>JASDDO010000028.1:112316290-117316290 GCA_030015575.1 Agapanthus africanus
AACTTGGAATTGGCATCCGTTATCTTTGCACTTAAGATTTGGCGCCATTATCTGCTTGGAGAATGAGTGGATATATACATTGACCACAAGAGTCTGAAGTATGTGTTTACTCAGAAGGAGTTGAATATGCGGCAGAGAAGATGGCTACAACTTATGGCGGACTTCGATATCAACCTACAATATCATCCAGAGAAGGTGAATGTAGTTCCTGATACACTTAGTCGCCAGCCACTATCAATGAATCTCACCGCACAATGGAAGCTGCAACAAGAATTGCACGGGATGGATATAAAAGAGTTATGCCAGGTAACGCTTCATATTTGATGAATTTACAAGTTCAGTGTACTATTGTCAATCAGATCAAAGCAGCTCAAGCAAATGATGCCAAGTCGCAAAAGATCCGAGAACAAGTAGAAAGTGGACTACGAACAGACTTCATCGTCCACGAAAACGGATCTTTGAGATACGGAAGCAGGTTGTGTGTACCACAACGTCCTGTTCAGGAAGAGTTGATGAAAAAGCTCACAGCTCTCCATACTCAGTACACCTTGATGGTACAAAGATGTACAAAGATTTGCGGCAACATTATGGGTGGCATGGAATGAAGCGTGAAGTAGCCAAATGCTTGGTATGTCAACAAGTAAAGGCTGAACATTACAGGACTGCTGGGTTACTTCAACCGTTACCTATCCCAGAATGGAAATGGCAGCACGTTACCATGGATTTCGTGACTGCTCTTCCTCACAGCACGAAAGGTAACAACGCAGTATGGGTTATTATTGATCGGCTCACAAAGTCGGCTCACTTCATCCTATTTCGAGTTGGCCAATCTACCGAGATACTAGCAAAGAAGTATATGGAGGTAAGTCTGAATCTAAATAAGATTTAACTCTTCATAGTGTACTATTTCTGATACCCATGAACTCATGCAGGAGATCGTGAGATTACATAGAGTACCGGTTTGCATTGTCTCCGATCGTGACACCAAATTCTGATCACAGTTTTGGCAGAGTCTGCAAGCTAGTCTGGAAACGAGTCTGAATTTCAGCATAGCGTACCATCCACAAACAGATGGACAGTCTGAGTGAACGATTCAGATCCTTGAAGACATGCTAAGAGCTTGTATGTTGGACTTCGGAGGATCGTGGGAAGATCGCCTACATCTTATGGAGTTTTTATACAGCAACAGCTACCAAGCGAGTATTGGAATGACACCCTTTGCAGCTCTATATGGAAGGAAGTGTCGTTCACCACTAAGTTGGGAAGACATCGGAGATAGGGAACTCCTTGGACCAGAGATGATAGTGGCAACTGTGGACGTAGTTCCTACGATCAGGGAAAGAATGCGCATAGCCCAAGATAGACAGAAGCACTAGGCTAATGCAAAGCGCTGACACCTGGAGTTCCAGCCGGGAAATCATGTGTTCTTAAAGATCTCTCCAAACCATAGAGTAATTCGCTTTGGCAAGAGAGATAAGCTCAGTCCAAGATACATTGGACCGTTCGACATTCTCGAACGAGTCGGAGAAGTGGCATCCGTTTGGCACTACCACCATCATTGGAAGGAATGCACAACGTGTTCCACATATCTTAGCTTCGAAGATATGTGAGCGATCCCAGCCACATCCTTGATCACTCCGAGCTCACTGTACAGACAGAGCTATCCTATGAGTAGCAACCCATTGAGATCCTGGACAGAAAGGTAAAGACACTACGGAACAAGGAAGTAAACTTGGTCCGAGTGATGTGGAGAAAAAATTCACCAGGAGAATCAACGTGGGAACGTAAGGATGACATGCGTACAAGATACCCTTTCTTATTTGTAAATTAGTTCTTATGTAATTATAAATTTCGATGACGAAATTTTTATAAGAAGGATAGAATGTAACGGCCCTAATTTCACCATACGAAAATTTTTAAAAGTTAATATACAGAATGGAGTTTGCTAACCTGAGTACAAGTTATAAATTAAATTTGTTTAAGAACAGCAAGAAAGTACTTGTGGCTCATTGGTAAAGCCTTGCACTACTGTGACATGGCCCCTGTGTTTGAATCCCATCAGCCACATATATTTTTACAGATTTTTCTTTTAAACTTTTTGGAAGCCTGAAAGTTTACACATGCTCTGCACATAAAATGAAAAGTCACAGAAAATCAAACATGTGCAAAACTGTATTAATACAGGCATGGACACGTGGCTCAAATCCCAGCATCTAACTCCTTCAATCGACCGGCGATATCGGCCCATGGCCCAGCGTCGACGGTCCCCCCGTGGGTAAAAGCCCCCGTGCTTTGTCTACATGACTCTTGGCCTACCCCCACTACCCCAGTACTGTTTGTTTTTTCTGCATTTATCCATAGAGTTTAAATTCACCCTTTAATCCTATTTTTAATACATTTTTAATTCTCTCTTCAATTCCAAAACCCTAATTTTACCCTATAAATAAACCCCATATCCTAGCCCTCTTCATTCTGAAATCTCTTATCAAAAATTCTCAAAAGTTTCTAGATCAAAGAAGAGTACAAGTGGAGTTAGCCTTAGTTCCATTTCCGGCGAGAATTCGAGGCGCTTCCGGCAACCCCGCTACTCCACAAAGCTACCAATTTCTTCCTATACCTCTTCTCTAATTTTCTAGCAAGAAAGTCTTAACTCTTTTTCTCTTTTCCTACTTTAAATGATCTCTTTTCAAAACATGTCGGTAAGTGGAGTTATACCGGTTTTTGTTTCTAAAACTTTGAAAATTATAATTTTTTCTTAATAACCACTCATCCATATCACTATACTTTGCTTGTTAATCATTAACTAATGTTTTGAAACAATTTTCACTTTAAAACTCTATATAAAACAACTTTATTTAAGCTTTTACAGTTAAATACCATGAAGTGTACATACGACATCTTTTAATTATTTTGTTTAGCATACCTTTAGAAAAACCTCACCAGGTAATAACCTACCTCTCACATACACACATCTTGACATAGCACAATTCTCTTGAAACCAATATCTTGTGATAAAATATGACTTTTCAATAAAATACCTCGAACTATAAAAACCCGTTTTCTTGTAAATAGTATTATTCAAATTCCTTGCGATTATGCCTCGACAACCCATTTTGGGAAACCCGGTCGGGATAGTGCAGATTATCGCATATCCTCGGGACTAGTAGAGCGAGATACGAACCTCCTCATGGAGCATACGATCTCGATGGAATTTTAATACAATTTTTAAGAAAAATGAGAATTTCTATTTAATAATAAAAATTAAGTTTTAATAATTATATAAATATTACATCAAACCATCTATTTTTAATATATAATAAAATTCTATATTTTCTAGAATATAAAGTTTCATGAAAATACCATCAAGAATCAATACAAGTCTAACTTTACACTAAAATATCTTGAACTATTCAAGTTAGGTATATATTCAGTAAAATACCTCACCTTTTAAAGGTTACATCCATGAAAATCTTAAATACGATAAATAAATACTTGAGGTTTATTTTGAAATTATATTTAAAAATATATTTTTCATAAAACCCGCTCAAGTTATATTAAATTACAATAAGGACCCTACTGAATATAGGTTTAAGCAGGGTCAATTCTCTTGAGCCTCAGGGAGCCGGAGAAAGTGAGTGCTTACCTATTTAAGGTAGAAAACTAAAACGGGATTATCAATAGTAATTGTCTTGGAAAAAGACACGAATCCTGTTGTCCATGTGCAACAGTTACCGATAACACCAGAATCTAATTCAGGATTCAAATCTGTTTGAGTGTCTGACTCAATCTGAGTCTCAGTCTAATCTGAATACAATCTAAACATGAATCCAATCATAACTCCAATCCAACATAAACCGAAACATGAATACCGAACAATACAAACATGCAACATGACTTGACTTGACCGAACCATGACTATATCTTGAACTTGACTGCATGATTATCCGTTTACATCCTAATCCGTTTACATGAACAACTTATACCATAGTCTCGGCAAGTCTGATAACTATAAATCAATACAATATATATATATATATATATATATATATATATTACGGGGTTTTAACGAGGTAGATTGGTACGGAATATATTATAAGTGGCACGATGAAGAACACTAAAAGACACCTACCGTACATCCATGCCGTTGTCCCGTGGGTATTGATGGGGCCTTGTACTTTCCGTTTCCCATAGTCTACGGGATAGTTGGACTCCTCTCGTAAACACTGATACATTCTGAACCAAACTATAAACAACTACGTTAATATAACAAACAGATAATTTACCAGCTCTATTCTCTTTCTTGTCTATTCCTTTCTTTCTTTTGGGACTTACTGAGCGCTAGTTCGCTGATGACATTCATTTCTCTTCTATCTTTGGAATGTTGCCAGGAGGACCCGACTCTCAGAAGATCGAGCCCAGCCAGGACAATTTGGAGCAGTTTACAGAGGAATCAGAGTTCTAGTTCCTACTTGTACCTACTTTTCTTTCAGTTCATATACCATTGTATAGGCATCGCTTTCTTTCATTATACTTTACTTTTCAGTTGTATGTAAAGAATGGTTATCAAAAAAAAGTTGTTGTTTTATTATATCTCTTGTCATTCTTGTGTTATTTATTTATATTGCTTATTTACGTTTAGCGTGTTTACTTCTGAGTAAATACGCCGCGGCCCACCACGTCTCCTTCCCTGTACACTAGGAAGCGGGGTGTGACAAACCTCTCCAGAAAATGCAGTCCCTACGGTCATTTAATGAAGAAGGGAACCCCATTCGTCCAGGATCAAAAGTGCCAAAATGCACTAAACGAAATCGATCAATACCTGCAAAATCCGCTGGTATTGACCGCTCCGGTTAAGGGAAAACCCCTTATCCTATATACAACAGCCCTTGAGGGTTCTCTAGGTGCGTTATGGGCACAAGAGAATGATAAGGGAAAGGAGAGAGCTTTGTACTATTTGAGTCATGTTCTCCTGGAGGCAGAAAACAACTACTCCCCAATCGAAAAGCATTGCCTGGAACTGATCTTCGCGATAGCGAAGCTCAGACATTACGCCTTGGGGCATGAGGTCCATCTCATATCAAAAATGGATCCTCTCAAATATCTGATGTCAAGGGTCATACTAATAGGAAGGCTTGCCAAATGGGCCATCCTCTTGATGAAGTTCTCGATAACGTATCGACCCCTTAAAGTAGTGAAAGGCCAGGCCATTGCCGACTTTCTCACGGAGCATCTGATACCAACCGACTCCCACTTAAATTGCAAGTTGCTGGATGAATATGCGTTCGACACAATCGAAGAAGAGAAGGAAAAAAATAATTCCTAATGGGAACTCTACTTCGATGGAGTATTTTCCATGAAGAGGCGAAAGAAAAATACCCCCATAATCAAAACCGGGGTAAGCCTTATCTTCGTGACTCCGCAAGGAGGGATATTACGTTACGCCCTCTCCTTAACAGAGCCAAGAACTAATAACGAAGCTGAATATGAAGTTTTGATAGCAGGTCTCGAGCTCTCTATCGACATAGGAATCAAAGACCTCCTCATATATGGAGACTCCCAGCTAATCGTTAGTCAAGTAAACGGTGACTATCAGACATGCAAGCCAGAGCTGATAAAGTATGGCGAAATAGTACAGTAACTGCTGTCACATATCCATTCCTGCATCCTGGAGAGTATACCGCGTGCAAAAAACAGTAAGGCGGATGCATTGGCCAAATTGGTCAAGGAATGGCCGATGAAGATCTCAATGACGTAAAGATCATCGTGCAAAGCCGCAGAATCCTCACGCCAACAGAAATATCTTCGGGAGACTTAACAGAGCTGTCTGAAGGAAAAGAAATGACCGAACAAGTAACCCTTCAAATAAGGAACAAAGAAAATGTCAACGATTGGAGAGAAATCTTCATAAACTACTTCAAATCTCAACGAACGTCCAAAAATGCGTCGTCTAGACATCATCTCATGAAACGAGCTTTGTCCTTCGCCTTCGTCAATGATACTCTATATAAGAGATTGTTCGACTGTCTGTGGCTAAGATGCCTGGGGTCTGAAGAAGCAAAGAAAGTCGTCCAAGAAATTCACGACGAACTCTGCGGTTCTCACCAAGTTAGGCCAAAAATGAAGCTGAAGATCAAAAGAATGGGTTATTACTGGCTCATAATGATTCAGAACCGCCTCGAATATGCGAAGCAGTGTCACTCATGCTAAATTCACGGGGACTTCATCCACCAACATCCAAATCTGCTACACCCAATAGTGGCTAGCTGGCCGTTCGAAATATGGGGAACCGATATAATTGGCCCCATTGAACCGGCATCGTCCAAAGGACATCGGTTCATACTGGCGACGACCGACTACTTCTCCAAGTGGGCAGAAGCAGTACCACTAAGGGAGGTGAAGATGGAGAATATCCTCCATTTCTTCAGAACCCATGTCATCTATCAGTTCGGCACTCCGTGACGAATTATCTCGGATAATGGGCCAGCTTATAGAAGTCATAAAATCAGCCGCTTCGCACAATAGTATAAAATAGATTGGAGATACTCTTCAGTCTATAATTCTCGGGCCAACGGTTTAACTGAAGCTTTCAACAAGACCTTAATGAAGATTATAAAGAAAATAGTGTCCAGAAACAAAAGAGACTGGCATGAAAGGCTGTATGAAGCTCTCTGGGCGTACCGAACGACGTTCAAAACAGCGACGAATACAACACCATACGCGTTTGTATTCGGCACGGAAGCAGTGCTTCCCGTGGAAATAGAACTCTCTTCTCTACAAGTAGCTGTTTGATACGAACTGACATATGAAGAAAATGCTCATTTTCGGCTTGAAGAGCTCGATGCCCTCGACGAAACCCGTCTTATAGCACAACAAAATCTGGAGGCTTATAAGGCAAAGATGACACGGTTATATGAAAGACTGACCAGGCCAAGAACATTCCGCTAAGGTGAACTCATGCTGGTCGTCAAAAGACCAATGATCCCCAATCGTGCAAAATGGGAGAAATTCGAGCCGGACCATGAAGGCCCGTACATCATAGACAAAGTCTATCAAGGTGGAGCCTACCTGCTCATGGATATGCATGGCGAAAGACCCTTCCGACCAATAAACGACCGATTTCTCAAAAAATACTACGCTTGACGAGTCACGACTTAGGTCTATGATAGATAATGACGCTCGTGTCCACTCGCTATCTTTCTGAGTCAGAACTCTGAGAGTGGTATGTAAAGAAGCTCCGTCACCTCAAACATGGCGATGACGGACCTAGATATTTTTAAACTAGAAATTCACTTCAAATATAATGGTAACGGACCGAGATATCCCTAAACTAAAAGCTTGCCTCAAATATGGCGATATAGGACTGAGAAGTCCTTAAACTAATTATCCGCTTCAAACATAGCGACATCAGATCGAGATGTCCCTAAACTAACAACGGACCGAGATATCCCTAAACTAACAATGGACCAAAAAGTCCTTAAACTAGAAATTCGCCTCAAACATGGCAATAATGGACCGAAACGTCCCTAAACTAGTGTGTCGCCTCAAATATGACGCATTGCCCCAAATACGGCGATATCCTCCCTTGAGATCTATATTGCAATCGAAGTCTCGACGGTGAGGGTTGCAACTCAAGTCCTACCGGCTACATAGCTACTCCAGCAATGAAGCCACTCTCAAATCCCACCGGCAAATAAATGGGTCATTTATGACAAAGCTACTTTCGAGAGTTTCGTTAAAAAAAAGATGGTATGTCCACAAGCAAAATGGGCACGGATGAAAACCCGAAAGGGCACCGTGAGTAAAAATAGTAGGACTACTGGCGAGATTGTGAAAACCTGAATAGGGTGCAAACTCGTAAAATAAAAAAAAATCATGTGCACTTATAAAGTCCTCTCGATCTTGTGGGGAGAAAATACCTGCGTGAGATCCTTACGACTCATAAAGGAGAAACATACTTAGGAGTCCTCATAATTTCTAAGGAGAAATTACACTTACGGGGTCCTTACGACTCGTAAGGAGAATTCCCCTTATGAAATCATCACGGCTCATAAGATTCAAAAGCCTTAAACTACAGGGATCCGAACCTGTTCTTAAGCCACCACATCCCCTAAGTTTCCCTACAGGCGGTCCTAAATTAACTCATGTATACAATCCATGGGCATGAATAACTATTCCCCTACTGAATTCCACCAATGAGGAGAAATGTCCCCGTATGGAGAACGACACTTGTAAGTCCTCTTGACTTATAAGGAGAAAACACTCTTGCAAGATCTTTACGACTTACAAAAGAAAATACATTTAGGAATCCCCACGATTCCTAAGGAGAAAATACACCTACGAGATCCTCTCGACTCATAGGGAGAAATACCTTTATGAGACTCTTACAGCTCATAAAGTCAAAAAGCCTTAGTCAACTGGATCATAACCCTGTCTACTAAGCCATCTTTATTGAAATCGACAAAGGCAAATGATGATTCGCTCCTGGCAACATTCCAGTTGTAGCAATGATGATGCCTAAATAAGTATCAAATTTCAAGTCCTCTCACGGCAAATGATGATTCGCTCCTGGCAATATTCCAGTTGCAACGATGCTGATGCCAAGATTGGTATCATACCTCAAATTCCAAACTCACAATAAAAACAGCAGCGAGTAGCAAAAAAATATGCATATAAAAAAAACAGCCGAAATGTTTGGGTAACTCCCAATAAAAAGCAGCGAGTAAAAATATATATAAAAAATAGCCGATATGATTGGGCACCGCGGATAAAAAGCCAAAATGATTGGGCAATCGCGACTTTCGCGATATGAAAAGATGAAAAAAAGCATCGTAGCAATAAAAAAATAAAATAAAATAAAATTTCCTCTGCTCTGCAAGTATGTCCATATTGACTCTTGTATACGATCCATGGAAACAAATGAAAGAAAGGGAACTATATTTTCCCACCAAGCTCCGTCAAAGGGAGAGCCAAATCTTGATGGAAATATCTACGGCCTAAAAATCAGCTCGACGCTCTTCTCATTCCAATAGGGTGCAGATGCGACGTCAACAAAGGCTCCAAGGAGCCAATTCAAAAAAGAGTGACGGCAAAATCCTAAACTCCCGCTCGACGTGTTTCTCATGCCAACAGGATGCAGACGCAACGTTAACAAAAGACCCAAGGGTCGAAACCAAAATTGGAGTAACAGCAAAATCCTAACTCCAAGTCTCGACGGCACTTATACAACCTAGAGACCATCCCGACGTTCCTCCTCATTTCAGCAGGATGCGAATGTGGCTATCAAATAAAAATGGAGCAATGGCATATTCCTAGCTCCAGACTTCAACTGTGATACATACAGCATGGAGGTCCTACCAGATGTTTGCCCTACTTCAGTAAAGAATTGGCGTGGCATCGTCAAAACGAAAAAATGAAGCAACGGCATATTCCCAGCTTCGGGTCTTGAAGGCAACTCATATAAAGCCTAAGGAGATCATCCCACACCAGAGCGGATGGTTATGACTCATCAAGGCTCCAAACTGAGCCTAATCTCAAGTAAAAAGCGCCATGGCAAATTCCTAACGTTTGCTCTTCCGATGGTGATATGACCTAAAGAGATTACTTGAAGACGTCTTGTCCAGCCCCTGAAGGGATCAGAGACACGACAGTCGTGGGGCTACTCGAACAACGGCTTAAAGACTGCATATCGAGGAATACATCAGCCAACGCGACGGTATTACGGACTAAAACCCTAGTACCACAAACCTAACGGACCTCTGTCGTAAAGAATGGAGGTTATCTGTATATAACGTTAGGATAAGTTTGCCTGTAAATCCAAGAGAGGTAAACTAAAAACACTCCGAAATGAGTACATAAACTAGAGACTCCGAAATGAGTAAATAAACTAAAAATTCTGAAATGAGTACATAAACTAGAGACACCGAAATGAGTGAATAAACTACAAACTCCGAAATGAGTACATAAACTAGAGACTCTGAGACGAGTGAATAAACTACAAACTCCGAAATGGGTACATAAACCAGAGACTCTGAAACGAGTGAATAAACTACAAACTCCGAAATGAGTGCATAAACTGGACACTCCGAAACGAGTGAATAAACTACAAACTCTGAAACGAGTATATAAACTAGAGACTCCGAAATGAGTGAATAAACTACATACTCTGAAACAAGTCAATAAACTACAAACTCCGAAATGAGTGCATAAACTACTTCGTACTAGATCGAGACATCAAGCAACAGAAGGGTGCAACTCATGGGCCTCAGGGTTTAGAACTATATCCCTTAAGAATTGAGATTTGAGTTAATGATAGATGACGACGCTTGTGTCTGCTCGCTATCTTCTCATATCAAAATTCTAAAAAGTTCTGTATGATACGCCTACCCAAAACCGGTTGTATGCTACGTATTACTCTACACTACTTCACTCACATGTATACTCCATGAGTAAAGTAGTGGGGGGCATTTGTTTATACCAGTTTAAGTTTCGTTTACAGATATGTGTGAAAGAAGGCTCATTCATATACGCCCGTGGAAGGTTAGTGCATGACACGAGCACATCAGTAGCATTTGCACTTAGCAAAAATCTGTAAAGGTGAAGTGCACATGCAAACAAGTAGGGTACAACAATACGATCAGAGGAAGAACAGGTGTTAGAAATGAAGCACTCGGTGGTCAACGATAAAAGGAAAGCATTTAAATAAACATTTTATACTACAGGAAATAGATCACCAAATACGGGATCAAAAGTACAAGGGTTTACAAAACTATGAATAAAGTTTTCTAAATCCCTCTCAGTCTTCTCTACCATGTCGAAACGGCGATCTTCACAAGGAGTTGCTCCCCATCGGTTAGCGTCGTGCCTATCAGCGAAGGCAGACATGATGGTCCACTGAACCCGTATTTGCTTAGCAGTTGAACAGAGCGATCTCTCAGAGGCTTGGTAATCAAAAGTACCTCATGAAAGCACTCGATCTTGTCCTCCACTGAGTCGAGCATCGCCGGAGTCATCTCCGCTGAATGAGGGGGAATATCATCGAGCGTGGATAGGAAGATCATCCGGAGCCAAATGGAGCCAATAGGGAGAGGAGATCCTCTACGAGTCAAGAGCTCGTGCAGCACCGTATCACATTGGTCATCCGTGAGAGCGGGATTCACCAAGCATGCAACAAAACGAGGAACAATTTCCTCGATAGGTACCTCCCATGGCTGCCAATTAGCATACGGACGATTGCAAGCCATGACTCTTCTCTATTAAAATAATTCACTGAAAGTGAGAGAGAAGAGGAGCATTGCTTGGATTATAAAAGGAGGCATTTAAGTCTCGACACAGAAAATATTGTGCATGGTGGAACTATTTCCAAGCTCTGACAAAAGAAGGTATTGGAAAAGAAAGTTTGACTCAAGAAAAATAGAGGAAGAAGGTGAAAAGAAACCTTCATTAATGAGGCAATGCTTACGTGCTCTCCACGAGGGCAACAGCGCCAGAGCCAATCTTATAGGATTAAATCGTATGGCGGCGCCTCACGTGCTCCTCATACGGGCGCCAATGTGCAAAGCATAGAAAAACTTATTACATAAGAGTTAAACTCTTAGATGGCGTCGCACGTGCTCCTCACGTGGGCGCCCTTTTTTAACAGCGCCTAGCGCCTTATGTGAAAAACACGCAGGCGCCAATGTGCAAAGCACATAAGTACCTATCATAAAAATTAAATTCTTAAGTGGCGCCCACATGCATAACACGCGAGCGCCAGCACCCGAGTTCATATGAATTAAAATCTACATTTCCCTAACAAAAGTTGGGATATTCTCTGTTAAACAGAGCCGTTCGATCAAAGATCCAACGGAGATAATAAATTATCAAAATATAGAATCAAATTCTATTAGGAGAAAATATCTCCCATATATTTCTAAATAAAAAAGATACTTTCGGTTAGATCAAAAATCCAATTATAGAATAAAATTCTATTTTGGAATATATTCCCTCAATCTTTCTAAATAATAAAAATTGCTCTCTGTAAAACAGAGAACCATTGAATTAAAAAAATCCAATGGTGATTAAAAATCACCGTTTTACAGAATAAATTCTATATAGGAGAAAATATTTCCCCAATATTGTTAAAAACAAAAATCATATTCTGTAAAACAGAAGTCCTTGGATCAAAAGATTCAATAGTGGGTAAAATTCTCCAACTCAATTTTGAGTCCAATTAAATCAATTGGAATCTCTCAATGAGAGATTTTCTCAGAATTAGGTAACAAACTTGCCTCCACTATATAAAGAACCCGAGACTTCAAGTCTCAAAAAGAGAAAACCCCCTATAAGCTTCTGTAAAAATACAGTGAGCTTTAAAAAAGAACAAAGAATTGCGGGGTTTGGGGTTGTGGGACGATGGTGATGTGGCTGCGGGTTTTAGGGTTGAAGATGATGATGGGTTCGACTAGATCGCTGCGGTGAAGGGTTGTGGGTGCTTGGAAGGGATAGTGACGATGAGTTTTGGAGTCGAAGGGAGATGAAGACAATGGAGGTGATAACGACGACGAAAAGAGGTTGAGGAGAAAGGGTCTCAGTTGTGCAGTGGTGGCGATGAGGTAATGATGAGGACGGCGATGATAAGGTGAAGGTCTGGGTTTGGATCAAAGGTGAGAGGAGTAAGGTAGAGGCGGCGGTCGGCTTCGGCGAAAGGACAAGAGAACAAGAAGAAGAAGATGTCGAGGGTGATGATGGGTGCTCGGAGTTCTGGGTCATGGCCAAAGACGAGGGGGAAGAATTGATAAAGGTGACGATGGTGGCAACGACGAGATGAGGAAGGCGAGGTCGACGGTGAGGTGATGTTGGAAGCGCGGTGATGGGTTAGGACTCGATGAGGGAAAGAAAGAAGAAGATGTCAATGATGATGACGAGGATGATAATGGAAGGGATGAGATCGGCGACGAGTTGAGGTAAGGGTGAGGGCGAGGAGGCGACGAGGTGAGGCGGGAAGGGTGCAAGCGACGGTGGGCTTGGTGCTCGGGAAAAAGAGAGAGAACGCAGAAAGAAAGAGAAGAGCAGAGAGAGAGAAAGGTTTTTTAATAATAAAAAAGTATGAAGTTATATATGTATGTATATATATATAATAGTATGTATATTATACATATATATATATATAGTTTAGTATAAAAAAACTAATAAGATTCTAAAATGCTACATATCTCTGATCCGTCTCAAATAAATTGTAACACACGAGCCCAATGCTACTATTTTCAGTTACTGTTTGAGCATAATGTGGTACTCATTTCATTTAACTTGCTTGTTTGTTACTTACTGTAAATTTTTACCCGGTAAATTCATTTCTGCATATAAAAAATTTGGCATCTAAAATAAAATTGAAAATATTCATCATGGCCTACTTGACACCCCTAGCCTCGTGGTAGCGTCCGTGCATTGTGTTCTCGTCCCGTTCAGTGAAACGGACGAGTTTAGATGGCTACGTGCACGTACGTGTGTCCGTTTTGGGGGTATGCTTTTTAATCATAAAACACTTAATTTTAAAATTTGGATCCCACTTAAAATCCTATTATTTCAATTTAAAATTTTTGGACCCGACCCGGGCGCGATTTGGAAATGTTTTATTTGGCGCCAAAATCCCAAATTTTAATATTATTAAAACCATCGCATATATTTTTCTAACTAACCTGATATCTTACTGTTCATTACCTATCTTTTAAATCTTTAAGTTAACCATATAATATTTTTACAATCTTTTGTATCTTTCTCAATTTATTCTCTCAGCCAATCGCAACCTCCCCTTTAACCCCGTGGGCCCCATTTTCCCTCTCTCCCTCTTCTCTCTCTCCACTTTTTCTCTTTCTATCTCCCCCTCATATATTCTCTCGTACTTCTCTTTATCATTCTTTCTCTTCTTACTTCATGTCTCGTTTCTCATTTTTTTTAACTGTTCTTTTGTTGCCGGAATTCCGTCGTGCCGGTGACGTTTCTCGACGTTCTAGAGAGGTACCCCGACCCGTGTGGTTCTTTTGTTCGTCGTTTGGGTTCATTCCGTGAACCGTGCGCCCGTCGCGAGTTTTCCCCGCCGACGGTTAACGTTCCGTTTTCCCGATTCGCGACCCATCGAGGCAAGTTAATCTTGCTACATGCTATATAATTCATTTTATACCTATTTAAATAAATATCATACCTATAGTTTAAATCTAGTGCCCCATGTTTAATTTTATAACGTTTCGATGTTCCGTTTGCATCCGTTTATATCATATTAAATCTAGATCATGAAAACTTTTCTTGTGACATACTAGATTACATTATACTGCAAACATATCATTTAAAATATATATCGTCGTAATATTTATTATTATTATCTTTAATTAGTTTATAATCTTCATTTTATAATGTTATACATTTGAAAATCTTATAGTTTACACATGAAACGTCGTTGAAAAATCGGATATGACAAATCTGAAATTTACTGTACACCTTATCTTATAAAATTCATTATAAATCATAGAAAAATTATTAGTATACGTTCTTTAGTTCATTACGAAGCTAACTCAGAATACTATAACTCTATGAAATATTTACTTGCAAAATAAATTGTTTAAATAACGTAAAATGCAAATAAAAATGTCTCCAAACTGCTGTCCAGGAAAATTCCAGCAGCAAACTTTCAACTTCGAATATTCATAACTTTTTGTAGGGACAACCTGAGATACTTATACTTATAAAACTGAAAACCTTATTGAATTATCTTTGTTTTGGTATAAGACACGTCCCTTTTGGAGAACGTTTGTTATTTTTAAGCTATTTTACAAATTAGGGTGACGCTGAATTTCTGAACGGAACCTTCTTGTGCATGGTTAATCAATACCACTTTTTCAGTTATTAATCGCTTTGAATATGCTATCCATATTAATATTATTATATCAATATTTATATCACATATTGCTTAGTTGTATATCCCACATTACCATTTTATAGTTGTATAACTTTTCGGACACCCGTTTGCATCCATCGCATTTAAGATACATATAATTGCATCCATAGATCACATTACTACATAATAATGTGATATTAACGCTCCATGTTTAATAAATTGCATCTTAATTAACATTGGAACTATAAATGTAATCCTAATCGACAACTGTGCATCCATGTCCTTGAAATTATATCTATTTGCATATCATATTACATGTTCCAGTTTATTGTTCTGATAGTACTCATGCTTGTTTATTTATACACATGCTTATGTTAGTTTGATTATGAGCACCCACATGACATCTTGTGCTTCCTGACATAACCTGTTACACTTCCTACTATACCTGACATGGTACCGTGTACTGTTGACTTGACCTGATGTACCATGACTCGACCCGTTACCTGATCTTATGTCTAATGCCAACAAACCTGACATGTAGTCCTCATGGACTGTTCCTGTTGTCTATCCAGACAAACCTGCTTTTACCTGATCCTGTGTTGGCATTAGTCCTTGATTACTGAATACCTGACTTGACATACACAACTTGGGGGTATGGGGAAATCAAAAGTGTAAACTAAAGTGTAACTTAAAAGGGTATTGCTTAATCCGTGGTCCCGGGGGGTAACGGGACAGAGCCATTCGTGACTCTTACATTTTCCTGATCCGTGGTCCCGGGGGGTAACGGGACAGAACCACTATTGGTTCACATATTCCTGATCCGTGGTCCTGGGGGGTAACGGGACATATCCTTTGAGTTACATGGAGGATTACTCAAATTGATTTCAAAGACTTTAGAATAGAAAACCTGATAGAACAGTTTAGTTTACCCACTGCACGCTACCCTGTACTGATATGATTCATATTATTGTTATTCTTGCTGTATTCATGTTTATATTACATTGCCTGCTACACTGTTCATATTATATTACTTGATGACATGACGCGCTGACGTCTGGGTTTTGCATGGCCCAGATTCCGTACTGCTGTTGCAGTCCGAGCAGGAGTACTTCAGCCAGCAGGCTGAGCTGTGAGTTCAGTAGTAGTTAGTTTTATTTCCTGCATTTATTTCCTGATGTGAGCCCGCATTATGGGACACACTTTTCAGTTATTTGTATCGGATCATTTGCTTCCGCATTTATTTATTATTGACTCCTGTTATTCTAGATTATGGACATGTTTTAGATAGTTTTATCTTGTTCTTGATATCTCTACAGCTGTAATGTGACTGTGGATGGATACTTCCTACCCACAGGTAGCATGGTTGGCTATGTCACGTGCCCAATCTAGCGTACTCTGGGAAGCGGGGCGTGACATGGTTCTTTTGGTATCAGAGCCATAGGATAGTCGGGTTGATTCTTTTGTAGTTGGGTATTGTACCCAATACACGAATCAGAATACCCGTGTTTAGGAAACATGTTCTGCCACCTTGACCGTTTTACCATTCTTGAATCACATTCTTCCTGATTATATCTTTTACGATGTACAAACTTCCTTTGCATATCGATTCGAAAACCTGATTCCTTGTTATCTCTAGGACTTAGGCGACTTGGATGGAGTTATGTAATTGTGGCTATGATACCGCGGCATAGTTACAATGCGGTACTCTATTTAAGTATCTTGGAGTTCTAGCCTTGATCTATATTCAGAATCTATCATCATGCTAATGTTGGGTATTTTGAGTTCAGGATTATGGCCGGTAAGAAATTGAAGACATACCAGAGGCGTGTGGACGAAACCGCCATGCTTGGAGTGATAAGAGGAATGCTAGAGAATCAAAGAAACAGACCGAGCTGATCCAGCAGCAAGCGGACTCGTTTCGGGAAGGTTTGCAGATCGTTCAGCAGTCTGTGAACAATGTTGGAGCTAGACCAGTTGACCGAGTAGGGACCGTAGAAGATTTCAGACGGTTGGGTCCATCTACATTTACTGGTTTAAAGGAGTCGTTGCCAGTGGAGCAGTGGCTAGTTGACACAGAGAACTTGCTTTTTGCGGCACAGATTCCAGATGAGAAAAAGGTTGTTGTGGTACGCATTTAGCTAGTGGACTACGCCCGAGAATGGTGGCTTGTTGAGGAGAACCGTTTGCCCAAGCCGATCAAGTGGGCGGATTTTTCGAAAAGTCTCCTGGAGAAGTTCTTCCCGCGGACTGCACGGGAGGAAATGGAAGTGAAGTTTATCGGACTAAAGCAGAAGGGAGCACCCGTAGATGTGCATGCAGCAGAATGGACGAGACTCAGTAGTTTTGCTGGACCTTTAGTTGCCAACGATGCAGACAGGGCACGGAGGTTCATGCGCAGACTGGACGTGGACATCCAGAGGCAGATTGTCTCCCTGGGTTTGACCACTTTCTCACAAATACTTGCAGCAGCCAAGAGCGGCAGAGTTTATCTGGGATGAAAGGGAGTTTGCAGCAGATAGCAGTTGCGTTAAGGAAGCAGTTCGGTCGGGCCGGTCGAGTTTAGGGCTAGGCCGACAAACAATATTCTTGCACCAATGGAAGTGATGAAAGTAAAGAGCCGGCTGTTGTTCGTGATTCTATGGACGTGTTTGAAGATATATCGGGTTTACCGCCGAGGAGAGACGTGGAGTTCGCAATTGATCTTATTCCTGGTGCAGCGCCAGTATCTAAAGCGTATTATCCAATGGCGCCAGTAGAGTTGGAAGAAGTAAAGAAACAGGTTGCTGAATTGCTTGAAAAGGGTTGGATTCGAAGCAGTAACTCGCCTTGGGGAGCTCCAGTTCTTCTAGTAAAGAAAAAGGATGGCACAAGAAGGATGTGCATCGACTATCGAGAATTAAACCGGGTGACTATTAAGAACAAGTACCCTATCCCTCGCATTGGAGAACTTTTGAGCAGCTTAGTGGCGCGAGGGTATTCTCGAAGCTGGATTTGCGATCCGGATATCATCAGGTCCGAATGAAAGCAGAAGATATTTGCAAGACGGCGTTCCGAACTCGGTATGGACATTACGAGTACTTAGTGATGCCCTTCGGAGTAACGAATGCGCCGGCAGTATTCATGGACTTGATGAACCGAATCTTTTCACCGTTCTTGGATCAGTTCATTGTGGTATTTATTGACGATATTCTGGTTTACTCGAAGAGTTTTGAAGAGCATGCTGAGCATTTGAAGATCGCACTGCAGACGTTGAGACAGGAGAAATTGTATGCGAAGATGAGTAAGTGCGAGTTTTGGCTGGAGGAAGTAAGGTTTTTGGGGCATGTTGTGTCTGGCGATGGCATTGCCGTCGATCCAGAAAAGATTGCAGCAGTTCGAGATTGGCCTATTCCAAAGAATGTTGCTGAGATAAGAAGTTTCCTTGGATTGGCCGGATACTACAGGAGATTTGTGGAGAACTTTGCTCGTCTGGCAGAGCCGTTGACCAAGCTTACGCGCAAGGAGGTACCTTTTGTATGGGCGGATGTGTGCGTTAGCTTTCGAGACGTTGAAACAGAAGTTGATAACCGCCCCTATTCTGACCGTGCCAGACAATTCCGGAGGATTGGTGATTCACAGCGACGCATCTGGGAAAGGATTGGGATGTGTTTTGATGCAGCATGGGAAGGTTGTAGCATACGCATCGAGACAGTTGAAGACCCATGAGAAGAATTATCCAACTCATGACTTGGAGCTTGCGGCTGTGATTTTCGCTTTGAAGATTTGGAGACACTACCTTTTGGGCGAAAGAGTCGAAGTTTTTACAGATCATAAGAGCTTGAAGTATGTGTTCACACAGAAGGAGCTTAACATGAGGCAGCGTAGATGGTTGGAGCTGATGGCTGACTACGATCTTGATCTTAAGTACCATCCGGGGAAGGTTAATGTTGTGCCGGATGAGCTTAGTCGGTTACCAGTAATTCAGGTGTTAACTACGCAGAAGGAGCTCGTTGAAGATTTTCGCAGATTTGATTTAGAGGTTGTGCTACCGCGTTCTACGGGACAGTTGTTGCAGTTGCAAGTACTTTCGTCATTGATCGAGAATATTTAAGCAGCTCAATCGCAGGATCCTAGACTGCAAAAGTTTCGAGAGCAGGTTGAAGCCGGGCTACGAACAGATTTATTGATCCACGAAGATGGTTCGTTGAGGTATGGTAGCCGTTTGTGTGTGCCAAAGGGTGATGTTCGTGAAGAGCTTATGAAGGAGGCACACAGTTCAGCTTATTCTGTACATCCAGGAGGCACAAAGATGTACCGAGATATTCGACAGCATTTCTGGTGGGAGGGCATGAAGCGGGAGATTGCTCGCTTTGTGGCGAAGTGCTTGGTGTGTCAGCAAGTGAAGGCTGAACATCAAAGGGTTGCTGATTTATTGCAACCACTTCCGATTCCTCAGTGGAAGTGGGAACATATAACCATGGATGTCGTGACGGCTTTACCGCGGAGTCCAAAAGGCAACAATGCAGTATGAGTAATTGTTGACCGATTGACCAAGGCAGCTCACTTTATTCTTTTTGGGGTTGGTCAATCAACAGAGACTTTGGCAGAGCGGTACATGCAGGAGATTGTAAGATTGCATGGAGTACCGGTGAGCATCGTGTCCGATCGGGACACTCGGTTCTTATCACACTTCTGGAGGAGTTTATAGGAAAGTTTAGGGACTCGATTGAAGTTTAGCACAGCTTATCATCCTCAAACTGATGGTCAGTCGGAGAGAACGATCCAAACTCTTGAG
Source organism: Agapanthus africanus (assembly GCA_030015575.1). Classification (NCBI taxonomy): domain Eukaryota; kingdom Viridiplantae; phylum Streptophyta; class Magnoliopsida; order Asparagales; family Amaryllidaceae; genus Agapanthus; species Agapanthus africanus. Next base: position 112,335,931 of record JASDDO010000028.1, read on the forward strand.
GATATGTTGAGAGCATGCATGTTGGACTTCAAGGGGTCTTAGGAGGATCATCTACTTTTGGTGGAGTTGTCTTACAACAACAGTTTTCAGGCAACTATTCAGATGGCTCCATTTGAAGCTTTGTATGGTCGTTAATGCCGTTCACCTGTTTGTTGGGACGATGTCGGTGAACGAAGATTATTGGGACCAGATTTGGTTGTGCAGACAGTTGAGAAGTTTAACCCTATCAGAAATCATATGAAGGCAACACAGGACCGACAGAAGAGTTGGGCAGATACGTCAAGAAGACCTCTAGAGTTCACCATGGGTGTTTTGGTATTCTTGAAGATATCACCGACTAGATGGGTGATTCGTTTTGGAAGTCGAGAAAAGCTTAGTCCTCGATTCGTTGGACCCTTGAGATCGTGGAGCGTGTTGGTGAGGTAGCGTATCGTTTGGCGTTACCGCAGTCCTTGGCGAATGTGCACGATGTGTTTCACGTATCTCAACTCCGTAAGTATGTTCGAGATGAAACACACGTTTTGGATCATTCGGAGCTAACAGTACGAGAAGACTTGACTTTTGAGGAGCGACCGATTGAAATCGTGGATCGAGGGGAAAAGGTTCTTAAGAACAAGGTTATCCCCCTTGTGCTTGTTTCTTGGGGTAATCGCTCGCATGGAGAGTCCACTTGGAAACGAGAAGATAAAATCCGGCAGAAGTTTCCTCACCTTTTCTTGTAGTTATCTATCTTTGTATTCTTGGAATTTCGAGGACGAAATTCTTTTTGTAGTTGGGTATAATGTAACACCCGAGCCCAATGCTACTATTTTCAGTTACTGTTTGAGTATAATGTGGTACTCATTTCATTTAACTTGCTTGTTTGTTGCTTACTATAAATTTTTACCCGGTAAATTCATTTCTGCATATAAAAAAATTTGGCATCTAAAATAAAATTGAAAATATTCATCATGGCCTACTTGACACCCCTAGCCTCGTGGTAGCGTCCGTGCATTGTGTTCTCGTCCCGTTCAGTGAAACGGACGAGTTTGGATGGCTACGTGCACGTACGTGTGTCCGTTTTGGGGTATGCTTTTTAATCATAAAACACTTAATTTTAAAATTTGGATCCCGCTTAAAATCCTATTATTTCAATTTAAAATTTTTGGACCCGACCCGGGCGCGATTTGGAAATGTTTTATTTGGCGCCAAAATCCCAAATTTTAATATTATTAAAACCATCGCATATATTTTTCTAACTAACCTGATATCTTACTGTTCATTACCTATCTTTTAAATCTTTAAGTTAACCATATAATATTTTTACAATCTTTTGTATCCTTCTCAATTTATTCTCTCAGCCAATCGCAACCTCCCCTTTAACCCCGTAGGCCCCACTTTCCCTCTCTCCCTCTTCTCTCTCTCCACTTTTTCTCTTTCTATCTCCCCCTCATATATTCTCTCGTACTTCTCTTTATCATTATTTCTCTTCTTACTTCATGTCTCGTTTCTCATTTTTTTTAACTGTTCTTTTGTTGCCGGAATTCCGTCGTGCCGGTGAAGTTTCTCGACGTTCCAGCGAGATACCCCGACCCGTGTGGTTCCTTTGTTCGTCGTTTGGGTTCATTCCGTGAACCGTGCGCCCGTCGCGAGTTTTCCCCGCCGACGGTTAACGTTCCGTTTTCCCGATTCGCGACCCATCGAGGCAAGTTAATCTTGCTACATGCTATATAATTCATTTTATACCTATTTAAATAAATACCATATCTATAGTTTAAATCTAGTGCCCCATGTTTAATTTTATAACGTTTCGATGTTCCGTTTGCATCCGTTTATATCATATTAAATCTAGATCATGAAAACTTTTCTTGTGACATACTAGATTACATTATACTGCAAACATATCATTTAAAATATATATCGTCGTAATATTTATTATTATTATCTTTAATTAGTTTATAATCTTCATTTTATAATGTTATACATTTGAAAATCTTATAGTTTACACATGAAACGTCGTTGAAAAATCGGATATGACAAATCTGAAATTTACTGTACACCTTATCTTATAAAATTCATTATAAATCATAGAAAAATTATTAGTATACGTTCTTTAGTTCGTTACGAAGCTAACTCATAATACTATAACTCTATAAAATATTTACTTGCAAAATAAATTGTTTAAATAACGTAAAATACAAATGAAAATGTCTCCAAACTGTTGTCCAGGAAAATTCCAGCAGCAAACTTTCAATTTCGAATGTTCATAACTTTTTGTAGGGACAACCTAAGATGCTTATACTTATAAAACTAAAAACCTTATTGAATTATCTTTGTTTTGGTATAAGACACGTCCCTTTTGGAGAACGTTTGTTATTTTTAAGCTATTTTACAAATTATGGTGACTCTGAATTTCTGAACGGAACCTTCTTGTGCATGGTTAATCAATACCACTTTTTTAGTTATTAATCGCTTTGAATATGCTATCCATATTAATATTATTATATCGATATTTATATCACATATTGCTTAGTTGTATATCCCACATTACCATTTTATAGTTGTATAACTTTTCGGACACCCGTTTGCATCCATCGCATTTAAGATACATATAATTGCATCCATAGATCACATTACTACATAATAATGTGATATTAATGCTCCATGTTTAATAAATTGCATCCTAATTAATATTGGAACTATAAATGTAACCCTAATCGACAACTGTGCATCCATGTCCTTCAAATTATATCTATTTGCATATCATATTACATGTTCCAGTTTATTGTTCTGATAGTACTCATACTTGTTTATTTATACACATGCTTATGTTAGTTTGATTATGAGCACCCACATGACATCTTGTGCTTCCTGACATAACCTGTTACACTTCCTACTATACCTGACATGGTACCGTGTACTGTTGACTTGACCTGATGTACCATGACTCGACCCGTTACCTGATCTTGTGTCTAATGCCAACAAACCTGACATGTAGTCCTCATGGACCGTTCCTGTTGTCTATCCAGACAAACCTGCTTTTACCTGATCCTGTGTTGGCATTAGTCCTTGATTACTGAATACCTGACTTTACATACACAACTTGGGGGTATGGGGAAATCAAAAGTGTAAACTAAAGTGTAACTTAAAAGGGTATTGCTTGATCCGTGGTCCCGGGGGGTAACGGGACAGAGCCATTCGTGACTCTTACATTTTCCTGATCCGTGGTCCCGGGGGGTAACGGGACAGAACCACTATTGGTTCACATATTCCTGATCCGTGGTCCCGGGGGGTAACGTGACATATCCTTTGAGTTACATGGAGGATTACTCAAATTGATTTCAAAGACTTTAGAATAGAAAACCTGATAGAACAGTTTAGTTTACCCACTGCACGCTACCCTGTACTGATATGATTCATATTATTGTTATTCTTGCTGTATTCATGTTTATATTACATTGCCTGCTACACTGTTCATATTATATTACTTGATGACATGACGCGCTGACGTCTGGGTTTTGCATGGCCCAGATTCCGTACCGCTGTTGCAGTCCGAGCAGGAGTACTTCAGCCAGCAGGCTGAGCTGTGAGTTCAGTAGTAGTTAGTTTTATTTCCTGCATTTATTTCCTGATGTGAGCCCACATTATGGGACACACTTTTCAGTTATTTGTATTGGATCATTTGCTTCCGCATTTATTTATTATTGACTCCTGTTATTCTGCATTATGGACATGTTTTAGATAGTTTTATCTTGTTCTTGATATCTCTACAGCCGTAATGTGACTGTGGATGGATACTTCCTACCCACAGATAGCATGGTTGGCTATGTCACGTGCCCAATCTAGCGTACTCTGGAAAGCGGGGCGTGACATAAATCTTACCAAAATATATCTTAAATAACTTATATCCTCTGATTTAAGATTTAAAAGGATGTTAAATATACATCTAGATTCTCATGGATTTAGTTTACTGATAAACATTAGATAAAAATATAACCTAGCATCATACTGGGTTTCACACATGCGGGTCGGGTCCGATATCCCCTTCTACTATTCGAATCAATAGCAACCCAAAAATAAAATAAAAGAAATATAAAAAAAAGTTTTTAAAATACCGATTAATTATCGTATAACCGTACTAGGGTGTTACAATCAATATAGGTCCAAACCATTTACACGTTAGAGGATATAGCTGATGAGATGATTGGTGGCACCAGAGACTCAGCGAGCTGTTTTATGAATATCAAATTCCTTATCCGGAGTGTGATGATGATGCACAGATTCACACCTCCACCGGCCGTGCCTACACTATCCCTGCATGCACCACTCGTGCCTCCACCAGCCGTGTTCGCGCTTGCTATTCCTATCACATATGCACGAACAAGACGTAGACAGCATAGTCGGAGCCGTCTCAGCATCCCGATGAGTACCAATATGGACCATCACGGCTAGAGCTGTCTCAGCCACCTGCCGCCGACGAAACCGGGTCGTCATAGCCTCGACGTCCTGTAGCGAAGAGGAGGACACCAGGGATGGTGTGATGATTTCGTTAGATTGCACGGAGTGTTTGTATCGTATTATGTTGTGATGAATTCGTCATTTATTTAACATTGTTTATTGTTTTAAGTTTATTGTTCTTCACCGTTTGGGCGTCGTATATTTTGCGTTGATTGTGTCTCCGCCGTTTAGACGTTGAGTTAGCTCCGTCTGTGAATGCTATTATTTTACTATGCTTGTACATGAATTTTATTCAAAATTTACGAAGGAGGTGCTGTCCGATTTTCAAACATTATTTCTTTACAAAACAATACTTTAATTCATTTTAATTCAAATGTTGATCTCTCTCACATAAACACATGTTCATACACGATATGCTAAACACACATGGTACACACATACACATACTCGAGAATGACGCAAACAAAATAGATAGCAAGAACAGTAACAACGCCATAACTCATCACTAAAATTTCAGAAATAAATCCTCTATGTTACTGAGCTCTGCAGCAAAAGAATTAATCCGCTCTGTAATTGCATCAATGGCATCATCACCTACCGCGGAATCTCGAGTGAGTTCGAGATGGTTCAAAGTCCGATGGTGTATAAAAATACGGTAGAAAGAGCTTGCGAAGTACTCAATATTGCGACATGAAAAAAGGCCCATAGAATAAAAGAAGTGAAGACGACGATTTGCTTCCCCATGGTGGTCATGGGTTACTTCTTCAAGGGAATACGGCAGTGCATCCCATACGGCTAAGTGCAAGAGCCGCAGCATTTCACGATCGATCTTTATCGACCAGTTCATACCCACTCATAATCGATAGAGAATGCCTTCGTAGCTAGAGTAGTCTATCACCGTGTATATAGATTTCACCACGGTGTAAGAAATGTATCTCTTAATTTCATCGATTGATGGCAATCCTGTAGATAAAGATTCTGACATTGAGAAAGAGTGAGACTGAGAACTTAGAGCGAGAAAAATAGATAATGCGATGGCAATGAGATCTGAGAGAGTGTGAGAGAGCTCAGCACAGAGAGTGGGATTCGAGATAGAGAGGAAGAGATTGAACTCTTAATACTAGGAACATAATCATTCACAGGTATGTGTTTTTTTGGGGTGCAGTTAGCAACCGCTCCCCAGAAAAACACATACCCGTTAATAATTGTGCTTCCTTTCACCTGCAAACTGCTCCAAAAAACACAGACCCATGAATGAGTGTGTTTCTTTTTGGGACGTGGTTTGCAACTGCGCCAAGAAGAAAAATAAAAAAATCTACCGTGAATGATAGTGTTTTCTTTTGAGGCGCACCTGCAAACTGTGCTATTAAAAAACACAAACCCGTGAATGGGTATATTTCTTTTTAGGACGCAGTTTGTAACTGCGTCCAAAAAAAGTCCCAACAATGAAAATAATTCATATTATTTTGCTAAATTTAAGGGGCACAGTTTCAAACTGCGCCCCGTACAATTGTATTGGACGCAGTTCCAAACTGTGCCCATTACATTTGTACCGGACGCAGTTTTAAATTGCGCTCCTTAATAAATAAAAAATTATTGACGCCAGTGTCAGCGTTGAGCTGGCGCCTACGTGGCGCATACGATACAGAAAACGACATGTTTTTTAAATATGTTTTGGAAGTGGTTTTTTTTAAAATAATATTATTTTAATACGGTTTAATATAAAAAATAGTTCCAAAATCAATTCTCATGTCTTTTGGCTCACCAACCCCAGCCCGGCAAAACAAGCCCCCAACACCCCCAACCAAAAATAAAAATAAAAACAAAAACAAGCAAACAGACTAACAGACAAAAAAACCAACTTAATTTGCTTCTTCACCTTCCCTTCTCCCAACTAACCAACCAAAGCCCCTTTCACACTACTACAAAAGCACATGATTTTTTACTCACATTTATTATTCCTCAAATAAATTATTATATAAATGAAATAGAGAATTAAAAATCCCCCTTTTTTTTCTTTGGAATTGGGTCTCTTCCTTTTCTCATCCTTTGCTAATTTTTTTTAGGGGAAAGGGTCTTCTCGCCTTCAGGTCAGTTGGGTTCTTCGCTTTTGCTGATTTCTTATGAGATTTGTTGTAAAGATTATAAATTTATGCGTTTTTGTTTGAGAATTGAATTGGGTATTTGTAGGTTGTTTTGATTTTGGGTTCTGATGGAAGAGGGACAAATTTGGGGAATTGGGTAGGGTTAGTTTTTAATTTATTTTTTAATTTTTAATTTTGGGGATTTTGGTTTATTAAGTAGTCTATGCTTAGTTTTGATTTTTTTTAAATTTTAATCCCTTATATGTGACCCTTTATATTTAGTAGCTTTATGATTATTTTTCTAAACCTAGAATCATGTAGAAATTGAAAATTTGCATATCTTGTACCAAAATGTGCTTTGAAAGGACACTATGGGTAAAGTAAATGATGTGAAACTAGAACAATGAGTTCCCTCATTATTGGAAATTTTGTTATGTGTATACTTTATGACTACCATTTACAATTATAGTATAGTGAAGTGTGAAGAATTATCCAAACGGCGTTTGACTACTTCGTTGTTGTTGGAAATTTTTATGGTCTTCCTTGTTGATTATGTCCTTTTTATAGACAGCTACAATGACTGCTTTATATGGGTAGAGTTTGAGGATTAAGGCAAGGGTAGCATTCTTGGAATATTGTACCCAATACTGGACCGGCTTACTCTAAAAATATAAAATTTTGTTAGTTTTCTTGATGGCATGTTGTAATTATCTCCTGGGGTGTTTGTCATACTCGTAAGTCAAAGTTGTTGAAGCATAGCATCATGTGTTCATCACTCTCAATTCTTAGTACATTCTTTTCAATGTTATGATATGAAGGCCTGCTCTCTTTCTCCATCAAACTTCAGTTTTTTGATGCTAATAATAATTCCATAAAATATGTCAATAAGTAGGAAAGTGAAAATTTCACTAAATCGGGTCGTTTATTTGTATATTTCTATATGCTTATATATATGTAAATATATAGTTGATGAAATTTTCATTTCTAATATAGTTCCGTTTCACTGATTCAGGTACTTCGATTCTTTTTTATTTTTTTACTCTTAGGTGTGCGAGTACTGTAATGCAACTGTTGTAGTAATTATGCTGACACCAAAAGTTTGGCGTAGCTGTCCTCGGTGGTCTAATAGCTTTTCACATGCACTTATTCCAAATTCCCTTTTGAAGTTCAGTTGTCAGATGTCGAGCTTAGAGGAGCCGTTGGGTCTTGACAATTTTTCAAACCCAAATGGGATAGGATGGATTCAGAGGTTCAGTCCTAGTGCTTGCAGGCCAAGAGCAGATGAAACTGAAATGGGTAATTTTTTGATCGAAGGCAGGGAGTGCAGCTCTTCAAATAGTTGCTCGTAAGTTTTTCTTATTTCGCAACTTAATCTCTTTTAGGGAAATGTATATAGGCCATAATACGCGGGCCAAATAATACCGTTTCATCGATAATGTGAAATGAGAAGAGTTACAAATACATATACAATTAGAAGGAGATACAATAACCTTCTCCAAATGAATGTACCCGACAAAATAATATATAAAATTAGTAAAATTAGTTACACATAACGTCCAAGAAAGGCTTGCTTGTCAATTGTCAGCAACGACTCTATGATACCGAAGAAGCCTTCTTAGTCTCAGAGTATTTGTCCATAATTCCAGCAAAGTATTAGTTTTATGAAGTACTGCTAAAGAAGAAGATTTCTTTTAGTATGAAAGTTTGTGTCGTTTCTTCCAATCCAAATACGTTAATTGAATGCCATTACAAACATATCCCAAACATTTCTAACCTTTCCTCTTATACTTTCAGAACTTTGCCATCAATGGCTTGATGGAAATTTTTTGGTGGTTACTCCGTTAAACCGTACAATAGCATATTCATACATGGGATTGTAATATTGATTTATATAAATTGCATAGTCATACTTGCAATTGGTGTTACCATTCACTGCATACCTGTATCAAGTACATGTGTCACATTCTGTCACATGGCTCATCTGTGCAACACATTGCGCTACTTTGGAATATGGATGTCACCAGATTACTTCCAGAAAAAAAAGAAGATTTTGAAGCTTCGCAAACATGTTTATTATTTTTACATGCCTCGACTATGTAGGTTATGTTTGTCTGTTGCTTCAGAGCTATATAAATCAAGACGAGTTAAAGTTGCCTTTATTTTCATCTCCATTTTAGCTATGCGTATATATGTTTATCCGCCTGTTGCTTTAAATCTATATAGAAGCAATTAAAAAAGGTGGGTTTTTTTTAATAAATTTTTTAAAGGGGGACAAATAGTTTGTTTCAACATCTTTATTAATACGGGGATCAAATTTCTATTTTTCCTTCTGTCATTTTTTTCTCTAGCTAGAGCTAAAGAACAATTCTTGAATTAAATGTTTGTCTTGGCCCATTTTTATACTACATACCCCTTGATACATATAGCAATTCAAAATAATATTTTGAATATTTAACCTTTTTACTTTTCAGATATTATATCCATATTGTTTCATCTCTTTTCCACTACCAAAGCAAATTCGCTTTCTTCAACATTGAATCCTATATTAGTATTTGATTTGCATTGCATGTCATTAATGAATTTTTTTAATTTCAGTGAAGAATATACACGCAGAGGGCAGACAAAGGATATGTACTGCTGCGACCCCTTACTTTCAAGGACATCAAGCTTTGGTAGGAGCCGAAGGGTCTTTGATAACAGTTCTGATTCATGGTATTCACAAGGTCATCAGGCTCGTCACTATAGCTCTTCATGCAATGACAGAGAAATTAGGGATCTAGCAAATAAGGTGCTTCTTCTAGAACTTTTATTTTCCATGCTGTACCTGTGGAGTCATAATTGTCGTGAAATTGCGGAATAAAATAAAATAATATAGATAAAGTCTTATTTGCACAAATCCCCCCTTTAGTTTTCCCTGTGTGGCACTTCTAACCCCTCACGCGATTTATTAGTGTGAGCGCCCCTTCTGCTCATCGACTACAACCCTTAAAAACACTCAAATTCTTCTCAAACCTGTACAAAAAAGTTTTAATCATTTGAGCTATTTAGAGGAATTTGAGTGTTTTAAAGGGTTTTAATTGATGAGCAGAGGATGTGTATGTATGCATTCATAAATGACCTGATGGAGTATAAATGCTGTACTTCGTAAACTTTTTGTGTGTTTTTTGGGGAGGGGTGGTGGTGGTTGTGTAATTAACTTAAAGAGATTCTGTAAGACCACTAGTTTTTGTTTAAGAAACCATTAGTGATACTGATCGTTTATTGATGATGGGGATTGGACGATACACATTTCAAGCTAAATTTTATTGGTGATAGATGCATGTTCGTACACATTCAGAGTTCTTCCGTTAGAGTCCTCGACAAACATTTTCTAAAACTACCATGCGACCTTTCAGCTATAAATGCTTCCTTTCGATTTACATTGGTATTTGTAACCTTTTCCTTGACTAGACTTAATGCATCCTATGCTTTATAATATTCTAGGATTTGGTCTTACTGTCAAATAAGAGAAAAGGTAAAACTAGCCATCTTGTGTCATCCTAGTTCCTTCCCTTTAGGATTTTATCACTTCCTTCACTACTAGATTATAGTTATTAGGTGTATGCAACCATATGGCTAATACTAATGTGCATGAAACAGCTGTCATGTATCCTTATTGATATGAACTGATAAAGGGTTCCTCCTTCGATCTGTGCTGCTGCTGCTGCTGCTGCTGCTGTATTATCTAGTTAGTGATTCCCATAAAAGAACAGTAACTATCTTATATGATGACAACAAGCTTCTTATGCTGTAAATCGACAACCTTCTAGTATTTTATGCATTCACCAGAGAGTTTCTCGATTGTTAACTTGAATGCCTCTTTCTGACATCGCCAATGATATTAGTTCTCAATCTTTATACTTCTCACTACTAACTGTCGGCCACTAATTAGGATGGTCTATAATATTTATTATTTTCTATTTTACTTGTTTTCACATTATATGTGTCCATATGTGCAAAAAACTCCTTAGTTCATCCCTATTTCAGAATTTACACTCTCATGTCTTTTTAGCTTCTTGACTTTGTAAACTTTGAAGGATTAATTGACAACTATTGTGACTAAGCTGTTCATAGTTCTTCTTCTTGAAGTCTATTTATGTAATCCCCCCTCCTAACTCTATATAAGATGTGTCATTTGCAGTTTTTAAGGGGTATGCCGGGATTTGTGAAGATAGTGGAGGTTGGGCCTAGAGATGGATTACAGAATGAGAAGAGCACTATACCTACAGCTGTAAAGATTGAATTAATACACAAGTTGGTCTCTACTGGATTATCTATTATTGAGGCTACAAGTTTCGTCTCTCCGAAATGGGTCCCACAGGTAATATTACCAATTGTGTCATCACATATGATCTTATGTATGACTGTTTACCTGCAATTTGTTAATTTGTTTGTTGTGTTATATTATAATGCCTTTAAATAGAATTTAAAGTATTATGATTATTTACCTCATGCTGCCATGCACACGCCCAAATTTGTGGTTAGTGGCCAATAAATGCTCCAGTTAAGATAAGTGACAAAATTGTAGCTAATGGCGCAATGAGGGTTAGGGATGGACCTAATCAGACATGGATAGAGGCATTTGAAAACAATATGTTAATTATCAATTTAACTAAGGAGACAGTTCTTAACATATCAGAATGGACAAAACAAATTCATATAGCCCACCCCAAAACGTTGAGATAAAGGCCTGTGTTGTATAATTATTTACCTCGCATGGATTGAACTATATGATACCAATTTATTGTTTGGATAGATTTGATCCTATATAACTTGCTAGACTTTTTCTCTACTTAAATGGATTATCATTTGGCATTTTGATGCAACAATTTCAGCTAGCTGATGGAAAGGATGTCGTGGAAGCAATTCAAAACATAGAGGGTGTTCGATTCCCTGTGCTAACCCCAAATCTCAAAGTAAGCTGAATTATCTAAATGAAATATATGAGAATTTTCTTAAAAAATCAAAAACAGATATTTACGCATCATGTTTCTCAGGGTTTTAAGGCAGCGATTGCAGCTGGCGCAAAGGAAGTCGCAGTATTTGCATCGGCTTCTGAAGCTTTTTCGAAATCAAACATCAACTGCAGCATAGAAGAAAGCCTTACTCGTTATCGTGTTGTCACTCTTGCTGCAAAAGAATTGGGCATCCCTGTACGAGGGTAAGGTTTAAGCACTAGTTATTCATTTGTTGATGTTTGGTAATATTTCTTATGTCTCTGAGATAACTGATCCATAAATTAGGTTAAATTAAACTAATACACCATTAACTATTGCGATTTTCGCAAAACTATTTAATTTTTTTATCACAATAAAATCCCGTAAACTTTGTTCTTATATGATTTTTCTCACTACAGTACCCTCAAAAGCAGCATTTTAATGGACCTTACTGTAATAATACATTTACGGGATTTTACTGAAAAACAATGATACATAAGCGTATTTTTGTGTAATTTAATAATGTACCCTATGATATAATGTTTTGATGATAGGTTTTTGAATCCCTCCCCACTTCTCCCCGGCGTATTATTGTTATGGATGTTTTCTTACAAATTAGCAACAACTTCAGTGATTTATTGTTGTTCTTGTTCTACTTTGAAGTAAATTTAGGTTGTACCTATAGTTGTAAAATATAAACTTTTTCAGTCATCTAGCTAAAACATCAGCTTAAGGCTATGAAATGGCAAATCAACTAAATTTGACATGTTGTATTCTACAATGGGCTTGATTTCAAATACCGATAACTATAGGTTAAACCTGAAGCTCTTAACAAATATTTAGTGATACCACTTGTTGGGGTTTTCGATCCCCTCATCCCACCAAGCACACAAGCTAGCGAGAACAATCGAGCATGAAGAAGAATAACATACCGGAGTAATGTGGTTCAACCAAATTCGGCCTACATCCACAGAGTAAACATGAGGATTCGACTATGACATGAAAGAGATCACAAGAAGCTCGCTGCTTACACCACTCAAACAATTTCTCACATCGATCCCCCCTCCTGCTTGCACACTACAAGAAAGGAGAGGTGCTAACCCTCGCCCACTAGAGGATACACCTCTCCTGCCCTCACATCTCTCACCCTGATGAGAGATATATAGTGCTTTACCCCTAGCACTATACATCACCTATTGATCGCTCATACCAATAGATGGGCCGGCTTAAATGGTCCTAGGCGTGGAAACGAATATGAGGCGCAACCCTAACATGAAACTATCTCATGGTGGCTCCCTCTAAAAATAACAAATAGATTGGAGCAAACAGAATTTGTTATTTGACAGTAACTCCTTTTTATTGTCTGACCTGATAACTGATATGTAACGCAGACGGTCTTATTCTCTCCCTTGTGTATTTTTTCTTTTAAAAGAAAATGTATAAGCTTCTCACTAGCTAATGCATTAGTGGTAAGAAATGGAACGAGAGATAACTAGCTATCTTCCCTATGTTTGTTTTAATGGTTAATTTTGTAAGAATTTTGATCCGCCAACTTGATGTGGTAGATGATGTTGAATTTTGAACTAGACTTTATTTACCTGAAAATTACTTCTGTTTTGGTCTGTTATTTAATTATGCCAGGTATGTGTCATGTGTTGTGGGATGTCCAGTCGAAGGCGAGGTGCATCCATCGAAGGTTGCATATGTAGCAAAGGAGCTCTATGACATGGGATGCTCTGAAATCTCACTTGGTGATACAATTGGAGTTGGCACTCCAGGTCAGATTCATGCAAAACAACATTCCTTTCCTATTTCATATTTGAGGTTGAATTAAAATGAATATTCCAAATATAGCCTGTATATAGGTGAGATTATTCCCGACATGCTGTTAGTAGACGATTATGCTTTATTTTTTAATTGCTATCAAGAATGACTTCAGCACCTCAACAAATGAACTGTCATATACGGGTCTGCATCAAAATTAAAATTAATACCTGAAGTAGGTGTAGGTCGGGACATTTTAAATCCTATTAATTGAGAACTATAAGTATTAGTATCCATTGCTCTCATTTTATCCTTCCAGAGAGAGCAATGTTTATTTTCTTTTGCTTTGTGCAACTTTAACTGCAATGTTCTAAATTTCGGATGTCGGTGTCGTGTCGGTCCGAATATTTTGATGTCGGATATCGGATATCGTGAAATGTCGGATGGTTTTATCAAATATCGGGTTCAACATTTTTGTAATATAAGCGTCATTTATATAACTTATTTTTTTTGAAAAAATATTAACTTATGCAGATTTTTAGTTTTATTAAATTTATATTTTCTTCAATAGTTTAGTGGTAGAGCGGCCGCCCGTTAGTTACTTAATGTACAAAGCCCAAAACCCGAAAGAAAATTACCCAAAAAAATTTCTCCACATATCGGAAAATGTCCGGTAAAACGACGACATCATGAAATGTCGGACGACAACACGAAATGTCGGTAACTGAAATAATTCTGCAAATCTGTGTCGTTTTCTTCCCAAAACCGACATGCCGCTGACATTTCGGCGATGTCGGCCGATATTTAGAACACTAACTTTAAGTATAATGAAGCTAGCTAGTATAAGTGGAAGCTTTTCTTACATTCTGTAGTTTCTTCAAAATATATGCTGGCGTTTTGTTTTGTTCTCTCTTTTTCTCCTTTTTCTTTTTTTCCCTTTTTTTGCCATGCAAATCCTACTTTAAACCGCGCATTATATATAAATAATTAAATATACCTAACCCTTCTTTATTAGTATATCTCCAATAACTAAATCATTTATAAAATTTATGTATCTTGAAACTCTTGTACCTTCACTACCTCAGTAAATGGTTCTGCCTATGCAAGAACCCTATATGCCGTTACAATATAAGTTGGTTTAATGCTCGTAATTATTAAATTTTTTTAAATTTCGCATCTTCTTATTTCAATTCTCTCACTGCTCATTTTCATGGTATAGGAGCCGTCATTCCGATGCTAGAAGCCGTCATGCCTGTTGTGCCGACTGAGAAGTTGGCCGTCCATTTCCATGATACCTATGGACAATCTCTTGCCAATATTTTGATCTCCCTCCAAGTAAGTAACATGCTATTAGCTCAATAAAGAAAATAAACTATAACCAAATTTAGGGGATGCTTGATTTGCTGCATAGGAAAAACACTGTTTGTTGTCTGCTATATGTGTTGTGGAAAACAAACTCCGAATCCATTATTTGGATCGTCCTCGACTTCTATTGTCGGGTTTTCACTTTCGATGCAATCCAGTGTTTGAAGTTGGTGAATATAGAAACTCCAATATTTTGAAAATTGGCCAGTGATGACGTGACATGAGCAATACATCTACCAACATGTAAATTCATTATTTGGTTCTTTTGCAACATTTTATCGCAAGATTTACATATCCATTGCAAATCCAATGTTTTGTTGATCAAGTGTTGGTAAAAAAGTAGAAACTTAATGTGTTGAATTGCACAATAATATGTGGGAGGATCTTAAATTTTCAGAGGCTGCAGCATTTTTTGTAGCTCTATTCAGTACCTACATTGCCCATTAATTATTTTATATACAAACATTAAAGAATGAGACCTTTTTATTATATCAGAAGGATAAATTACATCGAAATACCCTTGGTTATCGTTGTTTTTCATGAAATCACTTTATACTTTTCTCTCCTTTTAAAAAATCTTTTTAAAATCCGGAATTATTTTCTCAATGCCCTTCCCCATAAATGTGTAACTTTTGGATCTTACTGTAATAAAAAAAACTGGATATTGTAGTGAAAATCAATGATAGTTAAGGGTATCATAATGCAACTTAAGCTTATTTCAGCAAATGTCGCATGTAACTCTATTTCTGTCTGCCATAAACTCTTCGCTTAATAATTATACCTCTTGTGACAACAGATGGGCATCAGCACAGTTGACGCATCGGTCGCTGGCCTCGGGGGTTGCCCGTACGCCAAGGGAGCTTCTGGAAATGTCGCCACCGAGGATGTTGTCTATATGCTTCACGGCCTTGGGATAAAGACCAACGTCGATCTCAAGAAACTCATTACCGCCGGTGAATTCATCTCCAAGCATTTGGGTCGTCAGTGCGGTTCTAAAGCCGCCATTGCTTTGAGCAGGATCTCCGATGCCTCGAAGATATGACTCAATGATATCCGATGCTAGTAATATTACTATGTGATGTGTTTTATATGCATTATACATGTTTCGGGATTCAGATCAATGTCCAAGTATATGTATAAGTTTTGAAGTAATTGCTGTGTGTTTTGATGGGCTACTGTAAAACTCAGGTAAATAAATAGAAAAGAAAAAAGAAAGATGAATATATTATTGATATACCCCCAATGCTGTTACAGGAAATGATCTCTGAATCATTTTTTTGTTTGCTTTATTTAAATTTTTGAACCTGAGCTTAATTAACACGATTACAGCCATTTCGATATTAATTTATGGATTTAACATTTCGATATTAATTTATTTAAATGTTGATACTATGTTCACATTTTTTGTTGCAACTATTGCAAAATTTACAGCTTTTTAATATATTTGTAGCTCCAGTTATTCTGGCTACTTGTTTGGACAAATAATGGAAAATCCAGCCTTAAGGCCTGCTTTACTGGGACAGCTCTGATTTGGGAGAAACAACTCTGATTTGAGAGAAATTATTTGATGTGCCAGGAGCAGCAATGCATCTGGGATGAGAAAGAGAGATGAAAGAGAGATGTAAAATTTCAGACAACCCTCAAGCAACATGGTAGGATGTATGTTACCATCTCCTTCTTTCTTATCAACATGGCAGGATTTATGTTACCATCTCCTTCTTTCTTATCTTTGAACGTAATCTCTTCATTTCTCATAACCGGACTTATATGGCCAGCACGCCGTAGAATTTTTACTATTTTGTTACAACTCTATTTCATCGACCTAATAACCAATTTTACTTCTTTTTCTTCTAGTGTTCTTCTATTCTCGTTTGAGAAAGAAACTTTGACACTTTGCAACAGTTAAAAGCCTTTAACCCAAGGGTACTTCTCTTATATCTCCAGTAATTATCTGTATGTAAACCAAAAATTTATTCTATAACTAGGTTATATCGTTTTAGTTTATTCTATTTACCACATATTATTTTTCATCAGCTGTAATTTGACTACAAACATAGCCTAGCATTAAAAATCTTCTTGAAGATGAGGGGGTCTGGAGTTTGAACACTACTTGTATTAAGTTACCGCCTATTATTAGTTATTCCTCCGACAAAAAAAAATTGACTGCAAACATGAAACAAAAGGCTATCCAAAGCCCAACTAGTAATGAATATAGCCCAAAAGGCCCAATTACAGAACATTCCTGAAGCTTAAACCCTAACTCCTGCACCAAGACTACAGGGGCACTCCTAAATCTAAACCTTTCCACTAATTCCCGACCATTTCTCAATTGAAATCATCATAAAAGAACAAAACTACAGGGGCATTAGAGTAATTGCTTTCCATCTGAGTCCTTGAACCCCAATTCCCCAAAGCCCTCATCTTTCTTCGTTCTCACTAGTTTCTCTCTCTTGCTCGAGCGAAATGGCGAAGCGCTTGATTCCAGCTCTCAATAGGGTTTTGGTGGAGAAGGTCGTTCCCCCTTCGAAGACCACTGCTGGGATCTTGCTCCCTGAGAAAACCACCAAGGTATCATCTTTAATTTTTGTAGTATTTTCTGAAATTTCGTGTGTTCGTCTAATTTTCCATTAGATCTGCCTCTTTTGGCTTATGGGTTTTGTTCAGAACCTGAAATTGTGATATGGGTCATGTGCAAAATCTTGTTTTGTTAATTGGGTGTTTAGAAATGTTTGTTTGTTTGTGTGCTTATTATTGTTGGTAGAATATTTTTATAAAAATTTGTGTTTTTAGAAAAAGTTTGCTAACTGCAGTGGCTAGAAAATGTTGAGAATCTTGTGTTTTTAATGGTTCTAGAAATGATGGAACAAAGGGTTAAGTTCTGCAAGGATCTGTATGTATTAGTGAGATAGATTATGTATATAGCATTGAAATAAAATTTCAGGCTTTATTTTGCATATCCTGTTGTGTACCAAATTATTGTGATATGACCTTTCAATTTGTTTTATTATGTGTTTTTTTTGTTAGGTTATCTGCACATAACACCCCTTTATCTATGGGATTCGGTGTGCCTGCTATTATTACCCCCTCCCCCCACCTATTCCTTACTATTAAATTCGACGGTGAGTGAATGGGTAAAACAGGGGGCTCATGGGGTTTTTTGTTGTTGTTGTGTGATCTTTGATGTGTGGTCATGATCTAATAACAGCAAAATAGCAAAGGTTCCCAGTTTGTAGATGAGGATTGGGAACCATTGCTATTCTCTTCTAGTTTCCCTGATATTATTTGATATTATTAGATCCTGGCCACATGCCCACACATCACATCACGTGTAAAAAAACACATACCCATGAACCCTCCAGTTTAACCCACTCACTCAGAATCTTTCATCTACACCTTGGCCAGCACTTTGTCACCCTTGAAGGCTTGAAATAATTCAATAGCTCATGGCTCTGATGATTTAGTTAAGACTTAAGCCTAACTTACAACCTCTAAGTCAAATTGAGCCTGGATTTTCTCTCTTAACTGGCTTAGAAGCACAAGCCTCCTCCTAGTTTGTTAAAAAAAAATTCAGATAATCTCTTGTGGTCATATCAGGGCTGACCCTCGTTGTGTTATTTGCTAATAAGCAGATTGAATGTTGATAAGTGCTAGAAGATGCACTTATGAAGGGTGTTTTATATGCAGTTAACCTTTTCTTGTTTTCTTTGAACGGTCAAGTAAATATGTAATCGTAAGAAGTTCTAATGCTACTTTTCATTGATGAAATTTATATATTCTCCGACAGAATTTTGGAGTATAAATTAATCTGTTTGATGCATTTGCACCTTCATTTGATTTAACTTTTTGACATAATGATCAAATCTATTAACTAATCATAGGAGCTAGAGTGCAAAGAGCCTAAACCAGTATAGTATTTTTAAAAATCTCAGCATGAAGATGATTATAGATGAACTTTTGGAGTATCCTACATGTTATGGTGAATTATAAAACTACTACATTTCAGAGTAAGAGAAAGGTTCCCATATAAGAAACATTGCAAAAGGATTAATTACCAGTATTTTGCAAGAGCTCCTTCTGCAGGATTATGCATATTTTGGGTAATACTCACTTTCAAGTTCAAGTGTAGTTCTTTTAGCCATTGTCAAGTTGGTTGTTGATCTCTTTCCTGGTTGCTGTACGTAAATTCGAAGTTTTATTTGTGACTCTGAAAATGAGCTTTTTTTCATGGTTGAAACAGATAATATAGTCCCTCCCCCCTTCCCCTACCCTGTGCATGATTCTGATTTCACCTTACAAACAGAAACAATCTTCTTTTTCCTATGCTACAAAATATGTTACTGTAAAATTGATTTTTAAAGAATATTTCTGCAAAGAGACGTGAAACTCGTTTTAGAGTTGGTTCCTTGTTTCAGTAGGAAATTCTATTTATTTTTTAATTGTAAATCATTAATTTATTTTTTGTTTTCAGCTAAACTCTGGTAAAGTGATAGCAGTTGGCCCTGGTGCACGTGGCAAAGATGGGAATCTTCTTCCTGTTTTTGTGAAGGAAGGGGACACTGTCCTTTTACCCGAATATGGAGGAACTGAAGTTAAGCTTGGAGACAAGGAGTACGCTTCTTCCTTTCGTCCTTTTGTTCTTTAACTTTTCATCATATTTTAAGCATTTTTTTTTTAACATTATATGCACAATGTCTTGCATTATATGCACAACGTTTATACAGGAATTTGGTCCTATAAGAATTTGATCTATTTATACATCTAGGGTACAATGCTTCGGATTTATCCACAACTTTTTTAGATGACTTGAATGCAGGATTAGTATCTCTTCGTTTTAATGCTTGGAGCCCTACGTTTTAAGTATAAAATTAGAAACATCGCATTTTAAATGCATTTAATTTGTTTATTTGCTACTGGGATTGGTCATCTTTGTGTCTCAAAGTACTCTAAACTTCCCTATATATATCTGGTTGTTCTTTACTGTTATAACACACAATCTTCAATTCTACTTGGCGGTGGGTCTCAGATCTGAGAAGGCATTACACAAAGCTGTTATTAAAAAAAATGTTTGCCTTTTCCCCCTGATTTTTAAATAACAATTTAGAAGATGAACATTTAGAAATTTTAATATTTGTTTCTCATTTCTAAACATATATCGATCTCTCTAATCCAGAATCATAGATTTATATATATATTAGGTTGTTTAGCTTCTGGTGGCGCTGTTGCCTTCAGACCAAATGTTATTGTTTTCTTTTGTATTGAGCACATTTTTCTGTCGCAGATGTCTTATCTGAGTATTCCCTTGATAACATTTCTTTCACAATATATTGGTTTGTGGTAACTGGAAGTAGTCTCTGTTGTTATCGTTTACATTTATGTTTGTGACTAGCAACTACCTCGCGCGATAAGCGAGTGTTAAATGAAGGTATGGTTAACTTGAGAAAGAACATAGAATCATCATAGATATTTACATGGATTATTTAATTAGAATATAAGAGTGATCTCTTGCATATTGTTTAAATGGGAGGGAGGGAATAAATAAATTTATCATTGTCCTCTAATATAACATGAAAAGCGCTAGTGTTAAATTTGATTGATATAAAACCAGCATAGCGCTTCAAACCACAAACTTAACAACATATATTTGATAAAACCAAACAAAACCCCATGATAAATTCAAATCATAATCAACAGAGGATAACTACAAAATCATAACCATCAACATTGTCAAAAAAGTAAAATCTACAAGCTGGAATTAAAAAAAACCATGCATCTATGCATATGAGAACATATAATTGATGGATCATTTCAATATATATCAATCAATTATATTGAAAGCATAATCAACAGGGAGGGAGGGAGGGAATATTTGATATAACAAAAAATAAATAAATTTATTGTTGTCCTGTAATATAACATGAAAAACACATGCAAGGATATATAAATGGTATAAAATGTTTTCTAGATGTAAATTGCACAAAAGAAACCCTGTAACATAATATATCAATGGTGTCCGTCTCATTTACCATTGAAAAATTACACACGTCTATAAAAAAATGCAACATTGCGTGTATATCAAAAGTTCTAATAGAACAATTGTTCTACACATATATCAGATATCAGAAGAGTTGTTGGGAATTGACTGTCTAATGAAGATTAATTTTGCTTTTCAATTAACTGTTATAGTGATTGAAAACCAAGTACCAAAATCTCTCAAGTTGAAGGGGAAAATGTCTAAAAAAACTATAGTACTTAAATTAGTAATTATTTTGGTTGAACCTATATGTATCCTCATCTTTCTACATTAAAGCTACAAGAAGTTATATATTTCCATTTCACTAAAATGCATCACGCATTTTAATTTGATATTGAGATTCTTTTTCAAAGAATATTACATGATACCTATCAATTTATTTTTACCGTTTCAAATTTTCAAGCGAACTCGGTCAAGTGTGTTCTTAATGCATTATGTAACTGAATTCACAAAGAACTTTAAGATAAAAATTTCAAATTGATTAACCATGTATGATGAAGCTGGAAGAGATTCACCACATCCATATAATTGATCGGAAAAGATTTTGATTCTATTCATATAAGTTAAATTAAAGTAGTAAATTGTAGTGTAAAAAAGAATAAAAACCAACCTCATTTTCGAAATTTTAAATCCTAATTTCCTTTCTTATTCCGCCTCACATCCTATTTAATGATAATTAAATTAATGTAATGGATATTGTTAATTAACATTAAAAAAACAAGGATGGGTCATTGAAGGGGCTAATCAACCATAATATCATCACAAATGAAATAAACTAAAATAAACACTAAAAGTTATAACCAAGGGTAATTTGGGCAAGGCCAAAAGTAGTGTTTTTTTGTCTTTTAGCCAAAGATTCCACTTTAAGCAAAAGATTCTCCTAGTAATTCTACTTTTTATATATTAATATATATATATATATATATATGAGAATAACGGACCCTCATTTTTTTCCGACGATCGGCATCCATATCTTCATCGTTATCATCTAATAAGATGTGGGTACACCAAATTTCATGTGATTCTATAACTTTTTCACCGTTGATTTAGTGGGTTCAAAATTAATGGTTTACCGACAACATAACTTTTTACATTGCTAAATCAACGGTGAAAAAGTCGTAGAATCATATGAAATTTGGTGTACCCACATCTTAGATAATGAAGATGATGGATGCCGATCATCGGAAAAAATGAGAGAGGGTATACGTTTTCAACGCTATAGGAGGAAATTCCCTCCTATGGTATCTTTCCTCCATTATTCTATATATATATATATATATATATATATATATATATAGCTGGAGTCGGTGTTTAAAAGATAGTATAATGTTCATAAATTGTTGGTCGGCCAAACTAGAAAAAAATATGCATTCAACTCCATTTTTAATTTGATTACAGTGTAATATATTAATTGTACTATTGTGTATTTTATACAATAAGCACTTAAGTACCAGCAGATTGATTTTTTTGTTTAATCCTGGCCTTGTAATAGGCCTAAGCAATATTTTGGGCCTTGATAACTGAATAGTTGGAGCTGGTTAGAATGGCACAGTTGGTATCAAGTTGACAAAATATTATTTGGAATTTGGATTGCTGTCGTATGGAAACAAGATGCAATTTAAGACTCAACATAGATCAATTCTTGAACAGATTTGAGGTTTTACTAATTCAAGGTGTTCCGCTAGGAAGAAGATTAAGAAAGATTTGCTAAATAAAAAGGCATATTACATAGAATCATTGCTATATGTGTAATAACAGTGTGACAAACTTGCTTCTAATTCCCGACCTAGATCAATAAAAGCCATCAGAAATGGTAATGAAAATAGACTGTGGAGGTTCTTGTGGCGATTTTGCACGTGAGGTGTTATATTGGTCCCAGTAAATGATTAAAGCGGGGAAAGAACTCTTTCATTGCTAATTGAATACTGCTGCCGTATATGCTGCTTGAACTTCTGTTATTGATTTTCTCGGTCTCACTCATTCTGCCTTTGAATCTTTGTAGGTATCATTTGTTCAGAGATGATGACATCCTCGGCACCCTTCATGACTAAAAAGGAATTGAGTTCGGATCTATATTATTATGATTGATTTCTTCAAAATGCTAAATTTAAGGCAGATGTAATATGCTGTTGGACCTAAGAATTAAGTCATTTATCTTCTGTTCTAGGAACTTTTTGGTTATGCTGCTCAAACCTTTGATGGAATCGTGAAGCATTGTTTATGCAGAATTATAATAGAGTTGCCCTTTGTTGAGATGCTTTTATGCTCCTCTTATTATTACTTGAAATTGATATATATTGAAATGATCCGGCAATTATGTGTTCTCATATGCATGGATGCATGGGGTTTTTTATTCCAGCTTGTAGATTTTGCTTTTTTGACACTGTAGATGTTGTGATTTTGCAATTATCCTTTGTTTGTTATGCTTTGAATTTATCTTGGGGTTTTGTTTGGTTTTATCAATATATGTTAAGTTTGTGGTTAGAAGCTCTATGCTGGTTTTATGCATGGCGCTAAATAGCCTAAACGAATGTCGTTGAGGCTTTAAAATTATGGATGAGAGTTAACTAGTCCAATTAAATTATTTCATTTGCTCGCTATGTTTGCATTGCCATATGCGATAGTGTTTATTTGGGAATCACAAAATGGCTTCTCTTCCGAACAAAGAACAAATAAAGAAAGAACTTTGCTGGCAAATATAGATTTTTAATTTTTGTGTTTTCCGAAGTGTCCTCCCAATGTTTCCTGAATATTGGATATCCGTTGTTAAGGGTCATCGTCTTGGAGATGGCAATCATGATCTAGAGCGTCTGTCGGGATCCGACATTAATTCTTTAACACCTACTAATTGATGGATACCTCTTTGGAAGCTCTAGAATGCTAACCTCGTGTTAAGATCTACATGCCAACGGACAATCTCAGATAGACAGTTTCAGCTTGTTCTAGCCATGACTTCACTCCCTCCACTCATGTCCCAAAAGTGGGGATGGCAAGATGGATTCAGTGTTCAAAAAAACAGTTTAAACGACCATTTAAACGTAAACGGTGACAAAGCGAACAGTAAAGTCATTAAACGGCCAATTATGAGGTCAAAACGTTTACACGGTGATTATACGGTTTAAACAGTAATTAAACGGTGCTTATCAAATTTTAACAGTGTTTATCTAATTTTAAACAGTGATTATGCGGTTTGATAATTTGTTGATTTTGAAGTTATTTGTAGTCCGTAGGCCTTTTGTGTTTGCTTATATTTACTTGACGGTGAGTAGTGACACAAGACATTTATATGTTATTTTGGTGTTATGCTTTTAGGCTTTAGCATATATGCTCTAGTGTTTGCTTCTATTTACGGGGTTTCATGTTGCATTGCGGTGAAATTTATATTTTGGTATGAGCTATTTTTTGTTGCATAACGAACATTGTATATTGTGTTTCAAAAAATTCCATTGATAAAAATGAATACCCGGTGGGATTCCAACCCACAATATTCCAATTTTGTTTGAACCCCTTACCATTTAGGCCGTGTGTATATTTCAAATTTCAATATCTATTATCCTATATATTTGTCATAATTATATATATAATAATTATACTAAAATAATATAAAATATGAGGGCGTATATCCTGTATAAAACTTTTAATCACCGAATAATCCGATTAAACGCTAAACACCTTCCCGAACGAATAGTGAACAAATACGTGTTTTACGACATTGGATGCAAGCATTAAGAGTAAAGAAACTACCATGAAAGACCGCTGAAGATGCTTTTGTATTTCTTGGCATATATTATTTTGACACAATTTTTTTTGGGAAGATTGGATTTTGTAATTGATAGAAGAACAACGAGCACTTAAATAGGAAACAAAAAATATCTATGATAGTGATTTTGTCAATGAAAATTTCTTTCAGGAAAAACGTTGGTATTATCTCAAATTTTCCAAAACTTATTCTAAATCCTAAAGTTGTCATCTCTCTTTCTTTAATGTTGCATAGTTGTCATCTCTCTTTCTTTAATGTTGCATTCGGACTCGGATATTTCCTGTATACAGATATGGATTTTCATATCTTGTTTCATAAAATTATCTAAATACAATACGGATATGGAGCTTCATATGACTTTGGAAACAAATTTAGATTTGCAGACAAATAAAAAAATTATACCATTTTAAATTTATTTTTAGTTAATTATGCTTATTTAAACCATCATGTGTATAGCAAACAAAATATTGATAAACCAAAGAAAACGGAAAATTCTGACCGTAATGAAAATTAGGCGATTTTTGTGTGCTATAGAAAGCAAAATATTAAAAAACCAAAGAGTACAGAAAATTTTGTGATTTTTAAAATTTTCATAATTTTCTTGTGGCAAAATATTGAAAAATCGAAAATAATAGAACGTTCTTGAGATTTTTTAAAAATTCGTGATTTTTGTGTATTATATAGCAAGCAAAATATTGAAAAAGAGAAAGTTTTGAGGGTTTTGAAAATTACGCGATTTTTGCGTGCAATAATAAGCAAAATGTTGAAAATCCGAATAACAAAGAAAATTTTGAGATTTTTGAAAAATTTCACGATTTTCGTAACCTATTGCATTCAAAATATTAAAAAATTGAAAATAATTGAATTATTTTTAGATTTTTGAAAAATTCACGGATTTTGTGTTTGCTATATAGCAAACAAAATATTGAAAAACCAAAGAAACCTAATTTTTTAGGGTTTTGAACATTACATGATATATGTGTGCTATAAATTTCAAAATTTTCTATGCTTTTCGATTTTTCAGTATTTTGTTTGTTATATATCATGCAAAATATTGAAAAATAAAAAATAATTAAATTTTTTTTAGAGTTCAAAAAATCACTCGATTTTTGTGTGCTATTAAAAGCAAAATATTGAAAAACTAAAAATAACAAAAAATTTTGACGGTTTCGAAAACTACGCAAATTTTGTGTGCTAACAAGCAAAATATTAAAAAACCGAATATCATAGAAAATTTGAGATTTATAAAAATTTCATAATTTTCTTGTGGTAGAACGCAAAGTATTGAGAAATCAAATTTTTGAATAATTCGAAATTTTTGTGTTCGGTACCAAACAGAATATTGAAAGATCGAAGAGAACTGAAAATTTTGTGGGTTTTGAAAATTACGCGATTTTTCTATGCTAGAGCAAGAAAAATACTGAAAAACCGAGAAAAAAAAACGGAAAATTTTAAGAGTTTGAAAAATTACATGATTTTTATATGCTATATAGCAAGCAAAATATTGAAAAACCAAAAAGCTCGAAAAAAAATTAGATTTTTAAAAATTGCACACGAAAATCGTGAAAGTTTCAAAAATCTCAAAATTTTGAATTTTTTTTGAGATTTTTGAAAAAATCTTGATTTTTGTATGCTATGTAGCAATCAAATATCGAAAATCAAATAAAAAGATGTAGGGTTACTAGACACTCTAATAAGGATCTACAAGGTATCAACCATGCCGGATTAAAATTTTGGTCGTGCCGAATAATTCTAAACAAGATCGTTAACTAAAAATTAGGCGATCACATGCAAGTAAATCACATTTACACTAAGTGAATACGAAATACAATCTTTGTAGATCGGTCCTTCACTTCTAAAACTCCTTGTTGTAGTCCCTTCGCTGCGATCACGTGCTCCCGGACTTTCGGACGACTCCATGAGAAAGTTGCAACGGTATTGCTTGAAGTTTTCGAGGCCGAAGATGATCTACGTCGAGAGAATACGGACTCAAACTTCTACTTCACTAACCAAAGAATTAGTGAAGCAAACACCCTAAACTAAAGTGCTAGTCTAATAGAGGATGGTGAGATAGGAAATGGGTACACTTTAGAACTTCTTTTCTCACTTTGTATCTCTCTCTTTTACAAACCCTAGAAAGAAAAGTGAAGGAAGAAGAAGATGAGCTCAAATGAGAATGAAACTTATCAAGAGAGAGAATGAACTAATCATGGTGAGTGAGTATCATATAATTAACTCATGTAGAGACATAACCATGGCTAAATATATTGGTTAGGTTAAATAATATCCAAAGCAAAACAAAAAAGGTTGAATTTGTCAAAACACTCACAAGCTTCTACAAGTTTCATGTATTTAACAAATATTCACTAATTTTGTATTTACTTTGAATATTAAAAACCATACCAATATATATATAATGGTGTATGTCTCATACACCCATGACAAGTGTATCAACAACCATGATACAAATAGTAAACACAAATAAATATATATCATATATATATCAGGTTGTGCATAAGTGAGAAAAAAAGAATGCTTAAGTGAACCAATATTAGTTAATGTAAATTAGTATATCACATATACAATTATACACTAAATTATTAAATCAACACTTGACTTAATAATCCGATTATATCACATATAACCGACTAACATCCAATGTATCGACTTATCGAATCAACACTTGATTCGATATCCCGGTTATATCGCATATAACCGATCGATACAAACATCGCGAGAATATAATACGGTATCTCATACTCACATTATTCTCGGTCCCGCACATATCACATATGCGCTCCTATTTCGTTTTGCCTGAGCCAGCACAACCTCTATGTAGGACTCTAAAGACTCGTCAATACGCCGGCAGTAGGTGATGATCATATCAAGCACCCATAAGCCGTCAGCGGTACTAGCTGGACGTAACGGCTACCAGGGTATTGAGCGATCAGAAGATCAGCAAGCAAGCCCGCTCCAACTCCTGCAAAAGCCTGACAGTGACACCACCGTACAGTCCGGTCTCCTCGTCTGATATGTCGCATATCAAGTCTAGGGATGGTAAACGTCAGACCCCAATAACCGATAAGTCATGCCGATATGAGGCTCATAACGGGTTAAGAAACTACTGGTAACATTTACCAGTAAATCTCTAAACCAGCCCTGGCCAGGGACTTCCCTGTTATGGCCAATTGAGCATAGCGCAACATCAACCCCTAATACCGGGAGAGACGAAACCCCTCCTATCGCTCATTACCTCCATGTGACTCGGGACTGTACCCAAAAACCACCGTTTTGCACGCCCTCTTAGACGTGGTAAGGTGGAAATCAAAGCACAGTGGGAATCACACAAGACTCTATGACGATCTCGGGTCTACAGACTAACCTGTACCAGTGTCACCAGAGAACTGCCATCTGACGTAAGGTATAATACCATCTGGGAGTTCTCGGCGAGTCCGTCCAGTGTACCCAAACTCCATTGAGCACCCGTATATCATCTCTGATGTCAAACACCAATGGATATGGGATCATCCATCGCCCATCTATATAGGTCGAGAAGGCATACGCTAGTCTACACTGGTATATCGATGCCCCGTCTCGATACACCCACGACTAGGGACCTTGAAGGATGTACTTATGGACTACCATGTCCCCACTAGTATGATCCGCATCATAGTCCAGGTAGTCAAGTACACATCCTAAGGGCTTTACCAACATGTAACAGAGAGACAGATCAGTATACACGTTAAGGTAAAGAGTAACCAGATAGCATACAATCATGTCGAGCAAGAAAGTCCTCCCTATATATGTCCAAGCATCCACTACAATATACATCACATGTATAGTAATGGCCTCTAGGGCATACATATAACTAACAATCTCCCACTTGCACTAGGACCATCTGATAACAGTGGTTGTAGTATCTCATACTCAACTATCCCATAATAGTCTCTCTCTGGGAAAAGGCCTTTGTGAGTGGATCCGCCGTGTTGTCCTCTGAGTCTACTCTCCTAACCTCGATCCCCTGGAGATCAACCATCTCCATGATCAGGTGACACTGCCTTAGAATATGTCTGGATCACTGATGGGACGGACGTTCCTTGGTATATGCCACAACTCCGTTGTCACACAATGGTAGGAACGAAGTTCATCTCATGAACTGATATACACCCAGACTTCCTCTTTGGTAGTATCTTTGGTAGCGATGTATCTAGCCTTTATCGTCTAGTATGCCACGGTATATAGCTTCGAACTCTTCCAATATACCGTCCCTTTACTGAGGGTAAAGACAATGCCTGTGACTGACTTTCAGTCGTCCTTATCACCCTGGAACTCTTCCAGTGATTCTCCCCAGGATCGATTGATACAATCTCACTACAACTAGTGAGAATCCTAACATCCAATTAGATTTATCTCATAGATCCAAAACTCAGGATTTAGGAGGTATCACTTTGATCATATGTGGAGAATCATTGTGATAAGTGGAGATTGATCGAGCGTAGCATAGGAAACTCCTTCCCCATCAAGAGTATGTCATCCACGTACTCTACGAGGATCACTACCATACTCCCAACTACCTTCTTGTATATACAAGGTTCGTCTACCATTTTGATGAAGTCAAACTCTTTGACTACCACAACAAAACAGACGTTCCAACTCCGCGATGCCTGCTTTATCACATAAAACATCTTGCACACGTTTCCGCTGCTCCCACTGACTACGAAGCCCTCTGACTGTGTACTTATAGACGCTCTCTTCCAAATCAACATTTAGAAAAGCAGTCATGACACCCAACCGCCAGATATCGTAGTCATGGTATGTAGCCGTGGTAAGTAGGATCTGGATGGACTTAAGCATAGCTACTTAGAAAAGGTTTCATCATAATCCAAACCTGGTCAATAATGCAAACCTTTAACAAGTCTAGCTTTGAAAGTCTCAACTTTTCCATGTACACCAAGTAATCTTCTCAAAATATACTTGCTCCTGATGGGGATTTAACCCTTCAGATAAAGCAAGCAAAGTCCATACTTTGTTGGTGTATAAGGATTCCATCTCAGATCACTAAGCATCCAGCCATTCTTACAGAGTCTCACTCCTGATGGCCAGCTCGAAACTAGTTGGGTCATCATCTCATGATGCAATCCTCGCTCCCACTGTCATAGAGAAACCAAAGTATCTCTCAGGTGGGTGAGGAACCCTGCTAGATCGGCGGAGAGACTGAGGTTCGTTGGAAACTATTGAATCCTTTGGTTCTACCAAATCATCAGCTGCAGTTTGTATAGATGGAACTCTTTCCAGTTCTAGCACATGTCCACTAATTTCTTCACAAGAAATTCCCTTTCACAAAGGTGGCATGCTGAGAAACAAAATATCTTTTGTTTCTCGGTTTGGTAGAAAATATTCCCTTGCGAATGCTTGGGATATCCAACAAACTTCTACAGAACTGACTTTGCCTCGAGCTTGTCCGGATTTCGCTTTTAGACATGGGCCGGACAACCCCAAATCTTAACAAACTTAAGATATGGGCTCTTCCCTTTCCATATCTCATATGAAGTGGTAGGCAACTGATTTGATCGGAACCCTATTCAATAGGTATGCAACTTCATAAGTGCATAACTCTCAAAAGAAAATAGGTAACGCAGTAGTACTCATCATAGAGCACACCTTATCATATAGGGTGTGATTGCTCTACCCCGATACACCGACGTGCTGTGGTGTATACGGAGGAATAATACTGAGAGAGAATCTCATTCTCCTTTAGAATAATCAAGGAATTTCGTGCTCAAGTATTCTCCTCCTTGATCGCATCAAAAGACATAATACTTATACCCATTTTGGCTCTCTACTTCTAACTTATATTCTGTGAATATCTCAAAAGGTTCAGACTTGTGTTTCAACAGGAACATATGTCTGAATCTTGAGAGATCATCAGAGAATGTAATGAAGTACAAAGAACCGGTCCTGGCATGTGTAGACAGGGGACCTTCATACATCAGCATGTATCAATCCCAAGAGTTCATTAACTCTTTCTCTGTTTCCAGTAAACAGAGCTATGGTCATCTTATCTCTGTGACATGACCGGCAAGTTTCACAAGATATAAATTTAAACTAATTTAAATATGCATCTTTATGTAACTTCGGCTAGTCGGGTCGCATTGATATGACCTAGTCTACAATACCTCAAGAAGGATTCGTTCATTTCTGAACTCTTCCTCTTGTGTGTGTTCTGTATGCTAAGAACTGTAGTTTGATTTAGAACGTCAATGCTTTTAGATAATGTGCCTGAACCGATCAACTTTTGATATAGGAAATGTTCAAAACATTATCCAACAATACAAAATTATATCCTTCTTTACTAATAAAGAGACTGATATGATGTTGTATATCAGGTTCGGTATCTAACAACATTCGTTCAGAATCAATGTATTCTGGTAATACAGGGTGATAGTGACCAACAGACTTGGCTGCAACACTTACACCGTTTTCTATCTCATGAAACTTATTACCCGTTCTCAGTTCTCTATCTGTCTGTAGCCCATGTAACAGATTACATATGCGGGATCCTGATCCGGTATCACATACCCAGGACGTAAAGAATACTGAGAAACAGTTCTCTGTAATGAACACACCCGAAGATGATGCATCAGCATGCACTTTCTTCGTTTGGGCGGCACGGGAATTCTAGTAATCCCCTATTTCCTGCTCTGTCTTATAACAATTATAAGTTGGAGCGGGACCAACGTTCCCCAGCTCAGTATAACAAGCGAGTTCGGTCAATACATCCGTATTATTATCTTGATTAAGGCATGATATGGTCGCTACCTGGAGAGAGAGAGAGAGAAGAAAACACTCTGTGTGCGCTCTTGCAAGATCAGATTAGTTATTATTTTATCTAATCAGGATGGCTCCCACTGTTTTTATCAAATCTTCTTTCAAACCCTAAAAGGAAAGACTAGCCGGGATTAATTACACCCTACAACTTCGCCAATCTTTCAGCCAGGCCAGTTGTTCCCGCCAAAAATTTCTGCGCAAAGGAGTCCAAGGTATGAAATGGCAGCGATACGCTTAAAGAAATGCAAACCAGTATCTTCCGGCCTATATTTTGATAAACTCCCGAAGGAGAAACTATTAAATTCTGATGGTATTGGAAGCATCTCGAAAAACTCTTCGATTTGATATATTATGGGCCTCATAATTCATCCGGGATCAAAAGTTATGAGGCATCACGTGTCCACACGTGATGGACCTTTAAGAACCCGCCGGAGGAGTTAAAAGATATAATAAAAACTCAGAAAAGACCCCAATGGGGCATCACGTGCTCACACGTGACCATGGGTCACGTGCAGACACGTGATGGGCTTTTAAAGCCTCTAAAATAATGAATAGAATTTAATTCTAAAAGTCAGAAAATACCTCAACGAGGTATCACGTGCTTACACGTGACCAATGGTCACGTGTTGACACGTGATGGTTAAAACTGAAACATAAATAAGCGGCTGAGAAAGGAACCCAATTGGGGGTCACGTGCTCACACGTGACTGGTTTTAAAAGCCTTATAATTTAATAGAATTAAATTCTAAAAGTTTCTGAATCTTTCCAAATGGAAAAGGGTCATGGGGAACCGTTGGATTAAAAATCCAAGGGTGATTAAAAATCACCAATTTATGGAAAAATCTTGGACTTGGAAAGATTTTCCCCCTAAATCTAACCGAGATAACAAATAGAATATCTTTTGGATTTAAAATCCACGGTTAATAAAATTCACTGAATGATCTAAAGGCCCAGAATTAATGATAAATATAAATCAAATCTCTCAACAATCAAATCAAATCTTTCAATGAGAGATTTGCTAAACAAATTGATTCTTTTCCTTCTCCTATAAATAGGAGCCAAGAAGAGAAGAGAAAGGAATCTACCTTGGGGGGAGAAGAAACAGAGGGAGGAGAATTTAATTCTCTGCAAAAGAAAAACCCTAGGTAAGAAAAGAGAGGCTTAAAAAGAGAATTTAATTCTCAAAAGAGTTTAACTCTTATATAAAGAAAAGAACTTAATTCTTTCTCTGGCGGATGATCTGCAAAGTGCACATCTCTCCATGAATTGAGAATTAATTCTCATTGGGTTGAGATCCTGCCATGCAGATCCAAAACATAGAGGAGGAATTAAGTTTTGAGGACTCAATGGTCACAAAATTATAGAAATTTAATTCCTTTGGGATAAAATTAGGGTTTTACCCTAAATAAGAATTTAATTCTTTCACAATAGGAATTTAATTCCTCCAAAACAAAAATTAGGGTTTTACCCTAAATAAGAATTTAATTCTTAAAGATAAGCAGACTTAAAAGATCTCTGTGCATGAAAAGAACTAGGGTCACGTGCCCCACGTGACCCTGAACAGATACCCCAAAATGAGAAGAGGAAAGCTTTGAGGCAATGCCTCACGTGTTCCCACGTGACCCTCATTATATATGGAACAAAAGCAAAGGCAGAAACAATTCTGGGCGCTCTCACGTGTTACCACGTGACCCCTAATAAATGTTCTAATAAATTAGGGCATAATTATACATCACGTGCCCACACGTGATGGCTATGAAAATTAAAAGTGTTTAACACTTGTTTGCAGAACAAAATAAAGTGGATCCGGCCCCACTTTTTGATGCCATCACGTGCTCTACGTGACTTCCAAAATGCAGAAAGAAAAAGCAAAGGAAATGAAAGCTTTGGACGCTCTCACGTGTTATCACGTGACCCCTTAGCAAATGCTTTAACAATTGGCGCACAGATCCCCATCATGTGCCAACACGTGATGCTCTAAAATAAAAATAAAAGTGTTAAACACTTATTCGCAGATTTGAGGATAAAACAAAGGATCTGGCTCCATATTTAGGGCGCCCTCACATGTCACCACGTGACCCCTAATGAGCATTCTAACAGACCAGAGCGGGGGCCTCCATCACGTGCTCACACGTGATGGCCGTCAGAATTAAAAGAGTTAAACACTGATCTACAGAATAAAATAAGGGAAATCAGGGCGCTCTCACGTGTCCACACGTGACCCCTCTCCCCTTAGTATTTAACACTAATCTGAAGACTTTGTTCCCAGTGTTTAACATTGATTTGCTTTAGTGTTAAACACTAATTTGAAATCTCTGATTACCAGTGTTTAACACTGATTTGCTTTAGTGTTTAACACTAATTTGAAAGCCCTGTTGCTAGTGTTTAACACTGATTATCTTTTAGTGTTTAACACTAACTTCTTAATCTTATTCCCAGTGTTCAACACTGTTGACCTTTAGTGTTTAACACTAGCTTTAGCCCAATTGGCTAAGTTTCTAGAGGCAAAGCCTCTTCTTCAATGGACCAGCAGAGAGCCAATATTTCAAACACAATTGGACTTAGCCCAAATTGGCCATAAGTCCTCAAATTATCTTGAACTGAGCGCATCTGCTCTTTCAACCAACTCATTGGTTCAAGGGTACATCTCGGAACTCCTCTGATATTTGTCGTTGTAATCCTTCAACGTCGTCAGAGAGGTAACGGGTCCCGACAACCACACATCAACACGGACTGTGGGGTCCTTAAACTCATGGACTTATGCGTCCTTACACCAAAATACGGACTGTGGGGTCCTTAAACCCGCGGACTTATGCGTCCTTAAACTAACGGACTAATGCGTCCTTAAACACACCCATATGGACTGTGGGGTCCTTAAACCCATGGACTTATGCGTCCTTAAACATACAATGGACCACCATGTCCCTAAACTGGCAATGGACCACCATGTCCCTAAACTGGCAATGGACCACCACGTCCCTAAACTGGAACTTGGACCACCATGTCCCTAAACTGGCAATGGACCACCACGTCCCTAAACTGGAACTTGGACCACTATGTCCCTAAACTGGAACAATAGAGCCCAAATGCTCTTTTGTCGGATCTAAACGATCCCGTTAAGTCGATCTTAGTCCCAAACTGGACTAACGTATCCTTAACAACCGTTTAAGTTGATCTTAGCCTCAAATATGGCTAACGTATCCTTAAACCTTCAAACAGACTTTAGTCCTAAATTGGACTATAAATCCCCCAATCAACTTTGGTTCAAGGGTACATCTCTGAACTCCTCTGACATCTGTCGTTGTAATCCTTCAACGTCGTCAGAGAGGTGATGGGTCCCGACGGCCATACATTTAATGGACCACTATGTCCCTAAACTGGAACATTAGAGCCTAAATGCTCTTTTGTCGGATCTAAACGATCCCGTTAAGTCGATCTTAGTCCCAAACTGGACTAACGTATCCTTAACAACCGTTAAGTCGATCTTAGTCCCAAACTGGACTAACGTATCCTTAACAACCGTTTAAGTTGATCTTAGCCTCAAATATGGCTAACGTATCCTTAAACCTTCAAACAGACTTTAGTCCCAAATTGGACTATAAATCCCCCAATCAACTTTGGTTCAAGGGTACATCTCTGAACTCCTCTGACATCTGACGTTGTAATCCTTCAACGTCGTCAGAGAGGTGATGGGTCCCGACGGCCATACATTTAATGGACCACTATGTCCCTAAACTGGAACATTAGAGCCTAAATGCTCTTTTGTCGGATCTAAACGATCCCGTTAAGTTGATTTTAGTCTCAAACTGGACTAACGTATCCTTAACAAACGTTTGAGTTGATCTTAGCCTCAAATATGGCTAACGTATCCTCAAACCAAAACCCCAAACCCAAATCTAAGAAAATACGGATTTGGACTAATCCACGTCCTACGGGCGACAACATAAATTAGTCTCCGTATACAATCCACGGGCAACCATAAACAAAACAAAACACCCACGACACGAAGTGACCAGCTGGAGAAGGAGAAAGTTGTTGCCGCGATGCGGTAGTGTAATTAACTGCAGGGGCTTGCGCCTGCAGGGAAGAGCGTCCCCACAATCAAAAACCCCTCAAGCGAGGGGGAATCTGACAAAGTCTGCTACATCGGACGCATCCGTTTAAACCTTCGATACACGGTGCCATAAATCAACTTGGCATCTTCGGAGAGGTAGACGGATAGTACCAATTAGCATCTGCCCCGAACCTCAGGCAAGACAGCCCATGTCCCGGCTGCCGTTCGGAGGGGAACAGATTCTGGCACGTCCGGTGGGACCTTTTCCTCTTTCCACTCCACACTTCGTGTGTCGTGTTCGCGAACGAATCGCGGTTTACTGTGGTTGCCTGTGGATTCGAGGTACTAAGATTTGGTGTCTTGCTCCGTGCAGAAAACAGAAGATCAATGGCTTCAAACTGCACTGCCTACAACTGCAACTCTCGCTTCGTCCCTACTGGAGGAGTGACTTATGGGCCCCAAGCGGCCTCCCTTTTCAAGATGCCAGTGGAGCAGGTAACTCAGGTCACCACTGGATTATTCTTCGGGACCATGCTCCCACCGTTGAGCTTCAATGCCACAATGACGTTGCAAGAATCCCCAAAGAAGTCGGTCTTTGATCGGCTTACCACTGCCACGACCCCTCTCAACGGGTCGCCCAACTTCAATACCACAGTTTTCAACAGATTGGGCCAGAGCGTTTACAAGCCCGCAATACCCGAAGTTGCCATCCCAAAGCGGATAGCCATCCCGGCTCAAGCGGACGAAATCATTGGAAAGGCTTCTCCTTCCAAAGAGTCAGTTTTTACAAGGATGGCCATTCCGGCTTCTACTCCAGGAGAGGTCCTCAAAGCTGCTTCCTCTGTCCAGAGGTCTGTCTTTGACAGATTAGACATTGCTTCTCAACGGGTGTCAGTCTTCGACAGGCCAGCACCAATAACGGCCTCTCCTCAAAGCAGGGGGCATGTGGAGGTCACCCCTACGGCTGAGACAACTCCATCCACATGACATGCTCGACGTCGCCACTGGCGCCGAGTGAGGAAGGCTGGGGGCAACTCCCCATCTGGGATAACTCCGCCAACTCCAACGGTGGGGATCGATGCTGCTGTTCCAACCGGGAACAGCTTTGAATTGCTGAACACAGTGCGCAGAAACTTTCCTACTGCAGTGCTGAAGAGATCTCCTCCACCCGTGGAGAATGATACGGAAAAGAAGCTAGAGCAGCCCCCTCAACGGCTGTCCTCTAAAATTTACAAGGTCTGGCGTCAATTCCAAGACTCCGTAATTGATGAAAACTATCTCCGCCGACAGAAAAAGTTGAAGGTTCGGCAGGAGAAGGATTACTCTGTCAAGCCACCAAAAGCGAAAACTACTTGGGTACCCACTACAACAGCCCCCTTGACTTCAACTGCTCAAAAGGGGAGGAAGCCAAAGAAAGCTCCTGTGACTGCGGCAAATCGTAAAGACGCTGAGCCCAAACGCCCTAAGTCTGGGGGCATGGTGGTGCATACCGTCTACATGGCATCCGGGAAAGAGGATAGCCGCGCTTCTATGGGCCACCGACCGCTCACCCGATCCCTGACAAAAGCCCAGGAGGAACAGCAGAAGTTTCAAGAAATGATGACTGCGGTGGCCGCACTCACCGGGCCAAAAGAAAGCCCGGAAACATCATCAGAACAGCGTCACGAACAGGAAACTGACGCTGACTTCCTACGCAGAGTCCTCGAAAAGAAGGACAGAGAGGCAGCAGAACAAGCTGCCAACATAAAACAAATGGGGCTTCTCTTCCAAGACATGGTGGGAATGATGTTACAGCCAGACCCTCCAGCTGAAGACCCTCCTATCATTATTGAAGACGATAAAGAGGAGACATCTAATTCTCTTCCGGCTCATTCAACAGCCAAGGAAGAAACCATTTCCAAAGCTGCACTAGATGACTATATTGCTCAGCAAATACGAGCTCATCAGGCGAATGAAGCGGCCGGCCAAGTCGTCAAAACTGGGCGACCATACCCGAGCTGGTATGACCAAATCAGTTACCCGCCGGGATATACGATCCCTAAGTTCCATGTATACAAGGGGACGGGAAATCCGCATCAGCACGTCGCTAAATTCAGAGCCTTATGCGGCAACACTGGCGGCGATAATAAACTCTTGCTTCTCCAATTCGTCGGCAGCTTATCGGAGACGGCGTTTGAGTGGTACTCTGAACTCCCAAATGACTCTGTCAAGACATTCGCAGAGATGGAGTTGCTATTCACCCAGCGTTTTGCAAGCGCTAGCGAACGCACCCCAATCACGGCATTGATCAATGCCAGGGTGAAGCCTGCAGAAACTTGGGTCTAATATGCGATACGGTGGCATAATCTATGGTCAAAGTGCGAGCAGCGCATCGAAGAAGCTCCTGCCGTGGGCATATTCGTGGGTACTCTCGACCCTCAAGCGACCATCTCCCGATTCATGATGTTCTTTAAGCCAACTACTTTCCAGGCCTTGATTGACAAGTTGGCCCAAATGGATCAGATGGATCATAGATCATCTCCTTCAAAGACGGACCCTCGGAATGAAAAGGGGAAAGGGAAAGCAACTTTCGTCGCTAATACTCAACAACAGTCGAACAACTTAAAGCTGGTTGTCCGTCAAAACAATATGCGTCCACGCCCATCCCTCGAGGAGAGACTGGGACGTCCTTACTCGTTTCCTCAGGATAAAACGAGAAGATTGTTCGAGCTGGCAGTGCGCAACAGACTCATCAATCTGCCGGATCCAAAACGTCCGTTGCAGCCAGGCGATGTCAACAATCCCAATTATTGCCCTTACCACCAAACGGTAAGCCACCCGATCGAGGATTGCTTCGTTTTTAAGGGATGGATCGAGGATCAATACCTACAAGGCAAGTTTGCGCTGTCCAAGAAGTGGAAAGTAAACCCACCGCAGTCACACACTCCGAAAAGACGGACATACCGGGGGCAACTTGTTCTTTTGTTAAAAAAGCTCCGTGGGAGGTCGTGCTGTCAGCCAAAACCAAAAGGATGCTGAATGATCTCCAGACATGCCCGGCGATCGGATCGAAGAACTCGCTAGAACCCCAGATCGTCAAAGGGATGCTGAAGCCGCGCCCAACTCCAAAGATCGACGGTGAAGGCCCCAGCGCTCATACCCAGCCGTCAAAGTCTTCGAAGAAGAAGAAGAAGACCAAAAAGCCCGTGCAGCCTGGTGACAAGCCCACGGACATGCAAAAACAGATTGACGCGTTGGAAGAATATAATCAGAAGGCGCGAACCCCAGTCACACTCCAAGAATTTCTCAGCCACGTCCTTGAGGACGGAGATGATGACAATGGAGAAGACTCGTCGGATGAATCTGAAGATTATGTGGCAATCTGCCATGTGATCTCTCACTCGTCAAATGACGAAGAAGCTCCTTACACAGAGAAGCTGGGGGCAGATCCTGAACCAGAACTTCTGTGGCCGTCAGACGAGATGATCGATGCCTTCCTGAACGAAGCTCGTCTTAAAAGCAAAGCCGATCGGGAGCGCGAGATGGCCATATTTGAAAAGGCCAAACGCCGGCGACTGGACAAAAGGGTCGAAACACTCCCACCAGATCAAAATACATCCGCCGCAAATGAAAGCAGGATCAAGACAAGGAGACGATTCGCCAAAGCCATATCAATGGGGATGAGGCCGCCCTCTTTCAGAGAAAATTCTCCTGGTGGTATACATTTTGATGAAACGGACGTACACCCTAACTTCTGCTTATATCATCAGAGGATCGCACATCCTACTGAAGACTGCAACTCCTTTAAGTGTTGGTGGCAAGGATATGTCGCTCATAGACAACACGTCAATAGATAAAGCGGGAAGCTCGTAGACAGCAAAAGAATACGACAGATGAGCATAAAAGAGTTGCCGGCAATTGTCATAGGGACGAGCCCGGGGGATCACGAGTTCTCATCTTTGGAAGCGATTCTGACGAAGAGGCCGCCCTCAACCCTCTCTTCAACAAATTCATTTCTAAAACAAAAGAATTAGAGAGTTGCGAGAACGTTCAGCCGTACAATCTCACGCTACCCGGAAAGAATCTCGGACCCGCAAACGACGGAGCAAACGAAATGAGAAAGGAAAAGGAAAAAACGGCCTTTGTTGCCAACACTCAACAACAGCCGAGTAACCCGAGACCGTTTTGTCGTCAAAACAACAAGCCGCGATACCACAATGAGAAGTTGAAACGTCCTTACTCGTTTCCCAAAGATAAAATAAAGAGATTGTTCAAGCTAGCAGTGCGCAGCGGGCTAATCACTCTGCCAGATCCAAAACGTCCATTGCAACCAGGTGACGTTAACAATCCTAACTATTGTCCCTACCACAGAGTAATGGGTCACCCACTTGAAAATTGCTACGTCTTCAAAAACTGGGTTGAAGACCAATACCAACAGGGCAAGTTCGCGCTGCCCGAAAAGTGGAAAGTAAACCCGCCACAACAACATGCTCCGAAAAAGGTGGATATGCCGGGGGCATCATGCTCAGGGAAAGCCCCATAGACCGAAAAGTCAGTAAACTAGAGATGCGTCTCAAATACGGCGACGACGGACCGAAACGTCCTTAAACTAACGGCGGACTGCAATGTCCTAAAACTTGCAAATGACCGAAACGTCGTTAAACTACTTCCAACCCGCAGTAT
Organism: Agapanthus africanus; assembly: GCA_030015575.1. NCBI lineage: Eukaryota > Viridiplantae > Streptophyta > Magnoliopsida > Asparagales > Amaryllidaceae > Agapanthus > Agapanthus africanus. The sequence goes on from JASDDO010000028.1 coordinate 112,375,892, forward strand.
CTTCAGGCTGACGTGCAAAAAGAGAAAAAAAAACGGTATGTCCACAAGCAAAAGGGGCATGGATGAAAACCCGAAAGGGCTCCGTGAGTAAAAACAGCAGGGCTACCGGCGAGTGTTCGTGAAAACCCGAAAGGGCGCGACCTCGTTTAAAAAAAGAAAAAAGAAAAAAAAAGGTATGTCCACAAGAAAAATGGGCACGGATGAAAACCCGAAAGGGCTCCGTGAGTAAAAACAGCAGGGCTACCGGCGAGTGTTTGTGAAAACCCGAAAGGGCGTAACCTCGTTGAAAGACACTTATAGGGTCCTCTCGACCTTGTAAGGAGAAATCACCCGCGTGAGATCCTTACGACTCACAAGGGAGCAACACACCTATGGATCCTCACGATTCCTAAGGAGAAATTACACTTGCGAGATTCTCACGACTCGTAAGGAGAACTCTCTTATGGGACCCTCACGGCTCATAAGATTTGAAAGTCTTAAGTTACAGAGACTTGAACCTGTTCTTAAGCAACCCCCACAACCTCTATTAATGCCCTACAAGCAGCTCAATACTGGCCCTTGTATACAATCCACGGGCGCGAATAAACATTTCCCTAACCAAATCCCACCCGTGACTGGGGATATGTCCGTACGGTGAACAACCCTTATAAGTCCTCTCGACTTGTAAGGAGAAAACCCTTTTGTAAGATCCTTACGACTTACAGGGGAACATACACTTAGGAATCCTCACGATTTCTAAGGAGAAAACACACCTACGAGATCCTCACGACTCGTAGGGAGAAATATCTTTGTGAGACCCTTACGGCTCATGAAGTCAAATGCCTTAGCTGACAGGACCCTTAACCCTGTTTAATAAGCCACCTTTGTTCAATATCGACAGAGGCAAATGATGATTCGCTCCTGGCAATATCCCAGTTGCAGCGATGCTGATGCCTAAACCGGTATCAAATTCCAAATCCGTTCACGGCAAATGATGATTCGCTCCTGGAAATATTCCAGTCGCAGCGATGCTGATGCCAAGATTGGTATCAGATCCCAAATCCCCTACTCGCGAAAAAAAAATCAGGGAGCCAAAAAAAAAATGCATACGAAATAGCCGAAATGATGGGGCAACTTGCAAACAGAATCAGCAAGTAAAAATGTATGCATACAAAATAGCCGAAATGATTGGGCAACTCGCAATAAAAAAACAGCGAGTAAAAATAAAATAAATAGCCGAAATGATTGGGCAACTCACAATAAAAAACAGCGAGTAAAAATAAAATAAATAGCCGAAATGATTGGGCACCGCGAAAAATAACCGAAATGATTGGGCAATCGCGACCTTCGCGATATAAAAGCTGAAATGATAGAGCATCGCGGAAAGAATAAAAAAAATGATGAAAGAATGAAACTTTTTGCCCTACAAGTGATGCTACATCGATCCCTGTATACAATCCAGGGGCACAAACAAAGAGGGAACCTTACCTTCCCAACAGGCTCCACCAGAAAGCGAAGCCAAATCTCGACGGTTCATAGATAACCTAGAGACAATCTCGACATCTGTCGCAATATTGCAGACACAATGCCAACAAATGAAGTAAAGGAAAATCCCTAGCTTTAGGGTCTCGGCGTCAACATCGACAACTTAGAGATCACCAACTGTGTTTCTCCTCACTCCAACTAGATGCAGACGTGACGTCAACAACCGACCTCAGAATCGCAACGAAACGGAACCATGGCAAAGTTCCTAGTCCCAAATCTCAACGGCCACATCTACAGCCTGGAGACCAACAACGGTGTGCCTCCTCATTCCAGCAGCACAAAGATGTTACACCATCAAGCGGAGCGATGGCAAAATCCCAACTCCGCCTTAGCATTCGTCTCGTTACAGCAGACGCAATATTAACAACGGTGTTCCTTCGCAGTCCAGCAGGATGTACATGCAAAGTTAATAAAAGACCCCATGGTCAGCAAAGCGGAGTGATGGCAAAATCCCAGCTCCACCTCAACACTCATCTCGTCACAGCGGACACATCATCAAGCAAAGCGGAACAGCGGCAACTCCCAGTTCCATGACTCGACGATGTACTCCCACAGAGAGTCAAATCCCAACTCCGTGAAATGCGGATATAATCAACAAAATTCCTGGTCACATGGAACGCGGATAACGTCACTCTTTGACCCCGTGGAAAACGTCCAGAGCAGATCCTGGTCCTCGCAGAGCACGGCAGTGAACCCGTGTGAAGCATCCAGAGCGGAGCCTGGTCCTCGCAGAACACGGCAGTGAACCTATGGGAAGCATCCAGAGCAAAATTCCTGGTTACGTGGTACGCGGATAACGTCACTCTTTGACCCCGTGGAAAACGTCCAGAGCGGATCCTGGTCCTCGCAGAGCACGGCAGTGAACCCGTGTGAAGCATCCAGAGCGGAGCCTAGTCCTCGCCTAACGCGGCAGTGAACCCGTGTGAAGCATCTAGAGCAAAATTCCTGGTCACGTGGAACATGGATAACGTCACTCTTTGACCCCGTGGAAAACTTCCAGAGCGGATCCTGGTCCTCGCAGAGCACAGCAGTGAACCTGTGTGAAGCATCCAGAGCGGAGCCTAGTCCTCGCCTAACGCGGCAGTGAACCCGTGTGAAGCATCTAGTGCAAAATTCCTGGTCACATGGAACGCGGATAACGTCACTCTTTAACCCCGTGGAAAGCGTTCAGAGCGGATCCTGGTCCTCGCAGAGCACGGCAGTGCACCCGTGTGAAGCATCTAGAGCAAAATTCCTGGTCACGTGGAACGCGGATAACGTCACTCTTTGACCCCGTGGAAAACGTCCAGAGCGGATCCTGGTCCTCGCAGAGCACGGCAGTGAACCCGTGTGAAGCATCCAGAGCGGAGCCTAGTCCTCGCCTAACGCGGTAGTGAACCCGTATGAAGCATCTAGTGCAAAATTCCTGGTTACGTGGAACGCGGATAACGTCACTCTTTGATCCCGTGGAAAACGTCCAGAGCGGATCCTGGTCCTCGCAGAACACGGCAGTGAACCCGTGTGAAGCATCCAGAGCGGAGCCTAGTCCTTGCCTAACGCGGCAGTGAACCCGTGTGAAGCATCTCGTGCAAAATTCCTGGTCACGTGGAACGCGGATAACGTCACTCTTTGACCCCGTGGGAAACGTCCGGAGCGGATCCTGGTCCTCACACCAACATGGAGTGATCACCACCGCGACATTCGTCTCGATACAGCAGACGCGATACCAGCAAACGAAGCGAAGGCCAAATTCCTAGCTTCAGGGTCTTGACGGCAAGTCATATAAAGCCTAAAAGACAATCGGAGATCATCCCACACCAGCGCGGAGTGGTCACCACCTCGACGTTCATCTCGATACAGCAGATGAAATGTCACCCCAGCGTTCTTCCCCCAGCAGGATTCGGAAGCGACAAAGCAAACGAAGCGAAGGCCAAATTCCTAGCTTCAACGTCTTGACGGTAAGTCATATAAAACTGGAAAGACAAACAGAGATCATCCCACATGGAGTGGTCACCACCATGACATTCGTCTCGATACAGCAGACGAAATGTCACTACAGCGTCCTTCCTCCAACAGGATCCGGACACACCAAAGAAAACGAAGCGAAAGCCAAATTCCTAGCTCCAGGGTCTTAACGGTAAGTCAAATAAAACCGGAAAGACAATCAGAGATCATCCCACACCAGCGAGGAGTGGTCACCACCTCGACGTTCATCTCGATACAGCAGATGAAATGTCACCCCAGCGTTCTTCCCCCAGCAGGATTCGGAAGCGACAAAGCAAACGAAGCGAAGGCCAAATTCCTAGCTTCAACGTCTTGACGGTAAGTCATATAAAACCAGAAAGACAAACAGAGATCATCCCACATGGAGTGGTCACCACCACGACATTCGTCTCGATACAGCAGATGAAATGTCACTACAGTGTCCTTCCTCTAACAGGATCCGGACACACCAAAGAAAACGAGGCGAAGGCCAAATTCCTAGCTCCAGGGTCTTAACGGTAAGTCAAATAAAACCGGAAAGACAATCAGAGATCATCTCACACCAATATGGAGTGATCACCACCTCGACGTTCGTCTCGACACAGCAGACGCAACATCACCGAAAGGAGTCACGACAAAGTCCCTGGTTCCAGACCTCGACGGTTCACCAGCAACCTAGAGACAACCACGACATTCGTCTCGATACAGAGGACGCAATGCCAGCAAACGAAGCGAAGGCCAAATTCCTAGCTTCAGGGTCTTAACGGCAAGTCATATAAAGCCTGAAAGACCACCGGAGATCATCCCACATGGAGTGGTCACCACCTCGACGTTCGTCTCGATACAGCAGACGCAACATCACCAAAAGGAGCCACGGCAAAATCCCTAGTTCCAAACCTCGACGGTTCGCCAGCAACCTAGAGACAACCATGACATTCGTCTCGATACAGAGGACGCGATGCCAGCAAACGAAGCGAAGGCCAAATTCCTAACTTCAGGGTCTTAACGGCAAGTCATATAAAGCCTGAAAGACCACCGGAGATCATCCCACATGGAGTGGTCACCACCTCGACGTTCGTCTCGATACAGCAGACGCAACATCACCAAAAGGAGCCACGGCAAAATCCCCAGATCCAAACCTCGACGGTTCATCAGCAACCTAGAGACAACCATGACATTCGTCTCGATACAGAGGACGCGATGCCAACAAACGAAGCAAAGGCCAAATTCCTAGCTTCAGGGTCTTAACGGCAAGTCATATAAAGCCTGAAAGACTATCGGAGATCATCCCACCCCAGCGTAGAGTGGTTATGACTCATCGGGGCTCTCCAAAATGAGCCTAACCTCAAGTAAAAAGCGGCATGGCAAATTCCTAACGCTTGCTCTTCCGACGGTCAAACTGCCAAGGAGGATTGCTTGAAGACATCTTGTCCAGCCCCCGAAGGGATCAGAGACACGGCAGTCGCAGGGTTACTCGAACAGCATGATTGCCTATCGAGGAATATATCAGCTCATGCGACGGTACGACGGCCAAAACCCTAAGTACCACAGACCCTAACGAACTTCTGTCGTAAAGAGCAGAGGTTAACTGTGACGTTAGGATATTCTTGCGAGATCTGCTCGATCCGTTTCGACTCGTGAGGAAATTTATGTCTTTGTGAGAACTTCTCGATTCGTCTCGACTCGTGAGATAAAGCCTTAGGCAGTAGGGATTAAAAAACCTGTTTCCTAAGCACTGGGACCCTGCAAGTCGGTCCAAAACGGTCACTTGCATACCATCAACGGGTCTCACTCTCCAAAGTCGAATCTCGACAAAGAGGGAAACAACCGCTTACGGGTCCTCTCGACTCGTAAGAGGGAAAATTCTCTTATAGGATCCTTACGACTTATGAGAGAAAACACACTTAGGAGTCCTCACGACCCCTAAGGAGAAAATACACCTACGAGATCCTCTCGATCCGTAGGGAGAAAAGTCTTTATGAGACCCTCACGGCTCATAAAGTTGAAAAGTCTTAGGTGGCAGATCCTAACCCTGTCTCCTAAGCCATCACCGCCCTGCAAAGAGGTCAAGATGGACCATCTATAAGCCAGACTCGCCAAAGCTACATGCCACTGAAACGGAAAAGCTACTCATGAGCATATAAACTACTTCACGCCAGAGTAAGATATGAAGAGATAGAGGGGTGCGGCTCATGAAGTTAAGGGTTTGGAACTATATCTCTTAAGAGTCGAGATCTGAGTCAATGATAAATGACGACGCTTGTGTCCGCTCGTTATCTACTCAGATCAAGATTCTGAAAATAATATACCAACCCTAAACTGGTCATACGCTATGCATAACTCTTCACTACTTCACCCACGTACATACTTACGTGGGCAAAGTAGTGGGGGCATTTGTTCCCGCCAAAAATTTCTGCGCAAAGGAGTCCAAGGTATCAAATGGCAGCGATACGCTTAAAGAAATGCAAACCAGTATCTTCCGGCCTATATTTTGATAAACTCCCGAAGGAGAAACTATTAAATTCTGATGGTATTGGAAGCATCTCGAAAAACTCTTCGATTTGATATATTATGGGCCTCATAATTCATCCGGGATCAAAAGTTATGAGGCATCACGTGTCCACACGTGATGGACCTTTAAGAACCCGCCGGAGGAGTTAAAAGATATAATAAAAACTCAGAAAAGACCCCAATGGGGCATCACGTGCTCACACGTGACCATGGGTCACGTGCAGATACGTGATGGGCTTTTAAAGCCTCTAAAATAATGAATAGAATTTAATTTTAAAAGTCAGAAAATACCTCAACGAGGTATCACGTGCTTACACGTGACCAATGGTCACGTGTTGACACGTGATGGTTAAAACTGAAACATAAATAAGCGGCTGAGAAAGGAACCCAATTGGGGGTCACGTGCTCACACGTGACTGGTTTTAAAAGCCTTATAATTTAATAGAATTAAATTCTAAAAGTTTCTGAATCTTTCCAAATGGAAAAAGGGTCATGGGGAACCGTTGGATTAAAAATCCAAGGGTGATTAAAAATCACCAATTTATGGAAAAATCTTGGACTTGGAAAGATTTTCCCCCTAAATCTAACCGAGATAACAAATAGAATATCTTTTGGATTTAAAATCCACGGTTAATAAAATTCACTGAATGATCTAAAGGCCCAGAATTAATGATAAATATAAATCAAATCTCTCAACAATCAAATCAAATCTTTCAATGAGAGATTTGCTAAACAAATTGATTCTTTTCCTTCTCCTATAAATAGGAGCCAAGAAGAGAAGAGAAGGGATCTACCTTGGGGGAGAAGAAACAGAGGGAGGAGAATTTAATTCTCTGCAAAAGAAAAACCCTAGGTAAGAAAAGAGAGGCTTAAAAAGAGAATTTAATTCTCAAAAGAGTTTAACTCTTATATAAAGAAAAGAACTTAGTTCTTTCTCTGGCGGAGGATCTGCAAAGTGCACATCTCCCCATGAATTGAGAATTTAATTCTCATTGGGTTGAGATCCTGCCATGCAGATCCAAAACATAGAGGAGGAATTAAGTTTTGAGGACTCAATGGTCACAAAATTATAGGAATTTAATTCCTTTGGGATAAAATTAGGGTTTTACCCTAAATAAGAATTTAATTCTTTCACAATAGGAATTTAATTCCTCCAAAACAAAAATTAGGGTTTTACCCTAAATAAGAATTTAATTCTTAAAGATAAGCAGACTTAAAAGATCTCTGTGCATGAAAAGAACTAGGGTCACGTGCCCCACGTGACCCCTGAACAGATCCCCCAAAATGAGAAGAGGAAAACTTTGAGGCAATGCCTCACGTGTTCCCACGTGACCCTCATTATATATGGAACAAAAGCAAAGGCAGAAACAATTCTGGGCGCTCTCACGTGTTACCACGTGACCCCTAATAAATGTTCTAATAAATCAGGGCATGATTATACAACACGTGCCCACACGTGATGGCTATGAAAATTAAAAGTGTTTAACACTTGTTTGCAGAACAAAATAAAGTGGATCTGGCCCCACTTTTTGATGCCATCACGTGCTCCACGTGACTTCCAAAACGCAGAAAGAAAAAGCAAAGGAAAAGAAAGCTTTGGGCGCTCTCACGTGTTATCACGTGACCTCTTAGCAAATGCTTTAACAATTGGCGCACAGATCCCCATCACGTGCCAACACGTGATGCTCTAAAATAAAAATAAAAGTGTTTAACACTTATTTGCAGATTTGAGGATAAAACAAAGGAGATCTGGCTCCACATTTAGGGCGTCCTCACGTGTCACCACGTGACCCCTAATGAGCATTCTAACAGACCAGAGCGGGGGCCTCCATCACGTGCTCACACGTGATGGCCGTCAGAATTAAAAGAGTTAAACACTGATCTACAGAATAAAATAAGGGAAATCAGGGCGCTCTCACGTGTCCACACGTGACCCCTCTCCCCTTAGTATTTAACACTAATCTGAAGACTTTGTTCCCAGTGTTTAACATTGATTTGCTTTAGTGTTAAACACTAATTTGAAATCTCTGATTACCAGTGTTTAACACTGATTTGCTTTAGTGTTTAACACTAATTTGAAAGCCCTGTTGCTAGTGTTTAACACTGATTATCTTTTAGTGTTTAACACTAACTTCTTAATCTTATTCCCAGTGTTCAACACTGTTGACCTTTAGTGTTTAACACTAGCTTTAGCCCAATTGGCTAAGTTTCTAGAGGCAAAGCCTCTCCTTCAATGGACCAGCAGAGAGCCAATATTTCAAACACAATTGGACTTAGCCCAAATTGGCCATAAGTCCTCAAATTATCTTGAACTGAGCGCATCTGCTCTTTCAACCAACTCATTGGTTCAAGGGTACATCTCGGAACTCCTCTGATATTTGTCGTTGTAATCCTTCAACGTCGTCAGAGAGGTAACGGGTCCCGACAACCACACATCAACACGGACTGTGGGGTCCTTAAACTCATGGACTTATGCGTCCTTAAACCAAAATACGGACTGTGGGGTCCTTAAACCCGCGGACTTATGCGTCCTTAAACTAACGGACTAATGCGTCCTTAAACACACCCATATGGACTGTGGGGTCCTTAAACCCATGGACTTATGCGTCCTTAAACATACAATGGACCACCACGTCCCTAAACTGGAAATGGACCATCACGTCCCTAAACTGGAACTTGGACCACCATGTCCCTAAACTGGCAATGGACCACCACGTCCCTAAACTGGAACTTGGACCACCATGTCCCTAAACTGGCAATGGACCACCATGTCCCTAAACTGGCAATGGACCACCACGTCCCTAAACTGGAACTTGGACCACTATGCCCCTAAACTGGAACAATAGAGCCCAAATGCTCTTTTGTCGGATCTAAACGATCCCGTTAAGTCGATCTTAGTCCCAAACTGGACTAACGTATCCTTAACAACCGTTAAGTCGATCTTAGTCCCAAACTGGACTAGCGTATCCTTAACAACCGTTTAAGTTGATCTTAGCCTCAAATATGGCTAACGTATCCTTAAACCTTCAAACAGACTTTAGTCCCAAATTGGACTATAAATCCCCCAATCAACTTTGGTTCAAAGGTACATCTCTGAACTCCTCTGACATCTGTCGTTGTAATCCTTCAACGTCGTCAGAGAGGTGATGGGTCCCGACGGCCATACATTTAATGGACCACCATGTCCCTAAACTGGAACATTAGAGCCTAAATGCTCTTTTGTCGGATCTAAACGATCCCGTTAAGTCGATCTTAGTCCCAAACTGGACTAACGTATCCTTAACAACCGTTAAGTCGATCTTAGTCCCAAACTGGACTAACGTATCCTTAACAACCGTTTAAGTTGATCTTAGCCTCAAATATGGCTAACGTATCCTTAAACCTTCAAACAGACTTTAGTCCCAAATTGGACTATAAATCCCCCAATCAACTTTGGTTCAAGGGTACATCTCTGAACTCCTCTGACATCTGACGTTGTAATCCTTCAACGTCGTCAGAGAGGTGATGGGTCCCGACGGCCATACATTTAATAGACCACTATGTCCCTAAACTGGAACATTAGAGCCTAAATGCTCTTTTGTCGGATCTAAACGATCCCGTTAAGTTGATCTTAGTCTCAAACTGGACTAACGTATCCTTAACAAACGTTTGAGTTGATCTTAGCCTCAAATATGGCTAACGTATCCTCAAACCAAAACCCCAAACCCAAATCTAAGAAAATACGGATTTGGACTAATCCACGTCCTACGGGCGACAACATAAATTAGTCTCCGTATACAATCCACGGGCAACCACAAACAAAAAAAAACACCCACGACACGAAGTGACCAGCTGGAGAAGGAGAAAGTTGTTGCCGCGATGCGGTAGCGTAATTAACTGCAGGGGCTTGCGCCTGCAGGGAAGAGCGTCCCCACAATCAAAAACCCCTCAAGCGAGGGGGAATCTGACGAAGTCTGCTACATCGGACGCATCCGTTTAAACCTTCGATACACGATGCCATAAATCAACTTGGCATCTTCGGAGAGGTAGACGAATAGCACCAATTAGCATCTGCCCCGAACCTCAGGCAAGACAGCCCATGTCCCGGCCGCCGTTCGGAGGGGAACACCAGTCTCGGTACTTTGAGGGAGGTTCCCCATGCTTTCGCACGGACCTAATTAAAGTAAACCTCGTTTTCCTAGAGGCGTAACCATGTTGACACCTTTCTAGACACCTACTTGATCGGCTAATTGTAATGTGTAAAACTCTCCCAGGAGTAACTCTTACTCGCAGCGGGTATCGGGATCCAACTATCTCATAGAAGGTATGCAATCTCATTGCAAATTTCAACATTTGAAATTCCCGATAATTTTGCCCCTAGCGTCCCATGACCTTGACGCAGGCCAACAAACCACAGTGCGCTAGTCAAGTTCAACCCATCATTTCTTGATTGAATTAAACCCACCCGCACGACCCTTGACGCAGGCCAACAAATTCGCACGACTATTCTAATCCAATCTGCATCATATGCATAAGCAGATAAATACTAATTAGCTACCGCACACTACGCCTTGACGCAGGCCAACAAACGTAGCACGAATACTAAGTAGGACTTATCTGAAATGACGGAGGGCTACGACAGGTTTTTCTGAAAACCTATTTCGTAATGAACTTGATATCGTTGTAGAATCAAATGATTTTAAAATGGAGTGTTTTTGAGGCTTTTACTAGTTTCGCTAAAGAGGTCGCTCCCGGTGAAGGGATCTCGGCTCTTTCCTCGTCGAATGAGGTGCAGGACATATCATATATATCACTGTGCAAAGCAAGAACTAGAAAAGCAATCAAAAGACAAAACCGAGGGGTGTAGCATCTGCCAGTTATTGCTAAAGGGTCACTCCCGGTGAAGAGATCTCGGCCCTTTCCTTATCGAATAAGGTGCAGGATGTTCTACAAGGAACACCGCGATGCAAAGCAAGAACTGTAGCTACCTGTTTTTTTTGAAAATTCGATTCCACAACATCTTTTAGGTTTCTTTTCTTTCATTAATCACATTAATGAAGTCCCATCATTTAATTCACCTAAACATCACAGATAAATACGACGTACACGTATGCCATCCGCATTCGCCTCGATGTCCCCTCGTGCACCGTTAGGTTAGGTAACTAACGGCAGAGCGGGGCAGGGCTAGCGCGGATGTAAAACATAAGTAACGTCTATATAATATATCATATATACTATATACAATATTTATCACAACATATCACATGATCACATCACAGATATCGTAGCAGAAGAAACATATGAAACATTGGATATACTAGGACGTCCGTGTTTTATTTTGAGCCACTATAAAACACGGATTCCACGGTCGCGATGAATAGCCAAACCTACACCCCTAGACCCCTACGAGAGCGACAAGCAACCCTACCAATTCCAGAGTTAGGAGACCCGGACTCGACTCCTCGAGTTGGTCTCCCACTGGACTCTAGAACCCGGTTACTTGTGCTCTCCTCCTTGGGTCTATCCTAGTGCGGAAAAGTAAATAATATACAAAAGGTGACATCAACCTCATCCCGGAAGTGCCCCAATAAAAGAATATTACATACAATGAATTTTACATGAATAAAAATAAAAACTCTCATCTCACATAAAAACCCCCGGCTATTCAGAACGTGACGATCCAATATAACATATCCAGCAACACATAACATCTCATGTCATTAACGTAAGTAAATATGCGCATCCCAATTGTCGTTGACATATAGCAACGAAACCGGCGATATCACATATTACACTTACGGTCGCAGAAAAGAAAGTGTAAAACTACAACAGTTGGAATCCGCAACCTCCTTAGACATCGCATGCCTAAACATTATAAACCCCGCATTTTAGTCTCTATATCGAAAACACTTTTCAATATTTAGTCGGGCAATTCAACAAGATTCCCGATATGTGATCGAATGCTCGTCGTAAACTTTAGTAGACGGCCGCACCCCCGGATGCCGTCGACGAAGTGCACTAAGGCGGAACACCGCTGCCGCGAGCACCCAAACGGATACTTTTGGCGACGGGGTTCTCCTATAGTCACTTGGTCAGGGTTTTGGGGCGTGGCTGTCTATTAAGTTTATCCAGCGAGTATCCGCGTACGCTACGTGATTGCGACGGACTTTTGATCGCATCAAAATTCCGTGGCAACCGATCAATTGAGACTAAACTGCTATGTTTATAACATTCAAATTAGTTATCTCATAACTACTTGTGGATTCCAAATATTGTATCACGTTCCAGATAAATAGACAATGTTAAACTTTCCGATCGAATGATCAAACACCCAAGTTTTCCCAAATAGTTCTCAACACTTGAGGGGAGTTTAAAAACATCCATCACATGCCACAGTACCAATGGTCCAGCCGTAGAAGGGTCAAGCCAACGCCTCACATGTGGCACGCCGTACTGCCCCAAACCCTAAGGTTCAAAAGGCAGTTCAAGACGGTCACATAATCGAGTTAAGCTTTGTTGTCTTCTAGAGGGTCCATCACGTAACTTGCACGATCTAGACGTTCTTAAACAAACGGAAAAATCCAACACTTGGAAATTTTCCGAGTCGGGAAAAAGTGAGTTATTGATATCCGTTCGAACTTTTTAACACGTTCTAAATATCCGGAAAATAAAAAGAAATTAAATATTCCAATCGAATCGACGATTACAAAATAAACCCCAGAATACTCAACACTTGAGTCAGATTAAAAATACCCAGAAAATAGCACTATCATATAGTAGTATTACTGTGCAAAAACCAAAGCATACACTCACTGTACGGCCGCGGATCCGCGGCACAAGTAGGCTATTGCCGCGGTTCCGTGGCTATCCGTACAGCTTACGTCACCAAATTTGCACCGTAATGCTTAGAAAACCCTGCTGAATTTTATAAGTATTTTTAATTCTGAAAAAACACAGTTTTAAAAATATGTACAGAGAGGGGTATAATTTGACGTTTTCGGGTTCGATCGGGGTTTTAACTTTGTTAACACATTGCCTAATGCTCTAGCTAGGTTCTGATACCACTGTAGGGTTACTAGGCACTCTAATAAGGATCTACAAGGCATCAACCATGCCGGATTAAAATTTTAGCCGTGCCGAATAACTCTAAACAAGATCGTTAACTAGAAATTAGGCGATCACATGCAAGTAAATCACATTTACACTAAGTGAATACGAAATACAACCTTTGTAGATCGGTCCTTCACTTCTAAAGCTCCTTGTTGTAATCCTTTCGCTGTGATCACGTGCTCCCGGACTTTCGGACGGCTCCATGAGAAAGTTGCAACGGTATTGCTTGAAGTCTTCGAGGCCGAAAATGATCTACGTCGAGGGAATACGGACTCAAGCTTCTACTTCACTAACTAAAGAATTAGTGAAGCAAACACCCTAAACTAAAGTGCTAGTCTAGTAGAGGATGGTGAGATAGGAAATGGGTACACTTTAGAATTTCTTTTCTCACTTTGTATCTCTCTCTTTTACAAACCCTATAAAGAAAAGTGAAGGAAGAAGAAGATGAGCTCAAATGAGAATGAAACTTATCAAGAGAGAGAATGAGCTAACCATGGTGAGTGAGTATCATATACTTAACTCATGTAGAGACATAACCATGGCTAAATATATTGGTTAGGTTAAATAATATCCAAAGCAAAACAAAAAGGGTTGAATTTGTCAAAGCACTCATAAGTTTCTACAAGCTTCACGCATTTAACAAATATTCACTAATTTTGTATTTACTTTGAATATTAAAAACCATACCAATATATATATAATGGTGTATGTCTCATACACCCATGACAAGTGTATCAACAACCATGATACAAATAGTCAACACAAATAAATATATATCACATATATATCAAGTTGTGCATAAGTGAGAAAAAAAGAATGCTTAAGTGAACCAATGCTAGTTAATGTAAATTAGTATATCACATATACAATTATACACTAAATTATTAAATCAACACTTGACTTAATAATCCGGTTATATCACATATAACCGACTAACATCCAATGTATCGACTTATCGAATCAACACTTGATTTGATATCCCGGTTATATCGCATATAACCGATCGATACAAATATCGCGAGAATATAATACGGTATCTCATACTCGCATTATTCTCGGTCTCGCACATATCACATATGCGCTCCTATTTCGTATTGTCTGAGCCAGTACAACCTCTATGTAGGACTCTAAAGACTCGTCAATACGCCGGCAGTAGGTGATGATCATATCAAGTACCCACAAGCCGTCAGCGGTACTAGCTGGACGTAACGGCTACCCGGGTATTGAGCGATCAGAAGATCAGCAAGCAAGCCCGCTCCAACTCCTGCAAAAGCCTGACAGTGACACTACCGTACAGTCCGGTCTCCTCGTCTGATATGTCGCATATCAAGTGTAGGGGTGGTAAACGTTAGATCCCAATAACCGATAAGTCATGCCGATATGAGGCTCATAACGGGTCGAGAAACTACTGGTAACACTTACCAGTAAATCTCTAAACCAGCCCTGGCCAGGGACTTCCCTGTTATGGCCAATCGAGTATAGCGCAACATCAATCCCTAATACCAGGAGAGACGAAACCCCTCCTATCGCTCATTGCCTCCATGTGACTCCGGACTGTACCCAAAAACCACCGTTTTGCACGCCCTCTTGGACGTGGTAAGGTGGAAATCAAAGCACAGTGGGAATCACACAAGACTCTATGACGATCTCGGGTCTACAGACTAACCTGTACCAGTGTCACCAGAGAACTGCCATCTGACGTAAGGTATAATACCATCTGGGAGTTCTCGGCGAGTCCGTCCAGTGTACCCTGTCTCCACTGAGCACCCGTATATCATCTCTGATGTCAAACACCAATGGATATGGGATCATCCATCGCCCATCTATATGGGTCGAGAAGGCATACGCTAGTCTACACTGGTATATCGATACCCCGTCTCGATACACCCACGACTAGGGACCTTGAAGGATGTACTTATGGACTACCATGTCCCCATTAGTATGATCCGCATCATAGTCCAGGTAGTCAAGTACACATCCTAAAGGCTTTACCAACATGTAACAGAGAGACAGATCAGTATACACGTTAAGGTAAAGAGTAACCAGATAGCATACTATTATGTCGAGCAAAAAAGTCCTCCCTATATATGTCCAAGCATCCACTACAATATACATCACATGTATAGTAATGGCCTCTAGGGCATACATATAACTAACAAAAGAAACTTTTAAGGGTTTTGAAAATTACACGATATTGTGTTATAACAAGCAAAATATTGATAAAACGAAAAAAACATAAAATTTCTGAAGATTTTAAAAATTACGCTTTTTGTATGCTACAAAATATTGAAAACCGAAAAGCACAGTAAATTTTTAGATTTTTGAAAACTTCACTATTTTAGTGTTGGATGACATGCAAAATTTTGAACATAAAACATAATTGAGAATCTTTTTGAGATTTTTGAAAAATTACTATTTGTGTGTGCTGTAGCAAGCAAAATCTTGAAAACTCAAAGCAAAATCTTGAAAACTCAAAGGAAACATAATGTTTGTAGTGTTTTGAAAAATTGCGCGATTTTTGTGACTATAATACGCAAAATTTTGAAAAACCGAAGCGCATAAATAATTTTATGTGTTTTCCGATTTTCTTGTGCCATAATATGCAAAATATTGAAAAAGAGAAAATATTTGAGAATTGTTGAGATTTTCGGAAAATTCGTGGTTTTTTTGTGTTTTAAACATTACACGATTTTTGTCTGTTTTACAGCATGCAAAATATTGAAAAACTGCACAGCCTATAAAATTTTGAGATATTTTGAAAATTTTGAGATTTTCATGTGTTATAGGATGTAAATATTGAGAAATCGAAAATAATAGAAATTTTTTGAGATCATTTAAAAATTCGCGATTTTTGTGTTCTATATCAAGCAAATTATTGAGAAACCGAATAAAACAAAAGTTTTTAAAGCTTTCCGAATTACGTGATTGTGTATATTAAGAAAAATATTGAAAAAACGAAGTGCACAGAAAATTTTTAGATTTCAAAATATTTTCAATTTTCATATGCTATCTAAGCATGCAAAATATTGAAAAATCAAAGAAAACATATAATTTTGAAGTTTTGAAAATTACATGATTTTTATGCGCTTAAACTAAGAAAAAATATTGAAAAATCAAAGAGCACAATTTTTTTAAGAGTTTTTAAAATTTCACGATATTCTAGTGATATGTTTGTGAAATATCTAAAAAGTTCGCCATTTTTGTGTTCTTTAGTAAACAAAATATTGAAAAACGGAAGCAAAATAAAAAAATTTTGGCGGTTTTGAAAATTCTGCAATGTGTGTGTTCTATATAGGAAGCAAAATAGGGAAAAACAAAAGAAGAAGAAGAAAATTTTGAAGGATACGCGATTTTTGTGTGCATAGCAAACAAAATGTTGAAAAACCGAAGAACACAGAAAATTTTGAGATTTTTATAAAATTCACGATTTTCGTTTGCTATATAGGATTCAAACCATTAAGAAAGCAAATACAATTGATTTTTTGGGACTTTTGAAAATTCAAGATTTTATTGTTCTATATCAAGCAAAATATTGAAAAATCGAAAAAAGAAAATTTTGAGGATTTTGAAAATTACGTGATTTTTATGTGCTATAATAAGTAAAATATTGAAAAACAGAGGTCGGAAAATTTTGAGGATTTTGAAACTTTCACGTTTTTCGTCTGCTATAACATGTAAAATATTAAAAGATAAAAGATAATTAAAATTTCTGATGAGTTTTGAGAAATTCATGATTTTGGTATGCCATAGTAAAAAATATATTGAAAAATCGAAGAAAACAATAAGTTTTGAGAGTTTTGAAAATTACGTGATTTTTGTGTTTTATAGTAAGCAAATTTCGATAAACCGAAGTGGCAGAAAATTTTAAGTGTTTTTAAAATTATGTGAATTTTGAGTACTATATAGCAAAGTAAAATATTGAAAAATTGAAGAGAATGAAAATTTTGAAAATTCTACGATTTTTGTGTGGGACTAAAAATCGAAAATAATTGAATTTTTTTGACATTGTTGATAAATTCGAGGTTTTTTTGTGCTATATCAAGCGAAATACTGAAAACCTAAAGAAAACAGAAAACCTTATTGGGTTTGAAAATTTCATGATTTTTATGTGCTATAACAAGAGAAGTATTGAAAAACCGAAGAAAACAGAAAATTTTGAGGGTTTTGAAAATTATGTGATTTTTGTGTGCCATAACAAGTAAAATATTGAAAAAATAAAGAGCCTAGAAAATATTAAGATTTTTGAAAATTTCACTATTTTCATTTACTATAGAATGCAAAATATCGAAAAATAAAAATGTTTGAAAATTTTTATGATTTTTTAGAAATTCACGATTTTTGTGTGCTGTTGTAAACAAAAAAGTTTTTTTTATATACCCCACCCGAAACTTTCATAATTTTAAAAACCTAACTCAAAACATAATATTTTAAGAAACCTCATTCAAAATTCTTAACTAAACTAAAAACCCCACTATAGTTAACTTTCATCAACTTAATATTACACTATTGTTAAAAATAACCGTTAGAAGTGTAAAAAGACCAATTTACCCTTCTAAAAAGGCTATGGTGAGCTCAAGTCACCTTTGGAAATATGACACTTTGTAACGAATGTGCCGTTCGTATTATTTTTGGTTTTAAAATGGTTTGGAGAACTTCCTTTTGTTTTGCAAAATGAATTGGTTAGATTTTGAGAAAATGATTTCATTCTTGAATTCTATTTCCTTGAATCCTTTCTTGCTTCCCGATGATCTTGTCTTGACGCAAAGGAAAACGGAAGTACAAACCATTCGTCTCCATCCTTAACCTATCTTGATTTTTCCTTAGTTCCTTGAATCCCTATTAGTTTCCTTCTTGCTTCATCTTCTAAGTTATATCCTGCATACGTCCTTGAAACTATTCTTGTTTACCTTAATTTTATCTGTTCCGGATTTCGAAAAGCATCGTCTTTCCTGTTTGTTATATCACTATCTATTCTGGTCGCATGCCTTCTTATCGGTTGGAGTACCAACTAATGGAACACGCATGTGACGGCATTACAAACTATCCTGTCTAATGGCGACAGACTCCTTATGGGAATTTCGAGAACAAAATTCTTTTAAGAAGAATAGAATGTAACGACCATGTTTTTACTATACTGTTTTAAAATAAATAAAAATCTATTTGTTTTGAAAATGATTCGTTTTGACAAAAAGAGGGTTAGGAAAGATTATTTTAAAAGATTTATTTATTTTTTTGAATAAAAAAATTATTCTGTTTTATAAAGGAAATTTTAAAAAAGTGGATTTATTTTATTTAAGGAAATAAGAACTAGTTTAAGGAATTGATTTTTTTTTTCCGTTTACCTTTGAAATTATTTACCTTTGATCTATTAAGAGAACATGTATAAGTATCATATTCGAGACATTGTGGTGTTATCCAGAGGTTGCAAGATTGAACCCCGTATCTTATAGTTAATTTTTAACAATTTTTTTTTCAACCTTCTCATAACCTATAAACGAATTATGGCCTTTCAATTCCTTTCTTTTTAACTCCCAAAAACCATTCATAATAAATTAAAATTATTAAGAAGAGCTTTTATCACCATTAAACTTAGTTTAATTTCCCTTTAATACAAATAAAGCCTTCTTCCCCATCCTACCTTTGCTCATTTCCTCTTGACCTACTATGAAAATCCAATCCCCTTTAAGCTTTGGAATACCGTTTGTATTTCCTCAACTTTCGAAGTCTCGAATAAATCGAGGCTTTTATCGCATTCGGCGATACGGTTACTATACCGTATTGTAAAACGAGTAAGTTCCCTATTCGTTTCCCTCTTCACCCTCTTTGTATCTTCCCTTGTATGTTGCCCTTACACTTTGCCATGCTTTCGTCCATGTCCGATTCTTGTTAAGTCCAAGTTTAAATAATATTCTTTTAAAATTAAAAAGGTTAGCATGAAAACATACATGTTTATTGATGATACGTTACCTACAAGTTTGATAGTGATAGAGGTCCTTTTCGGGTCTCCGTCAGATGTTATCTTCCGTCGATCTCCCGGTGGATCTTGGAGGTGATCTCCTGTTGCGTGCGGGTCTCAATGGGTTTTGAGGAGATTGGTGGTTTTGAGGAGTCTACGCCGAGTACCTGCAAAGAAGTCTCGGAGTGGTTTGGTACCACCGAGGACCCTCCGACGATCAAGTTAGCACAAGATCCGAGCAGAGTAACGGCTAAGTGGGGGTAGAAAAAGCTTATTTGACCCCTCTGTGATGGGGGTTTATATAGTGGCGGCAGCATGCAGCAGCAGGCGCGGGAATCTAACCGGCAGTTACGCTCCCGACGTCACGCCCGCGTAAAGAGCGGATCGCCCGTTAATGGGGATCGTGATGGCGTGGAACGTAGGATGTTGTTGGTGGAGAATGTGCGCATGGCAAGATTTGCGGAGCGGTGGTTACGCCTGTGAGTGGTGGAGTTGGTCGGTCGGAGGACCGAGGAAGATGGCTTTGGCTGGGGAGCTCGGGGACGAGCGAAAGGACCGAGGAGTCTTGGTCCTGTGGCAGCTCGGGGCGAGCTGAGAGGCCGAGGAGGCCAATTTTCAGGGGGCTTTGAGGAGAGCTAGCTTGTGCTTGCAGCTCGGGTACAGGGGTGGCCTGGTCGGCCCCTGTGGGCCCTTTCTTCTGAGTTCTGGGACACGTCATCTGCCACGTGTCCTGATCTTGGAGATCGCCAATATTGAGCATCATCATTATCCCCCCACTCTTGTCCTGACCAGCTAGCGGGTTGGGTCAGGAGTGGACTGCCGGGCTGCCCGGGGTGAGTTCCCTCCTAAGGTTTCGTCGGGACGCGTCCTCGGGCTGTCAGCTGTCTTTTCTGCCAGCGAATCAGGGCGAGATCTCTGCATTTAAGGAAGGTGCGTCGGTTCGTGCATCCTGCCATTGAAGCGATGGTCCACGTGTCAAGCGTCGGTTGGCCGACGCGACGTGTGCAGACCTGCGGCGTCTGATGGGGTGAGGTCCAGTGTGGGAACGACAAGTGGACCAATCAGAGCCGTTGGACGCGAGGAGGTGTTTTGGGGGGAGATGAAGGGCGCCCTTGGATAAGGGCGATTGTGTAGACAAATAGGGGTGGGGCCCACTCCAGGGTCCCTACTCCTTCATATTTCCTCGCTATAAGCCCTGATTGCTCGGCGCTCGTCTTCTTTCTTCTGCTTTCGTTTCCTAAGGACCCCTCTTCTCCAGGTTAGATGTTTTCTTTCGTGGAATCTGTAGATGTCGTAGGAGTAGGTTCTAGGGACCCTCTAGTTGAGCCTGAGTTTTCCCGGGGAGCAGGGGTCGGATCCTCTTCCCGGGATCGTGCGGCGGGGGCAGCCCCTAGGGAGAAGGCGGTAAACGCTGCCCCCGGCGCGTCGTGTTGGGTGAGGCATGAGGACGAGCTCGCCAATGCTCGGGCTCGCTTCCACATCCCCTCACGTTATACTCTTCGTCTGGCCAAGGAGGGAGAGAGGGCAGACCAAGTATGGGGTAGGTAGATCGCCCTGTACTTGGAAGCTTTTTGGGGTGGAATGCGCCTGCCCTTCTCTCCCGAGGTCGTCGAAGCGCTGGCCTTCTTCGGGTTAGCCCCTGGCCAGTTAGTACCGAACTCATGAAGGATTCTCCTCGGGTTCCTGATCCGCCTGAAGTTACAGGTGGTTCCCTTTAGCCTCTCCCTCCTTGATTCTTCCATCATTTTCAAAAATCATCCTGGGGGTCGAGCGGGCGACCCGAGGTGGGTCTATCTCTCTTTTAGAAAGCGACAGGGGGACGCCGCCGGGACAGGGGTTGTGGCCCTTCCTTCTTCCATTCACGACTGGAAGAAGAAGTTCTTCTTCATTTCCCCTCCCGAGGGTGAGAACTGGCCCATGCCTACCAAGTGGTCGAGAGAAAAATGCTTGCCGGGGAGCCAGTCCAATGACCCCGCCGCGGTGATAGTGGCGTCGTGGGAGCCCGTTCACCGATTCGACGTGCTACTGTCTGAGAGGGTCCTGAGTTGGGTCGGGCTCAGCCCCGTTGAGTTTGTCGGTAAGTTAGGCTTGCTTTTTGGCTTGTATATTGCTTGTGTTGCTGACTTCTTTGCATTTGATTTTGTGTAGGACCCATGGATATGGACAAGCTCCGAGCCTCCATGCGCCAGCCGAGGAAGGTCATGAAGGCTAGAGGCGCCAGCTCTTCCCGCTCGAAGCCCACCCCGACTCCTTCTCCTCCGATGGTCGCGTCCCGTGAGCGTTCAGGGGCGGATCCCGCCCCGGGGCCTAGCAGAGCGTCGGGCCGGAAGCGGGCTCGGATTCTAGAGGACCCGGTCTCGGAGGAGGAGATCGGCTCTCCATCGGAGCCGCTCAAGAAGGGTTCCCGGAGGTCTTCCCGAGGCCCGCCCTCACCGATCATGGTGGAGGAGGGGGGCCTCCAGTTCGCGGTGCCCTCGGGGCTATCCGTCGCGGATAGCCTGTTGTATGAAATAGAGAAATCGGTGGGGGGTAGGGTCCCCGGGGGACCATCAGGGCCCAGATGGCGTCCATCGTCCAGGAGTCCGTGCAGGTAAGTGTTTGGTTTTTTGTGAGATTCGGTGCCTCCTTCGTCTTTCTGATCTCTTTCCCATTTTTCAGGTTCTCCGGCACGTTGCCCTCGCCTTACGCATGGAGGCCGAGGTGATATCCCCGGCGATGAAGGCTGCGGGCCAGCTTGCCTCGCTGGAAGAAAGCTCCAAGCGGGAGCTGGAGGCGGTGATGGAGAGGGTTGCCGCCCTGGAGGGCGAGGTGGAGGCCGGGAAACGGGAGGTTGCCCGGTACCGCGAGACCGCTATGGCTGCCGAGGCCAAGCTTGAGGATGCTCAGGTGCTCGCCGGCAGCCTGAAGAAGACGGTGAGGACCCTCCGGAAGGAGCTGGGGGCGGCGGCCGAGACGGCGAAGTCGGCCGATCTGAGAGCGGCGATGTTGGCCGACCTCTCGGCGGAGAAAGCGGTGGAGGGCTACAAGAAGTCGAAGGACTTCTATGATGACCTGGCCGTGGCCACAACCCGCATCTGGCACGAGGCCCTCGACGCCGTTAAGGCCCGGATGTCGGAGTTCGCCGACGAAGAGCTCCGGGCCGAATACCCCCTCGCGGACGCCGATGAGCAGGGGGAATAGATTCCTGACGAGGAGGTCGTCGAGGACCCTACTTGTCTCATGGTGGATGTCAAGGACCCTGAGGTCGCGCTTGGCCCCGAGACCTAAAGCCCTGGTCTTCCTTCTCTTTTTATTTTGTTGCTTCTGGAATTTTTGTAAGCCTCCGGGCAGTTTGTAAGGCTGGGGAGCCCAAAATACCCTTTGTAAAGACTTTGCCTTTGGTAATAAAACTTTTTTCTTTGGTTTCATCGGTGTGCACTTTATCATCGGTGTGCACTTTATCTTTTGTTTGTGAAGAATGCTCGTAAAATATCTCTGCTTGCACTGTTGGGCTTCCATGTCAGGTCGGCTATCTGTCTAGCGATCGTTCGTCGAGTTAATTTCGATCACTTGCCAAGCGTGCCAAGCGCTGCTGAGAAGGAGGCATCTCCATGGACCCGAAGTCGAGAGGGGATCGCTCAGACTTGGATAGACATGATGCCCCTTGTTGGGGCCTCGGATCCTCTGCATGTGATGGGCAGAGGGATGTCCGACGTATTTGTGCCGAGCATGAATGGGCTCAGGGGCCTCGTTATGAGGGCTACAAGCCCGCAGCGTCCGTTGGGCATGAACGAGCCGGGAAGCTGCTCGGTTGTCTCTTGGCGAGGTCATTTGATTTCTGGCGTCGCGAGCATCGACTACCAGCTGGGGATGGCCGAGCGAGGGTCGGGCTCGACTGCCTCTTAGAGGGCTTTTTGATTCTTAGCGTTGGAGGGGCTGTAAGAAGCCCACTAAGGATGACCAGGCAGTGAAGTTGCGCGGTTGCCTCTTGGCGAGGGCTTTGATCCCTGGCTTTGCGAGTAGGGAAGCTACTGGCCAGGGATAGCCGAGCAGGGAAGCCGCTCGGCTACCTCTACGGAGAACTTTGATCCTTAGCGTTGGAGGGGCTGTAAGAAGCCCACTAAGGATGATCGGGCAGTGAAGCTTCGCGGTTGCCTATTGGCGAGGGTTTTGATCTCTGGCATCGTGGGTAGGCAAGTACCAGCCTGGGATGACCGGGTGAGGTAGCCGCTCGGATGTCTCTTGCGAGGGCTTTGATCCCTGGCGTCATGGGTAGGGAGCTACCAGCCGGAGATGACCGAGCGGGGTAGCCACTCGGTTGCCTCTTGCGAGGGCTTTGATCCTTCAGGACGGGGACCGAGCAGGGTTACTGTCTAGTGCCTCTTGGAGAGGACTTTGATCCCTGTCGGTTGTGGTATGAAGCTACCAGCCGGGAATAGCCGAGCAAGGGCTCGACTGCCTCTGGGAGGACTTTGGTCCTTAGCGCGGGAGGGGCTGTAAGAAGCCTACCAAGGACCCTTGGCCGGGCAGGGTTGCTGACCGGTGCCTCTTGGCAAGGGCTTTTGTCCTGAAGGATAGCCGAGCGAGGGTCAGGCTCGACTGCCTCTGGGAGGGCTTTTGATCCCTGTCGGTCATGGTAGGAAGCTACCAGCCGGGGATAGCCGAGCAGGGTAGCTGCTGAGCTGCCTCTAAGGAGGACTTGGATCCTTAGCGTTGGAGGGGCCGTATGAGGCCTGCTAAACATATCCGGATAGTGAAGCTACGCGGTTGCCTCTTGGCGAGGGCTTTGATCCCTGGCGTTGCGAGTAGGGGAGCTACCGGCTAGGGATAGCCGAGCAGGGAAGCCGCTCGGCTGCCTCTACGGAGGACTTTGATCCTTAGCATTGGAGGGGCTTTAGGAGGCCTGCTAAGGATAACCGGGCAGTGAAGCTGCGCGGTTGCCTCTTGGCGAGGGCTTTGATCCCTGGCGTTGCGAGTGGGGAAGCTACCGGCCAGGGATAACCGAGCAGGGTAGCTGCTCGGCTGATTCTTCATGAGGTTTCGTCCGACCATCCAGTTGCAGGTATGGGGAACAGGAACGGTCGCGGCGAACGTGCGCGTAGCATGCGCATTGAATGTGGGGGGAGGCGAAGCGCCAGGGTCGCATCATTTCGATTCCGCCAAAGAAGGCTCGATGATCGCCGCGTGTCAGCGACTTTTTGGGCGAAAGCGGGCGACGGTTGAGTTCCGTTGGGGTGCAGTGGGCTATATAAGGCTGAAAGAGCACCGGTCCTTCCTTTCTTCGTAAACAGAT
Organism: Agapanthus africanus; assembly: GCA_030015575.1. Classification (NCBI taxonomy): domain Eukaryota; kingdom Viridiplantae; phylum Streptophyta; class Magnoliopsida; order Asparagales; family Amaryllidaceae; genus Agapanthus; species Agapanthus africanus. The sequence continues at coordinate 112,400,206 of JASDDO010000028.1, forward strand.
CGTTGAGAATGCAAGATTTCCCCTTTACCATCCCCGATATCATCCACTTCGAAGACGTATACCTCTATGACCAGAATTGCACCGAGGACACGCTGCAGTTGGTCTATGGGAGTATCGAAGACCACTTCGGCCGGCTGCTCCCCCGACGCTCCTCCCTGCTGCAGCTGCTGATGTACTCCATCTAGAGGGTGTCGCCGGGGCTTTACAACCTCTTGTCCGAGCAGCTCTACGACGAGGCCGTGGGCAAGCTGCGGTCTCTGAGGCGCTTCGGCCTGATCTTCGCGAATCGGCTGGCTCGCTCAGTGGCGCTCGTCCGTGAGTGCTATGAACTGAGGCTCGGAGTCAACGCACGCGGGGGGAATCGAGGGCTGAGGTTGGATCTCGCGAGGCCTCGGCTGGCGGAGATCTTTACCGAGTACCATGAGCAGTGCTCTCTGCACCCCCTTCCCCCGCTGCTGTAATTTTCTTTTTCTTTTGTATGTATGGCTGAGGAGCCCATAATACCTTTTGAATAAATGAGACATTTCCTTCTTTTTCACAATATTCCATTGATCTTTATTAAATTAACAACAGACCCTATGAAGAGTTTACATTGCTCTAAGAGAAAAGCACATTCTAATAGATGACCTTATTAGCGTGGCCCGAGCTCCCTGGAGGCTTGTTGGTCTCCGTGCTCGGCACCGGGTACGGGGCTCCCTGAGCGCTGGACTGGTCATCTGCCGGAACGAGCATGATCTAGCCGATGGTCAGCTCGGCGGGAGGGGGACGCTGCTCCTGCTCGCGGTCGGCTTGCTGTCTGTCCCTCAAGTAGGCGGCAAGGTGTCCCGATCGGATGAGCTCCTCGATGTAGTCCCGGAGTTTCTTACAATCATCTGTGGCGTAGCCCAACATCCGGTGGAAGGCGCAGTAAGGACCCCGGGTTCGCTTCGAGGCCTGACGCGGGATTGGAGGGAACTTGAAGAACCCCTCGTCCTGGGTCTTCTCTAGTAACACTGCGAGGGAGACGTTGAGCGGGGTGTACTCTTGGAACTTCGGATGATATGGCTACTGACGCTCTGGCCTCTCTTCCCGAGCCCTCTTCTTTTGGTCGGACCGTTCTGCTCGGGTGAGGTTCGAGTTCAACTAGGACTCCAGCTGAACCTCACGCTCGGTCCACGCCTTGACCTCGGCCATGGTCTTAGGCTGTGCCAACGCAAAGGAGCGCAACTACTCCTTATGCTTAAGACCAAATCTGAGCGCCGTGATGAAGGTGTCGTCCCGGTGCTCGGGGACCTCGAGGAGGGCGTTGTAGAAGCGGGTGATGTAAGTCTTGAACGTTTCTTTATCCCCGCTCTTAATTGTGAAGAGGTAGTCGACCGTGCGCTTCTGCCGACGGTTCCCAACGAAGTAGCCGAGAAACTGAGTAGCCAGCTTGTTCACACCATAATATTGCATTATTATATTCCCCATTCTTATATATTTTACAAATAAACGGGTGCTTTTGACGCATGTCTGCTACATGTTACAGGTTACAGGTTCTTGGACAGAAAACAGTGAAAATAATGAAAAGACAACGCAAAAGTGGACTTTGATCAACAAACAGAAGACTCTTGATCAAGCCGACATAAGGAACAATTCATAAAAGCAAGATTCAAGACATCGACTCAAAGCGAAGGGTTAAAGTTCACTACAAGTATTCACTGGAAGATCTGGAGAAGAACCAGAAGCTAAATTGAGAAAAGACATAAAGAAATAAGAAGATAAAAAGTACCAGAGCCAGCCCTAAAAATCCAGAGAGCCAATTCCACTGTTTGGCCGCGGAACCGCGGCCAAACCACGCCTCGGGCCGCGGTTCCGCGGCAGTTTAAAGGATTTAAAAAGTAATTTTTTTAGAAAAATAAAGGGGCGGCGTTGACTGGTCTTCATAAGGGTATTTTTGTAATTTCAGACATGCGAAACAAATGTAACCCTAGGGTTTCCTATTCTTTATAAATAGGAACTCTAATCATTGTAACTCTTCATGCCTCCTTTTATGAATAAAATTCAGAAATCTTTTGGAGAGCATCGGTGCCTCTCTTTAATTCAGAAATTCAGATCTGACAACCCTGCTTTGATGTTTGGAGAGAGCCATCTGTAATAATTTAATTTCTTACCCTAGTGTAAATTTCAATTCCTTGCCCTAGGTAGATTTAATTTCATGCCCTAGGAACTTGTTTAGGGTTTAGTTTTGAGGAAGGATTTTGAGAGATGAGATCTCTCATCCCTTTCTTACCCACCAAATATTTACAATAGGACTCCATGCATACATGCACATACCGCTCCCTACGGCATCCTATCCCTCGAGGTAGCGGTGATACCGTAGTATAAAGGCCCGGGTGTGATGTTTTCCATGGAGGTTAGGGTAAGGATCTCTAAAGGAAAGACAAGAACCTAAAGGAAGGAACACCTTCCCGAACGGATCGAATCCACTTTATTGATAATTACCCTAACTCCTCACAGATCTTCATTCGGGTATTGAAAGCGGTGAGATTTAATTACATTTCCAAACCATCCCTAAACCTAGCCCTAGCAAGAGTAGATCTAGATAATTGCCCTAGGTTAATTCAGTTTTTAGATTTAATAATTAATCCGAACACCCTTCGGAATTAACTCGTAAGCGCGAATCGGAAATTCACAAAATCCCTGTGGACCGACCCGTACTCACCGGCTAGCTTCATGTGACGCCGTTCTTGATTGCGGTTTAGAAATATTTTTGATCTATCTTTTATAAAGCACAAGCACGCTAAATCATTTCAATCAAATGGCGCCGTTGCCGGGGATGGCGTGTTATTTCCTTTTCGCAATTTCGGGTTAATCAAAATTTTAAAAAATCATAAAAATCTAAAAAAATCAAAAAAATATAAAAATATATATCATTTGTTATTTTTGGAAGGGATACTTTGTGGTTGAATTTTTGCAGGATATACAAACAAATTCAGATCTGGAAATCTACAGAGATTAAAACAGCAAATATCAAATCCGAATAAACAGAAGATCACAACAACCGAGGAACAGAAGAAATTTGGAGGACCGAGTCTACAATTCAACCGTGGAGATTTGGTGACCAAAAAAAAAAAATTCCGAACCCCTCATTGCGCCGCGGAACCGCCGCCTGAACCGCCTTTTGGCCGCGGAACCGCCGCGTCCTGGTCGATTCAGGGCTTGAAAAAAAGGGCAGAAGCGCTATAAAAAAAAACAACAATTCCGCCACTGCAAATTTCTGTGAGTTCTCTCTCTCCTCCTCTGCAAATCTTGATATATCTTCTGTAAATTTGCCTGCAGGATTTCTTTGCGCTAAAAAATCTTTTCCCTTCCAAATAACGATCTTGTGCAGGATTTTTGGGCCCCGCTTGAAATGAAATTAGATTGCAAGTAATATTTTGCTGTTGCATATCTTTTCTATAAAATATTTTGCTGTTGCATATCTTTTCTCTAAAATCTTTTTGCAACAAAAATTTTTCCAAATAAAGAGAAAGAAAAAAAAATTAATGAAAAATGAAAATAAAAAGGACAAATATTTTATAGAACTTGCAAAATTTTTTAGCCCTAAATAAATCCTTGCACCACCCAACCTTCCTTCTTGTCACCTTTCTTCTTCTAACATGGGTACCCCACACAATAAATCATTAGCCGAACTTTGGTATTCCGAACCTAATTTTGCGTCGTACGTTAATTTGTTCGGTCAATTTAAAAACGATCCTTCCTTGCCAAAAATTTCGTTGAAAGATCAAATAGAGACGTCTAGGAGAAACAGTTTGACTTTTCAACCCAATTTGTGTCGACCAAGTCCATCTTTACCACCTCCATATGTTGACACCAATTTTCCAAGTCCTGCTGTAACTCCTAAGCCGATGTCCATTGCTGAGCATATTGCTCAATCTCGCAGCCGATCTTTCACCCCTCTCCACTCATCTAGTTCTAGGGATCCACACGACTTTTCACCTTTTTATCCAGATGTTGACCCTACCCCTGTCCTACCACCCACTTCCTACCAGTCCCACCCGACTTTCCCACCTTCACTAGACACTGTTTCTACACAGCCTGTTGGGAGTTTTGCATATCCACACCATTTTGAATCTTTTACCGAAACCCCCTCACCACCTAAGTCTAGTTTGGAAGAGTCGTTGGAGGCTTATATTGCTGCAACAAATAAAATGGTTAGGAATGTGGAAGCGTCCGTGGCCGCCCTTATGCAACCTAGTGAACCTGTAGCTAGTTTCCCGCTAGCTCCAAATTTTTTAATGCATAAGGAGGCGGTTGGACAGAGTGAGAATGAGAGAGGATTTCCAAATCAAACCTACCCATACCCAATTGAATCCAACAACTCCAATTTTCAAACATGTGTCCAAAATGATGAGTTGTGCAAATTTGCAGTGTTTGATTTGCCAAATTGTGAGGAACCCCTTTCGAGTGAAACCACACCTAATCCTTTCGATCTTTACACCTCCCATCTAGAACCTAAATCGATACCTATCCATGCTTTTGATGAGGTGTCTAAGAAAATTGATTTTCACTTGATTGAGGATATAGATGCCGGGAAGATTTCAGATGATGAACCTGTCGATTTAATTGAGATTTTATGTTCAAATCATCATCCTGAGTTATTAAACGTTTCTCCCGAATCTCATATGCGTCTAGATTTTGATAATAATGGCATGGATGAGTTAAATATTGAGGATAGTATTGAGGAGAGTCTTGAGGATAATATTGAGGTTGAATCATTTTTGTTTGATGTGTCTGATTTTCCAATTCATTCTCCTGAACCTTTGATTGTTATATCACCCTCCCTCCTTCCCATCGTTCCTACCCCGCTTGAAGACTGTGAGCTTGAAACCTTTTTCCTTTGAATCTGACACAATTCTCACAGCCGATAACACCTACGAGTGTTTCATTTTTTCGGACGATGTTGATGACTCACCGCCCGAGTTTGAGTCCTTTACATTTTCAGATGAGCCATCAGACTCGGTTGATTATAGTAGTTTCGAACCATTAATGGAATCTTTCAAGTTCGAAACAGTTTACTACGGTGAGAAAGATACTATCCCTAATTCACTCCCTTTCGTCTTTCCCCTTGTTCCGACCGAACAAATGACCGTTACGCTTTCATCTCCTATACCAAGTTCGGCGTATCCATGTTTTCTTGCGAATCTTGAGGGATTTGACCCCATTTCCCGACGGGTTGATAGGTTAGCGCAATCGCTTATAACATATCGGTCATCACATATTGCGCTAATTTATTCACTCAATTTACACCCTCAAGATCGTACTCCACTTCCTTCTTCTTTTCGCCATTCTTCTCCCCCACCGAGACCATATTCTACCATTCTTCTTTCCACACGGTCTCGCGTGCTTCTCATTTTCTTGCACCAACTATACCATTTCCACGATAAGATTTTTGAATGGTTGGTGCTAACTTTTGGCTTGTGCAAGGCCAAGCTTAAGTTTGGGGGAATCTTTGTATATATATATATATATTTTGTTTTCTTTTCTATATAAAAAAAAATAAAAATAAAAAATTTCAAAACATTAAAAATATAAAAATTATAAATAAATAAACAGGGGAGTGCCGGTATTTTGACCCTCTTGGTTTAGCATGACAGTGAGGACACTGTCAAGTTCAAGTTTAGGGGTATGCTCGGTACGTCTTCTTCTTTCGCATTCATTTGTACATATTTTTGCATTTGCATATTTATTTGAAAAACCCATAAAAATTTAAAATTTTCAAAAATTATAAAAATTATTGTATTCAATTTTGGCTATAATTGACTTGAGTTTGACAAATAGGTTAAGTGGCTAGGAACAACTAGATCTTAGAGTTAGTGAATTAAAAACCCTGAAGATAACATTCCTTAAAGTTTAACGGTAGAAAGTATATGCCTTGTAGTTTATTTAGAAATAGGCAAATTTTGGGTTCACTTCTTGGGCTAAGTCAAAATTAGGGAAGAGTATTGATGTTCTTATTAGAGTATAAGTTTAAAAAATAGTTCCTAGCTTAAGCCTAGATTCTGAAAATGTATACCCTACAATTTACACAATCACGCACCTTGAAACTTGGAATAGTAGAAGAGACCTTGAAGTGCTCTTGTCTAAAGTCCTCAGTACAATGAAAATAAAGAAAAAAAAGTGAATAAAGAATTAAAAAAATGGACACTGGTTTTTGTGATTACTTAAGGCTGCAAAAATAGAAAAATATTTAGCGAGAGTGCTTCATCACCTAGTGCCTTAGACCAACTGGTTTGAGAGTCACTGCTAAAGCCTTGGGTGTTGCAAAACTAGGAAGTACGCTTTAAAGTGCTAACGCATCTTGTAATCGGTTGTTGGTATCTCAAGAAGTATTAACGGTCGCATGAAGGATGTGTAAGCAAATTTCATTTAAAAATTCACTAATTAATAAGTGCTTTGGACAATGGACGAGAGTATGATTGCTTGATTTGAATTTCCAAGTGTAGGGGTGATCTATACACACATGTAGGGATATGTGATTGGAATTTAGATAAGAAAGAGAAATGAAAAATAGAACTTATATCTTTAATAGAGTTGATAGAAATTCCTAAGTGGAGATGAAACCCTAGAAAGAAGACTTAAGAGATGCCGAAAGCTAAGTAGGTCTACATAACATATATAATCTTAAGTTAAATAATGAGGAAGTGTGATGAATGTGGGTGGATAATTTGCGAGTCAAAAGATAATAGAATTCCTTGTTAGAAAACCTAATTGGAGAACAAAAGTTAATGGGCCGAATTGATAGGATTTTGTGGGTGTAATCCGCTGAAAACCCTCAGGAGACAACACTCCTCCTACTAGGGACACCTAGAGGTTTAACGGCTTGTTGCACGTGCTCAGTGCAATCGCGTTTGTGTGGTTAGGATTTTAGTGAATAAAAATAAGTTTGCTCGAGGACGAGCAAAAGATAAGTTTGGGGGTATTTGTTCACACCATAATATTGTATTATTATATTCCCCATTCTTATATATTTTACAAATAAACGGGTGCTTTTGACGCATGTCTGCTACATGTTACAGGTTACAGGTTCTTGGACAGAAAACAGTGAAAATAATGAAAAGACAATGCAAAAGTAGATTTTGATCAACAAACAGAAGACTCTTGATCAAGCCGACATAAGGAACAATTCATAAAAGCAAGATTCAAGATATCGACTCAAAGCGAAGGGTTAAAGTTCACTACAAGTATTCACTGGAAGATCTGGAGAAGAACCAGAAGCTAAATTGAGAAAAGACATAAAGAAATAAGAAGATAAAAAGTACCAGAGCCAGCCCTAAAAATCCAGAGAGCCAATTCCACTGTTTGGCCGCGGAACCGCGGCCAAACCACGCCTCGGGCCACGGTTCCGCGGCAGTTTAAAGGATTTGAAAAGTAATTTTTTTAGAAAAATAAAGGGGCGGCGTTGACTGGTCTTTATAAGGGTATTTTTGTAATTTCAGACATGCGAAACAAATGTAACCCTAGGGTTTCATATTCTTTATAAATAGGAACTCTAATCATTGTAACTCTTCATGCCTCCTTTTATGAATAAAATTCAGAAATCTTTTGGAGAGCATCGGTGCCTCTCTTTAATTCAGAAATTCAGATCTGACAACCCTGCTTTGATGTTTGGAGAGAGCCATCTGTAAGTAATTTAATTTCTTACCCTAGTGTAGATTTCAATTCCTTGCCCTAGGTAGATTTAATTTCATGCCTTAGGAACTTGTTTAGGGTTTAGTTTTGAGGAAGGATTTTGAGAGATGAGATCTCTCATCCCTTTCTTACCCACCAAATATTTACAATAGGACTCCATGCATACATGCACATACCGCTTCCTACGGCATCCTATCCCTCGAGGTAGCGGTGATACCGTAGTATAAAGGCCCGGGTGTGATGTTTTCCATAGAGGTTAGGGTAAGGATCTCTAAAGGAAGGACAAGAACCTAGAGGAAGGAACACCTTTCCGAACAGATCTAATCCACTTTATTGATAATTACCCTAACTCCTCACAGATCTTCATTCGGGTATTGAAAGCGGTGAGATTTAATTACATTTCCAAACCATCCCTAAACCTAGCCCTAGCAAGAGTAGATCTAGATAATTGTCCAAGGTTAATTCAGTTTTTAGATTTAATAATTAATCCGAACACCCTTCGGAATTAACTCGTAAGCGCGAATCGGAAATTCACAAAATCCCTGTGGACCGACCCGTACTCACCGGCTAGCTTCATGCGACGCCGTTCTTGATTGCGGTTTAGAAATATTTTTGATCTATCTTTTATAAAGCGCAAGCACGCTAAATCATTCTAATCACAGCTCGTCAAAGGTCGAGATTGAGCGAGGCTCGAGTCCTCGGAACCAGTCCTGACCAGAGCGGATGAGGGTGGCTGGGAAGGCCCTGCACTGGGCGGCGTCGGAATGGTCCTGGAAGCTCATCCCCACGGTGAAAGCATCCAAATGGTATTTCAGGTCGGTTTTCCCGTCGAACAGAGAGACCTTCGGGGGCTTGTTGCGCGAGAAGACATGGATAACGAGCAGTCCCTCGGTAAACGGCTTGGTGAGCGAGTCAGCAGCGTACTTAGCCCCGTCGCCCGAGAGGTGACCTTCCCGACGCATGCCCTCGATCTTCTTTTCGAGGGCGTCGAGTCGGCCGTGATACCCCGAGGATTCGGCGCCTTGTGATCCTTGGCCTCTGCTGTGGGAGACCTACATCTGGGCGCGACCCCGGTTCCTCTCGATGAGGTTCCTCAGATCCCCGGGCGAGGTGGCCCTCGAGCCGTCGTGACGAGCCCCTTCTGTGCGACCCCGTCGAGGGAAGGGGGTGTCGATCATGCCTGTGGACAGGCGAGATGACTGACATCTCCTCAGGGGTGTATGGGTAGCGAGGAGGCTCAAGGCGAGGTGCTTTGGCGGCGGATCTTGGTGTGGTGATGTGGGGCGTCCAGCGGGCCTCAGGGAGTATCGGCCCGTGAGATCTGTGGCCAAGGGTCGTAGCCTGCCGGTGGTCAGCCGTGCCGACGAGGGCAGAACCTTTTGGAGGCGGAGGAGCGGCGATCTGGGGCCCTGGCCCGGCCGTTTGGACACGGACGAGCGCCTCCATGAGGGATTGTAGCGGATCTATTCGGCTGGCAAGGGCATTGATGATGGTCGTCGGAGGAGGTTCATCCGCGCCTCCGGTGAAGGGAAGGCGGCGGCTGGTACCTGGATCTTTAGGGTGGTCGCTTGCCATGTGGATGGAGATCGAAAGGCCAACTTTGTTTTTTGTGGAGTTTAGTTTCCCACAGACGGCGCCAACTGATAGAGGTCATTTTCGGGTCTCCGTCAGATGTTGTCTTCCGTCGATCTCCCGGTGGATCTTGGAGGTGATCTCCTGTTGCGTGTGGGTCTCAATGGGTTTTGAGGAGATTGGTGGTTTTGAGGAGTCTATGCCGAGTACCTGCAAAGAAGTTCCGGGGTGGTTTGAAACCACCGAGGGCCCTCCGACGATCAAGTTAGCACAAGATCCGAGCAGAGTAACGGCTAAGTGGGGTAGAAAAAGCTTACTTGATCCCTCTGTGATGGGGGTTTATATAGTGGCGGCAGCATGCAGCAGCAGACGCGAGAATCTCGCCAGCAGTTACGCTCCCGACGTCACGCCCGCGTAAAGAGCGGATCGCCCGTTAATGGGGATCGTGATGGCGTGGAACGTGGGATGTTGCTGGCGGAGAATCTGCGCATGGCGAGATTTGCGGAGCGGCGGTTACTCCTGTGAGTAGTGTAGTTGGTCGGTCGGAGGACCGAGGAAGATGGCCTCGGCTGGGGAGCTCGGGGACGAGCGAGAGGACCGAGGAGTCTTGGTCCCGTGGCAGCTCGGGGTGAGCTGAGAGGCCGAGGAGGCCAATTTTCAGGAGGCTCTGAGAAGAGCCAGCTTGTGCTTGCACGTCGGGTACAGGGGTGGCCTGGTCGACCCCTGTGGACCCTTTTTTCTGAGTTCTGGGACACGTCATCCGCCACGTGTCCTGATCTTGGAGATCGCCAATATTGAGCATCATCAGATAGCATGTCAATTAATGTTGTAATTTTATTATATGGATTTGTGGTGTGAAGAAGATAGATATGGGAACGTATAATAGTTTTTACAAGATACTTGCATGAATAGTTTTTACAAGATACTTGCATGAAACAAATAAAAGGTTTACATTTTTTAGACATAGTACATTTTATTGTTGATCTAATATTTGATCATGATCGGCTCATATGCTTGCTTCACATACCTTAGCTCATGTTATTTGCCGCTAAAATTTTAATCATTTATATTTAATTTTGGGTTAAGGAAAACGGAGTTACAAGGAATACCATTATTTCTGTCCTTCACAAATACAACCATAATAATACTTTTATCTTCGAAATAAATTATAGAATTTAATTTTGACCTCGGGAATTTTTCACAAAATTATTTAAGATGACCTATATTTTTCATACGCGATATAAAAATTTGCGATCGAACCGGAATATGGTTTAGGATTTTACGTCATTTTATGTCGATATTTTTTGTAACACTGAAAACTGTTTTTAAAAGCTCTCTTCAAAAATTCATAACTTTGTTTTCAGAAACCCAAATTGAGTGAAATTAAATTATTTTGACGACTAGATCGAAAGATATACATTTTCTTAATTCAATTCTACTTCTGATGTCATGTCCCGCTTCCCAGAATACGGTAACGACACGTGACAAGATCCACGACATGTTTATTACGAGAAGGTCATTTCCCTTAATAAATACGTTAAGTGTTTTTAAGCAATATAACAATATGCAAGAATTAACAAGAGTAATTAAAACTCAATAACTTTATTTACATTCAAATTTCAAGTACAGATGTCTGAAATAAAAGATACAATAACCGAAAGGTGCCTAAACAATGACATACTGGAATAAATGCAGAAATAGGAAACTAGTAATCGGGTTGGGCGGTAAGCTGATCAAAGTCCTCCTGACTTGACTCTATCTCCTCTGAGTCCTGTCATCCTGATGAACATTCCAAGAAAAAGAAACAGAAATAAATGTTGTCAGCGAACTAGCGCTCGGTAATCCCCTAAAAGAAATAAGTAATGATGCGTATATAAAAATGAACAAATATGACTGTAGGAAAAAATATCTCAAGCATGACATGAATATGGTTATTCTATTATAACGTGGTTGTTTGTAGTTTGATAAAGAAGGTATGCGTGTATACGAGAGTAGTGCAGTTTACCCTGTGGACCAAAAGAAACAAAAAGTACAAGACCCTGTCATAACCCACGGGACAACGACATTCGGTATTCAGGTTGGGTGTCTTTTAAAGTGACATTTCGTTCCACGACATACGTTCCTTACCAACCTACCCCTATCCCCGTGTATTTTATTGTATAGTTCAAGTTTTCAGGCCTTGACCGAATCCATGAATATAGAGAGTACAGGTTCAGGTTCAGGTTGTGTGCAAGTATTCATGTCACGTCATATTTGTGGTTCAGATCAAGTCGAGTCAATTTTAAGTGTTCAAGTTCAGGTCGAGTTCGAGTTTGAATTTGAATTCAAGATTAGCCCTGTTGACTAAACCAAATTTTCTAACCGAGACCTTTTGATGTGGACTGGATCCTAAACATATCAAATTGGTGCTTATTTGAAAGAGAAATTCAATACGAATTCAATGAACCAAGATTAAGTTAATTCTGACACCGTATGTGAAAGTTATGAATTTTTAAGTTGGAGATTTGTTTTACCACGAATTGGACCAATCAGGACGCGACACTGTCTCTTTTAATAAGGACAAATCTTTAAACCGGTTACAGCAGATGACAATCTTTTCTATAATTAAGAAAACAAACATTTTTGTTCCGCTAAATCATCATGATCCTTTTTCATTTTATTAGAAACATACTTATACCATGATAATTATCATGTGCCAATGGTGCTGTGTTACATAGAGCAGAAATTGACACCGGTTTGATATTACATTTGCACTATTTTAATAATTAGTTGTTCCTCCCATAAAAAAAAAACTCAAGCTTTCAACATATATTTATTTCATCTGTCAATTTCAATAACAGGAAAAAGCTAACATACATGACATTAACTAAAGGCAGAGTCTAATTCATCAGGAAGCTTTTATTATATAAAAGACAACAAAAAAACAAAACACATAACAAATTAACGCAAAGGGAAAAAAAGCAACCTCTCCTATTAATTTGTATAATTTTCTGGATCGGCAAAAAGATAAAATGAGCTTCCTGGGATCTGACCACCCAGCATTTGATGTAAGATTAGCCCTCTGTATATGCATCGAATTGATGAATGGTCGTTTCATTTGAGAAATCAATGAAGAGACCCGACATCCCTTTCAAAGGGCTTCATATTCAGGTCAGGAATATCACGATTATTGCTATTAGATGAACCTCCATCACCAGAGCTAAAATCCATGGATCTTTTCGGAAAGAAACACCGTCCCTTTTCATCTATCCAAGCAACAGAGCGTCCCCTCTTTGTCGAGAGGTCGATAAGAACCATACGACTGAGATCAATCAGGCAACTCTTGTTCTCGAACTTTAGATGAAACGTCGGTGTTCTCATAAGGAACCTTCTCTTGCATCTATCCATAAGCTCCGCTGGAAAATCCGCCCACTCTCCATTACCCGTCAAGTTGTTTTTGAAAAAGAGCATTCGAGAAGGGATCCCGCTCTTTTCGAAATTCCTTTCATTTTCAAAATAAATCGGTTGGAGATTTGCGACAAAAAAGTTTAGATCGTTACCTTCTGGCGTCGATTGAGCCATTTGAATAGAGAAAGGATAAGCTAAGAATTTTAGAAGAAAGATGATGGACACAATTTTAGAGCCGAAATTGTGAGAAATGTCTTCTCTTTTTAAAGATTTATAAAGAATTGTAGAAGGTGGATTAGCATATCTTGAATATGATTTAGTGGGTGAATGGTTGTTAACATATAAAGGTTAGTGCATGCATATTAAAACGTCGACTCTAATCAAAATTAATGCGTATATACGTGACTATATAAACTTTTGATTTGGCATATCAAGCTTGGTTTGCAGCCCAAGATTGACGATAATGTTAACCGCGTATCATAATCAGGCGTAAAATTTATTATCTTACAGTAAAAAGTAAAAATCCTTACTAATGAACTTGCTAATGATACACCTTATGTTAAAAAGGCGGATAAATAATTAAGTACATTATATGAGAAAATTACTATTACTCAATCATTTTGAATAAGTTGCCGAATGATTTTGTCAATATGCAAGTTCGTTGCTAAAATCAATTTGACTAAAAATGGTGTTTTGATTTCTAATTGGTTACAATTTAATTAGTATGTATGTTAATAAATCATCATATGTTTTGTATGGGGTTTATCTAACACCACCACATATTACAAATTCTGATGCTTATTACATAATACTGATTGTGTAATAACCATAAGATACATGAAACATTACTATTTAATCTTGAGGAAAACATTTATGCTATAAAGAAATTAAATTCTTAGCAATGATTCAGGGATTGGCACTTAAGGTCGTAATTAAAAGGTATCAAAGTGAGTTAAAACTCTTTGTTGGCGATCATATATTTAGTATTATGCTCTTCTTTCCTAATCGATGTATTTTGTCAAAGTTCACAAATATTAAATAACCTTTTTCGTTTTTTTCTAGATATAATCGCACCTCTAAGTTTTAAGATTAGTAGTTTAATCTTACCACTAAACATGGATGGAATTTCCCATCTCTTGCAAACATGTTATAAGCAATTCAAAAGATAAAACTAAGAATTAAAAAGGTTTTAATGCATGCAGTTGTTTCTTTATTTTCCCCATTTAAGCAAAATAGATGTAACTATGGCTATAACTTTTATGTATCAAACAAAGTACCTTTTATGCTTTAAGATTTTAATGAGTTACTACAATTGCTAGATTTGAGCTTAATAAAAATAAGCATTTAAGCAACAAGATGTGCAGTTATGGCCATAACTTCAATGTTAAGTTGGCATCTCCTATTACCTCCTACAAAACAAAATTATTTGCATTGTGATTTAGATAAATCTCACAATTACTATATTTGGCTTGTCAAAAAATATCCATGCATGCAATCATTTTATCGTATAGCATTTTAAGTAGCAAGATATGCAGCTAAAACTTTTATGGCACATGCCCAATTTTTCAAAGAAAAAACAATTTTCACGATGTAGATGAATTACTATATTTGCCAGATTGGAGCTTTAAAAAATGAACAAAAATTTATTTTCAGTTCATATGGCAAGACTGGCAATAGTGATATCAATATAGTTATAGTTAAGGATCAGTCACACAAATATCTGAACTCATATTCACACACCCCACTAAGGTTTCACCCAAGCTAAAAATCTTGATGTGATCATAAATGATGGAACTTTTTATATGGAATAAAGAAGATATTAGATCATTTGAATTAAAAAAAAACACTAAAATAGCATACTAATATTTATTTAAATCACACAGTTCATGACATCTACTTGCCATTTATACAAAAGTTATGCCTTCTTTGTATCATAAGAAAAATCATGAAAGAAAAAAATACCAAACTTCTTCAGTAGATTGGTAACATACCAACATATATTAAGAAAAACAGCCAAAATAATGAAATGATGAGTACCATTAAATCATATGTACAGAGTCCACATTGCATTACACTTTGGCATGGCAGATTATACCAAGTTCCTTACATTTGTATGCATTTCTTGACATGGTTAACTTAGAAACTCAGTTTTATGAAATTTCCAATTCCGCCATGAAACAGTCCATCTCTAATTGTAGAAGTAATTATCCTTTTCGATCGACCACTTAAAAAAAACTGAGGTCCTCGTCGCATTTATCCAAAAGTTGCATAAAGTTTAAGCTTATTTTCACTTTATGTTTAAAGATCTCTTTAAAAAGTTCCCACGCTTATTGATAGGCTGTTGCTTGTTCTGGGCTTGCTTCGGCAAATCTTTCAGCTCCATCACTTGAATCGTACGCTGCCTCTTAGCTGCATCAAAAAGTGTATTTCGAATCGTAAGCGACATTTCAAATGCTGTGCATCGAAAATTAGCTAAAACAGAAACACTCGAAGCCAAAGAAGAAGAAAGCAGACCGTCTTTTGCTTCTTGATATCGATCTTGAAGTTTCCTCTTGGCTACCTCTAATTTAGCTCGGTAAGATAATTCCTCAGGCTCTTTTGATACCTGGAAGATAAATGAAGAGGCGAGCATTGTAAAAAACTTTTGCACAAATATAATAATGTTTCAGTGGGAATGTAATCCTCTAAAGTAAAACCATTGTCGCTCATCTTCTCCTGGACTTCTTTTGTCCAGAACTACATTCAACAGTGAGGCAAACTTTCATCTACACCAACTACTGACAGACGCTTCTGTTGTCAGCATTTTACTTGACATGATGATGAGGATTAAACCAGGCTTAACACCGAATTACTATTCAGTTGTAAAACTCTTTCAAATCTTTCATGGAACTTCGTATACAATAGTTAGCCCATTCTTCAAATCCCATCAAAGCACCAAAACTCCGAAGCTGTGGTATGAGTTGAGGAATATATTTATATATCTTAACACTCAAACACAGGTTGAACCCATACATTGAGCATCCTTTTATTGATCCAGTTTTTTTATGTGGGTTTTTTTTATTCATATTATTTTTTAGGTAATACACATTAAAATGAACATTATTTTGGATTGGGCTTGAACCTAGGTAGCTCTCTCACACCATCTTAAAGTCCACACCAAAACTCCAAGGTTGTAAGAAATGAGGGATATATTTTATACCCGATCATCTTAGTTTAATGAGAAAGGCTTAGATAATGAGGACGATCATGTTGTTGATGAATGTAGATTAATGCTTACATCTTTTCTAGAAGGGCAGGGATTTGACGTTACCCCAGAAGCTTTTTGCCTCTGCTGGCTGTTTCTATGAGCGGGTGCTCTAACCGAAGGCCTCTCACACAATGAAGTGCTCAGAATATCCTTTGACGTCTTTGATGCCTTAAGGGGCAAATCAATTGGCTTCGGTGCCTTGGGCGCTACTGCATAACGCTCCTCTGTCTTTTGCCTTTGCTCGTTATTTTGATAAGTGGTAGCTTTCGACGAAGGCTTTTCGGGCAAAGGACAGCTTGAACTATCCTTAGGCTTTGATGCTTTATGGGTAGCATTCTTTGGCTTCAGGGCTTTTTCCTCTACTTCTCTATTGATCTCGCCATTGTCTTTCCTTATCGAAACACTCTCGTCATGTTGGGGCTTTCTTCCATTCTTCATGAGCTCTCTTGTGCTTGTAGGGTCTGCATGTATTCCTTAATAAGGTGAAGGAAGAAAAAAATTAAAGTTCTGGCAAAAAGGAAATAAGAGAGTGATCTCACTCACTTCCATCTTCATCCATCCCCTCAAAGATCTTTTGAGTTGATCGTTCCGAAAGGAGATCAAAACAGAAATTAAGTCAGTGTGGATGAATGTGTTTTACGACAATCGTAAGACATTAAATTTTTTTGGCAGGCTAACTGTAAAATATAAAAGGGCAGCGCATAAAACAGCATCATACTTTTCCACTTTTTCCATTGGGCAACCATTAAACATTATGTATTACATTAAGCATCATTTAAAGCTTAAAAAAAGTGTGATGAAAGTTACTCAAAACACCATCCAAAAGTTCCAGTGGTGGTATTTGTATTTTTTAAGTTCAATGGCTGTAAAAACTAGAAACAGTTGATGATGTTTTAAGTAGTTTATCCAATATAAAAAATATATCCCTCAACCCTTTTTTTGCAGGGTGTGCGTTAGAATACAAGGTAATAAAACATACATCCTTCAAACCTCTCCAAAAATATTTGTAGTTTCTGATGTAGTGTCAAGCATTTAAGATATGACCTGAGAACAACTACCTACCTTTGAGAACTCGAAAGATGCAGTTTGTGTAGCTAGGAGAGCTCCCATGTCCAATGGAGGAAAATCAAGCTCTGAAGGAAGCAAAGTCTCCTCTTCTGCAGGAGATGGCTCCATAGAGACAGGACTAGGCTCTGCAAAGAATAATTTAAATGTAATTTCGAAGGAAAACGTTGAATAAAACAATTTTTTTCTTTCTATGGTTGTCAACAGACATTCTATTTACCTTGAGAAACTGTATTAGCCTTCATCCACTCATCCACAAGAAGTTTCCAACCACTACATCGCACAGAAGAAGAGTCAGCCAAAATTAATATCATTTTTTCCCCACGCCTGATGATATTTTTTTGCATCATGTTCCAAAACGGGAAAAGGCTTAAGTGTGTTCCTTTTTCCTCGATTTACCTTATAATAAAAACTAAGAATTTCTAATTGATGTCTCAATGCTAAGTCATGATTAGGTTGTCCATTTGCGATACATTATCCATACCAAGGGCACAACTTTGAAAGTTAAAATGAAAAATGTTAGCAAAGACTAAAATAAAGAATTTGATACTACCAGCGCAACATTTGTATTGATATAAGTTTTAAGAACTTTTTTTAGTAAAACCCAAAAACAAACTCATCCAATTTTATCCCCTCTTCCAGTTAGAATTCTCTCTTTTGCATTCAACATAAGTGTAGCTAGATAATGCATATATCATAACGCATCAAAAATTTGAAAAGAAAAAATGTAAAAACTAGTATTTATGATAACAGGAAGTTGCATTCTCTATATTGTTCAAGCAATCTCCATTAGTTTCTGAATAAAAGAGTAACACACAAAAACTCACTTGACAAGGGTCCGGGCAAGTTGCCGAATTGGTTTTGATTTGTGCTTGTACAGAGCACTGACAGCCCTTCCAATATTCGTAGCCTATGTTTAGCAAATAATGATAAAGTAAGAAACATAGAAAAGAAGTTTTGCCGACAAGAAATAACCTTGGATATCAAAATTAAGAAACAGCATATGAAATCATACACCGAGAGTTTCTACTGTGAGCTCCATCAATTGCAGCCGCCTTAGTGATTCAGATAAGCCTTTCTCAGACTGCAAAGAAACAAAAATAGGCAAAACTCTCATTCAGCATCCCAAAAAAGCATTTTAACTTCCAATCAAACACAGACTTTCCACTCATAGCCATATTGTGATATTACTATAAAATCTCTAAAGCACACTAAATCAACAGGGCAAAAAACTAATAACAGGTGGCAACCAATACTTATATCATGTCACATTGCGAAAAAAATCTCTCAACCTCCAAAATCCTCTAAGTTCCCATCTAATACAAATAAAAAAATATACACGATGAGATTAATTTGCACACTCACACACACTACTTCATGTCGTTTTGGGATCAAATCAGAATGGAGTATAGGATTGTTAATATAAGTTTCTGTGAACATCATCATAAAAAAAACACTAAATTAAGAAACCAATGATGAAAAAGTATCCTCACATTCACTATCTATACAAATTAGCATACAATCAGTCATCCAGGCAAACCTCATAATGTTGCCCTATTTGTGTGAAACAGCCCACCATGTAATTTCTTTAAAATTTTCAATTTCCAACTCAATATTCTTTTGAACAACTGGCATCATAAACAATCAGACTACAATCTGGTCACCAAATAAGCAACTTCCAACGAAATTAACTTTTCATTCAAAGTGATTTCTTGCAACATTTCAACTGTAAACACACCCTGCACCTAGAATACCATAACAACATACAAAAATCTGCATCGAAAGAACCAAAACCAAGTTAATTCAAGCAAAACAAACCTCTTCTTTCCAATTAGTGAGCACCCCCTTGATCCTCAAGACTTCACCAACAGTTTGCTGTTCCTCCTCGATCTCATTCGTCAGAGCCTCAAACTCATTAAACTTCGAATCCTGCGGGGTACTGCTAGTGCTCTGTTGATTACTTGTCGTTGTTTCAGTTTCCTTTTGAGTGTCTTCAATTTCAGGAGTTTGAAGCTCGGCTCGATCACTAGAGCACTGGATCGGCCAGCAAGTATACAAAATCTCTGTGATCTGATCACGCCAAGACAAGAATTCACTAGGGCAATCGGCCGAAGCAACAAGGATCGCAAACTTGATCACTTGAAAAATGTCTGCGTTTGCGCAATTGAAGAATTTTCTCCAGTAATCAAGAGACTCTGTGGAGTAGCTCTCAGCCATATCTGTTCATAAATAACGTCAAGGTAAGATTTTTATCAAAAATTGATGATCCAAAAACAACCTAAGGTTTACAACTTTGACTAAAATTCCAACTGTTTGACTAAAGAATCCAAATGGGTTTCCACAAATTTGATCGATAAACACCAAAGACAATCAAAGATAAGATTTTGATCAATGGCTTCCCACGATTTTCATTCGATTCACAAAATCCAATTCTGAAAACAATCAAATGAGAGATTTTGATCAAAAATTCTGATGCGATGACTACTGAATCCAGATGGGTTTTAGAAAAACTCATCATCGAACTCAACTCCGATCAAAATTTCATACGAATAAAAAAATGGATCGTCGATTTTACCTTGCCTATAAATTTTCCACCGATCAAAAAGCAGAAAAAAAAAGGGGGTTCGTTTAATTTTAATAGATTCTTAAATTAGAAGATAGATCTAAAAAAGGTTGGATAAAAAAGAAAGGGAATAATATAATGATTACGACTCTAGATTTGCTGAATTGGGGATGAAATTAGGGTTAGGGTGTCAATCGATGAAATGATTGGGGTTTTGTGAATAAAAACTTACTAAAATTTGATGGGAGACACGTCGCCTAAGATCGTCGATGGCGACAAAGGCTACGATGTCATCGGAGAAGATAAGCAACGCACCAATTTGGACTAATAACGCAAATTTTCACGAAACGTGCAAAATGCAAATTTCATAGGACCAGATACGCAATTTCAAAAATGTCAAGGGGTTTTTCTGGAGTTTTCCAACGCGTCCGCGCCAAAACATCACCGATTCAGCGTGACGTGGCGGGCGGTTTCTAGGTGCTGCGATGGTGGGATATTTTTGTTGCTTTGTGGAAAAGACGGTTATGCTCTTCAGAAGCTTCTCATGATGGCGGTGTTTCTGAGGGTATTATGGGTGTTTCAGTGATTAATTTAGGTTATCTTTTTTTCTGAAGGAGGTTTGTGTTGTGAGAATTTGAATCTTCCAATTTGACACGTGCGGGATGCTGCTGCACATGGGTGGTGACCAAGTTCTGTGTTGAACTTATGTTGCAACACTCAAAAAATTCTTGGCTATCAAAGATTGTGAAGAAATCACATAATATATATAAATATATATGGAAACAAAATGAGGAATTTTTTGGTGGTTTTCAATTGTTGCCTGTATTTGTTTGCTTTGAAATTTATTGTTATAGTAAGTTTTCATGTTCCAATCTTTAGGGCATGTTTGGTTGTAGGATTTGTGTGGATTTTGCAAATTTTGGATTCTAGGATCCTTGGATTAGCAAATATTGTGTTTGGTTGTAAGATTTGGTAAGTTTGGATTTGGTTGTTTTTAGTGAGGGCCCACAAGAAATCAAGGATCCTCAAATCTTTTTTGGCCGGATTCTTATGGATTCAAGAAACATATACACTAGTGTACTCCGGAATATCGATATCTAGTCTCGATACCCGCTCATCTAGGGATATTTAAGGATGTGTTTATGGACTGCTCAACCCCCACATATATGATCACCATCGTAATGCTGGTAGTCAAGCAATATTCCTACGGGGTTTATAATTATGTATTAGTGACACGTAGTAGCAAGTAAAATGTATACACAAAACTGTTCTATCTGTATAGGTCTTCCCTCAGCTACCATAATCGTCTACCTGCAATAATTGCCTTGAGGGCATTATATCCAACATTATATTTGCTATAAATTACGATTTAGCAAATAAGCAAAAAAGCCACTCCTAATTATATGTTATTCCATAAGGTATCAAAGTTATACATGTACCCTTAACTTTCCGATGAATTTTATGTAACCTTATCATCAAACAAAATAATAGTAAAATGATTCACTTATTATTCAATGAATTAGCAAGTGCAATAAAATTTAAAATAGCACATCATTAATATTGGATCTTCTTTCTTAATTAAAATTTCACCAATTGCCACTAGGGGTGTAAACGAGCCGAACTCGAGCCAGCCAAGCTCGGCTCGAGTTCGGCTCGTGGTTCTTTTTGTCGGCCCAAGTCCGGCTCGTTTAGTTAATCGAGCTAGGGATGCTCGGCTCGAGTCCGGCTCGATTAAATATGCCCAGCTCGTGTTCGGTTCATTTGTGGCCCATTAACTAAACGAGCCGAGCTCAACTGAGCTCGTTTAGAGCTCGGCTCGTTTTTAGCTCATTTACTCATATTAATAGTATCTTCCAAGAAAAACACATAATTAACAATAATGCTTAAAACACAGGGTTTTGAGATATGAAAAAATTAAAAAACATTAACATCTAGGGCATTGAATGGGTCTAAGTGCTGGGTTTTATATTTATCTCAGTACACTTTATATACTGTCATTTAATTGAATTAAGTGTTCTGAGAGTTGTATAGAATATGCTATATATTACATATTATTGTTGTTTTTTCAAACTGTGTAACCCAGCCGAACCCGAGTAAATACCGAACGAGCCTGGCTGAGCTCGAGTCCGGCTCGTTTAATAAACGAGCTAGGCTTTCTGGCTCATGTCCGGCTCGTTAATAAATGAACCGAATTTGAACGAGCTGATACCGAGCTGAACCTTAATCGAACCCGAGCTGGCTCGTTCAATTACCACCCCTAATTGCCACGCTTCAAAAAACATGCATTGTGTGATTCGATTTGTCTAAATGATGAGACTTTTCTGATTTCAAAATTAACTAAATAATCAATTATATGAACAAGAAAGTATTCATCTGGATTCTTTTTTTATGAAAATCCGAGTCATAATTTTATCTGAAATGAAATTTAATAGGAGAATTACCTAGTTTTTTGTGCCAAAAATAAATTTTAGAGGAAAAGAGCATCAAATTTTCACTAAAGATACGTGTTACCCAAATTTTGCACTCGACCAAAAGATTAATTAAAAGCGTTGATTTTGGGGCGAAAATGCAAGAAACAAACAATGCAATTGACAAAAAGAAATCAGAGTGTTTAAATCTCCACATGCTTATTTAAAATAACATTGAATATAAGCAACAAAACAACACGCGTAACATGAAATTATCTGCATGCACAAAGCAAGCCTATGCGTCATGTGGGAATTACTGCACTATAGTAGAAAAGTAAAAAAAGGCAACTTTCTTAAATTATCTCATTTTTTTGGGTTTTGTTTATATATTGCCCCAAAACTTGTCAATTTTTAAATGTTACCCCAAAAACTTTGATATTCCATATATCACCTTTAAAACTAGTAAGTTATCTAAATTTCTTTCCTGAACTAATTTTCCGATGAAATACTCTTTAACAATGAAAATACCCATTCTTCCAATGTTGATGACGCAAAGGTAAAGTCTGGATTTGGTTTTATCAATAAATCAAGGGTTTTATGCAGTCTAATGTATTGAATAAAGCGAATTTGAAAAATAGAAAATGAGATATTAAAAGAGTAGAATTAAAAGAGAAATAGGCTGATTGTGATTTTTTACTTCATGAACCCATACCCTAGTTAAACCAATCCAACCCCACTTAAAAGTTTGATGTTGGAAGCTCGTGGGGAAATGATATTTGGATAGGCAATCTTTTGAGGTTTTTTTTTGGATAACTTGTTTGTTTTAAAGGTGATTTTTGGATAACGTATATATTGATATATGAAACATCGAGATTTTGGGGGTGATATTTAGAAACAAGCAAGTTTTGCGTCCATGTATAGAAAAAACCCTTTTTAAAAAAATAAAAAAATGTCTTCTCCTAGCTTATTAATTACGAGAAATGGCAAGATACAGAGGAGGTAGCACAGGGTGGGTCCCACCTACGTGTGTAAAACTCGAAGAAAAACGTGCCACATATTAAACAGAATAGGTGATGGAAATAAATGGATGGATTTGATTCCATCCAATTTCCAACATGTATTTATAAAGTCTCGACTTTTCCCCCCTCAAAAAAAGTCTCAACTTATAATTAAGAGATTTGAAGATGCATACCGAGTCTAATAACTCTTAAGCCATTCTTGGGGCAGTAATAAATGCCATCTACCATTGATATCATAGATAGAGAATAATGGAGGAAGGAGCCCATAGGACGGAATTTACTCTTATGGCGTCGAAAAAATACACCCTCCCTAATTTTTTCTGACGATCGGCATCCACCATCTACATCGTTATCATTTAAGATGTGGGTACGCCAAATTTCATGTGATTCTACAACATTTTCACCGTTGACTTAGTGGGTTCAAAATTAACGGTTTGCCAACAATAAAACTTTTTACATTGCTAAATCAACGGTGATAATGTTGTAGAATCACATGAAATTTGGCGTACCCACATGTTAGATGATAACGATGAAGATGGTGGACGCCGATCGTCAACAAAAATGAGGGAGCGGTTATTTTTTCGACGCCATAGGAGTAAATTCCCTCCTATGGTTCTTTCCTCCATTATTGAGGGCATAGGGGGGGATTTCCTCCTATGGCGTCGGAAAAATACGCCCTCCGTCGTATTTTCCGACGATCGGAATCAATCATCTTCATCGTTATCGTCTAATATGTGGGTACGCCAAATTTCATGTGATTCTACAACTTTTTCACCGTTGATTTAGCAATATAAAAAGTTTTATTGTCGGCAAACCGTTAATTTTGAACCCACTAAGTCAACGTTGAAAAAGTTGTAGAATCACATGAAATTTGGTGCACTCATATCTTAAACGATAACGATAAGATGGTGGGTGCCGATCGTCGGAAAACACCATGGAGATTGTATTTTTCGACGCCATAGGAGGAAATTCTCTCGCATCTTTCTTCCATTATTCTCTCTCTCTCTCTATATATATAAATAAATAAAGAGGATACATGCAACTAAAAAAGCACAAATTTGTTTATTTTTCTTTTTGTTAAAAAGATAAAAATAAAAATAAAAATAAAAGAAGAGATTGGTGATGGTTATTTATCAAGTTTAATTAATGTATTAACTGTGAAAGGGTAGAACAGATGACAAGTTATTTTCTTATAAGCGCATATAATCAATAATGATTAATAAGCATGCACAATTAATTATGTAGTTTCATATGTGCGAACAGAAAGAATAATGCTTACTAAATCTGTATTCTAATTGCGTCCATAAATGATCTTTTAATGCAACATGGAAGTATTTGCCTTCATTTTGGTTTTAAAAAATGTTAACTAAATTACTAATGGATATGTACATGTACCATAGAATTGCATAAACCGCTTAATACCCTAAGCCAGTCGATTCAATCAAAACAAACTTCATCATCTAGTAGCTAGCGTTCATGAGTTCATCAAATCAAATCAAATTTATAGAAACTATATCAGCACGGCAAATTAGAAATAAATAAAGATAAATGAAACATGCTTAAATCTAATATAGACATCAATTCCCCAGATTTACATAAAATTATATCTAGATCATAAATCGAGACCGGTCCATAATATTATATAATTATAAACAGATTGACTATATTTTTGTTGACTATATTCGAAACATCACCAAACAGTTCCGACTTCTGCGCTTCAAAAATAAACACCGGTTTTGAATTACCAAAGTAAATGTTTCTATTATAACACAAAATAAGAGGAATACATGCATCATGCAGCGAAGCAATATTGATCTTTGTTTCTTAGCCCAATGCTTCATCCAAGTCAACTTACCTTCTCTATAATCTTGTTTTGGTAGGCCTTTCATCTCTATTAACTTGCTCCTTTTCTCCTTCCAGCATCATGAGAATATAACACATCCAATTAATATTCGTCCAATATATTCTAAAACACCGTTATGAAAATCATAAAATTTTCAGCAAACATGCCGTCCGCGGCCTTCGGATAAATTTTGTGAAGTTTTCTAAATACGGTCTCTAGTTTGTCTGCAACAACAGAGATTCCCTCCCATTTCTTTGATGCAAAATGAAAGAGGAAAAAATCAAGGATAATATCAATATCAATTTTTGGATTAATTTTATATAACATAGTATTTTAATATGTATAAAATTAAGAATGCTCCATGGTGGAAAATACCTGCATCTTGAATTGCATCCTTTTTCTCATCACTAGTCTTCGTTAAGTTAATATTAACAGCTTCTTGGTCTTTCATGCCAACATCTTCTATCTTCTCCTCATAATTGCTATTCTTTCTCTGATGGAGGTTAGGATCTCCTTCAGATGTTGTCCTCCGTCTATTTATCATGAGCGTTGGTGAACGGCTGCAATTGGTGTTGAGGGTGGCCTTTTTGAGCGTGTGGATCTCAGTGGGCTTGTTTTGAGGCGAAATCGAGCAATCCGCAAAAGAAGTCCCGGGATGGTTGTACCACTGTGGACCCTCCGACGATCAAGTTAGCTGAGAAATTTGGGAAGAGTGGCGGCTTATTGGAATAAAATTGCGTAACTTGAGTCGTCTGGAAGAAGGGTTTTTATAGTGGTCGCATGGAGCGAGCTGGTACGAGATTTTCGCCGTCGGTTACGCCCCCGGCGTTATGCCTGTATGAATGACGGGATCTTCCCATTAATGACGAGATATGCTCGTTAATGGGGGGATACGGCGGCGTGGAACGCAGGATCGTGGGGTGGCGGATATCTCGCGTCTGGAGAGAACAGCGGAGCCGTGGCGGAGGCGCTGGCGATCTGCGTTCTTGGTTGCTCAGTAGAATTGGGAAGTCTTGGCTCGGCGGGAGGCTCAAGACGAGCGGGAGACCGAGAAAGCTCGGTTCTGTGATAGCTCGGAGGCGAGCTGGGAGGGCTGAGAAAGCACAGCGTGTAGGAGGGCTTGGAGGCAAGCCCATGGTCATTTGTAACGCGTGCACAAGAGTGTTCAGGGATCTATTGATGATCGGCAAACCTCGAGATGAAAGCCCGGGGAATGCCTCCAATGTATAGTGCTCGCCCTTGTTTCCGTGATCCCCGGGACACATCATCTGCCATGTGTCATGACCTGGAGAGTTTCCACATATGAGCATTATCATTAGCCCCTCACTCTCGTCCCGGCCTATTTATGGGTCGGGTCGAGAGTGGTCTAATCGGTCTTCTGGGCTCGGCTTGTTGTCAAGAATCCATCAGCGCGGATTTCCGGGGCGACTCGGTGTAGGGCAGTTGCGTCGTTCAGATCTTTGAGCCCGCGTGGCGTGTTCCGGACGCTTGGATCTTCGTGCGTATTTTCGATGACGTCAGCGGATTAGGGAAAAGAATCGTGCATTAAAGAGAGAGCGCCGATTCGCTTGTACGTCAGTTGAGGAGCAGGCCACGTGTCCGACGCGGATTAGTGGACGTGACAGGCTGTCGCTTTCGCTTACAACCGAAGGGACGTCTCCAATGGTAGTTCGACACGCGGGGCTTCGACAGCTGGCAGACGCGAGGTTTCTGTTCCCCGCCGAGTACCGGGAAGACAAACGTCTTGCCTGAATTTGGGGGCATATACTATTTGCTTTTATCCGTCTACCTCTCCGAAGATGCCAAGTTGATTTATGACACCATGTATCAGAGGTTTAGATGGATGCGGCCGTTGTAGCAGACTTCATCAGATTCCCCCTCGTCTGAGGGGTTTTTGATTATGGGGACACTCTTCCCTGCAGGCGCAAGCCCCTGCAGTTAATTACGCTGCCGTATCGCGGTAACAACTTTCTCCTTCCCCAGATGGCCACTTTGTGTCGTGTATGTTTGTTTTATTTTTGGTTGCCCGTGGATTGTATACGGAGACTAATTTGTGTTGTCGTTCGTAGGGCGTGAATTAGTACAAATCCGTATTTTCTTAGATTTGGGTTTGGGTTGGTTTAACGATCGTTAATCTCATTGAGATTAAGATCAACTTAAACGTTTGTTAAGGATACGTTAGTCTAATTTTAGACTAAGATCAACTTAACTATTTGTTAAGGATACTTTAGTCTAATTTTAGACTAAGATCTACTTAACAGGATCATTTAGATCTAACAAAAGAGCATTTGGGCTCTATTGTTTTAGTTTAAGGACTTTGCGGTCCATAAGTTTAAGGATATCATAGTCCATGGAGTTTAAAGACATCATATTCTAGTTTAGAGAAATCATAGTCTGTAGGGTTTAGTTTAGGGACGTTGCGGTCCATAATTAGTTTATGGACATTTCGGTCCAGTTTAAAGACGACATAGTCTGTAAAGTTTAAAGACATCATATTCTATGAGTTTAAGGACCTCACAGTTCATAAAGTTTAAGGACATCTTAGTCCAGTTTAAGGACATCATAGTCCATGAGTTTAAGGACCCCATATTCCATAAAGTTTAAGAACATCTTAGTCTAATTTAAAGACGTCATAGTCTATTTGGTTTTGGTTCAACCGTTTGGGAATGCACCAAAAGTTATCGATTATTGGGACCCTCCACCTCTCTGAAGACGTTGAAGAATTACAACGACATATATCAGAGGTACGAAGAGATGTACCCTTGAACCAATGTTGATTGAAAGGCTCTGGGAATTACTTTGAATGTCATATGGGATGATCAATTTTGGAAGACAAGAGTATAGTTGGGGTTCAGTTTCAGGGGATCTTGCCTCTTGAAGACTTAGCTAATTTGGGCTAACATTGGCTCGAATATAATGTCGAACACTAGAGTACATTCGGCGCTCACGTGCTCCTACGTGAGGCGCTTAAAGTAGTGTTAAACACTAAAATTGAAGTGCTCACGTGGGGTCACGTGAGGCGCCTGAAGATTGGGCCTTACTTCTTTTATTTTACTCTCAGAATATACATATAAGTGTTAAACACTTGACCTTTATGACCATCACGTGTGGGCACGTGATGGGTATCCATGCGTTGGATATTAAAAGTATTTCTCAGGGGTCACATGGGAGCACGTGATATATCCTAAAAGAGAAACTGTCTTGGCTTTACTCCCTTTTGTTTTGAGGAGGTTTTTAAGAGTCACGTGGGAGCACGTGATACACCCTAAAAGAGAAACTGTCTTTATTTTTTTTTCCCTTTTCCCTTTTAAATAAGTGTTAAACATTTTGGGAAATCTCTTTTTTTCTGGTTCAAAGAAAGAGGGTCACGTGTTACCACGTGATCATTAATATGCATATAATTCTGAGTTTCAAGTCCCTTACAAACTTCTCTTCTCTTCTTTTTTTTATAGGAATTTAATTCCTCGGAAATTTGCATGGCAAAATCTCCCCAATGAGATTTAACTTTTCAAATTTATGGGAAGATCTGCTTCTGTAGATCTATCACCATGAGGAAGAACTAAGTTCTTATATTAGGGGTTAAACCCTATCCTCGTTGGAGGAATTAAATTCCAATATATTTTTGTGGGAGAATAGAATTATCTGAACTTAGGTCTTCCTTTAGGTTTTAGATCTGCATGGCAGAATCTCCCCGATGAGAATTAAATTCTCAACTTATGGGGAGATCTGTTTCTGCAGATCTTCAACCAGAGAAAGAACTAAGTTTTTATTTAGAAAAGTTAAACTCTTGGTTTTGAGAATTAAATTCTCTTTTGTTTTATGGAATGATCTCCTTCCTTCTTTTACCTAGAGTTTCTTTCTTCTCTGAAGAAATCTTCTTCTCTCTGGAGCTTTCCCTCATTCTACTCGTCCAGCCCTCTTCACGAACTTGTACAATCAATGCCACAGAGATAGAATTAAATTCTCTTTTTCTTTTGTTTTTAGGGAGAGGTTTTTTCTCTTTTTCTCTCTTCAATCCTCTCTTTGTTGTTGTATCCTTGGCTCTTATTTATAGGAGAAAGAAAAAAATCAGTTTGTTCAGCCAATCTCTTATTGAGAGATTTTGATTGATTTTATAACTAACATGATCTTTTAGATCATTCGGTGAATTTTATTCACCATTGGATTTTTTAATCCATAAGATATTTTATTTGTTGTTCCTGGTAAATTTTAGGAAAATATTTCCTTATACAGAATCTTTCTATAAATTGGTAATTTTTTAATCACCATTGGATTTTTAATCCAACGGTGCTCCCGTTTACAGAGTGCAATTTTTTTTGTTTGGAAAGATCTAGCGAAATATTTTTCCAATTAGGGTTTTTGATTCATTTTAATTAGAATTTAATTTTATTAGTTCAGAGGGTTTAAGAGTCTATCACGTGTTGGCACGTAACCTTACTAATTAAGCATTTAATTAGAATTTAATTCTACTGGTTCAGACTTCAGAGGGATCAGGAACCCATCACGTGTTGGCACGTGACCCCACTGATTAAGCATTTAATTAGAATTTAATTCTATTAGTTCAGAGGGCTCAGAAACCCATTACGTGTTGGCACATGACCCCACTGATTAAGCATTTAATTAGAATTTAATTCTATTAGTTCAGAGGGCTCAGGAACCCATTACGTGTTGGCACGTGACACCACTGATTAAGCATTTAATTAAAATTTAATTCTATTATTTCAGACGGCTCAGGAACCCATCACGTGTTGACACGTGACCCCACTGATTAAGAATTTTCAATTGTTTATTTCATTCAGCGCCAATAGGCTTTGCCTGTAAAAGGTCACGTGCCTACACATGAGACTCGGTCACGTGTGGGTACATGATGCCCCCTTTGGGGGTTTTCCTTGCTGCTTTATTTGTATTTTTTTCATTTCCTATGATGGAACAAATGCTTTTAATTCCTTTTAATTAGAATTTAATTCTATTAATTCAGTGGGTTCAAGAACCCATCACGTGTGGGTACGTGACTTTATCAATTATGTATTCAGGCGTAGATAGAATCTGCCCATAAAAGGTCACGTGTTTGCACGTGAGGCCCGGTCACGTGTGAGCACGCGATGACCCATTTGGGGGTTTTCCTTGCTGCTTTATTCGTATTTTATTCAGTTCCCATGAGGGAACAAATGCCCCCACAACGTTGTTCTCACGAGTTTGCACGTGAGTGCAACGCTGTAACCTTTGTGGCCGTTGGATTTGCCTAGGGAACGGGAAAGATGAACCGTTTCCTATCATGTCTTATAAATACAAGGGTCTCTTCAGCAGCGCCTCCACTCCTTCATCTTCTTCCTTCCTCGTTCTTATCTTGAGAATTTAATTCTCTCTCTCAGAGCTCAGTTCTCTATTCAACGAAACAAAATCCAGAGTTTAACTCTGTCAAAAAAAAGAATCCTTTTTCAGGTAAGGATCTTGAACGGCCGAGGAACTTTTCTTCTCCTTTTATAAAATTCTCTTTGGATTTTAAATCCACACCAAGGGTTTTTCCCTTTAATAAAAACTCATCTTTCCGAGCTCTAAGAACGCACGATCTTTAAGTAGTAAACCCCCAATGTTAGGCGTTTTTCTGATCTTAGGTGGTTGATGACAACATATATTTTCTTCTGGAATTTAATTCCATTCCAAAGAGCTCAGCTCTAAAATTTTTCTTGGAATTTAATTCCTCTGTTCAAAAGGAATTTAATTTCCTCAAAAAACTTAGTTCTAACAAGAAGACTTCTTGGGATTTTTATCCTCAGTTGTTCTTGACAAAAATTTTTAGGAGAGATTCTGTTTGATTTGCACAGAGTTCATGATGGGATTTTCCTTGGGGGAATGTGCAGATATGTTTGAACTCCACTATTCATTTATTGAGAATCTTCCTTTTGTTCTTATAATGATTACCCTGCCTCATCATTAGTGAGCCGCCATATTGATTTTGTGGGGCCTATGTGGTTTGCAACCAATGGTCCCATGAAATAAGCTGCTTGTCGTTTTCTTTCATTGTCTTTATACACACACACACACACACGTGTGGGTTTCATTAACAGTTTTCCCTTCCCTTATTTCAGGAATAATGGCTTCTCTTCCATACTTTCTTTTTGCCCGCTCGGAGGCTGCTTTTCCTCAATCACCGTCCGACGAAGAAGTGATGGCAATGATTAGGGCTTATGACCCGGATTGCACCAACCTGCTTTTGTGGGGAACCTGGTATGGGCATATCATTCGGGGCCGCCGCAGCTTTTTTTTGCGAGGTGCCAACAGAGCCTCTCCACCTATTCTTGACGATGGAGCGTCCGCAGACTGCCTTTGCCGTAGAGGTGCTGTATTGGACTCCTATGGGCCGGCTTGAGCCGTCGACAACTGGGATACCAAATCACCCTTTGCCAGCCATAGACATCTTGGGGCGTCGTATTTGCCAAGGTGAAGCCCAGCCCTGGGGACAAGTATATAAGATAGGGCTTACCCCTCGCCATCCAATGGGCTATCTTCTCTGGGCTCGTTATATCTTGTCCGCCCATTGTGCGCGATTGCAGAAGGTCGGGCTTTATCAGGCGGTGTACGCGTCTCTCTTTCATTACCAGTCTCCCCATGTCTGGTGGGTTAAAACTTTCCTAAATCAATGGAATCTTCCCACCAACACTTTCTTGTTAGGGGATCGCGAAGTTTCGATTTCTTTGGAAGAGTTTCGCGAGATCTCCGGATTGCCGATCAGGGGAGTGCCCTATGAAGAATTGCTGCCTCCTGACGAGTATGCATTCGCAACTGTGCTTGCTACGCTTGACGTCTTAACGACCGAAAATGCCGTCCGTCATAAGTATCCAATTCTAATCAAGACTCTGGGTATTTTCGAGAAGCTGTTCGCAGAGTCAGAGGAACATGGCGTCACTTTTAAGAGTTTTATCGCCTGCTTCCTTCGTGAAGACGTCCTATCAAAGGAGGCTCCAAAATTCGTGAATATTAACGACCCCTTCGGGTTTGGGCTAAATAAGCTACCGGCCAAAGAAGAAGATTTGCCACAGTTTTACATCCTAATCTTGTCGGCCATACCTTTTGAGTCGATTACGGCTCCCGGTATGGATGAAGAAACTTTCTTCATCGGTTTTATCAGCCTTTGGCTCAGTTGGTTTGTCGTTCCAACGCATCGTTGCTTTATGAGAGCCTCGGTCATTTATCCTGCTCATCACATTGCCGAAGGGACACGACTAGCCATGGGCATTGCAGGGTTATCGCACTTGTACCATGGGCTGAGTACTGCGGCCAATACCTCGACTCCGGGTGTGGATGTGGTGAGTTTTTCTCTTCATTATTTTACGTCGTGGATTGAGATGCACGTGTTAGGGGCATTCGCTGCACACCTGAAACCGTGTTTTTATGATGCTTATACCTTCCCGCGGCTCATGAGGTTGGTGGACGCTTCTACTCCTGATCCGACTCAGTTAGGGGCTCTTCGTGTGCTGCTTAATCCTTATGCCAACGAAGGCGGGATGGTATTCAATGATCGAGTCCTCTCTGCTCCTTCGGGACCTATTCAGCAGCTGTTTGATTTATCGAAAGAGGGAGCACCATACTTGAAGCCTAGGGAAGCTATGTACTTGTATTCGATCAGACCCGGTTATTTGGTGTTCTGTCGAAACGATGCGGTTCTTTTTATGTGGTATAATCCACACCGATTTGCCCGGCAATTGGGTTATAACCAGGGTGTTCCCTTCGAGGCATTCATAGTGAAGCCTAGCTCGTCTTTGGAAGTTGTTCGTGACGCCACTCATCACTTCATGCGGCTGAACACCGGCTCTCGCTTCATGATCCCTGAGGCCGACTACATTCCAAGGTGTGTGGGGGCTTTTACGGGTTGGTACCGCCACCGAGTTGGTCCCATCATTGCTGAGGAGAAGAGGATACTTTTTGGATATAGAGCTCCTGCCCCGATCCAGGCTATGGGAGTCCCGCCACGACCGCGGACAATGTTTCGCCCTCTTTTGAGGGGTACTAGTGCCTTACTTATTCCTGAGGCGGTGGATGCGGGTCTGACTCCACCCATAGTTGGTATGTCGATGCGCACTAGAGCTCAGACAAGGGCTTCTGATGAGGTGTCGGTAGCAGTTCCATCAGTTGTGGCGTCATCGATGGCAGTGTCATCATCGGTAGCACCGCCAAAAGAGGATACTGGAGGCGAGGTTGGGCAATGTTGCACCAAAGCGCCGAAGGGAAGTAAGCGATCATCTTCCAGCGCTAGTTCCGGGTCAAAGTGGAGGAAGAAGACAGTCATCGGTCTGCTTGACTTTTTAATGGAATCCGAGCCTATCGTTCAAGACGAACCAATATCTATGCAAGAGCCGGATGATGGTCTTCTTTTTCCAGGTTCATCTGCTAAGGAAGCCGCACAATTAGCTAAGGCTATAAGGCGTTCCCAGGATGAGACCGAGAACGTGCGCGTCTCGAAGAGTTCCTATCCTGCCGTAATATTCTACGAAGATCCTCCATATATACGGTGAGTATTTATAGGTCCTCTGGAGTAGGGGGAGAGATAGCCCTCAAAAAGCCTATCTTAGCCGCTTCTGAAGATGAGTTGTCGTTGTGGACCTGCGGCCATGAATCTACCCTAGAACCCCGGCGAGCATACCTTCTTAGGAAGGAACGTCGGCTTGAAAAAGCTATACTCGAGTCATCTTGGCGTATCGGTATGCACGTTTTCTGTATTTTTCCTTTGGTAAGTAATTTGTTTTGCTTTCTATGTCTTCTTATCTTCGTAAAACTTTGCAGGGACTTCGGCCATGGCAGAGAATCTGAGCTCGGGTAGCGTCTTGACCGTGGACTCGGTAAATATCCTCGATGAGACACCGGTAGGTGTGGAGGGGGTCGCTACAGTTTCTATTCCTGCTGCAGAGCTTCCATTGGCGGCTTCTGTTCCCCTCGTGCCCGTTCACCCTGAAGAAATGTCCCTTCCGGCCGTGGATTTAATGGACCTTTCTGGTGATGGCCTGGAAATGGTGGAACAGGTAACTGAGATTATCGTCTCTGAAGTGGTGGCCGCTGCCCCTCGACTGATAGCCGTCACACCAGCAAATGTCTCCGATGATGTGCTTGAGGGTATGGAGGAGGTTGCCGAAGTTGCTATCCCTCCTGTTCAAAGTGGGAGGAGTATCGAAGGTATTCTTCTATCTTTTGTTTTATTGATCTCTTCATTATCTGAATCCTTCCGTCTTTTCAAAATTACGCGGATTGGCGGCATCTGTCGCGGATCTATCCCCCAGAAAGTCTTTCCAGCATTTGCTCGAGATGGCCGCTCCGCAGGAAATATCCCCGCAACGCATCGTCCTTTCTTCCGGGCAAGATTAGTGTTATTTTCCCCTCCTAATGACATTATTATTATTTTGTATAACGATGCTAATGTCTTCTGTAGTTCTGGAAGCTGACGACGAAGTTGAGATCCTTGACGGGCCTGGAGGTCTTTTAAACCCTTCTTGCATGACTGTGGGTAAGTAAAGTTTTGACGTTGTTCCATCTACACTTTGCTTGTAAATCTCGCCGATTATTTATGAATCTTGATAGCTTTTCCCGTTCTTATCCCGCTGGAATCTCGCATCCTTATGCCACCTAGCCCTTATGCCCTACGCGCATCTGAACGGATGGCGAAGCAAAGCCTTCATTCTTTGTCGGCTCTCATCGAAGATCTTCGTGCTGGTGGCTCGATCATGGCCGAAGAATTTGCTGCTGAAGCCAACATTTCTCTCCCCTTTCTTGCTGCTTACCATGATGAAACATTGGTGCATGTTTGGGTCAAGTTTTGTCGTCGGGTGGAGGCTTGCTTACATAGTCTTGAGTGCACGCGTCTTCCTTTAGAGGTCATGGCTGCAAAGGCGAGCTTGCGGGGGCTGGTTGAACGGTGCGCCGCAAATCTGCAGTCATGTGAGAAGAGGCTCAACCAAAAGTTTTCGGAGAGGGAGCTGGCTTCCAATGCGCTGGAGGAATTTCAAGCTGAACTCACGGCCAAGACCACTCGTGCGTATAAACTTTGGCGGGTGCTTCAAGAAGCTATCAGGGAGGTGGTAGCTATTGATAAAGCCGTCATTTTTACTCGCGAGATGGTTGAAGCTCACAAAGTTACCGAAAAGGAGCTTGAAAGTCGGCTCGCCTAGTACCGGGCCCAACAGTTTCAAGCGGAGGCCCGTATCATAGCAATAACAAATTATGAAGCCGAGACCCAGCAGAAGAAGGATGAACTGACGAATCTATTAAACCGTCCGCCGGCTTAAACAAATGTATATGTTTCTTTTTATTCTACTTTTGTACTTACTCCTGAATGAGAGTATTTTTTGATTATTTTATAGATTGTACTTTGTATTCATTTTGATTCATGAATAAAAGACATATTTTGTTTCATGGTGGTGTGTCCCTTTTAGCAAATGCATTTTGTAGATAATCTATTTTGATATCTTTGTAGGACAGCGATGGCTTAGGAGTCGGGTTCAGATCTGCCTCCTAAGGCTTTCCAACTTTATGAGCCGTGAGGGTCTCATAAAGATTTTTCTCCTTACGAGTCGAGAGGATCTCGTAGGTGTATTTTCACCTTAGGAATCGTGAGGATTCCTAAGTGTGTTTTTCTCTTGATATTCGTAAGGATCTCCTAAGAGAATTTTCTTTCTCACAAGTCGAGATGACTCGTAAGTGATTGATGAGTTGATCTGCTCCCGAATCAAAGTATTGCTTTGACGGGGAGGTCGAGGGTTGACTTTACCCGTTTTCCACGGGGTCAGGGGTTGACTTTGGCCATATGGGGTCAAGATTGACTTTAGCCATACGGGGTCAGGATTGACTTTAGCCATACGGGGTCAGGATTGACTTTAGCCACACGGGGTCAGGATTGACTTTAGCCACACGGGTCAGGATTGACTTTAGCCATAAGGGGTAAGGATTGACTTTAGCCATATGGGGTCAGGATTGACTCTCGGTTGTCTGTGCACCGTCGTGTCATGGAACTGGAAACATTGCCGCGGCTCCGAGATAGTCTCTAGGCTTTCTGTGAACCTTCGAGATTTGGAACTAGGGGCTTGTTCCCCTCCGAATACAGAGACGCGACCGCGTAGGTTCGTCTTGCCTGAAATTCGGGGCAGATGCTAATTGGTGCTATCCGTCCACCCAACCGAAGATGCCAAGTTGATTTATGGCACCGTGTTTCGAAGGTTTAAACGGATGCGGCCGATGTAGCAGACTTCGTCAGATTCCCCCTTGTTTGAGGGGTTTTTGATTGTGGGGACGCTTTTCCCTGCAGGCGCAAGCCCCTGTAGTTAATTACGCTACCGCATCGCGGTAACAACTTTCTTCTTCTCCAGATGGTCACTTCATGTCATGGGTGTTT
The DNA here is from genome assembly GCA_030015575.1 of Agapanthus africanus. NCBI lineage: Eukaryota > Viridiplantae > Streptophyta > Magnoliopsida > Asparagales > Amaryllidaceae > Agapanthus > Agapanthus africanus. The sequence continues at coordinate 112,436,340 of JASDDO010000028.1, forward strand.
GTTTTATTTTTGGTTGCCCGTGGATTGTATACGGAGACTAATTTATGTTGTCTCCCGTAGGGCGTGGACTAGTCCAAATCTGTATTTTCTTAGATTTGGGTTTGGGGGTTGGGTTTAAGGATACGTTAGTCTCCTTTTAGACTAAGATCAACTTAAACATTTGTTAAGAATACGTTAGTCCAATTTAGATTAAGATCAACTTAACGGGATCATTTAGATCCAACAAAAGAGCAATTGGGCTCTATTGTTTAGTTTAGGGACATTGCGGTCAATTAGTTTAGGGACATTACGGTCCAGCGTTAGTTTAAGAACATTACGGTCCATTGTTAGTTTAAAGACATCGCGGTCAAGGTTAAGGACATCATAGTCCGTGGGCTTAAGGACCCCACAGTCAAATGTTAGTTTAAAGACATCATGGTCGAGATTAAGGACATCATAGTCCATGGGCTTAAGGACCCCACAGTCCAATGTTAGTTTAAATACATCACGGTCGAGGTTAAGGACATCATAGTCCATGGGTTTAAGGACCCCACAGTCCAATGTTAGTTTAAAGACATCACGGTCGAGGTTAAGGACATCATAGTCCATGGGTTTAAGGACCCTACAGTCCAGTTTAAAGACGTCATAGTCTGTGAAATGTGTGGTCGTCGGGACCCGTCACCTCTTTGAAGACGTTGAGGAATTACAACGACAAATATCAAAGAGTGAAGAGATGTACCCTTGAACCAAGGTGGATTAAGTGATCTGTAGTCCGATTTGGAGCTAGGATCAATTAATTATATTATGAGCGCATGGGCTCAGTTAAGTCTGAATTGAGGACTTATGGCCAGCTTGGGCTAACTCCAATTAAAATGTTGGCCCTTTGTTGGACCATTAGACATTTGTCTGGGTTCAAGCCCACATCATTTAGCAATACTAAATAAGAGTTTGAGGGCTCTGGTAACATTTTTATCTTCGATTAAGCAGTGGACGTTATAGCTCTGAGTTTTTACTCAATTTTGAATGGGGGGCTTTGCCTCTGGGAAATTAACCAATTTGGTTAAAAAAAATAGTGTTAAACACTAGATAACAACAGTGTTAGACACTGGCAATAAAACTCTCCAACTAGTGTTAGACACTAGAAGATAACAGAAATAAAATTCTCAAAGTAGTGTTAAACACTAAAAATAAGATTCTCAATTTAGTGTTAAACACTAGAAGACAATCAGTATTAAACACTGGAAATAAAGCTCTCGAATTAGTGTTAAACATTGAAAAAAGAGGGGTCACGTGGGGACACTTGAGGGCGCCCAAAGGTGGGGCCAGATCTCCTCACTTTGCTCTACAAATAAGTGTTAAACACTTTTTTTTATTTTAGAGCATCACGTGTTGGCACGTGATGGACGTCTGTGCGCTGATCACTAAAGTATTTGCTAAGGGGTCACGTGGTAACACGTGAGAGCGCCCAAAACTTAGATTTCCTTTGCTTTTTCTTTCTGTGCTTTGGAGGTCACGTGGGAGCACGTGAGGCATTGCCTCAGATCTTTTTTCCTTCTCATTTTTGAGGATCTTTGCAGGGGTCACGTGGGGACACGTGACCTTAATTCTTTGCATGTATGAAGATCTTTTAAATCTCCTTATCTTTAAGAATTAAATTCTCTATAGGGTTAAACCCTAATTATGATTTTGGAGGAATTAAATTCCTATTGTGAAAGAATTAAATTCTTATGTAGGGTTAAACTCTAATTTTCTTTAGAGGAATTAAATTCCCACATATGTAGAAGAATTAAATTCTTGTATAGGGTGAAACCCTAATTTCATTTAGGAGGAATTAAATTCCTGTGAATTTGAGAGAATTAAATTCTCAATTAGGGTTAAACCCTAGTTCTGTCCATCTTGGAGGAATTAAATTCCTATAATTTTAGGAGAATTAAATTCTCATACAGAGTTAAACCCTAATTCTGTTCATCTTGAAGGAATTGAATTCCTGTGAGTTTTGAGAGAATTAAATTCTCATATAGGGTTAAACCCTAATTTCATCTTGGAGGAATTAACTTTCTATAAATTTGGGAGAATTAAATTCTCTGAACTCAATCCTCCCTCTAAATCTTGGATCTGCATGGCAAAATCTCAACCCGATGAGAATTAAATTCTCAACTTATGGGGAGATTTGCTTCTGCAGATCTTCAATCAGAGAAAGAACTAAGTTCTTTGTGCAGAAGAGTTAAACTCTTAGATTTCTCTTTTTTGAAGTTTTGATCCCCTTTCTTTTCTCACATAGGGTTTTCTTTATTGAGAATTAAATTCTCCTTTCTTTTCTCTCTGCTATTTGCCTTTTGGAAATTTCAAGGTCCCAAAATTCTATATTTCTTCTCTTCTTGGCTCCTGTTTATAGGAGAAGGAAAAGAATCAATTTGTTTAGTAAATCTCTCATTGAAAGATTTTGTTTATTTTCATAATTAATATGATCCTTTAGATCATTCAGTGAATTTTATTCACCGTTGGATTTTCAATCCAAAGATATTCTGTTTGTTATTTTTGGTGAGATTTAGGGAAATCTTTCCTTGTCTAAGATTTTTCCATAAATTGGTGATTTTTAATCACCCCTGGATTTTTAATCCAACGGTTTCCCATAACCCTTTTCCATTTGGAAGGATTTAGAGGAATTTAGAATTTAATTCTATTAAACTGTAAGGCTTTCAAAGCCTGTCACGTGCTGGCACGTGACCCTTGGTCACGTGTAAGCACGTGACCCCCAATTAAGTCCTTTCCTCAGCCGCTTATTTATGCTTCTGTTTTAACCATCACGTGTTAACATGTGACCATTGGTCACGTGTGAGCACGTGATAACTCATTGAGGTACTTCATGATTTTTAATCAGGGAACAAATGCCCCCACAGCGTTGCTCTCACGTGTCTGCACGTGAGTGCAACGCTGTCACTTTTGTGACCGTTGGATCCATCTAGGGAATAGGGGAGATGAAACGTTTCCATCACATCCTATAAATGCAGGGGTCTCTTCAGAAGCGCCTCCACTCTTTGCTCATCTTCTTCCTTGTTAACTTTTCCTTTTGAGAATTTAATTCTCCTTTCCAGAGCTTAGTTCTCTGCTTCGAAAATCTTCAGAGTTTAACTCTGTTCAAGAAAGACCCTTTCTTCAGGTAATGACCTTTGAATGGTTGAAGAACTTTGCAGACATTTTCATTGGATTTTAAATCCATACCAAGGGTTTTCCCCTTTAACAAGAACCCATTTTTTCTTAAGTTCTTTAAAAAGAAAACCACTCATTCTTTAATCAACAGACCCTTTAGGGTTTCTCTGATCTTCAGGGATCGATGACGATGCTCATCTTTTTCATGAAGTTTAATTCCATCTCAAAGAGCTTTGGCTCTGAAAAAATGTTTCCGGGAATTTAATTCCCCTTTTTTTTTTAAAAAAAGAACTTAATTCCTATGAAGAACTTAGTTCTTCCCAGAGAGCTTCTTGGGGTTTTCTTGCCCTTGAGTTTGTCTCTCTGCGATCAAGAAGAAGGGACTTGCAGTGGTGCTTTTTCGGAATTTAATTCCCTTGATTCTGTTTGATTTGTCACAGAGTCCAAGATGGATTTCTCTTAGGGGAATGTGTAGGGTCATTTGAAATCCACTGTTTATTTAATGAGAATCTTCCTTTTGTCTCATTATAATTGCTTTGCCTCATCATTAGCAAGCCGCCATCTTGATTTTGTGGGACCCACGTGTTTTGTAACCAATGGTCCCATAAAATGAGTCCCCTGTCGCTTTCTTCCACTGTCTTTGTATATATATATATATATATATATATACATTTATAAACATATATATATACACTGTTGGCTTTGCTTTAGCAGTTTCCCTTTATTTCATTTCAGGTACAATGACGTCCGTTCCGTATTTCCCTTTCACTTGCTCGGAAGCCGCTTTTACCCAGTCGCCGTCTGACGAGGAGGTGATGGCGATGATCAGGGCTCACAACCCGAATCGCACCAACTTGCTTCTGTGGGGGACCTGGTATGGTCACATCATCCGGGGTCGCTGGAGTTTCCTTTGCGAAGTACCGACGGAGCCTACCTATTCGTTCTTGCCGATGGATCCTCCAAGGACAGTCTTTTCCGTGGAGATGCCGAATTGGACCCCGATGGGACGGCTTGAGCTTTCGACGACTGGCATACCAAATCATCCTATCCCGGCCCTAGATATTCTGCGACGCTGCATTTGCCAGGGCGAGGCCTAACCATGGGGGCAGATCTACAAGATAGGGCTCACCCCTCGACACCCCACGGGCTACCTTCTTTGGGCTCGCTACAACCTGTCTGCCCATCGCTCGCGACTGCAGAGGGTTGGGCTTTACCAGGCGATATATGCATCCCTCTTCCACTACCAATCTCCTCACGTTTGGTGGGTTAAGGCTTTCCTGAACCAGTGGAATCTCCCCACCAACACTTTCTTCCTAGGGGATCGCGAAGTTTCGATTTCCTTAGAAGAATTCTGCGAGATCTCGGGGCTGCCGATCAGGGGGACACTTTATGAGGAATTGCTACCTTCCGACGAGTGCGTCTTTGTGACCGAGCCTGCAATGCTCGACGACCTGTCTACTGAAAATGCCGTCCACCACAAGCGTCCGAGTTTAATCAAGGCCCTGGGCATCTTTGACAAACTGTTCACAGAATCAGAGGAGAATGGCATCACTTTTAAGAGCTTCATCGCTTGCTTCCTTCATGAGGATGTCCTGTCGAAGACGGCTCCGAAGTTTGCGAACATCAATGACCCCTTTGGGTTTGGTTTGAACAGGCGGCCGACTAAGGAAGCGGATTTACCGCAGTACTATATTCCTATCATGTCGGCGGTGTCTTTTGAATCGATTGCAGCTCCCGGCATGGACGAGGAGACATTCTTCGTGGGATTTATCAGTGTCTGGCTCAGCTGGTTCGTCATCTCCATGCATCGCCGCTTCATGAGAGTCTCGGTTATCTACCCTGCTCATCGTATCGCTGAGGGGACACGGCTAGCCGCAGGCATCCCAGCGCTAGCGTATCTTTATCATGGGTTGGGCGCCGCGGCTAACAACTCAACTCCCGGCGTGGACGTAGTAAACTTTTCTCTCCATTACTTCACGTCTTGGATTGAAATGCATGTGTTGGGGGCCTTTGCTGCGCATCAGCGTCCCAGTTTTTATGATGCTTACACCTTTCCGCGACTCATGCGGCTAGTGGGTGCTTCTTCTCCTGACCCGACTCAGTCCGGGGCCATTCGCGTGTTGATCGCTCCTTATGCTAGTACGGGTGGATTGGTATTCGTTGATCGGGCCCTATCCTCTCCTTCAGGTCCAATTCAACAACTCCACGACTTGTCGACAGAGGGGGCACCTTCTCTGAAGCCCAGGGAAGCCATGCACCTGTATGCGATCCGACCAGGTTATCTGGTATTTTGTCAGAACAGTGTGGCCCTCTTTATGCGGTACAACCCACACCGCTTTGCCCGGTAGCTTGGGTATGATCAGGGAGTCCCTTTCGAGGCTTTTACAGTTGCGCCCGTCCCATCACCTGAAGCCGTTCGTGACGCTGCTCATCACTTCGTGAGGCTGAATACTGGTTCTCACTTCATGATCCCTGAAGCTGACCATATTCCCCGGTGCGTGGGGTCCTTCACGGGCTGGTACCTTCATCGGGTCAGCCCAATTATTGCCGAGGAGAAGAGGGTGCTTCTTGGATATGGTGCTCCTGTTTCGGTTCAGGCCACAGGAGTTTCACCGCGGCCGCGCGCACCGGTCCGCTTTCCCCTGAGGGACACCAGTGTTGCGCTTATTCCGGGAGAGTCAGAGGTGGAACTTACTCCCACAGTTGGTATGCCATTGGATACCCGGGCTCAGTCGAGGGGTAAAAGGGTGCTAGTAGCAGTACCACTGCCCGCGGCATCGACAATGGCCGTGTCGTCCTCAGTCGCAGCACCAAACGAGGGCGTTGGGAGTGAGGGCGTCGAAGGTGAAGTGGGTCAGCGTCGTGACAAGGCTCCGCGGGGGAGGAAACGATCGTCTTCGGCTGTCGGTTCTGGATCCAAGCGACGGAGGAGGACGGCTACTAATCTGCTCGACTCTTTAGTAGAGTCTGAGCCCATTCTTCAGGACAAACCACTGGCTCTGCAAGAATCGGACGCTGGCTTACTTTTTCCGAGTTCAACTGCCGAGGAAGCCGCATAATTGGCTGAGGCTATAAGACGTTCTCAAGACGAGTCGGAGAACATAAGGATTCCGAAGAAGCCTTGTCCCGCCGTAATCTTTTATGAAGACCCTCCGTGGATCCTGCGACGATTCATCGGCCCTTTGGAGGAATAGGGTGAAAGGGCCCTTAAACAGGCTGCTTCGGAGGACGCCGCAGACACGCTTTCACTGTGGACCGGCGGCCACGAGTCCACCCTCGGACCTCGGCGAGCACACCTCCATGAGAAGGAGCGTCGGCTTGAGCAAGCTATACTGAAAGCTTCCTTGCTCATCGGTATGTTCCTGTATTTCTTTGTAATACTTCATATTGTCTGCACGCGTATATATGTATTCTTATCCTTGTGTGAACCTTGCAGAGACTTCGGCGATGGGGGAGGTTCTAAACCGCGCTCTGGCCGTAGGGCCTGCTGATACTCCCAGTGAAACACCGCTCAGTGTGGAGGGGGTTGATGAAACTGTCCCTCTTGCGATAGAGCCTCCTGAGGTGGTTCCTGCTCCCGAAGCACTTGCTCCGTTGGAGGAGGCACCTTTGGTGATCGCTGTCCCAATGGCTCTCCCTGAGGGCGGCTCAGAGGCTAGGATGGAGGTAGTCGAAGCTACCCCCCTTTTGTTGGAGCCCGCAGCGGCAGCCGCTGCTCCTCATTCCAAAGCCGTTGCGCCGGCCCGTGCCTCCGATATTGTGCCTGAGGTCGCGGCGGAGGCCATTGAAGCTGCTATCCCTCCAGCTCAGAATGGTAGGAGTGTCGAAGGTAACCTTCTATATTTTAAATTAGTAATCTTTCCATTATCTGAACCCTTCTGTCTTTTCAGAGTTGCGCGGACTGGAGGCCTCTATTGCTGATCTGTCTCCCCGGCAGTCCTTTCAGCATCTGCTGGAGATGGCCGCTTCGCAAGCGATATCCCCTTAGCGCATCATCCTCTCGTCTGGGAAAGGTTAGTGTTTTTTACCATCTTTTCACAGCATTGCTATTGTTTCGCAAAATGACATTGATATCCTTTACAGTCATGGAGGCCGATGATGAGGTTGAGGTTCTCGAAGGGCCAGGGGAGCCTTCAGCTCCTTCTTGCATGACTGTGTGTAAGTAAAGTCCCAACGTTGTTCCATTTGTTCTTTTGCTTACACATTTAGCTAACTGTTTATAAATCTGAACAGCTCTGCCAGTTCTTACTGCGTTGGAGTCGCGCATTACTATGCTACTCGGCCCCTACGCTATGCGAGCCTCGGAACGGATGGCCAAGCTAAGCCTCGCCTCTCTGTCATCTTTGATCGAGCAACTTCGTGCTGGCAGCGTAATTACGGCCAAAGCGTTTGCTGCCGAAGCTAACGGCTCTCTTCCCTTTCTTGCCACTTACCATAGTGAAGCAGTGGTGCAAGTCTGGGTTGAGTTCTGTCGGCAGGTGGAGGCTTGCTTGCATGTGCTCGAGCGTACCCGCCTTTCTTCGGAGGCTGTGGCTGCGAAGGCGGGCTTGCGAGGTTTGATTGAGCGATGTGCGGTGAACATGGTGTCATGTGAGAAGAGGCTCGGCCGCAAGTTTTCGGAGAGGGAGCTGGCTTCGAAAGCGCTGATAGAGCTTCAGGCCAACCTCACGGCCAAGGACAACAAAGCGTATGAACTCTGGCGAGTGCTTCAAAAGGCCATCAAGGAGGTGGTGGCGATCGACAAAGCCGCCGTGTTCACTCGCGAAAGGGTTGAGGCTCACAAGGCTACTGAGAAAGAGCTCGAAGGCCGGCTCTCCTCATATCAGGCCCAGCAAGCTCAGGCGGAGGCCCGTCTTTTGGCGATACTGAATCACGAAGGCGAGGCCCAGCGAAAGAGGGACGAACTGGCCAATCTGTTGAATCGCCCGCCCACTTGAAGAATTGTAGATATATTTTTTTATTTTTTCTTTCTTTGTACATACTCCTGAATAAGAGTATATTTTTTGTTTCTTTCACGAATTGTACTTTGTATTCATTTCGATTCATGAATAAAAGACATATTTTCCTTCTCAATGGTGTATCCCTTTTTTATTGAATATATTATGTGGATAATCTATCTCGATCTCTTTGCAGGACAACGATGGCTTAGGATTCGGGGTTAAGATCTGTCTCCTAAGACTTTTTAACTTTATGAGCCGTGAGGGTCTCATAAAGAATTTTCTCCCTACCGGTCGAGAGGATCCCGTAGGTGTAATTTCTCCTTAAGAATCGTGAGGATTCATAAGTGTGTTTTCTCTTGAAAGTCGTAAGGATCTCACAAGAGAGTTTGCTCCCTTAGGAGTTGTGAGGACCCGCAAGTGATGGGTGAAAGTCGCCCTTATCCGCATTTCACGGAGTCAGGGGTTGCTCTGGATGCTTCCCACGGGTTCACTACCGTGTTCTGCGAGGACTAGGCTCTGCTCTGGACGTTTCCCACGGGATTGGAGTTGACATTATCCGCGTTCCACGTGACCAGGAATTTTGCTCTAGATGCTTTCCACGGGTTCACTGCCGTGTTCGGCGAGGACTAGGCTCCGCTCTGGATGCTTCACACAGGGTCATTGCCGTGCTCTGTGAGGATCAGGATCCGCTCTGGACGTTTCCCAAGGGGTCAGGATTGACATTATCCGCGTTCCACATGACCAGGAATTTTGCTCTGGATGCTTCCCACGGGTACACTGCCGTGTTCGGCGAGGACCAAGCTCCGCTCTGGATGCTTCACACGGGGTCATTGCCGCGCTCTGCGAGGACCAGGATCCGCTCTGGACGTTTCCCATGGGGTCAGGATTGACATAAGCCGCGTTCCACGTAGCCAGGAATTTTGCTCTGGATGCTTCCCACGGGTTCACTGCCGTGTTTGGCGAGGACCAGGCTTCACTCTGGATGCTTCACATGGGGTCATTGCCGTGCTCTGCGAGGAGCAGGATCTGCTCTGGACGTTTCCCACGGGGTCAGGATTGACATAAGCCGCGTTCCACGTAGCCAGGAATTTTGCTCTGGATGCTTCCCACGGGTTCACTGCCGTGTTCGGCGAGGACCAGGCTCTGCTCTGGACGTTTCCCACGGGGTCAGGATTGATATAAGCCGCGTTCCATGTAACCAGGAATTTTGCTCTGGATGCTTCCCACGGGTTCACTGCCGTGTTCGGCGAGGACCAGGCTCCACTCTGGATGCTTCACACGGGGTCATTGCCATGCTCTGAGAGGACCAGGATCCGCTCTGGACGTTTCCCACGGGGTCATGATTGACATAAGCCGCATTCCACGTAGCCAGGAATTTTGCTCTGGATGCTTCCTATGGGTTCACTGCCGTGTTCGGCGAGGACCAGGCTCCGCTCTGGACGTTTTCCACGGGGTCAAGATTGACATAAGCCGCGTTCCACGTAACCAGGAATTTTTCTCTGGATGCTTCCCACGGGTTCACTGCCGTGTTCGGCGAGGACCAGGCTCCGCTCTGGATACTTCACACGGGGTCATTGCCGTGCTCTGCGACGACCAGGATCCGCTCTGGACGTTTCCCACGGGGTCAGGATTGACATAAGCCGCGTTCCACGTAACCAGGAATTTTGCTCTGGATGCTTCCCACGGGTTCACTGCCGTGTTCAGCGAGGACCAGGCTCTGCTCTGGATGCTTCACACGGGGTCAGGATTGACATAAGCCGCATTCCACGTAACCAGGAATTTTGCTCTGGATGCTTCCCACGGGTTCACTGCCGTGTTCGGCGAGGACCAGGCTCCGCTCTGGATGCTTCACACGGGGTCATTGCCGTGCTCTGCGAGGACCAGGATCCGCTCTGGGCGTTTCCCACGGGATCAGGATTAACATAAGCCGCGTTCCAAGTAACCGGGAATTTTGCTCTAGATGCTTCCCATGGGTTCACTGCCGTGTTCGGTGAGGACCAGGCTCCGCTCTGGATGCTTCACACGGGGTCAGGATTGACATAAGCCGCATTCCACGTAACCAGGAATTTTGCTCTGGATGCTTCCCACGGGTTCACTACCGTGTTCGGCGAGGACCAGGCTCCGCTCTAGATGCTTCACATGGGGTCATTGCCGTGCTCTGCGAGGACCAGGATCCGTTCTGGACGTTTCCCACGGGGTCAGGATTGACATAAGCCGCGTTCCACATAACCAGGAATTTTGCTCTTATCCGCATTTCACGGAGTCGGGGTTTGACTCTCGGTCATCTGTGCACCGCCGAGTCATGGAACCGGGGGTTGCCGCTGTTCCGCTTTGCTTGATGTTGTATCTGTCGTAATGAGACGGATGTTGAGATGATCTCCAGGCTATCTGTGAACCGTTGAGATTTGCCTTTTTCTTCTGATGAAGCATGGGGAAGAAAGGTGTGATTCCTTCTTTGTTTGTGCCCCTGGATTGTATACAGGGATCGATGTGATATCACCTATAGGGCATAAATTTCATTTTTTTATTTCTTTCCGCGATGCTCTATCATTTCAGCTTTTATATCGCGAAGATCGCGATTGCCCAATCATTTCGGCTATTTTTCACGGTGCCCAATCATTTCGGCTGTTTGTTTCATTTTTACTCGCTGCTTTTTATTGCGAGTTGCCCAATCATTTCGGCTATTTTGCATGCATACATTTTTACTTGCTGATTTTGTTTGCAAGTTGCCCCATCATTTCAGCTCTTTCGTATGCATGTGTGACTTGCTAGATTTTTGCCGCAAGCTTGGATTTAGACACCGATTTCGGCATCAGTATCGCTACAACTGGGATATTGCTAGGATCGAATCATCATTTGCCTCGGTCGATGACGAACAAAGGTGGCTTAGCGATCAGGGTTAAGATCCTGTCGATTAAGGCTTTTGACTTCATGAGCTGTAAGGGTCTCATAAAAGTATTTCTCCCCGCGAGTCGTGAGGATCTCGTAGGTGCGTTTTCTCCTTAGGAGTCGTGAGGATTCCTAAGTGCATGTTCTCTTGTAAGTCGTAAGGATCTTACAAGAGTGTTTTCTCCTTATAAGTCGAAAGGACTTACAAGGGTTTTTCACCATATAGACATATCCCTAGTCACGGATGGGACTTCGTTAGGGAAATGTTTATTCGCACCCGTGGATTGTATACAAGGGTCAGCATTGAGCCGCTTGTAGGGCGGTATGGGAGGTTGTGGGGGCTGCTTAAAAATAGGTTCAGATCCCTGTAGCTTAAGACTTTCAAATCTTATGAGCCGTGAGGGTCTCATAATAGGGTTCTCCTTACAAGTCGTGAGGATCTCGCAAGTGTAATTTCTCCTTAAGGATCGTGGGGATATCTAAGTGTGTTGCTCCCTTGTGAGTCGTAAGGATCTCACGCAGGTGTTTTCTTCTTACAGGGTCGAGAGGACCTTGCAAGTGTCTTTTAACGAGATCGCGCCCTTTCGGGTTTTCACAAAACTCGCCGGTAGCCCTGCTGTTTTTACTCACGGAGCCCTTTCGGGTTTTCATCCATGCCCTTTTTGCTTGTGGACATACCGTTTTTTTCTTCTTCTTCTTTTTTTTATTCTAACGAGGTTGCGCCCTTTCGGGTTTTCACAAGACTCGCCGGTAGCCCTGCTGTTTTTACTCACGGAGCCCTTTCGGGTTTTCATCTGTGCCCATTTTGCTTATGGACATACCGTTTTCTTTTCTCTCTTTTTTTTTTATTCTTTTCTTTTTGTATCAACTTTGGGATGCTGCAATCCACCGTAGTTTATCGACATCTCGGTCAACGGCTAGTTTTAGGACATAGTGGTTAGTTTAAGGACGTTTTCGGTCCGTCGTTAGTTTAAGGACGTTTTCGGTCCGTCATTAGTTTAAGGACGTTTCGGTCCGCTGTTAGTTTAAAGACGTTTCAGTCCGTAGTAAAGGAAGCCGGCTACTACTTACGGAGTTTAGGCTTATGAAGATAGCGAGCGGACATGGGCGTCGTCATCTATCGTTGACCTCGGCCGTGACTCGTTAAGCGTAGTACTTTTTCAGGAAGCGACCGTTTATTGGCCTGAAAGGTCTTTCACCATCCATGTCCATGAGTAGATAGGCCCCACCCTGGTAGACCTTGTCTATGATATACGGGCCTTCATAGTTCGGCTCGAATTTCCCCCGTTTGGCACGATTGGGGATCATAGGTTTTTTGACCACTAGCACGAGTTCGCCTTGGCGGAATGTCCTCGGCCTAGTCAATCTTTCGTATGAGCACGTCATCTTTCCTTTATAAGCTTCCAGATTTTGCTGTGCTATAAGCCGGGTTTCATCAAGGGCGTCGAGCTCCTCAAGCCGAAGGTGAGCATTCTCTTCGTCCGTTAGCTCGTAATGAATTGCCACTCGTAGAGAGGGTAGCTCTATCTCGAGGGGGAGTACCGCCTCTGTACCGAATACCAATGCGTACGGCGTTGTGTTCGTGGCCGTTTTGAATGCAGTTCGATATGCCCAGAGAGCTTCATGCAGTCTCTCGTGCCAGTCCTTTTTATTTCGAGACACCGTATTTTTCACGATCTTTGTCAAGGTCTTGTTGAAAGCCTCAGCTAGACCGTTAGCTCAGGGATTATAAACCGAGGAGTATCTCCAGTCTATGTTGTGCTGTTGTGCGAAGTGGCTGATCTTGTAGCTTCTGTAGGCTGGCCCATTATCGGAGATAATCCATCGCGGAGTTCCAAACCGATAAATGACGTGTGTCTTGAAGAAATGGAGGATATTCTTCGTCTTCACTTCCCTCAGCGGTACTGCTTCTGCCCACTTGGAGAAGTAATCGGTTGTCGCTAAAATGAATCGATGTCCTCTGGACGATACTGGCTCGATGGGGCCGATTATGTCAGTTCCCCACATTTCGAACGGCCAGCTAGCCACCGTTGGATGTAGTGGATTTGGATGCTGATGGATAAAGTCCCCATGGATCTGGTATGAGTGGCATTGCTTCGCATACTCGAGGCAGTCCTGGATCATCGTGGGCGAATAATAACCCATCCGCTTGATCTTCAGCTTCATTTTCGGCCCGGCTTGGTGAGAACCGCAGAGTCCGTCGTGAGTTTCTTGGATGACTCTTTTTGCTTCTTCAGGTCCCAGGCATCTTAGCCATAGAGAATCAAATGACCTCTTGTACAGAGTATCATTGACGAAGGCAAAAGATAGAGCTCGCTTCATGAGCTGATGTTTTGAGGACGCATCTTCAGGTGTTCGACTGGATTTGAAGTAGTCTATAAAGACTTCTCTCCAATCCTCAACCTTTTCCTGGTCTTTTACTTGCAGAGCCATTTGCTCGGTCGCTCCCTTTTCTTCGGACGACTCCGGAGATATTTCTGCCGGTGCAAGAACCCGATGGCTCTGTACAATGATCCTCACGTCATCGAGGTTCTCGTCAGCCAGTTCCTTAGCGAGCTTGGCTAATGCATCCGTCTTGCTATTTTCCGCACGCGGTATGCTTTCCAAGGTGTAGGAAGGAATTTGAGTCAGCAGCTGCTGTACTCTCTCGCCGTACTTTACCAACTCTGGCTTGCACATTTGATAGTCGCCGTTTACTTGATTAACGACCAGTTGGGAGTCTCCGTATATGAGGAGGTTTTCAATTCCCATGTTGATGGCGATCTCGAGACCTGCTATCAAAGCTTCATACTCGGCTTCATTGTTTGTCCTTGGCTCTGTTAAGGAGAAGGCAAAGCGCATTATCCCTCCTTGTGGAGTTATGAAGATGAGGCCTACCCCTGATTTGATTATGGGTGTGCTTTGTTTGCTCTTCTTCATGGAAGATGCTCCATCGAAGTAAAACTCCCATCGAGTATCACTCCTATCGATCGTGTAAAACGCATGTTCGTCTGGCAATTCGCAGTTCAATGGAGAATCGGTAGGTATCGGATGCTCGGCGAGGAAGTCGGCGATGGCCTGGCCTTTCACCGCCTTGAGGGGATGATAGGTTATCGAGAATTCCATCAAGAGCAGGGCCCATTTAGCGAGTCGCCCCGTCAATATGGCCTTTGACATCAAGTACTTGAGGGGATCCACCTTCGATATGAGACGAACTTCATGCGCCAACGCATAGTGCCTGAGCTTCGTTATCGCGAAGATCAATGCTAAGCAGTGTTCTTCTATGGGAGAATAATTGTTTTCTGCTCCCAGTAGAACTTTTCTCAAATAGTAGAGAGCTCTTTCTTTCCCTTGGTCGTTCTCTTGTGCCCACAACTCGCCTAAAGAACCTTCGAGAGCAGTTGTATACAGAATGAGAGGCTTTCCTTTGACGGGAGCGGTCAGCACCGGCGGATTCTGCAGATACTGCTTGATTTCGTCCAGTGCGCCTTGGTATTTACGGTCCCAAACGAAAGGGGTCTCTTTCTTCATTAGGTGACTATACGGACGGTACTTGCCGGAGAGATTGGCTATAAACCGCCGTATATACGCGAGCTTCCCTTGGAGAGACCGCAATTTCTTGAGAGTCCTTGGCGGGGGCATTTCCATAATCACCTTGATCTTTGACGGATCTATCTCGATGCCTCGGTGTCGGACAATGAATCCTAGGAATTTTCCCGAGGAAACTCCGAATGCGCATTTGAGAGGGTTCATCTTCAAGTTGTATTGCCGAAGGCGTTGAAATACGATCTTCAGATGCTTGAGATGTTCCTCGTATGATTTGCTTTTAACAACGAGGTCGTCGATATAGCATTCGACGATTTCATGTATGAGGTCATCGAAGATCTTTATCATGGCCCTCTGATAGGTGGCACCGGCGTTCTTTAGACCGAAAGGCATCACTTTATAGCAGAATATACTCAGAGGGGTCCGGAAAGCGGTGTGCTTCTGGTCTTCTGGATGCATCTTTATCTGATTGTATCCTGATGATCCGTCCATGAAGGAGAAGACTTCATAAGTGGACGTGTTATCTATCATCAGCTCAGTGACCGGTACTGGAAAGTCGACTTTTGGACAAGCTTTGTTGAGATCCCGGAAGTCCACACATATGCGCACCGTTCCGTTTTTCTTCATCACCGGGACGATGTTGGCGATCCAATCAGGATATTGACCTCTTGGATAAAACTGGAGTCGATTAGTTTCTTGACCTTGGCATTGATGCTCACCTCAAGCTCGAGCCGCATTCTTTTCGGTGCTTGTTTGATCGGCTTGACGTCTGGAGATATCGCCAATTTGTGCACAGCAATCTCTGGATCTAATCCTGGCATTTCGGAATAGTTCCATGTGAAGCAATCTTTATGCTGCATGAGCACGTCTTTTAGCGCAGCCACCCTTTCTTCAGACAGCAACTCACTGACGAATGTCGGTCGCGGGTCGCTTGCCGTTCCCAAATCAATTTTCTTGAGGTTATCTGCAGTGGTATGTATTCCATCTTCCAGCTCTTTTGGCGCCGGTGGAAACTCTGAGATCACTTCGTCATCATCGTTTTCGATGCACCAGGGGAGGTCATCCCTATCCTCAGGCCCTTCTTTTGATAGTGTTATCATATGACAGGTATGAGCTCGCTTCCAAGACCGATGTTGATCTGGTTCTATTCTCGCTGTATGCATGGTTTTTGGTTCGTGCCTCTGCGGCGGAGTTATCCTCCAACTGTCGGATAGAGCGAACTTACTGAGCTGATATTGGTCTTCGACCCAGTTCTTGAAGGTGAAGCAGTCTTCGAGAGGATGTCCTATCGCTCGGTGATAAGAGCAATAGTCTGGGTGAGAGACCTCGTTAGCTTGCTCGGGGTGTTTGGACTCCGGAAGTGTAATCATCCGATATTTTATGGTGAGATCAAGTATCTTCCGTGTTTTATTCTGAGGAAAAGAGTATGCTCGGCCCATCTTCTTTATAAGAGACGAGTCCGGATTGCTCGATTTCTGATCACGTGGCTTCTTGGTCCCGCTTCGGCGCTCTCGAACGCTTTTCCCGCTTTTTGACTTATTTTTGCCTCTGCGTCGGGCCTTTTGTATGACGGATAAGGAAGAATATTGTCATTTTCCGCGGCCTGTTGAAAGAGGCGCTGTGTCCTGGCTTTTTCGTAAATGGCCATCTCGCGGTTATGGTCATCCCGGATCTTTTGACCCGCTTCCCTTACTAACTTGTCCATTCGTTCTTCAAATGATGGATTCAGCGCTTTGATGCCGAACCTTGTTTTAGTTTAGGATCAGCGTCTTTTAACAGGGCGTCCCCTTCTTCATCGAAGTCATATATGACGTAGCTACTATGGACTCGTTCCCGTTTCCTGGATTTCATATATCCAAGCCCGATCATTTCCATTCTCCCGTTGGGCAACTTGCGCTGAGTTCCAGGGACATCCCAAATCCTGTTGTAGGTCGAGCTTGTCGAGTGGTCTGTTTGAAGGATACCCCTTGGCGCTTCAATAGCCTTTTCAAGCCTTCCGTGTAATATCTAGGCAGACGGATGGGTTGAAGCCTGTCGAGCGTAGAATCGGCGCCGTGCCAGATTTCTTTCTCCACTTTGGTTTCTGTGGACCGATAAAAGAGGATTGCTTTTTCATTTCTTCCCCTGGGAGGGATGTAGAATGTTTGCAGTTCTTGCACACTATAAGCTTCAAGTGCATCGAGATCTTTGTAGTGTTCTTGCGGAACCATGGCAATTTGCAAACTCTGATTATCGCCAATGAAGGCTTGTATTGATGGCCGAGCGGTAAATATAGCGTTAACCTCATCTTCCGAGTCGCTGCCGAAGATCAACATGGGGGCGGACGGTCCCGGGTTGTTGCGTTGAGGCGGCCCTGAATAAACTATCTCTTCCTCCTCTTCGGTGTCACTCCCGAAGACTGGAATAGTGGTGATAGCTTTGTCTTTCGGTTTGTGACATCTCTCCATGTCCTTGAAATCTGGTAAGAAGTATTTTGCATCTTCATACTTTCGGACCTCATTCACGGAGAATGGGTTCAGCTCTCCTGTTACGGTATACTCGAGACCATCCTTGAAGTATTTCATACACTGATGTTGTGTAGAAGGGATGAAGTTGTACTCGTGTAACCAAGGCCGGCCGAGCAAAGCATTGTAACATGTCTTGGCGTTAATGACGTAGAATTTAATATCCGTGACAAGTAGCCCGAAGCGCAACGTTAGTATCACGGATCCGAGAGTCCGTGATGACTGGGAGTCGAAACCGGAGATGGTGATTTTATCACGAGCGAGGTGCTGAACGCTCATACAGATTTCCTTCAACACTTGCACGTTGAGGAGATTGACGGAGGACCCATTGTCGACCAAGATTTTGCCTATCTTGACATCATGACAGTATTCAGAGATATATAGGGGACGGTTGTGCTCGCACGTCCCAAGGAGGAGATCTTCATCGCCGAAGGTGATATCGGTTGTGTGTACTTCTTCCAGCTCGTCTTTCATCCTTTCTTCGGCAAGGAAAGCTTGGAATTGCTCTGGCTCTTGTAGCACCTTGATCAATGAATCTCCCGCCTCTTTTGATAGTAAAAGGGCGTCGAGAATGCTGAGCTGCGAGTGTAGCTTCCTCAAATGTGCCAGAACGTTGTAGTCCACCTTACTTTTCTTCGGCGGGTTCTTGGCTGTCAGCTTTTCAACTGCTTGGTCATCAAGGATGATATCCTCAGAGACCTTTTCTTTTCCCTTATCTTTTCTATTTGTGGGTCCGATATTCTTTTCTGGAAGTGTACGATTGCGCAGCTGAATATTTTCACAGGTTTTCGGTTCTTCCTCTTTTCCTGAGGTGGATTCTTTGAAGAGAGGGCCAAGAGTCATTTCTTCATCAGAGTCGCTCCCGAAGGTGAGAACCTGCGATCCCCCGGCGTTGACCGTGTGACAGTTGCCGGTAATTCTTTTATGTTCCTCGGTCGTACTTCTCTGCTCCCGATGAATTTTGCGTTTCATCCGCTTGAAATTTTGTCGGTGACTAACATAACCCTGCCACCATCTTTTAAAAGCGTTGCACTCCTCGGTAGGGTATGCAATCTTTCGATGATATAAGCAGTAGCTAGGATGCACTTGCGCTTTACCAAGAATGTTTCCTTCGGAGGATGGCTGTTTCATTCCCATTGATATGGCTTTGGCAAATCTCTTCCCCGTCTTGCGGGGGTATTTCAGCCCTTTCGTCCAGTCGCCGACGTTTGGCCTTTTCAAATATGGCCATCTCACGCCCCCGATCAGCTTTGCTTTTAAGAAGAGCTGCGTTTAGGAATGCATCAATTATTTCATCTGATGGCCACAGGAGTTCTGGATTAGAACCTGCCCCCAGTTCCTTTGTGCAAGGAGCTTCTTCATTGTTTAGCGATGAATGAGAGACTACATGGCAACTTGCCACGTAATCTTCAGATTCATCCGATGAGTCTTCTCCATCATTTCCATCCTCAAGAACGTGGCTGAGAAACTCTTGGAGCGTGATTGGAGTCCGCGCCTTCTGGTTATATTCTTCCAGCGCGTCAATCTCCTTTTGCAGGTCCGTATGCTTGTCGTCAGGCTTCACGGGCTTCTTGGATTTCTTCTTCTTTTTCGAAGATTTCGACGGCCGGGTGTGAACACTTTGGCTATCACCACCGATTCTTGGAGTCGGGCGCGGTTTTAGCATTCCCTCGATGATCTGGGGTTCCAGCGGATTCTTCCTGCCCCCACAGCGTTGCTCTCACGTGTCTGCACGTGAGTGCAACGCTGTCATTTTTATGACCGTTGGATCTGTCTAGGGAATAGGGTAGATGAAGCGTTTCCCATCACATCTTATAAATGTAGGGGTCTATTCAGAAGCGCCTCCACTCTTTCATCTTCCTCCTTGCAAACTTTTCTTTTGAGAATTTAATTCTCGTTCTCAGAGCTTAGTTCTCTGTTCCAAAATCTTCAGAGTTTAACTCTGTTTAAGAAAGACCCATCTCTTCAGGTAATGGCTTTGGACGATCGAAGAACTTTCATACATATAAAACTCTTTGGATTTTAAATCCACACCAAGGGTTTTCCCTTTTAACAAGAACCTATTTTTTTTAAAGTTCTTTAAGAAGAAAACCACTCATTCTTTAATCAACAGGCCCTTTAGGGTTTCTCTGATCTTCAGGGGTTAATGGTGGTGTTTGCCTTTTTCATGGAATTTAATATCGTCTCAAAAAAAGTCTTTGGGAATTTAATTCCCCTTTTCCAAAAGGAATTTAATTCCTATGAAGAACTTAGTTCTTCCCAGAGAGCTTCTTGGGGTTTTCTTGCCCTGAGTTGTCTCTTTGCAACCAAGAAGAAGAGGCCTGCAGTGGTGTTTTTCCCTAGGGAATGTACAGAGTTGCTTGAAATCCTTTGTTCATCTAGACAAGTATTCTTCTTGATTGGCTTATTCATTAAATTCTCATGATCTTTATTTCAGATATTATGGATGCCCATTTGTATGATCTTGATGAAATCATTTCTTACGGAGACATTCGTGCACTGGGCCGCAGCCAAAACCAGGAGTTCACCAACGCTCAGTGTGCTGAGATCATGAGCCGCTTCGACGAGTACAACGGTCGACTACTCCCTTGTCGCTCTTCTCTTTTGAAACTCATCGTGAGGGCGATCTGGGAGGCGCTCCCTCTATTTTGTACCGGCGTACCGCTTAGGGCATAGGATGCCGCCGAGAATAAAGTGCATTCGGTGTATCTGATGAGCCTAATCTCAAAGAGAAGGCGAGACAATCTTATTGATCTCTTTCATCAGGCTTTTCAACAGTCGGCCATACTTGCTGCTTATCGGAGGGTGGAGGACATCCGTGAGGATCACGACGCTTGTGATCGCGAAAGAAAGCATACTAGGATGGTTCGAAATGCCTGGAAGATTCTGGACAAAGTCACTTTTGAGTTCCTCAATCCATGCCCTGGATCTGAGGTCTTTCCATTGTAATTGTTTTCTCTTATTTTTTGTATGAATTTTCAAAATATGAATGCTAAGTCTTTCCTTCCCCTTTGTGTTTGCATGCCTCCTTTATGAAATTTTGTCATATTGTTGTTGTTGCTCACGTGTTTGGCATGTGAGGCATTGTTGGGGATTTTAATCTCACATCGGTATTCATTCACGTGCGATATTGTTTTACTTTTCAATGCATGTCACGGTTGATGCTCACGTGCTCTGCACGTGAGGCCCCATTGATGGGGTTGTTTTATTTCCCATGCAACCTTTTCTGTGTAAAATCTTGAATGCAGAGAGGGGGCTTTGGAAATAGTTCCACTTCTTTGATTTCCAATGCCTTTCCCCCTTTCCTTTTGCCTTGGAAATAGTTCCATCCCGCAATATTTTCCGCACGCAGCATTTAATGCTTCCCTTTATAACTCGATGCCCTAGTTTTCCTTTCCTCTTCACAGAGAATTCCAATTACAACTTAGAGTGACTTATCTTGAGAAAACAACTAAGTGCTATGGCTTGCAACCGTCCCCATGCTCGTCGACAACCATGGGAGGTACCCGTTGAGGAGATGATTCCTCGTTTTGCTGCGCGACTGGTGGATCCTTTGCTTACCGATGTCGAGTGCGACGCGGTGATGTATGAACTTCTGATCCGTAAGGGGTCCCCTCTTTCAATGGGATCCATTTGGATCCGTATGATTCTTCTTGCCGTGCTCGCTGACATCTCTCCTCACCCAGCGGAGATGACCCTGGCGATGCTTGACGCGGCTAAAGACAAGCTCGAGTGTTTTCACGAAGCGTGCCTGATTACTCAGGCTCTGAAAGATTGCTCGGTTCATCTGTTGGGCCAGATAAGAGCCCGGCGGGCTATTATGTCTGCTTTTGCGGACGAACATGGCGCAATCGGTGGGGAGCCACTCCTCGTGAAAATCGTCGTTTCGATGTGCTGGAGAAGGCGGCGAGGGAGTTAGAAAATTTGTATACTGTTTTGTTCACCCTTGTGCCACTGATCCTTTGTTTGGCGATCTCTTCCCAGTAGCGTAGTGTGTTTAAATCGATGTACTCTTTTTATCGTTGGCTGTTATATGTTTTTTGCTGAATTCTCATGTTTGTAGAATACTCGTACGTGCGTCTTGCTTGTGTAAATGAGCTTCATATTTTTCCATGGGAATTTTCTTTAATTGCGAGCACTATCGTTATGTTGCATGCGCGTCTTTTTTGGGTATCATTTCCTTTAAAACTCATACAGCTGCAACTGCATGCTTGATGGGATATGCATCGGAGGCTTTCTTTGTTGATTCCCTTGTCAGGTGATTTGTGCTTATTCTAGAGTAAGTATAGTCGTCGAATGGAGGTTTGCTTACACACCCTTGAATCTACATGCCTTCTCTCCGAGGTTGTGGCCGCGAAGTCGAGCTTACGGGGGCTGATTAAGCGGTGTGCTGCGAACATGCTATCGTGTGAGAAAAGGCTCGGCCGCAAGTTTTGAGAGAGGGAGCTGGTTTCGAAAGCGCTGATAGAGCTTCAGGCCAACCTTACAGCCAAGGCCAATAAAGCGTATGAACTTTGGCGAGTGCTTCAAGAGGCCATTAAGGAAGTGGTGGCCATCGACAAAGCCGTCGTGTTCACTCGTGAAAGGGTTGAGGCTCATAAGGCCACTGAGAAAGAGCTTGAAGGTCGGCTCGCCTCATATCAGGCCCAGCAAGCTCAGACGGAGGCCCGTCTTCTGACGATATTGAATCACGAAGGCGTGGCCCAGCGAAAGAGGGATGAGTTGACCAATCTGCTAAATCGCCCGCCGACTTGAAGACTTGCACATATTTTCCTTTATTCTTCTTTTGTACATACTCCTGAATGAGAGTATATTTTTGTTCTTTCACGAATTGTACTTTGTATCCATTTTGGTTCATGAATAAAAGATATATTTTTCTTCTCAATGGTGTGTCCCTTTTAGTAAGTGTATTCTGCGGATAGTCTATCTTGATCTCTTTGCAGGACAACGATGGCTTAGGATTTAGGGTTAAGATCTGCCTCCTAAGACTTTTCAACTTTATGAGCCGTGAGGGTCTCATAAAGAGTTTTTCTCCCTACAGGTCGAGAGGGTCCCGTAGGTGTAATTTCTCCTTAAGAATCGTGAGAATTCATAAGTGTGTTTTCTCTTGAGAGTCGTAAGGATCTCACAAGAGAATTTGCTCCCTTACGAGTCGTGAGGACTCGCAAGTGATGGGTGAAGTTGCCCTTATCCATATTTCACGGGGTCAGGGGTTGCCCTGGATGCTTCCCACGGGTTCATTGCCGTGTTCTGCGAGGACCAGGCTCCGCTCTGGACGTTTTCCAGGATACCGTAGTTTAAAGACATCGCGGTCGAGGTTAAGGACATCATAGTCCGTGGATTTAAGGACTCCCCAATCCGTTGTTTAGTTTTAAGACATTACGGTCGAGGTTAAGGACATCATAGTCCATGAGTTTAAGAACCTCACAGTCCAATGTTAGTTTAAAGACATTGCGGTCGAGGTTAAGGACATCATAGTCCATGAGTTTAAGGACCTCACAGTCCAATGTTAGTTTTAAGACATCACGGTCGAGATTAAGGACATCATAGTCCATGAGTTTAAGGACCTCACAGTCTAATTTTAGTTTTAAGACATCACGGTTGAGGTTAAGGACATCATAGTCCATGAGTTTAAGGACCTCACAGTCCAATGTTAGTTTTAAGACATCACGGTCGAGGTTAAGGACATCATAGTCCGTGAGTTTAAGGACCTCACAGTCCAATTTTTGCTCTGGATGCTTCCCACGGGTTCACTGCCATATTCGGCGAGGACCAGGCTCCGCTCTGGACGTTTCCCACGGGGTCAGAATTGACATTATCCGCGTTCCACGTAACCAGGAATTTTTCTCTAGATGCTTCCCACGGGTTCACTGCTGTGTTCGGCGAGGACCAGGCTCCGCTCTGGATGCTTCACACGGGTTCACTGCCGTGCTCTGCGAGGACCAGGATCCGCTTTGGATGCTTCAAACGGGTTCACTGTCGTGCTCTGCGAGGACCAGGATCCGCTCTGGACGTTTCCCACGGGGTCATTGCCGTGTTCCACGTAACTAGGAATTTTGCTCTAGATGCCTCCCACGGGTTCACTGCCGTGTTCGGCGAGGACTAGGCTCCGCTCTGGATGCTTCACACGGGGTCACTGCCATACTCTGCGAGGACCAGGATCCGCTCTGGACGTTTCCCACGGGGTCATTGCCGCGTTCCACGTAGCCAGGAATTTTGCTCTAGATGCTTCCCACGGGTTTACTGCTGTGTTCGGCGAGGACTAGGCTCCGCTCTGGATGCTTCACACGGGGTCACTGCCGTGCTCTGCGAGGACCAGGATCCGCTCTGGACGTTTCCCACGGGGTCATTGCCGCGTTCCACGTAACCAGGAATTTTGACTTTATCCGCATTTCACGGAGTCGGGGTTTGACTCTTGGTTATCTGTGCACCGCCGAGTCATGGAACTGGGGGTTGCCGCTGTTTCGCTTTGCTTGATGTTGTGTCTGTTGTAATGAGACGAATGTTGAGGTGATCTCCAGGCTATCTGTGAACCATTAAGATTTGGCCTCTTCTTCTGATGAGACCTGGGGAGGAAAGGTGTGGTTCCTTCTTTGTTTGCGCCCCTGGATTGTATACAGGAATTGCTGTGATATCACCTGTAGGGCATAAATTTCATTTTTATTTTAATTTTATTTCTTTCCGCGATTCTCTATCATTTCAGCTTTTTATATCGCGAAGGTCGCGATTGCCCAATCATTTTTGCTATTTTTCGCGGTGCCCAATCATTTCGGCTATTTATTTTATTTTTACTCGCTGCTTTTTATTGCGAGTTGCCCAATCATTTCGGCTATTTTGCATGCATACCTTTTTTTTACTTGCTGCTTCTGTTGCAAGTTGCCCCATCATTTCGGCTATTTCGTATGTATGTGTGGCTTGCTGGCTTTTCGCTACAAGTTAGGGATTAGACACCGATTTCGGCATCAGTACCGCTACAACTGGGATATTATCAGGAGCGAATCATCATTTGCCTCTGTCGATGTCGAACAAAGGTGGCTTAGCGATCAGGGTTAAGATCCTGTCGACTAAGGCTTTTGACTTCATGAGCCGTAAGGGTCTCATAAAGGTATTTCTCCCTACGAGTCGTGAGGATCTCGTAGGCGCGTTTTCTCCTTAGGAATCGTGAGGACTCCTAAGTGTATGTTCCCTTATAAGTCGTAAGGATCTTACAAGAGTGCTTTCTCCTTATAAGTCGAGAGGACTTATAAGGGCTGTTCACCGTGTAGACATATCCCTAGTCACGGATGGGATTTTGTTAGGGAAATGTTTATTCGCGCCCGTGGATTGTATACAAGGGTCAGCATTGAGCCGCTTGTAGGGCAGTAGTGGAGGTTGTGGGGACTGCTTAAGAACAGGTTCAGATCCCTGTAGCTTAAGACTTTGAAATCTTATGAGCCGTGAGGGTCTCATAAGAAGGTTCTCCTTACGAGTCGTGAGGATCTCGTAAGTGTAATTTCTCCTTAGGAATCGTGGGGTTCCCTAAGTGTGTTGCTCCCTTGTGAGTCGTAAGGATCTCACGTGGGTGGTTTCTCCTCACAAGGTCGAGATGACCCTGCAAGTGTCTTTTAACGAGGTTGCGCTCTTTCGGGTTTTTACAAACACTCGCCGGTAGCCCTGCTGGTTTTACTCACGGAACCCTTTCGGGTTTTCATCCGTGTCCATTTTGCTTATGGACATACCGTTTTTCATTTTTTTCCCCTTTTTTTTATTCGAGCGAGGTTGAGCCCTTTCGGGTTTTCACAAGACTCGCCGGTAGCCCTGCTGTTTTTACTCATGGAGACCTTTTGGGTTTTCATCCGTGCCCATTTTGCTTATGGACATACCGTTTTCTTTTTTTTTTTCCATTCTTTTTTTTATCAGCTTTGGGATGCTGCAATCCACCGTAGTTTATCGACGTCTCGGTCAACAGCTAGTTTTAGGACATAGTGGCCCATTGTTAGTTTTAAGGACGTTTCGGTCCGCCGTTAGTTTAAGGACGTTTCGGTCCGATGCTAGTTTAAGGACGTTTCGGTCCATTATTAGTTTAAGGACGTTTCGGTCCGCCGTTAGCTTAAGGACGTTTCGGTCCGCCGTTAGCTTAAGGACGTTTCGGTCCGCCGTTAGTTTAAGGACGTTTCGGTCCGCTGTTAGTTTAAGAACGTTTCGGTCCGTAGTAAAGAAAGCCGGTTTCTACTTACAGAGTTTAGGCTTAGGAAGATAGCGAGCGGACATAGTCATCGTCATCTATCATTGACATAAGCCATGACTCGTCAGGCGTAGTACTTTTTTAAGAAGCGACCATTTATTGGTCTGAAGGGCCTTTCACCATGCATGTCCATGAGTAGATAGGCTCCACCCTGGTAGACCCTGTCTATGATGTACGGGCCTTCATAGTTCGGCTCGAACTTCCCTCGTTTAGCACGATTGGGGATCATAGGTCTTTTGACCACTAGCACGAGTTCGCCTTGGCGGAATGTCCTTGGCCTAGTCAATCTTTCGTATGAGCACGCCATCTTTGCTTTATAAGCTTCCAGATTTTGTTGCGCTACGAGCCGGGTTTCCTCGAGGGCATCGAGCTCCTCAAGCCGAATGTGAGCATTCTCTTCATCCGTTAGATCGTAATGAACTGCCACTCGTAAAGAAGGTAGATCTATCTCGAGGGGGAGTACTGCTTCTGTACCGAATACCAACGCGTACGGAGTTGTGTTCGTGGCCATCTTGAACGTAGTTCGATATGCCCAGAGAGCTTCATGCAGTCTCTCGTGCCAGTCCTTCTTATTTCGGGACACCTTCTTCTTCACGATCTTCGTCAAGGTCTTGTTAAAAGCCTCAGCCAGACCGTTAGCTCGGGGATTATAGACTGAGGAGTATCTCCAGTCTATGTTATGTTGTTGTGCGAAGCGGCTGATCTTGTGGCTTCTGTAGGCTGGCCCGTTATCGGAGATGATTCGTCTCGGAGTTCTAAACAGATAAATGACGTGCGTATTGAAGAAAGGGAGGATATTCTCCGTCTTCACTTCCCTCAGCGGTACTACTTCTGCCCATTTGGAGAAGTAATCAGTTGTCGCTAAAATGAACCGATGTCCTTTGGACAATGCTGGTTCGATGGGGCCGATTATGCCAGTCCCCCACATTTCGAACGGCCAGCTAGCTACTGTCGGGTGTAACGGATTCAGATGCTGATGGATAAAGTCTCCGTGGATTTGGCACGGGTGACATTGCTTCGCATACTCGAGGCAGTCTTGGATCATCGTGGGCCAATAATATCCCATCCGTTTGATCTTCAATTTCATCTTCGGCCCGGCTTGGTGTGAACCACAGAGTCCGTCGTGAGTTTCTTGGACGACTTTTTTTGCTTCTTCCGGTCCCAGGCATCTTAGCCATAGGGAATCAAATGACCTCTTGTACAGAGTATCATTGACGAAGGCAAAAGATAGGGCTCGCTTCATGAGCTGATGTTTTGAGGACGCGTCTTCCGGCGTTCGACGGGATTTGAAGTAGTCTATAAAGACTTCTCTCCAGTCCTCAACCATTTCTTGGTCTTTTAGTTGCAGAGCCATTTGCTCGGTCGTTCCCTTTCCTTCGGACGACTCCGGAGATATTTCTGCCGGTGCAAGGACCCGACGGCTTTGTACCACGATTCTTACATCATCGAGGTTCTCGTCGGCCAGTTCTTTAGCGAGTTTTGCTAATGCATCCGCTTTGCTATTTTCTGCACGCGGTATGCTTTCCAAGGTGTAGGAAGCGATTTGAGCCAGCAGTTGCCGTACTTCACCAGTTCTGGTTTGCACGTTTGGTAGTCGCCATTTACTTGACTAACAACCAGCTGGGAGTCTCCGTATATGAGAAGGTCTTCAATCCCCATGTCGATGGCGATCTCGAGGCCTGCTATCAAAGCTTCATATTCGGCTTCATTGTTTTTGTCCTCGGCTCTGTTAAGGAGAAAGTAAAGCACATAATCTCTCCTTGTGGAGTTACGAAGATGAGGCCTACCCCCGATTTGATTATAGGGGTGCTTTGTTTGCACTTCTTCATCGATGATGCTCCATCGAAGTAAAGTTCCCACCGGGTATCACTTCCATCGATTGTGTCAAACGCATGTTTGTCTGGCAGTTCACAATTCAAGGAAGAATCGGCAGGTATCGGATACTCAGCGAGGAAGTCGGCGATGGCCTGGCCTTTCACTGTCTTAAGAGGCTGATAGGTTATTGAGAACTCCATCAAGAGCAGGGCCCATTTAGCGAGTCGCCCCGTCAGTATGGCCTTTGACATTAAATATTTGAGAGGATCCATCTTCGATATGAGATGGACCTCATGCGCCAACACATAGTGCCTGAGCTTCGTTATTGCGAAGATTAATGCCAGGTGGTGTTTTTCAATGGGAGAATAATTGCTTTCTTCCCCCAGTAGAACTCGACTCAAATAGTAGAGGGCTCTCTCCTTCCCTTGGTCGTTCTCTTGTGCCCATAATGCGCCTAAAGAACCTTCGAGGGCTGTTGTATAAAGAATGAGAGGCTTTCCCTTGACTGGAGCGGCTAGCACCGGCGGATTCTGCAGGTTTTGCTTGATTTCGTCCAGCGTGCTTTGGCATTTGTGATCCCAGACGAACGGGGTTTCCTTCTTCATCAGTTGACTGTAAGGGCGGCACTTGCCTGAGAGATTGGCTATAAATCGCCGAATATACGCGAGCTTCCCTTGGAGAGACCACAATTGCTTAAGAGTCCTTGGCGGAGGCATTTCCATGATCGCCTTGATCTTCGACGGATCTATCTCGATACCTCGGTGCCGGACAATGAATCCTAGGAATTTACCTGAGGACACCCCGAACGCGCATTTGAGAGGGTTCATCTTCAAGTTGTATTGCCGAAGGCGTTGAAACACGATCTTCAGATGCTCGAGATGTTCCTCGTATGATTTTCTTTTCACCACAAGGTCGTTGATATATCATTCGACGATTTCATGTATGAGGTCATCGAAGATCTTCGTCATGGCCCTCTGATAGGTGGCACCAGCGTTTTTTAGACCAAAGGGCATCACCTTGTAGCAGAATATACCCAAAGGGGTCCGGAAAGCGGTATGCTTCTGGTCCTCGGGATGCATCTTTGTCTGATTATACCCTGACGAGCCGTCCATGAAGGAGAAGACTTCGTGAGTGGATGTATTATCTATCATCAGCCCGGTGACCGGTACTGGGAAGTCGTCTTTCGGGCAAGCTTTATTGAGATCCCAGAAGTCCACACATATACGCACTGTCCCATTTTTCTCCATCACCGGGACTATGTTGGCGATCCAGTCAGGATATTGCACCTCTTGGATGAAGCCGGAGTCGATTAGCTTTTTGACCTCAACGTTGATGCTCATCTCAAGCTCGAGCCGCATTCTTCTCGGTGCTTGTTTGATTGGCTTGACGTCCGGGGATATTGCCAATTTGTGGACAACAATCTCTGGATCTAATCCTGGCATTTCGGAATTGTTCCACGCGAAGCAATCTCTATGCTGCATAAGCACGTCTTTTAGCGCAGCTACCCTTTCTTCAGATAGCAGCTCACTGACGATGTCAGTCGCGGGTCGTTTGTCGTCCCCAAATCAATTTTCTTGAGGTTATCTGCAGTGGTATGTATTCCATCTTCCAGCTCTTTTGGCGCCGGTGGAAACTCTGAGATCATCTCGTCATCATTGTTTTCGAAGCACCAGGGGAAGTCACCCCTATCCTCAGGCTCTTCTTTTGATAGTGTTATCATATGACAAGTACGAGCTCGCTTCCATGACCGATGTTGATCTGGTTCTACTCTCGCTGTATGCGCGGCTTTTGGTTCGTGCTTCTGTGGTGGATTTATCCTCCAACTACTGGATAGAGCGAACCTGCCTTACTGATATTGATCTTCGATCCAGTTCTTGAAGGTGAAGCAGTTTTCAATAGGATGTCCTATTGCCCTATGATAGGAGCAATAGTCCGGGTGAGAGACTTCGCCTTCTTGCTCGAGGTGTTTAGACTCCGGAAGTGTAATCATCTGATGTTTTATGGCGAGATCAAGTATCTTTCGTGCTTTATTCTGAGGAAAAGAGTATGCTCGATCCATCTTCTTTATAAGAGACGAGTCCGGATTGCTCGATTCCCGATCGCGTGGCTTCTTGGTCCCGCTTTGTTTCTGTCGAACTCCTTTCCCGCTCTTTGATTTATTTTTGCCTCTGCGTCGGGCCTTTTGTATGACGGGTTGATAAGGAAGAGCATTGTCATTCTCCGTAACCTGCTGAAGGAGGCGCTGCTTCCTGGCTTTCTCGTAAATGGCCATTTCACGGTTATGGTCATCCCGGAT
The DNA here is from genome assembly GCA_030015575.1 of Agapanthus africanus. Lineage (NCBI taxonomy): Eukaryota > Viridiplantae > Streptophyta > Magnoliopsida > Asparagales > Amaryllidaceae > Agapanthus > Agapanthus africanus. The sequence continues at coordinate 112,465,662 of JASDDO010000028.1, forward strand.
CTTTTGACCCACTTCCCTGATAAGCTTGTCCATTCGTTCTTCAAATGACGGACTCGGCATTTTGATTGCAGGATCTCGTTTTGGTTCTGGGTCAGCGTTTTCTGACAGGGCGTCCTCTTCTTCATCGAAGTCATATATGACGTATCTACCATGGACTCGTTCCTGTTTCCCGGATTTCATATATCCAAGCCTGAACGTTTCCATTCTCCTGTTGGGCAACTTGCGCTGAGTTCCAGGGACATCCCAAATCCTGTTGTAGAACCGAGCTTGTCGAATGGTCTGTTTGAAAGGTACCCCTTAGCGCTTCAAGAGGCTTCTCAAGCCTTCCGAGTAATATCTAGGCAGACGGATGGGCTGGAGTCTGTCGAGCGTAGAATCGGCGCCATGCCAGATTTCTTTCTCCACTTTGGTTTCCCCAGATCGGTAGAATAGGATCGCCTTTTCACCCTTTCGCCTTGGGAGGGACGTAAAATGTCTGTAGTTCTTGCACACTATAAGCTTCAAGTGCATCGAGCTCTTTGTAATGCTCCCGCGGAACCATGATAATTTGTAGACTCTGATTATCGCTAGCGAAAGCTTGTATTGACGGCCGAGCGGAGAATACAGCATTAACCTCGTCTTCCGAGTCGCTGCCGAAGATCAACATGGGGGCGGACGGTCCCGGGTTGTTGCGTCGAGGCGGCCCTGAATAAACTATCTCTTCTTCTTCTTCAGTTCACTCCCAAAGACTGGAATAGTGGTGATAGCTTTGTTCTTCGGTTGGTGACATCTTTCCGTATCCTCAAAATCTGGCAAGAAGTATTTTGCATCTTCGTATTTCGGACTTCGTTCACGGAGAAAGGGTTCAACTCCTCTGTCACAGTATACTCGAGACCATCCTTGAAGTACTTCATACACTGGTGTTGTGTAGAAGGGATGATGTTGTACTCATGTAACCAAGGCCGGCCGTGCAAAGCATTGTAGCAAGTCTTGGCGTCAATGACGTGAAATTTAATATCCGTGACGAGTAGCCCGAAGCGCAGCGTCAGTATTACAGATCCGAGAGTCCGTGACGACTGGGAGTCGAAACCAGAGATGGTAATTTTATCGCGAGTGAGATGCTGAACGCTCATGCAGATTTCCTTCAATACTCTCACGTTGAGGAGATTGACCGAATACCCATTGTCAACCAGAATTTTGCCTATCTTTATATCGTGACAGTATCCGGAGACATAAAGGGGACGGTTGTGCTCGCGTCCCAAGGAGGAGATCTTCATCGCCGAAGGTGACATCGGCTGTGTGCACTTCTTCCAGCTCGTCCTTCATCTTTTCTTCGGCGAGAAAAGCTTGGAATTGTCCTGGCTCTTGTAGCGCCTTGATCAATGAATCTCTTGCTTCTTTTGATAGTAAAAGGGCATCGAGAATGCTGAGCTGCGAGGGTAACTTCCTCAAGTGCGCCAGAACATTATAGTCCACCTTACTTTCCTTTGGCGGGTCCTTGGCAGTCAGCTCTTTTATGACTTGGTCATCTAGGGTGATATCCTCAGAGACCTTTTTTTTCCTTTATCTTTTCTACTCGTGGGTCCGAGATTCTTTTCTGGAAGTGTACGATTGCGCAGCTGAATATTTTCGCAGGTCTTCGACTCTTCTTCTTTCCCCAAGGTGGATTCGGTGAAGAGAGGGCCAAGAGTCATTTCTTCGTCGGAGTCGCTCCTGAAGGTGAGAACCTGTGATCCTCCGGTGTTAACCATGCGACAGTTGCCGGTAATTCTTTTATGCTCCTCAGTCGTTCTTTTCTGCTCCCGACGAGTTTTGCGTTTCATCCGCTTAAACTGTTGCCGGTGAGCAACATATCCCTGCCACCATCTTTTAAAAGCGTTGCACTCTTCGGTAGGGTGCGCAATCTTTCGATGATATAAGCAGTAGCTCAGATGCATTTCGGATTCACCAAGAGTACTTCCTTCGGAGGGTGGTAGCTTCATTCCCACTGATATGGCTTTCGCAAACTTTTTCCTCATCTTGAACTTGTTTTTATCTGCGACAGATGTCCTTTGATTTGGCAGGAGTATCTCGACTCTTTTGTCCAGTCGCCGGCGTTTGGCTTTTTCAAATATGGCCATCTCACGCTCCCGATCGGCTTTACTTTTCAGATGAATTTCATTCAGGAAGGCGTCGACCATTTCGTCTGACGGTCATAGAAGTTCCGGCTCGGGAACTGCCCCCAGTCTCTTGGTGCAAGGAGCTTCTTCATCGTCTATCAATGAGTGACATATCACATGACAACTTGCTACATAATCCTCAGATCCATATGATGAGTCTTCTCCATCATTTCCGTCCTCAATAACGTGGCTGAGGAACTCTTGGAGCGTGATTCGAGTCCGCGCCCCCTGGTTATACTCTTCCAGTGCATCAATCTGCCTTTATAGGTCCGTGCACTTGTCGCCAGGCTTCACGGACTTCTTAGATTTCTTCTTCTTTTTCGAAGATTTTGACGTCTGGATGTGAACACTTTGGCTATCACCACCAATCTTTGGAGTTGGGCGCGGCTTCAGCATTCCTTCGATGATCTGGGGTTCTAGCGGATTTTTCCACCTGATCGCCGGGCATTTCTGGAGATCATTCAGCATCCTTTTGGTTTTGGCTGAAAGAGCCACCTCCCATGGAGCTTCTTCAATAAAAGAGCACGTTGCCCCCGGTGTGTCCATCTTCTTAGGAGAGTGCGGTTGTGGTGGGCTTACTTTCCACTTCTTAGACAACGCAAACTGCCCTGTTGGTACTGATCCTCGATTCATCCCTTAAAGACGAAGCAATCTTCGATTGGATGGCTTACCGTTTGGTGGTAAGGACAATAATTGGAATTATTCGCTTCGTCGGGTTGCAATGGTCGCTTTGGATTCGACAAATTGATAAGCCTGTTGCGCATTGCTAGTTTGAATAGCCTCTTCGTTTTGTCTCGCGGGAACGAGTAAGGACGCTTCATTTTCTCATTATAATAGCGCCGTCTCTCTTCTAGTTAATCTGTTAGCTTTGGAGCACTGGGCTGTTGTTGGGTATTTGCAACGAAGGCCGCCTTCCCTTTACCCTTTTCGTTCCGCGGCTCCGGCTTCGGAGGAGACGGTCTGTGACCCATCTGATCCATTTGGGCTAGCTTGTCAATTAAAGCCTGGAATGTGGTCGGTTTGAAGAACATCATGAACTGTGAAATAGTTGCATGAGGGTCTAGGGTGCCCACGAACATGCCCACCACTGGTGCTTCTTCGATGCGCTGTTCGCACTTTGACCACAGATTCCGCCACCGGATTGCGTATTGAACCCAAGTTTCGCCCGGCTTTACCCTTGCATTGATCAATGCCGTTATTGGAGTGCGTTCACTAGCACTCGCGAATCGCTGGGTGAATAACAACTCCATTTCTGCGAAAGTTTTGACGGAGTCGTTTGGAAGCTCGGAGTACCACTCAAATGCTGTCTCCGACAGGCCGCCGACGAATTGGCGGAGCAAAAACTTATAATCGCCACCGGTGTTGCCACACAGAGCTCTGAATTGGGCGACGTGCTGGTGGGGATTGCCTGTCCCCTTGTATACGTGGAATTTGGGGATCGTGTATCCTGGAGGGTACTTTATCTGATCATACCAGCCTGGATACGGTCGCCCAGTTTTGACAACTTGGCCGGCTGCTTCATTTGCCTGGTGAACTCTTATTTGCTGAGTAATATAGTCATCCAAGGCAGCTTTGGAAATCGTCTTCTCCTTGGCTGCTGAAAGATCCGGAGGTGGATTTGATGTTTCTCCTCTATCATCTTCAATTATCACTGGAGGATCTTCGGCTGGGGGATCCGGCTGGATCATCATGCCCACCATAGCTTGGAATAGAAGGGCCGTTTGCTTTATATTGGCCGCTTGTTCCGCAGCCTCTTTGTCCTTCTTCTCAAGCATTCTCCGAAGGAATTCAGCATCAGTTTCCTGATCACGGTGCTGCTCCGTGGATGTTTCCGGACTTTCTTTTGGCCCGGTGAGTGCGGCCATCGCAGTCATCATCTCCTGAAGCTTCTGCTGCTGCTCTTGGGCTTTTGTCATGGATCGCGTAAGCGGTCGATGACCTATGGAGATACGGGTTTCTTCTTTTCCAGAAGCCATGTAAACAGTGTGTACCATCATGCCCCCAGACTTGGGGCGTTTGGGCTCAGCGTCTTTGCGGTTTGCCGCAGTCGCAGGGGCTTTCTCCGGCCTCCTTTTCTTTTGGGTAGTTGAAGTCGAAGGGGGCGTCGCAGCGGGCACCCAGATAGCTTTTCGTGGCTTGGCAGGATATCTTTCTTCTTGTTGAACCTTCGCCCTTTTCTGTCGGCGAGGGTAATCCTGATCAACTACTGAGTCCCGAACCTGTCGCCAGACTTTGTAGATTTTGGAGGATAGCCGCTGAGGGGACTGATTGATATCAAAGAATAATTTATAACCGCAATCAAGAACGGCGTCGTTTGGTAGCTAGCCGGTGAGTACGGGTCGGTCCACAGGGATTTTGTGTATCTTCTAATTGTTCTAACGAGTTAATTCCGATTGGTGTCGGATTGATTAAATCTAAAAACTAAATTGATCTAAATCTTGCTAGGGTTAGGTTTAGGTTAGGTTTGGAAAGTAAATATTCCTCACCGCTTTCTATGCCCATATTAAGATCTATTAGGTGTTATGGTAATTATTAATAAAGTGGATTAGTACCATCGGGAAGGAACGGTGTTTCTTCCTCTAGGTTCTTGTCCTTCCTTTCTTAATCCTTACCCTAACCTCCATGGAAGACACGCTCAACCGGTCCTTTATACTACGGTATCACCGCTACCTCATGGGATAGGGTGCCATAGGGAGCGGTGTGTGCATGTATGCATAGAGTCCTATAAAAACGTGTGATGGGCAAAAAAGGGGTGAGAGATCTTCATCTCTTAAGCCTTCCCCAAATCTAACCCTAACAAGCGAGGATACTACTCGCTCATTAGGGAATTGAAAAACATTTCTAAATTAATTAACTAGGGCAGAGAATTAAATCTAAACTAAGGCAAGAATAGAAAATTATACTAGGGCAGATAATAAAATTAACTAGGGCAAGAATTGAAAACTTACTCTAATTTGATGCACTCTTCATTCTTTACAGAAATTTACAGATCTGAATTTTAGATTTACAATGAGGCACAAGAAGAGGAATGCTCCAAAAAGAGCATTAGGGTTTCTATTTATAGAGCATAGAAAACCCTAGGGTTACAATCGACGCACATCTGCTTTTACAATTTTGCCCCTAAGAAGACTAGTCAAAGCACCGACGCACCGACAAGTTTTTCCACCGACACGGGCATCATATGGCCGCGAATCCGCGGCCAAAACCCCTGTTTGGTCGCGGTTCCACGGCCATGTAGGGAGATTGTGGGCTGAGTTTTCTTGGGTTGGATCTGGTTGCATTTTTCTTCTGTTTTCTTTACTTTGTTCTTCAGAATATCTTCTGGTTCTCTTCCAGATTTCCACAGTGAATAATGTAGTGGACTTTACCGCTTGCTTCGTGTCGAAGTCTTGAACCTTGCGCTGCCTTTGTGCTTTGTGAACTTGTTTATTGATCTTCGTTTAGTCTCCAAACTGTAGGCTTGATCAAGATTCTTCCATTTGTTGGTCGTAGTCTCACTTTTGTATCGTCTTTTCATCTTTTTCACTGTTTTTGTTCTGAGAACCTGTAACCTGCAACTATGTAGCAGACATGGGTCAAAAGCACCTATTTATTTGTAAAATGACTAGGACCGGGGAATATAATAATGCAAAATTATGGTATGAACAAATACCCCTAAACTTATCTTTTGCTCGTCCTCGAGCAAACCTAGTTTTATTCTCAACAAAAACCTAACCTCACTTTCGCAGAGAAACGCGATGGCACTGAGCTCGTGCAACAAGCCGTTAAACCTCTAGGTGTCCCTAGTAAGAGAAGTGTTGTCTCCTGAGGGTTTTCAGCGGATACTACCCACAAAATCCTATCAATTCGGCCTATTAACTTTTATTCTCCAACTCAAGTCAATTATGGCCAAAACTGAATACTTTAATTTTTATAATTTTTCAAAATTTTCAATTTTTATGAGTTTTAAAATAAGTATGCAAATGCAAAAATATACACATGAATGCGAAGGAAGAAGTCTTACCGAACATACCCCCAAACTTAAACTTGACAGTGTCCTTATTGTCAGGCCATACCAAGAGGGTCAAAATGTCGACACTCCTCTGTTTATTTATTTATAATTTTTTAAATAATTTTTATTGTTAACAGATAAAGAAAACAAAAAATATATATACATATATACAATAAGGTCCTCCCCAAACTAAACAAGGCCTTACATAAGCCAAAGGTTAGCACCAACCATTCAAAATTTTTATCGTGATAATGGTAGGGCTGGTGAAAGAATGGAGTGTTAAGGAAAGAAATGAGAAATACACGAGACCGTGTGGAGATAGAAACGGTATACGGTCTCGGTAGAGGAGGAGAATGGCGGAAAAGAGAAAGAAGTGTAGTACGATCTTGATGGTGTAAATCGAGTGAATAAATTAGCGCAATCTGTGATGACCGATGTGTTAAAAGCGATTGTGCTAATCTATCAACCCGTCGAGAAATGGGGTCAAATCCCTCAAGATTCGCAAGAAAACATGGGTATGTCGAACTTGGTAAACCCTCCATTGAAAATGGCAACGCGACGGAGTCTTGCGTGGTCGAAACGATAGGAAGGACGGAAGGGAGTGATTTAGGGATAGTGTTATTCTCACCTAAGTAATCTGTCTCGAACTTGAAGGATTCCATCAATGGTTCGAAATGACTGTAAGCAACCGAGTCTGATGGTTCAACTAACTCATCTGAAAATTCAAAGGATTCAAACTTAGGCGGTGAGTCTTCAAAATCGTCCGAAAAAGTGAAGCACTCGTAATCGTTATCGGCTGTGAGAACTGTGTCAGATTCAAAGGGGTACGCACTAGTGGCGTCCAAACTGCTGTGATCGAATAGAAATCTTTCAAGCTCACAGTCCTCCTGCGTGGTCGGAACGATTGATAGGAGGGGTGATTTAGGAAGTATAACAGTTAAAGGTTCAGGAGAATGAATTGAAAAATCCGACTCATCAAACAAAAATGGTTCATCCTCAATACTCTCCTCAACACTATCCTCAATACTCTCCTCAACACTATCCTCATAATTCTCTTCAAAATTTAGCTTATCCATGCCATTGTCATCAAAATCAAGACGCATATGAAGTTCGGGAGAAATATTTAATAACTCGGGATGATGAATTGGAGATAAAATTTCAGTCAATTCTACGGGTTCATCATCCAAAATATTCCCGGCGTCAATATCCTCAATCAAGTGAAAATCAATTTTTTCGGACACCTCATCAAAAGCATGGATATTTATCACTTCAGGTTCTAGATTGGAGGTGTAGAGATCAAAGGGATTGGTGATGGTTTCACTCGAAGGGGACCCTTCACAATCTGGCAAATCAAGCACTACAAAGTCACACAACTCATTAGACGTTCTATCTTCAACTGGTGAATCATTTGGGACACTTGATAGACATTCAAAATCGGAGTTGTGGGATTTAATTGGTGATGAGTAGGTTTGATTTGGAAGGGTGTTTAGCTCACTCTCACCACTCAAATTCTTACTCTGTACAACCGCCTCATTATACATTTGAAAATTTGGAGCTAGTTGGAAACTAGCTACCGGGTCACTAGGTTGTATAAGGGCGGCTATGGACGCATCCACATTCCTAATCATTTGGTTTGTCGCTACCATATAAGCCTCCAACGACTGTTCTAGACTAGACATGGGTTGTGAAGGGGTTTCGGTAAAAAATTCAAAATTGTTTGGATTTTGGAAACTTCCAAATGGCTGTGTAGAAGCAATGTCTAGGGAAGATGCGAAAGTTGGGTAGGACTGGTAGGAATTGAATGGTTGGACAGGAGTAGGATCAACATTTGGATAAAAAGGTGAATGGACTTGTTGATCTAAAGAACTCGAAGTGTTGAAAGGAGTGAAAGATCGGTTACAAGATTGTTCAATGTGTTCAGCAATAGACATGGGTTTTGGAGTTACAACAGGACTCGAAAAGGTAGTATCAACGTAAGAATGTGGTGAAGGTTGATATGGTTGAGACAAAGTGGATTGCAGAGTCGAACTGTTTCTCCTAGACGCTTCTATTCGATCTTTCAAAGAAATTTTGGGCATGGAGGGGTCGTCCGTAAATCGACCGAAACAGTTCACGTACGAAGCAAAGTTTGGTTCAGGGTACCAAAGTTTGGCAAGAGATTTGTGAGGTGGGGTACCCATGATGTAAGAAAGGAGAAGAAAAAATAATGTGGGGTGCACGGATTTCTTAGCGACAAGTTGCAATTTGTTTATAAAATTTTTTCCTTTTTTTTTATGTAGTGCTCTTTGCAAAAAGATTTTCGATAAAAGGCTTAGACACACGTTCAATTAACCACAAATGAACAATCAGGCCTAGATCTAGGGTTACCTAGGTCAGCTAGACAGCTCCTAACTGTTCCAAAGGGCTATAAATAGGACCTCAAACCGCCTCTTCACCGCCAATTGCGGCCAGGTAAGTGCCAGGTGAGTGGGAGGCTCTCCACTACAAGTAGTGGTCCTAATTAAGTAACCACTCATCTTAGACACACTTGCATAGACACCATAAAGTCAGGTTAGGATCAACGGCCGATGCCTACAACTAGTCCTCTGTCCTATTGAGCGCGAAATCCTTAGGGCTGAGTCTAATATTTTTTTAATTAATAATGGTCAATGCATATGCCTTATGTGATTTCTGGGGTCCTGGGAAGGGTGATGAAATCCCCACCCAATCTGATTGGTTTCAAGCCTCTTAAAGTCCGATTAAAAATATGCAAAACAGTAAACAACCACTTGCAATCAATTTTTTTTTATTTTAAGCGTGGTGCAAAGAATCCTGCACAAGATCAATTATTGGAAGGGAGAGAGATTTTTTAAGCGCAAAGAATCCTGCAGAAGATTTTTCAGAGGAGATATCAGAGATTTGCAGAGGAGGAGAGAGAAAGCTCACAGAAAAATTTGCACGTGCTGATGACACCAGAAGGCGGCGGTTCCGCGGCAAGGAGGGGGTTCTGGCGGCATTTCCGCTGTGGAAGAGGAGGATCAGCCCTCCAAACTTTGCTGACGTCACCAACGTACCGCGTTTCCGCGGCGGGAGCAAGGTATTGCGGCGGATCCGCGGTCTACCCGTTGACTTGGCCCTTCAACTTCCTTCTGTTGTTCTGCTGTTGAAATCCTCTATTGTTCAGATCTTCAGTTTTCTGTTTCGATTTCTGGATTTTTCCAGATCCGAACTCGATTGTAGATCCTGCAAAATTCAAACAAAAATACCCTTCACAAAATAAAAAGATGATAAATTTTTATATTTTTTAATTTTTCAGTTTTTATGATTTTTTTTAATTTTAGATTAACCCGAAATTGCAAAAAGAAAATAACACGCCATCCCCGGCAACGACGCCATTTGATTGATATCAAAGAATAATTTATAACCGCAATCAAGAACGCGTTGCTTGGTAGCTAGCCGGTGAGTACGGGTCGGTCCACAGGGATTTTGTGTATCTTCTAATTGTTCTAACGAGTTAATTCCGATTGGTGTCGGATTGATTAAATTTAAAAACTAAATTGATCTAAATCTTGCTAGGGTTAGGTTTAGGTTAGGTTTGGAAAGTCAATATTCCTCACCGCTTTCTATGCCCATATTAAGATCTATTAGATATTATGGTAATTATTAATAAAGTGGATTAGTACCATCGGGAAGGAACGGTGTTTCTTCCTCTAGGTTCTTGTCCTTCCTTTCTTAATCCTTACCCTAACCTCCATGGAAGACACGCTCAACCGGTCCTTTATACTATGGTATCACCGCTACCTCATGGGATAGGATGTCGTAGGGAGCGGTGTGTGCATGTATGCATGGAGTCCTATAAAAACGTGTGATGGGCAAAAAAGGGGTGAGAGATCTTCATCTCTCAAGCCTTCCCCAAATCTAACCCTAACAAGCGAAGAGACTACTCACTCATTAGGGAATTGAAAAACATTTCTAAATTAATTAACTAGGGCAGAGAATTAAATCTAAACTAGGGCAAGAATAGAAAATTATACTAGGGCAGATAAAAAAATTAACTAGGGCAAGAATTGAAAACATACTCTAATTTGATGCACTCTTCATTCTTTAAAGAAATTTACAGATCTGAATTTTAGATTTATAATGAGGCACAAGAAGAGGCATGCTCCAAAAAGAGCATTAGGGTTTCTATTTATAAAGCATAGAAAACCCTAGGGTTACAATAAACGCACATCTGGTTTTACAATTTTGCCCCTAAGAAGACTAGTCAAAGCACCGACGCACCGACAAGTTTTTCCACCGACACGGGCATCATATGGCCACGGATCCGGGGCCAAAACCCCTGTTTGGCCGCGGTTCCGCTGCCATGTAGGGAGCTTGTGGGCTGAGTTTTCTTGGGTTGGATCTGGTTGCATTTTTCTTCTGTTTTCTTTACTTTGTTCTTTAGAATATCTTCTGGTTCTCTTCCAGATTTCCACAGTGAATAATGTAATGGACTTTACCGCTTGCTTCGTGTCGAAGTCTTGAACCTTGCGCTGCCTTTGTGCTTTGTGAACTTGTTTATTGATCTTCGTTTAGTCTCCAAACTGTAGGCTTGATCAAGATTCTTCCATTTGTTGGTCCCAGTCTCACTTTTGTATCGTCTTTTCATCTTTTTCACTGTTTTTGTTCTGAGAACCTGTAACCTGCAACTATGTAGCAGACATGGGTCATAAGCACCTATTTATTTGTAAAATGACTAGGACCGGGGAATATAATAATGCAAAATTATGGTATGAACATGGACTGTTTTGGCTTTACTTCCGCAACATTCTCTACGGATGGAGGAGATCTTTTCAGTACGGCGGTAGGAGAATTCCCGCGCACCCTGTTCAGCAATTCGAAACTGTTCTTGGTTGGAACTGCAGCATTGACTTCCACCATTGGGGCTGGTGGAGTTAGCCCAGAGGAGGAGTTGCCCCCAGTCTTCCTTACTCGGCGCCAGTGGCGACGTCGAGCGCGTCGAGCTGTTGGGATGGTTTCAACTTGAAGGGCGACTTCGTCTTGCCCCCTGCTTTGGTGAAGGATTGTTGCTGGCGTCAACCTCTTGAAGACTGATGTCCGTTGAGAAGCGGTATCCAACCGGTCAAAAACAGACTTCCGAGCAGGGACAGGAACCATAGTAGGAACCGGAACAGCCAGTCTTGTAAAAACTGACCCTTTGGTTGGAGAAGCCGCCTTGACGACTTCGGGAGCAGGGTTGTTCACTCTTTTCGGAATAATCTTTTCTTGAGGTGCAGGCTTCATCATGGACCCACCTGAACTTTGGCCCAATCTGGAGAAGACCGAGGCGCCGGTGCTGGACGACCCGTTGAGAGGGGCCGCGGTAGCTGTAAGCCGGTCAAAGATCGACTTCTTGAGAGCTTCTGGTGTTGGTAGAGGAGTGCTGAAGCTTGCTGGCGGGAGCATGGTCCCGAAAAACAACCCTGTGGTGGCTTGAGTGACCTGTTCTACCGGCATCGTGAACATGGAAGTCGCTTGGGGCCCGTAAACTATACCTCCAGATGAGGCGAAACGGGAGTTGTAACTGTAGTTGGAACACTTTGCACAAGTGGACGCCATTGATCCTTCGCTTTCTGCACCAAGCAAAATGCCAAATCTTAGTACCTCGAAACCCAAGGGCAACCATTAGCAAACCGTGATTGGTTCGCGAAACACGACACACGAAGTGTGGAGTGGAAAGAGGAAAAGGTCTCACCGGGCATGCCAGAATCTGTTCCCCTCCGAACACAGAGATACGACCTCGTAGGTCCGTCTTGCCTGAAATTCGGGGCAGATGCTAATTGGTGCTATCCGTCCACCTCTTCGAAGATGCCAAGTTGATTTATGACACCATGTATCGAAGGTTTAAACGGATGCGGCCGATGTAGCAGACTTTGTCAGATTCCCCCTCGTTTGAGGGGTTTTTGATTGTGGGGATGCTCTTCCCTGCAGGCACAAGCCCCTGCAGTTAATTACGCTACCGCATCGCGGTAACCACTTTCTCCTTCTCCAGATGGTCAATTCGTGTCGTGGGTGTTTGTTTTGTGTTTGGTTTCCCGTGGATTGTATACGGAGACTAATTTATGTTGTCGCCCATAGGGCGTGGACTAGTCCAAATCCGTATCTTTCTTAGATTTGGGTTTGGGGGTTTGGGTCTAAGGATATGTTAGCCTCATTTGAGAATAAGATCAACTTAAACGTTTGTTAAGGATACGTTAGTCTAATTTTAGACTAAGATCAACTTAACGGGATCGTTTAGATCCAACAAAAGAGCATTTGGACTCTATTGTTTAGTTTAGGGACATTGCGGTCGATTAGTTTAAGGACATTACGGTCCATCGTTTGTTTAAGGACATCTCGGTCCAGGTTAAGGACATCATAGTCCAGGAGTTTAAGGATCCCACAGTCCAATGTTAGTTTTAAGACATCACGGTCGAGGTTAAGGACATCATAGTCCATGAGTTTAAAGAACTCATAGTCAAGTGTTAGTTTTAAGACATCACGGTCGAGGTTAAGGACATCATAGTCCGTGAGTTTAAAGACCTCACAGTCAAGGTTAAGGACATCATAGTCCGTGAGTTTAAAGACCTCATAGTCAAGGTTAAGGACATCATAGTCCATGAAATGTATGGTTGTCGGGACCCGTCACCTCTCTGAAGACGTTGAAGGATTACAACGACAAATATCAGAGGAGTTCAGAGATGTACCTTTAAACCGATGTTGATTTGGAGATCTGTAGTCCAATTTGGAACTAAGATCAATTAATTAGATTATGAGCACATTGGCTCAGTTAAATCTGAATTGAGGACTTATGACCAACTTGGGCTAAGTCCAATTAGATTTGAAGTGTTGGCCCTCTATTGGACCATTAGACATTTGTCTGGGTTTCAGCCCACATTATTTAGTGTTGGGGTAAAAATTTACACCCCGGTTGACCAAGTCAAAATCAAAGTCAACCCTAAGCCAAGTGGGCCCAATCCCAGATCCAGTGAGCCCATACCCGAGTCGAGCCCGAACATGAAGCGGCCGGCCTCCCCCCATGCCAAGATAAAATTTTGTAATAAATAATTTTGTTGTATTTATTTTATTTTATTTTATGGATAAATGTAAGAAAACTAGGCATAAAGCCAATTTTTTGTAAAGCCTATGGCTTATGTGCAAAAAGAAATGGCACATGAGCCATGGGATAGGCAAAATGCCATTTTGTGAAGCCCAAGGGGCTATGTGTAAAGTGTATAGCCTATAAAGGCAAGGATAATGAAAATATCTCATAACTTTTCTCTCTCCAAAAAAAGTTTTAGATCTGTGATCTTTCTTCCTTCTTTAAAGTTCCAAAACCTTCTTCTTTCTTTTGAATTAAATCAAGAGTTTTACTCTTCATTCTAAAAAACTAAATAGTTTTTCACCACAAAACCAACTAAAGGGAACTCAGATCTGCTATCAGATCTAAAAAAAAAAAGATTTTTAAATCTCACATCTCTTTATCTCCAAGATCCGGCCAGCAAAGGAAGAAGAACCCATTTCCTCAACCCAAAGCATCTTAGGAGTTTAACTCCACCCTATTTTCTCTTTAGAGAATTTCCGGGGCTAAAAGCCTTCCTTTTCCTCGCCGGCGCGCTAGCGCTCGAGCGCAAAGCGCCCACATGCCGACACATGGCGCGCTTGCGCTCCAACGCCATGCGGTCGAGCGCAAAGCGCCCACGTGCCGACACGTGGCGCGCTTGCACTCGAGCGCAATGCGCCCACGTGCCGACACGTGGCGTGCTTGCGCTCCAGCGCTCAGCGTGCGAGCGCAAAGCGCCCACGTGCCGACATGTGGCACGCTTGCGCTCAAGCGCCCAGCGTCCGAGCGCAAAGCGCCCACGTGCCGACACGTGGCGCGTTGCGCTCCAGCACTCTGCGCTCGAGCGCAAAGCGCCCACGTGCCGACACGTGGCGCGCTTGCGCTCAAGCGCCCAGGCGCTGGCCCCACGCATCCTTTGGATGTCTTTTTCCACCCTTTTATATATATACATGTATATATATACATATGTATACATATGTACACATGCACATACTCCACGACATTGTCCTCCGTTAGAAAAAATTTCTAACGGGGCGCTTTCCCGCACCCCGCAAGGGGGCTGCTAGCCCCCTTGACCTCCAGCCCGCTATCCGGGTAGCGGGACCCCCGTAAAAACTCTGCGTGGCTCCCGATATATCCAAAACCCCCTTTCAAAACACAACCCACGCACACTGCACATTGAGTTCGCATGACCAGTTTAACCCGTCAATCGGAGGTTCCCTCGCTCCAAAGGCGAGGGGTAATTAACGGCAGCTTAGTCCGCGGCTGCCGGAGATTCGGATCCCCACAATCATTAAACCCCGGCCTACCCTAGGCATGGGGAATCTGTAGTACGCCTGACAAGCACGTGCGTATTCCCATCCCAATGGGGTGACAAAAAACACCCTACAGATTCTGGCACGCCCGGTGGGACCTTTCTCTCCTCCCATATTTCGGGTTAAATGTTCATGGGAACTCAATAAATATACATATCAATTGTCTATACTGAAATGATGTTTTTTTCTTCTGTGCAGCAATCAACTTTTGACGACAATGTCTCCCAAGACGAATTCAGCCTCCAACGCGACCCTGATTCCGTGCGTGGTCAAGATCAATGCTCGTGTGGTTCTCCCCGCAAGCCTCAGTCGACAGTGGGTGGAACCTCCCCACCAGTTTGGCTCCGTCATCATCTACCCTGCCGGAAGCGCTCATCTGGTAGAAGTCCCAGCAAAGCAGGCGGCCAAGCCGGTCTCAAGGGGTAAGAGGCCGAATGTTGTGATCGCCAAGGCACCACAAACGAAACTTAAAACGGTGTCTGAACGGCTCTCTGGCGCTCCAGCTGGGGGCAAGACTTCCGGTACGAAGGGCAATATCAAATGTTGCGGACGAGCTCAGGCGATGACTCCAACAAGTGCACAATCGATCGTATCTCCAAAATCCTCCATCGCCCGGTATACGGCGTCTTCCCAAAGAGCCGAAGTCTGCCAGGTACTCAAAGCAGAAAAGTTGAGGCTGAAGCGGCTTAGGTATCGAGACAACAAGAGGGCCAGGACTTCGGTCAAATGGAATTTTGTGAAGTTCCAAGTGCAGGGTAGCCCCGCGAAGACGGCTGAGTCGGACGTGAGAATCAGCAATTCCTTCGAGCCTCTGAAGTGGGTTCAGAAAAATGCCATGACCGCCAGAATCAAGAAGACAGCGGTCCGAACAATGCTACAAAGAGACGTGTTCCGGCCCCAACAGAAAAGGTATGACACTGTCTCTTCAAGAGTCTATCAGGCGCTCTGTGCCGCAAGAAAGCAGCGGGGAAAATCCAGAAAAGAAGCGTCAGCACCATTCAAGAATCCGGCCAGGCCATCCGCCTTCAATCGACTGCCCGCTACCGAAACAGGAGGGCCAAGACAGCGATCCGTGAAATCAGCCGCCGATAATAAAAAGACAGCTGGATATGTCGTCCATACGGTCTATATGGCGGGCGGGCGTCCCAGCGACAACCTTCACAGCAAAAGCAAGGATGGGGCCACCACATCCCAAGTCCAATCTGGCTTGAATGTGGTTGCCGCTTCCCAATAACAGCCGCCTCCGCTGGATGATGAAAACCCTCTTGATGTGGACGATAGGCAGAAGGACCCTTCGGTCCAGGCAGAGTCAAGCTCAGAGAGCGAGGAAGAGCCGACCTTCCTCCCCAGGACCGCAGAGCAAGAGCTGCTCCAAGAGCTTCGGAAACAGCTCAAGAGCAAAGATAAAGAGATGGCCAAGCTCTATTCGAAAATTGACGACTTAACGAACATTGTGATGCTTACGGCTCAAATTGCTCGAGCGCCTCCCAATCAAGTACAAGTCGCTACTAATCAGCCGGGTGATGACAATCCGAAGCAGCCATTGCCTGCTTCTTTGGGTCCAAGAATGGTCGAGCCGCACGAAAGCCGGCCACATTCCGCTTCTGGGGATGACTTGGCCCCAGACAGCACTATCCCGTTAACACAAGATCGGATAATGGATTTGGTCACCAGCAAAGTTAAAACATTGGTGGCCGAAGCTGAAGCTCAGAAAGAAATTGGTAGTAGTGGGCGGCTGTATCCCGCACACTACGATCTGATCGAGTTCCCGAGCGGCTACGTCATTCCTAAATTCGGAAGATTCGACGGAACGGGGAATGCAAATCAGCACATCGCCCACTTCAAAGCCTCGTGTGGAAATACAGGGGGCAATGACGCGCTCCTTCTTCGTCAGTTTGTCAACAGCCTGACCGGTGTCGCCTTCGACTGGTACGCGAGTATACCAGACGAATCCGTCATTACCTTTGCCCAAATGGAGTCTCTGTTCCGGCAAAGGTTCATGAGCGTCAGTGATAAAATCTCCATTGCCGACCTCGTGAGGACCAAGCCGGGGAAGAATGAAAGCAACACCGACTTTATCGCCCGATGGCGTAATCTCACAGTCAAGTCCGAACCGCCGCTGGAGCAGGACCAGTCCGTCAGCCTTCTTATTGGGAACCTCAGCAATTGGATGGTCCCATTCTTGTGTACAGCGGGCCTCAAGACATTTCAGGAGCTAACCAAGAAATTCCAAATGCTGGAAAGCTCGAAGCAAGAGTCCCGCCGGACTCTCAGAGAGACAAAACTTGGAAAAGCAAGCGGGACGACAACCGTAGAAGCGGGAGTTCCAGCAGTACCAATGTCTTCAATGCCTCCGACAATGAAGAAAAGCGAAGGGCGGGCGAATCCAAAACCAACCGGTCTCGAAAGCCATTGCTGGGAGGAGATGGGCCTTCCCTAGAGGAGAAAAAGAACAAGGTTTACTCTTTCAGAAGGGACAAGGTCCGCAAGATATTTAAAGATGCCTTGAACAACGGCCTACAATTGCCGGAGTCGAAAAGACCCCAAGAAGCAAAAATGACCGACAATTCTCTGTATTGCCCGTACCAACGAGTAGTGAGCCATGCGATCGAGGATTGCTATATCTTCAAAGACTGGGTCGAGAAGCAGTACAAGGCTGGAGAGATCGAGCTGTCCAAAAGTGTGTTGGTGAACAATCAAGTTGCAACCACCAACTTTATACAGACAGAAGCTGAAGCCTTCTGGGAGCAGACAGCCGAACCCGCTGCCTTGAGAAATGAAACGGACTTATCGCGGCTTCCATGGAGTACGCACATATCTAATAAGACGAAGAAGATGATAAAGCTACTTCGGAAAGAGCCCAGGATGGAATGGGAAGGGCAGAAGAAGCCTACCAGTCCAGCTGCCAATGCGGCTCCATCAGGCTCAAAATCCAAGAAGCTCAAGAAGAAGAAAAGTGCAGCTCGGCACGAAAAAGAGTCTGCTGGGTGATCGAACATTCAAAATATATCGATTCCCTCGAAGAATATGAACAAAAGGAAAAAACATTGATTCAATTGAAGGAGTTCTTCCCTGTACAAGATGCTGAAATTCTGGAGGAGTTAGAAGAAGACTCTAATGAAGAGATCCCAGTAGTGACCTGCTACGCCATCCATCTTGGCAGCGACTCCGAGGATGAGCTCTGTTTTCCCGAAGAGGACGAGGAGCTCGCCACAAAGACCAATCAAATCCAGCTCAGAAGCGGCAGGGCTCTACCGCCAAATTAGGGCAACGCCCCAAAAGGGTAAGAAAAGCAAGTCGCTAATGAAGAAGATGGCAGAGAACCGGCTGACGAAAACACAAGTCCTTCTTCGGTGTACTATAATGTCTTGGCACATCTCCGGAAGCTTCCGTCTCTCCTGAGCATCTACGACGCCTTGGTCCTATCTAAGGAGTTTAGAGATGTTCTCATTCACGCTCTACAAAATCCCGAGCGGTATCAGGCTCACTTTGCGGAAATTAATATGAAAGAAGCCCAGCACGCTTTGCATGCCGCCGCAGTCACATTTAAGGATGAAGACTTGCTACTGGGAACGGCTGAGCATAATCGGCCGCTTTACGTGACCGGGTACAGCGACGGAGATCAGATTAATCGCATATTGATTGATCCGGGGTCTTCAGTGAACATCATGAACTTGCGGACGCTGAAGAGTTTGTCAATTGACGTCCGACATATGTCAAGGGAAAGGATTGTCATTCAAGGCTTCAACCAAAATTGCCAGCAAGTTCTGGGGTCCATAGCTCTGCCAATCAAATTCGGGGATCTGCAAACTGAAGCTAAGATATACGTGATCGACGCCGACACGTCTTATAAGATTCTCTTGGGGAGGCCGTGGCTCCACGATTACGGCATCATTCTGTCAACTCTCCATCAATGCATGAAGTATACTAAAAATTGCGAAGAAAGACGCATTGATGGAGACATCCAGCTGTTCGGTGTGCATGAAGTCCGATATGAAGATTCTCGGTACTTTATGAACCACCAAAATGCTAAGCCACAACTGACTGAGGATAGATCGGCCTCAAGACTCAAAAGCAAATCTGCGCCGGCTGTCACTTTCAAAAGCAAAAATGCCCAAGTGCGCCCGCATTTCGGTAGCGACACTGATGAGTCCGACGCTGGGAGTCCATCCTTCCGTAAAACTCGCCTTCATTTCAGTAGCGATACGGACGAATCTATCACTGAAGCCCCATCTAGCAGTAAAGTCCACCCTCATCTTGGCAGCGACACTGAAGAGTCAGAGGAAGAGGACCGGTCGTGCAACAGCGGTGCAGATTGGACCCCCATACAACAAGCGAAACTACGAGAGACCTTCGAAATTGCGGAAGGGTCCCTATCCGTCACAAAGGTACCGGAGCAGATGTGCAAAGAGCTCGATGCGTTGTCAGTCTCCACCATGGACCAGCTGAAAACTTTCTACGTCCCCGGGAGGAAAAATGGACAGAAGGGCATCCTGTTTTACGGGTCAAACCCCGTTGTGCACCCGGACGATCTTTCTATCGCGTGCCTTCCCTATGAGAGAGGCATTAGAGCCGTCCTCAATCCCAGATACTATGCGCCCGAGATGCGGGAATACTTTAAAAAGTGCGGATGCCGGTTATATCAAACGGAGTCCGAAGCAAAGTTTTACGAAGGACTATGGTATCTGCCCCAGGTCCGAGCACTCATCGATGGACGGATTCTAGATAAACGGGGCATAGGCTACGTTCAACCTGATTCCAAAGTGTGCTACATGATCCATGTTGGTGAGGCCAGCGAAAGATCAAATGAGGATGACTAAATAGCCGAGCCAGAAGAAGCTCCTCAAGAGCTCGAAGATGGAGGACAAGCAACCTTTGATGAGCTAACCAAGATTGACTTAGGAACGCCCGATAATCCAAGGCCGACCAACATCAGCTCACTCTTGTCGGAGGAAATGAAAGTGCAGATAATTGCCCTGCTGCATGAGTTCGTCGACTGCTTCGCGTGGACATACAAAGAAATGCCAGGTCTTTCCCCTGAAGTAGCCATGCATAAGCTGGCTATATCTCCTGATGCTAAGCCAGTCAAACAAGCTCCTCGAAGAATGAGAAGGGAACTAGAAGAAAAGGTCATCGAAGAAACTAAGAAGCTCATCGATGCCGGCTTCATCAGGGAAGAGAAATATGCGGACTGGATCGCATGCATAGTCCCAGTGAAGAAGAAAAATGGGCAGATCCGAGTTTGTGTCGATTTCAGGGACCTCAACAAGGCATGTCCTAAAGACGACTTTCCGCTACCGGTCATGGAAATGATGGTCGATGACACCTCAAATTATGAGTTGTTCACCTTTATGGATGGCTCATCTGGATATAATCAGATCAAGATGTCGCCTGAGGATGAGAAACACACAGCATTTCGAACCCCGATCGGAATATACTGCTACAAGGTGATGCCGTTCGGACTGAAGAACGCAGGTGCTACATATCAAAGGGCGATGACCAATATCTTTGATGACCTAATCCATAAAGTCGTCGAATGCTATGTTGATGATCTGGTCATCAAGACTAAAGCCAAGGCTGATCATATCCAAGATCTTAGGACCGTTCTCACCAGACTGAGGGAATACGATCTGAAGATGAATCCTCTGAAATGCGCTTTTGGCGTGTCATCGGGAAAATTCCTGGATTTTATAGTCCGGCATCGAGGGATCGAAGTTGACCCATCAAAGATAAAGGCCATCATGGAGATGCCCCCTCCGAAAAGTCTGACACAGCTAAGATCTTTTCAAGGCAAGATTGCTTACATACGGAGGTTTATCTCAAATTTATCGGGAAGGTGTAGGCCTTTCTCAAAGCTCATGAAGAAAGGAGCTCCTTTTATCTGGGATGCCGAATGTTAAGCAGCGTTCGAAAGCATCAAACAATACTTGTTGCACCCTCCAGTGCTGGCCGCTCCCATTCCAAATAAACTGCTGATTCTCTACACTGCCACGCTGGATGAGTCACTCGGTGCGCTCCTTGCCCAGAATAACGAGGAGGGAAAAGAAAATGCCCTCTACTACCTCAGTCGAACTCTAGTCGGGGCGGAATACAACTATTCCCCAATCGAAAAGCAATGCCTGGCTCTGATATTTGCTGTGAAGAAGCTGAGGCACTATCTGCTTGCTCATCGGGTTATGCTGATCTCCAAGGTCGACCCGCTCAAACACTTGATGACCAGAGCGAGCCTAGCCGGCAGAATGGCAAGATGGGCTGTTATGCTACTTGAGTTTGACATAGTTTATACTCCTCAGAAAGCAGTTAAGGGCAAGCTCTTGCAGACTTTCTCGCTGCTCATCCCATACCAGAAGGGTCGCCGCTAAATTGTGAGTTACCCGACGAACAAGTGCTGCACCTCGAGGAAGATGAGCCATGTTGGGAGCTCTACTTCGATGGGGCCTCATCAATAAGGAGCTCCGGCAGATAAATCGTCCCGGAGGTAAAAGCGGGGATAGGATTGGTGTTCATCACGCCATCATTGGGAACACTACGGCGTTCTTTCGCTCTCACCGAGCCTCGGACAAATAATGAAGCTGAGTATGAACCTCTGATAGCTGGTTTGGAGCTTGCCATAGAAATGGAAATCCTTCGGCTACGGGTTTATGGTGACTCCCAGCTTGTCGTCAGCCAAGTAAGCGGCGACTATAAGATATACAAACCCGAGTTAGCTCGGTACAGAGGCCGGGTGGTGGAACTCATGAAACAGTTCACTCACATTGAACTAATGAGAGTCCCTAGAGCGTTGAATGGAAAGGCTGACGTACTCGCTCGCTTAGCCAAGGAACTGGCTGATCCTGACATGGACGAAATTCTGATCACAGTCAGGAGCCGACAAATTCTACCCCCAGTCTCTCTACGAGAAGAGAAAAGCGCGGAACAGAAGAGCAGTCCTGCCGAAGAAGCTTCAATCATCCAAGACGAGCCCGATTGGACAGAACCCTTTATAGAGTACCTCCGATACGACAAGCTGCCCGAAGAAAAATCTGTGAGGATTCAGCTGAAGAAAAGAGCTCTCCGATACGTGTTTGTAAATGATACGTTATACCGCAGGTTATATGACCAACTCTGGCTCAGGTGTTTGTCATTGGCCGAAGCCCAAAAGGTCATGAAAGATGTTCACTCGGGCGTTTGCGGTGCTCACCAATCTGGCCCCAAGATGCGACTTCAAATCAAACGGCTTGGGTATTACTGGCCCACCATGATACGGGATTGCGGAGAGCATGCAAAGAAATGTCAAATCTGCCAAGTCCATGGTGATTTCATTCACAAGCATCCCAATCCGTTACATCCTACGGTGGCGTCGTGGCCCTTCGAAGTCTGGGGCACCGACATTGTTGGCCCAATTGATCCTCCATCATCCAAAGGCCACCGGTTCATACTGGCCGCGACAGACTACTTCTCCAGATGGGCTGAAGCTGTCCCGCTAAAAGAAGTCAAGACAAAAGATATTCTGACATTCTTCCAGCATAATATTCTATACCGCTTCGGTACACCAAGAAGAATCATTTCTGCCAACGGGCCTTCTTTCAAGAGCTTCAATGTCTCAAGGTTCGCTACTCAGCACAAGATAGACTGGAGATATTCCTCTATCTATAATCCAAGAGCCAATGGGCTAGCCGAAGCCTTCAATAAGACTCTATGCAAGCTCCTGAGGAAAAATGCTTCAGCCAACAAGAGAGACTGGAATCTCAAACTTCACGAGGCGTTGTGGGCATATCGTACCACGCACCGTACTCCAACTCAGTCCACTCCATACTCATTGCTCTTCGGAGTGGAGGCGGTCCTCCCCCTCGAAGTCGAAGTTCCAAGCTTAAGAATGGCCGTTCAGCACGAGTTGACGGAGGAGGAAAACGTGCTCCTTCGACTTGAAGAGCTCGATGCCCTCGAAGAAAAGAGGCTCGTGGTGCAGCAAAATCTGGAGCTATACCG
Source organism: Agapanthus africanus (assembly GCA_030015575.1). Classification (NCBI taxonomy): domain Eukaryota; kingdom Viridiplantae; phylum Streptophyta; class Magnoliopsida; order Asparagales; family Amaryllidaceae; genus Agapanthus; species Agapanthus africanus. Next base: position 112,488,135 of record JASDDO010000028.1, read on the forward strand.
AGCCCAAATGTCACGGGCCTATGACAAAATAACCCGTCTCTGCGCTTTCAAGAAAGGTGAATTGGTGTTGGTCCTCAAAAGACCGATCATCCCCAATCGACATGCCAAAGGAAAATTCGAGCCAAACTGGGAATGACCATACGTCATCGAGAAAGTGTTCGACGGAGGATCCTACCAACTAATAAGTGCCGAGGAAGAAAGGCCCATGCCACCCATCAATGGCTGATATCTCAAGAAATACTACACGTGAATGCTCCAAGTCGCAGGCGAATTGAGCACATCAGCCCTACGGTCTGGATCATACATCCTGCAAAACCGTATACAATCCACGGGCGTAAATCACCCATATTTCTCCCAAATCTTGCCGATGAGACTACTTTTAAAGTCCCACCAGCGGCAAAAAAAAGGAAAGAAAAAAAAGAGAAAAAAAAAGGTATGTCCACAAGCAAAACGGGCACGGATGAAAACCCGAAGGGGCTCCGTGAGTAAAAACAGCAGGACTACCGGCGAGTTTGCGAAAACCCGAAAGGGCGCAAACTCGTGAAAAGAGATGAAATACACTCGCAAAGTCCTCTCGACCTTGTGAGGAGAAAACCCCTGCGCGAGATCCTTTCGACTCACAAAGGAGCAACACACTTAGGAATCCTCACGATTCCTAAGGAGAAAATACACCTGCGGGATCCTTACAACTCGTAGGGAGAAAATGCTTTTATGGGACCCTCACGGCCCATAAAATTGAAAAGCCTTAGGTGATAGGGACCCAAACCTGTCTCCTAAGCCATCATTCCCCAACGGGCAACGGCAAATGATGAGTCACTCCTGGCATTTCGCTTCAGTGTTAGCGGTGCTGATGCCGACCAAAAACCCAAATCCCAAGTCCTCCCAAGGCAAATGATGAGTTGCACCTGGCATTATTCCAGTGCAGCAATGCTGATGCCAAACAAGATCCAAATTCCAAGTCCCCAAACGGCGAATGATGAGTCGCTCCTGGTACCATATTCCAGTGTAGCGATGCAGACGCCAACCAAAATCCAATTTCTCAAAATTCTCCAGCCCTACGGCCAGTCCTCAAATTGACTGCCGTATACAATCCACGGGCTCAAATAATTCTCGTCATACCCATGCCCCACCACAAGCACCAGTTACGCGGCTGGTCTCCGCCTTTGGAATTATGCTCCATTGAGAAGACCCACTCATGTGTCCTCACGATACATGAGGAGAACAAACCTTTGTGGGATCCTTACGACTCATAAAGGAAAAACACACTTAGGAGTCCTCACGACTCTTAAGGAGAAAATACACCTGCGGGATCCTTACGACTCGTAGGGAGAAAATGCTTTTATGGGACCCTTACGGCTCATAAAATTGAAAAGCCTTAGGTGATAGGGACCTAAACCTGTCTCCTAAGCCATCGCACCCCCAACAGGAATAGGCAAATGATGAATTGCTTCTGGCACGTGTGCTTCAGTGTTAGCAACGCTGATGCCTACCCTAACCCCAAAATCCCAAACTCCAATCCAACAGACCCCTAAGTATTTAAACTAGGAACAGATGGCCCCTAAGTCGTTAAACTGGGAACAAATGACCCCTAAGTCGTTAAACTGGGAACGAGGGAAATCTCCTCAAGGCAGATGATGATTCGCTCCTGGTACCATATTCCAGTGCAGCGATGCTGATGCCAAACCAAAACCAAAATCCCCAAATCCTGTCATGACAAATGATGATTAACTTCTGGTACCATATTCCAGCTTAGCGATGCTGATGTCAACCCAAATCACATCAAGTCAAACAACCAATGACCTCCCTGGTAGAATCAAATTCCACCTCGGAAACAAGTCAACTTCATCCGTGACGCCGCAAGAAGCGGGGGCAAGTCAAATCCAGAATCGACCGTCCAAGTCGCAAAAAAGGCAAAACCGACCGTCTTCGTCGCTAAAAGGGCAGCATCGACCGTCCACGTCGCAAAAAGGGCAGCACCGACCGTCCACGTCGCTAAAATGGCAGCACCGACCGTCCACGTCGCAAAAAGGGCTGAACCGACCGTCCAAGTCGCAAAAAGGGCAGAACCGACCGTCCAAGTCGCAAAAAGGGTAGAACCGACCGTCCACGTCGCTAAAATGGCAGAACTGACCGTCCAAGTCGCAAAAAGGGCAGCATCGACCGTCCACGTCGCTAAAAGGGCAGCAACGACCGTCCACGTCGCTAAAAGGGCAGCAACGACCGTCCAAGTCGCAAAAATGGCAGAACCGACCATCCACGTTGCTAAAAGGGCAGCATCGACCGTCCACGTAGCAAAAAGGATAGCACCGACCGTCCACGTTGTTAAAATGGCAGCACCGACCGTCCACGTCGCAAAAAGGGCAGAACCGACCGTCCAAATCGCAAAAAGGGCAAAACCGACCATCCAAGTCGCAAAAAGGGTAGAACCAACCGTCCACGTCGCTAAAATGGCAGAACCGACCGTCCAAGTCGCAAAAAGGGCAGCATCGACCATCCACGTCGCTAAAAGGGCAGCAACGACCGTCCACGTCGCTAAAAGGGCAGCAACGACCGTCCAAGTCGCACAAAGGGCAGAACCGACCGTCCAAGTCGAAAAAAGGGCAGCATCGATCGTCCACGTCGCTAAAATGGCAGCACCGACCATCCACGTCGCTAAAATGGCAGCACCGACCGTCCACGTCGCAAAAAGGGCAGAACCGACTGTCCAAGTCGCAAAATGGGCAGAACCGACCGTCCAAGTCGCAAAAAGGGCAGAACCGACCGTCCACGTCGCTAAAATAGCAGCATCGACCGTCCACATCGCTAAAAGGGCAGCAACGACCGTCTACGTCGCTAAAAGGGCAGCAACGACCGTCCAAGTCGCAAAAAGGGCAGAACCGACCGTCCAAGTCGTAAAAAGGGCAGAACCGACCGTCCACGTCGCTAAAAGGGCAGTATCGACCGTCCACGTCGCTAAAAGGGCAGCAACGACCGTTCAAGTCGCAAGAACCGACCGTCCAAGTCGCAAAAAGGGCAGCATCGACCATCCATGTCGTAAAAAGGGTAGTGCCAGCTTCCCAAAAGGTGGGAACCGAATCAAGTCGGCTCCATGTGAAAGAAGATCCATCAATTTCATGTACACGACCCACATATGTGGTGTGCATCTATTGATGGGGGGCAATTTGTTGGGGTAAAAATTTACACCCCGGTTGATCAAGTCAAAATCAAAGTCAACCCCAAGCCAAGTGGGCCTAAGCCCAGATCCAGTGGGCCCATGCCCGGGTCGAGCCCGAACATGAAGCGGCCGGCCTCCCCCCATGCCAAGATAAAATTTTGTAATAAATAATTTTGTTGTATTTCTTTTATTTTATTTTATGGATAAATGTAAGAAAAATAGGCATAAAGCCAATTTTTTGTAAAGCCCATGGCTTATGTGCAAAAAGAAATGGCACATGAGCCATGGAATAGGAAAAATGCCATTTTGTGAAGCCCAAGGGGCTATGTGTAAAGTGTATAGCCTATAAAGGCAAGGATAATGAAAATATCTCATAACTTTTCTCTCTCCAAAAAAAGTTTTAGATCTGAGATCTTTCTTCCTTCTTCAAGGTTCCAAAACCTTCTTCTTTCTTTTGAATTAAATCAAGAGTTTTACTCTTCATTCTAAAAAACTAAATAGTTTTTCACCACAAAACCTACTAAGGGGAACTCAGATCTGCCATCAAATCTCAAAAAGAAAAGATTTTTAAATCTCACATCTCTTTATCTCCAAGATCCGGCCAGCAAAGGAAGAAGAAGAACCCATTTCCTCAACCCAAAGCATCTTAGGAGTTTAACTCCACCCTATTTTCTCTTTAGAGAATTTCCGGGGCTAAAAGCCCCCTTTTTCCTCGCCGGCGCGCTAGCGCTCGAGCGCAAAACGCCCACGTGCTGACACGTGGCGCGCTTGCGCTCCAGCGCCCTGCGCTCGAGCGCAAAACGCCCACGTGCTGACACGTGGCGCGCTTGCGCTCCAGCGCCCTGCGCTCGAGCGCAAAGCGCCCATGTGCCGACACGTGGCGCGCTTGCGCTCCAGCGCCCTGCGCTCCAGCGCAAAGTGCCCACGTGCCGACACGTGGCGCGCTTGCGCTCCAGCGCCCTGCGTGCGAGCGCAAAGCGCCCACGTGCCGACACGTGGCGCGCTTGCGCTCCAGCGCCCTGCGTGCGAGCGCAAAGCGCCCACGTGCCGACACGTGGCGCGCTTGCGCTCAAGCGCCCATGCGCTGGCCCCACGCATCCTTTGGATGTCTTTTCCCCCCTTTTATATATATACATGTATATATATACATATGTATACATATGTACACATGAACATACTCCACGACCCCTGTAAAAACTCTGCGTGGCTCCCGATATATCCAAAACCCCCTTTCAAACCACAACCCATGCACACTGCACATTGAGTTCGCATGACTAGTTTAACCCGTCAATCGGAGGTTCTCTCGCTCCAAAGGCGAAGGGTAATTAACGGCAGCTTAGTCCGCGGCTGCCGGAGATTCGGATCCCTACAATCATTAAACCACGGCCTACCCTAGGCAGGGGGAATCTGTAGTACGCCTGACAAGCGCGCGCGTATTCCCATCCTAATGGGGTGACAAAAAACACCCTACATTTTGCAATGATGAACAAGAGTTTAAGGGCTTTGATAACATTTTTATCTTTGACTGAGCATGGATCATTATAGCTCTGAATTTTACTCAATTTTGAGTGGGAGGCTTTGCCTCTGGAATATTAACCAATTTGGTTAAAACTAGTGTTAAACACTAGATAACAACAGTGTTAAAGCTCTCAAGTTAGTGTTAAACACTAGAAGATAACAGTGTTAAACACTGAAAGTATAATCCCCAAATTAGTGTTAAACACTAGGAGATAATCAGTGTTAAATACTGAAAATAAGGTTTTCAAATTAGTGTTAAACACTAAAAGTAAAGTTCTCAAATTAGTGTTAAACACTTGAAGAAAATCAGTGTTAAACACTGAGAATAAAGCTCACGAATTAGTGTTAAACACTAGAGAAAGAGGGGTCACGTGTGGACACGTGAGGGCGCCCGAATCCCTTTTTTTTTACTTCGCTCTGCAAATAAGTGTTAAACACTTTTTACTTTTATTTTGAGCATCATGTGTTGGCACGTGATGGACATTTATGCACTGATTGTTAACGCATCTGCTAAGGGGTCACGTGGGGACACGTGAGAGCGCCCAAAGCTTATATTTCCTTTGCTTTTTCTTTCTGCGTTTTGTAAGTCACGTGGGAGTACGTGACCTAGCACTTTTCATGCTCAGAGATCTCTTAAGTCTCTTTATTTTATTTTGAGAATTAAATTCTCTGTAGGGTTAAACCTTGATCATGATTTTGGAGGAATTAAATTCCTATTGTGAAAGAATTAAATTCTTATATATAGGGTTAAACCCTAATTTCTTTTAGAGGAATTAAATTCCCATATATGTAAAAGAATTAAATTCTTGTATAGGGTGAAACCCTAATTTCATTTTAAGGGGAATTAAATTCCTGTGAATTTGAGAGAATTAAATTCTCAATTAGGGTTAAACCCTAGTTTTGTCCATCTTGAAGGAATTAAATTCCTGTAATTTTAGGAGAATAAAATTCTCAGATAGGGTTTAAACCCTAATTTCATCATGAAGAAATTAAATTCATGTGAGTTTGGGAGAATTAAATTCTCATATAGGGTTAAACCCTAATTTTGTTTTGGGAGAATTAAATTCTCTAAACTCAATTCCCCCTCTAAGTTTTGGATCTGCATGGCGGGATCTCAACCCGATGAGAATTAAATTCTCAACTTATGGGGAGATGTGCTTCTGCAGATCTTCAACCAGAGGAAGAACTAAGTTCTTTTGTGCAGAAGAGTTAAATTCTTAGATTTGAGAATTAAATTCTCTGTTTGAAGTTTTGATCCCCTTTCTTTTCTCACCTAGGGTTTTCTTTGTTGAAAATTAAATTCTCCTTTCTTTTCTCTCTGAAATTTCAAGATTCCAAAACTCTATCTCCTCTCTTTTTACTCTTGGCTCCTATTTATAGGAGAAGGAAAAGAATCAATTTGTTTAGTAAATATTTCATTGAAAGATTTTGTTTGTTTTCATAATTAATATGATCTTTTAGATCATTCAGTGGATTTTATTCACCGTTGGATTTTAAATCCAAAAATATTCTGTTTGTTATTTTCGGTGAGATTTAGGGGAAATCTTTCCTTGTCTAAGATTTTTTCCATAAATTGGTGATTTTTAATCACCCTTGGATTTTTAATCCAACGGTCCCCATAATCCTTTTTCATTTGGAAAGATTTCAGAGAATTTTAGAATTTAATTCTATTGATTTATAAAGCTTTCAAGCCTATCACGTGTTGGCACGTGACCGCTCCTCCTTCAGAATTTTAATTCTGTACTTTAATTGGGCTGAAGGGTCATCACGTGTCAACACGTGGCCTCTGGTCACGTGCGAGCACGTGGTCTTTTTTCATCCACTTGTTTTACTTCTGATTGCTTAGGATTTTTAATTCTGTAAATAGATCACGTGTCAACACGTGACCCTTGGTCACGTGTGAACATGTGATGCCTCATTGAGGCCCTTATAACTTGATAGAATTAAACTCTGTATTTCTACTGGGCTAAAGACCATCACGTGTTAGCACGCGACCCTTGGTCACGTGTGAGCACGTGACGCCCCTTTGGGGTCTTTCCTCAGCCGCTTACTTCTGCTTGCTTAAAACTTTAACTCTGTAAATAGATCACGTGTCAACACGTGACCCTTGGTCACGTGTGAACACGTGATGCCTCATTGTTGCCGGGCATGTCTGGAGATCATTCAGCATCCTTTTGGTTTTGGCCGAAAGAGCCACCTCCCACGGAGCTTCTTCAACAAAAGAGCACGTTGCCCCCGGTGTGTCCGTCTTCTTAGGAGTGTGCGGTTGCGGTGGGCTTACTTTCCACTTCTCAGACAGCGCAAACTTGCCTTGTTGGTATTGATCCTCGATCCATCCCTTAAAGACGAAGCAATCTTCGATTGGATGGCTTACCGTTTGGTGGTAAGGGCAATAATTGGGATTATTCGCTTCGCTGGGTTGCAATGGTTGCTTTGGATTCGGCAGATTGATAAGCCTGTTGCGCATTGCTAGTTCGAATAGCCTCTTCGTTTTATCCCGTGGGAATGAGTAAGGACGCTTCATTTTCTTATTATAATAGCGCTATCTCTCTTCCAGTTGATCCATTAGTTTTGGGGCACTGGGCTGCTGTTGGGTATTTGCAACGAAGGTCGCCTTCCCTTTACCCTTTTCATTCCGCGTCTCCGGCTTCGGAGGAGACGGTCTACGACCCATCTGGTCCATCTGGGCCAGCTTATCGATTAAAGCCTGGAACGTGGTCGGTTTGAAGAACATCATGAACTATGAAATAGTTGTATGAGGGTCTAGACTGCCCACAAACATGCCCACCGCTGGTGCATTTTCGATGCGCTGTTCGCACTTCAACCACAGATTCCGCCATCGGATTGCGTACCGAACCCACGTCTCGCCTGGCTTCACCCTGGCATTGATCAATGCCGTTATTGGGGTGCATTCACTAGAACTTGCGAATCGCTGGGTGAATAGCAACTCCATCTCTGCGAATGTCTTGACAGAGTCATTTGGGAGTTCGGAATACCATTCGAACGCTGTCTCCGACAAGCTGCCAACGAACTGGCGAAGTAGCAGTTTATCGTCGCCTCCAATGTTATCGCACAAGGCCCTGAACTGAGCGACGTGTTGATGGGGATTGCCTGTCCCCTTGTATACGTGGAATTTGGGGATCGTGTAGCCCGGCGGGTACTTTATCTGATCATACCATCCCGGATACGGTCGTCCAGTTTTGACAACTTGGCCGGCCGCTTTATTTTCCTGGTGAACTTGTATTTGCTGAGGAATATAGTCATCCAGGACGCCTTGGAAATAGTGTCCTCCTTGGCTGCTGAAAGAGCTGGAGGTGGATTCGATGTCTCTCCTCTGTCATCTTCAATTATTACTGGAGGATCTTCGGCTGGAGGGTCCGGCTGGATCATCATGCCCATCATATCTTGGAATAGAAGGGCCATTTATTTTATATTGGCCTCTTGTCCCGCGGCCTCTTTGTCCTTCTTCTCAAGCATTCTACGAAGGAATTCGGCATCAATTTCCTGCTCACGGCGTTGCTCCGAGGATGCCTCTGGGCTTGCTTTCGGTCCTGTGAGTGCGGCCATGGCTGTTAACATCTCTTGGAGATTTTGTTGCTTCTTCTCTTGAGCCTTAGTCATTGATCGCGTAAGCGGTCGATGACCTATGGAGATACGGCTATCCTCTTTTCCGGATGCCATATAGACAGTATGCACCACCATGCCCCCAGACTTAGGGCGTTTGGGCTCAGCGTTTTTGTGGTCCGCCACGTTCACAGGGGCTTTCTCTGGTCTCCTTTTCCTTTGAGTAGTTGATGTTGAGGGAGTCGTTGCAGTGGGCACCTAAACAACTGTTGCCTTTTGTGGCCCGATAGGATGGTTTTCTTCCTGCTGAACCTTCAGCTTCTTCTGTCGGCGAAGATAGTCTTGATCGATCATTGACTCCGGGACCCATCTCCAGACTTTGTATACTTTGGAGGATAGCCGCTGAAGGGGCTGTTCTGGCTTCTTTTCTGTAACATTCTCCGCGGGTGGAGGAGATCTTTTCAGTACGGTGGTAGGAGAGTTCCTGCGCACCTTGTTCAGCAATTCAAAGCTGTTCCCGGTTGGAACAACAGCATTGGCTTCCACCGTTGGGGCTGGTGGAGTTAGCCCAGAGGGGGAGTTGCCCCCAGCCTTCCTTATTCGGCGCCAGTGGCGACGTCGAGCGCGTCGAGCTGTTGGGATTGGTTCAGTGATGGGGATGGCTTCGTTACGCCCCCTGTTTTGGTGGGGCGTCGTTGGTGCCAGCCTCTTGAAGATTGGCGCCCGTTGAGCAGCAGTAGCCAATCTGTCGAAGACAGACTTTTGAGCAGGAATGGGAGCTGAAGTGGGAGCCGAAACAGCCAGTCTTGTAAAGACCGACCCTTTGGTAGGAGAAGCTGCCTTGACGACTTCGGGAGCAGGGTTGGTTACTCTTTTCGGAATAACCTTCTCTTGAGTTGCGGGCTTCATCTTGGGCCCACAGGAAATTTGGCCCAATCTGGAGAAGACCGAGGCGCTGGAGCTGGACGACCTGCTGAGAGGGGCCGCAGTAGTTGTAAGCCGGTCAAAGACCGACTTCTTGGAAGCTTCCGGGGTTGGTATAGGAGCGCTGAAGCTCGTTGGCGGGAGCATGGTCCCGAAAAACAAACCAGTGGTGGCCTGAGTGACCTGTTCCACCGGCATCGTGAACAGGGAAGCCGCTTGGGGCTCGTAAGCTATGCCTCCAGATGAGGCGGAGTGTGGGTTGCAATTGCAGTTAGAACACTTTGCACAAGTGGACGCCATTGATCCTTCGCTTTCTGCACCAAGCAAAACGCCAAATCTTAGTACCTCGAAACCCAAAGGCAACCATTAGCAAACCGCAATTCGCTCGCGAACAAGACACACGAAGTATGGAGTGGAAAGAGGAAAAGGTTCCACCGGGCGTGCCAGAATATGTTCCCCTCCGAATATAGAGACGCGACCGCGTAGGTTCGTCTTGCCTAAAATTCGGGGAAGATGCTAATTGGTGCTATCCGTCCACCTCTCCGAAGATGCCAAGTTGATTTATGGCACCGTGTATCGAAGGTTTAAACGGATGCGGCCGATATAGCAGACTTCGTCAGATTCCCCCTCGTTTGAGGGATTTTTTGATTATGGGGACGCTCTTCCCTGCAGGCGCAAGCCCCTGCAGTTTATTACGCTACCGCATCGCGGAAACAACTTTCTCCTTCTCCAGATGGTCACTTCATGTCATGGGTGTTTGTTTTATTTTTGGTTGCCCGTGGATTGTATACGGAGACTAATTTATGTTGTCGCCTGTAGGGCGTGGACTAGTCCAAATCCGTATTTTCTTAGATTTGGGTTTGAAGGTTGGGTTTAAGGATACGTTAGTCTCCTTTTAGACTAAGATCAACTTAAACGTTTGTTAAGGATACGTTAGTCCAATTTAGACTAAGATCAACTTAACGGGATCATTTAGATCCAACAAAAGAGCAATTGGGCTCTATTGTTTAGTTTAGGGACATTGCGGTCGATTAGTGTAGGGACATTACGGTCCAGCGTTAGTTTAAGGACATTACGGTCTATTGTTAGTTTAAAGACATCGCGGTCGAGGTTAAGGACATCATAGTCCGTGAGTTTAAAGTCCTCACAGTCAAATGTTAGTTTAAAGACATCACGGTCGAGGTTAAGGACATCATAGTCCATGGGCTTAAGGACCCCACAGTCCAATGTTAGTTTAAAGACATCATGGTCAAGGTTAAGGACATCATAGTCCATGGGTTTAAGGACCCCACAGTCCAATGTTAGTTTAAAGACATCACGGTTGAGATTAAGGACATCATAGTCCATGGGTTTAAGGACCCCACAGTCCAATGTTAGTTTAAAGACATCACGGTCGAGGTTAAGGACATCATAGTCCATGGGTTTAAGGACCCTACAGTCCAGTTTAAAGACATCACGGTCGAGGTTAAGGACATCATAGTCCATGGGTTTAAGGACCCTACAGTCCAGTTTAAAGACGTTATAGTCTGTGAAATGTATGGTCGTCGGGACCCGTCACCTCTTTGAAGACGTTGAGGAATTACAACGACAAATATCAAAGGAGTGAAGAGATGTACCCTTAAATCAAGGTGGATTAAGTGATCTGTAGTCCGATTTGGAGCTAGGATCAATTAATTATATTATGAGCACATGGGCTCAGTTAAGTCTGAATTGAGGACTTATGGCCAACTTGGGCTAAGTCCAATTAAAATGTTGGCTCTTTGTTGGACCATTAGACATTTGTTTGGGTTCAAGCCCACATCATTTAGCAATACTAAACAAGAGTTTGAGGGCTCTGGTAACATTTTTATCTTCGATTAAGCAGTGGACGTTATAGCTCTGAGTTTTTACTCAATTTTGAATGGGGGGCTTTGCCTCTGGGAAATTAACCAATTTGGTTATAAAAAAATAGTGTTAAACACTAGATAACAACAGTGTTAGACACTGGCAATAAAACTCTCCAACTAGTGTTACACACTAGAAGATAACAGAAATAAAAATCTCAAAGTAGTGTTAAACACTAAAAATAAGATTCTCAATTTAGTGTTAAACACTAGAAGACAATCAGTGTTAAACACTGGAAATAAAGCTCTCGAATTAGTGTTAAACACTAAAGAAAGAGGGGTCACGTGGGGACACGTGAGGGTGCGCAAAGGTGGGGCCAGATCTCCTCACTTTGCTCTGCAAATAAGTGTTAAACACTTTTTTTTATATTTTAGAGCATCACGTGTTGGCACGTGATGGACGTCTGTGCGCTGATGACTAAAGCATTTGCTAAGGGGTCACGTGGTAACACGTGAGAGCGCCCAAAGCTTAGATTTCCTTTGCTTTTTCTTTCTGTGCTTTGGAGGTCACGTGGGAGCACGTGAGGCGTTGCCTCAGAGCTTTTTTCTTTCTCATTTTTGAGGATCTTTTCAGGGGTCACGTGGGGACACGTGACCTTAATTCTTTGCATGTATGAAGATCTTTTAAATCTCTTTATCTTTAAGAATTAAATTCTCTGTAGGGTTAAATCCTAATTATGATTTTGGAGGAATTAAATTCCTATTGTGAAAGAATTAAATTCTTATGTAGGGTTAAACCCTAATTTTCTTTAGAGGAATTAAATTCCCACATATGTAAAAGAATTAAATTCTTGTATAGGGTGAAACCCTAATTTCATTTAGGAGGAATTAAATTCCTGTGAATTTGAGAGAATTAAATTCTCAATTAGGGTTAAACCCTAGTTCTGTCCATCTTGCAGGAATTAAATTCCTATAATTTTAGGAGAATTAAATTCTCATATAGGGTTAAACCCTAATTCTGTTCATCTTGAAGGAATTGAATTCTTGTGAGTTTTGAGAGAATTAAATTCTCATATAGGGTTAAACCCTAATTTCATCTTGGAGGAATTAAATTCCTATAAATTTGGGAGAATTAAATTCTCTGAACTCAATTCTCCCTCTAAGTCTTGGATCTGCATGGCAAAATCTCAACCCGATGAGAATTAAATTCTCAACCTATGGGGAGATTTGCTTCTGCAGATTTTCAACCAGAGAAAGAACTAAGTTCTTTGTGCAGAAGAGTTAAACTCTTAGATTTGAGAATTAAATTCTCTTTTTTGAAATTTTGATCCCCTTTCTTTTCTCACCTAGGGTTTTCTTTGTTGAGAATTAAATTCGCCTTTCTTTTCTCTCTGCTATTTACCTTTTGGAAATTTCAAGATCCCAAAATTCTATATTTCTTCTCTTCTTGGCTCCTATTTATAGGAGAAGGAAAAGAATCAATTTGTTTAGTAAATTTCTCATTGAAAGATTTTGTTTGTTTTCATAATTAATATGATCATTTAGATCATTCAGTGAATTTTATTCACCGTTGGATTTTCAATCCAAAGATATTCTGTTTGTTATTTTTGGTGAGATTTAGGGAAATCTTTCCTTGTCTAAGATTTTTCCATAAATTGGTGATGTTTAATCACCCCTGGATTTTTAATCCAACGGTTCCCCATAACCCTTTTCCATTTGGAAAGATTTAGAGGAATTTAGAATTTAATTCTATTAAACTGTAAGGCTTTCAAAGCCTGTCACGTGCTGGCACGTGACCCTTGGTCACGTGTGAGCACGTGACCCCCAATTAAGTCCTTTCCTCAGCCGCTTATTTATGCTTCTGTTTTAACCATCACGTGTTAACACGTGACCCTTAGTCATGTGTGAGCACGTGATACCTCATTGAGGTACTTCCTAATTTTTAATCAGGGAACATGGATTTGCCATGGCTCCGCTTTGCTGACGTTGCGTCTGCTGTGACGAGACGAATGTTGAGGTGGTCTCTAGGTTGTCTGTGAACCTTCGAGATTTGGAACTAGGGACTTTGCCATGGCTCTGCTTGATTGTCGCGTCCGAATCCTGCTGGAATGAGGAGGTACGCTGTTGTGGGTCTCCAGGCTGTAGATGCGGCCGTCGTGACTTGGAACTAGGGACTCTGCCGTGGCTCCGAGATAGTCTCTAGGCTGTCTGTGAACCTTTGAGATTTGGAACTAGGGGACTTTGCCATGGTTTCGTTTATTGACGTCGTATCTGCTTCTGGTTGGAACGAGAAGGAACGCTATTGTTGATCTCTTAGCTCCCTTTTTGATGGAACCTGGTGGGATGATATGGTTCCCTTTTTGTTTGTGCCCTTGGATTGTATACAGAGATCGATGTGATCTTACCTGTAGGGCAAAAAGTTTCATTTCATTTTTTTTATTTCTTTCCGCAATGCTCTATCATTTCAGCTTTTTGTATCGCGAAATTCGCGATTGCCCAATCATTTCGGCTATTTTGCGCGGTGCCCAATCATTTCGGCTATTTTTTTTTACTCGCTGCCTTTTATTGCGAGTTGCCCAATCATTTCGGCTATTTTTGTATGCATATCTTTTACTTGCTGATTTTGTTGCAAGTTGCCCCATCATTTTGGCTATTTCATATGCATTTCTTTTACTTGCTGATTTTGTTGGAAGTATGGAACTTGGAACCTGATGCCAATCTTAGCATCAACATCGCTGCAACTGGAATATTGCCAGGAGAGAATCATCATTTGCCATGAAAGGACATGAAATTTGTTACCGATTTAGGCATCAACATCGCTATCACTGGGACATTGCCAGGAGCGAATCATCATCTGCCTTTGTCGATTTAAACAAAGATGGCTTAGAAAATAGGGTTAAAATCCTGTCGACTAAGGCTTTTGACTTCATGAGCCGTAAGGGTCTCATAAAGATGTTTCTTCCTACGAGTCGTGAGGATCTCGTAGGTGCATTTTCTCCTTAGGAATTGTGAGGATTCCTAAGTGTGTGTTCTCTTATAAGTCGTAAGGATTTTACAAGAGTGTTTTCTCCTTATAAGTCGAGAGGACTTACAAGTGTTTGTTCATCAAATGAGGGCATTCCTTGTCGTTGGTGGGACTCGGAAAGAAAATGATTATTTGCGCCCGTGGATTATATACAAGGGTCAGTATTAAACCGCTTGTAGGGCAGTCTGGGAAAGGTGTTGGCTTAAGAACAGGTTCAGATCCCTGTAGCTTAAGGCTTTTGAATCTTATGAGCCATGAGGGTCTCATAAGAGGGTTCTCTTTACGAGTCGTGAGGATCTCATAAGTGTAATTTCTCATTAGGAATCATGGGGATCCCTAAGTGTGTTGCTCCTTTGTGAGTCGTAAGGATCTCAGGCATGTAGATTTTTCCTTACAAGGTCGAGAGGACCTTACAAGTGTCTTTTAACGAGATTGCGCCCTTTCGGGTTTTCACAAACTCGCCGGTAACCCTGCTGTTTTTACTCACGGAGCCCTTTCGGGTTTTCATTCGTGCCCATTTTGCTTGTGGACGTACCATTTTTTTACCACGTCAGCCTGGGGATGGCGCGGGTTTGTAATAGCTTAAAGACGTTTCGGTCAGTAGTTAGTTTTAGGACATTTCGGTCCATCGCTAGTTTAGGGACGTTTCGGTCCGTTATTAGTTTAGGGACATTTCGGTTGTTGTTAGTTTAGGGACATTTCGGTCCATTGCATGTTTTCGAGGCGAGATTTCGCCGGATACTGCTTATTGAGTTCAGGCTTGGGAAGATAGCGAGCGGATATAGGCGTCGTCATCTATCGTTGACCTAGGCCGTGACTCGTCAGGCGTAGTATTTTTTCAGGAACCGACAGTTTATTGGCCTGAAGGGTCTTTCGCCATGCATATCCATGAGCAAGTAAGCCCTACCTTGGTAGAATTTGTCTATGATGTACGAGCTTTCATAGTTCGGTTCGAATTTCCCCCGTTTGACACGATTGGGAATCATAGGTCTCTTGACCACTAGCACGAGTTCGCCTTGGCAGAATATTCTCGGCCTAGTCAATCTCTCGTATGAGCGCGTCATCTTTGCTTTGTAAGCTTCCAGGTTTTGCTGCGCCATGAGCCGGGTTTCGTCAAGGGCGTCGAGTTCCTCCAGCCGAAGATGAGCGTTCTCTTCTTCTGTTAACTCGTAATGAACCGCCACTCGTAGAGAGGGTAGCTCTATCTCCAAGGGGAATACCACTTCTACGCCGAATACCAATGCATACAGAGTTGCATTTGTGGCCGTTTTGAACGTGGTCCAATATGCCCAGAGAGCTTCATCCAGTCTCTCGTGCTAGTCCTTCTTATTTCGAGACACCGTCTTCTTTATGATCTTCGTCAAGGTCTTGTTGAAATCCTCAGCTAGACCATTAGCTCGGGGATTATAGACCGAAGAATATCTCCAGTCTATATTATGCTGCTGTGCGAAGCGGCTGATTTTGTGACTTTTGTAGGCTGGCCCGTTATCGGAGATAATCCGTCACGGAGTGCTGAACCGATAGATGACGTGTGTCTTAAAGAAATGGAGGATATTCTCCATCTTGCTTCTGCCCACTTGGAGAAGTAATCAGTTGTCGCCAATATGAACCGATGTCCTCTGGACGATGCTGGTTCGATGGGCCCAATTATGTCGGTTCCCCACATTTCGAATGGCCAGCTAGCCACCGTCGGGTGTAGTGGATTTGGATGCTGGTGGATGAAGTATCCATGAATTAGGCACGAGTGGCACTGTTTCGCGTATTTGAGGCAGTCTTGAATCATCGTGGTCCAATAGTAGCCCATTCTTTTGATCTTCAGCTTCATCTTTGGCCCGGCTTGATGAGATCCGCCGAGTCCGTCGTGAGTTTCTTGGATGACTCTCCTTGCTTCTTCAGGTCCCAGGCATCTCAGCCATAGAGAGTCAAGCGATCTCTTATATAGCGTGTCATTGACGAAGGCAAAGGACAGAGCTCATTTCATGAGCTGATGTCTTGAGGACGCATCTTCAGGTGTTCGACAGGATTTGAAGTAGTCTATAAAGACTTCTCTCCAATCCTTAGCCTTCTCTTGGTCTTTTATTTGTAGGGTCGTTTGCTGGGTCGCTTCCTTTTCTTCAGACGCCTCCGGAGATGTTTCTGCCGGTGCAAGAACCCGACGACTTTGCACAATGATCCTTACGTCATCGAGATTTTCATCAGCCAATTCTTTAGCGAGCTCGGCTAACGCATCCGCTTTGCTATTTTCCGCACGCGGTATGCTTTCCAGGGCGTAGGAGGGAATTTGAGTCATCAATTGTTGTACTCTCTCACCGTACCTTACCAACTCTGGTTTGCACATTTGATAGTCGCCGTTTACTTGACTAACGATTAGTTGGGAGTCTCCGTATATGAAAAGGTTTTCAATGCCCATGTCGACAGCGATCTCAAGACCTGTTATCAAACCTTCATATTCAGCTTCATTGTTTGTCCTCGGCTCTGTCAAGGAAAAGGAAAAGCGCATCATCCCTCTTTGTGGAGTCACAAAGATGAGGCCTACCCCAGATTTTTTCACGCCCCGCTTCCCAGAGTACGCTAAGATGGCACGCGACATAGCCAACCATGCTACCTGTGGATAGGAAAAATCCTTCCACAGTCACATTACGGCTGTGGAGATATCAAGAACAGGAAAGTAAACTAAACTATCTAATACATGTCCATGAGCCAGAATAAATGAATCAAGAAATAATGTAGTATGCGGAAGCAAAAGATCAAATAAACACCTGGAAAGTAAGGTTGGATACCAACAGGATCCTTACCGCTTGGTCTAACAGCGGCAAAACTCCTGATCAGTCTGCAAAGAAGGTAGAGAATCTGGGCCATGCAAAACCCAGACGTCAGCGCGTCATAATATCAAGCAATAATAAAACAGGGGTGGCAATACATGCAAGTATGAGTATAAATGGTAAACAAGCATAACAGTGATATAAGTAAGGACGGTGGTGCAATGTGTAGCGAGTTATCTAAATTAGTCTATTGGGTTAACTACTCTCAAGTCTTTGAAATCAATTTGATGAATCATCGATGTAACTCAATAGTATCCCGTGTGTGCCCGGGACCACGGTCAAGATTCTCGGGCTGACTCCGAGACGTGCCGCTAGGCAGTAAAGGTAGCATGTACAGATGAGTGATGTCAGCATCATCACTCCGGGGCTGGCCTAGCCCGTAAGACTGATCAGAACAGGTATCGAACTGTCGAGTTACAAGTCAGGTTTCATCATTGATTTCCCCATACCCCCAAGTTATAAGTGTTCAAGTCAGGTATTTAAGTAATCAAGGACTAATGCCAACACAGGAGCAGTTAGGTGCAGGTTTGTCTGGATAGACAACAGGAACGGTCCGTAAGGACTACATGTCAGGTTTGTTGGCATTAGACACAAGATCAGGTAACAGGTAAAGCCATGGTACATCAGGTCAAGTCCAGTAGTGTAATTAGGTGTCATGTCATGTCAGGAGTGTACGGTACCATGTCATATCAAGTAGGCAGTGCATCAGGTCATGTCAGGAAGCACAAGATGTCATGTGGGTGCTTATAATCAAACTAACATAAACAAGATTATAAATGAACAAGCATGAATACTATCAGAACAATAAACTAGATCAGGTAATATGGTAAGCAAATAGGCACATATTACATTATATCGATGCACGGTTATCATTACTTAACTACAGTATACAAATATGGATGTTAGAATCATGTTAACATGCACTACGTAATCTAGAGATGCAATGACCTGTATAATAGGTTCAATAGATGCAATTAAAACTAAAACCGGTTAAAGAAACACACGGGCGTCCAACAGGGTATAAAACATAAAAGGATACTGTGGACTATAAAATAATTGTTATGTGATTTAATTATGATTGTGGGTACTATGTATAGTAGAACTAAATGCAACATGGCATGTTTCGTGCGATGAAACTAAATGATATAACGGAACGTCAAACTGTTACAAGGAAAATTATAGTATTAAAATGAAGGATTTTGTAACAAAAAGGCATACTCCCAAGAACGGACGCACGTACGTGCGCGTAGCCATCCAAACACGTCTGTTTCACTGAACGGGATGAGAACGTGATGCAAGGACGCTACCACAGGGTTAGGGATACTCAGCAGGCCATGCAATGTATTATAATAAATATTTTCAGTGACTAAAAGTTATATGTTAAAATATGCAATGCCAGATGAAATGCCGATATGCAGTTTATACTAGATGCACGTGTCAAAGCAACGAGTCAGGATAAACTATAAATATAAATCAAACAAGTTCAAGCAAGCGGGTCGGGTCGAATGCGATGTACCAAGTAACTACCATTCGACCCAAACATGCTAAATCAAGAAAAGACCATGGATAGGTAATTACGGAAACTGGAATTGGTATAAGTGA
The DNA here is from genome assembly GCA_030015575.1 of Agapanthus africanus. Taxonomy (NCBI): domain Eukaryota; kingdom Viridiplantae; phylum Streptophyta; class Magnoliopsida; order Asparagales; family Amaryllidaceae; genus Agapanthus; species Agapanthus africanus. The sequence goes on from JASDDO010000028.1 coordinate 112,506,567, forward strand.
ACTCGGGTGTTACATTATACCCAACTACAAAAGAATTTCGTCCTCGAAATTCCAAGAACAAGATAGGATAAACAAACAAGAAATTTCAAGAATAGATATGGAACTTCTGCCGGATTTCATCTTCTCGTTCCTAAGTTGGTTCTCCATGCAAGCGATTACTCCAAGAAACAAGCACAAGAGGGATAACTTTGTTCATAAGAACCCCTTCTCTTCGATCCACAATTTACCTCAGTCGCTCCTCAAAGGTTAAATCTTCTCGTACAGTCTGCTCCGAAAGATCCAATACATATATTTCATCTCGAGCATACTTACGGAGTTGAGATACAAGAAACACGTCATGAACATTCTCCAAAGATTGCGGTAACACCAAACGATACGCCACTTCTCCAATACGCTCCAAAATCCTAAAAGGTCCAACGAATCGAGGACTAAACTTTCCTCGACTTCCGTAACGGATTGCCCCTCTAGTCGGTGACATCCCCAAGAATACTAAATCACCTACAACGAACTCTAGAGGTCCTCTCGACGTATCAGCCCAACTCTTCTATCGGTCTTGTGCCGCCTTCACATGATTCCGGATATTGCTACCCCTCTCAACTGTCTGCGCAACCAAATCTGGTCCCACACTCTTCGTTCACCAACATCGTCCCAACAAACAGGTGAACGACACTTGCGACCATATAAAGCTTCGAATAGAGCCATCTGAATAGTCGCCCGGAAACGGTTGCTGTAAGAAAACTCCACCAAAAGTAGATGATCCCCCCATGAACCCGTGAAATCCAACTTGCAAGCTCTCAGCATATTTTCAAGAGTTTGGATCGCTCTCCTCGACTGGACATTTGTCTGAGGATAATAATCTGTACAAAACTTCAAAACTAATCTCCAAACTTTCCTGTAAGTCCCTCCAAAAGTGTGGTAAGAGACGTTTGTCATGGTCGATAACGATGCTCACCGGTACTCCGTGCAATCTTACTATCTCCTATGTGCACAGTTCTGCCAAAACTTCTATTGATTGATCGACTCGAAATTGTATGAAATGAGCTGCCTTGGTTAATCGATCAACAAACACCCAAACTGCATTGTTTCCCTTTTGGACTCCGCTGTAGAGCCGTCACAAAATCCATGGTTATATGTTCCCACTTCCATTGAGGAATTGGAAGTGGTTGCAATAAACCAGCAACCCTTTGATGTTCAACCTTAACTTGCTGACCCACCAAGCACTTTGCTACAAAGCGGGCAATCTCCCGTTTCATGCCTTCCCACCAGAAATGCTGTCGTAGATCTCGGTACATCTTTGTGCCTTCTGGATGTACGGAATACGCGGACCTGTGCGCCTCCATCATAACTTCTCTGTGGATGTCTCCCTTTGGCACACGCAACGACTACCATACTGCAACGAACCATCTTCATGAACCAATAAGTCCGTTCGAAGATCAGCTTCAACCTGTTCTCGAAACTCCCGCAATCTTGGGTCCTGCAATTGCCCTGCTTTACTATCCTCGATCAACGACGACTGTACTTGCAGCTGCATCAACTGTCCCGAAGAATACGGTAGCACAATCTCCAACTCGGATCTCCGAAAAAAAAAATCTTCAATACATCCATTCTGTGCAGTCAATATCTGAATTGCTGGCAACCGACTAAGCGCATCCGGCACAACATTAACCTTCCCTTGATGGTATTTAAGACCAAGATCGTAGTCAGCCATCAGCTCCAACCATCTACGCTGTCTCGTAAATAGGTCCTTCTGAGTGAACACGTACTTAGGCTTTTGTGATCGGTGAATACTTCGACCCCTTTCACCCAATAAGTAGTGTCTCCAGATCTTCAAAAGAATTACAGCTGCTAGCTCCAATTCCTGAGTTGGGTAATTCTTCTCAAGGGTCTTCTACTGTCTCGACGCGTAAGCTACAACCTTCCCACGCTGTATCAAATACATCCCAATCCTTTTCCAGATGCGTTGTTGTGATACACCAATCCTCCAGAACTGTCTGGCACGGTTAAAACAGGTGCGGTTATCAATCTCTGCTTTAACTCCTCAAAAATTGATGCGTACTTATCCGTCCATACCAACAGTACTTCCTAGCGCGTAAGCCTGGTCAAGGCTCAGCCAAACGAGCAAACTTCTCCATCAAGTCCAGAAAAACTTCTGATCTCTACAACGATCTCCGGAATAGGCCAATCTCGAACTGCTGCAGTCCTCTCTGGATAAACGGTGATTCCATCTCCAGCTATGATATGCCCCAAAACTTTGCTTCTTCCAGCCAAAACTCGCACTTGCTCATCTTTGCATACCAACTTTCTTGTCTCAATGTCTGCAGTGCGATCTTCAAGTATCCTACATGCTCTTCTTTGCTCCCTGAGTAGACCAGAATATCATCGATGAACACCACGATAAACTGGTCCCAGAACGGTGAAAGATTCGGTTCATCAAGTCCATAAATATCGCCGGCGCATTCGTTACTCCGAAGGACATCACCAAATACTCGTAATGTCCATACCGAGTTCTGAACGCAGTCTTGCAAATATCTTCTGTTTTAACTCGGACCTGATGATATCCGGATCGCAAATCCAGCTTCGAGAATACCCTCGCGCCACTAAGCTGCTCAAACAATTCGCCAATGTGAGAGATCAGGTACTTGCTTTTAATAGTCACTCGGTTTAATCCTCGATCATCGATGCACATCCTCCTTGTGACGTCATCCTCTTTGCTAGAAGAACTAGAGCTCCCCAAGGTGAGTTACTACTGCGAATCCAACCCTTCTCAAGTAATTCAGCAACATGCTTCTTGACTCCTTCCAACGCCACTGGTGCCGTCTTTGAGATTGGCGATGCACCAGGAATACAATTAATCGCAAACTCCACATCTCATTTTGTGGTAAATCCGAGGTATCCTCAATCACATCTATGAATTCTCGAACTACCGCTGGCGCTTCCTCCTTAACAACTTCCATCGACGAAAGATCATTGTTTGTTGGCCTAGCCCTAAACTCGACCGGCCCGACGGAACAGCTTCCTCCAGCAAAACAAGCTCCAGATGTCCAGGAATCTGAAGAATCACTTTTTTTTCCTCCTTACAATCAATATGAGCGTGAAAAGTGCCACGAAAATCCATTCCCAAGACAACAACAAACAAAGGGATGCACCAGAATTGAATAATTCTAATGCGATAAAGCATGAACAAGTAAGATACCGAGATGACTTCATCCGAAGTCAAGATACCGAAGAGGATTAAGCACGGGAAACATGCTTCAAGCTGGCGATAAAATAATAGCTGGTAAGTAATGAAACCGAGGAAAACAAGGTAATATAACGATCATGAAATAAGGAAGTGAATCAAGACCAGGATTCCAAGTTACTCAAATAGAGTACCGCATTGTAACCATGCTGCAGTTCATGGGTACAATTACATAACTCCACTCAAGTCGCCCAAATCCTAGTATCAGAATCAAAGAATAGGGAGAAACAATAGAAAACCAAAAGGGTTTCAAGTCGAGATGCAAAGTGGTTTGCATATCGTCAAGGCGAAGGATAAAAGAAAGATATGATTCAAGAATCACGATAATCAAGGTGGCAGGACATGTTCCTAATCACGAGTATTCTGATTCGTGTATTGGGTCCAATACCCAACTACAAAAGAATCAAACCTGATTAACCTATATCCTATGGCTCTGATACCAAAAGAACCATGTCACGCCCCGCTTCCCAGAGTACACTAAGATGGCACGTGACATAGCCAACCATGCTACCTGTGGATAGGAAAAATCCTTCCACAGTCACATTACGGCTGTGGAGATATCAAGAACAGGAAAGTAAACTAAACTATCTAATACATGTCCATGAGCCAGAATAAATGAATCAAGAAATAATGTAGTATGCGGAAGCAAAGGATCAAATAAACACCTGGAAAGTAAGGCTGGATACCAACAGGATCCTTACCGCTTGGTCTAACAGCAGCAAAACTCCTGATCAGTCTGCAAAGAAGGTAGAGAATCTGGGCCATGCAAAATCCAGACGTCAGCGCGTCATAATATCAAGCAATAATAAAACAGGGGTGGCAATACATGCAAGTATGAGTATAAATGGTAAACAAGCATAACAGTGATATAAGTAAGGACGGTGGTGCAATGTGTAGTAAGTTATCTAAACTGGTCTATTGGGTTAACTACTCTCAAGTCTTTGAAATCAATTTGATGAATCATCGATGTAACTCAATAGTATCCCGTGTGTACCCGGGACCACGGTCAAGATTCTCGGGCTGAATCCGAGATGTGCCGCTAGGCAGTAAAGGTAGCATGTACAGATGAGTGATGTCAGCATCATCACTCCGGGGCTGGCCTAGCCCGTAAGACTGATCAGAACAGGTATCGAACTGTCGAGTTACAAGTCAGGTTTCATCATTGATTTCCCCATACCCCCAAGTTATAAGTGTTCAAGTCAGGTATTTAAGTAATCAAGGACTAATGCCAACACAGGAGCAGATAGGTGCAGGTTTGTCTGGATAGACAACAGGAACGGTCCGTAAGGACTACATGTCAGGTTTGTTGGCATTAGACACAAGATCAGGTAACAGGTAACGCCATGGATCAGGTCAAGTCCAGTAGTGTAATTAGGTGTCATGTCATGTCAGGAGTGTACGGTACCATGTCATATCAAGTAGGCAGTGCATCAGGTCATGTCAGGAAGCACAAGATGTCATGTGGGTGCTCATAATCAAACTAACATAAACAAGATTATAAATGAACAAGCATAAATACTATCAGAACAATAAACTAGATCAGGTAATATGGTAAGCAAATAGGTACATATTACATTATATCGATGCACGGTTATCATTACTTAACTACAGTATACAAATATGGATGTTAGAATCATGTTAACATGCACTACGTAATCTAGAGATGCAATGACCTGTATAATAGGTTCAATAGATGCAATTAAAACTAAAACCGGTTAAAGAAACACACGGGCGTCCAACAGGGTATAAAACATAAAAGGGTACTGTGGACTATACAATAATTGTTATGTGATTTAATTATGATTGTGGGTACTTTGTATAGTAGAACTAAATGCAACATGGCATATTTCGTGCGATGAAACTAAATGATATAACGGAACGTCAAACTGTTACAAGGAAAATTATAGTATTAAACGTAGGCTGCAGGTTTAACGTGCAATCAAGGGATATATAGAACTTTAAATAGCATATATAGTAATTCAAATAGCATGTAGCAAGTTTTCACTTGCCTCGACGGATCGCGATACGGTAAACGGAATGTCTCGCGTCGGTGGGAAAAGTAGCGACGCGCGCACGGTACACGGAATGAGTCCAAACGACGAACAGTGGAATCACACGGGTCAGAGGTCCTCGCTGGGTCGTCGGGGATCGTCGCCGGCATGGTCGGATTCCGGCGAACCAGAAAACAGCGAACGCTAATACTAAAAGTAAAGAAACATTATAGGAAGAAAGAAAACAGAGAATGTAAATGAGGAAGGAGAATGAGGCAAGAAGAATTGCTCACCGGGTATTCAGAGGAATGATGGCATCGACGGCGATGGTCGGAGGAACTCCGGCGATCAGAGAATGTGCAGGGCTCGGCTTGAGGGTTTAGGTGTGCATGTGCGCGAGATTCTTGGTGGCTAGAGTCATTGGCAGAGGAGGCGAGGACAGGAGAGGGTTGTGATGAAGAGGAGGTCGCCGGCGATGAGACGGCGACGAGTTGGCACAGGTTAGGGCGTCGGTGTAAGGTAGGATGCAGGTGGAGGTGGTTGTGGTGCTCGGGAGATGAGTAATGTGTGGGGTGAGCACGGGGGTGAGGTTGAGGAGGTAGGGACGAGGAAAGGACGACGAGGGTGGTTGGTGGCGAGGAGAGCTCTGGTGAGGGTTTGCAGGGCTCGAGTTCGGTGAAGGCTGTGGGTCATCGTTGTCATGTTGCTCGGGGAGATGAAAGGAGAGGAAGGAGATGTGGAAGAGGTGAGAAAGGAAAGATGAGAGAGAAGGAGAGAGGTGTGGGCCCGGCACAGGGAAGAAAGGGGATTGGCTCGTGGGTTTTAGGAAGATTTGTTTTAGGAAAATTTGTTAAAGATGTTCAGTTTAAAGAATAACTTGAGAATATTGTAAGTTTGTAAAATATTTTCAAACTGATTAAATAAAAGAATAAATAGGTTTTAGCGGAATACAAAAATATTTCAGAATTGCGCCGGGTCCAAAAATTTAAATTTGAAATATGAAAATTATTAGCAAGTTCCAAGAATCAAAATGAAGGATTTTATAACAAAAAGGCATACCCCCAAGAACGGACGCACGTACGTGCGCGTAGCCATCCAAACACGTCCGTTTCACTGAACGGGATGAGAACGTGATGCAAGGACGCTACCACAGGGTTAGGGGTACTCAGCAGGCCATGCAATGTATTATAATAAATATTTTCAGTGACTAAAAGTTATATGTTAAAATATGCAATGCCAGATGAAATGCCGATATTCAGTTTATACTAGATGCACGTGTCAAAGCAACGAGTCAGGATAAACTATAAATATAAATCAAACAAGTTCAAGCAAGCGGGTCGGGTCGAATGCGATGTACCAAGTAACTACCATTCGACCCAAACAGGCTAAATCAAGAAAAGACCATGGATAGGTAATTACGGAAACTGGAATTGGTATAAGTGAACTCGGGTGTTACAGATTTGTTTATGGGGGTGCTGTGCTCTCGCTTCTTCATGGAAGATGCCCTGTCGAAGTAGAGTTCCTATCGGGTGTCACTCTCTCCTTTCTCCCCATCGATCGTGTCAAACGTGTGCTCATCTGGTAATTCGCAATTTAGGGGTGAATCGGCAGGTATAGGATGCTCGGCGAGGAAGTCAGCGATGGCCTGGCCTTTCACTGCCTTGAAGGGTCGATATGTTATCGAGAATTCCATCAGGAGGAGGGCCCATTTAGCGAGCCGTCCCGTTAGTATGGCTCTTGACATCAAATATTTGAGAGGATCCACTTTTGATATTAGGTTGACCTCATGCGCCAAAGCATAATGCCGGAGCTTCGTTATCGTGAAGATTGACGCCAGGCAATGTTTTTCAATGGGAGAGTAGTTATTTTCTGCCTCCAGGAGAACTCGACTCAAATAATAGAGAGCTCTTTCCTTTCCTTAGTCGTTCTCCTAAGCCCATAGTGCGCCTAAGGAACCTTCAAGGGATGTTGTGTACAGGATGAGGGGCTTTCCCTTGACCGGAGCGGTCAGTACTGGCGGATTCTGCAAGTATTGATTGATTTTGTCCAGTGCGCTTTGACATTTGCGATCCCAGACGAACGGAGTACCCTTCTTCATTAGATGACTGTAGGGACGACACTTGCCGGAGATGTTAGCTATGAACCGTCGGATATACGCGAGCTTTCGTTGGACAGACCGCAGTTGTTTGAGAGTTCTTGGCGGAGGCATTTCCATGATCGCCTTGATCTTTGATGGGTCTATTTCGATACCCCGGTGTCATACAATGAATCCCAGGAACTTGCCTGAGGAAACTCCAAATGCGCATTTAAGAGGGTTCATCTTCAGGTTGTATTTCCGAAGATGTTGGAACACTATCTTTAGATGCTCCCAATGCTCTTCGCACGATTTGCTTTTCACCACGAGGTCGTCGATATAACATTCGACGATTTCATGTATGAGGTCGTCGAAAATCTTCGTCATGGCCCTCTGATAGGTGGCGCCTGCGTTCTTCAGATCGAAAGGCATTACTTTGTAGCAGAATATGCCCAGAGGAGTCCAGAAAGCGGTATGCTTCTGGACTTCAGGATGCATCTTTATTTGATTGTACCATGACGAGCCGTCCATGAAGGAGAAGACTTCGTGAGTGGACGTGTTGTCTATCATCAGCTCGGTAACCGGTACGGGAAAGTCATCTTTTGGACATGCTTTGTTGAGGTCCCGAAAGTCCACGCAGATGCGCACCGTCTCATTTTTCTTCATCACTGGGACGATGTTGGCAATCCAGTCAGGGTACTGCACTTCTTGGACGAAGCCTGAATCGATTAGCATCTTGACCTCAGCGTTGATGCTCATTTCAAGTTCGAGCCGCATCCTTCTCGGCGCTTGTTTGATTGGCTTGATGTCCGGAGATATCGCCAATTTGTGCACAGCTACTTCTGGATCTAGTCCCGGCATTTCGGAATAGTTCCATGCGAAGCAGTCTTTATACTGCATGAGCACGTCTTTGAGTGTAGCCACCTGTTCTTTAGATAGCAGCTCGCTGACGAACGTAGGCCGTGGGTCGTTTGCCATCCCTAAGTCGATTTTTCTGAGGTTATCTGCAGTAGTATGTATCCCATCTTCCAATTTTTTTGGCGTCGGCGGAAACTCTGAGATCACTTCATCATCATCGTTTTCAAAGCACCAGGAGAGGTTAGCCCTATCCTCGCGTACTCCTTCTCCTGACAGCGTTATTGCGTGACAGGTACGAGATCGCTTCCAAGACCGATGTTGATCCAGCTCTACTCTGGTTGCATATGTGGCTTTCGGTTCATGCTTCTGTGGCGGGGTTACCCTCCAACTGCTGGATAAAGCGAACCTGCCTTGATGATACTGGTCTTTTACCCAGTCTTTGAATGTGAAGCAGTCTTCGAGAGGATGTCCTATCACTCGGTGATAGGAGCAATAATCTGGGTGATGAACCTCACTTGCTTGTTCAGGGTGCTTGGACTCCGGGAGGGTAATCATCTGATGTTTAATGACAAGACTGAATATCTTTCTTATCTTGTCTTAGGGAAAAGAATATGTTCGACCCATTTTCTTTATAAGAGACGGATCCCGGCTGCTCAATTTTCGATTGCGAGGCTTCTTGGACCCACTTTGCTGCCGTCGAACATTTTTTTCGTTCTTCAGTATTTTTGCCTTCGCGTCGAGTCTTCCGTATGACGGGCTGGCGACGAAGGGCATCGTCATTTTTCATAGCTTGCTGAAGGAGGCGCTGCGTTCTGGCTTTTTCATAGATGGCCATTTCGCGGCTATGGTCATCCCAGACCTTTTGACCCGCTTCCCTTATTAGCTTATCCATCTGTTCTTCGAACGACGGACTTGGCACTTTCATGGCGAGACCTCGTTTTGGTTCAGGGTCAGCGTCTTCTAACAGAGCATCTCCTTCTTCATCGAAATCATGTATAACGTAGCAGCCATGGAATCGCTCCCGTTTCTTGGATTAAACATATCCAAGCCCGATCGTTTCCATTCTCCCGTTGGAAAATTTTCGCTGAGTTCCGGGGACGTTCCATATCCTGTTGTAGAACTGAATTTGTCGAGCAGTCTGTTTGAAGGGTACGCCTTGGCGCCTTAACATCCTTTTTAGTCTTTCTGTGTAGTATCTGGGCAGACGGATGGGCTGGAGCATGTCAAGCGTGGAATCGGCGCCATGCCAGATTTCTTTCTCCACTTTGGTTTCCGCGGATCGATAAAAGAGGATCGTCTTTTCATCTTTTCGCCTGGGAGGGACGTAGAACGTCTGCAGTTCTTGCACACTGTAGGTATCAAGTGCGTCGAGCTCTTTGTAATGCTCTTGCGGAACCATGGCGCTCTGCAAACTCTGATCATCTCCAATGAAGGCTTGCACTGATGGACGAGCCGAGAATACTGCTTTGACCTCGTCTTCAAAGTCACTGACAAAGACCAGAATAGGGGTAGACGGTCTCGGTTTGTTGTATCGTGGAGGTCCCGAATAGACTATCTCTTCTTCCTCCTCGGTATCGTTCCCGAAGACCAAGATGGTGGTGATAGATTTTTGCTTATCCTCAGGTTTATGGCATCTTTCCATGTCTTCAAAGTCTTGTAAGAAGTACTTTGCATCTTCATACTTTCGGACTTCGTTTACGGAGAATGGGTTCAGCTCTCCTGTCACAGTGCATTCAAGCCCATCTTTGAAGTATTTCATACACTGGTGCTATGTAGAAGGGATAATGTTGTACTCGTGTAACCAAGGTCGGCCGAGCAAAGCGTTGTAGCAAGTCTTGGCATCAATGATGTGGAACTTGATATCAATGACGAGCAGCCCAAAGCGTAACGTCAGTATTATAGACCCGAGCGTCCGTGATGACTGGGAGTCGAATCCGGAGATAATGATTTTATCCCGAGCGAGATGTTGAACGCTCATGCAGATTTCTTTTAGCACCCTCACATTTAGGAGATTGACAGAGGACCCATTGTTAACTAGGATCTTCCCTATTTTAATGTCATGGCAATACTCGGAGACATATATGGGACGGTTGTGCTCACACGTTCCGAGGAGGAGATCTTCATCGCCGAAAGTGATGTCAGCTGTGTGCACTTCTTCCAGCTCGTCCTTCATCTTTTCTTCGGTAATGAAAGCTTAGAATTGCTCGGGCTCTTGTAGTGCCTTGATCAAAGAATCTCATGCCTCTTTACATAGCAGGAGGGCATCGAGAATGCTTAGCTGCGAGGGTATCTTCTTCAGGTGTGCCAGAACGTTGTAATCCACTTTGTTTTTCTTGGGCGGGTCCTTGGCTGCCAGCTCTTCGACGACTTGGTCATCGAGGGTGATATCTTCAGGGACCTTTTCTTTCCCCCTATCCTTTTTGTTCGATCCTTTGTTTGCAGGTCCGAGATTCTTTTCAGGTAGCGTACGATTGCGCAGCTGAATGTTCTCGCAGGTCTTCATCTCTTCTGTTTCAGAGATGGATTCTTTGAAGATAGGACCGAGAGCTATTTCTTCATTAGAATCACTCCCGAAGGTGAGAACTTGCGATCCCCCGGAATTAACCATGTGATATTCACCGGTTGTTCTTTTATGCTCATCTGTCGTGCTTCTTTGTTCCCGACGAGTTTTGCGCTTCATCCGCTTGAAATGCTGCCGGTGAGCAACGTATCCCTGCCACCAATTTTTAAAGGCGTTGCATTCTTCAGTAGGGTGTGTGGTCCTCCGATGGTACAAGCAGTAGTTTGGATGTGCGTCCTCTTCGTTAAGGTGTATCCTATCAGGAGTGTTTCCTTCGGAGGGTGGCAGCTTCATTCCCATTGATATGGCTTTGGCGAACCTTTTCCTTCTCTTGAACCTGCTTTTGCTGGCGGCCGAAGTGCTCCTATCTGGTTGGGGTATTTCAATCCTTTCGTTCAGTCGTCGACGTTTGGCTTTTTCAAATATGGCAATTTCGCGCTCTCGATCAGCTTTGCTCTTTTGACAGGCCTCGTTCAGTAGCATGTCAATCATCTCGTCTGACAGTTCTAGAAGTTCCGGTTCGGGATCTACCCCCAGTTTTTCTGCATCAGGAGCTTCTTCACCATCTACTGACGAGTGAGAGATCACATGGCAGCTTGCCATATAATCTTCAGCTTTGTCTAACGAGTCTTCTCCCTCATCTTCATCGCCATCTCTATCTTCAAGGATGTGGTTGAGAAACTTTTGGAGTGTGACCGGGGTTCGCGCCTTCTGGTTATATTTCTCCAGCGCGTCAATATGCTTTTGTAGGTCCGTGTGCTTGTCATCAGGCTGTGCGGGCTTCTTGACCTTCTTCTTCGTCCTCGAAGACTTTGACGGCTGGGCCTGAGCGTTTTGATTATCGCTACCAATTCTTGGAGTCTGGCACGGCTTCAGCATTCCCTCAATGATCTCGGGTTCCAGCGGACTTTTCCACCTGATTGCCGGGCATGTTTGGAGATCCTTCAGCATTCATTTCGTCTTGGCTGAAAGAGCGACCTCCCATGGAGCTTCTTCTATAAAAGAGTATGATGCCCCCGGCGTGTCTCCCCTTTTAAGAGTGTGCGGCTGAGGCGGGCTTACTTTCCAATTCTCGGACAGTGCGAATTTACCCTGTTGGTATTGGACCTCAATCCAGCCTTTGAAGATGAAGCAATCTTCGATTGGATGGCCTACCACTTGGTGATAGGGGCAATAATTGGGATTATTGGCCTCACCGGGTTGCAATGGGTGTTTTGGATCCGGCAAGGTGATGAGCCTGTTGTACACCGCCAGCTCGAATAGTCTTCTCTTTTTATCCCGGGGAAACGAATAAGGGCGCTTCTGTTTCTTATTGAAGAATCTCCGTCTATCATCTTGGTGATCAGTTGGTTTTGGACCACTAGGCTGCTGTTGAGCATTGGAGACGAATGTCGCTTTCCCTTTCCCTTTTTCGTTTCGAGATTCCAACTTCGAAAAAGATGGTCTATGACCCATCTGATCCATTTAGGCCAGCTTGTCAATCAAGGCCTGGAAAGTAGTTGGCTTGAAGAACATCGTGAACTGGGATATGGTCGCCTGTGAATCAAGAGTACCCATTAACATGCCTACTGCAGGCGCTTCTTCGATGCACTGCTCGCACTTCGACCATAGATTCTGCTACTGTATCACGTACTGCACCCATGTTTCGCCCGGCTTCACCCCAGCGTTAATTAATGCTGTGATGGGGGTGCATTCGCTAGCACTTGCGAACCATTGTGTAAACAAGAACTCCATTTCTGCAAATGGCTTAACGGAGTCATTCGGGAGCTCAGAGTACTATTCAAACACTGTCTCCGACAAGCTACCAACAAACTGGCGAAGCAGTAGCTTATCGTCACCTCCGGTGTTGCCGCACAGAGCCCTGAATTGAGCCTCGTGTTGGTGTGGATTTCCCTTCCCCTTATATACGTGGAATTTAGGGATCATATATCCAGGTGGGTACTTCATTTGATTGTACCAACCCGGATAGGGTCGTCCAGTTTTTAACGATTTGGTTAGCCGCTTTGCTCGCCTGATAAGCTCGTATCTGTTGAGCTATATAGTCATCCAGGGCGGCTTTGGAGATCATCTCCTCTTTAGCCGTTGATAGAGCCGAAAGAGGGTTCGATGTCTCTCCCCTATCATCTTCAAGGATAATCAGAGGGTCTTCAGCTGGAGGATCTGGCTGTAACATCATCCCGATCATATTTTGGAATAAAAGCGCCATTCGTTTTATGTTGGCAGTTTGTTCCGCTGCCTCTTTGTCCTTCTTCTTGAGGATTCTGCGGAGGAACTCAGCATTGGTTCCTTGTTCATGACGCTGCTCTGACGACGTTTCCGGGCTTTCTTTTGGCCCAGTAAGTATGGCCATCTGTGTTAACATTTCCTGGAGCTTCTGTTGTTGCTCCTGGGCCCTTGTTACGGATCTGGTGAGTGGTCGATGGCCCGTAGAGAAACGGCTATCCTCTTTCCCGGATGCCATATAAATAGTGTGCACCACCATGCTCCCAGACTTAGGGCATTTAGATTCAGTGCCTTTGAGCTTTGTCGCAGACACAGGGATTTTCTTTAACCTTCTTCTTTTGTGAGCGGTCGAAGTTGAGGGGGCCATTGCAGCGAGCACCCAAGTAGACGACACTTTCTGTGGTGCGACAGGGTGGTCCTTCTCTTGCTAAATTTTCATCTTCTTCGGCGGCGGGAGTAGTCTTGGTTGTTCACCGAGTCTTAGACCTATCGCCAAACTTTATGAATTTTAGAGGACAGCCGCTGAGGGGGCTGTTCCCCGCCGAAAACCGGAGACGCGATAAACGTCTGGCCTAAATTTTGGGGAAGATGCTAATTGGTGCTATCCGTCCACCTCTCCGAAGATGTCAAGTTGATTTATGGCACTGTGTATCGAAGGTCTAAACAGATGCGGCCGATGTAGCAGACTTCGTCAGATCCCCCCTCGTTTGAGGGGTTTTTGATTGTGGAGACGCTCTTCCCTGCAGGCGCAAGCCCCTGCAATTAATTACACTACCGCATCGCGGTAACAACTTTCTCCTTCTCTTGATGGTCACCTCGTGTCGTGTGTGTTTGTTTTGTTTTTGGTTTCCCGTGGATTGTATACGGAGACTAATTTATGTTGTAGCCCGTAGGGCGTGGATTAGTCCAAATCCGTATCTTCTTAGATTTGGGTTTGGGGGTTGGGTTTAAGGATACGTTAGCCTCATTTAGGACTAAGATCGACTTAAACATTTGTTAAGGATACGTTAGTCTCATTTTAGACTAAGATCAACTTAACGGGATCGTTTAGATCCAACAAGAGAGCAATTGGGCTCTATTGTTTAGTTTAGGGACATTGCGGTCGATTAGTTTAAGGACATTACGGTCCATTGTTAGTTTAAGGACATCTCGGTCTGATGTTAGTTTAAAGACCTCGCGGTCGAATGTTAGTTTAAAGACATCGCGGTCAAGGTTAATGACATCATAGTCCGTGAGTTTAAAGACCTCACAGTCAAGGTTAAGGACATCATAGTCCATGGGTTTAAGGACCCCACAGTCAAGGTTAAGGACATCATAGTCCGTGAGTTTAAAGACCTTACAGTCAAGGTTAAGGACATCATAGTCCATGGGTTTAAAGACCCCACAGTCCATGGAATGTATGGTTGTCGGGACCCGTCACCTCTCTGAAGACGTTGAAGGATTACAACGACAAATATCAGAGGAGTAAAGAGATGTACCCTCGAACCGGTGTGAGTTCGTTGGAAGATCCGTAGTCCAATTTGGGACTAAGATCTGTTGAAATATTTATGAGCAGATGGGCTCAATTAATATAAGTTGAGGATTTATGGCCAATCTTGGGCTAAGCCCAATCAGATTAAAAATGTTTAACATTTTATTTAGGTCTGTTGATCTTTTATTTGGGCTTGGCCCTTTTAACAATGGTGAGCATTGATCAAAGCTCTGGGCTTATTAAAGAACAATTTATGTTCTGTCAGCACAACACGTGGCGCGCTTTACGCCAGTCAAAGAGCGCAGTGCGCTTTTGCCAAGTAGCGCACATGTAAGGGATATGTGTCGCACTCAGCGCTAAGCGCCAGATGAATAGCGCATGATGCCAGTTTATGAGCACTGAGCGCTAGTCCATGAGCGCATTGCGCTTTCAGTTTAGTGGCGCACACGTGAGTGACACGTGGTGCGCTTGGCGCTGAGCTCCAGCCCATGAGCACAGCGCGCTATTTCAGAAGTACAAAGCGCAAGTTGCTAATTGGCGCATACGTGGTTGACACGTGGCGCATTTTGGCGCTGAGCGCCGGTCTAGAGAGCGCAGAAGCGCAGTTCAAGAGCGCAAGGCGCATTTCAAAAGCGCAAAGTACATCTGATCAATTTTATGATCTGGGAAAAAAATTATGTTCTTTTTAAAAGAGACTTTGTCTCAATATTTAAGAACAACAGTTCTTATTTTGCAGGAAAGATTTCCAATCTCTTATTTTGATGAAAGGCTCTACCTTTATAGATCCATGATCTGTGAGAAGAATCATGTTCTTCTTTTATGATGAGATCTTTTGATCTATTTTGTGAAAGACTTTTTTGTCTTGTAGATCTATAATCTTTTTTAAAGAAATAAAATTTTCTTTCTATGAGATGATTTCATCTCTGTGTTCATCATCCATCATCTTTACTTTGAAGAAGTATCTTCTTGCAAGAGCTTGCTTTTTTTCTTTGAATTTTTCAAAGTTTATGGGGGGGGGGGTTTCTCTATATCAGACTTGAAGTCTTGGGGCCTTTATATAGGGCAAGCTGATTTGTTGAATCAGTTAAAGAGATCTTTCTCTGATTGATTTGGGGACGTTTCCCCACCATTGGATCTTTGATCCTAGGGCTTCTTTTTTACAGAAGGCAATCTTCTTGTTTTTAACAAGATTGGAAAAATCTTTCCATAACAGAATTTAATTCTGGTTAATTAATGATTTATCATCATTATTAGATCTTTTGATCTAACGGTGGGGAGTTTTTTTAATTCCAGTGCTAGCGCGCCCGTGCTTTGCACGTGGTGCGCTGCTCAGAGCGCAGCGCACCTTGCGCTAGCGTGCCCGTGTTTGACATGTGGCGCAGCGCGCCTAGCGCTAGCGCACTCATGGTGCGCTGCCTAGGGCGCAGCGCACTTGGCGCTGCATCTGAAGCGTTACTTCAATTTTTTTTAAATTTGAATTTCAAACAGAGTTTTGCTCTAATTGGGGGAAACAAATGCCCCCCACCGTTGCGCTCATGTGGCCCACATGTGAGTGCAGCGATGGCAGCATCTGCGCCCTTGGATCAACTCAGAAGTTGAAGAGGCGTTTCAATGCCTATGAATAGGACCTTTGGTCTTTTAGATGATTCTGTTCATCTTCTTTCTTTGAGAATTTTTATTCAGAGCATAGCCCTTCATCTTAAGAGATTCTAAAAGTCAAAACTCTGTCAAAACTTAGGTAAAGATTAAATCTTTTAATAATCTAGTGTTTTACCCATTAACAGAGCCTTTCTCTTCATAGATCTTTGATCTAAAGAAAACCCTTTTAGGGTTTCATTAATAGAGCTTTGCTCTGTTGAACCCATAGATCTAAGAAGATCTTGTTTCAGGGTTTCTTAACACATGAACAGAGCTTTGCTCATAAAGAATTCTTAGAGTTTGTTCATAGATCTTGAAGATCTCAGAATTTTTAATTCATGAAAAATTGATTTTAATTAATTTTTTTTGATGGGTTTTTCCATCATCTTTACAGAGCCAGGCTCTTGAGGAATTTTTATTCCTTCATGATCAGAGTTTGAAAAGTGTCACTCTGTCACAGAGCATTGCTCTAAGAAAGAGATTTACTCCTCTTCCCGAGGGATCTCTCATTTAATGAGAATTTTCTTAAGGATCTCCTCATTTAAATAACAGTCTCATCAAATGATGAGGCTGTTTTATTAATTGATGCATTGTCATCTAGATTTTTGGTCCCCTTTCCACTGCATTGCAGTGTGGTACAAATTCTAAAGTACCAAGTGTCAGAATTTAAATTAAATTATAGCACTGACAGTTAACTTTTGTTCCTTTTCGCGTAGACGACATGTCTTTCGATACTTCTTTTCCGTTCATCCGATCAGAAGGCGGATTTCCTGAGGTGCCTGTATACCGAGAGGTTCTCGCGCTGATCAAAGACCACGATCCGGAATTCAAGAATCTTCACCTATGGGGTAGATGGTATGCTCAGATTATCAGAGGCCGCAAGAGATTTTCTTGTGCGACACCTTCGGAGCCTATCTCGGCGATCCCGTATGCAGATGAACCCTCGGTAAACTATACCGTGGAGGTGGTTAATTGGACTTCGGAGGGTGTCCTTCAGCCTTCTATTGCTGCAATACCCGTGCAGCCGCCAGCGGCTTTGGACACCCTAGGGCGGCGCATATGTCAAGGCGAGTCGCGCTCTTGGGGACAGCCCTACAACATCGGGCTAACTCCCCGTCATCCGGCCGGGTACTTGCAGTGGGCCCGGTATATCTTATCGGCAAAAAAACGCAGCTGCTGAAGCTTGGCTTATATCCTGCGGTTTACGCTTCCTTGTTCCAGTATTCTGCACCTCCCACATAGTGGATCAAGGCATTTTTTGAGCAGTGGAACATCCCGACCCATACCTTCCTCCTATTGGATAGAGAGGTCTCCATTTTCTTGGAAGAATTTGCCGAGGTTTCTGGTTTACCAGTTAGGGGGAGCACTACGAGGAGCTGCTTCCTCTGGATGAATATGTTTTTGCCACCAAGCCATTGGTGGTGGGCCTTACCCCAGAGAACGCCATTCAGCACCGGTTCCCAAGTCTAATAAAGGTGTTGAACATGTATGAGAGCCTCTTTCTTGAATCCGGAGGCCGGGGGGTCAGCTTTGCGGACTTCAGTGCCCGTTTTCTTCACCCAGAAATTTTGTCGCGATAGGGCGAAAAGTTTGCTAAACTTAATGATCCTTTCGGCTTTGGCTTGGACCGTCGGCCAATACTGGAAGCTGATCAAAAGGGTTTCTTTCTTCCTGATGTCGCGATCGTCCCCCTGTCAGAAATCGCCGCTCCGGGCATTGATGAGGAAGCGTTCTTTCTTGGGTTTCTCAGTTTATGGTTGAGCTGGTTCGCGCTTCCTATGCATCTTCGTTACATGAGGCTTTTTGTCTTCTACCCCGCGCATCGCATGGTTGCCGGAATACAAGTGGCCATCGGGATTGCCGGGTTAGCCCACCTATATCATGGCCTCAGCTTAGCAGCGGATGCCACTGAACCAGGGGTGCATCCTGCCAACTTCCCAATGCATTACTTCACTTCATGGATGGAGTTGCACGTGCTTGGGGTCTTTGGCATCCACAAAAGACCTTCTTTTTACGATAGATGCAAGTTTCCTTGGATAATGCGGCTGGTTGACGCCTCTATCGTGAGTCCGTCACCGCAGGAAGCTAGGGGCTACCTCCTTCGTCCACGCACGGTTGAAGCTGGTATGTCTTTCACAGACAAAGTCTTGACCATCGGCCAGGAAACTTCGAAAGCGGTGCTGCCATTGCAAGACATCTTTAAGGACGGGGCCTCCGTGTTGAAAGCCCGGGAGATTCTTCATTTATACTTCATCAGGCCGGGCTTTCTCGTATTCAGGCAAAATGATGCGGCATGAGATACAATCCGCATCATTTCACCCAGCAGCTGAGTTACAATCAGGGCGTCCCACTTGAGGCCTTTTTAGCAGAACCTGCTGCTACCGAAGAAGGAATGCGGAGTGCACTGCATCATTTTATGCGCCTGAACACAGGGTCTCACTTCTTTATCAGCGAACCGAGTTGTGTCCCGAAGGCCCTTAATGTACACGTGGCCTGGTACCAACATTCTATGGGCGCCGTTATCAGGGAGGAGAAGCGACTGCTGCTCGACCACAAAGGTGCACCCCCTGCTGGTGATCGAAACGTCCTTTTGAAGCGACGGACCATTGTCCCCCCTCCGCTAAGAGAAGCTGCCGTGATTAAATTCCCGCACGACAGGCCTGAGCTACCGATACCCCGTGCTTCCGTGGAGACGGTGAATGTAGCTTCCCACGAGTCTGGCGTGGGTTCAGATATCGGGACTCGTCGTCCCAAAGTGCCCACCAAGCGTAAGCTAGTGCTGGCTGCGACCGGAGCTCGCTCACAGAAGAGGAAGAAAAAGTCGATCTTTTCTGTCGTCGTTGTACACGGCCAGGAGCCTCATGCTCCTTATAGCGAGGGCCTGAGTGAATATGGGACCAACGAGGGTCTGTTCATAGCGTCGGACGATACTGATTTGGCGGCTGCCATTGCCGCTTCTGAGCAATTGGCAAGCCACGAAGCGGGACTGGCCACCCTCGCGCAATCAGGTAACCATTAGCTGTATCTTTCGTCATTGCATCGTATTTTTGTAATCATGTTTTGACTGACACTTTTCCTTATTTAACAGGCATTTCTACCGAAGAAGCTCTCGCAGCATCTCTCAAGACTTTTGAGGAAGAGGAAAGACTTCGAGTATCCTTAGGCATCGGTACATTTCAGTTCGCCGTGTCTCCGCTCCCGTTTCTTATGGGTAATCTGACCCTTCTCTTTCTTCTTATCACAGTAACTACCTCTACTCAGGTTATTCCAAGCATAGCACCGACTTCACAGGGCAGTGCGGAGATGCTTCCCGGGTCGGCTATCTCAGTACCGCTGGTATTGCTGAAAGAAGTTTCACTTAAACAACCGATGGCGGATTCCATAACGGCTCCAGAGGTAACTATTGGAGCGGACGAGGATGTCCTGTTGAAGGAGGTCTTTAGGAGATCTGCCCTCACGGCTCGGGCGGAGAGGAAGCGTAGGATGTGCGCGGCAAGGGAGCATACCGCAGCCTTGGATGCGGGTGCGGATTCCAGCGCTGTTGCCCCTGCCCCTACTCCTTCAGAGGACGCTCCGGCTGCCTTGTCCACCACCCACAGACAGGCAGCACGTGCGGCTCGGGAATCAATCGGAAAACCGACTCAAGGTAACGCGATATTGGGTTCTTTTTTCAAAGTTTTAACTTTCAGGTTCTCATATATCCTATTTTGCAGCGCCGAGTCTTGCTGAAGAAGTGACGGCCACCGCCGAGCCTGAGGTAGCGGCAGGTGAGACAGCCACGATCGCCGAACCCACGGTAGCGGTAGGTAAGATGGCTATAACTGACGAGCCCGAGATAGCGGTGGGTGAGATGGCTACAACTGCCGAGCCCGAGGTAGCGGTGGGTGAGATGGCTATAGTTGCCGAGCCCGAGGTAGCCACTCTTTCTCAAGAGTCGGGCACTGCTCCAATCGTCGCTCTTTCCCCTTGTGGCTTCTTGCCGTTGCCGGGTGCTGCGAGTGTCACGACGATTCTCGTGGAATCGGGAGATGAGGCTATGGGTGGCGAGACCATTCCGGTGGAGGAGAGTGAGGCATTTGCTGCCTCCAGTGACGCCCTTGTCGCGGTCTCGACCGGCGACTCATCAGGTAGATTTTGGGTCATTAGTTTCCCCCTTATTGTGCAATCCCTTTTAACTTCTTTTTGACAGCGTTTTTCTTATTTCTAATGCAGGTGTGATGAGCGTTGGGGTTGTGCCACCCGAGGAAGCATCTCCAGTTGCTGCTTTAACGGCGACCGCTCCTCTACCTTCTCTCGTACCATCTCAAATGCTGGAAGGTGCGGATTTGTGTCCCCTTAGTTTCATTACAGGCTGTATAATTTATGTACTGACATTGCTTTACCGCGTCCTTGCAGGAGTCCTTTTTGATCACCTGTATTAGGTGCTACACCCACACTTCTCTTTCCAATCAGAGATTGCCTCATCTAGTGGCGCTGGTGAGTACAGGCTTCAGCTAATGTCTCTTCTTTTACCGGCAGTCAAATCATTTCTAATTCTTCTTTGTTTTGATTGCAGCACTACAGATCGAAGGAGGAGACGAAAGAATGTTAGTTATATGTATGCCCTAGAGGCCATTACTGTACATTGGATGTATATTGTAGTGGATGCTGGGACATATATAGGGAGGACTTTCTTGCTCGACATGATAGTATGCTATCTGGTTGAACTTTACCTTAACGTGTACACTGATTGTCTCTCTGTTACATGTTGGTAAAGCCCTTAGGATGTGTACTTAACTACCTGGACTATGATGCGGATCATACTAGTGGGGACATGGTAGTCCATAAGTACATCCTTCAAAGTCCCTAGTCGAGGGTGTATCGAGACGGGGCATCGATATACCAGAGTAGACTAGCGTGTACCTTCTCGACCCATACAGATGGGCGATGGATGATCCCATATCCATTGGTGTTTGACATCAGAGATGATATACGGGTGTTCAGTAGAGACTGGGTACACTGGACGGACTCGCCGAGAACTCCCAGATGGTATTATACCTCACGTCAGATGGCAGTTCTCTGGTGACACTGGTACAGAGTAGTCTGTTGACCCGAGATCGTCATAGAGTCTTGTGTGGTTCCCACTGTGCTTTGATTTCCATCTTACCACGTCCAAGAGGGCGTGCAAAACGGTGGTTTTTGGGTACAGTCCCGAGTCACATGGAGGCAATGAGCGATAGGAGGGGATTCGTCTCTCCCGGTATAGGGAGTTGATGTTGCGCTGTGTTCGATTGGCTATAACAGGAAATCCCTGGCCAGGGTTGCTGAGATTTACTGGTAAGTGTTACCAGTAGTTTCTCGAATAGTTATAGACCTCATATCGACACGACTTATCGAGCTATTGGGGTCTGACGTTTACCACCCCTAGGCGAGATATGCGACATATCAGACGATCAGACCGGACTGTACGGTAGTGTTACTGGTTGGATTCACTGGAGCGTGAGCGGGCTTGCTCGTCGATCTTCAGATCGCTCAATACCCGGGTGGCCGTTACGTTTAGCAGACCGCTTGCGGCTTGTGGGTGCTTGATATGATCATCACCTGCTGCCGGCGTATTGACGAGTCTTTAGAGTCCTACACAGAGGTTTCCTGGTTCAAGCGAAACGAAATAGGAGCGCATATGAGATATGTGCGGGACCGAGAATAATACGTGTATGTGATACCGTATTCCATTCTCGCGATGAATGTATCGATTGGTTATATTCGATATAACCTAGATATCGAATCAAGGATTGATTCGATAAGCCGATACATTGGATACTAGTCGGTTATGTGCGACATGACCGGATCATTGAATCAAGTGTTGATTTAATGATTTAATGTATAATTATGTATTTGATATATTACTTTGCATTAACTAGTATTGGTTCACTTTAAATGGATTTTCTCACTTTTTGTGCACATTGTATATGTGATATACTTTTGTACACAAGATTGTATCATGTTTGATGATACATGCTAGTTTGGGTTTGTGTAAAGAATTAAACCATGGTTACTTAAGTGGTTAGGGTTTCATTTCCATTTCTCATTTATTTATTTCATTTATTCATTTTGAAATAAATGAGAATAAAGAGAAAGAATGGTGGCTTTATTTGTAGTTTAGTTGAAGCTTCATGAAGCTTTGACCAAAGTCCACCATTCTTATCTCATTCTTAACCCTAACCATTCAACTAACTTTGGTTAATTCTCTACACATTACCATGGTTAGATTATGATAAACATTCCATTTATTTTCCATTTTTGGAATAACTTATCATAAGACTTTCTTCTTCTTCTTCATCTTCTTCCATGAAGAAAGCAAGCTCCATCAATGGTGATTGATGGAAATGAGTGAGAAATCCAATTCTAAAGTCTACCCACTTCCTATTTCTTCATCCTCTACCTCTTGCCAAGTAGTAGAGTGTATTTTCTTCACAAGTTTCTTGACTTGGTGAAGTCGGAGCTTGATTTAGCGATGCCTCGACGTAGATCATCTTCGGCATGGACATCGATGACCTAGCCCGTCCATTCTCCGATGAAGCCGACGCTAGAGCCCGGGACTTGTTACGGACAGCGAGGAGACTTCATTGCGGAGCTATGGAGGTGGAGAACCGGATCTACAAAGGTTGTATTTCCGTATCTCTTAGTTAAGTGTTAACTAGTTTATTGTTTCGCCTAGAAATCTAGCCAACGATCCGTTCTAGAGTTTCTCGGCACCGTTAAAATTTGAAATTGGCATGGTTGATGCCTTGTGAGACCTCATTAGGGTGCCTAGGAACCCTACAGTGGTATCAGAGACTAGCTAGAGCCTTAGGCGAAGTTTAGACGGAATTTGAAGTCCGAACGAACCGAAAAACCCAAAATTTCCATGCTCTCTGTCCTTTTTTCAAAAACGTGGATTTTTCCATATTAAAAATATGCAGAAAAACATGCAGGAAGATCTAAGAGTTACTGTGAAATCGTATGGCCTAATTCCCTTATTGAGCCGCGGATCCGCGGCACGAGCATGGCTCGTGCGGCGGTTCCGCGGCCGTACTGCCTCATTATACATATAAATTTACACAGTAATTCTTGGTTTAAAGTGTTAGTTTTTCTGGGAATTTTTAATATTTATTCAAGAGTTGAATTTTTCTGGGTTGTTTTGGGGATTCGGTGTTTCGATCGGATTATCAAATTTTGTCTGTGTGGCTTTCCGGGTAATTTTTAGAATATGTTAAAAAGTTCGACCGGATATAAATACCCAATTTTTCCCCTGTCGGGAAATTTCCAAGTGTTGGATTTTTCCGTAGTTTAACGACGTTCTAAGTAGTGCAAGTAACGCGATGGACCCTCTAGAAGACAACAAACCTTAACTCGATTATGTGACCGTCTTGAACTGCCCTTTGAACCTTCGGGTTTGGGGCAGTACGGCGTGCCACATGTGAGGCGTTGGCTTGACCCTTCTACGGCTGGACCGTTGGTACTGAGGCACGAACTGAATGTTGTTAGACTTATTTCATGTGTTGAGCTGTATCGGGAAAACCTGGGTGTTTGACTGTTCGATCGAAAAGTTTAACATTTTTCTATTTATCTGGAATGGGATACAATAATTGGAATTCACAAAGAGTTATGAGATAACTGAATGAATGTTATAAACATAGCAGTTTAGTCTCAATTGATCGGTTGCCACGGAATTTTGATGTGATCAAAAGTCCGTCGCAATCACGTAGCGTACGCGGATACTCGCCGGGTAAACTTAATAGACAGCCTCACCCCATAGCCCCGACCAAGTGACTGTAGGAGAACCCCGTCGCCGAAAGCATCCGTCCGGGTGCTCGCGGTAGCGGTGTTCTGCCTTGGTGCACTTCGTCGACGGTATCGGGGGTGCGGCCGCCTACTGAAGTTTGCGACGAGTATTCGATCAGGATGTCGGGAATCTTGTTGAATTGCCCGACTTGATATTGAAAAGAGTTTTCGATTTTGAGACTAAAATGCGGGGTTTATAATTGTTAGGCATGCGATGTCTAAGTAATTCATTTGGTCAGGCATGCGATGTCTGAGGTGGTTGCGGATTCCAACTGTTGTAGTTTTACACTTTCTTTTCTGTGACCGTAAGTGTAATATGTGTGGTTTCGTTGCTATATGTCAACGACAATTGGGATGCGCATATTTACTTACGTTGATGACATGTGATGTTATGTGTTGCTGGATATGTTATATTGGATCGTCGTGTTTGAATAGCCGGGGGTTTTTATGTGAGATGAGTGTTTTTCATTTTCATTCATGTAAAAACTTGTATGTAATATTCTTTTATTGGGACACTTCCAGGTTGCGGAAGTTGTCACCGTTTGTATATTATTTACTTTTCCGCACTAGGATAGACCCAAGGAGGAGGGCACAAGTAACCGGGTTCTGGAGTCCAGTGGGAGACCAACTCGAGGAGTCGAGTCCGGGTCTCCTAACTCTAGAATTGGTAGGGTTGCTTGCCGCTCTCGTAGGGGTCTTGGGGTGTGGGTTTGGCTATTCATCACGACCGTGGAATCCGTGTTTTATACTGGCTCGTATTGAAAACACGGACGTCCTAGTATATCCAATATTTCATATGTTTCTTCTGCTGCGATATCTGTGATGTGATCATGTGATGTTCTATGATAGATACAGTATATAGTATATATGATATATTATATAGACATTACTTATGTTTTACACCCGCGCTAGCCCTGCCTCGCTCTGCCGTTAGTTACCTAACCTAACGGTGCACGAGGGGACATCGAGGCGAATGCGGATGGCATAAGTGTACGTCGTATTTATCTGTGATGTTTAGGTATTTAATTGATGGGACTTCATTAATGTGATTAATGAAATAAAAGAAACCTAAGATGTTGTAGAATCGAATTTCAAAATAAAACAGGTAGCTACAGTTCTTGCTTTGCACAGCGGTATATGTGATATATCCTGCACCTTATTCGATGAGGAAAGGACCGAGATCCCTTCACCGGGAGTGACTCCTTTAGCAATAACTGGCAGATGCTACACACTCGGTTTGTCTTTTGATAGCTTTTAAGTGTTTTTGCTTTGCACAGTGATATATATGATATATCCCGCACCTCATTCGACGAGGAAAGGACCGACGATCCCTTCACCGGGAGTGACTCCTTTAGCAAAACTAGAAAAGGCCTCAAAAACACTCCATTTCAAAATTCATTCGATCCTACAACGATATCAAGTTCATTACGCAATAGGTTTTCAGAAAAACCTGTCGTAGCCCTCCGTCATTTCAGATAAGTCCTATTTAGTATTCGTGCTACGTTTGTTGACCTCCGTCAAGGCGTAGTGTGCGGTAGCTAACTAGTATTTATCTGCTTATGCATATGATGCAGATTGGATTAGGGTAGTCGTGCGGCCTTGTTGACCTCCGTCAAGGGTCGTGCGGGTGGGTTTAATTCGATCATGAAATGACGGGTTGAACTTGACTAGTAGCCTATGATTTGTTGACCTCCGTCAAGGTCATAGGACGCTAGGGGCAAAATATTATCGGGAATTTCAAGTGTTGAAATTTGCAATGAGATTGCATACCTTCTATGAGATAGTTGGATCCCGATACCCGCTGCGAGTAAGAGTTACTCCTGGGAGAGTTTTATACATTACAATTAGCCGATCAAGTAGGTGTCTAGAAAGGTGTCAACGGGGTTACGCCTCTGGGAAAACGAGGTTTACAGTAATTAGGTTCGTGCGAAAGCACGGGGGACCTCCCTCAAAGTACCGACACTGGCCTGGCTGAAAGATTGGCGAACTTGTAGTGTGTAATTAATCCCGGCTAGTCTTTCCTTTTAGGGTTTGAAGGAAGATTTGATAAAAAGCAGTGGGAGCCATCCTGATTAGATAAAATAAAAACCAATCTATTCATGCAAGAGCGCACGCTGAGTGTTTTCTTCTCTCTCTCTCCAGGTAGCGACCATATCACGCCTTAATCAAGATAATAATACGGAATTTTGACCGAACCCGCTTGTTATACTGAGCTGGGGAACGTTGGTCCCGCTCCAACTTATAATTGTTATAAGACAGAGCAGGAAATTGGGGATTACCAGAATTCCCATGCCGCCCAAACGAAGAGAGTGCATGCTGATGCATCATCTTCGGGTTTGTTCATTATACAGAACTGTTTCTCAGTATCCTTTACGTCCTGGGTATATGATACCGGATCAGGATCCCAGATATGTAATCTGTTACATAGGGCTACAGAAAGGTAGAGAACTGAAAACGGGTGATAAGTTTCATGAGGCAGAAAACGGGGCAAGTGTTGCAGCCAAGTCTGTTGGTCACTGTCACCCTGTATTACAATACATTGATTCTGAACGAATGTTATTAGATACCGAACCTGATATACAAAATCATATCAGTCTCTTTATTAGTAAAGAAATGATAAAATTTTGTATTGTTGGATAATGTTTTGAACATTTCCTATATCAAAAGTTGATCGGTTCAGGCACGTTATCTAAAAGCATTAATGTTCTAAATCAAACTACAGTTCTTTAGTATACTGAACACACACAAGAAGAAGAGTTCAGAAATGAACGAATCCTTCTTGAGGCATTGTAGACGAGGTCATATCAATGCGACCCGACTAGCTGAAGTTACATGTAGATGCATATTTAAATCAGTTTGAATTTACATCTTGTGAAACTTGCCAGTCATGTCACAGAGATAAGATGACCATAGCTCCGTTTACTGGAAACAGAGAAAGAGTTGATGAACTCTTGGGATGATACATGTTGATGTATGTAGGTCCCCTGTCTACACTTGCCAAGAATGGTTCTTTGTACTTCATTACGTTCTCTGATGATCTTTCGAGATTCAGACCTATGTTCCTGTTGAAACACAAGTCCGAACCTTTTAAGATATTCACAGAATATAAGCGAGAAGTAGAGAACCAGAATACGGGTATAAGTATTATGTCCTTTGATGTGATCGAGGAGGAGAATACTTGAGCACGGAATTCCTGGACTATTCTAAAGGAGAATGAGATTCTCTCTCAGCATTACTCCTCCGTATACACCATTGCACGATGGTATGTCGGGGCGGAGCAGATACACCCTATTTGATATGGTGTGCTCTATGATGAGTACTACTGAGTTACCTTTTTCCTTTTTGGGAGTCATGCACTTGAGAAGCTGCATACCTATTGAATAGGGTTCCAATCAAATCAGTTGCCTACCGCTTCATATGTGATATGGAATGGGAAGAACCCATGTCTTAAGTTAGTTAAGATTTGGGGTTGTCCGGCCTATGTCTAAAAACAAAATCCGGACAAGCTCGAGGCAAGATCTGCTATGTAGAACTGGAAATGTTTCAGCTATACAAACTGCAGCTGATGATTTGGTAGAACTAAAGGATTCAATAGTTACCAACGAACCTCAGCCTCTCCGCCGATCTAGTAGGGTTCCTCACCCACCTGAGAGATACTTCGGTTACTCTATGACAGTGGGAGCGAGGATTGCATCATGAGATGATGACCCAACTAGTTTCGAGCTGGCCATCAGGAGTGGGACTCTGTAAGAATGGCTGGATGCTTAGCGATCTGAGATGGAATCCTTATACACCAACAAAGTATGGACTTTGGTTGCTATATCTGAAGGGTTAAATCCCCATCAGGAGCAAGTATATCTTGAGAAGATTACTTGGTGTACATGGAAAAGTTGAGACTTTCAAAGCTAGACTTGATAAAAGTTTGCATCATTAACCAGGTGTGGATCATGATGAAACTTTTTCTAAGGATCTATGCTTAAGTCCATCCAGATCCTACTTGCCACGGCTACATACCATGACTACGATATCTGGCGGTTGGGTGCCATGACTGCTTTTCTAAATATTGATTTAGAAGAGAACGTCTGTAAGTACACAGCCAGAGGGCTTCGTAAACAGTGGGAGCAGCGGAAACGTGAACAAGATGTTTTATGTAATAAAGCAGGCATCGCGGAGTTGGAACATCTGTTTTGATGAAGTAGTCAAAGAGTTTGACATCATCAAAATGGTAGATGAACCTTGTATAAACAAACAGGTAGTAGGGAGTATGGTGGTGATCATCGTAGAGTACGTGGATGACATACTCTTGATAAGAAAGGAGTTTCTTATGCTACGCTCGATCAATCTCCGCTTATCACAATGATTCTCCATATAGGATCAAAGTGATACCTACTAAATCCTAGGTTTTGGATCTATGAGATAGATCTAAATGGATGTTAGGATTCTCACTAGTTGTAGTGAGATGGTATCAGTCGATCCTGGGGAGAATCACTGGAAGGGTTCCAGGGTGATAAAGACGACTGAGTGTCAGTCACAGGCATTGTCTTAATCCTCAGTAGAGGGACGGTATGTTGGAAGAAGTTCCAAGCTAGATACCGTGGCATACTAGACGATAAAGGCAGGATACATCGCTACTTAAGATGCTACCAAAGAGGCAGTCTGGGTGTATATTAGTTCATAAGATGAACTTTGTTCCTCCCATTGTGAGACAATGGAGTTGTGGCTTATGCCAAGGAACGTCCGTCCCATCAGTGATCCAGACATATTCTAAGGCAGTATTACCTGATCATGGAGATGGTTGATCTCCAAGGAGATCGAGGTTTGGAGAGTAGATTCAGAGGACAACACAGCGGATCCACTCACAAAGGCCTGTTCCCAGAGAGAGACTTTTATGGGATGGTTGAGTATGAGATACTACAACCACTGCTACAGATGGCCCTAGTGCAAGTGGGAGATTGTTAGTTATATGTATGCCCTAGAGGCCATTACTGTACATTGGATGTATATTGTAGTGGATGCTGGGACATATATAGGGAGGACTTTCTTGCTCGACATGATAGTATGCTATCTGATTGATATTTACCTTAACGTGTACACTGATTGTCTCTCTGTTACATGTTGGTAAAGCCCTTAGGTGTATTTTCTCCTTAGGAATCATGAGGATTCCTAAGTGCGTTTTCCCTTATAAGTCGTAAGGATCTTACAAGAGAGTTTTCTTCCTTATGGGTCGAGAGGACCCGTAAGTGTTTAATGAGATTGACATTATCCACATTTCACGGCGTCAGAAGTTGCTCCGGGCGTTTCCCACGGGGTCAAGGTTAACTTTGGCCGTGTTCCACGGAGTCGTTGGATGACGTATTTCCGAGGCGGGGTCATGTAGATGACATGTTTCCGCGACGGGGTCATGTGGATGACGTGTTTCTGCGACGGGGTCATTTGGATGACGTATTTCCACGACAGGGTCATATGGATGTCGTATTTCCGAGACGGGGTCATGTAAATGACGTGTTTCCGTGACAGGGTCATTTGGATGACGTATTTCCTCGACGGGGTCATGTAGATAACGTATTTCCGTAACGGGGTCACGTGGATAACGTATTTCCGAGACGGGGTCATGTAGATAATGTGTTTCCGAGACGGGGTCATTTGGATGACGTATTTCCGTGACGGTGTCATTTGCTGACGTGTTTCCGCGATGGGGTCATGTGGATGACGTATTTCCGTGACGGGGTCATTTGGATGACGTGTTTCCGCGACGGGGTCATGCGGATGACGTATTTCCGAGACGGGGTCACTTGCTGACGTATTTCCGCGACGGGGTCATTTGGATGACGTGTTTTCGAGACGGGGTCATGTAGATGATGTGTTTCCATGATGGGGTCATTTGGATGACGTATTTCCGCGATGGGGTCATGTGGATGACGTATTTCCGCAACGGGGTCACGTGGATGACGTATTTCCGAGACGGGGTCATGTAGATGACGTGTTTCCGCGACGGGGTCATTTGGATGACGTATTTCCACGACGGGGTCATTTGCTGACGTGTTTCCGCGACGGGGTCATGTGGATGACGTATTTCCGTGACGGGGTCATTTGGATGACGTGTTTCCGCGACGGGGTCATGTGGATGACGTATTTCTGAGACGGAGTCACTTGCTGACGTATTTCCGCGACGGGGTCATTTGGATGACGTGTTTCCGCGACGGGGTCATATGGATGACGTATTTCCGCGACGGGGTCATTTGGATGACGTGTTTCCTCGACGGGGTCATTGGATGACGTATTTCCGCGACGGGGTCACTTGGATGACGTGTTTCCGCGACGGGGTCATTTGCTGACGTTGCGTCTGTTGTAATGAGACGAATATCGAAGTGGTCTCCAGGTTGTCTGTGAACCATTGAGATTTGGAGTAGGGGCTTTGCTGTAGCACTAGGGTTGATTGCAGCGTCTGAAACCTGCTGGTATGGGGAGGAACGCTGTTGATGATCTCTAGGCTATCCCTGAACCGTCGAGATTTGGCTTGGTTTTCTGATGGAGCCTGGGGAGGGAAGGTGTGATTCCTTCTTTGTTTGCGCCCCTGGATTGTGTACAGGGATTGATGTGATATCACCTGTAGGGCATAAATTTCAATTTTCTTTATTTCTTGCCGCGATGCTCTATCATTTCAGCTTTTATATCGCGAAGGTCGCGATTGCCCAATCATTTTGGCTATTTTTCGCGGCGCCCAATCATTTCGGCTATTTATTTTATTTTTACTCGCTACTTTTTATTGCAAGTTGCCCAATCATTTCGGCTATTTTGCATGCATACATTTTTACTTGCTGATTTTGTTGCAAGTTGCCCCATCATTTCAGCTATTTCGTATGCATGTGTGACTCGCTAGCTTCTTTGTTGCAAGCTTGGAGTTAGACACGGATTTCGGCATCAGCACCGCCGCAACTGGAATATTGCCAGGAGCGAATCATCATTTGCCTCTGTCGATGTCGAACAAAAGTGGCTTAGCGAACAGGGTTAGGATCCTGTCGACTAAAGCTTTTGACTTCATGAGCCGTAAGGGTCTCATAAAGGTATTTCTCCCTGCGAGTCGTGAGGATCTCGTAAGTCGTAAGGATCTTACAAGAGTATTTTCTCCTTTTAAGTCGAGAGGACTTACAAGGGCTGCTCATTGTGTAAACATATTCCTAGTCACAGATGGGGCTTTGTTAGGGAAATGTTTATTCACGCCCGTGGATTGTATACAAGAGCCGGCATTGAGCCGCTTGTAGGGCAGCATTGGAGGTTGTGGTGGCCTCTTAAGAACAGGTTCAGATCCCTGTAGCTTAAGACTTTTGAATCTTATGAGCCGTGAGGGTCTCATAAGAGGGTTCTCCTTATGAGTCGTGAGGATCTCGTAAGTGTAATTTCTCCTTAGGAGTCGTGGGGATCCCTAAGTGTGTTGCTCCCTTGTGAGTCGTAAGGATCTCATGCAGGTGGTTTCTCCTCACAAGGTCGAGAGGACCTTGCAAGTGTCTTTTAACGAGATTGCGCCCTTTTGGGTTTTCACAAAACTGGCCGGTAGCCCAGCTGTTTTTACCCACGGAGCCCTCTCGGGTTTTCATCCGTGCCCATTTCGCTTATGGACATACAGTTTTCTTTTTCTTTCTTTCTTATTCTTTTTTTATTCTTTTCTCTGTTTTTTATGTCAGCCTTGGGATGTTGCAGTCTACAGTAGTTTATCGACGTCTCGGTCAACAGCTATTTTTAGGACATAGTGGTCCATCGTTAGTTTAAGGACGTTTCGGTCCGTTGTTAGTTTAAGAACGTTTCGGTCCGTTAGGCGGCTACTACTTATAGAGTTTGGGCTTAGGAAGATAGCGAGCGGACATAGTCGTCGTCATCTATCATTGACCTAGGCCGTGACTCGTCAGGCGTAGTACTTTTTCAGGAAGCGACGGTTTATTGGCCTGAAAGGTCTTTTACCATGCATGTCCATGAGTAGGTAAGCTCCACCCTGGTAGACTTTGTCTATGATATACGGGCCTTCATAATTCGACTCGAATTTTCCCAGCTTGGCGCGATTGGGGATCATAGGTCTTTTAACCACTAGCACTAGTTCGCCTTGGCGGAATGTTCTCGGCCTCGTCAATCTCTCATATGAATGTGTCATCTTTGCTTTATAAGCCTCCAGATTTTGTTGCGCTATGAGCCGGGTTTCATCAAGGGCATCGAGCTCCTCAAGCCGAAGGTGAGCATTCTCTTCGTCCGTTAGCTCGTAATGAACTGCCACTCGTAGAGAGGGTAACTCTATCTCGAGAGGAAGTACCGCTTCTGTACTGAATACCAATGCATACGGCGTTGTGTTCATGGCCGTTTTGAACGTAGTTCGATACGCCCAGAGAGCTTCATGTAGTCTCTCATGCCAGTCCTTCTTATTTCGAGACACCGTCTTTTTCACGATCTTTGTTAAGGTCTTGTTGAAAGCCTTAGCTAGACTGTTAGCTTGGGGATTATAGACCGAAGAGTATCTCCAGTCTATGTTATGCTGTTATGCTAACCGGCTGATCTTGTGGCTTCTATAGGCTGGCCCGTTATCGGAGATAATCCGTCGCGGAGTACCGAACCGATAAATGATGTGCATCTTGAAGAAATGGAGGATATTCTCCGTCCTCACTTCCCTCAGCGGTACTGCTTCTGCCCACTTGGAGAAGTAATCAGTTGTCGCCAAAATGAACCGATGTCCTCTGGATGATGCTGGCTCGATGGGCCCGATTATGTCGGTTCCCCACATTTCGAACGGCCAGCTAGCCACTGTCGGATGTAGCGGATTCGGATGCTGATGGATAAAGTCTCCGTTAATCTGGTACGAGTGGCATTGCTTCGCGTATTCGAGGCAGTCTTGGATCATCGTGGGCCAATAGTAGCCCATCCTTTTGATCTTCAGCTTCAACTTCGGCCCGGCTTGGTGAGAACCGCAGAGTCCGTCGTGAGTTTCTTGGACGGCTCTCCTTTCCTCGTCTGGTCCCAGGCATCTTAACCACAGAGAATCAAATGATCTCTTATACAGAGTATCATTGACGAAAGCAAAAGACAGAGCTCGTTTCATAAGCTGATGTTTCGAGGACGCATCTTCAGGTGTTCGACGGGATTTGAAGTAGTCTATAAAGACTTCCCTCCAATCCTTAGCCTTTTTCTGGTCTTTTATTTATAGAGTCATTTTCTCAGTCGCTCCCTTTTCTTCAGACGACTCCGGAGATATTTCTGCCGGTGCGAGAACCCGACGGCTTTGCACAACGATCCTCACGTCATCGAGGTTTTCCTCAGCCAGTTCTTTAGCGAGCTTGGCTAATGCATCCACTTTGCTATTTTCCGCACGCGGTATACTTTCCAAGGTGTAGGAAGGAATTTGAGTCAGCAGTCGCTGTACTCTCTCGCCGTATTTCACCAACTCAGGCTTGCACGTCCAATAGTCACCGTTTACTTGATTAACGACCAGTTGGGAGTCTCCGTATATGAGAAGGTTTTCAATTCCCATGTCGATGGCGATCTCGAGACCTGGTATCAAAGCTTCATACTCGGCTTCATTGTTCGTCCTCGGCTTTGTTAAGGAGAAGGCAAAACGCATTATCCCTCCTTATGGAGTCACGAAGATGAGGCCTACCCCTGATTTGATTATAGGGGTGTTTTGTTTGCGCTTCTTCATGGAAGACGCTTCATCGAAGTAGTGTTCCCATCGGGTATCATCCCCGTCGATCGTATCAAACGCATGTTCGTCTGGCAATTCGCAGTTCAAAGGAGAATCGGCAGGTATCGGATGCTCAGCGAGGAAGTCGGCGATGGCCTGGCCTTTTACTGCCTTGAGAGGACGATAAGTTATCAAGAACTCCATCAAGAGCAGGGCCCATTTAGCGAACCACCCTGTTAATATGGCCTTCAACATCAAATATTTGAGAGGATCCACTTTTGATATGAGATGAACCTCATGTGCCAATGCATAGTGTCTGAGCTTCGTTATTGCGAAGATCAACACCAGGCAGTGTTTTTCAATGGGAGAGTAATTGCTTTCTGCCCCCAGGAGAACTCGACTCAAATAGTAGAGAGCTCTTTCTTTCCCTTGGTCGTTCTCTTGTGCCCATAGCGCGCCTAAGGAACTTTCGAGGGTTGTCGTATATAGGACGAGAGGTTTTCCTTTAACGGGAGTGGCCAGTACTGGCGGATTCTGCAAGTATTGCTTGATTTCATCCAGCGCGCTTTGGCATTTGTGATCCCAGATGAACGGAGTTCCCTTCTTCATTAAGTGGCTGTAGGGGCGGCACTTGCTGAAGAGATTGGTTATAAATTGCGGGATATATGCGAGCTTCCCTTGGAGAGACCGCAATTGCTTGAGAGTCCTTGGCGGAGGCATTTCCATAATCACATTGATCTTTGACGGATCTATCTCGATGCCTCGGTGTCGGACAATGAATCATAGGAATTTGCCCGAGGAAACTCCGAACGTGCATTTGAGAGGGTTCATCTTCAAGTTGTATTGTCGAAGGCGTTGAAATACGATCTTCAGATGCTCTAGATGTTCCTCGTATGATTTTCTTTTAACTACGAGGTCGTCGATATAACATTCGACGATTTCATGTATGAGGTCATCGAAGATCTTCGTCATGGCCCTCTGATAGGTGGCACTGGCGTTCTTTAGACCGAAGGGCATCACCTTGTAGCAGAATATGCCCAAAGGGGTCCGGAAAGCGGTGTGCTTCTGGTCCTCGGGATGCATCTTTATCTGATTGTATCCTGACGAGCCATCCATGAAGGAGTAAACTTCGTGAGTGGACGTGTTATCTATCATCAGCTCAGTGACTGGTACTGGGAAGTCGTCCTTCGGGCAGGCTTTATTGAGATCCCGAAAGTCCACACATATGCGCACCGTCCCATTTTTCTTCATCACTGGGACGATGTTGGCGATCCAGTCAGGATATTGGACCTCCTGGATGAAGCCGGAGTCGATTAGCTTCTTGACCTCGGCGTTGATGCTCATCTTAAACTCGAGCTGCATTCTTCTCGGTGTCTGTTTGATCGGCTTGACGTCCGGGGATATCGCCAATTTGTGTACAACAATCTCTGGATCTAGTCCTGGCATCTCGGAATAGTTCCATGCGAAGCAATCTCTATGCTGCATGAGCACGTCTTTTAGCGTAGCCACCCTTTCTTCAGACAACAGCTCACTGATGAACGTCGGCCGCGGGTCATTGGCCGTCCCCAAATCAATTTTCTTAAGGTTATCTGCAGTAGTATGTATCCCATCCTCCAGCTTTTTTGGCGCCGGTGGAAACTCTGAGATTACCTTGTCATCATCGTTTTCGAAGCACCAGGGGATATCATCCACATTCTTGGGTTCTTCTTCTAATAGCGTTATCATATGGCAAGTACGAGATCGCTTCCAAGACCGATGTTGATCTGGTTCTGCTCTCGCTGTATGCGTGGCTTTTGGTTCATGCTTCTGCGGCGGGGTTACCCTCCAACAGCTGGATAGAGCGAACCTGCCGAGCTGATACTGGTCTTCTACCCAGTCTTTGAATGTGAAGTAGTCTTCGAGAGGATGTCCTATTGCCCTGTGATAGGAGCAATAGTCCGGGTGGGATATCTCGTTCGCTTGCTCGGGGTGCTTGGACTCCGGAAGTGTCATCATCTGATGCTTTACGACGAGATCGAATATCTTCTTTGTCTTATCTTGGGGAAAAGAATATTCCCGACCCATCTTATTTATAAGAGACGGATCCCGGCTGCTCGACTCTTGTTCGCGTGGCTTCTTAGACCCGCTTGGCTTCTGTCGAACGTTTTTTCCATTCTTTGGTTTATTTTTGCCTCTGCGCCGGGTCTTTTGTATGACGGGTTGGCGACAAGGAGCATTGTCATTCTCCGCGGCCTGTTGAAGAAGGCGCTGCGTCTTGGCTTTCTCATAGATGGCCATTTCGTGATTGTGATCGTCTCGAACTTTTTGACCTACTTCCCTTATAAGCTTGTCCATTTGTTCTTCGAACGATGGACTGGGCATTTTTACGGCGGGAGGTCGTTCTGTTTCAGGGTTAGCATCTTCCCATAGAGCATCTCCTTCTTCATCAAAGTCATGTATGACGTAGCAGTTGCGGAACAGCTCCCATTTCTTGGATCGAACATATCCAAGCCCAATCGTTTCCATTCTCCCGTTGGGCAACTTTTGTTGAGTTCCGGGAATATTCCAGATCCTGTTATAGAACCGTGCTTGTCGAGCAGTTTGCTTAAGGGGTACACCTTGGCGTCTCAAGAGTCTTTTTAGTCCATCTGTGTAATATCTGGACAAACGGATGGGCTGGAGCCTCTTAAGTGTAGAATCCGTGCCATGCCAGATTTCTTTCTCCACTTTGGTTTCGCCGGATCGGTAGAATAGGATCGCCTTTTCACCTTTTCGCCTGGGAGGGATGATTCGTGTGTCAAAAATATTTCTAAACCGCAATCAAGAACGGCGTCGCTTGGCAGCTAGCCGGTGAGTACGGGTCGGTCCACAAGGATGTTATGAATTTCCTAATCGCTCTTACGAGTTAATTCTGATGGGTGACGGATCTTATTGATTAAATCTAAAGACTAAATCTATCTAGATCTAAATCTTGCTAGGGTTAGGATTAGGGTAGGTTTGGAAATGTAAATAAATCTCACCGCTTTCTATACCCAAATTAAGATCTATGAGGTGTTATGGTAATTATTAATAAAGAGGATTAGAACCATTCGGGAAGTTGTTTCTTCCTCTAGGTTCTTGTCCTTCCTTTATCAATCCTTACCCTAACCTCCATGGAAAACACGCGCAACCGGGCCTTTATACTACGGTATCGCCGCTACCTCGTGGGATAGGGTGCCGTAGGGAGTGGTGTGTGCATGTATGCATGGAGTCCTATTGATTATATGTGATGGGTAAGAAAGGGATGAGAGATCTCATCTCTCAAAAGCCTTCTCCAAAGCTAACCCTAACAAGCGAGGAGACTACTCGCTCATTAGGGAATTGAAGAACATGCTATCTATCTATTTAGGGCAAGGAAGTAAAGATCTATACTAAGGCAATTAAATAAAACTACTTACTTTACAGATGGCTCTCTCCAAACATTTACACAGGGTTGTCAGATCTGAATAGATGAAATGAAAAGAGGTATCGATGCTCTCCAAAAGAAATCTGAATTTTATTAATGAAAGGAGGCATACCTCAAAAGAGGTATTAGGGCTTCTATTTATACATTCATAGAAACCCTAGGTTACAATTGACTCGCACATCTGCTTTTACAAAAATACCCCCTAAGAAAAAGACCTATTCAACGCCCGCCAGCGCCTATGGAAATTCGCACCGACACGGGCAATAGACAGCCGCGGATCCGCGGCCAAAGCCCATGTTTGGCCGCAGTTCCGCGGCCGTATGTGGGCTTTGTGGGCTCATTTTTCCTGGGGTTGTTTTGTTGCATGTTGTCTTCAATTTTCTTCAGTTCTTTTCTCAGATTGGCTTCTAGGTTTCTTCTAGATTTCTACAGTGAATAATTGTAGTGGACTTTTACCGTTGCTTCGTGATGAAGTTTTGAACCTTGTGCTGCCTTGTACTTTGTGAACTGATCTTTGTGTAGGCTTGATCAAGATTCCACCATTTATTGGTCTTAGTCTCACTTTTATATCGTCTTTTGTCTTTTTCACTGTTTTTGTCCCGAGAATCTGTAACCTGCAACTAAGTAGCAGACATGGGTCAAAAGCACCTGTTTATTTGTAAAATAACTAGGACTGGGGAATATAATAATGCAATATTATGATATGAACAAATACCCCCAAACTTATCTTTTGCTCGTCCTCGAGCAAACCTAGTTTTTATTCTCAACAAAAACCTAACCTCACTTTTGCAGGGAATCACGATTGCACTGAGCTCGTGCAACAAGCCGTTAAACCTCTAGGTGTCCCTAGTAGGAGGAGTATTGTCTCCTGAGGGTTTTCAATGGATACTACCCACAAAATCCTATCAATTCGGCCCATTGACTTTTATTCTCCAATTAGGTTTTCCAACAAAGAATTCTATTATCTTCGACTCATAAATTATCCACCCATATTCTTCACGCTTCCTTATCAGTTAACTTAAGATTATATATGTTCTGTAGACTTACTTAGCTTTCGGCATCTTTTAAGTTTTCCTTCTAGGGTTCTATCTCAACTTAGGAATTTTTATCATCTCTACTAAAGATACAAGTCCTATTCTTCATTCCTATCTCTTATCTAAACCCCAATCACATACCCCTACGTGTGTGTATATATCACCCCTACACTTGGAAATTCAAATCAAGCAATCATACTCTTGTCCGTTGTCCAAAGCACTTCTTAATTGGTGAGTTTTTAGATGAAATTTGCTCACACATCTTTCATGCGACCGTTAATACTTCTTGAGGTACCAACAACCGATTACAAGATGTGTTTGCACATTAAAGCGTAATTCCTAGTCTTGCAACACCTAAGGCTTTAGCAGTGACTCCCAAACCAGTTGGTCTAAGGCACTAGGTGATGAAGCACCCTCGCTAAATATTTTTCTATTTTTGCAGCCTTAAGAAATCACAAAAACCAGTGTTCATTTTTTTATTATCTCTTTATTCACACTTGTATTTTATTTTTCTTCGTATTAAGGACTTTAGACAAGAGCATTTCAAGATCTCCTCTACTATTCCAAGTTTCAAGGTGCGTGTTTGTGCAATTTGTAGGGTATACATTTTCAGAATTTAGACTTAAGCTTAGGAATCAAACCCGGAGATGGTGATTTTATCCCGAGCAAGGTGCTGAACGCTCATGCAAATCTCCTTCAACACTCTTACATTGAGAAGGTTGACGGAGGACCCATTGTCGACTAGGATCTTCCCTATCTTGGTGTCATGGCAGTATCCAGTGACATACAGGGGGCGGCTGTGCTCGCACGTTCCGAGGAGGAGGTCTTCGTCGCCGAAAGAGACATCAGCAGTGTGCACTTTTTCCAGCTCGTCCTTCATCTTTTCTTCGGGAAGCAAAGCTTGAAAATGTTCGGGCTCTTGTAATACCTTGATCAGAGTGTCTCTCGCCTTTTTAGATAGCATATGGGCATCGAGAACGCTTAGTTGCGAAGGTATCTTCCTCAGGTGTGCCAGAATATTGTAATCCACCTTATTTTTCTTAGGTGGGTCCTTGGTTGCCAGCTCTTCGACGACTCGGTCATTGAGGGCGATATCTTCAGGGACCTTTTCTTTCCCCTTATCTTTTTTGTTTGATCCCTTGTTTATAGGTCCTGGATTCTTTTCGGGTAACGTGCGATTACGCAGCTGAATGTTCTCGCAGGTCTTTATCTCTTCTGTTTCGGATATGGATTCCTTGAAGAGAGGGCCGAGAGCTATTTCTTCATCAGAATCGCTCCCAAAGATGAGAACTTGCGATCCGCCATAGTCAACCATGTGGCAGTTGCCGGCAGTTCTTTTGTGCTCCTCGGTCGTATTTCTTCGCTCCCGACGAGCTTTGCGTTTCATCCGCTTGAAATGTTGTCGGTAGGCAACATATCCCTGCCACCATTTTTTAAAAGCGTTGCACTCTTCGGTGGGGTGCACAATCTTTCGATGATATGAGCAGTAGCTAGGGTGTGTTTCCGCTTCACCAAGAATGTTTCCTTCGGAAGGTGGCAGCTTCATTCCCATTGATATGGCCTTGGAGAACCTATTCCTTGTCTTGAGCCTGCTTTTATTTGCGGCGTATGTACTTCAATCTGGTGGGAGTGTTTTAACCCTTTCGCCCAGTCGCCGGCATTTGGCCTTTTCAAATATGGCCATCTCACGTTCTCGAGCAACTTTGCTTTTAAGAAGAACTTCGTTCAGGAATGCATCAATCATTTCGTCTGATGGCACTAGAAGTTCCGGCTTAGGACATGCCCCCAGTTTCTCTGTGTAAGGAGCTTCTTCATGGTTTATCGACGAGTGAGAGATCACATGGCAACTTGCTACGTAATCTTTAAATTCATCCGATGAGTCTTCTCCATCATCTCCGTCCTCAAGGACGTGACTGAGAAATTCTTGGAGTGTGACTGGAGTCCGCGCCTTCTGGTTATACTCTTCCAGTGCGTCAATCTATTTTTGCAGGTCCGTGCACTTGTCACCAGGCTTTACGGGCTTTTTGGTCTTCTTCTTCTTCTTCGAAGACTTTGACGGCTGGGTGTGAGTGCTTTGGCTATCACCACCAATTTTTAGAGTTGGGCGCGGTTTCAGCATTCCCTCGATGATCTCGGGTTCCAGTGGATTTTTCCACCTGATCGCCGGGCATGTTTAGAGATCCTTCAGCATTCTTTTCGTCTTGGCTGAAAGAACGATCTCCCATGGAGTTTCCTCTACAAAAGAGCATGATGCCCCTGGTGTGTCCGCCTTTTTGAGAGCGTGCGGCTGAGGCGGGTTCACCTTCCAATTCTCGGATAATACGAATTTGCCCTGTTGGTACTGATCTTCTATCCAGCTTTTGAAGATGTAACAATCTTCGATCGGATGGCCCAACATTCGGTGATAAGGGCAATAGTTAGGATTGCTAATATCGCCTGGTTGCGCTGGGCATCTTGGCTCCTGTAGAGAGATGAGCCTGTTGCGCAGTGCTAGCTCGAATAACCTCTTCGTCTTGTCTCGAGGGAACGAGTAAGGGCGTCTCATTTTATCTTCAAGAGATCGAGTTCTATCATTTTGGCGATCAACTGGTCTCAAACCACTGGGCTGCTGTTGAGCATTGGCGACGACGGTCGCTTTCCCCTTTCCCTTCTCGTTCAGAGGCTCTGCTTTTGAGGAAGATGGTCTATGACCCATCTGGTCCATTTGGGCCAGCTTGTCAATCAAGTCCTGGAAAGTAGTCGGCTTGAAAAACATCTTGAACTGGGAGATGGTCGCCCGCGGATCAAGAGTGCCCATGAACATGCCCACCGCCGGCGCTTCTTCGATGCGCTGTTCGCATTTCGACCATAGATTTCGCCATCATATTGCGTATTGAACCCATGTCTCGCCTGGCTTTACCCTGGCGTTAATCAATGCTGTGATTGGGGTGCGCTCGCTAGCGCTTGCGAATCTTTGCATAAATAACAGCTCCATCTCTGCAAATGTCTTGACAGAGTCGTTCAGGAGTTCAGAGTACCACTCGAATGCCGTTTCCGACAAGCTGCCGACGAACTGGAAGAGCAGAAGTTTATCATCACCCCCGGTGTTGCCGCACAAGGCTCTGAATTGAGCGACATGCTGATGTGGATTCCCCGTCCCTTTATACACATGAAATTTAAGGATCGTATATCCCGGCGGGTACTTTATTTGGTCATACCAGCCTGGATAAGGTCGTCCAGTCTTAACGATCTGTTCAGCCGCTTCGTTTGCCTGGTGAGCTCGTATTTGCTGAGCGATGTAGTTGTCCAAGGCGGCCTTAGAGATTGTTTCCTCTTTGGCTGCTGAAAGAGCCGGAGGGGGGTTCGATGTCTCCACTCTGTCGTCTTCAATGATAATCGGGGGGTCTTCAGCTGGAGGTTCCGGCTGTAACATCATCCCAGCCATGTCTTGGAACAAGAGAGCCGTTCGTTTTATATTGGCTGCCTGTTCTGCAGCCTCTTTTTCTTTCCTCTCGAGCATTCTTCGGAGGAACTCGGTGTCAGTTTCTTGCTCTCGACGCTACTCCGAGGTCTCTGGATTTTCTTTTGTCCCTGTGAGTGCGGCCATTGCAGTCAGCATCTCCTGAAGCTTCTGCTGTTGTTGTTCCTGAGCCTTCGTTATTGACCGGGTAAGCGGTCGATGACCCGTAGAAGCACGACTTTCCTCTTTTACGGAAGCCATATAAACGGTATGTACCATCATGCCCTCGGACTTGGGGCGTTTAGATTCAGCGCTTTTACGGTTTACCACGTTCACAGGGGCTTTCTCTGGCCTCCTTCTCTTTTGAGCGGTTGACGGTGAGGGAGCCGTTGCAGTGGGCACCCAGACGGATGACATCTTCTGTGGTGCCTCAAGATTGCTCTTTTCTTGCTGAGCTTTGTGCTTTTTTGGTTGGCGAGAGTAGTCCTGGTCAATCACCGATTCCTGGACCTGTCGCCAGACTTTCTAGATTTTAGAAGAAAGCCGCTGAGGGGGTTGTTCTGGCTTCGCCATCGGTGCATTCTCCACGGGTGGAGGAGATCTCTTTAGCACTGCAGTAGGAGAGTTCCTGCGCACCCTGTTAAGCAGTTCAAAGCTGTTCCCGGTTGGAACAACAGCATCGATCTCCACCGTTGAAGCTGGTGGAGTAAATCCAGACGGAGAGCTGCCCCCAGCCTTCCTTACTCGGCGCCAGTGACGACGGCGAGCATGTCGCGCATATGGTGTTAGTTCGGCTATGGGGATGGGTTTGTCATGCCTCCTGTTCTGGTGAGGAGCTGCTGGTACCAGCCTCTTAAAGACTGACGTCCGTTGAGCAGCAGTATCCAATCTGTCAAAGACAGACCTTTGAGCAGGAACGGGAGTCGGAGTGGCCAGCCTCGTAAAGACTGATCCTTTGACGGGAGAAGCTTCTTTAGTGACCTCGAGAGCAGGAATGGTTATCCGTTTTGGAATGGCCGCTTCAGGTATCGTGGGCTTCTTGACGGGCCCATTGGAGTTTAAGCTCAGCCTATCGAAGACTGATGCTGTCGGCTTGGAATTGGATGACCCGTTTAGAGGGGCCATGGTGGTAGTGAGCCGATCAAAGATCGACTTCTTCTGCGCTTCTTACGGCAGCGGGATGTTAATGCTCACTGGTGGGAGCATGGTCCCGAAGAACAACCCGGTGGTAGCCTGCGTTACATGCTCTGCCGGCATTGTGAATAGGGAGGCCGCCTGGGGACCGTATGTTACACCTCCAGATGAGTCGGAACGGGAGTTGCAGTTGCAGCTGGAGCATTTCGTGCAGGTAGACTCCATTGATCTTTCGTTTTCTGCACGGAGCAAGACACCAAATCTTAGTACCTCGAATCCAAGGGCAACCATATCAAACCGTGATTCATTCGCGAACACGACACACGAAGTGTGGAGTGGAAAAGGGAAAAGGTCCCACCGGACGTGCCAGAATCTGTTCCCCGCCGAAAACCTGAGACGCGATAAACGTCTGGCTGAATTTCGGGGCAGATGCTAATTGGTGCTATCCGTCCACCTCTCCGAAGATGCCAAGTTGATTTATGGCACCGTGTATCGAAGGTTTAAACGGATGCGGCTGATGCAGCAGACTTCGTCAGATTCCCCTTCGTTTGAGGGGTTTTTGATTGTGGGGACGCTCTTTCCTGCAGGCGCAAGCCCCTGCAGTTAATTACGCTACCGCATCATGGTAAAAACTTTCTCCTTCTCCAGATGGTCACCTCGTGTCGTGTGTGTTTGTTTTGTGTTTCCCGTAGATTGTATGTGGAGACTAATTTGTGTTGTCGCCCGTAGGGCGTGGATTAGTCCAAATCCGTATCTTCTTAGATTTGGGTTTGGGGGTTGGGTTTAAGGATACGTTAGCCTTATTTAGGACTAAGATCGACATAAACGTTTGTTAAGGATACGTTAGTCTCATTTTAGACTAAGATCAACTTAACGAGATCGTTTAGATCCAACAAGAGAGCAATTGGGCTCTATTGTTTAGTTTAGGGAAGTTGCGGTCGATTAGTTTAGGGACGTTACGGTCCATTGTTAGTTTAAGGACATCTCGGTCCGATGTTAGTTTAAAGACATCGCGGTTGAATGTTAGTTTAAAGACATCGCGGTCAAGGTTAAAGACATCATAGTCCGTGAGTTTAAAGACCTCACAGTCAAGGTCAAGGACATCATAGTCCATGGGTTTAAGGACCCTGAATGAATAGGATTTCCGATTGTGTGTCGATTTATAGAAAATTGTATTTAAAAATCACAACCAAAAATTATTTGACCGCAATCAATAACGGTGTCGGATGTAGATCGTTAGCGAGTGCGGATCGTCCACAGGGAAAGTGAGATCCGTTCAATTTCCGAATTAGATGAGTTGAAAATTTAAGGCAAAGAAAAGAAAACAATTCATGATTTGCATCTGAAGATCAAGAAATAAGAAAAATCTAGATCTAAAAGAAACATTAAAAACAAGAATTGAGATGTGTGATAATTTCCAACCAACAATCAAGAATCGAAGTGAGGCACGTAGGAATCGATCGGATCTATAGATGTGATGAGATCTAATGATTACTCATTCTTATCCATTAACGAATTGATACTAGATCGATGCAAATTCATCGAGGTTTAAGGATCGTGCGGGGAAATTAGAGATTCCGCAACTCATCCTTTGTCCTTTCGATAGATCGCATTCAAATTCTAGCTTCTAGTAAATCAAATGGTCAATAATTGTTCCCTAGTTTCGAGTGAACACGATCTAGAAAGCATCATCTCGAAACTAGGTCATTAATCATTTGATTCACTAGAATTTCAAAGCATTATAGGATTTAAGAATTGTAAGAATATCTAAATCATCATCATCTAAAGATCGTCACAACTCCTACACGAGCGGAGATTACTCAAACATCATGATCACAAACACAATCACAAATTGAGATCTAATCATTATGCTTGAATTGAAAGATAAGCAAGAATATAGAAAATTCACCTTTATTTATCGACAAATTTTGTTACAACTCTCTTGAATTTACAAAAGGATGGAACTAGATCGTCGATTTCGGCTTCGCTCGGCACCTTGAGTCCCGGATCGGCGTGGATCTCTTGCTCCGTTGGAATCCGGCGTCGCTTTTAAAGGTTGAAGGCTCTCTTGCTTGAATTGCTCTCGGGATCTTGACCTTGATTTTGAATTGGGGTTTGAATTTGAGGCACAAGTTGTGTCACTCAACTTGTGGGTTGAAGATGATGGTGATTCTTGAACAATTTGCACCCTAGATCTAGGCTCCTTTTTATAGCCCTCCAAATTCTAGATCTAGGATTGAATTTTGAATTCTCCCTCCACAAGTTAGTTAACCCAAAGTTTGAATTTCCCTCCAAGTGTTTGTTTAGCCAAAATTTGAATTTCCCTCTAAGAGTTTGTTAAGCCGAGCCTTCTAGATGTGCCACGTGGAGCTTCTGGGGTCTTCTGGAAGCTTTGGCCGTTAGGGGGGACACGTGTAC
Source organism: Agapanthus africanus (assembly GCA_030015575.1). Classification (NCBI taxonomy): domain Eukaryota; kingdom Viridiplantae; phylum Streptophyta; class Magnoliopsida; order Asparagales; family Amaryllidaceae; genus Agapanthus; species Agapanthus africanus. Next base: position 112,551,530 of record JASDDO010000028.1, read on the forward strand.
AAAATTTGAGCCGAAGATCGCATCATATCACCGCGGATCCGCGGCGCCAAGGGGGTTTGGGCCACGGATCCGCGGTCCTTTAGTGGCCTTAGGGCTTTATCTTTTCATGGTAATTCTTGGGCTTCCTGGTGGGCCTTTATACAATATGTGAAATCTTATTTGGCGTTTTGTGTCACTGCCAGATCTTGCATCTTTGAGTTGGCGTATCTTTTATCAGATCTTTTCTCTGTTTTGGGTTTTTGCTTCTGGAATTTCCTGCATTAGACCCCAGACAAGAGTTGCGCAATACAAGAATGATGCGATGCCATGAAACACAGTCAATTTTCCTAAAAGTGCCAGTTTTAGTATACAGTACAAGTAATCCAGTATTCTACATGTGTTTTGTTAATATGTGCGATATGAATACCGGTTACCTATACCTGAATGCAAAAGGTAGGGAAATTGCCGTGTTAGAAATGCAGTATTTTCGACTGATCAAATTCCCCCAAACTTATTTTCGATCGTCTCGATCGAATTGTTTTATTAAAAAGAGAAGGAGAAAATAAAGAAAGAGAAAAGCACACTTTCGTAGGCAACACGATTGCACTGAGCACGTGCAACAAGCCTTTAAACCTCTAGGTGTCCCTAGTAGGAGGAGTGTTGTCTCCTGAGGGTTTTCAGCGGATTGCACCCACAAAATCCAATAATAAAAGGAAGATCATGAATATTACATTTAAAGAAAAGAATTGTAAAAGAAAAGCTTTGAAAATTAGGGTTTCCAACTAAGCTAGCTTTTCGGTTGTCATGAGCCCTATCTTAATGGTCATGAAAAGATGTCAGAAATCACGTCCTCCCTCAATAAAACATCGTCTTATTCTTCATTCTTATCTTTCTTCCAAACATCGATCATATCACCCTGCGTGTGTGTAAAGACATCCCTATTCCCGGAGAATTCAATTCAAGCTATCATACTCTTGCCCATCAGCCTCAGTACTTTTTAATTAATGAATATTTAGACGAATTTGCTTACACACTTTCATGCGACCGTTAATACTTCTTGAGGTACTAACCGACCGATTACTCATTTGTTTGCTTATTTGGTGTATTTTCCTCGTCTTGCACCACCTCAGGCATAGCAGTGACTCCCAGACCAGTTGGCCTTAGGGCACTAGGTGAAGAGGCACCCTCGCTATATATTTTTTTATTGCCCTCGGTGATAACAAAATCAGTGTCCATTTTTCTCACCACTTTATATTTTATTCATTTTTTTTATTTCCTTCATACTTTTGGCTTTAAGACAAGAGCATTTCAAGGTATGCTCTACCATCCCAGGCTTTAAGACGTGTGTAAGTGCGAATAGTAGGGTATCAACGTTCAAAATGTTTGGCTTTCTAGAATAGAAACTATTTTTCAGACTTATTTTTATCCTCAGATTAGTGACTTCCTCCATCTTACTAACCCTTGGGACAACGGCTCATAACTACTTATTATTAGTTCTTATAAGAAAACTTCTAATTTTCTTGGTTTTCTTAAATTTTTCTAATCTCATGAATGTAATTGTTCACTATCTAATCTTTTATTATCATAAATATTAAATATTTTTATATTTTGAAAATTTTTAAAATTTTTATGAGTTTGAAAATTTTTGAATTTCTATGGATTTTGAAAATTTTTAAATTTTTATAGGTTTTTATGGGTTTTGAAAAACTATTTACAAAAAATGATGAGCCAAAAAAATATTTACACAAAATTTTTATGGGTTTTGAAATTTTTTAAATTTTGATGGTTTTTAAAGAAATGTTTTGTGCTTATGCAAATGATATGCACATGATGCAAAACTAAGCACAAACCTCCCCCAAACTTGTTTTCAATAGTGTCCTCACTGTTGCCAACCGCTATATCTACAAAACCTGTAAGCCTGGGAGGAATTTATTAGTGGGGGCAAAATATATAAGTGAAGATCCTCCCCATAACTTATTCTTAGCTCAAAATTTTTGTAAAAATTTTCTTTCCAAGAGCCAGAAAACTTGTCCCCCCCCCAAACTTGAGTTATGCAATGTTAAGCTTTGAAAATCACATGAGGGGGTCAAAAATCATTGGTCGATGCCAAGCTTTGCAAAGACCGAATGTTAACACCAACCATTCAAAAATTTTATCAATCCAGTGTTCTGGTTGGTGGAAGAAGAAGTGGGGAAAGGGTAAGTGGTGGAATAGAATGTATGTGCGTCTCATTTTGGAGAGACGATGCAGTGAATGTGATGGATTGTTCGCATTCTTTTTACAGTTCAGAAGAAGGGGTGGAGGTTCAATTTCAATGATTGGGACATGATTCATCTCAACACCCGTGTTATTCAGAAATGCGAGTTCATCAGCGAAGATCTCCTCAAAAGTTTCATCAATACCCCGAAGAATAATATCATCACAAAGTGCGGGGTGATCTTCAGACTCTAAGAACAGTTTATAATCCGTGTTAATTGTTGACCCGGACATCTCAATGGAAGAGTCCGTATGTATATGATACATAGTTGGGTCAAACAACAACGTATGAAAAGAGTCAAGATCGGTATCAGGAGGATCATCAAATTCGCTGCTTTCGACATCCATTAAGTCGACAGAACAGACATGAGTAGTAGGTTCGGAGGGTACACTTCCCAACTTGTAAATGTTCAGCTCTATTGACCTATTCCCGAAGGATAGGGTCATAGAACGATTACGACAGTTGATGATAGCGTTGGAAGTGGCCAAAAAGGGGCGACCTAAAATCACCGGAATTTGATTCCGTGGGTTCGCTACAGGCTGTGTATCAAGTACAATAAAATCCACAGGGAATACGAATTCCCCGATTTTTATTAACACATCCTCCAGTTCACCCCTAGGTTTGGTGATTGATTGGTCAGCCATCTGGAGAGTGCAATGGGCTGGTTTCAATTCTCCGATCCCTAGTTGCTCATAGACTGAGAAAGGAAGCAGGTTAACACTTGCACCAAGGTCTAAAAGAGCACGGTTGATGTGTTTATCCCCAATAGAAATCGATATCGTAGGACATCTTGGGTCCTTACGTTTCTTTGGTAGCGGAGGGATAAAAGCAGTGCTAATGTTATTGGATATGAAGACCTTCTTTGGCACTTGAGTCTTCCTCTTCCTAGTGCACAAGTCCTTAAGAATTTTCGCATAAGTGGGGACTTGTTGAATCGCATCTAGGAGAGGGATGTTGATGTTAACTTGCTTAAACATGTCCATAATCTTCTCCATATGTGGACTCGATGTGTTAGCCCTTAACCGATTAGGATAAGGTGCTTTAGCAATAAGCGCTGGGTCCACCATAGGAGAAGGAAGTGTGTGTGGACCTGATCCCAAAATAGAAGTGGGGATCGTCGGTGGTAGACTAGAAGAGGTGGGCTGAGGTGTCGAGCCTAGAGGGAAATGGAGAATAGGCTCGCGAGAAGGCGGTGGGGTAGGAGAACAAGAATCAGACGTAGAAGTGTGTGTGTGAGGAAAGGTCTCAGCCGGGGTGTTAATAAGATTTTCAGTATCATCAACTTCTTCCCCAACATGGTTATCCAGCACTCTCCCAGATCTCAACGTGGTGATTGCATTCACATGATGTGAATAGCCAGGATTGGGTAAAGGTTGAGCTGGGAGTTTCCCTTTCTCTCTTGCACTCATTTCGGCCTTAAGTCGTGCAATTTCAGCTTCCATCGTTTTGATACTCTCAGCTTGAGACGCTGAGTTTTTCTTTATCTCACCAACTGAAGACCTAACCTCGGCCGACACTTCCATGAAATTTGACAGGAGTGATTTCATGGTTTGAGCGACTTGAGAGAACTCGTCAGAACAGGTTGATTGCATAAGATTAGAAGGTGCAGGAGTGTTGACCTGGTTTTGGAAATTTTATGACTGGTAGGGGTGCTGGGTGAGTTGAAGTGGTTGCTGTTGTGGTGGAGGGACCCGTTGGAATTGATTAGGGTTTGGAACCGTGTTTTGGGATTGGTTCCAAGCAAAATTCGGGTGATTCCTCCAACCCTGATTATATGTTGAAGAAAAAGGGTCGTTTCCAGGTCTTAAAAATGCAGCATTGGTATGCTCGAGACCTCGAAACTGAGAGTTTAATGGACATTCTTCCGTCAAGTGAGAAGGATCAGAACAGCACCCACATACAGTTTTGGGGAGCGACATTGGGTTTAAGGAGGCTGCTAAGAATTTGTGTTCCATAGCGTCGAGCTTCTTTTGCATTGCTGCCATCTCAGCTCGAACACCTATGGACATATCTATTTGGTGTACGCCACCCCTACTCGATGGCTGGGTTCCAGTCTCCCACTGTAGTGACTTTTCAGCGAGCTCTTCTAAAAATTTCCATGCTTCCTTATTATCCTTGGTCATAAAGGTGCCTTGACACATGTTTTCAAGGTTTTGTTTAGTGGTAGGGTTACTGCCCTCATATATGATTCGGCAAAGATCCCATCTCAGGATGCCGTAATGTGGGCATTGAACCAAAAGATCCTTGAATCGTTCAAAGTATTTTGAAAATGGTTCTGCCGGAAGCTGGGAGAATTGATATAGTTCGCTACGGATTCGAGCTGTCTTTTGCATGGGGTAGAATTTCTTAAGGAATGCCGCAACGAATTCTTCCCAATTCGTGATGGAATGTGCGGTGGTGTTATACAGCCACTTCTCGGCTATATCGCACAAGGTAAATGGAAGAAGTCGTAGACGCATGGCATCCACAGAAAGTTGTGATGTACCCATCATTGCGCATACGCTTTCAAATTTGGTAATAAAAACGTACGCGTCTTCAGTCTCGAGACCGTGGAATTTGGGTAGGAGGTTGATGTACTGGGGCTTAATCTCAAAGTTATCCCCGTTGGCTGGTGGAATGGATAAGCAGGTCGAGAGAGGACCTCGCAAAGGGAAGCACCTCTCTTGGAGAGAGATGCGGTGAGGATTCTGCGCACCAACGGACGGCGGCAGAGCGGCGGTAAAGAGGTTCGATAGAGACGGATCCATCGGTGTGGGTGTGGTGGTGGGTAAAAGAAAGGTAAATGGAGAAATACCGACTTCGGAGTCGATCGAGGGGACGCGGACAAGTCGGGCACTAGAATCCCGTGTCCAGCCTATCTTGCACTAAAAGGGGTTAGTACAAGTGGCAGCGTGATTTATAATTAGGGGAAATGAAGTGAATGCGGTGTTTGTTTTGAAAAATGATACGGATTTTGAAAATATGATGCGATCACAACAAATGCAAGAAGCAATACCCTGAAAATCTATGGTCACCTAGGTTAAAGCTTTAGACCGCTCCTAACTTCCAAAAGACAAGTCGCAGGATAAAATCCTCCACTGCCTCTTTGTTTCTCCTGTGGCCAGGTAAGTGCCAGGTAAGTGGGAGGTTCTCCACTACGTAAGTAGTGGGTCTAATTAAGTAACCACTAGCCTTCGACACACTTTTCTTAGACACCACAAAAAGAAACGCGGATAAGCAATGAATTACCCACGGCCTTCTTCTGTCCTAAGTGAGCGCGACGGTCCTTAGAATCATCTCTAGATATTTTTTAGTTAATGAGGATAATGCGGATGCAGGTTTGTGATTTTTGGGGCCTAGGAAGGGTAATGAACTCCCCACCTAATCTGGATTTGGCCGTGCCCCTTAATGTCCATATTAATTATGCAAACAACCACAAAATCAAAAACAAGCACTATTTATTTTGCTTTTTGCGGCGCTGCATTTTTTGGAAAGAAGCCTGCAACAAATTGTTAATTGGAGCAGATTTAGGAGGGAGATAAGAAAGTTAGAGGTTACCTGCCAAAAATTTTACAGAGAAGCCCTCAAGAAGCCGAGGAACCGCCGCATTTGGGAGCTAGGGCCGCGGAAACGCTGTGGCTTGGTGGGATCACTGCACAAAAATTTACCAAAGCACTCCTGATCTCTTCCTTAGTCCTCTGGAATTCACCAAATAATTTTCCAATTTCACGGCAAGCTCCAGATCTCCTTGGAATTAACCACAACAACTTGTTTAGTGTTTGCGCGAGTTTTGATCTTAAAAATTTAGATGGAATAAACTTTTCAACTCAAATTTCAAAAAATGAACAAATAGCACACGATCCCCGGCAACGGCGCCATTTGATTGAATAGGATTTCCGATTGTGTGTCGGTTTATAGAAAATTGTATTTAAAAATCACAACCAAAAATTATTTGACCGCAATCAATAACGGTGTCGGATGTAGATCGTTAGCGAGTGCGGATCGTCCACAGGGAAAGTGAGATCCGTTCAATTTCCGAATTAGATGAGTTGAAAATTTAAGGCAAAGAAAAGAAAACAATTCATGATTTGCATCTGAAGATCAAGAAATAAGAAAAATCTAGATCTAAAAGAAACATTAAAAACAAGAATTGAGATGTGTGATAATTTCCAACCAACAATCAAGAATCGAAGTGAGGCACGTAGGAATCGATCGGATCTATAGATGTGATGAGATCTAATGATTACTCATTCTTATCCATTAACGAATTGATACTAGATCGATGCAAATTCATCGAGGTTTAAGGATCGTGCGGGGAAATTAGGGATTCCGCAACTCATCCTTTGTCCTTTCGATAGATCGCATTCAAATTCTAGCTTCTAGTAAATCAAATGGTCAATAATTGTTCCCTAGTTTCGAGTGAACACGATCTAGAAAGCATCATCTCGAAACTAGGTCATTAATCATTTGATTCACTAGAATTTCAAAGCATTATAGGATTTAAGAATTGTAAGAATATCTAAATCATCATCATCTAAACATCGTCACAACTCCTACATGAGCGGAGATTACTCAAACATCATGATCACAAACACAATCACAAATTGAGATCTAATCATTATGCTTGAATTGAAAGATAAGCAAGAATATAGAAAATTCACCTTTATTTATCGACAAATTTCGTTACAATTCTTTTGAATTTACAAAAGGATGGAACTAGATCGTCGATTTCGGCTTCGCTCGGCACCTTGAGTCGCGGATCGGCGTGGATCTCTTGCTCCGTTGGAATCTGGCGTCGCTTCTAAAGGTTGAAGGCTTTCTTGCTTGAATTGCTCTCGGGATCTTGATCTTGATTTTGAATTGGGGTTTGAATTTGAGGCACAAGTTGTGTCACTCAACTTGTGGGTTGAAGATGATGGTGATTCTTGAACAATTTGCACCCTAGATCTAGGCTCCTTTTTATAGCCCTCCAAATTCTAGATCTAGGATTGAATTTGAATTCTCCCTCCACAAGTTAGTTAACCCAAAGTTTAAATTTCCCTCCAAGAGTTTGTTTAGCCAAAATTTGAATTTCCCTCCAAGAGTTTGTTAAGCCGAGCCTTCTAGATGTGCCACGTGGAGCTTCTGGGGTCTTCTGGAAGCTTTGGCCGTTAGGGGGGACACGTGTACAAAATTTGAGCCGAAGATCTCATCATATCACCGCGGATTCACGGCTCCAAGGGGGTTTGGGCCGCGGATCCGCGGTCCTTTAGTGGCCTTAGGGCTTTATCTTTTCATGGTAATTCTTGGGCTTCCTGGTGGGCCTTTATACAATATGTGAAATCTTATTTGGCCTTTTGTGTCACTGCCAGATCTTGCATCTTTGAGTTGGCGTATCTTTTATCAGATCTTTTCTCTGTTTTGGGTTTTTGCTTCTGGAATTTCCTGCATTAGACCCCAGACAAGAGTTGCGCAATACAAGGATGATGCGATGCCATGAAACATAGTCAATTTCCCTAAAAGTGCCGGTTTTAGTATACAGTACAAGTAATCCAGTATTCTATATGTGTTTTGTTAATATGTGCGATATGAATACCGGATACCTATACCTGAAAAGGTAGGGAAATTGCCGTGTTAGAAATGCAGTATTTTCGACTGATCAGACCCCACAATCAAGGTTAAGGACATCATAGTCCGTGAGTTTAAAGACCTCACAGTCAAGGTTAAGGACATCATAATCCATGGGTTTAAGGACCCCACAGTCCATGGAATGTGTGGTTGTCGGGACCCGTCACCTCTCTGAAGACGTTAAAGGATTACAATGAAAAATATCAGAGGAGTAAAGAGATGTACCCTCGAACCGGTGTGAGTTGGTTGGAAGATCTGTAGTCCAATTTGGGACTAAGATCTGTTGAAATATTTATGAGCAGATGGGCTCAATTAATATAAGTTGAGGACTTATGGCCAATCTTGGGCTAAGTCCAATCAGATTAAAAATGTTTAACATTTTATTTAGGTCTATTGATCTTTTATTTGGTCTTGGCCCTTTTAACAATGGTGAGCATTGATCAAAGCTCTGTGCTTATTAAAGAACAATTTATGTTCTGTCAGTGCGGCACGTGGCGCGCCAGGCGCTTTGCACCAGTCAAAGAGCACAGTGCGCTTCTGCCAAGTAGCGCATATGTAAGGGACACGTGTCGCACTCTGCGCTAGGCACCAGATGATGAGCGCATGATGCCAGTTTATGAGCGCTGAGCGCTAGTCCATGAGCGCATTGCGTTTTCAGTTTAGTGGCGCACACGTGAGTGACAGGTGGTGTGCTTAGCGCTGAGCGCCAGCCCATGAGCGCAGTGCGCTATTTCAGAAGCGCAAAGCGCAAGTTGCTAATTGGCGCATACGTGGTTGACATGTGGCGCATTTTTGCGCTGAGTGCCGGTCCAGAGAGCGCAGAAGCACAGTTCAATAGTGCAAGGCGCATTTCAAAAGCGCAAAACGCATCTGATCAATTTTATGATCTGGAAACAAATTTATGTTCTTTTTAAAAGAGACTTTGTCTCAAGATTTAAGAACAATAGTTCTTATTTTGCAGGAGAGATTTTCAATCTCTTATTTTGATGAAAGGCCCTGCCTTTATAGATCCATGATCCGTGAGAAGAATCATGTTCTTCTTTTATGATGAGATCTTTTGATCTCTTTTGTGAAAGACTTTTTTGTCTTGTAGATCTATGATCTTTTTTAAAGAAATAAAATTTTCTTTCTATGAGATGATTTCATCTCTGTATTCATCATCCATCATCTTTACCTTGAAGAAATATCTTCTTGCAAGAGCTTGCTCTTTTTCTTTGAATTTTTCAAAGTTTATGGGGAGGTTTCTCTATATCAAACTTGACGTCTTGGGGCATTTATATAGGGCAAGCTGATTTGTTGAATCAGTTAAAGAGATCTTTCTTTGATTCATTTGGAGACGTTTCCCCACCATTGGATCTTTGATCCTAGGACTTCTTTTTTACAGAAGGCAATCTTCTTGTTTTTAACAAGATTGGAAAAACTTTCCATAACAGAATTTGATTCTGATTAATTAATGATTTATCATTATTATTAGATCTTTTGATCTAACGGTGGGGAGTTCACCTTTGAACCACTCTGGCTTCACCTTTGTAGCGTTCTCCATAGGTGGTGGAGATCTTTTTAGCACGGCCGTCGGAGAGTTCTTGCGCACCCTTTTGAGTGGTTCAAAACTGTTCCCAGTTGGAACAGCAGCGTTGACTTCTACCATTGGAGCTGGCGGAGTCAATCCAGAAGGGGAACTGCCCCCAGCCTTCCTTACTCGGCGCCAGTGACGACGGCGAGCATGTCGTGCGGACGGTATTGGTTCAGTGATGGGGTGGCTTCGTCATGCCCCCAGTTCTGGCGGAGGGTTGTTGTCATGGTTAGCCTATCAAAGACTGACGTCCGCTGAGAGGGGATGGCCAAACCTGTCAAAGGCAGACTTTCGGACAGGGGTAGCAGCCTTGGTGACTTCGCTTGGAACGGGAGTTGGAGCAGGCAGTTTTGCAAAGACTGATCTTTTAACAAGAGAAGCCGCTTTGACGACTTCTTTCACCGGAGCAGGGATGGCTATCCGTTTCGGGATATCCCCTTCAGGTATCGCGGGCTTCTTTACGGGCCCATTGGAGTTTTGGCATAGCCTATCAAAGACTGAGGTGCTGGACTTTGACGACCCATTGAGAGGGGCCGTGGTAGTCGTAAGCTGATCGAAGACCGACTTCTTCGGAGCTTCTTGCAACGGCAATGGGGCATTGAAGCTCATGGGTGGGAGCATGGTCCCAAAGAACAGCCCAGTGGTGGCTTGCGTCACCTGTTCCACTGGCATCTTGAAAATGGATGCCACCTGAGTCCCGTAAGTCACTCCTCCAGCGAGGACAGAGTGGGAGTTGTTGCAGTTGTTGCAGTTTATGCAGTTGGAAGCCATTGATCTTCTATTTTCTGCACGGAGCAAGACACCAAATCTTAGTACCTTAAATCCAGGGGCAACCATAGCAAAGCGCGATTCGTTCGCGAAACACTACACACAAAGTGTGGAGTGGAAAAAGGAAAAGGTCCCACCGGGCGTGCCAGAATCTGTTCCCCGCCGAATACCGGGAAGACAAACGTCTTGCCTGAATTTGGGGGAAGATGCTATTTGGTTTTATCCGTCCACCTCTCCGAAGATGCCGAGTTGATTTATGGCACCATGTATCGGAGGTTTAGACAGATGCGGCCGTTGTAGCAGACTTTGTCAGATTCCTCCTCGTTTGAGGGGTTTTTGATTGTGGGGACGCTTTTCCCTGCACGCAAGCCCCCGCAGTTAATTACGCTACCGCATCGCGGTAACAACTTTCTCCTTCTCCAGATGGTCACTTCGTGTCGTGTGTGTTTGTTTTATTTTTGGTTGCCCGTGGATTGTATACGGAGACTAATTTGTGTTGTTGCCCGTAGGGCATGGATTAGTCCAAATTCGTATTTTCTTAGATTTGGGTTGGTTTAAGGATCGTTAATCTCATTGAGATTAAGATCAACTTAAACGTTTGTTAAGGATACGTTAGTCTAATTTTAGACTAAGATCAACCTAACCATTTGTTAAGGATATTTTAGTCTAATTTTAGACTAAGATCTACGTAACAGGATCATTTAGATCCAACAAAAGAGCATTTGGGCTCTATTGTTTTAGTTTAGGGACTTTGCGGTCCATAAGTTTAAGGACATCATAGTCCATGGTGTTTAAAGATATCATAGTCTAGTTTATAGACATCATAGTCTGTAGGGTTTAGTTTAGGGACGTTGCGGTCCATAATTAGTTTAAGGACATTTCGGTCCAGTTTAAAGACGTCATAGTCTATAAAGTTTAAACACATCATAGTCTATGAGTTTAAGGACCCCAGAGTCCATAAAGTTTAAAGACATCTTAGTCCAGTTTAAGGACATCATAGTCCATGAGTTTAAGGACCCCATAGTCCATAAAATTTAAGGACATCTTAGTCCAGTTTAAAGACGTCATAGTCTGTTTGGTTTTGGTTCAACCGTTTGGGGATGCACCAAAAGTTATCGGTTATTGGGACCCTCCACTTCTCTGAAGACGTTGAAGAATTACAACGACATATATTAGAGGTATGAAGAGATGTACCCTTGAACCAATGTTGATTGAAAGGCTCTGGGAATTACTTTGAATGTCATATGGGATGATTAATTTTGGAAGACAAGAGTATAGTTGGGGTTCAGTTTCAGGGGATCTTACCTCTTGATGACTTAGCTAATTTAGGCTAAGATTGGCTCGAATATAGTGTTAAACACTAGAGTACATTTGGCGCTCACGTGCTCCCACATGAGGCGCTTAAAGTAGTGTTAAACACTAAAACTGAAGTGCTCACGTGGGGTCACGTGAGGCGTCTGAAGATTGGGCCTTGCTTCTTTTATTTTACTCTCAGAATATGCATATAAGTATTAAACACTTGACCTTTATGACCATCACGTATGGGCACGTGATGGGTATCCATGCGTTGGATATTAAACGTATTTCTCAGGGATCACGTGGGAGCACGTGATACACCCTAAAAGAGAAACTGTCTTGGCTTTACTCCCTTTTGTTTTGAGGAGGTTTTTAAGGGTCACATGGGAGCACGTGATACACCCTAAAAGAGAAACTGTGTTTATTGTTTTCCCTTTTCCCTTTTAAATAAGTGTTAAACACTTTGGGAAATCTCTTTTTTTTGGTTCAAAGAAAGGGGGTCACGTGTTACCACGTGATTATCAATATGCATATAATTCTGAGTTTCAAGTTCCTTGCAAACTTCTCTTCTCTTTTTCTTTTTTATAGGAATTTAATTCCTTGGAAATTTGCATGGCAAAATCTCCCCAATGAGAATTAACTTTTCAATTTTATTGGGAGATCTGCTTCTGCAGATCTGTCTCCATGAGGAAGAACTAAGTTCTTATATCAGGGGTTAAACCCTATCCATGTTGGAGGAATTAAATTCCTATATGTTTTTGTAGGAGAATAGAATTCTCTGAACTTAGATCTTCCTTTAGGTTTTAGATCTGCATGGCAGAATCTCCCCGATGAGAATTAAATTCTCAACTTATGGGGAGATCTGCTTCCGCAGATCTTCAACCAGAGGAAGAACTAAGTTCCTATTTAGAAGAGTTAAACTCTTGGTTTTGAGAATTAAATTCTCTTTTATTTTATGGAATGATCTCATTCCTTCTCTTATCTAGAGTTTCTTTCTTCTCTGAAAAGATCTTCTCTCTGGAGAGTTAAATTCTCTTTTTCTTTTGTTTTTATGGAGAGGTTTTTTCTTTTCTCTCTCTTCAATCCTCTCTTTGTTGTTGTATCCCCCTTTTTCTTCTCTTCTTGGCTCTTATTTATAGGAGAAAAAAAGAATCAGTTTGTTCAGCCAATCTCCCATTGAGAGATTTTGATTGATTTTATAACCAACATGATCTTTTAGATCATTCGGTGAATTTTATTCACCATTGGATTTTTTAATCCATAAAATATTTTTTTGTTGTTCTTGGCAAATTTTAGGAAAATATTTCCTTGTACAGAATCTTTCTATAAATTGGTGATTTTTTAATCACCATTGGATTTTTAATCCAACGGTGCTCCCTTTTACAGAGTGCAATTTTTTTTGTTTGGAAAGATCTAGAGAAATATTTTTCCAATTAGGGTTTTTGATTCCTTTTAATTAGAATTTAATTCTATTAGTTCAGAGGGTTTAAGAGTCTATCACGTGTTGGCACGTGACTGTTCTCCTCCGAAACACAGAGACGCGACCGCGTAGCTTCGTCTTGCCTGAATTTGGGGGCAGATGCTAATTGGTGCTATCCGTCCACCTCTCCGAAGATACCAAGTTGATTTATGACACCATGTATCGAAGGTTTAAACTGATGCGGCCGATGTAGCAGACTTCGTCAGATTCCCCCTCGCTGAGGGGTTTTTGATTGTGGGGACGCTCTTCCCTGCCGGCGCAAGCCCCTACAGTTAATTACACTACCGCATCGCGGTAACAACTTTCTCCTTCTCCATATGGTCACTTCGTATCCTGGGTGTTTGTTTTGTTTTTGGTTGCCTGTGGATTGTATACGGAGACTAATTTATGTTGTCGCCCGTAGGGCGTGGATTAGTCCAAATCCGTATTCTTCTTAGATTTGGTTTTGGGGTTGGGTTTAAGGATACGTTAGTCTCATTTGAGACTAAGATCAACTTAAACGTTTGTTAATGATACGTTAGTCTAATTTTAGACTAAGATCAACTTAACGGGATCATTTAGATCCAACAAAAGAGTATTTGAGCTCTATTGTTTAGTTTAGGGACATTGCGGTCGATTAGTTTAAGGATATTACTGTCCAAGGTTAAGGACATCATAGTCCATGGGTTTAAAGGGACCCCACAGTCCGAGATTAAGGACATCATAGTCCATAGGCTTAAGGACCCTACAGTCCGAGGTTAAGGACATCATAGTCCATGGGTTTAAAGGGACCCCACAGTCCGTAGTTTAAAGACGTCATAGTCCATAAAGTTTAAGGACATCATATTCCATGAGTTTAAGGACCCCACAGTGTCACGACCCAAAGTTCAGCCCGTGACCGGCACTTAACCACGTAACGTCCACAGGCGTAACGCGACTAAGTAAGCCGAAACCCAGAAATCAAAATCCATTAAAAGTAGTGAGTGTTGAAAACATTTAGAAAACTCGAGTAAAAATCGTTAAAGTTTGAGTTATTTTCTTAAAAATTTCGGCAGCACCTCCTTTGTAAAAACTAGCCCCGAAATCGGGTACAAAACATGATATAAGTAAAATAACATACAATAAGAATAAAGTATCCCCAAACGGGAGCAATCACGCCCAACGGCGGAAACAACCACCACAATAATAATATACGACACCGTAGCGAAGAATGAACAAAATAAGTGAAGACAGCATAAGAGATAAAACTGCATAAATAAAGCCGGCTCACACGAGCTCGACATCCAGAATACAAAATAATATACATCGTCCTCACAACTGGTCTCTAAGTCAATACATGAAATGGTAGATGGAGAGTACTAGATACAATAGAGTGTACAAATGGAAAATAAACGGATACCGCAAAAACTCACCTATAAGCAAAGGGCCCACACACCAACTGCAGTGGTATCCGTAGCAAAAAGATACAGGGAAGTAGCCCTGCCGCCACTACTCTGAGGGTCGACTTGCAAACACTGTGGCACAACGGGGGTGAGTTGCCAACTCGTGAATAGTAAATAACATATAAAGGTAATTGCGAGTATACACGTACTGCGATACTTTAACATGTGCAATCAGATAACATCTAAATGATGAGCTGGGTATGCAATAATCATGAATACCAAGTGAAATCTAATAACATCTATATGATGAGCTGGGTATGAAATAATCATGCTAAAGTACTCTATCAGGTACTACGACTACATGATGCGATGCATAACAATGAAATACTGAGCATAGGATAAAATATCATCTACACGAATCATCATCGTGGAAAAATACCCGATGTCCACCAAATACACCCCGAATCCCAAAAACTCAGGCCCCGTCACTCTAATCGGCCCTCAAATCCTGTAAATCTCATGGAATCATGAGTGCCCAATATCGGCACTAGAAAATATCATGAAATAATCGTGTCGAGTATCGACACGCAAATCCTCATGTATCGGGCTCCGTCAGTCCGGATCGGCCCACGGGCTCGGTCTGCGGAATCGGCCCTCGGCCCCGGCAGTACGGGTCGGCCCGTATCCATCTCTCAACTCTGGTCAGTATCCTCCGGATAACCGCCAGATCCAACCAATCACCGGTAGGTAGTAGTCCCTCTGCCAGGCTCACCGTCTATATACACAGCATCCCTTTCTTGCCCCGGGGTACCATACCGGGTCCACCATGTACCCGCAATCGGCCTCATTCAGCTCCTCGATTCGGGTTCACATGTCACACGTCTCAGAACCGAGAAAACGCATGGTGGACACACTGAAATATCATGTCAAGAGAAACCGAGTTTTCAAAACAGTGCATATTTTCTTAAAATAATACCACGGTTCTCAAATCCAGAAATCACATGAATCCAAAACTCAATGCGTAAATCCATGCAATGTGTCGTATGCCACTAAGAGTAAAAAAGGGAAACCGCTCTTTAAAATGGATCCAGTTTTGAAAATATCTCATACGGTCCCCATTTTCTAGAAATCAAGGCCAGTACCATCCATGTATGTGAAATATGTATGTATATAGGTATGGATGTGCAAGTCGATATATACGCAATATGGATATATCAATGTATGTGTGCACCAATATGGATATACAATGTGTATGGCTGCAATATGGATATATCAATGTGTGTGTGCACCAATATGGATATACAATGTGTATGTGCGCAATATGGATATATCAATGTGTGTGTGCACCAATATGGATATGCAATGTGTATGTGCGCAATATGGATATATCAATGTATGTGTGCACCAATATGGATATACAATGTGTATGTGCGCAATATGGATATATCAATGTATGCCAGCACCAATATGGACATACAATGTGTATGTGCGCAATATATCAATGTATGTATGCACCAATATGGATATACAATGTGTATGTGCACAATATGGATATATCAATGTATGTGTGCACCAATATGGATATACAATGTGTATGTGCGCAATATGGATATATCAATGTATGTGTGCACCAATATGGATATACAATGTGTATGTGCGCAATATGCAACAGAATCATATCTAATCATCAATGATGCGGTAATCAAAATGATGTATGGTTCGTAGCAATCCTATAGTGCGAGTGTCATGGCAATCACTAACGGTGTGAGTGTAACATACAAATAGTGCTCGTGCAGCTTGAACCGTTAGTGACAGTACGGTGTTACATAACTACCATTTCTATATGCAACAAAAGATGGGTACGCTACAATAGTACATATGCACAAGTAATATACATATAAATATATATGCGACTACAATATCCTATCAAGTCCTGACGCTTAACGCCATACGGGCGATTTCCCCATAGATGTTAAATCTACTCACCGTGATCTCGTGCTAAGTATAGCCGACTATCTGCTTCCCTTTCTTTGCGGCGTCCAACGTACCCGCCTGCGAACCTAGAAATTACACAAAGAATACACATAAGCTAAAATCCTGCAAAAACGCGATATTAAAACCAAACGAGAAACTCGCGTCGCGAACTAAACGCGTGTGTATCCGATACGCTAAAACATGTGTATACGCGTCTGAAACTACCCTGACACGCTGCGACACACAGGAATCACCAAACCCACTCGCAAAACGTACGTGTCGTGCAAGTTTAAAAGTATTGAAAAATAGGTATTTTGTTCCAGATTTTGACTCGAGTGAAAATATAAAAAGTTGCATACACCAAACACCATAAATATGTAGCAGACTCCCCCAGAACAATCCCAGGCACCCAACTCCCCCCTCTTGCCGCAATTTGCGGCCAGAACGAATTTATTTGCGGCCAGGGTTGAGAATTAGGGTTTCGTGCTCTGTGTGTGTGGTCTAGATCCAGTGAACAGGCTCCAGTAAATTCAACTTTTCTCTGAAACACCCGGGTCAAAAGCAGATCTCAAAATGGCTCACAATTTACATTAAGACGTTAAATAACACTAATTTGAAACAATATGGTATTTTTGTGAAATCTGGTGCAAAACTTGGTTTAAATGGCCTTAAAAACACTTGGTCAAGTTAAATTAGCCATGAAAACCCTAACTTGGCCAAATCTCCACCTAAATCACAAATCTAGCACTAAAGACCACATTAATTACTAATTCAAGATAAATAACAATATTCTATCAAAGAAAGAAGTTAAGTTTAATAAAATTATACCTCTAGTGGTCCTACAGTGCAAGAAGAAGGAGAAGAAGAGGAGAAGAAGAGAAGTGTGCTGCTGCTGCCTGCTGCTACTGCTGCCTACTTGCTGTTGCTGTGTGTGTGCTGCTGCTTCTAGGGGGTGTGTGAGAAAATGAGAGGGAGAGAAATGTGATAATGAGTATGTGAGTGTTTGAGTGTTTTCAAAAAAAGAAATGAGAGATATGAGAGTCAACCCCCCTCTCTCCTCATTAATTTCCAAGCATGGCCAAAGCCCCAAGTCAACCCACAAAACACAAATAAGGTTAATTTTAAAAAAAATCTAATTCCCTTAATTAATTTCTCATTAACCTTATAAGATGGGTTAGTCCACCATGACTTAACCCAAAACTCAGCCCTAGTTTACATGCACATGTGTGTGCAAGCCTAATTAAATTCTAATAAAATATTCATTAATTTTGATAAAATATTTGAAAATCGTTTTGGTAAACTTTTTACTAAAAACCACACATTAAAGTATAATTAGCCACTAATCACATTCTAAGGTGTTACAATCTTCCCCCCTTAAAGAAATTCGTCCCCGAATTTAAAAATATAGCTACGCGTACCTTCAAAGAGATGAGGGAATTTCTTCCGCATCTCGCCCTCGGCCTCCCAAGTGATCTCTTCACCATTTGGGCTGCGCCAAAGCACCTTCACAGATGGCAAGACCTTTGATCGAAGTTTCTTCACCTGCTGATCCAATATCACTACTGGCATCTCAGTGAACGAAAGATCGCGCTCAAGATGAACGGTCTGATGCTGAATCATGTGAGAAGGGTCATGCAGGTATCTGCGAAGCAACGACACGTGAAATACGGGGTGAACATCCGGGAAGTCGGGTGGAAGAGCCAAACGATATGCCACTGCGCCCACACGCTCGAGGATCTCGAAGGCACCTATAAATCTGGGACTAAGCTTCCCTTTCTGCCCAAATATCATCACGCCCTTCATTAGGGAGACCCTCAGAAAGACATGATCACCAACTGCGAACTCGAGCCTGCGACGGCGTCTGTCAGCATACGATTTCTGCCTGCTCTGGGCCGCTCTCATCCGATCTCGAATCAGCTGTATCCTCTCGGTCGTCTCCTGCACGATCTGCGTCCCCAAAATACGGCTCTCGCTAAGCTCAGTTTAACAGATGGGCGATCTACATCTCCTCCCATACAAGGCCTCGAAAGGTGCCATCTGAATAGTATCCTGGAAACTATTGTTGTAGGAGAACTCCACCAAGGGTAAATGATGATCCCAGCTACCACCAAAGTCTAAAACGCACGCTCGGAGCATGTCCTCGAGAGTCTGAATAGTCAGCTCTGACTGGCCGTCGGTCTGCGGATGAAATGCTGTACTAAAACTCAAACGGGTGCCCAACGCTTCCTGAAGTCTCTGCCATAGTCGGCTGGTAAACTGGTGTCTCGGTCTGACATGATACATGTCGGGACGCCATGCAATCGTACGATCCCATCGATATATATCTGGGTATACTGAGCAAATCCGAAAGTGGTCTTCACCGGTAGAAAGTGAGCCGCTTTCGTCAATCGATCCACGATCACCCAAAAGGAGTCATACCCTCGACTAGTCCTGGGTAGACCCACAATGAAGTCCATAGAAATCTGCTCCCATTTCCACTCCGGAATGGGTAACGGCTGTAGCTCTCTCGCGGGCCTCTGGTGCTAGGCCTTGACTTGCTGACAAGTCAGGCATCTCGAAACGAAGTCTGTGGCGTCCCTCTTCATTCCTTCCCACCAGTAAACATCTCTCAGATCATGGTGCATCTTAGTGGAACCTGGATGAACACTGTACACCGATCGATGCGCCTCCTCGAGAATCTCACGCCTCAGTCCCTCTGAATCTGGTAGACATAGTCGAGTCCCAAATCGCAGTATCCCCCAATCATCGATCACGAACTCGGAGTCTCTGCCCTATCTAATTTGTTCCCTGATCTCTGAAAGACAGTCGTCACTGGGCTGCGCCTCGCGAATACGGTCAAACAACTGTGGACGTGCAGGAACATGCGCAAGCTGTCCCTCGATCGGAGTGAACTCGAGCTGCACTCGGCTGTCGCATAAAATCTACCAATTTGCCGATGACTGCCTCTGCACTGCGCTCAAACAAGATAGAATACCCCCGGGCCTCCGACTAAACGCATCTTCCACTATATTCGCCTTGCCCGGGTGGTAAAGGATCTCACAATCGTAGTCCTTCACTAACTCCATCCAACGGTGCTGTCTAAGATTCAGGTCTCGCTGCTGAAATATGTACTTCAAGCTTTTGTGATCAGTGAATAACTGGCACGACTCGCCGTATAGGTAATGTCGCCAGATCTTGAGTGCAAAGACTACTGCAACCATCTCCAAATCATGAGTGGGGTAGTTCTGTTCGTGTTTCTTCAGCTGCCGAGAAGCATACGTGATCACCCTGTCGTGCTACATTAATACGCACCCTAGCCCCACTCGAGAAGCGTCACAATAGACCACAAATCCGTCCGATCCCGAAGGCAATGATAATACCGGTGCCGTAGTCAAACGAGTCTGCAATTGCTGAAAGCTATGCTCGCACGCCTCCGTCTAATCAAAAGGAACTCCCTTCTAGGTCAGCCCGGTCAACGGCGCAGCAATACGGGAGAAGTCCTGTACAAATCGTCGGTAGTAACCGGCCAGTCCTAGAAAGCTGCGGATCTCTGTAACTGATGCTGGTCTGGGCCAATGCTGAACGGCCTCGATCTTCTTCAGGTCCACACATATACCATCTCGCGTAATCATGTGACCCAAGAAATCTACGCTGTCAAGCCAGAATGCGCACTTGGAGAATTTTGCGAACAGCTTGTGCTCCCTCAAAGTCTGCAATGTGATCCGCAGGTGCTGCTCGTTCTCTTCACGGCTCCGGGAATACACCAAAATTTCGTCAATGAATACGATGATGAACAGATCAAGATACGGCCTGAAAATACGGTTCATCAAGTCCATAAATGCTGCTGGGGCATTGGTGAGCCCGAACGACATCACCAAAAACTCATAGTGGCCGTAACGCGTGCGAAAAGCCGTCCTCGGAATATCCTCCTGTCGAACCCGCAACTGATGGTAGCCTGATCGCAAAGTCGATCCTCGAAAAGTATCCTGCACCGTGAAGCTGGTCGAACAAGTCGTCGATGCGTGGTAAAGGATATCTGTTCCGTATAGTAACCTTGTTCAGCTGGCGGTAGTCAATACACAAGCGCAAACTGCCGTCCTTCTTCTTGACAAACAGGACTGGAGCACCCCAAGGAGACACACTAGGTCGAATAAGCCCCTTATCCAGCAAATCTTGCAACTGACCTTTCAACTTTCTAAGCTCCGCCGGGGCCATCCGGTAAGGCGGTATGGAAATAGGCCCCGTGCCGGGAATCAAGTCAATGCAGAAAACAATATCGCGCTCAGGCGGTAGCCCAGGAAGCTCGTCAGGGAAAACATCAGGGAACTCACTAACAATCGGAACCTGGTCCAACGGAACCTCTATAGCTCTAGTATCGCAAACATAAGCTAGAAATCCCTGACATCCCTTCCTCAAAAGCTGTCCAACGCGGAGATACGAAATCAAACTGTGAGGGGCGGCACCATGGTCCCCCTGCACAACAAAAGCCGACTCGCCGGAAAAACAAAACCTAACTATCTTCTCGCGGAAGTCCGCAGACGCATAGCACGTAGCCAACGAGTCCATGCGCAGGAGAACGTCAAAGTCCAACATCTAAAGAAGGATCAGGTTGACGGACAACTCTCCATCTCCTAAACAGATGACACATGACCGAAACATGTGTCGCGCAACCAATGACTCTCCACCAGGAGTAGTCATGACAGGTGTCTGGTCTAACAACCCCGACTCTCGGCCCAAACTCAGCACGAAGTGCGAGGAAACATTTGAGTGCGTAGATTCCGGATCAAAAATACGTGTGCGTCAAAAGAACATACTGAAAGAGTACCTGAAACCAAAGCATTGGACGCCTGCGCATCCTGATGAGTCGAAGCGAAAACTCGTGCCTGTCCTTCACCTGCGACTGACTGTCCTCTGCCGGCAACATGTGATACGGCTGTCTTCCTCCGGCGTTTCAGGGTACAATATCGAACGTGATGATAGATACTCGCACACCGGAAACATCCATGCGATGGCTGCTGACCCTCCGGGGGATGTGTCAGGGTACAATCTCGAACGCGATGATGGATACTCGCGCATCGGAAATATCCATGCGATGGCTGCTGACCCTCCTGGGGATAAGAGCTAAACAACTGGCTTCGTCCCCAGCCTCTGTTACTCCTACGACCTGGATGAAATCTGTCGCGGTGCCTAAACATCTGCCCCCGTGCTGATACACCAGTACGAACCCTCCTCGGTTCCGGAACGACCGACGGCTCGGAAAGACGCTCCTCAACTGGTAGGGCTGCTTCCCCTGCTACTGCATACGAGTCGCAATACTGGGCGCTGATTGTTATAAATTCTCGATGTGTATGGAAAATGTAAAATATATCACAACCAAAGAAATTTGTAAACCGCAATCAATAACGGTGTATTTTGTAGGTTCGTCGGTGAATGCGGATAGTCCACAGGGAAAGTGAGATTTGATCGATCTTGTTTTAATTGAGTCGAAAATTAAAAGATAAAAAAATTGCAATAAAATTGATTCAAGATTTGTGAGTTTTTATTTTCAAGAAACTTAAAGAAAGTAAAGATCTAAAATCAAGAATCAAGAAATGTCCCAATCACTTTGATTGATCAAGATAATGAAGAATAGCTTGTAGGATTCGATTGAGTTAATAGTTATTGATGAATCTAATAATTCCTAATCTTATCTATTGATAATTTGTAGCTAGATTGATGATGATGAATGAAGATTAGGGATCTATTGAAGAAACTAGGGTTTCTTCTTCTATCCCTTGTCTTTTCAATCATGATCATTCGGATCTAGCCTCTAGCAAAGAAAACCATCAATCATTTGATCCCTAATTTGCAGCGAAATTCATAAGAATGTGATCTCGATCCAAATTAGGTCATTGATGATTCTTTTTCCTAGAGTTCACAAATCTCATAAGACTTAAAATTAGTATTAAGATTTGATCATCATTAGATCTATCAATTCTCTCGAATCCTCCACAAGCGGAGATTTCACTCACACATCATGAAAATTAATGAATCAAGAATCAAGAAGTTTCATAACGCAGGAATGTAAAGAAAGCAAGAATTACAATTATCACCTTTATTCAATCGACGACTAATTACACATTCCCTCAATTCGAGGTTACAAGATGATGCTCTCGATCCGTCGAATTTCGCTCCGCTCGATCTCCATGAGTCGCGGATCGTCGTGGATCTCTTGCTCGGATGAAGATTGGCTTCGCGGATAAAGGATCGATGGTTGCTTGCTTGATTTGCTTCTCAAAATGATCTTGATTTGGCTTTTGATTTTAATTTGGGCTAGGGTTTTGAGTTGCAAGTTGTGTCACTCAACTTGCGGAATTTTGTCTCAATTTTCAACTACCGAACAACAACCTTTGTGATGAAGCCTTGGGTCCCTTTATATAGCCTTCTTCTTTAGCTTCCCTTAGAACCTTGATCTAGCTTCCTTTAGAAGCTAAGCTCGGTTTAGCTTCCTTTGCAAGCTTGGTAGTTATGAAGGAAGCTTCAAGATTAAGGTAGTTAGTTAGCTTGCTTGAGAAGCTTGGAGGTACTTGTACAAGAAGCTTGGCTGTTAGGAAAGAAGCTTATGGAGATATCTGGAAACCGAAGTGCCTTGAAGAAGTTTAGCTACTGAAAGGAGAAGCTTGTAATACTGTTCTGCCGCTGACGTGTCTACGTGGCCGCGGATCCACGGTTAATAGGCCCATTCGGCCGCGGATCCGCGGTCGTTTAGAGGTTTTGGTGCCTGAATCTTCCAGGGTTATTTGGTGTTGATCCATAGGTCCTTATTTTATATCAGGAATATTTTTATACTTCCTTATTCACTGCCAGATCACAAGTCTTGGATTTGGAGTATTTTTATCAGCACTTTTAGCATTCCGGCTCTTTTCCTGGAGAATTTCCTGCACACAATCTCGAGACAAGTGTTGCGATATCATGCGTGCAATAATAAACACTCAATTTCCCTCAAAATGCCGGTTATAATGTATAACACATGTTATTTGGTATTTTACAGACGAATTGCTAATATGTGCTATATTTATACCGAACACCTTTAGATGATTGCAAATAGTAGGGAAATTGATGTGTTAAAAATACAATATTTTCGACTGATCAAATTCTCTCAAACTTAATTTTGGTCGTCTCGAGCAAACTTGTTTTATTCAGGTGAAGAGAAGGAGAAAATATAAGGAAAAAAAAAACTAACTAGCACACATTCGTAGGCAACACGATTGCACTGAGCACGTGCAACAAGCCTTTAAACCTCTAGGTGTCCCTAGTAGGAGGAGTGTTGTCTCCTGAGGGTTTTCAGCGGATTGCACCCACAAAATCCAATAATATAAGGAAGACCGTGAAAGTTACATGTAAAGATAAGAATTATAAAAGAAAGACTTTGAAAATTAGAGTTTCCAACTATATTAGCTTTTCAGTTGTCATGAGCCCTATCTTAATAGTCATGAAAAGATGTTAGAAATCACATCATCCCTCAATAAAACATCGTCTTTATTCTTCATTCCTACCTTTCTTCCAAATATCGATCATATACCCCTACGTGTTTGTAAAAACCATCCCTACACTCGGAGAATTCAATTCAAGCTATCATACTCTTGTCCATCTACCTCGGTACTTTTTAATCGATGAATATTTAAATGAGATTGCTCACACATTTTTCATGCGATCGTTAATACTTCTTGAGATACTAACCGACCGATTACTCATGTGCTTGCTGATTAGGTGTATTAGTATTTTCCTCGTTCTGCACCACCTAAGGCTTAGCAGTGACTCCCAGACCAGTCGGTCTAAGGCACTAGGTGATGAAGCACCCTCGCTATATTTTTTTATTGCTTCCTTGGTGATAACAAAACCAGTGATCATTTTTTTCTCAACACCATTTTATGTTTTTCATTTTTTATTTCCTTCATACTTTGGCTTTTAGACAAGAGCATTTCAAGGTATTCTCTACTATCCTGAGTTTCAAGACGTGTGTAAGTGCGTATAGTAGGGTATCAACGTTCAAATGTTTGGCTTACAGAATAGGAATTATTTTTCAGACTTATTTTTATCCTCAGATTAGTGACTTCTTTCATGTTACTAACCCTTGGGACAACGGCTCATAACTACTTATTACTAGTCGTTTAAGAAAACTTTTAATTTTCTTGGTTTTCTTAAATTTTTCTAATATTTTGGATGTAATTTTTCACTATCTAATCTTTTATTATCTTACTAAATATTAAATATTTTTATCTTTTGAATTTTTTTTAGTTTTTATATGTTTTAAATGTTTTGTGCTTATGCAAAGTATGATGCAAATGATGCGAAAATAAGCACAAACCTCCCCCAAACTTGTTTTCAACAGTGTCCTCACTGTTGCCATCCGCTAGATCACAAAAACCTATAAGCTTGGGTGGAAATTTATTAATGGGGGAAATAAATATGATCGTGAAAATCCTCCCCCAAACTTGTTCTTTTCACTCACTTCCATTCTAAAGATGATACAGTAATTTACAGGACATGGAGATGAGACGGAGGAATTTTAATCAAGATAAATTGGCTCCTGTAAAAACAGGAGCTCCTCCGTGGGGTCAGTGAAAAAATACGGCTTTAATCTATGTCTATTTACTTTGAAAAACGTACCGTTTTCAGCATTTTCAACCTCAACTGCCCCGTGCGGGTATACATACCGCACAACAAAAGGTCCTTTCCACTGAGATCGTACCTTACCCGCATGAAGATGGAGTCGTGAATCATAAAGAAGGACTTGTTGACTAGGTGTAAAAGTTTTTATCGTGAAATACCTTAGTCCGGTTCTTTAAAATTACAGCATTATCATAAGCTTCATCGCGGAGTTCGCTTAGCTCGTTTAATTGCAGCTTCCGAAATTTGCAGGCTTGATTTAAGTCAAAATTAAGTTCTCTAATGGCCCACATTGCTTTATGCTCAATCTCGACCGGAAGGTGACAAGCCTTCCCGAACACTAGTCTGTAAGGAGACATACCTAGATCATCCGGAACGCCCAAAGTGCATCCGTCAATTTGATTGACCAATCTTTTCGATTTTTAGAAACAGTTTTCTCCAGAATTTGTTTAATCTGTCTGTTTGAAATCTCAGCCTGCCCGCTTGTTTGGGGATGATAGGGTGTGGAAAGTTTGTGGTTGATTGCATATTTCCGCATCAAAGTTTCGAAAGATCGATTGCAGAAATGTGTCCCGTTATCGCTAATGATAGCGCGTGGGTGTCCAAATCGCGAAAAGATGTTTTCTTTTAAGAACTTAATGACAACATTTTTGTCATTAGTGCGACAAGGAATAGCTTCAACCCACTTCGAAACGTAATCAACCGCAAGCAATATGTACAGATTCCCAAAGGAGTTGGGAAAAGGACGCATAAAGTCAATACCCTAAACGTCAAAAATTTCAACCACTAAGATGGGTTGCCGTGGCATCTCATTTCTCCAGGAAATCCTACCCGTGTGTTGACACTGTGCACAGGTTTTGCAATGGTCAAATGCATCTTTGAATAAAGTCGGCCAATAGAAACCACATTGCAAAACCTTCTCCGCCGTTTTTCAAGTACCGAAATAACCCCCACATGCCTGATCATGACAAAAAGATAGACACTCTTGAATTCATCATTAGGGACACATCGGCGAATGATCTGGTCAGGACAATACTTAAACAGATATGGTTTGTCCCAGTAAAAATGTTTTACTTGGGATAGAAATCGATGTTTGTCCTGTTTTGACCATTCGCGGGGAATAAGTCCTGTGGCAAGATAATTCACAATATCCCTGAACCAAGGTTCATCAGATACATTCAAGAGTTGTTCGTACGGAAAAGAATCATTGATCGCAGGGTCGCAGGTGAAGAAGAGATGAGCGAAAGATGGTCGGCTACAACATTTTCACATCCTTTCTTATCTTTAATAACAAGATCAAATTCTTGTAATAGAAGGATCCAACGTATTAGCCTACCTTTAGCATCCTTCTTCGCCAAAAGATGTTTCAAGGCGGAGTGGTCAGTGTACACAACAATAGGTGAGCCAATCAAGTAAGGCCTGAATTTTTCTAATGCGAATACAACTGCCAAAAGTTCTTTTTCGGTAGTTGTATAGTTAATTTGAGCATCGTTCAGGGTCTTACTAGCATAATAGATCACGTGTGGCATCTTTTCAATGTGCTGTCCTAAGACTGCACCAACTGCAAAATCTGATGCATCACACATAAGCTCAAAAGGGTGGTTCCAATCTGGAGTTGATAGAACGGGGGCTATAGTGAGAGAGTGTTTTAGTGAGTCGAATGCTGCTTCATAATCCGAGTCAAAGTGAAAGGTTGTGTACTTGGCCAAAAGAAGAGTTAAAGGTCTAGCAATTTTGCTAAAATCCTTAATGAATCTCCTGTAAAAGCCTGCATGGCCAAGAAAGGATCGTATATTCTTGACGCATTTGGGATGAGGAAGGTTTTGAATGACATCTATTTTAGCTTTGTCAACCTCAATACCTTTTCGTGAAATAACATGTCCAAGCACAATTCCCTCTTGGACCATGAAATGGCATTTTTCCGAATTCAAGGTTAAGTTCTTCTATTTGCAACGAGTAAGAACCGCGTCAAGATGTGATAGGCAGTTAGCAAAAGAATCTCCGAATATCGTGAAATCGTCCATGAAAATCTCCAAAAAATTCTCGACCATGTCCTAGAATATTCCCATCATACACTGCTGAAATGTAGCGGGAGCATTGCATAACCCAAAGGGCATGTGTCTATAAGCAAAGGTACCAAAAGGACAAGTAAATATGGTTTTATCTTGATCTTTTTTGGCAATAGGGAGCTGGTTATAGCCAGAGTATCCGTCCATAAAGCAGTAATATTCACGTCCAGCTAAGCGTTCCAGCATCTGGTCAATGAAAGGTAGGGAAAGTGGTCTTTCCTCGTTGCAGCATTGAGTTTTCTATAATCAATACATACACGCCATCCAGTTTGAGCGCGTGTCTGGATTAAATCATTTGCCTCATTTGTAATGACCGTGATGCCAGATTTCTTAAGGACGACATGAATTGGACTTACCCATTGGCTATCGGAGATTGGGTAAATGATACCATTGTTAAGGAATTTGACGGTTTTTTTCTTAACCGCATCCTTCATAACGGGGTTTAACCGTCTCTGTGGTTCTCGGGTTGGTTTGGTTTCATCCATCAGATGTATATGATGTTCAACAATCAAGGGACTAATCTCTTTGATGTCAGGCATAGTCCAACCAAACGCCTGCCTATTAGATCTCAATACCATCAAAAGCGCACTCTCTTGCTCTGATGGCAGAGAAGTGGATATGATCACAGGTAAAGACTCATTCTCACCTAAATATGCATATTTAAGATGAGAAGGTAAAAGTTTGAGATCTAATGCTGGCGGGGAAATAATAGAAGGTGGGGTCATCGAATGATATTCAAAGTCACAAAGAAGCTCGTAGCTTGCAAAAGATACAGACTCATAAGGTGATGAGTCAAGAGTTTCAGACTCAAGCGTGGAAATTGTGTCCTCACTAAGATGTGCAAGATCAAACATTGATGTGCTAGTGTCATCGAGATCTTCAAAGTAAAGTTCATCAACTTCGCAACTTTCGGGAGCAATCTCGTGGACAGAGCAAACATCAAGTATGTGAGCAGAGGGTTTAGATGGCTGACTTCCAATTTTATAGATATTCAGTTCAATTGTCATTTTTCCAAAAGATAGGTTCATTGAACCGTTTCGACAGTTAATGACAGCATTGAAAGTGGCAAGGAATGGTCGACCCAAAATCACTGGAATTTGGTTCCGTGGGTTTGCTACTGGCTGTGTATCGAGAATAATAAAGTTCACAGGGAATACAAATTCTCCGACTTTTATCAACACATCCTCCAGTTCACCCCTAGGTTTGGTGATTGAACGGTCTGCCATTTGGAGAGTGCAATGAGCTGGTTTTAACTCTCCAATCCTTAACTGCTCGTAAACAGAATATGGAAGCAGGTTAACACTTGCGCCAAGGTCAAGTAAAGCACGGTTGATGTTTTTACCCCTAATAGAAATCGAGATTGTAGGACATCCTGGGTCCTTACGTTTCTTTGGTAGCTGTAGGGTAAAAGCAGTGCTAACATTATTTGTCATGAAGAACTTCTTTGGCACTTGAGTCTTCCTCTTCCTAGTGCATAAGTCTTTGAGAATTTTCGCATAAATGGGGACTTATTGAATAGCATCTAGGAGAGGGATGTTGATGTTAATCTGTTTAAACAATTCCATAATCTTCTCCATATGTGGACTCGATTTGTTTCCCCTTAACCGATTCGGATAAGGAGATTTAGCAATAAGAGCTGGGTCCATCATTGGTAAAGGTGGTGTGTGTGGACGTGATCCCAGAATAGGAGTGGGGATCGTCTTTGATGGACTAGAAGAGGTTTACTGAGGTGTCGAGCCTTGGAGGAAATGAAGAATAGGCTCGCATGAAGGTGGTGGGGTAGAAGAACAAGGATCAGAAGTAGAAGTGTGTGTGGAAGGAAAGGTCTTAGCCGAGGTATTATTGATAAACTTTTCATTATCATCAATCTCTTCCCCAACATGATTGTTCAGCACTCTTCCTAATCTTAACGTTGTGATGGCATTCACATTGTAGTGTTGTGAATGCCCGGGATTCGGTAAGGGTTGAGACGGAAGTTTCCCTTTCTCTCTCGCACTCATTTCGGCTTTTAATTTTGCAATTTCTGCTTCCATCGATTTTATACTCTCAGCTTGGGAGGTGGAGTTTTTCTTTATATCATCGACAGAAGACTGAATCTCAGCCGACACTTGCATGAAATTTTTCAGAATCAAATTCATGGTTTGTGCGAGTGAAAATGATTCATCAGAACTTGTCAACTGCAAAGGATTATACGGTGCAGGTGTGTTGACCGGGTTTTGAAAGTTTTGTGATTGGTAGGGGTGCTGACTCAGTTGAAGTGGTTGCTGTTGTGGAGGAGGAGCCCTTTGAAAATTGTTTTGATTTGGAACCGTGTTTTGATTTTGTGATTGGTTCCAAGCAAAGTTAGGGTGATTCCTCCAACCCTGATTATAAGTGGAAGAATACGGGTCGTTTCTAGGTCTTTGTTGGAAAGCAGCATTGGTATACTCTTGACCTTGAAACAGAGAATTCAATGGACATTCTTCCGTAAGATGAGATGGATCAGAACAACATCCACAGACAGTTTTGGGGAGTGACATCTGATTTAGGGAAGCTGCTAAAAATTTATGTTCCATAGCTAAAAGCTTCTTTTGCATTGCTGCCATTTCAGCTCTAACTCCTATGGAAACATCAATTTGGTGAATGCCACCCCTAGACGATGACTGGTTTACACTCTCCCACTGTAAAGACTTTTCAGCGAAATCTTCTAAGAATCTCCAAGCTTCACCATCATCTTTAGTCATGAAAGTGCCTTGACATATGGATTCAAGGTTCTGTTTTGTTGTAGGATTAATGCCCTCATATAAGATTCTGCACAGATCCCATCTAGGGATTCCGTGATGAGGACATTGAACTAACAGATCCTTGAAGCGTTCAAAACACTTCGAGAATGGTTCATCTGGAAGTTGGGTAAATTGATTTGTTTCGCGACGGACTCGAGCTGTTTTATGATTGGGGTAGAATTTCTTTAGAAAAGCTGCGACGAATTCATCCCAGTTTGAAATAGAATGTGTGGCTGTATTATAAAGCCACTTCTCGGCTATATCGCATAAGGTAAATGGGAGAAGACGTAGACGCATAGCATCCACAGAAAGCTGTGAAGTACCCATCATAGCGCATACATTTTCAAATTTGGTAATAAAGACGTATGCGTCTTCAGACTCGAGACCGTGATATTTGGGTAGAAGATTGATGTATTGGGGTTTTATTTCAAAATTGTCCCCATTGGCTGGTGGAATGGTGAGACAGGTCGAAAGAGGACCTCGCATAGAGTAACATCTCTCTTGGAGAGAGATGCGGGGTGGATTCTGCGCACCTGCGGACGGTGGCAGATTAGTGTTAAAGAAGTTCGATGGAGAATTGTCCATCGAAGTGGGTGTGGTAGGGGATAAAGAAAAAGTAGACGTAGAATTACCGACTTCGGAGTCGATAAGAGGAACGCGGACAAGACGGGCACTAGAATCCTGTGTCCAGCCAAGCATGCACTAAATGGTTTAGCAAAAGTGGCAGCGTTATGATAATTAAGTAAAAGATGAGTTTGGTGTTTGGTTTTTAAAAATACGGATTTTTGAAAAATCAAATCACAAAAAATGCACAAGCAACCCTAATTCTAATGGTCACCTAGGTCAAGTCTCTAGACCGCTCCTAGACTTCCAGAAGACAAGTCGCAAGATAAATCCTCTACTGCATCTTTGCCCCTCCTGTGGCCAGGTAAGTGCCAAGTAAGTGGGAGGTTCTCCACTACGTAAGTAGTGGGCCTAATTAAGTAACCACTTAGCTTAGACACACTTTCCTAAGACACCACAAAAGTAACGCGGATAAGCAGTAGATTACCTACGACCTCCTTCTGTCCTTAGTTAGCGCGACGGTCCTTAGAGTCATGTCTAGATATTTTTTAGTTAATGAGGGTGATGCGGATGCAATTTTGTGATTTTTGGGGCTTAGGAAGGGTAATGAACTCCCCACCTAATCTGAATTTAGTCTTTGCCCCTTAATTTCCGTATTAAAAATGCAAACAACCAAGATGAAACACGCAATAATTTTTCTTTTTGCTGCGCTGCGAATTTTTCCAAAGAATCCTGCAGAAATTGGTTAATGGAGCAGAGCAGGGAGGAGACAAGAAAGTCAGAAATATACCTGAGAATTTTGGTACAGTGAAACCCTAGTATTGCCGCGGAACCGCCGCGATATGCTGCTTATGGCCGCGGAAGAGCGGTTGGAAAGTGGGATCTCTGCACAAAACTTTCAGGAGATGTTCATGTTCACTCACTGAACTCTCTGGAATAATCAGAAAATATTTCCTCTCGCTCCACAGATTCCAGATCTCCTTGCAATAAATCACAACAAATCGTTTAGCGTTTGTTACGAATTTTGATCTAAAAAACTGATGGAATAATAAATTTTTTCAACTCAAATTACAAAAATGAACAAATTAGCACACTATCCCTGGCAACGGCGCCATTTGATTGTTATTGTAAGTCCACGTTGCCCACCCCGGTACTTGCGGGGAGGCGGAAAACGGAATAAAAATCGGATTTTTATGAGCTTAGGCAACATGGACTAGACTATGAAGGATCTTTGCTAAACAAAAACTTGCTAAAGCTAACTAGAAACTAGCTAAGTGCTAGAAAGGTTATACCTTTGGTCTTTATGTCCTTCTCTCCTTGCTCCTTGGAGTAGTGGAAGGAGGTCACCTTGTCGTCTTCTCCCGTCAAAGAAAGATCCACCCGAAAGCCTCAACCTTTGGCTTCAACTCCAAGCTAGAAGTAACTAGGGTGCAAGAAGTGCTAGTCCTTGAACCCTAGATGAGAGTAAAGATGATCAAGAGAGGGTTTTTCTCAAGCTCAAGTGTTTCTCAACACATGAGAGGGAGAGAGCTTGAGGGAGAGGAAGAACAAGAGAGAGAAATGAAATGATAGAATGAGAATAATGTGAACCATTCTCACTAATATGTGTATATTATTTTAATTGAATAATTAGCTAGATAATTGTCATGGCTAATCATGACATGACCATTATCATTTCAATTTGTAAGGATCAAAAAGCATCTTCCAAAAGAAATGATGATGGTCAAAGTGTCAACCTTGGTCAACAAGTCAAGGAGGTCAAATGGTCAACAACCATAACCATGCACAATTATTAAACTAATTATCAATTAACTATAATACACACATAAGCATTAGGGTTAATAAAATGACAATAGTCATTAACCCTAATCAAGGTCCTCTCCCTCTGTCTCAAACAACTGTGCATACACACCCGCATTCGTGATCCGAGGAACACGAATACAATGAGAAAAACCAATCCCAAATCATATACTAGGATCTGGCTTAAACCAAAGCCCGCTAGTATAAACTGTCCGGACAGCAAACGTGCACAAGTGCGCGGATGCGAACGAACCCTGTCGCAAAACCATGCGACCTCTACTCATTTTGCCAAAAGGCGAATAGCTCTCTGTGTGGGACTCTAAAGACTCGACACTACGCTGGCAGTGGGTTTAACCACAGACCGCAAGCGGCACTAGCTGTACGTAACGGTCCCCAGGTAGATGTCGATAAGAAGACTGACGAGGTGAACCCCATCTGAACTCCTACTGAGCCTGTATGTGACAATCTCCGTACAGTCCGGTCTGTTCGTCTGATACATCGCATGGCGGGCCTAGGGGGGCGGTGAACGTCAGTCCCCTAATAGCGGTACAAGTCGTGTCGGAGTGAAGCCCAGAACACCCTGAGATAACACTGGAAACCTACCAGTATATCTCGCTTGCCCTGGCCAGGGACTACTCGTGTAATGGCTCTCCTGGACACAGCGCGATGTCAACCCCCAATACCGGGAGAGACGAATCCTGTCTAACCGTCACTGCCTCCAAGTGCTTCGGGACTGCACCCAAAAACTACCTATTTGCACGACTCCTTTGAGCCGTGGTAGGGTAGTAATCAAAGTGCAGTGGGAACACACTCGAGGCGAAGTGACAGTGTCAAGTCAACGGACTAAGCTGTACTCATGTCACCTGGGAACTGATAACTGACGATAGGTATAATACCAACCAACAGTTCCCGACGAGTCCTGTCCAGTGTACTCGTAACCTAACGAGCACCCGTATACTATCTCAAGTACGACGTACTGGCGGCTGTGGGACAGACCGTCTCCCACACTGGGATGAGAAGCGCATACGCTAGTCTACTCCGGAGTATCGATGCCCTGTCTCGATAGTCCAACGACTAGGGACCTGTATAAGGATGTGCTTATAGATTACCCAGCTCCCACGAGTGCGAGCGCCATCACAACGCTGGTAATCAAGCAAAGATCCTAAGGGCTCTACTAATATGTATATCAGCAATATGCTAAAAGAAACACATGCACATATTGAAGTAGAGACAAACCAAGTAGCATACTACCATTTCGAGCAAGATTGTATATACAACTGTGAATATCCCAAGCTTCCATCAAGTAATATACAAACTAGTATGATACAGTAATGGCCTCTAGGGCATATACACTAACAGTCATAAAGGCTGTTTCCCCTGTTCGGAAGTCAGCTTTCGCAAGACTGACTACCTCCTGTCAACAAGTGTCAGTCTTCGACAGGCTAGCACCAATAACAGTCTCTCCTTAAAGCAGGGGGCAAGAGGAAGCTCATCCAGCAGCGGAGGTGATCCCGGCCGCACGACATGCTCGACGTCGCCGCTGGCGCCGAGTGAGGAAAGCTGGAGGCAAATCCCCATCTGGACTTACCCTGTCAGCTCCAACGGTGGAGATCGATGCTGCTGTTCCAACCGGGAACAGCTTTGACTTGCTGAACAAGGTACGCAGGAACTCTCCTACCGCCGTACTGAAAAGATCTCCTACACCCATCGAGAACGCTACTAAGGCAAAGCTAAAGCAGCCCCCTCAGCGGCTATCCTCTAAAATTTACAAAGTCTGGCGACAAGTTCAAGACTCAGTAATTGATCAAGATTACCCTTACCGACAGAAAAAGGTGAAGGTTCAGCAGTAAGAGAACCGTCCTGTCAAGCCAGCAAGGATGACAGCCACCTAGATGCCCGCTGCAACAGCCCCTTCGACTTCAACGGCTCAAAAGAGAAGGAGGCCAGAGAAAGCCCCTGTGAACGTGGCAAACCGTAAAAGCGCTAAATCTAAACACCCCAAGTCTGGGGGCATGATGGTACATACCATTTATATGGCTTCCGGAAAAGAGGAGAGCCGTGCTTCTACGGGTCATCGACCACTTACCCGGTCAATAACGAAGGCTCAAGAACAGCAGCAGCTGAAGCTTCAGGAGATGCTGACTGCAATGGCCGCACTCACTGGGCCAAAAGAAAATCCAGAGACCTCGAAGCAGTGTTGGGAACAAGAGGCTGACACCGAGTTCCTCTGAAGAATGCTCGAGAGGAAAGAAAAAGAGGCTGCGGAACAGGCAGCCAATATAAAACGAATGGCTCTCTTGTTCCAAGATATGGCTGGGATGATGTTACAGCCGGAACCTCCAGCGGAAGACCCCGCGATTATCATTGAAGACGACAGAGGGGAGACATCGAACCCTCCTCTGGCTCTATCAGCAGCCAAGGAGGAGACCATCTCTAAAGCCACGCTCGATGATTATATAGCTCAACAAATACGAGCTCATCAAGCGAATGAAGCGGCTGTCCAAGTCGTCAGAACTGGACGGCCCTATCCGGGTTGGTATGACCAAATAAAGTACCCGCCAGGATATACGATTCCCAAGTTCCATGTATACAAAGGGACAGGCAATCCCCATCAACATGTCGCTCAGTTCAGGGCTCTCTGCGGAAACACTGGAGGGGATGATAAGCTACTACTTCGCCAATTCGTCGGCAGCTTAGCGAAAACGACCTTCGAATGGTATTCGGAGCTGCCTAATGACTCTATCAAAATATTTGCGGAGATGGAGCTGCTGTTTACACAAAGATTTGCAAGCGCCAGCGAGCGCACCCCGATCACCGCATTGATCAACGCCAGGGTAAGACCAGGCGAAACATGGGTTCAATACACAATACGATGGCGGAATCTGTGGTCGAAATGCGAACAGCGGATCGAAGAAATGCCGGCGGTGGGCATGTTCATAGGCACTCTTGACCCTCAAATGACCATCTCCCAGTTCATGATGTTCTTCAAGCCAACTAATTTCCAGACCTTGATTGACAAGTTGGCCCAAATGGATCAGATGGGTCATAGACCATCTCCTCCAAAGCCGGATCCTCGGAATGAAAAGGGGAAAGGAAAAGCAACTTTCGTCGCCAATACTCAACAACAGTCGAGCAACTTAAAGCCGGTTGTCTAGCGAAGGTGGGTCAACCTGCTCCTGTACAACGGGCGTATCGTCTGGGTCAGTCCCCGTCTCAGACGAGTCAACTCTAATCTTGGCTCTCACGGCCGATCCCTGCGCCCTCGTAGTCTTTGGCGGCATAATGGCTGAAAAGAAAGTAGGATACGATAAGGATACAGAAATCGAATAACAAGAATGTATATAAACATGAAGGAATTTCAATCAATAAGTCCTAAGGTCACTTAGGCAGAGTATCTTGTCGTGAGTATGTCGCGGAACATACACACTCTACGCCACTCTGCTTTAGCTACCTACTCCATCATACCAAGGTTGTCCTACACTCCGAAAGGCAAAACCTACGCTCTGATACCAACTTTGTCATGACCCAAAGTTCGGCTCGTGACCGTCACTTAACCACGTAACGTCCACAGGCGTAACGCGACTAAGTAAGCCGAAACCCAGAAATCAAAAACCATTAAAAGTAGTGAGTGTTGAAAACATTGGTTTAAAACATTTAGAAAACTTGAGTAAAAATCGTTAAAGTTTGAGTTATTTTATTAAAAATTTCGACAGCACATCCTTTGTAAAAACTAGCCACGAAATCGGGTACAAGACATGATATAAGTAAAATAACATACAATAAGAATAAAGCATCCCAAACGGGAGCAATCACGCCCAACGGCGGAAACAACCACCACAAAAATAATATACGATGCCGTAGCGAAAAATGAGCAAAATAAATGAAGACAGCATAAGAGATAAAACTGCATAAATAAAGACGGCTCACACGAGCTCGACATCAAGAATACAAAATAATATACATCATCCTCACAACTGGTCTCTAAGTCAATACATGAAATGGTAGATGGAGAGTACTAGATACAATAGAGTGTACAAATGGAAAATAAACGGATACCGCAAAAACCCACCAATAAGCAAATGGCTCACACGCTAACTGCAGTGGTATCCGTAGCAAAAAGATATAAGGAAGTAGCCCTGCCGCCACTACTCTGAGAGTCGACCTGCAAACACTGTGGCACAACGGGGGTGAGTTGCCAACTCGTAAATAGTAAATAACATATAAAGGTAATCGCAAGTATACACGTACTGCGATACTTTAACATGTGCAATCAGATAACATCTAAATGATGAGCTGGGTATGCAATAATCATGAATACCAAGTGAAATCTAATAACATCTATATGATGAGCTGGGTATGCAATAATCATGCTAAAGTACTCTATCAGGTACTACGACTACATGATGCGATGCATAACAATGAAATGCTGAGCATAGGATAAAATATCATCTACACGAATCATCATCGTGGAAAAATACCCGATGTCCACCAAATACACCCCGAATCCCAAAAACTCAGGCGCCGTCACTCTAATCGGCCCTCAAATCCTGTAAATCTCATGGAATCATGAGTGCCCAATATCGGCACTCGAAAATATCATGAAATAATCGTGTCCAGCATCGACACGCAAATCCTCATGTATCGGGCTCCGTCAGTCCGGATCGGCCCACGGGCTCTGTCTGCGGGATCGACCCATGGGTTCAGCAGTACGGGTCGGCCCGTATCCATCTCTCAACTCTGGTCAGTATCCTCCGGATAACCGCCAGATCCAACCAATCACCGGTATGTAGTAGTCTCTCTGCCAGGCTCACCGTTTGTATACACAGCATCCCTTTCTTGCCCCGAGGTACCATACCGGGTCTACCATGTACCCGCAATCGGCCTCATCCAGCTCCTCGATTCTGGTTCACATGTCACACGTCTCAGAACTGAGAAAACGCATGGTGGACGCACTGAAATATCATGTCAAGAGAAACCGGATTTTCAAAACAGTGCATATTTTCTTAAAATAATACCACGGTTCTCAAATCCAGAAATCACACGAATCCAAAACTCAATGCGTAAATCCATGCAATGTGTCGTATGCCACTAAGAGTAAAAAGGAAAAACCGCTCTTTTAAATGGATCCAGTTTTGAAAATATCTCATACGGTCCCCATTTTCTAGAAATCAAAGCCAGTACCATCCATGTATGTGAAATATGTATGTATATAGGTATGGATGTGCAAGTGGATATATACACAATATAGATATATCAACGTATGTGTGCACCAATATGGATATATAATATGTATGGCCGCAATATGGATATATCAATGTGTGTGTGCACCAATATGGATATACAATGTGTATGTGTGCAATATGGATATATCAATGTATGTGTGCACCAATATGGATATACAATGTGTATGTGCGCAATATAGATATGTCAATGTATGTGTGCACCAATATGGATATACAATGTGTTTGTGTGCAATATGGATATATCATTGTATGTGTGCACCAATATGGATATACAATGTGTATGTGCGCAATATGGATATATCAATGTATGTGTGCACCAATATGGATATACAATGTGTATGTGCGCAATATGGATATATCAATGTATGTGTGCACCAATATGGATATACAATGTGTATGTGTGCAATATAGATATATCAATATATGTGTGCACCAATATGGATATACAATGTGTATGTGCGCAATATGCGACAGAATTATGTCTAATCATCAATGATGCAGTAATCAAAATGATGTATGGTTCGTAGCAATCCTATAGTGCGAGTGTCATGGCAATCACTAACGGTGTGAGTGTAACATACAAATAGTGCTCATGCAGTTTGAACCGTTAGTGACAGTGCGGTGTTACATAACTACCATTTCTATATTCAACAAAAGATGGGTGCGCTACAATAGTACATATGCACAATTAATATACATATAAATATGTACGCGACTACAATATCCTATCAAGCCCTGACGGTTAACGCCATACGGGCGATTTCCCCGTAGATGTTAAATCTATTCACCGTGATCTCGTGCTATATGTAGCCGACTACCTGCTTCCCCTTCTTTGCGACGTCCGACATACCCGCCCGTGAACCTAGAAATTACAAAAAGAACACACATAAGCTAAAATCCTGCAAAAACGCGATATTAAAACCAAACGAGAAACTCGTGTCGCAAACTAAACGCGTGTGTATCCGATACGCTAAAACGTGTGTATACGCGTCTGAAACTACCCTGACACACCGCGACACACAGGAATCACCAAACCCACTCGCAAAACGTACGTGTCGCGCAAGTTTAAAAGTATTGAAAAATAGGGTATTTTGTTCCAGATTTTGACTCGAGTGAAAATATAAAAAGTTGCATACACCAAACACCATAAATATGTAGCAGACCCCCCCAGAACAAACCCAGGCACCCAACTCCCCCCTCTGGCCGCAATTTGCGGCCAGAACGAATTTATTTGCGGCCAGGGTTGAGAATTTGGGTTTCGTGCTCTGTGTGTGTGGTCTAGATCTAGTGAACAGGCTCCAGTAAATTCAACTTTTCTCTGAAACACCCGAGTCAAAAGCAGATCTCAAAATGGCTCACAATTTACATTAAAACGTTAAGTAACACTAATTTGAAATAATATGGTA
The DNA here is from genome assembly GCA_030015575.1 of Agapanthus africanus. NCBI lineage: Eukaryota > Viridiplantae > Streptophyta > Magnoliopsida > Asparagales > Amaryllidaceae > Agapanthus > Agapanthus africanus. The sequence continues at coordinate 112,590,276 of JASDDO010000028.1, forward strand.
TTTTTGTGAAATCTGGTGCAAAACTTGGTTTAAATGGCCTTAAAAACACTTAGACAAGTTAAATTAGCCATGAAAACCCTAACTTGGCCAAATCTCCACCTAAATCACAAATCTAGCACTAAAGACCATATTAATTACTAATTTAAGCTAAATAACCATATTCTAGCAAAGAAAGAAGTTAAGTTTAAGAAAATTATACCTCTAGTGGTCCTAGGGTGCAAGAAGAAGGAGAATAAGAGGAGAAGAAAAGAAGTGTGCTGCTGCTGCTGCTGTGCTGCTTTCTGTTGCTGCTGGTGCTGCTGCTTGCTGCTGTGTGTGTGTGCTACTGCTGCTAGGGGTGTGTGTGTGTGAGAAAATGTGAGGGAGAGAGATGTGAGAAAGAGTATGTGAGTGTTTGAGTGTTTTCAAAAAAAGAAATGAGAGATATGAGAGTCAACCCCCTCCCTCTCCTCATTAATTACCAAGCATGGCTCAAGCCTCTCTCTCTCTCTCTCTCTCTCTCTCCAAAGCCCCAAGTCAACCCACAAAACACAAATAAGGTTAATTTAAAAAAAAATCTAATTCCCTTAATTAATTTCTCATTAACCTAATAAGATGGGTTAGTCTACCATGACTATCTAAACATGGCTTAACCCAAAACTTAGCCCTAGTTTACATGCACATGTGTGTGCAAGCCTAATTAAATTCTAATAAAATATTCATTAATTTTGATAAAATATTTGAAAATCGTTTTGGTAAAATTTTTACTAAAAACCACACATTAAAGTATAATTAGCCACTAATCACATTCTAAGGTGTTACACACAGTCCATGGAATGATTGGTTATCGGGACCCGTCACCTCTCTGAAGACGTTGAAGGATTACAACGACAAATATTAGAGGAGTGAAGAGATGTACCCTTGAACCAAGGTTGATTGGGAAATCTGTAGTTCAATTTGGAACTAAGATCAATTAATTAGATTATGAGCATATTGGCTCAATTAAATCTGAATTGAGGACTTATGGCCAACTTAGGCTAAGTCCAATTAGGTTTAAGATGTTGGACCTTTGTTTGGACTGTTGAACATTTGTCTGGGCTCAGCCCCCCCATTATTTAGCAATGCTAAACAGGGGCTTGGGGTTCTGACAACACTTTGTCTTTGGCTGAGCACTAGCCATTCATTATAGCTCTGGACTTCACTTTGAATGTCACATGAAATTATCAAGTTTGGAAGAATGTAGTTGGGGTTCAATCAAAGGGGAGATCTTGTCTCTGGAAAACTTAGCTGATTTGGGGCTAAGACTGGTTCAAAAATAGTGTTAAACACTAACACATATTTGACGATCACGTGTTCCCACGTGATGCACTTAAAATAGTATTAAACACTAGGGACAGAACACTCAAAGTAGTGTTAAACACTATAAATGAGGTGGTCACATGGAGTCACGTGAGGCGCCGGAGAATTGGGCCAGACTTCCTTTATTTTACTCTCAAAAGCTGCCAATAAGTGTTAAACACTTAATCTTTGTAATCATCACGTGTGGGCATGTGATAATGCCATTGTATTGAGTATTAATTCCTCTATTTTCCCTTATTTACCCTTTTAAAAAGGTGTTAGTCAGAGGTCACGTGGGGACACGTGAGGCGCCCTAAATCAGTATTGCCTTTGGCTTTATTCCCTTTAGTTTTGAGGGTCACGTGTGAGCACGTGAGGCATTGCCTCCAAGCTTTTTCTTTCTCATTTTGAGGAGTCTGTTTGAGGGTCATGAGGGGGCACGTGACCTAGTCTTGATCGTTCTTTTCTACCTATTGAGGATGAGGGTCACGTGTTACCACGTGACCAGGTTGGGTACTGATCTCTTTACGTGCATGGAGAGTTTTAAGTCCCTTGTTTTAAGAATTAAATTCTTTTGTAGGGTTAAACCCTAATTTTGTTTAGAGGAATTAAATTCCTATATATTTGGAAGAATTAAATTTTTTTGTAGGGTTAAAACCTAATTTTGTTTAGAGGAATTAAATTCCTATAGCTTTGATGTGAGAATTGAATTCTCTAAACTTAGATCTTCCCTTAGGTTTTAGATCTGCATGGCAGAATCTCCCCGATGAGAATTAAATTCTCAACTTATGGGGAGATCTGCTTCTGCAGACCTTCAACGAAAGGAAGAACTAAGTTCTTATTCAGAAGAGTTAAGCTCTTAGTTTGAGAATTAAATTCTCTTTTATTTTGTGAGAGCTTGTAGAATGAACTTCTTCTTTTTCTTCTGACCTAGAGTTTTTTCTCTGAAGAGATCTTCTTTTCTCTCTTGAGAATTAAATTCTCCTCTCTTTTTTCTCTCTGTTATTGTGTATCTCTCCAAAAAAAGAATCCCCCCTCTTCTCTTCTTGGCTCCTATTTATACGAGAAAGAAAAGAATCAGTTTGTTTAGTCAATTTTTCATTGAAAGATTTTAATTGATTTTGCAACCAACATGATCTTTTAGATCACTCAGTGAATTTTATTCACCATCGGATTTTTAATCCAAAAGATATTTTGTCTGTTATTCTTGGTGAATTTCAGGGAAATCTTTCCTTGTATAGAATCTTTCTATAAATTGGTGATTTTTTAATCACCATTAGATTTTTAATCCAACGGTGCTCCACTTTACAGAGCACGATCTTTTTTGTTTGGAAAGATTTAGAGAAATATTTTTCCAGTTAGGGTTTTCGATTCCCTCTTAATTAGAATTTAATTCTATTAGTTCAGAATGCTTAAGAGCCTATCACGTGTTGGCACGTGATCCCACTGTTTGATCATTTTAAATAGAATTTAATTCTATTAATTAAAGAGCTCAGGAACCCATCACGTGTTGACACGTGACCCCCCTGATTAAACATTTTTAACAAAAATTTAATTCTGCTGTTTTATAGAACTAAGGAATCATCACGTGTCAGCATGTGACCCTTGGTCATGTGTATACACGTAATGCCCCATTGGGATCTTTCCTTGCTGTTTTATTATGCCTTTTAATTCCTTCAGTGGGTTTTTTTTGAAGGCCCCATCATGTGTGGGCATGTGACTCCACGGATTGCTTGTTAGATTAGAATTTAATTCTATTTCAGCAGAATCCCCAGGAAACCATCACGTGTCAGCACGTGACCCCTGGTCACGTGTGGGAACGTGATGCCCCATTGGGGTTTTTTTCTGATATTTTCTGAGGGAACAAATGCCCCCACAGCGTTGTTCTCACGTGTTTGCACGTGAGTGCAACGCCGTCACCTTTTGTGTCCGTTGGATCTGCTTAGGGAAGGGGGTAGGTGAACCGTTTCCTCAGTCACCGTCTGATGAAGAGGTGATGGCTTCTCTTCCATACTTCCCTTTCACTCGCTCGGAGGCTGCCTTTCCTCAGTCACCGTCTGATGAAGAGGTGATGGCGATGATTAGAGCTCACGACCCTAATTGCACCAACTTGCTTTTATGGGGGACCTGGTACGGTCATATCATCCGTGGTCACCGCAGCTTTCTTTGCGAGATACCAACAAAGCCTACCTACCCATTTTTGTCGATGGAGCGTCTACAGACCGCCTTTGCTGTGGAGATGTTGAATTGGACCCCTACAGGACGGCTTGAGCCGTCAACAACTAGGATTCCAAACCACCCTGTGCCAGCTATAGACATCTTAGGGCGTCGTATCTGCCAAGGAGAAGCCCAGCCCTGGGGATAGGTTTACAAAATAGGGCTTACTCTTCGACAACCCACAGGTTACCTTCTCTGGGCTCGTTATATCCTGTCTGCCCATCGTGCGCGATTGCAGAGGGTCGGGCTCTATCAGGTGGTGTACGCATCTCTCTTCCACTATCAGTCCCCCCATGTCTGGTGGGTTAAGGCTTTCTTAAATCAATGGAATCTTCCTACCAACACCTTCTTGCTAGGGGACCGTGAAGTTTCAATTTCTCTGGAAGAATTTCGTGAGATCTCGGGGTTGTCGATCAGAGGGACGCTTTATGAAGAAATGCTGCCCCCTGATGAGTATGTTTTTGAAACCGAGCCAACTATGCTTGACGTCTTGTCAACTGAAAATGCCGTTCGCAACAAGCACCCAAGTCTAATCAAGACTCTGAGCATTTTTGAGAAGCTGTTCACAGAGTCAGAGGAACAGGGCGTCACTTTCAAAAGCTTTATCGCCTGCTTCCTTCGCGGAGACGTTCTATCAAAGACGGCTCCGAAGTTTGCGAGTATCAACGACCCCTTTGGGTTCGGTTTAAATAAGCTACCGACTAAAGAAGAGGATTTGCCGCAGTTCTACATACCAATTCTGTTGGCTGTACCTTTTGAGTCGATCGCAGCTCCTGGCATAGACGAAGAGGCTTTCTTCATGGGTTTTATCAGCGTCTGGCTCAGCTGGTTCGTCATTCCAACGCACCGTCGATTCATGAGAGCTTCGATCATTTACCCTGCTCATTGCATCGCTGGAGGGACGCGACTAGCCGTGGGTATTGCAGGGCTAGCGCATCTGTATCACGGGCTAAGCGCTGCAGCCAATACCTCAACACCAGGCGTGAACATAGTGAGTTTCTCTCTTCATTACTTTACGTCATGGATTGAGATGCATGTGCTAGGGGCATTTGCCGCGCATTAGAGACCCAGCTTTTATGATGCCTACACTTTTCCGCGGCTCATGAGATTGGTGGATGCTTCTGCTCCTGATCAGACTCAGTCCGGAGCCATTCGCGTGCTGCTTAATCCCTATGCCAATGCGGGCGGGATGGTATTTAACGATCGAGTCCTCTCTGCTCCTTTAGGACCGATTCAACAGCTTTGTGACTCGTCGAAAGAGGGAGCACCCTCCCTGAAGCCCAAGGAAGCCATGCACTTATATTCGATCAGACCGGGTTATCTGGTATTTCGTCAAAATGGTGCGGCCCTTTTTATGCGGTACAACCCACACCGCTTTGCTCGGCAACTGGGATATGACCAGGGTGTCCCCTTTGAGGCGTTTACAATGGAGCCCAGCCCATCGTCGGAAGTTGTTCGTGATGCCGCTCATCACTTCATGCGGCTGAACACCGGCTCTCACTTCGTGATTCCTGACGCTGACTACATTCCTCGATGTGTGGGGGCTTTCATGGGCTGGTACCTCCACCGAGTCAGTCCTATTATTGTTGAGGAGAGGAGGATGCTCCTCGGATATAGGGTTCCCACTCCGATCCACGCTATGGGAGTCCCGCCGCGACCGTGGGCAGTGGTTCGCCCTCCCCTGAGAGACACGGGTATCATTCTTATTCCTGAGATGGAGGAAGTGGATCTACAGCTGGTATGCCGCCGCGCACTAGAGCTCAAGCAAGGGCCAATAAGGCGCCAATAGCAGTATCATCAACTGCGGCGTCAGCAATGGCATTTTCGTCATCGGTAGCACCGCCGAGTGAGGATATTGAAGGCGAAGTGGGTCAATGTCGCCCTAAAGCACCAAGGGGAAAGAAGCGATTGTCTTCTGGAGTTAGTTCTGGGTCCAAGAGGCGAAGGAAGACGGCTACCAATCTGCTCGACTTTTTAGTGGAATCCGAGCCTATTCTTCAGGACGAGCCAATAGCTACGCAAGAGCCGGATGGTGGTCTTCTTTTTCCCGGTTCATCTGCCAAGAAAGCCGCGCAATTGGCTGAGGCTATAAGACGCTCCCAGGATGAAGATGAGAATGTAAGGGTCTCGAAGAGGCCTTATCCTGCCGTTATCTTCTACGAAGATTCTCCATCGATACGGTGGATATTTATCGGTCCTCTGGAAGAGGGAGGCGAGATAGCCCTTAAGCAGCCTATTTCGGCCGATGCCGAAGATGCATTGTCGCTGTGGACTGGTGGCCACGAGTCTACCCTTGCACCCCAGCGAGCACGAATTCTTAAGAAGGAACGCCGACTTGAAAAAGCCATACTGGAGGCTCCTTTGCGCATTGGTATACTCATATATCTTTTTGTAATATTTTGCACCGCTCATATATATATATATATATATATATATATATATATATCCTTATCTTCGCGAAAACTTTGCAGGGACTTCGAAAATGGCAGAGGATCTGAGTTCGAGTCGCGCCTTGAATATGGACTCTGCAAATATCCCCGATGAGACACCAAAACATGTGGAGGGGGTCGATACAACTGTTGTTCCTGCCACGGAGCTCCCCTCGGTGACTCCCGTTCCCCCGGTGCTTGCCCCCCGGAAGAGGCACCTTCATTAGGAGATCGAGGCCACCATACTTTCATTGGAGCCTACAGCGATGGCCACTGCTCCTCCATTGAAAGTTGTTATACCGGCCCACGTCCCCGATGATGTGCCTAGGGGCACGGAGGAGGCCGCCGAAGCTGCTATCCCTCCAGTTCAGAGTGGGAGGAGCATCGAAGGTATTCTTCTATCTTTTATTTTAATGATCTCTTCATTATCTGAACCTTTCTGTCTTTTCAGAGCTACGAGAATTGGCGGCGTCCATCGTGGACTTGTCCCCTAAGAAGTCTTTTCAGCGTCTGTTAGAGATGGCCGCTCCGCAGGCTATATCCCCTCAACGCATCGTCCTCTCTTCCGGGCAAGATTAGTGTTATTTGCCCTTTTCTCACGGCATTATTATTATTTCATATAATGGCACTGATGTCTTCTACAGTTCTGGAAGTCGATGACGAAGTTGACATTCTTGACGGGCCTGGGGAGCCTTCAGACCCTTCTTGCATGACTGTGGGTAAGTAAAGTTTCGACACCGTTCCACCTGGTCTTTTCTTGCAAGTCTCGCTGATTTCTTTTTATGAATCTTAACAGGTTTGCCTGTTCTTATCACGCTGGAATCTCGCATCGTCATGCCGCCCGGCCCCTACGCATTACGTGCCTCAGAACGGATAGCAAAGCTAAGCCTTCACTCCTTGTTAGCTCTGATTGAAGACCTTCGTGCTGGCAGTCTGATCACGGCCGAAGCATTGTCACTGAAGCCAATGGTTCTCTTCCCTTTCTTGCTATTTACCATAGTGAAACATTGGTGCAAGTTTGGGTTGAGTTCTGTCGTCAGGTGGAGGCTTGCTTGCATAGTCTTGAATGTACACGCCTTCCTTCAGAGGTTGTGGCTGCAAAGGTGAGCTTACGGGGGATGATTGAGCGGTGCGCTGTGAATATGCTGTCATGCGAGAAGAGGCTCAGCCGAAAGTTTTCGGAGAGGGAGCTGACTTGCAAAGCGCTGAGGGAACTTCAAGCTAATCTTACGTCCAAGAACACTCAGGCATATGAACTTTGGCGGGTGCTTCAAGAAGCTATCAGCGAGGTGGTAGTCATTGATAAAGCCGTCATTTTCACTCGTGAATTGGTCGAAGCTCATAAGGTTACCGAAAAGGAGCTTGAAAGTCGGCTTGCCTCGTACCAGGCCCAACAAGCTCAGGCGGAGGCCCGTCTCTTAATGATAATAAATCATGAAGCTGAGGCCCAGCGGAAAAAGGATGAACTAGCAAATCTATTGAATTTGTCTGCCGGCTTGAAGAATTGTATATTTTTCTTTTTATTCTTCTTTTGTACATACTCCTGAATGAGAGTATTTTTTTGATTCTTTCATAGATTGTACTTTGTATTCATTTTGATTCATGAATAAACGACATAGTTTGCTTCATGATGGTGTGTCCCTTTTAGTAAATGCATCTTGTGGATAATCTATTTCGATTTCCTTGTAGGACAGCGATGGCTTAGGAGTCAGGTTCAGATCTGCCTCCTGAGGCTTTCCAACTTTATGAGCCGTGAGGGTCTCATAAAGGTATTTCTTCTTACGAGTCGTGAGGATCTCGTAAGTGTAATTTCTCTTTAAGAATCGTGAGGATTCCTAAGTGCGTTTTCTCTTGAGAGTTGTAAGAATCTCAAAAGAGAGCTTTTCTTGCTTACGAGTCGAGAGGACTCGTGAGTGATTGTTTCCTTTCTTGTTGGAGAGTGTGGCTCGTAGAAAATCTACCTTGGCCTCTCTGCGAGGCAACGATGGCTTGGGAGACAGGGTTAGGACCTGCCACCTAAGACTTTTCAACTTTATGAGCCGTGAGGGTCTCATAAAGAATTTTCTCCCTACAGGTCGAGAGGATCCCGTAGGTGTAATTTCTCTTTAAGAATCGTGAGAATTCCTAAGTGCGTTTTCTCTTGAGAGTCGTAAGGATCTCATAAAAGAGTTTTCTCCCTTACGAGTCGTGAGGACCCGTAAGTGATGGATGAGGTTGACATTATCCGCATTTCATGGAGTCGGGAGTTGCTCTAGCCATTTTCCACAGGGTCAAGATTAACTTTAACTGTGTTCTATAGGACCAGGATTTACCATGGATGTTTCCCACGGGGTCAGGATTGACATAAGCCGTGTTCCACTAGACCAGGATTTGCTCTGGACGCTTCCCACGGGGTCAGGATTGACATAAGCCGTGTTCCGCAAGGACCAGGATTTGCCCTGGATATTTCCCACGGGGTCAGGAATGACATTAGCCGTGTTCCACTAGACCAGGATTTGCTCTGGACGCTTCCCACGGGGTCAGAATTGACATAAGCCGTGTTCTACGAAACCAGGATTTGCTCTGGATGCTTCCCACGGGGTCAGGATTGACATAGCCGTGTTCCGCAAGGACCAGGATCCGCTCTGGATGCTTCCCACTGGGTCAGGATTGACATAAGCCGTGTTCTACGAAACCAGGATTTGCTCTGGATGCTTCCCATGGGATCAGGATTGACATAGCCGTGTTCCGCAAGGATCAGGGTCCGCTCTGGACGCTTCCCACGGGGTCAGGATTGACATAAATCGTGTTCCACTAGACCAGGATTTGCTCTGGATGCTTCCCACGGGGTCAGGATTGACATTGCCATGTTCCGCAAGGACCATGATCCGCTCTGGACGCTTCCTACGGGGTCAGGATTGACATAAGCCGTGTTCCACTAGACCAGGATTTGCTCTGGATGCTTCCCACGGGGTCAGGATTGACATTGCCGTGTTCCGCAAGGACCAGGATCCACTCTGGACGCTTCTCACGGGGTCAGGATTGACATATGTCGTGTTCCACTGGACCAGAAATTGCTCTGGATGCTTACCACGGGGTCAGGATTGACATTAACCGTGTTCCGGAAGGACCAGGATCTGCTCTGGACGCTTCCCACGGGTTCAGGATTGACATAAGTCATGTTCCACTAGACCAGGATTTGCTCTGGATGCTTCCCACGGAGTCAGGATTGACATAAGCCGTGTTCCGCAAGGACCAGGATCCGCTCTGGATGCTTCCCACGGGGTCAGGATTGACATAAGCCGTGTTCTACAAAACCAGGATTTGCTCTGGATGCTTCCCACGGGGTCAGGATTGACATAGCCATGTTCCGCAAGGACCAGGATCCACTATGGACGCTGCCCACGGGGTCAGGATTGATATAAGCCGTGTTCTACGAAACCAGGATTTTCTCTGGATGCTTCCCACGGGGTCAGGATTGTCATAGCCGTGTTTCGCAAGGACCAGGATCCGCTCTGGACGCTTCCTACAGGGTCAGGATTGACATAAGTCATGTTCCACTAGACCAGGGTTTTCTCTGGATGCTTCCCACGGGGTCAGGACTGACATTAGCCGTGTTCCGCAAGGACCAGGATCCGCTGTGGATGCTTCCCACGGGGTCAGGATTGACATAAGCCGTGTTCTACGAAACCAGGATTTGCTCTGGATCCTTCCCACGGGGTCAGGATTGACATATCCGTGTTCCGCAAGGATCAGGGTCCGCTCTGGATGCTTCCCATGGGGTCAGGATTGACATAAGCCGTGTTCCACTAGACCAGGATTTGTTCTGGATGCTTCCCACGGGGTCAGGATTGACATTGCCGTGTTCCGCAAGGACCAGGATCCGCTCTGGACGCTTCCTACGGGTCAGGATTGACATAAGCTGTGTTCAGGATTTTCTCTGGATGCTTCCCACGGGGTCAGGATTGACATTGCCGTGTTCCGCAAGGACCAGGATCCACTCTGGACGCTTCCCACGGGTTCAGGATTGACATAAGCCGTGTTCCACTAGACCAGGAGAGGTTGACTTTTATCCGCATTTCACGGAGTTGGGGGTTGACTCTCGGTTGTCTGTGCACCGCCGAATCACGGAACTGGGAATTGCCGCGGTTCCGCTTTGCTGATGTTGCGTCTGTTGTAATGGGACGAATGCTGAGATGATCTCTAGGCTGTCTGTGAACCGTCGATACTTGGCTTTCTTTCGGACGGAGCCTGAGGGGAAGGTATGGCTCACTCTTTGTTTGTGCCCCTGGATTGTATACACGGATCGATGTGATCTCACCTGTAGGGCAAAAAAGTTTCATTTTATATATTAATCTTTCCGCGATGCTCTATCATTTCAGCTTTTATCGCGGAAGTCGTGATTGTCCAATCATTTCGGCTATTTTTCGCGGTGCCCAATCATTTCGGCTATTTGTTTCATTTTTACTCGCTGTTTTTTATTGCGAGTTGCCCAACCATTTCGGCTATTTTGCAGGCATATATTTTTACTTGCTGATTTTGTTGCAAGTTGCCCCATCATTTCGGCTATTTCATATGCATTTGCGACTCGCTGGCTTTTCGCTGCGAGTTTGAGATTTGATACTGATTTAGGCATCAGCATCGCTGCTACTGGGCTATTGCCAGGAACGAATCATTATTCGCCTTTGTCGATGTCGAACAAAGGTAGCTTAGTAAACAGGGTTAGGATCCTGTCGACTAAGGCTTTTGACTTCATGAGCCGTAAGGGTCTTATGAAGGTATTTCTCCCTACGAGTCGTGAGGATCTCGTAAGTGCGTTTTCTCCTTAAGAATCATGAGTAGTCTTAAGTGTATGGTCTCTTATAAGTCGTAAGGATCTTACATGAGTATTTTCTCCTTATAAGTCGAGAAGACTTACAAGGGTTGTTTTCCATATGAGCATATCCCCAGTCGCGGGTGGGACTTTGTCAGGGAGATGTTTATTCGTGTCCGTGGATTGTATACAAGGGTCAATACTGAACCACTTGTAGAGCAAAATGGGAGGTTGTGATGACTTAAGAACAGGTTTAGATCCTTGTAACTTAAGGCTTTTGAATCCCATGAGCCGTGAGGGTCTCAAAGGGGAATTCTCCTTACGAGTCGTGAGGATCTCGTAAGTGTAATTTCTCCTTAGGAATCGTGGGGATCCCTAAGTGTGTTGCTTCCTTGTGAGTCGTAAGGATCTCACGCAGGTATTTTCTCCTCACAAGGTCGAGAGGACCTTGCAAGTGTTTTTTAACGAGATTGCGCTCTTTCGGGTTTTCACAAAACTCACCGGTAGCCCTGCTGTTTTTACTCACGGAGCTCTTTCGGGTTTTCATCCTTGCCCATTTTGCTTATGGACATACCGTTTTCTTCTTCTTTTTTTATTTTTTTTTATTTTTGTGTCAGCCTTGGGATGCTGCGGTCCGTAGTATTCTATCGACGTCTCGGTCAACAGCTAGTTTTAGGACATAGTGGTCCATCATTAGTTTAAGGACGTTTCGGTTCGAGAAAAAGAAGTCGGCTACTACTTATAGAGTTTGGGCTTAGGAAGATAGCGAGCGGACATAGGCGTCGTCATCTATCGTTGACCTAGGCCATGACTCGTCAGGCGTAGTATTTTTTTGGGAAGCGACCGTTTATTGGCCTGAAAGGTCTTTCACCATGCATGTCCATGAGTTGATAGGCTCCACCCTGGTAAACTTTGTCTATGATATACGGACCTTCATAGTTTGGATCGAACTTCCCCCTCTTGGCACGATTAGGGATCATAGGTCTCTTGACCACTAGCATGAGTTCGCCTTGGCGGAATGTTCTCGGCCTAGTCAATCTTTCATATGAGCGCGTCATCTTTGCTTTATAAGCCTCCAGATTTTGTTGCGCCATGAGCCAAGTTTCATCAAGGGCGTCGAGCTCCTCAAGCCGAAGGTGAGCATTTTTTTCGTCTGTTAGCTCGTAGTGAACCGCCACTCGTAGAGAGGGTAACTCTATCTCGAGGGGGAGTACCGCTTCTGTGCCGAATACTAATGCATACGGCGTTGTGTTTGTGGCCATTTTGAACGTAGTTCGATATTCCCAGAGAGCTTTATGCAGTCTTTCATGCCAGTCCTTCTTATTTAGAGACGCCGTCTTTTTCACGATCTTTGTCAAGGTCTTGTTGAAAGCCTCAGCTAGACCGTTAGCTCGGAGATTATAGATCGAAGAGTATCTCCAGTCTATGTTATGTTGTTGTGCGAAGCGGCTGATCTTGTGGCTTCTATAGGCTGGCCCGTTAACGGTGATAATCCATCACGGAATGCCGAACTGATAAATGACGTGTGTCTTGAAGAAATGGATGATATTCTCCGTCTTCACTTCTCTTAGCGGTACTGCTTCTGCCCATTTGGAGAAGTAATCAGTTGTCGCTAAAATAAATCGATGTCCTCGGGATGATGCTGGTTCGATGGGACCGATTATGTCGGTTCCCCACATTTCGAACGGCCAGCTAGCCACCGTTGGATGTAGTGGATTTGGATGTTGATGGATAAAGTCCCTATGAATCTGGCACGAGTGGCACTGCTTCGCGTATTTGAGGCAGTCTTGGATCATCGTGGGCCAATAGTAGCCCATCCTTTTGATCTTCAGCTTCATCTTTGGCCCGGCTTGGTGAGAACCGCAGAGTCCGTCGTGAGTTTCTTGGACGACTCTCCTTGCCTCTTCAGGTCCCAGGCATCTTAGCCACAGGGAGTCAAACGATCTCTTATACAGAGTATCATTGACAAAGACAAAAGATAGAGCTCGTTTCATGAGCTGATGTCTTGAAGACGCATCTTTAGGTATTCGACGGGATTTGAAGTAGTCTATAAAGACTTCTCTCCAATCCATAGCCTTTTCCTGGTCTTTTATTTGTAGGGCCGTTTGCTCGGTCGCTCCCTTTTCTTCGGAAGATTCCGGAGATATTTCTGCTGGTGCAAGAACCCGACGACTTTGCACAACGATCCTCACGTCATCGAGGTTCTCGTCGGCCAGCTCTTTAGCGAGCTTGGCCAATGCATCCGCCTTGCTATTTTCTGCATGCGGTATGCTTTCCAGGGTATAGGCAGGGATTTGAGTCAGCAGTTGCTGTACTCTCTCGTTGTACTTCACCAACTCTGGCTTTCACGTTTGATAGTCACCGTTTACTTGACTAACGATCAGCTGGGAGTCTCCGTATATGAGGAGGTTCTCAATTCCCATGTCGACGGCGATCTCAAGACCTGCTATCAAAGCTTCATATTCGGCTTCATTATCCGTCCTCAGCTCTGTTAAGGAGAAGTCAAAGCGCATTATCCCTCCTTGTGGAGTCACGAAGATGAGGCCTACCCCTGATTTGATTATGGGGGTGCTTTGTTTGCGCTTCTTCATGGAAGATGCTCCATCGAAGTAGAGTTCCCACTGGGTATCATTCTCTCTTCTCTCCCCGTCGATCGTGTCAAACGCGTGTTCATCTGGCAATTCACAGTTCAAAGGAGAATCGGCAGGTATCGGATGCTCAGCGAGGAAGTCGACGATGGCCTGGCCTTTCACTGCCTTGAGGGGTCGGTATGTCACCGAGAATTCCATTAAGAGTAGGGCCCACTTAGCGAGCCGTCCTATTAATATGGCCTTTAACATCAAATATTTGAGGGGATCCACCTTTGATATGAGATGGACCTCATGTGCCAACGCATAGTGTCTGAGCTTCGTTATCGCGAAGATCATTGCCAGGCAATGTTTTTCAATGGGGGAGTAATTGTTTTCTGCCCCCAGTAGAACTCGACTAAAATAGTAGAGAGCTCTTTCCTTCCCTTGGTCGTTCTCTTGTGCCCACAGCGCGCCTAAGGAACCTTCGAGGGCTGTTGTATACAGGACGAGATGTTTTCCTTTAACGGGAGTGGCCAGCACTGGCAGACTCTACAAGTATTGCTTGATTTCGTCTAGTGCGCTTTGGCATTTGCGATCCAAGACAAACGGGGTTCCCTTCTTCATTAGGTGACTGTAAGGACGACACTTGCCTGAGAGATTGGCTATAAATCGCCGGATATACGCGAGCTTTCCTTGGAGAGACCGTAGTTGCGTGAGGGTCCTTGGCGGAGGAATTTCCATGATCGCCTTGATCTTCGATGGGTCTATTTTGATGCCTCGGTGTCGGATGACGAATCCCAGAAACTTGCCCGAGGAAACTCCGAAGGTGCACTTGAGAGGGTTCATCTTCAAGTTGTATTTCCGAAAGGGCTGAAACATAATCTTCAGATGCTCTAAATGTTCCTCGTATGATTTTCTTTTAACTACAAGGTCGTCGATATAGCATTCGACGATTTCATGTATGAGGTCATCGAAGATCTTCGTCATGGCCCTCTGATAGGTGGCACCGGCGTTCTTTAGACCGAAAGGCATCACCTTGTAGCAGAATATACCAAAATGGGTCCGGAAAGCGGTATGCTTCTGGTCCTCGGAATGCATCTTTATTTGATTTTATCCCGATGAGCCGTCCATGAAGGAGAAAATTTCATGAGTGGACATATTATTTATCATTAGCTCGGTGACCGATACGGGAAAGTCGTCCATCGGGCAAGCTTTGTTGAGATCCCGGAAGTCTACACATATGCGCACCATCCCCATTTTCTTCATTACTAGGACGATGTTGGCGATCCAGTCAGGATACTGAACCTCTTGGATAAAGACGGAGTCGATTAGCTTCTTAACTTCGGCGTTGATACTCATTTCAAGCTCGAGCCGCATTCTTCTCGGTGCTTGTTTGATCGGTTTGACGTCCGGAGATATTGCCAATTTGTGCACAGCAATATCTGGATCTAATCCTGGCATCTCAAAATAGTTCCATGTGAAGCAATCTTTATACTGCATGAGCACGTCTTTTAGTGTAGCCACCCTTTCTTCAGACAAAAGCTCACTGACGAACGTCGGCCGCGGGTCGTTTGCCGTCCCCAAATCAATTTTTCTGAGGTCATCTACAATAGTATGTATCCTATCTTCCAGCTCTTTTGGCGCCGGTGGAAACTCAGAGATCACTTCTTCATCATCGTTTTCGAAGCACCAGGGGAGATCAGCCATGTCTTCGCATATTCTTTCTCCTGACATCATTATCACGTGACAGGTGCGAGATCGCTTCCAAGACCGATGTTGATCTGGTTCTACTCTTGCTATACGTGTCGCTTTCAGTTCATGCTTCTGTGGCGGGGTTATCCTCCAACTGCTGGATAGAGTGAACCTGCCTTGTTGGTATTGGTCTTCGACCCAGTTCTTGAAGGTGAAGAAGTCTTTAATAGGATGTCCTATTGCTCGGTGATAGGAGCAATAGTCTGGGTGAGAGACCTTGTCTTCTTGCTCGGGGTGCTTGGACTCCGGGAGTGTCATCATCTGATATTTTACGACAAGATTGAATATTTTCTATGTCTTGTCTTGGGGAAAAGAATATTCTCGACTCATCTTCTTTATAAGAGACGGATCCCGGCTGCTCGATTCTTGATCGCGTGGCTTCTTAGATCCACTAAGCTGCAGTCGAACGTTTTTTTTCCGTTTTTTGGTTTATTTTTGCCTCTGCGCCGGGTCTTTTGTATGATAGGTTGGTGACAAAAGACATTGTCATACTCCGCGGCCTGCTGAAGAGGCGCTGCGTCCTGACTTTTTCGTAAATGGCCATTTCGCGACTATGGTCATCCCGGACCTTTTGACTCGCTTCCCTTATCAGCTTGTCCATCTGTTCTTCAAATGACGGACTTGGCATTTTTATGGCAGGACCTCGTTTTGGTTCAGAGTTAGCGTCTTTTAACAGAACATCTCCTTCTTCGTCAAAGTCATGTATGACATAGCAGCCATGGAATCGTTCCCGTTTTTTGGATTGAACATATCCAAGCCCAATCGTTTCCATTCTCCCGTTGGGCAATTTTTGCTGAGTTCCGGGGACGTCCCAGATCCTGTTGTAGAACTGAGCTTATCGAGCAGTCTGTTTGAAAGGTACGTCTTGGCGCCTTAACAGCCTTCTTAACCCTTCTGTGTAATATCTGAGCAGACGGATGGGTTGGAGCCTGTCAAGTGTAGAATCGGCACCATGCCAAATTTCTTTTTCCACTTTGGTTTCCGTTGATTGATAAAAGAGGATCGCCTTTTCATCTCTTCGCCTGGGAGGGACGTAGAATGTCTGCAGTTCCTGCACACTGTAGGTATTAAGTGCGACGATCTCTTTGTAATGCTCTTGCGGAACCATGGCAATTTGCAAACTCCGATCATTGCCAGCGAAGGCTTGAATTGACGGCCGAACGGAAAATACGGCATTGACCTCATCTTCCGAGTCGCTGCCGAAGATCAACATAGGGGTGGATGGTCCCGGCTTGTTGCATTAGGGCGGCCCTGAATAAACTATTTCTTCTTCCTCCTCAGTGTCACTCCCAAAGACTGGAATAGTGGTAATAGCTTTGTTCTTCGATTTGTGACATCTTTCCGTGTCTTCGAAATCTGGTAAGAAGTATTTTGCATCTTTGTACTTTCGGACTTCATTCACGGAAAATGGGTTCAACTCCCCCGTCACAGTATATTCGAGACCATCCTTGAAATACTTCATACACTGATGTTATGTAGAAGGGATGATGTTGTACTCGTGTAAGCAAGGCCTGCGGAGCAAAGCATTGTAACATGTCTTAGCGTCAATGACGTGAAATTTGATATCAATGATGAGTAGCCCAAAGCGTAATGTCAGTATCACAGACCCGAGCGTTCGTGATGACTGGGAGTCAAACCCGGAGATGGTGATTTTATCACGAGCAAGGTGCTGAACGCTCATGTAGATTTCCTTCAACACTCTTACATTGAAGAGGTTGATGGAGGATCCATTGTTAACCAGGATTTTGCCTATCTTGATATCATGACAGTATCCAGAGACATAAAGGGGACGGTTATGCTCGCACGTCCCGAGGAGGAGATCCTCGTTGCTGAAGGTAATATCGGCCGTGTGCACTTCTTCCAGCTCGTCCTTCATCTTTTCTTCGGCGAGGAAAGCTTGGAATTGCTCGGGCTCTTGTAGTGCCTTGATCAAAGGATCTCTTGCCTCTTTGGATTATAGAAGGGCGTCGAGAATGCTTAGCTATGAGGGTATCTTTCTCAGATGTGCCAGAACGCTGTAATCTACCTTACTTTTTTTAGGTCGATCCTTGGCTGTCAGCTCTTTGACGACTTGATCATCTAGGGTGATATCCTCAGGGATTTTTTCTTTCCCCTTATCTTTTATATTCGACCCACTGTTCGCGAGCCGAGATTCTTTTCGGGCAGCGTACGATTGCACAGCTGATTGTTTTCACAGCTCTTCCGTTCTTCCTCTTTTTCTGAGATGGATTCTTTGAAGAGAGGGCCGAGAGCCATTTCTTCTTCAGAATCTCTCCTGAAGGTGAGAACTTGCGATCCCCTGCTATCAACCATGTGACAGTTGCCGGTAGTTCTTTTGCGCTCCTCGTTCGTATTTCTTTGTTCCCGACGAGTTTTGCGTTTCTTCCGCTTGAAATGTTGTCGGTGAGAAACATATCCCTGCCACCAGCTTTTAAAAGCGTTGCACTTTTCGGTAGGGTGCGCAATCTTTCGATGATATAAGCAGTATCTAGGATGTATATCCGCTTCATCAGGAGTGTTTCCTTCGGAGGGTGGCAGCTTCATTCCCATCAATATGTCTTTGGCGAACCTCTTCCTCGTCTTGAACCTGCTTTTATTTGCGGCGGATGTACTTTAATCTGGTGGGATTGTTTTAACCCTTTCGTCCAGTCGCCGGCGTTTGGCCTTTTCAAATATGGCCATCTCGTGCTCTCGATCAACTTTGCTTTTCAAAAGAGCTTCGTTCAGGAACGCATCAATCATTTCGACTGATGGTCCTAGAAGTTCCGGCTCAGGATCTGCCCCCAGTTTCTCTGCGTAAGGAGCTTCTTCATCGTCTATCAACGAATGAGAGATCACATGGCAGCTTGCCACATAATCTTCAGGCTCATCCGACGAGTCTTCTCCATTGTCATCATCTCCGTCCTCAAGGACGTGGCTGAGAAATTCTTGGAGTGTGAATGGGGTCCGCGCTTTCTAGTTATATACTTCCAGCGTGTCGATATATTTTTGCAGGTCCGTGCGCTTGTCATTAAGCTTCACGGGCTTTTTAGTCTTCTTCTTTTTCTTCTTCGAAGACTTCGACGTCTGGGTGTGAGCGCTTTGACTATCACCACTAATTTTTGGAGTTGGGCGCGGTTTCAGCAATCCCTCGATGATCTCGGGCTCCAGTGGATTTTTCCACCTGATTGCCGGGCATGTTTGGAGATCCTTCAGCATCCTTTTCGTTTTAGCTGAAAGAGCGACCTCCCATGGAGCTTCTTCGACAAAAGAGCACGATGCCCCCGGTATGTCCCTCCTTTAAAGAGTGAGTGGCTGAGGCGGGTTTACTTTCCAATTCTCGGCCAGTGCGAATTTGCCCTATTGGTACTGGTCCTCAATCCAGCCCTTGAAGACGAGGCAATCCTCAATTGGATGGCCTATCGCTTGATGATAGGGACAATAGTTGGGATTATTAGCCTCACTAGGTTATAGTGGGCGTTTTGGATCTGGCAAGGTGATGAGCCTGTTGCGCACTGCCAGCTCAAATAGTATTTTCGTTTTATCCCGGGGAAACGAATAAGGGCGCTTCAGCTTCTCGTTAAAGAATCGTTGCCTATCCTCCTGGCGAGCAATTAACCTTGAACCACCGGGTTGCTGCTGAGCATTGGCGACGAAGGTCGCTTTCGCTTTTCCCTTTTCATTTCGAGGTTCCGCCTTTAAAGAGGAAGGTCTGTGACTCATCTGGTCCATTTGGACCAATTTATCAATCAAAGCTTGGAAGGTGGTGGGCTTGAAAAACATCATAAATTGGGAGATGGTCGCATGAGGATCAAGATTACCCATGAACATGCCCACTGCTGGCGCTTCTTCGATGCGCTGCTCACATTTCGACCACAGATTCCGCCATCGTATTGCGTATTGAACCCATGTCTCGCCTGGCTTCACCCTGGCGTTAATTAGTGTGGTAATCGGAGTACGCTCGCTAGCGCTCACGAATCTTTGTGTGGACAACAGCTCCATTTCTGCAAATGTCTTGACAGAGTCATTCGGGAGTTCAGAGTACCATTCGAACGCTGTTTCCGACAAGCTGCCGACGAACTGGCGAAGTAGCAGTTTATCGTTGCCTCCGGTGTTGCTACATAAAGCCCTGAACTGGGCGACATGCTGATGCGGATTTCCCGTTCCCTTATATACGTGGAATTTAGGGATCGTATATCCTGGCGTGTACCTTATTTGGTCATACCAACCCGGATAGGGTCGTCCAGTCTTAACGATCTGCCCAGCCACTTCATTCGCCTGGTGAGATCGTATTTGCTGAGCAATATAATCATCCAGAGCGGCCTTGGAGATGGTCTCCTCCTTTGCTGCTGAAAGAGCCGGAGGAAGATTCGATGTCTCTCCTCTGTCATCTTCAATGATAATCGGGGGGTCTTCAGCTGGAGGTTCCGGCTGTAACATCATCCCAGCCATGTCTTGGCACAAAAGTGCCATTCGTTTTAAATTGGCCGCCTGTTCCGCGGCCTCTTTTTCTTTTCTCTCGAGTATTCTTCGGAGGAATTCAGCATCAGTTTCTTATTCCTGACGCTGCTCTGAGGTCTCTGGATTTTCTTTCAGCCCAGTGAGTGCGGCCATTGCAGTCAGCATCTCCTAAAGTTTTTGTTGTTGTTGCTCCTGAGCCTTTGTTATCGATCGAGTAAGCTGCCGATGACCCGTAGAAGCACGACTTTCCTCTTTTCCGGAAGCCATATAAACGGTATGTGTTACCATGCCCACAGACTTGGGGCGTTTAGATTTAGCGTCCTTGCGGTTCACTGCGGTCACAGTGACTTTCTCCGGTCTCCTTCTCTTGTGAGCGGTTGAAGTTGAGGGAGCCGTTACAGTGGGCACTCAGACGGATGACATCTTCTATGGTACCACGGGATGGCTCTCTTATTGCCAAGCTTTAATCTTCTTTGGTCGGCGAGAGTAGTCCTGGTCAATCACCAATTCCTGAACCTGTCGCCAGACTTTGTAAATTTTAGAGGACAGCCGCTGAGGGGGCTGCTCCGGCTTCTTCTCTATAGAACTCTCCACAGGTGGAGGAGATCTCTTCAGCACGGCAGTTAGAGAGTTTTTGCGCACCCTCCTTAACGGTTCAAAGCTGTTCCCAGTTGGAACAGCAACATCGATTTCCACCGTTGGAGCTGGCGGAGTCAGTCCGGAAGGGGAGTTGCCCCCAGCCTTCCTTACTCGGCGCCAGTGGTGACGTCGAGCGTGTCGAGCCATTGGTATTGTCTCAGTTGTAAGGGTGACTTCCTCATGCCCCCTGTGTTGGCGAAGGGTTGTCGCTGGCGCCAACCTCTTGAAAACCGACGTTCGTTGAGAAGTAGTGTCCAATCTGTTAAAGACAGACCTTTGGGAAGGGGAAGCAGCTTTGAGGACTTCGCCTGGAGCGGGAGCCGGGACAGTCAGTCTTGTGAAGACCGACGCATTGGCAAGAGAAGCCGCCTTGACGACTTCATGAGCAGGAATGGCTATCCGCTTAGGGATAACTCTTTCCGGTATCGCGGGCTTCTTCATGGGCCCAAATGATCTTTGGCCCAGTCTGTCAAAGACTGAGGCATTGGAGCTAGAAGACCCGTTGAGAGGGTCCGCAGTAATGGTAAGTCGATCAAAGACTGACTTCTTTAGGGCTTCCTGTAACGGCAACGGGGCATTGAAGTTCATGGGTGGGAGCATGGTCCTGAAGAATAGCCCAGTGGTGGCCTGAGTCACCTGGTCCACCGGCATTGTAAAAAGAGAGGCTGCCTGAGGCCCGTAGGTTACTCCTTCTGCGGGGACGAAGTGAGAGTTATTGCCATTGTTGCAGCTTGTGCAGTTAGAGGCCATTGATGTTCTTCTTTCTGCACGAGAGCAAAACCAAATCATAGTACCTCGAACCGAAGGGCAACCATATTAAACCGCGATTCGTTCGCGAACACGACACACAAAGTGTGGAGTGGAAAGAGGAAAAGGTCCCACCGGGCGTGCCAGAATCCGTTCTCCTCCGAAACACAGAAACGCAACTGCGTAGGTTCGTCTGCCTGAATTTGGGGGCAGATGCTAATTGGTGCTATCCGTCCACCTCTCCGAAGATACCAAGTTGATTTATGACACCATGTATCGAAGGTTTAAACGGATGCGGCCGATATAGCAGACTTCGTCAGATTCCCCCTCGTTGAGGGGTTTTTGATTTTGGGGACGTGATTGATCTCAAAAAAACTATCTATTAACCGCAATCAAGAACGGCGTCGCATGTAGCTAGCCGGTGAATACGGGTCGGTCCACAGGGATGTTATGAATCTCCTAATCGCCTAACGAGTTAATTCCGAAGGGTGTTCGGATTGATTATTAAATCTAAAACCTAATTATTCTATACTACAATTATCTAGATCTAAGTCTTGCTAGAGTTAGGTTTAAGAATGGTTTGGAGATGCAAATAAATCTCAACGCTTTCTATACCCAAATGAAGATCTATGAGGAGTTATGGTAATTATCAATAAAGGGGATTAGATCCGTTCGCGAAGGTGTTCCTTCCTCTAGGTTCTTGTCCTTCCTTTAGAGATCCTTACCCTAACCTCCATGGAAAACGTGCGCAACCGGGCCTTGATACTATGGTATCACCGCTACCTCGAGGGATAGGGTGCCGTAGGACGCGGTGTGTGCGTGTATGCATGGAGTCCTATTGAAAATATATTATGGGCAAGAAAGGGATGAGAGATCTCATCTCTCAAAAGCCTTCCCCAAAGCTAACCCTAACAAGCGAGGAGACTACTCGCTCATTAGGGAATTTAAAAACAATTATCTAGGGCAAGAAATTAAATCTAAACTAGGGCAAGGAATTAAAATTACCTATTTTACAGATGGCTCTCTCCAAACATCAACACATGGTTGTCAGATCTGAATTCATGAATTGAAAAGAGGCACCGATGCTCTCCATAAAGAATTCTGAATTTATTATTAAAAGGAGGCATAAGAAAATACAATGATTTGGGTTCTATTTATAGGAGATAGAAACCCTAGGTTTACAATTGATTCGCACGTCTGCATTTACAAATTTGCCCTTAGGTTGACTAGTCAGCGCCGCACAAGAAATTGGTAAAAAATTATGCATCTCTGGGCTCCATATAGCCGCGGAACCGCGGCCTGGGTAGGGTTTGGGCCGCGGTTCCGCGGCCCAATCAGAGGATTGTTGGCTGCAATTTTTGGGTATGCTTCTGGGCTTCTTGGGATTTCTGATTCTTTGGTTCTTTTATTCATTTGGATTCTAGGTCTTCTCCAGATCTTTCAGTGAAAACTTGTAGTGGTCTTTTAACCGTTCGCTTTGACATCTTGGACCTTGCGTTGCCTTGTATATTGTGAAATGTTCTTCGTCTAGGCTTGACTAAGATCCTTCTATTTGTTGGTCAAAAGTCTCTCTTTTGTATCATCTTTTGTCTTTTTCACTGTTTTCGCTCCAAGAACCTGTAACCTGTAATATATTGCAGACTTGCGTCACAAGCACCTGTTTATTTATAAAATGAATAAGAATGGGGAATATAATAATGCAATATTATGGTATGAACAAATACCCCCAAACTTATATTTTGCTCGTCCTCGAGCAAACTTATTTTTTATTCTCTACAAAAACCTAATCTCACTTTCGCAGGGAAACGCGATTGCACTGAGCTCGTGCAACAAGCCGTTAAACCTCTAGGTGTCCCTAGTAGGAGGAGTGTTGTCTCCTGAGGGTTTTCAGCGGATACTACCCATAAAATCCTATCAATTAGGCCCATTGACTTTAATTCTCCAATTAGGTTTTCTAATAAGGAATTCTATTATCGTTGACTCGTAAATTATCCACCCGTATTCTTCACACTTCCTCATCCTTTAACTTAAGATTATATATGTTCTATAGACTTACTTAGCTTTCGGCATCTCTTAAGTTTTCCTTCTAGGGTTCCGTCTCCACTTAGGAATTTTTATCAACTCTATTAAAGATACAAGTTCTATTCTTCACTCCTTTCTTTCATCTAAACTCCAATCACATACCCCTACGTGTGTGTATAAATCACCCCTACACTTGGAAATTCAAATCAAGCAATCATACTCTTGTCCTTTTGTCCAAAGCACTTATTAATTGGTGAATTTTTAATTGAATTTTGCTTACACATCCTTCATGCGACCGTTAATACTTCTTGAGGTACCAACGACCGATTACAAGATGTGTTTGCACATTAAAGCGTAATTCCTACTTTTGCAACACCCAAGGCTTTAGCAGTGACTCCCAAACCAGTTGGTCTAAGGCACTAGGTGATGAAGCACCCTCGCTAAATATTTTTCTATTTTTACAGCCTTAAGTAATTACAAAACCAGTGTTCATTTTTTATTCTTTATTCACTTCTTTTTTATTTTATTTTCATTGTACTAAGGACTTTAGACAAAAGCATTTCGAGGTCTCCTCTACTATTCCAAGTTTCAAGGTGCGTGATTGTGCAAATTGTAGGGTATACATTTTCAGAATCTAGACTTAAGCTAGGAATTATTTTTCAAACTTATACTCTAATAAAAATATCAATATTCTTCCCTTATTTCAACTTAGCCCAAGAAGTGAACTCAAAATTTGCATATTTCTAAATAAACAACAAAGACATATACTTTCTACCGTTAAACTTTAAGAAAGGTTATTTTTAGGGTTTTTAATTTACTAAGTCTAAGATCTAGTTGTTCCTAACTAGTTAACCTTTCTGTCAAACTTAAGTCAAATAGGCCACAATTGAATACATTAATTTTTATAATTTTTGAAATTTTTCAATTTTTATGGGTTTTCAAATAAGTATGCAGATGCAAAAATATACACATGAATGCGAAGAAAGAAGACTTACCGAGCATACCCCCAAACTTAAACTTGACAGTGTCCTCACTGTCATGCTACACCAAGAGGGTTGAAATGTCGGCACTCCCCTGTTTATTTATTTATAAATTTTTATATATTTTTTAATGTTTTGAAATTTTTTTTTATAGAAAAAGAAAACAAAAAATATATATATATATACATATATACAACAAGGTTCCTCCCAAACTTAAGCTTGGCCTTACACAAGCCAAAGGTTAGCACCAACCATTCAAAAATCTTATCGTAGTAAAGGTCGAGTTGGTGAAAGAATGGAGTGGAAAGAAAAGAAATGAGAAACACACGAGACCGTGTGGGAAGAAGGGTAGGATATGGTCTCGGTGGAGGAGAAGAATGGCGGAAAGGAGAAAGAAGTGGAGTACGATCCTGAGGGTGTAAATCGAGTGAATAAATTAGCGCAATTTGTGATGACCGATGTGTTAAAAGCGATTGCGCTAATCTATCAACCCGTCGAGAAATGGGGTCAAATCCCTCAAGATTCGCAAGAAAACATGGGTACGCCGAACTTGGTATTGGAAATGAAAGCGTAACGGTCTCTTGTACGGTCGGAACGATAGGAATGACGAAAAGGAGTGGATTAGGGATAGTCTCATTCTCACCGTAGTAAACTGTTTCGAACTTAAAAGATTCCATTAATGGTTCGAAACTACTGTAAGCAACCGAGTCTGATGGTTCAACTAACTCATCTGAAAATGTAAAGGACTCAAACTCGGGCGGTGAGATATCAACATCGTCCGGAAAAGTGAAACACTCGTAGGTGTTATCGGCTGTGAGAACTGTGTCAGATTCAAAGGAAAATTTTTCAAGCTCACAGTCTTCAAGCGTGGTCAGAACGATGTAAAGGAGGGAGGGTGATATAACAGTCAAAGGTTCAGGAGGATGAATTGGAAAATCAGACACATCAAACAAAAATGGTTCAACCTCAATATGATCCTCAAAACTCTCCTCAATACTATCCTTATAATTCTCCTCAAAATTCAACTCATCCATGCCATTATCATCAAAATCAAGACGCATATGAGGTTCGGGAGAAACTTTTAATGACTCGGGATGATGAATTGGACATAAAATTTCAATCAAATCGACAGGTTCATCAGCCGAAATATTCCCGGCGTCTATATCCTCAATCAAGTGAAAATCAATATTTTCTAACACCTCATCAAAAGTATGGATATTTATCAAATTAGGTTCTAGAGTGGAGGTGTAAAGGTCAAACGGATTAGGTGCGGTTTCACTCGAAAGGGGTTTTTCACAATTTGGCAAATCAAGCACTACAAAATCACACAACTCGTTTTTATTTTCAACTGGTGAATCATTTGGGACAATCGAAGGAAAACCGGAGTTGTGGGCTTCAATTGGGTATGGGTAGATTTGATTTGGAAATCCTCTCACATTCTCACTCTGTCCAACCGCCTCCTTATACATTAAAAAATTTGGAGCTAGCGGGAAACTAGCTACCGGTTCAGAAGGTTGCATAAGGGCGGCCATGGACGCTTCCACATTCCTAACCATTTTGTTTGTTGCCGCAATATAAGCTTCCTACGACTCTTCTAAACTAGACTTGGGTGGTGAGGGGGTTTCGGTAAAAGATTCGAAATTGTTTGGATACACAAAACTCCCAAAAGGCTGTGTAGAAACAGTGTCTAGTGACGGTGGGAAAGTCGGGTAGGACTGGTATGAAGTGGGTGGTTGGACAGGGGTAGAGTAAACATGTGGATAAAAAGGTGAATAGTCTTGTTGATCCCTAGAATTAGATGAGTAGAGAGGGGTGAAAGATCGGCTACGAGATTGAGCAATATGCTCAGCAATGGACATCGGCTTAGGAGTGACAGCAGGACTTGAAAAAGTGGTATCAACATATGGAGGTGGTAAAGGTTTACTTGGTTGACACAAAGTGGATTGAAAAGTCGAGCTGTTTCTCCTAGACGCTTCTATTTGATCTTTCAAAGATATTTTAGGCATGGAAGGATCGTCTTTAAATTGACCGAACAAATTGACGTACGAGGCAAAGTTAGGTTCGGGATACCAAAGCTCGGCAAGAGATTTATTATGTGGGGTACCCATGTTAGAATAAAGGTGAAAAGAAATAAGGTTGGGTGGTGCAAGGATTTCTTTGCGGCAAAAATTTGCAAGTTGTTAAAAAAAATATTTCCTTTTTCCGTTTGCTCTTTATTTGGAAAAAAAATTTTAGCAAAAAGATTAAGGATATGCAAATCAGAAAAGATCACTTGCAATCAATTATTATTTTAAGCATAGCGCAACGAATCCTGCATAAGATTTGTTATATGAAAGGGAATATATTTTTAAAGCGTGAGGAATTCTGCAGGCAATTCACAGGAAATATCTCAAACTTTGCAGAGGAGAAATAACAGGGAGCTTACAGTGCAAATTCCACGAACTGAGGACACTATTCAGCCACGTTTCCACGGTATGTGGGTGTTTATGCCGCTGATCCACGGTCTGCAAGGAGATTCAAGCCGCCAGAAAAAATTGCAGAGGCTGATGTCACTTTTCCACTGCGTTCCGCGGTAATATCGGGGTTTGAGCGGCGGAAGCGCGGTCGGGGTGTCGGTTCAGATCTCCAGAAAAATTCCACTGCTCTGTTTTTGAAATCTCTCTCTTTTCTGATCTGTTGTTTTCTATTTCTCTTTCTGTAGATTTCCAGATCCATCTCGATTATATATCCTGCAAGATTCAAACAACAAAGTACCCTTTCCAAAAAATAACATATAATATATTTTTATATTTTTTGTGATTTTTCAGATTTTTATGATTTTTTAATTAAGATTAACCCGAAATTGCAAAAGGAAATTACACGCCATCCCCGGCAACGGCGCCATTTGATTTATCTCAAAAAAACTATCTAGTAACCGCAATCAAGAACGGCGTCGCATGTAACTAGCCGGTGAATACGGGTCGGTCCACAGGGATGTTGTGAATCTCCTATTCACGCTAACGAGTTAATTCCGAAGGGTGTTCGGATTGATTATTAAATCTAAAAACCTAATTATTCTATACTACAATTATCTAGATCTAAGTCTTACTAGAGTTAGGTTTAAGAATGGTTTGGAGATGCAAATAAATCTCAACGCTTTCTATACCCAAATGAAGATCTATGAGGAGTTATGGTAATTATTAATAAAGGGGATTAGATCCGTTCGGGAAGGTGTTCCTTCCTCTAGGTTCTTGTCCTTCCTTTAGAGATCCTTATCCTAACCTCCATGGAAAACGCGCGCAACCAGGCCTTTATACTACGGCATCACCGCTACCTCGAGGGATAGGGTGCCGTAGGGCGCGGTGTGTGCGTGTATGCATGGAGTCCTATTGAAAATATATTATGGGCAAGAAAGGGATGAGAGATCTCATCTCTCAAAAGCCTTTTCCAAAGCTAACCCTAACAAGCGAGGAGACTACTCGCTCATTAGGGAATTTAAAAACAATTATCTAGGGCAAGAAATTAAATCTAAACTAGGGCAAGGAATTAAAATTACCTATTTTACAGATGGCTCTCTCCAAACATCAACACAGGGTTGTCAGATCTGAATTCATGAATTGAAAAGAGGCACTGATGCTCTCCATAAAGAATTCTGAATTTATTATTAAAAGGAGGCATAAGAAAATACAATGATTTGGGTTCTATTTATAGGAGATAGAAACCATAGGTTTACAATTGATTCGCACGTCTGCATTTACAAATTTGCCCTTAGGTTGACTAGTCAGCGCCGCACAAGAAATTGGTAAAAAATTATGCATCTCTGGGCTCCATATAGCCGCGGAACCGCGGCCTGGGTAGGGTTTGGGCCGCGGTTCTGCGGCCCAATCAGAGGATTGTTAGCTGCAATTTTTGGGTATGCTTCTGGGCTTTTTGGGATTTCTGATTATTTGGTTCTTTTATTCATTTGGATTCTAGGTCTTCTCCAGATCTTTCAGTGAAAACTTATAGTGGTCTTTTAACCGTTCGCTTTGATATCTTGGACCTTGCGTTGCCTTGTACATTGTGAAATGTTCTTCGTCTAGGCTTGACTAAGATCCTTCTATTTGTTGGTCAAAAGTCTCTCTTTTGTATCATCTTTTGTCTTTTTCACTGTTTTCGCTCCAAGAACCTGTAACCTGTAATATATAGCAGACATGCGTCAAAAGCACCTGTTTATTTATAAAACGAATAAGAATGGGGAATATAATAATGCAATATTATGGTATGAACAGGACGCTCTTCCCTGCCGGCGCAAGCCCCTGCAGTAAATTACGCTACCTTATCGCGGTAACAACTTTCTCCTTCTCCAGATGGTCACTTCGTGTCTTGGGTGTTTGTTTTGTTTTTGGTTGCCCGTGGATTGTATACGGAGACTAATTTATGTTGTTGCCCGTAGAGCGTGGATTAGTCCAAATTCGTATTCTTCTTAGATTTGGTTTTGGGGTTGGGTTTAAGGATACATTAATCTCATTTAAGACTAAGATCGACTTAAACGTTTGTTAAGGATACGTTAATCTAATTTTAGACTAAGATCAACTTAACGGGATCATTTAGATCCAACAAAAGAGCGTTTAGGCTCTGTTGTTTAGTTTAGGGACATTGCGGTCGATTAGTTTAAGGACATTACTGTCCAAGGTTAAGAACATCATAGTCCATGGGTTTAAAAGGACCACACAGTCTGAGGTTAAGGACATGATAGTCTATGGGCTTAAGGACCCCACAGTCCGAGGTTAAGGACATCATAGTCCATCGGTTTAAAGGGACCCCACAGTCCGTAGTTTAAAGACGTTATAGTCTATAAAGTTTAAGGACATCATAGTCCATGAGTTTAAGGACCCCACAGTCCATGGAATGATTGGTTATCGGGACCCGTCACCTCTCTGAAGACGTTGAAGGATTACAACGACAAATATCAGAGGAGTGAAGAGATGTACCCTTGAACCAAGGTTGATTGGGAAATCTGTAGTTCAATTTGGAACTAAGATCAATTAATTAGATTATGAGCATATTGGCTCAATTAAATCTAAATTGAGGACTTATGGCCAACATGGGCTAAGTCCAATTAGGTTTTAGATGTTGGACCTTTGTTTGGACTGTTGAACATTTGTCTGGGCTTGATTGTTGTGGAGATTTTTGTGCTTATGCGTTTTGTGATAAAAGAAGTAACCGCAATCAAGAACGGTGTCGCTTGGTAGCTAGCCGATTGAGTACGGGTCGGTCCACAGGGATTACGTGTATGTTCCCCTCCGAACGGCGGCCAGGACATGGACATCTTGTCTGGGGTTCGGGGCAGATGCTAATTGGTGCTATCCGTCTACCTCTCCGAAGATACCAAGTTGATTTATGGCACCGCATATCGAAAGTTTAAACGGATGCCTCCGATGTAGCAGACTTCGTCAGATTCCCCCTCGCTTGAGGAGTTTTTGATTATGGGGACGCTCTTCCCTGCAGGCGCAAGCCCCTGCAGTTAATTACGCTACCACATTGCGGTAACAACTTTCTCCTTCTCCAGATGATCACTTCGTGTCGTGTGTGTTTGTTTTCTGTTTGGTTGCCCGTGGATTGTATACGGAGACTAATTTATGTCGTCGCCCGTAGGACGTGGATTAGTCCAAATCCGTATTTTCTTAGATTTGGTTTTGGGGTTTTGGTTTAAGGATACGTTAGCCATATTTGAGGCTAAGATCAACTTAAACGTTTGTTAAGGATACGTTAGTCCAATTTGAGACTAAGATCAACTTAACGGGATCGATTGGATCCGACAAAAGAATGTTTGGGCTCTATTGTTCCAGTTTAGGGACATGGTGGTCCATTGAATGTATGGCCGTCGGGGCCCGTCACCTCTCTGACGACGTTGAAAGATTACAACGACAGATATCAGAGGAGTTCAGAGATGTACCCTTGAACCAAAGTTGGTTGGGAGACCTGTAGTCCAATTTGGGACTAAAGTCTGTTTGAGGGTTTAAGAGTACGTTAGCCATATTTGAGGCTAAGATCAACTTAAACGTTTGTTAAGGATACGTTAGTCTAGTTTGAGACTAAGATCAACTTAACGGGATCGTTTAGATCCGACAAAAGAGCATTTGGGGCTCTATTATTCCAGTTTAGGGACATAGTGGTCCATTGCCAGTTTAGGGACATGGGGGTCCAATACCAGTTTAAGGACATAGTGGTCCAATACCAGTTTAAGGACATAGTGGTCCATCATTCCCTTTTTGGGTACAAATGTTAGTTTAAGGACGCATTAGTTCATAAGTTTAAGGACCCCACAGTCCGTATTAATGTGTGGTTGTCGGGACCCGTCACCTCTCTGAAGAGGTTGAAGGATTACAACGACAAATATCAGAGGAGTTCAGAGATGTACCCTTGAACCAATGAGTTGGTTGAAAGAGCAGATGTGCTCAGTTCAAGATGATTTGAGGACTTATAGCCAGTTTGGGCTAAGTCCAATTATGTTTGAAATATTGGCCCTTTGGGCCATTAGACATTTGTCTGGGTTCAGCCCCTCATCATTCAGCAGTGCTAAACAGAGGTTTGGGGGCTCTGATAACATTTTGTCTTTGATTTCCTCAATTTTGAGATTCATTTGGAGGAGGGCATTTTGCCTCTGGAAAATTAGCCAATTTGGCTAAAAGTAGTGTTAAACACTTAGAGAACAACAGTGTTAAACACTGGAGATAGAACTCTCAAATTAGTGTTAAACACTAAAAGACAATCAGTGTTAAACACTGAAAATATAATCTTTAATTTAGTGTTAAACACTAGAAACAATCAGTGTTAAACACTGGAAATATAATCCCCAAATTAGTGTTAAACACTAAATACAGAGGGGTCACGTGTGGACACGTGAGAGCGCCCAAAGGGGGGACCAGATCCCTTTTCTTCGTTCTGCAATTAAGTGTTAAACACTTTTCATCTTTATTTTAGAGCATCACGTGTTGGCATGTGATGGGGATTTATGCATCGATAATTACAGCACTTGCTGAGGGGTCACGTAGGGACACGTGAGAGCGCCCAAAGCTTCCTTTCTTTCGTTTTTTCTTTCTGCATTTTTGGAGTCACGTGGGAGCACGTGAGGCATTGCCTCAAAGTTTCTTTTCTTCAGGGATCTTTTCAAGGGTCACGTGCCACGTGACCCTAGTTCTTTTTCATGCATGGAGATCTTTTAAGTCTCTTCATTTTATTTTGAGAATTTAATTCTCTGTAAGATTAAGAATTAAATTCTTATTTAGGGTAAAACCCTAATTTCTTTTTAAAGGAATTAAATTCCCAAATATGTAAAAGAATTAAATTCTTGATTAGGGTTAAACCCTAGTTTTGTTTTAGGAGAATTAAATTCTCAAAACTCAATTCCCCTTCTAAGTTTAGGATCTGCATGGCAGGATCTCGACCCGATGAGAATTAAATTCTCAACTTATGGGGAAATGTGCTCTGTGCAGATCTTCAACCAGAAGAAGAACTAAGTTCTTTTTTGTATAAGAGTTAAACTCTTGGATTCTGAGAACTAAATTCTCTGTTTGAAGTTTTGATTCCCTTTATTTCCTCACCTAGGGTTTTCTTTGTTGGGAATTAAATTCTCTTTTTTTTTCTTCCCTCTTGAGAATTAAATTCTCCTCTCTCTGTTTTTCTCTCCAAAAAAGGTCCCTTCTCTTCTTTTCTTGGCTCCTATTTATAGGAGAAGGAAAAGAATCAATTTGTTTAGCAAATCTCTCATTGAAAGATTTGATTTGTTTTCATCATTAATATGATCCTTTAGATCATTCAGTGAATTTTATTCACCGTTGGATTTTAAATCCAAAGATATTCTGTTTATTATTTTCGGTGAGATTTTGGGGAATCTTTTCTTGTCCAAGATTTTCCCATAAATTGGTGATTTTTAATCACCCTTGGATCTTTAATCCAACGGTCCCCATAATCCTTTTCCATTTGGAAAGATTTAGAGAAATTTAGAATTTTAATTCTATTTGGAAAGATTTAAATGATTTTTTTTTCAGAATTTAATTCTGTTGAACAACAAGGCTTTTACAGCCAGTCACGTGAGCACGTGACCTTTGGTCACGTGTGAGCACGTGACCCCCGGTCACGTGTCCCCACGTGATCTCCTGAATGGGCTCCTCTTCTGCGCTCTGTCCTTTGCCGCTGCTTTAACCATCACGTGTCAACACGTGACCATTGGTCACGTGTGAGCACGTGATACCTTATTGAGATAATTCCTGATTTTTAATAAAGGAACAGCGCATAGCACATTTGCTCATAACTTTTGATCCCGGATGAATTATGAAGCCCATGATATATCAAATTGAAAGGTTTTTCGAGATACTTCCAATATCATCAGAATTTAACTGTTTCTCTTTCGGGAGTTTATCAGAATCCGGGCCGAAAGATACCGGTTCGTATTTTCTTAAGCGTATCGCTGCCATTTGATACTTTGGACTCTTTTGTGCAGAAATTTTTGGCGGGAACAAATGCCTCCCACTACTTTGTCCATGTAAGTATGTACGTGGGTGAAGTAGTGCAGAGTTATGCATGGCGTATAACCAGTTTCGGGTTGGTATATAACTTTCAGAATCTTGATCTGAGAAGATAACGAGCGGACACAAGCGTCGTCATTTATCATTGACTCAAATCTCAACTCTTAAGTGATATAGTTCCAAACCCTCATCCCCATGAGCCGAACCTTTCCATTTCTTTATGCCTTACCCTGGTGTGAAGGAGTTTATATGCTCATGAGTAACTTCTCCATTTCAGTGACATGTAGCTTTGGCAAGTGTGGTCCATAGATGGTAGATAACAGTTCCTCTTGAACTCTTTATAGGGCAGCGATGGCTTAGGAGAGAGGGTTAGGATCTGTCTCCTAAGACTTTTCAACTTTATGAGCCGTGAGGGTCTCACAAAGACTTCTCTCTACGGATCGAGAGGATCTCATAGGTGTATTTTCTTCTTAGGAATCGTGAGGATTCCTAAGTGCGTTTTCTCTTATAAGTCGTAAGGATCCTATAAGAGAGTTTTCCCTTTTACGAGTCGAGAGGACCCGTAAGCGGTTGTTTCCCTCCTTGTCGAGATTCGACTTTGGAGAGTGCGACCCGTGGATAGTATGCAAGAGACTGTTTTGGGCCGACTTGCAGGGTCCCAGTGCTTAGGAAACAGATTTTTTAATCCCTACTGCCTAAGGCTTTATCTCACGAGTCGAGACGAATCGAGAAGTTCTCGCAAAGACATCAATTTCCTCATGAGTCGAAACGGATCGAGCAGATCTCGCAAGAATATCCTAACGTCACAGTTAACCTCTGCTCTTTACGACAGAGGTCCGTTAGGGTCTGTGGTACTAGGGTTTTGCCCGTCGTACCGTCGCATTGGCTGATGTATCCCTCGATAGGCAATCGTGCTGTTCGAGTAGCCCTGCGACTGCCGTGTCTCCGATCCCTTCGGGGGCTGGACAAGACATCTTCAAGCAATCCTCCTAGGCAGTTTGACCGTCGGAAGAGCAAGCGTTAGGAATTTTTCCATGCCGCTTTTTACTTGAGGTTAGGCTCATTTTGGAGAGCCCCGATGAGTTATAACCACTCCGCGCTGGTGTGGGATGATCTCCGATAGTCTTTCAGGCTTTATATGACTTGCCGTTAAGACCCTGAAGCTAGGAATTTGGCCTTCGCTTCGTTTGCTGGCATCACGTCTGCTGTATCGAGATGAATATCGCGGTTGTCTCTAGGTTGCTGGTGAACCGTCGAGGTTTGGAACTAGGGATTTTGCCGTGGCTCCTTTTGGTGATGTTGCGTCTGCTGTATCGAGACGAACGTCGAGGTGGTGACCACTCCACACTGGTGCAAGATGATCTCCGATTGTCTTTCAGGCTTTATATGACTTGCCGTCAAGACCCTGAAGCTAGGAATTTGGCCTTCGCTTCGTTTGCTGGCATTGCGTCTGCTGTATCGAGACGAATGTCGCGGTTGTCTCTGGGTTGCTAGTGAACCGTCGAGGTTTGGAACTAAGGATTTTGCCGTGGCTCCTTTTGGTGATGTTGTGTCTGCTGTATCGAGACGAATGTCGAGGTGGTGACCACTCCACACTGGTGCGAGATGATCTCCGATTATCTTTCAGGCTTTATATGACTTGCCGTTAAGACTCTGAAGCTAGGAATTTGGCCTTTGCTTCGTTTGCTGGCATTGCGTCTGCTGTATCGAGACGAATGTCGCGGTTGTCTCTGGGTTGCTGGTGAACCGTCGAGGTCTGGAACCAGGGATTTTGCCGTGACTCCTTTCGGTGATGTTGCGTCTGCTGTGTTGAGACGAACGTTGAGGTGGTGATCACTCCATGTTGGTGTGAGATGATCTCTGATTGTCTTTCCGGTTTTATATGACTTACCGTTAAGACCCTGAAGCTAGGAATTGGCCTTTGCTTCGTTTGCTGGCATCGCGTCTGCTGTATCGAGACGAATGTCACGGTGGTGATCACTCCATGTTGGTGTGAGATGATCTCTGATTGTCTTTCCAGTTTTATATGACTTGCCGTTAAGACCCCGAAGCTAGGAATTTGGCCTTTGCTTCATTTGCTGGCATCGCGTCTGCTATATCGAGACGAATGTCGCGGTGGTGATCACTCCATGTTGGTGTGAGATGATCTCTGATTGTCTTTCCGGTTTTATAAGACTTACCGTTAAGACCCTGAAGCTAGGAATTTGGCCTTTGCTTCGTTTGCTGGCATCGCGTCTGCTGTATTGAGACGAATGTCGCGGTGGTAATCACTCCATGTTGGTGTGAGATAATCTCTGATTGTCTTTCCGGTTTTATATGACTTACCGTTAAGACCCTGAAGCTAGGAATTTGGTCTTTGCTTCGTTTGCTGGCATCGCGTCTGCTATATCGAGACGAATGTCGCGGTGGTGATCACTCCATGTTGGTGTGAGATGATCTCTGAATGTCTTTCCGGTTTTATATGACTTACCGTCAAGACGTTGAAGCTAGGAATTTGGCCTTCGCTTCGTTTGCTTTGCCGCGTCCGAATCCTGTTGGAGGAAGGGCGCTGTAGTGACATCTCGTCTGCTGTATCGAGACGAACGTCGAGGTTGTGGTGGGTTTTTTCCATCGCTCCGCTTTGTTTCGACCGTGAGGTCTTTTGTTGACGTTGCAACCACATCCTGCTGGACTGCTGAGGAACGCCGTTGGTGACCTCTCGTCTGCTGTATCGAGACGAATGATGAGGTGGAGCTGGGATTTTGCCGTCGCTCCACTTTGTCTCGACCGTGAGGTCTTTTGTTGACGTTGCATCCACACCCTGCTGGACTGCTAAGGAACGCCGTTGGTGATCTCTCGTCTGCTGTATCGAGACGAATACTGAGGTGGAGCTGGGATTTTGCCGTCGCTCCGCTTTGTTTCGACCGTGAGGTCTTTTGTTGACGTTGTATCTGCATCCTGCTGGACTGCGGAGGAACGCCGTCGTTGACATCTCGTCTGCTGTATCGAGACGAATGCTGAGGTGGAGCTGGGATTTTGCCGTCACTCCGCTTTGTTTCAACCATGGGGTCTTTCGTTGACGTTGCATCTGCATCCTGCTGGACTGCAGAGGAACGCCGTCGTTGACATCTCGTCTGCTGTATCGAGACGAATGCTGAGGTGGAGCTGGGATTTTGCCGTCACTCCGCTTTGTTTCGACCGTGAGGTCTTTTGTTGACGTTGCATCTGCATCCTGCTGGATTGCGAGGAACGTCGTCGTTGACATCTCGTCTGCTGTATCGAGACGAATGCTGAGGTGGAGCTGGGATTTTGCCGTCACTCCGCTTTGTTTCGACCATGGGGTCTTTCGTTGACGTTGCATCTGCATCCTGCTGAACTGCGGAGGAACGCCGTCATTGACATCTCGTCTGCTGTAACGAGACGAATGCTGAGATGGTCTCTAGGTTGTCTGTGAACCATCGAGATTTGGAACTAAGGACTATGCTGTGGCTCCGTTTGATGGTGTAACATCTGTGTCCTGCTGGAATGAGGAGGCACACCGTTGTTGGTCTTCAGGCTGTAGATGTGGCCATTGAGATTTGGAACTAGGGACTTTGCCATGGCTCCGTTTCGTTGCGACTCTGAGGTCGGTTGTTGACGTCATGTCTGCATCTGGTTGGAGTGAGGAGAAACGCAGTTGGTGATCTCTAAGTTGTCGATATTGACGTCGAGGCCCTAAAGCTAAGGATCTTCCTTCACTTTGTTTGTTGACATTGTGACTGCAATATTGCGACGAATGTCGAGATTGTCTCTAGGTTGTCTATGAACCGTCGAGATTTGGCTTCGCTTCCTGATTGAGCCTGGTGGGAAGGTATGGTTCCCTCTTTATTTGTGCCCCTGGATTGTATACAGGGATTGATGTGAATCGCCTGTAGGGAAAAAAGTTTCATTCTTTCATCATTTCTTTTATTCTTTCCGCGATGCTCTATCATTTCAGCTTTTATATCACGAAGGTCGCGATTGCCCAATCATTTCGGCTATTTTTCGCGGTGCCCAATCATTTCGATTATTTGTTTTATTTTTACTCGCTGCTTTTTATTGCGAGTTGCCCAATCATTTCGGCTATTTGTTTTATTTTTACTCGCTGCTTTTTATTGCGAGTTGCCCCATCATTTCAGCTATTTTGCATGCATACATTTTTACTTGCTGATTTTGTTGCAAGTTGCCCCATCATTTCGGCTATTTCATATGCATTTTTAGCTTGCTGATTTTTTTATCACGAGTGTGGAACTTGGAATCTGGTGCCGATCTCAGCATCAGCATCGCTACAACTGGAATATTGCCAGGAGCGCATCATCATTTGCAATGAAAGGACTTGGAATTTGATACCGGTTTAGGCATCAGCATCGCTACAACTGGAATGTTGCCAGGAGCGAATCATCATTTGCCTCTATCGATGTCGAACAAAGGTGGCTTAGCGGACAGGGTTAGGATCCCGTCGACTAAGGCTTTTGACTTCATGAGCCGTAAGGGTCTCACAAAGGTATTTCTCCCAACAAGTCATGAAGATCTCGTAGGCATGTTTTC
Source organism: Agapanthus africanus (assembly GCA_030015575.1). Lineage (NCBI taxonomy): Eukaryota > Viridiplantae > Streptophyta > Magnoliopsida > Asparagales > Amaryllidaceae > Agapanthus > Agapanthus africanus. Next base: position 112,627,215 of record JASDDO010000028.1, read on the forward strand.
TCCTTAGGGATCGTGAGGATTCCTAAGTGTATGTTCCCCTATAAGTCGTAAGGATCTTACAAAAAGGTTTTCTCCTTATAAGTCGAGAGGACTTACAAGGGTTGTTCACCATATGTACATATCCCCAGTCACGGGTAGGACTTTGTTAGGGAAATGTTTATTCGCGCCCGTGGATTGTATACAAGGGCCAGTATTGAGCCGCTTGTAGGGCAGTATCGGAGGCTGTGGGGGTTGCTTAAGAACAGGTTCAGGTCTCTGTAACTTAAGACTTTCAAATCTTATGAGCCGTGAGGGTCCCATAAGAGAGTTCTCCTTACGAGTCGTGAGGATCTCGTAAGTGTAATTTCTCCTTAGGAATCGTGAGGATCCCTAAGTGTGTTGCTTCCCTGTGAGTCGTAAGGATATCACGCGGGTGGTTTCTCCTTAGAAGGTCGAGAGGACCCTGTAAGTGTCTTTTAATGAGGTTGCGCTCTTTCGGGTTTTCACAAACACTCGCCGGTAGCCCTGCTGTTTTTACCCACGGAGCCCTTTCGGGTTTTCATCCGTGCCCATTTTGCTTATGGACATACCGTTTTTTTAATTCTTTTTTATTTTTTTAACGAGGTTGCGCCCTTTCAGGTTTTCACAAACACTCGCCGGTAGCCCTGCTGTTTTTACTCACGGAGCCCTTTCGGGTTTTCATCCGTGCCCACTTTGCTTATGGACATACCATTTTTTTTTACGTCAGCCTAAGGATGCTGCGGTAGTAGTTTAAGGACGTTTCGGTCCTTTGCAAGTTTTAGGACATTGCGGTCCACTGTTAGTTTAAGGACGTTTTGGTCCACAGCCAGTTTTAGGACATAGTGGTCCACGGGGCTTTCTCTATGAATGATCATGATGCCCCCGGCATGTCCATCTTTTTTGGAGCATGTGGCTGTGGCGGGCTCACCTTCCAATTTTCGAACAGCGCGAACTTGCCTTGTTGGTATTGGTCCTCAATCCAGCCTTTGAAAACGAAGCAATCTTCGATTGGATGGCTTACCGCTTGGTGGTAAGGGCAGTAATTAAGATCGTTGACATAGCCTGGCTGCAACGGACGTTTTAGACTCGGCAGATTGATGAGTCTGTTGCGCACTGCCAGCTCGAACAGTTTCCTCATTTTATCCTGGCAAAAAGATTAAGAACGTCCCAGTCTCTCCTCGAGGGATGGGCGTAGACGCACGTTGTTTTGGCGAACAATCGGCTTTAAGTTGCTCGGCTGTTGTTGAGCGTTGGCGACGAAGGTTGCTTTCCCTTTGCCCTTTTCATTCCAAGGTTCCGTCTTTGAAGGGGAAGGCCTATGGCCCATCTGGTCCATTTGGGCCAGCTTGTCAATCAAGGCCTGGAAGGTGGTCGGCTTGAAGAACATCATGAATTAAGAGATGGTCGCTTGAGGATCAAGAGTGCCCACGAACATGCCCACCGCTGGCGCTTCTTTGATGCGTTGTTCGCATTTTGACCAAAAGTTCCGCCATCGGGTTGCATATTAAACCCACGTTTCGCCTGGCCTTACCCTGGCGTTGATCAGTGCTGTTATCGGGGTGCGCTCGCTGGCGCTTGCGAAATGCTGGGTAAACAACAACTCCATTTCAGCGAAAGTTTTAACAGAGTCGTTCGGGAGCTCGGAGTACCATTCAAACGCCGTCTCTGATAAGCTGCCGACGAATTGGCGAAGCAGGAGCTTATCATCGCCGCCGGTGTTGCCCCAAAGAGCCCTGAACTGGGCAACATGTTGATGGGGATTGCCTGTCCCCTTGTAGACATGAAATTTTGGGATCGTGTAGCCCGGCGGGTACTTGATCTGATCATACCAGCTCGGATATGGTCGTCCCGTTTTAACAATTTTCCCAGCCGCCTCAGTCGCCTGATGAACCCGTATCTGCTGAGCTATATATTCGTCCAAGTCAGCTTTGGAGATTGTCTCCTCCTAGGCTGTTGAAAGAGCCGGAGGAGGATTTGACGTTTCTCCCCTGTCGTCTTCAAGGACGATCGGAGGATCTTCAACAGGAGGATCTTGTTGAATCATCATTCCTACCATGTCCTGGAACAGGAGGGCCATTCACTTTATGTTGGCTGCTTGTTCAGCAGCCTCTTTATCCTTCTTCTCCAATATCTGACGAAGGAATTCAACGTCAGTTTCTTGCTCCTGGCGTTGATCCGAGGACACTTCGGGGCTTTATTTTGGCCCAGTGAGTGCGGCCATCGCATTCATCATTTTCTGGAGCTTCTGCTGTTGCTCCTGAGCTTTGGTCACTGACCGTGTAAGCGGCCTATGACCTGTAGATGCACGGCTGTCCTCCTTTCCCGACGCCATGTATACAGTATGGACTACAATACCCCCGGACTTAGGGCGTTTGGGCTTGTCGCCTTTGGCATTCGCCGCAGGCATAGGGATTTTCTCCGGCCTCCTCTTCTTATGGGCCGTTGAAGTTGAGGGGGCCGTTGCAGCGGGCACCCTGGCGGTTGCCGTCCTTTGCTGTTTGCCAGGACGGTTCTTTTCTTCATGCACCTTCGCCCTTTTCTGTTGGCGAGAGTGATCTTGGTCGATTACCGAGTCTTGAACTCTCCGCCAGACTTTATAAATCTTGGAGGACAGCCGTTGAGGGGGCTGCTCCAGCTTAGTTTCTGTAACTCTCTCCGCAGGTGGAGGAGATCTTTTTAGCATAGCAATCGGAGAGTTCTTACGTACCCTCCTCAGCGGTTCAAAGCTGTTCCCAGTTGGAACAGCAGCATTGACTTCCACTACTGGAGCAGGTGGAGTTAGCCCTGGGTGGGAGTTGCCCCCGGCCTTCCTTTCTCAGCACCAGTGGCGACGTCGAGTGCGTCGAGCTATTAGGACCGGCTCGGCGATAGGGATAGTTTCGTCTTGCCCCTTTCTGTATGAAACGCCGCTGGTGCCAGCCTCTTGAAGACTGACGTCTTTTGAGTGGCGATGTCCAATCTGTCAAAGACAGACCCTCGAGCAGGAACGAGAGCCGGAATAGTCAGCCTTGAAAAAACCGACTCTTTAGCAGGAGAAGCCGTCTTGACGACTTCAGGAATGGAGATGGCTGTCTTCTTCGCGATGGCCACGTCAGGGGTCATGAGCTTCTTGGCAGGCCCATCAGAGTTCTGGTTCATCCTGGTAAAGACCGAGGCTACCGGCTTGGCTTTGGACGACCCGTTGAGAGGGGCCGTGGTAGTAGTAAGCCGATCGAAGACCGACTTCTTTTGCGCTTCCGGTGCGGGCGCCGGAATGGGGAAGCTTGCAGGCAGGAGCATGGTCCCGAAGAACAGACCGGTGGTGGCCTGCGTCACTTATTCTACCGGCATGGTAAGGATGGAGGCCGCTTGAGGCCCATAGGCTACACCTCCAGGTGAGGCGGAGCGTCGGTTGCACTTGCATTTCGAGCAGCTCGAGCAGTTGGATGCCATTGATGCTTGATTTCTACGCCAGGCAAAAGACCAAATCTTAGTAACTTGAAACCCAAAGGCAACCATTAACAAACCGCGATTCGTTCGCGAAGATGACACACGAAGTGTTGAGTGGAAAGAGGAAAAGGTCCTACTGGGCATGCCAGAATCTGTTCCCCTCCGAACGACGGCCAAGACATGGACGTCTTGCCTGGGGTTCGGGGCAGATGCTAATTGGTGCTATCCGTCTACCTCTCCGAAGATGCCAAGTTGATTTATGGCACCGCATATCGAAGGTTTAAACGGATGCGTTCGATGTAGCAGACTTCGTCAGATTCCCCCTTGCTTGAGGGGTTTTTGATTGTGGGGATGCTCTTCCCTGCAGGCGCAAGCCCCTGCAGTTAATTACGCTACCGCATTGCGGTAACAACTTTCTCCTTCTCCAGATGATCACTTTGTGTCGTGTGTGTTTATTTTGTGTTTGGTTGCCCGTGGATTGTATACGGCAACTAATTTATGTCGTCGCCCGTAGGACGTGGATTAGTCCAAATCCGTATTTTCTAAGATTTGGTTTTGGGGGTTTTGGTTTAAGGATACGTTAGCCATATTTGAGGCTAAGATCAACTTAAACGTTTGTTAAGGATACGTTAGTCCAATTTGAGACTAAGATCACCTTAACGGGATCGTTTGGATCCGACAAAAGAACGTTTGGGCTCTATTGTTCCAGTTTAGGGACATGGTGGTCCATTGAATGTATGGCCGTCGGGACCCGTCACCTCTCTGACGACGTTGAAGGATTACAACGACAGATATCAGAGGAGTTCAGAGATGTACCCTTGAACCAAAGTTGGTTGGGAGACCTGTAGTCCAATTTGGGACTAAAGTCTGTTTGAGGGTTTAAGGATACGTTAGCCGTATTTGAGGCTAAGATCAACTTAAACGTTTGTTAAGGATACGTTAGTCCAGTTTGAGACTAAGATCAACTTAACGGGATCGTTTAGATCCGACAAAAGGGCATTTGGGGCTCTATTATTCCAGTTTAGGGACATAGTGGTCCATTGCAAGTTTAGGGACATGGGTGTCCAATACCAGTTTAAGGACATAGTGGTCCAATACCAGTTTAAGGACATAGTGGTCCATCATTCCCGTTTTGGGGACAAATGTTAGTTTAAGGACGCATTAGTCCATGAATTTAAGGACCCCACAGTCCGTATTAATGTGTGGTTGTCGGGACCCGTCACCTCTCTGAAGACGTTGAAGGATTACAACGACAAATATCAGAGGAGTTCAGAGATGTACCCTTGAACCAATGAGTTGGTTGAAAGAGCAGATGTGCTCAGTTCAAGATGATTTGAGGACTTATGGCCAGTTTGGGCTAAGTCCAATTATGTTTGAAATATTGGCCCTTTGGGCCATTAGACATTTGTCTGGGTTCAGCCCCTCATCATTCAGCAGTGCTAAACAGAGGTTTGGGGGCTCTGATAACATTTTGTCTTTGATTTCCTCAATTTTGAGATTCATTTGGAGGAGGGCCTTTTGCCTCTGGAAAATTAGCCAATTTGGCTAAAAGTAGTGTTAAACACTTAGAGAACAACAGTGTTAAATACTGGAGATAGAACTCTCAAATTAGTGTTAAACACTAAAAGACTATCAGTGTTAAACACTGGAAATATAATCTTTAATTTAGTGTTAAACACTAGAAACAATCAGTGTTAAACACTGGAAATATAATCCCCAAATTAGTGTTAAACACTAAATACAGAGGGGTCACGTGTGGACACGTGAGAGCGCCCAAAGGGGGGACCAGATCTCTTTTCTTCGTTCTGCAATTAAGTGTTAAACACTTTTCATCTTTATTTTAGAGCATCACGTGTTGGCACGTGATGGGGATTTATGCATCGATAATTACAGCACTTGCTGAGGGGTCACGTGGGGACACGTGAGAGCGCCCAAAGCTTCCTTTCTTTTGTTTTTTATTTCTGCATTTTGGGAGTCACGTGGGAGCACGTGAGGCATTGCCTCAAAACTTCTTTTCTTCAGGGATCTTTTCAAGGGTCACGTGGGGGGCACGTGACCCTAGTTCTTTTGCATGCATGGAGATCTTTTAAGTCTCTTCATATTATTTTGAGAATTTAATTCTCTGTAAGATTAAGAATTAAATTCTTATTTAAGGTAAAACCCTAATTTCTTTTTAAAGGAATTAAATTCCCAAATATGTAAAAGAATTAAATTCTTGATTAGGGTTAAACCCTAGTTTTGTTTTAGGAGAATTAAATTCTCAAAACTCAATTCCCCTTCTAAGTTTAGGATCTGCATGGCAGGATCTCGACCCGATGAGAATTAAATTCTCAACTTATGGGGAGATGTGCTCTGTGCAGATCTTCAACCAGAAGAAGAACTAAGTTCTTTTTTGTATAAGAGTTAAACTCTTGGATTCTGAGAACTAAATTCTCTGTTTGAAGTTTTGATTCCCTTTATTTTCTCACCTAGGGTTTTCTTTGTTGGGAATTAAATTCTACTTTTTTTCTTCCCTCTTGAGAATTAAATTCTCCTCTCTCTGTTTTTCTCTCCAAAAAAGGTCATTTCTCTTCTTTTCTTGGCTCCTATTTATAGGAGAAGGAAAAGAATCAATTTGTTTAGCAAATCTCTCATTGAAAGATTTGATTTGTTTTCATCATTAATATGATCCTTTAGATCATTCAGTGAATTTTATTCACCGTTGGATTCTAAATCCAAAGATATTCTGTTTGTTATTTTCGGTGAGATTTCGGGGAATCTTTCCTTGTCCAAGATTTTCCCATAAATTGGTGATTTTTAATCACCCTTGGATCTTTAATCCAACGGTCCCCATAATCCTTTTCCATTTGGAAAGATTTAGAGAAATTTAGAATTTTAATTCTATTTGGAAAGATTTAAATGATCTTTTTTCAGAATTTAATTCTGTTGAACAACAAGGCTTTTACAGCCAGTCACGGCCACGTGACCTTTGGTCACGTGTGAGCACGTGTCCCCACGTGACCCCCGGTCACGTGTCCCCACGTGACCCCCGGTCACGTGTCCCCACGTGACCCCCTGAATGGGCTCCTCTTCTGCGCTCTGTCCTTTACCGCTGCTTTAACCATCACGTGTCAACACGTGACCATTGGTCACGTGTGAGCACGTGATACCTTAATGAGATAATTCGTGATTTTTAATCAGGGAACATCGCATAGCACATTTACTTATAACTTTTGATCCCGGATGAATTATGAAGCCCATAATATATCAAATCGAAGGGTTTTTCGAGATGCTTCCAATATCATCATAATTTAACTATTTATCCTTTTGGAGTTTATCAAAATCCAGGCCGGAAGATACCGGTTCGTATTTTCTTAAGCGTATCACTGCCATTTGATACTTTGGACTCTTTTGCGCAGAAATTTTTGGCGAGAATAGTGTATTTCCTAGTTTTTATAACGAGTCAATTCCTATTGTGGTATGTTTGATTTTCAAAAAAGACTAAAGTTGAATTTGATTAGGATTAAAACCTTGCTAGGGTTAGGATTAGGTTGGTTTGGAGAGTCAATTTTTCTCACCGCTTTCTTTGCCCTAATTAAGAACTTTTAGGTGTTAAGGTAATAATTAACAAAGGGGATTAGCACGATCGAGAAGAAACTAGGTTTCTTCCCTTTTGTCCTTGTCCGTCCTTTCTTAACTCTTACCCTAACCTCTATGGAAATCATACACAACCGGTCTTTAACTATGGTATCACCGCTACCTCTTGGGATAGAGTGCCGTAATGAGCGGTGTGTGTATGTATGCATAGAGTCCTACTTTAAAATGTACAACGGGCAAGAAAGGGGTGAGAGATTTTCATCTCTCAAACCTTTCCCAAACCTAACCCTAACAAGTGAGGAACTACTCACTCATTAGGGTATTGATAAACAAGTTCATTTTTTTATGGTTTTAATTTAACAACTACGGCAGATAAAAAAATTGCGGAAAATAACTACAGCAGAGAAATAAAATTGCTAGAGAAATACTAGGGCAGAAAAGAAACTTACTTTTTTATTTGATGCACTCTTCGACAATTACAGGGAATAAAAATTCTAAACTAGATAAGTAAAAAGAGGCATGCTCCAAAAAGAGCTGTAGGATTCCTATTTATAGATAATAGAAACCCTAGGGTTTACATCTGATCCATATCTAGAATTACAAAAATATCCTAAGAAAACCGGGTCAACGCACCGACTCCACCGACACGCACCGACACGCGCCAACACGTGCGTAGCACGGCCGCTGATCCGTGGCCATAAGCATGGTTTGGCCGCGGTCCCGCGGCCATATAGTGGGCTTGCTGGCTCATTTTTCTAGGGTTGCTTTCTGTTGCTTTTTCCTTCTAGTTTCTTCACTTGGTTTTTTAGAATGTCTTCTAGTTTCTTCCAGATTTCCACAGTGCAGATTGTTGTGGAATTTTACCGTTCGCTTCGTGTTGAAGTCTTGATTCTTGTGTTGCCTTTGTACTTTGTGCAATCGAACTATTTGCTGATCTTCGTTTGTTCCTCGAACTGTAGGCGGCATGATAAAAATTCTTCTATTTGTTGGTCGTAGTCTCACTTTTATAGCGTCTTTTCACCATTTTCACTGTATTGTTCCGAGAACCTCTAACCTGTAACTATTTAGCATACATGGATCAAAAGCACCTATTTATTTGCAAAATGATTAAGAATGGGGAATATAATAATACAAAATTATGAGATGAAAAAATACCCCCAAACTTATCTTTTGCTCGTCCTGAGAAAAACTAGTGTATTCTCGAAAAAAACCTAATCTCACTTTTACAGGGAAACGCGATTGCACTGAGCTCGTGCAACAAGCCGTTAAACCTCTAGGAGTCCCTAGTAGGAGGAGTGTTGTTTCCTGAGGGTTTTCAGCGGATACTACCCACAAAATCCTATCAATTTGGCCTATTGACTTTCATTCTTTAATTTGGTGTTCTAGCAAGAAATTCTATTATTTTTAACTTAGAAATTATCAACCCGTATTTTTCACGCTTCCTTATCATTTAACTTAAGATTGTATATGTTCTGTAAATTTATTTAGGTTTTAGTATCTTTTGAGTTTTTCTTCTAAGGTTCCATCTCAACTTAGGAATTTTTATCATCTTTACTAAAGATATAAGTCCTATTTTTTATTCATATCTCTCATCCAAACCCCAATCATATACCCCTACGTGTATTTATGTATCACCCCTACACTTGGAAATTCAATTCAAGCTCTTATACTCTTGTCCATCGTCCAAAGTAATTTTAGTTTGTGAATTTAGATGAAATTGCTCACACATCCTTCATGCGCCGTTAATACTTCTTGAGGTACTAACGACCGATTACAAAATGTATTTGCGCATTAAGGCGTAATTCCTCGTCTTATAATACCTAAGGCTTTAGCAGTGACTCTCAAACCAGTTAGTCTAAGACACTAGGTGATAAAGCACCCTTGCTATATATTTTTTATTTTATGCAGCCTTAAGTAATTACAAAACCAGTGTTCATTTTTCTTTTATATCTCTTTATTCACACTTATAATTTTATTTTCCTTCATACTAAGGATTTTAGACAAGAGCATTTTAAGGTATCATCTACTATTCCAAGTTTCAAGATTCGTGTTTGTGCAAGTTGTAGGGTATATATTTTTAGAATTTAGACTTAAGGTTCGGAATTATTTTTCAGACTTACACTTCAATAAAAATTTCAGTACTCTTCCCTTATTTTAACTTAGCACAAGAAGTGAACTCAAAATTTGCCTATTTCTAAGTAAACTATAAGGACATATATTTTCTACCGTTAAATTTTAAGAAAAGTTATTTTTAGGGTTTTTAATTTACTAAGTTTAGGATCTAGTTTTTCCTAGCTAGTTAACCGTCTTATCAAACTTAAGTCAATTATAGCCAAAATTGAATTTTTCAATTTTTATAATTTTTAAAAATTTTCAGTTTTTATTTTATTTTTATATTTTTTTTAAAAAATATTTTTTTATTTTTATTTTTATTTTTTCAATTTTTATAATTTTTTATAAAGATGCAATGCAGAATTAAACATGCAAAAGAAAAAGAAAAAAATATATATACAAAAAATTTTAAAAAAATATGCAATGCAAATGATAACTATTTACAACCACCTTCTCCCAAAAACTTACCAAAAGCAGTGCCCTCACTGCTCGGCCCCACGCCACCTCCTTGAGCATGAACGGGAACACTCCTCTCTAGCTAGCAGGGTTCTTACCCCTTGCTCTACCTCTACCAAACGCCTATCATGCTCCCTCATCATCCCCCTCAACTCGTCAATCCCCCTAACGGCTCTTCTCATTAATTGTGCATGTTCTAAGGGGGTGAACTCTCCCTCGCTCGCGGTCGAGCTGGAGCTAGGTGTTCTGGCGGGCACGTGTTCCGCCGGTTCAGTTCGTGACCAAACATCTGTCAAGCATGTATAGGACGTAGATACGCCCTCAATGAGAGGCCTGATGGGAATACCTCCATGCATGTAAAATTCAAATTCCTCCACAGGGAGGAAATGGCAACACGGTTGTGTCACTAGCATGGGGCATGGGTAGTTCGCGGCCCTTTTGCCCGCACCAATAGAGTTCAGTAGAATCGTGCACATGTCGAATCTAGGGTTCCTTGTCATAAGTGTGTGCACGATATGCAGTGAGGGGGTGAAAAATGCGGTGTTATGGGAACTCCCAAAAATATTGTTTTGTGCCCACCGGCACACAGTTAAAACATTAGCGAAAAGGGTTCTAGCTTGTATTCCTTTCCGCGGTTCCCTCGAGCAATCATTACACATCAAGGGCATGTAATCTTAAAACTGAAGTGGTTGATCATGAACAGGTATCCTAGGGATTAATGTGACTTCATGTATGAAGTCTCTATCAATAATTATCTCCCTATCACCCCACAGTAATTTGATAAAGCCATATTGTGTGAGACAGCCGTCTTCCATGCACTCGTAAAAATGAGTGACTAGATCTGGAAGGGCGTAAGAATTTTGGTGATTATAGATCAAAAAGTTCCAGCCCCTACGTGCGATTTCATTAGCAAAATAACTCCCATATATCGTGTGTGAAAAGATCTTTGAGAAATCACATTCTAACTGCATATTCGGTGCCATCACAGATAAGCTACAGATCTACAAAAAAATTTAAACAGAGAGTAGTTTAGAGATCGAACCGCCTTTGAAAATTTTAGAGGGAGCAGACTCAGAAGCGCGGCGGAAGCGCGGTCTGGTGTGGGTCTTTGCAGCGGAAGGGCGGCGCGGCGATGAGATCTCTCTGCAAAAACAGCGGCGGCGACTAGGGTTTTCTCTGGGAAATTTTTATGGTTTGTAAAACAGAAAGGGTCGGGATCTTATTTATAGGGGGGAGTGTTTTGGTCATTTGCAAAAAACCTCTCTCAAAAAGAGAAAAATATTTGCAAATAAAAATTTTATTTTTATTTTATCTGGAATTTTTACAAAAATACCCAAAAAAAAATTATATTTTATATTTACAAGTGGTAAACGTACCCCCAATCATACGGTTGGCTAAAAATCATTTTCTTTCTAGAGCCAACACAATTTCCCCCAAACTTGAATTAAACAATATTACAAGTCAATGCCAAGCTTTGCAAAGGCCAAAAGTCAATACCAACCATTCGAAGAATTTATCAATGAAACACAGCGGTTGGTGGAAGAGGATGTTGTCTAGAATTACGAAGAAGTGGGGAAGAGATGAGTGGTGTAACAGAAATGGATTGCATCTCAATTTGAAGAGACGACAAAGTGATTGTGACGATGGATTACTCGCATCTTTGTGATTGTCAAGAAGAAGGGGCGGAGGTTCAATTTCTTCATGGAGTTGATTCATCTCAACACCCATGTTTGCTAAAAATGCAAGCTCATCAGCGAAAATTTCCTCAAAGCTTTCATCGATACCCCGAAGAATAATGTCATCAGACAAAGTCAGGCGATCTCTAGACTCCATGAAAGATTCATAATCAGCGTTAAATGTTGACCCGGACAACTTAATGGAAGATTCCGTATGTGTATAATACATAGTTGGGTCAAACAACGTATGAAAAGAGTCTAGATCAGTATCCTGAAGCTGATCAAATTCACTGCTGTCGACATCCATTAATTCGACAGAACATGCATGAGCAGAAGGTTCAGAGGGCAGACTTCCTATCTTGTAAATGTTGAACTCACTTGACATCTTCCCGAAAGATAGAGTCATAGAGTCGTTACGACGGTTGATTACAGCATTGGAAGTGGCCAAAAATGGTCGACCGAGGATCACCAGAATTTGGTTCCGTGGGTTAGCCATAGGCTGTGTGTCCATAACAATGAAATCAATGGGGAATATGAAGTCCCCTAGTTTGATCAATGATTGATCTTTCTTCGTTGTGATGATATTTAAAGTGTTCACAATCAAAGATATTTATACCGCAATCAATTAACGGTGTCGATGTAGCGCGTTAATGAATACGGATCGTCCACTGAGATTCACTCAAAGATTACAAGATTCGAGGAGAGAACTCAATCGTCGAAACTAGCTTTGTATCGTCTTCGTGAGTCGCGGATCGTCATGGATCACTTGCTCGGATGAAGATCGGCGTTGCTTCAAAAGGCTCATTGAATACTTGCTTGATTTGGTACTCGTTGAATCTTGATTTGGATCAAATTGTGTCACTCAATTTGTTTTAGAAATGATTTGGATCTCGCTACAATTTTTTACCACTTAAAATGATTTCCCTCCAAATTCAACAACCTCTAAACCCTAGATCTAGATCTCTTTTTATAACCACCTCATTTGAATCTTCCCTCCAAAACTAGGTTGTTAGAGAGAACCTTCCAGAATAAGGTTGTTGGAGAGAGCCTTCTAGAATAAGTTTGTTAGAGGGAATATTCTAGAATGAGTTTGTTATAAGGAATATTCTAGAGTGAGTTTGTTATGCAGAGCCTTATGGAAGAAGCCACGTGGTACTTGAGAGTCATCTGGAAGCTAGGGTTGTTATAGGGAATATTCCAGAGGATTTTGGAGCGCCAAGGAGCTAACCAGGCCGCGGAACCGCGGTGGATCGGCCAACTCGTCCGCGGATCCGCGGCCATATAATGGGCTCACTGCATGAAATTTCTGTGGTCTTCTTCTGACAATGTTGGGATCTTCTTCTGATACATGGAATCTGACATTTCTTTCTTGGTTGCTGCCAGATCTCAAGTCTTGTACTTGACGCATTTTATCGGCACTTTTGTGATTCCGGCTCTTTAACCTGGAGAATTTTCTGCACACAATCTCGAGACAAGTGTTTGATACACAAAGATCATGCGCGCAATAATAAACAATCAATTTTCCTCAAATTGCCGGCTATAACGTATAACACATGTTATTTGGTATTTTGCAGACAAATTGCTAATATGTGCCATATTCATACCGAACACCTTTAGATGATTGCAAAGAGTAGGGAAATTGATGTGTTAAAAATGCAATACTTTCGACTGATCAAATTCCCCCAAACTTAATTTTGGTCGTCTTGAGCAAACTTGTTTTATTAGAAAGAAAAGGAGAAAATAAAGAAAAAGAAAAACTAACTATCACACTTTCGTAGGCAACACGATTGCACTGAGCACGTGCAACAAGCCTTTAAACCTCTAGGTGTCCCTAGTCGGAGGAGTGTTGTCTCCTGAGGGTTTTCAGCGAATTGCACCCACAAAATCCAATAATAAAAGGAAGACCGTGAAAGTTACATTTAAAGATAATAATTGTAAAAGAAAGACTTTGAAAATTAGAGTTTCCAACTATACTAGCTTTTCGGTTGTCATGAGCCCTATCTTAATAGTCATGAAAAGATGTTAGAAATCACATCATCCCTCAATAAAACATCGTCTTTATTCTTCATTCCTACCTTTCTTCCAAACATCGATCATATACCCCCTACGTGTGTGTAAAAGACATCTCTACACTCGGAGAATTCAATTCAAGCTATCATACTCTTGTCCATCTACCTCGGTACTTAGATGAATTTGCTCACACATTTTTCATGCGACCGTTAATACTTATTGAGGTACTAACCGACCGATTACTCATGTGCTTGCTAATTAGGTGTATTAGTATTTTCCTCGTTCTGCACCACCTAAGGCTTAGCAGTGACTCCCAGACCAGTTGGTCTAAGGCACTAGGTGATGAAACACCCTCGCTATATTTTTTTATTGCTGCCTAGGTGATGACAAAACCAGTGTTCATTTTTCTTCACCATTTTATATTTTCTTTTATTATTTCCTTTATACTTTGGCTTTTAGACAAGAGCATTTCAAGGTATCATCTACTATCCCGAGTTTCAAGACGTGTGTAAGTGCGTATAGTAGGGTATCAACATTCAAATGTTTGCCTTCCAGAATAGGAACTATTTTTCAGACTTTATTTTTATCCTCAGATTAGTGACTTCCTTCATCTTACTAACCCTTGGGACAACGGCTCATAACTACTTATTACTAGTTCGTTTAAGAAATCTTCTGATTTTCTTGGTTTTCTAAAAATTTTCTAATGTTTTAAATGTAATTTTTCACTATCTAATCTTTTATTATCTTATTTATGTACAAATTTTTTATTTCGTTTTTTTTATATGTTTTGTGCTTATACATGATGCAAAGTGATGCGTAAATAAGCACAAATCTCCTCCAAACTTGTTTTCAACAGTGTCCTCACCATTGTCTTCTGCTAAACCTCAAAAAACCTGTAAACTTGGGAGGACATTTTATTAGCGGGGTACATGAAATATGATCGTGAAAATCCTCCCCCGGACTTATTTTTGGCTCACAATTTTGAGGACAACTTTTATTTTCAAGAGCCAGCTTATACCCCCCCCCCAAACTTGAGTTAAACAATATTAATCTTTTAAAATCACAAGAGGGCGTTAAAGTTATTTGTCAATGCAAAGCTTTACAAAGACTGAAAGTCAACACCAACCATTCAAAGATTTTATCAGTGTAGTGCACCGGTTGGTGGAAGAACAAGTTGAAAAGAGCCAAGAAGAAGTAGGGAAAAGATAAGTGGTGGAATAGAATGTGTTTGCGTCTCGTTTTGGAGAGACGACTCAATGATTGTGATGGATTACTCGCATTCTCGTGATTGTCAAGAAGAAGGGGTGAAGGTTCAATTTTTTTGTTTTGGAGATGATTAATCTCAACACCCGTATTTGCTAAGAATGCAAGTCTATCAGCGAAGCTTTCATCGATATCCCGAAGAATAATGTCATTATCAAGAACGGGATGTACTCAGACTCTAGAATAGGTTCATCATCGACGTTAGATGTTAACCCGGACAACTCGAAAGAAGGGTCTGTATGTATATGATACATATCTGGGTCAAACAACAACGTATAAAGGAAGTCTGGATCTGTATCGTGAAGCTGATCAAATTCGCTACTGTCGACATCCATTAATTCGATAGAACATACTCAAGCATGAGGATTGGAGGGTTGACTTCCCAACTTGTAAATTTTGAGCTCAATTGACCTATTCCCGAAAGATAGGTTCATAGAGCCGTTTCTACAGTTGATTACAGCGTTGGAAGTAGCTAAAAAGGGACGACCTAGAATCACTGGAATTTGGTTCCGTGGGTTCACTACAGGCTATGTATCAAGAACAATAAAGTCCACAGGGAATACAAATTCCCCGATTTTTATCAACACATCCTCAAGTTCACCCCTAGGTTTGGTGATTGATCGGTCGGCCATCTGGAGAGTTATGTTCGAGGGCTTTAACACTCCGATATCTAGTTGCTCATAGACTGAATATGGAAGCAAGTTAACACTAAAGCCATGGTCAAGTAAAGCACGGTTAATGTGTTCATCCCCAATAGAAATAGAAATAGTAGGACAGCCAGGGTCCTTACGTTTCCTTGGTAATTGTTGGGGAAAAGCCGTGTCTACAGTACTCGACATGAAATTTTTTTTTGGTACTTGAGTCTTCCTCTTCCTAGTGCACAAGTTCTTAAGAATTTTCACATAGGACGAAACTTGTTGTATAGCATCTAGGAGAGGGATGTTGATGTTAACTTGCTTAAACATTTCCACAAGTCTCTCCATTTGTGCATTGGGTTTGTTGGGCCTCAACCTTTCCGCAAATGGAGCTCTATCAATAAGTGTTGGGTCCCACATTTGTGGAGAAGGTTGTGGGGGTGGAAAGGATGAAGTGGATGGAGGGTTCGAGCCTTTGGGAAAACGGAGAATAGGCTCGGAAGAAGAAGAAGGTAAATTGGACGAAATAGGACAAGAAGTAGAAGTGGGAGTGGAAGTGGAAGTGGAAGCCGGTGTGTTAATTGATTCCTCAATATCAATCTGTTCACCCATATGATTGTCTATCACTCTTCCAGATCTCAACGTGGTAGCATTCACATTAGTGTAATGTGAAGGTCCAGGATCAGGTAGAGGTTGAGCTGGAAGATTCCCTTTCTCTCCAGCACTCATTTTGGCAGTCAGTTGTGTAATTTGTGCTTCTATCGATTTGATACTCTCACCGTGGGAGATAGTGTTTTGCACTAACGTTTGGATAGAAGACATTAAAATGTCATTTGTTTTCATGAACTGTGTAATGAACATGTCGAGTGCAGAGGGTGTAGAAGTACCGGCAGAAGAAGAATCAAAGTTGTTGGCCGGGTTTTAAAAATTTTGTGGTTGAAAGGGATGATGACTCATTGGTAGTGGTTGCTGTTGTAGTGGAGGGACCCATTGAAAGTTATTATGGTTTGGATCCGTGTATTGTGTTTGGTGTTGGATCCAAGAAAGATCAGGGTGATTCCTCCAATCTTGATTGTATGAGGAAGAAAAAGGATCATTTCCAGGTCTTTGCTGAAATGCAGCATTAGTGTGACCTTGAAACGGTACATTCAAAGGACATTCTTCCATCAAATGTAATGGATTTGAACAGCAGCCACACACGGTCTTGGGAAGTGTGTATTGGTTTAGGGAGGCTGAAGAGAACTTGTTTTCTAGAGCGTCGAGTTTCCTTTGTATTGCGGCCATTTCGGCTCTCATTGTGACGGAAACATCAAGCTGATTGATATCATCCCTAGACGATGGTGGTCTAACACTTTCCCATTGTAAAGTGTTTTGAGCTAAATCTTCTAGATATTTCCAAGCTTCACCATCATCTTTAGATAGGAATTGGCAATGACACATGGTTTCAAGTATCTGTTTAGTTGTGAGATCAATACCCTCATAGAGAATTCGACACAGATCCCATCTAGGGATTCCGTGATGAGGACATTGGATAAGAAGAACCTTGAACCGTTCAAAGCATTTCCAAAATGGTTCATTGGGAAGTTGGGTAAATTTGAAGATTTCACTCCGGACACGGCTGGTCTTGTGATTGGGATAAAATTTCTTAAGGAATGCTGCAACAAATTCATCCCATTTTGAAATAGAATGTGCGGTCGTATTATAAAGCCACTTCTCGGCTAAATCGCACAACATGAATGGGAGAAAACGTAAATGCAGAGCATCCAAAGATAGTTGTGACGTTCCAATCATTGCGCATACATTTTCAAATTTGGATATAAAAACGTATGTGTCTTCAGACTCAAGACCGTGAAATTTGGATAACAGTTTGATAAATTGGGGGTTGATTTCAAAATTTTCCCAGTTGGCAGGTGGTATAGAAATACAGGTGGGAAGGGGAACACGTATTGGATAGCATCTCTCTTGGAGAGAAATGCTTGGAGGATTCTGTGCACCTGCGGGCGGTGGCAGAGTGGTGTTAAAGTTTGATGGAAATCCGTCCATCACGGTCGTAGTGGGTGATGGGAAAAAGAAAATGTAGAAATACCGACTTTGGGGTCGATGGGGGAAACGCAGACAAGACGGGCACTAGAATCCCGTGTCCAGCCGAGCTTGCACTAAAGGGTTTAGCACAAGTGGCAGCGTTGTGATAATTAGGGGAAAAGTTGGTTGGTGTTTGTTTTGAAAAATACGGTTTTTGAAAAATCAAATCACAAAAAATGCACACACCATCCTAGATCTAGTGGTCACCTAGGTCAAGTCACTAGTTCGCTCCTAGACTTCCAGAAGACAAGTCGCAAGATAGATCCTCTACTGCCTCTTTGCCTCTCCTGTGGCTAGGTAAGTGCCAGGTAAGTGGGATGTTCTCCACTACGTAAGTAGTGGGCCTAATTAAGTAACCACTTGCCTTAGACACACTTGCCTTAGACACCACAAAAGAAACGCGGATAAGAAATAGATTACCCATGACCTCCTTCTGTCCTAATTGAGCGTGACGGTCCTTAGAGTCTTATCTAGATATTTTTTAATTAATGAAGGGTAATGTGGATGCTCGTTTTGTGATTTGCGGGACTTAGGAAGGGTAATGAAATCCCCACCTAATCTGAATTTGGTCTTTGGCCCTTAGTTTCCGTATTAAAATAAGCAAACAACCAAGATCAAGAATCGCAAAAAAATTATTTTTTTTAGCGGCGCTGAATTTTACAAAGAATCCTGCAGAAAATGGTTATTGGAGAAGATCAGAGAGGAGAGGAGAGTATAGAGAGCAAACCTGAGAAATTTCACACTGTGAAAACCCTAAACGGCGGCGGTTCCGCCACAAAAACACCACTATGGCCACGGATCCGCGGCGCTATGGGGGAACTAGGGTTTGAAATTTTCTCTGCAGGTCCCTATGCTTCTCTGGATTCTTCAGATCTTCTCTGAATCTTGATCTCACTGTTGAAATGATTCCAGATTCCCTCGCAAAAAAATTCAAACACTAATCGTTAAGCACTTGAAGCGAATCTTGGATGAAAATTTGATGGAATAATAATTTTTCAACTCAAATAACAAAAACGAACAAAAAGCACACATCCCCGGCAACGGCGCCATTTGATTGATCTTTCTTCGTTGTGATGAAATGTAAAGTGTTCACAATCAAAGATATTTATACCGCAATCAATTAACGGTGTCGATGTAGCGCGTTAATGAATACGGATCGTCCACTGAGATGCGTGTTTTGATCGATCTTGTTTTAGATAAGTCGAAATGAAAATATAAAAGAAAATGCAAGAAAGTTGATTCAAGATTTGTATGATTTGATTTTAAGAAAACATAAAGAATATAGATCTAGAATCAAGAATCAATAAAAATCAAGAAAATGTCCAAATAGTTTGAATTGTCAAGATTTGTAAAGAGGTTTGTAGGAATCGATCCAATTGATAGTGATGATGAATACTTATGATTAAAAATTCTTATCTATTGATGATTTGTTGCTAGATCGATGACGATCAACGAGAATTAGGGATCTATTGAAGAAACTAGGGTTTCTCCTTCTATCTCTTGTCCTTTCGTTGATTATCATTCAAATTCTAGCCTCTAGGAAATTCAATCATCGATCGTTGATCTCTAATTTGGAGCGAAAACATTCAAGAAAGCATCTCGCTCAAATTAGGTTGTCGATGATTCAATTTCCTAAAGTTTACAAAACTCATAAGACTTAAGAATTGTTCAAGAATTTAATTATCATCATCTACCTATTTTCTCGATTCCTCCACAAGCGGAGTTTTCACTCAAACATCATGAAAAATATAACAATCAAGAATCGATAACTCTTCATAATGCTCAAATGTAAAGAAAAGCAAAATCAAGAATTTTCACCTTTTATTAATCAACGTTTTGTTACAATTCACTCAAAGATTACAAGATTCGAGGAGAGAACTCAATCGTCGAAACTAGCTTTGTATCGTCTTCGTGAGTCGCGGATCGTCATGGATCACTTGCTCGGATGAAGATCGGCGTTGCTTCAAAAGGCTCGTTGAATGCTTGCTTGATTTGGTACTCGTTGAATCTTGATTTGGATCAAATTGTGTCACTCAATTTGTTTTGGAAATGATTTGGATCTCACTACAATTTTTTACCACTCAAAATGATTTCCCTCCAAATTCAACAACCTCTAAACCCTAGATCTAGATCTCTTTTTATAACCACCTCAGTTGAATCTTCCATCCAAAGCTAGGTTGTTAGAGAGAACCTTCTAGAATAAGGTTGTTGGAGAGAGCCTTCTAGAATAAGTTTGTTAGAGGGAATATTCTAGGATGAGTTTGTTACAAGGAATATTCTAAAGTGAGTTTGTTGTGTAGAGCCTTCTGGAAGAAGCCACATGGTAATTGAGAGTCTTTTAGAAGTTAGGGTTGTTACAGGGAATATTCCAGAGGATTTTGTAGCGCCAAGGAGCTAACCAGGCCGCGGAACCGCGGCCGATCAGCCAACTCGGCAGCGGATCCGCGGCCATATAATGGGCTCACTGCATGAAATTTCTGTAGTCTTCTTCTGACAATGTTAGGATCTTCTTCTGATACCTGGAATCTGACATTTCTTTCTTGGTTGCTGCCAGATCTCAAGTCTTGTACTTGATGCATTTTATCGGCACTTTTGTGATTCCGGCTCTTTAACCTGGAGAATTTCCTGCGCACAATCTCGAGACAAGTGTTTGATACATAAAGATCATGCGTGCAATAATAAACAATCAATTTCCCTCAAAATGCCGGTTATAACGTATAATACATGTTATTTGGTATTTTGCAGACAAATTGCTAATATGTGCCATATTCATACCGAACACCTTTAGATGATTGCAAAGAGTAGGGAAATTGATGTGTTAAAAATGCAATATTTTCGACTGATCAATCAACACATCCTCTAACTCACCCCTAGGATGGGTGATGGATCGATCGGCCATTTGGAGAGTACAATGAGTGGGTTTCAACTCTCCAACGCCTAATTGTTCATAAACCGAATAGGGAAGCAGGTTAACACTGGAACCAAGATCTAAAAGTGCACGATTGATGTTCTTATCCTCAATTGTTATTGAAATTGTAGGACAGCCAGGGTCCTTTCATTTTTGGGGCAAAGGTTGAGGTTTGGTAATAGCATTGCTCACGGCACTAGCTACGAATACTTTCTTGGGTACCTGAGACTTCCCCTTCTTGCTGCATAAGTCCTTCAAGATTTTAGTGTAAGAAGGGACTTGTTGGATTGCATCCAAGAGAGGTATGTTAATGCTAACCTGTTTGAATAACTCCACAATCTTCTCCATTTGTGGAGTTTATTTATTGGATCTCAACCTGTTTGGACATGAAATATTTTGAAAATTTGTTGAGTCCAATGTTTGTGGAGTAGATTGCGAAGTTGGAACGGATCCCATTGTTGGTGTTATCCTGGAGTGAGATGTGGGTCCGTTTGAATTAGAAGCAATAGAGCCTTGTGAAGAATGAAGAACAGGCTTTGACGAAGAAGATGAAGAAGAAGAAGCGGCGGCCGGGGTTTCATCAGTAACACCCACATTATTGTGCAACACTCTTCCAGATCTCAACGTAGTCACATCATTTACATTATAATTTTGTTGTTCATAAGCAACATGTGCGTTGTGTGTGTGACCGGGATTTGGCAATGGTTGAGACGGAAGCTTTCCCTTTTCTCGCTCGCTTAACGCAGCATTCAGTTTTGCAATTTGTGCCTCGATTGTTTTGATGCTCTGTTCATGTGAAGCACTGTTTTGCACCAAAGACTCAATGGAAGACTGCAACCTTGCTGGGGATTGTGTAGATTGTTTTAAAAACGCATCCAAACTTCGTTCTAGCGAGAAAACCTTATCGTTATTCGGCTGAACAAAATTGTTTTGAGGGTAAGAGTTGTTGGGTACAAAATTGTTTATTTGGTTTGGGTAAGGTTGGGGTTGGAAAGGTTGCTGATATCGAGTTTGTTGAGGGGCTTATTGTTGTGGAGGAGGCCTTTGAAAGTTGTTATTGCCTTGGAATTGTTGATGATTTTGATTCCAAGCAAAATTTGGGTGGCTCCTCTAACCAGGATTATAAGTTGAAGAGTATGGATCATTTCTTTATCTTTGCTGAAAAGCAGCATTGACTTGATCTTGTCCTTGAACAGGTGGGTTGTAAGGACACTCTTCAGTAAGATGGGACGGTTCTGAACAACAAGCACAAATAGTGCGTGGGGGTAAAGCAGGGGCAGGAGAAGGCGATGAGAATTTTCTCTCAATTGCTTCTAGTTTTTTCGTGAGTGCAGCCATTTCGGCCTTCATTGCAATCGACATATCAAGTTGATGTATGCCTGCCCTAGACTGACCTGATGAAGTAGATGAAGTGGTCTTAGTGCTTTCCCACTGAGGTGTTTGTTCAGCAAGATCGTCGAGAAATTGTCAAGCTTCCTCGCTTGATTTTGTAAGAAAGTGACCTTGACAAATGGTTTCCAACAACTGCTTAGTTGCTGGGTTCAGTCCTTCGTATAAAGTTTGGCAAAGTTGCCAATTCTCGATATCGTGGTGAGGGCACTGAACAAGGAGGTCCTTAAATCTTTCAAAACACTTCCAAAAAGGTTCGGAAGGAAGCTGGGAAAATTGAATAATTTCGTTGCGAATTCTCGCGGTCTTGTGGTGTGGGTACAACTTTTTTAGAAAAGCCTTAACAAACTCTTCCCAATTTTTTATGGAGTGTGATGCTGTGCTATATAACCATTTTTCAGCTAGGTCACATAAAGTGAATGGAATGACACGTAGCCTTATAGCATCATCAGAAAGTTGTGTGGTCTTCATCATTGCGCAAACATTCTGGAATTTGTTGATGAAGATGTAGGCATCTTCGGATTCCAGCCCGTGAAATTTGGGCAACATATTGATGAAGTGGGGTTTAATTTCAAAGTTATCCCCATTAGCCAGAGGAAGTGAAAGACAAGTGGGAAGTGCGGTGCGGATAGGATAGAAAAGATCCTGGAACGCGATTCGTTAGGGCGCTTCGACAGGAGGGTGTGGAGGGTTATTCGCACCTAGTGGAGGTAGAATCAGTCCCGCAGGTAAGGGGTTGTTAGGATTGAATCCCGACATCTCCTTAGAAGATGATGAATATGAAGATGAAGGTAAAGAAGTGGAGGGAATTTCGACTTCGGAGTCGAAAGCGTCGTCAGTCGGTACTAACGAGACGCGGACTATACGGGCGCTAGTGTCCCTAGTCCAACTGGACATACACTAAAGAGGTGTAGTGTAGTCAAAAAGTAAAAACAGAAGGTGGGGGTAAGAAAACGTCAATGGAAGAAAATGGGGTGCAAGTGGGGTGCAATGGATTTCAAGCGACAAAGTGGCAAGTTTTTGTAAAAATTTTGTTTTGTGTTTTTTTTTATAAGGATTTTTGCAAAAAAGATTTTTATAAGAAGCTTAGACACACGTTCAAGCAATCACAATATGCACAATCAAGCCTAGAGGTAGGGTCTCCTAGGTCAACTAGACTGCTCCTAACTGTTCCAAAGGGCAAGTTGTGAGATCCTAAAATCGCCTCTTCACCGCTAATGGTGGCCAGGTAAGCATAAGTAAAGAAAGGAGGGATCCGCTCACGAATCACCGTGAGACGGGCTTTTTAAAATTACATTTCCCACTTGTCAAGCCTAGGCACCATAAAGTCTGGTTTAGATAAACGACCGATGCCTACAACTATTCCTTTGTCTTAATGAGCACGAAAGTCCTTATAGGCTGAGTCTAATCTTTTTTAATTAATTCGAAGGTTGATGCAAAATGCTTTTTGTGATTATTGGGGTCCTAGGAAGGGTAATGAAATCCCCACCCAATCTGGATTGGTGTTATAGCCCCTTAAAAGTCAGTTTTTAAAAATGCAAAGCAGTAAGAACACAAAACACTTACCAGTTTTTTTTATTTATTGTGGGGCAAAGAATCCTATACAAGATCAAGTTATTGGAGAATGGGAGAAATTTTTGCGCAAAGAACCCTGCAGGAAAATTTTTCAGAGGAGATCAAGGGGTTACAGAGAAGAAAAGAATATTTACAGAGAAGATTCTACTTGCCGACGACACCACCACGCGGCGGATCCGCGGTCAATGGCACTGAAATGCGGCGGTTCCGCGGTTGACTAGTGGGTTCAGCCCTCCAAAATTTTTCTGTTTCTCTGTTGTGGTTTTCCTCTGTTTGTTCAGATCTGTTATTTGCTGTTTGGCTCACTGGATTTTTCTAGATCTGAATCTGTTCATCTTTCCGATCCTGCACAATTCACACGAAAACCCTTCACAAAATAACAAGATGAAATTTTTTTATATATTTTTCAGTTTTTAGGATTTTTTATTTTTTTTCAACTAACCCGAAATTACAAAAAGAAAATAACCACGCCATCCCCGGCAACGGTGCCATTTGATTGTTGTGGAGATTTTTGTGCTTATGTGTTTTGTGATCAAAGAATTAACCGCAATCAAGAACGGTGTCGCTTGGTAGCTAGCCGATTGAGTACGGGTCGGTCCACAGGGATTACGTGTATTTCCTAGTTGTTCTAACGAGTCAATTCCTATTGTGGTAGGCTTGATTTTTAATAAAAACTAAAGTTGAATTTGTTTAGGATTAAAACCTTGTTAGGGTTAGGATTAGGTTGGTTTGGAGAGTCAATTTTTCTCACCGCTTTCTTTGCCCTAATTAAGAACTTTTAGGTGTTAAGGTAATAATTAACAAAGGGGATTAGCACGATCGGGAAGAAACTAGGTTTCTTCCCTTTTGTCCTTGTCCGTCCTTTCTTAACTCTTACCCCAACCTCCATGGAAATCATACACAACCGGTCTTTAACTATGGTATCACCTCTACCTCTTGGGATAGGGTGCCGTAGTGAGCGGTGTGTGTATGTATGCATAGAGTCCTACTTTAAAATGTATAACGGGCAAGAAAAGGGTGAGAGATTGTCATCTCTCAAACCTTCCCCAAACCTAACCCTAACAAGTGAGGAACTACTCACTCATTAGAGTATTGATAAACGAGTTCATTTTTTTATGGTTTTAATTTAACAACTACGGCAGATAAAAAAATTGCGGAAAATAACTACGGCAAAGAAATAAAATTGCTAGAGAAATAACTAGGGCAGTAAAGAAACTTACTTTTTTATTTGATGCACTCTTCGACAATTACAGGGAATAAAAATACTAAACAAGATAAATAAAAAGAGGCATGCTCCAAAAAGAGCTGTAGGATTCCTATTTATAGATAATAGAAACCCTAGGGTTTACATCTGATTCATATCTAGAATTACAAAAATACCCTAAGAAAACCGGGTCAACGCACCGACTCCACCGACACGCGCCGACACGTGCATAGCATGGCCGCGGATTCGCGGCCATAAGCATGGTTTGGCCGCGGTTCCGCGGCCATATAGTGGGCTTGCTGGCTCATTTTTCTAGGGTTGCTTTCTATTGCTTTTTCCTTCTGGTTTCTTCACTTGGTTCTTCAGAATGTCTTCTAGTTTCTTCTAGATTTCCACAGTGCAGAATGTTGTGAACTTTTACCGTTTGCTTCGTGTTGAAGTCTTGAATCTTGTGCTGCCTTTGTACTTTGTGCAATCGAACTGTTTGCTGATCTTCGTTTGTTCCTCAAACTGTAGGCGGCATGATAAAGATTCTTCTATTTGTTGGTCGTAGTCTCACTTTTGTAGCGTCTTTTCGCCATTTTCACTGTATTGTTCCGAGAACCTGTAACCTGCAACTATTTAGCAGACATGGATTAAAAGCACCTATTTATTTGCAAAATGATTAAGAATAGGGAATATAATAATGCAAAATTATGAGATGAACAGGGCTCAGCCCCCCATTATTTAGCAATGCTAAACAGGGGCTTGGGGTTCTGACAACACTTTGTCTTTGGCTGAGCACTAGCCATTCATTATAGCTCTGGACTTCACTTTGAATGTCACATGAAATTATCAAGTTTGGAAGAATGTAGTTGGGGTTCAATCAAAGGGGAGATCTTGTCTCTGGAAAACTTAGCTGATTTTGGGCTAAGACTGGTTTGAAAATAGTGTTAAACACTAACACATATTTGACGATCACGTGTTCCCACGTGATGCACTTAAAATAGTGTTAAACACTAGGGACAGAACACTCGAAGTAGTGTTAAACACTATAAATGAAGTGGTCACGTGGAGTCACGTGGGGCGCCAGAGAATTGGGCCGGACTTCCTTTATTTTACTCTCAAAAGCTGCCAATAAGTGTTAAACACTTAATCTTTGTAATCATCATGTGTGGGCATGTGATAATGCCCATGTATTGAGTATTAATTCCTCTGTTTTCCCTCATTTACCATTTTAAAAATGTGTTAGTCAGGGGTCACGTGAGGACACGTGAGGCGCCCTAAATCAATATTGCCTTTGGCTTTATTCCCTTTAGTTTTGAGGGTCACGTGTGAGAACGTGAGGCATTTCCTCCAAGCTTTTTCTTTCTCATTTTGAGGAGTCTGTTTGAGAGTCATGTGGGGGTACGTGACCTAGTCTTGATCGTTCTTTTCTACCCATTGAGGATGAGGGTCACGTGTTACCACGTTACCAGGTTGGGTACTGATCTCTTTACGTGCATGTGGAGTTTTAAGTCCCTTATTTTAAGAATTAAATTCTTTTGTAGAGTTAAACCCTAATTTTGCTTAGAGCAATTAAATTCCTATATATTTGGAAGAATTAAATTCTTTTGTAGGGTTAAACCCTAATTTTGCTTAGAGAAATTAAATTCCTATAGCTTTGATGTGAGAATTGAATTCTCTAAACTTAGATCTTCCCTTAGGTTTTAGATCTGCATGGCAGAATATTCCCGATGAGAATTAAATTCTCAACTTATGGGAAGATCTGCTTCTGCAGACCTTCAACCAAAGAAAGAACTAAGTTCTTATTCAGAAGAGTTAAACTCTTAGTTTGAGAATTAAATTCTCTTTTATTTTGTGAGAGCTTGTAGAATGAACTTCTTCTTTTTTTTCTCACCTAGAGTTTTTTCTATGAAGATATCTTCTTTTCTCTCTTGAGAATTAAATTCTCCTCTCTTTTTTCTCTCTGTTGTTGTGTATCTCTCCAAAAAAAAAAGAATCCCCCCACTTCTCTTCTTGGCTTCTATTTATAGGAGAAAGAAAAGAATCAGTTTGTTTAGTCAATATTTCATTAAAAGATTTTAATTGATTTTGCAACCAACATGAACTTTTAGACCACTCGGTGAATTTTATTCACCATTGGATTTTTAATCCAAAATATATTCTGTCTGTTATTCTTGGTGAATTTCAGGGAAATCTTTCCTTATATAGAATCTTTCTATAAATTGGTGATTTTTTAATCACCATTGGATATTTAATCCAACGGTGCTCCACTTTACAGAGCACAATCTTTTTTGTTTGGAAAGATTTAAAGAAATATTTTTCCAGTTAGGGTTTTCGATTCCCTCTTAATTAGAATTTAATTCTATTAGTTCAGAAGGCTTAAGAGCCTATCACGTGTTGGCACGTGATCCCATTGTTTGATCATTTTAAATAGAATTTAATTCTATTAATTAAAGAGCTCAGGAACCCATCACGTATTGACATGTGACCCCCCTGATTAAACATTTTTAACCAAAATTTAATTCTGCTGTTTGAAAGAACTAAGGAATCATCACGTGTCAGCACGTGACTCTTGATCACGTGTAGACACGTGATGCCCCATTGGGATCTTTCCTTGCTGTTTTATTATGCATTTTAATTCCTTCAGTGGGGGTTTTTTTTTTGAAGGCCCCATCACATGTGGGCACATGACTCCACGGATTGCTTGTTTGATTAGAATTTAATTCTATTTCAGCAGAATCCCCAGGAAACCATCACGTGTCAGCACGTGACCCCTGATCACATGTGGGTACGTGATGCCCCATTGGGTTTTTTTTTGATATTTTCTGAGGGAACAGCGACCTTACCAATTAAGCATTTAATTAGAATTTAATTCTACTGGTTCAGACTTCGGAGGGATCAGGAACCCATCACGTGTTGGCACGTAACCCCACTGATTAAGCATTTAATTATAATTTAATTCTATTATTTCAGAGGGCTCACGAACCCATCACGTGTTGGCACGTGACCCCACTGATTAAGCATTTAATTAGAATTTAATTCTATTAATTCAGAGGGCTCAGGAACCCATCACGTGTTGGCACGTGACCCCACTGATTAAGCATTTCCAATTGTTTATTTCATTCAGCGCCTATAGGCTTTGCCTGTAAAAGGTCATGTGCCTGCACGTGAGACCCGGTCACGTGTGGGCATGTGATGCCCCTTTTGGGGGTTTTCCTTACTGCTTTATTTGTATTTTATTCAGTTCCCATGAGGGAACAAATGCTTTTAATTCCTTTTAATTAGAATTTAATTCTATTAATTCTGTGGGTTTTAGAGCCCATCACATGTGGGCGCGTGACTTTATCAATTAGGCATTCAGGCGTAGATAGAATCTGCCCATAAAAGCTCACGTGTTTACATGTGAGGCCCGGTCACATGTGAGCACGTGATGCCCCATTTGGGGGTTTTACTTGCTGCTTTATTCGTATTTTATTCAGTTCCCATGAAGGAACAATTTTGCTTTGGCGGGAAATGATCTGAGCCGTCGGATGCTCCCCCCAAGCAGTATAAATAGGAGTGGGATCCCCCTAGGATTCACACTTTTGCTATTATTTTCCTTTGCTGCGAGATATTGCTCGACGCTCCATCCTTTAGATCGGATCCTTCGCGCAATTTCCTCGGAGAACCCCTTCCTTTGAATCAGGTTAGATGTCTTCTTCCGAGTAGTCCGTAGAAATAGTTAGGGTAGAGTCTAGAAAGTCGTCCACCTCTTCGGCTGCTAACGACCAAGGGGGTTCCCTCGTTGCTACCTCATCGTCGGGCCCGCCCTATAGAGTCAGGGCTACCTGCGCCGTTAGCCGCCCGGCTGCGGCGAGGGTCCCTAATGTGCGCATCGGGAACGCCCACGATTCGCCCTCCGTCTTGATGGATCTAGACGAGCTTGCCGAGATTCGGGCTCGTTTTTATATCCCCTCTAACTATTCGCTCCGTTTGGCAAAAGGGGCGAACGGGCGGAATAGGTGCACGGAAAGGAGATTGCCCTGTATTTGGAGGCGTTCCGAGCGGGAATGTGTCTGCCCTTTCCAACCAAGGTATGCGGGATACTTCATTGTTTCTAACTCTCGCCGAGTCAGCTTGCGCCGAACTCGTGGAGAATACTCCTCATGGTTCTGGTCCGGTTGAAGCTTGAGAATATCCCCTTCAGCTTGACCCTTCTTACTTCCTTTCTCTGCTATAAAAATCACCCCGGCACTAGCAAGAATGAGCCGAGCTGGGTGTATTTTTCCTTTAAAAAGCGCAAGGGTGGAGTGGTCGGGTCGGGTGTGGTGGTCGTTCCTTCTTCCATCCATGACTGGAAGGAGAAGTTAGCATTCATCGGACCACCCGAGGGTGAGGACTGGCCTGTGCCTATACAGTGGCACAGGGCCGACTTCCCGCGGGCGAAACAGTCGTTCTCTCCCGAGACGAGGGCGGTGTCCATATGGGAGCCAATCCAGCGGGCCAACGTCTTGATTTCCGAGCAGGTCCTTAACTGGGTTAGGCTCAGCCCTGCGCGTTTCGTGGGTAAGTTAGGAGATTGGATGACTTGTTTAGACTTGAGTAATTTACTTTTTGCCATTCTTACACCACTAACTTCTCTGTGTTTTCCCCTTTTGCAGAACACATGGACCGATCCAAGATTCTAGCTGCCATATCCGCCACGGCCCAGAAGAAGGCCAGGGGTGCGGTCTTGTCCTGAGCAGGCCCGAGCTTGGCCCTGAAACCGTCCCCACCGGCAAAGTCCTCCGCAGCGCCCCGGGCCCCCGATGACCGTCGCGGGGGCATTGTTCCCGCCAAAAGTTTGGCTCAAAACTTGCTCCCTTAATAAAATAATAATAAAATAATAACAACAATAAAATAAAAATAAAAGGAAAAACTCCACATGCAAAGCATGTAGGTACTGCCTCGGATAGTATTAAATCCTATGATGGCGCCTCACGTGCTCCTCACACGGGCACCAATATGCAAAACACCAAAAGAAATCTATTAAATAAGAGTTAAACTCTTATGAGGCAGCGCCTCACGTGCAAAGCATAAGAGCGCCCGCGCCCAGAGTTAAAAACTCTGAGGCAACGCCTCACGTGCAAAGCACGAGAGCGCCAGCGCTAAGAGTCAAAGACTCTGATGCAGCGCTCACATGCAAAGCACAAGAGCGCTAGCGCTAGAACTATATGTTCCCCACCCTTGGATCAAAAATCCAACAAAGATGACTAAAAATCATCAGATTACCTCTGAAAATTAGAGCACCGTTGGATCAAAGATCCAATGGTGATTAAAAATCATCAAGATACAGAATAAGTTCTGTAGAGGAAAATATTTTCCCAATTGTTAAAAACAAGAAGATTGTTTTCTGTAAAACAGAAGCTCTAGGATAAAAAATCCAATGGTGGGGAAACATCCCCAAATAAATCAGAGAAAGATTTTCTTTACTGATTCAACAAATCAGCCTCCCCTATATAAAGGACCCAAGACTTCAAGTCTTGGAGAGAGACACCTCCCCATAAGTTCTCAAATCGAAAGAAGAAGAAAAGAGAGGAACCCCCCCTAAACTTCAAGTTCTCAAAAAAGAAAAAGAGAAGAGCAAACTCTAAGAAGAAGAACCTTCTTCAAGGTAAATAAAAAGAAGAGAGATCATAACATCTCTTGATAAAAAATAAGAACTTAGTTCTTTTTCTAGATCACAGATCTGTAAGACAAAGTCTTTCACAAAAACAGAAGAGATCATAGTATCTCTTCATAAAAAGAAGAACTTAGTTCTTAGATCCATGAGACAAAGTCTCTTATAAACAAGAATTTACTTCTCAGAGCACAGAACTGACCAGAACTGCCAAAGAAGCGCTTCAGCGCTCCAAGTCTGGCGCTCAGCACCAAGAGCACCACGTGCTCCTCACGTGTGCACCACGTGTGCGCTATTTCACAAGAAGTGCCTTAGCGCTCCAGGTCTGGCGCTCAGCGCCAGCGCACCACGTGCTCCTCACGTGTGCGCTGAGGGAACACAAAGTGTTCTTTAAATAAAGCCCGGCGCCATAAAAGTAAAAGTCAAAAGAAAAAGGGGTGTCAGGACCCAATTTAATGCTCAGCATTATTGAACTAAAAGGGACCGAGCACAAACAAATGTTCAACATTTTATTCAAATCTGAGTGGACTGAGCCCAAGTTGGCCATAAGTCCTCAATTCAGATTAACTGAGCCCATGTGCTCACAATCTCTTTAATTGGTCTTGGTCCCAAACCTGACTATAGATCTCTCAACCAATATCGGTTCAAGGGTACATCTCTTCATACCTCTGATACATGTCGTTGTAATTCTTCAACGTCTTTAGAGAGATGGAGGGTCCCAATAAAAAAAAAATACTTTTGGCGCATCCTTAAATTGTGAAACCAAAATACCAGACTATGACGTTTTTAAACCAGACTATGATATCTTTAAACCGGACTATAAGATCCTTAAACTCATGGACTATGATGTCCTTAAACTTTACGGACTATGATGTCCTTAAACCTAATGGACTATGACGTTCCTAAACTCTTGGACTATAACGTTCTTAAACTTTACGGACTATGAGGTCCTTAAACTCATGAACTATGATGTCCTTAAACTTATGGACCGCAACGTCCCTAAACTAAAATGATAGAGTCCAAATACTCTTTCGTGGGATCTAAATGATCCCAAAATCCTGTTGAGTAGATCTTAGTCTAAAATTAGACTAACGTATCCTCAACAAACGTTTGAGTTGACCTTAGTATAAAATAAGACTAACGGTCCTTAAAACAACCCAAACCCAAATCAAAGAAAATACGGATTTGGACTAATCCATACCCTACGGGAGACAACACAAATTAGTCTCCGTATACAATCCACGGACAACCAAAAACAAAACAAACACACACGACACGAAGTGATCATCTGGAGAAGGAGAAAGTGGTTACCGCTATGCGGTAGCGTAATTAACTGCAGGGGCTTGCGCCTGCAGGGAAGAGCGTCCCCACAATAAAAAAAAAACCTCTCGTACACGAGGCGGAATCTGACGAAGTCTGCTACAACGGCTGCATCTGTCTAAACCTCCGATACACGGTGCCATAAATCAACTTGGCATCTTCGGAGAGGTGGAAAGATAAAACCAAATAGCATCTGCCCCCAAATTCAGGCAAGACGTTTGTCTGACCAGTTTTCGGAGGAGAGCAGGAATCTAGAAGCACGCATGAGATCCGGAGCCCCAGGCGAGGGAGGAGGAGGAGGTGACCGAGGTTCCCCTTAAGAGGAAAAGGACGGTCTCCCGCACGCTGCCGACTGATATCCCTGAGGGGATTCCGGTGCAGGAGGGGGACGTGTGCTTCGTGGTCCCCTCGGGGTTTTCCATCGCCGACAGCTTGCTCGCGGATATAGAGCAGTCGGCTGGGGGAAAAATTCCGCGGGGGACCCTGAAAGCCCAAGTGGCCGCCATCGCTCAGGAGGCAGTACAGGTTAGTATTCGTTTAAGTGTTATCTTTGATTGCCCTCTCTTAGCCCGGACACCTCTAAATCCGTCTGTTGCTTCCCTTAGGTCCTCCAACATTGCGCCCTCATCGTCAACATGGAAGCCGAGGAGATCGCCCCGGTCATTAGGAAGACGGGGGAATCGTCTTCGGATGCGGAGGATCTGCGCCTTCAGCTGCGGCAGGAGAAGGAGAAGACAGCCGCCCTTGAGACCCGGTTGGCCGCCGGGAAGCTCACGATCTCCAAGTGCTAGGAGTCTTACCGACTCATGAGCAAGTCCCACCGAGCCGCGGAGGGCAAGTTGGAGGAACTGGGTAAGCGCTATGCCTTAATGAAGAAGGCGAGGGACGCCAGCAAGAAGGAGACCGAGGCCGTGCTTGAGGCGGAAAAGATCGTTGAGATTCGGGCCCGCAAGTCGGTGGACACGTATAAGGCGTCAGACCAGTTCTACGCCGACCTCGGCGAAACCTCCGCTATCGTTTGGCATGCAGCCCTTGATGCTGTCAAGGAGTTGATGCCGGAGTTTTCCGATGGTGAGCTCTGTGCTCGGGTCCCTCTCTCGGTGGAAACGCCACAGGTGGATGGCGCCGGAGACGGGGCGGCTACGGAAGCAGAAATCCTGACCTTCGAGGGCGGTGCCGAACAAGGCGAGGTCCCGGCGGAGCCTGCTGCCTGAGCTCCTCATTTGTTCTTTTATTTGAGAAAAATTTTGTAAGCCTTCGGGTAATTTTTGTAAGGCCGAGGAGCCTTGAATACCCTGTAAAAGGCTTTTAGAACATAAATAAAACTGGGTTTATCTTCCTCTGCGTGGCAATGTCTTCTTGTGTGAGTACTTGAGTTTGTCGGTCTCTTCCTCGATGCAAATGTTAGGCCGTAGGTCAATGACCGACCTTTTAGATGACGATCGCACATCAAGTGTAAGCCAATCGGTTGTCAAGTACAGGAAGGCCCGTGTCCTCCCGTCCCCGAAGTCGAAGTGACGATCGTTCACTTAGGATACATCGGGAGACTCCTCCGAGTAGGAAGGTCGGTATCCGACCATTCCTTAGAGTCGGTTCTTAGCGTTAGGTGAACAACAGTCAAGTAAGAGTTGGTCGGCGTCGGAGGGTTCTCCCTTGACGCGGTTCCCAGACCTCCGTCTTGGGATGGTAAGAATTCACTACTCGGAGGTTAGCCGAGCAGGGATCTGCGCGGTTGCCCTTTGGTGGGGCGTTGATCCTTGGCTTCGGTGGACAGAATGTGCCCGCCAAGGATCGACCGAGCAGGGAAGCTGCTCGATGGCTTTGTAAGGAGGGCTTCGATCCTTAGTGTAGGTGGGCAGGATGTGCCCGCTAAGGATTGACCGAACAGGGGAGCTGCTCGGTGGCCTCATGAGGATGGCTTTGATCCTTAGCGCAGGTGGGTAGGAATGTACTCGCTAAGGATTGACCGAGCAGGGAAGCTGCTCGGTGGCCTCGTGAGGAGGGCTTCGATCCTTAGCATAGGTGGGCAGGATGTGCCCGCTAAGGATTGATCGATCAGGGAAGCTGCTCGGAGGCTTCGTGAGGAGGGTTTTGATCCTTAGCGCAGGTGGATAGGAATGTACCCGCTAAGGATTGACCGAGCAGGGAAGCTGCTCGGTGGCCTCATGAGGAGGGCTTCGATCCTTAGCATCAGTGGGTAGGAATCTAGCTGCTAAGGATTGACCGAGCAGGGAAGCTGCTCGTTGGCCTCGTGAGGAGGGCTTTGATCCTTAGCGAAGGTTGGTAGGAATGTACCCGCTAAGGATTGACCAAGCAGGAAAGCTTCTCGGTGGCTTTGTGAGGAGGGCTTCGATCCTTAGCTTAGGTGGGAAGGATGTGCCCGCTAAGGATTGACCGAGCAGCGAAGCTGCTCGTTGGTCTCGTGAGGAGGGCTTTGATCCTTAGCGAAGGTGGGTAGAAATGTACACGCTAAGGATTGATCAAGCAGGGAAGCTGCTCGGTGGTTTCGTGAGGAGAGCTTCGATCCTTAGCATAGGTGGGCAGGATGTGCCCCCTAAAGATCGGCCGAGCAGGGAAGCTGCTCGGTGGCCTTGTGAGGAGGGCTTTGATCCTCAGCGTAGGTGGGCAGGATGTGCCCGCTAAGGATCGACCGAGCAGGGAAGCTGCTCAGTGGCCTCATAAGGAGGGCTTTGATCCTTAGCGCAGGTGGGTAGGAATGTACCCGCTAAGGATTGACCGAGCAGGGAAGCTGTTCGGTGGCCTCGTGAAGCGTCAGTCAGTCTCCCTTGACCCGTAAACCCTGGAAGAAAGATCGTCGTGGACAACACGTGGTAGAAGCGCACAGGAGAGGCGTGTCGCTCTGTAGTTGTGTCGTTCTAACTCCCATTGACCGCTTGAGGTCATGGTCGCCACGTGGCTGCTCTGTATTAGGAATTTGAAAAGATCCCATGAATCGCGCTGCTGCGCGCGCAAACTTCGGCCTTTAGGGATTCGCTTGGGGCTATAAATAGCGAAGGCATTTTGGTCAAATAAACCCACCCTTGCATTTCTGAAAAATGGCCAGCTTTATTTACAGCATCAAAGAGATCATTTCCTTCGACGACTTGTACCTTTATGACCCGGAGTGCACCGAGGAGACGTACCAAGGGGTGATAGAGCACGTGGAGGGCCACTTCGGCCACCTACTCCCTCGGCGATCCCCTCTCCTCCAATTGCTAATGTACGCGATTTGGAGGATGTCCCCGGGTCTGAACAATGCCTTGTCCGAGCAGCTGCAGGACGAGGCGATTGACAAGTTGCACACGCTCCATCACTTCGGCCTGATCTCGAAGAGCAGGCGGGATCGTTCGGGGTCTCTTCTTCTGCAGTGTTTCCAGAAGAGGCTAATCGCCGACTCCTGCTCGACGGGTGCGGCCTCTGGCCCATCCGTGGCATCTCGGATCTTCAGGCATCATGACAGGGAGCGGGCCGCAAAAGTTAGGGCTCGGCTGGCGGAAATCTTCTCGGAGTACCACCAGCAGTGCTTTCTTAACCCCCAACCCCCTTTATTGTAATATTTTTTGTATATATTTTTTTGTGTAAGGCTGAGGAGCCCATAATACCCCTCAATGAATAAAGTTCTTTTTTTCTAATGTGCCTTTGTCTCCTTTTACCTTTAGCATTTTTGCGTATTTTCTCAAAAACGAATGTAGGGATTTCGGAACCGTGAAAGAGAGAAAAATTTATGGAAGAAGTCTCTTATAACTTGGGAGACTTAATAAAAACTACATTACTTCGAAAAGAAAAAAATACATTCATTTGTATAGTTTGAGTTTATCAGCGTTGTAAGGTTGAAAAAACTTGCGTCCTCCCGCGTCTTGTAAGCGATAGGCTCCACCGGGCAATGCTTCAGAGACGAGAAATGGGCCGTCCCACTTCGGGGAGAACTTGTGCAGCTTTCCTTGGTCTACAAATTCGTTCCACCTCAGGACCAAATCTCCCGTCTTGAAGGTGCGGTATTTAACTCGTGCGTTGTAGTAGCAAGCAGTTTATTGTTGATAAGCGGCAGCTTTGATCTGTGCTCGGTCCCACTTCTTTAGAAAGATGTCCAAATTAGTCCGGAGCGCCGAGGTGTTTGCTTCGTCATCAAAGTGTTCGACTCTGTAATTGGGCAGTCCGATTTCTGCTGGGACCATTGCCTCGGTACCATAGCAGAGGCTGAAGGGGTCTCTCCTGTGGGCGTCTTCTTCGATGTGCGTAAGGCCCATAACACCCGTGATAGTTCCTCGACCCAGCTACCCTGCCTTCCTTCTAAACGAGTTCGAAGACCTCGGATGACGTCTCAGTTAGCAACCTCGGCCTGCCCGTTGCATTGAGGATGCACGACCGCTGCAAACATCATTAGTATGTGGTATTCGTTGTAGAACTCTTTGACTTTGTCGTTTTCGAAATTCGTCCCGTGGTCAGAAATGATACACCTCGGGATCCCGAATCGGGAGATTACGTTGTTCTGCAGGAATTTGATGGTCGTGGTGGCGTCCGATTTTCTGATGGGGACGGCCTCAATCCACTTCGTGAAATAGTCTACTGCGACGAGGATGTATTTGTGCCCGCCCGTACCAGTGGGGAGTTGGCCCAACATATCAACCCCCCACTGAGTAAACGGCCAGAGGGAGGTGAGGGCCGTTAGCTCAGTAGCCGGAAGATGGAGTATGCTGCCATGGAGTTGACGGCTTTTGCATCTTCTGACGAGCTTTTGAGCGTCTTGGTGAATCGTCGGCCAATAATACCCTTGAAGCAGCGTCTTCTGGACTAAGGTACGGTCCCCTTGATGCGCTCCACCGACTCCTTCGTGTATCTTACGCAGGACGTAGTCGGCTTCGTGGGGGTCGACGCATCAGAGCAGAGGCTGTGTGTATGACTTCTTGTAAATGTTTCCATTGCTTCAGACGAAATGGTGGGCTTTAGCTCGAAGGCGACACGCTTCCCCTCGATCCTCTGGAAGCGTACCCTCCTTCAGGAACTCTATGAGGGGCTTCCTCCAATCCCGGCCTTCCTCCTAAGTAGTGTATACTTGAAGCGTCGCCTCTCTGTCTTCTACGCTGGGCCGCGACAAGAATTCGAAAAGGATATTCCTCTTGTTGTTGTCCATATAGGAAGAGGATAGCTTGCTCTGGGCGTCGGCCTGGGCGTTCAGGTGCCGAGGAATCTTCTCCACTTGAACTTCGTTGAAACTTTTCGTAATCAATTTACCTCGGCTATGTACTTCACCATAAGCGGCTCTCGGGCCTCAAAGCGTCCGGTCACTTGGCCGACGACTAGGCCAGAGTCGCTGCGAATTCAGATTGTTTTCCGCCCCACTCCAGAAGCGATTCGCAACCCGGTTTGCAAGGCCTCGTATTCCACGGCATTGTTTGACGCTTTGAACCCGAGCATCAAAGAGTAATCCATTTCTACCTCGTTCGGACCTCGAATGATAAGGCCGGCACAGCTCCCCTCCTCTGTAGAGGATCCATCGACGTAGAGGACCCAATTGGGGACGGAGTCGGACACTTCCTCGACCGAGGGTCGGGACCCGGGGACGGGTACCGACGCTGCTTCCTTGTTGGGGATAATACACTCGATAACAAAGTCTGCAAGGACTTGCATTTTGATGGCTTGCCTGGGGCGGTATTTGATGTCGAATTGGGATAACTCCCACCTCCATTTCTCTAGACAACCAGACGACTCGGAGGAGGCGAGAATAACCCCTATGGGCCGCTCGGTGAGGACGAGGATGGTGCGTGCCTGGAAGTAGTGTCTTAACTTCCTTGAGGCGACAATAAAAGCCAAGACAATATTTTTTATGGATGGGTACCTCGTTTCCGCATCTTTGAAGACATGGCTCACGTAGTAGATTGGCTTCTGTACACCTTCGACTTCTCGGACGAGCACCGAGCCAGCAGCATGATCGGAGACCGCCAGGTACAATAATAGCTCGTCTCCTTCAATTGGCCGGGTGAGTAGTGGGGGAGTTGCCAGGTGTTCTTTGAGCTGCTCGAAAGCATTTTGACATTCTTCTGACCATTCGAACCGTGAGATCTTTCTCAGGGATTTGAAGAATGGGAGGCACTTTTCTCCGGACCTCAACATGATGCGACTAAGAGCGGCCACTCTTCCCGTGAGTCGCATGATCTCCACGTTGCTCTTCGGTGTGGCCATGTTGAGAATGGCGCTGATCTTTTCCGGGTTAGATTCGATACCTCGGTGGGTAACCATGAACCCGAGGAATTTCCCGCTAGTGACTCCGAACGCGCACTTGGCTAGATTCAGCTTCATTTTGTACTTACGGAGGATGTCGAATGTCTCGCCAAGATCCTTGGCGTAGTCATCCAACGAGGTTGATTTCACGAGCATGTCGTCGACGTAAACATCCATGTTCCTCCTGATCTGCGGTTTGAACATTTTATTAACCAGGCGCTAGTATGTAGCCCCGGCGTTTTTGAGACCGAAGGGCATCACTTTGTAGCAATATACCCCCCGGTCCGTGGTGAATGCGGTAAGTTCTTCATCTGCCGGGTTCATACGGATCTAGTTGTAGCCGGAGAAAGCGTCCATGAAACTAAGCAATTCGTGGCCTGCCGAGCTGTCGACAAACTGGTCTATCTGAGAGAGGGGATAGTTGTCTTTCGGGCATGCCTTGTTCAAATCTGTGAAGTCGACGCACATGCGCCACTTCCCGCTCGCCTTTTTAATGATGACTACATTCGCCAGCTATTCCAAGTAGGCAACATTTCGAATGAAGTTGGCTGCGAGCAACCTATCGACCTCGTCCTCAATTGCCGTTTGCTTGATCGGTGCGAAACTTCGCTTCTTTTGTCTGAAGGATCGGGCCGTCGGGTCGACCTCAATCTTGTGCGGGATTACCTTAGGGTCGATCCCGAGCATATCAGCAGGCACCCAGGCGAATACGTACGAGTTTCCTCGGAGAAAGTGGATCAAGTCTTCGCGCCGGGCTCCCGTTAAAAGGGATCCGATCTGGACAGTTCGTTCCTTGTAACCCTCGATGAGAGGGACCTCTGTTAGCTCCTCCACTGGGACCCCTCAGATTTCCTTCTGTTCGTCACGAGTATCCAAGGACCCCTGGAAATCATTTGCGCTTCCGAGGTCGTCGCTTTGCTCTTCAGTGGTGGATATCACTATGAAGCAAATCTTGGCGATTTGCTGGTTCCCGTAGGCCCGGCCTATTCCACCTTGATTCAACAGAAACTTGATCATGAGGTGGTAGGTCGAGATTTGAGCCAGAAGGGAGTTTAGCGTCATGCATCCCAGGAGAATGTTGTAGGACGAGGGGATCCTGGCGACGATGAATTCCATCGGTACGGTCCTCGTGCGGCCCTCTTCCCCAATGTTAAGGAGGAGGGTAACCACTCACTCGGCCGGGATGGAGTGGTTGGTAAACCTTGATAGGATATGGGTGGTTAGTTGTAGGTCTGACGGGCTGAGCCCCATACGCTGGAAGCAGTCATAGAAAATGATATCTACTGAGCTTCCCGAGTCGACCAATATCCTTTGAACCTCGTAGCGGTGGACCCGTGCCGTAATCACGAGAGGGTCGTTGTGAGGCAAGGATATACCGTGGAGGTCTTCATCAATGAAGATGATGGGCTCGGCTGTCTTGCATTTCCTCCGGGGCTGGTCGCTTGTTCCTTCGACGGGTAGGAGGCGGCGAATCTCGCCGGCTCCATGTGCACACCCCGAAGAAACGACCATAATTTGGCCGATCGTTAATTCGCCGGGTGGGGGTTGGTTGTCGTGCTCCATGTCCGCCTGTCGTTTTTCCCGCAGGTATTTCGCCAAGTGGCCCGAGCGGATCAACTCTTCGATATAGTCGCGGAGTTGTTTACAGTTCTCGGTCGGGTGTCCCTGCGACCTATAGAAGGCATAGTACGGGCCCCGGGTTCATTTAGCTGCTCTATTGGTGCACGGAGGGAGCTTGAAGAATCGCTCGCCCTTCGCCTCCTCTAACAGCTCGGTCTGAGAGATGTTGAGTGGAGTATACTCCTGGAACTTTGGGGAGTATGGGTTTGGCCGGTCGACCTTCTTCTTCTCTTCTCTGCCCCTCTTCTTCTGGTCGGCCTGGTCGTCCCGGGGTAGGTTTGCGTTTACCTTATACTCGAGTTGGATTTCCTATTCAGTCCAGTATTTTATCTCGGCCATGGTCTTAGGTTGCGCTAATGTAAAGGAGCGGAGCCACTCCTTGTGCCTAAGACCCAACCTCAGAGCGGTGATGAAAGTTTCGTCCCGGTGCTCGGGAACTTCAAGACGAGCGGTGTAGAAGCAAGTGACGTATCCTTTAAGGGATTCCTTATTCCCACTCTTTATGGTGAAGAGGTAATTGACAGTCCGCTTCTCTCGTCTGTTCCCGACGAAATGTCCAAGGAACTGGGCAGCTAGCTCATCAAAGGTAGAGATGGAGAATGACGTGAGTCTTCGGAACCAGTCTCGTCCAGCCCGGATGAGAGTGGTAGGAAATGCTCGGCATTGGGCAGCATCGGAGTTATCCTGGAAGCTCATGCCCACCGTAAATGCGTCCAAATGGTCTTTTGGGTCGGACTTCCCGTCAAAAAGGGCTACCTTGGGAGGTTTGTTTCTGGACGAGACGCGTGCAGCGAGCAGCTCTTTGGTGAAGGGCTTCGTAAGCGAGTCAGGGCATACCTGGCCCCCTCG
This sequence comes from Agapanthus africanus, assembly GCA_030015575.1. Taxonomy (NCBI): domain Eukaryota; kingdom Viridiplantae; phylum Streptophyta; class Magnoliopsida; order Asparagales; family Amaryllidaceae; genus Agapanthus; species Agapanthus africanus. The sequence goes on from JASDDO010000028.1 coordinate 112,667,161, forward strand.
CTTGATGGATGACCATCCCGATGTATACCCTCGATTTTCTTTTCGAGGGCATCGAGATGGTTGTGGTATCCCGAGGATTCGGCGTAGTCGGAGTAGTGGCCCTTCCCACTTGTGGCCTGCGCCTGGCTGTGACTCCGGTTGCGTTCTATCAAATTCCTCAGGTCCCCTGGCGAGTTCATTCTTGAGTCTTCGCGGCGAGTGCCGTCCACGCGACCCCGTCGAGGGAGAGAGTGACGGCCATGCCTGGGAGCAGACGAGCTGACCGACACCTCCTCAGGAGGGATGGGAACGCGATGGGCCTCGGCGATGGGTCTTTCGTGAGACCGCGGCGTAGAGCCGTGTGGCGCCCAGCGGGTCATTGAATCGGTTGCCTCGGGGGACCTGTGGTCGCCGGAGTGAGCAAGACATTATTCAGTGGTGCCAGCATTGGCGGTGTCCTCTCCCCCTCTGCGGAGGTCGTGATCCCTGGGGGGAACGGCGATCTTAGAGGCTGGGCCCGCCGTTTGAACGCGGACAAGGGAATCCACTATGGACGCGAGCTTGTCGATCTATGCCGAGAGGGCGTGGATGGTATTTGGGGGAGGGTTGGATCCGTTCGTGCCTCCGTTGTAGGGAAGGCGACGACTTGTGCTCGGATCGTCACGGTGTTCGCTCGCCATGAAGTCGAGAGCGGAAGGTCAACTTTCGATGAGTGGAAGGAACAAGGTCAGAGTTCCCACAGACGGCGCCAACTGATGGAGGTTAGGATCTTCTTCAGATGTCGTCCTCCGTCGATCTGTCGCGAGTGTTGGTGAACATCTGAGATTGGTGTTGAGGGTGGCATCCTTGAGCGTGTGGATCTCAGTGGGCTTGTTTTGAGACGAAGCCAAGTTATCTGCAAAAGAAGTTCCGGGGTGGTTGTACCACCGTGGACCCTCCGACGATCAAGTTAGCCGTGGAATTTGGGCAGAGTAGCGGCTTATTGGAATAAAATTGTGTTACCTGAGTCGTCTGGAAGAAGGGTTTTTATAGTGGTCGTATGGAGCGATCTGGCGCGAGATCTTTGCCGTCGGTTACGCCCCTGGCGTTACGCCTCCGTGAATGACAGGATCCCCCCATTAATGACAGGATATGCTCGTTAATGGGGGGATACAGCGGCATGGAACGCGGGATCGTGGGCTGGCGGATATCTTGCGTCTGGCGAGAACCGCGGAGCCGTGGCAGAGACGCTGGCGATCTGCGTTCTAGGTTGCTCGGTAGAACCGGGGAGTTTTAGCTCGGCAGGAGGCTCAAGACGAGCGGGTGGCCGAGGAAGCTCGGTTCTGTGATAGCATGGAGGCGAGCTGGAAGGGCTGAGGAAGCTCGGTGTGTAGGAGGGCTTGGAGACGAGCATATGGTCATTTGTAAGGCGTGCGTAGGAGTGTTCAGAGATCTATCGATGATCGGCAAACCTCGAGACGAAAGCCTGGGGATTGCCTCTAATGTATAGTGCTCGCCCTTGTTTCTGTGATTCCCGGAATACGTTTTCTTTATCGTTTTTCTTGCATAATATTATGCTTTACTTGAAATAAAAAGGATTCATCGAGCCAAAGGATAATTAAGTATAATCATAATCGATTCAAAAGTATATCACATGAATAATATGTACGTAGCCGTCGACGCAAACTTATGTATTGGATCTAATAGATATTGTGATATACGGACGGACACCGGTTGGCTTTAATCAACAGTACGAATTGATACAGTAAAAGTTTACAAACATATATGCATGAAATTCGGCTTTATACGTGTAACAACACCAAAAAAGTTCATTATCCAATATCGTTATATGCTGATATGTTGTGGTGTTCGATCAATATAGGCTCCGCATACCCGTTTGCTTCGGACAATGGCATGAATTGATGCGGCAAAAATTGCAAACATATATTAAATCTATCTCTCCAATGTAATGCTATAAAAACATAATGTATAATTGAAAAAATCCAAAAAAAAAAAAAAAGTTGTTCGATGATTAAAGCTCACATGTATTTCTCCAATTTCAACGTTATCTTTAACATCCCCCGTGATGGTAGGTAGGATCTTTCCTCTAAACTTCAATACCAATCATATCTTTTTTTTTACTCTCCTTCTTTTACCAACTACGTATCTTTCGGTATACTTGAAGTTGATGGAATTTTTGTAACTGCAAAAAAATAAGCAAGTTATTTATATAAAGAGGATCAAACCATGCTTTGATTAGGAAATAGACGAGTCACAATGTGATAAAATGTCCCGATTTAAATAGGTAGTTGAATGTAATTTGATTAAATTTTCCAGTTAAATCATGTTGAAATATTTGTATCACACTTTAGATTTAGATAAAGTCGATTAAGAATAAATAATTGTGGGACCCATGGTAACCAAATAACTGCTACATTTCTCTAGCTAGTTAGAGTGTTTTTTTGGCCGGAAAGAGCCAAAACTTTTATATCCTGTAAAATTTTGTTTTGCATTATATGTACTGGCATTTTGTATGTGCGATGCACGTTTTATTAATAAAATATATAATATTTATATAAATTTGAATGAACTAAGCAGCCTTATCCTATTTAAAGTCCAAATTTTTTTTCTTGAACCATGATAAATATTAAAGGGAGGGATTTTGGTTTAAAATCATTTTGAATGTTAATAAGTGAAGAAAATAGTCATTTTAGTAACTTGTATCAAGAGTATTCTAGAAGATATTATAATATGTTATTTAGCATATTTAAATAAAAGAAAGTAGTTTTAAATAAATGAAAGTAGAAATTGAAAAATGATAAGATTAAAATAAATTCTAAATTTTTTTTTTGTCTTAAATTTGAGTATAATGTAGATTGCATTTGGAATCCAAACTAGTTTATAGAAAGTTCTTTTTTGTCTCAAGTTTTAGAGAATGTGGAGCGAATTTGAAATTTAAATTAATAAAGCATTTAATTATTTTTTATTTTTTTGATGACGTGGAGGCTCTAAGATTTAAGAAATTTTCTTTTTTTTCTTTTAGTTTTCAAAAATTGGAGAAGGCAAATTCTAAGCAACACCATTTGCATTATAGATTAGTACTGACCAATGCCATTTGCATTTTAGATTAGTATAGATATAGATGAAGAATCTAAACATAAATAAAAAATTCAACCAACACAAGAAATCTAATATTTGTCAAACTTTATTACTTAGAAAAATAATTTATTTGACTATTTCAAACGTTATTGTAATTTTTTTTATAAATAAATTTGCGCAATATTTTGTAACGAATTACAAGTAATATTCAGTTAGATAGGGCGGCACTTCCTTCTATAAATTAGTATTTTCTAAATATTGGATCGGATTGTTGAAGGAATAAGTGTAGTTTTACTATTATAACTAGAACTCATGAGAGTGTAATAAAAAGTTTCTCATTTTTCCTTTTTAAAGATACAAAAAGTGGAGAAAATTTCTATATGAAACCCAAGCCCCGAAGCATGCCAACTCATTCTCTTAAAGTCCCGAATTTATTTTTTTACCCTTTCAACGCTCAAAAACAAAGTAATTGGTTAAAGTGATCCAATTCCTTTACAAAAAGCACCCCAATAATTAACATACTTACAACATAACAAACATATGAACCCAAAATTAATTTTTAATAGTATATTTCATTGGAAAATAGAATAGGTCATGAAAATAAAATAACATACTAATAGTAATAGTAAGTGAGAACTTATTTTTATTATATATAATATATTTAAGGATTACAAAATAAATTATAAATATGTATTTTGTATTTATATTTTCTTGCACATATTTCAATATACACGCATGCATCACACGTGCAAAAATGCTAGTATATGCAACATAATCCAAATTTATTAATGATAGGTTTTTCGAGATTTGCGAAAATATTACTTTAATTTTTGGTTTCAATCTGTTTTCTGTTTGTTTACTTGGAGGAGGATCCATCAGAGATTCATAAAACCTAATGTTATCATATAACGATACTTTATTTTAAGGGAACTGGGTTCCTTGAGAAAGTATCTCTCTCTCTCTCTAGTAAAAAATTCAACTTTACACATCTTTTTTTTAAAATGATCCTCCATTGTACCTCTTGATCAAACATAGCCTAAGGTATGCACAAACAAAAATTTACTTGATTCTGTTATTTCGACATTTGCATTGGATGATGCAGATTTAAAAATTTACCGATAACAGAATATTTTTCATTACTAGATCTACGGTTTAAGAGTATTAAAACTAAAATCAATGAAAATTAGTATACATATATTTTAGACCATAAAGATGGACTGTGCTGATCAAAAAAAGATGTCAAGTTAACTTTTTGACTAATATATAAAAAACAGAAACTCTCTACCATGACAGGATTACCCACTATTCTCTTATTTAATGCAAAATCAATATTGCAGATAAAATTATCAAGCTAAAAGTATCGATGCAGCTTATTTAAAATTGTATTGGTTTAAGTTTGAAAAGGAAAAACACCATAGAGATGAATGACTTAAAAAAAACTCTTTATAATATAATGTTGATATTGGTTATATTATCCATAAAACATCGATACCGGTCGGTCGCGCAATATTTTCTTTCATGTCATTATCTGCACCAATCTATATTAGCAATATTCAATCGGTATATAGCGGTTATATTCAAAATTAATTCATTTTTATTTACTATCATGAATATGAAAATATATGTATTAGGGAAAATTGTTTCACGGCCCAGATTGAAGAGATGATTTATTTTTAAACCCATAAGTTTCAGAAATCGGGAAAAAACCAAAAAATATACTTTAATATTGATCTGAACCAAAATCCTAATTTGTAAACGTATTTACGTATGTATTGCCTATGATACCCTCTTAATATTTTTTTAAGCTATTATAACATGGATTTTGTTATCTTCCAAGATATTAGAACATGTGGTTTTCGATTATGTACCTATAGTTTTTCATGGCTTCTTTATTACCCCCTCCATTTCCTTTTAAGTGTCCAATTTCGGTGTTGCACTCTCTTTAAGATTTTTTTTGAAAAACTACGTTATCATTTAAACTTATGATATGGCTGATGTTAAATGCAACGATCATGTTTTTACTATAATGCTTTTAAAAAAATAAAAATATACTTGTTTCGAAATGATACGTTTTATAAAAGGAAACCGTTTTGAATGATTTTTAAAAGATTTAGTTGGTCTCTTTAATATAAAGAATTTATTTGATTTTGTTTTGAATGGAAAATTTTGGAAAGAGAATTTATTTTGTTTGAAAGAAAAAAAAATAGTTTAAGAAAATAATTTATTTCGTTTAAATTTTAAATTATTCTCTTTTTATTATCTGCATATATCTATTTTTATTTAATTCTATGCAAAAATAATCTTGTAGCTCATTAGTTAAGTCATTGTATTGCCAGTCCATAGGCTATAATTTTGAAACTTGTCTTGTAATTAATTTTATTAACTTTTTATCCTTCTCATAATCTATAAATGACCATTCATTCCATTTTCCTTTTAACTCCCAAAATAATGAGGGTGATTACGAATATAATTAAATGGAATTATGGTGGCCATAAACCACTTTTTATATGTCACTCTTCTCATTCTTTTCTTCCACACATATATCACGAAATAGAATGCGGAGAAGCTTCTCAAAAGGTCTCGCTAATAATGCGAGGCTATAGGTGAATAGACGAGTCCGGTGACGATACCGGCTTACGCATGTAAGTCCCATATTCCTTCTCTCTTCATCTTCTTGTATCCCTATGTTCGACTCATGTTAAGTCCAAATTTAAATAATATTTCTTTTATATTTAAAATGTTTAACACGGAAAAAATAAATGCTTACTTATAATTTGTTGTCATTTCATGTCGAATTGCTCATTGTTATTTATCATTTATATTTAGTTAAAAGAAAAGAAAATTCATATTAATACCATGGTATTTTCTATATCTAATGTCACTTTAAAGAAGTACCTTTTGCTTTAAAATAATTTTTAGAAAATCAATCTTGACTTCTGGATATTCTAGGAAAATTAGATTATATACTAGATAGAATCTTAAATCTGCAGTAAAAATTTCAGTTTTGATCGATTAACGGTTTAGGAGTCACATTGTTTTTATTCACTGTTTCTCAAAACAGAAAACTGTATTTATCAGTCAACTCCTAAGACACATAACTTGAACTACCGATATCCAAATTGAGCAAGGCGTTTTGAATATCTAGATCGAAAGACCTATATTTTCTTAATTATAATGATTTCCTGAAATTCGATCTAAATTATAGAAAACCGCGTTACAAAATTAAGCGACGAATCTGGACAAAATCTATCCTGATTCACACACTGTTTTTAAATACTACATAACTTGAGTTTCTGATGTCGGTTCGGGACAAACTTTAGATGTATAAATGCATAATTAACAAACCTATAATTTTCTATATATTTGGTGAACCAAAAATGAATATAATGACCCGGTATATGCCCGGCAATACGCCCTATAGTTGTTGTTCAGAAATCTAAATTTTTGTTTTAAACCCTGTATCTATCAAAAGTTGAATTTATCTATAAAATCCCATCGACTTTCCTAAACAACATTTTAACATAAAATATCAATAATTAATCCAAGGTTAGATTTTCAAAGAAACACCGTTATTTTTACCATAATTATTTTTTCACAAAAATACCCTCAAAGTTTTAATAATAGATATAACTCTTATCCTTTTCCTTTGCGAATTTTACCTCTACAACCCTATTTAGAGGAACCCACCTGTGGATGGTGCTGGTTATAGCACATCTTAGGGTTTAATAGAATAAGACACAAAGCTCCTCACAGAGCGCAGTCTTGAAAGTGAAAGTCGATCTATAAAACTGGAAATTTTAAAGTAATTAGGTAACAGATGAGTTTAAGTGGCATGCTCTCTCTTAAGGCTCGAGAAGCCGGAGACAACTAACGTAATCATTTGTCTATCTGTCGATATATAAATCATATTTTCACGGAAATTAATTTACATGAATATTGAATCAAACATAACCCAGCGCTTAATAATCTACAAGACTTGTACTCAAACCATTGCATGCTAGACTTGACTTAACTTAAACCATGAATATCACTTGACATGAATGCTCATGACTCGATCAAACATATTACATACTTGATTCGACTTGACCCGAATCGTGAATACGTAATGACTTAACTTGAACACTTGACATGAATACTTGAAAACCTGAACTTGATACTTAAACTTGACATGAATACATGAACTTGACTTAAATCTTGAAACGGTACACTTCTTATGTATTCATTGATTCGGGTAAGACTTGTGACTATAATCATAAATTTAGATTACACTGGGTGTTGGGATAGTTTAAGTATGAATCCATCGAAATCTCAGGAACCCCATTACTAAAATAATGGTGCTATGGTACCGGACTTAAACGGTACAAATAACGTCGCTGTGGTACCGGGCTGTAACGGTACAAATAACATCGGTGTGGTACCGGGCTGAAACGGTACATCACAAATTCATGAATGAGGGTCCGTGTTTCCAAGCTTCTAGGGCCCTATTCTTGGGTTTGAAATATTTCAACACCAGTTGAAGTCACGTCACTTTTGGGCCCTTGTTTCCTTACTCCTGAGGTCCTACCCTTGAGTTTGAGAATACTCTTGAGATTGGTTGACATTTACATTTAAACTTACGTTAGTTAGATTATCTTATATGGACCTTTTAGGACACATTCAATTCATGTTCACCATTACACACCTATTATATACTTATGATGATTGTCACAAGTTATAGGGTATTTCCATGCTTACATATTATTAAACTGCCATGCGAATATTGCTATGTTTAATTACCATATCACCTTTCACTTTAATCATATAATTCACACATATCCTGAGCACTTACCGAGCACTAGTTCGCTGACGACATTCCACCATGTTCTTCTTTATTTGGAATGTTCGTCAGGTGATCTTCGAGACTGAGGAGATCGAGCCTAGTCAGAAGGACTACTCTCAGCCTGCAAGTCAGACCGACTACTAGTTCTTTTGTTTTCAGCTTTTTTCCAGTATACCACATGTTTAGGCAATTACATTTTATATTTCTTGTTTCAGATATTATGTATCAGTTTAAATTCTGTAAATTTTGGAATGTAAATATATAAAGTTGGATTTTCATTATCATGTCATATCTTGTCTCTTTATATTACTTACTTTACGCTTAGCGTATTTGTTTCGAGAAAAGATCTTCTCAGAATAAATACGTCTCGGGCCTCGTCACGTGTCTTGTTCCGTCTTTTGGGAAGCGGATTGTGACACTAAATTACTATATTAATCTCATTTAAAAGTTACCTCATTAAGTGTGCATTTATGTCTGTCTCATCTCTTTTCTCTATGGATCAATATGAATGAGGGTTAGTATAGGAATCAAATTTTAAATTTGTATTTATTATATAAAAAGTATTATTGATATTGTAAATGTACACTTATAATGGAACAAAAATATGACCAAAATTGGACAATTAAAAGATAACGGAGAGAGTATTCTTTTTATCATTACCAGCCCTAATTTTTTTCTAAATCTATCTTTTTTATTGTTACTTTTCTTCTTTATTATTACTTGTCCTAATTTCTGACTTTTTTTTTTTTTATGTTTCCCTCTTTATTATTAATTGCAATGAGAGAGGAGATTGAGGGATTGGGACGGAAATAGGGAAATCAGAGGAATTGGATCGAATACTATTGATTTAAAATATGAGGTACATAAATTAAAAAACAGCGGTGAGGGAATTATAGAAATTGTATTGGAGATGAAGGATTTGAAAGAAAAGATACATATTTTTGAAAACAAGATTGGTGAGAAAAATGAGGAATTGGAAAAGAAGAATTGAGGAAGAATGGAGTAAAATAGGGAATTGGGAGAGAAGTATGGAGGAAGAAAAAGCAAACCATAATGGTCCTTTGAAAAAAATCATATATATAGTTTTTTTAACAAAATAATCATGCATATTTGATTAAAAAGAACGAGGGTAGACATGTAAGTTTTGCAAAAATATTCTAAGTATAATACATGCAATCTATTTTAGGCTTTAAATATCGGTACACGGGTTTAAAAATAAGCCATCTCTCAAACCTAGATCTGGAAATAATTTTCCCTATATTGCAAACATATGTGAATTACAGTAAAAAAAAAAGGAGTTGTTTCTCATTTCTTTTTTTCCTTTCGTGTGTAATATAAAAATACGAAATGGTTAATTTTTATTTTTGTTGAGGGGATCGTTGACATGAGATTCTTTTTCTAATAAAAATACCAAAATGCATGAACTTAAAAATTTCACAACATTGTGGTTCATAGCCCCTACATATATGCATCTCTGGATTCTTGAATATTGCAGATGCATTGAAAGTAAAATTCCAAAAAAGAAAATTAAAAATTAAAAAAATGCACGCATTTATGTGTTAGATTTTGTTGCAGCACTACCTGCTTCTTTTGCAATCAGAGAATTATCTTTGCTTATTTGAAAATTGAGAAGTACATGCATTTAAAATTGCGAATTCGCCTATAAATGACATGGTGAAGGAATGAAAATTTTATCCTTTCTCCAATGCTTTGTTATTCACTAAAGGATCGCAATGCGAATATGAGGATTGTTATGGTAACCTCCGTGCTGAGGACCAAGGTCTGATCCCACACTAACAATATTATCGACAGGTACGTTTTTGTGATTTTTTTGACATCTTAATTTTACTTATCAATCTTATTGTTGAATGCCTATGGTTCAACACCATCCAATTATCGGTAAATAACCGTGCTAACTTAATTTTGAATATCTACTTAAATATATACATGTAGGCTTTCTTGGACGGTGAGAACACGGGAAGGAGCCGAAGAAGTTGGAACCAGCAAAAGAAAAAGAAACAAGAAAAATTAAAGACAGTATGAAAATTGTTCGTGAAGCGGCCGGGATGTGGATCAAGGACGTTCGATATTTCTTGCACTGTTACTGAAAATTTTTGTTAGTTGTTTTAGTTCAAGCTTGAGTAAATTCTTTCTATGGTGCTAATTAAGTATGGGTAATTACTAAAACACATTTGTATTCTTAGTTTGGACTTTTTGGTATGTGCAACATTACTTAGAATTTTATTTCTTCTTTGCAGGCACTTGATGACAGAAACAATGTAGAATGTTGGAGAAGTCCAAAACACGCATTGCGTGCCATGATCGTGGGTTACATAAAGCTTCACAGAAAAATATATAACATGATTAGCATAGGAACGAAGCTTTGCTTTTCAATATAGAAGCTCGATTATTCGATTATTCATTTCGGAAAATGTAAATACAACTCTTCAAATTAAGCAGAGGATATTTGTATTCTCGATTAGATATTGGGATTGAAATAAGTATTTCCTTATTGTGTCTATAAATACTAGTATTTTGTATGTGCGATGCACGTTACATCTTAAGTATACTTAAAAAGAAGGGTTTTTAAATTTATTTTGCCCACCAAATTCTTTCATATTTTCAAAAAACACATCAAATTCTTTTTATTTTTAAAAACAACATCAACTTCTTCTCCGTTATCTAAATTGAACACATCTATTAGACTACGATTAACATGATGAGTTATAAGAGTATGTTTATGTAACTGTTGTAGGGTTAATGATCTTAAAACAACATTTACCTCTTACCTCTATTCTCTTTCATCCCCAATTTCCCCAATTTCTCCACTCAACCTCTTCTCCTCTCTCAAACCCCAACTCCAACTTCTTAATGCGTCCTCCTCAGCCCCTCATCCTCTCCTCCATGTTAGTGGACGAGGGCTAGGGTCGTGACGCTCATGACCGCGGCGGAATTTCACACAAAAAAATAGTAGAAAGTGTAGCCCCAATCTAAACAAAAATCTATTGAAATAACAATGCAATTGACTAAAGTTCTAAACTAGTGAATTAAAGGAGATAAGACTGCAACCTTTATAGCGTCTTCATATGCTCCAATGGAGAATCCGGACTCATGCAAGACTTTGCAAGCTTTCAGAAGCGTCCCCACGTCGACCGCCTCGCCGTAGATGATCCACGGTGAAGCCGCGATGCGCGTAGCGTCAACTCATCCATTTTGCAGAGTTACGCCACTTCGTTGCTCGCTATGCGCTAATGGAGATGAGTGGATTAATATGCTCTTTGGATTTTGATTTGAACCACCATGCCAACATTTGCCATTAAAGTAGAGAGCTTGGAGCTCTCGAGCTCAAGGTAGAAGAAGATACTATTTTAGAGTGAGTAGAAATGAATTAGAATTAGAATTTTATTCCTACATCCATCTGTTCTTATCCCTCATACACTCATCCCCCTCTCTTATGTGTCATGTATACAATAGAGAAGGGTTCCACCACTTAATAATTTGTTAGTGTGTGTGTGTCTCTCTCTCAATCTCTCTCTCTCTATATATATGAGAATAATGGAGGAAAGAGGCCATAGGAGGGAATTTTCTCCTATGGCGTCGAAAAAATACACCCTCCATTGTATTTTCCGACGATTGGAATCCATCATCTTCGTCGTTATCATCTAAGATGTGGGTACGCCAAATTTCATGTGATTCTACAACTTTTTCACCGTTGATTTAGCAATGTTGTTTCCCCCAATCAGAGCAAAGTTCTGTTCAAATTTCGAAATTTGAAATGAAGCAGCGCTTCATAAAAGTGCTAGCGCTAAGAGTCAAAGACTCCGACGCAGCGCTCACGTGTAAAACACGAGAGCGCTGCGCTAAATGCGCCAGTGCTAAGAGTCAAAGACTCTGCTGCAGCGCTTATATGTAAAGCACGAGAGTGCCAGCACTAAGTGCGCCAGCGCTAGGAGTCAAAGATTCTGATGCAGCACTCACGTGCAAAGCACGAGAGCGCTAGCGCTAGAACTAAACGTTCTCCACCCTTGGATCAAAGATCCAACAAAAATGATTAAAAAATCATCAAATTACCAGAATAAAATTCTGTTGAGGGAATATTTCTCAAATCTTTCCAAACAAGAAAGATTGTATTCTGTAAAGCAGAGCACCGTTGGATCAAAACCACCAAGATACAGAACAATCTCTATATGGGAAAATAATTTTCCAATCTTGTTAAGTAACAAGAAAGATGTCTTCTGTAAAACAGAAGCTCTAGGATCAAAGATCCAACGGTAAGAAACATCCCCAAATCAATTAGAGAAAATATCTCATTAACCGATTCAACAAATCGGCCTCCACTATATAAAGGCCCCAAGACTTCAAGTCTTACACAAGAGAACCCCCTATAAACTTAAAAAAGAAAAAGAGAAGAGCAAGCTCTGAAAAGAAGAATTTCTTCAAGGTAAATAAAACAGAGAGATCAAAGTATCTCATAAAAAAAGAAGAACTTAGTTCTTTTCTAGATCATAGATCTACAAAGACAGAAGTCTTTCATAAGAGTAGAAGAGATTGGAGCATCTCGTCATAAAAAAGGGAGGGAGGAGAACTCAGTTCTCTTTAGATCACCGATCTATAAGATAGAGACAAAGTCTTTCACAAAAACAGAAAAGATCATAGCATCTCCTATTAAAATAAGAACTTAGTTCTTGGATCCACGAGACAATGTCTCTTAATTCTCCGAGCACAGAATTGATCAAGAGCGCTCTGCACTTATTGGCTGGCGCTTAGCGCTAAGCGCACCGCGTGCTCGTCACGTGTGCTCTATTTCATAAGAAGCGCCTTAGTGCTCCAGGTCTGGCGCCCAGCGCCAAGCGCGCCACGTGCTCCTCACGTGTGCGTTATTTCATAAGAAGCGCTTTAGCGCTCCAGGTCTGGCGCCCAGCGCCAAGCGTGCCACGTGCTCTTCACGTGCGCGCTATTTCATAAGAAGCGCCTTAGCACTCCAGGTCTGGCGCTTAGCGCCAAGTGCACCACGTGCTCCTCACGTGTGCGCTGAGGGAACACAAAGTGTTATTTAAATAAAGCCCAGCGCCATAATAAAGAGTGCTCAACACTCAATAAAAGACAAAAGAAAAAGGGGTGTCAGAACCCAAAATTAATGTTTTGCATTATTGAACAAAAAGGGCCCGAGCCCAAACAAATGTTAACATTTTGTTCAAAAATGAATAGACTGAGTCCAAATAAGTGTTCAAACACTTTAACTGAATGGGCCGAGCCTAAGTAAGCCATAAATCCCCCAATTCAGATTAACTGAGCCCATGCACTCCCAATATTTTTAGTAGGTCTTAGTCCCAAACCTGACTATAGATCCCCCAACCAACATTGGTTCAAGGGTACATCTCTTCACACCTCTGATATGTGTCGTTGTAATTCTTCAACGTCTTTAGAGAAGTGGCGGGTCCCGACAACCAGACACTTTATGGACCGCAACGTCCCTAAACTAAACTCTATGGACTATGATGTTCTTAAACTCTACGGACTATGATGTCCTTAAACTTATGGACCGCAACGTCCCTAAACTAAATTCTATGGATTATGATGTTCTTAAACTTATGGACCGCAACGTCCCTAAACTAAACTCTATGGACTATGAAGTCCTTAAACTCTACGGACTATGATGTTCTTAAACTTATGGACCGTAACGTCTCTAAACTAAACTCTATGGATTATGATGTCCTTAAACTTATGGACCGCAACGTCCCTAAACTAAACTCTATAGACTATGATGTCCTTAAACTTATGGACCGCAACGTCCCTCTGCAACGTCCCTAAACTAAATTTTATAGACTATGACGTCTTTAAACTATTGACTATGATGTCCTTAAACTCCATGGACTATGATGTCCTTAAACTTATGGACCGCAACGTCCCTAAACTAAAACGATAGAGCCTAAATGCTCTGTCATCGGATCTAAATGATCCTGAACCCCCGTTGAGTAGATCTTTGTCTAAAATTAGACTAATGTATCCTTAACAACATTTAAGTTGATCTTAATCTCAATGAGATTAACGATCCTTAAACCCAACCTAAACCTAAATCTAAGAAAATACGGATTTGGACTAATCCACGCCCTACGGGCAACAACATAAATTAGCCTTCGTATACAATCCACGGGCAACCAAAAACAAAACAAACACACACGACATGAAGTGACCATCTGGAGAAGGAGAAAGTGGTTACCGCTATGCGGTAGCGTAATTAACTGCTGGGGCTTGCGCTTGCAGGGAAGATCGTCCCCACAATAAAAAAAAACCCTCGTAAACGAGGGGGAATCTGTCGAAGTCTACTACAACGGTCGCATCTATCTAAACCTCCGACATACGGTGCCATAAATCAACTTGGCATCTTCGGAGAGGTGGACAGATAAAACCAAATAGCATCTGCCCCCAAATTCAGGCTGGACGTCCCAACGTCCCTGTCGCGTCTTTTCGGCGGCGAACAGATTCTGGCATGCCCGGTGTGACCTTTTCCTCTTTCCACTCCACACTTCGTGTGTCATGTTCGTGAACGAATCACGGTTTAATGTGGTTGCCCCTGGATTCGAGGTACTAAGATTTGGCGTCTTGCTCCCGTGCAGAGAAAATGGCTTCCAACTGCACCAGCTGCAACAACAACTCCCACTTCGTCCTCGCCGGATGAGTGACCTATGGGCCCCAAGCGGCCTCCATCTTCGCCATGCCAGTGGAACAGATGACTCAAGCCACCACTGGACTTTTCTTCGGGACCATGCTCCCGCCTATAAGCTTCAACGCACCAGTACCATCACAGGAAGCTCCGAAGAAGTCGATCTTTGATCGGCTTATCGCTACCATGGACCCTCTCAACGAGTCATCCAATTCCAAGTCTACTGCATCAGTCTTCGACAGGCTGAGCCTGAGCTTAAGTGGGCCCACGAAGAAGACTGCAATACCCGAAGGGGTTATCCTAAAGCTGATAGCCATTCCGGCTCAAGTAGAGGAAATCGTCAAAGCGGCTTCTCCTGCTAAAGGATCAGTCTTTGCAAGACTGTCCGCTCCAACTCCTGCTTCAGGCAAAGTCACCAATGCTGCTTCCTCTGCCCAAAGGTCAGTCTTTGACAGATTGGATGTTTCTTCTCGGCGGACATCAGTCTTCAATAAGCTAGCACCAACAACAACTCGTCACCAGAACATGGGGCATGATGAGGCCACCCCCATAACTGAGCCAGTACCGTCTGCAAGACATGCTCGATGTCGCCACTGGCACCGAGTAAGGGAAGCTGGGGGCAGTTCCCCTTCTGGACTGACTCCGCTAGCTCCAACGTTGGAAGTCGATGTTGCTGTTCTAACCGGGAACAGCTTTGAGCCGCTTAGGAAGGTGCCCAAGAACTCTCCAACTGCCGTGTTGAAAAGGTCCATACCACCCGCTGAAAGTGTTACAAAGGCGAAGCCAGAGCAGCCCCCTCAGCAGCTGTCATCCAAAATTCACAGAGTCTGGCGAAGAGTCCAAGACTCTGTAGTTGACCAAAACTACCCCCACCGACAGAAGAAGATGAAGGTTCGGTAAGAGAAGGACCACCCTGTCGTACTACAGAAGGTGTCGTCTGCTTGGGTGCCTGCTGCAACAGTCCCTTCAACTTCGACCGCCCACAAAAGGAGAAGGCCAGAGAAAATCCCTATGTCTGCGACCAATCTCAAGGGCACTGAATCCAAACGCCCCAAGTCTGTGGGCATGATTGTGCACACCATTTACATGGCGTCCGGAAAAGAGGATAGCCGTATCTCCACAGGTCATCGACAACTTACACGGTCTGTAACAAAGGCTCAGGAGCAACAACAGCAGAAGCTTCAAGAAATGCTAACGAAGATGGCCACACTCACTGGGCCAAAAGAAAGCCCGAAAATATCATCGGAGCAGCGTCAAGAACAGGAAACCGATGCCGAGTTCCTCCAAAGGATGCTAGAAAAGAAAGATCAAGAGGCAGCGGAATAAGCGGCCGATATAAAACAAATGGCGCTATTGTTCCAGGATATGGTGGGCATGATGATCCAGTCAGACCCTCCATCCGAAGATCCACCAATAATAATCGAAGACGATAGAGGGGAGACATCAAACCCTTTTCCGGCCTTTTCAGTAGCAAAGGAGGAAACAATCTCGAAAGCTGCGCTCGATGATTATATAGCTCAACAGATACGAGCCCATCAAGCGAACGAAACTGCTGGCCAAGTCGTTAGAACTGGACGACCATATCCTAGCTGGTACAACCTGATTAAATATCCGCCAGGATACACGATTCCTAAGTTTCACGTATACAAGGGGACATGCAATCCCTATCAACATGTCGCTCAGTTCAGGGCTCTGTACGGCAACACTGGAGGTGACGATAAGCTACTGCTTCGCCAATTCGTCGGCAGCTTGGCGGAGACAGCGTTCGAATAGTATTCAGAGCTTCCCAACGATTCCGTCAAAACTTTTACGGAGATGGAGTTGCTATTCATCCAGCGTTTCGCAAGCGCTAGCGAACGCACCCCAATCACGACATTGATCAATGCCAGAGTGAAACCGGGAGAGACATGGGTGCAGTATGCAATCCGGTGGCGAAACCTATGGTCGAGATGCGAACAACGCATAGAAGAAGCTCCTGCCTTGGGCATGTTCATATGGACTCTCGACCCTCAATCGACTATCTCCCAATTCATGATGTTCTTCAAGCCGACCATCTTCCAGGCCTTGATTGATAAGCTGGCCCAAATGGACCAGATGAGCTATAGGCCTTTCCCTTCAAAAGCGGATTTTTGGAATGAAAAAGGCAAAGGGAAAGCGACCTTTGTCGCCAACGATCAACAACAGCCGAGTGAGCCGAAACCAGTTGCTCACCAAGGCAACAAGCGGCGATCCCTCGATGTGAATTTAAGACGTCCTTACTCATTTCCCCAGGATAAAACAAGGAGACTGTTCGAACTGGTAGTGCGCAATGGGCTCATCACTCTTCCGGATCCAAGACATCCGTAGCAACCTGGTGACGTTAACAATATTAACTATTGTCCCTATCACAGAGTAATGGGTCACCCACTCGAAAATTGCTACGTCTTCAAAACTGGATTGAAGACCAATACCGGCAAGGCAAATTCGCGTTGTCTGAACACTGGAAGGTGAACCCGCCACAACCACATGCTCCGAAAAAGATGGATTTGCCGGGGGCATCGTGCTCATTCATAGAGGAAGCTCCATTGGAAGTTGTTCTTTCGGCAAAAACTAAAAGAATACTGAAAAATCTTCAAACATGTCCGGCGATCATATGGAAAAGCCCGCTAGAGCCGGAGATCATCGAAGGGATGTTGAAACCCCACCCAACATCGGGAGTTAGTAGCGATGGGCAAAACAAACCCAAATCTGAGAAAATGATCCCGAAGCCCCGTTAAGTAGATCTTAGTCCAATATCGGATTAACGTATCCTTAACAAATATTAAGTTGATCTTAATTTCAAACAAGGTTAACGATCCTTAAATCAAACCAAACCCAAATCTAAGAAAATACGGATTTGGACTAATCCACGCTCTACGGACGACAACATAAATTAGTCTCCGTATACAATCCACGGGCAACCAAAAATAAAACAAACACACACAACATGACGTAACCTTCTGGAGCAGGAGAAAATGGTTACCGCGATACGGTAACGTAGTTAACTGCAGGGGCTTGGGCATGCAGGGAAGAGCGTCCCCACAATCAAAACCCCCTCACAACGAAGGAGAATCTGACGAAGTCTGCTACAATGGCCGCATCCGTCCAGACCTCCGATACACTGTGCCATAAATCAACTAGGCATATTCGGAGAGATGGACGGATAAAACCAAATAGCATCTTCCCCCAAATTCAGGCAAGACGAACCTACGCGGCCTCGTCTCCCATTTTCGACGGTAAACAGATTCTGGCACGCCCGGTGGGACCTTTTCCTCTTTCCACTCCACACTTCGTGTGTCGTGTTCGTGAAAGAATCACGGTTTAATATGGTTGCCCTTAGATTCGAGATACTAAGATTTGGTGTCTTGATCCGTGCAGAAGAGAAGATGACATTGATGGCTTCTAACTACACCAATTGCAACAGCAACTCCCACTTCGTCCCTGCTGGAGGAGTGACTTATGGGCCCCAAACGGCCCCATCTTCGCAATGCCAGTGGAACAGGTGACTCAGGCCACTGCTGGACTGTTTTTCGGAACCATGCTCCCGCCAATGAGCTTTAATGCTTCAATGCCATCACAAGAAAACCCAAAGAAGTCGGTCTTTGATCGTCTCGCAACCACCATGGCCCCTCCTAATGGGTCACCCAAGTCTGCCGCCTCAGTCTTCGATAGGCTGAGCCAAAACTCCAACGGGCCCGTAAAGAGACCCGCAATACCTGAGGGGGTTATCCCGAAATGGATAGCCATTCCAGCTCCGGTAAACGAACTCATCAAAGGGGCTTCTCCTGCTAAGGGGTTGGTCTTCGCGAGACTGGCCGTTCAAACTCCTGGTACGGGTGAGGTCATTACAAGTGCTTCCCCTATTTGAAAGCCAGTCTTCGACAGGCTAGACATTCCCTCTCAACGGACGTCAGTCTTCGACAGGTTGGCACCAAAAGCAGCCTCTCATCAAAGCAAGGGACATGACATGGTCACTTTTACAGCTGATGTGATCCCATCCACACGACATGCTCGACGTCGCCACTGGCGCTGAGTGAGGAAAGCTGGAGGCAACTCTCCCTCTGGACTTACCCTACCAGCTCTAATGGTGGAAGTTGATGCTGCTGTTCCAATCGGGAACAGTTTCGAGCTGCTCAGGAGGGTGCGCAAAAACTCTCCAACCGTCATCTTGAAGAAGTCTCCTCCACCTGTCGAAAACACAACACAGGTGAAGCTGGAACAGCCTCCTCAGCGGTTGTCCTCCAAGATCCACAGAGTTTGGCGGAAAGTCCAAGACTCTGTAATTGACAAAGATTACTCTCCCCGGTTTAAGAAGACGAAGGCTCGGCAAGAGGAGGACCATCCAACCGTCATACCATGAAAGGTATCATCTGCATGGGTGCCTGCCGCAACGGCCCCCTCAATCTCGACCTCCCACAAAAAGAGAAGGCCTGAGAATCTCCCACCACTGGCGGCAAATATCAAAGGCAGTGGACTCAAACGCCCTAAGTCTGGGGGCATGGTTGCGATACTGTTTACATGACTTCCAGCAAAGAGGAAAATCGTACTTCCGTGGGTCATCGACTACTCACACGGTCTGTGACGAAAGCTCAGGAGCAACAACAAAAGCTCCAAGAAATGTTGACAAGAATGGCCGCACCTACAGGCAGAAAGAAAGCCCGGAAGTATTGTCGGAACAACGCCAGGAGCAGGAGACCGACACCGAATTCCTACGGAGGGTGCTTGAAAAGAAAGACAAAGAGGCTGCGGAACAAGCGGCTAATATAAAACAAATGGCGCTTTTGTTCCAAGACATGGTTGGGATGATGATCCAGCCGGATCCTCCAGCTGAAGACCCTCCAATAATCATTGAAGACGACAGATGGGAGACTTCAAACCCTCCTCCGGCTTTATCAGCAGCCAGGGAGGAGACGATCTCTAAAGCTACCCTTGATGACTACATAGTTCAACAAATATGAGCTCATCAGGTGAACGAAGCGGCATGACAAGTCGTCAGAACTGGGCGACCTTATCCAGGCTGGTACGACTAAATTAAGTACCCTCCAGGATATACGATCCCCAAATTCCATGTGTATAAGGGGACGGGCAATCCGCACCAACACGTTGCTCAATTCAGAGCTTTGTGCGGTAATATTGGTGGCGATGAAAAACTATTGCTTCGCCAATTTGTCGGCAGCTTGTCGGAGACGGCATTTGAATGGTACTCCGAGCTCCTAAATGACTCTGTCAAGGTATTAGCAGAAATGGAACTCCTATTTACACAGCAGTTCGCAAGCACAAGCGAGCGCGCCCCAATCATGGCATTAATCAATGCCGGAGTGAAGCCGGGAGAAACCTGGGTTCAGTACGCAATTCGGTGGCGGAACCTATGGTCAAAGTGTGAACAACGCATAGAAGAAGCTCCCGCTGTGGGCATGTTCGTGGGGACCCTTGATCCTCAGGCAAATATATCCCGGTTTATGATGTTCTTCAAGCCGACCACCTTCCAGGCATTGATTGACAAACTGGCCCAAATGGACCAGATGGGCCATAGGCCTTCCTCTTCAAAGACAGATCTTCGGAATGAAAAAGGTAAAGGGAAAGCGACTTTCGTCGCCAACGCTCAACAACAGTCGAGTGACCCGAAATCGGTTATTCGCCAAAACAACAGACCGTGAGCCGTCGAAGAGAAGTTGAGACGTCCTTACCCATTTCCCCGGGATAAAACGAGGAGACTATTCGAACTGGTGGTGCGCAACAGGCTCATCACTCTGCCGGATCCGAGACGCCCACTGCAATCGGACGACGTCAACAATCCCAATTACTGCCCCTACCACCGAATAGTGGGCCACCAAATCGAAGATTGCTACGTCTTCAAAAACTAGGTTGAAGACCAGTACCAACAGGGCAAGTTCGCGCTGTCTGAAAACTGGAAGGTAAACCTGCCACAGCAACACGCTCCTAAAAAGGTGGATACGTCGGGGGCATCATGCTCATTTGTAGAAGAAGCTCCATGGGAAGTGGTCCTTTCAGCTAAAACTAAAAGAATGCTGAAAGATCTTCAAGCATGTCCAGCGATTAGATGGAAAAGCACACTGGAGCATGAAATTATTAACGGAATGCTGAAACCGCGCCCAACGCCAAAAGTTGGTAACGATGAACAAAACCTCCAGGCCAAGCCTCCGAAGTCTTCAAAGAAAAGGAAGAAGGCCAAGAAGCCCGTCCAGCTCGACGATAATCGTACGGGTCTGCAGAAATACATCGATGCACTGGAGGAATACAACCAAGAGGCAAGGACCCCAGTCACACTAGAAGAGTTCTTCAAGTATGTTCTTGAGAACGGAAACAGTGACATTGATGAAGGAGACGGTTCTTCAGAAGAACCCGAGGATTATGTAGCGAGTTGCCACATGATCTCTCACTCGTTGATAAATGGCAAAGAAGCTCCTGACGTAGAGAAACCGAGGGCAGATCCAGAACCAAAATCCATGGAACCGTCAGTTGACCTCATCGACAAGTTGCTGAACGAAGCTCTTCAAAAAAGCAAAGCTGATCGAAAACGTGAAGCGTCCGTTTACGAAAAGGCCAAGAGTCAGTGTCAAGCCAAAAAAGCTCCGGTAATGAGAAGTCATAAAGTACCCCAACCGGATCAAAGTGCCCTTGCCACCAGCAGGAGCAGAATCAAGATAAGGAAGCAGTTTGCCAAAGCTCCATCGATGGGAATGAAGCTGCCACCTTCCAAAGAAAATACTTCCGGGAATACGTGCCCTGACGAACTGGATGTCCATCCAAAAAACTGCTTGTATCATCGGAGGGTCACACACCTTACCGAAGAGTGCAATGCCTTCAAGAAGTGGTGGCAGGGATACGTCGCCCATCGACAACACTTTAAGCGGATGAAAGCGCAAAGCCCGTCGGGAACAGAGAAGCCCGACAGACGAGCGTGAAGGAACGGCTGGCGATTGTCATATGGTTGATACTATCCCGATGAGAGCAAAACCTCAAGTTCTTATCTTCGGGAGCGATTCTGACGAAGAAATAGCTCTCGGCCCTCTCTTCAAGGAATCCACCTCTAAAAAAGAAGAAGAGATGAAGAACTGTGAGAACATTCAGCTGCGTAACCGTACGCTGCCTAAAAGGAACCTCGGACCTTCAAACAAAGGTTCGGGCAAAAGGGACAAGGGAAAGGAAAAAGTCCCTGAGGAGATTACCCTCATTGATAGAGTCGTTGAAGAGCTCACAGCCAAGGACCCGTCCAAGAAGAATAAGGTGGATTACAACGTCCTGGCGCATCTGAGGAAGATATCCTCCCAATTGAGTATCTTGAATGCCCTTCTCCTGTCTAAGGATGCACGAGATTTCCTGATCAAGGCGTTACAAGAGCCCGACTAGTTTCAAGCCTTCTTGGCGGAAGAAAAGATGAAGGACGAGCTGGAAGAAGTTCACACGGCTGATATCACCTTCAGCGATGAAGACCTCATTCTCGAAACGTGCGAGCACAACTGTCCGCTATATGTAACCGGGTATTGCCACGACATCAAGATAGGGAATATCCTGGTCGACAACGGGTCATCAATCAATCTTCTCAATATAAGAGTGTTGAAGGAGATTTGCATGAATATTCAACATCTGGCTCGGGACAAAATTATTATCTCCGGGTTCGACTCGCAGTCATCACAAACGCTTGGGTCCGTAAAATTGACACTACGCTTCGGGCTGCTCGTCACTGACATCAAATTCCATGTTATTGACGCCAAGACTTGCTACAACGCTTTGCTCGGCAGGCCTTGGTTACATGAGTACAACATCATCCCTTCTACACAATATCAGTGTATGAAGTACTTCAAGGACGGCCTCGAGTACACGGTTATAGGGGAGCTGAACCCATTCTCCGTAAATGAATTCCGCAAATATGAAGACGCCAAGTACTTCTTACCAGAGTTCGAAGACATGGAAAGATGTCGCAAACCGGAAATAAGCAAAAAGCCATCGCCACTATCCCGATATTCGGGAGCAATACCGAGGAGGACGAAGAGATGGTCTACTCGGGAAAACCCCAAGAAAATAGGCCAGGACCATCTACTCCTATGCTGGTCTTCGGCAGTGGCTCTGAGGATGAGGCTAACTCAGTGTTCTCCGTCCGCCCGTCAATGCAGACCTTTGCTGGAGCTGACCAGAGTTTACAGATTACCTTCGTCCCGCAGCGGCATTACAAAGAACTTGACGCACTTGACATGTACAGCGTGCAAGAGCTGCAGACCTTCTACGTCCCTCCTCGCCAAAAAAGTGAAAAGGCGATCTTTTTCTATCAATCCACCGAGACTAAAGTGGAGAGAGAAGTATGGTATGGTGCCGAACCTGCGCTCGAAAGGTTTCAACCTATCCGTCTTCCCAGATACTACGCAAAGGGGCTGAAAAGACTATTGAGATGCCAAGGCATATCCTTTAAACAGACTGCTCGACAAACCCAGTTTTATAGCAAGATTTGGAGCGTTCCTGGGACTCAGCAGAAGATGCCCAACGGGAGAATGGAGACGACTGGCCTTAGATACGTTCGGTCCAAGAAACGGGAGCGATTCTATGGCTGCCATGTCATAAATAACTCTGGTGGAGAAGCGAACTCATTTCCGGACATCGTTGATGTCGAACCAGAACGAGATCCCGCCACACGAATATCAAGTCCGTCATTCGAAGAGCAGATTGACAAGCTAATAAGAGAAGCAGGTCAAAGGGTTCGGGATAACCACAGCCGCGAAATGACCATTTATGAAAAAGCCAGGACGCAACGTATCATTCAGCAGGCTACGGAGGATGACAATCCCTTTCACCCCCAACCCGCTGTGCGCTCTCGTGGCAAAAAGAAAGCCCGACGTAGAAACAACAACAAGGTCAAGAACAGGGACGACATTCCAAGACAGCAGAGCGGATCTAAGAAGCCACGCGAGCGAGGAAAAGTCAGCAGGAACCTGTCTTTCATGAAGAAGATGGGTCAGGAATACTCTTTCCCTCAAGACAAGACAAGGAAAATATTCAACCTTGTCATGAAGCATCAAATGATGATGCTCCCGGAGTCTCGATACCCTGAAAAGATAAACGAGGTCTATCACCCGGATTATTGCTCCTACAACAAAGTAGTGGGACATCCTCTCGAAGATCGCTTCACCTTCAAAAACTGGGTTGAAGATCAGTATCAGCAAGGCAAGTTTGCTTTATCCGACAATTGGAGGGTAGCCCCGCCATGAAAGCATGAGCCGAGAGCAACCTACACTGCAAGGGAAAGTCCAGATCAGCATCAAGCTTGGAAACGAGCTCGTACCTGCCATATGATAACATTATCAAAGGAGGGAAAGCACGAGAATATGGACGACTTCTCCCAATGCTTCGCAAATGAAGATGAGAATGAGCTGATTTCAGAATTTCCACCGGCGCCAAAAGAGCTGGAAGATGGAATGCACACCACGGCAGACAACCTGAAAAAAATCGACTTGGGGACGGCAAACGAGCCAAGGCCAACATTCGTCAGTGAGCTGCTGTCTGAGAAACAAGCAGCCACGTTAAAAGACGTGCTTATGCAGTATAAAGAATGTTTCATATGGAACTATTCAGAGATGCCGGGATTAGACCCAGAGATAGCTGTGCATAAACTAGCGATATCGCCGGACGTCAAGCCAGTCAAACATGCGCCAAGAAGAATGCGGCTCGAGCTTGAGATGAGTATCAATGCCAAAGTCAAGAAGCTAATCGACTCTGGCTTCATCCAAGAAGTCCAATACCCTGACTGGATCGCCAATATTGTTCCGGTAATGAAGAAAAATGGGACAGTACACGTCTGCGTAGATTTTCGGGATCTCAACAAAGCTTGTCCAAAAGAAGACTTCCCAGTGCCTGCCACCGAGTTGATGATCGATAACAAATCCACCCATGAAGTCTTCTCATTCATGGAAGGATCTTCAAGGTACAACCAAATCGAGATGCATCCTGAAGACCAAAAGCACACTACTTTCCGGACTCCGCTGGGCATATTATGCTACAAAGTGATGCCATTCGGTCTGAAGAACGCTGACGCCACCTACCAGAGGGCCATGATAAAGATCTTTGATGACCTCGTACATGAGATTGTTGAATGTTACATCGACGGCCTCGTGGTGAAAATCAAATCATACGAGGAACACTGGGAGCATTTGAAAATAGTGTTCCAGCGTCTTCGGAAATATAATCTGAAGATGAATCCTCTGAAATGCGCATTTGGAGTTTCCTCAGGCAAATTCATAGGATTCATCGTATGACAACGGGGCATCGAAATAGACCAGTCAAAGATTAAGGCGATTATGGAAATGCCTTTGCCAAGAACTCTCAAGCAATTGCGGTCTCTCCAAAGAAAGCTCACGTATATCCGGCGGCTCATAGCTAACCTTTCCGGCAAATGCCGCCTCTACAGTCATCTAATGAAGAAAGGGACCCCGTTCGTTTGGGATCGTAAATGCCAAATCGCACTGGATGAAATCAAGCAATATCTGCAGAATCCGCTGGTACTAACCGCTCCGATCAAGGGAAAGCCCCTCATCCTGTACACGACAGCCCTTGAAGGTTTTTTAGGCGCGTTATGGGCACAAGAGAACGACTAGGGGAAGGAGAGAGCTCTCTATTATTTGAGTCGAGTTCTCCCGAGGGCAGAAAATAACTACTCCCCCATCGAAAAGCATTGCCTGGCATTGATCTTCACAGTAACAAAACTCCGACATTACTTGGTAAATGAGGTCTATCTTATATCAAAGGTGGATCCTCTCAAGTATTTGATGTCAAGAGCCATGCTAACAGGAAGGCTTGCCAAGTGGGCCCTCCTCTTGATGGAGTTCTCGATAGTATATCGACCCCTTAAGGCAATAAAAGGCCAGGCCATCGCCGATTTTCTCGCTGAGCATCCGATACCTACCGACTCTCCCTTGAACTGCGAGTTGCCGGACGAACACGCATTTAATGTAATTAACAGGGAGAAATAAGGGAATGATACCCGATGGGAACTCTACTTCGATGGAGCGTCCTCCTTGAAGAAGTGAAAGCAAAATACCCCCATGATTAAAGTCGGGGTGGGCCTTATCTTCAAGACTCCATAGGGAGGGATTATGCATTTTGCCCTTTCCTTAACGGAGCCAAGAACGAACAATGAAGCTGAATATGAAGCTTTGATAGCAGGTCTTGAGATTGCTGTCGACATGGGCGTTGAAAACCTCCTCATATCTGGAGACTCCCAACTGGTCGTTAGCCAAGTAAATGGCGACTACCAGACGTGCAAACCAGAACTAATCAGGTATAGTGAAAGAGTGCAGCAATTGCTGACGCAAATCCCCTCCTACACCCTGAAAAGCATACCGCGTGCGGAAAATATCAAGACGGATGCGTTAGCCAAGCTCGCTAAAGAACTGGCCGATGAAAACCTCGATGATGTAAGGATCATTGTGCATAGCCGCAGGATTCTCGTACCAGCAGAAATACCTCCGGAGTCGTCTGAAGAAACGGAAGCGGCCGAACATGCGGCATTCTAGTTAGAAGATGAAGAAGAGGCAAAGGATTGGAGAGAAGTCTTTGTAGACTATTTCAAATCCCATCGAACGCCCGAAGACGCGTCGTCAAGACATCAGCTCATGAAGCGAGCCCTGTTTTTCACCTTCGTCAATGGTACTCTTTATAAGAGATCATTTGATTGCCTATGGCTGAGATGCCTGGGACCAGAATAAGCAAAAATGGTCGTTCAAGAAACTCATAACGGACTCTGCAGTTCCCATCAAGCTGGGCCAAAGATGAAGCTGAAGATCAAAAGAATGGGCTACTATTGGCCCACAATGGTTCAGGACTGCCTCGAATATGCGAAGCAGTGTCACTCGTGCCAAATTCATGGGGACTGCATCTATCAGCATCCAAATCCGCTACATCCGACATTGGCTAGTTGACCGTTCGAAATGTGGGGAACCGATATAATCGGGCCCATTGAGCCAGCATCGTCCAGGGGACATCGGTTCATATTGGCAACGACCGATTACTTCTCTAAGTGGGTGGAAGAAATACCGCTAAGAGAGGTGAAGACGGAGAACATCCTTCATTTCTTCAGGACACACATCATCTACCGATTCGGCACTCCGCGATGGATCATCTCGGATAATAGGCCGGCCTACAAAAGCCATAAGATCAGCCGCTTCACACAGCAGCATAAAATAGATTGGAGATATTCTTCACTTTATAATCCTCGAGCTAACGGTCTAGCTGAGGCTTTCAACAAGACCTTGATAAAGATCATAAAGAAAATGGTGTCCAGAAATAAAAAGGACTGGCACGAAAGATTGCATGAAGCTCTCTGGGCCTATCGGACTACGTTTAAGATGGCCACGAAAACAATGCCATTTGCGTTAGTATTCGCAAAGAGGCGGTACTTCCCTTGGAGATAGAGCTACTCTCTCTACGAGTAGCGGTTCGATACGAGCCGACAGACGAAGAAAATGCCCATCTTCGACTAGAGGAGCTCGATGCTCTCGATGAAACTCGTCTAATGGCGCAGCAAAAGCTAGAAGCTTATAAAGAAAGGATGACGCGCTCATACGAAAGATTGGCTAGGCCAAGAACATTCCGCCAAAACGAACTTGTCCTAGTCGTAAAAAGACCTATGATCCCTAACTGTGCCAAACGGGGGAAATTCGAGCCAAACTATGAGGGCCCGTACATTATAGACAAGGTCTACTAAGGTGGGGCCTATTTTCTCGTGGACATGCATGGCGAAAGACCCTTCCGGCCAATAAACGGCCGATTCCTGAAAAAATACTATGCCTGACGAATCACAGCCCATGTCAATGATAGATGACGACGCATATGTCCGCTCGCTATCTTTTTGAGTCAAGACTCTAAGAGTAGTGCCCAACAATACTCCGTCTCAAACATAGAGAGCTATGGACTGTAACGTCCTTAAACTAGCTACGGAGTGAGATGTCCTTAAACTAACAATGGACCGAGATGTTCTTAAACTAACAATGGACCGAGATGTCCTTAAATTAACAACGGACTAAGATGTCTTTAAACTAACAACGTCGACTCTAACACGATGATAGGGGAATGCAAGTCCACAAGTCCCAGCGGTGAAGACTGCAACTTAGATACCACCGGTGAAACATGTGGCTAAACTATTCTCGAGAGT
This sequence comes from Agapanthus africanus, assembly GCA_030015575.1. NCBI lineage: Eukaryota > Viridiplantae > Streptophyta > Magnoliopsida > Asparagales > Amaryllidaceae > Agapanthus > Agapanthus africanus. The sequence goes on from JASDDO010000028.1 coordinate 112,694,878, forward strand.
TTCATCGTTAAGAAAAAAGGTACGTCCACAAGTGAGATGGGCACAGATGAAAACCCGAAAGGGCTCCATGAGTAAAAACAGCAGGACTACCGGCGAGTTTGTGAAAACCCGAAAGGGTGCAACCTAGTTAAAATAAAGACACCTGCAAGTTCCTCTCGACCTTGTAAGGAAGAAATGCCTTCGTGAGATCCTTACGACTCATAAGGGAACAACACACTTAGGGATCCCTACGATTCCTAAGGAGAAATTGCACTTACGAGATCCTCACGACTTGTAAGGAGAATTCTCCCTATGAGACCCTCATGGCTCATAGGATTCATAAAATCTTAAGCTACAGGGATCTGAACCTGTTCTTAAGCCATCATATTCCCCAAATTGCCCTACAATTGGTTCAATATTGACCCTTGTATACAATCCACGGGCCCAAATAAACATTTCCACCACCAAGTCCCACCCACGACAAGGAATGTCCTCATGTGGTGAACGTCACTTGTAAGTCCTCTCGACTTATAAGGAGAAAACACTCTTGTAAGATCCTTACGACTTATAAGAGAACATACACTTAGAAATTCTCACGATTCCTAAGAAGAATATACACCTACGGGATCCTCACGACTCGTAGGGAGACACTTTTATGAGACCCTTATGGCTCATGAAGTCAAAAGCCTTAGTCGACAGGATCCTAACCCTGTTTGCTAAGTCACCTTTGTTCGAACCGACGAAGGCAGATGATAATTCGCTCCTGGCAATATCCCAGTGGTAGCGATGCTGATGCCTAAATCAGTATCAAATTCCAAGTCCTTTCACGGTAAATGATGATTCGCTCCTGGAAATATTCCGGTCGCAGCGATGCTGATGCTAAGATTGGTATCAGATCTTGAGTTCCATACTCGCAGCAAAAAATCAGTGAGCCAAAAATGCATATGAAATAGCCGAAATGATAGGGCAACTTGCGACAAAAATCAGCAATTAAAATATATGCATACAAAAATAGCCGAAATGATTGGGCAACTCGCAATAAAATGTAGCGAGTAAAGAAAGAGAAAAATAGCCGAAATGATTGGGCACCGCGAAAAATAGCCGAAACGATTGGGCAATCGTGACTTTCGCGATATAAAAAGCTGAAATGATAAAGTATCGCGGAAAGAAATAAAAAATGAAATGACATTTCTGCCCTGCAGGTGAGATCACATTAACCCCTGTATGCAATCTATGGGCACAAACGAAAAGGGAACCATATTGTCCCACCAGGCTTCATTAAATGGAAGCCAGATCTCGATAGCTACATCTACAGCCTAGAAATCAAAAACAACGTTCTTCTTTCCTCCAGCAGGATAAAGGTGCGACATCAACAAATGGAGCCACGACAAAGTCCTCTAGTTCTAAATCTCAACGGTTCACAGATGACCTAGAGACTACCTCGGAGCCATGTCAAAATCCCTAGTTCCAAGTCTCGACGGCAGCATCCACAGCCTAGAGATCAACCAAACAGCGTTCTTCTTTCCTCCAGCAGGATACAGGCGCGACATCAACAAACGGAGCCACGGCGATGTCCCCTAGTTCCAAACCTCTACGGTTCACAGACAACCTAAAGACAATCTCGACATTCGTCGCAATATTGCATACACTATGTTAACCAACGAAGCAAAGGAAGATCCCTAGCTTTAGGGTCTTGACGACAACTCAATTGAGACCTGAAAGACTATCGGAGACCATCCCACTCCAGAGCGGAGTGGTCATGACTCATCGGGGCTCCCAAACTGAGCCTAACCTCAAGTAAAAAGCGACATGAAATATCCCTAACGCTTGTTCTTTTGACAGTAATATTACCTGGAAGATTACTTGAAGACGTCTTGTCCAGCCCCCGAAGGGATCAGAGTCACGACAGTCGTGGGGCTACCTGAACAGTAAGATTGCATATCAGGGAATATATCAGCCAACGCGACGGTGCGACGGGTAAAAAACCTAGTACCACTGACCCTAATGAACTTCTATTAGCAGGAGTTAACTGTGACGTTAGGAAACCCTAGTGAGAACTTCTCGATTCGTCTCGACTCATGAGGAAATTAGTGTCCTTGCGAGAACATCTCGATACGTCTCGACTCGTAGGGAAAAGCCTTAGGCAATGGGGATAAGGATATGTTTCCTAAGCACTGGGGCCCTGCAAGTCAGTCCAAGATGGGCTATTGCATACTATTCACGGGCCACACTCTCTAAGATCGAATCTTGACAAGGAGGGAAACAACCACTTACGAGTTCTCTCGACTTGTAAGCGGGAAAAATTCTCTTGTGAGATCCTTACGACTCTCAAGAGAAAACGCACTTAGGAGTCCCTATGACTCTTAAGGAGAAAAGACACCTACGAGATCCTCTCGACTCGTAGGGAGAAAAGCCTTTGTGAGACCCTCACGGCTCATGAAATTGAAAAGTCTTAGGCAACAGATCTGAACCTGTCTTCTAAGCCATTGTTGCCCAGCAAGGAGATCAAGATAGACTATCTACAAGACGCATTTGCTAAAGGGACACGCCCGTATAAAATGAAGTATGCCTTTTATTCATAAATTCAAGTGAATACAAGTTACATTTCACAAAGGAATCGAAATGAGTACATGTTATTCATAAACTGCAAGTTTACAGTAAAAAAGGGGGGTATAAAGTCGGTTATTGAGGAGGAGGCGTCTTCAACAAATCAGCCAGCCGCTTGCGCGCTCCCCTCAATCCTTTCCCGCAATCGGCCGCCGCGGCCAACTCCGCTTCAACTTGAGCCCATTGTCGCAAACAGGACGAAATCTTTTCATCGATTCCTAGCATGGCAGCTTCGCAGTCCTGCACGACCCGCTCAGTAGAGTCAAGCGTCCGCCTCGGCGTCAACCCATCCGAAATACATCTCTAGAGACTATCGAAGGTGGCTTTCAGCTGTGTGGCATTCGCTTCAATCTGGGCGTGCAGTCGGACGGATTCGCTGGAAGCCACCTCATGTTCCTTTCGTCTCAAGGTCGCCTTTTGTTCAAAATGGTGATTGAAAGGGACACTACGCTTGATCCAAGCAGCCCGCTGAGAGTTCAAATTTAATACTTCAGGAGCTGGACGCTTGAGCTCAATCTCGTACAGGCAAGCCTTGATCTTTCTGCAGTAATCAACCCAATAGCCGATGAGATCTTCATCATGGAAGTTCACGAGTGTCGCCAGCATTGGATTGACTTCAACAGCAAAATCTGTAGCAGAACCGAGAGCCTCGGCATCGAGATCTTCGATGAATTCGCTCAATATTTGCCGGTTATTTGCAGCGCCCCTAGAAGATGTGCGTTTAGCAAAAGGCCCTACCGGCATTGGAATGCGAGACTCAAAGGGAGCCGGAGCCGGTGCAGTTGCTGCAAAACAAATTATGGTCAAATGTCGATTTGGGAGGTAAAGAAAATACACGAGGAATGGAGTCTATTATACTGGCTGTGGCAGGTAGCAGAATTGGGAGTATCGGAGGCGCGGCTATCCTCTCGTCTCCTCCTCCGATTCGTGATCCTGTGATCGATATAAAGAAGACTTAGCAACAATACGGCTATTCATAAAAGAAAGAGGGAGACATTGACTGAAGAATATACTAACCAATACCAGCAGGCAGGATGGCTTCCGACTGGAAGGAGAAATGCGGGTTCAACACCTGGTATAGATGGTCGAAAAGGACTCCTGCAGAGTTGCAACAATATACTGTCAACACAAGGAAGATGGTATCCACAGTTAAACTAAATAAGTTGCAAACCCATACCTTCCAATATTTGAGAGGACACGGGAGAAGGCGAAGGGACGATGACCGTCAGGGCAGCGACTGGTAACATTTCTTCAGATGGCACAGCCTCGGGATTCACCGCGCCTGTACTCAAGACGAAAAAAATATCATTAGAAGGGTTGAACAAGATTGAAAAGCTTGAAAATAGGGACTCAGCGATTACCTTATAAATCAGGGACCGAAACCATGGTGGAGGCGTCACCGGGTGTAACGGTTTCTTTGTTCTCTCTCAGAGGAGTAGATTCCGTGCCTATAGCTTCATCCCCTGACTCGACGAGGGCCGTCGTGACGCTTGCGACGCCCGCCGACACCAAGGAGCCACAGGAAGAAAGGGCAGCGGTCTGGACAATCCCAGACTCCAGAGAGAGGGTAGCAACTTCGGGCACAGTAACCGCCAGGGTTTCACCCGCCATCCCATCGACAAGACTTGGCCCTGCAGAAAATGCATATGTCAAAATTTAAAGATCAAGTTCTAGTAAAAGACTCGGTGTTATGTTGCCTTAGAGCAGCTTTTCGGTTTCTTCCCGAGCTGCGCGCGCAACCTGTCTACGGGCGGTAGACAACGCAGAGGGAACATCCGCCAAAGGAGTATCAGCAAGCAGAATGCTGCTTGAGCCTGCATCCACGGCCAAACTGGCATCACGTTCCCTCGCCGCGAGCTTCCTACACTTCCTTTCGGTCTGAGAAGTGAGAAACGATCTCCTCAAGACCTCTGATAAAGGGACATCATTGTCCGAACCAAGCTCTGCCTCTGGAGCCGTTACGGCATCCGTCATCAGATGCTTTAGCAAAGCCTTCTGCGGTAGCGTTGGGAGAGCTGGGGCCACAATAACTGGCTCTGGAAGTTTTACCTCATCGCTGCTCAGGAGCGACACTGCACTTGGAATAACCCGAGTCAAGGTAGTCCCTGCAACAAGAGGAAAGAGAGGGTCAGAGCATGAATAAAGAATAAAAGGGATAAAAGCATAATGAACTGGACTATACCAAGGCCTAAGGAAGCGCGGAGCCTCTCATTCTCTTCGAACGTCTTGAGGGAAGCCGCGAGAGCCTCTTCGGCAGAAATACCTGTTGAGGAAGAAAGCGTCAGTAGAAGCATAATAAAAAGATAGACGCGGAAGAATGTAATTGAAGTATACCTGACTTTGCGATAGTGATCAGTGCCGCTTCATCGCGAACCAGTTGCTCGGAAGCCATAAGGGCAGCTTGGAGATCAGTATCATCCGCAGGCGGGATGTATAAACCCTTATTGGTCCCATACTCGCACAAACCCTCGCTGTAAGAAGCATGTGGCTCCTAGCCAAATATGATGTCGGCAGAAAACGACGACCTTTTCTTCTTTTGTGAGCGAGCGCCAGCGGCCGATGATAGAAGCTTGCGCTTAACGGGCATCTTTGGGCGGCGGGTCCCGATTTCCACGCCAATGCCAGACTCCGGGATGCTACAGCTACCGTTTCTACAGGAAGACGGGATAGAGGCTTCTCAGGGAAGGCGCGGGACCACAACTGCAGCAGCTTCTCTTAAGGAAGGATGAACGGTGGTCCGTCGCTTCTGCTGGATTACCAACAGGGACAACATCCTTGTGATCAAGCAATAATCGCCTATCTTCTCTGATAACAACACCTGTCGCATGCTGATACCACGCCACGTAGGCGTTCGAAGCTTTTCGCACGTAGCTTGGCCCGCTGATGAGAAAGCTGGACCCCGTGTTTAGCCGCATGAAGTGGTGCAGCACGCTGCGGATACCCTCTTTTGTAGCAACCGGTTCAGCTAAGAAAACCTCAAGCGGGACACCCTGATCATAACCCGACTATTGAGCAAAACATTGCGGGTTATACCTCATGAACAGTGCTGAAGCGCCTTGCCTGAACACTAGAAAACCTGGCTTGATCGAATATAAGTGCAGGATCTCCCGGGCCTTCAATGTAGAAGCCCCGTCTTAGAAAGTATCGCGCAGTGGTTGCAATGCCTTGGTGGATTCCTTGCCGATAGTTAAGACTCTGTCAACAAAAGTCATACTATCCCCGACCATACGCGGGCTAATGACCAGGCGTCGAGCCTCTCGCTGCGACGGATCTAACGCGGAAGCGTCCACTAGAAACATGACCCGGGGAAAGTTATAGCTGTCATAGAAGCGGGGCCGTTAGTGGACTCCGAAAGCACAAAGCACGTGCATTTCGACCCAGGACATAAAGTAGTGCAGCAGAAGATGCACAAGTTTTACTCCAGGTTGAGTAGTATCCGCTGCTAAGCTCAGGCCGTGGTATAGATGAGCCAGTCCCGCAATCCCAACGGCCACATGCGTCCCCGCAACCATGCGATGGGCCGGGTAAAAGACTGACGGCCTCATATAGCGAGGATGCATCGGAAGCACGAACTAGTTCAACCACAAGCCAATAAACCCCAGGAAAAACGTCTTTTCATCGACGTCAGAAGCAGCAAGCTCTGCGAAAGGGACAACCGGGATGTCCGGAATAAAGAAGCTGTAAGTCTACGGTAGCGCTCCAGCCGTCAAACTGACGCCAAATGCGGAATAAAAACTTTTATAACTGGCGCCATCGCATACTATAACCCGGATCTGCCATTAACGCTAAACTAACATACTGTAAAGAGGGTAGAATTGTTATACCGAACGATCCGAGTCCTTCGGTCTTTAACCATCATCCCACGCTCCGTTGCGGCTACTCCGATCTCCTGGCTCCTCGTCGAGATGGCACCACATCTACGGATCTTTAAACGGGCTCCCGCCTCTGAACCGAGGCAACTCGGTCATCAAGTTTGCTAAAAGAGATGACCAAGATTGATGTAGAGAATGAGTAGAACACTTTGTCTCACTTCGTCCAAATCCATGGACGAACGGTTAATGAAATTGCCTTTTGAATCGGATGATGGAAAAATGAGCTATATGAAATTACATGAAGCAAAACTATCATAATCTTTTTTCCAAAAATTCTTTAGCCTCCAAATGAAGTGGCCGGCCATTATCAAGAGGGGGGTGAGTGTAGGAGAGGGGAGAGTGACCATAACAATTAATGAATAGAATGATTCATCTAACATCTTGCATTTATCATTAATGCATACATTGAATCAAAAAACCCTAGTCATCAAAACATTAAATGAACATTTAATGCAACCATGGGTCACTAATCCTAGTCACCTTCTAGAACCTTCTAAAATCACGACTCACCTCATGACTCACCCAATGAAGGAAAGATAAATCCGTATTAAACCGAATGTTTAATACGGGTGAAATAAAACTGGAAACTGGCAACTTCCAAAAGCGACCCCGAAATGAATTTCAGGATAACCCCGTAACAGTATAAACATACCCGCATTTGTATTACGACCGAATACAAATGCAACTGAGACAAAGATATTATATCTACACATTATAATACTCGGATCCGGCTTAAACCAAAGCCCATCAGTATTATCTGCCCGAAATATGACACGTGCGTAAACGCACGTGCATTTTCCGAACCCTGCCATAAAACCATACGGCCTCTACAACGTTTCGCCCGAACTTGGGAAACTATCTGTAGGGGACTCTAATGACTCGTCAGTACCCTGGCAGTGGGTTTAACCACAAGCCGTCAGCGGCACTAGCTGTGCGTAACGGCTGCCCATGTACTGACCTCAAGGGAGGCCGATGAGCGAACTCATCCGGAAACTCTACTGAGCCTAACAGTGACAATGTATATACAGTCCAGTCCGTTCGTCTATGAGTATCGCATATCAGGCCTAGGGGGCTGGTAACGTCAGACCCCAATAGCGGTATAAGTCGTGCCGGAGACAAGCCCTAAACACCCTGAGAAACTACCGGAGTACCTACCAGTAATTCTCACCTGCCTTGGCCAAGGACTTGGTGTAATGGCTTTCCTAGACACAGCGCGACCTCTACCCCCAATACCGGAAGAGACGAATCCCCTGCCGATCCGCTCACTTGCCTCCATGTGCCTCGGGACTGTACCCAAAAACTATCTGTTTGCACGACTCCTTTGAGCCGTGGTAAGGTAGAAATCAAAGCACAGTGGGAACTCACACGAGACAAATGATGACCTCAGGTCGATGAACTAACCTGTACACATGTCACCAGGGAATGCTATCTGACGATAGGTATAATACCAACTAGCAGGTTCCCAGCGAGTCCTGTCCAGTGTACTCACAACCCAATGAGCACCTGTATACATCTTAGGTGATCCAACTGACACCAGTGGATTGTGAGACCGGCCACCGCCCCTCGTCGGGGTCTCGACTGTATACACTAGTCTACTTCGGAGTATCGATGCCCTGTCTCGAAACTCCCACGACTAGGGACCACTATTAAGGATGTGCTTATGGACTACCCAACTCTCACGTATATGATCGCCCTCATACTGTTGGTAGTCAAGCAAGATCCTAAGGGCTCTATCAACGTGTAACATGTGATCAGTCACCTGAACCTGTACACGACTGATAAAGGTAAACCAGATAGCATACTATCATCTCGAGTAAGACTGTCCTACCGGAATAGGTCCTCCTCAATCATTGCAATCACGTGCCTGCGATCCAATAATAGACTTTGAGGGCACTATATCCAACAATCTCCCACTTTCACTTAAGGCTAATTTTTGCGATGTCACATACTCACAGCCCGTGTGATACCGAACATCCAACTCCTCTACTAATCAGTTTTACAAAGCCCGTTTGTAAAACTATTGTGTTCGAGAAATAGCCTCAGTGAGTGGATCCGTCCTGATGTTTCTTTCTATGTCTCTCTTAATCTCAAGTTCGCGGAGAAAGCCATCTCCCGAATTGAGTAATACCTGTCTTAGAACATGTCTGGATATCTGATGGGACCTAGTTCATAAATGAACTCCAAAATCCAAACTTCTTAAACTGTATCGATAACTGAACCTAATCAGTATCCTGCACCATGCCTCTCACAGTATCCTCTTGGACCATCTGTCCATAATACTGCCCCCTTCGTCAGAGGGAAAACTATAACTCTGACAATCACTCTGTCATCCATGTCACCTTTGAAGCCTGGAATGATAACCGTCTCCCGAAGGAGGCTGCCGTCATCAAATCCGTAGAACATCCACTTATGTTCTAAAACTGCTTCCTTATGTCTCTCCAGGATTGGATTAATATAAACTTATCGCATCTAGTGCAAAAACAACATCTGGTGTGGTACTTGACATCTCACGATTGACTCAATTGCCTAAGCAAGTGATCTGCCAATCATGCACATCCCTCTCCCATTTAGTCTGTAAGACACCTTTAGAGAGGGTAACTCCATCACCTGCAGGTACACCACCATGCCTGGAGTCATCTATTCTAAAAACCATTAGAATACTGTCAAAGTACCCACATTGGGAAACTACCCAAATCTAGATCTAAAACCATAGATCTAGAAACCAGAATGTCTGATATTATATCCATATCCTGTCTGGAGAAACAACTGTGTGACGACCACGGTACAACCGATCGTAGTATAGGAATTTTACTTCTTACTCTGTGTATGTCATCCAAATACCAGGACATTACACCCTACTACCTTCTTAACAGATCCATTCCCTATTCTGATGAAGTCAAACCCATGACTGTCACATCAAAATTAGATGATCTATCTCCGCTATAACCGCTCAAGTCTATAAATAGACATAAGCTACTTGCCCACTATCCTTCCGCTGCTCCCACTGACCACAACAACCCTCTGGCAGAATAATATACATGTGCACTTCTAAAGCTAGTTTAGAACGACGCTATACTTAAACTCCTGCCGGGTCTCATAGTCCGGAACAACAGTAGTGTCAAGTCTGGTTAAATAGGAACCTCCCTGTCACCGTCCTTGAGGCTACCGGAGTACCTCTCGGGTGTCTGAGATTACCCACTATATCTGCGGAGTGGCTATTGGAATGTCAAACCTGATTGAATCTTTATGTCCTATTAAATTTTCCGTAATCGTTTGCGGTTCTGGAATCACTTCCAGTTCTACCATACTCCCACTACTGTTTTCTGAAAAAAATCCATTTTACTAAAACTGTGGCGAGTCAAGAACAATATCACTATTGATCTTCCAGATGGTAGAAAGTCAACCCTCGTCATAACCCGGGCCAACCCACAAACTGCCATTATAAAAACGTGCCTTGAGTTATCCAGAGTCTGGTTTTAAGCATAAGCCGGACAACTCCCCGTACCTTAACATCGTTAAGATATGAACCATTCTATATCTAATATAGAAACTTTGGCACTTATTTAATTGGAACCAGATTCTAATCTTGCAGCTGTCTCCAGTGCATATCAACTTAATGGAAAGAGGCTAATCAGCATTACTCAACTTAGGAATCCATCCAATTACGAGTAATCTGAAAGAGAAACAAGTTTCTCAAAACCATTACTATCAACCGAATACCAATCACAAGTATCTACATCTTCGATCTCTTTGAAGAATCCCGATACGTGCGATCTTTGGTTCTCTACTTTATTCTTATACCCACAAGTTCTTAAAACTTAGACCTTGTATTTCTACGAAACACTTGTCTAAAAACTAGAGAAGTCATAAGTAAACAGAACATAGTACGAGGACCAACCCCTTTGTCCTGATGGACACTGGACAACATACAATGCTCTGTATAAGTCCGCTGAGTTCAATAACTCAAAACCTGTGCATCGTAGGTTGAAAACTGTACTTATGGTTAAGGACTACTCCGTTGTTCAATGCTCCTTACCCAATCGTCAACAGATGTAGGTAAATGTCATCGACATAATATTAAAAAGTTATATCTCACTTTATAAAAATAAACGTACAGATATATCATTTTGAAATTGGTGCACAACAACGGATACTCAAAACCAAATACATGACTGCCGGCAATAACCCAGGCGACTTCCTTAAATATCACCAATTTCAACGAATTCCGATATAATGAGGATGATCACCTAATTCCTAATAACTCACTCCCACTCATCATCTGTAAAACCATACAGATGTGAGAATCATACCTGGTAAATATATACCCTGGAGTAAGTATCTAATCGGGAAAACAGTTTTCCTTTAACAATGCACCGAAACATAAAAATGTTTCGTAGGGGTATCCTGGTATTCCTAGTAACACCTCTTCCATAATCCAATTCATGACTATAACCGTATATTTGATTGCCATCTCTCCAAATTCCTTTATTTGTCTTTAGTCGTTACCTCCTGTACACCATCGTTAGGCTAAATGGTTTTCTTCCTTCCCTACCGATCGACACCAGCCTATGGTTTGGAAGAAGACTATCCAGTAAGCATAATAGGTGAACCCTCCTAAACCAAGGAGTACTCGCAACCTGAGAGAAGGTGATGATAAAAGACAACTGAATAATACTTTATTCTATTTCTCCCGAACTGGGGGAAAAAAGCAAAGGTGAAATAGGAGTGGCGATGAACTACACGGTTTGGTCGTAAATGATAACATTCGCAATTTACTTTGCCCTCTTTCTAATCCCTTTATTTTGTCTTTACATATTACCTTCTGTGCACCCTACTTAGGCTAATTGGTTTTCTTCATTCCCTACCTTTCGGCACCTGCCTGTGGTTTGGAAGAAGACTATCTAATAAGCGTAATAGGTGTACTCTCCTAAACCAAGGAGCTCTCGCAACCTGAGAGAAGGTGATAATAAAAGAAAACTGAATAAACCAATTCTTTTTCTCCTGAACCTGGATCCATCCTCGAAGAAGTCCCTTCGAGTTCATATATAACCATACGATGGATCTATCCAATGGAAGTGGATGTCCGTAGTAATACGGGGTGTTCTGAGAAATGCAAAGGGTAAAAGAAGGAGTGGCAATGACTTATGCAACTCAGACAATCCAAAAGCCAGTATTTTAAGAAGGTTCGGTCAACTTGGTCACTGAGTCATAGTCTAGGGTCGGTCAAAGGTCGCTGCCAAAGAGAGAGAGAAAAGAAACACTCTGCGTGCACTCTAACCTAGATCAGAATGGTTATCACTTTATCTAATCCGGAAACCTCCCACTGTACTGTCAAATTCTCCTCCAAACCTGAAAGAAGAATCAATCGGGATCACCCGAAGAGTAAACCAACTCATCAGTGGGAATCGGGATCCAACTCTCATCGCATGATAACGTGACGGAATCCACTCACGTTATCACACTCCAGAAGGTATGCGCATGCCTGGCAAGTTTCAGTTTCTTTAGAAACTCCCGATGTGATTTTTACCCCATGTTCTTATGACCTTGACGAAGGCCAACAAATCATAAGTCACATGTCAAGTTCTTCCCGTCATTATCTTGTTTATTCGAACCCACCCGTACATACCCTTGACGAAGGCCAACAAGGTAATACGACTGTCCCAAACCAACTCATCTATCTATGCAACAAATGAATACCCCAGCAGCTACCAAACACTATGCCTTGACGAAGGCCAACAAACATAGCTTGAATACTACTGACCATCCATAAGAAATGACGGAGGGCTACGGCTGGTTTTTGGCGAAAAACCTCTAACGTAATGAACTTGATCTCGTTGAAGGAACCTGATAGTTTTTTATAAAAAATATAGTGGCGAAAACCTTTGCTAAAGAGGTCACTCCCGGTGAAGGGATCTCGGCTCTTTCCCCGTGGAATGAGGTGCAGGATATTCCAACTGAATACCGCGATGCAAAGTAACATGTAGTCGACTATAGTGTAGTTATTACCCTTATGCAAACATCTGCCCAAGGGGTCACTCCCGGTGAAGGGATATCGTCCCTTGCCTCGTCGAATGAGGTGCAGGATATTCCAACCGAATACCACTGTGCAAAACAAAAGAAAACGTCTTTGTAAAAACACTTTTTAAAACTGTTCCAACAACATCCAAACAGGTTTGTTTTCCTTTGCATTGATCAGAATCAACGCAGTCCCATCAATTAATCACACCAGAAAAGAATGAAAATAAAATGTACGTATATACCATCCGCATTCGCCACTGGGTTCCGTCATTACCCGTTAGGTTACTTAACTAACAACAGAGCAGGGACTGGACTAGCGCGGGTGCAAAACATATACAATATCTACTAGTATATATACTAATATACAATAATCGCTCCAGGCGTGATAATATGCAACATTACAGAGAAGTAATAAGCATCACAGAACAATACAGATAATCTGGGATCCCCGGGTTTCACAGAACCGCTGCTGAAACCCGACGTTCCCCTGGTCGTGTGGATAGCCTGTGCAATTAAACCTAGACCCCTACGGGTGCGGCAAGTTACCCGCCAAAACCTGAAGCGAGGCAGTCCCATACAACAAAGTGAATGGACCACCCGACACTTCACGGAATCCGGTAACATGAGCACCCCTCCTTGGGTCAACCTGTACCCCCTACGAGTGCGGAGAATAGTCTGCCAATTCTAGAGTGAGGCCCCTCTGCCTCTCAAAGCCATGAGATCCGGACCCGTTGCCCTCCAGAACCCGGCTATCCGTGCACTCCGTCGCGGGGTAAACCTAGTACAGAAATGAAAAAAATGTACAACGGGTACATCGACCTCAGCCCGATCGTGTCCTAAAAGAATATTATACAAACAGGCAGTGACGGCAGTCCACATGTTGGACGCTCGCCCCGCAATATCAAATGTACAAATAAATCCAAACTGCACTACCATTGCACACTGCTATCCACCACGACAAATCCGCAACATCACAGCACAACACAGAACATCAACGCGAATGTCACGTTCGCAAACCCATCTAAAAGAACTATAGCAAATAGACGCAATTTACCGCTCGAATGACATTCACGGTCGGAGATATAATATAAGTACTGTAAACTAACAAGTTTAAAATTTCGAACGACAAAATTTCCCGAAGTGGGCCTCACGTACATCTGCTGTACAGTAAAAAACACTGGGCCCAAAAGAACCATTCCAAAACCACAATTTCCCATGTAGAAGCTACTGTAGAAATTTGGTGCACTGTGGCTATAGTACGGCGGCGGATCCGCCGCCAAAACGTGGTTTTGGCCGCTGATCCGCCGCTCTACAGTAAAATCAGCCCACCAAATTTTCACAGTTTTCTTAGAAAAGCCTGCTCGATTTTCTGAGATGCTCAAAATGATTTTTAGGCCTGTTTTAAAATCGACAGAAAGTTTAGACTTGGAAATTGCGATTTTGAAAATTCCGCTCGATCGATATTTTAAACGCGTTAGAACAAGTTAGTAAAGCTTAATGGCGTGGCTCTGATACCATGTAAGTCTACGGTAGCGCCCCGGCCGTCAAACTGACGCCAAATGCGGAACAAAATTTTTTATAACTGACGCTATCGCATACTATAACCCGGATCTGCCATTAACGCTAAACTAACATACTGTAAAGAGGGTAGAATTGTTATACCGAATGATCCGAGTCCTTCGGTCTTTAACCATCATCCCACGCTCCGTTGCGGCTGCTCCGATCTCCTGGCTCCTCGTCGAGGTGGCACCACATCTACGGATCTTTAAACGGGCTCCCGCCTCTGAACCGAGGCAACTCGGTCATCAAGTTTGCTAAAAGAGATGACCAAGATTGATGTAGAGAATGAGTAGAACACTTTATCTCACTTCGTCCAAAACCATGGACGAACGGTTAATGAAGTTGCCTTTTGAATCAGATGATGGAAAAATGAGCTATATGAAATTACATGAAGCAAAACTATCATAATCTTTTTTCCAAAAATTCCTTAGCCTCCAAATGAAGTGGCCGGCCATTATCAAGAGGGGGGTGAGTGTAGGAGAGGGGAGAGTGACCATAACAATTAATGAATAGAATGATTCAGCTAACACCTTGCCTTTATCATTAATGCATACATTGAATCAAAAAACCCTAGTCATCAAAACATTAAATGAACATTTAATGCAACCATGAGTCACTAATCCTAGTCACCTTCTAGAACCTTCTAGAATCACGACTCACCTCATGACTCACCCAATGAAGGAAAGATAAATCCGTATTAAACCGAATGTTTAATACGGGTGAAATAAAACTGGAAACTGGCAACTTCCAAAAGCGATCCCGAAACGAATTTCAGGATAACCCCGTAACAGTATAAACATACCCGCATTTGTATTACGACCGAATACAAATACAACTGAGACAAAGATATTATATCTACACATTATAATACTCGGATCCGGCTTAAACCAAAGCCCACCAGTATTATCTGCCCGAAATATGACACGTGCGTAAACGCACGTGCATTTTCCGAACCCTGCCATAAAACCATACGGCCTCTACAACGTTTCGCCCGAACTTGGGAAACTATCTGTAGGGGACTCTAATGACTCGTCAGTACCCTGGCAGTGGGTTTAACCACAAGCCGTCAGGGGCACTAGCTGTGCGTAACGACTGCCCATGTACTGACCTCAAGGGAGGCCGCTGAGCGAACTCATCCGGAAACCCTACTGAGGCTAACAGTGAAAATGTATATACAGTCCGGTCTGTTCGTCTATGAGTATCGCATATCGGGCCTAGGGGGCTGGTAACGTCAGACCCCCAATAGCGGTATAAGTCGTGTCGGAGACAAGCCCTGAACACCCTGAGAAACTACCGGAGTACCTACCAGTAATTCTCACCTGCCTTAGCCAAGGACTTGGTGGATTTCGTAGACACAGCGCGATCTCCACCCCCAATACCCGGAGAGACGAATCCCCTGCCGATCCGCTCACTTGCCTCCATGTGACTCGGGACTGTACCCAAAAACTACCTGTTTGCACGACTCCTTTGAGCCGTGGTAGGGTAGAAATCAAAGCACAGTGGGAACTCACACGAGACAAATGACGACCTCAGGTCGATGAACTAACCTGTACACATGTCACCACGGAATGCTATCTAACGATAGGTATAATACCAACTAGCAGGTTCCCGGCGAGTCCTGTCCGGTGTACTCATAACCCAATGAGCACCTGTATACATCTTAGGTGATCCAACTGACACCAGTGGCTTGTAAGACCGGCTACCGCCCCTCGTCGGGGTCTCGACTGTATACACTAGTCTACTCCGGAGTATCGATGCCCTGTCTCGAAACTCCCACGACTAGGGACCACTATTAAGGATGTGCTTATGGACTACCCAACTCTCACGTATATGATCGCCCTCATACCGTTGGTAGTCAAGAAAGATCCTAAGGGCTCTATCAACGTGTAACATGTGATCAGTCACCTGAACCTGTACACGACTGATAAAGGTAAACCAGATAGCATACTATCATCTCGAGTAAGACTGTCCTACCGGAATAGGTCCTCCTCAATCATTGCAATCACGTGCCTGCGATCCAATAATTGACTTTGAGGGCACTATATCCAACAGAAGCTTCTTAAATCTGTTTCCGCCGTCGGCTAGTTATCCAAACCAAAACCAAACGGGTCATCAAGCTTGGTGAATTTCACAGCTTGTTTTGATAAGACTTCTGGGCGAAGAAAGCGAGCGATGAAGTCTGTGAAGCTGACTCCATGTCCTTCAGACTCTTGAAATAGGCTATCGTAAATGTTCAACACCTTGATCAGACTTGGGAATCGATGTTGAATGGCATTCTCCGGGGTAAGACCCATCACCACTGATTTGGTGGTGAAGATGTACTCGTCATGGGGAAGTATCTCCTCGTAACGTTCCCCTCTGACGGGTAAGCCCGAAATTTCCACGAACTCCTCCAAGGAAATCGAAACTTCCCGGTCCGATAGAGGAAAAGTGTGAGTTGGGATGTTCCATTGCTCCAGGAAAGCTTTTACCCACCATACATGAGGCGCGAGATACTGAAAAAGAGACGCATAAATTGCGGGGTACAACCCGAGCTTCAACAACAGTGACTTTTTGGACGACAGGATGTATCGAGCCCACTGCAGGTATCCAGCTGAATGGCGAGGAGTCAAACCTATCATGTACACTTGTCCCCAAGGGCGCGACTCGCCTTGACATATGCGTCGCCCCAAAATATCCAAAGCCATCGGCGGCTGTATAGGTATTGAGGCCATAGAAGGTTGAAGGCGACCCTCTGAGGTCCAGTTGACCTCCTCTGCGGCGTAACTCACCTGAGGCGAGTCGACATAGTGAATTGCTGAAATGGGCTATGAGGGTCCGCGTAAGAAAAACTATGTCGACCCTGGATGATTTGATTGTACCACGACCCCCATAGATGAAGAGATTTCTGCTCCGGATTGTGATCTTTAATGAGCGCAAAGACTTCCCTATCCATAGGCGCTTCAGCGAAGGCGCTCTCTGAACGAACAAAAGGAAAGGAAGAATCGAAAGCTATGGTACCTACATGAAAAAAGGCGAGAGTTAGTTGCCAACGCTATACTGACACTTGGTACTTTAAAATTGTATCACACTGCAATGCAGGAGAAAAGGACTAAGGGGGACCCATAAAATCAAACTGACGACTCATCATTGATGAGGCAGTCACTCATTAAGGAGGAAATCCTAAAAGGATTTTCATTTAATGAGAGACTCATTGAGCCAAGGAGTTGAACTCCCTCGAGAGCAGTGCTCTGCAGACAGAATTTACATCTGTCAATTAAGAAGGGAATAAAATTCCCCAATTTTTTTTCTAAAGAGTTATGCTCAGTAAAACCACAAGATCTTTAAAGATCTGAAGTAAATATCCTAGAAACTCTAAGAGTTCTTCATCAACGGATTAAGAAACCCTAAAAAAAAGATTTCTTTAGATCTACGATCTAAGAAGAGAAAAGCTCTGTTCTAATTAACGGTTTAAAGAAACCCTAAAATACATCTTAAAAGATTGGTGATCTAAGAAGAGCAAAGCTCTATTTAATGGGTTCGACTATGATCCTTACCAATAAATTAAGGCAAAGTTATAACTCTAAAAGAGTTTCCTTGGGCAGAGATCTAAGCTCTGGAAAGAGAATTGAATTCTCAAGAAAGAAGAAAAATGGAAGATGAACAACAGTCATCTCAAGGGGCAAAGGCCCTACTTATAGGCATGGGAAGATGATCCAACTTCCAAGAACATTCAACAGTGGAAAAGCTGCCACCGCTGCACTCACGTGTAAGCCACGTGAGCACAACGATGGGGGGCATTTGTTCTCCCCAATAAAAAGAGTAAAGCTCTGTTCAAAATTTGAAAGAAGCAGTGCCTCACGTGCCTTGCACGAGGGCGCCAGCGCCAAGAGTTAAAAACTCTGAGGCAGCACCTCACGTGCTTTGCACGAGGGCGCCGACGCCAAGAGTTAAAACTCTGAGGCAGTGTCTCACATGCCCCGCACGAGGGCGCTGGCGCCAGAACTAAAAGTTCTCTACCGTTGGATCAAAGATCCAACGGAGATGATAAATCATCAAAGCGCAGAATTAAATTCTGATTGAGGAAATACTCCTCAAATCTTTCTAAACAAGAAAGATTACGCTCTGTAAAACAGAGCACCGTTGGATCGAAGATCCAATGGTGATTAAAAATCACCAAGCTACAGAATAAGCTCTGTATGGGAAAACATTTTCCCCAATCTTTCTAAACAAGAAAGATTACGCTCTGTAAAACAGAGTATCGTTGGATTAAAGATCCAATGGTAATTAAAAAATCACCAAATTACATAATAAGCTCTGTATGGGAAAATATTTTCCCAATCTTGTTAAAAACAAGAAAAATATTTTCTGTAAAACAGAAGTCCTTAGATCAAAGATCCAATGGTGGATAAAATCCCCAAATCAATCAAGAAATCTCTTAATGAGAGATTTCCTTAACTGAATCAACAAATCTGTCTCTACTATATAAAGTCCCCAAGACTTCAAGTCTAGAAGAGAGGAACCCCCCCATAAACTTAAAATTCAAAAAGAAGAGCAAGCAAAAAGAGCTTTAAGAGAGAAGAAAGAAGAAGAACTTTCTTCAAGGTAAATAGAGATCATAGTATCTCATCTGCATACCCAAGGGTTTAATTCTTATAAAAGAATATAGTTCTTTCCCTGAATCTGAGATCCATGAGACAAGTCTCCCAAAAATGAGAATTTAATTCTCGTAGGGATGAATTTGTTCTTGGGGATTGAAGATCCAGGGGAGAACAAAGAATTGAACTCTTCAGAAAAATGCATAAAGAAGGAAACAACGCCGAGCACCTTACGTGCCCCGTCACGTGGGCACTGCTTAATAAAAAGTTCTTAGCACTCATTGGTTGGCGCCCAGCGCTCAGCGCCCTACGTGCCCCTTACGTGGGCGCTGCTAAAATAAGGAGTGCTCTGCACTCAGTGGCTGACGCTTAGCGCCGAGCGCCTCACGTACCCTTCATGTGGGCGCTACTTAATAAAAAGTGCTCTGCACTCATTGGTTGGCGTCCAGCGCCGAGCGCCTCATGTGCCCTTCACGTGGGCGCTGTTTAACATTAAAGCACTCTGCAAATAGAGCCCGGTGCCATAAAGAGTGTTTAACATTCCATAAAAAAAAAGAAATAGGGTGAGCGTCAGAGCCCATATCAATGCTCAGCATTGTTGCATAAAAAAGGGACCGAGCCCAAATAAGTGTTTAACACTTTATTGAAAAAATGAGTTGCCTGAGTCCAAATTGACCAAAAGTCTCTAATTCAGATCAAGTGAACCGATGTGCTCATAATTTTTTTAAATTGGTCTTATTCCCAAACCCAACTACAGATCTCCTAACTGACATTGGTTCAAGGGTATATCTCCCCACACCTCTGATACATGTTGTTGTAATTCTTCAACGTCTTCAGAGAGGTGGCGGGTCCAGACAACCAACAATTCCGTGGACCAGAACGTCCTTAAACTACCATGGACCGTAATGTCTTTAAACTAGCTGTGGACCATAATTTCCCTAAACTAGTCATGGACCGTAATGTTCTTAAATTAGCTGTGGACCGTAACGTCCCTAAACTAAAACGATAAGGCCTAAATGCTCTTTCGTTGGATAAAAAATGACCCCGAACCCCCGTTAAGTAGATCTTAGTCCAATATCATATTAACGTATCCTTAACAAATATTTAAGTTGATCTTAATTTCAAACAAGCTTAACGATCCTTAAATCAAACCAAACCCAAATCTAAGAAAATACGGATTTGGACTAATCCACGCCCTACGGGCGACAACATAAATTAGTCTCCGTATACAATCCACGGGTAACTAAAAATAAAATAAACACACACAACACGAAGTGACCTTCTGGAGCAGGAGAAAGTGGTTACCACGATGCAGTAACGTAATTAACTGCAGGGGCTTGCGCCTGTAGGGAAGAGCGTCCCCACAATCAAAACCCCCTCACAACGAGGGGGAATCTGACGAAATCTGCTACAACGGCCGCATCCGTCCAGACCTCCGATGCACGGTGCCATAAATCAATTTGGCATCTTCGGAGAGATGGATGGATAAAACCAAATAGCATCTGCCCCCAAATTCAGGCAAGACGAACTTACACGGTCTTGTCTCCCGTTTTCGGCGGTAAACAACATGTATACTTCTAAATCATTTATTTAGAAAAACGTTATAGCCATCCACCTGCCAGATATCATAGTTAAGGAAACAACAGTGGCAAATTATACCCATATGGACTTCAGCTTAGACACTGTAGCAGCAACTTCATCATAATCCATGTTGGGTATTTGATGAAAATCAGTTTTCTACAAGTCCTAGCTTTATAAGGTCACTACCTTTCTAATTGCACTGATCTCGAAATATATACACGCTCCTTTGGGTTTTATCCCATAAAGAGCACGAATAAAGTCCATACTTTATTGCAGTGCATGGAGTCCGTTCTAGATAATTTGGCATTCAACCATCAGTCGGAAGTCAGTACTCCATATGGCCTGCTGATAACTAGTAGGGTCATCATTATATGATGCAAGCTTTCTTGTCACCATCTACAAGAAAACTGAAGTATTTTTTGGATGGCTGAGCTTACCTACTAAATTAGCAGAGTTGCTAAGTTTTGTCAAAATCAATAGAAACTACTCAGCATTACTCATCATGGAGTGTACCGGTGGATGAGCAATCTGAGAGAATCACATTCACAATACGGAATACCTAGCTTAAGAATCCATATATTCGAACAATTCAAAGATTCTTGATACTTCAAATGTCTGGTTCTCTACTTTGTCCCTATACTCTTTGAAGTTCTCACACTTTTGGATTTTGCATTTCAAGAGGAACACGCGTCCAAAATTAGAGCTCTTAAAAAGCAGGCATAATGAAGTAAGAGAACCAGCTTGTCCCGAAAGACATCGAACAATATATATCCCCATGTATAAGTCCTCAGAGTTCACTAACTCATCATCTGTGTGTTATAATTTAAGAACTGTAATTTTGGTTAAGAATATCGGTTCCGTTATGTTTTGCACCTTACCTAACCAATACATGATATAGGTAAATGTAAATAACATTGTTTTGAAAATTATATCCCACTTTATCAAGTAAAGAGAAGAATATAAAAGTTTTTAAAAGTTGGTGTACTGTAACGGATATTCAAAACCAAAAGTTTGCTATTAGGCAAACCTAGTGATTTCCCTAATAGCAACAATTACTTTGCGTTCTTACATTGGGGAACAAATCACCCTTTTCCTAATACTTAACTCTCTCTCACCATCTGTAATATCTTATAGATGTGTGGTTTTGATCTGATATCTATATACCCAGAAGTTAAAAGTGTCTGAGAAACAGTTTTCAATTATAACCACTTAGAAAAATTAAAATATCGAAAGTTTCAAGGGGTTGTCGGGTGTTTCTTGTAATGCCTCTATAATACCCAATATACCGACAGTAGTTGCAATGTCTTTACCCTTACAATTACCCCTTTCAGGGTCACTCCATCTTACTTTCTGTATATCAGACTTGTGCTAGTTGGTTTTCTTCTCTCCAAATAATTTGGTTTACCGATATCCAAATTGAGCAAACTTAGATATTTTGGACATCTAAATCGAAATACCTACCTTTTCTTAGTTATAATGAATTCCTGAAACTCGATTTAAATTATAGAAAACCGCGTTACAAAATTAAGTGACGAGTCTGCACTGATTCACACACTGTTTTTAAATACTACATAACTTGAGTTTCCGATGTTGGTTTGGGATAAAATTTAGATGTATAGATGCATAATTAACAGACCTATAATTTTCTATATATTCGGTGACCCAAAAATGAATATAATGACCCGATATATGGCCGGCAATACACCCCATAGTTGTTGTTCAGAAATCCAAATTTCTGTTTTAAACTCTGTATCTTTCAAAAGTTGAATTTATCTATAAAACCCTATTGACTTTTGTCATGCCCCGCTTCCCAGTATACGGGAAGAGGATGCGACTGGACGCTACGTATTTACTCTGAAGTAAACACGCTAAGCGTATCTAAGCAATATAAATAAAATGTACACAAGAGACAAGATGTAAATAAACATCAACTTTCAAAATACACCTCAAGCATTTAATTATCGTCTTTAGGGTTTTCATTAATGTATATTTTATAAATGTGACATTTTTAGTGAATAAAACCTAATTTCATAATATATGGTATTTATTTGTAATATTGGAATTGTATGGTATTTTCTTGTAAATGAGATGTTTTTCTTGAATTTTGGAAATGTGGAATATTATAAATATTAAAAAATAGATATTTTGATATTAATTACATATATTTTTATTTATTAAAAATATAAGTTTTATTTACAATAGTAATCACATTTTCTAAAGAAAATTGCATTTTAAATCTTTCGAGATCGTATGCTCCTTGCGGAGGTCTGCATCTCACTTTACTAAGCCCGAGAATGTGCGATAATCCGCACCATCCCGAACGGGTTCTCCGAAATGGGTTGTAGAGACGCAATTGCAAAGATTTGTTAAAATACACATCTTGCAGAAAAAATGTTTTTATAAGTCGAAGGTAGTTATGTGTAAAATCGTATTTTTTCCCAAATCTATATTTCCAAATTTCATCGTGCTATGTTACATACGAGTGTTGTGAGGAGGTAGGTCATTACCTCGTAAGTTTTCTAAGGTAATACGGTTTAAAAGTTCAAGTATGTCGAAATGAAACATGAAGGTATTTTAATATAAAAGTGGAATAAAACTGGCTATAGTTATCATTTTAATGTCAAACTTGTTCTATTGTCTTAGTTAATGAATATTAAACAAGATAGTAAAAGTTGTAGATTTGTTATTAAGAAAATGTTGTATTTTTGAAAGAAAAGAGAATCGGAAGACGGATAAATCCGCTTCCGACACGTTTTAAGAATTAAGAATTTGAGAATGGAAAAAGAGAGAGAGAAGGACATGTTGATTAGATAGAGAAGGGAAAGAGGAAGAGATGGGAGGTGCCGGTGCATCGTTTCGTCGTCGGAAACTCCTCGGATTGCCGTCAGATATTCGTCGGAACTTCGCCCTTTGCTAACTCCACTTGCACATAAAAAGTCTTGGGAATTTTCTTGAGGGTTTGGGCAGAGATTTGGAAGTGAGGAGGGGTGATTTTAGGTGTGGTATTTATAGGAAAAATTAGGGTTTAGGGTAATGAAAGGGTGTATTAAAATTTTGTATTAAAATGGATTAAATGTATGTTTTAATTTCTCTGTAAATGTGCAGGGAATTTAAATAATACAGGGGTTATGGGGTAGGCCAAAGGCTGCAGAGGATTCAAGAAAAATTGGGTTTCGACTGAGTCGGACCGGCGCCGCCGGCCTATTCGACCAAGTCGTCGGCCCGAGTCGGGCTGCGTCTCCTCGCCACGTGTTCCCGTTGCTCGGTCTACTGCAGTGGACTCGTTTGTTTTATGTGTGACTCTTGATTTTACGGGTTGTGCACGTGTAGACTCTTGGGTTTTTAAAAGATTAAAAGAAATCAAAATAAAAATAATGTGTGGCTGATGGGATTTGAACTCTGGTACTTTGGTTCAGCAGTGCAAGGTCTTACCAACGAGCTACAAGCTCCTTCTTGCTGTTCAAAAGCAAATCAAACTTATAACTTGTGCTCAGGCTCAAGTACCCCTTTATGTATTTTTTGAAAAATCTGTACAGAAAGTTTAGGGTTGTTACATTCTACCCTCCTTATAAAAATTTCGTCCTCGAAATTTGTAAAAGGAAAGTGTAACGGATTCAAAAAAAGTTTGGTGGTATAATTATTGGTAGTGTTTGAAAAAATATGTGAGTAAACAAAAGAATGCGAGAGGTTTGGAAAGAGTTGGGGAAATTACCAGGGTTACCTTAGTCTACAGCCTTTGCTTCTTCGGCCGCTAAAAGGAAAGCCTGACGCCGTGGTACTTTCCTCCTAACTGGGGGCACATTCCTCTGTCCTTGGGGCATATTTCTCTGCCCTCGAGGCATGTTCCTCAGTGCCTGATGGAATTAGCGAGTAGGTTGTACAGGTAGTGGAGCTGGGAGTGCAAGACGAGGTGCATGAGCCTGGATAGCTGGCCGCTGCGGGTAGTTGGTGGGTGTGTGATCTGGGTTGCGTCTATAAGGACAGTTTCCAATTCCGTGATTGGATGCGCCACAAACTAAGCACATGCCTTTTGCGCGCCTACAGTCCTTTCACAAGTGTCCTTCTCTCTTGCAATAGAAGCAAAAGTCGGGACTCGACCGGTTATTTCTTACTTCCGGTCTCCTCGGCTCAATAGTTGGTCTTGAAGAGGGTCCTCCTGCCATCTAAGTGGCAGGACGCTTCACCCCGGCAGATTGAGATCTGCCCTTCCTCTTCACTACTGCTTCGTATCTACGGGCAGCTTTCAAAGCTATATCATGGGTTGGGAAATCCCTTGTAGCTAATGCAGCTTGGCTTTCCGGGTCCAACTCTTGCTGAAATCTTCTAGCCCTGATCTCAGCAGTCGGTATGAGATGGGCCGCAAACTATTACGGTCTTGTGTTAGCCGTGTAGTATTTGATATAAAATCAAACATTGAGACATATATTACCTGCTGAGCATGGTAAACTCAGCATCATACTCATCTACTGATTTGGTCCACATTGAACCTTATTGCAGATGTATGAACTGCTGTTCCATATCAAAGCGGGCAGTCTCAGGGAAATACTTTGCGTCGAACATGTCGCGGAAAGTCTTCCATTCGATAGGCTGATGAAGACGGCTTTCTTTCGCCTTCCACCAAACCCGTGCATTGTCCGTGAGTTGCGTTTCACAACTCGGACCCAAGCTATCTCTGGCGCTTGTGCCGCTGCCAGATCGTCTTCAATACTTTGAGCCCATTCCTCAGCTTCCAGAGGGCTCTCCTTTCCTGCGAACTGCTTGGGGTGCAAGGCCCTGAATTGCTTCACCCCAGGTGCTTTAGCCTTGGGACGGTTCATAAGAATAGCAGTCTGCTGCTGCTGTCCCTCCAGGAGGCTGCGGATCGCCTCAAGTAGTACCGTCTGCTCATTGATTAGAGCAGTGACGGTAGGTGTGAGTTGTAGTGGTGGGGGAGTGTTGTTGACATTCGTGCTGGTGTTGTTTGGGGAATCCTTAACCTTGAATGAAAGATAGGGTTATGATAGATTCAAAGAATAAAATTCAAGGAATATGTAATGTAAAGAATATTTTCAGTTGCTATTTCTTGTGTTATATTGCTTAGGTTGTCCACGCAGAACAGACCTATATGTCCATACAGAGCTGACTTGTATGTCCACACAGAACTGACCTGTATGGGCCACCAACAAAATCTGTCACGCCCCGCTTCCCAGTATACGGGCAGAGGATGCAACTGGCCGCTACGTATTTACTCTGAAGTAAACACGCTAAGCGTATCTAAGCAATATAAATAAAATATACACAAGAGATAAGATGTAAATAAACATCAACTTTATTTATTAACATTCTTTTTACAATACATCTGAAAAGTAAATACATGGAATGAAGAGTAATGCCTAAACAGTGGCATAACAGAAATGGAAAGTACTGAAATGAAATGTACAAATAACTAGAGCTCCGGGTCGAAGGCTAGCTGATCCAAGTCTTCGCTGGTGGGCTCGATCTCCAGTGAATCATCTGACAACATTCCAAAGAAGAAGAAAAAGAATGTCATCAGCGAACAAATCGCTCGGTAAGTCCCAAAAATAATGGAGAAGTAGAATAGACAGAGAGAGAATGTAGATTTTAAGTTGTATTATATTGTTAACGCTGTTGTTTGTAGCTTGGTACAGAACATGCCAGTGTATAGGAGAGGAGTCTCACTATTCCGGAGACTAAGGTATCAGGAGTACAAGGCTCCGTCGATAATACCACGGAACAACGACATGGATGTAATTACGTATTAAGTGACCACCTCGTGCCACCTTTAACATGTTCCGTACCAGTCTACCCCTTATAAACCCCGCGATATCTTGTTTTTATTGTTTGTATTGTATTGTCTTGTAAATTGAATTGTATAGATGGATGACTTGCCGAAACCATGATATCAGTAATGGAACGGATATAATGGATGAACATGTATATGGAATATATCCATGGTTCGGTTCAGTCAATATAGATTGAATATATTGAATTGACGAATTCGTGGATTCATGTTGAATTGTAGTTTATATTTGAATCATATTCAATTTAGATTGATTATATTGAGACTCAGTCTGAGTCAACAATTTGAAAAGAAATTGAATCCTGAATAATGTTTTGGTGCTATCGGTAACTGCTACACATGGATGACCGGATTTGTGTCTTTTTCAAAAACAATTACCGTGTTGAAAACACCATTTGTTAAGTTGTCTACCTTAAATAGGTAAGCACCCATATCTCCGGCTCCCTAAGGCTCAAGAGACTGGTCCCGCTTAAACCTATGTTTACTAGGGTCCTTATTGTAATTTAGTATAACTTGAGAGGGGGTTTTATGTAAAAATAGTTTTGGTATACTTTCAAAATACACCTCAAGCATTTAATTATCATCTTTAGGGGTTTCATTGATTATATTTTATAAATGTGACATTTTTAGTGAATAAAACCTAATTTCATAATATATGGTATTTATTTGTAATATTGGAATTGTATGGTATTTTCTTGTAAATGAAATGTTTTTCTTGAATTTTGGAAATGTGGAATATTATAAATATTAAAAAATAGATATTTTGTTATTAATTACATATATTTTTATTTATTAAAAATATAAGTTTTATTTATAATAGAAATCACATTTTCTAAAGAAAATTGTACTTTAAATCTTTCGAGATCGTATGCTCCTTACGGAGGTCTGCATCTCATTCTACTAAGCCCGAGAATGTGCGATAATCTGCACCATCCCGAACGGGTTCCCCGAAATAGGTTATAGAGGCGCAATTGCAAAGATTTGTTAAAATACACTTCTTGCAGAAAAAGGTTTTTATAAGTCGGAGATAGTTATGTGTAAGATCGTATTTTCCCCCAAATATATGTTCCCAAATTTCATCATGTTATATTACATATGAGTGTTGTGAGGAGGTAGGTCATTACCTCATGATTTTTTAAGGTAATATGGTTTAAAAGTTCAAGTATGTCGAAATGAAATATGAATGTATTTTAATGTAAAAGTGGAATAAAACTGATTATGGTTATCATTTTAATGTCAAACTTGTTCTATTGTCTTAGTTAATGAGTATTAAACAAGATAGCAAAAGTTGTAGGTTTGTTATTAAGAAAATATTGTATTTTTGAAAGAAAAGAGAATCGGAAGCCGGATAACTCCGCTTCTGACACATTTTAAGAATTAAGAATTTGAGAATGGAAAAAGAGATAGAGAAGGGGAACTTACATGTTGATTAGCTAGAGAAGGGAAAGAGGAAGAGATGGGAGGTGCCGGTGCGTCGTTTCGTCGTCGGAAACTTCTCGGATTGCCGTCGGAAGTTCGTCGGAACATCATCCTTTGCTAACTCCACTTGCACACAAAAAGTTTTGGGAATTTTCTTGAGAGTTTGGGCAGAGATTTGGGAGTGAGGAGGGGTGATTTTAGGTGTGGTATTTATAGGAAAAATTAGGGTTTAGGGTAATGAAAGGGTGTATTAAAATTTTGTATTAAAATGGATTAAATGTATGTTTTAATTTGCTCTGTAAATGTGCAGGGAATTTAAATAATACAGGGGTTATGGGGTAGGCCAAAGGCTGCAGAGGATTCAAGAAAAATTGGGTTTCGACTGAGTCGGACCGGCGGCGCCAGCCGATTCGATCGAGTCGCCGGCCCGAGTCGGGCGAGTCGGGCCGCGTCTCCTCGCCACGTGTCCCCGTTGCTTGGTTTATTGCAGTGGACTCATTTATTTTATGTATGACTCTTGGTTTATGGGTTGTGCACGTGTAGACTCTTGGGCTTCTAAGAGATTAAAAGAAATAAAAATAAAAATAATGTGTGGCTGATGAGATTTGAACTCTGGTGCTTTGGTTCAGCAGTGCAAGGTCTTACCAATGAGCTACAAGCTCCTTCTTGTTGTTCAAAAGCAAATCAAACTTATAACTTGTGATCAGGCTCAAGTACCCTTTTCTGTATTGTATGAAAAATTTGTACAGAAAGTTTAGGGTTGTTACAACTTTCCAAAACAACATTTTAACATAAAATATCAATAATTAATCCAAGATTAGATTTTCAAAGAAACACCATTATTTTTACCATAATTAATTTTTCTCAAAAACACCCTCAAGGTTTTAATAATAGAAATAACTTTTATTCTTTTCCTTTGCGAATTTCGCCTTTACAACCCTTTTTAGGGGAACCCAGTTGTGGATGGTGCTGGTTATAGCACGTCTTGGGATTTAATAGAGTAAGACGTAGAACTCCTCACAAAGCACGGTCTTGAAAGAGAAAGTGGATCTATAAAACTGGTAATTTTAAAGTAATTAGGTAGCAGATGGATTTAAGTAACCTGTTCTCTCTTGAGTCTCGAGGAGCTAGAGACAATTAGCGTTATCACTTGCTTATCTCCCAATATATAAATCATATTTTCAAGAAAATTAATTTACACGAATATTGAATCAAACACAACCCAACATTTGATAATCTACAAGATTTGTACTCAAACATTGCATGCTATACTTGACTTAACTTGAACCATGAATATCACTTGATATGAATACTCTTGACTCAATCAAACCTATTACATGCTTGACTCGACTTGACCCGAATCGTGAATACGTAATGACTTGACTTGAACATTTGACATGAATACTTGAAAACCTGAACTTGATACTTGAACCTGACATGAATATATGAACTCGACTTGAATTTTGAAATGGTATACTTCTTATGTATTCATTGATTCAGACAAAACTTGTGACTATAATTAGAAATTTAGATTATGCTGGGTGTTGGGATAGTTTGAGTATGAATCTAAAGAAATCTCAGAAGTCCCATTACTAAAATAACGTCGCTATGGTACCGGACTGAAACGGTACAAATAACGTCGCTATGGTATCGGGCTGAAATGGTACAAATAACGTCGCTGTGGTACTGGGCTGAAACGGTACATCACGAATTCATGAATGAGGGCCCGTGTTCCAAGCCTCTGGGACCTTGCTTTTGGGTTTGGAATATTTCAACATCAGTTGAAGTCCTATCACTTTTGGACCCGTGTTTCTTTGCTTCTGGGTCCTACCCTTGAGTTTGAGAATACTTTTGAGATCGGTGGACATTCACACTTAAACTTACGTTAGTTAGATTATTTTATAGAGATCTTTTAGAACACATTCAATTCATGTTCACCACTACACACCTATTATATACTTATGATGATCGTCACATGCTATAGTGTATCACCATGCTCACATATTATTTAACTGCCATACGAATATTACCATGTTTAATTCCTATATCACCTTTTATTTTAATCATATAATGCACACATATCCGAGGTATTTACCGAGCGCTAGTTTGCTGACGACATTCCTCTCTATTCTTCTTTACTTGGAATGTTCGTCAGATGATCTTGGAGACTGAGAAGATTAAGTCTAGTCAGGAGGACTACTTTCAGCTTGCGGATCAGACCGACTACTAGTTCTTTCGTTTTCAGCTTTCTTTCAGTATGCCACATGTTTAGGCAATTACATTTCTTCTTGATTCAGACATTATGTATCAGCTTAAATTCTGTGAAGTTTGAAATGTAAATATATAAAGTTGGATTTTCAATATCATGTCATCTCTTGTCTCTTTATATTACTTACTTTACGCTTAGCGTATTTGTTTCGAGAAAAGATCTTCTCGGAAAAAATACGTCTCGGGTCTCGTCACGTGACTTCTCCTGTTTTTTGGGAAGCGGGTCGTGACACTAAATTATTATATAAATCTCATTTAAAAGCTACCTCATTAAGCGTGCATTTATATCCGTCTCATCTTTTTTCCTTAGGGATCAATATCAATGAGGGTTAGTATAGGAATCAAATTTTAAATTTGTATTTATTATCTAAAATGTAGTATTGATATTGTAAATGGATACTTATAATGGAACAAAATATGATCAAAAATGGATAATAAAAAAGAACGGAGTGATTATTCTGTTTTATCATTACTAGCCATAATTTTTTTCTAAATCTATCTTTTTTATCGTTATCTTTCCTCTTTATTATTACTTGTCGTAATTTCTGACTTTTTTTTTATGTTTCCCTCTTTATTATTGATTGCAACGAGAAAGGAGATTGAGGGATTGAAACGAAAACATGTAAATCGGAGGAATTGGATCAAAGACTATTGATTTAAAATATGAGATTCATAAATTAAAAAACAGAGATGGGGGAATTATAGAAATTGTATTGGAGATGAAGGATTTGAAAGAGAATATGCATATTTTGGAAAACAAAATTGGTGAGAAAAATGAGGAACTGGAATGAGGAACTGGAAGAGAAGAATTGCGGAAGAATGGAGTAAAATGGGGAATTGGGAGAGAAGTATGGAGGAAGAAGAAGCAAACCATAATAGTCCTTTGAAAAAATCTTATATATAGTTTTTTTAACAAAATAATCATGTATATTTGATTAAAAAGAATGAGGGTAGACACATAAGTTTTGCAAAAATATCCTAAGTATAATACATACAATCTATTTTACGCTTTAAACATCCGTATGTGGGTTTAAAAATAAGCCATCTCTCAAAACTGGATATGGAAACAATTTTCCCTATATTGTAAACATATGTGAATAACAGTAAAAAAAAGGGAGTTGTTTCTCTTTTCTTTTTTTTCCTTTTGTGTGTAATATAAAAATACGAAATGGTTAATTTTTATTTTTTTTGAGGGGATCGTTGACATGAGATTCTTTTTCAAATAAAAATACCAAAATGCATGAACTTAAAAATTTCACAACATTGTGGTTCATAACCCCTACATATATGCATCTCTGGATTCTTGAATATTACAGATGCATTGAAAGTAAAATTCCAAAAAAGAAAATAAAAAATAAAAAAATGTACGCATTTATGTGTTAGATTTTGTTGCAGCACTACCTGCTTCTTTTGCAATCAGAGAATTATCTTTGCTTATTTGAAAATTGAGAAGTGCATGCATTTAAAATTTCGAATTCGCCTATAAATGACATGGTGAAGGAATGAAAATTTTACCCTTTCTCCAATGCTTTGTTATTCCTTAAAGGATCGCAACGGGAATAGGAGGATTGTTATGATAACCTCTGCTGAGGACCAAGGTCTGATCCCACACTAACAATACACTTGACCGGTATGTTTTTGTGATTTTTTTGACATCTTAATTTTACTTATCAATCTTATTGTTGAATGCCTATTTGTTCAACACCGTCCAGTTATCGGTAAATAACCGTGCTAACTTAATTTTGAATATCTACTTGAATATATGCATGTAGGCTTTCTTGGGCGGTGAGAACACGGGAAGGAGCCGAAGACGTTGGAAGCAGCAAAAGAAAAAGAAACAAGAAAAAATAAAGACGATATGAAAATTGTTCATGAAGCGGCGGGGATGTGGATCAAGGACGTTCGATATTTCTTGCACTGTTACTGAAAATTTTTGTTAGTTGTTTTAGTTCAAGCTTGAGTAAAATCTTTCTATGGTGCTAATTAAGTATGGGTAATTACTAAAACATTTGTATTCTTAGTTTGGACATTTTGGTATGTGCAACATTACTTAGAATTTTATTTCTTCTATGCAGGCACTTGATGACAGAAACAATGTAGAATGTTGGAGAAGTCCAAAACACGCATTGCGTGCGAAGATCGTGGGTTACAGAAAGCTTTACAGAAAAATATATAACAGGATTAGCGTAGGATCGGAACTTTGCTTTTCAATATAGAAGCCCGATTATTCGATTATTTGTTTGGGAAAATGTAAAAATAATTGTTCAAATTAGGCAGAGGATATTTGTACTCTCGATTAGATATTGGGATTGTAATAAGTATTTCTTTATTGTGTCTATAAATACTAGTTTTTTGCACGTGCGATACACGTTACATCTTAAGTGTAATTAAAAAGAAGGTTTTTTAAATTTAGTTTGTCCACCATATTCTTTCAAATTTTCAAAAAACACATCAAATTCTTTTTATTTTTAAAAACAACATCAACTTCTTCTCCGTCATCTAAATTGAACACATCTGTTAGATCACAATTAACGTGATGAGTTATAAGAGTAAGTTAACAGGGTTAATGATCTTAAAACAACATTTACCTCTTGCCCCCATTCTCTTTCATCCCTAATTTCCCTAATTTCTCCACTCAACCTCTTCTCCTCTCTCAAACCCCAACTCCAACTTCTTAATTCGTCCTCCTCAATCTTTCAGCCGTTCATCCTCCCTCCATGTTAATGGAGGAGGGTTAGGGTCACGACGCTCACGACCACGGCGGAATTACATACAAAAAATAGTAGCAAGTATAGCCCCAATCAAAACAAGAATTTATCGAAATAACAATGCAATTGACTAATGTTCTAAACCAGTGAACTAAAGGAGATGAGACTACAACCTTTATAGCGTCTTCACATGCTTCAATGGAGAATCTGGACTCGTGACAGACTCCGCAAGCTCCCGGAAGCGTCCCCACGTCGACTGCCTCGTCGTAGATGATCCACGGTTAAGCCGCGATACCCGTAGATTCAACTTATCCATCTTGAGGAGTTATGCCACTTCGTCGCTCGCTATACGCTAATGGAGGTAAGTGGGTTAATGGGTGCTCTTCGGATTTCGATTTGATCCACCATGATAACATTTGCCATTAAAGTAGAGAGCTTGGAGCTCTCAAGCTCAAGCTAGAAGAAGATACCTTTTTAGAGAGAGTAGAAATGAATTAGAATTAGAATTTTATTCCTTCATCCATCTCTTCTTATCTCTCATACACTCTTCCCCCATACTCTTTCATCCCCAATTTCTCCACTCAACCTCTTCTCCTCTTTCAAACCCCAACTCCAACTTCTTAATGCGTCCTCCTGAATCTCTCAACCCCTTATCTTCTCCCCCATGTTAGTGGACGAGGGCTAGAGTCACGACGCTCATGACCGCGGCGGAATTACACACAAAAAAATTGTAGAAAGTGTAGCCTCAATCTAAACAAGAATCTATCGAAATAACAATGCAATTGACTAAAGTTCTAAACTAGTGAATTAAAAGAGATGAGACTACAACCTTTAGAGCGTCTTCACATACTCCAATAGAGAATCCGGACTCATGCAAGACTCCGCAAGCTTTCAGAAGCGTCCCCACGTCGACCGCCTCGCCATAGATGATCCATGGTGAAGCCGCGATCCCCGTAGCTTCGACTCATCCATTTTGTGGAGTTACGCCACTTCGTCGCTCGCTGTGCGCTAATGGAGATGAGTGGATTAATGGGTGCTCTTCAGATTTTGATTTGAGCCATCATGCCAACATTTGCCATTAAAGTAGAGAGCTTGGAGCTCTCGAGCTCAAGCTAGAAGAATATACTATTTTAGAGAGAGTAGAAATGAATTAGAATTAGAATTTTATTCCTTCATCCATCTCTTCTTATCCTTCATACACTCATCCCCCTCTCTTATGTGTCATGTATACAATAAAGGAGGGTCCCACCACTTAATAATATGTTAAAATAATATATGTTAGTATATATATATACATTAATATATATACAATGACTTTTATATACACACACACACATTAAGGGAGGAATCAATACACACACACATTAAATGAGAGTATATTTATATATGTATCACATACATATATACGTCATGTATCCTATTCATGACCGGTCAATAATATCATCTCAGTATCGCATATTGCGGAGAGTGCTTGTATCATATACCACATACTAAAAACCGTATCAGCTATATGGTTATCAAATCAACTCTTGATTTGATATTCTGGCTTTTAAACCGGCCAGTGTATCTGGACTTTCGATTAAATCAGCCATTTAATCTTAGTCCCGTACGTATCAAATACGCACGCTACATCACATTTTCCCTGGCAGGTACCTTCGTTCCGGGACTCTAAAGACCTGTTAATACACTGGCAGTAGGTTATACAGGATCATATCCGATCGAATCCGAAACACTTTCAGAACCAATCTCCTAATGGGTTAACCCACAAGCACGTCAGTGGCACTAGCTGTACGTAACAGCTACCCAGGTACGATCAAGATAAAGGCAGGTCGACGAGTGAACTCATCCGGACCTGACAAATTCTAGAAGTGACAGTCACCGTACAGTCCGATCTTTTCGTCTGAGAGTATCACATACTGGGTCTGGGGTTTGGAATCTGTCAGACCCCAATAACTCGACAAGTCGTGCGACAGAGAACGCTTAACCTACCAAAAATACAACTGATAACACTTATCAGTTTATCTCCACTGCGGTGGCCACCGACTTGTGGTTATAGTCATGTCCTGCACAGCGCGACATCAATTCCCTATACCGGGAGAGATGAATCCGCACGACCGCTCACTGCCTCCACGTGCTTCGGGACTATACCCAACAAAAATCTGTTTGCACGACTCCTTTGAGTCATGGTAGGGTAGAAATCTAAGTATAATGGAAATACACATGAGACACTATGGCGATCTCAGGTCTTAAAGGCTACCATGTGCTCATGTCACTAGAGAACTGCTAACTGACATTGGTATATTACCAACTAGGAGTTCTCGGTGAGTCTGTCCAGTATAATTCATCTTATGAACAACTGTATACAATCAACGGTGTCAAACACCAATGGCTATGGGATCACCATCGCCCCACACAGGGTCATGAAACGTAGACACTAGTCTAAACTGGAATACCGATACCCGATCTCGATATTCCTACGACTAGGAACATTTAAAGATGTGCTTATGGACTATCAAGCCTCACTAGTATGATCCCTATCATAGTCCCGATATACAAGTAAAATCCTATGGGCTTTATCTCATGTATTAGCGACAGGATATACGTATGCACATGTAAGATAAAGACAAACCGGATAGCATACTATAATCTCAAGTAATATTGTTCTCCGTATATGTCCTCCTTCAATTACAATAATTGCTTTGAGCGCATCTATATCCAACAATCTCCCACTTGCACTTAAGATCAATTATTGCGGTATCAAATACCCAACTTCTATACTAACAGTTTCGCAAATCGTGTTTAAGGAACAGCCTCAGTGGGTGGACCCGTTACAATATTTTTATCTATGTCCCTCTGCATCTCAACTTCGCGAAGATCAACTATCTCCCGAACTGAGTGATACATGCTTTAGAATTTGCCTGGATAGACGATGTGATCATGTTCACAAATGAACAATTTTATTCGGCAATTTCTTAGGCAGCATCTTTTGCCCATTCATAATCAGCATCTAGCACCATGACCACTTCAGAATATCTCTTGGAACTACTTCCAATATACCGCTCCTCATAAAAGAGGGTAAACTTATAACTCACGACAGACGCTCTGTCATCCTTGTCACTTTGAAAGCTGGAATCGGTAATCGCCTCCCGAAGGAGGTTCCCATTACCATATTCCAAGAACATCTCATATGTTCTTTATTACTTCCGTTTCTCCAGGATTGGTTTACAATCTGGAGAAACATCAGTGACATCTATTATTTAACCGATTTTGTAGCATATGAACTTCATTCCTATACGAAGAATGCCATCTATATCCCATATGATGACTTTGACATTCTACCCTACTGCCTAGATTCATCTTTCTTATTGGTGAAGTCAAACATTTTGACCATAACATCAAAAATAGATGATCATTCTCTGCTATGCCTGCTTTGGTCCACAAATAAACTTAAGCAAATCGCATACTATCCGTTGCTCCCACTGACTATGA
Source organism: Agapanthus africanus (assembly GCA_030015575.1). Lineage (NCBI taxonomy): Eukaryota > Viridiplantae > Streptophyta > Magnoliopsida > Asparagales > Amaryllidaceae > Agapanthus > Agapanthus africanus. The sequence continues at coordinate 112,730,756 of JASDDO010000028.1, forward strand.
CAATTCTCTGGCAGAGTCATATACATGTATACTTCTAAATCATCTATTTAGAAAAACGTTATAGTCATTCACCTGCCAGATATCATAGTTAAGAAAACAGTAGTGGCAAATTATACCCATATGGACTTCAGCTTAGACACTGTAGCAGCAGCTTCATCACAATCCACATCGGGTATTTGATGAAAATCCATTTTCTGCAAGTCTTAGCTTTATAAGATCACTACCTTTCCAATTGCACTGATCTCGAAATATGTACTTGCTCCTTTAGGTTTTATTCCATCAGGAGCACGCAATAAAGTCCATACTTTGTTGCAGTGCATGGAGTCCATTCTGGATAATTTGGAATTCAGCCATCGGTCGGAAATCACTACTCCATATGGCATGTTGATAACTAGTAGGGTCATCATTATATGATGCATGCTTTCTTGTCACCGTCTACGAGCAAACCGAAGTATTTCTCGGATGGCTGAGCTTACCTACTAAATCAGCGGAGTTGTTAAGCTTTGTCAAAATCAATAGAGACTACTCAGCATTAGTTATCATGGAGTGTACCCGCGAATGAGCAATATGAGAGAATCACATTCACAATACGGAATACCTAGCGTAAGCATCCATATCTTCGAACAATTCGAAGATTCTTGATACTTCAAACGTCTGGTTCTCTACTTTGTCCCTATACACTTTGAAGTTCTCACAGTTTTGGATTTTGCATTTCAAGAAGAACACGCGTCCAAAATTAGAGCACTTAAAAAGCAAGCAGAATGAAGTAAGAGAACCAGCTTCTTGTCCCAAAAGACATCGAACAATATACATCCCCATGTATAAGTCCTCAGAGTTCACTAACTCATAATCTGTGTGTTATAACTTGAGAACAATAATTTTGGTTAAGAATATCAGTTCCGTTATGCTTTGCATCTTACCTAACCAATACTTGATATAGGTAAATTTCAATGACATTGTTTTGAAAATTATATCCCACTTTATCAACTAAAGAGAAGAATATAAAAGTTTTTAAAAGCTGGTGTACTGTAACGGATATTCAAAACAAAAAGTTTGCCATTAGGCAAACCCAGTGATTTCCGTAATTACAACAATTGCTTTGCGTTCTTACATTGGGGAACAAATCACCCTTTTCCCAGTACTTAACTCTTTCTCACCATCTATAATATCTTACAGATGTGTGGTTTTGATCTGATGTTTATATACCCAGGAGTTAAAAGTGTCTGAGAAACAGTTTTCAATCATAACCACTCAGAAAATTGAAACATAAAATGTTTCAAGGGGTTGTCGGGTGTTCCTTGTAATGCTTCTATAATACCCAGTCTACCAATAGTAGTTGCAATGTCTTTACCCTTATAATTATCCCTTTCAGCGTCACTCCATCTTACATTCTGTATATCAGACTTGTGCTAGTTGTTTTTCTTCTCTCCAAATAATTTAGTCTACCGATATCCAAATTGAGCAAACTCAGATATTTTGGACATTTAGATCGAAATACCCAGCTTTTCTTAGTTTTAATGATTTCCTAAAACTCGATTTAAATTATAGAAAACTGCGTTACAAAATTAAGTGACAAATTTGGACCGATTCGCACACTGTTTTTAAATACTACATAACTTGAGTTTCCGATGTCGGTTTGGGATAAACCTTAGATGTAAAGATGCGTAATTAATAGACCTATAATTTTCTATATATCCAGTGACCCAAAAATGAATATAATGACCCGATATATGCCCGTCAATACACCCCATAGTTGTTGTTCAGAAATCCAAATTTCTGTTTTAAACTCTGTATCTTTCAAAAGTTGAATTTATCTATAAAACCCCATCGACTTTCCAAAACAACATTTTAACATAAAATATCAATAATTAATCCAAGGTTAGATTTTCAAAGAAACACCATTATTTTTATCATAATTAATTTTTCTCAAAAATACCCTCAAGGTTTTAATAATAAAAATAACTTTTATTCTTTTCCTTTGCGAATTTCGCCTCTACAACCCTTTTTAAAGGAATCCAGTTGTGGATGGTGCTGGTTATAGCACGTCTTGGGGTTTAATAGCGTAAGACGTAGAACTCCTCACAGAGCACGGTCTTGAAAGAGAAAGTGGATCTATAAAACTGGTAACTTTAAAGTAATTAGGTAGCAAATAGATTTAAGTAACCTGTTCTCTCTTGAATCTTAGAGAGCCAGAGACAATTAGCGTTATCACTTGTTTATCTCCTGATATATAAATCATATTTTCAAGAAAATTAATTTACACGAATATTGAATCAAACATAATCCAACATTTGATAATCTACAAGATTTGTACTCAAATCATTGCATACTATACTTGACTTAACTTGAACCATAAATATCACCTGACATGAATACTCTTGACTCGATCAAACCTATTACATACTTGACTCGACTTGACCCGAATCGTGAATACGTAATGACTTGACTTGAACACTTGACATGAATACTTGAAAACCTGAACTTGATACTTGAACTTGACATGAATATATGAACTCAACTTTAATCTTGAAATGGTATACTTCTTATGTATTCATTGATTCGGACAAAACTTATGACTATAATTATAAATTTAGATTACGCTAGGTGTTTGGATAGTTTGAGTATGAATCCAAAGAAATCTCAGAAGTCCAATTACTAAAATAACATCGCTGTGGTACTGGATTGAAACGGTACAAATAACGTCGCTGTGGTACCGGGCTTAAACGGTAAAAATAACGTCGCTGTGGTACCGGACTGAAACGGTACATCATGAATTCATGAATGAGAGCCCGTGTTTCCAAGCCTATGGGAACCTACTTTTGGGTTTGGAATATTTCAACGTCAGTTGAAGTCCCATTGTTTTTGGGCCCGTGTTTCCTTGCTCCTGGATACTACCCTTGAGTTCGAGAATACTTTTGAGATTGGTTGACATTCACACTTAAATTTACGTTAGTTAGATTATCTTGTAGTGACCTTTTAGGACACATTCAATTCATTTTCACCACTATACACCTATTATATACTTATGATGATCGTCGCATGCTATAGTGTATCACCATGCACATATATTATTTAACTGCCATACAAATATTACCATGTTTAATTCCTATATCACCTTTCATTTTAATTATATAATGCACACATATCCGAGAGACTTACCGAGCGCTAGTTTGCTGACGACATTCCTCTCTACTCTTCTTTACTTGGAATGTTCGTCAGGTGATCTTGGAGATTGAGAAGATTGAGCCTAGTCAGGAGGACTACTCTCAGCTTGTGGATCAGACCGACTACTAGTTCTTTCGTTTTCAGCTTTCTTTCAGTATGCCACCTATTTAGGCAATTACATTTTATTTTTCTTCTTTCAGACATTATGTATCAATTTAAATTCCGTAAAGTTTGAAATGTAAATATATATAGTTGGATTTTCAATATCATGTCATCTCTTGTCTCTTTATATTAGTTACTTTACGCTTAGCGTATTTGTTTCCAGAAAAATCCTTATCGGAATAAATACGTCTCGGGTCTCGTCACGTGACTTCTCCTGTCTTTTAGGAAGCGGGTCGTGACACTAAATTACTATATAAACCTCATTTAAAAGTTACCTCATTAAGTGTGCGTTTATGTCTGTCTCATCTTTTTTCCCTAGGGATCAATATCAATGAGGGTTAGTATAGGAATCAAATTTTAAATTTGTATTTATTATCTAAAATGCAGTATTGATATTGTAAATGGACACTTATAATGGAACAAAAACATGACCAAAATTGGACAATTAAAAGAGAACGGAATTATTCTTTTTTATCATCACTAGCCATAATTTTTTCTAAATCTATCTTTTTTATCGTTACTTTTCCTCTTTATTATTACTTGCCCTAATTTCTGACTTTTTTTTATGTTTCCCTTTTTATTATTGATTGCAACGAGAAAGGAGATTGGGGGATTGGAACAGAAACAGGGAAATCGGAGGAATTGGATCGGAGACTATTGATTTAAAATATGAGATTCATAAATTAAATAACAGAGATGGGGGAATTTTAGAAATTGTATTGGAGATGAAGGATTTGAAAAAGAAGATGCATATTTTGGAAAACAAGATTGGTGAGAAAAATGAGGAATTGGAAGAGAAGAATTGCAGAAGAATGGAGTAAAATGAGGAATTGGAAGAGAGGTACAGAGGAAGAAAAAGCAAACCATAATAGTCCTTTTAAGAAATCATATATATATAGTTTTTTTAACAAAATAATCATGTATATTTGATTAAAAAGAATGAGGGTAGAAACGTAAGTTTTGCAAAAATATCCTAAGTATAAATACATACAATCTATTTTGGGTTTAAAACATCCGTACGTGTGTTTCAAAATAAGTCATCTCTCAAAACTGGATGAAACAATTTTCCCCATATTGTAACATATGTGAGTAACAGCCCCAAAAAAGGAGTTGTTTGGCTTTTCCTTTTTTCCTTTTGTGTGTAATATAAAAATACGAAATGGTTAAATTTTTTTCTGAGGGGATTCGTTGACATGAGATCCTTTTTCTAATAAAAATACAAAATGCATGAACTTAAAAATTTCACAACATTGTGGTTCATAACCCCTACATATATGCATCTCTGGATTCTTGAATATTACAGATGCATTGAAAGTAGAATTCCAAAAAGGAAAATAAAATATAAAAAATGTACGCATTTATGTGTAAGATTTTTTTGCAGCACTACCTGCTTCTTTTGCAACCAGAGAATTATCTTTGCTTATAATTTGAAAATTGAGAAGTACATGCATTTAAAATGGCGAATTAGCCTATAAAGGAATGAAAATTTTATCCTTTCTCCAATGATTTCTTATGACCAAGGTCTGATCCCACACTAACAATAGAGTTGACCCGTATGTTTTTGTGATTTTTTTACATCTTAATTTTACTTATCAATCTTATTGCTTAATGCCTATTTGTTCAACACCATCCGCTTATCGGTAAATAACCGTGCTAACTTAATTTTGAATATCTACTTAAATATATACATGTAGTCTTTCTTGGACGGTGAGAACATGGGAAGGAGTCGAAGAAGTTGGAAGGAGCAAAAGAAAAAGAAACAAGAAAAATTAAAGACAGTATGAAAATTGGTCGTGAAGCCGCCGGGATGTGGATCACGAACTTTCGATATTTCTTGCACTGTTACTGAAAATTTTTGTTAGTTGTTTTAGTTCAAGCTTGAGTAAATTCTTTCTATGGTGCTAATTAATTATGGGTTATTACTAAAACACATTTGTATTCTTAGTTTGGACATTTTGGTATGTGCAACATTACTTAGAATTTTATTTCTTCTTTGCAGGCACTTGATGACAGAAACAATGTAGAATATTGGACCAGTCCAAAACACACCGTTGTGTTTGAAGATTTGTGTGTTACAGAAAGCTTTACAGAAAAATATATAAAAGGATTAGCGTAGGATCCGAACTTTGCTTTTCAATATAGAAGCTCGATTATTCGATTATTTGTTTCGGAAAATGTACAAACAACTGTTCAAATTAAGCAGAGGATATTTGTACTCTTGATTAGATATTGGGATTGTAATAAGTATTTCCTTATTGTGTATATAAATACTAGTATTTTGCACGTGCGATGCGCGTTACATCTTAAGTGTAATTAAAAAGAAGGTTTTTTAAATTTATTTTGCCTACCAAATTCTATCATATTTTCAAAAAACACATCAAATTCTTTTTATTTTAAAAAACAACATCAACTCTTCTGCATTATCTAAATTGAACACATCTGAGTGATCACAATTAACGTGATGAGAGGTTTAATGATCTTAAAACAACATTTACCTTTTGCCCCATTCTCTTTCATCCCTATTTCCCCAATTTCTCCACTCAACCTCTTCTCTTCTTTCAAACCCCAACTCCAACTTCTTAAAGCATCCTCCTCAATCTCTCAGCTTCTCATCCTCCCCCCATGTTAGTGGACGAAGGCTAGGGTCGCAATGCTTGCGACCGTGACAGAATTACACGCAAAAAAATAGTAGCAAGCGTAACCCCAATCCAAACAAAATCCTATCGAAATAACAATGTAATTGACTAAAGTTCTAAACTAATGAACTAAAGGAGATGATACTACAATCTTTATGGCGTCTTCATATACTCCAATGGAGAATTCAGACTCATGCTAGACTCCGCAAGCTCCTGGGACCGTCCCCACGTCGACAGCCTCAGCGTAGATGATCCACAGTGAAGCCGCGATGCCCGTAGCTTCAACCCATCCATCTTGAGGAATTACGCCACTTCGTCGCTCGCTATGCGCTAATGGAGATGAGTGGGTTGATGAGCACTCTTCGGATTTTGATTTGAGCCTCTGTGACAACATTTTCCATTCAAGTAGAGAGCATGGATCTCTCAAGCTCAAGCTAGAAGAAGATACTATTTTAGTAGAGCAGAAATGAATTAGAATTAGAATTTTATTCCTTCATCCATCTCTTCTTATCCCTCCTATACTCATCCCTCTCTCTTATGCATACAATAGAGATGGGTCCCACCACTTAATAATATGTTAACATAATATATGTTAGTATATATATACACACACACATTAATATATACACAATAACTTATATATATGAGAATAATGGAGGAAAGAGCCTTTAGGAGGGTATTTTCATTAGATGGTGCAAAAAAATTCACCCTCCACCATTTTTTCCAACGATCGGCATTTGACATCATCTTCTTTATCATATAAGATGTTGATACACCAAATTTCATATGACTCCATCATCTTTTCACAGTTGATTTAGTGGGTGGAAATTTAACGGTTTACTAACAATAAAACTTTTTACATTGCTAAATCTACGGTGAAAAGGTGTTGGAATCATATGAAATTTGGTATATTCACATCTTAGATGATAAAGATAATGATGATGGGTGCCGATCGTCGAATAAAATGGTGGAAGGTGTGGTTTTTTGACGCCTCTTAACGAAAAAGCTTCCTAAGGATTCTTTCCTACATTATTCTCTCTCTCTCTCTCTCACTCTCTCTCTCTCTCTCTATATATATATATATATATAAAGTGTGATATATAGCTTATATATATACATTAAGGGTGGAATAAATTTTTTTTACCGTCGAAAACTGGACCGAGACGCGAAGGACGTCTAGCCTGAATACGGGGGCAGATATTATTTGGAACATATCCGTCCACCTCTCCGAAAATACTAAGTTGATTTAAGGCAACGTATATCCGGGGTTGGGATAGATGCGACCGTTGTAGCGTGACATTATCAGATTCTTCCTCATTTGTGAGGGTTTTTTGATTGTGGGGTCACTCTTCCTGGCGCAAGCCCTTACAGTTAATTACGTTATCGCGTTGCGATAACAAGTTTCACCTACTCCGGTAGGTCATTTCGTGTCGTGTTATGTTTGTTTATTATAGGGTTGCCCTTTGATTATATACGGAAACTAATCTTGTCATGCCCGTAGGGCACGGATTAGTCCAAACCCGTACATTATGTTTACCCCAATCAGAGCAAAGCTCTGTTCAAATTCCAAGGTGGGAAAAAAAGCAATGCTTCTGTTTTCCTCCAATCAGAGCAAAGCCCTGTCTTGAAAATTAAAGTGAAAATTAAATTTAAAATAAATGAAGCAACGCTTCAGCTGGCCTGCGCTCTGCGCTGCACGCCACGTGTCAGAATCAGACACGTTAGCGCAGGGGGGCGCAGCGCCCAAGGCAGCGCACCCAATCAGAGCAAGGCTCTGTTTAAAATTCAAACTTTAATTAAAGAAGCAACGCTTCAGCTGGCCTGCGCTCTGCGCTGCACGCCACGTGGCAACACGGTTGCGCTAGCGCAGTTGCGCTGCACTATGCGCTGCACGCCACGTGGTAGCGCGGTTGCGCTAGCACAGTTGCGCTGCGCTGTGCGCTGCGCGACACGTGTCAGCGCAGTTGCGCAAGTGCAGTTGCGCTGCACTATGCGACTGCGCGACACGTGTCACGAGCTGGTGCGCTTGCGCCAAACAGAATTAAAATTCTGAAAGATCTTTCTCAATCTTGTTAAAAATAAGAAGATTGTCTTCTGTAAAATAGAAGCCCTTGGATCAAAGATCCAACGGTAGGGAAAATTCCCCAAATCACTCAGAGAATGATCTCTTTAACAAACTTTAACTAATTTGTGGGCACTATAAAAAGGACCTTAGACCTCAATTCAAAGGCATCAACATTTTGGAGAGAAATCAAAATTTTCAAGCAGAGAAAACTCTGAAAAAATTTCAAGAAGAGAGGTAAAAAAAAACCTTTAGGATAGAAGAATTTCTTCTGATAGATCATTGATCTAAGAACAAGATCAATGATCTTTAATAAAAAAACAAAAATAAAAATAGTGCTTTGCACTTATGAACCATTGGTTCTCTGAGAATCAAGAAAGAAATAAGAAAATACTTATTTTCTTGAATCTAAATTAGATCAAGAAATCAAACAGTGCTTTGCACTTCTTTTATGAACCATTGGTTCTGGAATCTAAAAGATTCTCAAATTAATAGTGCTTTGCACTTGTAAACTGCACTGTTGCGCTCTTGGGTTGGCGCAAGCTACCAGAGAGCGCCACGTGTCCCATTTGCGCTGTGCGCTTTGAAATAGAGCCTTACTCTCTGAAACTGGCGCAACTCACTACAGCGCGCCACGTGTCAGCAGCGCAAGCGCAGCGCACTGGCGCAGCGCACTGCGCTTGCATGACACGTGTCATCATCACAAGCGCTTGCGCTCTTTGATTGGCGCAAAGCGCCTGACAAATGCAATGCATTTCTTTTGCTAAAGGGCCAAGCCCAAATAAAAAAGACCCAGTAGGCCAAAATAAATTGCAAAGCAATAAATGGGCAGAGCCCAAGTAAAATCGATGCTCTGCATCATTTATAAATGGGCAGAGCCCAAACAAAATTGATGCTCTGCATCCTTTATGGGCAGAGCCCAAACAAAAATAAAAAGTAATGCAATGCATTATTTAAACCAGGGCAAAGCCCTAGCACAGGTCTAATAGACCAAAAGCAAATAAAATGTTGAACATTTTCAACTGGACTTAGCCCAATTTTGGCCGTAAGTCCTCAAATTAAATTGACTGAGCAAGATTGCTCTCTTAAATCAATTTACCTCCGGTTCGAGGGTACATCTCCGAACTCCTCTGACACCAATCGTTGTAATCCTTCAACGACGTCAGAGAGGTGACGGGTCTCGACGACCACACATCAAGAAGGACTGCGAGGTCCTGTGCGCCGTCTTTCGGAGGGGAACAGATTCTGGCACGCCCGGTGGGACCTTTTCCTCTTTCCACTCCACACTTCGTGTGTCGTGTTCGCGAACAAATCGCGGTTTGCTGTGGTTGCCTGTGGATTCAAGGTACTAAGGTTTGGTGTCTTGCTCTGTGCAGAAAACAGAAGATCGATGGCTTCGAACTGCACCGCCTGCAGCTGCAACTCTCGTTCCGTCATTGCTGGAGGAGTGACTTATGGGCCTCGAGCGGCCTCCCTTTTCAAAATGTCGGTGGAGCAGGTGCCCCAAACCACCACTGGACTATTTTTTGGGACCATGCTCCCAACAATGAGCTTCAAATCCCCGATGACATTGCAAGAAGCTCCAAAGAAGTCGGTCTTCGATCGACTTACCACTGCCGCGACCCCTCTTAACAGGTCGCCCAACTCCACTGCTTCAGTTTTTAACGGACTAGGCCAGAGCTCTAACGGGCCCATGAAGAAGCCTGCAATACCAGAAGGCGTTATCCCGAAGCGGATAGCTTTCCCTACTCCAGTTTCAGGCAAAATCACCAAGGTTACTTCCCCTGCTCGGAAGTCCGCTTTTGACAGATTGGCCGTCCCCATTCAACGGACATCGGTCTTTGAAAAGCTGGTACCAGCAGTTTCTGACCAACACAGGGGGCATGAGGAGGTCACCCCTATAACTGAAGCAACTCCATCAGCACGGCATGCTCGACGTCGCTACTGGCGCCGAATGAGGAAGGCTGGGGGCAACTCCCCCTCTGGATTTACGCCACCAACTCCGATGGTAGGGATCGATGCTGCTGTTCCAACCAGGAACAACTTTGAATTGCTGAATACGGTGCGCAGAAACTCTCCTACTACGATGTTGAAACGAACTCCTTTACCTGTGGAGAATACTCCAGAGAAGAAGCTAGAGCGGCCCCCTCAACGGCTGTCCTCTAAAATTTACAAAGTCTGGCGACAGGTCCAAGAGTCAGTGATCGATCAAGACTACCTCCGCCGACAGAAAAAGATGAAGGTTCAGCAGGGGAAGGACTACTCTGTCAAGCCGAAAGAAGCAACAGCTGGATGGGTGCCCACTATGATGGCTCCCTCAACGTCATTCACCCAAAAGAAAAGGAGGCCACAAAAAGCCCTTGTGTCTTTGGCAAATCACAAAGACACCGAACACAAACGCCCCAAGTCTGGGGGCATGGTGGTGCACACTGTTTATATGGCTTCCGGAAAGGAGGAAAGCTGTGCTTCGATGGGTCACCGACCGCTCACCCGATCCGTGACAAAAGCCCAGGAGCAGCAACATAAGCTTCAGGAAGTGATGACTGTGATGGCTGCACTTACCGAACCGAAAGAAAGTTCGGAAGTATCATCAGAGCAGCGTCACGAACAAGAAACTGATGCTGACTTCTTACGTAGAATCCTTGAAAAGAAGGACAGAGAAGCCGCAGAACAAGCGGCTAACATAAGACAAATGGCGCTCCTATTCCAAGACATGGTAGGGATGATGTTACAGCCAGACCCTCCAGCTGAAGACCCTCCAGTCATTGTCGGAAATGACGGAGGGGAAACATCTGATCCTCCTCCGGCTCTTTCAGCAGCCATGAAAGAAACCATTTCCAAGGCCGCGCTTGACGACTATATAGCTCAGCAAATACGAGCTCATCAGGCGAGTGAAGCGGCTGGGCAAACTGTTAGAACTGGACGGCCCTATCCGGGCTGGTATGACCAAATCAGTTACCCGCTGGGATATATGATCCCTAAGTTCCACGTATATAAAGGGACAGGGAATCCGCATCAACATGTCGCTCAATTCAGGGCCTTATGCGGCAACATTGGAGGCGATGACAAGCTGTTACTTCGCCAATTTGTCGGCAGCCTAGCAGAAACAGCCTTTGAATGGTATTCAAAGCTACCTAACGACTCTGTCAAAACATTTGCGGAGATAGAGTTATTGTTCACGCAAAGATTCGCGAGTGCTAGTGAACGCACCCCGATAACAGCACTGATAAATGCCAGGATAAAGCCAGGCGAAACATGGGTCCAATACGCAACACGATGGCGGAACCTATGGTCGAAATGCGAACAACGCATAGAAGAGGCACCTGCGGTAGGCATGTTCGTGGGCACTCTTGATCCGCAAGCGACCATCTCACAATTCATAATGTTCTTCAGGCAGACCACCTTCCAAGCATTGATCGACAAATTAGCCCAGATGGACCAGATGGGCCACGGACCGTCTCCTCCAAAACCAGACTCTCGAAATGAGAAAGGAAAAGGGAAGGCGACTGTCGTTGCCAACGCTCAACAACAGCCGAGCAACTCAAAACCGGTCGTTCGCCAAAATAACGCGCATCCACGCCCGTCCCTCGAGGAGAGACTAGGACGTCCTTACTCGTTTCTTCAAAATAAAACGAGAAGACTGTTTGAACTGGCAGTACGCAACAGACTCATCAATCTGCCGAATCCAAAACGTCCGTTGCGACCAGGCGATCTCAATAATCCCGATTACTGCCCTTACCACCAAGCGGTAAGTCACCCGATCAAGGATTGTTTTGTCTTTAAGGGATGGATCGAGGATCACTACCAACAAGGCAAGTTTGCGCTCTCCGAAAACTGGAAGGTGAACCCGCCACAACCGCACGCTCTGAGAAACACGGATACGCCGGGGGCATCATGCTCAGTCATAGAGAAAACCTCATAGACCGAAAAGTCGGTAAACTAGAGATTCGCCTCAAATACGGCGACGGTGGACCGAAACGTCCTTAAACTAATGATGGACCGCAATGTCCTAAAACTTGCAAGCGGACCGAAACGTCCTTAAACTAATGATGGACCGCAATGTCCTAAAACTTGCAAACGACCGAAACGTTTTTAAACTACTACCGCAGCATCCTTAGGCTGACGAGATAAAAATATATATATATATATATATATATATATATATATATATAAATATAATAAACGGTATGTCCATAAGCAAAATGGGCACGGATGAAAACCCGAAAGGGCTCCGTGAGTAAAAACAGTAGGGCTACCGGCGAGTGTTCGTGAAAACCCGAAAGGGCGCGACCTCGTAAAAAAAAAGAAGAAGAAGAGAATGAAAAGAATAAAAAAAAAAGGTATGTCCATAAGCAAAATGGGCACGGATGAAAACCCGAAAGGGCTCCGTGAGTAAAAACAGCAGGACTACCGGCGAGTGTTTGTGAAAACCCGAAAGGGCGCAACCTCGTTAAAAGACACCTACAGGGTCCCCTCGACCTTGTAAGGAGAAACCACCCGCGTGAGATCCTTACGACTCACAAGGGAGCGGCACACTTAGGGATCCCTACGATTCCTAAGAAGAAAATACACTTGCGAGATCCTCACGACTCGTAAGGAGAACTCTCTTATGAGACCCTCACGGCTCATAAGATTCGAAAGCCTTAAGCTACAGAGACCTAAACCTGTGCTTAAGCAACCCCCACAACTTCCAATATTGCCCTACAAGTGGCTCAATACTGACCCTTGTATACAATCCACGGGCGCGAATAAACATTTCCCTAACCAAATCCCATCCGTGATTGGGGATATGTGCGCATGATGAACAACCCTTGTAAGTCCTCTCGACTTACAGGGAGAAAACCCTCCTGTAGGATCTTTACGACTTACAGAGGAACATACACTTAGGAATCCTCATGATTCTTAAGGAGAAAATACACCTACAAGATCCTTACGACTTGTGGGGAGAAATAACTTTGTGAGACCCTTACGGCTTATGAAGTCAAAAGCCTTAGTCGACAGGACCTTAACCCTGGTTGCTAAGCCACCTTTGTTCGGCATCGACAGAGGCAGATGATGATTTGCTCCTGGCAATATCCCAGTTGTAGCGGTGCTGATGCCGAAATTGATGTCTAAATTCATATTTACGGCAGAAAGCCAGTAGGCCGTACATGCATATGAAATAGCCGAAATGATGGGGCAACTTGCAATAAAAAAGCAGCAAGTAAAAATGTATGCATGCAAAATAGCCGAAATGATTGGGCAACTCGCAGTAAAATAACAGCGAGTAAAAATAAAATAAACAGCCGAAATGATTGGGCAACTCGCAATAAAAAGCAGCGAGTAAAAAACAAATGAAACAGCCGAAACGATTGGGCACCGCGAAAAATAGCCGAAATGATTGGGCAATCGCGACCTTCGCGATCTAAAAGCTGAAATGATAGAACATCGCAGAAATAAACTAATAATAATAAAAAAAATGAATGAAACTTCTGCCCTACAGGTTAGATCATATCGATTCCTGTATACAATCCAGGGGCGCAAAAAAAGAGGGAACCATACCTTCCCAACAGGCTCCATAAAAAAAAAGCAAAGCCAAATCTCGACGGTTCACAGACAACCTAGAGACCATCTAAGCATTCGTCTCGTTATAGCAAATGAGATGTCAGTAAGGCGTTCCTTCGCAGTCCATCAAGATGCAGATACAACGCCAACAAAAAGACCCTGCGGTCGAAACAAAGCGAAGCGACGGCAAAATCCCAGCTTCATTTCGACGTTCGTCTCGATACAGTAGACGCAATGTCAACCCCAGCGTTCTTCCTCCAACAGGATTTGGACACACCAAAGCAAACAAAGCGAAGGCCACATTCCTAACTTCAACGTCTTGACGGTAACTCATATAAAACCGGAAAGACAATCGGAGATCATTTCGCATCAGCACAGAATGGTCACCACCTCAACGTCTGTCTCGATACAGTAGACGAGATGTCACCCCAACGTTCGTCTCGACACAGCAGACGCAACGTCATCAAACGAATGGAGCCACGGCAAAATCCCTAGTTCCAAACCTCGACGGTTAGTTAGCAACCTAGAGACAACTACGACATTCGTCTCGATACAGCAAACGAGATGTCACTCTAGCATTCTTCCCCCAGCAGGGTTCAGACGCAACGTCATCAAACGAATGGAGCCACGGCAAAATCCCTAGTTCCAAACCTCGGCGGTTCACCAGCGACCTAGAGACAGCCGCGACATTCGTCTCGATACAGTAGACGCAATGCCAGCAAATGAAGCAAAGGCCAAATTCTTAACTTCAGGGTCTTAACGGCGAGTCATATAAAGCCTGAAAGACAACCGGAGATCGTCTCACATCAGTGTGGAATGGTCACCACTTCGACGTTCGTCTCGACATAGCAGATGCAACATCATCAAACAAATGGAGCCACGGCAAAATCCCTAGTTCCAAACCTCGACGGTTCACCAGCGACCTAGAGACAGCCGCGACATTCGTCTCGATACAGTAGACGCAATGCCAGCAAATGAAGCAAATGCCAAATTCCTAGCTTCAGGGTCTTAACGACGAGTCATATAAAGCCTGAAAGACAACCGGAGATCGTCTCACATCAGTGCGGAATGGTCACCACTTCGACGTTCGTCTCGACACAGCAGACGCAACATCATCAAACAAATGGAGCCACGGCAAAATCCCTAGTTCCAAACCTCGACGGTTCACCAGAAACCTAGAGACAACCGCGACGTTCGTCTCGATACAGCAGATGAGATGTCACCCCAGCGTTTTTCCTCCAGCAGGATTCAGACGCGACAATCAAACAAACGGAGCCACGGCAAAATCCCTAGTTCCCACCGCGACATTCGTCTCGATACAGCAGACGTGATGCCAGCAAACGAAGCAAAGGCCAAATTCCTAGCTTCAGGGTCCTGACGGCAACTCACATAAAACCTGAAAGACTATCGGAGATCATCCCACACCAGCGTGGAGTGGATATGACTCATCGGGGCTCTCCAAAATGAGCCTAACCTCAAGTAAAAAGCGGCATAACAAATTCCTAACGCTTGCTCTTCCGACGGTCAAAATGCCAAGGAGGATTGCTTGAAGACGTCTTGTCCATCCCTCGAAGGGATCAGAGACACGGCAGTCGCGGGGCTACTCGAGCAGCACGATTGCCTATCGAGGAACATATCAGCTTATGCGACGATACGACGGCCAAAACCCTAAGTACCACAGACCCTAATGGACTTCTGTCGAAAAGAGCAGAGGTTAACTATGACGTTAGGATATTCTTGCAAGAAATGCTCGATTCGTCTCGACTTGTGAAGAAATCGATGTCTTTGCGAGAAATTTTCGATGCGGCTCGACTTGTGAGATAAAGCCTTAGGCAATAGGCATAAAAGGAGCCTGTTTCCTAAGCACTGGGACCTTGCAAGTTGGCCCACAACGGTCTCTTGCACACTATCCACGGGTCTCACTCTCCAAACTCGAAACTCGACAAGGAGGGAAGCAACCGATTACGGGTCCTCTCGACTCGTAAGAGGGAAAAATTCTCTTATAGGATCCTTATGACTTATAAGAGAAAACACACTTAGGAATCCTCACGATTCCTAAGGAGAAAATCCACCGACGAGATCCTCTCGATCCGTAGGGGGAAAAATCTCTATGAGACCCTCACGGCTCATAGAGTTGAAAAGTCTTAGGCAACAGATCTGAACCTGCGGCCTAAGCCATCGCTATCTCTTGAAGAAACTAAGATGCCTACGCCATTATCTGTCAACTATGTTTATCAACACAGCATGCCAATAATAAGAGAAAGGAGAAAGCAACAGAAGGAGCATCCGATTTACGTTTGATCAAGCGTTCGAGACACACTCATTCATGCATAGGCAAAAGACTCAGAACGAAAAATAAGACAAGCTGGGATAAAACTTTTCCATTAATATTGCCAAGAATTCTTACAATCATAAAGCAATAAATGAGAAATATTATTACAAAGGTATAACCTCGAACCCAGGACATGGATTGAGGAACTCGAAAGCGACCCTATCTATGACTTTCCAGGCCTCGCGGACCATCCTGGTGTGCTTTCTTTCATGAGCACAAGCGTCAGGATCCCCCCTGATGTCTTCCATCCTCCGGTAAGCAGCGAGTATGGCAGACTGTTGAAAGACCTCGTGCAAGAGATCGACGAGACTGTCTCGCCGTCTCTTCGAGATAAAGTTCATCAGGTACACCAAGTGCACCTTATCCTCGGCGGCATCCAACGCCCTAAGTGGCACACCGGAACAGAATAGGGGAAGCGCTTCCCAGACGGCTCCCACGATAAGTTTCAGGAGGGAAGAACGTCGGGGAAGCAGTGGACCGTTATATGCGTCGAAGCGGCTCATGATTTCAGCACACTCCGCGTTTGTGAACTCTCGATTTTGAGAACGGCCAAGTCGGCGGATGTCCCCGTAAGAGATGATCTCGTCAAGATTGTACATGTGGGCGTTCATTGTTTCTGTAAAAGAAAATCAACAAAAATTATCAGAAAGACTGATTAAGCAAAACGATATAATGCACTGAGGAATAAAATGCCATCTTTAACTTCCAAGATCCATGAAAAATTCTTAAGAGTTCTTCTATATGATTTGGGAAGAGCAAAGCTCCATTAATGAATTAAGAAAATTCAAGGAAAATCTTTCAGAGAGCAGAGCTCTATGGAACCCTAGTAGGGTCCCCTTTAGTTCTCTTTAGATCCCTTTAAGACCTGTAGAGCAAAGCTCTGCTAAGTGAAACCCTAAATGGGTTTCCTTTAGATCAAGGATCTATTGAGAGCGAGGCTCTATCAATGAAAATTAATTTAATTTAATTTAATCCAAATTAAAATTTTCATCTAAAAGTTTTAAGAGTTTAACTCTTGAGGTTCTTGAAAATAAAGAGCAGGGCTCTGAGTTCTGAAAGTAAAATTTTAGAGATGAAAATCATCTAAGGAACCAAAGGTCCTATTTATAGGCATCAAGTGCCCTTTCAGCTTCCAAGGGATGGCGCGACGGTTCGGAGTCTGTCACCGCTGCGCTCACGTTAGGAGGCCACGTAAGCGCAACGGTGGGGAGGCATTTGTTTACCCCAATCAGAGCAAAGCTCTGTTCAAATTCCAAGGTGGGAAAAGAAGCAATGCTTCTGTTTTCCTCCAATCAGAGCAAAGCTCTGTCTTGAAAATTAAAGTGAAAATTAAAGTTAAAATAAATGAAGCAACGCATCAGATCCCCTGCGCTGCGTGCAGAGTGCCACGTCTTAGAATCAGACACGTTAGCGCAGGGGGGCGCAGCGCCCAAGGCAGCGCACCCAATCAGAGCAAGGCTCTGTTTAAAATTCAAACTTTAATTAAAGAAGCAACGCTTCAGCTGGCCTGCGCTCTGCGCTGCACGCCACGTGGCAACACGGTTGCGCTAGCGCAGTTGCGCTGCGCTATGCGCTACGCGTCACGTGGCAGCGCGGTTGCGCTAGCACAGTTGCGCTGCGCTGTGCGCTGTGCGACACGTGTCAGCGCAGTTGCGCAAGTGCAGTTGCGCTGCGCTATGCGACTGCGCGACACGTGTCACGAGCTGGTGCGCTTGTGCCAAACAGAATTAAAATTCTGAAAGATCTTTCTCAATCTTGTTAAAAACAAGAAGATTGTCTTCTGTAAAACAGAAGCCCTTGGATCAAAGATCCAACGGTGGGGAAAATTCCCCAAATCACTCAGAGAATGATCTCTTTAACAAACTTTAACTAATTTGTGGGCACTATAAAAAGGACCCTAGACCTCAATTCAAAGGCATCAACATTTTGGAGAGAAATCAAAATTTTCAAGCAGAGAAAACTCTGAAGAAATTTCAAGAAGAGAGGTAAAAAAACCTTTAGGATAGAAGAATTTCTTCTGATAGATCATTGATCTAAGAACAAGATCAATGATCTTTAATAAAAAACAAAAATAAAAATAGTGCTTTGCACTTATGAACCATTGGTTCTCTGAGAATCAAGAAAGAAATAAGAAAATTCTTGTTTTCTTGAATCTAAATTAGATCAAGAAATCAAACAGTGCTTTGCACTTCTTTTATGAACCATTAGTTTTGGAATCTAAAAGATTCTCAAATTAATAGTGCTTTGCACTTGTAAACTGCATTGTTGCGCTCTTGGGTTGGCGCAAGCTACCAGAGAGCGCCCCATGTCCCATTTGCGCTGTGCGCTTTGAAATAGAGCCTTGCTCTCTGAAACTGGCGCAACTCACTACAGCGCGCCACGTGTCAGCAGCGCAAGCGCAGCGCAAGCGCAGCGCACTGGCGCAGCGCACTGCGCTTGCATGACACGTGTCATCATCACAAGCGCTTGCGCTCTTTGATTGGCGCAAAGCGCCTGACAAATGCAATGCATTTCTTTTGCTAAAGGGCCAAGCCTAAATAAAAAAGACCCAGTAGGCCAAAATAAATTGCAAAGCAATAAATGGGCAGAGCCCAAGTAAAATCGATGCTCTGCATCATTTATAAATGGGCAGAGCCCAAACAAAATTGATGCTCTGCATCCTTTATGGGCAGAGCCCAAACAAAAATAAAAAGTAATGCAATGCATTATTTAAACCAGGGCAAAGCCCTAGCACAGGTCTAATAGACCAAAAGCAAATAAAATGTTGAACATTTTCAACTGGACTTAGCCCAATTTTGGCCGTAAGTCCTCAAATTAAATTGACTGAGCAAGATTGCTCTCTTAAATCAATTTACCTCCGGTTCGAGGGTACATCTCCGAACTCCTCTGACACCCATTGTTGTAATCCTTCAACGACGTCAGAGAGGTGACGGGTCCCGACGACCACACATCAAAAAGGACTGCGAGGTCCTGTGCGCCGTCTTTCGGAGGGGAACACATTAGATTTAGGGTTTTGAACTTAGGACGCAGATCTCATATAAATGAGGTCCATCAGTTCATGAGATATATGGGTTTGATCTAAACATCGTTAGTTATATATGAGACTAAGATCGACTTAGGAACGATGAGCATATAGGCTCAACTGATCATCAAATCATATATGAATAGCCCATAGATAGTATACGGTAGTCAATATGGAGACAGTCCTCAGGGCAAAACATATTAGTTTAAGAGCATCGCAGTCTAATATTAGTTTAGGAACATTTCGGTCCAATATTCCCGTGTTCGGGACGAATATTAGTTTAAGAATATTTCGGTCCAATATTCCTGTTTTTGGGATGAATATTAGTTTAAAGACATTTTGGTCCAACATTCCCGTGTTTGGGACGAATACTAGTTTAAGAACATTTCGGTCCATCTTTCATCTTGCGCGCACGTGTATATTTTACGTGGCGAAGTGAACGATAGTAACATGAGATGCGTCCTATATTGGGATGCGATCCAATTTGAAAGCATTTATATTTCCTTCAAAGATATACATATACATATACGTATAAAGCCAGAGCTCAATATGAGATACACATCTATATGGGGATGCGTATCAGTATGAGATGTGAACATCAATATAGAAGTGCATCGATATGGGGTGTATCAATATGAGGATTAGGACATTCCCTATCTTGATGAAATTTCATATCTTTCATCAAATTGTGACGAGAAGTTGTTGGTTGTTGGGACCCGCTGTTCGCCGCCAAAAACGAGAGACGGGACCGCGTATGTTCGTCTTGCCTGAATTTGGGGGCATATACTATTTGGTTTTATCCGTCCACCTCTCCGAAAATGCCAAGTTGATTTATGGCACCGTTTATCGGAGGTTTAGACGGATGCGGCCGTTGTAGCAAATTTCGTCAGATTCCCCTTCATTTGAGGGATTTTTGATTGTGGGGACACTCTTCCCTGCAGGCGCAAGCCTCTGCAGTTAATTACGCTACATCATCGATGTAACAATTTTCTCCTTCTCCAGATGGTCACTTCGTATCGTGTGTGTTTATTTTATTTTTGGTTGCCCGTGGATTGTATACGGAGACTAATTTGTGTTGTCTCCCATAAGGCGTGGATGAGTCCAAATCCGTATTTTCTTATATTTGGATTTGGGTTGGTTTAAGCATCGTTAATCTCCTTGAGATTAAGATCAACTTAAACGTTTGTTGAGGACACGTTAGTCTAATTTTAGACTAAGATCTACTCAACAGGATTTTGGGATCATTTAGATCCAACGAAAGAGTATTTAGACTCTATCGTTTTAGTTTAGGGACGTTGCGGTCCATAAGTTTAAGGACATCATAGTCTATAGAGTTTAAAGACATCATAGTCTGTGAGATTTAGTTTAGGGACGTTGCGGTCCATAAGTTTAAGGACATCATAGTCCATAAAGTTTAGTTTAGGGACGTTGCGGTCCATAAGTTTAAGAACATCATAGTCCATAAAGTTTAGTTTAGGAACGTTGCGGTCCATAAAGTGTCTGGTTGTCGGGACTCGCCATCTCTCTGAAGACGTTGAAGAATTACGACACATATCAGATGTGTGAAGAGATGTACCCTTGAACCAATGTTAGTTGGGGTATCTATAGTCAGGTTTGGGACTAAGACCAATTAAAAATATTGGGAGCACATGGGCTCAGTTAATCTGAATTGGGGAATTTATGGCCTACTTAGACTTAGCCCATTCAGTTAAAGTGTTTGAACACTTATCTGGACTCAGTCCATTCATTTTTGAACAAAATGTTAAGATTTGTTTGGGCTCAGGCCCTTTTGTCCAATAATACAGAGTATTAATTTTGGGTTCTGACACTCCTTCTTCTTTTGTCTTTTTATTGAGTGTTGGACACTCTTTATTATGGCGCCGGGTCCTGTGTGAAGAGTGTGGAACACTCTATGTCAAGAAGCGCCCATATGAGGAGCACGTGGCGCGTTTGGCGCTGAGCGCCAGATAATGAGCGCAGAGCGCTCTTATCAAATAGCGCTTGGAGCGCTGGGCGCTGAGCGCCAGACTCGGAGCGCTGGAGCACTGAAGCACTTCTTTTGAAGTAGCGCTCACGTAGGGCGCACTTGGAGCGCTGGAGTGCTTCTTTTTAAAATTGGAGCGCTAAGGCTCTTCTTTAACAGATCTGATTAGTTCTGAGTTCTGTGCTCTGAGAATTAAATTCTCTGTTTATAAGAGATTTTGTCTCATGGATCTAAGAACTGTGTTCTTCTCTTTTTAATGAGATACTATGATCTTTTCGTTTCTGTGAAAGACTTTGTCTTGTAGGTCTGTGATCTAGAAAGAGAACTATGTTCTCATGATGTGAGAGTTAAAACTCTCAAATATTAAGGAGATGTTATGATCTCTCTTCTTTTTTTTTGTTTACCTTGAAGAAATTTTCTTCTTCTGAGAACTTGCTCTTCTCTTTTTTTCTTTTTTGAGAACTTGAAACTTAAGGGGGGTTCTTCTCTTTTCGACTTGAAGTCTTGGGTCCTTTATATAGGGGAGGCTGATTTGTTGAATAAGTTAAGCAAATCTTTCCTCTGATTGATTTGGGGATGTTTCCCACCGTTAGATCTTTAATCCAAGGGCTTCTGTTTTACAGAAGGCAATCTTCTTGTTTTTAACAAGATTGGGAAGATATTTTCCCATACTGAACTTATTCTGTATCTTGGTGATTTTTAATCACCATTGGATCTTTGATCCAATGGTGCTCTGATTTACAGAGCTCAATCTTCCCTGTTTGGAAAGATTTGAGAAGTATTCCCTCAACAGAATTTTATTCTGGTAATTTTGATGATTTATCATCTTCGTTGGATCTTTGATCCAACGGTGGAGAATATTTAGTTCTAGCACTTGGCGCTCTCGTGCCTTGCACGTGAGTGCTGCTTCAATGTCTTCGACTCTAAGCGCTGGCACACTTGGCGAGCGCTTTCGTGCTTTGCACGTGAGCGCTGCCTCAGAGTCTTTGACTCTTAGCGCTGGCGCACTTTGCGTTAGCGCTCTCGTGCCTTACGCGTGAGCGCTGCCTCAGAGTCTTTGACTCTTAGCGCGGGGCTCCTGGCGCTGGCGCTCTCGTGGTTTGCGCGTGAGCGCTGCCTCAGAGTCTTTGACTCTTAGCGCTGGTGCTCCTGGCGCGAGCGCTTTTATGAAGTGCTGCTTCATTTCAAATTTCAAAATTTGAACAGAGGTTTGCTCTGATTGGGGGAAACAAATGCCCCCCCACCGTTGCGCACACATGGTTTACACGCAGCGGTGGTAGCCTTTCCACCGTTAGATTGTCTTGGAAGTTGGATCGACTTCCAGCGTCTATAAATAGGGTCTTTGGCCCCTTTGAGATGACCTTTGTTCATCTTCTTGTTTTCTCTTGAGAATTAATTCTCCTTCAGAGCCAACCTCTCTACCTTAAGAAACTTCTTAAGTGTCAAAACTCTGCCCAACTTTGGTAAGAATTAAACTTATTAACAGAGCTTTGCTCTTCTCAGATCACAGATTTTAATTTTTTTTTATAGAATTTTACCCATTAACAGAGCCGTGCTCTTTTCAGATCATAGATCTAAAAGATGTTTTAGGGTTTTACCCATTAACAGTGCTTTGCTCTTCTCAGATCATAGATCTGTTCATCTTCCATGAAGAACTCCTAGAGTTTGCTCATAGATCTTGAAGATCTTGGAATTTTTAATTCATTAAAAGCTTTGCTTTTTTATGGTTTTTTATGGGTGACTCCATCGTCTCCACAGAGCATAGCTCCTTTTTTATTATAAAAAAATTAAGGAATTTTATTCCTCTCATGATTAGAATGGACAGATGTCACTCTGTTGTAGAGTGCCGCTCTCAAAAGAGATTAACTCCTTGGCCCGAGGGGCCTCTCATTAAATGAGAATCCTTTTAGGATTTCTTACTTAATGAGAATCTGTCTTATTAATGATGAGACTGTCTCATCAATGATGAGCTGTCATCTAGATTTTGTGGGTCCCCTTTGGCCCCCTTCCACTGCATTGCAGTGAGGTACAAATTTAAAGTACCCAGTACCAAAATTTGAACTGTAGCATTGACGGCTAATTCTTGTTCTTTTTCGCGCAGGTACTATATCTTTCGACACTTCTTTCCCATTCGTTCGTTCGGAAAGCGGATTCTCTCACCTGTGGACAGGGAAGTCTTCGCGTTGATCAAAGATTACGACCCGGAGCAAAAGAATCTTCATTTATGGGGGACATGGTACAATCAAATCATCCGGGGCCGACGCAACTTTTCTTGTGCAGCACCTTCGGAGGTGATCTCCGCCATTCACTATGCCGACCCACCCCCAGTGAACTACGCTGTAGAGAAGGTCAATTGGACTTCGGAGGGTTGCCTTCAGCCTTCCATGACCGCGATACCCGTACAACCGCCGATGGCTTTGGATATCTTGGGGCGGCGTATATGTCAAGGTGAGTCGCGCCCGTGGGGGCAGCCGTACATGATAGGTTTGACTCCCCGCCACTCAGCCGGATATTTGCAGTGGGCCCGGTACATCTTGTCGGCCAAGAAATCGCAGCTGCTGAAGCTTAGGCTACACCCTGCTATTTATGCTTCTTTCTTCCCATATTCCACGCCTTCTGTATGGTGGGTCAAACCCTTTTTGGAACAATGGAATGTTCCAACTCAAACCTTCCTTCTACTGGATCAGGAAGTTTCAATCTCTTTAGAGGAGTTCGCGGAGATCTCTGGCTTGCCTGTCATAGGGGAGCATTATAAGGAGATATTACCCCCTGACGAGTATATTTTTGCCACTCACTCAGTAGTGATGGGTTTGACTCCAGAGAATGCTATTCAGCACCGATTCCTAAGCTTGATCAAGGTGCTAAATATTTACGAGAGCTTATTTCTAGAATCCGGAAGCTACGGGGTCAGCTTTACGGATTTCATCGCCCGTTTTCTTCTCCCGAAAGTCTTGTCGAAAGAAGGTGCGAAGTTTGCCAAGCTCGATGATCCTTTCGGTTTTGGCTTCGATAGCCGGCCGACAGCGGAAGCGGATCAAAAGAATTTTTTCCTCCCGAACGTCGTGGTTGTCCCTTTTGAGGAACTCGCCGCCCCAGACATCGACGAAGATACGTTCTTTTTGGGATTCCTCGGCTTATGGTTAAGTTGGTTTGCGCTCCCTATGCACCCTCGCTACATGAGGTCGTCCGTTTCTACCAGGCTCACCGAATGGTTGAAAGGACGCGGGTTGCTGTTGGGATTGCCAGGTTGGCTTATTTATATCATGGCCTTAGCTTGGTGGCAAACACCACCCATCCAAGGGTGCAGCCCGTAAACCTCCCGATGCATTAGTTCACTTCGTGGCTCGAGCTGCATGTGCTTGGCGCTTTCGGAGCTCACAAGCGGCCCCGTTTCTACGAAAGTTAAAACTTTCCTTGGGTTATGCGGTTGGTTGACGCTTCCGTTTTGGAACCGACTCAGCGAGAGGCTCAGGTTTGATTCTTCACCCGCGTACGGTCAGAGATGGTATGACCTTTGTCGACAAGGTTATGACTATCGGCAAGGAATCTGCTAAGACGGTGTAGCCGCTGCAGGACACCTTCAAAGACGGGGCCTCTACTCTGAAAGCTCATGAGATTCTTCACTTATATTCGATAAGGCCAGGCTTTTTAGTGTTTATACAGAACGATTCGGCGTTGTTCATGAGATACAACCCGCACCGCTTTGCTCAACAATCAAGCTACAATCAGGCTGTCCCGCTTGAGGCCTTCCTAGCTGAGCTGGTCGCCATGGAAGAGGGTATCCACAACGCGCTACACCATTTCATGCGGCTCAACACTAGGTCTAATTTCTTTATCAGTGAGCCAAGCTGTGTTCCAGAAGCCTTGAACGTATATGTGGCGTGGTACCAGCATGCGATGGGCGCTATCATTAGGGAGGAAAAGAAGCTGCTGCTCGATCGTAAGGGTGCAGCCCCTACTGGTAATCTGGCTGTTCCTTTAAAACGACGTACCATTGTTCATCCCCCTTGAGAGAAGCTGCTGCGGTCGTGGTCCCGCACGCTATGCCTGAGAAGCCTCTACCTTGCGTGTCTGTAGAAGCGGTGGCTGCAGCGTCTCCTAATTCTGGCATGGGCACGGAGATTGGGACTCGTCGTCCAAAATTGCCCGCCAAGCGCAAGCTTCTGTTGCCGGCCGCCGGCCGCCGGCGTCCGCTCACAGAAGAAGAAGAAGTCGCTGTTTACTGCCGATGTCGCATTTTGTTAGGAGCATCATGCTCCTTACATCGAGGGTTTGAGCGAATATGGGACCAATGAGGGTCTATTTATTGCGCCTGCGGATGATACCGATCTTCAAGCTGCCCTTGCGGCTTCCGAACGACTGGCTTGCGATAAAGCAGCCCTGATCACTATTGCGAAGTCAGGTATGCCTTAGTTATATATATATATATATATATATATATTATCCTTTCTCCATTATTAGGCCTTTACTGACGCTTTCTTCTTCAACAGGTATCTCCGCCGAAGAGGCTTTTGCGGCTTCCCTCAAAACTTTTGAAGAGAAAGAGAGGCTTCGGGCTTGTTTGGGCCTTGGTAAAATTCTGCTCACTATGTCTCTATTTTGTTCTTTACTCGCGTTCTGATTCATTCTCCCCTTCTGTTTCAGGGACTACCTCAACTCTGGATATCCCAAGTGTAATGCCTATCGCAAGTAGTGATGCAGCGGCACCGTTAGAGCCGACTACAGCAGCTACGACTACCTTCAAGACACCACAAGGGGTCTCGCTAAAGCAGCCGATCATGGACGTCGTAGCGGCGCCGGAGGCAGAGCTCGGTTCAGACGACGGCATACCTTTGACGGAGGTCTTGAGGAGATCAATTCTCACTGCTAGGGCCGACAAGAAGCGCAGAAAGCGTGCGGTGAGGGAACGCGATGCCAGCTTAGCTGTGGGTGCAGGTTCAAGCGCCACCCCATCTGTCGCCATTCCTCCAGAGGATGCTCCCGTTGCCCTGTCTACTGCTCGTAGACAGGTCGTGTGCGCGGCTCGGGAGGCAACCCAGAATCTTTTGCAAGGTGATGTAAAGCCTAGTCTTTTCATTTTTACTCGATCCATAAATTTTGATATATCATATCTTGCAGGGCCAAGTATTGGCGATGAGGTGGCAGGCGAGAAGACGGCGACCACAGAGCCCGAAGCGACTACTCTCTCTCGGGGGTCTGGGACTGCCCTAACCGCCACTCTTTCCCCTTTCGGTTCTCTGCTATCGGCTGGCATTGCGAGTGTCACGATGGCCCTTGTCGAATCAGGGGACGAGGCCACGGGCGTAGAAACTATTCCAGTGAAGGAGAGCGAAGAAACTGCTGCGCCTAGTGATGCTCTTGTCGCGGTTTTGGTTGGCGACCTATCAGGTAGATATCGGGTCACTATTTTCTTTTTATCTTTCGATCCCGTTCAGCCCCATCTGATGAAATTTTGTTCGTTTTGAGTGTAGGTGCAGTAAATACGGAGATTGCGCTATCTGAAGCGCCTCTGGTCGCCGCCGTGACGGCTGTTGTTCCGTCGCCTTCTCTCGTGTTGTCTGGAGTGCTGGAAGGTATATGTTTGTGACTTATCGGTTTCATTGGGTGTATTATACTTTTTGTACTGGCATTGTGTTGTTACCACCTTGCAGGAGTCCTTTTTGACCACCTATATCAGGTGCTGAACCCGCATTTCTCCTTCCAGTCGGAGATTGCTTCACCTGCTGGTGTCGGTGAGTATATCCTTCAGCTAGTGTCCCTTCTTTCTTTTATGAATAGACATGTTGCTGATTCTTCTTTGAATTGATTAAAGCATTAAAGATTGGAGGAGGGGACGAGAGAATAACCGCGCCTTCGGTACTTCCAACTTTGCCACCTGCCACAGCCGGTATAGTAGACTCCATCACTCGTGCATTTTCTTTATCTCTTGAGCCGATATTTGACCATAACTTGTTTTGCAGCCATCACACCGACTCCAGCTCCCTTCGAGTCTCGCATCCCAATGCCGGCTGGGCCCTTTGCTAAACGCCCATCTTTTAGGTGTGCTGCGAATAACCTGCGAATGTTGACCGAGTTCGTTGAGGATCTTGACGCCGAGGCCCCCGCAATTGCCGCAGATTTTGCTGCCGAGGTTAATCCCATTCTGGCGACGCTCATGCAATTCTATAGCGAAGGCGTCGTTGAGTCTTGGGTTAGTCACTGCAGGAAGATTGAAGCATGTCTGTATGAGATTGAGCTCAGGTGTCCCGCTCCGGAAGTGTTGGCTTTGAACTCCCAGCGGGCTGCATGGGTCGAGCAGAGCGTTCCCTTCCCCCTTCATTTCGAACAAGAGGCGACCTTGAGGTGGAAGGAACACGAAGAGGCTTCAGACGAATCTGCCCGGGTGCGCGCCCAGGTTGAAGCGAACGCTGTTCAACTGAAAGCTTTCTTTGTCAATTTGCAACGATGCATTTCGGATGGGCTAGCGCTGAGGTAGAAGACTTCCTTGAGCGGGTTACGCAGAGTCGCGAAGCTGCTCAGCGGGAAATCGATGAGAAACTTTCATCCTGCTTGCAGCAACGAGCTCGAGTCAAAGCGGAGCTGGCCGCGACGGCTGATCATGAGAAGGAGTTGAGAGGAGTGCGCGAGCAGCTGGCTGATTTACTGAAAATGTCTCCTTCTCAGTAGCTGCTTTTGTATTGATTAAACATTTGTAATCTTTGAATAACATGTATTCTTTTTATTTTATTTTATATGATGTATCTTTTATTCAATTGAATTCATGAATAAAGGACACACATTTTTTTATCTCCGACTATCGCCTTCTTTTCTTTGCTTTGTCATTGGCATGCCATTTTACCAAATGTAGCCTATAGATAGTAGATAGCGGTCCATCTTAAGCTCGTTGTAGAGTAGCGATGGCTTAGGAAACAGGTTTAGGTCTACTGCCTAAGACTTTTCAACTTTATGAGCCGTAAGGGTCTCATAAAGACTTTTCTCTCTACGAGTCGAGAGGATCCCGTAGGTGTATTTTCTCCTTAGGAATTGTGAGGATTCCTAAGTGTGCTTTCTCTTGAGAGTCGTAAGGATCTCGCAAGAGAATTTTCTCCCTTACAAGTCGAGAGGACTTGTAAGTGGTTGATGAGTTGACTGGTTCTCGAGTCGAAGCATTGCTTTACGACAGGGAGATCAGGGGTTGACATGTATCTGAGTCGAAGCGTTGCTTGACGATAGGGAGGTCAGGGATTGACATGTATCCGAGTCGAAGCGTTGCTTGACGACAGGGAGGTCAGGGGTTGATATGTATTCGAGTCGAAACGTTACTTAACGACAGGGAGGTCAGGGGTTGACATGTATCCATGTCGAAGCGTTGCTTGACGACAGGGAGGTCGGGAGTTGACATGTATCCGAGTTGAAGCGTTGCTTTACGACAAGGAGGTCAGGAGTTGACATGTATCCGTGTCGAAGCGTTGCTTTACGACAAGGAGGTCAGGAGTTGACATGTATCCGAGTCGAAGCGTTGCTTTACGACAGGAAGGTCAGGGGTTGACATGTATCCATTACGAAGCGTTGCTTGACGATAGGGAGGTCGGGAGTTGACATGTATCCAAGTCGAAGCGTTTCTTTACGACAGGGAGGTCATGGGTTGACATGTATCCGAGTCGAAGCGTTGCTTGATGATAGGGAGGTCAGAGGTTTACATGTATCCGTGTCGAAGCGTTGCTTGACGACAGGAATGTCAAGGGTTGACATGTATCCGTGTCGAAGCATTGCTTGACGACAGGGAGATCAGGGGTTGACATGTATCCGAGTCGAAGTGTTGCTTTACGACAGGGAGGTCAGGGGTTGACATGTATCCGAGTCGAAGCGTTGCTTGACGACAGGGAGGTCAGGGGTTGACATGTATCTGAGTCGAAGCGTTGCTTGACGACAGGGAGGTCAGGGGTTGACATGTATCTGAGTCGAAGCGTTGCTTGACGACAGGGAGGTCAGGAGTTGACATGTATCCGTGTCGAAGCGTTGCTTGATGACAAGGAGGTCAGGGTTGACATGTATCCGTGTCGAAGAGTTGCTTTACGACAAGGAGGTTAGGAGTTGACATGTATCCGAGTCAAAGCGTTGCTTGACGAAAAGGAGGCCAGGAGTTGACATGTATCCATGTCGAAGCGTTGCTTGACGACAAGGAGGTCAGGAGTTGACATGTATCCGTTTCGAAGTGTCGCTTAACGACAAGGAGGTCAGGGTTGACATGTATTCGAGTCGAAGCGTTGCTTTACGACAAGGAGGTCAGGAGCTGACATGTATCCAAGTCGAAGCGTTGCTTTACGACAAAGAGGTCAAGGGTTGACATTCTCCGTTTCCTACGGTGTCGGGATCGACTTTCTCCGTTTTCTACGGTGTCAGGGTTGACTCTAGGTTGTCTGTAAACAGCAGAGTCTTGGAACTGGGGGCTTTGTCGTGGCTCCAATTGGTAGTGTCCTGTCCGTGTCCTGCTGGCATGACGAGGAACGTCGTTGCTGGTTTTCTTGGATGCAGATATTGCCGCTGAGACCTGACTCTCCCTTTTCGTTTATGCCCATGGATTGTATGCAGGGGTCAGTATGGACTTACCTGCAGGGCAAAAAGTTTCATTTCATTTTTTTTATTTCTTTCCGCAATGCTCTATCATTTCAGCTTTTTATATCTCGAAAGTCGCGATTGCCCAATCATTTCGGCTATTTTTCGCGGTGCCCAATCATTTCGGCTGTTTTTTTACTCGCTGTTTTTTTATTGCGAGTTGTCCAATCATTTCGGCTATTTTTGTATGCATATATTTTACTCGCTGATTTTCATTGCGAGTTGCCCAAACATTTCGGCTATTTCATATGCATTTTTTCGAGTATGGAACTCATGGTCTGATGCCAATCTTGCATCAGTATCGCTGAGACTGGAATGTTGCCATGAGCGAATCATCATTTGCCATGAAAGGACTTGGAATTTGATACCGATTTAGGCATCAACATCGCTACAACTGGGATATTGCCAGGAGCGAATCATCATTTGCCTTTGCCGGTTCGAACAAAGGTGGCTTAGCAAACAGGGTTAAGATCCTGTCGACTAAGGCTTTTGACTTCATGAGCCGTAAAGGTCTTACAAAGGTGTTTCTCCCTACGAGTCGTGAGGATCTCGTAGGTGTCTTTTTTCCTTAGGAATCGTGACGATTCCTAAGTGTATGTTCTCTTGTAAGTCATAAGGATCTTGTAAAAGTGTTTTCTCCTTGTAAATCGAGAGGACCTACAAGTGTTTGTTCATCAAATGAAGGCATTTCTCGTCGTTGGTGGGACTCGGCAAGGAAATGATTATTTGTGCCAGTGGATTGTATACAAGGGTCGGTATTGAACCGCTTGTAGGGCAATCTGGAAAATGTGATGGCTTAAGAACAGGTTCAGATCCCTGTAGCTTAAGGCTTTTGAATCTTATGAGCCGTAAGGGTCTTATAAGAGGGTTTTCCTTACGAGTCGTGAGGATCTCGTAAGTGTAATTTCTCCTTAGGAATCGTGGGGATTGTTCCCGGATTTAAAATCAGGAAAAAGCTTCAGAGGAAGCATCACGTGAAAGCACGTGACCAGCGGTCACGTGTTGGCACGTGACGTTTAAAGCAGCGGCACAGAGCATATTTGTTCTCTAATTAAAAGTCAAGAAAAAGCTTCATAAGAGGAATCACGTGCTCACACGTGACCAGTGGTCACGTGTTGGCACGTGATGATTAAGCAGCGGCCAGAGAACAGAGCGCAAAAGAAGAGAAGCCCATCCCATACGTGACCAGGGGTCACGTGCCTACACGTGACCAGGGGTCACGTGGCCACACGTGACAGGCTTTAAAAGCCTTATTCTTTGACAGAATTAAATTTTGAGGGAAGATCTTTCAAATCTTTCCAAAATGAAAAAAGGATTATTTGAAACCGTTGGATTAAAAATCTAGAGGTGATTAAATATCACCAATTTATGGAAAAATCTTGGACTTGGAAAGATTTCCCCCTAAATCTAACCGAAATAATAAGGAGATATCTTTGGATTTAAAATCCAATGGTGAATAAAATTCACCTAACAATTTAAAGGCCCAGATTAATGATAAATATAAATCAAATCTCTCAATGAGAGATTTACTAAACAGATTGATTCCTTTCCTTCTCCTATAAATAGGAGCCAAGAAGAGGAGAGGGGGACATTTGGATCTTTTCTTTTGATACACACACACACAGAGAGAGAGAGAGAGAGAGCCTTTGATTCTCTGCAAAAGGAAAACCTTAGGTAAGAAAGGAAAAAGGAGGCTTCAAAAGAGAATTTAATTCTCAAAAGAGTTTAACTCTTATATTAAAGAAAAGAACTTAGTTCTCTCTCTGGTGGAGGATCTGTAAAGTGCACATCTCCCCATGAATTGAGAATTTAATTCTCATTGGGTTGAGATCCTGCCATGCAGATCTAAAACACAGAGGAGGAACTGAGTTTTGAGAATTTAATTCTCACAAAATGATAGGAATTCAATTCCTTTGAGATAAAATTAGGGTTTAACCCTATGTTATGGGAATTTAATTCCTTCAAAATGGACAGAACTAGAGTTTAACCCTAATTGAGGACATAATTCTCTTAAACTAACAGGAATTTAATTCCCTTAAGAAAAGAAATTAGGGTTTAACCCTATTAAGAATATAATTCTTCAGAAGAAAACAGGAATTTAATTCCTTTAAAGTTTGTCGCTAGGGTTTAACCCTACGAAGAAATTGATTCTTAAAAGATGAACAGATCTTTAAAAAGAACCAGGGTCACGTGTTAACACGTGACCCCTGCAAAGATACACGGAAAAGAACTTTGAAGCAAACACCTCACGTGTTACCACGTGACTCCTGCGAAGATCTATAAAAAAGAACTTTGAGGCAAGCCTCATGTAATCTCTAAAGCACACAGAGAAAAAGGCAAAAGGAAAAAGAAAAGAGCTCTAGGGCGCCCTCACGTGTCGACACGTGACCCCTAATGAACATTCTAACAGATCAAAGCGTGAGCCCCCATCACGTGCCCACACGTGATGGCTTTCAGAATTAAAAGTGTTAAACACTTATCTGTAGAACAAAGTAAAGGGAAGCAGGGCACTCTCGCGTGCTACCACGTGACCCCTTGGCTGAAGCTCTAACAGATAAACACCCAAATTCTCATCACGTGACAGCACGTGATACTTCAAAGTATTCAATACTTTTGACTGAATAAAATAAGGGGAATCAGGGTGCTCTCACGTGTCCACACGTGACCCCTCTCTCCTTAGTGTTTAACACTAGTCTGGAGATTTTGTCCCCGGTGTTTAACACTGATTTGCTTAGTATTTAACACTAATTTGAAAACTCTGTTCCCAGTGTTCAACACTGTTGGTCTCTAGTGTTTAACACTAGCTTTAGCCCAATTGGCTAAGTTTCCAGAGGCAAAGCCTCTCCTTCAATGAACCAACAGAGGGCCAATATCCCAAGCATGATTGGACTTAGCCCAAGCTGGCCATGAGTCCTCAATTCAAACTTAACTGGGCCAATGGGCTCATAATATAATAATTGATCTTAGTTTCCAAATTGGACTACAGATCACTTAATCTACCTTGGTTTAAGAGTACATCTCTTCACTCCTTTGATACTTGGCGTTGTAATTCCTCAACATCTTCAAAGAGGTGACGGGTCCCGATGACCACACATTGATACGGACTGTGGAGTCCTTAAAATCCATGGACTATGAGGTCCTTAACCTTGACTGTAATGTCTTAAAACTAACATCGGACTGTGGAGTCCTTAAATCCACGGACTACGACATCCTTAACCTTGAACGTAATGTCTTAAAACTAACATCGGGCTGTGGAGTCCTTAAATCCACGGACTACGATGTTCTTAACCTTGACCGTGATGTATTAAAACTAATATCGGACTGTGGAGTCCTTAAATCCACGGACTACGACGTCCTTAACCTTGACCGCAACGTCTTAAAACTAACACTGGACCGCAATGTCCTTAAACTACCTATTGACCGCAATGTCACTAAACTAAACAACAGGGCTCCCCTAATCGCTCTCTTGTCGGATCTAAACGATCCCGTTAAGTTGATCTTAGTCTAAAACTAGACTAACGTATCCTTAATAAATGTTTAAGTCGATCTTAATCTCAAACGAGGCTAACGTATCCTTAAACATAACCCCCAAACCCAAATATGAGATAATACGGATTTGGACTAGTCCACGCCCTACGGGCGACGACATAACTCAGTCTCCGTATACAATCTGCGGGCAATCAAAGACGAATCAAACACACACGACAAGAAGTGACCATCTGGAGAAGGAGAAAGTTGTTACCGCGATGCGGTAGCGTAATTAACTGCAAGGGCTTGCGCCTGCAGGGAAGAGTGTCCCCACAATCAAAAAACCCCTCAAGCGAGGGGGAATCTGACGAAGTCTTCTACATCGGACGCATCCGTTTAAACCTTCGATATATGGTGCCATAAATCAACTTGGCATCCTCGAAGAGGTGGACGGATAGCACCAATTAGCATCTGCCCCGAATTTCAGGCAAGACATCCCTGTCTCGCACCGTCTTTCGGAGGGGAACAGATTCTGGCACGCCCGGTGGGACCTTTTCCTCTTTCCACTCCACACTTCGTGTGTCGTGATTCGCGAACCAATCGCGGTTTGCTAATGGTTGCCCTTGGGTTTCGAAGTACTAAGACTTGGTGTTTCGTTTGCTGCAGAAAGCAAAAGGATCAATGGCTGACAACTGCTCGAAATGCTCCAACTGCAAATGCAACCGATGCTCGGCCTCACCTGGAGGTGTAGCATATGGACCGCAGGCTGCTTCCCTATTCACTATGCCTGTGGAGCAAGTGACTCAAGAACATTAACATCCCAATGCCCATACCGGAAGCTTCAAAGAAGTCGGTATTTGATCGACTTGCTACTCCTACGGCCCCTCTCAACGGGTCGTCCAACTCCTCAGTCTTCACCAGACCGAGCCTGAAGTCTAAAGGGCCCGCCAAGAAGCCCATGATCCCTGAGATGGCCATCCCAAAGGAGACAGCTGCTTCCGAAGTCGTCAAGGCGGCTTCTACTGCCAAAGAGTCGGTCTTTACAAAACTGGCTGTCCCAGCTCCCGCTCCGGTTTGAAGTTCTGTCTTTGACAGATTACACACCGCCACTCAACAGACGTCAGTCTTCAAGAGGCTGGCACCAGCGACGTCTCATCCAGACAGGGAGCAAGACGAAACCATCCCCCTCACCAGATCAGCCCCAACAGCTCGACACGCTCGACGTCGTCACTGGCGCCGAGTAAGGAAGGCCGGGAGCAACTCTCCCTCAGGGCTAACTCCACCGGCTCCAGTAGTGGAAGTCAATGCCGCTGTTCCAACTGGAAACAGCTTTGAATTGCTAAGGAGGGTACGCAAGAACTCTCCGACTGCCACGCTAAAAGGATCTCCTCCACCCGCGGAGTGTATTACGGATGCAAAGCCGGAACTGCCTCTTCAACGGCTGTCCTCCAAGATTTATAAGGTCTGGCGACGGGTCCAAGACTCAGTAATCGACCAAGATCACTCTCGTCAACAGAAAAGGGCAAAAGTGCAGGAAGAAAAGAACCGTCATGTCAAACAACAAAGGACGACAACCGCTTGGGTGCCCGCTGCAATGGCTCCCTCCACGTCGACTACTCAAAAGAGAAGAAGGCCGGAGAAAGGCCCCACTCCTGCAACAAATGTCAAGGACAATAAGCCTAAACGTCCTAAGTCTGGGGGCATGATGGTGCATACGGTCTACATGGCGTCAGGAAAAGAAGACAGCCGTGCATCCACAGGTCATAGACCGCTTACACGGTCAGTGACCAAAGCTCAGGAGCAACAACAGAAGCTCCAGGAAATGATGAACGCGATGGCCACACTCACTGGGCCGAAGGAAAGCCCCGAAGCGTCATCTGATCAACGTCAGGAGCAAGAAACCGACGCTAAATTCCTTCGTAGGATATTGGAGAAGAAGGATAAAGAGGCTGCCGAACAAGCAGCCAATATACAACGAATGGCCCTCCTGTTCCAGGACATGGTGGGAATGATGATCCAACAAGATTCTCCTGCTGAAGATCCTCCAATCGTTCTTGAAGATGACAGGGGAGAAACGTCAAATCCTCACCGGCTCTGTCAACAGCCAAGGAGGAAACAATCTCCAAGGCTGACCTGGACGAATACATAGCCCAACAGATACGAGTTCACCAGGCGGCTGAGGCGGCCGGTCAAGTTGTCAGGACGGGGCGACCATATCCGAGCTGGTATGACCAGATCAAGTACCCACCGGGCTATACAATACCGAAATTTCACGTCTATAAGGGGACGGGCAATCCCCACCAGCATGTTGCCCAGTTCAGGGCGCTTTGCGGCAACACCGGCGGCGACGATAAGCTCTTGCTTCGCCAGTTCATCGGTAGCTTGTCAGAAACGGCGTTCGAGTGGTACTCTGAGCTCCCAAACGACTCTATTAAAACATTTGCGGAGATGGAGCTGCTGTTTACCCAACGTTTCGCAAGTGCCAGCAAACGCACTCCGATAACGGCATTGATTAATGCCAGGGTGAAACCAGGTGAGACGTGGGTCCAATACGCTATACGCTGGCGAAATTTGTGGTCGAAATGCGAACAACGCATTGAGGAGGCGCCCGCGGTCGGCATGTTCGTGGGTACCCTAGATCCTCATGCAACTATCTCACAGTTCATGATGTTCTTTAAGCCAACCACGTTCCAGGCTCTGATCGACAAGTTGGCCCAGATGGGTCACAGACCGTATCCCCCGAAGCCAGAACCTCGGAATGACAAGGGTAAGGGGAAGGAAACCTTCGTTGCGAACGCTCAGCAGCAACCCAGTGCCCCAAAGCTGGCGGATCAGCTGGAAGAAAGACGGCGATATTACAATGAGAAAATGAAGCGCCCCTACTCATTCCCGCCGAATAAGACGAAGAGGCTATTCGAGCTGGCAATACGCAATAGGCTTATCAACTTGCTAAACCCAAGGCGACCGCCGCAACCCAGTGAGGTGAATAACCCCAACTACTGCCCTTACCATCAAACGGTAAGCCGTCCGATTGAGGATTTCTTCGTCTTCAAAGGATGGATTGAAGATCAATACCTACAGGGCAAGCTTGCGCTGTCCGAGAAGTGGAAGGTGAACCCGCCACAACCTCACACTACTAAGAAGACGGACACACCGGGGGCAACTTGTTCTTTCATTGAAGAAGCTCCATGGGAAATCGTGCTTTCAGCAAAAACCAAAAGAATGCTGAATGAGCTCCAGACATGCCCGGCGATCAGGTGGAAGAACCCGCTGGAACCCCAGATCATTGAAGGGATGCTGAAGCCACGCCCAACTCCGAAGATCAGTGGTGATGGCCCGAACACTCACAACCAGCCGTCGAAATCTTCAAAGAAAAAGAAGAAGAAATCTAAGAAGCCCATGAAGCCTAGCAACAAGTGTACGGACTTGCAGAAACAGATTGACGCGCTGGAAGAGTACAATCAAAAGGCGCGGACTCCCATCACACTCCAAGAGTTCCTCAACCACGTCTTTCAAGAGGAAGATGAGGGGGAGAGTTCGTCGGATGAATCCGAGGGATACATGGCGAGATGTAATGTGATCTCGCACTCGTTTATCGACGATGAAAAAACTCCTGGCACTAAGAAACTGGGGGCAGATCCTGAACCGAAGCTTGTGTGGCCGACAGACGAAATGATCGACGCCTTTCTAGACGAGATTCGTTTGAAAAGTAAAACCGACCAGGAGCGTGAGATGGCCACATCAGAATGAGCCAAACGCAGGCGACTAAACGAAAGAGTTGAAGCGCTCCCACCAGATCGAAAGACACCCGACGCGGATAAAAACATATTCAAGATGAGGAAAAGGTTTGCTAAAGCCATGTCAATGGGAATGAAACTACCACCCTCGGACTCGATGGGGCGGAGAGGCACCCTAATTATTGCTCATATCATCGGAAGATTTCACACCCCACTGAGGGGTGCGACGCTTTTAAGACATGGTGGAAGGGATATGTTGCTCATCGGCAACATTTTAAGCGAATGAAACACAGAACTCGTCGGGAGCAGAGAAGTACGACCGAAGGACACAAAAGAACTACCGGTAACTGTTACACGGTCAACGCCGGGGGATCGCAAGTGCTCACATTCGGGAGCGATTCTGACAAGGAGCTGGCTCTTAGCCCCCTCTTTAAAGAGTCCACCTCGGGAAAAGAGGAAAAACCAGAGGCCTGTGAAAACATTCAGCTGCGCAATCGCATGCTTCCTGAAAAGAACCTCAGACCCGCAACTAGAAAAGATAAGGGAAAGGAAAAGGTCGCTGAGGATATCGCCTTAGATGACCAAGTTATGAAAGAGCTGACTGCCAAGGACCCGCCTAAGAAGAGTAAGGTGGACTACAACATCCTAGCGCACCTGAGGAAGCTACCCTCGCAGCTCAGCATTCTGGACGCCCTCCTGTCAAAGGAAGCGAGAGATTCATTAATCAAGGCGCTACAAGAGCCCGAGCAATTCCAAGCCTTCCTCGCCGAAGAATGGATGAAGGATGAACTGGAAGAAGTGCACACGGCCGATATCACTTTCGGTGACGAAGGCCTGCTCCTTGGGACGTGCGACCACAACCGTCCCCTATACGTCTCTGGATATTGCCACGATATAAAGATAGGAAAAATTTTGGTTGACAATGGGTCTTCCGTTAATCTCCTCAACGTGCGGGTGTTAAAGGAAATCTGCATGAGCATCCAGCACCTTGCTCGGGACAAGATCACTATCTCCGGGTTCGACTCCCAATCATCAAGAACTCTTGGGTCTGTGATACTGACGCTACGCTTTGGGATGCTCGTCACAGACATTAAGTTCCATGTCATAGACGCCAAGACTTGTTACAGTGCTCTGCTCGGCCGACCTTGGTTACACGAGTACAACATCATCCCGTCTACACAACATCAGAGTATGAAGTATTTCAAGGATGGTCTCGAGTATACCATAACAGGTGAGCTAAACCCATTCTCCGTGAACGAAGTCCGCAAATACGAAGATGCAAAGCACTTTTTGCCAGATTTCGAGGACACAGAGAGGTGTCGAAAACCGGAGAACAAAGTCGTCGCCACCATTCCTGTTTTCGGGAGTGATACCGAAGAAGAAGAAGAGATAGTTTACGCTGGGCCGTCTCGACGCAACAACCCGGGACCGTCCGCCCCCATACTGATCTTCGGAAGCGACTCGGAAGATGAGGTTAATGTCGTATTCTCCAGTCGGCCGTCAATACAAGCATCCCCTGGCAATGATCGGAGTTTGCAAATTACCATGATTCCGCCGGAGCACTACAAAGACCTTGATGCACTTGAAGCTTACAATGTGCAGGACCTGCAGACGTTTTACGTCCCTCCCAAGCGAAAGGGTGAAAAGGCGATCTTGTTCTTCCGGTCCACGGAAACAAGAGTAGAGAAAGAAATCTGGCACGGCGCGGATTCTACACTTGACAGGCTCCAACCCATCCGTTTGCCCAAATATTCATAAATGGACTAAAAAGGCGATTGAAGCGCCAAGGGGCACCCTTAAAACAGACTATTCGACAAGCTCGATTCTATAACAGGATTTGGGATGTCCCCGGGACTTAGCGCAAGTTGCCCAACGGGAAAATGGAAACGCTTGGGCTCGGATATGTGAGATCCGGGAAACGAGAACGAGGCCACGATAGCTACGCCTATATAACTTCGATGAAGAAGAGGACGCCCTGTCGGGAAACGCCGACCCCTTATCAAAACTAGATCCCGCAATCAAAGTGCCGAGTCCGTCATTTGAAGAGCGAATGGACAAGCTTATCAGGAAAGCGGGTCAAAAAGCGCAGGACGACCATAATCGCGAGATGGCCATCTACGAGAAAGCCAGGACGCAACGTCTTCTTCAACAGGCTGCCAAAGACGAAAATACTCCTCCCTGTCAACCTGTTGTGCAAAAGGCACGACGCAGAGGTAGAAACAAGTCAAAGAGCAGAAAAGGCGTTCGACAGCGACAAAGCGGGACCGAGAAGTCACGCGATCGAAAATCGAGCGGTCCAAATTTGTCCCTTATGAAAAAGATGAGTCAGGCATACTCTTTTCCTCAGAATAAAACACGGAAGATACTTGACCTCGCTTTAAAATATCGAATGATTACACTCCCGGAGTCTAAACACCCTGAGCAAGCTAACGAGGTCTCTCATCCGGGCTATTGCACTTATCACCGAGCCATAGGACACCCTATCGAAGACTGCTTCACCTTTAAGAACTGGGTCGAAGACTAATACCAGCAAGGCAGATTTGCTCTATCCGACAGCTGGAGGGTAACGCCGCCACAAAAGCACGAACCCAAAGCCACAAGAGCAAAACCAGATCCATATCGGTCTTAGAATCGAGCTCGTACCTGTCGTGTGATAACGATATCAAAAGAAGAGCCCAAGAATATGGATGACTTTCCCTGGTGCTTCGAAAACAATGACGACGAGGTAATCTCAGAATTTCCACCAGCGCTGAAAGAGCTGGAAGATGGCATACATACTATTGCAGATAACCTTAAGAAGATTGAGTTGGAGACGGCGAACGACCCACGACCGACATTCGTCGGCGAGCTTCTATCTGAAGAAAGTGTGGCTGCGTTAAAAGACGTGCTTATGCAGCATAGAGATTGCTTCGCATGGAGCTATTCCGAAATGCCAGGACTGGATCCAGAGATAGCTGTCCATAAATTGGCAATATCCCCGGACGTCAAGCCAGTCAAACAAGCGCCGAGAAGAATGCGGCTCGAGCTTGAGATGAGCATCAATGCCGAAGTCAAGAAGCTGATCGATTCTGGGTTTATCCAGGAAGTTCAATATACTGATTGGATCGCCAACATCGTCCCGGTAATGAAAAAAAATGGGACAGTGCGCATATGCGTGGACTTCCGGGATCTCAATAAAGCTTGCCCGAAGGACGATTTCCCAGTACCGGTAACCGAGCTGATGATAGATGACACGTCCACTCACGAAGTTTTCTCCTTCATGGACGGCTCATCAGGATACAATCAGATAAAGATGCATCCCGAAGACCAGAAGCACACCGCTTTCTGGACCCCGTTGGGTATATTCTGCTACAAGGTGATGCCCTTCGGTCTAAAAAACGCCGGTGCCACCTATCAGAGGGCCATGACGAGGATCTTCGATGACCTTATACATGAAATCGTCGAATGTTATATCGACGACCTCGTGGTTAAAAGCAAATCATACGAGGAACATCTTGAGCATCTAAAAATTGTATTTCAACGCCTTCGGCAATACAACTTGAAGATGAACCCCTCAAATGCGCGTTCTTGGTGTCCTCAGGAAAATTCCTAGGATTCATTGTCCGGCACCGAGGCATCGAGATAGATCCGTCAAAAATTAAGGCGATCGTGGAAATGCCACCGCCAAGGACTCTCAAACAATTGCGGTCTCTCCAGGGGAAGCTCGCATACATCCGGCGGTTTATAGCCAACCTTTCAGGCAAGTGCCGCCCTTACAGTCACCTGATGAAGAAAGGAACCCCTTTCGTCTGGGACCAAAAATGCCAAAGCGCGCTAGACGAGATCAAGCAATACCTGCAGAGCCCGCCGGTGTTGGCTGCTCCGGTCAAGAGAAAGCCCCTCATTCTTTATACAACCGCCCTCGAAGGTTCCTTAGGCACATTATGGGCACAAGGGAATGATCAAGGGAAAGAAAGAGCACTCTAATATTTAAGTCAAGTTCTGCTGGGGGCAGAAAGCAACTACTCCCCTATCGAAAAACATTGCCTGGCGTTAATCTTTGCGATAACAAAGCTCAGGTACTATGCATTGGCGCATGAAGTCCGTCTCATATCGAAGGTGGACCCCCTCAAATATTTAATGTCGAAGGTCATATTGACAGGTCGGCTCGCTAAATGGGCCCTGCTCTTGATGGAGTTCTCGATAACATATCAGCCTCTTAAGGCAGTGAAAGGCCAGGCCATCGCCGACTTCCTCGCTGAGCAACCGATACCTGCTGATTCTCCTTTGAACTGTGAGCTGCCAGACGAACATGCGTTTGACGCGATCGACGGCGGTGATACCCGATGGGAACTTTATTTCGATGGAGCATCTTCCATGAAGAAGCGCAAGCAAAGTACGCCCATAATCAAATCGGGGGTAGGCCTTATCTTCGTAACTCCACAAGGAGGGATAATGCGCTTCGCTTTCTCCTTAACCGAACCGAGGACGAATAATGAAGCCGAATACGAAGCTTTTATAGCAGGCCTCGAGATCGCCATCGACATGGGAATTGAAAACCTCCTCATATACGGAGATTCCCAACTGGTCGTTAGTCAAGTAAACGACGACTGCCAGACATGTAAGCCAGAACCGGTAAAGTACGGCGGGAGAGTACAGCGACTGCTGACTCAAATCCCTTCCTACACCTTGAAAAGCATACCGTGTGCCGAAAATAGCAAAGCGGATGCATTAGCCAAGCTTGCTAAAGAACTAGCCGACGAGAACCTCGATGACGTAAGGATCGTGGTATAAAGCCGTCGGGTTCTTGCTCCGGCGGAAATATCTCCGGAATCATCCGAGGAAAAGGAAGCGACCGAGCAGACGGACAGGCAAATAAAAGACCAAGAAACGGTTGAGGATTGGAGAGAAGTCTTCATAGACTACTTCAAATCGAACGCCTGATGGTGCGTCCTCAAGACATCAGCTTGTGAAACGAGCTCTGTCCTTCGACTTCGTCAATAATACTCTGTACAAGAGGTCATTTGACTCTCTGTGGTTGAGATGCCTGGGACCTGACGAAGCGAAAAGAGTCATTCAGGAAGTTCACGACAGGCACTGCGGTTCTCACCAAGCAGGCCCGAAGATGAAGCTGAAGATCAAACGAATGGGTTATTATTGGCCCACAATGATCCAGGACTGCCTCGAGTATGCGAAGCAATGCCACTCGTGCCAGATCCATGGGGACTTCATCTATCAGCATCCAACGGTGGCTAGCTGGCCGTTCGAAATGTGGGGGACTGACATAATCGGCCCCATCGAACCAGCATCATCCAGGGGACATCGTTTCATCCTGGCGACGACTGATTACTTCTCCAAATGGGCAGAAGCAAT
Organism: Agapanthus africanus; assembly: GCA_030015575.1. Lineage (NCBI taxonomy): Eukaryota > Viridiplantae > Streptophyta > Magnoliopsida > Asparagales > Amaryllidaceae > Agapanthus > Agapanthus africanus. The sequence continues at coordinate 112,772,815 of JASDDO010000028.1, forward strand.
ACCGCTGAGGAAAGTGAAGACGGAAAATATCCTCCACTTCTTCATGACGCATGCCATTTATCGGTTTGGAACTCCGCGACGGATCATTTCCGATAACGGGCCAGCCTACAGAAGCCACAAGATTAGTCGCTTTGCGCAGCAACACAACATAGACTGGAGATATTCCTCAGTTTATAATCCAAGGGCTAACGGCCTAGCTGAGGCTTTCAACAAAACCTTGACAAAGATCGTGAAGAAGACGGTGTCCCGAAACAAAAAGGATTGGCACGAGAGACTGCAAGAAGCTCTCTGGACATATCGAACTACGTTCAAAACGGCCACGAACACAACGCCATATGCGTTGGTATTCGGTACAGAAGAAGTACTCCCCCTCGAGATAGAGTTACCCTATCTACAAGTGGCGGTCCACTACGAGCTGACGGACGAAGAAAATGCTCACCTTCGGCTTGAGGAGCTTGATGCCCTTGATGAGACCCGGCTCATAGCGCAACAAAATCTGGAGGCTTACAAAGCAAAGATGACACGCTCATACGAATGATTGACCAGGCCGAGGACGTTCCGCCAAGGCGAACTCGTGCTAATGGTCAAAAGACCTATGATCCCCAATCGCGCCAAACGGGGAAAATTCGAGCCAAACTATGAAGGCCCGTACATCATAGACAAGGTCTACCAGGGTGGAGCATATCTACTCATGGATATGCACGGTGAAAGACCTTTCAGGCCAGTGAACGGTCGCTTCCTGAAGAAATACTACGCTTAACAGGTCAAGGCCTAGGTCAATGATAGATGATGACGACTATGTTCGCTCGCTATTTTCCTAAGCCTGAACTCTAAGTAGTAACCGACCTTCTTCAACGACGGACCAAAACGTCCTTAAACTAACGACGGACCGAAATGTCCTTAAACTAACATCGGACCGAAACGTCCTTAAACTAATGACGGACCACTACGTCCTAAAACTAGCTGTTGACCGAGATATCGACAAACTACGATGGATCACGGCATCCCGAAACCAATACAAAAAAGGGAATAAAAAAAATATAAAAATAAAAACGGTATGTCCATAAGCTAAATGGGCACGGATGAAAACCCGAAAGGGCTCCGTGAGTAAAAACAGCAGGGCTACTGGCGAGTGTTTGTGAAAACCTGAAAGGGCGCAACCTCGTTAGAAAAATAAAAAGAATAAAAAAAAGGAAAGACGGTATGTCCATAAGCAAAATGGGCACGGATGAAAACCCGAAAGGGCTCCGTGAGTAAAAACAACAGGGCTACCGGCGAGTGTTTGTGAAAACCCAAAAGGGCGCAACCTCGTTGAAGGGCACTTGCAGGGTCCTCACGACCTTGTAAGGAGAAATCACCTGCGTGAGATCCTTACGACTCACAAGGGAGCAACACACTTAGGAGTCCTCACGATTCCTAGGGAGAAATTACACTTGCGAGATCCTCACGACTCGTAAGGAGAACTCTCTTATGGGATCCGCACGGCTCATAAGATTTGAAAGTCTTAAGTCAGAGAGACCTAAACCTGTGCTTAAGCAACCCCCACAACCTTCAATTTATGCCCTACAAGTGGCTCAATACTGACCCTTGTATACAATCCACGGGCGCGAATAAACATTCCCCTAACCAAGTCCCATCCGTAACTAGGGATATGTTCGTATGGCGAACAACCCTTGTAGGTCCTCTCGACTTATAAGGAGAAAACCCTTTTGTAAGATCCTTACGACTTGTAAGAGGACATGCACTTAGGAATCCTCACGATTCCCAAGGAGAAAACACACCTGCAAGATCCTCATGACTTGTAGGGAGAAATACCTTTGTGAGACCCTTACGGCTTATGAAGTCAAAAGCCTTAGTCGACAGGACCCTTAACCCTATTTACTAAGCCACCTTTGTTCAACATCGACAGAGAAAAATGATGAGTCACTCCTGGCAACATCCCAGTTGTAGTGGTGCCGATGCCGAAATCGGTGTCTAAAATCCAAGCTTGCAGCGAAAAGGCCAGCAAGCCACACATGCATACGAAATAGCCGAAATGATGGGGCAACTTGAAATAGAAAGTAGCAAGTAAAAATGTATGCATGGAAAATAGCCGAAATGATTGGGCAACTCGCAATAAAAAGCAGCGAGTAAAAATAAAATAGATAGCCGAAATGATTGGGCACCGCGAAAAATAGCCGAAATGATTGGGCAATCGCGACCTTCGTGATATAATGCTGAAATGATAGAGCATCGCGGAAAAAGAAATAAAATAAAAATGAAATTTACGCCCTACAGGTGATGTTACATCTATCCCTGTATACAATCCAAGGGCGCAAACAAAGAAGGGATCATATTCCTCCCCCAGGTCTCATCACAAGAAGAAGCCAAATCTCGACGGGCCGCAACTGACCTAGAGATTGTCTCAACACTCGTCTTGTAACGACGGACACAACTTCAAGCGAAGCGGAACAGCGGCAACTCTCAGTTCCATGGCTCGGCGATATACAGATCACCAAGAGTCAAATCCCCACCCCGTGAAATGCGGATACAATCAACAAATTCCTGGTTACGTGGAACGCGGATAACGTCACTCTTTGACCCCGTGGAAAACGTGCAGAGCGGATCCTGGTCCTCACAGAGCACGGCAGCGAACCCGTGTGAAGCATCCAGAGCGGAGCCTAGTCCTCGTCGAGCACGGCAGTGAACCCGTGTGAAGCATCTAGTGTAAAATTCCTGGTCACGTGGAACGCGGATAACGTCACTCTTTGACCCCGTGGAAAATGTCCAGAGTGGATCCCGGTCCTCGCAGAGCACGGCAGTGAACCCGTGTGAAGCATCCAGAGCGGAGCCTAGTCCTCGCCGAGCACGGCAGTGAACCCGTGTGAAGCATCTAGTGCAAAATTCCTGGTCACGTGGAACGCGGATAACGTCACTCTTTGACCGTGTGGAAAACGTCCAGAGCGGATCCTGGTCCTCGCAGAGCACGGCAGTGAACCCGTGTAAAGCATCCAGAGTGGAGCCTGGTCCTCGCCGAACACGGCAGTGAACCCGTGGGAAGCATCCAGAGCAAAATTCCTGGTCACATGGAACGCGGATAACGTCACTCTTTGACCCCGTGGAAAACGTCCAGAGCGGATCCTGGTCCTCGCAGAGCATGGCAGTGAACCCGTGTGAAGCATCCAGAGCGGAGCCTAGTCCTCGCCGAGCACGGCAGTGAACCCGTGTGAAGCATCTAGTGCAAAATTCCTGGTCATGTGGAATGCGGATAACGTCACTCTTTGACCCCGCGGAAAACGCCCAGAGCAGAGCCTGGTCCTCGCCAAGCACGGCAGTAAACCCGTGTTAAGCATCCGGAGCAAACACCGGACTGTGGAGTCCTTAAAATCCACGGACTATAATGTCCTTAACCCCGACCGCAATGTCTTAAAACTAACGATCAACCACCATGATTCTAGACTGATTTTACCTTGGTTAAAGGGTACATCTCTTCACTCCTTTGATATTTGGCGTTGTAATTCCTCAATGTCTTCAAAGAGGTGACGGGTCCCAGTAACCACACATTTCGCGAACTGTGGAGTCCTTAAATCCACGGACTATGAGGTCCTTAACCTTGACCGTGATGTCTTAAAACTATCATCGGACCGTGGAGTCCTTAAATCCACGGACTATGAGGTCCTTAACCTTGACCGTGATGTCTTAAAACTAACATCGGACTATGGAGTCCTTAAATCCACGGACTATGAGGTCCTTAACCTTGACCGTGATGTCTTAAAACTAACATCGGACTGTGGAGTCCTTAAATCCACGGACTATGAGGTCCTTAACCTTGACCGTGATGTCTTAAAACTAACATCGGACTGTGGAGTCCTTAAATCCATGGACTATGAGGTCCTTAACCTTGACCGTGACGTCTTAAAACTAACATCGGACTGTGGAGTCCTTAAATCCACGGACTATGAGGTCCTTAACCTTGACCGTGATGTCTTAAAACTAACATTGGACTGTGGAGTCCTTAAACCCATGGACTATGAGGTCCTTAACCTTGATCGCGATGTCTTTAAACTACGATACCCTGGAAACCATCCCAAACCAACCCCTGACCCCGTGAAATACGAATAAGGGCGACCGCACCCAGCACTTGCGGGTCCTCACGACCCGTAAGGAAGAAAACTCTCTTGTGAGATCCTTAGACTCCCAAGGGAAAACCCGCTTAAGAATCCTCACGATTCTTAAGAAGAACTTACACCTACGGGATCCTCTCGACCTGTAGGGAGAAAAACTCTTTATGAGACCCTCATGGCTCATAAAGCTCAAAAGACCTAGGAGGCAGATTTTAACCCTGAATCCTAAGCCATCGTTGGCCTGCAAAGAGATCAAGATAGACTATCCGCAAAAACACATTCGAGGAAAAGAAACACACCAGTGAAAAGAAAAATATGTCTTCATTCATAAACCTCCCTTCGACAACAATACTCGATCTAAAGCCAGCACAAACCACCCGATACGGGAGATAACAAGGAAAGTTTCTGATCTATATCCTATCAGGCGCGCATTTGCAACTGTACGAATGTTTAAAAGGAAATGCTGCCCGAGGCACTGATGTGCATGCAACGTAACGATGGTGCTCGCAATTAAAGAAAATTCCTATGAGAAAAACAGGCAGCTCATTTATGCAAGCAAGACACACGTACGACTATCTGACAAACATGAAAATTCAACAGAAAGCTTGCAAACCGCCAATGATTAAAGGAGTACATTGATTCAAACATACTACACTAGTGGGAAAAGATCACCAAACAAGGGATCAGAAATACAAGGGTTAACAAAGCAAAACACAAAATTCTCCAGCTCCCTCTCCGCCTTCTCCAGCACATCAAAACGACGATTTTCGCGAGGAGTCGCTCCCCATCGGTTGGAGCCGTACTCATCAGCGAAAGCACACATAACGGCCCGACGGGCTCTTATCTGACTCAGTATATGAACTGAGTGATCCTTCAGAGCTTGAGTGATTAGACAAGCCTCGTGAAAACACTCAAGCTTGTCCTCCGCCGTGTCAAGGTTCGCCGAAGTCATCTCTGCCGAATGAGGGGGTATATCGGCGAGTACAGACAGGAGGATCATCCGGAGCCAAATGGAGCCCATAGGAAGAGAAGAGCCCCGACGAGTCAGTAGCTCGTACATCACCGTGTCACATTGAGCGTCGGTGAAAAGGGGATCTGCCAACCGCACAACGAAGCGAGGGATTATCTCCTCAATGGGCACCTCCCATGGTTGACGACGAGCATGGGGACCATTGTAAGCCATGGCGATTGATCGGGTTCTCAAAGATGATCACCTTAAGGTATAAATAGGTTTCTCTGTGAGGAAAAAAGGTAAGGCATGGGTTTAGGATATAAAGGGGAGCATTTAATGCTATGCAAAAAAAATGTTGTGCATGGTGGGACTATTCCAAAGCCTGAAAAGAAGGGGAGAGCGTTGGAAATGAAATCCAACGACGCATTGGAATCAGACCAGGGAAATGAAACGTCCCCATCAAGTAGAGCCCTGCATACGCAACACGTGAGCACTAGCTTTTGATTGGATGATAAAGGGGCACCGCACAGACACAACAGAAAACTAAGCTTTGAGAACGAGAATCGAATTCTTAAAAGAAAGGTTTGAAAAGAAGAGGATGAAAAAGTGAAAGCGCTTCTGAAAGGACAATTCATCTACCCTACTCCCAAAGCAGATCCGACGGTCACAAAAGTGACAGCGTTGCACTCACGTGAGAACAACGCTGTGGGGGCATTTTTTCCCGGATTTAAAATCAGGAAAAAGCTTCAGAGGAAGCATCACGTGCTAGCACGTGACCAGCGGTCACGTGTTTGCACGTGACGTTTAAAGCAGCGGCACAGTGCATATTTGTTCTCTAATTAAAAGTCAAGAAAAAGCTTCAGAAGAGGAATCACGTGCTCACACGTGACCAGCGGTCACGTGTTGGCATGCGATGATTAAGCAGCGGCCAGAGAACAGAGCACAGAAGAAGAGAAGCCTATCCCAGGGGTCACGTGCCTACACGTGACCAGGGGTCACGTGGCCACACGTGACCGACTTTAAAAGCCTTATTCTTTGACAGAATTAAATTCCGAGGGAAGATCTTTCAAATCTTTCCAAAATGAAAAAGGATTATTTGAAACCGTTGGATTAAAAATCTAAAGGTGATTAAATATCACCAATTTATGGAAAAATCTTGGACTTGGAAAGATTTCCCCCTAAATCTAACCGAAATAACAAGGAGATATCTTTGGATTTAAAATCCAATGGTGAATAAAATTCACCTGACAATCTAAAGGCCCAGATTAATGATAAATATAAATTAAATCTCTCAATGAGAGATTTACTAAACAGATTGATTCCTTTCCTTCTCCTATAAATAGGAGCCAAGAAGAGGAGAGGGGGACCTTTGGATCTTTTCTTTTGATACACACAGAGAGAGAGAGAGAGCCTTTGATTCTCTGCAAAAGGAAAACCTTAGGTAAGAAATAAAAAAGGAAGCTTCAAAAGAGAATTTAATTCTCAAAAGAGTTTAACTCTTATATTAAAGAAAAGAACTTAGTTCTCTCTCTGGTGGAGGATCTGTAAAGTGCATATCTCCCCATGAATTGAGAATTTAATTCTCATTGGGTTGAGATCCTGCCATGCAGATCTAAAACACAGAGGAGGAACTGAGTTTTGAGAAATTAATTCTCACAAAATGATAGGAATTCAATTCCTTTGAGATAAAATTAGGGTTTAACCCTATGTTATGAGAATTTAATTCCTTCAAAATGGACAGAATTAGGGTTTAACCCTAATTGAGTACATAATTCTCTCAAACTCACAGGAATTTAATTCCCTTAAGAAAAGAAATTAGGGTTTAACCCTATTAAGAATATAATTCTTCGGAAGAAAAAATGAATTTAATTCCTCTAAAGTTTGTCGCTAGGGTTTAACCCTACGAAGAAATTAATTCTTAAAAGATGAACAGATCTTTAAAAAGAACCAGGGTCACATGTTACCACGTGACCCCTGCAAAGATACACAGAAAAGAACTTTGAAGCAAACACCTCACGTGTTACCACGTGACTCCTGCGAAGATCTATAAAAAAGAACTTTGAGGCAATGCCTCACGTGCCTCACGTGATCTCTAAAGCACACAGAGAAAAATGCAAAAGGAAAAAGAAAAGAGCTCTAGGGCGCCCTCACGTGTCGACACGTGACCCCTAATGAACATTCTAACAGATCAAAGCGTGAGCCCCTATCACGTGCCTACACGTGATGGCTTTCAGAATTAAAAGTGTTAAACACTTATCTGTAGAACAAAGTAAAGGGAGGCAGGGCTCTCTCGCGTGCTACCACGTGACCCCTTGGCTGAAGCTCTAACAGATAAACGCCCAAATTCTCATCACGTGACAGCACGTGATACTTCAAAGTATTCAATACTTTTGACTGAATAAAAAAGGGGAATCAGGGCCCTCTCACGTGTCCACACGTGACCCCTCTCTCCTTAGTGTTTAACACTAGTCTGGAGATTTTGTCCCCAGTATTTAACACTGATTTTCTTAGTGTTTGACACTAATTTGAAAACTCTGTTCCCAGTATTTAACACTATTGGTCTCTAGTGTTTAACACTAGCTTTAGCCCAATTGGCTAAGTTTCTAGAGGCAAAGCCTCTCCTTCAATGAACCAACAGAGGGCCAATATCCCAAGCATGATTGGACTTAGCCAAAGCTGGCCATAAGTCCTCAATTCAAACTTAACTGGGCCAATGGGCTCATAATATAATATTTGATCTTAGTTTCCAAATTGGACTACAGATCACTTAATCTACCTTGGTTTAAGGGTACATCTCTTCACTCCTTTGATACTTGGCGTTGTAATTTCTCAACGTCTTCAAAGAGGTGACGGGTCCCGATGACCACACATTGATACGGACTGTGGAGTCCTTAAAATCCATGGACTATGAGGTCCTTAACCTTGACCGTAATATCTTAAAACTAACATCGGACTGTGGAGTCCTTAAATCCACGGACTATGACATCCTTAACCTTGACCGTAATGTCTTAAAACTAACATCGGGCTGTGGAGTCCTTAAATCCACGGACTACGATGTCCTTAACCTTGACCGTGATGTCTTAAAACTAACATCGGACTGTGGAGTCCTTAAATCCACAGACTACGACGTCCTTAACCTTGACCGCAACGTCTTAAAACTAACACTGGACCGCAATGTCCTTAAACTACCTATTGACCGCAATGTCACTAAACTAAACAACAGGGCTCCCCTAATCGCCCTCTTTTCGGATCTAAACGATCCCGTTCTGTTGATCTTAGTCTAAAACTAGACTAACGTATCCTTAATAAATGTTTAAATCAATCTTAGTCTCAAACGAGGCTAACGTATCCTTAAACACAACCCCCAAACCCAAATCTAAGATAATACGGATTTGGACTAGTCCACGCCCTACGGGCGACGACATAACTCAGTCTCCGTATACAATCCAAGGGCAACCGAACACGAATCAAACACACACGACACGAAGTGACCATCTGGAGAAGGAGAAAGTTGTTACCGCGATGCTGTAGCGTAATTAACTGCAGGGGCTTGCGCCTGCAAGGAAGAGCGTCTCCACAATTAAAAAACCCCTCAAGCGAGGGGGAATCTGACGAAGTCTGCTACATCGGACGCATCCGTTTAAACCTTCGATACATGGTGCCATAAATCAACTTGGCATCCTTGAAGAGGTGGACGGATAGCACCAATTAGTATCTGCCCCGAATTTCTGGCAAGAAGTCCCTGTTTCGCGCCGTCTTTCGGAGGGGAACAGGGATCCCTAAGTGTATTGCTCCATTGTGAGTCGTAAGGATCTCACGCAGGTAGTTTTCTCCTTACAAGCTCGAGAGGACCTTGCAAGTTTCTTTTAACGAGATTGCGCCTTTTCGAGTTTCACAAACTCGCCGGTAGCCCTGCTGTTTTTACTCATGGAGCCCTTTCGGGTGTTCATCTGTGCCCATTTTGCTTTTGGAAGTACCCTGTTTTTTTTTACGAATCTGCGCCCTTTTGGGTTTTCACAAACTCGCCGGTAGCCCTGCTGTTTTTACTCACGGAACCCTTTCGGGTTTTCATACGTGCCCATTTTGCTTATGGATGTGCCGTTTTTTTTCCTTTCTTTTTTGCGTCAGCCTAAGGATGCTGCGGGTTTGTAGTAGTTTAAAGACGTTTCAGTCGGTAGTTAGTTTTAAGACATTTCGGTCCGCTATTAGTTTAGGGACGTTTCGGTCCTTAGCTCTCCGTGTTTGGGACGGGGTATCGTCGGATACTATTTTTAAAGTCTGAACTGAAGAAGATAGAGCGGACATAGGCGTCGTCATCTATCATTAACCTGGTTCGTGACTCGTTAGGTATAGTTCTTCTTAAGGAATCGGTCATTTATTGGTCGGAAGGGTCTTTCGCTATGCATATTCATGAACAAGTAAGCCCCACCTTGGTAGACCTTGTCTATGATGTACGTGCCCTCATAATTCGGCTCGAACTTCCCCCGTTTGGCTCGATTAGGGATCATAGTCCTCTTGACCACTAGCACGAGTTCTCCTTAGCGAAATATTCTCGGTCTAGTCAATCTTTCGTATGAGCGTGTCATCTTTGCTTTGTAAGCTTCTAGGCTTTGTTGCGCCATGAGATGCGTTTCATCGAGGGCATCGAGCTCCTCAAGCCAGAGATGAGCATTCTCTTCGTCTGTCAGCTCATAATGAACTGCCACTCGTAGGGAGGGTAGTTCTATCTCCAAGGGGAGTACTGCTTCAGTGCCGAATACCAATGCATACGGCGTTGTATTCGTGGCCGTTTTGAACGTAGTCCGATAAGCCTAGAGAGCTTCATGCAGTCTCTCATGCCAGTCCTTTTTATTTTTGGACACTATCTTCTTTATGATCTTCGTCAAGGTCTTGTTGAAAACCTCAGCTAGACCATTAGCTCGGGGATTATAGACCGAAGAGTATCTCCAGTCTATATTATGCTGCTGTGAGAAGCAGCTAATTTTGTGACTTCTGTAGGCTGGCCCGTTATCAGAGATAATCCATATCGGAGTGCCGAACCGATAGATGACGTGTGTCTTGAAGAAATAGAGAATATTCTCTATCTTCACTTCTCTTAGCGGTACTGCTTCTACCCACTTAGAGAAGTAATCGGTTGTCGCCAATATGAACATATGTCCTCTGGAAGATGCTGGTTCTATGGGCCCAATTATGTCAGTTCCCCACATTTCGAACTGCCAGCTAGCCACTATTGGGTGTAGCGGGTTTGGATGCTGGTGGATAAAGTCTCCATAATCTGGCATGAATGGCATTGCTTCGCGTATTCAAGGCAGTCCTGAATTTTCGTGGGCCAATAGTAGCCCATTCTTTTGATCTTCAGCTTCATCTTTGGCCCGGCTTAATGAGAACCGCAAAGTCCGTCGTGAGTTTCTTGGATGACTCTCCTTGCTTCTTCTGGTCTCAGGGATCTCAGCCATAGAGAGTCGAACAATATCTTATACAGCGCGTCATTGACGAAGGCAAAAGACAGAGCTCGTTTCATGAGCTCATGTCTCGAGGATGCATCTATAAAGACTCCTTTCCAATCTTTGCCCTTCTCCTAGTCCTCTATTTGTAGGGCTATTTGCTCGGTCGCTTCCTTTTCTTCAGACGACTTCGAAGATATTTCCATTGGTGCAAGAATCCGACGGCTTTGCACAACGATCCTTACGTCATCGAGGTTTTCATCAGCCAGTTCTTTAGCGAGTTTGGCTAACGCATCTGCTTTGCTATTTTCTGTACGTGATATGCTTTCCATAACGTAGGAAGGAATTTGAGTCAGCAATTATTGTACTCTCTCGCCGTACTTTACCAACTCGGGCTTGCACGTTTGATATTCGCCGTTTACTTGACTGACGACTAGCTGGGAGTCTCCGTATATAAGGAGGTTTTCTATTCCTATGTCGACAGCGATCTCAAGACCTGCTATCAAAGCTTCATACTCGGCTTCATTGTTTGTCCTCGGCTCTATTAAGGAAAAGGCAAAGCGCATTATCCCTCCTTGTGGAGTCACGAAGATAAGGCCTACCCTAGATTTGATTATAGGGGAGATGTGCTTTCGCTTTTTCATGGAAGATTCCCCATCGAAGTAAAGTTACCATATGGTGTCACTCTCTCCTTTCTCCCTATCAATCGTGTCAAACGCGTGCTCGTCTGGCAATTCGCAATTTAGGGGTGAATCGGCAGGTATCGGATGCTCAGCGAAAAAGTCGGCGATGGCCTGGCCCTTCACTGCCTTGAGAGGTCGGTATGTTATCGAGAACTCCATCAAGAGGAAGGCCTATTTAGTGAGCCGTCCTGTTAGTATGGCTCTTGACATCAAATATTTGAGAGGCTCCACTTTTGATACTAGGTGGTCCTCATGCGCCAATTCATAGTGCCGAAGCTTCGTTATCGCGAAGATTAGCACCAGGAAGTGTTTTCCGATGGGGGAGTAGTTATTTTCTGCCCTCAGGAGAACTCGACTCAAATAGTATATGGCTCTCTCTTTCCCTTGGTCATTTTCCTGTGCCCATAACGCGCCTAAAGAACCTTCAAGGGCGGTTGTGTACAGGATGAGAGGCCTTCCCTTAACTGGAGCGGTCAGTCCCGGCGGATTCTACAGGTATTGTTTGATTTCGTCTAGTGCGCTCTGGTATTTACGATCCTAGATGAAAGGGGTCCTCTTCTTCATTAAATGGCTGTAGGGGCGACATTTGCCGGAGAGATTGGTTATAAACCGCCGGATATACACGAGCTTTCACTGTAGAGACCGCAGTTGCTTGAGAGTTCTTGGCGGAGACATTTCCATGATCGCTTTGATCTTTGATGGATCTATTTTGATGCCCCGGTGTCGTACGATAAATCCTAGGAATTTGCCCGAGGAAACTCCGAACGCGCATTTGAGAGGGTTCATCTTTAGGCTGTATTTCCGAAGGCGCTGGAACATTATCTCCAGATGCTCCCAATGCTGCCCGTGCGATTTACTTTTCACCATGAGGTCTTCGATATAGAATTCGACAATTTCATTTATGAGGTCATCGAAGATCTTCGTCATAGCCCTCTGATAGGTAGCGCCGGCGTTCTTCAGACCGAAAAGCATCACTTTGTAGCAGAACATGCCCAGAGGAGTTCGGAAAGCGGTATGCTTCTGATCTTCAGGATGCATCTTTATTTGATTGTACCCTGATGAGCCATCCATGATGGAGAAGACTTCGTGAGTGGACGTGTTGTCTATCATCAGCTCAGTAACCGGTACGGGAAAGCCATCCTTCGGACATGCTTTGTTGAGGTCCCGAAAGTCCACGCAGATGCGCACCATCCCATTTTTCTTCATCACTGGGATGATGTTGGCGATCCAGTCAGGGTATTGAATTTCTTGGATGAAGCTGGAGTCGATTAGCTTCTTGACTTCTGCATTGATGCTTATTTCAAGTTCGAGCCGCATTCTTCTTGGTGCTTGCTTGACTGGCTTGACATCCGGAGATATCGCCAATTTACGCACAGCTATCTCTGGATCTAGCCCCACCATCTCGGAGTAGTTCCATGCGAAGTAGTCTTTATACTGTATAAGCACGTCTCTTAGCGTAACTACCTGGTCTTCGGATAGCAGCTTACTAACGAACATAGGCCTCGGGTCGTTTGCCGTCCCCAAGTCGATTTTCCTTAGGCTGTCCGCGGTAGTATGTATCCCATCTTTCAGCTCTTTTGGCGCCGATGGAAGTTCTGAGATCAACTCATCTTCATCCTCATTTTCGAAGCACCGGGAGAAGTTATCCATATCCTCGCGTACTCCTTCTTCTGACAGCGTTATCGCGTGACAGGTACGAGATCGTTTCTAAGACCAATGTTGATTTGGTTCTACCCTCGCTATGTACATTGCTTTTGGAACATGCTTCTGTGGTGAGGTTACCCTCCAATTGCTGGATAGAGCGAACCTACCTTACTGATATTGGTCTTCAACCCAGTTTTTGAAAGTGAAGCATACTTCGAGAGGATGTCCTATCACTCTGTGATAGGAGCAATAATCCGGATGAGAGACATCGTCTGCTTGTTCGGGGTGTTTGGACTCCGGGATCGTAATCATTTGATATTTTATGACAAGATCGAATATCTTCCTTGTCTTGTCTTGGGGAAAAGAATATGCTCAACCCATCTTCTTTATAAGAGACGGATCCCGGCTGCTCAATCCTTGATCGCGTGGCTTTGTAGACCCACTTTGCCGCTATCGAACATTTTTTCCATTCTTTAGTTTGCTTTTGCTTCCGTGTCGGGTCTTCTGTATGACCGGCTGGCGACGAAGGGCATCGTTATTCTCCGTAGCCTGCTGAAGGAGGCTCTGCGTCCTGGTTTTCTCGTAAATGGCCATTTCACAGTTATGGTCATCCCGGGCCTTTTGACCCGCTTCCTGTAAATCTACGGTAGCGCCCCGGCCGTCATTCTGACGCTAAACGCGGAACAAAAACTTTATAACTGGCGCCCCGGCCATCATTCCATTAGCCACTCCGCAGATATGGTGAGTAACCTCAGGCCTTGAGTTATCCAGAGTCTGGTTTTAAGTATAAGCCGGACAACTCCCCGTACCTTAACATCGTTAAGATATGAACCATTCTATATCCAATATAGAAACTGTCACGCCCCGCTTCCCAGTGTACGGCGAAGTGGACATGACGAGGCCCACTACGTATATACTCAGAAGTATATACGCTAAGCGTAACTAAGCAATATAAAGTAAATCACAAGAGACGAATAATATGGAAATAACAACAACTTTTATTAATAACATTCTTTTTACAATGCAGGAAAAGAAAATACAACTGGAATGAAAAGCAATGCCTAAACAGTGGCATAACAGAAAATGGAAATACTGGAAAGAATAAGGTACAATTATCTAGAGCTCTGGGTCTTCCTGGAACTGCTCCAAATCTTCACCGGTGGCTCGATATCAGCTTGGTCCAACGCACCTGACGACATTCAAGAAGAAGGAAATAGAATGTCGTCAGCGAACAGGTCGCTCGGTAAGTCCCAAAGAATACGAAGAATGAGAATGATAGAGTAACAGTATTTTCTAAAGTATTATATTATGGAATCTTATGGAACATTGTGTAACGCTGTGGTTTGTAGCTTGGTACAGAAGGATGCCAGTGTATACGAGGGGGATCTCTATATGCTAGAGATCAGGGCAAAAGGAAAGTAAAAGGAACCGTTATACCACGGTACAACAGCAATAGGATTCAAGTTAGGTGTCTTAATCTGACCACCTCGTGCCACCTTCAACATCTTCCGTACCAATCTACCCCTTAAACCCCGTAATGTTTTAACAGTATTGTAGTATTGGAATATATAAGTTGGATGACTGACCAAAACCATGATATCAGTAAACATGTTACAACTGTATAATCAGGTAAATGGAATATCAGGATAATGGATGAATATCCATGGTTTGATTCAGTCAAAATGAATATATTGTTAACTGGATTCAGGGTTTCATGTATTCAAATTGTATTGGAATATAAAAGAATATAGATTGACTTGAATCATATTCGAGTCAGGAATAGTCAGACTCTAACCCGAGTCAGACTAAAAGAAGAGAATTTGAAGTTCAATATTAGCTAGGGGCCTTATTGTAATTTGTGAAACTTGAGGGGGTTTTATGTAAAGAGTACTTTTGTATATTTTTCAAAATACACCTCAAGTATTTAATAATCGTCTTTATTGTTATAATGAATGTGAATTTTATTTGTGTTATTCTAGTGAATATATCCTAATAAAAGTAATAATTATTTTATCTGAAATTTATGGTATTTTAGTGTAACTTTTAATCTTGTAATTTTTAGAAAAATGTGGAAACTTTATATTATGATAAAATAGGTGTTTAAATGATAATTTAAATATATATTAACACATGAATAATTTTAAATAAATATTTTATTTTCAAAAATCTCATTTTCCTTAAATGTCGTATTTTAAACCTTTCGAGACCGAATGCTCCTTGCGGAGGTCTGAATCTCGCACTACTAGCCTGCGGGTGCACGATGAACCGTACTATCCCTAACAGGTTCCCTAAAAGTGGGTTGTAGCGGCACTTTGCTTAGGTTTATAAATACCTTTCATTTGGGAAAACGGTTTTATAAATATGGGGTATTTATTTGCAAAAGAGTACAGTTTTCCGTATTTTAGTTATTAGGGTTTTCTAAGCCAACTAGCCTACTTCTAAGTCTAAACGATGAGTCATTAGAAGCCTCAAATCGCCTCTT
Source organism: Agapanthus africanus (assembly GCA_030015575.1). NCBI lineage: Eukaryota > Viridiplantae > Streptophyta > Magnoliopsida > Asparagales > Amaryllidaceae > Agapanthus > Agapanthus africanus. The sequence goes on from JASDDO010000028.1 coordinate 112,788,123, forward strand.
CACCGTCAATTGCGGCCAGGTAAGTGCCAGGTAAGTGGGAAGGAACCACAGTCGTGGGCCTAATTAAAAACCACTAGCCTTAGACACACTTGCCTAGGCACCACAAGACAGTTTAGATAAACGATCGATGTCCATGACCAATCGTGTTTTCATTTTATTTAGAAATGTTTACAACTTAAAGCCTTAAATAAAGATTAGGGTATTTTAGTGAAAAGTCCTGTAATTTCGTATTCTGTGTTTTGGTATTTATCAATTAGGGTTATGTTGAGTGTGTGTAGGGGTATATCATTACCCCGTGACTTATTTTAAGTTTTGGTGAAGTTTAAAGGTTATGTTAAACTTAAAGGTATTATAGCGCAAGAATACGGTATTCGAAAACGTTATCATTTTATGTGTGAAATTTCATTCAAATTGGGTTCTACAAGTTTAGTGATCAAGATAAAACTATTTAGGAGTGAGGGAATTAATTAAACTAAGAAAAATGAACTTCATGGTATTTTTATGAAAAAAATACGGTTTTGCACAGAACTTATCATTTTATGTGAAAAAGTTTGATTAAATTGGTTTATGGGTGATTAATAGTCAACAAGCATATGGGTAGATAATATGTATTAGGTGACAAGTGGAAATTTAGAGAAAAACCGAATCGGAAATCGGTTTGTCCGATTTCCGTCGGGTTCCAAAAAGTCGTATTTTTACTTTAAAGAAAAGAGAGATAGAAGAAGGTGGGACTTACGATTTGGACAAGCTAAGGAAGCTAGAGGTCGTGGTGGTTTTCGATTCGTTGAAAACGTCGCGAAGGTCCTGATCCGGTCACCGGAATCCGTCGTCGATTTCGGCAGCGCTTCGCTTCTCGCTCTTCATACCGAGTTCTTGAGAATTTGGGAGAGTGGACTTAGAGTTGTGAAGGGAAAATGTAGAGTATAGGGGTCTTTATATAGGGCTAGGCTAGGGTTAGGGTTAAAAAAATATTAAAAAATATAAAAAAACATTAAAAATTCATTAAATTTTGTCTTAAAAGAGATTTATTGGAAATTTTGTAACAGTAAAAAAAAATTAGAAAATGCAGTTGAATAGACCCAGTCAACACGAACATTTTTCGTGTTGACGACTCGGCCGACCGGCCGAGTCCGGCCGGCGGCGCCGGCCGATTCAGCCGAGTCGCGGCCGAGTCGGGTGCCGTTGGGTCGGGCTCGGTCTGGGGGAGGTTTTAGCATACTTTAATTTTCTTAAATCGCAATAAATTGTGAGTTATGGCTGTTTGACCGTTTGACTTCTAAAAAAAAAATTAAAACAAAATGATATAAAAAATATGTGGGGCATGGGATTCGAACTCTGGTGGCTTGGTTCAGCAGTGTAAGGTATTACCAATGAGCTACAAGCTCCTTCTTGTAATTATTGTGTTATTTAATTACTTAAAATGATGGCAGCAAGAGTAAATACTCCAAGTATACATTAAATTTTTAAGTAATTTCTTGTACACTGAAAATGGAGTTATTTCATTCTTGTAGCTTGTAATTAAAAACAAAAATAATTACCCAAATCTTGTACTCAGGCTAAAATACCCCTTTGTGGATTTTTGAAAAAAATTTGTATAGGAAATTTAGGGTTGTTACAGAAACTTTTGCACTTATTTAATTGGAACCAGATTCTAATCATGCATCTGTCTCCAGTGCATATAAACTTAATGGAGAGAGGCTAATCGGCATTACTCAACTTAGGAGTTCATCCAATTATGAGTAACCTGAAAGAGAAACAAGTTTCTCAAAACCATTACTATCAACTGAATACCAATCACAAGTATCTATATCTTCGATCTCTTTGAAGAATCCCGATACTTGCGACATCTGGTTCTCTACTTTATTCCTATACCCACAACTTCTCAAAACTTAGACCTTGTATTTCTATGAAACACTTGTCTAAAAACTAGAGAAGTCATAAGTAAACAGAACATAGTACGATGACCAACCCCTTTGTCCTAATGGACACTGGACAACATACAATACTCTGTATGAGTCCGCTGAGTTGAATAACTCAAAACCTGTGCATCGTAGGTTGAAAACTGTACTTATGGTTAAGAACTACTCCGTTGTTCAATGCTCCTTACCCAATCGTCAACTAATATAGGTAAATGTCACGGACATAATATCAAAAAGTTATATCTCACTTTATAAAAATAATCGTACAGATATATTAATTTGAAATTGGTGCATAACAACGGATATTTAAAACCAAATACATGCCGTCCGGCAAAAAACCAGGCGATTTCCTCAAATATCACCAATTACAACGAATTCCGATATAATGAGGATGATCACCTTATTCCCAATAACTTATTCCCACTCATCATCTGTAAAACCATACAGATGTGAGAATCATACCTGGTAAATACATACCCTGGAGTAAGTATCTAATCGGGAAATCAGTTTTCCTTTAACAAAGCACAGTGAAACTGACGGCGAGCCCGGTGAGCTCGGTGAGCCCGGCGAGCTCGGTGAGCCCGGACCGGTGAGTGGTTGCCCAAAGGCAACCACGATCATGAAAATGTTTCGTAGGGGTATCTTGGTATTCCTAGTAATGCCTCTTCCATAATCCAATTCATGACTATAACCGTATATTTCGTTGCCATCTCTCCAAATCCCTTTATTTGTCTTTAGTCGTTACCTTCTGTACACCATCGTTAGGCTAAATGGTTTTCTTCCTTCCCTATCGTTCGGCACCAGCCTATGGTTTAGAAGAAGACTATCCAGTAAGCATAATAGGTGTACTCTCCTAATCTTAGGAGTACTCGCAACCTGAGAGAAAGTGATAATAAAAGACAACTGAATAATACCTTATTCTATTTCTCCCGAACTGGGGAAAAAATGAAAGGTGAAATAGGAGTGGCGATGAACTATGCGGTTTGGTCGTGAATGTTAGCAGTTACAATTTACTTTGCCCTCTTTCTAATCCCTTTATTTTATCTTTACTTATTACCTTCTGTACACCCTACTTAGACTAATTGGTTTTCTTCATTCCCTACCTTTCGGCACCTGCCTATGGTTTGGAAGAAGACTATCCAATAAGCGTAATAGGTGTACTCTCCTAAACTAAGGAGCCCTTGCAAACTGAGAGAAGGTGATGATAAAAGACAACCGGATAAACCAATTCAATTTCTCCTGAACCTGGATCCATCCTCAAAGAAGTCCTATCGAGTTCGTATATAACCATACGATGGATCTATCCAATGGAAGTGGATGTTCGTAGTGATACGAGGTGTTCTGAGAAATTCAAAGGGTAAACGAAGGAGCGGCAATGACTTATGCAACTCAAACAATCCAAAAGCCAGTATTTTAAGAAGGTTCGGTCAACTTGGTCATTGAGTCATAGTCTAGGGTCGGTCAATGGTCGCTGCCAAAGAGAGAGAGAAAAGAAACACTCTGCGTGCACTCAAATCTAGATCAGAATGGTTATCACTTTATCTAATCAGGAAACCTCCCACTGTACTGTCAAATTCTCCTCCAAACCTGAAAGAAGAATCAATCGGGATCACCCGAAGAGTAAACCAACTCATCAGTGGAAATCGGGATCCAACTCTCATCGTATGATAACGTAAAGGAATCCATTCATGTTATCACACTCCAGAAGGTATGCGCATACTTGGCAAGTTTCAGTTTCTTTAGAAACTCCCGATGTGATTTTTTCCCCATGCTCTTATGACCTTGACGTTGGCCAAAATGCCATAAGTCACATGTCAAGTTCTACCCATCATTATCTTGTCAATTTGAACCCATCCGCACATGCCCCTGACATTGGCCAAATGGTAGAACGACTGCCCCAAACTAACTCATCTATCTATGCAACAAAAGAATACCCATCAACTACCAAACACTATGCCTTGGCGTTGGTCAAAATACATAGCTTGAATACTACTGAATACCCAACTGAAATGATGGAGGGCTATGACTGGTTTTTGGCGAAAAACCTTTAACGTAACAAATTTGATATCGCTGAAGGAACCTGATAGCTTTTTATAAAAATATAGTGGCGAAAACCTTTGCTAAAGAGGTCACTCCCGATGAAGGGATCTCGGCTCTTTCCTCGTGGAATGAGGTGCAGGATATTCCAACTGAATACCGCGATGCAAAGCAACATGTAATCGACTATAGTGAAGTTATTACCCTGACGCAAATTTCTGTCCAAGGGGTCACTCCCGGTGAAGGGATCTCGGCCCTTGCCTCGTCGAATGAGGTGTAGGATATTCCAACTGAATACCACTGTGCAAAACAAAAGAAAACGTCTTTGTAATAACACTTTTTAAAACTGTTCCAACAACATCCAAATAGGTTTGTTTTTCTTTGCATTGATCAGAATCAACGCAGTCCCATCAATTAATCACACCAGAAAAGAACGAAAATAAAATGTACGTATATGCCATCCGCATTCGTCACTGGGTCCTATCATCACCCGTTAGGTTACTTAACTAACGACAGATCGGGGACTGGACTAGCGCGGGTGTAAAACATATACAACATCTACTGTATATATACCAATAGACAATAATCTCTCCAGGCGTGATAATATGCAACATTACAGAAAAGTAATAAGCATCACAGAACAAAACAGATAATCTGGGATCCCCGGGTTTCACAGAGCCGCTGCTGAAACCCGACATTCCCCTGGTCGTGTGGATAGCCTGTGCAATGAAACCTAGACCCCTACGGGTGCGGCAAGTTACCCGCCAAAACCTGAAGCGAGTCAGCCCCCTACAGCAAAGTGAATGGACCACCCTGCACTTCACGGAATCCGATAACTTGAGCACCCCTCCTTGGGTCAACCTGTACCCCCTACGAGTGCGGCGAATAGTCTGCCAATTCTAGAGTGAGGCCCTCTGCCTCTCAAAGCCATGAGATGCGGACCCGTTGCCCTCCAGAACCCGGCTATCCGTACACTCCATCGCGGGGTAAACCTAGTACAGAAATGAAAAATATGTACAACGGGTACATCGACCTCAGGCCGGTCGTGCCCCAAAAGAATATTATACAAACAGGCAGTGACGGCAGTCCACATGTTGGACGCTCGCCCCGCAATACCAAATGTATAAATAAATTCAAACTGCACTACCACTGCACACTGCTATCCACCACGACAAATCCGCAACATCACAGCACAACACAGAACATCAACGCGAATGTCACGTTCGCAAACCCGTCTAAAAAAGCTATAGCAATTGGACGCAATTTACCGCTCGAATGACATTCACGGTCGGAGATATAATGTAAGTACTGTAAACTAACATGTTTAAAATTCCGATCGACAAAACTTCCCGAAGTGGGCCCCACGTACATCTGCAGTACACAAACAAAATCTGGGCCCAAACAAAATATTCCAGAAACCACAATTCCCTATGCAAGAGCCCCAGAAGAAATTTGGTACACTGAAGCACCAAGACTGCGGCGGAACCGCGGCCAAACCTGGGCTTGCACGGCGGTTCTGCGGCACTATGGTCGAATCAGTGGGCCAAATTTCTACTGTGCTCTTAAAAAAGCCTGCTCGATTTTCTGAGATGCTCAAAATGATTTTTAGACCTGTTTAAAAATTCGACAGAAACTTTAGCCTGAAAAATAGGGTTTTGAAAATTTCATTCGATCAATATTTTAAACGCGTTAGAACAAGTTAGTAAAGGTTAATGGCGTGGCTCTGATACCATGTAAATCTACGGTAACGCCCCGGCCATCATTCTGACGCCAAACGCGGAACAAAAACTTTTATAACTGGCGCTATCGCATACTATAACCCGGATCTTGCCATTAACGCTAAACTAACAAACTGTAAAGAGGTAGAAAGGCTATACCGATTGATCCGAGTCAGTCGGTCTTTAGCCATCATCCCACGCTCTTCGCGGCAACTCCGATCTCCTGTCTCCTCATCGAGGTGGCACCACGTCAACGGATCTTTAAACGGGCTCCCGCCTCTATACCGAGGCAACTCGGTCATCAAGTTTGCTAAAAGAGATGACCAAGATGAAGTAGAGAACGAGTAGAATACTTTGTCTCAAACACCCTAGGGTTCTCATCGCATGAGAGGGATAGGGTAGAGGTAGAAGAATATGCAAAGAGTTGGAAATGGTGAACTCAAGAAAATCAAGAGAGCAATAGAAAACCAAGCATATAAACTTCTCTCTTATTTTCTTTCTCTCTTGTGTATAGATATATAATGGTTGAGAAAGAAAAATATCTCAAGAAAATATCCATACCAAAAACAAAACCCATTAATTCTCTAATGACTCACTAGATAACTCATTACACGAGTCATTAGTGAACATTCTAGAATCAACGAGTCATTAACATGAGTCACCTTTTCCAAAACTAAATAATCATTTAAACCAAAATGATTAATCCAAAAAGAAATGCATCTTCTAAAATATTCTCGTAACGGATTACGAAAATATCCCTCACCTGTATATACATACCTGTATCCGTATTCCGACCGAATACGAATACGAGAGACTAAAATATTCTGACTCAATATAATACATGGATCCGGCTTAAACCAAAGCCCACCAGTATTATCTGCCCGAAATATGACACGTGCACAAGTGCACGTGCATTTTTCGAACCCTGCCATAAAACCATACGGCCTCTACAACGTTTCGCCCGAACTTGGGAAACTATCTGTGGGGGACTCTAAAGACTCGTCAGTACCCTGGCAGTGGGTTTAACCACAAGCACGTCAGCGGCACTAGCTGTGCGTAACGGCTGCCCATGTGCTAATCGAAAGGGAAGCCGATGAGCGAACTCATCCTGGAACCCTACTGAGCCTATCAGTGACAATATACATACAGCCCAGTCCGTTCGTCTATGAGTATCGCATATCGGGCCTAGGGGGCCGGTAACGTCAGACCCCCAATAGCGGTATAAGTCGTATCGAAGAGTAGCCCTGAACACCCTGAGAAACTACTGGAATACTTACCAGTAATTCTCACCTGCCTTGGCCAAGGACTTAGTGTAATGGCTCTCCTAGACACAGCACGATCTTACCCTCAATACCGGGAGAGACAAATCCCCTGCCGATCCGCTCACTTGCCTCCATGTGGCTCGGGACTGTACCCAAAAAAACTTGTTTACACGACTCCTTTGAGCCGTGGTAGGGTAGAAATCAAAGCACAGTGGGAACTCACACGAGACAAATGACGACATCAGGTCGATGAACTAACCTGTACACATGTCACCAGGGAACTGCTATCTGACGCTAGGTATAATACCAACTAGCAGGTTCCCGGCGAATCCTGTCCGGTGTACTCATAACCCAATGAGCACCTGTATACATCTTAGGTGATCCAACTGACACCAATGGCTTATGAGGCCGGCCACCGCCCCTCGTCGGGGTCTCGACTGTATACACTAGTCTACTCCGGAGTATCGATGCCCTGTCTCGAAACTCCCACGACTAGGGACCACTTTTAAGGATGTGCTTATGGACTAACCAACTCTCACGTATATGATCGCCATCATACTGTTGGTAGTCAAGCAGGATCCTAAGGGCTTTATCAACGTGTAATAGTGATCATGTCACCTAAAACTGTACACGACTGATAAAGGCAAACCAGATAGCATACTATCATCTCGAGTAAGACTGTCCTACCGGTATAGGTCCTCCCTCAATCATTGCAATAACGTACCTGCGATCCAATAATTGACTTTGAGGGCACTATATCCAACACTTCTCTTATTAGCTTGTCCATCTGTTCTTCAAACGACGGACTAGGCATTTTTACAGCAGGATCTTGTTTTGGTTCAATTACAGTATCTTCTAATAGAGCATCTCCTTCTTCATCGAAATCATGTATAACGTAGCAGCCATGGAATCGCTCCCGTTTCTTGGATTGAACATATCCAAGCCCGATCGTTTCCATTCTCTCGTTGGGCAATTTTCGCTGAGTTCCGGGGACGTTCCGGATCCTGTTGTAGAACTGATCTTGTTGAGCAGTCTGTTTGAAGGGTACGCCCTCGCGCCTCAACAACCTTTTTAATTCTTCTGTGTAGTATCTGGGCAGACGGATGGGCTGGAGCCTGTCAAGCGTAGAATCGGCATCCTGCCAGATTTCTTTCTCCACTTTGGTTTCCGCGGATCGATAAAAGAGGATCGCCTTTTCATCTTTTTGCCTAGGAGGGACGTAGAACGTCTGCAGTTCTTGCACACTATAGGTATCAAGTGCGTCGAGCTCTTTGTAATGCTTTTATGGAACTATGGCGATTTTCAAACTCTGACCATCTCCGATGAGGGCCTGTATTGATGGCCGAACAGAAAATACTGCATTGACCTCATCCTCAGAGTCGCTGCCGAAGATCAACATAGGGGTAGACGGTCCGAGCTTGTTGTATTGGAGCGGCCCTGAATAGACTATCTCTTCCTCCTCCTCGGTATCGCTCCCAAAGATCGGAATAGTGGTGATAGCTTTTTGCTTATTCTCTGGTTTATGGCATCTTTCCGTGTCTTCAAAGTCTGGCAGAAAGTACTTTGCGTCTTCATACTTGCGGACTTCATTTACGGAGAATGGGTGCAGTTCCCCCGTCACAGTATATTCGAGACCATCTTTGAAGTACTTCATAAACTGATGTTGTGTAGAAGGGATGATGTTGTATTCGTGTAACCAAGGCCTGCCGAGCAAAGCGTTGTAGCAATCTTGGCGTCAATGACATGAAATTTGATGTCAGTGACGAGCAGCCCAAAGAGTAATGTCAGTATCATAGACCCGAGCGTCCGTGATGACTGGGAGTCGAACCCGGAGATAGTGATTTTATCCCGAGCGAGGTTGAACGCTCATGCAGACTTCTTTTAGCACTCTCACATTTAGGAGGTTGACAGAGGACCCGTTGTCAACTAAGATCTTCCCTATCTTGATGTCATGGCAGTATCCAGTGACATACAAGAGATGGTTGTACTTGCATGTTCCGAGGAGGAGATTTTCATCGCCAAAAGCGATGTCAGCTGTGTGCACTTCTTCCAGCTCGTCTTTCATCTTTTCTTTGGTAAGGAAGGCTTGAAACTGCTCGGGCTCTTGTAGTGCCTTGATCAACGAATTTCTCACCTCTTTAGATAGCAGAAGGGCATCGAGAATGCTTAGCTGCGAGGGTATCTTCCTTAGGTGTGCCAGAACGTTGTAATCCACCTTGTTTTTCTTTGGCGGGTTCTTGGCGGCCAGCTCTTCAACGAATCGGTCATTGAAGGCGATATCTTCAGGGACTTTTCCTTTCCCCTTATCTTTTTTGTTCGCTCCCTTGCTTGTGGGACCGAGATTCTTTTCGGGTAACGTGTAATTACGCAGCTGAATGTTCTCACAGTTCTTCACCTCTTCTGTTTAGGAGATAGATTCCTTGAAGAGAAGGCCAAGGGCTATTTCTTCATCAGAATCGCTCCCGAACGTGAGGACTTGCGATTTCCCAGAATTAACCATGTGACAGTCGCCGGCAGTTCTTCTGCGCTCCTCTGTCATGCTTCACTGCTCTCGACGAGTTTTGCGCTTCATCCGCTTGAAATGCTGTCGATGAGCAACGTATCACTGCCACCAATTTTTAAAGGCCACGCATTCCTCGGTAGGGTGTGTGATCCTTCAATGGTATAAGCAGTAGTTTGGATGTGCATCTAGTTCATCAAGGAACGTATTTTCTGAAGTGTCTTCTTTGAAAGGTGGCAACTTCATTCCCATCGACAGGCCTTTGGCGAACTGTTTCCTTGTCTTAAACCTGCTTTTGCTGGTGGCAGAAGTAGTTCTATCCGGTTGGAGTACTCTATGACTTCTCGATACAGGAGCTTCTTCAACGCGACGCCAACGCTTGGCCCTTTCATATATGGTCGTTTCATGCTCTCGGTCAGATTTGCTTTTCTGAAGAGCTTCACTCAGCAGTCTGTCAATCAATTCATCCGATGGCTCCAGAGATTTTAATTTCGGTTATGGATCTACCCCCGGTTTCTCTGCATCAGGAGCTTCTTTGTCATTTATTGATGAGCGGGAGGTCATGTGGCAGCTTGCCACATAATCCTCGGGATCTTCTGAAGAATTGCCTCCTTCATCAGTGTCATCGGCTTCATGCTTAAAGAATTTGTCCAACATGATTGGGGTCCGAGCCTTCTGGTTATATTCTTCCAGTGCATCGATGCATTTCTGCAGACCTGTACGACTGTCTTCGGGTTGGATGGGCTTCTTGGCCTTTTTCTTTTTCTTTAAAAACTTTGGAGGCTTGGCCTGAACGTTTTGTCCACCTTCATCAACTTTCAGCATTGGGCGCGGCTTCAGCATCCCCTCAATAATCTCGGGTTCCAGCGGGCTCTTCCACCTAATCGCCGGACATGCTTAGAGATCTTTCAGCATTCTTTTCATTTTGGCTGAAAGAGCGACCTCCCATGGAGCTTCTTCTATAAAAGAGCACGATGCCCCCGGCGTGCCCACCTTTTTAGGAGCGTATGGCTGGGGCGGGCTTACCTTCCAATTCTCCGACAGCGCGAATTTTCCCCGTTGGTATTCGTCCTCAATCCAGCCTTTGAAGACAAAGCAATCTTCGATTGGATAGCCTACTGCTCGGTGGTAGGGGCAGTAATTAGGATTGTTGGCGTCGCGGGGCTGCAGTGGACGTCTTGGATCTGGCAGATTGATGAGCCTGTTGCACACCGCCAGCTCGAACAGTCTCCTCATTTTATCCTGGGGAAATGAATAAGGGCGTTTTAGCTTCTCGTTGAAGAATCGTTGTCTATCGTTTTGGCGATCAGCTGGTTTTGGGCCGCTGTTAAGCATTGGCGACGAAGGTCGCTTTCCCTTTCCCCTTTTCGTTTCGAGGCTCCATTTTCGAGGAAGACGGTCTATGGCCCATTTGATCTATCTAGGCCAGCTTGTTAATCAAGGCATGGAAGGTAATCGGCTTGAAAAACATCATGAACTAGGATATGGTTGCCAGCGGATTAAGGGTACCCACGAACATGCCTACTGCAGAGCTTCTTCGATGCGTTGCTCGCATTTCGACCATAAGTTCCGCCACTAGATTACATACTGAACCCATGTTTCTCCCGGTTTCACCCTGGTATTGATTAATGCCGTGATTGGGGTGCGTTCGCTGGCGCTTGCGAACCTTTATGTAAACAGTAGATCCATTTCTGCATATTTCTTAACGGAGTCATTCGGGAGCTCAGAGTACTATTCAAACGCTGTCTCCGACAAGCTGCCAACAAAGCAACAGTTTGTCGTCACCCCTAGTATTACCGCACAGGGATCTGAATTGAGCAACGTGCTGGTGTTGATTACCCGTCCCTTTATATACGTAGAACTTAGGGATCGTGTATCCTGATGGGTACTTTATTTGGTCGTACCAACTCGGATAGGGTCGTCCAGTCTTGACGATTTGGCCAACCGCTTCGCTCTCCCGATGAGCTCGTATCTGTTGAGCTATATAGTCGTCAAGGGTGGCTTTGGAGATGGTCTCCTCCTTGGCTGCTGAACAAGCAGGAAGAAGGTTTGATGTCCCCCCTCTGTCGTCTTCAAGGACAATCGGAGGGTTTTCAGCTGGAGGATCCGGTTGTATCATCATTCCGACCATATCATGGAATAAAAGCGCCATTTGTTTTATATTAGCCGCTTGTTCCGCGGCCTCTTTGTCTTTCTTCTCGAGGATTCTGCGGAGGAACTCGGCATCGGTTTCTTGTTCCTGACACTGTTCCGACGATGTCTTCGGGCTTTCTTTTCGTCCAGTGAGCGCGGCCATCTTCGTTAGCATCTCCTGGAGCTTTTGCTGTTGTTGCTCCCGGGCCTTTGTTATTGATCGGGTGAGTGGTCGATGGCCCGTGGAGATACGGCTATCCTCCTTTCCGGAAGCCATGTAAATGGTGTGCACTACCATGCCCCCAGACTTGGGGCGTTTGGATTCAGTGCCTTTGAGCTTTGTCGTGGACACGGGGACTTTCTCCGGCCTTCTTCTTTTGTGGGCGGTGGAAGTTAAGGGGGCCTTTGCAGCGGGCACCCGAGTAGACGACACCTTCTGTGGTACGACAGGGTGGTCCTTCCCTTGCCGAACCTTCATTTTCTTTGGTTGGCAGGAATAGTCTTGGTTAATCACAGAGTCTTGGACCCTTCGCCAGACCCTATGGATTTTAGAGGACATCCGCTGAGGGGGCTGCTCCGGCTTCGCCTTTATGATCTTTTCAGCAGGCGGAGGAGACTTTTTCAGCACGGCAGTTGGCGAATTCCTGCGCACCCTGTTAAGTGGTTCAAAGCTGTTCCCAGTTGGAACAGCAGCATCAACTTCTATCGTTGGAGCTGGTGGGGTAAGTCTAGAAGGGAAACTGCCCCCAGCTTTCCTCACTCGGCGCCAGTGGCAACTTCGAGCATGTCGAGCGGCCGGGAGCACCTCTGCTGTTGGGGTAGCTGCATCGTGCTTCATGCTTTGATGAGAGACCGCTGTTGGTGTCAGCCTGTAAAAGACTGACGTCCGTTGAGAGGGGATGGTCAACCTGTCGAAGAAAGACTTTTGAGCAGGGGTAGCGGCTTTGGTGACTTCGCCTGGAGTGAGAGTTGGCACGGCCAATCTTGGAAGACCGACCCCTTGGTAGGAGAAGTCTCTCTGATGACTTCATTTACTGGAGCAGGGATGGCTATCCGCTTCGGAATAACTCTTTCTGGTATTGTAGGCTTTTTCACGGGCCCACCTGAGTTTTGGCCCAGTCTGTTAAAGACCGAGGCGTTGGATTTGGGCGACCCGTTGGGAGGGGCCGCGGTAATTGCAAGTCAATCAAAGACCGACTTCTTTAGAGCTTCTTGCGATGGCACTGGGGCGTTGAAGCTCATTGTTGGGAACATGGTCCCGAAGAATAGTCCAGTGGTGGCCTGAGTCACTTGTTCCACTGGCATGGCGAAAATGGAGGCCGCTTGGGGCCCATAAGTCACTCCTCCGGCGAGGACGGAGTGAGAGTTGTTGCGGTTAGTGCAGCTTGAAGCCATTGATCTGGACGGGAGCAAGACACCAAATCTTAGTAACTCAGATCTAAGGGCAACCATATCAAACCGCGATTCGTTCGCGAACACGACACACGAAGTGTGGAGTGGAAAGTGGAAAAGGTCCCACCGGGCGTGCCAGAATCTGTTCGCCGTCGAAAATGGGAGACGGGACCGCGTAGGTTCATCTTGCCTGAATTTAGGGGCAGATGCTATTTAGTTTTATCCTTCCACCTCTCCGAAGATGCCAAGTTGATTTATAGCATCGTGTATCGGAGGTTTAGATGGATGCGGCCATTGTAGCAGACTTCGTAAGATTCCCCCTCATTTGAGGGTTTTTGATTTTGGGGACTCTTTTCCCTGCAGGCGCAAGCCCCTGCAGTTAATTACGCTACCGCATCGTGGTAACAACTTTCTCCTTCTCCAGATGGTCACTTCGTGTCGTGTGTGTTTATTTATTTTTGGTTGCCCGTGGATTGTATACAGAGTCTAATTTGTGTTCTCGTTCATAGGGCGTGGATTGGTCCAAATCCGTATTTTCTTAGATTTGGGTTTGGGTTGGTTTAAGGATCGTTAATCTCATTGAGAATAAGATCAACTTAAACGTTTATTGAGGATACGTTAGTCTAATTTTAGACTAAGATATATTCAACAGGATTTTGGGATCATTTAGATCCAACGAAAGAGTATTTAGACTCTATCGTTTTAGTTTAGGGATGTTGCGGTCCATAAGTTTAAGGACATCATAGTCCATGGAGTTTAAAGACATCATAGTCTGTGAGATTTAGTTTAGGGACGTTACGGTCCATAAGTTTAAGGACATCATAGTCAATAAAGTTTAGTTTAGGGACGTTGCGGTCCATAAGTGTAAGGACATCATAGTCCATAAAGTTTAGTTTAGGGACGTTGCGGTCCATAAAGTGTCTGGTTGTCGGGACCTGCCACCTCTCTGAGGACGTTGAAGAATTACAACGACACATATCAGAGGTGTGAAGAGATATACCCTTGAACCAATGTTGGTTGGGGGATCTATAGTCATGTTTGGGACTAAGACTAATTAAAAATATTAGGAGCACATAGGCTCAGTTAATCTGAATTGGGGGATTTATGGCCTACTTGGGCTCAGCCGATTCAGTTAAAGTGTTTGAACACTTATTTGGACTCAGTCCATTCATTTTTGAACAAAATGTTAACATTTGTTTGGGCTCAGGCCCTTTTGTTCAATAATACAGAGTATTAATTTTGGGTTTTGACACTCCTTCTTCTTTTGTCTTTTTATTGAGTGTTGGACACTCTTTATTATGGCGTTGGGTCATGTGTGAAGAGTGTAGAACACTCTATGTCAAGAAGCGCCCACGTGAGGAGCACGTGGCGCGCTTAGCGCCAGATAATGAGCGCAGAACGCTCTTATCAAATAGCGCTTGGAGCGCTGGGCGCTGAGCGCCAGACTTGGAGCGCTGGAGCATTGAAGCGTTTCTTTTGAAGTAGCGCTCACGTGGAGCGCTTGGCGCTGAGCTCCAGGCTTGGAGCACTGGAGCGCTTCTTTTTAAAATTGGAGCGCTAAGGCTCTTCTTTAACAGATCTGATTAGTTCTGAGTTTTGTGATCTGAGAATTAAATTCTCTGTTTATAAGATACTTTGTCTCATGGATCTAAGAAGTTTGTTCTTCTCTTTTTGATGAGATGATATGATCTCTTTGTTTCTGTGAAAGACTTTGTCTTGTAGATCTGTGATCTAGAAAGAGAACTGAGTTCTCATGATGTGAGAGTTAAAACTCTCAAATATTAAGGAGATGTTATGATCTCTCTTCTTTTTTCCGTTTACCTTGAAGAAATTTTCTTCTTCTGAGAGCTTTCTCTTCTCTTTTTTTCTTTTTTGAGAACTTGAAACTTATGGGGGGTTCTTCTCTTTTCGACTTGAAGTCTTAGGTCCTTTATATAGAGGAGGCTGATTTGTTGAATCAGTTAAGGAAATCTTTTCTCTGATTGATTTGTGGATGTTTCCTACCGTTGGATCTTTGATCCCAGAGCTTCTGTTTTACAGAAGGAAATCTTCTTGTTTTTAACAAGATTGGGAAGATATTTTCCCATACAGAACTTATTCTGTATCTTGGTGATTTTTAATCACCATTGGATCTTTGATCCAATGGTGCTCTGATTTACAGAGCACAATCTTCCCTGTTTGGAAATATTTGAGGAGTATTCCCTCAACGGAATTTTATTCTGGTAATTTGATGATTTATCATCTTCATTAGATCATTGATCCAACAGTGGAGAACTTTTAGTTCTAACGCTTGGCGCTCTCGTGCCTTCTACGTGAGCGCTGCTTCAGAGTCTTCGACTCTTAGCGCTGGTGCACTTGGCGCTAGCGCTCTCGTGCTTTGCACGTGAGCACTGCCTCAGAGTCTTCGACTCTTAGCGCTGGCGCTCCTGGCGCGAGCGCTCTCGTGCTTTGCACGTGAGCACTGCCTCAGAGTCTTTGACTCTTAGCGCTAGCGCTCCTGGCGCGAGCGCTTTTATGAAGCGCTGCTTCATTTCAAATTTCAAAATTTGAACAGAGCTTTGCTCTGATTGGGGGAAACACCCAACATCTCTCTGAAGACATTGAGGAATTACAACGACGCATATCAATGGTGTGGAAAGATGTATCCTTGAACCAAATTTTGTATATGAGGGAAAAGATCATATTAGATTTAAGGATCGTTAGTCTTATATGAAACTAAGATAAAGATCATTAGTCGTATATTGGACTAATATCAATTTGGGTGGTCGATCATTAGTCATATATGAGACTAAGATCAGCCTGGATGTCATGAGCATATGGGCTCAATTGATTTAAAATATAAAAAACAAAGCTTAAGCTTCATAGACTTAGCCAATTGGGGGCTAAGATTGGGTTTCTATACCACCCATCAGTGCTAAGCATTCAGTCACGTAGCGCTCACGTGAATATCACGTGAGGCACTGAGCCTTTGACTTCTTTTAAGTGATCACATGTATGGCACATGAGGCGCTGAGTTTTTACTTATGGGCGCTCACGTGTATGGCACGTAAGACGTCGAGTATTCGAGTTTCTGTACGCTCATATGGATATCACTTGAGACGCTATTATCTGTTTCTTTTGAGCGCTCATGTGGATATCATGTGAGGCGCTGTCTTCATGGTTTCATCTGAGTGCTCATATGCCTTTCACGTAAGCTGCTATTTTGGGTGCTCACGTGCCTTTCACGTGAGGTGCTTTTTCCTTAGAGATTTAACCTCTGTTTATCATTTTAGACTTCAGAGAAGCTTAGCTTCTGTTAATGGTATTTTGACCATTAACGATTACTAAGATCACTATTTTGAGAATTTAGGATCATGTTCTTTAAGAAATAAGTTCTTGATTATGAAGGAACTAAGTTCATGGAGTATAAACTCCATCTTCTTCATGTTCTTTCTTCTATTGTTCTTTCCTGAATTTTTGATTCTTAAGAATAAGATCTTGTAACAACCCTAAACTTTATGTATAAAATTTTCCAAAATACAGAAAGGAACACCTGAGCCTGAGCACAAGTTATAAATTTGTTTTGTTTTTGAACAGTAAGAAACAACTTGTAGCTTCTTGGTAAATCCTTGCACTGCTGTGATATAGCCCCTGTGTTCAAATCCCCCCAGCTGCATATATTTTTAATTGATTTTTTTTCAACTTTTAGAAGCTCAAAGGTTTGCACGTGCACTGCACGTAAAATGAAAAGTCACAATAAAAAAACATGTGGAAAATGCTATTTATACAGCCTAGGAAATGTGGCCCGAATCCAAGCCCCATCCCCTCCAAGATGACCGGCGAGATCTTGATTTGGGCCGGCACCATCGGTCCAAACCATACCAGATGCTTCCAAAATTTAACCCCAGCACCCTGTTTACCGCCGAAAACTGGGAAGAAAAACGTCTTGCCTGCATTTGGGGGTAGATGCTATTTGGATTTATCCGTCCACCTCTCCGAAGATGCCAAGTTGATTTGTGGCATCGGGTATCAGAGGTTTGAACGGATGTTGTCGTTGAAGCAGACTTCGTCAGATTCCCCTTCGTTATGAGGGGTTTTTGATTGTGGGGACGCTTTTCCCTGCAGACGCAAGCCTCTACAGTTAATTACGTTACCGCATCGTGGTAACCACTTTCTCCTGCTCCAGAAGGTCACTTTGTGTCATGTATGTTTGTTTTATTTTTGGTTGCCCGTGGATTGTATACAGAGACTAATTTGTGTTGTCGCCCGTAGGGCGTGGATTAGTCCAAATCCGTATTTTCTTAGATTTGAGTTTGGTTTGATTTAAGGATCGTTAATCTCATTTGGGATTAATATCAACTTAAATATTTGTTGAGGATTTTTAATTTGGGATTTTTAATTTGGGATCCAATGACTTCTATTTTACAGAAGATTTTTTTCTTGTTTTTAATAAGATTGAGAAAATATTTTCCCATACAGAGCTTATTCTGTAGCTTGATGATTTTTAATCACCATTGGATTTTTAATCTAACGGTGCTCTGTTTTACAGAGCGTAAACTTTTTTGTTTAGAAATATTTTCCAAATAGAGTTTTGAACCCTTTATTTACAATTTAATTTTATCAGCTTGGAAGGTGTTTAGGAACCCTCACGTGTAGCACGTGACCCCCATAGCATTAAACTGGTTTGCTTATATGCAGTAGTCCCAAAGAAAAGGCATCACGTGTTGGCACATGAGCTGGTGTTCAGAAATGTCACGTGTGGCACGTGACCCCCACGAAGTTAAGACCAACAAAGAGCATCACGTGATGACACGTGAGCTTCTCTGGCCTGTTATTTATTTTAGGAAGGCGCCTATATATTTTGTATATAGATGCTCACGTGTTTGCACGTGAGGCTTAATTTCAGCCTCAATTGTCAAGCGCAAAATAATCTTTGCTCCAAGACGCATCACGTGTGGGCACGTGATGCTCCATTAGGGGAATTTTTCCCATCGCTTTTCTCTCTCTTTATTTTCTTTTCTTTTCTTTTTTTCCTTTTTATAAGGGAACAAATACCCCCACAGCGTTGTTCTCACGTGGCTTGCACGTGAGTGCAACGCTGTTACCCTTATAGCCGTTGGATCTGCCTAGGGGAACGGGGAGATGAACCGCCCTCATCACGTCTTATAAATGCAAAGGGTCCTGTCTTTGGGAAGCCTCTGTTCCTTCATCTTCTTTCTTGGTTATTTTCTCGAGAATTTAATTCTCATCTTCAGAGCTTCGTTCTCTGCTTACTGGAATCTCAGAGTTAAACTCTGTTAAAACTTTTTCCTTGGTAAGGATCATGAGTGGAACCTAGATTGCTTCCTACCTTGGATTTTAAATTCATCAATTAGAGCATAGTTCTTTCTTGAATTGAGTTCTTAAAGACCCCCAAAGCACATTTTTTTGTAGATTTTGGAGTCTTGGATTAGTGGGAATTGTTAACCCTCCTTTTAGGGTTTTACCCCATCTCCAATCTTTAAGAATCTTGGAATTTAATTCCGTTTTCATTGCCTCCTTGCCATGGGAGTCTTCTGGGATTTAATCCCTTTATCAAAGGAATTTAATTCCGTATACCCACAGAGCTTGGTTCTGGGGAAATTTTATCCCCTACTTTCCCCGAATATTTTAGGGTTTTAATACCCTTAAAGCAGATTTGAATCTGTTGCATTCTCTAATAAAACTTGCTTTAAGAGTTTGTTAGGAGTTGTTTAAACTCCAGTGTTCATTTGACGAGAATCCTTTTAGATTCTCATAATAAGCATTTTCTTGATCATTTTGATCACTCAACACTTACTGATTTTTCTTTTCAGATACTATGGCCGCTTATCTGTATGATCTTGACGAAATTATCTCCTATGAAGACATTGTGTCCAAGGCCACTGTCAAAACCAGGAGCTTACGAATGCCCAATCCACTGAGGTTATGCGCTGCTTCGATGAATACAACGGTCAACTACTCCCCCGTCGTTCCGCTCTTTTGAAGATCATCGTGGGGGCGATTTGGGAAGCACTTCCTGAATTTAACGAAGCCATGCTGCTTGAGGCACTTGATGATGCCGAAGACAAAGTGCACTCGTATATCTAATGGGCATGATCTCGAAGAGGCGGCGAGATGCTCTTGTCGATATTTTGCATCAGGTCTTCCAACAGACGATGATAATCTCTGCCTACCAGAGGACAGACGATATCAACGGGAATCCCGATGCTTGCATTCGTGAGAAAATGCATAAGAAAATGGTCATAGAAGCCAGAAGCATTTTACTCGGACTCGCTTCTGACTTCCTAAATCCATGTCCGGGATTCAGTGTCTTGCCATTGTAAACATTTTGATAATATTTTGTTTGCTGTTATCACCGATGTATAAATTTTTCCAAGCATGAATGGAAAAACCTCTCTTTCTTTTATACCACTGCCCAGAGGTGCCTCGTGTGAAGTAGTAGTTACTTATATATTTATACATGCGAGGTATGTGAGGCGCTGCCTCGTTACTGAAGGTGTTTTTTCACTTTCTTTCTCTACTTTTCCTGAGTCAAACTTCTCTTCAACCTTTTCTGTGCCTAGGATTAAATGTCTCCCTTCATAATCTGAAACCATGCCTCTTTTCTCTCTTTTTCTTTACTCACTCCTGAATGAGAGTATTTTGTATTCATTTTGATTCTTTTATGAAATGTACCTTGTATTCATTTGGATTCATGAATAAAAGACATATTTTATTTCATACCGGCGTGTCTCTTTAGCAAATGCGTCTTGTAGATAGTCTATCTTGATCTCCTTGTAGAGCAGCGATGGCTTAGGATACATATTCAGATCTGCCGCCTAAGACTTTTCAACTTTATGAGCCGTGAGGGTCTCATAAAGACTTTTCTTCCTACGAGTCGTGAGGATCCCGCGGGTGTGTTTTCTCCTTAGGAGTCGTGAGGACTTCTAAGTGTGTTTTCTCTTGAGAGTCGTAGGGATCTCACAAGAGAATTTTCCCCCTTACAAGTCGAGAGGACTCGTAGGTGGTTGTTTCCCTCCTTGTCGATATTCGACTTTGGAGAGTGTGGCCCGTGGATAGTATGCAATAGTCTATCTTGGACCGACTTGCAGGGCCCCAGTGCTTAGGAAACAGGTCCTTATCCCCATTGCCTAAGGCTTTTTCCTACGAGTCGAGACGAGTCGAGAAGTTCTCGCAGGAACATTATTTTCCCCACGAGTCGAGACGAATCGAGAAGTTCTCACAAGGATGTCCTAACGTCACAGTTAACTCCTGCTAATAGAAGTCCGTTAGGGTCTGTGGTACTAGGGTTTTTTACCCATCGTACCGTCTCGTTGGCCGATGTATTCCTCGATACGCAATCTTGCCGTTCGAGTAGCCCCGCGACTGTCGTGTCTCTGATCCCTTCGGGGGCTGGACAAGACGTCTTCAAGTAATCTTCCAGGTGATATTACCGTCAAAAGAGCAAGCGTTAGGGATATTCTATGTCGCTATTTACTTGAGGTTAGGCTCAGTTTGGGAGCCCCGATGAGTCATGACCACTCCGCGCTGGAGTGGGATGATCTCCGATAGTGTTTCAGGTCTCATTTGAGTTGCCGTCAAGACCCTGAAGTTATGGATCTTCCTTTGCTTCGTTTGTTGACATTGTGTTTGCAATATTGCGACAAATGTCGAGGTTGTCTCTGGGTTGTCTGTGAACCGTCGAGATTTGGAACTAAGGGACTTTGCCGTGGCTCCGAGGTAGTCTCTAGGTTGTCTATGAACCGTCGAGATTTGGAACTAGGGGACTTTGCCGTGGATTCGAGGTGGTCTCTAGGCTATCTGTGAACCATCGAGATTTGGAACTAGGGGACTTTGTCATGGCTCCGAGGTAGTCTCTAGGCTGTCTGTGAACCGTCGAGATTTGGAACTAGGGGACATTGCTGTGGCTCCATTTTGCTGACGTCGTATCTGCTTCTAGTTGGAACGAGAAGGAATGTCGTTGTTGATTTCTAGGCTGTAGAT
The DNA here is from genome assembly GCA_030015575.1 of Agapanthus africanus. NCBI lineage: Eukaryota > Viridiplantae > Streptophyta > Magnoliopsida > Asparagales > Amaryllidaceae > Agapanthus > Agapanthus africanus. The sequence goes on from JASDDO010000028.1 coordinate 112,809,067, forward strand.
GTAGCCATCAAGATCTGGCTTCCCTTTGACGAAGCCCAGTGGGGTAATATGGTTCCCTTTCCGTTTGTGCCCATGGATTGTATACAGGGGTCAATGTAATCTTACCTGTGAGGCAAAAGTTTCATTTTTTTCTTTCCGCGATGATCTATCATTTCAGCTTTTTATATCGCGAAAGTCGCGATTGCCCAATCATTTCGGCTGTTTTTTTTACTCGTTGCTTTTTATTGCGAGTTGCCCAAACATTTCGGCTGTTTTATATGCATACATTTTGTTCGCTGATTCTTACCGCGAGTTGCCCTATCATTTCGGCTATTTCATATGCATTTTTTCTCGTTGATTTTTATTGTGAGTATGGAACCCGAGGTCTGATACCAATCTTAGCATCAGCATCGCTGCGACTGGAATATTGCTAGGAGTGAATCATCATTTGCCATGAAAGAGCTTGGAATTTGATACCGATTTAGGCATCAGCATCGCTACTACTGGGATATTGCCAGGAGCAAATCATCATTTGCCTTTACTGATTTGAACAAAGGTGGCTTAGCAAACAGGGTTAGGATTCTGCCGAGTAAGGCTTTTGACTTCATGAGCCATAAGGGTCTCATAAAGGTGTTTCTCCCTACGAGTCGTGAGGATCTCGTAGGTGTGTTTTCTCCTTAGGAGTCGTGAGGATTCCTAAGTGTGTGTTCTCTTATAAGTCGTAAGGATCTTACAAGAGTGTTTTCTTCTTATAAGTCGAGAGGACTTACAAGTGTCGTTCACCACATGAGGACATTCCTCGTCGTTGGTGGGACTTGGTGGGGGAAACGTTTATTTGTGCTCATGGATTGTATACAAGGGTCAATATTGAACCGCTTGTAGGGCAACTTGGGGAGTGTGATGGCTTAAGAACAGGTTCAGGTCCCTGTATCTTAAGGCTTTTGAATCCTATGAGCCGTGAGGGTCTCACAGGGGGAATTCTCCTCACGAGTCGTGAGGATCTCGAAAGTGTAATCTCTCTTTAGGAAGTGTGTTGCTCCCTAAGTGTGTTGCTCTCTTTTGTGAGTCATAAGGATCTCACGTAGGTATTTTCTCTTCACAAGGTCGAGAGGACCTTACAGGTGTTTTTTTTTTATTTTAACGAGATCGCATCCTTTCGGGTTTTCACAAGCTCGCCGGTAGCCCTGCTGTTTTTACTCACGGAGCCCTTTCGGGTTTTCATCCATGCCCATTTTGATTTTGGACGTACCTTTTTTTTAATAACGAGATTGCGCCATTTCGGGTTTGCACAAGCTCGCCGGTAGCCCTGCTATTTTTACTCACGGCACCCTTTCGGGTTTTCATCCGTGCCCATTTCGCTTGTGGACGAACCGTTTTTTTTGTTTTTTTTTTGTTTTTTTTATTTACCCCTCTGTTCGCCAATGGAATTTATGGGGGGCTTCGCCGCCAGGGTAGTTGTGCAGCCGTCGGGACTTGAGTTGCAATCCTCACCGCTGGGACTTGTGAACCTGAATTTCGCTGTCACCGTGTTTGAGACGATGTATTTAGTTTAAAGACATCTCGGTCCACAGCTAGTTTAAGGACGTTGCGGTCCATTGTTAGTTTAGGGACATCTCGGTCCACAGTTAGTTTATGGACGTTACGGTCCGTCGGGATTTTGAGGCGAGGTTTCGCTAGATACTATTTATAGAGTTTGGACTCAAGAAGACAGCGAGCGGACACAAGCGTCGTCATCCATCATTAACCTGAGCCGAGACTTGTCAAGCGTAGTATTTCTTAAGGAACCGCCGTTTATTGGCCGGAAGGGTCTTTTTCCATGCATATCCATGAGCAAGTAGGCCCCACCTTGGTAGACCTTGTCTATAATATATGGACCTTCATAGTTTGGCTCGAATTTCCCCCATTTGGTACGATTGGGGATCATAGGTCTTTTTACGACTAACACAAGTTCGCCTTGGCGGAATGTTCTCGTCCTAGTCAGTTTTTCGTATTAGCGTGTCATCCTTACTTTGTAAGCTTCCAGGTCTTGCTGCGCCATGAGATGAGTTTCATCGAGGGCATCAAGCTCCTCAAACCGAAGGTGGGTATTTTCTTTATCCGTCGGCTCATGTCGGACTGCCACTCGTAAAGAGGGTAGTTCTATCTCCAAGGGGAGAACCGCTTCCGTTCCGAATACCAACGCGAATGGTGTTATATTCATGGCCGTCTTGAACGTGGTCCGATAAGCCCAGAGAGCTTCATGCAATCTCTCATGCCAATCTTTTCTGTTTCTAGACACCATCTTCTTTATGATCTTCATCAAGGTCTTGTTAAAATCCTCAGCTAGACCGTTAGCTCGGGGATTATAGACCGAAGAGTATCTCCAATCTATATTATGCTGCTGTGCGAAGCGGCTGATCTTATGGCTTCTGTAGGACGGCCCATTATCCGAGATGATTCATCGTGGAGTGTCGAACCAGTAGATGACATGTGTCCTGAAGAAATGGAGGATGTTCTCCGTCTTCACATCCTTTAATGGCACTGCCTCTGCCCACTTAAAGAAGTAATCGGTTGTTGCAAATATGAACCGATGTCCTTTAGATGACGCCGGTTCGATAGGCCCAATTATATTGGTTCCCCACATTTCGAATGGCCAGCTAGCCAGTTTGGGTGTTGCGGATTTGGATGCTGGTGGATGAAGTCCCCGTGAATTTGGCATGAGTGACACTGCTTCGCATATTCGAGGCAGTCCTGAATCATTGTGGATCAATAGTAACCCATTCTTTTGATCTTCAGCTTCATCTTTGGCCCGGCTTGATGAGAAGCGCAGAGTCCGTCATGAGTTTCTTGGACGACTCTCCTTGCTTCTTCCAGTCCCAAGCACCTTAGCCACAAACTGTCGAACGATCTCTTATATAGAGTATCATTGACGAAGGCGTAAGATAGGGCTCGCTTCATGAGCTGATGTCTTGACGACGCGTCTTCGATGGGATTTAAAATAGTCTATGAAGACTTCTCTCTAATTCTTCACCTTTTCTTCATCCTTTAATTGGAATGCTGCTTGTTCGGCCGCTTCCTTTTCTTCAGACGACTCCGGAGACATTTTTGTTGGCGCGAGAATCCGACGACTTTGCACAATGATCCTTACGTCATTGAGGTTTTCGTGAGCCGGTTCTTTAGCGAGTTTGGCTAACGCATCTGCCTTACTATTTTCCACTCGTGGTATGCTTTTCAGGACGTAGGAGGGGATTTGAGATAGCAATTGCTGCATTCTTTTTCCATATTTTACTAACTCTGGCTTATAGGTTTGATAGTCGCCATTTACTTGGTTAACGCCCAGCTGGGAGTTTCCATATATGAGGAAATTCTCGATTCCCATGTCAATGGCGATCTCGAGACCTGCTATCAAACCTTCATATTCCGCTTCGTTGTTTGTTCTTGGCTCCGTTAAGGAAAGGGCAAAACGCATTATCCTTCCTTGTGGAGTCACAAAGACAAGGCCTACTCCGGCTTTGATTATGGAGGTGCTTTGCTTCCGCCTCTTCATAGACGATGCCCCATTGAAGTAGAGTTCCCATCGGGTATCATTCCCTTCTTTCTCCCCGTCGATTGCGTCAAACGTGTATTCGTCCGGCAGCTCGCAGTTCAAGGGAGAGTCGGCGGGTATCGGATGCTCTGCGAGAAAGTCGGCGATGGCTGGGCCCTTCATTGCCCTGAGGGGTCGATAGATTATCGAGAACTCCATCAAGAGGAGGGCCCATTTGGCAAGGCTTCCCGTTAGTATGGCTCTTGATATCAAATATTTGATAGGATCCACCTTTGATATAAGATGGACCTCATGTGCCAAGGCATAATGTCGGAGCTTCGTTACCGTGAAGATTAATGCCAGGCAATGTTTTTCGATGGGGGAGTGTTCCCGCCAAAATCTTCGGCCAAGAGCTATTAGTTCATGTTTATGCCAACTTAAGTTTCGTTTACAGATATGTGTGAAACCAGGCTCATTCATATACGTACATGCACACATCAGAGGAAGAACATGTGTTTAACGACAAAAACAAAGCATTTAATTGAACATTTAATTCTATAGGAAATAGATCACCAAAAATGGGATCGAAAGTACAGGGATTCACAAAACTATGGATAAAATTATCTAACTCCCTCTCTGCCTTCTCCACCATGGCAAAGCGGCGATCTTCACGAGGAGTAGCTACCCATCGGTCAGCACCGTACCCACCAGCAAATGCAGATATGACGACCCGCTGAGCCCGTATCTGGCTTAGCAGCCGGATAGAGCGATCCCTCAGAGCCGCGATGATCAAAAGTGCCTCATGGAAGCACTCAATCTTGTCTTCCGCGGCGTCAAGCATTACCGGAGTCATCTCCGCCGGAGGAGGGGGAATATCATTGATCACAGACAAGAAAACCATCCGGAGCCAAATGGAGCCAATGGGGAGAGAAGATCCTATACGAGTCAAGAGCTCGTGCAACACCGTGTCGCATTGGTCATCCATGAGAGTAGGGTTCACCAAGCGCACAGCAAAACGAGGAACAATTTCCTCAATGGGCACCTCCCATGGTTGACGGCAAGCATGTGGGGCGATTACAAGCCATAGCTCTTATCTGTTAAAATGATTCTCTGAAAATGAGAGAGAAAAGAAGCATTGCTTCAGATTATGAAGGGAGACATTTAAGTTTAGGCACAGAAAATGTTGTGCATGATGGAGCTATTTCCAAGCACTGGGAAAGAGAAGCTTGACTCAGGAAAAGTGGAGAAGGAAGGTGAAAAGACACCTTCAGTAATGAAGCAGCGCCAGCGCCGAGAGTCAAAGACTCTGAGGCAGCGCACCACGTGCAAAACACGTGAGCACTAGCGCTAAGAGGACTGCACTCTAAGCAGTGCACCATGTGCAAAGCACGTAAGCGCTAGCGTTAAGAGCGCTGCACTCTAAGCAGCGCACCACGTGCAAAGCATATAAACGCTAGCGTTAAGAGCGTTGCACTTTAAGCAGCGCACCACGTACAAAGCACATGAGCGTTACCACTGGAACTAAATGTTCCCCATCATTGGATCAAAGATCCAACGAACATGATTAAAAAATCATCAATTGACCAGAATAAAATTCTGTTAAGGAAACATTCCTCAGAATCTTTCCAAACAGGAAAGATTATGCTCTGAAAATCAGAGCACCGTTGGATTAATGATCCAATGGTGATTAAAAAATCACTAAAATACAGAATAAATTCTGTGTGGGACAAGATCTCCTGATCTTGTTAAAAACAAGAAGATCGCCTTCTGTAAATCAGAAGCCCTTGGATCAAAGATCCAACGGAGGAAATATCCCCAAATCAATTAGAGAAAAGATCTCCTTAACCAATTGAACAAATCAGCCTTCACTATATAAAGGCCCTAAGACTTTAAGTCAGATATAGAGGAACCCCCCTCCATAAACTTTGAGAAAACTTCAGAGAGAAGACCAAGCTCTGAGAAGAACAACTTTTCTTCAAGGTAAAAACAGAGAGATAATAAAATCTCATCAGAAAAAGAACTTAGTTCTTATGACAGATCATAGATCTATAAGACAAATTGTTTTTCACAAAAGAAATTATAACAACTCATTATAAAAAGGGGAGAGAATAATTCAATTCTCTTAGAATCACAGATCCATAAAGGCAAAGCCTTTCACCAAAACATAAGAGATTGAAAATATCTCCTATAAAATAAGAACTTTGTTCTTAGATCTATGAGACAAAGTCTCTTATAAATAAGAGTTTAATTCTCAGAGCGCAGAACTAATCAAAGTTGCATAAAAGAAGAGCCTTAGCGCTCCAAATGTAAAGAAGCGCACTGCGCTCATTTGCTGGCGAACAGCGCCAAGCGCGCCACGTGCTCTTCACATGTGCGCAACATAAACAGAAGCACTTTGTGCTCTTTGGACTGGCGCTCAGCGCCAAGCGCGCCACGGGCTCCTCACGTGTGCGCCACTGCGCTCTTTGAACTGGCGCTCACCGCCAAGAGCGCCACGTTCTCTCCACGTATGCGCTACTTAAACAGAAGCGTTTTGCGCTCTTTGGACTGGCGCTCAGCGCCAAACGCGCCACGTGCTCCTCATGTGTGCGCTAAGAGAACATAAATTGTTCTATAAATAAAGCCTAGAGCCATAATGAATGCTTAGCATTCCATAAAAGACAAAAAGATTGTCAGAACTCAAACCAATGCTCAGCATTGTTAAATGTTTAACATTTTAACTAAATGGGCCGAGCCCAAGTGGGCCATAGAACCCTACCTCAGATTAATTGAGCCCATATGCTCATAAATCTTTGATCTTAGTCCTAAATTGGACTACAGATCCCAACCAATATTGGTTCAAGGGTATATTTCTTCACTCCTCTGATATTTGTCGTTGTAATCCTTCAACGTCTTCAGAGAGGTGACGGGTCCCGACAACCAGACATTCCACGGACTATGGGGTCCTTAAACTCATGGACTATGATGTTCTTACACTTTACGAACTGTGGGGTCCTTAAACTCATGGACTATGATGTCCTTAAACTTTACTGACTATGATGTCTCTAAAATACTATGGACTATGATATCTTTAAACTTATGGACCGCAAAATCCCTAAACTAAAACAATAGAGCCCAAATGCTCTTTTGTTGGATCTAAATGATCCTTTTAAGTAGATCTTAGTCTAATGTTAGACTGACGTGTCCTTAACAAACGTTAACTTGATCTTAGTCTAAAATTAGACTAACGTATCCTTAACAAATGTTTAAGTTGATCTTAGTCTCAAATGAGATTAATGATCCTTAAACCCAACCCAAACCCAAATCTAAGAAAATATGGATTTGGACAAATCCACGCCTTACGGGCGACAACATAAATTAGTATCCGTATACAATCCACGGGAAACCAAAAATAAAACAAACACACACGACATGAAGTGACCATCTGGAGAAGGAGAAAGTTGTTACCGCGATGCAGTAGCGTAATTAACTGCAGGGGCTTGCGCCTACAGGGAAGAGCGTCTCCACAATAAAAAACCCCTCAAACGAGGGGAATCTGACGAAGTCTGCTACAACGGCCGCATCCGTCTAAACCTCCGATATACGGTGCCATAAATCAACTTGGCATCTTTGGAGAGGTGGTCGGATAAAACCAAATAGCATCTGCCCCCAAATTCAGGAAAGACGACAGTCTTTCCGGTTTTCGGCGGAGAACAGGGAGTAGTTTTTTTTCTGCCCACAGAAGGACTCGACTCAAATAATAGAGAGCTCTCACCTTTCCCTGGTCGTTCTCCTGTACCCATAACGCGCCTAGAGAACCTTCAAAGGCTGTTGTGTACAGGATGAGGGGCTTTCCCTTGACCGGAGCGGCCAGTACCGGTGGGTTCTGCAGAAATTGCTTGATTTCGTCCTGTGCATTTTGGCATTTACAATCCCAAACGAACGGGGTCCCCTTCTTCATTAGATGGTTGTAGGGACGGCACTTGCCGGAAAGATTGACTTGGAGTTTGATACCTATTTAGACATCAGTATCGCTACAACTGGGATATTGCTAGGAGCGACTCATCATTTACCTTGAGAGGACTCGGAATTTGATACCGATTTAGGTATCAGCAATGCTACAGCTGGGATAGTGCCAGGAGCGAATCATCATTTGCCCCTGTCGATTTGGACAAAGGTGGCTTAGTAGACAGAGTTAGGATCTTGTCGACTAAGACTTTTGACTTTATGAGCCGTAAGGGTCTCATAAAGGGTTTTCTCCCTACGAGTCATGAGGATCTCGTAGCCGTATTTTCTCCTTAAGAATCATGGGGATTCCTAAGTGATGTCTTCTCTTGTAAGTCATAAGGATCTTCCAAGAGTGATTTCTCCTTATAAGTCGGAGGACCTACAAGTGTTATTTATCATATGGGGACATTTCTTGCCATTTGTAGAACTTAGCAAAGAAATATTTATTCGTGCCCATAGATTATATACAAGGGTCAATATGGACCACCTGTAGGGCAATTTAAGAGATATGACGGCTTAAGAACAGGTCTAGTTTCCTGTAACTTAAGGCTTTTGAATCCTATGAGCCGTGAGAGTCTCATAGGGGGGATTCTCCTCACGAGTCGTGAGGATCTCGTAAGTGTATTTAACGAGGTTGCGCCCTTTCGGGTTTCACAAGCTCGCCGGCAGTCCTGCTGTTTTTACTCACCGCGTCCTTTCGGGTTTTCATCCATGCCCATCTTGTTTGTGGACGTACCATTTTTTTTACGAGATTGCACCCTTCCAGGTTTTCACAAGCTCGCCAGCAGTCCTACTGCTTTTACTCACGGCGCCCTTTCGGGTTTTCATCCATGCCTATTTTGCTTGTGGACGTACCGTTTTTTTAGCGGGGTATTCAACTATTGTATGACCTGTTTGTAGGACCCTTAATATCCTTCCTGTCCTTTGAGAAGAAAGGACCATTCTACATAGAGATTCTTCTGCCAGTGAGAAATATACCCCCTGTGTATATCTCGGGGAGAACGAGTACCCACGCCGTCGCTATTTTGGCGACAGGTTGCTTCAGAGCCACTTATTTTTGTTGAGCATGGGCGACAAACGCCATCTTGCCTCCACTTTTCGCTCGTCATCAACGGATGAGAAAGAGTCTTGACCCATTTGATCCAATCGAGCCATTTTATCCATGAGTTCTTGGAAGGTTGTCGGCTTGAAAATGGCCGTAAATGGGACTAAATTTAGAATTTGGGTCAAGGGTGGCTATGAACATTCCCACAGCTGTAGCTTCGTCGATACGTTGCTCACATTTTGACCAGAGATTTCGCCATCGGGTAACATATTGAACCGAGGTCTCATTCGGTCTAATCTTTTCATTGACCAACGTCGTTACGGTAGTGCGTTTATTCACACTAGCAAATTTCTGACAGAAGAGCATCTCCATCTCGTCGAAGGTATTCACGGATTCATTCGGGAGTTCTGCATACCATTCGAAGGTAATGCCCGCCAGACAGCTGACGAACTATCAAAGGAGAAGTATATCATTCTCTCAAATGTTACCGCACATGGATTTAAATCGCGCGATGTGCTGGTGAGGATTCCCAGTTCCTTTGTATATGTGGAGTCGGAAGTATGTATTCTGGCGGGTACTGTATTTGATCGTAGCATGCCGGATACGGTCGACCAGTCTTGATTGGCCTATTTGATACTTTACTGGCATAGTGAGTTTTGACTTGCTCAGCGATATATGTGTCCAGCTTTTCTTTTAGGAATCATTTCCTCCTCAGCAGTTGATGAGGTTTGCAGAGGATTTGAAATGTCATCCTTATCTTTAAGACCGACTACCGACAGTTCATCTGCCAGTGGTTCCGATTGAACCATCATTCCAGCCATATTCTGAATCAAAAAGGCCATCTGGTTCATTTTAGTGGACATTTCTGCCGCTTCTTCATCTCTCTTTTTCAGAGCGCGCTTTAGGAAATCAATATCCGACTCCTTCTCTACTCATTCTTCGGGTGCGTCCTCGGGATTTTCCTTACGCGATGGATTAGCGTTTGCTGCCGCCTGAGTGAGCATCTCCTGCAGCTTTTCACGTTGCAGTTGCACTTTTGTCAGAGACCGAGTTTGAGGTCGGTGACTAGTAGAAGCTCGAACTTTGTCTTTGGAATTCACCACATAAACTATATGAACTACCATGCCCCCAGGCTTGGGGTGTTTGGAGTTTTGGCCTTTGGAGTTTGCTTCGGGCACTTGAGCTTTATTAAGACTATCTTTTTTGTGAAAAGTCACTTTGGTTTTGGGAAGAACTGCTGTATCAGAATCCGTCTTGGGATGAATCCCCTTGTATTTGAAAGGGGGTTTGTCAGAATTTGGCTGACGTCCAGGAGAAAAGCCGCGGTTGACGACAGAGACTTTCATATGCTTCCACACACAATATATATATATATATATATGAGGAAAGTTGTTTTAGGGAGCTAACTGGTCTCTGCTCTTGTGGGATCTCCATGGTTTGCGGAGATTTCTCCAATATTGCGGTAGGAGAATTTTGTCTGACCCTTCGCAACAGTTTGAAACTGTTCCCAGTTGGAACAACAACATTCACCACTGGGTTGAAACAGGACCATACGGAGAACTGCCCCCAGCTCATTTTGTATGATGTCAATATCGATGTCGACCGTTTCTTACGGCCGGGATTTGATTAGCCTCAGGATTTTGCCGAGCCTGCCCCCTGTTTCCTTTGAGAGCTTGAATATTCTTCCCCCAGCGTCGACCTTGGTCCTTGGCAGGTGCCAGTTGTTTGAGGTCTGATTCCGTCGGCGAAGTTGCAGCTTGGGGAACCAGCCTGTGGAAGACAGACTTTCTCTGGGCTTCCTCCATCGGCGTTAAGGTACCAAGGGAGGGAGGTGGGAGTATCGACCTAAATCGAAGCCCGTTGATTTCTTGAAAAGCCGGATTGTAGAGATTTGAGGCTACAAGTGACCCATACTTGACTCCGCCAGATGTGACAGAGCCTGAGTTGCTAGGGTGGGAGCAAACGCCATTCTTCATAGAGACGAAACGCCGGCTTCAGTATCCCATTACCCAAGGGCAACCGCAAACATATATACCGCGATTATTTGATCACGGAAAAACACGACACACGAAGTGTGGAGTGGAAAGAAGAAAAGGTCCCACCGGGCGTGCCAGAATCTGTTTACCGCCGAAAACCGGAAAGACAAACGTCTTACCTACATTTGGGGATAGATGCTATTTGGATTTATCAGTCCGCCTCTCCGAAAATGCCAAGTTGATTTGTGGCACTGGGTATCGGAGGTTTGAACGGATGCGGCCATTGTAGCAGACTTCGTCAGATTCCCCCTCGTTGTGAGGGTTTTTGATTGTGGGGACGCTCTTCCCTGCAGGCGCAAGACCCTGCATTTAATTACGTTAACCACTTTCTCCTGCTCCAGAAGGTCACTTCGTGTTATGTGTGTTTGTTTTATTTTTGGTTGCCTGCGGATTGTATACGGAGACTAATTTGTGTTGTCGCCCGTAGGACGTGGATTAGTCCAAATCCATATTTTCTTAGATTTGGGTTTAGTTTGGTTTGATTTAAGTATCGTTAATCTCATTTGGGATTAAGATCAACTTAAATGTTTGTTTAGGATACGTTAGTCTAATTTTTAGACTAAGATCTACTCAATATGATTTTGGGGTAATTCAGACCCAACAAAAGAGCATTTGGGCTCTATTGCTTTAGTTTAAGGACGTTAGGGTCCATAGCTAGTTTAAGAACATTGCGGTCCAGAGGAATGTGCTCATGGGTTTGGGAGTGCACCAAAGAACCGTTGGTTGTCGAGACCCTCCATCTCTCTGAAGACATTGAAGAATTACAACGACATGTATCAGAGATGTAGAGAGATGTACCCTTGAACCGAACTCCAGATTGAAGGGAGAGATCATGGTGGAACGAACATCATTTTAGATGCCATGTATCAGGAGATCATTGGTCATCTTTGGAACTAAGATCGATTTAGGGAGACCTGAGCATAGGAGGGCTTAGTTGATTGGTGATCAAAAGGGTTTTGGCCTCGGGAGATTTGGCTAATTTGGGATAAGGTTGGCCTCTCACAATGTTAAACATTAATATCTTCTTGGTGCTCCCACGTGAGGCTCTAAAGCAGTGTTAAACACTGAAATTTGGAGTGCTCACGTGTGGCACGTGAGGCGCCTGATAATTGGGCACTGATTTTTTGGGTTTATTCCTTTTTTTCTTTTATAAGTGATAAGCATTATTGGGGGTCATGTGGGATCAAGTGAGGCGCCCCAAAATGGGAACTGTCTTTGGATTTATCCCTTTTTTTCTTTTTGAAAGTGCTAAACACTATTAGGGAGTCACATGAGATCACGTGAGGTTCCCCAAAATGGGAACTGTTTTTGATTTATTCTCCTTTTCCTAAGAACTATTAGGGGGTCACGTGAGATCACGTGAGGCGCCCCAAAATGGGAACTGTCATTGGATTTATCCCCTTTTTCTTTTGAAAGTGCTAAGAACTATTAGGGGGTCACGTGAGGCGATGTCAGTTGTTCCTTTCGTTCCTCAGAGGTGCTCACGTGGGAATACGTGATCTGTCGTGATAACGTTGAATGCTAATCATTTCTTTTATGTGCATGGAAATCTTGATCTGAGTTTTGTGCATTTTACGTCCCTTATTTTGATAAGAATTAAATTCTTTTATAGGGTTAAACCCTAGTTTTATCAGAGGAATTAAATTCCTATATTTTTGGAAGAATTAAATTCTTCAAACATAGTTCTTTCCCCTAAGTTTTGAGTCTGCATGACAAAATCTTCCCGATGAGAATTAAATTCTCAACTTTTGGAAAGATCTGCTTCTGCAGATCTCAATCAGAGGAAGAACTAAGTTTTTTTAGAAGAGTTAAACTCTTGAAATGGTGAAGAAAAGATAAAATGATCTATATGTCTTTCTTCTTACCTAGGGTTTTTTCTCTAAAAGAGAGCTCTTCTTCTTCTTCTTCTTGACGAGATTGCGCCCTTCCGGGTTTTCATAAGCTCGCCGGCAGTCCTGTTGTTTTTAATCACGGCGCCCTTTCGAGTTTTCATCCATGCCCATTTTGCTTGTGGACGTTCCGTTTTTTTAGCGGGGTATTCCACTTATTGTAGGACCTGTTTGTAGGCCCCTTAATATCCTTCCTGTCTTTTGAGAAGAAATGACCATTCTACATAGAGATTCTTCCGCCAGTGAGAAATATACCCCCTGTGTATATCTCCGGGAGAACGAGTACCCACGCCGTCGCTATTTTGGTGACAGGTTGCTTTAGAGCCATTTTTTTTTTAGCGTAGGCGACAAACGCCATCTTGCCTCCGTCATCATCGGATGAGAAAGATTCTTGACCCATTTGATCCAATCGAGCCTTTTTATCCATGAGTTCTTGGAAGGTTGTCGGCTTGAAAAGGGCCGTAAATGGGAACACCTTTTGAATTTGGGTCAAGGGTGGTTATGAACATTCCCACAGCTGCAGCTTCGTCAATACGTTGCTCGCATTTTGACCAGAGATTTCGCCATCTGGTAACATATTGAACCGAGGTCTCATTCGGTCTAACCCTTTCATTGACCAACGTCGTTATGGTAGTGCCTTTATTCACACTAGCGAATTTCTGACAGAAGAGCATCTCCATCTCGTCGAAGATATTCACGGAGTCATTCGGGAGTTCCGCATACCATTCGAAGGCAATACCCGCCAGACAACTGACAAATTGTCAGAAGAGAAGTATATCATTCTCTCCAGTGTTACCGCATAAGGATTTAAATCGCGCGATGTGCTGGTGAGGATTCCCAGTTCCTTTGTATATGTGGAGTCGGAAGTATGTATTCTGGCGGGTACTGTATTTGATCGTAGCACGCCGGATATGATCGACCAGTCTTGATTGGCCTATTTGATACTTCACTGGCATAGTGAGTTTTGACTTGCTGAGCGATATATGTGTCCATCTATTCTTTTAGGAATCATTTCCTCCTCAGCCGTTGATGAGATTTGCAGAGAATTTGAAATGTCATCCTTATCTTTAAGACCGACTACCAGCGGTTCATCTGCCAGTGGTTCCAATTGAACCATCATTCCAGCCATATTCTGAATCAAAATGGCCATCTGGTACATTTTAGTGGACATTTCTGCCGCTTCTTCATCTCTCTTTTTCAAAACGCGCTTTAGGAAATCAATATCCGACTCCTTCTCTACTCTTTCTTCGGGTGCGTCCTCGGGATTTTCCTTACGCGATGGATTAGCGTTTGCCGCCGCCTAAGCGAGCATCTCCTGCAGCTTTTCACGTTGCAGTTGAACTTTTGTCAGGGACCAAGCTTGAGGTCGGTGACTAGTAGAAGCTCGAACTTCGTCTTGGAATTCACCACATAGACTATGTGAACTACCATGCCCCCTGGCTTGGAGTGTTTGGAGTTTTGGCCTTTGGAGTTTGCTTCGGGCACTTGAGCTTTATTAGGCCTCTCTTTTTTGTGAAAAGTCGCTTTGGTTTTGGGAGGAACCGCTGTATCAGGATCCGTCTTGGGATGAATCCCTTTGTATTTGAAAGGGGATTTGTCAGAATTTGGCTGAAGTCTAGGGAAAAAGCCGCGGTTGACGACATAGACTTTCACCTGCTTCCACACCTTATATATATAGATGAAGAAAGTTGTTATAGGGAGAGAACTGGTTTCTGCTCTCGTGGGATCTCCATGGGCTGCAGAGATTTCTCCAATATTGCGGTGGGAGAATTTTGTCTGACCATTCGCAACAGTTTGAAGCTGTTTCCAGTTGGAACAACAACATTCACCACTGGGGTTGAAACAGGACCATACGGAGAACTGCCCCCAGCTCATATTGTATGATGTCAATATCGATGTCAACCGTTTCTTACGGCTGGGATTTGATTAGCCTCAGGATTTTTCCAAGACTACCCCATGTTTCCTTTGAGAGCTTGAATATTTTGCCCTCTGCGTCGACCTTGGTCCTTGGCAGGTGCCAGTTGTTTGAGGACCGATTCCGTCGGCGAAGCTGCAGCTTGGGGAACCAGCCTGTGGAAGACAGATTTCCTCTGGGCTTCCTCCATCGGCGTTGAGGCACTAAGGGTGGGAGGTAGGAGTATCGATCTAAATCCAAGCCCATTGATTTCTTGAAGAGCCGGATTGCAGAGATTTGAGGCTGCAAGTTACCCATACTTGACTCCACCAGATGTGACAGAGCCTGAGTTGCTAGGGTGGGAGCAAATGCCATTCTTCAAAGAGAAGAAACGCCGGCTTCAGTATCCCATCACCCAAGGGCAACCACAAACATATATACCGCGATTATTTGATCGCGGAAAAATACGACACACGAAGTGTGGAGTGGAAAGAGGAAAAGGTCCCACCGGGCGTGCCAGAATCTGTTTACCGCCAAAAACCGGGAAGACAAACGTCTTGCCTGCATTTGGGGGCATATGCTATTTGGATTTATCCGTCTACCTCTCCGAAGATACCAAGTTGATTTGTGGCACTGGATATCGGAGGTTTGAACGGATGCGGCCGTTGTAGCAGACTTCATCAGATTCCCCCTCGTTGTGTGGGGTTTTTGATTGTAGGGACGCTCTTTCCTGCAGGCACAAGCCCCTGCAGTTAATTACGTTATCGCATCACGGTAACCATTTTCTCCTGCTCCAGAAGGTCACTTCATGTAATGTGTGTTTGTTTTATTTTTGGTTGCCCGCGGATTGTATACGGAAACTAATTTTTGTTGTCGCTCGTAGGGCGTGGATTAGTCCAAATCCGTATTTTCTTAGATTGGGATTTGGTTTGATTTAAGGATCGTTAATCTCATTTGGGATTAAGATTAACTTAAATGTTTGTTGAGGATACGTTAGTCTAATTTTTAGACTAAGATCTACTCAACATGATTTTGGGGTCATTCAGACCCAACAAAAGAGCATTTGGACTCTATTGCTTTAGTTTAAGAACGTTACGGTCCGTAGCTAGTTTAAGGACATTGCGGTCCAGAGGAATGTGCTCATGGGTTTGGGAGTGCACCAAAGAGCTGTTGGTTTTCGGGACCCTCCATCTCTCTGAAGACGTTGAAGAATTACAACGACATGTATCAGAGGTGTGGAGAGATGTTCCCTTGAACCGAACTCCAGATTGAAGGGAGAGATCATGGTGGAATGAACATCATTTTAGATGCCACGTGTCAGGAGATCATTGGTTATCTTTGGAACTAAGATCTATTTGGGGAGACCTGAGCATAGGTGGGCTAGGTTGATTGGTGATCAAAAGGGTTTTGGCCTCGGGAGACTTGGCTAATTTGGGATAAGGTTGGCCTCTCACAGTGTTAAACATTAATATCTGCTTGGCGTTCACGTGCTCCCACGTGAGGCTCTAAAGCAGTGTTAAACACTGAAATTTGGAGCGCTCACGTGTGGCACGTGAGGCGCCTGAGAATTGGGCACTGATTCTTTGGGTTTATTCCCTTTTTCTTTTATAAGTGATAAGCACTATTGGGGGTCACGTGGGATCACTTGAGGCGCCCCATAATGGGAACTGTCTTTGGATTTATCCCCTTTTTTTTCTTTTTGAAAGTGCTAAGCACTATTAGGGGGTCATGTGAGATCACGTGAGGCGTCCCAAAATGGGAACAGTTTTTGATTTATTCCCCTTTTCCTAAGAACTATTAGGGGGTCACGTGGGATCACGTGAGGCGCCCCAAAATGGGAACTGTCTTTGGATTTATCCCCTTTTCCTTTTGAAAGTGCTAAGAACTATTATGGGGTCACGTGAGATCACATGAGGCGATATCAGTTGTTCTTTTCGTTCCTCAGAGGTGTTCACGTGGGAACACGTGATCTGTCGTGATAGCGTTGAACGCTATTCATTTTTTTTATATGCATGGAAATCTTGATCTGAGTTTTTAGCATTTCAGGTCCCTTATTTTGATAAGAATTAAATTCTTTTATAGGGTTAAACCCTAGTTTTATCATAGGAATTAAATTCCTATATCTTTGGAAGAATTAAATTCTTCAAATTTAGTTCTTTCCCCTAAGTTTTGAGTCTGAATGACAGAATCTCCCCGATGAGAATTAAATTCTAAACTTGTGGGGAGATCTGCTTCTGCAGATCTCAACCAGAGGAAAAACTAACTTCTTTTTAGAAGAGTTAAACTCTTGAAATGGCGAAGAAGAGATAAAATGATCTCTATGTCTTTCTTCTTAGCTAGGGTTTCTTTTTCTAAAAGAGAGCTCTTCTTTTTCTTCTTCTTTTTGTTTCTCAAATCTTATGGGGTCTCTCTCCTCTCTTAGACTTAAAGTCTTGGGTCCTTTATATAGTAGATGCAAGTTTGTTGATTTAGTTGAGAAAATCTCCCATTGAGAGATTTTTTAATTGATTTGGGGATTTTATTTACTGTTGGATCTTTGAGCCAAGGACTTCTGTTTTACAGAAGATATTTTTCTTGTTTTAAACATGATTGGGAAAATATTTTCCCATACAGAGCTTATTCTGTAGCTTGGTGATTTTTAATCACCATTGGATCTTTAATCCAATGGTGCTCTATTTTACAAAGCGTAATCTTTCTTGTTTAGAAAGATTTAAGCAAATATTTTCCAAATTAGGTTTTGATCCCTTTATTTAGAATTTAATTCTATCATCTTAGAAAGTGTTTAGGAACTCTCACGTGTAGCTCATGACCCCCACTGCATTAAACTGGTTTACTTATATGCAGTAGTCCCAGAGAAAAAGCATCACGTGTTGGCACGTGAGTTGATGTTCAGAAATGTCACGTGTGGCACAGGACCCCCACGAAGTTAAGCCCAACAAAGAGCATCATGTGTTGACACGTGAGCTTCTCTGGCCTGTTATTTGTTTTAGGAAGGCACCTATATACTTTGTATATAGATGCTCACGTGTTTGCACGTGAGACTTAATTTCATCCTTAATTGTCAAGCGCAATATAATCTTTACTTCAAGATGCATCATGTGTGGGCATGTGATGCTCCATTAGGGGAATTTTTCCCATTGCTTTTCTCTCTCTTTCTTTTCTTTTCTTTTCTTTTCTTTTCTTTTTTTCTTTTTTATAAGGGAACACACCCCTTGGCCTACCCCACTATCCCCATGTTGTTTGATTTCTCTGCATTTATCCAGAGAATGATAAATTCTCTCTTTAATCCATTTTTAATGCACATTTTAATTCTATTCTTCATTACCCTAAACCCTAATTTTCTCTATAAATACCACACCACATTTCATCTCTCCTCATTCAGAATTTCATTTCAAAAACTCTCTAAAATTTCCAAGTCCTAAGTTGTGCAAGTGGAGTTAGCAAGAGGCGAAGTTCCGGCAACGTTCCAAGAAAATTCCGGCGACGAAATGACGTCCCAACACTTTCCTAATCTTCCCCTACCTCTCCTCTTTCTTAATAGGTTGTAATTCCTCTCTCCCTTCCTCTTCTACTATTCTAAAACATCTTCTTTTCAAAACTCGTCTGAAGCGGAGTTATTCCGACTTCCGACTCTCTTTTCTTTCAAAACACAATTTTTCTTAAATAATAAAATACCATATTCTCTCATAATGTTTAACAAACAGAAATACACATATTAGAACAACTTTCATCTCAAAATAATTCATGTTACAATTTCTATTTCACTTTTACAGTAAAATACCATCATGTTACAAACAACTTGTAAATATTCAATTTAACTGTATTACCTTTAGATAACTCACGAGGTAATGACCTACCTCACCACAACACACATTATTGACATAGCACGATGAAATTTGGGATTCTAGATTATGGGAAAATACGCTTTTACGAATAAATACCTTAAACAATTAAAAACCATTTTCTTTAAAAAGAGTGTTAATTAATTCCTTGCAAATACGCCTCTACAACCCATTTTGGGGAACCCCGATCGAGATGGTGCGGGTTATCGCACGTCCTCGGGCCTAGTAGAATGAGATGCAGACCTCCGCAAGGAGCATTCGATCTCGATGGAAATTTTAATGTTATTTTTAAGAAAATGATATTTCTACAAAATAAATAAAATTTATTTTTATTAAATATATATTTATATATTATCAAAAGATCTATTATAAATATATTATACAAATATTCCATGTTTTCTAACTCAAAGGAATTACAATTACATGAAAGTACCATTTCAATACAATAGAATTCCAATATTTCAATAAAATACTATATACAATGAAAAATAGGTTCTACTCACTAGAAATTTCACTTTTATAAAATATACATCTATGAAAACCCTAAAGACGATAATTAAATACTTGAGGTGTATTTTGAAATTATATCAAAACTATTTTTATATAAAACCCCCTCAAGTTATATTAAATTATAATAAGGACCCTAGAAAACAAAGGTTTAAGCGGGACCAGTTCTCTTGAGCCTCGGGTAGCCGGAAAAAGTGGGTGCTTGCCTATCTAAGGTGGATAATCTAATAATGGTGTTATCAACACGGTAATTGTCTTGGAAAAAGACACAAATCTTACCATCCATGTGCAGCATTTACCGATAACTCCAAAACAATCAGGACTTCAATTCTGTTTAAAAGTCTGACTCAGTTCGAGTCATGGTCAAATCTGAATACAATATATCTTGAATTCAATTCAAGTATAACTCTATTTACAACATGAATCTGTCTATACCAGAATTCAATCCATAACAACATGAACATGACCGAACCGAACCATGGATATGTTCTGTTTACATGACTATCCATTTACATCTATTCCATTTACTGATATCATGGTTTCGGCAAGTCTTCCATTTAATACAAGACAATACAATACAATCAGTATATTCAATACAATTAATACAATCAATACAATAAACATTACGGGGTTTATAAAGGGTAGATTGGTACGGAACATGCTAAAGGTGGCACGGGGTGGTCACTAAAGACGTAATTACATCCATACCGTTGTTTCGTGGTATTTTCGACGGAGCCTTGTACTACAGGTTACCAAAGTCCATGGTGTAAGTTGGACTCATCTCGTATATACAGGCATATTCTGTACCAAGCTACAAACAACTGCGTTAACATTATAATCAAACATTACTAGTTATACTCTCTTTCTGTCTATTCTATCTCTACCCATCTTTGGGACTTACCGAGCGATTGTTCGCTGACGACAATCTAATTTCTCTTCTTCTTTGGAATGTTGTCAGGTGGATCGGAGGCACTAGAGATCGAGACCAGCCAGGAGCACTTGGAGCAGTACACTTAAGACCCCGAGCTATAGTCACTTGTACATATTTTCTTTTCAGTTCATGCCATTGTTTAGGCATTACTTTCCATCCTTGTATTTACATTTTCAGTTGTACCTGTAAAAGAATGTTTAATAAATAAAGTTGTCGTTCATTTATATTCATGACTCTTGTGTACATTTTACTTTATATTGCTTAGATACGCTTAGCGTGTTTACTTCAGAGTAAATACGTAGAGGGCCTCACCGCGTCCCCTCCCCTTACACCGAGAAGCAGGGTGTGACAGGTTTTGTTGGTGACCCATGCAGGTCAGTTCTGCATGGACATGCGGGTCAATTCTGTATGAAGTACTAAGAAATATAACACAAGAATTTGCAACTAAAAACATTCTTTACAATTCATATTCCTTGAATCTTACAATTTCATATATTTTGAATCTATCCTAACCCTATTTTTTCTTTCAAGATTATGGATTCTTCAAACAACACTAGCATCAATTTCAACAACACACCACCACCTCTACCGCTTACACATACCGTTGCTGCTCCGATCAATGAGCAGACGGTACTGTTTGAGGCGATCTGAAGCCTCCTGGAAGGACAGCAGCACCAGACTGCTATTCTGATGAACCGTCCAGAAGCGGAAGCGTCCGGAGTAAAGTAATTCCGAGAATTGCACCCAAAGCAATTTTCGGGGAAAGAGAGCCCTCTGGAAGCTGAAGGATAGGCTCAGAGCATCGAGGACGATCTGGCAGCAGCACAAGTGCCAGAGATCGCTTGGATATGAGTTGCAAAGCTGCAACTCACAGACAACGCCCGAGTTTGGTGGAAGGCGGAAGAAAGCCGTCTTAACCAGTCGATCGAATGGAAAACCTTTCGCGACATGTTCGACGCGAAGTACTTTCCAGAGACTGCCCGATTTGACATGGAGCAGCAATTTATTCATCTACAACAGGGTTCGATGTGGTCCAAATCTGTGGATGAGTATGATGCTGAGTTTACTATGCTCAGTAGGTAAGATATGTCTCAATATTCGATTTTCAAATATCACATACGACATAGCTAACACAAGACCTTAACAGGTTCGCGGCACACTTAATACCAACAGCTGATATTAGGTCCAGACGATTTCAGCAAGGGTTAGATCCGGAAATCCAAGCTGCCTTAGCTACAGGGGATTTCCCAACCTACGAGCTGGCCCTGAAAGCTGCCCGTCGATATGAAGCAGTAGTGAAGTTGAAGGGCAGAACTCAATTTGCCGGTGTGAAGCGCTCTGCCACCCAGATGGTAGGAGGAGCCTCTTCCAGGCCATCGTTTGAACCCAGGAGACCGGAAGAAACAAATAACCGGCCAAGTCCAGATTTTTGCTTCTACTGCAAGAGAGATGGACACCTTTGGAAGGACTATAGGCGTGCAAAAGGCTTGTGCTTAGTTTGTGGCGCATCCAATCATAGAATTGGAACATGTCTTATAGATACAACACAATTCCAGCTCACAACACTTATCCACAGTGGCCAGCTATCTAAGCACCTGCTCCACAACACGCTCTCCCTGCTCCACCTCAACGTGGACCTCTTGCAAGGCCTAATCGCCAATTCCATCAGGCACCGAGGAACATGTCTCAAGGATAGAGAAACAAGTCCTAAGGATAGAGGAATGTGCTCCAGTTAGGAGGAATGTACCCAGGCATCAGGCTTTCACATTAGCGGCCGTAGAAGCCGAGACTGTAAACCAAGGTAACCCTGGTAATTCCCACACATCTTTCCAAAACTTTTGCATTCTTTCATTCTTCCACATATTTTTCATGCACTATCAATAGTTATATCACCAAATTTTCTTGAATCTGTTACACTTTCCTTCTACAAATTTCGAGAAAGAAATTTTTATAAGAAGGGAAGAATGTAATAACCCTAAACTTTCTATACAAATTTTTTCCAAAATACAGAAAGAAACACATAAGCCTGAGCTCAAGTTATAAATTTGTTTTGATTTTGAACAGTAAGAAACAACTTGTAGCTCATTGGTAAATACTTACACTGCTGTGACATAGCCCTTGTGTTCAAATCCCCCCAGCCACATATATTTTTTAATTGATTTTCTTTTAAAGTTTTAGAAGCTCAAAAGTTTTCACATGCACTGCACGTAAAATGAAAAGTCACAATAAAAACAAACATGTAGAAAATGCTATTTATAAAGCCTAGGACATGTGGCCCCAATCCAAGCCCCATCCCCTCCAAGATGACCGGCGAGATCTTGATTTGGGCCGGCACCATCGATCCAAACCGTACCAAATGCTCCTAAAATTTAACCCTATCACCTTTTGACCTACCCCACTACCCCCATGTTGTTTGATTTCTCTGCATTTATCCAGAGAATGATAAATCCCCTATTTAATCCATTTTTAATGCAAATTTTAATTCTATTCTTCATTACCCTAAACTCTAATTTTTCCTATAAATATCACACCATATTTCACCTCTCCTCATTCAGAATTTCATTACAAAAACTCTCTAAAATTTTCAAATCCCAAGTTGTGCAAGTGGAGTTAGAAAGAGGCGATGTTCCGGCAACATTCCAAGAAGATTCTGGCAACGAAACGATGCCCCAACGCTTTCCTAATCTTCCCCTACCTCTCCTCCTGTTTAATAGCTTGTAAGTCCCCTCTCCCCTCCTCTTCTACTATTCTAAAATATCTTATTTTCAAAACTCATCAGAAGCGAAGTTATTCCGACTTCCGACTCTCTTTTCTTTCAAAACATAATTTTTCTTAAATAATAAAATACCATATTCTCTCATAATATTTAACAAACATAAATACACATATTAGAACAACTTTCATCTCAAAATAATTCATATTGCAATTTCTATTTCACTTTTACAGTAAAATACCATCATGTTACATACAACTTGTAAATATTTAATTTAACCGTATTATTTTTAGATAACCCACGAGATAATGACCTAACTCACCACAACACACATTATTGACATAGCATGATGAAATTTAGGATTCTAAATTATAGGAAAATACGCTTTTACGAATAAATACCTTAAACAATTAAAAATCGTTTTCTTTAAAAAGGGTGTTAATTAATTCCTTGCAAATACGCCTCTACAGCCCATTTTGGGGAACCCCGATCGGAATGGTGCGGGTTATCACACATTCTCTGGCCTAGTAGAGTGAGATGCAGACATCCGCAAGGAGGATTCGATCTCGATGGAATTTTTAATGCTATTTTTAAGAAAATGAGATTTCTACAAAATAAATAAAATTTATTTTTATTATATATATATATATATGAATATTATCAAAAGATATATTTTAAATATTTTATACAAATATTACATATTTTCTAACTCAAAGGAATTACAATTACATGAAAGTACCATTTCAATACAATACAATTCCAATATTTCAATAAAATACCATATACAATGAAAAATAGGTTCTACTCACTAGAAATTTCACTTTTATAAAAAATACATTTATGAAAGTCCTAAAGACGATAATTAAACATTTGAGGTGTATTTTAAAATTATATCAAAACTATTTTTACATAAACCCCCCTCAAGTTATATTAAATTACAATAAGGACCCTAGTAAACATAGGTTTAAGTGGGACCAGTTCTCTTGAGTCTCAAGAAGCCGGAGAAAGTGGGTGCTTGCCTATCTAAGATATTTAATCTAATAACGGTGTTATCAACACGGTAATTGTCTTGGAAAAAGACATAAATCCTGCCGTCCATATGCAGCAGTTACCGATAACTCCAAAACAATTAGGGCTTCAATTCTGTTTAAAAGTTTGACTTAGTTCGAGTCATGGTCAAATCTAAATACAATATATCTTGAATTCAATTCAAGTATAACTCCATTTACAACATGAATCTATCTATACCAGAATTCAATCCATAACAACATGAACATGATCGAACCGAACCATGGATATATTCTGTTTACATGACTATCCATTTACATCCATTCCATTTACTGATATCATGGTTTCGGCAAGTCTTCCATTTACTACAAGACAATGCAATACAATCAGTACATTCAATACAATCAATACAATAAACATTACGGGGTTTATAAAGGGGTAGACTGGTACGGAACATGCTAAAGGTAGCACGAGGTGGTCACTAAAGACGTAATTACATCCATGCCGTTGTTCCATGGTATTTTCGACGGAGCTTTATACTATGGGTTACCAAAGTCCATGGTGTAAGTTGGACTCCTCTCGTATACACTGGCATATTCTGTACCAGGTTACAAACAACCGCATTAAAATTCTAATAAAAAATTACTAGTTATACTCTCTTTTTGTCTATTCTATCTCTACCTATCTTTGGGATTTACCGAGCGATTGTTCGCTGACGACATTTTTATTTCTCTTCTTCTTTGGAATGTTTTCAGGTAGATCGGATGCACTAGAGATCGAGACCAGCCAGGAGCGCTTAGATCAGTACACTTAAGACCCCGAGCTATAGTCACTTGTATATATTTTCCTTTCAGTTCATGCCATTGTTTAGGCATTACTTTCCATCCTTGTATTTACATTTCCAGTTGTACCTGTAAAAGCATATTTAATAAATAAAGTTGTTGTTCATTTATATTCATGACTCTTGTGTACATTTTATTTTATATTGTTTAGATACGCTTAGCGTGTTTATTTCAGAGTAAATACATAGCGGGCTTCACCCCATCCCCTCCCCTTACACCGGGAAGCGGAGCGTGACAGATCTTCCCGATGAGAATTAAATTCTCAACTTGTGAGAGACTTGTCTTATGGATCTCAAATTCAGAGAACGAACTAAGTTCTTTTAAAGGGTTAAACCTTTAGATATAATATGATATGTAAAGGAGATATTTTTATTTCTATTTTTTTCTTTACCTAGGGTTTGAGGGGAGCAGGAAGATTTTCTTCGGAATGAAAATTAAATTCTCAGTTGCAGTTTTTTTATCACCTTATAGGGTTCGTTCTCTTCTTGAGATTTAATCTTTTTACGATCCTATTTATAGGAGAAGCGAAAAATCAATCTGTTGGATGGAATCTCTCATTGAGAGATCGTGATTGATTTCATAATCAATCGAAATGATCTTAAAGATCAACCGGTGAATTTTATTCACCGTTAGATTTTTAATCACAAGGCCCCCTTTTTAACAGAAAAGATCATTCTTGTTTGTTTAACAAGATTAGAAAAATATTTTCCTAAGATAAAATTTAATTCTATCAGATGATTAATTTATAATCACCGCTGGATCTTTGATCTAAGCGTTCTCTGTTTAACAGAGAAGATCTTTCTTATTTAAGAAAGATCAGGAAAATATTTTCCCCATAGAATTTAATTCTATCGAAAAGAACACTCACGTGCATTGCACGTAAGGCGTTGGTTTATAGCGCTTACGTTTGTGTCACGTGAGGGCTACTAAGAAGCTGGCAAGTGCGCTCACGTGGATATCACGTGAGGCGCTGCCAAGAAACTGGTATGTGCGCTCACATGGATATCACGTGAAAGAAGATCTTTCTTGTTTAAGAAAGATAAGGAAAATATTTCCCCCATAGAATTTAATCCTATCAAAAATAACACTCACGTTCATTGCACGTGAGGCGTTGGCTTATAGCGCTCATGTGTGTATTAAGAGAGGACTGAAAAGAGACTGGCAAGTGTGTTCACGTGGATATCATGTGAGGCTCTGCCAAGAGACTGGCACGTGCACTCATGTGAGACGTTGTCAAGAGACTGGCATGTGCGCTCACGTGGATATCACGTGATGCGCACTGCCAAGAGGCTGCACTAGCGCTCACGTGGATATCACGTAAGACGCTCATGCGTTTAACACATGGGAACTAATATAGAATTTGATCCTATCTAAAGCGGCACCTACATGCTTTGCATGTGGGTGTGCACGTGTTTAACACGTGTGGGCTTCCCTTTATTTTATAAGGGAACAGCAAAATTTGAGCCAAATATTTGGCGGGAACAAATTCCATCCACTACTTTGCCCACGTAAGTATGTACATGGGTTAAGTAGTGCAAAGTTATGCATCGCTATAGAATTGATGGCTTAGAAGACACGTTCAGGATCTCTGTCGCCTAAGACTTTGTCCATCTTCATGAGCCGTAAAGGTCTCAAGAAGGTTTTTCTCCCCATGAGTCGAGAGGATGTGATAGGTGCATATTTTCCTTAGAAATCGTGAGAATTCCTAAGTGTTCATCACCTTCGTGGGTCTTAAGGATCTCATTTGGGTACTTTCTCCTTACAAGCCGAAAGGACTCGTAAGTGGCTTCTTCACTTCATCGGTATAGAACTTTGACGAAAATGGCCCATGGATAGTATACAAGAGTCGGTCTGGACATCCTTATAGGGCAACAATGGCTTAGGAAACAAGTTGATATCCCCATCGCCTAAGGCTTTTCACCTTTATGAGCCGTAAGGGTCTCATAAAAATATTTCTCTCTACGATTCTAGAGGATCTTGTAGGTGTATCCTAACGTGAATTATATATAACCCCTTTCGATACAGAAGTCTGTTAGGTTTGTGGTACTGGGTTAAGTCCATCGTATCGTCGCATTGGCTGATATATTCTTGACATGCGGTCTCTTAGACTGCTGCTCGAGTAGCCTCGCGTCTGTCGTGTCTCTGATCCTTTCTGAGGCTGGACAACAACTGTTCAAATTAAGCAGAGGATGTTTGTACTTTTGATTAGATATTGGGATTGTAATAAGTATTTTCTTATTGTGTCTATAAATACTAGTATTTTGCACGTGCGACGCACGTTACATCTTAAGTATAATTAAAAAGAAGGCTTTCTAAATTTATTTTGCCCACCAAATTCTTTCATATTTTCAAAAAACAAATAAAGTTCTTTTTATTTTTAAAAACAACACTAGCTTCTTCTCCGTTATCTAAATTGAACCCATGTGTTAGATCACAATTAACATGATGAATTATAAGAATAGGTTAATGTAACTGTTGCAGGGTTGATGATATTAACAACATTACCTCTTGCCCCATTCTCTTTCATCCCCAATTTCCCCAATTTCTCTACTCAACCTCTTCTCACCCCAACTCAAACTTCTTAATGCGTCCTTCTTAATCTTTCAGCCTCTCATCCTCCCCCCATTACTCTAACTACCCTTCTCCCGCAACCCCCCTTCATCCCTCACCATCAACCCGTCGTCGTCATCATCATCATCTTCAGCATTAACCTGACACCCAACTCGTCATCATTAAGAAGCTCGTGCTGCTTGACAACATCAAGCTCGTTATTGGCGACCTCCAAGATCAGGACACGTGGCAGATGACGTGTTCCAGGACTCAGAGGAAAGGGCCTGCAGAGGCCGACGAGGCCACCCGGAGCCCGACTTGCAAGCACAAACTGGCCCACCTTGGGGCCCTCTGAAAATCAGCCTCCTCGGCCAGCACGCCCCGAGCCGCCATAGGACCAAGACTCCTCGGCCTCCCTGCTCGCTCCCGAGCTCCCTGCCGAGGCCATCTCCCTCGGCCCTCCGACCAACTCCACCACTCACGGGCGTAACCGCCGCTCCGCGAATCTCGCCATGCGTGGATTCTACGCCAGCAACATCCCACGTTCCACGCCACCGCGATCCCCATTAATGGGTGATCCGCTCTCTACGCCGGTGTGACGACGGGAGCGTAACTGCCGGCGAGATTCTCGCGTCCGCTGATGCGTGTCACCACCGCTATATAAACCCCCATCGTAGAGGGGTCAGGTAAGCCATTCTTTACACTTTACGCCGTTACTCTGCTCGGATCTCATCACTAACTTGAGCGTCGGAGGGTCCTCGGTGATACCAAACTACCCCGGGACTTCTTTGCAGGTACTCGGCGACAGCCTCCTCACCCAACCTTCTCCTCTCAAAACCCATTGAGACCCACACGCAACGAAGGACCATCAGCCATGTTTACCTCGAGACCAACGGAAGACAACATCTGACGGAGGCCTGAAAAGGAGCTCCATCAGTCGGCGCCGTCTGTGGGAAAAATAACTCACCAAAATACGAAGTTGGCCTTCCGATCTCCGCCCGCATGGCAACTGACTCCCCTAAAGATCCAAACACCCGCTACCGCCCCCTCGCAACGGGGGCGCGGGCGGACCCTTTCCCGAAGTCGTCGGCCTCCCCACAGGCTACCACCCCACGCTCTCCGGCGGCCGGCCGCCTAAAAGAGCTAGGGGCCGGGAGCCCATCACCTTTGGCGACGAGGATCTCCACGGCATATCTGTGCCCCACAGCGACCCACTGGTGATCGTAGCGCGAATTCACCGATACGAGGTCCACCGAATACTCATCGATTCAGGCAGCTCGGCGGACATCCTCTTCCACGACTGCTTTCTGCGGATGAGGCTGGCCCAAGCGGACTTGAGGCCGACCTCCCACGTCCTCTCGGGATTCACCAACCACTCCGTCCCGGCGCAAGGAGTGGTCACCCAACAGTTCACGATCGGGGAGCCCGGCCACACGCGCACACTGCCGGTAGACTTTATTGTGGCTAGGGTCCCCTCGGCATACAACGTCCTCCTCGGTCGGCCGACTCTGAACTCCCTCCAGGCCCAGATCTTGACGTACCACCTGGCGATAAAATTCCCCCTCGACCAAGGTGGGGTGGGCAGGGCCTACGAGAGCCAACGGCTCGCGGAGGTGGGTCTGGCAGAGGCATCTTCCCCCGAGCAGCACGCTGATAGCGCCGATGCATGCGACGACATGGAGGGGTCCCTAGACACCAGGGACGGGCGGAAGGAGGGCCGTGGGGCACCGATCGAGCCGCTAACCGAGGTGCCCTTAACGGAAGGAGACCCAGGGAAGACCGTCCAGGTCGGGTCACTCCTGACGAGAACCCAGCGGGATGACCTGACCGGGTTCCTACGAAGCAATTCCGACGGCTTCGCCTGGGCCCCAGCCGACATGCTTGGGATCGACCCTAAAATCATCTCCCAAAAGCTCGGGGTGGATCCTGAGGCCCGACCCGTCAGGCAGAAAAAGAGAAGCTTCGCCTCGGTCAAACAAAAGGCCATCGAGGAAGAAGTTGACCGACTCCTCGCCGCCAACTTCATCAGGAACGTGCCCTACTCGGAATGGCTGGCCAACGTGGTCCTGGTCAAGAAATCGAGTGGGAAGCGGCGTATGTGCGTCGACTTCACCGACCTCAACAAGGCCTGCCCGAAGGACAACTTCCCGCTTCCCCGCATAGACCAGCTCATCGACAGCTCGGCCGGGCACGAACTCCTGAGCTTCATGGACGCTTTCTCCGGCTACAACCAAATCCGCATGAACCCTGAAGACGAAGACATGACCGCTTTCACGACAGACCGGGGGGTGTACTGTTACAGGGTGATGCCTTACGGCCTCAAGAATGCCGGGGCCACATACCAGAGGCTGGTCAACCGCATGTTCAAGCCGCAGATCGGTAGAAACATGAAGGTCTACGTCGACGACATGCTCGTCAAGTCCGTCTCATCGGCCGACCATGTCAAGGACCTGGGCGAGGCGTTCGAGGTGCTCCGCAAGTTCAACATGAAGCTGAACCCCGCCAGGTGTGCGTTCGGAGTGACCGAAGGGAAATTCCTCAGGTTCATGGTCACTCACCGCGGGATTGAAGCTAACCCGGAGAAGATCGACGCCATCCTGAACATGAATGCACCCTAGACCAACGTCGAAATCATGCGGCTCACAGGGCGAATCACCGCTCTGAGCTGTTTCATGTCCAGGTCGGGGGAGAAGTGCCTCCCGTTCTTCAAGGCGCTGAGGAAAATCCCAAGGTTCAAGTGGTCGGAGGATTGCCAAGCCGCCTTCGACCAGCTGAAGAGGCACCTTGCAACGCCACCCCTACTCACCCGGCCCATGGAAGGGGAAGAGCTGTAGCTATACCTGGCGGTATCCGACCAAGCAGCAGGGTCGGTGCTCGTCCGAGAGGCCGAGAGGGTGCAGAGGCCAGTGTATTATGTGAGCCATGTGTTCAAAGACGCAGAGACGAGATACCCCGCCATAGAGAAGATCGTCCTGGCCCTCGTGGTAACCTTGCGGAAGCTGCGGCACTAATTCCAGGCACACACCATCATCGTCCTCACCGAGCGCCCCTTGGGGGCTATCCTGGCATCGCCAGAATCCTCTGTCCACCTGGAGAAATGGAGATGGGAGCTATCTTAATTCGACATAAGGTATCGCCCGAGGCAAGCCATCAAGGCGCAGGCCCTGGCCGATTTCGTCATCGAATGCACCATCCCCAGCAGGAAGCCAGATCCCGCGCCGCCCCTCACGGCCCGTCATCCCGACCAGGAAAGCCGTGGATCAGCCCCGGAGTGGATCATCTACGGCAATGGGTCTTCCACCGAGGAAGGCTGTGGTGTCGGCCTCATTATCCGAGGCCCGAACGAAGCCGAGATGGAGTATTCCTTGAGGCTCGGTTTCAAAGCATCAAACAACGCAGCGGAGTACGAATCCCTCCTAGCTGGACTGCGCATGGCCGTCAGGCTGGGGCTGAAGGTCGTCAAAGTCCGCAGCGACTCGGCCCTGGTCGTCGGCCAAGTAACCGGCCACTTCGAGGCTCAGGAGCCCCTAATGATGAAATACCTAGACAAGGTGAGAAAGCTCCGAAGAAACTTCAACGAAATCCAGGTGGAACAAATACCCAGACAAATGAATACTCAAGCAGACGCACTGAGCAAGTTGGCTTCATCATACTCGGCCAGCAACAGGCGCTCAATACTCTTCAAAACCTTGGCCCGACCCAGCGTTGAAGATGGGGCAGCGACGCTCCAAGTGTACGCAACACAGGAGAATGACCCAGATTGGAGGAAGCCCCTCGTGGAATTCTTGAAAGACGGCACACTCACGGAAGACAGGGCAGCCGCCCGCCGCCTCCGGGCCAGAGCCACCCACTTCGTCTGGAGCAACGGGAACCTCTACAAGAAGGCCTTCACTCAGCCCCTGCTCCGGTGCGTTGACCCCCACGAGGCCGACTACGTCCTGCGGGAAATCCATGAAGGGGTGGGTGGCGCACACCAGGGGGCTCGAACCTTGACCCAAAAGGCACTACTCCATGGGTACTATTGGCCCACCATGCACGAAGACGCCCTGAAACTGGTCAGGAGGTGTAAGAGCTGCCAACTCCACGGCAGTATCCCCTGCCTCCCGGCTACCGAGATAACAGCCCTGGCATCCCCGTGGCCATTCGCCCCAATGGGGATTGGATATGATCGGCCAGTTTCCCACAGGGGCTGGCGGACATAAGTACGTCCTCGTCGCGGTGGACTATTTCACCAAATGGATCGAGGCCGTTCCCATCAGGAAACCGGACGCCGCCACAACCATCAAGTTCCTCCAAAACAACCTGATTTACCGGTTCGAGATCCCAAGGTGCATCATCACTGACCATGGGACGAACTTCGAGAACGAGAAAGTAAGGGACTTCTGCAAAGAATACCACATCCTCATGAAGTTTGCCGCGGTCGCGCACCCTCAATGTAACGGGCAGGCCGAGGTCGCTAACCGGGATGTCCTCAGGGGCCTCCGAACCCGCTTGGAAGGGAGGCAAGGCAGTTGGGTCGAGAAACTACCCCGGGTCTTATGGGCCCTGCGCACGTCAAAAAAGACTCCTACCGGGGAGACCCCTTTCAGCCTCTGCTACGGGATTGAAGCAATGGTCCCAGCGGAGATCGGGCTACCCAGCCACCGAGTCGAGCACTTTGACGATGAAGCAAACACCATGGCACTACGAACCAACCTCGACGTATTGTTGGAGAAAAGGGATCGGGCCCAGATCAGAGCCTCCACCTACCAACAGCAAACGGCCTGGTACTATAACGCTCGGGTAAAGCACCGATCCTTCAAGGCCGGGGACCTAGTCCTACGGCGGAACGAGTTCATCGACCAAGGCAGGCTTCATAAGTTCTCCCCAAAGTGGGAGGGTCCCTTCCTATTCTACGCAGCGCTCCCCGGTGGAGCCTACCGCCTACAAGATGTAGACGGACGGAAGCTACCTCGGCCTTACAATGCGGGGAAGCTCAAGCTATACCTATGAAGTCAAAACTAGCAAAACGCCGTGCCCCGGCCACCGCTCGAAATCTCCCTTTGAGATGATGATGTACAGCGTTGTATAAAATTCCTATCCATGCGAATAAAGAAACTTTCGAACCTTCCTTCCTGGTAGGGTTCCCCTGTACAACGAGAAGGGTCCCCCAGAGATGGTCGGGCCCGAGGTTCCCTCGCTCGGCTATCTCCAGCGGGCAGCTCCCCTGCCACGGCGCCAGGAACCGAAAGCCCTCTCAGAGGCAGCTGAGCCCGAGGTTCCCTCGCTGGGCTATCCCCCGCGGGCAGCTTCCCTGCCACAACGCCGGGGATCGAAAATCCTTCCCAGAGCAGTCCAGGCCCGAGGTTCCCTCGCTCAGCTACCCCCCGCGGGCAGCTTCCTTGCCACCATCCCGGGGATCGAAAAGCCCTCCCAAAGGCAGTCGAGGCCATAGGTCCCCTCGCTCGGCTATCCCCCGAGGGTAGCTCCCCTACCACAACGCCGAGGATCAAAAAGCCCTCCCAGAGGCAGCCGAGGCCAGAGGTCCCCTCACTCAGCTATCTTTCAGGACAAAAGCCCTCGCCAAGAGGCACCGGGCAGTAACCCTGCCCGGCCAAGGGTCCTTGGTTGCTTCCTACAGCCTTATAGCTTTCCTCGCGCCAAGGGCCAAAGTCCTCCCAGAGGCAGTCGGGTCCTCGCCCGGCTATCCCCGGCTGGTAGCTTCCTACCACAACTGACAGGGATCAAAGTCCTCGCCAAGAGGCACTGGGCAGTAACCCTGCTCGACCCCTGTCCTGAAGGATCTGAAAGCCCTCCCAGAGGCGGCCGAGCCCGATGTTCCCTCGCTCGGCTATCCCCAGTGGGCAGCTTCCCTGCCACACGCTGAGGATCAAATTTCCTCCCCGAAGCGGTCGGGTCCTTGCTTAACCGTCGATGGCTGGTAGCTTCCTACCACCGTCCTGAAGGATCAAGTGCCCTCACAAGGGGCAACCGAGCAGTTACCCTGCTCGTCAGAAACTACGGCCGGTTCATCCAAATTTGAGCGATCTCCCATCAACCTGGCGGGTACACAAGGATACCTCCACGGCAGCGCTTGGCGCCCTCGCAGGCTGGCAAACTCGACAGGAGATCGCCGGACATATGGCCAAACTTACACAGAAACAAAGCAATACAAACAAGGGCATCCTATGAACGTCCTTCACACAAAAAAGAGAAGAAAAAAGGGGGGACACAAATCGACGAATTAAGGGTTCTTTTTTGCTTTTATTGCCAAAATCAAGATCTTTACAAAGGGTATTCTGGGGCCCCCAACCCTACATACTGCCTGGAGGCTCACTTCGGCCACTTCGCCATCGGCGTCACGGCCTAAGGCTCTACCACCGAAGACTTTGCCACCAAGGGCATGCCAGGCACCCCTCGTCATCCCTCGCCGGAGACCTCGTCGCCGGAAGCGGGACCCGAGCGCGGAGTTCACCATCATCGAACTCGGGAAGCTGTTCCTTCATGGCGTCCAGAGCCTTATTCTACGCAACGGCAGAATACTCCCCAAGCTCGGTGTAAAACTGCTCTGACGCCTTGTATTCGGCCACAGCTTTCTTAGCCCGAGCCTCGGCAACCTGAGCCCTCAGCAGCGCTGACTCAGCATCCCCCTGCTGGCGTCCCTCTCCTTCTCCAGTGCCGCAAAGCGTCCGGCCAGGTCCGCCATCTTCCTATTAGCGACCCGGAGTGACTCGTTCAGACGGCGAAGGGCACCCCGAGCCGCCGAGTTGGCGAGCTCCGCGGCTTCCACCCGGCCAGCCATGACGTCAGCCTTATCCCTCTCCTGGCGCAGGTCACGTTGCAAGATCTCGATCTCCGAAGGAAATGCCCCCACTGGCCTCGGGGCGTGGAATGCTCCATTGGCCTCCATGCGAACGGCGAGGGCGCAGTGCTGAAGAACCTAACAAAAAGCCAATGAGAAACCAAGGAAAGGCGTACCGAGGCGAATGCGTGTAGGAGGATTCATACCTGGACCGCCCCCTGGGCCATGGCCTCCAATTGATCCCTTAAGGAGCCATGCGGGAGCCTTCCCCCGGCCGATTCCTCCATCCCAGCGAGCAGACCAATGGCAACGAAAAGCCCAGACGGAACGGCGAAGACGGAGCCCCCTTCCCGCATGAGAATCCCTTCGGGGGCCTTCGACGGCGGCGCGCGAGAAACCGTCCTTTTCCTCTTAGAAGGGGGCCGGCCCTCGCCCTTCCTCCCGTCACCAGTCTGAGACTTGGGTGAAGGCTGACGACTCCGGCCGTCGCCAGAAAAGCTCCCAGGTGCCGCTGACGAGATGGACGGCCCGGCCATCGGCGGAGAATCAGGCGGAGGGTGCAAGTTAGCCGGGGGCTCGGCCACGCCACTGGCTTCCCCCCGGCGCGAGCCGCTCGAAAAATGGGAACGAACCATGTCTCGCGAAGGAGGAAGAACGTCGAGCGATAGCGACTTAAGGAAGGAAAGAGATGAAAGGTTGGGGGCCCTGGGGCGGGACCCGCCACCGTTTTATCGCCGCATCTAACTGCGCCCGTCAAATCCCGCCGAAACGACTCCTCACGATCGGCGGCTTCGATCGACCCACGTGTCGGCCCACTTACGTCACATCGGCCAGTCGCCCTTCGACACATGGACCATTGCTTCGGTCACATAGCGCTCGTACCGACACACCCTCTTTAAGGTGCGGAGACCCCGCCTCGTTTCGCTAACAGGAAAGACGACCAATGGACCGAAGGCTCGCCCTGGCGAAACCGTAGGAGGGATCTCGCCTCAGGAGGCCCGGCAGTCCACTCCTGGCCCGACCACTATCTGGTCGGGACAAGAGTGGGGGGCTAATGATAATGCTCGATATTGGCGACCTCCAAGATCAGGACACGTAGCAGATGACGTGTTCCAGGACTCAGAGGAAAGGGCCCGCAGGGGCCGACGGGACCACCCGGAGCCCGACCTGCAAGCACAAACTGGCCCGCCTCGGGGCCCTCTGAAAATCAGCCTCCTCATCCATTCAGCTCGCCCCGAGCCGCCATAGGGCCAAGACTCCTCGGCCTCCCTGCTCGCCCTTGAGCTCCCTGCCGAGGCCGTCTCCCTCGGCCCTCCGACCAACTCCACCACTCGCGGGCGTAACCGCCGCTCCGCGAATCTCGCCATGCGCGGATTCTACGCCAGCAACATCCCACGTTCCATGCCACCGCGATCCCCATTAATGGGCGATCCGCTCTCTACGCCGGCGTGACGACGGGAACGTAACTGCCGGCGAGATTCTCGCGCCCGCTGATGCGTGTCACCACCGCTATATAAACTCCCATCGTGGAGGGGTCGGGTAAGCCATTCTTTACACTTTACGCCGTTACTCTGCTCGGATCTCATCACTAACTTGAGCGTCGGAGGGTCCTCGGTGGTACCAAACCACCTCGGAACTTCTTTGCAGGTACTCGGCGACAGCCTCCTCACCCAACCTTCTCCTCTCAAAACCCATTGAGACCCACACGCAACGAAAGACCATTAACCAAGTTCACCTCGAGACCAACGAAAGACAACATCTGACGGAGGCCTGAAAAGGAGCTCCATCAGTACCGTATTCATGAAAGTTGCTAGAGATCAGCCCCGTGTCCCACAATTGCGGCCTTCACGATTCCTCTTACATAGATAAGCTCTCAAAAGGCATATGTGACCGGTATGATACCTCACTCAAAATAGAGCGTTGGACTAACTAAGAGTTTAACTCAACCTAACCAATCATACCATATGAGCACTGTCACCATAGGGCGTGAGACAACAACTTTCAATTAGGAACCCATCAAAAAAAAATAAGGGTAACACTCATCATGTGCTACTAATAGGAGAATATCTCCAAAAGTCAGAGCTCCACGAGAATCACCCATCTGGCTTGTTTCTACCATATTGAGCTTGCTTCGTGGAACAAGCTCGGCATTCAGACAGGTTGGGTTCCCACCGTCGGCGACCTCCTTTATGGGCTTAACCTCACACCCCCTCGATGAATATAAATCCTTTATTGGATTTTATAGTCTCGGGTTATATATATATAATGGCATAACTCTTCAGGTTCTTGGCATTAAAATCGTATTAGATCTTTTTGTGAGCTTTTGAAAGTCTCGGATCATTTAGTGGCATCTTATCCACTTCATCATGGCATATATGCCGGCACTTGGCCTTTTTCTTCATGCTCCCCCATCCGGAGAAAATAAATGCAATGGATATGATCATAATGCATCATAATAATATAATCAAAATGCATCTTATATAATTTCAATGTTTCATGTCATTTGTATATAATGCCAAACATATCAAGACACTAACTATATTATGTAATCGCATGAATGATGCAATGGATGATAACATGCTATGCCATCAAAGTGTAAATTAGGTTAGATACAACTGTCTGATTAGAGCTCTCAAAAAACTCCTTTACTTGTTTTCTCAAACTACATCTCTCTTCGGATCCAATTCTGCATTCTTCTCTTAGTAGTTCTCTCTGCATAAAAATAAAACTTTTTCCAGTTAAATGATATAACACATGTTACATTGTGTCAACAAAAATTGGTCGAGTACAATTTAACCAAATTTTGTTACATTAATTACTCCTGCAGCAAATAATATTAATTCATATATATAAAAAACTATTTCACAGATATTTAGTTGGAAGTCTCTAAACATGTAACGATAAAAGTCATGTAAAATTTTAGTAGCTGCACGAGCAAGATTTTCTAGTCTTTACTTGTGGGAGAACAAATCGTTTATGTAATACCCTACCACAATCATACGATATTAATTAGTATTTTAAATTTTGTTTTATTTATTTATTTTATGATTGGTTTGAATAGTAGATGTGTTTATCTGATCCGGCCCGTATGTGTAAAACCCATCACTGGAGACCCTTTCATCTCCTCCTTCCCTCGAAACTTTCACTGTCACCACCGTCCTCTTCATCTACCTTCTCGAACCCAACTCAAAATCTCAACACATCGCCACTGATCACAGTCCTCGCCTCCATCACCGGACCCCTGAGACCCACACCTTGCCATCTCAACTCTCCAGCTTCAACATGAAAGTTCCTAATGCCTCGCCGCTAACTCGTAGCCAATGCGGAATCCGAAAACAAAAATTTTTAAGGCATTAAAATTAAACTTCTGCACTAGAATCTAAACCAAACACCTAAACAAGCAAACACAAAAGATAGAAATCACAATTGTAGCGTCTTCATTTTCTCCAATTGGGTTGGACTCTAGCATGCCCTCAAGAGCTCCGGATCGCGCTTACAAGCCGGTCTTCCTTCGCCGAAAATAATCCATCCGAGAGAACCAAGTTCAAGTTTCAACTTCATCAATCAAGAAACTAAAGATCTTAGGATGCTAATCTAGGATGCTTAGTGATGTGTGTCACGTCCCACTTCACAAAAGAGTGGTAACGGCATGTGACGAGACCTCCGACGTATTTATTCCGAGAATGTCATTTCTCGAAATAAATACGCTAAACGTTTAGAAGCAATATAAAACAATAAGTATAAACAAAAGAATGAAATCCAACTTTGATTTATTGCATTCAGGATTCATAATTGACAAAATATCTGAATACAAAATACGATAACATGATAAGTCTTAATAAGGAGGCATACATAAATAAGCTGAAATAAAATGAAAATCTGAATGAAACTGGATGTCCGGTTGTGATGCGAACTAGTTGTACTTCTTTTCGACTGTTTCTATCTGCTCTGTCTCAATACCACATGACGAACATTCTAAGAAAGAAAGAAAGATGGGTGAAATACCCGTCAGCGAACCAACGCTCGGTAAGTCCCCAAAAGGATAATGTGATATATATAAATGAAATGTAAGGTGTAATGTGATATATGGTATAGCATGGATTTAAATCATGAACATATAAACAAATATAGTAACTGCATAGTAATGTGTATGTCAACTATATCAGCATGTCAAACAAGTATAATATGGCCGTGGAGTGTAGGTATAGTGAACATGAAGGAAATGTAAGTGTCCTAAAAGGCCTCTAAAAGAGTAAAAGTAACTAACGTGAGTTTAAGGTGTGAGTGTCAACCAAATCTCAAAAGTGTTCTCGAACCTAACAAGCTGTAATTCAGAGGTAAGGAACCACAGGCTCTCATAATAATTAGTAACGGGACTTCGACCGTCAACGAAATATTCCAAACTCAATAAGCTATAATCCAGGAGTAAGGAAACACGAGCTCTCATGATTGTTAGTATTCGTGATTACTTGTATTTATGATTATTAGCATGAAACTCTTGAGATTTCATTAGACTCACAACTCAAACTACCCCAACACCCTGTGTATATTAGTCTATAGTTAAAATTATAAGTCTTGCCCGAATTCATGAATACATCAAGTTTTCAAAATTGAGTTCATGTCAAGATCAAGTATTCATGTCACGTTTCAAGTATTCATGTCAAGTTGTATTCGTGGTTCGGATCAAATCAAGTCTAGTATTTAATTGGATTATATCAAACATATAATATCTAATTATGTATTCATATACATACAACAATTTAAAGATCAAGATAAATAAGGTATACATGTTCGAATAGTATGAAATGAGTCAAGTATATTATTCAAGTAATGACCATAAACAATCCTATTAAGAACTGTTGTGTATGACTAATCAATCAAGTCAATCAATTTCGGAATATAAATAGAAATATATATCTTAATATTTTGCACGCGTGAGTTCCAGTCGCGCCTAAATACGAGTGCCGATTTGGATGATATACCCATTTTCGTTTTGTCGCGCAGAACAGATCAGAATCTGTCCAGCACCGTCGCATATTTTAAAACACAATTTGAGTTAATTTCCATCAGGTTTCAGTATACGATAATTATTATAAAATTGTAGATCTTTCAAAATACTTGTCCAAAACACTAAGATTCGCACGATTTGGATTTCTGAAACTCTATTTATGATCATTTTAATATCAGCGTTTAAAACAGAAATTCAGATTTCTGGACTGCAATTATATGTTATATTGCAAAGCCTATATCGGGTTGTTTCATGTATTTCTAAGTAATTTAATATACAGAAAATTATAACTCTATCAATTGTGCATCTGTACATCTAAATTTTGTCACGAACGGATATCGGGAGTACGAGTTATGTCCTATTTTAAAACAGTGTACGAATCAGGACAGATTCTGTCCAGATTCATCGCTTAATATTGTAACGCATTTTTCTATATTTTACGTCAGTTTTCAGTAAAAACTTAAAACAAATAAAATATAGATCTTTCGATGTAGATGTCCAAAACATCTAAGTTTGCTCGATTTGGATATAATTATACCAAGTTAAGTGTACTCTAAATTGACCGATAACTGCAGTTTTCTGTTTTATGGACAGTAAATAAAAACGATGTAATTCCTAAACCGTTATGCGATTCGATCTAAAATTTTACAGCGTATACACAAAAATATATTCTATAATAGTTAAATTTCATGAAATTTCCAGAAGTAAAAATTATTTTAAAGATAAAGGTATTGATATGTATACTAAAATCGGCAAAAAGATTAACTAGTATTTTTATGCAAGCTTCTCTTTTTCTTTTAATAAGCAAAGCGATTTCATGAGGCATCGTAAATATATTGTGGCATGAAATTTATGTTCTCACAATTCATAATAAGCATTCATAGTCATGAACAAAGAATTGAAAACACTTTAATTTGAACAAGAGGCAATAATGTATTATTAAACCATATAGAACTATATATATCTAGATTTATATATATGTATATGTATATGTATATGTTTATCTTCTCTTACGGATTACGATATAAAAATAATAGCGGGTTCACGAGATATGACAAAAGGAGAATAAAGGGATAGAGAAAGGGAGAGAGAAGAGACTAACGGGTCTTGTAATACGGTATAACAACCGTATTCCCGATTGGTGAAGAAAGTCTCGACTTGATCGAGATTTCTAAGGCTTAAGCAAACCGATGCTTTTCCAAATTTCCAAAGAAAAAATATTAGAATTGATGAAGAGAGAATGGCTAAGGTAGGATGAATAAGAGAGTGTTATTTGTATTTAAAGAGATTAAAATAGGTTTAATAGTGATAAAAACTCTTCATAATAATTTTAATTTATTATAAAATCATTTTGGAAGTAAAAAAGAAATTGAAAGGATGCCCATTTATTTGGAAATGAAAGGTCTCATTTGTATGTTATGAGAGAGTTTAAAAAAAATTAGATAAAAATAATTGCAAGAATAAGGATTTGAACATATAACTTATGAAATAACAATGCAAGAAATTAACCAATGAGCTACAATATTGTTCATGCATATATTTAATTAGAATTAAATATATGCTCTTGCTTGAGAAGAAAGTGGGCTTTTGGACTCATAGTTTTATAAAAGAAAATGAAAATGAGATTGGATTTGGGTTATGGGCTGGGTCGGGCCTTGCATTTAATTTGAAATAGATTAACATTTAGTTTAAAGAAATGGATTTGGGAAAAATAGATGGAATAATAAAATAATATATTTAATAGAAAGCAAAATATACGGAAAAATACTAAGAATAAATAAATACAATATTTTACTAAAAAAAGAAAACACGAAGGTATAGTAAGATTGCGGTTGTTACAATGTGTGTGAGTATTCTAGCATTTTTCTTTCTCTTTATCTCATGAAAGAGTTGAAGATGAAGAAGAAGAAGAAAGAGTCATGGAAGAGAGAAGAGCAAGAATGGTGGAATGAATAAAAACCTTTCAAATTCAAGCACGCTTTCTTTCATTTTGTTAAAAGAATTTTTCCATTTTAAAACTACAACCATGCTTGAATAGTATTTGCAAATGAATTTATAATTCATTTGCCCATACCCTCCACCATTTCTCTTTTTCATCTCATTTCATATTTTCTTTAAAAGAAAATCCTAGAAATTAGTTGTCCTTCTTCTAAAAGTATTCTTGTATAAATATAAGAATACGTCCCTGTTGGAGATAGTGCCCTCAGAGTCAATTATTAGGT
Organism: Agapanthus africanus; assembly: GCA_030015575.1. Taxonomy (NCBI): domain Eukaryota; kingdom Viridiplantae; phylum Streptophyta; class Magnoliopsida; order Asparagales; family Amaryllidaceae; genus Agapanthus; species Agapanthus africanus. The sequence continues at coordinate 112,849,806 of JASDDO010000028.1, forward strand.
CACAGGTACGTGATTGCAATGATTGATGGATGACCTATCCCGGTAGGACAGTCTTACTCGAGATGATAGTATGCTATCTGGTTTACCTTTATCATCGTGTACTGTTTTAGGTGACCTGACACGTCGCTATTACACGTTGATAGAGCCCCTAGGATTCTTGCTTGACCACCAGCAGTATGAGGGCGATCATATAAGTGGGAGCTGGGGGTCTACAAGCATATCCTTAAAAGGTCCCTAGTCGTGGGAGTTTCGAGACCGGGCATCGATACTCCATTAGTAGACTAGTGTATACAGTCGAGACCCCGACGAGGGGCGGTGGCCGGTCTCACAAGCCACTGGTGTCAGTTGGATCACCTAAGATGTATACAGGTGCTCATTGGGTTATGAGTACACCGGACAGGACTCGCCGGGAACATGCTAGTTGGTCATATACCAGACGTCAGATGGCAGTTCCCTGGTGACATGTGTGCAGGTTAGTTCATCGACCTGGGGATCGTCATTTGTCTCGTGTGAGTTCCCACTGTACTTTGATTACTACCCTACCACGGCTCAAAGGAGTCGTGCAAACAGGTTTTAGTTGGGTACAGTCCCGAGCCACATGGAGGCAGTGAGCGTATCTTCAGGGGTTCGTCTCTCCCGGTATTAGGGGTGAGGTCGTGCTGTGTCTAGGAGAGCCATTACACGAAGTCCTTGGCCAAGGCAAGGAGATTTACTGGTAGGTATTCCAGTAGTATCTCAGGGTGTTCTGGGCTACACTCCGACACTACTTGTACCGATTTTGGGGGTCTGACTTTTACCAACCCCCTAGGCCCGCCATGCGATGCTCATAGACGAACGGACCGGACTGCACGGATATTGTCACTGACAGGCTCAGTAGGGTTGTCTGGCTGAGTTCACTCACAGACATCCCTTTTAGTCAGTACCTGGTAGCCCGTTACGTATTGGCTTATACCTCTGACGTGCTAGTGGTTAAATCCACAACCAAGGTGTTGACGAGTCTTTAGAGTCCCCCACATTCAGTTACTCAGCTTTCGGGCGAAAGGTTGTAGAGGCCGTATGGAGATATGGCAAGGTCCGATCAGATACGTGCGGTATTGCACGGATCAGGATCGGACAGTTTGTACTATAGGCCGTATGGTTATATGGCAGGGTTCGATCAGATACGTGCGGTATTGCACGGATCAGGATCGAACAGATATTACTAGCCGGCTTTGGTATAAGCCGGATCCTAGTATAGTACAGCGTAGACTTTGTCTCATTGCATTTGTATTTCGGTCGAAATACAAATGCGGGTGTGTATGCACAGTATCGGGGTTTTCCTGTAATTTATTACGGGACCAGCTTTATGGAGTTGCCAGTTTGCTTTCCGTTTCGGCCGATTTCCATTGTTCCGTTCATTGGCCGAAGTTTTGTGGAGGGGGGCTTTTGGTTTTTGTTGCATCATGATGAGAGCTCCATACCTTGACCTTTTTGACTTGACTACTTCATGATGGCTTGACTTTGTAAGCATCATGGTTGTTGATGATTTGTGTGTTAAGTGTGGGTTTTGTGATTTGGTGATGGTATTTGGGAATGGGCCGGCCACTGTTTGAGGTGATGAGTGAATGCATTATTTTGTATATGGTGGAAATGGGATTAATTTGTTGGAGTGAGGTTTTATATGTGTGGGGCCGGCCATGATTTCCAGGGAGAGAGAGAGAGGTTTAATTGTGTGATAATATTCCTTCATGATAATTTTGGTGGGCCATCCCTTTTGTGAGTGTGCTGGAGTGAAACAAAAAAGTGATGAGGATTAATTTAGAGAGGAGGATTCATTCATTTCCAGTGAGCACAAAATGCATCTGGCCGAGCTCCTTTTTGATGGCTTGCTCCATTTTTCTTCAAGCCTTCATGAGAATCATTGTGCACAAATTCCTCCCTCATGGCAACTATCCTAAACCCCAAAGAGACAACTATACTACACATTCTACAGCAAATCTTGAGCACGTCGACTAGCCAGCTTCGTGCCCGAGTTGTCTCGGCATTGAGGTGGGAGCCCGTAAAAGAAGTAGGCGATGTGGTGCACTTCCGGCGACGAGGAGGAGACGGCACATTCCGCAGGAGATCGGGACGATGACGAGAAGACCGGAGGACTCGGATCTGTCGGTATACTTCTCTTTCCTTTCTTATTAGTTGCTTAGACTTGTTAATGGTTACGATCCGGATGTTTAGTGCGCGGTGGTGCCGGTTTGCTAAGTCCGCAAAATTAAAGTTTTTCACCGCTTCCGCATTCCGGCGTCGGATTGACGGCCGGGGCGCCGCCGTGCACTTACAGTCCCCGCAAATACATGCCTGTATTCGTATCAAAATATGAATACTCAAGAGATAGAAAAATATAATGAACATAATACTAGAGTATACATATCGAAATATATATATGTAAATTATTAAATCAAAACCCGATTTAATAATCCGGTTTAATCTTATATCGGCTAGTATTATCATCCGTCTGATTGAAGTCTGTGTGGTTAGCACACATATCTAATCGGAATCCTGCACGTATTAATTTACGGCCATTATATCATTTTGCCTGAACTGGAAAAACCTTCTATGTGAGACTCTATAAACTCGTCAATACGCTGGCAATGAGTTTAACCACAAGCGCATCAGCGGCACTAGCTGTACGTAACGGCTACCCAAGTATTGAACGAAATGAAGGCCGACGAGCAAACTCATCTGTATCTCTACTGAGTTTGTCTGTGACAATCTCTGTACAATCCGGTCTCTTCGTCTGAGATAATTGCATTCCAGGTTTAGGGGTGGATAACGTCAGACCCATACTAACCCGATAAGTCATGCCGGTCTGAAACTTATCACCCACTGAGAAACTACTGATATCACATCAGTAAATCTCATCCATCTTGGCCAAGGATTTCTGGCGATGGCTGATAATTAGTCTAAAATATTGCACATTTGTATGAACATTTTCCCTACTATTATTAATAAATAAAATGTGTTAATTGTAAATAAAGAACATATGTGGGTTTATTTGTAAAAGTTATTATCATATGTTTCTTCATTTATAATTAATATAATTAGGGAAAATATATGCATATAATATTTAAATGAAATATTAGTAATTAAAATATGCATATCCTATCAAATATTCCTAATCAATATTCTTAAGATATTATATCATATAAATGGTTGGAATAATATCTCAAAAATACCAAATACTACTAACACTTTGATTTAAGATATTGTGCAGGTATTAGCTCAGGTCTGAAATCTATATAAGAGATCCAAGTCAAATCGAGATATCGAAACCAAATCTGTCAAATTTTAGAAGCAAATCAAGGAATCTAGCAACGGCAGAGACTCAGAGCAATATTTTCAAAATCTTATATCAAAGGAATCTCCAAATATTGATACAAAAAGCCAGAAAAATCTCAAGTCCCAATCCCACGTGGAGGTGGCGGATCCGCGGTCAAACGTGGCAATAGGCGGCGGTTCCGTGGTCCTTTAATGGCCGTTGGACCTAGGATTTTGGGGGCAAGATCGTATCTACATCTACTCACATATGGCATCTAGGATTTCTAGCTTTAGAGACTATATAAAGGACCGAGAGCTGTGCATTCAAAAATCATCCAATAATACAACAATTGAAGATCCTAAACTCAAAATTTAAGAGAGAGATCTAGAGCAAACTAGGGTTCTTATAATCTACTTTTGAAGAAGAAAAATTTGTAATACAATAGTTGATTAATAAAGTTAGTTTTTGTTTTAATTCTTTTTGCATTTACTTTACGCATTTACTTTTTCCGCATTACTTTTCCGCATTACTTTTTCTGCATTACTTTCTGCACTTCTAATATGACTTCATTCATCTTCCACCTCTCTTATAAATCGCTATTAATCATGAGCGAGTAATTTCTTGCTTGCTAAGATTTGTAGGATATAGTAGAATAATGGATGAAATATCTTTTAACTTCTTTTAACATTTTAATGTTTATAAATTTTACCAAAATAAATGTTAACTCTCTTATTGGGCGCGCTATCAATTTATTGATAGTCACGACCACGATTTGAGATTAGTTAAACACTTGTTTTGTTAAAGGCTTGAGATTAATAGAAATCAATGGAAGGACATGGGGTAGTGGGAAACCCTTGTTCCCGCCAAGAACCCCTAATCTACATTCATCGCTATCTCTCTAAATTTTAAACTATTAAAAGATCAAAAGAGACGTTTCTAAATATTCATCTATTAACTACTAAGTCCTATAAACCTTACAAGCGCTTCTATTATAAATTTTATATCTATATTAAAATAAAACGACAACAATCAATCCTCTCTTTTATCAACTCGTCTAAAGTAAGAAAAGTACTGATGATGCTCACAAGTAGGAATTCCTCATATTACGATACGTGGCGGATGACGTGTCCCGGGGGCTACGGAGATGGAATAAATAAGATGCATTGTGGACGTTCATCGGGACTTCTTCTCCGAGTATGCATCCGACCATTCGAAGACATCCCTGAGTTCCTTCCGTATTCACTTAGCAAACAGCCAATAACTCGTCTCCGAGCCATCCGACAGGCCGAGCTTCCTCGGCCTCCCTGCTCTTCTCCGAGCCATCCAACAGGCCGAGCTTCCTCGGCTTCCGCGATCAACCAAGAGCACGGAGCCCATGCGCCCCCGCAACGGCTCCGTGTATCTCGCCAGGGCAAGATATCCGCCTCCCCACGTTCCGCGCCCTACGCTGGCGCATCCCCCCATTAATGGGCGTTGTTGGGGTCAAAATTTGCACCCCGGTTGACCGAGTCAAAGTCAAGGTCAACCCCAAGCCAGGTGGGCCCAACCCCAGGTCACGCGGGCCCATGCCCAAGTCGAGCCCGCGGCCAGCCTCCTCCATGCCAAAATATAGATCTTGTAATAAATAATTTTTATGCAATTTTTTATGCATGAATGTATGCAAAATAGGCATAAAGCCAAATTTTTGTAAAGCCTATGGCTTATGTGTAAAAAGAAATGACACATGAGCCATGGGATGGGCAAAATACCATTTTGTAAAGCCCAAGGGGCTATATGTAAATATGTATGCCTATATAAGGCAACATGATGATGAATAAACGAGATATACTTTTCATTCCCCAAAAAAATTAGGGCATGTGCCTCTTTCTCCTTCCTCAAGATTCTAAAACCTTCTTCTTTCTTTTGAATTAAATCAAGAGTTTTACTCTTCCTATTTCAAAACTAAATAATTTTTCACCACAAAACCCACAAAATGGGAACTTGGATCTACCATCAGATCTCAAAAAGAAGAGATTTTTAAAATCTCACATCTCTTGATCTTCAAGATCCTGCCAACAGGGGAGGAAGAAGGAGACCCATCTTTAGAGACCCCACTTTGGGGAAGAACTAGGGCTCAAGGGGAGAAACCCCTTCATCAGCTTCAAAACATCCTAGGAGTTTAACTCCTCACACACACACACACACACACACACACACATACAGAGAATAATAAGTGCTCCTTTCTGGGAGTAAAACTCCCATTGCAGGGACCAAGTCCTTTTTGCCGTTCGAGCGCCCATGTGCTGACACGTGGGGTGCTAGTGCTCAAAGCGCTAGCGCTCTTGCGCTCAGCGCACTAGCGCCCGAGCGCTAGTGCCCAAAGCGCTAGCGCCCGAGCGCCGACGTGCTGACACGTGGGGCGCTAGCGCCCAGAGCGCTAGCGCCCGAGCGCCCACGTGCTGACACGTGGCGCGCTTGCGCTCAAAGCGCTAGCGCTCTTATGCTCAGAGCGCTAGTGCCCGAGCGCGCACGTGCTGACACGTGATGCGCTAGCACTCTTGCGCTCAGAGCGCTAGCGCTCTTGCGCTCAGAGCGCTAGCGCTCTTGCGCTCAGAGCGCTAGCGTCCGAGCGCCCACGTGGTTCGCTAACGCTCAAAGCGCTTGCGCTCTTGCGCTAGAGCCCAAAGTGCTAGCGCTCGAGCGCCCACGTGCTGACACGTGATGCGCTAGCGCTTAAAGCCCTAGCGCTCTTGCGCTCAAAGCGCTAGCACCCAAAGCGCTGGCGCTTTTGCCACGCATCCTTTGGATGCTCTTTCCTTTTTTTATTTTATATATACATGTATACACACACACACACACACTCCACAACACTGTTCCTCCCAAAAAAAAATTTGGGCCGGGGCGCTGCCCCGCACCCCGTAAGGGGGCTACTAGCCCCCTTGACCCCCAGCCCGCTATCCGGGTAGTGGGACCCCCGTAAAAACTCTACGTGGCTCCCGATATACCCAAGACCCCTCCAAAACAAAACACGCGTACACTGCACATTGAGTTCGCATGACCAGTTTAACCCGTTAATCGGAGGTTCCCTCGCTCCAAAGGCGAGGGGTAATTAACGGCAGCTTAGTCCGCGGCTGCCGGAGATTCGGATCCCGACAATCAATAAACCCCTGCCTACCCTAGGTAGGGGGAATTTGTAATGCGCCTGACAAGCGCGCGTATTCCCATCTCAATGGGGTGACGAAAAACACCCTACAGGCGTATCCCGCCATTGATGCGGGGATAACGCGGGGACGTAACTGATGGCGAAGATCTTGTGCATGCTCGCTCCATGCGACCACTATATAAACCTTTTAGACGACCCAGGTAACTCGAACTCAACCCAATTGGTTGCTACACTGCTCTTATTCCCCGGCACTAACTTGATCGTCGGAAGGTCCGACGATGATTTCCCGCCCCGGGACTTCTTTTGCGGGTAGCTCGGTCTTAGCAACTTCAAACAACCCATTGAGATCCACATGCTCCATAACCCCCAATACAAATCTCAGACGCTCAAAACCGCTCGCTACTAAATCGACGGAGGACAACATCTGAGGGAGATCATAGCCTCCATCAGTTGGCACCATCTGTGGGAACTCTTTCAGAAGATTCCCAACCCATAAAGTTGATCTTCCGTCCATGACCTGATGGCGAGCAACAACCGCGACGATCCCAATACGAGCCGCCCCACCATATATAACAGAGGAGGGAGTAGTTCTCCTCCGCCACCTAACGTCATCGGCGCCTTATCCATCCGAATCGACAGACTTATGGCTATGGTGGATGCGCTCGTCCGCGTTCAAACGGCATGCCCTACCCATCAAGCCACAATTCTCCATCCCCGGGATAACGACGTCCGCAGAAGGACGGATGGGCAAGCTCAGGCCTTCGATCTTTCTCACGCTCATCTCAGCATCACTGAACGCTGGCGTGCTGACTTCGGCAACCATGACCTTATGAGGCGAATGATTCCATGACCCGCTGGGCATCGGACAGATCCATACCCCAATCCTAGGGAAGACTATGTCGTCGCTCCGATGCCTGCCGTGCCTCTCTCCCCCTAAGGAGGTGTCGGTCAGTTCGCCTGCTTCCAGGCATGACCAACGCCCCTACTCCCGACGAGGCCGTGCGAGCGGCGAACGTCTGGACTACCCAAGAAGGGTCTCGCCTGAGGATTTAAGAAATTTGATAGAGCGGAATCGAAGCCGCACCATCGTGCAGACCCAAAGCGGGGGTAGCCACCACTCCAACTATGCAGAATCCTCGGGGCACCACCACCGGCTTGAAGCCCTCGAAAAGAAAATCGAAGGCATACAATGGTATAGCCACATGTCCGGCGAAGGGGCCAGGTATTCCGCCGATTCGCTCACCAAGACCTTTACAGAAGAGCTGTTGGCCGAGCACGTCTCGTCCAGGAATAAGCCGCCCAAAGTGGCCCTCTTCGACGGGAAGTCTGACCCGAAGGACCACTTAGATGCATTTACAGCGGGCATGAGCTTCCAAGATAACTCGGACGCGACTCAATGCCGAGCCTTCCCTACTATTCTAATCCGGGCTGGCCGGGACAAGTTCCGAGGATTCGCTCCACGCTCCATCTCGACCTTCGATGAGCTGGCTACCCAATTCCTCGGTCACTTCGTCGGGAACCGACGACAGAAAATGTCACGCCCCGCTTCCCAAAATATGGAATACGAGGGGTTGACAAGGCCAGCCATGCTCCTACGGTCAAGGAATTATCCCGCCGTAGTCATACTTCGGCTTCTAGCTTTACATGGTAATCAGTAAACAATGCGCAGGTAATGAGAAATGCAGTAACTGAAACAAAACAAATACAAGAACTGACCTGATGGAGGTAAAAAGAGTATAACTCTGGATAGCTGATCAAGATGTCCGCGATGAACGTCTAGTCCTGGTCCAGGCTAGATCCACTCCTTACTCTGAGCATGCATACTCAGGTCGTCAGAGCGACACGATAGAAATATATATATATAGGTGCACGTGGTAACTCGTAGAGTAATAATGGATGTATAACAGTAAACCAAGACAGTAAAGATATGAACATGGAGTAATCAATGCAATAATTAATAGATCAGGTGAACATTAAAACAGTAATGTAGTATGCCAGGTATGTCGAGACAGTAAGTAATGTATATCAATGCCATTATCCCTATCAGTCTCTAAGTCTCACTGTACAGGTCACTAAGCCTATCGTCATTCCAAGTGTGAGAGTCAACCACTCGCGAGTGTCCTCCACCCATGGGTAGGACCCAAGGGCAAGGGACCACGGGCCCAAAATGTAACTCACGGTAATAATCATGTACCCTGTAAATCTCCATATATCTCCATATATATAAGCCGGCATGGGACTCCCGAGATTCTGTTGAATTCACACTCAAACTACCCCACACCCTGTGGTCTACATCAAATGCTAACCATAACCTCAAATACCAGTCGGTCTGTGACAAGTCTGCGCGAGAACTGGAGACAGGATCTCCATCAAGCACGTCCCGACTAATACCCAAGATAAATGGCAGTGTCTGGTGCCTTATCTGTGACACCCATGCAAGGGCTTCCATAAGTGTCCCATACCACTTATAGTCACACTTACACGCGTCCCACAGACGTCGACTATGCAATAGAATAATAGGGTTCACTGATTGTGTACAAGTACGTGTCACTTTCACTTATTCACTCATGCACGAACACTAACGTACTTGCCACAATCATCACTAATACCTAACACTGGGTAATGCACATGATCACTAGGTTATCAATGCAGTGACATATGTATGACATGATGAGGTAACAGTATGTAAAGCATGATTAAATTATATGTCATAAATCAGTATTCTACCACTTGCATAATTTATCATAAATCATACGTGTACATTTTAGCAAAAGGATGAATGGGGAATAAATAGTATGTTTGATTATCTATCCAGATAATTTGGCTTCACGTCAATCGGATTTCAGGATCACTAGTTATGGCCATTTCATTTTAAGCGTTCACGGCTGGAAATCCGGTTTCAGAATCGGAAGTCCGTTTCGCAACGCATTTTAATCCCAGTTGGGATCAGATTTTAGCGATGCTACAGGTTAATGAAATCTAGGGTTTTTAGTAAGGTTTTCAACGCAACAGACGGATTCTCAATCGCGTCTATACGTCAGGAGTTATACACTGTTCAATACTAGTATGTCAATTCTGATTCTGTTGGGACTGTTATACGGCCCCATCTTTTAAATTACAGATTAAATAGCAAACGACGATGAAACAGAATGAAACCACTTGTGTTATCTAGCTAACAGTTTCACCTTTAATAAACTGCAAAGTTCCGCAACATACGAGTTCAGGAAAACAGGTGGCACACATTATGGAATAGTAAACATTAACCAGAGTCGCTCTGGACTGCAGTCCAGAGTCGTAATACGATCCAAATATTGTCACAATTTAAGTATAGAAACCATTAGAAACTTGCATAGGGTTATATTTCGTCGAGTCGGCTTCGATTTAAGCCCTCGAACGCATCATTCCAGTATGTACATAATTTATGGTGATTTTAACGGTTTTCAGATACAAGAAATTTCCAGTTTTACAGGTATACTTGGGGGTAATCGTTTTAGTTGTTAATAGTCGTATTATCCAGTGAAATTTATACACCGTATTCAAAATCACATGGGCCAGCAAATGCCCTCATGTTCCGTCAATTTAAATGAGGATTTCCATTGAGATCATGCATCGAACGGTTACACCATATAGTTTAACGGAAATAGTAAATATGGAATCTATACGATTGTAGTTTGTAATTAACATAAAGTAGCATGTAGCAAGTAGGGAACTTGCCTGGAGACGTTTTGGGCACACGGCAGCGGCAACGACACACGTGCGGCACGGCAACGACTAGTACAACGACTTGCATCCGACACGGCAGTAAATTGGTTGGGTTTGAGCTTTAGTGGAGCTTGGGCTCGAGAGATAGGAGGCTTGACTTGGGCTCTGTGCAATGGCGGCGACAGCTGCGAGCTCAGGCGAAGTTGTGGCTCCGTCGATGGTTGGTTATGGGGTTGTAGAGGGTCGGCTATGGAGGCGGTGGCCAGAGGTTAGAGGTTGGGGAAATTGGTGGGGTGTTTGTGGTGGTGGTCGGTTGATAGAAGAGGGAGAGAGAAGGATTTAGAGAGAGAGTTAGACACACACAGAGAGAGAGAGAGTTAGACAGAGAGAGAGAATCACAGGGGGGGAGAGAGAAACACACAAAGAGAGAGATGTAAAGAGAGAGAGAGAGAGAGAGAAACAGAGGTTGAGAGAGACTCGTGTGGATGTATGGGGTGATGGTGATGCTGCTGACGACGAGGAGGGTGCGGGGAGTCGACGAGATGCAGTGGGGGCTCGCCGGTGAGAGGGCGCGGAGGCTCGAGCTCGGGTGTGCAGTGCGGGTTGGAGCTCGAGAGAGGGGCTCAGCAGAGAAGGAGATGAGGTGATGAGGGAGGAGGTTAGGGTGAGGAGAATGAAGGCGAGGAGGCGCTGGTCGACGACAAAGGGGGTGAACGTCGGCGACTAGAGCAGGCGAGGGCGTAGCTGTGACAGAGGAGGTGGGTGTGTGGGTGGAGAAAGGTCTCGGGCCCGTAGTACGAGGGGGTGAAGGGAAGTGGGGACGAAGCGGTCGTAGTTGACGTCACCGTCGTCGGCGAGGAGTGGAGTGCAGGGATTCAAGCGGGTGAAAGTTTGAGAGGGAGAGAGAAGTGGGTTCGAGGGTGTGAGGGAGAAGGAGGAGTGAACCATTGGGGAGCGGGTCGTAGGGGAAACGTGCGCGTCGTGGGCACGAGGAGCGGGGCACGGCGCGAGCGTGGACGTCGGCGGAGGAAGCGGGGAAGTTAGCGGATCGCGTGGGCGGGAAAGAGGGAAGGAGCCGTTGGGGAAGATGAATGCGAAGCGGGTCGGGTCTGAAGCGGGTCGGGTACGGGCGGTTAGGGTGAAGGCTGAAGGGAGTGGGCTTAGGTTAGATGGGCTGGGCCGGCGGGTTAAAAATAAATAAATTCTTTTATATTTATTTTTCCTGGTGGGCTGGGGGTGAACGGGCTGGGCTGGGAAAAAGAGAATTTTAAATTTTAAAAGAATGGGCTGAAGGAAAGAATGTGATGCTTTAGGTTAAATTTTAAATAACAATTACATAAAAAGCATGGGCTGAATAATTAAGAAATAATTAAAAATAAAATAGAAAATTTTATAAGTTAAAGAGAAGTACGGATATTGGTATAAAAGGGGCTGGGTATTACATCATACCACCCTTACAAAAATTTCGTCCTCGAAATTTCAAAGAACGACAAGCTCTAAAATAATAAGCGAAAAGTTACCACATCGAACACTAATATATAGTGATATACTTAAAACGAGTGGATAAAATTTTGAAGGTATATATATGTAAGAACAACATACAAAAAGATAGTGCTAAATAGGTATAAGACGGAAACAACTATAAGAACAACTACATGTATACGAGAATATAGATAACAATAACGAACAATAATAATCAAGGCGTGTTCGATAAACTCGAAACCCAAATATGTGCTCATATAAGTATATCAAAAGTAGCACAGCAGAAATAATAAGTATAAGGCACAACCATTTATAATAGTAACCATAGGCACAATACCCGGGAATAAAGTAACGACAATAAAGTAGTGAAGGATTTGTCGGTAGGTTAAAACATTTTAGGATAATGTATCGATCAAATAGTTTTAAAATAACTTAGAAAACCCACATAGTGAAAATAAGAAACATGGAACGAAAAATATGCGCGATGTAAGGTTGCGCTACCGAAAATAATGGGAAAGCTAGTAATGAAGTACTTGAAATGCGTAAAACAGGGATAGTCAATAAAACGCACTCTTCGATAAATACAAAATAATGAAACCAAATTTTGAATAACAATGTCCCTAAATATAGTTAGGATAACAGAGAAAAACACAAATATGTATAGGGCTAGCTAGGGTAGGGATTACAATGGAGTGTGGCTCATTCAAAAGGTCGGAGTGTGACGGTTTTAGACTGAAGGTCGAACAGATTGGGGTCGGGTCAGCACAGGGAGTAAGGGTGAGCAGCAAAATGCTACAAGGGGAAAAATGTATGGAGAGGATAATGGTCAATACATCATGTGAATCAAAAAAAAATTGAATGGTCAGCTAACTCGGAAATTTTACTATCAATTTCCCCTCCCAGAAGGATCTCAAATGAAGCATAGACGAAGGATGAAGGGTGGCCCATTCCAAGGATCAGGGTGCGGTACTTTTTAATCGAAACGAGGGTTAAAACAATACAAGGAGTAGGGGTGGACAGTTAGGGATTTCAGCAAGAAAAATAAATGTATATGAGAAATAATCAAGCACCAAGTGAACTAAGAAGATCGAAAGATTAGCGAACTCAGCAGTTTACTTCATTCCAGGAAATTCTAAACAAAGCATTCTCAAAAACGAAAGGTGGCCCTAAACTATACACAGTTTTTTTTTTTTTGGCCAGAGAAGACGACATCTAAAAGAAATCCCGTCAGTCGCGGTTGTGGAGATTCAGCAGGTTGCGGTATGCTCGCGCGCTCAAGTAGGGGCGTCCATTTCCATAGCGCCTCGCAGGGATCGCCATTGGGAGTTCTTCAATCGCAGGGTCTTGTTCTTCTGATCCTTCTTCCTCGGCTGGAGCTTCTTCATCGAGATCTGCTTCCATGTGATTCTCTTCGTCTGGATTCTCTTCCATGGGGTTTTCCTCCACTAGATTTTCTTCTATCGGGTCTTCCTCGGGATCTTCCTCTATCGGGTTCTCCTCAGGGTCTCCTTCCTCTTCGTCGGAATCGCCTATCATGTCAACCTCTGGGGCGGTGGCTCCTTCATCCTCAGAATCGCTGTTTTCGAAGATGACCTGGGGGCCATTGATCTCATCGTCAGAACTCATCAGCGTGCGGTCTATGGAAACGCATGACTGTGCATCCTCATCTAGATGCGGCACTGCTCCAGGGTGGGCCATGGCCTGAAAAGAAAAAGTCATGATTAGACAGTGGAACACATCAAGGAAATAGCTACGGGTACGGAGTATAGGAAAATGTGCGGTGGGCAGGAACTGAAAAATCAGAATTAGAAATGTTGTGGTAATGATTAGTATAAATAAGGGGGAAAGCAAGAGAATGATACACATATTACGATTCAAAGTTATTATTGCATTCAACTAAAAGTTCGACGGGTACAAGATTTCAAACGAAAGGAAATTTTTACAAAAAGGGATAACAGCATTATTTTTGAAAGCAGAAAACATAATAACTCTTGTTTGATTTCTGGACCGCTGCAATTTCGTCACACGAGTTGAATCCTGCGCTGGGTCCGCCTATCCTCGAAGCTCGATCTACGAATTAATCATCACTTGGCAGAAGTGGAGAGTGTGGACGAGTCTCCTCCTTGTAGCTCTTTACTTTTTGGGCAACCGTTGATAAGATGTCCGCTGGATCCGCAAATCAGACATTTCCCTTGGGCACGGCGACAATCCCTCTGAAGGTGTCCCGGCCTCTTACAGTACCCACAACATTGGGTCTTCTGCTGCTTCTGTCGCGGGAAAACAAATGGGCGCTTCATCTTCTTCTCTTTTCCTCGTCTAACAGAGATCCCTTTACGATTGTAGACTCCCGCTGGTGCCTGATTCACCTGCCTTCTCAGTCCTTCAGCTAACCAGTCGTTCGCTCGCTCCTGGGCTTTCTTCAGACCTTGTAGTACACTCAGAATCTCAGTTGTCTGATTCTGGGGAGTGGAGATAGAGGAAGAGTCATTGGAAGACATGATCCTGTAACAATAATTTTGAGGACGATATAAGGCACAAGCTATAAGGATTTAAAATATAATATGGATTGGGCAAGGAATCAAGAATATCGGGTGTGATGAAATTACAAGTGGAAATCAATTGTAGGACTCTAAGTCACTTAAACAGAGTACGCTAGTGTAAATATGATGTATTTCACAATTAAAACCACGTAACTTTGCCAAGTCACCTGAAACCCTAGCGAATGAATAGTAGAACACACAATGTGAATATGGATCAAGAATAACAAGTTTACAACCTAGACCGAGGAATGTCTTAGATTGTCAAGCTCTACACGGAAAACTGCAATCCCAATCGAAGCAAAACCTGGTCTCTGATACCAACAAAACCATGTCACGTCCCGCTTCCCAAAATACGGAATACGAGGGGTTGACAAGGCCAGCCATGCTCCTACGGTCAAGGAATTATCCTGCCGTAGTCACACTTCGGCTTCTAGCTTTACATGGTAATCAGTAAACAATGTGCAGGTAATGAGAAATGCAGTAACTGAAACAAAACAAATACAAGAACTGACCTGATGGAGGTAAAAAGAGTATAACTCTGGATAGCTGATCAAGATGTCCGCGATGAACGTCTAGTCCTGGTCCAGGCTAGATCCACTCCTCACTCTGAGCATGCATACTCAGGTCGTCAGAGCGACACGATAGCAATATATATATATATATATAGGTGCACGTGGTAACTCGTAGAGTAATAATGGATGTATAACAATAAACCAAGACAGTAAAGAAATGAGCATGGAGTAATCAATGCAATAATTAATAGATCAGGTGAACATTAAAACAGTAATGTAGTATGCCAGGTATGTCGAGACAGTAAGTAATGTATATCAATGCCATTATCCCTATCAGTCTCTAAGTCTCACTGTACAGGTCACTAAGCCTATCGTCATTCCAAGTGTGAGAGTCAACCACTCGCGAGTGTCCTCCACCCAAGGGTAGGATCCAAGGCAAGGGACCATGGGCCCAAAATGTAACTCACGGTAATAATCATGTACCCTGTAAATCTCCATATATCTCCATATATATAAGCCGGCATGGGACTCCCGAGATTCTGTTGAACTCACACTCAAACTACCCCACACCCCGTGGTCTAGATCAAACGCTAACCATAACCTCAAATACCAGTCGGTCTGTGACAAGTCTGCGCGAGAACTGGAGACAGGATCTTCATCAAGCACGTCCCGACTAATACCCAAGATAAATGGCAGTGTCTGGTGCCTTATCTGTGACACCCATGCAAGGGCTTCCATAAGTGTCACATACCACTTATAGTCACACTTACACGCGTCCCACAGACGTCGACTATGCAATAGAATAATAGGGTTCACTGATTGTGTACAAGTACGTGTCACTTTCACTTATTCACTCATGCACGAACACTAATGTACTTGCCACAATCATCACTAATACCTAACACTGGGTAATGCACATGATCACTAGGTTATCAATGCGGTGACATATGTATGACATGATGAGGTAACAGTATGTAAAGCATGATTAAATTATATGTCATAAATCAGTATTCTACCACTTGCATAATTTATCATAAATCATACGTGTACATTTTAGCGAAATGATGAACAGGGAATAAATAGTATGTTTGATTATCTATCCAGCGAATTTGGTTTCACGTCAATCGGATTTCAGGATCACTAGTTATGGCCATTTCATTTTAAGCGTTCACGGCTGGAAATCCGGTTTCAGAATCGGAAGTCTGTTTCGCAACGCATTTTAATCCCAGTTGGGATCAGATTTTAGCGACGCTACAGGTTAATGAAATCTAGGGTTTTCAGTAAGGTTTTCAACGCAATAGACGGATTCTCAATCGCGTCTATACGTCAGGAGTTATACACTGTTCAATACTAGTATGTCAATTCTGATTCTGTTGGGACTGTTATACGTCCCCATCTTTTAAATTACAGATTAAATAGCAAACGACGATGAAACAGAATGAAACCACTTGTGTTATCTAGCTAACAGTTTCACCTTTAATAAACTGCAAAGTTCCGCAACATACGAGTTCAGGAAAACAGGTGGCACACATTATGGAATAGTAAACATTAACCAGAGTCGCTCTGGACTGCAGTCCAGAGTTGCACTCCGATCCAAATATTGTCACAATTTAAGTATAGAAACCATTAGAAACTTGCATAGGGTTATAGTTCGTCGAGTCGGCTTCGATTTAAGCCCTCGAACGCATCATTCCAGTATGTACATAATTTATGGTGATTTTAACGGTTTTCAGATACAAGAAATTTCCAGTTTTACAGGTATACTTGGGGGTAATCGTTTTAGTCGTTAATAGTCGTATTATCCAGTGAAATTTATACACCGTATTCAAAATCACATGGGCCAGCAAATGCCCTCATGTTCAGTCAATTTAAATGAGGATTTCCATTGAGATCATGCATCGAACGGTTACACCATATAGTTTCACGGAAATAGTAAATATGGAATCTATACGATTGAAGTTTGTAATTAACATAAAGTAGCATGTAGCAAGTAGGGAACTTGCCTGGAGACGTTTTGGGCACACGGCAGCGGCAACGACACACGTGCGGCACGGCAACGACTAGTACAACGACTTGCACCCGACACGGCAGTAAATTGGTTGGGTTTGAGCTTTAGTGGAGCTTGGGCTCGAGAAATAGGAGGTTTGACTTGGGCTCTGTGCAATGGCGGCGACAGCTGCGAGCTCAGGCGAAGTTGTGGCTCCGTCGATGGTTGGTTATGGGGTTGTAGAGGGTCGGCTATGGAGGCGGTGGCCAGAGGTTAGAGGTTAGGGAAATTGGTGGGGTGTTTGTGGTGGTGGTCGGTTGATAGAAGAGGGAGAGAGAAGGATTTAGAGAGAGTTAGAGAGAGAGAGAGAGAGAGAGAGTTAGACAGACAGACAGAGAGAGAGAGAGAGAGAGAGAATCGGAGGGGGGAGAAGGATTTAGAGAGAGTTAGACAGAGAGAGAGAGAGAGAGAGAGAGAGTTAGACAGAGAGAGAGAGAATCAGAGGGGGAGAGAGAGAGACACACAGAGAGAGAGAGAGAGAGATGTAGAGAGAGAGAGAAACAGAGGTTGAGAGAGACTCGTGTGGATGTATGGGGTGATGGTGATGTTGCTGACGACGAGGAGGGTGCGGGGAGTCGACGAGATGCAGTGGGGGCTCGCCGGCGAGAGGGCGCAGAGGCTCGAGCTCGGGTGTGCAGTGCGGGTTGGAGCTCGAGAGAGGGGCTCAGCAGAGAGGGAGATGAGGTGATGAGGGAGGAGGTTAGGGTGAGGAGAATGAAGGCGAGGAGGCGCTGGTCGACGACGAAGGGGGTGAACGTCGGCGACTAGAGCAGGCGAGGGCGTAGCTGTGATAGTGGAGGTGGGTGCGTGGGTGGAGAAAGGTCTCGGGCTCGTGGTGCGAGGGGGTGAAGGGAAGTGGGGACGAGGCGGTCGTAGTTGACGTCACCGTCGTCGGCGGGGAGTGGAGTGCAGGGATTCAAGCGGGTGAAAGTTTGAGAGGGAGAGAGAAGTGGGTTCGAGGGTGTGAGGGAGAAGGAGGAGTGAACCATTGGGGAGCGGGTCGTAGGGGAAACATGCGCGTCGTGGGCGCGAAGAGCGGGGCACGGCGCGAGCGTGGGCGTCGGCGGAGGAAGCGGTGAAGTTAGCGGATCCCATGGGCGGGAAAGTGGGAAGGAGCCGTTGGGGAAGATAAATGCGAAGCGGGTCGGGTCTGAAGCGGGTCGGGTACGGGCAGTTAGGGTGAAGGCTGAAGGGAGTGGGCTTGGGTGAGATGGGCTGGGCCGACGGGTTAAAAATAAATAAATTCTTTTATATTTATTTTTCCTGGTGGGCTGGGGGTGAACGGGCTGGGCTGGGAAAAAGAGAATTTTAAATTTTTAAAAGAATGGGCTGAAGGAAAGAAAGTGATGCTTTGGGTTAAATTTTAAATAACAATTACATAAAAAGCATGGGCTGAATAATTAAAAATAAAATAGAAAATTTTATAAGTTAAAGAGAAGTACGGATATTGGTATAAAAGGGTTGGGTATTACAGAAAAGGATGGTCGACTACCTGTTCACGGTCAAGAGTGGAGACAAAGAATCTTCAAAGGGTATGTCACCCGCTTCTACAATGCCCTCTTGGAAGTTCCCGAGCACCGCGATGAAACAGTTATCACCGTGCTGAGGTCGGGTCTTAGGCACAAAGAGTGGCTCCGCTCTTTTGCATTAGCGCAACATATGACCATGGCCGAAGTGAAGGCCTGGACCGAGCAAGAAATACAACTCGAGTCGGAGGTGAACTCAAACCTGCCCCGAGCCGACCAGGCGGACAGAAAGAAAAGGGACAGGGAGGAGAAAAAGAAAGTCGATCATCCGAAAGCTTACTCCCCAAGGTTTCAGGAGTACGCTCCTCTAAACATTTCCCAGACCGGGCTGCTGGAGGAAGCTAAGAGCGAGAGGTTCTTTAAGCTCTCGCCAGTCACCCAAAAAGCGGGCAAGCGTCTGCGCGACCTATACCGCGCCTTTCATAGGTCGCAGGGTCACCCGACTGAGAACTGCAAACAACTCCGTGACTACATCGAGGAGTTGATCCGCTCTGGCCACCTGGCAAAATACTTGCGGGACAAACGGCAGGCGGAGCGGGAACAAAAGGACTAAACCCCTCCCGGGGAATTAACGATCAGGAAAATCATGGTCGTTACCTCGGATCCAGCTTAGGAAAATGGGGAGAACCACCGCCTCTTCCCAGTCGAGGGTGTAAGAGATACACCACACAAGAGGAGCAGGAGGGACGAACCGATCATCTTTACTAATGAAGACCTCCATGGCATATCGCTTCCTCACAATGGCCCTCTCGTGATAACGGCTCGAGTCCACTGTTACGAGGTCCAGAGAATATTGGTCAACTTAGGGAGCTCGGCGGATATCCTGTTCCACGACTGTCTCTAACCTATGGGGCTAGGACCAACCGACCTTCGGCCGACCTCCCATGTCCTCTATGGGTTCACAAACCACTCTGTCCCGTCCGAAGGGCTGATTACCCTCCTCCTCAACATTGGGGAACCGGGCAATACGCGAACTACACCAATGGACTTCCTCGTAGCCAAGGTCCTTTCATCCTATAACATTCTCCTAGGACGCCCTACTTTGAACGCCCTCCGGGCCCAAATTTCGACTTATCACCTTGCGATCAAATTCCCTTTGGATCAAGGGGGATAAGCCAGGCCTACGGAAACCAGCAAACCGCCAAGATTTGCCTTGCCTCGATGTCCATCGCCGGAGAGCAGGGCAACAATTTTGAGGACGCGCATGATTTCCAGGGATCCTTAGATACACGCGACGACCAAAGAGAAATTCGAGGTGCCCCGGTGGAAGCATTGACGGAAGTCCCCCTCGTAGAAGAAGTCGATGGCCGGACGGTCCAGATCGGCTCTCTCTTGACCGGGGACCACCGTGAAAACTTGATCCGTTTCCTCTGGGGAAACTCAGACGTATTTGCTTGGATGCCAGCGGACATACCCGAGATCGACCCCAAAGTGATCTCCCACAAGCTCGGGGTCGACCCACAAGCCCAACCCGTCCGACAAAAGAAGAGAAGTTTTGCGCCGGTTAAACAAAAAGCGATAGAATACGAGGTAGATCGATTGCTCCCAGCCAACTTCATGAGGAACCTAGACTATTCAGATTGGCTGGCGAATGTGGTCATGGTCAAGATGGCAAATGGAAAATGGCGCATGTGCGTCGATTTCACGGATTTGAACAAAGCTTGCCCCAAAGAAAACTATCCACTACCTCGGATAGACCAGCTAGTAGACGATTCGGCCGGCCACGAACTACTGAGCTTTATGGACGCTTTATCCGGTTACAATCAGAAGCTCGCCGGCTTCGGGCTAATGCACGACATTTCGTCTGGAGCAACGAAAACCTGTACAAGAAATCATACACTCAGCCTCTGCTCCGGTGCATCGACCCCCACGCGGCTAACTACGTTCTGCGAGAGATACATGAAGGGGTCGGTGGAGCACATCAAAGGACCCGAACCCTGGTCCAAAAGGCACTATTCCAAGGGTACTATTGGCCGAGATTTCCTCGCACAACAACGTGAATCACAGAATATCGCACTTTCTCGATAAGGAATGGCTACATGTTACCCATGATGGTCACCCTTCCTCTGCTTTATGGATCAAGGGAGGTTGAACGAACCCCCAAGGAGATACAAAGATGTGGATCTAAAGCCCTCCTCATTAGGCCGCCGAGAAGATTCCTGCTCGGCCTATCCACAGCGGGTAGCTTCGTTCCTAACAAACGATGTGGATCCAAAGCCCTCACCACGAGGCGGCCGAATAGCTTCCTGCTTGGCTCATCCACAAGGGGCAGATTCCTACCCCACAAAGATGTGGATCTAAATCCCTCCTCATGAGGCCGCTGAGCAGATTTCTGCTCGGCCCATCCGCAACGGGTAGCTTCCTGCCCAACAAACGCTATGGTTCCAAAGCCCTCACTACAAGGCGGCCGGGTAGCTTCCTGCTCGGCTCATCTACAAGGGGCAGATTCCTACCCTACAAAGAGATGGATCCAAAGCCTTCCTCATGAGGCCGCCGAGCAGATTTCTGCTCGGCCTATCCGCAGCGGGTAGCTTCCTGCCCAACAAACGTTGTGGATCCAAAGCTCTCACCACAAGGCGGCCGGGTAGATTCCTGCTCGACTCATCCACAAGGGCCAGATTCCTACCCTATAAAGAAGTGGATCTAAAGCCCTCACCATGAGGTGGCTGGGTAGGTTCCTGCTCGGCTCATCCATAAGGGGCAGATTCCTACCCTACAAAGAAGTGGATCTAAAGCCCTCCTCACGAGGACGCCGAGCAGATTCATGCTCAGCCCATCAGCAGCAGGTAGATTCCTACCCAACAAACGCTGTGGATCCAAAGCCCTCACTACGAGGCGGTGGGTAGCTTCCTGCTCGGCTCATCCATAAGGGGCAGATTCCTACCTTACAAAGAAGTGGATCCAAAGCCTTCCTCACGAGGCCCCCGAGCAGATTCCTACTTGACCCGTCTGCAGCGGGTAGCTTCCTGCCCAATAAACATTATGGATCTAAACCCCTCAGCACGAGGCGGCTGGGTAGCTTCCTGCTCGGCTCATCCATAAGGGGAAGATTCCTACCCTACAAAGAAGTGGATCTAAAGCCCTCACAACGAGGCGGAAGGGTAGCTTCCTGCTCGGTTCATCTACAAGGGGCAGAAACCTACCCTACAAAAAAGTGGATCTAAAGCCCTTCTCACGAGGCCGGCGAGCAGATTCCTGCTCTGCCCATCCGCAGCGAGTAGCTTCTTACCCAACAAACGTTGTGGATCCAAAGCCCTCATCGTGAGGCGACCGGGTAGAATCAAGTGACGCCGACCTATTAAAACTTGGCAATCGTCCGACTCATACTAGATGCGCGATCGCCACCTCGACTCTGGGGAAAGGGAGGATACCGACCTTCCTACACTTGGCTATCAATCGGTTCATACTCGATGCGCGATCGCCACCTCGACTCCGGGGAAAGGGAGGATACCGACCTTCCTACACTTAGCTGTCAATCGGTTCATACTCGATGCACGATCGCCACCTCGACTCCGGGAAAAGGAAGGATACCGACCTTCCTACACTTGGCTATCATTCGAATCATACTCAATGAACGATTGTCGCTTAGAAAGGGTGGACGCCGGCCTAACACTTGCAAGATGAAAAGACTTATGAGCTAAAAATACTTGCAAGATGAAAAGACTTAGGAGCTAAAAATACTTGCAGAATGATCAAACATTTGAGCAAAGTAAAATACATATTTTATTCATGATCAAAATTATGTACAAAGGTATTATGGGCTCCTCAGCCTTACAAAAATGCCCGGAGGCTTACAAAATTCTAAAACAAAAATATATACAAGAAAATCGTGGAGGGGGGATAGCTCAGACCGCCCGCTCGGCCAGGATCTCACCGTACTTGACACCGCCATCGGGGGCCAGAACGGTGATCTCAGAGTCGGCACTTCCGCCGACAGCCTCACCTCCTACAGCCAGCTCGGCACCTCCCCACTGCGGCGCTTCTTCCATGAGGAGGAACCTAGCGCGGAGCTCACCGTCGACGAACTCCGTCATAGATTCCTTGACGGCATCGAGGTGCCACCCGACGGCCGCGGATTCGGCGAAATCAAGGTAAAATTGATCAGACGCCTTGTATTCCTCCACGGCCTTCGCCGCCCAGCTCTCAGCAACTGTCACCGCGTCTAAGGCTGCCCGAGCATCCTTTTTGATGGCGTCCCTCGACCTCTTCATAGCATTGTAGAGGTTGTTCATCTCCTCCATCTTAGCTTAGATAGCCCGGTTGGACTCATTTAGAAGCCGATGGGACTTCTTCAGCTTTGAGACCGTCAGCCCCTCGGCGACTAATCTCGAGTCGAGGAGGGCAGCCTTCTCCTCCGCTTGCTGCAATTGAAGGCGAAACTCTTCCTCCCACGAGGAGGGTTCGCCCGCCTTCTTCATCGCCGGGGCTATTTCCTCGGACTCCATGGCGATGAGGAGAGCGCAGTGCTGAAGGACCTGAGGGAAACATCAAACATATTAGAAAACTGAAACCGAGGAAATAAAACATAAGAAATTCTTTAAGAAAGAAACTACCGACCTAAACCGCCTCCTGCGCTATTGCGGCCACCTGGGCCTTCATGGTGCCCCGAGGAATCTTGGTTCCGGCTGACTTCTCCATGTCCGACAGCAAACTGTCGGCTACAGATAGCCCCGAGGGCACCTCAATTCAGAAGCCTCCCTCCTGCACTTGGATCCCGGTAGGGGTGGCTGAGAGACCACCTGCTTCTGTCTCTTGAGGGAGATTTCCTCGACGGGGGGAGACTCCTCCTCCTTCACCCGGGGCGTCGGGTCCCGCACGTGCTTCTGACCCTCCCCCCCCCGGCGCTCTTCCAGGACTTGGGGTGCTGCGGAAGGCTTGGCCGGAGGAGTTTGCCTCAGGGCCGTGCTTGGACCGGGTCAGCACGAGCTGGCGCCGCTGTCCTTTCTTCTTTGGGCCTTAGCGGCTATGGCAGCCATGATTTTTGATCGGTCCATGGGCTCTGCAAAAAAGAACACACAAGAGAAAAAGGTCAGTGGCACTGAAAAGGCAAAGAAAACTTAGCAAATTCTAATCAGATCGTCAAAAACCATAAACTTACCCAGAAAATGCGCAGGACTGAGCCTAGCCCATCTCAGTACCTGCTCGGAAAGCAGGACATCATCCCGCTGGATCGATTCCTACTGGGACACCACCCTTGCCTCGGGGGAGGTCGACTGCTTTGCTCTCGGGAAGTCGTCCCTGTGCCACTGTGTGGGCACAGGACAATCCTCGCCCTCCGTTGGTCCGACGAATACGTACTTCTCCTTCCATTCATGGATGGAAGAAGGGACTACCACTACCCCCGACCCGGCTGCACCACACTTACGTTGTTTAAATGAAAAGTACACCCAGCTCGGCTCCTCCTTATTGATACCGGGATGATTTTTATAACAAAGAAAAGACAAGAGGAGGGTCAAACTGAAGGGAATCTGATAAAATTTTAACCAGACTAGAAACACGAGGAGGATCCTCTACGAGTTCGGCTCTAACTGGCCTGGGGAAAGATGGAAGCAACGAAGCACCGCACAAACCTCTGGTGAGAAGGGCTGACGCATTCCTACCCGGAATGCTTCCAGATACAGGGCAATCTCATTGCCTTGCACCTGGTCTGCCTGCTCACCCTCTCTGGCAAGACGGAGTGAATAATTGGAGGGAATATGGAATCGAGTCCGGATGTCGGAAAGCTCGACCATGCGATTCAAGACAGAGGGCACATCGCGGGTATTCCCGATGTGCACCTTGGGAGCCCTTGTCGCCACCCAACGTCGAGTGACTCGGGCAACCCTGACTTTAAGGGTCGAGCTCGACACAGAAGACGCTGTAGAAGAAGAACCCTCTCGGTTATCTGAAGCCGAAGAGGAAGAAGACCCACTGGACTCGGCCCCGGCAATTAGAGCATCATCTCCTGACTCTACCTCTACTACATCTATAGACACCTCAGAGGAAGACATCTCACCTGATTCAAAGAAAGGGACTCGGCAAGGAAAATCAACGGAAGATCCGATCTATGCGGAGGAGCTCTGTTCATAACATAATATTGCATTTTGTATTCCCCATTCTTATGCATTTTACAATGAAAACAGGTGCTTTTGACCCATGTCTGCTACATGTTACAGGTTACAGGTTCTTGGCGCGAAAACAGTGAAAAACACAAAAGATGACACAAAAGAAGGACTTTTGACCAACAATTAGGAGGATCTTAGTAAAGCCAGCAGAAGAACGGTTCACCATCAACAAGGCGACGCAAGATCCAAATTTGCGAGAAAAACGGTTAAAAGATCCCTTGCAAAGTGTTCACTGAAGATCTGGAATCACTGTAGAAGCCCAAATGGAAAAAGAACTGAAGAAATAAAAAGAACAGAAGAACCTGAAGCATCACAGAAAAGCCCATCAGATGACCTCACTAAAGGGCCGCGGAACCGCGGCCCAAGCCAACCCATGCCGCGGTTCCGCGGCCATTTGAAGCCCTAGTGCGCAGTAAATTTTACCATAATTTTTGGCGGCTTTGGAAAGATTTTCCTGAGGGTATATTTGTAATTGTACATGCGGATCAGCTGTAGCCCTAGGGTTTCTATGTCCTATAAATAGAACCCAAGTCCTTGTATTTTTTTATGCCTCTTCTCATGAATAAAATTCTGCTTTCTTGAAGTTAGAGCGCATCAAAAGTAAGTAGGTTATTTTCTTTGCAGTAGTTGTAGTTTTTCATATCTGCTCTTATTTTCTCGCCTTAGTTTAATTTAGTTTAGCTTTTATTAACTTGCAATCGATGTTTTCTCTCTTTAATAAACTCTTGTCTTTTTTCATCCCCTCAATGAGCGAGTAGTTTCCTCGCTTGTTAGGGTTAGGAATAGGGAAGGATTTGAGAGATGAAGATCTCTCATCTCTTTTCGTTGCTAAACTTTTATGAACATTAGAACTCCATGCATACCTTTTTATTCCGCTCCCTACGGCACTTTTACCCTCAAGGTAACGGTGATTCCATAGTCTAAAGGTCCGGATTTTAAGGTTTTCCATGGAGGTTAGGGTAAAGATTAAGAAAGGAAGGACAAGGATCTAGAGGAAGAATCAATCTTCCCAATCATCCTAATCCCCTTTGTTAAGATTTACCATAACACTAATATGATACATTTAATTAATGGCAATGGAAAGAGATGTAGATCTTTGTTTACCAAATTTTCCCTAGACCTAATCCTAGCAAGTTTCTAATCCTAGTCTCATACAACTTCAATTTTTAGGTTAATTATAAATCCAAACACCATTTGGAATTAACTCGTAAGAACTTAAAGGAGATTTACACATCCCTGTGGACCGACCCGTATTCACCGGCTAGCTTCAAGCGACGCCGTTCTTCATTGCGGTAAATATTTTTGATCGACAAAACACCCTCTTAATCAAATGGCGCCGTTGCCGGGGATGGCGTAAAATTTTCTTTTTGTAATTTCGGGTTAATATAAAATATAAAAAATCATAAAAATCTGAAAAATAAAAAAAATTTATCATCTTTTATTGTTTGAAGGGTTTCTTTGTGAATCTTTGCAGGGTTTGACGGATCTGAAACAACACAGAAGGCAAATCAGAAAAGGGTATATCAAAACAGCAGGAGATTGAAAGCACAGAGCAGCTGAAGAAAGTTGGACACCTGAAGCCTCCATTGCGCCGCGATTCCGTCGCGATAGCCGTCTCCTGCCGCGCAACCGCGGTCTTATGAAGCCTTCTCTGGAAAAAAATTGCATGGTTTGATTTCTTTCTCCTTCCTCTACAAATCCCCATATATCTTTTGCCAAATCTTCTGCAGGATTCTTTGCGCTAAAAATCTTCTTCCCCCTTCCAATAATTGATTTTCTGCAGGATTCTTTGCGCCGCGCTAAAAAGCAAATTGATTGCAAATGATTTACTGCTTTGCATACTTTAATCTGACTTTAAGGGGCTATTGACCAATTCAGATTGGGTGGGGATTTCATCACCCTTCCCAGGACCCCAGAAATCACTTAAAGCATTTACATTGACCACTTTTAATTTAAAAAATATTAGACTCAGCCCTAAGGACTTCGAGCTCAATAGGACAGAGGATTAGTATAGGCATCGGCCGTTTATCCTAACCGACATTGCGGTGTCTAGGCTAGTGGTTTTTAATTAGGCCCACTGTCGTGGTGGTTCCTTCCCACTTACCTGGCCGTACTTGTCCGTGAAGAGGCGGTTTGAGGTCCTATCTCTAGCCCTTTGGAACAGTTAGGAGCTGTCTAGCTGACCTAGGTGACCCTAGACTTAGGCCTGATTGTGCATGTATGGTTAATTGCATTTGTGTCACTAGTCTCTTTTCAAAATCTTTTTGCACAAGCTCACTTAAAAAGAAAAAGGAAAATCTTTTCAAAACTTGCAACTTGTCGCTAAAGAATCTTTGCACTCACTTACACCACTTCTCCTCATTGACGCTTTCTTACCTTCACATTCTATCTTTCATCTTTCGACTACACTAACCCTTTTAGTGTATGTCCGGTTGGACTAGGGACCCTAGCGCCCGATTAGTCCGTGTTTCGTTGGTACCGACCGACGAACCTTTCGACTCCGAAGTCGAAATCTTGTCCACTTCTTCACTTTCACCATCACATTCTTCCGAAGGTATGTCGGGATACGATCCTAACAACACCTTACCGACGGGAATGATTCCACTTCCGTTAGGTGCGAATAACCCGAATCTTCCGCCTGTCGAAGCGCCCGCACGAGTCGCGCTCCAGGATCTTTTCTATCCCGTCCGCACCGCCCTTCCTACTTGTCTTTCCCTCCCACCGGCTAATGTGGACAATTTTGAGATCAAACCCCACTTCATCAACATGCTGCCTAAGTTTCATGGTTTGGAGTCCGAAGATGCATATATCTTTATCAACAAATTCCAAAACGTTTGCGCCATGATGAAAACTACCCAATTAAGTGATGACGCTATAAGGCTAAGGGTCATTCCTTTCACCTTATGTGACCTAGCCGAGAAGTGGCTATACAGCACCGCATCACACTCAATTAGAAATTGGGACGAGTTTGTGAAAGCTTTTCTTAAAAAGTTCTATCCTCATCACAAAACTGCTAAAATCCGTAATGAGATTATACAATTTTCACAGCTTCCTGCCGAACCATTTTGGAAATGTTTTGAAAGATTCAAAGACCTACTCGTTCAATGCCCTCACCATGGGATCGAAAGATGGCAACTTTGCCAAACATTATATGAGGGATTGAACCCGGCAACGAAGCAGTTGCTAGAAACCATTAGTCAAGGTCACTTTCTGTCCAAATCTAGTGAGGAAGCATGGCAGTTTCTTGAGGATCTTAGTGAACAAACAATTCGGTGGGAGAGCACCAAGACCACATCATCATCTTCTTCTATTGGTCAACCTAGGGCAGGCATACATCAAGTAGAGATGTCAATTGCTATGAAGGCCGAGATGGCCGCTCTTATGAAAAAGCTAGAAGCGCTTGAGACCAAAATCTCAGCACCTTCTCCTGCCCCTATTGTGCCCCCACGAACTGTTTGTGCTTGTTGTTCGGATCCATCACATCTCACTGAAGAGTGTCCTTACACTGCATCCACTCAAGGACAAGATCAAGTCAATGCCGTCTTTCAGCAACGACAAAGAAATGATCCATACTCTTCAACATACAATCCGGGTTGGAAGAGCCACCCTAATTTCGCTTGGAACCAAAATCAACAATCCCAAGGAAACAACAATTTTCAAAGGGCTCCTCCTCCACAACAACAAGCACCTCCACAAACTCAATTTCAGCAACCTCTCCAACAGCAACCGTACCTTAATCAGATGAACAATTTTGTACCCAACAATTTTATTCCCCCTCAAAATGCTGTTAGCTCGCTCGAAAGAAGTCTAGAAGCATTCCTAAAGCAATCCGCACAGTCCACAGTTAGGATAGAGACTTCTGTTCAATCTTTAGTGCAAAATAGTGCCTCACACGATCAAAGCATCAAAGCTATTGAGGCACAAATTGCACAACTCAACGCAGCATTGAAAGAGCGAGAGAAAGGAAAGCTTCCGTCTCAACCACTCCTAAATCCCGGTCACGCACATGTTGCACATGAACAGCAGAATCATAACGTGAATGCTGTGACTACGTTGAGATCCAGAAAAGTGTTGCAAAACAATGTGGGTATTCACCATAACACCTCTGCCGGTAGTTCTTCATCTTCCTCTTCTTCTTCGTTAGAGCCTATTCTCCATCCTTCACATGGCTCTACTTCTTCTAGCGCGAACGGACCCTCTTCTCACAACACGAACACATCTACACGGGGTTCCGTTCCAACTCAACAATCTGATCCGCAAAAATTGGACTCAACAACTTTTCAAAATGTTCCTTTTCCAAATCGGTTGAGATCCAATAAACCAACTCCACAGATGGAGAAGATTGTGGAGTTATTCAAACAGGTTAGCATAAATATCCCTCTTTTGGATGCGATACAACAAGTTCCTTCATATGCAAAAATCCTAAAGGACTTATGCACCAAAAAGAGGAAGTCACAAGTACCAAAGAAAGTTTTCGTGGCTAGTGCTGTTAGTGATGCTCTTGTCAATTCTTTACCCCCAAAGCACAAGGACCCCGGTTGTCCTACTATTTCGATCACAATTGGGAACAAGACCATCAATAGAGCACTATTAGATCTTGGTGCTAGTGTCAATTTGCTACCTTATTCGGTGTACGAACAATTAGGCGTTGGAGAGCTTAAGCCTACTCATTGTACTCTCCAAATGGCCGACCGATCAATCACCCATCCTAGGGGAGAGTTCGAGGATGTGTTAATTAACGTTGGGGATTTCATTTTTCCCGTTGACTTTATTGTTATGGATACACAACCTGTCGCTAACCCCCGTAATCAAATTCCGGTGATACTTGGTCGACCATTCCTCGCGACTTCTAACGCGGTAATCAACTGTCGTAACGGTTCAATGAATCTATCTTTTGGCAAGATGACAGTTGAACTTAACATTTTCAAGTTAGGAAGTCAGCCTTGCGAGCCTAATTCTAGCGTACTTGATGTGTGCTCGATCAACGAGATCGCGGAGGAGGACTGTGAGTTCGAGAATTTCATGTTTGATTACAGTAATATTGACGCCACTAGTGCGTTCCTCCTAGAATCCGACACAGCTTTCACGACGGACAAAGATTATGAGTGTTTCACCTTTGTTGATGATCTTGAAGACTCTCCACCCGAGTTTGAGTCTTTTGCTTTTGCGGATGAGTTAGTTGAACCATCCGACTCGGTAGCGTACACTCAATTTGAACCTTTGATGGAATCCTTCGAGTTTGAAACAGTTACTCCATTGTTACCATCTATTGTTTCACCACCCAAACTCGAACTAAAGTTTTTGCCGTCGCACCTAAAATATGCTGATCTAGGTGAAAATGAGACCTTACCAGTTATCATATCGGCCTCTCTAGCTCTTGATCAAGAGAAGGCTCTTTTAACGGTCTTATACGATAATCGGCAAGCTTTCGGCTGGTCTATGGCGGACATCAAGGGGATTAGTCCCCTCATAGTCGAACATCATATACACTTGATGGATGATGCCAAGCCGGCAAGGGATCCTCAAAGACGCCTCAACCCTATCATGAAAGAGGCGGTCAAGAAGGAGATTGTTAAGTGTCTTGATAGCGGTATTATTTACCCTATCTCGGATAGCCAATGGGTTAGCCCCATTCATGTCGTGCCAAAGAAATCGGGCATCACGGTCATCACCAATGAGGCAAATGAGTTAATTTCTACTCGCACCCAAACTGGGTGGCGAGTTTGCATCGACTACCGAAAACTCAATGCCGCGACACGGAAGGACCACTTTCCTTTACCATTCATTGACCAAATGCTAGAACGATTGGCGGGGCACGAATTCTACTGCTTTTTAGATGGCTATTCCGGTTATAATCAAGTCCCCATAGCCAAAGAGGATCAAGACAAGACTACATTTACTTGCCCCTTTGGCACTTTTGCTTATCGTCGCATGCCCTTTGGGTTATGCAATGCGCCCGCTACATTTCAGCGATGCATGATGGGGATCTTTTCGGACATGGTGGAGAAGTTTTTGGAAATCTTTATGGAAGATTTCTCCATTTTTGGTGACTCCTTCGATGAGTGTTTACGACATCTTGACGCAGTTCTCACCCGCTGTAGGGAGAAGAACCTGACTTTGAATTGGGAGAAGTGCCACTTTATGGTACGAGAAGGCATTGTCTTAGGACATGTCATCTCACAAAACGGTATAGAGGTTGATAGAGCTAAAATCGAAGTCATTTCTAATCTTCCTCCTCCTAAATGCGTCAAAGATATCCGAGCTTTCCTTGGCCATGCCGGTTTTTATAGACGGTTCATCAAGGACTTTAGCAAGATTGCTAGACCCTTGACTCTCTTGTTGGCCAAGGACACTACTTTTGTTTTCGACTCAACTTGCATGGAAGCGTTCGAGTCTTTGAAACACTCACTCATTTCTGTGCCCATCCTTTCATCTCCAGACTGGACGCATCCCTTCGAAATTATGTGCGACGCATCAGATTTTGCCATTGGTGCTGTTCTTGGACAACACATTAACAAGATGCCGCATGTAATTTACTACGCTAGCCGAACATTAAATGAGGCCCAATTAAACTACACAACAACAGAAAAAGAGTT
Source organism: Agapanthus africanus (assembly GCA_030015575.1). NCBI lineage: Eukaryota > Viridiplantae > Streptophyta > Magnoliopsida > Asparagales > Amaryllidaceae > Agapanthus > Agapanthus africanus. The sequence goes on from JASDDO010000028.1 coordinate 112,880,749, forward strand.
TTTAGCTATTGTGTTTGCACTTGAAAAATTTCGGCCTTATTTAATCGGCTCTCCAGTCATAGTGTACACGGATCACTCAGCTCTTCGCCACCTTTTTGCGAAGAAGGATGCTAAGTCTAGGCTAATACGTTGGATCCTTTTGCTACAAGAATTTGACCTTGTTATAAGGGACAAAAAGGGATGTGAAAACGTAGTGGCCGATCACCTTTCACGACTTCCTTCTTCGCCTACACTTGAACTTCCCATCACTGATGCTTTTCCCGATGAGCAGCTCTTGACCGTTTCTTGCGAACCATGGTTCGCCGATATTGTAAACTACTTAGCCACCGGCTTAATACCTAACGATTGGTCGAAACAAGACAAACTACGATTTTTGTCCCAAGTAAAGCATTTTTACTGGGATGAACCTTATCTTTTTAAATATTGTTCCGACCAAATCATTCGTCGGTGTGTGCCAGAAAATGAGGTCAAGAGTGTGCTGTCTTTTTGCCACGATCAAGAATGTGGCGGGCACTTTGGCCCAAAGAAGACAGCCGAGAAAGTTTTGCAATGTGGCTTCTATTGGCCACGACTCTTCAAAGATGCATTCGAATACTACAAAACTTGCTCCCGGTGCCAACACTTGGGCCGGATATCGCAGAGAAATGAAATGCCGCTCCAACCAATTTTGGTTGCAGACATTTTTGATGTTTGGGGTATAGATTTTATGGGACCATTTCCTAACTCTTTTGGAAATATGTATATTCTTTTGGCCGTTGACTATGTTTCAAAATGGGTCGAGGCTGTACCAAGTCGAACGAATGACAACAAGGTTGTCGTTCGATTTCTAAAAGAACACATCTTTTCTCGATTTGGGCACCCTCGCGCAATAATAAGTGATAATGGTTCTCACTTTTGCAATAGGACTTTTGAGTCCCTAATGCGCAAATACTCTATCACCCATAAGCTGTCAACGCCATACCATCCCCAAACATGCGGGCAAGCCGAGATCTCGAATCGACAAATTAAGCAAATCTTGGAGAAAACGGTTTCTAAAAACCGTAAAGATTGGTCACTAAAATTGATCGATGCACTATGGGCTTTCCGTACTGCATATAAGACCGATCTCGGCATGTCCCCATACCGGCTTGTCTACGGGAAGGCGTGCCACCTCCCAGTAGAAATTGAGCATAAGGCATTTTGGGCCATTAAAGAGCTGAATCTATCTTTAGGAGATGCGGGCAGCAATCGAAAGCTGCAATTGAATGAATTGGAGGAGCTGCGGGATGAGGCATATGATAATGCCGTGATTGCTAAGAACCGAGTTAAGGTATTTCATGATAAAAACCTTTTGCGAAAAACATTTAAACCAGGTCAACAGGTTTTATTATATGATACTCGGTTACATTTTCATCCGGGCAAGCTCCGGTCCCGATGGAGAGGACCTTTTGTAGTCCGCACCGTTTATCCGCACGGTGCGGTTGACCTTGAGAATCCAGAAGACGGTACTTTATTCAAAGTAAATGGACATCAATTGAAACCGTTCTTCTCAGCGGACCATTCGGAGGAGCTCCTGCTTTTACAGGAGCCGATTTACACCGATTGATTTTCCTCCACCTTCACCCTCGAATTTCCATTTTTCCAAAACTTTATTTCAAATAAGTTTGGGGGTGTATATAATATGTAAATATAATAATAAGCAGGAACTCGCCGATATTATCAACCCACTTGGTGCAGCATGACAGTGAGGACACTGTCCATTGTAAGTTTGGGGGTATGTTCGGTAAGTTTTTCCTTTTGCATTCATATGTATATTTCTGCATTGCATCTTTATATAAAAAATCATAAAAATTTGAAATTTTGAAAAATAAAAAAATTAGAAAAAGAAAAACCCATAAAAATTGAAAAAATTCAAAAATTATAAAAACTAATGTATTCAATTCTGGTAAATTGACTTGAGTTTGATAAATAGGTTAACTGGCTAGGAAAAACTAAATCTTAGACTTAGCAAATTAAAAACCCTAAAGATAACATTCCTTAAAGTTTAGCGGTAGAAAGTATATGCCTTGTAGTTTATTTAGAAATAGGCAAATTTTGGGTTCACTTCTTAGGCTAAGTCGAAACAAGGGAAGAGTATTGATGTTCTTATTAGAGTATAAGTTTGAAAAATAGTTCCTAGCTTAAGTCTAGATTCTGAAAATGTATACCCTACAAAATGCACAAACACGCACCTTGAAACTTGGATTAGTAGAAGAGACCTTGAAATACTCTTGTCTGAAGTCCTTAGCACAATGAAAATAAAAAGAAAAAAAGTGAATAAAGAAAAAAAAAATGGACACTGGTTTTTGTGATTACTTAAGGCTGTAAAAAATAGAAAAATATTTAGCAAGGGTGCTTCATCACCTAGTGCCTTAGACCAACTGGTTTGGGAGTCACTGCTAAAAGCCTTGGGTGTTGCAAAACTAGGAAGTACGCTTTAAAGTGCTAACGCATCTTGTAATCGGTTGTTGGTATCTCAAGAAGTATTAACAGTCGCATGAAGGATGTGAAAGCGAAAAATCACCAATTAATAAGTGCTTTGGACAACGGACGGGAGTACGATTGCTTGATTTGAATTTCCAAGTGTAGGGGTGATATTTACACACACGTGGGGATATGTGATTAGAGTTTAGATAAGAGAAATGAATGAAGAATAGAACTTGTATCTCTAGTAGAGTTGATAAAAATTCCTAAGTGGAGATGTAACCCTAGAAGCAAAACTTAAGAGATGCCGAAAGCTAGGTAATTCTACAGGATATGTATAATCTTAAGTTAAATGATGAGAAAGTGTGAAGAATACGGGTGGATAATTTGTGGGTCGACGATAATAGATTTCCTTGTTAGAAAACCTAATTAGAAAACAAAAGTCGAAAAACCAAATTGATAGGATTTTGTGGGTGTAATCCGCTGAAAACCCTCAGGAGACAACACTCCTCCTACTAGGGACACCTAGAGGTTTAACGGCTTGTTGCACGTGCTCAGTGCAATCGCGTTTCCCTGCGAAAGTGTGGTTAGGATTTTAGTAAATAAATAATAAGTTTGCTCGAGGGTGAGCAAAAGATATGTTTGGGAGTATTTGTTCATAACATAATATTGCATTTTGTATTCCCCATTCTTATGCATTTTACAATGAAAACAGGTGCTTTTGACCCATGTCTGCTACAGGTTACAGGTTCTTGGCGCGAAAACAGTGAAAAACACAAAAGATGACACAAAAGAAGGACTTTTGACCAACAATTAGGAGGATCTTAGTAAAGCCAGCAGAAGAACGGTTCACCATCAACAAGGCGATGCAAGATCCAAATTTGCGAGAAAAACGGTTAAAAGATCCCTTGCAAAGTGTTCACTGAAGATCTGGAATCACTGTAAAAGCCCAAATGGAAAAAGAACTGAAGAAATAAAAAGAACAGAAGAACCTGAAGCATCATAGAAAAGCCCATCAGATGACCTCACTAAAGGGCCGCGGAACCGCGGCCCAAGCCAACCCATGCCGCGGTTCCACGGCCATTTGAAGCCCTAGTGTGCAGTAAATTTTACCATAATTTTTGGCGGCTTTGGAAAGATTTTCCTGAGGGTATATTTGTAATTGTAGACATGCGGATCAGCTGTAGCCCTAGGGTTTCTATGTCCTATAAATAGAACCCAAGTCCTTGTATTTTTTTATGCCTCTTCTCATGAATAAAATTCTGCTTTCTTGAAGTTAGAGCGCATCAAAAGTAAGTAGGTTATTTTCTTTGCAGTAGTTGTAGTTTTTCATATCTGCTCTTATTTTCTCGCCTTAGTTTAATTTAGTTTAGCTTTTATTAACTTGCAATCGATGTTTTCTCTCTTTAATAAACTCTTGTCTTTTTTCATCCCCTCAATGAGCGAGTAGTTTCCTCGCTTGTTAGGGTTAGGAATAGGGAAGGATTTGAGAGATGAAGATCTCTCATCTCTTTTCGTTGCTAAACTTTTATGAACATTAGAACTCCATGCATACCTTTTTATTCCGCTCCATACGGCACTTTTACCCTCAAGGTAACGGTGATTCCGTAGTCTAAAGGCCCGGATTTTAAGGTTTTCCATGGAGGTTAGGGTAAAGATTAAGAAAGGAAGGACAAGGATTTAGAGGAAGAATCAATCTTCCCAATCATCCTAATCCCCTTTGTTAAGATTTACCATAACACTAATATGATACATTTAATTAATGGCAATGGAAAGAGATGTAGATCTTTGTTTACCAAATTTTCCCTAGACCTAATCCTAGCAAGTTTCTAATCCTAGTCTCATACAACTTCAATTTTTAGGTTTAATTATAAATCCAAACACCATTTGGAATTAACTCGTAAGAACTTAAAGGAGATTTACACATCCCTGTGGACCGACCCGTATTCACCGGCTAGCTTCAAGCGACGCCGTTCTTCATTGCGGTAAATATTTTTGATCGACAAAACACCCTCTTAATCAAGCTCCGAGCAATCTTCAAGCAGCGAAAGAGAATTAAGGAAAAGTGTTGGCCCTAGGATGGTTCCCTCCTATTTATACACCCCAAAAAGAACATCCTACGGACCAGATGGATCCTCTCCAAAACGAAACGTCGCGCCTAGTGGCAGTCAAGGCTGTATATAGCGATCGACCATTAGGGACGTCTCTTTGTTGCAGGAGTCAGAGATAGCCTGTCTCGCCCGCCAACCGACGTCAGACACGTGGCCCATACCCTAACTGACGATCGAGTGAAATGGTGTCCCCTCTTTAAAGCACAATCATTTCACTGATCCGTTGATGTCATCAGGGATACGCGTGAAAACTTAGTCGCACGGTGAGACACTGCATAGACTCAAAGATTAAAGCGATGCAACCGCCAAACGCCATGCCGTTTCCGGGTGATCCACCACCAAGGATTCTCGGCACGAAGCTGAGCAGAGGAAACCTAACAGGACACTCTCGGCCCGACCCATAAATAGGTCGGAATGAGAGTGGGGTGCTAATGATGATGCTCACAAGTAGGAATTCCTCATATTACGACACGTGGCGGAAGACGTGTCCCGGGGACTATGGAGGTGGAATAAATAAGATGGATTAGGGATGTTCCTTAGGACTTCGTCTCCGAGGATGCATCCAACCTTTCGGAGACACCCCTGAGTTCCTTCCGTATTCATCTAGCAAACAACCAACAGCTCGTCTTTGAGCCATTTGATAGGCCGGGCTTCCTCGACCTCCATGCTCGTCTCCGAGCCATCTGATTGATCTATTTTTAAAAAGTGTTTTCGTAAAGTAAACGCAATCAGGACGGTGTCGCTAGTAGTTAGCCGCGATGAGTACGGGTCGTCCGCAGGGAAACATGAATTTTTTTCTTGCTTTAGACTAGTTGATTGAAAGATGGGTTGATTGGTTGTAGTTACGGATGTAAGATTTTATAAAGAAGAGACTTGAGGTTTCATATGGCTTAGTAGTAATGGATGACTAATTAAGAATGACTCATTTTATCTTTTAATAGTTTAAGACTAGATCGATAGTGATGAATGTGGATTATGATTCTTTTGAAAGAAACTAGGGTTTCCCCACTCTTAACCCTTATCCTTGCATTCATCTCAATTCATGTCTAGCCCCTAACAAAACAAGTGTTGATCTAATCTCAAATCTTGGTCGAGACTATCAATAAATTGGTAGCGCGCCCGATAAGGATGTTAACATTTATCTTGCTAAAATTTATAAACTTTAAAATGTATAAAAGAAGTTAAAATATTTTATCATCTATTGATCTACTCTAGCTATGAACCCTAGAAAGTTAGGAATTACTCACGCATGGTTGGAGAAGAAAGAATGAAGAATGAGATCATAATGTAAAATGCAGAAATTAAGTGCAGAAATTAAATATAGAAAGTAAAATGCAAAGAGAATTAAAGCTAAAAATCTACCTTTATTAATCAACTATATCATGTACAAATCCTTTTAAAGTAGAGTACAAAAATCCTAGTTTTTGCTCTCGATCTCTATCTTGTTGGAAGTAGATGAACAGCTGATGATCACCTAGATGCGTGGATCACTTCGGACCTCTTGATCTCTTCGGTTGATGATTTTTCATGTGAAGCTCTCAGTCCTTTAAATAGTCACGGAAACTAGGAACCCTAGTTGCCAGATGTTAGGATATGCAGATACGATCTCACCTACCAAATCTCAAATCCTACGGCCACAAAAGGACCGCGGATCCGTCGCGAATATAGGTGTTTGGCCGCCCAACCGCGGCTCTTTGGTGGTATCAGAACTTGAAAATTCTTCAGGTCTTTAGTGTTAACATGTGTAGATCTTCTAAATGTCTGGATTTTGAGAATCTTACTCTGAGTCTTTGTCGTTGCTAGATCTTATATTTTCCCTCAATATTTCGGCAGATTTGATTTCGACATCTCGGATCTTTTGATCTCCAGATCTGAGCTAATATCTGCACAATATCTCAAGTTATACTGTTAGTAATATTTGTTATTATTTTGAGATATTATCCTAACCATTTTTATGATACAATATTTTAAGAATATTGATTAAAATTATTTGATATGATATGCATATTTTAATTAAAATATTTCATTTAAATATTATATACATGTATTTTTCCTCATTATGTTAATTATAATGTAAAAACATATGATAATAATCTTTTTACACATAAACTCTCATATGTTCTATAATTATAATAAACTCCTTTTAGAACTTAACAATAGTGGGGGAAATAATCATTCAAATGTGCAATATTTCAAACTAATCAAATACCCCCAAACTTAATTTTGATCGTCCCGAGCAAACTAGTTATTAAGAAGAAGAAAAAGAGAAAAAAAAAACCTAGCACACTTTCGTAGGCAATGCGATTGCACTGAGCACGTGCAGCAAGACTTTAAATCTCTAGGTGTCCCTAATAGGAGGAGTGTTGTCTCCTAAGGGTTTTCAGTGGATCACACCCATAAAATCCCATAATAAAAGAAAAAAAGATGAAAGTTATATATAAAGATAAGGAATATATAAAAGAAAGAACTTGAAAATAAGAGTTTCAAACTACACTAGCTTTTTAGTTGCCATGAGCCCTATCTTAATGGTCGTGAAAAGATATCAGAAATCACATCATCTCTCAATAAAACATCACTTTTAGTCTCCCTCCCTATCTTTCTTCCAAACATCGATCATATACCCCTACGTGTGTGTAAAAGACATCCCTACACTTAGAGAATTCAATTCAAGCTATCATACTCTTGTCTATCTTCCTTAGTACTTTTTAGTCGGTGAATATTTCAGATGGAATTGCTCACACATTTTTCATGCGACCGTTAATACTTCTCGAGGTGCTAACCAACCGATTACCAAATGTGCTCACTCTTTAGGCATAATTAGCAATATCCTCGTCTTGAAATACCAAAGGCTTAGCAAAGGCTCCCAAACCAGTTGGTCTAAGGCATTAGGTGATAAAGCACCCTCACTATATTTTGTTATGCTGCCTTAAGTAATTACAAAACCAGTGTTCATTTTTCTTCACCATTTTTTCATTTATATTTTTATTTGTATATTTATTTTCCTTCATACTAAGGCTTTTAGACAAGAGCATTTCAAGGTATCTTTTACTATCCCAAGTTTCAAGATGTGTGCAAGTGCATATAGTAGAGTATCAACGTTCAAATGTTTAGACTCAAGAATAGAGAATATTTTTCAGACTTATTTCTATTCTCGGATTAGTGATTCACTTCATCTTACTAACTCTTGGGACAACAGCTCATGACTACCTATTACTAGGTTCGTTATAAAATATCTAATTTTTTTACTTGTCTTAAACTTTTCCTTCCTATCATATGTATTTTCACTTTCTAACATTCATTATCAAAAAAAAAATTGTGCTTTTATTTAATATAATGCAAAAAATGATGCGTGAATAAGCACAAACATCTCCCAAATCTATTTGCAGCAGTGTCCTCGCTGATGTCATCAGTTAAGCTTAAAACCTGTAGACTTGGGAGGAAAAGTTAGTAACGGGGACAAGAATTAATGACAGTGAAATCCTCCCCCAAACTTATTTTTGGCTCACAATTTTGTAAAAAATTGTTTCTTTTAAGAGCCAAAATATTTTCTCCCCCTCAAACTTGAGTAAAAAAAGTATTAAGCATTTAAAAATATAAAAAAGAGGGTAAAGTTATTGGTCTATGCAAAGTTTTACAAAGACCAAAAGTCAACACCAACCATTCAAATATTTTATCAATGTAACACCATGGTTGGTGGAAGATCATAGATGTGCAGAAGTGGGGAGATATGAGGCGGAATCGACCGGGTTTACGTCTCGATTGGTAGAGACGAAACGGTGATAGCACATTACTCGCATTCTCGTTCTTGATAAGAAGAAGGGATGGCAGTTCGACTTCTTTGGGTGGTTGATTCATCACAACTCACATGTCTTCTAGGAATGCGAGTTCTTTAGCAAAAATATCTTCAAAACTTTCATCAAGGTTTCGAATGATAATTTCATCGGAAAGGGAGTTATGAAACTCGGATAGCTCGACTAAATCATTCGACAAGTCAAAGGGTTCGGACTTAGGTGTGGACTTGTCGACAGAAGGGTCTTCACGTGTATAATAAACAGTAAGATCAAACCCTAACGCACTAGTGGCGTCGAGATCAAAATCATGAAGCTCCTCAAATTCGCAACTGTCGGAAGCTATCTTTTCGACAAAACAAACATGAGTATAGGGTTCTGATGGTTGACTTCCAAGATTATAGATATTAAGCTCAATTGTCATCTTCCCGAAGGACAGTTCATTGAACCGTTACGACAATTGATTATCGCGTTTGAAGTTTCTAGGAAAGGTCGACCTAGAATCACCGGAATTTGGTTTCGTGGGTTCGCTACAGGCTGTGTATCTATAACTATAAAGTCTACAGGGAATATAAATTCCTTGACTTTGATTAACACGTCATCTAGCTCACCCCGAGGTTGGGTGATAGATCGATCGTCCATCTGGAGAGTGCAATGTGTAGGTTTCAACTCTCCTGTCCCTAATTGCTCATAAACATAATACGGAAGCAAGTTAACACTAGCACCTAAATCGAGTAGAGCACGATTGATACTTTTATCCCCAATAGTTATAGATATTGTAGGACAACCGGGGTCCTTACGTTTCGTGGGCACCAATTAGGTAAGAGAATTGCTCATATTACTTGCTAAGAAAACCTTTTTAGGTACTTGAGTTTTCCTCTTCCTGATGCACAAGTCCTTCAAAATTTTTGTATAGGACGGAACTTGTTTGATAGCATCTAGGAGAGGGATATTTATGTTAACTTGCTTAAAAATGTCCACAATCTTCTCCATTTGGGAACTTAGTCTGTTGGCCCTCAACCTATGTGGAAAAGAAGTTTTATCAATAAGGGTTGGGTCCAACTTTTGAGGAGAAGTTTGTGAGGATGGAATGGATCCTAAAATTGGATTTGGGATGGTTGTATATGGTAATTCCTTCAAGGAAGTGGGATGAGGGTTCGAGCCTAGTGGGAAACAGAGAATAGGCTCGAAAGACGATAGTGGACTAGACGAAATAGGATTAGAAGTAGTAACCGGGGTTTCATCTGATTCATCCTCAATAACTTTTTTACCAATATTGTTATTCAGCACTTTTCCCGATCTTAACGTAGTTACAACACTCACATTATGATTTTGAAGGATGATATTAGCGCTTTGTGAGTGGCTGGGATTTGGTAGAGGTTGAGATGGAAGTATTCCTTTCTCTCTCTCACTCATCACGGTATTTAACTGTGCAAGTTGTGCTTCTATCGATTTAATACTTTCACCGTGGGAAGTAGTGTGTTGCACTAACGTTTGGATAGAAGACGTTAAATTAGCCGTCGTTTGTGTAGACTGTTTAATGAACGTTTCTAAGTTTCGTTCGAGTGCAGAGGATTTATCAGTACCGGCCATTGGGAAAGAATTATTATAAGGTGTAAAGTTGTTGGCCGGATTTTGAAAAGATTGCGGTTGAAAGGGGTGCTTACTTTGTTGTGGTGGCTGCTGGTGCTGTGGGGGAGGCCTTTGATAGTTGCTTGGGAACTGGTTTTGATTTTGAGTTTGGTTTTGGTTCCAACCAAAATTAGGATGATTCCTCCATCCCTGATTGTATGTAGAATAATAAGGATCGTTTCTAGATTGTTCCTGAAAAGCAGCATTAGTTTGTTGTTGACCTTGAAACAGGGGATTTAAAGGTGATGGGTCAGAACAGCAACCACACACGGTTTTGGGGAGCATAACTTAGTTAGGGAGGCAGACGAGAATTTGTTTTCGATAGCGTCGAGTTTCTTTTGCATCGCGGCCATTTCGGCTTTTACTGCGATGGAAATATCGAGCTGATGAATACCTGCCCTAGATGAAGATGAAGTTGGTCTAACGCTTTCCCACTTTAAGGTTTGTTCGGCGAGATCTTCCAGGATTGCTAAGCTTCGCCATCATCTTTAGACATGAAATGGCATTGACAAATAGTTTCAAGCATTTGTTTCGTGGCAGGATTAACACCCTCATATATAATTCGACAAAGTTGCCATCTATCAATTCCGTGATGGGGGCATTGTAGAAGAAGATTCTTAAACCGCTTAAAGTATTTCCAGAATGGTTCGTTGGGAAGTTGGGTAAACTGGTTAATCTCGCTTCGAACACGGGCGATTTTGTGATTGGGATAAAATTTCTTAAGGAATGCTATAACGAATTCATCCATTTGGCGATAGATTGTGCGACAGTGCTATAGAGCCATTTTTCTGCTAGGTCACACAAGGTAAAAGGGAGAAAACGTAATCGCATAGTATCCCCTAAAAGTTGGATTGTGCCTATCATTGCGCATACGTTTTCGAATTTGGTTATAAAAACGTATGCGTCTTCGGATTCAAGCCCGTGAAATTTGGGCAACAAGTTGATGAAGTGGGGTTTAATTTCAAAATTATCCCTATTGGCCGGTGGAATAGACAGACAAGTAGGAAGGAGCCTACGTACGGGATAGCATCTTTCTTGGAGAGAGATGCGCGGTGAATTCTGCACACCTACGGGTGGTGCCAGGGGTATTGTTAAAATCCGATGGAGATCTGTCCATCTCGGGAGGTGTGGTGGGTGGAGAAAAATTAGAAGATGAAGAAATACCGACTTCGGAGTCGATAGAAAAAACGCGGACAAGACGGGCACTAGAATCTCATGTCCAGCAGATCATGCACTAAGCGGGTTTAGTGCACGTGGCAGCGTGTGTGAGAATGATTTTTAAGAAGGTTTGTTTTTTAAAAAGTGTTGGACGTGAGGATTGACTCAACAAATCACAAAAATGCACAATCAATTCTTAGAACTAAGGTCACCTAGGTCAAGTCACTAGACCGCTCCTAGACTTCCAAAGGACAAGTCGCAGGATCAATCCTCTGCCACTTCTTTATCGCTCTTGTAGCCAGGTAAGTGCCAGGTAAGTGGAAGATATTCGCTATACGAATCATCGAAAATAGCAGGCCTAATTAAGTAATCGCTTTCCTTAGTCAAACTTACTTAGGCACCACAAGAGAAATGCGGATAAACGATAGATTACCCACGACCCTCCTCTATCTTAATTGAGCACGACATTTCTTAGAGGCTTGGTCTAGATATTTTTTAATTAATGTAGGGAGATAGTATGCTCGTTTTGTGATTTGTGGGCCTAGGAAGGGTGATAAAATCCCCCACCTAATCTGGATTTGGGTTATTGCCCCTTAATGTCCGGTTTAGATATGTGCAAACAAACCGATATCAAAACACACAAAAAGATTTTTTGAGCGGCGATATTTGCAAAGAATCCTCAAAAAATATTAGATTATTGAAGCTTAGAGGAGAGAGATAGATTTGATAAGGATACCAGAAGATTTTGTGGTCTTAATTCTTCCACAGAGCCGTGGTTCCGCGGCTAAATTAACACTTCTGCCGCGGTTCCGCCGCCGGCTTGAGGAATCTTTTGCTTAGTTTTCTTCTGTGCCCTCCTATGCTCCTCTGAGGTACGATGAAATTCTCTAACTCTCTGTTGGCTTTCTCCAGTTACTCCATATTTCTTTGCAAAACTCGCACAATAATAGTTAAATACACAAGATACGGTTTTGATTATGTTCTGTTATGGATTTTATAAGAATTCAACCCAAATAGCAAGAGAAAAATTACAACCGTTTCCCCGGCAATGACGCTATTTGATTGATCTGTTTTAAAAAAGTGTTTTTGTAAAGTAAAGTAACCGCAATCAGGACGGTGTCTTCAGTAGCCAGCCGCGATGAGTACGGGTCGTCCGCAGGGAAACGTGAATTTTTTTCTTACTTTAGATGAATTGCTTGAAAGATGGGTTGATTGGTTGCAGTTACGGATATACTACGGATGTAAAATTTTATAAAGAAGAGGCTTGTAGGGTTCATATGGCATAGTAGTAATGGATGACTAATTAAGAATGACTCATTTTATCTTTTAATCGTTTAAAACTAGATTGATAATGATGAATGTGGATTAAGGTTCTTTTAGAAGAAACTAGGATTTCCCCACTCTTAACTCTTGTCCTTGCATTGATCTCTATTCATGTCTAGCCCCTAACAAAATAAGTTTTAATCTAATCTCAAATCATGGTTGAGACTATCAATAAATTGGTAGCGCGCCCAATAAGGATGTTAATATTTATTTTGCTTAAGTTTATAAACTTTAAAATATATAAAATAAGTTAAAATATTTTATCATCCATTGATCTACTCTAGCCTACGAACCCTAGCAATTTAGGAATTATTCACGCATGGTTGGAGAAGAAAAGATGAAGAATGAGATCATAATGTAAGATGCAGAAATTAAATACATAAAGTAAAATGCAAAGAGAATTAAAGCTAAAAATATACCTTTATTAATCAACTATATCATGTACAAATCCTTTTAAAGTAGTGTATAAGAGCCCTAGTTTTTGCTCAAGATCTCTATCTTGTTGGAAGTAGATGAACAGCTGATGATCACCTGAATGCGTGGATCACTTCGGACCTCTTGATCTCTTCGGTTGATAATTTTTCATGTGAAACTCTCGGTCCATTAAATAGTCACAGAAACTAGGAACCCTAGTTGCCAGATGTTAGGATATGCTGATACGATGTCACATACCAAATCTCAAATCCTACGGCCACAAAAGGGCCGTGGATCTGCCCCTAATATAGGTGTTTAGCTGCCCAACCGTGGCTCTTTGGTGGCATCAGGACTTGAAAATTCTTCAGGTCTCTGGTGTTGACATGTGTAGATCTTCTAGATGTCTGGATTTTGGGAATCTTACTCTGCCTTTCTGCCATTGCTAGATCTTATATTTTCCCTCAATATTTCGGCAGATTTGATTTCGATATCTCGGATCTTTTGATCTCCAGATCTGAGCTAATATCTGCACAATATCTCAAGTTATAGTGTTAGTAATATTTGCTATTATTTTGAGATATTATCCAAACCATTTGTATGATAAAATATTTTAAGCATATTGATTAGAATTATTTGATATAATATGCATATTTTAATTAAAATATTTCATTTAATTATTATATGCATGTATTTTCCCCCATTACCTTAATTATAATGTAAAAACATATGATAATAATCTTTTTACACATAAACCCTCATATGTTGTATAATTATAATAAACACTTTTTAGAACTTAACAATAATGGGGAAAATAATCATTCAAATGTACAATATTTGAGACTAATCACCATCCTGACAGGCCGAGCTTGCTCGGCTTCCCCTATCAACCAAGAGCGCGAAGCCCAAGCGCCCCTGCAACGGCTTCGTGTATCTCGCCAGGGCGGGATATCCGCCTCCCCACGTTCCATGCCCCACGCCGGCACGTCCTTCCATTAATAGGCGTATCCCGCTACTGATGCGGGAATAACGTGGGGGCGCAACTGACGACGAAGATCTCGCGCCTGCTCGCTCCACGCGACAACTATATAAATCCCTCTTTCAGACGACTCAGGTAACTCGAACTCTACCCAATAGGTCGCTATGCTGCTCTTATTCTCCGGCACTAACTTGATCATCGGAGAGTCCTATGGTGGTTTCCCGCCCCGGGACTTCCCTTGCAGGTAGCTCAGCCTCAGCAACTTCCAACAATCCATTGAGATCCACACACTCAACAACCCCCAAAATAAATCTCAGACGCTCAAAACTGCTCGCTACCAGATTGACGAAGGACAACGTCTGACAGAGATCACAGCCTCCATCACATACTCATCGCGGCTAGCTATTTGCGACACCGTCTTAATTGCGGTTATTTACAAAACATACACAAACACTTTTCGCACGAACAATCAGCTGAACCAACATAGCGCGATATTGACTCCCAATACCGGTATAGACGAATCCCTGATGATTGTTCACCGTCTCCATGCGGTTCAGGACTATACCCAACTAAAAAACCTGTTTGCATGACTCCTTTGAGCCATGTTAGGGTAGTAAACTAAGTACAGTGGGAACTCACACGAGACAAATGAAAATCTCAGGTCAAAGGACTAACCTGTACTTATGCCACGAGAGAAATTCAATCTGACGATAGGTATAATACCATTTAGAAGTTCCCGGTGAGTCCGTCCGGTGTACTCACCTCCAGTGAGCACCTGTATACTATCTTAGGTGACTCAACACCAATGGCTTGTGAGACCGGTCACTGCCCCTCATTGGGGTCTCGAAAAGTATACACTAGTCTACTCTGGAGTATCGATACCCAGTCTCGATATTCTCTCGACTCGGGACATTTAAGGATGTGCTTATGGACCTCCCAGCTCCTACGTATATGATCACCATCATAATGCTGGTGGTCAAGCAATAATCCTACAGGTTTTATCAAGACGTATACACATAATGATAAATACAAATCAGATAGCATACTATCATCTCGAGTAAAATTGTTCTACCTGTATAGGTTCTCGTTCAATTATCATAATCGCATACCTGCAATTATAATAATTGCCTTGAGGACACTATATCCAACACAACACTCACCTCCGGCCGCCCCAGACTCGTCAGCAACCTTCAACCTCGTTGCAGCACCACCACCTTGTTTCCCATCGCCGTTACCGACTCCATACACTTGGTCTTCACCGCTGAGCACCCTTTACCTGAGCATCCAAGGCAACTCCAGTGTCGACATCACCTTCTTCTGTTCTCGATCATCGACAGCCCCTCTCCTTGCAACTGAGATCTCAGAGCCGAGCAAGCTTGGATTTTTCATCGTGTGTCGTTATTCCGTGTCCATATTACTCCGTTCGTATCCGTATTCATCGTAACCAAGGCAAGATTACAACTTGTTGCATGCTAGTTTATTTATACTTATATCTATAGTGTCGTAGTTGATTATTAATTTACCATTTTATTTATATATAATCCGTATTTCATTAGTTAGTTAACACTAACATGTTTATAATTATAGTTTATAAAGTTATGCAAATTTAATCTAAAACTAGAAATTATAACAAACTATTCTAGTTCAGTCAATCGACAAATCGAAGTATAGAAATCAATATGATTATTTTCGTTACGCTATTTACAGCTCCGCGATAACCGTATATCATTACGACCCGTTTGCACGATGGTATTATGAATAAACACTTTATATGAATTAATATACTACTTTGACATACTTATAACCCGTTATCTTGTTACAGATAGTGTTATCTTGCTTATACCTATTTACCAATAATATTTACCGATACCAACAATTCCAACTTATTGTCCTGATAGACGTGACATGTTGTCTAGATAAACATAATATGTACATGTCTGTTTCTGTATTGGTATTAGGTAGATATTATTCATACCTGACTTGGAAAACAAAACCTGGAGAAATGGGAAAATCAAAAATGTAACTGAAGTGTAACTTAAAAGGATATTACTTGATCCGTGGTTCCGGAAGGTAACAGAACAGAATCATTCGTGATTCATACCACTTGATCCGTGGTTCCGAGGGGTAATGGAACAGAATCATTCTTGATTCATATATCTTAGTCTGTGATCTCGGGAGGGGGGGTAACGGGATATATACTTTTGAGTTACATGGAGGAGTATATTCATTGGTTTCAAATACCTGTAGGACGGTTAACCTAGAAATACAGACTTTAGGATACGCGTAACATATCTATGGCCTGCTGTTATAACACCTGTGATTGTTTTGTTTATACTCATTCCTTATTTACACGTGACATCCTGTATAGCACATTGTTCAGTTTATTATTATGATGATGATGATGATGATGATGATGATGCATTGACGTCTGGATTTTGCATGGTCCGGTTCATTTAATCTTATCGCGGGAAGATCGAGAATATTTTGACAGGCAAGCTGAGCAGTGAAGAGATTTCTGTTGATTTAGTTTACTGATGTTTCAGACTTATTTTTCTAGTTATGGTTTTGTCGTTGTGATCCTATAAGGGATGAGATTAGAATATTATTTCTTGTTGGATCTTTATTGGTAACAACCCTAACCTTCTGTACGAATTTTTTTCAAAATACAGAAAGGGACACTTAAGCCTGAACACGAGTTATAAGTTTGTTTTGCTTTTGAACAGTAAGAAAGAGCTTATAGCTCACTGGTAAAGTCTTGCACTGCTGAGACAAAGCACCTGAGTTCAAATCCCATCAGCCACGTTATCTTTTTGTTTTAATTTCTTTTAATTTTTTTAGAAGCACAAGAGTCTTCACGTGCACAACACGTAAAACTAAGAGTCACACTCTAAACAAACTGATACAAATCAGTATTCAGATCTGAAAAATACGGAAATAAATATACGAACGCTGAGGATTTACAACTTTTCCAAGAAACTCTGCGAAAACGTTGCCCAACTGATCGGCTTGGGCAGACGGGTCTCCTCCATGAGCCACCACTTGCGGGCATAATCCACCAGTTAGATGCGTACAACATCCACTCTCTTGTCATCTGGAATCTGCGCGGCGACGAGCAGATTCTCCGTATCAACTAGCCACTGCTCTGCTGGCAACGGCTCCTCCAAACCAGTAAATATGGACGGGCCAAGCCTTCTGAAATCCGCCATGGTACCCTCACGCTATGCTGGCTTGGGTGCTACTGCGTCTACGGACTGCTGGACTGTCTGCAGACCCTCCTGAAAAGTCTCGGCTTGCCGCTGATTCAGATCGGTTTGCCGTTTCTGGTTCTCCAGCATCCCACGTATAACTCCAAGTAATGTGGCGTTATCAACACGCCTCTAGTACAATCGCAAATCTCTATCCGCCATTCTGAAGCCAAGACACTGAAGAGAATTAGCACGATAAATAGGATTCAATAACAAGATAGTTATAGATTCAAGAATGGCAAGATAGTAATGTGGCAGGACATGTTCCTAATTACGGGTTTTCTGATTAGTGTATTGAGTTTAACATCCAACTACAAAAGAACCAAACCCGATTAACCCTAAATCCTATGGCTCTGATACGCTAACTACGGCACGTGACAGAGCCAACCATGCTACCTGTGGTTAGGAAATATCCCTCCACGGTCACATTACGGCTGTCTATAGGATATCAAGAACTGTAAAATATAAAATCTATCTAATACATGTCCATTTGCCAAAATAAAAGAGTCAAGAAATGTATAAGCGGAAACGATAATAATATCCAATAAACAACATATAGAAATACGTCCTAATATGGGCTCACATCAAGAAATAAAAGCTGCGGAAAATAACTAGACTAAACATCACTAAACACAATCCTCACTGCTCGACTTGACGGCTAAATACTCATGTTCACCCTGCGATAGAGATAGAGGAACTGAGCCATACAAAACCCAGACGTCGGTGTGTCATAACATCGAAATAACAGTAATAACCAGGATGTAACAAGATATATAGACATGAATATAAATCAACAACATGAATATAAACAGTGAAGTGCGTATGTATGTGATGTGCGATGAGTAATCTAAACTGTGCTACTGGGTTATCTACTCTAAAGTTTTTGAAATCAATTTAATGGAATCGTCGATGTAACTCAATAATATCCTGTGCATGCCCGGGACCACTGTCAAGATTCTCGGGCTGAATCCAAGATGTGGCGCTAGGTAATAAACATGTAACATGTACGGATGAATGATGTCAACAACATCATCCCGGGGTTGGCCTAACCCGTAAAGACTGATCAGTATAAGTATCGAATTGTCGAGTTACAAGTCAGGTTTCATTATTGATTTTCCCTTACCCCTCAAGGTTATGTGTTCAAGTCAGGTATTGATAATATAGGACTAATGCCAACACAGGATCAAGTAGGTAAGTTTTGTCTATATAGACAATGGGCTACGTCCGTCAGGACAACAAGTCAGGATTGTCGGCATTAATAACAAGATCAAGTATCAAGTCAAGTAGTGTATCAGGGCATGTCATGTGGTGTTTATGTATCAAATGGACACCAAATATAAAATTGTAAACGATATCGGGATCACGGTAAATAGTGCTGATATCAGAATGCATATGTGTCTATCTGTAATAACCTATATACGTACCCATGACTATGTAAGATGCAACTAAACAACATGTTGCACTAATATAAATGTATTATGATATAATGAGGTTCCGGCATGCAACTAGATATGCAATTCTCCGTACGGATATGTACGGGTATCGTAAAACGGTAAAACTATAATATCGGATGCACAATTAAAATACATGTATTATTTTTATTCATATGGATATAAATATAGTAACATAGCATGTAGTAAGATAAACTTGGCTGAACGGATCTCACGTCGGGGTACGTACGTCATGTTCGGCATCGGTAAACGTCGCGATGCGAATCACGTGCGTATGGGACTAAACTTGGCTGCCCAAAGACATGACCATGCTGGATGATGATGACGACTGGGTCACCCGGATCGTCGGTGACATGCGTGATTCCAGCGATGGCCGGAAAAACCAAGAATCAAGAAAAGAGAAGAAGAAGAAATAAAAGAAGAGAAGAGAAGGAATGGGATATGGCTCGGCTTGGTTGGGTTCTGGGACATAGGAGAAGATGACGAGGTCAGGGTGATCTCCGGCGATGAGGGGTGCCGGCGTCGGGGTGTAACGGCAAGGCAGCGGGATTCTTGGGTTGTGTGTGTTGGGCTTGTAGGGTGTTCTCGGGTCTGCAGAGGTTTGTGGATAGGTCGAGGGTGTAGTGACGAGAGCGAGGAGGTGATGAAGGTGAGGTCTGGGGTTGCGATGAAGTCGACGGCGAGGTCTAGGGTTTGAGGCAGTGAGTGGTTTCTTGGTTGTCGGGGAGTGCGGGTGTTGGGTGATGGTGGTGTCGGGGTTGGAGAGAGGAAGTGGAGGTGGTGGTTACGGTGATGGGACGATGGTGAGGTCGTCGGCGACGAAGGTGAAGGAGGCTAGGGTTTGGGTTCACGGGAGATGGGTTTGTTGGGGGTTGTAGTCGTGGTGGTGGCGGGGAGTGCTCGGTAAGGAGAGAGGGTGACGAGGTGGTCGAGGGCAAGGGAAAGGTGAGGGGATGAAGGCGAGGAGGTCGGTGGCGTGAGTTGGGCTTCTTGCGGGAGGAGGTAAGGAAAGTGAGGAAGAGAGAGAGAAGATGCTGAGCATATTAGGTTTGGTATATTAATATATAAATATATAAGAGGGGAGAGAGAAAGGCTGGTGAGGATGAGAAAATATTAGATTAGGGGAGAGGGAGAGAGGGGCGGGGATTTTAAAAATATATAATAGTTGTATATTTTAGCTGTTAGGTTATATTAGGTTTTAAATATATTATAATATATATATATATATATATTCTAGCATATTAGCTAATACAAATATACTCCGAAAAATGCCCGGGCTGTGTCTAAAAATCTAGTTTTAAAATGCGAATAATATACGTATCAACCAAAACTACAATGCGTTGTCCGGTTAAAGAAAATGTATACCCCCAAGAACGGATACACGTAAATGCACGTAGCGATCCAAACGAGTCCATTTCATTAAACGGGACATGAACACGATATCAGGATGTAGCCATAAGGCATGGGGTATGATGCAGGCCATGCTAGGTATTTAAAATATTATATTTGGTTAGATTTGTATTATTTAAAACATATGCAGATGCCAAATATATGATACAGGTATATAGAACATATATATGTGCACGGATTCTCTGTATTAGCAAGAATATGTCGCATGTTAATCAATTCTAATAAAAATGTAATCTAGATCCATAAGGGGTTTCAAGCATGCGGGTCGTGTCAGATACTAAACACAGATACTGATGATGCTCGATATCGTCGATTTCCCAGATCATGACACATAGCACATGACGTGTCCTGAAGCTAGCAAGAAAGGACCAGGAACGGTACGTCGGTAGAATACCCCGGGTCTGCAGCCTATGGACATGGTCGTCCTTCTGCGACCGACCATACCATTCCTGTGCCCGCCTTACAAACAACCGTTGGCTCACCTCCGAGCCCCCTGCACAACTGGCCTCCTCGGCCCTCTCAGCTCGTCTCCGGGCCTTAGCAGAACCAGGATACCTCGGCCTCCCGCTCGTCCCCGAGCTTCCCGCCGAGCTCATCCTCCTCAGTCTCATCCTGACCGACCCGCAGCACTGATCACAGGCTCCCACGCCACGGCTCCGCGAATCTCACCATGCGTGAGATATCCGCCGGCCACATCCCGCGTTCCACGCCATCATGATCCCCCATTAACGAGCCTATCTCATCATTAATACGGGATCCCGCCTATCACGCGGGCGTGACGCCAGGAGCGTAACGGCCGGCATGATTCTCACGCCTGCCTGCCTGTTGCCACCACTATATAAACCCCTCTTTCAGATGGTTCAGGTAAGGGTTTCTTTCCTCACTAAGCCGTTACTCTGCTCAAATATCCGGTCTAACTTGATCGTCAGAGGGTTCTCGGTGGTACAACCACCCTGGGACTTCCTTGCAAGTAGCTCGGCCTCAACCACCCCAAACCCATTGAGATCCACATGCTTCAGGAGACAACCTCCAACTCAATCTCAGCCGTCCATCATCGCTCACAGCAGATCTACGGAAGGTAACATCTTGACGAGATCCGACATCCGTCAGCTGGCGCCGTCTTTGGGAAAATGATTGATTCCACTGAACAAAGCTCGCCTTCCGATCTCAACTCAATGGCGAGCGATCTCCGCGACGATCCAAGCGCTAGCCGCCGCCTCCCCCACAACGGAGGCACGGACGAATCTCCTCCCCCAAACGCCATCAACGCCCTAGCCACCCGGATAGATCGATCCGCGTCCGTCGTGGATGCGCTCTTCCGTGTCCAAACGGCAGGGCAGGATCCCCAGGTCGCCGCTCCCCACCTCGGGATCGGAACCCATACAGAGGGAGAGAAGACTCTGTTCGCGTCGGTACGGCCGACCACCGCCTCGCTGGCTCCCACGACCACAGATCTCCCAGGACAACATATTCTATGACCCGCTGAGCGCCCCACAGTTCAACACCAAGGTCCATCGCCGGAGCGTCTCGCCCTGAGCCTCATCGCGCCCATGTCCCTCCTGAGGAGGTGTCGATCAGCTTGCCTATGCCCAAGCATAACCGACACCCCCTCCATCGACGGGGTCGCGCGGACAGTACTCGTCATGGCGGCTCGAGGACTACCTCGCCAGGGGACCTAAGGAACCTCATCGAAAGGAACTGGGGCTCATCAAAGATCATGGTCATGTCGGCGTGGGGTACGTCGAGTACTTACGAGACTCAGCACCCCACGCCGGTCATGGAGGCTAAC
The DNA here is from genome assembly GCA_030015575.1 of Agapanthus africanus. Lineage (NCBI taxonomy): Eukaryota > Viridiplantae > Streptophyta > Magnoliopsida > Asparagales > Amaryllidaceae > Agapanthus > Agapanthus africanus. Next base: position 112,902,488 of record JASDDO010000028.1, read on the forward strand.
AGCCGTCCGAGGAAGAAGTCCAGGGAGACCGAGCCGATCATTTTTTTACGACGGGGACCTCCACGGCATATACCTGCCCCACAACAATCCTCTGGTGATTACGGCTCGGGTCCACCAATACGAGGTGCATAGGATACTGGTCGACTCGAGAAGCTCGGCGGACATTCTCTTCTACGACTGCCTTCTGCGCATGGGGCTCACCCCGGCAGAACTAAGGCCGACCTCCCACGTCCTTTCAGGATTCACCAACCACTCTATCCCGGCGGAAGGGGTAATCACTCTGCAGTTTAACGTCGGGGAGGCCAGCCGCACGCGAACAGTGCCTGTGGAATTCATCGTAGCGAGAATCCCATCGGCCTACAACATCTTCCTCGGCCGCCCCACGCTGAACTCTTTCCGGGCCCAGATATCGACCTACCACCTCGCGATGAAGTTCCCTCTCGACCAGGGCAGGATAAGTCGGGTCTATGGAGACCAGCGGATTGCAAAGGTTTGCTTCACCGCAACATCTTCATCTCAGCGGCCAACCGACGATGTCGAGGGTGAAGGTGAAATCAGGGGTTCTCTGGACACTCGAGACGAGCAAAAAGAGGTGGTCCGAGGGACCCCGGTGGAGCCACTGACAGAGGTCCCCCTCATAGAAGGGGACGGCGAAAAAATCGTTCAGATCGGATCTCTTCTGACAGGAACTCAGCGAGATGACCTGGTTCATTTCCTCAGAAACAACACCGACGTGTTCGCCTGGGCGCCTACTGACATGCCTGGAATCGACCCCAAAACCATATCCCACAAGATCAGGGTAGATCTTACGGCCCGACCCGTCAGGCAGAAAAAGCGAAGCTTCGCTCCATTCAAACAGAAGGCCATCGAGGACGAAGTAGATCGGCTCCTCACCGCCAACTTCATTCGGAATGTACCCTATTCGGAGTGGCTGGCGAACGTAATTCTGGTCAAGAAGTCGAGCAGGAAGTAGCGCATGTGCGTCGACTTCACCGACCTCAACAAAGCCTGCCCCAAAGACAACTATCCCCTCCCTCAGATAGATCAGGTCATCGATAGCTCGGCGGGCCATGAGCTATTGAGTTTCATGGATGCTTTTTCTGGCTATAATCGGATCTGTATGAATTCGGCAGACGAAGATCTTACCGCATTCATAACGGACCGGGGGGTGTACTGCTACAAGGTGATGCCCTTCGGCCTCAAGAACGCCGGAGCAACGTACCAACGATTGGTCAACCGCATGTTCAAGCCGCAGATCGGCAGGAACATGAAAGTTTATGTCGACGATATGCTCGTCAAGTCGGTATCGTCGGTCGCCCACACCAAGAATCTGGGCTAGGCCTTCGAAGTACTCCGCAAGTTCAAGATGAAACTGAACCTCGCCAAGTGCGCATTCGGGGTCACCGGGGGAAAGTTCCTCGGTTTCATGGTCACCCACCGTAGAATCGAAGCTAACCCAGAGAAAATCGATACTATCCTCAACATGGCCACGCCCAATACTAACGTCGAGATCATGTGACTAACAGGTCGAGTACCCGCTCTGAGCCATTTCATGTCGAGGTCTAGGAAGAAGTGCCTCCCGTTGTTCAAAGCTCTAAGGAAGATCCTGAGATTCGAATGGTCAGAGGAGTGCCAGACCGCCTTTGACCAATTAAAGAGGCACCTTACGATGCCGTCGCTGCTCACCCGACCAGTTGAAGAAGACGAGCTATCACTGTATCTGGCGGTGTCCGACCAAGCAGCAGGCTCAGTGCTCGTTCGAGAGGTCGATGGAGTGCAGAAGCCGGTATACTATGTGAGCTACGTCTTTAAAGAAGCAGAAACGAGGTATCCATCCATGAAGAAGATCGTCTTGGCACTCGTTGTGGCCTCAAGGAAGCTACGGCACTACTTCCAGGCGCACACCATCCTCGTTCTTACCGAACGCCCGCTGGAGGCTATCCTCTCCTCACCCGAATCCTCGGGCCGCTTAGAGAAGTGGAGGTGGGAGTTGTCCCAGTTTGATATAAAATACCTCCCGAGGCAGGCCATCAAAGCACAGGCCCTGGTCGATTTTATCGTCGAGTGCACCATCCCTAGTAAGGAGCCGAAGTCCACGCCGACCCTCGATCGAGGGGAGGCCCGACTCAGTCCCTGAGTGGGTCATTTACGTCGACGGGTCCTCGATTGAGGAAGGATGTGGTGTCGGCCTCATCATTCAAGGCCCGAATGAGGCGGAAATGGAGTATTCTTTAAAGCTCGGGTTCAAGGCTTTAAACAACGCGGCAGAATACGAGGCCCTGCTGGCTGAACTGTGCATGGCCTTCGGCTGGGGCTGAAAAACAATTTGGATCCGCAGTGACTCGGCCCTATTCGTTGGACAAGTGACCGGCCATTTCGAGGCTCGGGAACCTCTAATGGTGAAGTATCTGGCCGAGGTAAGAAGACTTCGAAAGAACTTCGACGAAGTCCAGGTAGAGCAAATACCCAGACAACTCAATGCCTAAGCTGATGCCCTGAGTAAGCTGGCTTCATCCTACTCAGCCAACAACAAGAGATCTATCCTTTTCGAGATCTTACCACGACCCAGCGTGGAAGACGGGGCGACAATACTTCATGTGTACACAGCCTAGGAAGAAGACCGAGACTGGAGGAAGCCTCTCGTGGAATTTCTAAGGGAAGGTACGCTCCCAGAAGACCGGGGAGCAGCCCGCCGTCTCCGAGCCAAAGCCCGTCACTTCGTCTGGAGCAATGGGAACCTTTACAAGCACTCAGCCCCTACTCCGGTACGTCGACCCCCATGAAGCCGACTACGTCCTCCGTGAAATCCACGAGGCAGCGCACATCAAGGGGCCCGCACCTTAATCCAGAAGGCATTGCTCCAGGGGTACTACTGGCCGACTATTCACCAAGACGCCCAGAAGCTCGTCAGGAGATGCAAAAGTTGCCAACTCCACGGAAGCATACCTCGCCTTCCGGCTACAGAGCTGACCGCCCTAACCTCCCCGTGGCCGTTTGCCCAGTGGGGAATGGACATGATAGTCCCGTTCCCTACCGATACGGGCGGGCACAAGTATGTCCTCGTAGTAGTGGATTACTTCACGAAGTGGATCGAGGCCATCCCCATCAGAAAACCGGATGCCACCACGACAATCAAGTTCCTGCAGAACAACATGATACTCTGGTTCGGCATCCCGAGGTGTATCATCACCGACCACGGGACGAACTTCGAAAACGAGAAAGTGGAGGAATTCTACAATGAGTATCATATCCTCATGAAGTTCGCCGTGGTCACACATCCCCAATGCAACGGGAAAACTGAAGTCGATAATCGAGACGTCCTCTGGGGTCTCCGGACCCGCCTAGAAGGACGCCAAAGTAGTTAGGTCGAGGAATTACCTCGGGTCCTATGGGCCCTGCGCACGTCAAAGAAGATCCCCATCGGGAAAACCCCTTTCAGCCTCTGCTACGGGACCGAGGCAATGGTCCCAGCAGAGATCTGGCTACCCAGTCATCAGGTCGAACACTTTGACGACGAAGCAAACACCACGGCCCTCCGGACCAACCTAGACATCTTGTTGGAGAAACGAGACAGGGCTCAGATTAGAGCTACCGCCTATCAACAGCAAACCGCCCGATACTACAATGCGCGAGTCAAGCGTCGCTTCTTCAAGACTGGAGACCTGGTCCTGAGGCGAAACGAGTTCGCCGATCAAGGCGGGCTGCATAAGTTTTCCCCGAAATAGGACGGTCCTTTCCTCGTTTCCGAGGTCCTTCCCGGCGGAGCCTACCGCTTGCAAGACGCGGACGGGCGCAAGTTCCTACGGCCTTACAACACTGAGAAGCTCAAGCTGTACCAGTGAGGGGAACATCTACGAGTGTGTATTTCTTCTCTCACAAGGACATTGTAAACTTTTCTAAGGTCCTTTATATTTAAATAATAAGAAGGGAACGCTAGGAAATTGCGGAAAGAAGAATTTTATTCATTCAAAAAGGTACTATGGGCTCATCAGCCTTACAGAAAAAGAAAGAGTTACAACAAAGGTGGAACGGGATCAAGGAAGTACTCCTGGTGATACTCGGAGTAGATTTCCGTCAGCCGGGCCCTAGCCGCTGCAGCCCTCTCCTGCCGACGCTGCACGCGGACCCGGGACGCCACAGAAGCACCCGACGCTCCGCCCTCTGAGCCTTGGCCCATGACGTACCTCATCTTGAAACACTCTAGAATTAGAGCCGAGGATCGGTCGTGCCTGGATTTCGAGATGAGGCCGAACCGGAAGATCGAATGCACCTTGTCGAGCGCCTCGTCCAGAAGCTCCTCAGTGAAGGGGTTGTCCAACCCCGGGGACTTCCTCCAGATCGCATACATCAACATCTGAAGCAGGGACGACCGCCGCGGGAGAAGCTGGCCGAAGTGATCCTCGAGGCGCTGAACCGCTCCCCGGTACCCCTCCTCGGCCAGAGATTGGTCGTACAAGGAGACATCACCAAGGGTAATGATCTCTTCGATCAAATACACGCGCCCGGTCATCTCAAAAGTAAGCGGCCCTGAAGGACCTGCCATCTCCTTCCCTATTTATAACTTCAAACAGAATCTTCAAGGACCCGGATTCTCGCGCTTACCGGCGCGAATCTTGAGAATCGTAGCAACTACTCCAATCTCACGCCGCCATGTGGCGAAACTGACGTGGCTTCCCAAAACGTTCTGCCTTTCCCCGTACGTTGCTGACACGTGTCGTCCATAACTGTTACCCTTCCCGGTGCTCACACGTCGGGAGGATCAGGTGAATCCTTGCATGACTAGGCAACAACCCTACTCGGTCCATCCTTAGCAAGCCCCTTACGGCCCCTCCCGCACTAAAGATCAAAGCCCTCACCAAGAGGCAACCAGGCTCGCCCTTGCTTAGTTATCCCTGGCTGGTAGTTCCCTACCCCCACAACGCCAGGGATCGAAGCCCTCACCAAGAGGCACCGAGCGGCTACCCTACTCGGCCCGTCCTTAAGGATCAAAGCCCTCGCCAAGTGGCACCGGGCAGTAACCATGCTCGGCCTGTCCTTAGTAGGCCCCCCTTACGGACCCTCCCACGTTAAGGATCAAAGCCATCATCAAGAGGCAATCGGGCTCGCCCTTGCTCGGTTATCCCTGGCTGGTAGTTCCCTACTCCACAACGCCAGAAATCAAAGCCTTCGCCAAGAAGCACCGGGCAGCCCCATGCTCGGCCCGTCCTTAACAGGCCCCTTACGGCCTCTCCCGCGCTAAGGATCAAAGCCCTCATCAAGAGGCAATCGGGCTCGCCCTTGCTCGGTTATCCCTGGTTGGTAGTTCCCTACCCCACAACGCCATAGATCAAAGCCCTCGCTAAGAGGCACCGGGCAGTAACCCTGCTCGGCCCGTCCTTAAGGATCAAAGCCCTCGCCAAGAGGCACCGGGTAACCCTGCTCGGCCCGTCCTTAGCAGGCCCCTTACGGCCCCTCGCGTACTAAGGATCAAAGCCCTCATCAAGAGGCAAACGGGCTCGCTCTTGCTCGGTTATCCCTGCCTGGTAGTTCCCTACCCCACAACGCCAGGGATCAGAGCCCTCACCAAGAGGTAGCCGAGCGGCTACCATGCTCGGCGAAACCCGACTGGTAGTTCACTACCACATGACGCCAGGGATCAAATCCCTCATCAAGAGGCACCAGACAGCAACCCTGCTCGGCCCATCCTTAGCATGCCTCTTACGGCCCCTCCCACGCTAAGGATCGAAGCCCTCACCAAGAGGCAGCCGAGCGGCTACCCTACTCGGCTATCCCTGGATGGTAGTTCACTACCCCACGACGCCAGGGATCTAAGCCATCGCCAAGAGGCAACCGGACAGCAACACTGCTTGGTCCGCCCTTAGCAGGCCTCTTACGGCCCAACCCGAGCTAAGGATCAAAACCTTCGGCAAGAGGCCCCGAGCAGCAACAACGCTCGGCCATTTCTTTAGAAAGCACCAACCTTCCTGCAACAAAGGTTCCCCCAAGCTATTCAAGTAAATGATCACCACCTCGACTCCGGGGGCTGGAAGACACCGACCTTCTTTCACAACGGTTAACCGACAAGCACTCGAAGGGCGATCATTATCTAAAACACGGGCCATCGACCTGCGGCCTAACGCTTGGTCGAGGTCAGAACTGACAAGCTCAAGTACTCACACAGAAAAAACATTGTCACGCAGAAGAAAAATACTAAGTTTCATTCAAACTTCGAAAATCTTTTACAAGGTACTCTGGGCTCCCCAGCCTTACCAAATTGCCCGGAGGCATACAAAAAGAGAGAGAAAAGGGGAAAGCCAAAAAGTTTAGGCCGCAAGCCCCGCCTAGACCTCACCTTCCTCGGTACCATCCCCAGGAGCCGGGGCTTCCGCTCCAGCAGCAGCCCCTCCCTCATCACCCTCTGCCGGAGGCATGACCACCGAAAGTGGGACCCGAGCGCGGAGCTTACCATCGGCAAACTCCGGAAACTGCCCCTTGACGGCATCGAGAGCTTCGTGCCATACAATAGCAGAGGCTTCACCGAGGTCGGCGTAAAACTGGTCCGACACCTTGTAATCGGCCACCGCCTTTCGAGCCCGAACCTCGGCAACCTTCGCTACCTGAAGCGCAGCCTCGGTATCCCGTCTGCTGGCATCTCTCGCCCTCTTCACTGCTGCATAACGATCGGCCAACTCCGCCAACTTAGCCTCGATGGCTTGGTGGGACTCACTTAGCCGGTGATAGGACTCCCGGCACTTTGAGACGGCGAGCTCCCCAGCGGCCACTTGGGCTTCAAGGACGGCCATCCTCTCCCTCTCCAGACGCAGCTCGAGTCGCAAGTCCTCGTCCTCTGAAGAAGACTCCCCCGCCAACCTCATAGCATGGGCATTCTCCTCGGCCTCCATGCGATCAACGAGGGCGCAGTGCTGAAGGACCTGATGAAAAACAGCAGACAGACTTAGAGACGCTCGAACTGAGAAAAGGGCGCTCAAAATAACACATAAGGGAGTACGTACCTATACCGCCTCCTGAGCTATAGCCGCCACTTGGGCCCTCAGGGTCCCCTGCGGAATCTTGCCTCCGGACGACTCTTCCATACCAGCGAGCAGCCTGGCGGCAACGGAAAGCCCGGATGAGACTACAAAACCAGTGCCCCCTCCTGCACAGGAATCCCTTAGGGAATCTCAGTCGGTGGCGCGCGAGAGACCGTATTTTTCCTCTTAAGAGGAACCTCGTTTTCGTCCTCTTCTGCTTCCCTCGTCCGGGGTTCGGGAACCCGCGGACGCCTCTGGCCACTACCGCGGCAATCATCAGGGGCTCGAGTCAAGGCGGATGGCCTCGTCACCGGCGAATCCCTTGGTCCGGAACTCGGGTCAGGCCGAGGCACGGCCACGCCCCCGGCTTTCTTCTGGGACAGGGCACCGAGGGCAGCAAGAATCCTGGATCGGTCCATTCGTTCTGCCAGGGGGGAAACATGCTCGACCCAAAAGAAGAAGAAACATAAGAAGAAAAGAAAGGATCTACGAGGGGCTCCCTAGACTCCACCCGATCTATTTCTACAGACTCTTCACAAGAAAACATCTAACCTGATGGAGAGGATGAGTCCTCGGAAGAGAAAACGCAGAGATCCGACCTAAAAAGGAGAGCGTCGAGCTAACGAGACTCTGGACGATGAAATTATGAATAGGTATGGGCCCGGATGGGGACCCCGTCACTATTTATAGCATCTGGCGTACACATCCAACGGCGACAGTCATCTCTTGCCGAAACGATTCATTGCATTCAACGGCCACCATCGCTCCACCTGTTGCACGCGCATGGATCGCATCCCATCGGACGCCGGAAATCTACGGCCCATCGCGTCAGCCAACTAGCGCCAGACACGTGGGCTGTCGCTTCGGTGAGCGTACACACGATCCAGCGCATTCTCTTTAATGCAAGATCTGGCCCCTGGTCCACTGACGTCATCAAGAAAATGCTGCTGATTGCCCGGGAATGCACGCTTACGATATCTACGAAAAGGAGCTTACCTCGGCTAACCCGGCAGACCACTTTCGACCCGACCTGTGAACAGGTCGGGACGAGAGTGGGGGGCTAATGATGATGCTCGATATCGTTGATTTCCCAGATCGTGACACATGGCAGATGACGTGTCCCGAACCTAGCAAGAAAGGACCAGGAGCGGTACGTCGGTAGAATACCCCGGGTCTGCGGCCCATGGACGTAGCCGACCTTCTGCGATCGATCATACCACTCCTGTGCTCGCCTTACAAACAACCGTTGGCTCACCTCCGAGCCCCCTGCACAACTGTCCTCCTCGGCCCTCTCAACTCGTCTCCGGGCCTTAGCAGAACCAGGATACCTCGGCCTCCCGCTCGTCCCCGAGCTTCCCGCCGAGCTCATCCTCCTCGGTCTCATCATGACCGACCCGCAGCATTGATCACAGGCTCTCACGCCACGGCTCCGCAAATCTCGCCATGCGCGAGATATCCGCCGGCCACGTCCCGCGTTCCATGCCATCACAATCCCCGATTAACGAGCCTATCTCGTCATTAATGCGAGATCCCGCCTATCACGCGGACGTGACACCGGGAGCGTAACTGCCGGCGTGATTCTCGTGCCTGCCTGCCTGTTGCCACCACTATATAAACCCTTCTTTCAGACGGTTCAGGTAAAGGATTCTTTCCTCACTAGGCTGTTACTCTGCTCAAATATCCGGTCTAACTTGATCGTCGGAGTGTCCTCGGTGGTACAACCATCCCGAAACTTCCTTGCAGGTAGCTCGGCCTCAACCACCCCAAACCCATTGAGATCCATACACTTCAGGAGACAACCTCCAACTCAATCTCAGCCGTCCATTGTCGCTCACAGAAAATCTAAGGAAGGTAACATCTTGACGAGATCCGACATTCGCCAGATACCAACTGCACTATCCGCATCCAAAACAAATAATAATCAAGAAATGGCCAAAAGATTAGGAAAACCCAAATAAATTATGATATAAATGAACTAAGGTGTTACATACAGAGCTGAGCATCTTCGGCCTGCTCGCTCGACTCCTCGCTATCTACCGAGCTGAGACTTCCCGGTTTCCCTGTCCAACCAGGAGCACAGAGTCCAAGTGCCCCCTTAACGGCTCCGCGTATCTCGCCAGAACGAGATTTTCGCCGCTCCACGTCCCGCATCCCACGCTGGCACGTTTCTCCGTTAACGAGTGTATCTCGCTATTAATGAGCGCATCCTGCCATCAACGCGAACGTGCCATAAAAGCATAACGGACGGCGAGAATCTCGCACCGGATCGCCCCACGCGACTGCTATATAAACCCCCTCTTCCAGACGATTCGGGTAAGAAAAACAGAATCCAATACGCCACTACCCTGCTTTTATACCTCGGTATTTACTTGATCGTTGAAAGGTCCTACGATGGTCACACACCCTGGGACTTCCTTTGCAGGTAGCTCGGCGTCAACAACAACCCATTGAGATCCACACCTTCAGTTCTTAAATATCAATCTCAACCGTTTAAGACCGTTTGTTGCAAGATCGACGGAGGACAACATCGAGATCTCGATCTCCATCAAGTCCTAACTAGTGAAAGAAAGGAAATTTAGTGAATTGACTAAGTGTTTAATTTTCTTTTGTGAAAAAATAGAAAAATAAGTTTACGATAAAACATATATATGGCAGCCTTTAACCTGTAATCAAGTTTTAAGGTGAACTAAAAATAAACGATATTTTAAGTCAACTTCGAATATTTCATGAAAAAAGTAAGGCCGCCAAACGTATTATCTCGTCAACTCGCCTTAATGATGAAAGCCCAGTACTAAAGAGGAGGAGAACCGGTTCAACAAATTACATGCAAATTAAGTGGTGTAAACGAACTGAACTTGATCGATTAAGGTCATCTCAAGTTGGGCTTGTTGCTCGAGACGAGCTTGCAATTGGCCGACTCAAGTTTTTTTTGGCTCATTTATCTCAGCTTAGGTTTTGCTCGTTGACCCGCTCGATCACAATATGGATTGAGCTCTTTTGTTGGTACCCGGTTCAATTATAGCTTATTAACAATATTACCAAAATATGATTAATTAATACAAAAGAAAAAATTCTCATGCATTTTGGTATGATTTCACTATAAGAATGGTAACCTTTTCAGATTCATATTTATGTATTGAAAAATTGGATATTATTTCAAAATATATAGAAACATGAAATCAAACCAAACTCGAGCTACAAATGTACAAGCTAGGGCCAGCTCGAGTCGATCGGCCCGTTAACTTCACGAGCCTAATCATTTGCTCAAGTTTGGTCCATTTATAACAAACAAGACTTGAACAAGATTTTAGCGAGCTGAATTCGAGCCGCATCTGAGCTGGCTCGGTACAACCGATTAGCACCCCTACCCAAATTTGAAGCATTCAAGAGGATATATGTTTACAAATTAATACCAAAAAAAAACATGCTAGCTTACAGCTAATCCTCATATCTGAAGAGACAGAAGAGGCTGAAAACAAAAGAAGGAAACTGAACCAGCACATACAAACAAAATGAACCTGCAAGTGAATATTGTTGGTGAATTTACTACTAATTCCACATGCATGCTCAAGTTTTGTCTGATGCAACATATATTCATTCACCAAATTAATCCAATTCATGGATTTTCATAAGGATTGTGTTTTGATTAATGTACTAGCTGATTATATTCATGATTGATCCCAGAATATAAAAGAAAAGAAATTTTTGCTGCTGATTTGTATAAGAATTTCTTAGGTGTCAAGGAAAATAAATAGATCTCTCTCTCTCAATAGATCTCTCTCTCTCTCTCTCTAGTTTTCTCCTCTCTGGTGGAAGATCAAAGGTGAAGCTTGAGGTCTGTTGTCTCTCTCTCTCTAAAAATTTTCCATCTTAGGTTATTTTCAAATAAATAAATAAATTCGTGCATGCATGTGAATAGTAGCTGTTCCTAGTACATTATTCATTAAAACAGTGTCATGCACCTATTTGGATCATTTTTAGCAATATTAGCTAGATCATGCAAATTTGAATTCACAAACCATTTCATCTGATTATTAATATTTCAAAATCTACTTTATTTTATTTTATCAGATGGCCGGTAGAAATGACGGTGAACGATCCCTCGGTTTCTGGAGATCGTACTTTCGCTCTGCGGATCCTGATATCTTTGTAGTCATAATGAGTGCCATTGAAGTTGCTAGAGCTGATCGTCCGAGAGAAGTGATTCTTAAGAGATCGAGCATTGTTGATGCTCTCTATCCTAAAGACAAGATCGATCCAGACGATGATGATTATGAGGAAGGTGAAATGCGAGACAGTACTGTTGAAAGAAAAGAAGGATTTGATGATGATGATGATGATCACGGCAGTGATGAGAATTATAGGTACATTAAGGATGATGGTGATGCTGAGGCTTTGAGAGATGACGACTATGCTGAGGTGATGAAGATTAAGGATGTGCTTACAAATTGGCAAGAAAAGGTTCGTTTTATGAATAATATTTCTCCCTTTTCTTTTCGTTTTTTGGATGAAATTTAAATTTTAAAATACCCATTTCAAGGAAAATGGGATTTAATTAATTTCTTTCTTCTTATTATATACACATCATTTTATTATTCGATCAACTGAAAATTAATTCATGGCATATTTGTTTTTAATTGTAAAATGATGATAGACCGGTCTCGACTTAATTTTTATTTATTAAGTATATGGTTTTAGTGAGGTTTTTTAGCATATGTAAATTTCATGCTTGCTAGCTCGAACTTGAAAGCAATTTCATATAGCAAAAGTATCGTGTTTCCGTTCAACTATGCCTTTTAATTAATGTATCTAGTCGAGTTGGGGCGAATGCTTAAACTACTATTACATGTATTACATGACATACTAGTTTCCTCTTAGCATATATGTAATCTCATTTGCATCATTACTCTCACATCGGACACATCGGAGTGAACGATATAATGTTGGATCATTATATTGAATTAGAGAAGAGAGGCCGGCCCTGTGAAGCAGACCTACAAAACTTCCCCCGGCTTAGCGTATGAACAAGTGAGACCCACCCATGTCAACAGGACTTGGCCTCGTGTTTCACTCCTGGTTCGTAGGATTATATTTAATTCATCACAGGGCCCCGACATCATTGAATTATACCAATCATACCAGCTATCTATCTATCAAAGAAGATGTAAATCGCACCTGTATAACATAGTGCATTGTGCATTCACACCACGCATACACAAGAATTACAACGACGTTTGAAGCATTTGCTCGAGTCACAACAACATTAATCATGTACACCAGCAGACGACGGCTCTGTAACCACGGGGTAAATCGTCATGCATGAAGCATCATAACCGGTTGCACCAATAGACCCGTTCAATTGCACCATGTTCTTAATTGTTTAATTAGATTCAAGTTATAAAATTCTATAGGATAAATTTGTAAAGTTCGGTTAAGAATAAAACAACTACATACTCTAGCTGTAGCTGTAACGTCCTAATTCCCGGAATACGGAAATATGGACCGAAACTGCCAGTGCTCCTAAGCAAGGGGAAAATTGCCTTGCCATAGTCACACCTAAGGCTCTAGCTAAACATGTATGATAATATCCAAAATATAATACCAATATCATGGTGCAAGAATAACGAGTAATATCAAAATTGAAATCACAAGATAATGATAGATCCAATAAAATATTCATGGAAGATAAAACATCCGAATAAACGAATTACATGATCCAAAATAAAGATATATCACTCCTAACGTCCCGCGAGAACGCACATTCTAATAACAACTGAAATAAAATAGATATAGACCTACAAATACTACTGATCTTCAGCAAACTTCTTATAGTCACTCTGATCATGCTCTGTCTGTGAATCGGTCTCTAAATTTAAGATGGCAAGTCTCAGGGATGTCAGAATATCCCAACAATTACTCAATCGTAATAGTGTGTGTGTGTGTGTGTGTGATACCATGAATATGTGGGTGTAGTGAAACCCGCGTGCACATATAGATATAAATATGGCAGTAATATGAAGCAAGCATACAAACAGGTCAAGTCGGTCAAGTCATATCTTAGTTGGCCACTAAAAGGATAATCTGTCCTATCATGAGTTCGAATGTGTACGTCAACATGTGCAAGAGTATTCCCAACCAAATGGTAGGGCCTCAGAGATAAGAAAACAAGGGCCTAACTGTAGAATGAACAAGTGACCGTATAAAGCCCGGTACCGGCAATAATAACATATGACTGTTTAAAACCCGGTACCAGCTAATGAGAAAGTGACCGATATAGCCCTGTACAAACTCCAATGACCGATACAGTCCGGTACGAGCTGTATAAACAAGCAACCGATAGAGCCCGGTATGAGCTGCCAGCAATGGGACTCCTGAGATCTTGCTGGACGAACTCATACTCAAACTACCCCAACACCCCCGCATATTTATAACTAACATGGCAGTAAACTGAATCACTAATTAGGAATGCTGACTGGACGGGCACTTGTAATATCATGTTAATTGTACGGAAATATAACTTATAACAGTATAGATTGTGTCATGGTATGTAATTTAGCATTCTAATTAAAGATCTCGTTTTAATATGAGTAGACTGAAATAATGAGTAGTCATGATATATCAAGTACAATAGTTATAATATGATGGTGTTCATAAACATAAATAGCATGTTAAGGTTGTTCAATAATGTCGACAATAATAGTCTCAAGTAAAATGTTAAATATAGACGATGTGATATGATAAAGTCAAAAATGTAAATAAAACTCTACATAAATATGCAAGTATTTGTATTTAACATCCGGGTTTATTTATCGCATCGGATATAATCTAGAATATGATTTAATCATAGTTAAATATGAATGATAAATTACAGATGCATAATGCGGATAGTGGTAATAGTATAATTAGGAGATAGTAGTAAGTAGGATAAAATAAGTGACAAATTGACCAGCCATCATGTAAGTGCTAATAATAAGTTTTATAATCATGTGATAACAGAAAGTACTGATACAAATTATAGTGTCAATATAATTTATATGACAATGGCACACAAAGTTCAGTGATGTTATAAGGAGTGGTGGTGTAGAAAGTTCAATATTTATATATTAAATATTAAGCACATATTATTTATTGATTAACAGTAATAATTGTATATATTTTTATGTTTTAGATTAGGATATAATTGTTGACATTTTGCATATTTTGTTATTCTAACTGGTGTATACCAATGTGGTTGCAACAGGAATATATAATTATTTATAAAACCTTTTATATATTAAACCATATCTGCATGTTAATAATTATTTTATTATTCTTTAACTTTTACAGTTGTTCACGTGATGAATGGATTAACGGGTGTTCTAGATTTCAGGATTATCATCATGTGTACAAGTATTATAGGATATACTAATGAAGCGGTATAATATTACAATTTTATTTAAATATCATAAGTTAATAATTTATTTAGAGAATCGCCGATATTGCATCGACAAAAATAGAGAGCAAGAATGCTTGTCTTGGCGACGGATAAATACGACGACACGAAACGCAAACCGAGCTTGATTGCTCGGCTGGGGAACAAGGCTTGGAGAATCAAGTCAGCTCGCTGTCGAGACTTGGGGACGGTCTGTGATGGGCTACGGCAAGGGGTCGACGGCGAGGAGGGGTTGAAGCGAAGATAGCGGCAGAAAGGTGGGTTCTGGGTTTGGTAGTGCTCTGGAAACGACGACGGCTACTCAGTCAACGTCAAAGATGCTCGGCAAGAAGGGGTTGGCTGCAGTGAGGGCGATCGGGGTCGAAGGAGGATGGGAGGCCGGTCGAAAGAGGGGATGCAGGTTGAAGGTGGCTGGTGATGGGGTTTATGGTGTTGAGGAGGGGAAGGAGGAGACGGTGAGGGGGAAGGTGTTGCGGCGGCGAGGTGGTTGCTGGAGTCATGGTCGGAGTTGAGGGGTGCCGAAGTTGGGCTCGAAGGAGAGGGCTACGACTCGAAGGAGAAGGATATTGTGATGGGAGAGAGAGAGGGATGTTATATTATATATAAAGGGAGAGAGAAAGAGAGAGAGATTCTGGAGAGGAAAGAAAGTGATATAATGAGGAGAGAGAAAGAGATTATTTAGAGAAAATAATATATGTATATATTAGAGAGATTGAGAGAGATCCGTGATTGTTGATGAGAGAGAAATAGATACGAGAGAGAGATTGAATTGTTAGTTTTAGGATAAATATATGAGAATAATGGAGGAAAGAGCCACATGAGGGAATTTGGTGTATCCATATCTTAGATGATAACGATGAAGATGGTAGGTGCCGATCGTCGGAAAAAATGAGGAAGAGTGTATTTTTTCGGTACCATAAGAGGAAATTCCCTCCTATGGCATCTTTCCTCCATTATTCTCTAAATATATATTGGTTTACGATATATATATAGGTTTGGGAATACACACACATGGAGGTTAAATATATATGATTTATAAAAATGTGATATGGTTGTATAAATAGTTTGGGATTTGTTAAATGAGATAAAATAAAAGAGGGCGCGTGTGTGTGTGTGTATATATATATATATATATGAGGTTAATGGAGGAAAGGTGCCATAAAAGGGGATTTCCTCCTATGGCGTCGGAAAAATGCATCCTCCGCGATTTTTTTCGACGATCGGCATACATCACCTCCATATTTATCATCTAAGATGTGGATACACCAAATTTCATGTGATTATACCATTTTTTCACCGTTGATTTAGTTGGTGCAAAATTAATGGTTTACCGACAATAGAACTTTTTACATTGCTAATTCAATGGTGAAAAGGTAGTGGAATCACATGAAATTTGGTGTATGCACATCTTAGATAATAACGATGATGATGATGGATCCCGATCGTCGGAAAAAATGATGGGAGTTGTACTTTTTCGACGCCATAGGAGTCTCTTATGGCCTCTTTTCTCCATTATATATTCTTTCTCTCTCTCTATATATATATATATAAGTTTATGAAAAATAATTCCTATAACCCCACAACAGTTTAATTAAAAAGATTTAAAAAGATTTAATCATATAATGATTTACAAATATATTATCATAATTTATTTAAAACTATCAAACTAAAATATCTCTGGTTGCCACCAACACATATATATATATATATATATATATATATATATATATATATCATAACCTATTTTAAAACTATCATACCCACGTGTGTATGTGTGTGTGTGTGTATGATAATAATTGACAAAAATATTATATGCATACTAAAAGATACTAAAACACATATTAGATGCCAATGCAATATATAACAAACTAGATAGCCATAATATATATATTTATATATTAAAATATTAAACTCTAAATAGTAATAGTTTTATTTGAGCACATAAAAATGATAATAATATTAGTATAATGTATCATAGTTCTAGAGTGTTACATCTTACCCACTTTATAAGAAATTTCGTTCTCGAAATTAAAAGAACGAAAAGTAACAAGAACTAGAAAGATAACAAAAACAAGAACAACGGGCAAGGTTAAAATCAAGTAATCTTGAAATCAAGGAAACAAATCCGAGTATCTCTATCGCATTTTCTTTTCACGCTCCCATTTAGACTCTCCATGAGAACGTCCACCATGCTTCCGCCGCGCTACTCTGATAAATTGAGACTGGTCTATAAAATTTCTTCAGTCAAACATGTTACACCTGATCTGCCTTGAAGCGGTCTATACCAGCTCCTGCTCAAACCTATCTCGAACTGCTGCAATCTTTAAATACTCTTTGTGTTTTTCCTCATACTTTGAAAGGCAGACGGAACTGTCTCTAAGGGATAAGGGGAAAATGCGGTCATTGGATACAAGTTCAGGATGTTACAAAATAATTTAACGGAAAGAGGAAGCATGGTAATATAATGAAATCAAATCAACAGGTATGAATCAAGGGTAGAACTCTAAATTATTTAAACAGAATACCACATTATAACCATGCCGCGGTACATGGATACAATGACGTAATTCTATCTCGGTCGTCCGAATTCTACAATTAGAGTCAAAGAAATATGCAGCACGACATGCTAAAAGAATCCTAAACACGTGATTCTAACCTAAAAGATAGGTGGAGCCAAGTCTAACTTCACGTCAACCTTGGCTATGATACCAACTTGTTACGCCCTAATTCATAGAATACTGAAATATGGACCAAAACCGCCAGTGCTCTTAAGCAAAAGGAAAATCGCCTAGGCATAATCACACCTAAGACTCTAGCTAAACATGTACGATAATATTCAAGATATAATACTAATATCATACTGTAAGAATAATGAGTAATATCAAAAATGGAATCACAAGATGATGATAGATCCAATAAAATATCCATGGAAGATAAAAGATCCGAATAAACGAAATATATAATCCAACATAAAGATTCATCACTTATAACGTCCCACGAGAATGCGCATTCTAATAGCAACAGAAATAAAATAGAAATAGACCTATAAATACTACTAATTTTCAGCAAACTTCTGATAGTCACTCTGATTCTGCTCTGTATGTGAATCGGTCTCTAAAACTGAGATGGCAAGTCTCAAGGATGTCAGAACATCCCAATAAGTACTCAATCGTAATAGTATGTGTATATGTGTGATAGCATGAATATGTGGTGTAGTGAAACCCGTGTGCACATGTATAACGGTAATATAAAGCAAGCATATAAACAGGTCAAGTCGGTCAAGTTATTTCTTAGTTGGTCATTGAAAGGATAATTTATCCTATCGTGAGTTTGAGTGTGTACGTCAACCTCTACAAGAGTATTCCCAACCCAAGAATAGGGCCCAAGACAAAGAAACACGGGCCCAACTGTAGAATGAATAAGTGACAGTATAAAATCTGGTACTGACAATAGTAACATATGACCGTTTGAAACCCTGTACTAGCTAATGACCAAGTGACCGATATAGCCCGGTACGAGCTCCAATGACCGATATAGCCCGAAACGAGTTGTATAAACAAGTGACTGATATAGCTCGGTACAAGCTGCCGGTAATAGGACTCCTGAGATCTGCTGAACGAACTCATACTCAAACTGCCCCAACACCCCGCGTATTTATAACTAACATGGCAGTAAACTGAATTACTAATTAGGAATGCTAACAGGACGGGCACTTTGTAATGTCATGTTAATTGTACGGAAATGGAACTTGTAACAGTATAGATTGTGTCATGGCATGCAATTCAATATTCTAATTAGAGATCTCGTTTTAATATGAGTAGACTGAAATAATGAATAGTCATGGCATATCGAGTACAGTTATAATATGATGGCGTCCATAAACATGAATAGCATGTTAGGGTTGTTCAAGCATGTTGACAATAATAGTCTCAAGTAAAATGTAAAATATAGGCGATGTGATATGATAAAATAAAAAATGTAAACAAAATTCTACATAAATATGCAAGCATCTATATTTAATATCTGGATTTATTTATTGCATCAGATATAATCTATAACATGATTTAAAAGGTTAATCATAGTTAAATAAGAATGACAAATTACAAATGCATAAAGCGGATGATGGTAATAGTAATAAGTAAGATAAAATAAGTGACAGATTGACTAGCCATAATGGAAGTACTGGTAATAAATTTTATAATCATGTAATAACAGAAAGTATTAATACAAATTATAGTATCAATATAATTTATATGGCAACGGCACATAAAGTGCAGTGATGTTATAAATAGTGGTAGTATAGAAAGTTCAATTTTTATATATTAAATATTAAGCACAGATCATTTATTGATTAACAGTAATAATTATATATTTTTATGTTTTAGATTAGAATATAAGTGTTGACATTTTGCATATTTTGTTATTCTAACTAGTGTATACCAATGTGGTTGCAACAGGAACATATAATTACTTATAAAGTTTTTTATATATTAAACCACATCTGCATGTTAATAATTATTTTATTACGCTTGTATTTTTACAGTTGTTCACATGATGAATGGATTAATGGATGCTCCAGATTCTAAGATTTTCATCATG
Source organism: Agapanthus africanus (assembly GCA_030015575.1). NCBI lineage: Eukaryota > Viridiplantae > Streptophyta > Magnoliopsida > Asparagales > Amaryllidaceae > Agapanthus > Agapanthus africanus. The sequence goes on from JASDDO010000028.1 coordinate 112,921,529, forward strand.
TGTACAAGTATTATATGATATATTAATGAAGCGGCATAATATTATAATTTTATTTAAACATTATAAGTTAATAATTTATTTGGATAATTGCCAATATTGAATCGACTAAAATAGAGAGCAAGAGTATTTGCGATGGATAAACATGACAACACGAAACGCAAACCGAGCTTGATTGCTAGGCTAGGCTTAGGGAATCAAGTTAGCACACTGTCGGGGCTTGGGCACGGTCTATGATGGGCTGCAACAAGGGGTCGACGGCGAGGATGGGTTGAAGCGAGGGTAGTGGCGGCAAGGTGGGTTCTTACTTTGATGTTGCTCTGGCGTCAACGACAGCTGCTCAGTCGACGTCAAAGGTGCTCGGCAAGAGGGGGTCGGCTGCGGTGAGAGTAACCGGGGTCGAAAGAGGATGGGAGGCCGGTCGAAGGAGGGGATGCGGGTTGAAGGTGGCTGGTGATGGGGTTTATGGTGTTGAGGAGAGGAAGGAGGAGACGGTGAAGGGGAAGATGTTGCGGTGGCAAGGAAGTTGCTGGAGTCGTGGTTGGAGTTGAAGGGTGCGCCGGAGATGGGCTCGGAGGAGGGTCTAGGACTCGGCTTTGGCTTTCTAATCAGAAGGAGAAGGATATTGTGATGGGAGGGAGAGAGAGGAATGTTATATTATATATAAAAGGTGAGAGAAAGAGAGAGAGAGTGAGATTCTGGGAGTGGGAAGAGAGAGACATAATGAGGAGAGAGAAAGAGATTATTTAAGGAAAAATATATATGTATAATATTAGAGAGAGATCCGTGATTGATGATGAGAGAGAAATAGATAAGAGAGAGAGATTTTGAGTTGTTAGTTTTAGGATAAATATATATTAGTTTAGGAGAGAGAAATAGATATAGGAGAGAGATACTACATGTTAGTTTAGGGATTTGGTTAAAAAGGTTAGAAAAATATTTTATCATATTATTATATAAGCTAACATACTGATATATCTTTGGTTAAGAATATAATGCTAAATATATATTATTTGCATATAAATAAGATATCATAGATTAGCAGATAATATAAATACCAGTAAAAAATATAATTAGTAGATTAGTTAAATCAGTTTGATAACTATATATATTATATAGACATATATATATATTATCTATTATATTAATTATTAAACAAGATATTATAAGATTTGCATACAAATATTAAACTAATTTTCATATTTATTTAATAAACTAAGAAAACCATAATTATAATCTATTATGAAAATGCCTTATACTTACCAAATTATATATAAAAATATTAGACTCCAAAAAACTAATTTTAGTAGGGCAAAAAAATTTAAACTGATATAATTAATTATACTGTATCAAGATTCTAGGGGTTACATTAGAACAAATTAGATAACCATTATATATATATATATATGGTAATGATCCAGTGGGACATTTTTTTATGTGAGACAAATGAAGCGCACTCCATAACACCCCATCCCCGTGTATTTCACCGATCCAGGCCGTTCACCGTAATCTGCATGTCACGCATACCCTACGTATCAATTTTCATGAGATTTCTACACCTGTAGCACGCACGATCGATGATATCATTTTTCAGACTACCGAGAGACGTTCATTTTTCGTTCACTTGATCGCATGTGCTAGAGGTGTAGGAATCTCATGAAAATTGATCCGTAGGGTATGTGTAATATGCAGATCATGGTGAACGGTCTGGATCAGTGAAATACACGGGGGTAGGATGTTATAGAGCGCATCACATTTGTCTCACATAAGAAAGCGTCTCACTGGATCATTACCCTACACACACAAAGAGAGAATAATGGAGGAAAGAGGCCCTGAGAGGCTTTTTTGTCAGGTGGCGTCAAAAAACTATATCCTCCACCATTTTATTCGACGTCTATACCCATCGTCATCTTCATCGTTATCATCAAAGACGTGGATACACTGAATTTCATGTGATGTTACCACTTTTTCACCGTTGAATTAGTGGGTGCAAAATTAACGGTTTACCGACAACAGAACTTTTTACATTGCTAATTCAATGGTGATAAGTGATAAAATCACATGAAATTCAGTGTATCCACATCCTGGATGATAAAGATGAAGATGATGGGTGCCGATCGTCGAATAAAACGGTGGAGGGTGTAGTTTTTTGACAACAAGTGACGAAAAAGCCTCCTAGAGCCTCTTTCCTCTCTTATTCTCATATATATATTAAACTCCAAATAGTAATAGTTTTATTTGCGCACATAAAAAAATGATAAAAATATTTGTATACTGTATCATAGTTCTAGGGTGTTACATTAGCAATAAAAAAATAAAACGGTAAACTAAGAATAACCACAATTTAATTAGGGGCGTTTGAAACAAGGGCAATCGGGGCCAACAGCGACCTTGCGTGTGCTCTCACCCACTGCAGGTGGGCCCAAAGGTACATTTTACAAGAGGAAACGGGGCTTGCGCGGAACCTGCAAGCTTAAGTTGCAGTGGACTTTCATATGGGCTAATGAGGTCCGCTGGCTATTTTGCAATTAGGTCCGCGGCGTCACTGGTCCATGCGAGAGGCCAGCACAGTATTGAGCAGCGGGGAGGAGCCCAGTTTTCTCATGTTACAATGCACAATGTTATACCGACTGCAGCCCCTTGTAGCCATGTAAAAACACTAAAGACTGTGAGGGGTTATATGAAGAAAACAGTTTTGTCTAGGAAATAGGTAGGGGTTTTGATTACAAAATTAAAATGAAAAAAGCAAAGCGCCTGCGATTTCATTCTCAAAGGTTAGAGTCAATTCTATGATATTTACTTATTTGCAGTTTGTTGAATTTTTCATATAGATTCCATGCTCTCTCTTTGATGAATTTTCTGGTAGAATTTATATGTGTTTTTGAATTTAATGGCAAAAAGATTCTAGTTTTGGGACTGGATTGAATGGAACTTTTAGCCCCTGGCCAATTTGTGGAAGCTACTAGGTTTCTAAGAGTTGCTCCTTTTTTTTAAAACAATGCACGCGTCTTGTTTGATGTAATTCCTGTAAGGTTTTGATTTATTTGTTGTAAAAGAAAATCACCATTGGTTATTTTAATTTTTTGGGTTAATTTTATAAATAACCATCGAATTCTTAGGGTTTTTGAGATAACACCAATGAACTTTAAAAATGCCACGAAGCTCCCTGAACCAGCAATGTAATCTGAGACTGTTTGATTCAGGTATGATGTAAGAAGATTTAGAGTTGGATTTAAGCCAATTCATATGATATAAAACATTGAGAATGACTACAATTGAAAATAAAACTTCAAACCTTATTAAATCAAACACTAATTCATGTTAAATCACATCCAAACCGAACACTTTCAGATTGCATTGTTAGTCCAGTGTGGTTTCATGGTATTTCTAAAGTTCATTGACGTTTTCTTGAAAAGTCGATGATATGTTTAATTCATCCTTCTTCTTCTTCTTTTTTTTTGAAAATACAAAATCTATCGGTGTTGGAGTTAGGATTGGTTAAGAATTAGTGACTAGATAGGAATATCGAGGTGGTGGTTTGGGTGGGGGGGGGGGGGGGAGTTATGCCGAGATTGAATATGTGCTTACAATTTTCACAGCCATGGATACCTTTGTAAAGATTGGTATTACAATTTTGTTTCTTCTTCTCATATAATCTCCAACAATTTTTTTCTTGGCTCCGTCGAAAATAAGGAAGGGACCATCGATCTGAGTGATGGCTCATTTTTAACGTCACTTGAGAGTGAACAATCAGGTTAGTGGGTACGTTAGAAATGGGTTCCCAGGTGAATGTTTCAATATATATCTTTTGTGAAATGATTGAACTTGGGGTTGAACCGGATGGTTTCACTTTCTCGGCATTGTTGAAAGCCTCCGCTGAACTGGGTCTTCTCCAATTGACGATTCCAGTTTCATTCGTTGATGGTTAGATGTGGGCATGCGAATGGTTTATTGGTTTTCGCTAATTCATGCTTATGGGTCTGTTGGAGACATCAATAGGGCGAGGAAAGTATGATGGGGCGTCTCATATTTTGAGTTCAGTGAAAACTTTTAAACCAGCTATTGTAGTACCGTATTTAAATTTGAAGTCATGAACATTGCAGAATAAGGTGTACGATGAAAGGTAAAGGTGTGCATAAGGATTGAGAATGTTGTCTGGGATAAGACTTCAATGACTTCATGTGGATATTTTTAGAATTATGTGGTGCACTGTATCATTTGGTTCTCATGTAATTAGTATGATGTGGATTGATTTGAGCAAGGTTTTGATCTACATTAGCGCCAAAATGAGCTCACAGAGAAGAAATTTATGGTTGATGAGTACTTATAAAGGCATGAAATTAACAAACCAAGGTGTTTTGATATAATGTTTTGATTGTTTAATTGACAGACAGGATAATTAGAAATCTGTTCAAAGATGATAGATCGTATCAGTTTTTTTTTATATACATTTTCATTGAAATTGGATACTGTATAGGCCCATATGGTAACCTTTACCCTAGCCAGATAAGGTTAGTCTTTTATCGATAAGGATTATTTCATTGATGTAGGATCTAATCAAGGGTGCTAACCGAGAGTTTTTATTGTCGGTATATGACTGTATATTCTTATCACCTTTTTTATTTGTATAAAATTGAGGGCTTTCTTTTAGGTTAATTGGTTAATGAGATAATCTTGTAGAAAAAGACTTTGAGTAAATGTGCATAGGTTGTTCTCTAGAGTTGAAGGACAGATAAAGATTCTAGGGAAGGCCGCCATAAGATTTTTCATAAAGATCTAGAGTAGTCATATGATGATCGATCCTGCCCTCATGTTTATTATTGTCCTCCGAATAAGTCAATTACCCATTTTGTGTATGGGATCACGCATTTGGTTGCTCGAACGTTTTTGTTGAACTGGACCATAAATCTAACCCATGCACACAACACACCCACATACATAGCACAGATAAGCACACAACACACACACCCAGGGGACCCACGAATTTACCCTGAAAGAGTTAAATTATGGCTGTTTCCCTTCCTGCTGGTCGAACCCTGCACTCACCCCAGGAGGGGAAGTGCCATACCAACTGAGCTATTGCTCGTTGGTAGGAATGTAATGTTAAATCTACATAATCACCTCACTTTTGGAGATTTTGATTTTTGTTTCTTGATAATCAGAGATTGGATCTCATTATAAAATTGTTGTCTCATCTCTCAAACAAAATAGGTAATATAGCTTCTAGCATGAATAGAACAGGTAATTCTATGACCTTTTTTTACTTGCATGTGTTCGACTTTATTTAATTATGTATGAATTGCTTCTTCTATTATTCTCTCTTTCTACCCTTGCATCGGTCCTTGATGGAATCTATTTCCCCACCCGGTCACCGAGATTTGTTAAGCACGTGCTTGTTATGTTCATCCATAAATGATCTTCCAATTCAAACTATTTGTTAATAAAAACATAATGAGTAGGATTTTCCTTTTTAGTGGTGCTTCAATTTTGTTTGTGTGATGAGAATTCAAGAATCGTGATGCATAATGTTTCCATAATTTTCAACATAACGTGAATACTTATTTTCTACCTTAACGATCTCTTGTTGTATTTGTTGTACTTACCGCGGACTATTTTCTAGCTCTAATATATGAATAATTTTAGTATGAAATTTCTGAAATTTTTTAAAAGACGGGAATTACACATCAATTATAGGTTTTTTTTCTCACTTCAACCTATCTACTTTGCAAGGCATGTTATGCCTTCCCTTTTTGTATATAAAGGAGAAACTCTAGCTAAGTTGTTTGTGGCATCAGACCTTTGATCTTCCTTTCTACTCGGCAAAATATTAACTATCAAATGCAGTGTTCTAAATATCGGCCGAAATCATATATATATCGCCGATATATCGGTTCTGGAGAAGAAATACTACGATATACCAAAATTATATCCTTTTCCGATTTTTAGAAAATATCGACCAATATATCTAGATATCGGTCGATATATCATAAATCTTGTATCTGCTGATATATCGCGATTTTTTCATGAAACCCTTTTTACATTTATTGGGTTTCCGGTAGTATTCAAGAAGACCGGCGGCCGACCTGAAATGGAGTAAGCCGTTAAAATAAAGAAAAACATTACCCTATCTCTTCTCTTGTGGAAATTTTGAAATCTTCCTAAAAGCTGAAACCGTATATTTCGTCTTCTTTTGCTCTCTTGTCTTCAAAGATTGACAAAACCTTAAACCCGACAAAGATCGATGAACCCACATTAGTACCTCTCTTCCCCCCTCTCCTGCCTTCCTCTACCTTATTTGATGCAGAGTATTTTCAGAAAATTATCAACATATCTCTCCGTGTTCTTTTTTTGAACGCCGAGTATTTTCTGAATTGATGCCCATTTTTTTAGAAACCTAGGGCCAGTTTACAAAATCTTGAATTTATGAGAAACACAAGATAATTTCTGAGGTTAGAACCTATGACTAATAGCTTATTGGCTGACTGCTCCATCACCGAGCTATTGAAAAAAACTCATTTGAGAAAGCCAACCTTTTCTATTAAGTTATATTTATGATATTTATAATACAAAATTTAATAGTTCAATATTTAGAAAATATCACCCTATATATCATAATATCTGATATGAAAATCTTAGGACTAATACGATTTCAATATCTGATATTTAGAATATTGATCAAATGATCTATATAGGCCACCCCAATGACATCAATGACAGAAATCCACATTGAAAGAAGATTATAGCTAGGTCTTGATCGTATTAATCATATTAAACAAGAACTCAATATAACACACAAGAATCAAGAAGACAAATCAAAGGAATAAAATTTAGAAAATAAATAGTAGTGTTTTAAAAAGTAGTTGCTTAGACACTCAAGTGGTTTAGAGCATTCACCGCTTCTCGTAGACTTTCTTAAGCCGCTTGCTACAGACCCTTCTAGCAGGTTACATTCACTCTTTTATTTCAAAAAAGGTGTATACTTTAAAGAGAACATTTAAGATCTCACTTATTTGCCATCAAACTCTATAATTACTATAACATATCCGAGTATAGTCGGGTGAGAGAATATCGAGTCAAATAGTAGACCTAACTAATATATTAATTTAGGCTTTTATCTTCAACGGCTAATCTAACTTGATACCACTTATCATTGTCCTCTCTCCTATATTTGGTTAATCAACCCTCTCATACTTGTTCTCGACAACTTCAGAATTTTGGAGGCTTTGTGGGTCTGGCTACTCCGACAACCCTAGATTTTTTTGGTTGGCAAACAACACTATCTCTTAACTTTTCTATTGGTCCCTTTCCTTTTTAATCTTCTTTCACAATTCTTTTTTATTCTCAATTCATTTTCTTAAAAAATCTTAACATTAGTAATATCTTGCTCTCTTTTTTACGCCTTTAAAGATACCCACTAAGTCATATAACTAATGGAAGAAAGTGAAAAAAGGTTTAAAATAACATTTAATAATTATTAAACAATCTAGAATAAATGTAACTAATGAACCAATTAAAAGGTTAATTACACGGCACTCGCTTAAATGATTATGCCAAGTAGTGCTACGTTTTTCTCTCCGCTTCAGAAAATTTGAGTTAAAGAGAAGAAAATAGTTCATAAAGAGAGATTTATATATAGCAAATTGGGGTTCCTAAAAACTATTTAAAATCCTCTAGTCCGGATTAAAATCTTTTTTTCTTTTTTGTTTTTCTATTACGATCATAATCCACTCTAAAGAAAGAGGAAGAAATTTATTGAAGCAAATTCAAATTTTCACTTAGCTACTCCAGGCAACCGAAGTGTTAGATACAACTAGCAAGTTGGACTTGATGCCACGTCGGTTAAAAAAGGGCCCTCATCAGTTATTTTACTTTATCAATTGTGCACTTCTCACCCACTATTTGACCTGTCTCAATGAGTTCATATGTTGGTCGTGCATCCATTTTCGTCTGTGCACAGCTTTGCCCAAGGTTGTCCATGACTGCATGTGTAACATGGCCTATGTTATTAGTAAAAAATAGATATTTTTTTTGGTTTAACCTCAATTAAGACCTTGGGCATATTATGTGGTAGTATATGATTATCTTGAGAAAGTTCATTTGATTTGACTTATATATACTCTAAAAAAACTCACATCTTAAATTCATACCTTCCCTCTTAACTCTATCCTTAGAAAAACCGCGTAGATATGGAGGAGCAATAACACAACTCAAATGTAGAATAAGGTTAGATAATCTTCTTTCATGATATATCTTGTTCTTTTTTAATCAATGTTGAAAAAAATTCTATTTAATTTTCTCGTCATCTTTAGAAAATTTAAGAGCCAAAATTTGAAGGTTGTAAACTTATAAAACTCTTTAACTTATTAAGATTTTATAAGCTTCCTTTTTTTGGACCCTTTCGGAAGTTGAACCGGTGACCTCTCAGTTTGAAAAGGAAATTCTTACTGCATGAGCTATGAGCTTTCTTTGTTAATATTCATTTCTCTATAGCAAAGTTTTTTCCCTCTAGGGTTGATACTTCAACTATAAAGATCTTAGGAGGTCAATGAGTACATTAGGTATTCATCATGGATTTTGTACCAAAAAATTGTATGCGACTACGTACGCTTTGCCTCTAATACAAGAAACTATTATCTTAATTTTTAATTTTCAAATTTCAAATGGATTCTCTTAGCAACCAGCAAATAGAAGGCTAGATATTTCCTTTTCAAATGCCATTTAAATAAGTTCTCCATATGCTATGAATCTCATACATGGGCGCACATATGGGACATGTCATGGTTATAGTAGATGACAAATTTGTAAAGTACGAAGCATGGTACGAATACGTAAGACAAAACATTTTTAAAAAGCGGAGCATTTTGACAAGTGTGTAGGGAATGAGCACGTGTAGACGACAAATTTGCAAAACGTCGAGAATTATTTATGCTTATATGTCTATGTGTATGTGCGGCCCCTATTAATTTACTTTTATTGATAGGATATAAAATTAACTTTAAAATGAACCGCCTCTTATTGTTCATTATATTTTCAGAGCTTTGAACCATGGAGTAGTGTACTAATGATACAACCGAAAAAAAAATGGAACAAGTGAACGCCTATCAAATCATAAAAAGGAAAAATGGGCCTGCAAGTTTGGTTGTGAATGCATCTCACAGCCCCAAGGATGGCCCTGTCCCAACTTAATTGCAAGGACCTATCCCTATGTTTTTCCCCATTGCGTTTGTGAAGTTCAGAGCAACTTGGCTGTGAACGTTTACAACCTCATTAAGCTCATCATAAAAATATATAGCAATTTATTTTAAAAGATTATATTCCATTTGAGTTTAAAAAGATTCAAGAAAAGTCATATGTAGATATTAAATGCAAAATCCCTAAAATGTTTTGAAACTTAATCCCTTGAATAACTAGCTGCAAATCATTAAAGTGAAAGAAGTGCATTTGTAGACTAAATCAAGATAAAATGAAAGAATATATATATATATATATATATATATATATATATATATATCCTATGAGGCGGGTTCGCATTTTTTAAAACACGGACCTGAGTGAGGACGGTTGGATTTTGTGTTTTTAATCAACGATTAAAATTAATTCAGCTTATTAAATCGTTAATGAATGAAAGGTAAATATTCCACTGCCAAATATTGTGTAGGCAATACTAAAAGATTTGATATTTCTCTTGATTTTTTTTCTAAAATCAAGAAGTAGAATATTCACCTTTCATTTATTAATGATTTAATAAGTCGAATTAATTTTAACCGTTGATTAAAAACACAAGATCAAACGGCCTTCATTCAGGTTCGTATTTTTAAAAACATGAACCTGCCTTATAGGATCCGTGCTCTCTCTATATATAAGACTAGTTTACTCCTAGGGCATAACCGGCTTAGTTATGTCATGTGGATAATTACGCCATTTACCCTCCATTGATGGATAAAATAAGGATAGTTGTCATTTGTAAGGAGAGAAGGTAGAGAATCTTGTAATTAATAGACAATTGATTAATACAAGGAAAGAAAAAATCTCATAGGATTTTTACATGAATATTTATTTTCTCTCCTTATAAATGACAAAAACTACCCCACTTTATCCATAAAGGACAAATAGAATAATTGTCCATGAGGCATAATGAAATTGGTTATGTCATGGAAGTAAATTAGCCTTACCATATATGTATATGTATATGTGTGTGGTATATATATAATGCAGTGTCGAAAAAATATATATAAAAGCCTTTTGGTTTAGGAAAAAAAGTCTCACCTTATCACCTTTAGGAGCGGATCAAGTACAAGCCAAATAGACTTTTTTCTGACGAGAAGGATAGATAGAGATTGTTGCATCAACTGTAAGGTAGTGTCATGTGAGAGTGTGATCACTCAACATATACTTTTAGTTCTAAATTTTCGATTTAGAAGAGGACCTAGGAAGATTAGACGTAAGGTAGAACCTAGAATTAAGTGGTATCGATTGAAGAAAGGTAACCAAAAGGTTTTTATAGATCGTGTAGTTCAAGAGACAGATTGACAGTCTGAAGATGATTCAGATAGAATATGGAACAAGATAACTAGTTGTATCAAGAGGGTAGTTAGAGATCTACTTGGTGAGTCGAGAGGCAGTGCTCCACCATCTAAGAACACATCATGGTGGAACGAAAAAGTAAAGGCTGCTATTAAAATCAAGAGAAATTCTTATAAACATTTGAAGAAAAGCAGATATGCAGAGAGATTTGAGAGGTATAAAATGGTTAAAAAGAAGTTAAGAAAACTGTTCGGGAAGCTAAATCTAAGATTTACAAGGAGGTGTACGAGAAGTTGGACACTAAGAAGGCTGAAAATGTTATATACTGGATTGCTCGGATGCAGGAAAGGTCCATAGACTTATGTGTAGTGAAGTGTGTCAAAAATGAAGATAAAAAGTTTTAGATCGAGATAAGGATATTAAGAAAAGGTGGAGAGATTATTTTGACAAATTGTTCAATAAGAGCTTTACTAAGAATTTGGATGGACTTGTTATTCAATCTCAAGATATAAACCATGATTTCATGTGTAAAATAAGAATAGCAGAGATTAAAGAGGCTTTGAAGAGAATTAGATCAAAAAAGCGGTTGGTTCAAACAGGATTTTTATCGAGATTTCGAGATACTTAGGAGTAACCGGCGTTAAATGACTGACAGATCTGTTTAATAAGATTTGGCAGACCAAAAAATACCAAATGAGTGGAAGAAAAGTACCCTTATACCTATCTACAAGAATAAGAGTGACATTCAAAATTGCTCAAATTACCGTGAAATAAAACTCATGTGTCACACCATGATGTTTTGGGAGAGAGTGATTGAATACAGGCTAAGGAAGGATGTTAAGATAACAGAGAACCAGTTTGGGTTCATGCCTGGACGATCGACGACAGAGGCTATTCATTTGCTTCGCCAACTTGTCGAGCGTTTTCAAAAGAGAAGAGATTTGCATATGATATTTATTGATTTAAAGAAAGCATGCAATAAGATAAGTAGAGAGGTATTATGGAGGACAATGACGAAGAAGGGGGTCCTCGTCAAGTACATTGATATAATCAAAGATATATACGATGGAGTAGTGACAAATGTTAGAACTTGCCAGAGCCTAACGAGTGATTTTCCGATTACAATTGGTTTACATCAAGAATCTGCACTAAGTCCATTCCTGGTTACTATCGTGATGGATGAGCTTACTAGAACCATCCAAGATGAGCTACCTTGGTGTATGCTATTCACTGATGATATTGTTCTAGTAAATGAGACAAAAGCAGGGGTTAATGTCAAATTGGAGTTATGGAGGCAAACGTTGGAATCTCGGAGGTTCAGATTGAGCAGGTCCAAGACAGCATATATGCATTGCAAATTTAGCAAACAGAGAAGTCGAGACCGTATTGGTATAACACTGGAAGGACAAGAGATATCACCGAGCGATCAGTTTAGATATCTAGCTTCCATCATCCAAAAGGATGGGAAGATCGATAGCGATGTTAATTAAAGGATCCAAATTGGTTGGTTGAAATGGAGGAGTGCAACAGAGATTTTGTGCGATCGTAACTTTCCGTTAAGGTTGAAAGGGAAGTTTTATCGGACCGCTATTCGACATGCCTTATTATATGGTACAGAATATTGGACTCCTAAGAAGCATCATACACAGAAGATGCACGTAGCGGAGATACGCAAGCTGCATTGGATGTATGGTAACACTAGAAAAGATAAAGTGCTGAATGAGGACATTCGTGCAAAAGTTTGTGTAGCACTTGTAGAGGAGAAGATACGGGAAAACCGGCTAAGATGGTTTGGTCATGTGCGACGCGGACCTATGAAAGCACCGGTTCGACGAATGGATACTATCGATATAGGCAATGTCAAAAGGGCGAAAGGGAGACCGAAGAAAACATGGGTGGAGGTAATACGAAAAGATATGGTTGCGAAAGGTCTCAATGAAAGTATATTGTTCGATAGGAGTGAGTGGAGGCGGAGGATTCGTATGCTGGACCCGGTGCGATTCTCATGTTGGTTCATGTAGCCTACCCCATATGCTTGGGATAAAAGGCTCACTTGATGTTGTTGTGTAGTGTCGAAAAAACACACCCTCCATAAATTTTTCGACGGCCGGCATTCATTATCTTCATCTTCATTATCTAGGATGTGGATAAACCAAATTTTATATGATTCTGCCGCTTTTTCACCGTTGATTTAGAGGGTGTAAAATTAGCTGTATGCCAACAACATAACCTTTTACATCGTTAATTCAACGGTGAAAAAAAATGATAGAATCACATGTTTAGTGTATCCACATCTTAAACAATAAAGATGATCATGATGAGTGCCGATCGTTGAAACAAATTGTGGAGGGTGTATTTTTTCGACGCCATATGAGGAAACTCCCTCCTATGGTCTTTTTCCTTCATTCTCTCTCTCTCTCTCTCTCTCTCTATATATATATATATATATATATATATATATATATATATATATAATGAGTCATCATGCCCCATTTATTGGCGGGCATGGTTGAAATGTGGCCGACACGTTTTAGACATGGGTACGACACCGTGTTGCAAGTGTCAGCCTCTTATAATCCAGGTGCATTGGTCATTGAGGGATAAAAAAGGAAATTTTCTGTTTTTAAAGTAAATCTTGATGTATTTTATATGTAAAAATCGAGTCAATTTTTGGACATGTTCTCATAGTAATAAGGATAGTTGTACTTGAATAGAAATTATGGTTGTTTGCATTTATTTCCTCATCCACAATTTATCCCGCTTTTCCTTCTCCATTTGTCGATTACCTACAACCCAGCATCGACTCTCTCTCTCTCTCTCTCTCTCTCTCTCTCTCTCTCACACACACACACACACACACACACACACACACACACACACAAACACACACACACACAGAGCCAACAATACAAAAATTAATGCAATGAACTTGAATTTCTACCTGTCTTACCCTGAGCATCCCCCATCCAACTAAGTGATTGAAAACTGTTGGAAATCCCACCATAGAAACTATTTTCTTTTCTTTTATGTAGATTTCTACTCAAAAAGTTCTTTTTTTTCCACTAGTTTATGCTTGTGTATTGTATTATTTATTCTAACAATGTCTCATATCTTCTTAAACTGAAGCTGATTGCTAAAATTTAGAAAAGTTTGTTTGTGGAATTATTCTAATTGGAGATCGGATATAATTCTGAAGTTACATACGGATATTTTGAAAGCATGACTGTTGATTAGGTTTTGTGTTGGAACATTTTGGTACTACACATTCTTAATATTGGTTCTGATGTGAATTTTCTTTGGCTATGTTTTTTGTTTTCCAGTCAGAGAAAGATCTATTTGAGTCGCTGTGCAGATTGCAGTCAATGAGACTGTCTTTTGAAACTCTAAGTGTAAGAATTTCCATGCCTTGTTGATGAACTACTCCATTGTTTTGTTTTTCTTAATAGAGTTCAATGTTTTGAGCCAGGCTTCAAACATATGGAAATCTTTGGACGGGTTGCAGTATCACACATCGTATCAGATTTGTCAACTTGCCCAATGTCTTATCCAGTAAGTTCTTGCATGTTATGTCCTAATTGGTCAGAAGTTGATAATATAAAGATATAAAAATTTGATTAAGTAACTTTATGAAATTACTAATGGTAGGTTTGTGTAATTTCTTTTATGGAATTTAGGGCCAGATAGGTTGTATCATTTATTCCTCCACAATGCATACTCTCTATTGATTTTTGTTTTGTTTTTTTTGTTCCGATGTATCATGACTCCTGCTTTAAAATTTCATAGGTGCATTGAAAATTTTCAGCACCCTTATCCAAGTAAGACGTGCGATGTAGTATCTTCATATTGAGTAATTTAATTTCCGACTAGTGTTTGTAAGTCATATGATGTCAGAAAACCGATTCTAAAACAGGTGTCTGAATATTTTGATCATGGACTTGGAAATTTCTATATTCATCATACCTTAAGTTTTATCTCTTACCTCACACCCTATGTTCTCAAATTCTAACAATCTCTGCATTAGCATCTTGTGCTCAACACAAATGTTATACTAGCATCTTGTGTAGAGTTGCGAGTTGATCTATGGAGGTAATTATCCTAGCATAAAAAATGCTGGTTCTAAAAACTAGATAGTATGTTTAAACTTAGTGTTGGATATTCTAGGAGTTGATCATCCATTAATTCGAAGGAATAGATAAGAAATCAGTTTCTTCTAATTCTAGCTAAATTTATATGAACCATGGAGGAAAATAAACTCATGTTTCTATCATTTATATGTGTTGGCTTGTAGGGATTGGAGGATTCTTGCTTCAGAGTGGGAGACTCCGAAGACTCCTTTTTATGATGGTAAAAAATGTCAATTGCATCCCTTGTGATTTTTATGCACTCTTTACGTAATTTATTAAAGAATAACATTTACAGATACTATTGAAGAATTTGCAGTCCAATCTGCTCCCATTGAAGAGAATGAACTCCCTTCTCCTCCAGTGGATTTATATGCTCTCCTAACTGTTCCACCAACGCCTAGGGTACACGTTTATATTGTTATTATCGTATCACTGAAGTCATATTATTCGCATGAACTGACTGCTTTTCTATCTTCATCAAGTGTTTCTTGGATGGGGTGGATGATGATGATGATGAAGGTGAGTTACTTATACTTCCCCCATACTATTCAATTCATAGACCTTGTGTAATTAACTTTTTTTTATCGAGGGATGATATAGTAATACCATCTTTTGTGGAAAATTTTCTTTATAGATCTCAGAAATAGTTGCGGAGAGCTTAAGAAAAATGAAAGAAATGATCTACTAGATAACAGCAATCTCGTGAGAAAGGACGATGGAGAAACGAGAATTCATGAACCAACTCTTAAGCCACAAAAACCAATTGATGCTATCCAAGTGCATGAGCCTCCACGAGCTTTCAATGAGAAAGCTGCTGTTAGAAGCAGCACACACAAAATGCAAGAACCTGCTGAGGCTCCGGTAACTTACGCACAAGATGTAAGATCTGCAAAACCTAAATGAATATGTTAATTAAGTTTGTAAGCTTGATATACATTGTTATTCTACAACCGGACAGCTTAAGCTTTCGAGGGCGGATCTAGGTGTTCACTGTTTATTTTTGTGTGTGTGTCGGGGTGGGTGGGGGTGGGGGACCAGTTTCAAGAGGTCATGGGTTCAAACCTCTTCATTGTCAATTTAATAATGTATTTATTTATGCGTAATTTATTCTGCCTATACATACAGGGTTCCACATGGGGAGATGTCAATTATTATGCTAGTTTGATATCCATTAGTACAGATTTGAACTATTGGACACTTCCATTCCAATTATCCAATTGTATCTACTCCCTTTTCTTCTCTAGGTGCTGAAGAAATCAAAAGAGTCAGGTTATCAAGATATGCCCAAGAAAATCAGAATTAAAGCTCAGCTAACTCACAAGAATCCTGGGAGAAAAGAAGATGGAGAGATGAGGGTTCATGAACCTGAACCGGAAATTAGGCAACCGAAACCGACGGAAGTCTTCAACCAAGAAGCTAATGTCGGTAGCAACATTCATAAGATGCAAGAAGTTGCTTTGGTATGATCAAAATGCTTGCCCTTAAAATTAGATGTTCTTTAAGAATATGGATATAGACTGTATGACCCTAGCCAGATAAAATATTTTATTGCAAACAGAAATAATAAAAGTTACAAAGTACCAGTTAGAAGTATTTGACCCTCCTAAAAAGAAAGTAGTATAGAAAATAAAGAAGAATAAAGTAGACTACAGGTTAGGTTCCACAATGACTTCCTTCCCTAACCGTCGACGACAATATCAGAATATCAACCTATAGTAACATTCTTCCTTTTCAAAGTACTCGTTAGGAATTTCAGTAAAACATTAATTATTATGCTTTTTGGATGATATGTAAGTTTATCTCGCTATACCCGGTTCTTTTTTTTCCTAGGAATCTAAACAGTTTAAGAAACCGACTTCTCAAGAAAAATTCATCAAGGATGCAAGAAAAAGTCATATTGGCAGCAATAAGCCATTAAGGATCGAAGATGGAGTCAAGAAGCCACTAAAACCTGCAGAAGTTTCAAAGACTGTAAGGCCATTTTCTCAAGTACTTCATAAGAAGGTTTCGTGCAATGTCAGCACGCAGAAAAGGCAAGAACATTCCAAGGTTCCTTCAAAGCCATTGCGTTCATCACAAGATGTTAGTATTGGAGACCTTGAAGAACTCTAACTATAAACGAAGACGAAATTACACTAAAATACCATCAACTATCATTGTTATTCACTAAACTGCCTTAAATTTGTTATAATTACAGTAAACTCAATTAAACTTTGGTTTTGGAGATCTTTTCCAGTGATACCCCTTAAATTTAGCACTTTAAGTGATCTTACTGTATTAAAAAAAATTCAAGGTCGGTTTAGTGAAAATGCTCATAGCTAAGTTTAGTGTAATTTAGCCTTAAACGAAATTTGGATGAAGTATTATTGTTGTCAGGTAAAGAAGCAACCGACGGAACCATTTTCTCAACCTAAGCTTGGAAAGAGCGGAAACAAGGCTCAACGAAGTAACCTTAACTCAAAAAGGAAAGAAGATGGAAAGATGAAGATGCGTGAAGAAGAATACATTAGACAATCGCAGACAATCAATAGGAAAGCAAACGTCGGTATCAATGCCCAGAAAAAGAAAGAGTATGCTGAGGTTCCAGTGAAGACCTTGCAACCCTTGCGTAGTGTAAGCACTATACACTTGAATAGAAAAAATTAGAACAAATTCCCGATGCTGTCAAACTTATTTGCAATCTGATTTCCCTGTTTTCTCGCTAGGTACCTAATCAACTTAAAGAATCAAGTGTTCAGAAAAAGATTGAGAGCACAAAGAGGAAGCTTCAAGAATCATATGAGGAGGCGATCAATGGTATGCTTATCCTTGCTTACTAAATTAAGGTAGCTGAAATCTAATATATATTAGAGGCAAAGGAATTATGCAATTTAAGTTTAAATTTTTGTGTACAATTTGATGCAGCCAAGAAGCAGAGGACCATTCAAGTTGTGGAGCCGAAAAATCTGCCAGCCAAAGGGTGCAAACAGCAGAAGCCCTTGGCAAAGCTCAGACAAAAACTAATGGGAAGATAACCAAAACATGGGAGCAAACAATCAATCTGCATAACTCTTTAAACTTATAGAGAATTTATATTAATGGGTCAATGTTGAAATTTTTCTCCTGATTGTCCATTGCAAAAACTTGCACAAGTATTGCGTGCTTCGTGTGCCAGAGTACTTTTACAAGTATTCAAAATTCAATAAAGTTGCTAATTGAAAATCTACATCATGTAAAATGTCAATTGTTTTTGACGTATTTATGTATTCATCAAGTGGCCACAAATGTAGTTGTGTATGCTATGATATATCTGAAAGTGGAGGAATAAATTGTTGTTAAGATAAAAAGGCATGTGCCAAATTTATTTTCTGAATTGTTATCAAAGAGCTTTGCTGTTGTTGGAATGCTAATTAGTTTTTCTATACAAAAATGTTTATTAATATCTTAGGAAGAAACAATTCTCTTTGTCATCACAAACTCGAGGCGCTGAAATCTTTCGAAGTTTCGTCTTATCATATCTGACATCATCCAATGCTCGGCATTAGCCAAAAAAATCAACTTCAACATTTTTCACTTGGGAAATACTTTGAAAGTTTTTAACCGCTTTCGAGCTAGATGAAACAATCGCCTTGTAGAAGATGCTTGTTGAAACATTTGACTTGTAGAAGAGCCTCCTGCTAAAATATATTTTGCCCCGTGTGCAAAAATTCGGTTTTCCCACAATTTTAAATGATTGGAAAGAAATAGTTTCCGCTATTTGAAAAAACAAAATGCAAAATACCGGTTTTTCGAACTGAAGATGGTTTTCCGTTAACCGATGAAAATTCGAGTTCTCCAACAGTTTAGCCAAATAAATTCAACATAATATTTGCCCAAATAATTATACCTCTTGTTAAGATTCATTGTACTTCCAGAAATATAATAATATTTTCTAAATTTACTGAAAAAGAAAAAGATAATGAATCAAGTCTCTAGCTTGTGAATCAAGGGCTAGAATTAGCCTTTTTTTTTAAATAAAAGAAAAACAAAAAATTCAGCCATCTTTTAATTACGGTCTTGCCCCCAATAAATTCATGAACGCTCTATGTGTCGGTTCTGTTTTGCCGTTTCTTTTGTCTCGTTCAAAAGATCCACAGAGCCCTCTCTCTGCTTCTAATAAGAACCCTAACAAACTCTCAAAACCCTCATCTTTTCCATTGAATTTTTGACCTAAAAGAGAGAAACTTCGCTGAGCTTGAGTCGATTCTCAATGGCGGAAGATCAAACGGCGAGCAGGCTGTATCGGATCAGGCGAACTGTGATGAAGATGTTGAGGGATCGAGGGTATTTGGTGGTGGACTACGAGGTCAAGAGTAGCAAGGCGGAGTTCATCCAGAAATTTGGGGAATCGGTGAAAAGAGAGGATCTCATCATCAACAAAACGAAGAAGAACGATCCATCTGAGCAGGTCTAATTTCTATCAATTCATCAAAATTTTCGTTCAAATTAGGGTTTACTAACACTCAATCAGTTGTTGATATAAGTGTTTTGAATGTGATAGATTTAGAAAGATAAGTAGTGTTGATGTCAGATGAATTTTTCTTTTGAAGGAAAAGGTGAGTTGTTGCATGTTGCATGTTGCATGTTAGAGATATGATTGGTGTGATAGTTATTGCTTCTGTTAGATGAGTGTAATCTGGAAAACAACGTGACGTGGGGAAAAAAACCTACTTGTTCAGTCTATCCGACACAGTATCAGTGTTCATAAAGATTTTCCTTTTATTTGTCACACAACTTGTGTTTGGGTAAGGCCATCTAAATTTCAAGTTCATTTCTCGTTGACTTTTTTTAGAGACAAGGAAAGGAATTTAATAGCTTTAGAAAGAAAATCAGTTTTGTTTGCATATTGATTTTGATGAATTATGTTTTTAGAGAAAGGGTGAAGAGGAACGGTGTGTTCTTGCAATGTTGCATGCAAGAGAAAAGGCTCATGTGGATATCCTTTCGATATTACATGTTTTGTAATCTGATAAGTAATGATACATAAAGCAAAAAGTTCTTGTTTTATAGGAACCAACAAAAACACGTGGCAATTCAGTAAACTATCTCAACAAACCCCAACATCAAGTGGCATTCCCCACATGTAAGGATATAGATCCTTTGGATATGCTTACATCGATTGTAGAACAGTGCTCTCTTATTTCATGCATACCTGCCAAAATCGTTTGATAAGAGTTTTAGTATGCTCTTGGGAAGTATGCGTCTAGGTATATGCGGTGTTTATCAGACATCATAAGTCAATAATGGATGGAAATGCCCAATATGGAATTAGTTGATTAGTAACCTCGTTGTTAGCTTGAGAGAAACAATAATTTGAACCAGGTTTGAAATTTCGTCCAATCCTAAATCGTGATGGCCAATTCTGATATAAAAAATGATTATATGAGGTCCTGTAATAATACCATCCGATACCGAGTAATATTAAGTTTACTGATTGGTGGGGTTTTAGCATTAAGTTTAGTAATTAATTATGGTTGTTCTTACCGAGTATTAAACAACCTCCTTAAACATCATTACTTAGTAAATATTTGTGACATTTTATTATAGCTACCACGCTATTTATGTCATGCCCCGCTTCCCATAAACGAGAAATAAGGACGACAAGCCCTCGACGTATTCATATCGAGAAGCACTTTTTCTCGACATGAATACGCTAAGCGTTTATATAAACAGTTTAGGAAATTATAGTATAAGAATTTTAAGCTGATAAAATATCCAACAATATTTATAACAGTCTCAAAACAATAACTGAACACAAATTCAAAAATTCAAGAAACTAAGAATGGAAGATAGCCTTGAACAAATGAAGGCATACTTACTGAAAAGGAAAACCAGAGCTCGGGTTAATTTGAAAGATATCGACTGTCCTTCTCGGTTGATACCACCTCTTACTTAGCCTCGTCACCCGTCCCAATGTCGTCTGACAACATTCCTAAGAAAAAAAAATAAGAAAACAGAAATGCCGTCAGCGAACTAAAGTTCGGTAAGTCCTCATTTTATTAAAAACGATATATGAAATGAAACATAGTATACAATATAATCAAACAAGTATATAATGTTTCAATATTTATACGTAAAGCATGTTCTGAACATCAATTTTATGATCCAGGTATTCTATTTTATTTAACATCGAATGTTATGCAATTTATACATTTATATAAATATTCTAATTAAAGATTAGTGTTATTCATTATTTTAATATGCATTATCGGATTAGATTATTCAAAGTATTAATCATATAATAGATTAATTACTAAATTGGTTACCCAATAGGTAGAATATATCAGTAGTTTCGGTACAAGACATGCGAATAACCGTGAACAGTAAAAGATAGTGTGTAAGTCAAATAAACATGTGTTAATCAGTGCAACGTAACTAGAGTATCATGATATTCGATATTTCAGTGCTAGTAATTATAAGTATAAGCTCAATTATGCGAGTTTTATTATGTATCCAGGATATTCCGTAATGCCACGGAACAACAGCAACACGAGATTTACGAGATTCAAGATTTATATATTATGCAATGTACCGTCTTTCTCCGGTACCACGAGGAACAAGATACGATCCTCCATTACATATAAATACCTTCATTTTCGAGCTATCTTATCCCCATGATATATATATATATATATATATATATATAGTATATATATATCCAATAAATAGTGTACATGTCATGTTCACGAGATTCAAGATATTCATTAGATTCACGATATTCAAGTGGTTCATATCAGGTTCAGGTCAAAATATTATAATCTACCGCAGGTGTATTCACAGACCCATGACTATCATCCAAGGATAAGAAAACAAGGGCCCACTCATGAGTAATGGGACTCGAACCATCGCCGAAGTATTCACAGACCCAAGGCTATCATACAGGGGCCAGGAAACATGGGCCCATTCATGAGTTGGTCATGGAACTCCTGAGAATACTGGTCAAGTCTTAAATATAATTCTAAGTATCTATATAGACACGAAATATGTAATAATAGTTCAGTTTAAGGCCAAAAACCAAGAATAAATGACCCAATTCTTAATATATTTCAATGTAATGTTAATGTCTAATAACCAAATGGAAAAATATTGAGTATCATGTCCATAAAAGAAATTCTCAGATATTTATATCTCAAAGGCAAGGAAATATGTACATTTCAAATGCAAATTTAAAACTACTCAATTTTGCCTAGGGTGTTAGTAACTCAATGTAGGCACTTTTATTTATTTTATTACACTTTGACCACCTTATGGATAATTTTTTTAAACAAAACCAACAAAAGACAGAACGAAAATATCACCTAATTTATGACTAAATTCCTACTTTCTCAGTTACGAAGATGTTTCTGTTCGCTCTCGCTTCGTGTGTTGGGTCTGTGTCTATGCTTCCTAGGCGTGCATTGATACCAGTGTCCCTTTCCTCTAAACCACAGTTTGAAGACTCTGAACTCTAAAGCCAAAGGTTCAAGACAATAATTGAGTGTATAGTTTGAAATGAATGCCCATGTTCAGTGGCGGACCCAAAAATTTTGTTCAGAGGGGGCACAGAAAAAGATGCAAGATTATTGAAAGAACGTGAGATAGGGGCTTTCTGAAATTCCAATATCCGATATCAAAATCTTTGGTTCGACACGACACCAATGTCTGGCATTTAAAACATTGATATGGCTACTTATCGCTCATAAGCTTGATGTCGTGATAGTTTGTATGGTTACTTATCGCCCATAAGCTTGGTGTCGTGATAGTTTGTATGGATACTTATGTTATTTATTCTTGTTAGTTAGCCATACAAAGTTCTTACCTCCCAACACGTTCAAACTTCAGTAGAAATATCATTAGGTTTAACAACTCTTTCGATTATTAATTTCTGTTAAAGCGTCATTGGAAATATCTAATTTTTCTATCATGGTTGGATTGCATTCTATATTAAATTATCCAAAGTAATTCTCATCGAACAATTTCTAAAAGTTATTCTTTATTTGATTAATGCTGTTGTCCAATTAAAAAAATTATAATTCATTATTGGAGATGGAAATATTCTAGTACCAAATTATGGGGTGATGGTATAGTCTATTACTCTATTTATGGACTACTATCTAAAGAATGTTTTAATACAATTAAGTAACAATAAGTAATTGCTAAATCTATGAGAAATAATTTTTAAAAAAAATTAGAGGGACTATCCATAAAGATGGGCTTTTGCCCCCGATTCTTATACATCTCATATTGGTATACTTTTGAAATTAAAAAAATTACAGTCCGGCCCATTAGTCCAAAGAACATGTCTTTTCGTTATGCTAAATATAGCTATTCATCAATTTGCAATGTAGTTCCCTTTTTTGGTCCCTTTTTGAGTCTACCTCACCCGTATAACTTAGAAAGCATCGCCATTGTATACTGAATTTTGGGGGAGATCAGAGAGAAATTGAGTTGGTTCTCGATGGCCGATGAGCAAACTTTGAGCAGGCAGTATCGGGTCTTACGAACTGTGATGGAGATGCTGAGAGATCGAGGATACTTAGTCACGGATTACGAGATAAAGATAAGCAAAATGGAGTTTATTAACAAATTTGGTGCAGGGATCAGGGGTGACGGCCCGATCATCCATAAATCCATGAAATGTGATCGGGGCTCTCAGGTTTATTCTGTTGATCTCGAGTTCTTCTTTGATCACAAGTATTATTAAAATATCAGATGATTTTTCTTTTAGGGAAAAGGCGAGGATCTGCCATGATCTAGAATATAGAAAAGTTTTGATTACAGTATAGAAGATATCCATGCTAAATTCTAATGCTTATTTGGCCATTGGTTTTTATAACATCGCAGTGATGCTATTTCTTATAGATCCCTTTATAGATAGAAACTTCCATTGATCACCTGTAGCATTGGCGTCCAGAAAGTTACTTTACTCGCCTGTAGAAAGCAGGGAAGCCACTGTAGCAACTTGATTGTTGATTATTTAATAAGCTCTGAATCTTGTAGCTTGAGAAACTTCACCAATTCACCTAAATTTGTAGACATTGAGTCTGTTCAATTCCAAACAACGGATTTGGTAGGGCATGTCCCAACTTCTAAGGAAACTTACCATTCTAGGTCACTGAGAACATCCATTCCCTTAGAACGTTGGTCCAGACCTAGTAGGCTCCTAAGCCCCTTTGAATGTGTTGGTCCATTCTTCTAGTTTTCTTTCTTAAAACCTGCACTGTATAATGCTACTGCTGAAAATGGCTTCCTCCATTTCATTTTTCTTTATAAATCCATCTGACGAGCATTGTTTAACTCTCATTAGTTTGACGATATCTCTACCACTGTGTGATTTGGATTTATTTATTTCTAACTAACTATTTATAACCCTTACCTTGGTTGTTCCCCTTCCATAGGTAACGTGTACACATGCTGATGCTACTTCATAGACAATTTAAGTATGCATCCGCATTGTTTTTAATCCTATCTTCGATGAGATAATATTGGACGAATGGACTTTGGATCAATTGTCATTTTGTAAGGGATGCCATGCTCATACTTATCTGCACACCATTCATGCAAGGGATCAGTTGGCTAACCTTCTCTCTAAACCCATTTCTGGTGTTGCACAGAAACTAATCTCTGACATGTTGGGAGTTCGTTCATATCCCTTCTCAACTGTTATTTTTCTTTTCTCCGCTTTCTTTTTTCTTTTATAGCTGTTTTTTCCCCGGGTAGTTAACAGAAACTTCTCTTGGGTTATGTTGTCTGAATTCTGAACACTTCAAATGGGTGAATGATGGTGTCGGGTTTAGATTTTCTTGGGGTCTGATGGTGTTATGGTTTCTTATGATCAGGTTCTATAAACAGGTTAATTTGTGACAATTCTAATTAACCTCTCCATTGAGTGGATCATTGAGCATCTTGCTCTCAGAATATTCTCACCCTAACAAAGCAACTTCAGAATAACTTGTTCCTGCTTAATCCTGTTAAAGCAAAGAAGTTCTGTCATGACTGGAAGCAAAATTGTTCATTATTATTCTGTAGCAATCGAAATAAAACTGTGTTTTTTTAATTAAGATCTATAAATTGCATATGTAGAATATATCCAGTACTCGATGCTCAGAATCTCTAATCAGTTCTTGCTATGTCCTTGGCAAGGGCAAGAACTTTGCCCAATGTCTACAAATATGCTTTCTTGACGTAAGATAAGTTGTCGATTATTCATTTAACACCCACGATGCAGTTGGCTGGCCTATTAGGAGGGCTAAATATAAACAATTTAACTTTCAGTTACCTTCTTGACATAATAATATTTAATTCAATGTGTGTCCACTATATAATTTCTTTTTACTTCGCTGTACTTTGTGGAAACAGATCTATGTTCTTTTTCCAAATGATGAAAAGGTTGGGATGAAACACATTAAGAAATATGTCGAGTTGATGAAATCAGAGAACGTGCCCAGGGCTATCTTAGTTGTTCAGCAGAATCTGACCCCCTTTGCAAAATCGTACCTTCTAGAGCTAGCTCCAAAGTTCCACTTGTAAGTTTTCCTGGTGAGTTGGATTTTGTCATATATTAGTTCAGGAATCTAATGTTGGCCTCTCTGTGTGTGTTTTGTGTGCGCGCACGCATGTGTGCGCACCCCCACCCTGATCTAAATGGAATTTATGTTCATTTCATTAGTATTTTTTTCGTAAACTTGGAACTGTGGGTTTTATATTCTCATGTGGAGTATCTATAACAGGAGGCAGAGCTGTTCGTTAATATCAAAGAACATGTTCTTGTTCCAGAGCATCAGGTGCTTCTGAGGAAAAGAAAACTCTGCTAGAGCGTTACACTCTAAAAGAAACCCAGGTATGCTCCACTCATCGTATGTTGCCTTAGAACCTTAATGAAAATGTTTCTTTAATTGATTATTCTTTAGTGTCATGCCACAAGGAGCCATCAGTTTTTGTTATTTTTTTTTGAATGAAAAGTAGGGCGAGAAGCTCTACTCAATATATTAAAAATAAAGGAGCCATCAGAATTTTTTTGTTCATTATTATTCTGTAGCTATCGAAATAAAACTGTGGTTTTTTAATTAAGATCTATAAATTGCATATGTAGTATATATCCAGTACTCGATGCTCAGAATCTCTAATCAGTTCTTGCTATGTCCTTGGCAAGGGCAAGAACTTTGCCCAATGTCTACAAATATGCTTTCTTGATGTAAGATAAGTTGTCGATTATTCATTTAACCCCCACGATGCAGTTGGCTGGCCTATTAGGAGGGCTAAATATAAACAATTTGACTTTCAGTTACCTTCTTGACATAATAATATTTAATTCAATGTGTGTCCACTATATAATTTCTTTTTACTTCGCTGTACTTTGTGGAAACAGATCTATGTTCTTTTTCCAAATGATGAAAAGGTTGGGATGAAACACATTAAGAAATATGCCGAGTTGATGAAATCAGAGAACGTGCCCAGGGCTATCTTATTTGTTCAGCAGAATCTGACCCCCTTTGCAAAATCGTACCTTCTAGAGCTAGCTCCAAAGTTCCACTTGGAAGTTTTCCTGGTGAGTTGAATTTTGTCATATATTAGTTCAGGAATCTAATGCTGTCCTCTCTGTGTGTGTTTTGTGTGCGCGCACGCATGTGTGCGCACCCCACCCTGAATCTAAATGGAATTTATGTTCATTTCATTAGTATTTTTTTCGTAAACTTGGAACTGTGGGTTTTATATTCTCATGTTGAGTATCTATAACAGTAGGTAGAGCTGTTGGTTAATATCAAAGAACATGTTCTCGTTCCAGAGCATCAGGTGCTTCTGAGGAAAAGAAAACTCTGCTGGAGCGTTGCACTCTAAAAGAAACCTAGGTATGCTCCACTCATCGTGTGTTGCCTTAGAACCTTAATGAAAATGTTTTGTTTAATTGATTATTCTTTGGTGTCATGTGCTCGGTAAGCCTTCTTCCTTCGCATTCATGTGTATATTTTTGCATTTGCATACTTATTTTAAAACCCATAAAAATTGAAAAATTTCAAAAATTATAAAAATTTATGTATTCAATTTTGGCTATAATTGACTTGAGTTTGACAAAAAGGTTAAATAGCTAGGAACAACTAGATCTAGACTTAGTAAATTAAAAACCCTAAAAATAACATTTCTTAAAGTTTAACGGTAGAAATTATATGTCTTTGTAGTTTATTTAGAAATAGGCAAATTTTGAGTTCATTTCTTGGGCTAAGTTAAAACAGGGAAGAGTATTGATATTTTTATTAAAGTGTAAGTTTGAAAAATAATTCCTAGCTTAAGTCTAAATTCTGAAAATATATACCCTACAAAATTGTACAAACACGAACCTTGAAACTTGGAATAGTAGAGGAGACCTTGAAATGCTCTTGTCTAAAGTCCTTAGTACGAAGAAAATAAAATAAAAATTCAAGTGTGAATTAAGAGATAAAGAAAAAAATGAACACTAGTTTTTGTAATTACTTAAGGCTGAAATATAGAAAAAATATTTAGCGAGGGTGCTTCATCACCTAGTGCCTTAGACCAACTGGTTTGGGAGTCACTGCTAAAGCCTTAGGTGTTACAAGACTAGGAATTACGCTTTATTGTGCATACACATTTTGTAATCGGTTGTTGGAACCTCAAAAAGTACTAACAGTCGCATAAAGGATGTGTGAGTGAAATTCATCTAAAAATTCACCTATTAAAAAGTGCTTTGGACAACGAACAAGAATATGATTGCTTGATTTGAATTTCCAAGTGTAGGGGTGATATATACACACACGTAGGGGTATGTGATTGGGGTTTAGATAAGAGATATGAATGAAGAATAGGACCTGTATCTTTAATAGAGATGATAAAAATTCCTAAGTTGGGATGGAACCCTAGAAGGAAAACTTAAAAGATGCCGAAAGCTAAGTAAGTCTACAGAATATATATAATATTAAGTTAAATAATAAGAAAGCGTGAAGAATATGGGTGGATAATTTATGAGTCGAAGATAATAAACTTCCTTGTTAGAAAACCTAATTGGAGAATAAGAGTTAATAAGCCAAATTGATAAGATTTTGTGGGTAGTATCCGCTGAAAACGCTCAGGAGACAACACTTCTATTACTAGGGACACTTAGAGGTTTAACGGCTTGTTGCACGAGCTCAGTGCAATCGCGATTCCCTGCGAAAGTGAGGTTAGGTTTTTGTTGAGAATAAAAACTAGGTTTGCTCGAGGACGAGCAAAAGATAAGTTTGGGGGTATTTGTTCATATCATAATATTGCATTATTATATTCCCCATTCTTATTCGTTTTACAAATAAACAGGTGTTTTTTGACCCATGTCTGCTACATAGTACAGGTTACAGGTTCTTGGAACAAAAACAGTGTAAACAATGAAAAGACAATGCAAAAGTGAGATTTCGATCGACAAACAGAAAATCTTTATCTTGTCTACAGTTTGAAGACTAAACAAAGATCAATGGATAATTTTACAAAGCACAAAGGCAGAGTAAGGTTCAAGACTTCGTCACGAAGCAACGGTAAAAGTCCACTACATTATTCACTAGGAGATCTGGAAGGAACCTAGAAGCCAATCTGAAGAACCAACCAAAGAAATAAGAAGCCAAACAATACCAGAGCCAGCACAGCAAGTTTCATCACTGGATCTCTTCTTTTGGCCGCGGAACCGCGGACAAACCAGGGCTGCGGCCGTGGTTCCACGGCCGTGTGATGCCCGTAGTGGCAGGAAATTTTACCAAAGTGCTGGCGGTGCGCGGATCGTTGACTTGGTCTTTTTCTTATGGGGTATTTTTGTAAAAGCAGATGTGCGAGTCAATTGTAACCTAGGGTTTCTATCCTCTATAAATAGGAACTCTAATTCTTGTATTAGGTTATGCCTCCTTTCATTAATAAAATTCAGATTTCTTTTGGAGAGCATCGATGCCTCTTTTCATATCATCTATTCAGATCTGACAATCCTGTGTAAATGTTTGGAGGGAGCCATCTGTAAAGTAAGTAGTTTTATTTAATTGCCCTAGTTTAGATCTTTAATTTCTTGCCCTAGATAGATAGATAGCATGTTCTTCAATTCCCTAATGAGCGAGTAGTCTCCTCGCTTGTTAGGGTTAGCTTTGGGGAAGGCTTTTAAGAGATGAGATCTCTCATCCATTTCTTGCCCATCACATATAATCGATAGGACTCCATGCATACATGCACACACTGCTCCCTACGGCACCCTGTCCCTTGAGGTAGCGGTGATACCGTAGTATAAAGGCCCGGTTGCGCGTGTTTTCCATGGAGGTTAGGGTAAGGATTGATAAAGGAAGGACAAGAACCTAGAGGAAGAAACATCTTCCCGGATGGTTATAATCCTCTTTATTAATAATTACCATAACACCCCATAGATCTTAATTTGGGTATAGAAAGCGGTGAGATTTATTTACATTTCTAAACCTACCCTAAACCTAACCCTAGCAAGACTTAGATCTAGATAATCTTAGTATAAATCAATTTAGGTTTTAGAGATAATCAATCCGACACCCATCGGAATTAACTCGTAAGAGCGATTTGGAAATTCACAACATCCCTGTGGACCGACCCGTACTCACCGGCTAGCTACCAAGCGACGCCGTTCTTGATTGCGGTTTAGAAATATTTTTGAGATATACAAATCAAATGGCGTCGTTGTAGTATAGTGGTGAGTATTCTCGCCTGTCACGCGGGTGACCCGGGTTCGATCCCCGGCAACGGTGCCATTTGATTTGTATGTCTAAAATATTTCTAAACCGCAATCAAGAACGGCGTCGCATGGTAGCTAGCCGGTGAGTACGGGTCAGTCCACAGGGATGTTGTGAATTTCCTAATCGCTCTTACGAGTTAATTTCGATGGGTGTCGGATTGATTATCTCTAAAACCTAAATTGATTTATACTAAGATTATCTAGATCTAAGTCTTGCTAGGGTTAGGTTTAGGGTAGGTTTGGAAATGTAAATAAATCTCATCGCTTTCTATACCCAAATTAAGATCTATGAGGTGTTATGGTAATTATTAATAAAGGGGATTAGAACCATCCAAGAAGATGTTTCTTCCTCTTGGTTCTTGTCCTTCCTTTATCAATCCTTACCCTAACCTCCATGGAAAACACGCGCAACCGGGCCTTTATACTACGGTATCACCGCTACCTCATGGGATAGGGTGCCGTAGAGAGCGGTGTGTGCATGTATGCATGGAGTCCTATTGATTATATGTGATGGGCAAGAAAGGGATGAGAGATCCCATCTCTCAAAAGCCTTCTCCAAAGCTAACCCTAACAAGCGAGGAGACTACTCGCTCATTAGGGAATTGAAGAACATGCTATCTATCTATCTAGGGCAAGGAATTAAAGATCTAAACTAGAGCAATTAAATAAAACTACTTATTTTATAGATGGCTCCCTCCAAACATTTACACAGGGTTGTCAGATCTAAATAGATGATATGAAAAGAGGCATCGATACTCTCCAAAAGAAATCTGAATTTTATTAATGAAAAGAGGCATAACCTAATACAAGAATTAGGGTTCCTATTTATAGAGGATAGAAACCCTAGGTTACAATTGACTCGCACATCTGCTTTTACAAAAATACCCTATAAGAAAAAGACCAAGTCAACGATCCGCGCACCGCCAGCACTTTGGTAAAATTTCCTGCCACTACGGGCATCACACGGCCGCGGAACCGCGACCGCAGCCCTGGTTTGGCCGCGGTTCCGCGGCCAAAAGAAGAGATCCAGTGATGAAACTTGCTGTGCTGGCTCTGGTATTGTTTGGCTTCCTATTTCTTTGGTTGGTTCTTCAGATTGGCTTCTAGGTTCCTTCCAGATCTCCTAGTGAATAATGTAGTGGACTTTTACCGTTGCTTCGTGACGAAGTCTTGAACCTTGCTCTGCCTTTGTGCTTTGTAAAATTATCCATTGATCTTTGTTTAGTCTTCAAACTGTAGGCAAGATAAAGATTCTCTGTTTGTCGATCGAAGTTTCACTTTTTCATTGTTTTCACTGTTTTTGTTCCAAGAACCTGTAACATGTACTATGTAGCAGACATGGGTCAAAAGCACCTGTTTATTTGTAAAACGAATAAGAATGAGGAATATAATAATGCAATATTATGATATGAACATCATGCCACAAGGAGCCATCAGTTTTTTTTTTGAATGAAAAGTAGGGCGAGAAGCCATACTCAATATATTAAAAATAAAGGAGCCATCAGTTTTAGATGTTCAAACTATCTCTTTCCAAAGCAGTATCAGTTGTGATGGGAAGGAAACAAAAATAATGCACACCTAACCCTCAATCTCCGAGGAGCAAGCATATGTGTGCACACAGATCCTTTATATCATGCTACAAAATTACCTACATCACCCTTCATATCAAAGCATCTATGATAAGATTAAAGATCATGTTTTAAGCCAGTAGCCGGGGAAAAAAAAAACCGTGCACTTGGGGGTTCTTGTGGGGGATACTCTTTTTCTTGTTCTTTTTTTTTGGGTGGGTTTTTTTTGTGAGGCGGGGGGGGGGGGGTGTCGAAGGAAAGAAGACGATCCTCAAAAAACCAGAAAGTGAGGGCATGAATGTAAGTAGATGTAGTAGTACGCATGTGCTTAGCCATAGTATCTACACCGTAGAGAATAACAGTTGCCGATACCTCTTCTCTGTCTCTGAGTAAATACAGTTAACTTAGAACTCAGCTTTAGATTTTTAACCTTTTGTAATCTGCTTCTCTGATACAAGCTATCAGTGTATTCCAACCATTAGTATTAATTAGAGCCAAGGAAGTAAGGAGCCCAATATATACTTTCAGTGAAGAAACTGAATAATTAAATTAAATGGGAAATGTTTGGGTAGTTGACAATTAACAGATATGATATCAGCTAATTATTAAATTGGTTTTTAAGATCCATATATATATTTTTGGCAACCTCTGGGGATGAAAACCTTCTATTAAGGTTTTTCTTAAGGTGAAGATATTACCTACAGTTATATTTCCATGAATTAATGGTTCCTGGGTTTGTTCTTATACACATGATTAAACCATGTTGGCTTTGCGAATTACATATGTGCTGCACATTACTAATGCCTTGACCATGTGGCACATTTTACTAGTTCTTTTTTCCTTTCCCCCGATTTAAAGCCTTGAAAACCAAGTGCTCCTTGATTTTATTGGCTTTATAACTGACAACTTTATAATATACATCAGCAGAGTCAGTTCTGGCAATTGTTGTTCATCAGAGTTGTAGTCCAATTATTTCATTTCATGTTTTTTACAAGCTGAGTTACTGATTGATTCATTAACAAACTATTAGTTTAGATTGCAATATTGGTCTATGATGTCATCAAAAGATATAAATTTGTTCTTGAACTATCTTGTCTAATGAATATCAGGACTCTTTCATAAGCTATTATCTGTTACTAATTATATCCTCTTTTTTCTTTCAATTTTCAGCTCCCGCGAATTCAGATAACGGACCTAGTTGCAAGATACTATGGGCTTAAGCGCGGGCAGGTTGTGAAGATCATCAGACCTAGTGAGACTGCTGGAAGATATGTTACTTATCATTATGTTGTTTAAATGCGCAGCAGCAGCTGCATACATCTTGCTTGCTGTTATTTAAATAATACAGTGGTACAATCTAAAACTTATATAGCTTCATGGAGCTAAGCATAATGATATTATATATTAGAACTGTTGGTGGCTAATCTGGTTCATGTTTGATCCTGGAAGAGGCATTTTAATCGGTTCTGATCGCTTCTGGATCCAGCAGGGTTTGATTCTAAATTATGTTCGCAATAAATTGTGATGGTGCTTATTTTGTGATTTGCCATGCATCATCCGAGCTTTTGGTTTGTGGTTATTAGGCTAGATTGTTTTGCATAAGAAATGTAACATATCGTCTGCTAGCACAACAGGCATTTCTCATAAACTTTTGGTCATGATTTTTAAAAAAATATTATTTAGTGGTTGTATATCATACCCTCAATTGAATAAGCAGCTAACACATTGCCAATTTTTCTGTCGGTGGTTTGATGTTATTCATAGAACTTTGATATGATTCACAAGCCAAAGTGATGTCCAATTTCTTGGAGATGGGATTGATGACTGTTAATGCAAAATATTATAAAGAGATTTGGTGCTTAATGATTTTTTTTCTGCGGCTCTTTTGCTCTTTTGCTTCCTCGGCGATCCGTATCATTTTTCAATGTACAGGTTTTTCAATGTACAGGTCCAGATATCTCGTTTATAATTTTATTTCCTTTTCATTGTTTTTGAGACGACAAATGTCTTTAAGGATGTCTCTTCTCTAATTTTTATACTCAAATCTTTTTAGAGTATAAAAAAAAAACTCTCGTTTGAGCTACAATTAGCTTTTCTGAAATCAATTACTACGATGATAGAAGAAATTAAATATTGTTAACAAATACCCCCATTACATGTTAGCGAAAACAGAATCCCATCAACTCTTTTGCAAATAATAACATCGAGGACAGCAGACATTCTTGGCATGGTTTGCAGTAGCCAAACGTTCATTCCTTGCGGCAGATGGGGAAGTGTCACTCTTTCTGTATGTCGAAACAATTACAAAATATTGATAAAAAAAATTGAAGTACATACGAATTAGCTCATACAAGAAAATATATAATAATATTACACTGGACATCTTTCTGTACATAGGAAGCTGCTCGTATCATCTGAGTTCACCATCCTGATTCTGAGTTATTGCCATGATCTTAATGATCTTGAGTTGTACTGATCTCAAACCGATACAAATGGCTATGAGTATTTAGTTGGATCATCATCGTCTTTATGATGTGTCGTGTCCAACAAACTCATATTTCTTCACTCATATAGCTTTCTTGAGCTAGAGCAAATGTCGGCATCTTGATCCTATGCAATGGGGCGTAATGCTCCTTTAGAGGAAGAAGCTTGCCTGAAAACAAACTATTTATGGTCCAGCTAGCTGGCTGTACAAAACACTCAAAAGAAAGAAAGCATTTTAGGGGGAAGGGAGCGTGAGTTGCGTAAATGAAAGTTCATGGTATGCAAAGCAATACATGGTTGTTTCTTGTCCCGTTTAGTATGAACAATTGCATAAAAACTACAAGTAGATAGAAGTGAAAGCTTTCCCATCGAAATTAGTTGCGGCAGATGATGTTTATGTGACACAAGGCAATTACCCGATATGTTCCTTTTGCCTGTTTAATTCGAACAACTGTTCCTAACCGTCTCTGGGTGAAGATACTTGAACAATACGATACTTCAAAACTAAGAACAATATTGAAATTAAAGCTATGGACATGAAGGAGATGAAACGCCGTTCACTATTAAGTACATCAGGACATTTTTATGGAAAAAATAAAATTTGTTGATACACTTTTCAAAAGAAAATAGCATAATAGCATATTTCATGACAGACCGTTGCTATTCAGAATATACAGATGCATTTTACTTAGAACCAGTCCACTACAATCAAACACAAACAAAATTGAGAACAGATATGGGACATAACTACATCTATTGATTGTCAAATGTTTATTGTTAATCATTTAATTTCAATTATGAAGGTGATCTGATGAGAAGTATAAATATAAGAATTGCATATGGGGTTTCTTTCGGACATAGGTGGTTTGCCAATAAAGTCCTTGCTTATTTAGAATAATCTGTAGTCACCAAAAACATGATATTTTAATTCTTTACAGGTGACGGACTGCTGATACATGTTTCACATGCCTGTAGGAAATTGCCCTATGTGTAATTACGAGCTCACAATAGATGATAGTCAATGATGTTAATATAACTTTTCAAGCTAGAAGCTGATTACTGTCTTTCGTATATTAGAGGACTTGTTGTGGATTAAAAAAAAGTACTAACCACAGTTTGTAGATTGTTTCCAACACACAGTGCTCCAGGTGACGTGAAACGTTGCCCTCATTCTCAACAACAACAGCCCCAATTGTGTTTATTCCATTCTTCAAGCTCTGAACCAGTCTTTGCAACCATTTAAATACTTCCCCGTCTCCATGCTGCATTATGATAAGAAATAAACTAAAGAAATAAAGAAATGCTTAATGAGGAGGAAATGTGGGAGAACAGAATTCATAACAGAAACATAGTACGTTGTATGTTTGTCAAAGATAGAGGTTTAACTAGTTGCAATCTCATGTTTCCTTGCTTTACCCTTTCTTTTCCCTATTTGATTCAAACCATGATTTGGTACATAGATAGTAGCACATTATTCTAAGTTTAAAACTTGAATAGCTTGATAAGGATATGGAATCAAAAGGTTGGGATTTGGGTATAATCTTCTGGACTTAGAAGAAAGATAGAATTGCACACATATTGTCAATTTACAAAAAACTAGTGTTAGAATATCACGGGTAATTTGGCAGCCGTTTTTAAGTGATAGAAGAGGGTAATCAGTCACACAAGGAGATATAGAGATAGC
Organism: Agapanthus africanus; assembly: GCA_030015575.1. NCBI lineage: Eukaryota > Viridiplantae > Streptophyta > Magnoliopsida > Asparagales > Amaryllidaceae > Agapanthus > Agapanthus africanus. The sequence goes on from JASDDO010000028.1 coordinate 112,956,623, forward strand.
AAGCTATATAGCACATGACAAAAGCGAAATTTACGAAAATCCCAAAATTATTTGTTTTCTTCAAATGTATATATCTTTCATTCTACCACACGAAAATTGCGTAATTTTCAAAAATCTCAAACCTTTTCTACCTTGTTCGATTTTTCAATAGCACACGAAAATCACAACAACAACTGAGACTTTTATCCCAAGCATATAGGGTAGGCTACATGAACCAACATGAGAATCATGCCGGGTCTAGCACATGAATTCTCCACCTCCACTCACTCCTATCGAACAATATACTTCCATTGAGGCCTTTGGCAACCATATTTTCTCGTATCAACTCCATCCATGTTTTCTTCGGTCACCCTTTCGTCCTTTTGACATTGTCTATATCGATAGTATCTATTCGTCGAACCGGTGTTTCCATAGGTCTGCGTCGCACATGACCAAACCATCTTAGCCGGTTTTCCCGTATCTTCTCCTCCACAAATCCTACACCAACTTTTGCACGAATATTCTCATTTCGCACCTTATCTTTTCTAGTGTTACCATACATCCAACGAAGCATGCGTATCTCCGCTACGTGCATCTTCTATGTATGATGCTTCTTAGAAATCCAACATTCTGTACCATATAATAAGGCAGGCCGAATAGTGCTCCAATAAAACTTTCTTTTTAATCTTAACAGAAAATTACGATCGCACAAAATCCCTGTTGCGCTCCTCCATTTCAACCAACCAGTTTGGATCTTTTGATTAACATTGCTATCGATCTTTCCATCCTTTTGAATGATGAAATCTAGATATCTAAACCTCGGTGATATCTCTTGTACTTCCAGTGTTATACCAATGTGGTCTCGACTTTTCTCTTTGCTAAATTTGCAATGCATATATGTTGTCTTGGACCTGCTCAATCTGAACCTCCGAGATTTTAACGTTTGCCTCTAAAACTTCAATTCGGTATTAACCCTTGTTTTCGTCTCATTTACTAGAATATCATCAGCGAATAGTATACACCAAGGTATTTCATCTTGGATAGTTCTAGTAAGTTAATCTATCATGATAGTAGCCAGGAATGGACTTAATACAGATTCTTGATGTAAACCAATTGTAATCAGAAAATCACTCATTAGGTCGCCGCAAGTTCTGACATTTGCCACTACTCCATCGTACATATCCTTTATTACGTCAATTTACTTGACGGGTTGTCTCCCATAATACCTCTCAAGGAGTCATGCCCCGCTTCTCAGAGTGTGCTAAGATCGGTACGTGACAGAGTCAACCATGCAACCTGTGGTTAGGAAATATCCCTCCACAGTCATATTACGGCTGTTTATAAGATATCAAGAACAGTAAAACATATAAAACTAACTAGTACATGTCCGTCTGCCATAATAAACGAGTCAAGAAATATAAATATGCGGAAGCAATAAATCCAATAATAATAACATCTGGAATACGTCCCACATACGGGCTCACATCAGGAAAAACTGCAGAAAGAAAAATAACTAAACTAAACACTAACACGATCCTCACTGCTCGGCCTGACGGCTGAAATACTCTTGGCCAGCCAGCGAAAGAGATAAAAGAACTGGGCCATGCAAAACTCAGACTTCAGTGCGTCATAATATCAAATAATAGAATATAGTCAGGATACAACAAGATATGCATGCGTGAAATATAAACAGTAACATGAATATAATCAGGTAAACACGTGTATAGAATAGTGAAGTGTATAAGTGTATGTGACGTGCGGTGAGTAATCTGAACTTTACTACTGGGTTATCTATTCTAAAGTTTGTGAAATCAATTTAATGGAATCGTCGATATAACTCAATAGTATCCCGTGCATGCCCGGGACCACGGTCAAGACTCTCGGGCTGAATCCGAGACGTGCCGCTAAGCACTAAACAATAAACATGTACAGACGAATGATATCAGCAGTAGCATTCCGGGACTGGCCTACCCCTCAAAACTGATCAGTATAAGCATCGAACTGTCGAGTTACAAGTCAGGTTTTATCATTGATTTCCCCTTACCCCTAAGGTTATGTGTTCAAGTCAGATATTGATAAATATGAAGCTAATGCCAACACAGGATCAAGCAGGTACAGATTTTGTCTGAATAGACAGCAGGATATGTCCATCGGGACAACAGGTCAGGATTGTTGGTATCAGTAATAAGATCAGGTATCAAGTCAAGCAGTGGTGTATCAGGTCATGACAGTTAGTGCACAATGTGTAATACCCAGTTCTTTCATACGCCAACATACGTATTTTTTTATAAAAGGGCTACTCACAAATTTACTTATTTATATTTATAATTATTTTAAGTATTTAAAAATCCTAATTCCTTTATTCTATTTTCCTTCTTAAATTCTTTTACCTAAAACTAATCCTATTACTTAAATCCTTTTTATTTTTCCCTTTTATATTTTCCCTTTCCTAAACCCAGCCCAAGCCCAAACCCTAACTCTTTTTTTCTTTCATTATGTCCTGGCCCATCACACCCCCTCCCCTTTCCCTTTATTTTTCCTTTCTCTTATATATTTTCCCGGCCCAACTTTCCCCGGCCCACAAATCACCCTCCTCTCCTCACCCGCACCGACCTGACCCGCTACCATACCCCCACGTCTCCTTCCTCGCTCTCTTTCCCGCTCCTTTCTCAAGCTTCCCCCACGACGCGGACGTTTCCATGCTCCCGCCTCCCTCGCGCCCACGTCCCCATGACCCCCGCGCTTGCGCTCGAGAAGCCTCTCTCCACTCCGTCTCCATCTCGCTCCCCTTCTCTCGCAACTCTCTCTCTCTCTCTTTCACCCCTACGAGAACCCTACGCTCACCTCCACCGACGACGAGAACCCTTTCGACTACACGCCCGAGCCCTCATCACCAATCACCGTCGTCCCAGCACCACCACCGCAACTCCAACCCACACCGGCCGCAGCACCCATCGCCTCTCCGAGCTCCCTCACCTCCTTCACCGCACCCACTCCTTTCACGAGCACCCTCGCTGTCCCCTCATCACCGAAGCTCTGACTACCTCCCTCGAGCCCCCTCGCCCCACTTTCTGCACCCCGGACTTCCCCAGAACCAACCACCATCATTTCCAACAACACCGGGCTCACCCCCTGGGCTCACTGCCAGCCACTTTGGCCACCAACCATTGGCCTCCCCGTTGCAAGCATCACGGCGACCCCTACACCGCGGCCGAGCCCCTGCACGACTCCCGAGGCTTCACATCCCGCTCTCGAGCGCTAGTTCACAGTCGAGCCCCCGGCATTTCGTCAAACACTTACATTAATCGATGTTCCCACTTCTCTGATCACCGACGTCGTCATCAAATCTGTGGCCTCGATCCCTTAAGCCGTCATAGTCATCGACACGCTATCCATCGCAACGTCAGCGCACACCCGTCGCACCCACCGAGCCATCGAGGCCAAGAATCAAGATCCAACAAGGCTAAACCTGTGCTGCGTTCGTGACGCGATCATGTCGTTGCCGCTGCCGTACCGTCGTTGACACATCTTCAGACAAGTTTAATACTTGCTTCATGCTAATTTTATATATTACAATTCAAGTTACCAATAATTTCTGCATGCACTTTTTCATGTAAATCGTTATAATTCAAGTGCTCGATGCGAAACCTGAATGAAAAACCTCGTTAAATTGACGGCAACAAATAACATGTGATGGCCCGGGTCATAATGAATGTCCCTTGAGACTTTGGTTCCAATACAATGTCGTTTGCTCACGTAAAATGGTGTCCCGATTTTGTCGCAAAACCTGAAAACTTTCGTACATGCTAAACTGTAAAATTTATATTAAATTATGTATAAATCGAATTTTAGCTTTCCATGGCTCGTATCGAAGATGACTGTTTAACCTACTGTATTCTATAGTTGGTCACTGAGCTTTAACAAAGTATGATAGAGATAATTGCGGAGGATTACGATTCTGGACTGCAGTCCAGAACGGAAATCCCAGTTAACCCCTGTTTATAAACCCCTGTATATTCCTGTTCAAATATGAGAATATGCGGAACCCTATATCGTTACGTAGAAAATTGAGTTAGCTTTCTTACTCCACTGGTCTCACTGGATTCCTCAACTGTTTGATATTTTTAACTCATTTTACAATGTCGATACGTTTTGCTGAATTCTGCAGAGGCAGATTTTATAACTCGAACATAACCTGTCCATAACTCCCTGTCGTTATAGTATATTACTGATCCGCCAATTGAAGTGGAAACCTAACTGATAACCCTAAATATTGTTCAACTATAGCGTTGCCTAATTATGATCCCAACTGGGATTAAAATGTGTTACGAAACGGACTTCCGATTTTGAAACCGGATTTCCAGCAGCAAACACTTAAATTAAAATGGCCATATCTGGCGATCCTGAAACCCGTTTGGCGTGAAAGCAATTTTGATGGATAGATAATTAAGCATACTGCATACCCCCTTTACATTGTTTCTCTTAATTCTGCATGTATGATCTATGATAAATTATGCAAGTGGTAGGACACTGACTGATGATATCTTAATCATGCCTTGAGTATTGTATTCTCATCACATCATATAGATGTCATTGCATTGGTAACCTAGTGATCATGTGCATTACCCAGTGTTAGGTACTAGTGGTCTGATTGTGGCAAGTGCGTTAGTGTTTAAGCATAAATGAATAAGTGGAAGTGACACGTACTTATACACAATCAGTGGACCTTATTGATTTATTGTATTGTCGACGTCTATGCGACGTGTATAAGTGTAACTATAATTGGTATTGGATGATTATGGGAGCACTTATATGGGTGTCATAGGTAAGGCACCAAACACTGTCCATTTGTCTTGAGTATCAGTCGAGACATGCTTGATGGAGATCTGGTCTCCAGTTCTCGCGTAGACTTGTCATGGATTGGCTGGTATTTGAGTTTATGGTTGGCGTTTTATGTAGACCACGGGGTGTGGGGTAGTTTGAGTGTGAGTTCAACAGAATCTCGGGAGTCCCATGCTGGCACATACAGCGACTCTGGAGATATATGGGGATATTACTGATTATTAGCGAGCGACTCGGGCCCGTGTTCTCTTGTCCTTGGTTCCTATCCTTGGGTGAGGGATACTCACGAGTGATTGACTCTCACACTTGAACTGACGATAGATTTAGCGACCTGTACAGTGAGACTTAGAGACTGATAGGATTAGTGACATTGACATGCATTGCTTACTGATCCAATATACATGTCATACTGTTCACTGCTCTATTATTTACCTGCTCTATTATTTACCTGTATTGGCTACTTCAGGATCACGCCATTATTCCATGCTTATTATTCCATATCCACCATTATCGCACGTGTTCACATTTGTATTTATATATATTGCTATTGTGTCGCTCCGACGACCTGAGTATGCATGCTCAGAGTGAGAAGTGGATCTAGCTTGGACCAGGACCCGACGTACCTCGAGAACACTGTGGAATTTTTGATCAGCAACTCAGAGCTATACTTCCTTGATCTCTATCTGGTTAGTTCTTTGTATCTGATTTGATTTAGTGACTGCATTTCTCATTACCTGTGCATTGATTACTGATTATCACGTAAAGCTAGAAACCGAAGTGTGACTACGGAGGGATTTTCCTTGACCGTAAGAGCATGGCTGGCCTTGTCAACCCCTCGTATTCCGTATTTGGGAAGCGGGACATGACACAATGTATCAAACGGATGTCCAAAAGTAAAATGTAGCAAGTATCGAATCACGGTAAAACACGGATGCACAAGTGTTTATCAGGGATCACATCTACAACTCCATGACTATATAAGATGCACATTATCAAGTATGGGGTACTAACATAACAGTAACATAAAATTATATGATATGACATGGAACTACAGATGCAATAAATGATACGGATGCGAACGGGTATCGCAAAACAGTAAAACGGTAACATAGAATGCACAATGCAATAACATGTAATATTTTTATTCATATAGATGTAAAATATATATATCATAGTATGTAGTAAGATAAACTTGCATGCGACTAGATATGTAATAAACTGTACGGATGCGAACGAGTATTGTAAAACTGTAACATATGATGCACAATACAGTAAACATGTGATATTTTTATTCATATGGATGCAAATATAATAATATAGCATGTAACAAGATAAACTTGCCTGATCGGATCTTGAGACGGGGTGCGTACGCCGCGTCCAACGTCGGTAAATATCGCGATGCACACGCGAGTGTACAGAACATAACCAAGCAATGCAAGAAAACGACTACGCTGGCTGGGAACGTCTACTAAGTCGCCCGGATCGTCAGCGACGGACACGGCTCCGGCGATGACCGGAAAATACAACTCAAGAAGAAGAAGAAGAAGAAGAAGTGGTCTGTTGTGATGAGGCTGCGGGGGTTCATGTCTCTGGGGTCAGGGAAGGCGACGAGGGGGTGATGTCGGGAGTTCCGGCGATGGGCAGTGGATCGGGGTGTGCAAGGTTTTTGGTGCAAGGAAGGGGCTCTGGTGTTGGGGAGAAGGAGAGAAGAGAGAGAGGGAGAAGGTGGTGGTGAGGGGTGAGGCCGACGGGGGTCGGAGCTCCGGTGAGGGTGCAAGGGAAGGTTGCAGGCGAGGGTTGCAGTGGGTCGGGTTCTTGTCGTAGGGGATGAGGGTGAGGAGGAGAGAAGGAGGAGATGAAGGCGGTGACGAGGGTGTCGGCGACGGTGGAAGAGAGCCTGCGAGATGGGTGCATGCAGGCGTCGGGTGATAGTTCGTTGGGTTCGTCGCGACGGGGAAAGAGGAGAGAGAGTTGAGCGTGGAGAGGAGGTGAGGTGGAAGAGGGTGAGGCAAGGTGATGGAGTTCGTCGGTGGTGGCGACGGCGAGGCTGGGCAGCGGCGTGGGTTTCGTTCGCGCGGAGGCGGGAAAGCGAGAACAGGGAGAAGGAGGTGAGAATAGAGAAGAGGGAGGTGATCCGATCCCAGGTTAAAAGAAATACTAATTACTATGTATATATATACTTGTAGAGAGAGACATGTAAAGAGAAACTTATAGGATTTGTGATTTAGTTAGGATAAGACATATAAAAAGAGGTCAATGGAGGAAAGAGGCCATAGGATGGAATTTCCCCCTATGGCGTCGAAAAAATACACACCCACTCATTTTTTCCGACGATCGGCACCCACCGTCTTCATCGTTATCATCTAAGATATGGGTACACCAAATTTCATGTGTTTCTACAATCTTTTCACCGTTAATTTAGTGGGTTCAAAATTGACGGTTTATCGACAATAGAACTTTTTACATTGCTAAATCAATGGTGAAAATGTTGTAGAATCACATGAAATTTAGTGTACCCACATCTTAGATGATAGCGATGAAGATGGTGGGTGCCGATCAGCGGAAAAAATAAGGGAGGGTGTATTTCCATAGGAGGATACCTCCTATAGCATCTTTCCTCCATTATTCTCATATAAAAATATATTTAGACAGTTGAAATATATGTGAAGAATATAATATTATATATTTTGAGATTTTGGTTAATACAAAATTATTCCAAAATACATCCGGGTTGGGTCTAAAATTACGGTTTGAAAATACAGATAATATACGTATCAACCAAAACCAAAATACGATATCCAGGTAACGAAATTGCATACTCCCAAGAACGGATACACGTAGCGTGCACGTGGCTATCCAAACGAGTCTGTTTCACTGAACGGGACGAGAACACGAAGTACGGATGCCACCACAGGTTTAGGGGTACAATGCAGGCCATGCTAAATATTTTTAAAATATATTTTTTGATTATAATTGTATTATTAGAAAAATACAGATGCCAGATATAATGCAGGTATACGGGACATACAACATGAAAGTGAACGGATACTCATAACTAGCCGGGATAAATCATAAACAAGAATCAATACGGGTTTCCAGCATGCGGGTCGGGTCGGATGCAAACTCAGATACCAATTATATTATTCGCACCCATAACACCAATAAATCAAGAAATAACCACTCGATATATAAATTAATCAAATCAAGCATGGTATAACGAACTAGGGTGTTACACTATGTACCTTATCGTATGCTTTCTCTAAATCAATAAATATCATATGCAAACCTCTTCTCTCTCGAAAACGCTCGACAAGTTGACGAAGCAAATGAATAGCCTCTGTCGTCGATCGTCAGGCATGAACCCAAACTGGTTCTCTGCTATCTTAATATCCTTCCTTAACATGTGTTCAATCACTCTCTTTCAAAACTTCATGGTGTGACACATAAGTTTTTTTCCACGGTAGTTTGGGCAATTTTAAATGCCACCCTTGTTCTTGTAGATAGGTACAAAAAGACTTTTCGTTCATTGATTTGGTATCTTTTTGGTCTGCCAAATCTTATTAAACAAATCTGTCAGCCATTTAATTAACGTCTATTCCTTCTAAACATCTCCAAATCTTGACAGGAATCCCGTTTGAACCAACCACTTTTCTTAATCACACGAAAATCACAAGATTTTCAAAAATTTCAAAAAAAATCAGTTTCGTTCAATTTTTCAAAAATTTTCATGAAAGCACACGAAAATCATGAAATTTTCGAAAATGTCAAAAAATTTCCATGCTCTTTTGGTTTTTCAATATTTTTCTTGCTACACACACAAAGATCGCAGACTTTTCAAAAGTATCAAAATTTTCTGTTTCCTTCAAATTTTCAATATTTACATGTTAGTCACGTACCAAATCCACCACAAATTTCAACAATTTAATGCGTGAAACGACCATTTATCTTAATGAAATATTAAATAGCACCACATCTAGTATAAACAACAAATACTTAAATTCATAATTTTCTTCTAAATTTTATAATGTTACTCTCAATACGGACATCATTAAAAAAATAGGGATTTTTTTCCTAATAAGAGAGTTATATAAAAATATTCTAAAAAGAGTAATACAATCCATTTAGACAATTCTAACAAATTCCCGCTTTTAAAATAACAATCCATTCAGAGAATGCTATATAGCACATGAAAATCATAAATTTTTTAACATATCAATTTTTTCTGTGTACTTCAAATTTTCAATATTTTGCATGCTATATAGCACATGAAAATCGCGATTTTTTTAAACTCAAAATTTTCTGCTTCCTCTAAATTTTCAATATTTTGCATGTTATATAGCACATGAAAATCGTGAAACTTTCAAAAATCTCAATATTTTCTATTTTATTCAATTTTTCAATCTTTCAATCTTTTGCTTGCTACACACAATAATCGTGCACTTTTAAAAAATATCAAAACTTTCTATTTCATTAAAATTTCCAATATTTACATGCTATATTGCACATGAAAATCGTGAAATTTTCAAAAATATTAATATTTTCTGTTTTATTCAATTTTTCAATATTTTGCTTACACATAAAGATCGTGAACTTTTCAAAAATTTCTGTTTTCTTCCATTTTTCAATATTTTGCTTCTTATATAGCACAAAAAAATCGTTAAAATTTTAAAAATCACCAAATGTTTTTGTTTTCTTCGGCTTTACAATTTTTTATATGCTTATATAGCACATGAAAATCGTGAGTTTTCAAAACACTGAAAATTTTCTGTTTTTTCAGTATTTTATTATTTTGCTTGCTATATAAAGCATGAAAATTGCATGTTTTAAAAAATCTTAACTTTTTCTATATTCTACGGTTTTCAACATTTTGCTTGCTAACAAGCAAAAATCACAAAATTTTCAATAAGCTCATAATTTTTATGTTTTCTTCCCTATTTCAATATTTTGCATGTTATAACACTTGAAAATCGCAATTTTTTTTATAAAAAAACTCAAAAACCCGTTTTCTTCCTTTTTTCAATTATTTTGCATGTTATATAACACACGAAAATCATGAAATTCAAAAATATCAAAATTTTCTATTTTCTTCAGTATTCCAATATTTTACTTACCAATAATTCTAGAGAACTTCCGGGTATTAAGAAAACAAAAAACTATGTGAAGTAAAAAAAAAGAAAGAAAGAAAACGCTGCCAATTGCTACCAAGAAACTAACAAAACAAAGAAATCCGGTCCAGGTACCGAGACTCCGAATGACGGGAATCCCTGGCAACACACGAAAATCACGGAATTTTTAAAAATCCCAAAAAATTTTGCTCTTCAAATTTCCAATATTTTGCTAGCACGGAAGACGAAAATCACAAAATTATCAAAAGTCAGAAAATGATAAGAAATACTTTCTCGTCTCCATGTTGCACTATGATAAGAAATAAACTTAAGAAATAAAGAAATCCTAAAGAGAAGGAAATGTGGGAGAACAGAATGCAGAACAGAAACAGACTCTATTGTATGTTTGTTTAACGTAGAGGGTTAATTAGTCACAATCTCATGTTTCCTTTACCCTTTCTTTGCTCTATCTAATTCAAACCATGATTTGGTACATAGAACGTAATGCATTTTAAGTTTAAAAGTTGAATAGCTTGATAAGCATATGGAATCAAAAGGTTGGTTGGAGAAAAGAGAGAATTGCACACATTTTGTCCATTTACAAAAAAAAATTGGTGTTAGAATATCATGGGTAATGGTTGGCGTTTTTAATTGATAGAAGGAAAAATCAGTCCCAGAAGGAGATATAGAGATGCAGGATATCGATCAGAGAAAATACACCGAGAAGGTTGCAATCACAGAGACCTAATAAGTCTCATAAAGACATAGGGTGCAATAGAATTTCAATTGCATGTATATGCCAAGGGCCAGCGCGAAGCCTCTCTCTTTGGTTTTTACCATTCTCAAGTATTAAGTATAAATGAACAAAAATAAGCGAAGAAGAATAGGTTTCATAATGTAAAGCATACAGTCCTAATCAATGAAACAAAAATCAGGTAACATATGGTGTCATGATGAAACAAGCTAAAGTCGTACAATTTCATGTGCATATGCCCTAAACACATCAGTGCTAATTGTTGACAATATTGTCGTTTTTACTCGAGCCACTTAATCCTTTGGGGAAAATAATACATAGCCATACAATTTCATGGTTGGCTCAGTTACTTTAATCGCATATTTTTGCTTCATTGGAGGACACTAATTTTGGACAAACTTTTAAGGCGGGGAAAGAACCATCCGGATTAAGAAAGTGTATATTATGTATGAGTTTAAAAGTTGGAAAAGCGAAGAAAACGACAGCCAAACCAAGAGAAGAACACGATAGCAATAGGAATTACCTCAACAATGTTAGAAAACTTTGTACAGAAGCTAGCTTTGCCGTTATGCATGATTCCCACTTTTCCAAAGATAAAAATTACGATTATTTAGACAAAATGGCTCTCCAATACTCAATTGATTTGACACAGAGAGCCTTGAATTGGCCGAGTCATAAACCTGCAAAATCAAATCTATGAGCTTAATGAAAAAACCGTTCACATGGACATATATTACTTGCTTTTGTATAAAGTTATATAAACTTTAAGCATGCATAATGCACGGACACATATATGATCAAAAGCTTAAATGGTTGAGCCTCAAGGAGGACATGAATTTATGATAGGAGGCTATAGCTGCACAGGTTAAGCCAATAAAAGATAATCGCAAGTGATTGTTTGTTTCCTATATGCGGCCATGATAGACATTATGATGTCAGGGTATTAGGTGACTTGAACATCATATGCCCCGATTTATGCTTGTCTAAGCAAAATGGACCCACTTTTTCCCTTCATTTATGTGTTAATTTTTGTTTTCATCGTTACTATCACAATTTTTTTGTAATGTTCTGCTTCCGTTCACATGGACTAGATTTGCACAGGGTATCGCATGATCGTAGTTAACATATTACTTCTAGGAGCTGCAGCCCTGCTCTCTGATAGAACTCTAGCTAAAATTCAATACATAGTAAATCCATGTTTGGTGACATCCTTCAAGTACAGTGAGTTCAGACTTCATTGTTCAATGGAAAATTATAATTTTTTTTACCGTGAGAGCGCCCATTACTTGTTTAATAAATCAAGATCATGACCATACAAACTAAGGTCCTTTAATATAAAAATATAGTGATAGAAAAGATTGGCCTTCAGTGTACTTTTGCTGAACTAGATGGAAATCCCTTGTGTACACTCGCTCTCAAATTCCAGTTTCAATGGTCAATCTATATCTATTTAGTTGTAACTACAAAAGGGAGTAAATTAAACACCTTGAAGAGTGCTTCATAAGATTAGCTGTGCCAGACACTAGAGCAGGCCAGCAGGGATATCAAGTATCGTGCACTATTGATGGTTGATATAGCAAAGATTGGTATTCGTCCATGAATACATTTAAGCGAGATCTTCAAATTTAGAGTTGTTAAATCTATTTTTATCTTCCTTTATGTAACAAAAAATACAGACAATGAATGGCTTCAGTGGTGAACTTGAAAGTTGAAATGCAATGAAGCTACAAGATCCTAGATGCTGGTTGTATTGAAATGATGAATACAAACCTTCTTTGGCGATAGAACAATGGGAAGCTTTAGCCGTGTAAACCCTGCACTTTGTTTTCCTTTAAAATCTGGAGGATGTGACGGTATATTTTGAAGAATAAACCCTCCATACTGTCTGATTAATGCTTCAAGTTCTTTTTCCTTCTTACTTGAAAATCCAGTCAATAGAAATTCTAAAGCTTGAAAGATCATTCCTTTCTCGCCCACGATATGTTGACATGCCAAAGAGTTGCAGTTTCCTTCTCTGCATGCATACTTGTGTAGTAAACTGGAATCCTTCACTCTCTTCTTGGATCTATGGCGCGAACCTGCGAAATTTTAGGAACTAAGGATTCTGAAGGAAACAACTCTTACATCACTCCAAATCAAGAATTGCCAAGAAAATAACGATATGAACTATCAGATGATGTACAATTACAATATCTATTGTACGTTCATCTTTTTTTCCCATCCAAAAAAAACATGAATGTACAATAGCTAAAAATGAACTACCATGAGTGCGGTGTTTACCATGAAGCACGCACGTTGCTTTCTTTGGTCCTCTCTTTACCAGATTTAGCTTCCAAAAACCGAACTTTCTTGTTTTTGAAACTTCGTTTATCAGAAGGAATATAGCGTAAACTTGACCGGACTTTGGTTAGATCCCTGCAATTAACCAAATCTGTGTATTTCACCTTTTTGTTTTTCCCGACTTTAGAAGTTAAAGACTTCTCTAAACTCTCTTCTTCATTGTCACCACTAATGACTTCTTTGCATGCCCCGAGGTGACGCTTCTTCTTGTCAAGTGCAATAGGTGGCCATCTCTCTTTGTGACGGCGAATCAACGAGTCACCTGCATCATCTTTAGCCTCAGTATTGGTCTTTAAAGAAATTTCAACATCTGGTGTTTTAGAGATAGAACACATACTGTTTCTTTCAACAGGAGAAAACTGCAAACACCATTTCAGATCAGGCATAATCGTGCTGAAATGTCTAAGTGAGTTACCTTTTCCGGCTGGGTATAGTAAGAACTTCATTGTTATTGTTCACAAGAACAGGCTCTCCTTCAGCTAATTGTTTCAAAGGTATCTCCTGCACATCCGGAAAGTTAATATTTTCATTCAACTCGTTTGAATTGTCCTTTTTAGTGAACTCCTGGCAAGGATCACAAGAAATAGGAGCATTTTCTGAAGAAATGCTGCATGGTACCACAGAACAAAGAGGATCGATTGATGAGAAAATAGAACACCTATCAACATCTTGTGTGAGACCACAATCTTCATGTATGCCACTTTCATTTTCCCTGTAATGAGGAATTCTATGTAAATTTATAGATGGTAGGCTCGAAGATGCAACAATCACAGGTTCTGCATCTGCTATGTGCCCAGGCATTCGTTCATCCATCGTGTCCATTGATTCAGAGATAAAACCAGTTTCCATGTTAATCGCTTTTATGCTTTTCCTAATAATTGCATCTCCATGGGGAGAAACTCTGGCATCCTTCAAGAAAAATGGAAAAATGGATTACTAGGTGATTGATCTGATAGAGTTAATTAATGCTATACAAATTACACATTAGAATTCTGTTTATGGCTGTAACAGCAATTTAGTGACAATTCAAAGAGTTGCACGTAATTTATCTAGCCTATGTTTTACCTTATGGGTTCCTCGATCTTCTTTAGAACCTGTATGCATTTCAATCGAAGAATGAACATTCTGCTGCAAATTTTGTGCATCGGCTTTTGGTTGGCTCTTTGAACAATATTTAATACCGTATATGCATGACGCAAAACATAAGCAGAACTATGACTCGTCATAACTCCAAGTAATTAGTGAGGCCTACTTCTGCAGAAGATTCAGTATTCCCGGCTGTTCCAGACAAATATAAACGGAAACCGCTGTACTTAGCATCACCTTCCGCAGATAACCGGCTATCTTGCCCATCAGATTTATTTTGTGATAATAATGGCATGTTCTGACAATTAAAAATGTGAAATTTGTCGATAAAGTATAGCACGGGGCAATGTACTTGTTAGAATTTCAAAGACGATGAAAAACATACGTAAATGTCGAGTAAAATAGACTAGTATTGCATATAGAATACAAGGTTGACCATAGGCTATAGCCAATTAGCATGTAACTAAAGGATGTTTTATTTACTTTCACATGTTTCTAATTAAATCTATTATTCTAATGACCCAAAATGATAAGATGTAATAGAAGCAAGGAAAATCTGAAGGTTATTACAAATCGATAGGGGTGAGCAAGAACCGGCCCGGACCAAATAAAACGACCGAAAACCGATAAAAAAATAACACGTTTCGGTTAGGAAATTTCAATGTTGGTTTAAACCGAACCGAGGTGTGAATATTGGGTGAAAAGAATATGTGTGCACAATAAATTTTTATCATAAATGTAATTTAATTATGTAATGATAGTATATATAAACAATGTTAAACATACCTAATATATATTTAATACCGTATTATATTATATCTTGTTACATATTTTACGAGATTGCATATTATAGAGAAATATTATTACTATCAATCAATTAATTTGTAAAATTATTGACTTAAATTTTAGCAATAATTGTTTTATTTACTATGTTGGTTTTGTTCATGAGTTTTTATTTGAATTTTAGGGAAATAATTGAGAAGTTTTTATATCAATTTAAAAAACCGATATTAAACCGAAACCGAACCGAACCGTCGAATAAACCAAACTGAAATGTTAGGTTCGGTCGGTTCGAAATTTTTTGTCAAAAACCGAACCGTGCTCACCCGTGCAGAACAATAATGAAAGGGATTTATTCTAGTCCCAAATTGGAAAGTGTTTTGCTTTTAAGCCTAGGACATTTCAAAAATGTCAAAAACTGATGAATAACAGCAAATACACATGTTTTAGCTTCAGCACATTAGGTTCATAATAATGAAGGAGGTCCTTATTTTAGCAATAAATGGATAGTAAAGCAATGGAAATTTTAACATTTTTAAAACTGTGTACGTTCAAAAATATATTGGTTTCAAATGTATCCCCCATTAAAAACGCAGAATAACAACATCAAACTGTTTGGTTCACAAGTCAGCAATGACATAAGTCCTCCACAAACACACTTCAAACTTTTTTCATGGAGCATGTCAACCAAGTTCCTGGATGACATACATGTAATCAACATGGCATTTGAACATCATGTGTTCATCAGCCTGTCGTCAAGTACGATAGATTAAGCAATGGAGCTTCATGTATATGAGGAATTATCTCACATAAGATTCTAGAACGAGATGTAACAAATTCAGTAGTCAAAGGGAGAGTTGGTGAATATTAGGTTTTGGAGCCAAACTACAAATCTCTCTTAATTGACGGCAAATTATACCATCACTCTGTGGGAAAAAGCTCACTCTCCGACAACTCAACTATGATGTCACCAAACAAAATTGCTTAATCGAGTACCAAATCATATATTAAAATCAAGTTTTGGGAACTCGGTTTCGGTTTCGGAGTCTTGAAATATAATTAGTTTCGGTTAGTTTCGTTGGTTTCGGTCAAGGTCTCGTTTCGGTTTCGATGTGTATATAAGTGTATATGTGTCAATAGGGCCGGACCCATGTATAGCTTAGTGAGGGCACGTGTCCCCACTAAGATATTACGGAAAAAGAAATAACTACTTCGATCTATGAATGCAATAGCATATATATATATATATATATATATATGCAATAGCATGCATACATACATACATATACATATATACATACATATATATATATATGGGTTCAATTCCCACTATTGGCATATTTAATTTTTGTTTTTATTAAAAAAAGACGACGATAAAATATTTTAAATAAAATCTTGTTTTATAGATAAATGCTTAAGTATTCTGTTCTATCTTATCTTTAAAAAAACATAATATCTCCAATATTATAATGCTAAAAGGGGTTTTCAATCTTGAAATCAATTTAATGATGTGGCATTCTTATTTGCAAGAGAAATTAACTAATAAATTCTTAAAAAATCAAATCAAATTTCATAAGAGCGCTGGCGCCAAGAGCGCTGGCGCTAAAGACTCTGAAGCAGTGCTCACGTGAAAAACACGAAAGTGCTAGAACCAAGAGTGCTAGCGCTAAAGACTCTGAGGCAGCGCCTCACGTGCAAAGCACGAGAGCGCCAAGCGCTAGAACTAAATGTTCTCCACCATTAGATCAAAGATCCAACTGAGATGAATAAATCATCAAATTACAAAATTCAATTCTGTTGAGGAAATACTCAAATCTTTCCAAACAAGAAAAATTGTACTTTGTAAATCAGAGCACCGTTGGATCAAAAATCCAATGGTGATTAAAAATCACCAAGATACAGAATAAGTTCTGTATGAGAAAATACTTTCCCAATCTTATTAATAACAAGAAAACTATCTTCTGTAAAACAGAAGCCCTTGGATCAAATATCCAACGGTGGGAAACATTCCCCAAATCAATCAGAAATCTCTCAATGTAAGATTTCCTTAACTAATTCAACAAATCAGCCTCCCCTATATAAAGGACCCAAGACTTCAAGTCTTAAACAGAGAACTCCCAATAAACTTCAAATTCTCAGAAAAGAAAAAGAGAAGAGCAAACTTTAAGAAGAAGAAATTTTCTTCGAGATAAATAAAAAAAGAGAGATCATAACATCTCCTCCATATTTGAGAGTTCAATTCTCACATCAGAAGAACTTAGTTCTTTTCTAGATCACAGATCTATAAGACCAAGTCTTGCACAAAAAACAGAAGAGATCAAAGTATCTCCTCACAAAAAGAACTCGGTTCTTAGATCTATGAGACAAATTCTCTTATAAACCGAGAATTTAATTCTCAAAGCATAGAATTAATCAGAGCTGCCAAAGAAGCGCCTTAGCGCTCCAATTTAAAAGAAGCGAAGTCTGGCGCTCCACGTGCTCCTCACGTGGGCGCCCTTTTATAATAAGCGCTTTAGCGCTCCAGGTCTGTCGCTCAGCGCCAAGCGCTCCACGTGCTCTTCACGTGGGCACCCTTTTATAATAAGCGCTTTAGCGCTCCAGGTCTGACGCTCAGCGCCAAATGCTTCACATGCTCCTCACGTGGACGCCCTTTTATAAGAAGCGCCGTAGTGCTCCCAGTATGGCGCTCAACGCCGGGTGCTCCACGTGCTCCTCACGTAGGCGCTGACGAAACATAAAGCGCTCTGTACATAACGCGCTCTGCACCGTAAAAAGTGTTCCAACACTCAATAAAAGACAAAAAGGAAAAGGGGTGTCAGAACCCAAATCAATGCTCAGCATTGTTGAACAAAAAAGGGCTGAGCCCAAACAAATGCTCGACATTTTATTCAAAATGAGTGGACTGAGCCCAAACAAGTGTTCAAACACTCTATTCAGAACTGAGTGGACTGAGCCCAAGTTGGCCACAAGTCCCTAATTCAGATCAACCGAGCCCATGTGCTCACAATCTCTTTAATTGGTCTTAGTCTCAAACCTGACTATAGATCTCCCAACCAACATTGGTTCAAGAGTACATCTCTTCATACCTCTGATACATGTCGTTGTAATTCTTCAACGTCTTCAGAGAGATGGAGGGTCCCAATAACCAATAACTTTTGGTGCATCCCCAAACGGGTAAATCAAAACCTTACAGACTATGACGTCTTTAAACCATAAAGACTACGATGTCTCTAAATCTTACGGACTATGAGGTCCTTAAACTCTACGGACTACGATGTCCTTAAACCCAATGGACCGTGATGTCCCTATAAACTAAAGAAAATCCTGTTGAGTAGATCGTCTAAAATCAGACTAACGTATCCTCAACAAACGTTTGAGTTGATTTTAATCTAAAACAAGATTAACGATCTTTAAACCAACCCAAACCCAAATCTAAGAAAATACGGATTTGGACTAATCCACGCCCTACAGGCGACAACATAAATTAGTCTCCGTATACAATCCACGGGCAACCGAAAATAAAACAAACACACACGACATGAAGTGACCATCTGGAGAAGGAGAAAGTTGTTACCGTGATGCGGTAGCGTAATTAACTGTAGGGGCTTGCGCCTGCAGGGAAGAGCGTCCCCATAATTAAAAACCACTCATAACGAGGAGGAATCTAATGAAATTTGTTACATCGGTCGTATCTGTCTAAACCTCCGACATACGGTACCATAAATCAACTTGGCATCTTCGTAGAGGTGGACGGATAAAACCAAATAGTATCTGCCCCCAAAATTCAGGCCAGACGTCCCAACGTCCCGGTCGCGTCTTTCGGCGGTGAACAGATTTTGGCACGCCCGGTGGAACCTTTTCCTCTTTCCAATCCATACTTCGTGTGTCGTGTTCACGAACAAATCGCGGTTTAACATTGTTGCCCATGGATTCGAGGTACTAAGATTTGGTGCCTTGCTCCCGTGCAGAGAAAAGAAGAGAAAATAGCTTCCAACTTCACCAACTGCAACAGCGACTCCCACTCCGTCCTTACTGGAGGAGTGACCTATGGGCCCCAAGCGGCCTCCATCTTCGCCATGCCAGTGAAACAAGTGACTCAGGCCACCACTAGACTGTTCTTTGGGGCCATGATCCCACCGACAAGCTTCAGCGTCCCAATACCGTCATAGGAAGCTCCGAAGAAGTCAGTCTTCGATCGGCTTACAACTACCACGGCCCTTCTCAACGGGCCGTCCAATTCCAAGTCTATTGCCTCGGTCTTTAACAGACTAAGCCAAAGTTCAAGTGGGTCCATGAAGAAGCCTGCAATACCTGAACGAGTCATCCCGAAGCGGAAAGCCATTCCAACTCCGATGGACGAAGTCATCAAAGGGGCTTCTCCTGCTAAGGGATCGGTCTTTGCGAGACTGGCTATCCCAATTCCTGCTTCGGGTGAGGTCGTCCAAGCTACTTCATCTGCCCAAAGGTCAGTCTTCGACAGGTTGGACGTTTCTTCTCAGCGGACGTCAGTCTTTGATAGGATGTCACCAACAGTAACCCTTCACCAGAACAGGGGGCATGATGAAGCCACCCCCATAACTGAGCCAATACCGTCTGCAAGACATACTCGACGTCGCCACTGACGCTGAGTGGGGACAGCTGGGGGTAGTTCCCCTTCCGGACTTACCCCACCAGCCCCTATGGTGGAAGTTGATGCTGTTGTTCCAATTGGGAACAGTTTTGAGCCGCTCAGGAGGGTGCCCAAGAACTCTCCAACTACCGTACTGAAAAGATCTCCTCCGCTTGCCGAAAACATCACAAAGGCGAAGCTGGAATAGCCTCCTCAGCGGCTGTTCTCTAAAATCCACAAGGTCTGGTGAAGAGTCCAAGACTCTGTGATAGACAAATACTACTCTCGCCAACAGAAGAAAATGAAAGTTCGGCAAGAGGAGGACCGTCCCGCCGTCGTACTACGAAAGACATCGTCTGCGACAACCCCCTCAACTTCGACTGCCCATAAAAGGAGAAGGCTGGAGAAGATCCTTGTGTCTGCGACAAATCTCAAGGGCACTGAACCCAGATGCTCCAAGTCTGGGGGCATGGTGGTGCATACTGTTTATATAGCTTCTGGGAAGAAGGAGAGCAGCGCTTCCGGGGGTCATCGACCACTCACCCGATCCATAACAAAGGCCCAAGAGCAACAACAGAAGCTCCAGGAAATGCTAACAAAGATGGCCACACTCACTGAGCCAAAAGAAAACCCGGAGACATCATCGGAGCAGCACCAAGAACAGGAAACTGACACTGAATTCCTCCGAAGAATGCTCAAGAAGAAAGACAAAGAGATCGCGGAACAAGCGGCTAACATAAAGCAAATGGCGCTTCTGTTTCAAAATATGGTCGGGATGATGATACAGCCGGATCCCCCAGCTGAAGACCCTCCGATTATCCTTGAAGGCGACAGAGGAGAGACATCAAACCTTCTTCTGGCTCTATCAGCAGCTAAGGAAGAGACCATCTCCAAAGCCGCCCTTGAAAACTATATAGCTCAACAGATACGAGCTCATCAGGCGAGCGAAGCCGCTGGCTAAATCGTCATGACTGGACGACCCTATCCAAGCTGGTACGATCAGATTAAGTACCTACCAGGATATACGATCCCTAAATTCTATGTGTATAAGGAGACAGGTAATCCACACCAGCACGTTGCTCAATTCAGAGCTCTGTGCGGTAATACTGGGGGTGACGACTGTTTACCGCCGAAAACAGAGAAGAAACCGCGTAGGTCGTCTTACCTGAATTTGGGGGCAAATGCTATTTGATTTTATCCGTCCACCTCTCCGAAGATGCCAAGTTGATTTATGGCATCATGTATCGAAGGTTTAGACGGATGCGGCCGATATAGCAGACTTTGTCAGATTCCCCCTCATTGTGAGGGTTTTTTTTATTGTGGGGACGCTCTTCCTTACAAGCGCAAGCCCCTGCAGTTAATTATGCTACCGCATCGTGGTAACCACTTTCTCTTTCTCCAGATGGTCACTTCGTGTCGTATGTATTTGTATTGTTTTGGGTTGCCCGTGGATTGTATACGGAGACTAATTTATGTTGTCGCCCTAAGGCGTGGATTAGTCCAAATCCGTATTTTCTTAGATTTGGGTTTGGTTTGGGTTTAAAGATCGTTAACCTCATTTTGGGATTAAGATCAACTTAAACGTTTGTTAAGGATGCGTTAGTCTAATTTTTAGACTAAGATCTACTCAACGGCGGGGGAGGGGGGGTTGGAATCATTTAAATCCAACGACAGAGAATTTGGGCCTATCGTCTTAGCTTAGGGACGTTGCGTTCCAGTGGATTTAAGGATTTTTAATCTTATTGAGATTAAGATCAACTTAAACGTTTGTTAAGGATACGCTGGTCTAATTTTTAGACTAAGATCTACTTAACAGGATTTTGGGATCATTTAGATCCAACAAAAGAGCATTTGGACTCTATTGTTTTAGTTTAGGGACATCGCGGTCCGGTGGGTTTAAGGACATCATAGTCCATGTCAGTTTAGAGACATCATAGTCTATAAAGTTTAAAGACATCATAGTCTATGAGTTTAAGGACCTTATAGTCCATAAAGTTTAAGGACATTATAGTCCATGAGTTTAAGGACCTCATAGTCCATGGGATTCTGGTTTAACCAGTTTGGGGATGCATCAATAGTTATTGGTTATTGGAACCCTCTATCTCTGAAAACGTTGAAGGATTACAATATGTATCAGGGGTATGAAGAGGTGTACACTTGAACCAATGTCCCGATTTTGGGAAGCGGGATGAACATCAGTTTGGATGTCATTTGTTAGGAGCTTATTAGTTGTCTTGAGATCGGCTTTGGAAACCCCGAGCATGAAGGGCTCAATTGATTGTCCTCGGGAGATTTGGTCTAGGTTTGGCTAATATTGGCCTTTCATAGTGTTAAACACTAGTATGTTCTTAGCGCTCACGTGCTCTCACGTGAGGCGCTTGAAGTAGTGTTAAACACTAGAAATTGGGGCGCTCACGTGTGGCACGTGAGGCGCTTAAAGTTAGGCATTGCCTCTTTTATTATGTTATTCTAGTGCTAAGCATTGTTGGGTCACGTGGGATCACGTGAGGCGCCCCAGAATAGGAACCGTCTTGGGTTTATTCTCCCTTTCTCTTTTATAAATGCTGAACACATCTCAGGGGCCACGTGGGATCACGTGAGGCACCCCAAAATAGGGTTTATTCCCCTTTTCTCGTTAATAAGTACTAAGCACTTCTCAGGGGTCACGTGGGGTCACGTAGCTAGATCTCAGTCTTCCTTTTTTTGTTCTTCAAAGGTGCTCACGTGGACACACGTGAGATTTTATTGTGTAGTATTGAACACTAATATGCATGGAGCTCTGGATCTGAGTTTTGTGAATTTCAGGTCCCTTATTTTATAAGAATTAAATTCTTTTATAGGGTTAAACCCTAGTTTTATCAGAGGAATTAAATTCCTATATCTTTTTGGTAAGAATTAAATTCTTTGAACTTAGCTCTTTCCCCTAGAGTTGGATCTACATAACAGAATCTCCCCGATGAGAATTAAATTCTCAACTTATAGGGAGATCTGCTTCTGCAGATCCCAACCAGAGGAAGAACTAAGTTCTTTGAGAAGAGTTAAACTCTTGGTTTAAGAATTAAATTCTCTTTTGGTTTTTGCTTACCAAGGGGTTTTCCTCTCTATTTTTTGTATTTTTGAACTTGAAGTTTATGGGGGGTTCCTCTGTATAAGACTTGAAGTCTTGGGTCCTTTATATAGGGAAGGCTGATTTGTTGAATCGGTTAAGAAAATCTCTCATTGAGAGATTTTTGATTGATTTGGGGAATGTTTCCCACCGTTGGATTTTTGATCCAAGGGCTTCTGTTTTACAGAAGTCATCTTTCTTGTTTTTAGCAAGATTGGGAAAATATTTTCCCATACAGAACTTATTCTGTATCTTGGTGATGTTTAATCACCATTGGATCTTTGATCCAACGGTGCTCTGATTTACAGAGCACAATCTTTCTTGTTTGGAAAGATTTAAGGAAACATTTTCCAACTAGGGGTTTTGATTCCTCTTAATTAGAATTTAATTCTATCGGTTCAGAAAGCATAAGAGCCCATCACGTATAGCACGTGGCCCCACCAAATTAAGCCTACCAAAGAGCGTCGCGTGCTATCACGTGAGTTTTTGTTCTGGCCAATTGTTTGCTTTATTCAGGCGTCTATATACTTTGTATATAGAGGTCACGTGTCTGCACGTGAGGCCCAGTTTCAGCTTAGTTTTTCAAGTGCAGCGCCTATCACGTGTGGGCACGTGATGCTCCATTTGGGGACATTTCCCGTTGCTTTTATTTATTATTCATTTTTTATAAGGGAACAACGACAAACTGCTGCTTCGCCAGTTTGTTGGCAGCTTGTCGGAGACAGCATTCGAGTGGTATTCCGAGCTCCCGAATGACTCTGTCAAGACATTTGTAGATATGGAGCAACTGTTTACACAAAGGTTCACAAGCTCCAGCGAACGCTCCCCAATCACGGCGTTGATCAATGCCAGGGTGAAGCCAGGCGAAACATGGATTCAGTATGCGATACGGTGGCGGAACCTATGGTCGAAGTGCAAACAGCGTATAGAAGAGGCTCCTGCAGTGGACATGTTTGTGGGAACCCTCGATCTGCAGGCGACCATATCTCAATTCATGATGTTCTTCAAGCCGACCAACTTCCAGGCCTTGATTGACAAGCTGGCCCAAATGGACCAGATGGGCCATAGGCCTTCCTCTTCAAAGATAGAGCCTCGGAATGAAAAAAGGAAAGGGAAAGCGACTTTTGTTGCCAACGCTCAGCAACAGCCGAGTGGTCCAAAACCAGCTGATCGCCAAAACGACAGACAGCGATTTATCAACGAAAAGTTAAAACGTCCTTACTCGTTCCCTCGGGATAAAACAAGGAGACTACTCGAACTGGCGATGTGCAACAGCTCATCACTCTGCCAGATCCAAGATGCACACTGCAGCTAGGTGACGTCAACAATCCCAATTATTGCCCCTACCACCGAGTAGTAGGCCACCTAATTGAAGATTGCTTCATCTTCAAAAACTGGATCGAGGACTAATACCAACAGGGCAAATTCGCACTGTCCGAGAATTGGAAAGTAAGTCCGTCCCAGTCGCACGCTCTTAAAAAGGTGGACATACCAGAGGCGTCGTGCTCTTTTATAGAAGAACCTCTATGGGAGGTCGCTCTTTTAGCCAAAACAAAACGAATGCTGAAAGATTTCCAAACATGCCCGGCGATTAGGTGGAGAAGCCCGCTGGAACCTGAGATCATTGAGGGAATGCTGAAACCGCGTCCGACGCCAAGAATTGGTAGCGATGGTCAAAACGCTCAGGCCCAACCGTCAAAATCTTCGAAGAAGAAGAAGGAGACCAAAAAGCCCGTGAAACCTGATGACAAGCGCACGGACCTGCAAAAACGTATTGACGCGCTGGAGGAATACAACCAAAAGGCGCGAACCCCGGTCACACTCCAAGAATTTCTCAACAATATCCTTGAGAGCGGAGATAATGACAATAACGACAGAGATAACTTGTCAGAAGAATCTGAGGATTATGTGGCAAGTTGCCACATGATCTCTGTTTACCGCCGGAAGCCGGGAAGACAAACGTCTTGCCTAAATTTGGGAGCAGATACTATTTGGTTTTATCCGTCCACCTCTCTGAAGATACCAAGTTGATTTATGGCACCGTATATCGGAGGTTTAGATGGATGCGGCCATTATAGCAGGCTTCGTCAGATTCCCCCTCGTTTGAGGGATTTTTGATTGTGGGGACGCTCTTCCTTGCAGGCGCAAGCCCCTGCAGTTAATTACGCTACCGTATCGCGGTAATCACTTTCTCCTTCTCCAGATGGTCACTTCGTGTCGTGTATGTTTGTTTTATTTTTGGTTGCCCGTGGATTGTATACGGAGACTAATTTATGTTGTCGCCCGTAGGGCATGGATTAGTCTAAATCCGTATTTTCTTAGATTTGGTTTTGGGTTGGGTTTAAGGATCGTTAATCTCATTTGAAACTAAGATCAACTTAAACGTTTGTTAAGGATACGTTAGTCTAATTTTAGACTAAGATCTACTTAACGGGATCATTTAGATCCAACAAAAGAGCATTTGAACTCTATTATTTTAGTTTAGAGACATTGCGGTCCATAAGTTTAAGGACATCATAGTCCATGGAGTTTAAAAACATCATAGTCTAGTTTAGAGACATCATATTCTGTAGGGTTTAGTTTAGGGAAGTTGCGGTCCATAAGTTTAAGGACATCATAGTCCATGACAGTTTAAAGACATCATAGTCTGTAAAGTTTAAAAACATCACAGTCTATGAGTTTAAGGACCTCACAGTCCATGGTAGTTTAGAGACATCATAGTCTGTAAAGTTTAAGGACATCATAGTCCATGAGTTTAAGGACCCCACAGTCCGTAAAGTTTAAGGACATCATAGTCCATGAGTTTAAGGACTCCACAGTCCGTGGAATGTCTAGTTGTCGGGACCCGTCACCTCTCTGAAGACGTTGAAGAATTACAACGACATGTATCAGAGGTATGAAGAGATGTACCCTTGAACCAATATCCCGATTTGGGGAATGGGATGAACATCAGTTTAGATGTCATCTGTTAGGAGAACACTAGTCGTCTTTGGGACTAGGATTAGTTTGGGGAGACATGAACATGGGGGCTCAGTTGATTGGTGACAAAAAGGGTCTTGGCTTCGGAAGACTTGGCTAATTTGAGCTAAGGTTGATTTCCCTTAGTCACCCCATAGTGCTAAGCACTGAATCAGTGTTAAACACTGGACTTTGGAGGAGCTCAGGTGTGAACACATGAGGGGCCCCGAAGTGGGCATTGTTCCTTGAGTTTATTCCCTCATATATATATATAAGTGCTGAGAACTTGGCTCACGTGTGAGCACGTGAGGCGCCCGTGGTGAGAACTGTTCTCTGGATTTTATTGCTCTTTCATTTATAAGTGCTAAGCACTTGGTTCATCAAACAGTCACATGCAGACACATGAGGTGCCTTCAAAATGTGAGCGCCGTCTTTGGAATTTTCTCCCTTTTTTATACACAACTGTTTGGGGGTCACGTGGGAACACGTGAAGTGCCCCCAAAATGGAAGCTATCTTGGGTTTATTCCCTTTTTTCCTTTTCTGAGTGCTAAGCACTATTGGGTCAAGTGAGATCACGTGAAGCACTCTGAAGAATGAAAATTGCCTTTGCTTTATTCTCCTTTTCTTTTTCTGAGTGTTAAGCATTATCAAGGGATCACATGAGGTCACGTGAGGCGCCCCCAAATTGAGATGTGTTTTAAATTTACTCCCCTTTTTGAAAAGCTTGTTCGGTGGTGCACCGAGAGTTATTGGTTATTGGGACCCTCCACCTCTCTGAAGACGTTGAAGAATTACAACGACATGTATTGGAGGTATGGAGAGATGTACCCTTGAACCAAATTCCAGATCGAGGGGAGAGATCATGGTGGGATGAACATCACTTAGATGCCAGGAGTTCATTAGCTATTTATGAGACTCGGATCGATTTTGAGAAAACCTGAGTATAATGAGGGCTCGACTGATTGATGACCAAAGAAGGGTTTTGGCTTCAGGAGACTTGGTTAATTTGGGCTAATGTTGGCCTCTCATAGTGTTAAACACTAGTGTATGATCAGCGCTCACGTGCTCCCACGTGAGGCGCTTGAAATAGTGTTAAACACTAAGAATTTGATGCGCTCACGTAGGGTCACGTGAGGCGCTTGAAGTAGTGTTAAACACTAAGAATTTGATGCGCTCACGTGGGGTCACGTGAGACGCTTGAAGTAGTGTTAAACACTAAGAATTTGATGCGCTCACGTGGGGTCACGTGAGACGCTTGAACTAGTGTTAAACACTAAGAATTTGATGCGCTCACGTGGGGTCACGTGAGACGCTTGAAGTTAGCGCTGCTCCTTTGGGTTTATTCCCTTGTTTCTTTTCTGAATGCTAAGCACTATTGGGTCATGTGGGATCACGTGAGGCACCCCAAGAATGGAAACTGCCCTTTGATTTATTCCCTTTTTGCTTGATAAAAGTTAAGCACTGCTTGGGGGTCACGTGGGGCCACGTGAGGCCCCCCAAAAAATAGGGTTTATTCCCTTTCTTTCTTTTATAAGTGCTGAGCACTTCTCAGGGGTCACGTGGGGTTACATGACCAGATCTCAGTCTTTCCTTTTTCGTTCTTCAAAAGTGCTCACATGGGAACACGTGAGCTTTTATTGTATAGCGTTGAACGCTAATGAATCATCAGGCTGTTCTTCTATGGTTCTGGGGCATCAAGTTCTTGTTTTGTTCTTTAAAAGGATTAAATTTTTTTTAAAAGGTTAAACCCTAGTTTTAGAGGAATTAAATTCCCGCATGTTTTGTAAGAGTTAAACTCTTTTGGATAAAGTTCTTTCCCCTAGGTTTTGAATCTATATGACAGAATCTCCCCGATGAGAATTAAATTCTCAACTTGTGGGAAGATTTGCTTCTGCAGATCATAACCAGGGGAAGAACTAAGTTATTTAAGAAGAGTTAAACTCTTAGTTTGAGAATTAAATTCTCTTTTTGTGGGATCTTTTGGGAGGGTTCCCCTTCTTTAGAGAATTAAATTCTTTCTCTCTTTTTCTTCCCCTCTCCCTCTGTCTCTCTTTTTCTCCTCTCCTTGCTCCTATTTATATGATAAGAAAAAGAATCAATTTGTTAAGAAAATCCCTTATTGAGAGATTATGATTGATTCCATGATCTTTTAGATCAATCGGTGAATTTTATTCACCGTTGGATTTTTAATCCAAAGGCCCTCTGTATAACAGAAAAGATCTCTTGTTTGTTTAACAAGATTATGAATATCTTGTTAGTTTTGACAAGATTAGAATTTTATCTTAACATAGAATTCTGATCATATGAATATCTTGTTAATTTAACAAGATTAGGAAAATATTTTCCTATGATAGAACTTTATTATACGAGATGATCACCGTTGGATTTTTGATCAAAAGGTCCTTTTTTTAACAGAGAAGATCTATTTAGTTTGAGGAAGGTCAGGAAAATATTTCCTAAAATAGAATTTAATTCTAGAATTTGATAGGAGCATTTTAAATTGGGGCGACATGCTTTGCATGTGAGAGGCAAGAGAACTCATGTTTTTAACCCGTGACCCCTGCTGTGGGTTTTAGCATGTTTATGTTCAGCGCTCATATGCTTTGCATATGAGCGCTCATGTGTTTTACACGTGATGCCTGTTTTGCCATTGGTGATTTATGTTCAGCGCTTATATGTTTTGCGTATGAGCGCTCACGTGTTTTACACGTGAGACCTGTTTGGCCCTTAAAGTTTATTTTATTCAGCGCTCATATGTTTTGTATATGAGCGCTCACGTGTTTTACACATGAGGCCAAATTTTGAGAACTCCCCCCTTTTTATAAGGGAATAAGTAGCTCTTGGCCGAAAATTTTGGCGGGAACAAATGCTCCCCACTACTTTGCCCATGTAAGCATGTACGTGGGTGAAGTAGTGCAGAGTTATGCATGGCAATAGAATTGACGGCTTGGGAGACAAGTTTAGAGTCCTTGTAGCCTGAGACTTTTTTCATCTTCATGAGCCGTAAGGGTTTCAGGAAGGTTTTTTCTCCCTACAAGTCGAGAGGATCTCGTAGGTGTAAATTCTTCCTAGAAATCATGAGGATCTCTAAGTGTTCATCGCCTCCATGAGTCGTAAGGATCTCACTCGGGTATTTTTCCTTACGAGGACCCGTAAGTAGTTTCTGTATTTCAATGGCGAATGTGGCTTTGGCAAATGTAGCCCACAGATGGTCCATCTTGACCTTCTTGTAGAGCAGCAATGACTTAGGAAACAGGTCCAGATCTTCCGCCTAAGACATTTCAACTTTATGAGCCATGAGGGTCTCATAAAGACTTTTCTCCCTACGAGTCGAGAGGATCCCGTAGGTGTGATTTTCTCCTTAGGGGTCAT
The DNA here is from genome assembly GCA_030015575.1 of Agapanthus africanus. Lineage (NCBI taxonomy): Eukaryota > Viridiplantae > Streptophyta > Magnoliopsida > Asparagales > Amaryllidaceae > Agapanthus > Agapanthus africanus. The sequence goes on from JASDDO010000028.1 coordinate 112,985,555, forward strand.
GAGGACTCCTAAGTGCATTTTCTCTTGAGAGTCGTAAGGATCTCATAAGAGAATTTTCTCCCTTACAAGTCGAGATGACTCGTTAGTGGCTGTTTTCCCTTGTCGATATTCGACTTGGGAGAGTGTGGCCTGTGGATAGTCCATCTTGACCTCCTTGCTGGGCAGTGATGGCTTAGGAGTCAGGTTCAGATCTGCCACCTAAGGCTTTCTAACTTTATGAACCGTGAGGGTCTCATAAAGATTGTTCTCCCTACGAGTCGAGAGGATCTCATAGGTGTATTTTCTCTTTAGGAATCATAAGGATTCCTAAGTGTGTTTTCTCTTAAGAGTCGTAAGGATTTCACAAGAGAATTTTCTTCCTTACAAATCGAGAGGATTCATAAGTGGTTGATAAGTTGACCTACTCCCGAGTTAAAGCATTACTTCGACGGGGAGGCCGAGGGTTGACTTTCACCGTTACGGTGTCGGGGTTGACTTTCGTCGTCACGGTGTCGGGGTTGACTTTCGCCGTCACGGTGTTGGGGTTGACTTTCGCCGTTACGGTGTCGAGGTTGACTTTCGCCGTTACGGTGTCGGGGTTGACTTTCGCCGTTACGGTGTCGGGGTTGACTTTCGCCGTTACGGACTGTGGAGTCTTAGAACCAGGGACTTTGCCGTGGCTCCAATTGGTGATGTTGCGTTCGTGTCCTGCTGGAATGAGGGGGGACGTCGTTGCTGATCTCTAGGCTTTAGATGTCGCTGTCGAGACCTGGCTTTCTTTCGACAGAATCTAGGGAAATGTGGTTCTTTTTTCGTTTATGCCCATGGATTGTATACAGGGGACAGTATGGACTCTCCTGCAGGGCAAAAGTTTCATTTTATACGTATTTTGTTTTCTTTCCGCGATGCTCTATCATTTCAGCTTTTATATCGCGAAATTCGCGATTGCCCAATCATTTTGGCTATTTTTCGCGGTGCCCAATCATTTCGGCTATTTTTTCTTTTTACTCGCTGCTTTTTATTGCGAGTTGCCCAATCATTTCGGCTATTTTATATGCATTTTTTTCCCGAGTATGGAACTCATGGCCTGATACCAATCATGCATCAGTATCGTTGCGACTGGAATATTGCCAGGAGCGAATCATCATTTACCCTGAAAGGACTTGGAATTTGATACCGATTTAGGCATCAGTATCGCTACAACTGGGATACTGCCAGGAGCGAATTATCATCTGTCTTTATCGGTTCGAACAAAGGTGGCTTAGCAAACAGGGTTAAGATCCTGTCGACTAAGGCTTTTGACTTCATGAGCCGTAAGGGTCTTATAAAGGTATTTCTCCCTACGAGTCGTGAGGATCTCGTAGGTGTCTTTTCTCCTTAGGAATCGTGAGGATTCCTAAGTGTATGTTCTCTTGTAAGTTGTAAGGATCTTGTAAGAGTGTTTTCTCCTTGTAAATCGAGAGGACCTATAAGTATGAGGGCATTCCTTGTCGTTGGTGGGACTCGGCAAGGAAATGATTATTTGTGCCCATGGATTGTATACAAGAGTGAGTATTGAACCGCTTGTAGGGCAATCTGGGAAAGGTGATGGCTTAAGAACAAGTTCAGATCCCTGTAGTTTAAGGCTTTTGAATCTTATGAGCCATGAGGGTCTCATAAGAGGGTTCTCCTTACGAGTCGTGAGGATCTCGTAAGTGTAATTTCTCCGTAGGAATCGTGGGGATCCCTAAGTATGTCGCTCCTTTGTGAGTCGTAAGGATCTCACGTAGGAAGTTTTCTCCTTACAAGATCGAGAGGACCTTACAAGTTTCTTTAACGAGATTGCACCATTTCGGGTTTTCACAAACTCGCCGGTAGCCCTGCTGTTTTTACTCACGGAGCCCTTTCGGGTTTTCATCCGTACCCATCTTGCTTATGGACGTACCTTTTTTTTGCGAGTCTGGAACTCAAGATCTGATACCAATCTTAGCATCAGTATCACTGCGACTAGAATGTTGCCAGGAGCGAATCATCATTTGCCGTGAAAGGACTTGGAATTTGATACCAATTTAGGCATCAGCATCGCTACCGCTGGGACATTACCAGGAGCGAATCATCATTTTCCTCTGTCGATTCGAACAAAGGTGGCTTAGCAGACAGGGTTAGGATCATGTCGACTAAGGCTTTTGACTTCATGAGCCGTAAGGGTCTCATAAAGGTGTTTCTCACTACGAGTCATGAGGATCTCGTAGGTGTATTTTCTCCTTAGGAATCGTGAGGATTCCTAAGTGTATTTCTCCCTTGTGAGTCGTAAGGATCTCATGCAGGTATTTTCTCCTTACAAGGTCAAGAGCACCTTGCAAGTGTACATGAATTTTTTACGAGTCTGCGCTCTTTCGGGTTTTCACAGACTCGCTGGTAGCCCTACTGTTTTTACTCACGGAGCCCTTTCGGATTTTCATCTGTGCCCATTTTACTTGCGGACGTACCCTTTTTTTACGAGTCTGCGCCCTTTCGGGTTTTCACAAATATCGCCGGTAGTCCTGCTGTTTTTACTCACGGCGCCCTTTCGGGTTTTCATCCGTGCCCATTTTGCTTGTGGACATACCCTTTTTTTGGTTTTTTTTAAGGTTCAAGTGGGATATTCCACTTGACTGCAGGACTTGTTTGTAAGCCCCTTAATATCCTTTCTATTCTTTGAGAAGAAAGGACCATCTTACGTAGAGATTCTTCCTCCATTGAGAAATATGCCCCCTCTGTATATCTCAGGGGGAGCGAGTACCCACGCCGTCGCTATTTTGGTGACAGGTTACTTCAAAGCCGCTTATTTTTTTTTTGTTGAGCGTCGGCAACAAATACCACCTTACCTCCGCTTTTCATTCATCTTCATCAGATGGTGAAGGGTCTTGACACAGCTGATCCAATCGAGTCATTTTATCCATGAGCTCTTGGAAGGTTGTCAGCTTGAAAAGGGCCATATACGAGGACGCCTTTGAATTTGGGTCAAGAGTGGCTATGAGCATTCCCATGGCTGCAACTTCATCAATGCATTGCTTGTATTTGACTAGAGATTTCGCCATCGGGTAACATATTGAACCCAAGTCTCATTCGGTCTAACCCTTTCGTTGACCAGTGCCGTCACGGTAGTGCGTTTATTCACACTAGCGAATCTCTGACAGGAGGGCACCTCTATTTCGTCGAAGGTATCTATGGAGTCATTCGGGAGTTCCGCATACCATTCGAAGGCAATACCCGCCAGACAGCCGACGAACTGTCAGAGGAGAAGTATATCAGTATTGCCGCGCATGGGTTCAAATCGCGCAATGTGCCGGCGAGAATTCTCAGTTCCTTTGTACATGTGGCACGTTGGAAGTGTGTACTTTGTCGGGTACTGTATTTGATTGTGCCATGTCGGATACGGTCGACCAATCTTGATTGATCTATTTGCGGCTTCACTGGCGTAGTGAGCTTCGATTTGCTGAGCGATATATTCGTTCAGCTTTGCTTTTAGGAATCATTTCCTTCTCAGCCATTGATGAGCTTTGCAGAGGATTTGAAATATCATCCTTATCTTTAAGACCGACTACTGGCGGTTCATCTGCCAGTGGTTCCGATTGAACCATCATTCCAGCCATATTCTGAATCAGAAGGACCATCTGGTTTATTTTAGTGGACATTTCTGCCGCTTCTGCATCTCCCTTTTTCAGAGCGTGCTTTAGGAAATCAATATCCGACTCCTTCTCTATTCTTTCTCCATGTGCGTCTTTGGGGTTTGCCTTAGACGATGGATTAGCGAGTGGTGCCGCCTGAGGAAGCATCTCCTGCAGCTTTTCACGTCGCAGTTGAACTTTTGTTAAGGACCGAGTTTGAGGTCGGTGACTAATAGAAGCTCGAACTTCGTTTTTGGAATTCACCACATAGACTATGTGAACTACCATACCCCCAGGCTTGGGGTGTTTGGAGTTTTTGTCCTTTGGAGTTTGCTTCGGGCACTTGAGCTTTATCGGGCCTCCTTTTTTGTGAAAAGCCGCTTTGGTTTTGGGAGGAGCCGATGTATCAGGATTTGTCTTGGGACGAGTTCCCTTGTATTTGAAAAAGAATTTGTCAGAATTTGGCTGACGTCTAGAGGAAGAGCCGCGGTTGACGACAGAGACCTTCACTTGCTTCCGTACTTTATATATAGATGAGAAAAGTTGCTTTAGGGAGCAAACTGGTTTCTGCTCTCGTGGGATCTCCATGGGTTGCGGAGATTTCTTCAATATTGCGATAGGAGAATTTTGTCTGACCCTTCACAACAATTTGAAGCTGTTCCCGGTTGGAACATGTTTCCCCCAATTAGAGCAAAGCTCTGTTTAAAATTAAAATTTTGAAATGAAGCAATGCTTCAGAAGCAGCGCTAAGTACGCTGCACCCTAAGCAGCGTACCACGTGCAAAGCACGTGTGCGCTGCGCTCTAAGAAGCGCACCACGTGCAAAGCACGTGTGCGCTGGCATTAGGTGCGTTGTGTTCTAAGCAGCGCACCACGTGCAAAGCACAGGTGCGCTAGCGCTAAGTGCGTTGCGCTCTATGCAGCGCACCACGTGCAAAGCACGGGTGCACTAGCGCTGGAACTAAAAGCTCCCTACCGATAGATCTAAGATCCAATAATAATGATAAATCATTAATTAATCAGAATTAAATTCTTTTAAGGAAAGATTCCTCAAAATCTTTCCAAACAACAAGATTGTGCTCTGTAAATCAGAGCACCATTGGATCAATGATCCAGTGGTAATTAAAAATCACTAAAATACAGAATAAATTCTGTATGGAAAAGATTTCCCAATCTTGTTAATAACAAGAAGATTACCTTCTATAAATCAGAAGCCCTTAGATCAAAGATCCAACGATAGGAAATTCCCCAAATTAATTGGAGAAAAGATCTTCTTAATTGATCGAACTGATCAGCTTGCCCTATAAAAAGGCCCCTAGACTTCAAGTCTCATAGACAGAAGATATACAGAAAAATAGAGAGGAACCCCCCCCAGAAGCTTTGAGAAAATCTCATAAAGAAGAGCCAAGCTCTCGGTAGAAGAACTTCTTTTCTTCAAGGTAAAACAACAGAGAGATGAAATCATCTCATAATTAAAAAGAAGAATTCACTTCTTTCTTCAAGATCATAGATCTGCAAGACCAAGGTCTTTTACAAAGAGATCAAAAGATCTCATCATAAAATAAAAAAAGAATTTACTTCTTTCTCACAGATCATAGATCTATAAGACTAAAGTCTTTTGCAAAGAGACCATGAACATCTCATTATAAAAAGGGGGAGAATAATTCAATTCTCTTAAGGATCACAGATCTATAAAGACAAAGCCTTTCATCCATATAAGAGATTGAAACATCTCCTGCAAAATAAGAACTTTTGTTCTTAGGATCTTGAAATAAAGTCTCTTCTAAGGGAGAATTTATTTCCCAGATCATAAAATTGATCAAATGCGCTTCCGTGCTCTTGGAGTAGCGCTCAACGCCAAGTGCACCACGTGTCACTCACGTGTGCGCCACTCAACAATTAGCGCTTTGCGCTCTTGAACTAGCGCTTTGCGCTCATGGACTGGCGCTCAACGCCAAGCGCACCACGTGCCACTCACATGTGCGCCACTGAACTAATAGCGCTCTGCGCTCATAAACTAGCGCTCTGTGCTCATTAACTGGCGCTAGCGCCAAGCGCGACACGTGTCCCTCACGTATGCGCTACTCGGCAAAAGTGCACTGCGCTCTTTGACTGGCGCAAAGAGCCAAGCGCACCATGTGTTGCGCTGATAGAACATAAATTGTTCTTTAATAAGTCCAGAGCTATAAGGAATGCTCAACATTCAGTAAAAGACAAAAACACTGTCAGAGCCAAGCCCAAATAAAGGCTCAACAGCCCAAAATTAATGTTTGAACATTTTAACCTGATTGGACTTAGCCTAAGATCGGCCATAAGTCCTCAACTCAGATTAATTGAGCTCATATGCTCATAAATCTTTTAACAGATCTTAGTCTCAAATTGGACTACAGATCTCTCAACCAAAATTGGTTCAAGGGTACATCTCTGAACCCCTCTTATATTTGTCGTTGTAATCCTTCAACGTCTTCAGAGAGGTAACGGGTCCCGACAACCATACATTTCATAGATTATGACGTCTTTAAACTGGACTGTGGGGTCCTTAAGCCCATAGACTATGATGTCCTTAACCTCGGACTGTGAGGTCCTTAAGCCCATGGACTATGATGTCCTTAACCTTGAACCGAAATGTCCTTAAACTAACACTGGACCGAGATGTCCTTAAACTAACATTAGACCGCAATGTCCCTAAACTAAACAATAGAGCTCAAATGATCTCTTGTTGGATCAAAATGATCCCGTTAAGTTGATCTTAGTCTAAAATTAGACTAATGTATCCTTAACAAACGTTTAAGTTGATCTTAGTCTCAAATGAGATTAACGTATCCTTAAACCCAACCCCAAACCCAAATCTAAGAAAATACGGATTTGGACTAATCCATACCCTACGGGCGACAACATAAATTAGTTTCCATATACAATCCAAGGGCAACCAAAAACAAAACAAACACCCACGACACGAAATGGACATATGGAGAAGGAGAAAGTGGTTACCGCGATGCGGTAGCGTAATTAACTGCAGGGGCTTGCACCTGCAGGGAAGAGCATCCCCACAATCAAAAACCCCTCAACGAGGGGGAATCTGACGAAGTCTGCTACATCGGCCGCATCCGTTTAAACCTTCGATACATGGTGTCATAAATCAACTTAGTATCTTCGGAGAGGTGGACGGATAGCACCAATTAGCATCTGCCCCGAATTCAGGCAAGATGGACCTACGTGGTCGCGTCTCCATGTTCGGAGGGGAACAGAACAACATTCACCACTGGGGTTGAAACATGACCATACGGAGAACTGCCCCCAGCTCATTTTGTATGATGCCATATCGACGTCGACCATTTCTTACGGTCGAGATTTGATTAGCCTCAGGATTTTGCCGAGCATGCTCCCTATTTTCTTTAGGAGCTTGAATATTCTGCCCCCTGCATCGACCTTGGTCCTTGGTAGGTGTCAATTGTTTGAGGACTGATTCCGTCGGCAAAATTGCAGCTTGGGGAACCATCCTGTGGAAGACATGCTTCCTCCATCGGCGTTGAGACACCGAGGGTGGGAGGTGGGAGTATCAACCCAAAAAGAAGCCCATTGATTTCTTGAAGAGCCGAATTGCAGAGATTTGAGGCTGCAAGTGGCCCATACTTGACTCCACTAGATATGACAGAGCCTGAGTTGCTAGGGTAGAAGCAAACACCATTCTTCATAGAGAAGAAACACCGGCTTCAGTATCCCATCACCCAAGGGAAACCGCAAACATTCATACCACGATTAATTGATCGTGGAAAAACACGACACACGAAGTGTTGAGTAGAAAGAGAAAAAGGTCCCACCGGGCGTGCTAGAATCTGTTTACCGCTGGAAACCGGGAAGACAAACATCTTGCCTGAATTTGGGGGCAGATACTATTTGGTTTTATCTGTCCACCTCTCCGAAGATACAAAGTTGATTTATGGCAACGTATATCGGAGGTTTAGACGGATGCGGCCGTTATAGCAGACTTCATCAGATTCCCCCTCGTTTGAGGGGTTTTTAATTGTGGGGATGCTCTTCCCTGCAGGCGCAAGCCCCTGCAGTTAATTATGCTACCGCATCGCGGTAACCATTTTCTCCTTCTCCAGATGGTCACTTCGTGTTGTGTATGTTTGTTTTATTTTTGGTTTTCCATGGATTGTATACGGAGACTAATTTATGTTGTCACCCGTAGGGCGTGGATTAGTCCAAATCCATATTTTCTTAGATTTGGTTTTGGGTTGGGTTTAAGGATCGTTAATCTCATTTGAGACTAAGATCAATTTAAACGTTTGTTAAGGATATGTTAGTCTAATTTTAGACTAAGATCTACTTAACATGATTATTTAGATCCAACAAAAGACCATTTGAACTCTATTGTTTTAGTTTAGGGACATTGCGGTCCATAAGTTTAAGGACATCATAGTCCATGGAGTTTAAAGACATCATAGTCTAGTTTAGAGACATCATAGTCTGTAGGGTTTAGTTTAGGGACGTTGCGGTCCATAAGTTTAAGGATATCATAGTCCGTGACAGTTTAAAGACATCATAGTCTGTAAAGTTTAAAGACATCATAGTCTATGAGTTTAAGGACCTCACAGTCCATGGTAATTTAGAGACATCATAGTCTGTAAAGTTTAAGGACATCATAGTCCGTGAGTTTAAGGACCTCACAGTCCATAAAGTTTAAGGACATCATAGTCCATGAGTTTAAGGACCCCACAGTCCGTGGAATGTCTGGTTGTCGGGACCCGTCACCTCTCTGAAGATGTTGAAGGATTATAACAACATGTATCAGAAGTATGAAGAGATGTACCCTTGAACCAATATCCCGATTTGGGGAATGGGATGAACATCAGTTTAAATGTCATCTGTTAGGAGAACACTAGTCATTTTTGGGACTAAGATTAGTTTGGGGAGACCTAAACATGGGAGCTCAGTTGATTGGTGACAAAAAGGGTCTTGGCTTCGGAAGACTTGGCTAATTTGAGCTAAGCTTGATTTCCCTTAGTCACCCCATAGTGCTAAGCACTGAATCAATGTTAAACACTGGACTTTGGAGGAGCTCACGCATGAACACGTGAGGGGCCCCGATGTGGGCATTGTTTCTTGAGTTTATTCCCTTATATATATATAAAAGTGCTGAGCACTTGGCTCACGTGTGAGTGAGGCGCCCGAGGTGAGAAATGTTCTCTGGATTTTATTCCTCTTTCATTTATAAGTGCTAAGCACTTGGTTCATCAAACAGTCACGTGCAGACACGTGAGGTGGCTTCAAAATGTGAGCGCTGTCTTTGGAATTTTCTCCCTCTTTTATACACAACTGTTTGGGGGTCACATGGGAACACGTGAAGTGCCCCCAAAATGGGAGCTATCTTTGGTTTATTCCCTTTTTTCCTTTTCTGAGTGCTAAGCACTATTGGGTCGCGTGAGATTATGTGAAGCACTCTGAAGAATGAAAATTGCCTTTGCTTTATTCTCCTTTTCTTTTTCTGAGTGCTAAGCACTATCAAGGGATCACGTGAGGTCACTTGAGGCGTCCCCAAATTGAGATGTGTTTTAGATTTACTCTCCTTTTTGAAAAGCTTGTTCGGTGGTGCGCCAAGAGTTATTGGTTATTGGGACCCTCCACCTCTCTGAAGACGTTGAAGAATTACAACGACATGTATCGGAGGTGTGGAGAGATGTACCCTTGAACCAAATTCCAGATCGAGGGGAGGGATCATAGTGGGATGAACATCATCTTAGATGCCAGGAGTTCATTAGCTATTTCTGAGACTCGGATCAATTTTGAGAAAACCTGAGTATAATGAGGGCTCGGCTGATTGATGACCAAAAAAGGGTTTTGGCTTCAGGAGACTTGGTTAATTTGGGCTAATGTTGGCCTCTCATAGTGTTAAACACTAGTGTATGATCAGCGCTCACGTGCTCCCACGTGAGGCGCTTGAAATAATGCTAAACACTAAGAATTTGACACGCTCGCGTGGGGTCACGTGAGACGCTTGAAGTAGTGTTAAACACTAAGAATTTGATGCGCTCACGTGGGGTCACGTGAGATGTTTGAAGTAGTGTTAAACATTAAGAATTTGATGCGCTCACGTGGGGTCACGTGAGACGCTTGAAGTAGTGTTAAACACTAAGAATTTGATGCACTCACGTGGGGTCACGTGAAACGCTTGAAGTTGGCGCTGCTCCTTTGGGTTTATTCTCTTGTTTCTTTTCTGAATGATAATCACTATTAAGTCACATGGGATCACGTGAGGTGCCCCAAGAATGGAAACTGCCCTTTGATTTATTCCCTTTCTGCTTGATAAAAGTTCAGCACTGCTTAAGGGTCACGTGGGGCCACGTGAGGCGCCCCAAAATATTGGGTTTATTCCCTTTCTTTCTTTTATAAGTGCTGAGCACTTCTCAGGGGTCACGTGGGGTCACGTGACCAGATCTCAGTCTTTCCTTTTTCGTTCTTCAAAAGTGCTCACGTGGGAACACGTGAGCTTTTATTGTGTAGCGTTGAACGCTAATGAATCACCAGGCTGTTCTTCTATGGTTCTGGGGAATCAAGTTCTTGTTTTGTTCTTTAAAAGGATTAAATTCTTTTTAAAAGGTTAAACCCAAGTTTTAGAGGAATTAAATTCTCACATGTTTTGTAAGAGTTAAACTCTTTTGGATTCAGTTTTTTCCCCTAGCTTTTGAATCTGCATGACAAAATCTCCCCGATGAGAATTAAATTCTCAACTTGTGGGAAGATTTGCTTCTGCAGATCTTAACTAGAGGAAGAACTAAGTTCTTTGAGAAGAGTTAAACTCTTGGTTTGAGAATTAAATTCTCTTTTTGTGGGAGCTTTTAGGAGAGTTCCCCTTCTTTAGAGAATTAAATTCTCCCTCTATTTTTCTTCCCCTCTCCCTCTGTCCCTCTTTTTCTCCTCTCCTTGCTCATATTTATATGAGAAGAAAAGAATCAATTTGTTAAGAAAATCCCTTACTGAGAGATCATGATTGATTCTATGATCTTTTAGATCAATCGGTGAATTTTATTCACCGTTGGATTTTTAATCCAAAGGCCCTCTGTTTAACAGAGAAGATCTCTTGTTTGTTTAACAAGATTATGAATACCTTGTTAGTTATGACAAGATTAGAATTTTATCTTAACATAGAATTCTGATCAAATGAATATCTTGTTAATTTAACAAGATTAGGAAAATATTTTCCTATGATAGAACTTTATTATACCAGATGATCACCCTTGGATTTTTAATCCAAAGGTCCTTTATTTAACATAGAAGATCTTTTTAGCTTGAGAAAGATCAGGAAAATATTTCCCAAAATAGAATTTAATTCTAGAATTTGATAGGAGCATTTTAAATTAGGGCGCTCACATGCTTTGCATGTGAGAGGCAAGAGAACTCATGTGTTTAACACGTGACCCCTGTTGTGGGTTTTAGCCTGTTTAAATTCAGCGCTCATATGCTTTGCATATGAGCGCTCACGTGTTTTACACATGAGGCTTGTTTGGCCATTGGTGATTTATGTTCAGCGCTTATATACTTTGCATATGAGCGCTCACGTGTTTTACACGTGAGGCCTGTTTGGCCCTTAAAGTTTATTTTATTCAGCGCTCATATTCTTTGCGTATGAGTGCTCACGTGTTTTACACGTGAGGCCAAATTTTGAGGACTCCCCCCTTTTTATAAGGGAATAAATAGCTCTTGGCCGAAAATTTTGGCGGGAACAATCTCTCATTCGGCGCTAACTAACAAAGAAGCTCACTTGGTGTTAGAAGACAGCATAAAGGAGCTGGGGGCAGGATCGAAGCCAAAACCCTCAGAACCATCTGACGAGATGATCGACCTGCTGCTGAACGAAGCCCGTCAGAAGAGCAAGGATGATCAAGAACGCGAAATGGCCATATTCGAAAAGGCCAGGAGTCGGCGTCAATTTGAAGAAGTCATGGGTCACGAAACACTCCAACCAGATCAAAGCACATCCGCAGCAGACAAAAGCAAACTTAAGGCGAGAAAATGGTTCGCTAAAGCCTTGTCCATGGGAATGAAGCTGCTACTTTTCAAAAGGTATACTCCCGGCGGTATGCACCCTGACGAAGCGGATGTATATCCCACCTATTGCTTATACCATCAGAGGATTGCACATCCTACCGAATAATGCATGGCCTTTAAAAAATGGTGGCAAGGGTATATCGCTCACAGGCAACACTTCAAGAGGATGAAGCGTGAAGCTCGTCGATAGCGAAAAAGTGAGACAGACGAACGTGGAAGTGCTGCCGGCAACTGTCACATGGTTGATAGCAGGGGATCCTAAGTTCTCACCTTCGGGAGCGATTCTGAAGAAGAAATGGCTCTCAGCCCTCTCTTCAAAGAATCTACCTCAGGAAAAGAGGAAGAAACGAAGAGCTGTGAGAATATTCAGCTGCGAAATCTTACGCTGCCCGAAAAGAATCCCGGACCCACAAACAAGAGATCGAATAAGAAAGATAAGGGGAAGGAAAAAGTCCCTGAAGATATCGCCCTCAATGACCGAGTCGTTGAAGAACTTGCAGCCAAAGACCCGCTCAAGAAAAACAAGGTGGATTACAATGTTCTGGCAAACCTGAGGAAGATACCCTCGCAGCTAAGCATTTTGGATGCCCTCCTGCTATCTAAAAAGGCACGAAATTCTTTGATCAAGGCACTACAAGAGCCCGATCAATTCCAAGCTTTTCTTTTCGAAGAAAAGATGAAGGACGAACTGGAAAAAGTTCACACAGCTGATATCACCTTCAGCGACGAGGACCTCCACCTCAGGATGTGCGAGCACAACCGTCCCCTATATGTCATCGGGTACTGCCACAACATTAAGATAGGGAAGATTCTAGTTGACAACAGGTCCTCCGTCAACCTTCTGAATGTGAGGGTGTTAAAAGAAATCTGCATGAGCGTTCAGCACCTAGCTCGGGATAAAATTACCATCTCTGGTTTTGACTCCCAGTCATCACGGACGCTCAGGTCTGTAATACTGACATTAAGCTTTGGGTCGCTCGTCACCGACATCAAGTTTCACGTCATTGATGCCAAGACTTGCTACAACGCTTTGCTCGACAGGTCGTGGTTACATGAGTATAATATCATCCCTTCTATACAACATCAGTGTATGAAGTACTTCAAAGATAGTCTCGAGTACACTGTGATGGGGGAACTAAACCCATTCTCCATGAACGAAGTCCGCAAATATGAAGATGCCAAGTACTTCCTACCAGAATTTGAAGACACGGAAAGATGCCATAAACCGGAGAATAAGCAAAAAGCTATCACCACTATTCCGGTCTTCGGGAGTGATACCGAAGAGGAAGAAGAGATAGTTTATTCGGGACCACCCCAATGCAACAAGCCGGGACCGTCTACCCCTATTCTGGTCTTTGGCAGTGACTCTGAAGACGAGGTCAATGCAGTGTTCTCGGTCCGCCCATCGATGCAGGCTCTCACCGGAGATGATCAAAGTTTGCAAATCGCAATGGTCCCGCGGCAATATTATAGAGTGCTTGATGCGCTTGATACATATAGTGTGCAAGAGCTACAGACGTTCTACGTCCCTCCCAGGTGAAGAGATGAAAAGGCAATCCTCTTTATCGATCCGCGGAAACCAAAGTGGAGAAAGAAATCTAGCATGGTGACGATTCGCTACTTGACAGGCTCCATCCCATTTGTCTGCCCAGATACTACACAGAAGGATTAAAAAGGCTATTGAGACACCAAGGCGTACCCTTCAAACAGACTACTCGACAACCTCAATTCTACAACAGGATCTGGATCGTCCCCGGAACTCAGCGAAAATTGCCCAATGAGAGAATGGAAACAATCGGGCTTGGATATGTTCAATCCAAGAAACGGGAGCGATCTCATGGCTGCTGTGTTATACATGACTTCGATGAAGAAGGAGATGCTCTTTTAAAAGACGCTGACGCTGAGTCTGAACGCGGTCCTGCCATAAAAATGCCGAGTCTGTCATTTGAAGAACAGATGGACAAGCTAATAAGGGAAGCGGGTCAAAAGGTCCGGGATGACCACAACCGTGAAATGGCCATTTACGAGAAAACCAGGACGCGGTGCCTCCATCAGCAGGCTACGGAGAATGACGATGCCCTTCGTCGCCAGCCCGTCATACAGAAGACCTGACGCGGAGGCAAAAACAAACTAAAGAACGGAAAAAACGTTCGACAGCGGCAAAGCGGGTCCAAGAAGCCACGCGATCGAGAATTGAGCAGCCGGGATCCGTCTCTTATAAAGAAGATGGGTCGAGCATATTCTTTCCCCCAAAAAAAGACAAGGAAGATATTCGATCTTGTCATGAAACATCAAATGATTACGCTCCCAGAGTCCAAGCACTCCGATCAAGCAAACGAGGTTCATCACCCGGACTATTGTGCTCCTATCACCGAGCGATAGGATATTCTCTTGAGGACTGCTTCACCTTCAAAAACTGGGTCGAAGACCAATATCAACTCGGTAGGTTCGCTCTATCCAACAGTTGGAGGGTAACCCCACCGTAAAATCATATACCAAAAGCAACGTATATGGCGAGAGTTGAACCAAATCAACATCGGTCTTGGAAACGATCTCGTACCTGTCACATGATAACGCTGTCAGAAGAAAGAGTGCCCGAGAATATGGATGACCTCTCCTGGTGCTTCGAAAATGAGGATGAAGAGGAATTGATCTCGGAATTTCCACCATCGCCACAAGAGTTGGAAGATGGAATACATACCACGGCGGACAACCTAAAGAAAATCGATTTGGGGACGGCAAACGACTCGAGGCCTACATTCGTCAGTGAGCTGCTGTCCGAAGAACAGGTAGTTACGCTAAGAGACGTGCTCATGCAGTATAAAGACTACTTCGCATGGAACTACTCCGAGATGCCGGGACTAGATCCGGAAATAGCTGTGCATAAATTGGCGATATCCCCGAACGTCAAGCCAGTCAAACAAGCACCGAAGAGAATGAGGCTCGAACTTGAAATGAGCATCAACGTTGAAGTCAAGAAGCTAATCGACTCCGGCTTTATCCAAGAAGTTCAGTATCCTGACTGGATCGCCAACATTGTCCCAGTGATGAAGAAAAATGGGACGGTACGCATCTGCGTAGACTTTCAAGACATCAACAAGGCCTGTCCGAAGGATGATTTTCCTGTACCGGTTACCGAGCTAATGATAGACAACACGTCCACTCACGAAGTCTTCTTCATGGACGGGTCATCAGGGTACAATCAAATAAAGATGCATCCCGAAGACCAGAAGCATACCGCTTTCCGGACTCCTCTGGGCATATTCTGCTACAAAGTGATGCCTTTCGGTCTGAAGAACACTGGCGCTACCTATCAGAGGGCCATGACAAAGGTTTTCGATGACCTCATACATGAAATCATCGAATGCTATATTGACGACCTCGTGGTAAAAAGCAAATCACACGAGGAGTATTGGGAGCATCTAAAGGTAGTATTCCAACGTCTTTGGAAATACAACCTGAAGATGAACCCTTTCAAATGCACGTTCGGAGTTTCCTCGAGCAAATTTTTAGGGTTCATCATACGACATCGAGGCATCGAAATAGATCCATCGAAGATCAAGGCGATTATGGAAATACATTCTCCAAGAACTCTCAAGCAACTGCGGTCTCTCCAAGGGAAGCTCGCGTATATCCGATGGTTCATAGCTAACCTCTCCGGCAAATACCGCCCCTACAGTCATTTAATGAAGAATGGGACCCCGTTCGTCTGGGATCACAAATGTCAAAGCGCACTGGACAAAATCAAGCAATACATGCAGAATACGCCGGTACTGACCGCTCCAGTCAAGGGAAAGCCCCTCATCTTGTACACAACCGCCCTTGAAGGTTCTTTAGGCGCACTATGAGCACAGGAAAATGACCAAGGGAAAGAGAGTGCCCTCTACTATTTGAGTTGAGTTCTCCTGGGAGAGAAAACAACTACTCCCCTATCGAAAAACACTGCCTGGAGTTAATCTTCGCGATAACGAAGCTCAGACACTATGCTTTGGCGCATGAGGTCTATATCATATCAAAGGTAGATCCTCTCAAATATTTAATGTCAAGAGCTATACTAACAGGAAGACTCGCTAAATGGGCCCTCCTCTTGATGGAGTTCTCGATAATCTATTGACCCCTCAAAGCAGTGAAAGGCCGGGCCATCGTCGACTTCCTCGCCGAGCATCCGATACCTGCCGATTCACCCCTAAATTATGAACTGCCGGACGAGCACGCGTTTGACATGATCGACAGGGAGAGAGGAGAGAGTGATACCCGATGGGAACTCTACTTTGATGGGGCATCTTCCATGAAGAAGTAAAAGCACAACTCCCCCATAATCAAATATGGGGTAGGCCTCATCTTCGTGACTCTACAAGGAGGGATAATGCGCTTTGTGTTTTCCTTGACAGAGCCAAGGACAAACAATGAAGCGGAATATGAAGCTTTGATAGCAGATCTTGAGATCGCTGTCGACATGGGAGTCGAAGACCTCCCCATATACGGAGACTCCCAGTTGGTTGTTAGTCAAGTAAACGGCAACTATCAAATATGCAAACCAGAGTTAGTGAAGTACGGCGAGAGAGTGCAGCAACTGCTGACCCAAATCCCCTCCTACATGCTGGAGAGCATGCCGCGCATGGAAAATAGCAAAGCTGATGCACTAGCCAAACTCTCTAAAGAATTGGCTGATGAAAATCTCGATGACGTAAGAATCGTCGTGCAAAGCCGTCGGGTTCTCGCACCGGCAGAAATATCCCCGGGGTCGTCTGAAGAAAAGGAAGCGACCAAGCAAGCGGCCCTACAAATAGAGGACCAAGAAAAGGTTAAGGATTGGAGAGAAGTCTTCATAAACTACTTCAAATCCTGTCGAACACCTGAAGATGCATCCTCAAGACATCAGCTCATAAGACGAGCTCTGTCTTTCGCCTTCGTCAATGATACTCTGTATAAGAGATCGTTCGACTCTCTATGGCTAAGATGCCTAGGACCGGAAGAAGCGAAAAGAGTCGTCCAAGAAATTCACGATGGACTTTACGGTTCTCATCAAGCCGGTCCAAAGATGAAGCTAAAGATCAAAAGAATGGGCTACTGTTGGCCCACGATGATTCAGGACTGCCTCGAATACGCAAAGCAATGCCACTCGTGCCAAGTTCATGGAGACTTCATCCACCAGCACCCAAACCCACTACACCCAACGGTAGCTAGTTGGCCGTTCGAAATGTGGGGAATCGACATAATTGGGCCCATCGAACCAGCGTCATCCAGAGGTCATCGGTTCATATTGGCGACAACCGATTACCCTCTAAGTGGGAAAAAGCAGTACCGTTATGAGAAGTGAAGACGGAGAACATCCTCCATTTCTTCAAGACACACGTCATCTATCGGTTCGGCACTCCGTGACAGATTATCTCTGATAACGGACCAGCCTACAGAAGTCACAAAATCGGCCGCTTCACACAGCAGCATAACATAGACTGGAGATACTCTTCGGTTTATAATCCCCGAGCTAACGGTATAGCTGAGGCTTTCAACAAAACCTTGACAAAGATCATAGAGAAGACGGTGTCTAAAAATAAAAAGGATTGGCACGAGAGACTGCATGAAGCTCTCTAGGCGTATCGGATCACGTTCAAAACGGCCACAAACACAACGCCGTACGCATTGGTATTCGGCACTGAAGCAGTACTCCCCTTGGAGATAGAGCTACCCTCTCTACGAGTGGTGGTTCATTACGAGCTAATAGACGAAGAGAATGCTCATCTTCGGATTGAGGAGCTCGACGCCCTCGATGAAACTCGTCTCATGGCGCAGCAAAACTTGGAGGCTTACAAAGAAAAAATGACGTGCTCATACGAGAGATTGACTAGGCCGAGAACATTTCGCCAAGGCGAACTCGTGCTAGTGGTTAAGAGGCCTATGATCCCCAATCGTGCCAAACGGGGGAAATTCAAGCCGAACTATGAGGGCCCATACATCATAGACAAAGTCTACCAAGGATGGGCCTATCTACTCATGGACATGCATGGCGAAAGACCCTTCAGGCAAATAAGCGGCCAGTTCCTGAAAAGATGATTCACCTGACGAGTTACGGCCTAGGTCAACGATAGATGACGACACTTGTGTCCGCTCGCTATCTCCCAAGCCCAAACTCTATAAGTAATATCCAGCGAAACCTTGCCTCACAATCGCTACCGGACCTAAAACGTCCTTAAATTAACAATGGACCGTAACGTCCTGAAACTAACGACGGACCGAAACGTCTTTAAACTACTACAAACTGCAGCATCCTAGGGCTGACAAAAAAAAAAAAATATATATATATATATATATATATATATATATATATATATATATATATAACGGTACGTCCATAAGAAAGATGGGCATGGATGAAAACCCGAAAGGGCTCTGTGAGTAAAAACAGCAGGGCTACCGGCGAGTTTGTGAAAACCCGAAAGGGCGCAGACTCGTAAAAAATTCATGCGCACTTGCAAGGTCCTCTCGATCTTGTAAGGAGAAAATACCTGCGTGAGATCCTTACGACTCATAAGGGAGCAACACACTTAGGGATCCCCACGATTCCTGAGGAGAAATTATACTTACGAGATCCTCACGATTCGTAAGGAGAACAATCTTATGAGACCCTCACGGCTCATAAGATTCAAAACCCTTAAACTACAGGGATCTGAACCTATTCTTAATCCATCACATTTCCCAGACTGCCCTACAAACAGTTTAGTATTGACCCTTGTATACGATCCACAGGCACAAATAAACGTCTCCCCCACCAAGTTCCGCCAATGGCGTGAAATTTCCCCGCCTGGTGAACAACACTTGTAAGTCCTCTCGACTTATAAGGAGAAAACGCTCTTGTAAGATCCTTACGAATTATAAAAGAACACACACTTAAGAATCATCACAATTCCTAAGGAGAAATCGCACCTATGAGATCCTCACGACTCGTAGGAAGAAACATCTTTATGAGACCCTTACGGCTCATGAAGTCAGAAGCCTTAGTCGACAGGATCCTAATCCTGTTTGCTAAGCCACCTTTGTTCGACATCGACAGAGGCAAATGATGATTCACTCCTGGCGATATCCCAGTGGTAGCGATGTTGATGCCTAAATCGGTAACAAATTCCAAGTCCTTTCACGGCAAATGATGATTCGCTCCTGGCAATATTTTAGTCGCAGCGATGCTGATGCTAAGATTGGCATCAGATTCCAAGTTCTAAACTCGCAGCAAAAGTCAGCGAGCTATAAATACATATGAAATAGCCGAAATAATAGGGTAACTTGCAACAATACGTCATTCGATGACCCCGTCGCGGAAATACGTCATCCGATGACCCCGTCACGGAAATACGTTATCCAATGACCCCGTCTCGAAAATACGTCAGCCAATGACCCCATCTCGGAAATACGTCAACCAATGACCCCGTCTCGGAAATACGTCAACAAATGACCTCTCCGTTGGAGCAACGCTTCGACTCGGGAACAAGCCAACTCATCAACCACTTACGAGTCCTCTCGACTTGTAAGGGAGAAAATTCTCTTGTGAGATCCTTGCGACTCTCAAGAGAGAACGCACTTAGGAATCCTCACAATTCCTAAGGAGAAACTACACCTATGAGATCCTCTCGACTCATAGAGAGAAAAATCTTTATGAGACCCTCACGGCTCATAAAGTCGAAAAGTCTTAGGCAGCAGATCCGAACCTGTTTCCTAAGCCATCGCTACCCAACAAAGAGTTCAAGATGAATTATTATCTATCATCTACATTATACACTTGCTAGAGCAACATGACAACAACACAGCAAGGAAAAGAAGGAGATAGTACAAGATAGAAGAAAATGTGTCCATTATTCATGAATTCGACTGAATACAAGATACATCATATAAAAAATGAAATGAATACATGGCATTCATAAGCTACAAATTTTCAATTGATACAAGGACGACTATTGGCAAGGAGGCATTTTCAATAGGTCAGCAAGCCGCTCGCACACTCCTCTCAACTCCTTTTCATGGTCAGCTGCTGCGGCCAGCTCCACTTCGACTCGAGCCCGTTGCTGCAAACAGGATGAAACCTTCTCATCGATCTCCCACTGGGCAGCTTCACGACTCTGCGTAACCCGCTCAATGAAGCCGAGCTTCTGCCTCAGTGCCAGCCCATCCGAAATGCATCGCTGTAGATTATCAAAGACGGCTTTCAGTTGCGCAGCATTCGCTTTAACCCCGGCACGCAGCCGGGCAGATTCGCTTGAAACCTCCTCGCGTTCCTTCTGCCCCAAGGCCGCCTCTTGTTCAAAATGGTGAAGGAAAAGAATACTCTGGTCAACCCATGCAGTTCGCTGGGAGTTCAAAGCTAATACCTCCGGAGCGGGACGCCTGAGCTCAATCTCATGCAGGCAGGCCTCGATCTGTCTACAAGAATTAACCCAAGATTCGATGACGCCCTCGTTATGGAAGTGCACAAGCATCGCCAGTATCGGATTAACCTCAGAAGCAAAATCTACAGCGAATGCAGGGGCCTCCGCGTCAAGCTCCTCGATAGATTCACTCAACATACACAGGCTGGTCACAGCACCCTTGGAAGATGGACATCTAGAAAAGGGCCCTACCGGCATTAAGATGCGAGACTCGAGGGGAGATGGAGCTGGTGCGATTGCTGCAAAATGAATTACGATTAAAAGCTAACTCGTGAAATAAAGAAATCACACGAACGATGGAGTCTACTATACCGGCGGCGACAAGTGGCAAAGTTGGGAGTACCGGAGGCGTGACTATTCCCTCGTCCCTTCCTCCAATCTGTAACGCTGCAATCAATTCAATGAAGAATTAGAAATGACATGGCTGCCCAAAGAAGAAAGGAAAGGATGTTGGTTAAAGACTATACTCACCGACACCAGCTGGTGGAGCAATCTCCGACCGGAAGGAGAAATGCGGGCTTAGCACCTGATATAGGTGGTCAAAAAGGACTCATGCAAAGTTGCAACAACATACTGTCAATACAAGGAAGATGTTATTCACAATTGAACCAAATAAGTCGCAAACCCATACCTTCCAGCATTTGAGAGGATATGGGAGAAGACGAAGGGACGGCTAGCGTCAGAGCAGCGACTGGTGACGCTTCTTCAGATGGTACAACCTTAGGATTCACCGCACCTATACTCAAGACAAACAACATATCATTAGAAAGGCTAAACAAGATTGAAAAGCTTGAAAATAGCGACTCAGCAATTACCTGGTAGATCAGAGACCGAAATCATGGCAGAGGCATCATTGGGTGCAACAGCTTCTTTGCTCTCCTTCAGTGGAATAGTTTCGGCGCATGTGGCTTCGTCACCTGACTCGACAAGAGCCGTCGTGACACTCGCGATGCCCGCCGATAGCAGGGAACCATAATGAGAAAGAGTAGCGGTTTGGGCAGTCCTAAACTCCGAAGAGTGAGTAGCTGCTTCGGGCTCTATGGTCGCCGTCATCTCACCTGCCACCTCATCGCCAGGACTTGGCTCTGCAGGATATGGTATATAAGAATTTGAAGATCAAATTCTAATAAAAGACTCAGTGTTACGTTACCTTGGGGAGGCTTTTCGATTCTTTCCCGAGCCGCGCGCACAACCTGTCTATGGGCGGTGGACAGGGAAGCTGGAGCATCCTCTGAAGAAATAGCGACGAATGGGGTAGTGCTTGAACCTGCACCCACAGCCAAGCTAGCATTACGTTCCTTCGCCGCACGCTTCCTACGCTTCTTGTCGGTCTGAGCGGTGAGAAGCGATCTCCTCAAGACCTCCGTCAAAGGGACGTCATCGTCCGAACTAAGCTCTGCCTCTGGAGCTGCTACGGCGTCCGTCATCGGCTGTTTAAATGAAGCCTTTTGCAGTACTGGCGGGGGAGCTGGGGCCACAATAGCCGACTCTGGAAGCGTTGCCGCACCATCGCTCGGGATCGGCACCACACTTGGGATAACCCACGGTAAGGCAGTCCCTGCAACAAAATAAATGAGGGGGTCAGACTACAAATGAAGAAAAAGGGAATGAAGACACAATGAGACGAAGTATACCAAGGCCCAAAGAAGCACGGAGCCTCTCTTCCTCTTCAAATGTTTTGAAGGAAGCCGCAAGAGCCTCTTCGGCAAAGATACCTGTTGAAAAAGAAAGCGCCAATAAAAGAAAAAAAAATAATATAATAACCGCGGAAAGGTATGACTGAGGTCTACCTGACTGTGCGATGGTGATCAGTGCTGCTTCATCGCGAGCCAGTTGCTCGGAAGCCACAAGGGCAGCTTGAAGATCAATATCATCTGCAGGCGCAATAAATAGACCCGCATTGGTCCCGTACTCGCATAAGCCTTAGCTGTAAGGAGCATGGGGCTCCTGACCAAGTACAACGTCAACAGAGAAGATCGATTTCTTCTTTTTCTGTGAGCGAGTGCCAGCAGCCGATAACAAGAGCTTGCGCTTAGCGGGCAATTTTGGGCAACGAGTCCCGATCTCCGAACCAACCCCAGAATCCGGGGATGTTACAGCTGCCGTTTCTGTAGGAATACGGGGTAGAGGCTTATCAGGAAAAGCACACGGGACAACAGCCACAGCAGCTTCTCTTAAGGTAGGACCAACAGTGGTCTGTTGCTTTAAAGGAACAGCTGGATTGCCGGCGGGGACCGCACCTTTGCGATCGAGCAAAAGCTGTCTTTCTTCCCTAATAACGGCGCCCATCGAATGCTGATACCACGCCACGTATGCGTTCGAGATTCTCGGAACGCAACTCAGCTCACTGATAAAGAAATGGGAGCTGGTGTTCAACCGTATAAAATGGTGTAGTGCATTGCGGATACCTTCTTCTGTGGCAGCCGGCTCAGCCAAGAAAGCCTCTAGCGGAACACCCTGATCGTAGCTCGATTGTTGAGCGAACCGGTGCGGGTTGTACCTCATAAACATCGCCGAATCATTCTGCCTGAACACCAAAAAGCCCAGCCTGATTGAGTATAGGTGAAGAATCTCCCGGGCCTTCAAAGTCCCGTCTTTGAAGGTGTCCTGCAGCGGCCGCACCGACTTAGTGGACTCTTTGTCGATAGTTAAAACCTTATCGACAAAGGTCATGCCATCTCCAACCATACGCGGACGAAGGACCAAACCCCGAGCCTCCCGCTGTGACGAATTTAAAACAGATGCGTCATCTAGGAGCATAATCCGAGCAAAGTTATAACTGTCGTAGAAACGAGGCCGTTTGTGTGCTCCAAAAGCGCCAAGCACGTGCAGCTCGATCCATGACGTAAAATAGTGCAACGGGAGAGTGACGGGCTATACCCCTGGCTGGGTGGTGTCCGCCGCTAACCTGAGGCCATGATACAGGTGTGCCAACCCTGCGATCCCGACGACCACTCGAGTTCCCGCAACCAAGTGATGGGATGGGTAAAAAGACTGGTGGCCTCATATAACGAGGGTGCATCAGAAGCACGAATCAGTTCAACCATAAGCCGATGAACCTTAGAAAGAACGTCTCTTCATCGACATCCGAAGCAGCAAGCTACGCGAAAGGAACGATAGGGGCATCCAGAATTAAGAACCTTTTTAAATCCGCCTTCGCCATCGGCTGTTTATCCAAACCAAAACCAAACGGATTGTCGAGCTTGGCAAACAGCGTAGCTTGCTTCGATAAGACTTCCGGACGAAGAAAGCGAGCGATGAAATCTGCGTAGCTGACTCCATGCCCTCCAGACTCTAGAAATAGACTTTTGTAGATATTCAACACCTTGATCAAACTTGGAAATCGGTGTTGAATGGCGTTCTCCGGGGTAAGGCCCATTACCACTGATTTGGTGGCAAAGATGTACTCGTTAGGAGGAAGTAGCTCTTCGTAGTGTTCTCCTCTGACGGATAAACCGGAGATCTCCACGAACTCCTCCAAAGAGATTGAAACTTCCCGATCTGACAGAAGGAAGTGTTGGAGATAGTGCCCTCAGAGTCAATTATTGGATCACAGGCACGTGATTGCAATGATTGAGGGAGGACCTATCCCGGTAAGACAGTCTTACTCGAGATGATAGTTTGCTATCTGGTTTACCTTTATCATCGTGTACTGCTTTAGGTGACCTGACAGGTCGCTATTGCACGTTGATAGAGCCCCTAGAATTCTTGCTTGACTACCAGCAGTATGAGGGCGATCATATAAGTGAGAGCTGGAGTCTATAAGCGAATCCTTAAAAGGTCCCTAGTCGTGGGAGTTTCGAGACAGGGCATCGATTCTCCAGAGTAGACTAGTGTATACAGTCGAGACCCCGACGAGGGGCGGTGGCCGGTCTCACAAGCCGCTGATGTCAGTTGGTTCACCTAAGATGTATACAGGTGCTCATTGGGTTATGAGTACACCGGACAGGACTCGCCGGGAACATGCTAGTTGGTCTTATACCTGACGTCAGATAGCAGTTCGCAGGTGACATGTGTACAGGTTAGTTCATCGACCTGGGGATCGTCATTTGTCTCGTGTGAGTTCCCACTGTGCTTTGATTACTACCCTACCACGGCTCAAAGGAGTCGTGCAAACAGGTTTTAGTTGGGTACAGTCCCGAGTCACATGGAGGCAGTGAGCGGATCTTCGGGGGTTTCGTCTCTCCCGGTATTGGGGGTGAGGTCGCGCTGTGTCTAGGAGAGCCATTACACGAAGTCCTTGGCCAAGGCAGGAGATTTACTGGTAGGTATTCCAGTAGTATCTCAGGGTGTTCTGGGCTACACTCCGACACGACTTGTACCGCTTTTGGGGGTCTGACTTTTACCAACCCCCTAGGCCCGACATGCGATGCTCATAGACGAACGGACCGGACTGTACGGATATTGTCACTGACAGGCTCAGTAGGGCGTCAGGATGAGTTCGCTCATCGACGTCCCTTTTGGTCAATAGCTGGTGGCCCGTTACGTATTGGCTTATACCTCTGACGTGCTAGTGGTTAAATCCACAGCCATAGTATTGACGAGTCTTTAGAGTCCACCACACTTTCAGTTACTCAAGCTTTCGGGCGAAACGCTGTAGAGGCCGTATGGAGATATGGCAAGGTTTCGATCAGATACGTGCGGTATTGCACGGATGGTGATCGGACGGTTTTTACTAGCCGGCTTTGGCTTAAGCCGGAACTTAGTATTTGATTGTGTAGTTTTGTCTCTTTACATTTGTATTTCGGTCGAAATACAAGTGCGGGTGTGTATGCACAGTATCGGGGTTTTCCTGTAATTTATTATGGGACCAGTTTTCTGGGGTTGCCAGTTTGCATTCCGTTCCGGCCGGTTTTCTCTTTTTCCTTCCCGGTCGGACTTTTCGTTGGTGGGTGTTAATTGCAAGTTTGCAATTAACATTTTGTGGAAGGGGGGTTTATTGCAAAAGGATTAATTTAATATGATTGCTTTTTTGCTCCATGTTGCATTAATTATGACTTGATAGAGTATGGGTTTTGGTTATGCTTTTGTGAAAGAGTTTGGGCCGGCCACTGTTCTTGATGTGAAGGGGGTTAATATGTGTGAAATAATTCCCTTCATGGAAATTTCTTTTCTTGTATTTTCGTGGGCCCCCTCCCTGGTGTATGTGCTGTGAAGGAATTTAATTTCCTTTGGTTTTAAATTCCTACAGACATCCAATTTGTTAGAGAGCTTGCTTAATTTCCTTTTTTGAAATGAATGAGTATAAAATGGAGCTCATTCTTTTCACTGGGAAGGAGGCAGCTTGCTTCATTATTTTTTTCCAGTGAGTTTTTTTTTCTTGTTGTGGCCGAGCTCAATCTATGATGGCTGCTCCATTTCATTTCCATTGAGTGCACAAATTCCTCCATCATGGCAACTATACAAAACCCCAATGAGACATGAGTCCTACACATATTCTACAGCAAATCTTGGACGCGTCGGCTAGCCCACTTCGCGCCCGAGTTGCCTCGGTATTGAGACGGGAGCCCGTAAAAGATGCAGGCGACGTGGTGCCCTTCCGGCGAAGAGGCGACGACCGGCGATCCCGCGAGGAGATCGGAGTGGAGATGAAGACCGGAGGACTCGGATCAGTCGGTATATCTCTAACCCATCTTCTTGTTAGCTTAGACTTGTTAATGGTTACGATCCGGGTGTTTAGTGCGCGGTGGTGCCGGTTTGCTAAGTCCGCAAAATTAAAGTTTATCACCGCTTCCGCATTCCGGCGTCGGATTGACGGCCGGGGCGCCGCCGTGCACTTACAGGAAGGTGTGGGTCGGAATATTCCATTGCTCCAGAAAAGCTTTGACCCACCATACAGGAGGCGTGGAATATTGGAAGAGGGACACTTAAATTGCGGGGTACAACCCCGTTCTCTGCCGAAAAACGGGAGACAGGACCGCGTAGGTTCGTCTTGCTTGAATTTGGGGGCAGATACTATTTGGTTTTATCCGTCCACCTCTCCGAAGATACCAAGTTGATTTATGACACCGTGTATCAGAAGTTTAGACGGATGCGGCCGTTGTATCAAACTTCGTCAGATTCCCCTCATTTGAGGGGTTTTTGATTGTGGGGACGCTCTTCCCTACAGGCGCAAGCCCCTGCAGTTAATTACACTACCGCATCGCGGTAACAACTTTCTCCTTCTCCAGATGGTCACTTTGTGTCGTGTGTGTTTACTTTATTTTTGGTTGCCCGTGGATTGTATACGAAGACTAATTTATATTGTCGCCCGTAGGGCGTGGATTAGTCCAAATCCGTATTTTCTTAGATTTGGGTTTGGTTTGGGTTTAAGGCTCGTTAATCTCATTGAGATCAAGATCAACTTAAACGTTGTTAAGAATACGTTAGTCTAATTTTTAGACTAAGATCTACTCAATGGGGAGGGGGGTTGGAATTATTTAAATCCAACGACAGAGAATTTAGGCTCTATCGTCTTAGTTTAGGGACGTTGCGGTCCAGTGGGTTTAAGGATTGTTAATCTCATTGAGATTAAGATCAACTTAAACGTTTGTTAAGGATACGTTAGTCCAAATTTTAGACTAAGATTTACTTAACAGGGTTTTGGGATCATTTAGATCTAACAAAAGAGCATTTAGACTCTATTGTTTTAGTTTAGGGACATCGCGGTCCGGTGGATTTAAGGACATCATAGTCCATGTCAGTTTAGAGACATCATAATCTGTAAAGTTTAAAGATATCATAATCTATGAGTTTAAGGACCTTATAGTCCATAAAGTTTAAGGACATCATAGTCCATGAGTTTAAGGACCTCATAGTCCATGAGGTTCTGGTTTAACCAGTTTGGGGATGCATCAATAGTTATTGGTTATTGAGACCCTCCATCTCTCTGAAGACGTTGAAGGATTAAAACGACATGTATTAGAGGTATGAAGAGATGTACTCTTGAACCAATGTCCCGATTTTGGGAAGCAGGATGAACATCAGTTTGGATGTCATTTGTTGGGAGCTTATTAGCTGTCTTGAGATTGGATTTGGAAACCACGAGAATGAAGGGCTCAATTGATGGTCCTTGGAACATTTGATCTAATTCTGGCTAATGTTGGCCCATCATAGTGTACAACACTAACATGTTTATTCAGCGCTCACGTGCTCCCACGTGATGTGTACAAAATGGTGTTTAACGCGAAAATTCAGAGGCGCTAATGTGGGGTCACGTGAGGCGCTTGAAGTAATATTAGACTTCAAGAATTTGAGGTGCTGACTCTACGGGTTTATTCTTTTGTTCTTTTCTGAGTGTTAAGTGCTATAGGGTCACGTGGGAGCACGTGAGGCGCCTCAAAAATGGAAACTGCCTTTGATTTATTCTCTTTTGCTTTGTAAGTGCTAAGCACTACTATGAGGTCACGTGTGATCACGTGAGTCAATTTCTTTTATTCTCTTTTGTTCATCACAGGCGCTCACATGGGAGCACGTGATCGGCAATTATCATGTTGGGTGCCAATCCTCTTACATGCATGGAGATCCTGAGTTTCGAGGCTTTCAAGTCCATTGTTTTATGAGAATTGGATCCTTAAGACTTAGTTTTCTCTTAAGTTTGGGATCTGTATGACAGAATCTCCCTAATGAGAATTAAATTCTCAACTAAGTTCACATATGAAGGGTTTAACCCTTGTTTCATCAAAGCAATTAAATTCTTATATACTTTTTGAGAGAATTAAATTCTCTGAACTTATATCTTTCTCTAGATTTTGGATCTGAATGGCAAAATCACTCCGATGAGAATTAAATTCTCAACTTGTGGGGATATTTGCTTCTGTAGATCTTAACCAGAGGAAAAACTAAGTGTCACACCCCGAAAGTACGGAACATGACTGGCACTTAGATTACGAGACGTCTAAAGGCGTAACGTAACCTAAGCCAGCCAAAGCCCAGAAAAATCTAAACCAAAACCAAAAGAGTGAAGGAAAAGCTTTCATGAAAACAACTTGAAATCAATTAAGTTGCATTGAACCCCTTTTTAAAAACATCAAAAATTCCCGAAAATTTCGGCAGAGTCTCCTTTGTAAATTCTATCCCCCAAAATGGGTACAACAATATATATAAACCTGCAATCACAAAATGGCATCCCCAAGCGGGAGCTAGCTCTTCGCCCAAGGCGAATCACAACCACACGCAATATATATATGTAATCTCAAGAAAAGAGCATAAAGAAATGCAAAATACAAGAAAACACAACGTCGGCTCAAGTGAGCTCGACCAAAAGAAACCACATATACACAAATCTCTCAGTCTCATCACTAGGTCGCATATACACATAAGAAGTGGTAGATGGAGAATACTAGATACAAAAATGGTACAAAAAGAGATAATAGGGCTCTCGCAAACCACCTACAAGCAATGTCATGAGTCTGAGCAAAAGAAATCACTAATAAGATAAGCCGCCGCTACTAGGCTGATGTGTCCGACCTGCAAGACACTATGGCACAACGGGGGTGAGTTGCCAGCTCGTGAGTAGAATATAACATCTAGTAAGGCTATCGTAAGAATGCACGTAAATGCGTCACAGCATGAATGTCCAGATGTGATGTAATACCTCTAGTATGCATGCACATGTATGCAATGTCAATACTAAATCTTTAAGTATTTAAATGCTATGAGTTCTGCATTCGTAACTTTTAAAAAAAAGAATGTCTGTATGATAGCTAAATACCATCAAGAAATCATCTAAAACCCGTGTCAAGCATCGACACCAAATATGAAAACACATCTGTCTCAATGTCTCACTGTATCGATGTCTCAATACATCGGGGTCCGTCAGTCCGGATCGGCCCATATCATCAAATCTCACGACAACGGTCGGTATCCTCCGGATATCCGCCGCGCCAGACATCACCGGTAGGAAGTCTTCCCCTGCCAGGCTCATCGTCTACGACTCGATCTTCTTGCCCCGGGGTACCATACCGGGCCCACCATGTACCCGAGACGGTTCATTCACTCCTCGAATCGGGTCTCGAAATCCAACAGAAAACATGAAAACCCATGGTGGACGACACATACATCACGAGAAAACCGCAACTTTATTTTTAAAAATGATAAATATAAGCTTTGTTAAATTCTTGCGGTTTTCCCCAAAATCCAGAAATCGCAGCAATACTGAAATCCTCAAGAAAATCATAATGTCCAATATGTTGTATATGATAAATGTCTATGATATCAAGGTATGCGATGTGATTTGTGGCTAGAAATCTATGTAAGTATGATGATGATGCGAGGTATATACATGCTATGCGATTTCATATATCTTGTATGATGTAAGTGGTGATACTAAGCTAAACAGGTTCTATGGTGCTCGTGGCATGGCAATTACCAAAGGCGTGTGTGTCACATGAATAGTGCGTGTGCAACAGGAGCCAATGGCAATGGTGTTCGTGTCCTACGAAGTGATATCGCACATGTGTATATGAATATCCATGCAATCTAGCAGACGATTAGCTATAAGGGTATGCAATGTAAATGATGGGGTAATCTAACTAACAATGCAAATCTTGCAAGAAATAAAGTAATCCTAACTAAGGGGCGCCTCACGCCATTCAGACGATTCCCCCATAGATGAATACATCTACTCACCTGAATGCCTTGCTAATCCGATCCGACCACCGCCTTGCCTTTGCGCGCCGCGTCCGATGTTTCCGCGACCGATCCTAAAATTGCATAACACACAATATAAGATTACAGATTCTTGAAATGATGCAACTTACAATATGAAAAGATTGACGCTCTCGAATTAATCACAACGTGCACTCGGTGCGCGGAAAACGCACGAAAATCACTAAAACTTTAACTAAAATCGCCGTTTCGGGGCAATCGTCAAAACTAAAACCCGACTAGAAAAAACCCCACATTCGCACACACTAAAAGTCATATAGGATGCTAATTATATATTCCATATATCGTAATAATATCACCTCCTAATTTTCATAAAAATCTAGTAAGCATTATCATACCGATTTCGACGCAAATATCGCGAATTAACGATATCGCGATCATAATTCAACTCCAACATCCAATTCAAACTACTAGATGCCCACAACACAAATTTTAACCCAATTATCATACTTCAAACCCTAATTAGAACATCTACCATTTTCTTGAAATTCATTAGCAAGCAAAAATAACCAAATTTCACACTTTAAATATCAAATTTAGCTTATTTAAACTACAAATTTAACAACTAGTTTAAAACTTATATCTCCCAAGTTGTGATTCCCTTGCACTTAGCCTCTAAAGAGGTCTCCTTTCTCCTTGTATTAGACCAATTTGGGCTTGAGATGGGATAGCATAAGGGTTAGGTTTGATTTAGTGAAGGAAATGGTGTATTTTTGTGGATTTTTGTTGATTTTATCATGATTTTTGAAGCAAGAAATGAGGGGGGAAAATGAGGGCTGTAGAGGAGAATTTCGGCCAGAGCAAGAGGTGGTGAGGGATGAAAGAAAGTGTAGAAATTTCCAAAGGAAAAATATCTCTTTAAGGTAATAAATGTATATCACATCAAAATCTTTCAAAAAAAACCCTTTTCTTTTCATTTTTTCACCCCCTTTTACCATAAACTAATAAACTTGAAATGTTTGCTAAAATTTTTTTATTACACTAAATTTTAGTTATATTGGTTCCTAATTATATAAATTACCCAATTAAATTTGTATTTATCACTAATTAAATGTATTTTTAAAAGCTTAAAATAATATTAAAAATAATTAATTAAGGAAATTTTTTTAATTAACTAGAAAATTTTAAGTGACATTTTAGTGACCAATTTATAGTAATATCTTATCTAAATTTTGTATAATTAGGTCTATAATGAAAAAATACCCATTTTGACTTTTTACGGAAAACGCTGCTAATTTAGCCGATTACCGAAAAACTGCCTAAACGATTTTCGAAGCGTTACACTAAGTTCTTTTTGAAAGAGTTAAACTCTTATGGGGGTGAAAAAGAGATGAGATATTCTCTGTATTTTGTTCCTTCTCTTACCTAGAGTTTCTTTTTCTCCTTTTCTCTTTGGAGAATTAAATTCTCTTTTCTTTTAAGCTTACGAAGGGTTTCTCTCATTTTTTTCTTTTCTCTTCTCTTTTTTTTGTCTCTCCTCCTCTTTTTTGTTTGTTTCTTTGCTCTTATTTATAGAAGAAAGAAGGGAATCAATTTGTTTAGTAAATCTCTTGTTGAAAGATTTTGATTGATTTTCTAATCAACCAGCATGATCTTTTTGATCACTTGGTGAATTTTATTCGCCGCTGGATTTTTTAATCCAAGGACTTCTGTTTTACAGAAGATATTTCTTTTGTCGTTCTTAACAAATTTAGAAAGATATTTCCTTGCACAGAATTTCTCTGTAGATTGGTGATTTTTAATCATCATTGGATCTTTAATCCAACGGCGCTCTGTTTTACAGAGCGTAATCTTTCTTGTTTAGAAAGATCCAAGAAAGTATTTTCCAAATAAGGCTTTAATCCCTTTTAATTAGAATTTATTTTTATTAGTCCGAAGGGCATATGAGTCTATCACGTGTAGCACGTGACCCCATCAAATTAAGCCGACCCAAGGGTGTCACGTGTTATCACGTGAGTTTCTTTTTGTCCCACTTGTTTGTTGTATTCAGGCGCCTGTATTCTTTTGCTTATAGGGGTCACGTGTCTGCACGTGAGGTTCAGTTTTGGCTTAGTTTTGTTAAGCGAAGCGTCTATCACGTGTGGGCATGTGATGCTCCCCTTGGGGAATTTTTCCGTTGCTCTATTTATTTATTTATTTTCCGTAACGGAAAAAACCCAAGCTTTAGCAACAGTGATTTCTTGCTCGACAGAATATAGCGAGCCCACTTCAAATACCCGGCTGGATGGCGAGGAGTAAAGCCTATCATGTACGGCAGTCCCCAAGGGTGTGACTCGCCCTGACACATGCGCCGCCCCAGAGTATCAAGAGCTATCGGCGGCTGCACAGGTATCGAGCCCATAGAAGGCTGGAGACGACCCTCTGAGGTCTAGTTGACCTCCACTACGGCATAGTTCACTGGGGGTGAGTCAGCATAGTGGATCGCTGAAATGGCTCCGAAGACATCGCACAAGAGAAGCTACGTCGACCACGGATGATTTGATTGTACCACGCCCCCATAAATGAAGATTCTTTTGCTCCAGGTCATGATCTTTGATCAGCGTAAAGACTTCCCTATCCACGGGCGCGTCAGGGAATGCACTTTCCGAGCGAACAAACGGGAAAGAAGTGTCGAAAGACATAGTGCCTGCGCGAAAAAGAACAAAAGTTAGTCGTCAATTCTACAGTTCAAATTCTAACACTTGGTACTTTAAATTTGTACCGCACTGCAATACAATGGAAGGGGACCAAGGGGGACCCACAAAATCAAGATGACGTCTCATCATTGATGAGACAGTCTCATCATTGATGAGACAACCACTCATTAAAAAAGAAATCCCTAGAAAGATTCTCATTCAATGAGAAACCCCTCGGGCCAAGGAGTTAAACTCACTTGAGAGCAACGCTCTGCAACAGAAATGACATCTGTCAGAATTAATGATAAAGGGAATAAAAATTTCCCTAAAAAAAATTTAAGAGCTAGGCTCTATGAAGACGATGGAGTAATCCATCAAAAACCCTAAAAAAACAAAGCTTTTTACAGAAGTTAAAAAACATCAGGATCTTTAAGATCTGTAAAGCGAACTCTGAGAGTTCTTTATTAATGGGTTGAGAAACCCTAAAAAGGATTTCTATTTCTGATCCATGATCTAGAAAGAGCAAAGCTCTGGTTTTTAATTAATGGGTTGAGAAACCCTAAAAATCTTTAAGACCTGTGATCTAAGTAGAGCAAAGCTCTGTTAATGGGTTCAAATCTTACCAAAAAATTTGACAGAGTCTCAACTCTAAAGGAGTTTTCTGAGGCCGAGAGGTTGGCTCTAAAAGAGAATTAAATTCTCAAGAACAAGAAAGCAAGAAGATAAACAAGCAGTCATCTCAAGGGCCAAAGGCCCTATTTATAGGCACTGGGTGTCGATACAACTTCCAAGTTGATCTAACGCGAAGAGGCTGCCACCGCGGCACTCACGTGTGAGCCGTGTGAGCGCAACGGTGGAGGGCATTTGTTTTCCCCAATCAGAAAGCAAAACTCTATTCAAAATTTGAAATTTGAAATGAGGCAGCGCCTCATAAGAGCGCTCGCGCCAAGAGCGCCAGCGCTATAAGTCAAAGACTCTGAGGCAGCGCTTACATGCAAAGCACGAGAGCGCTAGCGCCAGAGTCAAAGACTCTGAGGCAATGCCCACGTGTAAAGCACGAGAACGCTAGCGCCAAGAGCGCCAGTGCTAAAAACTGTGAAGCTCAGCGCTAAAGACTCTAAGGCAGCGCCTCACGTGCAAAGCACAAGAGTGTTGGGGTAAAAATTTACACCCCTGTTGACCGAGTCAAAGTCAAGGTCAACCCCCAAGCTAGGTGGGCCCAAGCCCAGGTCAAGCGGGCCCATACCCAAGTCGAGCCCACGGCCAGCCTCCCCATGCCAACAACAAAATCATGTAACAAATAATTTTTATGTAATTTTTTGTGCATGAATGTATGCAAAATGGGCATAAAGCCAAATTTTTGTAAGCCCATGGCTTATGTAGAAAATGAAATGGCACATGAGCCATGGAATAGGCAAAATGCCATTTTTGTGAAGCCCAAGGGGCTATATGTAAATATATAAGCCTATATAAGGCAAAATGATGATGAATAAAAAAACACTTTTCATTCTCACAAAAAAACCTAGGGTTTGTATCTCTTTCCCTTTTCTGAAGGTCTCAATCCTTCTTCTTTCTTTTAAATTAAATCAAGAGTTTTACTCTTTCTTTTCCAAAACTAAGTAGTTTTCCACCACAAAACCCACAAAGGGGAACTTGGATCTTTCATCAGATCTCAAAAAGGAGAGATTTTGAGATCTCACATCTCTTGATCTTCAAGATCCAGCAAACAACAAAGGAGGAAGAAGAAGAACCCCTCTCATTAACCCCAAAAACACACTCAGGAGTCCAACTCCTCTCTGATTTCTCTTTCGAGAAATCTTTTTTTTAGGCTAAAAGCCTCTTTTTCTTGCCGGTGCTCATGCGCAGAGCGCCCGCATGCCGACACGTGGCGCGTTTGCGCTCCAACGCTCGAGCGCAAAGCGCCCACGTGCCGACACGTGTCGCGCTTGCGCTCCAGCGCAGGCGCTCGAGCGCAAGTCGCCTCCGTGCCGACACGTGGCGCGCGAGCGCAAGTCTCCTCCGTGCCGACACGTGGCGCGCTTGTGCTCAAGCGCAAATCGCCCTCGTGCCGACACGTGGCGCCCAGCGCTCAAGCGCAGAGCGCCCACGTGCCGACACGTGGCACTCTAGCGCCTGAGCGCACAGCACCTAGACGCACAGCGCCCAAAGTGTTGCCCCCACGCATCCTTTGGATGCCTTTTCCCCCTCTTTTTATGTACATACATATATATATACATATGTATACATATTTACACACACACATACTCCGCGACACTGTCCCTGTTAGAAAAAAATTTTAACGGGGCGCTGCCCCGCACTCCGCAAGGGGGCTGCTAGCCCCCTTGACCCCCAGCCCGCTATCCGGGTAGCGGGACCCCTATAAAAACTCTGCGTGGCTCCCGATATATCCAAAAACCCCATTTCAAAACACAACACACGCACACTGCACATTGAGTTCGCACGACCAGTTTAACCCGTCAATCGGAGGTTCTCTCGCTCCAAAGGCGAGGGGTAATTAACGGCAGCTTAGTCCGCGGCTGCCGGAGATTCGGATCCCCACAATCATTAAACCCCGGCCTACCCTAGGCAGGGGGAATCTGTAGTACGCCTGACAAGCGCGCGCGTATTCCCATCTCAATGGGGTGACGAAAAACACCCTACAGATTCTGGCACGCCCGGTGGGACCAATCTCTCCTCCCATATTTCGGGTTAAGCGTTCATGCGAACTCAATCGATATACATACCTGTATTTATACTAAAAATAATGCTTTTTCATGCAGATTTTCAAGCAATCACCTTCCGACGATGTCTTCGATGATGAACTCAGCTCCCTTCTCCTACACGATGAAGATAGACTCCAGGACGGTCCTTCCGACCAGCCTCGGGCGACAATAGGAGGAGCCGCTGCTACCATTCGGCTCTATCATGTTCATGCCAGTTGGTGCCATCCCAGCTCCTCAAGCCCCGGTGGCAGACAAATCGGTCTCGAAAGGCAAGAGGCCAAATGTGGTGATCTCAAGGACGCCCCAACCCAAACGCAAGTCGGTGTCTGAACGACTTTCCTTGGCCCCAGCAGGGGGTAAGGCCATCAACACCAATAAAGCTACAACGCGTCTTGAGCAAGCTCCACCGGTGCCCTCGACACCTGCTCAATTGGGTATCTTCTCTAGGCTCCCCATCACTCAGCCTATGGCGGCTTTCCGAAGGGCAGAAACCTGTCAAGCGCTCAAGGCAGAGAAGCTGAGGCAGAAGCGGCTCAGATACAGAGCCAACAAAAGGGCTAGGGCTCTGGCCATGTTAAAATTTATGAATTTCCAAAGCCCGGACCGCTCCGCGAAACCAGCTTCCAGTGATGAAAGAATGGCTGAATGTGTTATCCACACTGTTTACATGGCCGGATATGAAGAAACGAACCCTCCTCTTCTTCACAGCCATGGTGATGATATGGTTGACACTACCTAGCATCGGCTCGATGTAAATGATGAAGAGCCCGCTCCGGCCGATAAGCCAAAGGAGCCCGTGGTTCCTGCGGAATTGAGCTCAGAAAATAAAGATTACCCGGTTGTCATAGCCGGAACTACAGAACAAGCATTATTCCAATGGCTTCAAAGGCAATTTCAGGACAGGGATGAGAAGTTGGCCGAGGTCTATTCCAAAGTCGACGAGCTAGAAAACGTCGTGGCAGATCTCGCGACCCAAGTTGCCCGATTGCAATTACAACAGAATCAAATTTTGGCTCATGAGCCAGGGATTGATACCCGGGGGCAGCCAACTGATATCCCTTTCAACCTAAAAGCGGAGCGCCTTCACGTAAAACGGCCGCAATCAGCCTCCAGTCCCTCCGATACATACGCCGGGGGGGAATCGCCTCTGAAAGAGAAGCTGGAAAAGGTCTATTCCTTCAAGAGGGAAAATGTCCACAAGATATTCAGGGACGCCCTAAGAAACGGTCTACAACTGCCAGAATCAAAGAGACCGCAAGAAGAGAATATGACCGACGACCCAAAATATTGCCCCTATCACAGGGTGATAGGTCATGCCATTGAGGACTGCTCTGTCTTCAAAGATTGGGTCGAAAGGCAATACAGGGCGGGAGAGATAGAACTGTCTAAAGGCGCATTAGCAAACGGTCAAGCTACGACCGCCGATTTCATGCAAATGGAGACCGAAGCCTTTTGGGAACCTAACCCTCCCAGACATGTGCAGGGCGAACCAAAGATTGATCGGCCGGCGTCAGTGAGGGCACCTACTCTGATGGAGAGAAGGAAGAAGGTGTACTCCTTTAGGAGGGATGAGGTCCGCGATATATTTGAGGAAGCCCTGAACAATGGCCTGCAACTGCCTATTCCGAAGAGGCCACATGAAATGAATATGACTGGCAATCCCATATACTGCCCATACCATAGAGTGCCGAGTCATACCATTGAAGACTGCTGTGTTTTCAAAGATTGGGCAGAGGACCAATATAAGCTTGGAAAAACCTCTCAATCCTCGGATGTATCGGCAAGCCACAGAGCTAGGTCATCAACACAGCTCCGCCAAGATCAATGTTCAAGGAGCTGGGATAAGCAAAGAGGACCACCACGTCGTTAAACTGAGAACAGTCGACCTCTAAGTCGTTAAACTGGGAATGTAAAAAAAAAATTGTAAAAATGTAAATAAAAAAAATGTGCAAATAAATAAAAAATAAATAAAAAGCCGAAATGATGGGGCAACTCGCAATAAAAATCAGCGAGTAAAATAAAGATGAAAATAAAGCCGAAATGATTGGGCAACCGCGAATAAAAGCCGAAATGATAGGGCAATCGCGACCTTCGCGATAAGAAAAGCTGAAATGATAGAGCAATCGCGGTAAAACAAAAAAAACAAAAAAAAAAACAAAACAACGGTGAATGATGAGTTGCTCCCGGTACCATATTCCAGTGTAGCGATGCAGACGTCAACCAAAATCCAATTTTTCAAAATTCTTTTGGCCCTACGGCTAGTCCCCAAATTGACTGCCGTATACAATCCACGGGCTCAAATAATTCTCATCACCCTCATGCCCCACCGTAATCACCAGTTACGCGGCTGGTCTCCGCCTTTGGAATTATGCTCCATTGAGAAGACCCACTCATGTGTCCTCACGATACATGAGGAGAACAAACCTTTGTGGGATCCTTACGACTCACGAAGGAAAAACACACTCAGGAGTCCTCACGACTCCTAAGAAGAAAATACACCTGCGAGATCCTCACGACTCGTAGGGAGAAATTGCTTTTATGGGACCCTCACGGCCCATAAAATTGAAAAGTCTTAGGTGGTGGGGATCTAAACATGTCTCCTAAGCCATCGCTCTCCAACCCCCAAGTGGCGAATGATGAGTCGCTCCTGGTACCATATTCCAGTGCAGCGATACAGACGCCAACCAAATTCCAAATCCCAATCCCCAACGGCGAATGATGAGTCGCTCCTGGTACCATGTTCCAGTGCAGCGATGCAGATGGCAACAATGTCCCAAAATCTTTCCGGCTCTACGGTCTGGATCATACATTCTGCAAAACCTTATACAATCCACGGGCGTAAAACGATCCCAATCTCTCCCAAGTCCTACTGGTGAGACCACATTCAAAGTCCTACCAAAAAAATAAAATAAAATAAAATAAATAAATAAATAAATAAAAATAAATAAAAAATTTAAAAAAATGGTATGTCCACAAGCAAAATGGGCACGGATGAAAACCCGAAAGGGCTCCGTGAGTAAAAACAGCAGGACTGCCGGCGAGTTTGTGAAAACCCGAAAGGGCGCAAACTCGTAAAAGAAAAAAGGAGATGAAATGCACTCGCAAAGTCCTCTCGACTTTGTGAGGAGAAAATTCCCGCGTGAGATCCTTACGACTCACAAAGGAGCAACACACTTAGGAGTCCCCACGACTCCTAAGGAGAAAATACACCTATGATATCCTTTCGACTCGTAGGGAAAAAATTCTTTTATGGGACCCTTACGGCCCATAAAATTGCAAAGGCTTAGGTGACAGGGATCTAAACCTGTCTCCTAAGCCACCAATTCCCAAATCCTCTCGGGGCACATGATGAGTTGCTCCTGGCATTATTCCAGTGCAGCAATGCAGATGCCAAACAAACCAAATCCAAATCCTCTCGGGGCAAATGATGATTTGCTCCTGGCATTATTCCAGTGCAGCAATGCAGATGCCGACAAAAATACCAATCCCAAAATTCTCTCATGACAAATGATGATTCGCTCCTGGTACCATATTCCAGTATAGCGATGCTGATGTCAACTCAAGTCAAACAAATCAAACCAACCAATTCCAACATTGACCTTTGCGTCAAACAGCGACACTCCGTGCCGGGGAAAAGTCAACCCACGACACTCCGTGTCGGGGACACGTCTACCAAATCGCTCCGGATCAGAGCGTCGACCGTCTATGTCGCAAAAAGGGCAGTGCAGGCTCCCGCAAATTGGGAACCCAAATCGCTCCGGATCAGAGCGTCGACCGTCTGTGTCGCAAAAAGGGCAGTGCAGGCTCCCGCAAATTGGGAACCCAAATCGCTCCGGATCAGAACGTCGACCGTCTATGTCGCAAAAAGGGCAATGCAGGCTCCCGCAAATTGGGAATCCAAATCGCTCCGGATCAGAGCGTCGACCGTCTATGTCGCAAAAAGGGCAGTGCAGGCTCCCGCAAATTGGGAACCCAAATCGCTCCGGATCAGAGCGCCGACCATCTATGTCGCAAAAAGGGCAGTGCAGGCTCCCGCAAATTGGGAACCCAAATCGCTTCGTAACAGAGCGTCGACCGTCTATGTCGTAAAAAGGGCAGTGCAGGCTCCCGCAAATTGGGAACCCAAATCGCTCCGGATCAGAGCGTCGACCGTCTATGTCGCAAAAAGGGCAGTGCAGGCTCCCGCAAATTGGGAACCCAAATCGCTTCGTAACAGAGCGTTGACTGTCTATGTCGCAAAAAGGGCAGTGCAGGCTTCCTACAAAGCAGGAACCAGATCGCTCCGGGCCAGGGAAACGTCTACCACGGACACTCCATCTCGGAGACGCGTTAAGCGTCGACCGTCCATGTCGTAAAAAGGGCAGTGCATCCCAAAAAGTGGGAACCAAAGCAAGTCGCCTCCATGTGAAAGAAGATCCATCAATTCCATGCACACGACCCACATATGCTGTGTGCATTTATTGATGGAGGGCAATTTGTTGGGGAAAAAATTTAGACCCCTGTTGACCGAGTCAAAGTCAAGGTCAACCCCCAAGCTAGGTGGGCCCAAGCCCAGGTCAAGCGGGTCCATACCCAAGTCGAGCCCGCGGCCAGCCTCCCCATGCCAACAACAAAATCATGTAACAAATAATTTTTATGTAATTTTTTGTGCATGAATGTATGCAAAATGGGCATAAAGCCAAATTTTTGTAAGCCCATGGCTTATGTAGAAAATGAAATGGCACATAAGCCATGGGATAAGCAAAATGCCATTTTTATGAAGCCCAAGGGGCTATATATAAATATGTAAGCCTATATAAGGCAAAATGATGATGAATAAAAAAACACTTTTCATTCTCACAAAAAAACCTAGGGTTTGTATCTCTTTCCCTTTTCTGAAGGTCTCAATCCTTCTTCTTTCTTTTAAATTAAATCAAGAGTTTTACTCCTTCTTTTCCAAAACTAAGTAGTTTTCCA
The DNA here is from genome assembly GCA_030015575.1 of Agapanthus africanus. Taxonomy (NCBI): domain Eukaryota; kingdom Viridiplantae; phylum Streptophyta; class Magnoliopsida; order Asparagales; family Amaryllidaceae; genus Agapanthus; species Agapanthus africanus. The sequence continues at coordinate 113,025,571 of JASDDO010000028.1, forward strand.
CCACAAAACCCACAAAGAAGAACTTGGATCTGTCATCAGATCTCAAAAAGGAGAGATTTTGAGATCTCACATCTCTTGATCTTCAAGATCCAGCAAACAACATAGGAGGAAGAAGAAGAACCCCTCTCATTAACCCCAAAAACACACTCAGGAGTCCAACTCCTCTCTGATTTCTCTTTCGAGAAATCTTTTTTTTAGGCTAAAAGCCTCTTTTTCTTGCCGGCGCTCAAGCGCAGAGCGCCCGCGTGCCGACACGTGGCGCGTTTGCGCTCAAGCGCTCAGCGCTCGAGCGCAAAGCGCCCACGTGCCGACACGTGTCGCGCTTGCGCTCCAGCGCAGGCTCCAGCGCAAGTCGCCCCGGTGCCGACACGTGGCGCGCTTGCGCTCCAGCGCAAGTCGCCTCCGTGCCGACACGTGGCGCGCAAGCGCTCGAGCGCAAGTCTCCCCCGTGCCGACACGTGGCGCGCTTGTGCTCAAGCGCAAATCGCCCCCGTGCCGACACGTGGCGCACTTTCGTTCAAGCGCCCAGCGCTCAAGCGCAGAGCGCCCACGTGCCGACACGTGACACTCTAGCGCCTGAGCGCACAGCACCTAGGCGCACAGCGCCCAAAGTGTTTCCCCCACGCATCCTTTGGATGCATTTCCCCCTCTTTTTATGTACATACATATATATATATATACATATGTATACATATTTACACACACACATACTCCGCGACACTGTACCTGTTAGAAAAAAATTTCTAACGGGGCGCTGCCCCGCACCCCATAAGGGGGCTGCTAGCCCCCTTGACCCCCAGCCGGCTATCCGGGTAGCGGGACCCCCGTAAAAACTCTACATGGCTCCCGATATATCCAAAAACCCCCTTTCAAAACACAACACACGCACACTGCACATTGAGTTCGCACGACTAGTTTAACCCGTCAATCAGAGGTTCTCTCGCTCCAAAGGCGAGGGGTAATTAACGGCAGCTTAGTCCGCGGCTGCCGGAGATTCGAATCCCCACAATCATTAAACCCCGGCCTACCCTAGGCAGGGGGAATCTGTAGTACGCCTGACAAGCGCGCGCGTATTCCCATCTCAATGGGGTGACGAAAAACACCCTACAAAGAGCGCCAAGCGCTAGAACTAAATGTTCTCCACCATTGGATCAAAGATCCAACTGAGATGAATAAATCATCAAATTACAGAATTCAATTCTGTTGAGGAAATACTCAAATCTTTCCAAAAAAGAAAGATTGTACTCTGTAAATCAGAGCACCGTCGGATCAAAAATCCAATGGTGATTAAAAATCACCAAGATACAGAATAAGTTCTATATGGGAAAATACTTTCCCAATCTTGTTAATAACAAGAAAACTATCTTCTGTAAAACAGAAGCCCTTGGATCAAAAATCCAACGGTGGGAAATATTCCCTAAATCAATCAGAAATCTCTCAATGTGAGATTTCTTTAACTGATTCAACAAATCAGCCTCCCATATATAAAGGAACCAAGACTTCAAGTCTTAAACAGAGAACCCCCCCCCCCAATAAACTTCAAATTCTCAGAAAAGAAAAAGAGAAGAGCAAGCTTTAAGAAGAAGAAATTTTCTTCGAGGTAAATAAAAAAAGAGAGATCATAATATCTCCTCCATATTTGAGAGTTCAACTCTCACATCAGAAGAACTTAGTTCTTTCCTAGATCACAGATCTATAAGACCAAGTCTTGCATAAAAAACAGAAGAGATCAAAACAACTCCTCACAAAAAGAACTCGGTTCTTAGATCTATGAGACAAAGTTTCTTATAAACCGAGAATTTAATTCTCAGAGCACAGAATTAATCAGAGCTGCCAAAGAAGTGCCTTAGCACTCCAATTTAAAAGAAGCGCTTTAGCCCTCCAAGTCTGGCACTCAGCGCCAAGCGCTCCACGTGCTCCTCACGTGGGCGCCTTTTTATAATAAGCGCTTTAGCGCTCCAGGTCTGGCGCTTAGCGCCAAGTGCTCCACGTGCTCCTTACGTGGGCGCCCTATTATAATAAGCGCTTTGGTGCTCCAGGTCTGGCGCTCAGCGCCAAGCGCTCCACGTGCTCCTCACGTGGGCGCCCTTTTATAAGAAGCTCCGTAGCTCTCCCAGTCTGGCGCTCAGCGCCGGGTGCTCCACCTGCTCCTCACGTGGGCGTTGACGAAACATAAAGCGCTCTGCGCCGTAAAAAGTGTTCAACACTCAATAAAAGACAAAAAGGAAAAGGGGTGTCAGAACCCAAATCAATTCTCAGCATTGTTGAACAAAAAAAGGGCTAAGCCCAAACAAATGCTCGATATTTTATTCAAAATGAGTGGACTGAGCCCAAACAAGTGTTCAAACACTCTATTCAGAACTGAGTGGACTGAGCCCAAGTTGGCCACAAGTCCCTAATTCAGATCAACCGAGCCCATGTGCACACAATCTCTTTAATTGGTCTTAGTCCCAAACATGACTATAGATCTCCCAACCAATATTGGCTCAAGGGTACATCTCTTCATATCTCTGATACATGTCATTGTAATTCTTCAACGTCTTCAGAGAGATAGAGGGTCTCAATAACCAATAACTTTTAGTGCATCCCCAAATGGGTAAACCAAAACCTTACAGACTATGATGTCTTTAAACCATAAAGACTACGATGTCTCTAAACCTTATGGACTATGTGTTGGAGATAGTGCCCTCAGAGTCAATTATTGGATCACAGGCACGTGATTGCAATGATTGAGGGAGGACCTATCCCGGGACGACAGTCTTACTCGAGATGATAGTATGCTATCTGGTTTATCTTTATCATCGTGTACTGCTTTAGGTGACCTGACAGGTCACTATTGCATGTTGATAGAGCCCCTAGGATTCTTGCTTGACCACCAGCAGTATGAGGGCGATCATATAAGTGAGAGCTGGAGTCTATAAACACATCCTTAAAAGGTCCCTAGTCGTGGGAGTTTCGAGACAGGGCATCGATTCTCCATAGTAGACTAGTGTATACAGTCAAGACCCCGACGAGGGGCAGTGGCCGGTCTCACAAGCCACTGGTGTCAGTTGGATCACCTAAGATGTATACAGGTGCTCATTGGGTTATGAGTACACCGGACAGGACTCGCCGGAAACATGCTAGTTGGTCTTATACCTGACGTCAGATAGCGGTTCCCAGGTGACATGTGTACAGGTTAGTTCATCGACCTGGGGATCGTCATTTGTCTCGTGTGAGTTCCCACTGTACTTTGATTACTACCCTACCACGGCTCAAAGGAGTCGTGCAAACAGGTTTTAGTTGGGTACAGTCCCGAGCCACATGGAGGCAGTGAGCGGATCTTCGGGGGTTCGTCTCTCCCGGTATTGGGGGTGAGGTCGCGCTGTGTCTAGGAGAGCCATTACACGAAGTCCTTGGCCAAGGCAGGAGATTTACTGGTAGGTATTCCAGTAGTATCTCAGGGTGTTCTGGGCTACACTCCGACACGACTTGTACCGCTTTTGGGGGTCTGACTTTTTACCAACCCCCTAGGCCCGACATGCGATGCTCATAGACGAACGGACCGGACTGTACGGATATTGTCACTGACAGGCTCAGTAGGGTGTCAGGATGAGTTCGCTCATCGACGTCCCTTTTGGTCAATAGCTGGTGGCCCGTTACGTATTGGCTTATACCTCTGACGTGCTAGTGGTTAAATCCACAGCCATAGTATTGACGAGTCTTTAGAGTCCACCACACTTTCAGTTACTCAGCTTTCGGGCAAAACGCTGTAGAGGCCGTATGGAGATATGGCAGGATCCGATCAGATACGTGCGGTATTGCACGGATCAGGATCGGACAGTTTGTACTAGTGGCCGTATGGTGATATGGCAGGGTTCGATCAGATACGTGCGGTATTGCACGGATCAGGATCGAACGGATATTACTAGCCGGCTTTGGTTTAAGCCGGATCCTAGTATAGTACAGTGTAGATTTTGTCTCATTGCATTTGTATCCGGTCGGAATACAGATGCGGGTGTGTATGCACAGTATGGGGGTTTTCCTGTAATTTATTACGGGACCAGTTTTCTGGAGTTGCCAGTTTGCATTCCGTTCCGGCCGGTTTTCTTTTGTTCTTTCCCGGCCGGACTTTTCCGATGGAGGGACTAATTTGCAATTGTGCAAATTGGTATTTGTAGAGGGGTTTTCTTGCAATTGTGGGGCTTCATGATGGTTCATAATCATGAGATGCTTTCTTAGTCTTTTCCTTGCTTTTTGGTGATAAGAAAGGATTAGAGGTTGATGTGAATTTGTTATGATGATGTTTTGGATGTGGTCACCACTTGTGCTCCTACCATCACCTCCCTTCATGCTTCATATTCTTTCCTCCACCATTTTCTAAGCATATAAGTTTTTTCATACTTGAGAGAAGAAGAAGAGAGGATCATTTTTCAAGAGGGAAAATTTGTTCTTCTCTTTTCATGCTAGAAAAATGCAAGCACCATTTTTCTTATCTTGATTCCTCCATCATCTTCAAAGGCAACAAACCCCAAATGAGACATAAGCTCTACACTACACTTTCTACAGCAAATCTTGGACGCGTCGACTTGCCAGCTTCGCGCCCGAGTTGCCTCGGTATTGAGGTGGGAGCCCGTAAAAGATGCAGGCGATGTGGTGCCCTTCCGGCGAAGAGGCGACAACGAGGAGATGACGGACGAAGCATCCGCGGGAGATCGGAGTGGAGACGAAGACCGAAGGACTCGGATCATTCGGTATATCTCTAACCCGTCTTGTAGTTAGCTAGGACAAGTTTAATGGCCCGATCCGGGGTTTAGTGCGCGGTGGTGCCGGTTTGCTAAGTTCGCAAAATTAAAGTTTATCACCGCTTCCGCATTTGGCCGTCGGATTGACGGCCGGGGCGCCGCCGTGCACTTACACTATGAGGTCCTTAAACTCCATGGACTACGATGTCCTTAAACCCAATGGACCGCGATATCCCTGTAAACTAAAGAAAATCCTGTTGAGTAGATCTTAGTCTAAAATCAGATTAACGTATCCTCAACAAACGTTTGAGTTGATCTTAATCTAAAATAAGATTAACGATCATTAAACCAACCCAAACCCAAATCTAAGAAAATACGGATTTGGACTAATCCACGCCCTACGGGCGACAACATAAATTAGTCTCCGTATACAATCCACGAGCAACCGAAAATAAAACAAATACACACGATATGAAGTGACTATCTGGAGAAGAAGAAAGTTGTTACCGCGATGCGGTAGCGTAATTAACTGCAGGGGCTTGCGCCTACAGGGATGAGCGTCCCCACAATCAAAAACCCCTCACAACGAGAGGGAATCTGACGAAGTCTGTTATATCGGTCGCATCTGTCTAAACCTCCGATATACTGCGCCATAAAATCAACTTGGCATCTTCGGAGAGGTGGATGGATAAAACCAAATAGTATCTGCTCCCAAAATTCAGGCCAGACGTCCCAACGTCCCGGTCGCGTCTTTCAGCGGCGAATAGCTGTTCAGTTATATCCATTGACTTTGTCTCTTGTGCATTTTACTTATAGTGCTTAGATATGCTTAGCGTGTTTACTTCAGAGTAAATACGTAGCGGCCTCATTGCATCCTCTCCCCGTACACTGAGAAGCGGGGCATGACATTACCTTACGTCTAATCTTCTTATGTACTCTTCTAAACTGAACATTTAGAACTAAAATTCTATAATGAGTGGTTACACTCTCACCTGACACTACCTTACAATCGATTCAAGATTCTCTATCTATCCTTCAAGTCGGAAAAAATTTTATTTGACTAGCACTCGATCCACTCTTAAAGGTGATCAAGTGAAACTCTTTTTTTTTAAACCAAGTATTTGTCAAGATCAAGTCGTAAGACAAGACAAAATCTAAAATCGAGTTACATGCTTCATTCCTCTGTCTAAAACCAAAACCTTCATGGATAATATCAAACCCATTACGATCAGTACCTACATGTCCATTGAGATCCCTACCAATAAATAACTTATTTCTACTTGGTATCCTTTGCACAATCTCGTCTAAATCCTTCCAAAATTGACGCTCACTGACGTTATCAAAATCTATTTGTGGTGCATAAGCACTAATAATATTAAGAATCTTCCCACCTAAAATAAGCTTAACTATTATAATCATATCACCTTTTCTCTGAATCTCAACTATATTCTCAAGTAACAGTTTATCTATGATTATGCCTATCCCATTACGCTTTTTAATTCTACCAGTATACCAAAGCTTTTAGCCCTAGGGCTTTATAACTCTGCCTTTTTCGTCTACTCATTTAGTTTCTTGCAAACGCATAATACTGACTCTTCTCTTAATCACCGCCTCCACTAATTCTGTTAATCTACCCGTAAGGGAACATATATTTCAAGAGACTATACGGATCCTATAAAATCCTTGCTTATTTGACACTATACCCGGAGTCCGATGTAGTGCACCGCTTCTGGACGACTACCTAAAAACCCTTGCATATCCAACACTACATCCGGGATCCGATTTAACGCGTCGCTGAGTAAGAGATGTTCCAACAATATTCTTATAGTGGTTCATGTTATAGAATGTGACAATATTTTACGTTGGCTGTCATAAACCTACCACAGCTAATTTCTCTTCTATTTTTAAAAGTCTAATTTATCAAATACGTGCATAGCACGTGAAATATACTAGTTTTTATAGCTCTAATATAAATCCACTCTTTGAAATTATTCTTAATTCACAGTCCTGATGACACACACATTCTTGAAGTAAAATTAGTTTATTTGTATGGTATAATTTATATATAAAGTCTTGCAAAACTATTGTCGCAAAGAATACTTTTTCATCTACAGTTTAATTACTCAAAATTATATTATATATTTTTAATTAAAATTGAAAATACCTTAGAGGGCGGTGAATAAGATAACTACGTGTTCTATGGCAAATTTAAAAACTTAATTACTATATTGTGTTTTAATTAATAAGTTTCTGCGAAATAATCTAAACAAGTTAAATAAGGAAACTTATTGAAATAATCAAAACACAGAAAAGAATATTAAAGTCAAGAGCAATGCCAACACAGGAGAATTGTTGAGTAGGGTTCACCACTCCCAGTTGCTAGTCCTCGCATGAGATACCTTCTCAGGATTTTCTACTATTTTCAAATGTAAAAAACACAATCCTTTCCTTAGGATCATTTTGAGAAAAACTCCTTTTTCCCACTTGAATCTGCGTTCTCTAGGAAAACTCTCTTTCCACTTGAATCCACGGTTCTCTAGAAAATCCCCCTTTCCTCTCTAATCCGCGATTCTCGAGGAAAGACTCTTTTTCCACTAGAATCCGTAATTCCCTATGAAAGAATATTTTTCCACCCCGATTCCACAATTCAAATAATGAGAGACCCCTTCTCTCGTAGAGAAGAATATCGCATCTTATCCAAAGATTTATAATCGTTTACAATGATCAAATGCTCACTCACAATCCTATGATCTTAAAAAATTAATACCATTAGACACAGGGATTGTTTTGGGAGATTACTAAAAGTTCAAGGTTGTAACACCCTAGTACGGTTATACAATATTAATTGGTATTTTAAAACTTGCTTTATATTTCTTTTATTTTTTTATTCATTTGGGTTGCGATTGATTTGAATGGTAGAAGTGGTTACCCACATATGTGAAACCCATTATGGTGATAAATTATATTTTATTTAATCAGTAAACTAAGTCCATGAGAATCTAGTAAATGATATTTATAGTATTAAAATTATATACACATATCTTTTGGTAACAACAAGTTAAGGATAATCTATATTTGTTAACTGTCATTATATGTTTAAGCGTCACATATCTTATTTTTGGCTTTTATCTATTACGTTTAAATCTCATGAAATTTAGATACCAAATATTTATTAGATTTAGATATGTTTAAAATCCTGTAAAATCTTACGTAAAGGTATAAGATATTTAAATTATATTATTTACATTATGGTTAAATAGATTACGTATAAGTATTATTTTTCCAAAATATATTTTCAATGAGATTTTGGTAGAGACGGGTCGAAGTTTGGTATTATCTTTTATACTATAAATTTTATATTAAACTATATATATAGTGAATAATGGAGGAAAGAGGCTATAAGAGGGAATTTCTTCCTATGGCGTTGAAAAAATACACACTCTCTCATTTTTTCCGACGATCGGCCTCCATCATCTCCATCGTTATCATCTAAGATGTGGGTACATCAAATTTCATGTGATTCAACAACGTTTTTAGCGTTGATTTAGTGGATTCAAAATTAACGGTTTACCGACAACATAACTTTTTACATTGCTAAATCAACGGTGAAAAAATTATAGAATCACATGAAATTTGGTGTACCCACATTTTGGATAATAACGATGAAGATAATGGATGCCAAATATCGGAAAAAATGAGTGAGGGTATAATTTTTCGACGCCATTGGAGGAAATTCCCTCCTATGGCATCTTTCCTCCATTATTCTCATATATATATATATATATATATATATATATATATATATATATATATATATATATAAGAGGGGTTTATATATATATATATATATATATATATATATATATATATAAGAGGGGTTTATATATATATATATATATATATATATATATATATATAAAATTTATTTTCCTTTATAAATAAACCCCTCTTATATATATATATATATATATATATATATATATATATATATATATATATATATATATAAACATATACATAATTTATTTTCCTATATAAATAAAAAAAAAAAACCCCCTCTCTCTCTTTCTTTCTTTTCCAACTCCTTTCGCCGTCAAACCGAGACTCTCGGCTCACCTCAACCCCTACTTGACCGTTGTTACTGCTGACTCACCGCCACGTCACGCCCATCGTCGTCGATATCATTGGATTTGTCTCGAGCAAGTTCTGATCATATTGTGCACCGTCATGGTATCGTATCGTTTAGTTCGTGTGTTCGTAACCAAGGCAAGTATCCAATACTTGTTTTCATGCTGGTTACGGCAATATTAAATCTTGTCATAATACTATTTTACTATTTGATAGATTGGTATATATTTAAGCAAGTGTAATTTATAGTCAATAATTTTTAATTAATACTCTCATGAACTGATAGGTATATATTTAGATATTCTGACTATTTCGTTAATGGGTGAAGTAAGTAGCAGCGTTTTTAAGTAATAATAAATTACAAGAGAATTTCAAATATAATCTGAATTGTGTATCCTGTCAATCTAATAGTATTAGAATTAGTTGTTTTTAAGGTGTATTATATATTTTATGATATTACAGTAATTACAAGTGCATCATTTATATAGTCTAAATATTATTGATTGGTATGATTTTCATATTTACTTGCTAACAATATTGTGAACTCTTCCTGTAATTGTGTTCACCGAATACTAAACATTTTCTACTAAGCAATCGCAGATTCACCAAATCGTACCACACCATTTTTATCACATATTGCTTGTAATTCCTTTATCATATTTGTAGTACCATATATGATATGTTTATTGTCTACATAAGGATAACCATAACCGTCTACCTAACATACACTGTATACTGAACATTATACTACTTACATTATACAGGACACAATATATTATTGCTACACCGCTCTTAATAATCCTTTAATGCAATCTAATATAAATCTTTATTTACTGCTAATAGAAATTTTAAATAATGTCTAGAAAATAGTATACATTATAAAACACTTTTCTATTTTAAAACAAAAATAAAGCGTGATAATTATATTAAGATACAAACTCTTTTATTATTATTGACGTGTTTTATACCACCCTTGATCATGATAATACACTGACTAATTTCATGTACCCATATTATCTTGTTATCGTTATCATGCTAGTATATACCTGACATGTAATATTTACCATACCAACAACTACTGATATTGACTTGATTGACCGGACATGTTATCCTGATGAACGTAACATGTATTTGATTGTTCCTGTGTTGGTATTAGGCAGATATTATATTGATACCTGACTTGAACATGAAACCTGGGGAAAGCGGGAAATCAAGAATATAACTGAAATGCAACTTAAGAGGATATTATTGTTGCCGTGATTCTGGGAGTGTACGGAATAACCATTGTTTATTATACCGTGGTCTCATTGGGAATGAACGGGATATATTGTACCGTGGTCCCGTGGGGAATGAACGGGATATATACTGTTGAGTTACAATGAGAATTATATTAATTAGTTTCAAATACTTGTAGGATGGTAAACCTAGAAACACAGATTTTAGGTTACATGCGACCTACCTACAGACTGCTGTTATATCACCTGTGATTGCTTGTTTATAATTATACAGTATTGTGCACATGACATTCTATATAGCACACTATTCAAATTATTATTATTATTATATTTATGACGTACTGACGTCTGGATTTTACATGGCCCAGTTCCTTTAACTTTATCGCAGGAAGATCAAGAATATTTTGACAGACAAGCTGAGCAGTGAGACGGTTTGCCGATTAGTTTAGTGATATTTAGTTTTATTTTATTTTTTAGTTATAGTTTTAACGTTGTGATCCCAAAAGGGACGGGGTTGGGATATTATTCTTGTTGGATCTTTATTCGGTTCCGCTACCTTTCTCGTTATTATTTTATTGTGGCAGTTGGACATGCGATAGTTAGATATTTACTACCGTTCTTGATATCTAATTGACAGCCGTAATGTGACTATACAAGAATATTTCCTCACCATAGGTAGCATGATTGGTTTTGTCATATACCATATTCACGTATTTTGGGAAGCAGGGCATGACAAAGACTCTGGAGGAAATGGAAAAGAATATGAACTTTTGACGCATAAGAAGAATCAAGAATTTCTCAATAGATTGATCAATGAATGTATTTTTGATTGAGAAAAGTGTTTGATCTCTAGGGTATTTATAGGAGTAGAAAGAGATGGTAATTGTAACTGCCAATAACTGTCAAAAACAGTTAATGACCGTTGGAAACGGGTTGGAATCAAATTGGCGTAAATACCTGATCATTTGAAAATTCAAACAGAAAATAACTGCCAAGCGAGATGTCTGTACCAGACGTCTGGTGTTCAAATATTTTTTAAGGAGACGTCTACTGAGACGTCTCTGAATGAAAACAGAGATTTGAAAATTGAAATTTTCCTTCACCAGACGTCTGGTCTTCAAAAATTTCCTTTACCAGACGTCTGTATTAGATGTCTGTTGTTCAAAATTTTCTTAACCAGACGTCTAGTTAAGAAATAATTTTAAAAACAGTTTAGAAAAATTGAAGAGTTTGAAATACAACAGATATGTTAGATGTCTCTTGACGAAAGAGGAGACGTCTGGAAAATAGAAAAGTGTTGGAAAGTGGTTTCTAATCTTGTGAGATCAACACTTGACTCAATAACAAAACTTAAAACTACTTTCTTCATCTTTGTTCTTCTTCAGTCTCTATTTCCTTGACTTGTTACTTTGAGACGTCTTTATATCTTGATAGAGCTTGCATCGTGTTCTTTGTTTGTGTCAAGTCTTCATGACATATCGACATTTTGAGTGTGGATCTTATTATAGTCAATCTTGCATGATGTTGAGATATTATGCTTGCTGTACTTAAAAATAAAAACTTGAAAATGCCATTAGTAACATATGAGTTCTTTAAATAAAGTTTTGTTCTAAATAATCAAAACTGAAGATCGTATGACACAAATGTCAACAAAAATTACTTTTATATCACGCACGTGGAATTTTTAATGGATCCTTACTAGATGTGGTGCCCCCTGACCCAGATTCCTGGGTCCGTCACTGTGTGTCAATGTGTATATCTAATTTCATAACCGTTAAATATGATTTGAATGGTCTAAATCTAATATCAACTTAGTTTTTTTACACAAAGCAAAACAATGTATAAAAGTAAGGAATTAAGAATAATTAGAAACTAACAATATACTAGGAGAATTTAAAAATAAAAATGATAAGTAATTGGAAACAATATGATAGAGGGCAAATTTAGAAATAAATCTACAAATAGTATTACGGGAACAAGCAAGCATAATTAAAAGGCATTTTATATTAGAGAAATTGAGATATTTTGGGGAAATGCAGCACAATAAATGCTAATTTGAGAGTAAAGAGAAAAGTTTATTGCAAACAAACATAATATAGGAAATTTTGAAAAAGTTTTACTCCATAAAGCTTTATTGGAAACAATCAAGGCAGATTGTAAATGGAAAAATCGAAGAAATAAGGAAACCAAACCATTCAATCCTTTCCTTTTATGTCATTTTCCATGCCATTTTCCTCTTTGCTATCTTCATGTTGTCTATTTTGAAAATTCAGGAAAAGAAAAAGCATAATTTTTAAAAGGGTTTCACCAATATACACGGTAACTTTTAGATTCTCTGTATTCTCTTGGTTTCTCTTCTCTTCTAATCTTTTTTTTTTTTTCATTTTTTTGGCTGAAGTAATCAATCTTCTTTGTTTTGAGAAAAGTTTTGATGTAAACAATAAAATTCCAGTCAACCTTTTCAAAACAATGAAGTTTCGGCCGAAACTTCACCGCCACAATGAAGTTTCGGCCGAAATATCATTGATACATCTCATTTTTAGCCGAAATTTAACTGTTACCAAGTTGCAACCTTGTTTCGGCCGATACCGGGTTTAGTATGGATGTATCGGATCAGTATCAACCGATACCGATCCGATATGGCCGAAACTTTATAGTTTCGGCCGATATCTCGAACCATGATTAAAATAATACGATAATATTACCCATTAGATGTGAAACACAAATTTATTCATCTCTATCTAGACTTTTATATAATGAATCAAATAACATCCAACCCTCGCCACCCACCCAAATAAATTAACCACCTAATTCTAAGCCCCAACCTTCCAATCATAGAACCGCTTTCAATGCTTCAAATTAGGTCAAACTCAAAAACAATGTTTGGAGACAGATGTGGATGTCTATAGTTTCAAAATTTGTGATCAAACGACTTGAGTGCCCACCAACCGAAAAAAATTGCAACGTGCAGACACTTCATTATGTCTTCATCGGCTTTTATGGCAGCCTTGATGCATAAATGTTCCCCAACCTATCATTGAAGTTTCCCAAGAAAGTCCTTCCTACAAAATAATTAATAGCTTGTTGTACGAAGAAAGTGAAGAAAATTTACTTATGTTGCTTGGATATACAACCGGCAAGATTTTTGTGACTTTACCATTATCCTCTGCTATTATCAAATTGTAGAGTGTTTTTCATCACTCACTGGGATGGATGCGCTCGCTTGTCAGATTTTACAGATTCTCCTTATCTAGGGAAGACGGCGGTTTATTGATTGTAGAGATTCTAATCTCCGGCAGCCGCAGACAAAGCTTTCGTTAATTACCCGTTGCTTTAAGGCAAGCGAATCTCCGATTAACAAGTCTTGCGATCATGTGAACTCAATTTAAAATATGCGTTTGAAATACAGGTGCGTTTGTTTCTTTTATTTATTTATTTAATTATTTTTATATTTTTTTGATAACAGGGAACCCGAGGGCCGGCCCTCTTTTGGGGGTCAGCTCCCCCCTTGGGCGGGGCCTGGGTTCGGGTGCCCCTTTTGGGGTGCCCGACGACGCTTAGGCAGGAAGTGGGTGCCCCCGTCGGGCTCCTCCTGGCGGGACTTTGTTTTGTTTTATTTCTATTATTTTTTATTTTTATTTATTTCCTTATCTTTTCTAGTTTGTTTTCTAAAAGAAGCCAAGTGTGCGGATTTTGACAAAATTCGGCGGTATAACCGTTAGATTTTGTCGTTTTAGTTTTATTAGAACAATATAGACGTTTGGATGAATCATGGAAGGAAATCTGTTACAAATCAAAATCAACATCCCAGGGTTTCCTCGAGAAATAAACCCAAAGGACTTCCCTCATGTGGGATCACTCTCAATCTTCTTCTCATTTTGATATCATAAGAACTCTATTTGGATCTTGAATGCGAGAAAAGGAGCTTTTTTCTCCTTTTTATGCCATGGATATTGTAAAAATGATGTTTTGAGAGATATATTCTCCTTCCTCCTCTTACTTCCTCCTCTTAGAGAGAAAGGAGATGGCCCCAAAAACTCTCATTGATTGGTTTGGAATGAAGCTCCTTTCCAATAAATCTATGGGTTTATCCTTTTCTTTTATATAAAAAAAAGTGTTTCTCTTAAGTAAAAGAACCTTGAAAAGAGAGAGAGAGAGAGGGTGGATGCACAAAACCTTAGAAAACTATGAGAGGAATCAAAATTGTTATTTTCTTCATGTCTTACCTTTTGTAGGCTTACCCTTTTACATCGTGCCCCTTGTGCTTTACACATTTGGCATTTTGTCTTTTCCTTACATTCATGTGCACATATTTTGCACTTTAGCCACCGACTTTACAAAAATTTGTTTTTTTCCCAATTTGCCTTATATTTTCCTATTTATTTACATATAAAATTTAGTTATTACATTTTTCTTCTATTTCTTCTCTTTCCTCTTGATGGCTGACCGGCTTCGCTTGGGCTCGTGACAATTTGGGTTTGGGCCTATTTGCTTGGCCTTGGGCCCGGATTGGTTAGGCTTGGACCTACTTGTTGGGCATTGATTTTGACTTTGACTTTGACTTTTGACTTTTTTGACTTTTCTATTTTGGTATTGGGGTGTAATTTTCAACCCCGGCACAAATCTTGGTCATTACAAAAACACAAACCCATGAAACCCCCCTACGTGCAGTTATACCAACTCTCAAGCCATTGGATCTAATAGTTCCTTATAGCAGGAACGTGATAGTAGCACGGATCTCGAATTTGTTTTCCAGATCAAGGGCTGAGAGATGGAGATCCACAAAGGATTACCAATCTATATTATATTATATATAAGAAAGATATATGAGGGAATATTCCCTAGTTTGGACTTTAGTGGGAAAATTTAACCCAGATCCTCCTTTACTATCTCCTTAAATCCAGGCCTTTAAAAAAATTGGCTGCATCTATTTGGCTTGGACTTAGTGAGAAAATTTAATCCAGGCCCTCTCTGCTTATCTCCTTAAATCTTGTCCCTTAAAAATTATTTGGATCTAATTTTGATTTACTTTAAATAAATAAAACTCTTTATTATGATAAGCATGGTGTGAATCCTATACACCCATGTAGCATATAGCAACAAGCATGACACAATAATATATATCACATATATATTAAGTGTACACAAGTGAGAAAAAGAAATACTTAAGTGAGCTAATATTAGTTAATGTAAATTAATATATCAAATATATAATTATACATTAAATTATTAAATCAACACTTGATTTAATAATCCGGCTATATCACATATAACCGACTAATATCAATTGTATCAACTTATTGAATCAACACTTGATTCGATAACTCGGCTATATCATATATAACTGACCGATATCACATATCGCGAGAATAGAATACGGTATCACATACAAGTATTAATCTCGGTCCCGCACATATCACATATGTGCTCCTATTTTGTTTCGCCTGAGCCAGGAAACCTCTGTGTAGGACTCTAAAGACTCGTCAATACGCCGGCAGTAGGTGATGATCATATCAGTCACCCACAAGCCGTCAGCGGTACTAGCTGGACGTAACGGCTACCCGGATATTGAGCGATCAGAAGATCAACAAGCAAGTCTGCTCATACTCCTGCGAATCCAATAAGTAACACTACCGTACAATCCGGTCTCTTTATCTGATATGTCGCATATCCAGCCTGGGGGTGGTAAACGTCAGACCCCAATAGCCTAATAAGTCATGCCGATGTGAGGCTCATAACGGTTCGAGAAACTACTGATAACATTTACCAGTAAATCTCAGCAACCATGGCTAGGGATTTCCTGTTATGGCCAATCGAGTATAGCGCAACATCAACCCCCAATACCCGGAGAGACGAAATCCCCTCATATCATTCATTGCCTCCATGTGACTCGGGGCTGTATCCAAAAACCACTGTTTTGCACGTTCTCTTGAACGTGGTAAGGTGGAAATCAAAACACGGTGGGAATCACACAAGATTTTATGACGATCTCGGATCTACAGACTAACCTGTACCAGTGTCACCAGAGAACTGTTATCTGACGTGAGGTATAATACCATCTACGAGTTCTCGGCGAGTCATGTTCAGTGTACCCAGTCTCCACTGAGCACCCGTATACAATCTTTGATGTCAAACACCAATGGATGTGGGATCGTCCATCGCCCATCATATGGGTCAAGAAACATATACGCTAGTCTACTCTGGAATATCGATGCCCCGTCTCGATACTCTCACGATTAGGAACAATTGAAGGATGCACTTATAGACTACCCTGACCCCACTAGTATGATCTGCATCATAACCCTAGTAGTCAAGTACACATCCTAAGGGCTTTATCAATATGTAACAGAGAGACAATAAGTATACATGTCAAATAAAGAGCAACCAGATAGTATACTATCATGTCGAGTAAGAAAGTCCTCCCTATATATGTCCAAGCATCCACTATAATATACATCATATGTACAATAATGACCTCTAGAGCATACATATAACTAACAATTTCGTTACATCTATCAATCCTTTATCACGCTACATCTATAGCAGTGCATCCAAATACATCTATAGCTTATATGGTAGAAAATTATAATCGGCCCACTTTTAAGATTTCGCTGGAAATACTTCGACCTTTCTCTTTTATCACTATACCTCTAAAACTTCCACTTTCAAAATTCCAATACTTTGGCCCTTCTCTTTTCATCACTATTGCTCTAAAACTTTCGCTTTCCAAATTATTTAAACTGTAAAACATCATCATAATATTATATGTAACGACTCTGAAATCCCTGTACAAATGTAACTTGTTCAATATATAAAAAAGGTATTTCAACCTGATTAGGAGTTATAAGTCATTTTGTTCAGTAAAAGTAAGAAACAACTTGCAGTTCGCTAGTTAAGTTTCTCTACTGATGTGTCATAACCTGCATGTTCGAACCCTATCATTAACACAGATTAAAGCACATGGCATGAATTTCGAGACAAATGGCACAAATCCAATCACTTGTTTCCCTCTTTGGGCCGCTACCGGCGGCTAAGATGAGGCCAAATGCCTCCGTGCGTCCATGCATCCCTTCAGCTCCCCTCCACTCTATTTATTGTTTGATTTCTCTGCAATTAAATAGAGAGCACTCCACCCCTTTATCTACCCATTTACACTCTCTTTACTCCCATTTTAAATTATTTTTAATTCACCCTATACCTATTTTCATCCCTATAAGTACCACATCATTCCCTAACTCTCCTCTATTCTGAAAATTTCTCAAAAATTCTCTAAGTCCAAGAAAAAGATTAAGACTAGTCAAGTGGAGTTAGCAATCAAAGTTCATTCCATTGAAGACCGTAGGCATTTCCGATGCTACCATGATCCACGAAAACTTCCCCTCTCTCTCTTACTCTTTTCTCATCGCTATACAACCCGTAAATCTCTTTCTCTCTTTCGTTTCGTCTCAAACCGCTTCCTAAAACTATACCGAAGAAAATGGAATTAGTCTAAATGAATTTCTTTTATAAAATTTTATCATCCTTGCGAATCTTTCAGACGAGAGAACTCGCTAGGAGAAGTCCGATGGAAGAGGTTCTTCTCCCATTTTTGCTCAAAGGGTCAACCTCTAGGCTTTGACTCTTCCCGGCCGGTCTTCGCTTTCAAAGGGAAGAAAGCTTAGCGCTCAAAGAAAGCCTCTGAGGAGGCTCGGTTCTTGAGCAAGCTCTTCCACTGCTGGTGGACTAAGTTAACCTCATTAAGAAGACTGGTACCCTGCTCCTTCAAATAAGGGTTCGGTACATGCCATTCCGTTTGATTTTGAGTAAAAAGGAACTGGGCAATTGGCAAAACAAATTTCGAAGGCTGCCTTTGATAGTATTACCTATTAGTGAACTGGGCCTTGCAGTGGTAGAACCTGGTGAACCGGGCTTCATTCTCTGAAAGCTGGAAGCTTACGACTCTATAAACTTCACTCTGCAGCCAGCAACTTCTTTTATATCTTTATGGGTCCGCCCCCGATTCATTGAGCAAACTTATACTTAAAATACTCTTAAACTTTGACGTAAAAGACAAGTAAACGAGTGAATGTTGCGTAAGTGAAGGGAATGCTGTTGGCATGTTCCTGTAGAAGTTCTTGCATTTCAGAGGTTGAGCCGTCTATCTCCTTCTTCTCCGACGCAGAGTCGAGCTCCCCAGATGAGAAAATGAGAAATGCCAGCTATATGAGATAAGAAGAGCGGCGGGGCACTTTCTAATGTGAGGGGAGGGTGAACTTCCCTTGTTGGTCTTCCATGCCTGTCTCGTCGTCAAATACTACACGGTCGCATTTACCGGGGAATTGAATTATACGCTCTTTCGTTCATCGCATCAGCCATTTCACCCGGACTAGAAGTAGCTACATCTGGTTCTTTTTCTCTTGTTTCAGACGAGAGTTCTCCAGCAAGCTTTGTTTGCCTGTCTGTTCTATTTCCGGACCCTAAGGCCCTATTATTCACTTGCTAGGTTAATATTTCACCTTAATCCCTCTAATATCACTTTAAAAATATCATTCACACCATTTACCTTTTAATGTAATTAAAATTTCATGCGAAATAAACACATATCGAACACTTTTCATATAAATACCATGAATTTTAAAAGTACACTTTTTCGATAACTAGAATATATAACTCTAGAAAATTCACGGGGTAACGACCTACCCCATTACATACACTATGGTCTCATAGCACAATATTTTAAACATATGTTGAATTTTGAAGAATACAAATCACATTAAAATACCATCACTTTTATAAAATGTTTTTATCACTGTTTTAAATCCTTTGCAATTACGCATCTACAAGCCTTTTAGGAAAACCCATTTACGGATGGTGCGGGTTATCGCACGTTCTTGGGATGGTAGAGCAGGATACAAAAATCTTCACAGAGAATTCAGTCTCGAAAGAAAATAAAAATACGATTTTTAAAGAATACGATAGTTTAACAAATTAATTCATTTGAAAATTTCCGTAAATCATAAATCCGTATTTTTCTATGAAAATTAATTTTTGAGAAAATATATTATTAAAATGACAAAAATTAAACTCACCCAAAAATACTACCAAGTTTCCAAAGGTATAGTTTTCATAAAAATACCATAAACTTTTAAAAGTCAGATTTCATCATTAAAATACCATTGAAACTAAAATATATTGTTATAAAAACTCTTAATATTATAAATCACCATCAAGATTTATTTTTAAACAATATTAAAGTATTTTTTATAAAACCCTCTCGAGAAATGCAAACAATGTAAACGAAGAAGAATAAATATTTAAGGACACTAGATTACTATAGGTTTAAGCGGTATCATTTCACTTGAGCCCTAGAAAACCGGAGAAAGTGAGTGCTTGCCTATTCAGGTTAGACAACCCTGTAAATTAACGGAGTTATCAATAACAATCATTTTGGAAAAAGACACAAATCCTGCTTTCCATATGCAGCGGTTGTCCGATTACTCATGAACTTAAGAATTTCAACAGTTAAATCCATTCACAAGAAATGACCATAATCTGAATACAAACTCGAACCAGAGTCCAAACTCAAACCCAAACTTGAACACTTGAATATCCAAAGCTGAACACCTGAACTTGAATATCCAAACCTGAACGCTTGAACTTGAATATCCAAACTTGAACACTTTGAATATCCAAACTTGAACTTGAATACTTGACTTGACTTGACCGAACCATGAATATAACTTGAAATGAACTTGATATGAATACCTGAATATATAATTACAACTTGAACATGAACTTGTATATTATTTTTATATTCATAGATTCGACAAAGATCTATCAACTTAAACTATACACTACAATACGCATGGATAAAGAGGTAGATTAGTACAGAACGTATATCGTGGTATAAGAGATCACTTTAAAAGACACCTACATGAATTCACGTGCCGTTGTCTCGTAGGTTATGACGGGGCCTTATACTACATGTTACCATAGTACACGGGGTAAGATGGACTCCTCTTGTATACATGAATATCTTTTTTTATCAATCTACAAATAAGCACGTTAGAATAGCAAATTTTATACCTGTAAATGATCATGATTAGATATTCGCTTATACAATCTTATCTGTTCCCATTACTTGGTTTCTATTCACTTTATATACCATTCGGTTATCTTCCTTTATTTCTTTTAGGGACTTACCGAGCGCTAGTTCGCTGACGATATTCCTCTCTATTTCTTTTCTTTAGATTGTTCGTCAGGAGGACCGGACTCTGAGGAGATAGAGCCGAGCCCGGAGGATTTAGACCAATTTGCTGCTCAACCTGATTACTAGCTCCTGTGTGCACTTATTTTCAGTATGTCATTGTTTAGGCATCTGTTTTTATCATTGTATCTTTTTATTTCAGACGGTTGTGTTTAAAATTGAATGTAAATAAAGCTGCTGTTTAGTGTCATTACTCTTGTCATTCTTGCACATTGTTATGTTGCTTACGCATGCTTAACGTATTCTTATAGTAAATACGTTGCGGCCTTACCACGTCACCGTTTCCGTCCACTAGGAAGCGGGGGTGGCATTATATCACCATGTAAATCGTTTTATCTGCCCTTAATTTTGTCACATCACCGATTCCCGTCTTTCAATAAAATTAAAAATGACGGGGCGTTACATTCTAAAGGTATTCTACGCCTGTAGATCAAATGATGTTTTTTTTATAAAAAAAATTAATAGCCAATCATTTATAATGATGTTTTTCTTTACCACTTAGAATTTTCTTTTTACTCTGCACGCTTATAAAAGTGTGCGGGAATATACGTGACTAAAATTAATAAAGTGTTACATCATTCATAACTATCCTTGATGTGTATGAAGAATAGATAAAGGCTCTAACCTTGCAAATGCGCACCAAATTTCTTGGTTTAATCAAAAAAAAATTTGCAAGGATGGTCACATTGGGTGAACAAATGGAATCATGACCCTGCTACTAAATACTATTCTATCTACTTAGACTCCTTATTCTTCAAACGTCCACTTTGCAACCGCCCCTCTCTATGGCCCACAAGGCCCAACAACTCGATTTTTTAATTTAAGCTAATCTCTGTCACCTTGTCCCATGTCATTCTCCAATTCCTAAAATGTTTGTATCGAGTCTCCAATGAAACACATTATGTGGTGATTCTCCCATTTGGATCAGGTCACATCACTTGTGTTGAAAAATACAAGTTGAGTTTGAGTCTTTATCTTCCTTTTAAAATTATTCTTTCACGTTATTCTCCATTTAATTTTTTTTTTGAAAAAAGTACAAGGTTCTTGTTGAAGAAAACCCTACCAAAAGCTTTGAAGCTTGTCATCCATTCATGCAATTGGATGATGGCTGCAATCTCTTTGTCCAAGACACTTGTCCTTATGAAACGTTGACATACTTTTCTGCGTAACTATGCTGTTATAACCAAAACTCTGGAAGATGCATGTGGCATTCTGACCTTTTTTTAAGGAAAGGATCAAAAAATACTTCGCATCACGCCACCTTTCTCTCTTCCCTCTTCAAAAAAAACATGCATGTCTTGAAATTTGAAATATAAAGTCGTAAATAGTTCCTATATTATTTATTAATCCATACATATTTTTTCTGAAGATTCTATTTTTCTCTTATATATGTTTCATGCGCATTGCTAAAAAATATTTTCAACACTACCTTTTACTTGTATTAGTGTTGCTTTAAAGGTAAAGTTTTGAAATTTAGGTAAACATGCGCTGCCCAGAAAAGGCGTTTTAGCATGAGAGAGAGGAGAAATGTATCATATCATGGAAAAATTATTCGTTGTGTCAGATGTAATACATCTGATGGGAATGAGAGAGAGGAGAAATTATTTGGTGTGTCGGGTGTAATACATCCGGACAGAGGTTGAGAGAGAGTATAGTCACAAATTCGCGATTCACGATTAATTCAGCGAGGTTGAAAATTCGGATTCGGAGAACTATCCGGAAAAAATCGGCAGGTATCCAGGAAAGAGTCGGCAGGTATTCGAGAAATGTTCGGGAGGATTTCGAGAAAGAAATTAATATATGAGACGCTGAGTTTTGATGCTGCTAATTATTCACTGTTTTTGTGAATTATTCGTCGATTTTTCGAATTATTCGTGAAAAATTCGCGAATTATTCACGAATTCGCGGATTATGTGTCTATGAGAGGGAGGAGGGAGTTTCGCGCAGCCTTAGGCAAGAGGCAGGGCCCACACTTTCATTTTTTCTCTCTCTTGTCCGGATGTATACGGACGACACATGGAATGATTTTTCTTAATTTCATATTCCCGTCATATTTTGGGCTTTGAAAAATTATAGATAGCCACTACATCTAGGTAAAGAAACAAGAACCGACTTGATCCATTTTATGGAAACAACTTTATTTGGTACTTCCAGTATTTTTTTTTTGGAAAAATTGCAGGTAGAATTGAGTGACGTCTTCGATGTCATCAATCAAAATGTGTTGGATTATCAATTCATCTCGCTCTCTCTTACAAGTAGATGAGTGATCGTTTATTCGTTTGATACACGGATATGCGATAAAGTCGTATGTCCTAATATTCATGCATCACGGTTGGATTCTACCTATTTTATATTTAGCATCATAATAATGTTTCATTACAAATAAATTGAGTGCTTATAGCATGTTAGAGACATTTTGAAATGAATAAGCCTACATCACGTGCATCATGTTGGAAGAGTGTAATAAATATAATTTGTCTCCGACATCAATGTAGATTTTCAAAATTCAAAAAATTAGGGATTTTTGGGAAAAGGACTTGGAGATGGGTTTAGGAATAGAAGCTTGGACGAGGTTGGGACTTTTTCCATTTTTGCCCTTCTGTTCATTGTTTGGATAACGTGATGCAGGAGGCAAAAAACAAGCATCACCGAAATTTATCAAAAATTTATGCAAGAACATATATTTTTTTTTACAGAGAGCTCTTGTCTGCTACATCCTTCTTGTCAAAACTACAATAAATCTATCAAGATGAATAGCGTAAAGGTCTATAAGTTCTCATGGTTGATGCACCAAAAAATCCTTTTTTTTCTCATGCCTCGCTGCCTTTGCAATGAAACTGTATTTGAAGAATTATATGGGACATGATAAATGAATACGCTCTTAGACTAATAGTGATAAGGTTTGAATCCATGATTCAATAAAAAAACAACTCTTCTCGCCATGTGCAATTTTACCCAATAACTTAATTGTCGGAATGGTTTGACATAACTCCTAATATGTCTTCTCTCCAGTATTTTTAATCTTGATGTGGAAAAATTATTCCATGAACCGGTCGTATACATCTGGATAAGAAATAATAATAATAATAATAGAAGCGTAGAACCCAACTACTTCAGGAATATAATTAATTTCCTTCTTTCGTTGTAAACAACATCAATAATAAGATTATTAGAAACCTACGTACCAACAGTCCTTTTAATTATCAGACCGTCCAAATCATGAAGTCCCTTAACTCCTTAAGCTGTCCAAAATGGTTACATATTTAATCATGAACTTAAGATTAATTAATTACTAATTAAACATTTACAACATTAGTATGAACCGAACCGGTATTTGACTCGGACCATGGGTGGCGCCGACCGTCCCTCCTCTGTGTGTGGGCCCATGCATCCTTCACTCATTACGGACAATTCGTACCCAAAATACTCCTCTTCATGTTTACTTTTATGCCCAATGCTTCTCAGCATTATTTGAAAAAGCCATTTTGTTATGAAATATATCTAGGGGCAGCTGCCATGAAGAGAGACAACTCTCATAATGCTGTTGTAGCATATAATTACAGCCACAGATCCTAGCATAAAAAGAGCAAGTGTTATCCCATCAAACAAATTCATCACTCAAGTACTGCCGTGTTGGCGTAACAAAAGAGAACCCTTTCTAATGATGCTCACAAGTGGTATCTCCTCAAGATTACGACACATGGTAGATGACGTGTTCCGAAGTCTACGGTAATGGAATAAATGAGTCGTA
This sequence comes from Agapanthus africanus, assembly GCA_030015575.1. Classification (NCBI taxonomy): domain Eukaryota; kingdom Viridiplantae; phylum Streptophyta; class Magnoliopsida; order Asparagales; family Amaryllidaceae; genus Agapanthus; species Agapanthus africanus. The sequence continues at coordinate 113,049,655 of JASDDO010000028.1, forward strand.
TTATGAGGATTCCTCGGGACTTCATCCCGAGGAACGTGTCCGACCTTCCAGGAGACCTCCCAAAATATATTCCACCTTCGTCCAGGAAACTACTAACAGCTCGTCTCCGAGCTATCTCAGACTCCCGGCTCGTCTCCGAGCCGTCTGACGTGCCGAGCTTCCTCGACCTTCCGGCTCATCTCCGAGCCTTTGGCATGATGAGCTTCCTCGGCCTCCCTCGATCTACCAGGAGTGCAGATCACATGCGCCCGGCAACGGCTCCGCGTATAGCGCCCGACAACGGCTCCGCGTATATCGCCAGGAAGAGATATCCGCCACCCCACATCCCGCGTCCCACGCTGGCGCATCCCCTCATTAATGAACGTATCCCGTCATTAATGGAGGGATCCCATCATTCATGCAAGCATAACATGAGAGGCGTAACTGACAGCAAAGATCTCGCACCTGCTCACTCCATACGACCACTATAAAAACCCATCTCTCAGACGACTCGGATAACTCGAATTTATTCCAATAAGCCACTACTCTGCCAATATTTTTTGGCACTAACTCGATCGTCGAAGGGTTCTACGGTGGTCATCCACCCTGGAACTTACTTGCAGGTAGCTCGGCTTCCACCTCAAACTCAACTCATTGAGATCCATACACTCCAGGAGACAACTTTCAACTCAAATCTCAACCGTTCAAAAACGCTCGTTACAGATCGACGGAAGACAGCATCTGAAGGAGATTATAGCTTCCATCAGTTGGCGCCGTCTGTGGGAACGAAAGAACTTTTTTGTTCCACAACAAAAATTGATCTTCCGCCCTCAATCCAATGGCGAGCGATGACCGCAACGATCCGAATACGAGCCGCCACAACGGAGGCGGGAGCGGCTCTTCTCCCCCTCAAAACATCATCAACGTCTTATCGGCTCAAATCGATAGACTCACGTCGATGGTGGACGCCCTCATCCGCGTTCAGACGGCGGGCCCTGCTCACCAGGTTGCGGTCCCCCCGAGACAACGACGCACGCAGAAGGGTCAATGCCCACTCTCCTCTCAGCGTCACCGAGTGCCGACATGCCAACTCCGGCAACCACGGCCCACGCGCGGGGCCATGATTCCATGACCCGCTGGGCTCCGGATGGCTCCACATCCCGGTCTCGGGGAAGACTGGGCCATCGCCCCGAAGTACGACGCGCGCCCACACCCTTTGAGAAGGTGTCGGTTAGCTCGCATGCTTCCAGGCATAATCGACACCCCCACTCGCGTCAAGACCATGGAGGCGCACGTCGGGGCTACTTGAGAAGAACCTCACCCGAGGATCTGAGAAATCTGATAGAGCGAATTCGAAGCCGCACCGCCGTGCAAACCAGGAGCGGGGACAGTCGCCACTCTGACTGTGCTGAATCCTCGGGTTACCACCGCCGACTCGAGGCCCTCAAAAAGAAGATCGATGGTATACGGCGAGACAACCGTCCATCCGGAAGGGGCCAGGTATTCCGCAGATTCTCTCACGAACCCCTTCACCGAGGAATTGCTGGCCGAACGTGTCTCATCCAAGAACAAGCCACCTAAGGTGGCGCTCTTTGACGGGAAATCCGACCCAAAAAATCTCTTGGACGCATTTAGAGCGGGTATGAGCTTCCAAGATAACTCGGACGCAGCTCAATGCCGCGCTTTTCCCACCACCGTAATCCGGGCAGGTCGGGACTGGTTCCGGGACCTGGCGCCCCGCTCCATCTCGACCTTTGATGAGATGACCACCCAGTTTCTCGGTCACTTCGTCAGGAACAGATGACAGAAGAGGACGGTTGATTACCTCTTCACCATAAAGAGCAGGGACAAAGAATCCTTTAAGAGATATGTCACTCGCCTCTACAATGCTCTCCTTGACGTCCCCGAGCACCGCGATGAGATGGTTGTTCCCCTCCGAACGGCGGCGCGCAGGACCTCGATGTCCTGACGCTGAGATTCGGGGCAGATGCTATTTGGTTTTATCCGTCCACCTCTCCGAAGATGCCAAGTTGATTTATGGCACCGTATATCGGAGGTTTAGACAGATGCGGCCGATGTAGCAGACTTCATCAGATTCCCCCTCGCTAGAGGAGTTTTTGATTGTGGGGACGCTCTTCCCTGCAGGCGCAAGCCCCTGCAGTTAATTACGCTACCGCATCGCAGTAACAACTTTCTCCTTCTCCAGAATTTCACTTCGTGTCGTGTGTATTTGTTTTGTTTGTGGTTGCCCGTGGATTGTATACGGAGACTGAGTAATGCCGTCGCCCGTAGGACGTGGATTAGTCCAAATCCGTATTTACTTAGATTTGGATTTGGTGTTTTTAGTTTAAGGATGCATTAGTCGCGTTGCGGCTAAGATCAACTTAAACGTTCGTTAAAGATACGATAGTCCTGTTTGAGACTAAGATCAACTTAACGTGATAATCCATTTAATATCTGGCCATCGGGACTCGTCACCTCTCTAACGTCGTTGAAGGATTACAATGGCAGATGTCAGAGGAGTTCAGAGATGTACCCTTGAACCAAGGTTGATTTGGAGTTTTATAGTCCGTTTGAATGTTTAAGGATACGTTAGCCGTGTTTGGGGGCTAAGATCAACTTAAACGGGATCGTTTAGATCCGGCAAAAGAGCATTTGGAGGCTCTATTGTTCCTAGTTTAGGGACGTAGTGGTCCATAGGTAGTTTAGGGACGTGGTGGTCCATGTTCCAGTTTAGGGACGTGGTGGTCCGACATTAGTTTAAGGACGTTTCGGTCCAATATTAGTTTAAGGACGTTTCGGTCCACGAGTTTAAGGACCCCGCAGTCCATATACGTGTGGTCGTTGGGACCCGTCACCTCTCTGACGTCGTTGAAGGATTACAGCGACAGGTGTCAGAGGAGTTCGGAGATGTACCCTCGAACTGGTAGTAAATTGATTTAAGAGAGCAATCTTGCTCAGTCAATTTAATTTAAGGACTTACGGCCAAAATTGGGCAAAGTCCAGTTGAAAATGTTCAACATTTTATTTGCTTTTGCATCGCATTTCTTCTTATTTTTATTTGGGCTTTGCCCAGAAAGGATGCCGAGTATCAATTTGTTTTGGGCTCTGCCCTTTATAAATGATGCCGAACATCAATTTGTTTTGGACTCTGCCCTTTTATTGCTTTGCAATTTATTTTGGCCTGCTTGGTCTTTTTGATTTGGGCCTGGCCCTTTTAGGAAATGCATTGCATTTATCAGGCGCTTTGCGCCAATCAGAGAGCGCAAGCGCTCATGGTGATGACATGTGTCATGCAGCGCAGTGCGCTGCGCTAGTGTGCTACGCTTGCGCTGCTGACACGTGGCGTGCTCTGGTGAGTTGTGCTAATCACAGATAGCAGAGCACTGTTTCAAAAGCGCATAGCGCCATTGGTTCAGATGCTGACATGTGGCGCTCTCTGGTGGCTTGCGCCAATCCAAGAGCTCAACAGTGCAGTTTTGCAAGTGCAGGGCACTATGATTTAGGAATCTTTTAGATTCAATGAACAGAAGTGCAAAGCACTGTTAAATTCTTTGATCTAATTTAGATCAAAGAAAAAGATAAGTTTTTTTTTCTCTTATCTTAAAGAACTAAAGGTTCATGAAAAAGTGCAAAACACTATTTTAATTTATCCCTTTATTTAGTTATGTTTTAAAGATCAATGATCTTGTTTTTAGATTACTGATATGTTCATAAGAGAATTTTCTCTTCTCTCAAAGGTTTTTACCTTCTGTTGTTCTTGAGAAGTTCTCGAGAGTTCTCTTCTCTTTTTTTTTTAGAAAGATGTTCTTCCTTTGAATTGAGGTCTGGGGTCCTTTTTATAGTGCCCATAAATTAGTTAAATTTGTTAAAGAGATCTTTCTCTGAGTGATTTGGGGAATTTTCCCCACCGTTGGATCTTTGATCCAAAGGTCTCTGCTTTACAGAAGAAAATCTTCTTGTTTTAATAAGAACAGAAAGATTTCTTTAAATCTCCATTCTGTTTTGCGCAACTCCCCAGCGCTTGACACGTGTCGCGCAGCGCAGCTGTGCTGGCGCAACTGCGCAGACACATGTCGTGCAGTGCAGCGCTTGCGCAACTGTGTTTGCGCAACTGCGCCGACACGTGTCGCGCAGTGCAACGCTTGCGCAACTGAAACGTTGCTTCCTTTACTTTTTTGTTTTAAACAGAGCTTTGCTCTGATTGGTTGCGCTGCCTCGGGCGCTGCGCTGATGCGTCTGCGCTAGACACGTGGCGCCCTGCGCTCAGCGCAGAGGATCTGAAGCGTCGCTTCATTTATTGAAACTTAGATTTTGGGCAAATCGGAAGCGTCGCTTCTCCTGAGATATCTTTTCATCTCCTTTTTTCAAGTCAAACTCGTATTTCCAAAATTCTGATTTCCCGTGCCTTGGAAATGATTTCATTGTTCACAGAATCTTCTGCGCCTGGGTCTATATATATAATTCGAGGCTGAGCCTTTTCTTCTCTCATTTTCAGAGAACTTCTTCGATCATGGCTTGCAATCGCCCTCATGCCCGCCGACAACCATGGGAGATGCCAATTCGGGACATTGTTCCCCGCTTTGCTGCGCGCTTGGTGGACTCCTCTCTTTCGGACGAGCAGTGCGATGCCGCAATGTACGAGCTTTCGACTCGTGTGGGGTCTCCTCTTCCCCCGGGTTCCATTTGGCTTCGGATGATCCTTGCCTCAGTGCTCGCCGACATTCCCCCTCCTCCGGCGGAGATGTCCTCGGCAATGCTTGATGTGGCCGAGGATAAGATCGAGAGAGTTTTCGAAGCGCTCTTGATCACCAAAGCCCTGGGGGACTTCTCCTTCTACTTGCTGAGCCAGATACGGGCTCGTCGGGTCATCATCGCCACTTTTTCCCAGGAGTGCGGCGTCGACCGTTGGATAGCTACCCCTCGGGAAGATCGCCGCTTCGACGTAATGGAGAAGACGGAGAGGGAGCTAAATAATCTTCTTTTTCTTTTTGTGAACCCTTGTCTCTCTGATCCCGTATTCGGTGATCTTTTTTAAATGTAATAACAATAAGAATAATAAGTATTTTTCTTTTTAATCAAGTACTTCATTGTCTGTTAAGGGTTCTTTTATTTTAGCTCTCTGTTGTGCTTGTGCATCGTATGATTTTAATTTGTTATTATCAAGTGCATGTAATTTTGCATGGATAAATTGCCTTTGGCACTTAGCCCATTCTTCTGCGCTAGCGCATCTGCGCTGACACGCACAGCGCAGCGCACAGCGCAGCGCAACTGCACTGCCACGTGTCACACAGTGCAGAGCGCGGCACGGCGCTTCCTTTAACAGAGCTTTGCTCTAATTGGGCGGGCCTTCTTGGATGCTGCGCTAATGTATCTGCGCCAGACACGTGGCGCGTCGCGCGCAGCGCAAAGGATCTGAAGCGTTGCTTCATTTATTAAAGTTTAAATTTTCAAAGCAAAGCTTTGTTTCTGATTGGGGGAAGATGAAGCGTTGCTTCATCTCCCGCCTTGGAATTTGAACAGAGCTTTGCTCTGATTGGGGTAAACAAATGCCCCCCACCGCTGCGCTTATGTGGCCTCCAAACGCAAGCGCAACGGTGGCAGAATCCCAACCGTCGCGGCACCTTTTGGAAGTTGAAGAGGCACTCGATACCTATAAATAGGACCTTTGGTCCTTCACAGATGATTATCATCTCCAAAAATTTTATTTTCAGAACCTCAGAGCCCTGCTCTTGTTTTTAAGAACTCTTAGATTTTCTTTAAAAAGAACTATTTTGGTAAGAATTAGTCTTGAATTAAATCAATTTCAATTAATAGAGCTTTGCTCTTATAGATCTTTGATCTAAAGAAACCCTTCTGGTGTTTCACCAATATAGAGCCTTGCTCTCAAGAATCTGTTCTAAGGTTTCTTGACCCATGAACAGAACCTTGCATCTTTGTCAAAAGATAGATATCTTTGATCTAAAAATGACGAACTTTTAAGAGTTTGAATATGAATAATGAAAATTAAAAATTGAGTTTTGTATTTTAATGGACCATATCATCTTTTAATAATAGTGATCTCAGAATCTTGGGGGACTTCTTTAAATTTCCCTTATTAGGATTTTGATAGTCACTCCTGTTCGTAGAGTATTGCTCTCGAGGAGTTTAACTGTCTGTGCTCGTTTTTTAACAAGAATTCGCTTAATCAGTCGATCTGCTAATTCTGTTGATCTTCTTTCACAGGAACCATGAACGCCCACATGTATGCCCTTAACGAGATCATCTCGTATGGGGACATCCGCCGACTTGGCCGTTCTCAAAATCAGGAGTTCACAAACGAGGAGTGCGCTGAAATAATGAGTCGCTTCGATGCGTACAATGGTCCACTGCTCCCCCGACGTTCCTCCCTTTTTAAGCTTATTGTGGGAGCCATCTGGGAAGCGCTTCCCTTCTTCTGTTCCGGCGTGCCGCTTAGGGCGTTGGATACTGCTGAGGACAAGGTGCACTCGGTGTACCTGTTGAACTTTATCTCGAAGAGACGGCGAGACAGTCTTATCGATCTCTTGCACGAGGTCTTTCAACAGTCCGCCATACTTGCTGCTTATCGGAGGATGGAAGACATCAGGGGGGACCCTGACGCTTGTGCTCGCGAAAGAAAGCATACTAGGATGGTCCGCAAGGCCTAGAAAGTCATAGATAGGGTTGCTTTCGAGTTCCTCAATCCATATCCTGGGTTCAAGATTATTCCCTTGTAATAATGTTTTTCATTTATTGCTTTTATGAATGTAAGAACTATTGGCCATATTAATGGAAAAATTTTATCCCAGCTTGTCTTTATTTTTCGTTTTTGAGTCTTTTGCTTGTGCATGAACGAGTGTGTCTCGAACGCTTGATCAAACATAAATTGGATGTTCCTTCTGTAGCTTTCTTCTTTCTCTTATTATCGGCATGCTATCTTCATAAACATGGTCGACGGATAATAGAGTACGCATCTTGACTTTCTTAAGAAATAGCGATGGCTTAGGCCGCAGGTTCAGATCTGCTGCCTAAGACTTTTCAACTCCATGAGCCGTGAGGGTCTCATAGAGACTTTTCTCCCTACGGATCGAGAGGATCTCGTTGGTGGGTTTTTCTCCTTAGGAATCGTGAGGATTCCTAAGTGTGGTTTTCTCTTATAAGTCGTAAGGATCCTATAAGAGAATTTTCCCTCTTACGAGTCGAGAGGACTCGTAAGCGGTTGTTTCCCTTCTTGTCGAAACTCGACCTTGGAGAGTGAGACCCATGAATAGTATGCAAGAGACCATTTTGGATTGACTTGCAGGGTCCCATTGTTCAGGAAGCAAGTTTTTTAGTCCCTGCTGCCTGAGGCTTCATTTGCAAGTTGAGACGAATCGGGAATTTTCCGCGGAGACACTGATTTCTCTGCGAGCCGACGCGAATCAGGAGGCTCTCGTCAAGGAGTGTTTGTATCCGTGAGTCGAGGAATTTGCTAGGGATTATTTGTTTCCCAAGCGCCAAGGATTATTTGTTCCCTTGGGGTTTGAAACGAGTCGAGGATTTCCCACGGAGGCACTGGTGGCTCGGCGAGTCGACGCGGATCAGGAGGCTCTCGTCAAGGAGTGTTTGTATCCGTGAGTCAAGGAATTTGCTAGGGATTATTTGTTTCCTAAGCGCCAAGGATTATTTGTTTCCTTGGGGTTTGAAACGAGTCGAGGATTTCCCACGGAGGCACTAGTGGCTCTGCGAGTCGACGCGGATCAGGAAGCTCTCGTCAAGGAGTGTTTGTATCCGTGAGTCGAGGAATTTGCTAGAGATTATTTGTTTCCCAAGCGCCAAGGATTATTTGTTTCCTTAGGGTTTGAAACGAGTCGAGAGTTTCCCACGGAGGCACTGGTGGCTCTGCGAGTCGACACGGATTAGGAGGCTCTCGTCAAGGAGTGTTTGTATCCGTGAGTCGAGGAGTTTGCTAAGGTTTATTTATTTCCCAAGCGCCAAGGATTATTTGTTTCCTTGGGGTTTGAAACGAGTCGAGGATTTCCCACGGAGGCACTGGTGGCTCTGCGAGTCGACGCGAATCAGGAGGCTCTCGTCAAGGAGTGTTTGTATCCGTGAGTCGAGGAGTTTGCTAGGGATTATTTGTTTCCCAAGCGCTAAGGATTATTTGTTTCCTTGGGGTTTGAAACGAGTCGAGGATTTCCCACGGAGGCACTGGTGGCTCTGCGAGTCGACGCAGATCAGGAGGCTCTCGTCAAGGAGTGTTTGTATCCGTGAGTCGAGGAGTTTGCTAGGGATTATTTGTTTCCCAAGCGCTAAGGATTATTTGTTTCCTTGGGGTTTGAAACGAGTCGAGGATTTCCCACGGAGGCACTGGTGGCTCTGCGAGTCGACGCGGATCAGGAGGCTCTCGTCAAGGAGTGTTTGTATCCGTGAGTCGAGGAGTTTGCTAGGGAATATTTGTTTCCCAAGCGCCAAGGATTATTTGTTTCCTTGGGGTTTGAAACGAGTCGAGGATTTCCCACGGAGGCACTGGTGGCTCTGCGAGTCGATGCAGATCAGGAGGCTCTCGTCAAGAAGTGTTTGTATCCGTGAGTCGAGGAGTTTGCTAGGGATTATTTGTTTCCCAAGCGCCAAGGATTATTTGTTTCCTTGGGGTTTGAAACGAGTCAAGGATTTCCCACGGAGGCACTGGTGGCTCTGCGAGTCGACGCGAATCAGGAGGCTCTCGTCAAGGAGTGTTTGTATCCGTGAGTCGAGAAGTTTGCTAGGGATTATTTGTTTCCCAAGCGCCAAGGATTATTTGTTTCCTTGGGGTTTGAAACGAGTCGAGGATTTCCCACGGAGGCACTGGTGGCTCTGCGAGTCGACGCAGATCAGGAGGTTCTCGTCAAGGAGTGTTTGTATGTAGGGTTACTATGCACGCGCACAAGGGTCTACGAGGCATCAACCATGCCCGATTAAAAATTTAGCCGTGCCGAACAACTCGAATACGGATCTTTAAACTAGAGATTAGGCGAAAACTAATATGTTAACAACTTTAACACTAAGTGAGAGAGATTACAACCTTTATAGATCCGGTCCTTCACTTCATATGCTCCGTGTTGTGGTCCCTTCGCTGCGATCATCGGGATCCGGACTCTCGAGAGGTTCCACGAAGAGAAAGATGTAACCTTTGCTTCCGATCTTCGATACTAAGATGATCTACCTTGAAGTTCCGTTAACACAAGCTAACACTCATGAAATGATGTGAACACCCTCATCTAAATGGCAAGGGAAGATGAGGATGATGAAGTAGGATTTTTGCTCTCTTTATTTATCTTTTTCTCATATTTATTCATCACTTTGGAAAAACTAGTAAGCTTTTTCTATGAAAGGAATGAAGGAAGAAGATGAACAATAATAGAATTCCTTTTGTGATGAATAATGCGAAAGAGATAATGATGAATTATGCAACCATGGTTGACTTAACCATTGTAGAGAATTGACCAAGGGTTAGGATTTGGGTTGAGTTAAGAATGAGTCACTTGAAAATATCTTTTCCAAAACAAAATAGAAAACCTTCTAGAATCTACTAGAAGTCATTAACCCAAATCAAACCCTAATCTTGATTAATCTTTACTAAACATGTTGCATTAGTTATCATATCATGTTACAATATTATATATCACATATATAATATTTATTGTAACCAAATAAAATAATACAATTAACATATATCGCATATATATCAATGTATTACCCGAGTGAGAAAAAGAATGTTTTAGTGAGCTAATATTAGTTAATGTAATTTAATATATCATATATATTATTATACATTAAATTATCGAATCAACACTTGATCCGACAATCCGGCTATATCGCATATAACCGACTAATATTTATCCGTACCGATTCATCGAATCAACACTTGATCCGATGACCCGGCTGATATCAAATATCGCGAGAACATAATACGGTATCACATATCGCATTATCCTCGGTCCCGCACATATCACATATGTGCTCCTACTCCATTTTGCCTTAGTCAAGAAACCTCTGTGTAGGACTCTAAAGAATCGTCAATACGCCGGCAGTAAGTGATGATCATATCAAACACCCACAAGCTGCAAGCGGTCAGCTAAACGTAACAGCCACCCAGGTATTGAGCGCTCAGAAGATCAACAAGCAAGCCTGTACATTCTCCTGTGAATCCAAACAGTAACACTCCCGTACAGTCCGGTCTCGTCATCTGATATGTCGCATATCTCGCCTAGGGGTGGTAAACGTCAGACCCCAGTAGCTCGATAAGTCGTGTCGATATGAGGTCTATAACAGTTCGAGAAACTACTGATAACACTTACCAGTAAATCTCAGCAACCCTGGCCAGGGATTTCCGGTTATAGCCAATCGAACACAGCACAACATCAACTCCCTATACCGGGAGAGACGAATCCCCTCCTATCGCTCATTGCCTCCATGTGATTCGGGACTGTACCCAAAAGCCACCTTTTTCCACGCCCTCTTGGACGTGGTATGATGGAAATCAAAGCACAGTGGGAATCACACAAGACTCTATGACGATCTCGGGTCAACAGACTACTCTGTACCAGTGTTACCGGAGAACTGCCATCTGACGTATGGTATAATACCATCTGGGAGTTCTCGGCGAGTCCGTCCAGTGTACCCAGTCTCCACTGAGCACCCGTACACCATCCTTGATGTCAAACACCGATGGATATGGGATCATCCATCGCCCATCATATGGGTCAAGATGCGTATACGCTAGTCTACTCTGGTGTATCGATGCCCTGTCTCGATACACCCTCGACTAGGAACAGTTATAGGATGTACTCGTCGACTACCTTGGCCCCACTAGTATGATCTCATCATAGTCCCAGTAGTCGAGTACATATCCTAAGGGCTTTATCAACATGTAATATAGAGACAAAAAGAGTACATGTTAAGATAAAGTACAACCAGATAGCATACTATCATGTCGAACAAGAAAGTCCTCCCCATATATGTCCTAGCATCCACTACAATATACATCGTATGTACAGTAATGGCCTCTAGGGCATACATATAACTAACAATCTCCCACTTGCACTAGGGCCATCTGTTGTGGTATCACATACCCAACAATTAGCTGCGGTTGAAGTATCTCATACTCAACTATCCCATAAAAGTCTCTACTGGGAAAAAGGCCTTTGTGAGTGGATCCGCGCTGTTATCCTCTGTATCTACTCTCCTAACCTCGATCACCTTGGAGATCATCCATCTCCATGATCAGGTGATACTGCCTAAGAATTATATCTGGATTTCTGATGGGACGGTAGTTCCTTGGTTGAAGCCACAACTCCATTGTCACACAATGGTAGGAACGAAGTTCATCTTATGAACTCATATATATCCAGACTGCCTCTTTGGTAGCATCTTTGGTAACGATGTATCTTGCCTTTAATCGTCTAGTAAATCACGGTATCTAGCTTGGAACTCTTCCAACATACCGTCCCTCCACTGAGGGTAAAGACAATGCATGCGACTGACATTCAGTCGTCCTTATCAGCCTGGAACCTTTCCAGTGATTCTCCCCAGGATTGATTGATACCATCTCACTACAACTAGTGAGTATCCTAACATCCAATTAGATCTATCTCATAGATCCAAAAACTCAGGATTTAGGAGGTATCATTTTGATCCTATATGGAGAATCCTTGTGATAAGCGGAGATTGACTGAGTGTAGCACAGGAAACTCCTTCCCTATCAAGAGTATGTCATCCACGTATCTACGAGGATCACCACCATACTCTCTACTACCTTTTTGTATATACAAGGTTCATCTACCATTTTGATGAAGTCAAACTCTTTGACTACCACATCAAAACAGATGTTCCAACTCCGCGATGCCTGTTTTATCATATAAAACATCTTGCACACGTTTCCGCTGCTCCCACTGTCTACGAAGCCCTCTGGCTGTGTACTTATAAACGCTATCTTCTAAATTATCATTTAGAAAAGCAGTCATGACACCCAACCACCAGATATCGTAGTCATGGTATGTAGCCGTGGCAAGTAGGATCTGGATGGACTTAAGCATAGATCCTTAGAAAAGGTTTCAACATAATCCATACCTGGTCTATGATGCAAACCTTTAACAAGTCTAGCTTTGAAAGTCTCAACTTTTCCATGTACACCAAGTAATCTTCTCAAGATATACTTGCTCCTGATGGGGATTTAACCCTTCAGATAAAGCAACCAAAGTCCATACTTTATTGGTGTATAAGGATTCCATCTCAGATCGATAAGCATCCAGCCATTCTTACAGAGTCTCACTCCTGATGGCCAGGTCGAAACTAGTTGGGTCATCATCTCATGATGCAATCCTCGTTCCCACTGTCATAGAGAAACCGAAGTATCTCTCAGGTGGGTGAGGAACCCTACTAGATCAGTGGAGAGGCTGAGGTTCGTTGGAAACTATTGAATCCTTTGGTTCTATCAAATCATCAGCTGCAATTTGTATAGCTGGAACATTTCCAATTCTACATAACAGTCTTTGCCTCGAGCTTGTCCGGATTTTGTTTTTAGACATAGGCTGGACAACCCCAAATCTTAACAAACTTAAGATATGAGCTCTTCCCTTTCCATATCACATATGAAGTGGTAGGCATCTGATTTGATTTGAACCATATTCAATAGGTATGGATCTTCTCAAGTGCATAACTCCCAAAAGGAAATAGGAAACTCGGTAGTACTCATCATAGAGCACACCATATCAAATAGGGTGCTATTGCTCCGTCCCGATATACCATCGTGCTATGGTGTATACGGAGGAGTAATGCTGAGAGAGAATCTCATTCTCCTTTAGAATAGTCCATGAATTCCGTGCCCAAGTATTCTCCTCCTTGATCTCATCAAAGGACATAATACTTATACCCGTATTTTGGTTCTCTACTTCTAACTTATATTCTGTGAATATCTCAAAAGGTTCAGACTTGTGTTTCAGCAGGAACATATGTCTGAATCTTGAGAGATCATCAGAGAATGTAATGAAGTACAAAGAACCAGTCTTGGCATGTGTAGACAGGAGACTTTCATACATCAGCATGTATCAATTCCCAAGAGTTCACTAACTCTTTCTCCGTTTCCAATAAACAGAGCTGTGGTCATTTTATCTTTGTGACATGACTGGCAAGTTTCACAAGATGTAAATTCAAACAAATTTAAATATGCATCTAAATGTAACTTAGCTAGTCAGGTAGCATTGATATGACCTAGTCTACAATGCCTTAAGAATGATTCGTTCATTTCTGAACTCTTCCTCTTGTGTGTGTTCTATATAATAAGAATTGTGGTTTGATTTAGAACATCAATGCATTCAGATAACGTGCCTGAACCGATCAACTATTGATATAGGAAATATTCAAAACATTATCCAACAATACAAAATTATATCCTTTCTTTACTAATAAAGAGACTGATATGATTTTGTATATCAGGTTCGGTATCTAATAGCATTTGTTCAGAATCAATGTATTCAGGTAATACAGGGTGATAGTGACCAACAGACTTGGCTGCAACACTTGCACCGTTTTCTGTCTCATGAAACTTATCACCCGTTCTCAGTTCTCTACCTATCTGTAGCCCATGTAACAGATTACATATGCGGGATCCTGATCCGGTATCACATACCCAGGACGTAAAGGATACTGAGAAACAGTTCTGTGTAATGAACACACCCGAAGATGATGCATCAACATGCACTTTCTTCGTTTGGGCGGCACGGGAAATCTGGTATTCTCCAATTTCCTGCTCTGTCTTATAACAATTATAAGTTGGAGCGGGACCAACGTTCCCCAGCTCAATATAACAAGCGGGTTCGGTCAATATATCCGTTTCATTATCTTGATTAAGTCGTGATATGGTCGCTACCTGGAGAGAGTGAGAAGAAAACACTCAGCGTATGCTCTTGCAAGATTAGATTGGTTATCTAATATATCTAATCAGGATGTCTCCCACTGTTTTAATCAAATCTTCCTTCAAACCCTAAAAGGAAAGACTAGCCAGGATTAATCACATGCTACAAGTTCGCCAATTTTTCAGCCAGGCCAGTGTCGGTACTTTGAGGGAGGTCCCTTGTGCTTTCGCACGAACCTAATTAAAGTAAATCTCGTTTTCCCAGGGGCGTAACCCCGTTAACACCTTTCTAGACACCTACTTGATCGGCTAATTGTAATGTGTAAAACTCTCCCAGGAGTAACTCTTACTCGCAGCGGGTATCGAGATTCAACTATCTCATAGAAGGTATGCAATCTCATTGCAAATTTCAACACTTGAAATTCCCAATAATATTTTGCCCCAAGCGATCTATGACCTTGACAAGGTCAACAAACCATAGACCGCAAGTCAAGTTCAACCCGTCATTTCCTGATTTGAATTAAACCCACCCGCACGACCCTTGACAAGGTCAACAAAGTCACATGACTACCCTAATCCAATCGCATCATATGCTTATACAGATAAGCAGTAATCAGTTACCGCACACTACGCCTTGACAAGGTCAACAAATACAGTACGAATACTAACTATTACTTATCTGAAATGACGGAGGGCTACGACGGGTTTTTCAGAAAACCCTTTGCGTATTGAACTTGATATCGTTGTAGAATCGAGTGATTTTTAAATGGAGTGTTTTTGAGGCTTTTCTAGTTTTGCTAAAGGGGTCACTCCGGTGAAGGGATCGTCGGCCCTTTCCTCATCGAATAAGGTGCATGATATATATATATACCACTATGCAAAACAAGAACTATAGAAGCAATCAAAAGACAAACCGAGTTTGTAGCATCTGCCAGTTATTGCTAAAGGAGTCACTCCCGGTGAAGGGATCTCGGTCCTTTCCTTATCGAATAAAGTGCAGGATGTTCTACAAGGAACACCGCTATGCAAAGCAAGAACTTGAGCTACCAGTTTTTAATTTAAACAAGTTTCTACAACATCTTAGGTTTCTTTTATTTCATTAATCTTATTAATGAAGTCCCATTTTATTATGCTTCACAAGCATCTCTTTTGAAACGAAATCTGCAATATAACATATATCTCATATATATAAAATATAAACATTCGTCTCAGGCAGTAATATGATCTCATCACAGAACATTGCAGCAGAAGAACATATATGAAATATTGGATATATTAGGACGTCCGTGTTTTCAATACGAGCCAGTATAAAACACGGATTCCACGGTCGCGATGAATAGCCAAACCCACATCTCTAGACCCCTACGAGAGCGGCAAGTAACACTGCCAATTCTAGGGTTAGGGGACCCGGTCTCGACTCCTCGAGATGGTCTCCCACTGGACCCTAGAACCCGGTTACTTGTGCTCCCCGCCTTGGGTCTACCTAATGCGGAAAAATAAATAATATACAACAGTGACATCTTCCGCTACCTGGAAGTGCCCCAATAAAAGAATATTACATACAAATGAATTTTACATGAATGAAAAAGAAAAACTCTCATCTCACATAAAACCCTCGGCTATTCTAACGCGACGATCCAATACAACATATCACAGCAACACATAATATCTCATATCATCAACGTAAGCAAGTATGCGTATCCCGATTGTCGTTGATGTATAGCAACGAAGCCGGCGATACACCACATACTACGCTTACGGTCACAGAAAAGAAAGTGTAAAACTACAACAGTTGGAATCCGCAATCTCTTTAGACATCGCATGCCTAACCAAATGAATTGACATCTCATGCCTAACAATTATAAACCCCGCATTTTAGTCTCATTATCGAAAACACTTTTCAATATCAAGTCGGGCAATTCAACAAGATTCCCGACGTCCTGATCAAATGCTCGTCGCAAACTTTAGTAGACGGCCGCACCCCCAGATGCGATCGACGAAGTGCACTAAGGCGGAACACCGCTGCCGCGAGCACCCGAACGGATGCTTTCGGCGACGAGGTTCTCCTACAGTCACTTGGTCGGGGCTATGGGGTGTAGCTGTCTATTAAGTTTACCCGGCGAGTATCCGCGTACGCTACGTGATTGCGACGAACTTTTGATCACATCAAAATTCCGTGGCAACCGATCATCTGAGACTAAACTGCTATGTTTATAATATTCAAATTAGTTATCTCATAACTACCTGTGGATTCCAAATATTGTATCACATTCTAGATAAATAGACAAAGTTAAACTTTCCGATCGAATCATCAAACACCCAAGATTTCCCCAATATATCTTAACAGTTGAAATCAGTTTAAAAACATCCATCACATGCTACAGTACCAATGGTCCAGCCATAGAAGGGTCAAGCCAACGCCTCACATGTGGCACGCCGTACTGCCCCAAACCCTAAGGTTCAAAGGGCAGTTCAAGACGGTCACATAATCGAGTTAAGGTTTGTTGTCTTCTAGAGGGACCATCGCGTTACTTGCATGACTTAGAACGTTCTTAAACACGAGAAAAAATCCAACTTTTGAAAAAATTTCCGACAGGGGAAAAAGTGAGTTATTGATATCCGTTCGAACTTTTTAACAGTTTCTAAAAGTTATCCGGAAAAACACAGACAAGATTAGACAATCCGATCGAATCACCGAAGTCCCAATACAACCCCAGAAAACTCAACTGTTGAGTGCAGATTAAAGCTTCCCAGAGAACAGAGGCAACAGATACGGCCATTACTGTATCAAAACGAATCCCTAACCATTACAAACGGCCGCGGAACCGCCGTAATAGGAGGCTATTGCCGCGGTTCCGCGGCGCTACAGTGGAATTAGGGTTTCGTTTTCTGCAGTAACCCTTATAATTTCCTGCTCTATTTTCTGCTGATTTTTAATTCCAAGAAATCCCTGTTTTTGAAAAAAGTCCAGAGAGCATGTAAAATTGGGGTTTCGGGTTCGATCGGGTTTCTAACATCGTCTACGCATCGCCTAAGGCTCTAGCTTGGCTCTGATACCACTGTAGGGTTGCTATGCACGCGCACAAGGGTCTACGAGGCATCAACCATGCCCGATTAAAAATTTAGCCTTGCCGAACAACCCGAATACGGATCTTTAAACTAGAGATTAGGCGAAAACTAATATGTTAACAACTTTAACACTAAGTGAGAGGGATTACAACCTTTATAGATCCGGTCCTTCACTTCATATGCTCCGTGTTGTGGTCCCTTCACTGCGATCATCGGGATCCGGACTCTCGAGAGGTTCCACGAAGAGAAAGATGCAATCTTTGCTTCCGATCTTCGATACTAAGATGATCTACCTTGAAGTTCCGTTAACACAAGCTAACACTCATGAAATGATGTGAACACCCTCATCTAAATGGCAAGAGAAGATGAGGATGATGAAATAGGATTTTTGCTCTCTTTATTTATCTTTTTCTCATATTTATTCATCACTTTGGAAAAACTAGTAAGCTTTTTCTATGAAAGGAATGAAGGAAGAAGATGAACAATAATAGAATTCCTTTTGTGATGAATAATGCAAAAGAGATAATGATGAATTATACAACCATGGTTGACTTAACCATTGTAGAGAATTGACCAAGGGTTTGGGTTGAGTTAAGAATGAGTCACTAGAAAATATCTTTTCCAAAACAAAATAGAAAACCTTCTAGAATCTACTAGAAGTCATTAACCCAAATCAAACCCTAATCTTGATTAATCTTTACTAAACATGTTGCATTAGTTATCATATCATGTTACAATATTATATATCACATATATAATATTTATTGTAACCAAATAAAATAATACAATTAACATATAGCGCATATATATCAATGTATTACCCGAGTGAGAAAAAGAATGTTTTAGTGAGCTAATATTAGTTAATGTAATTTAATATATCATATATATTATTATACAGTAAATTATCGAATCAACACTTGATCCGACAATCCGGCTATATCGCATATAACCGATTAATATTTATCCGTACCGATTCATCGAATCAACACTTGATCCGATGACCCGGCTGATATCAAATATCACGAGAACATAATACGGTATCATATATCGTATTATCCTCGGTCCCGCACATATCACATATGTGCTCCTACTCCGTTTTGCCTGAGTCAAGAAACCTCTGTGTAGGACTCTAAAGAATCGTCAATACGCCGGCAGTAAGTGATGATCATATCAAACACCCACAAGCTGCAAGCGGTCAGCTAAACGTAACAGCCACCCAGGTATTGAGCGCTCAGAAGATCAACAAGCAAGCCTGTACATTCTTCTGTGAATCCAAACAGTAACACTCCCGTACAGTCCGGTCTCGTCGTCTGATATGTCGCATATCTCTCCTAGGGATGGTAAACGTCAGACCCCAGTAGCTCGATAAGTCGTGTCGATATGAGGTCTATAACAGTTCAAGAAACTACTGATAACACTTACCAGTAAATCTCAGCAACCCTGGCCAGGGATTTCCGGTTATAGCCAATCGAACACAGCACAACATCAACTCCCTATACCGGGAGAGACGAATCCCCTCCTATCGCTCATTGCCTCCATGTGATTCGGGACTGTACCCAAAAGCCACCTTTTTGCACGCCCTCTTGGACGTGGTATGATGGAAATCAAAGCACAGTGGGAATCACACAAGACTCTATGACGATCTCGGGTCAACAGACTACTCTGTACCAGTGTCACCGGAGAACTGCCATCTGACGTATGGTATAATACCATCTGGGAGTTCTCGGCGAGTCCGTCCAGTGTACCCAGTCTCCACTGAGCACCCGTACACCATCCTTGATGTCAAACACCGATGGATATGGGATCATCCATCGCCCATCATATGGGTCAAGATGTGTATACGCTAGTCTACTCTGGTGTATCGATGCCCTGTCTCGATATACCCTCGACTAGGAACAGTTATAGGATGTACTCGTCGACTACCGTGGCCCCACTAGTATGATCTCATCATAGTCCCAGTAGTCGAGTACATATCCTAAGGGCTTTATCAACATGTAATATAGAGACAAACAGAGTACATGTTAAGATAAAGTACAACCAGATAGCATACTATCATGTCGAGCAAGAAAGTCCTCCCTATATATGTCCTAGCATCCACTACAATATACATCGTATGTACAGTAATGGCCTCTAGGGCATACATATAACTAACAATGTATCCGTGAGTCGAGGAGTTTGCTAGGGATTATTTGTTTCCCAAGCGCCAAGGATTATTTGTTTCCTTGGGGTTTGAAACGAGTCGAGGATTTCCCACGAAGGCACTGGTGGCTCTGTGAGTCGATGCGGATCAGGAGGCTCTCGTCAAGGAGTGTTTGTATCCGTGAGTCGAGGAATTTGCTGAAGACACTGGTTTCTCCGGAGTTGGACTGAACCGTCAAGATTTGGCTTCGTCTTCTGGCGGAGCCTGTTAGGAAGGTATAGTTCCCTCTTTGTTTACGCCCTTGGATTGTATACAGGGATCGATGTGATCTTAACTGTAGGGCCAAAGTTTTATCATTTCTTCTTTTTTATTTTATTTTATTTCCGCGATGCTCTATCATTTCAGCTTTTATATCGCGAAGGTCGCGATTGCCCAATCATTTCGGCTATTTTTCGCGGTGCCCAATCATTTCGGCTATTTATTTTATTTTTACTCGCTGCTTTTTATTGCGAGTTGCCCAATCATTTCGGCCATTTTTCCATGCATACATTTTCTTTACTTGCTGTTTTTTTTATTGCAAGCTGCCCCATCATTTCGGCTATTTCGTATGCATGTGCGACCTACCAGCTTTTCACCGAAAACCTGAAATTAGACACCAATATCGGCATCAGCACCGCTACAACTGGGATATTACCAGGAGCGAATCATCATCTGCCTCTGTCGATATCGATCAAAGGTGGCTTAGCGAACAGGGTTAAGGTCCTGTCGGCTAAGGCTTTTGACTTCATAAGCCGTAAGGGTCTCACAAAGTTATTTCTCCCTACAAGTCGTGAGGATCTTATAGGTGTATTTTCTCCTTAGGAGTCGTGAGAATTCCTAAGTGTATGTTCCTCTGTAAGTCGTAAGGATCCTAGAAGAGGGCTTTCTCCTTGTAAGTCAAGAGGACTTACAAGGTTTGTTCATCATGCGTACATATCCCCGGTCACGGATGGAACTTGGTCAGGGAAATGTTTATTCGCGCCCGTGGATTGTATACAAGGGTCAGTATTGAGCCACTTGTAGGGCAATATCGGAAGTTGTGGGGGTTGCTTAAGCACAGGTTTAGGTCTCTGTAACTTAAGACTTTCAACTCTCATGAGCCGTGAGGGTCTCATAAGAGAGTTCTCCTTACGAGTCGTGAGGATCTCGCAAGTGTATTTTCTCCTTAGGAATCGTGAGGATCCCTAAGTGTGTTGCTCCTTTGTGAGTCGTAAGGATCTCACGCGGGTGGTTTCTTCTTACAAGGTCGAGGGGACCCTGTAAGTGTCTTTTGACGAGGTTGCGCTCTTTCGGGTTTTCACGAACACTCGCCGGTAGTCCTGCTGTTTTTACTCACGGAGCCCTTTTAGGGTTTTCATCCGTGCCCATTTTGCTTATGGACATACCGTCTTTTTTTTTATTCTTTTTATTTTCTTTTTTCTCTTTTTTTTACGAGGTCGCGCCCTTTCGGGTTTTCACGAACACTCGCCGGTAGTCCTGCTGTTTTTACTCACGGAGCCCTTTCGGGTTTTCATCCGTGCCCTTTTGCTTATGGACATACCGTTTTTATTTATTATATATATATTTTTTATCTCGTCAGCCTAAGGACGCTGCGGTATTAGTTTAAAGACGTTTCGATCTGTTATTAGTTTAAGGACATTTCGGTCCGTCACTAGTTTAAGGACGTCTCGGTCCGTCATGGAGAAGGCTGGCCACTGCTTAGAAAGCTTAAGCTTAGGAAGACAGCGAGCGGACATAGTCGTCGTCATCTATCATTGACCTAGGCAGTAACTCGCTAAGCGTAGTATTTTTTTAGGAACCGGCCATTTATCGGCCTGAAAGACCTTTCACCGTGCATGTCCATGAGTAGATAGGCCCCACCCTGGTAGACCTTATCTATGATGTATGGGCCTTCATAGTTTGGTTCGAATTTTCCCCGCTTGGCGCGATTGGGGATCATAGGCCTTTTGACCACTAACACGAGTTCGCCCTGGCGGAATGTCCTCGGTCGGGTCAGTCTTTCTTATGAGCGCGTCATCTTCGCTTTATAAGCTTCGAGATTTTGTTGCGCTATGAGCCGTGTTTCTTCAAGGGCATCAAGCTCCTCAAGCCGAAGGTTAGCATTTTCTTCGTCCGTCAGCTCGTAGTGGACTGCCACTCGTAGAGAGGGTAACTCTATCTCGAGGGGGAGTACTGCTTCGGTACCGAACACCAACGCGTACGGCGTTGTGTTCGTGGCCGTCTTGAATGTAGTTCGATATGCCCAAAGAGCTTCTTGCAGTCTTTCGTGCCAGTCTTTCTTATTTCGGGACACCATTTTCTTTATGATTTTTGTCAAGGCCTTGTTGAAGGCTTCAGCTAGTCCGTTGGCTCACGGATTATAAACCGAGGAATATCTCCAGTCTATATTATGCTGTTGCACGAAGCGACTGATCTTGTGGCTTCTGTAAGCTGGCCCGTTATCGGAGATGATCCGTCGCGGAGTTCCAAACCGATATATGACATGCGTCTTGAAGAAATGGAGGATATTCTCCGTCTTAACTTCTCTTAACGGTACTGCTTCTGCCCATTTGGAGAAGTAGTCAGTCGTCGCCAGGATGAAACGATGTCCTCTAGACGATGCTGGTTCGATGGGGCCGACTATATCAGTCCCCCATATTTCGAATGGCCAGCTAGCCACCGTTGGATGTAATGGATTTGGATGCTGATGGATGAAATCCCCATGAATTTGACACGAGTGACACTGCTTCACATATTCGAGGCAGCCTTGGATCATCGTGGGCCAGTAGTAGCCCATCCGTTTGATCTTCAACTTCATCTTTGGGCCTACTTGGTGAGAACCGCAGAGTCCGTCATGAACTTCCTGGACGACCCTTTTCGTTTCGTCGGGTCCTAAGTATCTCAGCCACAAAGAATCAAATGACCTCTTATACAGAGTATCGTTGATGAAGGCGAAAGACAGGACTCGTTTCATGAGCTGATATCTTGTGGACGCTTCTTCAGGCATTCGGTGGGACTTGAAGTAATCTATGAAGATTTCTCTCCAATCCTCGGTATTTTCCCAATCTTTTACTTGCAGGGTTGTCTGCTCATTCGCTCCTTTTTCTTCGAATGATTCCGGAGATATTTCTGCTGGGGCAAGTACTCGACGGCTTTGCACCACGATTCTAACGTCATCGAGGTTCTCGTCAGCCAGTTCTTTAGCAAGTTTGGCCAATGCGTCTGCTTTGCTGTTTTCCGCGCGCGGTATGTTCTCCAAAGTGTAAGAGGGGTTTTGGGTTAACAGTTGTTGCACTTTTTCACCGTATTTCACCAACTCCGGTTTGCACGTTTGGTAGTCGCCGTTTACTTGACTAACGACCAGTTGAGAATCCCCGTATATGAGAAGATTTTCAATTCCCATGTCAATGGCGATCTCGAGGCCTGCTATCAGAGCTTCATATTCGGCTTCATTGTTTGTCCTCGGCTCTATTAAGGAGAAAGCGAAGCGCATGATCCTTCCTTGTGGTACATTGTTTGCGCTTCTTCATGGAAGATGCTCCATCAAAATAGAGTTCCCATCGGGTATCGTTCCCATCGATAGCGTCAAACGCATGTTCGTCTGGCAACTCGCAATTTGATTATAGAGGTACATTGTTTGCGCTTCTTCATGGAAGATGCTCCATCAAAATAGAGTTCCCATCGGGTATCGTTCCCATCGATAGCGTCAAACGCATGTTCGTCTGGCAACTCGCAATTCAGAGGAGAATCGGCGGGTATTGGATGCTCAGCGAGGAAGTCGGCGATGGCCTGGCCTTTCACTGCCTTGAGAGGTTGATAGGTTATCGAGAACTCCATTAAGAGCAGGGCCCATTTAGCGAGTCGTCCCGTCAGTATGGCCTTTGACATCAAGTATTTAAGGGGGTCCACCTTCGAAATGAGACGGACCTCATGCGCCAACGCATAGTGCCTGAGCTTTGATATCGCGAAGATCAACGCCAGGCAGTGTTTTTCAATGGGGGAGTAGTTGCTTTCTGCCCCCAGCAAAACTTGACTTAAGTAATAGAGTGCTCTTTCTTTCCCTTGATCGTTCTCTTGTGCCCATAATGCGCCTAAGGAACCTTCGAGGGCGGTCGTGTAGAGAATGAGAGGCTTTCCCTTAACTGGAGCAGCCAACACCGGCGGGTTCTGCAGATATTGCTTGATCTCGTCTAGTGCACTTTGGCATTTTTGGTCCCAGACGAACGGGGTCCCCTTCTTCATCAGGTGGCTGTAGGGACGGCACTTGCCTGAAAGATTGGCTATAAATCGCCGTATGTATGCGAGCTTCCCTTGGAGAGATCGCAACTGTTTGAGAGTTCTCGGCGGAGGCATTTCTATGATCGCTTTGATCTTTGACGGATCTATTTCAATACCTCGGTGTCGAATAATGAACCCCAGGAATTTACCTGAGGAAACTCCAAATGTACACTTGAGCGGGTTCATCTTCAAGTTGTATTGCCGAAGGCGTTGAAATACAGTTTTTAGGTGCTCGAGATGTTCCTCGTATGATTTGCTTTTAACCACGAGATCATCGATATAGCATTCGACGATTTCGTGTATAAGGTCATCGAAGATCTTCGTTATGGCCCTTTGGTAGGTGGCACCGGCGTTCTTTAAACCGGAGGGCATCACCTTGTAACAGAATATTCCTAGAGGGGTCCTGAAGGCTGTGTGCTTCTAGTCTTCTGGATGCATTTTTATCTGATTATATCCTGACGAGCCGTCCATGAAGGAGAAACTCTCATGAGTGGACGTATTGTCTATCATCAGTTCGGTGACTGGCACTGGAAAATCGTCCTTCGGACAAGCTTTATTGAGATCCCGGAAATCCACGCATATGCGCACTGTCCCGTTTTTCTTCATCACCGGGACGATGTTGGCGATCCATTCAAGGTATTGAACATCCTGGGTGAAGCCAGAGTCGATCAGTTTCTTGACATCGGCGTTGATACTCATCTCGAGCTCAAGCCGCATTCTCCTCGGCGTTGATACTCATTTCGAGCTCAAGCCGCGTTCCCCTCCGAACGGCGGCGCGCAGGACCTCGATGTCCTGACGCTGGGATTCGGGACAGATGCTATTTGGTTTTATCCGTCCACCTCTCCGAAGATGCCAAGTTGATTTATGGCACCGTATATCGGAGGTTTAGACGGATGCGGCCGATGTAGCAGACTTCGTCAGATTCCCCCTCGCTTGAGGGGTTTTTGATTGTGGGGACGCTCTTCCCTGCAGGCGCAAGCCCCTGCAGTTAATTACGCTACCGCATCGCGGTAACAACTTTCTCCTTCTCCAGAATTTCACTTCGTGTCGTGTGTATTTGTTTTGTTTGTGGTTGCCCGTGGATTGTATACGGAGACTGAGTAATGCCGTCGCCCGTAGGACGCGGATTAGTCCAAATCCGTATTTAATTAGATTTGGGTTTGGTGTTTTTAGTTTAAGGATGCATTAGTCGCGTTGCGGCTAAGATCAACTTAAACGTTCGTTAAGGATACGATAGTCCTGTTTGAGACTAAGATCAACTTAACGTGATAATCCATTTAATATCTGGCCATCGGGACTCGTCACCTCTCTAACGTCGTTGAAGGATTACAACGGCAGATGTCAGAGGAGTTCAGAGATGTACCCTTGAACCAAGGTTGATTTGGAGTTTTATAGTCCGTTTGAATATTTAAGGATACGTTAGCCGTGTTTGGGGGCTAAGATCAACTTAAACGGGATCGTTTAGATCCGGCAAAAGAGCATTTGGAGGCTCTATTGTTCCTAGTTTAGGGAGGTAGTGGTCCATAGGTAGTTTAGGGACGTGGTGGTCCATGTTCCAGTTTAGGGACGTGGTGGTCCATGTTCCAGTTTAGGGACGTGGTGGTCCGACATTAGTTTAAGAACGTTTCGGTCCGACATTAGTTTAAGGACGTTCCGGTCCGACATTAGTTTAAGGACGTTTCGGTCCAATATTAATTTAAGGACGTTTCGGTCCAATATTAGTTTAAGGACGTTTCGGTCTACGAGTTTAAGGACCCCGCAATCCATATACGTGTGGTCGTTGGGACCCGTCACCTCTCTGACGTCGTTGAAGGATTACAGCGATAGGTGTCAGAGGAGTTCGGAGATGTACCCTAGAACCGGTAGTAAATTGATTTAAGAGAGCAATCTTGCTCGGTCAATTTAATTTAAGGACTTACGGCCAAAATTGGGCTAAGTCCAGTTGAAAATGTTCAACATTTTATTTGCTTTTGCATCGCATTTCTTCTTATTTTTATTTGGGCTTTGCCCAGAAAGGATGCCGAGCATCAATTTGTTTTGGGATCTGCCCTTTATAAATGATGCAGAGCATCAATTTATTTTGGGCTCTGCCCTTTATAAATGATGCCGAGCATCAATTTGTTTTGGGCTCTGCCCTTTTATTGCTTTGCAATTTATTTTGGCCTGCTTGGTCTTTTTGATTTGGGCCTGGCCCTTTTAGGAAATGCATTACATTTATCAGGCGCTTTGCGCCAATCAGAGAGCGCAAGCGCTCATGGTGATGACACGTGTCATGCAGCGCAGTGCGCTGCGCTAGTGTGCTACGCTTGCGCTGCTGACACGTGGCGTGCTCTGGTGAGGTGTGCCAATCACAGATAGCAGAGCTCTGTTTCAAAAGCGCATAGAGCCATTGGTTCAGATGCTGACATGTGGCGCTCTCTGGTGGCTTGCGCCAATCCAAGAGCGCAACAGTGCAGTTTTGCAAGTGCAAGGCACTATAATTTAGGAATCTTTTAGATTCAATGAACAGAAG
Organism: Agapanthus africanus; assembly: GCA_030015575.1. Taxonomy (NCBI): domain Eukaryota; kingdom Viridiplantae; phylum Streptophyta; class Magnoliopsida; order Asparagales; family Amaryllidaceae; genus Agapanthus; species Agapanthus africanus. The sequence goes on from JASDDO010000028.1 coordinate 113,075,525, forward strand.
TGCAAAGCACTGTTAAATTCTTTGATCTAATTTAGATCAAAGAAAAAGATAAGTTTTTTTTTCCTCTTATCTTAAAGAACCAAAGGTTCATGAAAAAGTGCAAAGCACTATTTTAATTTATCCCTTTATTTAGTTATGTTTTAAAGATCAATGATCTTGTTTTTAGATCACTGATCTGTTCATAAGAGAATTTTCTCTTCTCTCAAAGGTTTTTACCTTCTGTTGTTCTTGAGGAGTTCTCGAGAGTTCTCTTCTCTTTTTTTTAGAAAGATGTTCTTCTTTTGAATTGAGGTCTGGGGTCCTTTTTATAGTGCCCATAAATTAGTTAAATTTGTTAAAGAGATCTTTCTCTGAGTGATTTGGGGAATTTTCCCCACCGTTGGATCTTTGATCCAAAGGCCTCTGCTTTACAGAAGAAAATCTTCTTGTTTTAACAAGAACAGAAAGATTTCTTTATATCTCCATTCTGTTTTGCGCAACTCCCCAGCGCTTGACACGTGTCGCGCAGTGCAGCGCTTGCGCAGCTGTGCTTGCGCGACTGCGCAGACACGTGTCGTGCAGTGCAGCGCTTGCGCAACTGTGCTTGCGCAGTTGTGTTTGCGCAACTGCGCCGACACGTGTCGCGCAGTGCAGCGCTTGCGCAACTGAAACGTTGCTTCCTTTACTTTTTTGTTTTAAACAGAGCTTTGCTCTGATTGGTTGCGCTGCCTCGGGTGCTGCGCTGATGCGTCTGCGCTAGACACGTGGCGCCCTGCGCTCAGCGCAGAGGATCTGAAGCGTCGCTTCATTTATTGAAACTTAGATTTTGGGCAAATCGGAAGCGTCGCTTCTCCTGAGATATCTTTTCATCTCCTTTTTTCAAGTCAAACTCGTATTTCCAAAATTCTGATTTCCCATGCCTTGGAAATGATTTCATTGTGCACAGAATCTTCTGCGCCTGGGTCTATATATATAATTCGAGGCTGAGCCTTTTCTTCTCTCATTTTCAGAGAACTTCTTCGATCATGGCTTGCAATCGCCCTCATGCCCGCTGACAACCATGGGAGGTGCCGATTCGGGACATTGTTCCCCGTTTTGCTGCGCGCTTGGTGGACTCCTCTCTTTCGGAAGAGCAGTGCGATGCCGCAATGTACGAGCTTTCGACTCGTGTGGGGTCTCCTCTTCCCCCGGGTTCCATTTGGCTTCGGATGATCCTTGCCTCAGTGCTCGCCGACATTCCCCCTCCTCCGGCGGAGATGTCCTCGGCAATGCTTGATGTGGCCGAGGATAAGATCGAGAGCTTTTTCGAAGCGCTCTTGATCACCAAAGCCCTGAGGGACTTCTCCTTCTACTTGCTAAGCCAGATACGGGCTCGTCGGGTCGTCATCGCCACTTTTTCCCAGGAGTGCGGCGTCGACCGTTGGATAGCTACCCCTCGGGAAGATCGCCGCTTCGACGTGATGGAGAAGACGGAGAGGGAGCTGAATAATCTTCTTTTTCTTTTTGTGAACCCTTGTCTCTCTGATCCCGTATTCGGTGATCTTTTTTAAATGTAATAACAATAAGAATGAATAAGTATTTTTCTTTTTAATCAAGTACTTCATTGTCTGTTAAGGGTTCTTTTATTTTAGCTCTCTGTTGTGCTTGTGCATCGTATGATTTTAATTTGTTATTATCAAGTGCATGTAATTTTGCATGGATAAATTGCCTTTGGCACTTAGCCCCTTCTTCCGCGCTAGCGCATCTGCGCTGCCACGTGTCGCGCAGCGCACAGCGCAGCGCAACTGCGCTGCCACGTTTCGCACAGCGCAGAGCGCGGCGCGGCGCTTCCTTTAACAGAGCTTTGCTCTAATCGGGCGTGCCTTCTTGGACGCTGCACTAATGTATCTGTGCCAGACACGTGGCGCGTCGCGCGCAGCGCAAAGGATCTGAAGCGTTGCTTCATTTATTAAAGTTTAAATTTTCAAAGTAAAGCTTTGTTTCTAATTGGGGGAAGATGAAGCGTTGCTTCATCTCCCGCCTTGGAATTTGAACAGAGTATTGCTCTGATTGGGGTAAACAATGGTTATCGCCGCACTAAGGTCGGGTCTTAGGCACAAAGAGTGGCTCTGCTCTTTTGCATTAGTGCAAGCTAAGACCATGGCCGAAGTAAAAGCTTGGACCGAGTGAGAGATCCAACTCGAATCAGAGGTGAACTCAAATCGGGGGTGAGGCGACCAAGCCGACCGAAAGAAGAGGGGCAGAGAAGAGAAAAATAGGATCGACCGACCAAAACCCTACTCCCCGAAGTTCCAGAAGTACACTCCTTTTAATATCTCCCAGACCGAGCCGTTGGAGGAAGCTAAAAGCGAGAGGTTCTTCAGGCTTTCGCCGGCTACCCGAAGCACGGGCAAGCGGCTCTAAGGCCCGTATTGTGCCTATCACCGGACGCAAGGACATCCGACCGAGAATTGTAAACAGCTACGCGATTACCTCAAGGAGCCGATCCGCTCCGGTCACTTGGAAAAGTACCTACGAGATAAACATCAAGCGGATAGGGGATAACCCGGTCAAATTAAAGACGGAGAGCTGACGATCGGACAGATCATGGTCATCGCCAACTGACCCAAGTCTGAGCAACAAGGACACCTACCGAAACCGGACATTCAATGCAGAAGAATTTAAATTGAATCACATAATCTGTATTTTATTCAATAATAAAGATTCTGACTTCCCTGCAATCTGAACTACTTCTCTTTGTTTCCTTGCTAAAACTCCGTGCATGGTCGACGAATGTCTTCCTGCTAGGTTCATCCACCAGCGGGTAGCCTCCTGCCAAACAACGTTGTGGATCTAAAGCCCTCATCACGAGGCCGCCGAGCAATTTCCTGCTGGCTAATCCCTAGCGGGTAGCTTCCTATCCAACAACGCTAAAGATTGAAAGCCCTCCTCACGAGGCAACCGAGAACTTCCTGCTCGATTATCCACGAGCGGGTATCCTCCTGCCCAACAACGCTGTGGATCCAAAGCCCTCCTTTCGAGGCCACCGAGCAGCTTCCCTGCCCAGTCCATCCGTAGCGGGTAGCTTCCTACCCATCTACGCTAAGAATCTAAAGCCCTCCTCACGAGACGACCGAGCAGCTTCCTGCTCGGTCATCCACCAGCGGGTAGCCTCCTACCCAACAATGTTGTGGATCTAAAGCCCTTATCACGAAACTGCCGAGCAATTTCCTGCTGGCCAATCCCTAGAGGGTAGCTTCATATCCAACAACGCTAAGGATTGAAAGCCCTCCTCACGAGGCAACCCAGCGGCTTTCTGCTCGGTCGTCCACCAGCGGGTAGCCTCCTGTCCAACAATGCTGTGGATCCAAAGCCCTTCTCTCGAGGCCACCGATCAGCTTCCCTGCCCGGTCCATCCCTAGCGGGTAGCTTCCTACCCATCTACGCTAAGGATCTAAAGCCCTCCTATCGAGGCCACCGAGCAGCTTCCCTGCCCGGTCCATCCCCAGCGGGTATCTTCCTACCCATCAACGCTAATGATCTAAAGCCCTCCTGCAAAGGCCACCGAGCAGTTTCCCTACCCGGTCCATCCCTAACGGGTAGCTTCCTACCCATCAACGCTAAGGATCTAAAACCCTCCTACAGAGGCCACCGTGCAGATTCCTGCTCGGCTAATCTCCGAGGGGTAGATTCCTACCCTACGAAGACATGGATCTAGGACCCACATTGAGGAAGAATATGTTATGGCCGACCTATTCTAACTTGGATGATTTTCAACTCATGCAAAAACACATGGTCATCGCCTCGACTCCGAGGTATAAACTGATGCCGACCTTCCTAGCCTAGGGATATCTTTTGATGCATCCTAAATGAACGATCGCCACCTTGACTCCGGGGAGCGGGAGGGTATCGTAACAACCTTCCTGCACTTGGCTATTATTCGACTTACACTCAAAGCGTGATCGTTACCTAAAAATCCCGGTATAGACCTACGACCTAATACTTGCAACAGAATGAAAATTCAAACAAGAAGAAGACTGACGAGCTAAGGTACTCACGCAGAAAGCAGACGGTTATGCAGAGGAAAATAAGCTCAACTTTATTTATATTCTAAAATTTTACAAGGTATTCTGGGCTCCTCAGCCTTACAAAAATGCCCGGAGGCTTACCAAAACGCTAAAAAGAAAAATAAAAACTCCCAAGGGAAGATAGCTCAGGCCGTGGGTTCCGCCGAGATTTCGCCCTGCTCGACACTGTCCTCAGGGGCTGGGGCTTCGGTCTCTTGGACTGCTTCGCCCCCTGCGACCACCTCGATGTCCACCCCCTGCGGCACGTCCTCGGAGATCGAGTACTTAGCATGAAGCTCACCGTCGGCAAACTCCGTCATTGACGCCTTGACGGCGTCGAGGGCCTCGTGCCAAACGACGGTCGAGGGTTCGGCGAGGTTGGCATAGAACTGGTCAGACGCATTATATCTCTCCACGGACTTCATCGCTCGGACCTCGGCAAGCTTCACCGCCTCGAGCGCCACCTAAGCATCCTTCTTGCTGGCGTCCCTCGACTTATTCATTGTTTTATAGAGGTTACCAACCTCCTCCAACTTAGCCTGGATGGTCCGGTTGGATTCACTCAGAAGTCGGTGAGACTCCTTATACTTGGAATTCGTCAGCTCCTCGGCGACCACTCGAGCTTCGAGGACGGCTATCTTCTCTCCGCCTGCTGCAGATGAAAGCGCAGATCCTCTTCCCGCGAGGACGATTCGTCCGCCTTCTTCATGGCCGGGACTATCTCCTCGGATTCCATATTGATAATGAGGGCGCAGTGGTGGAGGACCTGGGGAAAGCAGCAAAAGGAGTTAGAAATGTTCAAACTAAAAGAAGAAAAATACTTAAGAAAATTCTTAAAGGAAAATGGATACCGACCTGAACTGCCTCTTGAGCAATGGCTGCCACCTAGGCCTTCAGGGTCCTGTGGGGAATGTTACCCCCAGCTGGTTGCTCCATGTCGGGGAGCAGGCTGTCGGCGATGGAGAGCCCCGAGGGCACCCCGAAGCAGAAGTCCCCCTCCTACACTGGAATTCCGGTGGAGGGCGCCCGAGAGACCGTTCTTTTTTACTTTTTGAGGGGAACGTCGGTGGGTTCGTCCTCCTCCTCCTCCCTCACCCGGGGCGCCTGGTCCCGTGCATGCTTCTGCCTCCCCACGCGGCTGTCTTCCAGGGCTCGGGACGCAGCAGAAGGCTTTTCCGGTGGAGTTGGCTTTGGGGCTGAGCTCGGGCTAGGCCTGGATGAGCTTCTACCCCCGGCTTTCTTCTGGGCCTTCGCGGCCATGGCAGCTAAGAACTTGGATCGGTCCATTTGCTCTGCAAAAAAGAGAATACACAAAAGAGAGTTAGTGAAGTTGAAAAGAGCAAAAGAAAATTCATCAAAGTCTAAATGGATCGTCTACTGCCCTAACTTACCCAGAAAGCGCGGGGGGCTGAGCCCAGCCTAGCTCAAAGCCTGCTTAGAAAGCAGGACGTGGGCCCGCTGGATCGGCTCCCAAAAAGACACCACCCTCGCCTCAGGTGAAGATGATGGTTTCGCCCTCGGGCAGTCAGCCATGTGCCACTGTGTAGGCATGGGACAATTCTCACCCTCAGGTGGCCCGACAAATACGAACTTCTCCTTCGATTCATGGATGGAAGAAGGGACGACTACCACACCCGACCCGGCCATCCCGCCCTTACGTTTTTTGAAGGAAAAATACACCCAGATCGGCTCATCCTTGCTGGTGTCAGGGTGATTCTTATAACAGAGAAAAGAAACGAGGAGGGTCAAACTGAAGGGGATGTTTTCAAGTTTCAACCGGACCAGAAACCCGAGGAGGATTCTCCACGAGTTCGGCGCTAGCTGGCCCGGGGCAAGAAGGAAGCAACGAAGCACCCCACATACCTCGGTTGAGAAGGGCAGACGTATTCCGACCCGGAATGCTTCCAAATACAGGGCAATTTCCTTGCCCTGCACCTAGTCGGCCCACTCACCCTCTCTAGCTAAACGAAGCGAATAGTTGGAGAGATATGGAATCGAGCCCGAATCTCGGTATGCTCATCTACATTCCTCAAGACGGAGGGCGCATCACGGGCGTTCCTGATGCGCACCTTAGAGGCCCTTGTCGCCGCCCGACGGCGAACGACACGGGCAGCCCTGGCTCTAGGGGCGAGCCCAACACATATGACGTGGCAGAAGAACCCTCTCGGCTATCTGAAGCCGGAGAGGAGGAAGACCCACCGGACTCAGCTCCAACAACTGGAGCCTCATCGTCTGACTCTACCCTAACTATCTCTACAAACTCCTCGGATGAAGACATCTAACCTGATTCAAGGGAAGTGGCTCGCCAAGGAAAAATCACTGGTGATCCGATATAAAGGGAAGGAATGCCGGGAAATCTTTGACAATGAGAGTGAATTATGGTGGAAGTGTTGGCCCTAGAGGGGGGTCCCCTCTTATTTATACACTCCAAAGAAAGCATCCGACAGCCCAGATCGATTCCCGCCAAAACGAAACATTGCGCCAGCCAGCCGTCAGAGCTCCATATGGCGATCGGCCATTGGGGACGTCCCTTCGGTTACAGGCGACAGCGACAGCCTGTTGCTTCCACTAACCGACATCCGACACGTGTCCTGTATCCTAACTAGCGACCGACGGAAACGACGCCCCCTCTTTAAAGCGCGATCATTTCATTGATCCGCTGATGCCATCGGGGATACGCGTGAAGATTGTATATTAGTTATATGTATGCCCTAGAGGTCACTGTTGTACATGATTGTATATTACAATGGATGCTTGGACATATATAGGGAGGACTTTCTTGCTCGACATGATAGTATGCTATTTGGTTGCTCTTTATCTTAACAAGTAGACTAATATTGTGATGCTGTCTTGCTCTCACATGTTGGTCTAGCTCTTAGGATATATAGTTGACTACCAGGATTATGATGCATATCATACTAGTGGGGCCAGGGTAGTCCACAAGTTCATCCTTTAATTGTTCATTGTAAAGGGTGTATCGAGACGGGGCATCGATATTCCAGAGTAGACTAGCGTATACGCTTCTTGACCCATTTGATAGGCGATGGATGATCCCATATCCATTGGTGTTTGACATCAAAGATGGTATACGGGTGCTCAGTGGAGACTGGGTACACTGAACACGACTCCCTGAGAACTCCTAGATGGTATTATACCTAACGTCATATAGCAGTTCTCTGGTGACACTGGTACAGGTTAGTCTGTAGACCCGAGATCATCATAGAGTCCTGTGTGATTCCCACTGTGCTTTGATTTTCACCTTACCACATTCAAGAGAGCGTGCAAAATGGTGGTTTTTGGGTATAGTCCCGAGTCACATGAAGGCAATGAGAGATAGGAGGGGATTCGTCTCTCCCGGTATTGGGGGTTGATGTTGCGCTGTGCTCGATTGGCTATAACAGGAAGTCCCTGGCCAGGGCTGATACGGAGATTTACTGGTAAGTGTTATCAGTAGTTTCTCGACCCGTTATGAGCCTCATATCGGCATGACTTATCAAGTTACCGGGGTCTGACGTTTACCACCCCTAAACTCGATATGCGACATATCAGACGAAGAGACCGGACTGTACAGTAGTGTTACTGTTGGATTTACAGAAGTATAGACAAGATTGCTTGTTGATCTTCTGATCGCTCAATACCCGGGTAGCCGTTATGTCCAGCTAGTACCGCCGATGGCTTGTGGGTGACTGATATGATCATCACCTATTGCCGGTGTATTGACGAGTCATTAGAGTCCTACACAGAGGTTTCCCAGCTCATGCGAAATGAAGTAGGGCACATATGTGATATGTGCAGGACCGAGATTAATACGTGTATGTGATACCGTATTTCAATCTCACGATACAGGTTATATGTAATATAACTGGATTGTTGAATCAAGTGTTGATTCAATGATATGTTATATATATATGTGATATACATATAAATGATATTAGTCGGTGTATGCGATACAACCGGGTTATTAAATCAAGTGTTGATTTAATAATTTAATGTGTAATTATATATTTGATATATTAATATACATTAACTAATATTAGCTCACTTAAGAAAATGTTTTCTCTTTATACATTTAATATATATGTGATATATGTTAATGTATTTATTTTGTGTCATGCTAGATGATATATTGGACTTGGGTGTGTAAGACTCATACCTAACTAGAGATAATTTAGGTGTTTAAATATTAAGAGAAAAATCAAAATTAGGTGGAAATTAGCATGGCTAAGATGCTTATGGAAGCATAGAGAGGGTTTGACTAAAGTCCACTAATTTTGTTTTACTCTAGATATTTATTAACCTAACCATTATCTTAGCCATGGTTAAGCCTCTACATGAGTGATATATGATATTTTCTCACTCATGGTTTACACTTGATCATTCTTGAGTTTCTTCTTCATCTCCTTCTTGCTCTCTAGTTTTGAGTGAGAAAAGAAAAGAAAGAGAGAAAAATTATTCTAAAGTGAGCAACATTCCTACTTCACCGATCTATACCAAACTAGCCATTTAGTATAGGTTGTTTCTTCACCAGTTCATCAATTAGTGAAGAGATAACTTGAGTTAGCGATTCTTCGACGTAGAACATTTTCGGCCTCGAAGATCCTTGAGCTAGCTTGTTCTTTTCACCTAGTGGAGCCTAACGAGAGTCCGGGAGACCATCACTTGGAGCTAAAGGACTACTACACGGAGGTTTAGAAGTGAAGGACCGGTCTACAAAGGCTGTATTCCTTATTCACATAGAGTAAAGTTGTTTACTTGTATAGTTTAACCCTAATTCTCTAGTTAGATCCTCTTTCCGGGTTGCTTAGCACTCTAAATTTTTTAAAATTGCATGCTTGATGCCTTATAAAACATAATGAGGATGCTAAGAAACCCAGCAAACCGGTCATTCAATGCAGTAGAATTTAAATTGAATCACATAATATGTATTTTATTCAATAATAAAGATTCTTGCTTCCCTGCAATCTGAACTACTTCTCTTTGTTTCCGTGCTAAAATTCCCTGCAGGGCCGATGAATGTCTTCCTGCTAGGCTCATCCACCAACGGGTAGCCTCCTGCCTAACAACGCAGTGGATCTAAAGTTCTCATCACGAGGCCGCCGAGCAATCTCCTACTGGCCAATCCTTAGCGGGTAGCTTCCTACCCAACAACGCTAAGGATCGAATGCCCTCCTCGCGAGGCGACCGAGAACTTCTTGCTCGGTCATCCACCAGCGGGTAGCCTCCTGCCTAACAACGCTGTGGATCCAAAGCCCTCCTCTCGAGTCCACCGAGCAGCTTCCCTGCCCGGCCCATCCCTAGCGGGTAGCTTCATACCCATCTACTCTAAGGATCTAAAGCCCTCCTCACGAAGCGACTAAGCAGCTTCCCGCTCGGTCATCCACCAGCGGGTGGCCTCCTGCCAACAACGTTATGGATCTAAAGCCCTCATCATGAGGCCGCCGAGCAATTTCCTGCTGGCCAATCCCTAGCGAGTAGCTTCCTACCCAATAACGCTAAGGATCGAATGCCCTCTTCGTGAGGCGACCGAGCAGCTTCCTACTCGGTCATCCACTAACGGGTAGCCTCCTGTCCAACAACGCTGTGGATCTAAAGCCCTCCTCTCGATGCCACCTAGCAGCTTCCCTATCCGGTCCATCCCTAGCGGGTAGCATCTTACCCATATATGCTAAGGATCTAAAACCCTCCTCTCGAGGCCACCGAGTAGCTTCCCTGCCCGGTACATCCCTAGCGGGTAGCTTCCTACCCATCAACGCTAAGGATCTAAAACCCTCCTGCAGAGGCCACCGAGCAGCTTCCCTGCCCGGTCCATCCCTAGTGCGTAGCTTCCTACCCATCAACGCTAAGGATTTAAAACCCTCCTACAGAGGCCACCGTGCAGATTCCTGCTCGGCTAATCTCCAAGGGGTAGATTCCTACCCTACGAAGACATGGATCTAGGACCCATATTGAGGAAGAATCAGTTATGGCCGACTTATAATAACTTGGCTGATTTTCAACTCATGCTAAAACACGTGGTCGTCACTTCGACTCCGAGGTATGGACTGATACCGACCTTCCTAGCCTTGGGATATCTTTTGATTCATCCTAAATGAACGATCGCCACCTCGACTCTGGGGAGCGGGCGGGTGATCGTCACCTAAAAAGCCCAGCATAGACCTACAACCTAACACTTGCAGCAGAATGAAAATTCAAACAAGAAGAAGACTGACGAGCTAAGGTACTCACGCAGAAAGCAGACGGTCATGCAGAGGAAAATATGCTCAACTTTATTTATATTCTAAAATTTTACAAGGTATTCTGGGCTCCTCAGCCTTAAAAAATGCCTGGAGGCTTACAAAAATGCTAAAAAGAAAAACAAAACTCCTAAGGGAAGATAGCTCAGGCCGTGGGCTTCGCCTGGATTTTGCCCTGCTCGAAACCATCCTTGGAGGCCAGGGCTTCAGTCTCTTGGACTGCTTCGCCCCCTACGACCACCTCAGCGCCCGCTCCCTGTGGCACGTCCTCGGAGAGCGGGTACTTAGCGCGAAGCTCACCGTCGGCAAACTCCGGCATTGATGCCTTGACGGCGTCGAGGGCCTCATGCCAAACGACGGCCGAGGCTTCGGCAAGGTCGGCGTAGAACTGGTCAGACGCCTTATACCTCTCCACGGATTTCACCGCTCGGACCTCGGCAAGCTTCACCGCCTCAAGCGCCACCTGAGCATCCTTCTTTCCGGCGTCCCTCGACTTCTTCATTGTCTTATAGAGGTTACCAACCTCCTCCAACTTAGCCTGGATGGCCCGGTTGGATTCACTGAGAAGTCGGTGAGACTCCTTGTACTTGGAATTCATCAGCTCCTCGGCGACCACTCGAGCTTCGAGGATGGCTATCTTCTCCTCCGCCTGCTGTAGATGAAGGCACAAATCCTCCTCCCGCGAGGACGATTCGCCCGCCTTTTTCATGGCTGGGGCTATTTCCTCGGATTCCATATTTACAATGAGGGCGCAGTGGTGGAGGACCTGAGGAAAGCAGCAAAAGGAGTTAGAAATATTCAAACTAAAAGAAGAAAAATACTTAAGAAAATTCTTAAAGGAAAACGGATATCGATCTGAACCACTTCCTGAGCAATGGCTGCCACCTGGGCCTTAAGGGTCCCACGGGGAATCTTGCCCCAAGCTGCTTGCTCCATGTCGGAGAGCAGGCTATCTGCGACGGAGAGCCCCGAGGGCACCCTGAAGCAGAAGTTCCCCTCCTGCACTGGAATTCCGGTGGAGGGAGTCCGAGAGACCGTTCTTTTTTGCCTTTTGAGGGGAACGTCGGCGGGTTCGTCCTCCTCCTCCTCTTTCGCCCGGGGCGCCGGATCTCGTGCATGCTTCTGGCTCCCTTCGCGGCTGTCTTCCAGGGCTCGGGGCGCAGCAGAAGGCTTTGCCGGTGGAGTTAGCTTCGGGGCCGAGCTCGGGCCAGGCCTGGACGAGCTTCCGCCCCCAATTTTCTTCTGGGCCTTCGCGGCCATGGCAGCTAAGAACTTGGATCGGTCCATTTGCTCTGCAAAAAGGAGAATATATAAAAGAGAGTTAGTGATGTTGAAAAGAGCAAAAGAAAATTCATCAAAGTCTAAATGGATCGTCTACTGCCCTAACTTACCTAAAAAGCGCTCGGGGCTGAGCACAGCCCAGCTCAGAGCCTGCTCAGAAAGCAGAACGTCGGCTCGCTGGATCGGCTCCCATAAAGACACTACTCTCACCTCGGATGAGGATGACGGTTTCGCCCTCGGGCAGTCAGCCCTGTGCCACTGTGTAGGCACAGGCCAATCCTCACCATCGGGTGGCCCGACGAATAAGAACTTCTCCTTCCATTCATGGATGGAAGAAGGGACGACTACAACACCCGACCCGACCATCCCACCCTTATGTTTTTTGAAGGAAAAATACACCCAGCTTGGCTCATCCTTGCTGGTGCCAAGGTGATTCTTATAACAGAGAAAAGAAATGAGGAGGGTCAAACTGAAGGGGATGTTTTCAAGTTTCAACCGGATCAGAAACCGAGGAGGATTCTCCACGAGTTCGGCGTTAGCTGGCCCGGGGCAAGATGAAAGCAACGAAACACCCCACATACCTCGGTTGAGAAGAGTAGATGCATTTCGGCCCGGAATGCTTCCAAATACAGGGCAATCTCCTTGCCCTGCATCTGGTCCGCCCGCTCATCTTCTCCACCTAAACGAAGCGAATAGTTGGAGGGAATATGGAATCGAGCCCGAATCTCAGTAAGCTCATCTACATTCCTCAAGACGGAGGACGCATCGCGGGCGTTCCCGATGCGCACCTTAGGGGCCCTTGTCGCCGCCCGACGGAGAACGACACGGGCAGCCCTGGCTCTATGGGGTGAGCCCGACACAGATGACACAGCAGAAGAACCCTCTCGGCTATCTGAAGCCCGAGGGGAGGAAGACCCACCGGACTCGGCTCCAACAACTGGAGCCGCATCGTCCAACTCTACCCTAACTACCTCTACAAACTCCTCAGATGAAGACATCTAACCTGATTCAAGGGAAGGGGATCGCCAAGGAAAAATCACGGGTGATCCGATTAAAGGGAAGGAGCGCCGGGCAATCTTTGACAACGAGAGTGAATTATGGTGGAAGTGTTGGCCATAGAGGGGTCCCCTCTTATTTATACACTCCAAAGAAAGCATTCGACGACCCAGATCGATTCCCAACAAAATGAAATGTCGTGCCTGCCAGCCGTCAGAGCTCCACGTGGAGATCGGCCATTGGGGACGTCCCTTTGGTTGCAGGTGACAGTGACAGCCTGCCGCGTCCGCCAACCGACGTCCGACACATGGCCCGTATCCCAACTGGCGACCGACGGAAATGGCGCCCCCTCTTTAAAGCACGATCATTTCATTGATCCGCTGATGCCATCGGGGATATGTGCGAAGATTCAGGCAAACGACGAGGCAACACGTGGGCCCAAATATCGAAACGACGTATCCACCAAACGCCATGCCGTTCCTGGGCGATCCGCATTACGATTCCTTAGCGCCAAATTGAACAGAAGAAAAACCGAGCAGACCACTCTCGACCCGACCCTTGGATAGGTCGGAACGAGAGTGGGGGGCTAATGATGATGCTCACAAGTGGTATCTCCTCAAGATTATAACACGTGGCGGATGACGTGTCCCGAAGGCTACGGGGGTGGAATAAATGAGTCGCGTTATGAGGATTCCTTGGGACTTCGTCTCGAAGAACGTGTCCGACCTTCCAGGGGACCTCCCTAAATACATTCCATCTTCGTCCAGGAAACTACCAACAGCTCTTCTCCGAGATATCTCATACTCCCGGCTTGTCTCCGAGCCGTCTGGCATGCCGAGCTTCCTTGGCCTCCCGGCTCGTCTCTGAGTCTCCGACGTGCTGAGCTTTCTCGGCCTCCCCCGACCTACCAGGAGCGCAGATCCTATGCGCCCGGCAACTGCTCCACGTATATCGCCAGGGCGAGATATCCGCCGCCTCACGTCTCGCATCCCACGCTGGCACATCCCCCATTAATGAGCATATCCCGTCATTAACGGAGAGATCCCATTATTCATGCAGGCGTAACGTCAGGAGCGTAACTGACGGCAAAGATCTCGCACCTGCTCGCTCCATGTGACCACTATAAAAACCCCTCTCTCAGAAGACTTAGGCAACTCGAATTTATTCCAATAACCCACTACTCTGCCAATATTCCCCGGCACTAACTTGATCGTCGGAAGGTCCTACGGTGGTCATCCATCCCGGGACTTACTTGCAGGTATCTCGGCTTCCACCTCATACTCAACCCATTGAGATCCACACACTCCAGGAGATAACCTTCAACTCAAATATTAACCGTTCAACAACCCTCGCTACAGATCGACGGAATACATCATCTGAAGGAGATTGTAGCCTCCATCACTTTCCATTGTAGCTGACCCTCACATTTCTCATCTAATATCTTTAGTTCATGATACAACAGAGATGAACTAAAGTGACGTCACTTAGATATATTGATGGATGTTCATCAGAAAAGAGCAAAACAAACTCGGTAGAATAATTCTAGTTGATAATATGATGTACCATTAAAAGACAACTTAGTCATCCGCTCTCGATATCTTCATCATCTTTTATGGTATTGATGGTACTACAGTCAATCCGCTGGTCCCATCCACATAAACCACTAAGGATCCATCCTTTCCGTTTTACCCCTTTTGAGTTGCGGAGCCTCCAGCGTCATAAACCTTTATATTCTCTTATCTACCGCTTGTTCTGTTCAAAAATTTATATTTACGAAAGTAAGAGCTAATTTGGGTTTTGGAATTTTAATTTGCACCTTTGCAGTGGCATTTTGGTAATTAATAGGAAAAAGGCACTCCATTTAGGTCCGAAGGCCCCACAGACAAAGCATAGCTATAGAGCTTGAGAATAGAGCAGCAGCTGCCTTGGGTTCGAAGTACTTCGTTCAAAAGAAAGCAAAAACAAAAAGTGAAAAACAATTTTGCAGAAAACACCATCGAATTTATTAATTAACACCCCCTTGATAAAACTCATCCTTATCTCAAAGAAGAAGACAGGGAGAAGAGAACGAAGAAATCATCTCAACAGTATTTCAAACGAGATCCTTGTAAAAGGTAAAATCTCTCTCTAGGGTTTCTAAACTGTTTATTTTCAGATTTTTTTTGGGAAAAGTTGCAATATTTGGCCATTCCTGTTGATGAAATCTCTTCAATTTGTTGCCGGAGTTCAAGAAAGTTTGCATCTTGGTGTGTAAGTAGCTTTCTTTGGATTCGTACCTCACTGTGGTTAAAATCCGCAAATTTTTGGGATTCAATTAATCAGTTTTGTAGAAAGTTTGAATATTTTTTACTGAAAATTTTATCTGCAGGAGTGTGTTTGAATAGTGTTATTGGTGTTTTTTTTGTTTTGAGAATCTAGTTTGGTTCAAGCAGTAAAATATACTGCTGTAGTTCTGCTGGACTGATTTGATTTAACCCAATTCACCCAAATTTGTAGTTTTAGTTGAAATTTGTAGGAGAGTATATAAATACAATCATATAAATCCGTATGATATTTAGGAGTTGGACATTCGAATAACTATTGTGAATTTTATGTAGTGATTCTGCCGATACTCAACAAACTGCCGAAACTGTTTATGTTGTGATGTTCAGAATTTTATGATCTATTTTTGGTTATTATTGTACCTAACTTATTTATTTGGTTTGATTCTGTATTTATCTTCGATCGTTCTATATTTATGTGAAACAGAGAATTCGAGTGTTGGATCAATGACAAGAGTACACTATGATTTTGGAGAAGGGACGCAAAAAGAGGCGATTCTTCCGGTTTCATCGGATGTAAATTTTGTTTCGGATAAGTTTCCAGATTATAAGATAGGGTCCAACAATATAATTATTGAGCATGAGGAGGACCCTAAAGCTCCCTCCCTCAAAGAGATTGTGGCGAACGAGACTGCCTTGCTCTTGGACCAACAAAAACGACTCTCGGTTCGGGATCTCGCCAAGAAATTTGAAAACGGTCTTGCCGCTGCAGAGAAATTGTCCGATGAGGTTTTATTCCTACAACACTTGATTTATTTAATTTGCCGCCTTGTACTTGTTGTTTATGCTTATTATAGGCTAAATTTCACTAACATATCAACTTTCAACATTTTTCCAGATAAATAACATTAACTTTGTTATGCCAAATAAATGCCATGAATATACAGTATTTTTTAAAAAAAATAAATCAAGAAACCTTTAACATTATTTAATTCAACACCATACATTCATTTCAGCGAGAACCTCTTAACTTTATTCAAATACGATGTTTCAATAAACGATGTATTGTATTAAAATTAAAATTCCTAAAAGTTAGTGTTATTATTTTCAGATACCAAGTTCATAGTCTTCTTTGTTGTGGTAAAAAAAGTTTCTGGCATTTATCTGAGAAAACACTTAATGTACATGGTACAATAGTTAATTTAATCCTTAACATTCCAGATGATCATGCAAATAGTGTTGTGTATGCCTTCCATTCCGATCCCTATTGATTTCCCACAAATTCAGATTTATTTACAAGGTAAGAGATAACAGATTTAGACTTATTCACTAGGCAAGAGGTAACAGATTCAGACTTATTTACAAGTAAGGTGGATAATTATTAGTTGGGAAATTAGTTATTTAGACTTATCTCTAATATACTATATATATTGTAGTATTTTGTAATCCTAGAGATTGAGGATGCCTTTGATATAGTTTTAGAGATTATTTGCAAGAGGGATTTTGTGATTCATCCACTATTTATACTCCTCCATATTTTGGTAATTAATAAACCTCCTCCTTCGTCTATTTGTTTCATGGTTAGTACTCATATTTTTCTCTTTCTTGTGATTTTTTATAATTCTTTATATCGTTAGTTTTGTCTTCGTGATTGTTTTTTTGCAACAAACTGGTATCAGAGCTATTGTTGCGTTGTTGTGGGATTTTTTGGTTGAACTATTAAGTCTTTAATTTTGCGAACTAGGTCAACGGTGGATAACGACGACTACGTCCTCTTCCACAATTTCTTAGATCGTGATTTTGAAGTTTAGGGTTTGTTAGCACATCGTATTTTTTTGATTTGATTCTGCATCATGTCTCCGACAATGATGAAGTTCGATATCGGGAAGTTTGATAGAAATATGAGTTTTAGTTTGTGGCAAATCTGTATAGTTGCCGTTTTAACTCAAAACAATCTGAAGAAGGCGATTCTAGGAAAGGATAAAAAGCCTTCCACTATGATGGAGGAAACTTGGGAGGAGATGGATGAGAAGGCCCTTACGTCTATCCACTTGTGTCTGACTAACGAAGTTCTACAAGAAGTTTTGGTGGAGAAGATGGCGGCTGATTTATGGAATAAATTGGAGAAGTTATATTTAAGGAAATCTCTTACGAATCGACTCTTGTGGAAGCAACGTCTTTACACACTTCGCATACCAGAACGCTCTCCAATAAAATTTCACGTTGGTGAGTTTAATGCGATCATTACGGATCTGGGTAAGATCAACATTAAGATTGATGATGAAGATTAAGATCTTCTCTTGTTGTGTTCGTTACCACCCTCTTATAAGTACTTCCATGACACCATGGTTTATGGACGAGACATGATCTCATTCAAGGATGTCGTGAAGAATTTGATTAACAAAGAGAAGATCGATAAGGAGTTGACTTCCACCGAAGCAGATGGAATATCGTCTGGCTTTTTTGTTCTAGGACAAGCAGAGAAGAGAGATCCAGAAGCAAATAGGAAGAAGTCGTGGTCAAAATCCAAGGCTAAAAACGTTACCAACAATTATTGTAAGAAGGAACACTTCAAGGTCGATTGTTTTAAGTTGCAGAACAAATTAAAGAAAGACAAATTGAAGGAGCCTTCAGCGGAGGTAATATAGCGGAAGGAGGAAAAGATCTTCGTGTGGTTCTTGCCAGCACACATCGATCTAAGGACGAGTGCATCATGGATTCAGGTTGTTCTTACCACATATGTCCCAATAGAGATTTGTTTATTACCTATGAGTCCGTTGATGGTGGAATGGTTTTGATGGGCATCAATAGTTCGTGTCGAGCTATTGGTAAAGAGACAATCCAAATCAAGATATTTGACGGTGTTGTAAGGACATTGGCGGAAGTCAGCACGTATCTGACTTGAAAAAGAATCTCATCTTTTTAGGCGCACTCAACGACAAGGGTTACAAGTTTTCCACCGAAGGCGGAGTTTTGAAGCTAACCAAAAGTGTTTTAGTTGTGATGAAGGGCTTGAAAAAAGGTCAATGTATTTATTGTAGGGTTCGATGACTTCCAGATTGGCGGCGATTTCATCATCGAAATTTATGACAGATTCAGAAACTATCAGATTGTGGCATATGAGAATTGGGCATATGAGTGAGAGATACGACCGAGTTGTCGAAGCAAGGTCTACTTGGTGGCAAGAGTATGGCGAAACTGAAGTTTTGTGAATATTGCATTTTTGAAAAGCAGAAATGTGTTAGTTTCAGTTCGGCGCTGCACAACACAAAAGATACTCTTGATTATAGCCATTCGGATTTATGGGGATTCTCTCCAGTTGCTTCTAAAAGAAGCGGTGTCAAATATCTGCTTACCTTCATTTATAATTTTTCGAGAAAGGTTTAGGTCTACTTCTTAAAACACAAAAGTGATGCGTTTACCATATTCAAGTAATGAAAGACGTTGCTTGAGAAGCTGACATGAAAACAGATCAAGAGACCGAGGACAAACAACGGGTTAAAGTTTTGCGGTGGAGATTTTAACAATTTCTGCAAAAACGAAAACATAGTTCGGCATTGTACCGTTATCTATACGCCACAACAAAATGGTGTTGCGGAGCGAATGAACCTGACTCTTTTGGGAAAAGCGCAGTGTATATTGTCCAACGCAGGGATCAGAATGGAATTTTGTGCAAAAGTGGTAAATATGGCGTGTTATATTGTAAATTGGTCAACTCATACGACGCTAGGTAATAAGACACCGAAGTAGATATGGTCGGGGAAGCACGCCGATTATTCAACACTTAACGTGTTTTGTTGTCTCGTTTATGCACATTTCCATGAAGGCAAATTGGATTCTCGAATGAAGAAATGTATATTTCTTGGTTATGCTACCTGATTTAAGGGTTATGGGTTGTGGTGTTCGGATCCAAAACCGTCTAAATTTATGATTAGCAGAGATGTGACTTTTAATGAATATGCTATATTGAAGCCGAATATTGTGAAATCTCCAGTTGAAAACGATTTGAAGGATGAGCCAAGCGTTGATATTGAGGTCGGTGAAAGCTCGGATTCGCAGAAGATGTCTTCTTTACCATCGTCTGAAGAAACTTATGACGAGCAGTCCCATGATGAGGAGTATTTGCTCGATCGTGACAGACGCAGAAGGGACATTAGACCGCCTGAAAGATATGGTTATGATGACCTAGTGATATATGCGATGTCTGTTGCAGAGACAGTTGATAGTAGCGAGCCGACAGACTATAAAGAAGACATTTCATCCAATGAAGCAGCTCGTTGGTTAGTCGTTATGAATGAAGAGATTGAGTCTCTTTACAAGAACCAAACTTGGAAGCTTGTGAAACCCGAAGGAGAAAAGAAAATAGTTGGCTGCAAGTGGGTCTTTAAGAAGAAAGAAAGTGACCAAGGGGCAGTTGATACGAGATACAAGATGCGACTGGTAGCTAAAAGTTATTCGCAGGCGTGGGAAGTTGACTTCACTGAGATATTTTCTCCGGTTGTTAAACACACTTCTATACGTGTTTTGCTCAGTTTGGTAGCTATGCAAAATTTGGAGGTTGAGCAGCTCGATGTGAAAACTGCATTCTTACACGGTGATTTGGTCGAGAATCTACATGAACAGCCCGAAGGTTTCAAAGTCGAAGGTATAGAAGACCACACTTGCTTGTTAGAGAAGTCTCTCTATGATTTAAAGCAGTCATCAAGACGTTGGTATAAGGAGTTCGATTTTTTCATAAAAGAAATAGGGTTTACGAGAAATATGGGTGAAAGATGTGTATATTTGAAGAAGCTCACCGATGGTTCTTTCATATATTTGCCACTTTACGTTGATGATACGTTGATAGCAGCAAGATATATGGTTGATATTAAGATTTTGAAGAAACAGTTGAAAGGAAAGATTGAGACCAAGGATTTGAGAGCGGCCAAGAAAATACTTGGTATGGAGATCAGGTGCGATCGCAAAGGAGAAAAGCTATACTTGTCAAAACAGCGGTATGTTGAGAAATTTTTGGAGCGTTTCGGTATGGCAGACGCTAAATCTGTAAGACCATACTCCGTTGGCAGCTCATTTTAAATTTTCAGCTCGTTCATCACCGCAAACAGAGAATGAGATTAAGTATATATCGAATGTTCCATATGAGAATGCGGTGGGTAGCATTATGTAACCATGGTTTGTACACGACCCGACATTTCATACAATATCAGTGTTGTTAGTAGCTATATGGTATCTCCTGGTAAAGGCTATTGGCAAGCGGTGAAATGGAT
This sequence comes from Agapanthus africanus, assembly GCA_030015575.1. Taxonomy (NCBI): domain Eukaryota; kingdom Viridiplantae; phylum Streptophyta; class Magnoliopsida; order Asparagales; family Amaryllidaceae; genus Agapanthus; species Agapanthus africanus. The sequence goes on from JASDDO010000028.1 coordinate 113,095,588, forward strand.
TTTACGATACTTGCGAGATACGTCTAACGTAGGGTTGGTGTTTGGGAGGAACAACGACAATTTAGTTGGATTCAGCGATTCCGATTATACGGATGATCTTGACAGACGCAGATTGATCACCAGTTATGTGTTCTTCTTAGGAGAATGTGGCATCAGTTGGCGTGTTTGATTACAGCCTACAGTTGCGTCGTCTACGACAGAGGCGAAGTATATAGCCATAGTTGCGGCTGTTAAGGAGGCAATCTGGTTGAAGGGTCTATTTTCAGAACTTGGTATTCAAAATGATGTCATAATAGTCTACTGTGAGAATCAAAACGTGATTCAGTTGATAAAAGATTAGATGCATCATGAGAGGACGAAGCACATTGATGTGAGGTACTGGTTTGTACATGAAGTTGTTGAGAAAGAAAAATTATTGTGAAGAAGATTGGTACAACAGATAATCCGGCTGACATGTTGACGAAGTCTCTTTCGGTTGTTAAGTTTGAGCATATGAGCCCTTGAGGGGTTTTGTGGTGAAAATTGAGCTATTATTAATTTTGATGGATGAGTTTGTGAGAATGTGAGGTAAGGTGGAGATTTGTTGTGTATGCCTTCCATTTCGATCCCTATTAAGGTGGATATTTATCAGTTGGGAAATTAGTTATTTAGACTTATCTCTAGTATGTGTGTGTATTGTGGTATTTTGTAACCCTAGAGATTGAGAATGCCTTTGGGATAGTTTTAGAGATTATTTACAAGAGAGATTTTGTGATTCATCCACCGTTTGTACTCCATATTTCGGCGATTAATAAAGTTTCTCCTTCGCCTATTTGTTTTGTGCTTACTACTCGTATTTCTATCCAGCATGTGATTTGTTCTACTTCTCTATATCGTTTGATCGTCTTGTCGCAACAAATAGGAATTTGTTTGAATAAAAGGAAAGGTGCCATAAAATTGCTATCCAGGTAATTGCCTTAGAGAAGTTTGAGATAATTCTAAGGTGCGAGGATTATAGCTTTGAATTTGAATGTATAGTTAAACTATTGAACTGTATCGAACAATGAATTTTCATCTATAGCATTGGTTGTGCACTGATGCACATTACGGTTATTTTTTTTATAATTTTGGTATTTTTTGGTTTTCAGGACAAATGGAGAGAAATGTCTTCATTGGATAGACATGTTCTTCTAAAGAAACTCAGGGATGTTCTTGAATCTCTTAGAGGGCGAGTGGCTGGTCGAAACATGGATGATGCTGATGAGGCAATCTCAATGGTCGGTATTCCTTGTTAATTCCTACACTTCTTATTCTCATTTTATTGTTATAATACTATTATCATTCTTCTCCTACGTGCATCAGATACAACATAGTCTCTAATTCTTACAGTTTAGATTTTTTTTGGTTCAAGAGCATGCTACTCCCTTTAGATATTTTTAGACTCTATTATAATAGATGGAGATTTAGATTAGAATAATTTTGCTATTGTATAGATGATTTTTGTGGTCAGAAGCTGCTTTTTTGTCATATTGCATTATCTATCTTTTATTAATTGGAAATTGAGTGGACAATTTATTTCGTTTATTTTCTTTTGGCAGGTTGAAGCTTTGGCGGTTCAATTGACTCAGAGAGAAGGGGAGTTGCTCCATGAAAAAGCTGAAGTTAAAAAGCTAGCAAACTTACTTAAGCAGGTAATGCGAAATCACTTATATGTTGAAGTTATTCTTCATCCCATATCAGCTTGCACTTGCTCAAAATTAAATGACTAGAATCAACCTGTCTATGATAACAACATAACCTCAGGGTTTTTTTTTTTCTTAATAAAAATTGAGGAATTGCTTTAAGCAGCAGTATAATGAATTTAAACATTGAGCCTGAAATATAAGCTCATTGGAGATAACTTGATTAGCTGCAAACTTACCCTTTTGTTAAAATTTTGATTGGAAAGTGTTGAAAGTAAAAAAAAAAAACTCCAAATGATGGGACTTTAAAGATAGTCCCACATTGAAAACAACAAAAGAAACACGTGTATAAAATATAAAATGGATCACACCTCAACAAGGATTGATTCTTATTGTTAGAACCCACTTATCATTAAAAGCCCATGTGTAAAAGCCCATAACTCCTCCAACTCTTCTCTAACTTTTAAACTCTACTTAACCACACATAAAATGGGTCACACCTCAACAAGGCAGAATGCTGAACAATTCGAAGTGAAGGCATGGCAGTTTGATTGGATGCCAATCAAATTCCGCAAAAGATTGTGCTTGCAGGGTTTTGCTTTTTACGTAGAAAATGTGATAATCAATTCCTCATGTTTTCCTTGAACAATTTTTTTTAGATGGGTAACCCATTTATACCATGCATCCCTTTGATTGTTTTGGTGTTTCCCTATTTTTATTTCCAGTAACCAAGCCTTGTTATGTTTGTTCCTGTAAGAAGTCATTGGAAACATCAGGCAAAAGTTAAAAAAAAAAATTAAAATAAAACTTCTCGACAACCAGAATGATTCTCTCCCCTATCGCTTTGATCCCCCCCCCCCACCCCTTCAAGTTCATGCTATATCAACTAGCATTATTTTAAAATCCATCTTAATATTAATTCAGGCTTTGGAAGATGCCAAAAAGGCAGTTGAAGGAGAAAGGGCTTTAGCTCGTGCAGAAATTGAAAATGCAAGAGCAGCAATTTGGAGAGTTGAGCAGGCCCTTGAGGAAAAGCAACAGAATCCCAGAAACGGAGAGATCCAGGTAACCAGTATAGTTTTTATTAATATCCTCAATCATAACCTACTTTTCTATTACATCAATCATGTGCATAATTTATTCATTAGCAGACAATCAACTCAAGCATCTTCTTGACCATTTAAATTTTGTTGGACCATTTAAATTTTGTTGTTCCTTTTAATCTCATTCTATATTTGCTTATATTACTCGAGAAGCTGGTTAAAGTTCTTGATTGTGCATTTGCAATCTTGTAACAAAAATTGAAGGCTACACGACATTGTTGCTGCATTCGTTAAGTTATATGCAATCTTAAATGCATCTACTATACATTATGCAACACAATAACTCAGTGTCTGTTTGTGTACATTCTTAACCTTATTTGTGCATTTAGTAATTCACATTGCATGTGGCTTTGTCTACGTAATACGTATCTTAGCAATCACGTCTTAGGCTTATACTGTAATACATATCTTAGCAATCACGTCTTAGGCTTTTACTGTAATACATATCTTAGCAATCACGTCTTAGGCTTTTACTGTATTACATATCTTAGCAAACATGCCTTGGGCAATATAATGTTGCTATATCTGTAATTTGAGTGTTTATTTTTTTCATCATCATTCTTCTTCTGTTTTATTTATTTTTCTGAGTTGTAATGTCTTAAACTCTAAGGATTTGGATGAGCTACGGAAAGAGGTTCAAGAGGCTAGAAGAATCAAGATGCTGCATCAGCCAAGTAGAGTGAGTTTTATAAGGCAGTTATTATTTTTTAAATAGCACTAATCATTCTTCTATTCTTTCTTGTTGGCTATGCATTTCGACAAATAGTTACCAGTTAATTTTTTTTTGGTCTGCATTGCTACTGGGTCCTTCTCATTTCCTGCTGACAAGATAACTATAAATCTTTTGCAGGTAATGGACATGGAATATGAACTTAAAGAATTGCGGATTCAGCTTTCAGAGAAGTCTTTGTACTGTATTCAGCTCAAGCAAGAGGTTTGATTCTACCACACTTCTCCATTGCTGGATTCATTTTCATCACTTGTTTCTGTCTTTGAATCCTTTCATTTTCCTGCTTTCTTAATTGTTGTGATCTATGTTGCTCTTGCATTTTATTTTACAACTTTTAATTCTTACCCTTGCATTATACCTGTGGCCTTTTCGGATTGGATATGTTACTATCTTAATGTGAAGATCCCTCATAATTCTGTACACTGTGCACTCTAGTTGACCTTATGATATTTCTCCTTTCTTTTAAAACAATAAATGCATGAAATCTTGTATATTTGGTTAAACTAGTTTGATTTTCATAGACCCTAGCTGTATGCTTCCTTTATTTCATATGTCAATGGGAAAAGAAGTCATTGCATAAAGTGCTTTCTCATGCTTTATAAAGAGGACTACACAATATATTCTTGACTAAAAATGTATTTTAATCTCTTCAGCTAGATAAGAACAAGAGACATGAGGAAAACAGATCCAATTTGTATGGGATCGAAGGTCCAGAATATTTGGGTTCGTGCTTGCATATAGTCCCACGAACAAATGCTTCTCCAAACATACATAACTGTTCTATCCAGTGGTACCGTGTAACGCCTGAAGGAAGCAAAATAGATTTGATTTCAGGTATTATACACTTCATTACTTTTTCATCTTGTATACTTTCCCCTAACCATGTCCAAGTTTGACATGGGACATTGTTATAAGATAATCAGACATTGAGTTTTGATAATTTGTTGGGTCATGATGTGTGTGGAGGTAATTTTTTGACTTTATTCTTTTTGCTCAGTCATGACGTGTTGGAGGTTTTGCCAATGCATTTTTTCGTTATAAAGTACAGTTCAAAGGCTAAGGGTCCAATTGAAGTACAAGTTCATTGGTCAACTTTGATTATTAATTGTCCCCGTATCTAATTTGTGAACTTCTTATTGATGTTAACCTTGTATTCTTGAGAGTTGATGTGGATTGTTTAGTTGGAGAATTTGTAAGTTTAGCTAATTAGCTTAACATTAGTTATTACTATTTTATATATGATACTCTACTGATTCTTTGAGTTAAATAACACAAGTTTGATGCTCTCTCACATTGCAAGAGTGAGAAGTAGAAAGTGTAAAAAATATTCGATATATTTATAGTAATGTCTCATGTTCATGGTGTAATTTATTTAGCTTGGTGAATCAACTTGCTTGTTAATTACCTGTGAAGCAGGGACCTGGACACAGACACGACAAATTTGAAAAAAAAGTGCATGAGGACACAGCTATATTAATTAATTAATTAATTATGTATGTATGTATGTATGTAATGAGCTATGAGATGAAACATGGAGAAATATTACTTTAAAAGCATAATAATGGTAAAATTGAGATTTTTACTTTCAGCCATAATTACAAAAGTACAAATATATGCAACTAAAAATAAGGTCACAAGAACTACTAGCCTACAACCTGTTCAAGTTGAACACAACAAAATGTTAACCCTTTTTAATTGGATAGACTTCCATAGATCTGACCTCATCATTTCGAAACTTCACCCCTACCTCTAGTCCATCAAGACAGATAAAAACGTTAATATGCTCATATCTCAATAGGTGGCAAAATTGTCTAGTCTTATGTTCCACATTCTTATTTTTCAACCCATGTGCTAAATAGAAGTTTCGGAGGCCGACGTGGGGGAAAACATTTCAGACACGCTGTCTAGCGATATGTTACAGTATCTGTGTCAGACATGTGTCAGACGTGGACACGTCAACAAATTAGAAGTGTGGTTCTACCTAGCTAGGGACTAGTATTTTTGCTTTAAAAATCATTTTTGTGAGAGGTGAGGTGGCTAGGTGAATTGGAGGATTTCACAAGCTTGCACTATACAAACATAACCAGGCTTATTTTAACCTTCGATGCTACATTATTTTAGACCTAACCTTCAATTTTGTATGGAACTACGACTATTTTAGAAAAGGATCTCTACTAATCCTTTGATTTGCTTCATACCCTTTGGGATTGAACAACAAGTCTTAAACACCTCAATCCTTCTTCGACCGCCTTAATCAATACCTTCATCACGAACAAGACCTCTACAGCTGCAATAATTCGCACTAGTCACTACAGAGATTAAAAATGGGATTTTCCGTCATCTTTCCTAATAATTTTTCATCTCTCATTTCAATAGTTTAGGGATCTCAAATCTTCTGCAATTTATAGCATGGAGTTTGCTTCAATTCTATGAACTTAGCTGTCCAAACCACTTAAATTTAATTCAGTTTATTAAATTGACTGTACCCATTAGTATATATGTATCCATACCATCCTGTTTCTTACCGTTTCCTCCTCTTTGACCATCACCTTCTTATAAAACCCTAATCGATCATTTTCCTCTCTCTTAATTAGTCTTCGCTGCTGGAACAATTTCTCTCTCTTACAAAATGAAAGTAACTTCAGCTTGAGTACATTCCCTTTTGTTCATATATCGTTCCTTAGTTAAGTGAGTCGCAGTATGTTAATCATCATGCTATTTCATATCTTTAATTTTTTTTCTTTATTATTATATATATAATTCTCACATATATATCCTTCTTTCAAGAGATGTGTAGGTTCCTCTCTCTCACAAATTAAGCATAAGTTCTATGCTTAATTCTGTTCTAATTAGTTGTTCCAAAATTTTGTCATATGCAGGGGCAACTAAGCCAGTCTATGCTCCAGAGCCTTCTGATATTGGCCGCTTCCTGCAAGCTGAGATTGTTTTAAATAATGAGAGGATAACATTGTCAACAACTGGTGCAATTGATCCTGGTTAGGTTTCTTTTCTTTATCATGACTCCCCATTTTACTGCCATCAGGAATCATTTCATTCTTATAGTAATTTTACTATACTTTATTTGTATCAATGAGGACTCACTTAAAAGCAACGTAGTCCTTGTAGCCTTGATGATACCAAAATCTACAGCCAACGGGTTATTACCAAAAACTTTCATATACCATGTTCACTAAACTACCATAATAGCATTTTTATAAATCCTATTAATGCCTTGTTGATAACCACCACATGTTAGTTCAGTAAAAAATGGATGTAATTTACCGACTAATTTCATGTAAATTACAACTTTGTGTCAGTTTAGTGAAAAACGCGCGCGCTCGTGTCTGTGTGAACAAAAGCAGGGAGAATTTGCTCATCTCATATAATTAAGCAAAAGGACATGCATAATTTATGGTATTTGAGTGAAAATAAGCCTTATTTCAATTAAAACTAGATGGTTGGTCTTGAATTAGGTGTTAATATTGTCAATGGATGCTATTCCAGAACATTCATCTAGGTGCCGTAGAACCATTTTGTCAGTATTGCATATTACGAACATGATTTTATGAATATTAACGTCCATGTTGCGGCTGGGCATGGTTGTGTGTCTCATAACTATAAAAAAAGCCTTTGCATCTGTTGAAAGCTGCCCTTGAAAATTACAATATGTGAATTAGCTTTAGCTCAATGCATGCTAATCTAACATACTAGTCATTTTCGTATCGGTTGAATTTATCCCTTTTCATACATGGATTTATAATCATATGTTAGTAACTGAAAGAACACTATTCCTATTTTCATGAAACCGCTTTTCATTTTTCCATGAAATCATCCAACTTTGTTCTACGTCCTTGAAACAGCCGCAGGATTGGGAAGCTATGTAGAGTCACTTTTAAGAAGGGGCGACAATGAATTTAATGTAAGATATCAAAACTCCTAACGATCTTATTTTTATCATAGATAAAATGTGAAATGCAATGATTTGCATTTTGATTAAATGTGGAAACCTTTTAGTTTGATTCTCTTACTTCAGTTCTTCTGAACCTTTTACCTTGTTTCTTTTCAGGTGGTGGTGGTTCAAATGAATGGGCATGATCATCCCTCAGAATCTGTTCATGTATTCCATGTGGGAAAGCTGAGAATAAAGCTTCGCAAAGGACGGAGTACCAAGGCGAAGGAATCATATTCCACTTCAATGCAGGTAATAGTTTAGCATAGACCTTTGTTTCCTATATAAGTTTGTTAAAGAGATAGAGTATTTAAGTTGAGAGAGTGATGGGCTTTTATAGATACACATGGATCTTTGATATAAGTGGGTTTCCAACAATAAGAGACTCAAGCCTTGTTGAGATTTGACTCATCTTATATGTTATGCCCATGTGTTTCTTTTGTTGTTTCCAATGTGAGACCATCTTTAAAGTCCCATCATTTTTTTTACTTTCAACGCTCCCTCTCACATGCGGCCATCATTTTTTTCTTTGATGTGGTGGTCATGTGGAAAGTACAACACTTGGTAGTATTGTCGAGTCGGCTTATAATCAAACCATTGGCTCTGATACAATGTTAAAGTTATTTTTAAAGTAGAGTAGAGTTTAAAGTTAGAGAAGAATTGGAGGAGTGATGGCTTGTACACATGAGCTTTTAATGACCAGAGGAAAAGAAGAGCTATAATGTTCACCAAGAATACAAGATTCATAACTGAATTCTGATAAAGTAAGAGAAGGCAACATAGTATATAAAGAAGAGAGGAGGGTGACCAAGTCTCTGAGACCAATGAATAGTAGAGACAATTGCAGACGTATTGCGAATGTGATCAACGTAGTACAGTCCATTTTGTTCATGCCCCCCACCAATCCGCTGCTTTGTCAGAAGGTCTTGTATCTCAAAACGAGATGGATAAAATATTACAGAGCAGTTAGAATCATTTGTAAGCTGACGAATAGAAATCAGATTTTGTTTTAAAGATGTCACAATTAAAGCATTTTTCAGGTGTAAAGATAAAATAAGCGATAAATCAGCAGAGTCAGAGACATATGTGATATTACCATCAGCCATGGAAATAAACTTGTGAAGACTAGAAGTAAGATCAGATGGTCTATTACGAGACATGTGATGTGGGTCGCCGGAATCAGCGACCCACGAATTAGAATGAGAAAGGAACGATATACCTGACGGAGTAGAAAGATTGGCAGGAGCTACAAAAGAGAGGAGATGACGTAATTGGACCCACTCAGCACTGGATAAAGGTAAATAGCCGGCAGAAGAGGAAGGTAGGTCAGTAGCAACCGGTGTGAATGTCTGGCGAGCTGTAGATGTATCATTAGGGTAGTCATGCTTCTCCCAACAACAGTCTTCGCGATAATTAGTACCGCCGCAATAAAGCACAATAAAGACGAGCACGGACACGTCCACGAAAACCACGACCACGAGAAGTAATAGAGGGACGGCCATGAGCAGTAATTGAGATCGAATCAGAATCCATGAAGAATGGCGCAAAAGTAAATCACGAGAGAGCGAGAATAAGGTTGTCGAACACCCAAACGAGTACAAGTGTAAAGAAGTTAGAGCAAGACGATAATTATGTCGGGCATTGGAATCTAGATACTCTTCAGAGTCCCTGCCACTGCTGCAAAACTTAACAGTTGCGGACATATATATTCTTTTACGTTTCTCCATGGGTTGAGCCGAAAACTTTATAATTTTCACTAGGGGATTTCTTATCAAATTAATCCACTCTAAATGCGCATCTAGTGGAATTTGAACTTGGATGGCTCTGATGATACTAATGTAGTGGTGCCCGAATATAGATTTTAAATGGTACCCCCTCCCAAATGCAAATCCAAACACCCGATTAAAATTTTGGATCAAAAACAGATACTCCAAAATTCCATGTTTAGGCCCACATGAAGGGCACCCAACCTGCTGGAGAGTGAAAGAACATAAAAATATTGCCTCAACCCTCGTCACAACTTTGGAATTTTGGTAGGGACATTTAGCCATGACATGGATTTAAGATATACAATCAATCACGTGTGCAACATTTCAATCTTGTAGTTAGAATACTGTATTAAGGATTGCATTACTTGTTTTATTTCTGATCGCTTAAACTTTGCCAGCTAGGATGCCTTGGTAAGAACTAATTCGAATATCACTAGAAAATGATATCTATTCTTGTCCTCCATCTTTTTCAGCTATGTGGAGTTCGAGGTGGCGGTAATGCCGCAGCTCAGTCGGTCTTCTGGCAAGCTCGGAGAGGCCTTTTCTTTATCCTATCTTTTGAGTCAATTAGAGAAAGGAACGCAGCAATTATGCTCGCCAGAAGATATGCTTTTGATTGCAATGTAAGTATTTATTCCATAATTTTCATTATCATCTTTAGTTAACAACTAACTGTAAAGAACCACTGTGCCCAAAAAGCTTCAAGTGAGGAGCTTTTTGATTAAATGTTGACACCCCTTTTGGCTGGAAACGAACATGGCTTGCTTAGATACACATAAAGAATGAAGATTTGGGGTAAATAATAATTTTTACGGGTAAGTCGCTGAAATACCTTTAACTATCAGTAATCTACTTCAAAGTAGTTTTTAACAAAAAACTTAAAAACCTTTTTTATGGGAATGTGTTACTAAAATACCCTTTAATGCAGCACTTTAAGGTAAAAACTTAGTGAGAAAACTTCAAGGTAGTTCTGTGAAAAGCACTGATAATTAAGGATAATTTAGCGCAACAGACCTTATTTTTTGCGGATGAAGTTTGAACCATGGCCTTTTGAAATCTGTTTCATTATACCCTACAAACCACTTGCTCAAAAATTGAAGTTGATGAATTCCAGATTAACAATGTAGATAAAGCTGTCATATGCTCTATATCGCACGACACAAGGAATAGTAGAAAATAATGAAGGAAAATATACTTTTAAACTGATGAGTTTTTAAACTTTAAAACCCAAAAACTCCTGAAACCTGGTTCTGTGATACAATGCCTTGAGCCCTTGATCCAAAAGCTCAAGTTTCAGTAACAACAACAGAGTCCATCATTTGCATCTCTAAATACATCTAAGCCTTTCATTATGACAAGTTTGAATGGTTTTTGCTACTTTAGTAGGTGCCAATATTTTTGGCTATTGTCTTTTGTGATTAACCATGGGATTTATTTGCAGATTGTGCTTGGTGGGCCCGATGACCGGTCTTCAGTTGGAACCTAAACAAACTAAAATTAGGCGGCCTAACCATCCAATTCATGTAAAGTATAATAAGATTCACAAGAAGTGTATTTATTATCAGTTTGTAATGTTGTATTCTGTGTAGCTTTTAGTCTTTTCCGTCTTCTTCGTATCAAGGCATCCTTTTATTTGCCTTCATTTGAGGTTTGTAAAGATGTTTTGTATCGGCTGCTTTATTTACTGAGAGGTCACCCCGCCGCCCTGGAAAGTGAGGCATAAGATCATGGCCTTCAAAACCTTTGTTGTCTTTGTATGTTGCATCGAAAACATTGTCAAAAGCATGTTTAAGTTTCTGCTATAGTTTTGAAGATCTGATTCATAAAATGCTGATCTTTCAACCTGCGTCATCTTCATCTCTTGACTTTGTCTACTCTTATTTTTGGCAAATAGACCCGAAGAAACTGTAGTGGAGAGGGTTAAGAGTTTTTTTTTTGGGGGGGGTGGGTGGGGCTCTTTACATATGTACTTGGTTTTTGTGATCAGATAATGGTAGAGATGTTACCCCCACAAAGTTCGTATAGTTTTATGCAAGAATTAGGTCATACAAGGGCAGTTTGCGGTGCCCGGATGGCCTGAGCAGAATGGGGGTGGCAAAGTGCATGAAACACTATTGGAGAGAGCCTCAAAAGAGAGATTTTCATCTTCATTAAGAGATTAGGGTTCTGGTTTAGATTTGAGAGATTATTATTTTAGTTGATCAAATCAAAAAGAAGATAAGGTGTTGTGTGGAATCTGTTTCTTTCTCAAAGTAACTAAACTCTGAGAATTTCTATTCGTTATGTTTTTGCAAAGCTGCGCATAAAGAGGGAATTTCTAACAATTCTCTTTACACCTTCACTGTTATAGACACTTTTCATTGGAAGGGTAAAAGAACTAAGGGGGTTGATTGTACTATTTTCATAAACCAGGTTCCCAACTGCGGATTCAGGTTGAGTATTATTAGCGTGTTAGAGGTCTATTTTCATTATTTAAATCTAAAACGGTCGATTTTCATAATTAAATATCTGAAAAGGACTTTTATTTTAAAGAAAATGTCCGTTGTTTTAATAGCTGTGATTGCTTTTGGTAGTTATTATAATCAATGCACAGGTAGCCTATTTTATAAACATATTGCATTTAGGTTTATTTACCGAAAACCCCAACAAATTTGGGCCAGAACCACAAAACCGTCAATAACTTTGAAATTATAAAAAAAACAACTAAACCTAACAAAGATACGGCAACACCGTCTGTTCCATCTTAGTGTCACACCAACCAAGTTGTCACGTCAGCAAAAAATATAAAATTATCAAAATTAACTCTTTCTTAATTAACCTAACCCTGACCTTAATTCTAACCCTAACCCTGCCCCCTGCCAGCATCTTCCCCACCGGCGGCATCATCATCACCATCATCTTCTTCTTCCTCCCAATCTCCCCGCCAGCGTCGCCCCCGTGCCCCCCATTTCGACCTCCTCTCCTCCCGTCGGCGCCTCCCTTGCCTCCTCCCGAACGGGTCGCCTCTGCGTCTCCCCAGCCAGCGGCGGTGACATCATCATCATCATCATCATGAGCATCAACATCATCAGCAGCAGCAACAACCCCTCCAATTACCTCCCCTCCTTCGCTCCTCCCCATCCCCCTTACCCGCCCTTGCCTTCTATTGACCAGATACAATAAATGTTAAGATATTTTGTTACAACTAACTACAAATATGAAGGATCAGCATCTTATTTATAGAAACAAATATATTTTGCCGTTATTTTGTATATCTCTGTATATATGTTTGACAATGTGATCAATTTAGATTTTAAAAGAGAATTTACAAATCTTTCATGGTATCAGAGCGCTAACGTTTTGATCCTCTGCTCTTTTATCTTCATGGCTTCCACACAAATCCCCTCTCTCTTCCCCATCCCTCTCTCCTTCCCTTCCTAACATCAGCATACGACTCGACAATTCCAAGTACCTCTTATGGAGGACCAGGTTTAAGCCCTTTTTACGAGCATATCAAATGCTTGATCACATCAAAGGTAGATCAATATGCCCGCGGGAAACCCTTCCCTCCTCTGATAGCAAAGTCGACTCATCTCCCAACACGGCTTATGAACCTTGGGTAGTTCATGATTAGCTTGCTCTTAGCTGAATTCTTAGTTCCATCGATGATTCCATCATTCCGCAATTAATCGGCATCGATACTCTCGTGCTGGATGGGAAACGCTTGAGCGTCGCTACTCACAGCAAAATCAAGCTTGTGTTATGCAACTCCGGACTCAACTCCACTGCCTACAAAAAGGCTCTCTCTCAATGGCAGAGTATTTTAATTAGGCGAAGATGATCGTTGATAGTCTCACAGCCACTGGTCGTTGTCACGCCCAGCTTCCCAAAGGACAGAAACGGCGACGTGACATGGTCCGCAACCTAACTGTATTGAGGGTGGTCTAACTCAATATAGCTACGTTAAGCGTGTGTGTGTGTATATATATATATATATCATGCATGCAATGTACCAAAACAAATAATAAAAACCAAAAGTATTTATTTCCATTAAGGGATAACTTTATTACATCACCGGTATAGAAATAATGTTTATTACATCAAGGAATGGAATGCAAAGCCCTAAATAGATGGGCAACAGGAAAAATAAAATCGCTAATCCTAGTAATCGGGCGTTAGCTCCACAAAATCATCGTCGGTGGGCTTCACTCCTTCATCGTCTTCTCGAACCTCGTTCTCATCTAAGGACATCCTAGGGATAGAGAAAAGGAAAAGGAAGCTCGTCAGCGAGTTGCGTAGGATTTCCTCATAAGGAAAATATATAAAGAAGATATGTGTATACGGTGCATTATGTCAGTGAACCTCAATAGGTATCTACTAAGTATTGTAATTGTTTCAATTTGATTAAACAAGGGTACCCAGTTCATATGATCATTCCGTTGTGTTCAATAATTACGGATTAGTATTAGCGCGTAGTTCATCTAAGTATGGAATTTCAACATTTGTACATGTCACTCGTAATAACGAGATCTTCTAAATCAGATCACCCGTAATATTGGGATCTTATCACAATCAGAGCACCCGTATATCGGGATCTTTTAAAACATGTCACCTGTAATAACGGGATTTTCTTTAAGTATTCCATACCTAGGTTCGCACGTCTAACCCAATCCGTAATCAATGTCATAAGTTGTATTTAGTATAGTATCATTCAAGTAATTGGGCTTTTATCATAAACCATGGTAGTTTAAGGTAAATATCTTTTGTTAAAGGTCACGGTATTTTATTGTAATTATATTTTAGAAAAACACATTCGTGTTGTATTTACTGTCACATAAGGAACCATGATGTTTTATTTAAGATTACACAATTTTCATAATATTTATGCTAATATTATAGAGATCAAGGTTACTTAGAGTTCTTTGTTGATCGGTTTTCCTGTGAGGGCATCACTATCAACCCTGTTATGCTCGTGGTGTGTGATAATCCGCACCATCCATAAATGAGTCTTTATAAAGAGTTGCGGAAGATGCAATATCCAAAAGAACTTAGTATCATCTTAGATCGAGGGGGTTTAATGTTAAAAGTTCTCTCTTCGAAGTTAGGAGAGGATTTTATATAACAGTTGTTTAGGAAAGTTTATGGTATTTATTTGAAATTAATATTTTAGAAAACATTTCCATGTTGGCAACCGCTGCACATGAACGGCAGGATTTGTGTCCTTCTCAGGGACAATTGCCTAAACCACGGAGCGTTTTACGTAAAATATTAAAGTGTGGGGTTTTGTTATTAAACTTAGATTTTGATAAATTCAAGGTGTTTTTATAAACTCAACATTTACAATAAGGGGTATTTTAATGAAAAACTTAACCTTCAAGTTAAAGGTATATTTTTGACTTTTGATGATTAAAAGCATTTTCATAAAAATCTAGCTTTTAGAAGGGTTAAAGATATTTTAAAGAAAATATAACCATTGAAAGTTAATGGTATTTTGGTGAAACTTGGTTTTCGAAGGGTAATGGTATTTTAGCTGGATGTGCAACAGGTTGGTTGAAATGGAGGAGTGCAACAGGGATTTTGTGTGATCGTAACTTTCCGTTAAAATTGAAAGGGAAGTTTTATCGGAGCGCTATTCGGCCTGCCTTATGGTACAGAATGCTGGGCTCCTAAGAAGTATCATACACAGAAGATGCACGTAGCGGAGATGCGCATGCTTCGTTGGATGTGCGGTAACACTAGAAAAGATAAGGTGCGAAATGAGGATATTCATACAAAAGTTGGTGTCGCACCTGTGGAGGAGAAGATGCGGGAAAACCGGCTAAGATGGTTTGGTCATGTGCGACGCAGACCTATGGAAGCACCGGTCCGACGAATAGATACTCTCGATATGGGCAATGGCAAAAGGGCAAAAGGGAGACCGAAGAAAATATGGATGGAGGTGATATGAAACGATATGGTTGCCAAAGGACTCAATGAAAGTATATTGTCACGCCCCACTTCCCAGAGTACGCAAGATTGGGCACGTGACATAGCCAACCATGCTACCTGTGGGTAGGAAGTATCCATCCACAGTCACATTACGGTTGTAAGGATATCAAGAACAAGATAATAAACTAATCTAATACATGTCCAAATCCATAATAACCAGAATCAATAAACAATAAGTGCGGAAGCTAATGATCCAATACAATGAATAAACAGTACGTCCCATAATGCGGGCTCACATCTGGAAATGAAATGAAATAAATAAACTAAACCCTAAGGAACTCACAGTTCAGCCTGCTGGCTGAAGTACTCCTGCTCGGTCGACGACAAAGGTACGGAATCTGGGCCATGCAAAACCCAGACGTCAGCGCGTCGTGACATCAAATATATAGTATAAACATGGTAATAAACAATGCAAGTATGAACATGAATAAAGCAGTAATAAGAAATAACAAGCAGGGTAATGTGCAATGGTGACTAAACTGTTGTATCAGGTTTTCTACTCTATAGTCTTTGAAACCAATTGATGAATCGTCGATGTAACTCAATAGTATCCCGTGCGTGCCCGGGACCACGGTCAAAGCCCTCGGGGCTGAATCCGAGACGTGCCGCTAAGCAGTAAAAGGTAGCAAGATGGACGAGTGATGTCAGCATCACCACTCCGGAGCTGGCCAAGCCCGTAAGACTGATCAGAACAATGTATCGAACTGTTGAGTTACAAGTCGGTTTCCCCTTTGATTTCCCCATACCCCCAAGCTATGTATGTCAGGTCAGGTATTCAGTAGTCACGGACTAATGCCAACACAAAATCCGGTA
Organism: Agapanthus africanus; assembly: GCA_030015575.1. Lineage (NCBI taxonomy): Eukaryota > Viridiplantae > Streptophyta > Magnoliopsida > Asparagales > Amaryllidaceae > Agapanthus > Agapanthus africanus. Next base: position 113,111,580 of record JASDDO010000028.1, read on the forward strand.
AGAGTAGGTCTGTCTGGGTAGACAGCAGGAATGGTCGGGTTTGTCGGCATTAGGCGTGAAATCATGAAACAAGTCATGTCATGGTACAACAGGATGAGTCGGTATGTATGTATATGTCAGGTGTAGCAGGGTCAGGCCAATATGTCGTGCAATCGGGTAAGTGCTCACAACAGGTATACAATCAATAATGAACAGCAGCAGGAAACAGTAATTAACCACAATATTCCATATAACCACAGTGATGTTTGTATTCTCTTATTAACAGGTTCAAGCACCTTTAGGGTGCAATAGCCACAAGGTAAATCAATATCCACAATTCTGAAGTAATGAAGCTACAGGAATTCACATTAAGTATAATAATTGTTTCGTGAACGATTTAACAGTTTAAGCAGATATGATTCAGTCGTTTTGTTTAGTTGGAATATGGATTGATGTGGGTTGATTAAATACAAGGAACTGTTGTAACGATTCCATTATAAAGATAACTGCAATAATATGATATCAATTGCCATCATGAGGTTGTGGTATTAAATAGTATGAATTCAATTGCGTGGCGAGACTAGATCTCGCACGCTAGCATGTTAGAGCAAGTATTCAGATACTTGCCTCGACGGTTCTGCAATCTGGAACACGGATGCGATGTCGGCAAAAACACGATATGATAGCACGGGCCACGGATCAGGTCCCAACAGAGAACAACGGGATCACACAGACCAGGGGGCTTCGCTGGAGCGTCGGGTTCGCCAAGACGGCACGGTCGGATTCCGGCAAAACGCGACAACAAGTTAGCAACACACACTAAACTCGATGCGATCAGCGAGGGTTTACTGCACACAGGAAAGGAAGAGGAAGTTTACAGAGAGATATACCAGGTGACCCCGGCGAGCTCGACGGCGCTGGAACGCCGCCGAGGCAACGGCGGCGGCGGCTGCAAGGGCTGAAAGGCCTCGGTGTGTGCGGGAGAAGGTGCTGCGGCGAGTGGAGGAAAGGGTGGTCGGCTCTGGTGGTCGAGGGGGAGAAGGAGGTGGCCCTGGTGACGACGGCGAGGTCGCCGGCGCGTTCTCCGGCGAACAGCGGAGGGTAGGCGATGGGTGAAGGGTCGGCTGCAGGTTGGTGGTGGTCCAGCGAGGAGAGGAGGGAGGTGATGACGAGGTCGCGACGAAGAGGGTGAGAGGGAGCCGTGGGAGGCGTCGGCGGCGAGAGGCGGCGTCGACGTCGGCTCTGCAGGGTTGGAGGCGACGTCGGGGTTGGGTGCAGTTGCAGGAAAGAGCGGGCGAACGAGGGGATGGAGGTGCGGTGAGGTCGACGAGGTGGTGACGGCGACGGCGAGGTCGTGAGGAGGTCGGCGGTGAGGTCGCGAGGCTAGGGTTAGGGTTTGAGGCGATTTCTCGTGAAGAAGATGGGTTGGGGGAAGGCGGCTGCATGCATGGGTTTATATAATTAAAGAGAGAGAGAGATTGGAGAGAGAGATTGAGGGAGGAGAGAGAGAGATAGGGAAAAGGAAGGGCCCACGCGGTTTAAAATCCTGCGCTGTGATTGGTTGATCACGAGGGGAAAAAGATTTGAGATTAAATTTCGAAGGATTTGTGAAGGATTAACTGTTAAAGGATTTTAGATTCGTATAAATATAGTTTTAGATATTAAATTGAAATGGGCCCTTTTTGGCGCAAAATGAAACATTTCCAAATCGCGCCCGGGTTGCGCCCAAATGTTCCAAATTCAAATTATAGGATTTTAAGCGGGTTCCAAATTTTGAAAAGAGGTGTTTAATGATTAAAATGCATGCCCCCAAGTCGGACACTTGCACGCGCGCGTAGTCGTCCAAACTTGCCCGTTTAGCCAAACGGAACGGAATCTCGACACGCGGACGCTACCACGCGACTAGTGGCGACGAGTAGGCCAATATGGACATTTTAAATTTCATTTTAGGAGTTAAAATTTGTTATGTGCCAAAATGACTTAACCGGTTAAAATTTAGCAATAAACACCAGAAAAATCAGGAAAATTGGAATGAGCAACAGACAACCCTCAACTAGTAATATAAATAGTATTATTGGGCTCGGGTGTTACATATATTGTTCGATAGGAGTGAGTGGAGGCAGAGGATTCATGTGCTGGACCCGGCGTGATTCTCATGTTGGTTCATGTAGCCTACCCCATATGCTTGGGATAAAAGGCTCAGTTGTTGTTGTTGTAATGGTATTTTAGTGAAACTTAGATTCGATAAGTATAAGGTATTTTGTTAAAAACTCAATCTTTAAGAAGGAGTAATGATATTTTTAGTGAAAACCTTACTCTTGATAGTTGATGGTATTTTAATGAAACTTTATTTCTATAAGGATTAAGAATATTTTACCACATCAAACCAACTCACAAAAAGACATATAATCAAGAGAGAAACTAAACAAGTTAGGTCCTTACCCCATGAACATAGTGTGCAAGAATAATTTTATCAAAAGTAAAATACCAATTATTTTTTGTGTCAAGGTTCCATCGTGTGGTATTTTTATTCTTGCATTAACAAGAAATTAAACGAATATTCATTTTAATATTTTTATTGGAGATGAACCGTAAGGAGAAGAAGGTGACGGGTGAAGTAGGGAGAGATGGATCCTACCGTATGTTAAGATACGGATTATCGAAGCCGGTATATCGTCTTGTATGGAAACGCGAGCCCTTCTCTCCTCGGATTTTTGCTGGGAAAACAGTTGGCACCACTGCGTCAGCGTCGAAAAATCGAAGACCAGGGTATTTTTTTTTCCAGAATTTTGGGATGAGTGGTATGTGAGAAAATTGAGAATGAATAGAGCTCTATTTATAGGGTTAAAGGAAAATAAAAACAATTAAATTCGTAGCCGATCTTGAGCCAACCCATGCCCGAACTCGTGCCCCAAACCCACACCCAGATCCACGCCTCTGTTGCGAGAGCAGGCGAGGAGGAACAATAGCCGTTGGATCAGATGATCCAACGGTCCCTGCTCGCCCTTGTGGGTGAGAGCCGCCCACGTGTTGGCGTAAGCAGACGTGTGGCCCCCACGCGCCTGCCAGCGCACGTGGTGGATGGGGGCCATTGGATGTTTGATCTGACGGCCCCGGTTAAGGGCAATTTTATTTCATTTCTTTTTCTTTTAGCTTTAAAACTGTTTTAGAAATTGTTTTTAATTTAGAAAATTATTTTAAAATAGTTAAAATAGCTAGAAAAATTAGGAGAAATTCCATAAATTCAATTTTAATGTTTTCTTCAATTTGTGATAAAATTTGGTTAAAAATAGTTTTATTTTCTGATGTGGAATTTATGTGTCCCAAATTATAACCGCAAGTGCACAGTTATTCGCAGTAGTACTTACGGATCGATCTACAGGAAGATGTGAAATTTTAACTAATTCTAAAAACAAGTAAAGATAAGATTTGATTTGAAAAATAAAATAAAGTTCCAAATAATTTAGAAGGGAAGAAATTTTAAAACAATTAAATTTAAAAGTTGGTTGAATAAATAGAAAGGAAATTCTAGGGTTTTGAATTGCTTTTCAAACGTGGTGGGTTTACATGATTATACTTTTATTCTTTTTCTTAGTTTTAATTAATGATCTATTAATCATATAAAGCATAGGGTAAATTAATGTAATTAATATTATACTATCAATTATATAAAACCATTTAGATTTAATTAAAACCTTAGATCTAGTTCTTTAAAAATAACCTAAGTTTAACCTTCGATGAATAATTATAGGTGATCAATCTACAACTACCATGTTATTGGTTAAGTTAGATCATCTTAACTATCTAAAGTGAATTTCTTTTGATTCTTAACCATCTCTTACCATCTCTAATTAGATTTCTAGGTTGTCAATAATCTAATTAGTTTCTAGGTGTTATCAGATATCCCTAATCTTATTCAAGGTATCAATTTTCATTATAAAAATTAGTTTTTTAAGATGAAAAAAATAAAAGGAGACGATCTTTATCTTAAAGGAAATTCATATTAAAAGTAAGGAAAGAAAGTAAAATTAAAAAAATCCAACCACATTATCAAGCAATTCAAACCCTAGAGGAATTTTAGCTATGCATAAATGAAGAGACAATATAAAATAAACTAAAATTCTTCATTAAAATAAATTAAACTTACAAATTTTCTCGATCCATATCCAAAAGAAAACCTTAATTTCCAAGTATGAGAGAGATACCTCCAATCCTAAAATTACATCTCTTTATATAGGGCTAGAAAGTTTAGAGATCAAGTAATAAAAGATAGAAGAATACAATTTTTCCAAACAATCTCAAATCCTAATTCTAATAGATTTCAGCTGAATCTTTTGATGGCTTTGTTTGGTGCTGATCTGCTATATTTAGAAGCTTCGAAATATGAATCCCTACAGCTCATATTAATCTACCCATAAAAAATCACATCGAACGGTCTCAGAATGGCCGCGGATCTGCCGCACAAATAAACTAATCCGTGGCGGTTTAGCCGCTGAATTTTGACCATTATTCGCCAATTTTTTTCTTCTTTCTTGTTGCGATTTTAGAAGATCTTTATGACTCTAATTTCTTGAAAATATTGCCGTATCTCTGCAGTTGCGTGTATTTTCGTTTTGCTCCTAAACTAGGCATATTTGATTTGCTGAATTTGATTTGATTTGATCTCTTGAACTTAATTGATGTCTTGAATTGATTTGCTACATTTAAAACTGCACAATATCTCAAAACAAATCATCAGTAGTATTTATTTTATTAAATAAGATATTCAACCAATTTACTCACAATTATATTACTTATTGTTTAAGAAACATATGAATATATATTTTTACACATAATTTCACATATGTTCTCAAATTATAAATAATACAATTTATTAATTAATAAAAATAGGGAAAATATGCAATACATATGACTGATCAATTCTCTATTTTTGATTAACTCCAATTAAATCTCCATTTCACGCAGGTAATTAATCTTTTACGTCTTTTTACGTTTAAGTCGTGTAACTTGTAATAATTCATAAAATATACCCGGAACAGTATAAAATATGAAAAATTAAGATAAATATGGTTATATAAATGTGCAATAAATTGCACCAATCAAATACCCCCACACTTATCTTTTGCAAGTTCTCGAGCAAATATAGGTTTTCAAACTCTAAATTACAAATGGAAAATAAAAATCTAACTCTATCAACTAAAGTCTATTCCTAAGCTTCTTTCGCGGGCGTGCGATTATATTGAGCACATGCAATAAGGCTTTAAACCCCTAGGTATCCTTGGTAGGAGGAGTTGTGTCTCCTGAGGGTTTTCAGCGAATACTACCCACAAAATTTCAAAATTTGAAGAAGAAAAGAATAAGAGAAAAGAAAATAAAGGAAATAAAAATAGGAAAATGAAAACTACATACAAAGATAGGAACAAATAAAAGAAAAAACTTGAAAAATAAGAGTTTCGAACTATACTAGCTTTTCAGTTTTCATGAACTTTTAACTTAATAGTCTTGATCAATTCCAGAAATTACCTCCTCCCTCAATAAAACAACATCATATTTTTCATCCCTATCTCTCCTCCAAATATTAATTATATACCCCCTATGTGTGTGTAAATTCATCCCTACATTTGAGAATTCAATTCAAGCCATCATACCTTAATACCTTAGTACTACTTCTTTTTATTAAAAATGGATGGATCGCACACACACATTTCATGTGACTGTTAATATTTCTTGAGACACTAACCAACCGATTACCGAATGTGATTACTTATTAAGGCATAAATAACTTCATACATATAAGCATCGTCTTGTAACTACCTCGGGCTTAGCAGTGACTCCAAGACCAGTTGGTCTAGGATACTGGGTGATAAAGCACCCTCGCTGGTACTGAAAGTAAGATGGATATACAAAGGACAAGGATACCTGTAATAACGTCCTCAGTGGCCTCGGCCTCCTCGGCTGTCATGGTAAAATCCTAACACTTGGGTCCGTTGCGTAGGGGTTGCTAGAAGACGCGCTTTTGTAGAGGCAAAGGTGGTCCCTTCGGTCGTGCCCCCTGACCGGTTGGCCTAGTTTCCTGTGGTGGTCGAGCTCCTTGTTGCGGTGTCCCATTGTTGGCCAGTCGGTTGATAGGGCCAAGTTGTCTCCTCTTCTGAGGATAATCCCCAATCGCGTGATCCCGGGACCTACAAACTAAACAGAGTTTGTGCAAGAAACTGTAGTCCTGCATATAGTGTCCGGGATTACCGCAGTGATTGCAGATTATTGTTGATGGTTTTGAATCATTTAACCCTGCTGGACTTTGAATTGTTGCCTGCTGTCGAACTTGGAAGATGCTCCCTGCCATTTGATTTACCGGCCGCTTTATTGCAGACGATCTGTCGCTCTTCTTGATGCGTTTATCAAGATCCTCGAAATTATGAGCTATTCTAAGATCGCATCATAAGTCAGGAGAGCGGCAGTGGACACGGCCGATTGAGTTCTTAGATCTAACCCTTGTCGGAATCTCTTTGCATATAGTTCGGGGGTTGCCACAAGATGGAAAGAGAAATAACTTAACATTGCAAACTCTGCAGCATACTCATCCACTGATTTATCCTATATTGATCTCTATTGAAGCTGAACAAACTTTCGTTCCATCTGCAGCTGTATCACCGCTGGGAAGTATTGGGTATCGAAACGTTCTTTGAACGTTTCCCAAGTGATGGGCTTCTGAAGTCGACTTTCTTTGGCATCCCACTAAATGCGCGGATTGTCAGTGAGCTGTAGCATCGCTATATCAACTCACGCCTATATCGGAACATGTGCGGCACCGAGATCATTGATAGTACTCTGAAGCCATTCTTCGGCTTCTAAAGGTGTCCTTTTTCCAGAAAAGGTCTTGGGATGTAGCGATCTGAACTGTTTAACCTCTGATGTTCCTTGGTGGGATGTGGCTAATACCTTTTCAAGGATTTCATCATGTTGTTGCCGACTCTCACGCAGCTCTTGATGAAGGGCAGCGGTCTGTTGTTGTTGTTGCTCCAACAGTCCCTGCATCATTTGTAACATTTCTGCTTGCTGAGCTGCGGTGTCGTTGATTTTGTTTCGGTTAAAGTGACTACCAGCCATTGCTATCTGAGTAAGGGGATGGGAGTTAGATTACTATAAGGTTCAAAGGTGGAGAAAAAGAAAAAAAATTAACTTGCAATAAGGAAAAGAAATTATTGCTAGAAGGAACATTCAATGAACTTTAGAGACACGTTACACAGGAAGAATTGTTTGAAGTGAAACTTTATTATTCATAAATTCCAACAAGGTACAACTGAAAGATAAATATGACCTTATTGCTATACATTGCTTATTTTTGTCCAAAAAGACAAACAAGTCTCATCAATCCCTAAAGTTTAACATGTTGAAATAAGCTCTCACACTAAGATAGGGGTGTCCATTCCCTTGGTGCCTTGCAGGAGCTACTTCCAGCCTCAGGTTCCTCCCCACTCGAAGTTTCATCTTCCGACACCTCCTCAGCTGGAGCCTCGTTTTCGGACTCCTCTTCCATGGGGTTTTCTTCTCCCGGACATTCTTATTCTGCGGGAGCCCCTTCTTCGAGATCCTCCTCTAACGGTTCCTCCTCTTTTGGATCCTCTTCTACTGGGTCTTCCACTGGATTTTTCTTTTCAGGATCTTCTTCTGGATCCTCTTCGATTGGATCTTCTTCTGGATCCTCTTCGATTGGATCTTCTTCTTCGTCTTTAGAATCATCGGCTATCATGTGCTCTGGTGCTGCAGCTTCGACTCTTTCCTCCTCGAGATCGATGTCGGCATAAATGACCTGTGGACCTTCGACCTCATCATCGAAGCTCACAAGTATGACGTCAAACGTAATAACCGATTGGGTATCCTCATCAAGAATAGGTGTTTCTGCGGGGTTTGCCATGGCTTGAGAAATAAGGCCATACTCAGATGCGGAATTCGATGAGGAAAGACAAAATAGATATAATTCAAAGACATGATAAAGTTTAGTTAATTCCTTTGTTTTAGTACATTTTTACCTGCATGGGCCACCACTAAAATCTGTCACGCCCTGCTTCCCAAAGGACAGAAATGGTGACGTGGCATGGTCCGCAACCTAACTGTATTGAGGGTGGTCTAACTCAATACAGTTACGTTAAGCGTGTGTGTGTGTCATGCATGCAATGTACCAAAACAAATAATAAAAGTCAAAAGCATTTATTTCCATTAACTGATAACTTTATTACATCACTGGTACATAAATAAAAAGATTGTTTATTACATCAAGGAACAGAATGCAAAGCCCTAAACAGGTGGGCAACAGGAAAAATAAAATCGCTAATCCTAGTAATCTGGCGTCAGCTCCGCAAAATCATCGTTGGTGGGCTCCACTCCTTCATCTTCTCCTCGTCCTCATCTAACAGACATCCCAGGGTTAGTGAAAAGGAAAAGGAAGTTCGTCAGCAAATTGCACTCGAGTAGGATTTCATCATAAGGAAAATATGTAAAGAAGATATGTGTATACAGTGCATTATGTCATATGAGTGAATCTCAATAGGTATCTACTAAGTATTGTAATTGTTTCAGTTTGATTAAACAAGGGTACCCGGTTCGTATGATCATTCCGTTATATTCAATAATTATAGATTAGTGTTAGCACGTAGTTCATCTAAGTATGGAATTTCAACAATTGTACATGTCACTCGTAATAACGGGATCTTCTAAATCTGGTTACCCGTAATATCAGGATCTTCTCATAATCAGGTCACTCGTATATCGGGATCTTCTAAAAAGGTTACCCGTAATAACGAGATCTTCTTTAAGTATTCCATACCTAGGTTCGCACGTCTAACCCAATCCATACTTGATGTCATAAGTTGTATTTAGTATAGTATCGTTCAAGTGATTGGACTTTAATTATAAACTGTGGTAATTTAACATAAATATATTTTGTTAAAGGTCATGGTATTTTATTGTATTTATATTTTAGAAAAACACATTTGTGTTGTATTTACAGCCATATGAGAAACCATGATATTTTATTTAAGATTGCACAATTTTCATAACAGTTATGCTAATATTATAGAGATCAAGAGTTACTTAGAGTTCTTTGTTGATCGGTTTTCCCGTGAGGGCGTCGCTATCAACCTCGCTATGCTCATGGTGTGCGATAATCCACACCATCCATAAAGAAACCCTCATAAAGAGTTGCAGGAGATGCAATATCCAAAAGAACTTAGTACCATCTTAGATCGAGCGGGTTTAACATTAAAAGTTCTCTTTTCGAAATTAGGGGTGGTTTAATATAACAGATGTTTAGAAAAGTTCATGGTATTTATTTGAAATTAATATTTTAGAAAACATTTCCATGTTGGCAACCGCTGCACATGGACGGCAGGATTTGTGTTCTTTTCAGGGACGATTGCCTAATAACCACGAAGCGTTTTACGTAAAATATTAAAGTGTGGGGTATTGTTATTAAACTTAGATTTTGATAAGTTCAAAGTATTTTTTATAAAACTCAACCTTTACAATAAGAGGTATTTTAATGAAAAACTTAACCTTCAAGTTAAGGATATATTTTTGACTTTTGATGATTAAAGACATTTTCATAAAGATCTAGCTTTTAGAAAAGTTAAAGATATTTTAAAGAAACCCTAACCATTGAAAGTTAATGGTATTTCGGTGAAACTTGGTTTTCGAAGGGTAATGGTATTTTAGTGAAACTTAGATTCGACAAGTTTAAGGTATTTTGTTAAAAATTCAATCTTTAAGAAGGAGTAATGGTATTTTTAGTTGATGGTATTTTAATGAAACTTTATTTTTTTAAGGGTTAAGAATATTTTACCATATCAAACCAAGTCACAAAAAGATGTATAATCAAGAAAGAAACTAAATAGGGGTAGGTCGTTACCCCATGAACATAGTGTACAAGAATAATTTTATCAAAAGTAAAAGACCAATTATTTTTTATGTCAAGGTTCCATCGTGTGGTATTTTTATTCTAGCATTAACAAGAAATTAAACGAATATAAATTTTAATATTTTTATTGGAGATGAACAATAAGGAGAAGAAGGTGACGGGTGAAGTAGGAAGAGGCGGATCCTACCGTGTGTTAAGATACGGATTATCGAAGCCTGTACATCATCTTGTACGGAAACGCGAGCCCTTATCTTCTCGGATTTTTGCTGGGCAAACAGTCGACACCATTGTGTCAGCGTCGAAAAATCAAAGACCAAGGTATTTCCCCCCAGAATTTTGGGATGAGTTGTTTGTGAGAAAATTGAGAATGAATAGAGCTTTATTTATAGGGTTAAAGGGAAATAAAAACAATTAAATTCGTAGCGGATCATGAGCTAACCCATGCACGAACCCGCACCGCAAACCCATGCCCGGATCCATGCTTCTGTAGTGAGAGCTGGCGGGGAGGACGACAGCCGTTGGATCAGATGATCCAATGGTCCCCGCTCGCCTTCGTGGGCGAGCGTCGTCTACGTGCTGGTGTGGGCAGGCACGTGACCCCTACATGACTGTCAGCGCACATGGTGGATTGGGGCTATTGGATCTTTGATCCGACGGCCGCGGTTACGGGAGATTTTATTTTATTTTATTTTCCTTTTCTTTTAACTTTAAAACTATTTTAGAAATTGTTTTTAATTTAGAAAATTATTTTAAAATAGTTAAAATAGATAGAAAAATTAGGAAAAATTCCAAAAATTCAATTTTAATGTTTTCTTCAATTTGTGATAAAATTTGGTTAAAAATAGTTTTATTTTCCGATATTAAAAATACTTAATAAACTCTATCCCTTTTTAAAAATTCCTATTTAAACTCTTAAAATTTATTAAAAATTTAATTAGTTTTTGAAAAATGTTTTAAAAGTGTTTTTCAATAATAGAAATGCTAAAATAATTATATGACGCAGAAAATTTGAAAAAAACTTTTATTATGTATAGAAAAATCCCAGACGTTACAGTCGTCCCATCTCTGGTGATGAAGTCACCTCTCGTTTGCTTCTCGGTCTTGATCCAGAATATGCCCAATTTCGTATAGCTTTGAATGCTACAGGAATCATGCATACCATTGACTCTTTACATGATGTTCTTTTAACTCAAGAGGCAGCTCAAATGCTCGATCACATCACTATCTCCGATACTACAGTAGCAACACCAATGGCACATCTCACCTAGAATAGCTCTCGTCCCACATCAGCATCTTTCAGATCCGCTAAGCACTCATCTTCGGCTGCTGTTCACACTCATCCCATATCCGATGGTCGATCACAGTCTTCACGGCAGCAGCAATATCATTCAAGGAATCGAGGCGGACGTAGAAAAGATCGTGTGCAGTTATTCTTCAGATGCTTCGCCATGGAATAGATTGACCCAGTTCCCGTTATCGTGGCAACTGTTGTCAAGTTTGTAATCGGTATAGTTATCCGGCCCTTGTATGCCATAATCGATTAAATCATTCTTTTCAACCTTGATCAAGTTATGCTCCTAAGCACAGTTCTACACCTCAAGCTAATGATGCCTTGCTTCTTACCCCCTCAAACTATGTTGGAGATTATGCATGGCATCTAGACTTCGGTGCAACTCACCATATTACAAACGATCTTGCGAATCTGTCTGTTCAATCTGATTATGGTGGCACTGAACATGTCAAAATAGGTGACGGCTCAGGTTTGATGATCACACACACGGATACCTCCTCTTTCTTTGTTAATAATCGTCACTTTCATTTACGTGATGTTTTACATGTTCCTTCTATCTCCAAAAATTTACTCTTTGTTGCCAAATTTGCCAATTATAATAACTGCTTTTTGAATTTCACCCTTCCTTTTGTCTTGTGAAGGAACGCCACACGGGAACTATTCTTCTTAAAATTCCTCTTCATGATGGTCTCTACTTCCTGTCCTCGAATGCTTGTGGTAGATCGTCAGTTGCTTTCTTAGCTTCCACGTCAACTGCTCCTTCACCTGCGACATGGCATCATCGTTTTGGACATGCTGCTATGTCTACCGTTCGAATAATTCTTTCGTGTGCTTTTCTTCCTTCTAGTAAAAATTATAATGACTTTTGTTCTTCTTGTACTATGAGCAAATGTCATCAATTGCAGTTTGTTTCTTCTGTTTCTACTGTTACTCGTCGTTTAGACATAATACATTCTGATATTTGGGGTCCTCCATTTACATCCAGTAATGGTTTTCATTATCATGTTCATTTTCTTGATGATTATTCTAAATTTTCTTGGTTTTATCCTCTTGTTCATATATCAGATGTGTATGATGCTTTTGTAAAGTTCTATGCCCATGTTGAAAATGTCTTGGATGCCAAAATAAAATTTTACAAACTGATGGTGCTGGTGAATTTCTCTCTAAGCGTTTTGAAGCTGAACTTTCCACTCATGGCATTGGTCATCGAATCTCATGCCCTCACATCCCACAACAAAACGGTGTTGCTGAGCGTAATCATCGTTATATCGTTGAAACTGGCATTGCCCTTCTTTACCAATCTGAGGTTCCCAAGACATATCGGGATTTTGATTTTGAAACAACGGTTTACCTTATTAATCGTTTTCCTACCAAAAGTTTGAAGTGGTCATCCCCGTGGGAAGTTCTTTTTCACTCTAAACCCAATTACACTCTTCTACGTGCTTTTGGTTCTCTTTGTTTTCCTTATCTTTGGCCATACACTCACAATAAATTAGAACCTCGTTCACTTCCATTTGTCATTCTTGGTTATCCTTCTGGTTATCTTGGGTATCGTTGTTTAGAACCAAAATCAGGGCGTATATTTCAATCACGACATGTTTTCTTTGACGAGAGCACATTTCCATACAAACAGACATCTTCCTTTATTTCTTCACCAACACAGACCTTACCCATGCCATCCTCCATTCCACTTCCACCTACAATGACTCCACTACCCGTGGAATCATCTACTAGCACCTCAAATATTATAGATTCTGTTGTTGATTCTAATACAGGTTTTGGATTGAACTTCTCCAATAACATGATGCCAATTGCTGAAGATCCTCCCGTTGCACCCCTGATTGAGGATGTTCGTGTTGCACCACCATGTCCGATAGTTATGTATCAACGTCAACGTAATGCACCAACCATAGAACAACACGTATTAACTACTGAACACAAGCTAACGCAACCATCAGGTTCTGGATAGATTTTAGTCCCTGCTCATTCGATGATTACTCGGTCCAAAGACGGGACTCTTCGACCTCGAGTACTAGCTGCTACTTGCCATCCTATTGCTCTATCTGTCGAGGGTGGTGTCATCGAGCCTATATGTTTTTCTCAAGCAAACAATGATCCGAAATGGCGTGAGGCTATGGTAGAAGAATATAATGCGCGTGTTGATAAGCAATGTCATATGGACTTTAGTTCCTCCACCGACTCGTAACAATGTAATTGAGTGAAAGTGGATTTTTAAAATCAAAAGAAAATCCAACGGAACCATTGATCGCCACAAGGCTCATCTTGTAGCTAAGGGGTTCAATCAATAAGAAGGGATGGATTATACAGACACTTTCAATCCAGTTATTAAATCGGTGACTGTATGGGCTGTTTTGTCTCTTGCCGTGTCTGGTGGTTAGTCTATAAGGCAACTCGACGTAAAGAATGCGTTCTTACATGGCCATCTTGATGAAGTTGTTTTCATGAAGCAACCACGAAGATTCACTGATCCTGCTCATCCCGAGATGGTTTGTCGCCTTCAACGCTCGCTTTATTGATTGAAGTAAGCACCCCATGCCTGGTTCAATCGCCTCAGCTCTTTTCTTTATAAGCTCGGATTTGTTGGTTCTCGGACTGAAACTTCTCTCGTTATCTATAGAACTTTGAATTATACCATTTTCGTGCTTGTCTATGTCGACGATATCATTGTAACAGGCAACCCAGGTGCACCAATCCACTCTTAGTAATGAGTTTGCAATGAATGATTTGGGGCCTCTCGGTTTCTTTCTTGGCGTGGAGGCTCACTATTCTGGGTCAGAGTTATTGTTAACTCAATCTAAGTATATCTTAGATCTTCTTCAAAGAAGTCGCATGGATGGGGTGAAACCTATCACTACACCGGTTGCCAGTGGCTCTAAACATTGCTCTCATAATGTTGTTCCTTTCTCGGATCCATCGCATTATCGAAGCATCATTGGTGCACTCTAATACCTTACCTTGACACGTCCAAACATTGCCTATGCCGTTAATCAAGCATGTCAGTATATGCATCAGCCTACAAATCTTCATTGGACTGCTATCAAACGAATTCTTCGGTATCTCAAGCATACTATTGCTTATGGGCTTATCCTTTCAAAGTCTTCCTCTCTAGCACTTCATGCATACTTGGAAACTGATTGGGCTGATGACCCTAATGATCGACGTTCTGTTAGTGGTTTCAGTATATTTTTGGGTTCAAATCTGATTTCCTGGAGCTCAAAGAATCAAAGAACCGTTGCCCGTTCTAGCACTGAAGCCGAGTATAAAGTTCTTGCTAATGCCACACGTGAATTGATCTGGATTCAAAGTCTTCTCGATGAATTGGGCATTCGGCTATCTTGCTCTCCTACTTTGTGGTGTGACAACATCTCTGCTGTCTACCTCACGGCCAATCCCGTATTTCATGCTTGTACAAAACACATTGAGATTGACTATCACTTTGTTCGGGAATGGGTTGCTCGTAATCAGCTTAGTGTCTGTTTTATACCTTCAGTTGATCAAATAGCAGACGTGTTCACCAAAGGTCTTTCTATGTCTCGATTCGGTCATCTTAGATCTAAGTTAATGGTTCGTGACCGGTCCATCAACTCGAGGGGGAGTATTGACCAAATACAATGAATGTTAAGATATTCTGTTACAACTAACTACATATATGAGAATCAACATCCTGTTTATAGGAACAAATATATTTTACTGTTATTTTGTATATCTTTATATATATGTGACAGTGTGATCAATTTAGATTTCAAGGAGAATTTTGTAATAACTCTGTTTCAGTGTACAGAAAATTTGTTTAAAAGTTAATATACAAATGAAGTATTTGCAATCCTGTGTATGCTATAAGTATTAAAATTGATTTTGAACAGCAAGAAAGCACTTGTAGCTCATTGGTAAAGACTTGCACTGCTGTGGCATAGCCCCTGTGTTCAAATCCTTCCAACCACATATATATTTTTTGTTAATTTTCTTTTAAACTTTTAAAAGCTCAAAAGTTTACACGTCAAAACACGTAAAATGAAAAGTCACAATAAAATCAAACATGTGCACTGAGGTATATGAGACGACATTGACACATGGCATCAATCCCAACTCCAACCCATCGGATTTGGCCGGCGAGATGTAGTGGGGGGGCCGGCACCGCCGGTTTTGCCCATAGGGAATGCTATGAATTTTTAATCCTAGCACCCGTTGGCCTACCCCACTACCCCCATGTTGTTTAATTTCTCTGCAATTATCCAGAGAGTGATAATTACTCTCTTAAATCCATTTTAATGCACATTTTAATTCCATTCTTTATTACCCTAAACCCTAATTCTATCCTATAAATACCCCCTACACCATAGTCATCTCCATTCTGAAAATTATCACAAAAACTCTTTAAAATTTCTAAGTCAAAAGTTGTACAAGTAGAGTTAGTTCAACGCAAAGTTTCGGCGACGTTTCGAGAAGAATCCGGCGACGAAATGACTCCCCGACGATCCCAAAATCTCCCCTTACCTCTTCTCTCTAATTCCATTCAGTAAGTCCCCTCTTCCCTTCTCAATCTCTAGTCTAAAACTTCCACTTTTCAAAACTCGTCGGAAGCGGAGTTATTCCGACTTCCGATTCTCTTTTCTTTAAAAACTCAATTTTTTCTTAAACAACAAATTACCATCGCTTCTTATATTGTTTAAAAAACATAAAAAAATATTCACAACAAGTTTCAAATCAAAATAATATGTATTGCAACTTCTATTTCATTTTTACGGTAAAATATCATCATATTTACATACGACATTGCTTATTCATTTTACCCATATTACCTATAGAAAACTCACGAGGTAATGACCTACCTTATCATGATACAAATTTTTGACATAGCATGATGACTTTTGGAACATTAGTTTGTGGGAAAATACGAGTTTACACTTAAATACCATAAACATTCAAAAACCGTTTTCTTTAAAAGTATATTATTTAATTCCTTGCAAATGCGTCTCTACAACCCATTTTGGGGAATCCCGATTGGGATGGTACGGGTTATCGCACATTCTCGGGCCTAGTAGAGCGAGATGCAGACCTCCTCACGGAGCATCCGATCTCGATGGAATTTTTAATGCAATTTTTTAAGAAAAATATGATTTCTATTTAATAAATAAGTTCTATTATATATATATATATATAATCAAAATATCTACTTTAAGTATACAATATATATATTCCATGTTTTCTAAATCAAAGGAATCACAAATTTCGTGAAAATACCATTACAAATCAATGCAATTCCAATATTACACTAAAATACCATATACAATGAAATCTAGGTTATATCCACTAGAATATTTCACTTTATAAAAAAAATTACAATTATGAAAACCCTAAAGACGATAATTAAATACTTGAGGTGTATTTTGAAAATATATCAAAACTATTTTTCATAAAACCCCCTCAAGTTATATTAATTTACAATAAGGACCCTAGTAAACATAGGTTAAAGTGGGACTAGTTCTCTTGAGCCTCAGAGAGCCGGAGAATATAGGTGCTTGCCTATCTAAGGTAGACAACCTAAAAGCGGTACTATCAATACGGTAATTGTTTTGGAAAAAGACACAAATCCTATCTTCCATATGCACCAGTTACCGATAACATCAAAACTAATTCAGGACTTCAATTTGTTTTAAAGTTTCTGACTCAGACAGAGTCTCAATCTAATATGAAATCAATCTATCCTTGAATATGATTCAAGTATAACTCCATTTCAACATGAATCCATTTATACCAGAATTCAATCTATATCAACATGACTCGACTGAACCGAACCATGGATATACTCTGATTACATGACTATCCATTTATATCCATTCTGTTTACATGATATCATGGTTTTGGCAAGTCTTCTATTTATAAAACAAAACAATACAATCAATACAAAATACATTACGGGGTTTTAAAGGGGTAGACTGGTACGGAATGTGTTAGAAGTGGCACGAGACGGTCACTTTAATACATCTAACCTGAATATCCATTGCTGTTTTACTGTGGCTTAATGGTTCCTTGTATTCCGTATAACTTAGTCTCCGGAATAGTGAGACTCCTCTCGTATACACTGGCATATTCTGTACCAAGCTACAAACAACCGTGTTAACAGAACAAAAAGATTACAATATACCAGTTATATTCTCATCTGTCTATTCTTACCTATCTTTGGGACTTACCGAGCGATTGTTCGCTGACGACATTCCTTCTTTTTTTCTTTGGAATGTTGTCAGGTGGATCGGACTTTCTGGAGGTCGAGCCCAGTACTGAAGACTTGGAGCAGTTCGCCATTGACCAGAGCTCTAGATACTTGTATATATATATTTTTTCAGTTCATGCCATTGTTTAGGCATTGCTTTCCATTCCTGTATTTACATTTTCAGTTGTACTTGTAAAGAAATGTTTAATAAATAAAAGTTGCTGTTCATTTACACTTCATGTCTCTTGTGTATATTTTACATTATATTGCTTAGATACGCTTAGCGTGTTTACTTCTAAGTAAATATGTAACGGGCCTCGTCGCGTATTCTTACCCGTACACTAGGAAGCGGGGTGTGACAGGTTTTGTTGGCGGCCCATGCAGGCCAGTTCTGCATGGACATGCGGGTCAATTCTGCATGAAGTCCTAAGCAATATAACACAAGAATCAACAACTAAAAACATTCTTTACATTTCATATTCCTTGAATCTTACAATTTCATATATTTTGAATCTACCATAATCCTATTTTTCTTTCAAGGTTATGGATTCTCCAAACAGTACCAGTACCAACTTCAACAATATACCAACTTCAACAATACACTACCACCTCTACCGCTTACGCCTACCGTTGCTACTCCGATCAATGAGCAGACGGTACTGCTTGAGGCAACCCGAAGCCTCCGGGAAGGACAGCAGCAGCAGACTGCTATATTATTGAACCGTTCAGAAGCGGAAGCGCCCTGAGTAAAGCAATTCCGAGTATTGCACCCAAAGCAATTTTCAGGAAAAGAGAGCCCTTTGGAAGCTGAAGAATGGGTTTAGAGCATTGAGAATGATCTGACAGCAGTACAAGTGCCAGAGATCGCTTGGGTACGAGTTGCGAAGCTGCAACTCATCGACAACGCCCGAGTTTGGTGGAAAGCGGAAGAAAGCCGTCTTGACCAGCCGATCGAATGAAAAACTTTTCGCGACATTTTCGACGTGAAATACTTTCCAGAGACTGCCCGATTTGACATGGAGCAACAATTCATCCACCTACAACAGGGTTCGATATGGGCAAAATCTGTGGATGAGTATGATGCTGAGTTTACCATGCTCAGTAGGTAAGATATATCTCAATATTCAATTTTCTAAATATCACATACTGCACAGCTAACACAAGACCTTAACAAGTTCGCGGCACACTTGATACCGACTGCTGAGATCAGGTCCAGAAGATTTCAGCAAAGGTTAGATCCGGAGATCCAAGCTGCCTTAGCTACAGGGGATTTCCCAACCCACGAACTGGCTCTGGAAGTTGCCTGTGTAAGTGCACGGCAGCGCCCCGGCCGTCATCCCGAGGCCAAAATGCGGAAACGATACTTTTCTTTTACTTTTAAAACTGGCGCTACCGCGTACTAAAAACCCAGATCGGGCCATTAAGCTAATGCTAGCTAACTAGAGAAGGGGTAGAGAGCTATACCGAGCGATCCGTGTCCTTCGGTCTTCGGCCACCATCCCGATCTCCTCGCGGAATCTTCGGTCTTCATCTCCTCGTCGGTACGGGCACCACATCGCCGGGTTCTTTTACGGGCTCCCACCTCTGGACCGAGACAACTCGGGCACGAAGTTGGCGAGTCGACGTGTCCAAGGATGCTGTAGGCTAAGTGTAGAATGGTTTTGTCTCATGGGGTTATTCTTAGTTGCCATTTGGAAGTGGGAAGGAGATATGAACTTTTTGGATGAGCAATGGGATTTTTGTGCAAGCCAAAAGACAACCAAAACCCCCACAAAAATTTGGACAGCCCCCATCCCATGTGGCCGGCCAAACTTCATCAGGAATGAGAGAAGGGAGTGGACCAAATAATGTAAGAGAGAGAGAAAAGAATGGGTGATGATGAGGAGTCATGATCATACCAAAAATTCTCAACCTACTCCCATCATATAAAGTAAGCCATCATGTCTCAAAAGTCAAGCAATGATGAAGAAATAGAAGTCAAGGGATGGTAGAACCATCATGATACTACTACTTGTAAATAACACCCTCCACTAATCAAATTTGCATGCTTGCAAATAAGCCCCTCCACACCAATTTTCAACCAAAGAAGGATACAAAGGAAAATGACTGAAACCGGAAAGCAAACTGGCAACTTCAGAAAAATGATCCCGTAATAAATTACAGGAAAACCCGCGACTGTATATACATACCCGCATTTGTATTCCGACCGAATACAAATGCAATGAGACAAAATCTACACTGTACAATACTAGGATCCGGCTTAAACCAAAGCCCGCTAGTATTATCCGTCCGATCATGATCCGTGCAATACCTCACGTATATGATCGAACCCTGCCATATCTCCATACGGCCTCTACAGCGTTTCGCCCGAAACTTGAGAAACTGTCTGTGGGGGACTCTAAAGACTCGTCAATAGTTTGGCTGTGGATTTAACCACTAGCACGTCAGAGGTATTAGCCATACGTAACGGGCTACCAGGTATTGACCAAAAGGGATGTCGATGAGCGAACTCGTCCTGACACCCTACTGAGCATGTCAGTGACAATATCCGTACAGTCCGGTCCGTTCGTCTATGAGTATCTCATGGCGGGCCTAGGGGGTTGGTAAAAGTCAGACCCCCAAAAGCGGTACAAGTCGTGTCGGAGTGTAGCCCAGAACACCCAGAGATATTACTGGAATATCTACCAGTAAATCTCCTGCCTTAGCCAAGGACTTTGTGTAATAGCTCTCCTAGACACAGCGCGACTCCACCCCCAATACCGAGAGAGACGAACTCCTGCAAATCCGCTCACCGCCTCTATGTGGCTCGGGACTGTACCCAACTAAAACCTGTTTGCACGACTCCTTTGAGCCGTGGTAGGGTAGTAATCAAAGTACAGTGGGAACTCACATGAGACAAATGACGATCTCAGGTTGATGAACTAACTTGTACACATGTCACCAGGGAACTGCTATCTGACGTCAGGTATAAGACCAACTAGCAGGTTTCCGGCGAGTCCTGTCCGGTGTACTCATAACCCAATGAGCACCTGTATACATCTTAGGTGAACCAACTGACACCAGTGGCTTGTGAGACCGGCCACCGCCCCTCGTCGGGGTCTCGACTGTATACACTAGTCTACTCTGGAGCATCGATGCCCTGTCTCGAAACTCCCACGACTAGGGACCTTTTAAGGATGTGCTTATAGACCCCAGCTCCCACGTATATGATCGCCATCATACTGCTGGCCGTCAAGCAAGAATCCTAAGGGCTCTATCAACGCGCAATAGTGACCTGTAAGGTCACCTAAAGCAGTACACGATGATAAAAATAAACCAGATAGCATACTATCATCTTGAGTAAGACTGTCCTACCGGTATAGGTCCTCTCTCAATCATTGCAATCACGTGCCTGTGATCCAATAATTGACTCTGAGGGCACTATCCCCAACAATATCCCACTTGCACTCAAGGCTAATTATTGCGATGTCGCATACTCACAGCCCGTG
Organism: Agapanthus africanus; assembly: GCA_030015575.1. NCBI lineage: Eukaryota > Viridiplantae > Streptophyta > Magnoliopsida > Asparagales > Amaryllidaceae > Agapanthus > Agapanthus africanus. The sequence goes on from JASDDO010000028.1 coordinate 113,132,483, forward strand.
TGATACCGAACACCCAACTCCTCTACTAATCAGTCTCACAAAACCCGTTTGCGAAACTAATGCGTTCGAGGAATAGCCTCAGTGAGTGGATCCGCCCTAATGTTTCTTTCTATGTCTCTCTTTATCTCAAGTTCGCGGAGAAAACCATCTCCCGAAATGAGCAATACCTGTCTTAGAGTATGTCTGGATATCCGATGGGACCTAGTTCATAAATGAACTCCAAATCCAAACTTCTCAGACTGTATCGTCAACTGAACTTAATCAGTATCCTGCGCCTTGCCTCCCTCAGTATCCATCTGGACCACCTGTCCAAAATACTGCCCCTCGTCAGAGGGAAAACAATAACTCTGACAGCCATTTTGTCATCCAGGTCACCTTGGAAGCCTGGAATGATAACCGTCTCCCGAATGAGGCCGACGTTATCATATCCCTAGAACATCCACTTATGTTCTAAAACTGCTTCCGTTCGTTCCTCCAGGATTGGATCAATATCAACATATTGCATCTCGTGCAAAAACAACATCTGGTGTGGTATTTGACATCTCATGATTGACTCAATTGCCTAAACAAGTGATTTGCCAATCATGCAAATCCCTCTCCCCTTTAGTCTGTAAGACACCTTTAGAGAGGGTGACTCCATCACCTGCAGGTATACTACCGTGCCAGGAGTCGTCCATTCTAAAAACACCTTTAGAATGCTGTCTAAGTACCCTAATTAGGACACTTCCCAAATCTAGATCTAAAACCATAGATCTAGTAACCAGAATGTCTGATATAATACCCAATCCTTATGTGGAGAAACCACTGTATGACAACCAAAGTATAACCGATCGTAGTATAGGAATATCACTTCCTACTCTGTGTATGTCATCCAGATACCAGGACATCACACCCTACTACCTTCTTAACAGATCCATCCCCTATTCTGATGAAGTCAAACCTATGACTGTCACATCAGAAATAGATGATCTATCTCCGCTATATCTGCTTTAGTCTATAAATAGACATAAGCCACTTATCCACTATGCTTCCGCTGCTCCCACTGACCTCGACAACCCTCTGGCAGAGTCATATAAACGTACACTTCTAAAGCTAGTTTAGAACGACGCTATATTCATCCTCCTGCCGGGTCTCATAGTCTAGAACAACAGCAATGGCAAGTCTGGGTAAACAAGAACCTCCCTGCCACCGTCGTTGAGGCTACCGGAGTACCTCTCGGGTGCCTGAGGTTACCCACCTTATCTGCGGAGTGGCCAATGGAATGTCAAACCAGATTGGATCTTTAGGTTCTTATCAAATCTTCAGTAATCGTTTGCGGTTCTGGAATCACTTCCAGTTCTACCATACTTCCACTACTGTTTTCTGAAAAAAATCCATTTTTATCAAAACTGTGGCGAGTCAAGAACAATATCACTATTGATCTTCCAGATGGTAGAAAGTTAACCCTCGTTATAGCCCGGGTCAAACCACAAACAACCATTACAGAAACGTGCCTTAAGTTATCCGGAGTCTGGTTTTAAGCATAAGCCGGACAACTCCCCGTACCTTAATATCGTTAAGATATGAACTGTTCTATATCCAATACAGAAACAGAGGCACTGATTTAATTGAACCAGATTCAAATCATGCAACTGTCTCCAGTGCATGTCAACTAAATGGAGAGAGGCCGATCAGCATTACTCAACTTAGGAATGCTTCCACTTATGAGTAACCTGAAAGAGAAGTATGTTCTCTTAATCATTACTATCAACTGAATACCACACACAAGTATCTACATCTTCGATCACTTTGATGAATCCCGATACTTGCAACACCTGGTTCTCTACTTTATTCATATACCTATAACTTCTCAAAAACTTAGACCTTGTGTCTCTACGAAACACATGTCTCTGAACCAGAGAAGTCACAAGTAAACAGAATATAGTGCGAGTACCAACCCCTCTGTCCCCATGGACACTGGACAACATACAATACTCTGTATAAGTCCCTTGAGTCTAATAACTCATTCCCTGTGTGTCGTAGGTTGAAAACTGTACTATGGTTATGAAGAATTACACCGCTGTTTAATGCTCCTTACCTAACCATCTACTGATATAGGTAAATGTCACAGACATAATTTCAAAAAGTTATATCTCACTCTATAAAAATAGACGTACAGATATATCAATTTGAAATTGGTGCATTACAACGGATATTCAAAACCAAATATTTGCCGTCCGGCAAACAACCCAGGCGATTTTCTCAAATATCACCAATTACAACGAATTCCGATATAATGAGGACAATCACCTAATTCCCAATAACTTACTCCTACTCATCATCTGTAAAACCATACAGATGTGAGATTCATACCTGGTAAATAGATACCCTGGAGCAAGTGTCTAATTGGGAAATCAGTTTTCCTTTAACAGTACCCAGTGAAACTGAAACATTGAAATGTTTCGTAGGGGTATCCTGGTATTCCTAGTAATGCCTCTTCCATTATCCAGATTCACAACTGTAACCGTATATTTCTTTGCCATCTCTCCAAATCCCTTTATATGTCTTTAGTCATTACCTTCTGTACACCCCTTTAGGCCAAATGGTTTTCTTCCTTCCCTACCGTTCGGCACCAGCCTATGGTTTGGAAGAAGACTATCCAATAAGCATAATGGGTGTACTGTCCTAATCCTAGGAGCACTCGCAATGCGAGAGAAGGTAAAAATAAAAGACAACTGAATAAAACCTTATTTCTATTTCTCCTGAACCAGAATCCATCCCCGAATTGGAACAAGTTCCTTTCGAGTTCGTATATAACCATGCGATGGAGTATCCAATAAACTGTGGATTTTCTTAGTGATACGGAGTGTCATGGAGAAATACAAAGGTGAAGTGGGAGTGGTAATGAAATACTTGGTTTGGTCGTGAATGGCAGTCGCAATTTACTTTGCCCTCCTTCTAATCCCTTTATTTGTCTTTACTTAATACCTTCTGTACACCACACTTAGGCTAATCGGCTTTCTTCATTCCCTACCGTTCGACACCAGCCTAAGGTTTGGAAGAAGACTATCCAATAGGCGTAACGGGTGTACTATCCCCTAATCCAAGGAGCACTCGCAATCTGAGAGAAGGTAAAAGGAAAAGACAACTGAATAGTCCTATTCGTTTTCTCCAGAACCGGAAACCATCCTCGAATAAATTCCTTCGAGTTCGTATATAACCATACGATGGTTTTATCCAATGGAAGTGGACGTTCGTAGTAATACGGGGTGTTCTGGAGAAAAGGGTAAAAGTAGGAGTGGCAATGAGGTATGCAACTCTGACAATCCAAAAGCCAGTGTTTTAAGAAGGTTCGGTTAATCTTGGTCACTGGGTCATAGTCAAGGGTCGGGCCATGGTCGCTGCCAAAGAGAGAGAGAAAATAAACACTCAGCGTGCACTCTAACCTAGATCAGAATGGTTGTCACTTTATCTAATCAGGGAACCTCCCACTATACCGTCAAATTCTCCTCCAAACCTGAAAGAAGAATTAGTCGGGATCACCCGAGGAGTAAACCAACTCATCAGTGGGAATCGGGATCCAACTATCATCGCATGATAATGTGATGGAATCCATTCACGTTATCACACTCCAGAAGGTATGCGCATATCTGGCAATTTTCAGTTTCTTTAGAAACTCCCGATGTGATTTTTACCCCATGCTCTTATGACCTTGACGAAGGTCAACAAATCATAAGTCACATGTCAAGTTCTTGTAAGTCCACGTTGCGACCCCCGGTTCTTACGGGGAGGCGGAAACGGTATAAAAATCAAATTTTTAGCGCATGGGGCAACATGGACTAACAAAGTCGGGATCTTTTCTAAACTAAACTAGCAAACAGGCAAAGGAGAGTTAACTACTCGGCAAAATGGTTATACCTAACTTGAACTCCTTCTTCTTGAAACCTAGTAGAGGTTGATGGTTCTTTTCTCGTAGCCTTCTTCCGTCAAAGATGGATCCACCTGAGGGTTCAACCTTCGGGCTCTTTCTCGAACTTAGAGTGAACTAGGATCTCCGGCTTGCTAAACCTTGAACCCTAGAGAGAGTAGAGAGTATCTATGGGGTGTTTCTCTTTCAAGGAGAGGGATTCTCAACACATGAGAAGGATTCTCCTTGAGCTTGAGGAAGAAGAAGATGAAGTGAGGAGAGAGAATGAATATGATAGAATGAGCTCCCTTTCCTTTTGCAACCATAACAAAAGGAAAAAGAATTATCTAATTAATAATAATAATTCAAAATAAAATAGTTGATGGTTGTTTTTGGAATGACCACTATCATCACTTCATTAAATGAATGTAAGCTAGAATCAAGGAGTATCCTTGCAAAGTAATGATGATGGTCAAACATTCAACCATGGTCAACAAGTCAACCATGGTCAACAAGTCAACAAAACCAACCATGACACAATTTCATTTAATTACTATTATTAATTGATATTTCATAAATCCATTAGGGTTTGGAAAAAGACGACTGTCAACTGTGCATACGCACCCGTTCCGAAACCCTAATGAAAGACCTCTTCCTCCGCCTCAAACAACTGTGCATACACACCTGCATTCTCGTTCCGAGGAACAAGAATACTGAGAGATAAAAGCAACCCCAAAACATATACCAGTATCTGACTCAAACCAGAGCCAGTCAGTAATATCCGTCCGGACTCCAAAAGTGCACAAGTGCGCGGATGAGAACGAACCCTGTCGCAAAACCATGCGACCTCTACTCTGTTTTGCCCAATGGCGAATAGCCCTCTGTGTGGGACTCTAAAGACTCGACACTACGCTGGCAGTGGGTTTAACCACAGACCGCAAGCGGCACTAGCTGTGCGTAACGGTCCCCAGGTAGATGCCGATAAGAAGACTGACGAGGTAAAACCCATCTGAACTCCTACTGAGTCTGAGTGTGACAGTCTCCGTACAGTCCGGTCTGTTCGTCTGATACATTGCATGGCAGGCCTAGGGGGCGGTAAACGTCAGTCCCCTAATAGCGGTACAAGTCGTGTCGGAGTGAAGCCCAAAACACCCTGAGATAACACTGGAAGCCTACCAGTATATCTCGCTTGCCCTGGCCAGGGACTACTCGTGTAATGGCTCTCCTAGACACAGCGCGATGTCAACCCCCAATACCGGGAGAGACGAATCCTATCTAACCGTCACTGCCTCCAAGTGCTTCGGGACTGCACCCAACTACTACCTGTTTGCATGACTCCTTTGAGCCGTGGTAGGGTAGTGATCAAAGTGCTGTGGGAACACACTCGAGGCGAAGTGCCAATGTCAAGTCAGCGGACTAAGCTGTACTCATGTCACCTGGGAACTGATAACCGACGATAGGTATAATACCAACTGGTCAGTTCCCGACGAGTCCTGTCCAGTGTACTCGTAACCTAACGAGCACCCGTGTACTATCTCCAGTACGACGTACTGATGGCTGTGGGACAGACCATCTCCCACACTGGGATGAGAAGCGCATACGCTAGTCTACTCCGGAGTATCGATGCCCTGTCTCGATAGTCCTGCGACTAGGGACCTGTAAAAGGATGTGCTTACAGATTACCCAGCCCCCACTAGTGTGACTGCCATCACAACGTTGGTAATCAAGCAAAGATCCTTAGGGCTCCACTAATGTGTATAGGTGATATACAAAAATAAACACATGTACACATTGAAGTAGAAACAAACCAAGTAGCATACTACTATATTGAGCAAGATTGTTTATACAAGGTGAATATCCCAAGCTTCCATTAAGTAATATACAAACTAGTATGATACAGTAATGGCCTCTAGGGCATATACACTAACAATCTCCCACTTGCACTAAGGCCATGTACTGGCGTATCGAAGACCTATCATCTCGATCAGCCGCTCGAACTGAGTCTGGGGTAGGGCCTTGGTGAATGGATCTGCAGTGTTTTCTTCTGAAGCAACCCTCCGAACCTCGATCTCCTTGTGATCCACGATCTCCCTGTGATCCACGATCTCCCTGATCAGGTGATACCGCCTCAAGATGTGCCTGGATCTCTGATGGGACCTGGGTTCCTTCGCTAAAGCTATAGCCCCGTTGTTGTCGCAATACAGAGGTATTGGGTCAACAATGGACGGAACCACCTGAAGTTCTTTCAAGAACTTCCTCATCCAGACAGCTTCTTTTGCGGCATCAGATGCAGCGATGTATTCCGCTTCCATCGTCGAGTCTGCAACGGTTTCCTGTTTGGAACTCTTCCAACACACCGCCCCTCCATTGAGAATAAAGACAAAACCCGACATGGACTTAGAATCATCCTTGTCACTCTGGAAGCTGGAGTCAGAAAAGGCCTCGATCTGGAGGTCTTTTTCGCCATACACCAAGAACATCTCCGTAGTCCTCCTTAGGTACTTGAGAATGTTCTTTACTGCTATCCAGTGTTTCTCCCCAGGGTTTGACTGATACCGGCTTACTACACTCAGTGCATAAGCTACATCCGGTCTGGTACACAACATCGCATACATTATAGAGTCTACCGCAGAAGCGTAGGGTATAATAGACATGCGATCCCTCTCCAAATCAGTCTTGGGAGACATCTCTTTAGAGAGGGTGATCCCGTGACAAGCCGGTAGGTTACCGTGCTTGGAATCTTCCATACTGAATCTCTTCAGTATAGTGTCGATATACCTGGACTGTGAAAGTCCTAATATCCTCTTGGATCTATCACGATGGATCCGGATCCCCAGGATGTAAGAGGCATCACCCAGGTCTTTCATGGAGAACCTGTGTGACAAGAATCCCTTGACGGATTGTAGCATAAGAATGTCATTTCCTATTAAGAGAATGTCATCCACGTATAAAACGAGGAATACTACAGTTCTCGCTACAAATCTACTATAGATGCATGGTTCATCTGGATTTTTGATAAAGCCAAATTCCTTGACCGTCTCATCAAAACAGATGTTCCAACTCCGCGATGCCTGCTTTAGTCCATAGATGGACTTAAGCAACTTGCACACCTTTCCGCTGCTCCCACTCTGAATGAAACCCTCTGGCTGATCCATATAGACACACTCCTCTAAATTTCCATTTAGAAAAGCGGTTTTTACGTCCATCTGCCAAATCTCATAATCGTGGAAGGCAGCAATGGCAAGAAGGATCCGAATGGATTTCAGCATAGCCACTGGAGAAAAGGTTTCGTCATAGTCCAAGCCAGGTCTTTGACGGAAACCCTTTGCTACAAGTCTAGCTTTATAGGTCTCAACCTGTCCATCTACACCAATCTTCCTTTTGAAGATCCACTTGCATCCTACGGGTTTTACCCCGTCTGGAGCAACGTCCAACGTCCATACTTTGTTGGTGTACATGGACTCCATTTCGGTCCGCATTGCATCCAGCCATTTTACCGAGTCAACGCTCTGAACGGCCTGTTGGAAGCTAGTAGGCTCATCATAATCTATGATGCAATCCTCTCTATCCCCGTCTATGAGAAAACCGTAGTATCTCTCGGGGGGATGAGACTGCCTACTACTTCTGCGGAGCGGCGTAGGAATGTCCTGTTCATTTGAACCCTCTGGTTCCACTAAGCTTTCAGTAATAGTCTGTGGTTCTGGAATTTCTTCCAGTTCTACTGCGCTCCCACTTAATTCTTTTTCTAAGAACTGGTGTTCTAGAAAGTGGGCATGACGAGAAACAAGAACTTTTTGTTCCTCCTCGTAGTAGAAGAGATATCCCTTGGAATTCTTTGGATATCCCACAAACTTACACAGTACTGAGCGCGCCTCGAGCTTGTCCGCATGCTGCTTTTTAACAAAAGCTGGACTTCCCCAAGTCTTAATGTGACTGAGATGGGGCCTCTTCCCACACCACATCTCATATGGTGTAGTAGGCACAGTCTTAGTAGGAACTCGGTTCAAAAGGTACGCAGCTGATTCTAGCGCATACCCCCAGAATGATCGCGGTAACTCAGCGTTACTCATCATGGACCGTACCATATCCAATAGGGTTCGGTTCCGTCTCTCCGATACACCGTTGTGTTGCGGAGTGTATGGAGGAGTAAGCTGAGAGAGAATCCCGTTCTCTTTTAAATAATTCAGGAACTCGGCACTTAAGTATTCTCCACCTCGATCCGATCTTAGAATCTTGATACTTTTGCCGGTCTGTTTTTCTACTTCATTCTTATATTCCTGGAACTTTTCAAAGGCTTCGGACTTATGTTTCATTAAGAAGACATAACCGTACCTTGAAAAATCATCCGTAAAAGTAATGAAGTAAGAATAACCGCTTCGCGCATGTGTAGACATTGGACCGCACACGTCGCTGTGTACGAGTCCCAAGAGCTCGCTCGCTCTTACTCCGTGTCCAGTGAACGGAGTCTTTGTCATCTTTCCTTTGAGACAGGATTGACAAGTGGCATATGATTGATATTCGAACGGATCCAAATATCCTTCTGTATGTAACTTAGTCAACCTTCTCTCATTGATGTGACCCAGTCTACAATGCCATAAGAAAGTCTGATTGATATCTGGAGACTTTCTTTTGTGTGTATTCTGGACATTGAAAATCTGTGGTTGGTTTAATACGTATATACCATTGCTCAGTGTACCTGACCCAATCAGAACTTGATTAAGGTGAATGTTTACAACATTACTTACAAACTCAAATTCATAACCTTCTTTAGAAACCAAAGATACAGAAATGATATTACAAGTTGCGTTGGGTACAAAAAAGCAATTACGCAAAACCAAAACATGTCCATCTGACATTCCCAGGTGATAGTCCCCCACGGCTTTAGCATCCATGCTAGCTCCGTTCGCAACTCTGAGGGTCATGTCACCTGCCTTCAAAACCCTACGGTTTCTCAACGCCTGCAAAGAATTACAGATATGAGATCCTGATCCGGTATCCAATACCTAGGAAGTAGAGTTTATCGAAAGACAGTTTTCAATAACATACACACCTGAAGCTGAAGCCACAACCTGTTTCAGTTCCTGTGTCCTGGCTTTCCAAGCCCTGCAATCTTTCTTCCAGTGTCCACTCTTATGACAATAGAAGCATTCTTCTTTATCCACAAGTTTCCCCGCTATCTTTGTTGCCTTTGCTTTTCCCTTCGTATCCACTTTACTAACACCGCCCCTTGGTTTGGCGGGGGCTTTCCTCTTCTTTCCCTTGGCTTCGCCTTGGACCTAGAAGAAGAAGATCCTCCTACAAACAAAGTGGATGTTTCCCTACCTTTCTGTAGGGTGCCCTCTGCACTCCTCAGCATGTTGAGGAGTTCTGAAAGTTCAACTTCTTTTTCTTGTAAGTTGAAATTCAGGATGAACTGGGCATAAGTGGAAGGAAGGGACTGGAGAACTAAGTCCGTATAGAGCTCATTTCCAACGTGGTCCCAAGTTCTGCGAGCTCCTCAATGTAGCCAATCATCTTAAGCATGTGGTCCGCTACCGATGATCCGGCGGCCAACTTTGCCGAAAATAACTTCTTCGACATTTCGTATCTTGCGATATGAGACTGCTCTCCATACAGTTCTTTTGTATGAAGAAATATGGATTCCAAGTCCATATTCTCGTGCCTCCTCTGATGTTCGTTGTCCATAGAGGCAAGCACGAGGCACCTGGCCTTCGCGCAATCAATCTCCCAAGTCTTACGGATTTCCTTATCCGCGACGCTGGAGGTGGGACCTGGGACGGGGGGAGGTTTGGTGGTAAGAAGATACCCCAGCTTGTCGTAAGTGATTGCCATTTTGACATTCCTGAGCCAATCTTTGTAGTTTGGCCCTGTCAGTATGTTTTTATCTAAGAGTAACTTAAGTCCAGTCATGTTGAATGGTCGCTGCAATTAGGAGAGAGAGAAGGAACACTCAGCACGATGCTCTTGCAAGTTTAGAATGGTTTTTAATTTGTCTAAACAGGATGGCTCCCACTGTCTCTCGAATCCCTCCTCAAACCACAAAGGAAGAATTAGCCGGGATCAATCCCACCGCACAATACTTGCTTAACCGTTCAGCCAGGCCAGTGTCGGTACTTCGAGGGAGGTTTTCCAACGCTTTCGCGAAGTTCCTTAATTTAAGAACCTCTTTTCCCTGGGGGCGTAGCCCCGCTAACACCTTTCTAGGCACCTACTAGGTTTATAGCATTGATCGTTTAGTGAGAAATTTCCCGAGGAGTAGCATATACTCACAGTAGGATCGGGATCCAAATATCATCGCGTGACGAAACTGAAGGAATCCTACCAGAATCATCACACTCCAAATGGTATGCAAATCTAGCAAGTTTCAGTACTTATGAAACTCCCGATGTGGATTTTTGCCCCATGCTCTTATGACCTTGACTTTGGCCAAAATATCATAAGTCACATGTCAAGTTCTACCCGTCACTATCTAGATTAATTTGGATCCACCCGTACCTACCCTTGACTTTGGCCAAAATGGCAGTACGATTGTCCCAAACCAACGCATCTATCTATGCTACACATGAACACCCAATAGCTACCAATCACTATGCCTTGACTTTGGCCAACATACATAGCTTGAATACTATTGCCTATTCATGCGAAACGACGGAGGGCTACGAATGGTTTTGGTAAAACCGTGAACGTAGTGAACTTGATATAATCGATGGAACGAGATAGCTTTTAGAAGGAGTGGCTCAAGCTCCGCATTTAAAAGTTAGTTTTGAAAAGAACCGAGTGGTTTTTCGAAAGTGTTCCAACGACTTTAACTTGGTTTATTATCTTGCATCAGTTCTTTTAATGCGTTGATATTCTTGCATTAGTTCTTTTAATGCGTCCCATCATTTAATCCTACCATTGCAGAAAACAACCAAAATATGACGTACGCTTATGCCATTCGCATTCGCCACGGGGTCCCGTCATCACCCGTTAGGTTACTTAACTAACGACAGAGCGGGGGCTGGGCTAGCGCGGCTGTAAAACATAAGCAACGCCTAAATAGTTATAAATATATAGCAGTGATAGACATTACAGATCACAGATGAATACATTGGATATACTAGGAATCCGCAATCCGTTCGAGCCTGCAACGAAAAGCGGATTACACGGTCGCGGTGAATAGCAAATACCCCACCCAAGACCCCTACGGGTGCGGCAAACTACCCTCCAAGTACCCGGTAGTTTGTGCACCCCTCCATGGGTCTATCCTAGGAGCAAAAACAGTAAAAAGAATTATACAATGACGGCTACAACCCCGACCCGGTTGTGCGGCCATACAAATAATAATATTACATCAATTTACATATTACAAATGAATGAAAGAAAAACAATACTCATCTCACATCCATCCCGGCTATTCACCCGCGACAATCCAATCCATTCATATACACAAACCATCAACAAACACAGATCACAGATATGTATAACCCCGACTAATCGACATATAGCGATTAGCCGACGTTCAATACATTTAAACATCACAGATATAACCAATATAGTCAAAGTGTAGTGAAGTTCGGAAAAAATACGGAATTATAGGTCCCCAAAAACAAATTTCTATTCTGGAAAATCTGGGCACATATAATATATCTCAAAAATCCTAAAACCAATCCAGAGATACACTGCACCAAAATCGAGGCAGAGAGGAGACAAGACGGCCGCGGATCCGCGGCAACATAGCTTGCTGTTGCCGCGGAAACGCGGTCGTTTGGTCAGATCTCTGGCTCGTTTTTGGTGGTTATCTTAAAAAAACCCTGAGATGATTTTAGGTGCATAACAAATTTTGTTTTGACCAGAAAAAAATTTAACAGAAACTAGGGTTTTTGAAAAGTTTGGTTTTTGGATTTTTCGGTTCCGAACTTCGTTACACTTCACTACCTAGCTAGTTTATGTTTAGTTGGCTCTGATACCACTGTAAGTCCACGTTGCGACCCCCGGTTCTTACGGGGAGGCGGAAACGGTATAAAAATCAAATTTTTAGCGCATGGGGCAACATGGACTAACAAAGTCGGGATCTTTTCTAAACTAAACTAGCAAACATGCAAAGGAGAGTTAACTACTCGGCAAAATGGTTATACCTAACTTGAACTCCTTCTTCTTGAAACCTAGTAGAGGTTGATGGTTCTTTCCTCGTAGCCTTCTTCCGTCAAAGATGGATCCACTTGTGGGTTCAACCTTCGGGCTCTTTCTCGAACTTAGAGTGAACTAGGATCTCCGGCTTGCTAAACCTTGAACCCTAGAGAGAGTAGAGAGTATCTATGGGGTGTTTTTCTTTCAAGGAGAGGGATTCTCAACACATGAGAAGGATTCTCCTTGAGCTTGAGGAAGAAGAAGATGAAGTGAGGAGAGAGAATGAATATGATAGAATGAGCTCCCTTTCCTTTTGCAACCATAACAAAAGGAAAAAGAATTATCTAATTAATAATAATAATTCAAAATGAAATAGTTGATGGTTGTTTTTGGAATGACCACTATCATCACTTCATTAAATGAATGTAAGCTAGAATCAAGGAGTATCCTTGTAAAGTAATGATGATGGTCAAACATTCAACCATGGTCAACAAGTCAACCATGGTCAACAAGTCAACAAAACCAACCATGACACAATTTCATTTAATTACTATTATTAATTGATATTTCATAAATCCATTAGGGTTTAGAAAAAGACGACTGTCAACTGTGCATACGCACCCGTTCCGAAACCCTAATGAAAGACCTCTTCCTCCGCCTCAAACAACTGTGCATACACACCTGCATTCTCGTTCCGAGGAACAAGAATACTGAGAGATAAAAGCAACCCCAAAATATATACCAGTATCTGACTCAAACCAGAGCCAGCCAGTAATATCCGTCCGGACTCCAAAAGTGCACAAGTGCGCGGATGAGAACGAACCCTGTCGCAAAACCATGCGACCTCTACTCTGTTTTGCCCAATGGCGAATAGCCCTCTGTGTGGGACTCTAAAGACTCGACACTACGCTGGCAGTGGGTTTAACCACAGACCGCAAGCGGCACTAGCTGTGCGTAACGGTCCCCAGGTAGATGCCGATAAGAAGACTGATGAGGTAAAACCCATCTGAACTCCTACTGAGTCTGAGTGTGACAGTCTCCGTACAGTCCGGTCTGTTCGTCTGATACATCGCATGGCGGGCCTAGGGGGCGGTAAACGTCAGTCCCCTAATAGCGGTACAAGTCGTGTCGGAGTGAAGCCCAAAACACCCTGAGATAACACTGGAAGCCTACCAGTATATCTCGCTTGCCCTGGCCAGGGACTACTCGTGTAATGGCTCTCCTAGACACAGCGCGATGTCAACCCCCAATACCGGGAGAGACGAATCCTATCTAACCGTCACTGCCTCCAAGTGCTTCGGGACTGCACCCAACTACTACCTGTTTGCACGACTTCTTTGAGCCGTGGTAGGATAGTGATCAAAGTGCAGTGGGAACACACTCGAGGCGAAGTGCCAGTGTCAAGTCAGCGGACTAAGCTGTACTCATGTCACCTGGGAACTGATAGCTGACGATAGGTATAATACCAACTGGTCAGTTCCTGACGAGTCCTGTCCAGTGTATTCGTAACCTAACGAGCACCCGTATACTATCTCCAGTACGACGTACTGATGGCTGTGGGACAGACCATCTCCCACACTGGGATGAGAAGCGCATAGGCTAGTCTACTCCGGAGTATCGATGCCCTGTCTCGATAGTCCTGCGACTAGGGACCTGTATAAGGATGTGCTTATAGATTACCCAGCCCCCACTAGTGTGACTGCCATCACAACGCTGGTAATCAAGCAAAGATCCTAAGGGCTCCACTAATGGGTATAGGTGATATACAAAAATAAACACATGTACACATTGAAGTAGAAACAAACCAAGTAGCATACTACTATATTGAGCAAGATTGTTTATACAAGGTGAATATCCCAAGCTTCCATTAAGTAATATACAAACTAGTATGATACAGTAATGGCCTCTAGGGCATATACACTAACAGTTCTACTCATCATTGTCCAGGTTAATTTGAACCCACCCGTACAAGCCCTTGACAAAGGTCAACAAGGCTATACGACTGTCCCAAACCAACGCATCTATCTATGCAGCAGAAAGGTAACAAGCAGCTACCATTCACTATGCCTTGACGAAGGTCAACAAACATAGCATGAATACTACGTGCTACCCGTCTGAAATGACGGAGGGCTACAAATGGTTTTTGGCGAAAAACCTTTAACGTAATGAACTTGATATCGTTGAAGGAACCGGATAGCTTTTATAAAAATATAGTGGCGAAAACCTTTGCTAAAGAGGTCACTCCCGGTGAAGGGATCTCGGCTCTTTCCCCGTAGAATGAGGTGCAGGATATTCCAACTGAATACCACGATGCAAAACAAAAGGTAATCGGCTATAGTGAAGTTATTACCCTGACGCAAACTTCTGTCCAAGGGGTCACTCCCGGTGAAGGGATCTCGGCCCTTGCCTCGTCGACTGAGGTGCTGGATATTCATAACCGAATACCACTGTGCAAAACAAAAGTGAACGTCCTTGCAATAATAGCTTTTTGAAAAATTATTCCAACAACATCAGAATAGGTTTGTTTAGCTTGCATTGATCCGAATCAATGCAGTCCCATCAATTGATCACACCACAAAAGAACGAAAATAATGATGTACGTATATGCCATCCGCATTCGCCACTGGGTCCCGTCATCACCCGTTAGGTTACTTAACTAATGACAGAGTGGGGACTGGACTAGCGCGGATGCAAAACATATACAACATCTACTGGTATATATATTAATATATAATATTCGCACAAGGCGTGATAAAATGCAACATCACAGAAACGTAATAAGCATCACAGAACAATACAGATATCTGGGATCCCCGGGTTTCATAAAGCCGCTACTGAAACCCGACGTTCCCCTGGTCGTGTGGATAGCCTGTGCAATGAAATCCTAGACCCCTACGGGCGCGGCAAGTTACCCTCCAAAACCTGAAGCGAGGCAGCCCCCTTCAACAAAGTGAATGGACCACCCAGCACTTCATGGAATCCGGTAACTTGGGCACCCCTCCTTGGGTCAACCTATACCCCCTACGAGTACGGCGAATAGCCCGCCAATTCTAGAGTGAAGCCCCCTCCGTCTCAACGCCATGAGATGCGGGCCCGTTGCCCTCTAGAACCCGACTATCCGTGCACCCCACCGCGGGGTAATCCTAGTACAGAAAGTAAAATATACATACAACGGGTACACCGACCTCAGCCCGGTCGTGCCCCAAAAGAATAATATACAAACAGGCGGTGACGACAGTCCACATGTCGGACGCTCGCCCCGCAATATCAAATGTACATAATAAACTAAACTGTACTACCATTGCATCCAGGCTATCCACCACGACAATACGCAACATCACAGCACAACACAGAACATCAACGTGAATGTTACGTTCGCAAATCCGTCTAAAAGGGCTATAGCAGTTAGACAGGATTTACCGATCAAATGACATTCACGGTCACAGATATAATGTAAATACTGTGAACTAACATGTTTAAAATTTTCGATCGAATAAATTTCCCGAAGTGGGCCCCAAGCACAACTGTAGCACTCAAAATAAATCTGGGCCCAAACAGAATATACCAAAAACCCTATTTCCAAGTCAGATAGCTACTGTAGAAATTTGGTGAAGCAAGGAGTTAAAATAGCGGCGGAACCGCGGCTAATGCATGGGTTTGGCCGCGGTTCCGCGGTGGAACAGTGCCATCGAGCGACCAAATTTTCACAGAATGCTTAAAAAACCCTGCACGATTTTTTGACATGCCCAGAAAAATTTTTGGAGCACAAAATAAAATCGACAGAAACTGGACTTGAAAACGCGGTTTTTAGAAAATCCGTTCGATCAAATTTGTAAACACGTTAGAGCAAGCTAGACTAGGTTAATGGCGTGGCTCTGATACCAGTGTAAGTGCACGGCAGCTCCCCGGCCGTCATCCCGAGGCCAAAATACAGAAATGATACTTTTCTTTTACTTTTAAAACTGGCGCTACCGCGTACTAAAAACCCGGATCGGGCCATTAAGCTAATTCTAGCTAACTAGAGAAGGGGTAGGGAGCTATACCGAGCGATCCGTGTCCTTCGGTCTTCGGCCTCCATCCCGATCTCCTCGCGGAATCTCGGGTCTTCATCTCCTCGTCGGTACGGGCACCACATCGCCGGGTTCTTTTACGAGCTCCCACCTCTGGACCGAGGCAACTCGGGCACGAAGTTGGCGAGTCGACGTGTCCAAGGATGCTGTAGGCTAAGTGTATAATGGTTTTGTGTCATGAGGTTATTCTTAGTTTCCATTTGGAAGTGGGAAGGAGATATGAACTTTTTGGATGAGCAATGGGATTTTTTTGCAAGCCAAAAGAGAACCAAAACCCCCACAAAAATTTGGACAGCCCCCATCCCATGTGGCCGGCCAAACTTCATCAGGAATGAGAGAAGGGAGCGGACCAAATAATGTAAGAGAGAGAGAAAAGAATGGGTGATGATGAGGAGTCATGATCATACCAAAAATTCTCAACCTACTCCCATCATATAAAGTAAGCCATCATGTCTCAAAAGTCAAGCAACGATGAAGAAATAGAAGTCAAGAGATGGTAGAACCATCATGATACTACTACTTGCAAATAACACCCTCCACTGATCAAATTTGCATGCTTGCAAATAAGCCCCTCCACACCAATTTTCAGCCAAAGAAGGATACAAAGGAAAATGGCCGAAACCGGAAAGCAAACTGGCAATTTCAGAAAAACGATCCCGTAATAAATTACAGGAAAACCCCGCAACTGTATATACATACCCGCATTTGTATTCCGACCGAATACAAATGCAATGAGACAAAATCTACACTGTACAATACTAGGATCCGGCTTAAATCAAAGCCCGCTAGTATTATCCGTCCGATCATGATCCGTGCAATACCGCACGTATATGATCGAACCCTGCCATATCTCCATACGGCCTCTACAGCGTTTCGCCCGAAACTTGAGAAACTGTCTGTGGGGGACTCTAAAGACTCGTCAATACTTTGGCTGTGGATTTAACCACTAGCACGTCAGAGGTATTAGCCATACGTAACGGGCTGCCAGGTATTGACCAAAAGGGACGTCGATGAGCGAACTCATCCTGACACCCTACTGAGCCTGTTAGTGACAATATCCGTACAGTTCGGTCCGTTCGTCTATGAGCATCACATGGCGGGCCTAGGGGGTTGGTAAAAGTCAGACCCCCAAAAGCGGTACAAGTCGTGTCGGAGTGTAGCCCAGAACACCCTGAGATATTACTGGAATACCTACCAGTAAATCTCCTGCCTTGGCCAAGGACTTCGTGTAATAGCTCTCCTAGACACAGTGCGACCTCACCCCCAATACCGGGAGAGACGAACCCCTGCAGATCCGCTCATTGCCTCCATGTGGCTTGGGACTGTACCCAACTAAAACCTATTTGCACGACTCCTTTGAGCCGTGGTAGGGTAGTAATCAAAGTACAGTGGGAACTCACATGAGACAAATGACGATCTCAGGTCGATGAACTAACCTGTACACATGTCACCAGGGAACTGCTATTTGATGTCAGGTATAAGACCAACTAGCAGGTTTCCGATGAGTCCTGTCCGGTGTACTCATAACCCAATGAGCACCTGTATACATCTTAGGTGAACCAACTGACACCAGTGGCTTGTGAGATCGGCCACCGCCCCTTGTCGGGGTCTCGACTGTATACACTAGTCTACTCTGAAGCATCGATGCCCTGTCTCGAAACTCCCACGACTAGGGACCTTTTAAGGATGTGCTTATAGACCCCAGCTCCCACGTATATGATCGCCATCATACTGCTGGCCGTCAAGCAAGAATCCTAAGGGCTCTATCAACGCGCAATAGTGACCTATAAGGTCACCTAAAGCAGTACACGATGATAAAGATAAACCAGATAGCATACTATCATCTTGAGTAAGACTGTCTTACCGGTATAGGTCCTCCCTCAATCATTGCAATCACGTGCCTGTGATCCAATAATTGACTCTGAGGGCACTATCCCCAACAGCCTGTCAATATGAGGCAGAGGTCAAGATGAAGGGCAGACCCCAATCTGCCGGAATGAAGCGCCCTGCCACTCAGATGGTAGGAGGAGCCTCTTCAAGGCCACCTTTTGTACCCAGGAGATCGGGAGTACCAATCAACTGGCCCAGCTCAGCCTTTTGCACCTACTGCAGGAGGAATGGACACCTGGCGAAGGACTGCCGGCGTACAAATCGCCTTTTCTTAGTCTGCAGCTCAGCCACACATGATATTTGGTCTTTTCCTCGTAGACTCAATCCAAATGCTGCACCCATGCCAGCAATTACCTATCCGCAACAGCCAACTATCCAGGCAGCTGCTCCATGACTCGCTCTCCTAGCTCCACCTCCTCGTGGACCGACTGCACCTCCTCCTCGTCAGTTCTACCAAGCTCAAAGGAACTTACCTCAAGGACAGAGGAACGGACAAAGGAATGCTCCTCCAACAACGATGAATGTACCGAGGCGACAGGCTTTCACAATGACTGTGGAAGAAGCTGAAGCCACTGGCCAAGTCATCACTGGTAACTCTTTCCTTTTAAGCTTTCTTTCAGTCTTTATATATACCCATATATCTTTATCTTATAACTAAAACCGATCCCACATAACTTAGGTACAATCTTAATAGCCTCACTTCCTACACTAGCACTCTTCGATACTGGAGCATCTTATTGCTTTATGTCGCAACGGTTCGTCCGAACTCATGCGATTCCAGTCAAACCTCTCGTATCCAGCTAGAATGTCAGTTCAGGGAACGGCGTTCTAAAGGCAATAATGGGATATGACCTGTATCCAGTGGTTGTTTGTAGCAGAGAATTTTATGCTGACTTCAAGGTGCTGGACATACCGAATTTCGATGTCATTTTGGGTATGGATTGGCTGGGAACATTCTATGCTACTATTGACTGTCGTCAAAAGAGGGTAGTGTTCGATGTTGAGCATCCGTTCTTTTATTTCAAAAGTGGAGACCATACCCTGGAGCCAAACACATACAAAGAAAAACCGAAGAAGGCAGTGATTGCAACACTTCAAGCAGAGAAAGGATCGAAGCCAAAAGTAGTTCGAGAGTTCGACGATATATATCAGGTTTGCCTCCCGATCGAGTTCTTGAATTCAGCATTGATTTAGTACCTGGAGCACAACCAATGATTAAAAGACCATATCACCTAAGTCCCAAAGGTTTGAAAGAGATCCAAACTCAGTTGGACGAATTATTGAAGAAATGATGGATTCGTCCCATCACTTCAAGTTGGGGATCTCCAGTTCTACTTGTGAAGAAGAAGGAAGGTTCATATCGAATGTGCATTGATTATAGAACTGTGAACGAAGTAACTATAAAGAATAAGTATCAACTTCCGCGCATCGACGATCTGTTCGATCAGCTAAGTGGGTCTTGCGTTTTCTCCAAGTTAGATCTTCGTTCGGGTTATCATCAGGTGAAGGTCAAAGAGTCTGATATTTCGAAGACGGCATTCAGGACTCGCTATGGTCATTATGAGTTTCTTGTGATGCCATTTGGAGTGACCAACGCACCATCTATATTCATGAACCTAATAAATCAAGTTTTTCGAGAGTACCTAGACAGGTTTTTTGTCATCTTCATTGACGACATCCTAGTGTATTCTAAGAGTGATAAAGAACATGTCGAACACCTACGAATTGTCTTGGAGACCTTGCGACAACATCAGCTCTATGCCAAGTACAGCAAGTGTGAGTTTTGGCTCAAGTCGGTTTCCTCTGACATATTGTATCAGGCGAAGGAAACTCTATAGATCCAGCTAAAGTATCAGCAGTAAGCGAATGGTCGACACCGAAGTCAGTGAAGGACATTCGAAACTTCTTGGGATCAGCAGGATATTACAGAAGGTTTATTGAAGGATTTTGGAAGATTGCAACACCCCTGACCAAGCTCACGCGTAAAGATGAAGAATTCGTATGGTCAGAAATATGCGAAAAAGCTTTCGTAGAACTCAATTCAAGATTGATATCAGCACTTATCTTTGTCATATCGGACCAATCTGGAGGTTTTGTAGTGCATTGCGATGCATCCGGTAAAGAATTAGGATGTGTTTTATATCAGCACGGTAATGTTGTAGCTTATGCATTAAGACAGCTGAAGATTTATGAGTGCAACTATCCGACGCATGATCTGGAGTTGGCAGCCGTTATATTTACTCTTAAGATTTGGCGCCGTTATCTTCTTGGTGAACGAGTGGACATATACACAGACCACAAAAGTCTGAAATATGTGTTTACTTAGAAAGAGTTGAATATGCGGCAGAGAAGATGGTTAGAACTTATGGCAGACTTCGACATCAACCTAAAATATCATCCAGGGAAGATGAATGTAGTTCCTGATGCACTTAGTCGCCAACCACTATCAATGAATCTCACCGCACAATGGAAGCTTCAACAAGATTTGCATTAGATGGAGATAGAAGTGGTCATGCCAAGTAACGCTTCAAGTTTGATAAACTTACAAGTTCAGTCTAGTATTGTCAATCAGATCAAAGCAGCTCAAGCAAATGATGCCAAGTTGCAAAAGATCGGAGAACAAGTAGAAAGTGGAGTTAGAACAGATTTCATCATACACGATGACGAGTCTTTGAGATACGGAAGTAGGTTGTGTGTACCAAAAGGTTTTTTATGGAAAGAGTTGATGAAAGAAGCTCACAGCACTCCTTATTCAGTACACCCTTGAGGCACAAAGATGTACAAAGATCCGCGTCAAAATTACTAGTGGCATGGAATGAAGCGTGAAGTAGCCAGAAGCGTCGCTAAATGCTTGGTGTCAGCAAGTAAAGGATGAACATCATAGGACAGCTGGTTTACTTCAACCGTTACCTATCCCAGAATGGAAGTGGATTTCGTGACTGCACTTCCTCGCAGCACGAAAGGCAACTGTTCTCTGCCGAAAGACGCGACCGGGACATTGGGACATCCGGCCTGAATTTTGGGGGGCAGATGCTATTTGGGTTTTATCTGTCCACCTCTCCGAAGACGCCACGTTGATTTATGGCACCGTATATCGGAAGTTTAAATAGATGCGGCCGTTGTAGCAGAATTTGTCAGATTCCCCCTTGTTTATGAGGGTTTTTAATTGTGGGGACGTTCTTCCCTGCAGGCGCAAGCCCCTGCAGTTAATTATGCTACCGCATCGCGGTAACCACTTTCTCCTTCTCCAGACGGTCACCTCGTGTCGTGTGTGTTTGTTTTATTTTAGGTTACCTATGGATTGTATACGGAGACTAATTTATGTTGTCGCCCATAGGGCGTGGATTGGTCCAAATCCGTATTTTCTTAGATTTGGGTTTGGGTTGGTTTAAGGATCATTAATCTTGTTTTATATTAAGATCAACTTAAATGCTTGTTAAGGATACGTTAGTCTAATTTTAGACTAAGATCTACTCAACAAGGTTTTGGGATCATTTAGATCCAACGAAAGAGTATTTGGACTCTATCGTTTTAGTTTAGGGATATTACGGTCCATTGGGTTTAAGAACATCGTAGTCCATGAGTTTAAGGACCTCATAGTCCATAAGGTTTAGAGACATCGTAATCTACATGGTTTAAAGACATCGTAGTCTGGTTTAAAGACATCATGGTCTGTGGGGTTTAAAGACATCGTGGTCTGTAGAGTTTCTGGTTGTCGGGACCCGCCACCTCTCTGAAGACGTTGAAGAATTACAATGACACATATCAGAGGTGTGAAGAGATGTACTCTTGAACCAATGTTGGTTGGGAGATCTATAGTCAGGTTTGGGACTAAGACCAATTAAAAGGATTGTGAGCACATGGGCTTGGTTAATTTGAATTAGGGACTTGTGGCCAACTTGGGCTCGTCCACTCAGTTCTGAATAAAGTGTTTGAACACTTGTTTGGACTCAGTCCACTCATTTTGAATAAAATGTTGAACATTTGTTTGGGCTCAGCCCCTTTTTATTCAATAATGTTGAGCATTGATTTGGGTTCTGACACCCCTTTTTATTTTTGTCTTTTATTGAGTGTTGAACACTTTTTATGACGCTGGGGCCTTATTTACAGAGCGCCTTGTAATTTTTTAGCGCCCACGTGAGGAGCACGTGGAGCGCTACGACGCTTCTTATAAAAGGGCGCCCACGTGAGGAGCACGTGGAGCGCTTGGCGCCAGACTTGGAGCACTAAAGCGCTTATTATAAATAGCGCCCACGTGAGGAGCACGTGGAGCGCTTGGCGCTGAGCACCAGACTTGGAGCGCTAAAGCGCTTCTTCGGCAGTTCTGATCAATTCTGTGCTCTGAGAATCAAGTTCTCGTTTATAAGAGACTTTGTCTTGTGGATCTAAGAACTAAGTTCTTCTTTTATGAGGAGATGCTATGATCTCTTCTGTTTTTTGTGAAAGACTTTGTCTTGTAGATCTGTGATCTAGAAAAAGAACTAAGTTCTTATGATGTGAGAGTTAACTCTCAAATATGGAAGAGATGTTATGATCTCTCTTCCTTTATTTACCTTGAAGAAGGTTCTTCTTCTTAGAGCTTGCTCTTCTCTTCTTCTTTTCTGAGAAAATGAAACTTATAGGGAGGTTTCTCTGTGTAAGACTTGAAGTCTTGGGTCCTTTATATATGGGAGGCTGATTTGTTGAATCAGTTAAGAAAATCTCTCATTGAGAGATCTCTGATTGATTTGGGGATGTTTCCTACCATTGGATCTTTGATCCAAGGGCTTCTATTTTACAGAAGACATTTTTCTTGTTTTTAACAAGATTGGAAAAATATTTTCCCATACAGAACTTATTATGTATCTTGGTGATTTTTAATCACCATTGGATCTTTGATCCAACGGTGCTCTGATTTACAGAGCACAATCTTTCTTGTTTGGAAAGATTTGAGCAGTATTTCCTCAACAGAATTTTATTCTGTATTTTGATAATTTATGATCTTCGTTGGATCTTTGATCCAAGGGCGGAGAACATTTATTTCTAGCGCTGGCGCTCTCGTGCTTTGAACGTGAGGCGCTACCTCAGAGTTTTTTGACTCTTAGCACTGGCGCTCTTGGCGCGAGCGCTCTCGTGCTTTGCACGTGAGGCGCTGCTTCAGAGTCTTTGACTCTTAGCACTGGCACTCTTGGCGCGAGCTCTCTTGTGCTTTGCATGTGAGGCACTGCCTCAGAGTCTTTAACTTTTAGCGCTGGCGCTTTTGGCGCGAGCGCTCTCATGAGGCGCTGCCTCAGTTCAAATTTCAAATTTCGAATAGAGCTTTGCTCTCTGATTGGGGGGAAACAAGTCCCTACATGCTTTGTATGCGGAGCTTTCCCTTTATTTTTATTTTTATTTTATTGTTATTATTTTATAATGGAGCAAGTTTTGCGCCAAAATTTTGGCGGGCACAAATGCGCCCCACTACTTTGCCCACGTAAGTATGTACGTGGGTGAAGTAGTGCATGTTTCCCCCAATTAGAGCAAAGCTCTGCTGGAAATTCAAAATTCAAATTTTGAAGCAACGCTTCAAATCCCGGACGCAACGCGCCACGCGTCCGGCGCTGATACGTCAGCGCAGCGCCTAAGAAGGCGCGCCCAATCAGAGCAAAGCTCTATTTTAAGGAAGCAACGCTTCAGTTGCACAGGCACTGCGCTGCACGACACATGTTAGCGCAGTTGCGCAAGTGCTGCGCTGCGTGACACGTGTCAGCGCAGATGCGCTAGCGCAGTTGTGCTGCGCTGTGTGCTGCGCGACACGTGTCAGCGCAGATGCGCTTGCGCAGTTGCGCTGCGCTTTGCGCTGTGCGACACGTGTCAGCGCAGATGCGCTAGCGCAATTGCGCTGCGCTGTGCGCTGCGCGACACGTGTCACGCGCTGGGGCATCTGCGCCAGACAGAATTAAAATTTTAAGAAATCTTTTCTGTTCTTGTTAAAACAAGAAGATTTTCTTCTGCAAAGCAGAAGCCCTTGGATCAAAGATCCAACGGTGGGGAAAATTCCCCAAATCACTCAGAGAAAGATCTCTTTAACAAATTTAACTAATTTATGGGCACTATAAAAAGGACCCCAGGCCTCAATTCAAAGAGATGAACATTTTTCTAAAAAAGAGAGAGAGAAAGAGAACTCTGAAGAACTCCTCAAGAAAAAAAAAAGGTAAAGACCTTCAAGAGAGGAAAGAAATATCTTTTAATAAATCATTGATCTAATAAACCAGATCAATGTTCTTCACATAATAAACAGTGCTTTGCACTTCTCATGAACCTCTGGTTCTTTAAAAGACAAGAAAACAACAAAATAAAAATGGTGCTTTGCACCTTTATGAACCTCTGGTTCTTGAAACAAATTTTTTTATTATTTTTCTTTGATCTAATTTAGATCAAGAGATCAAATAGTGCTTTGCACTTCTGTTCTTGAATCTAAAAGATTCTTAGTGCTCTGCACTTCCAAACTGCGCTGTTGCGCTCTTAAGAGAGCGCCACGTGTCAGCTATAGAACCACTTGCGCTACGCGCTCTTGAAAAAGAGCTTTGCTCTCTGGAATTGGCGCAACTCACCAGAGCGCGCCACGTGTCAGCAGCGCAACAGCACAGAGCACTAGCGCAGCGCACTGCGCTGTTGCGCTTGCGCTCACCAGAGCATGACACGTGTCCTCACCACAAGCGCTTGCGCTCACTAATTGGCGCAAAGCGCCTGACAAATGCAATGCATTTCTTTTACTGAAGGGCCAGGCCCAATTAAAAGACCAAACATGCCTAATTAAATTGATGCTCTGCATCATTTATAAATGGGCAGAGCCCAAACGAAATAATAAAAATGCTATGCATTTATAAAGGGGGCAAAGCCCAGACAAAACAGATGCCTTGCTTCATTCATAAATGAGCAGAGCCCAGAATAAATTGATGCTCTGCATTTTTATGGGCAAAGCCCAAACAAAAAAATGGAAGAAATGCAATGCATTATTTAATAAAATGTTGAACATTTTCAACTGGACTTAGCCCAATTCTGGCCGTAAGTCCTTAAATTAAATTGACTGAGCAAGATTGCTCTCTTAAATCAATTTACTTCCGGTTCGAGGGTACATCTCCGAACTCCTTTGACACTTCTCATTGTAATCCTTCAACGACGTCAGAGAGGTGACGGGTCCCAACGACCACACATGGATACGGACTGCGGGGTCCTTAAACTCGTGGACCGAGACGTCCATAAACTAATATCGGACCGAAACGTCCCTAAACTAATATCGGACCGAAACGTCCTTAAACTAATATTGGACCACCATGTCCCTAAATTGGTAATGGACCACTACGTCCCTAAACTGGAAATGGACCACCACGTCCCTAAACTGGAGCAATAGAGCCTCCAAATGCTCTTTTGCCGGATCTAAACGATCCCGTTTAAGTTGATCTTAGCCCCCAAACACGGCTAACGTATCCTTAAACATTTAAATGGACTATAAAACTCCAAATCGACTTTGGTTCAAGGGTACATCTCTGAACTCCTCTGACATCTGCCGTTGTAATCCTTCAACGACGTTAGAGAGGTGACGAGTCCCGATGGCCAGATATTAAATGGATTATCACGTTAAGTTGATCTTAGTCTTAAATAGGACTATCGTATCCTTAACAAACGTTTAAGTTGATCTTAGCCGCAACGCAGCTAACGTATCCTTAAACTAAAAACACCAAACCCAAATCTAAGTAAATACGGATTTGGACTAATCCACGTCCTACGGGTGACGGCATTACTCAGTCTCCGTATACAATCCACGGGCAACCACAAACAAAACAAACACACACGACACGAAGTGAAATTCTGGAGAAGGAGAAAGTTGTTACCGCGATGCGGTAGCGTAATTAACTGCAGGGGCTTGCGCCTGCAGGGAAGAGCGTCCCCACAATCAAAAACCCCTCAAGCGAGGGGGAATCTGAAGAAGTCTGCTACATCGGCCGCATCCGTCTAAACCTCCGATACACGGTGCCATAAATCAACTTGACATCTTCGGAGAGGTGGACGGATAAAACCAAATAGCATCTGCCCCGAATCTCAGCGTCAGGACATCGCGGTCTTGTGCGCCGTCTTTCGGAGGGGAACAGATTCTGGCACGCCCGGTGGGACATCTTCCTCTTTCCACTCCACACTTCGTGTGTCGTCTTCGCGAACCATGATCCCACCTACAAGCTTCTCTGCGCCAATACCTGCACCGGAAGTGAACAAGAAGTCGGTCTTCGACCGGCTCACTGCTACGACGACCCCTGTCAATGGGTCGCCCACTACCAAACCAACAGCCTCTGTTTTCGCCAGGCTAAATCAGAACTCTAAATTGGCTGTCCCAAGGAAGGCAATAACTGCTGCTCCAGAAGTCGTCAAGGCGGCTTCCCCTATCAAAGAGTCAGTCTTTTCAAGACTGACGATTTCTGCTCCTGCCCCTGCTCAAGGATCCGTCTTCGACAGGTTGAATATCACCCCTCAAAAGACAACCTCAGTCTTTAAGAGGTTAACACCGGCGACGCCTCATTCAGACAAGGGGCAAAAAGAAGATGTCTCAATCTCCGATCCAGTCCCAACGGTTCGTCGTGCTCGACGTCGCCATTGGCAACGAGTGAGGAAGGCAGGGGGCAACTCCCCCTCAGGGATAACTCCACCGGCTCCAATGGTGGAAGTCAACGCCGCTGTTCCAACTGGGAACAGCTTTGAAGTACCGAGGAGGGTACGTAAGAACTCTCCAACCGCTACATTGAAAAGATCTCCTCCGCCCGCGGAGAGAGTTCCAGAAACGAAGCAAGAACAACCCCCTCAACGGCTGTCCTCAAAAATTTATAAAGTTTGGCGGAGAGTTCAAGACTCCGTAATTGACCCAGATCGCTCACGTCAACAGAAAAAGGCGAAGGGACAAGAAGGAAAAAGTCGTCCTATTAAACAGCAGGGGACAGCAGCTGCTAGGATGCCCACTTCAACGGTTCCTTGATCCTCAACGGCCCACAAAAGAAGGAGGCCAGAGAAAACTCCCGCGTCAGCGGCAAAATTTAAAAATGGTGAACCTAAACGCCCCAAGTCAGGGGGCATAACAGTTCATACGGTTTACATGGCATCGGGAAAAGAAGATAGCCGCATATCAACAGGTCATAGACCGCACACGAGATCAGTGACCAAGGCTCAGGAGTAGCAGCAGAAGCTCCAAGAAATGATGAACGCTATGGCCGCACTTACAGGGCCAAAAGAAAACCTCGAAACGTCCTCGGATGAATGCCAAGAGGAAGAAACCGACGCCGAATTCCTTCGTCGGATATTGGAGAAGAAGGACAAAGAGGCTGCTGAACAAGCAGCCAACATACAGCGTATGGGCCTCCTCTTCCAAGACATGATAGGGATGATGATACAACAAGATCCTCCGGCTGAAGAGCCCCCGATCGTCCTTGGAGACGATAGGGGAGAAACATCAAATCCTCCACCAGCGCTGTCGATGGCTAAGGAGGATACAATCTCCAAAGCCGATTTGGATGAGTACATCGCCCAGTAAATACGGGTTCATCATGCGACCGAAGCGGCCGGCCAGGTCATAAAAACGGGGCGGCCATATCCAAGTTGGTACGATCAAATCAAGTACCCACCTGGTTACACAATTCCCAAGTTCCATGTCTACAAGGGGACGGGCAATCCTCACCAGCATGTTGCCCAGTTCAGGGCACTCTGCGGCAACACCGGCGGTGATGACAAGCTATTGCTTCACCAGTTTGTTGGAAGCTTATCAGATACGGCGTTCGAATGGTACTCTGAGCTCCCGAACGACTCTATTAAAACCTTCGCGGAGATGGAGCTGCTGTTTACTCAACGATTTGCAAGTGCCAGTGAACGTACCCCGATGAAGGCACTGATTAACGCCAGGGTAAAACCCGGAGAGACGTGGGTTCAGTACGCTATACTATGGCGGAACTTATGGTCGAAGTGCGAGCAGCGCATTGAAGAAGCTCCCACAGTGGGTATGTTTGTGGGAACCCTTGATCCACAAGCAACCATCTCACAATTTATGATGTTTTTCAAGCCAACTACCTTCCAGGCCTTGATTGACAAACTAGCGCAAATAGATCAAATGGGCCATAAACCCCTTCTTCCAAGGCCGGACTCCCGAAATGACAAAGGGAAGGGAAAAGCGATCGTCGTCGCTAATGCTCAACAACAACCGAGCGACTCGAAGCCGGTTGCTTGTCAAAATAATATGCGCCCGTACGTACCCTTTGAGGATAGGATGGGGCGTCCTTATTCCTTTCCCTGCGATAAAATGAGGAGGTTATTCGAGCTAGCGTTGCGCAACAGACTCATAAATCTGCCAGACCCAAAACGTCCGTTGCAACCAAGTGACGTCAACGAACCCAACTACTGTCCTTATCATCGAGTACTAGGCCATCCGATCGAAGATTGCTACGTTTTCAAAAATTGGCTTGAAAACCAGTACCGACAGGGCAAGTTCGCGTTATCTGACAAATGGAAGGTGAATCCCCCGCAGCCCCACACCTCTAAGGGGACGAATACGCCGGGGGCAACATGCTCCGTCATTGAAGAAGCTCCTTGGGAGGTTGTATTATCAGCCAAGACAAAGAGGATGCTAAACGATCTTCAGATATGTCCAGCGATCAAGTGGAAGAACCCGTTGGAACCGCAGGTCATTGAAGGGATGTTGAAACCACGTCCAACTCCAAAGATCGATGGTGGTGGTTCAAGCACTTGCAGCCAGCCGTCAAAATCTTCGAAAAAGAAGAAGAAGAAATCTAAGAAGCCCGTGAAGCCTGGAGACAAGCGCACAGACTTACAAAAGCAGATTGACGCGCTGGATGAATACAACCAAAAGGCACGGACTCCCATTACGTTCCAAGAGTTCCTCAATCACGTCTTTCAAGAAGAAGATGAGGGAGAAAGTTCATCGGATGAACCTGAGGAATATGTGGCGATCTGTCATATGATCTCCCATTCGATCGTGAACGATGAGGAGACTCCTGGCACTAAAACGCTGGGGGCAGATACCGAATCAAAAATTCCGGAGCTATCAGTTGAAATGATTGACGCGTTCCTTAACGAAGCTCGACTAAAAAGTAAAGCTGATCGAGAACGCGAGATGACTATATTTGAAAGGGCCAAGCGCCAGCGACTTGATGAAAGAGCTGAGACGATCCCGCTGGAGCAAAACACCTTCGCTGCCGACAAAAGCCAATTCAAGATGAGGAAAAAGTTTGCTAAGGCCATATCAATGGGCATGAAGCTACCATCCTCTGAAGGAAACATCACCGGTGAAGTGGAAACACACCCCTCCTATTACTTATATCATCAGAAGGTTTCGCACCCCACTCAAGAGTGCAAAGCTTTCGATAGATGGTGGCAAGGATACGTTGCTCATCGACAACGCTTTAAGCGAGAAAAGCACAAAACTCATCGGGAACAAAGAAATACGACCGAATGGCTTGAAAGAACTACCGGCGATTGTCGCATGGTTAACACTGGCGGGCCACAAGTGCCTACATTCGGGAGCGATTCTGATGAGGAGCTGGAACTTGCCCCTCTCTTTAAAGAGTCCACTTCGGGAAAAGAAGAAGAGCCGAAGGTCTACGAAAATATTCGGCTGCGGAATCGGACGCTGCCTGAAAAGAACCTCGGACCCTCAAGCAGAAAAGATAAAGGGAAAGAAAAGGTCTCTGAAGATATCGTCTTAGATGACCAAGTTCTGGAGGAGCTAGCCGCCAAGGACCCACCAAAGAAGAATAAGATGGATTACAACGTCTTAGCGCATCTGAGGAAGCTACCCTCACAGCTCAGCATTCTTGACGCTCTTTTGCTATCAAAAGAGGCGAAAGATTCGTTAATTAAGGCACTCCAAGAGCCAGAACAATTCCAAGCTTGCCTGGCCGAGGAAAAGATGAAGGATGAATTGGAGGAAGTGCACACGGCCGATGTTACTTTTGGCGATGAGGACCTTCTCCTTGGGACGTGCGAACACAACCGCCCCCTTTATGTCTCAGGATACTGCCACGATATTAAGATAGGCAAAATCCTGATCGACAATGGATCCTCCGTTAATCTCCTCAACGTGCGGGTGTTAAAAGAAATCTGCATGAGCGTCCAGCACCTTGCTCGTGACAAGATCACCATCTTCGGGTTCGATTCCCAGTCGTCAAGAACTCTCGGGTCTGTGATACTGACGCTACGCTTTGGGCTACTCGTCACGGACATCAAGTTCCATGTTATAGACGCTAAGACATGCTACAACGCTTTGCTCGGCCGACCATGGTTACACGAGTACAACATCATCCCTTCTACACAACATCAGTGTATGAAGTATTTTAAGGATGGTTTTAAGTATACCGTGACAGGAGAACTGAACCCGTTCTCTGTGAACGAGGTCCGCAAATACGAAGACGCCAAATACTTCTTACCGGATTTCGAAGACACGGAGAAGTGTCATAAGCCGGAGAATAAAACTAACGCTACCATCCCTGTCTTCGGCAGTGATACTGAGGAGGAAGAGGAGATGGTTTATTCAGATCCGCCCCAACACAACAAGCCGGGACCATCAGCTCCTACGTTGATCTTTGGTAGCGACTCGGAAGATGAAGTCCATGCTGTATTCTCTGCTCGACCTTCAATACGAACGTTCGCTGATGAAGAGCAAAGTCTGCAAGTCGCCATGGTGCCGCTTAAACACCATAAAGAACTGGATGCACTTAATATTTACAATGTAGAAGAGCTACAAACATTTTACATCCCTCCCAGGCGAGAGAGTGCGAAAGCAATTCTGTTTTACCGCTCTGAAGAAACCAAGGTAGAAAAAGAAATCTGGCATGGCGCAGATTCTACGCTCGACAGGCTTCAGCCTATCCGTCTTCCCAGATATTATACAGAGGGTTTGAAGAAGCTGCTGAAATGCCAGGGGATATCCTTCAAGCAGACCGTTCGAAAGGCCAAGTTCTATGATAAAGTCTGAAACGTTCCCGGGACTCAACGCAAACTGCCTAACAGGAGAATGGAGACGAAAGGACTCGGATACATCCGGTCAAAGAAACGAGAGTTACTGCCCGGCTGTTACGTCGTGTATGACCTCGATGAAGAAGCGGATGCTCAATGGGAAGACGCTAATCCTAAACCAGTGAAAGTTCCAGATGCAAAGGAGCCCAGTCCGTCGTTCGAGGAACAAATGGACAAACTTATAAAGAAAGCTGGTCAAAAAGTCCGAGAAGATCATAACCGCGAAATGGTCATCTATGAGAAAGCTAAGACGCAACGCCTTCTCCAACAGGCCGTAAAGGATGAAAATGCCGCTCCTTGTCAACCTGTTATAAAGGAGGCTCGGCGCAAAAGCAGAAATAAGTTGAAAGCCCAAAAAGGCGCTCAACAACAACAAAGCAGGGCTAAAAAGCCACGCAAACGGGAGTTGAGCGTTATTGATCTATCCCTCATGAAGAAAATGGGTCGAGCGTACTCGTTTCCTCGGGACAAGACGAAGAAGATACTTGATCTTGCTCTAAAGCATCAATTGCTTACGTTGCCGGAATCCAAGCACCCCGAGCAAGCAAGCGAGGTCTCTGGCCCAAACTATTGCTCTTACCATCGAGTAATAGGGCATCCGCTCGAAGACTGCTTCACCTTTAAGAATTAGGTCGAAGATCAGTACCAGCTCGGCAAGTTCGCTCTGTCTGACAACTGGAAGGTAACGCCGCCACAAAAGCACGAACCCAAGGCCACGAGAGAAGAACGGGTTCCCCATTGGAATTAGAAGCGAATTCGCACCTGTCACATGATTACAATATTAAAAGAAGAGCCTGAGGACATAGATGAGCTCCCTTGGTGCTTCGAAAACAGCAACGACGAAATAATCTCAGAATTCCCACCAGCGCCAAAAGAGCTGGAAGATGGAGTCCATACCACTGCAGATAATCTCAAGAAAATTGAGTTGGGGACGGCAAATGACCAGCGACCGACATTCATCAGCGAGCTGCTATCTGAAAAAAGGGTGGCTGCGTTAAAGGATGTCCTTCTACAGCATAAAGATTGCTTCGCGTGGAACTATTCCGAAATGCCGGGACTAGATCCAGAAATTGCTGTACACAGATTGGCGATATCCCCGGACATCAAGCCAGTCAAACAGGCGCCGAGGAGAATGCGGCTCGAGCTTGAAATGAGTATCAATGCTGAAGTCAAAAAGCTGATCGACTCTGGCTTCATCCAGGTGGTTCAATATCCGGAGTGGATCGCCAACATCGTCCCGGTGATGAAGAAAAATAGGACAGTGCGTATATGCGTAGACTTCTGGGATCTTAATAAAGCTTGTCCGAAGGACGATTTTCCAGTGCCAGTCACCGAACCGATGATAGACAATACGTCCACTCACGAGATTTTCTCCTTCATGGACGGCTCGTCAGGATATAATCAGATAAAAATGCATCCAGAAGACCAGAAGCACACAGGCTTCAGGACCCCTTTAGGAATATTCTGTTACAAGGTGATGCCCTTCGGTTTAAAGAACGCCGGTGCCACCTACCAAAGGGCCATGACGAAGATCTTCGACGACCTTATACACGAAATCGTCGAATGCTATATCGACGATCTCGTGGTTAAAAGCAAATCATATGAAAAACATCTCGAGCATCTGAAGACCGTATTTCAACGCCTTTGGCAATACAACTTGAAGATGAACCCGCTCAAGTGTGCATTTGGAGTTTCCTCAGGCAAATTCCTGGGATTCATTGTTCGACATCGAGGTATTGAAATAGATCCGTCAAAGATCAAAGCGATCATGGAAATGCCTCCGCCAAGAACTCTTAAACAGTTGCGATCTCTCCAAGGGAAGCTCGCATACATACGGCGATTTATAGCCAATCTTTCAGGCAAGTGCCGTCCTTACAGCCACCTGATGAAGAAGGGAACCCCGTTCGTCTGGGATCAAAAGTGCCAAAGCGCACTAGACGAGATCAAGCAGTACCTGCAAAACCCTCCAGTGTTGGCTGCTCCGGTTAAGGGAAAGCTTCTCATTCTTTATACAACCGCCCTCGAAGGTTCTTTAGGCGCATTATGGGCACAAGAGAACGATCAAGGGAAAGAAAGAGCACTCTACTACTTAAGTCGAGTTCTACTGGGGGCAGAAAGCAACTACTCCCCCATCGAAAAACACTGCCTGGCGTTGATCTTCGCGATAACAAAGCTCAGGCACTACGCGTTGGCGCATGAGGTCCGTCTCATTTCAAAGGTGGACCCCCTTAAATACTTGATGTCAAAGGCCATATTGACGGGACGACTCGCTAAATGGGCCCTACTCTTGATGGAGTTTTCGATAACGTATCAACCTCTCAAGGCAGTGAAAGGTCAGGCCATCGCCGACTTCCTCGCTGAACACCCGATACCTGCCGATTCTCCTCTGAATTGCGATCTTCCAGACGAACATGCGTTTGATGCAATCGACGGTGATAGTACCCGATGGGAGCTTTATTTCGACGGAGCATCTTCCGTAAGGAAGCGCAAACAAAGTACCCCTATAATCAAATCGGGGGTAGGACTCATCTTTGTAACTCCACAAGGAGGGATAATGCGCTTTGCTTTCTCTTTAACAGAGCCTAGGACAAACAATGGAACCGAATACGAAGCTCTGATAGCGGGCCTCGAGATCGCCATCGACATGGGAATTGAAAATCTCCTCATATATGGAGATTCCCAACTGGTCGTTAGTCAAGTAAACGGCGACTACCAGACATGCAAACCAGAATTGGTGAAGTACGGGGAAAAGGTGCAACAACTGTTGACCCAAATTCCCTTCTATACTTTGGAGAACATACCGCGCGCAGAAAACAGAAAAGCAGACGCGTTGGCCAAACTTGCTAAAGAGCTGGCTGACGAGAACCTCGATGACGTTAGAATCGTGGTACAAAGCCATCGAGTGCTTGCCCCAGCAGATATATCTCCGGAATTATTCGAAGAAAAGGGAGCGAGCGAGCAGACAACTCTGCAAATAAAAGACCCGGAAAAGGCCGAGGATTGGAGGGAAGTCTTCATAGACTACTTTAAGTCCCACCGAATGCCTGAAGAAGCGTCCATAAGACATCAGCTCATGAAACGAGCTCTATCTTTCGCCTTCGTCAACGATACTCTGTACAAGAGGTCGTTTAATTCTCTATGGCTAAGATGTCTCGGACCTGACGAAGCGAAAAGAGTCGTTCAGGAAGTTCACGATGGACTCTGCGGTTCTCACCAAGCGGGCCCAAAGATGAAGTTGAAGATAAAACGGATGGGCTACTACTGGCCCACGATGATTCAGGACTGCCTCGAATATGCGAAGCAATGCCACTCATGCCAAATTCATGGGGATTTCATCCACCAGCATCCAAATCCACTCCATCCAACGGTGGCTAGCTGGCCGTTCGAGATGTGGGGAACTGACATAGTCGGCCCCATCGAACCAGCATCGTCTAGGGGACATCGTTTCATCCTGGCGACAACTGACTACTTCTCTAAATGGGCAGAAGCAATACCGTTAAGAGAAGTGAAGACGGAAAATATCCTCCACTTCTTCAAGACGCACGTCATATATCAGTTTGGAACTCCGCGACGGATCATCTCCGATAACGGGCCAGCTTACAGAAGCCACAAGATCAGTCGCTTCGCGCAACAGCATAATATAGACTGGAGATATTCTTCAGTTTACAATCCGCGAGCTAATGGTCTAGCTGAAGCCTTCAACAAGACCTTGACAAAGATCATAAAGAAAACCGTGTCCCGAAATAAGAAAGACTGGCATGAGAGACTGCAAGAGGCTCTTTGGGCATATCGAACTACGTTCAAGACGGCCACGAACACAACGCCGTATGCGTTGGTGTTCAGTACAGAAGCAGTACTCCCCCTCGAGATAGAGTTACCCTCTCTACGAGTGGCAGTCCACTACGAGCTGACGGACGAAGAAAATGCTCACCTTCGGCTTGAGGAGCTTGACGCCCTTGATGAAACCCGGCTCATAGCACAGCAAAATCTGGAAGCTTATAAAGCAAAGATGACGCGCTCATATGAAAGATTGACCCGACCGAGGACATTCCGCCAAGGCGAACTCGTGCTAGTGGTCAAAAGGCCTATGATCCCCAATCGCGCCAAGCGGGGAAAATTCGAGCCAAACTATGAAGGCCCATACATCATAGATAAGGTCTACCAGGGTGGGGCCTACCTACTCATAGACATGCACGGTGAAAGGCCTTTCAGACCAATAAACGGTCGCTTCCTAAAGAAGTACTACGCTTAATGAGCCGTAGCCTAGGTCAATGATAGATGACGACGACTATGTCCGCTCGCTATCTTCCTAAGCTCAAGCTTTATAAGCAGTAGCCAGTTTTCTCAATAGCGGACCGAAATGTCCTTAAACTAATAGTGGACCGAAACGTCCTTAAACTAATACCGCAGCATCCTTAGGCTGACGAGATAAAAAAAATATAAAAAAATATAATAAATAAAAACGGTATGTCCATAAGCAAAAAGGGCACGAATGAAAACCCGAAAGGGCTCTGTGAGTAAAAACAGCAGGGCTACCGGCGAGTGTTCGTGAAAACCCGAAAGGGCGCGACCTCGTTTTAAAAAAAAGAAAAAAAGAAAAATAAAAAGAATAATAAAAAAAAAAGGTATGTCCATAAGCAAAATGGGCACGGATGAAAACCTGAAAGGGCTCCGTGAGTAAAAACAGCAGGACTACCGGGGAGTGTTTGTGAAAACCCGAAAGGGCGCAACCTCGTTAAAAGACACTTATAGGGTCCTCTCGACCTTGTAAAGAGAAGCCACCCGCGTGAGATCCTTACAACTCACAAGGGCACAACACACTTGGGGATCCCCATGATTCCTAAGGAGAAAATACACTTGCGAGATCCTCACGACTCGTAAGGAGAACTCTCTTATGGGACCCTCACAGCTCATAAGATTTGAAAGTCTTAAATTACAGAGGCCTAAACCTGTGCTTAAGCAACCCCCACAACTTCCGATATTGCCCTACAAGTGGCTCAATACTGGCCCTTGTATACAATCCACGGGCGCGAATAAACATTTCCCTAACCAAGTTTCATCCGTGACTGGGGATATGTTCGTATGGTGAACGACCCTTGTAAATCCTCTCGATTTACAAGGAGAAAACCCTCCCGTGGGATCCTTACGACTTACAGAGGAACATACACTTAGGAATCCTCACGATTCCTAAGGAGAAAATACACCTACAAGATCCTCACGACTTGTAGGGAGAAATACCTTTGTGAGACCCTTATGGCTCATGAAGTTAAAAGCCTTAGACGACAGGACCCTAACCCTGGTCGCTAAGCCACCTTTGTTCAACATCGACAGAGGCAGATGATGATTCGCTCCTGGCAATATCCCAGTTGTAGCGGTGCTGATGCCGAAATCGGTGTTTAATTCCAGGTTTACGGCAGAAAGCCAATAGGCCGCACATGCATACGGAATAGCCGAAATGATGGGGCAACTTGTAATAAAAAGCAGCAAGTAAAAATGTATGCATGCAAAATAGCCGAAATGATTGGGCAACTCGCAATAAAAAGCAGTGAGTAAAAATAAAATAAATAGCCGAAATGATTGGGCACCGAGAAAAATAGCCGAAATGATTGGGCAATCGCGACCTTCGCGATATAAAAGCTGAAATGATAGAGCATCGCGGAGATAAAACAAAAAATGATGATAAAACTTTGGCCCTATAGTTAAGATCACATCGATCCCTGTATACAATCCAAGGGCGTAGACAAAGAGGGAACCATACTTTCCCAACAGGCTCCGCCAGAAGACGAAGCCAAATCTCGACGGTTTAGTCCAACTCCGAAGAAACCAGTGTCTTCAGCAGATACCTCGACTCACGGATACAAACATTCCTTGACGAGAGCCTTCTGATCCGCGTCGACTCGCAGAGCCACCAGTGCCTCCGTGGGAAATCCTCGACTCGTTTCAAACCCCAAGGAAACAAACAATCCTTGGCGCTTGGGAAACAAATAATCCCTAGCAAACTCTTCGACTCACGGATACAAACACTCCTTTACGAGAGCCTTCTGATCCGCGTCGACTCGTAGAGCCACTAGTGCCTCCGTGGGAAATCCTCGACTCGTTTCAAACCCCAAGAAAACAAATAATCCTTGGCGCTTGGGAAACAAATAATCCCTAGCAAACTCCTCGACTCACGGATACAAACACTCCTTGACGAGAGCCTTCTGATCCGCGTCGACTCGCAGAGCCACCAGTGCCTCCGTGGGAAATCCTCGACTCGTTTCAAACCCCAAGGAAACAAATAATCCTTGGCGCTTGGGAAACAAATAATCCCTAGCAAACTCCTCGACTCACGGATACAAACACTCCTTGACGAGAGCCTTCTGATCCGCGTCGATTAGCAGAGCCACCAGTGCCTCCGTGGGAAATCCTCGACTCGTTTCAAACCCCAAGGAAACAAATAATCCTTGGCGCTTGGGAAACAAATAATCCCTAGCAAACTCCTCGACTCACGGATACAAACACTCCTTGACGAGAGCCTTCTGATCCGCGTCGACTCGCAGAGCCACCAGTGCCTCCGTGGGAAATCCTCGACTCGTTTCAAACCCCAAGGAAACAAATAATCCTTAGCGCTTGGGAAACAAATAATCCCTAGCAAACTCCTCGACTCACGGATACAAACACTCCTTGACGAGAGCCTCCTGATCCGCGTCGACTCGCAGAGCCACCAGTGCCTCCGTGGGAAATCCTCGACTCGTTTCAAACCCCAAGGAAACAAATAATCCTTGGCGCTTGGGAAACAAATAATCCCTAGCAAACTCCTCGACTCACGGATACAAACACTCCTTGACGAGAGCCTCCTGATTCGCGTCGGCTCGCAGAGAAACCAATATCTCCGCGGGAAATTCCCGATTCGTCTCAACATGCAAATGAAGCCTCAGGCAGCAGGGACTAAAAAAAAAAAAATTGCTTCCTGAACAATGGGACCCTGCAAGTCAATCCAAAATGGTCTCTTGCATACTATTCACGGGTCTCACTCTCCAAAGTCGAATTTCGACGAGGAGGGAAACAACCGCTTGTGGGTCCTCTCGACTCGTAAGAGGGAAAAATTCTCTTATAGAATCCTTACGACTTGTAAGAGAAAACTACACTTAGGACTCCTTACGATTCCTAAGGAGAAAACCCACCTACGAGATCCTCTCGATCCGTAGGGAGAAAAGTCTCTATGAGACCCTCACGGCTCATAGAGTTGAAAAGTCTTAGGCAGCAAATCTGAACCTGCGGCCTAAGCCATCGCTATCTCTTGGAAAAAACTAAGTTATCTGCCAATTATGCTTATCAAAGACAACATGCTGATAATAAGAGAAAGAAGAAAGCTACAGAAAGAACATCCGATTTACATTTGATCAGGCGTTCGAGACGCATTCATTTATGCGTGGGCAGGAGACTCAGGACGAGAAATAAGACAAGCTGAAATAAAAAAAAAGGAGGGTTTCCATTCATATTGCTAAAAATTCTTACAATCACAAGAGCAATGAATAAGAAACATTATTCAAATTATTACAACGGTATAACCTCAGATCCGGGGCACGGATTGAGGAATTCAAAAGTAAGGCCATCCAGAGTTCTTCTGGCCTTTCTAATTATTCTTATGCGCGGCCTCTCGCGATCTTCTGTGTTAAGATCCTCGGCAAGCCCTCCCGACCTTCGATAAGCAGCAACTATCGTCGTCTGCTGGAAGATTTGGTGTAGGATGTCAATGAGGCTGTCCCGCCGTTTCTTCGAGATCAGCCCCGTCAGGTACACTGAATGCACCTTGTCCTCGGCATCATCCAGCGCATTGAGCGGCAGGGCCTCGTGAAGACCCGGAAGTGCTCTCCATATTGCTCCCAGCACGACTTTCAAAAGAGCCGAACGACGGGGTAGCAGCCAACCACCGCTTGCGTTCAGACGACCCATGACCTCTGTACATTGAGCGTCTGTAAACTCCTGGTTTTGTTGATGATCCTGTGCGCGGATATCGTCATAGGTGATGAACTCGTGCAAACTGTATAGATGCACCGCCATTATGCCTGGAGGAAATACCACAGGAAGATTAGCGATAGAAGAAAAATAATATACATAGAGGGCTAAATTCCTAGAGAGCAAAGCTCTGTTCAAGGATTAAAACCCATGAACAAAAGCTTAATGAAACCCCAATGGGGATCTCTTTAGATCAAAAGATCTATGAGAGCAAAGCTCTACTGGTTAAGGTTAATTAAAATTAATTTAATCAAAGAATCAATTTTACCTAAAGTTTTTCTAAAAACTTTGGAAAGGAGAGCAAAGCTCTGGAGTTCTTGAAGGCAAGAGCAAAGCTCTGAAGTTTTTTGAAAATAAAAATCTGAAAGATGATAAGCATCTGTGGGGGACCAAAGGTCCTATTTATAGGCATCAAGTGCCTCTTCGACTTCCGAAAGTTGTCACGGCGCTGATACGTCAGCGCAGCGTCCAAGAAGGCGCGCCCAATCAGAGCAAAGCTCTATTTTAAGAAAGCAACGCTTCAGTTGCGTAGGCACTGCGCTGCACGACACGTGTCAGCGCAGATGCGCTGGCGCAGTTGCGCGGCGCTGTGCGCGGCGCGACACGTGTCAGCGCAGATGCGCTGGCGCAGTTGCGCTGCGCGACACGTGTCATGCGCTGGGGGCATCTGCGCCAAACAGAATTAAAATTTTAAGAAATCTTTTCTGTTCTTGTTAAAACAAGAAGATTTTCTTCTGCAAAGCAGAAGCCCTTGGATCAAAAATCCAACGGTGGGGAAAATTCCCCAAATCACTCAAAAAAAGATCTCTTTAACAAATTTAACTAATTTATGGGCACTATAAAAAGGACCTCAGGCCTCAATTCAAAGAGATGAACATTTTTCTAAAAAAGAGAGAGAGAAAGAGAACTCTGAAGAACTCCTCAAGAAAAAAAAAGGTAAAGACCTTCAAGAGAGGAAAGAAATCTCTTTTAATAAATCATTGATCTAAAAAACCAGATCAATGTTCTTCACATAATAAATAGTGCTTTGCACTTCTCATGAACCTCTGGTTCTTTAAAAGACAAGAAAACAACAAAATAAAAATGGTGCTTTGCACCTTTATGAACCTCTGGTTCTTGAAACAATTTTTTTTTACTTTTCTTTGATCTAATTTAGATCAAGAGATCAAATAGTGCTTTGCACTTCTGTTCTTGAATCTAAAAGATTCTTAGTGCTCTGCACTTCCAAACTGCGCTGTTGCGCTCTTAAGAGAGCGCCACGTGTCAGCTATAGAACCACTTGCGCTACGCGCTCTTGAAAAAGAGCTTTGCACTCTGGAATTGGCGCAACTCACCAGAGCGCGCCACGTGTCAGCAGCGCAACAGCGCAGCGCACTAGCGCAGCGCACTGCGCTGTTGCGCTTGCGCTCACCAGAGCATGACACGTGTCCTCACCACAAGCGCTTGCGCTCACTAATTGGCGCAAAGCGCCTGACAAATGCAATGCATTTCTTTTACTGAAGGGCCAGGCCCAATTAAAAGACCAAACATGTCTAATTAAATTGATGCTCTACATCATTTATAAATGGGCAGAACCCAAACGAAATAATAAAAATGCTATGCATTTATATAGGGGGCAAAGCCCAGACAAAACAGATGCCTTGCTTCATTCATAAATGAGCAGAGCCCAGAATAAATTGATGCTCTGCATTTTTATGGGCAAAGCCCAAACAAAAAAAATGGAAGAAATGCAATGCATTATTTAATAAAATGTTGAACATTTTCAACTGGACTTAGCCCAATTCTGGCCGTAAGTCCTTAAATTAAATTGACTGAGCAAGATTGCTCTCTTAAATCAATTTACTTCCGGTTCGAGGATACATCTCCGAACTCCTCTGACACTTCTCGTTGTAATCCTTCAACGACGTCAGAGAGGCGACGGGTCCCAACGACCACACATGGATACGGACTGCGGGGTCCTTAAACTCGTGGACCGAAACGTCCCTAAACTAATATCGGACCGAAACGTCCCTAAACTAATATCGGACCGAAACGTCCTTAAACTAATATTGGACCACCATGTCCCTAAACTGGTAATGGACCACTAAGTCCCTAAACTGGAAATGGACCACCACGTCCCTAAACTGGAGCAATAGAGCCTCCAAATGCTCCTTTGCCAGATCTAAACGATCCCGTTTAAGTTGATCTTAGCCCCCAAACACGGCTAACGTATCCTTAAACATTTAAATGGACTATAAAACTCCAAATTGACTTTGGTTCAAGGGTACATCTCTGAACTCCTCTGACATCTGCCATTGTAATCCTTCAACGACGTTAGAGAGGTGACGAGTCCCGATGGCCAGATATTAAATGGATTATCACGTTAAGTTGATCTTAGTCTTAAACAGGACTATCGTATCCTTAACAAACGTTTAAGTTGATCTTAGCCGCAACGCAGCTAACGTATCCTTAAACTAAAAACACCAAACCCAAATCTAAGTAAATACGGATTTGGACTAATCCACGTCCTACGGACGACGACATTACTCAGTCTCCGTATACAATCCATGGGCAACCATAAACAAAACAAACACACACGACACGAAGTGAAATTCTGGAGAAGGAGAAAGTTGTTACCGCGATGCGGTAGCGTAATTAACTGCAGGGGCTTGCGCCTGCAGGGAAGAGCGTCCCCACAATAAAAACCCCCTCAAGCGAGGGGGAATCTGACGAAGTCTGCTACATCGGCCGCATCCGTCTAAACCTCCGATACACGGTGCCATAAATCAACTTGGCATCTTCGGAGAGGTGGACGGATAAAACCAAATAGCATCTGCCCCGAATCTCAGCGTCAGGACATCGCGGCCTTGTGCGCCGTCTTTCGGAGGGGAACAGTGCAATGTTATGCGTGACCAGAGAATTGATGGCTTATAAGACTAGTTTAGGGTCCTTGTAGCCTAAGACTTTTTCCATCTTCATGAACCGTAAGGGTCTCAAAAATGTCGTTTCTCCCTGCGAGTCGAGAGGATCCCGTAGGTGTATTTTCTCCTTAGAAATCATGAGGATTTCTAAGTGTGTTTTCTCTTGAGAGTCGTAAGGA
The DNA here is from genome assembly GCA_030015575.1 of Agapanthus africanus. Taxonomy (NCBI): domain Eukaryota; kingdom Viridiplantae; phylum Streptophyta; class Magnoliopsida; order Asparagales; family Amaryllidaceae; genus Agapanthus; species Agapanthus africanus. Next base: position 113,174,544 of record JASDDO010000028.1, read on the forward strand.
TCTCAAAAGAGAATTTTCTTTTGCTTGCAAGTCGAGAGGATTCGTAAGTGGTTGTTTCCCTCCTTGTCGAGATTCGACTTTCGAGAGTGTGGCCCGTGAATAGTCCAACTTGACCTCCTTATAAGGCAGCAATGGCTTAGGAAACAGGGTTAGGATCTGTCGCCCAAGACTTTTCAACTTTATGAGCCATGAAGGTCTCATAAAGACTTTTCTCCCTACAGGTCGAGAGGATCCCGTAGGTGTATTTTCTCCTTAGAGGTCGTGAGGACTCCTAAGTGCATTTTCTCTTGAGAATCGTAAGGATCTTATAAGAGAATTTTCTTTTCATGCGCGGGGACACTAATTTCCCTGCTGGTCGAGACGAATCGAGAGATTCTCGCAAAGACACTTATTTCCTTGCGGGTCAAAACGGATCGAGAGATTCTCGCCAACGACACCGATTTCCCTGAATCGAGAGGTTTTTGCCAAGGACACTGATTTCCCTGGGGGTCGAGATGAATCGAGAGATTCCTGCAAAGACACTTATTTCCTTGTGGGTCAAAACAAATCGAGAGGTTCTCATCAAGGACGTTGATTTCCCTGAATCGAGATATTTTGCCAAGGACACTGATTTCCCTGGGGGTCGAGACGAATCGAGAGATTCCTGCAAAGACACTGATTTCCTTGCGGGTCGAAACGAATCGAGAGGTTCTCATTAAGGACGCTGATTTCCCTGAATCGAGATATTTTGCCAAGGACACTGATTTCCCTGGGGTGGAGACGAATCGAGAGATTCCTGCAAAGACACTGATTTCTTTACGGGTCAAAACGAATCGAGAGGTTCTCATCATGGACGCTGACTTCCCTGAATCGAGATATTTTGCCAAGGACACTGATTTCCCTGGGGGGTCGAGACGAATCGAGAGATTCCTGCAAAGACACTGATTTCCTTGCGGGTCGAAACGAATCGAGAGGTTCTCGTCAAGGACGCTGATTTCCCTGAATCGAGATATTTTGCCAAGGACACTGATTTCCCTGGGGTCGAGACGAATCGAGAGATTCCTGCAAAGACACTGATTTCCTTGCGGGTCGACGCGAATCGAGAGGTTCTCATCAAGGACGCTGATTTCCCTGAATCGAGATATTTTGCCAAAGACACTGATTTCCCTGGGGTCGAGACGAATCGAGAGATTCCTGCAAAGATACTAATTTCCTTGCGGGTCGACGTGAATCGAGGTTCTCGCCAAGGACGCTGATTTCCCTGAATTGAGAGATTTTGCCAAGGACACTAATTTCCCTGGAGGTTGGTTGACTTGTTTCCGAGACGAAGTCATTGGATGACGTATTTTCGAGACGGGGTCGTTTGCTGAAGTATTTCCGAGACGGGGTCATTGGATGACGTATTTCCGAGACGGGGTCATTGGATGACGTATTTTCGCGACGGGGTCATTTGTTGACGTGTTTCCGAGACGGGGTCATTTGCTGACGTATTTCCGCGACGGGATCATTTGCTGACGTGTTTCCGAGATGGAGGTCACTGGCTGACGTGTTTCCGCGATGGGGTAATTTGCTGACGTATTTCCAAGACGGGGTCATTTGCTGGCGTATTTCCGCGACGGGGTCATTTGCTGACGTGTGTCCGGGACGGGGTCATTTGCTGACGTATTTCCGAGACGGGGTCATTGGATGACGTATTTCCGTAATGGGGTCATTTGCTGACGTGTTTCCGAGACGGGGTTATTTGCTGACGTATTTCCGTGACGGGGTCATTTGCTGACGTATTTCCGAGACGGGGTCATTGGATGACGTATTTCCGAGACGGGGTCATAGGATGACGTATTTCCGAGACGGGGTCATTGGATGACGTATTTCCGAGATGGGGTAATTGGATGACTCTAGGTTGTCTGTGAACCGTAGAGTCTTGGCACTGGGGATTTTGCCATGGCTCCGATTGGTGATGTCACGTCCGTATCCTGCTGGAACGAGGAGGAATGCCGTTGTTGGTTTCTAGGCTGTAGGTGTGGCCGTCGAGATTTGGAATTAGGGACTTTGCCATGGCTCCGCTTCGTTGCGACCCTAAGATCGATTGTTAGCGTTACGTTTGCATCCTGCTGGAGTTGAGAATGAACGCCGTGTTGATCTTCCGGGATGCAGATGTTGCCGTTGAGATCTGACTCTCTCTTTGACAGGGGTCAGTATGGACTTACCTGCAGGGCAAAAGTTTCATTTTTTTTATTTCCTTCCGCGATGCTCTATCATTTCAGCTTTTTATATCACGAAAGTCGCAATTGCCCAATCATTTCGGCTATTTTTCGCGGTGCCCAATCATTTCGGCTATTTTTTCTTTTTACTCGCTGCTTTTTATTACGAGTTGCCCAATTATTTCGGCTATTTTTGTATGCATATATTTTACGTGCTGATTTTTTTGCAAGTTGCCCTATCATTTCGGCTATTTTATATGCATTTATGGCTCGCTGACTTTTCGCCGTGAGTATGGAACTTGGAATCTGGTGCCAATCTTAGCATCAGCATCGCTGCGACTGGAATATTGTCAGGAGCGAATCATCACTTGCCGTGAGAAGACTTGGAAGTTGTTACCGATTTAAGCATCAGCATCGCTACAACTGGGACATTGCCAGGAGCGAATCATCATTTGCCTCTGTCGATTCAAACAAAGGTGGCTTAGCGAACAGGATTAGGATCCTGTCGACTAAGGCTTTTGACTTCATGGGGCGTAAGGGTCTCATAAAAGTGTTTCTCCTTACGAGTTGTGAGAATCCCGTAAGTGCGTTTTCTCCTTAAGAATCGTAAAGATTCTCAAGTGTATGGTCTCCTATAAGTCGTAAGGATCTTACAAGAGTGTTTTCTCTTTTACAAGTGTCACTCACCATGCGAGAACATTTCGCGCCATTGGCGGAACTTGGTGGGGGAGACATTTATTTGTGCCCGTGGATTGTATACAAGGGTCAATATTGACCGCCTGTAGGGCAAATTGGGGTGTATGATGGCTTAAGAACATGTTTAGATACCTGTAGCTTAAGTCTTTTGAATCTAATGCGTCGTGAGGGTCTCATAGGGGAATTCTCCTTACGAGTCGTGGGGATCTCGTAAGTGTATTTTCTCCATAGGAATTGTGAAGATTCTTATGTGTGTTGCTCCTTCGTGAGTTGTAAGGTTTTCACTCGGGTATTTTCTCCTCATAAGGTTGAGAGGACCTTACGAGTGTTCATGACCATTGTTTACGAGATTGCGCCCTTTCGGGTTTTCACAAACTCACCGGCAGTCCTGCTGTTTTTACTCAAGGCGCCCTTTCGGATTTTCATCCGTGCCCATTCTGCTTGTGGACGTACCATTTTTTTGTCAGCCTAAGGATGCTGCGGTTTGTAATAGTTTAAAGATGTTTCGGTCCGTTGCTAGTTTTAGGACATTGCGGTCCGTTGTTAGTTTTGGGACGTTTTGGTCTATTGTTAGTTTAGGGACATTTCGGTCCATATTTTCCATTTTGGAGACAACGGTTTCGCCGGATACTACTTATAGAGTGTGGGCTTAGGAAGATAGCGAGCGGACATAGGTGTCATCATCTATCGTTGACCTAGGGCATGACTCGTAAAGCATAGTATTTTTTCAGGAACCGGCCATTTATTGGCCTGAAGGGTCTTTCGCCATGCATATTCATGAGCAAGTAAGCCCCATCTTGGTAGACTTTGTCACATAACACAAGGATTTTGGTACTGCTCCTGCCCCCAGCTCCTCTATGATTTCTTCTAACGCCAAGTGAGTTTTTTCGTTATTTAGCGACGAATGAGAGGTCATGTGGCAACTTGCCACATAATCTTTGGGTTCTTCTGACGAGTCATCTCCGTCATCATTGTCGTTATCTCCACTTTTAAAGATATGGTTGAGAAACTCTTGGAGCGTGACTGAGGTTCACGTCTTTTGGATGTATTCCTCCAGCGCGTCAATATGCTTTTGCAGATCCGTGCGCTTGTCATCAGGCTGCGCGGGCTTCTTGGTCTTCTTCTTTTTCTTTGAAGACTTCGACAGCTGGGCCTAGGTATTTTGCCTATCGCTACCAACTCTCGGTGTTGGGAGGGGTTTCAGCATTTCTTCAATAATCTCTGGCTCTAGCGGGCTTTTCCACCTGATCGCCGGACATGTTTGAAGATCCTTCAGCATTTTCTTGGTCTTAGCCGAAAGAACAACTTCCCATAGAGCTTCCTCTATAAATGAGTATGATGCCCCTGGCGTGTCCACCCTTTTAGGGCGTGCTGTCGTGGCGGGTTTACCTTCCAGTTTTCAGATAATGCGAACTTACCCTGTTGGTATTGGTCTTCAACCCAGTTTTTGAAGACGTGGCAATCTTCAATTGGGTGACCCATTACTTTGTGGTAGGGACAATAGTTAGGATGGTTGACGTTACCAGGTTGCGATGGGTGTCTCGGATCCGGCAGAGTGACAAGCCCATTGCGCACTGCCAGTTCGAACAGTCTCCTCATTTTATTCCGAGGGAATGAGTAAGGACGTCTTAACTTCTCATCGAGGGATCGTGGCTTGTTGCTTTGGCGTACAACCGGTCTTGGGTTACTCGGTTGTTGTTAAGCGTTAGCGATGAAGGTCGCTTTCCCTTTCCCCTTTTCATTCCGAGGATCCGTCCTTAAAGAGGAAGGCTTATGGCCCATCTGGTCCATTTGGGCTAGCTTGTCGATCAAGGCCTGAAAAGTAGTCGGCTTGAAGAACATCTTGAATTGGGAAATGGTTTTCTGAGGGTCAAGGGTCCCCACGAACATGCTCATGGCAAGAGCTTCCTCTATGCGTTGTTCACACTTTGACCACAGGTTCCGCCACCGAATGGCGTATTGAACCCAGGTTTCTCCCGGCTTCACTCTAACGTTAATTAGTGCGGTGATCGGGTGCGCTCGCCAGCGCTTGCGAATCTTTGTGTAAACAGTAGCTCCATTTCTGCAAACGTCTTGACAGAGTCATTCGGGAGCTCGGAGTACCATTCGAATGCTGTCTCCGACAAGCTGCCAACAAACTGGCGAAGCAGCAGTTTGTCGTCACCCCCAGTATTACCGCATAGAGCCCTGAATTGGGCAACGCGCTGGTGTGGGTTACCCGTCCTCTTATACACATGGAATTTAGGGATCGTATATCCTGGTGGGTACTTTATTTGATCGTACCAACCCGGATAGGGTCGTCCAGTCTTGACGATTTGGCCGACCGCTTCGCTCGCCTGATGAGCTCGTATCTGTTGAGTTATATAGTCGTCAAGGGAGGCTTTGGAGATGGTCTCTTCCTTGGCTACTGACAGAGCCAGAAGAGGGTTTGATGTCTCATCTCTATCGTCTTCAAGGATTATCGGGGGATCTTCGGCGGGAGGGTCCGACTGAATCATCATGCCCACCATATCTTGGAACAGGAGCGCCATTTGTTTTATGTTGGCCTCTTGTTCCGTGGACTCTTTATCTTTCTTCTCGAGCATTCTTTGGAGGAACTCGGCGTCGGTTTCGTGTTCTTGGCGTTGTTTCGAAGACGTCTTCGGGCTTTCTTTCTGCCCAGTGAGCGCGGCCATCTTCGTTAACATTTCCTGGAGCTTTTGCTGTTGCTCCTGAGCTTTTGTCAAAGACCGTGTGGGTGGTCGATGACCCGTGTAGGCACGACTATCCTCTCTTCCAGAAGCCATATAGATGGTGTGCACTACCATGCCCCCAGACTTGGGACATTTAGGTTCAGCGCCTTTGAGATTTATCGTGGACACGGGGATCTTTTCCGACCTTCTCCGTTTATGGGCGATCGCCGTAGAGGGGTTTATTGCAACGGGCACCCATGTAGACGATACCTTCTGTGGTACGGTGGGGTGGTCCTTCTCTTGCCGAACCTTTATTTTCTTCGATCGGCGGGAGTAGTCTTGATCAATCAGGGAGTCTTGGACCCTTCACCATATCCTATGGATTATGGAGGATAGCCGCTGAGGAGGCCATTCTGGCTCTGCCTTTGTAACATTTTTAGCAGGTAGAGGAGACCTTTTTAGTACGGCAGTTGGAGAGTTCTTGTGCACCCTACTAAGTGGTTCAAAGCTGTTCCCAGTTGGAACAACAGCGTCAATTTCCACCATTGGAGCTGGTGGAGTTAGTGCAGAAGGGGAACTTCCCCTAGCTTTCCTTACTCGGCGCCAGTGGCGACATCGAGCATGTATTGCAGACGGGTCCGGATCAATTACGGGGGCGGCTTCGTCATGCCCCTTGCTTTGAGGAGAGGCTGTTGTAGATGTCAGCCTGTCAAAGACTAACGTCCATTGAGAAGAAACGTCCAATCTGTCGAAGACTGATTTTCGGGTAGGGAAAGCACTTGTAATGACCTCGCCCATGGTAGGAGTTGGAACGGCCAGTCTTGCGAAGACCGACCCCTTAGCAGGAGAAGCCCCTCTGATGACTTCGTTTACTGGAGCTGGAATAGCTATCCGCTTCGGGATAACTCTTTCGGGTATTGCAGGCTTCTTCACGGGCCTACTGGAGCTTAGGTTCAGTCTGTCAAAGACTAATGTAGTAGACTTGGAATTAGACAGCCCGTTGAGAGGGGCCGTGGTAGTTATAAGCCGATCGAAGACCGACTTCTTCGGAGCTTCCTGTGACGGCATTGGGACGCTGAAGCTTGCCGGTAGGATCATAGTCCTAAAGAACAGTCCAGTGGTGACCTGAGTCACCTGTTCCACTGGTATAGCGAAGATGGAGGCCGCTTGGGGTCTATAGGTCACTCCTCTGGCAAGGACGGAATGGGAGTTGTTGTTGCAGCTGGTGCAGTTGGAAGCCATTTTCTCTACACGGGAGCCAGACACCAAATCTTAGTACCTCAAATCCAGGGGCAACCATATTAAACCGCGATTCATTCGCGAACATGACACACGAAGTGTGGAGTGGAAAGAGAAAAAGGTCGCACCAGGCGTGCCAGAATCTGTTCTCCGCCGAAAGACGCGACCGGGACGTTGGGACGTCCGGCCTGAATTTTGGGGGGCAGATGCTATTTGGGTTTTATCTGTCCACCTCTCCGAAAATGCCAAGTTGATTTATGGCACCGTATATCGGATGTTTAAACAGATGCGGCCGTTGTAGGAGATTTCGTCAGATTCCCCCTTGTTTATGAGGTTTTTTTTTATTGTGGGGACGCGCTTCTCTGCAGGCGCAAGCCCCTGCAGTTAATTAGGTTACCGCATCGCGGTAACCACTTTCTCCTTCTCCAGACATTTATTTCGTGTCGTGTGTGTTTGTTTTATTTTAGGTTGCCCGTGGATTGTATACGGAGACTAATTTATATTGTCGTCCGTAGGGCGTGGATTAGTCCAAATCCGTATTTTCTTAGATTTGGGTTTAGGTTGGTTTAAGGATCGTTAATCTTGTTTTAGATTAAGATCAACTTAAATTCTTGTTAAGGATACGTTAGTCTAATTTTAGACTAAGGTCTACTCAACAAGGTTTTGGGATTATTTAGATCCAATGAAAGAGTATTTGGACTCTATCGTTTTAGTTTAGGGACATTGTGGTCCATTGTGTTTAAGGACATCATAGTCCATGAGTTTAAGGACCTCATAGTCCGTAAGGTTTAGAGACATTGTAGTCTGTATGGTTTAAAGACATCATAGTCTGGTTTAAATACATCGTAGTTTGGTTTAAAGATATCGTGGTCTGTGGGGTTTAAAGACATCGTAGTCTGTAGAGTTTCTGGTTGTCGGGACCCGCCACCTCTCTGAAGACGTTGAAGAATTACAATGACACATATCAGAGGTGTGAAGAGATGTACTCTTGAACCAATGTTGTTTGGAAGATCTATAGTCAGGTTTGGGACTAAGACCAATTAAAAGGATTGTGAGCATATGAGCTTGGTTAATTTGAATTAGGGACTTGTGGCCAACTTGGGCTCAGTCCACTCAGTTCTGAATAAATTGTTTGAACACTTGTTTGGACTCAGTCCACTCATTTTGAATAAAATGTTGAACATTTGTTTTGGCTCGGCCCCTTTTTATTCAATAATGTTGAGTATTGATTTGGGTTCTGACACCCCTTTTTCTTTTTGTCTTTTATTGAGTGTTGAACACTTTTTATGGCGCTGGGGCCTTATTTACAGAGAGCTTTGTAATTCCTTAGCACCCACGTGAGGAGCACGTGGAGCGCCAGACTGGGAGCGCTACGGCGCTTCTTATAAAAGGACGCCCATGTGGAGCGCTTGGCGCTAAGCGCCAGACTTGGAGCACTAAAGCGCTTATTACAAAATAGCGTCCACTTGAGGAGCACGTGGAGCTCTTGGCACTGAGCATCAGACTTGGAGCGCTAAAGCGCTTCTTTGGCAGTTCTGATCAATTCTGTGCTCTGAGAATCAAGTTCTCGTTTATAAGAGACTTTATCTTGTGAATCTAAGAACTAAGTTCTTCTTTTATGAGGAGATGCTATGATCTCTTCTGTTTTTTGTAAAAGACTTTGTCTTGTAGATCTGTGATCTAGAAAAAGAACTAAGTTCTTATGATGTGAGAGTTAACTCTCAAATATGGAGGAGATGTTATGATCCTCTTCCTTTATTTACCTTGAAGAAGGTTCTTCTTCTTAGAGCTTGCTCTTCTCTTCTTCTTTTCTGAGAACTTGAAACTTATAGGGAGGTTTCTCTGTGCAAGACTTAAAGTCTTGGGTCCTTTATATAGGGGAGGCTGATTTGTTGAATCAGTTAAAGAAATCTCTTATTGAGAGATCTCTGATTGATTTGGGGATGTTTTCCACCATTGGATCTTTGATCCAAGGGCTTCTGCTTTACAGAAGATATTTTTCTTGTTTTTAACAAGATTGGGAAAATATTTTCCTATACAGAACTTATTCTGTATCTTGGTGATTTTTAATCACCATTGGATTTTTGATCCAACGGTGCTATGATTTACAGAGCACAATCTTTCTTGTTTGGAAAGATTTAAGGAGTATTTCCTCAATAGAATTTTATTCTGTATTTTGATAATTTATCATCTTCGTTGGATCTTTGATCCAAGGGCGGAGAACATTTAGTTCTAGCGCTGGCGCTCTCGTGCTTTGCACGTGAGGCGCTACCTCAGAGTTTTTTGACTCTTAGCGCTGGCGCTCTTAGCGCAGCGCTCTCATGCTTTGCACGTGAGGCACTGCCTCAGAGTCTTTGACTCTTAGCGCTGACGCTCTTGGCGCCAGCGCTCTCGTGCTTTGCACGTGAGGCGCTGTCTCAGAATCTTTGACTCTTAGCACAGGCGCTCTTGGCGCTAGCGCTCTCATGAGGCGTTGCCTCAGTTCAAATTTCAAATTTTGAATAGAGCATTGCTCCCTGATTGGGGGGAAACAAGTGTTAGTTATATGTATGCCCTAGAGGCCATTACTGTACATAGGATGTATATTGTAGTGGATGCTGGGACATATATAGGGAGGACTTTCTTGCTCGACATGATAGTATGCTCTCTGGTTGATCTTTACCTTAACGTGTTCACTGATTGTCTCTCTGTTACATGTTGGTAAAGCCCTTAGGATGTGAAATTGACTACCTGGACTATGATGCGGATCATACTAGTGGGGACATGGTAGTCCATAAGTACATCCTTCAAAGTTCCTAGTCGTGGGTGTATCGAGACGGGGCATCGATATACCAGAGTAGACTAGCGTGTACCTTCTCGACCCATACAGATGGGCGATGGATGATCCCATATCCATTGGTGTTTGACATCGGAGATGATATACGGGTGCTCAGTAGAGACTGGGTACACTGGACGGACTCGCCGAGAACTCCCAGATGGTATTATACCTCATGTCAGATGGCAGTTCTCTGGTGACACTGGTACAGAGTAGTCTGTTGACCCGAGATCGTCATAGAGTCTTGTGTGGTTCCCACTGTGCTTTGATTTCCATCTTACCACGTCCAAGAGGGCATGCAAAACGGTGGTTTTTGGGTACAGTCCCGAGTCACATGGAGGCAATGAGCGATAGGAGGGGATTCGTCTCTCCCGGTATAGGGGGTTGATGTTGCGCTGTGTTCGATTGGCTATAACAGGAAATCCCTGGCCAGGGTTGCTGAGATTTACTGGTAAGTGTTACCAGTAGTTTCTCGAACAGTTATAGACCTCATATCGACACGACTTATTGAGCTATTGGGGTCTGACGTTTACCACCCCTAGGCGAGATATGCGACATATCAGACGATCAGACCGGACTGTACGGTAGTGTTACTGGTTGGATTCACTGGAGTGTGAGCGGGATTGCTCGTCGATCTTCAGATCGCTCAATACCCGGGTGGCCGTTACGTTTAGCAGACCGCTTGCGGCTTGTGGATGTTTGATATGATCATCATCCGCTGCCGGCGTATTGACGAGTCTTTAGAGTCCTACACAGAGGTTTCCTGGCTCAAGCGAAACGAAATAGGAGCGCATATGAGATATGTACGGGACCGAGAATGATACCAGTATGTGATACTGTATTCGATTCTCGCGATTTGTGACATTGATCGGTTATATGCGATATAGCCGGGTTATCGGATCAAGTGTTGATTCGATAAGTTGTTACTGTTGATATTAGTCGGTTATATGCGATATGACCGGATCATTAAATCAAGTGTTGATTTAATGATTTAATGCATAATTATATATTTGATATATTACTTTGCATTAACTAGTATCGGTTCACTTAAGATGGATTTTCTCACTCGGATGTGCGCATTGTATATGCGATATACTTTTGTGCACTTGTTTGTATCATGTTTGATGATGCATGTTTAACTATAGTTAAGTGTAATGAATTAAGCCATGGTTAAACTAATGATTAGGGTTTTCTTTTCTTACTTATTTATTTATTTATTTTGAATAGATGAGAAAAGAATGGTTGCTAGTTTTGGAGTTTAGTTGAAGCTTCATGAAGCTTTGACTTTGTAACCATTCTTATCTCATTCTTAACCCTAACCATTAAACTAACCTTGGTCAATTCTCTACACATAACCATAGTTAGGATTATGATAAGTTTGTATATTCTTTTCTTTTTTAAATAACTTATCATATCTTCATCATCTTCTTCTTCTTCAAGTGAAGAAAGCTTCATTTTCATCAATGGTGATTGATGATTAAGAGTGAGAAATCCATTTCTAAAGTCTACCCACTTCCTATTTCTTCATCCTCTACCTCTTGCCAAGTAGTAGAGTGTGTTTACTTCACAAGTTTCATGACTTGGTGAAGTTGTGAGCTTGATCTAGCGATGCCTCGACGTAGATCATCTTCGGCATGGACATCGACGACCTAGCCCGTCCATTCTCCGATGAAGCCGACGCTAGAGCCCGGATTTGATTTGGACAGCGGAGACGACCTCGTTGCGGAGCCGTGGAGGTGGAGGACCGGATCTACAAAGGTTGTATTTCCGTATTCCCTTAGTTAATTGTTAACTAGATTGTTTTTCGCCTAGATTTCTAGCCAACGGTCCGTATTAGGGTTTCTCGGCACCTAGATTTTTTTGAAATTGGCATGGTTGATGCCTTGTGAGACCTCATTAGGGTGTCTAGGAACCCTACAGTGAAATCAGAGCCTAGCTAGAGCCTTAGGCGAAGTCTAGACGCTATTTGAAGTCCGAACGAACCCGAAACCCAATTCCTTACTTGCTCTCTGTCCTTTTTTCAAAAACTGGGATTTTTCCAGATTAAAAATTGCTAAAAAAATCAGCAGGGAAATCTAAGGGTTACGCTGAATTTTGATGACGTAACTCCATAGTCAAGGTGCGGATCCGCGGCACGAGCATGGCTCGTGCGGCGGATCCGCGGCGGTTTTGTCCTATTGTTCATCAAAATTTGCACCATAATCAATAATAGTCAATGCTGGTTTTTCTGGGAATTTTTAATTTTTAATACAGAGTTGAATTTTCTGGAGTTGTTTTGGGGATTCGGTGTTTCGATCGGGGTATCAAATTTTGTCTATTTGGCTTTCCGGATAAATTTTAGAATATGTTAAAAAGTTCGACCGGATATAAATACCCAATTTTTCCCCTGTCGGGAAATTTCCAAGTGTTGGATTTTTCCGTAGTTTAACGACGTTCTAAGTAGTGCAAGTAACGCGATGGACCCTCTAGAAGACAACAAACCTTAACTCGATTATGTGACCGTCTTGAACTGCCCTTTGAACCTTCGGGTTTGGGGCAGTACGGCGTGCCACATGTGAGGCGTTGGCTTGACCCTTCTACGGCTGGACCGTTGGTACTGAGGCACGAACTGAATGTTGTTAGACTTATTTCATGTGTTGATCTGTATCGGGAAAACTTGGGTGTTCGATTGTTCGATCGGAAAGTTTAACATTTTCTATTTATCTGGAATGGGATACAATAATTGGAATTCACAAAAAGTTATGAGATAACTGAATGAATATTATAAACATAGCAGTTTAGTCTCACTTGATCGGTTGCCACGGAATTTTGATGTGATCAAAAGTCCGTCGCAATCACGTAGCGTACGCGGATACTCGCCGGGTAAACTTAATAGACAGCCTCACGCCATTGCCCCGACCAAGTGACTGTAGGAGAACCCCGTCGCCGAAAGCATCTGTCCGGGTGCTCGCGGTGGCGGTGTTCCGCCTTGGTGCACTTCGTCGACGGTATCGGGGGTGCAGCCGTCTACTGAAGTTTGCGACGAGTATTCGATCAGGATGTCGGGAATCTTGTTGAATTGCCCGACTTGATATTGAAAAGTGTTTTCGATTATGAGACTAAAATGCGGGGTTTATAATTGTTGGGCATGCGATGTCTAAGTAATTCATTTGGTCAGGCATGCGATGTCTGAGGTGGTTGCGGATTCCAACTGTTGTAGTTTTACACTTTCTTTTCTGTGACCGTAAGTGTAATATGTGATATCGCCGGTTTCGTTGCTATATGTCAACGACAATTGGGATGCGCATATTTACTTACGTTGATGACATGTGATGTTATGTGTTGCTGGATATGTTATATTGGATCGTCGTGTTTGAATAGCCGGGGGTTTTTATGTGAGATGAGTGTTTTTCATTTTCATTCATGTAAAAACTTGTATGTAATATTCTTTTATTGGGACACTTCCAGGTTGCGGAAGTTGTCACTTTTGTATATTATTTACTTTTCCGCACTAGGATAGACCCAAGGAGGGGAGCACAAGTAACCGGGTTCTGGAGTCCAGTGGGAGACCAACTCGAGGAGTCGAGTCCGGGTCTCCTAACTCTAGAATTGGTAGGGTTGCTTGCCGCTCTCGTAGGGGTCTAGGGGTGTGGGTTTGGCTATTCATCGCGACCGTGGAATCCGCGTTTTATACTGGCTCGTATTGAAAACACGGACGTCCTAGTATATCCAATATTTCATATGTTTCTTCTGCTGCGATATCTGTGATGTGATCATGTGATGTTCTGTGATAGATACAGTATATAGTATATATGATATATTATATAGACGTTACTTATGTTTTACACCCGTGCTAGCCCTGCCCTGCTCTGCCGTTAGTTACCTAACCTAACGGTGCACGAGGGGACATCGAGGCGAATGCGGATGGCATAAGTGTACGTCGTATTTATCTGTGATGATTAGGTACTTAAATGATGGGACTTCATTAATGTGATTAATGAAATAAAAGAAACCTAAGATGTTGTAGAATCGAATTTCAAAATAAAACAGGTAGCTACAGTTCTTGCTTTGCACAGCGGTATATGTGATATTTCCTGCACCTTATTCGATGAGGAAAGGACCGAGATCCCTTCACCGGGAGTGACTCCTTTAGCAATAACTGGCAGATGCTACACATTCGGTTTGTCTTTTGATTGCTTTTAAGAGTTTTTGCTTTGCACAGTGATATATATGATATATCCCGCACCTCATTCGACGAGGAAAGGACCGATGATCCCTTCATCGGGAGTGACTCCTTTAGCAAAACTAGAAAAGCTTAAAAAACACTCCATTTTAAAAATCATTTGATTCTACAACGATATCAAGTTCATTACGCAATAGGTTTTCAGAAAAACCTGTCGTAGCCCTCCGTCATTTCAGATAAGTAGTAGTTAGTATTCGTGCTACGTTTGTTGGCCTGCGTCAAGGCGTAGTGTGCGGTAGCTAACTGGTGCTTATCTGCATAAGCATATGATGTGATTGGATTAGGGTAGTCGTGCGACTTTGTTGGCCTGCGTCAAGGGTCGTGCGGGTGGGTTTAATTCAATCAGGAAATGACGGGTTGAACTTGACTAGCGGACTATGGTTTGTTGGCCTGCGTCAAGGTCATAGGACGCTAGGGGCAAAAGATTATCGGGAATTTCAAGTGTTGAAATTTGCAATGAGATTGCATACCTTCTATGAGATAGTTGGATCCCGATACCCGCTGCGAGTAAGAGTTACTCCTGGGAGAGTTTTACGCATTACAATTAGCCGATCAAGTAGGTGTCTAGAAAGGTGTTAACGAGGTTAAGCCTCTGGGAAAACGAGGTTTACATTAATTAGGTTCGTGCGAAAGCACGGGGGACCTCCCTCAAAGTACCGACACTGGCCTGGCTGAAAGATTGGCGAACTTGTAGTGTGTAATTAATCCCGGCTAGTCTTTCCTTTTAGGGTTTGAAGGAAGATTTGATAAAAAGCAGTGGGAGCCATCCTGATTAGATAAATTAATAACCAATCTATTCTTGCAAGAGCGCACGCTGAGTGTTTTCTTCTCTCTCTCTCCAGGTAGCGACCATATCACGCCTTAATCAAGATAATAATACGGATTATTGACCGAACCCGCTTGTTATACTGAGCTGGGGAACGTTGGTCCCGCTCCAACTTATAATTGTTATAAGACAGAGCAGGAAATTGGGGAATACCAGATTTCTCGTGCCGCCCAAACGAAGAAAGTGCATGCTGATGCATCATCTTCGGGTGTGTTCGTTACAAAGAACTGTTTCTCAGTATCCTTTACGTCCTGGGTATGTGATACCAGATCAGGATCCCAGATATGTAATCTGTTACATAGGGCTACAGATAGGTAGAGAACTGAGAACGGGTGATAAGTTTCATGAGGCAGAAAACGGGGCAAGAGTTGCAGCCAAGTCTGTTGGTCACTGTCACCCTGTATACCAATACATTGATTCTGAACAAATGTTATTAGATACCGAACCTGATATACAAAATCATATCTATCTCTTTATCAGTAAAGAAATGATAAAATTTTGTATAGTTGGATAATGTTTTGAACATTTCCTATATCAAAAGTTGATCGGTTCAGGCACGTTATCTAAAAGCATTGACGTTCTAAATCAAACTACAGTTCTTTAGTATACAGAACACACACAAGAGGAAGAGTTCAGAAATGAACGAATCCTTCTTGAGGTATTGTAGACTAGGTCAGATCAATGTGACCCGACTAGCTGAAGTTACATGTAGATGCATATTTAAATCAGTTTGAATCTACATCTTGTGAAACTTGCCAGCCATGTCACAAAGATATAATGACACTAGCTCTGTTTAATGGAAACAGAGAAAGAGTTAGTGAACTCTTGGGATGATACATGTTGATGTATGTAGGTCCCCTGTCTACACATGCCAGGACCGGTTCTTTGTACTTCATTACATTCTCTGATAATCTTTCGAGATTCAGACTTATGTTCCTGTTGAAACACAAGTCCGAACCTTTTGAGATATTCACAGAATATAAGTTAGAAGTAGAGAACCAAAATACGGGTATAAGTATTATGTCCTTTGATGAGATCAAGGAGGAGAATACTTGTGCACGGAATTCCTGGACTATTCTAAAGGAGAATGAGATTCTCTCTCGGCATTACTCCTCCGAATACACCATAGCACGATGGTATATCGGGGTGGAGCAGATACACCCTATTTGATATGGTGTGCTCTATGATGAGTAATACTGAGTTACCTTTTTCCTTTTGGGAGTTATGCACTTACGAAGTTGCATACCTATTGAATAGGGTTCCAATCAAATCAGTTGCCTACCGCTTCATATGTGATATGGAAAAGGAAGAGCCCATTTCTTAAGTTAGTTAAGATTTGGGGTTGTCCGGCCTATGTCTAAAAGGCAAAATCCGGACAAGCTCGAGGCAAAGTCTGTAATGTAGAACTGGAAATGTTCCAGCTATACAAACTGCAGCTGATGATTTGAAAGAACCAAAGGATTCAATAGTTACCAACGAATCTCAGCCTCTCCGCCGATCTAGTAGGGTTCCTCACCCACCTGAGAGATAATTCGGTTTCTCTATGACAGTGGGAGCGAGGACTGCATCATGAGATGATGACCCAACTAGTTTCGAGCTGGCCATCAGGAGTAAGACTCTGTAAGAATGGCTGGATGCTTAGTGATCTGAGATGGAATCCATATACACCAACAAAGTATGGACTTTGGTTGCTATATCTGAAGGGTTAAATCCCCATCAGGGGCAAGTATATCTTGAGAAGATTACTTGGTGTACATGGAAAAGTTGAGACTTTCAAAGCTAGACTTGTTAAAGGTTTTCGTCATTGACCAGGCGTGGATAATGATGAAATCTTTTCAAGTAGCTATGCTTAAGTCCATCCGGATCCTACTTACCACGGCTACATACCATGACTACGATATCTGGTGGTTGGGTGTCATGACTGCTTTTCTAAATGATATTTTGGAAGAGAGCGTCTATAAGTACACAGCCAGAGGGCTTCGTAGACAGTGGGAGCAGCGGAAACGTGTGCAAGATGCTTTATAGGATAAAGCAGGCATCGCGGAGTTGGAACATCTGTTTTGATGAAGTAGTCAAAGAGTTTGACATCATCAAAATGGTAGATGAACCTTGTATAAACAAAAAGGTAGTAGGGAGTATAGTGACGATCCTCGTAGAGTACGTGGATGACATACTCTTGATAAGGAAGGAGTTTCCTATGCTGCGCTCGATCAATCTCCGCTTATCACAATGATTCTCCATATAGGATCAAAGAGATACCTCATAAATCCTGGGTTTTGGATCTATGAGATAGATCTAATTGGATGTTAGGATTCTCACTAGTTGTAGTGAGATGGTATCAATCGACCCTGGGGAGAATCACTGGAATAGTTCCAGGGTGATAAAGACGACTGAATGTCAGTCACAGGCATTGTCTTTACCCTCAGAAAAGGGACGGTATGTTGGAAGAGTTCCAAGCTAGATACCGTGACATACTAGACGATAAAGGCACGATACATCGCTACTTAAGATGCTACCAAAGAGGCAGTCTGGGTGTATATTGGTTCATGAGATGAACTATGTTCCTCCCATTGTGTGACAATGGAGTTGCGGCTTGTGCCAAGGAACGCCGGTCCCATCAGTGATCCAGACATATTCTATGGCAGTGTCGCCTGATCATGGAGATAGTTGATCTCCAGGGTGATCGAGGTAAGGAGAGTAGATTCTGAGGACAACACAGCGGATCCACTCACAAAGGCCTGTTCCCAAAGAGAGATTTTTATGTGGGATGGTTGAGTATGAGATACTGCAACCACTGCTACAGATGGCCCTAGTGCAAGTGGGAGATTGTTAGTTATATGTATGCCCTAGAGGCCATTACTGTACATAGGATGTATATTGTAGTGGATGCTGGGACATATATAGGGAGGACTTTCTTGCTCGACATGATAGTATGCTATCTGGTTGATCTTTACCTTAACGTGTTCACTGATTGTCTCTCTGTTACATGTTGGTAAAGCCCTTAGGATGTGAACTTGACTACCTGGCCTATGATGCGGATCATACTAGCGGGGACATGGTAGTCCATAAGTACATCCTTCAAAGTCCCTAGTCGTGGGTGTATCGAGACGGGGCATCGATATACCAGAGTAGACTAGCGTGTACCTTCTCGACCCATACAGATGGGCGATGGATGATCCCATATCCATTGGTGTTTGACATCGGAGATGATATACGGGTGCTCAGTAGAGACTGGGTACACTGGACGGACTCGCCGAGAACTCCCAGATGGTATTATACCTCACGTCAGATGGCAGTTCTCTGGTGACACTGGTACAGAGTAGTCTGTTGACCCGAGATCGTCATAGAGTCTTGTGTGGTTCCCACTGTGCTTTGATTTCCATCTTACCACGTCCAAGAGGGCGTGCAAAACGGTGGTTTTTGGGTACAGTCCCGAGTCACATGGAGGCAATGAGCGATAGGAGGGGATTCGTCTCTCCCGGTATAGGGGGTTGATGTTGCGCTGTGTTCGATTGGCTATAACAGGAAATCCCTGGCCAGGGTTGCTGAGATTTACTGGTAAGTGTTACCAGTAGTTTCTCGAACAGTTATAGACCTCATATCGACACGACTTATTGAGCTATTGGGGTCTGACGTTTACCACCCCTAGGCGAGATATGCGACATATCAGACGATCAGACCGGACTGTACGGTAGTGTTACTGGTTGGATTCACTGGAGTGTGAGCGGGCTTGCTCGTCGATCTTCAGATCGCTCAATACCCGGGTGGCCGTTACGTTTAGCAGACCGCTTGCGGCTTGTGGATGTTTGATATGATCATCATCCGCTGCCGGCGTATTGACGAGTCTTTAGAGTCCTACACAGAGGTTTCCTGGCTCAAGCGAAACGAAATAGGAGCGCATATGAGATATGTACGGGACCGAGAATGATACCAGTATGTGATACTGTATTCGATTCTCGCGATTTGTGACATTGATCGGTTATATGCGATATAGCCGGGTTATCGGATCAAGTGTTGATTCGATAAGTTGTTACTGTTGATATTAGTCGGTTATATGCGATATGACCGGATCATTAAATCAAGTGTTGATTTAATGATTTAATGCATAATTATATATTTGATATATTACTTTGCATTAACTAGTATCGGTTCACTTAAGATGGATTTTCTCACTCGGATGTGCGCATTGTATATGCGATATACTTTTGTGCACTTGTTTGTATCATGTTTGATGATGCATGTTTAACTATAGTTAAGTGTAATGAATTAAGCCATGGTTAAACTAATGATTAGGGTTTTCTTTTCTTACTTATTTATTTATTTATTTTGAATAGATGAGAAAAGAATGGTTGCTAGTTTTGGAGTTTAGTTGAAGCTTCATGAAGCTTTGACTTTGTAACCATTCTTATCTCATTCTTAACCCTAACCATTAAACTAACCTTGGTCAATTCTCTACACATAACCATAGTTAGGATTATGATAAGTTTGTATATTCTTTTCTTTTTTAAATAACTTATCATATCTTCATCATCTTCTTCTTCTTCAAGTGAAGAAAGCTTCATTTTCATCAATGGTGATTGATGATTAAGAGTGAGAAATCCATTTCTAAAGTCTACCCACTTCCTATTTCTTCATCCTCTACCTCTTGCCAAGTAGTAGAGTGTGTTTACTTCACAAGTTTCATGACTTGGTGAAGTTGTGAGCTTGATCTAGCGATGCCTCGACGTAGATCATCTTCGGCATGGACATCGACGACCTAGCCCGTCCATTCTCCGATGAAGCCGACGCTAGAGCCCGGATTTGATTTGGACAGCGGAGACGACCTCGTTGCGGAGCCATGGAGGTGGAGGACCGGATCTACAAAGGTTGTATTTCCGTATTCCCTTAGTTAATTGTTAACTAGATTGTTTTTCGCCTAGATTTCTAGCCAACGGTCCGTATTAGGGTTTCTCGGCACCTAGATTTTTTTGAAATTGGCATGGTTGATGCCTTGTGAGACCTCATTAGGGTGCCTAGGAACCCTACAACAAGTCCCTACATGCTTTGCATGCGGAGCTTTCCCTTTATTTTTATTTTAATTTTATTTTTATTATTTTATAATGGAGCAAGTTTTGAGCCAAAATTTTGGCGGGAACAGTAACAATGCTGTATGGGTTATTATGGATCGACTCACAAAGTCGGCTCACTTCATCCCATTTTGAGTTGGCCGATGTACTGAGACACTAGCAAAGAAGTATATGGAGGTAAAAATCTAAGTAAGATTTAAACTCTTCCATGTGTACCATCTCTGATACCCATTGTTCTCTTATAAAAAAATATAAATAATGAACAAAAAGCGATAGGAAAAGATCCCCAAATGGAGCGTCACGTGCTCACACGTGATGCGCCTTGGAGCAAAAAATCTTAAGCGTTACGCTTAACAAAAAAAAAGGCTAAAATTGATCATCACGTGCCAACACATGATACTTTTCTCGGGAACTGCGGCATATTAGCAAACCAACCCAAAATTATGGGTCATGTGCTACACGTGAGGGCTCCCAATTCTTTCTGAGTTGATAGAATTAAATTCTAAATATAAGGATCCAAATCCTATTTGGAAAATTCACGTACGTTAGCCAAAGGCCCCTATCAACTTAATTTCCCCAATCTTTCTGAACCAGAAAGATTGTGCTCTGTAAATCAGAGCACCGTTGGATTAAAGATCCAATGGTGATTAAAAATCATCAAGATATAGAATAAGCTCTGTATGGAAAAATATTTTCCCAATCTTTCTAAACAAGAAAGATTGTGCTCTGTAAATCAGAGCACCGTTGGATTAAAGGTCCAATGGTGATTAAAAATCACCGAGATACAGAATAAGCTCTGTATGGGAAAATATTTTCCCAATCTTGTTAAAAACAAGACAAATGTCTTCTGTAAAAACAGAAGTCCCTGGATCAAAGATCCAACGGTGGATAAAATCCCCGAATCAATAAAAAAAATCTCTCAATGAGAGATTTCCTTAACTAAATCAACAAACTTGCCTCCACTATATAAAGGCCCCAAGACTTCAAGTCTTGTACAGAGAGGACCCACCATAAGATTTGAGAAGAGAAAGAAGAAGAGGAGCTCTCTTTGAGGAAAAAGAAACCCTAGGTGAGAGAAAAGACCTAGAGATCATTTCGTTTCCTTTTACAAGAGTTTAACTCTTCCAAAAAAGAACTTCGTTCTTCCTCTGGTTGAGGTTTGCAGAAGTAGATCTCCCCACAAGTTGAGAATTTAATTCTCATCGGGGAGATTCTTTTATGCAGTCCCAAAACCTAGAGGAAAGAACTATATTTGAAGAATTTAATTCTTCCAAAGACATAGGAATTTAATTCCTCTGAATAAAACTAGGGTTTAACCCTGCATAAGAAATTAATTCTCACAAAACAAAGGACTTGGAACCCTCAAGACTAAGATCAAGAGCCCCTGCATATTAGCGTTCAACACTATAACAACAGATCACGTGTTCCCACGTGAGCACATCTGAGGAACAAAAAGGAACAAATAGGATCAGATCACGTGTCCCACGTGACCTCCAATAGTGCTTAGCACTTAGAAAAGAATAGGAAGATAAATTCAAAGGAGGCGGTGCCCAACTTAGTGGCGCCTCATGTGCCACACGTGATGATTATAAGATTTAAGTGTTCAACACTTACATGTATAGAATGAGGGAATAAGCCTAAAAGAAACAGCGCCCAATATTCAGGTGCCTCACGTGTCACACGTGAGCACTCCGAATTTCAGTATTTAACACCGCTTGAGAGCATCACGTGGGAGCACGTGAGCGCCAAACGTTTAGCAATGTTTAACACTGTGAGGGGGCCAACCCTAGCCCAGATTAGCCAAGTCTCTTGAGGCCAGAAACCTTTTGACCATCAATCAACCGAGCCTTCCTATACTCAGATTTCCCCGAATTGATCTTAGTACTAAAAGTGGCCAATAATTTCCTGACGCGTGGCGTTTAAAATAATGGTCGTTCCACCATGATCTCTCCCTTCAATCTGGAGTTCGGTTCAAGGGTATATCTCTCCACACCTCTGATATATGTCGTTGTATTTCTTCAACGATATCAGTGAGGTGAAGGGTCCCGACAACCAACAGTTCTTTGGAGCACTCTCAAACCCATAAGCATATCCCGATGGACCGTAATGTCCTTAAACTAGCATTGGACCGTAATGTCCTTAAACTAAGTTATGGACTGTAATGTCCTTAAACTAGCAATGGACCGTAATGTCCTTAAACTAAGCTATAGGCCTAATGTCCTTAAACTAGCCCATGGACCGCACCGTCCCTAAACTAAGCTATGGACCGCAACGTCCTTAAACTAAAACGATAGAGTCTAAATTCTCTTTTGTTGGATCAAAAAATGATCCCGAACCTCCGTTAAGTAGATCTTAGTCCAATATCGGATTAACGTATCCTTGACAAATATTTAAGTTGATCTTAATCTCAAACAAGATTAACGATCCTTAAATTAACCAAACCCAAATCTAAGAAAATACAGATTTGGACTAATCCACGCCCTATGGGCGACAACACAAATTAGTCTCCGTATACAATCCACAGGCAACAAAAAATAAAACAAACACACACGACACGAAGTAAATATCCGGAGAAGGAGAAAGTGATTATCGCTACGCGGTAACGTAATTAACTGCAGGGGCTTGCGCCTACAGGGAAGAGCGTCCCCACAATCAAAAACCCCTCGCAGTAAGGGGGAATCTGACGAAATCTGCTACAACGGCCGCATCTGTCTAAACCTTCGATACACGGTACCATAAATCAACTTAGCGTCTTCGGAGAGATAGAAAGATAAAACCAAATAGCATCTTCCCCTAAATTCAGGCAAGACGGCCTACGCGGTCCCGTCTCCCGTTTTCAGCGGTAAACAGATTCTGGCACGCTTGGTGGGATCTTTTTCTCTTTCCACTCCATACTTCGTGTGTCGTGTTCGCGAACGAATCGCGGTTTAATATGGTTGCCCCTGAATTTGAGGTACTAAGATTTGGTGTCTTGCTCCGTGCAGAAGAGAAGAAGACATCGATGGCTTCTAACTGCACCAATTGCAACAACTCCTACTCCGTCCCTGCTGGAGGAGTAACTTAAGGGCCCCAAGTGTAAGTCGATGTACAACACCCCACGACTTGCGGGGAGACGGAAAAATAAAAAAACGATCTTGTTCTTTGCATAAACATCGACTAACCGAGAATCTTTGCTAAACGATAACTAACAAAAACATAGGAGTTGTTAACTACTATGAGAAGTGATTATACCTAATGAACCGTGTCCTTCTCCTTTTCGTTATCCACCTCCTCCTCGGCCTCCTCCACGTAATAGATGATCCACCCGAGAGCTTTACTCCAAGCTTCACCTCTAACTTGAGGTAACTAGGTTTCTTAAAGTGCTAATCTAAGTAACCTAGGTGATATAGAGTTGGGTTATGGATTAATTAGTCTATTCTAATCCTTGGTCTCAACACATGAGTGGTAGGATTAGGGTTTGAAGAGAGAATGAGCTTGAGGAGAGAGAAGGTGAGCATGAGAATGAGAGGAGATAATGATCTCATTTGAATATATATGAAGCATTATTATTTATCAAATAAATAAATAAATGATTTAACAACCATGCTTCATAAATTCATATGAGTGATTCATCTACATGAGTCATTAACCATCTATGATGCATTAACGACAAGGATGAATCACACAAATGAGTTACTAATCTCATTTAATGCTTATGCCACCTAAACACCCAAGTCACCATCCTTTTAGAAGCTTCTCGCGAAATTACGAGAACGCCCCTCCTATCTGTGAAAACACGGAAAAACTTTAGACTGTATAAATCCAATAACCCGATACTAGAATCTGGCTTAAACCAAAGCCGGCTAGTAAAAACTGTCCGAAAGTCGTACGTGCGTAAACACACGTATGCGTCCAAACCCTTGTCGTAAAACCATACGACCTCTATATCGTTTCGCCTGGAGTAGAGAAACTCTCTGTGTGGGACTCTAAAGACTCGACTACTACGTTGGCAGTGGGTTTAACTACAGACCGCAAGCGGCACTAGCTGTACGTAACGGTCCCCAGGTAGATGTCGATAAGAAGGCCGATGAGGAAACCCATCCGAACTCCTACTGAGCCTGATGTGACAATCTCCATACAGTCCGGTCTGTTCGTCTAAGACTATCGCATATCGGGCCTAGAGGGGCGGCAAGCGTCAGTCCCCTAATAGCGGTATAAGTCGTGTCGGAGTGTAGCCCATTACACCCTGAGAAACAACTGGAACCTACCAGTAAATCTCGCTTGCCCTGGCCAGGGACTTTGCGTAATGGCTCTCTGACACAGCGCGATATCAACTCCCAATACCGGGAGAGACGAATCCTGTCTAACCGCCACTGTCTCCAAGTGCTCGGGACTGCACCCAACTGCTACCTGTTTGCACGACTCCTTTGATCCGTGGTAGGGTAGCAATCTAAGAACAGTGGGACACACTCGAGGCGAAGTAGCAGTGTCAAGTCTGCGGACTATGCTGTACTCATGTCACCTGGAAACTGTTAACTGACGACTGGTATAAAACCAACCAACAGTTCCCTGTGAGTCCTGTCCGGTGTACCCGTAACCCAACGAGCACTTGTATACTATCTCCAGTACGACATACTGACGGCTGTGGGACAGACCATCTCCCCAACTGGGATGAGAAGCGTACACACTAATCTACTCCGGAGTATCGATGCCCTGTCTCGATAATCCTACGACTAGGGACCTGGAAAAGGATGTGCTTGTAGACTACCCAGCCCCCACTAGTGTGACTGCCATCACAACGCTGGTAGTCAAGCAAGATCCTAAGAGCTCTATCAATACGTATACTCACATATTAAGATAGATAAAACCAAGTAGCATACTACCATGTTTAGCAAGACTGTTATATAACTGTGAATATCCCAAGCTTCTATTAAGTAATATACAAGCTAGTATGATACAATAATGGCCCCTAGGGCATATACACTAACAATCTCCCACTTGCACTAGGGCCATGTACTGGCATATCGAAGACCGATGATCTCGAGTAGCCTCTCGAACTGAATCTGAGGTAGGGCCTTCATGAATGGATCAGCAATGTTCTCTTCAGTAGCAACTCTCTGGACCTCGATCTCCCGACGATCAATGATCTCCCTGATCAGGTGATACCGCCTTAAGATGTGTCTGGACTTCTGATGGGACCTTGGTTCCTTCGCTAAAGCTATAGCTCCGTTGTTGTCGCAATACAGAGGTATTGGATCAACAATGGTAGGAACCACCTGAAGTTCTGTTAGGAACTTCTTCATCCAGACCGCTTCTTTTGCGGCATCGCAAGCAGCAATATACGCCGCTTCCATCGTCGAGTCAGCAACGGTGTCCTGCTTGGAACTCTTCCAGCACACCGCCCCTCCATTGAGGGTAAAGACATAACCTGACATGGACTTGGAATCGTCCTTATCACTCTGGAAGCCGGAATCAGCAAAGGCCTCCATCTTGAGGTCTTTTCTACCGTAAACCAAGAACATCTCCTTAGTCCTTCTCAGGTACTTGAGAATGTTCTTTACTGCTATCCAGTGCTTCTCCCCTGGGTCTGACTGATACCGGCTTACCACGCTTAGTGCGTAAGCTACATCTGGTCTGGTGCACAATATCGCATACATTATAAAGCTTACCACAGAAGCGTAGGGTATAATAGACATGCGTTCTCTTTCCAAATCAGTCTTGGGAGACATCTCTTTAGAGAGGGTGATTTCGTGACAAGCCGGTAGATTACTGTGCTTAGAATCTTCCATACTGCATCTTTTCAGTATAGTGTTGATATACCTGGACTGCGAAAGTCCCAACATCCTCTTGGATCTATTACGATAGATCCGGATCCCCAGAATGTAAGAGGCATCACCCAGGTCTTTCATGGAGAATCTGTGTGACAAGAATCCTTTGACAGATTGTAGCATAGGAATGTCATTTCCTATCAATAGAATATCATCCACGTACAAGACGAGGAATACGACAGTTCGTGCTACAACTTTACTATATATACATGGTTCATCTGGATTTTTGATAAAGTCATATTCTTTGACCGTTTCATTAAAATAGATGTTCCAACTCCGCGATGCCTGCTTTAGTCCATAAATGGACCTAAGCAACTTGCATACTTTCCCGCTGCTCCCACTCCGATTGAAACCCTCTGGCTGATCCATATAGACGCACTCTTCTAAATTACCATTCAGAAAAGCCGTCTTTACGTCCATCTGCCAGATTTCATAATCATGGAAGGCAGCAATAGCAAGAAGGACCCGAATGGATTTGAGCATAGCCACTAGAGAAAAAGTTTCGTCATAGTCCAAACCAGGTCTTTGACGAAAACCCTTTGCAACAAGTCTAGCCTTATAGGTTTCCACCTGTCCATCTACCCCAATCTTTTTCTTGAAGATCCATTTGCATCCTATGGGTTTTACCCCATCTGGAGCAAAGTCCAAAGTCCATACTTTGTTGGTGTACATGGACTCCATTTCGGTCCGCATTGCATCTAGCCATCGTACCGAGTCGCCGCTCTGGATGGCCTGCTGGAAGCTAGTAGGTTCATCATCAACGATGATGCAATCCTCTCTATCCCCATCTATGAGAAAACCGTAGTATCTCTCAGGTGGATGAGACGGCCTACTACTCCTACGGAGGGGTGCGGGAATGTCCTGTTCTTCTTGAACTATTGGTTCTACCAAACTTTCAGTAGTAGTTTATGGTTCTGGAATTTCTTCCAGTTCTATTTCGCTCCCACTTGTATCCTTTTCTAAAACCTGCTGTTCTAGAAAATGGGCATTACGATAAACAAAAACCTTTTGTTCCTCTGCGTAATAGAATAGATACCCCTTGGAGTTCTTTGGATATCCTACAAACTTATACTCTACTGAGCATGCCTCGAGCTTGTCCGGATGCTGCTTTTTAACAAAAGCTGGACATCCCCATATCTTTATATGCTGAAGATGGGGTTTCTTCCCACTCCACATCTGATATAGAGTGGTAGGCACAGTCTTGGTAGGAGCCCTGTTCAGAAGATATGCTGCTGTTTCTAGCACATAACCCCAGAAAGATCGCGGTAACTCAGCATTACTCATCATGGAACGTACCATATCCAATAGGGTTCGATTCCGTCTCTCCGATACACCGTTATGTTGTGGAGTGTATGGAAGAGTAAGTTGAGAGAGAATTCCTTTCTCTTTTAGGTAACCTAGGAACTCGGCACTTAAGTATTCACCACCTCGATCAGATCTTAGTGTTTTGATACTTATGCCGGTTTGGTTTTCTACTTCATTCTTATACTCTTGGAATTTCTCAAAAGCCTCGGATTTATGTTTCATCAGATAAATGAATCCGTACCTAGAGTAATCATCCGTAAAAGTAATGAAATAGGAAAAACCACCTCTTGCATGTGTAGACATTGGACCACATACATCGCTGTGTATGAGTCCTAATAGCTCGCTTGCTCTTACTCCATGTCCAGTGAATGGAGTCTTTGTTAACTTTCCTTTGAGACATGATTCACAAGTGGCATAAGTTTGATATTTGAACGAGTCCAAATATCCTTCTCTATGTAACTTAGTTAACCTTGTCTCATTGATGTGACCTAGTCTACAATGCCATAAGAAAGCCTTATTGTTATCTGGAGACTTTCTTTTTAGTGTGTTCTGGACATTGAAAATTTGGAGTTGGTTTAAGACATATATACCGTTATCCAGTGTACCGGACCCAATCAAACTATGATTAAGGTGGATGTTAACAACATCACTTACAAACGTGAAATCATAACCTTTATTTCATAATAAGGAAACTGATATGATATTACACGTTAAGCTAGGTATACAAAAACAGTTATGTAAAACCAAAATGTGTCCACTTGTCAATCCCAGGTGATAATCCCCGACGGACACAGCTCCCACGCTAGCTCCGTTAGCAACCTTTAGGGTCATATCACCTTCCTTCAGCACCCTATGGTTTCTCAGTGCCTGCAATGAATTGCATATATGAGATCCTGATCCGGTATCTAATACCCAGGAAGTAGAGTTGATTGACAGACAATTCTCAATTACAAACACACCTGAAGTCGAAGCCACGGCTTGCTTCGGTTCCTGGTTCTTGGCGTTCCACGCCTTGCAATCTTTCTTCCAGTGCCCTTTCCTATGACAATAGAAACACTCATCCTGGGCCACTACTGGTACCACAAACTTTTTCTTTCTCTTCGCTCCCACCTTACTAATACCTCCTCTAGGTTTGGTGGCGGCCTTCTTCTTCCTTCCTTTGGCCCTAGCCTTGGACCCGGAAGAAGAAGCTCCGCTAACAAACATAGCGGGTGTTTCCTTTGCCTTCTGCAAGGTGCCCTTTGCACTCCTCAACATGTTAAGGAGTTCTGGAAGTTCAACTTCTTTTCTTTGAATGTTGAAATTCAGAATAAACTGGGCATAGGTGGAAGAAAGGGACTGGAGAATAAGGTCTGTATAGAGCTCATTATCCAAAGTCGTCCCAAGGTCTGCGAGCTCTTCTATATAGCCAATCATCTTTAGGACATATTCTCCTACCGATGATCCGACGGCCAACCTCGCTCGAAACAAGTTCTTTGAGGTCTCGTATCTTGCTATACGAGATTGCTCTCCATAAAGTTCCTTTGTATGGAGAAATATGGCATCTAGTTCCATATCCTCGTGCCTCCTCTGATGTTCATTGTTCATCGAGGCAAGCACGATGCACTTGGCCTTCGCGCAATCATACTCCCAGGTTTTGCGGATTTCCTTATCCGCATTACTGGATTGGGGACCTGGGACTGCAGGTGCCTTAGCGGTGAGGACGTACCCCAATTTGTCATAGGTCAAAGCCATTTTGACATTCCGCAGCCAATCTTTATAGTTTGGCCCTGTCAGTATATTTTTCTCTAAAAGTAACTTAAGTCCTGTCATTTTCAGGGTCGCTGCAACTAGGAGAGAGAGAAGAAACACTTTAGCATGATACTCTTGCAAGTTTAGAGTGTTTTTTAGTTTATCTAAACTGGATGGCTCCCACTGTTTCTCGAATCCTTCCTCAAACCATAAAAGAAGAATTAGCCAGGACTATTCTCACCGTACAATACTTGCTTAACCGTTAAGTCAGGCTAGTGTCGATACTTCGAGGGAGGTTTTCCAATGCTTTCGCGAAGTTCCTTAATTAAATAACTTCTTTTCTCTAGGGGCGTAGCCCCGCTGACACCTTTCTCGACACCTACTTCGTTTATAGCATTGATCGTTAAGTGACGAATCTCCTGATGAGTAGCATATACTCACAGTAGGATCGGGATCCAAATATCATCGTATGATAATGTTGAAGGAATCCTACCAACATTCATCAAATTCCAAATGGTATGCATCTCTTTGCAAATTTCAGTTTCTTTAGAAATTCCCGATATAAAATTTTGCCCCATGCTCTTATGACCTTGGCTTTGGTCAAAATGTCATAAGTCACATGTCAAGTTCTACCCGTCATTATCTTGTCAATTTGAACCCATCCGTACATACCCCTGACTTTGGTCAAATGATAATACGACTGTCCCAAACTAACTCATCTATCTATGCAACAAATGAATACCCAGCAGCTACCAAACACTATGCCTTGACTTTGGCCAAAATGCATAGCTTGAATACTACTGAATACCCAAATGAAATGACGGAGGGCTACGAATGGTTTTGGAGAAACCGTGAACGTAGTGAACTTGATATAACCGAAGGAACCTGATAGCTTTTAAAAGGAGTGGTTAAAGCTCCGCAATTAAAAATATCCTCTGTTTTAAAATAACCGAGTGGTTTCTTTTAAATTGTTCCAACGATTCAACTTTTGGTTTATTTTCTTTGCATTAATAATAATGCGTCCCATCATTAACCTATCATCGCAGAAAACAACGAAAATACAACGTCCTCTTATGCCATCCGCATTCGCCACTGGATCCCGTCATCACCCGTTAGGTTACTTAACTAACGGCAGAGCGGGGGCTGGGCTAGCGCGGGTGTAAAACATAAGTGACGTCTAAATAGCTATCATATATAGATATTGTACATTCGTCAGACGCAATAATAGGCATTCCAGATCACAGAAGAACATTATTGGATATGCAAGCAATTCGCGTTTCTTTTGAGCCTGCAACGAAAGACGGATTACACAGTTGTGATGAATAGCCATTACCCCACCCTAGACCCCTACGGGTACGGCAAACTACCCGCCAAGTACCCGAAGTGAAGCGGTTTCCCTCAACGACGTGAGTAGGCCACTAAACACTTCAAAGTACCCGGTAGTTTGTGCACCCCACCTTGGGTCTATCCTAGGAGCAAAAACAGTAAAATGAAATAATACAACGTTGGCTACAACCGCAATCTGGATGTGCCCCGCAAAATAATATTACAACATATTACAATTACATTGAATGAATGAATATAACAACCTATCACAAACCCCGGCTAATCATCACAACAATCCAATACAGTTCAAAATCACAAACAGTAAAATCCATTACAGAAATGTGCAACCCCCTGCCAACTGACATACTAGCAGTTAGGGGAGGTTTACGAACACATTATACAATCAAAGATATAATCAAATTAGCAAACATCGTAAGATTTCGATCGAGCAAACACTTTAAATTCTACTCCAAAACTTATCTGCGCACCTAAGACTTGAGCAGAAAAATAAACATTCCAGAAAACACAAAAATATCACAGAAGAGTTACTGGAGCAAACTGGGTTGAATCGGCTTCAACTCGGCCGCGGATCCGCGGCGGATCAGTGGAATCGGCCGCGGTTCCGCGGCTGTATGGCTGATTCAGGAACCCATTTTTCTCCAGTTACCTTATAATTCCATGCTTGTTATTTTAGAGGTCCCTGAAAAATTTTTAGGGCCAGTTTTAAATTCGACAGAAACTTAGTGATATCGATGTCTTTTCCGGTTCGTTTTGCGTTCGAAATTCACACGACTTTGCTAATGAGTTAATTATTGTTTAGCGAGGCTCTGATACCACTGTAAGTCGATGTACAACACCCCACGACTTGCGGGGAGGCGGAAAAATAAAAAACGATCTTGTTCTTTGCATAAACATCGACTAACCGAGAATCTTTGCTAAACGATAACTAACAAAAACATAGAAGTTGTTAACTACTATGAGAAATGATTATACCTAATGAACCGTGTCCTTCTCCTTTTCGTTATCCACCTCCTCCTCGGCCTCCTCCACGTAATAGATGATCCACCCGAGAGCTTTACTCCAAGCTTCACCTCTAACTTGAGGTAACTAGGTTTCTTAAAGTGCTAATCTAAGTAACCTAGGTGATATAGAGTTGGGTTATGGATTAATTAGTCTATTCTAATCCTTGGTCTCAACATATGAGTGGTAGAATTAGGGTTTGAAGAGAAAGTGAGCTTGAGGAGAGAGAAGGTGAGCATGAGAATGAGAGGAGATAATGATCTCATTTGAATATATATAAAGCATTATTATTTATCAAATAAATAAATAAATGATTTAACAACCATGCTTCATAAATTCATATGAGTGATTCATCTATATGAGTCATTAACCATTTATGATGTATTAATGACAAGGATGAATCACACAAATGAGTCACTAATCTCATTTAATGCTTATGCCACCTAAACCCCCAAGTCACCATCTTTCTAGAAGCTTCTCGCGAAATTACGAGAACGCCCCTCCTATCCATGAAAACACGGAAAAACTTTAGACTGTATAAATCCAATAACCCGATACTAGAATCTGGCTTAAACCAAAGCCGGCTAGTAAAAACTGTCCGAAATTCGTACGTGCGTAAACACACGTATGCGTCCAAACCCTTGTCGTAAAACCATACGACCTCTATATCGTTTCACCTGGAGTAGGGAAACTCTCTGTGTGGGACTCTAAAGACTCGACTACTACGCTGGTAGTGGGTTTAACCACAGACCGCAAGCGGCACTAGCTGTAGGTAACGGTCCCCAGGTAGATGTCGATAAGAAGGCCGATAAGGAAACCCATCCGAACTCCTACTGAGCCTGATGTGACAATCTCCGTACAGTCCGGTCTGTTCGTCTAAGACTATCGCATATCGGGCCTAGGGGGGCAAGCGTCAGTCCCCTAATAGCGGTATAAGTCATGTCGGAGCGTAGCCCATTACAACCTGAGAAACAACTGGAACCTACCAGTAAATCTCGCTTGCCCTGGCCAGGGACTTTGCGTAATGGCTCTCTGACACAGCGCGATATCAGCTCCCAATACCGGGAAAGACGAATCCTGTCTAACCGCCACTGCCTCCAAGTGCTCGGGACTGCACCAACTGCTACCTGTTTGCACGACTCCTTTGAGCCGTGGTAGGGTAGCAATCTAAGAACAGTGGGACACACTCGAGGCGAAGAGGCAGTGCCAAGTCTGCGGACTATGCTGTACTCATGTCACCTGGGAACTGTTAACTGACGACTGGTATAAAACCAACCAACAGTTCCCTGTGAGTCCTGTCCGGTGTACCCATAACCCAATGAGCACCTGTATACTATCTCCAGTACGACGTACTGACGGCTATGGGACAGACCATCTCCCCAACTGGGATGAGAAGCGTACATACTAGTCTACTCCGGAGTATCGATGCCTTGTCTCGATAATCCTACGACTAGGGACCTGAAAAAGGATGTGCTTGTAGACTACCCAGCCCCCAGTAGTGTGACTGCCATCACAACGCTGGTAGTCAAGCAAGATCCTAAGAGCTCTATCAATACGTATACTAACATATTAAGATAGATAAAACCAAGTAGCATACTACCATGTTTAGCAAGACTGTTATATAACTGTGAATATCCCAAGCTTCCATTAAGTAATATACAAACTAGTATGATACAATAATGGCCCGTAGGGCATATACACTAACACCAAGCGGCATCCATCTTCGCAATGTCGGTGGCACAGGTGACTCAGGACACCACTGGGATGTTCTTCGGGACCATGATCCCGCCAACAACCTTCAGCGTCCCGATGCTATCACAAGATGCTCTGAAGAAGTCGGTCTTCGATCGGCTTGCAACTACCATGGCCCCTCTCAACGGGTCGTCCAATTTCAATGCCTCAGTTTTTAACAGACTGAGCCAAAGTTCCAGTGGAACCGAAAAGAGGCCAGCAATACCTGAAGGGGTTATCCCAAAGCGGATAGCCATTCCATCTCTGGTAAACGGAGTCGTCAAAACGGCTTCTCCCTTTAAAGGATCGGTCTTCACAAGACTGTCCGTTCCAACTCCCGCTTCAGGAGAAGTCACCAAGGCTGCTTCCCCTGCCCAAAAGTCGGCCTTTACAAGATTGACTATTCCCTCTCAGCGGACGTCTGTCTTCGACAGGCTGACACCGACAACAACTTCTTATCAGATCAGGGGGCATGATGAAGCTACCCGACAACAGAAGTGGTCCCGGCCGCATGTCATGCTCGACATCGCCGCTGGCGCCGAGTGAAGAAAGCTGGGGGAAGTTCCCCCTCTGGACTTACCCCACCAGCTCCAACGGTGGAAATTGACGCTGTTGTTCCAACTAGGAACGGTTTTGAGCCGCTCAGGAGGGTGGGCAAGAACTCTCCAACTGCCGTACTAAAAAGATCTCCTCCACCTGCTGAAAATGTTACTAAGGCGAAGCCGGAGCAGTCCCTTCAGCGGCTGTTGTTCATACCATAATATTGCATTATTATATTCCCCATTCTTATTCGTTTTATAAATAAACAGGTGCTTTTGACGCATGTCTGCTACATATTACAAGTTACAGGTTCTTGGAGCGAAAACAGTGAAAAAGACAAAAGAAGACACAAAAAAGGGACTTTGACCAACAAATAGAAGGATCTTAATCAAGCCTACACAAAAGATCAGTACAAGGCAACGCAAGGTCCAAGATTACAAAGCAAGCGGTTAAAAGTCCACTGCAATTGTTCACTGGAGATCTGGAAGAAATAGAGAAGCCAAATTGAATAAAGATCTAAAGAAATAAAAAGCCCAAGAAGCCCAGAATCAGTTCCAAAATTTCCAGACATAAAATTTTACCAAAGCTTGGAGTCTACTTTGACTAGGTCTTCCTAAGGATATTTTGGTAAATGCAAACGTGCGAATCAATTGTAACCTATGGTTTCTATGTCCTATAAATAGAGACCCAATTCATTGTATTTTCTCATGCCTTCCTATGCCTCTTTTTATCAATAAAATTTAGATTTCTTTTGGAGAGCATCGATGCCTCTTTTCATTTCAGAAATTCAGATCTGACAATCTTGTGTTGATGTTTGGAGAGAGTCATCTGTAAAGTAAGTAGGTAATTTCAATTCGTGCCCTAGGTAATTTTTCATTCTTTGCCCTAGATTAAATTTAATTCCTTACCCTAGTTAGATAGTTAGATCTTTAATTCTTTACCCTAGTTAAATTTAATTCAATTGCCCTAGATTAATTTAGTTTTTAGATTTAATTAATCCATTCACACCGTTCGTAATTAACTCGTAAGAGTGACTAGGAAATTCACAACATCCCTGTGGACCGACCCGTACTCACCGGCTAGCTACAAAGCGACGCCGTTCTTGATTGCGGTAATAGATAGTTTTTGACTTACAATCAAATGGCGCCGTTGCCGGGGATGGCGTGTTATTTTCTTTTTGCAATTTCGGATTAATCAAAATTAAAAAAATCATAAAAATCTGAAAAATAAAAAAATATAAAAATATATCATCTGTTATTTTTGGGAAGGGTACTTTTGTGTGAATTTTGCAGGATCTACGAACAAATTCGGATCTGGAAATCTACAGAGATCAAAACAGCAAATATCAAATCTGAACAAACAGAGGAATATCATAACAGACAACAGAAGAAATTTGGAGGACCGAGTCAACAAGTCAACCGCGCGATCTGGTGAAAAAAAAACTGTAAGTCTTCTGATCTCCTCCTCTGCAAATCTCTGATATCTCCTCTGAAAAATCTCCTGCAGGGTTCTTTGCGCTTAAAAATCTTTCCCCTTCCAAATAACAATCTTGTGCAAGATTTTTGCGCCTCGTTTAAAATAGAAATTGATTGCAAGTAATATTTTTTGTTTTGCATATCTTTTATCGAAAATCTTTTTGCAAAATTTCCAAATAAAGAGAAAGCGGAAAAAGGAAAATTTTAATTAGAAAACTTGCAAACTTTGAAATTCACAAAAAAGATTTGATTGCAAGTGATTTACTGTTTTGCATATCTTTAATCGGATTTTAAGGGGCTTTTGACCAATTCAGATTGGGTGGGGATTTCATCACCCTTCCCAGGACCCCAGAAATCACATAAGGCATTTGCATTGACCATTCTTAATTAAAAAAATACCAGACTCAGCCCTAAGGACTTCGAGCTCAATAGGACAGAGGACTAGTTATAGGCATCGACCGTTTATCCTAACCTGATTTTGTGGTGTCTAGACAAGTGTGTCTAAGGCAGGTGGTTACTTTATTAGGACCGCTACTTGTAGCGGGGAGCCTCCCACTTACCTGGCACTTACCTGGCCGCAATTGGCGGTGAAGAGGCGGTTTGAGGTCCTATTTCTAGCCCTTTGGAACAGTTAGGAGCTGTCTAGCTGACCTAGGTGATCCTAGATCTAGGCCTGATTGTGCATTTGTGGTTGATCGTATTTGTGTCAAAGTCTCTTTTCAAAAAAATCTTTTTGCAAAATTTCCAAATATAGAGAAAAGAGAAAAAGGA
The DNA here is from genome assembly GCA_030015575.1 of Agapanthus africanus. NCBI lineage: Eukaryota > Viridiplantae > Streptophyta > Magnoliopsida > Asparagales > Amaryllidaceae > Agapanthus > Agapanthus africanus. Next base: position 113,209,966 of record JASDDO010000028.1, read on the forward strand.
AAAAGGAATTTTTTTTAACAACTTGCAAATTTTTGCCGCAAATAAATCCTTGTACCACCCAACCTTCTTTCTTTTCCCCTTTCTTCTATCATGGGTACCCCACATCATAAATCTCTTGCCGAACTTTGGTATCCCGAACCTAACTTTGCGTCGTACGTCAATTGTTTCGGTCGATTTAAAGAAGATCCCTCCGTGCCCAAAATTTCTTTGAAAGATCAAATAGAAGCGTCTAGGAGAAACAGTTCGACTTTGCAACCCACTTTGTGTCAACCATGTCCACATTTACCACCTTCATATGTTGATACCACTTTTTCAAGTTCTGCTGTAACTCCTAAACCGATGTCCATTGCTGAGCATATTGCTCAATCTCATAGCCGATCTTTCATCCCTTTTCACACACCTAGTTCTAGGGATCGACAAGTTTATTCACCTTTTTATCCACATGTTGACCCTACTCCTGTCCAACCATCCAATTCCTACCAGTCCTACCCGACTTTCCCACCTTCACTAGACATTGCTTCTACACAGCCATTTGGGACTTTCACATATCCAAACAATTTCGAATCTTTTACCGAAACCCCCTCACCACCCATGTCTAGTTTGGAACAGTCGTTGGCAGCTTATATTGCAGCAACAAACAAAATGACTAGGAATGTGGAAGCGTCCATGGCCGCCCTTATGCAACCTAGTGAACAGGCAGCTAGGTTCCAACTAGCTCCAAATTTTTCAATGTATGAGGAGGCGATTGGACAGAGTGAGAATATGAGAGGATTTCCAAATCAAACCTACCCTTATCTAATTGAAACCCACAACTCCGGTTTTCCATCGATTGCCCTAAATAGTTCACCAGTTGAAAATAAAAACGAGTTGTGTGATTTTGTAGTGCTTGATTTGCCAAATTGTGAAGAACCCCTTTCGAGTGAAACCACACTTAATCCTTTCGATCTTTACATCTCCAATCTAGAACCTGAATTGATAAATATCCATGCTTTTGATGAGGTGTCTAAGAAAGTTGATTTTCACTTGATTGAGGATATAGACGCCGGGAATATTTTGGATGATGAACCCGTAGATTTGATTGAAATTTTATCTCCAATTCATCATCCCGAGTCATTAAATGTTTCTCCCGAACTTCATATGCGTCTTGATTTTGATGATAATAGCATGGATGAGTTAAATATTGAGGAGAATTATGAGGATAGTATTGAGGAGAATATTGAGGTTGAACCATTCTTGTTTGATGTGTCGGATTTTCAAATTCATACTCCCGAACCTTTAACTGTTATATCACCCTCCCTCCTTTCCATCGTTCCGACCACGCACAAGATCACGCTTGACGACTTTTCCTTTGAATCTGACACAGTTCTCACAGCCGATGACACTTACGAGTGTTTCACTTTTTCGGACGATGTTGAAGTCTCACCGCTCGAGTTTGAGTCCTTTGAATTTTCTGATGAGTTAGTTGAACCATCAGACTCGGTTGCTTACAGTCGTTTCGAACCATTGTTGGAATCTTTCCAGTTCGAGACAGTTTACTACGGTGAGAATGAGACTATCCCTAATTCACTCCCTTTCGTCCTTCCTATCGTTCCGACCGTACAAGAGACCTTTACGCTTTCATCTCCAATACCAAGTTCAGCGTACCCATGCTTTCTTGCGAATCTTGAGGGATTTGACCCCATTTCTCGACGGGTTGATAGATTAGCACAATCACTTTTAACACATCGGTCATCACAAATTGCGCTAATTTATTCCCTAAATTTACACCCTCAAGATCGTACTCCACTTCTTTCTCTTTTCCGCCATTCTTCTCCCCCACCGAGACCGTATCCCGTTTCTACCTCCACACGGTCTCGTGTGCTCCTCATCTCTTTTCTTTCCACTCCATTCTTTCAACAACTCGACCATTATCATGATAAGATTTTTGAATGGTTGGTGCTAACCTTTGGCTTGTGTAAGGCCAAGCTTAAGTTTAGGGGGAACCTTGTTGTATATATGTACATATATTTTTTGTTTTCTTTTTCTATAAAAAATAACAAAAAATTTCAAAACAATAAAATAAAAAAAATTTATAAATAAATAAACAGGGGAGTGCCGACATTTTGACCCTCTAGGTGTAGCATGACAGTGAGGACACCGTCAAGTTTAAGTTTTGGGGGTATGCTCGGTACGTTTTCTTCCTTCGCATTCATGTGTATATTTTTGCATTTGCATACTTATTTTAAAACCCATAAAAAATTGAAAATTTTAAAAAATTATAAAAATTATTGTATTCAATTTTGGCCATATTTGACTTGAGTTTGACAAATAGGCTAACTAGTTAGGAACAACTAGATCTTAGACTTAGTAAATTAAAAACCCTAAAGATAACCTTCTTTAAAGTTTAGCGGTAGAAAGTATATGTCATTGTAGTTTATTTAGAAATAGGCAAATTTTGGGTTCACTTCTTGGGCTAAGTCGAAACGAAGGAAAAGTATTGATATTTTTATTAGAGTATAAGTTTGAAAAATAATTCCTAACTTAAGTCTAGATTCTGAAAATGTATACCCTACAATTTGCATAATCACGCACCTTGAAACTTGGAATAGTAGAGGAGACCTTGAAATGCTCTTGTCTAAAGTCTTTAATATGAAGAAAATAAAAGAAAAAAAGTGAATAAAGAAAAAAAAATGAACACTGGTTTTTGTGATTACTTAAGGTTGCAAAAATAGAAAAATATTTAACGAGGGTGCTTCATCACCTAGTGCCTTAGACCAACTGGTTTGGGAGTCACTGCTATAGCCTTGGGTATTGCAAGACTAGGAATTACGCTTTAATCTGCAAACACATCTTGTAATCGGTTGTTGGTACCTCAAGAAGTATTAACGGTCGCATGAAGGATGTGTAAGCAAAATTCATTTAAAAATTCACCAATTAATAAGTACTTTGGACAACGGACAAGAGTATGATTGCTTGATTTGAATTTCCAAGTGTAGGGGTTATTTATACACACACGTAGGGGTATATGATTGGAGTTTAGATGAGAGAAAGGAGTGAAGAATAGAACTTGTATCTTTAGTAGAGTTGATAAAAATTCCTAAGTGGAGATGGACCCCTAGAAGGAAAACTTAAGAGATGCCGAAAGCTAAGTAAGTCTATAGAACATATATAATCTTAAGTTAAATAATGAGGATATGTGAAGAATACGGATGGATAATTTACGAGTCAAAGATAATAGAATTCCTTGTTAAGAAACCTAATTGGAGAACAAAAGTCGAAAAGCCGAATTGATAGGATTTTGTGGGTAGTATCCGCTGAAAACCCTCAGGAGACAACACTCCTCCTACTAGGGACACCTAGAGGTTTAACGGCTTGTTGCACGAGCTCAGTGCAATCGCGTTTCCCTGCGAAAGTGCGGTTAGGTTTTTTGTAGAGAATAAAAAATAAGTTTGCTCGAGAACGAGCAAAAGATAAGTTTGGGGGTATTTGTTCATACCATAATATTGCATTATTATATTCCCCATTCTTATTCGTTTTATAAATACACAGGTGCTTTTGACGCATGTCTGCTATATATTACAGGTTACAGGTTCTTGGAGCGAAAACAGTGAAAAAGACAAAAGACGACACAAAAAAAGGGACTTTGACCAACAAATAGAAGGATCTTAATCAAGCCTATACAAAAGATTAGTACAAGGCAACGCAAGGTCCAAGATTACAAAGCAAACGGTTAAAAGTCTACTGCAATTGTTCACTGGAGATCTGGAAGAAATAGATAAGCCAAATTGAATAAAGATTCAAAGAAATAAAAAGCCCAAGAAGCCCAGAATCAGTTCCAAAATTTCCAGACATAAAATTTTACCAAAGCTTGGAGTCGACTTTGAATAGGTCTTCCTAAGGATATTTTGGTAAATGCAGACGTGCGAATCAATTGTAACCTAGGGTTTTTATGTCCTATAAATAGAGACCCAATTCATTGTATTTTCTCATGCCTCCCTATGCCTCTTTTTATCAATAAAATTTAGATTTCTTTTGGAGAGCATCGATGCCTCTTTTCATTTCAGAAATTCAGATCTGACAAGTCTTGTGTTGATGTTTGGAGAGAGCCATCTGTAAAGTAAGTAGGTAATTTCAATTCGTGCCCTAGGTAATTTTTCATTCTCTGCCCTAGATTAAATTTAATTCCTTACCCTAATTAGATAGTTAGATCTTTAATTCCTTGCCCTAGTTAAATTTAATTCAATTGCCCTAGATTAATTTAGTTTTTAGATTTAATTAATCCATTCACACCGTTCGTAATTAACTCGTAAGAGCGACTAGGAAATTCACAATATCCCTGTGGACCGACCCGTACTCACCGGCTAGCTGCAAAGCGACGCCGTTCTTGATTGCGGTAATAGATAGTTTTTGACATACAATCAGTTGTCCTCCAAAATCTACAGGGTCTGGCGAAGAGTCCAAGACTCTGTAACCGACAAAGACTACTCTCACTGATAGAAGAAAATGAAGGTTCGGCAAGAGGAAGACCATCTCGCCGCCATGCTATGGAAGGTGTCGTCTGCAGGGGTGCCTGTTGTAGCCCCCTCAACCTCGACCATCCATAAAAAGAGAAGGCCGGAGAAGATCCCCGTGCCTACGACAAATCTCAAGGGCACTGAACCTAAACGCCTCAAGTCTGGGGGCATGGTAGTGCACACCATTTACATGGCTTCCGGAAAAGAGGAAAGCCGTGTTTCTGGGGGTCATCGACCACTAACGCGGTCCGTAACAAAGGCTCAGGAGCAACAACAGAAACTCCAGGAGATGCTGACAAAGATGGCCGTACTTACTGGGCAGAAAGAAAGCCCGGAAGCATCGTCGGAGCAACGCCAGAAACAAGAAACCAATGCCAAGTTCCTACGAAGGATGCTCGAGAAAAAGATAAAGAGGCCACGGAACAAGCGGCTAATATAAAACAAATGGCACTCCTGTTCTAAGATATGGTGGGCATGATGATCCAGTCGGACCCTCCAGCCAAAGATCCCTCAATAGTCATTGAAGACGACAGAGGGGAGACATCAAACCCTCTTCCGGTTTTATCAGCAGCCAGGGAGGAGACGATCTCCAAAGCTACCCTTGATGACTACATATCTCAATAAATACGAGCTCATCAAGCGAACGAAGCGGCAGGACAAGTCGTCAGAACTGGGCGACCCTATCTAAGCTGGTACGATCAAATTAAGTACCCGCCGGGATATACGATCTCTAAATTTCATGTGTATAAGGGGACATGCAACCCCCATCAGCACGTCGCTCAGTTCAGGGCTCTCTGCGGCAATACCGGAGGTGACGACAAACTGCTACTTCGCCAGTTCGTCGGCAGCTTAGCGGAGACGGCATTTGAATGGTACTCGGAACTTCCGAATGACTCCATCAAAACATTCACAGAAATGGAGTTGCTATTCACCCAGCGTTTCGCAAGCGCCAGCGAACGCACCCCAATCACGGCATTAATCAACGCCAGGGTGAAACCAGGAGAAACCTGGGTTCAGTACGCAATTTGGTGGCGGAACCTATGGTCACAGTGTAAACAGCGCATAGAGGAGGCTCCTGGTGTGGGCATGTTCGTGGGGACCCTTGATCCTCAGGCAACCATTTCCCAGTTTATGATGTTCTTCAAGCCGACCACCTTCTAGGCCTTGATTGATAAAATGGCCCAAATGGGCCATAGGACGTCCTCTTCAAAGACAGATCTTCGAAATGAAAAGAGCAAATGGAAACCTTTGTCGCTAACGCTCAACAACAGCCAAGTGACCCGAAACCGGTGGTTCGCCAAAACAACAGACCGCGGGCCCTCGAAAAGAAGTTGAGACGTCCTTACTCGTTACCCCGATATAAAACGAGGAGATTATTCGAACTGGCAGTGCGCAACAGGCTCATCACTCTGTCGGAGTTGAGACGCCCACTGCAATCAGGCGACGTCAACAATCCCAATTACTGCCCTTACCACCGAATAGTGGGCCACCCAATCGAAGATTTCTACGTCTTCAAAAACTGGGTCGAAGACCAGTACCAGCAGGGCAAGTTCGCGTTGTCCGAAAATTGGAAGGTAAACCTGCCACAACAGCACGCTCCTAAAAAGGTCGATACCCCTGGGGAATCATGCTCATTTGTGGAAGAAGCCCATGGGAAGTGGTCCTTTCGGCTAAAACTAAAAGGATGCTGAAAGATCTTCAAGCGTGTCCGGCGATCAAATGGAAAAGCCCACTGGAGCCTGAGATTATTGACGGAATGCTGAAACCGTGCCCAATGCTGAAAGTTGGTAACAATGGACAAAACCTTCAGGCCAAGCCTCCGAAGTCTTCAAAGAAAAAGAAGAAGGCCAAGAAGCCCGTCCAGCTCGACGACAATCGTACGAGTCTGCAGAAATACATCAATGCACTGGAGGAATACAACCAAGAGGCACGGACCCCAATTACATTGGAAGAATTCTTCAAGCATGTTCTTGAGAATGGAAACGGTGACTTTGATGAAGGAGACGATTCTTCAGAAGCGCCTGAGGATTATGTGGCGAGCTGCCACGTGATCTCTCACTCGTCGATGAACAGCAAAGAAGCTCCTGACGTAGAGAAACTGGGGGCAGATCCGGAACCAAAACCCACGGAACCGTTAGATGACCTCATCGATAAGCTGCTGAACGAATCTCTCCAGAAGAGCAAAGCTGATCGACAACGTGAGGCGGCCATTTACGAAAAGGCCAAGCGTCGGAGTCAAGCTGAAGAAGCTCCGATAATGAGAAGCCATAAAATACCTCAACCGGATCGAAGCGCCCCTGCCACCAGCAAGAGCAGAATCAAGATAAGGAAGCAGTTCGCCAAAGCTCTGTCAATGGGAATGAAGCTGCCACCTTTTAAAGAATATACTTCCGGGAGTACATGCCCCGACGAACCGGATGTCCATCCGAAATACTGCTTGTATCATCGGAGGGTCACATACCCTACTGAAGAGTGCAATGCATTCAAGAAGTGGTGGCAGGGATACGTTGCCCACTGACAACACTTCAAGCGGGTAAAACGCAAAGCCCGTCGGGAGCAGAAAAGCGTGATAGAAGGGACGGCTGGCAACTGTCATATGGTTGGTACCGGTGCGACAAAAGCAAAACCTCAAGTTCTTACCTTCGGGAGCGATTCTGACAAGGAAATGACCCTCGGCCCTCTCTTCAAGGAATCTACCTCTGGAAAAGAAGAGGAGATGAAGAACTGTGAGAACATTCAACTGCGTAACCGTACGTTTCCTGAAAAGGATCTCGGACCTTCAAACAAAGGTTCGGGAAAAAGGGACAAAGGGAAGGAAAAAGTCCCTGAGGAGATTGCTCTCGATGATAGAGTTGCCAAAGAGCTCACGGCCAAGGACCCGCCCAGGAAGAACAAGGTGGACTACAATATTCTGGCACATCTGAGAAAGATACCCTCACAATTGAGTATCTTGGATGCCCTTCTCCTGTCTAAAGAGGCGTGGGATTCCCTGATCAAGGCGTTACAAGAGCCCAACCAGTTTCAAGCCTTCCTGGTGGAAGAAAAGATGAAAGACGAGCTGGAAGAGGTTCACACGGCTGATACCACCTTCAGCGATGAAGACCTCCTTCTCGGAACGTGCGAGCACAACCGTCCGCTGTATGTAACCGGGTATTATCACGATATCAAGATAGGCAAGATCCTGGTTGACAACAAGGTCCTCCATCAACCTTCTCAATGTAAGGGTATTGAAGAAGATTTTCATGAACGTGCAACACCTGACTCGGGATAAAATTACCATATCCGATTTTGACTCCCAATCGTCACAAACGCTCGGGTCTGTAATACTGACATTACGCTTCGGGCTACTCGTCACTGACTTCAAGTTCCATGTTATTGATGCCAAGACTTGCTACAACGCTTTGCTCGGCAGGCCGTGGTTACATGAGTACAACATCATCCCTTCTACACAACATCAGTGTATGAAGTACTTCAAGGATGGCCTCGAGTACACAGTTATAGGGGAGCTGAACCCATTCTCTGTGAGTGAAGTCCGTAAATATGAAGACACTAAGTACTTCTTACCAGACTTCGAAGACATGGAAGGATGTCGCAAACCAGAAACAAACAGAAAGCCATCGCCACTATCCCGATATTCGGGAGCGATACCGAAGAGGATGAAAAGATAGTCTACTCGGGACAACCCTAAGGCAATAGGCTAGGACCATCTACTCCTATTCTAGTCTTTGGCAGTGACTCTGAGGACGAGACCAACACAGTGTTCTCCATCCACCCGTCAGTGCAGACTTCTGCTGGAGTTGACCAAAGTTTATAAATTACCATAGTTCCGCAGCGGCATTACAAAGAACTGGATGCACTCGATACGTACAACGTGCAAGAGCTGCAGACCTTCTACGTCCCTCCTAAGCAAAGGGGTGAGAAGGCAATCCTTTTCTACCAATCCACGGAGACTAAAGTGAAGAAAGAAGTATGGCACGGTGCCGAACCTGCGCTCGACAGGCTTCTACCAATCCGTCTACCCAGATACTGCACGGAGGTACTGAAAGGTTATTAAGACGCCAAGACGTATCCTTCAAACAGACTGCTCGACAAGCCCAGTTCTATAACAAGATTTGGGACGTTCCCAGGACTCAGTGGAAGATGCCCAATGGGAGAACGGAGATGACCGGCCTTGGATACGTCCAGTCCAAGAAACGGGAGCAATTCCATGGCTGCCACGTCATAAATGACCTCGATGAAGAAGGGGACGCTCTTTTAAAAGACGCTGACGTTGAACCAGAACGAGGTCCTGCTATAAAAATGCCGAGTCCGTCGTTTGAAGAACAGATGGACAAGCTAGTAAGGGAAGCGAGTCAGAAGGTTCGGAATGACCACAGCCGCGAAATGGCCATTTACGAGAAAGCTAAGACGCAACGCCTCCTTCAGCAGGCTACGGAGGATGACAATGCCCTTAACCGTCATCCCGCCATGCATTCCCAAGACAAGAAAAAGGCCCGACGCGGAGGCAAAAACAAGTTAAAAAACGGAAAAAACGTTCGACAGCGGCAAAACGGATCCAAAAGGCCACGCGATCAAGAAAAGGTCAGCTAGAATCCGTTTCTTATGAAAAAGATGGGTCGAGTATATTCTTTCCCTCGAGACAAGACAAGGAGAATCTTTGACCTTGCCATGAAACATCAAATGATGACACTCCCGGAATCTCGGCACCCCGATCAAGCAAACAGGGTTCATCACCCGGATTATTCCTCCTATCACCGAGCGATAGGACACCCTCTTGAAGACTGCTTCACCTTCAAAAACTAGGTCGAAGACCAATATCAACAAGACAGGTTTACTCTATCCGACAGTTGGAGGGTAGCCCCGCCACGAAAGCATGAGCCGAGAGCAACCTACACTGCGAGGGAAGGTCTAGATCAGTATCGAGCTTAGAAACGAGCTCGTACCTGCCATATGATAGCATTCTCAAAAGAAAGAAAGCATGAGAATATGGATGACCTCTCCCAATGCTTCGCAGATGAAGATGAGGACGAGATGATCTCAGAATTTCCACCGGCGCCAAAAGAGCTGGATGATGGAATGCGCACCACAGCAGACAATCTGAGGAAAATCGACTTGGGGACGACAAGCGAGGCAAGGCCAACGTTCGTCAGTGAGCCGCTGTCTGAGAAATAGGTGGCTACGTTAACAGGCGTGCTTATGCAGCATAAAGACTGCTTCGCATGGAATTATTCCGAAATGCCAGGATTAGATCCAGAGATAGCTGTGGATAAACTGGCGATATCACCGATGTTAAGCCAGTCAAACAGGCGCCAAGGAGAATGCGGCTCGAGCTTGAGATGAGTATCAATGTCGAAGTCAAGAAGCTAATCGACTCCGGCTTCATCTAAGAAGTTCAATACCCTGACTGGATCGCCAATATCGTTCCGGTAATGAAGAAAAATAGAACAGTACGCATCCGCGTAGATTTCCGGAATCTCAACAAAGCCTGTCCGAAAGATGACTTTCCAGTGCCTGTTACCAAGCTGATGATCGATAACACATCCACCCATGAAGTCTTCTCCTTCATGGACGGATCCTCAGGATACAACCAAATCAAGATGCATCCTGAAGACCAAAAGCACACTGCTTTTCGGACTCCGCTGGGTATATTCTGCTACAAAGCGATGCCCTTTGGTCTGAAGAACGTTGGCGCCACTTACCAGAGGGCCATGACAAAGATCTTTGATGACCTCATACACGATATTGTTGAATGTTACATTGACGACCTCGTGGTGAAAAGAAAATCGTACGAAGAGCACTGGGAGCATCTAAAGATAGTTTTCCAGCGCCTTCGGAAGTACAACTTGAAGATGAACCCTCTGAAATGCGTGTTTGGAGTTTCCTCGGGCAAATTCCTAGGATTCATCGTATGACACTGAGGCATCGAAATAGACCCGTCAAAGATTAATGCGATTACGGAAATGCCTCTGCCAAGAACTCTTAAGCAATTGCAGTCTCTCCAAGGAAAGCTTGCATATATCTGATGGTTCATAGCTAACCTCTCCGGCAAATGCCGCCCCTACAGTCATCTAATGAAGAAAGGGACCCCGTTCGTTTGGGATCGAAAATGCCAAAATGCACTGGACAAAATCAAGCAATATCTGCAGAACCCGCCGGTACTGACCGCTCCGGTCAAGAGAAAGCCCCTCATCCTGTACACAACAGTCTTTGAAGGTTCGTTAGGCGCGCTATGGGCACAGGAGAACGATCAGGCAAAGGAGAGAGCTCTCTACTATTTAAGTCGAGTTCTCCTGGGGGCAGATTACAACTACTCCCCAATCGAAAAGCATTGCCTGGCATTGATCTTCACGATAACGAAGCTTCGACATTATGCCTTGGCACATGAGGTCCATCTCATATCGAAGGTGGATCCTCTCAAATATCTTATGTCAAGGGCCATACTAACAGGATGGCTTGCCAAATGGGCCCTCCTCTTGATGGAATTCTCGATAACATATCGACCCCTCAAAGCAGTGAAAGGCCATGCCATCGCCGACTTTCTCGCTGAGCATCTGACACCTTCCGACTCCCCCTTGAACTGCGAGTTGCCGGACGAACATGCATTTGATGCAATCAACGGGGAGAAAGAAGAGAGTGATACCCGATGGGAACTCTACTTCGATGGAGCGTCCTCCTTGAAGAAGCAAAAGCAAAACGCTCCTATAATTAAAGCCGGGGTGGGCCTTATCTTCGTGACTCCACAAGGAGGGATTACGCGTTTTTCCCTTTCTTTAATGAAGCCAAGCACAAACAATGAAGCTGAATATGAAGCTTTGATAGCAGGTCTCGAGATTGCCGTCAATATGGGAATCGAAAACCTCCTCATATATGGAGACCCAGCTGGTCGTTAACCAAATAAATAGCGATTACCAAACATGTAAACCGGAACTGATCAGATATGGCAAGAGAGTGCAGCAATTGCTGACGCAAATCCCTTCTTATACCCTGGAAAGCATACCGCGTGCGGAAAATAGCAAGGCGGATGCGTTAGCCAAGCTCGCAAAAGAACTGGTCGACGAAAACCCCGATGACGTAAGGATCATTGTACAAAGCCGCCGGATTCTCGCACCAGCAGAAATATCTCCGAAGACGTCTAAAGGAGAGGAAGAAACCGAACAAGAGGCCTTCCAATTGGAGGATGAAGAAAAGGCGAAGGATTGGAAAGAATTTTTCATAGACTACTTCAAATCCCATCGAATGCCCGAAGACGCGTCATCAAGGCATCAGCTCAGGAAGCGAGCTCTGTCTTTCACCTTCGTCAATGATACTCTATATAAGAGATCGTTCGATTGCCTGTGGCCAAGGTGTCTGGGACCAGAAGAAGCAGAAAGGGTCGTTCAAGAAACTCATGACGGACTCTGCGGTTTCCATCAAGCTGGGCCAAAGATGAAGCTAAAGATCAAAAGAATGGGTTACTACTGTCCCACGATGATTCTGGACTGTCTCGAATATGCGAAGTAGTGTCACTCGTGCCAAATTCACGGGGACTGCATTCACCAGCACCCAAATCTGCTACACCCAACACTGGCTAGTTGGCCGTTCAAAATGTGGAGAACCGATATAATCGGGCCCATCGAGCCAGCATCATCCAAGGGACATCGGTTCATACTAGCAACAACCGATTACTTCTCTAAGTGGGCAGAAGCAATACCATTAAGGGAGGTGAAGACGGAAAACATTCTCTATTTCTTCAACACACATGTCATCTACTGGTTTGGCACCCCACGACGGATTATCTCTGATAACGGGCCAGCCTACAGAAGCCACAAAATCAGTCGCTTCGCACAACATCATAATATAGATTGAAGATACTCTTCGGTCTACAATCCCCGAGCTAACGGTCTAGCTGAGGCTTTCAACAAGACCTTGACAAAGATCATAAAGAAAATAGTGTCCAGAAATAAGAAGGACTGGCACGAAAGGTTGCATAAAGCTCTCTGGGCCTATCAGACCACGTTCAAGACGGCCACAAACACAACGCCATTTGCGTTAGTATTCGGCACGGAAGCGGTACTTCCCTTGGAGATAGAGCTACCCTCTCTACGAATGGCTGTTCGGTACGAACTGATGGATGAAGAAAATGCCCATCTTCGGCTTGAGGAGCTCGATGCCCTCGATGAAACTCATCTCATGGCGCAGCAAAACCTGGAAACTTACAAAGCAAGGATGACGCGCTCATACGAAAGATTGACTAGGCTGAGAACATTCCGCCAAGGCGAACTCGTACTAGTCGTAAAAAGACCTATAATCCCCAATCGTGCTAAACGAGGGAAATTCGAGCCGAACTACGAAGACCCGTACATCATAGACATGGTCTACCAAGGTGGGGCCTACTTGCTCATGGATATGCATGACGAAAGACCCTTCCGGCCAATAAATGACCGATTCCTGAAAAAATACTACGCCTAACGAGTCACGGCCCAGGTCAATGATAGATGACGACGCCTATGTCTGCTCGCTATCTTCCCGAGTCCAAACTCTATAAGTAGTATCCAGCTAAACCTCGCCTCCAAAGCTATGGACCGAGATGTCCTTAAACTAACAACGGACCGAGATGTCTTTAAAACTAGCTATGGACCGTAATGTCCTTAAACTAATATCGGACCGAGATGTCTTTAAACTAACAATGGACCGCAACGTCCTTAAACTAAGCCATGGACCGTAATGTCCTTAAACTAGCCCACGGACCGAGATGTCCTTAAACTTGCTACGGACCGTAATGTCCTTAAACTAACATTGGACCGAGATGTCCTTAAACTAACAACGGACCGAGATGTTCTTAAACTAACAATGGACCGAGATGTCCTTAAACCAACAACAGACCGAGATGTCCCTAAACCAACAACGTCGTCTCAAACACGGCGATAGTGGAATGCAAGTCCACAAGTCCCAGCGGTAAGGACTTCAACTCAAATCACACCGGCAAACGGATGGATTGCATGCGGCGACACTATTCTCGAGAGTTTCATCGCACCAAAAAAAAGGTACGTCCACAAGAGAAATAGATACAGATGAAAATCCGAAAGGACGTCGTGAGTAAAAACAGTAGGACTACCGGCGAGTTTATGAAAACCCGAAAGGGCGCAATCTCGTTTTAAAATAAAAAGAAAAAAAGAGACACCTGCAAGGTCCTCTCGACCTTGTGAGGAGAAAATACCCGTGTGAGATCCTTACGACTTACAAAGGAGCAACACACTTAGGGATCCCCACGATTCCTAAGGAGAAATTGCAGTTACGAGATCCTCACAACTCATAAGGAGAATTCCCCCTTTAAGACCCGCATGGCTCGTAGGATTCAAAATGCCTTAAACTACAGGGATCTAAACCCGTTCTTAAGCCATCACATTCCCCAAAATTGCCCTACCAGCGGTTCAATATCGACCCTTGTATACAATCCACGGGCGCAAATAAACGTTTTCCCTCACCAAGTCCCGCCAACAACGAGGAATGTCCTCATGGGTGAACGACACCTGTAAGTCCTCTCGACTTATAAGGAGAAAACACTCTTGTAAGATCCTTACGACTTATAAGAGAACACACACTTAGGAATCCTCACGACTCCTAAGGAGAAAACACTCTTGTAAGATTCTTACGACTTATAAGAGAACACACACTTAAGAATACTCACGACTCCTAAGGAGAAAACACTCTTGTAAGATGCTTACGACTTATAAGAGAACACACACTTAGGAATCCTCACGACTCCTAAGGAAAAAACACACCTACGAGATCCTCACGACTTGTAGGGAGAAACACCTTTATGAGACCCCTACGGCTCATGAAGTCAAAAGCCTTAGTAGGCAGGATCCTAACCCTATTTGCTAAGCCACCTTTGTTCGAATCAACAAAGGCAAATGATGATTTGCTCCTGGCAATATTCCAGTGGCAGTGATACTAATGTTAAAATTGGTGTCGGATCTCAAGTTCCATACTCGCATTAAAAAAATCAACGAGCTAAAAATGCATATGAAATAGCCGAAATGATAGGGCAACTCGCAACAAAAATCAGCGAGTAAAATATATGCATATAAAAATAGCCGAAATGATTGGGCAACTCGCAATAAAAAACAGCGAGTAAAGAAAAAGAAAAATAGCCGAAATGATTGGACACTGCGAAAAATAGCCGAAATGATTGGGCAATCGCGACCTTCACGATATAAAAAGCTGAAATGATAGAGTATCGCGGAAAAAAATAAAAAAATGAAATGAAACTTTTGCCCTGCAGGTGAGATCACATTGACCCCTGTATACAATCCATGGGCACAAACGAAAAGAGAGCCATATTGTCCCTCCAGGCTTCGTCATAGGGAAGCCAGATCTCGATGGCTATATCTACAGCCTAGAGATCAACAACGGCGTTCCTTCTCGTTCCAAACAGAAGCAGACACGACGTCAACAAAATGGAGCTATGGCAAAGTCCCCTAGTTCCAAATCTCGACGGTTCACAGACAGCCTAGAGACTACAAACGGAGCCATGGCAAAGTCTCTTAGTTCCAAATCTCGACGGTTCACAGACAGCCTAGAGACTACAAACAGAGCCATGGCAAAGTCTCCTAGTTCCAAATCTCGACGGTTCAAAGACAACCCGAAGACAACCTCGACATACGTCGCAATATTGCAGACACAATGTCAACCAACGAAGCAAAGGAAGATCTCTAACTTCAAGGTCTTGACGGCAACTCAATTGAGATCTGAAAGACCATCGGAGATCATCCTGCTCCAGTGCGGAGCAGTCATGAATCATCGGGGCTCCCAAACTGAGCCTAACCTCAAGTAAAAAGCGACATGGGATATCTTTAACACTTGCTCTTTCGACAGTAATATTACCTGGAAGGTTACTTGAAGACGTTTTGTCCAGCCTCCGAAGGGATCAGAGACACGACAGTTGCGGGGCTACCCGAACAGCAAGATTGCATATCGGGGGATATATCGGCCAACGCGACGGTGCGACGGGTATAAAACCTAGTACCACAGACCCTAACGGACTTCTATTAGTAGGAGTTAACTGTGACGTTAGGAAACCCTTGCGAGAACTTCTCGATTCGTTTCGACTCGTGAGGAAATTAGTGTCTTTGCGAGAACTTCTTGATTCGTCTCAACTAGTAGGGAAAAGCTTTAGGCAATGGGGATAAGGACCTGTTTCCTAAGCACTGGGATCCTGCAAGTCAATCCAAGATGGACTATTGCATACTATTCACGGGCAACACTCTCTAAAGTCGAATCTCGACAAAGAGGGAAACAGCCACTTACGAGTCCTCTCGACTTGTAAGCGGGAAAAATTCTCTTATGAGATCCTTACGACTCTCAAGAGAAAATGCACTTAGGAATCCTCACGACTCCTAAGGAGAAAATACACCTACGGGATCCTCTCAACTCGTAGGGAGAAAACCCTCTATAGGACCCTCACGGCTCATAAGGTTGAAAAGTCTTAGGCGGCAGAGCTGAACCTGTCTCCTAAGCCATCGCTGCCCTACAAGGAGATCAAGATAGACTATCTACAAGATGCATTTGCTAAAAAGAGACACGACAGTATGATTGCATATGTGCTTAAATGGAAATGGTGTCCAAAACGTGCTGATTTATGTACGACACTAGCGCTCGCACTTAAAAGAAAAATTACTAAGGGTAAAGTATGAAGCTCATATACAGAGGTGGGATTCATGTACGAATATATGATGAAAGGAAAACATTCAACAGAAAACATTCAACACTCAATAATAAAGGAAATACTTCGATATAAATATACTACTCTGCAGGGAAAAGATCACCAAATATGGGATCAGAAATACAGGGGTTAACAAAACAAAATACAACGTTCTCCAATTCCCTCTTTGCCTTCTCCACCCTGTCAAAGCGATGGTCTTCGCGAGGAGTTGCACCCCACCGATTAGCACATGATGGCCAACCGGGCTCTTATCTGACTCAGTAAATGCACTGATCGGTCCCTCAAAGACTGGGTAATCAGGGTAATCAAGCGTGCCTCGTGAAAACACTCGATCTTTTCCTCCGCCGCATCGAGAATCGCCGGAGTTATCTCTGTCGTATGAGGGGGGATGTCGGCGAGCACGGACAGAAAGATCATCAGGAGCCAAATGGAACCCATAGGAAGAGGAAAACCCCTAGGAGTCAGGAAGTCATACATCACCGCGTCACATTGAACGTCGGTGAGAAGGGGATCTACTAGCCGCGCAGCAAAGCGAGGAATCATTTCCTCGATGGGCACCTCCCATGGTTGCTGACAAGCGTGAGGGTGATTGCAGGCTATAGCTCTTGGTTTATTTGAGTTCTGTTAATAAAAGATGATTTTCTCTTTGAAGAGAAGAAGGAAGATGTAGCCTCTGGTTATAAAGAGACGCATTCAAAGCTATGCACAAAAAACATTGGGCATGGTGGAGCTATTCCCAAGGCCAGAAAAGGGGGGGCATGGGAAAAGAAAAGGGCGACTCATGGGAATCAAAGTAGGGAGGCGAAACGACCTCATCAGCAGAGCTTCACGTGTATGGCACGTGAGCACCCACATCGATCCTTATGAAAACTAAAACGGCATCGCACATGCATAACACGTGAGCGCCAGCGTTAGTTCAGGATTAAAATCCCCAATAGCACCACATGCGCAAAACACGTGAATTCCAACAATAGTATAACTACACTTCATGCAGAATACATGTAAAAAAAGGGGAAGAAAGTTTTGTCATTCATACTCTAAGAACTTATACAAAAAAAAGTTTACAATGGCAAAACACTGACATGGATCGAGGAATTCAGAAGCAAGGCCGTCTAAAATGCTTCTAGCTTTTCTGACCATTTTCGTGTGCACCTTCTCACGAATGCAAGCGTCAGGATCCTTGCTGATGTCATCCGTCCTCTGGTAGGCAGAGATTATCGTCGTCTGTTGGAAAACTTGATGCAAGATATCAACAAGATTATCCCGCCGCCTCTTCGAGATCAGGCCTATCAGATATACTGAGTGCACCTTGTCTTAGGCATCATCAAGTGCCATAAGCGGCATGGCTTCGTAAAACTCAGGAAGTTCTTCCCAAATCGCTCCCACGATGATCTTCAAAAGAGCGGAATGACGGGGAAGTAGTCGACCGTTGTACTCGTCGAAGCGAAGCATAAACTCAGCGCATTGGGCGTTTGTAAACTCCTGGTTTTGGCAGCGGCCTTAGAAACGACTGTCTTCATAAGAAATAATTTCGTCAAGAACATACAGATAAGCGGCCATAGTATCTGAAAAGAAAAATCAGTGAAAGTTTAGTGATCAAACTGATCAAGAAAATTCTCATTAAACAGACATGGGAGTTTGAATAACTCTCGACATCTTCATAGAGAAAGCAAGTTCTGTTGAAATACCCAACAAATCTGAATTTATGCAAGTAAGGAAAAACCCTGTGAAAATATGCTCAAGAACACCAGGAAATAAAATCCCCGAGGGGTCTTATTGATCTTCAGACCAAAGCTCTTTGGTGAGGAATTGAATTCATTTTATGCAATGGAATTAAATTCCAGAAACCCCCATGTAAAGGAAATGAAAAATCAAATGCCATGAGTCCTTAAAGGTCAGAGGAGGAATGCCCAAGGCATTGAGGGTTGCTACTCAAAGATCACGTCTTTAGATTTCTGAGAGATGGGTTTCGAAGGAGAGCAAAGCTCTCATGATGGATTTAAAATCCAGAGTATTCTTTAAGAAAAGGGTTCTCTGATGTTCAAGATCTTTACTTGGAAAAGGTTTCTTTTTCTAACAGAGTTTAACTCTGGAATTGCAATGAACAGAGAACTAAGCTCTGAAGAGGAGAATTAAATTCTCGAAGAAGACAAGCAAGGAAGAAGATGAAAGAACAGTGGCTTCCCAAAAGCCAAACCCTTGCATTTATAAGACGTAACAAGGGCGGTTCATCTCCCCGTTCCCTAGGCAGATCCAACGGCTGTAAAGGTGACAGTGTTGCACTCACGTGCAACACACGTGAGAACAACGCTTTGGGGACATTTGTTCTCTTATAAAAAAATATAAATAATGAACAAAAAGCGATAGGAAAAGATCTTTAAATGGAGCGTCACGTGCTCATACGTGATGCGCCTTGGAGCAAAAAATCTTAAGCGTTACGCTTAACTAAAAAGGGCTGAAATTGATCATCACATGCCAACACGTGATGCTTTTCTCGGGAACTGCGGCATATAAGCAAACCATCCCAAAGCTATGGGTCACGTGCTACACGTGAGGGCTCCTAATGCTTTCTGAGCCGATAGAATTAAATTCTAAATATAAGGATCCAAATCCTATTTGGAAAATATTTCCCCAATCTTTCTGAACCGGAAAGATTATGCTCTGTAAATCAGAGCACCGTTGGTTTAAAAGTCCAATGGTGATTAAAAATCATCAAGATACAAAATAAACTCTGTATGGAAAAATATTTTCCCAATCTTTCTAAACAAGAAAGATTGTGCTCTGTAAATCAGAGCACCGTTGGATTAAAGGTCCAATGGTGATTAAAAATCACCGAGATACAGAATAAGCTCTGTATGAGAAAATATTTTCCCAATCTTGTTAAAAATAAGACAAATGTCTTCTGTAAAAACAGAAGTCCCTGGATCAAAGATCCAACGGTAGATAAAATCCCCGAATCAATCAAAAAAAATATCTCAATGAGAGATTTCCTTAACTAAATCAACAAACTTGCCTCCACTATATAAAGGCCCCAAGACTTCAAGTCTTGTACAGAGAGACCCCCCATAAGATTTGAGAAGAGAAAGAAGAAGAGGAGCTCTCTTTGATGAAAAAGAAACCCTAGGTGAGGGAAAAGACCTAGAGATCATTTCGTCTCCTTTTACAAGAGTTTAACTCTTCCAAAAAAGAACTTAGTTCTTCCTTTGGTTGAGGTCTGCAGAAGCAGATCTCACCACAAGTTGAGAATTTAATTCTCATCGGGGAGATTCTGTTATGCAGTCCCAAAACCTAGAGGAAAGAACTAAGTTTGAAGAATTTAATTCTTCTAAAGACATAGGAATTTAATTCCTCTGAATAAAACTAGGGTTTAACCTTGCATAAGAATTTAATTCTCACAAAACAAAGGACTTGGAACCCTCAAGACTAAGATCAAGAGCCCCCTGCATATTAGCGTTCAACACTATAACAACAGATCACGTGTTCCCACGTGAGCACCTCTGAGGAACAAAAAGGAACAAATAGGATCAGATCACGTATCCTACGTGACCTCCAATAGTGCTTAGCACTTAGAAAAGAATAGGAAGATAAATTCAAAGGAGGCGGCGCCCAACTTAGTGGCGCCTCACGTGCCACACGTGATGATTATAAGATTTAAGTGTTCAACACTTACATGTATAGAATGAGAGAATAAGCCCAAAAGAAACATCGCCCAATATTTAGGTGCCTCACGTGTCACACGTGAGCACTCCGAATTTCAGTATTTAACACTGCTTGAGAGCATCACGTGGGAGCACGTGAGTGCCAAACATTTAGCAATGTTTAACACTGTGAGGGGGCCAACCCTAGCCCAAATTAGCTAAGTCTCTTGAGTCCAGAAACCTTTTGACCATCAATCAACCGAGCCTTCCTATACTCAGGTTTCCCCGAATTGATCTTAGTACTAAAAGTGGGCAATAATCTCCTGACGCGTGGCATTTAAAATAATGGTCGTTCCACCATGATCTCTCCCTTCCATCTGGAGTTCGGTTCAAGGGTATATCTCTCCATACCTCTGATACATGTCGTTGTAATTTTTCAACGATATCAGAGAGGTGAAGGGTCCAGACAACCAACAGTTCTTTGGAGCACTCTCAAACCAAAGAGCATATCCCGATGGACCGTAATGTACTTAAACTAGCATTGGACCGTAATGTCCTTAAACTAAGCTATGGACCGTAATGTCCTTAAACTAGCATTGGACCGTAATGTCCTTAAACTAAGCTATGGACCGTAATGTCCTTAAATTAACAATAGACCGTAATGTTCTTAAACTAAGCTATGCACCGTAAGGTCCTTAAACTAGCCCATGGACCGAAACGTCCCTAAACTAAGCTATGGACCGCAACTTCCTTAAACTAAAATGATAGAGTCCAAATTCTCTTTCATTGGATCAAAAAAATGATCCCGAACCCCCGTTAAGTAGATCTTAGTTCAATATCGGATTAACGCATCCTTAACAAATATATAAGTTGATCTTAATCTCAAACAAGGTTAACGATCTTTAAATTAACCAAACCTAAATCTAAGAAAATACGGATTTGGACTAATCTACGCCTTACAGGCGACAACACAAATTAGTCTCCGCATACAATCCACGGGCAACAAAAAATAAAACAAACACGCACGACACGAAGTGAACATCCGAAGAAGGAGAAAGTGGTTATCGCTACGCGGTAACGTAATTAACTGCAGTGGCTTGCACCTGCAGAGAAAAGCGTCCCCACAATCAAAAACCCCTCGCAGCAAGGGGGAATCTGACGAAGTCTGCTACAACAGCCGCATCTGTCTAAACCTTCGATACACGGTGCCATAAATCAACTTGGCATCTTCGGAGAGATAGACAGATAAAACCAAATAGCATCTGCCCCCAAATTCAGGAAAGACGGCCTATGCGGTCCCGTCTCCCGGCTTTCGGCGGTAAACACCCATGAACTCATGCAGGAGATCGTGAGATTATATTGAGTACCGGTTTGCATTGTTTCCGATCGTGATACCAGATTCCGATCGCAATTTTGGCAGGGTTTACAAGCTAGCATGGGAACAAGTCTGAACTTTAGCACAGCTTACCATCTACAAACAGATGGACAGCTTGAGCGAACTATTCAGATACTTGAAGATATGCTAAGAGCGTGTATGCTAGACTTCGGAGGATCATAGGAAGATCACCTATATCTTGTGGAGTTTTCATACAACAACAGCTACCAAGCAAGTATTGGAATGGCACACTTTGCAGCGCTTTATGGATGGAAGTGTTGATCACCATTAAGTTGGGATGACATCGGAGATAGAGAACTCCTTGGACCTGAAATGATAGTAGCAACAGTGGATGTGGTTCGCACTATCTGGGAAAGAATGCGCATAGCCCAAGACCGACAGAAGCATTGAGCTTATGTAAAGCGCCGTCACTCGGAGTTCCAACCGGAAGATCATGTCTTTTTGAAGATATCTCCAAACCGTAGAGTGATTCGCTTTGGAAAACGGGGTAAGCTCAGTCCGAGGTATATTGGACCATTCGAAATACTCGAACGAGTCAAAGAAGTGGCTTATCGCTTGGCACTTCCACCTTCATTGGAAGGAGTGCATAATGTATTCTACATATCCAAACTCAGAAGGTATATGAGTGACCCCAGTCATATTCTTGATCACTTCGAGCGCACTGTACAGCCAGACTTATCCTGTGAGCAGCAACCTGTTGAAATCCTGGATAGAAAGGTGAAGTCACTTCGGAACAAGAAAGTAAACTTGGTTTGAGCGATGTGGAGAAATGACTCACCAGGAGAATCAACATGGGAACGTGAAGAAGACATGCGTGCAAGATACCCTCACTTGTTTGTAAATTAGTCCTTAAAATAAATGTAAATTTCGAGAACGAAATTTTTGTAAGGAGGGTAGAATGTAACAACTCTGTTTCAGTGTACAAAAAATTTGTTTAAAAGTTAATGTACAAATGGAGTATTTGCAATCCTGTATATGCTATAAGTATTTAAATTGCTTTTGAACAGCAAGAAAGCACTTGTAGCTCATTGGTAAAGTCTTGCACCGCTGTGACGTAGCCCCTGTGTTCGAATCCCCCCAGCCACATATAAATTTTTTATTGATTTTCTTTTAAACTTTTAGAAGCTCAAAAGTTTACACGTGCAAAACATGTATAATGAGATGTCACAAAAAAATCAAACATGTGTACTAAGGTATATGAGACGACATAAACAAGTGGCATCAATCCCAACCCCAACCCACCGGATTTGGCCGGCGAGATGTAGTGGAGGGCCGGCACCGCCGGTTTTTCCCGTAGGGAATGCTCTGAATTTTTAACCCTAGCACCACTTGGCCTATCCCACTACCCCTATGTTGTTTAATTTCTCTGCAATTATCCAGAGAGTGATAATTCCTCTCTTAAATCCATTTTAATGCACATTTTAATTCCATTCTTTATTACCCTAAACCTTAATTCTATCCTATAAACACCCCCTATGTTAGTTATATGTATGCCCTAGAGGCCATTACTATACATGAGATGTATATTGTAGTGGACGCTTAAACATATATAGGGAGGACTTTCTTGCTCGACATAATAGTATGCTATCTGGTTACTCTTTACCTTAACGTGTACACTGATTGTCTCTCTGTTACATGTTGGTAAAGCCCTTAGGATGTGTTTTTGACTACCTGGACTATGATGCGGATCATACTAGTGGGGACATGGTAGTGCATAAGTATATCCTTCAAGGTCCCTAGTTGTGGGTGTATCGAGACGGGGCATCGATATACCAGAGTAGACTAGCGTATAGCTTCTCGACCCATGTAGATGGGCGATGGATGATCCCATATCCATTGGTGTTTGACAACAGAGATGATATATTGGTGCTCAGTGGAGACTGGGTACACTGGACGGACTCGCCGAGAACTCCCAGATGTATTGTACCTCATGTCAGATGGCAGTTCTCTGGTGACACTGGTACAGATTAGTCTGTAGACCTGAGATCGTCATAGAGTCTTGTATGATTCCCACTGTGCTTTGATTTCCACCTTACCACATCCAAGAGGGCGTGCAAAACGGTGGTTTTTAGGTACAGTCCCGAGTCACATGGAGGCAATGAGCGATAGGAGGGGTTTCGTCTATCCCGGTATTGGGGGTTGATGTTGCGCTGTGCTCGATTGGCCATAACAGGGAAGTCCCTGGTCAGGGCTGGTTTAGAGATTTACTGGTAAGTGTTACCAGTAGTTTCTCGACCCGTTATGAGCCTCATATCGGCATGACTTATCGGTTATTGGGGTCTAACGTTTACCACCCCTAGGCTTGATATGCGACATATCAGACGAGAATACCGGATTGTACGGTAGTGTCACTGTCAGGCTTTTACAGGAGTTGGAGCGGGCTTGCTTGCTGATCTTCTGATCGCTCAATACCCGGGTAGCCGTTACGTCCATCTAGTACCGCTGACGGCTTGTAGGTGCTTGATGTGATCATCACCTACTGCCGGCGTATTGATGAGTCTTTAAAGTCCTACATAGTGGTTTTACTGGCTCAAGCAAAACGAAATAGGAGCACATATGTAATATGTGAGGGACTGAGAATAATGCGTGTATGTGATACCGTATTATGTTCTTGCGACTTTTGTATCAGTCGGTTATATGAGATATAGCCGGGTTATCAAATCAAGGGTTGATTCGATAAGTCGATACATTGGATGTTAGTCGGTTATATGTGATATAACCGGATTATTAAGTCAAGTATTGATTTAATAATTTAGTGTATAATTGTATATGTGCTATACTAATTTACATTAACTAACATTGGTTAACTTAAGCATTTTTTTCTCTCACTTGTGCACAACTTAATATATATGTGATATATATTTATTTGTGTTCATTTTGTATCATGGTTCTTAATACAACTTACATGGGTGTATAAGACTTATACCATACTAATTATAGTGTTAGGTTTTTTTATATTTAAAGTAATTCTAAAATTAGTGGATGATGAGCTCACATGCATGAAGCTTCATGAAGCTTATGGTTGCATTGACTTAGTCCACTAGTTTTGTTTTACTTAAGATATTAATTAACCTAACCATTATAATGTAGCCATGGTTATGTCTCTACATGAGTTAGTATATGATACCCACTCACCCATGGTTAGCTCTCTCTCTTGATTAATTTTCATTCTCATTTTTCTTGAGCCCATCTTCTTCCTCCTTCAAAAAGCTTGCTAGGGTTTGATGAAGAGAGAGAAATATTGTGAGAAAAACAAAACTAAAGAGAGCCCACTTCCTATTTCACCATCCTCTACTAGATTAGCACTTTAGTATAGGGTGTTTGCTTCACTTTGGTGAAGTGGTAGCTTGAGTTCGTATTCTCTCGACGTAGATCATCTTCGGCCTCGAAGACTTCAAGCAATACTGTTGCTATCTTCTCATGGAGCCGTCCGAGAGTCCGGGAGCACGATGATCGCAGCGAAGGGACTGCTACAAGGAGCATATGAAGTGAAGGACCGATCTACAAAGGTTGTATTTCTTCTTCACTTAGATAGTAAATGGTATACTATATGTTTTCCGTATTATATTCTAGCTAACGATTCTAGTTTAGAGTTCTTTTTAACGGAAAATTTTTAAAATGGCATGGACGATACCTCCCGAAACCTTGCTGTCGTCGATGGGAACCCTACAGTGGTATCAGAGCCTAGCTAGGAAATTATACGGATAATGTTAGATTACGAACACGAAACAAACTCTGAACTTGAAACCCTAAAATCCATGTTTCTGTCGAATTTAAAACGAGCCCTGAAATTTTTTTAAACAAGTACAGAGTCATATATATGTGATAACATGAACACTGATGGAATTTGGAGGCATTTGGAAACTTTTGGGCCGGCGAGACCCCTCCCATACCGGCCATTTCCGAGCTCCCTTCCAAATTTCTCCAGTATTCTGTTACATGGGTTTTGGTGCTTCAGGTGTTGTTTATTTTTGCTAAATTGTCATGTAATGTTAATTTACTATAATGACAACTCGGAGTGTTTCGTAGTCATATTTTAACTGTTTTTGGGTTACTTTAGACGATATTAAAAAGTTCAATCGGATATCAAATACCCACTTTTTCCCTTGCCGGAAAATTTTCCAAGTGTTGGATTTTTCCCGTGGTTAAAAAGCTTTCAAAGATCATGCAAGTTATTCGATGGACCCTCTAGAAGAACAAACCCTTAACTCGATTATGTGACCGTCAAAACTGCCACTGAACCCTCGGGTTTGTGGTGGTTCAGTGATGCCACATGTGAGGCGTTGGTTTGGCCCTTCTACGGCTGGTTCATTAGTATTGAGGCGTGTGCTGAATACCTTTATAACTACGCTCAAGTGTTGAGCTTTTTAGGTAATTTTGGGTGTTTAATGATTCGATTGGAATGTTTAACATCGTTTATCCTTTTCTGTAATGTGATACAATATGTGGAATTCATATTGTTAGGCATGAATTGCGAAGTATGTGATATTTCTGATTTAGGATGT
This sequence comes from Agapanthus africanus, assembly GCA_030015575.1. Classification (NCBI taxonomy): domain Eukaryota; kingdom Viridiplantae; phylum Streptophyta; class Magnoliopsida; order Asparagales; family Amaryllidaceae; genus Agapanthus; species Agapanthus africanus. The sequence goes on from JASDDO010000028.1 coordinate 113,235,702, forward strand.
CTAAGGTGTTTATGGATTCCAAATGTTGTAGTTTTACAGTTTCTTTTCTGCGACCGTAAGTGTAATATGTGATATCGCCGGTTTCGTTGCTATATGTCAACGATAATTGGGATACGCATATTTACTTACGTTGATGACATGTGATGTTATGTGTTGCTGGATATGTTATATTGGATCGTCGCGTTTTGAATAGCCGGGGGTTTTATGTGAGATGAGAGTTTTTATTTTCATTCATGTAAAATTAAATGTATGTAATATTATTTTATTGGGGCACTTCCGAGTTGAGGATGATGTCACCATATGTATATTATTTACTTTTCCGCACTAGGATAGACCCAAGAAGGAGAGCACAAGTAACCGGGTTCTAGAGTCCAGTGGGAGACCAACTCGAGGAGTCGAGTCCGGGTCTCCTAACTCTAGAATTGGTAGGGTTGCTTGCCGCTTTCGTAGGGGTCTAGGGGTGTGGGTTTGGTTATTCATCGCGACCGTGGAATCCGTGTTTTGTAGAGGCTCAAAATAAAACACGGACCTCCTAATATATCCATTATTTCATATGTTTCTTCTGCTGCGATATCTGTGATGTGATCATTTGATATGTTGAGATGGATACTATATATAGTATATATGATATATTATATAGACGTTGCTTATGTTTTACACCCGCGCTAGCACTGCCCCGCTCTGCCGTTGGTTACCTAACCTAATGGTGCACGAGGGGACATCGAGGCGAATGCGGATGGCATAAGCGTACGCTGTATTTATCTGTGATGTTTAGGTGACTTAAATGATGGGACTTCATTAATATAATTAATGAAAGAAAAGAAACCTAAAAGATGTTGTGGAATCGAATTTTCAAAAACAGGTAGCTACAGTTCTTGCTTTGCATAGCGGTGTTCCTTATAGAACATCCTGCACCTTATTCGATAAGGAAAGGGCCGAGATCCCTTCACCGGGAGTGACCCCTTTACCAATAACTGGCAGATGCTACAACCCTTGGTTTGTCTTTTGATTGCTTTTATAGTTTTGCTTTGCATAGTGATATATGTGATATATCCTGCACCTCATTCGACGAGGAAAGAGCCGAGATCCCTTCACCGGGAGTGACCTCTTTAGCGAAACTAGCAGAAGCCTAAAAACACTCCATTTTAAAATCATTTGATTCTACAACGATATCAAGTTCATTACGCAAAAGGTTTTCTTAAAAACCTGTCGTAGCCCTCCGTCATTTCAGATAAGTCTTACTTAGTATTCGTGCTACGTTTGTTGACCTCCGTCAAGGCGTAGTGTGCAGTAGCTAACTAGTATTTATCTGCTTATGCATATGATGCAGATTGGATTAGGGTAGTCGTACGACCTTGTTGACATCCGTCAATGGTCGTGCGGGTGGGTTTGATTCAATCAAGAAATGACGGGTTGAACTTGACTAGTAGCCAATGGTTTGTTGACCTCCGTAAAGGTCATAGGGTGCTAGGGGAAAAATTATCGGGAATTTCAAGTGTTGAAATTTGCAATGAGATTGCATACCTTCTATGAGATAGTTGGATCCCGATACCCACTGCGAGTAATTGTTACTCCTGGGAGAGTTTTACACATTACAATTAGCCGATCAAGTAGGTGTCTAGAAAGGTGTCAACGGGGTTACGCCCCTGGGAAAACGAGGTTTATTTAATTAGGTCCGTGCGAAAGCATGGGGAACCTCCCTCAAAGTACGGACACTGGCCTGGCTGAAAGATTGGCGAAATTGTAGGGTGTAATTAATCCGGCTAGTCTTTCCTTTTAGGGTTTGAAGGAAGATTTGATAAAAACAGTGGGAGCCATCCTGATTAGATAAAATAATAACCAATCTAATCTTGCAAGAGCGCACGCAGAGTGTTTTCTTCTCTCTCTCTCCAGGTAGCGACCATGTCACGCCTTAATCAAGATAATAATATGGATGTATTGACCGAACCCACTTGTTATACTGTGCTGGGGAACGTTGGTCCCGCTCCAACTTATAATTGTTATAAGACCGAGCAGGAAATAGGGGATTACCAGGATTCCCGTGCCGCCCAAACGAAGAAAGTGCATGATGATGCATCTTCTTCGGGTGTGTTCATTACCAAGAACTGTTTCTTAGTATCCTCTGCGTCCTTGGTATAAGATACCGGATCAGGATACCAAAAATGTAATCTGTTACATGGGCTATAGACAGGTAGAGAACTGAGATCAGGTGATAAAAATTTCAAGAGTTGGAAACGATACAATTGTTGCAGCCAAGGTGTTGGCAGTTATCACCCTGTATTACCGAATACATTGATTCTGAACGAATGTTATTAGATACCGAACCTGATATACAACATCATATCAGTCTCTTTATTTAGTAAAGAAGGATATAATTTTGTATTGTTGGATAATGTTTTGAACATTTCCTATATCAAGAGTTGATCGCTTTAGGCACGTTATCTAAAAGCATATACATTCTAAATCAAATTACAGTTCTTAACGTACAAAACACACACAAAAGGAAGAGTTCAGAAATGAACGAATCCTTCTTGAGGCATTGTAGACTAGGTCATATCAATGTAACCCGACTAGCTAAGTTACATTTAGATGTATATTTAAATCAGTTTGAATTTACATCTTGTGAAACTTGCCAGTCATGTCACAAAGATAAAATGACCATAGCTCTGTTTACTGGAAACAGAGAAAGAGTTAGTGAACTCTTGGGATTGATACATGATGATGTATGTAAGTCCCCTGTCTATATATGTCAGGACTGGTTCTTAGTACTTCATTACATTCACTGATGACCTCTCAAGATTCAGACATATATTCCTGTTGAAACACAAGTCTGAACCTTTTGAGATATTCAAAGAATATAAGTTAGAAGTAGAGAACAAAAACAGGTATAAGTATCATGTCCTTTGATGAGATCAGGGAGGAGAATACTTGAGCACGGAATTCCTGAACTATTCTAAAGGAGAATGAGATTCTCTCTCAGCATTACTCCTCCGCATACACCACAGCACGTCGGTGTATCGGGGCGGAGCAATTGCACCCTATAAGATATGGTGCGCTCTATGATGAGTACTACTGAGTTGCCTGTTTCCTTTTGGGGGGTTATTCACTTGTAAAGTTGCATACCTATTGTATAGGGTTCCAACCAAATCAGGTGCCTACCACTCCATATGAGATATGGTATGGGAAGAGCCCATCTCTTAAGTAAGCTAAGATTTGGGGTTGTCCGGCCTATGTCTAAAAGCAAAATCCGGACAAGCTCGAGGCAAGGTCAGTTCTATGGAAGTTTGTTGGATATCTCAAGCATTTGCAAGGGAATATCTTCTACCACACCGAGGAACAAAATGTGTTTTGTTTCTCGGCATGCCACCTTTTTAGGAAAAGGAATTTATTTTGGAAAGAAATTATTGGTCATGAGGTAGAACTGGAAGGAGTTCCAGCTATACAAACTACAGCTGATGATTTGGTAGAACCAGAGGATTCAATAGCTCCCAACGAACCTCAGCCTCTTCGCCGATCTGGTAGGGTTCTTCACCCACCTGAGAGATACTTTGGTTTTCTCTATGACAGTGTGAGCGAGGATTGCATCATGTGATGATGACCCAACTATTTTCGAGCAGGCCATCAAGAGTGGGGACTCTGTAAGAATGGCTGGATGCTAAGCGATCTGAGATGGAATCTATGTAAAGCAATGAAGTATGGACTTTAGTTGCTATATCTAAAGGGTTATATCCCATTAGGAGCAAGTATATCTTGAGAAGATTACTTGGTGTACATGGAAAAGTTGAGACTTTCAAAGCTAGACTTGTTAAAGGTTTGCATCATCGACCAGGTGTGGCTTATGATGAAACCTTTTTTAAGTGCCTATGCCTAAGTTCATCCAGACCCTACTTGCCACTGCTACATACCATGACTACGATATCTGGCGGTTGGGTGCCATGACTGCTGTTCTAAATAGTGATTTAGAAGGGAGCGTCTAAAAGTACACAACCAGGGGCTTCGTAGACAGTGGGAGCTGCGGAAAAGTGTGCAAGTTAATTTACAGGTTAAAGCAGGTATCGCGGAGTTGGAACATCTGTTTTGATGTGTTAGTCAAAGAGTTTGACTATATCAAAATGGTAGATGAACCTTGTATATACAAAAAGGTAGTAGAGAGTAAGGCGATAATCCTTGTACTGTACGTAGGATGACATACTCTTGATAGGGAAGGAGTTTCCTATGCTACACTCGGTCAATCTCCTTTTATCACATCAATTCTCCATATAGGATCAAGGTGATACATCCTAGATCCAGGGTTTTGGATCTATGTGATAGATCTAAATGGATATTAGGATTCTCACTAGGTGTAGTGAGATGGTATCAATTGATCCTGGGGTGAATCACTGGATACCTTCCAGGGTGGTAAGGTCGACTGAATGTCAGTCACAGGCATTGTCTTTACCCTTAGTAGACGGTATGTTGGAAGAGTTCCAAGCTAGATACTGTGGCATACTAGACGATAAAGGCTGGATACATCGCTACCAAAGATGCTACCAAAGAGGAAGTCTGGGTGTATTTTAGTTCATGAGATGCACTTCGTTCCTACCATTGTGTGACAATGGAGTTGTGGCTTATGCCTAGGAAAGCCCGTCCCATCAGTGATCCAGACATATTCTAAGGCAGTATCACCTGATCATGGAGATGGTTGATCTCCAGGGGATCGAGGTTAGGAGAGTAGACTCAGAGGACAACACGGCAGATCCACTCACAAAGGCATTTTCCCAGAGAGAGACTTTTATGGGATGGTTGGGTATAAGATACAACAACCACTGTTATCAGATGGCCCTAGTGCAAGTGGGAGATTGTTAGTTATATGTATGCCCTAGAGGCCATTACTATACATGAGATGTATATTGTAGTGGATGCTTGGACATATATAGGGAGGACTTTCTTGCTCGACATGATAGTATGCTATCTGGTTACTCTTTACCTTAACGTGTACACTGATTGTCTCTCTGTTACATGTTGGTAAAGCCCTTAGGATGTGTACTTGACTACCTGGACTATGATGCGGATCATACTAGTGGGGACATGGTAGTCCATAAGTACATCCTTCAAGGTCCCTAGTCGTGGGTGTATCGAGACGGAGCATCGATATACCAGAGTAGACTAGCGTATAGCTTCTCGACCCATATAGATGGGCGATGGATGATCCCATATCCATTGGTGTTTGACATCAGAGATGATATATTGGTGCTCAGTGGAGACTGGGTACACTGGACGGACTCGTCGAGAACTCCCAGATGGTATTATACCTCACGTCAGATGGCAGTTCTCTAGTGACACTGGTACAGGTTAGTCTGTAGACCCGAGATCATCATAGAGTCTTATGTGATTCCCACTGTGCTTTGATTTCCACCTTACCACATCCAAGAGGGCGTGCAAAACGGTGGTTTTTAGGTACATTTCAGAGTCACATGGAGGCAATGAGCGATAGGAGGGGTTTCGTCTCTCCCGGTATTGGGGGTTGATGTTCCGCTGTGCTCGATTGGCCATAACAGGAAAGTCCCTGGCCAGGGATGGTTTAGAGATTTACTGGTAAGTGTTACCAGTAGTTTCTCGACCCGTTATGAGCCCCATATCGGCATGACTTATCGGTTATTGGGGTCTAACGTTTACCACCCCTAGGCTTGATATGTGACATATCAGACGAGGAGACCGGACTGTACGGTAGTGTCACTGTCAGGCTTTTGCAGGAGTTGGAGCGGGCTTGCTTGCTGATCTTTTGATCGCTCAATACCCGGGTAGCCGTTACGTCCAGCTAGTACCGCTGACGGCTTGTGGGTGCTTGATGTGATCATCACCTGCTGCCGGCGTATTGACGAGTCTTTAGAGTCCTACATAGAGGTTTTACTGGCTCAGGCAAAACGAAATAGGAGCACATATGTGATATGTGCGGGACCGAGAATAATGCGTGTATGTGATACCGTATTATGTTCTCGCGACTTTTGTATCAGTCGGTTATATGAGATATAGCCGGGTTATCAAATCAAGGGTTGATTCGATAAGTCGATACATTGGATGTTAGTCGGTTATATGTGATATAACCGGATTATTAAGTCAAGTGTTGATTTAATAATTTAGTGTATAATTGTATATGTGCTATACTAATTTACATTAACTAACATTGGTTCACTTAAGCATTTTTTTTCTCACTTGTGCATAACTTAATATAGATGTGATATATATTTATTTATGTTCATTTTGTATCATGGATACATGGGTGTATAAGACTTATACCATACTAATTATAGTGTTAGGTTTTTTATATTTAAAGTAATTCTAAAATTAGTGGATGATGAGCTCACATGCATGAAGCTTCATGAAGCTTATGGTTGCATTGACTTAGTCCACTAGTTTTGTTTTACTTAAGATATTAGTTAACCTAACCATTATAATGTAGCCATGGTTATGTCTCTACATGAGTTAGTATATGATACCCACTCACCCATGGTTAGCTCTCTCTCTTGATAAGTTTTCATTCTCATTTTTCTTGAGCCCATCTTCTTCCTCCTTCAAAAAGCTTGCTAGGGTTTGATGAAGAGAGAGAAATATTGTGAGAAAAACAAAACTAAAGAGAGCCCACTTCCTATTTCACCATCCTCTACTAGATTAGCACTTTAGTATAGGGTGTTTGCTTCACTTTGGTGAAGTGGTAGCTTGAGTTCGTATTCTCTCGACATAGATCATCTTCGGCCTCGAAGACTTCAAGCAATACCATTGCTATCTTCTCATGGAGCCGTCCGAGAGTCCGGGAGCATGATGATCGCAGCGAAGGGACTACTACAAGGAGCATATGAAGTGAAGGACCGATCTACAAAGGTTGTATTTCCTCTTCACTTAGATAGTAAATGGTATACTATATGTTTTCCGTATTATATTCTAACTAACGATTCTAGTTTAGAGTTCCTTTTAACGGCAAAATTTTAAAATGGCATGGACGATGCCTCCTGAAACCTTGCTGCTGTCGATGGAAACCCTACACCCTACACCATAGTCATCTCCATTCTAAAAATTATCACAAAAGCTCTCTAAAATTTCCAAGTCAAAAGTTGTACAATTGGAGTTAGCTCAAGGCAAAGTTTCAGCGACGTTTTGGAAAGAATCCAGCGATGAAACGATTCCCCGATGATCCCAAAATCTCCCCCTGCCTCTTCTCTCTAATTCCAATCAGTAAGTCCTTTCCCCCCTTCTCAATCTCTAGTCTAAAACTTCCACTTTTCAAAACTCGTCGGAAGCGGAGTTATTTCGACTTCCGATTATCTTTTCTTTAAGAACTCAATTTTTTCTTAAATAACAAATTACCATCTCATCTTATATTATTTAACAAACATAAAAAAATATTCACAACAAGTTTCAATTCAAAATAATATGTATTGCGGCTTATTTTTCATTTTTACGGTAAAATACCATCATGTTTACATACGACATTGCTTATTCATTTTACCCATATTACCTATAGAAAACTCACGAGGTAATGACCTACCTCATCATAACACACATTTTTGACATAGCACGATGACTTTTGGAACATTAGTTTATGGGAAAATACGAGTTTACATTTAAATACCATAAACATTCAAAAACCATTTTCTTTAAAAGTGTATTATTTAATTCCTTGCAAATGCACCTCTATAACCCATTTTAGGGAACCCCGATCGGAATGGTGCGGGTTATCGCATATCCTCGGGTCTAGTAGAGCGAGATGCAGATCTCCTCATGGAGCATCCGATCTCGATGGAATTTTTAATGCAATTTGAAAGAAAAATGCGATTTCTATTTAATAAATAAGTTCTATTATATATATATATATATATATATATATTATCAAAATATCTACTTTAAGTATACAATATATATATTCCATGTTTTCTAAATCAAAGGAATCACAAATTTCATGAAAATACCATTACAAATCAATACAATTCCAATATTACACTAAAATACCATATACAATAAAATCTAGGTTATATCTGTTTCTCTCAATCAGAGCAAAGCTCTGTTCAAATTTTCAAAATTTGAAATGAAGCAGCTCTTCATAAAGCGCCAGCAAGCAGCGCTCACATGCAAAGCACGAGTGCGCTAGCGCAAAGAACGCCAGCGCTCTGAAGCAGCGCTCACGTGCAAAGCACGAGTGCGCTAGCGCTGGAACTAAATGTTCCCCACCGTCAGATCAAAGATCCAATAAAGATGATAAATCATCAATTGACCAAAATAAAATTCTATTAAGGAAAGATTCCTCAAAATCTTTCCAAACAAAAAGATTATGTTCTGTAAATCAGAGCACCATTGGATCAATGATCCAAAGGTGATTAAAAATCACCAAAATACAGAATAAATTCTGTATGGGGAAAATTTCCCAATCTTTTTAAAAACAAGAAAATTGCCTTCTGTAAATCAGAAGCCCTTGGATCAAAGATCCAACGGGAGAAACATCCCCAAATCAATTAGAGAAAAGATCTCCTTAACCGATTGAACAAATCAGCCTTCACTATATAAATGCCCCAAGACTTCAAGTCTGAGATATCGAGAGACAAATACAGGAACCCTCCCCCCCATAAACTTTGAGAAATTCAAAACAAAGAGCAAGCACTCAGAAAAAGAAAACTTTCTTCAAGGTAAAAAAGAACAGAACAGAGAGATGAAATCATCTCATATAAAAAGAAGAATTTACTTCTTTTTCTAAGATCATAGATCTATAAGACCAAAGTCTTTCACAACAGAGATCAAAGTATCTCATCATAGAAAATAAGGGGAAGAACCTAATCTTCTTTAGATCATAGATCTATAAGACAAATTGTCTTTCAGAGATCATAATATCTCATCATAAAAAATATGGAGAATAATTCAATTCTCTTAGGATCATAGATCCATAAAGGCAGAGTCTTTCACCAAAAACATAAGAGATTGAAACATCTCCTATAAAAAATAAGAACTTTGTTCTTAAATCCATGAGAAAAAGTCTCTTATAGAGAGAATTTAATTCTCAGGGCGCAAAGCTGCCTAAAAAGAGCCCTAGCGCTCCAATCAAAAGAAGAGCGCCTCAGCGCTCCAAATCTAACGCATAGCGCTGCAGAGCCTTAGCGCTCCTAGCTTAAACAGTGCGCTACTGTGCACATTGACTGGCGCTCAACGCCAAGCACGCCACATGCTCCTCACGTGCGCGCTACTGCACTCTTTGAACTGGCGCTCAACGCCAAGCGCGCCACGTGCTCCTTACATGCGCGCTACTGCGCTCTTTGAACTGGTGCTCACCGCCAAGCGCGCTACATGCTCTACACATGTGCGCTATTTAAACAGAAGCGCTTTGCGCTCTTTGGACTGGCGCTCAGCGCCAAGCGCGCCACGTGCTTCTCATGTGTGCGCAACATCACAATAAGCGCATCGCGCTCATTAACTGGCGCACAGCGCCAAGCGCGCCACATGCTCCTCACGTGTGCGCTAAAAGAACATAAATTGTTCTATGAATAAAAGCCCAGTGCTATGATGAGTGCTCAGCATTCAATAAAAGAAAAAGATTGTCAGAACTCAAACCAATCCTCAGCATGGTTAAATGTTTAACATTTTAACTAAATAGGCCGAGCCTAAGTTGGCCACAGATCCCTAATTCAGATTAATTGAGCCCATATGCTCACAAATCTTTGATCTTAGTCCCAAATTGGACTACAGATCTCTCCACCAATATTGGTTCAAGGGTACATCTTTTCATTCCTCTGATATTTGTCGTTATAATCCTTCATCGTCTTCAGAGAAGTGACGGGTCCCGACAACCAGACATTTCACGGACTGTGGGGTCCTTAAACTCATGGACTATGACGTCCTTACACTTTACGGACTGTGGGGTCCTTAAACTCATGGACTATGATGTCCTTAAACTTTACAGACTATGATGTCTCTGAACTACCATGGACTGTGAGGTCCTTAAACTCATAGACTATGATGTCTTTAAACTTTACAGACTATGATGTCTTTAAATTACGGACTGTGGGGTCCTTGAACTCATGGACTATGATGTCCTTAAACTTTACAGACTATGACGTCTTTAAACTACGAACTGTTGGATCCTTAAACTCATGGACTATGATGTCCTTAAACTTATGGACCGCAAAGTCCTTAAACTAAAACAATAGAGCTCAAATGCTCTTTTGTTGGATCTAAATGATCCTGTTAAGTAGATCTTAGTCTAAAAATTAGACTAACGTATTCTTAACAAACGTTTAAGTTGATCTTAATCTCAAATGAGACTAACACATCCTTAAACCCAACCCCAAACCCAAATCTAAGAAAATACGGATTTGGACTTATCCATACCCTACGGGCGACAACATAAATTAGTCTCCGTATACAATCCACGGGCAACCAAAAAAAAAAACACGGCACGAAGTGACCACCTGGAGAAGGAGAAAGTGGTTACTGCGATGCGGTAACGTAATTAACTGCAGGGGCTTGCGCCTGTAGGGAAGAGCGTCCCCACAATCAAAAACTCCTTAACGAGGGGGAATCTGACGAAGTCTGCTACATCGGCCGCATCCGTTTAAACCTTCGATACATGGTGTCATAAATCAACTTGGCATCTTTGGAGAGGTGGACGGATAGCACCAAATAATATCTGCCCTCGGAATTCAGGCCGGACGTCCCAAAGTTCCGATCGCGTCTTTCGGCGGAGAACAGATTCTGCCACGCCTGGTGGGACGTTTTCCTCTTTCCACTCCATACTTCATGTGTCGTGTTTCACGAACGAATCGCGGTTTGACATGGTTGCCTTTGGATGTGAAGTACTAAGATTTAGTATCTTGCTCCGTGCAGAAAAAAGAACATCAATGGCCTCTAACTGCTCCAACTGCAACCGCAACTCCCGTACCGCCTCATCTGGAGGAGTAACCTACGGGCCCTAAGCGGCCTCCCTTTTCACAATGCCGGTAGAACAAGTGAGCCAAACCACCACTGGGCTATTCTTCGGGACCATGATCCCGCCAACAAGCTTCAGCGCTTCTGTACCATCGCAAGAAGCTCGGAAGAAATCGGTCTTTGATCGGCTTGCAACTACTGCGACCCCTCTCAACGGGTCATCCAAGTCTACTGCCTCAGTTTTCAACAAACTGGGCCGAAGCTCAGATGGGCCCAAGAAGAAGCCCGCAATACCAGAAGGTGTTATCCCTAAGCGGATATCCATTCCTACTCCTGAAGTCACCGAGGTGGTTTCTCCTGCTAAGGGGTTGGTCTTCACAAGGCTGGCCGTTTCAGCTCCCATTCCAGGCGAAGTCATGAAGGCTGTTTCCCTTGTTCGAAAGTCAGCCTTCGCAAGACTGACTATCCCTTCTCAACGGACGTCAGTCTTCGACAGGCTAGCGCCAATAGCAGCCTCTCCTCAAAGTAAGGGGCAAGAAGAAGCTCATCCAACAGCGGAAGTGATCCCGGCCGCACGACATGCTCGACGTCGCCACTGGCGCCGAGTAAGGAAAGCTGGGGGAAATTCCCTTTCTGGATTGACTCCGCCAGCTCCAATGGTAGAGTCGATGCTGCTGTTCCAACTGGGAACAGCTTTGAACCACTCAGGAGGGTCCGTAAGAACTCTCCGACTGCTGTGCTGAAAAGGTCTCCTCCACCTATGGAGAATGCCGTAAAGGCGAAGCTCGAACAGGCCCCTCAACGGCTTTTCTCTAAAATTTACAAGGTCTGGCGTCAAGTCCAAGACTCGGTGATTGATCAAGATTACTCTCGCCGACCGAAGAAGATGAAGGTTCGGCAGGAAAAGGACCACTCTGTCGTACCACAGAATGTGTCGTCTACCTGGATGCCCGCTGCAACGGCCCCCTCAACTTCGACTGTCCACAAAAAGAGAAGGCCGGAGAAAATCCCCGTGTCTACGGCAAATTGCAAAGACACTGAATCTAAATGCTCCAAGTCCGGGGGCATGGTGGTGCATACCGTCTATATGGCATCCAGAAAAGAGGATAGCCGTATCTCCACAGGTTATCGACCGCTTATGCGATCAGTGACTAAGGCTCAGGAGCAACAACAACAAAAGCTCCAAGAGATGCTAACAATAATGGCCGCACTCACGGGACCAAAAGCAAGCCCGGAGACGTCCTCAGAACAGCGTCATAAGCAAGAAACTGATGTCGAATTCCTTCGGAGAATGCTTGAGAAAAAGGACAAACAGGCCGCGAAACAAGCGGCCAACATAAAGAAAATGGCCCTTCTATCCCAAGATATGGTGGGCATGATGATCCAGCCGGACCCTCCAGCCGAAGATCCTCCAGTAATAATTGAAGATGATAGAGGAGAGACGTCAAATCCTCTGTCGGCCCTGTCAACGGCCAAAGAGGAAACCATCTCTAAAGCCACGCTCGATGATTATATAGCTCAACAAATACTAGCTCATCAAGCCAATGAAGCGGCTGGCCAAGTCGTCAGAACTGGACGGCCCTATCCGGGTTGGTATGATCAAATAAAGTACCCGTCAGGATACACGATTCCTAAATTCCACGTGTACAAGGGGACAGGCAATCCCCATGAACATGTCGCTCAGTTCAGGGCTCTCTACGGCAATACTGGAGGGGATGATAAGCTACTGCTCCGTCAATTCGTCGGCAGCTTGGCGGAGACGGCATTCGAATAGTACCCAGAGCTTCCCAATAACTCTGTCAAAACTTTTACAGAGATGGAATTGCTACTCACCCAACATTTCGGAAGCGCTAGCGAATGCACCCCAATTACAGCATTAATTAACGCCAGAGTGAAGCCAGGTGAAACATGGGTGCAATACACAATACGGTGGCGGAATCTATGGTCAAAGTGCGAGCAGCACATCGAAGAAGCGCCTGCGGTAGGCATGTTCATGGGTACTCTTGATCCACAGGCGAGCATATCCCAGTTCATGATTTTTTTTAAGCCAACTACTTTCCAGGCCTTGATTGACAAGCTGGCCTAAATGGATCAGATGGGTCATAGGCCATCTTCTTCGAAGCTGGAATCTCGAAATGAAAAAGGGAAAGGGAAAGCGACCTTCGTCGCTAATGCTCAGCAGCAGCCCAGTGGTCCGAAGCCAACTGATCGCCAAGATGAAAGACGGCGATTCTTCAATGAGAAATTGAAGCGCCCTTATTCGTTTCCCCAGGATAAAACGAGGATATTGTTCGAGCTGGCGGTGCGCAACAGGCTCATCACATTGCCGGATCCGAAACGCCCATTGCAACCCGGTGAGGCCAATAATCCCAATTATTGCCCCTATCACCAAGTAATAGGCCATCCAATTGAAGATTGCTTCGTCTTCAAAGGCTGGATTGGGGACCAATACCAACAGGGAAAATTCGCACTGTCCGAGAACTGGAAAGTAAGCCCACCTCAGCCGCACGCTCTTAAAAGGGGGGACACGCCGGGGGCATCATGCTCTTTTGTAGAAGAAGCTTCATGGGAGGTCGCTCTTTCAGCCAAGACGAAAAGAATGCTGAAGGATCTCAAAACATGCCCGGGGATCAGGTGGAAAAATCCGCTAGAATCCAAGGTCATCGAGGGAATGCTGAAGTCGCACCCGATGCCGAGAATTGGTAGCGATAATCAAAACGCTCAGGCCCAGCCGTCAAAGTCTTCGAAAAAGAAGAAGAAGACTAAAAAGCCCATGAAGCATGGGGACAAGCGCACGGACCTGCAAAAAGAGATTGACGCGTTGGAAGAATAAAACCAGAAGGCGCGAACTCCGGTCACGCTTCAGGAGTTTCTCAACTACATCCTTGAAGACGGAGATAGCGACAAAGATGAGGAAGAAGGCTTGTCAGATGAACCTGAGGATTATGTGGCAAGCTGCCGCGTGATCTCTCACTCGCCGGTAGATGATGAAGAGGCTCCTGATGTAGAGAAACTGGGGGCAGATCCCGAACCAGAACTCCTAGGACCGTCAGATGAAATGATTGACGCATTCCTGAACAAAGCCCTCCTGAAAAGCAAAGCTGATCGAGGGCGCAAAATGGCCATATTTGAAAAGGCCAAACGCCGGCGACTGGACGAAAGGGTTAAAACACTCCCACCAAATCAAAGAACATCAGCCGCAAATAAAAGCAGGTTCAAGACAAGGAAAAAGTTCGCCAAACCCATATCGATGGGAATGAAGCTGCCACCCTCCGAAGGAAACACTCCCGATAGGATACGCCTTAACGAAGATGACACACATCCTAATATCTGCTTATATTATTAGAGGATTGCATACCCTACTGAAGAATGCAACGCCTTTAAAAATTGGTGGCAAGGGTGTAAGTGCACGGTAGCGCCCCGGCCGTCTAAACAGACGCCAAATGCGGAATAAAAACTTTTACAACTGGCGCTATCGTGTACTGTAACCCGGATCTGCCATTAAAGCTAAACTAACAAACTATAAAGTGAGTAGAAATGTTATACCGAATGATCCGAGTCCTTCGATCTTCAACCATCATCCCACGCTTTGTTGCGCCTGCTCCGATTTCCTGAATCTCCAGTCTCCTCGTCCAGGTGGCACCACGTCGACGGATCTTTAAACGGGCTCCCGCCTCTGAACCGAGGCAACTCGATCATCAAGTTTGCTAAAAAAGATGACCAAGATTGATGTAGAGAATGAGTAGAACATTTTGTCTCGCTTCGTCCAAAGCCATGGACGAACGGTTAATGAAGTTGCCTTTTGAATCGGGGAAATGAGAAATGGGCATATGAAATTTCCATGAAACAAATTCCTAATCTTTTTTTTCAAATGAACAACCATAATCAAATGAGAAGAGGGGCCGGCTATATATAAGGAGGAGGGGGGTAAGTGTAGGAGAGAAGTGGTGACCATAAAGATATGATACTTATCATAACACACATAAACAAACATGACTCACTAATGACACCTAGTATGAACACATTAAAAGCAAAGGATGAATCATAAACCTAGTCACCCTTGCATTAAATGAATCATTAAATGCACTAATGAGTCACTTAACACCTCACCATCCTAGTCACCTTCTAGAAGCTTCCACACTCATCTCAAGAAAAGATAAATCCGCATTTAACCGAATGTTAAATACGGCTGATAGAAAACTGAAAACTTGCAACTTCCAAAAGTGATCCTGAAACGAATTTCAGGATAACCCCGTAACAGTATAAACATACCCGCATTTGTATTACGACCGAATACAAATGCAACTGAGATAAAGATATTATATCTACACAGTATAATACTGGGATCCGGCTTAAACCAAAGCCTACCAGTATTATCTGCCCGAAAAATGACACGTGCGAAAACGTACGTGCATTTTCCGAACCCTGCCATAAAACCATACGGCCTCTACAACGTTTTGCCCGAACTTGGGAAACTGTCGGTGGAGGACTCTAATGACTCATCAACACACTGGCACTGGGTATAACCACTAGCACGTCAGAGGTACGAGCTGTACGTAACGTTTGCCTATGTATTGATTGGAAGGGAAGCTGACGAGCGAACTCATCCATAAACCCTACTTAGCCTAACAGTGACAATATACATACAGTCCGGTCTGTTCGTCTAAAGAGTATCGCATATCGAGTCTAGGGGGGTGGATAAAGTCAGACCCCCTGATAACGCGATAAATCGTGTCGGCATGAAGCCCATCACCACCTGAGAAACTACTAATCCAAATCAGTAATTCCCCACTACCTCGGCCGAGGATTTCTAGTGATGGCCACCCGTGCATTGTGCGACATCAACCCCCAATACCGGGAGAGACGAATCCCCGACGATCCGCTCAATGCCTCCATGTGGCTCGGGACTGTACCCAACTAAAACCTGTTTGCACGTCTTCTTTGAGCGTGGTAGGGTAGTAATCAAAGCACAGTGGGAACTCACACGAGACAAATGACGATCTCAGGTCGACAAACTAACATGTACACATGTCACCAGGGAACTGCTATCTGACGATATGTATAATACCAACTAGCATGTTCCCGGCGAGTCCTGTCCGGTGTACTCATAACCTAATGAGCACCTGTATACATCTTAGGTGAACCAACTGACATCAGTGGCTTGTGAGACCGGCCACCGCCCCTCCTCGGGGTCTCGACTGTATACACTAGTCTACTCTGGAGTATCGATGCCCTGTCTCGAAACTCCCACGACTAGGGACACTTTAAGGATGTGCTTACAGACCCCAGCTCCCACG
The DNA here is from genome assembly GCA_030015575.1 of Agapanthus africanus. Classification (NCBI taxonomy): domain Eukaryota; kingdom Viridiplantae; phylum Streptophyta; class Magnoliopsida; order Asparagales; family Amaryllidaceae; genus Agapanthus; species Agapanthus africanus. Next base: position 113,251,883 of record JASDDO010000028.1, read on the forward strand.
TATATGATCGCCATCATACTGCTGGCAGTCAAGCAAGAATCCTATTGGCTCTATCAACATGCAATAGTGAACTAAAGCATGTTTATGATGATAAAGACAAACCAGATAGCATACTATCATCTCGAGCAAGACTGTCATATCAGTATAGGTCCTGCCTCAATCATTGCAATCACGTACCTGCGATCCAATAATTGACTTTGAGGGCATTATATCCAACAATCTCCCACTTGCACTTAAGGCTAATTATTGCGATGTCGCATACTCATAGCCCGTGTGATACCGAACATCCAACTCCTCTACTAATCAGTTTCATAAAACTCGTTTGTAAAACTATTGTGTTCGAGAAATAGTCTCAGTGAGTGGATCCGCCCTGATGTTTCTTTCTATGTCTCTCTTAATCTCAAGTTCGCGGAGAGAGCCATCTCCCGAATTGAGCAATACCTGTCTTAGAATATGTCTAGATATCTGATGGGACCTAGTTCATAAATGAACTCCAAATCCAAACTTCTTAGACTGTAGTGATCACTGAACCTAATCAGTATCCAGCACCATGCCTCCCACAGTATCCTCTTGGACCACCTGTCCATAATACTGTCCCTCGTCAGAGGGAAAAAACTATAACTTTGACAATCACGCTGTCATCCATGTCACCTTTGAAGCCTGGAATGATAACCGTCTCCCGAAGGAGGCTGCCGTCATCAAATCCGTAGAACATGCACTTATGTTCTAAAACTGCTTCCTTATGTTTCTTCAGGATTGGATTAATATAAACTTATCGCATCTAGTGCAAAAACAACATCTGGTGTGGTACTTGACATCTCACGATTGACTCAATTGCCTAAGCAAGTGATCTGCCAATAATGCATATCCCTCACCTGTTTAGTCTGTAAGATACCTTTAGAGAGGGTGACTCCATCACCTGCAGGTACACCACCATGCTAGGAGTTAACTATTCTAAAATACTATTAGAATACTGTCAAAATACCCAGATTGGGAAACTACCCAATTCTAGATCTAAAACCATAGATCTAGTAACCAGAATGTCTGATATTATATCCATATCCCTTTGTGGAGAAACAACTGTGTGACGACCAAAGTACAACCGATCGTAGTATAGGAATTTTACTTCCTACTCTGTGTATTTTATCCAAATACCAGGACATCACACCCTACTACTTTCTTAACAGATCCATCCCCTATTCTGATAAAGTCAAACCCATGACTATCACATCAAAAATTAGATGATCTTATCTCCGCTATATCTGCTCAAGCCTATAAATAGACATAAGCTACTTGCCCACTATGCTTCCGCTGCTCCCACTGACTACGACAACCCTCTGGCAGAATAATATATAGGTATACTTCTAAAGCTAGTTTAGAACGACGCTATACTTAACTTCCTGCCGGGTCTCATAGCCTGGAACAACAGTAGTGTCAAGTCTGGGTAAACAAGAACCTCCCTGTCACTGTCCTTGAGGGTACTGGAGTACCTCTCGGGTCTCTGAGGTTACCCACCATATCTGCAGAGTGGCTATTGGAATGTCAAACCTGATTGAATATATAGGTCCTATTAAATTTTCCGTAATCATTTGCGGTTCTTGAATCACTTCCAGTTCTACCATACTCCCACTACTGTTTTCTGAAAAAATCCATTTTACTAAAACTGTGGCGAGTCAAGAACAATATCACTATTGATCTTCCAGATGGTAGAAAGTCAACCCTCGTCAAAGCCAGGGTCAACCCACAAACTGCCATTACAGAAACGTGCCTTGAGTTATCCAGAGTCTGGTTTTAAGCATAAGCTGGACAACTCACCGTACCTTAACATCGTTAAGATATGAACCATTCTATATCCAATATAGAAACTTTGGCACTTATTTAATTGGAACCAGATTCAAAAAACATGCAGCTGTCTCCAGTGCATATCATCTTAATGGAGAGGGGCTCATCAGCATTACTCGACTTAGGAATCCATCCAATTACGAGTAATCTGAAAAAGAAACAAGTTTCTCAAAACCGTTACTATCAACTGAATACCAATCAAAAGAATCTACATCTTCGATTTTTTTTTTGAAGAATCCCGATACTTGCGACACCTGGTTCTCTACTTTATTCCTATACCCACAACTTCTCAAAACTTAGACATTGTATTTCTACGAAACACTTGTCTAAAAACTAGAGAAGTTACAAGTAAACAGAACAGAGTACGAGGACCAACCCCTTTGTCCTGATGGACACTGGACAACATACAATACTCTGTATTAGTCCGCTGAGTTGAATAACTCAAAACCTGTGCGTCGTAGGTTGAAAACTGTACCCAGGCGATTTTCTCAAATATCACCAATTACAACGAATTACGATATAATGAGGATGATCACCTAATTCCCAATAACTTACTCCCACTCATCATCTGTAAAACCATACAGATGTGAGAATCTTACCTGGTAAATACATACCCTGGAATAAGTATCTAATCAGGAAATCAGTTTTCCATTAACAATGCACTGAAACATAAAAAAATGTTTCGTAAGGGTATCCTGGTATTCCTAGTAATGCCTCTTCCATAATCCAATTCATGACTTTAACCGTATATTTCTTTGCCATCTCCCCAAATCCCTTTATTTGTCTTTATTCATTACCTTCTGTACACCATCGTTAGGCTAAGTGGTTTTCTTCCTTCCCTACCATTCGGCACCAGCCTATGGTTTGGAAGAAGACTATCCAGTAAGCATAATAGGTGTACCCTCCTAAACCAAGGAGTACTCGCAACTTGAGAGAAGGTGATGATAAAAGACAACTGAATAATACCTTATTCTATTTCTCCCGAACTGGGGAAAAAAGGCAAAGGTGAAATAGGAGTGGCGATGAAGTACGTGGTTTGGTCGTGAATGATAGCAGTCGCAATTTACTTTGCCCTCTTTCTAATCCTTTTATTTTGTCTTTAGTTATTACCTTCTGTACACCCTACTTAGGCTAATTGGTTTTCTTCATTCCCTACCATTCGGCACATGCCTATGGTTTGGAATAAGACTATCTAATAAGCGTAATAGGTGTACTCTCCTAAACTAAGGAGCCCTCGCAACCTGAGAGAAGGTGATAATAAAAGACAACTGAATAAACCAATTCAATTTCTCCTGAACCTGGATCCATCCTCGAAAAAGTCCCTTCGAGTTCGTATATAACCATACGATGGATCTATCCAATGGAAGTGGATATCCGTAGTGATACGGGGTGTTCTGAGAAATGCAAAGGGTAAAAGAAGGAGCGGCAATGACTTATGCAACTTAGATAATCCAAAAGCCAGTATTTTAAGAAGGTTCAGTCAACTTGGTCACTGAGTCATAGTCTAGGGTCGGTCAAAGGTCGCTGCCAAAGAGAGAGAGAAAAGAAACACTATGCGTGCACTCTAACTGTAACGTTATGAAAATCGTTTCGGTGAAATTTCAAAAAAACGGTAAAATAAGGGGGTTTTCTGTAAAAAGTCAAAATACAAATATCTTTATTATAAAATTAAATATACATATTCTAGCTATGTAATTGCTAGTATTTGGTGTTTATTGAGCCACTGGTGAAATTTCAAATTTTTTGAAAAAAAAATTTATTTTATTATTATTTTAAGCCGTCACTAATACATTTAATTAGGGAAAATTACAAACTGGAATGGGTTGAAACAAATTTTGTGCATCATAAAACATTAAATAAAATTTTATCATATAGTTTTTGAAATGAAATCGTTTGCCAAAACGGTTTGGAAAATATCGAAGAAAAAGGCTTTTTTTCGGTGAAATTAGTGTAATTGGATTTGGGGTATATCAATTATCATTTTTCCTTCACCCCACACTCACACACCCCCACTTTCCACCTTGTGGCCGAGCCTACCTGCCCCCATCCCCAACTTGTCCCCACTTCAAAGGCTAAAGAAAAGAAAAGAAATGAAAACAATAAAGAAATGAGAGATGAAACCTTGTTGACTTTGGGAAACTCCACATACATTATACACCTCACATTCTCTCTCCCCCTCTCACTTATTATGGCCGAGCCCTCCCCATTCCCTGCTGCAACAGCAGCTCCTTCATCTTCCCCACACCATTTCACCTCCAAAAACCTCAAAGAATTCATCAAAAATCAAGTTGAAACTCACACAAACTCCAAATCCAACTCTTACCCATTTTTCTTTGGCTATTCTAGTATGGATCTAGGAGCATGGAGTCCATTTTGGGTGACAAGTTTTCAAGTTTGATCTCAAGAATTTGGGAGGTATAAATCTTAAGCCTATAATGAAATTGTTGTTTAAATTGCTTACCCTAGCATATTAAAGTGTTGATTTGATTCTATGATAACTTGAGAATTTATGATTAGGGTTTGTGATCAAGTGAGGTTTTTATCATTTGTTTATGGTTGTAATGAGGAGATTAACATGTATTGTATGCAAAATCTAAGTTAGTTGCTATTTGCTAATTTGTTAATTTAAAATTGTGATAACTTTGCTAATTTGCTAACTAGATTTTTATAATTAGTTTAATAATTGGGTTTAAAAATCTAATTAGGGTATTCATAGCATTATTAACATTTTAAAGTGTAGTTTAATACTTTAGTTCATGAAAATCCAAGCTAGATTGTAGTTTGTGCATTTTTGCTATAAAATTGTTAAAATTGGTTAGTATTGCAAACTAGTTTTTTAAATCGAATTAAATTGTGGGTTTAAAATTTACGTAATGGTTTCTATTGCATAATTAAGATATTAAGTTATCATCTTGGTTACTAGATTTGTTAAAACATCATGTTTTGTACAAACACGGTAATTTGTGCTTGCTAGATTTTCGGAAAAATGACTTTTTAAGTGAAATTGGGGTTTTTGTGAATTTTAATCTATTTTATATTATAATTAGTGCTTGTAATTGTACAAATGAGTGTGTTTGGGTTTTCTCGATGGTTTGGCGTTTGTACGCCGACGTCGAGGGTTTTTGGGTCGATTTGTGAACGCAACCATAGGTTTTGACCTATGTGGGATTCATGCGTCGTTTTGGTCATGAGTCGGATTTTAATGCGATACGGTGCGTTATGATATGTAGATACCCCATGTGGACTTCGAGACGACAAGCAAGCGCGTGGCGACGTCGGCACCGGCGAGCGAGGACCAGGTGAGTAGATTTATATCTACGGGAAGAAGTCGGGTGGATGGCGTATAGCACCCCCGCAGTCCGTGGTGGTGTATACGGATGCGTATACACACCAGCAATAATTATATGTTATTTGGGATTAATAACGATGTTTAGGATGGATATTAGTGTGTTGGATTATTTTAGTGTTGCGAACCCTAGGGTAGTGTTGCACTACACATACACGCATACATACTTGCATACATTCCTATTTATATGTGCTCATGGGATTCTTTATAGTTATGTGATCACATGGGTATGGGACTATGTGTTCACATACGGATTTGAGGATGATACTTGGGATTGAGCTGAGTCGATGAGATTTGTTCTGTGGTTGTGATAGCGGTGATATGGCAGGATTCGTACTTGAGGTACGTCCTGGTGTTATAGCGGATTTTGGGACGACGATACGGGTGAATAGTGTTATAAATAAAATGGTCGTCATGTGATCGTGATATGAGGCATGATATGCTAGGATATTGATATTAGGCCGTATAGGGTGATGTATACCCCTTGATGATGATATGTGCTGACGATATCGGTTTGTACGAGATTGTCGATCAATAGTCAGATCATGAGTATATTGAGGATATTAGTATTGTACTAGACATAGGTCAGTACCCTAGACTATGATCTTGAATAAAGAGGATACCAGAGGAATGGTGTGAGGAATATGATATTGACCCGTACCCAGATTTGGGGATGCCGTACGACGGATTTACGTACGAGCTATATCTTGATGATTGATCCGCACTCTTGACTTGGGATGTCTGATTATAGATATGGTATCGGATATGATATTATTGAGGCGGGGTCACCGACTAATATATATACAGGTATGTATATGGATTGACTCAGATGTTAGGCGGTTTCCTTACCTGTAGTCCATCTTGTTAGCTTAGCCCTTTAGTTTAGTTTAGTTGTTAGATTAGATTCAATCCTTACCTATTTCAAAACTAACGAATCGTGGGTATTTTAAAAGACAGCCCAAGGGATCCTACGGATATTTCAAAAGACGTATCTTTTCATAAAAACACCGTAGCCCCTATTTTCAAAACCCCATGATTCGTGTTATTTCAAAATGCACCATTTGTAGGACTTATATTAGATTAATGCAGGTTAGTTACAGTTGCATCTAGTATTCAGCTCCCGCGTATTATTGTGGTTCGCTTCGCATCGCATACTTATGTTATAATTTCTTATTGCAATGTTGATATCATATTGTTAGGACACCAGCACCATTACCGATGATGCGTATGTACCACGTACACTTACTTGCCGGCTCACACACATCTTCATCGGTAATTGCCATGTCACGTACACCTCAGAAAATATTATTGCTTGACATAGCGTACTTTCCTTATATGTTAGTTTAGACATTGTAGTTATTACCTGCTACTTCATGCATACTGTTATTCATTGTTATGCCGCATTCATGGATTCTCATGCATATATTCACTATTTTACGTGTTATTGAGGTTTTGGATTCGGATTTCCATGAGATTTTCTGGATTTGGAGGAAAACCGCAAAAACATAAATAAACCTTTTCTCTCTTTTAAAATAAAAAGTGCGGTTTTTCCCATGATGTATGAGTCGTCCACCATGAGTTTGCTGATGGATTTCGAGACCCGATTCGAGGAGACGGATGAACCGTTTCAGGTACATGGTGGACCCGGTAAGGTACCCCGGGGCAAGTAGCGCGTGATGATGACGATGTGAGCCTGGCAGGGGAGCACTACCTACCGGTGATTTTACCCGACGCGTCGGATATCCGGAGGATACCGTCGTGGTCTTGAGATGGATGGTAGGGGCCGGTCTGGACTGACGGCGCCCTAGATATTGTGATTGAGGCATTGAAATTTCGAGATAATTGAGGTACAGAGACTGTGATACAGAGATATCGAGATATTGGGATTACGTTTTGTGCCGATACTAGGCACTGTTTTATGTTGATTTCATTATGATACCTCATTTTAAAAATACAAAGGAAATCTCACTAAATTATGAAAACAGTTCTTCATTTACATGTATTCTGTTTTCATGTATTCATACCTCATTCATACGATATATTGCTACCTGAGGCACTGACACGGGCACATGAGATTACACTCGGGTTAGATATTTACCCTAGCCTTGTTATAGGTTGCATGTTATATATATTGAGGATATATTATGATCATTGACCTAGGTTGCGTTATTTATGCGATTTCTATTCGTAGATGTTTTTCTATTCACGAGTTGGCAACTCACCCCCGTTGTGCCCCAGTTTCTTGCATGTTTGCCGTACAGGTTTCATTACGGCTTGCGGGCATAGTTTCCTTCGGGTGATTTGCTAGTAGGTGGGTTTACTTGTATCGTACCCCCCATTATATAACTTGTATATTATTACTCTTTTGTATCTAGAAGTTCCATCAACCAAACATGTATTTATTTTGAGATAGAGACCAGTGATGTTATTCCTTCGACCTTAGAGTCGCGCGTTATATTTCTGTGGTTTCCTTGTGGTTTTGAGTTTCCTTTTGAATTTTGATCCTCGCCGTTGGCGTTGTATATTATATTGCTTGCGTGGTTGTGACCGTCGATTGATGAAGAGCTAGCTCCCGCTTGGGGATGCCTTTTTATTGATTTCGTATACTATTCATGTTGTATCCCGTTTGGGGGCCAGTTTTTACAAAGGAGACTCTGCCGAAATTTTCAGGAAATTTTTGATGTTTTTAAAAACCGCATAATTCGGCTTATGCTATTGAAACTACTTGCTTTAAGTTGGTTTTTCCTGCACTCTACATCTTTTCTTTGTTTGGATTTCTGGGCTTTCGGTTTACTTAGATTACGTACGCCTCGAGACGTTCGTAGTTTAAGTGCCGGTCATGTTCCGTACTTTCGGGTCGTGACACTAACCTAGATCAGAATGGTTATCAATTTATCTAATCAGGAAACCTCCCACTGTACCATCAAATTCTCCTCTAAACCTGAAAGAAGAATCAATCGGGATCACCCGAAGAGTAAACCAACTCATCAGTGAGAATCGGGATCCAACTCTTATCGCATGATAACGTGAAGGAATCCACTCATGTTATCACACTCCAGAAGGTATGCGCATACTTGGCAAGTTTCAGTTTCTTTAGAAACTCCCGATATTATTTTTGCCTCATGCTCTTATGATATTGACGAAGGTCAACAAATCATAAGTCACATGTCAAGTTCTACCCGTCATTGTCCAGGTTAATTTGAACCCACCCGTACAAGCCCTTGACAAAGGTCAACAAGGCTATATGACTGTCCCAAACCAACGCATCTATCTATGTAACAAATGAATACCCCAGCAGCTACCAAGCACTATGCCTTGATGAAGGTCAACAAACATAGCTTGAATACTACCGACCATCCATAAGGAATGACGGAGGGCTACGGCTGGTTTTTGGCGAAAAACCTTTAACGTAATGAACTTGATCTTGTTGAAGAAACCTGATAGCTTTTTATAAAAATATAGTGGCGAAAACCTTTTGCTAAAGAGGTCACTCCCGGTGAAGGGATCTCGGCTCTTTCCTCGTGGAATGAGGTGCAGGATATTCCAACTGAATACCGCGATGCAAAGCAACTTGTAATCGACTATAGTGAAGTTATTACCCTGACGTAAACTTCTGCCCAAGGGGTCACTCCCGGTGAAGGGATCTCGGCCCTTGCCTCGTCGAATGAGGTGCAGGATATTCCAACCGAATATCACTGTGCAAAACAAAAGGAAACATCTTTGTAATAACACTTTTTAAAATTGGTTCCAACAACATCAAATATAGGTTTGTTTTACTTGCATTGATAAGAATCAACGCAGTCCCATCAATCAATCACACTAAAAAAGAACGAAAAATAAAATGTACGTATATGCCATCCGCATGCGTCACTGGGTCCCGTCATCACCCGTTAGGTTACTTAACTAACGACAGAGCGGGGACTGGACTAGCGCGGGTGTAAAACATATACAACATCTAATATTATATATACCAATATACAGTAATCGCTCCAGGCGTGATAATATGCAACATTACAGAAAAGTAATAAGCATCACAGAACAATACAGATAATCTAGGATTCCCGGGTTTCACAGAGCCGCTACTGAAACCCGACGTTCCCCTGGTCATGTGGATAGCCTGTGCAATGAAACCTAGACCCCTACGGGTGCAGCAAGTTACCCGCCAAAACCTGAAGTGAGGCAGCCCCCTACAGCATATGAATGGACCACCCGGCACTTCACTGAATCCGGTAACTTGAGCACCCCTTCTTGGGTCAACCTGTACCCCCTATGAGTGCGGCGAATAGTCTGCTAATTCTAGAGCGAGGTCCCTTTGCCTCTCAAAGCCATGAGATACGGACCTGTTGCCCTCTAGAACCCGGCTATCCGTTTACTCCGTCGCGGGGTAATCCTAGTACAGAAAAGAAAATATATACAATGGGTACATCGACCTCAACCCGGTCGTGTCCTAAAAAGAATATTATACAAACAGGCAGTGACGGCAGTCCACATGTTGGACGCTCGCCCCGCAATATCAAATGTACAAATAAATCCAAATAGCACTACCATTGCACACTGCTATCCAACACGACATATCCGCAACATCACAGCACAACACAGAACATCAACGCGAATGTCACGTTCGCAAACCCGTCTAAAAGAACTATAGCAATTAGACACGGTTTACCGCTCGAATGACGTTCACGGTTGGAGATATAATGTAAATACTGCATACTAACAAGTTTAAAATTTCGATCGACAAAATTTTCCGAAGTGGGCCCCACATACATCTGCTGTACTGTAACAAAAACTGGGCCTAAAAGATATATACCAGAAACCATAATTTTCAATGTAGACCCAACAGAAGAAATTTGGCACAATGAAGCTCCAATATGGCCGCGGATCCGCGGCCTTACGGACAGTTCACAGTATCAAATTTCTTCTGTGTTCTTCAAAAAGCCTGCTTAATTTTCTGTGATATGCAAAATAATTTTTAGACCCTTTTAAAAATCGACAGAAACTTTAACCCAGAAAACTGTAGTTTCGGAAATTCCGTTCGATCGATATTTTAAACGCGTTAGCACAAGTTAGTAAAGTTTAATGGTGAGGCTGTGATACCACTGTAAGTGCACGGTAGCGTCCCGGCCGTCTAAACAGACTCCAAATGCGGAACAAAAACTTTTACAACTGGCGCTATCGTGTACTGTAACCCGGATCTGCCATTAAAGCTAAACTAACAAACTATAAAGTGGGTAGAAATATTATACCGAATGATCCGAGTCCTTCGGTCTTCAACCATCACCCCACGCTTTGTTGCGCCGGCTCCGATCTCCTGAATCTCCAGTCTCCTCATCCAGGTGGCACCACGTCAACGGATCTTTAAACGGGCTCCCGCCTCTGAACCGAGGCAACTCGATCATCAAGTTTGCTAAAAGAGATGACCAAGATTGATGTAGAGAATGAGTAGAACATTTTGTCTCGCTTCGTCCAAAGCCATGGACAAACGGTTAATGAAGTTGCCTTTTGAATCGGGAAAATGAGAAATGGGCATATGAAATTTCCATGAAACAAATTCCTAATCTTTTTTTTTCAAATGAACAACCATAATCAAATGAGAAGAGGGGCCGGCCATATATAAGGAGGAGGGGGGTGAGTGTAGGAGAGGAGTGGCGACCATAAAGATATGATACTTATCATAACACACATAAAGAAACATGACTCACTAATGACACCTAGTATGAACACATTAAAAGTAAAGGATGAATCATAAACCTAGTCACCCTTGCATTAAATGAATCATTAAATGCACTAATGAGTCACTTAACACCTCACCATCCTAGTCACCTTCTAGAAGCTTCCACACTCATCTCAAGAAAAGATAAATCCGCATTTAACCGAATGTTAAATACGGCTGATAGAAAACTGAAAACTTGCAACTTCCAAAAGTGATCCTGAAACGAATTTCAGGATAACCCCGTAATAGTATAAACATACCCGCATTTGTATTACGACCGAATACAAATGCAACTGAGACAAAGATATTATATCTACACAGTATAATACTGGGATCCGGCTTAAACCATAGCCTACCAGTATTATCTGCCCGAAAAATGACACGTACGAAAATGCACGTGCATTTTCCGAACCCTGCCATAAAACCATACGGCCTCTACAACGTTTCGCCTGAACTTGGGAAACTGTCGATGGGGGACTCTAATGACTCATCAACACACCAGCACTGGGTATAACCACTAGCACGTCAGAGGTACGAGCTGTACGTAACGTTTGCCTATGTATTGATTGAAAGGGAAGCTGACGAGCGAACTCATCCATAAACCCTACTTAGCCTAACAGTGACAATATACATACAGTCCGGTCCGTTCGTCTAAAGAGTATCGCATATCGAGTCTAGGGGGTGGATAAAGTTAGACCCCCTAATAACGCGATAAATCGTGTCGGCATGAAGCCCATCACCACCTGAGAAACTACTAATCCAAATCAGTAATTCTCCACTACCTCGGCCGAGGATTTCTAGTGATGGCCACCCGTGCACTGTGCGACATCAACCCCCAATACCGGGAGAGACGAATCCCCGACTATCCGCTCACTGCCTCCATGTAGCTCGGGACTGTACCCAACTAAAACCTGTTTGCACGTCTCCTTTGAGCGTGGTAGGGTAGTAATCAAAGCACAGTGGGAACTTACACAAGACAAATGACGATCTCAGGTCGACAAACTAACCTGTACACATGTCACCAGGGAACTGCTATCTGACGATATGTATAATACCAACTAGCATGTTCCCGGCGAGTCCTGTCCGGTGTACTCATAACCTAATGAGCACCTGTATACATCTTAGGTGAACCAACTGACATCAGTGGCTTGTGAGACCGGCCACCGCCCCTCGTCGGGGTCTCGACTGTATACACTAGTCTACTCTGGAGTATCGATGCCCTGTCTCGAAACTCCCACTACTAGGGACACTTTAAGGATGTGCTTACAGACCCCAGCTCCCACGTATATGATCGTCATCATACTGCTGGCAGTCAAGCAAGAATCCTATGGGCTCTATCAACATGCAATAGTGAACTAAAACATGTTTACGATGATAAAGACAAACCAGATAGCATACTATCATCTCGAGCAAGACTGTCATATCGGTATAGGTCCTCCCTCAATCATTGCAATCATGTACCTGCGATCCAATAATTGACTTTGAGGGCACTATATCCAACAAAGGGTATGTCGCTCACAGGCAACACTTCAAGAGGATGAAGCGTGAAGTTCGTCGACAGCGGAAAAATACGACAGACGAACGTGGAAGAGCTGTCGGCAACTGTCACATGGTTGATAGCAGGGGATCGCAAGTTCTCACCTTCGGGAGCGATTTGGAAGAAGAAATGGCTCTCGGCCCTCTCTTCAAAGAATCCACCTCAGAAAAGGAGGAAGAAACGAAAAGCTGCGAGAACATTCAGCTGCGCAATCGTACGCTACCTGAAAAGAATCTCGGACCCGTAAACAACGGATCGAACAAAAAGAATAAAGGGAAAGAAAAGGTCCCTCAGGATATCAACCCCGATGGTCGAGTCGTCGAAGAGCTTGTAGCCAAGGACCTGCCTAAGAAAAACAGGGTGGATTACAACGTTCTGGCGCACCTGAGAAAAATACTATCGCAACTAAGCATTCTAGATGCCCTTCTGCTATCTAAAGAGATGAGAGATTCTTTGATCAAGGCACTACAAGAGCCCGAGCAGTTCTAAGCTTTCCTCGCCGAAGAAAAGATGAAGGATTGGCTAGAAGAAGTGCGCACGGCCGATATCACCTTCGGCGATGAAGATCTCCTCCTCGGAACATGCGAGCACAACCGTCCCCTTCATGTCTCCGGATACTGTCATGATATCAAGATAGGCAAAATCTTGGTTGACAATGGGTCCTCCGTCAACCTCCTCAATGTAAGAGTGTTGAAGGAAATCTGCATGAGCGTTCAGCACCTCTCTCGTGCTAAAATCACTATCTCCGGGTTCGACTCCCAATCATTACAGACGCTCGGGTCTGTGATATTGACATTACGCTTTGGGTTGCTCGTCACGGACATCAAATTTCATGTCATTGACGCCAAGACATGTTACAATGCTTTGCTCGGCAGACCTTGGTTACACGAGTACAACATCATCCCTTCTACACAACATCAGTGTATGAAGTATTTCAAGGATGGTCTCGAGTATACCGTGACAGAGGAGTTGAACCCATTCTCCGTGAACGAAGTCCGAAAGTACAAAGATGCAAAATACTTCTTACCAGATTTCGAAGACACGGAAAGATACCACAAACCGAAGAACAAAGCTATCACCACTATTCCGGTCTTCGGGAGTGATACCGAGGAGGAAGAAGAAATAGTTTATTCAGGGCCGCCCTAATGCAACAAACCGGGACCGTCCACCCCTATTCTGGTCTTCGGCAGCGACTCGGAAGATGAGGTCAATGTCATATTTTCTGTTCGGCCATCGATACAAGCCTTTGCTGATGATGATCGAAGTTTGCAAATCGCCATAGTTTCGCAAGAGCATTACAAAGAGCTCGACGCGCTTAATACCTATAGTGTGCAGGAACTGCATACATTCTACGTCCTTCCCAGGCGAAAAGATGAAAAGGCGATCCTCTTTTATCGATCCACGGAAACCAAAGTGGAGAAAGAAATTTGGCATGGGGTCGATTCTACACTTGACAGGCTCCAGCCCATCCGTCTGCCCAGATACTGTAAGTCTATGTCACTCACCCCGGTACTTACGGGGAGGCGGAATAGGTAAAAAACAAATATTTTATCACAAGGTAACATAGACTTAGCTTGAGAATCATTGCTAAACCGTTTCTAACAAACTACAAGAGCTTCTATCTACTATGCAAGGAGATTATACCTCATGCTACAAGTCCTTCGGGTCTTCTCCGCTATCCACCTTGTCTCCGTAGGCTCCATGGGTTGGTCCAGATCGTGACTTCTTCAACGGCCTCCTTGAGTCGAAGATGATACACCCGAGAGTCTATAGTCCGAGCTCCACCTCAAGAACCGAGGTAACCAAGGCAACAAGTTTTCCACACTTGATGTCCTAGGTGATGTAGAGTATGATGGTGGATTTGTTTGTCTATTTGAATCCCAACTTGCTCAACACATGAGACCTTTTGGGATTTCTAATGAGGAAGAAGAAAAAGAGCAATATGAGAGCTCATTTGAAGAGAGAGAATGCAAATGAGATAATGAGCCATGAAAAAATAAAAACCAATCTTTTATTATGATAATTATGATGGCTAAGTTGATTTGACCACTATCATGTCTCATTTAATGCTAAGCAAGAAAATATCTTATGCTTAGCAAAAATATCTAGGTCAACATAAGTCAACAAGTCAAATGGTCAAACTCTAATTAGCCATGACACAATTATCAATAAAAAAAGATTAGTAAACATTTTCCACCACCTCATAATTGTTCTAATCAAGTCAATAGTCAAAACCGTAATGAGACATCTCCTTCTTCGTCCTCACAACCGTGCATACACACTCACATCCGTATTCCGAAGAATACGAATACCAAGAGACAAAACTGATCCATCTATACAATACTAGGATCCGGCTTAAACCAAAGTCCACCAGTATCATCTGCCCGAACATCATACGCGCACAAGTGCACGTAAGTGATCGAAGCCTTGTCGTAAAACTATACGGCCTCTATACCTTTTGCCCAGTGCAGGGAAACTCTCTGTGTGGGACTCTAAAGACTCGACACTACGATGGCAGTGGGTTTAACCACAGGCCGCAAGCGGTACTAGCTGTACGTAACGGTCCCCAGGTAGATGTCGATAAGAAGGCAGATGAGGAAAACCCATCCGAACTCCTACTGAGTCTGAGTGTGACAATCTCTGTACAGTCCGGTCTGTTCGTCTAAGAGTATCGCATATCGGGCCTAGGGGCGATAAACGTCAGACCCCTAATAGCGATATAAGTCGTGTCGGAGTATAGCCCAGAACACCTTGAGAAGCTACTGGAACACCTACTAGTAAATCTCGCTTTCCCTGGCCAGGGACTTTGTGTAATGGCTCTCCAGACACAGCACGATATCAACCCCCAATACCGAGAGAGACGAATCCTGTCTAATCGACACTGCCTCCAAGTGCTTCGGGACTGCACCCAACTACTATGTTTGCACGACTCCTTTGAGCCGTGGTAGGGTAGTAATCAAAATACAGTGGGAACACACTCGAGGCGAAGTGGCAGTGTCAAGTCGATGGACTAAGCTGTACTCATGTCACCTGGGAACTGCTATCTGAAGATAGGTATAGTACCAACCAGCAGTTCCCGACGAGTCCTGTCCGGTATACTCGTAACCTAACGAGCACCTGCATACTATCACCAATACGACGTACTAATGGCTGTGGGACAGACCATCTCCCCTGCTGGGATGAGAAGCGTATACACTAGTCTACTCCGGAGTATCGATACCCCGCCTCGATAATCCTACGACTAGGGACCTGTATAAGGATGTGCTTGTAGATTACCCAGCCCCCACTAGTGTGACTGCCATCACAACGCTGGTAATCAAGCAAAGATCCTAAGGGCTCCACTAATATGTATAAGCGGTGTGCTAAAAGAAACACATGCACATATTAAAGTAGAAACAAACCAAGTAGCATACTACCATTTTGAGTAAGACTGTTAATACAACTGTGAATATCCCAAGCATCCATTAAGTAATATACAAACCAGTATGATACAATAATGGCCTCTAGGGCATATACACTAACAATCTCCCACTTGCACTAGGGCCATGTGCTGGCATATCGCTGACCTATCATCTCGAATAGCCTCTCGAACTGCGTCTGAAGGATGACCTTTGTGAATGGATCTGCAGTGTTATTCTCCGTATCTACTCTCTTCACCTCGATCTCCCAGCGATCTATGATCTCCCTGATCAGGTGATACCGCCTCAAAATGTGTCTGGACTTCTGATGGGGCCTGGGTTCCTTCGCTAAATCTATAGCGCCGTTGTTATCGCAATACAGCGGTATTGGATCAACAATGGTTAGAACCACCTGAAGTTCTGTGAGGAACTTCTTCATCCAGACAGCTTCTTTTGCGGCATCGCAAGCAGCTATGTACTCCGATTCCATCGTCGAGTCTGCAACGGTATCCTGCTTGGAGCTCTTCCAACAGACTGCCCCTCTATTGAGGGTAAAGACATAACCCGACATGGACTTGGAGTCATCCTTATCACTCTGGAAGCTGGAGCCAGCAAAGACCTCGATCTGGAGGTCTTTTCCCCCATACACCAAGAACATCTCCTTAGTCCTTCTTAGGTACTTGAGAATGTTCTTTACTGCTATCCAGTATTTCTCCCCTGGGTTTGACTAATACCGGCTTACAACGCTTAATGTGTATACTACATCTGGTCTGGTACACAACATTGCATACATTATAGAGCCTACCGCAGATGCGTAGGGTATAGATAACATGCGAGCTCTTTCCAAATCAGTCTTGGGAGACATCTCTTTAGAGAGGGTGATTCCGTGACAAGCCGGTAGATTACCGCGCTTAGAATCTTCCATACTGAATCGTTTCAGTATGGTGTCAATGTACCTGAACTGTGAAAGTCCCAACATCCTTTTAGATCTATCACGATAAATCTGGATCCCCAGAATGTAGGAGGTATTACCCAGGTCCTTCATGGAGAACCTCTGTGACAAGAATCCTTTGACTGACTATAGCATAGGAATGTCATTTTCTATTAGGAGAATGTCATCCACGTACAAGACGAGGAATACTATAGTTCTCCCTACAATCTTACCGTAGATGCATGGTTCATCTGGATTTTTGATAAAGTCGAATTCTTTGACAGTATCATCAAAGAAGATGTTCCAGCTCCGCGATGTCTGCTTTAGTCCATAAATGGACTTAAGCAATTTGCACACTTTCCCACTGCTCCCACTTTGAATGAAACCCTACGGCTGATCCATATAAACGCACTCTTCCAAATTACCATTTAAAAAAGCCGTCTTTATATCCATCTGCCAGATCTCATAATCGTGGAAGGCAGCAATGACAAGAAGGATCCGAATGGATTTGAGCATAGCCACTGGAGAAAAGGTTTCGTCATAGTCCAAACCAGGTCTTTGACGAAAACCCTTTGCAACAAGTCTAGCCTTATGGGTTTCAACCTGTCCATCTACACCAATCTTCTTTTTGAAGATCCATTCGCAGCCTACGGGTTTTACCCCTTCTGGAGCAATGTCCAAAATCCAAACTTTGTTGGTGTACATGGACTCCATTTCGGTCCGCATTGCACCTAGCCATTTTACCGAGTCCCCGCTCTGAATGGCTTGCTGGAACGCTGAGAGAGAATTCCATTCTCTTTTAAGTAACCCAGGAACGCGGCACTTAAGTATTCACCACCTCGATCAGATCTCGGTGTCTTGATACTTTTGCCTGTTTGCTTTTCCACTTCATTCTTGTATTCCCGGAATTTCTTAAAGGCCTCGGATTTATGCTTCATCAAGAAGATATGTCCATACCTAGAGAAATCATCCGTAAAAGTAATGAAATAGGAATAGCCACCTCGCGCATGTGTAGACATTGGACCATATACATCGCTGTGTATGAGTCCTAAGTGCTCGCTCGCTCTTACTCCGTGTCCAGTGAACGGAGTCTTTGTCACCTTTCCTATGAGACAAGATTCATAAGTAGCATAAGACTGGTATTCGAATGGATTCAAATATCCCTCTCTATGTAACTTTGTCAACCATGTTTCATTGATGTGACCCAGTCTACAATGCCATAAGAAAGCCTGATTTAATTCCGGAGACTTTCTTTTAAGTGTGTTCTGGACACTGAAAACCTGAGCTTGATTTAATACGTATATACCGTTATCTAATGTACCTGACCCAATCATAGTCTGATTAAGGTGGATGTGGACCACATCGCTTACAAAAGTAAAATCATATCCTTCCTTAGAAAGTAAGGATACATATATGATATTACATGCTAGACTAAGCACATATAAACAGTTATGTAGAATCAATATCTGCCCACTTGTCAATCCTAGGTGATATTCCCCTACGGATTCAGC
Organism: Agapanthus africanus; assembly: GCA_030015575.1. Taxonomy (NCBI): domain Eukaryota; kingdom Viridiplantae; phylum Streptophyta; class Magnoliopsida; order Asparagales; family Amaryllidaceae; genus Agapanthus; species Agapanthus africanus. The sequence goes on from JASDDO010000028.1 coordinate 113,270,161, forward strand.
GTCCACACTCATTCCGTTTGCAACTCTGAGAGTTATATCATCTAACCTGATAACTCTACGGTTTCTCAATGCCTGTAATGAATTACAGATATGAGATCCTGATCCGGTATCTATTACCCAGAAAGTAGAGTTAATTGACATACAGTTTTCTATTACAAACACACCCGAAGCCGAAACCACAACATGCTTCGAATCCTGGATACTGGCTTCCAAAGCCCTGCAATCCTTCTGCCAATGTCCTTTCCCGTAACAATAGGAATGTCCCTCCTTCTCTACTTTTAGTTCTGAAACTTTTGCCATTTCCTTTCCTTCTACCTCCCTGGTTTCCTTCAGGGTGTAAGTAGAGGGTAGGGACTGCATAAACAAGTCAGCATATGACCAGTGTCCCAACGTGGTCTCTAGGTCCGTGAGCTTATAGCTAGTCATCGTAGGGACGTTGTCCCCTATATATGACCTGACAGCCAATCTCGCTTGAAGCAATTCTTTCAAGATCTCATATCTTGCGATATGAGATTGCTCTCCATATAAAACATTGTTATGGAAGAAGATGGAAGCTAAGTCCATCTTCTTGTGCTGCCTTTGGTATACACCATCAACTGAGACCAACACGAAGCACTTGGCATTCGCACTATCCTTTTCCCTTATCTTACGGATATCAGTATCCGTGACGATGGAAACTGGTCCTGAGACGGCAGGGGTTTGAGTAGTGAAGAGGTGTTCCAGCTTGTCATGGGTAATGGACATCTGGACAGAGCTTTGCCAGTCAATACAGTCAGATTCAGTCATTTTATTATCTAGATGTAACCTATGTCTGGTCACTGGGTCGCTACAATTTAAGAGAGAGAGAAGAAAAACACTTAGCATGATACTCTTGCAAGTTTAGATTGGTTTTTAATTTATCTAAACAGGATGGCTCCCACTGTTTCTCGAATCCTTCCTCAAACCATAAAAGAAGAATTAGTCAGGATTAATCTCACCGTACAATACTTGCTTAATCGTTCAGCCAAGCTAGTGTCGGTACTTCGAGAGAGGTTTTATGACGCTTTCGTGAAGTTCCTTAATTAAATAACCTCTTTTCCCTAGAGGCGTAGCCCCGCTAACACTGTTCTAGACACCTACTTGGTTTATAGCATTGATCGTTAAGTGAAAGAATCTCCTGAGGAGTAGCGGATACTCACAGTAAGATCGGGATCCAAATATCATTGTGTGATAATGCTGAAGGAATCCTACCAACATTATCAAACTCCAAATGGTATGCATCACTAGCAAGTTTCAGTTTCTTTAGAAACTCCCGATGTGGATTTTTGCCCCATGCTCTTATGACCTTGACGAAGGTTAACAAATCATAAGACACATGTCAAGTTCTACCGATCATTGTCCAGGTTAATTTGAACCCACCCGTATATACCCTTGACGAAGGTCAACAAGGTAATACGACTGTCCCAAACCAACGCATTTATCTATGCTACATATGAATACCGAGCAGCTACCAATCACTATGCCTTGACGAAGGTCAACAAACATAGCTTGAATACTATTGAATATTCATATGAAATGACGGAGGGCTACAAATTGTTTTGGTGAAACCGTGAACGTAGTGAACTTGATATAATCGAAGGAACCTTGATAGCTTTTAAAAGGAGTGGTTTAAGCTCCGCATTTTAAAAAGTTTTGCTGTTTTGAAAAAACCGAGTGGTTTTAAAATTGTTCCAACGATTCAGCTTTGATTTGTTTTCTTTGCATTAATATAATACGTCCCATCATTTAATCCTACCATTCCAAAAAACAACGAAAATATAACATACGCTTATGCCATCCGCAGTCGCCCCTGGGCCCCATCATCACCCGTTAGGTTACTTAACTAACGACAAAGCGGGGGCTGGACTAGCGCGGATGTAAAACATAAGCAACGTCTACTAGATATCATATATAGATATATACATTCGTCAGATGCAATGGCAGTCATTCCAGATCACAGATGAACACATTGGATATACTAGGAATCCGCACTTTGTTCGAGCCTGCAACGAAAGATGGATTACACGGTCGTGATGAATAGCCAAACCCTACCCTAGACCCCTACGGGTGCGGCAAACTACCCGCTAAATATCCGAAATGAAGCAGCCTCCCTCAACAAAGTGAGTAGGCCACTCGGCACTTCAAAGTACCCGGTAGTTTGTGCACCCCACCTTGGGTCTATCCTAAGAGCAGAAAATAGTAAAAGAAATAATATACAATGGTGGCTACAACTTCAACCCGGATGTGCGACCATAAAATAATATTACATCAATTTACAAGTTACATCAAATGAAAGATAAATAAACACTCATCTCACATCCCCAGCTATTCATCCACGATGATCTAACAAGTTCATATACACAATCCAACATCACAGAACACAGATATGTACAACCCCCACTAATCGACGTATAGCGATTAGTAGGCATTCAGTACATATATCACAACACAGAAGATCCGATTAGCTAAAATACTTAGAATTTCAATCGATTACCAGATTTGAATCTACCCTAAGAACAACACAGTACTCAAAAAATCTGGGCAGAAACAAAATATCAGAGAAATCACAAAACACCATGCTGGAACTCCGCAGGAAAAACGAGTTGAGTCGGAGTCGACTCGGCCGCGGATCCGCGGCGGAACGCTTGGTTCTGCCGCGGTTCCGCAGTGGTCTGACCGATTCACTTTCTCGTTTTTCTTGGGTGCCCATAAAAAAGCCTGCATGTATTTTTAAGGTCCCTGGAAAAAAATTTGGATCAGATTTTAAAAACGACAGAAAACGTGCCTTTTTGGTTCGTGTTTTGCGATTTTTCCGATGATCAAATTTCTAATACTTTGCTAACATATTAGTAATGGTTTAGCTAGGCTCTGATACCACTGTAAGTCTATGTCACTCACCCCCGTACTTACGGGGAGGCGGAATAGGTAAAAAACAAATATTTTATCACAAGGTAACATAGACTTAGCTTGAGGATCTTTGCTAAACCGTTTCTAACAAACTACAAGAGGTTCTATATACTATGCAAGGAGATTATACATCATGCTACAAGTCCTTCGGGTCTTCTCCGCTATCCTCCTCGTCTCCGTAGGCTCCATGGGTCGGTCCAGATCCTGACTTCTTCAACGGCCTCCTTGAGTCGAAGATGATCCACCCAAGAGTCTATAGTCCGAGCTCCACCTCAAGAACCGAGGTAACTAGGGAAACAAGTTTGCCACACTTGATGTCCTAGGTGATGTAGAGTATGATGGTGGATTTGTTTGTCTATTTGAACCCCAACTTACTCAACACATGAGACCTTTTGGGATTTCTAATGAGGAAGAAGAAGAAAAGCAATATGAGAGCTCATTTGAAGAGAGAGAATGCAAATGAGATAATGAGCCATGAAAAAATAAAAACCAATCTTTTATTATGATAATTATGATAGTTAAGTTGATTTGACCACTATCATGTCTCATTTAATGCTAAGCAAGAAAATATCTTATGCTTAGCAAAAATATCTAAGTCAACATAGTCAACAAGTCAAATGGTCAAACTCTAATTAGCCATGACACAATTATCACTAAAAAAAGATTAGTAAACATTTTCCACCACCTTATAATGGTTCTAATCAAGTCAATGGTCAAAACCCTAATGAGGCATCTCCTTCTTCGTTCCTCACAACCATGCATACACACCCGCATCCGTATTCCGAAGAATACGAGTACCAAGAGACAAAAACTGATACATCTATACAATACTAGGATCCAGCTTAAACCAAAGCCCACCAGTATCATCCGCCCGAATATCATACGCTCACAAGTGCACGTAAGTGATCGAAGCCTTGCCGTAAAACCATACGGCCTCTACACCTTTTACCCAGTGCAGGGAAACTCTCTGTATGGGACTCTAAAGACTCGACACTACGCTGGCAGTGGGTTTAACCACAGGCCGTAAGCGGTACTAGCTGTACGTAACAGTCCCCAGGTAGATGTCGATAAGAAGGCCGATGAGGAAAACCCATCCGAACTCCTACTGAGCCTGAGTGTGACAATCTCTGTACAGTCCGGTCTGTTCGTCTAAGAGTATCGCATATCGGGCCTAGGGGCGGTAAATGTTAGACCCCTAATAGCGGTATAAGTCATGTCGAAGTGTAGCCCAGAACACCTTGAGAAGCTACTGGAACACCTACCAGTAAATCTCGCTTGCCCTGGCCAGAGACTTTGTGTAATGGCTCTCAAGACACAGCGTGATATCAACCCCCAATACCAGGAGAGACGAATCTTGTCTAACCGCCACTGCCTCCAAGTGCTTCGGGACTGCACCCAACTACTACCTGTTTGCATGACTCCTTTGAGCCGTGGTAGGGTAGTAATCAAAATACAGTGAGAACACACTCGAGGCGAAGTGGCAGTGTCAAGTCGACGGACTAAGCTGTACTCATGTCACCTGGGAACTGATATCTGAAGATCGGTATAGTACCAACCAGCAGTTCCCGACGAGTCCTGTCCGGTGTACTCGTAACCTAACGAGCACCTGCATACTATTACCAGTACGATGTACTAATGGCTGTGGGGACAAACCATCTCCCTTGCTGGGATGAGAAGCGTATACACTAGTCTACTCCGGAGTATCGATGCCCCGTCTCTATAATCCTATGATTAGGGACCTGTATAAGGATGTGCTTGTAGATTACCCAGCCCCCACTAGTGTGACTGCCATCACAACGCTGGTAATCAAGAAAAGATCCTAAGGGCTCCACTAATATGTATAAGCGGTGTGCTAAAAGAAACACATGCATATATTAAAGTAGAAACAAACCAAGTAGCATACTACCATTTTGAGCAAGACTGTTAATACAACTGTGAATATCCCAAGCTTCCATTAAGTAATATACAAACCAGTATGATACAATAATGGCCTCTAGGGCATATACACTAACAGATACTACACAGAAGGATTATGTTAAGGCGCCAAGGCATACCCTTCAAACAGACTGCTCGAAAAGCTCAGTTCTACAACAGGATCTGGAACGTCCCCGGAACTCAGCGAAAATTGCTTAACGGGAGAATTGAAGCGATCGGGCTTGGATATGTTCAATCCAAGAAATGGGAGCGATTCCAGGGCTGCTATGTTATACATGATTTCGATGAAGAAAGAGATGCTCTACGAGAAGACGCTAACCTTTGAACCAGAACGATATCCCGCCGTGAAAATACCAAGTCCTTCGTTCGAAGAACAGATGGACAAGATAATAAAGGAAGCGGGTCAAAAGGTCTGGGATGACCACAGCCGCGAAATAGCCATTTATGAGAAAGCCAGGACCCAGCACCTCCTTTAGCAGGCTGCGGAGAATGACGATGCCCTTCGTCGCCAGCCCGTCATACGGAAGACTCGACGCGGAGGCAAAAACAAACTAAAGAATGGAAAAAGCGTTCGACAGCGACAAAGCGGGTCCAAGAAGCCACGCGATCGAGAATTGAACAGCCAGGATTCGTCTCTTATAAAGAAGATGGGTCGAGCATATTCTTTTCCCCAATACAAGACGGGGAAGATATTCAATTTTGTCATGAAACATCAGATGATTACCCGCCCGGAGTCCAAGCACCCCGAGCAAGCAGGCGAGGTCTCTCACCCAGACTATTGCTCCTATCACCGAGCAATAGGACATCCTCTTGAAGACTGCTTTACCTTCAAAGACTGGGTAGAAGACCAGTATCAGCAAGGCAGGTTCGCTTTATCCAACAGTTGGAGGGTAACCCCGCCACAGAAGCATGAACCAAAAGTCACGTATACAGCAAGAGTAGAGATGTATCAACATCGGTCTTGGATGCGATCTCGTACCTGTCACGCGATAGCGCTGTCAGGAGAAAGAGTACGTGAGGATATGGATGACCACCCCTGGTGCTTCGAAAACGATGATGACGAGGTGATCTCAGAGTTTCCACCAGCATCAAAAGAATTGGAAGATGGGATACATACTACTGCAGATAACCTCAAGAAAATCGACTTGGGGACGGCAAGTGACCCACGGCCGACGTTCGTCAGTGAGCTATTGTCTGAAGAAAAGGTGGCTACACTAAAAGACGTGCTCATGCAGTATAAAGACTGCTTCGCATGGAACTATTCCGAGATGTCAGGACTAGATCCAGAGATTGCTATGCACAAATTGGCGATATCTCCGGACATCATGCCAGACAAACAAGCGCCGAGAAGGATACGGCTCGAGCTTGAGATGAGTATCAATGCCGAAGTCAAGCTAATTGACTCCGGCTTCATCCAAGAAGTTCAATACCCTGACTGGATTGCCAACATCGTCCCAGTGATGAAGAAAAATGGGACAGTGCGCATCTGCGTGGACTTTCGGGACCTCAACAAAGCATGCCCGAAGGACGATTTTCCTGTACTGGTTACCGAGCTAATGATAGATAACACGTCCACTCACAAAGTCTTCTCCTTCATGGACGGATCATCAGGGTACAATCAGATAAAGATGCACCCCGAAGACCAGAAGTATACCGCTTCCCGGACCACTTTGGGCATATTCTGCTACAAAGTGATGCCTTTCGGTCTGAAGAACACCGGCGCTACCTATCAGAGGGCCATGACGAAGATTTTCAATGACCTCATACATGAAGTCGTCGAATGTTATATCGACGACCTTGTGGTGAAAAGAAAATCGCACGAGGAGTATTGGGAGCATCTAAAAATAGTGTTACAACGTCTTCGGAAATACAACTTGAAGATGGACCCTCTGAAATGTGCGTTCGGAGTTACCTCGGGCAAATTCTTAGGATTCATCGTACGACATCGAGGCATCGAAATAGACCCATCAAAGATCAAGGCGATCATGGAAATGCCTCCGCCAAGAACTCTCAAGCAACTGCGGTCTCTCCAAGGGAAGCTTGCATATATCCGGTGGTTCATAGCTAACCTCTCTGGCAAATGCCGCCCCTACAGTCACCTAATGAAGAAGGGGAGCCCATTCGTATGGGATCGCAAATGCCAAAGTGCACTGGACAAAATCAAGCAATACCTACAGAATCCTCCGGTGCTAACTGCTCCGGTCAAGGGAAAGCCTCTCATCCTGTATACAACCGCCCTTGAGGGTTCTCTAGGCGCATTATGGGCACAGAAGAACGACCAAGGGAAAGAGAGAGCCCTCTACTATTTGAGTCGAGTTCTCCTGGGGGAAAAAAACAACTACTCCCCTATTGAAAAACACTGCCTGGCTTTAATTTTCGCGATAACGAAGCTCAGACACTACGCTTTGGCATATGAGGTCCATCTCATATCAAAGGTGGATCCTCTCAAGTATTTGATGTCAAAAGTCATTCTAACGGGACGGCTAGCTAAATGGGCCCTACTCTTATTGGAATTCTCGGTGACATACCGACCTCTCAAAGCAGTGAAAGGCCAGGCCATCGCCGACTTCCTCGCTGAGCATCCAATACCTGCGACTCTCCCCTAAATTGCGAATTGCTAGACGAGCACGCGTTTGACACGATCAACGGGGAGAAGGGAGAGTGTGACACCCGATGGGAACTCTACTTCGATGGGGCATCTTCTATGAAGAAGCGAAAGCATAGCTCCCCGATAATCAAATCGGGGGTAGGCCTTATCTTCATGACTCCACAAGGAGGGATAATGCGCTTCGCCTTCTCCTTAACAGAGCTGAGGACAAACAATGAAGCTGAATATGAAACTTTGATAGCAGGTCTTGAGATCGCTGTCGCCATTAGAGTTGAAAACCTCCTCATATACGGAGACTCCCAGCGGTCGTTACTCAAGTAAACGGTGACTATCAAACGTGTAAACCAGAATTGGTGAAGTATGGCTAGAGAGTACAACAACTGCTGACCCGAATCCCTTCCTACGCCCTGGAAAGCATACCACGAGCGGAGAATAGCAAAGCGGACGCGTTATCTAAACTCGCTAAAGAACTGGCTGACGAAGACTTCGTTGACGTGAGGATCGTTGTGCAAAGCCGTCGGGTTCTTGCACCGGCAGAAATATCTCCGGAGTCGTCCGAAGAAAAGGGAGCTACCGAGCAAACGACCCTATAAATAAAAGACTAAGAAAATATTAAGGATTGGAGAGAAGTCTTTATAGACTACTTCAAATCCCGTCGAACACCTAAAGATGCGTCCTCAAGACATCAGCTTATGAAACAAGCTCTATCCTTCGCCTTTGTCAATGATACTCTGTATAAAAGATCGTTCGACTCCCTGTGGCTAAGATGCCCGGTACCTGAAGAAGCAAAGAGAGTCGTCCAAGAAACTCACGACGGACTCTGCGGTTCTCATCAAGCCGGGCCGAAGATGAAGCTGGAGATCAAAAGGATGGGTTATTATTGGCCCATAATGATCCAAGACTGCCTCAAATACGCGAAGCAGTGCCACTCGTGCCAGATTCACGGGGACTTTATCCACCAGCATCCAAATCCGCTACATCCGACGGTGGCTAGCTGGCCGTTCGAAATGTGGGGAACTGACATAATCGGGCCCATTGAACCAGCATCGTCCAGAGGACATCAGTTCATACTGGCAACAACCGATTACTTCTCCAAGTGGGCAGAAGCAATACCGCTAAGATATGTGAAGACGGAGAATATCCTCCATTTATTCAAGACACACGTCATCTATCGGTTCGGCACTCCGCGACAGATTATCTCCGATAACGGACCGGCCTACAGAAGTCACAAAATCAGCCGTTTCGCACAACAATATAATATAGACTGGAGATACTCTTCGGTCTGTAATCCCTGAGCTAACGGTGTGGCTGAGGCTTTCAACAAGACATTGACAAAGATCGTGAAAAAGACGGTGTCCAAAAATAAGAAGGAATGGCATGAGAGACTACATGAAGCTCTCTAGGCGTATCGAACTACATTCAAAATGGCCACAAACACAACGCTGTATGCGTTGGTATTCGGCACTGAAGCGGTACTCCCCTTGGAGATAGAGCTGCCCTCCTTACGAGTGGCGGTTTATTACGAGCTAACAGACAAAGACAATGCTCATCTTCGGCTTGAGGAGCTCGACGCGCTCGACGAAACCCGGCTCATAGCGCAGCAAAAATTGGAAGCCTACAAAGCAAAAATGACACGCTCATACGAGAGATTGACTAGGCCGAGAACATTCCGCCAAGGCGAACTCGTGCTAGTGGTCAAAAGACCTATGATCCCCAATCGTGCCAAACGGGGGAAGTTCGAGCCAAACTACGAGGGCCCGTACATCATAGACAAAGTCTACCAGGATAGGGCTTACCTGCTCATCGATATGCATGGCGAAAGACCCTTCAGGCCGATAAACGGTCGGTTCCTAAAGAAATACTACGCCTGACGAGTTACGACCCAGGGTAATGATAGATGACGACGCCTTTGTCCGCTCGCTATCTTCCCAGGCCCAAACTCCAGAAGTGGTAGCCAACAAAACCGTTGCAACAACGGACCGAAATGTCCTAAAACTAACGACGGACCGAGATGTCCTAAAACAAACAATGGACCGAAACGTCCCTAAACTAGCGACTGACCGGGACGTCTATAAACTACTACGGACCGCAACATCCCAAGGCTGACGCAAAAAAAACGGTACGTCCATAAGCGAGATGGGCACGGATGAAAACCCGAAAGGGCTCCGTGAGTAAGAACAGCAGGACTACCGGTGAGTTTGTGAAAACCCGAAAGGGCGCAATCTCGTTAAAAGACACTTACAAGGTCCTCTCGACCCTGTAAGGAGAAACCACCTGCGTGAGATCCTTACGACTCACAAAGGAGCAACAAACTTAGGGATCCCCACGATTTCTAAGGAGAAATTACACTTGCGAGATCCTCACGACTTGTAAGGAGAACCCTTTTATGAGACCCTCACGGCTCATAAGATTCAAAAGCCTTATGCTACAGGGATCTGAACCTGTTCTTAAGCCATCACAATCCCCAGATTGCCCTACAAGCGGTTCAATGCTGACCCTTATATACAATCTACGGGCACGAATAAACATTTCCCTAACAAAGTCCCACTCGCGACTAGGGATATGCTCACACAGTGAACGACCCTTGTAAGTCCTCTCGACTTATAAGGAGAAAACACTCTTGTAAGATCTTTACGACTTATAAGAAAACACACACTTAGGAATCCTCATGATTCCTAAGGAGAAAATGCACCTACGAGATCCTCACGACTCGTAGGGAGAAATACCTTTATGAGACCCTTACGGCTCGTAAAGTCAAAAAACCTTAGTCAACAGGATCCTAACCCTGTTTGCTAAGACACCTTTGTTCGACATCGACAGAGACAAATGATGATTCGCTCCTGGAAATGTCCCAGTGGTAGCAATGCTGATGCCTAAATCGGTAAGCCCTTTCACGGCAAATGATGATTCGCTCCTGGCAATGTCCCAGTAGTAACGATGCTGATGTCTAAATCGGTATCAAATTCCAAGCCCTTTCACGGCAAATGATGATTCGCTCATAGCAATATTCCAGTCGTAGCGATGCTGATACTGAGATTGGCACCAGATTCCAAGTTCCACACTCGCGATAAAAATTTAGCGAGCTAAAAATGCATATGAAATAGCCGAAATGATGGGGCAACTTGCAACAAAATCAGCAAGTAAAAATACATGCATATAAAACAGTCGAAATGATTGGGCAACTCACAATAAAAAGTAGCGAGTAAAACGAAAAATAGCCGAAATGATTGGGCACCGCGAAAAATAGCCGAAATGATTGGGCAATTGCGACTTTCGCGATACAAAAAGCTGAAATGATAGAGCATCACGGAAAGAAAACACAAAATATATAAAATAAAATTTTTGCCCTACAGGTGAGATCACATCGATCCCTGTATACAATCCAGGGTTGCAAACAAAGAAGGAACCATATCATCCCACTAGGCTCCATCAGAAAAGAGATCCAAGTCTCGACGGCCACATCTACTGCTTGGAGACCCACAACAGCATTCCTCCTCATTCCGGCAGGATTCAGACGCGACAATCAACCTCGGAGCCATGGCAAAGTCCCTAGTTCCAAATCTCGACGGTTCGCAGACAACCTCGAGACCACCTTGACATTCGTCTCATTACAGCAGATGCAACGTCAACAAAGTGGAGCCACGGCAGAGTCCCTAGTTCCAAGTCTCGACGGCTACATCTACAGCTTGGAGACCCACAACAAGGTTCCTCCTCATTCCGGTAGGATTCAGACGCGACAATTAACCTCGGAGCCATGGCAAAGTCCCTAGTTCCAAATCTCGATAGTTCGCAGACAACCTCGAGACCACCTCAACATTCGTCTCATTACAGCAGACGCAACGCTAACAAAGCGAAGCCACGGCAAAGTTCCCGGTTCCAGGACTCGGCGATGCACAGACAACCGAAAGTCAATCCTGACCCCGTATGGCTAAAGACAATCCTGACCCCATATGGCTAAAGTCGATCCTGACCCCATATGGCTAAAGTCGATCCTGACCCCATATGGCTAAAGTCGATCCTGACCCCGTATGTGCTAAAGTCGATCCTGACCCTATATGGCTAAAGTCGATCCTGACCCCGTATGGCTAAAGTCAATCCTGACCCCGTATGGCCAAAGTCAATCCTGACCCCATATGGCTAAAGTCAACCCCTGACCCCATATGGCCAAAGTCAATCCTGACCCCATATGGCTAAAGTCAACCCCTGACCCCGTATGGCTAAAGTCAATCCTAACCCAATATGGCTAAAGTCAATCCTGACCCCATATGGCTAAAATCAACCCCTGACCCCGTATGGCTAAAGTCAATCCTGACACCATATGGCTAAAGTCAACCCCTGACCCCGTGGAACACGGCAAAAGTCAATCTTGACCCCGTGGAAAACGACCAAAGTCAACCTTCGACCTCCCCAACAAAGCAATGCTTTGACTCGGGAGTAGGTCAACTCATCAATTACTTGCGAGTCCTCTCGACTTGTAAGGAAGAAAATTCTCTCGGGAAATCCTTACAACTCTCAAGAGAAAAACACACTTGGGAATCCTCACGATTCCTAAGGAGAAAATACATCTACGAGTTTCTTTCAACTTGTAGGGAGAACAGTCTTTATGAGATCCTCACGGCTCATAAAATTGAAAATTCTTAGGTGACAGATCCTAACCCTGTCTCCTAAGCCATCACTGCCCTGCAAAGAGGTCAAGATGGACTATCTATGGGCCACACTCTCCGAAGTCGAACATCGACAAAGAGGGAAACAATCACCTATGAGTCCTCTCGACTTGTAAGGGAGAAAACTTTCTTGTGAGATCCTTACGACTCTCAAGAGAAAAACACACTTAGGAATCCTCACGATTCCTAAGGAGAAGATACACCTACTGTAACGTTTTGAAAATCGTTTCGGTGAAATTTCGAAAAAACGGTAAAATAAGGGGGTTTTCTGTAAAAAGTCAAAATGCAAATATCTTTATTATAAAATTAAATATACATATTCTAGCTATGTAATTGCTAGTATTTGGTGTTTATTGATCCACTGCTGAAATTTCAAATTTTCTGATATTTTTTTCGAAATTAATTATTTTAATATTATTTTAAGCCGGTAAGAAAATACATTAAATTAGCGATAAATACAAATTTAAATGGGCTAATTTTAATCTTTAAAATCATGTTAATTAAAATCTAGTTGTAATATAATTTTTTAGTATTTTATTTCAAGTTTTAATTGATTTATTTTATGGAAAACAAAAATATAGTTATTTTGAACTAAAACTTGCAAATATGGTATTGTGGGGGGTCTTTTTGCATAGAATTTTTTTGTAAAGTCTCTCACACTCACCCTCACTCCCTTTGGCCGGCTCCACACTATTGTAGCAGCCCAAGAATTTTATTTCCCTCTTTTTGACCTTAAATCATGTGAGAAATGGGTTAAAATAAGGTTTTTATATATAGTAAAGTAGGTGGGGGTATTATGGTAATTTGGGAGGGGCTTTGACTTGGATTCTTTTCCACAACTCCCCCACACCTCTCCCCACTCCCTCCTCAGCCGAAATTCCTGCAATAAACAGCCCCAAAATTTCCCCTCTCATTTTTCTTCTAAACTCATCAAAATTCCATTTAAACTTCACAATTTCAAGTCCATCCTTCATCCATTCTTCTTAACCTTTCTTGCATAGATTTTGGATGCTAGGAGGCCATCTTTAGAGTCAAAATTTCTTGCTAGATCTCTAGATCTAGAGGTATAATTCTTACCCATTTAAATTCTTATGGTTAGATTTCTTTAAATAAGTTGTTTTAGTGTTAATATTGGTGCTATTTTCATCTAGGATCTTCAAGAGAATGGTTTGAGTTAAACTAGGGTTTTTAGCACACCATTATTAAGTTAATTATTCTATTTTACTATCTAGTGTTTTATACAAACCAAATCTAAGAGTTTAACATGCTTTTTGGGCATCAAATTAGTGCTAATTTAGTGTTTCATGTATAGTTTGGGTTGGATTTTGTTAGTTATAAAATTCAAGAAAGGGTTTGAATGCAAGTTAGGGTTTTGTGAAATTGGTGTATGGTTGTGTAATGTATTAGGCTCTTATGGCTTGTTAAAACAAAGTTAGTAGCTAGTTGTTAATTGTTAGTTTAAAAATTATGATAATTACGCTAATTTGCTAACTAGCTATTTAAAATTGGTTAAATAATTGGGTTAAAAATGTAATTATGTTTTTATGACATCATTAACATTATTATGAGTGGTTTAATATCTTAGGTTATGCAAAACAAAGCTTAATTGTTGAATTGTGAATTTTGCTTTAAAAGGTGTTAAAAATTGATATTTTTGCAAACTAGGATTTTGGAATTTATGCAAATTGATGAGAATAAATTATAGGAATGGTTTATATGACTTTGTTATGATATTTAGTGAATATTGTGGATGCTAGGTTCGTTTATACATCGAGTTTTGTACTAAAACGGTGATTTGTGCATGCTAGATTTTCGGAAAAATGACTTTTTAAGTGAAATTGGGGTTTTTGTGAATTTGAAGCTATTTTATATTATAATTAGTGCTTGTAATTATACAATTGAGTGTGTTGGGAGTTTCCTCGATGGTTTGGCGTTTGTACGCCGACGTCGAGGGTTTTTGGGTCGATTTGCGAAAGCAACCATAGGTTTTGACCTATGTGGATTCGTGCGTCATTTTGGTCATGAGTCGGATTTTAAAGCGGTATGGTGCGTTATGATATGTAGGTACCCCATGTGGACTTCGAGACGACAAGCAAGCGCGTGGCGACGTCGGCACCGGCGAACGAGGACCAGGTGAGTAGATTTATATCTACGGGGAGAAGTCGGGTGGATGGCGTATAGCACCCCCGCAGTCCGTGGTGGTGTATACGGATGCGTATACACACCAACAATTTATTATATGTTATTTGGGATTAATAACGATGTTTAGGATGGATATTGGTGTGTTGGATTATTTTAGTGTTGCGAACCCTAGGGTAGTGTTGCACTACACATACACACCTACATACTTGCATACATTCCTATTTATATGTGCTCATGGGATTCTTTATAGTTATGTGATCACATGGGTATGGGACTATGTGTTCACATACGGATTTGAGGATGATACTTGGGATTGAGCTGAGTCGATGAGATTTGTTTTGTGGTTGTGATATCGGTAATATGGCAGGATTCGTACTTAAGGTACGCCCTGGTGTTATAGCGGATCTTGGGGCGGTGATACGGATGAATAGTGTTATAAATAAAATGGTCGACATGTGATCGTGATATGAGGCATGATATGCTAGGATATTGATATTAGGCCGTATCGGGCGATGTTTTCCCTTGATGATGCTATGTGCTGACGGTATCGGTTTGTACGAGATTGTCGATCTGTAGTCAGATCATGAGTATATTGAGGATATTAGTATTGTACTAGACATAGGTCAGTACCCTAGACTACGATCTTGAATAAAGAGGATACCAGAGGAATGGTGTGAGGAATATGATATTGACCCGTACCCAGATCTGGGGATGCCGTACGACGGATTTACGTACGAGCTATATCTTGATGATTGATCTGCACTCTTGACTTGGGATGGCTGATTGTAGATATGGTATCGGATATGATATTATTGAGGCGGGATCACCGACTAATATATATACAGGTATGTATATGGATCGACTCAGATGTTAGGCGGTTTCCTTACCTGTAGTCCAGCTTGTTAGCTTAGCCCTTTAGTTTAGTTTAGTTGTTAGATTAGATTCGATTCTTACCTATTTCAAAAACTAACGAATCGTGGGTATTTTAAAAGACAGCCCAAGGGATCCTACGGATATTTCAAAAGACATATCTTTTCATAAAAACACCGTAGCCCCTATTTTCAAAACCCCATGATTCGTGTTATTTCAAAAGGCACCATTTGTAGGACTTATATTAGATTAATGCAGGTTAGTTACAGTTGCGTCTAGTATTCAGCTCCCGCTTATTATTGTGGTTCGCTTCGCATCGCATACTTATGTTATAATTTCTTATTGCAATGTCGATATCATCTTGTTAGGACACCAACACCATTACCGATGATGCGTATGTACCACGTACACTTACTTGCCGGCTCACACACATCTTCATCGGTAATTGCCATGTCACGTACACCTTAGAAAATATTATTGCTTGACTTAGCTTGTTAGTTAGTAATTTGACATGATATTAGTGTGCCTGCCTTATATGCCAGCTTAACATTGTAGTTATTACTTGTCACTTCATGCATACTGTTATTCATTGTTATGCCTATATTCATGGTTTTTACATGCTATTGATGATTTGGATTCGGATTTCCATGAAATTTTCTGGATTTGGTGGGAAAACCACAAAACTTATATAAACTGATTTCTCTCTTTTTAAATAAAAAGTGCGGTTTTTCCCATGATGTATGAGTCGTCCACCATGAGTTTGCTGATGGATTTCGAGACCCGATTCGACGAGACGGATGAACCGTTTCGGGTACATGGTGGACCCGGTAAGGTACCCCGGGGCAAGAAGCGCGTGATGATGACGATGTGAGCCTGGCAGGGGAGCACTACCTACCGGTGATTTTACCCGACGCGTCGGATATCCGGAGGATACCGTCGTGGTCTTGAGATGGATTGTAGGGGCCGGTCTGGACTGACGGCGCCCTAGATATTGTGATTGAGACATTGAGATTTCGAGATATTGAGGTACAGAGACTGTGATACAGAGATATCGAGATATTGGGATTACGTTTTGTGCCGATGCTAGGCATTGTTTTATGCTGATTTCATTATGATACCTCATTTTAAAAATACAAAGGAAATCTCACTAAATTATGAAAAAGGTTCTTCATTTACATGTATTCTATTTTCATGCATTCGTACCCCATTCATATGATATATTGCTACTTGAGGCACTGACACGGGCACATGAGATTACACTCGGGTTAGATATTTACCCTAGCCTTGTTATAGGCTACGTGTTATTCTTATATTTGAGGATATATTATGATCATTGACCTAGGTTGCGTTATTTATGCGATTTCTGTGCGTAGATATTTTTCTATTCACGAGTTGGCAACTCACCCCCGTTGTGCCCCAGTTTCTTGCAGGTTTGCCGTACAGGTTTCTTTACGGCTTGCGGGCATAGTTTCCTTCGGGTGATTTGCTAGTAGGTGGGTTTACTTGTATCGTACCCCCATTTTATATCTTGTATATTATTATTCTGTTGTATCTAGAAGTTCCATCAACCAAACATGTATTTATTTGAGATAGAGACCAGTGATGTTTATTCTTTCGACCTTAGAGTCGCGCGTTGTATTTCTGTGGTTTTCTTGTGGTTTTTGAGTTTCCTTTAGAATTTTGATCCTCGCCCTTGGCGTTGTATATTATATTGCTTGTGTGGTTGTGACCGTCGATTGACGAAGAGCTAGCTCCCGCTTGGGGATGCCTTTTTATTGATTTCGTATACTATTCATGTTGTATCCCATTTGGGGGCTTGTATTTATAAAGGAGACTCTGCCGAAATTTCCGGGAAATTTTTGATGTTTTAAAACCGCCTAATTCGGCTTATGCTATTGAAACTACTTGCTTTAAGTTGGTTTTTCCTGCACTCTACATCTTTCTTGGTTTGGATTTCTGGGTTTTCGGTTTACTTAGATTACGTACGCCTCGAGACGTTCGTAGTTTAAGTGCCGGTCATATTCCGTACTTTCGGGTCGTGACAAAGTTGGTATCAGAGCATTAGGTTTTACCTTCGGAGCGTAGGATGACCCTTGGTTGATGGAATAGGTGACTAAAGTAGAGTGACGTGCCGTGGGTATGTTCCGCGGCATATTTACGATACGCTACTCCACTTAAGAAGCCTTAGGATGTACATTTCTTTGCTCAGTACTATATTCATTCCGATCTAGCCTCATCAGTACCAGTTATGGTTTTGCTGCCACGATTACGGGCAGGGAGAGCTACGGCTAGAGTTGCGGTCAGCACGAGCTCGTCACGAACGAGGACTGACCAGGGCGAAATTCCGGCGACACTCGATTGCGGAGATGTGTCTTTTTACTGTGTTTCCGCGCCACGAGCGTTTGGCGGATCGCCTTTATGAGATTTCTCGGACGTGCCGATCAGTATCAGAGGATTGGGCCACTGACAGAGGCCAGCCAGATTTTGATGACTGTTGGTGTGTTGCTTATTCATGATGGTCGAGGCACTGTTCAGCGTGCAGACTAGCGAGCCAGTTATTGCTGCGAACGACGAGATATTGCCCCAGATGCTGGCGTTAGTGCAGAACGAGTTGTACTAAGAGATGATAGAAGGTCGCTAGTCATCGAGGATGAATGACTAGGACATGTGGATCGTTCGCCTACCCCGATGCGAGGTCATCAGATAGATTGATTCCAGCTAGAGACGACTTCACGCGGAGACGTTGGGAGTCGACAGAGACGATCGAATGTCAGAAACCTATTATTCCAAGTTTAAAGTAGTCGGAAAGACATGCAGCCAATTCTATGGTCCCTCTAGAAGAATGAAACCCTAACTCGACTTAATGACCGTGTGAAAGCCTTTGAACCTTCGGGTTTGCGGCAGTTCTACGGCGCCATTAGTGAGGCTTGGGTTTGCCCTTCTACGGCTGGACCACCGATGCTGTGGTATGTACTCGATACTATTAAACTGTGCCCAAGATGTTGAGCTCTTGGGGGATTATGAGGTTTTGACGACTCGATCGGATGGCTCGACTTAATTCGGATGCTAGGTGGTGAGATGCATTTCTTGGGAGACTCCAGATACGAGGATAGCCGTTGGAGCTCAGTCCATGCAGCCGCGACGAGACGAGTCCAAAGAAGACGACATTAGAGGAAAGTGAAGTAAGAGGTTCGTACCAGATCTAGATGAGATGACGTTCCACTCCGCCGACATCAGAGATGCGATGCGCATGCCGAAGCATGGTACTTGGATTTACCTTCCAGAAGGAGTCATGATGAGTATGCAGCCGTTCTGGAACGAGAACAGATCTAGTAAGGAACGATGACTTTCGGACAGTTCGGCAGAGACGAGATTTGGGAAAGACCTCGACAGGACCTTTCTGGGACAAATTACGAGAAGACTTGGACCCAGGAGTGGTCGTGTTACGCACACCAGCAGGACAGAGTTCATGATCATCGACGAGACGTCCCACTAGTGACCGCGACAGTTGGTCCGAGATTCTTAGAGGATGCACTTGAGCGGTACTATTCCGCCATTATTGATTTCGATGTTTTGGGTGATTGATTAGCATGATTTGATTTTGATGATTGAGGATTTACGATCTTTGCACAGTGTTGCACTTGATATCGTTTTCGTGCTTGGTTTCACATGTTTGCGATTTTACGGTTTTAGACATTTGAGTTGATTTTGTGCATATATACGCACACGATTTGGTTTTTGCACGCGGTATAGTTCATATATGCTTGCAGTGCAGTGTTACGTATGTTGTGCATTTAGATGCCCTGGACTTTGATTTCGATGGTGATGTTCGATATTTGTTTTGTGCACCTTGTGCACCTGATTTGATTTTGCGCATATTCGGCACTTGATATTGGATTTCATGATTTCGTGCACGATGGATGCACCTGATTTGGATTTTCGCGCATGTTGGGCGCATGTTTTGAAGTGTGATTTTGGTGCACACCAGATGCACTAAATCGAGATTTTTCGTGCATATCAGATGCACCTGATTTTGCTGTCAAGCACACATGTTGCCTATGACAGATGTTTCGTGCACACCCGATGCACTTAGATGTTGCTTCTATACATATGTATGGCATATATTTGGATTTTGATTTCCGTGCACACAAGACGCACGTAATATTCATACGCGTATTTTGGGGATTGATTTTTCTTATAGAGCAGTACGTTTTTATGATATTGCTATGTGTTTTCGTACTGAGCAGGACTAGTCAGAGGACAGTACCTGAATATATTTTACATGTATAGTTTCGAGTTATATCATATTGGTTTTGCTTTGGATTTGGTATTGATGTCTTCCCCATGACTCCGATGATTGCGGGATGCTTGACGGAGTTCTGATTTGAGTTATATGCTCATTTTTCATGCGCATGCGTTGCGCTACGATTTGTTTTATGTATTTATAATTTCGGAGCCCCGGCGATTTGATTGTTTTGGCTGAAATATTTTAGTATTTGGGGGAAGTTTTAATTTAAATTCGGGGACCGAATTTCTTTAAGGGGGGAAGATTGTAACGTTTTGAAAATCGTTTCGGTGAAATTTCGAAAAAACGGTAAAATAAGGGGGTTTTCTGTAAAAAGTAAAAATGCAAATATCTTTATTATAAAATTAAATATACATATTCTAGCTATGTAATTGCTAGTATTTGGTGTTTATTGATCCACTGCTGAAATTTCAAATTTTCTGAAAATTTTTCCGAAATTAATTATTTTAATATTATTTTAAGCCGGTAAGAAAATACATTAAATTAGCGATAAATACAAATTTAAATGGGCTAATTTTAATCTTTAAAATCATGTTAATTAAAATCTAGTTGTAATATAATTTTTTAGTACTTTATTTCAAGTTTTAATTGATTTATTTTATGGAAAACAAAAATATAGTTATTTTGAACTAAAACTTGCAAATATGGTATTGGGGGGGGTCTTTTTGCATAGAATTTTTTTGTAAAGTCTCTCACACTCACCCTCACTCCCCTTGGCCGGCCCCACACTATTGTAGCAGCCTAAAAATTTTATTTCCCTCTTTTTGACCTTAAATCATGTGAGAAATGGGTTAAAATAAGGTTTTTATATATAGTAAAGTAAGTGGGGGTATTATGGTAATTTGGGAGGGGCTTTGACTTGGATTCTTTTCCACAACTCCCCCACACCTCTCCCCACTCCCTCCTCAGCTAAAATTCCTGCAATAAACAGCCCTAAAATTTCCCCTCTCATTTTTCTTCTAAACTCATCAAAATTCCATCAAAATTCCATTTAAACTTTACAATTTCAAGCCCATCCTTCATCCATTCTTCTTAACCTTTCTTGCATAGATTTTGGATGCTAGGAGGCCATCTTTGGAGTCAAAATTTCTTGCTAGATCTCTAGATCTAGAGGTATAATTCTTACCCATTTAAATTCTTATGGTTAGATTTCTTTAAATGAGTTGTTTTAGTGTTAATATTGGTGCTATTTTCATCTAGGATCTTCAAGAGAATGGTTTGAGTTAAACTAGGGTTTTTAGCACACCATTATTAAGTTAATTATTCTATTTTGCTATCTAGTGTTTTATACAAACCAAATCTAAGAGTTTAACTTGCTTTTTGGGCTTCAAATTAGTGCTAATTTAGTGTTTCATGTATAGTTTGGGTTGGATTTTGTTGGTTATAAAATTCAAGAAAGGGTTTGAATGCAAGTTAGGGTTTTGTGAAATTGGTATATGGTTGTGTAATGCATTAGGCTCTTATGGCTTGTTAAAACAAAGTTAGTAGCTAGTTGTTAATTGTTAGTTTAAAAATTATGATAATTACGCTAATTTGCTAACTAGCTATTTAAAATTGGTTAAATAATTGGGTTAAAAATGTAATTATGTTTTTATGACATCATTAACATTATTATGAGTGGTTTAATATCTTAGGTTATGCAAAACAAAGCTTAATTGTTGAATTGTGAATTTTGCTTTAAAAGGTGTTAAAAATTGATATTTTTGCAAACTAGGATTTTGGAATTTATGCAAATTGATGAGAATAAATTATAGGAATGGTTTATATGACTTTGTTATGATATTTAGTGAATATTGTGGATGCTAGGTTCGTTTATACATCGAGTTTTGTATTAAAACGGTGATTTGTGCATGCTAGATTTTCGGGAAAATGACTTTTTAAGTGAAATTGGGGTTTTTGTGAATTTGAAGCTATTTTATATTATAATTAGTGCTTGTAATTATACAATTGAGTGTGTTGGGAGTTTCCTCGATGGTTTGGCGTTTGTACGCCGACGTCGAGGGTTTTTGGGTCGATTTGCGAAAGCAACCATAGGTTTTGACCTATGTGGATTCGTGCGTCATTTTGGTCATGAGTCGGATTTTAAAGCGGTATGGTGCGTTATGATATGTAGGTACCCCATGTGGACTTCGAGACGACAAGCAAGCGCGTGGCGACGTCGGCACCGGCGAACGAGGACCAGGTGAGTAGATTTATATCTACGGGGAGAAGTCGGGTGGATGGCGTATAGCACCCCCGCAGTCCGTGGTGGTGTATACGGATGCGTATACACACCAACAATTTATTATATGTTATTTGGGATTAATAACGATGTTTAGGATGGATATTGGTGTGTTGGATTATTTTAGTGTTGCGAACCCTAGGGTAGTGTTGCACTACACATACACACCTACATACTTGCATACATTCCTATTTATATGTGCTCATGGGATTCTTTATAGTTATGTGATCACATGGGTATGGGACTATGTGTTCACATACGGATTTGAGGATGATACTTGGGATTGAGCTGAGTCGATGAGATTTGTTTTGTGGTTGTGATATCGGTAATATGGCAGGATTCGTACTTAAGGTACGCCCTGGTGTTATAGCGGATCTTGGGGCGGTGATACGGATGAATAGTGTTATAAATAAAATGGTCGACATGTGATCGTGATATGAGGCATGATATGCTAGGATATTGATATTAGGCCGTATCGGGCGATGTTTTCCCTTGATGATGCTATGTGCTGACGGTATCGGTTTGTACGAGATTGTCGATCTGTAGTCAGATCATGAGTATATTGAGGATATTAGTATTGTACTAGACATAGGTCAGTACCCTAGACTACGATCTTGAATAAAGAGGATACCAGAGGAATGGTGTGAGGAATATGATATTGACCCGTACCCAGATCTGGGGATGCCGTACGACGGATTTACGTACGAGCTATATCTTGATGATTGATCCGCACTCTTGACTTGGGATGGCTGATTGTAGATATGGTATCGGATATGATATTATTGAGGCGGGATCACCGACTAATATATATACAGGTATGTATATGGATCGACTCAGATGTTAGGCGGTTTCCTTACCTGTAGTCCAGCTTGTTAGCTTAGCCCTTTAGTTTAGTTTAGTTGCTAGATTAGATTCGATTCTTACCTATTTCAAAAACTAACGAATCGTGGGTATTTTAAAAGACAGCCCAAGCGATCCTACGGATATTTCAAAAGACGTATCTTTTCATAAAAACACCGTAGCCCCTATTTTCAAAACCCCATGATTCGTGTTATTTCAAAAGGCACCATTTGTAGGACTTATATTAGATTAATGCAGATTAGTTACAGTTGCGTCTAGTATTCAGCTCCCGCTTATTATTGTGGTTCGCTTCGCATCGCATACTTATGTTATAATTTCTTATTGCAATGTCGATACCATATTGTTAGGACACCAGCACCATTACCGATGATGCGTATGTACCACGTACACTTACTTGCCGGCTCACACACATCTTTATCGGTAATTGCCATGTCACGTACACCTTAGAAAATATTATTGCTTGACTTAGCTTGTTAGTTAGTAATTTGACATGATATTAGTGTGCCTGCCTTATATATGCCAGCTTAACATTGTAGTTATTACTTGTCACTTCATGCATACTGTTATTCATTGTTATGCCTATATTCATGGTTTTTACATGCTATTGATGATTTGGATTCGGATTTCCATGAAATTTTCTGGATTTGGGGGGAAAACCGCAAAACTTATATAAACTGATTTCTCTCTTTTTAAATAAAAAGTGCGGTTTTTCCCATGATGTATGAGTCGTCCACCATGAGTTTGCTGATGGATTTCGAGACCCGATTCGAGGAGACGGATGAACCGTTTCGGGTACATGGTGGACCCGGTAAGGTACCCCGGGGCAAGAAGCGCGTGATGATGACGATGTGAGCCTGGTAGGGGAGCACTACCTACCGGTGATTTTACCCGACGCGTCGGATATCCGGAGGATACCGTCGTGGTCTTGAGATGGATTGTAGGAGTCGGTCTGGACTGACGGCGCCCTAGATATTGTGATTGAGACATTGAGATTTCGAGATATTGAGGTACAGAGACTGTGATACAGAGATATCGAGATATTGGGATTACGTTTTGTGCCGATGCTAGGCACTGTTTTATGCTGATTTCATTATGATACCTCATTTTAAAAATACAAAGGAAATCTCACTAAATTATGAAAACTGTTCTTCATTTACATGTATTCTGTTTTCATGCATTCATACCTCATTCATATGATATATTGCTACTTGAGGCACTGACACGGGCACATGAGATTACACTCGGGTTAGATATTTACCCTAGCCTTGTTATAGGCTACGTGTTATTCTTATATTTGAGGATATATTATGATCATTGACCTAGGTTGCGTTATTTATGCGATTTCTGTGCGTAGATATTTTTCTATTCACGAGTTGGCAACTCACCCCCGTTGTGCCCCAGTTTCTTGCAGGTTTGCCGTACAGGTTTCTTTACGGCTTGCGGGCATAGTTTCCTTCGGGTGATTTGCTAGTAGGTGGGTTTACTTGTATCGTACCCCCATTTTATATCTTGTATATTATTATTTTGTTGTATCTAGAAGTTCCATCAACCAAACATGTATTTATTTGAGATAGAGACCAGTGATGTTTATTCTTTCGACCTTAGAGTCGCGCGTTGTATTTCTGTAGTTTTCTTGTGGTTTTTGAGTTTCCTTTAAAATTTTGATCCTCGCCCTTGGCGTTGTATATTATATTGCTTGTGTGGTTGTGACCGTCGATTGACGAAGAGCTAGCTCCCGCTTGGGGATGCCTTTTTATTGATTTCGTATACTATTCATGTTGTATCCCATTTGGGGGCCAGTATTTACAAAGGAGACTCTGCCGAAATTTTCGGGAGATTTTTGATGTTTTAAAACCGCCTAATTCGGCTTATGCTATTGAAACTACTTGCTTTAAGTTGGTTTTTCCTGCACTCTACATCTTTCTTGGTTTGGATTTCTGAGTTTTCGGTTTACTTAGATTACGTACGCCTCGAGACGTTCGTAGTTTAAGTGCCGGTCATATTCCGTACTTTCGGGTCGTGACACCTACGAGATCCTCACGACTCGTAGGGAGAAAAATCTTTATAAGACCCTCACGGCTCATAAAGTTGAAAAGCCTTAGGCAGCAGACCAGAACCTGTCTCCTAAGCCATCGCTACCCTACAAGGAGACTAAGATGAAATGTTCTTTACTACCTACAGGCCACACTTGCCAGGGTAACATACCAACAATGCAGCAAAGAGAAGAAAGCAACAGTGGGAGATAAGAAAAATGTGTCTTTATTCATGAGTCCAATTGAACACAAGATACATCATATAAAAGAATAAAAAATGAATAAAAACATTTTATTCAAAAATTACAAATGTTCAATCTATACAAAAACAGCTACTGAGAAGGAGGCATCTTCAATAAATCATCTAGCTGCTCGCACACTCCTCTCAGCTCCTTCTCATGATCGGTCGCAGCGGCCAGCTCCGCTTCGACTCGAGCCCATTACTGCAAGCATGATGAAACTTTCTCATCGATTTCCTGTTGGGTAGCTTCATGACTCTGCGTAACTCGCTCAATGGAGTCGAGCTTCCGCCCCAATGCCAGACCGTCCAAAATACATCGCTGCAAATTGTCAAAGACGGCTCTCAGTTGCGCGGCATTCGCTTCAACTTGGGCGCGCAACCGGGCAGATTCACCTGAATCCTTCTCGCGTTCCTTCCGCCTCAAGGTTCCTTCTTGTTCAAAATGGCGAAGAAAAATGGCACTTTGCTAAACCCACGCAGCCTGCTGGGAGTTCAGTGCCAGAATCTCAGGAGCAGGACGCCTAAGCTCAAGCTCATGCAGGCAGGCCTTAATCTTCCTGCAGTGGTTAACCCAAGACTCAACGACGCCTTCGTTATGGAAGTTCACAAGCGTCGCCAACATTGGATTAACCTCGGCAGCAAAATCTGCAGCGAATGTAGGGGCCTCCGCGTCAAGCTCCTCGACGTATTCGCTCAACATACGCAGGCTAGTCACAGCGCCTTTTGAAGATGGACATCTAGAAAAGGTCCCTGCCGGCATTATGATGCGAGACTCGAACGGGGCTACAATTGCTGCAAAACGAATTATGATCAAATGTCGGCTCAAGAGATAAAGAAAATGCACGAACAATAGAGTCTACCATACCGGCAATGACAGGGGGCAGAGTTGGGGGTACTGGGGGCATGATGACTCCCTCATTCCCTCCTTCAATTTATAGTGCTGCAATCAACTCAAAATTAACAATGGTCGGGTCGCCCGTCTAAAAAAAGAAAGGACGTCGGTTTAAAAGACTATACTCACCCGCACCGGTAGGCAAAACGACTTCCGACTGGAAGGAGAAGTGCAGGTTCAGCACTTGATACAGATGATCAAAGAGAACTCCTGCAAGATCACGATGATACATGGTCAGTACACGGAAGATACTATCCCAATTTAAATTAATCGCAGACCCATACCTTCCAGCATTTGAGAAGATATAAGAGGAGACAAAGGGGCAGCGACCGTCAGAGCGGCAGCTAGTGGTGCTTCTTCAGGTGGCACAACCTCAACGCTCACCACACCTACATTCGAAAGGAACAAAATGTCATCAGAAGGGATTGCAAAACGAAAAAAATGCAGCGACCCGAGACCTACCAGACAGGTCATCAGCCAAAACTGTGACGGAAGCATCACCAAGCATCACGACTTCTTCGATCTCATTCGGAGGGATGGTTTCGCCGACCGTGGCTTCGTCCCCTGATTCCACGAGAGCCGTCATGACACTCGCAATGCCAGGTGATGGTAGGGAACCGCAGGTGGAAAGAGCGGCAATTGGAGCAGTCCCGGACTCCTGAGAAAGAGTAGCCGCTTCGGGCTCGGTGGTTTCCATCATCTCACCTGCCACCTCCTCACCAGGACTTGGCCCTGCAGGGTAGGATATATGAGAATCTGAAGATCAAACTCTGACAAAAGGACCCAGTGTTACGTTACCTTATGATGGCTTTTCAACTGCTTCCCGAGCCGCGCGTACCGCCTGTCTATGAGCGGTAGACAGGGCGGCCGGAGCACCCTCTGAAGAAGTATGAACAGGAGAAGCAGCGCTCGAGCCTGCACCTACAGCCAAGACGGCGTTACGTTCACTTGTTGCACACCTCCTGCGCCTCCTTTCTGCCTGGGACGTGAGAGCTGATCTTCTTAAGACCTCCGTCAAGGAGACGTCATCTTCCGAGCCAGGAGCTACCTCTGGAGCCATTATGGCGTCTGTCATCGGTTGCTTAAGTGAAGCCTCTTTTGGCAATACTGGGGAAGCTGGGGCTTCGGTAGCCGGCCTTGGAAGCGTCTCTGCACCACCCCGCGAAGTCGGCACTGCACTCGGGATAACTCGGGTCGAAGTAGTCCCTGCGATAAGTTGAAAAAGGAGGGTTAGTCTACCCATAAAAAAGGGGGAGGGAAAGGAGGCACAATAAGCCGAAATATACCGAGGCCCGAGGAAACGCGAAGCCTCTCTTCCTCTTCGAAAGTCTTGAGAGAAGCCGCGATAGCCTCTTCGGTGGAAGCGCCTGTTGAAAAAGAAGTGTCAGTCAAAGCATGATAATAAAAAAATATGTGATGTAACCACGCAAAGATACGGGGGAAGTATACCTGACTGTGCGAGGATCAACAGTCCTGCTTTGTTGCTAGCTAATCGCTCGGAAGCTGCGATTGCAGCCTCCAGATCAGTATCATCTGGCGCCATGAATAAACCCCATTGGTCCCGTATCCACTTAAGCCTTCGCTATAAGGAGCATGGGGCTCCTGGCCGAATACAACGTCTGCAGAAAGAATCGACTTCTTCTTCTTCTTCTACGAGCGAGTACCGGCCGCCAGTAACACGAGCTTGTGTTTAGCGGGCAACTTCGGGCGGCGAGTTCCGATCTCTGAACCCAAGCCGGACTCAGGAGACACCGCAGCTGCCACTTCAACGAGAGCACGGGGTAGCAATAGCTCAGGCATATCACGCGATACCACAGCCGCAGCAGCTTTCCTCCAGGGAGGACGAACAATGGTCCGTCGTTTCAGGGGACGGGGTATGCTTTTTAATCATAAAACACTTAATTTTAAAATTTGGATCCCGCTTAAAATCCTATTATTTCAATTTCAAATTTTTGGACTCGACCCGGACGCGATTTGGAAATGTTTTATTTGGCGCCAAAATCCCAAATTTTAATATTATTAAAACCTTCGCATATATTTTTTCTAACTAACCTGATATCTTACTGTTCATTATCTATCTTTTAAATCTTTAAATTAACATATATATATATCCTACTGTTCCTTAAAATGTTTTGAATTTTTAATTAATATTTATCCCTAACTAACGATTCCCCTTTAGCCAATCGCGTTCCTTTTAATTCCGTGGGCCCCCACCTGCAGCTCTCTCTCTCTCTTGCTTTCACTTCTCTCTCTCTCTATCTCTCCACTTTCTCTCTCTCCCTCTTCTCTCCCTCTCGCTCTCTCTCTCTCTCCACTTTTTCTCTCTCTCTCTCATATATTCTCTCGTACTTCTCTTTATCATTCTTTCTCTTCTTGCTTCATGTCTCGTTTCTCATTTAACTGTTCTTTTGTTGCCGGAATTCCGTCGTGCCGGTGACGCTTCTCGACATTCCAGCGAGGTATCCCGACCCGTGTGGTTCTTTTGTTCGTCGTTTGGGTTCATTCCGTGAACCGTGCGCCCGTCGCGAGTTTTCCCCGCCGACGGTTAACGTTCCGTTTTCCCGATTCGCGACCCATCGAGGCAAGTTAATCTTGCTACATGCTATATAATTCATTTTATACCTATTTAAATAAATACCATACCTATAGTTTAAATCTAGTGCCCCATGTTTAATTGTATAACGTTTCGATGTTCCGTTTGCATCCGTTTATATCATATTAAATCTAGATCATGAAAACTTATCTTGTGACATACTAGATTACATTATACGGCATCCATATCAATTAAAATATACATCGTCGTAATATTTCTTATTATTATCTTTAATTAGTTTATAATCTTCATTTTATAATGTTATACATTTGAAAATCTTATAGTTTACACATGAAACGTCGTTGGAAAATCGGATATGACAAATCTGAAATTTACTGTACACCTTATCTTATAAAATTCATTATAAATCATAGAAAAATTATTAGTATACGTTCTTTAGTTCGTTACGAAGATAACTCATAATACTATAACTCTATAAAGTATTTACTTGCAAAATAAATTGTTTAAATAACGAAAAATGCAAATGAAAATGTCTCCAAACTGCTGTCCAGGGAAATTCCAGCAGCAAACTTTTAACTTCGAATGTTCATAACTTTTTGTAGGGACAAGCCGAGATGCTTATACTTATAAAACTGAAAACCTTATTGAATTATCTTTGTTTTGGTATAATACATGTCCCTTTTGGAGAACGTTTGTTATTTTTAAGCTATTTTACAAATTAGGGTGACGCTGAATTTCTGAACGGAACTTTCTTGTGCATGGTTAATCAATACCACTTTTATAGTTATTAATCGCTTTGAATATGCTATCCATATTAATATTATTATATCAATATTTATATCACATATTGCTTAGTTGTACATCCCACATTACCATTTTATAGTTTTATAACTTTTCGGATACCCGTTTGCATCCATCGCATTTAAGATACATATAATTGCATCCATGGATCACATTACTACATAATAATGTGATATTAACACTCCATGTTTAATAAATTGCATCCTAATTAATATTGGAACTATAAATGTAACCCTGATCGATAACTGTGCATCCATATCCTTGAAATTATATCTATTTGCATATCATATTATATGTTCCAGTTTATTGTTCTGATAGTACTCATGCTTGTTTATTTATATGCATGCTTATGTTAGTTTGATTATGAGCACCCACATGACATCTTGTGCTTCCTGACATGACCTGTTACACTTCCTACTTGACATGACATGGTACCGTACACTCTTGACATGACATGAACCTTTATACATTACCTGGCTTGACCTGATGTACCATGACCCGACCTGTTACCTGATCTCGTGCCTAATGCCAACAAACCTGACATGTTGTCCTCATGGACCATTCCTGTTGTCTATCCAGACAAAACCTGCTGTTACCTGATCCTGTGTTGGCATTAGTTCTTGATTACTGAATACCTGACCTGACATATATAACTTGGGGGTATGGGGAAATCAAAAGTGTAAACTAACGTGTAACTTAAAAGGGTATTACTTGATCCGTGGTCCCGGGGGGTAACGGGACAGAGCCATTCATGACTCTTACATTTTCCTGATCCGTGGTCCCAGGGGGCAACGGGACAGAACCACTATTGGTTCCCATCTTCCTGATCCGTGGTCCCGGGGGGTAACGGGACATATCCTTTGAGTTACATGGAGGTTTACACAAATTGATTTCAAAGACTTTAGAATAGAAAACCTGTTAGAACAGTTTAGTTACCCACTGCACACTACCCTGCACTACTTGTTTCCTACTATTGCTTTATTCATGTTTATTTCTGCATTGCCTATTACACTGTTCATACTATATTATTGGTTGACATGACGCGCTGACGTCTGGGTTTTGCATGGCCCAGATTCTTTACCACTGTCGCTGTCTGAGCAGGAGTATTTCAGCCAACAGGCTGATTTGTGAGTTCTGTAGTGGTTAGTTTTATTTCCTGCACTTTTATTTCCTGATGTGAGCCCGCATTATGGGACACACCTTTCAGTTATTTGTATTGGATCATTTGCTTCCGCATTTATTTATTATTGACTCCTGGATTATGGACATGTTTTAGATAGTTTTATCTTGTTCTTGATATCTCTACAGCCGTAATGTGACTGTGGATGGATACTTCCTACCCACAGGTAGCATGGTTGGCTATGTCACGTGCCCAATCTAGCGTACTCTGGGAAGCGAGGCGTGACAGTCCCGTATCCGCTTAAGCCTTCGCTATAAGGAGCATGGGGCTCCTGGCCGAATACAACGTCTGCAGAAAGAATCGACTTCTTCTTCTTCTTCTACGAGCGAGTACCGGCCGCCAGTAACACGAGCTTGTGTTTAGCGGGCAACTTCGGGCGGCGAGTTCCGATCTCTGAACCCAAGCCGGACTCAGGAGAAACCGCAGCTGCCACTTCAACGAGAGCACGGGGTAGCGATAGCTCAGGCATATCACGCGATACCACAGCCGCAGCAGCTTTCCTCAAGGGAGGACGAACAATGGTCCGTCGTTTCAGGGGAACAGCGGGGTTACCAGCCGGGACGGTGCCCTTAAGATCAAGCAGCAATCACTTTTCTTCCCTAATAATGGCGCCCATCGAATGTTGATACCACGCCACATACACATTCAGGGCCTTCGGAACACAACTCGGTTCACTGATGAAGAAGTTGGACCCTGTGTTTAGGCGCATTAAATGATGCAACACGCTCCGGATACCCTCTTCAATAGAAGCTGGTTCTGCCAAGAAGGCCTCAAGCGGGACGCCCTGATTATAGCTTAACTACTGGGCGAAATTATGCGGGTTGTATCTCATGAACAATGCCAAATCATTCTGCCTAAACATGAGAAAGCCCGGCCTGATAGAGTATAGATGAAGAATCTCCTGAGCTTTCAAGACAGAGGCCCTGTCTTTAAAAATGTCCTGCAATGGCAGCACCGTTTTCGCGGATTCCTGGCTGACGGTCAGAATTTTATCAGTGAAGGTCATGCCATCTCTAACCATGCGCGGATGAAGGAGCAAACCCCTAGCTTCCCGCGGTGTCGGATTTACAATGGATGCGTCGACTAGCCGCATGATCCGAGGGAAGTTACACTTGTCATA
Organism: Agapanthus africanus; assembly: GCA_030015575.1. Classification (NCBI taxonomy): domain Eukaryota; kingdom Viridiplantae; phylum Streptophyta; class Magnoliopsida; order Asparagales; family Amaryllidaceae; genus Agapanthus; species Agapanthus africanus. The sequence goes on from JASDDO010000028.1 coordinate 113,301,514, forward strand.
GAAGCAAGGCCTTATATGGATACCGAAGACGCCAAGCACATGCAACTCGAGCCACGAGGTGAAATAATGCATCGAGAAGTTTACAGGCTGCACCCCTGGTTCAGTAGTGTCTGCTGCCAAGCTGAGGCCATGGTATAAATAGGCTAACCCAGCAATTCCGACGGCCACTTGCATCCCAGCAACCATTCGGTGAGCTGGATAAAAAACGGACGGCCTCATATGGTGAGGGTGCATCGGAAGCACAAACCAACTTAGCCACAGCCCGAAGAACCCCAAAAAGAATGTTTCTTCATCAATTCCAGGAGTTGCAAGTTCTGTGAAAGAGACGACCGGGGTGTTGGGGAGAAAGAAATTTCTCTGATCCGCCTCCGCTGCCGGCTGGTTGTCCAAACCGAAACCAAAAGGATCATCGAGTTTGGCAAATTTCGCGGCTTCCTTCGACAGGACTTCCGAGCGGAGAAAACGGGCGATGAAATCTGTGAAATTAACTCCACGACTTACGGATTCAAGAAAAAGGTTCTCATAGATATTCAACACCTTTATCAAACTCAGGAATTGATGTTGAATAGCGTTTTCCGGGGTAAGACCCATTACCACTGATTTGGTGGCAAAAATGTACTCATCCGAAGGAAGCAGCTCCTCGTAATGTTCTCCCCTAACGAGTAAACCAGAGACCTCAGCAAATTCCTCTAAAGAAATGGAGACTTCTCGATCCAATAAAAGGAAGGTGTGGGTCGGAATGTTCCATTGCTCCAGAAATGCTTTGACCCACCATACAGGAGGTGTGGAATACTGGAACAAAGAAGCATAGATCCCAGGGTACAATCCGAGCCTTAGCAGCTGTGACTCTTCGCCGATAAGATGTTTCAGGCCTACTACAGATATCCGGCTGGGTGACGGGGAGTTAATCCTATATTGTATGGCTGTCCCCAAGGGAGCGACTCGCTTTGATATATGCGCCGCCTTAGAGGTGTCCAAAACCGTCGGCGGCTGTACGGGTATTGCGGCCATAGAAGGCCGAAGGAGACCCTCTGAAGTCCAATTCACCTCCTCCACAGCATAGTTTATCGGGGGTGCATCTGTATAAAGGATCGCCGAAATAGGATCCGAAGGTGTCGCGCAAGAAAAACTTCGACGATCTTTGATGATTTGGTTGTACCATGTTCCCCATAAATGTAGATTCTTCTGCTCTGGGTCGTGATCCTTGATCAGTGCAAAAACTTCTCGGTCTACTGGCGCTTCGGGGAATCCGCCTTCCGAATGGACAAAGGAAAACGAAGTATCGAAAGACATGGTACCTGCGCGAAAGAGAACAAAGTTAGCCGTAAATGCTACAAGTTAAGTTCGGTACTTGGTACTTTAAATCCGTACCACACTACAATGCAGTAAAAAGGGGCCAAAGGGGACCCACTCAATCTAGATGACAGTTCATCATTAATAAAACAGTCTCATCATTTGATGAAGACTATCATTAAATGAGGAAATCCTCAAAAGATTCTCATTTAATGAGAACTCCTCGGGCCAAGGAGTAAATCTCCCATTGAAAGCAGCGTTCTACAACAGAGTGACATCTGTCAGCTCTGATGATGAAAGGTGTAAAATTCCTCAAGAAATATCCTGAAGAGCCATGCTCTATAAGAATGATGGAGTAACCCATCAGAAAACTTAAAGTAAAGTTTTTAATGAATTAAAATTCCATGATCTTCAAGATCCATGAACAAACTCTTAAGAGTTCTTTATGAAAGATTAATAAATCTACATGATTTGAAAGAGCAAAGCTCTGTTAATAGGTTAAGAAACCCTATAAAAGATCTAAGATCTAACAAGAGCAAAGCTCTGTTGAGAAACCCTAAAAAGGTTTTCTTGAAGATCTATGATCTAAGTAGAGCAAAAGCTCTGTTAATGGGAGAAACCCTGGATTATTAACTAATCCCTTCAAAGATTAATCTTTACCTAAAAATCTGACAGAGTTATGTCCCTAAGAAAATTCTTAAGATGAAGAGCTATGCTCTGAAAGAGAAATAATTCTCAGAAAACAAGAAAGAAGATGAACAGAGATCATCTCAAGGGCCAAAGGCCCTATTTATAGGCACTGAGAGCCGTTTCAACTTCTAAGTTGATCTAAGGACGCAGAAGCTGCCACCGCTGCACTCACGTGTGGGCCACGTGAGCGCAACGGTTGGGGGTATTTGTTTCCCCCAATCAGAGCAAAGCTCATTTCAAATTTTTAAAATTTGAAATGAAGCAGCGCTTCATAAAGCGCTAGCAAGCAGCGCTCACGTGCAAAGCACGAGTGCGCTCACGTGCAAAGCACGAGTGCGCTGGCGCAAAGAGCGCCAGCGCTCTGAAGCAGCACTCACGTGCAAAGCACGAGTGCGCTGGCACAAAGAGCGCCAACGCTCTGAAGCAGCGCTCACGTGCAAAGCACGAGTGCGCCAGCGCTGGAACTAAAAGTTCCCCACCGTCAGATCAAATATCCAATAAAGATGATAAATCATCAATCGACCAGAATAAAATTCTGTTAAGGAAAGATTCCTTAAAATCTTTCCAAATAAAAAGATTTTGCTCTGTAAATCAGAGCACCGTTGGATCAATAATCCAAAGGTGATTAAAAATCACCAAAATACAGAATAAATTCTGTATGGGGAAAATTTCCCAATCTTGTTAAAAACAAGAAAATTGCCTTCTGTAAATCAGAAGCCCTTGGATCAAAAGATCCAACGAGGGAAACATCCCCAAATCAATTAGAGAAAAGATCTCCTTAACCAATTAAACAAATCAGCCTTCACTATATAAAGGCCCTAAGACTTTAAGTCTGAGACATAGAGAGACAAATAGAGGAACCCCCCCCATAAACTTTGAGAAATTCAAAGACAAAGAGCAAGCTCTCAGAAGAAGAAAACTTTCTTCAAAGTAAAAAAAAGAACAGAGAGATGAAATCATCTCATATAAAAAGAAAAATTTACTTCTTTTTCTAAGATTATAGATCTATAAGACCAAGGTCTTTCACAACAGAGATCAAAGTATCTCATCATAAAAAATAAGGGGAAGAACCTAATCTTCTTCAGATCATAGATCTATAAGACAAATTGTCTTTCAGAGATCATAATATCTCATCATAAAAAGGGGGGAGAATAATTCAATTCACTTAGGATCATAGATCCATAAAGGAAGAGCCTTTCACCAAAAGCATAAGAGATTGAAACATCTCCTATAAAAAATAAGAACTTTGTTCTTAAATCCATGAGACAAAGTCTCTTATAGAGAGAATTTAATTCTCAGGGCGTAAAGCTGCCTAAAAAGAGCCCTAGCGCTCCAATCAAAAGAAGAGCGCCTCAGCGCTCCAAATCTAGCACATAGCGCTGCAAAGCCTTAGCACTCCAAGCTTAAACAGTGCGCTACTGCGCTCATTGACTGGCGCTCAACGCCAAGCGTGCTACGTGCTTCTCACGTGCGTGCTACTGCGCTCTTTGAACTGGCGCTCAACGCCAAACACGCCACGTGCTCCTCACATGTGCACTACTGCGCTCTTTGAACTGGCACTCACCGCCAAGCGCGCCACGTGCTCCCCACGTGTACGTTACTTAAATAAAAGCGCTTTGCGCTCTTTGGACTGGCGCTCAGCGCCATGCGCGCCACGTGCTTCTCACGTGTGCGATACATCACAATAAGCGCATTGTGCTCATTAACTGGCGCACAGCGCCAAGTGCGCCACGTGCTCCTCACGTGTGCGCTAAAAGAACATAAATTGTTCTATGAATAAAAGCCCAGAGCTATGATGAGTGCTCAGCATTCAATAAAAGACAAAAAAATCATCAGAACTCAAACCAATGCTCAGCATTGTTAAATGTTTAACATTTTAACTAAATAGGCCAAGCCTAAGTTGGTCACAGATCCCTAATTCAGATTAATTGAGCCCATATGCTCACAAATCTTTGATCTTAGTCCCAAATTAGACTACAGATCTCTCTACCAATATTGGTTCAAGGGTACATCTCTTCATTCCTCTGATATTTGTCGTTGTAATCCTTCAACGTCTTCAGAGAGGTGACGGGTCCCGACAAACAGACATTTCACGGACTGTGGGGTCCTTAAATTCATGGACTATGACGTCCTTAAACTTTACGGACTGTGGGGTCCTTAAACTCATGGACTATGACGTCCTTAAACTTTACAGACTATGATGTCTCTAAACTACCATACACTGTGAGGTCCTTAAACTCATAGACTATGATGTCTTTAAACTTTACAGACTATGACGTCTTTAAACTACGGACTGTGGGGTCCTTGAACTCATGGACTATGACGTCCTTAAACTTTACAGACTATGACGTTTTTAAACTACGGACGGTGGGGTCCTTAAACTCATGGACTGTGATGTCCTTAAACTTATGGACCGCAAAGTCCTTAAACTAAAACAATAGAGCTCAAATGCTCTTTTGTTGGAACTAAATGATCCTGTTAAGTAGATCTTAGTCTAAAAATTAGACTAACGTATCCTTAACAAACGTTTAAGTTGATCTTAGTCTTAAATGAGACTAACTCATCCTTAAACCCAACCTCAAACCCAAATCTAAGAAAATACGGATTTGGACTAATCCACGCCGTACGGGAGACAGCATAAATTAGTCTCCGTATACAATCCACGGGCAACCAAAAAAAAAAACACGACACGAAGTGACCACCCGGAGAAGGAGAAAGTGGTTACTGCAATACGGTAGCGTAATTAACTGCAAGGGCTTGCGCCTGCAGGGAAGAGCGTCCCCACAATCAAAAACCCCTCAACGAGGGAGAATCTGACGAAGTCTGCTACATCGGTCGCATCCGTTTAAACCTTCGATACATGGTGTCATAAATCAACTTGGCATCTTTGGAGAGGTGGACGGATAGCACCAAATAACATCTGCCCTCGGAATTCAGGCCGGACGTCTCAACGTCCCGATCGCGTCTTTCGGCAGAGAACAGATTCTGGCACGCCTGGTGGGACGTTTTCCTCTTTCCACTCCACACTTCGTGTGTCGTGTTTCGCGAACGAATCGTGGTTTGACATGGTTGCCTTTGGATGTGAAGTACTAAAATTTGGTATCTTGCTCCATGCAGAAAAAAGAACATCAATGGCCTCTAACTGCTCCAACTGCAACTCTCGTACCACCTCATCTGGAGGAGTAACCTACGGGCCCCAAGTGGCCTCCCTTTTCACAATGCCGGTGGAACAAGTGACCCAAGCCACCACTGGGCTATTCTTCGGGACCATGATCCTGCCAACAAGCTTCAGCGCTCCTGTACCATCGCAAGAAGCTCGGGAGAATTCGGTCTTTGATCGGCTTGCAACTACTGCGGCCCCTCTCAACGGGTCGTCTAAGTCCACTGCCTCGGTTTTCAACAAACTGGGCCGAAGCTCAGATTGGCCCATGAAGAAGCCCACAAAACCAGAAGGTGTTATCCCTAAGCGGATAGCCATTCCTACTCCTGAAGTCACCGAGGCGGTTTCTCCTGCTAAGGGGTCGGTCTTCACAAGACTGGCCGTTTCAGCTCCCGTTCCAGGCGAAGTTATGAAGGCTGTTTCCCCTGTTCGAAAGTCGGCCTTTGCAAGACTGACTATCTCTTCTCAACGGACGTCAGTCTTGGACAGGCTAGTGCCAATAGCAGCCTCTCCTCAAAGTAAGGGGCAAGAAGAAGCTCATCCAACAGCGGAGGTGATCCCGGCCGCACGACATGCTCGACGTCGCCACTGACGCCGAGTGAGGAAAGCTGGGGGCAATTCCCCTTCTGGAATGACTCCGCCAACTCTAATGGTAGAAGTCGATGCTGCTGTTCCAACTGGGAACGGCTTTGAACCACTCAGGAGGGTCCGCGAGAACTCTCCGACTGTTGTGCTGAAAAGGTCTCCTCCACCTGTGGAGAATACCGCAAAGGCGAAGCTTGAATAGCCCCCTCAACGGCTATCCTCTAAAATTTACAAGGTCTGGCGTCAAGTCCAAGACTCGGTAATTGATCAAGATTACTCCTGCCGACCGAAGAAGATGAAGGTTCTGCAGGAAAAGGACCACTCTGTCATACCACAGAAGGTGTCGTCTACCTGGGTGCCCGCTACATAAGTATGTGTGTTGTGCGTGTTATGGCAATTATCGACGGTGTGTGTGGTATACAATCAGTACTCGTGCGACATGAACCGTCAATAATAGTGCAGTGTCCAATGGTACAAGTCTAAGCACAACAAATAATGATATGAAATGAGTTCATGCACATTCTCTATATATACAAATAAACATGCGGCTAATGTCATATCATATCTAGCCCAGACGCATAACGCCATGCGGGCGATTCCTCTGTAGATGTTAAATCTACTCACAGAAGATCCTGGGGCAAAGTAAAGCCAACCACTCGCTTTCCCTTCTTTGCAGCGTCCGAAGTCCTCGCCTGCGACCCTAAGATCATAAAACCACAATAACAAGTTTACATTAGCAATCGACCAATAACACGTACAAACTACGTTTGACCGACACATCAACTCCAAACAAACTCTCAAGTGTTCTTCTAGTGGCTAACGTGCATAGCGACACTACGAAACCAACCCAAGAGCAAAACTTACACAAAGTACACGCACCGTGTCAGATTACGTAACACACGTATACGTAACATAAGAAACTAGCAAAGTGATCCCAGATTTTGTATACAGTCAAAATTCAAAAATCAAACATTACCAAACACACTAAATTAACTGCAGACAGCTACCCTGAAAAACCAAAACCCTAAATCTACCCATAGGCCGAGCTCGCCGGAATTCACCAAGAAGTCGCCGGCCAAAACCGAGCAGTTGGGTCTCGTGTTTCAGGTGTAGGCTTAGGGTCACTGGTACAACACAACTATATTGCTAGATTTGCTAGTACACACACTGGGTCACAGTAGATCACAGATATCATATATTGACACTAAAAATACGATATGTGCACTAAACGATACTTTAAGTGTTCTAAACTGAAACTATAAGGCTACACAACATAAAAAGCACCTACTTAATAGAAAGAGATCATTACCTAACCACAAAAGCTCAAAGATCCTAGCTTTCCAAGCTCCAAGGCATCCAAGAGGCAAAACAAAGCTTAAGATGTGATTTGGATGGGAATTTGTGAAGTTTAGTGAATGTTTAATGGTTAAATGATAAGTGTTCAGTTGAGGAATGAGAAATGAGAAAGAAAATGAGAAAGAGATAGTGTAAGAGAGAATGAGAGTGAGTGAGTGAGTTAGAGAGAGAGAGAGAGGTGTGAATAAAGTTGAGTGCACCAAGCATTAACTCTTCATTAATGCAAGCATTGAGCTCACTATGCCACCTCTCATCCAAACAAAACCCAAAGGAAAATATCTCTCACAAATATCAAGAGCTTTAGGTTAAGGTTTAAACAAAGGATAGGATTAAAGCAAAGTAAGGATTAGGATTAACTTAAAGTTGTCATGGTTACAAAACACGATGAACACAAACACACCCTCACATTAACATGCACATGTGTGTGCAAGCCATAACAAATAATAATAAATTATTAATTAAATGTTATAAAATGTGAGGAAACCGAATTGGTAAACTTTTTACAGAAAACCCGCACTATCGCTTAATTAACATTAATCGAAATCCTAAGGTGGTACAATCTCCCCCCTTAAAAAAATTCGTCCCCGAATTAAAATTCTTACAATGCATACCTTCAAGAGATGAGTGCCAAACTCTCAAATCTTGCTCGTAGCCTCCCAAGTGATCTCCTCACTATACGGCTATGCCAAAGAAAATCTCCACAGATGGCAAGACCCTTGACCGAAGTTTCTCCATCTGCCGATCCACTAACACTATCGGCAGCCGGTGAATGAAAAGATCGCGTCCAACCTAAAAGGTCTGATGCTGAATCATGTGAGAAAGGTCATGAAGGTATTTGCAAAGTATCAACACAAGGAATACGGGATGAATACTCAAAATCTGGGCGGAAGTGCCAACTTATAGACAACGGTACTAACTCGCTAAAGGATTTCAAAAGGACCTACAATCTGGGACTAAGCTTCCCAAAACTCAACACGCCATTTCATCGGAAAATCCGTAGGAATACAAGATCTCCCACTGCGAACTCAAGTCTGCGACCACCATGGTCGGCATAAGACTTCTGTCTGCACTGGACTGCTCTCATCCTAACCTGAACCAACTGGATCTTCTCCGAAGCCTCTCGACCAGCTGGGGTCCAAAAATCCTACTCTCGTAGAGTCAGTAAAACAGACTGGCGATCGACACCACCTACTAAACAAAGCCTAAAGGTTGCCAATTGGAATGTCTCCTGATAACAGCTATCGAAGGAGAACCCTATCAATGGCAAGTGACGATCCCAACTGCCAACAACCAATTAGTACGTACGCATAAGCATATCCTCCAGAGTCTGTATAGTCCGCTCTAACTGACCATCGGCCTACAGATGGAAAAGCGGAGCTAAAGCTCAACCAGTATCCAAGGCTTCCTAAAGCTTCTGCAAAAGATGGCTAGCAAACTGGGTGCCTCTATCGGATACAACGCATAAAGGAACTCCGTGCAAACACACAACTTAACAAAGAACAATAGAGCAAACTGAGAATAACCGGACAACAATCACCCAAATAGAGTCACACCATGACTAGACCTGGATAGACCCACAACGAATTTCATAGAGATCTGCTCCCATTCCCACTCCGGAACGGTTAAAAAGGTTGCAACTCTCCAGCCGGCCTCAAATGCTCAACCTTAGCTCGCAGACAAGCCAAGCACCTCAAAACGAAATCTGAAACTTCACTCTTCACCCCTGCCCACCAGTAACCAACTCTCAAGTCACGATACATCTCGGTAGCACTTGGATGAACACTGAAAGCTGATTGATGTGCCTGCTCTAGGATCTCGCGTCTCTACCCATCAGTATCGGGTACACGCTATCGAGTCCCTAACATAGCACACCCTGGTCATAAATCAAGAACTCTGAATTTTTACCCTGTCGAACATGCTCAGAATCTTAAACAAACGAGCATCGGCGGGCTGTGCCTCACGAAAATGATTAAGTAAAAGTGGAAGAGCGCGGACAAGAGCAAGCTGTCCCCTAGTAGAGGTGAACTACTCTGTACTCATCTGTCGCACAAGAACTGTAAATCTACAGAAGACTGTCTCTGAACTGTGCACAACTGGAACAAGCTACCCCCAGGCCTACGACTCAAGCATCAGCTACTACAATCGCCTCGCCACAGGTAAAATAAAGGATCTCACAATCACAATCCTTCACAAGCTCCATCCAACGGCGCTATCTCAACAATCAAAACCCGTTGCAGGAAGATTAAGCTCCGGTGGTTCGTGAAAATCTGACACAACTCTCCGAACAAGTAGTGTCCCCAAATCTCCAGCAAAAGACCACCGCGGCCATCTCCAGATCATGAGTGAGATAATCCTGCTCGTACCTCCTCCAACTGTCGGGAAGCATAAACGATAAATCTATCATGCTGCATCAGTACACGATCGAGCCCCACTCGTGAAACATCACAATAATCGACAAAGTCGCCCGATCCAGTGTTAGTTATATATATGCCCTAGAGGCCATTGTTGTACATATGATGTATATTATAGTGGATGCTTGGATATATATAGAGAGGACTTTCTTGCTCGACATGATAGTATGCTATTTGGTTTCACTTTATCTTAACATGTTAACTTGTATTAGTTTACTGTCTTGCTCTCACATGTTGATAAAGCCCTTAGGATATGTACTCGACTACTGGGACTATGATGAGATCATATTAGTGGGGCCAGGGTAGTCAATGAGTACATCCTATAATTGTTCCTAGTCGAGGGTGTATCGAGATAGGGCATCGATACACCAGAGTAGACTAGCGTATACGCATCTTGACCCATATGATGGGCGATGTATGATCCCATATCCATCGGTGTTTGACATCAAAGATGGTGTACGGGTGCTCAGTGGAGACTGGGTACACTGAACGGACTCGCCGAGAACTCCTAGATGGTAATATACCTATCGTCAGATAGCAGTTCTCCGGTGACACTGGTACAGGTTAGTCTGTAGACCCGAGATCGTCATAAAGTCTTGTGTGATTCCCACTGTGCTTTGATTTCCACCTTACCACGTCCAAGAGGGCATGCAAAATGGTGGCTTTTGGGTACAGTCCCGAATCACATGGAGGCAATGAGCGATAGGAGGGGTTTCATCTCTCCCGGTATAAGGAGTTGATGTTGTGCTGTGTTCGACTGGCTATAACTGGAAGTCCCTGGCCAGGGATGATATAGAGTGCTACTGGTAAGTGTTATCAGTAGTTTCTCGACCTGTTATGAGCCTCATATCGACACGACTTATCGGTTACTGGGGTTTGACGTTTACCACCCCTAGACTAGATATGCAACATATCAGACGAAGAGACCGGACTGTACGGTAGTGTTACTGATTGGATACACAGGAGAATGTACAGGCTTGCTTGTTGATCTTCTGATCGCTCAATACCTGGGTGGCTGTTACGTTTAGCTGACCACTTGCAGCTTGTGGGTGTTTGATATGATCATCACCTACTGCCGGCGTATTGATGATTCTTTAGAGTCCTACACAGAGGTTTCCTGGCTCAGGCAAAACGGAGTAGGAGCACATATGTGTTATGTGCGGGACCGAGAATATTACGATATGAGATATCATATTCCATTCTCGCGATACATGATATCGGCCGGGTATATGTGATATAGCCGGGTCATCGGATCAACTGTTGATTCGATGAATCGGTACATGTTATATTAGTCGGTTATATGCGATATAGCCGGATTGTCGGATCAAGTGTTGATTCGATAATTTAATGTATAATTATATATGTGATATATTACATTACATTAACTATTATAAGCTCGCTTTATTGGTTCATTTTCTCACCGGATAATACATTGATATATATATATATATATATATATATATGCGATATATGTTAATTGTATTATTTTCTTTTGTTACAAAAATATATTATATATGTGATATATAATATTGTAACAAGTTATAATTACAAATGCAACATAATTTGTGGAGATTAAACATGTTAGGGTTTGATTTGGGTTAGCATTTGGGTTAGCTTTTTCATGAAGCTTCTAGAAGCTTTATTTTGTTTTAAGCTTAGATATTTTGTATTGATATTTTGTGTAGATATTTCTTAACCCAACCCAAACCCTTTACCCTAGTTAATTCTCTACAAGGGTTAAGCCTTCATTCTTAACCCAATGTTGGATTTGTAACCACAAGGAGAATTTCATTATTCATCACAAAAGGATCTTCTTCTTCTTCTTCATTCTCTTGAAAGAAAAAGCTTGCTAACTTTTTGCATGTGATGAATTAGTGTGAGAAATTGAAAACAAAAGAGAGCTAAATTCCTACTTCATCATCCTCATCTATTCTAGCCACTTAGATTAGGGTGTTCACTTCTCTAATAAGTTGTTTAGTGAAGTATAAGCTTGGGTTAGAGATTCTTCAAGGTAGATCATCTTAGATCATGAAGACTACAAGTATGGTGTCTTATTTACCTCATGGAGCCACTCAGAGTCGGAGTTCATGTTGATCGTAGCGAAGGGACCTCAACACGGAGCTTATGAAGCGAAGGAATGGACTACAAAGGTTGTAATCCCTTTCTCTTAGATGTAAAGTTATTTACATGCTATGTTAATCCTAATACTCTAGTTAAGATCTTGGTTAGGGTTTTTTTAGCACCCCAAAAATTTTAAAGTAGCATGTTTGATACTTGCCAAAACCTTCACAAGGTGCTATGCTAACCCTACAGTGGTATCAGAGCCAAGCTAGAGCATTAGGCGACGTGTAGACGAAGTTAAAAGTCCGATTGAACCCCGAAACGTCATATTTGACCCCCTCTCTGGAAATTTTTTTAAAAGATGGTTTTTTCCTTATTAAAAATACTCAGAAAATTAAGCAGGTGATTCTATGGATAACTGTGAAAGACGAATCCCTAATTACTTAAAGTCGCAGCGGAACCGCGGCCATACCAGTCTTTTCGCGGCGGTTCCGCGGCCGTACTTGGGTATCAGGGATAGATGTTTCTGGGTAACATCCGTAGGTATTACTACATGCTTCTGGGAATTTTTAATATTACTCAAGTGTTGAGTTTTCTGGAGATCTTAGGAATTCGTTGATTCGATCGGAAAGTTTAACATCGTTTAGTTTTTCGGATAATTTAGAACGTGTTAAAAGGTTCCAACGGATATCAATAACTCAATTTTTCCCCTGTCGGAAAACTTTCAAGCGTTGGATTTTTCCTAAGTTTAAAACTTTCGGGAAATCATGCTAGCGAATCTGTGGACCCTCTAGAAGAACGTAACCTTAACTCGATTATGTGACCGTCAAAACTGCCACTGAACCCAAGGGTTTGTGGTAGTTTAGCGTTGCCACATGTGAGGCGTTGGTTTGGCCCTTCTACGGCTGGTTCATTGGGGCTGTGACATGTTCTGGGACTTTTTGAACTCCGCTCAAGTGTTGAGCTATTTGGGAAATCTTGGGTGTTTGTTTATTTGATCGGAAAGTTTAACATTGTCTATTTATCTGGAATGTGATACAATAAGTGGAATTCATATAGTTAGGCATGAAATGCGAAGTATGTGATATTTTGGATTTAAGATGTCTAAAGTATTTGTGGATTCCAAATGTTGTAGTTTTACACTGTCTTTTCTGTGACTGTAAGCGTAGTATGTGGTGTATCGCCGGCTTCGTTGCTATACATCAACGACAATCGGGATACGCATACTTGCTTACGTTGATGATATGAGATATTATGTGTTGATGTGATATGTTATATTGGATCGTCGTGTTCTGAATAGCCGGGGGTTTTATGTGAGATGAGGGTTTTAATTTTCATTCATGTAAAATTCATTTGTATGTAATATTCTTTTATTGGGGTACTTCCGGGTTGAGGATGATGTCACTATTGTATATTATTTACTTTTCCGCATTAGGATAGACCCAAAGAGGGGAGCACAAGTAACCGGGTTCTAGGGTCCAGTGGGAGGCCATCTCGAGGAGTCGAGACCGGGTCTCTTAACCCTAGAATCGGCAGTGTTGCTTACCGCTCTCGCAGGGGTCTAGGGATGTGGGTTTGGCTATTCATCGCGACCGTGGAATCCGTGTTTTATACAGGCTCGAAATAAAACACGGACGTCCTAGTATATCCAATATTTCATATGTTATCTTCTGCTGCAATGTTCTGTGATGAGATCATATTACTGCCTAAGATGGATGCTTATACTATATATATATGATGATATATAAATATTACTGCTTTCGTTTCTCCTGTGATGCTTAGGAAGTATAACTGATGGGATTTATTAATAAGATTAATAAAAGAAAAGAAACCTAAAAGATGTTGTAGAATCAAAACTTTTCAAAAAGGGTTGCTACAGTTTTTTGCTTTGCATAGTGGTATATATGATATACCCTGCACCTTATTCGATGAGGAAAGAGCCGAGATCCCTTCACCGGGAGTGACCTCTTTAGCAAAACTGGCAGATGCTACAAACTCACGGTTTAGTTTTTGATTGCTTCTATAGTTCTTGCTTTGCACCGCGGTATTTGTGAAATATCCTGCACCTTATTCGATAAGGAAAGAGCCGAGATCCTTTCAGTGGGAGTGACCTCTTTAGCGAAACTAGAAAAAGCCTCAAAAACACTCCTTTTCAAAATCACTTGTTTCTACAACAATATCAAGTTCATTACACTCATGGTTTTCTGAAAAACCTGCATAGCCCTCCGTCATTTCAGATAAGTATTAATTAGTATTCGTGCTACGGTAGTTTGGCATTCGTCAAGGCGTAGTGTACGGTAGCTATTTACTACTTATCTGTAGCATGAGATGCGATTGGATTAGAGTATTCGTATGGCGTTGTTTGGCATTCGTCAAGGGTCGTGCGGGTGGGTTTAATTCAATCAAGAAATGTACGGGTTGAACTTGACTAGCGGACTATGGGTTGTTTGGCATTCGTCAAGGTCATAGCATATTAGGGGAAGAAGCATTATCGGGAATTTCAAGTGTTGAAATTTGCAATGAGATTGCATACCTCCTATGAGATAGTTGGATCCCGATACCCACTGCGAGTAAGAGTTACTCCTGAGAGAATTTTACACAGGACAATTAGCCGATCAAGTAGGTGTCTAGAAAGGTGTTAACGAGGTTATGCCTCTAGGAAAACGAGGTTTATTTTAATTAGGTCCATGCGAAAGCACGGGGAATCTCCCTCAAAGTACCAACACCGATCTGGCTGAAAGATTGGGGAACTTGTAAGGTGTAATTAATCCCGGCTAATCTTACCTTTTAGGGTTTTAAGGAAGATTTGATAAAAAGCAGTGGGAGCCATCCTGATTAGATAAGATCATAACCAATCTAATTTTGCAAGAGCATATGCTAAAGTATTTTCTTCTCTCTCTCCAGGTAGCGACCCTGTCAGGCCTTAATCAAGATAATAATATAGATGTATTGACTGAACCCGCTTATTATACTGAGCAGGGGAACGTTGGTCCCGTTTTTTCTTATAAGTGTTATAAGACTGAGTAGGGAATAGTAGAATATCTGGATTCTCATGCCACCCAAACGAAGAATAAACATGTTGATGCATCTTCTTCAGATGTGTTAGTTATCGAGAACTATTTCTCAGTTCATTCTACATCCTGGGTATTAGATACCAGATCGGGATCCCACATATGTAATATGTTACATGGGCTACGTAAAGGTAGGGAACTGGGAGAGGGTGATCATTCTGTAAGAGTAGGGAATGGTGCAAATGTTGCAGCCAAAGCAGTTGGCGAATATCATCTTGTATTACCGAATGGTAATACATTGGTTCTGAACGAATGTTATTACATTCCGATCCTGATATGCAATCTTATATTAGTTTCTTTATTGAGTAAAGAAGGATATAATTTTTTAGTACAGGATAATGTTATGAATATATTCCTAAATCAAAAGTTGATTGGATCAGGATCGTCAAATAATGGCATATACGTTCTCAACCAAACTACAGTACTTAATATACAAAACACACACAAGAGGAAGAGTTCAGAAATGAATGAATCCTTCTTGTGGCATTGTAGACTAGCTCATATCAATGCGACACGGCTAGCTAAATTGCATAAGGATGGATATTTGAATCCGTTCGAATTTTCATCTTATGACACTTGCCAGTCATGTCTCAAAGGAAAAATGACCAAAACTCCGTTTAGTGGATACGGAGAAAGAGTTACAGAACTCTTGGGGCTGATACATAGTGATGTATGTGGACCCATGTCTACACATGCCAAGAACGGTTCTTCCTACTTCATTACATTCACTGACGATCTCTCAAGATATGGACATGTGTTCCTGATGAAACACAAGTCTGAAGCTTTTGAGAAATTCAGGAAATATAAGCACGAAGTAGAGAACCAAACGGGCAAAAGTATTAAGATCCTTCGATCTGATCGAGGAGGAGAATACTTGAGCAATGAGTTCCTAGACTATCTAAAAGAGAATGGGATTCTCTCTCATCTTACTCCTCCTTATACACCACAACACAATGGTGTATCGGAGCGAAGGAATCGCACCCTATTAGATATGGTACGCTCTATGATGAGCAATGTTGAGTTGCCTATTTCCTTCTGGGGGTATGCGCTTGAGACAGCCAAACACCTATTGAATATGGTTCCAACCAAATCAGTGCCTACCACTCCATATGAGATATGGAAAGGGAAGAGACCATCTCTTAAGTATGTTAAGATATGGGGTTGTCCGGCCTATGTCAAAAGGCACAATCCGGACAAACTCGAGGCAAGGTCTGTCTTATGCAAGTTTGTAGGATATCCCAAAAATTCACAAGGGTATATCTTCTACCATCCCGAGGAACAAAAAGTGTTTATTTCTCGACATGCCACTTTCTTAGAAAAAGGTTTTCTTATGAAATAAATTAGTGGCAATGAGGTAGAACTGGAAGAGGATCCAGCGACACAAACTACGACAGAAGATTTGATGGAACCAGAGGATTCAGTAGTTCCTGACAAACCCCGGCCTCTCCGCCGATCTAGTAGGGTTCCTCATCCACCTGAGAGATACTACGGTTTTCTCCTAGATGGTGGGAGCGAGGATTGCATCATGGAAGATGATGACCCGACTAGCTTTGAGCAGGCCATCACGACTGGGGACTCTATGAAGTGCCTGGATGCAATGCGATCTGAGATGGAATCCATGTACACCAACAAAGTATGGACTTTGGAAGTTGCTCCTGAAGGGGTAAAACCCATTGGGAGCAAATGGATCTTTAAGAAGAAATTTGGTGTAGATGGAAAAGTTGAGACTTTCAAAGCTAGACTTGTTGCAAAGGGTTTTCGTCAACGACCTGGTGTAGACTATGACGAAACCTTTTCTCCAGTAGCTATGCTTAAGTCCATCCGGATCTTACTTGCCATTGCTGCATACCATGACTACGAAATCTGGCAAATGGATGTTAAGACCGCCTTTCTAAATGGTGATTTAGAGGAGTGCGTGTACATGACTCAGCCAGAGGGCTTCGTAGATAGTGGGAGCAGCGGAAAGATGTGCAAGCTGCTTAAATCCATCTACGGGTTAAAGCAGGCATCGCGGAGTTGGAACATCTGCTTTGATGTTATAGTCAAAGAGTTTGACTTCATCAAAAACGTAGATGAACCTTGTATATACAAGAAGGTTGCAGAGAGTAAGGTTGTCTTCCTCGTATTGTACGTGGATGACATACTCTTGATAGGAAATGATGTTCCTATGCTGCACTCGGTCAAGCTCTTCTTATCAAAAAGATTCTCAATGAAAGATCTAGGTGATGCCCCGTGCATACTGGGAATAAAGATCTATAGAGATAGATCTAAACGGATACTGGGATTGTCCCAATCCAGGTACATTGACACCATACTAAAGAGGTTTAGTATGGAAGAATCCAAGCGTGGGAACCAACCCACGATCTCTGGACTCACTCTCTCCAAAGAGATGTCTCCCAAGACTGATTTGGAGAGAGCTCGCATGCAAGGGATACCCTATACTTCGGCAGTAGGCTCTATCATGTGCATGATGCTATGTACCAGACCCGATGTAGCATACTCACTAAGTGTAGTGAGTAGGTATCAAGCAGATCCTGGAGAGAGTCACTGGATAGCTGTGAAGAACATTCTCAAGTACTTGAGAAGGACTAAGGAGATGTTCTTGGTGTATGGTAACGGTGAACTCCAGGTGGAGTCCTTTACCGATTCAAGCTTACAAAGTGATAAGGACGACTCTAAGTCGTACTCGGGATTTGTCTTTACCCTCAATAGAGGGGCGGTGTGTTGGAAGAGTTCCAAACAGGAAACCGTTGCAGACTCGACGGTGGAGGCTGAATACATCGCTGCCAACGATGCTGCCAAAGAGGCTGTCTGGATGAAGAAGATCATCACTGAACTTGGTGTGGTTCCGTCCATTGAGCATCCAATACCTTTGTATTGTGATAACAATGGAGCTGTGGCTTTGGCCAAGGAACCCAGGTCCCATCAGAAGTCTAGACATATTCTGAGGCGGTATCACCTGATCCGGGAGATAGTTGATCGCCGGGAGATCGAGGTCAGGAGAGTTGATACAAAGGACAACACTGTGGATCCACTCACGAAGGCTATTCCCCAGACACAGTTTGAGAGACTCTTCGGGATGTTGGGTATGAGATACTACAACAGTTGGCCTTAGTGCAAGTAGGAGATTGTTAGTTATATATATGCCCTAGAGGCCATTGTTGTACATATGATGTATATTATAGTGGATGCTTGGATATATATAGAGAGGACTTTCTTGCTCGACATGATAGTATGCTATTTGGTTTCACTTTGTCTTAACATGTTGACTTGTATTAGTTTACTGTCTTGCTCTCACATGTTGATAAAGCCCTCAGGATATGTACTCGACTACTGGGACTATGATGAGATCATACTAGTGGGGCCAGGATAGTCAATGAGTACATCCTATAATTGTTCCTAGTCGAGGGTGTATCGAGACAGGGCATCGATACACCAGAGTAGACTAGCGTATACGCATCTTGACCCATATGATGGGCAATGGATGATCCCATATCCATCGGTGTTTGACATCAAAGATGGTGTACGGGTGCTCAGTGGAGACTGGGTACACTGAACGGACTCGCCGAGAACTCCTAGATGGTAATATACCTATCGTCAGATAGCAGTTCTCCGGTGATACTGGTACAGGTTAGTCTATAGACCCAAGATCGCCATAGAGTCTTGTGTGATTCCCATTGTGCTTTGATTTCCACCTTACCACGTCCAAGAGGGCGTGCAAAATGGTGGCTTTTGGGTACAGTCCCGAATCACATGGAGGCAATGAGCAATAGGAGGGGTTTCATCTCTCCCGGTATAGGAAGTTAATGTTGTGCTGTGTTCGATTGGCTATAACTGGAAGTCCCTGGCCAGGGCTGATATAGAGTGCTACTGGTAAGTGTTATCAGTAGTTTCTCAACCTGTTATGATCCTCATATCGACACGACTTATTGGTTACTGGGGTCTGACGTTTACCACCCCTAGACTAGATATGCGACATATCAGACGAAGAGACCGGACTGTACGGTAGTGTTACTAATTGGATACACAGGAGAATGTACAGGCTTGCTTGTTGATCTTCTGATCGCTCAATACCTAGGTGGCTGTTACGTTTAGCTGACCGCTTGCAGCTTGTGGGTGTTTGATATGATCATCACCTACTGCCGGCATATTAACGATTCTTTAGAGTCCTACACAGAGGTTTCCTGGCTCAGGCAAAATGGAGTAGGAGCACATATGTGATATATGCTGGACCGAGAATATTACGATATGAGATATCGTATTCCATTCTCGCGATATATGATATCGGCCGGGTATATGTGATATAGCCGGGTCATCGGATCAACTATTGATTCGATGAATCGGTACATGTTATATTAGTCGGTTATATGCGATATAGCCGGATTGTCGGATCAAGTGTTGATTCGATAATTTAATGTATAATTATATATGTGATATATTACATTACATTAACTAATATAAGCTCTCTTTATTGATTCATTTTCTCACCGGATAATACATTGATATATATATGCGATATATGTTAATTGTATTATTTTCTTTTGTTACAAAAATATATTATATATGTGATATATAATATTGTAACAAGTTATGATTACAAATGCAACATGATTTGTGGAGATTAAACATGTTAGGGTTTGATTTGGGTTAGCATTTGGGTTAGCTTTTTCATGAAGCTTCTAGAAGTTTTATTTTGTTTTATGCTTAGATATTTTGTATTGATATTTTGTGTAGATATTTCTTAACCCAACGCAAACCCTTTACCCTAGTTAATTCTCTACAAGGGTTAAGCCTTCATTCTTAGCCCAAGGTTGGATTTGTAACCACAAGAAGAATTTCATTATTCATCACAAAAGGATCTTCTTCTTCTTCTTCATTCTCTTGAAAGAAAAAGCTTGCTAGCTTTTTGCATGTGATGAATTAGTGTGAGAAATTGAAAACAAAAGAGAGCTAAATTCCTACTTCATCATCCTCATCTATTCTAGCCCCTTAGATTAGGGTGTTCACTTCTCTAATAAGTTGTTTAGTGAAGTGTAAGCTTGGGTTAGAGATTCTTCAAGGTAGATCATCTTAGATCATAAAGACTACAAGCAAGGTGTCTCATTTACCTCATGGAGCCACTCGAGAGCCGGAGTTCATGTTGATCGCAGCGAAGGGACCTCAACACGGAGCTTATGAAGTGAAGGAACGGACTACAAAGGTTGTAATGCCTTTCTCTTAGATGTAAAGTTGTTTACATGCTATCTTAATCCTAATACTCTAGTTAAGATCTTGGTTAGGATTTGTTTAGCACCCCAAAAATTTTAAACTAGCATTTTTGATACTTGCCAAAACCTTCACAAGGTGCTATGCTAACCCTACATCCAGAAAGCAAAGATAGATCTGGTGCAGTCGTCTACCAATTCTTCAACTACTGAAAAACTCAGCACGCATGCCTCAGTCTAAAGAAAAAGGAACCCCCTTCCTATTTGGTCAGTCCGGTCAACGGTACAGCGAATACATAAGAAATCCTGCACGAAACGGCGGTAAAAACCGGCTAAGCTCAAAAGCTGCGGACCTCTGTCCCTGCTACAAGTCTGGGCCAAAGTTGTACGGCCACGATCTCCCTCGGGTCCATACGAATACCGTCTCCCGTAACCCCATGACCTAGGAAGTCAACACTATCAAGCCTGAAGGAACACTCCGAGAATTTAGCAAGCAGCTGGCGCTCTCCCAATGTCTGCAAGGCAAATCTTCAAGTTCTGTTCACGTTCCTCATGACTCTTGGAATAGACCAAAATGTCATCAATAACACAACAATAAGCTGGTCGAGGAACAGCCTGAAAAAAAATCCGGTTCATCACATCCACGAATGCTGCTAGGGTATTGGTGAGTCCAACAACAACACCCAAAACTCATAAAGCCCGTAGCGCGCACAAAAGCAGTCTTCAGAATGTCATCACTCCGAACAAACTTAGAAAAAAATGTCTCGCACTCCGGATCTGATCAAAGAAATCGTCAATGCGAAGTAAAGGATGCCTAATCCGCACCGTAACTCGGTTCAATTGACGAAAATCAATACACAACCTCAAACTGTCGTCCTTCTCCTTGACGAACAGAGTAGGAGCTCTCCAAAGCGAAACACTCGGACGCACAAGTCCCCCTTTCTAGCAACTCTGCAGCTGATCCTTAAGCTCCCTAAGCTCCGTCAGCTCATCTGGAACAACGTCGGAAAACTCTCTCACGATAGGAACCCGGTCCAACAACACACTGTGGCTCCGGTATCACGAATAGAAGCCAAGAATCCTCAACATCCTCTCCTCAAAAGCCGACTAGCGAAAAAGGTTGAATTCGAGCTATGAGAGGCGGCACCACTGTCCCCCTGCACAACAAGAACTGACTCGCCGGGAAAATAAAAACCTGACTGTTTTCTCGCGGCAGTCCACAGACGTATAGCACGTAGCTAACCAGTCCATGCCCAGGAGAACGTCAAGTCTAGCATCTCTAGAAGGACCAAATTGACGGACGAATCTCTATCTCCTATCCAATTGGCACACGACCGAAACACGTGTTGCGCAACTAAGGAATCGCTAACAGGAGTAAACACAACAAATGGCTGATATAGCAAACACAACTCTCGGCCCAACCACGGCATGAAGTGTGTAGAAAAAACGAGTGCATAGATCCCGAAATAAACAACATGCGCAATAAAAGAACATACGAATAAGATTACCTGGAAACTCTGCATTGGACGCCCGCGCGTCCCGATGAGTAGAAGCAAACACTCGTGCCTGCCCTCTACCCGCAACTGGCTATCCTCCTCCTCTGTCATCCTGTACACTCGGAACAAATCCTCCACGACCACGACCTCTCTGAACATAAGTCTGACACGGATCATCAACAGGCACAAAAGGAGACTCTCCTTGAGGCAAAGGTGGTAAAGTAACATATGGTACTGTTGCCCTCCTCTGGCGTACCAAGGTATAATCTCTGACGAGGTGATGGAGACTCCTGCACCGGAAACATCCATACGATGGCTGTTGATCCTCCTGAGGATAAGAGCTAAATGACTGTCCCCATCCCAAGCCTCTGCTACTCCCGCGACGTGCACGAAACCTGTCATGGTGACTAAGCCTCTGTCTCTAGGCTGATACACCTGTACGAGCCCTCCTCAGTCTCGGAACTCCTAAAGTCTCGGGAAGACGCTCCTCAGCTAAACGTGATGCATCCACTGCTGCTGTATACGTAACACAATGATGTGTGCTGATAGCAAGGAATAACTGGGTAACAGGGGTAACAACCTCCTGTCGCTGCGCTCGACTGACCTCAACCCACGAACTCATCATCTGGCGCAAGTCCTGCATATCTGCCTCAAGCCTAGCGATATGATTTATCGAAGGCGAATCAATCTGCTCCTGTGCAATGAGCGTACCATCCTGGTCAGTCCTCGCCCTAAACAAGTCAACTCTGACCTCGGCTCTCGCTGCATCACTCTGAGCCCTCATAGTCATCGGCGGCAAAAGGCTATAAATGGAAATAGGATTCGATATGAACACGGAAATCGAATCATAAGGATATATATCATCATGGAAGGAATTTCAAGTAATTAGTACTTAGGTTACTTTAGGCGGAGTACCGTATCGTAAGTATGCCGCGGACATACACACGCTACATCACTCTGCTTAAGCTACCTACTCCATCATACCAAGGTCATCCTACACTCCGAAAGGTAAAACCTAGCGATCTGATACCAACTTTGTCACAACCCGAAATTTGGTACGTGACGGCCCTTAAACCATATAACGTCTCCAGACGTAACGTAATTCAAGTAAGCCGAAAACCCAGCAATCTAAACCATCAAAAGTAGTAAGTGATAAGAACATTGTTAAAACTTTTGAAATCTCAAGTACAAATTCTTTAAAGTCCAACTTTATTTCCTTTAAAAATTTGGCAGCACCTCCTTTGTAAAATAAACCCCAAAAAGGGTACAACATAAATATAAGTAAAAGCATCCCCAAACGGGAGCAAATCCACGCCCAACGGCAGAAAACAACTACCACAACAGATATACGACGCCGTAGAGAAGAAAAGGACGATATAAATAAAACTGTATAAAGGATCTCCAAGTCACAAATAATACACAATATCGTCCTCACAACTCGTCTCTAAGTCAATACATGAAAATGGTAGATGGAGAGTACTGGATACAACGAATATATAATGAGCAATATCGGATAATCGCAAAACCCACCTATAGCAAAACTGCACCCAGTCAGCCGTACGGTATCCGCTGCAAAAGATGATACGATGGAAGAAAGCCCTGCCTATGACTGCTCTGAGGGACAACCTGTACAACCATGTGGCACAACGGGGTGAGTTGCCAACTCGTTAATAGTGAATAACATATGCAGGTAATCGCAAGTATGCACATACTGCGCGAATCTATCACATGCAAGCTAATAGCAATAAATGGCCATATGTATGCAACAGTCATGAAAGGTACTCTATCAGGTACAACTAATACATAAAGCAATAATATGGCAATATGTATATGAAACAGTCATGAAAGGTACTCTCTCAGGTACAACTAATACATAAAGCAATAATATGGCAATATGTATATGCAACAGTCATGAAAGGTACTCTCTCAGGTACTACTAATACATGAAGCAATGCACATAAAATAAATGCGGAGTATGGGATAAAACATGTCATCCTCACGGAATCCTCATCGTAGCAGGACCAGTGTCCATCAAGACAATCAAATCCCAAATTTCCCAAATCGGCCCTCAGAACGACCCTCATATCGGCCCTCATATCGATTATAAAATCGGCCCTCATATCGACAATAAAATCGGCTCTCATATCCTGTAAGTCTCACGGAACCGGAGTGTCAAACATCGACACCCGAAAACATCATGAAAACTAGTGCCCAGTATCGACACATCAAAACTGATCTATCAGGCGTCGTCACCACGACTGTCCCTGATAGGTACGTATCATACGCTACCGAAACCCGAATGCCCAGCTTCGACACTCGAAATTCCACGTATCCATACGTACATGACTCCGGTCGATATCTCCGCGATCACCGACGAGTCCAATACTGTCACCGGTAGGTAGGATTCCCCCACTAACTCATCGCCATCATCTGCGATCTTCTTACCCCGGTGTACCTCAGGGCTCCACCATGTACCCGCACACGACCCACTCCACTCCTCGCATCGGGTATATATCAGAAATCTCATGGTGGATGCCGAAATATCATATCAAGAGAAACCGGGTTTTTCAAATAATGCATAATTTCATGAAACTACCACAGTCCTCAAATCCAGAAAACATCAAAGAATCAATAAATATAATTGCATAGATCATTATATATGTGTACATATATAACAACGTCCTATACCACTGATATATATACTTAGGATAAAGTATCATATGAAACCCATATCTCTATGCGAAAATCCATGAATATAATATATACCACATGAAACAGTAATATGAACATATAAAGGAAAAACTGCTATTTAACTGCAACAAGTTATTAAATATATCATGCGGTTCCTAAGTTCCCCAAAATCCATACAACATCATATAAAGGTGAACATGTAGCTATAGCCAGGTATGCGTAACCATGTCGGTATAGCAAGATATGTGTATCTACCTATCAATAATGATGTAATACCCTCCAGGTATGTGTGTAGCTATATCAAGCTAGGTATGTGTATATACATGTCAATAATGATACAATACCCTCCAGGTATATGTGTAGCCGTATCAAGCTAGGTATGTTTACATGTAGGTATGTATGCAAGATGTACATGTAGGTGTGTCTCATATGTGTATATACCTATCACTAATGGTACAATACCATATAGATATAGGGGTAGGTAGCATGTAGGCATGGCAAGCCATATGTGTAAGCATGTAGGTATACAGGTATGCTATATGTCATATGCACAAAGGAATATGAATCAATGTCTCAATGTCCCTAACCAAACAATATCACATAGGTATGTGTGTTGTGCGTGTCATGGCAATTATCGACGGTGTGTGTGTGGTATACAATCAGTGCTCGTGCGACATGAACCGTCAATAATAGTGCAGTGTCCAATGGTACAAGTCTAAGCACAACAAGTAATGATATGAAATGAGTTCATTCACAATCTCTATATATGCAAATAAACATGCGGCTAATGTCATATCATATCTAACCCAGATGCATAACGCCATGCGGGCAATTTCCCTATAGATGTTAAATCTACTCACAGAAGATCCTGGGGCTAAGTAAAGCCAACCGCTCGCTTTCCCTTCTTCGCAGCGTCCGAAGTCCTCGCCTGCGACCCTAAGATCATAAAACCACAATAATAAGTGTACATTAGCAATCGACCAATAACACGTACAAACTATGTTTGACCGACGCATCAACTCCAAACAAACTCTCAAGTGTTCGTCTAGTGGCTAACGTGCATAGCGACACTACGAAACCAACTCAAGAGCAAAAGCTAAACAAAGTACGCGCACCGTGTCGGATTACGTAACACACGTATACGTAACATAAGAAACTAGCAAAGTGATCCCAGATTTTGTATACAGTCAAAACTCAAAAATCAAACAGTACCAAACACACTAAATTAACTGCAGATAGCTACCGTGAAAAACCTAAACCCTAACTCTACCCATAGGCCGAGCTCGCCGGAATTCACTAAGAAGTCGTCGGCCAAAACCGAGCAATTGGGTCTCGTGTTTCAGGTGTAGGCTTAGGGTCACTGATACAACACAACTATATTGCTAGATTTTCTAGTACACACACTGGGTCACAGCAGATCACAGATATCATATATTGACACTAAAAATACGATATGTGCACTAAACGATACTTTAAGTGTTCTAAACTGAAACTACAAGGATACACAACATAAAAAGCACCTACTTAACAGAAAGAGATCATTACCTAACCACAAAAGCTCAAAGGTCCTAGCTTTCCAAGCTCCAAGGCATCCAAGAGGCAAAACAAGGCTTAAGATGTGATTTGGGTAAGATTTTGTGAATTTTAGTGAATTTTTAGTGGTGAAATGATAAGTGTTCAGTTGAGGAATGAGAAATGAGAAAGAAAATGATAAGGAGATAGTGTGAGAGAGAATGAGAGAGAGTGAGTGAGTTATAGAGAGAGAGAGAGAGAGAGAGAGAGAGAGGTGTGAATAAAGGTGAGCGCACCAAGCATTAACTCTTCGTTAATGCAAGCATTAAGCTCACCATGCCACCTCTCATCCAAACAAAACCCAAAAGAAAATATCTCTCACAAATATCAAGAGGTTTATGTTAAGGTTTAAATAAAGGATAGGATTAAAGCAAAGTAAGGATTAGGGTTAACTTAAAGTTGTCATGGTTACAAAACACGATTAACACAAACACACCCTCACATTAACATGCACATGTGTGTGCAAGCCATAACAAATAATAATAAATTATTAATTAAATGTTATAAAATATGAGGAAACCGAATTGGTAAACTTTTTACAGAAAACCCGCACTATTGCTTAATTAACACTAATCGAAATCCTAAAGTGGTACAATCTCCTCCCTTAAAGAAAATTCATCCCCGAATTAAAATTCTTACTATGCATACCTTCAAAAGATGAGTGCCAAACTCTCAAATCTCACTCGCAGCCTCCCAAGTGATCTCCTCACTATACGGCTATACCGAAGAAAATCTCCACAGATGGCAAGACCCTTGACCGAAGTTTCTCCACCTGCCGATCCACTAACACTATCGGATGCCGGTGAATGAAAAGATCGCGTCCAAGCTAAAAGGTCTGATACTGAATCATGTGAGACAGGTCATGAAGGTATTTGCAAAGTATCAACATAAGGAATACGGGATGAATACTCAAAATCTGGACGTAAGTGCCAACTTAGAGGCAACGGTACTAACTCGCTAAAGGATTTCAAAAGGACCTACAATCTGGGACTAAGCTTCCCAAAACTCAACACGCTATTTCATCGGAAAATCCGTAGGAATACATGATCTCCCACTGCGAACTCAAGTCTGCGACCACCACGGTCGGCATAAGACTTCTGTCTGCACTGGGCTGCTCTCATCCTGACCTGAACCAACTGGATCTTCTCCGAAGCCTCTCGACTAGCTGAGGTCCAAAAATCCTACTCTCGCAGAGTCGGTAAAACAGACTAGCGATCGACACCACCTACTAAACAGAGCCTAAAGGTTGCCAATTGGAATGTCTCCTGATAACAGCTATCGAAGGAAATTCCTATCAATGGCAAGTGACGATCCCAACTGTTAGTGTATATACTCTAGAGGCCATTACTGTATCATACTAGTTTGTATATTACTTAATAGAAGCTTGGGATATTCACAATTGTATAGACAATCTTGCTCAAAATGGTAGTATGTTACTTGGTTTGTTTCTACTTTAATATGTGCATGTGTTTCTTTTAGTATATCGCTTATACATATTAGTGGAGCCCTTAGGATCTTTGCTTGATTACCAGCGTTGTGATGGCAGTCACACTAGTGGGGGCTGGGTAATCTACAAGCACATCCTTATACAGGTCCCTAGTCGTAGGATTATCGAGACGGGGTATCGATACTCCGGAGTAGACTAGCGTATGCGCTTCTCATCACAACAGGGGAGATGGTCAGTCCCACAGCCATTAGTACATCGTACTGGAGATAGTATGCGGGTGCTCGTTAGGTTACGAGTACACTGGACAGGACTCGTCGGGAACTGTTGGTTGATAGTATACCTATCGTCAAATAACAGTTCCCAGGTGACAAGAGTACAGCTTAGTCCGTCGACTTAACACTGCTACTTCGCCTCGAGTGTGTTCCCACTGTACTTTGATTACTACCCTACCACGGCTCAAAGGAGTCGTGCAAACAGGTAGTAGTTGGGTGCAGTCCCGAAGCACTTGGAGGCAGTAGCGTTTAGATAGGATTCGTCTCTCCCAGTATTAGGAGTTGATATCGTGCTGTGTCTAGGAGAGCCATTACACAAAGTCCCTGGCCAGGGCAAGTGAGAATTACTGGTAGTGTTTCCAGTAGTTTCTCAGGGTGTTCTGGGCTACACTCCGGCACGACTTGTACCGCTATTAGGGGTCTGACATTTACCGCTCCCTAGGCCCGACATGCGATACTCTTAGACGAACAGACCGGACTGTACGGAGATTGTCACATTCAGGCTCGGTAGGAGTTCGGATGGGTTTACCTCATCGGCCTTCTTATCGACATCTATCTAGGGACCGTTACGTACAGCTAGTGCCGCTTGCGGTCTGTGGTTAAACCCATTGCTAGCGCAGTGTCGAGTCTTTAGAGTCCCACACAGAGAGTTTCCATGCATTGGGCAAAAGGTGTAGAGGCCGTATGGTTTTACGGCAGGGCTGCGATCACTTACGTGCACTTGTGCGCGTATGATGTTCGGGCAGACAATACTAGTGGGCTTTGGTTTAAGCCGGATCCTAGTATTGTATAGATGGATTAGTTTTGTCTTCTGTGCATTCGCATTCTACGGAATGTAGATGCGGGTGTGTATGCACGGTTGTGAGGAGCGAAGAAGGAGTTGCCTCATTAGGGTTTTGACCATTGATTCGGTCAAAACCATTATGAGGTGAGAAAAATATTTACTAATCTTTTTAATGATAATTGTGTTATGGCTAATTGCTTTGACCATTTGATCATGTTGACCTTTTGACCTAGTTAACCATTGTTGACTTGGATATTTCTTGTGAGCTCTAGACTCTTCTTATGGCTTGGATTTAATTTGACATGATAATGGCCAGATCAATGGTAACCATCACACTTTATCATGACAAAAGAATGGTAATTATTTTCCTCATGGATCATTCTCTTTGGCTTTCTCTCTCATCCAAAAGAAAGCTCCCATGGTTCTTCTTCTTCCTCCTCTCTAGATTTTTCTATAGCTCTCATGTGTTGAGAAAAATAGAAATAAAATAGACAAACAAATCCATCT
The DNA here is from genome assembly GCA_030015575.1 of Agapanthus africanus. NCBI lineage: Eukaryota > Viridiplantae > Streptophyta > Magnoliopsida > Asparagales > Amaryllidaceae > Agapanthus > Agapanthus africanus. The sequence goes on from JASDDO010000028.1 coordinate 113,330,114, forward strand.
TCTTCCTCTAAATCACCTTGGACATCAAGAATAGCAAATTTGTTGCCCTAGTTATCTCAGCTGGAGGTGGAGCTCGGACTATAGACTCTCGGGTGGATTGTCTTCAATTCAAGGAGGCCGCGGAGGTGACCAAGATCCGGATCGACCCATGGAGCCTACGGAGACGAGGAGGATGGCGGAGAAGAACCGAAGGACTAGTAGCATGAGGTATAATCTCCTTGCATAGTAGATAGAACCTCATGTAGTTTGTTAGCAATGGTTTGGCAAAGATCCTCAAGTTTTAGTCTATGTTACCTTGTGTTAAAAATTTGTTTTTTACCTATTCCGCCTCCCCGTAAGTACCGGGGTGAGTAACGTAGACTTACAGTGGTATCAGAGACTCGCTAAACCATTACTAACTTGTTAGCAAAGTGTTAGAAATTCGATCTCCGGAAAAATCGCAAAATTACGTCAAAAATGCACATTTTCTGTCGATTTTAAAATTTGGTCCAAAAATTTTTCCAGGGACCTTAAAAATACGTGCAGGCTTTTTTAAGAAGACCCAAGAAAAACGAGATCGTGACTCGGTGAGACCGCCGCGGAAGCGCGGTGAAACCATGGGTTTCGCCGCGGATCCGCGGCCGAGTCGACTCCGAGTCATCTCGTTTTTCCTGCAGAATGTCTATCTTGGTGTTTTGTGATTTCTCTGATATTTTGTTTCTGCCCAGATTTTGTTGAGTACTGTGTTGTGCTTGGGGTAGATTCAAATCTAGTAATCGATCGAAATTCTAAGTACTTTAGCTAATCGGATCTTCTTTGATGTGATATATGTACTGAACGTCTACTAATCGCTATACGTCGATTAGTGGGGGCTGTGCATATCTGTGATCTGTGATGTTGGTTTGTGTATATGAACTTGTTGGATTGTCGTGATGAATAGCCGGGGATGTGAGATGGGAGTTTTCATTTTTCATTCAATGTAAAATTTGTAATTTGATGTAATATTATTTTATGGCCGCACATCCGGGTTGAGGTTGTAGCCGCCATTGTATATTATTTCTTTTATTGTTTTTGCTCCTAGGATAGACCCAAGGTGGGGTGCACAAACTACAGGGTAATTTGAAGTGCCGAGTGGCCTACTCACGTTGTTGAGGGAGGTTGCTTCACTTCGGGTACTTGGCGGGTAGTTTGCCGCACCCGTAGGGGTCTAGGGTGGAATTTTGGTTATTCATCGCGACCGTGTAATCCGTCTTTCGTTGCAGGCTCGAACGAAACGCGGATTCCTAGCATATCCAATGTGTTCATCTATGATCTAGAATGGCTATCATTGCATCTGACGAATGTATATATCTATATATGATATCTAGTAGGCGTTGCTTATGTTTTGCATCCGCGCTAGTCCAGCCCCCGCTCTGTCGTTAGTTAAGTAACCTAACGGGTGATGACGGGGCCCCATGGCAAATGCGGATGGCATAAGCGTACGTTATATTTTCGTTGTTTTCTGCAATGGTAGGATTAATTGATAGGATGCATTATATTAATGCAAAGAAAATAAACCAAAGTTAAATCATTGGAACAATTTCAAAACCACTCGGTTTTTTCCAAAACAGAAAACTTTTAAAAACGCGGAGCTTAAACCACTCCTTTTAAAAGCTATCAAGGTTCCTTCAATTATATCAAGCTCACTACGTTCACGGTTTTGCCAAAACCATTCGTAGCCCTCCGTCATTTCGTATGAATATTCAATAGTATTCAAGCTATGTTTGTTGGCCTTAGTCAAGGCATAGTAATTGGTAGCTGCTGGGTATTCATATGTTGCATAGATAGATGCGTTGGTTTGGGACAGTCGTATTACTTTATTGGCCATAGTCAAGGGTATATATGGGTGGGTTCAAATCAACCTGGACAATGACGGGTAGAACTTGACATGTGAATTATGATTTGTTGGCCTTAATCAAGGTCATAAGAGCATGGGGCAAAAATCCACATCGGGAGTTTCTAAGGAAATTGAAACTTGCTAGTGCCGCATACCATTTGGAGTTTGATAATGTTGGTAGGATTCCTTCAGCATTATCACACAATGATATTTGGATCCCGATCCTACTGTGAGTATCCGCTACTCCTCGGGAGACTTTTTCACTTAACGATCAATGCTATAAACCAAGTAGGTGTCTAGAAAGGTGTTAGCGGGGCTACGCCCACAGGGAAAAGAGGTTATTTAATTAAGGAACTTCACGAAAGCGTTGTAAAACCTCCCTCGAAGTACCGACACTAGCCTGGCTGAACGGTTAAGCAAGTATTGTACGGTGAGATTAATCCTGACTAATTCTTCTTTTATGGTTTGAGGAAGGATTCAAGAAACAGTGGGAGTCATCCTGTTTAGATAAACTAAAAACCAATCTAAACTTGCAAGAGTATCGTGCTAAGTGTTTTCTTCTCTATCTCTCTTAATTGCAGTGTCCCAGTGACCAGACATAGGTTACACTAGATAATAAAATGACTAAATCTGAATGTTATGACTGGCAAAGGTCTGTCCAGATGTCCATTGCCCATGACAAGCTGGGACACCTCCTAACTAATCAAACCCCTGCCGTCTCAGGACCAGTTTCCCCTGTCACGGATATTGATATCCGTAAGACATCAGAAAAAGACTGTGTGAATGCCAAGTGCCTCGTGTTGGTCTCAATTGATGGTGCATACCAAAGGCAGCATGAGAAGATGGACTTAGTTTCTGTCTTCCTCCATAACAAAGATTTATATAGAGAGCAATCTCGTATCGCAAGATATGAGACCTCGAACGAATTGCTTCAAGCGAGATTAGCTTTCGGGTCATCTGTAGGGGACAACGTCCTTACAGAGACTAGCTATTTTGATAAGCTCACGGATCTGAAGACCACGTTGAAGAACGGGTCAGATACTGACTTGATTCTACAGATTCTACCCTCTACTTACACCCTGAAGGAAACCAGGGAAGAAGAAGGAAAGGGAAGGGCAAAAGATTTGGGACTGGATGTAGTAAAGGAGGGACGTTCCTATTGTTATGGGAAAAGAAATTGGCAGAAGGATTGCAGGGCTAGCAAAGCCAGTAGCCAGGATTCGAAGCATGTTGTGGCTTCGGCTTCGGGTGTGTTTGTAATAGAAAACTGTATGTCAATTAACTCTACTTCCTGGGTACTGGATACCGGATCAGGATCTTACATCTGTAATTCATTACAGGCTTTGAAAAACCGTAGAGTTATCAGGATAGGTGATATAACTCTCAGGGTTGCCAACGGAATGAGCGTGGACGCTGAATCCGTAGGGGAATATCACCTTGGATTGACAAGTGGGCAGATATTGATTCTGCGTAACTATTTGTATGTACCTAGTATGGCTTGTAATATCATATCTGTATCCTTACTTTCTAAGGAAGGATATGATTTTACTTTTGTAAGCGATGTGGTCCACATCCACCTAAATCAAGTTCTGATTGGGTCAGGTACATTAGAAAACGGAATATACGTATTGAATCAAGCTCAAGTTTTCAGTGTCCAAAACACCCTTAAAAGAAAGTCTCCGGACACAAATCAGGCTTTCTTATGGCATTGTAGACTGAGTCACATTAATGAGACACGATTAACAAAGTTACATAAAGAGGGATACTTGAATCCGTTCGAGTATCAATCTTATGCTACTTGTGAATCTTGTCTCATGGGAAAGATAACAAAGACTCCGTTCACTGGACACGGAGTAAGAGCGAGCGAGCTCTTGGGACTCATACACAGTGACGTGTGTGGTCCAATGTCTACACATGCACGAAGTGGTTATTCATAGTTCATTACTTTTACGGATGATTTCTCTAGGTATGGACATGTCTTCCTGATGAAGCATAAATCCGAGGCCTTTGAGAAATTTCGGGAATACAAGAATGAAGTTGAAAAACAAACAGGCAAAAGTATCAAGGCACTGAGATCTGATCAAGGTGGTGAATACTTAAGTGCCGAGTTTCTGGACTACTTAAAAGAGAATGGAATTCTCTCTCGGCTTACTCCTCCATACACACCACAACACAACGGTGTATCGGAAAGGCGGAATCGAACTCTATTGGATATGGTTCATTCCATGATGGATAAGGCTGAGTTACCGCGATCTTTCTGGGGTTATGCACTAGAAACAGATGCATATCTTTTGAACCAAGTTCCTACTAAGTCAGTGCCTACCACACCATATCAGATGTGGAGTGGGAAGAAACCCTGTCTTAAACACTTTAAGACATGGGGATGTCCAGCTTTTGTCAAAAAGCATCATGCGGACAAGCTCGAGGCACGCTCAGTACAGTGTAAGTTTATGGGATACCCAAAGAACTCCAAGGGGTATGTTTTCTATTACTTAGAGGAGCAAAAGGTCTTTGTTTCTCGTCATGCCCGCTTCTTGGAAACTGAGTTTTTAGAAAATCATATAAGTGGGAGCGCAATAGAAGTGGAAGAAATTCCAGAACCACAAGCTATTACTGAAAGCTTGGTAGAACCAGAAGTTTCAGGAGAACCGGACATCCCAGCGCCACTCCACAGGAGTAGTAGGCAGTCTCATCCACCCGAGAGATACTACGGTTTTCTCATTGACGGGGATCGAGAGGATTGCATCATCGAAAATAATGAGCCTACTAGCTTCCAGCAAGCCATTCAGAGCGGTGACTCGGTAAAATGGCTGGATGCAATACGGACCGAGATGGAGTCCATGTACACCAACAAAGTTTAGACTTTGGACATTGCTCCAGAAGGGGTAAAACCTGTAGGCTGCAAATGGATCTTCAGAAAGAAAATTGGTGTAGATAGGCAGGTTGAAACCTATAAAGCTAGACTTGTTGCAAAGGGTTTTCGCGAAAGACCTGGTTTGGACTATGACGAAACCTTTTCTCCAGTGGCTATGCTCAAATCCATTCAGATCTTTCTTGCCATTGCTGCCTTCCACGATTATGAGATCTGGCAGATGGACATAAAGACAGCTTTTCTAAATGGAAATTTAGAAGAATGCGTCTATATGGATCAGCCGGAGGGTTTCATTCAGAGTGGGAGCAGCGGTAAAGTGTGCAAGTTGCTTAAGTCCATTTATGGACTGAAGCAGGCATCGCAGAGCTGGAACATCTGCTTTGATGATACTGTCAAAGAATTCGACTTTATCAAAAATCCGGATGAACCATGCATTTACAGTAAGATTGTAGGGAGAACTGTGGTATTCCTCGTCTTGTACGTGGATGACATTCTCCTAATAGGAAATGACATTCCTATGCTACAGTCAGTCAAAGGATTCTTGTCACAGAGGTTCTCCATGAAGGACCTGGGCGATGCCAACTACATTCTGGGGATCCAGATCTATCGTGATAGATCTAAGACGATGTTGGGACTTTCGCAGTCCAGGTACATCAACACCATACTGAAACGATTCAGTATGGAAGATTCAAAGCACGGTAATCTACCGGCTTGTCACGGAATCACCCTCTCCAAAGAGATGTCTCCCAAGACTGGTTTGGAAAGGGCTCGCATGTCATCTATACCCTACACATCTGCGGTAGGCTCTATAATGTATGCGATGTTGTGTACCAGACCAGATATAGCATACGCATTAAGCGTTGTAAGCCGGTATCAGTCGGACCCAGGGGAGAAACACTGGATAGCAGTAAAGAACATTCTCAAGTACCTGAGAAGGACTAAGGAGATGTTCTTGGTGTATGGCGGAAAAGACCTCCAGATCGAGGCCTTTGCTGACTCCAGCTTCCAGAGTGACAAGGATGACTCCAAGTCCATGTCGGGTTATGTCTTTACCCTTAATGGAGGGGCGGTCTGTTGGAAGAGCTCCAAGCAGGAAACCGTTGCTCACTCAACTATGGAAGCGGAGTACATAGCTGCTTGCGATGCCGCAAAGGAAGCTGTCTGGATGAAGAAGTTTCTCACGGAGCTTCAGGTGGTTCCTACTATTGTTGATCCAATACCGTTGTATTGTGACAACAACGGCGCAATAGCTTTAGCGAAGGAACCCAGGTCCCATCAGAAGTCCAGACACATTTTGAAGCGGTACCACCTGATCAGGGAGATCGTAGATCACCGGGAGATCGAGGTGAGGAGAGTAGATTCGGAGAATAACACTGCAAATCCACTCACGAAAGTCATACCCCAGACTCAGTTCGAGCGGCTGATCGAGATGATAGGTCTTCGATACGCCGGTACATGGCCCTAGTGCAAGTGGGAGATTGTTAGTGTATATGCCCTAGAGGCCATTACTGTATCATACTAGTTTGTATATTACTTAATGGAAGCTTGGGATATTCACAGTTGTATAGACAATCTTGCTCAAAATGGTAGTATGCTACTTGGTTTGTTTCTACTTTAATATGTGCATGTGTTTCTTTTAGCATATCGCTTATACATATTAGTGGATCCTTTAGGAGCTTTGCTTGATTACCAGCGTTGTGATGGCAGTCACACTAGTAGGGGCTGGGTAATCTACAAGCACATCCTTATACAGGTCCCTAGTCGTAGGATTATCGAGACGGGGCATCAATACTCCAGAGTAGACTAGCGTATGCGCTTCTCATCCCAGCAGGGGAGATGGTCTGTCCCACAGCCATTAGTACGTCGTACTGGAGATAGTATGCGGGTGCTCGTTAGGTTACGAGTACACTGGGCAGGACTCGTCGGGAACTGTTGGTTGATAGTATACCTATCGTCAGATAACAGTTCCCAGGTGACAGGAGTACAGCTTAGTCCGTCGACTTGACACTGCTACTTCGCCTCGAGTGTGTTCCCACTGTACTTTGATTACTACCCTACCACGGCTCAAAGGAGTCGTGCAAACAGGTAGTAGTTAGATGCAGTCCCAAGCACTTGGAGGCAGTAGCGGTTAGATAGGATTTGTCTCTCCCGGTATTGGGGATTGATATCGCGCTGTGTCTAGGAGAGCCATTACACAAAGTCCCTGGCCAGGGCAAGCAAGAATTACTGGTAGTGTTTCCAGTAGTTTCTCAGGGTGTTCTGGGATACACTCCGGTATGACTTGTACCGCTATTAGGGGTCTGACGTTTACCGCTCCCTAGGCCCGACATGCGATACTCTTAGACGAACAGATCGGACTGTACGGAGATTGTCACATTCAGGCTCACTAGGAGTTCGGATGGGTTTACCTCATCGGCCTTCTTATCGACATCTACCTGGGGACCGTTACTTTCAGCTAGTGCCGCTTGCGGTCTGTAGTTAAACCCACTTCCAGCGTAGTGTCGAGTCTTTAGACTCACACACAGAGAGTTTCCCTACACTGGGCAAAAGGTGTAAAGGCCGTATGGTTTTACAGCAGGGCTGCGATCACTTACGTGCACTTGTGCACATATGATGTTCGGGCAGACAATACTAGTGGGCTTTGGTTTAAGCCGGATCCTAGTATTGTATAGATGGATTAGTTTTGTCTTCTGTGCATTCGCATTCTACGGAATGCGGATGCGGGTGTGTATGCACGATTGTGAGGAGCGAAGAAGGAGTTGCCTCATTAGGGTTTTGACCATTGATTCGGTCAAAACCATTATGAGGTGAGGAAAATATTTACTAATCTTTTAATGATAATTGTGTTATGGCTAATTGCGTTGACCTTTTGACCTAGTTGACCATTGTTGATTTGGATATTTCTTGTGAGCTCTAGACTCTTCTTATGGCTTGGATTTAATTTGACATGATAATGGTCAAATCAATGGTAACCATCACACTTTATCATGACAAAAGAATGGTAATTATTTTCCTCATGGATCATTATCTCTTTGGCTTTCTCTCTCATCCAAAAGAAAGCTCCCATGGTTCTTCTTCTTCCTCCTCTCTAGATTTTTCTATAGCTCTCATGTGTTGAGAAAAATAGAAATAAAATAGACAAACAAATCCATCTTCTTCCTCTACATCACCTAGGACATCAAGAGTAGCAAACTTGTTGCCCTAGTTACCTCGGCTTGAGGTGGAGCTCGGACTATAGACTCTCGGGTGGATCGTCTTCGACTCAAGGAGGCCGTGGAGGTGACCAAGATCCGGATCGACCCATGAAGCCTACGAAGATGAGGAGGATGGCGGAGAAGACCCGAAGGACTAGTAGCATAAGGTATAATCTCCTTGCATAGTAGATAGAACCTCATGTAGTTTGTTAGCAATGGTTTGGCAAAGATCCTCAAGTTTTAATCTATGTTACCTTGTGTTAAAATTTTGTTTTTTAGCTATTCCGCCTCCCCGTAAGTACCGGGGTGGGTAACGTAGACTTACACCAACTGCCAACAACCAATTAGTACGTACGCACAAGCATATCCTCCAGAGTCTGTATAGTCCACTCTAACTGACCATCAGCCTACAGATGGAAAAGCGGAGCTAAAACTCAACCAGTACCCAAGGCTTCCTGAAGCTTCTGCAAAAGACGGCTAGCGAACTGGGTGCCTCTATCGGATACAACGCATGAAGAAACTCCATGCAAACGCACAACTTAACAAAGAACAACAGAGCAAACTGAGCATAACCGGACAACAATCACCCAAATGGAGTTACACCCTGACTAGACCTGGGTAGACCCACAACGAATTTCATAGAGATCTGCTCCTATTCCCACTCCGGAATGGTTAAAAAGGTTGCAACGCTCCAGCCGGCCTCAAATGCTCAACCTTAGCTCGCAGACAAGCCAAGCACCTCAAAACGAAATCTGAAACTTCACTCTTCACCCCTGCCCACCAGTAACCAACTCTCAAGTCACGTTATATCTCGGTGGCACTTGGATGAACACTGAAAGCTGACTGATGTGCCTGCTCTAGGATCTCGCGTCTCTACCCATCAGTATCGGGTACACGCCATCGAGTCCCTAACATTGCACACCCTGGTCATAAATCAAGAACTCCAAATCTTTACCCTGTCGAACATGCTTAGAATCTCAAACAAACGAGCATCGGCGGGTTGTGTCTCACGAAAATGATTAAGTAAAAGTGGACGGGCGCAGACATGAGCAAGCTGTCCCCTAGTAGAGGCGAACTACTCTGTACTCATCTGTCGCACAAGAACTGTAAATCTACAGAAGACTGTCTCTTAACTGCGCACAACTGGAACAAGCTACCCCCAGGCCTACGATTCAAGCATCAGCTACCACAACCGCCTCGCCACGGGTAAAATAAAGGATCTCACAATCACAATCCTTCACAAGCTCCATCCAACGGTGCTGTCTCAACAATCAAAACCCGCTGCAGGAAGATTAAGCTCCGATGGTCCGTGAAAATCTGACACGACTCTCCGAACAAGTAGTGTCCCTAAATCTCCAGCGCAAGACCACCGCGGCCATCTCCAGATCATGAGTGGGATAATCCTGCTCGTACCTCCTCCAACTGTCGGGAAACATAAGCGATAACTCTATCATGCTACATCAGTACATGATCGAGCCCCACTCGTGAAACATCACAATAATTGACAAAGTCGCCTGATCCAGAAAGCAAAGATAGATCTGGTGCAGTCATCTACCAAGTCTTCAACCACTGAAAAACTCAGCATGCATGCCTCAGTCTAAAGAAAAAAGAACCCCCTTCCCATTTGGTCAGTCCGGTCAACGGTGCAGCGAATACACAAGAAATCCTGCACGAAACGGCGGTAAAAACCGGCTAAGCCCAAAAGCTGCGGACCTCTGTCCCTGCTACAAGTCTGGGCCAAAGCTGTACGGACACGATCTCCCTTGGGTCCATACGAATACCGTCTCCCGTAACCCCATGACCTAGGAAGTCAATACTATCAAGTCTGAAGGAACGCTCCGAGAATTTAGCAAGCAGCTGGCGCTCTCCCAATGTCTGCAAAGCAAATCCTCAAGTGATGTTCACGATCCTCAAGACTCTTGGAATAGACCAAAATGTCATCAATAACACAATAATAAGCTGGTCGAGGAACGGCCTGAAAAAAAATCTGGTTCATTACATCCACGAATACTGCTAGGGTATTGTTGAGTCCAACGATACCACCCAAAACTCATAAAGCCCATAGCACGCACAAAATTAGTCTTTGGAATGTCATCACTCCGAACCCATAACCAATGATGACCTGATCCCAAACAAACTTAGAAAAAAAATGTCTTGCACTCCGGAGCTGATCAAAGAAATCGTCAATACGAGGTAAAGGATGCCTAATCCGTACCGTAACTCGGTTCAATTGACGAAAATCAATACACAACCTCAAACTACCGTCCTTCTCCTTGACGAACAGAGTAGGAGCTCCCCAAAGCGAAACACTCGGACGCATAAGTCCCCCTATCTAGCAACTCTGCAGCTGATCCTTAAGCTCCCTAAGCTCCGCCGGCTCATCTGGAACAACGTCGGAAAACTATTGCATGATAGGAACCCGGTCCAACAACCCACTGTGGATCCGGTATCATGAATAGAAGCCTAGAATCCTCGACATCCTCTCCTTAAAAGCCGACTAGCGAAAAAGGCTGAATTCGAGCTGTGAAAGGCGGCACCACTGTCCCCCTGCACAACAAGAACTGATTCGCCGGGAAAACAAAAACCTGACTGTTTTCTCGCGGCAGTCCACAGACGCATAGCACGTAGCTAACCAGTCCGTGCCCAGGAGAACGTCAAGTCCAGCATCTCTAGAAGGACCAAATCGACGAACGAATCTCTATCTCCTATCCGATTGGCACACGACCGAAACACGTGTTGCGCAACTAAGGAATCGCTGACAGGAGTAAACACAACAAACGGCTGATCAAGAAAACACAACTCTTGGCCCAACCACAACACGAAGTGTGTAGAGAAAACGAGTGCATAGATCCCGAAATAAACAACATGCGCAACAAAAGAACATACGAATAAGATTACCTGAAAACTCTGCATTGGACGCCCGCGCGTACCGATGAGTAGAAGCAAACACTCGTGCGGAACAAATCCTCTGCGACCACGACCACTCTGAACATAAGTCTGATGCGGATCATTAACAGGTGCAAAAGGAGACTCTCCCTGAGGCGAAGGTGGTAAAGTAACATATGGTACTGCTGCCCTCCTTTGGCGTACCAAGGTACAATCTCTGACGAGGTGATGGAGACTCCCGCACCGGAAACATCCATACGATAGCTGCTGATCCTCCTGGGGATAAGAGCTAAACGACTGTCCTCGTCCCAAGCCTCTACTACTCCCGCGACGTGTACGAAACCTGTCACGGCGACTAAGCCTCTGTCTCTGGGCTGATACACCTGTACGAGCCCTCCTCGGTCTCGGAACTCCCAAAGTCTCGGGAAGACGCTCCTCAGCTAAACGGGCTGCATCCACTGCTGCTGTATACGTAACACAATGCTGTGTGCTGATAGTAAGGAATAACTGGGTAACAGGGGTGACAACCTCCTGTCGCTGCGCTCGACTGGCCTCAACCAACGAACTCATCATCTGGCGCAAGTCCTGCATATCTGCCTCAAGCTTAGCGATACGATCTATCGAAGGCGGATCAATCTGCTCCTGTGCAACAAGCGTACCATCCTGGTCAGTCCTTGCCCCAAACGAGTCAACTCTGACCTCGGCTCTCGCTGCATCACTCTGAGCCCTCATAGTCATCGGCGGCAAAAGGCTGTAAATAAAAATAGGATTCGATATGAACACGGAAATCGAATCATAAGGATATGTATCATCATGGAAGGAATTTCAGGCAATTAGTACTTAGGTTACTTTAGGCGGAGTACCGTGTCGTAAGTATGCCGCGGACATACACACGCTACATCACTCTGCTTAAGCTACCTACTCCATCATACCAAAGTCATCCTACACTCCGAAAGGTAAAACCTAGCGCTCTGATACCAACTTTGTCACGACCTGAAATTTGGTACGTGACGGCCCTTAAACCACGTAACGTCTCCAGGCGTAACGTAATTCAAGTAAGCCGAAAACCCAGCAATCTAAACCATAAAAAGTAGTAAGTGATAAGAACATTGTTAAAACTTTTGAAACCTCAAGTACAAATTCTTTAAAGTCCAACTTTATTTCCTTTAAAAATTTGGCAGCACCTCCTTTGTAAAACAAGCCCCCAAAAAGGGTACAACATAAATATAAGTAAAAGCATCCCCAAACGGGAGCAAATCCACGCCCAACGGCGGAAAACAACCACCACAACAGATATACGACGCCGTAGCGAAGAAAAAGACGGTATAAATAAAACTGCATAAAGGACCTCCAAGTCACAAATAATACACAATATCGTCCCCACAACTCGTTTCTAAGTCAATACATGAAAATGGTAGATGGAGAGTACTGGATACAACGAATATACAATGAGCAACATCGGATAACCGCAAAACCCACCTATAACAAAACTGCACCCAGTCAGCCGTGGCGGTATCCGCTGCAAAAGATGATACGATAGAAGAAAGCCCTGCCTCTGACTGCTCTGAGGGACAACCTGTACAACCCTATGGCACAACGGGGGTGAGTTGCCAACTCGTGAATAGTAAATAACATATGCAGGTAATCGCAAGTATGCACGTACTGCGCGAATCTATCGCATGCAAGCTAATAGCAATAAATGGCCATATGTATGCAACAGTCATGAAAGGTACTCTATCAGGTATAACTAATACATGAAGCAATAATATGGCAATATGTATATGCAACAGTCATGAAAGGTACTCTCTCAGGTACTACTAATACATGAAGCAATGCATATAAAATAAATGCAGAGTATGGGATAAAACATGACATCCTTACGGAATCCTCATCGTAGCAGGACCAGTGTCCATCAAGATAATCAAATCCCAAATTTCCCAAATCGGACCTCATATCGGCCCTCATATCGACCATAAAATCTACCCACATATCCTGTAAGTCTCACGGAACCGGAGTGTCAAACATTGACACCCAAAAACATCATGAAAACCAGTGCCCAGTATCGACACATCAAAACTGATATATCAGGCGTCATCACCATGACTATCTCTGATAGGTACATATCATACGCTACCGAAACCCGAATGCTCAGCTTCAACACTCGAAATTCCACGTATCCATACGTACATGACTCCGGTCGATATCTTCGCGACCACCGACGAGTCCAATACTGTCATCAGTAGGTAGGATTCCCCCACTAACTCATCGCCATCATCTGCGATCTTCTTGCCCCGGGGTACCTCCGGGCCCCATCATGTACCCGCGCATGGCCCACTCCACTCCTCGCATCGGGTATATATCAGAAATCTTATGGTGGATGCTGAAATATTATATCAAGAGAAACCGGGTTTTTCAAATAATGCATAATTTCATGAAACTACCACGGTCCTCAAATCCAGAAAACATCAAGGAATCAATAAATATAATTGCATAGATCATTATATATGTGTACATATATAACAGCGTCCTATACTACTGATATATATACTTAGGATAAAGCATCATATGAAACCCATATCTCAATGAGAAAATCCATGAATATAATATATGCCACATGAAACAGTAATATGAACATATAAAGGAAAAACCGCTATTTAACTGCAATAAGTTATTAAATATATCATGCGGTTCCTAAGTTCCCCAAAATCCATACAACATCATATAAAGGTGAACATGTAGTTATAGCCAGGTATACATAAATATGTCGGTATAGCAAGATATGTGTATCTACCTATCAATAATGATGTAATACCCTCCAGGTAAGTGTGTAGCTATATCAAGCTAGGTATGTGTATATACATGTCAATAATGATACAATACCCTCCAGGTATATGTGTAGCCGTATCAAGCTAGGTATGTGTACATGTAAGTATGTATGTAACATGTACATGTAGCTGTGTCTCATATGTGTATATACCTATCACTAATGGTACAATACCATATAGGTATAGGGGTAGCTAGCATGTAGGCATGGTAAGGCATATGTGTAAGCATGTAGGTATACAGGTATGCTATATGTCATATACATAAAGGAATATGAATCAATGTCTCAATATCCCTAACCAAACAATATCACATAGGTATGTGTGTTGTGCGTGTCATGGCAATTATCGACGGTATGTGTGGCATACAATCAGTGCTCGTGCGACATGAACCGTCAATAATAGTACAGTGTCCAATAGTACAAGTTTAAGCACAACAAGTAATGATATGAAATGAGTTCATTCACAATCTCTATATATGCAAATAAACATGTGGCTAATGTCATATCATATCCAGCCCAGACGCATAACGTCATACGGACGATTCCCCTGTAGATATTAAATCTACCACAGAAGATCCTAGAGCTAAGTAAAGCCAACCACTCACTTTTCCTTCTTCGCAGCGTCCGAAGTCCTCGCCTGCGACCCTAAGATCATAAAACCACAATAACAAGTGTACATTAGCAATCGACCAATAACACGTATAAACTACGTTTGACCGACGCATCAACTCCAAACAAACTCTCAAGTGTTCGTCTAGTGGCTAAAGTGCGTAGCGACACTACGAAACCAACTCAAGAGCAAAAGCTACACAAAGTACATGCACCGTGTCGGATTACGTAACACATATATACGTAACACAAGAAACTAGCAAAGTGATCCCAGATTTTGTATACAGTCAAAACTTAAAAATCAAACAGTACCAGATACACTAAATTAACTGCAGACAGCTACCCTGAAAAACCCAAACCCTGACTCTACCCATAGGCCGAGCTCACCGGAATTCACCAAGAAGTGGCCGGCCAAAACCGAGTAGTTGGGTCTCGTGTTTCAGGTGTAGGTTTAGGGTTACTGGTACAACACAACTATATTGCTAGATTTTCTAGGACACACACTGGGTCACAGCAGATCACAGATATCATATATTGACACTAAAAATACGATATGTGCACTAAATGATACTTTAAGTGTTCTAAACTGAAACTACAAGGCTACACAACATAAAAAGCACCTACTTAACAGAAAGAGATCATTACCTAACCACAAAAGCTCAAAGATCCTAGCTTTCCCAGCTCCAAGGCATCCAAGAGGCAAAACAAGGCTTAAGATGTGATTTGGGTGAGATTTTGTGAAGCTTAGTGAATGTTTAGTGGTGAAATGATAAGTGTTCAGTTGAGGAATGAAAAATGAGAAAGAAAATGAGAAGGAGATAGCATGAGAGAGAATGAGAGTGGGTGAGTGAGTGAGTTAGAGAGAGAGAGAGAGGTGTGAATAAGAGTGAGTGCACCAAGCATTAACTCTTCATTAATGCAAGCATTAAGCTCACCATGCCACCTCTCATCCAAACAAAACCCAAAGGAAATTATCTCTCACAAATATCAAGAGGTTTAGGTTAAGGTTTAAACAAAGGATAGGATTAAAGCAAAGTAAGGATTAGCATTAACTTAAAGTTGTCATGGTTACAAAACACGATTAACACAAACACACCCTCACATTAACATGCACATGTGTGTGCAAGCCATAATAAATAATAATAAATTATTAATTAAATGTTATAAAATGTGAGGAAACCGAATTAATAAACTTTTTATAGAAAACCCGCACTATCGCTTAATTAATACTAATCGAAATCCTAAGGTGTTACAATTAGAATATTTCACTTTATAAAAAAATACAATTATGAAAACCCTAAAGAAGATAATTAAATATTTGAGGTGTATTTTGAAAATATATAAAAACTATTTTCATAAAACCCCATCAAGTTATATTAATTTACAATAAGGACCCTAGTAAACATAGGTTAAAGCGGGACCTGTTCTCTTGAGTCTCAGGAAGCCGGAGAATATGGGTGCTTGCCTATCTGAGGTAGACAACCTAAAAGCGGTGTTATCAATACGGTAATTATCTTGGAAAAAGACACAAATCTTGATGTCCATGTGCAGCAGTTACCGATAATATCAAAACTAATTCAGGACTTCAATTTGTTTTAAAGTGTCTGACTCAGACAGAGTCTCAGTCTAATATGAAATCAATCTATCATTGATTATGATTCAAATATAACTCCATTTCAACATGAATCCATTTATACCAGAATTCAATCTATATCAACATGACTCGACCGAACCGAACCATGGATATATTCTGATTACATGACTATCCATTTATATCTATTCTATTTACATGATATTATGGTTTCGGCAAGTCTTCCATTTATAAAACAAAACAACACAATCAATACAAAATAAATTACGGGGTTTTAAATGGGTAGACTGGTACAGAATGTGTTAGAAGTGGCACGAGACGGTCACTTTAATACACCTAACCTGAATATCTATTGTTGTTGTACCGTGGCTTAACAGTTCTTATGCTCCGTATACCTTAGTCTCCGGAATAGTGGGACTCCTCTCGTATACACTGGCATATTCTGTATCAACCTACAAACAACTACGTTAACAGAACAAAAAGATTACAATATACCAGTTATATTCTCATATGTATATTCTTACCTATCTTTGGGACTTACCGAGCGATTGTTCGCTGACGACATTCCTTCTCCTTTTCTTTGGAATGTTGTTAGGCGGATCGGACTCTTTGGAGGTCGAGCCCAGTACTGAAGACTTGGAGCAGTTCACCATTGACCCAGAGCTCTAGATACTTGTATATATTTTCTTTTCAGTTCATGCCATTGTTTAGGCATTGCTTTTCATTTCTGTATTTACATTTTCAGTTGTACTTGTAAAGAAATGTTTAATAAATAAAAGTTGTTGTTCATTTACACTTCATGTTTCTTGTGTATATTTTACATTATATTGCTTAAATACGCTTACCGTGTTTACTTCTGAGTAAATACGTAGCGGGTCCCGTCGCGTCTTCTTACACGTACACTGGGAAGCGGGGCGTGACAAATTTACAAAATTTTCACCCTCCGCCCTCCGCCTCCCCCCATCATCATCATCTTCCTCATCCTCATCTCTTGCCTCCCTTCTTCTCCTCCTCCGGCACCCCCCTCACTCACGGTCCTACTCTGACTCCGGCTTTTCCTTTGGCTCCCCCTAAAAAAGTATATTAATATTTAATTAATATTTAATAATTATTAAAATTATTTAAAATATAATTTATAATTAATTAATTATATTATGAAAAGGGGAAAATGGTCATTTGACATGAACAGTAACATTGACCGTCTAACATGGTAGTTGTTTTGATAATTTCAAAGGTATTGATAGTTTTTTTTTTATTCTGGCCCAAACTTATTTGGAGTTTTTAGTAAATAAGCCTTTAGAGTATGGGTCCAACCTTTAGGGGTTGGGTCACGTCACTGCAGCCATAGGGCTATGCATGACTCAGGCCCCATTAAATTCATGCTTGTATATGAAATTTAAAGATTCCTTTTTAAAATTATTTGGGAAAAAGGGTAGCAATTATCTGCCAGAAGGTACCTATAATCCAACTCCTTATGCTTGAAAAGCAATAGGAAAAACTCCCCGGCCAAAAAAATCTATGAAAAACTTTCTAGATCCAAAAAGTTATAGGTTTAAGTCTCTATAGTACAACCAATCACTTTTTACTTTTTAATATTTCCATAATACCCTTTTCAACTTCTGGCAGATAACTGCTACATTTAGCAGATAAATTGTTACATCCGATAAATGTAGCAATTATTTGCTAAGTGTAGCAGTTAATATAAACTGCTATATCTGCTAAATATAGCAATTTACCTGCTAAATATAGCAATTATCTGGCAGAAGTTGACAAGGGTTTTATGAGAATATTAAGAAGTAAAAAGTGATTGGTTGACTATAAGTACCTAAACATATAATTTTTTGGATCTAGAGAGTTTTTTCATGGATTGTTTTTGACCGGGCAGTTTTTCCTATTGTTTTTCAAGCCTAGGAAGTTAGACACATTTTCCCCAAATTATTGTCATTGAACTTCTAAATGGGATGGGTCAAATCAGACGGGTCAATCATGTTCCAAACCCAGTCCTGTTTAATTTTATGGACCAAGACCCACTCATTAATCCAACGGGTCTATATGGAATGAACCCAAACCCAGACCAATTAATAATAAGATCCTATCCATTTACCCGAATCCATTTATCGTCTGTTTAGTTTTATATAAGTGAATCATTATAAGTTTGAAACTTATAGAAAATTTCAAATTGTAGCACATAATAGAAAATAAACAAGGACCATTGATAATTTTACATTTCAAATACTTTTGAGATTATTGTCGTATTCGAATATCATCATAGGATCGTATAATCCTTCTAATCATAGGGATGCTATCATAACCGTTGAAGGTCATCATAGGGTCATAGGGCATGCCATCATGAGATTCGAATGTCATCATAGGATCATAGGTCATATGCCGTTATAATTGTTGTAATATTGGAATGTGTTATAATTAACGTCTCGTCCTTCATGCCGTGCTAGTTCTTGATTGATAGTTGATGAGACACAAGAATCGAGACCAATGTCAGCAGAATCAACATTCAACGGTACATACTGCCATTGTTGCTGTGTTGATACTTCCGTGATTAATGATAATATGTATACTGCGATATATACAACATAGTTTACTTTCCTATCTAAGTATTATTCTCCCGTTATTTCCCAAGTAAGAAATTAGTAAGCTCCAATGTCACATCTATCATTTATTAACTTGCAACATATCAAAATGTAGGCCACATATGGATGTTTTTAAATTTTAAAATAATGAAATACAAGATGATTATTGCATACACCTATAAAGAGTTAAGTTCTACAGCTCAATTACATCGGGTTATGTTTATTTTATTTTCCTTTACAATGTATTATTTTATTCTCCTCTAGACATCTCCATTCATGCTATATTGAGAAGGCAGCATGCAAAAAATTCCAAGTTTTCCCCTAAAATATTCATACGAAGTGTATGAGTTGCTATGCAATTATGTATGACCATCATGACAGCTTTGATCTTCATTTTTGCAACATATTAGGATCAGTCTCAACTTTTAATTTTTTTTATCAAAGGTTTAACAATATATGCATCAATCATCACCATATGCAATTTAACAAATATAATACTGAGGCACAATTAATATTCATCTTGTGTAGTTATTTGATTCTAAACCTGAACCAAGCAGGCATAATTAATCTTAATTTTCACACAGTTCTTTTGTGGTTTTAAACCTTTCGTGCTCTTCCAACTATATAAACACTTTGATGATTAAAAGTTTAAATGATTTATTTGCATATAAATAATTGGTTGCAATAAGCAGATATAGAAAGATTAATCTGCAAAAAAATTAAGAAGTTGAAGAAAATATTGTACTGAAAGAGCAAGGGACTTTGATTCACTTCAAATTATGGCACTGCTACTAAAAAAAGGGAAAAAGAAAAAAAAATCTTTCGATTCCAAATAAGAAAGGAAGCAATAAGAAAAAGTAATATTCAAAACAAATGATCATCCACTCTATATTCCACAATATATATTACATAAGTTGCAGCTAAGCAAACAAACATACCAAAAGAAGCATTACAGAAAATTACACACCAGTAAGTTCTCCAAAATATGAAACTTAGTTCAAGTCCAAAAATTACTGCTTCTGCTACTAGGAGAGAAAACAAACTTTGCCCATCATCAATAGATGACTTGTGCCCTTTGAAGAATTTCACGTCGGTCTCAAAGTGAAATTGGAGAAGCCATTGACTCCTCAAGCAGTTGCGTCTCTGGCGAATTTAAGGCCACCGAATTAAATTGAAAGCCCGAATATTTCTTGTACACAAACATCAGTTTATCTTGAGGCGCCGCAGCATGACACTTGACCAAGATCTGAGCACACTCCCTGGAAACAACCCAAAATCACACAACAAATTAAAGTTTTAAAAAGAAAAGGCAGTTTAAATTATTAACTTAGACTGTCAAGGGAAGGGCATTTTCTGATGGTGCATCTTGCTGCGTAGACCGCTGCGGCCACGATCATCGAAGGGCGATATTTGATCATCGAGTATTGCATTAGACCCAATTCGGCAAAGAAAAACACCAGATGCTCCAGCTGTATGAAATTTCAAATATAGAAAAAGGTATGAGATTAAATCGAATAGGAACACATATGGAGTTTACCGTAATAAAAAAACATTTGAAGCGCTTAGTGAAAAAACATCAATAGCTAAACATATTAATTAGTGTGACTTAGCCTTTTTCTTTACCTCATTGTCGCACATTGCGGTCTTGAGAAAATGAACAAGGAACACATATGGAGTTGGAACAGTGAGGCTCCATTCGAGAACATTGAAGATTTCTTTTTCCATTGACAGAATTTGTTCTCAGGTATAGGCTCCATCAGATATGCATATGAAATCATTAACCTGTGAAACAAAATTATTCAGAAATTGGGATATTTCAGAAGATTATCTGAATTGAATACATAAAGAAAGTAATATTTACAGCATTGAATGCCAGCTAACTAATTTGATGCAATCAAATTATAGGCTGAAGCCAAAACTAGAATCTGAATGCTGAATATTCAGAAGTTTGTAACAAAAAAATGCATCCCAAAGCCAAAGAAATAGTATCAAATGAGCCAAATATTATAGGGAGGGAAAAGAAATTTGCATTACATTAGTGATCAGCACATTTGTTGCATATTTTTTACTATCTTTTTCTTTATCTTTTGTTAATTAATAAATGCCATTAATTATAATTTAAGAACATTTATGAAGTTATCTGTTAAAATATTTTATATGTATCTTAAATAATAATAAATAGATATTTGTACGTTAATTGGTTTACACATTTTCCTAAATAAATAGATGCTACTAAATATTTGTTGTGAAATATTTTACAGGTTCAACCAAATCAAATCAATATCAGCAAATAAAATCAAAAGATCAAATCAAATCAAGACCAACAAATTATATCAGCCTAATCGAGTAATTGATTGAGGATCCACGTAACAACACAGAGATGGCAAGATATTCGGGTTATTATGCGATCAAAACTATCCAAATCAAGCCAGAAGATTGCAGTCAAATATTGAGCCCAAACAGACGTGAAGTGGCGGCATTTAGCGGCCAACTACATGTATATGGTGGCGATTTAGCGGCCAAATGTCAAGATCCGCTGTTGAATTTTTTTGAGCGGCTTCGATTTGTTTAGATTTAGGGTTTTTCATTGTAAGTTTATAAATAGACGGTCTCTAAAATTACAGAAAGTATCTTCAATCTTAGGGTTAGCTTCTAACCATCAAATAAATATAGTTCTTTTCTTTTCATGCATGGTAGAGTAGAAGATCAAGTCCTCAACTTTGTATTTTTATTTTAATACTTTTTTTACAATTTATTCTTTCTTATCTTTCTTTTACTTGCTTTTATTTTTAATCATGTTTCCTTCTTTTAATTTATGCAATTCTTGTGTCTTTAAGTTTGGTATGGATAGTTAAACATTAACATGACTTGAGTAGGATAAATCTAGATTAGTAAAAAGGTTAATCGTATAAATCATTATTCTAAAAAGATCCACTTAAAAGATAAACGTAGATTTCTTTAGATCACCTTGATAGGTTATTTAGCATCGCTCATAGCTTATACTTAGGATTAATAAGATCATATTTAGGTTTAACTTGCATTAGAATATTAAAAATCATGTTTTTATAAACCTACGATCATATTTAAGTTTAACTTGCATTAGATAGCTTGATAGATTAATAGGATCAAAGTTCATATAATCTATACTTTCAAACTAGATCATAGGTTATAAAAATACGAAGTTTAAAATTATGATTTATACAAATTTTCTTTATAACTAGTCTAGGGGGATTCAACCCTCTAGGTATGCCTTTTTATCATTAAATTTAATTAATCTTATTTTCTATTTTAATTTTAAGTAGTAAAAATTATCTCTTTAGATTTTAATTATAAAAACTACATTTTTATTTTTAATTTAATTGAGTAAATAATTAACTAACGGTCTTTTTTGTGTGATCGACTCATACTTGCACACTCGTTACAAACGCGCCGTGCACTTGCGGTATTATAATTTTATCAACAAGTTTTTGGCGTCGTTACCGGGAAAGAAGGTTTTAGTTTTATTTGTTCTTCAGATTAACAATTATCTTTAGTATTTTAGATTTCAGATTTTCAAAGAACCAGCAAGGAGATCTCTGTAAAAATTTGGAATTGGTGAGTATTCTTGTATATCTTCGCTCTCAATCTTAATATTTCTCTCCTCTGTTTTTTGCAGGATTTCTTTGCGCCGCTAAAAAAATATTTATATTTTCTAATTGGATTTGATTTGTTGTACTCATATTTAAAATATTTTAAGGGCAAATCATAAAAGATAAGGTGGAGATTTCATCACCCTTGCTTGGCCCACAAATTATCTTCCATATTGCATGAACCCAAGCCTCTAATTAAAATCGATTAGTGTCACGCCCCGCTTCCCAAAATACGGAATACGAGAGGTAGACAAGGCCAGCCATGCTCCTACGGTCAAGGAAATGTCCTGCCGTAGTCATACTTCGGCTTCTAGTTTATCATGGTAAACAGTAAATGATGCGCAGGTAATGAGAAATGCAGTAACTGAAAGATACAATAATATAAACTGACCTGAAGTGGAACAAATGAAAGTAACTCGGAATGACAAATCAAGAAGTCTGTGATGCACGTCTAGTTCGGGTCCAGGCTAAATCTTCTCCTCACACTGAGCATGCATACTCAGGTCGTCAGAGCGACGCAATAGCAATATAATATATATAAAATCAAGTGACAGTTCTAACAGTAGTAATAGATATAAATAACAGTAAATCAGTGACAGCATGGATATGAATGTGCAGTAATCAATGCAGCGGAACAGTAAAGCAGTATAACGATATTTCACGTATGCCAACACAGTATAAAAATAATATAAATGCCAGTATCCCTATCAGTCTCTAAGTCTCACTGTACAGGTCACTAAGCCTATCGTCAGTCCAAGTGTGAGAGTCAACCACTCGCGAGTGTCCTCCACCCAAGGGTAGAACCCAAGGGCAAGGGACCACGGGCCCAGCATATAACATGTATATCACGGTGTATATCACGTACCCTGTAAATCTCCATATATCTCCCTAAATATATAAGCCGGCATGGGACTCCCGAGATCATGTTGAACTCACACTTAAACTACCCCACACCCCGTGGTCTACATCAAACGCTAACCATAACCCTAAATACTAATCGATCCGTGACAAGTCTGCGCGAGAACTGGAGGCAGGACCTCCATCAAGCACGTCCCGACTAATATCTAAGATAATTGGCAGTGTCGGATGCCTTATCTGTGACACCCATGCAAGCGCTTCCATAAGTGTCCCATACCACTTATAGTCACACGTACACGCATCACACAGACGTCGACAATGCAATAGAATAATAGGGTCACTGATTGTGTACAAGTACGTATCACTTTCACTTATTCACGGATACACGAACACTGACGTACTTGCCACAATCATCGCTAGAATCTAACACTGGGTAGATGCACGATATCACTAGGTAATCACTGCAATGATATGAGTATGATATGATACGTAAACAGTATATGAAGCACGATCAAGATGTCATAAAAACAGTATTCTATCACTTGCACAATTTATCATGAAAAGTACGTGTATAATTTAGCGAAACGATAAACAGGTAATAATCAGTATGTTCAGTTATCTATTCATCTAATTTAGTTTCAAGCCAAACGGGTTCCAGGATCGTTAGTTATAACCGTTTCATTTTAAGCGCTCGCGGCTGGAAATCCGGTTTCAGAATCAGAAGTCCGTTTCGCAACGCAGTTTAATCCCAATTGGGATCAGATTTTAGCGACTCTATAGTGGGATGAATTCTAGGGTTTTCAGTAAGGTTTTCAACGCAACAGACGGATCTTCGATCGCGTCTGTACGTCAGGAGATATACACTGTTTACTATTAATATGTCAATTCTGATTCTGTTGGGACTGTTATGCGTCCTGATCTTCTAAATTACAGATTAAATATCAAACGGTGACGAAACAGAATAAAATCAATTGTGTTGTCTAGCTAACATATTTACTTATAATAAACAGCGGAGTTCCGCAATCTACGAGCTAAGGAGATCTTATGGTATCCAATACGGAACAGCAACTAATAACTGGAGTCGCTCTGGACTGCAGTCCAGAGTCGCACTCCGATACGAATATCATCACAATTTAAGTACAGAAATATCAGGAAACCAGTATAGGGTTAAAATTCATCGAGTCGGCTTCGATTTGAGCCCTCAAACGCACCATTCTAGTCTGTATATGATTTATGGTGAATTTAACGGTTTTCAGGTGCAAGAAAATTCCAGTTTTACGGTTAAACTTGGAGGTAGTTGTTTTAGTCGTTAACGGTCATATTTTCCAGCGAAACCTGCACACGGTGTTCATCGTAGCAAGGGACAAGGTAAGTAATCTAATTCCGTCAATTTAGAAAGGTATTTTCTTTGGAAACACGCGTCGAGCAGGTTATGGCACATAAATAGTTTAAACCGTAACTTATAATCTATATACTTAGCGATTGTAACTTAGGTAAAGTAGCATGTAAGCAAGTAATGAACTTGCCTGGAGGCATGTAGGCGATGCACGGCAACGGGAACGTCACGAGCGCGCGACGAACAACGTGGTTTGGTTTCACGGCTTCGGCTCGCGACGACTGGACTCAAGCTCGACTGCGACGGGTAGGCGGAGAGGAGCTGGGGCTCGGTATTTCAACTGCGGCGATCCAGGTGGTAACAACTAGGAGTTCCGACGATGTGTAGGGGTGACATTGGCTTAGGGGTAGAGCTTTAGAGAGAGAGAGAGAGAGAGA
The DNA here is from genome assembly GCA_030015575.1 of Agapanthus africanus. Lineage (NCBI taxonomy): Eukaryota > Viridiplantae > Streptophyta > Magnoliopsida > Asparagales > Amaryllidaceae > Agapanthus > Agapanthus africanus. The sequence continues at coordinate 113,354,793 of JASDDO010000028.1, forward strand.
GATTGAGAGAGTGTTAGAGAGAGAAGAGATAGGCAGTGAGTGAGAGAGAGTTTGAGAGTAGGCAGAGAAAGAGAGGGAGCTGAGAGTTAGAGAGAGAGGGACAGAGGGTTAGAGAGAGATGAGAAACGTAGAGAGAGAGAGGGAGTGAGAAAAGAGAAGCAGTGAGAGAGAGGGTTAGAGAGAAGAAAACAGAGGAGGGAGAGAGTGAGAGAGGGAGAAGAGAGAGAGAGTGATCCAGAGCTAGAGAGCGAGAGAAAGAAACAGAGAGGGGGTAGAGTGAGAGAGGTGATGACGACGACGACGTCGACGATGATGATGACGATGCAGGGGAGTCGACTGGGGTGAGGTTGCTGACGACGAGGGAGAGGTCGAAGGTGCGTGCAGGGGTCTCGTGGAGGATGAAGGAGAAAGGAGGAGTGATGAGAGTTGGAGAGATGGGGAGGTGATGGGAGGAGATGACGGTGGAGGTCGGTGAGGGGAGCGGAGTGCCGTGGGCGGTTAGTGGGTTCGAGAGAGGGAGGAAGAAGGAGGACGAGGGAGAGAGAAAACAAGATGAGAAGAAGGGTGCGTGGGTGAATACGAGAGGAGAGATATGGAGACGGGATCGCGCGTCGTGGGTGTAACGGACGCGAGCGCGGGCGTTGGTGGTGGCGAGGAACGCGGGCGTGAGCGGAGGAGGCGGGAAAGAGAGCCGTTGTGGGGAAGAAAGGAGAAGGCGGGTCGGGTCGGGGGTGAAGCGGGCTGCTGGGCTTGGAGAGGGGACGCGGGAGCGGGCTGGGAAGTGGGCCATGCAGATTTTAATTAGAAAGAATTAGAGAGGGGGCCTGAGAATTTCTTTAAAAGAAAACACAAAATAAATATGATGAGGGGGCCTGGGCTTGGTTGGGCTTGCAAGTAAATATAAAAAGAAATTCCATTTCTAAATGTTTGGGCTGAGGGTTATAATAAAAAGGAAATGGTTTCTTTACTTTGGTTTGATTGTTTAGGCTGAGGGATTAGAGAAGATAAATGGGGAAGTAAGTAAAGAAAGTGGCTGGCTAAAATATATGGGGAAAAAGTTTTAGATAAATTTAGGGTTAGGGATTTAGAAATGGGGTTTAAATAAAAAAGTGGGCTGAGAAAATGGTGCCGGGCTCGGGGAAAAAGGATTTAATGTTTAGAATTCTTAGGGAAAAATGAGTGTTGGGCTCGGGCTGGGTTCGCTGGAAAAAGGGGTAAATTTATTTACGAAGAAAATGGGCTGAAGGAAAGTAAGGAAAATGATGAGAATGGGCTTGGGTTTGGAAATAAATAAGGATAGGGAAAATTTAGGGGAGAGGGGCCGGTCTGGAATTAGCAAATAAAAGATTCTGGGAAAAATGTAAAAATGGATAGATAATAAGGTTTTTAAACTAACTAAAATAGTTTTAAATATAAACTAACAAACTTCTAAGTGATAATTTATATAAATACGGACATTGGCGTATAAAAGAAAACCGGGTATTACATCATACCACCCATACAAAAATTTCGTCCTCGAAATTTAAAATAAACGATAAGTTATACAAAACATAAGCGAAAGCTATTAGATTGCTCACTAACACCAAAGATTTATTAGCAGTACGTGGACGAAGGAATTTGAAAATTTATATATATGTAAGAACAACATACAAAAAAATAGGTTTAAATAGGTATAAAGCAAGAATAACTATAAGAGCAACTACGAGTATACGAGAATATAGGTGTCAATAGCGAACAATAATAATCAGAGTGTGTTCAATAAAAGTCGAAATCCAAACATGTGCACGTATAAGTGTATTAAAGATAGCACGATAGAAAACTAAGTATAAGGCACAATCATTTATAATAGGAATCATAGGCGCACAACCCGAAAATAAGATAACAAGAATACAGTAGTGGAAATTTAGTCGGTAGGTTAAACCATTTTAGGAAAATGTATCGATCGAATAACTTAGAACTCACATAGTGAAAATAAGATGGAACAAAATATGCGCGGTGTAAGATTGCGCTACTGAAAATAATGATAATATTAGGGTGTTTTGAAATCCATAAAGCCAAGTAGTCAATAATACGCACTTTTTGACAAATACAAGATAATGAAAACCAAATTTTCGAATAACAAAGTCTTTAAATGTACATAGGGTAATAAGAGAACACACAGAAATATATAAGACTAGATAGGGTAAGGATCAAAGGTCGAGGTGTGGCGGCTTTTAGGCTGAAAATCAAGGAGTTTGGGATCGGGTCAGCCCAAGGAAGTAGGGGTGAGCAACAAGGGACTTCAAGGTGAAGGTATGGGGAGGACAACGGTCGGTACAGCCTATGAATCAAGATTTGAAGGGTTAGTGAACTCGAAATTTCACAAAATATGTTCTCTTCCCAGAAGGATCTCAAAGGGCACAGACGAATGATGAAGGGTGGACCTCTAAGAGATCGGGGTGTGGTACTGGTTATTCTAAGTGAGGGTTAAGGCAAGGTAAGTAGTAAGTGTAGACAGATCTCAGTAGAAAGAATAATTGTACATAACGGATAATCAAGTAGCACGCGAACTAAGCAGATCGAAGGATTTGCGAACTCAGCAATTTATTTCATTTCAAAAGATTCCAAACCAAACATTCTCAAAGAAGAAAGGTGGCCCTAAACTATACACAGATTTATTTGGCCAGAAAGACAACATCAAAAGAAATTCCGTCAGCCGCGGTTGTGGAGATTCAGTAGGTTGCGATAGGCTCGCGCACTCAGGTAGGGGCGTCCATTTCCATATCGCCCCGCGGGCATCACCATTGGAAGTTCTTCCACAGCAGCGTCTTGATCTTCTGGTTCTTCTTCCTCGGATGGAGCTCTTTCATCGAGGTCCGATTCCATGTGATTCTCTTCTTCTGGATTCTCTTCCATGGGATTTTCCTCCACTGGGTTTTCTTCTATCGGTTCTTCCTCGGGGTCTTCTTCTATAGGGTTCTCTTCAAGATCTCCTTCTTCTTCGTCGGAATCAGCTATCATGTCAAACTCTGGGGCGGCTGCTCCTTCGCCCTCTGGATCGTGGTTTCCGAAATTGACTTGGGGACCGTCGATCTCATCGTCAGAACTCATCAGCGTGCGGTCTAAGGAAACACAAGATTGTGCATCCTCATCCAGCTGCGGCGCTGCCCCAGGATGGGCCATGGTCTGAAAAGAAAAGTCATGATTAAACAACGGAACACAACAAGAAAAATAGTCCAGTGTACGAAGTATAGAAAGATATGCGGTGGCAGGAATTTTAAAAGAATCAAGATTAAAATGTTGTGCTAATGAATAGTATGAACAAGAGAAATGACAAGGAAATGATGCATATATTACGATTCAAATTTTATTTCATTCAACTAAAGGTTCGACGGATACAAAGGTTCAAACGGGAAGAAATGTTTATAAGAGGATGACAACATAATACTGAAATTGGAAAGCATAAAATTCTTCTTTGATTGCCAGAACGATGCATCATCGTTACGCGAGTTGAATCCTGTGTTGGGTCCGCTTTATCGTCGAAGTTCGAACTACGCGATAATCCTCACTTGGCAGAAGTGGGGAGTGTGGACGAGTTTCCTCCTTGTAGTTCTTTCCTTTCTGGGCAACCGTTGATGAGATGTTCGCTGGATCCACAAATCAGACATTTCCCTTGGACGCGGCGACAATCCCTCTGAAGATGTCCTGACCTCTTATAGTACCCACAACATGGGGTCTTCTGCTTCTTCTGTCGCAGGGAAACAAATTGGCGCTTCATCATCTTCTCTTTTCCTCGTATAACGGGGATCCCTTTATGATTTGAGACTCCCGCTGGTGCCTGATTTATCTGTCTTCTCAGTCCTTCAGCCAACAAGTCGTTTGTTCGCTCCTGGGCTTCCTTCTAACCTTGCAGTACACTCAGAATCTCGACGGTCTGATTCTGGGAAGCGGATATAGATGAAGAGTCGTTGGAAGACATGATCCTGAACAATGATTTTGATGATGATACAAGTCACAAGCTAGATGAATCAAAATATAATATGGATAGGACAAAGATTCAAGAATATCAGAGGTGATGAATTTATTACAAGTGGGGAATCAACTGTATGACTTTAAGTCACTTGAATAGAGTACGGTAGTGCAATTGCAACCACGTAACCTTGTCAAGTCACCCGAAACCATAGTGAATGGATAGCTGAACACACGATGTGAATATGGATCAAGAATGACAAGTTTACAACCTAGACCGAGGGATGTCTTAGATTGCCAAACTATACACGGAAAACTGCAATCCCGATCGATGCAAAACCTGGCTCTGATACCAACTAAACCATGTCACACCCCGCTTCCCAAAATACGGAATACGAGGGGTAGACAAGGCCAGCCATGCTCCTACGGTCAAGGAAATGTCCTGCCGTAGTCACACTTCGGCTTCTAGTTTATCATGGTAAACAGTAAATGATGCGCAGGTAATGAGAAATGCAGTAACTGAAAGATACAATAATATAAACTGACCTGAAGTGGAACAAATGAAAGTAACTCGGAATGACAAATCAAGAAGTCTGTGATGCACGTCTAGTTCGGGTCCAGGCTAAATCTTCTCCTCACACTGAGCATGCATACTCAGGTCGTCAGAGCGACGCAATAGCAATATAATATATATAAAATCAAGTGACAGTTCTAACAGTAGTAATAGATATAAATAACAGTAAATCAGTGACAGCATGGATATGAATGTGCAGTAATCAATGCAGCGGAACAGTAAAGCAGTATAACGATATGTCACGTATGCCAACACAGTATAAAAGTAATATAAATGCCAGTATCCCTATCAGTCTCTAAGTCTCACTGTACAGGTCACTAAGCCTATCGTCAGTCCAAGTGTGAGAGTCAACCACTCGCGAGTGTCCTCCACCCAAGGGTAGAACCCAAGGGCAAGGGACCACGGGCCCAGCATATAACATGTATATCACGGTGTATATCACGTACCATGTAAATCTCCATATATCTCCCTAAATATATAAGCCGGCATGGGACTCCCGAGATCATGTTGAACTCACACTTAAACTACCCCACACCCCGTGGTCTACATCAAACGCTAACCATAACCCTAAATACTAATCGATCCGTGACAAGTTTGCGCGAGAACTGGAGGCAGGACCTCCATCAAGCACGTCCCGACTAATATCTAAGATAATTGGCAGTGTCGGATGCCTTATCTGTGACACCCATGCAAGCGCTTCCATAAGTTTCCCATACCACTTATAGTCACACGTACACGCATCACACAGACGTCGACAATGCAATAGAATAATAGGGTCACTGATTGTGTACAAGTACGTATCACTTTCACTTATTCACGGATACACGAACACTGACGTACTTGCCACAATCATCGCTAGAATCTAACACTGGGTAGATGCACGATATCACTAGGTAATCACTGCAATGATATGAGTATGATATGATACGTAAACAGTATATGAAGCACGATCAAGATGTCATAAAAACAGTATTCTATCACTTGCACAATTTATCATGAAAAGTACGTGTATAATTTAGCGAAACGATAAACAGGTAATAATCAGTATGTTCAGTTATCTATTCATCTAATTTAGTTTCAAGCCAAACGGGTTCCAGGATCGTTAGTTATAACCGTTTCATTTTAAGCGCTCGCGGCTGGAAATCCGGTTTCAGAATCAGAAGTCCGTTTCGCAACGCAGTTTAATCCCAATTGGGATCAGATTTTAGCGACTCTATAGTGGGATGAATTCTAGGGTTTTCAGTAAGGTTTTCAACGCAACAGACGGATCTTCGATCGCGTCTGTACGTCAGGAGATCTACACTGTTTACTATTAATATGTCAATTCTGATTCTGTTGGGACTGTTATGCGTCCCGATCTTCTAAATTACAGATTAAATATCAAACGGTGACGAAACAAAATGAAATCAATTGTGTTGTCTAGCTAACATATTTACTTATAATAAACAGTGGAGTTCCGCAATCTACGAGCTAAGGAGATCTTATGGTATCCAATACGGAACAGCAACTAATAACTGGAGTCGCTCTGGACTGCAGTCCAGAGTCGCACTCCGATACGAATTTCATCACAATTTAAGTATAGGAATATCAGGAAACCAGTATAGGGTTAAAGTTCATCGAGTCGGCTTCGATTTGAGCCCTCAAACGCACCATTCTAGTCTGTATATGATTTATGGTGAATTTAACGGTTTTCAGGTGCAAGAAAATTCCAGTTTTACGGTTAAACTTGGGGGTAGTTGTTTTAGTCTTTAACGGTCATATTTTCCGGCGAAACCTGCACACGGTGTTCATCGCAGCAAGGGCCAAGGTAAGTAATCTAATTCCGTCAATTTAGAAAGGTATTTTCTTTGGAAACACGCGTCGAGCAGGTTATGGCACATAAATAGTTTAAACCGTAACTTATAATCTATATACTTAGCGATTGTAACTTAGGTAAAGTAGCATGTAAGCAAGTAATGAACTTTCCTGGAGGCGTGTAGGCGATGCACGGCAGCGGGAACGTCACGAGCGCGCGACGAACGACGTGGTTTGGTTTCACGACTTCGGCTCGCGACGACTGGACTCAAGCTCGACTGCGACGGGTAGGCGGAGAGGAGCTGGGGCTCGGTATTTCAACTGTGGCGATCCAGGTGGCAACAACTAGGAGTTCCGACGATGTGTAGGGGTGACATCGGCTTGGGGTAGAGCTTTAGAGAGAGAGAGAGAGAGAGAGAGAGAGATTGAGAGAGTGTTAGAGAGAGAAGAGATAGGCAGTGAGTGAGAGAGAGTTTGAGAGTAGGCAGAGAAAGAGAGGGAGCTGAGAGTTAGAGAGAGGGGGACAGAGGGTTAGAGAGAGATGAGAAACGTAGAGAGAGAGAGGGAGTGAGAAAAGAGAAGCAGTGAGAGAGAGGGTTAGAGAGAAGAAAACAGAGGAGGGAGAGAGTGAGAGAGGGAGAAGAGAGAGAGAGAAAGTGATCCAGAGCTAGAGAGCGAGAGAAAGAAACAGAGAGGGGGTAGAGTGAGAGAGGTGATGACGACGACGACGTCGACGATGATGATGACGATGCGGGGGAGTCGACTGGGGTGAGGTTGCTGACGACGAGGGAGAGGTCGAAGGTGCGTGCAGGGGTCTCGTGGAGGATGAAGGAGAAAGGAGGAGTGATGAGAGTTGGAGAGATGGGGAGGTGATGGGAGGAGATGACGGTGGAGGTCGGTGAGAGGAGCGAAGTGCCGTGGGCGGTTAGTGGGTTCGAGAGAGGGAGGAAGAAGGAGGACGAGGGAGAGAGAAAACAAGATGAGAAGAAGGGTGCGTGGGTGAATACGAGAGGAGAGATATGGAGACGGGATCGCGCGTCGTGGGTGTAACGGACGCGAGCGCGGGCGTTGGTGGTGGCGAGGAACGCGGGCGTGAGCGGAGGAGGCGGGAAAGAGAGCCGTTGTGGGGAAGAAAGGAGAAGGCGGGTCGGGTCGGGGGTGAAGCGTGGGAGCGGGCTGCTGGGCTTGTAGAGGGGACGCGGGAGCGGGCTGGGAAGTGGGCCAGGCAGATTTTAATTAGAAAGAATTAGAGAGAAGGAGGGTCGGGCCTGAGAATTTCTTTAAAAGAAAACACAAAATAAATATGATGAGGGGGCCTGGGCTTGGTTGGGCTTGCAAGTAAATATAAAAAGAAATTCCATTTCTAAATGTTTGGGCTGAGGGTTATAATAAAAAGGAAATGGTTTCTTTACTTTGGTTTGATTGTTTGGGCTGAGGGATTAGAGAAGATAAATGGGGAAGTAAGTAAAGAAAGTGGCTGGCTAAAATATATGGGGAAAAAGTTTTAGATAAATTTAGGGTTAGGGATTTAGAAATGGGGTTTAAATAAAAAAGTGGGCTGAGAAAATAGTGCCGGGCTCGGGGAAAAAGGATTTAATGTTTAGAATTCTTGGGGAAAAATGAGTGTTGGGCTCGGGCTGGGTTCGCTGGAAAAAGGGGTAAATTTATTTACGAAGAAAATGGGCTGAAAGAAAGTAAGGAAAATGATGAGAATGGGCTTGGGTTTGGAAATAAATAAGGATAGGGAAAATTTAGGGGAGAGGGGCCGGTCTGGAATTAGCAAATAAAAGATTCTGGGAAAAATGTAAAAATGGATAGATAATAAGGTTTTTAAACTAACTAAAATAGTTTTAAATATAAACTAACAAACTTCTAAGTGATAATTTATATAAATACGGACATTGGCGTATAAAAGAAAACCGGGTATTACAATTAGACTTAAAAATCCTAAAGATTCACATAGCTCACTAGGAAAAGTTTACTTCTAAGATAACTAATATTCCGAGGGGTCTAATCAGTTGGTGTCTAGGCAAGTATGACTAAGGCAAGTGATTTACTTAATTAAGCCTGCTATTTCGGTGATTCGTATGGCGGATATCTCCCACTCACCTGGCACTTACCTGGCTGACTAGTTAGCTGTCTAGCTCACCCTACTTGATTAGAATTTGATTGCTTGGTGTGCTTAGTTAGGATTTATATTTTAAAACAAAAATGGATTCTGTTGTTTGTTCTCCGCACTTTGACGAGAATAAAATTTTAGGTTGGAAAATGAAAATGAAAGAATTTCTTAACTCACTTAATAAAGATTTCTGGGAAATCATTGAAAATGACCATGCTTTTCTTAGAAATATTGAAGAAAAAATTGATATGGAATAAGTAACGAAGATTGGTTTTCTTGAACGAAGAAATTGTAGATATTTTACAGAATGCTTTAGATTGTGAGTTTTGTATGACTGTTTCGTACTATGAGTCAGTTTATGATATTTGGTGTGCATTGGAACAAATTTATGGAGAGCACATCATAAAAGAAAATCATATAGAAACAGTAGGTGTATTTCAACATTTTTCAAATAATGATATATCACCAATCTCTACCAAGCCATATGAGATTTCTTTTGATCATGATAGTGAGCACGATATTTTTTGATAATCATAATCTTACTCATGATCAACCTTCATACAATGACCTTGCATCTAGGAATAACATTCTCGAACAAGAGAAAAATGATTTGTTTTCAAAATATGAGCTTTTAATTGGTATAAGTAACGATTTGATAGAAAAACTCAACGTCTCAGATTCTGTTACTGCTTTAAATGAAAAACTTGAAAATAAAAAGAACGAATTGATTTCTAGAAATGAGTTTCTTAAAAAACAAAAATCGTCTTTAAAATTGGAAAACACAGAATTGATTTCTGGAAATGAATCTTTGAAACTCACAAATGATGAATATAAGTACTTTCTTGCTCTCATGATATTTCGATTTAAAAACTGGAAAATGAAAAAAATGCGCTGCATTCAAAACTTGAGAGTCTTTCCAAAACTTGGCTGCTTTGAAACTAGAAAGAGAACAAGAGAATAATGAGTTTCTATTGAAGTTTGAAAATCAATAGAAAATTTTTGAGACTTTAATTTGAAAAATGAAAATGAAAGCTTGGTTTCGTCTTGTGTTTTCTTGAGAAATGAAAACAAAAACTTGAGATCAACTTTTAAGAGTGAACTTGATTCCTTAAAATCCTCTCTTCAATCTCAAGAGATTTTGATAAATGAAAATTTTTCTATTAAAAAGCAAAATCATGATTTGACGGTTTCTCTTAACAAATATTCCTTCATCCAGTGAGAAAATGAAATTTTTAAATAGAAAAGATACCGTTATGAATTTTTCAAAATCTCAAAAATCTTTTTCTAAATTAGTTCAACGCTCTTCTAATAAAAGATTCTAATCAAACCTTTTTCTAAATAAGTCTGTTCATTCAAAAATGCTTATAAGTTTGTTCATTCAAAATCAAATGTTCATTCACATGCATTTCTCTATATAAAACAAACTTTTCAAAAGCATGCTCATCCTATACATCATATACATGTTGATAGTTTGAGTCCCATGCATGCACCTAATCACACCCGTCATTATGGTGGTGCACATAGTCATTTTGCATATATTTGTGATTTGAAACGAAATTTCCCTCGACTTGCCAATTTGAAATGGGTCTCCAAATCTAAACTGTAACGACCCTAAAATCCCTATATCTTCATGTTACCTTCTTTCAATAAACTACCGTATTTAACTATTTTAGGTACTTGCCGTATATTTTTCTTTTCTATTTCCCCCATCTATTTTTCCTATTATTTTCTTTGAGCCCGAGAGCCTGTTTATATCATTTATCTATTTTTGTATTTATATTTTTCTTACAAACAATTCTGATCAAACCCATTAATATTCTTAGACCAAATTACCTTTTCAATTAAACCAAAATCTTTAACCAAAATTAAAACACTCTTTATATTTTTAATACCAAAACAAAACCCAAAATCCAAAAATCCAAGCAGCCACTTAACTTCTTCTAATTATCTTTTGATTTAAACTAATATAACCCTTCTATTCCCTTCTCTTTGACTTCTTTATTTCACCGGGCATCCCCCACACCTTCCATACAAACCCCACTGTTCGTATCTAAGTCTCTCTCACACACACACCCCTCAACTTCCCCCTCTCTTCTCCTACCTCACCTCGCCCATGGCTGAGATCTCCTTCACAAAACCCAACACACCCAAGCATCGTCGCCACCCAACCTCGTCACTGTCGTCTCACCTGCGCCTTCGGATCCTGCAGCGGGTGGGCTCCTCGCCCGCATCGCCTGCGCCGCCGTTGCGTGCCTCGCTCATGCCCCAACCACGAGATTGCCGTCGACATCGACGGCACCGGGGTCTTCTGCTGCACCTGTAGGTATAGATCATCGATCGCGACTTCAAACGCCGCCGTTCTTCTCACCCTGACAACGCTCGCGTGCTGTTCGATGAAATGCCTCACTGAAAAATTCCGTCATTCTAATCGCGAGTAAGTCCCGTTTCCCTCTCTTATTGTATCTTGTTTCCCTACCTTCCTCTAGACTTGCATGGTATATAGGTAACCCTTGCTTGAATTTTAAGTACTTGATATGCATTTATCTAATTTGTAAGTTGCATATAAATCATTTTCTATAGCATGCTGCAATGTCTTTATTTCTGTCATCCTCCTCTTCTATAATGAAAAATTGTTGACGGCTGCCATTGCTTGATTTTTCATACAGACCAATTATTACATAATGTGCCCATGGAGATTATCATAAATCTTTATGATCCGTTTAAATTCATTTGAGTACAGAAGTGTGTATTAATAAAGACAGGAGTAGTAAATATGATGGCATTAGAGTAATTTAACATCAGAAATGAAATAAATATTAATAAAGACAGGAGTAGTAAATACGTTGCATCATTTGTGATTAATAAAGTTATTTGCAGGTTTAGTATAGTATTGAGCACATTCATATGTTTCAATCAATGTGCAGTTCATGATTGATAGGAGAACACACACACACATAGGAGGGAATTTCCTCGAAAACACGCCTTCCATCTTGTTTTCCGACGATCGGAATGCATCATCTTCATCGTTATCATCTAAGATGTGGGTACACCAAATTTCATGTGATTCTACGACTTTTCCACCGTTGATTTAGCAATGTAAAAAGTTCTATTGTCGGTAAACCGTTAATTTTGAACCCATTACTTCAACGGTGAAAAAGTTGTAGAATCACATGAAATTTGGTGTACCCATATCTTAGATGATAGCGATGAAGATGATGCATTCCGATCGTCGGAAAACACGATGGAGGGTGTGTTTTTTCGACGCCGCGGGAGGAAATTCCCTGCATCTTTCTTCCATTATTCTCACACACTACAACTCTCATTATGGTACCATTGTGTATTCCGTATCTACAACCCTCGTTAGAGGACCCGTTTGTAAATGGTTAGAATGAGATGCAGAAGAATTCGGTCTCGAAAAGAAAAAAAAACGGTTTTAAAGAAAATAAGACTTTTTAAAACAAGTTAAATAGTTGGAAAATTGTTTAAATCATAAATCCATGTTTTCCAAATAAACAATATGTGAAAATTAGATTTTTAAATAAATATTAAAGTTTTTAAGAAAATACCCTTAAGTTTCCAAAAGATAGATTTTTCATAAAAATATCATAAACTTTTAAAAGCTAAGTTTTACCGCCAAAATACCACTAAATATAAATTACATTTTTATACAAAAATATTAACATTTTAATCAGCATATTTTTATTAAAAACATATTCGAAGCTTTAGAACGAATTAAAAACTTTCGAGAATTTTTTAAATAACATTTTATATATACAACATAGAAATCAAAAGACTGGTCGTGTTTAGATTGCAGATTGGTTTGAGTGGCATCTTCTTTGTCAGTTGTTTCGGGATTGCTGGAGACAATAATGCACCACTTGCTTAAATATAGATCATAACCTTAGGGTGGAATTTATCAACGACAATCGTCTTTGAAAAAACGCCATCCATGTGCAGCGGTTATCGATATTTTTCAAATTCAAGAAATTCAAAAGTTAAATCTGTATTAATAAGATATGACTATAATCTAAATACAAACTCGAACTTGATTTGAACTCGAACTCGAATTTTATCTTGAACTTGAATACTTGAACTTGAAAATCCAAACTTGAACATGAACACTTCACCTGACTTGACCGAATCATGAATACAACTTGACATGAACTTGACATGAATACCTGAATACAACCTGAACCTGAACTTGTACTTTTTATATTCATAGATTCGGTCAAGACTTCTAAACTGGAACTATATAAAATATACACAGGGATAAGGGGTGTAGAGTGATTTTCGTCACCCTATTGAGATAGGAATATGCCTCGTTTGTCAGGTGTATACAGATCCCCCTTCTAGGCTAGGCTATGGTTTATTGATTGTGGGGATCCAAATCTCCGCCAGCCGCGGACTAAGATACCGTTAGAGCGAGAGAACCTCCGATTGACTGGTCAAACTGGTCATGTGAACTCAATGTATAGTGTGCGTGTGTTGTGTATTTGAAGGGGTATCGGGGGCCTCGCAGAGTTTACGGGTGTCCCGCTACCCTATTAGCAACCCCCTTACGGGGTGCGGGCCAACGCCCCGTTAAAAATTTTTCTAACAGGGAATGTGTTTTGAATATGAAGCGTGTAGGAAGAAAAGGGGTGAGGAGCGTCCTAAGGACGCGTGAGATAGCGTGCGGACGTTGGGCGCGGGCGCCCGCGGGTCACGTGCCCTGCGCGCTGGCGCTGGACGCCAGCGGGTTGAACTCCCGAGAGATTTTAGAGTTAAACCCCAAAATCCGGATCTTTTAGGAGTTTTACTCCAAATACGAAAATCTTTTGGGAGTTTAACTCCAAAACAAGAATCTCTTATTTAGGAGTTCAACTCCAAACCAATTTTTGAGGAGTTCAACTCCAAAATCCAAATTCTCGAAGGATCTGTTTCTTTTCCCTTGAGCCTTGGATCTTTCCAAAGTGGAGTTTTTAGAGATGGATCTCTTTCTTCCTCCTCTCTTTTGGTTGGATCTTGGAGAAAAATGGGGGCTCTTTTAGATATTTGATGGTAGATTTGAACTCCTTTTTTAGGGTTTTATGGTGAAAAACTATTACTTTTTGGGAAAAGAAGAGTTAAAATTCTTAATTTAATTCAAAAAAAGGAAGAAGGTTTAGAACCTTGAGAAAGCAGGAGGCAGAACCCTAATTTTTTAGGGGAATGAAAACGTTGTTTTATTTCATCATAATGTTGCCCCTTGGGCTTTACAAAAATGGCATTTTGCCCATCCCATGCCTCATGTGCTTTACAAAAATCTGGTTTTGCCTATTTATTTAATTATTACATTTATTTGTTCCACTTTCTTGGCACAAGACCAGTCTAGGTTTAGGCCCACCTGTTTAGACGTGGGTTCGGGCGTGGGCCCGGCTTGATTCAACAGTGGGGTCCGTTTGCTTTTTGCTTAGGCATACTGTCAGCGGTTTGACCTTGACCTTGACCTTTGGCCATTCTAATGGGGTGTAAATTTTAACCCCAGAAAGGGGTAGGTTGGTAAGGAACGTATATCGTGACACGAGAGCTCACTTTAAAAAACACCTAATCTGAATACATGTGCCGTTGTCCCGTGGGTTATGACGGGGCCTTGTACTTCCTGTTACCTTAGTCCACGGGATAAATTAGACTCCTCTCATATACACATATACCTTCTTTATCAAACTACAAATAACCACGTTAGAATAGCAACCCTTATACATACGAATGACATGATTTAGATACTTTTACATACAACCCTGCTTGTTCAATATTACTTGGTTTCTATTCATTTTACATACCTCCAGTCATCATTACTTATTTTTTTGAGGACTTACCGAGCGCTAGTTCGAACGACATTCCTTGCTTTTTTGTTTCCATGGAATGTTTGTCAGGAGGTCAGAATTCAGAAGAGATCGAACCAAACCAGGAGGATTTCGATCAGTTTACTGCCCGGCCAGATTACTAGTTTTCTTTTTTCTGTATTTATTGTTTGTAAGTCATTGTTTAGGCACTCTCCAGTATTGTATCTTTTATATCAGACATCTGTATTTTAAATTTTAAATGTAAATAAAGTTGAATTTTATTACTTTTGTTAGTTCTTGTATATTGTTATATTGTTTACATGCACTAACGTATTTATTAAGGGAAATTACCTTTCTCATAGTAAATACGTTGCAGGTCTCGTCATGTGAAAGCGGGGCGTGGCATAAACCCTATAAAACCATGAAGGTTTGGGTCCCAAAAGCTCCTCTTATACCTTCTATTATAGTTGCATAGAAATCTAAAGCTTGAGATTTGGAGCTTAATGAGCTAGAGCACTTCACAGGTATATTTTCTTGGCTCATCACTTTTGGAAAAAAAAAGGTTAACACACTAGAACTAGATGACACTGGGACAGTGTCTAGCTTAGGTGTGGGTGTTGGTCTATATATTATTTGATTTACTTTCTTTTAGATGTTCTTTTCTTTGTTTTACTATTAAAAAAATTAGGATAGTTATAGTTAGTTTAGGATTTCTTTCTTTTAATTTTTAAATTAATAAAAAAATATAATAAAATATAAAAACATTGTCGTCAAGCTAGCTGGTGTTCAGACTTAGATTTGATGTCTGACGGTTTAAATTGATAGATTAGAAATAACTAAATCCTAGGATTAGAACTGATAACTCTCCTTGAGTTTAACTGTAGTAAGTATACGTCTTTGTACGTCTTTGCATTACACTACACGCGTCGTGGGTCTTGAGAATCAGATAACGAGTTCGAAATGTCTAAAAAAATATAGAAATATTTTTTTGAGATCAAGTTAGTGTGTTTAGAAGTGAGTAATCTTGAGTATGATTCATGAGTGAAGTTTAGATAAAGGAAAGTATTGAAGTTTTTAATGGAGTCTAAGTCTGAAAAATAACACATTTTGAGCTTGATTGGAATGCGAACATACCTTATTTGCATAAACATGTCTTTAATTTTGGGATGAAAAGAATAGCTAGAAATATTTTCGTTGGTTTTCGTTCTAAAAACTGTCATGCATAAAGGACAAGTCCTTATTTTGTGGCCTTGGTGACTTGGGCAATTAAGTCATAGGGATGTCTCTACATTCAGTGCCCTAAAGCCATCCGATTTGGGAGTCACTGACCCAAAGCCTGCTAAGGAACCTAAAAAGCCTCACGGTTAAAACAAGTCAAGCAAGTATTCTCTTCAAGTTAAAAGTCCTCACGGTTCATTGTGGAAGAATAATCTTGGCCAAGTACGAGTTCGATTGGAAGGTAAGAATTTGGGACGGAGATTTAACGGGGATCTGAAGGTAAAAAATTTAAGTTACCAGATTAAAAACTTTTGCACAAGCACGAAGGTGTGCAGGAACGAAGACCAGTAAAAGGTGGAGTAAAAAATAGGACCGGGTTCTTTATTAGAGATAATAAAAATCCTGGAATTGAGACCGAGCTGGAGAATGTAAGATACTTTAGAATCTTTAGGGGAGGCATGGGGGCTTTTAAACGAAGTTTTTGATACAAAACGACGTTATTTCACAAGCACATAAAGACGTATAGAAGCTTAAGTTAAATAAAAGTGAGAAATGAAAAATAAGGGCTGAATGGTTCTAATTTAGAGTGATAGAGTTTCTAGCTTAGATATCAAAACTATAGGATTAGAGACGACAGTTAACTTATAAAACTAGCTTGATGGGATTTTGTGGGTGATATCCGCTAAAAACCCTCAGCAGACAACACTCCTATTAGAGACACCTAGAGGTTTAACGGCTTGTAGTATATGCTCAGTGCAATCGTGATGCCTGCAAAAATGATCTAGAATTTATTTGTTTTTTCTTTTTTTCTTTCTAGGAATTTTATTTTTTTAAGTTCTACTCGAGAACGAGCAAAAGATAGGTGTAGGGGGTATTTGATCGGCACATTTATTGCATATTTTTTACTATCTTTTTCCTTATATTTTGTTAATTTAATATATGCCATTAATTATAATTTAAGAACATTTATCGAGTTATCTGTTAAAATATTTTATATGTATCTTAAATAATAATAAATGGATATTTAATAAATATTTTTCTAAATAAATAAATACTACTTAATATTTGTTGTGGGATATTTTTGCAGGTTTAATTGCAGCCAAATCAAATCAATATCAGCAAATAAAATCAAGAGATCAAATTAAATCAAGACCAACAACTTATATCAGCTTAATCGGGTAATTGATTGAGGATCTACGTAACAACAGAGAGATAGCAAGATATTCAGAATATTATGCGATCAAAACTACCCAAATCAAACCAGAAAATTGCAGTAAAATATTGAGCCTCAACAAACGTGAATTGTTGGTCATTTAGCGGCTAACTACATGTATATGGCGGCGATTTAGCGGCCAAATGTCAAGATCCGCCGTTGAATTTTTGTGAGCGGTTTTGATTTGTTTAGATTTAGGATTTTTCATTGTAAGTCTATAAATAGACGGTTTCTAGAATTACAGAAAATATCTTCTACCTTAGGGTTAGTTTCTAACCACCAAATAAATGTAATTCTTTTCTTTTCATGCATGATGGAGTAAAAGATCAAGTCCTCAAGTTTGCATTTTTATTTTAATGCTTTTTTGCAATTTATTCTTTCCTGTCTGTCTTTTACTTGCTTTTATTTTTAATCACGTTTCCTTCTTTTAATATATTCAATTCTTGTGTCTTTAATTTTGATATGAGTAGTTAAACATTAATATGCCTTGAGTAGATTTTGGTATGAGTAGTTAAACATTAACATGCCTTGAGTAGGATGAATCTAGATTAGTAAAAAGGTTAATCGTATAAATTATTATTTTAAAAAGATGCACTTAAAAGATAAATGTAGGTTATTCAGCATCGCCTTGATAGGTTATTTAGCATCGCCCATAGCTTATACTTAGGTTTAACTTGCATTAGAATATTAAAAATCATGTTTTTATAAACTTACGAACTAGATAGCTTGATAGGTTATATAGGATCAAAGTCCATATAGTCTATACTTTCAAACTAGATCATAAGTTATAAAAATACGAAATTTAAGATTATGATTTATGCAGATTTGCTTTATAACTAGCCTAGGGGATTCAACACTCTAGGTATGCTCTTTTATCATTAAATTTAATTAATCTTATTTGCTATTTTAATTTTAAGTAATAAAAATCATCTCTTTAGATTTTAGTTATAAAAACTATATTTTAAGATATAATCTAATTGAACAAATAATTAACCAACAGTATTTCCTATGGGATCGACCCGTATTTACACACTCGGTACAAACATGCCGAGCACCTGCGGTATTATAATTTTACCAACAATTAGTCTAATGATTGTTGGGTTCAAAAGGAGAGCTAATTTATTCGTAAAGAATGAGAGAGAGAAACAATTATAATAGCTTAAGTAGAAAGTAATTTGTCTTATGAACTACAGATACAGTTCACTATATAAACTTGCAAAGCTGCCAACAGACAAAAAATTTAACTATGTAGTCAAGTGCACATAAACAAATAATATCACTTCATTGCTAATTTGAAGAATACGAGGGAAACCGATTATAATAGCTACCGATATATGTTTTCGAATACAAAGCTAGCAAAAATTGCCGAGCATAGCAAAATAAGAGAAGCTAAGAATATTGATCTAGCGAAATGCAAATCGCGCCAGTTAACTAAGTTTAGAACTTGATTATACCTCAGGAGCCCAAATCTCCTCATAGATGAGCATTGCACTAACCCCAACAAGCTGCAGATCTCTCCTCACCATTTTCTTCAATGAAAGATACCGATCGATTATATAGAAAGCGAGATACAGAGACTCCGGCATCAGCTCAAATTTATGATGCACTTCAATCAACCAATCGGCCAAAATCACTCTCATCTTCGCATTGATCTCAACTTGGAACACCATATAATCATTCGGCCTACTTGAACTCTACACAAAATCGGAACAACCTTTGACCACAAATAATTTTTTTCTTAATGGACAAATTGTAAATTAGGAAATATTTTACCTCTGAAAGCTTATAGAACTCGTAGAGATCTTCAATATAATCGACAACGGCCAGTTGATCACCAACATCAAACACATCGATATCATGGATTGTCTCTTTATGCTTGTTAGTGATCTCTGAAGCAGCTTTGCTTCGAGCAGTGAATACTGAAGTCAAGGTGTGAACTTTTTTCCTCGAAGATAATTTTCGCTTCGGTTCTTTGTTCGAGTCGGGCCTAATTTCAATTACCACGGCCTTTGGTTTAGTTTCTTTTAAAACCACTGATTTCACATTGTGAAGATGCAGATAAATTAAATTTTCTTGAGAAAAAGAAATATAAAATAGCAATAGCTAGATTATTTGTCACGTTCCACCCCCAACACAGACGGTATTGTCTGTTCTGGCCAAATCCGTACGGTTTTATCCTTCGAAACGAACCGGATCAGGCTTCTGTAGTGCCGGCCCGAGCATGCTTAACTACGGAGTTCTTAAACTCCTGTAGTGCCGGTTCACTTAAAATGCGTTTC
The DNA here is from genome assembly GCA_030015575.1 of Agapanthus africanus. Lineage (NCBI taxonomy): Eukaryota > Viridiplantae > Streptophyta > Magnoliopsida > Asparagales > Amaryllidaceae > Agapanthus > Agapanthus africanus. The sequence goes on from JASDDO010000028.1 coordinate 113,373,742, forward strand.
TGTATTGAAAAGTGGTATTATTTCATTTATAGTACAGATCTGCTCTCTTTCGGACATTATTCCGAAAAATTTACATTGTTCTACAGTGAGTCCCGCGGACTAGAGAGGTAGCCCTCACGGATTCAAGAGATAGCCCCGTCCTTTGACATGGTATTTTGTTCCGTATGACACTTTATTCCGTGAACAAGGACCACGGCCCGACATTGATTAATACCTTGGCGGCGGCGGCTGCTTGTGCATTCGAGAGAAGTTGAGCACCAAAGCTTCTAGTCACAAGAATTATGTTAGACTAGATTTTTGGGCAGACACAATAAAACACTTAATATAAACTTTATGCATGAATTAAATATTTAAATTTAAAAGGAAAAAGACCATTTAAATGATATACAATATGTGGAAAAGGCATACACTTACTAGAAATGCGCTCATTTTTAAATAAATAAATAAATAATAGAAATGGATATGATTAATACATACCTAGTGATTGGGCGAGAAATCTGAGGCAGCGGCTTCCTGAAATAAAATGTTAATCATCAATAAAATAAAAATATGTTGTAATTTGTTCTTGTATAAAAAGGATCCGTGATTTTATTACCCATCAGGGATTGGAGCTCGAATTGTAACGAGATTGCCGATGTCTTCAAGAGGTCGACGATTCTTGCCATCATTTTTCGGCTTGCCTTTGGGCACAACCCCCTCTAAAATATATTACAAAATTATGCAAAAAAATTGAAATCAGCTAATTTAGCCTTATAAAAAACCTTGATGTGATTCAAAAATAAAACAAAACAGAATTTTCAGAAAAATCTCAAGAAAGGAGAGAGACCCAAATGGAAAGAAGTTAATAAGATTATAGACGATCGGCAAGAGAATTTAAATCATTAAACCTTAGTTACTAATTGGAAAATAAAAACAACAAGATCTACTTTCATGACATCAAAAAACCCTTCTAATCTGTATCATATATACAGAAAACCCATTACAAAAAAAATTAAGATTCTCTCTATTGATTTTTTTTTAATAAAAAAAGTAGAAATACAAGAAATGGGTATCTTTGTAATAAAGTTACCTGCTTTCTGATGCTGAGGAATGGGGAGTTGATTCTTGGTAGCCATTGAAACTTCTTCTTCCTCTTCCTGCTCTTCTTGGTTCTGCCTAAAGATCGTCAAGAACACCGAAGAGAAGAAGGATTGGAGCCAGGCGGTCCTCGACTCTCCTTCAAAGTTCAAAATCGAGAAGGAGAGATGACGATGCTCTATGTCGGCGATCTCCCAGATCAGGACACGTGGCAGATGACGTGTCCCAGAACTCAGAAGAAAGGGCCGACAGGGCCGATCAGGCCACCTCTGTACCCGACCTGCAAGCACAAGCTGGCTCACCTCAGAGCCCCTGCAAATTGGCCTCCTCGGCCTCTCAGCTCGCCCCAAGCAACCACAGGACCAAGATGCCTCGGCCTTCCCGCTCGTTCCCGAGCCCTCCCGCTGAGGCCTTCCTCGGTCCCTCCGACCGACCAACTCCACCACTCACAGGCGTAACCGCCGCTCCGCAAATCTCGCCATGCGCGGACTCTCCGCCGGCAACATCCCACGTTCCACGCCATCACGATCCCCATTAACGGGCGATCCGCTTATTACGCAGGCGTGATGTCGGGAGCGTAACTGCTGGCGAGATTCTCGCGCCTGCTACTGCGTGCTGCCGCCACTATATAAACCCCCATCACAGAGGGGTCAAGTAAGCTTTTTTCACCCCACTTAGCCGTTACTCTGCCCGGATCTTGTGCTAACTTGATCGTCGGAGGGTCCTCGGTCGTACCAAACCACCCCGGGATTTCCTTGCAGGTACTCGGCTCAAACCCCTCAAAACTACCAATCTTCTCAAAACCCATTGAGACCCATATGCAACAGAAGATCACTTCCAAGATCCACCGGAAAATCGACGGAAGACAACATCTGACGGAGACCCGAAAAGGACCTCCATCAGTTGGTGCCGTCTGTGGGAACTTAAACTCCACAAAAATAAAAGTTGGCCTTCCAATCTCCATCCACATAGCAAGCGACCACCCTGAAGATCCAGCTACCAGCCGCCGCCTCCCCCTCACCGGAGGCACGGATGAACCTTCTCCGGCGACCGTCATCAACGCCCTCGCCAACCGAATAGACCGACTACAGGCCATCGTGGAGGCGCTCGTCCGCGTCCAAACAGCCGGGCCAGAGCCCCGAATCGCCGCTCCTCCGCCTCCAGAAGACTCTGCCTTCATCGGCACGGCTGACCACCGGCAGGCTACGTCCCATGGCCACAGATCTCACGGGCCGATACACTCTGAGGCCCGCTAGGCGCCCCACAGCTCAACACCAAGATCCGCCGCCAGAGTGCATCGCCTCGCCTTGAGCCTCATCGCGACCCTCACCCCCCTGAGGAGATGTCGGTCACCTCGCCCGTCCCCAGGCATGACCGACACCCCCTCCCTCTACGGGGTCGCACAGAAGGGGCTCGCTACGGCGGCTCGAGGGCCACCTCGCTCGGGGATCTGAGGAACCTCATCAAGAGGAACCGGGGCCGCGTCCAGACACAGATCTCCCACAGCAGAGGTCAGGGATCACAAGGCGCCGAATCCTCGGGGTACCATGGCCGACTCGATGCCCTCGAGAAGAAAATCGAGGGCATACGTCGAGAAGGTCACCTCTCGGGCGACGGGGCTAAGTACGTCGCCGACTCGCTCACCAAGCCATTTACCGAGGGACCGCTCGCTGTTCACGTCTCCTCACGCAACAAGCCCCCGAAGGTCTCTCTGTTCGACGGGAAAACCGACCCGAAAGACCATTTGGATGCTTTCACCGCGGTGATGAGCTTCCAGGACCATTCCGACGCCGCCCAGTGCAGAGCCTTCCCAGCCACCCTCATCCGCTCTGGTTGGGACTGGTTCCAAGCACTCGAGCCTCGCTCAATCTCAACCTTTGACGAGCTGGCTACTCAGTTCCTCGGCCACTTCGTCGGAAACCGTCGGCAGAAGCGCACGGTCGACTACCTCTTCACAATTAAGAGCGGGACCTTTGACGAGCTGGCTACTCAGTTCCTCGGCCACTTCGTCGGAAACCGTCGGCAGAAGCGCACGGTCGACTACCTCTTCACAATTAAGAGCGGGGACAAGGAGATGTCATGCCCCGCTTCCCAGAGTACGCTAAGATGGGCACGTGATATAGCCAACCATGCTACCTGTGGATAGGAAAAATCCTTCCACGGTCACATTACGGCTGTAGAGATATCAAGAACAGGAAAGTCAACTAAACTATCTAGTACATGTCCATTAGCCAAAATGAATGGGTCAAGAAATAATAATATGCGGAAGCAAAAGATATAATAAATGAAACATCTGGAAATTAAAACTGCATACCGACAGGATCTTCACCGCTCGGTCTAACAGCGGCAATACTCCTGATCAGTCTGCAACAAAGGTAGAGAATCTGGGTCATGCAAAACCCAGATGTCAGCGCGTCATAACATCAAGCAATAAATAAAACAGGGGTGGCAATACATGCAAGTATGAGCATAAATGGTAAACAAGCATAACAGTGATATAAGTACGGACAGTGGGGTAATGTGTAGTGAGTTATCTAAACTGGTCTATTGGGTTAACTACTCTCAAGTCTTTGAAATCAATTTGATGAATCATCGATGTAACTCAATAGTATCCCGTGCGTGCCCGGGACCACGGTCAAGATTCTCGGGCCGAATCCGAGACGTGCCGCTAGGCAGTAAAAGAGTAGTATGTAAAGATGAGTGATGTCAGCATCATCACCCCGGGGCTGGCCTAGCCCGTAAGACTGATCAGTAAAGGTATCGAACAGTCGAGTTACAAGTCAGGTTTCATCATTGATTTCCCCATACCCCCAAGTTATATGTGTTCAAGTCAGGTATTAAGTGATCTAAAGTTAATGCCAACACAAGATCAGGCAGGTACAGGTTTGTCTGGATAGACAACAAGAACGGTCCGTAAGGACAACATGTCAGGTTTGTTGGTATTAGACACAAGATCAGGTAACAGGTAAAGCCATGGTACATCAGGTCAGGTCAAGTAATGTATATAGGTGTCATGTCATGTCAAGAGTTGCACGGTACCATGTCGTGTCAAGTAATAGATGTAGCAAGTCATGTCAGGGTGTACAAGATATTGTGTGGGTGCTCATAATCAAGCTAGCATAAACATAGTATACAGAACAAGCATGTGTGCTAATATAATCAACAAGCTGGAACTTGTAACGTGAAAAGCAATCAGGTACAGGTTAAGGTATGTAGATGCACAGTTATCAGTTTGGGTTTAAGGGATAATTTCAACATTACATGAATACGGTAAAACGAATGTGGATGATAAAATCATGTTAATATGTACTAAGTAATCTAGAGATGCAATTGAATATAAATCAGATTAGATTAGATATATGCAAAAGGTCGTCCGACAGCGTATAGAATATAAAGGGGTACTGTGCGCTGTGTAAATTATTGTTATATGATTTAAATATGAATGTGGGTACTATGTATAATAGAACTAAATGCAACCTAGAATGTTTCGGGCTATGAATCTAAAATGATATAACGGGACGTCGAAATGTTAAAATGGAAATTATGGTATTAAAAGTAAACTACAGGTTTAATGTGCATTCAAATGTGTATAATATAAATTAAATAGCATGTAGCAAGTTTTACTTGCCTCGACAGATCAAGAAACGGGTATACAGAACGTCACACGTCGGCGGGAAAAGTCGTGACGCACGCACGGTACACGGAACGAATCCAAACAACGCATAAGGTGATCACATGGGTCAGGTACGCTCGCTGGGTCGTCGGGATCGTCGTCGGCATGATCGGATTCCGGCAAACTTGGTGATAAACACGTGAATGGTATGAAACGAAAATGCGAAACTTGAAACACCCGGCAAGATCTCACGTGGGAATGCTCACATGCTTGATATCTCATGCATGCAAGTTGCCACAAAAATATTGCATCTGCTCATGTTTGTTCTGCCCCGTGAGTAAAGGATTTGCAGCGAACAAGAAAAAATAGGATCCAAGCACGACGATCAGCACCAACTTACTGCCACAACCGTCGGGTCAAAGACGAGGTCATCGATAAGGAATATCTCTAGATCTCGGTTGAATGAGTAGTTGAAGATTGAGGCTGCTGGAGATGGCATTGATCGACGTTGCACCGAAGGGTGGCAATGAGGGTGAGTTAGGTGAAGGGAGAAAAAGGCGATGGAGATTTGGGTTTGGGTTCAGTGATTGGGGTTAGGGTAAGGCTCGGCTCCAAGGTGCTCGGCGATGAAGACGAGGTGTAGGGAGTCGGCGATGAAGAGGGTGGCAGCAGGCGAGATGCTGGCGGCTGCTCGGTGTGGATGTTAAGTTGATAATGGTTATGGTGATAGGTCGGTCGTCGAGGTTGTGTTTTCATGCGTGGCGGCGATGGTGTTAGTCGCGGTGGTTTGAGAAGTTCTCGGGTGAAGACTAGGGTTCGGTGTTGATGGAGTTAGGTTGGCGGCTTGGAGATGAAGAGTAAGGCGGCGATGAAGATGATGGTCACGATAACGATGAGGCGATGATGGGGGTGCTAGGTCGCGGTTGGTGTTTGAAGAGAAGGAGTGGAGGAGGTTGAAGAGGAAGGAGTTGGCGAAGGAGGAAAGGGAGGCTCTGTGAGGGAGATGGAGTTGATGAAGTAGGGAGTTTTTAGGGTTAGGGTTGAAGAGTTGATGGGTTAAAGGAGGAGTGCTCGGGGTTTTCATACGGGAGGAAGAAGAGAATTCAGCGAAGGGAGGTGACCGTAGCGCTCGGGGGTGACCAGAATCGAGATGTGAGCAGTAATCGCGAGAGGAGAGAGAGGGGCGCGAGAGGAGAGAGCAAGGGAAGGAAGAGGAGAAAGATTTTGGGAGAGAGATAGAAATAGACGTGTGGGGCTCGGTGACTGAGAGGAGGAATTCGATTGGTTGTGGAAAATAATAAGAAAAAAAGAGAGAAGGGAGAGAGATGCTCAAAGGTGGGGCCAGCATAAAAGGAAGCTGGGGATTGGCTCGGTTGGGGAAAAAATGATAAAAAATTTATAAAAGATTTTAAAACTAAAAGATTTACTCAGTTCCCAAAATTTTGAATTTGAAATATGAAAATTATTAGCAAGATCCAAAAATTAAAATGAAAGGTTATGTAACAGAAATGCATACCCCCAAGAACGGACGCACGCACGTGCGCGTAGCCATCCAAACACGTCCGTTTCACTGAACAGGACGAGAACACGATGCAAGGACGCTACCACAGGGTTAGGGGTATCATGCAGGCCATGAAATGCAATTTCAATTTATTTTACGTGATTTAAATTGTTATATGCAAAAGATGTGATACTAGATAAAATACCAATATATACTAAATCATGAGATGCACTAGTCCATGCAACAAGTCAAGGTAATCTATAAATAAGAGTCAAACAGGTTCAAGCAAGCGGGTCGGGTCGAATGCAATATAAAGTGTAAAACACCATTCGCGCCCAAGATACGCTAAATCAAGAAATATTACGAATAAAGAAATACGAGAACTGGAATTGGTACAAATGAACTCGGGTGTTACAGGAGACGTTCAAAGCTTTCGTCACCCGGTTCTACAACGCCCTCCTCGAGGTCCCCGAGCACCGGGACGAGACCGTCATCACGGCGCTCAGATCTGGTCTTAGTCACAAGAAGTGGTTGCGCTCCTTTGTATTGGCGCAGCCTAAGACCATGGCCGAGGTCAAGACGTGGACCGAGCGCGAGGTCCAGCTCGAGTCCGAGGTGAACGTGAACCTCCCTCGAGCAGAACGGTCTGACCAGAATAAGAGGGCTCGGGAAGAGAGGCCGGAGCGTCAGCAGCCCTATCATCCGAAGTTCCAGGAGTACACCTCGCTCAACGTCTCCCTTGCAGTGTTACTAAAGGAGGCCCGGGGCGAGGGGTTCTTCAAGTTCCCTCCAATCCCGTGTCAGGCCTCGAAGCGAACCCGGGGCCCCTACTGCGGCTTCCACCGGACGCTGGGCCACGCCACAGAGGATTGTAAGCAACTCCGGGACTACATCGAGGAGCTCATCCGATCAGGGCACCTCGCCGCCTACTTGAGGGATAAGCGGCAGGCCGACCGCAAGCAGGAGCAGCGTCCCCCTCCCGCCGAGCTAACCATCGGCCAAATCATGCTCGTTTCGGCAGACGACCGATCCGGCGCTGTAAATCCCCGTTTCCATTTTAATAGAAGTTTCCTATTTCCAGTGATTTCTTTTCTTCTCCTTCATATTTTGAATTGATTGTTTAAGCCTAATATCTATTTTTCCAAAGCCTAAAAGTTAAAACCAAGACCAATTAAACTAAAACCATCATAAATTTTCCCCAGCCTTACTGTGTTTTTTTTCATCAGCCCACATTTTTAGAATAAATCCCTAAACCAAAATACCCTCAGCCCATTAAGATTTTTTCCCTAAATTCTTAAAGCCCTCGGCCCACTCTCCTTCTCAGCCACTTCTGTTTTTTGTTTTTTTGGGAATTTTCCTCGCGAGCCCGGCCCACTTCTTCAGCCCGCTTCCTCTTTACCCGACCCGTTTCTTTATCTCATCTTCCCCTCGTACACAACGGTTCCCGCTCATATCTCTCTCGCGACCCACGTCCTCGAGCTCCCCACGTTGCCCTCGCCGTCGCCCACGACCCCGGCCACGACTCCCTCTAACTCACGCTCTCGAACTCCTCTCTCCCTCACACTCTCTATCTCTCCAACTCACTCCTCCCCCATCTCTCTCAAACCCACAATGACCCACGGCCAACTTCTCCATACGCCGACGCTGTGCCGACGACGACGATTCTCCTCGTCCCCCGTTCTCTTCCCTCGCTCTCTTCTCTTCAGAACTCACCAAGCTCCCCTGCACCTTCAGCCACCAAGCTCCCCGCACATCCAACCCCCCACTACCGAGCTCGGCCACCTTGCGACCGACGCCGACGAGCCTCCCCCACTTCGCCTGAACCACTCTGAGACTCCCTACATCCTCAGCATCACCACTCCATCACCCCAAACCCCCCACTGCACTCTCTCTCTCTCTCTCTCTCTCTCTCTCTCTCTCCAAAAGAAAACCCTACTCTCTGCGCACTCTCCGTGCACGTCGCCGGAGCGACCATCGCCGATATCGTCGACCCCAGCAAGTCCCAGGCCACCCACAGAGCACACTCTATACCTCCAGCGAGCACTTGGAAACTCCGACGTAAAACCCGTGTTTCGATCGAGACTCGTGCGAACTTGTTCCGCGGCGTACAACGCGCGTTCGCGACATCGTTGCTGCCGTGTGACCCCGAGACATCTTCCAGGCAAGTGTTTACTTGCTTCATGCTAAAATATTAGTGGTATAAACCTAAAATACCTAGTTTACTGATTTGCCGAATACCGATACATAATATGACTTATGTGCTCGATGCTAATCTCCCATGAAAGTGATTGTCTGTTTTGACGGAAACTGATATTTTCCATTGGCCCAAAGGATGAAAAATATAGTGTAGGAACCTCGCTGGAAAATACGATTGTTAGAGACAAAAATTGATACCCCCAAAGATGCCATTAAAACTAGAATTTCCTCGTACCTGAAAACGAATAAAATCACCATAAATTATACTCAAACTGGAATGATGCGTTCGAAGGCTTAAATCGAAGCCGACTCGACGATCTTTAACCCTATATGAAACTTTAATGATTTCTGTTCAGTAATCGTGATGATAATTGGGTCGGAATGCGACTCTGGACTGCAGTCCAGAGCGTTTCTGATTTTGTGTACTGTCCCAATACCTGTGCCACTGTGTTTCTTGAAGTCTTATGTTACGGAACCCTACAGTAGATTGAAGATAACTCTGTTAGCTAAATAAAACAGGTGATCCCATTCCGTTTCATAGCCATTTGCTATTTTAAACTGTATTTAAAAGGATAGAACGTATGACTGTCCAGAACAGATTCGGAAATGACATATTGAGATTAAACTGTGCATAACTTTCAACGTACAGACGCGATTGAGGATCCGTCTGTTGCGTTGAATACTTTATAGAAAACCCTAGATTTCATTCAACAGTAGCATCGCTAAATTCTGAACCCAATAGGGTGCAATTCGTGTCGCGAAACGGACGTTCAGTTCTGAAACTGAATTTCTAGCCGCGCGCACTTAAAATGAAACTGCTATATCTTGAAAACCGGAATCCCGATTGAACTGAAATAAATTTTGATGAATTACTGACTGATTGTTCTATATATCTTACTCACATCACTTTGCTGAATTCGTAACATATTAATTTATGCAATTTATTTTAGTTCATGACATGCATGTTAATTCATAACATACAGAGCTATTTGGTTGCATACAATACATATGTCATACCCTTGTCATATACTCAGTGTTAGCGCGTGTGGACATTGCATTATCGTGCGTGATAGATGTTGGTTTAGAAGTGACGAGTACACCAATGGAAAGTGAATATTCGTGACAGCGATTGATACAGTGTACAGTGATGAAACCGTGCCATTGGTATACTTGTACACAACTAGATCAATATCATAAATAGTGTAACCTGGGGAAAAAGGGGAAATCAAAGTGGAAAGAGTATCGTATTTAGCGGGACCGTGTTTAGAGAATGATCATTCGAACCGTGATACTTATACGTGTAGGACAGGATCTAGCGATCCGGCTGACAGGGTTATGTCCCGGGCATGTGGGCCGTTGTCTCGGGTATGTACGAGACTCCTGTTAAACATGATTCTCCTTCCACTATGTGATTTCAAACTTGACCTAGAGACCGATAGGGACATATAACATATTCTGCATCATATAGTGACATAGTGATTACTCGCATTGTTCTTACACCAGTATTACCTCATATACCTGTTTCATCTCATTATAATAATATTGTTATTGTGTCGCTCTGACGACCTGAGTATGCATGCTTAGATCCCGCGGGAGGACCAGCACAGGAGACAGATCTACCCTTCGAGTTCACGGAGATTTAGACTGGTGTACTTTCTATTTTTCTGCTTTCCATAAAAGTGATCGTAAGTTTGACTTCGGTTAGTATTTGTTCTTGTTATCTGTAAATTGTGAACAATGGAATATTAATGTAATAGATTAATGATGTGATTCCTTTACCACTGCGCTTTATTTACTGATTACCATGCAATGCTAGAAGCCGAAGTGTGACTACGGCGGGATGATTCCTTGACCGTAGGAGCATGGCTGGCCTAGTCATCCCTCGTTTTCCGTATTTTGGGAAGCGGGGCGTGACATGGTTTAGTTGGTATCAGAGCCTGTGTTTAGTATCAAGGGATAACATTAACTATGCAGTATTACGTTATTCTTGTTTCACTACTCTTGGTTTCCATCCTTGAATCTGATCCTATCCTTTTGAATCTTCCAGTGATATGACGTCCCCGAACGACCCCTCCTCGGACTCCAGCTCTCAGGACCGCACGGAAAGGATACTCAGCGCACTGACCACTCTCGCGGAAGCTCAGGAGAGGAAGACCGACTTGCTCGTTGAGGGACTCAGGGCGATTACCGCCACAGGAGGACCCTCCGCACTTATTACCGCCCCCGAGGGCGTTGTTCCACCAGCTTATCATGCTAGGGCTGGTACAGTAGCTGACTTTCGACGGTTACACCCAGCTGCGTTCACAGGGCTAGCTGAACCCCTTGAGGCGGAGCAATGGTTGGTGAACATGGAGAATTTATTGACTGCCGCCAGGGTTCCAGAGGAAGACAGAGTGGACGTGATAAAGATACAATTAGAAGACGAGGCCCGCACATGGTGGTCGGTGGAAGAGAGCAGACTCGACAGGCCGATCGAATGGAGCAAGTTTAAGGAGTGCTTCCTAGATCATTACTTTCCTTCCACAGCCAAGGCAGAAATGGAGGAGAGGTTTATTCTTTTGAAGCAGAATGGACGCCCAGTGGATGTTTATGCGGCAGAGTTCAACCGCTTGAGTCGTTTCGCTCTGTACATGGTCGCCTCAGAAGCTACCAGGGCCAGACATTTTCTTCAGGGGTTAGATTTTGAGTTGCAGCAGTTGATTGCATCGTTGGATTTACAGACTTTCGCACAGGTGCTCAACGCAGCGAGAGTTCAGGAGCAATTGATTAACAAGTTCAGGAGACCCCCAGTCGTTCCAGCACGTACCTACACGCCATCTTGAGGAGCCATACCGGTTCACAGGCCAAGGACGACGCAAATGAAGCGCCCGTTCGTACCACAGCATCGCCCCCAGAGACAGGGCGTAACTTGCGGCTATTGCGGTAGAGGAGGACATACCCAGAAGGACTGTCGCCGTGCCAAGGGACAGTGCTTGATTTGCGGTTCCAGTCAGCACAGGATTGGCAGTTGTCCTGAGCGAGCAGAGGTACAGGGAAGTTCTGGACCGCCACAGCAGAGGCCGCAGGAGCAGAGACAACCCTTTACAGGTCGCGGTCAGGGACGGGCTTTCACCTTGACCGCCGAGCAGGCAGAGGCGTCAGGAGACGTGGTTACAGGTACTTTGCTCGTACATTCCTTGCCGGCTAGAGTACTTTTTGATTCAGGAGCATCGCATTGTTTCTTGTCTGAGCATTTCACTACTACACACTCAATACCATATGAAACACTAACAAAGGGATGGGAAATTCATACGGGTAATGGCATTATAATATCTAGTCGAGAATGTAGATTATGCCCGGTTGTAGTGTATGGCCGGGAATTCTATGCGAATTTCCTCCTAATTGGGACAGGCAGTTACGACGCAATTCTTGGGATGGATTGGATGAGCACTTTTCATGCTGTAATCGATTGTCGTGCAAGGAATGTGATCTTCCGCATTCCCAATCACCCGGAGTTTGTTTTCGAGGGCGGAAGCGAATCTTTGGAGCCAGCTAAATACAGAGCAAAGCCTAAGGAGCTGACAGCTATGGAGATTGATAGGAGCCCAGCCCCAGAAATTGTTCGGGACTTTCTGGACGTTTTTCCCGAGGATTTACCAGGTCTACCACCTCCTCGAATTTTGGAGTTCTCAATCGACTTGACTCCAGGTACAGCCCCAGTATCCAGAGCCCCATACAGAATGGCACCGGTTGAATTGGCGGAATTGAAGAAGCAGGTTGAAGAACTATTGGAGAAAGGATTCATTCGGCCAAGCGCTTCACCGTGGGGTGCACCAGTTCTATTGGTAAAGAAGAAGGATGGATCGTTGCGAATGTGTATAGATTATCGGGAGCTGAACAAGGTCACAGTAAAGAACAAGTACCCAATACCGCGCATTGACGACCTATTTGATCAGCTAAGTGGAGCCAAGGTATTCTCGAAGTTGGACCTCCGTTCTGGGTATCATCAAATCAGGGTAGCAGCCGAGGATGTGTGCAAGACGGCTTTCAGGACCCGATACGGACATTACGAGTTCTTTGTGATGCCGTTCGGCGTTACCAACGCCCCAGCAATATTCATGGACTTGATGAACAGGGTGTTCGCAAAATACTTGGACACGTTTGTCGTTGTGTTTATCGACGACATACGTGTCTACTCGAAGACTCGGGAGGAGCACGCTGAACACTTGCGCACAGTCCTACAAATTCTTCGGGAAGAGAAGCTGTATGCGAAGCTAAGCAAGTGTGAGTTCTGGCTCGACAAGGTACAGTTTTTGGGACATATTGTTTCGGGCGAACGCATCTCGGTGGACCCGGCAAAAATAGAATCTGTCCGAGATTGGCCGACACCGAAGTCAGTGGCTGAGATCAGGAGTTTTCTGGGATTAGCAGGCTATTATCGGAGATTCGTCCAAGATTTCTCAAGAATCGCGGAACCATTGACGCGGCTGACACGGAAGGACGTGCCGTTTACATGGACAGAGGAGTGCACTCAGGCATTCGACACACTAAAGCAGAAATTAACCACGGCGCCTATTCTTACTGTACCAGATGACTCAGGTAGTCTGGTGATACACAGTGATGCCTCAGGGAAGGGTTTAGGCTGTGTTTTGATGCAGCACGGCCGAGTGGTTGCTTACGCCTCTCGACAACTGAGAAATCACGAGAAGAACTACCCCACACATGACTTGGAGTTAGCTGCGGTAGTCTTTGCGTTGAAGATTTGGAGGCACTATCTCTTGGGTGAGAAAGTGGAGGTATACACAGATCACAAAAGTTTGAAGTATGTTTTCATCCAGAAGGAACTGAACATGAGGCAGCGCCGATGGCTAGAGCTAATGGCAGATTATGATTTGGACCTTCAGTATCACCCGGGGAAGGTGAATGTTGTACCAGATGCGCTCAGTCGCAAGCCAGCGGTCATGATGTTGACCGATCAGAGAAGCATTATTGAGGATTTCCGGAGACTTGCACTTGAGGTCGTTACGCCGAACGCACTCAGTCAATTTTGGCAACTACAGGTGCAATCTTTCCTGGTGGATCGCATCAAGACTGCACAAGCGGACGATCCCCGATTGCAAAAGTTTAGAGAGGAAGTGAAAGCTGGACTAAGAACGGATTTGATTATACATGAAGATGGCTCACTGAGATTCGGTAGCAGACTCTGCGTACCTAAGGGAGGTGTTCGAGAAGAAGTTTTGGCTGAAGCACACAGTTCAGCTTATTCTGTGCATCCGGGAAGTACAAAAATGTATCAGGACCTAAAGCAGCACTTTTGGTGGAACGGAATGAAGCGGGAAATTGCAAGGTTCGTATCCAGATGCTTGGTATGTCAACAGGTGAAGGCGGAGCATCAGAGGACAGCAGGACTGTTACAACCCCTGCCGATACCGGAATGGAAGTGGGAGCACATTACTATGGATTTCGTGACGGCCTTACCCCGGAGCCCTAGGGGCAATAACGCCATTTGGGTTATCGTCGATCGCCTCACAAAAGCTGCACACTTTCTACCTTTCCGAGTGGGACAGTCGACAGAATCATTGGCAGAAAGATATATGCAGGAGATTGTACGACTTCACGGTGTTCCAGTCAGCATTGTGTCAGACCGGGACATGAGATTCTTGTCGCACTTTTGGAAGAGCTTACAGGAGAGCTTGGGTACCCGCCTTAATTTCAGCACAGCTTATCACCCACAGACGGATGGACAATCCGAGCGTACGATTCAGACGCTTGAGGACATGTTGAGAGCCTGTATGTTGGACTTTCAAGGTTCCTGGGAGGACCATCTGCATCTAGTCGAGTTCTCTTACAACAATAGTTATCAAGCTAGTATTCAGATGGCTCCTTTTGAAGCATTATACGGGCGGAAATGTCGATCACCAGTATGTTGGGATGATGTGGGAGAACGAAGACTACTGGGCCCCGAACTCATTGTTCAGACAGTCGACAAAGTTCAAATGATCAGACAGCGTATCAAGGCGGCCCAGGATCGGCAGAAGAGTTGGGCAGATACCAGTAGAAGGGCACTTGAGTTCGAAGTCGGAGATCATGTGTTCTTGAAGATTTCCCCTACTCGTGGAGTTATCAGGTTCGGAGGTCGGGGAAAGCTTAGTCCCCGCTTTATCGGACCTTTTGAGGTGCTAGAGCGAGTAGGAGAGGTGGCCTATCGACTCGCCTTGCCTCCATCGTTAGCTGGTGTGCACAATACCTTCCACGTGTCACAGTTGCGGCGTTACGTTCGAGATGAGAACCATGTTCTGGACCATTCAGAGTTAGTTTTGAGGACCAATCTGTCATACGAGGAGCAGCCTACTACCATTCTCGACCGCAGAGAGAAAGTGCTGAAGAATAAGGTCATTCCGTTAGTCCGAGTGTCTTGGGGCGGTCGTTCCCCAGGAGAATCCACCTGGGAGCGGGAGGAAGACATCCGTGATCGTTATCCACATCTTTTTGTTTAGTACCATGTATCCTTGCATTCTTGTCAAATTTCGAGGACGAAATTTTTGTTAAGGGGGGTATGATGTAAATCCCCGTTTCCATTTTAATAGAAGTTTCCTATTTCCAGTGATTTCTTTTCTTCTCCTTCATATTTTGAATTGATTGTTTAAGCCTAATATCTATTTTTCCAAAGCCTAAAAGTTAAAACCCAAGAGTTAAAACCAAGGCCAATTAAACTAAAACCATCACAAATTTTCCCCAGCCTTACTGTGTTTTTTTCATCAGCCCACATTTTTAGAATAAATCCCTAAACCAAAATACCCTCAGCCCATTTAGATTTTTTCCCTAAATTCTTAAAGCCCTCGGCCCACTCTCCTTCTCAGCCACTTCTGTTTTTTGTTTTTTTGGGAATTTTCCTCGCGAGCCCGGCCCACTTCTTCAGCCCGCTTCCTCTTTACCCGACCCATTTCTTTATCTCCTCTTCCCCTCATACACAACGGTTCCCGCTCATATCTCTCTCGCGACCCACGTCCCCGAGCTCCCCACGTTGCCCTTGCCGTCGCCCACGACCCCGGCCACAACTCCCTCTAACTCACGCTCTCGAACTCCTCTCTCCCTCACACTCTCTATCTCTCCAACTCACTCCTCCCCCATCTCTCTCAAACCCATAACGACCCACGGCCAACTTCTCCATACGCCGACGCTGTGCCGCCGCCGACGATTCTCCTCGTCCCCCGTTCTCTTCCCTCGCTCTCTTCTCTTCAGAACTCACCAAGCTCCCCTGCACCTTCAGCCACCAAGCTCCCCGCACATCCAACCCCCCACTACCGAGCTCGGCCACCTTGCGACCGACGCCGACGAGCCTCTCCCACTTCGCCTGAACCACTCTGAGACTCCCTACATCCTCAGCATCACCACTCCATCACTCCAAACCCCCCACTGCACTCTCTCTCTCTCTCTCTCTCTCTCTCTCTCTCTCTCTCTCTCTTTCTCCAAAAGAAAACCCCACTCTCTGCGCACTCTCCGTGCACGTCGCCGGAGCGACCACCGCCGATATCGTCGACCCCAGCAAGTCCCAGGCCACCCACAGAGCACACTCTATACCTCCAGCGAGCACTTGGAAACTCCGACGTAAAACTCGTGTTTCGATCGAGGCTCGCACGAACTTGTTCCGCGGCGTACAACGCGCGTTCGCGACATCGTTGCTGCCGTGTGACCCCGAGACATCTTCCAGGCAAGTGTTTACTTGCTTCATGCTAAAATATTAGTGGTATAAACCTAAAATACCTAGTTTACTGATTTGCCGAATACCGATACATAATATGACTTATGTGCTCGATGCTAATCTCCCATGAAAGTGATTGTCTGTTTTGACGGAAACTGATATTTTCCATTGGCCCAAAGGATGAAAAATATAGTGTAGGAACCTCGCTGGAAAATACGATTGTTAGAGACAAAAATTGATACCCCCAAAGATGCCATTAAAACTAGAATTTCCTCGTACCTGAAAACGAATAAAATCACCATAAATTATACTCAAACTGGAATGATGCGTTCGAAGGCTTAAATCGAAGCCGACTCGACGATCTTTAACCCTATATGAAACTTTAATGATTTCTGTTCAGTAATCGTGATGATAATTGGGTCGGAATGCGACTCTGGACTGCAGTCCGGAGCGTTTCTGATTTTGTGTACTGTCCCAATACCTGTGCCACTGTGTTTCTTGAAGTCTTATGTTACGGAACCCTACAGTAGATTGAAGATAACTCTGTTAGCTAAATAAAACAGGTGATCCCATTCCGTGTCATAGCCATTTGCTATTTTAAACTGTATTTAAAAGGATAGAACGTATGACTGTCCAGAACAGATTCGGAAATGACATATTGAGATTAAACTGTGCATAACTTTCAACGTACAGACGCGATTGAGGATCCGTCTGTTGCGTTGAATACTTTATAGAAAACCCTAGATTTCATTCAACAGTAGCATCGCTAAATTCTGAACCCAATCGGGTGCAATTCGTGTCGCGAAACGGACATTCAGTTCTGAAACTGAATTTCCAGCCGCGCGCACTTAAAATGAAACTGCTATATCTTGAAAACCGGAATCCCGATTGAACTGAAACAAATTTTGATGAATTACTGACTGATTGTTCTATATATCTTACTCACATCACTTTGCTGAATTCGTAACATATTAATTTATGCAATTTATTTTAGTTCATGACATGCATGTTAATTCATAACATACAGAGCTATTTGGTTGCATACAATACATATGTCATACCCTTGTCATATACTCAGTGTTAGCGCGTGTGGACATTGCATTATCGTGCGTGATAGATGTTGGTTTAGGAGTGACGAGTACACCAATGGAAAGTGAATATTCGTGACAGCGATTGATACAGTGTACAGTGATGAAACCGTGCCATTGGTATACTTGTACACAACTAGATCAATATCATAAATAGTGTAACCTGGAGAAAAAGGGGAAATCAAAGTGGAAAGAATATCGTATTTAGCGGGACCGTGTTTAGAGGATGATCATTCGAACCGTGATACTTATACGTGTAGGACAGGATCTAGCGATCCGGCTGACAGGGTTATGTCCCGGGCATGTGGGCCGTTGTCTCGGGTATGTACGAGACTCCTGTTAAACATGATCCTCCTTCCACTATGTGATTTCAAACTTGACCTAAAGACCGATAGGGACATATAACATATTCTGCATCATATAGTGACATAGTGATTACTCGCATTGTTCTTACACCAGTATTACCTCATATACCTGTTTCATCTCATTATAATAATATTGTTATTGTGTCGCTCTGACGACCTGAGTATGCATGCTCAGATCCCGCGGGAGGACCAGCACAGGAGACGGATCTACCCTTCGAGTTCACGGAGATTTAGACTGGTGTACTTTCTATTTTTCTGCTTTCCATAAAAGTGATCGTAAGTTTGACTTCGGTTAGTATTTGTTCTTGTTATCTGTAAATTGTGAACAATGGAATATTAATGTAATAGATTAGTGATGTTATTCCTTTACCACTGCGCTTTATTTACTGATTACCTTGCAATGCTAGAAGCCGATGTGTGACTACGGCGGGATGATTCCTTGACCGTAGGAGCATGGCTGGCCTAGTCATCCCTCGTTTTCCGTATTTTGAGAAGCGGGGCGTGACAGGCGCCCAGGGAGCCCCGTACCCGGTGCCGAGCACGGAGACCAACAAGCCTCCGGAGCATGCTAATAAGGTCATCTATTAGCATGTATTTTTTTAAGGGCAATGTAAACTCTTCTCAGGGTCTGTTGTTAATTTAATAAAAGATCAATGGAATATTGTGAAAAAGAAGGAAATGTCTTATTTATTCAAAAAGGTGCTATGGGCTCCTCAGCCATACATACAAAAAGAAAAAGAAAATTATAGCAGCGGGGGAAGGGGGTGCAAAGAGCACTGCTCATGGTACTCAGTAAAGATCGCCGCCAGCCGAGGCCTCCCGAGATCCAACCTCTGCCCTCGATTCCCTCCACGCACGTTGACCTCGAGCCTTAGTTCGTAGCACTCACAGACGAGTGCCACCGAGCGAGCCAGCCAACCCGCGGAGATCAGGCCGAAGCGCCTCAGAGACCGCAGCTTGCCCACGGCCTCGTCGTAGAGCTTCTCGAACAGGGGGTTGTAAAACCCTGACGACGCCCTCCAGATAGAATACATCAGCAGCTGCAGCAGAGGGGAGCGCCGGGGGAGCAGAAAGCCGAAGTGGTCTTCGATGCTCCCATAGACCAACTACACCGTGTCCTCGGTGCAGTTCTGGTCGTAGAGGTATACGTCTTCGAAGTGGATGATTTCGGGGATGGTAAAGGGGAAGTCTTTCATTCTCAACGATCTGTTTGTGAGGAAAGGAAGGACCACCGCTCCCTCAACTTTATATAGCCCACTGCGCCCCAACAGAACCCAACAGTCGCCTGTTTTCGCCCACAAAGTCACTGCCACACGGCGATCATTGAGCCTTCTCTGGCGAAATCGAAACGACGCGACTCTGGCGCTTCGCCTCCCCGCACATTCAATGTGCATGCTACACGCACGTTCGCCGCGAATGTCCCTGTTCCCCATACCTGGAACGGGATGGTCAGGCGAAACCTCAAGAAGAATCGGCCAAGCATTTACCATGCTCGGCTATCCCTGGCCAGTAGCTTCCCTACTCACAACGCCAGGGATCAAAGCCCTCGCCAAGAGGCAACCGCGCAGCTTCACTGCCCGGTTATCCTTAGCAGGCCTCCTACGGCCCCTCCAACGCTAAGGATCAAAGTCCTCCTAAGAGGCAGCCGAGCGGCTTCCCTGCTCGGCTGTCCCTGGCCGATAGCTTCCCTACTCGCAACGCCGGGGATCAAAGCCCTCGCCAAGAGGCAACCGCGCAACTTCGCCGCCCGGTTATCTTTAGCAGGACTCCTACGGCCCTTCCCACGCTAAGGATCAAAGTCCTCCTTAGAGGCAGCTCGGCAGCTACCCTGCTCGACTATCCCTGGCCGGTAGCTTCCCTACTCGCAACGCCAGGGATCAAAAAGTCCTCCTTAGAGGCAGCTCAGCAGCTACCCTGCTCCGCTATCCTTGGCCGGTAGCTTCCCTACTCGCAACGCCAGGGATCAAAGCCCTCGCCAAGAGGCAGCCGCGCAGCTTCACTGCCCGGTTATCCTTAGCAGGCCTCCTACGGCCCCTCCAACGCTAAGGATCAAAGTCCTCCTTAGAGGCAGCTCAGCAACTACCCTGCTCGGCTATCCCTGGCCGATAGCTTCCCTACTCGCAACACCAGGGATCAAAAAGTCCTCCCAGAGGCAGTCGAGCCTGACCCTCGCTCGGCTATCCTTCAGGACAAAAGCCCTCGCCAAGAGGCACCGGGCAGTAACCCTGCCCGGCCAAGGGTCCTTGGTAGGCTTCTTACAGCCCCTCCCGCGCTAAGGACCAAAGTCCTCCTTTGAGGCGGTCGAGCCCGACCCTTGCTCGGCTATCCCCGACTGGTAGCTTCCTACCATAACCGACAGGGATCAAAGTCCTCACCAAGAGGCACTGGGCAGTAATCCTGCTCGGTCCCCGTCCTGAAGGATCAAAAGCCCTCGTAAGAGGCAACCGAGCCCGACCCTTGCCCGGCTATCTTCGGCTGGTAGCTCCCTACCCACGACGCTAGAGATCAAAGCCCTCGCCCAGAGGCAACCGCACAGCTTCACTGCCCGGTTATCCTTAGTAGGCTTCTTACAGCCCCTCCCGTGCTAAGGATCGAAGCCCTCCTTAGAGGCAACCGAGCAGCTACCCTGCTCGGTCATCTCCGGCCGGTAGCTCCCTACCTACGACGCCAGGGATTAAAGCCCTCGCAAGAGGCATCTGAGCAGCCGCCCCGCTCGGTCATCCCCGGCTGGTGGTTGCCTACCCACGACGCCAGAAATCAAAGCTCTCTCCAAGAGGCAACCGCGCAGCTTCACTGCCCGGTTATCCTCAGTAGGCTTCTTACAGCCCCTCCAACGCTAAGGATCAAAGTCCTCCTTAGAGGCAGCCGAGCGACTTCCCTGCTCGGCTATCCCTGGCCGATAGCTTCCCTACTCGCAATGCCAGGGATCAAGGCCCTCACCAAGAGGCAACCGCGCAGCTTCACTGCCCGGTTATCCTTAGCAGGCCTCCTACGGCCCCTCCAACGCTAAGAATCAAAGTCTTCCCAGAGGCAGTCGAGCCCGACCCTTGCTCGGCTATCCCCGGTTGGTAGCTTCCTACCACAACCGACAAGGATCAAAGCTCTCGCCAAGATCAACCGAGCAGCTTCCCTTCTCGGTCATCCCCAGCAGGTATCCTCCCGCCCAACAGACGCTGCAGGTTCGTAGCCCTCATAACGAGGCCACTGAGCCCCTTTATGCTCGCAATACTACGGCGGGCATCCCTCTGCCCATCACATGCAACGGATCCGAAGCCCCAACAGGAGACATCAGGTCTATCCAAGTCTAAGTGATCCCCCCTCGACTTCGGGGCCATGGAGATGCCTCCTTCTCAGCAGCGCTTGGCATAATTGGCAAGTGATCGAAATCAACTCGACGAACGATCACTAGACAGATAGTTGACCTGACATGGAAGCCCAACAGTGTAAGCAAGGATATCTTACGAGCATTCTTCACAAACAGAAGATAAAGTGCAAGCTGATGAAACAAAAAGTTTTACCACCAAAAGTGAAGTCTTTACAAAGGGTATTTTGGGCTCCCCAGCCTTACAGACTGCCTGGAGGCTTACAAAAATTCCAGAAGCGGCAAAATAAAAGGAGGAGGAAGATGGGGGCTTTAGGCCTCGGGGCCAGGCACGACCTCGGGGTGGGTCCCCGATATCTACCACGAGTCGAGCAGGGTCCTCGGCCACCTCCTCGTCAGGAATCTTTTCCCTCTGCTCATCGGCGTCCGCGAGGGGGTATTCGGCCCGGAGCTCTTCATCAGCGAACTCCGGCATCCGGACCTTAACGGTGTCGAGGGCCTCGTGCCAGATGCGGGTGGTGGCCACGGCTAAGTCATTGTAGAAGTCCTTCGACTTCTTGTAGTCCTCCACCGCCTTCGCCGCTGAGAGGTCAGCCCGCTTTGCCATCTCGATCGCCGCCCCCAGCTCCTTCCGGAGGGTCCTCACCGTCTTCTTCATGTTGCCGGCGAGCGCCTGAGCGTCCTCAAGCTTGACCTCGGCAGCCACGACGGCCAGCGGTATCGGGCAACCTCCCGTTTCCCGGCCTCCACCTCGCCCTCCAGGGCGGCAACCCTCGCCATCGCCACCTCCAGGTCCGGCTTGGAGCTCTCTTCCAGCGAGGTAAGCTGGTCCGCAGCCTTCATCGCCGGGGCTATCACCTCGGCCTCCATGCGTAAGGCAAGGGCGACGTGCTGGAGGACCTGAAAAAATAGGAAAGAGATCAGGAAGACGAAGGAAGCACCGAATCTCACAAGCAACCGAGCACTTACCTGCACGGACTCCTGAGCGATGGACGCCATCTGACCCCTGAAGGTCCCCCCGGGGACTCGACCCCCTGCCGACTTCTCTGTTTCGTGCAGCAAGCTATCCGTGACAGATAGCCCTAAGGGCACCGCGAACCGGAGGCCCCCCTCCTCCACCATGATCGGCGAGGGCGGGCCCCGAGGAGACCTCCGGTAACCCCTCTTGAGTGGCTCCGATAGAGAGCCAGTCTCCTCTTCCGAGATCGGGTCCTCCAGAATTCGAGCCCGCTTCCGACCCGGCGCTCTGCTAGGCCCCGGGACGGGATCTGCCCCTGAACACTCAAGGGACACGGCCACCGGAGGCACTGGGACGGAGGCCGATGAAGCCGGGGCAGGCTTTGAACGGGAAGAGCTGGCGCCTCCAGCCTTTGAGACCTTCCTCGGCTGGCGCATGGAGGTTCGAAGCTCGTCCACGTCCATGGGTCCTGCACAAAACCAAATGCAAAGAAGTCAGCGACACATGCAATATAAAAACCAAAAAGCAAGCCTAACTTACCGACGAACTCAACGGGGCTGAGCCCGGCCTAACTCAGGACCCTCTCAGACAGCAGCACGTCAAATCGAGGGACGGGCTCCCACGATGCCACTCTCACCACGGCGGGGTCATTGGATTGGTTCTCCGGCAAGCATTTTTCCCTCGACCACTTGGTGGGCACGGGCCAGTCCTCGCCCTCGGACGGCGTGACGAAGAAAAACTTCTTCTTCCAGTCGTGAATGGAAGAAGGCAGGACTACAACCCCTGTCCCGGCGGCGCCCCCTTGTCGCTTTCTAAAAGAGAGGTAGACCCACCCCGGATCGCTCGCTCGACCCCTATGATGATTTTTGAAAACGAGGGAAGAATTAAGGATGGAAAGGCTGAAGGGAACCGCCTGTATCTTCAGGCGGATAAGGAACCCGAGGAGAATCCTCCATGAGTTCGGCACTAACTGGCCAGGGGCTAACCCGAAGAAATTCAGCGCTTCGACGACCTCGGAAGAGAAGGGCAGGTGCATCCCACCCCAAAAAGCTTCCAAGTACAGGGCGATCTCCCTACCCCGTACTTGGTCTGCCCTCTCTCCTTCCTTGGCCAGACGAAGCGTATAACGTGAGGGGATATGGAAGCGAGCCCGAGCATTGGCAAGCTCATCCTCATGCCTCACCCAACACGACGCGCTGGGGGCAGCGTCTACCGCCTCTTCCCTGGAGGCCGCCCCCGGCGCACGATCCCAGGAAGAGGATCCGATCCCTGCTTCTCGGAAAGACCAAGGCTCAACTAGAGGATCCCTAGAACCTACTCCTGCGACATCTACAGATTCTACGAAAGAAGACATCTAACCTGGAGAAGAGGGATCCTCGGGAAACAAAAGCAGAAGAAAGAAGACGAGCGCCGAACAATCAGGACTTGGAGCAAGGAAATATGAAGGAGTAGGGGCCCTGGAGTGGACCTCACCCCTATTTATCACCGCAATCGCCCTCATCCAACGGTACCCTCCATCTCCCGCCAAAGCGCCTCCTCGCATCCAACGGCTCCGATCGCTCCACTTGCCGTTCCCACACTGGGCCGCATCCCATCAGACGCCGCAGGTCTGCACACGTCGCGTCGGCCAACCGACGCTTGACACGCGGACCGTCGCTTCAGTGATAAGATGCACGAACCGGCGCACCTTCTTTAAATGCAGAGATCTTGTCCTGATTCGCTGGCAGAAAAGACAGCTGACAGCCCGGGGACGCGTCCTGACGAAACCTTAGGAGGGAGCTCACCCCGGGCGGCCCGGCAGTCCACTCTTGACCCGACCCGTCAGCTAGTCGGGACAAGAGTGATGGGCTAATGATGATGCTCTATGTCGGCGATCTCCCAGATCAGGACACATGGCAGATGACGTGCCCCAGAACTCAGAAGAAAGGGCCCACAGAGCCAACCAGACCACCCCTGTACCCGACCTGCAAGCACAAGCTGGCTCACCTTAGAGCCCCCTACAAATTGGCCTCCTCGGCCTCTCAGCTCGCCCCGAGCTACCACAGGACCAAGATGCCTCGGCCCTCCCGCTCGTTCCCGGGCTCTCCCGCCGAGGCCATCTTCCTCGGTCCCTCCAACCGACCAACTCCACCACTCACAGGCGTAACCGCCGCTCCGCAAATCTCGCCATGCGCGGACTCTCCACCGGCAACATCTCACGTTCCACGCCATCACGATCCCCATTAACGGGCGATCCGCTTATTACACGGACGTGACGTCGGGAGCGTAGCTGCCGGCGAGATTCTCGCGCCTGCTACCGCGTGCTGCCGCCACTATATAAACCCCCATCACAGAGGGGTCAAGTAAGCTTTTTTCACCCCACTTAGTCGTTACTCTGCCCGGATCTTGTGCTAACTTGATCGTTGGAGGGTCCTCGGTGGTACCAAACCATTCCGAGACTTCCTTGCAGGTACTCGGCGCAAACCCCTCAAAACTACCAATCTCCTCAAAACCCATTGAGACCCATACGCAACAGGAGATCACCTCCAAGATCCACCGAAAGATCGACGGAAGACAACATCTGACGGAGACCGGAAAAGGACCTCCATCAAGAGGCCTTTCTACTCTCTCTCTCTCTCTCTCAGTCAATCTCTTTTCTTTCTCTAGAGCTCTGCTTGTTTAATTGATTATGAATGCTTGAGAAGGGGGCATGCCTTTTTCGATAATGGTCCCATTCTGTTTTTTTTAAAATTCACAACGGTCGAATTTTTGTAAGAGACGTTGGGAGTCTTAACGGGTCGGGTTTGGACCCTTTATTAAATGGATTGGATTGCTTTATGGGCTAGAGCTTGTCAGGCCTCACCTTGTGCTCTAGAGGATGAACAGCTATAATTTTGCGAGAATATTGGCTAGTTTCTATCAGCAGGATACGTCAAACTTTGGATTTACTCAATTAGTTGTCAAGGCCTTATATTTTTTTTGCCCTAAGAAAGCAAGGCAATATACCCAAATTTTGTACCCAATATGTATCTCGTGCCGTCTCTTTTTATATTGGAACAGTACAAACCTAGGAGTTTGATGTAGTTAATGAGGAATGGCCGATTGCACTTGTTTCCTACACTAGCCGCTAGCGACGCTGCATAGACACAGCCGTGTTATAATTAAGTAGTGCATCTGTACTGGTGAAAATGAAAAGCGGCTTCAATTTTTAGCCCCTCTCCTTGAAGTTGTTTCTTTCTATTCTTTAAAATCCTTCAAGTTGTTTCTTTCTATTCTATAAAATTTGTGAACGCCAAAATTCACTTGCTTGCCTTAGAAGCTATTTGCAGCCTAAAAGACACCACTGTTATTTCATAAAAAGATTTGTCGCGCGTGTGTAATAAAATCAATTTCTACAAAGTCATTTAATGAGATGCATAATGGCTTTCCTTTACTAGTTTGGGAGTAAAAATTGGGTAAATGTTCATTGTCCTGAAAACACAATTGTCTGTGTACACAGGAATAGCAAATTCAATATCTTTCTCCAGATACCCTTGTTTTCAAAATACCGTTCTAACTTTTAATCAAAAAGACAAAAACAAACTTTTGAATGGTTTCCTCAATTCGCAACATGACAGAAACCCCTCATCAGAACACCAATTTCCATGATAAATCATGTAGGATATCTCACGGCTGAGTATTTTATAACCATCAAGTATTCTAGAAATTCTCCTTTCACCAAAAAACATATCACCATATATAGAAATTAAACAAGCAAACAAACAATTCTACTCAGAAATAGCTTGCTTCAAGTATATGTATAAATGGCTTCAAATTTGCAGAGAAGGAAAAAACCAACATGTCATCCTTCATGTATAAGATTATGGCACATTTGATTTCACGAAATAAAAATCGGGGTTTCTGTTGGGTTTGCTCATGAAATGCAACTTAACCCATGCATTATTTTAGCGAGCAAAAACAAAAACAAAACCATCAAATAACAAATCAACACCACTCATTGTGGATTTGGCTTCAAAGATTTTCCTGGTAAGATGTTATCAGGAAGTATGAGCTCTGGCGGGACTTCACGAACGACTCCGATCATAGAGTCATACTCTTCATCTCTACGAGCAAACTTTTTTCGCATAGCCTTCTCAAATTCGATCTCGTCGAAAGATTTTGCATTTTCAGCTGCATGGACCTGAGCGAGGTTGATGTAGTTGGTAGCTGATTGGGAAATGAAAGCTATCTCTTCTTCCGTTAGTTCCCTTAGAAATTTTGCTGGATTACCGGCCCAAACCTGTCAAAGTTTTTACTTGCTTTCATTGGCTGGATTACATAATCTTTGGAGTCTACATGGTAATAACTAGTAAAGTGTAATTCTAGATTTAGAATTCCTATTTGTTTGGATGTATAGATGGAAGTAGTCTTATATACATTTATTTATAGATTTAATTGCACAAAATCACCCTGTATAGCACTTTCAAGAGACTTGTTAGCCCAAACCTCCCTTCTCATCGACCAAAAACTTTTAAAGAATACCTCATATTTTACTCTGATCAGCACAGAAACAATTTCCAGGGATAAATTAGACAATCATATTGAAAATCCTTCATTGCTTTAAGAGAAATTATCAAATGGCATTACACTTTTGAACTGTACGAGGGGGTGTTTGCTCTAATAAGTCACTTTGAGGGGGTACAAGTGCTGCACATGGTAAATTATAGGGGGATTTGTGCGAATTAACCGTATATTTATTACCTAGCATATTCTAGAATATTGGAGAATATTAGCCTTGTATCACTTGTATATATAGGGGGGATTTGTGCTATTAACCGTATATTTATACTACCTAGTGTTATCTGGAATATTGGGGAATATTAGCCTTGTATCACTTGTATATAGCTCCATTGGGTCAACAATCAATGCAGACAAATAGATATCATCCTCTCCACTATTTTCCCCTCTATATTTATCATGGTATCGAGGCACAAAACCTTTTAGCCTAACAGATTTTGTGCAACAAAAGGTCCCTCACATTGCACTTCTTCCTTCACAGCATCCTCAGATCATGTAGGCGTCTTATCATAAAAGTAGAAAGAGAATCGTCTTTATTTCTCTGCATTGATATTAACCCATACAAGAGAATATTCACCAGACATTTTGGTATATGCTGGACAATCAATACATGAATATACACAATGGGGCATGTATAAACAATTGGTCTTATTGTTATATTCCTTCTTAGTAAAGGGTCTTTTCTCTTGACTAAAAGATAGGGCTTGTATACATTCTTTCTCACTGGATGTTGATTATGAACTATAGGCATCAGTTTTGCTCTTCTATACATACAAAGGATAATGTAGAATAACTTCCCCCTTGCAATGAAAAAATTCTTGGATGTTCCAATTCTGTCATAAGGCTACAAAATGGGGCTCTCTAGCCATTCTCCAATACCTTGAAAGTGACTAAAGGGATATCCATGAAAATGCTCATAAAAATGTAATCAGAGGAAGTAATATAATACTTATTCCTATATGTTTTAGTTTGTTTCAATCTGATGTTACTATAGGCTCTTCTCAGCATCCTAGCAGAAAAACTTCTTTTTTTTTTTGGAGAAACTCGAATGCTTTACAGTGATCTACAAGAAAATAACCCTTTACCATAGTTGGGATGTATATCATATTTCGGCCACATATATATTAGACAGGTTTTATTATCTAGATCCTCCAAACATTGAATAAAATAGTCATCAAACACTTGTCTACAAAGTTGTTTGGCATAAGCTTAAAATAATAATAGTTAACCGGAGTAAATTTAGATGCCGACTATACAATGATTTGTTACCATTTCTGGTTTACCTTTTTAGCTGAAACCAAACTTAACATACCCTCCTAATGTGCCGTTTTACTTCTTTTTTTTACTTCTTGCTCCTTAACTGACAAGTGTCATTTTCGCATCCTCAGGCTCCCTCCCCTACTATTCCCCTCCTCCCTATCCATTTTCTTCTCGTGTCCTAAGATATATTATGAATTGGATATTTCTTGTACATGCATATTTCTTCCTAATTTATGGTATTCGAGTAGGAAAATGGAGCGGCATATTAACTTGATCAAGAAAGCAAAAGTGGGGAAAAGAAGACTCAAACTTGCTCCCGAAAAAGATGTTGAGTATGAAAGGAAAATCACTCACAAATTGCAAATTATTGTTTCCCCCCTCTATTACTATTCTATCTCTCCCTCTCGTGTAATTTTGCTTCATATTTGTATGTTTTTGTCTTAAACATGCCTATGATTGATATATCTTGAGAAGTTCTCAAGTAATTACCAATTTTGTGACCAATAATTTTTTATGAGACATGCTCTACTTGGAGCAAAGCTCTTATCTTAAAAAAAATACACAATGGAGACGTGAATTATAATAGGATTTTTTTGAAGTATTAAGAATTTATGTTTATACGAGAAAGCCTTATTCTAGTTGAAAGCTACCATTTTTACTGTAATTGAAAAGATTAAAAAAAAAACTCGTATTTTTTTTACTAAATAAGTCCTAAAAAGTAACAGTAAAAAAATATAACAAAATACCACACCAAAATACCCATAATTATCACGATCTTTTAACGAATTGCCTTTACAATAAAATGCCCTCAAAAGCAACATTCTAGGTATTAAATTTAAAAAATTAGGGTATGATAGTGTAATTTACCCAATACAATAAAAAGATTTAAAGCTCGAATTTTCTAAGGATTCAAAAACCCTAATTACTCATAAGACATAACCCTATAAATAATAATACCTCTCCTTGATTCTTTCACCTCTTTAAACTTCATCAAAATCTCGTCAGACTCTGATTATTTATTAGTTACTTTTTTATTCTAAAAAGAAAAATTTAGGGTTTTACATAATTTTGAAAAATTTACAATCTTTTAAAACAACAATTCAATGGCGTTTAAGATTCAAATTCTATTCGAGATCAAGACTTTAAAAAATCAACTAGTTTCTTTTTCTTTACAGTCTCTTTTTCTTTAACCATAATGGTTTTGTGAATGATATTTTGACGCAGATAAAGGTATGAATATATATAATTGGTCTCTTCTCTCTGATTTTGCTTTAGTTTTCAATGTATCTTAAAAAACGACTAGTTTTTTGTTATTTTGTTCATTAATTTTGCATGTTTTTATCCTTAAACGTTTTAAGATTAAGAACAAATCTCCAAAGCTGAATTTTGATTTTGCATAGGTAAAAAAATAAATTATGGCCCATGTTTGTTAATTCCGTATTTTTGATCTATATTTGTTTTGAATTCATCACTTTTAAGATAATGAATAAATCCTAAAACTAAAGTTATGTTTTTTCGAGTTTAAAAGATTCACGGTTTTTCTTCTTTTTGTAATTTGGCATACAGTTGAATTTAGAATGAAATTTAGTAAGGAAAAAATGTTTTTCAATAGGTTTTAAACAAAAGTTTTGTAATCTTTATCAGGAACATCCATGCTCGGGTTTCATCGAATCCCTGGTTGATCCAAATTGCCTACTAACTCCAAATTCCACAGCGTTTAAGTAATGACAGTAATGAAGCATGATCCAATGTACAAAGATGCGAAGCCCTTTTTCGAAATGGACCCCATAAGGCACTACGACCACTCCAGCGATCTTGGATCCGACACTGTTAACAGCATATATAAAATTTTCGATTAAGTGATCGAGATCTATGATTAGCTCTATGCAATTTATGCATGATCGTCTTCTTAATATTATTTTTGGTGTGAGCAAGATTGCATGGAACCAAGTCAAGCTTTTAAGCTTCATATCCAATGACCAAATGCTTGATAGCTTGTACTTTAAAGTCTGATCGAATATATATCTAATAATAAAATTATCACATTGTATAAATTTTGGACCAATGGTAAAGGAGGCACTTTTGAATTTTATTACTAAGGTTTGTGAATCAAGTATCGGAAGAAACATAGGCATGTGTCGGTGAAGGTGTTGAAGCGGTTGAGGCAGATTTTGATGGAATAGCGGTATTTGCATGAGCACGAGCCTTACATTATTCATAAGGATTTGAATTGCGGTAATGTGTTTATCAATGACAATGTTAGACATGTACGATATGATCTTTACTTTCTGTTAATTGATATTGCAATAATAATTTTGGTTGCCAAACAAGCCATGCTTTCAATTTTAGAGTTTGGCATCGAAACCCTATAAAACCGCAGTTTCAAACAACCGTAACTCTATTGCCGAACAAATTCTTATTGGAGTAGACTCGTATTATGGTTGTGATTATGATGAACAATCTTCAGCTAGCATAAAGTAAAGATTGAAGTCTACCTTCTGTTCCAAAATATAACTTCAAAGAAATTTACCTTTGTTAATTTATGAAACTTCCGTTTGAAAAAAAATCATAATTGCTTGTTATGATTTCTAGGTTGCATGTTGCTTATGATACTTTATAGATCCACTTCGAAAAGTGTCGTATTCATTAACTTCTTAATATGATAATTAATCAATTATTCCTGTTATGTATCAATGAACAGTTCTATTCACAAAAGTACAAAGTTAAAATTTCTTATATCGTACTTTTCATGTAATATTACTTTCAGGCATCTTGATTCTCTAATGATCAACTATTATGTTCCTGTCCCTTGTCAAATTATAGAGGCTGACAAAAGCAATAATACACTTTATAGGGTTTCCTTTTAGAAGTTATGAATCATATCACTTTCAACTTAGATAATCTGCACACTTAGTGAAAATATAAATGTCAAAGTTGCGCACATCGTTCATTCTAAAACATGCTATACACTTGAGCAATTTATCGTCTCAATTAAATTTTAGTAAGCAATTCCTTGTACTGATGTTTTAAAAGTATTACTTCTGAATGCTTTAAAGATTTACTTCTCCTTTTAGAAGGTTCATGTTATTTATTTAGAAAGAAAGAAAAGGGGGCAACCATGTAACAAAGAGGTCTCCTTTTCAAACTATCTTACGATGCAATTGTACGATGTATTGATAGCGAATATGCTCTCTAGTTACCAAAAAAATATTCAAAAATTAATTTAATTTTTATACCAATCTATATTAAAAATCTAATAAGCAATATGTATATATGTGCGGATAGTCATTCAGAATTTTGTTGTGTACTCGTTTTGTTTTAAGGTGAAAATTATAGCATAATTATCCAGAAAAGTATACTGCTTTTGCACCTCAAGATCTAGGGCTAACAACGATTGTTGAAAAACCGCTTGGTGCACTCAATCCTCGGAATGCCAGAATTAATAGCACTGGAGCTTTACGGAGAGGACTACATCGAGCAAGTCGACATCTACTCATTTGGAACTTGCGTGCTCGAGATGGTTACATTCTATAAATCCCCTACATCAAGTGCAACATCGTCTAAATTTATTTAAAAATAATTTTAGGAACAATGCCATTAGCCAAAACAAAGCGAAGGACCCTAAACTTATAGATTTCATTACAAGATGAATAGAAAAACCTAAAATTACGCCCTTGTCCTCTCAACTTCTAAGGGATCCGTGCTTTTATGGGCTATATAATAATGATGAAAAAATTGGAAGGCATTGGTTACTTAACTGGCAACTCTCAATATTAGAAGAATTAGTTTAGTTCAAGATACTTTGGTTTTTTACATTGATGGCTTACTCATGATAAAGGAACTGTACATGTTTTAGTTTGATTTATCATGAGTTATCCTTTATATGTGATGTGGGTTTTTCAGTGTTATTATTTTATTCAATTTGTTTTTTTTATAATGATGATTTCTATTAATTTATTATGATTTAAACTCTTGGTTATATGGGTTATACTCCTGTTTTATCTAGTTGTAGATTATATCTTGGTTTCACATTTTGTGATTAATTCTGCTTGCATTTTAAAATTTTCTATAAATTATGAAGGCCCGCCTATATATTTTTCATATTAGGATAAAACTCCACAGGATCCATAAGATTTACAGATGATTCATAAGGTTTACAGATTGCAAAGAATAGATTATAAAGAGCTATCCACATATAAAGACGTATGATAACAAATTAAAAGAAATGGCTATAATGATTTGCTCGACGTGATCTATTAAAGTTGTTAGCTAACAAATGAAAAACGATGTTAAAGCTGATGTATCTCGCAAATTGTTGTTCCTCTTTCTTTGAGAGGTGAAATTTCGAGAAGACATCTTGTTTTTCTTTTATGTTATGTTTTGTAACTTTTCTTATTTTATAACTTTAATAAAATGTTTCCATTAGGCTAGGGTCCTATTGACCCCATCCATTTTCTAAGAAAATGTGAAAAATAAAACATAATATTAAATAAAAACAACTCTCTTGTACAAATAAAAAAAGAATTTTTCAATGAGAAGTCAAATATGTTCTAAATTATAAAATGTCTATTTTAAAATCAACTTAAATAAAAGTTATAGGGTTCATGCAATCATGTTTTTGGAATATAGTACACTAAACCTTGTTACGGTGGGTGCTATAAATAATTAAATATAACAAACTCATAAATCCTAAAAAGAAAGGTAGTTGATAAAATAAAATATAATAGTTAAACCCAACATTGCACGGAAAGTATAAAATCAAGAAAAAAATGAGAAAAAGAAGTTGTAGAAATATTAAAAATTATCTTGTTTAATAAAATATTTCTACAAAAGAAATAAATTTAAAGAAATCTTTGTAAATCTTTAATACAATCCTTTTGGTTTTTTCCATTTTCTACTTCTCTTCCCTTTTGCTATTAGAAAATGGATATAATGTGGTGGCCAAAAGCAAAAATAATGAATGAAGAATTATCAAAACAATCAACCTTAAACCTTGTCTCCAAAAAGGAGCGGTCTGTTATTTGGAAATGTCAATGATCTATAAGAGAGGAGAAAAATAAAATCACAATATGATATTTTATTGAAATTTAATATGTGAATTTGGATCGTATATTTTTTTTAAAGAACATAAATTAGTTTGTTGTCTAGGACAAGAGACATAACTAATTCTAGAGCTACAAAAAGTAGATTAGAGAAAGATAAGAAACTAGGTAGATATAGTTGCTAAAAATTTGCGTTTAATAATTTTTTTATAAAAAAAAAAGAGAACTTGTTATTTCTGCTAGTTTTGGGAAGGATGCAAACGAATTCGGGGATTTACCCCATGTGCCTATGCTCCTAGGGCCCACGTATATCAGTGCAATTATTGGTGGAATTTGACTATGGCCTTTCCATTTTTAACGTTGCTACAATATAAAAATCACAAAGTTACTAACTTGGTATTTATTCTTAGCAAAGTCAAAGTATTTGATACAAAGGGGCAAAAATGGGAATATTGGAAATTCCACTTTTCACTCCACTTTCTTGTTAGATAAAGAAAGATTGGAAGACCTTATACCATACATGATCTAATGAGAATGATCGGTTTTTCAATAACCAACAATTTGATGCTCAACAGCAACTAATAAAATGTACTGCTGCAAAACAAAAATTTACAAAATCATTATAATGCATGTTGTGTATCTTGAAGTACAATATGCTATTGACATGTGTATCGACATTGGGTGGTGTTCTAGTTGCATCCAAACCAAAGCAAGAAAAACCATTGGGCATAGCATTTAGATCCAAATTGATGCTACCAATTGAAATCAACTACCACCAATTAAGGCATGATAAAATGTCACAGGGAAAGTATTAAAGAGTACCTGGCCGCATGGAATCCTCGTATTTTGTCTTACAAGAGACCCAGCAGCAACCATGCCGTGTTTCTCAACAACCACCCCATCAAGAAGTGTTGCACCCATGCCAACAAAAGCTTCATCCTCAATAGTGCACCCATGAAGAACTGCACTGTGACCTGACAAATCATAGCTCTTATCAGAAGGCTATTAACAATCAAACTACGGTTCCTGACTCTAAGATGGCAGTGGATTTATTTAAATATTAGGAACAGACTTCATATACTGTGAAGTTGTTCCAACTTCACTGTTATTCTCTCCATTATATTATTCCTTTGCTTTCGCTGGATTCTGTTAAATTTAAATATAAAAATCGCAGGGTTGCTCAATGCAAGCATGAGATGGAGAAAATAAAAGTTACAACAACATTAAATCAGAAAGGTAATAGTCCTAACATAGTTGTATGCTATGGTTTAATCTATTGCTAGGATATTGAATAGTGAACTAAATGGATATGCGGAATGCCGAAACTTATATAGTTTTTAATAATACATGATATTCTAACTCTCACAGATCAAGATACTATATGAATACCGGCAGATTACGAATAGTATTCTGCCATCTTGGAATACAGATTGTATTTTGAAATTTGGAAAAAGCAGAAAGAAAAGGATTGATATAGCCATTTATATAGTCGATTCAACTGCGTGTATTATAAATTTAGAATACTATGTAGCAATGACAAGAAACCTATGTAGCACAAGCACTTATATCATGAAGCTGTGAGCGGATCAAACACTTCTTAGACACTCCTTTAACACATATTAAACACTTCTCAAATATGTCAAATTATCTTGATCTTCTTTCCAGAAACTACTACTAAAATTGACCCCTTACATGAAGCCTCCTCATTTTGGAATTCTGCTCCATAATCGACTCAAAGTTGATGAAAACCAGGAAAATTTAAAATTGAATTTATAGCAATTTTTATTTAAAAAATCTACTTATATGCATTACAGTACATTCAGTAGTTGGAGTTAAATATTGATTTCTAAGGTCCAATGACGATTATAGTTAATGGAACATGTGATTAAATCAGAGCATGACCAACCAAAAGCAATTAAAGGCTTGTATAACACTAAAATATGCCAATAACATGCTACTTACCAACAGTAACATTATCACCAATAATGGTTGGTAAGACCTTCCCGCTTAAATTAGATTTTGCAACGTGAACCAACGAGTTGTCCTGTATATTGGTTCCAGATCCCACCCTTATGTTGTTTACATCACCTGTACGAAAAAACAGAACAGTTGCATTCAGCAGAATCTTAGAGCAAATGTCATCAATATTTACTCAATTACTTAGAAACATACCCCTAAGTACGCAGCCATACCAAATTGAGGATCCTCGCCCTACATGGACATCTCCAATGACAGAAGCACTTGGAGCCACAAATGCATCCTTGTCAATGTTGGGTGCTTTGTCAAATATATTCATCAGTGTTCGGTGCCTTGACACTGAAATAACAGAAAGAAACTCACAGTGATAATCATAAATTCATCAGTGTCCGGTGCCTTGACACTGAAATAACAGAAAGAAAACTCACAGTGATAATCTGAATTGGTTTATAGAAGGAAGGAGCAAATTAACAGATTAAGTTTGCTTTACTGTAAGAATTTCCTGTTTTCCATCCTTCTCTCCTTTTCTTTATGCTTTAAGGTTGTATTGCAAATTGTAAAGGACTTTAATACTTGAATTATACTGAGTATTTGATAAAGAAAGAAGATGACACTGCTTGTCATGTCCTAATACACAGAGATCAACATGTGCATTAGAAGCTATCAGGTAAGAAAACAAAGGCAGTAAGAGGAATGGTATATAAGAAGAAAATCTTAGTGTAACATACCTTCAGGATAGCATACTATAACAACTTTCCTAACATATAATTATGGAGTCGTAACCATAAGTCGCTGCTACTTTTGATATTAAAAGTTAACGGAGGATGAGTCCATATAAACAAATTTCATGCTTCTGCTGCAAACGGCCTCCCCTAAGCATATTCAACAAAGGGCTTCATTTTTATTTTTTTTTAAAGGAAATATGCTGACAATATTTTTATCCCAACAAATTTAGTCACCGATCCTATCCTAGCATGGCTCAAGAAGGAATGTGATCCAGCTCCAGATAAGATTTCAGAGTGTATATTAGCATCTGAATTCAGAAGGCCGAACTTGTGCGGAGAAGAGTAGCACGGAAGTGTTTGTGCAGGTTTAACAAATTATATTACATTTTCTACTCATTTAGTCAGCAGATGTCTTTTTTTCATCAATTTATTTGGTAGGATTTAGATTAGAGTGAGTCAAATTATATATTACAGATTCAATAATATATGGATGCAATATTTCATATAAGATGCAAAAATTGTAAAGCATAGAATGCACGATGAAAGTGAATACAAAATTAACAAATCCATTCCATCATGATTTACATCATAAAAAATGCCCCCTCCCCACCAAAAAATAGAGTGACCAAACTAAGAATCTGATAATTGAAGAACTTCAGACAATGAGTAGCTATTTTTTCTCCCATGAAAATTATATATCTGGTTTGGTTATTCTGAACAACTAACAAAGGTACAAAACGTCCCCTCCCTACCAGAAAAAAGACCAAACTAAGAATCTGATAATTGAAGAACTTCAGACAATGAGTAGCTTTTTTTCTTCTCCCATACAAATTATATAACTGGTTTGGTTATTCTGAACAACTAACTACGGTACCAAACCAAATGAGTACATATGCACATGATTTCAATAGATAGTCCCCTTTATCAATAAAGAAGCTAATTGACAATTTATCAATTCAACAACAATAATTAGAATTAAAATTCAGAAACTTGGAAACTATACTGAACTTGAGCAAGGTATCCTGACCAGCTGAATTTCAAGTACACTGTATCAAAATTCAGTGACTTGGAGAAACCATCTTGAACTTGATATCGTGACTGGCTGAATTTCAATTGCAGTAATCAATACCCTAGCAAAACTTTCTTGTATCCTCTCTCTCTCTCTCTCTCTCTCTCTCTCACTCTCACACACACACACACCCCTTCTCAAAACAATGCCAATAGTTTAATAGATGTCATTGTTGGGGTCAAAAATTACACCCGGTTGACCAAGTCAAAGTCAGTCAATCCCCAGCCAAATGGGCCCGAGTCCAAGCAAGCGGGCCCGAGCCCAAGTTAAGACCAAGCATGGAAGAGGCCGGCTCCATGCCAAAAGAAGCCGATAAATTAGTTTACATTTTTTTAGAATTAAATGCATGGAAAATGGGCAAAAGGACTAAAATTTTGTAAACCCTATGGCTTATGTGCAAAAAGAAATAAGCACATGAGACATGGGAAGGCACAAGTGCCATTTAGAAAAACCCAAGAGGCTATATGTAAATTGTCTAATCTATAAAGGCAAGCATGATGAAAAAATCAACAACTTTTCATTCTCTCAAAAAAAATTCTAGGGTTCATGCCTCCATCTCCTTTCTCTCAAGTTCTCCATTTCCTTTTCTTTTCCAATTAAATCAAGAGTTTAGTTCTTCTTTTTCCAAAAAGAAATAGTCTTTCACCGTAAAACCCCCGAAGGGGAGTTCAGATCTCCCATCAAATCCCTAAAAAGAAGATTTTTGATCTCACCTCCCCTTTTCTCCAAGATCTAGCAAAATGAGAGGAGGAAGACCCACCTCCGAAAATTCCACTTTGGGAGGATCCGAGACTCCAGGAAGAAGAAATGGGTCCCCTTTGATCATCTCTGAAGATTTTCGAGTAGTTAAACTCCAAGATCCAAATTCTCAAAAAAGTTTAACTCTATATCCAGACATTTTAGGAGTTTAACTTCAAATCCAAACCCTTTAGGAGTTTAGCTCTAAATCCACATCCAATTTATTATATAGGAGTTTAACTCCAAATCCAAATCTTTTGGGAGTTTAACTCCAAATCCAAATCTTTTGGGAGTTTAACTCCAAATCTATACCTAATTACTGTTTAGGAGTTCAACTCCAAAGCCCCTCAAGAGTTCAACTCCTAGCCCAGGGGCTAAGCCCCTTTCTCTGCTGATGTTTCCAGTGGTCGCATGCCGCACATGTGACCTGCGGGCGTCCAGCGCTCACACGCCACTCACGCGTCCTCAGGATACTCCTCAACCCTCTTTTTCCTTCACGCGCCACACTCTAAACACGTCCCCGTTAGGAAAAAAATTGCGAGGCCTCCGTAAACTCTGCGAGGCCCCCGATACATCTAAATCCCTTTCAAAACACAACACACGCACACTGCACATTGAGATCGCATGACCAGTTTTATCCGTCATTTGAAGGTTCTCTCGCTCCAAAAACGAGAGGTAATTAACAGCAGTTTAGTCCGCGGCTGTCAGAGATTCGGATCCCCACAATCAATAAATTCCGGCCTACCCCAAACGGGGGATCTGCAATACGCCTGACAAACGACGCGTATTTCTCATCTCAATGGGATGATGAAAACAACCTACAGTCATATTATCTCTAATTATCAGTATAAGTTTCACTCACTAGCAAGTACAAAGCAAGCAAATACTAGAATCATATGCCTGATGTAGTTAATAGATATATTACGTTACCAAGGTTGTAAATGCGCTGGGCGATTGGGCTATAGCCTTAAGCGCCGCCAAGAAAGTTTTTGTATCTTAAGTAAAATACGTTTAAAAGTGGAGAAAATGGTTTTCTAATTATGAAAATGGCTGATTTTGGGATTTATTGGGTTTGGTCTGCATTTTTTGTTAGGGAAGAGACAGAAACATTCCAACCATTTGCAACAAATGGTCACATGATCAAGTGTGTTTGACCGCCTACCTAGGTGCACACCTAAGCAAGTTAGACCGCCTAGGCTCCACTTAAGTAGATGCGTGGGTAGTCCAACCCGCTTAAGTGCAAAACCATCTTAATTCAACCCATTTGTGAAAAAGCAAAGACCACTTTGTACACATGTCGCTATAGCTATTTCCTGTCTCCTTCCCTTAATGATGCTACGCTATTTTTCCCAATATAGGAAACGCTCAGGAGTTCCTCCATTCAATCATTTTCCTTCTTGATGCTAGATATCTCGTTCGTATCCATCTTATCTTTTTTTCCCGAGCCTTTTGTGAGTTACGGACAGAGTTAGAAAAGATAAAATCTTTGAATGCTTATAAGAAAATTATTGCTTTCTTCACCTTGTACTAATGGTAGTTCATTTATGGACATCTATATATTTTATAGAATGGGTTATTGGTGGTATTATATATGATATGGCATTATTCTTATTGTTAGCCTCGGTAGTGCTTGAAGTTAACTAGACCATTCACACCCATCCAAATTGTGCCAAAAAACTAATTTCTCTAAACATCCAGATATACTTTATATTTATAAGGTGTTCTCATTATCAAATTACTTTTGAAGTGGTTTACATGAACAGTATTATTGATAGCAGCAAATACTTGACGTATTATTTGCTTCTAATTGTCATGGGGATATGACTATATTGATGACATGATGCCTATCAAGACTAGATATTGGAAATTTATGTTATATACTTGTGCTACATTTGTTGTACAACACTAATAAAATTGTGGGCACTAATTTAGTAATTCACTTGCTACTTAAATGTTTCTGCACTTGCTTAGCTAGTTAATTTCAAGAAAATGTATGTTGTTTAAGAGCCTATTGTGTTGCTTCTTCCATTTAAATGGCATGCTATTAAATTGATAAATCAATAGGTGATTGATAGGAAATTAAAAAGTTGCTTGCCATGATTTATCTTTTGAGAAGATACTTAAATAGTTGATAGCTCTGAGCTATATAAAGTCAGAGAAAATTGCCAGACCAGTCAAGGATGGTTCTAACTACATCTGAAAAATAATTGTTTGGTATGATTTAATGAGAGCGAGGATAAGCCCCCAAGCATGAGGCACCTAAAATTAATCTCCACTTCAATACTACCCTAAAAGAAGTTTGAATGCAGTAAAAAGTCAAATTAGTGTAATCAATAGAGCACTCATTGTAACATGTAGTCCACGTTGTGAACCATGCGTCCATAATACGCTCTTTTCACCAAGGCTAATTAACTATATGGTATTTAGGTTAATTTTAAACCTATTTCTGGATATGATTTATACAGCATGGTTCTCCATATTTTTTACATTCTTATGAGGAACCACCAAAGTATGGGTGACATGGGGGCATGAGAATGGGTAATGGGGTATCGCCTTGGTTCCTTTATGAAACAACACCCCGGTTGAGTGACCTTATGGTGTGGGGAAAATAGGTCTTTCATCAATTTCCAATAAAGAATAATAGTTCAAGGCTTTAGGTCCATTATGGAAGTCTTGGGTTGCAACAAATAACATTACATTCCAACTTCCAATCCACATGACAACTGAGAGAATTGGCAAGAACACATTGTTGCCGAAAGTCTTTTATTATCATTTTGAAAGTTAATAATTGTTCTTATAATTATTATTCCCTTCAAAAGTTCTTGTTTGCAATTAGCATAAAGTTTCATCTTTTTATTTAGTGGAAATGGTGGAATGTTGGGTTCGTTTTACAGTAGATTGAAATTTGAAAACCATAAGACTTGATTAATCTTATGTACCAAGATCCATCGTTCTATCAATATCAAACTCCACGGAAATTCTACCGAGAGAATCGAAATGCTGGAAAGAGGTCCTTCCAGGCAACGGCCTCGCATGGCTCAATTCCACACCAGTAAATTTCGTTTCATCGAGATTTTACTTCCAATGATTCTCTTAGTTAAGCTTAAAGGAAACCAAATTTACATCGCAGATCAAAAGACCATGAAATTTCTAGCAGAATCTAGCAACAAATCAGCGAAATTCTCTTGCCCTAGAATCTAAATTAGGGTTTCAAGGAGAGACGATCTTACATTGCTCTTGGAAGTAGTAGCTCCCTTGGAGACGGGACCCGAGGCGATCCATGGCCTGGCCAGTCTCTCGAATCCAGAATCCAACGGTGTAGATCGCTTTCCCCAACGTCCCCATGCCCGCCTGTGCTTCGATCTGAGCTCGAAATCGATGGATTCGATTTGGGAATTTAGGGTTTTGGGACCAATGGAGAGTTGAGATTGAGACGATGACCTTTTTGTGAGGGACAAATGAAGGGCTGAATGCAGAGGGTGAAAGTGCTTGTAGAATTGGGCCGGCATGGGCCGTATTTTTAGTTGGACTTCGGCCTATATAGAACTTTGGGCCCACATGAGTTTGAATGTGTTGTTTGAAAGAAACATTAGCTCAAGTATTAAAAGGATCCTCTGAGGGAGAAAAACACCAAAATAATGAATTTCATAATATGATCGATTTAAATTGATTAGGAAGAATGGAAATTAAGATAAGGACTTTTGGGTGGGGGAGGTGTTTTTTTTTCCATTTTTTTGGAAGGGATGGGATGGAAGATCAGTAGTTAAGTAGTTAAATAAAACGTGTACGCTCTAGAAAAGGAGCGCTGACCAGATATGAAGAAAGAAAGAGTCTTGAAAGAAGATTAAAAAAAATGGCTATGAGCAGACGTAATTAAAAACATGTTTTGTGGAAATATGAAAAAAGAAAAGAAAAGAAAAGAGAGACTCTAGAAAATGTTAGCACTTACAAAATCAACCCAAAATTTAAAACCCTTGTTTGTTTGTAAGGATCCATTGTACAAAACATGGATTTCGGATTTCAAATTTAAAGCCTTTAAGAACCAATTTAAAGGAATTTGGCGCCACCTAATCTTTTAACCATAAAAAAATTATTTCTTTCTCTATCTCCCTCTATAATTCATTTTCAATCTAACACAATCGAGCAAACAAAAAATTTAAAATATAGGTACATCCATATTTTTTCCTCACATACAAACAAACAATTTGGATTAAGAATACAAAAACTATACCACCGATCAATAGCTCGGTTGGTACGGCACTCACTCTCTGGAGAAGAAGTGACCACAATTAACGCTTTCAAGGCAAATTCATGGATCCCTTGTGCGGGTGATGCATTTATTTTGTTTTGTTTTAACCAAACAGGCCATGATGTAAATTAAGCCGAAAGCAGCCCTTAAGAAACAAGGCCCACACCTCAAAGCCCAAAGAGGGAACTACTACTAATTAACCAAGCCGCAGTCGGAAAATATGACCGTTGAGAATTCAAAATCGAATATGACCGTTGGCTCCCAAAGCAGGCAACCCCTCTTCCAAAAAAAAAAAAAAAAAAAATCATATCCGCCAATTTATATAAATCACCCCCCTTGTACTAAAACAAACAAATCTCATCACAAAGAGACAGAGAACAAGCAGTTAGCGAGAGAAAGAGAGGAGAAGAAGGGGAATCTCTATTGCCCTTCTCTTTTCTTTCAATTTTTTCAAAGAAGAAGAAAGAAGGAATAAGAAAGAAAGAAGAATCCATGGCCACAAAGCACCAAGCCCCTGTTCCTCAACCTCAGAAAGGCATAACATTGTTGCCCATTTGCTTTTCTTGGTTGATTGTTGATTAGAGATTTGGGTTTTGTTCTTTTGCTCTAATCCTTTAGTTTCAAATAAAATATTCACTTGAATCTTTTTGATTCATGGGTTTTTCAATTGGAACCCATTTTGCTTCTTTCTTGTGAAAAAGGAAGAAGATTTGATCACCGTTTTCTTGGAAAAAGAATATATATATTTTTTGTTTTAAAGGGTGTTTGATGAAATGTCTTATCAATCAATTTCTTCATTATTAATTTTCAGGGGTTGTAGCAAAAGGCAAGGCCGAAAACGCTGCTGCGGGCCCCAATGCAAAGAATCGCCGAGTCCTTGGAGATATTGGCAATCAGATTTCTCGCCCGATTACAAGGTATTTTTAAAACCCAAACCCTAGAGCTTTAATTCCCTTTTTTCTAAAAAAAATTCAAATCTTGTAGTATAACATGATCTTTTTCTGCCAGAAGCTTTGGTGCTCAACTCCTTGCAAATGCCCAAGCCGCGGCCGCCGCCGCCGCCGATAACAAGGTCTATTGCTTTTTTTCTTTAACCTCGGAATTTGTAAATTTGACTGTTCTTTTACATTAAATTGGTAATTTAGTATATTTCTAATCATTAAAGAAATTTGATCAAACTTTTGTGTATAATCTTTGTGTACATAAATGGGTAGACATAATTGATTCTTATCTATTAAAGAAGCCTGATCGAAATTTTGTGTATAATCTATTGTGACATCAAATGCATGCAGAAACCAGCAGTTCTTGCTGCTGATGTGGCAGTAAAAAAGGCTACAGTTAAAGAAGCTAAACCAAAGGCTGCAGTTAAGCCCAAGCCTGAGATTGTTATTCAAATCAGTCCTGATACAAATGAAGCAAAGAATGAAAAATCTGCTGCAAGTAAGAAAAACAGAAAGAAGAAAGTTCATACTATGAGTTCTGTGCTCACTGCTCGAAGCAAGGTATAAATAATATCTTTTTTTGCTCCATTTTGAGCTTATTATCATTAATTAATTGAATTTAATAATGACCCAATTTGTTCAATTTCAGGATGCTTGTGGAATCACTGATAAGATCAAAGAATCTATTCCTAATATCGATGCATCAGACGTCGGCAATCAGTTAGCTGCCGTGGACTATGTCGAGGATCTTTACAAATTCTATAAGCTTTCCGAGGTTTAAATTCTTTATTTTTTAAAAAGAATTTGCCTTTTTAAATATTTTTCTAATACTTTTCTATGTAACGTAGAACTCTAGCAGGGCTCATAACTACATGGACTCCCAAGTTGAGATTAATGAGAAAATGAGGGCTATTCTTGGAGATTGGCTGATCGAAGTGCATCATAAATTTGAGCTTACGCCCGAGACTCTCTACCTCACTTTCTACATAATCGATCGGTATTTGTCGATGAAACAAGTTATGAGGAGAGAGCTGCAACTTGTTGGGGTTAGCTCTATGCTCATCGCATCGAAATATGAGGAGATTTGGGCTCCACAGGTATCATTATCACTTTTTAATTCCTTTTGTTTTCTTTTGCTTAAATTACTGAATCATCTCTCGTATAGGTTGAGGATTTCATATGCATATCGGATCGAGCTTACAGCCAAGAGCAGATATTAGGGATGGAGAAATCTATTCTGAACAGGCTCGAGTGGAGCCTAACCGTGCCGACTCCTTATGTCTTTCTCGTGAGATTCATCAAAGCTGCAATGTGCGACAAAGAGGTAAACAATAATAATAATTGCAGGCTTTAAAATACACTGCATCTTAGATAAAATTTATATCTTGAAAAAGTTCATGGTATTAATTCGAAAGCGATATTAATTTGAAAGCGATATTAAAAGCCAAATGTTTAAAAAAAATTTAAAAGGAAGTTTGTGATGTTTATGTAACTGACTAGTTATGGTTTTTCCCATTGATTTGAAACAGACGGAGCACATGGTCTTCTTTTTCGCCGAGTTGGGCTTGATGCAGTACTCAATGATTATGTATTGCCACTCGATGGTCGCGGCCTCAGCGGTCTATGCAGCTAGATGCACTCTAAATAAGACTCCTCTTTGGACCGAAACACTTAAGCATCACACTGGCTTCTCTGAGCCTCAATTGCTGTGTGTTCTTTATATACTAAACCACCCTTCACTATGATCCCTCTTCCTACAGTAGTTAATTTTAATCATTACAATAATCCCTGAGAAGTTTCAAGGGAGTTTACTGAAAAATACTCTGAACTGATTCATTTTGGTAAATGATGCAGGGATTGTGCTCAGATTCTGGTCAACTCACACTCGGCTGTGCCAGAGAGCAAACTGAAGGCTGTCTACAAAAAATACT
This sequence comes from Agapanthus africanus, assembly GCA_030015575.1. Lineage (NCBI taxonomy): Eukaryota > Viridiplantae > Streptophyta > Magnoliopsida > Asparagales > Amaryllidaceae > Agapanthus > Agapanthus africanus. The sequence goes on from JASDDO010000028.1 coordinate 113,418,011, forward strand.
CGAGCATCGAACTTGGTGCAGTGGCATTGCATTCGCCAGCTGTGAAAATGATAGAGGAGCTGAAGGCTTCCTTTGTGAAAAGTGGAGTGTGAAGAAATTTACTGGCAGAGTTGTAATGCAATTTATTGGTTTGTGGGTGGATTCATTTGGTCAATTGATGATACAAGGGATAATTCATTATGTGTTGTTTTATTTGTTCATACTCTTTGCTTAGGAGTAATTTTGAATTTAATGTAACATCTGTGGTTGGAAATTGATATTTGAAGAAATTTACTGGTTTCTGTTTAATAACTCAGTGACTGTTCAAAATTTTGCTAAATTATTTTTACAAATTTCTCTATTTGTTGTTTTATTTGTTCAAACTGGGTTTTGAATTTAATTTTGAAGATTTGTTGTTTTACTTAAGAAATTACTCCTCACAACTAACCTTTGCTACCAACAATCCCTTAAAACATATTTGTGGCAGGTGAATAATAATTTGCATTTTAACTTTACTTTTGAGGAGAACCAGCAAAATTTTGCATATTAGTAATTGCTGACAAGTGTAGCAAACAATATTTTATTTTAAACCTTAAACCTCTAGCTTACAACTATCGTGGCACATGACGAAGGTTTAAATACAATAACTGAATCAAACCAAGGATTCTCACAATTAAGCATCGTTACAGATTCCTTCAACAAACTCATCAAGCTTTCTTGAAAAAGAACCCCCATCCTCTAATGCCTTTTCACACCTCCCCTTAAATTCTTTACCTCTCTTCCTTAACTCCTCGCTCTCCATCAACCCACTCACTATTTTCGCAATCTTTTCGCTCTTCACGACCCCATCCTTCAACCTCATCCTTCAACCTCAATCCAATTTTCCAATCATCGACAACCAAATTCGTGTTCGGAAATTGATCCCAGATCAAACGAAACGCCAGCATCGGCACTCCTGCAAAAACTGCCTCCAGAATCGAATTCCAACCACAGTGCGCCAAAAACCCTCCAACCGCAGAATGGCACACAGCTCTAAGCTGATCACACCAATTTACAATCAATCCGCGTTGCTTCCTACCACTTTTTCAATTTTTTCGGTATTTCCACGTGCGACCCAGAGAAAATCCACGTTGCTCTTTCGGAGCCCGAGGGCCATTTCGGTCATCTGGGCATCGGAGATCTGCTGAAAGCTGCCTAATGAAATGTAAATTACGGAATTTATTGGCTTTGAGTCGAGATATTTGATATAGGAATCATTTGTGTCGGTGTTTAGCGTTGTGTAAGGGATCGAAGGGCCGAGAGTGTATATTGGGGTGTTGAGATTGGATTTGAGTGTGTTTATGATACGAGGGTCGAGTTCGTAAAATGACGTGAAGATGAGAGATTGCGCCTTTGTGAACCAAGAAAAGGCTTGCTTGTATTTTTGTATAATGGATTTTGAGGAAAGGGCATATTTGATTTCGCTGAAATGGGAGGATGTGACTTTAGGAAGATAGGCGAGAGATTCAGCTTTTTCGCCTGACACAATGAAAAAAACATGTTAGTACATAATTTGTTAGTTATCTAACACGAAATGAAATAAACTGCACAGTTCTGTACACTGTCGATACTCAAGGGTAATAAAATAATATCATGAAATTAAAACTAAAATGCAAAGAAAACGGCATCATCCTAATTAACAATATCAGTAGTAGAAAATTTATAACAATATCATGAAATTAACAATCAAAGCAATAATGGTATGGTATAAAAGAAAAGTTTAACATCAGAATGCAGAAATATCTCTTGTTATTGATGCTGCAGCCTGCAATTTATTGAGTTATTGTTACCGATTTTTATTTCTGAAATCTGTTTTACTCATTCAAGGAATGTTTCAATCTTGAGAAAAGCATCAATTTTAGATTTAGTTTCGGATTGCAGTAAACAATTGGTCTCCTAAAATCAAATGAGTTTGATCAGTTCAAAAATGAGTTTGATACGTTGATTTTGCTGTATAGCGTGATATGAAACAGCAGTTTCACATCAGAATGATCTATGAAAATATTCCGTTATTGATTCTGCAATGTTGAATTTACTGTAACTAATTAAAAAAATTCAGAATTTTGTTTTATTCATCCTTCAAACATTTCTATCTTCACAAAAACTGTTTGACCAAAATATTTATAAAAAATCCAGAAACATACAGGCTTACAGATACCTGATAAATTTTATCTGTGAAATAGTAGTTTTACGATAGAATCATTTAACAACAATTTTCTGATATTGGCATTGCCCTGTCTAATTTACTGTAATTATTTTTTTCTCCTGAGACCTGTTTTATTCATCTGAAGACAATTTCCTTCTTCAAAAAAATTCTTCGACCGAAATATAAAAGTTTTAGAAACATAAAGGTTTACACTATACACTGTTACACCTGATAAATATCTATTAAATAAAAGCTTTGCATATTGAGTTCACACGTTTAATTTACTGTAATTGATTTATTTATTTTTGTCCTGAAACTTGTTATATTCATCTAAAGAACATTCTTTCTTCACAAAAAATCTTCTGTCAATATACAAAAAGTTTAAATAAAAAAACAAACAAAAAAAAAAGCATTTACAGTGTTATACCTGATAAATCATCATCCTCGTAATCAAACTGATGATACGCCAAGAACACCCTCGGCGACTCAGTCCAAACCGAAGCCACAGGGATATTCCTTCTCTCCCCAATCTCTGCCACCCAATTCAAAACTGAACTAGCCATAATTAACGCAAGACCTCCTTCACTGATTCTATCGATCAACTCCCCAACCGGACCCTGCATTTTTGTATGAACTGCCTGAACAAATCCACTATGATCAATTCCTTGAGTTTCTTCTGAAGGGAGGGATCACATTAGGAATTGTACTCATTCGAATTTTTTATGAAAAAGGTGAAGAGTTCAAGGTTAAGAGTTGGAGCCATTCTTCGGTGATGATGAAGGTGATGATGGTGATGTTTTTAGTGGCGAGGAGGCGGCAGAGGTTGAGCATGGGGTTGATGTGGCCTCGGCCCGGGTAGGGGATGGCAATGATGTGGCAGCGAGCAGACTCCATATCTGAATTCAGGCTGCTTGTTCTTTCAAATGGTGGTACCTGATGGCTCATGTTGAAATGATGGCCACTATATTATATGACTGAGACTTAAGTGAGGGATTCATAGCAGTATTTAAAAGAGGGGGGTGTTAATTGCAGAAAACACCTTCGCATCTATACCCACCCACCCCCCACCCCCCTCCCAAGTGATTTATTACCACAGACACCCCTGTTTTCATCAACCAAAGGCCCAAAACCCTACAAAACACAAATTCTACTCTACAACACAAAAAGTTCTTCAAGTTAGATTAAACAATCATTTGAGTTTTTTCGATTTGAATTGGTGTATTGTTATTGGTTTTGATTGACGAGCAGAGGGTCTTTGCACAAATATATCACTTGAGGGAGAATAAGTGTTGCACAAACTATAGGGGTGGTTTGTGTCGTGAACCATCAAAAAATTGGTTAGCACCTAAATATTCAGAGTACCTCATGCCCTATGACAGGTACAATCCAAGTAGTTTTGTCCACTGAAGAAGTTTAATGCATCAAGTTACGGGGGGAACCATATTTCATATTTCCTTTCTTTAAATTAAATGAATCTTTTACAAACTTCTAATCAAATGGATGTCGTAATGCGATAATCAGCAACAATTATATCCCCTAAATAATAAGCCAATAATTGATTTTTCTTCTTCTTTTGGCTTCCCTCACTTTCCGATGACCTAAGCACTACTTATTTCCTTACAATAATAAGGATTGAGCTGTCCCTTGTAAGCTTTTGCTTGGATCATTGAGTGACGAAGAGAAAGCAACACAATCATTATTTCGAGGTAGAAGAATGATCATTGAGTGATGAAGAGAAAGCAACACAATTATTATTTCAAAGCAGAAGAAAATGATACATCAGAGTATTTCTCAACGAGAAACGCATGTTAAAAGAAAAATAAATCCTGAAGAGTCTTGTAACTATTTCCAATGAACCTACATCAATATTAATCAAGGAGCCATCAGCAGAAGGAATACATGATTCTATCAGTATGTCAAAAGCTATGTAGCACGCGCACGCGCACAAGCAACAAAGTGAACTTTTCAGGTATTAATTTTAAATTAAAAACATGTATATATCAATAATTTTAGACCACAACAGACCCTATAAGGAAATACAAATTACTGCATAATAAAGCCATGTAATAGGAATGCCTCATAAAAGAAATAATAAATCCTGGAAAGACTTGTAAATATTTTCAAAAGATTGTAGTATTGATAACAACACAAACAATGCATTCCTAGAGATTAAACAACAGAGTGAATTTCAGGTAAAATTAGTTCATTAAATCAAGATAACACATAGTGATAGTACCTCATTTTTAGCATTCTGAACCAATCAACCACCACCATTGCCTTGCATAATATCCCTAACAAAAGAATCAAGATTCTTACTTGATGATCCACCATCAGCAATCGCTCCACGGGCTAATGCTCGAAGCTCAGCAGCTCTCTTCCTCATTTCCTTACTCTCATCCCCATTCAAATCCATAAATCTATTCACAACCAAAGCAATCTCTTCTCCCAAAATTATCTTATCTCTCCCAACCTCTCCTCTCAAACCCAACCCAACCCAACTCTCCATTCATCAACAACAAGGCGGCTATCAATCAACTGATCCCTAATTATCGGAAAAGTAAAAACAGCTTCCGTTGTCGAATTCCATCCGCAGTGTCAGAAATCCTCCAACAGCAGAATGGCTCAGAACTGTCAATCGATCGCACCATGGCACGACAATTCCCGTTTCGAACCGGCCATTTCTTGAACTCTCGAAGCATCACCGCGAGCGATCCAAAAAAAGTGGGTGCTGCTCAAGCTCAGCCCCTTTGCAATCTCATCCATTTGATTACTAGAGACACAGAGAAAACTGCCGAATGAAAGGTATAATACTGAAATTTTTGGTTGTAGATTAAGCCATTATATGTAGTTTGTGTTGGTGCTAATTTCATTTTCATTGAGGGTCATGTAAGGGATTGAAGGGCCGATTGGGTAAATTGGGCAATGGAGATTTTTGCACAGGGCATTAATAACTTGTGGCTCGAGCTCATAGAAGGAACTGATTAGGACGGTTTGTGCTTTTCTTACCATGAAGAAGTTTTCAACGACTGGGTTCCGAGTTTTGGCGATGAGAACATCTTGGATATCGGATACACGAACCGAATTGTGACCAGGAATGTACTAAACTAAAGGTACATCTGCTTCTCCTGCATATGAATAGGTTGTGAATTGTGAAGCCTCCAGATTTACAATATTGAATTAGTCTACGAAGAATGGAATATTGAAGGCTAGAAATTTCTCAATTACAGGATCACATATGATCATTTTAGCTAAAAATTGCCAGAGTAAGTTCAGCTAAAAATTGATGCTTTAATAATGAAAAAAAATTGGAATTGTTTTTAAGAAAAACACCAGACTCAAATATGACCCATATAAATGAAAAACTAGCTCTGCTTTTGGGGCATATATAAAATCTAAAATCTGAGCCTAAATCAAAATGCATACCACATACGAGAGTGAATTACTTCAAAAATAGATATTTGCTTTATACATGTAAAGAAACTTTATGATAGTTAGCAAGAAAAATAATATAAGAAAGTTTCTTTCTTCTATTTTAACTTTTTGTGTGTGTTATTTTTTATTTATTTATTTTTGTGTGGGGAGGGGGGTTTGGGGGTGTTCGCTATTTTCTAGATCTACAATGAGCTAGTTTGATCTTTTTAGCAAACGGGTCACCTTAAATAGTTGGCATATTTTTAAAGGAATGAGAGAATATTCTTCTTGTGAATTTGACCCTTTAAGATGCATAAAAATAGATGAACGATAGACTTCCCATGAAAACAAAAAAAACTCAAACACAAAAACCCATCCAACCGTCAATTTCTTCAAAACATAATTGCTGCAAAGTACGAGTTTATCATGTTTTGGACCATTTGACAATTGAAAACATTATTGCCAAGAAAATACAATAGGTTTATCATGTTTTGGACGAATTGGCAATCGGTTGAGACTTGACTTAAAGACCGCATGCTAATGGAAGGTTGGACATCTAAATCATTTGCAATACGAACCTTAAGCCGAATCTTGGCTCGTCGACCGCTTCCGTTCAGCCTGTTCTCATTCAAGCATAGTATTGAACTTCTGAATCACTTGATCTGACCACAAAAAATGGTTCCTGGATCGATCATTGAAGCTCTTCAGACCAAAGAGAGACCAACTACCTTATCTTAGCTGAGATCAGGCCTAAACCCACCATAGTGCGACCGCAGGGCTAGGCGTCTGGATCGTTCGCATCGGTAACCTTAAACCAAATCCGATCATAGGCATCCTAGGCTGTTTTCTGATCGGCGCTGATAAGGATGAAAGTATGGCTGGGTTTGCTCGAACTCGACCCGATATTTCCATATTTTTTTGGCATGCTATATCCGCTCAAACCTGAACGGGCGAATTTAAAACTAGCTATAATATTTTCAGGCCGGGTAGGCCGGGTATGGGTTTAGTACAAAACCCGTCCCGCCCGAACCCTAAACCTGGTCGGAACCAAACCTGCTTCCTAAATGCAACTCGACTCGATCCAATGTATACACCATAGACAAAATATTAGCCGTTGCATTCAAGTTATAGTCTATTACATATAATTTAAAATCATTTCTTTTATATATATATATATAGAGAGAGAGAGTATAGATCCTATAGGGCGGGTTCGCGTTTTTTAAAACGCAAACCTGAATGAGAGTCGTTGGATTTTGTTTTTTAATCAACAGTTAAAATTAATTCAACTTACTAAATCGTTAATAAATGGAAGTTAAATATTCTACTTCCAAATATTGTGTGGGTATTACTAAAGGATTTGATGTTTCTCTTAATTTTTTCTAAAATCAAGAAGTGGAATATTTAACTTCCATTTATTAACGATTTATTAAGCTGAATTAAATTTAACCATTGAATAAAAACACAAGAACCAGCAGCTTTCATTCAGGTTCGCGTTTTTAAAAACGCAAACCCGCCCTATAGGATCTGTTCTCTCTATATATATGGTAGAATTTGGCATATGTTTTATCTCTTTGATTATTTTAATAATTTACAACGTACCAAGCCCGAAAAACCATAAGGCCCGATCGGCCCGTTTAAACCCGAAAACCTGCCTGAACCCATCCGAATCCGAAGTTTTGAGTTTGAGTATAATACATTGCAAACCTGATGGGTTCGGACGGGTTTCGTATTTACGTTTTTTTATTTCGGGTCGGGTACAAAAATTATCAAAAACCCACCCGACACGGCCTGCTTTCACCCCTAGGCATTGCCATCCATTGGGAGTTGCACACCGATGGTGAGGACGAGTATTCAATGAGGTTGATCGGGAAGATGAAGACATTACCTATCCGAGAAGGGCTGGACTTCTTGAGCTTGATTAAGGACTCGACGGGCAAACAAGACTCGCCGAAGTTCCTAAGCTATCATAGATGTGGCTCTAGGAGGCGTTATATCTAGAATGCTAGGGATTTTGTTGATTTGGAGGACGCTCTTTCAGCTCTATCCCTATTTTTATAGGGCTCGAGGTCTGCTAAAGGATCAAGCTTTTATCATCTTGCCTGGCCAACAATTTCCTCTTGGTAATCAAGTGAGCTTTTCCTGGTCGAATTCTTATTGGGTCTGACCCTTTATTCGGCCTTTACCTTTGATCTTATTTTAAGCCAAATTTATTTTGTGCAAACAAGAGGGTTTCATTGAATAAAGGAATTTGAACGCCAAACCTCATGCTCAACTATAAGGTGCTTTACCGCTATACTACAGTTTCACTCGCAGTAGCCTATATTTTGATAAAACAATATGATTATGTTTATATAATGGTCATTATTTCCTTGTTAGCAAAAGATAGTAACATATATATATATATATATATATATATATCGATTGGGACCTATCATGCCAAAATCAGTAAGCCTAAATTTGCCTTGAATAATTATTTAGGTCTTAAGGTTGTGTTACAACACAGGTTAATATTGGAGTCCTTCTGGGTATATTGCGCATGCCATATAGCATCCTCACTGCGGACCAATGCCGTTTCTCCCTATCACTTGCTATTAATAGTGGTGTTTTGTTTATGTGAACCGAGCTAGAGATATTGACAGTACTTAGCCGTAATCCACATAATCTTCTTATGCACGACAATAATATTTTCTAAAAGTATTGCTTATTCTCAATGATGAACTTGGTTATATTAGCAAGATTATTGTTTTATTATTTCTACTATCTCGAGAAATTATTTCTGTATGAACCTTTATATGTATGTGTGTGTGTGTGTGCGCGCGCGCGCGTATATATATATATATCGTTAAATAGTGTATTGTTCTCTTACCGGGCTGTAAAGCTCACCCACCTTTATTATGACTGCTAATCAAAATACAAGATACTATTTTTAAGAAGATATGTTGTCAGAAATTAGAGTGTACGATCTACTTGGTCGTAATAGTTGGATTTATATTTGTTACAAGGTTTATGGCTAACTTTTGGAATATTTACCAATATAAGGATTTCGAATATATAGTTGCAAGATATTTATGGAAAACTGTCATTTTGATATATGTTAGACATAAGATCATAAGCGTTTAAAGCGATTATCATCAGTTGGGATTATGTCGTTATAGATAAGCATCTCAGGAGCGATGTTAAATATTTTATAAGAATGGTGAATATATTTGGATATTTGAGATTTTATATTGTTGCAAGTTTTTTTTATCTGAGACAAGCCTTGTAATCTTCTTGAGTAGAAGATTGTGGTATGTCATGTTGGGAAGTTAGATGTTTGTATATATGATTTTGTAGCATGACAGACCGTTTTTAAATCCAGAATATGAATGGCTAACACAAAATCGAAAAACAGAAAACTAAATAAATAATAAAAAATTTGTTTCCTACGGAGAAGAATAATAAAAATCTACTTTTTATCATGAGAGCAAATAACTCTAATAAGATTTAATATTGTCTAGTGTCCAACTATTCCTATCTTTATCTCATCGGACCGTGATGCTAAATAATTTTTCTTAGCATGATGTTTGGCCCAAAAATCATAACATAGATAAAAAAAAAAACTCAAATCAAGTCTAAATGATTGGATCCCCAATTACATCACGGCTCACACAACCAGGGCCAGTACACAACATACATCCATCTAGGCCTCAACTCCCCCATAAAAATACAATAAATTCCTTCCGGTTAAAAATGGTTAGAATTCGCTGCTCTGTTTTTTTTTATCCTTAGTAGGGCCTCCTTTGTTATCTGGCAATGGGGATATGGTTTTAGGAATCATGGTTCTGGGGTCTGGACAGCAAACTCCAAAATTTGAAATGAGACCTCTTTGGTAACCAAGATAGTGTTTCCCAAACCCGATTACAAAGGTTTCCAAAGCTCGAAACCCCCATTTTTTATCTCCAAAAAGACTAGGGGTTTCACAAAGTTTTAAGCCGCTCCATTATTTAAACCCTATTTTGAAATGAAACCTTGGCTTTAAAATTATGTTTGCCAAACGAATCTAACCTTGGCTAAACTTTTTGAAACCCCGGTTTGGGAGAAAATCTATTTTTGTCGTTAAACGGAACTCGGTTATAAGTTTTGGAGTTTAGCCTCCATACTCACGAAACCACGGTTTCGGAAACCATAACATGTTGCCAAACTAGGCCTAAAAAGGAAACAGAAAAAAAAAACTAACCTTCCCCTCCATCCCTAACCTCCTCCGGCACCCGCTCCCACCAGTATAGCACCGAGAAGAAAGTCGCCGACATGATAAACACGAACCACAACGGAACATTCCTCCGGATCCCCACCGCCACCGCCACCGCCCACGTCAAGTGAGTGTCCCCCAGAATCCCCTCCACCGCCACCTCCATCGCCGCCTCGACCGCCGCTTCCGTCTTCGTAAACACCGCCTCCATGAACCCCTCGAAGTCCTTCCCTCTCCCTATCTGCAACAACAGTTAATTTCACATATGGAAAGTGTCGACTTAAGAAATTATTAACCATGATGTGTTTGGCTGCTATGCCTCCGATGGGATCACGTTGGGGATCGTCACGAAACGCACTTTCTCCGGCGGCGGCGCGGGCGATCCCTCGGCGGCGGCGAGGAATCCGAGCCATTCCTCGGTGACGATGAAGGAGATGAGGATGTTTGAGAAGAGGAGGCGGCAGAGGTTGAGCATGGGGTTGATGCGGCCGCGGCCGCGGCCGCGGCCGCTGCCGGGGTACGGCGACCACGTGGTGCATTTGGAGAGCATTTGGACGGTGGGATTTGGAGAAGTGCATTATCATTCAGGGGCTGTTTGCAAGATTATGAAATTTGGATTGCAGAGTAGTAGGATTGAAAATTTCTCGATTTGCTAATTTGTTGTTTGGTTATTTTTGGATTGCTAGTATTGGATTTGTAGATCTTGTAATTTTTGTTTGGTTGGTGAAAAAAGGGTGGGATTTGGATTTGAGAATTTTAGAGAGTATTATTAAATAAATAAAGTATCACGGATCCCTACAGAATAACGCCAAATCCTTGCAAATTCTCCAAATTTTGTAGAATTCAATAATTCTTGTTTCGTGGTGGGGCTCCCATAAAAAATAAATGAATTATAAAAATCTAAATCCCAAACCAAACAAAAAATTATGAAATCCTTGGATTTCACAATCCAAATCTACCATAATCCTACAACCAAACATGCCCTTAGGGTTTGTCTGGTTACAAGTATTTGGAATGGATTTGAGGATTAGGAGACACTTTGGATTTAAAAATTGAGGGTTCTGCTGTGGATTTGGATGTCACATCATCATTTAAATTAATAAAAGCAATACATCTATCTATGTCTCTCTCTATGATTGCTGTCTCAAATTCAGATTTTAACTAATCACAAACCAAATCAAGGACGAGTGATAAGTTAATATATATCACTTCTCTGCATCCAAACAATTTTTTTTTACTTTTTTGGATCAAAAAAAAGGTAGGATTTATGATACATTCTAAATCTTTTTTTTTTTTGGATTTGCTACCAAACATGCCCTTAAAGGCCAAAAAAATATATACATATATCCTGACACTGTTTGAGATGTAATCATTGTTTGTTGTTTTCTGCTCAAATTTAAGTTGAGCAAATGCACCTAGACATCTCATGATGGATTGAGACACTTCTTCTTAATTTATTTTTCCTTTTGACCTTTCCACTCTCTTTTTTTCTTTAATCTAATGACGTTGTAATACAGAACGGTAGAGAAAAAACAAAAAGATAACACATATATCTAATGAGGCCGGGCAAATTGATCCATGTCCTCTTGCTCGAGCAAAGGAGAAGCAACTGATGGAGGTGCTTCTCAGATCTTCTTCAGATGTTGTCTTCCGTCGATCTTCCGATGGATTCTGGAGGGGATCCCCTGTTGTGTGTGGATCTCAATGGGTTTGAGGAGGTTTGGTGATTGGAGGAGTTGGACGCCAAGTACCTGCAAAGAAGTCTCGGGATGGTTTGACGCCACCGAGGACTCTCCGACGATCAAGTTAGTACTAGATCCGAACAGCGTATTGACTAAATGAGTCCCAAAACGGCTTACTTGACCCCTCTGTGATGGGGGTTTATATAGCGGTGATGGCACGCAGCAGCAAGCGCGAGAATCTCGCCGGCAGTTCCGCTCCCGACGTCACGCCCGCGTAGAGAACGGATAGCCCATTAATGGGGATCGCGGAGGCGTGGAACGTGGGATGTTGCTGGCGGAGAATCCGCACATGGCGAGATTCGCGGAGCGGCGGTTATGCCTGTGAGCGGTGAAGCTGTTCGGGGGACCGAGGAAGACAGCCCCGGCCTGGGGCTTGGGGACGGGCGAGAGTCTTGGTCTTGTGGCAGCTTGGGGCGAGCAGAGGGGCCGTGGAGGTCAATCTGCGGGGAGCCCCGAGGGGGGCTAGCTTGTGATGGCAGGTCGGGTACAGGGGAGGCCCGGTCGGCCTCGGTGGGCCCTTCCTTCGGGTTACGGGACATGTCATCCGCCACGTGTCCTAATCCCAAGCGTCGCCAATATTGAGCATCATCAGCAACCTACTGTAATCACATAAAATGCGGAGGATCACTTAAATCCTAAACCCACATACAACCTCGAACATTATAAGAAAATACGGTTTTCTCATCTCTCTCATAGACAAATTCCACACGAAACCATACAAGCGACTTGCTTGAGGTTGTGTGATTGATTGTATATCTTTATGGAGATTGGTACCGCGTTTACTTTCTTTCCTGATAGAGTTTATTATTTTTGCGGGGACATGTATTAGGAAGCGAATTGCAATTACATATGAATTTCGAGGGTGGTGGTAAGTTGCAAGAAATACTAAATCTATTGTTTGTTTTGAAAACTTAAAACACATCGATTTTCCCTTTTTCCGAGATGACTTTTTCGATATCGAATTAGCCGTATTTGGAAAAAAGTTTCCCCAAGTGGAGAAAAGTATTAAATAAAGGCAGCAGTAGCAACAAGAAGAAAAACATGATGTGAAGGAGTCGGCCGTTCCAAGCCTAAAGGTGGGAGAGCCGTCACTCCTGATTTTATCCTCCGCTTAGGATTTTAAGAGTTCAAAAAATCGGATTAAGATTGTGAATTAAGCAAACAACTATAATATATTATTCTCGAAAAATTGAGAAGTTGCTACTTGACGTAGCTTCGGATCTCCTTCAGATGTTGTCCTCCATCGATCCTGTGATGGCGGCTTTTGACGGTTGAGATTTGTTTTTTGGAAGTTGTTGAGTATGGATCTCAATGGGTTGGTGTTAGACGCCGAGTTACCTGCAAAGAAGTCCCGAGGTGGACGACTACTGTAGGACCTTCCGACGATCAATGTCGAGGTATAAGTTCAGAGTAGCAGCGTATTGGAATCAATTCGAGTTACCTGAGTCGTATGAAAGAGGAGTTTATATAGTGGTCGCATGGAGCGAGCGGGCACGCGATCATCGCCGTCAGTTATGCCCCCGCGTTATCCTCGCATTCAATGGCTGGATGCGCCCATTAATGGGGGGATACGCTAGCGTGGGACGCGGATCGTAAGGAGACGGATATCTCACCTTGGCGATATACGCGGAGCCTTTGCGGGGCGCGTGGGATCCACGCTCTTGGTTGATCGGGGGAGGCCGAGAAAGCTCGGCATGTTAGGAGCTCGGAGACAAGCAGGGAGGCCGAGGAGGCTCGGCGTGTCAGACGGCTCGGAGACATGCAGGGAGACTGAGAAAGCTCGGGGATGTTGGTAGTTTCCCAGGTGAGGGTGGAATGTATTCAGGGAGGTTTTCTGAAAGGTCGGATACGTTCCTCTAGAAGAGAATCCCGAGGAATCCCCCCTTATGCAACTCATTTATTCCATCTTCATAGCCTTCGGGACGTGTCATCCGCCACGTGTCGTAATCTGAGGAGATACCACTTGCGAGTATCATCATTAGCCGCCCTCTCTTGTTCTGACCTATTCGTGGGTCAGATCGAAAGTGGCCTGCTCGGTTTTTCTTCTGCTCAGTTTGACGCCAAGAATCATAATGCGGATCGCCCGGGAACAACATGGCGTTTGGTGGTTGCGTCATTTCGATCTTTGGGACCACGTGTCGTCTCGTCGTGCGCTTGAATTTTTGCGTGTATCCCCGATAGCGTCAGCGGATCATTGAAATGATTGCGCTTTAAAGAGGGGGTGCCGTTTCAGTCGATTCGCCAGTCGGGATTCGGGCCACGTGTCGGACGTCGGCTAGCGGGCGAGACAGGCTGTCTCTGACTCCTACAACCGAAGAGACGTCCCCAATGGCCGATCGCCACGTAGATCCCCGCCGGTAACTGGGCGTGACGTTTCGTTTTGGCGGGAATCAATTTGAGCCGTAGGATGTTCTCTTTCGGGGTGTATAAATAGGAGAGGACCATCCTAGGGCTGACACTTTACTCAAATTCTCTTTCATTGCTAAAGATTGCCCGACGCTCATCGTTTTAGGTCGGATCCTCTGTTGATTTTTCCTCGGTGAGTCCCTTCCTTTGAATCAGGTTAGATGTCATCATCCGAGGAGTCCATAAAGATAGTAAGGGTAGAGTCGGACGATGAAACTCCCGTTGTTAGGGCCGAGTCCAGTAGGCCTTCCTCCTCTTCGGCTTTAGATAGCCAAGAGGGTTCTTCTTCTTCTTCGTCCTCTGTGTCGGGTTCGCCCCTAGAGTCAGGGCTGTCCCTGTCACCCGCCGTAGGGATGCCCCTGTCACCCACCGTCGGGCGGCGACAAAGGCCCCTAAGGTGCACATCGGGAACACCCGTGATGCGCCCTCCGTCTTGAAAGTCTGGATGAGCTTTCCGAAATTCGGACTCAATTCCACATCCCCTTTAACTATTCGCTTCGTTTAGCTAGAAAGGGTGAGCAGGCGGATCAGGTGCGGGGTAAGAAGATTGCCATGTATCTGGAAGCATTCCGGACAGGAATGCGTCTGCCCTTTCCACCCGAAGTTTGTGGGGTGCTTCGTTGTTTCCACCTTGCCCCGGGCCAGTTAGCACTGAACTCATGGAGAATCCTTCTCGGATTTCTGGTCCGGTTAAACCTTGAAAATATCCCCTTCAGTTTGACCCTTCTCGTTTCTTTCATTTGTTATAAGAATCATCCCGGCACCAGCAAGGATAAGCCGAGCTGGGTGTATTTCTCGTTTAAAAAAACGTAAGGATGGGATGGCCGGGTCGGGAGTAGTAGTCGTCCCTTCTTCCATCCATAAATATAAGGAGAAGTTTATATTCGTCGGGCCACCTGAGGGCGAGAATTGGCATGTGCCCATACAGTGGCACAGGGCCGACTGCCCGAGGGCGAAACAGCCGTCCTCCCTTGAGGTAAGGGCGGTGTCTTTGTAGGAGCCGATCCAATGGGCCGATGTCTTGCTGTCCGAGCATGTTCTGAGCTAGACCGGGCTGGGCTCCGCCCTGCGCGTTTTCTGGGTAAGTCGGGGCTTTAGATGATCTATTTAGACTATAGACAAATTTTCGTTGCCTTTTTGTAGTTGTCACGCCCCGCTTCCCAGAGTACGCTAAGATAGGCACGTGACAGAGCCAACCATGCTACCTATGGATAGGAAATATCCCTCCACAGTCACATTACGGCTGTAGAGATATCAAGAACAGCAATAAGCTATCTAACACATGTCCATAAGCCAGAATAAACGAGTCATGAAATAAAATAATGCGGAAGCAAAAGATCCAAGTACAATAATAAACTGGAATGTGCGTCCCATAATGCAGGCTCACATCAGGAATGAAAATACTGAAAGGAAACTAAACTAAACTAATAATAGGTCCTCACTGCTCGGCCTGTTGATCAAAATACTCCTGGACTGCCTGCGATAAGGATAAGGGATCTGGGCCATGCAAAACCCAGACGTCAGTGCGTCATAATATCAATAATTCTAAGCAAGCAGGATGTGATGAAATATACAGGCATGAAGTATGAACAGTAACAAGTCATCAGCAGCAAGTAAACCGTAACATGAATATAAATCAGTGAACATGATATAAACATGTGAAGTGCAGTGAGTAATATAAACTGTGCTATAGGGTTATCTACTCTAAAGTTATTCAAAATCAATTAATGTAATCCTCATCGTAACCCATCGGTCTATGCCCCATTCAACCCTACGGGATCACGGTAACAAGATATAATAGACTGTGAGTCTATGTCCCGTTCAACCCCACGGGACCACAGTAATAAGATGTAATAGCCCTTTGAGTTACGTTCGGATACATTCTTGATTTCCCCATACCCCCAAGGTTATGTGTGTAAGTCAGGTATTGATAAATCTGGAGCTAATGCCAACACAGGATCAAGCAGGTACATGTTTGTCTGTATAGACAACAGGAAATGTCTGTAGGGACAACATGTCAAGATTGTCGGCATTAATAACAAGATCATGTAACATATCAAGCTGTGGTACATCAGATCATGTCAGGTGGTGTACATGTATCAAGTCATGTCAAGTAGTGCACAGGTATCAAGTCATGTCAGTAGTAGTGTATCAGGTCATGTCAGGTAGTGCACTAGTATCAAGTGGGTGCTCATAATCAAACTGTAATAAGTATGGGTGCACAAAATCAAGTATGGAGTACTAATATAACAATAAAATGAAATAATGTGACATGGTATGCAAATAGATATAAAAATCAATGATATGGATGCACAATTATCGATTAGGATTACATTTATAGTTCCAATATTAATTATGATACACTTTATTAAACATGGGGGTGTTAATATCACATTATTATGTATTAATGTGATCTATAGATGCAGTTATATATATATTAAATGAGATGGATGCAAACGGGTATCCGAAAACAGCAAAACTGTAAAATGGTAATGTAAGATGTACAACTAAGCAATATGAGATGTAAATATTCCATTGGATGCAGTATATTGTAATATAGTATGTAACAAGATAAGTTTGCATGCGCTAGATGTAAAGTAACACGTGCGGATACAGACGGATATCGAAAAACTGTAAAAGTAAACATGGGGTGCATAATTTGAAATACCCGTATTATATTTATTAAAATAGATTTATATAAAGTAATGTAGCATGTAGCAAGATAAACTTGCCTAGACGGATCACGAAACGGAATGCATACTCAGCGTCCAATGTCGGTAAAAGTCTCGATGCACGCTCGCGCGTACGGAACATGACCAGGCAATGCAAGAGAGTAACCATGTTGGCTGGGAACGTCCACTGGGTTGCTCGGATCGTCGGCGGCGGCACGGCTCCGGCGATCGTCGGGAAATACAGACCAAGAAAGATAGAGAAAGAAAAAGAAGAAGAAAGAAGAAGAAGAAGAAAGAGAAGAAGGGGTGCCTTTGGGGTTTGGAACACAGGCGAGGAAAGATAGGGTGACGACGGCAACAGGTCTCCGGCGATCACCGGAAAAACGCGAAATCAAGAAAAGCAAGAAGAAGAAGAAGTAGAAGAAGAAGGCTGTTCTGGGTTTCTTGAAGTCGGGGCTATGGGTGATGGGTGTGAGGTCAGAGGCGACGACGAAGTGGGGTCGCTGGCGGTGGAGCGACGTCGACAGAAGAGGTGCAGGTGAAGGTTGTTAGGGTTGTCAAAGTCGGGTGAGGAATTTTGTGCAGGGAAACGGATCGGGAAAAAAGAAGGGGTGAGAAGAGGTGGTGTGGTGATGAGGACGACGGGGTACGGTCATCTACGAGGTTTCCGACGAGGTAGGAGGTGCAGGTGATGGGTTCGGAGAAGATAGGTGTCGGGGTTTGCAGGGAATCGTCGGGTTAAGGGTGCTCGGGTGTTCTTGGGTTCGGGAAAGAGAGAGGGCGAGAAGTGGAGTGGAGGAAGGTGGAGAGGAGGTGACGACGGGGTCGTCGACGGCGAGGACGATGACGACGACGAACGCAAGGGATGGGTCGCAGGCGAGGGCGGGGTGAGGTCTAGTAGGAGAGGAAAGTGAGGAGATAAGAGTGTCTGTTGACGAGGATGATGAGATGGTCGGAAGTTGGGCGAGGGCGGCGGCGACGACGAGGCGACGAAGGTTGCAGGCGTGGGTTCACGCGAGCTCGGAGGCGGGAAGAAATGTGAAAAAAATGAAGAAGAGAGAGATACGTGGTTGGTTTTGTAGTATTGGGTTTAAAATATAAAGAATAAATTAATATATATTTAGATAGAGAGAGAGAGGCAGAGTAAGTGATCTGTGTGTGCAGGATGTTAGGATCTAGATTTGATCTTTTCTTTAAATATTAAAAAATATTTTTGTTATAAAATCATATATTAACCGTTTTAGATATACTAGAATATAATATTAAATAAATTGAGTTTTCTGGCCAATACAAAATTACTCCAAAACACGCCCGAGTCGGGTCTAAAATTATGGTTTGAAAATACGGACAATATACGTATCAATCGAAACCAAAATAGGAATCCGGGTAACGAAAATGCATACCCCCAAGAACGGATACATGCAGCGTGCACGTAACTATCCAAACGAGTCTGTTGCACCAAACGGGACGAGAACGCGAGGTGCGGATGCTACCACAGGGTCAGGGGTATTATGCAAATCATTCTAGATATTTTTAAAATATTTTAATTGACTTTAAATGTTGTATTTAAAATGCAGATGCCAGATAAATGCCAATATGCAGTATGCAATAATGTAAGTGCACGAGTCTACGTAACAAGTCAGGATAAATCATAATCATGAATCAAGACAGATTTCAAGCATGCGGGTTGGATGCAAATACAGATGTCAAAACACTATTTGTACCCAAAACACAGTAAATCAGGAAAATACCATAGATAAAGAAATACATGAACTAGAACTGGTATAAATGAACTAGGGTATTACATTATACCAAACTACAAAAAAAATTTCGTCCTCGAAATTCCCAAGACAAGAAAGATAAACAAACATGAATCTACAAGGATAGGTGTGGAAACTTCTGTCGAATATCGTCTTCTCGTTCCCAAGTCGATTCTCCGTATGAGCGATTTCCCCAAGAAACAAACACGAGAGGGATAATCTGGTTCTTGAGGACCTTTTCTCTTGGATCAACAATCGACATCGGTCATTCTTCATAGGTCAAATCCTCCCTTACGGTCAGCTCCGAATGATCCAGCACGTGTGTTTCATCTCGAACATACTTACGGAGTTGAGATACATGAAACACGTCATGAACATTCGCCAAAGATTGCGGTAAAGCCAATCGATAAGCCACTTCTCCAACACCCTCCAAAATCTCGAAAGGCCCTACAATTCGAGGACTAAGCTTGTCTCGACTCCCAAAACGAATCACTCCTCTAGTCGGTGATATTTTCAAGAATACCAGATCACCAACAACGAACTCTAGAGGTCTTCTCGATATATCGGCTCAACTCTTCTGCCGATCTTATGCTGCCTTCATATGATTCCGGATAGTGTTAACTCTCTCTACAGTCTGCACGATCAAATCCGGTCCCAACAGTCTTCGTTCTCCAACATCGTCCCAACAAATAGGTGAATGACACTTGCGACCATACAACGCTTCGAATGGAGCAATCTGAATAGTCGCCTAAAAGCTGTTATTGTAAGAAAACTCCACCAAGTGTAGATGATCCTCCTACGAACCCTTGAAATCCAACATGCAAGCTCTCAACATATCTTCAAGAGTTTGGATTGTTCTCTCCGACTGGCCATCTGTCTGAGGATGATAAGCGGTGCTAAACTTCAATCGCGTCCCGAAACTTTCCTGTAAACTCCTCTAGAAATGCGATAAGAATCGGGTATCACGGTCGGAAACGATGCTCATACGTACTCCATGCAATCTCACAATCTCTTGCATGTACCGTTCTGCTAACGCTTCCGTCGACTTACCAACTCGAAACGGTATGAAATAAGCTGCCTTGGTCAATCGATCAACAATCACCTAAATTGCATTGTTGCCCTTTGGACTCCGCGGTAAAGCTGTCACGAAATCCATGGTTATATGTTCCCACTTCTAATGGGGAATCGGAAGTGGTTGCAATAAACCAGCTATCCTTTGATGTTCAGCCTTAACTTGCTGACACACCAAGCACTTTGCTATAAAACGAGCAATCTCCTTTTTCATTCCTTCCCACCAGAAATGCTGTCGTAGATCGCGGTACATCTTCGTGCCTCCTGGATGTACGGAATATGTGGAACTGTGTGCCTCCTTCATAACTTCTTCACGAATGTATCCTTTTGGCGCACACAAACGGCTACCATAACGCAACGAACCATCTTCATGAATCAACAAGTCCGTTCGAAGTCCAGCTTCAACCTGTTCTCGAAACTTCTGTAATTTTGAGTCTTATGACTGCGCTGCTTTAATATTATCGATCAACGACGACTGTACTTGCAGCTGTATCAACTGTCCCGAAGAACGTGGTGGCACGATCTCCAACTCGAATCTCCCAAAGTCTTCGATAAGTTCCTTCGGTGCAGTCAACATCCGAATTGCTAGCAACCGACTAAGTGCATCCAGCACCACATTAACTTTCCCCGGATGGTACTTAAGGTCAAGATCGTAGTCAGCCATCAGCTCCAACCATCCGCGCTGCCTCATGTTAAGCTCTTTCTGCTTGAACATGTACTTCAGGCTTTTGTGATCGGTGAATACTTCGACTCTTTCGCCCAATAAGTAGTGTCTCCAAATCTTCAAAGCGAAAATCACTGCTGCTAGCTCCAAATCATGAGTTGGGTAATTCTTCTCATGGGTCTTCAACTGTCTCGATGTTGTTGGATGTAGTGCCCTCAAAGTCAACTATTGGATCGTAGGCACGTGATTGCAATGATTGAGGAGGACCTATACCGGCAGGACAGTCTTACTCGAGATGATAGTATGCTATCTGGTTTGTCTTTATCATCGTGTACAGCTTTAGGTGACATGATCACTATTGCACGTTGATAGAGCTCTTAGGATTCTTGCTTGACTACCAACAGTATGATGGCGATCATATACGTGGGAGTTGGGTAGTCTATAAGCACATCCTTAAAAGTGGTCCCTAGTCGTGGGAGTTTCGAGACAGGGCGTCGATACTCCGGAGTAGACTAGTGTATACAATCGAGACCCCGACGAGGGGCGGTGGCTGGTCTCACAAGCCATTGGTGTCAGTTGGATCACCTAAGATGTATATAGGTGCTCATTGGGTTATGAGTGCACCGGACAGGACTTGCCGGGAACCTGCTAGTTGGTATTATACCTAACGTCAGATACCAGTTTCCTGGTGACATGTGTATAGGTTAGTTCATCGACCTGAGGTCGTCATTTTTCTCGTGTGAGTTTCCACTGTGCTTAGATTACTACCCTACCACGACTCAAAGGAGTCGTGCAAACAGGTTTTAGTTGGGTACAGTCCCGAGCCACATAGAGGCAGTGAGCGGATCGGCAGAGGATTCGTCTCTCTCGGTATTAGGGGTGAGACCGCGCTGTGTCTAGGAGAGCCATTACACTAAGTCCTTGGCCAAGACAGGTGAGAATTACTGGTAGGTATTCCAGTAGTTTCTCAGGGTGTTCAGGGCTACCTTCCGACACGACTTATACCGCTTTTGGGGGTCTGACGTTACCAGCCCCCTAGGCCCAATATGCGATGCTCATAGACGAACGGACCGGACTGTATGGATATTGTCACTGATAGGCTCAGTAAGGTTCCAGGATGAGTTCGCTCATCGGCTTCCCTTTCGGTCAATACATAGGCAGCCGTTACGCACAGCTAGTGCCGCTGACGTGCTTGTGGTTAAACCCACTGCCAGGGTACTGACGAGTCTTTAGAGTCCCCCACAGATAGTTTCCCAAGTTCGGGCGAAACGTTGTAGAGGCCGTATGGTTTTATGGCAGGGTTCGAATATGCGCGTGCACTTGTGCACGTGTCATGGTTCAGACAGATAATACTGGTGGGTGATTAGTGTCAAAACTTATATTTACCGCAATCAGGAACGGCGTCGCTTCGCAGCTAGCCGGTGAGTACGGGTCGATCCACAGGGACGGGTAAATTCCTTTTATGTGTTTAACGAGTTGATTCAAAATGTTGTTTTGATTGGTTTATAAAAACCTATGAAAACTGGATCTAATTAATCTAATTAAAAGTCTTGCTAAGATTAGGCTTAAGGGAAGTTTTGGAGATTAATGTTTTTCCTCACCGCTTTCAATGCCTTCTTTTTTAGATCTATAGATGTTAAGTTAATTATTAATAAAGTGGATACGAATCTTTTGGGAAGATGTTTCTTCCTCTAGATTTGTATCCTACCTTTGTTGATAATTACCCTAACCCCCACGGAAAACGCGCGCAACCGGCCCTTTATACTATGGTTCATCGTTACCTCGATGGGTAGGATGCCGCAGGGAACGGTTGTGCTCGTATGCGTGGAGTTCTAATTCATTAGGTTAAAGTGGCATTGAAAGGGGTGAGAGATCTCATCTCTCAACCCTTTCCCTAAGGCTAACCCTAACAAGCGAGGAGACTACTCGCTCATTAGGGGATGAGAAAACATTTTAATTAAAAGAAACAGAAATAACATACCTTATTTGGTTGACGGCTCCTTCCAAACAAGAAGAACAGATCTGAAAATAACTCCCAGAAAGTCTGAATTTTATTGATTGAAAAGAGCCTAACATTTTACAGATCTAAAATTACAATTTATAGGAAAATAGGAAACCTAGGATTACAGACTCTCGCACATGCAAAATTACAGATTTGCCCACGTAAAATCCCAACATCTGCACCGACGCACCGACTCAGAAAAACTCCACTGACATGCGCACTAGATGGCCGCGGAACCGCGGCGCCAGGCTGGGTTTGGCCGCGGTTCCGCTGCCAAATAAAGGAGTTGGGCCCTGCACTTTTTGGGCTTGGTTCAGTGGTTCTTTGGCTCTGTATTTTTATATGTATTTTCTCTGTTGGGCTTCTGGGTCTTCTCCAGATCTTCAGTGAAAACTTGTTCGTATCTTTTGACCGTTCACTTGACATTTTGGATCTTGTGCTGTTCTTCGACTAGGCTTGACTACGATCCGTCTACTGGTTGGTCAAAAGTCCCTTTTTCTGTTGTTTTGTGTCTTTTTCACTGTATTTGCTCTAGAAACCTGTATCCTGTAATATGCAACAAACGTGCGTCAAGAGTACCTGTTTATTTATAAAAAGGATAAGAATAGGGGAATGAAAAATGCAATATTATGGTCTGAACAAATACCCCCAAACTTACCTTTTGCTCGTCCTCGAGCAAACTTATTATTTTATTCACTAAAATCCTAATCGCACTTTCGCAGGGAAACGCGATTGCACTGAGCACGTGCAACAAGCCGTTAAATCTCTAGGTGTCCCAAGTAGGAGGAGTGTTGTCTCCTGAGGGTTTTCAGCGGATTACACCCACAAAATCCTATCAACTCGGCCCATTGACTTTTGTAGTCCAATTAGGTTTTCTAACAAGAAATTCTATTATCTTATACTTGTAAATTATCCACCCACATTCTTCACACTTCCTCATCATTTAACTTAAGATTATATATGTTATGTAGACCTACTTAGCTTTCGGCATTTCTTAAGTTTTCCTTCTAGGGTTCAATCTCTACTTAGGAATTTCTATCAACTCTATTAAAGATATAAGTTCTATCTTTCATTCCCTTCTCTCATCTAAACTCTAATCACATATCCCTACGTGTGTGTATAAATCACCCCTACACTTGGAAATTCAAATCAAGCAATCATACCCTTGTCCGTTGTCCAAAGCACTTATTAATTAGTGAATTTTTAAATGAAATTTGCTTTACACATCCTTCATGCGACCGTTAATACTTCTTGAGGTACCAACAACCGACTACAAGATGCGTTTGCACTTTAAAGCGTACTTCCTAGTCTTTGCAACACCCAAGGGTTTAGCAGTGACTCCCAAACCAGTTGGTCTAAGGCACTAGGTGATAAGGCACCCTTGCTAAATATTTTTCTATTTTTACAGCCTTAGGTAATCACAAAAACCAGTGTCCATTTTTTTTTCTTTTCTTTATTCACATTTTTTTTCTTTTATTTTCTTCGTACTAAGGACTTTAGACAAGAGCATTTCAAGGTCTCTTCTACTATTCCAAGTTTCAAGGTGCGTGATTGTGCAAATTGTAGGGTATACGTTTTCAGAATCTAGACTTAAGCTAGGAACTATTTTTCAAACTTATACTCTAATAAGAACATCAATACTCTTCCCTTGTTTCGACTTAGCCCAAAAAGTGAACCCAAAATTTGCCTATTTCTAAATAAACTACAAGGCATATACTTTCTACTGTTAAACTTTAAGGAAGATTTTCTTTAGGGTTTTTAACTTACTAAGTCTAAGATCTAGTTGTTCCTAGCTAGTTGACCTATTTGTCAAACTCTAGTCAATTAGCCAAAATTGAATACATTAATTTTTATAATTTTTCAAATTTTTATGGGTTTTCAAATAAATATGCAAATGCAAAAATATGTACAAATGAATGCGAAGGAAGAAGACGTACCGAGCATACCCCCAAACTTGAACTTGACAGTGTCCTCACTGTCATGCTAGACCAAGAGGGTCAAACTACCGGCACTCCCCTGTTTATTTATTTATAGTTTTTTATTGTTAAGAAAAACAAAAATATATATAAAAAGGCCCTCCCCCAAACTTCATTTAAACTATGTTAGACATTACTGCCAAATTTTGCATCGACCAAAAGTCAACACCAACCAGTTGAAAAATTTATCAGTAAAGAATATTGGTTGGTGGAAAAATAAGTTGTGGTGGTCCGCAAAGAATTGGGGAAGATAGAAGTAGTGGTATGGGAGGTGTGGAGGTAAATATACAGGTGATGGTTATGCATCGAAACGAGAATGTAAATGATCAGCAATCAGTGGAGTGTTGGCATTCTCGTAGCTTATTAAAAGAAATGGGGGTATTTCAGCTTCTAAAGGAGGAGGTTGACTCACCACAATACCCCCAAGATGTTCCTGTGGGTCCTCTATTGACATGGCATCATCCATCAATTATGTATGATATTCAATTATGAGGGAACTTATCTCCTCGATGTCCGCCATAGTCCAACCGAAAACTTGCCGCCTATCTTGTAAGACCATTAAAAGGGCGTTCTCTTGCTCGAGGGCTAGAGAGGCCGATATAATAATGGGAAAGGTCTCATTCTCACCTATGTAAGCATATCTAAGGTGAGACGGCAAGGGCGTGAGTTCGAATTTCTGAGGCGAAAGAATCATTACGGAATCTACCTCGAACTCAAAGGACTCTAACACAGGTTCGAAATCACTGCAAACAACCGATTCGGATGGTTCGACTGACTCATCCAAAAATTCAAACGACTCATATTCGGGCTGTGAGTCGTCGTCATCCAAAAAAGTGAAACATTCATAATCAACATCGGTTGTGTCAACGGTAGTAGGCTCAAGGAGGGACGCACTAGTGGCGTCAAAACTGTTTTCATCAAATAGAAATCTTTCAAGCTCGCAGTCCTCCTGCGTGATTTCGTGAATAGAGAAAATTTCTCATGTACTAGTTTTAGGTACGGGGGGCAGACTTCCCATCTTATAAATATTGAACTCACTAGACCTCTTTCCGAAGGATAGAGTCATGGAGCCATTGCGACAATTTATTACGGCATTGGAAGTGGCCAAAAATGGTCGACCAAGAATCACCGGAATTTGGTTTCTTGGGTTAGCAACAGGTTGTGTATCCATAACGATAAAATCAACGGGGAATATGAACTCCCCGACTTTGATCAACACATCCTCTAGTTGACCCCTTGGATGGGTGATTGATCGATCAGCCATTTGGAGAGTGTAACGAGTGGGTTTCAATTCTCCAACCCCTAATTGTTCGTACACGGAGTAGGGAATCAGGTTAACACTAGACCCAAGATCTAAAAGTGCTCGATTAATTTTCTTATCCCCAATCGTGATTGAAATCGTAGGACAGCCGGGGTCCTTTCGTTTTTGGGGTAAGGTTTGATGGTGGTTAATAGCATTGCTCACTGCACTAGCCACTAGCACTTTCTTGGGTACTTGAGATGCCTTTCTCTTCGAGGTGCATAATCCCTTTAAGATTTTCGCGTATGAAGGGACTTGTTGGATAGCATCCAAGAGAGGTATATTTATGCTAACCTGCTTAAATATCTCCACAATCTTCTCCACTTGTGCATTTGGTTTATTAGGACTCAACCTGTTTGGGTATGGAGCATTTTGAAAATTTGTTGAGTCAAAAGTCTGTGGAGTAGAATGTAGAGTAGGAACGGATCCCAGTGTGGATGTGTTCGTGTTGTGAGAAATGGGTCCGTTCGAGTCAGAAGAAGTAGAGCCGTGTGAAGGGTGGAGAATAGGCTCTAAAGAAAAAGGTGAAGAAGGAAGTGAAGAAAATGAAGAAGGGGAAGAAGAAGAAGAAGAACCACCGGCGGGGATGTCATCACTAGTTCCCACATTATTTTGCAACTCTCTTCCGGATCTCAACGTGGTCACCGCATTTACATTGTGATTGTGATATGCGTTTTGTCGTTACCGGGATTGGGCAATGGTTGAGATGGAAGCTTTCCCTTTTCTCTCTCGCTCAACGCAGCAGTTAATTGTGCAATTTGTGCCTCAATAGATTTGATACTTTGATCGTGTGAGGCATTGTTATTCATTAAAGATTGAACATAACTTTCAAATCTTTCTGCGGATTCTGTAAATTGCTTAAGAAATGCATCTAGACTTTTTTCGAGCGAGATAACCTTATCATCATTTGGTTGAACCAAATTGTTCGTTTGATTTGTATAAGGTTGTTGTTGGAAAGGTTGCTGGTTTTGAGTTTGTAAAAGGTGCTTGTTGTTGTTGTGGAGGAGGAGGTCTTTGAAAATTGTTATTCCCTTGGAACTGTTGATTTGGGTGACTCCTCTACCCCTGATTGTATGTCGAAGAGTACGTATCGTTTCTTTGTCGTTGCTGAAATGCAGCATTGACTTGATCCTGTCCTTGAATAGGTGCATTATAAGGACACTTTTCGGTTAAATGCGATGGATTAGAACAACAAGCACAAACAGTTCTTGTGGGTAGAGTAGGGGCAGGAGAAGACGATGAGATTTTGGTCTCAATGGCTTCTAGCTTTTTCATAAGTGAGGCCATCTTGGCCTTCATAGCAATCGACATATCTATTTGATGTATGCCTGGCCTAGATTGACCAACAGAAGAAGATGATGTGGTCTTGGTACTCTCCCACTGAATTGTTTGCTCACTAATATCCTCAAGAAACTGCCAAGCTTCGTCGCTAGACTTGGAGAGAAAATGACCTTGACATATTGTTTCTAGCAACTGCTTCGTTGCTGCGTTCAATCCCTCGTATAATGTTTGGCAAAGTTGCCAACTTTCTATCCCATGATGAGGGCATTGAACAAGTAGGTCTTTAAATCTCTCGAAGCACTTCCAAAATGGTTCGAAAGGAAGCTGTGAAAATTGTATAATCTCGTTTCGGATTCTAGCAGTTTTGTGATGAGGATAGAACTTTTTCAGAAAAGCTCTCACAAACTCGTCCCAATTTCTAATGGAGTGTGATGCGGTGCTATATAGCCACTTCTCGGCTAGGTCACATAAGGTAAAAGGAATGACCCTTAGCCTTATTGCGTCATCACTTAATTGGGTTGTCTTCATCATGGCGCAAACGTTTTGGAATTTATTAATGAAAATATATGCATCTTCGGATTCCAAACCATGAAACTTAGGCAGCATATTGATGAAGTGTGGTTTTATTTCAAAATTATCCCCATTCGCCGGTGGGGGTGAAAGACATGTAGGTAAAGAAGTGCGGACGGGGTAGAAGAGATCCTGGAGCGCAACTCGTGCGGGCGCTACAACAGGCGGAAGATTCGGGTTATTCGCACCTGGCAGAGGTGGAATCATTCCCGTCGGTAAGGTATCGTTGGGGTTGAATCCCGACATACCTTCGAAAAAAGAATTTGAAGATGGAGGTAAGGAAATGGACGGAATGTCGACGAAGGGTTCGTCGAAGGGTTCGTCGGTCGGCACCAACGAAACACGGACTAATCGGGCGTTAGTATCCCTAGTCCAAAATGACATACACTAAAGGGTAGTGCAGTCAAAAAAAAATAGAAAAACAGAATGTGGGGGTAAGATAACGTCAATGAAAGAGAAATGGTAGAAGTGAGATGCAAGTTCCTTTAGCGACAAGTTGCAAGTTTTTTAAAAGATTTTTCTTTATTTTTTTTTATTGGAGAGTTTTGCAAGAAGGTTTTAGAAAAAGGATTCGTGACACAAATGTAATCAACCACACATGCACAATCAGGCCTAGATCTAGGGTTGCCTAGGTCTGCTAGACAGCTCCTAACTAGGGCTAGAAATAGGACCTCAAACCGCCTCTTCACGGACAAGTACGGCCAGGTAAGTGGGAAGGAACCACCACTACAGTGGGCCTAATTAATAACCACTAGCCTAGACACCGCAATGTCGGTTAGGATAAACGGCCGATGCCTACCCTAGTCCTTTTCCTATTGAGCTCGCTGTCCTTAGGTCTGAGTCTAATCTTTTTTTTTTAATTAATTGTGGTCGATGCAAAATGCTTTAGGTGTTTTCTGGGGTCCTGGGAAGGGTGATGAAATCCCCACCCAATCTGAGTTTGGTCAATTAGCCCCTTAGAGTTCGGTTAAATTATGTAAAATAATAAAATTTCACTTGCAATCAATTTTTAGCGCGGCGCAAAGAAACCTGCAGAAAATCTGTTATCGAGAAGGGGGAGAAGATTTTTGCGCAAAGAAGTCCTGCAGAAATTTTTACAGTGGATGTATGGAGGTTGCAGAGGGGAGAATGAGGGATCAAACCTGGAGATTTTTATGCAGAGAAGCCAACAGAGGGCCGCGGATCCGCGGTCTTTAGGGGTCTATTGCGGCGGAACCGCGGTCCCTTGAGCAGATCAGCTGCTTAAAAAATTTATGGTGCTCTGTTGGTTCAATCTACCTCTGTTATAATATGCACTTTACTAATTTGCCCTCTGTAAAATTTCAGATCCAAGAGTCTTCGCTGTTCCTGCAAGATTCAAACGAGAAACCCTTCAAACAGATAAAAATAATGAAAAGAAAATTTTTGTATTTTGTATTTTCTGATTTTTATAATTTTTCAAAATTTATATCAACCCGAAATCATACAAATCCAAAAAAATTACGCCATCCCCGGCAACGGCGCCATTTGATTAGTGTCAAAACTTGTATTTACCGCAATCAGGAACGGCGTCGCTTCGCAGCTAGCCGGTGAGTACGGGTCGATCCACAGGGACGGGTAGGATGCTGCAGGGAGCGGTTGTTCTCGTATGCGTGGAGTTCTAATTCATTAGGTTAAAGTGGCATTGAAAGGGGTGAGAGATCTCATCTCTCAACCCTTTCCCTAAGGCTAACCCTAACAAGCGAGGAGACTACTCGCTCATTAGGGGATGAGAAAACATTTTAATTAAAAGAAACAGAAATAACATACCTTATTTGGTTGACGGCTCCTTCCAAACAAGAAGAACAGATCTAAAAATAACTCTCAGAAAGTCTGAATTTTATTGATTGAAAAGAGGCATAATATTTTACAGATCTAAAATTACAATTTATAGGAAAATAGGAAACCTAGGGTTACAGACTCTCGCACATGCAAAATTACAGATTTGCCCACGTAAAATCCCAACATCTGTACCGACGCACCGACTCAGAAAAACTCCACTGACATGCGCACTAGATGGCCGCGGAACCGCGGCGCCAGGCTGGGTTTGGCCGCGGTTCCGCGGCCAAATAAAGGAGTTGGGCCCTGCACTTTTTGGGCTTGGTTCAGTGGTTCTTTGGCTCTGTATTTTTATATGTATTTTCTCTGTTGGGCTTCTGGGTCTTCTCCAGATCTTCAGTGAAAACTTGTTCGTATCTTTTGACCGTTCACTTGACATTTTGGACCTTGTGCTGTTCTTTGACTAGGCTTGACTAGGATCCGTCTACTGGTTGGTCAAAAGTCCCTTTTTCTGTTGTTTTGTGTCTTTTTCACTGTATTTGCTCTAGAAACCTGTATCCTGTAATATGCAACAAACGTGCGTCAAGAGTACCTGTTTATTTATAAAAAGGATAAGAATAGGGGAATGAAAAATGCAATATTATGGTCTGAACAGTGGGCTTTGGTTTAAGCCGGATCCAAGTATTATATTGAGTCGGAATATTTTAGTCTCATCGTATTCGTATTCGGTCGGAATACGGATACATGTATGTATTTACAAGTGAGGGGTATTCTCGTAATCCGTTATGAGATTATTTTAGAAGATGCATTTCTTTTTGGTTAATAATTTTAGTTTAAATGATTAATGGATTTGGAAAGTGTGACTCATGTAATGAATCATTATTCTAGCATGTTCACTAATGACTCATGGTAACGAGTCATGTAGTGAGTCATGGTTGAGTTAATGACTTTTGTTTTGGGTTTTATATTTTAGGCTTTTGTTGGAGATATTTTTGTAAGATATTTTCTTAGTTTTTCCAACACAAAACCTAATATATACCACACCCAAAATTAGTGGACAGCCAAGGGTTAATTTTTGAGACTTGGTTTTTGCTCTCTTGATTTTTCATGAGCTCACACTCTTCAACTCTTTGCATCTTCTTCAACCCCCACCCTAACCCTCTCATGTGATGAGAACACTAGGATGTATTGAGACAAACTATTCCACTCATTCTCTACTTCATCTTGGACATGTTGGTTAGCATACTTCATGTCCGAGTTGCCTCGGTATAGAGGCGGGAGCCCGTATAAAGATTCATTGACGTGGTGCCACCTCGACGAGACAATCGGAGTTGCAGCGAGGAGCGTGGGATGATGGCTAAAGACCGAAGGATACGGATCGATCGGTATAACCTTTCTACCTCTTTACAGTTTGTTAGTTTAGCGTTAATGGCAAGATACGGGTTATAGTATGCGATAGCGCCAGTTGTAAAAGTTTTTGTTCCGCGTTTGGCCTCAGATTATTGTCGGGGCACTACCGTAGACTTACATGGTATCAGAGACACGCCATTAACCTTTACTAGCTTGTTCTAACATGTTTAAAATAACGATCGAACGAAATTTCCAAAACCGCATTTTCAATGTTAAAGTTTCTGTCGAATTTTTAAACTGGTCTAAAAATTATTTTGGGTATGTCAGAAAATCGTGCAGGCTTTTTTAAGACTACTGTAGAAATTTGGTCGACTGAACCTTCAAGAACGCCGCGGAACCGCCCCACAAACCTTGTATTGGCCGCGGTTCCGCCGCCGTTTTGGGGCTTCAGTGCACCATTTTTCTTCTGGGTGTCTTTCATGTGGAATTGAGGTTTCTGGAATATTTTGTTTGGGCCCAGATTTTGTTTGAGTACTGGATATGTACTTGGGGCCCACTTCGGGAAGTTTTGTCGATCGAGATTTTAAATATGTTAGTTTACAGTGCTTATATTATATCTGTGACCGTAATGTCATTCGAGCGGTATAATTCGTCTAATTGCTATAGTCCTTTTAGACGGATTTGCGAACGTGACATTCATGTTGATGTTCTGTGTTGTGCTGTGATATTGCGGATTTGTCGTGGTGGATAGCTGTGTGCAATGGTAGTGCAGTTTGGATTTATTTATACATTTGATATTGCGGGGCGAGCGTCCAACATGTGGACAGCCGTCACTGCTGTTTGTATATTATTCTTTTGGGGTACGACCGGGTTGAGGTCGATGTACCCGTTGTACATATTTTCATTACTGTACTAGGTTTACCCCAGCATCATCACTCCGGGGCTGGCTTAGCCCGTAAGACTGATCAGAATAGATATCGAACTGTTGAGTTACAAGTCAGGTTTCATCATTGATTTCCCCATAACCCCAAGCTATGTATTTCAAGTCAGGTATTCAGTAATCAAGAACTAATGCCAATACAGGATCAGGTAAGAGCAGGTTTGTCTGGATAGACAACAGGAACGGTCCGTGAGGACTACATGTCAAGTTTGTTGGCATTAGACACAGGATCAGGTAACGGGTCGATCCATGGTACAACAGGTCAAGTCAAGTAGTGTACGGTACCATGTCGGGTTAATCGATATGTGTGTAGCAAGTCAGGCCAGGGTGTAAAAGACAACATGTGGGTGCTCATAAACAACTAGCATAATCATGGTTATAAGTAATCAAGCATGGTTATCAACAACATAATCTAAGCAATGAATTAAACAATAAAGCAGTTTCAATTAATTAGTAGTACAGTTATCAGTTGTGGTTCAGAGACGGTTTCAACATTATATGAATACAGGGTGACATTCATGGCCGTTAAATCATGTTAACCAATATTAAGAACTTCCAGGGATGCAATAATCTATAAATAGGTTCACTGGATTTAGCCACAGCTAAGACTGGTTTAAATGCGCACAAGTGTCCGATGGATTAAAACTATAGAAAGATGCTATAGGCTATGTCAAAATGTGATTAAACATATGATTGTGGTTATGAGATTTAACATTTAAATGTGATCAGGTATGCAATAATTACCTTTCGAGTTCTAGATCTAAAACAATATAAATCGATGCAAACGGAACATCGAAATGATATAAAACGATGCATGGGGTACTATATTTAAACTACAGGTATTAGAATATGTATAAAATGATTTAAATAGCATGTAGCAAGATTAACTTGCCTCGACGGGTCGCGAAATGGAAAACGGAACGATACGCGTCAGCGGGGAAAAATCGCGACACGCGCACGGTATACGGAATGAACCCAAACGACGAATGGTGGACTCACACGGGTTAGGGGTCTAGGCTGGAACGTCGGGACACGTCGTCAGCATCGCCGGATTCCGGCGAACAGACAAACAGTAAGCGACCAAAGAAAAATACATACAAGAAAGAAGAAGAGAAGAGGGGAAGGAGGATGGAGATGAGAGATGGATGCTCACTGTGGATTGTGGAGAGGCTGCGACGGTCGACGGCGTCGACGGAGCTCCAGCGGACAACCTACAGGGACAGCGACAAAACCCACAGATCAAAAAAAGAATGAGAAAAGAGAAGAAGGAAGGGAAGAAGAAGAAAGAAGAATAGGAGAGGGAGCATCGCTCACAGAGGGGTGCGCGAGGGCCAGGGGCACGGATCAAGTTCACCGGCGGCGACACTTCCGGCGGTGCAAAAGTGCAGGGGTTGCAGCTGCAGGTGCAGGGTGCACGGAAGAGGAGGAAAAGGACGTGGAGGTGACGAGGGCGAGGAGGCGACGAGGTCTGCGACGATGGCGTCGGCGCTGGGGCAACGGCGAGGGAAGACGAGGCGGCTAGGGTTTGCAGGGATGGGTTCGTGTTTATTTTGAAGGAGGAAGGAAAATTTAAAGAAGAAGAGAGAGAGAGGAGACGCGGGGAGAGAGAGAGAGATTGAGAGGAGAGAGAAGAGGAGAGAGATATAGAGGGAGAGAGAGATCGAGAGGAGAGAGAAAGATTCGAGGAGAAAGAAAATTGTCGTGGTGCGAGGAGAGAGAAGGAGAGAAGAGAGAGAAAGAGAAGGAGAAAGGAGAGAGAGAGAGCGAGACGGTGGGGCCCGGGGGTAAAAGTGAAGGATTGTGATTGGCTCGCGGGGGTAAAATGGTTAGGGAAAAATTGAAGAAAAGATTTAATATTTTGATACTTCTTTTCGTTAACTGCAGAAAATTTTTAGAGCTGGGGAAAAATATTTTATACAGTTTTTAAAATAATTTGGTTAAGGGGAAAACAGTATTGTAGATAATATAGGAAATATTTTTAAATTGATTTTAGAAATTTTAAAGTAGAATTTGGCGGGATACAAAACATCTCCGAATTGCGCCCGGGTCGAGTCCAAAAATTTGAATTCGAAAAATGAAAATTACTGGCGGGTTCCCAAAATTAAAATGAAGGATTTTATAATTAAAAACCATACCCCCAAGAACGATCGCATGCACGTGCGCGTAGCCGCCCAAACACGTCCGTTTCAGGGACGAGAACACGATGCAAGGACGCTACCACAGGGTTAGGGGTGTCAAGCAGGGCATGATAAATATTTTTAATTTATTTTAGATGACTTAAATTGTTATATGCAGAATATGACATGTTAGTGCAAACTATAACTGGTAACAGTCAAAGCAGTATAAATGAAATAAATACCACACACCACACATGCGGTAACTGAAATTTGTAGAACCGGACTCGGTTGTTCAGAATTCAAAATTTGTGATGCTTATTACTTTTCTGTAACGTTGCATTTATCATGCCTGGAGCGATTATTGTATATTGGTATATATACTAGTAGATGTTGTATATATTTTGCACCCGCGCTAGTCCAGTCCCCGCTCTGTTGTTAGTTAAGTAACCTAACGGGTGATGACGGGACCCAGTGACGAATGCGGATGGAATATACGTACATTTTATTTTCGTTCTTTTCTGGTGTGATTAATTGATGGGACTGCGTTGATTTTGATCAATGCAAGGAAAACAAACCTGTTTGACGTTGTTGGAACAGTTTTCAAAAAGTGTTATTACAAAGACGTTTTCTTTTGTTTTGCACAGTGGTATTCAGTTGGAATATGCTACACCTCATTCGACGAGGCAAGGGCCGAGATCCCTTCACCGGGAGTGACCCCTTGGGCAGAAGTTTGCATCAGGGTAATAACTTCACTATAGTCGATTACTTGTTGCTTTGCATCGCAGTATTCAGTTGGAATATCCTGCACCTCATTCCACGATGAAAGAGCCGAGATCCCTTCACCGGGAGTGACCTCTTTAGCAAAGGTTTTCGCCACTATATTTTTGTAAAAAGCTATCAGGTTCCTTCAGCGATATCAAGTTCGTTACGTTAAAGGTTTTTCGCCAAAAACCAACCGTAGCCCTCCGTCATTTTAGTTGGGTATTCAGTAGTATTCAAGCTATGTATTTTGACCAACGCCAAGGCATAGTGTTTGGTAGCTGCCGGGTATTCATCTGTTGCATAGATAGATGAGTTGGTTTGGGACAGTCGTATTGCCATTTGGCCAACGTCAGGGGTATGTATGAGTGGGTTCAAATTAACAAGATAATGATGGGTAGAACTTGACATGTGACTTATGACATTTTGGCCAACGTCAAGGTCATAAGAGCATGGGGCCAACGTTAGGGTCATAAGTCCAGTTGACCTCCTCCACAGTGTAATTTATCGGAGGCGCATTTGCATAAGCAATCGCTGAAATAGGCTCCGAGGGTGTCGCACAGGAAAAGCTCCGTCGGCCCATGATAATTTGATCATACCATTTACCCCATAGATGAAGACTCTTATGCTCCGGGTTATAGTCTTTTATTAGCGCGAAAACCTCTCGGTCAACGGGTGCTTCAGGAAATCCGCTTTCTGAACGAATGAATGGAAATGAGGTGTCGGAAGACACAATGCCTGCGCAGAAAAGAACGAATTTTTCAGCCACCAATGCTATAAATTAAATTCTGTTACAAGGTACTATAAATCCGTACCGCACTGCAATGCAGTTAAAGGGGAACAAAGGGGACCCACAAAATCTAGATGACAGTTCATCATTAATAAAACAGCCTCATCATTGGATGAGGCTGACATTAAATGAGGAAATCCTCAAGAGATTCTCATTAAATGAGAAATCCTTCGGGCAGAGGAGTAAAACTCCTATTGAGAGCGGCGCTCTTCACTAGACAGACATCTGTCAAAATCTAATGATGAAGGAATAAAATTCCTCAAGAAGAGCCTTGCTCTGAAAAGATGATGGAATAATCTATCAAAAATAAAATTTCAATTTGATCTTCAAGATCCATGAACAAACTCTTAAGAGTTCTTCTATATGATCTGAAGGGAGCAAAGCTCCATTAATGGATTAAGAAATCATAAGCAAGATCCTTTTAGATCTATGATTCCAAGATAGCAAAGCTCTATTAATAAAACCCTAAAAAGGATTTTCTTTAGATCAAAGATCTATGAAGAGCAAAGATCTGTTAATGGGTGAAACCCAAAAAGATGTCTCAAAAAGATTTAATCTTTTACCTAATCTGACAAAGTTCTGTCCTTAAAAATTCTTAAGAAGAAGAGCCGCGCTCTGAAGAAGAAAATAAATTTTCAAGAAGAATTGAAGACGAACAGAAGTCATCTCAAGGGCCAAGGGTCCTATTTATAAGCACTAAGCGCCGTTTCAGTTCCTTGGGTGATCCAAGAGTCGAGATGTTGCCACCGCTGCACCCACGTATGGGCCCCGTGAGCGCAACGGTGGGGGGGCATTTGTTTCCCCAATTAGAGCAAAGCTCTGTTCAGAATTCAAAATTTGAATTGAAGCTACGCTTTTATAAAAAGCGCTGCGCTATAACTAGCACACCCCGTGCAAAGCGCATAGGTGCTAGCACTAGATGCGCTGCGCTCCAAGTTGCGCATCACGTGCAAAGCACATGCGCGCTAGTGCTAAGAACGCTGCGCTCCAAGTAGCGCACTATGGGCAGAGCGCATAAGCGCTAGCGCTGGAACTAAAAGCTCCCCACCGTTAGATCAAAAATCTAATAATAATGATAAATCATTAATTAACCAGAATTAAATTCTGTTAAGGAATGATTTCTCAAAATCTTTCTAAATAGCAAGATTGTGCTCTGTAAATCAGAGCACCGTTGGATCAATGATCTAATGGTAAATAAAAATTACCGATGACAGAATAAATTATGTATGGAAAGATTTTCTAATGTTGTTAAAAACAAGAAGATTGCCTTCTGTAAATCAGAAGCCCTTGGATCAAAGATCCAACGATGGGAAATTCCCCAAATCAATTAGAGAAAAGATCTCCTTAACTGATTGAACAAACCATCTTGCCCTATATAAAGGCCCCCAGACTTCAAGTCTTATATAGAGGAACCCTCCCCCAATAAACTTTGAGAAAATCTCAAGAAGAAGAAATAGCTCTCGGCAAAAGAAGATTTTTCTTCATGGTAAAATGAATGGTGATGAACAAAGAGATGAAATCATCTCATAATTAAAGAGAAGAATTCTCTTCTTAAAAGATCATAGATCTACAAAGACCAAGGTCTTTTATAAAGAGATCAAAAAGACCTTATCATAAAATAAAGAAGTACTTACTTCACAGATCATAGATCTATAAGACAAATTGTCTTTCTGAGATCATGAACATCTCATTATAAAAAGAGGGAATTATTCAATTCTCTTAGGATCACAGATCCATAAAGGCAAAACCTTTCATCAAAAAGAGATTGAAGTATCTCCTATAAGTTAAGAACTTTGTTCTTGGAATCTTGAGAAAAAGTCTCTTATCAAAGAAGATAATCTTCAGAGCGCAAAGTTAACCTAAGAAGAGCCTTAGCGCTCATAATTTAAAAGTGCCTTAGTGCTCTTCATCTAGCGCAAAGCGCTGCAGTGCCATAGCACTTCAAACACAGCGCACTGCGCTCATTAGCTAGCGCTCAGCGCTAAGCGCGCCATGTGCTCCTCACGTGTGCGCTGCATTACGAAAAGCGCTTCGCGCCCATTATATGGCACCAGCACCAAGCGTCTCAACGCTTCAACTGTAGCGCATTAGCACTCTACATCTAGCGCACAGCGCTAAGCGCATTGGCGCTCTTTAGTGCAAAGCGCTAAGCGCATTAGCGCTTCACATCTGGCGCAAAGCGCTAAGCGCATTAGCATTTTAACCATAGCGCACTGCGCTCTTTGACTGGCGCAAAGCGCCAAGCGCACCACGTGCTCCTCACGTGTGCGCTGATAGAAAATAAATTGTTCTTTAATAAGCCCCTGAGCTATGATGAATGCTCAGCATTCAATAAAAGACAAACATTGTCAGAATTTAAATCAATGCACAGCATTGTTAAAAAGGCCAAGCCTAAACAATTGCTTAACACCCCAAAATAAATGTTAAACATTTTAACTTGATTGGACTTAGCCCAAGACTGGCCATAAGTCCTCAATTTATATTGAACTGAGACCATCTGCTCTTTCAACCAACTCATCTTAGTTCAAGGGTACATCTCTTCACTCCTTTGATATTTGTCGTTGTAATTCCTCAACGTCTTCGAAGAGGTGACGGGTCCCGACAACCATACATTTCACGGACTGTGGGGTCCTTAAACTCATGGACTACGATGTCCTTAACCTCGACCGTGATGTCTTTAAACTAAAATCGGACTGTGAGGTCCTTAAACTCACGGACTATGATGTCCTTAACCTCGACCGTGATGTCTTAAAACTAACATGGGACTGTGAGGTCCTTAAACTCACGGACTATGATGTCCTTAACCTCGACCGTGATGTCTTAAAACTAACAACGGATTGTGGGGTCCTTAAACCCATGGACTATGATGTCCTTAACCTCGACCGTGATGTCATAAAACTAACAACGGACTGTGGGGTCCCTAAACCCATAGACTATGATGTCCTTAACCTCGACCGTGATGTCTTAAAACTAACATTCGACCGCGATGTCTTTAAACTAACAACGGACCGTAATGTCCTTAAACTAATTATCGACTGCAATGACACTAAACTAAACAACAGGGCCCAATTGCTCTCTTGTCGGATCTAAACGATCCCGTTAAGTCGATCTTAGTCTAAAAATTAGACTAACGTATCCTTAACAAACATTTAATTTGATCTTAGTCTCAAATGAGGCTAACGTATCCTTAAACCCAAACCCCCCAGAACCCAAATCTAAGAAAGATACGGATTTGGACTAGTCCACGCCCTACGGGCGACAACATAACTTAGTCTCCATATACAATCCACGGGCAACCAAACACAAAACAAACACCCACGACACGAAGTGACCATCTGGAGAAGGAGAAAGTTGTTACCGCGATGCAGTAGCGTAATTTACTGCAGGGGCTTGCGCCTGCAGGAAAGAGCGTCCCCACAATCAAAAAACCCTCGACGAGGGGGAATCTGACGAAGTCTGCTACAACGGCCGCATCCGTCTAAACCTTCGATACATGGTGTCATAAATCAACTCGGCATCTTCGGAGAGGTGGACGGATAGCACCAATTAGCATGTGCCCCCAGATTCAGGGAAGACGTTCGTCTTCCCGATTTCCGGCGGTAAACAGATTCTGGCACGCCCGGTGGGACCTTTTCCTCTTTCCACTCTACACTTCGTGTGTCGTATTCGCGAACCAATCGCGGTTTGCTAATGGTTGCCCTTGGGCTTCGAGGTACTAAGATTTCGCATTTTGCTTGGTCAAGAAAGCAAAGAATCAATGGCGTCCACTTGTGCAAAATGTTCCAACTGCAACTGCAACCCACGTCCTGCCTCAACTGGGGGTATATCTTATGGGCCCCAGGCGGCTTCCCTGTTCACAATGCCGGTGGAACAGGTCACCCAGGCTACTACTGGATTGTTTTTTGGGACTATGCTCCCCCCAATGAGCTTCAACACCCCTGTACCAGTGCCGGAAGCTCCCAAGAAGTCGGTCTTCGATCGGCTTGCTATTACCACGGCCCCTCTCAACGGGTCGTCCAGCTCCAACTCCTCGGTCTTTGCCAGACTGAGCGTGAACTCCGATGGGCCTGCCAAGAAGCCCATGACACTTGAAGTGGCCATCCCAAAGAAGATAGCCAACCCTGCTCGTGAAGTCGTCAAGGCGGCTTCTCCTACCAAAGAGTCGGCCTTTACAAGACTGACTATTCCGGCTCCTGTTCCTGCTCGAAGATCTGTCTTTGACATATTGGATACCACTACTCAAAAGACGTCAATCTTCAAGAGGCTGGCACCAGCGGCGCCTCATCTGGACAGGGGGCAAGAAAAAGCCATCCCCATCGCCGAACCAACCCCAATAACTCGACACGCTCGACGTCGCCACTGGCGCCGAGTAAGGGAGGCCGAGGGCAACTCCCCCTCTGGGCTAACTCCTCCGGCTCCAACGGTGGAAGTTAATGCTGCTGTTCCAACCGGGAACAACTTTGAGCTGCTGAACAAGGTGCGCAGGAACTCGCCTATTGCCGTACTAATAATATCCCCTCCACCGGTGGAGACTGTCACAGAAATAAAGCCGGAGCAGTCCCCTCAACGACTGTCTTCCAAAGTTTACAAAATCTGGCGACAAGTCCGAGAGTCAGTGGTGGATCAAGACTATCCCTACCGGTAGAAGAAGCTGGAGGTCCAACAGGAAGAAAACCATCCTGTTAAGCCACAGAAGGCGACGGCTACTTGGGTGCCCACTGCAATGGCCCCCTCAACGTCAACCGCTCATAAGAGGAGAAGGCTGGAGAAAATCCCCATGCATGCGACAAATGTCAAAGGCACTGAGCCCAAACGCCCTAAGTCTGGGGGCATGGTAGTGCATACCATCTACATGGCATCCGGGAAAGAGGATAGCCGCGCTTCTACAGGCCACCGACCACTCACCCGATCCATCACGAGAGCTCAGGAACAGCAGCAGCAGAAACTTCAGGCGATGCTGACTGCGATGGCCGCACTCACCGGGCCAAAAGAAAGCCCGGAGGCATCATCAGAACAGCGTCACGAACAAGAAACTGATGCTGACTTCCTTCGCAGAGTCCTCGAAAAGAAGGACAAAGAAGCCGCGGAGCAAGCGGCTAACATAAAGCGAATGACACTTCTCTTCCAAGACATGGTGGGCATGATGATCCAGCCGGATCCCCCAGCCGAAGATCCTCCAGTAATAATTGAAGATGACAGAGGAGAAACATCGAATCCTTTGCCAGCTCTGTCAACAGCCAAGGAGGAGACAATCTCCAAAGCTGCCCTGGATGACTATATTGCTCAGCAAATACGAGTTCACCAGGCGAATGAAGCGGCTGGGCAAATTGTTAAAACTGGGCGACCGTATCCAGGCTGGTATGATCAAATAAAGTACCCGCCGGGATACACGATCCCTAAATTCCATGTGTACAAAGGGACAGGCAATCCCCATCAACATGCTACTCGGTTCAGGGCCCTCTGTGGCAATACTGGTGGCGATGATAAGCTCTTGCTCCGCCAATTCGTCGGCAGCTTATCGGAGACGGCATTCGAGTGGTACTCCGAACTTCCAAATGACTCCGTCAAAACTTTCCCAGAAATGGAATTGTTATTCACCCAGCGATTCGCAAGTGCTAGTGAACGCACCCCAATAACGGCATTGATCAATGCTAGGGTGAAGCCGGGTGAAACGTGGGTTCAGTATGCAATCCGATGGCGGAATCTGTGGTCGAAGTGTGAATAGCGCATCGAAGAAGCACCAGCGGTGGGCATGTTCGTGGGCACCCTAGACCCTCATGCAACTGTTTTCCAGTTCATGATGTTCTTCAAGCCGACTACTTTCCAGGCCTTAATCGACAAACTGGCCCAAATGGACCAGATGGGTCACAGACCGTCTCCTCCAAAGCTAGACTCTTGTAATGAAAAGGGCAAAGGGAAAGCAACCTTCGTAGCCAACGCTTGTCACGCCCCGCTTTCCAGAGTACGCTAAATTGGGCACGTGACATAGCCAACCATGCTACCTGTGGGTAGGAAGTATCCATCCACAGTCACATTACGGCTGTAGAGATATCAAGAACAAAATAAAACTATCTAAAACATGTCCATAAGCCAAGATAACATGAGTCAAGAATAATAAAAGTGCGGAAGCAAAAGATACAATACACAATAACTGGAATGTATGTCCCATAATACGGGCTCACATCAGGAATAAAATGCAGAAAATAAAAGAACTAACTACTGTTGACACCACAGCTCAGCCTGCTGGCTGAAGTACTCCTGCTCGGACTGCAGCAAAGGTACGGAATCTGGGCCATGCAAAACCCAGACGTCAGCGCGTCGTGTCGTCAAGTAATAAAATATAAACAGGGTAACAGGCAATGCACATATAAACATGAATGAAAAGCAGGTGTAGCAGTAATGTAAATCAGGGCAGTGCAGGGTAGTGTGCAGTGAGTAAACTAAACTGTTCTATTAGGTTTTCTGTTCTAAAGTCTTTGAAATCAATTTGATGAATCATCGATGTAACTTAATAGTATCCCGTGCATGCCCGGGACCACGGTCTACAGACTCTCGGGCTGAAACCGAGACGTGCCGCTAGGCAGTAAAAGGTAGAAGGTACAGACGAGTGATGTCAGTATCATCACTCCGGGGCTGGCCTAGCCTGTAAGACTGATCAGAACAGGTATCGAACTGTTGAGTTACAAGTCAGGTTTCATCATTGATTTCCCCATACCCCCAAGCTATGTATGTCAAGTCAGGTATTCAGTAATCATGAACTAATGCCAACACAGGATCAGGTAAGAGCAGGTTTGTCTGGATAGACAACAGAAACGGTCCGTGAGGACTACATGTCAAGTTTGTTGGCATTAGACACAAGATCAGGTAACGGGTCGATCCATGGTACAACAGGTCAAGTCAAGTAGTGTACGGTACCATGTCAGGTCAATCGATATGTGTGTAGCAAGTCAGGCCAGGGTGTAAAAGACAACATGTGGGTGCTCATAAACAGCTAGCATAATCATGGTTATAAGTAATCAAGCATGGTTATCAACAACATAATCTAAGCAATGAATTAAACAATAAAGCAGATTCAATTATTAGCAGTACAGTTATCAGTTGTGGTTCAGAGACGGTTTCAACATTATATGAATACAGGGTGACATTCATGGCCGTTAAATCATGTTAACCAATATTAAGAACTTCCAGGGATGCAATAATCTATAAATAGGTTCACTGGATGAAGTCACAGCTAAGACTGGTTTA
The DNA here is from genome assembly GCA_030015575.1 of Agapanthus africanus. Classification (NCBI taxonomy): domain Eukaryota; kingdom Viridiplantae; phylum Streptophyta; class Magnoliopsida; order Asparagales; family Amaryllidaceae; genus Agapanthus; species Agapanthus africanus. The sequence goes on from JASDDO010000028.1 coordinate 113,460,256, forward strand.
AATACGCACAAGTGTCCGATGGATTAAAACTATAGAAAGATGCCATAGGCTATGTCAAAATGTGATTAAACATATGATTGTGGTTATGAGATTTAACATTTAAATGTGATCAGGTATGCAATAATTACCTTTCGAGTTCTAGATCTAAAATAATATAAACCGATGCAAACGGAACATCGAAATGATATAAAACGATGCATGGGGTACTATATTTAAACTACAGGTATTAGAATATGTATAAAATGATTTAAATAGCATGTAGCAAGATTAACTTGCCTCGACGGGTCGCGAAACGTAAAACGGAACGATACGCATCGGCGGGGAAAAATCACGACGCGCGCACGGTACACGGAATGAACCCAATCGACGAACGGTGGAGTCACACGGGTCAGGGGTCTAGGCTGGAACGTCGAGACACGTCGTCGACATCGCCGGATTCCGGCGAACAGACAAATAGTAAGCCACCAAAGAAAAATACATACAAGAAAGAAGAAGAGAAGAGGGGAAAGAGGATGGAGATGAGAGATGGATGCTCACTGTGGATTCTGGAGAGGTCGCGACGGTCGACGGCGTCGACGGAGCTCCGGCGGACAACCTACAGGGACAGCGACAAAACCCACAGATCAAAAAAAGAATGAGAAAAGAGAAGAAGGAAGGGAAGAAGAAGAAAGAAAAAGAGGAGAGGGAGCATCGCTCACAGAGGGGTGCGCGAGGGCCAGGGTCACGGATCAAGTTCACCGGCGGCGATACTTCCGGCGGTGCAAAAGTGCAGGGGTTGCGGCTGCAGGTGCAGGGTGCACGGAAGAGGAGGAAGAGGATGTGGAGGTGACGAGGGCGAGGAGGCGACGAGGTCTGCGACGATGGCGTCGGCGCTGGGGCAACTGCGAAGGAAGACGAGGCGGCTAGGGTTTGCAGGGATGGGTTCGTGTTTATTTTGAAGGAGGAAGGAAAATTTAAAGAAGAAGAGAGAGAGAGAGAGGAGACGCGGGGAGAGAGAGAGAGAGATCGAGAGGAGAGATATAGAGAGGGAGAGAGAGATCGAGAGGAGAGAGAAAGATTCGAGGAGAAAGAAAATTGTCGTGGTGCGAGGAGAGAGGAAGAGAGAAGAGAGAAGAGAGAGAAAGAGAAGGAGAAAGGAGAGAGAGAGAGCGAGACGGTGGGGCCCGGGGGTAAAAGTGAAGGATTGTGATTGGCTCGCGGGGGTAAAATGGTTAAGGAAAAATTTAAGAAAAGATTTAATATTTTGATACATCTTTTCATTAACTGCAAAAAATTTTTAGAGCTGGGGAAAAATATTTTATACGGTTTTTAAAATAATTTGGTTAAGGGGAAAACAGTATTGTAGATAATATAGGAAATATTTTTAAATTGATTTTAGAAATTTTAAAGTAGAATTTGGGGGGATACAAAACATCTCCGAATTGCGCCCGGGTCGAGTCCAAAAATTTGAATTCGAAAAATGAAAATTACTGGTAGGTTCCGAAAATTAAAATGAAGGATTTTATAATTAAAAAGCATACGCCCAAGAACGATCGCACGCACGTGCACGTAGCCGCCCAAACCCGTCCGTTTCACTGAACGGGACGAGAACACGATGCAAGGACGCTACCACAGGGTTAGGGGTGTCAAGCAGGCCATGACAAGTATTTTTAATTTATTTTAGATGACTTAAATTGTTATATACAGAATATGACATGTCGGTGCAAACTATAACTGGTAACAGTCAAAGCAGTATAAATGAAATAAATACCACACACCACACATACGGTAACTGAAATTTGTAGAACTGGACTCGGTTGTTACATTATACCCAACTACAAAGAGAATTTCGTCCTCGAAATTCCAAGAACACAAAGATAGACGAAATCAAACTATAAGAAAAGATGAGGAAACTTCTGCCGGATTTCATCTTCACGTTCCCAGGTGGACACTCCATGCGAGCGATTACCCCAAGAAACAAGTACAAGAGGGATAACCTTGTTCTTAAGAACCTTTTCCCTTCGATCCACAATTTCAACCGGCCGCTCTTCAAAAGTCAAGTCTTCTCGTACCGTCAGCTCCGAATGATCCAATACATGCGTTTCATCCCGAAAATACTTACGGAGTTGTGATACGTGAAATATATCGTGCACATTCGCCAAGGACTGCGGTAACGCCAAACGGTACGCTACCTCACCAACATGCTCCAAGATCTCAAAGGGTCCAACGAATCGAGGACTGAGCTTTCCTCGACTTCCAAAACGAATCACCCCTCTAGTCGGTGATATCTTCAAGAATACCAAATCACCTACGGCGAATTCTAGAGGCCTTCTCGACGTATCTGCCCAACTCTTCTGTCTGTCTTGAGCTGCTTTCATATGATTTCTGATAGTGTTAACTTTTTCTACTGTCTACACAACCAAATCTGGTCCCAATAATCTTCGTTCACCGACATCGTCCCAACAAACGGGCGAACGACATTTGCGACCGTACAGAGCTTCAAATGGAGCCATCTGAATAGTTGCCTGGATACCGTTGTTGTAAGAAAACTCCACCAAATGTAGATGATCCTCCCAAGAACCCTTGAAGTCCAACATGCACACCCTCAACATATCTTCAAGAGTTTGGATCGTTCTCTCCGACTGACCATCAGTTTGAGGATGATAAGCTGTGCTAAATTTCAATCGAGTCCCCAAACTTTCCTGTAAACTCCTTCAGAAGTGTGATGAAAACCGAGTGTCGCGGTCGGACACGATGCTCACCGGTACTCCATGCAACTTTACATTCTCCTGCATGTACCATTCTGCCAAAGTTTCTGTTGATTGACCAACCCGAAATGGAATGAAATGAGCTGTCTTGGTCAAACGATCAACAATCACCCATACTGCATTGTTGCCTTTTGGACTCCGCGGTAGAGCTATCACGAAATCCATGGTTATATGTTCCCACTTCCACTGAGGAATCGGAAGTAGTTGCAATAAACCAGCAACCTTTTGATGTTCAGCCTTAACTTGCTGACAAACCAAGCACTTTGCCACAAAGCGAGCAATCTCCCTCTTCATGCCTTCCCACCAGAAATGCTGTCGTATATCTCGGTACATCTTCGTGCCTCCTGGATGTACGGAATAAGCTGAACTGTGTGCCTCCTTCATAAGTTCTTCACGAATATCTCCCTTTGGCACACACAAACGGCTACCATATCTCAACGAACCATCTTCATGGATCAATAAATCTGTTCGTAGTCCGGCTTTAACCTGTTCTCGAAACTTTTGCAATCTAGGATTCTGCGATTGCGCTGCTTTAATATTCTCGATCAACGACGAATGTACTTGCAGCTGCATCAACTGTCCCGAAGAATGCGGTAGCACAACCTCCAAATCAAATCTTCGAAAGTCTTCCACGAGTCCCTTCTGCGTAGTCAACATCTGAATTGCTGGTAACCGACTGAGCGTTGTTCCCCTCCGAAAGACGGCGCGACATGACGTCTCGCCTGAGATTCGGGGCAGATGCTAATTGGTGCTATCCGTCCACCCCTCCGAAGATGCCAAGTTGATTTATGGCACCATGTATCGAAGGTTTAGACGGATGCGTCCGATGTAGCAGACTTCGTCAGATTCCCCCTCGTTTGAGGGGTTTTTGATTGTGAGGACGCTCTTCCCTGCAGGCGCAAGCCCCTGCAGTTAATTACGCTACCGCGTTGCGGTAACAACTTTCTCCTTCTCCAGATGGTCACTTCGTGTCGTGGGTGTTTGTTTTATTGCCCGTGGATTGTTTACGGAGACTGAGTTATGTCGTCGCCCGTAGGGCGTGGACTAGTCCAAATCCGTATTATCTTAGATTTGGGTTTGGGGGTTTGGTTTGAGGATACGTCAGCCATACTTGAGGCTAAGATCAACTCAAACGTTTGTTAAGGATACGTTAGTCTAACTTTGTGACTAAGATCAACTTAACGGGATCGTTTAGATCCGACAAAAGAGCAATTGGCTCTAATGTTCCAGTTTAAGGACATAGTGGTCCATCATATGTATGGCCGTCGGGACCCGTCACCTCTCTGACGACGTTGAAGGATTACAACGACGGATGTCAGAGGAGTTCAGAGATATACCCTCGAGCCAGAGTTAATTGGGGGGATTCAAAGTCCAGTCTGTTTGAAGGTTTAAGGATACGTTAGCCATCTTTTGAGGCTAAGATCAACTTAAACGGGACCATTTAGATCCGACAAAAGAGCAATTGGCTCTATTGTTCTAGTTTAAGGACGTTGCGGTCCATGGGTAGTTTAAGGACATTGCGGTCCATGGGTAGTTTAAGGACATTGCGGTCCATGGGTAGTTTTAAGACATCTCGGTCAAGGTTAAGGACGTCGTAGTCCATGGGTTTAAGGACCCCACAGTCCGGTATGTGCTTTGGATGCTTCACACGGGTTCACTGCCGTGCTTGGCGAGGACCAGGCTCCGCTCTGGACGTTTTCCACGGGGTCAAAGAGTGACATTATCCGCGTTCCACGTAACCAGGAATTTGTATTAGACATGGGTTTAAGGACCCCACAGTCCATATCAATGTGTGGTCGTCGGGACCCGTCACCTCTTTGAAGACATTGAGAGATTACAATGCCAAGTATCAAAGGAGTGAAGAGATGTACCCTAGAACCGGAATGGCTTAAGTAGTCCTTGGCCCAATTTGGGGTCAAGACGAATTAATTATGTTATGAGTCCATTGGCCCAGTTAATCGCAAATTGAGGACTTATGGCCAGTTTGGGCTAAGTCCAAGCAGGAGAGGCTTTGCCTCTATCCATTTAGGCCAATTGGGCCAAAGCCTAGTGTTAAACACTACAGAGCAGTCAGTGTTGAACACTGGGAATGAGGTTGACAAGTTAGTGTTTAACACTAAGAGATAATTAGTGTTAAACACCAGCAACAAGGCTTTCCAAATTAGTGTTAAACACTAAAACAAATCAGTGTTGAACACTGCAAATAAGGCTTTTTAATTAGTGTTGAACACTAAGGCCCAACAGTGTTTTAACACTGGGTTCGAGAGTTTTAATTTAGTGTTAAACACTAAGGCAAGAGGGGTCACGTGGCAGCACGTGAGAGCGCCCTCCTCCCTTCATTTATTCTGCTGAGATTATCGCGTCTTTCAGAGCATCACGTGCCATCACGTGATGGGCATTCAAATGCCTATGTATTAGAGCTTCTGCCAAGGGTCACGTGGATCACGTGGGGTGCTGCCTCAAAGGGACTTTCTGTAGATCTCTTGGGGGGGTCACGTGATGACACGTGACCCTGCCTCTATGTATTTTGTTTAGAGGCTTTGTTAATCTTTTTTCAGGAATTAAATTCCTCGAGCTGTAAATTTCAGAGGAATTAAATTCCTACTTCCTTTCGAAGACTTATATTCTGGAATAGAGTTTAACTCTGAATTTTCTGTAGGAATTAAATTCCTCATATATGTGAAGAACCAAATAGGGTTAAACCCTAACAAAAGCTTTTTTAAGGAGTTTAAACTTCCATCCTCTGTTAAATTATGATCAAGGGAATTAAATTCCCGCTGTTGCAACAGAACTAGGTTCTTAATTAGGGTTAAACCCTGTTTCTTTCTGTTCTGAAGGAATTAAATTCCCATGATACAGGGTCAAGCCCTAATTTTATTTGAAAGGAATTAAATTCCTATAGTTCTGTGAGAATTAAATTCTCGTGCTTGCATTTCCTCTCTATGTTTTGGATCTGCATGGCAGGATCTCGACCCATTGAGAATTAAATTCTCAACCTTAAGGGGAGATGTGCACTTTGCAGATCCTCTATCAAAGAGAGAAGAAATATGTTCTTCTGTTTTATATTTCAGAGTTAAACTCTGTTGAGAATTAAATTCTCTTTCTTTCAAAAGGCCTTCCCTTTCTTACCTAGGGTTTTTGCAGAAGATCCGAGTCTTTTCAAAGTATCAAAGCTCTCCTCCTTTTTTTTTCTCTGCGTCTGTCTCTTTTTTGTATGTGTCTCTTGGCTCCTATTTATAGGAGAAGCAGCCGAATCAATCAGTTTTTGACGAATCTTCATTAAGAGATTTGATTTGCATCCATCATTTGTTTTGGACCTTTGGATTATTAGGTGAATTTTATTCACCATTGGATTTCAAATCCAGGGGTTCCCTTTTATTATTTCGGTTAGATTTAAAGGGGAAATCTTTCCAAACCCGAGATTTTCCCATAGATAGATCACCTCTGAATCTTTAATTCGATTGGTTCCAGATAGTTGCTTTCCTTTGGAAAGATTTGAATCTCTTTCAGAATTTAATTCTGTTGACGAAATGGGCTTTGAAAGCCGGTCACGTGTGACCACGTGACCCATGGTCACGTGTGGGCACGTGACCCCCCTTGGAACGAGCCTTCCTCTTTCTTTTGCGCTCTGTCTTCTGATTGCTGCTTAAACGTCACGTGCTACCACGTGACCCCTGGTCACGTGTAAGCACGTGACCCTTATTTGAACTCTCTTTCCTTGGTTCATCTGGAGAACGAGTCTGCTGCCTTGAACGTCACGTGTCAACACGTGACCCTGGTCACGTGGAAGCACGTGACATCTTCTGAAGCCTTTTTCTTGACTTGATCAGGGAACCGGTGTGCCTTTGACGCTTGCATTTAAATGTCACGTGTCGCCACGTGACCTTGGTCACGTAGGAGCACGTGACTCTTTCTGAAGCCCCTTTTCTTCAACGTAGTCAGGAAACTGAACTTGCCTTGATGATGTTTTTAGGTGTCACGTGCCAACACGTGACCGCTAGTCACGTGTAAGCACGTGACCCTCTTCTGAAGCTTTTCCCAGAAGCTTTCCTGATTTTAAATCAGGAAACAAATGCCCCCACAGCGTTGTTCTCACGTGTCCGCACGTGAGTGCAACGCTGTCACCTCTTGTGACCGTTGGATTCCTCTAGGGATCTGGGGAGATGAAACGTTTCCATTGCCTTCTATAAATACCTCCGTCTCTTCATAGGAGCCTTCGCTTTGCTCATCTTCTTCTTCTGAGAACTTCTTCTTTGAGAATTTAATTCTCGCTTTCAGAGCTTAGTTCTCTGTCTTGAAACAATCTTCAGAGTTTAACTCTGTTCGAAAAGAATCCTTTTTCCTCAGGTAATGTTCTTGGACAACGATGGACCTTCACATTTCTCTGGATTTTAAATCCAAAACAAGGGTTTTTACCCTTTTTTCTTCATGTTTTCCCATAAGAACCGCTTAACCTTCAAACTGTAGATCTTTTAGGGTTTAGATGATCTTTGGGGAGATGATGATGGCGTTTCAACTCCATGGAATTTAATTTCCATCCAAAATGTTTCTGGGAATTTAATTCCCTTTTCTTAATAAGGAATTTTGATTCCAATGAAGAACTCAGTTTTCTTCACACAGAGGTTTCCTGGGGTCTCTTGGCCCGAGGCTGTTCTTCTGCAATTAATGAAATGGTGGTTTTGTAATGAATCTCATGACCTTTATTTCAGGTACCATGGATGCCCATCTGTATGGTCTTGACGAGATCATTTCCTATGGGAATATTCGTGCATTGGGCCGCAGTCAGAACCAGGAGTTCACCGATGCTCAATGTGCCGAGATTATGAGCCGCTTTGATGAGTACAACCATCGGCTACTCCCCCGTCGCTTTTCTCTTCTGAGGCTGATCGTGCTGGCGATCAGGGAGGCTCTCCCTCTATTCTGTGCTGGTGTGCCGCTTGGGGCATTGGACACCGCCGAGGATAAAGTACACTCGGTGTATCTGATGCACTTGATCTCAAAGAGAAGGCGGGATAATCTCATTGATCTCCTGCATCAGATGTTCCAGCAGTCGGCCATACTTGCCGCCTATCGGAGGGTGGAGGACATTCGTGAGGACCCCGATGCTTGTGATCGTGAGAGGAAGCATACTCGGGAGGTTCGAAATGCTTGGAAAATCTTGAATGCAGTTGATTTTGAGTTTCTCAACCCATGTCCCGCATCTGAAGTTTTACCATTGTAAATGTGTCCTCTGTATTTTGCATGAACCCCTTGAAGTATGAGTGACAATTGTTATTATGTCTTTCTATGTTTGCATGTCTTTTCTCTGGGATTTTATCATTTTGCTACTGTTGTTGTTTGTGCTTTTAATATGCAGGGTACTACTCCATATATTTCCTTTTAAGCGCGCATCAGGTTTAGGCCTCACGTGTTCTGCACGTGGGTCCCTTGATGGGGCGGTTCACAAAATTTTCTCATGCCGTATTTTCAGTGCACAATATTGGATGCAGAGAAAGGGCCTTGGAAATAGTTTCATTTCCTTGATTTTAGATGCCCTTCCTTTTTTGGGCCTTGGAAATAGCCTTACCATGCAAGATTTTTCGCGCACAGCACTTAATGCACTTCTTTATATATGAGGCTATAGCTTTCTTTTCCTTTCACAAAGAGATTTGTATTATTATTTTTTTTTATCTTGGAGTAACTTGTCTTGAGAAACAAACGAGCGCCATGGCCTGCAATCGTCCTCATGCTCGCCGACAGCCATGGGAAGTTCCTATTGAGGAGATGGTCCCCCGCTTTGCTGCTCGGTTGGTGGATCCCCTCCTTACCGACAACGAATGCGACTCAGCCATGCATGAACTCTCGATCCGTAGGGGGTCTCCCCTCCCGATGGGTTCTCTCTGGCTCCGGATGATCCTCATGGCCGTGCTTGCCAACATTCCTCCTCACCCGGCAGAGATGACCCTGGCGATGCTTGATGCGGCGGAAGAAAAGCTCGAGGGCTTTCATGAAGCATGCCTGATTACTCAGGCTCTGAAGGACTGCTTAATTCATCTGCTGAGCGAGATAAAGGCCCGGCGAGCTATTATGTTTGCATTCGCGGACGAACATGGCACCAACCGATGGGGAGCGACTTCTCGCGAGAATCGTCGCTTCGATGTGCTGGAGAAAGCGGAGAGAGAGATGGAGAATTTTGTCCTTTGCTTCATCAACCCCTGTGCCGTTGATCCTGTGTTTGGTGACCTTTTCCGTTAGTGTAGAACCTTTTTAAATTAGTCCCTCCTTTTTTTATGCTTTATGTTGAACTTCCATGTAGGCTCGGTACTCGTGTGTATGTTTCCACTTGCATGAATAAATTTTGTGTTCCTTTTATGAAAATTTTCTTCAATTATCAATACTGTTGTCATGTCGCGTGCACATTAAAGCTTCGAATTTTATTTCTTTTTCGGATGTTCATATGATTGCGAGCACATGCTTGATAGGATAATCATCGGAAAGTTTTTCGTTGCTTTTCATACCGAGTTGTGTGAGCGCGTTCTGGATCGATTATTGCTGTCGATCGGAAGCCCATTTATATGGTCTCGAGCGTGTATGTCCTATTTCTAAGGTTGTGGTCGCAAAGTGAGCTTTCATGGCCTGATAGGGCGACACGTAGCGAACATAAGGTTGTGGCTCTCGATAAAGTTGCCATGTTCACTCGTGAGAGGGTCGAGGCTCATAAGGCCATTGAGAAAGAGCTTGAAGCCCGGCTTGCTTCATATCAGTCCCAACAAGCTCAGGCGGAGGCTCGTCGTTCGGAGATCTTGCGTCATGAAGCCGTGGTCCAACAAAAGCAGGATGAGCTGACCAAGCTGCTGAATCGCCCGCCGGCCTGAAACATTTGTATCTTTTTCTTCCTTTTTGTACATACTCATGGATGAGGGTATTTTTTTTTTGTTTCTTTCATGAATTGTACTTTGTACCCATTTTGGTTTATGAATAAAAGATACATTTTTCTTCTCAATGATGTGTTTCCTTTTCATCGAATGTATTCTGCGGATACTCTACCTCGATCTTCTTGCAGGACAACGATGGCTTAGGATTCAGGGTTAAGATCTGCTTCCTAGGACTTCTGCATTTTACGAGCCGCGAGGGTCTCATAAAGAGTTTTTTCTCCCTACAGGTCGAGAGGATCCCATAGGTGTAAGTTCTTCTTAAGAATCGGGAGGATTCTTAAGCGGGTTTTCCCTTGAGGGTCGTAAGGATCTCACAAGAGAGTTTTTTCTTCCTTACAGGTCGTGAGGGCCTGCAAGTGCTGGATGTGGTCACCCTTGTCCGTGTTTCACGGGGTCAGAGGCTCTATTAAGGTATCGTAGTTTAAAGATATCACGGTCAAGGTTAAGGACCTCATAGTCCGTGGATTTAAGGACTCCACAGTCCGCCGTTAATTTTAAGACATCACGGTCAAGGTTAAGGACCTCATAGTCTGTGGATTGAAGGACTCCACAGTCCGCTGTTAGTTTTAAGACATCACGGTCAAGGTTAAGGACCTCATAGTCCGTGGATTTAAGGACTCCACAGTCCGGTGTTTGGTTGCAGGGACCCGTCACCTCTTTGAAGACGTTGAGGAATTACAACGCCGGGCATCAAAGGAGTGAAGAGATGTACCCTTAAACCAAGGCAAGACCTGTAGGGAATCGGGGTGGTTGATCGTTAGTTTTAAGACATCACGGTCAAGGTTAAGGACGTCATAGTCCGTGGATTTTAAGGACTCCACAGTCCGGTATTTGCTCTGGATGCTTCACACGGGTTCACTGCCGTGCTTGGCGAGGACAGGGCTCCGCTCTGGACGTTTTCCACGGGGTCAAAGAATGACATTATCCGCGTTCCACGTAACCAGGAATTTTGCACTAAATGCTCCACACGGGTTCACTGCCGTGCTCGGCGAGGACTAGGCTCCGCTCTGGATGCTTCACACGGGTTCACTGCCGTGCTCTGCGAGGACCAGGATCCGCTCTGGACGTTTTCCACGGGGTCAAAGAGTGACATTATCCGCGTTCCACATGACCAGGAATTTTGCACTAGATGCTTCACACGGGTTCACTGCCGCGTTAGGCGAGGACTAGGCTCCGCTCTGGATGCTTCGCACGGGTTCACTGCCATGCTCTGCGAGGACCAGGATCCGCTCTGGACGTTTTCCACGGGGTCAAAGAGTGACATTATCCGCGTTCCACGTGACCAGGAATTTTGTACTAGATGCTTCACACGGGTTCACTGCCGCGTTAGGCGAGGACTAGGCTCCGCTCTGGATGCTTCGCACGGGTTCACTGCCATGCTCTGCGAGGACCAGGATCCGCTCTGGACGTTTTCCACGGGGTCAAAGAGTGACATTATCCGCGTTCCACGTGACCAGGAATTTTGCACTAGATGCTTCACACGGGTTCACTGCCGCGTTAGGCGAGGACTAGGCTCCGCTCTGGATGCTTCACACGGGTTCACTGCCATGCTCTGCGAGGACCAGGATCCGCTCTGGACGTTTTCCACGGGGTCAAAAAGTAACATTATCCGCGTTCCACGTGACCAAGAATTTTGCACTAGATGCTTCACACGGGTTCACTGCCGCGTTAGGCGAGGACTAGGCTCCGCTCTGGATGCTTCGCACGGGTTCACTGCCATGCTCTGCGAGGACCAGGATCCGCTCTGGACGTTTTCCACGGAGTCAAAGAGTGACATTATCCGCGTTCCACATGACCAGGAATTTTGCACTAGATGCTTCACACGGGTTCACTGCCGCGTTAGGCGAGGACTAGGCTCCGCTCTGGATGCTTCACACGGGTTCACTGCCGTGCTCTGCGAGGACCAGAATCCGCTCTGGACGTTTCCCACGGGGTCAAAGAGTGACATTATCCGCGTTCCACGTAACCAGGAATTTTGCTGAATATATCCGCATTTCACGGGGTGAAGGTTTGACTGTTGGCGATATGTATACCACCGAGCCATGGAACTGGGAGTTGCCGCTGTTCCGCTTAGCTTGAAGTTGTGTCCGTTGTTACGAGACGAGTGTCGGGATGGTCTTTAGGTCGCTTGTGGCCCGTCGAGATTTAGCTTCTTTCTTTGGTGAAACCTGGGGGAGGGAGGTACGTTCCCTTTTTGTTTATGCCATTGGATTGTATACAGGGTGTGATGGAACATCACCTGTAAGGCATACATTTTATTTTTATTTTATTTCTTTTTCCGCGATGCTCTATCGTTTCAGCTTTTATGTCGCGAAGGTCGCGATTGCCCCATCATTTCGGCTATTTTTTCGCGGTGCCCAATCATTTCGGCTATTTATTTATTTTCTACTCGCTGCTTTTTTATTGCGAGTTGCCCCATCATTTCGGCTGTTTTTTTTTATGCCTTCATTCTTACTTGCTGCTTTTTATTGCAAGTTGCCTCATCATTTCGGCTATTTTGTAGGCATGTGTGGCTTGCTAGCTTTTTCGCCGCAAGCTCGGGTTTTGGACACCGATTTCGGCATCAGTATCGCTGCAACTGGGATGTTGCCAGGAGCGAATCATCATTTGCCATGAAAGAACTTGGGATTTGATACCGGTTTAGGCATCAGCATCGCTGCAACTGGAATATTGCCGGGAGCGAATCATCATTTGCCTCTGTCGATGTTGAACAAAGGTGGCTTAGCAAACAGGGTTAAGGTCCTGTCGACTAAGGCTTTTGACTTCATGAGCCGTAAGGGTCTCACAAAGGTATTTCTCCCTACAAGTCGTGAGGATCTTGCAGGTGTATTTTTTCCTTAGGGATCGTGAGGATTCCTAAGTGTATGTTTCTCTGTAAGTCGTAAGGATCCTACAAGAGGGTTTTCTCCTTATGGGTCGAGAGGACCTACAAGGGTTGGACTTTGCTGGGGAAATGTTTATTCGCGCCCGTGGATTGTATACAAGGGTCAGTATTGAGCCTCTTGTAGGGCAATATCGGAGGTTGTGGAGGATTTTCTTAAGAACAGGTTCAGGTTTCTGTAACTTAAGACTTTCAAATCTCATGAGCCGTGAGGGTCTCATAAGAGAATTCTCCTTACGAGTCGTGAGGATCTCGTAAGTGTATTTTCTCCTTAGGAATCGTGAGGATCCCTAAGTGTGCTGCTCCTTTGTGAGTCGTAAGGATCTCACGCAGGTGGTTTCTCCTTACAAGGTCGAGAGGACTCTGTAAGTGTCCTTTAACGAGGTTGCGCCCTTTCGGGTTTTCACAAACACTCGCCGGTAGTCCTGCTGTTTTTACTCACGGAGCCCTTTCGGGTTTTCATCCGTGCCCATTTTGCTTATAGACATACCGTTTTTGTTTTTTTTATTATTCTTTTTTACTTTTTTTTTTACAAGGTCGCGCCCTTTCGGGTTTTCACGAACACTTGCCGGCAGCCCTGCTGTTTTTACTCACGGAGCCCTTTCGGGTTTTCATCCGTGCCCACTTTGCTTATGGGCATACCGTTTTTTTTTTTTTATCATCTTCTTCTTTTTTTTTATTTATCCATCTCGTCAACCTAAGGATGTTGAGGTAGTAGTTTAGGGACGTTTCGGTCCGTCGTTAGTTTAAGGACGTTTCGGTCCGCCGTTAGTTTAATTGAAAGAGCTGGAGATCTTTATTTTACCAAACTTTACCTAAACTTAAACCTAGCAAGTTTCCTAATCCTAGTATAACTCAAATTAGTTTTTGTGATAAAAGATCCAACACCCTTTGGAATTAGCTCGTAAGAACATTTAGGAAATTAACACCATCCCTGTGGACCGACCCGTATTCACCGGCTAGCTACCAAGCGACGCCGTTCTTGATTGTGGTAACATATATTTTTGATCGTAAAATTCCTCTAAATCAAATGGCGCCGTTGTCGGGGATGGCGTGTTATTTTCTTTTTGTAATTTCGGGTTAATATAAAATTGAAAACTCATAAAAACTGAAAAAAATAATTGTATTGTTCGAAGGGTATTTTCGTGTGAATTTTGCAGGATAGACGAACGAGTTCGGATCTGGAAAAATCCAGAGAGCAAAACAACAAATATTAAATCTGAACAAACAGAGCAATATCACAACAGACAACAGAAGAAATTTGGAGGACCGAGTCAGCAGGTCTGTAGGGTGTTTTTCGTCCCCCCAGTGAGATGGGAATACGCGCGCGCTTGTCAGGCGCACTACAGATTCCCCCGGCCTAGGGTAGGCCGGGGTTTATTGATTGTGGGGATCCGAATCTCCGGCAGCCGCAGACTAAGCTGCCGTTAATTACCCCTCGCCTTTAGGGCGAGAGAACCTCCGATTAACGGGTTAAACTGGTCATGCGAACTCAATGTGCAGTGTACGTGTGTTGTGTTTTGAAAGGGGGGTTTTGGATATATCGGGAGCCACGCAGAGTTTTTACGGGGGTCCCGCTACCCGGATAGCGGGCTGGGGGTCAAGAGGGCTAGCAGCCCCCTTGCGGGGTTCGGGGCAGCGCCCCGGCCCGAAAATTTTTTGGAGGGGGAGAATATGGCGGAGTATGTATATGTGTGAATTTGTATACATATGTATATGTATATGTATATACATAAAAAGAGGGGAAAAAGGCATCCAAGGGATGCGTGGGGCAGCACCTTGGGCGCTGTGCGCTTAGGTGCTGTGCGCAGGTGCGCAAGCGCGCGCGCCACGTGTCGGCACGCGGGCGCCTTGCGCACTTGCGCAGGTGCGCAAGCGCGCGCGCCACGTGTCGGCACGCGGGCGCCTTGCGCACTTGCGCAAGCGCGCGCCACGTGTCGGCACGCGGGCGCCTTGCGCACTTGCGCAGGTGCGCAAGCGCGCGCGCCACGTGTCGGCACGCGGGCGCCTTGCGCACTTGTGCTGCGCGCCGGAGAGGCACAAGAGGCTTTTAGCCTAAAAAAAAAGGATTTCTCAAAGGAGAAATCAGAGAGGAGTCGGGCTCCTGAATGTGTTTTGGGTTTAATGGAAGTGGTTCTTCTTCTTCCTTCTGTCGCTTGCTGGATCTTGAAGATCAAGAGATGTGAAATCTCAAAATCTCTCCTTTTTAAGATCTGATGACAGATCCAAGTTCCCCTTTGTGGGTTTTGTGGTGGAAAACTATTTAGTTTTGAAAAAGGAAGAGTAAAACTCTTGATTTAATTCAAAAGAAAGAAGAAGGTTTTAGAACCTTGAAGAAGGAGGAAAGAGCTCAGCTCTGAAACTTTTTTGGAGAGAGAAAAAGTTGTTTAGATATTTCATTATCTTTGCCTTTATAGGCCATACATTTTACACATAGCCCCTTGGGCTTCACAAAATGGCATTTTGCCATCCCATGGCTCATGTGCCATTTCATTTTTGCACATAAGCCATGGGCTTACAAAATATTGGCTTTATGCCCATTTTGTTTACATTCATGCATAAAAAAAAATTGCATAAAAAATTATTTATGACATGATTTATATTTTAGCATGGGGAGGGTCGGCCGCTTCATGTTTCGGACTCGACCTGGGCATGGGCCCACTTGACCCGAGCTTGGGCCCACCTGGCTTGGGGTTGACCTTGACTTTGACTCGGTCAACCGGGGTGTAAATTTTTACCCCAACAAAGTGCCCCCCATCAATAAATGCACACCGCACATTTGAGTTGTGTGCATGAAATTGATGGATCTTGAAGCTGAACTTCGAGGTGGAACCTCATTCCAGAGGCGAAGCATTCATCCCGGGGAGCATGATTCCCGGGGATCGGAGCATGATTCCAGGGTTCGGAGCATCATTCCGAAAGGCAGAGCATAATTCCAGAGATCGGAGCATCTTTCCGAAGAGCGGAGCATAATTCTAGGGATCGGAGCATCATTCCGATGGGCGGAGCATG
The DNA here is from genome assembly GCA_030015575.1 of Agapanthus africanus. Lineage (NCBI taxonomy): Eukaryota > Viridiplantae > Streptophyta > Magnoliopsida > Asparagales > Amaryllidaceae > Agapanthus > Agapanthus africanus. The sequence goes on from JASDDO010000028.1 coordinate 113,475,810, forward strand.
GTTCTCGGGTTTGGAGCATCATTCCGAAGGGCGGAGCATAATTCCAGATATCGGAGCATCTTTCCGAAGAGCGGAGCATAATTCCAGAGATCGGAGCATCGTTCCGATGGGCGGAGCATTATTCCAGGGATCGGAGCATCGTTCCGATGGGCGGAGCATTATTCCAGGGTTCGGAGCATCGTTCCGATGGGCGGAGCATGATTCCAAGGATCGGAGCATCATTCCAATTTGCGGAGCATCATTCCAGGGATCGGAGCATCATTCCGATGGGCGGAGCATCATTCCAGGGGATCGGAGCATCATTCCGATGGGCGGAGCATCATTCCAGGATTCGGAGCATCATTCCGAAGGGCGGTGCGCATGATTCCAGAGATCGGAGCATCTTTCCGAATAGCGGCAGACATTTTGACCGAAGCATAATTTCGATGCGGAGGTTGATTCCCAGGCGAAGCATAATTCCGACAGAGAAGGCAAATACTCCGAGGCGAAGCACGATTTCGACATTGGGTACATTCTGAGACGGAGCATGATTCCGGCGCAGAGCTTGTCGGTTGACTTGATTCCAAGGCGAAGCATAATTTCGACAGGGAAGGCAGGTACACCGAGGCGGAGCTTGATTTCGACACAGGGTGTATTCTGGGACGGAGCATGATTCCGCCGTAGAGGTTGTTGGTTTGATTTGATTTGGGTTGACATCAGCATCGCTACACTGGAATATGGTACCAGGAGCGAATCATCATTTGTCCTGAGAGGATTTTGGGATTGGTTTTGGTTGGCATCTGCATTGCTGCACTGGAATAATGCCAGGAGCAACTCATCATTTGCCCCGGGAGGATTTGGATTTGGTTTTTTTTTGTTTGGCATCTGCATTGCTGCACTGGAATAATGCCAGGAGCAACTCATCATGTGCCCCGAGAGGATTTGGGAATTGGTGCCTTAGGAGACATGTTTAGATCCCTGTCACCTAAGGCTTTTCCATATTGTGAGTCGTAAGGGTCTCACAAAGCATTTTCTCCCTACGGGTCGTAAGGATCCCGTAGGTGTATTTTCTCCTTAGGAGTCGTGAGGACCCCCAAGTGTGTTGCTCCTTTGTGAATCGTAAGGATCTCACGCGGGAATTTTCTCCTCACAAAGTCGAGAGGACTTTGCGAGTGCATTTCATCTCTTTTTTTTTTACGAGTCTGCGCCCTTTCGGGTTTTCACAAACTCGCCGGCAGTCCTGCTGTTTTTACTCACGGCGCCCTTTCGGGTTTTCATCCGTGCCCATTTTGCTTGTGGACAAACCATTTTTTTATTTTATTTTATTTTGTTATTCTTTTTTTTTATTTTTTTTATTTTTTTATTTATTTTTGGAGAGATCGGGATTGTTTTACGCCCGTGGATTGTATACGGTTTTGCAGGATGTATGATCCAGACCGTAGGGCCGGAAAAATTTTGGGACACTGTTGGCGTCTGCATCGCTGCACTGAAATATGGTACCAGGAGCGACTCATCATTCGCCATTGGGGTATGGGATTTGGAATTTGGTTGGCGTCTGTATCGCTGCACTAGAATATGGTACCAGGAGCGACTCATCATTCGCCACTTGGGGATTGGGGAGCGATGGCTTAGGAGACAGGTTTGGATCCCTATCACCTAAGACTTTTCAACTTTATGGGCCGTGAGGGTCCCATAAAAGCATTTTCTCCCTACGAGTCGTAAGGATCCCGCAGGTGTATTTTCTCCTTAAGAGTCGTGAGGACTCCTAAGTGTGTTTTTCCTTGGTGAGTCGTAAGGATCTCACGAAGGTTTGTTCTCCTCATGCATCGTGAGGACACATGAGTGGGTCTTTCCAATGAAGCATAATTCTAAAGGCGGAGACCAGCCGCGTAACTGGTGGTTGCGGTGGGGCATGGGTATGCTGAGAATTATTTGAACCCGTGGATTGTATACGGCAGTCAATTTGGGGACTGGCCGTAGGGCAGGGAGAATTTTGGAAATTTGAATTTTTGTTGGCGTCTGCATCGCTGCACTGGAATATGGTACCAGGAGCGACTCATCATTCGCCCTTGTTTTTTTTTTTTCATTTTACCGCGATTGCTCTATCATTTCAGCTTTTCTTATCGCGAAGGTCGCGATTGCCCTATCATTTCCGCTATTTATTCGCGGTTGCCTCATCATTTCGGCTTTATTTTCATTTTTATTTTTACTCGCTGATTTTTATTGCGAGTTGCCCCATCATTTCGGCTTTTCTTTATTTTTCTTTTATTTACACATTTTTTTTATTTACATTTTTTTTTACATTCCCAGTTTAACGACTTAGAGGTCGACTGTTCCCAGTTTAATGACGTGGTGGTCGACTGTTCTCAGAGAAAGGCAGATGTCTGAGAGAATCTGTTTCACGAAGAACTTCGGTCTCCGTTTGTATGAAATTGGTGGTCGCATCTTGACTGTTTACTAACACGCCTTTGGACAATTCTATCTCTCCTGCCTTGTATTGCTTTTCGACCCAATCTTTGAAGACGAAGCAGTCTTCAATGGCGTGACCTATCACTCTGTGATAGGGGCAGTATTTGGGGTCGTCGGTCCTATTCTCTTCCTGCGGTCTTTTTGACTCTGGCAGTTGTAGACCGTTCTTCAGGGCGTCTTTGAATATTTTACGGATTTTGTCCCTTCTGAAGGAATAGACCTTATCCAGCTTCTCTTTCAGTGGAGATTCTCCTCCCTCTCCGAACACTGGCTTCCGAGACTGGTTGGCGCTAGGCCCGCTCATCCCTTGCTTATTTCGGTTAGCCGAAGTGTTGAAAGATTCAGAATCATCGGAGTTTACGCCTTTGCGATTATCGTCCTTTCGGTTTCTCCAGGACCTATTGTTATTTTGGGAGTCAGAGGAGGACTCCTGCTTTGAGCGTTCCAACATCTGGACTTTTCTGGTCAGCTCTTGGAATGTTTTGAGACCCGCGGTATATAGAAACGGGGCCATCCAATTGTTGAGATTTCCGATGAGGAGACTGACAGATTGGTCCTGCTCTATCGGTGGTTCACATTTGACGGAGAGATTGCGCCATCGGGTTATAAAATCCGTGTTGCTTTCGTTGTTCTTGGGCTTGGTCCTTACGAGCTCGGCAATGGTGATCTTATCGCTGACGTTCATGAACCTTTGTCGAAACAAAGATTCCATTTGGACGAAAGTAGTAACGGAGCCATCTGGTATGCTCGCGTACCAGTCGAAAGCAACATCGGTCAGGCTATTAACGAACTGGCGGAGGAGAAGCGCATCATTGCCCCCAGTATTCCCGCATGAGGCTTTGAAGTGGGCGATGTGTTGATTCGCATTTCCCGTCCCATCGAATCTTCCGAATTTAGGGATGACATAGCCGCTAGGAAACTCTACCAGATCATACTGAGCAGGATATGGTCTCCCACTACTGCTGATATCTTTTTGCGCTTCGGCTTCGGCCACCAATGTTTTGACTTTGCTGGCAACCAAATCCATGATTTGATCTTGAGTTAGCGGGCTACTGTCATCGGTAGCCAAGACATTTCCCGAGATAGGATGCAACTGATTTTCATGCGGTCCGCCCACTTTTGGATTTGGGGGAACGGGCGTCGGCTGTTTCGAGACACCGTTTCCTGGTTCATGAGAGCCCTGCGCTTGATTGGGCGGCTGAGAGGCAAGTCGGGCCGTGAGCTGCATCACGACATTCGTCAAGTCATCGATTTTGGAGTAGAGTCTGGCCATCTCCTTGTCTTTGTTTCTGAGCTGCTTTCGGAGCTCTTGAAGCAGCTCTTGCTCCGCGGTCCTGGGGCGGAAAGTCGGCTCTTCTTCGCTTTCCGAGCCCGACTCCTCATGGACCGAAGGGTCTTTCTGCCTATCATCCTCATCGAGAGGGTTTTCATCACCCAGCAGAGGCGGCTGTTCTTGGGAAGCGGCCACCACATTCAAGCCAGATCGGGTTTGAGATGTGGTAGCCCCATCCTTACTTTTGCTGCGCGTGCCCACCGTGTAGACAGTGTGGATCACATACCCAGCCATTTCCTCATCTTCAGCGGGGTAACCCTGTTCTTCGAACCTCATGAGGTTTAGCCTGGCCGGAGCCCTAGCCCTTTTGTTGGCTCTATATCTGAGCCTTTTCTCCCTCAGCTTCTCGATTTTGAAGGCTTGGCGGGTATCCGCTACCCGGGAAGCCATTGTGAGTTGATCAGAGGGGAGCTTAGAGAAGACACCCGATCGAGCAGTGGTCAGGGGCACCGCTGGAGCATGCTCGGGACGCATTGTAGCTTTGTTGGTGTTGATGGCCTTGCCCCCAGCTAGGGCCAAGGAAATTCGTTCAGACACCGACTTGCGTTTGGGTTGGGGCACCCTTGAGATCACCACATTTGGTCTCCTGCCTTTCGAGACCGGTTTGTTTGCCACCGGGGCTTGAGGAGCTGGGATGGCGCCAATCGGCATGAACACAATAGAGCCGAATGGTAGCAGCGGCTCCTCCCATTGTCGCCCGAGACTGGCCGGAAGGACCGTCCTAGAGTCTATCCTCATCGTGTAGGAGACGGGAGATGAGTTCATCGTCGGAAGGTGATTGCTTGAAAATCTGCATGAAAAAGCATTATTTTTAGTATAAATACAGGTATGTATATTTATTGAGTTCGCATGAACGCTTAACCCGAAATATGGGAGGAGAGATTGGTCCCACCGGGCGTGCCAGAATCTGTAGGGTGTTTTTCGTCACCCCAGTGAGATGGGAATACGCGCGCGCTTGTCAGGCGCACTACAGATTCCCCCGGCCTAGGGTAGGCCGGGGTTTATTGATTGTGGGGATCCGAATCTCCGGCAGCCGCAGACTAAGCTGCCGTTAATTACCCCTCGCCTTTAGGGCGAGAGAACCTCCGATTAACGGGTTAAACTGGTCATGCGAACTCAATGTGCAGTGTACGTGTGTTGTGTTTTGAAAGGGGGGTTTTGGATATATCGGGAGCCACGCAGAGTTTTTACGGGGGTCCCGCTACCCGGATAGCGGGCTGGGGGTCAAGGGGGCTAGCAGCCCCCTTGCGGGGTTCGGGGCAGCGCCCCGGCCCGAAAATTTTTTGGAGGGGGAGAATATGGCGGAGTATGTATATGTGTGAATTTGTATACATATGTATATGTATATGTATATACATAAAAAGAGGGGAAAAAGGCATCCAAGGGATGCGTGGGGCAGCACCTTGGGCGCTGTGCGCTTAGGTGCTGTGCGCAGGTGCGCAAGCGCGCGCGCCACGTGTCGGCACGCGGGCGCCTTGCGCACTTGCGCAGGTGCGCAAGCGCGCGCGCCACGTGTCGGCACGCGGGCGCCTTGCGCACTTGCGCAAGCGCGCGCCACGTGTCGGCACGCGGGCGCCTTGCGCACTTGCGCAAGCGCCGGAGAGGCACAAGAGGCTTTTAGCCTAAAAAAAAAAGGATTTCTCAAAGGAGAAATCAGAGAGGAGTCGGGCTCCTGAATGTGTTTGGGTTTAATGGAAGTGGTTCTTCTTCTTCCTTCTGTCGCTTGCTGGATCTTGAAGATCAAGAGATGTGAAATCTCAAAATCTCTCCTTTTTAAGATCTGATGACAGATCCAAGTTCCCCTTTGTGGGTTTTGTGGTGGAAAACTATTTAGTTTTGAAAAAGGAAGAGTAAAACTCTTGATTTAATTCAAAAGAAAGAAGAAGGTTTTAGAACCTTGAAGAAGGAGGAAAGAGCTCAGCTCTGAAACTTTTTTGGAGAGAGAAAAAGTTGTTTAGATATTTCATTATCTTTGCCTTTATAGGCCATACATTTTACACATAGCCCCTTGGGCTTCACAAAATGGCATTTTGCCATCCCATGGCTCATGTGCCATTTCATTTTTGCACATAAGCCATGGGCTTACAAAATATTGGCTTTATGCCCATTTTGTTTACATTCATGCATAAAAAAAAATTGCATAAAAAATTATTTATGACATGATTTATATTTTAGCATGGGGAGGGTCGGCCGCTTCATGTTTCGGACTCGACCTGGGCATGGGCCCACTTGACCCGGGCTTGGGCCCACCTGGCTTGGGGTTGACCTTGATTTTGACTCGGTCAACCGGGGTGTAAATTTTTACCCCAACAAGGTCAACTGCGGAACCGCGGTCAAAGGTGCGTTTCGGCGGCGGAACCGCGGCTCTCTTGTGACGTCATCGCGTTGAAAAATCACTATGAGCTTTCTCTCTCCTCCTCTGAATCCCCTGATATCTCCTCTGTAAATTTGCCTTCAGGATTCTTTGCACTTAAAAAAAAATTCTCCCCCTTCCAATAACTTGATCTCGTGCAGGATTCTTTGCGCCACGCTAAAAAAATTGTTTGCAAGTGTTTGATTGTGTTTACTGCTTTGCATTCTTTAATTTGACTTTAAGGGGATTTTACACCAATCCAGATTGGGTGGGGATTTCATCACCCTTCCCAGGACCCCAAAAATCATATAAGGCATATTGCATTGTCCATCAATTAATTAAAAAAAAATTAGACTCAGCCCTAAGAATTTCGCGCTCAATAGGACAAAAGAATAGTTGTAGGCATCGATCGTTGATCCTAACCTGACTTTGTGGTGCCTAGGCTAGACAGGTAGTGAAAGATAACTTTAAAAGGCCCGTCTCACGGTGATTCGTGAGCGGATCCCTCATTTCTCTACTTGTGCTTACCTGGCCACAATTGGCGGTGAAGAGGCGGTTTGAGGTCCTACTTCTTGCCCTTTGGAACAGTTAGGAGATGTCTAGCTGACCCTAGATCTAAGCTTGATTGTGCATTTGTGATTGATTGAACGTGTGTCTAAACCTTTTATCGAAAATCTTTTTTGCAAAAAGCTCCACATAAAAAAAAGCACAAAACAGAATTTTTTTTACAAAAACTTGCAACTTGTCGCTAACAAATCCGTGCACCCCACATTCTTTTTCTTCCCCTTCTTACATCATGGGTACCCCACCTCCCAAAACTCTTGCAGAACTTTGGTACCCTCATCCAAACATTGCTTCATACGCGAATTGTTTTGGTCGAATTACGGACGATCCCTTCATGCCCAAAATTTCTTTAAAAGATCGAATAGAAGCGTCTAGGAGAAACAATTCGACTCCACAATCCACTTTGTATCAACCATTTCAACCTTCACCACCTTCTTATGTTGATACTACTTTTTCGAGTCCTGTTGTATCTCCGAAACCCATGTCTATCGCTGAACATATTGAACAATCTCGTAACCGATCTTTCACTCCTGTCAACACTTCTAGTTCTTGGGATTAACGAGTCCATTCACCTTTTTATCCAAATGTTGATCCTACTCCTGTCCAACCATTCAATTCCTACCAGTCCTACCCGACTTTCACACCTTCCATAGACATTGCTTCTATACAATCATTTGGGAGTTTCCGAAATCCAAACAATTTTGAATCTTTTACTGAAATCCCTTCATAACCCATGTCTAGTCTAGAACAGTCGTTGGAAGCGTATATGGTAGCGACAAACCAAATGATGAGGAATGTGGATGCGTCCATGGCCTCCCTTATACAACCTAGCGAACCGGTAGCTAGTTACAAACTAGCTCCAAAAATTCCAATGTATAATGCGGCAGTTGGACAGATCGATAATTTGAGTGGAGAAAGTGAGCTATACACCCTTCCAAATCAAACCTACCCATCACCAATTGAATCCCACAACTCCGGTTTTGAATGTCTATCAAGTGTCCCAAATGATTCACCAGTTAAAAATAAAACATTTAATGAGTTGTGAGACTTTGTAGTGCTTAATTTGCCAGATTGTGAAGAGCCCTTTTCGAGTGAAACCATCACAATCCTTTTAACCTCTACACCTCCAATCTAGAACCAGAATTGATAAATATCCATGCCTTTGATGAGGTGTCTAAAAAAATTGATTTTCACTTAATTGAGGATATTGACGCCGGGAATATTTTGGATGATGAACCCGTAGATTTGACTGAAATTTTATCTCCAATACATCATTCCGAGTCATTAAATGTTTCTCCCGAACCTCATATGCGTCTTGATTTTGATGATAATGGCATGGATGGGATAACTTTTGAGGAGAATTATGTGGATAGTATTGATGAGAGTATTGAGGATGAACCATTTTTGTTTGATGAGTCGGATTTTCCAATTCATCCTCCAGAACCTTTAACTGTTATACTTCCTAAATCAACCTCCCTCCTTTCCATCGTTCCGACCACGCAAAAGATCACGCAGGAGGACTGTGAGCTTGAAAGATTTCTATTCGATCACGGCAGTTTGGACGCCACTAGTGCGTTCCTCTTTGAATCTGACACAGTTCTCACAGCCGATAATGATTACGAGTGCTTCACTTTTTCAGACGATTTTGAAGACTCACCGTCCAAGTTTGAGCCCTTTGAATTTTCGGACGAGTTAGTTGAACCATCGGACTCGGTTTCTTACAGTCATTTCGAACCATTGATGGAATCCTTCAAGTTCGAGACAGTTTCCTTAGGTGAGAATAAGACTATTCATAAATCACTCCCCTTCGTCCTTTCCATCGTTTCGACCGCGCAAGAATCCGTCGCGCTTCCATTTTCAATGGATGGTTTACTAAGTTCAATATACCCATGTTTTCTCGCGAATCTTGAGGGATTTGACCCCATTTCTCTACAGGTTGATAAATTAGCACCATCGCTTTTAACACATTGGTCATCACAAATTGCGCTAATTTATTCACTCGATTTATACCCTCAAGTTCGTACTACACTTCTTTCTCTTTTCCGCCATTCTTCTCCTCCACCGAGACCATATTCCACCCTTCTTCCCATACGGTCTCGTGTGTTTCTCAACTCCTTTCTCTACACTCCATTCTTCCACCAACCCTACCATTATCACAATAGAATTTTTGAATGGTTGGTGCTAACCATTGGTCTGTGTAAGGCCTTGTATCGTTTGATTTTTCTCCTCCCTAACTCTGAACTTTAACGTTTAAACAGTGGAAACACTGTTTCACTTAAGTTTGGGGGGGGGGGCTTTTTGTATATATATTTTGTTTTTTTTTTGTTTTTTTTAACAATAAAAAAAAATAAACAGGGGAGTGCCGCCATTTTATACCCTCTTGGTCTAGCCTGACAGTGAGGACATTGTCAAGTTTAAGTTTGGGGGTATGCTCGGTAAGCCTTCTTCCTTCGCATTCATGTGTATATTCTTACATTTGCATACTTATTTTAAAACCCATAAAAATTGAAAAATTTGAAAAATTAGAGGCCATTTGTTTCCAGTTTAACGACATAGAAGTTATCTGACGGGGAGCTTAGAGAAGATACCCGATTGAGCAGTTCTCAAGGACACCGCTGGAGCTTGCATTAGATGCCTTATTACTTTGTCGGTGTTGATGGCCTTGCCCCCAGCTGGGGCCAAGAAAAGTCATTCAAATACCGACTTGCATTCGAATATGGCAATTGGAAATTGTTAACCTGCTAATAGAAACATTATTTTAGTATAGGCAATCGATATGTATATTGATTGAGTTCGCATGAACGTTTAACCCGAAATATGGGAGGAGAGATCAGTCCCACCGGGCGTGCCAGAACCTGTAAGGTGTTTTTCGTCACCCCATTAAGATGGGAATACGCGTGCGCTTGTCAGGCGCATTACAGATTCCCCCTGCCTAGGGTAGGCTGGAGTTTATTGATTGTAGGGATCCGAATCTCCGGCAGCCGCGGACTAAGCTGCCGTTAATTACCCCTCGCCTTTGGGGCGAGAGAAACTCCGATTGACGGGTCAACTATTCATGCGAACTCAATGTGCAGTGTTGTGTTTTGAAGGGGTTTTGGATATATCGGGGCCTCGCAGAGTTTTTACGGGGGTCCTGCTACCCGGATAGCAGGCTGGGGGTCATGGGGGCTATCAGCCCCCTTGCGGGGTGCGGGGCAACGCCCCATTAGAAATTTTTTCTAACGGGGGAGGTGTTTTTAGTGTGGAGTATATGTGTATATATACATATACATATATATATAAAAAGGGAAAGGGTCATCCAAAGGATGCGTGGGAAAAAGCGCCAATGCTTTGGGCGCTCGCGCTTTGAGCGCAAGGACGCTAGCGCTTTAGGCGCTAGCCCCCCACGTACCAGGCACGTGGGCGCTGGCGCTTTGAGCGCCAGCGCCCCACGTGCAAGGCACGTGGACGCTTGGGCGCTAGCGCTCTGAGCGCAAGAGCACTAGCGTCCCACGTACCACGCACGTGGACGCTCGGGCGCTAGCGCTTTGGGCGTTAGCGCTCTGAGCGCAAGAGCGCTAGCGCCCCATGTGCCAGGCATGTGGGCGCTCGGACGCTAGCGCTTTGGGCGTTAGCGCTCTGAGCGCAAGAGCGCTAGCGCCCCACGTGCCGGACACGTGGGCGCTCGGGCGCTAGCGCTTTGAGCGCTAGCGCCCCACGTGCCAGACACGTGGGCACTCGGGAGGTAAAAGGGACTTGGTCCCTACAAAGGGAGTTGTACTCCCAGAAAGGAACACTTATTATTTTGTGTGTGGGGGGGGGGAGGAGTTAAACTCCTAGGATATTTTGAAGCTGATGAAGAGGCTTCTCCCCTTGAACCCTGGATTTTCTCCAAAGTGGGGTTCTGGAGATGGGTCTCCGTCTTCTTCTTTTGTTGGCCGGATTTAGAAGATCAAGAAGTATGAGATTTTTAAAAATCTCTCCTTTCTGAGATCTGATGGATGATCTGAGTTCCTCTTTGTGGGTTTTGTGGTGAAAAACTATTTAGTTTTATAAAAGGAAGAGTAAACTCTTGATTTAATTCAAGAGAAAGAAGAAGGTTTTAGAACCTTGAGGAAGGTGTAACAACCCTAAATTTCCAATACAAGTTTTTACAAAAAAAATTCAAAAAATCCATAAAGGGGTATTTTAGCCTGAGCACAAGTTATAAGTAATTATTTTTCTTTTTAATTACAAGTTAAAAGAATGTAACAACTCCATTTTTAGTGTACAAAAAGTTGCTTTAAAATTAATGTATACTTGGGGTATTTACATTTATTGTTATTACTTTAAGTAATTAATTAGCTCCATGATTACAAGAAAGAGCTTATAGCTTATTGGTAATACCTTGCACTGCTGAACCAAGCCACCAGAGTTCAAATCTCATACCCCACATTATTTTTAATATTGATTTTTTTAAAAACCTTTAGAATACCAAGAGTTTACACGTGCATATCTCACAAAAACCCCACTACACCCAAAGATGTAACATTTCCAGGAGTTAGATGAACCGTCGGGGGGGATCCCGGCCGCCTGACTCGGCCGGGAATCGTCCAAATCGGCCTTGACTCGGTCTGACTCCGTCCTCAGACCGAGTCACGGCCGAGTCACGGCTGAGTCGGCCGATTCAGGCGACGGCCCCAATATGAAAGTTGTGTCTTTTCATATTCCCTATGCACATGCAAAATTTCAGCCTCAGACCACTTCCAGAGCTCTTTTAAAACCCTAATTACTCTACTTTTAATACATTTTTTTAATACATTTTATCACATTTTTCATTTTAACTTTTCATCTACCCTAACCCTAGTCTACCCTATAAATTCACCCCCTACCATCTACCCTCTCACCCAAAAATCCTGAGCCCACTCTCTCAAAATTTTTCCAAGAGTCGTGTACTTTGAAAACAAGCTCGAGGCGAAGCTCCGACGAAATTCCAGCGGAACTTCCGGCGAACGTTTTGGGAACTACCGGCGATGAAGCAATACATCGGCAATCACTCTAGTTCCCTCTCACTCCCTTGTTCAATCTAAAACCCGTAAGTTCAACTTCCTTCCCTCTTTTCTATTCAAAAAATACGAAATTACAAAACCCGACGGAATCGGAACAAATCCGATTTCCGATTCGGTTTTCTATAAAATTCCACTTCTCACTAATACAATCATACCTAAACTTCCTCATGTTGACTATTAAACACTAATCAAACAATTTGATCAAGTTTCATCACATGAAATGATAGCTATTTCAATTTATCGTATTTTTCGCTTAAATACCACATTGTTTCAATCCTTCATTTAACTCCATCAAACTTGCTATACATTTAAAGTAGATCACGAGGTAACGACATACCTCCTCACATACTCGTATGCAACACCCCCGAGAACCTAGAATACGAGAAAATAAACATTTTCATTTAAATACCATATACTTAATAAAACCATTTCTAAAAGATTTAGTTTTGATACACTTTTAAAGAAGTACCACTTATTATGAAAATACGATAAGTTGTGGATATTGATCATTTATCTAAACCTGACTTTGTGGTGTCTAGGCTAGGCAAGTGAGAAAGGTAACTTTAAAAGGCATGTCTCACGATGATTCGTGAGCGGATCCCTCCTTTTTTCACTTGTACTTACCTGGCCACAATTGGCGGTGAAGAGGCGATTTGAGGCATCTCACAACTTGTCGTCTGGACCAGTTAGGAATAGACTAGTTAATTTAGGAGAATCTAGAACATACAATACGGAAAATATACACCTTTACAAATAAATACCATTTACTTCATAAAACCGTTTTCTAAAGGATTTAGTATTTACAATCTTTGTAAAGCGCCGCTACAACCCACTTTGGGGAACCCGTTCGGGATGGTGCGGTTTATCGCACATCCTCGGGTTTAGTAGTGCGAGATTCAGACCTCCGCAAGGAGCATTCGGTCTCGAAACATTTAAAATACGATATCTTAAGAAAATGAGATTTGTAGAATATGAAATATTTATTAAAATTATTTTTGTATAAATATATGTATATTTATCATTAAAATATCTATTTTGTTAAGATATAAATATTCCACCTTTTTCTAAAAATCACAAGAATCAATTTTACATTAAAATACCATAAATTCCACATAAATCAATATTACAAATAAATACCTTTATTTATGAAACTAGGATATTTTCATTAGAAATATCCCAATATAAAATCCACCTTCATTACAACTCTAAAGAAGAATAACGAATACTTGAGGTGTATTTTGAAAAGTATATAAAAAGTATTTTTACATAAAAACCCCTCAAGTTTTACAAATTACCCTAAGGACCCTAGCAATTATAGGTTTAAGAAATAATCAAGACTTTGATTTGCATTTCTAATTGTCTGACTCGGGTTTGAGTCTGATTAATCTGACTTGAATATGATTCAAGTCAATCTACAATCTATAATCTTCAACATGAATCCATGAATCCAATTATCAATCTATACAACTTGACTGAACCGAACCATGGATATACATTCCATTTACATGGTTCTCCAGTTATTCCATTTACATGATTCTACGGTTACATCCATTTACTGATATCATGGTTTCGGTCAGTCTTTCAATTATACATTCAATACAATTTACAGTACAAAACAATACAAATAAAACACTACGGGGTTTAAGGGGTAGATTGGTACGGAAGGTGTTAAAGGTGGCACGAGACGGTAAGATTAAGACACCTAACATGAATCTAACTGTCGTTGTTCCGGGTTGTATAACGGAGCCTTGTACTTCCATTTGCCCTGGTCTCTAGCATACTGCGACCTCTCTCGTATACACTAGCATTCTTCTGTACCAAGCTATAAACAACAGCGTTAATACAACATTATAACAAATATAATACAACATTAAAAGCTACTCTCTCTCTTTCTCTCTTTCTTCTTTTCTACTTCTCCCTTATCTTTGGGACTTACCGAACGATCTGTTCGCTGACGACATTCTATTTCTTTCTTCTTTGAATGTCGTCAGGTGGTTTGGACCCGACAGAGATCGAGTCATCTGCAGAAGACTTGGATCAGCTTGCTGAAGAACCAGAGCTCTAGTTTCATTGTACATTTTCCATTCAGTACTTTTCATTTCCTGTCATACCATTGTTTAGGCATCATTTTTATTTCAGTTGTATTTCCTTTTCATGCATTGTATAAAAAAATGTTAATAAATAAAAGTTGTTGTTTTTATTATACCTTGCCTCTTGTGTATTTTCTTTTATATTGCTTAGTTACGCTTAGCGTATTTGCTTCTGAGTAAATACGTAGCGGGCCAGTCATGTCCTCTTCGCCGTAGAATGGAAAGCGGGGTGTGACAGAAGGAGAAAGAGGCACAAGCCCTAATTTTTTTTTTGAGAGGAATGAAAAGTGTAACACCCAGCCCTTTTATACCAATATCTGTATTTCTATTTCACTTATAAAATTTATTTAATTTTTACTTATAATTATTTATTAGTTTATTTATTTTAAAACTCCTCTTTAAACCCAAACCCAAAATTTTCCCCATTTTAAAATCCAAGCCCATCCCTTTTATAACTTAATTTATTAAAACCCAAACATTTAATTTTCTCAGCCCCCCCACACACAAAAAGAATTTAGTTAATAAAAATCCCTCAAAGCCCAGCCCACTCCCTCGGCCCGCCTCCTCAGCTTCACGACCCGACCCGCTTCTCCTTTCTTCCCCAACGGCCAAACTTTTCCCGCTCATCCCTTTTTCGCGATCCTTTCATTCCGCCGCACCCCACGCCCGCGCCCACGTCGCCGCTCCTCGCGCCAACGCTCGCGAGCGTTACCCACGACGCGCGCCTCTCTCTTCTCTCATAATTCTCTCCCTCTCCCCCACGTCTTCTCTCTTCTTTCCCTCCCGTTTCTCCCTCGAACCCACGCGCACGCCAGCGCGTCGCGCTCGCCGCCGTCCCCTCATGTCGCTCGCCTCCATCTCATCGACACCACCACCATCACCCTCGTCGGCAACCAAGCCTCGTCGCCCCGAGCACCTCCCTCTCATTCTTCCTCCAGCTCAACCCATCACCATCCCCATCTACTTCTCCGACTTCACCCTCGTCAGCTTCTAACCTCACCGTTAACGGCCCCAGCTCCCTCTTCCCACTCGCCGGCATCCCACTGAGACCACCCTCCTCCATCAACGACGACCCCTCTCCCCTCATTTCCTCCAACCGAACTCCACCCCAAACCCACAGCCCCAGTTGCCTCGCCAGAACTCCAACGCCATCGCCGACGACCACAAACAGGACCACCGAGCACCCGAGCCATCGCCGTCAATCTCCTCCACGACACCCATACGACTGCATCACCCCCACCGAACCCCTGCACAGACGACATTACTGCCTCCACCACCGTCGACGAAACTCCTCCGACGAGCCCTGCCACGACCCCTTGGCACCACCTTCATCACCACACCAAGTTCACACCCATCCTCCTTGCATCGCCGCAGCCAAGCTCTCGCCTCTCCAAACAAGCCCAAGCTGCAGCCGTGTCCGTTATAGTCGAACCCAAACTGAGCCAAACCCCTAACCAAGCCGAGACTTGTCGTGTGTTGTCATCGTCGTGTTGTTGCCGCTGCCGTACATCCCTGAGACGTGTCCAGGCAAGTTCCCTACTTGCTACATGCTATTTTTCGTTAACTACAAATCAAAATCGTATATATCCCATGTTTTACTTTCTGTTAAATATTACGACGTAACTGTTCGATACATGTTCTCATAGAAAATCATCATTTAATTTGACGAAACTCAATTGTATAAGCTGGCCCATATGGCTGTGAATCTAGTGTGTGAATTTCGTTGGAAAGTATGACCGTTAACAACTAAAACGACTACCCCAAGTTTACTCGTAAAACTGGAATTTCCTTGTACCTGAAAACCGATAAAATCACCATAAATTATTTACATACTGGAATGATGCGTTCGAGGGCTCAAATCCAAGCCGACTCGATGAACTATAACCTTATGCAAGTTTCTAAATATTTCTGTACTCAAACTGTGTCAATATTTAGATCGGAGTGCGACTCTGGACTGCAGTCCAGAGCGACTCCAGTTGTGATTTACTGTCCCGTATTGAATACCACCCTGTTTTCTTAACTCGTAGATTGTGGAACTCTACTGTTTATTATAGGTGAATCTGTTAGTTAGACAACACAAGTGGTTTCATTCTGTTTCGTTATCGTTTGTTATTTAATCTGTAATTTATAAGATCGGGACGCACAACAGTCCCAGCAGAATCAGAACTGACATATTAATGTTAAACAGTGTATAACTCCTGACATACAGATGCGATTGAAGATCCGTCTATTGCGTTGAAAACCTTACTGAAAACCCTAGATTTCATTCAACTGTAGTGTTGCTAAAATCTGATCCCAACTGGGATAAAAATGCGTTGCGAAACGGACATCCGATTCTGAAATCGGATTTCCAGCCGTGAACGCTTAAAATGAAATGGCTATAATTAGTGATCCTGGAATCCGATTGGCATTAAACTAAATTCAATGGATAGATAACTGAACATACTATTTATTCCCCATTCATCGTTTCACTAAACTGTAACCGTATGATTATGATAAATTATGCAAGTGGTAGATTATCGATTCATGACACACCAATAATGCTTTATAAATTGTTTACGCATCATATCATACACATGTCATTGCATTGATAACCTAGTGATAACGTGCATTACCCAGTGTTAGGTATTAGTGATGATTGTGGCAAGTACGTTAGTGTTCATGTATCAGTGAATAAGTGAAAGTGATACGTACTTGTACAAAATCAGTGAACCTTTTTACTCTACTGCATTGTCGACGTCTGTGGAACGCGTGTGCGTGTGACTATAAGTGATATGTGACACTTATGGAAGCTCTTGCATGGGTGTCACAGATAAGACATCAGACTCTGCTATTTATCTTAAGTATTAGTCGGGACGTGCTTGATGGAGGTCCTGCCTCCAATTCTCGCGTAGACTTGTCACAGACCGACTGGTATTTAGGGTTATGGTTAGCGTTTGATGTAGACCACGAGGTGTGGGGTAGTTCGAGTGTGAATTCAACAGAATCTCGGGAGTCCCTTGCCGGCTTATATATATGGAGATATATGGAGATTTATAGGGTACATGATTATTACCGTGAGTTACATGTTGGGCCCGTGGTCCCTTGCCCTTGGGTTCTACCCTTGGGTGGAGGACACTCGCGAGTGGTTGACTCTCACACTTGGACTGACGATAGGCTTAGTGACCTGTACAGTGAGACTTAGAGACTGATAGGGATGATAGCATCGATATACTCACTCACTGTGTTGACATACGTGGCATATCATTCTACTGCTTTTACTGTTCCGCTGCATTGATTACTGCATGTTCATACCTATACCGTCATTGATTTACTGTTATATATATCTATTATCACTATTAGAATTGTCACATGATTTTTATATATTATTTTGCTATTGTGTCGCTCTGACGCCCTGAGTATGCATGCTCAGTGTGAGGAGAAGATTTAGCCTGGACCAGGACTAGACGTATATCACAGACACCTCGACTTGCTATCCAGAGTTATATCCAATTTGTTTCCCCTCAGGTCAGTTCTTTACATTGTTGCATTCAGTTACTGCATTTCTTATTACCTGCGCATCATTTACTGTTTACCATGAAAAACTAGAAGCCGAAGTGTGACTACGGCAGGACATTTCATTGACCGTAGGAGCATGGCTGGCCTTGTCAACCCCTCGTATTCCGTATTTTGGGAAGCGGGGCGTGACAAAAAGTCTATATTTTATTCATCATCATGTTGCCTTATATAGGCTTACATATTTACATATAACCCCTTGGGCTTTACAAAATAGCATTTTGTCCATCCCATGTCTCATGTGCTATTTCTTTTTGCACATAAGTCATGAGCTTACAAAAATTTGGCTTTATTCCCATTCATGCATGAAAAATTATATCAAAATTATTTATTACATGATTTTTATTTTGGCATAGAGGAGGGCCGGCCGCTTCATGTTCGGACTCAACCTGGGCATGGGCCCACTTGGTTTGGGGTTGACTTTGACTTTGACTTGGTCAACCGGGGTGCAATTTTCGACTTCAACAGTGACATCTACTCACCGAAACTTTTCAGCTAATCGAATCCGATCATTGCCTTTCCTCTCCTTGCCGCGTCCGACGTCTCCGCAACCGATCCTAGAATCGCACAATATCAATACATAAGGCTAAACATTCGATAAAACGTGAAGTCAAAACAAAACGATGGAACTAACGTCCACAAGCTAAACACGTGTGCACTTAGTGCACAAAACGCGCGTGACAACGTTACAAACCATCCCGATTGGCTGTTTTCCCCGGAAAACGCCAATCCAAGAATCGAATCGTCTCGTATATAGACAAAACACTCATATTAAAGTAAAATGGTCCCAGATTTAATCTACAGATAAACTAAGAAAAACAAACAACACCAAATATCCTAAAAGATCCACATAGAGCTATCCACAAAACCCCAACACCCAAATCAACAAGAGGGTCAACGGCGCCGGGAAAATCGCTATTCTCGCCGGTTGAACAGTGAAATTTTGGGTCCGGGTTTTAGGGTAAAGTCAGGTTTTTAAACACTATACTACTGTATTGTTTAATTAAATTAAAGATTAACGCAACGATGTCAGATTTCAGAGAACACAAAACTTAACTAAAAACCGTTTTTAGACACTAATTTAAAACATTTTGGTATTTTAGTGCAAACTTGTTGGATTAATAAGACTATTAGGTATTAATATACTCTTAATTACTCTAATAAGCCATAAAAACCTTAAACTTATCCTATCCCTCTCTTTAAAATCTAAACTTGTTTTAAAACACCAAACTATAAACTAATTAGGATTAATTAAGGTAAGAATTAGTGAAACAAATTAAGTTTTGGTTTCATACCTTACTAAGAGATGAAGAAAAACCCCTAACTTGATAAAATAGCCACCAAAATGAAGACTTGCTTCAATAAAACCCTTAAAGGGGTTTGAAAGTAGGATTTTGAAATGGTTTGTCGAAGGATTTGTGTTGATTGTGTAGTTTTTTAGTGATTCAAGAGGGGGGTTTTGGTTTTGAGAGAAGGGAGAAGAAAAAGAAAGAAGAAGAGAAAAATCTAGAGAGTTTGAGAGAGAGAGATAGAGAACTAGCCATGGCTCTCACCATGCCAAGCATTAATGCACTATGCCCATTTTTCCCGTTTTTTCATTTTTCATTTTTCATTTTTAAGGAAAATTCTAGAACCATGCAATATTTGAAAGAGAAACATGTTACAAAATAGGTTTAAATTTGCCATGGTTGCATAAACATATTAACATATGCTAATATATGATTAACACTAGACTAGTGTGCAAGTGCATGTTAAAATATTTTTTTTTATAATTAATAGATAAAGAAAATAACTATAAGTGAACGAGAAATTAAATAAATAACTAATTAAATACCCATTTAAATAAGTAATTACACAAGCAAATAAGAATATATTTGTTGATGTGGAAAAATAATTATACTAGGTTAAATCACAAAACACATGCTATAACTCTAATTAACATATAATTATCCTAAACGGATTTTTAAAGCGTTACACCATGGCTGGCAGCTTGCTGGCAGACATGGAGGCAGCAGCTGGGACGAAGATTCCCTGGGGGACCATGAAGGCCCAGGTGGCCGCAATAGCGCAGGAGGCAGTTCAGGTCGGTATCCTCCCTTTCTTAAAAGTTCCTTCAAGTCTTATTTCCTTGGCTTTTTGCTGTCTAATACATTTGTTGTCTCCCTCAGGTCCTTCATCACTGTGCTCTTCTCGTTGTATGGAATCCGAGGAAGTAGCGCCGGCCATGAAGAAGGCTGGCGAATCCTCCTCGCGGGAGGAAGAACTTCGCCTTCAACTGGAGCAGGCGGAGGAGAAGGCGGCCACCCTCGACTCGCAGCTGGTCGCCAAGACGCTGACGAACTCCAAGCTAAAAGAGTCCCACCGACTTCTGAGCGAGTCCAACCGGGCTATTCAAGTCAAGTTGGAGGAGGTTAACAACCTTTATAACGCGATGAAGAAGTCGAGGGACATCTTCAGAAAGGATGTCCGGGTAACGATGGATGCGGTGAAGCTCGCCGAGAGCCGGGCGACGAAGGTCGTGGAGGGATATAAGGCGTCTAACCAATTTTACACCGATCTCGCTGAATCCACGACTATCGTTTGGCACGACGCCCTCGACGCCGACAAAGCATCAATGCCGGAGTTCGCCAACGGTGAGCTCCACGCCAAGTACCCATTCTCCGAGGAAGCGCCACAGGGGAGGCGCCGAGGTGGCCACTGGGGCCGAAGCCGTCGGCGGGAGTGCCGACCCAGAAGCTGAAGCTTCGGTCCCCGAGGGCGGCGTCGAGCAGGGTAAGATCCCAGCGGAGCGGACGGCCTGAGCTTTCCTTGTGCATTTTTTGTTTTTCAAGATTTTGTAAGCCCCCGGGCATTTTTCCTTTTTCGAAATTTTGTAAGCCTCCGGCCATTTTTGTAAGGCTGAGGAGCCCAGAATACCTTATATTTATTTTTGATTATAAATAAAGTATACCTTTTGTTTGCCCAAATGTCTGCTCACTGTGCAAATACCTTTAGCTCGTATACTTTTGTTTGAATTTTCATTCCGCAAGTATTTTTAGCTAGTTATTCTTTTCAACTCGTGTGTGTTAGATCGGTGCCCGCGCGTCGAGTGTGAGTCGAATGATAGACAAGTGTAGGAAGGTCGGTACCCTCCCTTTCTCGGAGTCGAGATGGTGATCGCTCGTCGAGTATGAACCGATTGATATCCAACTGTAGGAAGGCTGGTACCCTCCCTTTTCCCGAAGTCGAGATGGCGATCACGCATCGAGTATGGATCGAACGATAGCCAGGTTTGCATAGGTCGGCATTGCTCGATTATACGGCCTCATGAGGAGGGCTTTGGATCTGCAGCATGGTTGGGCAGGACGCTACCCGCTAGGGATGGGTCAAGCAGGAAGCTACTCGGTCGGCTCGTGACGAAGGTTTTGGACCCTTAGCATAGTTGGGTAGGAAGCTATCCGCTAGGGATGGGCCGAGCAGGAAGCTACTCGGTCGCCTCGTGATGATGGCTTTAGACCCTTAACGGTTGTTGGGCAGGAAGCTACCTACTGTGGGTGAACCGAGCAAGAAGCTACTCGGTCGCCTCGTGAGGAGGGCTTTCGATCCACAGCGTTGTTGGGCAGGAAGCTACCCACTGTGGATGGGCCAGCAGGAAATTGCTTGGCGGCCTCATGATGAGGGCTTTCGATCAATAGCGTTATTGGGCAGGAAGCTACCCACTGCGGATGGGCCAACAGGAAATTGCTCGGCGGCCTCGTGATGAGGGCTTTTTGATCCACAGCGTTTGTTAGGCAGGAATCTACCCGCCCTAGATGGGCCAGCAGGAAATTGCCCGGTAGCCTCGTGATGAGGGCTTTCGATCCACAGGAAGCTACCCACTGCGGATGGGCCAACAGGAAATTGCTCGGCGGCCTCGTGATGAGGGCTTTTTGATCCACAGCGTTTGTTAGGCAGGAATCTACCCGCCCTAGATGGGCCAGCAGGAAATTGCCCGGTAGCCTCGTGATGAGGGCTTTCGATCCACAGCGTTGTTGGGCAGGAATTTACCCGCTGCAGATGGGCCAGCAGGAAATTGCTCGGCGGCCTCGTGATGAGGGCTTTTTAATCCACAACGTTGTTGGGCAGGAATTTAACTGCTGCAGATGGGCCAGTATGAAAATTGCTCGGCGGCCTTGTGATGAGGGCTTTTTGATCCATAGCGTTGTTGGGCAGGAATCTACCCGCTGCAGATAGGCCAGCAGGAAGACATTCGTCGGCCCTGTAAGGAGTTTTAGCATGGAAACATAGAGAAGTAATTCAGATTGTAATGAAGCAAGAATCTTTATTATTAAATAAAATGCAGATTATGCATTTCAATTTAAATTCTCCTACATCGAATGACCGGTTTCGGTAGGTGTCCTTATTTCTTGGACTTAGGACAGTCGGTGATGACCATGATCTGTCCGATCATCGGCTCTTCGTCTTTAATTTGATCGGCTTGCCCCCTATCCGATTGACATATATCTCGTAGGTACTTTACCAAGTGGCCGGAGCGGATCAGCTTCTCGATGTAATCGCGCAGCTGTTTGCAATTCTCGGTCGGATGTCCTTCCGTCCGATGATAGGCGCAATACGGGCCTCGAAGCCGTTAGCCCATCCATCGGGTAGCCGGCGGGAGCCTAAAGAACTCTTCGCCCTTAGCTTCCTCCAGCAGCTCGGTCTGGGAAATGTTTAGAGAAGTGTACTCCTGGAACTTCGGAGTGTAAGGTTTCGGACGATCGTCTTTCCTTTTCTCTTCCCTGTCCCTCTTCTTCCGGTCAGCTTGGTCGCCTCCGGGCATGTTGGAGTTCACCTTGGACTCGAGTTGGATTTCTCGCTCGGTCCACGCTTTCACTTTGGCTATGATCTTAGGTTGCGCTAATGCAAAAGAGCGGAGCCACTCTTTATGCCTAAGACCCGACCTCAGCGCTGCGATGACCGTTTCGTCGCAGTGCTCAGGTACCTCCAGGAGGGCATTGTAGAAGCGGGTGACATATCCTTTGAAGGATTCTTTGTGCCCGCTCTTGACGGTGAACAGGTAGTCGACCGTCCTTTTCTGTCGTCGATTCCCGACGAAGTGACCGAGGAACTGGATGGCCAGCACGTCGAAGGTCAAGATGGAGCGTGGCGTAAGTCCTCGGAACCAGTCCCGGCCAGCCCAGATGAGGGTGGTGGGGAAAGCTCGACATTGAGCCGCGTCGGAGTTATCCTGGAAGCTCATGCCCGCCGTAAATGCATCTTGGTGGTCCTTCGGATCGGATTTCCCGTCGAAGAGGGCCACTTTTGGCGGATTGTTCCTGGACGAGTCGTGCTCGGGCAGTAGCTCTTCCGTGAAGGGCTTCGTTAGTGAGTCGGCGGAGTACCTGGTCCCTTCGCCGGACGTGTGTCCATCCCTTTGTATGCCTTCGATTTTCTTCTCGAGGGCTTCAAGCCGGTGGTGGTACCCCGAAGATTCTACATAGTCGGAGTGGTGGCTACCCCCGCTCCGGGTCTATGAGATGGTGCGACTTCGATTTCGCTCTATCAGGTATCTCAAATCCTCGGGTGAGGCCCTTCTCGAGTAATCTCTGCGCTCGTCGTTCACACGACCCCGGCGAGAGTGGGGGCGTCGTTCATGCCTGGAAGCAGGCGAGCTGACCGACACCTCCTCGGGAGGGGAGGGGAGAATGCGCAGTGAGCATTGGAGCGACGACCCAGGCTTTCTTAGGACCGTGGCGTGGAGTTGTCCGGCGCCCAGCGGGTCATGGAATCAATCGCTGCATGCGGGTTGAGGTGGTCGGAGTCGACCCGCCGGCACTCGGAGGTGCTGGGATGAGGGAGAGTGAGATCGAGTGCTTGAACGTGCACATCCACCCTTCTGCGGACGTTGTTATCCCGGGGAGAGGAGCCGCGGTCTAGTGGATAGGGCCCGCTGCTTGAACGCGGACGAGAGCATGCACCAACGAGGTGAGCCTGTCTATCCGGGCAGATAAGGCTTGGATGGCGTCGAGAGGGGGAGACGAGCCGCTCCCGCCTCCGTTGTGGCGGTTTCGTATTTGGATCGTCGTGGTTGTCGCTTTCCATCAGATCGAGGGCAGAAGATCAACTTATGGGTGGAAGCTTCTGAAAGTTTCCCACAGACGGTGCCCACTGATGGAGTTTCGGATCTCCTTCAGATGTTGTCCTCCGTCGATCCTGTGAAGGCGGTTTTTGATGGTTGAGATCTGTTTTTGATAGTTGTTGAGTGTGGATCTCAATGGGTTGGTGTTGGACGCCGAGCTACCTGCAAAGAAGTCCCGGGATGGGCGACCACGTAGGACCCTCGAACGATCAAGTTAGTGCCGAGATATAAGTGCAGAGTAGCGGCATATTGGAATCAATTCGAGTTAGCTGAGTCGTCTAAAAGAGGGGTTTATATAGTGGTCGTATGGAGCGAGCGGGCGTGAGATCATCGCCGTCAGTTACGCCCCCGCGTTATCCTCGCATTCAATGGCGGGATGCGCCTATTAATGGGGGGATGCGCTAGTGTGGGACAGGGATCGTGAGGAGGCGGATATCTCGCCCTGGCGATATACACAGAGCCGTTGCGGGACACATGGGATCCGCGCTTTTGGTTGATCGGGGGATGCCGAGGAAGCTCGGCACGTCAGGAGCTCGGAGACGAGCCGGGAAGCCGAGGAAGCTCGGCACGTCAGGAGCTCGGAAACGAGCCGGCAGGCCGAGGAAGCTCGGCATGTTAGGAGCTCGGAGACGAGCAGGGAGGCCGAGGAGGCTCGGCGTGTCAGACGGCTCGGAGACGAGCAAGGAGACTGAGAAAGCTCGGAGATGAGCTGTTGGTAGTTTCCCAGGTGAGAATGGAATGTATTCATGGAGGTCTTCTGAAAGGTCGGATACATTCCTCGAGAAGAGAATCCCGAGGAATCCCCCTATGCAACTCATTTATTACACCTTCGTAGCCTTCGGGACGTGTCATCCGCCACGTGTCGTAATCTAAGGAGATACCACTTATGAGCATCATCACTACTCCTATATCAACCTTCCCATGCTATTTTTTTGAAACAATTGTATTATAAACTTTTCCTAGGTCTTGTCTCATGTCGAATTTGGGAATTTGGATCAAACCTTCGTCCGCCAAATTTCCACTTATTTCAATAAAATCAAAATCTAATGCAAATCCCATCTAACATCATTAGACATGGTTATTGACTCCTTTTTTCTTAGCTGGTATAACAACTATGTAATGCTATGACATAAGTTATATGTTCTTCAAAATATTTAGTATGTTTTTGAATAAACATGTTAAGAACTTTTACTATTTCATTTTCAAAAAATGCCTAATATTTAATAAAATTTAATAAACATGTACACCCAAAAATCTATTAAAAGCCCGACATCTCATTTTATAAATTCCAAAACCCATTCGAACCCGTAAATGCGGATGGAGCTGATGTTGGAGCGACTAGACTTAACAGAATTCGCTATGCCCTTAATTATGGGAGCATGAAGCTTATAGAAGCATATTTATTTTACTTCTAAAACACACACACACAGCGCCCACACAAGCAAGAAAGTGAGCTTTTCAGGTAAAATTCGCCTTTTGGAATAATTTATGCAAATTTCAATAAATTGAGGCAACAACAGACCCTAGGAAAAAAAAATGCAAATTACAGCATTCTGAAGAGAATAAAAGTATAAACCCTGTCATAGGAATGCCTAATAAGATACACAGCAAATTCTGGAAAGACTCGTACATATATTCAAGAGAGCCAGTATCGATGACAACGCTAACAATGCATTCCAGGAACACAAACAACAAAGTGAACTTTCAGTTAAAACTGTAGTTTATTCAATCAAAATAATACCTTGTACGATAAATTTGAACCTCATTTCTAACATATTTCGAACCAAATCAACAACCATTACCTTGCATATTGCTTCTAACAAAAGAATCAAGATTCTTACTCGACGATCCACCATCAGCAATCGCTCCACGGGCTAGTTCTCGAAGCTTGGCAGCTCTCTTCCTCGTTTCCTTACTGTCATCCCCATCCAAATCCATCAACCTCTTCACAACCAAAGCAATGTCTTCTCCCAAAATTATCTTCTCTCTCCCAACCTCACCTCTCAAACTCAACCCAACTCTCCATTCATCAACAACAAGGCGGCTATCAACAAACTGATCCCAAAATATAGGAAAAGTAAGCATTGGTACGCCACAGAAAACCGCTTCCATCGTCGAATTCCATCCGCAGTGTGTCAGAAATCCTCCGACCGCAGAATGGCTCAAAACTGTCATTTGATCGCACCATGGCACAACCATTCCCATTTCATCTCCGACCATTTCCTGAATTCTCAAAGAATCGCTGCGGGCGACCCATAAAAAGCGTGTCCCGCTCAAGCTCAGCCCCTTAGCAATCTCATCCATTTGATTGCTGGAGACTGAGAGAAAACTGCCCAATGAGACGTATAGTACTGAGTTTTTCGGCTGTCGGTTAAGCCATCGAATGTAGTTTGCGTTGGTACTGTTTTTATTTTCATTGAGGGTCACGTACGGGACTGAAGGGCCGATTGGGTAAATTGGGCAATGGAGATTTTTGCGCAGGGCATTGATAACTTGAGGCTCAAGCTCGTAGCAGGAAGTGAATATGATGGCTTGTGCCTTTCTTAACATGAAGAAGGCTTCAAAGACTCGGTTACGGGTCTTGGCGATGAAAATGTCGTTTATATCTGATAAACGAACCGAATTGTGACCAGGAATGTACTTAACTAAAGGTACATCTGCTTCTCCTGCATACGAATGAAAAGGTTTATCTGTGAATTGTGAAGCCTTTAGATTTACGGTACTGAGATGGTCTAAGAAGAGTGGAATATTGAAGGCTAGAAAGTGCTAATCTTGTATGTGATCAATTTAGCTAAATATTGCCAGAATTAGTTCATAAAATATGGTATTTTAATAATGAAATAAATTGGAATTGTTTTTAAGAAAAACACAATACTTCCAGTTGCATCTCATAATGATGTTTCCTTGCTACAAATTTTCAATTAGTTCTATGAAAATAAATGGTTATTAATTGTTCAGCCCCCATTGCCACAAATGACCGCTCGATTCAGACTCAAATATGAACACATAAATACTGTTAAAGGCAACAAATCATATATTAGAATAAGTAATATAATTAGAATAATATTTAATCATGTAATCTGAATATCTATTTGTTATTTTACTTAGATCTGTTCAGATATTTAGCTATTTTGTCTAATCTGTTTAAATCTGTCTTTCTATGTAAAGGCATACAATGTAATTTCTCTGATTGAGAATCAATTAATAATAATAATAATAATATTTTCTCTTCCAAATTTACGGATTTTAATATGGTATCAAAGCACGGATGGATTAAGTACTTCTTTTTTGCAATAACCCGTAAGCTATGGGGTGAGAGTAGGACGGGGACTCTAAGCCCATATGAATTTTCTCCACATAATTGGTTGAAAATCCTTCTAACCATGCAAATGAAGGGTTTCGAAACCAATACCTACCACCAAGTGTGGGAGTGTCATTGTTGTTCGAGCAAAAACATGGATGGATTAAGTACTTAATAGCACATCTGAGAGAGCTGTCTCCATACACCAATTAAAAAATGCTCCAAAAAGATTTAGCTTTACACGTATCGTGCACCTCGGAGAGAGCTGTTTGCATGCAACAAAAAAATATCTTTATGAGGGATTTAGCTCTACACGTGTTGTACAATCCACGTAACAACCACGTTGTACGTGAGGGAAATGTTGATATATGAGACTATTAATCTCACATTGGAAAAACTATGAGAACCACACGAGTATAAGACATAAATGGTCTCCCTACCAATTAGGCTCAAATCTTTTTGGATGGACACCATTTATGTTGAAAGCCCGTGGACACTCATACAAATAAAATAATCGATATTTATTCATATATTAAAATTAACAAATTACCATGGCATCAAAGCAACCCAACTTCGATTCTTTCCAATGAGTATTAAATGCAAATTAATTTAAATTAAAAATATGCGTAAAAGTCCAGGTTTCGGCACAAAAGGCCTTCGACCTGCGGAGGCATATTAGAATATAAAATATATTCTCTCAACTATCATCATAATTTCAGAGTTTTGATACAGTTGGAAAAGACATTTCACATGGTATCAATGCCCATGTCTCTTTCGATCCTTCTTCCTCCTCCAAAGAAAAAAAAGAAAAAAAGAAAACCGCAATTTCCGTATCTCGAGCTTTTCAGTTCTCATCTATCGTCTCTCAAGTTGTTCTTCATGGCAGTTTCTCCCATCGACTTCTTCGCTAGACGTCTTTCTCCAGCAACAAGCTGCAACATCTTTCTTTGACAACGACTTCAACAATCTCCATACATAAGCTTTTTTAAGTTCTCGTGTCGTCTTCTCCGCTCAACATCTATCTCCAACAATAAGATGTGATGTCTCTCTCTTTGGCAGCAATTTTGATAATCTCCAAAGGCAAGTTCCTTTCAGTCTCTTTCCGGCGACAACACCAACCAATTTCTGTCTCCAAAGGAAATCTCAAAGCATCTATATATCTGCCCTAACATTCTTCTTTTTTAAACTCTCGGCTTTTATTAGTCATGGGTTTGGAGGAGGGTGTTGAAGGCAACAAATCATATTAGGATAATTAATATAGTTAGAAGAATATTTAATCATATATTATGAATATATCTTTATAGGTGTTTGGCAGTAATTATAGGTGTTTGGTAGTAGAGAGGTCATGGGTTAGTCTTAGATTAATTAAATTATTTAAAATATTAAGAAGGGCGGGTTCTTAGAACCCGCTGGCATAAAGTTATTGAAAGAGACGCGTTCCCAGAACCCACCCTCTTTTTTGCAAAAAACAAAAGAGATGAAGGCGGATTCTTGGAACACGTCCGCATAAAATTATTGAAGGGACGCATTTTAAGAACCCGCCCTCTAAGAACCCGCCATCTTCTTTGCAAAATATAATTATTAAGATTTGACAACACAGAAAAAAAAACAAAAGAGATGAGGGCGGGTTCTTAGAACACGCCCGCATAAAAATATTGAAGGGGCGCGTTCTAAGAACTTGCCATCTTATTTTCAAAATGATAATTATTATTAAAGGGATTTGACAACACAACATAAAAAAACATAAATGATAATCCCCGTTGAAGGGATTTGACACCACAATACAACAAAAAAGGGATTTGACACCATAATGCAAAAAGGGGATTTGACACCACAATACAACAAAGCACGATACAACACAATACAGAACCCGCCCTCTGCCTTCCCCCTCTAGAGGGCAGAACCCGCCCTTTCCTTTATAAAGGAGAGGACGGGTTCTGGGAACCCGCCCTCTAAATTCGAGGGTGGGCCCAGGCTCAGAACCGCCCTATTTCGATAATTAAAAAAATTTATTTTAATAATTTTAATTTTATTATACCCTATTTAAAAAAAAACCCAATTTAGGATCGTTTTGACAACTTATTTTTGAAGCCAAAGGTTTAATTTATAAATAGAGATTAAAATATGGGACGGTTTAAGACTTTGCAAGACCCTGGTCTTTTTGGAGTTAAAAGGGGGTTTTAGAAACTTTATTTTGGTTTCCGAAGGTCTCGGTTATAATTTTTGTAGTTTAGTACCGAAACCCTACAACTTTGCTTCCTGAAACCGTATCCCTTTTGCCAAATGACAAATGAAGGCTCTACTTAGCATTGAAAAAAAGTTGGGACTACCAATCTCATTCCATTTTTCAATTGGAAAGAATTTATGGTATTTTTATGGGGGAATCTGAATCCATTTTTGGGGCTTTTTAAAGACGTCTCGTATGATTTTTGGGCCTCATGCTAAGAGAAATTACTTTAGGATCTAAATAATTGGTCATTATTCGGGGCTAAAAGGGATATAAATACTGGTAAGTCTATTAACACATAAATACCTAAGCTTCTAAAGATATCAGATAAATACAAAGTATTGATGTTAGCACTTTAATGACCAACACTGTTAACAGAAAACATGAAATTACCCTTATACTCTTCTATACAACCGATTTTGATTGTACTAATAAAAAAAATTTAAACCCAAAATATTCTCTCAATCTTTCCTCTTTCCCCTTTTCCTTATTCCAAACCCTAATTTTCTTACCACGAATCAAGATGACACCCTACTCGAAGAAATTAGAAGCTTAATTAAAGAAGCAGCAGAGGAATCTAGATTAAGATCTGGATCTTTAGATTTGTTGAAGTAGTATTATTTCAATAAATTTTGAGAGAATGAAACATGGTTAAGATTAAGGTTCTCAATTGATTTTGAGAAGAAGGAGAAAAGGAAAGAAAGAGGGCTAGGATTCTTGACTGGCTTTGAGAAGAACGAAAGCAAGAAAAAAGTAAAAAAAGGCTAGGATTAGGAGTATTAATTTTTTTGGAGATTAAAAGGAGTTTAAAAACTTGTTAAAAACAAATAGTTTTTACTGTAGAGCAAATTAGTCATAAAACATGGTAATAAAAAAGAAATATCCCAACGACGGAGTAACATATAGTAAACACCGTTTATGGAGAATTAGGTATTTATTACAAACTGGGGATTTGAAGGGGAAAATATTATTATTAACTGTTCCTCAATCAGTGAAGTTACATTGCATGCTTTTATATAGAGAGGCAGAGATTTAAACATAGGTTTTTTTGAAATAGGGTATAATAAAATTAAAATTATTAAAATAAAATTATTTTTTTAATTATCGAAATAGGGCGGTTCTGAGCCCGGGCCCATCCTCGAATTTAGAGAGCGAGTTCCCAGAACCCTCCCTTATTTTTATTTTAAAAAAATTAATTAAAAACAGAAATTTAAATATCGAATAAAAAAATAAAACAATAATATTAGTATTGTTTAAATATGAATCTTGTATACACTATAATGAATCCGTCAAATTTATAATAAAAAAAATTATCTGTTTGTAAAATTATACAATTATTACTTTCCCTTTCCTTTTCCTTTTTCCAATCCGAGAAGGCTTGACATAAGCCTATGCCTCTTGGGATGACTGGACGACCCTCCCGTTTCTTGGGTATATGGCGGCAGCAGCGGCGTCTGCTCTTCTGCTTCGTCTTCAGCATCGTTTTGGACAAGCTGTTGTTCCGCAAATCCTGAATGTGGGACAGGTGTCGGATATGTGCTGCCTCCCAACAACTGTATGTAGGACGAAAAATCCGTCTCCCAACTGGGCTGTTGTTGCGAAGAACCTGTCCAGGTTTCATGCTGCTGCTGTTGCACAAAACCTGACCCCCATGGCTGCGCAAATCCTGACCTCCAAGACTGCTGTTGTTGCGCAAAACCTGACCCCCAAGACTGCTGTTGTTGCGCAAAACCGGTCACCCAAAACTATTGTTCCTCCGGTTGTTGCGCTTGTTCAGTATGTTAGGGTTTCTGCTGACAGTATGGTGTTCCAAACCACTGGTCCCGTTGCTCTGGATCTCCCTGATCCTGCGGCTCTGGTGCCGGCTCATTCTGCTGCTCTGGTGCCGGCGACAAATGTGGAAGCATATTATATGAACCGAACATACCACCAATATATGAGTCTACATTTGAAAATAAAGACCGAGTATCTGGACCAACATCAGTCGGATATGGATCATGCATCATTGATTGTATATGATGCAACTCACGAGCCTGTCGTTACATTAAAAATAAGAAATAATTATTGACTTATACCGCCGGATATTAAAAACTAATATAATTTAAAGAATTTAACTTACCATTTCTCGTTCCACGTGGCCTCTAGGCTCGTACTGTTTGATGTTTGGAAAGTCGTTAGGGGAAGCAGAAAGATATGTTATAGTGACACGTTTATACCATTGTAGATATGTTTCGGCAGCGTCGGTGGTTGTTTAGTCATCTATTTGCTGTAAAGCAATATTACGCTGCCTATCCTCCCATCTCAGCAAATATTGATGATGATGCTATCTCCAATCACGCTCCGCCTTTCCTCCTCGCATATTTTCCTCTATTGTCATAGGCGCAGACGGCGGAACAGGAATATGTTGCAATCTACTGAACTGTCGCAACACCCGGTCCGGTAGGTGCATGACCACGATATTAATGCAGAGTAGAGGGTATCGAGTCCGTCAAACCGGCTCTCCTTCGATACAAATGCCGGGTAATCCTTGCAGACGATATGCTGTATAAGGCGTTCACATGAACTGCGCAAATAACATAGTACAAAATTGTAATGAAGCTAATTTAAAATTTTCAAACAAAGTTAATTAGCTAAGATATGGTTACCTGAGTCACCTCCATGCAATCCAACTCATCTTTATAATACCTAAGTACTCGACGAGAAGCCTTATAAGATTTCTTGCCATTCCACAAAGAGCCGAGAGGCTTTCCATGGGTATCCATGGCAGAAATATTAATGCGATCTGGTCTTTCCATACACATGTGCTCTCATGACCAAATCTATATATAAAGTGTCAGATGATAAGAGAAAGAACCAATATTAAAATTTTGCAAATGTCTAGCTGTTAAAAACAAGGAATGTACCTGAAGTAATGTAATGCAGCCATAAATTTTATTCTTTATAGGAGCACATGCCTAATCTAGTTCCTTGTAAAGATAGGCCAGGACCCCTGCTCCCCAAGCATACTGGCCACACACATCAATGATAATAATTACATTTTGAAGAGAAGAGGGCGGGTTCTTAGAACGCGCCCCCTTCAATATTTTTATGCGGGCGTGTTCCAAGAACCCGCTCTCATCTCTTTTGTTTTTTTTCTGTGTTGTCAAATCTTAATAATTATATTTTGCAAAGAAGATGGCGGGTTCTTAGAACGCGCGCTCTTCAATAATAATTATCATTTCTGTTTTTTTGTGTTGTCAAATCTCTTCTGTTTTTTCTTAATGATAATAATTATCATTTTGAAGAGAAAAGGGCGGGTTCTTAGAACGCACCCCTTCAATAATTTTATGCAGGCATGTTCCAAGAACCCGTCCTTATCTCTTCTGTTTTTTGCAAAGAAGAGGGCGGGTTCTGGGAACGCGCCCCCTTTAATAATTTTATGCCAGCGGGTTCCAAGAACCCGCCCTCCTTAATATTTTAAATAATTTTAATTAATCCAAGATAAACCCGTGACCCATTTACCACCAAACACCTATAAAAATAGCTCTCTCCTCTCTCCATTTGCTCTTCATTCCGCTCCAATTTGCATATGCACTTTCCTCCCATTTGGTCTCCATTCCGCTCTAATTTGCATCTGCCCCTTCTACAAAATCTCATTCTGCTCCGATTTGCATCTGCACCTCCTACAAAATCTCATCTGCACCCTTAAAATGTACGAAAATTTATTTTAACGTTTAATTATTTTTCAATGAATATAATCATTATATAAGTTAACACTTTTTTTTATTGTTGGCTTGATATTGTTTGATGCGGATAATGACAAGTTCAAGTTTATTTGTTGTATGTAAATACGATGGCCAGATTGTCACAAGTGCACAAAGCCCCACGTATATGGGTGGGTGCGTAAGAATTATGCGATTAGAACTATCAACGACTTATAATGAAATCGAGAATAAAATGTTTAAAATCACGAAATACGATCCGCATAAAATTAAGCTAAAGTTAGGTTGTATATGGCCTATGTTTAGTGGAAATGTATTGGTTGAAATTATAGACGATACATCAATATCTTCGATGATAGACTTCGGTCTGACAAACGTCCAGCATTCTTTTGAACTTTTAGTTCAGAAGGAACAATTGAAAATATCAGATGTTGCTCCACGGATAATTTTGATGGTAATACTGGAGGTAGTTCTTAGGGATACTGTACCTATAGGGTTCTTAGGCACAACCATAAGATTTCACAAGACGTCAAACATGCTATATTTAAAAATTTAGTGTGCCAAACAAACCTAACCAAGGATCTAACTAGAGTTTTAGGGAGCTAAACTAGAAAGTAAACATCTTTAATTCTAAGTGATAACGGAATACAACCTTTGTAGACCGGCCCTTCACTTCAATGGCTCCTTGTAGTGGTCCCTTCGCTGCGATCATGGAACTCCCGGACTCTTGTATGGCTTCTCAAGATGAAAGGAACGATTTTGCTTGAAGTCTTCGAGACCGAAGATGATCTACGTCGAGAAGACACTAACTCAAGCTACTACTTCACTAATGAGAGATTAGTGAAGCTAACACCCTATACTAAAGTGCTAATCAAGTTGAGGATGATGAAATAGGAAGTGAGCTCACTTTAGTTTTATTTTTCTCACAATATTTTCTCACTTTGCAAAAAGCTAGTAAGCTTTTTTCTCAAGGTTGAAAAAGATGAAGCAAAGAAATGAGAATGAACTAATGAGGTGAGAGAGTCAACCATGGGTGAGTTTGTATCATATAGCTAACTCATGTAGAGACATAACTATGGCTAAATTATAATGGTTAGGTTAATAAATATCTTAAGTAAAACAAAATGAGTGGACTAAGTCAATGCATCCATGTAACTAATTATCCACTAATTTGGATTTACTTTAAATATTTAAACATCACATTATAATTAGTATGGTGTAAGTCTCATACATCCATATAGTGGTATCAACAACCATGACACAAAAGAAAACACAATTAATATATATCACATATATATTAAGTGTGCACATGTGAGAAAATAAATGTTTAAGTGAGCTAATATTAGTTAATATAAACTAGTATATCAAATATACAATTATACACTAAATTATCAAATCAACACTTGATTTAATAATCCGGCTATATCACATATAACTGACTAATATAATATGTACTATCTTATCGAATCAACACTTGATTCGATAACCCGGCTATATCACATATAACCGACCGATACAAATATCGTGAGAATAGAATACGGTATCACATACTCGTATCATTCTCGGTCCCGCACATATCACATATGTGCTCCTACTTCGTTTTGCCTGAGCCAGTAAAAGCTCTATGTAGGACTCTAAAGACTCGTCAATACGCCGGCAGTAGGTGATGATCATATTAAACACCTACAAGCCGTCAGCGGTACTAGCTAGACGTAACGGCTACCCGGGTATTGAGCGATCAGAAAATCAGCAAGCAAGCCCGCTCTAGCTCCTGTAAAGCCTGTCAGTAACACTACCGTACAGTCCGATCTCTTCGTCTAAGATATCGCATATCAAGTCTAGGTATGGTAAATGTCAGACCCCAATAACTCGATAAGTCATGCCGATACGAGGCTCATAACGGGTCGAGAAACTACTGATAACACTTATCAGTAAATCTCTAAATCAGCCCTGGCCAGGGACTTCCAGTTATAGCCAATCGAGCACTGCACGACATCTACCCCCAATACCGGGAGAGACGAAATCCCCTCCTATCGCTCATTGCCTCCATGTGACTCGGGGCTGTATCCAAAAACCACCGTTTTGCACGTCCTTTTGAACGTGGTAAGATGGAAATCAAAGCACAGTGGGAATTACACAAGACTCTATGACGATCTCGGGTCTACAGACTAACCTGTACCAGTGTCACCAAAGAATTGCTATCTGAAGTCAGGTATAATACCTCTAGGAGTTCTCGGCGAGTCCGTCCAGTGTACCCAGTCTCCACTGAGCACCCGTATACCATCTCTGATGTCAAACACCAATAGATATGGGATCATCCATCGCCCATCACATGGGTCGAGAAGCGTATACGCCAGTCTACTCTGGTATATCGATGCCCCGTCTCGATACACCCACGACTAGGAACATTAAAGGATGAACTTATGGACTACCATGACCCCACTAGTATGATCTGTATCATAATCCTGGTAGTCAAGTACACATCCTAAGGGCTTTACCAACATGTAACCATAAGACAGTATCAAGAGACAAGTATACATGTTAAGATAAAGAGCAACCAGATAGCATACTATCATGTCGAGCAAGAAAGTCCTCTCTATATATGTCCAAGCATCCACTATAATATACATCATATGTACAATAATGACCTCTAGGGCATACATACAACTAACAGTACCATGGTTAACGATGATACCGTTAGTCTCAGTGGATACGACTATACACAACACTATTCAAACCTTCAAACTCAAGAGTAAACATTTTATAAATCCACTTTTTCTAATACTAAAATACTAATATATTTTATATATTGTTTACAGATTTTCCCAATCGACTGCTGCAGTTACATGCACCCCTGAAGAACAGCAAGGATTACCATATACAACCTTCCAAAGGTAAATAAATCTGAAACAAGTGGTGATTATGTTTATATTCTTCGTAATACGAAAATATTAAGGAAAATTTATATAAGAACAATTTATATACTAAATGCGGATTTTCCCATACCTCCGCATCATTCCAACACGATCCAAGTAGGGCATTCCAAGCATGTCCGTCCACATCTTTCCGATCTTTTCACCCCGAACCATCCACATTATATCGACCTCAACCATCATATATTTCACCCGAGGCTTATGTTGCTACGGGTGACATTGATATGTGTGGCAGTGATGATGAAACTGATGAAGGTCATCATGGGGAGGATAACGTGGAATATGTCGCTGGATTGAATGAAGTAATATTGATTGATGATATGGCTGCGAATAATAATTTTGTCGAACTAGAAGATCCCGTCCTCGATCCGCTGGAAGATAATAGTTGGGTAGACTTAGCCGTGGCAGAAGTAAATACCGAACCCTATTTGGAAGCGACCGTAGCAAGCGAAGATTACGTCACCGTTGGAGATATGTTTCAGGAAAAAGGAGATCTTATTTGTAAACTGAAGTCGTGGGCTATTCAAAAAAATGTTACATTTAAAACCGAAGGGTCAAATAAGACGTACTATACCGTGGTATGTACGAAAGCTCCTGAATATAAGTGGAGATTGCATGCATGTTGTTCCAAAATAGCTAAAGCTTGGAAGGTCACGAAATACAACCAAGAACATACTTGCATCGATTCTATTATGTTAAAAGATCATAGGTATTGCACTTCATCTTACATTTGCTCACTAATCATGGTACTAATCCATACAGATGTGGTGATAACTCCCCGAGAGGTACGGCTCTACGTCAGTGGAGAGCACAAAATTCAGATTTCGTATGTAAAGGCATGAGATGCTCATAGAAAGGCTTTACGCAAGATATTTGGGAATTGGGAAAACTCGTACAACTCACTGGTCTCTTTTATGGAAGCCATGAAAGCATCAAATCCGGGGTCCGTATACCGGTTAAAAACCACAGAAACCGATCTCGATGGCTGTGTCAGGTTTTAAAGAATTTTCTAGTGCTTTGCTCCTTGTGCGACTGGTTTCACACACTGTCGGCCGGCATTGTGCGTGGATGAGACGTATCTATATGATAAGTACAGAGGTTGCATGTTAATTGCTACAGGTGTTGATGCTAATAATGGTATATTTACGTTGGGATTTTCTATTGTCGAGAGTGTGAATACATCATCCTGGTCATGGTTTTTCCGTCAACTCAAAAGTATCACATCTGTTATTAATAAAACAGATTTATGCATCATATCTGATAGAAATCTAGGAATACTAGCTGCAATAGAGCTGTATTTCCGACGACCCCACATAGGGTTTTGCCTGCGGCACTTCAGGTAAAATTTTGATAGAAAATTTAAAAATTCAGATCTACATAAGCTTATGTACAAAGCCGGTGAAGCGTTTGACCCTAATTTTCATGACATGTACATGACGAAAATTGGAGAGATGAGTCAAGCCGCGAAAGCGTGGTTAGATGAGTATCCAGTACGCATATGGTCACAAGCACATGATAATGGATGCAGATATCTACTAATGACCACTAATATGTCTGAAAGTTTCAACGGGGTCCTTAAACGTGTTAGAGGCTTACAGATACAGGGTTTGATTATTCGAACCTTTTTCAGAGTGAATACTTACTTTGTGCAAAGAAGGGAAAAGTCCTTGGCGATGGAGACTCCACTCACCACGTATTACGAAGATATATTCCGGAAAAGAAAGCGCAGAGCACAATACTACAGATCTGAAAGGTTTGACACAGCGGAGTTTCAAGTAACGGGGAGTAATGAGAATCAATATACCGTAAATTTTAGAGATGAAGGGCTCTCTTCGTGCACATGCGGTGTTTTCCAGCAACATTTATCTTGTGCTCACGCAATTGCTGCTGCGAGCAGCATGCATAACTCACATTACAATTTTGCTTCCCGTTACTATACAATTTCCAATCACCAAGACGCATATGATCCAAAATTTCATCCTATACCAGACAGTCGCTATTGACACTATTATACTGGGAACAGACAAACACCGACTGTATTACCGCTAGAAAAAAATATATGGCCCGTAAGACCTAAGGTGCGTCGAGATCGAATGACAGTGGATGCCGATCCTCAGCAAAGGCACGGCAGATATAGTCTATGTAAACAACCAGGTCATTATAGGACCAGATATCCAGGGCAATCAACAGGGGCGGGACCTTCGAAATCGTGACAAGTGCACCGGAAGAAAATCGGTTAGCGCTTGTAAAGAAACTTGTACAATTTACCTTTTACAAACAGATGTGATTTTTTTTTTAATTTTAAATTTGACTTATTCATTTTGTTATTGGAGTGTATGCAAGATTCATATATATAGTAATTCTATATGAACCGTAATAACAATTTTCCGAACCAAAACAACACTAATATTATTTAATATTATTGTTTTATTTTTTTATTCGATATTTAAATTTATGTTTTTAATTTATTTTTATTTATAAATAAAAATGAGGCTAAATTTGAGGGTGCGTCCAGGCTAAAAACCGTCATATTTTTTGATAATTAAAAAAATAATTTTATTTTAATAATTTTAATTTTATTATATCCTATTTCAAAAAAAAACCAGCTAAATTTTGCAAACACCATTTTTGCCGATACCACTGTCTGCATATATTTTTAAGCCGCAAAAAAAACCCAAAAAAACGGGTAACCTTTGATCACTCCATCCTTGACGTGCAAGTCACGGGCCTCCGCCGGAATCCGCTCCCACCAGTACACCGCCGAGAAGAAAGTGGCCGACATGGTAAACACGGACCACAACGGAACACTCCTCCGGCTCCCCACCGCCACCGCCCAGATCAAGTAAGTGTCCGCCATGATCCCCTCCACCGCCACCTCCATCGCATCCATCGCCGCCTCAACCGCCGCCTCCATCTTCGTACACACGGCCTCTATGAACCCATCGAAGTCTTTCCCTCTCCCTATCTGCAACAATAGCAGTATAATTAATTCACATATGAAGTATCAACAACTTAGAATTATAAACCAATTAATGTACATGTTTAGTATGATTACCTCCGACGGGATCACGTTGGGGATCGTCACGAAACGCACGTTCCCTGCGGCGGCGGGGGCGGTGAGGAATCCGAGCCATTCCTCGGTGACGATGAAGGAGATGAGGATGTCGGAGGGGAGGAGGCGGCAGAGGCTGAGCATGGGGTTGATGTGGCCGCGGCCGGGGTACGGGATGGCCGCCACGTGTCGCATCTTGGAATGTCTTGGGCGGTGGGATTTTGAATTCGACGGAGGAGTTTAATGGTGGGGAGGGAGGGGATAAGATAAAGGGGAGGTGAATTCGTAAGGGGTGACGTTTGATGATCGAAGTGAGCACAAAAAATAAAAAATAAAAATGGAGATTAGTCCTGCCTCCACTTTCTTGATAGATCGTACTGTTTTTGGAGGGACATGCATTTTAAGAAGCCGAGTTGCACATGGAAATATACCAACTTCTTGTGTTTTGATTAGGTGCCTGCCTTTTCTGAAGTAGAAATATGGAAAAGAGGCGCAAGTGGGTCCCATTCTCCTCTTTCCTTTTCACTTTTGCCATTTTCCTTGTTAGGTTAAAGAAAAAATGCATGGGAATCGGTGCTTGACAGCACACCAAAACTCTAAAATGCAATTCAGAGCCAAAATCTCTGAAATGGGAAGGAAAAGCAAGGATATGGGTTTTAAAACAATAAAAAAATTGACGACAACTATTTTTGCACGTGTGTACCATACAAAAAATAATATATTCCGGAGATTGCATTAAAATTTCTCAAGATATCTATAGTTTTTCTAAAATTTAAATTTAATAAATACGGTTAGTGGTAGTACAAGAATTAAGAAATTTATAAGTTATACAAAATAACAAAAATGTAAGGGCTTATATATAAATTTGTCATGAGAGAGAATGTGCAATAAATGAGAGAGAAAGATGGTTGTTGACTTTTCATTTTCTTAATTTTGTCTTTTATGATGTATGTGGTGGACATCTCTAATTCTCTACTTTGGCTATTGTAATTTTGTCATTTTTTATTATTTATTTTATTGATTAATGACATCATCTAATAAATTCTCGTTATAATAATGAGGATTACTCTACTTTACCAACTGCGCCTTTTCCCACAAAATAAACAATAGAAATAAAAACTTAGCATTTTACATCACCAATTTGCTTGTAAACAAACAGGGAATTGATGGACGCTGAAAACACTTTGTCAGAGATGGATTTTGGTTTCACTTGGACCAAACAACCCCAGGGTAAATTGTCAAAACCCCCGAACCGTTTTTCCCTTGGTCGAAAATTCCCGTGCTTCAGAGCGATATTCAAAAACCTCCTGGAACAACAGTAGATGTAAACTCAAGGGTGATGGTTATCCAAATGAGCAAGCATGGCTCAAAAACAATCTCATCATCATTTTTCCTTTTCTTTTCTTCTTCTCTGTAAAGAAAAATATGAGTGGAATTGTGATTCACTGGGTCAGTCACAAGTCCACACTTTTCTTAAAAGATCATGAAGAAATGAGAAAGAAAAATAGGCTTACACATACACAAATACACACGCACATACACTAATACAAGTATATGCTACAAATATATACACCCGTATTCGTATCGAAATACGAATACCGTATTCGTATCGAAATACGAATACCGTTTTCGTATCGAAATACGAATACCGTTTTCGTATAAATACATGCATTCGTATAAATACCGTATTCTGTCAAAATACAAATATTAAAAAGAGAGATACTAAAAAAAAGATATATAATACTAGTTCACATTTTATCCAAATGTGATAATGTGGTTATCTTTCAAAGGAAAAGGAAACTTGCTAGTTTTGCATACCATCTGGAGTGTGATGATTTTGGTAGGATTCCTTCAAAGTTGTTGCACAATGATAGTTGGATCCTGATCCTACCGTGAGTATTGTTACTCCTCGGGAGAGTTTTTCACTTTACAATCAATACTATAAACCAAGTACGTGTCTAGAACGGTGTTAGCGTGGCCAGCCTCAAGAGCAAAGAGGTTATTTAATTAAAAACTTCACGAAAGCATTGTAAAACCTCTCTCGAATTACCGACACTGGCCTGGCTGAAAAGTTAAGCAAGAATTGTAGGGTGCGATTAATTCCGACTAATTCTTCTTTTATGATTTAAAGGAGGATTTGAGGAAATAGTGGGAGCCAATCTGTTTAGATAAACCAATAATTAATGTAAAATTACAAGAGCATCATGCTGAGTGTTTTCTTCTCTCTCTCCTAATTGCAGCGATCAAGATGACCGGGTTTAAGTTACTATTAGATAAAAATACATCGACGGGGCCAAACTATAATGATTGGCTAAAGAATGTCCAGATGGCCATTACCTATAACAAGATGGGCTACCTCCTTACTACTAAAGCCCTCGCCGTCCCAGGACCAGATTCCACCGTCGCGAATATTGAGATCCGTAAAACATGGGAAATAGACAGTGCGAAAGTCAAGTGCCTCGTGTTAGCCTCTATGGATAATGAACACCAAAGGCGACACGAGAATATGGACATTGCTTCCATATTCCTCCATATCAATGATTTATATGGACAGCAATCTCATATCGCAAGATATGAGACATCGAAGAAATTATTTCAGACAAGATTGGCTATCGGGTCATCTGTAGAGGACCATATCTTTAAGATGATCATCTATATTGAAGAGCTCGCGGATCTTGGGACCACATTGGAGAACGAGTTAAACACGAACTTGATTCTACAGTCCTTCCCCTCTACCTATTCCCAGTTTATATTAAATTTCCATATACAGAATAAGGAAGTTATATTTTCAGAGCTCCTTAACATGTCAAGGAGTGCAGAAGGCACCCTGAAGAAATCCAGGAAGACACCCACTCCTATTTGTTGGGGAACCTTCTTCCTCTAAATCTATGGCGAAAGTTAGGGGAAGAAGAAGAAGGCCCCCACCAAACCGAAAAGCAGTGTCGATAAGGTACCGGGAAAGGGCAAAGCAAAAGTTGGGAGGTCAATAGTAAGGAAAGAGGAATACTTCTATTGTCACAAGAAAGACCGTTGGAAGAAGGACTGCAGGGCTTGGAAAGCTAGGACCCAGGATTCGAAGTAAGTTGTGGTTTCGGCTTCATGTGTGTTTATGATTGAAAACTATTTGTCAATCAACTCTACTTCCTGGATATTGGATACCAGTTCAGGATCTTATATCTGTAATTCATTGCAGCCACTGAGAAACCGTAGAGTTATAAAGGCAGGTGATATGACCCTCAGGCTTGCTAATGGAGTGAGCATGGATACTATTTCCGTAGGGGAATATCACCTAGGATTGACAAGTGGACACATTTTGGTTTTACGTAACAGTTTTTGTATACCAAGTTTGACATGTAATATCATTTCTGTATCTTTACTATCTAAAGAAGGTTATGATTTTACATTTGTAAGCGATGTTGTAAACATCCATCTTAATCATGGTTTGATTGGGTCCGGTACATTAGACAACGGTATATATGTATTAAATCAACATTTAGTTTTCAACGTGCAGAACACACTCAAAAGAAAGTCTCCAGAGTTAAATCAAGCTTTCTTATGGTATTGTAGACTAGATTAGATCAATGAAACACGGTTGACGAAATTATATAAAGAGAGATATTTGGACCTGTTTGAATATCTGTCTTATGCAACTTGTCAATCATGTCTCAAAGGAAAGATGACAAAGACCCCGTTCACTAAACACGGAGTATGAGCCACTGAGCTCTTGGGACTCATACACAACGACGTGTGTGGTCCAATGTCTATACATGCAAGAAGTGGTTATTCCTACTTCATTATTTTTACGGATGATTTCTCAAGGTATGGACATTCATTCTTAATGAAATATAAATCCGAGACCTTTGAGAAATTCTAGGAATACAAGAATGGAGTGGAAAAACAAATAGGCAAAAGCATCAAGATATTTCGATCTGATCGAGGTGGTGAATACGTAAGTGCCGAGTTCCTGAGTTATTTAAAAGAGAATGTAATTCTCTCTCAGCTTACTCTTCCATACACATCTCAACACAACGGTGCATCGAAAAAGTGGAACCGCAACTTATTGGATATGATGAGTTCCATGATGAGTAATGCTAAGTTACCGCGATCCTTCTGGGGTTATGCACTAGAATCTGTTGCATATCTTTTGAAAAAAATTCCTACTAAGTCAGTACCTACCACACCATATGAAATATGGAGTCGGAAGAAACTCTATCTTAAGTATCTAAAAATATAGGGATGTCAAGCTTTTGTCAAAAATCAGTATGCGGACAAACTCGAGGCACGGTCAGTACTGTGTAAGTTTGTGAGATACCTGTTTCCCCCAATCAGAGCAAAGCTCTGTTTGAATTTCAAAAATTCAAAAATTGAAGCAACGCTTCAAATCCTTTGCGCTGCGCGCAACGCGCCACGTGTCAAAAACTGATACGTCAGCGCGGCGCGCCCAATCAGAGCAAGGCTCTATTTAAAACAAAATTAAAAGAAGCAACGCTTCAGTTGCGTAAGCGCTGCGCTGCGCGACACGTGTCAGCGCAGTTGCGCTGCGCTGTGCGCTGCGCGACACGTGTCAGCACAGTTGCGCTGCGCTGTGCGCTGCGCGACACGTGTCAAGCGCTGATTCGTTTGCGCCAAACAGAATTAAAATTCCAGTAAGATCTTTCTGTTCTTGTTAAAATAAGAAAATTGTCTTCTGTAAAACAGAAGCCCTTGGATCAAAGATCCAACGGTGGGGAAAATTCCCCAAATCACTCAGAGAATAATCTCTTTAACAAATTTAACAAATTAATGGGCACTATATAAAGGCCCC
This sequence comes from Agapanthus africanus, assembly GCA_030015575.1. Taxonomy (NCBI): domain Eukaryota; kingdom Viridiplantae; phylum Streptophyta; class Magnoliopsida; order Asparagales; family Amaryllidaceae; genus Agapanthus; species Agapanthus africanus. The sequence continues at coordinate 113,519,295 of JASDDO010000028.1, forward strand.
TAGACCCCAGTTCCAAAACAGATCGATCAAAAACAACAACAACACAAAGAAGAGAGAAACTCAGAAAACCGAGAGAGAACTCTTAAGAATTTTGAGACGAAATTCAGAAAGAAAAAGATGGTAAAAACCTTTATAAAAAGAAGAATTTCTTCTGAATAGATCATTGATCTAAGAACAAGATCAAAGATCTTAAAATAAAAAATATAATAATAAAAAATGCATTGCCTTTGATGAACCATTGGTTCTGGAATCTTAAAGATTCTTTTCTTGAATCCAAAATTGGATCAAGATATTAAAACAGTGCCTTGCACTTGTATCTGCACTTTTAAAATAGAGCATTGCTCTCTGAAATTGGCGCAACTCACCAGAGCGCGCTACGTGTCAGCAGCGCAACAGCGCAGCGCATTGACACAGCGCACTGCGCTGTTGCGCTTGGGCTCACCAGAGCGTGACACGTGTCACCTCCACATGCATTTGCGCTCAATAATTGGCGCAAAGCGCCTGACAGGCCACATGGTCACTGCCAGTTTGATTAATGCGCTGCATTACTTACAGAAGAGCCAAACCCAATTAAAAAAGGCCTAACAGGCCAAATAAAATGCTATGCATTATTTTAAAGAAGGGCAGAGCCCAAATAAAAATAGATGCTGTGCATCAATTAAAAGGGACAAAGCCCAAATAAAAAAGGCCTTACAGGCTAAAAGAAAATGCAGTGCATTATTAAACAGGGGCAAAGCCCTAGCACAGGCCTAATAGGCCAAAGAGAAATAAAAACGTTGAACATTTTCAACTGGACTTAGCCCAATCATGGCCGTAAGTCCTCAAACTAAATTGACTGAGCAAGACTGCTCTCTTAAATCAATTTACATCCGGTTCAAGGGTACATCTCCAAACTCCTCTGACATCTATCGTTGTAATCCTTCGACGACGTCAGAGAGGTGACGGGTCCCGACAACCACACATTGACACGGACTCAAGCGTCCTTAAACCTACGGACTTAAGCGTCCTTAAACTCCAGGACTCAAGCGTCCTTAAACTCCCGGACTCAAGTGTCCTTAAACCTACAGACTCAAGCGTCCTTAAACCCCCGGACTCAAGCGTCCTTAAACCTACGGACTCAAGCGTCCTTAAACCCCTGGACTCAAGCGTCCTTAAACTCTCGAACTCAAGCGTCCTTAAACCAATAGACCACTATGTCCCTAAACTGGAACATGGACCACCATGTCCCTAAACTGGAACAATAGAGCTCCCAAATGCTCTTTTGTCGGATCTAAACGATCCCGTTTAAGTTGATCTTAGCCTCAAATATGGCTAACGTATCCTTAAACCTTCAAACAGACTTTAGTCCTAGGGTACATCTCTGAACTCCTCTGACACCTGTCGTTGTAATCCTTCAACGTCGTCAGAGAAGTGATGGGTCCCGACGGCCATATATTAAATGGACCACCATGTCCCTAAACTGGCAATGGACCACCATGTCCCTAAACTGGCAATGGACCAACATGTCCCTAAACTGGAACAACGGAGCCCTCAAATGCTCTTTTGTCGGATCTAAACGATCCCGTTAAGTCGATCTTAGTCTCAAATTAGACTAACGCGTCCTTAACAAATGTTTGAGTTGATATTAGCCTCAAATATGGTTAACGTATCCTCAAACCAAAACCCCAAACCCAAATCTAAGAAAATACGGATTTGGACTAATCCACGTTCTACGGGCGACGACATAAATTAGTCTCCGTATACAATCCACGGGCAACCACAAACAAAAAAAACACCCACGACACGAAGTGACCAGCTGGAGAAGGAGAAAGTTGTTACCACGATGCGGTAGCGTAATTAGATGCAGGGGCTTGCGCCTGCAGGGAAGAGCGTCCCCACAATCAAAAACCCCTCAAGCGAGGGGGAATCTAACGAAGTCTGCTACATCGGACGCATCCGTTTAAACCTTCGATATATGGTGCCATAAATCAACTTGGCATCTTCGGAGAGGTGGACGGATAGCACCAAATAGCATCTGCCCCGAATCTCAGTGCCAAGAATCTCACGGTCTTGTGTGCCGTCCTTCGGAGGGGAACAATACCCAAGGAACTCCATGAGGTATCTTTCTTATTTCGCAGAGGAACAAAAGGTTTTTGTTTCTCGGCATGCCCACTTTCTGGAGACTCAATTTCTTGAAAAAGAAATAAGCGGGAGTGCAATAAAACTGGAAGAAATTCCAGAACCACAATCTATTACTGAAAGTATGGTGGAACCAGAAGTTTCAAAAGAACCGGACGTCCCTGCGTCGCTTCGCAGATCTAGTAGGCAGTCTCATCCGCCCGAGAGATACTACAGTTTTCTCGTAGACGGGTATAGAGAGGATTGCATCATCGATGATGATGAGCTGACTAGTTTCTTACAAGCCATTACGAGCAGAGACTCGGTTTAGCGGCTAGATGCAATGCGGACCGAAATAGAATCCATGTATACCAACAAAGTTTGGACTTTAGACATTGCACCTCAAGGGGTAAAACCCGTAGGCTGCAAATGAATCTTCAGAAAGAAAATTGGCGCATATAGACAGGTTGAAACCTATAAGGCTAGACTTGTAGCAAAAGATTTTCGTCAAAGACCTGTCTTGGACTATGATGAAACCTTTTCTCCAGTAGCTATATTTAAATCCATTCGGATCCTACTTGCCATTACTGCCTTCTATGATTCAGAAATTTGGCAGATGGACGTAAAGTCCGCTTTTCTGAATGAAAATTTGTAAGAGTGCGTTTATATGGATCAGCCAGAGGGCTTCACAGAGAATGGGAGCAGCGGAAGAGTGTGCAAGTTGCTTAAATCCATTTATGGATTAAAGCGGGTATCGCGGAGTTGGAACATCTGATTTGATGAGACGGTCAAGGAATTTGACTTTATCAAAAATCCAGATGAACCATGCATTTATAGTAAGATTGTAGCGAGAATCGTGGTATTCCTCGTCTTATACGTTGATGACATTCTCCTGGTAAGAAATGACATTCCTATACTACAATCAGTCAAAGGATTCTTGTCACAGAAGTTCTCCATGAAAGACCTGAGTGATGCTTCCTACATTCTGGGGATCCAGATCTATCGTGATAAATCTAAGAAGATGTTGGGACTTTCACAGTTCAGGTACATTGACACCATATTAAAAAGATTTAGTATGGAAGATTCCAAGCGCGGTAACCTACCGGCTTGTCACGGGATCACCCTCTCCAAAGAGATGTCTCCCAAGACTGATTTGGAAAGGGATCGCATGAGTATTATACCCTACGCTTCTGCGGTAGGATCAATAATGTATGTGATATTGTGTACAAGACCAGATATTACTTACGCACTGAGTGTGGTAAGCAGATATCAGTCAAACCGTGGGGAGAAGAACTGGATAGCAGTTAAAAACATTCTTAAATATCTGAGAAGGACTAAGGAGATATTCTTGGTGTACGGTGGTGTAGGATGTTTTTCGTCTGCCTATTGAGATGGGAATACGCGTCGCTTGTCAGGCGTATACAGATCCCCCTGTCTAGTGTAGGCCGGGGTTTATTGATTGTGGGGGTCCGAATCTCCGGCAACCGTGACTAAGCCGCCGTTAATTACCCCTCGCCTTTGAAGCGAAGGAACCTCCGATTGATGGGTCAACTAGTCATGCGAACTCAATATGCAGCGTGCGTATGTGTGCCTTGAGAGGTTTTGGGTATATCGAGGGCCTAGCAGAGTTTATGGGGGTGCCGCTACCCGGATAGCGAGCTGGGAGTCAAGGGGGCTAGCAGCCCCCTTAGAATTTTTTTCTAATGTTGGACGTGTTTTGAGTGTGGAGTGTATGGAAAAAGAGGGGTGAGGAGCATCCTAAGGATACGTGGGCGGTGGGCGCCCGCGAGTCATGTGCCCTGCGCATGGGCCCTGGGCGCCCGCGGGTCACGTGAGTGGCGCGTAGGCCCTGGGCGCCCGCGGGTCACGTGCCCCGCGCGTGGGCGCCAGGCGCCCGCGGGTCATGTGCCCTACGCGTGGGCGCCAGGCACCAGCGGGTCACGTGCGCGACACGTGTTTATAAAACCCCCTCAAGTTATACTAATTTACAATAAGGACCCTAGTAAACATAAGTTTAAGCGGGACCAGTTCTCTTGAGCTTCAGGGAGCCGGAGAATTTAGGTGCTTGTCTATTTAAGGTAGACAAACTAAAAACGGTGTTATCAACACGGTAATTGTCTTGAAAAAAGACACAAATCCTGCCGTCCATGTGCAGCAGTTACCGATAACATCAAAACTAATTCAGGAGTTCAATTCTGTTTAAGTGTCTGACTCAGGCAGAGTCTCGGTCTAAACTGAAATCAATCAATCTATCCTTGAATATGATTCAAGTATATCTCCAATTCAACATGAATCCAATTACCAAAATTCAATCTATATCAACATGACTCGACCGAACCGAACCATGGACATACTCTGATTATATGACTATCCATTTATATCCATTCCGTTTACATGATATCATGGTTTCGGCAAGTCGTACATCTATTAAACAAAACAATACAAATCAATACAAAATACATTACGGGGTTATAAAGGGGTAGACTGGTACGGAATGTGTTAGAAGTGGCACGAGACGGTCACTTTAATACACCTAACCTGAATATCTATTGTTGTTGTTCCGTGTCTTAACGGTTCCTTGTGCTCCGTATACTAGGAATAGTTGGACTCCTCTCGTATACACTGGCATATTCTGTACCAAGCTGCAAACAACTGCGTTAACATAACAATCAAATAGTATACGGTTATATTTTTTTCTGTCTATTCTATTTCTACTTTTCTTTAGGACTTACCGAGCGATTGTTCGCTGACGACATTCCTATTTCTCTTATTTCTTTGGAATGTTGTCAGGTGGATCCGACTCACTGGAGATAGAGCCCAGTTCAGAGGATTTGGATCAGTTTAGTGCGGACCACGAGCTCTAGACTCTTGTATATACTTTACTTTCATGTTCATACCATTGTTTAGGCATTGCTTTCATTATTGTATTTACTTTTCAGTTGTATTGTAAAAAAATGTTTAATAAATAAAAGTTGCTGTTCATTTACATTTCATGTCTTCTTGTGTATATTTACATTATATTGCTTAATCACGCTTAGTGTGTTTACTTCTGAGTAAATATGTAGCGGGCCTTGTCGTGTCTCCTTACCCGTACACTGGGAAGCGGGGCGTAACAGTTGCTAATACTCATGGAAATGTCGTCAATACTTGCCTAGATAAGGGATGTATTAGTGATCATTCTAAACGGTCGCTAATACAAAATAGACGGTCGCCAATGTATTGTAGACCGTCCATTAGCGACTGTTTAATATAAACGGTCGCCAATAGTGTATTAGCGACCGTATATAAATAAACGGTCGCTAATACCCCGTCCCTAATATGCACAGTTTCTAGTAGTGTAAATGCAAATTGTCATGCCCCGCTTCCCAAAATACAGAATACGAGAGGTGACAAGGCCAGCCATGCTCTTACAATCAAGGAAATATCCCGCCGTAGTCACACTTCGGCTTCTAGCATTACGTGGTAATCAGTAATCAATGCACAGGTAATGAGAAATGTAGTCACTAATTCTATCAGAACAGATAAAAGATATACCAGATAGAGATCTAGGTAAAGATAGCGATAGCGTCGCTGATCTAGATGTCCACGATATCCTCGAGGTACGACCGATCCTGATCCGAGCTAAGTCCACTTCTCACTCTGAGCATGCATACTCAGGTCGTCAGAGCGACACAATAGCAATATAAGCGCATATGTAAACACGTGCAATGATGATGAACATGAAGCAGTAAATATAGAATAATGACGCGATCATGGAATAACCGGTACAGGTAAACAATGAAGCATGTATATCGAATCAGTAGTTAACGCATGTCCATGTCACTAAACCTATCAGTCTCTAAGTCTCACTGTCTAAGTCACTAAACCTATTGTCAATCCAAGTGTGAGCGTCAACCACCGCAGGAGTATCCCCAACCCAAGGGTAGGCCCTAGGGGCAAGGGAACACAGGCCCGAATCACGCTCGCTAATAATCAGTAATATCACCCATATGACTCCCAAAATCGCTGTATATGCCGGTAGTGGGACTCCCGAGATTCCGTTGATCGAACTCACACCAAAACTACCCTACACCCATGGTCTACATCAAATACCAACCATGAATCCAAATACTAGTCACTCCATGACAAGTCTACGCGAGAACTGGAGACAGGGTCTCCATCAAGCATGTCTTGACTGGTACCCAAGAGAAATGAACAGTGTTTGACGCCATACCTATGACACTAATATAAGTGCTTCCATAACCGTCCCACGCCAATTATAGTTACACTTACATATTCCCCATAGGCGTCGACAATGTAATAATTAACTGTTTCCGCTGATTGTGTACAAGTACGTGTCACTTTCACTATTCAATCACGTTTATACACTAACGTACTTGTCGCTAGTTATGGCCAATTCATTTTAAGTGTTCACTGCTGGAAATCCAATTTCTGAACTGGAAGTCTGTTTCGTAACACGCTTTACTCACAGTTGGGAGAACAATTAAGCGACTATACTGTTTAACTAATTGTAGGGTTATGACTTAACTTTACATAACAGGAGACGGATTAACATTATTCATTTTGGTTCAGGAGTTATGATCGAAATACCGATGAAGGGTGCAAGCTGAAATGACAGAAATCTGCCGGACGTGTCATCCGTTTAAAATAGTATTTAAATACCAAAAGCTACTGGAATTTACTAAAACCAGTACCATTGGAAAGATAATTCGATTATCTACGCTTATATATATGGTTCCGCACGCTTGTACATTTAAACGGTGAAGTATATGCGTTCTTAAAACAAGCAAAGGTAGAGATTCTTGCCCGGACTGCAGTTCAGGGCCGCAAATCGCCTCAGTATTCATTTTTATAACTTATCAACCTGCAAAGATGAACTATGAGGTGTTGTATGTTTATTTGTTGGCTTCGATACGAGCCATAGAACTCTAGGATCCGATATATAAATAATTTATCATGATTTTAACCATTCAGCTCGTCCGAGAAAAACCAGCTTCCACAAGGGTTATTGGGTTGTCGTTTTAGGGGGGTTAACCAACTTTATCTTACAGCCAAATTTATATACGGTGTTCATTAACAATGCAGGGTTCCATCGATCATGAGTTCAGCCATATTAAGATAGGTTTTGATCCAGGGTTTCATATTGATCGATCTCGATTGTGCCTATTGGTGTATATAGTCTAATTAAGCATTCATTTTAGTTTGTAAAGTAGTAGCATGTAAGCAAGTGAGGAATTCACTTGCCTTGCTAACGATATCATTGAGATGATGGATCGGTCGGACGCTGCAATGCATGTCACGGATGCGAAAGTGGTCGTTGCGACAAAACCGGAATTCGCGAGCCTTGGAACCGTAGCGGCGTGGCCTCGAATTCTTGCTTTTGATTGGATACAACTCGCATAGATCGACATTGGCGGCGGTACTTGAAGGCTCCGAGTTCGCAGAGATGAGGCCGTCTATGGTGGAGTGGTCGTCGCGCAGTGCGGGGTCCTGGCCGGAGCAGGTGGAGGAGCAAGGGAAGCTCGGCTTGGTCTCGACTGGGAGCGAAGGGGCTGGGCGCGAAGAGTCGTGAAGGTCAGAGGTGATGGGTTGCTTTTCGAGATGGTGTGCGTCGAGGAAGGTGGCGACGGTGGTTAGGGGTTCGTCGGCGCTGTTGGGTGCAGTGTGGTCGCCGGCGAGAGGTGGAGGAGCACGGTTGTAAGAGGAAAGGAAGCTTGGTGGAGTTGATAAAGTGGGCTCGGTACGGTGGGGATTGCGGCGACGAGTTCGGCGGAGGAGGCAGCGATGGTGATGATGGTAGTGGTGCTGTGTCGGTGACAAGGAGGAAGAAGAGGAGGAGGTGAAGGCGGTGCTGGCGGTGGTCGCGGCGAGGGATGGAGCTGGGTTGGTGGAGGCGATGGGGGAGCTCCGGCGGTGGGTTTACAGTGGGGTGCTCAGGGTGAGGGAGATGAAGGCGATGATGATGTGTGGGAGGGAAGAGGGGAGAGTGAGAGTGAGGGAATAAGAACGAGAGAGGGGGTCGGTGGGTTGAGGCGCGGTCGTGGGAAGTTCGTTGCCGAGGGAGACGCGGTCGTTGCGGAGGTTGGCGAAGGAGGAGGGGGTAGTGGGGAGAGCGCGGGTCGTGGAGAAAGTGGGCACGTCCGTTGGGGCGTGGGCGCGGGTCGTGGCGAAGTGGGCGCAGCCGTTGGGGAAGTGGGCACGGGTCTCATGGCATGGGCGCGAGGAGTGGGGGAAGCAGGGGAAACGAGCGGGAAAAGAAAAGTGAAGAGGAGAAGAAGAAGGGAGTGGGGAGCGGGTCGGGTCGGTAGTCCGGGTCGGGTCGGGTAGGGAAGAGAGAAGAGATTAGGGTAAGGGTGAGGGAATTGAGCCAGGGCTTGGGCTGAGGGTTGGTGTTAGGGAAAAAATGATTAGGTTTTAATTAGGGTAAGATTTAGAAATTAGGTTAGAAAATTATGTAGGAAAATTTTGGAAATTATTTATTAGAATACGGTTACGGTATAAACGGAACTGGGTATTACACAAATGATCCTTCCACGAACCCTTGAAGTCTAACATGCAAGCTCTCAACATATCTTCAAGAGTCTGGATCGTTCTCTCGGGCTGTCCATCTGTCTGAAGATGATAGGCCATACTAAATTTCAAGCGAATTTCCAAACTTTCCTGTAAACTCCTCTAAAAATGTGATAGGAACCGGGTAACGCGATCAGAAACAATACTTACCGATACCCCATGCAATCTCACAATCTCCTGCATGTACCTCTCTGCCAAAGCCTCCGTCGACTGACCAACTCGAAATAGTATGAAATGAGCTTCCTTGGTCAGTCGATCGACAGTCACCCAAACTGAGTTATTTCCTTTTGAACTCCATGGTGAGGCTGTCACGAAATCCATACTTATATGTTTCCACTTCTACTGAGGAATCGAAAGTAGTTGCAACAAACCAGCTACCCTTTGATGTTCAGCCTTGACTTGCTGACATACCAAGCACCTCGACACGTAACGAGCAATCTCTCTTTTCATGCCTTTCCACCAAACGTGTTGTCGCAAATCTCTATACATCTTCATGCCACCTGGATGTACTGAATATGCGAAACTATGAACCCCCTTCATTACTTCTTCATGAACATCTCCTTTAAGTACACACAAATGACTTCCATATCTTAACAAACCATCTTCATGAACCAATAAATCTGTTCGAAGTATCGCTTCCACTTGTCCCCGAAATTTCTGTAATCTAGGATCGTGCAACTGTGATGTCTTAATGCTATCAATTAGGGATGACTGTACTTACAACTGCATCAACTGTCCCGAAAAATATGGTAGTACAAGCTCTAACTTGAATATCTAAAAATCTGCTATAATTTCCTTCTGTGCAGTCAACGTCCGTATTGCTGGCAACAGACTTAAAGTATCCGGTACTACATTAACTTTCTTTGGATGGTACTTTAGATCAAGATCATAATCAGCCATCAGCTCCAACCATCTACGCTACCTATGTTGAGCACTTTCCGTGTAAACACATATTTTAGACTCTTGCGATCAGTGAACACCACTACCCTTTCGCCCAATAAGTAGTGTCTACAAATTTTTAGCGCAAAAATAACTGTTGCTAGCTCCAAGTCATAAGTTGGGTAGTTCTTGTCATGAGTCTTCAATTGTCTCGACGCATAAGCTACAACCTTACCATGCTGCATCAAGACACATCCCAAGCCCTTACCAGATGCGTCGCTATGAATAACTAATCCTCCGGAACCATATGACACTGTTAAAATAGGTGCGGTTGTCAATTTTTGCTTCAGCGCTTCAAAAGCTGACGCACACTTATGAGTCCAAACAAACGATACTTCCTTTCGTGTTAACTTGGTCAAAGAATCTGCTATCCGAGCGAAGTTCTCCACAAACCTTCTATAGTACCCAGTAAGTCCAAGGAAACTTCTGATCTCCCCTACATTCTTTGGAATTGGCCAATCATGAACAGCTACAATCTTTTCGGGGTCAACTGCAATTTCATCTCCGGATACAACATGACCTAAGAACTTCACTTCTTTGAACCAAAACTCGCACTTGCTCATCTTAGCATATAACATTTCTTATCTCAACGTCTGCAGTGCGATTCTCAAGTGTTCATATGCTCTTCTTTGCTTCTCGAATTGACCAAAATATCATCATTGAATACCACCACGAATTGATCTAGAAATAAAGAAAAGATCCGGTTCATCAAGTCCATAAATATTGCCGGCGCGTTGGAAACTCCAAATGGCATAACTAAATACTCGTAATTCCCATATCGGGTTCTGAACGCCGTCTTGCAAATGTCTTCTTTTTTCACCCGAACTTGATGATACCCTGGTCGTAAATTCAATTTCGAGAATACTCTCACGCCACTGAGTTGATCGAATAATTTGCCTATGTGAAGGATTGGGTATTTATTCTTAATAGTCACCTGATTTAACTCTCGATAGTCGATGCACATCCTCCGCGTGCCATCTTTCTTCTTAACTAGAAGAAGGAGCTCCCCATGGTGAACCGCTACTGCGAATCCAGCCCTTCTCCAGTAACTCAAAAACTTGTTTCTTTATCTCTTCCAGTTCCAGCTGTGTCATCGGATAATAAGCCTTTGAAATTGGCGATGCTCTTGGAATAAGATCAATTGAAAACTCATCTCATTTTGGCGGTAAACCAGAGATGTCCTCGAACACATCCATGAAATCCCGAACTACTACTGGTGCTTCTTCCTTGATTACCTCTATTGACGAAAAAGCGACGCTTGTCGGCTTAGCCCTAAATTCAACTGGCCCGACAAATTTGCTGCCTCCCAAGAATACAAACTCTAGATGTCCGGGAATTTGGAAAATCACTTTTTTTGCCCTACAATCAATGCAAACATGGAAAATGCTGAGAAAGTTCATTCCCAAGACAACATCATAACTGCCAGTATCTATCACCAAGAAATCCGCGAATAGCTCCCATCCGCAAATAACAGTCGAACAACCCTTGCACTCACTACTAGATATAATTCTTCCATTCCCAGTGTGTATGTCCCAACAGTTAGATAGGGTCGTGTGTGGGATAGAGTGTGCACTAATAAACTTGGACGGCATAAAGCTACAGGAAGCACCGGAATCGAATAATGCCAATGGGGAAAATTATAAACAAGTAGGATACCTGAAACAATATCGTCTGAAACTTTAGCCTCCTTGACCGTCAGGGTGAAGACCTGTCCCTGATTAGGCTTCTGAATGATCTGCTTCTGCCCATAAGTCTGCTTCGGCGGCGGTTTTTGAATATCGTCTCTCGATCGTAGTTTCGAAGGGCACGTACCAATGGTAGGGTCAGCTGATCCACAAACTAAAAAAAGTCTAAACATCCTTCAACAATCTTTCTGTGTGTGGCTGGGTAGACGGCAGAAATCACAAATCACGGTCCTTTTCTAATCTGATACAAAAGGCCTTTTTATAGGTACTGTCCCTCTTCTGTTAAGTGGAATGCCTCTATGTCCAGGAGCTCTGGTTGGTGCATAGGGAGTCTTTCTTACCACGACCTCTTGCTGTTGAGTACTCTTTACTCTTACTGATACACTATATTGTTCTCTAACTGCCTTGAGAATTTGAGAGAAGGTGGCCAATCCCAACGATATGATGTGCCTCTGAATCTCCACATCCAAACTACGCATAAACCGCCTTACCCTATCTTCCTCATTGGCAACCAAGAGCCCCGCAAATCAACTGAGCCGGGTCTACTCAGCCGCATGTGTATCAACAAATCTGCCATTCTGCTTCAAGCTAATGAACTTTTCTTCCATTTTCTCCCTAGCAGATTGCGGAAAGAACTTCTCCAAGAAATTTCATGAAAAAGTCGCTCAGCTGATCGGCTTAGTCAGACGGGTCTCCTCAACAAGCTACCACTCGCGAGCGTAATCTCCCAACTGAATACGTACTACATCCATCCTTTTCTCATCTGGAATCTGTGCGACAATGAGAAGATTCTCTGTATCCACTAGCTACTGCTCTGTTGGTAATGGCTCCTCCAATTCTGTAAACGTGGACGGACCGAGCTTCCTGAAGTCCGCCACGGTGGCCTCACGCTGTGTTGGTCTGGGAGGTACTGCCCTCTCAGCTGCTGTGATAAGTCTGTCAGACTGTTCTCAGACCCTTTTGGAAAGTCTCGGTCTATCACTGGTTCAATTCTGTTTGACGCTTCTGGTTCTCCAGCATACTATGTACAACCCCAAGTAATGTGGCTGTTCCCCCAATAAAAGAGCAAAGCTCTATTCAAAATTAATGAGGCAGCGCCTCACGTGCTCTCCACGAGGGCGCCAGCGTCAAAGCCAATCTTATAGGATTAAAATCCTATGATGGCGCCTCACGTACTCCTCACGCGGGCGCCAATGTGCAAAGCATAGAAGCACTTTTTGAATAAAGAGTCAAACTCTCAGAAGGAGCCTCACGTGTTATCCACTCGGGCACCAATGTGCTAAGCACAGAAGTGCCCATCTTAAGAATTAAGTTCTTAAGCGGCACCCACGTGCATAACACGTGAGCGTCAGCACCAAAGTTAATATATGTAGAATTAAATTCTACATTTCTCCAATAAAGATTGGGATATTCTCTATTAAACAGAGTCGTTAGATCAAAAATCTAATGGAGAAAATATCTCCCAAATGTTTCTAAATAAGAAGGATACTCTCGATTGGATCAATGATCCAACAATAAAATAAAATTCTATTTCTTGGGAATATATTCCCTCAACCTTTCAAATTAAGAAAGATTACTCTCTGTAAAACAGAGAACCGGTGGATTAAAAAATCCAACGGTGATTAAAAATCACCATTTTACAGAATAAATTCTGTATAAGGGAAAAATATTTCCCCAATCTTGTTAAAAAAACCAACAAGAAAATATGTTCTGTAAGACAGAAACCCTTGGATCAAAGATCCAACGGTGGGTAAAATTCCCCAAATCAATTGGAATCTCTCAATGAGAGATTTCCTTAAAGCTAATTAACAAATTGCCTCTACTATATAAAGAACCCAAGACTTCAAGTCTGAAAAGGAGGGAACCCCCTATAAGCTTCTGAAAAAAGAGACAGAAAGTTTCAAAAGGAATAGAGAATTGAATTCTCAAGGAAGAAGATCTCCCTCCTCAAAAACTCTAGGTAAATAAAAAATAGAGATCAAAATATCTCATTTACCTATTGAAGGGTTTAACCCTTTTAAAAGAACTTAGTTCTTTCTCTGGATCTGAGATCCGCGAGGCAAGTCTCCCACAAGTGGAGAATTTAATTCTCATTGGGAAGAACTTGTTCTTGAGAATCAAAGATTCAGAAAAGAACCAGAAATTGAGTTCCTCAAAGACAAATGTATACAAGAGAAACCTAGTGTAGGATGTTTTTCGTCACCCCATTGAGATGGGAATACGCGCGCGTTTGCCAGGCGTACTACAGATTCCCCCTGCCTAGGGTAGGCGGAGGATTATTGATTGTGGGGATCCGAATCTCCGGCAGCCGCGGACTAAGCTGCCGTTAATTACCCCTCGCCTTTGGAGCGAAGGAACCTCCGATTGACGGGTCAAACAGGTCATGCGAACTCAACGTGTAGTGTGCGTATGTTTTTAAAGGGTTTTGGATATATCAGGGGCCCCGCAAAGTTTTACGGGGGTCACACTACCCGGATAGCGAGCTGGGGTCAAGAGGGCTAGTAGCTCCCTTGCGGGGTGCGGGGCAGCGCCCCGTTAGAAATTTTTTCTAACGGGGGAAGTATATTTAGTGTGGGGTGCATATAAAATAGGGGGAGCGTCTTAAAGACGCGTGCATGGCACGTGGGCATTGGGCGCCCACGGGTCACGTGCGCAGCACGTGGGAGCTGGACGCCAACGGGTCACGTGTGCTGCACGCGACCACTAGGCGCTGGGCGGGTCGCGTGGGGCACACGTGGGTGCTATAGTGCCCACGGGTCACGTGCCGCGCACGTGACCGCGGGGCGTGCGCGCACGTGGGCTCTTTAGTGCCCACGGGTCACGTGCGCGCACGTAAGCGCTTTAGTTCCTGGGGTCACGTGCGCGGCACGCGACGCTGGGTGCCCGCGAGTCATGTGCGCGGCACGCGACTACAGGAAACACCAACAGGAAGGAGCTTAGCCCCTAGGTTGGGGAGTTGAACTCCCAAGGGGTTTTGGAGTTGACCTCCTACCAGAAATTTAATTTATGGAGTTAAACTCGAACAGATCTAGAAACGAGCTAAACTCCTTGGAATTTTTGGCTTTTCTTTTGAGCCTTAGATCCTCCCAACATGAGATTTTGGGAGATGGGTCTCCTTCTTCTTCCTCTCGGTTGGCTGGATCTTGGGAGAAAAGGGGAGTGAGATTCAAAATCTCCCCTTTCAGAGATTTGATGGGAGATCCGAGCTCCCCTTTGTTGGTTTTGTGGTGAAAAACTACTTCTTTTTGAGAAAGGAAGAGTTAAACTCTTGATTTAATTCAAAAAGAGGAAGAAGGTTTTAGACCCTTGTGAAAGGGGAAGGAGGCACACAAACCCTAGTTTTTGAGGGAAATGAAAAGTATCTTTCATTTCACTATCATGTTGCCTTATATAGACTTACACATTTACATATAGCCCCTTGGGCTTTACAAAATGGTATTTTGCTCATCCCATGCCTCATGTGCTCATTTCTTTTGCACATGAGCCATGGGCTTTACAAAAATTTGGCTTTATGCCCATCAAAAATTATATCAAAATTATTTATTACATGATTTTTATTTTGGTATGGGGGAGGCTGGCCGCGGGGCTCGACTTGGGCATGGGCCCACTTGAGCTGGGCTTGGGCCCACCTGGCTTGGGGTTGACTTTGACTTTAACTTGGTCAACCGGGGTGTAATTTTTTACCCCAACACCTAGTTCTTACAAAAGAACTAAGTTCTTAAAAAAAATCTTAATCCTAGATCTTCAAAACAAAGATCCTGGTGATCATTAATGGGCAAAAATGCCATCAACAGAGGAGAAAGGAATTCAGCGCCTGTTCCATCATGAAAACTGAATATATATATATATATATATATAAGAAACGGGAAAAGTCCTCAAACGTAGCATCACGTGCCCACACGTGATAGGCACTAATCCACGCAATGGAGGATCTCACGGTGAAATTGAGGCTAAAACTAAGCCTCACGTGCAGACACGTGACCTTCTATATACAAAGTATATAGGCGCCTTCTTAAAACAAACAATTGGCCAGGAAAAAGTCACGTGATAGCACGTGACGCTCTTTGATGTGCTTAACTTTGAGGGGTCACGTGCTACACGTGATGAGCTCCTATGCTTTCTGAACCAATAGAATTAAATTCTAAAATAAAAGGGATCAAAGCCCTACTTGGAAAATACTTCCTTAGATCTTCCTAAACAAGAAAGATTGCGCTCTGTAAAGCAGAGCGCTTTTGGATTAAAAATCCAATGGTGATAAAAAATCACCAATTTACAGAAGAAGATTCTGTATAGGGAAATATTTTCCTAATCTCGTGAGAAATATCTTCTGTAAAACAGAAGTCCTTGGATTAAAAATCCAACGGTGAATAAAATTCACCGATTGATCTAAAAGATCATTTTGATTGGTTACAAAATCAATCAAAGGCTCTCAATAAGAGATTTTCAAAACAAATTGATTCTTTTCTTTCTCCTATAAATAGGAGCCAAGAGACACAAAGAAAGGATATAGAAGGAAGATATAGAAAAGGGAGGAGAAAAAGAGCAGAAAGAAAGAGAAAAAAAAGAGAAAAAGAAACTCTAGATAAGAGAAGGAACAAAACACAAAGAGAATATCTCATCCCCTTTTCACCTCCATAAGAGTTTAACTCTTCTGAAAAGAACTTAGTTCTTCCTCTGGTTGAGATCTGCAGAAGCAGATCTCCCAACGAGTTGAGAATTTAATTCTCATCGGGAAGATTCTGCCATGTAGATCCAAAACCTAGAGGAAGATCTAAGTTCAGAGAATTTAATTCTCCCAAAAAGTATATAGAAATTTAATTCCTCTGATAAAATAAGGGTTTAACCCTTTATATAAGAACTCAGTTCTTCCTTATGGTGAAAGATTCGCAGAAGCAGATCTTCTCACAAGTTGAGAATTTAACTCTCATCGAGGAGATTCTGCCATACGGATCCCAAAGCTAAGAGAAAAACTAAGTCCTAAGAATTTAATTCTTACAAAACAGTGGGTTTGAAAGTCTCGAAACTAAGGATCTCCATGCACGTAAAAGGATTGGCATCCAACATGATAACGACCGATCACATGCTCCCACATGAACACCCTTGATGAAAAAATAAGGACAACTGAGACTGGCTCACATGATCCCACGTGATCCCCCCAAGTAGTGCTTAGCACTTATAAAAAGGGGAATAAATCAAAGGCAGTTTCCATTTTTAGGGCGCCCCACGTGATCCCACGTGACCCAATAGCGCTTAGCGCTCAGGAAAGAACAAGGGAATAGACCTAAAGAAACAGCGTCTCAAACTTTTACTGTTTAACACTGCTTCAAGCGCCTCACGTGACCCCACATGAGCGCCTCAAATTGTTATTGGCGAACACTATTTCAAGCACCTCACGTGGGAGCACGTAAGCGCTAAGAATATACTAGTGTTTAACACTACGAAAGGCTAATGTTAGCCAAACCCAGACCAAATTTCCCGAGAACAATTAATTGAGCGCCTCATGCTCAGGGTCCCCAAAACCGATCTCAGTCCCAAACCTGACCATAGATCTCCCAACCAACATTGGTTCAAGGGTACATCTCTTCATACCTCTGATTCATGTCGTTGTAATTCTTCAACGTCTTCAGAAAGATGGAGGGTCCCAATAACCAATAACTTTTGGCGCATCCCCAAGCTGTTGAACCAAAACCCTACAGACTATGACGTCTTTAAACTCCATAGACTATGATGTCTTTAAACTATGGACTATGAGGTCCTTAAACTCATGGACTATGATGTCCTTAAACCCAATGGACCGTAACGTCCCTAAACTAAACTCTATAGACTATGATGTGTTTAAACCAGACTATGATGTCTTTAAACCTCACAGATTATGATGTCTTTAAATCAGACTATGATGTCTTTAAACCCGATGGATCGAAATGTCCCTAAACTAAAACGGTAGTGTCCAAATACTCTTTCATTGGATCTAAATGATCCTAAAACCTTGTTAAGTAGATCTTAGTCTAAAATTAGGCTAACGTATCCTTAGCAAGAATTTAAGTTGATCTTAATCTAAAGTTAGATTAACGGTACTTAAACCAACCCAAACCCAAATCTAAGAAAATACGGATTTGGACTAATCCACGCCCTGCGGGCGACAACATAAATTAGTCTCTGTATACAATCCACGAGCAACCAAAAATAAAACAAATACACACGACACGAAGTGACCATCTGTAGAAGGAGAAAGGGGTTACCGCGATGCGGTAGCGTAATTAACTGCGGAGGCTTACGCCTGCAGGGAAGAGCGTCCCCGCAATCAAAAACCCCTCGTAAACGAGGAGGAATCTGACGAAGTCTGCTACAACGGCCGCGTCCGTCCAAACCTTCGATATATGATACCATAAATCAACTTGGAATCTTTGGAGAGGTGGACAGATAAACCCAATAGCATCTGCCCCCAAATTCAGGCAAGACGTTTGTCTTCCCGGCTTTCGGCGGAGAACAGATTCTGGCACGCCTGTTCATACCATAATTTTGCATTATTATATTCCACATTCTTATTCATTTTATAAATAAACAGGTGCTTTTGATCCATGTCTGCTACATAGTTGCAGGTTACAGGTTCTCGGAATAAAAACAGTGAAAACAATGAAAAGACGATACAAAAGTGAGACCACGACCAACAAATGGAAAGATCTTGATCATGCCTACAATTTGAAGACTAAATGAAGATCAATAGACAAGTTCACAAAGTACAAAGGCAGCGCAAGATTCAAGACTTTGACACGAAGCAAGCGGTAAAGTCCACTACATTATTCACTGTGGAAATCTGGAAGAAAACTAGAAGACATTCTGAAGAACCAACTAAGGAAAACAGGAGAAAATAACAACAGACAGAAGACCAGAAAATCTCAGCCCTAGATGCTTCTTTTTGGCCGCGGAACCGCGGCCAAACATGGGTTTTGGCCGCGGTTCCGCTGCCGTGCGTCGCCCATGTCGGTGGAAAATTTCTATGGCGGCTGGCGGCGCGTTGACTAGTTCTTTTCTTAAGGGGTAAACTTGTAATTGCAGATATGACTCGATTGTAACCCTAAGGTTTCTATGAATCTATAAATAGAAGCCCTAAACCTCTTTTTGAGGTATGCCTCTTTTTATTTCATCTATTCAGAATTTAATTCCTGTGTAAATGTTTGGAGAGAGCCATCAATAAAGTAAGTGCTTTTATTTCATTGCCCTAGTTAATTTTTATTCTGCCTTAGTATAATTTTTCTTATCTGCCCTAGTTAAATTAGTTAGAAAATGTTTTTCAATTCCCTAATGAGTGAGTAGTCTCCTCACTTGTTAGGGTTAGATTTGGGGAAGGCTTGAGAGATGAAGATCTCTCACCCCTTTCTTGTCCATCACATGTTTTTATAGGACTCCATGCATACATAACACACCGCTCCCTACGGCACCCTATCCTACGAGGTAGCGGTGATACCGTAGTATAAAGGACCGGTTGTATATGTTTTCAATAGAGATTAGGGTAAGAATTAAGAAAGGAAGGACAAGAACCTAGAGGAAGGAACATCGTTTCTTTCCGATGGTCATAATCCACTTTATTAATTATTACCATAACACCTAATAGATCTTAATTTGGGCATAAAAAGCGGTGAGGAATATTGACTTTCCAAACTTAATCTAAACCTAACCCTAGAAAGATTCTAGTCCTAGTCTAGATCAACTTAGTTTTTAGATTTAATCAATCCGACAACAATCGGAATTAACTCGTTAGAGCAAATTAGAAAAGAAACAAAATCCCTGTGGACCGACCCGTACTCACCGGCTAGCTACCAAGCGGCGCCGTTCTTGATTGCAGTTATAAATATTCTTTGAACAATCAACGCCCGATGGGAACTTTTTCTCTTTTCACTCCACACTTCATGTGTCGTGTTCGCGAATGAATCGCAGTTTAATATGGTTGCCCCTGGATTCGAGGTACTAAGATTTGGTGTCTTGCTCCCGTGCAGAGAAAATGGCTTCCAACTGCACCAACTGCAACAACAACTCCCACTCCTTCCTCGCCGGAGGAGTGACCTTTCGGCCCCAAGTAGCCTCTATCTTTGCCATGCCAGTGGAACATGTGACTCAGGCCACCACTGGACTGTTCTTTAGGACCATGATCCCACCGGCAAGCTTCAGCATCCCAATGCCGTCACAGAAAGCACCGAAGAAGTCAGTCTTCGATCGGGCACTACCACGGCCCCTCTCAACGGGTCATCCAATTCCAAGTCTACTGCATCAGTCTTCGACAGGCTGAGCCTGTGTTCTAGTGGGCCCGTAAAGAAGCCTGCAATACCTGAAGGAGTTATCCCAAAGCGGATAGTCATTCCAACCCCGACGGACGAAGTCGTCAAGGGGGATTCTCTTGCTAAGGGATCGGTCTTCGCAAGACTGGCCGTTCCAACTCCTGCTGCAGGCGGAGTCGTTAAAAATGCTTCCCCTACCCGAAAGTCAGTCTTCAACAGGTTGGACGTTTCTTCTCAGTGGACGTCAGTCTTCGACAGGTTGGCACCAGCAGCAACCCTTCACCAGAACAGGGGGCATGATGAAGCTACCCCCGTAACCGAGCCAGTACCATTTGCAAGACATGCTCGACGTCGTCACTGGCGCCGAGTAAGGAAAACTGGGGGCAGCTCTCCTTCCGGACTGACTCTACCGGCTCCAATGGTGGAAATTGATGCTGCTGTTCCAACTGGGAACAGCTTCGAACCACTCAAGAGGGTGCGCAAGAACTCTCCGACCGCCGTGCTAAAAAGATCTCCTCCACCCGCTGAAAATATCACAAAGGCGAAGCCGGAGCATCCTTCTCAGCGGCTGTCCTCCAAAATCCACAGGGTCTGGCGAAGAGTCTAAGACTCTGTAATCGACAAAGACTGCTCCCGCCGACAGAAGAAGGTGAAGGTTCGGCAAGAGGAGGACCATCTCACCGCTGTCGTACCACGGAAAGCATCGGCCGCAACAGCCCCCTCAACTTCAACCGTTCATAAAAGGAGAAGGTCAGAGAAGATCCCAGTGTCTGCGACAAATCTCAAGGGCACTGAACCTAAACACCTCAAGTCTGGGAGCATGGTAATGCACACCATCTATATGGCTTCCGAAAAAGATGATAGCCGTATCTCTACGGGTCATCGACCACTTACGCGGTCCGTAACAAAGGCTCAGGAGCAACAACAGCAGAAGCTCCAGGAGATGCTGATAAAGATGGCCGCGCTCACTGGGCCGAAAGAAAGCCCGGAGACGTCGTCGGAACAACGCCTTGTCACGACCCAAAGTTTGGATATGACCGACACTTGGATTGTATAATATCTAAAAATATCGACACAATCCGAGTAAGCCAAAAACCAAGATCAAACCCTTTTTGCGGAATTTTTAAGAAAATTTTAGTTTTTAAGTAAAAATCACAGTTTTTAAGTATTTAATATCTTAACAGTAACTCCCTATTGAATTAATAATAAAAGCAGTTATAAAGTGTTTAATTTGATTGCATCCCTAGTTGGAAGCAACAATGCCAACAGCGGAAATCAATACACAATTATAATACGACACTCAAAGAAGAATCTCAGACATAAGTAAAAGAAATATCATTTAACACCACTAACGATCTCATCTGTCGAAATAATATACATACCACCACATATCGTTTTAAGTCACTTATACAGGGTCTGATGGAAATATTCTAGATTCAATATACAATACCCAAAAGAGGAGGTTACTACATAGGTAACACACCTAGTGAGAAAAAAGAGCGGTAAAAGATGATAAGTGGATCTGCACTGCTGCTAACCGTCCACTCGACCCCTGCAAGGAACCGTGGCACAACGGGGTGAGTTGCCAACTCAGTGAATAAAACTAACATATAACGGTTGATAATGTAAATATGACAAACTATAACTAATAGCAATAAAGATGAGTATAATGCATGATAACATGTGGAAACATGAGTTTGTACCCCTAAATATAGCAATCAAAACTGAAATCTCATCAATTATTTCCAAATAAAGTTCATCTTTTGGTGTCCAACATCGACACAAATCTTCTGTTTCCCCCAGGCATCATTCCTCGAACGATCTTGCAAATCAATAACACCGGTCGGTATCCTCTAGATATCCGCCATGTTTCACAACCATCTCCGGTATCGAGTATCCTTGCCAGGCTCCCCGCCTCAAAATGCGTCTTTCCTGCCCCTCGGTCTCGACCAGGTCTACCATGAATCTAACTGTATAGCTCCCCCACTCAGTCTGGATAACGTAAAAATCCGCGACCGTATAGCTCCCCCACTCGGTCCGGAATAAAAACTAAATCATAAAAACAACATCTCATGGTTGACATCTCACATCAATATGAAGAATCACTGATGTTACGCAATAGTATATGAAAACTTAAAATCACAAGTCCTCAAAAATACAAGTGTCTCATATATCAACTTCTAACACTTGAATATGAAACATGATGTCATTTATGCAAAGTACTAATATTATTGATTTTTAAGGTATGATAGGAATCATATTTAACAGGATAAATACTAAGTGTGAAAGTGACATGTTAATATCGACGAGGTGTAGTGTAACATGTAGATATGTGCATGTGCGGCATAACTCGTCGATAACTGTGCAGTGTTCTAACAATTATTAACATGGCGATGTATATATATCTAGATGAATGCATATGATCAATTTAACATACAAAGGCCTATTTTTATTTAAACTTAACTACGGGCGTATCACGCCATCTATACAAGATCCCCTGGTAGATATTTAATCTACTCACAGGAAAACGTAGAATCAACTCAGATCACCAATCCTTTTCCTTTCCTTGCAGCCTCCGAAGTTTCCGTATTCGAATCAAATATTGAAATTAACTTGTATAAGAAACGGCTAACTCTGATATGGCGAAAACATGAAAATACAAGTGTTATGTACTAACTATACTACTTACGACTATTCTAAACCATCTAACACTTATACTAACTGAATTTAATCCGATCGCTGTTCATAACAGAAAACAGAATCGTTTTACGAAACGTCCGTGTTGTGTTTTAAATGTTTTAACCCCATTTCAGATATTAACTCCCAGATTTCATATATTGTTAAATTAACTTAAATAAACAATACCAAAACTCCTAACACACAAACACAGAGCTACCATAAAAACCACCATACCCAAATCCCTCAAAAGTCCGGCGACACCGGATTTTCCCTATGCTTCGCCGGCCAAAATCCGAGCAACAAGGTTCGTACTCCTAGGGTTTATTCTAGGTCCAATATTTAATATTAAGGCACTGTTTGGTTAAGTTAGTTATTATCTAAGTTATAGCAGATCTTCACAGAGCATATATTTCCCTAAAATACCAAATTTCCGATATCCGATTTCTACAATTTAACGTTTACAGAACTAAAATTCTACTGAGTTTAAGGATTATACCCACTGAAGATTGCTAAGAATGCTTCCTCCAAGATGCCCAAGTCCTTAGCTCCTAGCTTGATGGTGAAAATCCTTAGCACTAGTTCTTCTTCTCTTCTCTCTTTTCTTATTTTATTTTGTAAGTTCTAAGTGTTTTCTTTCTCTTTCTTTTGTCCAATTCTGGTTTTAAATTGTTTAAGTGAACTGAATAATTGATATAGGATAAAGGGAATGAGTGATGGTTGTAGGAGGAGGTGTCACCAAAAGGGTTGTGGTGTTTTCATGCAAGGGTGAGGTGGTGTGCATGAGGTGTGCATGCAAGAAGAAGGTGTTTGTGCATTATCACTCCTAAGGTGTGGTGTCTTGAGGTAAATTCTGAACTTAACCATTATCTAACCCTTTTACACATACCCCCTCAATATTTCCAAGTTTTCACAATTACCTAAACTTTACACAAAAGGCCTTCATTACATATGTTATTATATAACACCATTTTTATTATAATGAAGCTAAATTTCACACTAAAACCCTTGTAATTTACTAATGTTACAAACTAAAATTTCAATTTAATTAGTTTCACACACTACTTATGAAAATGTCCTATTTGGTTTTATTAACTTTTTAAATTAATATTTTATTATTTAATTAATTAAATTTATTTATTTTCTAAAATTTTCAAAATGTTATAATAGTCCCCCTTTAAGAAAATTCGGTCCCCGAATTTAAAACTTAACTATACGTACCTTCAAAAAGATGTGGAAATTTCTTCCGCATCGCATCCTCGGTCTCCCAAGTGATCTCCTCATGATTCGTTCCTTGCCAAAGAACCTTTACAGATAGAAGTACCCTTGATCTCAGTTTCTTTGCCTGCCGGTCTAGAATAGCTACTGGCTGCACTGTGTAGGATAAATCCTGCTCAAGCTGTAAGGTCTGATGCTGGATTGCATGAGAGAGACCGTGAATATACTTGCGAAGCATAGACACGTGAAACGACGGATGCACATCGGGAAAACTTGGTGGAAGTGCTAAACGATAAGCTACAGCACCTACTCTCTCCAGAACCTCGTAGGGTCCGACATATCTGAGGCTGAGCTTCCCCTTTTTCCCGAAATGCATCATACCCTTCATCGGAGATACATGAAGGAACACATGATCTCCCACATCAAACTCGAGTCTACGACGGCGTTGATCGGCATATGATTTTTGTCTGCACTGAGCGCTATCATTCTGTCCCGTATCAACTGAATCTTTTCCGTAGTCTCATGTACTATCTGCGGTCCCAAAATGCTACTCTCGCTGAGTTCTGTCCAGCAAACGGGTGATCGACATTTCCTCTCATATAAAACTTCAAAGGGTGCCATCTGGTTCGTCTCCTGAAAACTGTTGTTGTAAGAGAATTCTATCAAAGGTAAGTGACGATCCCAACTACTACCAAAATCAAGACTGCAAGTTCGAAGCATATCCTCTAAAGTCTGTATGGTCTGCTCCGACTGACCATCTGTCTGTGGGTGAAAAACTGTACTAAAACTCAATCGTGTACCTAGAGCCTCTTGAAGTTTCTGCCATAGCCGGCTGGGTAAACTGTGTACCCCTATCGGACACTATGCACGTCGGAACCCCATGTAATCGTACAATCTCGTCGATGTAGATCTGGGCATATTGCGCATACCCAAACATCGTCTTCACCGGAAGAAAGTGAGCTGTCTTTGTCAATCTATCTACAATCACCCAGATAGAATCATACCCTCTGCTAGTCCTGGGTAGACCCACAATGAAATCCATGGAAATCTGCTCCCATTTCCACTCCGGAATGGGCAAGGGCTGCAACTCTCCTGCCGGCCTCTGGTGCTCGGCCTTGACTTGCTGACAAGTCAAGCATCTCGAAACAAACTCTGCGACATCTCTCTTCATTCCTTCCCACCAATAAACATCCTTCAAGTCATGATACATCTTGATGGAACACGCCGGGGGCATCATGCTTACTTATAGAGAAAGCCCCGTGGGAGGTGGCCCTTTCAGCTAAGACTAAAAGAATGCTGAAGGACCTTCAAGCATGTCCGGCGATTAGGTGGAAGAGCCCGTTGGAGTCTAAGATTATTGAGGGGACGCTGAAACCGCGCCCAACGCTGAAAGCTGGTGATGGTGGACAGAACCTTCGGGCCAAGCCTCCGAAGTCTTTAAAGAAGAAGAAGAAGGCCAAGAAGCCCGTCCAACCCGACGACAACCGTACAAGGTTGCAGAAATATATCGATGCACTGGAAGAATATAACCAGAGGGCATGAACCCTAATTACATTGGACGAATTCTTCAAGCATGTTCATAAGAATGAAGACGATAACGCTGATGAAGGAGACGATTCTTCAGAAGAGCCCGAGGATTATGTGGCGAGCTGCCACATGATCTCTCACTCGTCAATAAAGGGCAAAGAAGCTCCTGATGCCGAGAAACTGGGGGCGGAGCCAGAACCAGAACTCTTGGAACCATCAGACGAAATGATTGACATGTTCTTGAATGAAGCCCGTCGGAGGAGCAAAGCTGATCGAGAGCGTGAAATGGCCATATTCGAAAGAGCCAGGCGTCGGCATCAAGCTAAAGAAGTCATGGTAGGGATGATTCGTAAAGCGCTCCAACCAAATCAAAGCATGCCCGCGGCAGACAAAAGCAAGCTTAAGGCAAGGAAACGGTTCGCTAAAGCCCTGTCAATGGGAATGAAGCTGCCATCTCCCGAGGGAAATGCTCCTGGCAGTATATGCCTTGACGAAGCGGATGTAAATCCTAACTACTACTTGTACCATCGAAGGATCACACACCCTATCAAAGAGTGCAATACCTTTAAAAACTAGTGGTAGGGATATGTCACCCACCGACAACACGTCAAGCGATTGAAGCGCAAGGCTCGTCGGGAACACAGAAGCACGGCAGATGAGCGTAAAAGAACTGCCGACAACTGTCACATGGTTGAATCCGGGAGATCACAAGTTCTTACCTTCGGAAGCGATTCTGATAAAGAAATGGCCCTTGACCCTCTCTTTAAGGAATCCACCTATGGAAAAGAGGAAGAGGTGAAGAACTGAGAGAACATTCAGCTGCGTAATCGTACGTTGCCTGGAAAGAATTTCGGACCTTCAAATAAAGGTTCGAACAGAAAAGACAAGGGTAAGGAGAAAATCCATGAGGAAATTGCCCTCGATGATGGGGTCGTCAAAGAGCTCGCAGCCAAGGACCCGCCTAAGAAAAGCAAGGTGGATTACAATGTCCTGGCGCATTTGAGGAAGATACCCTCACAACTAAGCATACTGGACGCCCTCTTTCTGTCTAAAGAAGCACGGGATTCCTTGGTCAAGGCGTTACAAGAGCCCGATCAGTTCCAGGCCTTCATCGCAGAGAAGAAAATGCAAGATGAGCTGGCAGAAGTCCACAGGCTAACATTACATTTAACAACGAGGATCTTCTCCTTGGTACGTGCGACCACAACCGCCCTTTGTATGTCATTGGATACTGCCATGACATCAAAATAGGGAAAATACTCGTTGACAACGGGTCCTCTGTCAACCTTCTCAACGTGCGGCTGCTAAAAGAAATCTGCATGAGCGTCCATCACCTTGCTCGGGATAAAATCTCCATCTCCGGGTTCAACTCCCAGTCGTCGCAGATGCTCGGGTCTGTGATACTGACGTTGCGCTTTGGACTTCTCGTCACAGACAGCAAATTTCATGTCATCGACACTAGGACTTGCTACAACGCTCTACTTGGTCGGCCTTGGTTACACGAATATAACGTCATCCCTTCTACACAACACCAGTGTATGAAGTATTTCAAAGACGGCCTCGAGTACACCGTTACGGGAGAGCTAAACCCATTCTCTATGAACGAAGTCCAAAAATATGAAGACGACAAGTACTTCCTGCCGGACTTCGAAAACATGGAGAAGTGTCATAAGCCGGAGCTTAAACAGAAGCCCGTCGCTCCCATTCAAACCTTTGGAAGCGATACCGAGGAAGATGAAGAAATAGTCTACTCGGGACAGCTTCGGAAGTGGAACGATAAACCCGGACCATCCGCTCCGATTTTGGTCTTTGGCAGCGACTCCGAAGATGAAACCAACGCCGTATTCTCCGTCCGCCCGTCAATGCAAACCCTCACTGGAGATGATCCGAGTTTCCAAATCGCCATGGTGCCGCGACTACACTACAGAGAGCTTGATGCACTCGAGACATATAGTGTGCAAGAGCTACAAACGTTCTACGTCCCTCCCAGGGGAAGAGGTGAAAAGGCGATCCTATTCTACCGATCCACGGAGACTAAAGTCGAAAGAGAAGTCTGGTATGGTGCCGATCCTACGCTTGACAGGCTCTAACCAATCCGTCTGTCCAGATACTACGCAGAGGGATCGAAAAGGTTATTGAGATGCCAAGGCGTACCCTTTAAACAAACTCCTCGACAAGCAATGTTCTACAACGGGATTTGGAACGTCTCCGGAACGCAGCGAAAATTGCCAAACGGAAAAATGGAAACGATCGGGCTTGGATATGTCTAGTCCAAGAAACGGGAGCAGTTCCATAGCTGCCATGTCATAAAAGACCTTGATGAAGAAACGGATGCTCTTTTAAAAGACGCTGACGCTGAATGTCACGCCCCGCTTCCCAAAATACGGAATACGAGGGATAGACAAGGCCAGCCAAGCTCCTACGGTCAAGGAAATGTCCTGCCGTAGTCACACTTCGGCTTCTAGTTTTTCATGGTAAATAGTAAATAATGCGCAGGTAAAGAGATATGCAGTAACTGAAGAAAACAATAATATAAATTGACCTGATGGGAAACAAACGAATGTAACTCGGAATGGCAAGTCAAGAAGTCTGTGATGCACGTCTAGTTCTTGTCCAGGCTAAATCTTCTCCTTACACTGAGCATGCATACTCAGGTCGTCAGAGCGACACAATAGCAATATAATATATATAAAATCAAGTGACAGTTCCAACAGTGGTAATAGATATGTGAAACAGTAAATCAATGACAGCATGAATATGAATGTGTAGTAATCAATGCAGCGGAACAGTAAAGCAGTAGAACGATATGTCACGTATATCAACACAGTATATAAGGTATATAAATGCCAGTATCCCTATCAGTTTCTAAGTCTCACTGCATCAGTCACTAAGCCTATCGTCAGTCCAAGTGTGAGAGTCAACCACTCGCGAGTGTCCTCTACCCAAGGGTAGAACCCAAGGGCAAGGGACCACGGGCCCAACATGTAACATGTATATCACGGTGAATATCACATACCCTGTAAATCTCCATATATCTCCCTAAATATATAAGCCGGCATGGGACTCCCGAGATTCTGTTGAACTCACACTTAAACTATCCCACACCCCGTGGTCTACATCAAACGCTAACCATAACCCTAAATACTAATCGATCCGTGACAAGTCTGCGCGAGAACTGGAGGCAAGACCTCCATCAAGCACGTCCCGACTAATACCTAAGATAAATGGCAGAGTCTGATGCCTTATCTGTGACACCCGTGTAAGCGCTTCCATAAGTGTCCCATACCACTTATAGTCACACGTACACGCATCCCACAGACGTCGACAATGCAATAGAATAATAGGGTCACTGATTGTGTACAAGTACGTATCACTTTCACTTAATCACGGATACACGAACACTGACGTACTTGCCACAATCATCACTAAAATCTAACACTGGGTAAATGCACGATATCACTAGGTTATCACTACAATAATATGGGTAAGATATGATACGTAAACAGTATATGAAGCATGATTAAGGTGTCATAAAAATAACATTCTATCACTTGCACGATTTATCATGAAACGTACGTGTACAGTTTAGCGAAACGATGAACAGGTAATAATTAGTATGTTTATTTATCTATCCATCTATTTTGGTTTCATGCAAATCGGGTTCCAGGATCATTAATTATAACCATTTCATTTTAAGCACTCGCGGCTGGAAATCTGGTTTCAGAATCAGAAGTCCGTTTCGCAATGCATTTTAATCCTAGTTGGGATCAGATTTTAGCGATGCTACAGTTGGATGAAATCTAGGTTTTCCAGTAAGGTTTTCAACGTAATAGACGGATCTTCAATCGCATCTGTACGTCAGGAGATATACACTGTTTAACACTAATATGTCAGTTCTGATTCTGCTGGGACTGTTATGTGTCCCGATCTATTAAATTACAGATTAAATATCAAACGGTAATGAAACAGAATGAAACCAATTGTTCTGTCTAGCTAACAGATTTACCTATAATAAGCAGTGGAGGTCCGCAATCTACGAGTTAAGGAGATCTTGTGGTACCCATTACGGAACAGCAAGCAACAACTGAGTCGCTCCGGACTGCAGTCCAGAGTCGCACTCCGATCCAAATATTAACACAGGTTGGATACAGGAATATCTGGAAACTAGAGTAGGGTCATAGTTCGTCGAGTTGGCTTCGATTTGAGCCCTCGAACGCACCATTCTAGTATGTGTATGATTTATGGTGAATTTAACGGTTTTCAGGTACAATAAAATTACAGTTTTACGATTAAACTTGGGGGTAGTTATTTTGGTCATTCACGATCAAATTATCCAACGAAATTCATGCACTAGGTCCACGGCCATACGGGCCAAACAATACCATTTAGTTCCGTCAAGTTAAATGATAATTTTCTATGAGAACACACATCGAACAGTTACGTTGTAATATTTAACACAAGGTAAAACATGGGATTTATATACGATTATAATTTGTAAATTAATAATAAGTAGCATGTAGCAAGTGGGGACTTGCCTGACGCGCACGGCAGCGAGGTACAGTACGGGCACGCGACGAGCTAGCCCGCGACGGCAACGGCTCCGGGTGAGCTCGGGTCTGTTCTCGGCCAGTGGGGGCTCGGGGCGTCGTCGGGGTTTGAGAGAGAGACCAGTGAGAGTGTGAGATAGAGAGTTAGAGAGTTAGAGACAAGCAGAGAGAGAGATGAGAGAAAATCATAGAGGGCACAGTGAGAAAGGGAGATATATCAGTGAGAGAGAGAAAGAGAATGCTGAGAGATTAGAGAGAGAACAGAGTGAGAGAGGGAAAGGGAGGGAGTTAAACAAAGAGAGAGAGAGAGAGAGATTTAGAGGGAGAGAGAGAGACACACAGAGAGGGAGAGCAGAGAGGGGTGTAGATAGAGAGCTTGAGAGAACAGAGGGAAACAGGGATTGAGGTGAGGAGGGATGGAGGTCGGGTGAGGGAGCTGAAGTGGTGAAGATGGTGAGGAGGTGCTCGGTCGATGGAGGTTGTTGGCGACGTGGAGGAAGTCGTGTTGGTGCTCAGGCGGTGCCCAGTGGTGAAGGAATACCGGCGTTGATGGAGGCAGTGGGTTGGATGTGCAGGGGGTCGTCTAGATGGGTGCAGGGGAGTGAGTCGGGGCTCTGGTGGTGGAGAGGGGAGAGCGAGGGCGATGTTTGGAGTAGTGGCCGACGAAGAGGCGAGGGAGTCGGGCTCAGTGGTGGCAAGCTTGGTTGGGGAGAGGAGAGAGGGG
This sequence comes from Agapanthus africanus, assembly GCA_030015575.1. Taxonomy (NCBI): domain Eukaryota; kingdom Viridiplantae; phylum Streptophyta; class Magnoliopsida; order Asparagales; family Amaryllidaceae; genus Agapanthus; species Agapanthus africanus. Next base: position 113,549,551 of record JASDDO010000028.1, read on the forward strand.
ATGTGAATGAGATCGAAGAGACGAGGGGGCATGTTGAGTGGACCACGTAGGGGCGCGTCGTGGGGGAAACGGCGCGCGAGCGTGGGCGTCGTGGTCACGAACGTTGGCGACGGAAGCGGCGGAGATCGCGGATCGCGTGGGCGGGAAAAAGGGAAAGAGCCGTTGGGGACGGAGGCACTGTTGGTGCGGGTCGGGTAGGATTTAAAGCGGGCGCGGGCGTGGGGCTGAAGGAGAAGGGCCGGGCCAAGAAAATAAAAGGGAAACGGGCCGGAGAGTTTGGGCAGGGTAAATTAGAAAGAATAGAGGAAATGAGGGCTGGGCCGGGCCGTTGGCTTAGCAAATAAATAAAGTGATGGAGAGATAGAGGGTGGGCCGGCTCAGTGGGCTAAAATAGAAATAAAAGAATTAAAAGAAATGGAAAAAGGAATGAGGTCCGGAATTAAAACTTTGAGTTTAAGAAAGAAAAAGAGAAATGGGCTGAGGGTTTGAAAAGGAAAGGGAATTTATAAAAGAATGGGCTTGGGGAAAAATAGTTAGAAGAAATAAGTTATGGGCTGAAGGAATGGTGCAGAGTTTAATGGAATTTTGAAAATAAACAACTAATTATAAATAAATTTTATAGGTATAAAGAAGTACAATTATTGGTATAACAGGGGCTGGGTATTACACTGAACCTGAACGCGGTCCTGCCATAAAAATGCCGAGTCCGTCATTTGAAGAACATATGGACAAGCTAATAAGGGAAGCGAGTTAAAAGGTTAAGGACGACTACAGTCGCGAAATGGCCATTTACAAGAAAGCCAAGACGCAACGCCTCCTTCAGCAGGCTACGGAGGACGACAATGCCCTTCACCATCAGCCCGCCATGCATTCCCAAGACAAGAAAAATACCCGACGCGGAGGCAAGAACAAGTCAAAGAACGGAAAAAACGTTCTACGACGGCAAAACAGATCCAAAAGGCCACGCGATTAAGAAAAGGTCAACCGGAATCCGTCTCTAACGAAAAAGATGGGTCGAGCATATTCTTTCCCTTGAGACAAGATAAGGAGAATCTTTGACCTTGTCATGAAACATCAAATGATGATACTCCCGGAATCTCGGCACCCCGATCAAGCAAGTGAGGTTCATCACCCAGACTATTGCTCCTATCACGGAGCGATTGGACATCCTCTTGAAGACTGCTTCACTTTTAAAGACTGGGTTGAAGACCAATATCAACTCGGCAGGTTCGCTCTATCTGACAGTTGGAGGATAGCCCCACCGCAAAGGCGTGTGCCAAAAGCAACATATATGGCGAGAATAGAACCAGACCAACATCGGTCCTGGAAACGATCTCGTACCTGTCACGTGATAACGCTGTCAAAAGAAGGAGTGCCCGAGAACATGGATGACCTCTCCTGGTGCTTCGAGAATGAGGATGAAGAGGAATTGATCTCAGAGTTTCCACCGGCGCCAAAAGAGCTGGAAGATGGAATACATACCACTGCGGACAACCTAAGGAAAATCGACTTAGGGATGGCAAACGACCCGCGACCAACGTTCGTTAGTGAGCTGCTATCTAAAGAATATGTGGCCACGCTAAAGGATGTGCTCATGCAGTATAAAGATTGCTTCTCATGGAACTATTTCGAGATGCCGGGGCTAGATCCAGAAATAGCTGTCCATAAATTAGCGATATCTTCGGACGTCAAGTCAGTCAAGCAAGCACCATGAAGAATGCGGCTCGAACTTGAAATGAGCATCAATGCCGAAGTTAAGAAGGTAATCGACACCGACTTCATCCAAGAAGTTCAATACCCCGATTGGATCGCCAACATTGTCCCAATGATGAAGAAGAATGGGATGGTGCGCATCTGCATGGACTTTCGGGACCTCAACAAAGCCTGTCCGAAGGATGATTTTCTCGTACCGGTTACCGAGCTGATGATAGACAACACGCCCACTCATGAAGTATTCTCCTTCATGGACGTCTTATCAGGATACAATCAAATAAAGATGCATCCCGAAGACCAGAAGCATACCGCTTTCCGGATTCCTCTGGGTATATTCTGCTACAAAGTGATGCATTTCGGTCTGAAGAACGCCGGCGCTACCTACCAGAGGGCCATGATGAAGATGTGGGGAATGTGGGGAACCGACATAATTAGGCCCATCAAACCAGCATCATCCAGAGGACATCGGTTCATATTGGTGACAATCGATTACTTCTCTAAGTGGGCAGAAGCAGTACCACTAAGAGAAGTGAAGACGGAGAATATTCTCCATTTCTTCAAGACGCACATCATCTATCGGTTCGGTACTCCACGACGGATTATCTCCGATAACGGGCTAGCCTACAGAAGCCATAAAATCAACCGCTTTGCACAGCAGCATAAAATAGATTGGAGATACTCTTCGGTCTACAATCCACGGGCTAACGGTCTAGCTGAAGCTTTCAACAAGACCTTGACGAAGATCATAAAGAAGAAGGTGTCCAAAAATAAAAAGGACTGGCACGAGAGACTGCATGAAGCTCTCTGGGTTTACCGGACCACATTCAAAACGGCCACAAATACAACGCCATTCGCGTTGGTATTCGGCACAGAAGCGGTACTCCCCCTCGAGATAGAGTTACCCTCTCTACGAGTGGCGGTTCATTACAAGCTAATAGACAAAGAGAATGCTCATCTTCGGCTTGAAGAGCTAGATGCCCTCGATGAAACTCGTCTCATGGCGCTGCAAAACTTGGAGACTTACAAAGCAAAGATGACGCGCTAATACGAGAGATTGACCAGGCCGAGGACATTTCGTCACGACGAACTCGTGCTAGTGGTAAAGAGACCTATGATCCCCAATCATGCCAAACGGAAGGAAATTCGAGCCGAACTATGAGGGCCCATACATCATAGACAAAGTCTACCAAGGTGGGGCTTACTTGCTCATGGATATGCATGGCGAAAGACCCTTCAGGCCAATAAACGGCCGGTTCCTGAAAAGATACTACGCCTGACGAGTCACGGTCTAGGTCAACGATAGATGACGACGTCTATGTCCACTCGCTATCTTCCCAAGCCCAAACTCTATAAGTAGTATCCTGCGAAATCGTTGTCTCCAAAATGGTAGCAATGGACCGAAACGTCCTTAAACTAACAACGGACCGAAACGTCCTTAAACTAACAATGGACCACAATGTCCTAAAACTAGCGACGGACCGAAACGTCTTTAAAACTACTATAAACCGCAGCATCCTTGGGCTGACGCAAAAAAAAGGATACGTCCATAAGCAAGATGGGCACGGATGAAAACCCGAAAGGGCTCCGAGAGTAAAAACAGCGAGGCTACCGGCGAGTTTGTGAAAACCCGAAAGGACGCAGACTCGTAGAAAAATTCATGCGCACTTACGAGGTCCTCCCGACCTTGTAAGGAGAAAATACTTGCGTGAGATCCTTATGACTCACAAAGGAGCAACACACTTAGGAATCCTCATGATTCCTGAAGAGAAATTACACTTACGAGATCCTCACGACTCGAAAGGAGAACCCTCTTACGAGACCCTCACGGCTCATAAGATTCAAAAGCCTTAAGCTACAGGGATCTGAACCTATTCTTAAGCCATCACATTTTCCAGACTGCCCTACAAACGGTTCAATGTTGGCTCTTGTATACAATCCACGGGCATAAATAATCATTTCCCCCACCAAGTTCCACCGATGGCGTGAAATGTTCTCATGTGGTGAATGACACTTGTAAGTCCTCTCGACTTATAAGAAGAAAACGCTCTTGTAAGATCCTTACGACTTATAAGAGAACACGCACTTAAGAATCCTCACGATTCCTTAGGAGAAAACTCACCTACGAGATCCTCACGACTCGTAGGAAAAAATACCTTTATGAGACCCTTACAGCTCGTAAAGTCAAAAAGCCTTAGTCGACAGAATCCTAACCCTGTTTGCTAAGCCACCTTTGTTCGAATCGACAGAGGCAAATGATGATTCGCTCCTGGCAATGTCCCAGTGGTAGCGATGCTGATGCCTAAATTGGTATCAAATTCCAAGTCCTTTCACGGCAAATGATGATTCGCTCCTGGCAATATTCCAGTGGCAGCGATGCTGATACTAAGATTGGTATCAGATCTCAAGTTCCAAACTCGCAATAAAAATCAACGAGCCAAAAAGGCATATGAAATAGCCGAAATGATGGGGCAACTCGCAATAAAAATCAACGAGTAAAATATATGCATATAAAAATAGCCGAAATGTTTGGGCAACTCGCAATAAAAAACGGCGAGTAAAAAAAATAATAATAGCCGAAATGATTGGGCACCGCGAAAAATAGCCGAAATGATTGGGCAATCGCGACTTTCGCAATAAAAAGCTGAAATGATAGAGCATCGCGGCAGGAAATAAAAAATATATAATAATTAAAGAATGAAACTTTTGCCTTGCAGGTAAGTCCATACTGACCCCTCTGTACAATCCATGGGCGTAAACGAAAAGGGAACCACGTCCTGACAAGACTCTGTCAAAGAGAGAGTTAGGTCTCAACGGCAACATCTACAACCTGGAGACCAACAACAGCGTTCCCCCTCATTCCAGCAGGATACGGACGCGACATCACCAATCAGAGCCATGGCAAAGTCCCCAGTTCCAAAACTCTATGGTTCACAGACAATCTAGAGTTAAAACCTTGACACCGCAGAAAGCGGAGAACGTCAACCCTGACACCGCAGAAAGCGGAGTACGTCAACTGTAACACCCGAGCCCAATAATACTATTTCTATTGCTAGTTGAGTGTTATACATTGCTCTTTCCAATTATCCTGATTGTTTGGTGTTTATTGCTAAATTTTAACCGGTTAAGTCATTTTGGCACATAACAAATTTTAACACCGAAAATGAAATTAAAAATATCCATGTTGGCCTACTCGTCGCCACTAGTCGCGTGGTAGCGTCCGCGTGTCGAGATTTCTTCCCGTTTGGATAAACGGGCAAGTTTGGACGGCTATGCGAGCGTGCAAGTGTCCGACTTGGGGGCATGCATTTTAATCACAAAACACCTCTTTTCAAAATTTGGAACTCGCTTAAAATCCTATAATTTGAATTTGAAACATTTGGGCGCAACCCGGGCGCGATTTGGAAATGTTTCATTTAGCGCCGAAATACCCATTTTTTAATTTAATATTATTAAACCATAATATATTCTGTTACATTATTTATAACGTTTCAAATCCCTTCAAATCCCTTTAAATCTTTTATTTTAACCCACAATTTTTCCCTCTGGCCAATCACGAGAGACTTAAATCTCTCGTGGGCCCCCGATCCACTCTCTCTCTCTCTCTCCGTCTCTCTCTATCTCTCTCTAATCTCCTTCTCTCTCTCTCTCTAAAATCTCTCTCCCTCTCTCTAACAATCTTCTCTCTCTCTCTATTTATATTTAACAGCACCCTCGTCCTCAGACTCCAGCGCAGAAAACCCATCACGTAACCCCCGAACCCTAACCCTAGCCACCTCCTGCCGTCGCCGTCGACCTCCCCACGACCTCGCCGTCATCGTCCTCGCCTCCACAGCCTAGCCGCACCCACCTACCTCCTCTTCTCCAGCCTTCCGCGCCTGCAACCCAACCCCCCGACGCCACCACCAGCCGCAGATCTCGCCGTCGTCGCCGCCTCCCATCGCCGACGACGCCAAGGCCTTCCTCCCTTCATCCTCGTCCCGACCTCGTCGTCTTCTTCCTCCACCCCTCGCCGGACCACCACCAACCCGAGCCCAACCCCCATCACCTAACCCTCTAGTTCGCCGGAAAAGGGACACCGTCGACCCCCTCGTCGTCGCCAGCACACCTACGACCACCTCCTCTCCTCCCTGCAACTCGGGCCAGGCTAGAACCTCTCCCCTACTCGCTGCACCCCGATCCAGCCACCTCAAACCCTTGCCGCGCCACTGTTCCTCGCCGCCAGCGCCCCATCGCCGTCAAGCCGTCGTGGTTTCCCCCTGGTGCTTCCCTGTAACCATCTCTTTAACTTTCCATTAGTATAAAACCCCCTCGCTGGTCTTTTGTTTACATGTATCGTGTTTGCTAACTTCGCCGCCCTTTTGACTTTCGCCGGATTCCGGCCGTGCCGTCGTTTGGACCCGACGCTCCAACAAAGTACTCTGGTCCGTGTGGTCCCGCTGTTCGCTGTTAGGACTCGATCCGTGGCCCGTGCACCCGTCTCGGGTTTTCCGCCGACATTGCATCCATACTTTCCGGTTTGCGAAACCGTCGAGGCAAGTATCCGAATACTTGCTCTAACATGCTAATACAATATCAAGTCTTGCTATACACTTAATTATCATATTATTTTATAACTTAGAATTGACGGTTACAATTATTCTTAACATTGAATCGGTATAGTAGTTTCTTGTAATTAATCGGTCTGCTATCAATCCACACTTTAACTAACTAAACCAAGTAGATCGTCCTTGCTTCATTTGTTAAATCACCCATGAGACAATTATTATGCTTTAGTTTAAATTCATGTAGCTTCATTACTTTATGTTGTTGATGTTGCTTCACCTTGTGACTATTGCACCCCAAGGGTGCTTGAACCTGTTAATAAGAGAATACAAAGCACCACTGTGTTTACATAGAATAATATTGTTATTTACTGTTTCCTGCTGTTGTTCCTTATTCGTTTCTATACCTGTTATGAGCATACATTCGATTGCATTACATATTGACCCGATCTTGATACACCTGACACATGTACTGATACACCGGACATGACACCCCGTACATACTGACTCAACCCAGTGTACTACGACCTGACTTATTACATGATCTCATGCCTAATGCCAACAAACCTGACTTGGGGTCCTCATGGACCATTCCTGCTGTCTATCCAGACAGACCTGCTTTTACCTGATTCTGTGTTGGCATTAGTCCTTGACTACTGAATACCTGACCTGACATACATAACTTGGGGGTATGGGGAAATCAAGATGAACCTGACTTGTAACTCGACAGTTCACTACCTGTTCGAGTGTACACATTCCTGTTTTGTGCCTAGCGGCATGTCTCGGTTTCGGCCGAGAATATTGTGGCCGTGATCCCGGGTATGTACGGGGTACTACCGAGTGTACACTTTCCTGTTTGTGCCTAGCGGCATGTCTCGGCTGCAACCGAGAATATTGTGGCCGTGATCCCGGGTATGTACGGGATACTATTGGGTTACATCGACGATTCATCAATTGATTTCAAAGACTATAGAGTAGAAACCTGATAGGACAGTTTAGTTACCCCTGCACATTACCCTGCACTGTTATTTCTTAGTACTGCTTTATTCATGTTCATACCTGCATTGCTTATTACCATGTTTATATTATATTATTGGTTGACACGACGCGCTGACGTCTGGGTTTTGCATGGCCCAGATTCTTTACCACAGTTGCCGACCGAGCAGGAGTACTTCAGCCAGCAGGCTGATTTGAGAGTTCTGCAGTGGTTAGTCCATTTATTGCATTTTATTTCCAGGTGTGATCCCGCCTTATGGGACGTACCTTTCTATTATTATATTGGATCACTTGCTTCCGCACTTATTGTTCATTGACTCTTGTTATTATGGATTTGGACATGTGTTAGATTAGTTTATTTATCTTGTTCTTGATATCCCTACAGCCGTAATGTGACTGTGGGTGGATACTTCCTACCCACAGGTAGCATGGTTGGCTATGTCACGTGCCCAATCTTGCGTACTTTGGGAAGCGGGGCGTGACATCAACCCTGACACCGCAGAAAGCGGAGTACGTCAACCCTGACACCGCAGATAGCGGAGTACGTCAACCATGACACCGCAGAAAGCGGAGTACGTCAACCCTGACACCGCAGAAAGCGGAGTACGTCAACCATGACACCACAGAAAATGGAGTACGTCAACTGTTCACACCGTAATATTGTATTATTATATTCCCCATTCTTATTCTTTTTACAAATAAACAAGTGCTTTTGACGCATGTCTGCTATATATTACAGGTTACAGGTTCTTGGATCTAAAACAGTGAAAAAGACAAAAGACGACACAAAAAGGGGACTTTGACCAACAAACAGAAGACTCTTGATCAAGCCTACATCAAAGATAAAATTCACAAAGTACAAGGCAATGCAAGGTCCAAGATTACAAAGCAAACGGTTAAAAGTCCACCGTAATTATTCACTGGAGATCTGGAAGAAACATAGAAGCCATTTTAATAAAAGAACCAAATATTAAGGAAGCCCAAAGATTCAAGGCCCAATACTTCCCTTTAAAGAAACAGAGACATAAAATTTTACCAAAGCTTGAAGTCTACTTTGACTAGGTCTTCCTAAGAATATTTTAGTAAATGTAGACATGCGAATCAATTGTGACCTAGGGTTTCTATCTCCTATAAATAGAAGCTCAAATCATTGTATTCTTTTCATGCCTCCCTTCATTAATAAATTTCAGCATTCTTTTGGAGAGCGTCATTTTTTTGTAAGTTCTTTATTTTCTGCTCTAGGTTAATTTTCTATTCTTGCCCTAGATAAATTTAATTCCTTGCCCTAGTTAATCTTTTATTCTCTGCCCTAGATAAATGTATTTTAATTCTCTAATGAGTGAGTAGTCTCCTCGCTTGTTAGGGTTAGATCTGGGGAAGGTTTGAGAGACGAAGATCTCTCATCCCCTTTCTTACCTGTCATATATTTTCATAGAACTCAATGCATACCTTCTTATTCCGCTCCCTACGGCACTCTACCCACGAAGTAGCGGTGATACCGTAGTCTAAAGGCCCGGATTTTAAGGTTTTCCATGGAGGTTAGGGTAAAGATTAAGAAAGGAAGGACAAGTATCTAGAGGAAGAACAATCTTCCCATTCATCCTAATCCCTTTTATTAATATTTACCATAACACCTAATTAGATCTTAATATGGGTATAGAAAGCGGTGAGATTTATAAACTTTCCAAACTTAACCTAGAGCTAACCCTAGCAAGATTTAGATATAGATTAATTTAGTTTTTAGATTTAATAATCAATCCGGCTCCCATCGGAATTAACTCGTAAGAGCGATTGGGAAATTCACAACATCCCTGTGGACCGACCCGTACTCACCGGCTAGCTGCAAAGCGACGCCGTTCTTGATTGCGGTAATAGATAGTTTTTGAGACAAATCAAATGGCGCCGCTGCCGGGAATGGCGTGTTATTTCCTTTTTGCAATTTCGGGTTAATCAAAATTAAAAAAATCATAAAAATCCGAAAAATCACAAAAAAATATAAAAATATATCATCTGTTAATTTTGGAAAGGGTACTTTGTTGTTTGAATCTTGCAGGATATACAATCGAGACGGATCTGGAAATTTCCAGAAAGCGAAACAAGAAGAACCGCGGAGATCTGGAGAGCAAAAAAAAAAAGCGCGACCCCTTTCCGGCCGCGGTTCCGCCGTTTGAAGCTCCTCCCGCCGCGTTTTCGCGGTTCTTTGGACTGATCGGTTCCCCAAAAAAGGGCAGAAGCGCAGGAAAAAGAAAAAAAAACTCTGTAAGTCTTCATATCTCCTCCTCTGCAAATCTCCGATATATCTTCTGAAAAATCTCCTGCAGGATTTTTTGCGCTTAAAAAAATCTTTTCCCTTCCAAATAACAAATCTTATGCAAGATTCGTTGCGCTATGCTTAAAATAATAATTGATTGCAAGTGATCTTTTCTGATTTGCATATCCTTAATCTTTTTGCTAAAAATATCTTTCCAAATAAGGAGCAAGCGGAAAAAGGAAAATTTTAATTAGAAAACTTACAAACCTTGAAATTCACAAAAAAGTTTTGATTGCAAGTGATTTACTGTTTTGCATATCTTTAATCAGATTTTAAGGGGCTTTTGACCAATTCAAATTGGGTAGGGATTTCATCACCCTTCCCAGGACCCCAGAAATCACATAAAGCATTTGCATTGACCAATCTTTAATTAAAAAATACTGGACTCAGCCCTAAGGACTTCGAGCTCAATAGGACAGAGGACTAGTTATAGGCATCGACCGTTTATCCTAACCTGACTTTGCGGTGTCTAGGCAAGTGTGTCTAAGGCAAGTGGTTACTTAATTAGGACCGCTACTTGTAGCGGGGAGCCTCCCACTTACCTGGCACTTACCTGGCCGCAATTGGCGGTGAAGAGGCGGTTTGAGGTCCTATTTCTAGCCCTTTGGAACAGTTAGGGGCTGTCTAGCTGACTTAGGTGACCCTAGATCTAGGACTGATTGTGCATTTCTGGTTATTTGCATTTGTGTCTTAGCCCTTTATCGAAAATTTTTGCAAAACAAATAAAAAAGAATAATAAGAGGAATTTTTTTTTATAAAAAGACTTGCAACTTTTGTCGCTGAGAAATCCTTGCACCACCTACCTTCTTCATCTTCTCTTTCTTCTATCATGGGTACCCCACATCATAAATCTCTTGCTGAACTTTGGTATCCCGAACCTATTTTTGCGTCGTACGTTAATGTGTTCGGTCAATTTAAAGACGATCCCTCCATGCCAAAAATTTCGTTGAAAGATCAAATAGAAGCGTCTAAGAGAAACAGTTTTACTTTACAACCCACTTTGTGTCAACCAAGTCAACCTTTACCACATTCATATGTTAATACCACTTTTTCGAGTCCAGCTGTAACTCCTAAACCGATGTCCATTGCTGAGCATATTGCTCAATCTCGTAGCCGATCTTTCACCCCTCTCCACATATCTAGTTCTAGAGATCAACAAGTCCATTCACCTTTTTATCCACATGTTGACCCTACTCCTGTTCAACCATCCAATTCCTACCAGTCCTACCCGACTTTCCCACCTTCACTAGACCCTGTTTCTACACAATCTTTTGGGAGTTTCACGTATCTAAATAATTTCGAATCTTTTACCGAAACCCCATCACCACCCATGTCTAGTTCGGAATAGTCGTTGCAAGCTTATATTTTAGCAACAAACAAAATGGTTAGGAATGTAGAAGCGTCCGTGGCCGCCCTTATGCAACCTAGTGAACCGGTAGCTAGTTTCCAACTAGTTCCAAATTTTCCAATATATGAGGTGGTGGTTGGACAGAGTGAGAATTTGAGAGGATTTCCAAATCAAACCTACCCATACCCAATTCCAGCCCACAACTCCGGTTTTCCATCGATTGTCCAAAATAGTTCAACAGTTGAAAATAAAAACGAGTTGTGTGAATTTGTAGTGCTTGATTTTCCAAATTGTGAGGAACCCCTTTCGAGTGAAACCACACCTAATCCTTTTGACCTTTACACCTCCACTTTAGAACCTAAATCGATAAATATCCATGCTTTTGATGAGGTGTCAGAAAAAATTGATTTTCACTTGATTGAGGATATAGACGCCGGGAATATTTTGGATGATGAACCAGTCGATTTGATTGAAATTTTATGCCCCATTCATCATCCCGAGTCATTAAATGTTTCTCCCGAACTTCATATGCGTCTTAATGTTGATGATAATGGCATGGATGAATTGAATTTTGAGGAGAATTATAAGGATAGTATTGAGGAGAGTTTTAAGGATCATATTGAGGTTGAACTATTTTTGTTTGATATGTCTGATTTTCCAACTCATCCTCTTGAACCTTTACCTATATCACCCTCCCTCCTTTCCATCGTTCCGACCACGCTTAATATCACGCTTGAAGACTGTGAGCTTGAAAATTTTTCCTTTGAATCTGACACAGTTCTCACAGCCGATAACACTTACGAGTGTTTCACTTTTTCAGACGATGTTGATGACTCACCGCCCGAGTTTGAGTCCTTTATATTTTCAGATGAGTTGGTCGAACCATCAGACTCGGTTTCTTACAGTTGTTTCGAACCATTGCTGGAATCTTTCAAGTTCGAAACAGTTTACTACGGTGAGAATGAGACTATCCCTAATTCACTCACTTTCGTCCTTCCTATCGTTCCGACCGTACAAGAGACCGTTACGCTTTCATCTCCAATACCAAGTTCGGCGTACCCATGCTTTCTTGCGAATCTTGAGGGATTTGACCCCATTTCTCGACGGGTTGATAGATTAGCACAATCGCTTTTAACATATCGGTCATCACAAATTGTGCTAATTTATTCACTCAATTTACACCCTCAAGATCGTACTCTACTTCTTTCTCTTTTACGCCATTCTTCTCCTCCGCCGAGACCATATTCCACTCTTCTTCCCATTCGGTCTTGTGTGTTTCTTATTTCTTTTCTTTCCACTCCATTCTTTCACCAACTTGACCATTACCACGATAAGATTTTTGAATGGTTGGTGCTAACATTTGGCTTGTGTAAGGCCAAGCCTAAGTTTGGGGGGAATCATGTTGTATATATGTATATATATTTTTTGTTTTCTTTTTCTATAAAAAAATAAAAAAAAATTATAAATAAATAAACAGGGGAGTGCCGGCATTTTGACCCTCTTGGTGTAGCATGACAGTGAGGACACTGTCAAGTTTAAGTTTGGGGGTATGGTCAGTACGTCTTCTTCCTTCGCATTCATATGTATATTTTTGCATTTGCATATTTATTTGAAAACCCATAAAAATTGAAAATTTTCAAAAATTATAAAAATTATTGTATTCAATTTTGGCTTATTTGACTAGAGTTTGATAGATAGGTCAACTGGTTAGGAACAACTAGACCTTTGACGTAATAAATTAAAAACCCTAAAGATAACCTTCCTTAAAGTTTAACGGTAGAAAGTATATTCTTTGTAGGTTATTTAGAAATAGGCAAATTTTGGGTTCACTTCTTGGGCTAAGTCGAAACGAAGGAAAAGTATTGATATTTTATTAGAGTATAAGTTTGAAAAATAATTCCTAGCTTAAGTCTAGATTCTGAAAATGTATACCCTACAAATTGCACAATCACGCACCTTGAAACTTGGAATATTAGAAGAGACCTTGAAATGCTCTTGTCTAAAGTCCTTAGTACGAAGAAAATAAAAAAAAAGTGTGAATAAAGAATAAAAAAAATGGACACTGGTTTTTGTGATTACTTAAGGCTGCAAAAATAGAAAAATATTTAGCGAGGGTGCTTCATCACCTAGTGCCTTAGACCAACTGGTTTGGGAGTCACTGCTAAAGCCTTGTGTGTTGCAAGACTAGGAAGTACGCTTTAAAATGATAACGCATCTTGTAATCGGTTGTTGGTACCTCAAGAAGTATTAACGGTCGCATGAAGGATGTGTAAGCAAAAATTCAATTAAAAATTCACCAATTAATAAGTGCTTTGGACAACAGACAAGAGTATGATTGCTTGATTTGAATTTCCAAGTGTAGGGGTGATCTATACACACACGTAGGGGTATGTGATTGGAGTTTAGATGAGAGAAAGGAGTGAAGAATAGAACTTGTATCTTTAGTAGAGTTGATAGAAATTCCTAAGTGGAGATGGAACCCTAGAAGGAAAACTTAAGAAATGCCGAAAGCTAAGTAGGTCTGCAAAACATATATAATCTTAAGTTAGATGATGAGAAAGTGTGAAGAATATGGGTGGATAATTTGCAAGTCAAAGATAATAGAATTCCTTGTTAGAAAACCTAATTGGAGAACAAAAGTTAATGGGCCGAATTGATAGGATTTTGTGGGTAGTATCCGCTAAAAACCCTCAGGAGGCAACACTCCTCTTACTAGGGACACCTAGAGGTTTAACGGCTTGTTGCACGTGCTCAGTGCAATCGCGTTTCCCTGCGAAAGTGCGGTTAGGTTTTTTGTAGAGAATAAAAATAAGTTTGCTCGAGGACGAGCAAAAGATAAGTTTGGGGGTATTTGTTCACACCGTAATATTGTATTATTATATTCCCCATTCTTATTCTTTTTACAAATAAACAGGTGCTTTTGACGCATGTCTGCTACATATTACAGTTTACAGGTTCTTGGATCTAAAACAGTGAAAAAGACAAAAGACGACACAAAAAAGGGACTTTGACCAACAAGCAGAAGACTCTTGATCAAGCTTACATCAAAGATAAAATTCACAAAGTACAAGGCAATGCAAGGTCCAAGATTACAAAGCAAACGGTAAAAAGTCCACCGCAATTATTCACTGGAGATCTGGAAGAAACATAGAAGCCATTTTAATAAAAGAACCAAATAATAAGGAAGCCCAAAGATTCAAGGCCCAATACTTCCCTTTAAAGAAACAGAGACATAAAATTTTACCAAAGCTTGAAGTCTACTTTGACTAGGTCTTCCTAAGGATATTTTGGTAAATGTAGACATGCGAATCAATTGTAACCTAGGGTTTCTATCTCCTATAAATAGAAGCTCAAATCATTGTATTCTTTTCATGCCTCCCTTCATTAATAAATTTCAGCATTCTTTTGGAGAGCATCATTTTTTTGTAAGTTCTTTATTTTCTGCTCTAGGTTAATTTTCTATTCTTGCCCTAGATAAATTTAATTCCTTGCCCTAATTAATCTTTTATTCTCTGCCCTAGATAAATGTATTTTAATTCTCTAATGAGTGAGTGGTCTCCTCGTTTGTTAGGGTTAGATCTGGGGAAGGTTTGAGAGACGAAGATCTCTCATCCCCTTTCTTGCCCGTCATATATTTTCATAGAACTCCATGCATACCTTCTTATTCCGCTCCCTACGGCACTCTACCCACGAGGTAGCGGTGATACCGTAGTCTAATGGCCCGGATTTTAAGGTTTTCCATGAAGGTTAGGGTAAAGATTAAGAAATGAAGGACAAGGATCTAGAGGAAGAACAATCTTCCCATTCATCCTAATCCCTTTTATTAATATTTACCATAACACCTAATTAGATCTTAATATGGGTATAGAAAGCGGTGAGATTTATAAACTTTCCAAACTTAACCTAGACCTAACCCTAGCAAGATTTAGATATAGATTAATTTAGTTTTTAGATTTAATAATCAATCCGGCTCCCATCGGAATTAACTCGTAAGAGCGATTGGGAAATTCACAACATCCTTGTGGACCGACCCGTACTCACCGGCTAGCTGCAAAGCGACGCCATTCTTGATTGCGGTAATAGATAGTTTTTGAGACAAATCATCAACCATGACACCGTAGAAAGTGGAAATACGTTAGCAAATGACCCCGTCTCGGAAATACGTCATCCAACGACCCCGTCTCGGAAATACGTCAGCAAATGACCCCGTCGCGGAAATTCGTCATCCAATGACCCCGTCTCGGAAACACGTCAGCAAATGACCCCGTCTCGGAAATACGTCAGCAAATGACCCCGTCGCGGAAATACGTCATCCAATGACCCCGTCTTGGAAACACGTCAGCAAATGACCCCGTCTCGGAAATACATCAGCAAATGACCCCGTCGCGGAAATGAGTCATCCAATAACCCCGTCTCGGAAACACGTCATCCAATAACCCTGTCTCGGAAATACGTCATCCAATGGCCCCGTTTCGGAAACAAGTTAGCCAACGACCTCCTCGTCGGAGCAGTGCTTCGACTCGGAAACAAGTCAACTCACCAACCACATACGAGTCCTCTCAACTTGTAAGGGAGAAAATTCTCTTATGAGATCCTTACGACTTTCAAGAGAAAACGCATTTAGGAATCCTCATGATTCCTAAGGAGAAAATACACCTACGAGATCCTCTCGACTCATAGGGAGAAAAATCTTTATGGGACCCTCACGGCTCATAAAGTTGAAAAGTCTTAGGTAGCAGACCTGAACCTGTTTCCTAAGCCGTCGCTATCCTGCAAGGAGATCAAGATAGACTATTTACGGAATGCATTTGCTGAAAGGGACACGCCAATATGAAATAAAGTATATGTCTTTTATTCATGAATTCAAAATGAATACAAGATAATGTCATAAAAAAGAATCAAAATGGATACAAAATATTCTCTTATTCAGGAGTGAATACAAGAAAAGGAGAATATACAAAAAATCTTTAAGCCGGCGGACGGTGTAATTAATTCGTCAGTTCATCCTTCTTCCGCTAGGCCTCGGTTTCAAGTTTTGTTATTGCTACGAGACGGGTCTCCGCCTGAGACTGTGGAGCTTGATCCAAAACCTAGGTATAGAAAAGGGAGGAGCATGAGTTGAATTTGATACCACGCGACATCACCAATCGGAGCCACGGCAGCGTCTGAGCGAGTAAAAGGAAAGTAGGGAAGAGAAGCCATTGTTCCTGAAACAAGGGGGAAAAACCATTAGTGAAACCCATATATATATGTATATATATATATATATATATATATATATATATATAATAGCCGAAGAAAACCAAAAAATGTCTGTTTTGCAGGGCCACTGCCTACAAGACACATGGACCCCACAAAATCAATATGACGGCTCACCAATGATGAGACAAGGCAATTATTATGAGAATCAAGAAGATCCTCATTAAACAGACTTTGGAATTCAAACAAATTCTTAGGAAAACAAGTTCTGTTAAGCACGCAACAAATTCAAATTTGTGCGAATAAGGGTAAAACCCTATGAAAAGATTTTCAAGAACACTAGGGAATAAAATTCCCGAAGGGTCCTCTTGATCTTTCAGAGCTAAGCTCTTCGCCAGAGGAATCAAATTCCTTTTATGTAATAGAATTAAATTCCAAAAACTCATAAAAACATATGAGAAACAAAATCCCATGAAGTCTCAAAAAGAATCAGAGGGGAATGCCCAAGATATGAAGGTTTACTGCTCAAAAATCACATCTTTGGATCTCTAAGAGATGGGTTTCAGAAGAGAGCAAAGCTCTCATAATGGATTTAAAATCCAGAAATTTTGTTCAAAAAGAAAATTTCTTTCTGATGTGCAAGATCTTTACCAAAAAGGGTTTCTTTTTGACAGAGTTTAACTCTGGAATTGCAATGGCAGAGAACTAAGCTCTGAGGAGGAGAATTAAATTCTTAAAGAAAATCAAGAAGGAAGAAGATGAAAGAAACAGTGGCTGCCTATGGAACCAAACCCTTGTATTTATAAGACGTGACAAGGGTGGTTCACCTCCCCGTTCCCCTAGACAATCCAACGGCTGTAAAAGTGACGGCGTTGCACTCACGTGCAAGCCACGTGAGAACAACGCTGTGGGGGCATTTGTTCCCTAATGAAAAATGAATAAAAAATATAATATATATATATATATAAGCAACGGGAAAAGTCCCCAAACGTAGCATCACGTGCCTACACGCGTGATAGGCACTAATCCACGCAATGGAGGATCTCACGGTGAAATTGAGGCTAAAACTGAGCCTCACGTGCAGACGCGTGACCTTCTATATACAAAGTATATAGGCGCCTTCTTAAAACAAATAATTGGCCAGGAAAAAGTCACGTGATTGCACATGACGCGCTTTGATGTGCTTAACTTTGAAGGGTTACGTGCTACACGTAATGAGCTCATATGCCTTCTGAACCAATAAAATTAAATTCTAAAATAAAAGGGATCAAAGCCCTATTTGGAAAATACTTCCTTAGATCTTTCTAAACAAGAAAGATTGCACTTTGTAAAGCAGAGCGCCATTGGATTAAAAATCCAATGGTGATAAAAAAAATCACCAATTTACAGAAGAAGATTCTGTATAGGGAAATATTTTCCTAATCTCGTGAGAAATATCTTCTGTAAAACAGAAGTCCTTGGATTAAAAATCCAACGGTGAATAAAATTCACCGATTGATCTAAAAGATCATTTTGATTGGTTATAAAATCAATCAAAGTCTCTCAATAAGAGATTTTCAAAACAAATTGATTCTTTTTTTTCTCCTATAAATAGGAGCCAAGAGACACAAAGAAAAGATATAGAAGGAAGATATAGAAAAGGGAGGTGAAAAAGAGCAGAAAGAAAGAAAAAAAAGAGAAAAAGAAACTCTAGGTAAGAGAAGGAACAAAACACAGAGAGAATATATCATCCCCTTTTCACCTCTATAAGAGTTTAACTCTTCTAAAAAGAACTTAGATCTTCCTCTGGTTGAGATCTGCAAAAGCAGATCTCCCAACAAGTTGAGAATTTAATTCTCATCGGAGAGATTCTGCCATGCATATCCAAAACCTAGGGGAAGATCTATGTTCAGAGAATTTAATTCTCCCAAAAATTATATAGGAATTTAATTCCTCTGATAAAATAAGGGTTTAACCCTTCATATAAGAACTCAGTTCTTCCTTATGGTGAAAGATCTGCAGAAGCAGATCTCCTCACAAGTTGAAAATTTAACTCTCATCGAGGAGATTCTGCCATACAGATCCCAAACCTAAGAGAAAAACTAAGTCCTAAGAATTTAATTCTTACAAAACAATGGGTTTGAAGGACTCGAAACTAAGGATCTCCATGCACGTAAAAGGATTGGCATCCAACATGATAACGACCGATCACGTGCTCCCACATGAACACCCTTGATGAACAAAAAAGGACAACTGAGACTGGCTCACGTGATCCCACGTGATCCCCCCAAGTAGTGCTTAGCACTTATAAAAAAGGGAATAAATTAAAGGCAGTTTCCATTTTTGGGGCGCCCCACGTGATCCCACGTGACCCAATAGCGCTCAGCGCTCAGGAAAGAACAAGGGAATAGACCCAAAGAAACAGCGCCTCAAATTTTTAGTGTTTAACACTACTTCAAGCGCCTCACGTGACCCCACGTGAGCGCCTCAAATTGTTAGTGGTGAACACTACTTCAAGCACCTCACGTGGGAGCACGTGAGCGCTAAGCATATATTAGTGTTTAACACTACGAAAGGCCAATGTTAGCCAAACACAGACCGAATTTCCCGAGAACCATCAATTGAGCCCCTCATGCTCAAGGTCCTCAAAACCGATCTCAGTCCAAAACCTGACTATAGATCTCCTAACCAATATTGGTTCAAGGGTACATTTCTTCATACCTATGATTCATATCGTTGTAATTCTTCACCGTCTTTAGAGAGATGGAGGGTCCCAATAACAAATAACTTTTGGCGCATCCCCAAGCTGTTGAACCAAAACCCTACAGACTATGACGTCTTTAAACCCCATAGACTATGATGTCTTTAAACTATGGACTATGAGGTCCTTAAACTCATGGACTATGATGTCCTTAAATCCAATGGACCATAACGTCCCTAAACTAAACTCTATAGACTATGATGTCTTTAAACCAGACTATGATGTCTTTAAACTACACAGACTATGATGTCTTTAAACCAGACTATGATGTCTTTATACCTGATGGACCGAAATGTCCCTAAACTAAAACGATAGAGGACAAATACTCTTTCGTTGGATCTAAATGATCCTAAAACCTTGTTAAGTAGATCTTAGTCTAAAACAACATTAACGGTCCTTAAACCAACCCAAACCCAAATCTAAGAAAATACAGATTTGGACTAATCCACGCCCTACGGGCGACAACATAAATTAGTCTCCGTATAAAATCCACGGGCAACCAAAAATAAAACAAATACACACGATACGAAGTGACCATCTGAAGAAGGAGAAAGTGGTTACCGCGATGCGGTAGCGTAATTAACTGCAGGGGCTTGCGCCTGCAGGGAAGAGCGTCTCCACAATTAAAAACCCCTCGTAAATAAGGGGGAATCTGACGAAGTCTGCTACAACGGCCGCTTCCGTCCAAACCTTCGATATACGGTGCCATAAATCAACTTGGCATCTTCGGAGAGGTGGACGGATAAACCCAATAGCATCTGCCCCCAAATTCAGGCAAGACGTTTGTCTTCCCGGCTTTCTGCGGAGAACAGCGCCCTACGGGCTTCCCACGTGGACGCCTCTAAAAGCGCCTAGCGCCTCACATGCTCCTCATGTGTGCGCCACAGAAAAGAAGAGTGCTTAGCACTCATTGGGCAGCGTCCAGCGCCTTACGTGTTCCCCACGTGGACACCATAAAGAGCGCCTAGCACTCCATATAAAGATAAAATGAGTAAGTGCTCAACACTTATTGGGCGATGCCCATGACTGAAAACTCCACATGTTTATATATGGGCGTTAGAAGTTGTATAAGTGCTCAGCATTTTTTGCATAAAAAAGAGAGACTGAATAAATAGAGCCCAACCTAGTGCTTAACACTTTTTTCAAAAAAAAAGGGGGAAGACTAAGCAGACTAAAGCCCAAATTGGCTAAGTTGCTAAAGTCTTGCAGCTGAGTCCAATTGCTATGTTGTTAGATCTCAACTAAAATTTAATGATTCTAAAATGTTGCTAGGTTGATCTTGGTCTTAAATAAAACTAACGTATTCTTAAATAAAAATAAATTGAACCCAAACACCCATATGTTTAAGTTGATCTTAATCTCAAATTAGATTAACGGTCCTTAAACCAAACAAAACATTTTTAGCCCAAATTGGTTAAGCAACATTTTATTGCCCCTACGGATTACTCCGTAGGTCCCCATGGTTGTCCCTACGGTGCCCTACGTTTTAATTTAAAAATATTAAAACGTAATTTTCCCTTTGGCCCTACGGTGCCGCAAACGAAGGCCCTACGGTAAGTCCGTAGGGGAATATATATGAGTTATTAATAAAAAAAAGCACAGAAAAGTTCTCGTTACCAAAACTTCCTCTCTCTCACTCGATCTCCCGCGTGCACCTCTCGTTGCCACCTCTCCCGCGCCTCGTTGCCACCGCCCTCCGCCCGCGGCCCGCCACCGCCCTCGATCTCCCAAAACTTCCTCGTCGACTTCCTCGTCGCCACCGCCCGTGACTCGTCGCCGATTGCGTCGTCGACCACCGGTCTCCTCCATCGTCGGCCTAGCTACAGGTTAGTAAATCTCAAATTTTTACTTCTAATAATGATTTTATTTATAATTTTGATGATTAATGGGTTGCTACTTGGGCTAGGATTCAGGGTTCAGGGTACGGTTAGGGTGAGGGTTAGGGTTAGTGTTCAGTTTAGGGTAGGGTTAGGGTTAGGATTTGGGTTGGGGTTCGGTTCAGTTAGGGTTAGGGGTAGGGGTAGGGGTAGGGTTCGGTTCAGTTAGGGTTAGGGTTAATTAGTTGGGGTTGGGGTTAGGGTTAGGGTTAGGGTTAGGGTGGTTAGGGTTAGGGTTAATTAGTTGGGGTTGGGGTTAGGGTTAGGGTTAATTAGTTGGGGTTTAAGGTTAGGGTTTGGTTCAGGTTTAGGGTTAGAGGCTAGGGTTAATTTGGGTTAATTAGAGGGTGGGGTTAATTTGGGTTAATTAGTAATAACTTGAAAGGGTTAAGGTGTTGATTAGGGTTAATTAGGTTAATTTGGGTAAATTGGGTTAAGTTTGGATTGATTAGGGTTAATTAGGTTAACTTGGGTAAATTGGGTTAAGTTTGGATTAACTAGGGATAATTTGTGTTAGGATAACGATTATGGTTAATTGTGGTTAATTAGGTTAATTTGGGTTATTTAGGGTTAGGGTTTAGGGTGCACTAGTTCATTCAGTAGGATACTCGATGATAACGTAAACGTACAATTTTACCGTAAAC
Source organism: Agapanthus africanus (assembly GCA_030015575.1). Taxonomy (NCBI): domain Eukaryota; kingdom Viridiplantae; phylum Streptophyta; class Magnoliopsida; order Asparagales; family Amaryllidaceae; genus Agapanthus; species Agapanthus africanus. Next base: position 113,570,920 of record JASDDO010000028.1, read on the forward strand.
GCAAGAAAAATTTACCCTAAACTTGAAATTTCGTACCCTTAATAACGAAACGTAAACGTAAAACCTATTCATGTTAAATGTTCAAATTAATACCAATATATTATACCCGATGATAATATGAAACTTTCATATTCTCATCGATACTCATATATAAAACTCAAAGCGCCACTTAGTCCCCGTCTATCGGTTAACATACGTTCGATGTTCGTCGTGACATAGAACTATATGAAGGTTGTTAAATATCGGACGGTATAGCTCGGAACTAACAACCGTCGTGTAGTATATGTGACGAGATGTCACGCCCCGCTTCCCAGTGTACAGCGAAGGGGACGCGACAAGGTCCGCTACGTATATACTCAGAAATACATACGCTAAGCGTATCTAAGCAATATAAAATAAATACACAAGAGACAAGAAATAAAAAAAACAGCAACTTTTATTTATTAACATTCTTTGTACAATGCATGAAAGGATATACAACTGAAATAAAAAGATGCCTAAACAGTGACATAACAGGAAATGAAAATTACAGAAAGGAAAAGTGTACAATGAAACTACAGTGCAGGGTCTTCAGTAAACTGCTCCAAGTCTTCTTGCGATGGCTCAACCTCTGCCGGGTCCAAATCACCTGACGATATTCAAAGAAGAGAGAAACAGAATGTCGTCAGCGAACAGGTCGCTCGGTAAGTCCCAAAGGTAAGAGGGAAGTAGAAAAGACAGGATAAGAAGATATATTTTAAAGTGTATACTATTGCTGTAATGTTATATTAACGCTGTTGTTTGTAACTTGGTACAGAAGAATGCCAGTGTATACGAGGGGAGTCTCTATATGCCAGAGACTAGGGGCACGTATAGTACAAGGAACCGTTTATGCCACGGTACAACAGCAACTGGATTCATGTTAGGTGTATTAAATCTGACCACCTCATGCCACTTTTAACACCTTACGTACCAATCTACCCCTTAAACCACACGATGTCTTATTTGTATTGTTATCTTGTAAATTGTGTTGGTTGTATGATTGATTGACTGACTGACTGAAACCATGATATCAGGAAACGGTTATAACCGTAGAGTCATGTAAATGGAATACTGAGAATCATGTAAAAGGAATATATATCCATGGTTCGGCTCAGTCAAGTTGTATAAATTGATAATTGTATTCATGGATTCATGTGTTCATATTGAATTGGAATCTTGTAGATTATAGATTGACTTGAATCATATTCAAGTCAGATTAATCAGACTCAAACCTGAGTCAGACAATCGGGGATGTGAATCGAAATCTTATAATTGCTAGGGTCCTTAGGGTAATTTATAAAACTTGAGGGGGGTTTATGTAAAAATACTTTTATATACTTTTTAAAATACGCCTAAAGTATTTATTGTTCGTCTTTATATACATACAACAATTTAATGATCAAGATAAATATGTATACATGTTCGAATAGCATGAAATGAGTCAAGTATATTATTCGAGTAACTACCATAAACAATGCTGTAACGAAATATTATGTACGGCTAATTAATCAAGTCGAACGAATACGGAATATAAACAAAAATATGGCTCTAAGTGTTTTGCATGCGTGAGTTCCAGTTTCACCTAAATACGACTACCAGTTTGAGAGATATATCTGTTTTCGTATCGTTGCGCAAAACAGATCAGAATCTGTTCAGCACCGTCACGTATTCTTAAAAACACAGTTTGAGTTAATTTCCATCAGGTTTCAGGTTACGAAGATTATTAGAAAATTGTAGGTATTATGAATTACTTATCCAAAACACCAAGATTCATATAATTTGGATTTCTGAAGCTCTAGTTATGATCATTTTAATATCAGCATTTAAAACAGAAATTCAGATTTCTGGACAGCAACTATATATTGTATTGCAAAGCCTATATCGGGGTGTTTCATGCATTTATAAGTAATCAAGTATATATAAAATTATATTTCTATCAATTTTTCATCTACATATCTAAATTTTATCACGAACGGATATCGGAAGTTTGAGTTATGTCTAATTTAAAAACAGTGTGCGAATCATGACAGATTTTGTCCAGATCCGTCACTTAATATTGTAACACAGTTTTCTTTATCTTAGATGGGTTTTCAGTAAAACTATAAAACTAAGAAAATCTAGATCATTCGATGTAGATATCAAAAACACCTGAGTTTTCTCAATTTGGATACCGGTATACCAAGTTATGTGTCCTAGAAGTTGACCGATAACTGCAGTTTTCTGTTTTACGATCAGTGAATAAATACGATGTAATTCCTAAACCATTATGCGGATCGATCTAAAATTTTTACAGCGTGTACAAAATAATATATTCTATCATATATAAATTTCATGAAATTTTCAGAATTAAAAATTAATTTATAAAAATTATTTTAAAACTAAAGGTATTGATATGTCATATGTGAGAAATGAGAAAACCATGGTATTTATTCGTAACTTCATTTTTTTTTTACAAACTCTAAATAAAGTGATATAAAATAAAACAACAAACATGCACTCCTAATTGGTCACTATGAAATGTTAACATGTGGATTGAGAGTAATGAAAAAGACTTTACAAACTATATATGTGTGTATGTTTGTGTGTTCATTATTTATATATGTATCCATTTAATTAATTATTTAGGAACTATGATATGTTAAGGGAAGTTTTTCATGGCAATATAAAATAAGAGAAATATAAAAAGAAAAAGAAAGAGATTGAGGGAAGGAAAGAGAGAAGAGACTTACATGTACAAGCCGGTATTGTCACCGGGCTTGCCTATCCCCCGATAGCCTCGCGTTAGTAGCGAGACCTTCTTGAAGACTTCTTCATGTTCTTCTTCTTGGACTCTAGGTGAAGAGGAAGAAGTGAGAGATAGAAAAATGTGAGGAAGGAAAAGATAGAGGAGGACAATAAAAATGGTGTAATGGTGAATTATGTATAATAATATATGCATTCAACATGAGAATTAAAAGAGAAATGAAAGGTCACCATTCATTTTGGAAATGAAAGGTCTCATTTGTAGGTTATGAGAAGAATAAAAAATGATAAAAAAATAATTGCAAGAATGGGGATTTGAACATGTGACTTATGGAATAACAATACAGGGACTTAACCAATGAGCTATAAGGTTGTTCATGCACATATTTAATTAGAATTAAATATATGATGTTGCTTAAAAAGAAAATGGGCTTTTTAGATGGGCTGTAGAGAATAAGAATAATGGATTTAGGTTAAATATTTATGAAAGGAAAAATAAGAATGAGAAGTTAAAAACTTAAATATAAGAAAAAGAAATTGTACCTAGAAAAAAAAATAATAGATTGAGGAATAAAATAATAATAAATTTAATAGAAAAAGGAAAATACCAAGTACAAATAAATATGGTATATTATTGAAGAGGGATAATACAAATGTATAAAGATTTTGGGGTCATTACACGAGAAGATTCAATCGTATGATAACCGATAGATTTGTCCCGGGTGGACAAGTTAGGAATGTATAAAGCAAACACCTGCATTCACTTGTGTTTTCATCCGTTTCGAGTTATTTCGTCGGTACTTTTCCACTGGTTCTCCACGTACAAAGATAGATTAGATGTTCATTTCAACGTCGTTTCACAGCTTTGAAATGATTATTTATTCTATTACAGTGTACTCGGAGAACAGCGGGGAGGTGCTGCCGAAATTTACTCGAAACGGTTGAAAGCACAAGCGAATGGGTGTCTGCTCTATACATTCTTAATGGGATAGAAGCCTTACCCCCGACAGCCAAAACACACACATACAACACGAATACACAACAAACGCACACACAACACATACACACTAACAACCATACACTTAAGCGAAATCATAAACTGAAACACACATATATAGAATACAACTCATACATGGGTATTCTTAAATCTAACTTTGATTATCGATAATTTATTCTTTTCAACGACAAACGCACACACAAAGCATATACACGGATTTTCTCCTTTGTCGGTAACCATCCCGTTCTTAGATTTCTCAATATAGACATTATAACCTACAATTTATATGTTATACAGTCTAATATGGCCCATGAGTATATCAGAGTTAAGGACTGGATGTATATGGATTGGCAACAACGTATGCAACCTAAGTTTGTCGCATGAGTTGCTGCTTTTATTGAATTTGCACGCGCATATAATAAAATCGTGATAGAGAAGATTCTCTGCCCGTGCGATAGATGTAGGAATAAGTACTGGCAGAAGGTAGAATTTGCAGAGCTTCATATCGTTAAACATAGTTTTACTAGACTTTATACAACTTGGCTATATCACGGGGAAGGAGAAGAATACAGTAATGCGGCAGAAGAAGAAGGAGAAGACGGTAATTTCTTTTCAGGAGAAGAAATGGAGGATATGGTAGAGCCTGCCCTAGGTGAATTTATTCGTACCGAAGATGACATTCCTTCCAGTGAAGGACAGCGTGTGGATAAGTATGAAAATTTCATGAATGATGCTAGAAAACCAATTTATGAGAATACAAAGTATTCCACCCTCTCATGGTTCGTCCAACTTTTCCAGATTAAGTGTCTAAATGGATGGAGTAACAAGTCATTCACAATTCTTCTTTCGTTCTAGAAAGATTCTATGCCCCTGGGAAATAACATGCCCGACAGCTGGTACGGAGCCCAGAAGATGATGTCTGATTTGGGTCTGAAGTGTGAGAAGATTCAAGCATGTCCTAAAAATTGCGTGTTGTACCGGAAAGAGAATTCAGATTTGAAAGAGTGTCCAACATGCGAAGATGCCAGATATAAGCCGAAAGATTCTGATAAGAAGCCCGATATACCTGTCAAGATAGCATGATATTTTCCCATAACACAGAGGCTGCAGAAGCTATTCAGGTGCAAGAAAACAGTCGAGACAATGATTTGGTATTACCGTGCTCCTCCAAGTGAAGATGGAAAAATGAGTCATCCAAGAGATTCACCGGCATGGAAGGATTTCGATAGGAGGCACGAAATATTCAGTAGCGATCCTCGCAATGTCAGGCTCGGACTCGCTAGTGATGGCTTCTGCCCATTCAACTATATGGCTGGAAGGCACAGCACATAGCCCGTTGTAATAATAGTTTATAATCTGTCGCCTTGGTTGGCTATGGACCAATCATACTTTATGATGCCTCTTCTTATCGACAGACCAAACTTACCGGGAAACAATATCGACGTCTATCTCTGACCTCTAATCGAGGAGTTAAAATCTTTATTCATTGATAGTATAGAGACTTACGATGCAAACACAAATACAACCTTCATACTGCGTGCAGCTTTAATGTGGACAATTAATGACTTTCCTACGTATGGAATGCTATCAGGTTGGTCCGTACATGGTCACAAAGCATGTCCTTATTGCCATCAACATACAACATCGAAATTCTTGAATTTTAGCAGGAAGGTTTGTTATTGCGGCCATCGACATTTCATGCCTCTAAACCACCTCTACAGGTTAGACTCTGTTCACTTTGATGGTCATCAGGAGATTCTTGGATCTCCATCCCCATTGTCTGGAGAGGACGTGACTGCTTAGTGGGATGGTTACAATAATGTGACCTTCAGGATGGATCCGACAAAACAGGTCAAACCACCATTCTAGAACAAGTTAAGCATTTTCTTCGAGCTTCCGTACTGGTCAACAAATTTAGTGCGTCATTGCCTGGACGTCATGCACATAGAGAAGGGAGTATCTGAGCACATACTCAACATGCTTCTTTGTAAAGACGGGAAATCGAAAGACAACCTCAATGCTCGGATGGATCTACATGACTGGAAAATTAGAAGTGAATTGCATCCTAAACCGGTAGCGGGTAAATCAAGCAAGTTTGTACTTCCCAATGCCGCGTATCATATGTCACAACCGGAGAAGAAAAGATTCCTGCAGGTGTTGCATGATTTGAAAGTTCCCACAGGTTTCTCAGGATCGTTCAGTAAGAAAATAAAAATTGTGAAAGGCAAGATCGATAGGCTGAAAAGTCATGATCACCATGTTATTATGGAGCACCTTCTCCCATTAGCCCTCAGGACTTCCCGTCCTGAATCGGTTGGTCTAGTAATCAATGACCTATGTTATTTTTTCAGAGAGTTATGCGCTAAAAAACTGGATGTTGTGAAGCTGGAGAAACTAGAAAATTCTATTTCGTTGATACTTTGCAAATTTGAGCGTATTTTCCCACCATCATTCTTCGATATCATAATACACCTGACGGTTCATCTTGCAACTGAGGCTAAGTTAGCCAGACCGGTACAATATCGATGGATGTATCCCATCGAGAGGTACGTAGAATTTTTCGTTTCACACAATTTGTAAAATTATTGTTGTCCTGAATGCCCATATTTATTTATTTAACATATTTTTCTTTAGGTACCTCTACACTCTTAAAAAGTATATACGCAATAGAAATCGACCAGAGGGTTCTATCATGCAAGGTTATTTTCTAGACGAAGCAACCACATTTTGTTCCCGCAATCTGGACGAGAATATTGAGACGAGACTTAACCGGCCTCGAAGAATTCAGGATGGGCTATATGGTAAAGCCGATTATAAGAGGGTAGACACTATGTTTATCAACAAGATATACCGGTTTATCCTCCTCAATAGCGCATGTCTTAAAAAATTAGAGAGTAAGTTTTTTTGGATTAATTGCTATATTTGTGTTTGTGTGTGTATGAAATGATATAATATTAATGTCATAATTTATTGTCGAGAACAGAATTCATTTTAACGAGGTACGTGAGGGGCATCCTGATTGGAATGATGAACGATTGGAAAAATATCATCAGGATAATTTTTGCGATTGGGTTGTAGATCATGTAAGTTATTCGAATAACATGTTATTGCTATCAGTTTTAATCTAAACTTATATCGTTATGTATTTGTCGTAAAATTTGTTTTGTTGGATCCACGATCCGAACTTGTCTGCATCATTAGAGAGTGATTCAAGATGTTTTGCTCAGTTTCCTAGTATGGAGGTTGCATATTATAAAGGATTCGGTGTCCTTGGATACAAATTCGAAGTTAAGGACATAGAAACATCTAGAACCACTCAGAATAGTAGGATCGCGACGGTAGGATCGGATGGTGTGATTTATTATGGATACTTAAATTGAATACTTGGCATCCAAAATCCCGGATGATCAGAACCGTTTTATATATTTCAGTGTACTTGGTACGATACACGAACCGATACGGATAAGTGGAGAAGCAATCTCGGGACTTGGAAAGATGAATATGGATTGACCAGTGTGAACATACTTCGATTTTACGGTCAGGAAGATCCGTTTATCTTTTCGAACCAAACGTTCCAAGTATACTACAAACAGTGTTTGAAGCATCCGGGATGGAGTGTCGTATGCCATTGGAAACCCAGGGATGTTTACGATGTCCCAGAATTCGAGGACAGCGATGAGGATGAAGAAGAGAGAAGACTTAGAGTGGTCCGACCATCTGTTTCGAAAGACGGGTTGTCTTCGGCTGATCATGAAGTTACGTGGGTTAGAAATGATATCGATGAAGAAATCCAAATAGATATGCCCAATGCATCCACAAAACGAAAAAGGTTATCAGTAATGTTATATTATTACTTCATATTTTACGATCTATACATATATAACATGCATATGTAATGATTGTCTAATGCGTCCACGAACCGTTTTATCTAGATTTGATGACGATGACGGGAGCAGCGAGGGGCGGCAGGAGCTCCAGCCGCGGCACCGGCAGAGGCAAAGGCAGATCGGTTCTGCTGCGCAGAGAGCTGCGTAGGGAGCTTCAGAGGGCTAGTCTTGCATCCCGATCGGAGACCCTGTTTCCCCCCAATAAGAGAGCAAGGCTCTGTTCAAAATTTGAACTGAGGTAGCGCCTCACGTGCAAAGCACGAGAGCGCTAGCACTCAGAGTTAAAAACTCTGAGGCAGCGCCTAGAGTTAAAAACTCTGAGGCAGCGCCTCACGTGCAAAGCACGAGAACGCCAGCGCTCAGAGTTAAAAACTCTGAGGCAGTGCTCAGAGTTAAAAACTCTGAGGCAGCGCCAAGAGCCTCACGTGCAAAGCACGAGAGCACTAGCGCTCAGAGTTGCGCCAGAACTAAAAGTTCTCCGCCCTTGGATCAAAGATCCAACAGAGATGATAAATCATCAAAGCACAGAATTAAATTCTGATTGAGGAAATACAACTCAAATCTTTCTAAACAAGAAAGATTGTGCTCTGTAAATCAGAACACCGTTGGATCAATGATCCAATGGTGATTAAAAATCACCAAGATACAGAATTAAATTCTGATTGAGAAAATACTCCTCAAATCTTTCTAAACAAGAAAGATTGTGCTCTGTAAATCAGAGCACCGTTGGATCAAAGATCCAAGGGTGATTAAAAATCACCAAAATACAGAATTAAATTCTGATTGAGGAAATACTCCTCAAATCTTTCTAAACAAGAAAGATTGTGCTCTGTAAATCTAAGTACCGTTGGATCAATGACCCAATGGTGATTAAAAATCACAAAATACAGAATTAAATTCTGATTAAGAAAATACTCCTCAAATCTTTCTAAACAAGAAATATTGTGCTCTGTAAATCAAAGCACCGTTGGATCAATGATCCAATGGTGATTAAAAAAATCACTAAGATACAGAATAAGCTCTGTATGGGAAAATATTTCCCCAATCTTGTTAAAAACAAGAAAAATGTCTTCTGTAAAACTGAAGTCCTTGGATCAAAGATCCAACGGTGGATAAATTCCCCAAATCAATTAAAAAATCTCTCAATGAGAGATTTCCTTAACTGAAGCAACAAATCAGCCTTCCCTTTATAAAGGACCGAAGACTTCAAGTCTTGTACAGAGGACCCCCCCCATAAACTTCAAACTTCAGAGACGAGAGCAATTTCTTCTCAAGGTAAATAACAATAAGTGAGATCACAGCATCTCCTCCATATTTGAGAGTTTAACTCTCACATCAGAAGAACTCAGTTCTTCTTCCAGATCTTAGATCTATAAGACAAAGTCTTTTACAAGTTAAGAGAGATCATAACATCCCTTTCATATTTAAGAGTTTAACTCTCATATAAAGAGAACTTAGTCCTTTTTTCAGATCTCAGATCTATAAGACAAAGTCTTTCATAAGCGAGAATTTAATTCTCAAAGAATTAAACTGAGCAGAACAGAAAATTCAGTGCTTAGCACTCAAAGTCTGGCGCTCAGCGCCAAGCGCTCCACGTGCTCCTCATGAGGGCGCTATTTTATAAGAAGCGCTTAGCACTCCATGTCTGGCGCTCGGCGCCGAGCGCTCCACGTGCTCCTCACGTGGGCGCTATTTTAAAGGAGCGCTTAACACTCCAAGTATAGCACTCAGCGCCAAGCGCTCCACGTGCGCCTCACGTGGGCGCTATTTTATAAGAAGCGCTTTAGCACACCAAGTCTGGGCTCGGCGCCGAGCGCTCCACGTGCCCCTCACATGGGCGCTGATGAAATAAAGAGCGCTCTGTAAATAGAGCCCAGCGCCATTAAGAGTGTTCAACACTCAATAAAAAACAAAAAGAAAGAGGGGTGTCAGAACCCAAATCAATGCTCAGCTTTGTTGAACAAAAAGGGACTGAGCCCAAACAAGTGTTCAACACTTTATTCAAAACTAAGTGGACTGAGCCCAAGTTGGCCACAAGTCCCTAATTCAGATCAACCAAGCCCATGTGCCCACAATTTCTCTAATTGGTCCTAGCCCCAAACCTGACTACAGACCTCCTAACCAACATCGGTTCAAGGGTACATCTCTTCACACCTCTGATATGTGTCGTTGTAATTCTTCAACGTCTTCATAGAGGTGGCGGGTCCCGACAACTAGAAACTCTATGGACTATGATGTCCTTAAACTCTATGGACTATGATGTCCTTAAACCCAATGGACCGCAACGTCCCTAAACTAAACTCTATGGACTATGATGTCCTTAAACATGGACGATGATGTACTTAAACTCTATGGACTATGATGTCCTTAAACCCAATAGACCGCAACGTCCCTAAACTAAACTCTATGGACTATGATGTCCTTAAACTCCATGGACTATGATGTTCTTAAACCCAATGGACCGCATCGTCCCTAAACTAAACTCTATGGACTATGATGTCCTTAAACTCTATGGACTATAATGTCCTTAAACCCAATGGACCGCAACGTCCCTACACTAAACTCTATGGACTATGATGTCCTTAAACTCTATGGACTATGATGTCCTTAAACTCCATGGACTATGATGTCCTTAAACCCAATGGACCGCAACGTACCTAAACTAAACTCTATAGACTATGATGTCCTTAAACTCCATGGACTATGATGTCCTTAAACTCAATGGACCGCAACGTCCCTAAACTAAACTCTATGGACTATGATGTCCTTAAACTCCATGGACTATGATGTCATTAAACCCAATGGACCGCAACGTCCCTAAACTAAACTCCATGGACTATGATGTCGTTAAACTTGGACTATGTCGTTCTTAAACTCCATGGACTATGATGTCCTTAAACCCAATGGACCGCAACGTCCCTAAACTAAACTCTATGGACTATGATGTCCTTAAACTCCATTGACTATGATGTCCTTAAACCTAATGGACCGCAACGTCCCTAAACTAAACTCTATGGACTATGATGTCCTTAAACTCCATGGACTATGATGTCATTAAACCCAATGGACCGCAACGTCCCTAAACTAAAATCCATGGACTCTTTTGTTGGATCTAAATGATCCCAAAATCCTGTTGAGTAGATCTTAGTCTAAAATTAAACTAACGTATCCTCAACAACCATTTAAGTTGATCTTAATCTCAAATGAGATTAACAAGCCTTAAATCAACCAAACCCAAATCTAAGAAAATACGGATTTGGACTAATCCCCGCCCTGCGGACGACGACAGAAATTAGTCTCCGTATACAATCCACGGGCAACCTAAAACAAAACAAACACAAACGACACGAAGTGAATATCTGGAGCATGAGAAAGTGGTTACCGCTACGCGGTAACGTAATTAATTGCAGGGGCTTGCGCCTGCAGGGAAGAGCGTCCCCATAATCAAAAACCCCTCGCAAACGAGAGGGAATCTGACGAAGTCTGCTACAACGGCCGCATTTGTTTAAACCTTCGATACATGGTGTCATAAATTAACTTGGCATCTTCGGAGAGGTAGACAGATAAAACCAAATAGCATATGCCCCTAAAATTCAGGCCAGACGTCCTAATGTCCCGGTCGCGTCTTTCGGGGGTAAACAGATTCTGGCACGTCCTGTGGGACATTTTCCTCTTTCCACTCCACACTTCGTGTGTCGTGTTTCGCGAACAAATCACGGTCTGTTATGGTTGCCTGTGGATTCGAGGTACTAAGATTTGGTGTCTTGCTCCCGTGCAGAGAAAAGAAGATCAATGGCTTCCAGCTGCACTAACTGCAACAACAACACCCGCTCCGTCCCATCTAGAGGAGTAACTTACAGGCCCCAAGCGGCCTCCATTTTCGCAATGCCGGTGGGACAAGTGACACAGGCCACCACTGGATTATTATTCGGGACCATGCTCCCGCCAATGAGCTTCAACGCTCCAATGCCGTTACAGGAAGCTCCAAAGAAGTCGGTCTTCGATTGGCTTGCAACTACTGCGGCCCCTCTCAACGGGTCGTCCAAGTCTACTGCATCGGTCTTCGACAGGCTGAGCCTAAGCTCAAAGGGGCCCTTGAAGAGGCTCGCAATACTGGAGAAGGCTATCCCAACTTCTGCAGCAGATGAAGTCATCCAAACTACTTCCTCTACTCGAAAGTCGGACTTCGACAAGTTGACCATTCCTTCCCAGCGGATGTCCGTCTTTGACAGGTTGGCGCCAACAATAGCCTATCCTCAAAACAGGGGCAAGACAAAACTACTCCGACGATCAAGGTGATCTCGGCTACACGACATGCTCGACGTCGTCATTGGCGCCGAGTGAGGAAAGCTGGGGGCAATTCCCCTTCTGGACTTACCCTACCAGCTCCAATAATGGAAGTCGATGATGCTGTTTCAACTGGAAACAGTTTTGAGGCGCTCAGGAGGGTGCACAAGAACTATCCAACTGCCGTATTGAAAAAGTCTCCTCCACTTGTGGAAAATATTACAAAGGCCAACCCGGAACAACCCTCTCAGTGGCTGTCCTCCAAAATCCACAGGGTCTGGCGAAGAGTTCAGGACTCTGTGATCGACAAGAACTGCTCCCGCCAACAGAAGAAAATGAAGGTCTGGCAAGAGGAGGGTCATCCCGCAGTCATACTACAAAAAATATCATCTGCTACAACCCCTCAACTTCGACCGCCCATAAAAGGAGAAGGCCAGAGAATATCCCCGTATCTACAACAAGTCTCAAGGGGACTGAACCTAAACGCCCCAAGTCTGGGGGCATGGTAGTGCATACCGTCCACATGGCTTCCGGAAGAGAGGAAAACCCTGCTTCTACGGGTCATCGACCACTCACACGGTCTGTGACAAAAACTCAAGAGTAGCAACAAAAGCTCCTGGAGATGCTGACGAAGATAGCCGCACTCACTGGGCAGAAAGAAAGCCCGGAAGCTTCGACGAAGCAACGCCAGGAATAAGAAACCGACGCCGAGTTCCTACGAAGGATGCTTGAGAAGAAAGATAAAGAAGCTGCAGAACAAGCGGCTAACATAAAACAAATGGCACTCCTGTTCCAAGATATGGTGGGAATGATGATTCAACCGGACCCTCCAGCCGAAGATCCCCCAATAATAATTGAAGACGACAGAGGGGAGACATCAAACCCTCTTCCGGCTTTATCAGCAGCTAGAGAAGAGACGATCTCGAAAGCTACGCTTGATGACTATATAGCTCAACAAATACGAGCTCATCAGGCAAGCGAAGCCGCTGGCCAAGTCGTCAGAACTGGACGACCCTATCCAGGCTGGTACGATCAAATCAAGTGCCCGCCGGGATATACGATCCCTAAGTTTCACGTGTATAAGGGGACAGGCAATCCCCATCAGCACGTCGCTCAGTTTAGGGATCTGTGCGGCAATACTGGGGGTGACGACAAATTTCTACTTCGCCAGTTCGTCGGCAGCTTAGCGGGGACAGCTTTTGAATGGTACTCGGAGCTTCCTAATGACTCCGTCAAAACGTTTACGGAAATGGAGCTGTTGTTCACCCAGCGTTTCGCAAGCGCTAATGAGCGCACCCCGATCACTGCATTGATCAATGCCAGGGTGAAGCCAGAAGAAACTTGGGATCAATATGCAATTCGGTGGCGGAACCTATGGTCGAAATGCGAACAACGCAAAGAAGAAGCTCCTGCCGTTGGTATGTTCGTGGGGACCCTCGATCCGCAGGCGACTATATCCCAGTTTATGATGTTTTTCAAGCCGACCACTTTCCAAGCCTTGATTGATAAACTGGCCCAAATGGACCAGAAGGGCCATAAACCGTCCTCCTAAAAAACGGAGCTTCGAAATGAAAAGGGCAAAGGGAAAGCGACCTTCGTCGCCAACGCTCAGCAACAGCCGAGTGACCCGAAACCGGTTACTCGCCAAAGCAACAAACCGCGATTCCTCGACGAGAAGTTGAGACGTCCTTACTCGTTTTCTCGGGATAAAACGAGGAGACTGTTTGAACTAGCGGTGCGCAACAGGCTCATCACCCTGCCGGATCCGAAACGCCCACTGCAGCCCGGTGACATCAACAGTCCCGACTATTGCCCCTACCATCAAATAATGGGCTACCCAATCGAAGATTGCTTCGTCTTCAAAAATTGGATTGAGAACCAGTACCAACAAGGCAAATTCATGCTGTCTGAAAACTGGAGGGTAAACCCGCCACAACCACACGCTCCTAAAAAGATGGACACGCCGGAGGCATCATGCTCATTTATAGAGGAAGCTCCATGGGAGGTTGTCCTTTCAGCTAAAACTAAGAGAATGCTGAAGGATCTTCAAGCATGCCCGGCAATCAGGTGGAGAAGCCCGCTAGAGCCAGAAATCATTAAAGAGATACTAAAACCGCGCCCAACATCGGGAGTTGGTAGCGATGGGCAAAATACCCAGGCCCAGCCGTCGAAGTTTTCGAAGAAGAAGAAGAAGACCAAAAAGCCCGCGCAGTCTGATGACAATCACGTGGATTTGCAAAGACAAATTGATGCACTGGAGGAATATAACCAGAAGGTGCGAACTCCGGTCACACTCCAAGAGTTTCTCAACCGTATCCTTGAGAGCGGAGATAATGACAATGATGAGGGAGAACACTCGTCAGAAGAACCTAAGGATTATGTGGCAAGTTGTCACACGATCTCTCATTCGTCAGTAAATGACGAAGAAGCTCACTCGGCATCAGAAGATAATATAGAGGAACCGGAAGCAGGATCGGTGCCAAAATCCTTGGAACCGTCAGGCAAGATGATTGACATGCTGCTGAACGAAGCCCGTCAGAAGAGCAAAGCTGATCAAGAGCGTGAAATGGCCATATTCGAAAGAGGCAAGCGTCGGCATCAAGCTGAAGAAGTCATGGTAGGGATGAGTCGCAAAGTGCTCCAACCAGATTGAAGCACGCTCGCGGCAGACAAAAGCAAGCTTAAGGCAAGGAAACGGTTCGCTAAAGCCCTGTCAATGGAAATGAAGCTGCCATTTCCCAAAGGAAATACTCCTGGCGGTATACGCCTTGACGAAGCGGATGTACATCCTAACTATTTCTTGTACCATCGGAGGGTCGCACACCCTACCGAAGATTGCAATGCATTTAAAAATTGGTGGCAGGGATATGTTGCCCACCGACAACACTTTAAGCGATTGAAGCGCAAGGCTCGTCGGGAGCAGAGAAATACGACAGAAGAGCATAAAAGAACTGCCGGCAACTGTCACATGGTTGATACCAGGGGATCGCAAGTTCTCACCTTCGGAAGCGATTCTGACGAAGAAGTAGGCATCGACCCTCTCTTTAAAGAATCCACCTCAGGGGAAGAGGAGGAGGTAAAGAACTGTGAGAATATTCAGCTGCGTAGCCGTACATTGCATGAGAAGAATCTCGGACCCACAAACAGAGGGTCGAACAAAAAAGATAAGGGGAAGGAAAAAGTCTCTGGGTATATCGCCCTCGATGATCGATTCGTCGAAGAGCTGGTAGCCAAGGACCCGTCCAAGAAAAACAAAGTGGATTACAATGTCCTAGCACACCTGAGGAAGATACCCTCACAGCTAAGCATCTTGGATGCCCTTCTGTTGTCTAAAGAGGCACGAGATTCTCTGATCAGGGTATTACAAGAGCCCGAGCAGTTTCAAGCTTTCCTTGCCGAAGAAAAGATGAAGGACGAGATGGAAGAGGTTCATACAGCCGGCATTACCTTCAGCGATGAAGACCTCCTCCTCGAACGTGCGAGCACAACCATCCCCTGTATGTCACCGCATACTGCCATGACATAAAAATAAGGAAGATCTTAGTTGACAACGGGTCCTCTGTCAATCTCCTAAATGTGAGGGTGCTAAAAGAAATCTGCATGAGCGTCCAGCACCTCGCTCGGGATAAAATCACCATCTCCGGGTTCGACTCCCAGTCATCACGGACGCTTGGGTCTGTAATACTGACGTTACGCTTTGGGCTGCTCATCACTGATATCAAATTTCATGTCATTGACGCCAAGACCTGCTACAACGCTTTGCTCGGCAGGCCTTGGTTACACAAGTACAACATCATCCCTTCTACACAACATCAGTGTATGAAGTATTTCAAAGATGGTCTCGAATATACCGTGACGGGGGAACTAAACCCTTTCTCCGTGAATGAAGTCCGAAAATACGAAGATGCAAAGTATTTCCTACCAGACTTTGAAGACACGGAAAGATGCCATAAACCAGAGAATAAGCAAAAAGCTGTCACCACTATTCCGGTCTTCGGGAGCGATACCGAGGAGGAAGAAGAGATAGTCTATTCGGGGACGCCCCAATGCAATAGGCCAGGACCAACGACCCCTATTCTGGTCTTTGGCAGTGACTCTGAAGACGAAGTCAACGCAGTGTTCTCGGCCCGTTCATCAGTGCAGGCCCTCGCTGGAGATGACCAAAGTTTGCAAATCGCCATGGTTCCGTGACAGCACTACAGAGAGCTTGATGCGCTTGAGACATATAGCGTGCAGGAGCTGCAGACATTCTACGTCCCTCCCAGGTGAAGAGGAGAAAAGGCGATCCTATTCTATCGATCCACAGAGACTAAAGTTGAAAGAGAAGTCTGGCATGGTGCCGATTTTACGCTCGACAGGCTCCAACCTATCCGTCTGCCCAGATACTACGCAGAGGGATTGAGAAGGTTATTAAGATGCCAAGGCGTACCTTTCAAACAAACTGGGCGACAGGCCCAATTCTACAACGGCGTCTGGAACGTCCCCGGAACTCAGCGAAAATTGCACAACGGAAAAATGGAAACGATCGGACTTGGATATGTCCAGTCCAAGAAACGGGAGCAGTTCCATGGCTGCCATGTCATAAAGGACCTTGATGAAGAAGAGGATGCTCTCTTAAAAGATGCTGACGCTGAACCAGAACGAGGTCCTGCCATAAAAATGCTGAGTCCATCGTTTGAAGAACAGATGGACAAGCTAGTAAGGGAAGCGAGTCAAAAAGTTCGGAACGACCACAGCCGCGAAATGGCCATTTACGAGAAAGCCAAGACGCAACGCCTCCTTCAGCAAGCTACGGAAGATGACAATGCCCTTCACCGTCAACCCTCCATGCATTCCCAAGACGAGAAAAAGGCCCGGCGCGGAGGCAGAAACAAGTTAAGGAACGAAAAAACGTTCGACAGCTGCAAAACAAATCCAAAAGGCCACGCGATAGAGAAAATGTTAGCTGGAATCCGTCTCTTATGAAAAAGATGGGTCGAGCATACTCTTTCCCTCAAGACATGACAAGGAAAATATTCGACCTTGTCATGAAACATCAAATGATGGTGCTCCCAGAGTCTTAGCGCCCCGAACAAATAGATGAGGGCCATCACCCGGATTATTGCTCCTACCACCGAGTCGTGGGACATCCTCTTGAAGACTGCTTCACCTTCAAAAACTGGGTCGAAGACCAATATCAACTCGGCAGGTTCGCTCTATCCAACAGTTGCAGGGTAGCCCCACCACAGAAGCATATGCCAAAAGCAACATATATAGCGAGAGTAGAACCAGATCAACATCGGTCTTGGAAACGATCTCGCACCTGTCATGTGGTAACGCTGTCAGAAGAGGGAGAGCGCGAGAATATGGATGACCTCTCCTGGTGCTTCGAAAATGAAGATGAAGACGAGGCGATCTCAAAATTTCCACCGGCGCCAAAAGAGCTGGAAAATGGGATACACACCACGGCGGACAACCTGAAAAGAATCGACTTGGGGACGGCAAACGACACACGGCCAACGTTCGCCAGTGAGCTGTTGTCTAAAAAACAGGTGGCTATGCTAAAAGACGTGCTCATGCAGTATAAGGACTGCTTCGCATGGAACAATTCCGATATGCCGGGACAAGATCCGAAAATAGCTGTGCATAAATTGGCGATATCTCCGGATGTCAAGCCAGTCAAACAAGCACCAAGAAGAATGCGGCTCGAACTTGAAATGAGCATCAACGCCGAAGTCAAGAAGCTAATCGACTCTGGCTTCATCTAAGAAGTTCAATACCCTGACTGGATCGCCAACATTTTCCCAGTGATGAAGAAAAATGGGACGGCGTGCATCTGCGTGGACTTTCGGGACCTCAACAAAGCCTGTCCGAAGGATGACTTTCCCGTACCGGTTACAAAGCTAATGATAGATAACACGTCCACTCATGAAGTCTTCTCCTTCATGGACGGATCATCGGAGTAAAATCAAATAAAGATGCATCCCGAAGACCAGAAGCATACCGCTTTCCGGACTCCGTTGGGCATATTCTGCTACAAAATGATGCCTTTCGGTCTGAAGAACGCTGGCACTACCTATCAAAGGGCCATGATAAAGATCTTTGATGACCTCATACACAAGATTGTCGAATGTTATATTGACGACCTTGTGGTGAAAAGCAAATCGCACGAGGAGTATTGGGAGCATCTGAAAATAGTATTCCAGTGTTTTTGGAAATACAACCTGAAGATGAACCCTCTCAAATGCGCGTTCGGAGTTTCCTCGGGCAAATTCCTAGTATTCATCGTACGACACCGGGGCATCGAAATAGATTCATCGAAAATCAAGGCGATTATGGAAATGCCCGCTCCAAGAACTTTAAAACAATTGCGGTCTCTACAAGGGAAGCTCGCATATATCCGACGGTTCATAGCCAACCTCTCCGGCAAATGTAGCCCCTACAGTCATTTAATGAAGAAGGGGACCTCGTTTATCTGGGATCGCAAATTCCAAAGCGCACTGGATGAAATCAAGCAATACCTGCAAAATCCGCCGGTACTGACCGCTCCGGTTAAGGGAAAGCCCCTCATCCTGTACACAACCTCCCTTGAAGGTTCTTTAGATGCGCTATGGGCACAAGAGAATGACCAAGGAAAGGAGAGAGCCCTCTACTATTTGAGTCGGGTTCTCCTGGGGGCAGAAAATAACTACTCCCCTATTGAAAAACACTGCCAGGCATTAATCTTCGCGATAACAAAGCTTCGGCATTATGCCTTGGCACATGAGGTCCATTAACAGGACGGCTCGCTAAATGGGCCCTACTCTTAATGGAATTCTCGATAACATACCGATCTCTCAAAGCAGTGAAAGGTCAGGCCATCGCTGACTTCCTCGCTAAGCATCCAATACTTGCCAATTCACCCCTAAATTGCGAATTGCCGGACGAGCATGCGTTTGACACGATCGACGAGGAGAGAGTAATACCCGATGGGAACTCTACTTCGATGTGGCATCTTCCATGAAGAAGCGAAAGCACAGCTCCCCCATAATTAAATCTGGGGCAGGCCCCATCTTCGTAACTCCACAAGGAGGGATAATGCGCTTTGCCTTTTCCTTAACAGTGCCAAGGACAAACAATGAAGCAGAATATGAGGTTTTGATAGCAGTTCTTGAGATCACTGTCGACATGGGAATCGAAAACCTCCTTATATACGGAGACTCCCAGCTGGTCATTAGTCAAGTAAATGGCGACTATCAAACGTGCAAACCAGAATTGGTGAAGTACGGCGAGAGAGTGCAACAATTGCTGACTCAAATCCCTTCCTACGTCCTAGAAAGCATACCGCGTGCGGAAAATAGCAAGGCGGGTGTGTTAACCAAACTCGCTAAAGAACTGGCTGACGAAAACCTCGATGACGTAAGGATCATTGTACAAAGCCGTCGGGTTCTTTCACCAGCAGAAATATCTCCGGAGTCGTCTGAAGAAAAGGAAGTGACCCAGCAAACATCCCTACAAGTAGAAGACCAAGAAAAGGCTAAGGATTGGAGAGAAGTCTTTATAGACTATTTCAAATTCCGTCGAACACCTGAAGATGCATCCTCAAGACATCAGCTTATGAAACGAGCTCTGTCTTTCGCCTTCGTCAATGATACTCTGTATAAGAGATCGTTTGACTCTCTGTGGCTAAGATGTTTGGGACCAGAAGAAGCAAGGAGAGTCGTCTAAGAAACTCACGACGGACTCTGCGGTTCTCGTCAAGCTGGGCCAAAGATGAAGCTGAAGATCAAAAGAATGGGCTACTATTGGCCCACAATGATTCAGGACTGCCTCGAATACGCGAAATAGTGCCACTCGTGCCAAATTCATGGAGACTTCATCCACCAGCATCCAAACCCACTACACCCAACAGTGGCTAGCTGGCCGTTCGAAATGTGAGGAACCGACATAATTGGACCCATCGAACCAGCGCCATCCAGAGGACATCGGTTCATATTGGCGACAACAGTTTACTTCTCTAAGTGGGCAGAAGCCATACCGCTAAGAGAAGTGAAGACGGAGAACATCCTTCATTTCTTCAAGACTCACGTCATCTATCGGTTCGGCACTGCGCGACGGGTTATCTCCGATAACGGGTCGGCCTACAGAATTCACAGAATCAGCCGCTTCGCACATCAACATAATATAGACTGGAGATACTCTTCGGTCTATAATCCCCGAGCTAACGGTCTAGCTGAGGCTTTCAACAAAACATTGACAAAGATCATAAAGAAGACGGTGTCTAAAAATAAAAAGGATTGGCACGGAAAACTGCATGAAGTTCTCTGGGCTTATCGGACCACGTTTAAAACAGCCATAAATACAACTCCATTCGCGTTGGTATTCGGCACAGAAGCAGTCCTCCCCTTGGAAGTAGAGTTACCCTCTCTACGAGTGGCAGTTCATTATGAGCTGACAGATGAAGAAAATGCCCATCTTCGGCTTGAGAAGCTCGACGCCCTCGATGAAACTCGACTCATGGCGCAGCAAAACCTGGAAGCTTACAAAGCAAGGATGATGCGCTCATATGAAAGATTGACTAGGCCGAGAACATTCCGCCAAGGCGAACTCGTGCTAATTGTCAAAAGGCCTATGATTCCCAATCGTGCAAAACGGGGGAAATTTAAGCCAAATTATGAGGGCCCGTACATTATAGACAAGTTTTACCAAGGGGGCCTACTTACTCCTGGATATGTATGGCGAAAGACCATTCCGGCCAATAAACGACCGGTTCCTTAAAAAGTACTACGCCTGACGAGTCACGAACCAGGTTAATAATAGATGACGACGCCTATATCCGCTCACTATCTTCTTGAGTCAAGACTCTAAAAGTAGTATCCAACGATACCCCGTCCGAAACACGGAAAACAATAAACCGTAATGTCCTAAAACTAGCTATGGACCGAAACGTCCCTAAACTAAAAATGGACCGCAATGTCCTGAAACTAGTTACGGACCGAAACGTCCATAAACTACTACGAACCGCAGCATCTTTAGGTTAACGCGGCAAAAACAAATGGTACGTCCATAAGCGAAATGGGCACGGATGAAAACCCGAAAGGACTCCGTGAGTAAAAACAGCAGTACTACCGGCGAGTTTGTGAAAACCCGAAAGGGCGCAGACCCATAAAAGAAATTCATGCACACTTGCAAGGCCCTCTCGACCTTGTAAGGAGAAAATACCCACGTGAGATCCTTACGACTCACAAGGGAGCAATACACTTAAGAATCCCCACGATTTCTGAGGAGAAATTACACTTACGAGATCCTCACGACTCGTAAGGAGAACCCTCTTATGAGACTCTCACGGCACATAGGATTCAAAAGCCTTAAGCTACAGGGATTTGAACCTGTTCTTAAGCCATCACATTCCCCAGATTGCCCTACAAACGGTTCAATATTGACCCTTGTATACAATCCACGGGCACAAATAAACGTCTCCCCCACCAACTTCCACCAATGGCGCGAAATGTCCTCATGTGGTGAACAACACTTGTAAGTCCTCTCGACTTATAAAGAGAAAACACTCTTGTAAGATTCTTACGACTTATAAGAGAACACGCGCTTAAGAATCCCCACGATTCCGGTCACGCCCCGCTTCCCAGAGTACGCTAAAATGGGCACGTGACATAGCCAACCATGCTACCTGTGGGTAGGAAGTATCCATCCACAGTCACATTACGGCTGTAGAGATATCAAGAACAAAATAAAACTATCTAAAACATGTCCATAATCCAAGATAACATGAGTCAAGAATAATAAAATGTGAAAGCGAAAGATCCAATACAAAATAACGGGAATGTATGTCCCATAATGCGGGCTCACATCAGGAATAAAATGCAGGAAAGAAAAACTAACAACTGCTGACACTCACAGCTCAGCCTGTCGGCTGAAGTACTCCTGCCCGGACTGCGACAGCGGTACAGAATCTGGGCCATGCAAAACCCAGACGTCAGCGCGTCAAGTCATCAAGTAATAACATATAAACAGGGTAACAGGCAATGCAAATATAAACATGAATAAAGCAAGGGTAACAATAATATAAGTCAGAGCAGTGCAGGGTAGTGTGCAGTGGGTAAACTAAACTGTTCTATCAGGTTTTCTGTTCTAAAGTCTTTGAAACCAAATTGATGAATCATCGATATAACTCAATAGTATCCCGTACATACCCGGGACCACGGCCCAGATTCTCGGGCTGAAACCGAGACATGCCGCTAGGCACTAAACAGGAATGTGTACAGATGAATGATGTCAGCAGCATCATTCCAAGGCTGGCCTAGCCTCTAAAACTGATCAGAACAAGTAGCGAACTGTTGAGTTACAAGTCAGGTTTCACCTTTGATTTCCCCATACCCCCAAGTTATATGTGTATGTCAAGTCAGGTATCCCGTAATCAAGAACTAATGCCAACACAGGATCAGGTAAACAGGATTGTCTGGATAGACAACAGGAACGGTCCATGAGGACTACAAGTCAGATTGTTGGCATTAGGCACAAGATCAAGTAACGGGTCAGGTCATGGTACATCAGGTCAGGTCAAGCAGTATATGGTACCATGTCGGGTCAATCAATATGTATATAGCAAGTCAGGTCAAGATGTAAACGATATCATGGGTGTGCTCATACTCAGTTACATAATCAAGCATGGTCATCAACAACATAGATTTAAGCAACGAATTAAACAATAAAGAAGCTTCGATTAATTAGCAGCACAGTTATCAATTGTGTGTCCGAGGTGTTATCAACATTATAAGAATACAATATGACAGTTAGGGCCGTTAAATCATGTTAACCAGTTTAAGAATTTTATGGATGCAATGATATATATATATATATATAGGTTCCATGGATGAAATCACAGTTAATACAGGTTAAATGTACACGAGTGTCCGAATGAAGTAAAACTATAGAGAAAGTGCCATAGGCTACGTCATTAGTAAAAGTGTGATTAAATATGTAAATGTGGCTATTAGGTTCAATACAGTAATTGCAAACGGTAGGTTCCAAGTTTGAAAGATAAAATGATATAACACGATATTGAACATGAAAATGGGGAATTATAGTACTAAAGTTAAACTGCAGGTTTAGGGTGTTATCAATGTGTATGTAAATATTATTTAGCATGTAGCAAGGGGTACTTGCCTCGACGGGTCGTGAATCGGGAAAACGGAACGTTAAACGTCGTCGGGGAAAACTCGCAACGGGCGCACGGTTCACGGAATGAACCCAAACGACGAACAGTGGAACCACACAGGTCAGGGTAACTCGCTGGATCGTCGAGACACGTCGCCGGCACGGCCGGATTCCGGCGAACCCAAAACAGCGAACATCAAGAATTGCAAACAAGAAGGGAAAGAAAATAAAGAAGAAAGGAAGGAGGATCTGAGAAGAGGGTGCTCACGATGATCCGTGGAGGGATTGTGATTATCGACCACGTCGACGGAGCTCCGGGGAACGCCCTGCAAAGAACCACCGGCGGTTAACAGCCGAGCAAGGGAAAGAAGAAGGAACATAAGAAGAAGAAGGAGAAGACACTCACCGAGGGATGCACGAGGCCGGGGGAACGGATCGAGATCGCCGGCGGCGATCCCATGAGGTGCAAGCGGTGTGCAGGTAGCCGTGATTGCCGGTGCAGGGTGCACGGGGAGTTGATGAAGGAGGAAGAAGAGGTGGATGTGGATGTGACGAGGGCGAGGAAACGACGAGGCCGATGGTGATGGCGTCGGCGTTGGGCTACTGCGGCGAAAGGCTAGACGGCTAGGGTTTCTCGCGAGGTGGGTTCGTTGAAGGAAAAGAAATTGAGGGGGGAGAAAATTTATATATAGAGGAGAGAGAGAGATATATAGGGGGAGAGAGAGAGAGATTGAGAGAGGAGAGAGATAGAGAGAGGAGAGAGAAGTTTGGATTTATGCGACGGAGAGAGAAAGAGAGAGAGAAAGCGAGCGAGAGAGAGAGAATGTGGGGCCCACGGGGGTTTAAGAGTGTTTTGATTGGCTGGGGAATGAAAAATTTTGAAAGATTTAAAGGAACAGAAAAATATTCTGGGGTTAGAATATTTATATTTGACGGTTAAAATATATTAGAAATTGGGATTTGGCGCAAAGTAAAATATTTCCAAATTGTGCCCGGGTCGGGTCCAAAAATTTGAAATTGAAATAAGAAAATTTTAGGCGGGATCTAAAATTTAAAATGAAGTATTTTACAATCAAAAAGCATACCCCCAAAACGGACACACGTACGTGCGCGTAGCCGTCCAAACTCGCCCGTTTCACTGAACGGGACGAGAACACGATGCACGGACGCTACAACAGGGTTAGGGGTGTCAAGCATGCCATGGCGAATATTTTTAATTTTATTTCAGTTGCCTTAAATTGTTATATGCAGAAATGAATTGTCGGGTAAAATTTATAACTAACAACAGTCAAGTAGGATCAATGAAATAAATACCATACACCATTCATACGGTAACAGAAACTAGTAGCATTGGGCTCGGTTGTTACATTATACCCAACTACAAAAAGAATTTCGTCCTCGAAATTCCAAGAATACAAAGATAGACAACAAATAACTACAAGAAAAGATGAGGAAAGTTCTGCCGGATTTCATCTTCTCGTTCCCAAGTGAACTCTCCATGCGAGCGATTACCCCAAGAAACAAGCACAAGAGGGATCACCTTGTTCTTAAGAACCTTTTCCCTTCGATCCACAATTTCAATCGGTCACTCCTCGAAAGTCAAGTCTTCTCGTACCGTCAGCTCCGAATGATCCAATACATGCGTTTCATCTCGAACATACTTATAGAGTTGAGATACGTGAAACACATCGTGCACATTCGCCAAGGACTGCGGTAACGCCAAACGATACGCCACCTCACCAACACGCTCCAAGATCTCAAAGGGTCCAACAAATCGAGGACTAAGCTTTCCTCGACTTCCAAAACGAATCACCCCTCTAGTCGGTGATATCTTCATGAATACCAAGTCACCCACGGCGAACTCTAGAGGTCTTCTCGACGTATCTGCCCAAATCTTCTGTCTGTCTTGAGCTGCCTTCATATGATTTCTGATAGTGTTAACTTTCTCAACTATCTGTACAACCAAATCTGGTCCCAATAATCTTCGTTCACCGACATCGTCCCAACAAACAGGTGAACGGCATTTACGACCATACAAAGCTTCAAATGGAGCCATCTGAATAGTTGCCTGAAAACTGTTGTTGTAAGAAAACTCCACCAAATGTAGATGATCCTCCCAAGACCCCTTGAAGTCCAACATGCATGCTCTCAACATATCCTCAAGAGTTTGGATTGTTCTCTCCGACTGACCATCTGTTTGAGGATGATAAGCTGTGCTAAACTTCAATCGAGTCCCCAAACTTTCCTGTAAACTCCGCCAAAAGTGTGATAAAAACCGAGTGTCACGATCTGACATGAATCTCACCGGTACTCCATGCAATCTTACAATCTCCTACATGTACCGCTCCGCCAAAGTCTCAGTTGATTGACCAACCCGAAAAGGAATGAAGTGGGCTGCCTTGGTCAAACGATCAACAATCACCCATACAGCATTATTGCCTTTTGGACTCCACGGTAAAGCCGTCACGAAATCCATGGTTATATGTTCCCACTTCCACTGAGGAATCGGAAGTGGTTGCAATAAACCAGCAACCCTTTGATGTTCAGCCTTAATTTGCTGACACACCAAGCACTTTGCCACAAAGCGAGCAATCTCCCGTTTCATGCCTTCCCACCAGAAATGCTTTCGAATATCTCGGTACATCTTCGTGCCTCCTGGATGTACAGAATAAGCTGAACTGTGTGCTTCTTTCATAAACTCTTCACGAATATCTCCCTTTGGCACACACAAACGGCTACCATACCTCAATGAACCATCTTCGTGGATCAATAAATCTGTTTGTAGTCCGGCTTCAACCTGCTCTCGAAACTTTTGCAGTCTAGGATCCTGCGATTATGCTGCTTTAATATTCTCGATCAACGATGAATGTACTTGCAGCTGCATCAACTGTCCCGTAGAATGCGGTAGCACAACCTCCAAGTCAAATCTTCGAAAATCTTCAACGAGCTCCTTCTGCGTAGTTAACACCTGAATTGCTGGTAACCGACTAAGCGCATCCGGCACGACATTAACCTTCCCCGGATGGTACTTGAGATCAAGATCGTAGTCAGCCATCAGCTCCAACCATCTACGTTGCCTCATATTAAGCTCCTTCTGTGTGAACACATACTTCAAGCTCTTATGATCTGTGAAAACTTCGACCCTTTCGCCTAAAAGGTAGTGTCTCCAAATATTCAAAGCAAAAATCACAGCCGCAAGCTCCAAGTCATGAGTTGGGTAATTCTTCTCATGGGTCTTCAATTATCTTGATTCGTACGCTACAACATTCCCATGCTGCATCAAAACACATCCCAATCCTTTCCCAGATGCGTCGCTGTGAATCACCAATCCTCCGGAATTGTCTGGCACGGTCAGAATAGGGGCGGTTATCAACTTCTGCTTCAACGTCTCAAAAGCTAACGCACACCTATCTGTCCATACAAAAGGTACCTCCTTGCGCGTAAGCTTGGTCAATGGCTCCGCCAGACGAGCAAATTTCTCTACAAATCTCCTGTAATATCCGGCGAGTCCAAGAAAGCTTCTTATCTCCGCAATATTCTTTGGAATTGGCCAATCACGAACTGCTGCAATCTTTTCGGGATCGACGGCGATTCCATCGCCAGACACAACATGCCCCAAAAACTTTACTTCCTCCAGCCAAAACTCGCACTTACTCATCTTCGCATATAACTTCTACTGTCTCAACGTCTGCAGTGCGATCTTCAAATGTTCAGCATGCACTTCAAAACTCTTTGAGTAAACCAGAATATCGTCAATGAATACCACAATAAACTGGTCCAAGAATGGTGAAAAGATTCGGTTCATCAAGTCCATGAATACCTGTTAGTTATATGTATGCCCTAGAGGCCATTACTGAACATTGGATGTATATTGTAGCGGATGCTGGGACATATATAAGGAGGACTTTCTTGCTCGACAATATAGTATGCTATCTGGTTACCCTTT
Organism: Agapanthus africanus; assembly: GCA_030015575.1. Lineage (NCBI taxonomy): Eukaryota > Viridiplantae > Streptophyta > Magnoliopsida > Asparagales > Amaryllidaceae > Agapanthus > Agapanthus africanus. The sequence goes on from JASDDO010000028.1 coordinate 113,597,930, forward strand.
ACCTTAACGTGTATACTGATTGTCTCTCTGTTACATGTTGGTAAAGCCCTTAGGATGTGTACTTGACTACCTGGACTATGATGCGGATCATACTAGTGGGGACAAGATAGTCCATAAGTACATCCTTCAAAGTCCCTAGTCGTGGGTGTATCGAGATGGGACATCGATATACCAGAGTAGACTAGCGTGTACCTTCTCGACCCATACAGATAGGCGATGGATGATCCCATATCCATCGGTGTTTGACATCAGAGATGATATACGGGTGCTCAGTAGAGACTGGGTACACTGGACGGACTCGCCGAGAACTCCCAGATGGTATTATACCTTACGTCAGATGGCAGTTCTCTGGTGACACTGGTACAGAGTAGTCTGTTGACCCGAGATCGTCATAGAGTCTTGTGTGGTTCCCACTGTGCTTTGATTTCCATCTTACCACGTCCAAGAGGGCGTGCAAAACGGTGGTTTTTGGGTACAGTCCCGAATCACATGGAGGCAATGAGCGATAGGAGGGGATTCGTCTCTCCCGGTATAGGGAGTTGATGTTGCGCTGTGTTCGATTGGCTATAACAGGAAATCCCTGGCCAGGGTTGCTGAGATATACTGGTAAGTGTTACCAGTAGTTTCTCGAATTGTTATAGACCTCATATCGACACGACTTATCGAGCTATTGGGGTCTGACGTTTACCACCCCTAGGCAAGATATGCGACATATCAGACGACATGACCGGACTGTACGGTAGTGTTACTGGTTGGATTCACTGGAGTGTGAGCGGGCTTGCTCGTCGATCTTCTGATCGCTCAATACCCGGGTGGCCGTTACGTTTAGCAGACCGCTTGCGGCTTGTGGGTGTTTGATATGATCATCACCTGCTGCCGGCGTATTGACGAGTCTTTAGAGTCCTACACAGAGGTTTCCTGGCTCAAGCGAAACGAAATAGGAGCGCATATGAGATATGTGCAGGACCGAGAATAATGCGTGTATGTGATACCGTATTCTATTCTCGGGATGAATGTATCGAATGGTTGTATGCGATATAACCTAGTTATCGATTCAAGCGTTGATTCGATAAGTCGATACATTGTATACTAGTCGGTTATGTTCGACATGACCGGATCATTGAATCAAGTGTTGATTTAATGATTTAATATATAATTATATATTTGATATATTACTTTGCATTAACTAGTATCGGTTCACTTTTAAATGGATTTTCTCACTTGATGTGCAAGAAGTATATGTGATATACTTTTGTGCACATATTTGTATCATGTTTGATGATACTTGATCATGTGGTTAAGTGTAAAGGATTAAACCATGGTTAAGAGATGATTAGGGTTTTGCTTTTTCATTTATTTATTTGTTTATTCATTTTGAAAAGATATGAAAAGAATGGTGGCTTTATTTGTTGTTTTGTTAAAGCTTCATGAAGCTTTGACCTAGTCCACCATTCTTGTCTTCATGCTTAACCCTAACCCATCCAAGTAACCATGGTCTATTCTCTACACTCTACCCTAGTTAGTTTATGATAAGTATTCATTTATTATTCTTTTTAACTCAACACTTATCATAATATTCATCTTCTTCTTCTTCTTCATCACTTGAAGAAAGCTTGCTTCATCAATGGTGATTGATGAAAAAGGGTGAGAAATCCAATTCTAAAGTGAACCCACCTCCTATTTCTTCATCCTCTACCTCTTGCCAAGTAGTAGAGTGTGTTTTCTTCACAAGTTTCATGACTTGGTGAAGTGGGAGCTTGATCTAGCGATGCCTCTACGTAGATCATCTTCGGCATCGTCGTCGATGACCTAGCCCGCTTCTTCTCCGATGAAGCCGACGCTAGAGCCCGGAATTGCATCTGGACAGCGGAGATGACTTCATCACGGAGCCGTGGAGGTGGAGGACCGGATCTACAAAGGTTGTATTTCCGTATTCTAGTAGTTAAGTGTTAACTAGTTTACTTTGTCGCCTAAAAATCTAGCCAACGATCCGTTCTAGGGTTTCTCGGCACCGTAATTTTTAGAAATTGGCATGGATGATGCCTTGTGAGACCTCACTAGGGTGCCTAGGAACCTTTCACTGGTATCAGAGCTACTAGGCATTGGATGTCGACCTATGGGGGTTCTCACTGTGTGACAGTGTGGCGAAGCATAGGCTCTTACCCCCAGGGTGTCCCGAGACCGGAAGGTGTTCCGGTGGGTTGTAGTCCTCGCGAGGGGGTATGCGTAAAAAGTAGCGGCTGAGGGACCCGTTGGTGCCACGGCGACCCCATTGGATGGGGTGGCTGCCTGACCTACACTGGTATCAGAGCCTAGCTAGAGCCTTAGGCGAAGTCTAGACGACGTTTGAAACTCGATTGAACCGAAAACCTAACTCTCAAAATGCTCTCTGTCCAATTTTTAAAAATCTGGATTTTTCAATATTAAAAATATGCAGAAAAATAAGCAGGGTCTTATTTGAATTACTGTGAAATACGAGGGTCTAATTCAAATATTCCACCGCGGAACCGCGGCATAAGCGCTCACATGCGGCGGTTCCGCGGCCGTACTGTCCCTTTGACCAATGATTTATGCACAGTAATTCATATAATTGAATGCTATATTTTCTGGTTATTTTTAATGTGACTCTACAGTTGAGTGTTCTGGGGTTGTTTTGGGGATTCGAATGTTCGATCGGATTATCAAATTTTGTCTGTATGGCTTTCCGGATAAATTTTAGAATATGTTAAAAAGTTCGACTGGATATAAATACCCAATTTTTCCCCTGTCGGGAAATTTCCAAGTGTTGGATTTTTCCGTAGTTTAAAGACGTTCTAAGTAGTGCAAGTAACTCGATGGACCCTCTAGAAGACAACAAACCTTAACTCGATTATGTGACCGTCTTGAACTGCCCTTTGAACCTTCGGGTTTGGGGCAGTACGGCGTGCCACATGTGAGGCGTTGGCTTGACCCTTCTACGGCTGGACCGTTGGTACTGAGGCACGAACTGAATGTTTTTAGACTTGTTTCATGTGTTGATCTGTATCGGGAAAACTTGGGTGTTCGAATGTTCAATCGGAAAGTTTAACATTTTCTGTTTATCCGGAATGTGATACAATAATTGGAATTCACAAAAGTTATGTGATAACTGAATGAATGTTATAAACATAGCACTTTAGTCTCACTTGATCGGTTGCCACGGAATTTTGATGTGATCAAAAGTCCGTCGCAATCACGTAGCGTACGCGGATACTCGCCGGGTAAACTTAATAGACAGCTACACCCCATAGCCCCGACCAAGTGACTGTAGGAGAACCCCGTCGCCGAAAGCATCCGTTCGGGTGCTCGCGGCAGCGGTGTTCCGCCTTAGTGCACTTCGTCGACGGTATCGGGGGTGCGGCCGCCTACTAAAGTTTGCGACGAGCATTCGATCAAAATGTCGGGAATCCTGTTGAATTGCCCGACTTGATATTGAAAAGTGTTTTCGATAATGAGACTAAAATGCGGGGTTTATAATTGTTAGGCATGCGATGTCTAAGGAATTCATTTGGTCAGGCATGTGATGTCTGAGGTGGTTGCGGATTCCAACTGTTGTAGTTTTACACTTTCTTTTCTGTGACCGTAAGTGTAATATGTGATATCGCCGGTTTCGTTGCTATATGTCAACGACAATTGGGATGCGCATGTTTACTTACGTTGATGACATGTGATGTTATGTGTTGCTGGATATGTTATATTGGATCGTCGTGTTTGAATAGCCGGGGTTTTTTATGTGAGATGAGTGTTTTTTCATTTTCATTCATGTAAAAACTTGTATGTAATATTCTTTTATTGGGGCGCTTCCAGGTTGCGGAAGTTGTCACCGTTGAAGTATATTATTTACTTTTCTGCACTAGGATAGACCCAAGGAGGAGAGCACAAGTAACCGGGTTCTGGAGTCCAGTGGGAGACCAACTCGAGGAGTCGAGTCCGGGTCTCCTAACTCTAGAATTGGCAGGGTTGCTTGCCGCTCTCGTAGGGGTCTAGGGGTGTGGGTTTGGCTATTCATCACGACCGTGGAATCCGTGTTTTATACAGGCTCGTATTGAAAACACGGACGTCCTAGTATATCCAATATTTCATATATGTTTCTTCTGCTGCGATATCTGTGATGTGATCATGTGATGTTCTGTGATAGATACAGTATATAGTATATATGATATATTATATAGGCGTTACTTATGTTTTACACCCGCGCTAGCCCTGCCCTGCTCTGCCGTTAGTTACCTAACCTAACGGTGCACGAGGGGACATCGAGGCGAATGCGGATGACATAAGTGTACGTTGTATTTATCTGTGATGTTTAGGTACTTAAATGATGGGACTTCATTAATGAAATTAATGAAATAAAAGAAATATAAGATGTTGTAGAATCGAATTTCAAAATAAAACAGGTAGCTACAGTTCTTGCTTTGCACAGCGGTATATATGATATATCCTGCACCTTATTCGATAAGGAAAGGACCGAGATCCCTTCACCGGGAGTGACTCCTTTAGCAATAACTGGCCGATGCTACACACTCGGTTTGTCTTTTGATTGCTTTTAAGAGTTTTTGCTTTGCACAGTGATATATATGATATATCCCGCACCTCATTCGACGAGGAAAGGACCGACGATCCCTTCACCGGGAGTGACTCCTTTAGCAAAACTAGAAAAGCCTCAAAAGCACTCCATTTTAAAATCATTTGATTCTACAACGATATCAAGTTCATTACGCAATAGGTTTTCAGAAAAACCTGTCGTAGCCCTCCGTCATTTCAGATAAGTAGTAGTTAGTATTCGTGCTGCGTTTGTTGGCCTTTGTCAAGGCGTAGTGTGCGGTAGCTGACTGGTGCTTATCTGCTTATGCATATGATGCAGATTGAGTTAGGGTAGTCGTGCGACCTTGTTGGCCTTTGTCAAGGGCCGTGCGGGTGGGTTTAATTCAATCAGGAAATGACGGGTTGAACTTGACTAGCATCCTATGGTTTGTTAGCCTTTGTCAAGGTCATAGGAGGTTAGGGGCAAAATATTATCGGGAATTTCAAGTGTTGAAATTTGCAATGAGATTGCATACCTTCTATGAGATAGTTGGATCCCGATACCCGCTGCGAGTAAGTGTTACTCCTGGGAGAGTTTTATACATTACAATTAGCCGATCAAGTAGGTGTCTAGAAAGGTGTTAACGAGGTTACGCCTCTGGGAAAACGAGGTTTACATTAATTAGGTTCGTGCGAAAGCACGGGGGACCTCCCTTAAAGTACCGACACTGGCCTGGCTGAAAGATTGGCGAAATTGTAGTGTGTAATTAATCCCGGCTAGTCTTTCCTTTTAGGATTTGAAGGAAGATTTGATAAAAAGCAGTGGGAGCCATCCTGATTAGATAAAATAATAACCAATCTATTCTTGCAAGAGAGCACGCTGAGTGTTTTCTTCTCTCTCTCTCCAGGTAGCGACCATATCACGCCTTAATCAAGATAATAATACGGATTTTTGACTGAACCCGCTTGTTATACTGAGCTGGGAAACGTTGGTCCCGCTCCAACTTATAATTGTTATAAGACAAAGCAGGAAATTGGGGAATACCAGATTTCCCGTGCCGCCCAAACGAAGAGAGTGCATGCTGATGCATCATCTTCGGGTGTGTTCATTTCAGAGAACTGTTTCTCAAATGTCCTTTACGTCCTGGGTATATGATACCAGATCAGGATCCCGCATATGTAATCTGTTACATGGGCTACAGATAGGTAAAGAACTGAGAACGGGTGATAAGTTTCATGAGGCAGAAAACGGGGCAAGAGTTGCAGCCAAGTCTGTCGGTCACTGTCACCCTGTATTGTAATACATTGATTCTGAACAAATGTTATTAGATACCGAACCTGATATACAAAATCATATCAGTCTCTTTATTAGTAAAGAAATGGTAAAATTTTGTATTGTTGGATAATGTTTTGAACATTTCCTATATCAAAAGTTGATCGGTTCAGGCACGTTATCTAAAAGCATTGATGTTCTAAATCAAACCACAGTTCTTAGTATACAGAACACACACAAGAGGAAGAGTTCAGATCTGAACGAATCCTTCTTGAGGCATTGTAGACTAGGTCATATCAATGCGACCCGACTAGCTGAAGTTATATTTAGATGCATATTTAAATCAGTTTGAATTTACATCTTATGAAACTTGCCAGTCATGTCACAAAGATACGATGACACCAGCTCTGTTTATTGGAAACAGAGAAAGAGTTAATGAACTCTTGGGATGATACATGTTGATGTATGAAGGTCCCCAGTCTACACATACCAAGAACAGTTATTTTTATTTCATTACATTCTCTGATGATCTTTCGAGATTCAGACCTATGTTCCTGTTGAAACACAAGTCCGAACCTTTTGAGATATTCACAGAATATAAGTAAGAAGTAGAAAACCAATACGGGTATAAGTATTATGTCCTATGATGAGATCAGGGAGGAGAATACTTGTGCATGGAATTCCTGGACTATTCTAAAGGAGAATGAGATTCTCTCTCAGCATTACTCTTCTGTATACACCATAGCACGATGGTATATCGAGGCGGAGCAGATACACCCTATTTGATATGGTGTGCTCTATGATGAGTACTTCTGAGTTACCTATTTCCTTTTAAGGGGTTATGCACTTGAGAAGCTGCATACCTATTGAATAAGGTTCAAATCAAATCAGTTGCCTACCACTCCATATGAGATATGGTATGGGAAGAGCCCATGTCTTAAGCTAGTTAAGATTTGGGGTTGTCCGGCCTATGTCTAAAAGCAAAATCCGGACAAGCTCGAGGCAATGTCAGTTATGTACAACTGGAAATGTTCCAGCTATACAAACTGCAGCTGATGATTTGACAGGACCAAAGGATTCAATAGTTTCCAACGAACCTCAGCCTCTCCGCCGATCTAGTAGGGTTCCTCACCCACCTGAGAGATACTTCTGTTTCTCTATGACAGTGGGAGCGAGGATTACATCATAAGATGATGACCCAACTAGTTTCGAGCTGGCCATCAGGAGTGAGACTCTGTAAGAATGGCTGGATGTTTATCGATCTGAGATGGAATCCTTATACACCAACAAAGTATGGACTTTGATTGCTATATCTGAAGGGTTAAATCCCCATCAGGAGCAAGTATATCTTGAGAAGATTACTTGGTGTAGATGGAAAAGTTGAGACTTTCAAAGCTAGACTTGTTAAAAGTTTGCATCATTGACCAGGTGTGGATAATGATGAAACCTTTTCAAGTAGCTATGCTTAAGTCCATCCAGATCCTACTTGTCACGGCTACATACCATGACTACGATATCTGGTGGTTGGGTGTCATGACAGCTTTTCTAAATGATGTTTTAGAAGAGTGCGTCTATAAGTACACAGCCAGAGGGCTTCGTAGACAGTGGGAGCAGCGGAAACGTGTACAAGATACTTTATAGGATAAAGCAGGCATCGCGGAGTTGGAACATCTATTTTGATGAAGTAGTCAAAGAGTTTGACATCATCAAAATGGTAGATGAACCTTGTATAAACAAAAAGGTAGTAGGGAGTATGGAGGTGATCCTCGTAGAGTACGTGGATAACATACTCTTGATAGGGAAGGTGTTTCCTATGCTACGCTCGATCAATCTCCGCTTATCACAAAGATTCTCCATATAGGATCAAAGTGATACCTCCTAAATCCTGGTATTTGGATCTATGAGATAGATCTAATTGGATGTTAGCATACTCACTAATTGTAGTGAGATGGTATCAGTTGATCCTGTGGAAAATAACTGGAAGTGTTCCAGGGTGATAAAGACGACTGAATGTCAGTCGCAGGCATTGTCTTTACCCTCAGTAAAGGAACGGTATGTTGGAAGAGTTCCAAGCTATATACCGTGGCATACTAGACGATAAAGGCTGGATACATCGCTATTTAAGATGCTACCAAAGAGAATGTTTGGGTGTATATTGGTTCATGAGATGAACTACGTTCCTACCATTGTGAGACAATGGAGTTGTGGCTTATGCCAAGGAACGCCGGTCCCATCTGTGATCCAGACATATTCTAAGGCAGTATCACCTGATCATGGAGATGGTTGATCTCCAGGGGATCGAGGTCAGGAGAGTAGACTCAGAGGATAACACGGCGGATCCACCCACGAAGGCCTATTCCCAGAGAGAGACTTTATGGGATGGTTGAGTATGAGATACTACAACCACTGCTATCAGATGGCCCTAGTGCAAGTGGGAGATTGTTAGTTATATGTATGCCCTAGAGGCCATTACTGTACATTGGATGTATATTGTAGTGGATGCTGGGACATATATAGGGAGGACTTTCTTGCTCGACATTATAGTATACTATCTGGTTACCCTTTACCTTAACGTGTATACTGATTGTCTCTCTGTTACATGTTGGTAAAGCCCTTAGGATGTGTACTTGACTACCTGGACTATGATGCGGATCATACTAGTGGGGACAAGATAGTCCATAAGTACATCCTTCAAAGTCCCTAGTCGTGGGTGTATCGAGATGGGGCATCGATATACCAGAGTAGACTAGCGTGTACCTTCTCGACCCATACAGATGGGCGATGGATGATCCCATATCCATCGGTGTTTGACATCAGAGATGATATACGGGTGCTCAGTAGAGACTGGGTACACTGGACGGACTCGCCGAGAACTCCCAGATGGTATTATACCTTACGTCAGATGGCAGTTCTCTGGTGTAACTGGTACAGAGTAGTCTGTTGATCCGAGATCGTCATAGAGTCTTGTGTGGTTCCCACTGTGCTTTGATTTCCATCTTACCACGTCCAAGAGGGCATGCAAAACGGTGGTTTTTGGGTACAGACCCGAATCACATGGAGGCAATGAGCGATAGGAGGGGATTCGTCTCTCCCGGTATAGGGAGTTTGATGTTGCGCTGTGTTCGATTGGCTATAACAGGAAATCCCTGGCCAGGGTTGCTGAGATATACTGGTAAGTGTTACCAGTAGTTTCTCGAATTGTTATAGACCTCATATCGACACGACTTATCGAGCTATTGGGGTCTGACGTTTACCACCCCTAGGAAAGATATGCGACATATCAGACGACATGACCGGACTGTACGGTAGTGTTACTGGTTGGATTCACTGGAGTGTGAGCGGGCTTACTCGTCGATCTTCTGATCGCTCAATACCCGGGTGGCCGTTACGTTTAGCAGACCGCTTGCGGCTTGTGGGTGTTTGATATGATCATCACCTGCTGCCGGCGTATTGACGAGTCTTTAGAGTCCTACACAGAGGTTTCCTGGCTCAAGCGAAACGAAATAGGAGCGCATATGAGATATGTGCAGGACCGAGAATAATGCGTGTATGTGATACCGTATTCTATTCTCGGGATGAATGTATCGAATGGTTGTATGCGATATAACCTAGTTATCGATTCAAGCGTTGATTCGATAAGTCGATACATTGTATACTAGTCGGTTATGTTCGACATGACCGGATCATTGAATCAAGTGTTGATTTAATGATTTAATGTATAATTATATATTTGATATATTACTTTGCATTAACTAGTATCGGTTCACTTTTAAATAGATTTTCTCACTTGATGTGCAAGAAGTATATGTGATATACTTTTGTGCACATATTTGTATCATGTTTGATGATACTTGATCATGTGGTTAAGTGTAAAGGATTAAACCATGGTTAAGAGATGATTAGGGTTTTGCTTTTTCATTTATTTATTTGTTTATTCATTTTGAAAAGATATGAAAAGAATGGTGGCTTTATTTGTTGTTTTGTTAAAGCTTCATGAAGCTTTGACCTAGTCCACCATTCTTGTCTTCATGCTTAACCCTAACCCATCCAAGTAACCATGGTCTATTCTCTACACTCTACCCTAGTTAGTTTATGATAAGTATTCATTTATTATTCTTTTTAACTCAACACTTATCATAATATTCATCTTCTTCTTCTTCTTCATCACTTGAAGAAAGCTTGCTTCATCAATGGTGATTGATGAAAAAGGGTGAGAAATCCAATTCTAAAGTGAACCCACCTCCTATTTCTTCATCCTCTACCTCTTGCCAAATAGTAGAGTGTGTTTTCTTCACAAGTTTCATGACTTGGTGAAGTGGGAACTTGATCTAGCGATGCCTCGACGTAGATCATCTTCGGCATCGTCGTCGATGACCTAGCCCGCTTCTTCTCCAATGAAGCCGACGCTAGAGCCCGGGATTGCATTTGGACAGCGGAGAGGACTTCATCACGGAGCCGTGGAGGTGGAGGACCGGATCTACAAAGGTTGTATTTCCGTATTCTAGTAGTTTAGTGTTAACTAGTTTACTTTGTCGCCTAAAAATCTAGCCAACGATCCGTTCTAGGGTTTCTCGGCACCGTAATTTTTAGAAATTGGCATGGATGATGCCTTGTGAGACCTCACTAGGATGCCTAGGAACCTTTCAATACCGCCGGTGCATTCGTTACTCCGAAGGGCATCACTAAGTATTCGTAATGTCCATACCGAGTTCGGAACGCCGTCTTGCAAATATCTTCTGCTTTCACTCGGACCTGATGATATCCGGATCGCAAATCCAGCTTCGAGAATACCCTCGCGCCACTAAGCTTCTCAAAAAGTTCGCCAATGCGAGGGATCGGGTACTTGTTCTTAATAGTCACCCGGTTTAATTCTCGATAGTCGATGCACATCCTTCTTGTGCCATCCTTCTTCTTTACTAGAAGAACTGGAGCTCCCCAAGGCGAGTTACTGCTTCGAATCCAACCCTTCTCAAGCAATTCAACAACCTGTTTCTTGACTTCTTCCAACTCTACTGGTGCCATTGGATAATACGCTTTGGATACTGGCGCTGCACCAGGAATAAGATCAATTGCGAACTCCACGTCTCGCTTCGGCGGTAAACCCGATATATCTTCAAACACGTCCATAAAATCGCGAACAACAGCCGGCTCTTCACTTTTATCAACTTCCATTGATGCAAGAATATTGTTTGTCGGCCTAGCCCTAAACTCGACTGGCCCGACAGAACTGCTTCCTCCAGTGAAGCTAAACTCGGGATATCCGGGAATCTGGAAAATTACTTTCCTTGCCCTATAATCAATGTGAGCATGGAAAGTGCCAAGAAAATCCATTCCCAAGACGACCTCGTAGCTGCCCGTATCAATCACCAAGAAATCTGCAAAAAGCTCCCGTCCGCACACAACAACTGTACAATCTTTACATTCCCTACTAGCTATGATTTTCCCATTCCCAGTGTGTATGTCCCAGAAACTAGACAGGGTCGTGCAGTCAATCGAGTGTGTAGTTATAAACTTGGATGACATAAAACAATGGGATGCACCAGAATCAAATAACGCTAATGCGGGAAAACCATGAACGAGTAGAGTACCTGAAACAACTTCTCCTGACGCCTTAGCTTCTTCAGCTGTCAAGGTAAAAGCTCGAGCCTGATTAGGTCCTTGAGTCAGCTGTTTCTGTCCCTGGAACGGTCTCTGCGGAGGCTTCTGAATATCATCCCCCGTACGAAGCTTCGACAGACAAGCACTAATAGCGTAATCTGCCGCTCTACAAACCAAACAGAGTCCCAGCCTCCTTCGACAATCTTTTTGCGCATGGCCAGGTAAATTGCAGTAGTTACAAGTCATGTTCTTCCTTCGATCGATGACAACAGGCTTCTTCATGGGTGCTACGCCTCGACGGTCCACCGGAATACCTCTGCGACCATGAGCTCGGTTTGGTACAAATGCTGGCTTCCTTACCGCAACTGTTGTCTGCTGCAAACTCCCCTTCATCCCAGATAAACTCTGCTGCTCTCAGGCTGCCGCAAGTACTTGTGAGAAAGTGGTCAAACCCAGGGAGACAATCTGCCTCTGGATGTCCACATCCAAGCTACGCATGAACCTCGTGCCCTGTCTGCATCGTTGGCAACTAAAGGTCTAGCGAATCTACTGAGTCTTGTCCATTCTGCTGCATGCACATCTATGGGTTCTCCCTTCTGCTTTAGCCCGATGAACTTCTCTTCCATTTCCTCCCGTGCAGTCCGCGGGAAGAACTTCTCCAGGAAACTCTTTGAAAAATCCACCCACTTGATCGGCTTGGGCAAACGGTTCTCCTCCACAAGCCACCATTCTCGGGCGTAGTCCACTAACTGAATGCGTACCACATCAACTCTTTTCTCATCTGGAATATGTGCCACAATAAGCAAGTTCTCTGTGTCAACTAGGCACTGCTCCGCTGGCAACGGCTCTTCCAAACCAGTAAATATAGACGGGCCCAAACGCCTGAAATCTGCTACGGTCCCTACTTGGTCAATAGGTTTAGCTCCAACATTGTTCACAGACTGCTGAACGATCTGCAAGCCTTCCTGAAACGATTCCGCTTGCTGCTGGATTAGCTCGGTCTGTTTCTTTTGATTCTCCAGCATTCCCCTTATCACTCTAAGCATGGCAGCTTCGTACACACGCCTTTGGTACGTCTTCAAATTCTTACCTGCCATATTCCTGAAATCAAAACACCCAACATTAGCATGATGATAGATTCAAAATATAGATCAAGGCTACAACTCCCAGTTACTTAAATAGAGTGCCGCATTGTAACTATGCCGCGGTATCATAGCCACAATTACATAACTCCACCCAAGTCGCCTAAGTCCTAGAGATAACAAAGAATCAGGTTTTCGAGTTGATATGCAAAGAAAGTTTGAACATCATAAAAGATATAATCTGGAAGAATGTGATTCAAGAATGGTAAAACGGTAAGGTGGCAGGACATGTTTCCTAAACACGGGTATTCTTATTCGTGTATTGGGTGTAATACCCAACTACAAAAAGAATCAACCCGACTAACCTATGCTTTGATACCAAAAGAACCATGTCACGCCCCGCTTCCCAGAGTACGCTAAAATGGGCACGTGACATAGCCAACCATGCTACCTGTGGGTAGGAAGTATCCATCCACAGTCACATTACGGCTGTAGAGATATCAAGAACAAAATAAAACTATCTAAAACATGTCCATAATCCAAGATAACATGAGTCAAGAATAATAAAATGTGAAAGCGAAAGATCCAATACAAAATAACGGGAATGTATGTCCCATAATGCGGGCTCACATCAGGAATAAAATGCAGGAAAGAAAAACTAACAACTGCTGACACTCACAGCTCAGCCTGTCGGCTGAAGTACTCCTGCCCGGACTGCGACAGCGGTACAGAATTTGGGCCATGCAAAACCCAGACGTCAGCGCGTCAAGTCATCAAGTAATAACATATAAACAGGGTAACAGGCAATGCAAATATAAACATGAATAAAGCAAGGGTAACAATAATATAAGTCAGAGCAGTGCAGGGTAGTGTGCAGTGGGTAAACTAAACTGTTCTATCAGGTTTTCTGTTCTAAAGTCTTTGAAACCAAATTGATGAATCATCGATATAACTCAATAGTATCCCGTACATACCCGGGACCACGGCCCAGATTCTCGGGCTGAAACCGAGACATGCCGCTAGGCACTAAACAGGAATGTGTACAGATGAATGATGTCAGCAGCATCATTCCAAGGCTGGCCTAGCCTCTAAAACTGATCAGAACAAGTAGCGAACTGTTGAGTTACAAGTCAGGTTTCACCTTTGATTTCCCCATACCCCCAAGTTATATGTGTATGTCAAGTCAGGTATCCCGTAATCAAGAACTAATGCCAACACAGGATCAGGTAAACAGGATTGTCTGGATAGACAACAGGAACGGTCCATGAGGACTACAAGTCAGATTGTTGGCATTAGGCACAAGATCAAGTAACGGGTCAGGTCATGGTACATCAGGTCAGGTCAAGCAGTATATGGTACCATGTCGGGTCAATCAATATGTATATAGCAAGTCAGGTCAAGATGTAAACGATATCATGGGTGTGCTCATACTCAGTTACATAATCAAGCATGGTCATCAACAACATAGATTTAAGCAACGAATTAAACAATAAAGAAGCTTCGATTAATTAGCAGCACAGTTATCAATTGTGTGTCCGAGGTGTTATCAACATTATAAGAATACAATATGACAGTTAGGGCCGTTAAATCATGTTAACCAGTTTAAGAATTTTATGGATGCAATGATATATATATATATATATATAGGTTCCATGGATGAAATCACAGTTAATACAGGTTAAATATACACGAGTGTCCGAATGAAGTAAAACTATAGAGAAAGTGCCATAGGCTACGTCATTAGTAAAAGTGTGATTAAATATGTAAATGTGGCTATTAGGTTCAATACAATAATTGCAAACGGTAGGTTCCAAGTTTGAAAGATAAAATGATATAACACGATATTGAACATGAAAATGGGGAATTATAGTACTAAAGTTAAACTGCAGGTTTAGGGTGTTATCAATGTGTATGTAAATATTATTTAGCATGTAGCAAGGGGTACTTGCCTCGACGGGTCGTGAATCGGGAAAACGGAACGTTAAACGTCGTCGGGGAAAACTCGCAACGGGCGCACGGTTCACGGAATGAACCCAAACGACGAACAGTGGAACCACACAGGTCAGGGTAACTCGCTGGATCGTCGAGACACGTCGCCGGCACGGCCGGATTCCGGCGAACCCAAAACAGCGAACATCAAGAATTGCAAACAAGAAGGGAAAGAAAATAAAGAAGAAAGGAAGGAGGATCTGAGAAGAGGGTGCTCACGATGATCCGTGGAGGGATTGTGATTATCGACCACGTCGACGGAGCTCCGGGGAACGCCCTGCAAAGAACCACCGGCGGTTAACAGCCGAGCAAGGGAAAGAAGAAGGAACATAAGAAGAAGAAGGAGAAGACACTCACCGAGGGATGCACGAGGCCGGGGGAACGGATCGAGATCGCCGGCGGCGATCCCATGAGGTGCAAGCGGTGTGCAGGTAGCCGTGATTGCCGGTGCAGGGTGCACGGGGAGTTGATGAAGGAGGAAGAAGAGGTGGATGTGGATGTGACGAGGGCGAGGAAACGACGAGGCCGATGGTGATGGCGTCGGCGTTGGGCTACTGCGGCGAAAGGCTAGACGGCTAGGGTTTCTCGCGAGGTGGGTTCGTTGAAGGAAAAGAAATTGAGGGGGGAGAAAATTTATATATAGAGGAGAGAGAGAGATATATAGGGGGAGAGAGAGAGAGATTGAGAGAGGAGAGAGATAGAGAGAGGAGAGAGAAGTTTGGATTTATGCGACGGAGAGAGAAAGAGAGAGAGAAAGCGAGAGAGAGAGAGAGAATGTGGGGCCCACGGGGGTTTAAGAGTGTTTTGATTGGCTGGGGAATGAAAAATTTTGAAAGATTTAAAGGAACAGAAAAATATTCTGGGGTTAGAATATTTATATTTGACGGTTAAAATATATTAGAAATTGGGATTTGGCGCAAAGTAAAATATTTCCAAATTGTGCCCGGGTCGGGTCCAAAAATTTGAAATTGAAATAAGAAAATTTTAGGCGGGATCTAAAATTTAAAATGAAGTATTTTACAATCAAAAAGCATACCCCCAAAACGGACACACGTACGTGCGCGTAGCCGTCCAAACTCGCCCGTTTCACTGAACGGGACGAGAACACGATGCACGGACGCTACAACAGGGTTAGGGGTGTCAAGCATGCCATGGCGAATATTTTTAATTTTATTTCAGTTGCCTTAAATTGTTATATGCAGAAATGAATTGTCGGGTAAAATTTATAACTAACAACAGTCAAGTAGGATCAATGAAATAAATACCATACACCATTCATACGGTAACAGAAACTAGTAGCATTGGGCTCGGTTGTTACATTATACCCAACTACAAAAAGAATTTCGTCCTCGAAATTCCAAGAATACAAAGATAGACAACAAATAACTACAAGAAAAGATGAGGAAAGTTCTGCCGGATTTCATCTTCTCGTTCCCAAGTGAACTCTCCATGCGAGCGATTACCCCAAGAAACAAGCACAAGAGGGATCACCTTGTTCTTAAGAACCTTTTCCCTTCGATCCACAATTTCAATCGGTCACTCCTCGAAAGTCAAGTCTTCTCGTACCGTCAGCTCCGAATGATCCAATACATGCGTTTCATCTCGAACATACTTATAGAGTTGAGATACGTGAAACACATCGTGCACATTCGCCAAGGACTGCGGTAACGCCAAACGATACGCCACCTCACCAACGCGCTCCAAGATCTCAAAGGGTCCAACAAATCGAGGACTAAGCTTTCCTCGACTTCCAAAACGAATCACCCCTCTAGTCGGTGATATCTTCATGAATACCAAGTCACCCACGGCGAACTCTAGAGGTCTTCTCGACGTATCTGCCCAAATCTTCTGTCTGTCTTGAGCTGCCTTCATATGATTTCTGATAGTGTTAACTTTCTCAACTATCTGTACAACCAAATCTGGTCCCAATAATCTTCGTTCACCGACATCGTCCCAACAAACAGGTGAACGGCATTTACGACCATACAAAGCTTCAAATGGAGCCATCTGAATAGTTGCCTGAAAACTGTTGTTGTAAGAAAACTCCACCAAATGTAGATGATCCTCCCAAGACCCCTTGAAGTCCAACATGCATGCTCTCAACATATCCTCAAGAGTTTGGATTGTTCTCTCCGACTGACCATCTGTTTGAGGATGATAAGCTGTGCTAAACTTCAATCGAGTCCCCAAACTTTCCTGTAAACTCCGCCAAAAGTGTGATAAAAACCGAGTGTCACGATCTGACATGAATCTCACCGGTACTCCATGCAATCTTACAATCTCCTACATGTACCGCTCCGCCAAAGTCTCAGTTGATTGACCAACCCGAAAAGGAATGAAGTGGGCTGCCTTGGTCAAACGATCAACAATCACCCATACAGCATTATTGCCTTTTGGACTCCGCGGTAAAGCCGTCACGAAATCCATGGTTATATGTTCCCACTTCCACTGAGGAATCGGAAGTGGTTGCAATAAACCAGCAACCCTTTGATGTTCAGCCTTAATTTGCTGACACACCAAGCACTTTGCCACAAAGCGAGCAATCTCCCGTTTCATGCCTTCCCACCAGAAATGCTTTCGAATATCTCGGTACATCTTCGTGCCTCCTGGATGTACAGAATAAGCTGAACTGTGTGCTTCTTTCATAAACTCTTCACGAATATCTCCCTTTGGCACACACAAACGGCTACCATACCTCAATGAACCATCTTCGTGGATCAATAAATCTGTTTGTAGTCCGGCTTCAACCTGCTCTCGAAACTTTTGCAGTCTAGGATCCTGCGATTATGCTGCTTTAATATTCTCGATCAACGATGAATGTACTTGCAGCTGCATCAACTGTCCCGTAGAATGCGGTAGCACAACCTCCAAGTCAAATCTTCGAAAATCTTCAACGAGCTCCTTCTGCGTAGTTAACACCTGAATTGCTGGTAACCGACTAAGCGCATCCGGCACGACATTAACCTTCCCCGGATGGTACTTGAGATCAAGATCGTAGTCAGCCATCAGCTCCAACCATCTACGTTGCCTCATATTAAGCTCCTTCTGTGTGAACACATACTTCAAGCTCTTATGATCTGTGAAAACTTCGACCCTTTCGCCTAAAAGGTAGTGTCTCCAAATATTCAAAGCAAAAATCACAGCCGCAAGCTCCAAGTCATGAGTTGGGTAATTCTTCTCATGGGTCTTCAATTATCTTGATTCGTACGCTACAACATTCCCATGCTGCATCAAAACACATCCCAATCCTTTCCCAGATGCGTCGCTGTGAATCACCAATCCTCCGGAATTGTCTGGCACGGTCAGAATAGGGGCGGTTATCAACTTCTGCTTCAACGTCTCAAAAGCTAACGCACACCTATCTGTCCATACAAAAGGTACCTCCTTGCGCGTAAGCTTGGTCAATGGCTCCGCCAGACGAGCAAATTTCTCTACAAATCTCCTGTAATATCCGGCGAGTCCAAGAAAGCTTCTTATCTCCGCAACATTCTTTGGAATTGGCCAATCACGAACTGCTGCAATCTTTTCGGGATCGACGGCGATTCCATCGCCAGACACAACATGCCCCAAAAACTTTACTTCCTCCAGCCAAAACTCGCACTTACTCATCTTCGCATATAACTTCTACTGTCTCAACGTCTGCAGTGCGATCTTCAAATGTTCAGCATGCACTTCAAAACTCTTTGAGTAAACCAGAATATCGTCAATGAATACCACAATAAACTGGTCCAAGAATGGTGAAAAGATTCGGTTCATCAAGTCCATGAATACCTGTTAGTTATATGTATGCCCTAGAGGCCATTACTGAACATTGGATGTATATTGTAGCGGATGCTGGGACATATATAAGGAGGACTTTCTTGCTCGACAATATAGTATGCTATCTGGTTACCCTTTACCTTAACGTGTATACTGATTGTCTCTCTGTTACATGTTGGTAAAGCCCTTAGGATGTGTACTTGACTACCTGGACTATGATGCGGATCATACTAGTGGGGACAAGATAGTCCATAAGTACATCCTTCAAAGTCCCTAGTCGTGGGTGTATCGAGATGGGACATCGATATACCAGAGTAGACTAGCGTGTACCTTCTCGACCCATACAGATAGGCGATGGATGATCCCATATCCATCGGTGTTTGACATCAGAGATGATATACGGGTGCTCAGTAGAGACTGGGTACACTGGACGGACTCGCCGAGAACTCCCAGATGGTATTATACCTTACGTCAGATGGCAGTTCTCTGGTGACACTGGTACAGAGTAGTCTGTTGACCCGAGATCGTCATAGAGTCTTGTGTGGTTCCCACTGTGCTTTGATTTCCATCTTACCACGTCCAAGAGGGCGTGCAAAACGGTGGTTTTTGGGTACAGTCCCGAATCACATGGAGGCAATGAGCGATAGGAGGGGATTCGTCTCTCCCGGTATAGGGAGTTGATGTTGCGCTGTGTTCGATTGGCTATAACAGGAAATCCCTGGCCAGGGTTGCTGAGATATACTGGTAAGTGTTACCAGTAGTTTCTCGAATTGTTATAGACCTCATATCGACACGACTTATCGAGCTATTGGGGTCTGACGTTTACCACCCCTAGGCAAGATATGCGACATATCAGACGACATGACCGGACTGTACGGTAGTGTTACTGGTTGGATTCACTGGAGTGTGAGCGGGCTTGCTCGTCGATCTTCTGATCGCTCAATACCCGGGTGGCCGTTACGTTTAGCAGACCGCTTGCGGCTTGTGGGTGTTTGATATGATCATCACCTGCTGCCGGCGTATTGACGAGTCTTTAGAGTCCTACACAGAGGTTTCCTGGCTCAAGCGAAACGAAATAGGAGCGCATATGAGATATGTGCAGGACCGAGAATAATGCGTGTATGTGATACCGTATTCTATTCTCGGGATGAATGTATCGAATGGTTGTATGCGATATAACCTAGTTATCGATTCAAGCGTTGATTCGATAAGTCGATACATTGTATACTAGTCGGTTATGTTCGACATGACCGGATCATTGAATCAAGTGTTGATTTAATGATTTAATATATAATTATATATTTGATATATTACTTTGCATTAACTAGTATCGGTTCACTTTTAAATGGATTTTCTCACTTGATGTGCAAGAAGTATATGTGATATACTTTTGTGCACATATTTGTATCATGTTTGATGATACTTGATCATGTGGTTAAGTGTAAAGGATTAAACCATGGTTAAGAGATGATTAGGGTTTTGCTTTTTCATTTATTTATTTGTTTATTCATTTTGAAAAGATATGAAAAGAATGGTGGCTTTATTTGTTGTTTTGTTAAAGCTTCATGAAGCTTTGACCTAGTCCACCATTCTTGTCTTCATGCTTAACCCTAACCCATCCAAGTAACCATGGTCTATTCTCTACACTCTACCCTAGTTAGTTTATGATAAGTATTCATTTATTATTCTTTTTAACTCAACACTTATCATAATATTCATCTTCTTCTTCTTCTTCATCACTTGAAGAAAGCTTGCTTCATCAATGGTGATTGATGAAAAAGGGTGAGAAATCCAATTCTAAAGTGAACCCACCTCCTATTTCTTCATCCTCTACCTCTTGCCAAGTAGTAGAGTGTGTTTTCTTCACAAGTTTCATGACTTGGTGAAGTGGGAGCTTGATCTAGCGATGCCTCTACGTAGATCATCTTCGGCATCGTCGTCGATGACCTAGCCCGCTTCTTCTCCGATGAAGCCGACGCTAGAGCCCGGAATTGCATCTGGACAGCGGAGATGACTTCATCACGGAGCCGTGGAGGTGGAGGACCGGATCTACAAAGGTTGTATTTCCGTATTCTAGTAGTTAAGTGTTAACTAGTTTACTTTGTCGCCTAAAAATCTAGCCAACGATCCGTTCTAGGGTTTCTCGGCACCGTAATTTTTAGAAATTGGCATGGATGATGCCTTGTGAGACCTCACTAGGGTGCCTAGGAACCTTTCACTGGTATCAGAGCTACTAGGCATTGGATGTCGACCTATGGGGGTTCTCACTGTGTGACAGTGTGGCGAAGCATAGGCTCTTACCCCCAGGGTGTCCCGAGACCGGAAGGTGTTCCGGTGGGTTGTAGTCCTCGCGAGGGGGTATGCGTAAAAAGTAGCGGCTGAGGGACCCGTTGGTGCCACGGCGACCCCATTGGATGGGGTGGCTGCCTGACCTACACTGGTATCAGAGCCTAGCTAGAGCCTTAGGCGAAGTCTAGACGACGTTTGAAACTCGATTGAACCGAAAACCTAACTCTCAAAATGCTCTCTGTCCAATTTTTAAAAATCTGGATTTTTCAATATTAAAAATATGCAGAAAAATAAGCAGGGTCTTATTTGAATTACTGTGAAATACGAGGGTCTAATTCAAATATTCCACCGCGGAACCGCGGCATAAGCGCTCACATGCGGCGGTTCCGCGGCCGTACTGTCCCTTTGACCAATGATTTATGCACAGTAATTCATATAATTGAATGCTATATTTTCTGGTTATTTTTAATGTGACTCTACAGTTGAGTGTTCTGGGGTTGTTTTGGGGATTCGAATGTTCGATCGGATTATCAAATTTTGTCTGTATGGCTTTCCGGATAAATTTTAGAATATGTTAAAAAGTTCGACTGGATATAAATACCCAATTTTTCCCCTGTCGGGAAATTTCCAAGTGTTGGATTTTTCCGTAGTTTAAAGACGTTCTAAGTAGTGCAAGTAACTCGATGGACCCTCTAGAAGACAACAAACCTTAACTCGATTATGTGACCGTCTTGAACTGCCCTTTGAACCTTCGGGTTTGGGGCAGTACGGCGTGCCACATGTGAGGCGTTGGCTTGACCCTTCTACGGCTGGACCGTTGGTACTGAGGCACGAACTGAATGTTTTTAGACTTGTTTCATGTGTTGATCTGTATCGGGAAAACTTGGGTGTTCGAATGTTCAATCGGAAAGTTTAACATTTTCTGTTTATCCGGAATGTGATACAATAATTGGAATTCACAAAAGTTATGTGATAACTGAATGAATGTTATAAACATAGCACTTTAGTCTCACTTGATCGGTTGCCACGGAATTTTGATGTGATCAAAAGTCCGTCGCAATCACGTAGCGTACGCGGATACTCGCCGGGTAAACTTAATAGACAGCTACACCCCATAGCCCCGACCAAGTGACTGTAGGAGAACCCCGTCGCCGAAAGCATCCGTTCGGGTGCTCGCGGCAGCGGTGTGATTGCCGACATCAAGAATTGCAAACAAGAAGGGAAAGAAACTAAAGAAGAAAGGAAGGAGGATCTGAGAAGAGAGTGCTCACGATGATCCGTGGAGGGGTTGTGATTGCCGACCACGTCGACGGAGCTCCGGGGCACGCCCTGCACAGAACCACCGGCGGTTAACTGCCGAGCAAGGAAAAGAAGAAGGAACATAAGAAGAAGAAGAAGAAGAAGAAGAAGAAGAAGGAGAAAACACTCACCGAGGGATGCATGAGGCCGGGGGAACGGATCGAGATCGCCGGCGGCGATCCCACGAGGTGCAGGCGGTGTGCAGGTAGCCGCGGTTGCCGGTGCAGGGTGCACGGGGAGTTGATGAAGGAGGAAGAAGAGGTGGATGTGGATGTGACGAGGGCGAGGAGACGACGAGGCCGGTGGTGATGGCGTCGGCGTTGGGCTACTACGGCGAAGGGCGAGACGGCTAGGGTTTCTCGCGAGGTGGGTTCGTTGAAGGAAAAGAAATTGAGGGGGGAGAAAATTTATATATAGAGGAGAGAGAGAGATATAGGGAGAGAGAGAGAGAGATTGCGAGAGGAGAGAGAGAGGAGAGAGATCGAGAGGAGAGAGAATTGGGGAGGAGAGAGAAGTTTGGATTTATTCGACGGAGAGAGAAAGAAAGAAGAGAGAGAAAGAGAGAGAGAAAGAGAGAGAGAGAGAGAGAAGGTAGGGCCCACGGGGGTTTAAGAGTGTTTTGATTGGCTGGGGAATGAAAAATTTTGAAAGATTTAAAGGAACAGAAAAATATTCTGGGGTTGGAATATTTATATTCGACAGTTAAAATATATTAGAAATTGGGATTTGGCGCAAAGTAAAATATTTCCAAATTGTGCCCGGGTCGGGTCCAAAAATTTGAAATTGAAATAAGAAAATTTTAGGCGGGATCCAAAATTTAAAATGAAGTATTTAACAATCAAAAAGCATACCCCCAAAACGGACACACGTACGTGCGCATAGCCGTCCAAACTCGACCGTTTCACTGAACGGGACGAGAACACGATGCACGGACGCTACAACAGGGTTAGGGGTGTCAAGCATGCCATGACGAATATTTTTAATTTTATTTCAGATGCCTTAAATTGTTATATGCAGAAATGAATTGTCGGGTAAAATTTATAACTAACAACAGTCAAGTAGGATCAATGAAATAAATACCGTACACCATTCATACGGTAACAAAAACTAGTAGCATTGGGCTCGGTTGTTCCAATTCCTAAGGAGAAGACGCACCTGCGAGATCCTTACGACTCGTAGGGAGAAACACCTTTATGAGACCCTTACGGCTCATGAAGTCAAAAGCCTTAGTCGACAGGATACTAACCCTGTTTGCTAATCCACTTTTATTCGAATCGACAAAGGTAAATAATGATTCGCTCTTGGAAATATCCCAGTTGTAGCGATGTTGATGCCTAAATCGGTAACAAATTCCAAGTCCTTTCACGGCAAATGATAATTCGCTCATGGCAATATTCCAGTGGCAGCGATGCTGATGCTAAGATTGGTATCAGATCTCAAGTTCCAAACTCACAATAAAAATTAGCGAGCCAAAAATGCATATGAAATAGCCGAAATGATGGGGTAACTCGCAATAAAAATCAGCGAGTAAAATGTATGCAAATAAAAATAGCCGAAATGTTTGAGCAACTCGCAATAAAAAGCAGCGAATAAAAAGAAAAATAGCCGAAATGATTGGGCACCGCGAAAAATAGCCGAAATGATTGGGCAATCGCGACTTTTACGATATAAAAAGCTGAAATGATAGAGCATCACGGAAGAAAATAATGAAAGAATGAAACTTTTTGCCCTACAGGCGAGTCCATACTGACCCCTGTATACAATCCATGGGCATAAACGAAAAGAGAACCACATTTCCCAACAGACTCTGTCAAAAAGAGAGTCAGATCTCGACGGCAACATCTGCATCCTAGAAGATCAACGCGGCGTTCCTTCCCAACACCGCAGAAAGCGGAGCAAGTTAAACCCGACACTGCATAAAGCGGAGCAAGTCAACTCGGACACCGCAGAAAGCAGAGCAAGTCAACCACGACACCGCAGAAAGCGGAGCAAGTCAACTCCCGACACCACAGAAAGCGGAGCAAGTCAACCCCGACACCGCAGAAAGTGGAGCAAGTCAACCCGACAACACAGAAAGCGGAGCAAGTCAACCCGACACCGCAGAAAGCGGAACAAGTCAACCCCGACACCGCAGAAAGCAGAGCAAGTCAACCCCGACACCGTAGAAAGCGGAGCAAGTCAACCCGACACCGCAGAAAGTGGAGCAATTCAACCCCGACGCTGCAGAAAGCGGAAACAAGTCAACTCACAAACCTCTCGATTCAGGGAAATCAGAGTCCTTGGCGAGAACCTCTCGATTCGTGTCGACCCGCAAAGAAATCAGTGTCTTTGTAGGAATCTCTCGATTCGTCTCGACTTCAGGGAAATCAACGTCCTTGGCAAGAACCTCTCGATTTGCGTCGACCCGCAAAGAAATCAGTATCTTTGCAGGAATCTCTCGATTCGTCTCGACCCCAGGAAAATCAATGTCCTTGGCAAAACCTCTCGATTCAAGGAAATCAGAGTCATTGACGAGAACCTCCCGATTCGTCTCGACCGGCGGGAAATTAGTGTCCCTGCACATAAAGAAAATTCTCTTGTCAGATCCTTACGACTCTTAAGAGAAAACGCACTTAGGAGTCCTCACGACCCCTAAGGAGAAATTACACCTATGAGACCCTCTCGACTCGTAAAGAGAAAAGTCTTTATGAGACCTTCATGGCTCATAAAGTTGAAAAGTCTTAGGCAGCAGACCTGAACCTGTTTCCTAAGCCATCGCTGCCCTGCAAGTGAGCCCAAGATGGACTAATGCATACTATCCATGGGCCACACTCTCCGAAGTCGAATATCGACAAGGAGGAAGAAAACCACTTACCAGTCCTCTCGACTTGCAAGGAGAAAATGCTCTTGTGAGATCCTTACGACTCTCAAGAGAAAACGCAATTAGGAGTCATCATGACTCCTAAGGAGAAAATACACCTACGGGATCCCCTCGACTCGTAGGGAGAAAACCCTTTATGAGACCCTCACGGCTCATAAAGTTGAAAAGTCTTGGGCAGCGGACCTGGACATGTTTCCTAAGCCATCGCTACCCTACAAGTAGGTTAAGATGGATTGCTATCTACTATCTACAGGCCACATTTGCTAAAGTAACATGCCAACGACACGGCAAAGAAAAGAAAGCGATAATACAAGATATAAAAAAATGTGTCTTTTATTCATGAATTCAATTGAGTACAAGATACATCATATAAAAGAATAAAAAATGAATGAATGCATGTTATTCATAGATTACAAATTTTCAGTCGATACAAAGATGGCTACTGAGAAGGAGGCGTCTTCAGTAAGTCAGCAAGCCGCTCGTGCACTCCTCTCAACTCCTTTTCATGGTCAGCCACCGCGGCCAACTCCGCTTCAATTTGAGCCCGTTGTTGCAAACAGGATGAAAGTTTCTAATCGATTTCCAGCTGAGCAGCTTCGCTACTCTGCGTAACCCGCTCAGTGAAGTCGAGCTCCTGCCTCAGTACCAGCCCGTCAGAAATACATCGTTGGAGGTCTTCAAAAATAGTTTTCAGCTGCGCAGTATTCGCTTCGATCTGAGCACGCAATTGGACAAACTTGATGGAAGCCGCCTTATATTCTTTCCGTCTCAGGGTCGCCTCTTGTTCAAAATGACAAAGGAAAGGAACACTCTGCTCAACCCATGCAGCCCGCTGGGAGTTCAAAGCCGATACTTCAGGAGTTGGGCGCTTGAACTCAATCTCATGCAGGCAAGCCTCGATCTTTCTGCAGTGATTAACCCAAGACTCGACGACACCTTCGTTATGGAAGTTGACGAGCGTCGACAGCATAGGATTAACTTCAGCAGCAAAGTCTGCAGCGAATGCGAGGGCCTCGGCGTCAAAATCCTCGATGAATTCGCTCAACATTCGCAGGCTAGTCGCAGCACCCCTGGAAGATGGGCGTTTAGAAAAAGGCCCTGCCGGCATTGGGATGTGAGACTCAAAGGGAGCTGGAGCCGGTGCGGTTGCTGCAAAACAAATTATAGTCAAATGTCGACTCAGAAGGTAAAGAAAATACATGAGTAATGGATTCTACTATACCGGCTGTGGCAGGTGGCAAAATTGGGAGTGCCAGAGGTGTGGCTATCCCCTCGTCTCCTCCTTCGATCCGTGACGCTGCGATCAATGTAAAGAAAACTTAGCAACAATACGGCTAAGAAAGAGAGAAACATTAACTAAAGAATATACTAAGCAATACCAGCAGGCGGAATGACTTCCGGCTGGAAGGAGAAATGCGGGTTCAATACCTGGTATAGATGGTCGAAAAGGACTCCTGCAGAGTAACAACAATATATTGTCAATACAAGGAAGATGGTGTCCACAGTTAGACTAAATAAATCGCAAACTTATACCTTCCAGCATTTCGGAGGACATGGGAGAAGGCAAGGGAACAACAACCGTCATGGCGGCGACCGGAGGTGCTTCAGATGGAACAATCTCAACGTTCACTGCACCTACAAACAAAAAAAACGTCAGAAGAAGCTGAACGGGATTGTAAAATAAAAAGAGAATAGTGACTCAAGACTTACCTGATGGGTCATCAACCAAAACAGCGACGAAAGCATCACCTGGCGTAGCGGTTTCTTCGCTCTCCCTCGGAGGAGTAGTTTCTGCACCCATGGCTTCATCCCCTGATTCGACGAGGGCCGTCGTGATGCTTGCGACGCCCGCCAATACGAGGGAGCCACACGGAGAAAGAGCAGCAGTCTGGACGGTCCCAGATTCTAGAGAAAGGGTTGCAATTTCGGGCACGGTAACCGTCAGGCTTTCACCCGTCATCCCATCGCCAAGACTCGGCCCTAAAAAATGCATTTTTCAAAATTCAAAGATCAAGTTCTAATAAAAGACTCGGCGTTACGTTACCATGGGGCAGTTTTTTGGTTTCTTCCCAAGCTGCGCGCACGACCTGTCTACGGGCGGTAGAAAACGCAGAAGGAACATCCGACGAAGGAGTATCAGGAAGCAGAATGACGCTTGAGCCTGCACCTACGGCCAAACTGGCATCGCGTTCCCTCGCCGCACGGTCCCTACACTTCTTTTTGGTCTGAGCAGTGAGAAATGATCTCCTCAAGACCTCTGACAAAGGGACGTCATCGTCCGAACCAAGCTCTGCCTCTAGAGCCGTTACGGCGTTTGTCATCGGCTGCTTTAGCGAAGCCTCCTGCGGTAATGTTGGGGGAGCTGGGGCCATAATAGCTGGCTCTGGAAGCGTCGCTGCACCACCACTCGGGATCGGTACCGCACTCGGAATAACCTGAGTCAAGGTAGTTCCTGCAATAAAATAAGGGAGAGGGTCAGAGCACGAATAAAAAAGGGGGAAATGAAGGCACAATGAGTTGAATTATACCAAGACCCAAAGAAGCGCGGAGCCTCTCTTCCTCTTCGAACATCTTAATTGAAGCCGCGAGAGCCTCTTCGGCAGAAATACCTGTTGAAGAAAAAGGGCATTAGTAAAAGCATAATAATAAGGAAAGAATAAATGCGGAAAAATACAACTAAAATATACCTAACTTCGCGATGGTGATCAGCGCCGCTTCTTCGCGCGCCAGTCGCTAGGAGGCCACAAGGGCAGCCATAGATCGGTGTCGGTCGCAGGCGTGTCGAACAAGTCATCGTTAGTGCCATACTCACACAAGCCTTCGCTGTAGGGAGCATGGGGCTCCTGGCCGAGTACAACGTCAGCAGAAAAGAGCGACTTCTTCTTTTTCTGTGAGCGAACACCGACGGCTGATGACACGAGCTTGCGCTTGACGGGCATTTTTAGGCAACGAGTCCCGATTTCCGTACCCACTCCAGACTCCGGGGACGCTGCAGCTACCACTTCTACAGGAACACGGGGTAGAGGATTCTCAGGAAAGGCGCGCGGGACCACAACCGCAGCAGCTTCTCTTAAGGAAGGATCAACAGTAGTCCGTTGCTTTAAAGGGACTGCTGGATTACCGGCAGGGACCGCACCCTTGCGGTCGAGCAGTAACCGCCTTTCTTCCCTAATAACAGCTCCCGTCGCATGCTGGTACGATGACACGTACACGTTCGAGGCTTTCGGAATGCAGCTCGGCTCACTGATAAAAAAATTGGATCCAGTGTTTAGCCGCATGAAATGGTGCAGCACACTGCGGATACCCTCTTCCGTAGCAACCGGCTCAGCTAAAAAGGCCTCAAGCGGGACACCCTGATCGTAACTCGACTGTTGAGCAAAACGGTGCGGGCTGTACCTCATGAACAGCGTCGAGTTGTTATGCTAGAACACTAAAAATCCCGGCTTGATTGAATACAAATGCAGAATCTCCCGAGCCTTCAAGGTAGAAGACCCGTCTTTGAAGTTCTCGCACAGCGGCTGCACCATTTTAGTGGATTCCTTGCCGATAGTTAAGACCTTATAGACAAAAGTCATGCTATCCCCGACCGCACGCAGGCGAAGGACCATATCCCAAGCCTCTCGCTATGACGGATCTAAAGCAGAAGCATCAACTAGGAGCATAATCCGAGGGAAATTATAACTGTCGTAGAAACGAGGCCGTTTGTGGACTCCAAAAGCGCCGAGCACATGCAGCTCAATCCACGACGTGAAATAGTGCAGCGGGAGATTTACGGGCTGTACCCCCGGCTGAGTGGTGTCTGCCGCTAAGCTGAGGCCATGATATAAATGAGCCAGTGATTGTTTCGAAAGAGTCTTTGTAGTTAACCGCAATCAATAACGGTGTCGCGTGTAGCTAGACCGAGATGAGTATGGGTCGTCCTCTGGGAAACGTGGAACCTTTTATTCTTATTTTAGATGTGTTGAGAAAGAGAGGAAGGATAAAGAATTTTATAGAAAGATTTTTAGATCTATGTTAAACAAGAATGTAAAATATAGATCTAGATTATTTTAAAGATGTAATTAATATAATAAGAGGGCTTGTAGGGTTCGTTAGGATTTAGTAGTTATGGATGATTAATTAAAAGTTACCCTTTTATCCATTAATAGATTTAGAACTAGAACGACGGTGATGCGTGTAGATTAGGATTTCTGGAGGGAAAAGGAATCATACTCTTAACCCTTATCTCGACACGGAACTCTATTCATTATCTAGCCTTTACCAAAATAATCATTAATCTAATCTCTAATCGCGGTCGGAACTAGCAAAGAATTGCTAGCGCGCCCGATTAGGATGTTAATGATTCTTTTGATAAAGTTCCTAAACTTTATAGGACTTAAAAAGGGTTTAATTATTTTCATCGTCTATTAGCCTACCCTAATCCTACGAACCCTAACAAGCGGAGAATTACTCGCGCATGTTGGGAGAAGAAGATGAAAAGAGAGAGAGGGAAAACATAATGTAAAATGTAAAAGAATTAAATAAAATAACTACCTTTATTAATCAACTTAAACAAACTACACTTTAATCCCTAGAAAAATGATTACAAACTAGTTGCTTCTCGATCTTTCCTAAGGAGGTAGATGAACAGTTGATGATCAGCCTGGATGCGTGAGCATCAGGGGCTTCGTGATCTCTTCGGCTTGATAACTTTTCCAAGAGGCTCTCGGTGCTCTTTTATAGTGCAAAGCCAGAATCTTCTTGTTGAAAACTTGGTAAAATTCATCATAGATTCATGCCAAGAAATCTCATGCTCTAACTCCCTAGAATTGCGGCGGATCCGCGGCCCAAGGGGGGGTTTGGTCGCG
The DNA here is from genome assembly GCA_030015575.1 of Agapanthus africanus. Classification (NCBI taxonomy): domain Eukaryota; kingdom Viridiplantae; phylum Streptophyta; class Magnoliopsida; order Asparagales; family Amaryllidaceae; genus Agapanthus; species Agapanthus africanus. Next base: position 113,627,465 of record JASDDO010000028.1, read on the forward strand.
GATCCACGCTCAAAGGTGGAGATCTCTTGACTGAAATTTTTGGGCTTGCACTTGTGACATGTAGCAATCCTAGGAACCTTCAGAATTCAGAAATCTTCTCTCGGTTGCTCTCAGACTTGGTCTCCAAGTTTTGATTCTTAATTTGGCAAGTTTTCTTCAACAACTTGATTTGTTTGATAAATTCTGCATAACAACTTGGAAAATTCTGCACAATAATCTCAAATAATATTTAGTAGGCTTATTTCTACTAGGATTTGGTCAATGGATTTATTTGCATACATTTTCCTACCAAATGCTAATTAAAATATATTAACACATGGAAAATGGTGTTTTTACACATAAACCCTCATATGTATAATATATTATAATAAAGTCTTTTTTTAATATAAAAATGGTAGGAAAAATGTAATACAAATGTGCAGTTTTATCAACTGAACAAATACCCCCAAACTTATCTTTGATCGTCCCGAGCAAACTAGTTTATTTTAAGAGGAGAAAAAGAAAGGAGAAAACTAAGCACACTTTCGTAGGCAAACACGATTGCACTGAGCACGTGCAACAAGCCGTTAAACCTCTAGGTGTCCCTAGTAAGAGGAGTGTTGTCTCCTGAGGGTTTTCAGCGGATTACACCCACAAATCCTATAATAAAATAGAGATGGTGAAATTTTCATATAAAGATAAGAACCATAAAAGAAAGACTTTGAAAAGAAGAGTTTCCAACTACACTAGCTTTTCAGTTGTTATGAGTCCTATCTTAATAGTCATGAAAAGATGTTAGAAATCACATTATCCCTCAATAAAACATCATCTTTAGTCTTCATTCCTACCTTTCATCCAAATATCGATCATATACCCCTACGTGTGTGAATAGAACATCCCTACACTCGGAGAATTCAATTCAAGCTATCATACTCTTGTCCATCTGCCGTAGTACTTTTTAACTTGATGAATATTTAGATTTGCTCACACATTTTCATGCGACCGTTAATACTTCTTGAGGTACTAACCGACCGATTACTCCTGTGCTTGCTGATTCGGTGATAATATTTTCCTCGTCTTGCACCACCTAAGGCTTAGCAGTGACTCCCAGACCAGTTGGCCTTAGGGCACTAGGTGAAGAGGCACCCTCGCTATATTTTTTTATTGCTGCCTTGGCGATAACAAAACCAGTGTTCATTTTTCTTTTCACCATTTTTATATTTTCTTCATTTTTTTCTTTTCCTTCATACTTTGGCTTTTATACAAGAGCATTTCAAGGTATCCTCTACTATCCCGAGTTTCAAGACGTGTGTAAGTACATATAGTAGGGTGTCAACATTCAAATATTTGGCTTCCAGAATAGAAACTATTTTTCAGACTTATTTTTATCCTCAGATTAGTGACTTCCTTCATCTTACTAACCCTTGGGACAACAGCTCATAACTACTTATTACCAGTTCGTTTAAGAAAACTTCTAATTTTCTTGGTTTTCTTAAACTATTCCTATCTTTTGATGTAATTTTTCACTTTCTACTCTTTTGTTATAAAAGAAAAATTTTTAAAAAAAATTTTTTTTTGAAAATGTTGTGCATATGCAAAATATGATGCAAATTGATGTGTAAATAAGCACAAACCTCCCCCAAACCTGTTTACAGCAGTGTCCTCACTGATGTCATCCGTTAAGCTCAAAAAAACCTGTAGACTTGGGAGGAAATTATTAATGGGGCAAGAATATATGAAAGTGAAAATCCTCCCCCAAACTTATTATAGGCTCACAATTTTGTAAAAATCATTTTCTTTCAAGAGCCCAAAATATACCACCACCACCCCAAAACTTGAGTTAAACAATTTTAATCTTTTAAAATCACATGAGAGGGTCAAGGTTATTGGTCAATGCCAAGCTTTACAAAGACCGAAGGTCAACACCAACCATTCAAAAATTTTATCGATGAAGCACCAAAGTTGGTGGAAGAACATGTCACCTATTGACGTGAAGAAGTGGGGAGGTGACAAGAGGTGGAATGGAAAAGGATTGCGTCTCAATTTGGAGAGACGACACGGTGATAGTGATGATGGATTACTCGCATTATCATGATTGTCTAAAAGAAGGGGTGGAGGTCCAATTTCTTCATCTTGGAGTTGATTCATCTCAACACCCGTGTCTTGTAAAAATGCGAGTTCATCAGGGAAAATTTCCTCAAAGCTTTCATCGATACCCCGAAGAATAATATCATCAGAAAAATGGGGTGATCGTCAGACTCTATAAACGGTTCCTCATCAGCGTTAGATGTTGACCCGAACAACTCGGTGGAAGAGTACATGGTTGGGTCAAACAACAACATATGAAAAGAGTCGGTATCATGAGATTGATCAAATTCGCTGCTGTCGACATCCATTAATTCGACAGAACACACATGAGCATAGGGTTCGGAGGGTTCACTTCCCAACCTGTAAATGTTAAGCTCAATTGACTTTTTTCCAAAAGATAGGGTCATAGAGCCGTTTCTACAATTGATTACTGCGTTGGAAGTGGCCAAAAAGGGTCGACCGAGTATCACCGTGATTTGATTGCGTGGGTTTGCCACAGGTTGTGTATCTAAAACAATAAAGTCTTCGAGAAATATGAATTCTCCGATTTTGATCAACACATCCTCTAGCTCACCCTTTGGTTGGGTGATAGATCGATCGGCCATCTGAAGAGTGCAATGCGCAGGTTTTAACTCTCCGATCCCTAATTGCTCATAAACAGAATACGAAAGCAAGTTAACACTAGCACCCAAATCGAGTAGAGCACGATTGATATTTTTACCCCCAATAGAAATTGAAATAGTAGGACTTCCGGGGCCCTTTCGTTTCTTGGGTAGTTGTTGTGTAAAATCTGTGCTCACATTACTCGCAAGGAAAACTTTTTTAGGTACTTGAACTTTTCTCTTCCTAGTGCACAAGTCCTTTAAGATTTTTGCATATGACGGAACTTGTTGAATAGCATCTAGGAGAGGAATGTTTATGTTAACTTGCTTAAAAATTTCCACAATCTTCTCCATTTATGGACTTGGTCTGTTGCCCCTTAACCTGTTTGGATAAGGTGCTTGATCAATAAGTTTTGGGTCGAACGTTTGTGGAGAAGACTGTGGGGATGGATTCGATCCCAAAATTGGAGTGGGAATCGACTTAGATAGATTCGGCGAAATGTTCGAGCCTTGGGGAAAACGGAGAATAGGCTCGGGTGAAGGTAGGAGATTAGACGAATTAGGGGAAGAAGAAGAAGAAGCTGGGGTATCATTGGTGTCACTATCATCACATTGCTCACCTACTCGGTTATTCAGCACTCTCCCCGATCTCAACGTAGTAACGGCATTCACATTATGATTTTGTGAATGGCCAGGATTCGGTAGGGGTTGAGATAGGAGTCTCCCTTTCTCTCTCGCACTCATTGCGGCGTTTAACTGTGCAATTTGGTTTTCTATTGATTTAATACTCTCACCATGGGAGGAGGAGTTTTTCGTTAGGGTATCAATAGAAGACTTCATCTCAGCCGAAAATTGCATGGATTGTTTTATGAACATATCCAAAGTTTGTGCAAGTGAGTTGTCAGTACCGGCCACTTGTGGTGTAGAAATATTGGCCGGATTTTGAAAATTCTGTGACTGAAAGGGGGCTGATTCTGTGGTTGTGGTTGCTGTGGAGGAGCTCTTTGATAATTGCTTTGTTGGTTTTGATTCCAAGCAAAGTTAGGATAATTCCTCCATCCTTGATTGTACGTGGAAGAATAAGGGTCGTTTCTAGGTCGCTGCTGAAAAGCAGCATTAGCTTGAAACGATGCATTCATAGGACATTCTTCCGTTAAGTGTGAAGGATCCGAACAGCAACCACAGACGGTCTTAGGAAGCGTGACCTGATTTAGGGAGAATGATGAGAACTTGTTTTCAATAGCATCGAGTTTCTTCTGTATCGCTGCCATTTCGGCTTTTACTGCGATGGAAATATCGAGCTGATGAATACTTCCCTTAGAAGAAGGTGGTCTTACGCTTTCCCACTGCAAAGTGTGTTCAGCGAGGTCTTCCAGATACTTCCAAGCTTCACCGTCATCTTTAGACATGAAATTGCATTGACACATTATTTCAAGCATCTGCTTTGTCGCTAGATTAATGCCCTCATATATAATCCGACATAAATCCCATCTTTGTATTCCGTGATGGGGGCATTGGACAAGCAGATCTTTGAAACGTTCTAAGCACTTCCAAAATGGTTCATTAGGAAGCTGGGTGAACTGGTTGATCTCGCTCCTAATATGGGCAGTCTTATGGTTTGGGTAAAACTTCTTAAGAAATGCTATAACAAATTCATCCCAATTAGTGATAGAGTGTGCGACAGTATTATAAAGCCATTTTTCTGCCAAGTCGCACAGTGTGAATGGGAGAAGACGTAAGCGCATAGCATCTAAAGTCAATTGTGAAGTACCCATCATTGCGCATACGTTTTCGAATTTGGTGATGAAAACGTACGCGTCTTCCGACTCAAGCCCGTGAAATTTGAGCAGCAGATTGATGTAGTGGGGTTTAATTTCGAAATTATCCCCGTTAGGTGGTGGAAGAGATAGACAAGTGGGAAGAGGACCACGGATAGGATAGCATCTCTCTTGGAGAGAGATGCGCGGTGGATTCTGCGCACCTTCGGGCGGTGGTAGCGTGGTGTTATATTCTGATGGAGTGCCGTCCATCACGGTCGATGTAGTGTATGGTGGGGGAAAAGAAGATGAAGAAGTACCGACTTCGGCGTCGATAGCAGGAACGCGGACAAGACGAGCACTAGGATCCCGTGTCCAGCCGAGCATGCACTAAGCGGGTTTAGTGCAAGTGGCAGCGTGTGTGTGATTTAAAATTGGCTTGTTTTGAAAAAGTGGGACTCAAGACAAATCTCCCTAAGATGCACAAGCAACCCTAGAACTAAGGTCACCTAGGTCCAGTCTCTAGACCGCTCCTAGACTTCCAAAGGACAAGCCGCAGGATCAATCCTCTACCGCCTCCGTACTACCCTTGTAGCCAGGTAAGTGCCAGGTAAGTGGGAAGGAACCACAGCAGTGGGCCTAATTAAAAACCACTAGCCTTTGACACACTTGCCTAGACACCACAAAAGTAATGCGGATAAACGATAGATTACCCACGACTTTCCTCTGTCCTTATTGAGCGCGACAGTCCTTAGAGTCTGGTCTAGATATTTTTTAAATTAATGAAGGGTTGATCTATATGCTCGGTTTGTGATTTGTGGGGCTTAGGAAGGGTGATGAAATCCCCACCTAATCTTGATTTGGTCTTTGCCCCTTAAAGTCCGTATTAAAATATGCAAAACAAAACCAATCACAAAACTTTTGCAAAAAGATTTTTGAGCGGCGCTATTTTGCAAAGAATCCTGCAGAAAATAGATTTTATTGGATTTGAGAGGAGAGAGAAGGAGTTAAGAAAGATACCAGAGAAGTTTGGAACCCTAGATCTCCTGCTTCCTCAAATCTGTGACTCCAGATTCCCTCGCAAAATTCACACACAAATCGTTAAATATGCAATTTGCAGTTTTGTTTTAATAATGATATGACTCGTCTAAGAATTCAACACAAATAGTAAAAATAAAAAATTACGCACGTATCCCCGGCAACGGCGCCATTTGATTGTTTCGAAAGAGTGTTCGTAGTTAACCGCAATCAATAACGGTGTCGCGTGTAGCTAGACCGAGATGAGTACGGGTCGTCCTCTGGGAAACGTGGAACCTTTTATTCTTATTTTAGATGTGTTGAGAAACAGAGGAGGGATAAAGAATTTTATAGAAAGATTTCTAGATCTACGTTAAACAAGAATGTAAAATATAGATCTAGATTATTTTAAAGATGTAATTAATATAATAAGAGGGCTTGTAGGGTTCGTTAGGATTTAGTAGTTATGGATGATTAATTAAAAGTTACCATTTTTATCCATTAATAGATTTAGAACTAGAACGACGGTGATACGTGTAGATTAGGATTTCTGGAGGGAAAAGGAATCCCACTCTTAACCCTTATCTCGACACGGAACTCCGTTCATTATCTAGACTTTACCAAAACAATCATTAATCTAATCTCTAATCGCGGTCGGAACTAGCAAAGAATTGCTAGCGCGCCCGATTAGGATGTTAATGATTCTTTTGATAAAGTTCCTAAACTTTATAGGACTTAAAAAGGGTTTAATTATTTTCATCGTCCATTAGCCTACCCTAATCCTACGAACCCTAACAAGCGGAGAATTACTCGCGCATGTTGGGAGAAGAAGATGAAAAGAGAGAGAAAGAAAACATAATGTAAAATGCAAAAAAATTAAATAAAATAACTACCTTTATTAATCAACTTGAACAAACTATACTTTAATCCGTAGAAAAATGATTACAAACTAGTTGCTTCTCGATCTTTTCTAAGGAGGTAGATGAACAGTTGATGATCAGCCTGGATGCGTGAGCGTCAGGGGCTTCGTGATCTCTTCGGCTTGATAACTTTTCCAATAGGCTCTCGGTGCTCTTTTATAGTGCAAAGCCAGAATCTTCTTGTTGAAAACTTGATAAAATTCATCATAGATTCATGCCAAGAAATCTCATGCTCTAACTCCCTAGAATTGCGGTGGATCCGCGGCCCAAGGGGGGTTTGGCCGCGGATCCGCGCTCAAAGGTGGAGATCTCTTGACTGAAATTTTTGGGCTTGCATCTTGTGACATGTGGCAATCCTAGGAACCTTCAGAATTCAGAAATCTTCTCTCGGTTGCTCCCAGACTTGGTCTCCAAGTTTTGCTTCTTAATTTGGCAAGTTTTCTTCAACAACTTGATTTGTTTGATAAATTCTGCATAACAACTTGAAAAATTCTGCACAATAATCTCAAATAATATTTAGTAGGCTTATTTCTACTAGGATTTGGTCAGTGGATTTATTTGCATACATTTTCCTACCAAATGCTAATTAAAATATATTAACGCATGGAAAATGGTGTTTTTACACATAAACCCTTATATGTATAATATATTATAATAAAGTCTTTTTTTAATATAAAAATGGTAGGAAAAATGTAATACAAATGTGCAGTTTTATCAACTGAACAGCCAGCCCGGCAATTCCGATGGCCACTCGTGTCCGAGCAACCATTCGGTGAGCAGGGTAGAAGACGGATAGCCTCATATGGCGAGGGTGCATTAGGAGCACAAACCAGCTTAACCATAGACCGAGGAACCCCAAAAAGAACGCATCTTCGTCGATGTCTGAAGCTGCGAGCTCTGCAAAGGGGACGACCGGAGTATCCGGGAGGAAGAAATTCTTTTGGTCTGCTTCCGTTGTTGGCTGGCTGTCCAAGCCAAAACTAAAAGGATCGTCAAGCTTGGCGAACTTCACAACTTGTTTTGACAAGACTTCCGGGCGAAGAAAGCGGGCGATGAAATCCGTAAAGCTGACCCCGTGCCCTCCGGACTCGAGAAACAGACTCTCATAAATATTCAACACCTTGATCAGACTTGGGAATTGATGTTGAATAGCATTCGCCGGAGTAAGACCCATCATCACTGATTTGGTGGCGAAGATGTACTCGTCAGGGGGAAATATTTCCTCGTAGTGTTCCCCTCTGACGGGTAGGCCCGAAATTTCTGCAAATTCCTCCAAGGAAAACGAAACCTCTCGGTCCGATAAAAGAAAGGTGTGGGTCAGGGTATTCCACTGTTCCAAGAAAGCCTTGACCCACCATACGTGAGGCACGGGATACTGGAAAAGAGACGCGTATATCGCAGGGTATAACCCGAGCTTCAGCAGCTGTGACTTTTTGGCCGATAAGATGTATCGAGCCCACTGCAAGTATCCAACTGAATGGCGAGGAGTCAAGCCTATCATGTATGCTTTTCCCCAAGAGCGTGAGTCGCCTTGACATATGCGACGCCCCAGAATATCTAAAGCCATCGGCGACTGTACAGGTATCGAGCCCATAGAGGGCTGGAGACGTCTGTCCGTAATCCAGTTAACCTCCTCCACAGCGTAATTCACCGGGGGTGAGTCAGCATAATGAATGGAGGAAATTGGCTCTGAAGGCACCGCATAAGAGAAACTGCGTCGACCCTGAATAATTTGGTTGTACCACAACACCCATAAGTGAAGAGACTTCTGCTCCGGGTCGTGATCTTTGATCAGTGCAAAAACTACTCGATCCACAAGCGCGTCGGCGTATGCACTCTCTGGGCGAACGAACGGGAAAGAAGTGTCAAAAGATATAGTACCTGCGCGGAAAGAAATGAGGGTCATATGTCAATACTACGTTACAAATTCTGACATTTGGTACTTTAAATTTGTACCCCACTGCAGTGCAGGAAAAAAGGACCAAGGAGGACTCACAAAATCAAAGTGACGGCTCATCATTGATGAGACAGTCAATTATTAAGGAAGATATCCTAAAAGGATTCTCATTTAATGAGAGGCTTATTGGGCCAAGGAGTTGAACTCTCTCGAGAGCAGTGCTCTACAGACAGAATTTACATCTGTCAATTAAGAAGGGAATAAAATTCCCCAGAAATTTCTAAAGAGCTGTACTCTAAAAAAACCCCAAGATTTTTAAAGATCTGAAAAAACTCTAAGAGTTCTTCATTAACGGGTTAAGAAACCCTAAAAAAGATTTCTTTAGATCTATGATCTAAGAAGAGCATTGCTCTGAAACAGAAATGACATCTGTCAAATTATGAGGGGAATAAAAATTCCCCAAAATTTCTAAGATCCATGCTCTGTGAAAACGATGGAGTAATCCATCAGAACCCTAAAAAAGCAAAGCTTTTTACAGAGTAAAAACTCCAAGATCTTTTAGATCTACAAAACGAACTCTAAGAGTTCTTCATAAAGATGAACAATGTTCTAACTAATGGTTTAAGTAACCCTAAAAATCCATTTTAAGATCTATGATCTGAGAAGAGCAAAGCTCTGTTCAAAGGGTTCGATTATGATCCTTACCAAATTTGGGCAGAGTTTTAACTCTAAAAAGGAATTTCCCTTGGCAGAGATCTAAGCTCTGAAGGGAGAATTAAATTCTCAGAAAACAAGAAGATGAACAGAAGTCATCTCAAGGGCCAAAGGCCCTACTTATAGGCGCTGGAAAACGATCCAACTTCCGAGATGATCCAACGGTGGAAAGGTTGCCACCGCTTCACTTACGTGTAAGCCACGTGAGCACAGCGGCGGGGGGGCATTTGTTTCCCCCCAATAAGAGAGCAAGGCTCTGTTCAAAATTTGAACTGAGACAGCGCCTCACGAGCAAAGCACGAGAGCGCCAGCGCTCAGAGTTAAAAACTCTGAGGCGCCAAGAGTTAAAAACTCTGAGACAGTGCCTAGAGTTAAAAACTCTGAGGCAGTGCCTAGAGGATAATGGGTGTACTCTCCTAATCCTAGGAGCACTAGCAACCCGAGAGAAGGTAAAGATAAAATACAACTGAATAAAACCTTATTCCTATTTCTCCTGAACCAAAATCCATCCCCGAACTGGAACAAGTTCCTTCGAGTTCGTATATAACCATACGATGGAGTATCCAAATAAACTGTGGATCTTCGTAGTGATACGGGGTGTTCCGGAGAAATACAAAGGTGAAGTAGGAGTGGCGATGAAATACTTGGTGTGGTCGTGAATAGCAGTCGCAGTTTACTTTGCCCTCTTTCTAATCCCTTTATATGTCTTAACTTATTACTTTCTGTACACCATCGTTAGGCTAATCGGTTTTCTTCATTCCCTACCGTTCGGCAACTGCCTATGGTTTGGAAGAAGACTATCCAATTAGCGTAACAGGTGTACTGTCCTAATCCAAGGAACACTCGCAACCTAAGAGAAGGTAAAGATAAAAGACAACTGAATAATCCTATTCGTTTTCTCCAGAACCGGAAACCATCCTTGAATAAGTTCCTTCGAGTTCGTATATAACCATACGATGGTTTTATCCAATGGAAGTGGATGTTCGTAATAATACGGGGTGTTCTGGAGAAAAGGGTAAAAGAGGGAGTGGCAATGAGGTATGCAACTCTGACAATCCAAAAGCCAGTGTTATAAGAAAGTTCGGTTAATCATGGTCATTGAGTCATAGTACAGGGTCGGGCCATGGTCGCTGCCAAAGAGAGAGAAAAGAAACACTCAGTGTGCACTCTAACCTAGATCAGAATGGTTATCAATTTATCTAATCAGGAAACCTCCCACTGTAACCTCAAATTCTTCTCCAAACCTGAAAGAAGAATTAGTCGGGATCACCCGAGGAGTAAACCAGCTCATCAGTAGGAATCGGAATCCAACTATCATCGCATGATAACGTGATGGAATCCACTCACGTTATCACACTCCAGAAGGTATGCGCATATCTGGCAAGTTTCAGTTTCTTTAGAAACTCCCGATGTAATTTTTACCCCATGCTCTTATGACCTTGACTTTGGCCAACAAATCAAAAGTCACATGTCAAGTTCTACCCGTCATTATCTAGGTTAATTTGAACCCACTCGTACCTACCCTTGACTTTGGCCAACAAAGCAGTACGACTGTCCCAAACCAACGCATCTATCTATGCTGCAGAAAAGTAACAAATAGCTACCATACACTATGCCTTGACTTTGGCCAACAAACATAGCATGAATACTAAGTGCTACCCGTCTGAAATGATGGAGGGCTACGAATGGTTTTTGGCGAAAAACCTTTGACGTAATGAACTTGATATCGTTGAAGGAACCGGATAGCTTTTTATAAAAATATAGTGGCGAAAACCTTTGCTAAAGAGGTCACTCCCGGTGAAAGGATCTCGGCTCTTTCCTCGTAGAATGAGGTGCAGGATATTCCAACTGAATACCACGATGCAAAACAAAAGGTAATCGTCTATAGTGAAGTTATTACCCTGACGCAAACTTCTGTCCAAGGGGTCACTCCCGGTGAAGGGATCTCGGCCCTTGCCTCGTCGACTAAGGTGCAGGATATTCCAACTGAATACCACTGTGCAAAACAAAAGAGAACGTCCTTGCAATAACAGCTTTTTGAAAAATATTCCAACAACATCAGAATAGGTTTCTTTAGCTTGCATTGATCCGAATTAATGCAGTCCCATCAATTGATCACACCACAAAAGAACGAAAATATGATGTACGTATATGCCATCCGCATTCGCCACTGGGTCCTGTCATTACCCGTTAGGTTACTTAACTAACGACAGAGCGGGGACTGGACTAGCGCGGGTGTAAAACATATACAACATCTACTAGTATATATATCAATATATAATTTTCGCTCATGGCGTGATAAAATGCAACATCACAGAAATGTAATAAGCATCACAGAACAATACAGATAATCTAGGATCCCCGGGTTTCATAGAGCCGCTACTGAAACCCGACGTTCCCCTGGTCGTGTGGATAGCCTGTGCAATGAAATCCTAGACCTCTACGGGTGCGGCAAGTTACCCGCCAAAACCTAAAGCGAGGCAGCCCCCTTCAACAAAATGAATGGACCACCCAACACTTCACGGAATACGGTAACTTGGGCACCCCTCCTTGGGCCAACCTATACCTCCTACGAGTGCGGCGAATAGCCCGCCAATTCTAGAGTAAAGCCCCCTCCGTCTCAAACCCATGAGATGCGAGCTCGTTGCCCTCTAGAACCCTGCTATCCGTTCACCCCACCGCGGGGTAATCCTAGTACAGAAAGTAAAATATATACAACGGGTACATCGACCTCAGCCCAGTCGTGCCCCAAAAGAATAATATACAAAGAGGCAGTGACGGCAGTCAACATGTCGGACGCTCGCCCCGCAATATTAAATGTACAAATACAACCAAACTGTACTATCATTGCATCCAGGCTATCCACCGTGACAAATCGGCAACATCACAGCACAACACAGAACATCAATGTGAATGTCACGTTCGCAAATCCGTCTAAAAGAACTATAGCAATTAGACAAGATTTACCGCTCGAATGATATTCACGGTCGCAGATATAATGTAAATACTGTGAACTAATATATTTAAAATTTTCGATCGACAAAATTTCCCCGAAGTGGGCCCCAAGCACAATTCCCAGTACTCAAACAAATCTAGGCCCAAACAAAAAATACCAGAAACCCCATTTCCATGTAAGAGACCACTGTGGAAATTTTGGTGGACTGATGCTACAGTACGGCGGCGGAACCGTGGCCAAAACGTGGGTACGGCCGCGGTTCCGCCACGCTACAGTGAAATCAGCCTACAAAATTTCTGCAGTTTTCTTAGAAAAGCCTGCCTAATTTTCTGAAATACTCAAAATGATTTTTTGAAGACAATAAAAATTCGATAGAAACTTCATGATTGGAAATGCAGTTTTGGAAAATTTCGTTCGATCGAAGTTCTAAACACGTTAGAGCAAGCTAGTAAAGGTGTAATACCCTGCCCCTTTTATACCAAAACCTGTATTTTGTTACTCTAGAATTCTATTTATTTTTATTTATTTATTTTATTTATAATTTTTATTTGTAATTTTATTTATTTTATTTATAAAATTATTTCTTACTAAACCCCATTTTTCTTTTATCAATAAAAAACCCAAACCCTATTCTTTTTATCCTATATTTTCTTTACCCCCAGCCCATCCCTTTATTTAATTAATTCATTCAAATTCCCAAGCCCATTCCTTTATCATTTCATAAACTAAAATCCCTTTAATTCCCTCAGCCCCTCAGTCCGGCCCACATCATTCCCCATTTCCTATTTAATTTTTCTCAGGCCCGCTCCCGTTTCAGCCCACAACCGCACCCGCTTCATCTACCCGACCCGCCACCAACAGTGCCTTCTCCCCCAACGGCTATTTTCTGGTTCCCGCGCGCGTTTTCTGCCGTTGCGCCCACGTCGCCGCCCGAAACACGCCGTGCCTCGCTCGCGAGCGTTACCACGACGTGCGCCCTCGTCGCCTCCCTTCTCTCTCACTCGTTCTCCTTCCTCCTCCTCTCTCGCTCCCACTCTCGAGCCCACGCCCACGCCCCCTCCATCGCCATCACCCTCACCTCCACCACCCACTTCTCCTCTAACCACCACACTCCGCTGCTCTGGACCATCGAGACCTCCTCATCTCCTCCACCTAGTCACCAAACTCTTCCACTCACCCACAGCACGCACCTGAGCTCTACACCGCCTGCACCCGAGCTCCACACCGCCTGCACCCGAGCCGACCTCCCCCCCACCATCGTCTCAACCACCGCCGGCATCACCCATCCCTCCGACCTCGCCTTCCTTCCTCTCTTCGCTCACCTCCTTGGCATCACTCTCCCCCTCTCTCTGTTTCCTCTATACTCTCTCTCTCTTCCCCTGCTCCCTCTCTCACACTCTTTGCATACTCTTTCTCTCTCTGTGATCTCTCTCTCTCTCTCTCTCTGTGATCTCTCTCTGATCCCTCACTCTCTGTCCCTCTCTATTTTCTCTCTCTCACTCTCTCAAATCTCTCTCTAATCCTTTCACTCTCTCCCTCAACCTCTCTGTCTTCCCCCTCACTCAAATCTCTCAATCTCTCACTCTCTCTCTCTACAACCCTCACACTCTCTGCCTCTCTCTCCCTGCACACTCCTTCTCTCTCCCTCACTCCCATCACTCGCCCCCTCCTCTCTCTCTTCCGCTCCCTCTTTCGAACCTACATCCCGAGCACCTCACCTGAACCCCGCCAACAACCTCCACCTTATTGCAACCACCATCGCCCCCACAAGCCGAGTAGAGATCACCACAAAACATTCAAGCTTTGGCATTTCATCGAGCACTTTTCATACGTCGTCGATCACTGCTGTCTCGGTCGTCGCCGCTGCTGCCGTACAACCCCGAGACGTTCCCAAACAAGTATTTTACTTGCTTACATGCTATATACTCAAGTTACAATCTTTAATTACATAGATCATAAAGTTACAATTTTAGATCAATTATCTGCCATACCAGTTCGACGTGTGTTCCCAATGAAAATACTCACCTAATTTGATGGAACTCATTGGTATAGTTTGGCCCGTATTGATGTGAATCTAGTGTGTGAATTTTATTGGAAAATATGACCGTTAACGACTAAAACAACTACCCTCAAGTTTACTCGTAAAACTGGAATTTCCTCGTACCTGAAAACCGTTAAAATCACCATAAATTATATACACACTGGAACGATGCGCTCGAGGGCTTAAATCGAAGACGACTTGACGAAATATAATCCTATACAAGTTTCTATTAGTTTCTGTACTTAAATGGTGACAATATTTGGATCGGAGTGCGACTCTCGACTGCAGTCCAGAGCGACTCCAGTTGTTGTTTACTGTCCCGTAATGAACACCACCCTGTTTACTTAACTTGTAGGTTGCGGAACTCCACTGTTTATTATAGGTGAATCTGTTAGATAGAAAACGCAAGTGGTTTCATCCTATTTCGTTATCGTTTGTTAATTAATCTGTAATTTAAAAGATGGGGACGTATAACAGTCTCAGCAGAATCAGAACTGACATATTGGTATTGAACAGTGTATATCTCCTGACGTACAGATGCAATTGAGAATCCTTCTATTGCATTGAAAACCTTACTGAAAACCCTAGATTTTATTCAACTGTAGAATCGCTAAATTCTGGTCCCAACTGGGATTAAAATGCGTTGCGAAAAGTACTTCCGATTCTGAAACCGGATTTCCAGCCGTGAACGCTTAAAAGGAAATGGCCATAACTAATGATCCTGAAACCCGATTGCCGTGAAACTAAATTCGCTAGTTAGATAATTAATCATACTATTTATTCTCTTTTTATCATTTCGCTAAACTGTACGCGTTTTATTCATGATAAATATTGCAAGTGGTAGAATACTGATTTATAATATCTTAATCATGCTTTATATACCGTTTCCTCATCATATCATACTTACGTCATTGCATTGATAACGTAGTGATCATGTGTATTAACCAGTGTTAGGTATTAGTGATAATTGTGGCAAGTACGTTAGTGTTCGTGTATAAGTGAATAAGTGAAAGTGACACGTACTTGTATACAATCAGTGAACCTTATTATTCTATTGCATTGTCGACGTCTGTGAGACGCGTGTACGTGTGACTATAAGTGGTATGGGACACTTATGGAAGCTCTTACATGGGTGTCACAGATAAAGCACCAGACACTGCCATTTATCTTAGGTATTAGTCGGGACGTGCTTGATGGATGTCCTGCCTCCAGTTCTCGCGCAGACTTGCCACAGACCGATTGGTATTTAGGGTTATGGTTAGCGTTTGATGTAGACCACGGGGTGTGGGGTAGTTTAAGTATGAGTTCAACAGAATCTTGAGAGTCCCATGCCGGCTTATATATTTAGGGAGATATATGGAGATTTACAGGGTACGTGATTATTACCGTGATATACATGTTGGGCCCGTGGTCCCTTGCCCTTGGGTTCTACCCTTGGGTGGAGGACACTCGCGAGTGGTTGACTCTCACACTTGGACTGACGATAGGCTTAGTGACATGTACAGTGAGACTTAGAGACTGATAGGGATGATAGCATCGATATACATACTTACTGTGTTGACATACGTGGCATATCATTCTACTGCTTTTACTGTTCCGCTGCATTGATTACTGCATGTTCATACCTATACCGTCATTGGTTTACTGTATATATATTTATTACTGTTAGAGTTATCACTTGGATTTATAAATTATATTGCTATTGTGTCTCTCTGACGACCTGAGTATGCATGCTCAGTGTGAGGAGAAGATTTAGCCTGGATCAGGACTAGACGTGCATTACAGACATCTTGATTAGCTATCCAGGTTTATACCCTTCTGTTTCCCATCAGGTCAGTTCTTTATATTACCTTGTTCAGTTACTGCATTTCTCATTACCTGCGCATTATTTACTGGTTACCATGTAGAACTAGAAGCCGAAGTGTGACTACGGCAGGATATTCCTTGACCGTAGGAGTATGGCTGGCCTTGTCTACCCCTCGTATTCCGTATTTTGGGAAGTGGGGCGTGACATGGTTTAGTTGGTATCAAAGCCAGGTTTTACTTCGATTGGGATTGCAGTTTCCGTGTATAGCTTGACAATCTAAGACATCCCTTGGTCTAGGTTGTAAGCTTGTTATTCTTGATCCATATTCACATTGAGTGTTCTACTATCCATTTGCTAGGGTTTCAGGTGACTTGGCAAGTTTCGTGGTTGTAATTGTCAACTACATCACGGTTACACTACCATACTCTGTTTAAGTGATTTAGATTCATACAGTCGATTTTCCACTTGTAACGAATTTTATCACATCGGATATTCTTGAATCTTTGTCCAGTCCATATCAAATTTTGATTTTTATAGCTTGTGCCTCATATCATCCTCAAAATTGTTGGTTCAGGATCATGTCTTCCAGCAACTCTTCCTTTATCTCCACTCCCCAGAATTAGACCGTTGAGATCCTGAGTGTACTTCAAGGTCTGAAGGAAGCCTAGAAGCGAACGAACGACTTGTTAGTTGAAGGACTGAGAAGGCAGGTGAATCAGGCACCAGCGGGAGTCTCCAATCATAAAGGGATCCCCGTTAGACGAGGAAAAGAGAAGAAGATGAAACGCCAATTTGTTTCCCCGCGACAGAAGCAGCAGAAGACCCCATGTTGTGGGTACTGTAAGAGGCCAGGACATCTTCAGAGGGATTGTCGCCGCGCCCAAAGGAAATGTCTGATATGCGGGTCCAACAAACATCTCATCAACGGTTTCCCAGAAAGGAAAGAACTACAAGGAGGAGACTCGTCCACACTCCCCACTTCTGCCAAGTGAGGATTACTGCGTAGTTCGAATTTCGAGGATAAAGCGGACCCAACACAGGATTCAACTCGCGTGACGAGAAGGCAGCGGTCTAGCAATCAAAGAAGAATTTTCATGTTTTCCAATTTTAGTATTATGTTGTCATCCTCTTATAAACATTTCTTTCCGTTTGAAACTTTGTATCGGTCGAACTTTTAGTTGAATGAAATAAAAACTTGAATCGTAATATATGTATCATTCTCTTGTTCCTCCCCTTATACATATTATTCATTAACACAGCATTTTAATCTTGATTTTTCAGTTCCTGCCACCGCATATCTTTCTATACTTCATGCACTTAGCTATTTTCTTGATGTATTCCACTGTCTAATCATGATTCTTTCTTTTCAAGACATGGCCCACCCTGGAGCAGCGCCGCATCTAGATGAGGATGCACAGTCATGCGTTTCCTTAGACCACACGCTGATGAGTTCTGACGATGAGATCAACGGTCCCCAGATCAATTTCGGAAACAGCGATTCAGAGGACGAAAGAGCAGCCATCCCAGAGTTTGACCTGAGAGGTGATTCCGACGAAGAAGAAGGAGGCCCTGAAGAGAACCCGATAGAGGAAGACCCCGAGGAAGACCCGATAGAAGAAAATCCAGTGGAGGAAAATCCCATGGAAGAGAATCCAGAAGGAGAGAATCATATGGAATCAGATCTCGATGAAGAAGCTCCAGCCGAGGAAGAAGGATCAGAAGATCAAGACTCTACTGTAGAAGAACTCGCAATGGCGATCCCTGTGAGACGATATGGGAATGGACGCCCCTACCTGAGCGCGCGAGCCTACCGCAACCTGCTGAATCTCCACAAGCGCGACTGACGGGATTCCTTTTAGATGTTATCTTTCTGGCCAAATAAAACTGTGTATAGTTTAGGGCCACCTTTCGTCTTTGAGAATGCTTTGTTTAAAATCTTTTGAAATGAAATAAATTATTGAGTTCGCTAATCTATCGATCTTCTTAGTTCCTTTGATGTTTGATTATTTCTTCTATACAATTATTTTCTTACTGAGATCTGTTCACCCCTACTCCTTACATTGTTTAAACCATCACTAAAATTAACTAGTACCACACCCGATTTTTTTAGAGGTCCACCCTTCATCCTTCGTCTGTGCCCCGTTTGAGACCCTTCTGGGAGGAGAACATTTCTTGTGAAATTTCCGAGTTCGCTAACCCTTCAAATTTTTGATTCATATGATATACCGACCGTTATCCTCCCCATACTTACCCCTTGTAGTCCTTTGTTGCTCACCTCTACTTCCTGTACTGACCCGATCCTAATCTCCTTGACCTTCAGCCTAAAGCCGTCACACTCCGACCTTTTGAATGAGCCACACTTCTTTGTAATCCCTGCACTATCTAGCCCTATGTATATTTTTTCCTCTTACCCTAACAATATTTAGAGACACTGTTAATCGAAAATTTAATTTTCATTATTTTGTATTTATCAAAGAGTGCGTGTTATTGATTACTCCGTTTTATGTATTTTAAATACAATATTATTATTCTCATTTTCAGTAGCGCAACCTTACATCGCGCATATTTTCGTTCCATGTTCCTTATTTTCGCTATGTGAGTTTTTTTAGTTATCGGATCGATAAGTTATCCTAAAAATTTTTAACCTACCGATAAATCTTTCGTTACTTTATTTTCGGGTGTTGTGCCTATGTTTACTATTATAAATGATTGTGCCTTATACTCATTATTTCTGCCATACTTATAAGTGCACATATTTGAGTTTCGATTTTATCGTTATTACTATTCTCGTATATATGTAGTTGCTCCTATAGTTAATCCTGCCTTATACCTATTTAGACCTATCTTTTGCATGTTGTTCTTAGATATGTAAACCTCCAAATTTCCTTATCTGCCTATATCAAATAAGGCTTTATGTGTTAGTTTGCAATACAGTAGCTTTCACTTATGTTGGTATAACTTATCGTTTATTTTAAATTTCGAGGACGAAATTTTTGTAAGGGTGGTATGATGTAATACCCTGCCCCTTTTATACCAAAACCTGTATTTTGTTACTCTAGAATTCTATTTATTTTTATTTATTTATTTTATTTATAATTTTTATTTGTAATTTTATTTATTTTATTTATAAAATTATTTCTTACTAAACCCCATTTTTCTTTTATCAATAAAAAACCCAAACCCTATTCTTTTTATCCTATATTTTCTTTACCCCCAGCCCATCCCTTTATTTAATTAATTCATTCAAATTCCCAAGCCCATTCTTTTATCATTTCATAAACTAAAATCCCTTTAATTCCCTCAGCCCCTCAGTCTGGCCCACATCATTCCCCATTTCCTATTTAATTTTTCTCCGGCCCGCTCCCGTTTCAGCCCACAACCGCACCCGCTTCATCTACCCGACCCGCCACCAACAGTGCCTTCTCCCCCAACGGCTATTTTCTGGTTCCCGCGCGCGTTTTCTGCCGTTGCGCCCACGTCGCCGCCCGACACGCGCCGTGTCTCGCTCGCGAGCGTTACCACGACGCGCGCCCTCGTCGCCTCCTTTCTCTCTCACTCGTTCTCCTTCCTCCTCCTCTCTCGCTCCCACTCTCGAGCCCACGCCCCCTCCGTCGCCATCACCCTCACCTCCACCACCCACTTCTCCTCTAACCACCACACTCCGCTGCTCTGGACCATCGAGACCTCCTCATCTCCTCCACCTCGTCACCAAACTCTTCCACTCACCCACAACACGCACCCGAGCTCCACACCGCCTGCACCCGAGCCGACCTCCCTCCCACCATCATCTCAACCACCGCCGGCATCACCCATCCCTCCGACCTCGCCTTCCTCTCTTCGCTCACCTCCTCGGCATCACTCTCCCCCTCTCTCTGTTTCCTCTATACTCTCTCTCTCTCTTCCCCTGCTCTCTCTCTCACACTCTCTGCATACTCTTTCTCTCTCTGTGATCTCTCTCTAATCCCTGACTCTCTGTCCCTCTCTGTTTTCTCTCTCTCACTCTCTTAAATCTCTCTCTCTAATCCTTTCACTCTCTCCTTCAACCTCTCTGTCTTCCCCCTCACTCAAATCTCTCACTCTCTCTCTACAACCCTCACACTCTCTGCCTCTCTCTCCCTGCACACTCCTTCTCTCTCCCTTACTCCCATCGCTCTCCCCCTCCTCTCTCTTTCGCTCCCTCTCTCGAACCCACATCCCGAGCACCTCACCTGAACCCCGCCAGCAACCTCCACCTCATTGCAACCACCATCGCCCCCACAAGCCGAGTAAAGATCACCACAAAACATTCAAGCATTGGCATTTCATCGAGCACTTTTCATACGTCGTCGATCACTGCTGTCTTGGTCATCGCAGCTGCTGCCGTACAACCCCGAGACGTTTCCAGGCAAGTATTTTACTTGCTTGCATGCTATATACTCAAGTTACAATCTTTAATTACATAGATCATAAAGTTACAATTTTAGATCAATTATGTGCCATACCTGTTCGACATGTGTTCCCAATAAAAATACTCACCTAATTTGACGGAACTCATTGGTATAGTTTGGCCCGTATTGATGTGAATCTAGTGTGTGAATTTTATTGGAAAATATGACCGTTAACGACTAAAACAACTACCCTCAAGTTTACTCGTAAAACTGGAATTTCCTCGTACCTGAAAACCGTTAAAATCATCATAAATTATATACACACTGGAACGATGCGCTCGAGGGCTTAAATCGAAGACGACTCGACGAACTATAATCCTATGCAAGTTTCTATTAGTTTCTGTACATAAATGGTGACAAGATTTGGATCGTAGTGCGACTCTAGATTACAGTCCAGAGCGACTCCAGTTGTTGTTTACTGTCCCGTAATGAACACCACCCTGTTTCCTTAACTCGTAGGTTGTGGAACTCCACTGTTTATTATAGGTGAATCTGTTAGATAGACAACGCAAGTGGTTTCATCCTATTTCGTTATCGTTTGTTAATTAATCTGTAATTTAAAAGATGGGGACGTATAACAGTCTCAGCAGAATCAGAACTGACATATTGGTATTGAACAGTGTATATCTCCTGACGTACAGATGCGATTGAGAATCCGTCTATTGCGTTGAAAACCTTACTGAAAACTCTAGATTTCATTCAACTGTAGCGTCGCTAAATTCTGGTCCCAACTGGGATTAAAATGCGTTGCAAAATGGACTTCCGATTCTGAAACCGGATTTCCAGCCGTGAACGCTTAAAAGGAAATGGCCATAACTAATGATCCTGAAACCCGATTGCCGTGAAACCAAATTCGTTGGTTAGATAATTAATCATACTATTTATTCTATTTTTATCATTTCGCTAAACTATACGCGTTTTATTCATGATAAATATTGCAAGTGGTAGAATACTGATTTATAATATCTTAATCATGCTTTATATACCGTTTCCTCATCATATCATACTTACGTCATTGCATTGATAAAGTAGTGATCATTATGTATTAACCAGTGTTAGGTATTAGTGATGATTGTGGCAAGTACGTTAGTGTTCGTGTATAAGTGAATAAGTGAAAGTGACACGTACTTGTATACAATCAGTGAACCTTATTATTCTATTGCATTGTCGACGTCTGTGAGACGCGTGTACGTGTGACTATAAGTGGTATGGGACACTTATGGAAGCTCTTGCATGGGTGTCACAGATAAGGCACCAGACACTGCCATTTATCTTAGGTATTAGTCGGGACGTGCTTGATGGATGTCCTGCCTCCAGTTCTCACGCAGACTTGCCACAGACCGATTGGTATTTAGGGTTATGGTTAGCGTTTGATGTAGACCACGGGGTGTAGGGTAGTTTAAGTGTGAGTTCAACAGAATCTCGGGAGTCCCATGCCGGCTTATATATTTAGGGAGATATATGGAGATTTACAGGGTACGTGATTATTACCGTGATATACATGTTGGGCCCATGGTCCCTTGCCCTTGGGTTCTACCCTTGGGTGGAGGACACTCGCGAGTGGTTGACTCTCACACTTGAACTGACGATAGGTGTAGTGACCTGTACAGTGAGACTTAGAAACTGATAGGGATGATAGCATCGATATACATACTTACTGTGTTGACATACGTGGCATATCATTCTACTGCTTTTACTGTTCCGTTGCATTGATTACTGCATGTTCATACCTATACCGTCATTGGTTTACTGCATATATATTTATTATCACTGTTAGAGTTATCACTTGGATTTATATATTATATTGCTATTGTGTCGCTCTGATGACCTGAGTATGCATGCTCAGTGTGAGGAGAAGATTTAGCCTGGACCAGGACTAGACGTGCATTACAGACATCTTGATTAGCTATCCAGGTTTATACCTTTCTGTTTCCCATCAGGTCAGTTCTTTATATTACCTTATTCAGTTACTGCATTTCTCATTACCTGCGTATTATTTACTGGTTACCATGTAGAACTAGAAGCCGAAGTGTGACTACGGCAGGATATTCTTTGACCGTAGGAGCATGGCTGGCCTTGTCTACCCCTCGTATTCCGTATTTTGGGAAGTGGGGCATGACAAAAGGTTAATGGCGTGGCTCTGATACCATATAAGTCTACGGTAGCGCCCCGGCCGTCTGTCCGAGGCCAAAATGCGGAAACGAAAACTTTTTCAAAACTTGAAACCGGCGCTATCGTATGCTTAAAACCCGGATCGAACCATTAACCTACAACTAGCAACTAGAGAAAGGGTTGGTAAGCTATACCGATCGATCCGTGTCCTTCGGTCTTTGGCCACCATCCCAAGCTCCTCGCGGCATCTCCGAGCTCCGGTCTCCTCGTCGGAAAGGGCACCACATCATCGAGTCTTTTTACGGGCTCCCGCTTCATCCAAAGCAACTCGGGCACGAAGTTCGCTAGCCGACGTGTTTAAGGCGATGTAAAGAATGTGTGTGATAACTTTGTCTCAAGCATCCATTGATTCTCATCACATGAGAGTGTATGGATGGAGGTTAGAGATGATGCCATTAATGAGGAGATAATGAGCTCAAGAAAGAGGAGGAAGAAAAAGAAGTTTTTCTCTCTTTTTCTTTTGTGTTGAGATGATAAGAATGAGAGCTAAACCATCATCATATGGCTGCCCTTCTCTCTCCTCTTATCATTTCATCACATATATCAATCACATAATGTGACACATGCACAAAAAAAGAGACCATGAGTCACCACTTGTGCATGTGTCACAATTAATGCTCCAAATGATGATTTTGAGCTCATTATTTCCATATGCAAACATTAATCCAAATGTTTGCAATAACAAAAAGATACGGCAACATCTAAAGTAAACTCGTGACGGATCACAAGGATCCCTCACCTGTATATACATACCTGCATCCGCATTCCGACCGAATGCAAATGCGATGAGACTAAAATAATCCAACAAATCTAATACTAGGATCCGGCTTAAACCAAAGCCCACTAGTATGATCCTCCCGATCATGATTCGTGCACTACTGCACGTATATGATCGGACCCTGCCATATATCATATGGCCTCTACAACGTTTCGCCCGAAACTTGAGAAACTGTCTGTGGGGGACTCTAAAGACTCGTCAATACTTTGGCTGTGGATTTAACCACTAGCACGTCAGTGGTACTAGCTGGACATAACAGGCTACCGGGTATTGACCAAAAGGGAGGTCGATGAGCGAACTCATCCTGACACCCTACTGAGCCTGTCAGTGACAATATCCGTACAGTCCGGTCCATTCGTCTATGAGCATCGCATAGCGGGCCTAGGGGGTTGGTAAAAGTCAGACCCCCAAAAGCGGTACAAGTCATGTCGGAGTGTAGCCCAGAACACCCTGAGATACTACTGGAATACCTACCAGTAAATCTCCTGCCTTGGCCAAGGACTTCGTGTAATGGCTCTCCTAGACACAGCGCGATCTCACCCCCAATACCGGGAGAGACAAAAACCCTGCCGATCCTCTCACTGCCTCCATGTGGCTCGGGACTGTACCCAACTAAAACCTGTTTACACGACTCCTTTGAGCCGTGGTAGGATAGTAATTAAAGCACAGTGGGAACTCACACGAGACAAATGACGATCTCAGGTCGATGAACTAACCTGTACACATGTCACCAGGGAACTGCTATCTGACGTCAGGTATAATACCAACTAGCATGTTCTCGACGAGTCATGTCCGGTGTACTCATAACCCAATGAGCACCTGTATACATCTTGTTGGATATAGTGCCCTCAAAGTTAATTATTGGATCGCAGGCACGTGATTGCAATGATTGAGGAGGACCTATACCGGTAGTACAGTCTTACTCGAGATGATAGTATGCTATCTGGTTTGCCTTTATCAATCATGTACAGGTTCAGGTGACTGATCACTGTTACACGTTGATAGAGCCCTTAGGATCTTGCTTGAATACCAACAGTATTATGGCGATCATATACGTGAGAGTTGGGTGGTCTATAAGCATATCCTTAATTATGGTCCCTAGTCGTGGGAGTTTCGAGACAGAGCATCGATACTCCGGAGTAGACTAGTGTATACAGTCGAGACCCCGACGAGGGGTGGTGGCCGGTCTCACAAGCCACTGGTGTCAGTTGGATCACCTAAGATGTATGCAGGTGCTCATTGGGTTATGAGTACACCGGACAGGACTCGCCGGGAACCTGCTAGTTGGTATTATACATATCGTCAGATAGCAGTTCCCTGGTGACATGTGTACAGGTTAGTTCATCGATCTGATGTCGTCATTTGTCTCATGTGAGTTCCCACTGTGCTTTGATTTCTACCCTACCACGGCTCAAAGGAGTCGTGCAAACAGGTAGTTTTTGGGTACAATCCCGAGCCACATGGAGGCACGTGAGCGAATCGGCAGGGGATTCGTCTCTCCCGGTATTGGGGGTGGAGATCATGCTGTGTCTAGGAAAGCCATTACACCAAGTCCTTAGCCAAGGCATGTGAGATTTACTGGTAGGTACTCCAGTAGTATCTCAGGGTGTTCAGGGCTTGTCTCCGACACGACTTATACCGCTATTGGGGGTCTAACGTTACTAGCCCCCTAGGCAGGATATGCGATACTCATAGACGAATAGACCGGACTGTATATACATTGTCACTGTTAGGCTCAGTAGGGTTTCCGGATGAGTTCGCTCATCGGCCTCCCTTGAGGTCAGTCCATGGGCAGCCGTTACGCACAGCTAGTGCCGCTGACGGCTTGTGGTTAAACCCACTGCCAGAGTACTGACGAGTCATTAGAGTCCCCCACAGATAGTTTCCCAAGTTCGGGCGAAACGTTGTAGAGGCCGTATGGGTTTATGGCAGGGTTCGAAAAATGCACGTGCGTTTACGCACGTGTCATATTTCGGGCAGATAATACTGGTGGGCTTTGGTTTAAGCCAGATCCATGTATTATACAGAGTAGATATAATATCTTTGTCTCAGTTGCATTTGTATTCGGTTGTAATACAAATGCGGGTATGTTTATACAGTCACGGGGTTGTCCTGAAATTCGTTTCAGGATCGCTTTTGGAAGTTGCCAGTTTCCAGTTTCCGTATTTGACATTCGGTTAAATACGGATTTATCTTTCCGTCACTCTGGTGAGTCATGAGGGTGAGTCATGCTTCTAGATGCTTCTAGATTGGTGACTAGATTCATGCATCTTTCTTTGCATTTATTATATGATGACTAGGTTTTAATGACTCATGCTTTAACATTAATGATTCTTGTTTACCTTAGGATATTTTCTTCATGATAAGCTTTCCTTTGTGGTCACCTCCCTCCTCCTACACTCACCCTCTCTTCCTATATTATGGCCGGCCCCCATTGTGAGTGTGAGGATGATTGATTTCATTATTGATTAAAAAGACTATGGTTTTGGATGCATGGAAATTTGATAACTCATTTCTCATTCCATTTCATTTCGAGTGGCAACTTCATTAACCGATCGTCCACGGCTTTGGACGAAGTGAGACAAAGTATTCAACTCATTCTCTACATCAATTTTGGTCATCTCTTTTAGAAAACTTGACGACCGAGTTGCCTCGGGTCAGAGGCGGGAGCCCGTTTAAAGATCCGTTGACGTGGTGCCACCTGGACGAGGAGATCGGAGATCGACGAGATCGGAGCAACCGCAACAGAGCGTGGGATGATGGTTAAAGAACGAAGGACTCGGATCATTCGGTATAACCTTTCTACCCTCTTTACAGTTTGTTAGTTTAGCAATAATAGCAGATCCGGGTTAAAGTATACGATAGCGCCAGTTAAAAAGTTTTTGTTCCGCATTTGGCGTCTGTAGACGGCCGGGGCGCTACCGTAGATTTACACATCTTAGGTGAACCAACTGACACCGATGGCTTGTGAGACCAGCCACCACCCCTCATCGGGGTCTCGACTGTATACACTAGTCTACTAATGGAGTATCGATGCCCAGTCTCGAAACTCCCACTACTAGGGACCAGTTTAAGGATGTGCTTATAGACTACCCAACTCTCACGTATATGATCGCCATCATACTGCTGGTAGTATAGCAAGAATCCTAAAGGCTCTATCAACGTGTAATAGCGACCTGTAAGGTCACCTAAAGCAGTAAACGATGATAAAGACAAACCATGGTAGCATACTATTCTCTATCAACGTGTAATAGTGAACTACAATGTCACCTAAAGCATGTACACGATGATAAAGACAAACCAGATAGTATACAAACCTCTCGAGTAAGACTGTCCTACCGGTATAGGTCCTCCCTCAAACATTGCAATCACGTGCCTGCGATCCAATAATTGACTCCGATGGCACTATATCCAATATCACGTGCAAAGCACGAGAGCACTAGCGCTCAGAGTTAAAAACTCTGAGACAGCGCCAAGAGTTAAAAACTCTGAGGCAGCGCATCACGTGCAAAGCACGAGAGCGCTAGCGCTCAGAGTTAAAAACTCTGAGACAGCGCCAGAATAAAAAGTTCTCCACCCTTGGATCAAAGATCCAACGGAGATGATAAATTATCAGAGCACAGAATTAAATTCTGATTGAGGAAATACTCCTCAAATCTTTCTAAATAAGAAAGATTGTGCTCTGTAAATCAGAACACCTTTGGATCAATGATCCAATGGTGATTAAAAATCACCAAGATACAGAATTAAATTCTGATTGAGGAAATACTCCTCAAATCTTTCTAAACAAGAAAGATTGTGCTCTGTAAATCAGAGCAATGTTGGATCAAAGATCCAAGGATGATTAAAAATCACCAAAATACAGAATTAAATTCTGATTGAGAAAATACTCCTCAAATCTTTCTAAATAAGAAAGATTGTGCTCTGTAAATCAGAGCACCGTTGGATCAATGATCCAATGGTGATTAAAAATCATCAAAATAAAGAATTAAATTCTGATTGAGAAATATTCCTCAAATCTTTCTAAACAAGAAAGATTGTACTCTGTAAATCAGAGCACCGTTGGATCAAAGATCCAATGGTGATTAAAAAAATCACTAAGATACAGAATAAGCTCTGTATGGGAAAATATTTTCCCAATCTTGTTAAAAACAAGAAAAATGTCTTCTGTAAAACAGAAGTTCTTAGATCAAAGATCCAACGGTGGATAAATTCCCCAAATCAATTAAAAAATCTCTCAATGAGAGATTTCCTTAACTGAATCAATAAATCAGCCTCCCCTATATAAAGGACCCAAGACTTCAAGTCTTGTACAGAGGAACCCCCCCATAAACTTCAAACTTCAGAGACGAGGGCAATTTCTTCTCAAGGTAAATAACAATAAGTGAGATCACGACATCTCCTCCATATTTGAGAGTTTAACTCTCACATCAGAAGAACTCGGTTCTTCTTCCAGATCTCAGATCTATAAGACAAAGTCTTTCACAAGTTAAGAGAGATCATAGCATCTCCTCCATATTTAAGAGTTTAACTCTCATATAAAGAGTACTTAGTTCTTTTTCCAGATCTCAGATTTATAAGACAAAGTCTTTCATAAGTGAGAATTTAATTCTCAAAGAATTGAACTGAGCATAACAGAAAATTCAGTGCTTAGCACTCAAAGTCTGGCACTCAGCGCCAAGCGCTCCACGTGCTCTTCACGCGAGCGCTATTTTATAAGAAGCGCTTAGCACTCCAAGTCTGGCGCTCAGCGCCGAGCGCTCCACGTGCTCCTCACGTGGGCGCTATTTTAAAAGGAGCGCTTAGCACTCCAAGTCTGGCGCTCAGCGCCAAGCGCTCCACGTGCTCTTCACGTGGGCGCTATTTTATAAGAAGCGCTTTAGCACCCCAAGTCTGGCGCTCGGCGCCGAGCGCTCCACGTGCCCCTCACGTGGGCGCTGATGAAATAAAGAGCGCTCTGTAAATAGAGCACAGCGCCATAAAGAGTGTTCAACGCTCAATAAAAAACAAAAAGAAAGAGGGGTGTCAGAACCCAAATCAATACTCGGCATTGTTGAACAAAAAGGGAGCGAGCCCAAACAAGTGTTCAACACTTTATTCAAAACTGAGTGGACTGAGCCCAAGTTGGCCACAAGTCCCTAATTCAGATCAACCAAGCCCATATGCTCACAATTTCTCTAATTGGTCCTAGTCCCAAACCTGACTACAGACCTCCCAAACAACATTAGTTCAAGGGTACATCTCTTCACACCTCTGATATGTGTCGTTGTAATTCTTCAAGTCTTCAGAGAGGTGGCGGGTCCCGACAACCGGAAACTCTATGGACTATGATGTCCTTAAACTCCATGGACTATGATGTCCTTATACCCAATGGACCGCAACGTCCCTAAACTAAACTCTATGGACTATGATGTCCTTAAACATGGATTATGATGTCCTTAAACTCTATGGACTATGATGTCCTTAAACCCAATGGACCGCAACGTCTCTAAACAAAACTCTATGGACTATGATGTCCTTAAACTCCATGGTCTATGGTGTCCTTAAACTCCATGGACTATGATGTCCTTAAACCCAATGGACCACAACGTGCCTAAACTAAACTCTATGGACTATGATGTCCTTAAACATGGACTATGATATCCTTAAACTCTATGGACTGTGATGTCCTTAAACCCAATGGACCGCAACATCCCTAAACTAAACTCTATGGACTATGATGTCCTTAAACTCTATGGACTATGATGTCCTTAAACCCAATGGACCGCAACGTCCCTAAACTAAACTCTATGGACTATGATGTCCTTAAACTCCATGGACTATGATGTCCTTAAACCCAATGGACCGCAACGTCCCTAAACTAAACTCCATGGATTATGATGTCCTTAAACATGGACTATGACGTCCTTAAACTCCATGGACTATGATGTACTTAAACCCAATGGACCGCAACATCCCTAAACTAAACTCCATGGATTATGATGTCCTTAAACATGGACTATGATGTCCTTAAACTCCATGGACTATGATGTCCTTAAACCCAATGGACCGCAACGTCTCTAAACTAAAGCAATAGAGCCCAAATGCTCTTTTGTTGGATCTAAATGATCCCAAAATCCTGTTGAGTAGATCTTAGTCTAAAATTAGACTAACATATCCTCAACAACTATTTAAGTTGATCTTAATCTCAAACGAGATTAACGAGTCTTAAATCAACCAAACCCAAATCTAAGAAAATACGGATTTGGACTAATCCCTGCCCTATGGGCGACGACAGAAATTAGTCACCGTATACAATCCACGGACAACCTAAAACAAAACAAATACATACGACATGAAGTGAACATCTGGAGCAGGAGAAAGTGGTTACCGTTACGCGGTAACGTAATTAACTGCAGGGGCTTGCGCCTGCAGGGAAGAGCGTCCCCACAATCAAAAACCCCTCGCAAACGAGGGGGAATCTGACGAAGTCTGATACAACGATCGCATCGGTTTAAACCTTCGATACATGGTGTCATAAATTAACTTGGCATCTTCGGAGAGGTAGACAGATAAAACCAAATAGCATCTGCCCCCAAAATTCAAGCCAGACGTCCTAACGTTCCGGTCACGTCTTTCGGCGGTAAACAGACCCCTTCGGATGCTTCCTTCCGTGTGGACTTTGCCACACCTCCAGATATATTGCACGCATATTTATTTTGAATGTAATATTATAAATATACATGCATATTCATATCAAAATTACTTACATAGTCAATATTTGATTGTCTAGCTATTGATGGTGCGTCCACATCAGGGACTGAGGCCACTCCCGCACGTC
Source organism: Agapanthus africanus (assembly GCA_030015575.1). Taxonomy (NCBI): domain Eukaryota; kingdom Viridiplantae; phylum Streptophyta; class Magnoliopsida; order Asparagales; family Amaryllidaceae; genus Agapanthus; species Agapanthus africanus. The sequence goes on from JASDDO010000028.1 coordinate 113,657,440, forward strand.
CAGGTATGTTGCACGCATATTCATTTTGAATGTAATATTATAGATATACATGCATATTCATGTCAAAATTACTTACATAGTCAATGTTTGTTGGTGGTGCACCCACATGAGGGACAGAGGCCACTCCCGCACCTCCAGGTATGTTTATATATCATATAGTGCATGTATATTGATTTAGAATGCTATCTCATAAATATACATACATTCTTTTTGCTTTTACGTACTTACATCTCGGGCTGTAGGTGGTGCTTCCATATCTCGGGCAGAGGCCACCACCGCACCTGCGGGTATGTTTATATATTCTATAGTGTAAACATGTTGATTTAGAATGTTATATTATTGATATACACATTCTTTTTGCAATTACTTATATAGTCAATGTTTGATTGTCTAATTATATGTGGTGCGTCCACGTCTGGTGCAGGGGTCACTCCCGTCACTTCCATACCCTCCGCTCAGTCTACAGGTTTGTATGAATAAATATAAAATATTTATTCATTTTACATATCCTTTAAGAATAAATATGAACTTCATGTAATTTTATCGATGTTTATTTTCTAGTTGGAGATGCGTCCACGTCCGGGTCACCGGTTGTTCCTCACCGGAGAAACTATCATCCCGCTCGTGCTGCAGCCCGGGTTCAGGCTCGTGCTTCTATCGCCGGGGGTATATATCACACTTCAATTTTCGTTAAACCTTGATTTCTTAATACCACTTTGTCTTAATATTGATTGTCTTGATATTTCTTGTAGATGCAGGGCATCCCCATCCCGAGAGGGGGACTCGAGGCCCGAATCAGTCCCACAGGCTAAGGCCTGACAGAGCTAGGGGAGGCAGCATTCCCCCTCTTCTTTACCACTAATTATCGCCATACCGGCGATTATGCCGAGAGGTTCGGCCGGCATATGGTGGATGAGAGCCGTCTCGTGAAGAAGTATCCACTTCACGTTGAGTGGGGCGACCAGCACCGGCGCTCATTTGCCCTCTTCTGGGATCAGGCTCGGGTATTAATATATAGTTTCATTTGACTTACCCAATATATTTATTATTATTTAACACTTGCAATTTAATAACATTGTTTTTTTTGTATTTGCGGTTGGATTACGACTTTCAGCCTGTACCCGACCCTGATCACCTTGAGAGAATGATCGATCTTCACGCTCTGTACCATGGCCTGATGAAGAACATGCAATCAAAGGTCCGATACAATAGGAACGAGCTGAAGATTGACTGCTATTCCCTGTGGATGGCAACCCCCGAGGTAGAGAGAGCGGCTCTCCTATATACTCCGGCCTTTGCGAGAGTCGACGTAGATACATGGCCTCTCTTGTGCCAATATTTCGACTCTCAGCGCAAACAGGTTTGTATTTTAAATGTAATTCATTATTTAGTATATAATTTTATTTTTTTTGTTGCTTAATTAGAAAACTAAATCTGAATGTGTTGTGCAGAAACATACCGATAAAATAAAGAGAATAGGAAGTCGGCGAAGAGGGGTCGCCCCACTTATACAGGTGGCTCGAGGAATATTACTCGTGCCATGGAGTTATCGGTAAATTACAATAGACCTACTGTGATATAATGTAATATTAAGAGTTATTTTATAATATATGTAAATTTTTCGCGAATTGCAGAGAGCTCAGACCCTAGCGCAGGGTGGTATACCGAGGGTGCTGTCCGCGTATCTTGCCGTCCACGGCACCTCGACAGATCCTTCCACGGGCAAGCTTCGATTCCCCGACATCACTACCTAGGAGTATTACGTCAGTGTTAATATTTATTCTAACAGGTTTGAAATTTTTGTTTTGAAAAGTTCAAATTTAAATGATATACTTATATTTTAATGGTTAATGTGGGTGTAGGAGCGGGTGGTGGAGCAGACGGAGGCATCGGGGATCGATTTTACTGGACAGAACGATCCGATGCTGCGACCCCAGTTCTAGACGCCGCACATGGAGGGCACCACGGAAGTTGGGAGAAAGGCCAGGGACTGGGTCCTAGCAGGGCCCATATGAGGTTGGACTCTACTACGGCGGTAACTTCCCTTACCCTCCGTGAGCGACGTCTAGAGCAAGATGTTGCCACCTTGAAGACCACCGTCCAGGAGTTGAAGGAGATGATAATATGTATACTACTTAATAGTAAAATATTATATTATATTATAGATAGTAACTTATCCAATATTAGTTTCCTGGGCTTATTTGGTTGTAGACTTAACTTTGATTAATCTTAAATTGGGATTTCGCAATAACCTGATAATAAAACTATTTCGACTAATACACAGTTCTTACCGTTTATTACACACAAAATTGAACAGATGCGACAGGATACTTCGGCTGCAGATCCACATGCATCTCCTTTGGCTGTGGCTCCGCAAGCCACTACCTCAGCTGCGGTTGCGCAGACCACTCCTGCAGCTCCACAGCTGGCTCAGACTCCCGCACAGTCCGCTTTTTCATTGGTCGAGTTTTTGACGACTCAGGGCTGCACCGAGGAGCAGATGCGCCAGATTACGTCAATTATCAGAGTTGGATGAGCTGGACCGAGCTAGGGTAGCTTTATTTATATTTTTGAGAGTGTATATACTTATCTGATACATATTGTATATATTTTGGACGATAATGGTTGGTGGTTGTTTATGAACGATAATTTATCCTGATATCGTATTCTGTGTGTCTATTTCTATTATATATTATGCGTGACATGGTTGATTATGAATATTTCTGTATTATGTCTATTTCTATTATATTTATCCTGATATCGTATGATGTATATATTATTGTGCACAGGGCGGGTTAAAAACAGGAAGCCCTTTTTTTTTAAAAACCTGATATTATGTCCCTACGGATAAAGCCGTAGGGCTATCAGTTGCACCTACGGATTAATCCGTAGGTCCAATGTTTGCCCCTACATATTTATCCGTAGGGACAAAATATCAGGATAACTGATATTTTGCCCCTATGGACTTAGTAACAGGAGTTACACACTTGCCCCTGTTGAGGTAAAAATTTACACCCCGGTTGACCGAGTCAAAGTCAAGGTCAACCCTCAAGCTAGGTGGGCCCAAGCCCAGGTCAAGCGGGCCTATGCCCAAGTCGAGCCCGCGGCCAGCCTCCCCATGCCAACAACAAAATCATATAATAAATAATTTTTATGTAATTTTTTATACATGAATATATGCAAAATGGGCATAAAGCCAATATTTTGTAAGCCCATGGCTTATGTGCAAAAAATGAAATGGCACATGAGCCATGGGATGGGAAAAATGCCATTTTTGTAAAGCCCAAGGGGCTATATGTAAATATGTAAGCCTATAAAAGGCAACATGATGATGAATAAAGGGATACTTTCATTCTCTCAAAAAAAACCTACGGTTTGTATTTCTTTCCCTTTTCTGAAGGTCTCAAACCTTCTTCTTTCTTTTGAATTAAATCAAGAGTTTTACTCTTTCTTTTCAAAAACAAGATAGTTTTTCACCACCAAACCCACAAAGGGGAACTTGGATCTGTCTTTAGATCCCAAAAAGGAGAGATTTTGATATCTCACATCTCTTGATCTTCAAGATCCAGCTAACAGAGGAGGAAGAAGAAGAACCCCTTCCATTAACCCCAAAAACACACTTAGGAGTCCAACTCCACTCTGATTTCTCTTCCGAGAATCTTTTTAGGCTAAAAGCCTATTTTCCTCGCCGGCGCTCAAGCGCAGAGCGCCCACGTACCGACACATGGCGCGCTTGCGCTCAAGCACTCAGCGCTCAAGCTCAAAGCGCCCACGTGCCGACACATGGCGCGCTTGCACAACAGCACCCTGCGCTCGAGCGCAAAGCGCCCACGTGCCAACACGTGGCGCGCTTGTGCTCAAGCGCACGCACTCGAGCGCAAGTCGTCTCAATGCCAACATGTGGCGCGCTTGCGCTCTGGCGCAAGTCGCCCCCGTGCCGACACGTGGCGCACTTGCGCTCAAGCGCCCAGCGCTCAAGCGCAAGTCGCCCCCGTGCCGACACGTGGCGCACTTGCGCTCGAGCGTCAGGTGCTGAAGCGCAAAGCGCCCACGTGCCGACACATGGCGCGCTTGCGCTACAGCGCCTACGCTCAAGCGCGGAGCGCCCACGTGCCGACACGTGGCACGCTAGCACCTGAGCGCACAGCACCTGGGCGCACAGCACCCAAGGCGCTGGCCCCACGCATCCTTTGGATGCCTTTTCCCCTCTTTTTATGTACATACATATACATATACATATACATATGTATACATATTTGCACACACGCGTGCTCCACGACACTGTCCCTGTTAGAAAAAAATTTCTAACGGGGCGCTGCCCCGCACCCCGCAAGGGGGCTGCTAGCCCCCTTGACCCCCAGCCCGCTATCCGAATAGCGGGACCCCCGTAAAAACTCTGCGTGGCTCCCGATATATCCAAAACCCCCTTTCAAAACACAACACACGCACACCGCACATTGAGTTCGCATGACCAGTTTAACCCGTTAATCGGAGGTTCCCTCGCCCCAAAGGCGAGGGGTAATTAACGGTAGCTTAGTCCGCGGCTGCCGGAGATTCGGATCCCCACAATCAATAAACCCCGGCCTACCCCAGAAAGGGGGAATCTGTAGTACGCCTGAAAAACGCACGCGTATTCCCATCTCAATGGGGTGACGAAAAACACCCTACAGATTCTGGCACGCCCGGTGGGACCTATCTCTCCTCCCATATTTCGGGTTAAGCATTCATGCGAACTCAATCAATATACATATCGATATTTATACTAAAATAATGCCCTTTCATGCAGGTTCTTAAGCAATCACTTCTCAACGATGTCTCCAAAGATGAACTCAGCTCCCATCTCATACACGATGAAGATGGACTCTCGGACGGTCCTCCCGGCCAGTCTCGGGCGAAAATGGGAAGAGCCGTTGCTACCATTCGGCTCTATTCTATTCGTGTCAGCTACCGCCATCCCATCTCCTCAAGCTCCGGTAACAGTCAAACCGGCCCCGAAAGGCAAGAGGCCAAATGTGGTGGTCTCGAGGGCGCCCCAACCCAAACGCAAATCTGTTTCCGAACGACTCTCCATCGCTCCAGCTGTGGGCAAGGACATCAACGTCAACAAGGCAGCGGGGCATCTCAGGCAAGCTCCAGCGGTACCCTCGACAACTGCTCGATCGAGTGTCTTTTCTAAGCTCCCCGCTAATCGACTCACGGTGGCTTCCCAGGAAATGGATGCCCGCCAAGCCCTTAAAATTGAGAAGCTAAGACAGAAAAGGCTCAGATATAGAGCCAACAAAAGGGCTAGAGCTCCTGCTAGGCTGAACCTCATGAGATTTGAAGAACAGGGCTACCCCGACAAAGATGAGGAAATGGCTGGGTATGTGGTCCGCACTGTCTACATGGTGGGCACGCGCAGTAAGAGCAAGTACGGAGCCACCACATCTCGAATCCAATCTGGCTTGAATGTGGTTGCCGCTTCCCAAGAACAGCCGCCTCCGCTGGGTGATGAAAACCCTGTCGATGAGGATGATAGGCGGAAAGACCCTTCGGTCCATGAGGAGTCGGGCTCGGAAAGCGAAGAAGAGCCGACTTTCCGCCCCAGGACTGCGGAGCAAGAGCTGTTTCAAGAGCTCCGAAAGCAGCTCAGAAACAAAGACAAGGAGATGGCCAAGCTCTACTCAAAAATTGACGACTTGACAAATGTCGTCCTACAGCTCATGGCCCAACTTGCCTCTCAGCCGCCCAATCAGGCGCAGGGCTCTCATGAGCCGGGAAGCGGTGTCCCGAAACATCCGACACCCGTTCCTTCAAATCCAAAAGTGGGCGAACTACATGAAAATCAGTCGCATCCTATCTCGGGAAATGTCTTGGCTACCGATGACAGTATCCCGCTAACTCAAGATCAAATCATGGATTTGGTTACCGACAAAGTCAAAACCTTGGTAGCCGAAGCCGAAGCGCAAAAAGATGTCAGCAATAGTGGGAGACCATATCCTGCTCGGTATGATCTGGTAGAATTTCCTAGCGGCTATGTCATCCCCAAATTCGGAAGATTCGACGGGACGGGAAATGCAAATCAGCACATCGCCCACTTCAAAGCCTCATGCGGGAACACTGGGGGAAACGATGCGCTTCTCCTCCGCCAGTTCGTTAATAGCTTGACCGATGTTGCTTTCGACTGGTACGCGAGCATACCGGATGGCTCCGTTACTACTTTCGTCCAAATGGAATCTTTGTTTCGACAAAGGTTCATGAGCGTCAGCGATAAGATCACCATTGCCGAGCTCGTAAGGACCAAGCCCAAGAACAACGAAAACAGCACGGATTTTATAACCCGATGGCGCAATCTCTCCGTCAAATGTGAACCGCCGATAGAGCAGGACCAATCTGTCAGTCTCCTTGTCGGAAATCTCAACAATTTGATGGCCCCGTTTCTATGCACCGCGGGTCTCAAAACATTCCAAGAGCTGACCAGGAAAGTTCAGATGCTGGAGCGCTCAAAGCAGGAGTCCTCCTCTGACTCCCAAAATAACAATAGGTCCTGGAGAAACCAAAAGAACGAAAATCGCAAAGGCGGAAATTCCGACGATACTTAATCTTTCAATGCCTCGGCTAACCGAGATAAGCAAGGGTCGAGCGGGCCTAATGCCAACCAGCTTCGGAAGCCAATGTTCGGAGAGGGAGGAGAATCTCCATTGAAAGACAAGCTGGACAAGGTTTATTCCTTCAGAAGGGACAAAATCCGTAAAATATTCAAAGACGCCCTGAGGAACGGTCTACAACTGCCAGAGTCAAAAAGACCGCAGGAAGTAAATAGGGCCGACGACCCCAAATACTGCCCCTATCACAGAGTGATAGGTCATGCCATTGAGGACTGCTTCGTCTTTAAAAATTGGATCGAAAAGCAATACAAGGCAGGAGAGATAGAACTGTCTAAAGGCGTGTTAACAAACAGTCAAGCAGCAACCGCCAATTTCATACAAACGGAGACCGAAGTTCTCCACGAAACCGATTCTCTCAGATGTCTGCCTTTCACTGAAAACAATTGACCACCATGTCACTAAACTGGGAACAGTCGACCTCTAAGTCGTTAAACTGGGAATGTAAAAAAAAGTGTAAATAAAAAAATGTGTAAATAAAAGAAAAATAAAGAAAAGCCGAAATGATGGGGCAACTCGCAATAAAAATCAGCGAGTAAAATAAAGATGAAAATAAAGCCGAAATGATGGGGCAACCGCGAATAAAAGCCGAAATGATGAGGCAATCGCGATCTTCGCGATAAGAAAAGCTGAAATGATAGAGCAATCGCGGTAAAACAAAAACCAAAAAAAAACAAGCAAAACAACGGCGAATGATGAGTCGCTCCTAGTACCATATTCCAGTGCAGCGATGCAGATGCCAACCAAAATCGAATTTCCCAAAAATTCTTCCAGCCCTACGGGTGGTCTCCCAAATTGACTACCGTATACAATCCACGGGCTCAAATAAATCTCACCATGCCCATGCCCCACCGCAATCACCAGTTACACGGCTGGTCTCCGCCTTTGGAATTATGCTCCATTGAGAAGACCCACTCATGTGTCCTTACGATACATGAGGAGAACAAACCTTTGTGGGATCCTTACGACTCACAAAGGGAAAACACACTTAGGAGTCCTCACGACTCATAAGGAGAAAATACACCTGCGGGATCCTTACGACTCGTAGGGAGAAAATGCTTTATGTAACCCTCACGGCCCATAAAATTGAAAAGCCTTAGGCGATAGGGATCTAAACCTGTCTCCTGAGCCATCGCTTTCCAAATCTCATACCCCAATGGCGAATGATGAGTCGCTCCTGGTACCATATTCCAGTGCAGCGATGTAGACGCCAACCAAATTCCAGATTCAAATCCCAAATGGCGAATGATGAGTCGCTCCTGGTACCATATTCCAGTGCAGCGATGCAGACGCCAACCAAATTCCAACACCCATACCCCAACGGCGAATGATGAGTCACTCCTGGTACCATATTCCAGTGCAGCGATGCAGACGCCGACAAAGTCCCGAAAAATTTCCGGCCCTACGGTCTGGATCATACATCCTCCAAAACCGTATACAATCCACGGGCGTAAAACAATCCCAATCTCTCCCAAGTCCTATCGGTGAGACCACATTCAAAGTCCCACCAAATAAATAAAATAAAATAAAATTAAAATTAAAAAAATGGTATGTCCACAAGCAAAATGGGCATGGATGAAAACCCGAAAGGGCTCCGTGAGTAAAAACAGCAGGACTGCCGGCGAGTTTGTGAAAACCCGAAAGGGCGCAAACTCGTGAAAAAGAGAAGAAATGCACTCACAAAGTTCTCTCGGCTTTATGAGGAGAAAATTCCCGCGTGAGATCCTTACGACTCATAAAGGAGCAACACACTTAGGAGTCCCCACGACTCCTAAGGAGAAAATACACCTACGGGATCCTTACGACTCGTAGGGAGAAAATGCTTTGTGAGACCTTTACGGCTCACAAAATTGAAAAGTCTTAGGTGATAGGGACCTAAAACCTGTCTCCTAAGCCATCGCTTCCTGATAAGCAAACGCAAATGATGATTCGCTCTTGGTACCATATTCCAGTGTAGCGATGCTGATGCCAAACAAAAAAAAACCTAATCCCAAAATCCTCTCAAAGGCAAATGATGATTCGCTTCTGGTACTATATTCCAGTATAGCGATGCTGATGTCAACCCAAATAAAATCAAACCAACAACCTCTACGACGGAATTATACTCCGTCCCAGAATTTACCCCGTGTCGGAATAATGCTTCGCCTCGAGATATCTACCTTTCCTGCCGGAATTATGCTCCGCCTCGGAATCAAATCAACCAACCAGCTCTGCGTTGGAACCATACTTCGTCTCAGAGTGTACCCCGCATCGAAATCAAGCTTCGCCTCGGTGTATCTGCCTTCCCTGTCGAAATTATGCTTCGGCTCGGAATCAACCAGCATCCTCCTCATCGGAATTATGCTCCGCCTCGGAATCAAGTCAATCAACGTGCTCTGCGTCGGAATCATACTTCGTCTCAGAGTGTACCCCGTGTCGAAATCATGCTTCGCCTCGGTGTATCTGCCTTCCCTGTCGAAATTATGCTTCGTCTCGGAATCAAGTCGGGCAACAAGCTCTGCGCCGAAATCATGCTTCGCCTGGGAATCAACCTCTACATCGAAATTATGCTTCGGTCAGGATGTCTGCCGCTCATCGGAATGATGCTCCGATCCCCTGGAATGATGCTCCGATCCTTGGAATCATGCTCCGCTCATCGGAATGATGCTCCGATCCCCCGGAATCATGCTCCGCTCATCGGAATGATGCTCCGATCCTTGGAATCATGCTCCGCTCATCGGAATGATGCTCCGACCCTGGAATCATGCTCCTCTCTTCGGATTGATGCTCCAAACCCTGGAATCATGCTCCGCTCATCGGAATGATGCTCCGATCCCCTGGAATCATGCTCTGCTCACCGGAATGATGCTTCGACCTTGGAATCATGCTCCGCACTTCGGAATGATGCTCCGATCCCCTGGAATCATGCTCCGCTCATCGGAATGATGCTCCGATCCCCTGGAATTATGCTCCGCAAATCGGAATGATGCTCCGACCCTGGAATTATGCTTCGATCCTTGGAATTATGCTCCGCTCATCGGAATGATGCTCCGATCCCTGGAATGATGCTCCGCTCTTCGGAATGATGCTCCGATCCTTGGAATCATGCTCCTCTCTTTGGATTGATGCTCCGAACCTTGGAATCATGCTCCGCTCATCGGAATCATGCTCCGATCCCCTGGAATCATGCTCCGCTCATCGGAATGATGCTCTGACCCTGGAATCATGCTCCGCACTTCGGAATGATGCTCCAATCCCCTGGAATCATGCTCCGCTCATCGGAATGATGCTCCGATCCCCCTGGAATTATGCTCCGCAAATCGGAATGATGCTCCGACCCTGGAATTATGCTCCGATCCTTGGAATTATGCTCCGCTCATCGGAATGATGCTCCGATCCTTAGAATTATGCTCCGCTCATCGGAATGATGCTCCGATCCCTGGAATGATGCTCCGCTCTTCGGAATGATGCTCCGATCCTTGCCTCTACTCTTCGAAATTATGCTTCGACTCTTCGGAATGATGCTCCGACATTGGAATTATGCTCCGCGAATCAGAATGATGCTCCGATCCCCATGAATCATGCTCCCCGGGATGATGCTCCGCCCCCGGAATGATGTTCCACCTCGAAGTCCAGCTTCAAGATCCATCAATTTCGTGCACACAACTCATGCATGCGGTGTGCATTCATTGATAGGGGGCACTTTGTTGGGGTAAAAATTTACACCCTGGTTGACCGAGTCAAAGTCAAGGTCAACCCTCAAGCTAGAAGGGCCCAAGCCCAGGTCAAGCGGGCCCATGCCCAAGTCGAGCCCGCGGCCAGTCTCCCCATGCCAACAACAAAATCATGTAATAAATAATTTTTATGTAATTTTTTATACATGAATATATGCAAAATGGGCATAAAGCCAATATTTTGTAAGCCCATGGCTTATGTGCAAAAAATGAAATGGCACATGAGCCATGGGATGGGCAAAATGCCATTTTTGTAAAGCCCAAGGGGCTATATGTAAATATGTAAACCTATAAAAGGCAACATGATGATGAATAAAGGGATACTTTTATTCTCTCAAAAAAAAACCTACGGTTTGTATTTCTTTCCCTTTTCTGAAGGTCTCAAACCTTCTTCTTTCTTTTGAATTAAATCAAGAGTTTCACTCTTCCTTTTCAAAAACAAGATAGTTTTTCACCACCAAACCCACAAAGGGGAACTTGGATCTGTCTTCAGATCCCAAAAATGAGAGATTTTGAGATCTCACATCTCTTGATCTTCGAGATCCAGCTAACAGAGGAGGAAGAAGAAGAACCCCTTCCATTAACCCCAAAAACACACTTAGGAGTCCAACTCCACTATGATTTCTCTTTCGAGAATCTTTTTAGCCTAAAAGCCTCTTTTCCTCGCCGGCGCTCAAGCGCAGAGCGCCCACGTGCCGACACGTGGCGTGCTTGCGCTCAAGCGCTCAGCGCTCAAGCGCTCAGCGCTCAAGCGCAAATCGTCCACGTGCCGACACGTGGCGCGCTTGCACAACAGCACCCTGCGCTCGAGCGCAAAGCGCCCATGTGCCGACACGTGGCGCGCTTGCGCTCAAGTGCAAACGCTCGAGCGCAAAGCGCCCACGTGCCGACACGTGGCGCGCTTGCGCTCAAGCGCACGCACTCGAGCGCAAGTCGCCTCAGTGCCGACACGTGGCGCGCTTGCGCTCAAGCTCACAGCGCTCTGGCGCAAGTCGCCCCCGTGCCGACACGTGGTGCACTTGCGCTCAAGCGCCCAGCGCTCAAGCGCAAGTCGCCCCCGTGCCGACACGTAGCGCACTTGCGCTCGAGCGTCAGGCGCTGAAGCGCAAAGTGCCCACGTGCCGACACGTGGCGCGCTTGCGCTACAGCGCCCTGCGCTCAAGCGCGGAGCGCCCATGTGTTGACACGTGGCACGCTAGCACCTGAGCGCACAGCGCCCAAGGCGCTGGCCCCACGCATCCTTTGGATGCCTTTTCCCCCTCTTTTTATGTACATACATATACATATACATATACATATGTATACATATTTGCACACACATGTGCTCCACGACACTGTCCCTGTTAGAAAAAAATTTCTAACGGGACGCTGTCCCGCACCCCGTAAGGGGGCTGCTAACCCCCTTGACCCCCAGCCCGCTATCCGGGTAGCGGGACCCCCGTAAAAACTCTGCGTGGCTCCCGATATATCCAAAACCCCCTTTCAAAACACAACACACGCATACCGCACATTGAGTTCGCATGACCAGTTTAACCCGTTAATCGGAGGTTCTCTCGCCCCAAAGGCGAGGGGTAATTAACGGCAGCTTAGTCCGCGGCTGCCGGAGATTCGGATCCCCATAATCAATAAACCTCGGCCTACCCCAGACAGGGGGAATCTGTAGTACGCCTGACAAGCGCGCGCGTATTCCCATCTCAATGGGGTTACGAAAAACACCCTACAGCCCCTACGGATACACCCGTAGGGGCTTATATGTAGACTTACAGCTAACTCCATAGGGGCTGGAAGATGCCCCTACGGATAGCACCGGAGGAGCAAGTATTTTATTTTATAAACCACTAAATTAAATAAATATTTTGTCCCTACGGACTACACCGTAGGTACACAATCCCCTACGCATGCAACCGTAGGAGCAACTTTTACTCTGTAGGGGCATGTTTAGGGCGAAGACTTGCACCTGCGGCGATTGCACCTACGGAGAATTTTCTAGCCCCTACGAATTTATCCGTAGAGGCGGTGCTTTACCCTTACGGATAAAGCCGTAGGGGTAACCCCTTATTGTATTAGTGATCCAAACTGATCTTAGTCTCAAACATGACTAATGATCTCCCATCGATGATATCCAAAATGATATTCATCTCATGTCTCCTAAGCTAATCGTAGTCTCAAATACGACTGACGATTCTTAGGTCCATCACACTTTTTCCCCTCAAATACGGGATTTGGTTCGAGAGTACATCTCTTCACACCTTTGATATATGTCATTGTAATTACTCAACGTCTTCAGAGAGGTGGCGGGCCCCGATGACCAGCAACTTCTTTCATTGATGCACTTCCAAACTGACGTGCACGCCTCAAATCAGATCGTGCCCCAAATTGGGCACATTCCATATCTCCATTGTTCACTCTACCACGTAACAAATAAACGTGCACACAGGGTCAATGATGGACCGAAATGTCCATAAACTAACATCCGCCCACAAATACGGCGATAATGGACCGAAATGTCTTTAAACTAATATTCGCCCCCAAATACGGTAACAAAGGACCGAAACGTCCTTAAACTAACATTTCGCCTCAAACATGGCGATAATGGACCGAGATATTTTTAAACTAAAATAATCGAGCCCAAATGCTAATATGTTTAAGTTGATCTTAATCTCAAATCAGATTAACAATCCTTAAATCAAACCAAACCTAAATCTATGAATATACGGATCTGGACTAATCCACGCCCTACGGGCGGCAACATAAAATAGTCTTCGTATACAATCCACGGGCAACCAAAATAAAACAAATATACACACGACACGAAGTGAACCTCCAGTGCAGGAGAAAGCGGTTATCGTGATGCGGTAACGTAATTAACTGCAAGGGCGTGCACCTAAAGGGAAAAGCGTCCCCACAATCAAAAAAACCCTCGCAAACAAGGGGGAATCTGATAAAGTCTGCTACGACGGTCGCATCTGTCCAAACCTCCGATATACGGTGCCATAAATCAACTTGGTATCTTCGAAGAGGTGGACGGATAAATCCAAATAGCATCTGCCCCCAGGATTCAGGCCAGACGCCCCGACGTCCCGGTCCGTCTTTTGGCGGTGAACAGTGGCATCATCTACACGCCTCTGATATGCCCGCAATTCTCTTTCTGCTGTGATTCTGAAGACAAGAACACTGAAGAGGATTAGCAACGGAAACATGATTCAATAAAACAAGAAGTCGATAAACTATAGGTTCAAGACTGGTAAGGTAGTAGTGTGGCAGGACACGTTTCTAATTCCGGGTTTTCTGGTCAATATATTTGGTTCTATACCCAACTACAAAAAGAAACCAAACCCAGATAACCTAAAACCTATGCTCTCATACCGACTAAACCTTGTCACGCCCCGCTTTCTAAAATACGTAAATACGGTACGTGACAAAGCCAACCATGCAACCTATAGCGAGGAAAAATCCTTGTATAGTCACATTACGGTTGTCAATCAGATATCAAGAATGGTAAATAAAAATCTAACTAACACCAGTCCAATTGCCACGATAAAATAATAACAAGAAAATAACGGAAATGAATGAGGATCCAACAAAAATAATATCCTAGGTACATCGCTTATGGGATTACAACGTTAAACCACAACTAGATAATAAAGTAAAACTAATTAGTAAAGCTCCTCATTTCTCAGCTTGCTTGTCAAAATATTCTCGATCTTTATGCGACAAGATTAAAGGAACTGGACCATGCAAAACCCATACGTCAGTGCATCATAAATATCATAATAATAAACTGAGCAATGTACCATATATGGTGTTATGTGCACAATAATGTATAATTATAAACAAACAATCACAGGTGATATAACGACAGGCGATAGGTATGTCACATGTATTCTAAGGTCTGTGTTTCTAGGTTATCTATCCTAATGGTATTTGAAACTATTAATGTAATCCTCATCGTAACTCAATAGTATATCATGCATGTCCGGGACCACGGTCATTTTTGAGGTAATTTTGCACAACCTCAAAAATTGCAACTACACACGTGATAGTATTAGTAAATGATAAAAAATTATGGATTAATTGTATATCGATAATAATTTGCAACATTATAAGTGTGTGTTATAAATAACAAAATACGGATTGCCTTTATAAAATTGTATGTTGATAATAATTTGCAATAATATATAGATAAGTATATTGAAACTAGCATGTAGCAAGATAAACTTGCCTCGAACGTGAACGCGGCAACGACGAAGATCGAGTAGGAGTGCTCTCGGCCATGTAGATGTGTTTGGCTTCGACTACAGGCGAGGCTCAGCGACGACAAGCGTTGGATGCTCGTCTCGGATCCTTGGTTAGGGTTGTAGCCGAGAGAAGAAGTAGGAGTCGGCAGCTGTAGGATGAAGTACCCGAAGATGGGTTCTTAGGTCGAGATTATGGTACTTGTTACCGATTAGGATGGTTCTTCCAATGAGGTTGCAGGGGAGATGGCCGGAGTTAGAGATGCGTTTGGTTGAGCGGAGAAGATGAGAACGAGGGAGAGGTTGAGGAGGCTATGGGCTTGATGATGACGAAGGTGGCGACGAGTTTCTGGAGGCGAGGGTGGTAATGAGGCGAATGTTTGATCAACGGCGAGTGCTTGAGGCGATCGATGGGTTTTTGGTGAAAAAGGGAGGAGTGACCGACGGCGAGGACTAGCATACGAGGAAGAGGGAGTTGTGATGAAGATGGAGTCGATGATGATGAAAAGCAGATGCTGGCGATGTGATGACGACGAGATGAAGTGATGATGGGATGAAGAGTCGGGGATGGAGCGGTGGCGACGAGGAAAAATAGGTTTGGAGAAGGTAGCGAGGGACGGCGACGACGAGGAGGAGATAATGGTGGATGATGGGGGATAGCGACGAGGTCATGTGAAAAAGGAATCAGCGATGAAGATCAGGTCGGAGGTGAACCGGAGATGGGTGCGAGGGGTTTTAAGGATCGAGAACGAAGAGAAAAAGAGAGAGGGAAAGAACAGAGAGAGGGGGAGGGAGAGAGCGAGAGAGATGTTTTTGTTTAATATTTAATATATAAACTATATTATATATATATTAAGTTATATGTTTTAGTTTTAATGTATATAGATAATATCAAATTAGAACCAGTCTCCACCAAAATTTCATCAAATATATATTTTGGAAAAATAATACATATACGTAAACTTTTAACAATAATGCAAGAATATATTTTAAATAACATATACCCCTAATTTGAGATTTAAAGGATTTAAAAAAATATATCTAGATCTAATAAATATTTGGTATTGGATTATATGATAAATATCAGTATAAAATATGAGATACTGAAATAACCAGATGACAGTTAATATAATTTATCTCTAACGTGTGGTTACCAGAATATATATGCATATAATTTTGATACTAGAAATGTCAGTTATACTAAATTCTCATGGATTTGGTTTACTGATAAATATTAAACAAAAATATTAATCTAGCACCATACTGAGTTTCACACATGCGGGTCGGGTCGGATAACTATCTCTACTATTCGAATTGATCTCAACCCAAATGAATAAAATAAAAGAAATATAAAATAAGTTTTAAAATACCAATTAATATCGTATAGCCATATTAGGGTGTTACACAAAATAATAGGGTGGAGAAGTCGCAGCTCATCGCTGTTTCGGTAGGACGGCTACGTATTTTTGCAGATACCGCGGCGGTCGACAGAGATGCATAGACCGTGGGTTGGTGCCGTTTATGGGGTGCAGGCGGGGTGTATGCCGTGGGTCTTTAGTTTAGTTTTCTTTAATGTGAGATGTGATCTTGTGGGCTTTGATGTATCTTTCTTTTACTTTTCTGTATTTGCTTTAGCTACTTGTTTAGTTAAAGTTATTTTAATGAAATGCGGGGCACTCGTTTAGCCTTCCTTTAATAACAAAACAAGAAAAAAATGCATCAATTTTTGTAAGGATTGGCACTATGTTGATGAGCATACGCCAAGGTATGTTATTGAAATGGAACGTTTTTGTCTATGACTTAATTTACCTAAAATTTGTCTATTTCCAAATTCTAAATTTCCATTTGACATTTTTTAGGCCAAATCGATTATTTATTTGTGCATGATATGATATATGGACGGTTAAGATTTGGTAAAATGTGTGGGGCACATAGCCCTGTGGTGGGTAATATGAGTTTGTGGGGGAAGACCCGAGATCTTCAATTTAGTACTACGAAGAGGGACACGTGGGACCAGTGGTTTTAGTTGTGGTAAAATAAAAAGATTTGGTAAGAAAGAAAGAAAGAATATCCTTAAAATCATATTTCGATTTTCTTTTACTTTGTCAGTGTATGATCGATATGTATGGCGAAAAATCTGTTATGACAAAAAATCTCAAATGGGAATTCTTGGAATCCTTACCAAGTTTAAGTAACCACCGTTTAATTATGACCAGGTCCAAAGACAATGATCGGATACATCACATGTGCCAAAAATTAGTAGATGTTCTTGATATATGGAATATAAGATTAGCAGAAATCCCCGCAATTCTGCGAGTAAAATATCCAAGCAATCATTTCAATGAATCTTACATTAACGTGGTTGGTATATAATAATCATTCTCGGTAATATATATGTGTACAACCGTAGTAGCAGCCGATGACGACGAGCGCAGAGGGCGACAATAAACAGTGGCAACGGTCGGCGATGGTGGAGGGTGGAAGCGAGGGACGGCCGACGGGCGACCGACCAGGGGTGAAGGCCGGGGAGCTCTCTCTCTTTTTCAGCCGGACTCCTTGAGCCAGCCTCTCTGTTTCAATCTCTCGCTTTGGCTCCATCTCAAAGAAAGTATGTACGGATCGGCAAGAGGAGGCCGACGGCGAATGGCAAAATTGCTCTCTTCTCTCTTCTCTCTTGTAGCAAACTAGTTTTGAACCATGGTCTCTTCTTCAAGAGAGAGTTTGAGATCTTCCTGCCGTAAAAGCACGGTTTTTACCATAGTTATTTAGGGATTTGAGTTTTTGCTATCATAAGTTTGAGAAACTATGGTTTTTTCGAGAATATAGTAAAGAGATGGGGATGATAGTGAAGTAAATGAGTTTGTAGAGATTAACGGGATGAATACAGCGGAGTAGGAGATTTTCTTGCTAAGGGTAAACTTGTCATTTTGTGTCTGTTGTTTGCTCCTTTAGATGAAAATAAACGCATGAAATTATACGGTATATAAGTGATGGAAAAAAATATTAAGGTACTTGCATAAAGAAGGGGTGAAATATCGGGGGCTTTTAGTGCAATTTTGCCAGATTTTTTTGATAGGATAAGTGATAAAACATAATTGAAGACTTTGAGACAGATATATAAAAATGCCAAGATTTAAAGGTGGCCATGGTTACGTTTCTCACAAGCCATAAACATGTTAAAAACTATTTACCACCTTTGCTATCCTCCCTCTAACTACCAAGTACATAATGATATCATGCGGATGCTATTGATATCTTGGTATGATTGTCATGCTTTCTGTGATCTATATCAACTATAGTTTTTTCTCTTTCTAAGAAAATAACAAGACCACTACTTTTATATTTTTACATTTCATACATGATGATGTTGTATTTTGTTCAATCATTCTTTTTAGAATCAAAGGGCCGTATGTCTTGTTGGGCAATCATAGAATCACATGTGAGATAAATGGAGAGAACTAAAAATCATTTAGACATAATCATGATTCGGTTGATATCAAACAAATGTTACCACAATTGTGTTCTTGTGTATATTAATATTAATCATGTTACACTTCTTTTGATTGTCTCTCCTTACAGTAATTTATTATAAAGTCATAGGATACAGTGTTTTATTCAATTCATGCAGATTTTAATTTTAAAAAATCATGAAGTTTAATGTAATAAATGTAGCCGGGAATACAATTCAAACAAAGTTTTGCTCGTCTATTACTTGCTAGTGTTTTACAAACCAAGCACATTGTAAATTTCTCCAGATGGTTGCTCTCCAAATCTTTCGTCCATTTATGTTTTTAGCCATCTATATCACTTGATTGACGACAGGTATGTTTCTATATGCATCAGATGAGCGATCAAATCTCTAATATCATGCCTTTTCATTAAAATTAATTATGAGCAGCGAGAGCTCCAAATGTCATTGTCATTCATCATTTTATTATTCTTACAAGAAGTAAAACAGACATATATATATCTCTAATCCAAAGAGTGGGATATCTGTTTCAAAACCCTAGCATGCTCCTTCAACAAGCACACAAACACATCAATCCCTCCCTCTTCTTTCATCGAAGGAAGAAACACAACCACTCCATCAACAGGCACCCAACTAAGCAAGAACCCACACAAATTTCCGCCGCAACCCAAATCCAATTCTTGAAACCTGAACCCTAACCAGCTATCAATTTCCAAATTGGGCAGCATCACGTTTGAACCATAGTCATCGTCAACTGGCAACAGGTCTTCTCCTTCATAGATTGCTCCAAAATCTATCAATGATCTGAAATAGTCGTCTCCGATCTCGAGTTTGGCTTCATGGATTGCTCTTGCAGCCCAAGCTATGCCTTCATCAACGAGGTCTTTGGCATTTGTATTTGGATATGCAGTGAGGACCAAGTTGCCAAAGAACTCATTTGGTACTGGTGGCTTCAACCTGTTAGTGGGAACATATCATGAAAATAATAATTTAAGAGTTGATTTTAAATTTTCCTTACTAATTAATAATAGAAAAATATTTTTAAATAATGAGAATTAAATAAAGATAGAAATTTCCGGCATGTGAATTTCAATCTAACTTATCATCAGATTTTACTTACAAAAATAAATACAATCATGATGCTATAAGCATGCATATGCAGCCTTATTAAAGTTGAGCAAGTGGTCTGATTTTCGAATGCGCTTGTACTCGGTTATGGTATAGTCGGAAAAAATTATGCATATGCAAACTATGTGCACAAACCGAACAATATGATATTGTGGGTCTATTGATTACCTAGGCCTGCCATTCACCGAAAGCTTTGCCATCGTTCTTTCGCTATCATCAAGCCCCCTTGCCATTGTGATCTTCCTCCACACATGAGCCAACAAAATCTCAAAACTAGTGTATTTCTCCTTGACCTGCGACTTCAGCTTCGCGTTAATAAACTCTGGAGAATAGTGCAACAACACGTTAGTTATATTTTCTGGATCTGTACTAATCGAACTGCGTAAGCATTTATAATCATGGTTTTCGGAAGCGGGCATGAACTCAAATCCCCAATGCTCGAACTCGCAATTGGGTGGCGATCTGGGTTTGAGCCAGGATTGATCGTAGCTTGGAAGAGGATTGATGGGGGCCCCGCGAACAGATTGGGATAATGCGATGAAGAATGTGCTCATGGATTGGCCATCAGCGACACGGTGGTCGGCTGTGACGCCGATGATGAGGCCGCGGCAAGTGAAACGGGTGAGTTGGACTTGGAGGAGGGTGGGATCCTGATTCAAGGAGAAATTATACCGCAGTTAAGACTTCATCAATGGTAGTGATGTAGTATAAATGAGGGTTGAGGAAAATGTATTTTATAGTTTAACAGGTTGGGATAACACGGACGGGCCAAACCTTTGGTCTAGCACTTCCACAAATGGATTAGGAGGTCGGTGCAGTGTGGGCGTTCGTCAGTAACAATAACACCAATCGTAAATAATACTTCCGCCGATGGATTAGAAAATATAAGACGATAACTTCGACTCTCTTTTAATTATTTCCAAAGAAATTTCTAATTGTGGCGCGGAACAACAGAGGATATTGACACAAGTAGGTCAATATAGTCATCCTCTAACTTCTTTCAGACAATCGGAAAAAGACTAAAAAACGTACAAAATCCTATAGCTCTGTGTGTGTGTGTGTGTGTTTTTTGGGGGGCAGGGGTATGCATGTCATGCATGGCATTCATATTAGAGAAATATTAGAGAAAACAGAGGCTCATATGTCATAAAAAAAATCCTTTTGCGGCTGTCTAAAAAATCAACTTTATAGCTTTTAGTTCAATGATCAACATCATTGAGAAAGGTCCTCAGTCTAAAGCAAATTTGTATTGAATTTCTTGTGATTTTTAAGTTTTTTACTGGTACATTTAGAAATTAATGCAAGGACCATAAATTTTGTCACCATCTAATAAATGAAAACTAAAAAATTATATGAATGATAGGATATTGATGTACATGGTTATTCAATAATCTAGATCAACAGGTGGTGTTAATCATCAATCGAAAATATAAGAAGTGAACTTTCTTCTTTTTTAATTAGCTACCGCCCTAGGAAGAAATTCTTTCCTTTTGGCAGCTTAGGTTTTCTCTTCATATTAATAAATATTCTAACCAAAATTTTAGATGTACGGTTTGCAGAGAGGTTATACCCTAACTCCCTTCCATGGGGGACAAAGCAGCTCAAGCTCTCTCTTCGGCTCGAGCGGCAAATGCTCCTCCAGCCTCGACGCCGCCAGCGCCGCCACCACCAGCGCTCCTCCGCCTTCCCCGCCCACCAAAACGCAAGGCCGGTTTCTCTTGTTACAACCAAGCCGTGCGCTCAGCGTAGGAAAATGCTCCAAGATCTTAACCAATCCATCGATCACAACCGCATTTTCAGGAGTCGGAGGAGAAAAGGCGAAGAGTACCGATACATGAATGCGTGGGGCATAACGGTCGAAAATGGTTAACGGGATCTCGACGGGTGTAGAGTTGGGGTTTGGTTGGGGGATGATGGTGGAGCTTTGGATTTGTACTTCCATTGGGGTGCAAGTCTCTTAACATGTGTGAGCTATAGATAGAGTGAGTGATATGTATATAGAACATATATAGTGACTGAGAGAGGGGAGAGGATGGTTTGCATGGCTAACACGTAGAGGTGTAGGGTTGATTGATCATTGAGAATCAGGAAGAGCCAAAATTTGTAGTAGGTTTGCTAATTTTAAGGTTTAATTTGTTGACTATTGAACTCTTTTCTTTTTTGGTTCAAAACTTATCTCTATTTGATTCAATTCAAAAATTGTAGGCGCCAAGAATGATGATGCAACTCATATGACCAAGTGTGTATCCAAATGGATTTTGGTTGCGTAGAGAATTGCCAAAGCCCAATCCAATTGAAGAGTGAATGCCCAAAGCCCAATCCAACTGAAGAGTAAGCTCAATTATCCATGAATTTGAAATTGGATGGAGAGTATGTACAACGGTTCGCGTTTTTAAATTCACGAATTTGAATAACTGCAGTTAGATCTATTTTTTGTTTTCAACGGCTCCGACTAAAACAAATTAATAAATCCATTAAATTATAAAGTAAATATACTCTTACGTAATTTTTGGAATCCATAGGTTATA
Source organism: Agapanthus africanus (assembly GCA_030015575.1). Taxonomy (NCBI): domain Eukaryota; kingdom Viridiplantae; phylum Streptophyta; class Magnoliopsida; order Asparagales; family Amaryllidaceae; genus Agapanthus; species Agapanthus africanus. Next base: position 113,679,157 of record JASDDO010000028.1, read on the forward strand.
TGATTCCAATCTTTATGATTCTAATTAATATTGCCTAAAATATTTTTAATGAACCCAAAAATAAAATAACAAAATATCCAATAAATTCAATTCCCATGATTCTAAAACAATATTACCCAAAATATTCCATGATCCATATTACCCAAAATAAATGAATAGAAATATGCATCAAATAAATTCAATCCCCATGATTCTAAAACAATATTATCCAAAATATTCCATGATCCGTATCACCCAAAATAAATGAATAGAGATACGCATAGATCCCAAAAATTAGGTATGAGAACATTTACTTTGTTATATAATGGATTTATTAATTTGTTTTAATCGGAGCCCGTTGAAAGTAAAGGGCGGATCCAATGGCTGTTATTCAGGTTATTGAATTTAAAAATATGAACCCATCCTAACCGATACGTACGCATGGATCCCAACAAATTCAGGTTCGTGAATTCACACTCCCAGTACTTCAAAACCTTGATAATGGCATGGAGCCACTTTTATCATGATACATTACTTATATTCAAAGTTTGTGTTGATTGTTTTTAGCATAAGGAAAGAGAGATGGACAAATTTATTATTGAGCATATGAAATCAATAAAGCCAATTGATTTACAAGATACTGGAGAAAATCATGTCCCTTTTATTAGTCTCAAAGGCGGACACCTTGAAGATCCAAGCTCTAGAGCAAAACCCCTTATATAGATAGCAAGCTTATTTGCACCCAAGCTTCATGGAAATAGCTATAAAATAACTTACACCTTGATTTTTCATTTTGCATAATTTCTTGATTTAAAGCAAAAGAGAATCCTATTCCAAAAACTATCTCCTCAACGAGTTATGGTTATTTTGAAACCATGTTAAGATATTTTTATTCTTCGTTACAGGAAAGAACCACTTATGCTCAAAGTTATTTACCTACTAAAATAAAATATTCCAAAACATAAGATACCAGATCCTTTCAAAAAATTATACACTAATGGTATTAGATCTAATTAATCCCATGTATACTCTGAAAAAATATTGGATCTTCCATTTCTCAATTTCAACGCTGGATAAAAAGGCTATCAACAAGTCTTGTATGCATTATAATTTTTGTTTAAAATATTGAGTTTTGTTCTGCCTCGGAGAAGAAAAAAATATCCGTTCACTGAGAATATCACTGAGAACAAGGGGGAAAAACAGAAGAATAGTTAAAAGGGGATGATGCTCAATATTGACGGTCTCCAAGAGCTGGACACGTGGCAGATGACGTGTCCTAAAACTCATAAGGAAGGGCCACAGGGGCCGACCAGGCAACCCCTGCACCCGACTCACAAGCACAAGCTGGCCCTCCTCGAGGCCCTCTGCAAGTTGGCCTCCTCGACCCCCTAGCTCGACCCGAGCTGTCACAGGACCAGGACTCCTCGGCCCTCTTGCTCATCTCCGAGCTCCCTAGCCGAGGCCGTCTTCCTCGGTCCTTCCGACCAGATCTACCGCTCACAGGCGTAACCGCCGTTCCGCGAATCTCGCCATGCGCGGATTCTCCGCCGGCAACATCCCACGTTCCACGCCTCCACGATCCCCATTAATGGGCGATCCGCTCTCTACGCAGGCGTGACGTCGGGAGCGTAACTGCTGGCGAGATTCTCGCGCCTGCTGCTGCGTGCCATCACCGCTATATAAACCCCCATCACAGAGGGGTCAAGAAAGCCATTTTTTCCACTTAGCCGTTACTTTGCTCGGATCTAGCACTAACTTGATCGTCGAAGGGTCCTCGGTGGTACCAAACCATCCCGAAACTTCTTTGCAGGTACTCGGCATCAAACTCCTCAAATCACCATTCTCATCAAAACCCATTGAGATCCACACGCAACAGAAGACCACCACCAAAATCCACCGAAAGATCAACGGAAGACAACATCTGACGGAGACCTGAAAAGGACCTCCATCAGTTGGCGCCGTCTGTGGGAACCTAACTCCACAAAACACAAAGTTGGCATTCCGATCTCCGCCCGCATGGCAACCGATCCCCCTGAAAATCCAAACACCCGCTGTCGCCTCCCTCGCAACGGAGGCGCGGACGAACCCTCACCAAATGTCGTCGGCTTCCTCGCTGGCTGCCGTTTTACAGGCTCCGGCGACCGCCCGAGCAAAAGGGCTAGAGGCTGAGAGCCCATCACCTTTGGCGACAAGGATCTCCACGGCATATCTGTACCCCATAACGACCCGCTGGTGATCATAGCCCAAATCCACCGGTACGAGGTCCACCGGATACTCATCGATTCGGGCAGTTCGGCGGACATCCTCTTCCACGACTGCTTCCTGCGTATGGGGCTCGCCCCAGCAGACCTGAAACCGACCTCTCACGTCCTCTCGGGGTGCACCAACCACTCCATCCCGGCGCAAGGGGTGGTCACCCTGCAGTTCACGATCGGGGAGCCCGGCCACACGCGCACACTGCCTGTGGACTTTATCGTAGCGAAAGTTTCGTCGGCCTACAACGTCCTCCTCGGCCGCCCGACGCTGAACTCCCTCCAGGCCCAGATCTTGACATACCACCTGGCGATAAAATTCCCCCTCGATCGAGGCGGGATAGGTCGGGCATACGGAAGCTAGCGGGTCGCGAAAATAGGCCTTACCGAGACGTCTTCGCCCGAGCAGTATACTGACGGCGCCAAGGCGTGTGACGACATCAAAGGTTCCCTGGACACCCGAGACGAGCGGAAGGAGGTCCGTGGAGCGCCGGTCGAACCTATGACCGAGGTGCCCCTGACGGAAGGAGACCAAGGAAAGACCGTCCAGGTCGGGTCGCTCCTGACGAGGACTCAGCGGGATGACCTGATCAGATTCCTCAGAAGCAACTCCGACGTCTTCGCCTGGGCGCCTGCTGACATGCCTGAGATCGACCCCAAAATCATCTCCTACAAGCTCGGAGTTGATCCTGCGGCCCGACCCGTCAGGCAGAAGAAAAGAAGCTTCGCCCCGGTCAAACAGAAGGCTATCGAAGAGGAGGTTGATCGTCTCCTCGCCGCCAACTTCATCAGAAATGTGCCCTACTCGGAATGGCTGGCAAACATAGTTCTGGTCAAGAAGTCAAGCGGGAAGTGGCGTATGTGCGTCGACTTCACCGACATCAATAAGGCCTGACCCAAGGACAACTTTCTGCTCCCCCGCATAGACCAGCTCGTCGACAGCTCGGCCGGTCACGAGCTGCTGAGCTTCATGGACGCTTTCTCCGGCTACAACCAAATCCGTATGAATCCTGAAGACGAAGATCTGACCGCATTCACAACGGACCGGGGAGTGTACTGCTACAAGGTGATGCCCTTCGGCCTCAAGAACGCCGAGGCTACGTACCAAAGGCTGGTCAATCGCATGTTCAAACCATAGATCGGCAGGAATATGGAAGTCTACGTTGACGACATGCTCGGCAAGTCCATCTCGTCGGCCGACTATGCCAAGGACCCGAGCGAGGCTTTCGGAGTGCTTCGCAAATTCAACATGAAGCTAAACCCCGCCAAGTGCGCATTCGGAGTCACCGGGGGAAAGTTCCTCGGGTTTATAGTCACTCACCGCGGAATCGAAGCTAACCCAGAAAAGATCGACGCTATCCTGAACATGGCCGCACCCAAGACCAACGTCGAGATCATGCGGCTCACGGGGCGGGTCGCTGCTCTAAGCCGTTTCATGTCCGGTTCGAGGGAGAAGTGTCTTCCGTTCTTTAAGGCGCCGAGGAAGATTCCGAGGTTCGGGTGGTCGGAGGAATGCCAAGCCGCCTTCGACTAATTGAAGAAGCACCTCGCAACACCGTCGCTGCTCACCCGGCCGGTGGAGGGGGACGAGATGTCGCTGTATCTGGCAGTATCCGACCAAGCAGCAGGCTCGGTGCTCGTCCGGGAAGCCGAGGGGGCGCAGAAGCCGGTGTACTATGTGAGCCACGTGTTTAAGGACGCGGAAACGAGGTACCCCGCCATAGAGAAGATTGTCTTAACCCTCGTGGTAATCTCGTGGAAGCTGCGGCACTACTTCCAAGCACACACCATCATCGTCCTCACCGAGCGCCCGTTGGGAGCTATCCTATCATCACCGGAATCCTCGGGCCGCCTAGAAAAATGGAGGTGGGAGCTATCCCAATTCGACATAAGGTATCGCCTGAGGCAAGCCATCAAGGCGCAGGCCCTGGCCGATTTTATCGTTGAATGCACCATCCCTGGCAGGAAGCCGGAGTCCGCGCCACCCCTCGCAGCCCAGTGTCCCGTGCCGGAAGGCCCTGGCTCGGTTCCGGAGTGGGTCATCTACGTCGACGGGTCTTCCACCGAGGAAGGCTGCGGTGCCGGCCTCATCATCCGGGGCCCAAACGAAGCAGAGATGGAGTATTCTTTGAGGCTTGGTTTCAAAGCATCGAACACTGCGGCAGAATACGAGGCCCTCCTGGCTAGACTGCGCATGGCCATCGGGCTGGGGCTGAAGATAATTCGAATCCGCAGCGACTCGGCCCTTGTTGTCGGTCAAGTGACCGGCCGCTTTGAAGCTCGAGAACCTCTGATGATGAGGTACCTAGACGAAGTGAGGAAACTCCGAAGAAACTTCGATGAAGTCCAGGTAGAAAAAATACCCATGCAGCTGAATGCCCAAGCAGACGCCCTGAGCAAGCTAGCTTCGTCGTACTCGGCCAACAATAAGCGGTCTATCCTCTTCGAAACCTTGCCTCGACCCAGCATGGGAGACGAAGCGACGACACTCCACGTGTACGCAGCGCAGGAGAGCGACCAGGATTGGAGAAAGCCCATCGTGGAGTTCCTGAAAGACGGCGCGCTCCCGGAGGACCGGGCGGCCGCCCGCCGTCTCCGGGCCAAAGCCCGCCACTTCATCTGGAGCAACGGGAACCTCTATAAGAAGGCCTTCACTCAGTCCCTGCTCCGGTGCGTTGACCCCCACGAAGCCGAATACGTCTTTCGGGAAATCCATGAAGGGGTGGGCGGTGCGCACCAGGGGGCTCGAACCTTGATCCAAAAAGCGTTACTCTAAGGGTACTACCGGCCCACCATGCACGAGGACGCCCTGAAGCTGGTCAGAAGATGCAAGAGCTGCCAGCTCCACGGCAGCATTCCCCGCCTCCCGACTACCGAGCTGACCGCCCTGACATCCCCATGGCCGTTCACTCAGTGGGGGTTGGATATGATCGGCCAGTTCCCTACCGGAACAGACGGGCATAAATACGTCCTCGTCGCGGTGGACTACTTCACCAAGTGGATCGAGGCCGTCCTCATCAGGAAACCGGACGCCGCCACAACCATCAAGTTCCTGCAAAACAACCTAATACTCCGGTTTGGCATCTCGAGATGCATCGTCACCGACCACGGGACGAACTTCGAGAACGAGAAAGTGAAGGACTTCTGCAAAGAGTACCATATCCTCATGAAGTTCGCAGCGGTCGTGCATCCCCAATGCAACGGGCAGGCCGAGGTCGCTAACCAAGATGTCCTTCGAGGTCTCCGGACCCGCCTAGAAGGGCGACAAGGCAGTTGGGTCGAAGAACTATCCCGGGTCTTATGGGCCCTGCACAAGTCAAAAAAGACTCCCACCGGGGAGACCCCCTTCAGTCTCTGCTACGGGACCGAAGCGATGGTCCCAGCAGAGATCAAGCTACCCAGTCACCGGATCAAGCACTTCGACGATGATGCAAACACCTCGGCGCTACGGACCAATCTCGACATCTTGTTGGAAAAGAGGGATCGGGCTCAGATCAGAGCTGCCGCCTATCAACAACAAACGGCCCGATACTACAACGCTCGGGTCAAACACCGCTCCTTCAAGACCGAGGACCTGGTCCTGCGACGGAACGAGTTCACCGATCAGGGTAGGCTTCACAAGTTCTCCCCGAAGTGGGAGGGTCCCTTCCTCGTCTCTGAGGTGCTCCCCGGCGGAGCCTACCGTATACAAGACGCGGACGGACGAAAGCTTCCGCGGCCGTACAACGCCGAGAAGCTCAAGCTATACCAGTGAGGTCAAAGCCAGCGAGTGTATACCGCCCCCCTCTTTTTCCCTTTCACAAAGATGGTGTAAAGTGTTCTCTAAAAATTCATGTCCATACGAATAAAGAAACGGCGAATCATTCCGAACAGGGTCCCATCTTTACACTCCAAGGCCCTCGCCAAGAGGCGGCCGTGCAACCCACTGCCCGGGCATCCTTAGTGGGCTTCCGGCAGCCCCCTGATGCTAAGGACCAAAAAGCCCTCTCAGAGGCAGTCGAGCCCGAGGATCCCTCGCTCGGCTATCCCCAGCGGGCAGCTTCCCTGCCGCAACGCCGGGGATCAAAAAGCCCTCCCAGAGGCAGTCGAGCCCGAGGATCCCTCGCCCGGCTATCCTTCAGGACAAAAGCCCTCGCCAAGAGGCACCGGGTAATAACCCTGCCCGGCCAAGGGTCCTTGGTAGGCTTCTACAGCCCCTCTCGCGCTAAGGACCAAAGTCCTCCAAGAGGCAGTCGAGTCCTTGCTCGGCTATCCTCGACTGGTAGCTTCCTACCACAACCGACAGAGATCAAAGTCCTTGCCAAGAGGAACTGGGCAGTAACCCTGCTCGGTCCCCATCCTGAAGGATCAAAACCCTCGCAAGAGGCAACCGAGCAGCTACCCTGCTCGGTCATCTCCGGCTGGTAGCTCCCTACCCATGACGCCAGGGATCGAAGCCCCTCGCAGGAGGCATCCGAGCGGCTGCCCCGCTCGGCCATCCTAGGCTGGTAGTTGCCTACCCGTGATGCCAGAGATCAAAGCCCTCGCCAAGAGGCAACCGCGCAGCGTCACTGCCCGGTCATCCTTAGTGGGCTTCCTACAGCCCCTCCAACACTAAGGATCCAAGCCCTCACCAGAGGCGACCGAGCAGCTACCCTGCTCATGTCACCTCCGGCTGGTAGCTCCCTACCTATGACGCCGAGGATCGAAGCCTTCGCAAGAGGCATCCGAGCGGCTTCCCCGCCCGGTCATCCCAGGCCGGTAGTTGCTTACCCGCGACGCCAGTTATCAAAGCCCTCGCAAAGAGGAGACCGCGCAGCTTCACCGCCCGGTTATCCTTGGCGGGCTTCTTACAGCCCTACCAACGCTGAGGATCCAAGGCCCCAAAAAGGGGAAACAAGTCCATCGAAGTCTAAGCGATCCCCCCCGGCTCCGGGGCCATGGAGATGCCTCCTCGGCAGCGCTTGGTAAATGATCGAAATCAACCCGACGAATGATCGCTAGACAGATAGCTGACCCAACAGTGCAGGAAAAAATATTTTACAAACATTCTTCACACACAGAAGATGAAATGTAAACCGATGAAACAAGAATTTTATTTTATTACCAAAGGCAAAGTTTTTACAAAGGGTGTTCTGGGGCTCCCCAGCCCTACAAACTGCCCGGAGGCTTACTTCGATCCCCTCATCGCTGGCATCACGACCTGCCGGGAGCTTTACCACCGGAGATTTCGCCACCAGGGGCGTGCCCTACTCCCCTCGCCATCTTCCACCGGAGGCCTCGCCACCGGAAGCGGAACCTGAACGCGGAGCTCGCCGTCGTCGAACTCGGGAAGCTGCTCCTTCACGGCGTCCAAGGCCTTGTTCCAGGCGACGGCAGAATACTCCCCGAGCTCGGCGTAAAACTGCTCTGACGCCTTATAATCGGTCACAGCTTTCTTAGCCCGAGCCTCGGCAACCTGGGCCTCCAGAAGCGCCGCCTCAGCATCTCCCCTGCTGGCGTCCCTCTCTTTTTCCATGGCCGCGAAGCGTTCGGCCAGATCTGCCGGCTTCCTATCGGCGACCCGGAGGGACACACTCAGACGACGATGGACACCCCGATTCGCTGAATTGGCAAGTTCCGCAGCCTCCGCCCGGGCCGCCAGGACGTCGGCCCTTGCCCTCTCCAGGCGCAGGTCACGCCGCAAAACCTCGACCTCCGAAGGAAACACTTCTACTGGCCTCGGGGCATAGAACGCCCCCTCGGCCTCCATATGAGCGGCAAGGGCGCAGTGTTGAAGGACCTGACGGAAAGCCGATGAGAAACCAGGAGGCCCCCAAGCCAAAGAAAGGTATACCAGAAAAGACAACTGACAGCCCGAGGACTCGTCCCGACAAAGCCTTAGGAAGAAGCTCACCTCGGGAGGCCTAGCAGTCCACTCCTGACCCGACCCACTGGCAGGTCGGGACAGGAGTGGGGGGCTAATGATGATGCTCAATATTGGCGGTCTCCAAGAGCTGGACACGTGGCAGATGACGTGTCCCAAAACTCAGAAGGAAGGGCCACAGGGGCCGACCAGGCAACCCATGTACCCGACCCACAAGCACAAGCTGGCCCTCCTCGGGACCCTCTGCAAGTTGGCCTCCTCGACCCCCCAGCTCGACCCGAGCTGTCACAGGACCAGGACTCCACGGCCCTCTTGCTCATATCCGAGCTCCCTAGCCGAGGCCGTCTTCCTCGGTCTGTCACGCCCTGCTTCCCAAAATACGAAATACGAGGGGTTGACAAGGCCAGCCATGCTCCGACGGTCAAGCAAATGTTCTGCCGTAGTCACACTTCGGTTTCTAGCTTTACGTGGTAATCAGTAAACAATGCGCAGGTAATGAGAAATGCAGTAACTGAAACAAATCAAATACAAGGAACTGACCTCTGATGGAGGTAAAAAGAGTATAACTCTGGATAGCTGATCAAGATGTCCGCGATGTACGTCTAGTCCTGGTCCAGGCTAGATCCACTCCTCACTCTGAGCATGCATACTCAGGTCGTCAGAGCGACACAATAGCAATATAAACATATAGATGCAAGTGGAAAATCGGACAGTGATAATAGATATATAACAGTAATCAAGACGGTAAAGATATGAACATGCAGTAACCAATGAAGTGTCCAATAGATCAGGTGAACGGTAAAGCAGTAATATAGTATGCCAGGTATGTCAACACAGTAAGTAATGCATATCAATGCCATTAACCCTATCAGTCTCTAAGTCTCACTGTGCAGGTCACTAAGCCTATCGTCAGTCCAAGTGTGAGAGTCAACCACTCGCGAGTGTCCTCCACCCAAGGGTAGTGTCACGCCCCGCTTCCCAAAATACGGAATACGAGAAGTTGACAAGGCCAGCCATGCTCCTACGGTCAAGGAAATGTCCTGCCGTAGTCACACTTCGGCTTCTAGTTTTTCATGGTAAACAGTAAATGATGCGCAGGTAATGAGAAATGCAGTAACTGGAACAAAACAGTAATATAAACTGACCTGATGAGAAACAAACGAATGTAACTCTGAATAGCAAGTCAAGATGTCTGTGATATGCGTCTAATCCTGGTCCAGGCTAAATCTTCTCCTCACACTGAGCATGCATACTCAGGTCGTCAGAGCGACACAATAGCAATATAATATATAAAATCATATGACAATACTAACAGTGGTAATAGGTATATATAACAGTAGATCAATGGCAGCATAAGTATGAACATGCAGTAATTAATGCAGCGGAATAGTAAAAGCAGTAGAATGATATGCCACGCATGTCAACACAGTAGGTAAGGTATATCGATGCCAGTATCCCTATCAGTCTCTAAGTCTCACTGTACAGGTCACTAAGCCTATCGTCAGTCCAAGTGTGAGAGTCAACCACTCGCGAGTGTCCTCCACCCAAGGGTAGAACCCAAGGGCAAGGGACCACGGGCCTAACAAGTATATCACGGTGATAATCACATACCCTGTAAATCTCCATATATCTCCCTAAATATATAAGCCGGCATGGGACTCCCGAGATTCTGTTGAACTCACACTTAAACTACCCCACACCCCGTGGTCTACATCAAACGCTAACCATAACCCTAAATACCAATCGGTCGGTGACAAGTCTACGCGAGAACTGGAGGCAGGACCTCCATCATGCACGTCCCGACTAATACCTAAGATAAATGGCAGTGCCTGGTTTCTTATCTGTGACACCCGTGCAAGAGCTTCCATAAGTGTCCCATACCACTTATAATCACACGTACACGTGTCCCACAGATGTCGACAATGCAACATAATAATAAGGTTCACTGATTGTGTACAAGTACGTATCACTTCCACTTAATCACTTATACACGAACACTGACGTACTTGCCACAATCCTCACTAAAACCTAACACTAGGTAAATGCACGTTATCACTATGTTATCAATGCAATGATATGTGTATGATATGATGCGTAAACAGTATATGAAGCATGATTAAGGTGTCATAAAAATAGTATTCTATCACTTGCACGATTTATCATGAAACGTACGTGTATAGTTTAGCAAAATGATAAACAGGTAATAATTAGTATGTTCAGTTGTCCATCCATCGAATTTAGTTTCATGCCAATCGGGTTCCAGGATCATTAATTATAACCATTTCATTTTAAGCGCTCGCGGCTGGAAATCCGGTTTCAGAATTAGAAGTCCGTTTCGCAACGCATTTTAATCCTAGTTGGGATCAGATTTTAGCGATGCTACAGTTGGATGAAATCTAGGGTTTTCAGTAAGGTTTTCAACTCAATAGATGGATCTTTAATTGTGTATGTACGGCAGGAGATATACCCTGTTTAGTACTAGTATGTCAATTCTGATTCTGTATCTTTTAAATTACAGAATAAATAACAAACAGTAACGAAACAGAATGAAACCACTTGTGTTGTCTAGATAAAAGGTTTACCTACAATAAACAGCAGAGTTCCGCAACCTACGAGTTAAGTAAATCCTGTGGTACCCATTACGGAACAGCAAGCAACAATTGGAGTCGCTCTGGACTGCATTCCGGAGTCGCACTCCGATCCAAATATCATCACAGCTTAAGTACAGGAATATCTGGAAACTAGTCTAGGATTAAAGTTCGTCGAGTTGGCTTCGATTTGAGCCTTAGAACGCATCAATCCAGTGTGTATATAATTTATGGAGAATTTAACGGTTTTCAGGTACAATAAAATTCCAGTTTTACGAGTAAACTTGGGGGTAGTTGTTTTAGTCGTTAACGGTCAAATTATCCAGCGAAATTTGCACACGTTATCCATCCCTACAAGGGCCAATGTAAAACATCAAGTTCCATCAAATTTGATAAGTATTCTCATTGAGAACACACATCGAATAGGTATGACGCCTAATCGATCTGAAATTGTAATTTTGCGATCTATGAAATTTAAATTTGTAACTTGAATATATAGCATGTAGCAAGTAAAAGTACTTGTCTGGAAACGTCTCGGGGTTGTACGGCAGTAGCGGCGACGACCGAGACAGCAGGGATCGACGACGTATGGAAAGTGCTCGATGAAATGCCAAAGCTTGAATGTTTTGCGGTGATCTCGACTCGGCTTGTGGGGGCGAGGGTGGTTGCTGGCGGGGTTCAGGTGAGGTGTTCGGGATGTGGGTTGAAGAGAGGGAAAGTGATATAGGGAGAGAGAGAGTGAGAAGTGTAGAGAGAGAGAGAAAGCAGGGAGAGAGAAAGAGAGCACAGAGAGCTTGAGTGAGAAGGAGAGAGGTAGAGAATTAGAGGGAGAAAGAATTGGAGGGAGTGAGTGAGTGAGAAAGAGAGAGACACAGAGAGGGAAAAGCAAAGAGAGAGGGAACCAGAGAGAGAGAGAGGGGAGGCACACACACAGAGAGAGAGAGAGTATAGAGAGAGAGAGAGAGAAGGAGAGGCAGTGAAGAAGAGAGGGGGAGATCGGGAGTGAGGGGGGAGAGAGAGTTTGATGGCGACGATGATGCGGGGAGTCGACGACGAGACGAGAAGCTCACCGGTCGTCGGCCCAGGGGAGGTCGAGCTCGGGTGCAGGGGTTCGAGCTTGGCTGTGGATTTAGGGGTATTGGGTGATGGTGGCAGGGAAGAGTGAGAGGAGGTGGTGAGGAGATGAGGGCGGTGATGAGGGTTCGACGAGGTGGTCGGCGGTGTGGGGTGACGGCGACGGAGGAGGCGTGGGTGTGGCTCGAGAAAGAGAGAACGGGAGTGAAAAGAAAAGAGAGGGAGAATGAGGAAGAGGGTGTGATGGAAGAGAGGTGCGAAGCGTTGGGGAGCGGGTCGTGGGGAAACGCGCGCTGCGACGTGGGCGTGGGCGGAGGAAGTGGCGTGAGTTACGGATCGCGAGCGACAGGGCGGGAAAAAGAAAGGAGCCGTTGGAGGAGAAGAAGAATAGGACGTGGGCCGGGTCGGGTAATGCGGGGCTTGGAGGCTTGGGCTGGGCTGAAGGGGTTTAGTAAATTCCTTATTTATTTATTTCTCTGGGCTTTAGGAAAGGCAGGGCCGGGTATTTAAATTAAAATGAATTTCAATTATTTGTGTGGGCTGAGGAGCTGCTGGGGTAGGGAAGAGGGCTGAGTTATGAAAATAAAAGGGAATTTTAAAGGAAAAAGAGTGAGGGCCGGCCTTGAGGAAGGATTGGGCTAAAAGAAAATGAATTTATATAAAATAATGGGAATTGGGGTTCTATTAAAAGAAAATGGTGTTGGCTAAGAGAATTTGTTGGAAAAAAATATATAATAGGGTTTGGGTTTTGGGGTTTTATTGATAAAAGGAAAATGGGAGTTTAGAAGAATTAAAATTATAAATAAAAATAAATACAATTTAGGAATAACAAAATACCGATTATAGGTATAAAAGGGGCTGGGCATTACAGGTAGGACCCAAGGGTAAGGGACCACGGGCCCAAAATGTAACACACGGTAATAATCATGTACCCTATAAATCTCCATATATCTCCATATATATAAACCGGCATGGGAATCCCGAGATTCTGTTGAACTCACACTCAAACTACCCCACACCCCGTGGTCTACATCAAACGCCAACCATAACCTCAAAAACCGGTCGGTCCATGATAAGTCTACGCGAGAACTGGAGACAGGATCTCCATCGAGCATGTCCCGACTAATACCCAAGATAAATGGGCAGTGTCTGGTGTCTTATCTGTGACACCCATGCAAGAGCTTCCATAAATGTCCCATACCACTTATAGTCACACTTACACGCGTCCCACAGACGTCGACAATGCAATAGAATAATAAGGTTCACTGATTGTGTACAAGTACGTGTCACTTTCACTTATCCACTCATACACGAACACTAACGTACTTGCCACAATCATCACTAATACCTAACACTGGGTAATACATATGATTACTAGGCTACCAATGCAGTGACATATGTATGATATGATGAGGAAACAGTATGTAAAGCATGATTAAGATCTCATAAATCAGTATTCTACCACTTGCATAATTTATCATAAATCATACATGTACAGTTTAGCGAAACGATGAACGGGGAATAAATAGTATGTTTGATTGTCTATCCAGCGAATTTGGTTTCACGTCAATCGGGTTTCAGGATCACTAGTTATGGCCATTTCGTTTTAAGCGTTCACGGCTGGAAATCCGGTTTCAGAATCGGAAGTTCGTTTCGCAACGCATTTTAACCCCAGTAGGGATCATAATTTAGCGACGCTACATTTGAATTAAATCTAGGGTTTTCAATAGGGTATTCAACTCAATAGACGGATTCTCAATCGCATCAGTACGTCGAAAGTTACACACTGTTTATCACTACTTTGTCACTTCTGAATCTGTTCTGAACTGTTATACGTCCGGCCCTTTTAATTTACAATTTAATTAGCAAACGACGATGAAACGGGATGAAACCACTTGTTTTATCTAGCTAACAGATTCACCTTTACTAAACTATGGAGTTCCGCAACATACGAGTTCAGGAAATAAGGTGTCACGCATTACGGAACAGTAAACAGTAATCAGAGCTGCTCTGGACTGCAGTCCAGAGTAGCACTCCGATCCAAAATATTGTCATAATTTAAGTACAGAAACCATTAGAAACTTGCATAGGGTTATAGTTCGTCGAGTCGGCTTCGATTTAAGCCCTCGAACGCATCATTCCAGTATGTACATAATTTAAGGTAATTTTAACGGTTTTCAGATACGGGAAGGTTCCAGTTTTACAGGTATACTTGGGGGTAATCGTTTTAGTCATTAACAGTCGTATTTTCCAGTGAAATTTGTACAAGGTGTTCATCACTACATGGGCCAACATAAACGATCCAGTTCCGTCAAATTAGGTGAGTATTTTCATTGGAATCATGCATCGAACATGTATGTCGTTTAATTTTATCGGGAATTGTAAATTCATAACTTATACTTTTGAATTTGTAACACGAGTAGATTAGCATGTAAGCAAGTAATTGAACTTGCCTGGAAACGATGTGTCAATGGTGCCGCAGTGATGATGACTGTGATGGCTTGCATGGGCACGACACACAAGGGAAACAACGACAAAGGTTTGGCCTCGGCTCGAGCTTAGCTTGACGGCTCTGTGCAGTGGTTGTTTGCGTGTGCGACGGAGAAGGGCTTCGTGCCTAAGGGTTCGTTGGCAGCAGCCTGGTGCTTCGGCGGTGGCTCAACAGTGACACGACGACGACGAGACGGTGGTGATCGTCGGCGATGAGGGCAGCAAACGGCGCAACGAGCCCGGGTGCAGGGTCTCAGCTTGGACTTGCAACTATGGAGGTTGTAGATGGTGAGCTCATCAGCAACGAGGTCGGTAGTGAGTTTCAGAGGGGTTGATGGCGATGGTGGACGCGGCCGACGGCGGTTGGTGGCTCCGGGGAGTGGCGGTGAAGAGGGGGAGATTGATGTAGGTCTCGGTGTGTAGTGGAAGAAGAGGGGAGCTCGGGTTGTGAAGGGTGTGTGTGGGATACCAGGGGTGGTCGAAGGTGAAGGTGGTCGCGGCAACGGTCGAGGACGGCCGGCGAGAGGAGGAGGGAAGGTTTGTGGTGGTGTGAGCTTGGGTGAAATGGAGTGGGGGTAGAGAAGGAGCTGCGGGGTTTCTAGGAGGAGACGAGGTGGTTTGCGGTGGGGCGGTGGCCAGAGGTTGGAGGTTGGGGGAGTGAGGGGTGATGGCGACGACGACGACGACGACGATGATGATGATGAGCTGCGGTCGACGATGGTGGTCGTCGGGAAGGAGCTCGAAGCTCGGAAGAGGAGGGAGAGGGGTAGGAGAGAGGAGTGAGAAGAGAGGGTGATGCCGGCGATGGTGGCGGTGAGCGCGGCATCGGTGTGGTGTGGGTCGAGTGAGCGGGAGCGGAAAGAGAGGAGGAGAAGGGGTTGGAGCGTGAGGGAGTGAGAGAAAGAGAAGGAGAGACGAGGGGAGGACGTCGAGTGGACCGCGAGAGGGTGCGCATCGTGGGTTAACGACAAGGCATGGGCGCGAGGTGCGGCGGAGGAAACGGATCGAGGGAACATGGAGCGGGAAAAGAGGAGAGAGCCGTTGGGAGAAGATGAAGGGCGAAGCGGGTCGGGTTAGGGTGAGCGAGCGCAGGCCGTTGGGCTTGGGATGTGGGCTGAGGGAGAAAAGTTTAAATAAAATGAATTTCTTTTCATTTATTGATGGGCTGGGACCAAGAGATTGGGTTGAGGGAATTATGTAAAAGAAAATGGGTGTTGGGCTGGGATTTCTGAATAAATTTGAAGGGTTTGGGTTTAATAGGATTTTGTATGTGGGTTTTGGGAATACAGGTTAAAGAAAAATGTGATTAAATATGGACGTGGGTTTATGGTTTAGGATAAATAATTAGAACTAGGGTTTTAGATTAGGATATAAAACAACTAGAGTTAGAAAACTATTAATATAGGAATATAGGAAAATATTTTAATGAAGAATATATATATATATATGGAATAGATTAAAAATAAAATATATAGAATTATTATTGAACTACGGATAAAAATACAAAGGAACTGGGTTTTACAATCATACCACCCTTACAAAAAAATTTCGTCCTCGAAATTTAAAAGAAACGACAGGCTACAAAATAATAAGCGAAAAGTTGCCACGTCGAACATTAGTATATAGTGATTTACTTAAAACGGGTGGATAAAATTTTGAAGGTCTATATATGTAAGAACAACATACAAAAAGGATAGGTCTAAATAAGTATACGGCAGGAACAAGTATAAGGACGAACTACATGTATTCGAGAATATAAATAACAATAACGAACAATAATATTCAAGGCGTGTTCGATAAAATCAAAACCCAAATATATGCACATATAGGTATATCAAAAGTAGCACAGCAGAAATAATAAGTATAAGGCATAATTATAATGAAGCGGTGAAGGACTTGTCGGCGGTTTAAAACATTTTTAAGATAACGTATCAATCAAACCATTTTAACATAACTTAGAAAACCACAAGGTGAAAATAAGAAGCATAGCACCAAAATAATATATGTAATACATATGGTCGCGCTGCCGAAAAAATGAGAATAATAGTGGTGTACTTAAAATACATAAAACAGAGTAGTCAATAACACGCACTCTTCGATAAATACCAAAATAATAAAAACTAAATTTTCGAATAATGATGTCCCTAAATATAGTTAGGGTAACAGGGAAAAGCACAAATATATATAGGGCTAGCTAGGGTAGGGATTACAATGGAGTGTGGCTCATACAAAAGGTCGGAGTGTTACGGCCTTAGACTGAAGGTCAAAGAGATTGGGGTCGGGTCAGCACAGGAAGTAAGGTTGAGCAGCAAGGGACTACAAGGGAAAAAGAATGTATGGGGAGGATAACGGTCGATTCATCCTGTGAATTAAAAATCCGAAGGGTCAGCTAACTCGGAAATTTTACTATCAATTTCTCCTCCCAGAAAGATCTCAAACGAGGCACATACGAAGGATGAAGGGTGGCAAAAGATCGGGTGCGGTACTTTTTAATCGAAGCGAGGGTTAAAACAATACAAGGAGTAGGGGTGGAAGGTCCGGGGTCTCAGCAGGAAAATAAATGTATATGAGAAATAATCAAGCATCAAGTGAACCAAGAAGATCAAAAAATTAGCGAACTCAGCAAGTTTATTTCATTTTAGAAAATACGAAACAAAGCACTCTCGAGAAGTAACAGATGGCCCTAAACTATACACAAATTTATTTGGCCAGAGAAGACAATATCTAAAAAAATCCCGTCAGTCGCGGTTGTGGAGGTTCAGCAGAATGCGGTAGGCTCGCGCGCTCAGGTAGGGGCGTCCATTTCCATAGCACCTCGCAGGGACCGCCATTGGGAGTTCTTCCACCGCAGGGTCTTGTTCTTCTGGTCCTTCTTCCTCGGCTGGAGCTTCTTCATCGAGGTCTGCTTCCATGTGATTCTCTTCTTCTGGGTCCTCTTCCATGGGATTTTCCTCCACTGGATTTTCTTCTATCGGGTCTTCCTCGGGATCTTCCTCTATCGGGTTCTCTTCAGGGTCTCCTTCCTCTTTATCGGAATCGCCTATCATGTCGACCTCTGGGACGGCGGCTCCTTCGTCCTCGGAATCGCTGATTCCGAAGATGACCTGGGGACTGTTGATCTTATCGTCAGAACTCATCAGTGTGCGGTCTAAGGAAACGCATGACTGTGCATCCTCATCTAGATGCGGCGCTGCTCCAGGATGGGCCATGGCCTGAAAAGAAGAAGTCATGATTAGACAGTGGAACACATCAAGAAAATAGGTAAGGGTACGGAGTATAGGAAAATATGCGGTGGGAAGGAACTGAAAAATCAGAATTAAAAATGCTGTGGTAATGAGTAGTATAAATAAGGGGGAAAGCAAGAGAATGATACATATATTACGATTCAAAGTTTTTATTGTATTCAACTAAAAGTTCGACGGATACAAGATTTCAAACGAAAAGAAATATTTACAAGAGGATGACAACATCTTATTAAAAGCAGAAAACGTGATAACTCTTCTTCGATTACTAGGCCGCTGCATTCTCATCACGCGAGTTGAATCCTGCGCTGGGTCTACCTTATCCTCGAAGTTCAAACTACGCAATAATCATCACTTGGCAGAAGTGGAAAGTGTGGACGAGTCTCCTCTTTGTAGCTCCTTCCTTTTTGGGCAACCGTTGATAAGATTTTCGCTGGATCCGCAAATCAGACATTTTCCTTGGACGCGGCGACAATCCCTCTGAAGATGTCCTGGCCTCTTACAGTACCCACAACATTAGGTCTTCTGCTGCTTCTGTCGCGGGGAAACAAACGGGCGCTTCATCTTCTTCTCTTTTCCTCGTCTAACAGAGATCCCTTTACGATTGGAGACTCCCGCTGGTGCCTGATTCACCTGCCTTCTCAGTCCTTCGGCTAACAAGTCGTTCGTTCGCTCCTGGGCTTCCTTCAGACCTTGCAGTACACTCAGAATCTCAACGGTCTGATTCTGGGGAGTGGAGATAGAGGAAGAGTCGTTGGAAGACATGATCCTGAAACAATAATTTTGAGGATGATATAAGGCACAAGTTATAAGAATTAAAATATAATATGGATTGGGCAAGGAATCAAGAACATCGGATGTCATGAAATTCATTACAAGTAGAAATCAACTGTAGAATTCTAAGTCACTTAAACAGAGTACGGTAGTGTAACTATGATGCAGTTCACAATTACAACCACGTAACTTTGCCAAGTCACCCGAAACCCTAGCGAATGGATAGCAGAACACACAGTGTGAATATGGATCAAGAATAACAAGTTTACAACCTAGACCGAGGGATGTCTTAGATTGTCAAGCTATACACGGAAAACTGCAATCCCAATCGAAGCAAAACCTGGCTCTGATACCAACAAAACCATGTCACGCCCCGCTTCCCAAAATACGGAATACGAGGGGTTGACAAGGCCAGCCATGCTCCTACGGTCAAGGAAATGTCCTGTCGTAGTCACACTTCGGCTTCTAGCTTTACGTGGTAATCAGTAAACAATGCGCAGGTAATGAGAAATGCAGTAACTGAAACAAATCAAATACAAGGAACTGACCTCTGATGGAGGTAAAAAGAGTATAACTCTGGATAGCTGATCAAGATGTCCGCGATGTACGTCTAGTCCTGGTCCAGGCTAGATCCACTCCTCACTCTGAGCATGCATACTCAGGTCGTCAGAGTGACACAATAGCAATGTAAACATATAGATGCAAGTGGCAAATCGGACAGTGATAATAGATATATAACAGTAATCAAGACGGTAAAGATATGAACATGCAGTAACCAATGAAGTGTCCAATAGATCAGGAGAACGATAAAGCAGTAATATAGTATGCCAGGTATGTCAACACAGTAAGTAATGCATATCAATGCCATTATCCCTATCAGTCTTTAAGTCTCACTGTACAGGTCACTAAGCCTATCGTCAGTCCAAGTGTGAGAGTCAACCACTCGCGAGTGTCCTCCACCCAAGGGTAGGACCCAAGGGCAAGGGACCACGGGCCCAAAATGTAACTCACGGTAATAATCATGTATCCTGTAAATCTCCATATATCTCCATATATATAAGCCGGCATGGGACTCCCGAGATTCTGTTGAACTCACACTCAAACTACCCCACACCCCGTGGTCTACATCAAACGCCAACCATTACCTCAAATACCGGTCGGTCCATGACAAGTCTGCGCGAGAACTGGAGACAGGATCTCCATCAAGCATGTCCCGACTAATACCCAAGATAAATGGGCAGTGTCTGGTGCCTTATCTGTGACACCCATGCAAGAGCTTCCATAAGTGTCCCATACCACTTATAGTCACACTTACACGCGTCCAACAGACGTCGACAATGCAATAGAATAATAGGGTTCACTGATTGTGTACAAGTACGTGTCACTTTCACTTATCCACTCATGCACGAACACTAACGTAGTTGCCACAATCATCACTAATACCTAACACTGGGTAATACACATGATTACTAGGCTACCAATGCAGTGACATATGTATGATATGATGAGGAAACAATATGTAAAGCATGATTAAGATCTCATAAATCAGTATTCTACCACTTGCATAATTTATCATAAATCATACGTGTACAGTTTAGTGAAACGATGAACGGGGAATAAATAGTATGTTTGATTGTCTATCCAGCGAATTTGGTTTCACGTCAATCGGGTTTCAGGATCACTAGTTATGGCCATTTCGTTTTAAGCGTTCACGGCGGGAAATCCGGTTTCAGAATCGGAAGTTCGTTTCGCAACGCATTTTAACCCTAGTAGGGATCAGAATTTAGCGACGCTACAGTTGAATGAAATCTAGGGTTTTCAATAGGGTATTCAACGCAATAGAAAAATTATCAATCGCGTCAGTACGTCGAAATTTACACACTGTTTATCACTACTTTGTCACTTCTGAATCTGTTCTGAACTGTTATACGTCCGGCCCTTTTAATTTACAATTTAATTAGCAAACGACGATGAAACGGGATGAAACCACTTGTGTTATCTAGATAACAGATTCAACTTTACTAAACTGTGGAGTTCCGCAACATACGAGTTCAGGAAATAAGGTGGCACGCATTACGGAACAGTTAACAGTAATCAGAGCCGCTCTGGACTGCAGTCCAGAGTAGCACTCCGATCCAAAATATTGTCATAATTTAAGTACAGAAACCATTAGAAACTTGCATAGGGTTATAGTTCGTCAAGTCGGCTTCGATTTAAGCCCTCGAACGCATCATTCCAGTATGTACATAATTTAAGGTAATTTTAACGGTTTTCAGATACGGGAAGATTCCAGTTTTACAGGTATACTCGGGGGTAATCGTTTTAGTCATTAACAGTCGTATTTTCCAGTGAAATTTGTACAAGGTGTTCATCACTACATGGGCCAACATAAACGATCCAGTTCCGTCAAATTAGGTGAGTATTTTCATTGGGATCATGCATCGAACATGTATGTCGTTTAATTTTATCGGGAATTGTAAATTCATAACTTATACTTTTGAATTTGTAACACGAGTAGATTAGCATGTAAGTAAGTAATTGAACTTGCCTGGAAACGATGTGTCAATGGTGCCGCAGTGATGATGACTGTGATGGCTTGCATGGGCACGACACACACGGGAAACAACGACAAAGGTTTGGCCTCGGCTCGAGCTTAGCTTGACGGCTCTGTGCAGTGGTTGTTTGCGTGTGCGACGGAGAGGGGCTTCGTGCCTAAGGGTTCGTTGGCAGCAGCCTGGTGCTCCGGCGGTGGCTCAACAGTGACACGACGACGACGAGACGGTGGTGATCGTCGGCGATGAGGGCAGCAGACGGCGCAACGAGCCCGGGTGCAGGGTCTTAGCTTGGACTTGCAACTATGGAGGTTGTAGATGGTGAGCTCGTCAGCAACGAGGTCGGTAGTGAGTTTCAGAGGGGTTGATGGCGATGGTGGACGCGGCCGACGGCGGTTGGTGGCTCCGGGGAGTGGCGGTGAAGAGGGGGAGATTGATGTAGGTCTCGGTGTGTAGTGGAAGAAGAGGGGAGCTCGGGTTGTGAAGGGTGTGTGTGGGTTACCAGGGGTGGTCGAAGGTGAAGGTGGTCGCGGCAACAGTCGAGGACGGCCGGCGAGAGGAGGAGGGAAGGTTTGTGGTGGTGTGAGCTTGGGTGAAATGGAGTGGGGGTAGAGAAGGAACTGCGGGGTTTCTAGGAGGAGACGAGGTGGTTTGCGGTGGGGCGGTGGCCAGAGGTTGGAGGTTGGGGGAGTGAAGGGTGATGGCGACGACGACGACGACGACGATGATGATGAGCTGCGGTCGACGATAGTGGTCGTCGGGAAGGAGCTCGAAGCTCGGAGGAGGAGGGAGAGGGGTAGGAGAGAGGAGTGAGAAGAGAGGGTGATGCCGGCGATGGTGGCGGTGAGCGCGGCGTCGGTGTGGTGTGGGTCGAGTGAGCAGGAGCGGAAAGAGAGGAGGAGAAGGGGTTGGAGCGTGAGGGAGTGAGAGAAAGAGAAGGAGAGACGAGGGGAGGACGTCGAGTGGACCGCGAGGGGGTGCGCGTCGTGGGGTAACGGCAAGGCATGGGCGCGAGGTGCGGCGGAGGAAACGGATCGATGGAACAGGGAGCGGGAAAAGTGGAGAGAGCCGTTGGGAGAAGATGAAGGGCGAAGCGGGTCGGGTTAGGGTGAGCGGGCGCAGGCCGTTGGGCTTGGGATGTGGGCTGAGGGAGAAAAGTTTAAATAAAATGAATTTCTTTTCATTTATTGATGGGCTGGGTCCAAGAGATTGGGCTGAGGGAATTATGTAAAAGAAAATGGGTGTTGGGCTGGGATTTCGGGCTGGGATTTCTGAATAAATTTGATGGGTTTGGGTTTAATAGGATTTTGTATGTGGGTTTTGGGAATACAAGTTAAAGAAAAATGTGATTAAATATGGACTTGGGTTTATGGTTTAGGATAAATAATTAGAACTAGGGTTTTAGATTAGGATATAAAACAACTAGAGTTAGAAAACTATTAATATAGAAATATAGGAAAATATTTTAATGAAGAATATATATATATATATATATGGAATAGATTAAAAATAAAATATATAGAATTATTATTGAACTACGGATAAAAATACAAAAGAACTGGGTTTTACAATCATACCACCCTTACAAAAAAATTTCGTCCTCGAAATTTAAAAGAAACGATAGGCTACAAAATAATAAGCGAAAAGTTACCACGTCGAACACTAGTATATAGTGATTTACTTAAAACGGGTGGATAAAATTTTGAAGGTCTATATATGTAAGAACAACATACAAAAAGGATAGGTCTAAATAAGTATACGGCAGGAACAAGTATAAGGACGAACTACATGTATTAGAGAATATAAATAACAATAACGAACAATAATATTCAAGGCGTGTTCGATAAAATCAAAACCCAAATATATGCACATATAGGTATATTAAAAGTAGCACAGCAGAAATAATAAGTATAAGGCATAATTATAATGAAGCGGTGAAGGACTTGTCGGCGGTTTAAAACATTTTTAAGATAACGTATCAATCAAACCATTTTAACATAACTTAGAAAACCACAAGGTGAAAATAAGAAGCATAGCACCAAAATAATATATGTAATACATATGGTCGCGCTGCCGAAAAAATGAGAATAATAGTGGTGTACTTAAAATACATAAAACAGAGTAGTCAATAACACGCACTCTTCGATAAATACCAAAATAATGAAAACTAAATTTTCGAATAATGATGTCCCTAAATATAGTTAGGTAACAGGGAAAAGCACAAATATATATAGGGCTAGCTAGGGTAAGGATTACAATGGAGTGTGGCTCATACAAAAAGTCGGAGTGTGACGGCCTTAGACTGAAGGTCAAAGAGATTGGGGTCGGGTCAGCACAGGAAGTAAGGTTGAGCAGCAAGGGACTACAAGGGAAAAAGAATGTATGGGGAGGATAACGGTCGATTCATCCTGTGAATTAAAAATCCGAAGGGTCAGCTAACTCGAAAATTTTACTATCAATTTCTCCTCCCAGAAAGATCTCAAACGAGGCACATACGAAGGATGAAGGGTGGCCCACTCAAAAGATCGGGCGCGGTGCTTTTTAATCGAAGCGAGGGTTAAAACAATACAAGGAGTAGGGGTGGAAGGTCCTGGGTCTCAGCAGTAAAATAAATGTATATGAGAAATAATCAAGCATCAAGTGAACCAAGAAGATCGAAAAATTAGCGAACTCAGCAAGTTTATTTCATTTTAGAAAATTCGAAACAAAGCACTCTCGAGAAGTAACAGATGGCCCTAAATTATACACAAATTTATTTGGCCAGAGAAGACAACATCTAAAAAAATCCCGTCAGTCGCGGTTGTGGAGGCTCAGCAGAATGCGGTAGGCTCGCGCGCTCAGGTAGGGACGTCCATTTTCATAGTGCCTCGCAGGGACCGCCATTGGGAGTTCTTCCACCGCAGGGTCTTGTTCTTCTGGTCCTTCTTCCTCGGCTGGAGCTTCTTCATCGAGGTCTGCTTCTATGTGATTCTCTTCTTCTGGGTCCTCTTCCATGGGATTTTCCTCCACTGGATTTTCTTCTATCGAGTCTTTCTCGGGATCTTTCTTTATCGGGTTCTCTTCAGGGTCTCCTTCCTCTTCATCGGAATCGCCTATCATGTCGACCTCTGGGACGGCGGCTCCTTCGTCCTCGGAATCGCTGATTCCGAAGATGACCTGGGGACCGTTGATCTTATCGTCAGAACTCATCAGCGTGCGGTCTAAGAAAACGCATGACTGTGCATCCTCATCTAGATGCGGCGCTGCTCCAGGATGGGCCATGGCCTGAAAAGAAGAAGTCATGATTAGACAGTGGAACACATCAAAAAAATAGCTAAGGGTACGGAGTATAGGAAAATATGCGGTGGGCAGGAACTGAAAAATCAGAATTAAAAATGCTGTGGTAATGAGTAGTATAAATAAGGGGGAAAGCAAGAGAATGATACATATATTACGATTCAAAGTTTTTATTGTATTCGACTAAAAGTTCAACGGATACAAGATTTCAAACGAAATGAAATATTTACAAGAGGATGACAACATTTTATTAAAAGCAGAAAACGTGATAACTCTTCTTCGATTACTAGGCCGCTGCATTCTCATCACGCGAGTTGAATCCTGCGCTGGGTCCGCCTTATCCTCGAAGTTCAAACTACGCAATAATCATCACTTGGTAAAAGTGGAGAGTGTGGACGAGTCTCCTCCTTGTAGCTCCTTCCTTTTTGGGCAACCGTTGATAAGATGTTCGCTGGATCCGCAAATCAGACATTTCCCTTGGGCGCGGCGACAATCCCTCTGAAGATGTCCTGGCCTCTTACAGTACCCACAATATTGGGTCTTCTGCTGCTTCTGTCGCGGGGAAACAAACGGGTGCTCATCTTCTTCTCTTTTCCTCGTCTAACAGAGATCCCTTTACGATTGGAGACTCCCGCTGGTGCCTGATTCACCTGCCTTCTCAGTCCTTCGGCTAGCAAGTCGTTCGTTCGCTCCTGGGCTTCCTTCAGACCTTGCAGTACACTCAGAATCTCAACGGTCTGATTCTGGGGAGTGGAGATAGAGGAAGAGTCGTTGGAAGACATGATCCTGAAACAATAATTTTGAGGACGATATAAGGCACAAGTTATAAGAATTAAAATATAATATGGATTGGGCAAGGAATCAAGAACATCGGATGTGATGAAATTCATTACAAGTGGAAATCAACTGTAGAATTCTAAGTCACTTAAACAGAGTACGGTAGTGTAACTATGATGCAGTTCACAATTACAACCACGTAACTTTGCCAAGTCACCCGAAACCCTAGCGAATGGATAGCAGAACACACAATGTGAATATGGATCAAGAATAACAAGTTTACAATCTAGACCGAGGGATGTCTTAGATTATCAAGCTATACACGGAAAACTGTAATCCCAATCGAAGCAAAACCTGGCTCTGATACCAACAAAACCATGTCACGCCCCGCTTCCCAAAATACGGAATACGAGGGGTTGACAAGGCCAGCCATGCTCCTACGGTCAAGGAAATGTCCTGCCGTAGTCACACTTCGGCTTCTAGCTTTACGTGGTAATCAGTAAACAATGCGCAGATAATGAGAAATGCAGTAACTGAAACAAATCAAATACAAGGAACTGACCTCTGATGGAGGTAAAAAGAGTATAACTCTGGATAGCTGATCAAGATGTCCGCGATGTACGTCTAGTCCTGGTCCAGGCTAGATCCACTCCTCACTCTGAGCATGCATACTCAGGTCGTCAGAGCGACACAATAGCAATGTAAACATATAGATGCAAGTGGCAAATCGGAAAGTGATAATAGATATATAACAGTAATCAACACGGTAAAGATACGAACATGCAGTAACCAATGAAGTGTCCAATAGATCAGGTGAACGGTAAAGCAGTAATATAGTATGCCAGGTATGTCAACACAGTAAGTAATGCATATCAATGCCATTATCCCTATCAGTCTCTAAGTCTCACTGTACAGGTCACTAAGCCTATCGTCAGTCCAAGTGTGAGAGTCAACCACTCGCGAGTGTCCTCCACCCAAGGGTAGGACCCAAGGGCAAGGGACCACGGGCCCAAAATGTAACTCACGGTAATAATCATATACCCTGTAAATCTCCATATATCTCCATATATATAAGCCGGCATGGGACTCCCGAGATTCTGTTGAACTCACACTCAAACTACCCCACACCCCGTGGTCTACATCAAACGCCAACCATAATCTCAAATACCGGTCGGTCCATGACAAGTCTGCGCGAGAACTGGAGACAGGATCTCCATCAAGCATGTCCCGACTAATACCCAAGATAAATGGGCAGTGTCTGGTGCCTTATTTGTGACACCCATGCAAGAGTTTCTATAAGTGTCCCATACCACTTATAGTCACACTTACACGCGTCCCACAGACGTCGACAATGCAATAGAATAATAGGGTTCACTGATTGTGTACAAGTACGTGTCACTTTCACTTATCCACTCATGCACGAACACTAATGTACTTGCCACAATCATCACTAATACCTAACACTGGGTAATACACATGATTACCAGGCTACCAATGCAGTGACATATGTATGATATGATGAGGAAACAGTATGTAAAGCATGATTAAGATCTCATAAATCAGTATTCTACCACTTGCATAATTTATCATAAATCATACGTGTACAGTTTAGCGAAACGATGAACGGGGAATAAATAGTATGTTTGATTGTCTATCCAGCGAATTTGGTTTCACGTCAATCGGGTTTCAGGATCACTAGTTATGGCCATTTCGTTTTAAGCGTTCACGGCTGAAAATCCGGTTTCAGAATCGGAAGTCCGTTTCGCAACGCATTTTAACCCCAGTAGGGATCAGAATTTAGCGACGCTACAGTTGAATGAAATCTAGGGTTTTCAATAAGGTATTCAACTCAATAGACGGATTATCAATCGCGTCAGTACGTCGAAAGTTACACACTGTTTATCACTAGTTTGTTACTTCTGAATCTGTTCTGAACTGTTATACGTCCGGCCCTTTTAATTTACAATTTAATTAGCAAACAACGATGAAACGGGATGAAACCACTTGTGTTATCTAGCTAACAGATTCACCTTTACTAAACTGTAGAGTTCCGCAACATACGAGTTCAGAAAATAATGTGGCACGCATTACGGAACAGTAAACAGTAATCAAAGTCGCTCTGGACTGCAGTCCAGAGTAGCACTCCGATCCAAAATATTGTCACAATTTAAGTACAGAAACCATTAGAAACTTGCATAGGGTTATAGTTCGTCGAGTCGGCTTCGATTTAAACCCTCGAACACATCATTCCAGAATGTACATAATTTAAGGTAATTTTAACGGTTTTCAGATACGGGAAGGTTCCAGTTTTACAGGTATACTTGGGGGTAATCGTTTTAGTCATTAACAGTCGTATTTTCCAGTGAAATTTGTACAAGGTGTTCATCAACATATGGGCCAACATAAACGATCCAGTTCCGTCAAATTAGGTGAGTATTTTCATTGGGATCATGTATCGAACAGGTATGTCGTTTAATTTTATCGGGAATTGTAAATTCATAACTTATACTTTTGAATTTGTAACACGAGTAGATTAGCATGTAAGTGTTTCCTGATTTAAAATCATGAAAGGTTACGAAGGAGGCATCACGTGCTAGTACGTGACCAGCAGTCACGTGTTGGCACGTGACATTTAAAAGCATCGGCAAGGCAGATTCAGCTCCCCGTGTACATCAAAGAAAAGGGCTTCAGAAAGGGTCACGTTCTCCCACGTGACCTGGGTCACGTGTTGGCACGTGACATTTAAAAGCGGCTTCAAAGGCAAACCGGTTCCCTAATCAAATCAAGGAAAAGGGCTTCAGAAAGGGTCACGTGCTCCCACGTGACCAGGGTCACGTGTTGGCACGTGACACTCAAAAGCAGCAGACTCAACTCCCTGATTAAATCAAGAAAAAGGCGCCAGACGAGGGTCACGTGCTCACACGTGACCAGGGGTCACGTGGTGGCACGTGACGGCTAGGCGGCAGCCAGAAGGCAGAGTGCAAAAAGGAAGAAGAGGTCTCGTTCCAAGGGGGTCACGTGCCCACACGTGACCAAGGGTCACGTGGCCACACGTGACCGGCTTTCAAAGCCTATCTGTCAACAGAATTAAATTCTGAGAAAAAGCCTCTCAAATCTTTCCAAAGGAACCGATTGAATTAAAGATTTAAAGATTCTTAAATATCACCTATCTATGGAAAAAGCCTGAATTTAGAAAGATTTCCCCTTTAAAATCTAACCGAAATAACAAAGGAGAATCTCTGGATTTAAAATCTAATGGTGAATAAAATTCACCTAATAATCCAAAGGTCCAAAACGAATGGTGAATACAAATTAAATCTCTCAATGAAAAATTCACCAAAACTAATTGATTCGGCTGCTTCTCCTATAAATAGGAGCCAAGAAGAGAAGAGAAGGGATCTACTTTTTGAGGGAGAGAAGAAACAGAGGGAGGAGAATTTAATTCTTTGCAAAAGAAAAACCCTAGGTAAGAAAAGAGAGGCTTAAAAAGAGAATTTAATTCTCAAAAGAGTTTAACTCTTATATAAAAAAAAGAACTTAGTTCTTTCTCTGGTGGAGGATCTGCAAAGTGCACATCTCCCCATGCATTGAGAATTTAATTCCCATTGGGTTGAGATCCTGCCATGCAGATCCAAAACATAGAAGAGGAATTAAGTTTTGAGAATTCAATGGTCACAAAATTATAGGAATTTAATTCCTTTGGGATAAAATTAAGGTTTTACCCTAAATAAGAATTTAATTCTTTCACAATAGGAATTTAATTCCTCCAAAACAAAAATTAGGGTTTTACCCTAAATAAGAATTTAATTCTTAAAGATAAGGAGACTTAAAAGATCTCTGTGCATGAAAAGACTAAGGTCACGTGCCCTACGTGACCCCTGAACAGATCCCCCAAAAATGAGAAGAGGAAAGTTTTGAGGCAATGCCTCACGTGTTCCCACGTGACCCTCATTATGTATGGAACAAAAGCAAAGGCAGAAACAATTCTGGGCTCTCTCACGTGTTACTACGTGACCCCTAATAAATGTTCTAATAAATCAGGGCATGATTATACATCACGTGCCCACACGTGATGGCTATGAAAATTAAAAGTGTTTAACACTTGTTTGCAGAACAAAATAAAGTGGATCTGGCCCCACTTTTTGATGCCATCACGTGCTCCCACGTGACTCCCAAAACGCAGAAAGAAAAAGCAAAGGAAATGAAAGCTTTGGGCGCTCTCACGTGTTATCACGTGACCCCTCAGCAAATGCTTTAACAATCGGCGCACAGATCCCCATCACGTGCCAACACGTGATGCTCTAAAATAAAAATAAAAGTGTTTAACACTTGTTCGCAGATTTGAGGATAAACCAAAAGGAGATCTGGCTCCATATTTAAGGTGCCCTCACGTGTCACCACGTGACCCCTAATGAGCATTCTAACAGACCAGAGCGGGGGCCTTCATCACGTGCTCACACGTGATGGCCGCCAGAATTAAAAGAGTTAAACACTGATCTGCAGAATAAAATAAAGGGAATCAGGGCGCTCTCACGTGTCCACACGTGACCCCTCTCTCCTTAGTGTTTAACACTAATCTGAAGACTTTGTCCTCAGTGTTTAACACTGATTTTCTTAGTGTTTAACACTAATTTGGAAAACTCTATTGGCAGTGTTTAACACTGATTTGCTTAGTGTTTAACACTAATTTGAAAACTCTGTTCCCAGTGTTTAACATTGATTATCTTTTAGTGTTTAACACTAACTTGCTAATCTTATTCCCAGTGTTCAACATTGTTGGTCTTTAGTGTTTAACACTAGCTTTAGTCCAATTGGCTAAGTTTCTAGAGACAAAACCTCTCATTCAATGGACCAACAGAGGGCCAATATTTCAAACATAATTGGACTTAGCCCAAACTGGCCATAAGTCCTCAAATCATCTTGAACTGAGCACATCTGCTCTTTCAACCAACTCATTGGTTTAGGGTACATCTCTGAACTCCTCTGATATTTGTCGTTGTAATCCTTCAACGTCTTCAGAGAGGTGACGGGTCCCGACAACCACACATTAAATGTTCTAATAAATCAGGGCATGAGTATACATCACGTGCCCACACGTGATGGCTATGAAAATTAAAAGTGTTTAACACTTGTTTGCAGAACAAAATAAAGGGGATCTGGCCCCACTTTTTGATGCCATCACGTGCTCCACGTGACTTCCAAAATGCAGAAAGAAAAAGAAAAGGAAATCTAAGCTTTGGGCGCTCTCACGTGTTACCATGTGACCCCTCAGCGAATGCTTTAACAGTCAGCGCACAGATCCCCATCACGTGCCAACACGTGATGCTCTAAAATAAAGATGAAAAGTGTTTAACACTTATTCGCAGATTTAATGATAAAACAAAGGAGATCTAGCTCCACATTTAGGGCGCCCTCACGTGTCACCACGTGACCCCTAATGAGTATTCTAACGGACCAGAGCGGGGGCCTCCATCACGTGCTCACACGTGATGGCCGTCAAAATTAAACTGGTATTGGACCACCACGTCCTTAAACTGGTATTGGACCACCATATCCCTAAACTGACATTGGACCACCATGTCCCTAAACTGAAACAATAGAGCCCAAACGCTCTTTTGTCGGATCTAAACGATCCCGTTAAGTTGATCTTAGTCCCAAACTGGACTAACGTATCCTTAACAAACGTTTAAGTTGATCTTAGCCTCAAATACGGCTAACGTATCCTTAAACCCTCAAACAGACTTTAGTCCCAAATTGGACTATAGATCCCCCAATCGACTTTGGTTCAAAGGGTACATCTCTGAACTCCTCTGACACTTGTCGTTGTAATTCTTCAACGTCGTCAGAGAGGTGACGGGTCCCGACGGCCATACATTAAACAAGGACCACTATGTCCCTAAACTGGAACAATAGAGCCCAAACGCTCTTTTGTCGGATCTAAACGATTCCGTTAAGTCGATCTTAGTCTCAAACTAGACTAACGTATCCTTAACAAACGTTTGAGTTGATCTTAGCCTCAAATATGGCTAACGTATCCTCAAACCAAAACCCCAAAACCAAATCTAAGAAAATACGGATTTGGACTAATCCACGTCCTACGGGCGACGACATAAATTAGTCTCCGTATACAATCCACGGGCAACTACAAACAAAACAAACACCCACGACACGAAGTGACCAGCTGGAGAAGGAGAAAGTTGTTACCGCGATGCGGTAGCGTAATTAACTGCAGGGGCTTGCGTCTGCAGGGAAGAGCGTCCCCACAATAAAAAACCCCTCAAACGAGGGGGAATCTGACGAAGTCTGCTACATCGGCTGCATCCGTTTAAACCTCCGATACACGGTGCCATAAATCAACTTGGCATCTTCGGAGAGGTGGACGGATAGCACCAATTAGCATCTGCCCCGAATCTCAGGCAAGACAGTCCATGTCTTGGCCGCCGTTCGGAGGGGAACAGTAAGCAAGTAATTGAACTTGCCTGGAAACGATGTGTCAATGGTGCCGTAGTGATGATGACTGTGATGGCATGCACGGGCACGACACACACGGGCAACAACGACAAAGGTTTGGCCTCGGCTCGAGCTTAGCTTGACGGCTCTGTGCAGTGGTTGTTTGCGTGTGCGACGGAGAGGGGCTTCATGCCTAAGGGTTCGTTGGCAGCAGCCTGGTGCTCCGGCGGTGGCTCAACAGTGACACGACGACGACGAGACGGTGGTGATCGTCGGCGATGAGGGCAGCAGACGGCGCAACGAGCCCGGGTGCAGGGTCTCAGCTTGGACTTGCAACTATGGAGGTTGTAGATGGTGAGCTCGTCAGCAACGAGGTCGATAGTGAGTTTCAGAGGGGTTGATGGCGATGGTGGACGCGGCCGACGGCGGTTGGTGGCTCCGGGGAGTGGCGGTGAAGAGGGGGAGATTGATGTAGGTCTCGGTGTGTAGTGGAAGAAGAGGGGAGCTCGGGTTGTGAAGGGTGTGTGGGTTACCAGGGGTGGTCGAAGGTGGAGGTGGTCGCTGCAACGGTCGAGGACGGCCGGCGAGAGGAGGAGGGAAGGTTTGTGGTGGTGTGAGCTTGGGTGAAATGGAGTGGGGGTAGAGAAGGAGCTGCGGGGTTGCTAGGAGGAGACGAGGTGGTTGGCAGTGAGGCGGTGGCCAGAGGTTGGAGGTTGGGGGAGTGAGAGGTGATGGCGACGACGACGACGACGACAACGATGATGAGCTGCGGTCGACGATGGTGGTCGTCGGGAAGGAGCTCGAAACTCGGAGGAGGAGGGAGAGGGGTAGGAGAGAGGAGTGAGAAGAGAGGGTGATGCCGGCGATGGTGGCGGTGAGCGCGGCGTCGGTGTGGTGTGGGTCAAGTGAGCGGGAGCGGAAAGAGAGGAGGAGAAGGGGTTGGAGTGTGAGGGTGTGAGAGAAAGAGAAGGAGAGACGAGGGGAGGACGTCGCGTGGACCGCGAGGGGGTGCGCGTCGTGGGGTAACGGCAAGGCGTGGGCGCGAGGTGTGGCGGAGGAAACAGATCGAGGGAACAGGAAGCGGGAAAAGAGGAGAGAGCCGTTGGAAGAAGATGAAGGGCGAAGCGGGTCGGGTTAGGGTGAGCGGGCGCAGGCCGTTGGGCTTGGGATGTGGGCTGAGGGAGAAAAGTTTAAATAAAATGAATTTCTTTTCATTTATTGATGGACTGGGGCCAAGAGATTGGGCTGAGGGAATTATGTAAAAGAAAATGGGTGTTGGGCTGGGATTTCTGAATAAATTTGAAGGGTTTGGGTTTAATAGGATTTTGTATGTGGGTTTTGGGAATATAGGTTAAAGAAAAATGTGATTAAATATGGACTTGGGTTTATGGTTTAGAATAAATAATTAGAACTAGGGTTTTAGATTAGGATATAAAACAACTAGAGTTAGAAAACTAGAAATATAGGAATATAGAAAAATATTTTGGTGAAGAATATATATATATATATATATATATATGGAATAGATTAAAAATAAAATATATAGAATTATTATTGAACTACGGATAAAATTACAAAGGAACTGGGTTTTACACGGTCCCTCCGATCAGATCTACCGCTCACAGGCGTAACCGCCGCTCCGCGAATCTCGCCACACGCGGATTCTCCGCCGGCAACATCTCACGTTCCACGCCTCCACGATCCCCATTAATGGGCGATCCGCTCTCTACGCGGGCGTAACGTCGGGAGCGTAACCGCTGGTGAGATTCTCGCGCCTGCTGCTGCGTACCATCACCGCTATATAAACCCCCATCACAGAGGGATCAAGGAAGTCATTTTTTTCCCACTTAGCCGTTACTCTGCTCGGATCTAGCACTGACTTGATCGTCGGAGGGTCCTCGGTGGTACCAAATCACCCCGGGACTTCTTTGCAGGTACTCGGCACCAAACACCTCAAATCACCATTCTCATCGAAACCCATTGAGATCCACATGCAACAGAAGACCACCACCAAAATCCACCGAAAGATCAACGGAAGACAATATCTGACGAACCTAAAAAGGACCTCCATCAAAAGGGGAGGGAAAGGCCTGATCATTAAGAAATGTGACCTCTTTAAGTTTGAAGTCAATTTTTCTTGATTTGGATATGTTATTAACACTTAATTTTTAATCCTTGAATTTGTTAAAATGAAATAGCCCTCAATAGCTTTTTACTTATCATCTTTTTTTAATTAAACATAGATCGTCATAATTTATATGCTCACCGTGATGGAGGACACGAATCTATGCCCTATATAGATTTCATATCCCCAAAGTTTGAGAGTGGACCATTATAGGCATGCAACTTTATTTTTCTTTTTCCTCTTAAAGTGTCTTTTTAAACAGCTTTTAGCAAAGAAAAGAGCTTAGAGATATATTCCTTGGAGGGCTTGAATTTATGCCCTAATAATTTTTATTATCCGTGATCCAAAATGATCGTTCTTTGGCTACGTTTTTCTTTATGTGACCTTTATAAATTCGTTTTCCATCCAAGTCACGGATTTTTTTATTGAAACAACATGTTTCATCCAAGTCACAGTTGACATGCGATGAACCAAGAATATATTTTAGAGTGTTTTTAGATGTAGACACGCGACAAGCGATAAATAATAAGCGGGGCATGTTACCGGAACGTCTGCGGATGCTTCCAGTTCTTATTGCTCTCAAATAAACAATAACATCAAGATAAAGCAGGCAGAAGAAACATAAAAAAATTTTGCCCATGCAATAGAAGCCTGCCTTGTTCACACACAAAGGAAAATATCAGGATTTTCATATAGGTTCTTAGGCAAGTCTTTGGAATCTATACTGTTTGGTTGCAAGATTATGAAATTTGGTTGAAAATTTCTGGATTTGATAATTTGTTGTTTGTTTGGTTGGTTTTGGATTTATAGTATTGGATTTGTAGATTTTAGAGAGAGATAGATAGAGAGAGAATTATTAAAAAAATAAAGTATACGGGCCAAATCCTTAAAAAA
The DNA here is from genome assembly GCA_030015575.1 of Agapanthus africanus. Taxonomy (NCBI): domain Eukaryota; kingdom Viridiplantae; phylum Streptophyta; class Magnoliopsida; order Asparagales; family Amaryllidaceae; genus Agapanthus; species Agapanthus africanus. The sequence continues at coordinate 113,713,475 of JASDDO010000028.1, forward strand.
ATTTAGTATTCAGGAATCCATGTTTTGTGGTGGGCTCCCCATAAAAAATAAAGGAATTTTAGAAATCCAAATTCTCCAACCAAACACAAAATTATGGAATCCTAGAATTCCACAATCCAAATACTAACAAATACTCAAACCAAACATGCCCTAGGCCCCTCAAATTCTTTTCTTTGTCTCCGGAAAAACAAAAGGAAAAGGATTTTTTTTTTCGATATTGGGACCGCCTCGCGCGTCTTAATATAAGGTCTCTAAAATATTAACATGACCTCAGTAAGAACGGATCTCTGGTATCGTCGGAAGGAAAAGAATGACATGCCTCTGCATTCAGACATAGGTAGAAGATTTTTAATGCTAAACCTATATCCTCACATTAACATTGTCCATCCTATCGGTAGATTCATTGACTACGGCTAATTTAGAAATTGTGAAAAATCAAAAGAGAGGAAGGTAGATAAATGATTCTGATGACGAGGATGATGAATTGGGAAAGCTGGCCTAAAATGGTTAGCATTGCAATTTCAATGACAAGGTATTTTGTTTATCTGATATAAAAGAAACGAGTGTACTTCAGAAAAGAAAAAAAACCGATTGAAAAATGGATAAATCAGGTATCGAAGACTTAAAGAGTCTTGATGGGCGACAATATGCATCTTGATCTTCACAGCCTAAACTATACGTACACCGATATCCATGCGGTTTTGACACATTTTAACCGCTGATTCGGTCATGGAAACACGGCTCCCCGATGCCGGTGCAAGAAGTATCGAAACCAGGTAACATACAAAACTTAGGATCTGATCAAAATAAAGGAGTGTCCATTTATTAAAAAAGGTAGATAGATTGTTCATTTTTTTACTGGCTAAAAGAATTTTTTTCGGGTATTCTTTTGGTGTTTGGACCCCCACATTTCTTTTTATTTAATTCGGATCCGGGTAGATATAAGCCGACGCCGGACCCGTAAACCAGCCCACTTGCCACCAAAGTGGGGACCACCTCCTCCCTTCATTTTCCCTCGTCATCTCTCTCTTCTCCAATCTCCGACTCCGGGTAAAGCGGGGGCATCTTCGTCTCTTTTCCAAGGTCCCAACTTTCTCTAACCCTGATTTCCCTTTCTAGATCTCAAACTTTTCTAAAATCTTCAATTTTCATCCCTTTTTCGATCTCAATTAAACAACTGCTTCGATCTTGTAAGTTTCACGCACAAATTTCAATAATCTGACCTTTGATTAATTTCTTCAGTTTTGCGTTTTTATCTCAATAGAGCCTAGATTAGTGAGATATAATAGTTCGATTTTTGTTAACTTTTCATTTTGTTCTCTGCGGAGAATTTTGTTAGGTTTTGTGGCCTAATTCACATTATCATTTCGCTAGTTCTCATTTTCCAATGCAAATGACGTGCTGCTGCATTTGGATTATTGTTAGGGTTTGGCTGAACTGATGAGGTCTTGATTTTGTTAGGGATATGGGTTACATTGGGAGCCATGGAATCGCCACGCTGCACAAATACAAGTACAGCGGCGTCGATAATTCGCTCCTTGCGAAATATGTGTTGCAGCCCTTTTGGAGTAAATTCGTCACTCTTTTCCCTCTTTGGATGCCGTAAGTTCTTTACTGATTGTTTGCCGATAGATATTGCTGTCGCATATTTATTGCACCCAAGTGTTAAATTTTATCTATAATCTTGCTGACAATAATGATGACCTAAAGTAATTTTTTAAATCTTTTGAGAGCATGAGTGATGCCAACCGCCTTTCGTTATAATTTGATGGTCATATATCACTTGTAACCAGTGGAAATGTGTTATGCTTCCCTTTTTGGCTTTACCTATGCCTCAAAGCTGAACATAGTTCTCTAAAGAATATGTATAAACCTTCTATCTAGGAGAATTTGGAGGACACGAACCTGTCATTTAGGTTTGAGACAAGCCTTATTCTTGTCCATGCTTTTTGGGCGAGGGGTCTTCCTGCAGATAATATGGTTTTTTTTTGCAAGTTGACATTTAGTTGTAAAATTTTGTTAAACCTCTTATGGAGCTCTTCTTCGAGTGGACCCGGTTTGATGGAAAAACAGCTTAGACTCAGTTATAGGTCTACACTTATTTTTCCTAGGGGATACACGGTTTTGTTTTGGTATTTCTAACATTTTCAATGTGTGGTTATATCCCATGTTTCATGCATATAGAAAGCTGGCTGCACTTTAGGGAACTGCTAACGGAACACAAAATTTGAAATTGGTGACTGCTAGTTTATTTTCTTGCTTCTTGGTGTTGGGAATGCCTACCAAAAATTAGTAAGTCATTTTTAAGAGCACGTCTAATGCCATCTAATTTATCTGTTAAGATAAGAATGTGCACACTAGTGGTCTGAATTAACATAACGGAATTCCAAGACAAATCAGGCATGATTTAGCAAGGGTTAAGGGAAGCCCGGACAGTTGATGACACAGAATGGTTAATGGAGCAGATAACACCAGATACCGTTTTTGAAGAACTATAACCGCCAACCACCACAACCAATAAACTAGACGGTTTGATGCGAGAGAACATGCATGCTGAGTGAACTTCAAACTATGCAGACATTTGGTCCTTAATACTAAGAAAAAAGGGGATTGTGAAGCCTATGTTTGTATTTTATAGGTCCAGGTAATCTTGCTGGCAAATAATACCAGTTCACTAATCTGATTTCTGTATGACAAACTCTTCTTCATGAATGCTTGTAAACATTATATTTGAATATGCATAGGAGCTGTGTTTCCATCCAAGTAGTATATTTGGAGTTCCTTAGCTGTTTCATTATTGATAACTCTGGTTTTTTCTTCTTATTTTGATTGGCTTCTTTGCCAAATGATGTGCACAACCTCCAGGCCAAACATGGTAAAGAAATCTCTCCTTTTTTGATATCTTGTGCAGCATGTTATATATGTTATTTTCTCTTAAAGGGCCGTAAATTATTCCTATCATTTGCAGATCACGCTAATGGGGTTCATGATGTTAATGCTATCAGCGGCTATTGGTTATGTACGTACTACTCTCCATATATATTAGACTTTGTGATGTAATTTGTTCACCATAAATCCCCTTTTTTGAACTTGGATCTTTTTTAATTTTAACTTCTATATACCGTTATGCTGGGATGACAGTATGATTTCCCTGCTTACCTTTTTCCCCTTTTTATAGTAGAGGGGTTGTATATAGTGAGGGCTGATTTCCTAAGGCATTCGAAAATCACTAGAGAAGCAGAAAAATAATCAAGGAGAAGAGGACAAAGAAATTGATATAAGAGAGCGGAATAATTAAAAAAATCTTCGCTTAATAACATTTCTAATCAACATTTCCCTGGCGGTCTGGGTTATCATCCAGATAACAGCGACCTTAATTACAGTCTAGATGAACATGATATGACTGATTTTTGTAGCAGGGAGAGCTACGTATTGTTAAACTTGTTATTGTTTTTCCAGTTGGACTTGCCCCCTCCCCTATAAGTAGGGTTTGTCTCCTCTTCTTACACGCCTTGAATTTGTGACCTACTTGTAACAAGCCTCATGTCCTAACCAATTGTTCCACCCCTAATGACATTCTGTTAAATTTCTTATTTAGTTGAAACTCTACCTGATGTTCTACCACTATCCTATATGATAATCGTATAACAAACTAGAAGCCATAATGTTGTAATTCCAAATGTATAGCATTTAATTAGAGATAAACCTAAAGCTTAACTAGAAATAAAAGCTTGAACTCCACTTGCAACTTGCATATCTTCTTGATAATATATTTGTGGTTGCTCACTACTGACTAAATTCCATATTCAAACTATTCCTTGAAAGTCAAATATATGCAACATATTACTTCCAACTTTCTCCATACTTCACATAAATGCCCCATAAATTCAAATATTCAATAGCACTACACTATCACATTCTTTAACCTTGACACACTGCAATTGATAGAGTAGTACTTCCAACTTTCTCCATACTTCACATAAGTGCAATTGATATTGTTGAGGATGTGGTCAACATAACCCCATATCGGGTAAATTGTGGAATGCATGTGGGTATAAGATTTAAGATGGGATAAACCTCCATAAGGCTTGAGTCTTTTGGATGGAGTCTCACTATATTAAAGCCCATGTGCATCCATGTGTGGGCTCATGTGTTGTGGGCCCAAACCGAGTTTTACATGGTATCAGAGCTCGGGTGTTTGTTTGTCCATGTTGCATATGAGGTTTGAGCTCTCGCATGTGAAGTCCTCTTTGTCCACGTGCGTTGCATGTGAGACGGAGTGTTGAGAATGCAGTTAACATAGTACCACATCGGGAAAATTGTGGAATGCAGATGAGACATTAGATGACATAAACCTCCATAAGGCTTGAGTCTTTTGGATTGAGTCCCACTATATTCAAAGCCCATGTGCATCCATGTGTGGGCACATGCGTTATATGACCAACGTTTTACATATATGATAGCGTAGTGCAATTGATATGATGGTTTGACCTGAAAAGCTTTAACTTAAGCACCTCTATTAGTTACTTAATAGGAATCTTTACGGAACCTGACGCATTGACATGACATCTAGTCTATTTTATCTGACATAAACTTTGAATTGGGCACCCTTGTATTTTACTGTTCAGAACTTTCATGACCGTGCAGGAAGTCAATTATGAAGTTGCATTTTCAGGGCATGTTTGGTTCCGGGCATGTTTGGCAATTGGTAAGTGAAAAGAAAGTAGGAAAGTAAGAAAATAGTAAGAAAATGAAATGGAAATAAAGTAAGAAGAAAGTATTAATTTTTGTTTGTTTTGTTAAAATGAAAGTATGAAAAAAGTTGAGTTGGCGTTTATATGGTAATGGAAAGTGAGATTGGATTGTTTGATTGGAACCGTAGAAAGTAGAATAGATTATAATAAAATATTCACTTTCCCTCCACTTCCTCTATTTTGAGAGAAAGTGAAATGGCTCAAGACGCACATGTTGCATGAAAGTGAGAAAGTACCTCTCTTTTACTTTCTTCATCCCAAACAAATTAACTTAGAAAGTGTCACTTTCTAACTTTCGCTTCCATTTTCCATCTTCCAAACACCCCCGACTAGAAAGTAGAGAGAAAGTAGGAAAGCGATGCCTACTTTCCAACTTTACTTGTTTGGATGAGTTAGAAAGAGAATAGAAAGTGAAGTCCACTTTCTTGCCACCTCATATTTTTGCCCCATCTCACTTTCTCTCCAAAACAATGGAAAGTGAAAAGAAAGTGCAAGAAAGTGTAAGAAAAATTATATTTTATTCTTTTCATTCATATTTTTTACTTTATTTAAACAACTTTTTTACTTTCTACCATTTTGACTAAACAATCCAAATTCACTTTCCATTGCTACATAAGCGCCAACTCATTTTCTTTTGTACTTTCGTTTTAGACAATTGGAAAGTATAAAGAAAGTAGGAAAGTAAAAAAGTGGTAGGAAAGTGAATAGAAAGAAAGTATCAATTCTTGTTTGTTTTCCTAAAAAGAAAATAGAAAAGAAGTTGAGTTGGTGCTTATGTGACAATGGAAAGTAAACTTGAGTTGTTTGGTTAAAACGATAGAAAGTAAGAAAGTAATTCAAATAAAATAAGTATAAAAGAATAGAACAAATTATCAATTTTTAACACTTTCTTTCACTCTCTCACTTTCCCTTGTTTTGGAGAGAAAGTGAAACGAGGCAAAAGTATGAGGTGGTAAGAAAGCGGACTTTACTTTTTATCCTCTTTCTAGTTCATCCAAACAAGAAAAGTTGGAAAGCAAACATCACTTTCCTACTTTCTCTCTACTTTCTAGTAGCCAAACATGCCCTTAAAACAAACAAGAATTGGTACTTTCTTCTTATTCACTTTCCTGCCACTTTCTTGCTTTCCTACTTTCTTTATACTTTCCAATTGCCAAACATATATAGAGAGTCAGAGACATCATCATTATTATGTAAGGTTCCCATCATCGTGGGGGTCTGTATGGATCATGTTCTAACATCGAGGAAGCTCCACAGTATTTGGTCAAGTTTTGTATCGGTTGTCACATGGAAACACACTTTGGCACTACCCATTTTGGGCTTGTGATAATTCCTGCCTATCACATCCATGAGCAGTGTGACTGTCACAAAGCTCTTTCAGTCATTCAAGCTTACCAATTAAGGAGCAACTAACCAGGCTTTCTTAGATTAAGAAAGTGTATAGGCAAAGGAAAGATGAGCGAATCATAATATTGTTTGAGGCCTAGATAAGTTATAGAGCCAAATGGTGTCACGTTTATTAGGTACATGGATCAGAGTGGGGAGGAAGGTTGGGGAGTATTTTCTTACAATTAAGCTTGGATAATTGAGCATGCACGCACCGTGCCGCACGCACACAGAGTTCATCTTGTTAAAAAATATTTGAAGTCAAACCATCAAAACTAATGACCAAATTCCTGATTTGGACCAGTAATATAGTAGAGTTATGTAATCTCGTTAAACGGGTGCCAGCAGTACAAGAGTTGCTAGGATCTCCTTCTGCTTTGTCCCAAATTTGTATTTTACGGAGCTGAGTATAAGTTCAAACATGAGAACTTCAATTTGATTATTGCTCAGCACACAGCAAAAACTAGGAGGCAGTGTATCCGATTTTGGGATTGGGGAGTGGGTGATTATGTGCAGTCCCTGCAGCATATAATTGCATTTAGTACTTCCTTTTTGGAAGATACATCTGCTACTTACCATATATTTTGACCATAATTTCATTCTGGGGTGATTAGTCGGATTTATTTTCAGTTTCTCCTACTCCTAGTTAAGATCAAGTAATAACTGCAAACCATCTTTGAATGCTGGGTAAACGAACTAAATTTGTTTCATATTGTGCTTATCGATTATAGCATATGATTAATAATAATTATTGCTTGATATCTAACTAGTTACACTCCCTTTATGCAAAAATTAGACTTTTATTTGAATTTCTTCCCCCGAGCCTTCTATGTTTACTCATCATGTAAAGTGCCAAGCGTAGCATGTTTTTACGTCGGCTACATACATGTACGCCTGAAGTGCCAAGTAATGTAATTTTGATGTTGGGCACGCATACAACCTTTTTCCATGTTGTAAATTTAACATAGTCAATATTGCTGTGACAGGTGTATTCACCTCATTTAGACACAGCTCCCCCGAGATGGGTCCATTTGGCCCATGGATTGCTTCTTTTCCTCTATCAGGTATGATATATACATATTTATTAGAGACTCCACAGTGTTTATGTTCTCAATTTTGTGTGGCTGTGCATTTGTTATTTATATATATTTTAAACCATCTTATGCCATGAAATTGTTTTACTATGGGAAGTATATTTTTCATTCTTCCTACATCAAATTCCAGTGTAACCATTTTACATTATCAAATTACAAGGTCCATTTTGTTTCTGGTTGAATGTGGAGAAAGAGGATCAGCCATTACAACGAATAGAAGATGATGTCTTTTGTGCCTGGATAGGGGAGCCAATACCCTTGTTATTTGACATGTCTTTATGACACCAAAATACATTGACAGTGTAATAACTTATTTCACACTTCTGCATGGCCTCATTTGACAATGTCCTTATGACACCAAAATACAAGATGATTGCACGGAATAACTTATTTCACACTTTTGCATGGCCAGTCGCTTGGAAAAATGCGTTGTGTTGGTTAACTCAGGAAGTTGTTAGATATGTTGCCAAGCAGATGCAGATTAAACTGAATTTATATTTCCGGATACCCAAAGCCATCTAAAAAAATATCGTAATTCAAATAGAGGTTTGAAGTTCTATTAAAAGAAAGGCTCTTAATTAGAGTTTCAGTTGGAATATTTTACAAGATTCAGTTTGATGCTTCTCCAATGCATGTGCTTCATATTTTGTAAGTTACTTTTAAAATGCCTGATTATAAAATGTACACATGGAATTCCCTGTTTTGAGATTCTGTGATACTTCTCCAGTAGATGCGTTTTATATGTTATTAGGTAGCCTGCCAAGGCAATTTAATTGAAATGCAAAACATGTTATAAGTGTCAAACATAAAGGTAGAAAGAATGCCTGATTTCATGTTCTTTATGGAAGCATTTTTTTAACACTCCATGCTAGAAATCCAACAAGCAAGTCCGCTGATGAAGAAACTATGTTATCATAGCAAAAAAATTGAAGAATGGAAAGAAAAGAATTGCTTTTCTTTTAAGTATTGTCCAAATGCACACTACGAATGGCATAAGCCACACTTTTTAAATGTATGACTTATTTCATGGAGATTATGATAATTGATTACGAAAACACATTAAATTTAATTCTGCTCATTAGTCTTTCTAACAATACAATTATAGGATGTCAATTATTTTCAATTTCTATCTGCATTACTGTGTTAAAGCTAATTTATATGATTGAAGCCGGTTTATGCTCATGCTATATGGTTCAATATTGTGCCCAGACTTTTGATGCTGTTGATGGTAAACAAGCAAGACGCACAAATTCTTCAAGTCCACTAGGAGAGCTCTTTGATCATGGTAATTTTAGAAGCTTCTATGGTAACCCACTCCAATGGAAATCTATCTTTTGATCCTGTTAAAACTTTTTAATTGCAGGATGCGATGCGCTTGCATGTGCTGTATGTCCTCCCTCTTTGTATTTTATAGTTGGCTTGAAATGTTGACATCATTTCACCATGATACATAACACTCTTGCTATCTATTAGTTTGAAAGCATGGCCTTTGGAAGCACTGCTATGTGTGGACCGACTACTTTTTGGTTCTGGGTAATTTCAGCAATCCCATTCTATTGCGCCACATGGGAACAGTGAGTTCTCCTAAAGTTTTCTTGTGCATTCTTGGGAATTTTCCTATGAATTTAATAACTGAAGTTTAATTTACTATTCCTATAAGTTCTCATTTTATATATTTCACTTTGCATATGAAAATTATTCTTTTGTTAGATGCTGTTGCTCTAAGCAGTGGGAATATTTAATAATGTCTTTGGCCTCTCAATCTATTTATATCTTTTGTTAGATAGCGTTTTAAGGTTTAAGAGGCACTATTTTGACTTGCATTCTTTTATGGATTATATACTGTGATGCAAGTTAATATTCAACATGGGTTAGATGTGATACTGTAATATCAACCGATCACTTTGAAATAAGACCCCCATTTCACATGTTTTTGTTATCTTAGAGAGTCCATAAAATTGGTTGCCATTTTGCCAAAGTTGAAACATCTATTTTTGTATAAAGCAAGGTTAGGCAGACTCCCGCCTATTGATGCTGGATCAACTTGGAAAGGAGGAACTGAGATGGAAATCTTTAGTAATTTAACATGATAGAATATATGTATGCTTGTATATTATGCTAGCCCATCATCTCCTCAAGAGCTTTCCGTAGTAGTCAGCTATGGAACATAACTTATATCCATTAAACCCTGGAAAATAATTACACCAAAGTTTTCAGATTGGGAGGTATTTGTTGATATGAATGTGTATAATCCTACATAACAAATTGTACTACATATATTTTAATGTTTGAATATGTATATCCATGAATATAGCTATTTTTATGCATATTTATCATGTAGTTATCTAATACATCAGTGGAAATGTAAAAGTGCAATAACGCATTTTTATATTTCTATCTTTTTTTGAAATGTGAAATTTGATTGCATTTTGAAAATGTTGAACCGTCAAGTATGATTGCTAACTGTATATAATAAGTTGATTAAGGGGTGGTACTTCCATTGCGATTTTTCTTTATGTTTACTTTTCCATATGTTGCGGTGCCTATGCGGCGCCTATGCCTTTTAACCTGATATGGAAAGAAGGAAAGTATGGAGGATACAGAGGCAGGGGTGAATAATGCCCATATTTGCCTTTTAACCTGATATTGTAAAATGAAGGCCGATGAATACTAAATGAAGATAAGAAGGTCAACATGGAAATACATATGCAGGGTGAATAATTGATTCTTGTTAATTTAAATTATTATCCACCTTCCTATTGAAAAGAATAGCTATGAGTGAATTCAATTGTTGTGAGCTTCCATAACATCAAGAGCTAACTATTGATTCATACTCATTGCATTTTTATGGTCACTATACTATGTCAATATCTAGCTACGTTTTATACCTTATGATTTCATATTGCTTCATGTGCAATTCTTGTAGTACGAAAAATTTAGTTTTCCTTCTATAATCAGATTATGCATCTTCTTGTGTTTAGTCCAATTATTAACCAATTCTGACATTGAACCAGCTTTTTCACCAATACCCTTATTCTTCCTGTAATTAATGGTCCAACAGAAGGCCTGATGCTCATCTATGTTTGCCATTTTCTGACATTCTTTCTTGGTATGTGACTTCATTTTCTGTAGCCAAACATGTTTCTTTCCAGTTTGAGGCATCTGCTGTTTTTTCAGGAGGTTTTTCTTTGATTTCTTATCGTTATTGTGAATTTCTTTCAGGAGCTGAGTGGTGGGCACAAGATTTTAGAAAATCAATCCCCATTCTTAGTTGGGTCCCTTTTCTTCCTGGTAAGCTACGTTTACTTGCGTTCTGCATGGTCCTTTTCACATGCAGAAACCTTTCTCTTGAGGATGGATAGAGGACTTTTGTGTATTAGCTGCACATGAGTTCTATAAGTTTATGATTATCAAGCATGGTGAAATTTTGGCATTCTATTCTCCTTTCTTTAGTATCGATATGTATTTTCTTCCACGTGTAAATTCATCAATGCTCTATCTATAGCCACGAATTACCTTTTAACTTTCAAGCTCATTGATTCAGCATATATTATGCAAAATCAAAACGAGGACATCTTTTCTTATAAAAAAAAGCATGCGCTCTTATGTAAAATAAATTTTATAGTTAGTTTCAATGTAATTTTTTGTGGGGAATATACAATGGCAAATGAATGTTTATGCATGCTAATCTGCACTATTGCACAGAGCCATGATACTGATGGAACACTTTTTTAATTAACCACGTGAAAGTTTGTATCAATGAATATAGGACCTCGCACGAGGGATAAATTATTTTTGCAAATAATACCTAACTACCCGGCTACTCATTGCTATCTTGATTTAATTTATTGTATCTTGTATGAATGGTAGAGATTGAAGAGGAAAATGCGTGATTTGTGATGCAGTATGGAATCATGATCCTTGTAAATCTGTTCAATAGTATAAACTGCTTTTTCATTATGGTGATATTATGTTTATATATTATTGTGTTGTGATGAACTTTTGTGGAAGTATCATTTAATTTTGTATTTTCCGATGGCCATTTGACACCGAATTGTACTAGTTACTGATTGATAGAAAATATACTTGATTTTTTCTTGTAAAATCGACACAACTCTGTATTCATTTAAGACACCCTTTTGAGGTGAGAGGCAGCATACACAATTGGGAACGGCACACTCTTTGTAATACATTGCTGGATCATGGGGCGTGTTTCTCGCCGGGGTGGTGGTGGTCGTGGTTGGGGCGTGCATGGTGCACGAACTTTGAATATTGTATAGATACTTTCTGTTGTATTGCTCTTTGATGTTTAACAAGTGTTTGCTATCTTTTACAAGCTAACTAATGTTTAACTAAAATTTTATTCAAAACTCTTAATTTAATATATTATTATTTTCTTAAACTCTGCTTTGACTTTTTCAGAAATCCCGTTCTATGGCATCGTTTTGTTTTTAATGATTGCTTTTGCTGTAATTCCAACCGTTGGATCCAAGTAAGTTCTCTGGTTGATATGTTTCTTTACATTTGCATATTATTCTTCATACCTGGTTTTGCTAAGGCCAACAGAACGTCAGTATGTAATCTAGCCGTTCTTCCATAAAATGGTGGTGGGTCTATGTCAAGCCCCGCTTCCCAAAATACGTCAATTCGGAACGTGACAAAGCCAACCATGCTACCCATGGTAAGGAAATATCCACCCATAGTCACATTATGACTGTCAATCAGTAATCAAGAACAAGAACAATATTATAACTATCTCAAAACATGTCCAAATAACCACAAACGATAATAGGAAACAATAGCAGAAACAGTAAAGATTCAAAGAAATAAGAGAATACCTAAACCATAAATAAAAACTATATCATTAGAACGATCCTCACTGATCGGCAGTCCTGTCGAAGTACTCACGATTCTCATGTGTTAAAGTTAAGTATCAATAGAAAGTCTACTTAATGCCAATACCGGGACAATCATGTGCAGATCATATCTAGCAAGACAACAAATCAGATCAATCAGGATAACAATTCAATATTGTTGGTATCGGTAGCTATTACAGATAACAGGTATAGATAATACAACTATAGCAATAACAGTAATAAGATGACGGGTTACAAGCATATCAGGGATAGTGTACTAAAACAGGTGAAGTGTTTATATCACAATAATATCACACAAGTCATGATGAATAGCAGGAATATAGCTGTAACAGTTATCTAGATACAATACATGATGTGACGAAAATGATTTATCAACTATTACTAATGCAATAGATTAGTATGACCGTATTTTAAATAATGCTGTCAAGATTATCAAGTATTATTATATAAACTAAACTATATTAATTGGACTTGCCTATTACAAATTAACTTATTCTTATTAGTGAAACTTATTATTGTTAATCTAGTTAATGGCATTAAATAACGGTATTGATCAAATGAGTGAATAGTACTGTTAAACAGATCATGTAGATTTTCTGGTAATGAGATTAGCGTATTGAATATTTATTTCCAAGTAGTCACGAAGTAGCGAATGTGATTCTATCAACTGTTATAAGTCATTATATTATTTTAATCGTAGTAAAAATAATCTTTTGTTATGATAATTAAATATTGTTAATTAGATATTGTCTACATAAAATATTATTAATTAAACTTATTATTATTAGAGAATTCATATGAACTAACTATAAATCTAAACATCAAAATATGTGAACTATAATTTTGTTATTTAAACTACCTAATATGATTGCTACTATTTCTTGAACTATATATATTCATAATAATTAATTTGTTATCCATAGTAACCTTAATATATAATATATATGAGATTTTCATATGTATAATATATAATTACTAATGTGTACACCATACAAGATATATAGTAATTATAAAATATTACGATACGTAATCGTCGTCGTAACTAGCATGTATAACCAACTATCGAATAGTTTTGATGTAAATCCAAGCTTTGATGCTCAGCTCGACGAAAGTTGGGACGCGGTGAATCGGAGGGGGGAGAGAGAGAGTTTTTAATTAAATAGGAAAATATAAATATACTATGTTTATATAGTATATGTATAATATATATGCATAATATATATATATATATATATGTATAATATATATATATATAGTTTTATATATAACTAATAATATTATAAAAGATATTACAAATCCCAAACCGTTTCCACTAAATCTCAAAACACTAGAAATTATCTAACATACGTAGCCCATTTAACCCATAAATCTAATGGTTTAGAAAAAAATATATTCTAATCTATCAATATCTTAGGATGTTTAAGATTTACTTGCAATAAATGATTGTCAATATAATATCATGAGATGTTTAGATAGGATAAAACATGCTGACAATTAATATATGAAAATATCTCTAATGTATGGCTACAAGAAAATATATACATATAATTTAAATATTATATATATCTGTTATTTAAGATTCATTTAGATTTAGTTTACGGATAAATATCAATAAAAAATACTCTAGCACCATAACGGATTTCACGTGAGCGGGTCGAGTCGGATAACCACATCTACCATTCGGACCAATCACAACCCAAATAATAAATAAACAAAATTAAAAAAAATACTGATTAATATCGTATAATCGTCCTAGGGTATACCCAACTACAAAAGAATTTCGTTCTTCATGAAACAGAAAAGACAAGAATAATGAAGATACGGATCTAAGAAAAGAGCTGTGGAAACTTTTGTCGAACTTCGTCTTTATGTTCCCAAGTAGATTCTCCATATGAACGATTTTCCCACGAAACAAGCACTAGAGGGATCACCTTATTCTTGAGAGCATTTTCTCGTCGATCCACAATCGCCATCGGTTGCTCTTAATAAGTCAAATCCTTCCTCACTGTCAATTTTGAATGGTCTAGGACGTGTGTCTCATCTCGAATATATTTGCGAAGTTGAGATACATGAAACATGTCGTGAACACCCGTCAATGATGGTGATAAAGCCAATCGATAAGCTACTCCTCCAATACTCTCAATGATATCGAAAGGCCCCATGAATCGAGGACTGAGCTTGCCTCGACTACCATACCGAATTACCTCCCTTGTCGGTGATATCTTCAAGAATACATGATCACCAACAACAAACTCTAATGGTCATCTTTCAATATTATCCCAACTTTTCTGTCGATCTTATGCCACCTTCATAGGATCACAAATTAAGTTAACTTCACAGTTTGCACAACCAGTTCCGGTCCTAACAATCTTCTTTCTCGAACATCATCCCAACATACTGTGAGCGACACTTAGGACCGTACAATGTTTCGAATGGAGCTATCTGTATAGTCGTCCGAAAACTGTTATTGTATGAGAACTCCACTAAATGTAAACGATCCTCCCACGAACCCTTGAAGTTTAACATGCAAGCTCTCAACATATCTTCAAGAGTTTGGATTGTTCTCTCGGACTGGCCATCTGTCTGAGGATGATAGCCCGTACTAAACTTTAAACGAGTTCCCAAACTTTCTTGTACTCCAAAATTGTGATAGGAACCGGGTATCACGATCAGAAACAACACTTACTGGTATTCGATACAATCTCACAATCTCTTGCATGTATCTCTTTGCTAGCCTCCGTCGACAGACCAACTCGAAATGATATAAAATAAGCTGCCTTGGTCAGTCGATCGACAATCATCTAAACTGCGTTATTGCCCTTTGGATTCCGTGGTGAGGCTGTCATGAAATCCATAGTTATATGTTCCCACTTCTATTGGGGAATCGTAAGTGGTTGCAACAAACCAGCTGTCTTTTGATGTTCAGCCTTGAATTGCTAACACAACAAGCAACTCGACATGTAACGAGTGATATCTCTTTTCATGCCTTCCCACCAAAAGTGCTATCGCAAATCTCTATACATTTTCGTACCCCCTGGATGTACTGAATATGTGGAACTATGAGCCTACTTTATGACTTCTTCACGAACTTCTCTTTTAAGCACACACAAACGACTTTCATACCTTAAAGATCCATCTTCATGACTTAATAAATCCGTTCGAAGTCCTGCCTCTACTTGTCCTCGAAATTTCTGTAATTTAGGATCGTGCAACTGCGCTGCCTTAATACTATCAATTAATGATGATTGTACTTGCAACTGCATCAACTGTTCCAAAAAATATGGTAGTACAAGCTCCAACTCCAATCTCTGAAAGCCCGCTATAATCTTTTCTTATGAAGTCAACATCTGTATCGCTGGCAACCGACTTAAAGCATCCGGTACCACATTAACTTTCCCCGGATGGTATTTTAGATCAAGATCATAGTCAGCTATCAGTTCCAACTATCTACGCTTACTCATGTTGAGCTCTTTCTGTGTTAACACATATTTTAGGTTTTTGTGATCAGTAAACACCTCAACTTTCTCGCCCAATAAGTAGTGTTTTCAAATCTTTAGCGTAAATATAATTGCTGGTAGTTCCAAGTCGTGAGTTGGGTAGTTCTTTTCATGAGTCTTCAACTGCCTCGATGCATAAGCTACAACCTTTTCATATTGCATCAAAACACATTCCAAGTCTTTCTCAGATACGTCGCTGTGAATAACTAATCCTCCGGAACCATCTGACACTATTAAAATAGGAGCGGTTGTCGACCTTTACTTTAGCGCATCAAAAGCCAACGCACACTTGTCGGACTAAACATACGGTATCTCTTTTCGTGTTAGCTTGGTTAAGAGTTATGCTATCCACAAATCTTCTATAGTATCTAGTAAGCCCAAGGAAACTTTTAATCTCTCCTGTATTCTTTGGAATCGGCCAATCGTGAACAGATGCAATCTTTTCGGGGTCAACTGCAATTCCATCTCCGGACACAACATGACTCAAGAACTTCACTTCTTCGAGCCAAAACTCGCACTTGCTCATCTTAGCATATAGTTTTTCTTGTTTCAACGTCTGCAGTGCGATTCTTAAGTGTTTTTCATGCTCTTGTTTGCTCATCGAATAGACCAGAATATCATCAATGAATACCACCACAAACCGATCTAGAAATGGTGAAAAGATCAGGTTCATCAAATCCATAAGTATCGTCGGTGCGTTAATAACTCCAAATGGCATAACTAAATACTCGTAATGCCCATATCGAGTTCAGGAAGCTGTCTTGTAAATGTCTTCTGCTTTCACCTAATTTGATGATACCCTTATCGCAAATCCAGCTTCGAGAATATTCTCACGCCACTAAGTTGATCGAATAATTCGTCTATGCGAGAAATTGGGTACCTATTCTTAATGGTCATCTGATTTAACTCTCGATAGTCGATGTACATTCGCCGCGTGCCATCTTTTTTCCTGACCAAAAGAACTGGAGCTTCCCACGGTGAACCGTTGCTGCAAATCCAACCCTTCTCTAATAATTCAGAACTTATCTCTTTATCTCTCCCAGTTCTATCGGTGCCATTGGATAATAAGCTTTCGAGATTGGCGCTGCTCTAGAAATAAAATTAATCACGAACTCCATATCTCGTTTTGGCGGTAAACCCGAGAAATTCTTGAACACATCCATGAAATCCGAACTACGATCAGCGTTTCATTTACCACTTGTTCACGAACTTCCCCTTTCAGTACACACAGATAGTTCCCCTCATCGCGAATTTACAAGTCTGTATTAGGACTTGTGGGTTATCAGCCTACCACTCTTCCGCCATGCTACTTCGATAAATTGAGGTGGGTCTGTTAGAATTTCTTCAATAAAACATCTTATACCTGATCGGCCTTGAAGTGGTCTGTACTAACCCCCGCTGGGGTCAAATTTGAACTACCGCAATCATCATATGCTCTCCGTGTTTCTCCTTGTTCTTCCGAATGCTGATGGATTGGTCACCACGGGACAAAGGGAAAAATATAACGCGGTTGTTAGATTCAAGTTCGTGATAAGACATAAATTAGTAAGCAATGAAACCGAGAGAAAAACATAGTACAACAAACATAAGTCCAGAAAAATGAACCGAAATAGGATTCCATGTTACCTAAATAGAGTACCGCATTGTAATCATGCCGCGGTATATAGTTACAATCACTTAACTCCATTCAAGTCGTCTAAATCCTATTATCAGAACCGAGAGATTAAAAAGGGAGAAACAATAAGCAATCAAGAGAATTCCAAGCTGAGATGCAATGTCATTTCCATATTGGGGAGATAAAAGAGTTTATTGGAAGGATACGATTCGAGAATTTGAATGATAAGACAATAATGTGGCAGGACATATTTCTAAAATTCTGGGTTTTAAGGACAATATATTGGGTACCATACCCAACTACAAATTGAACCAAGCCAAGCTAACTCTTAACCTATTCTCTGATACCAACAAAACCTTGTCACGCTCCGTTTCTCAAAATACGTCAATTCGGAATGTGACAAATCCAACCATGCTACCTATTGTAAGGAAATATCTTCCCATAGTCATATTACGGCTGTCAATCAGTAATTAAGAACAGTATTATAGCTATATATCTCTAAACATGTTCAAATAACTACAAACGATAACAGGAAACAATAGCAGAAGCAGTAAAGATCCAAGAAAATAAGAGAATACTTGAACTATAAGATCCTGTCGAAATACCCACGATTCTCATGTGCTAAAATCAAGCATCAATAGAATGTCTACCTAATGCCAATACCGGGACAATCATGTGCAGATATTGTCTAGCAAGACAGTAAGTTAGGTCAATCAGGATAACAATTCAATATCGTTGGCATCGGTAGATATTACAGGTAACGGGTATAAACAATACAACTATAGCAATAACGGTAACAAGATGGTAGGTTACAAGAATGTAAGGGACAATGTACTAAAACATGTGAAGTGTTTATATCACAAAAATATCACACAAGTCATGATGAATAGCAGGAATATAGTTGTAACAGTTATCTAGATACGATGCATGATGTGACGAAAATGATGTATCAACCATTACTTATGCAATAGATTAGTATGACCGTATTTTAAATAATGTTGTCAAGATTACCAAGTATTATTATATAAACTAAACTATATTAATTGGACTTACCTGTTATAAATTAACTTATTCTTTATTAGTGAAACTTATTATTGTTAATCTAGTTAATGGTATTAAATAACGGCATTGGTCAAATGAATGAATAGTACTGTTAAACAGATCATGTAGATATTCTGGTAATGAGATTAGCGTATTGAATATTTATTTTCAAATAGTCACGAAATAGCGAATGTGATCTTATCAACTATTACAAGTTATTATATTATTTTAGCCGTAGTAAAAATAATCTTTTGTTACGATAATTAAATATTGCTAATTAGATATTGTCTACATAAAATATTATTAATTAAACTTATTATTATTAGAGAATTCATATGAACTAACTACAAATCTAAATATCAAAATATATGAACTATAATTTTGTTATTTAAACTACCTAACATGATCGCTACTGTTCCCTGAACTATATATATTCATAACAATTAATTTGTTATTCACAGTAACCATAATGTATAATATATATGAGATTTTCATATATATAACATATAATTACTAATGTGTACACCATGCAAGAGATATAGTAATTATAAAATATTACGATACGTAATCGTCGTCGTAACTAGCATGTATAAGCAAGTATCGAACACTTGTCTCGGAGACGGATAAAATACGACGATACGATATAAAAATCCAAGTTTTGATGCTCAGCTCGACGGAAGGAGTTGGGGCGTGGGGAATCGGAGAGGGGAGAGGGAGAAAGAAAGAGAGAAAGAGAGTTTTTAATTTAAATAGGAAAATATAAATATACTATATTTATATGGTATATGTGTGTGTGTGTGTATATATAGTTTTGTATATAACTAATAATATTATAAAAGATATTACAAGCCCCAAACCACCTCCACTAAATCTCGAAACACTAGAAATTATCTACATATGTGTAGCCCATTTAACTCATAAATCTAATGGTTTAGAAAATAATATATTCTAATCTAACAATATTTTAGGATGTTTAAAATTTACTTGCAATAGATAATTGTCAATATAATATCATGAGATGTTTAAATAGGATAAAATATGCCGACAATTAATATATGAAAATATCCCTAACGTATGGCTACCAGAAAATATATACATATAATTTAAATATTATATATCTGTTATTTAAGATTCATATAGATTTAGTCTACGGATAGATATCAACAAAAGATACTCTAGCACCATAACGGATTTCATGCAAGCGGGTCGGGTCGGATAACCACATCGACCATTCGAACCAATTACAACCCAAATAATGAATAAACAAAATTAAAAAAATACTGATTAATATCGTATGATCGTGTTAGGGTGTTACAGTCTGATGACCACATCAGTTTATCTTGTATTTAAGTCCTCCAAAGAGCATAACAGAGGGCTTTTATCGTGGGAACTTGTTCCAGATCACATGTATATGAAAATAAAAGTTAAAAAATACAGTAGTAAAAGGTGATTGTTCTTTGTTGAGACTTGCGAAAATCTTTGAAAGGACAAACAGTTGTGCTTCCCAGGAGGCTAAATTATGTGTTTGTAGCGCAGATCGCTTCTAGGAGGTGAGTTATCTTGAGAGTAGGCTATTGTTATTAGTCCGTCAAATCTATGTCTTATATTACTTTCCAACATTATTTGACTGATACGATATCTTTCCTACTTCTTGAAGCTATTCAAAGTTGATTCCAAATCCCTTCATGGGTTTATGCCTCCAAAGTACCATGATTGATTACTTTGATTGGTAGAGCTAACATCTTTGACAACATCTTTTGGTTGGACTGCCAATGAAAATTTAAAGAAACAGTAATTCATTTAAGCTGAAGTTGTGACTAGAATATACACTTTTAGTTACTTGACTCGTCTAAGGCTTCATCCACCTCACTATCATGTGGCCCTCCGCTGCATTCTTCTGGATGTTTATGTCAATATTCTTGAAGCTGTTTTCTTTGCAACAGTTCAATTGGGAGAGGCCTTTGTTTGGAAGCTCCTATTTTACTTTCTGCATGTTGATCATGTATACCCTATTGGTTTTGCTTATAACAACAATGTTTTATTTAAAATGAAACCCTCAGCAACATCTACTATCAACCTGATTGGTTTTGCTTCCTTCAGTCATATGCATCATCTTCTAGCAGTTTGTGATGAGTTTTTCAATGGTAAGCCTAGATAGTTATAAAAGTACTGTGGTGGAACCCAGAAGAGCAAACCTGAGAGCACATAGGAAATTAAATGGTTATTTTATACGTCACATGCATGCATACTTTATCTCATAGCTCCTCTGAGGATCAATCGTAATGAGATTTATGTTTCTTCCTTTCTTTCATATTCATGTCGAATCAAGTTGAGCATAGGAACTTGTGTTGCTTAAAATTATTCTGCGTATGTAATTTATTTATTTGCAACTTTTATAGCTGAAGTAAGAATGTTAAGTGGACACATAAATCGAAACTCAGTATATGTGAACCTGTAAATAGTATTTAGGTGGACCTAAACATTCATTGATTCAGCATTTCATTTTCATTTATCGTCTGGTTATTTTTCAATAGCTGAATTCTTCAAAAGCGTTGATGTCGGTCTGTGGAGAAAGCTGTTGAAGATTATTGTAGGCTGGCATTCTAATGTGAAACATGCCTCAAACTGCAAAATATGTAATGAATTTAATTAGATTGTCTATTGGAATTCATTCCAAGGAACAATCTTTTCCTGAAAACAACAACATCGTATTTTCTTAGTCAACTTATAATTAGCTTGAGCAGGGAGTGCTTTCATGAATTTCCAGTTGGTGCTATTTACTGATTTGATATGTTGCGCAGCATTAGCAATGTCCACAAGGTTGTTCAGGCCAGGAAAGGAAGCATGTTGAATGCAATAGCCATGGTAACCCTCTACATATAAACTTTGCCTTTAACTTTCTTGGTTTCTTGACTTATTTTCTTTCCTTGCCAGCTCTTTCCTTTTGTGGTCCTTATGGTTGGAGTACTTGTTTGGTATGGATATCACTATTCTGTGCAATTTATATATGGACAAGACTTATGTTTTTCCTTTTTATTTATGATAAACAGTTGAACCTTTCCGCAGGTCATATCTATCTCCATCAGATATTATGAAGAATCATCCTCATTTAGTTATAATTGGAACTGGATTTGCATTTGGGTTTCTTGTGGTATGACTTGTACTCTACTATTGTGCTTTATTGAACCCCGTCTTTATTCTTTTCGAGAGAATTGAACAGTTCTCTATGCTTGCAAGCATGCCTATCAATGCATAGGTGTACAGTTGAACCACCTATGCATACAGACACAGATTCATATTGTTCATACATAAGAAGGTTGACCGTCGGTCTGTCTGCTATGATGTTATCACTTTGTCCGACCTTTTGTGTGGTCTGTTAGTGACCAGTTGCCTTTAAATCCCTTAATGCTTTAGGCATGCAATATTCGTTTTACATTCTAACCAGTTAACAATCTCAGAACTTTGTGCAGTTGCATTAAATTGACAGTGTGGCTCCCTTTCTTTTGTTTTATACCATCATAATCTAAGACTTACATCAACATGTGGTCACCTTTGCACCTTAACTTTAAATTTCGAAGACCCCGTCACCAAATTTTGCAGTTAGATAGTAACATGACATCAACTCTCGAATTTGTCACCATATTTCTTTGCTAGGGAGAGCCAAATATAGCTTACTCTGAAATCTGAGAAGGTGGCGATTAGAACATCTTGTTGGTTTACCTTGGTTAAGATTATGCTGCAAAAGAAGCGTAATTTGAATATTTGATTATTCTCTCTGATTATATAGTTTACCATTATTTTATCTTCATTATCAGAAGCCAAACGAAAATTAAAAGAAAATTTTGGATGACGCACATTAGAAGTAGAATATTCTAGATATCTTATAACTTCATTCATATTTCTTCAAACTCAAGGGTTCAAGTCTAAATATTTAAAATATGTATAATCAATTTGGAGTATTTTATTTACTGGTCTGATAAAGTGAGCAGGACACAGAGCCATGACCTAGGCAAATGGCCTTTTAGATGTTTGTTTTCCATCTAGGAAAATATGCAGAAGCTTATGCTTTATTATAATACTACTTTCAAGGATCACTCCAGCAAACTGTATACAAGCCTTTAAATTAAGTGCATGCTCTCAAGTGTACAGTGAGCTCACATTGCTCACTAACATCAGTATTCATAGGAGATGTATATAGTATCTAGTAACTCGTCTTCATTTGCATATACTTCGCTAATCCATTGATTTATTATTACTTCTCTATAGGCTTAATGTAACCCGGATTTATTTATT
The DNA here is from genome assembly GCA_030015575.1 of Agapanthus africanus. NCBI lineage: Eukaryota > Viridiplantae > Streptophyta > Magnoliopsida > Asparagales > Amaryllidaceae > Agapanthus > Agapanthus africanus. The sequence continues at coordinate 113,736,032 of JASDDO010000028.1, forward strand.
TATTTTATTTTTGTGGGAAATGCTTTTATTGCACAACTATCAGTTTGCGCTGAGGTCTCTGACCCCTATATTTTTAGTTGTGAGCGCAAATCCAGGCCGTTCTTGTTACTATTTACTCACCCCACCTGCACTTGATACTGATTTACTAACCTTTTACACATTCATCTAAGTGTAATTCCTAGTATTATCAAATGTTAAATCATTTCCAGAAGTTAAATGTTAAGTTATATGCTTCGAAGTTTCTATAACCTGTATAATTTTGTCTATATTATCCTTATTTCTTACATTTCTTGAATTGTTTTTCTGCTATGGTTCAAGTAAATTTCTAGGTTTCTCTGCATTCTTGGATTGTTCAAGTCCTTTCGGATTGCTGAACATCTTTTCGTGTGCATTCTTCTTCCTAGCACTCACCATAGTTATTTTTGTTTTCTAACAAGTTCCTTTTGTTGCCAGGGAAGGATGATTCTCGCTCACTTATGTGATGAACCCAAGGGTTTAAAAACCGGAATGTGCATGGTATTTATTTGCTCTCAATTCCGTAATAATTCCATGCAAAACAGAATTTTGCATGTTTTCCATTTATTATCCCGATTAACTAAGAATTACATTACAAATGCTGACATGTTTATAACTTTGACAGTCCCTGCTCTTTCTTCCTCTTGCAATCGCAAATGCTCTCGCTGCTCGGCTAATGGATGGGTATACTTTTTTCTTTACAACCCATTTTACAAATTTCCGGGATACATACTTTATGATCTTTGTTTTGACCTGGGCCAATTTCTTGTGTTTGGTTGCAGGGTTCCTATTTTTGATGAATTTTTTGTTCTTGTCCTCTACTGTTTGTTCACAGGTAAAACATATTCTATTTATATTGGTTTTTAGTTCTTTCATAGTTCGTTCTGTCATTGGACTCCGTTAAGTTATGAGAACTAATGCCATAAAACATCTATTCGTTCTTTATTCGAGTGGCTTTACATATTATATTTCGCACAATCAGACCACTAGATTTACGTATAAATAGATATCACTGCATATAAAAACGTTAGTAAAATGAACCGGCAGGTCTTTACGGGGGAATAGAAAGCGCATGACATAAAGTTGTACATGCCAAAGGAAACTCTGCCCCATTTTTCATGTTGATCTATCCGAATAAATCATTCTTTTTCCATCCAATTAATGTTCCAATTTTGCAACAGTTGGACTCTATCTGCATTTTGCGACATCGGTCATTCATGAAATTACCAATGCCCTCAGCATCTGCTGCTTCAGGTATCAAAAAATCCATTTACTGCAATATATGCACCTCTCTTTCCAAATCCTAAGGCATCTTTTGATAGCTGTTTTTATTGAACAACAGGATAACCAGGAAAGAAGCTTAAACATTTTTACAATTGATAAACACTTTGGTAGCCTTTGCGGAGACGATAATGGCTGCCTATAATATTTTTTTTGATTTATTCCCCTCATATATTTGTATGGTTTTATCGGGGACATGTATTTTATTAGAAAATTCCAACAATAGTGTTATTGTTATTAGAAAACATTATTGTATTGGCTTAGGTTTTCCAGCAGAGAGGTTGTCCTTGTTATCACCAATTGCTCTCGAATATCGATTATGTTTTATCGAGTAAAATATGTTAAATTCTTTTTTTTCCCCGGAATATGATAGGGGTAATATGCGACAAAGCTGATGTATGACTTATTTTTGTCAGTATAGAGTTCAGCTGGCTGATTGAAGTATACTATGTCATGATTGAATCGGATGTATTTTTTTTTGTTTAATCATTCATTGTCTCCAAATTTAAGTCCATGTCTTGACTATATTAAAGCAAGCATGAGCAGCTTGTCCATAGTTGTTATATCAGAAGTCCATGCATTGTTCTACCTAAGTCTATTAGCACAAGTTATATTAAATGATAACCAATACATTTTCTTTTATTATGTTATGCGATTGAAGTGTGCTAATAGTTTAATATAGAATTTGGGCTTCCTGATCTCGCAAAAAATTTAGCCATGATGTGCTAACATATTTGTTCTATTCAGCCTAACATGTTGACTATGTAACCGAAGCAGATTAGGTAAATTGCTAAACCCTACTCTCGGCTCAATCATGGATTCAATTCAAGATCCAAGATTTAAGCTTGGTCTCTAGCATTTTAGTCCTGGCATTAGCTGTTGGTCACCAAATTTAACTGCACTTTAATGAATATTTTATTATTCTTGATTATTTCTCAAATCTCACTAGAATTCCATTGCGGTAAGTTTTATGAAGAGATGCAAGCTTCCCGAAGAAGTATTGTACCTGAATGCTTGGCTGAAAGATGATTCTGATAACGATTTTTTGCATTCTGCTTGGAAATATTATGAGACGGGCACATAAAACTTAATTCTTTATTTCATCCGTACTGACAGAGAGGCTAATTGTTGCTAGGGGCATAGCTAAGTACAAGAAAGTAAAAGATATCTAATAACCACAATTAGATTTATTCGGATGTGTGAGAGAGAGAGAGAGAGAGAGAGAGAGAGAGATTTCCAGTAAATTATGAGCCATGTATTTATATTTATGACCAGACATATAAGCCCGGGTGTAATCCTGCAAATCCTGCAAATAGGCCGTATATCTTAGACATAACTTAGACGTAAACCATTAATTTTGTTTCCCTTAAAAGTTGAAACAACTTTCTATAGCCTTCAAAGTTAAAACAACTTTCTATATACCCTTTAAACGATTATATATTGCATAAACCCCCTCCTTTTTTGTGCCAAATACAACAACCTGTCAATGTATATGTTGTAAATTATTTGATGAATTTGCTCCCCTTGCTATATTTACCAAAATAAGAATGATACATACAATCGGCACATAGAAAGGTCATTTTCAGAGATTGGTTTCATGCACTCAATCACCACAAAATATTTTTTTAATAGATGATGTTGAAACATTTATCACTGCTTCGATTCAAAAAGGGGGGAAAATACAGACGATTTCAAGTCCCTGGTAATTACAGGTTTTCAAAGTGAAATCCATTAATACCATTTATCCATACGAATTATCCCAACCCGGTACGGTAATATTCATCGCCGGTAGCCCCAACTCAAAACAATAGTTCGCGGAGAATGACCCAAGCTCACAGGCGAGCTTACCTCAAGTACACTACGTACTGAAAGGAAAAACGAGATTGAACCAAACATGAACCAGCCAAGCTCAAGCTCAAAGATGTACACGAGCCGTGGCTCGATCATGTTCAACTCATATAAAACTACTAACCTATATTCTATGTTAGCAGAAAGAGATGGCGAACAAACAATCTCATGCATTTCTCACTCAAAATCTCAAAAACCAAATCAAATCAGCAGCAAGAAAACCATCACCAACCACAATTTGAGTGTGCAGGCGCACGTTAGCGCTCGACGCAGACCAAACCGGCCCGCCTGGACCCTACCGGCAAGTCCGGCCCACGGCTCCACTCCCCGCTCGCCACGTCGTACACCAGCACCACCCCATCCCCGTCCCCGAAATCCCCGTCGTGCCCTCGCCCCCTCACGTGCACGGCGCACGCCATCCTCCCCTCTCCGACCTCGCAGCAGCTGACCCTCACCCTGACCCTAATCCCCAGCCCCACCGTCCCCTGCACAGCCGGCGGCGCCGCAAGCGGGACCCACTCCCCTCGCCTGCGCTGCCGCCACTCCCACCGCCAGAACGTCACCTCCGCCCCGTTGCTGGCCACCACGTACAGGCTGGGCCCCACCCCGCACGCCCCCACAACGCACGCCCCTCCGGGCACCGCACGCGACCCCCCCTTCACCCAAACCCCCGCCCTCACGTGGTACGCCTCCATCGTCCCCGACGCCGCGGCAGCCGCGCGCGCGTCGACCCCCTCCCCAACCCCGACGCCGCCGATCACGTAGAGGAAATCCCCGGCGGCGGCGGCGACGCAGCCGTAGCGGCGGGTAGGGGACTGCGTCGCGATCCGCCACGCGTCCGATTCCGGATCATAGACCTCGACGGCGGTGGAGCCGCCGACGAGGTAGATCCTGCCGTTGAGCGCCGCGGCGGCGAATTTCTTTCGCGAGGTCGAGGGCGGCGAGATCGGGGAGATCCTGGACGTCCACGTGTCGAGCTTGAGCGAGGATCTAGGGGAGATGACGAAGACGAGGTTGTCGAGGGCGACGAAGCTGGGGCTAGCGCTAGAGAAAGGGATATGCCACGTGGCGGGGCCGGATTGGTTAAGGGCGGCGACGGTGAGGTCAGAGGAGGAGAGAGAAAGGGAGAGGAGAGCGGGAGCGAGGGGAGTGAGGGAGCGGCGGAGGGAGAAGTAGTGAGGGGTGGAGAGGAGGAGGGAGAAGCGGCGGGAGGCCGCGGAGATGGAGGGGAGGGAGGGGAGGGGGGCACGTGCGAGACAGGCGAGGAGGAGGTCGTCGGGGAGAGAGGAGATCGGGGAGGGATCGGGATCGGAATCGGGTGTGGTAACGGGTCGGGAATGGGTATGGGATTGGATGGGGATGTCGACATGGGAAGGGGATTTGCGGATGCAGGAGTTGACGAGCCATGAGAGGCTGCGGGAGTTGCACGACTCGGGCATTTTGCGAGAGGAAGGAGAGAGGGATTTTGATAGGAGAGGATGAGTGAAGAAGAAGATGAATGGGGCTTTTTTCACTTTAATTGAGTTCAATAAAGCCTAGCATTGGTTGGAGCATTGGAGTTAGTTAATTAATTACTTTAAATGAGGGGGCCCTAAAAAAAAAATTAGGGGTTGCCTCACAAATTGGTAGTTCGGTTATAATTCGGCAAGATCGAAAATTCGGATTCGGAGAGACATTCGGAAAATATAGGTAGGTATTCGGAAAAGATTTGGTAAGTGTTTGGAAAATGTTCGGGAAGGATTTCGAGAAAGAAATTAATATATGAGACGCTATGTTCTGATTTTGTGAATTATTTGCTGTTTTTCACATTATTCGCTGTTTTTCACATAATTCGGGAATAATTCTCGAATTATGCGGCCCGCCGATTAACTCAACGATTAAGTCGGCTGATAAAAAATTCACGAATTCGGCGAATAATTCACGAATTATATGATTGTACCGAGACTTTTGAACTCGGGTTACTGGATTCAGAGTCCAACGTCCTAACTGCTAGATCATGTAAACGGATACACACATTTAGGTGTAGTAGATTAATATATAATATATAAAGTGTGTGAAATGTTCCTTGATTTTTGCCGTCTCAGTCTTGATCTGTTTTTCTTTTTTCTTTTTTTAATATATGTAGGCTGTTATCTTATGGTAGAGTTAACCATCAAATATATATTAAACAAAAGTCAGATGCTGATGGATCTCTGGATGCTATGGATCTTCTTTAGATGTTATCTACCGTTGATCTCTTCGTGTATAGACGGACGGCTGAGATTGAGTTGGAGGATTGCCTCCTGAAGCGTGTGGATCTCAATGGGTTTTCAGTGGTTGTGGCCGAGCTACCTGCAAAGAAGTTTCCGGGATGGTTGTGCCACCTAGGACTCTCCGACGATCAAGTTAAACGGGGTATTTTGACAGAGTAACGATCTAGTGGAGTAAAAATGGCTTACCTTGATCGTCCGAGAGAGGGGTTTATATGGCGGCAGCAATGGGCAGGCAGGCGCGAGAATCACGTCGGCCGTTACGCCCATGGTGTCACGCCCGTGTGATAGGCGGGATCCCGTATTAATGACGAGACAGGCTCGTCAATGGGGGATCGTGATGGCGTGGAACGCGGGATCGTGGGCGGCGGATATCTCGTGCATGGCGAGATTCGCGGAGCCGTAGCGTAGGCGCCTGTGATCAGCGCTGTGGGTCGGTCTGGGTGAGACCGAGGAAGATGTGCTCGGCGGGAGGCTTGGGCACAAGCGGGAGGCCGATGCATCTTGGTTCCGTGATAGCTCGGAGGCGAGCCGGGGGAGGTCTAGAAGGTCACCAAAGGTCGGGATACTCCTCGGGCTGGAGGCCCGAGATGTGATCCCAACTGAAGTTCTTGATCCCTTCTTGTAGGTTCTGGGACACGTCATCTGCAACGCGTCAGCATCTGGAGAGTCACCAATATCGAGCCTCATCATTAGCCCCCCACTCTCGTCTCGATCCGTTCCTGGATCGGGTCGAGAGTGGTCTGACCGATCACCCGGGGTGAGCTCTCACTCGAAGATATTGTCGTCGCGCATTCCTGGTCAACGAGTAGTATTTTCTTGATGACGTCAGCGGATCAGGGGAGAGATCTCGCATTAAAGGGGAAGCGCCGGATCGTGTGTATGTTCGTCGAAACGACAACCTACGTGTCTGGCGTTGGTTGGCTGGTGAGACACGGCGCAGGAGTTCCCGCACCCGAAAGGACGCGCCCAATGTGAGTGTGACAGGTGGAACGTTGTCGGCTTTTGGTTGCGAAACATTGTTTTGGCGGGAGGCGATCGGAGCCGTAGGATGCGTACGCCGACAGTTATAAATAGAGGTGGGATCCCCATCAGGGCTCATACCTCTTCATAGTTTCCTCGTCTTTGGTCGTGTTAGCTTGGCGTTCTTTTCCTCAGGTCAGATTCCTTGCTTTTGATCTCCCGAGAACACCTCTCTTTGATCAGGTTAGATGTCTTCTTCTGAGAAGTCTGTAGATGTAGTGCGGATAGAGTCTAGGGAGTCTTCTGTGTAAGTCCACGGTAGCGCCCCGGCCGTCTAACAGACGTCTAATGCGGAACAAAAACTTTTTACAACTGGCGCTATCGCGTACTATAACCCGGATCTGCCATTAAAGCTAAACTAACAAATTACAAAGTGGGTAGAAGAGTTATACCGAACGATCCGAGTCCTTCGGTCTTCAACCATCATCCCACGCTTGTTGCGGCTGCTCCGATCTCCTGAATCTCCAATCTTCTCTTCCAGGTGGCACCATGTCGACGGATCTTTAAACGGGCTCCCGCCTCTGAACCGAAGCAACTCGATCGTCAAGTTTGCTAAAAGAGACGACCAAGATGAAGTAGAGAATGAGTAGAACATTTTGTCTCGTTACGTCCAAGGTCACGGACGAACGGTTATGGAAGTTGCCTTTTGGATCGGGTGAAATGAGAAAGAGGCTATCTAATTTTCATGAACCCGAATCTATCATAATCTTTTTTCTAGTGAACAATAACCATGAGACAAGAGAGGGGGGGGGGGCGGCCACTTATAGAGAGGGAGGGAGGTGAGTGTAGGAGGGGGAAGGTGATCATAAGCACAAACTTATCATAACACCCAGTATGAACACAATAATGTAAAGCATGACTCATTAACCTTAGTCATCAAAACATTAATGGAACAATTAATGCTAACAATGAATCATCAAGCCTTGTCACCAAATCTAGAACCTTCTAGAACCATGACTCACCCTCATCAAGAAAAGATAAATCCGCATTTAACCGAATGTCAAAATACGGCTGACAGAAAACTGAAAACTGGGAACTTCCAAAAGTGATCCTGAAACGAATTTCAGGATAACCCCGTATCAGTATAAACATACCCGCATTTGTATTACGACCGAATACAAATGCAACTGAGACAAAGATATTATATCTAAACAGTATAATACTGGGTTCCGGCTTAAACCAAAGCCTACCAGTATTATCTGCCCGAAAAACGACACGTGCGAAAACGCATGTGCTTTTTCCGAACCTTGCCATAAACCCATATGGCCTCTACAACGTTTCGCCCGAACTTGGGAAAGTGTCTGTGGGGGGACTCTAATGACTCATCAACACATCGGCACTGGGTATAACCACTAGCACGTCAGAGGTACAAGCTGCACGTAACGTTTTGCCTATGTATTGATTGGAAGGGAAGCTGACGAGCGAACTCATCTATAAACCCTACTGAGCCTGACAGTGACAATGTATATACAGTCCGGTCCATTCGTCTAAAGAGTATCGCATATCGAGTCTAAGGGGGTGGATAAAGTCAGACCCCTAATAACGCGATAAATCGTGTCGGCATGAAGCCCATCACCACCTGAGAAACTACTGATCCAAATCAGTAATTCTCCACTACCTCGGCCGAGGATTCCTAGTGATGGCCACCCGTGCACTGCGCGACATCAACCCCTAATACCGGGAGAGACGAATCCCCGACGATCCGCTCACTTGCCTCCAATGTGGCTCGGGACTGTACCCAACTAAAACCTGTTTGCACAACTCCTTTGAGCGTGGTAGGGTAGTAATCTAAGCACAGTGGGAACTCACACGAGACAAATGACGATCTCAGGTCGATGAACTAACCTGCACACATGTCACCAGGGAATTGCTATCTGACGATATGTATAATACCAACTAGCAAATTCCCGGCGAGTCCTGTCCGGTGTACTCATAACCTAATGAGCACCTGTATACATCTTAGGTGAAGCAACTAACACCAATGGCTTGTGAGACCGGCCATCGCCCCTCGTCGGGGTCTCGACTGTATACACTAGTCTACTCTGGAGTATCGATGCCCTGTCTCGAAACTCCTACGACTAGGGACACGTTTAAGGATGTGCTTACAGACCCCAGCTCCCACGTATATGATCGCCATCATACTGCTGGTAGTCAAGCAAGAATCCTATGGGCTCTATCATCATGCAATAGTGAACTAAAGCATGTATACGATGATAAAGACAAACCAGATAGCATACTATCATCTCGAGCAAGACTGTCATATCGGTATAGGTCCTGCCTCAATCATTGCAATCACGTACCTGCGATCCAATAATTGACTTTGAGGGCACTATCTCCAACAATCTCCCACTTGCACTTAAGGCTAATTATTGTGATGTCGCATACTCACAGCCCGTGTGATACCGAAAATCCAACTCCTCTACTAATCAGTTTCACAAAGCTAGTTTGTAAAACTCTTGTGTTCGAGAAATAACCTCAGTGAGTGGATCCACCATGATGTTTCTTTCTATATCTCTCTAAATCTCAAGTTCACGGAGAAAGCCATCTCCCGAATCGAGTAATACCTGTCTTAGAATATGTCTGGATATCTGATGGGACCTAGTTCATAAATGAACTCCAAATCCAAACTTCTTAGACTGTATCGATAACTGAACCTAATCAGTATCCAGCACCATGCCTCCCACAGTATCCTCTTGGACCACCTGTCCATAATACCGTCCCTTTGCATAGGGAAAACTATAACTCTGACAATCACTCTGTCATCCATGTTACTTTTGAAGCCTGGAATGATAACAGTCTCCCGAAGGAGGCTGCCGTCATCAATTCCGTAGAACATACACTCATGTTCTAAAACTGTTTCCTTATGTTTCTTCAGGATTGGATTAATATAAACTTATTGCATCTGGTGCAAAAACAACATCTAGTGTGGTACTTGACAACTCACGATTGACTCAATTGCCTAAGCAAGTGATCTGCCAATCATGCACATCCCTCTCTCCTTTAGTCTCTAAGACACCTTTAGAGAGGGTGACTCCATCACCTGCAGGTACACCACCATACCAGGAGTCATCAATTCTAAAAACCATTAGAATACTGTCAAAGTACCCACATTGGGAAACTACCTAAATCTAGATCTAAAACCATAGATCTAGTAACCAGAATGTCTGATATTATATCCATGTCCTTTGTGGAGAAACAACTGTGTGATGACCAAAGTACAACCGATCGTAGTATAGGAATTTTCCTTCCTACTCTGTGTATGTCATCCAAATACCAGGACATCACACCCTACTACCTTCTCGACAGATCCATCCCCTATTCTGATGAAGTCAACCCATGACTGTCACATCAAAATTAGATGATCTTATCTCCGTTATATCTGCTCAAGCCTATAAATAGACATAAGCTTCTTGTTCACTATGCTTCCGCTGCTCCCACTGACTACGACAACCCTCTGGCAGAATAATATCGACGTACACTTCTAAAGCTAGTTTAGAACGACGTTATACTTATCCTCTTGCCGGGTCTCATAGCCTGAAACAACAGTAGTGTCAAGTCTGGGTAAACAAGAACCTCCCTGTCACCGTCCTTGAGGCTACCGGAGTACCTCTCGGGTGTCTGAGGTTACCCACCATATCTGCGGGGTGGCTAATGGAATGTCAAACCTGTTTGAATATATTGGTCCTATTAAATTTTCTGTAATCGTTTGCGGTTCTGGAATCTCTTCCAGTTCTACCATACTCCCACTGCTGTTTTCTGAAAAAATCTATTTTAATAAAACTGTGGTGAGTCTAGAACAATATCACTATTGATCTCCCAGATGGTAGAAATGTCAACCCTCGTCAAAGCCAGGGTCAACCCACAAACAGCCATTACAGAAACGTGCCTTGAGTTACCCAGTGTCTGGTTTTAAGCATAAGCTGGAAAACTCCCCGTATCTTAACATCGTTAAGATATGAATCATTCTATATCCAATATAGAAACAGATGCACTAATTTAATTGGAACCAGATTCAAATCATGCAGCTGTCTCTAGTGCATAACAACTTAATGGAAAAAGGCTAATCAGCATTACTCAACTTAGGAATCCATCCAATTATGAGTAACCCGAAAGAGAAAGAAGTTTCTCAAAACCATTACTATCATCTGAATACTAATCACAAGAATCTACATCTTCAATCTCTTTGAAGAATCCTGATACTTGCGACATCTGGTTCTCTACTTTATTCTTATACCCATAACTTCTCAAAACTTAGACATTGTATTTCTACGAAACACTTGTCTTAAAACTAGAAAAGTCACAAGTAAACAGAACATAGTACGAGGACCTATCCCTTTGTCCTTACGGACACTGGACAACATACAATACTCTGTATAAGTCTGCTGAGTTGAATAACTCAAAACCTGTGCATCGTAGGTTGAAAACTGTACCCTGGCGATTTCCTCAAATATCACCAATTACAACGAATTCCGATATAATGAGGATGATCACCTAATTCCCAATAACTTACTCCCACTTAACATCTGTAAAAACCATACAGATATGAGAATGAAACCTGGTAAATACATACCCTGGAGTAAGTATCTAATCGGGAAAACAGTTTTCTTTTAACAATGCGCAGTGAAACTGAAATATTAAAATGTCTCGTAGGGGTATCCTGGTATTCCTAGTAATGTCTTTTCCATAATCCTATTCATGACTGTAACCGTATATTTCTTTGCTATCTCTCCAAATCCCTTTATTTGTCTTTAGTCGTTACCTTCTGTACACCTTCGTTAGGCTAAATGGTTTTCTTCCTTCCCTACCGTTCGGCACCAGCCTATGGTTTGGAAAAGACTATCCAGTAAGCATAATATGTGTACCCTCCTAATCCTAGGAGTACCCGTAACTTGAGAGAAGGTGATGATAAAAGACAATCTGAATAATACCTTATTCTATTTCTCCTGAACTGGGGAAAAAGCAAAGGTGAAATAGGAGTAGCGATGAAGTACGCGGTTTGGTCGTGAATAATAACAGTCGCAATTTACTTTGCCCTCTTTCTAATCCCTTTTATTTTTGTCTTCACATATTACCTTCTGTACACCCTACTTAGGCTAATTGGTTTTCTTCATTCTCTACCTTTCGACACCAGCCTATGGTTTGGAATAAGACTATCCAATAAGCGTAATAGGTGTACTCTCCTAAACGAAGGAGCTCTCGCAACCTGAGAGAAGGTGATAATAAAAGAAAACTGAATAAACTAATTCTATTTCTCATGAACCTGGATCCATCCTCGAAGAAGTCCCTCCGAGTTCGTATATAACCATACGATGGATCTATCCAATGGAAGTGGATATCCGTAGTAATACGGGGTGTTCTGAGAAATGCAAAGGGTAAAAGAAGGAGTGGCAATGACTTATGCAACTTTAGACAATCCAAAAGTCAGTATTTTAAGAAGGTTCGGTCAACTTAGTCACCGAGTCATAGTCTAGGGTCGGTCAAAGGTCGCTGCCAAAGAGAGAGAGAGGAAAGAAACACTCTGCGTGCACTCTAACCTAGATCAGAATGGTTATCAATTTATCTAATCTGGAATCCTCCCACTGTAATCTCAAATTCTTCTCCAAACCAGAAAGAAGAATTAGTCGGGATCACCCGAAGAGTAAACCAACTCATCAATGAGAATCGGGATCCAACTATCATCGCATGATAACTTGATAGAAGCCACTCAAGTTATCACACTCCAGAAGGTATGCGCATATCTGGCAAGTTTGCTTTATGTTTGAAACTCCCGATGTGATTTTTGCCCCATGCTCTTATAACCTTGGCGTTGGTCAAAATGTCATAAGTCACATGCCAAGTTCTACCCGTCATTGTCCTGGTCAATTTGAACCCACCCGCACATGCCCCTGACGTTGGCCAAATGGCAGAACGACTGTCCCAAACCAACTCATCTATCTATGCAACAAATGAAATACCCCAGCAGCTACCAAATACTATGCCCTGGCCTTGGTCAAATGCATAGCTTGAATACTACTGACTATCCATAAGAAATGACGGAGGGCTACGGCTGGTTTTTGGCGAAAAACCTTTAACGTAATGAACTTGATCTCGTTGAAGGAAACTGATAGCTTTTTATAAAAATATAGTGGCGAAAAACCTTTGCTAAAGAGGTCACTCCCGGTGAAGGGATCTCGGCTCTTTCCTCGTGGAATGAGGTGCAGGATATTCCAACTAAATACCGTGATGCAAAGCAACTTGTAATTGACTATATTAAAGTTATTACCCTGACGTAAACTTCTGCCCAAGGGGTCACTCCCGGTAAAGGGATCTCGGCCCTTGCCTTGTCGAATGAGGTGCAGGGTATTCCAACTGAATACCGCTATGCAAAACAAAAGGAAACATCTTTGTAATAACACCTTTAAAAATTTGTTCAAACAATATCAAATATAGGTTTGTTTTATTCTTGCATTGATAAGAATCAATGCAGTCCCATCAATCAATCACACCAGAAAAGAACGAAAATAAAATGTACGTATATGCCATCCGCATTCGCCACTGGGTCCCGTCATCACCCGTTAGGTTACTTAACTAACGACAGAGCGGGGGCTGGACTAGCGCGGGTGTAAAACATATACAACATCTAATAGTATATATACCAATATACAATAATCGCTCCAGACGTGATAATATGCAACATTACAGAAAAGTAATAAGCATTACAGAACAATACAGATAAACTGGGATCCCCGGGTTTCACAGAGCCGCTGCTGAAACCTGACGTTCCCTTGGTCGTGTGGATAGCCTGTGCAATGAAACCTAGACCCCTACGGGTGCGGCAAGTTACCCGCCAAAACCTGAAGCGAGATAGTCCCCACAGTATAGTGAATGGAACACCCGGCACTTCACGGAATCCGGTAAATTGTGTAAGGTTAGTCTAGCACCCTATGAAGAGTTTTGAAGCATCACATGTCCAAAAGTTTAAATTTTTATGGTGCTAAACGAACATGCAAAGGAATCGATCCTAGAAAATTAGGGTTTCGAAACTATTAAGCTAAAAAGGATTAGGGTTTGAAGGCTACAACCTTTGTAGCTCCCCTTTTGCTTGACTCCTTGATCTCTAGGGTGTTGGAAGAAGGTCCACTTGTAGTCCTCTTTCGTCCACGACGATCCACCCGAAGTTTCCCGTCCAAGCTTGTAACTTTGTAGAAACAAAGAGAACACTCTAATCAAGTTGGCTAGACTTGAGTAGAATGATGTTGTGGCTATGGATCTCACTTCAAAAACCTTTCTTTAATTGTGTTTAACTCACTAGAAAAAACTAGAGAGGAAAAGATGAAGGAGGATGAAGATGGTGGCTATTTTCAACTAGAGGTGAAAAATAACCCTTAGTTAAAAAGAAATGAAATATAACCTTTTATATTTTATTCCTTCTCACTTTCAACCATGATTAAATGATGGATAGTTAATTTAACTTGGGTTTTAAATGATAAAGAGAAGGATAACCCTAGGTTAGTGGTAGTTGAGCATGGTTAGGTCAAAGGAAGAATGTAGAAGCTAGAATGATTATCCTTTCCTTTTCATTTTCTTTTAAATCCAAAATCAAATAAAAATCCATTATATAATCCATGGTGTGAGTCTTATATTGCCACCATTTCCATATGCTAACAACCATGATGGATGGGTGTATGTATGTATGCATGTATGCACATCCACATGTGCATGAAACTAGAATGAAAGAAAGAAACATATGCATGCTTACATACATCCATCACATACTAGAAAGGTTTCAAGTGAGAAAACTAATGGTTAAATGATAAATCAACACTTGATTCATCAATCCGGCCATATCACATATGACCCCACCAAAAGCAAGCCGCCCGATCAATGTTCGGTATCATATACGCACATTTCAATCGGGTGCATGCGCATATCGCATACGCGCACCACAACGTTTCGCCTGGACTGGGTAACTCCTTTGTGGGACTCTAAGACTCGTCAATACGCCGGCAGAGGGTGATGATCATATCAGGTACCCTCAAGCCGCAAGCGGTCAGCTAAACGTAACGGCCACCCGGGTATTGAGCGATCAAAAGAAAACAAGCGAACCTGCTACAACTCCCGTCGAGCCAACCGGCAACACTACCGTACAGTCCGGTCTCTTCGTCAGATATGCTGCATATCGAGCCTAGGGATGGTCACGTCGACCCCAATAACTCAATAAGTCGTGCCGGTGAATGGTCTATAACAGATCGAGAAACTACTGATAACACTTATCAGCAAATCTCAGCAGCCCTGGCCAGGGACTTGCTGTTATAACCAGTCGGGCACAGCACAGCATCAACTCCCAATACCGGGAGAGACGAAACCCCTCCTATCGCTCATTGCCTTCGTGTGTCTCGGGACTGTACCCAACGGCCACCTGTTTGCACGACTCAGTAGAGCCGTGGTAGGGTGGCAATCAAAGTACAGTAGGAGAACACACAAGACTCCATGACGATCTCGGGTCTACAGACTAACCTGTACCAGTGTCACCTGAGAACTGCTATCCGACGATAGATATAATTCCATATAGGAGTTCTCGGCGAGTCCTTCCAGTGTACCCAGTCACCACTGAGCACCCGTATATGATCTTGATGTCAAACACCAATGGATATGGGATCATCCATCGCCCATCACATGGGTCTAGTATCATATACGCTAGTCTACTCTGGTATATCAATGCCCCGTCTCGATATACCTACGACTAGGGACTTTCCAGGATATGCTTATAGACTACAGATGTCCCACTAGTATGAACTTCATCATAATCAGAGCAGTCAAGCCAATATCCTCAGGGCTTTATCGGCATGTATGAATGAATAAAAGCATGATCAAATCAACATGTCAGATAAAGAAAAACCAGATAGCATACTATCATGTCGAGCAAGAATGCAAACTGAATATATATATATATATATGTATAAATACATCCACTATCACATAATGGCCTCTAGGGCATACATATATCCAACAATCTCCCACTTGCATTAAGGCCAGTTATTGGCGTATCTCATACCCAACATCTCAAAAAGTCGCCCATGCTGTGGCTGTGGAAGGGCCTTGGTGAGTGGATCCGCGGCATTATTCTTTGTGTCTACTCTCTTAATCTCGATCTCGCGGCGATCTACAATCTCCCGGATCAAATGAAAGCGCCTCAGGATGTGTCTGGACCGCTGATGGGATCTGGGCTCCTTGGCTAACGCCATAGCCCCATTATTATCACAATACAAGGGTATTGGATCAATAATGGTTGGAACTACTCCTAGCTCCGAGACGAACTTCTTCATCCAGACGGCTTCCTTAGCGGTATCATTTGCAGCAATGTACTCAGCCTCCATCGTAGAGTCTGCAACGGTATCCTGTTTGGAACTCTTCCAACTTACCGCCCCTCCATTGAGGGTAAATACAAACCCTGAGATAGATTTGCTGTCATCCTTATCGCTCTGGAAGCTCGAATCGGTAAATGCCTCCATTTGGAGATCTGTATTACCATACACCAAGAACAATTCTTTAGTCCTTCGTAAGTACTTAAGAATGTTCTTCACAGCTGTCCAGTGGTTCTCCCCTGGGTTGGATTGATACCTGCTTACAACACTGAGTGCATAAGCTACATCTGGGCGTGTACATAACATCGCATACATTATAGATCCTACTGCCGAAGCATAGGGTATAATGCTCATGCGAGCTCTCTCTTCATCGGTCTTTGGACAAGAATCCTTGGAGAGAGTGACTCCATGGCAAGCGGGTAAGGCACCCCGCTTGGAGTCTTCCATACTAAACCTTTTTAGGATGGTGTTGATGTACCTGGTTTGGGACAATCCCAATAACTTTTTGGATCTATCCCTATAGATCCTTATGCCCAGGATGTATGTGGCATCACCCAGGTCCTTCATGGAGAAGCTCAGTGATAAGAATGATTTGACCGACTGTAGCATAGGAATATCATTTCCTATCAGAAGAATGTCGTCCACGTACAATACGAGGAATGTGACAGCTCTCCCTACAGCCTTCTTATAAACACAAGGTTCATCTGGATTTTTGATGAAATCAAACTCTTTGATGACATCATCGAAACAGATGTTCCAACTCCGTGATGCCTGCTTTAACCCATATATGGATTTAAGCAGTCTACATGCTTTCTCGCTGCTCCCACTGTCAATGAAGCCCTCTGGCTGATCCATATAAACGCATTCTTCTAAATCTCCATTTAGAAATGCTGTTTTAACGTCCATCTGCCAGATTTCATAGTCGTAGTGAGCAGCAATAGCAAGTAGGATCCGAATGGATTTAAGCATGGCTACGGGCGAAAAAGTTTCGTCATAGTCCAAACCTGGTCTTTGACGAAAACCTTTCGCCACAAGTCTTGCCTTATAGGTCTCTACCTGCCCATCCACACCAATCTTTCTTTTAAAGATCCATTTGCACCCTACAGGTTTTACCCCAGGGGGTACAACGTCCAAAGTCCATACTTTGTTGGTGTACATAGACTCCATTTCGGATCTCATGGCATCCAGCCACTTCACAGAGTCACCACTCGTGATAGCTTGCTGAAAACTGGTAGGAACATCATCATCCATGATGCAATCTTCTCCGTCACCATCAATGAGGAAACCGTAGTACCTCTCCGGTGGGCGAGAAGTCCTACCAGACCTACGGAGTGGCCGAGGTTCTTCAGTTTCTGTTGCAACAGCCGGTTCAACCAAATCGTCATTTATAGTTTGTGTCTCCAGAACCTCTTCTAGATCTACTACCTTGCCATCATCTTTATCTGTGAAAAACTCTTTTTCCAAGAATGTGGCATACTGAGAAACAAACACTTTTTGTTCCTCTTTATGGTAGAACAGATATCCATAAGAATTCTTTGGATATCCCACAAAGTTACACATGACTGACCGTGTCTCGAGTTTGTCCGGATTCTGCTTTTTAACATAGGCCGGGCAACCCCAAATCTTAATTCTTTTAAGAGATGGTCTCTTCCCATTCCATATCTCATATGGCGTGGTAGACACGGCTTTGGTTGGAACCCTGTTTAGCAGAAAAGCTGCAGTCTCCAATGCATGCCCCCAAAACGAGACTGGTAACTCAGCGTCACTCATCATGGACCGGACCATATCTAATAGGGTCCTATTCCGTCGTTCTGACACACCGTTGTGCTGTGGTGTGTAAGGAGGAGTGAGCTGAGAGAGAATCCCATTCTCTTTTAGGAAGTTTGCAAATTCTGTACTGAGATACTCTCCACCTCGATCTGATCGAAGCATCTTAATACTCAAGCTGGTTTGTTTTTCTACTTCTTGTTTATATTCAATGAATTTCTCGAAAGCGTCGGACTTGTGCTTTAATAAAAATACATGACCGAATCTTGAGAAGTCGTCAGTGAATGTAATGAAGTATGAAAAACCGCCTCTAGCCTGTGTAGACATTGGCCCACATACATCACTATGTATGAGGCCAAGGAGCTGAGTAGCTCTTTCTCCGTGTCCGGTAAACGGAGTTTTGGTCATTTTACCCTTGATACAAGACTGGTAAGTCGCATAAGATTTATATTCAAAAGAGTTTAAATATCCATCTTTATGTAACTTGTTTAGTCTTGTTTCGTTAATATGACCAAGTCTACAATGCCAA
This sequence comes from Agapanthus africanus, assembly GCA_030015575.1. Classification (NCBI taxonomy): domain Eukaryota; kingdom Viridiplantae; phylum Streptophyta; class Magnoliopsida; order Asparagales; family Amaryllidaceae; genus Agapanthus; species Agapanthus africanus. The sequence continues at coordinate 113,754,088 of JASDDO010000028.1, forward strand.
AGAAAAGCTTCATTTAATTCTGAAAGTTTTCTTTTATTAGTGTGTTGTATACTGAAAACTGTGTGTTGATTTAGGACATATATTCCGTTATTCAGCGTACCATACCCAACCAACATTTGATTCAGGTGAATGTTCATAACATTGTTCTGCAATACAAAATTATATCCTTCATTGTCCAACAAAGAAACGGATATTATATTACATAGCATACTTGGTACAAAATAACATGGATTCAAAATCAAAATACATCCAGATGGCAACCCCAAGTGATACTCTCCCACTGCGACTGTATGTACATTGGAACCATTTCCAACGCGGAGAGTATGGTCACCTGTCTTCAAAACCTTGCTATTTCTCAGCCCCTGCATAGAATTGCAAATGTGAGAATCTGAACCGGTATCTAATACCCAGGAAGTATAGTTTATAGAAAAACAGTTTTCAGTCACAAACGCACCTGAAGTAGAAGCATCACCATGCTTCTTCTTGAGACTTAGGTACTCTGTGCAATTGCGCTTCCAATGTCCTGTCTTGTGGCAATGAAAACACTCGCCTTTTCCCGGGTCTCCAGCTTTGGACTTTCCCTTTCCCTTTCCCTTCACCTTTTTAACTCCGCCCTTAGGATTAGTGGGTTTCTTCTTTTTCTTTCCCTTGGCCTTGGCTTTCGGGCGAGAAGAGGAAGACTGTCCAATAGTCATAACAGGAGTTTTTGCTAACTTCATAGTGCTCTCTGCACTCCTTAACATATTAAGGAGTTCAAGGAGGTCCTTCTCCATGCCATGCATGTTGAAGTTCACTATGAACTGAGCAAAGGTGGAGGGGAGGGACTGCAGAATAATATCTATATATTGTTCATTGTCCACTGTCCATCCAAGGTCCTCAAGCTCTTCTATAAGAGCTACTATCTTCAGAACATGGTCTCCTACTGGTGTGCCAGGGGCCATTCGCATCTGAAACAATTTCTTTGATGCTTCGTATCGTAATACGCGGGATTGCTCCCCATACAACTCCTTTGTATGGAGCAATATACCGTGAATGTCCATGTCCTCGTGCTGCTTTTGATGTGCGTTATCCATCGATGCAAGCGCGAGGCATGTGGCCGTGGCACAGTCAGTGTCCCATGTCTTGCGGACTTCAATGTCCGCAACTGAGGATTTTGGACCAGGGACGGGCGGGGCTGAAGCCGTGAGGACATATGATACTTTATCATAAGTCAAGGCGATTTTCAGATTCCTCAGCCAGTCTTTATAGTTGGTCCCATTCAGTTTGTTTTTATCTAGTAGAAGCTTAAGTCCAGTCATTGGTATCTGCCATTAAGAGAGAGAAAAGAATACACTCAGCGAAAGCTCTTGCATAGATTAGATTGGTTTATTATCTTGTCTAATCGATGTTTCCCACTGCTTTTATCGAGTTTATCTTTCAAACCTTAAAAAGAAAAACTAGCCAGGATTAATTACAGTCTACAACTTCGCTAACTGTCCAGTGTCGGTACTTTGAGGGAGGTTCCCCATGCTTTCGCACGGACCTAATTAGAGTAAACCTCGTTTTCCCAGAGGCGGAGCCCCGTTAACACCTTTCTAGACACCTAATGAGTTAGCTAATTGTAAACTGTAAAACTCTCCTAGGAGCAACTATTGCCCACAGTGGGATCGGGATCCAACCATCACATGGAAGGTATGCAATCTCATTGCAAATTTCAACTATTGAAATTCCCGATGTGGTTTTTACCCCTAGCACTTATGACCTTAACTATGGTCAACAAATCATAAGTACCAGTCAAGTTCTACCCGTCATTTCTTGATCAATTAGACCCACCCATATGACCCTTAACTATGGTCAACAAAGTCGTATGAATGTCCTAATTAATCTGCATCATATGCAGTGTAGGAAGACATCACTTAGCTACCGTACACTACGCCTTAACTAAAGTCAACAAACGTAGCACGAATACTAAGTACTCTACTTCCTAAAATGACGGAGGGTTGCGAATGATTTTTAAGAAAATCTTTAACGCTTTGAACTAGATATCGTTGTAGAATCAAATGATTTTCAAAAAGGAGTGGCTTAAGCTCCGCAGTTTTGAAATATAGCTTTTTCATAAATAGCCGAGTGGTTTTCAAATCCGATTCTACAACATCTTTTTAGGTTTATTTTCTTTACATTAATCATATTAATGTAATCCCATCATTTAAGTCCTTAAGCCAGTCACAGAAAAGAAACGAAAATAACACGTACGCTTATGCCATCCGCATTCGCCGCAATGTTCCGTTATGCACCGTTAGGTTACTTAACTAACGGCATACCGGGACGGGATTAGCGCGGGTGTAAAACATAAGCAACGTCTACTATATATCATATATATAATATGTCATTCGTCTCAGATATCACAGAACACAAGCAGCAGAAACATAGATATAACGTGGGATATCCTAGGACGTCCGTATTTAGTATTTAGCCAGAATAGAAAATACGGATTCCACAGTCGCGATGAATAGCCAAGCCCACACCCTGGACCCCTACGAGAGCAGCAAGTGACCCTACCAATCCTGGAGTTTAGGAGACCCGGTCTCGACTCCTCGAGATGGCCTCCCATTGAACCCCAGAACCCGGTCACCTGTGCTCCCCTCCTTGGGTCCATCCTAATGCGGAAAAGTAAATAATATACAACACTGGCGACACAACCTCAACCCGGAAGTGTCCCAAATAAAAGAATATTACATTACATTTGAATTTACATGAATGAAAATATAAAACTCTCATCTCACAAAAACCCCCCGGCTATTCGATCGCGACAATCCTGCACATCATATCTCAGCAACACATAATATCTCATATCATCAACGTAAGTAAGTATGCATACCCCAATTGTCGTTGATGTATAGCAACGAAACCGGCGATATCGTACATACTACACTTACGGTCACAGAAAAGAAAGTGTAAAACTGCAATATCTGGAATCCACATTCTCTTTAGACATCTCAAATGCAAAATATCACATATTCCGTATTTCATGTCTAGTAATATGAATTCCACACATTGCATCACATTCCGGATAAACAGACAGTATCGAAGTTTTCGAACGAACGATCAAATACCCAGGATTCACTAAAGCCCAACACTTGAACAGAGTTCAAACACCTGGAGTGTGACACAGTAGTAGCGGTCCAGCAGTAGAAGGGTCAAGCCAACGCCTCACATGTGGCACGCCGTACTGCCCCAAACCCTAAGGTTCAAAGGGCAGTTCAAGACGGTCACATAATCGAGTTAAGGTTTGTTGTCTTCTAGAGGGACCACCACAAAAAGACTTGCACGTATCTCCAAAGTATTTAAACCCCGTGAATAATGAGCAAATGATACTCGTTCAAACACTTTAATACTTTCTAATTTACCCGGAAAAGTAACGAAATGAAAATACCGATCGAATCTATGCGTCCAAAACCATCTCCAGAAGATACAGAACTATATTCAGATTAAACATACCTAAAACAGTATACTAGCAGACCTAGGAATTATGGTGCAAATTTCATAGCATGACGTCACTGTATGGCCGCGGATCCGCGGCCTAAGCAAGGAATTGCCGCGGTTCCGCGGCCATATGAACAGTACACTTCATCGTGTTTCACCATTATTCTTAGATTTCCCTGTTGTATTTTTTAAGTATTTTTAATTCTGAAAAATGTCAGGTTTTAAAAAATGTCCAGAGAAGGTCCAAAAAATCGTATTTTTTGTCCGATCGGGATTTTTACTCCGTAAAAGCGTCGCCTAATATTCTAGGTCGGCTCTGATACCAATGTAAGGTTAGTCTAGCACCCTATGAAGAGTTTTGAAGCATCACATGTCCAAAAGTTTAAATTTTTATGGTGCTAAACGAACATGCAAAGGAATCGATCCTAGAAAATTAGGGTTTCGAAACTATTAAGCTAAAAAGGATTAGGGTTTGAAGGCTACAACCTTTGTAGCTCCCCTTTTGCTTGACTCCTTGATCTCTAGGGTGTTGGAAGAAGGTCCACTTGTAGTCCTCTTTCGTCCACGACGATCCACCCGAAGTTTCCCGTCCAAGCTTGTAACTTTGTAGAAACAAAGAGAACACTCTAATCAAGTTGGCTAGACTTGAGTAGAATGATGTTGTGGCTATGGATCTCACTTCAAAAACCTTTCTTTAATTGTGTTTAACTCACTAGAAAAAACTAGAGAGGAAAAGATGAAGGAGGATGAAGATGGTGGCTATTTTCAACTAGAGGTGAAAAATAACCCTTAGTTAAAAAGAAATGAAATATAACCTTTTATATTTTATTCCTTCTCACTTTCAACCATGATTAAATGATGGATAGTTAATTTAACTTGGGTTTTAAATGATAAAGAGAAGGATAACCCTAGGTTAGTGGTAGTTGAGCATGGTTAGGTCAAAGGAAGAATGTAGAAGCTAGAATGATTATCCTTTCCTTTTCATTTTCTTTTAAATCCAAAATCAAATAAAAATCCATTATATAATCCATGGTGTGAGTCTTATATTGCCACCATTTCCATATGCTAACAACCATGATGGATGGGTGTATGTATGTATGCATGTATGCACATCCACATGTGCATGAAACTAGAATGAAAGAAAGAAACATATGCATGCTTACATACATCCATCACATACTAGAAAGGTTTCAAGTGAGAAAACTAATGGTTAAATGATAAATCAACACTTGATTCATCAATCCGGCCATATCACATATGACCCCACCAAAAGCAAGCCGCCCGATCAATGTTCGGTATCATATACACACATTTCAATCGGGTGCATGCGCATATCGCATACACGCACCACAACGTTTCGCCTGGACTGGGTAACTCCTTTGTGGGACTCTAAGACTCGTCAATACGCCGGCAGAGGGTGATGATCATATCAGGTACCCTCAAGCCGCAAGCGGTCAGCTAAACGTAACGGCCACTTGGGTATTGAGCGATCAGAAGAAAACAAGCGAACCTGCTACAACTCCCGTCGAGCCAACCGGCAACACTACCGTACAGTCCGGTCTCTTCGTCAGATATGCTGCATATCGAGCCTAGGGATGGTCACGTCGACCCCAATAACTCAATAAGTCGTGCCGGTGAATGGTCTATAACAGATCGAGAAACTACTGATAACACTTATCAGCAAATCTCAGCAGCCCTGGCCAGGGACTTGCTGTTATAACCAGTCGGGCACAGCACAGCATCAACTCCCAATACCGGGAGAGACGAAACCCCTCCTATCGCTCATTGCCTTCGTGTGTCTCGGGACTGTACCCAACGGCCACCTGTTTGCACGACTCAGTAGAGCCGTGGTAGGGTGGCAATCAAAGTACAGTAGGAGAACACACAAGACTCCACGACGATCTCGGGTCTACAGACTAACCTGTACCAGTGTCACCTGAGAACTGCTATCCGACGATAGATATAATTCCATATAAGAGTTCTCGGCGAGTCCTTCCAGTGTACCCAGTCACCACTGAGCACCCGTATATGATCTTGATGTCAAACACCAATGGATATGGGATCATCCATCGCCCATCACATGGGTCTAGTATCATATACGCTAGTCTACTCTGGTATATCAATGCCCCGTCTCGATATACCTACGACTAGGGACTTTCCAGGATATGCTTATAGACTACAGATGTCCCACTAGTATGATCTTCATCATAATCAGAGCAGTCAAGCCAATATCCTCAGGGCTTTATCAGCATGTATGAATGAATAAAAGCATGATCAAATCAACATGTCAGATAAAGAAAAACCAGACAGCATACTATCATGTCGAGCAAGAATGCAAACTGAATATATATATATATATATGTATAAATACATCCACTATCACATAATGGCCTCTAGGGCATACATATATCCAACAAATTGAGCACCCCTCCTTGGGTCAACCTGTACCCCCTACGAGTGCGGCGAATAGTCTGTCAATTCTATAGTGAGGTCCCTTTGCCTCTCAAAGCCATGAGATACGGACCCGTTGCCCTCCATAACCCGGCTATCCGTGCACTCTTTCGCGGGATAAACCTAGTACAGAAAATAAAATATGTATAACGGGTACATCGACCTCGACCCGGTCGTGCCCTAAAAGAATATTATACAAACAGGCAGTAACGGCAGTCCACATGTTGGACGCTCGCCCCGTAATATCAAATGTACAAATAAATCCAAACTGCACTACCATTGCACACTGCTATCCACCACGACATATCCGCAACATCACAGCACAACACAGAACATCAACGTGAATGTCACGTTCGCAAACCCGTCTAAAAGAACTATAGCAATCAGACGCGGTTTACCAATCAAATGACATTCCCGGTCGGAGATATAATGTAAATATTGCATACTAACAAATTTAAAATTTCGATCGACTAAATTTCCAGAAGTGGGCCCCACGTACATCTGCTGTACAGTAACAAAATCTGGGCCCAAAAGAAATATATCAAAAGCCACAATTTCCCAAGTAGAACTCACTGTAGAAATTTGGAGTGCCAATCTCACAAAACTGCGGCGGATCCGCGGCCAAACCCTTGTTTGGGCCGCGGATCCGCGGCGGTTCTGTGGAATTGGGTCTCCAAATTTCACCAGTTTTCTAATAAAAGCCTGCTCTGTTTTCTGGTATGTTCAAAATAATTTTTGGGCCCTGTTAAAAATCGACAGAAACTTTGAACATGGAAATTGCAGTTTTTGAAAAACGGTTCGATCGATATTTTAAACGTGTTAGCACAAGTTAGTATAGCTTAATGGTGAGGCTCTGATACCACTGTAAGTCCACGGTAGCGCCCCGGCCGTCTAACAGACGCCTAATGCAGAACAAAAACTTTTTACAACTGGCGCTATCGCGTACTATAACCCGGATCTGCAATTAAAGCTAAACTAACAAATTACAAAGTGGGTAGAAGAGTTATACCGAACGATCCGAGTCCTTCGGTCTTCAACCATCATCCCACGCTTGTTGCGGCTGCTCCGATCTCCTGAATCTCCAATCTTCTCTTCCAGGTGGCACCATGTCGACGGATCTTTAAACGGGCTCCCGCCTCTGAACCGAAGCAACTCGATCGTCAAGTTTGCTAAAAGAGACGACCAAGATGAAGTAGAGAATGAGTAGAACATTTTGTCTCGTTACGTCCAAGGTCACGGACGAACGGTTATGGAAGTTGCCTTTTGGATCGGGTGAAATGAGAAAGAGGCTATCTAATTTTCATGAACCCGAATCTATCATAATCTTTTTTCTAGTGAACAATAACCATGAGACAAGAGAGGGGGGGGGGCGGCCACTTATAGAGAGGGAGGGAGGTGAGTGTAGGAGGGGGAAGGTGATCATAAGCACAAACTTATCATAACACCCAGTATGAACACAATAATGTAAAGCATGACTCATTAACCTTAGTCATCAAAACATTAATGGAACAATTAATGCTAACAATGAATCATCAAGCCTTGTCACCAAATCTAGAACCTTCTAGAACCATGACTCACCCTCATCAAGAAAAGATAAATCCGCATTTAACCGAATGTCAAAATACGGCTGACAGAAAACTGAAAACTGGGAACTTCCAAAAGTGATCCTGAAACGAATTTCAGGATAACCCCGTATCAGTATAAACATACCCGCATTTGTATTACGACCGAATACAAATGCAACTGAGACAAAGATATTATATCTAAACAGTATAATACTGGGTTCCGGCTTAAACCAAAGCCTACCAGTATTATCTGCCCGAAAAACGACACGTGCGAAAACGCACGTGCTTTTTCCGAACCTTGCCATAAACCCATATGGCCTCTACAACGTTTCGCCCGAACTTGGGAAAGTGTCTGTGGGGGGACTCTAATGACTCATCAACACATCGGCACTGGGTATAACCACTAGCACGTCAGAGGTACAAGCTGCACGTAACGTTTTGCCTATGTATTGATTGGAAGGGAAGCTGACGAGCGAACTCATCTATAAACCCTACTGAGCCTGACAGTGACAATGTATATACAGTCCGGTCCATTCGTCTAAAGAGTATCGCATATCGAGTCTAAGGGGGTGGATAAAGTCAGACCCCTAATAACGCGATAAATCGTGTCGGCATGAAGCCCATCACCACCTGAGAAACTACTGATCCAAATCAGTAATTCTCCACTACCTCGGCCGAGGATTCCTAGTGATGGCCACCCGTGCACTGCGCGACATCAACCCCTAATACCGGGAGAGACGAATCCCCGACGATCCGCTCACTTGCCTCCAATGTGGCTCGGGACTGTACCCAACTAAAACCTGTTTGCACAACTCCTTTGAGCGTGGTAGGGTAGTAATCTAAGCACAGTGGGAACTCACACGAGACAAATGACGATCTCAGGTCGATGAACTAACCTGTACACATATCACCAGGGAATTGCTATCTGACGATATGTATAATACCAACTAGCAGATTCCCGGCGAGTCCTGTCCGGTGTACTCATAACCTAATGAGCACATGTATACATCTTAGGTGAACCAACTAACACCAATGGCTTGTGAGACCGGCCATCGCCCCTCGTCGGGGTCTCGACTGTATACACTAGTCTACTCTGGAGTATCGATGCCCTGTCTCGAAACTCCGTCTCGAAACTCCCACGACTAGGGACACGTTTAAGGATGTGCTTACAGACCCCAGCTTCCACGTATATGATCGCCATCATACTGCTGGTAGTCAAGCAAGAATCCTATGGGCTCTATCATCATGCATTAGTGAACTAAAGTATGAATACGATGATAAAGACAAACCAGATAGCATACTATCATCTCGAGCAAGACTGTCATATCGGTATAGGTCCTGCCTCAATCATTGCAATCACGTACCTGCGATCCAATAATTAACTTTGAGGGCACTATCTCCAACATTCTGGAGCTTCCTCTTCTACTTCTTCCTCTTCCCCCTCTGAGTTGGAGTTCACCCGCGAAGACAGGGTGGTACCCAGAGCACAGGCCGCGGGTGTTCTCGGCGTGCGATCCTCGCTGAGGCGTGCAGAGGAGCTCGTTAACATTAAGAACCATTTCTTCATTCCTCCTGGCTATTCGCTTCAACTGGCCGAGGAGGGGGAAAGGGCAAACCAGGTACGGGGTAAGGAGATTGCCTTGTACCTGGAGGCTTTTTGGGCCGGGATGCGTCTGCCCTTCTCCCCCGAGGTGAGTAAGGCATTGAATTGTTTTGGGTTAGCCCCGGGCCAGCTAGTGCCGAACTCTTGGAGGATCCTCCTCGGGTTCCTGGTTCGGTTGAGGTTGAGTCAGACCCCTTTCAGCCCGAGCCTTCTCGTTTCTTCTCTTTGCTATAAAAACCACCATGGTGATCGTAGGGGCAAGCCGAGCTGGGTATACCTCTCTTTTAGAAGCCAATGGGGGGGACGCTGCCGGGTCGGGGATCGTCGTAGTACCTTCTTCCATTCACGAATGGAAGAAGAAGTTTTTCTTTATTGCACCGTCCGAGGGTAAGGATTGGCCCGTGCCCACCCAGTGGCAAGGGGCCAGCTGTCCGCGGGTGAGTCAGTCGAATGACCCCGACGCGGTGGCGGTTTCGAAGTGGGAGCCCCTCCCTCGGGCTGATGTGCTGCTGTCTGAGCGGGCCCTCAGTTGGGCCGGGCTTAGCCCCGCCTATTACGCGGGTAAGTTAGAAGTTTTCAGGCGACCTGTTTAGACTAGTGCATTCTTTCGTTTTTCTTGGCATTGCTGACTCCATGTATTTTGTCTTATGCAGGACCCATGGACCTAAGCAAATTTCGGGTGGCAGTGGTTGACGTGAAGAAGGGGAAGAAGGCCGGTGGCGCCGGCCCTTCTCGTCCGTCGTCGGTTCCGGCTCCGCCGGTGGCCGCTCCATCAAGGTGCCCAAACGCACCTCGGGCCCCCCGAGTCCAGCCGTGCGCCAGTTCGAAAGCGTGCTCGGGAGCAAGAGCCCCGGGCTCCCGAGGTGGGAGTCGAGTCTGGCTCTCCCGCGTCGCTCCTCAAGAGGTTTCACAGGACGGCGCCCCGCTCCCCGGCTTCCCCGATCCTTATAGACGATGGGGATCTTCGATTCGAGGTGCCCTTGGGCTTTCCGTCGCCGACAGCCTGCTCTCGGAGATGGAGAGGTCGGCCGGGGGCAGAATCCCTCGGGGGACCCTCCATGCCCAAATGGCGGCCATAGCTCAAGAGGCTGTGCAGTTTAGTGTTCGCACCCCACTCGGTTCTTCATTCAGCATTTTTGTTCACGTAGTTGGGTGCCTTCCTTTCTTTCTTAACCCTCTTTCTTTTCTTCAGGTCCTCCAGCACGTCGCCCTCATCGTCAACATGGAGGACGAGGAGATTGCCCCGGCGATGCGGGCCACAGGCGAGTTCTCCTCGCGGGAGGAGAGCTCAAGGCTGGAGCTGGAGGAGGCGAGGGAGAGGGTCGCTGACCTTGAAGACCGGGTGGCGGCCACGAATCGGGAGGTCGCCAGATGCCGAGCGGCCGCCCGAGCCGCCGAGACCCAGTTGGAAGACTCCCAGGTGCTCGTCACCACCTTGAAGAAGACGGCGAGCACCCTCCGACGGGAGAATGAGGCGGCGAAGGAAGGGACGAGGCGTGCCGAGCTTCGGGCGTCGAAGGCTGAGCTTCTGGCGTCGAAGGCGGTGGAAAGCTACAAGGAGTCGGACCTGTTCTATACCGACCTTGCTGCAGCCGCCGACATTATTTGGCACGACGCTCTCAACGCTGTTAAGGCCCAGATGCCGGAGTTCCCTGACGTCAAGCTCCGGGAGGAGTACCCTCGCGAGGAAGACGCGCGGGGGAACGTCCCTGGAAACATCGCGGGGGAAGAGGCCCCCGGTGGGAGTGTGGGGGACAAGTCGGTCACCCCGGCTCCTGGTGCCGAGGCTCACCCCGTGGGTGCCGACCCTGAAGACGTCGCCCCGGTGGTCGTGGTGGACGCACGGCTCGTCTAGGTTCTTCCCGGCCCTGAGGCCTGAACTTCTTCGCCTCCTCTTATTTTCTTTGTGCTAAAATTTTGTAGGCCTCTGGGCGTTTTTGTAAGGCTGGGGAGCCAAAATACCTCTGTAAAGACTTCTGATTTTTATGAATAGAAAATCCATTTTGCTGTGTTCTTTTCTTTGTGGTAAACATTTTCTGCACAGTACTGCTTTCATGTCAGGTTAGTTCTCTGTCTAGCGATTGCACGTCGAGTTGAGAGTTGAAGTCGACCATTCGCCAAGTGTACAAAGACCGGTGTTAGGTCGGTATCTCCATGGCTCCGAAGTCGAGGTGGAGATCGCTTAGACGTTGATGGCCTCTTGACGAGAGTTTTGATCTTTGGCGTCGTAGGGTAAGGTATTACTGGCCAAGGTTGGGCCGAGCGGGGTAGCCGCTCGGTGGCCTCTTGGTGAGAGCTTAGATCCCTGGCGTCGTGGGGTAAGGAAATACCAGCCAGGGATAACCGAGCAGGGTCGCTGCCCGATTGCCTCTTGGTGAGGGTTTTGATCCTTAGCGCGGGAGGGCATTTGGAGGCCTGCTAAGGATGGACCGAGCATGGTTGCTGCTAGGAGGCCTCTTGGTGAGGGCTTTGATCCCTGGTGTTGTGAGATAAGGAATTACCAGCCAGGGATAACCGAGCAGGGTTGCTGCCCGATTGCCTCTTGGTGAGGGCTTTGATCCTTAGCGCAGGAGGGCATTGGGAGGCCTGCTAAGGATGGACCGAGCAGGGTTACTGCTAGGTGGCCTCTTGGTGAGGGCTTTGATCCCTGGTGTCGTGGGGTAAGAAATTACCAGCCAGGGATAACCAAGCAGGGTCACTGCCCGATTGCTTCTTGGTGAGGGCTTTGATTTTTAGCGCGGGAGGGCATTGGGAGGTCTGCTAAGGATGGACCGAGCAGGGTTGCTGCTAGGTCGCCTCTTGGTGAGGGCTTTGATCCCTGGCGTCGTGGGGTAAGGAATTACCAGCCAGGGATAACCAAGCAGGGTCACTGCCCGATTGCTTCTTGGTGAGGGCTTTGATTTTTAGCGCGGGAGGGCATTGGGAGGTCTGCTAAGGATGGACCGAGCAGGGTTGCTGCTAGGTCGCCTCTTGGTGAGGGCTTTGATCCCTGGCGTCGTGGGGTAAGGAATTACCAGCCAGGGATAACCGAGCAAGGTCGCTCCCCAATTGCCTCTTGGTGAGGGCTTTGATCCTTAGCGCGGGCGGGCATTAGGAGGTCTGTTAAGGATGGACCGAGCATGGTTGCTGCTAGGTTGAGTCGTGAGGTTCTGTCCGATCTTCCCCGATGCTTGAATATCGGGAAGAGTGACCGTCGCGGTCGACACGTGTCATGAACGCATGGGGGGAGGCGAAGCGTAAGAGCCGCGTCGTTCCGATTTCGCCGAGAAAGGCGGGATGTCCTCCGCGTGGCGGTACAATTGTGGATGAAACGAGCGACTGTTGGACTCTTGGGCGTTGTGGGGCTATAAAACGGAGGGAGCGTTGATCACTCCTTTCTTCACACCCAAAACGTAAGAGTGGAGAACTTCCCTTTTACCATCCCCGACATCATAAACTTCAAGGACGTGTTCCTCTACAACCAGTACTGCACCGAGGATACGGTGCAGTTAATTATAGGGCGCATTGAGGATCGTTTTGGCCGGCTGCTTTCCCGGCGCTCACTCCTGCTCCAGCTGTTGATGTACTCAATCTGGAGGAGGTCCCTGGGCTGCACAACCCCTTGTCCGAGCAAACGAAGGAGGAGACAGTTGGTAAACTGAGGTCCTTGTGCCGCTTAGGCCTGATCTCGGCGGGTCGGCGGGATCGCTCGGTGGCGCTTATCCTTGAGTGCTACCAATTGAGGCATGATGCCGACCTTTGTGGACAGCACCAGAGGCAGAGGTCCGAGGCGGCGAGGGCTCGGCTGGGAGAAATATCCTTGGAATACCACGAGCAATGTTTCCTGCACCCCCTTCCCCCGCTACTGTAATTTTTCTTTTTTCAATGTACGGCTGAGGAGCCTATAATACCTTTTTGAATGAATATAATTTTTCTTTCTGCAATGCTCTGTCGTGTCCTTCTCGTTGTTTAAATAAAATGGACTTAGAAGAATTGCTTTGCTGACGGACTTAAGTAGTGGCCCGCCAAGGATGGACCGGGTAGGGTAGCTGCTCGGTGGATCCTGAGGTTCAGTCCGACCTTTCTTGGTTCATGGACATTGGGAGGGGTGACCGTCGTAGGCGGCACGTGCCAGGAATTCTTGGGGCAGGCACGACGTTTCGGGAAGTTGCGTCAGTTCTTGCTACACGGCGTCGCGGTATTGGAGCAATCTTGACGGATCCCATGATTCGCGCGCGAATCTGGGTCCTTTACGACTCTGTTTTAGGTTATAAATAGAGAAGGAGATGGAAACCCCTTCGGCACCGTTTTTTTGAGATGACCGGGCGCATGTATTCGATCGAAGGGATCATCACCTTTGCCGACGTCTCGCTGTATGACCAATCCCTTGCTGAGGATGGGTATTGGGGAGTGGTTCAGCGCCTCGAGGATCACGTCGGCCGGCTTCTCCCTCGGAGGTCGTCCCTGCTTCAGTTGTTGATGTACGTGATTTGGAGGAGGTCCCCGGGGTTGGACAACCCCTTCACCGAGGAGCTTTTGGATGAGGCGCTCGACAAGGTGCGTTCGATCTTCCTGCTCGGCCTCATCTCCAAAGCCAGGCATGTCCGATTCCTGGCTCCCATTCTGTAGTGCTTCAAAATGAGGTACATTGTGAGCCAAGGCTCGGAGGGCGGAGCATCGGGTGCTTCTGTGGCGTCCCGGGTTCGCGCGCAACATTGGCAGGAGCGGGCTGCAGAGGCTAGGGATCGGCTGGCGGAAATCTACTCTGAGTATCATCGGGAGTACTTCGATCTCGTTCTACCTCTGTTGTAACTTTTTTGTAAGGCTGAGGAGCCCGTAGTACCTCTTGAACGAATAAAATTCTTCTTTTTGCAATGTTCTAGTGTTCCCTTTTTATTATTCAAATAGAAAGAACTTTAGAAGTGTTTACATTGTCTTTGTGAAAGAAGAAATACACACTCGTAGATATTTTTTTCATTGGTACAGTTTGAGCTTCTCAGCGTTGTAAGGCCGTGGAAACTTTCGCCCATCCGCGTCTTGCAAGCGGTAGGCTTCGCCGGGCAGGACCTTGGAGACGAGGAAAGGACCGTCCTTTTTAGGGGAGAACTTATGCAGCTTGCCTTGATTGAAGAACTCGTTCCGCCTTAGGACTAAATCTCCGGTCTTGAAGAAGAGACGCTTGACTCGCGCGTTGTAGTAGCGGGCGGTTTGCTGTTGATAGGCAGCAGCTCTGATCTGAGCCCGACCTCATTTCTCTAACAAGATGTCCAGGTAGTTCGTAGGGTTGAGGTGTTCGCTTTGTCGTCGAAATGCTCGACCCGGTGACTGGAGAGCCCGATCTCCGCTGGGACTATTGCCTCGGTTCCGTAGCAGAGGCTGAAAGGGGTTTCCCCGGTGGGGGTCTTCTTCGACGTGCGCAGGGCCCATAGGACCCGGGGTAATTCCTCGACCCAACAGCCTTGGCGTCCTTCTAGGCATGTCCAAAGACCTCGGAGGACGTCCCGATTAGCGACCTCGGCTTTCCCGTTGCATTGGGGATGTGCGACCGCCGCAAATTTCATGAGGATATGATATTCGTTGCAAAATTCCTTAACCCTTTCGTTTTCAAAATTTATTCCATGCTCGGTGATGATGCACCTCGAGATGCCGAAACGAAGTATCACGCTATTCTGTAGGAACTTAATAGTCGTGGTTGCGTCCAGTTTCCTGATAGGAATGGCCTCGATCCACTTCTTGAAGTAGTCCACGGCGACAAGGACATACTTGTGCCCGCCCGTACCGGTAGGGAACTGGCCTATTATGTCCATCCCCCACTGGGAAAATGGCCACGGTGAGGTTAGGGCGGTTAGCTCGGTAGCGGGAAGGCGAGTTATGCTTCCATGGAGTTGGCAGCTCTTGTATCTCTTGACCAGCTTTTGGGCGTCCCGATGAATGGTCGGCCAGTAGTACCCCTGGAGCAATGCTTTCTGGATTAAGATGCGGGCCCCTTGGTGCGCGCCGCCGACCCCTTCGTGGATCTCACGGAGGACATAGTCGGCTTCATGGGGGTCGACGCACCGGAGCAGGGGCTGAGTGAAGGACTTCCTGTAGAGGTTCCCATTGCTCCAGATGAAATGGCGAGCTTTGGCTCGGAGACGGCGGGCTTCTCCCCGATCTTCTGGGAGCGTACCTTCCCTCTGGAATTCCACGATGGGCTTTCTTCAGTCCCGGTCTTCTTCCCGGGCTGCATACACTTGAAGTATTGTTGCCCCGTCTTCTACGCTGGGCCGTGGCAAGACCTCGAAGAGGATGCTCCTCTTGTTGTTGGCCGAGTAGGATGAAGCCAGCTTACTCAAGGCGTTGGCTTGGGCGTTGTGCTGTTTGGAGATCTGCTCTACCTAGACTTCGTCGAAGTCCTTTCGCAGTCTTCTTACCTCGGCCAGGTATTTCACCATCAGAGGCTCCCGTGCCTCGAATCGGCCGGTCACTTGGCCGACGACTAGGGCGGAGTCGTTGCGGATCCGAATCGTTTTCAGCCCCAGTCCGGAGGCTATACGCAGTCCGGCCAGCAAGGCCTCGTATTCCGCCGTGTTATTTGATGCTTTGAACCTAAGCTTCAGGGAATACTCCATTTCTGCATCGTTTGGGCCCCGCATGATGAGGCCGGCACCACAGCCTTCCTCGGTCGAGGACCCGTTGACATAAAGGATCCAATCAGGGACTGTGTCGGGCTTCCCGTCAACCGAGGGCTGAGATGCGGGGGTCAGTGTTGACTCTGGCTCCTTGCTGGGGATGGTGCACTCGACGATAAAATCGACCAGGGCTTGAGTTTTGATGGCCTGCCTCGGGCGGTACTTTATGTCGAACTGGGACAACTCCCACCTCCATTTCTCCAAGCGGCTAGAGGACTCGGGTGAGGCGAGGATAGCCCCCAGAGGGCGCTCTGTAAGTACGAGGATAGTGTGCGCCTGGAAATACTGTCGTAGCTTCCTTGAGGCCACGATGAGTGCCAAGACGATCTTCTCTATAGCTGGGTACCTTGTTTCTGCGTCTTTGAAGACGTGGCTCATATAGTATACCGGCTTCTGGACTCCGTCGACCTCTCGGACGAGCACTGAGCTTGCTGCTTAGTCGGATACCGTCAGGTACAGCGATAACTCGTCCCCTTCAACCGGTCAGGTGAGCAGCGGTGGAGTTGCGAGGTGCCTCTTCAATTGGTCAAAGGCGGCCTGGCACTCTTCCGACCATTCGAACCTTGGAATTTTCTTTAGAGCCTTGAAGAACGGGAGGCACTTCTCCCTAGACCTCGACATGAAACGTGACAGAGCGGCTACCTGCCCTGTCAGCCGCATGATCTCGACGTTAGTCTTGGGTGCGGCTATGTTGAGGATGGCGTTGATTTTCTCCGGGTTAGCTTCGATCCCGCGGTGAGTGACCATGAAGCCGAGGAAAATTCCCCCGGTGACCCCGAATGCGCACTTGGCGGGGTTTAGTTTCATCTTGAATTTACGGAGGACGTCGAAGGCCTCGCCCAGATCCTTGGCATGATCATTCGATGGGACTGATTTGACGAGCATGTCGTCGACGTAAACTTCCATGTTCCTGCCGATCTGCAGCTTGAACATGCGGTTGACCAAGCGTTGGTACGTTGCTCCGGCGTTTTTGAGGCCGAAAGGCATCACCTTGTAGCAGTATACCCCCGGTCCATTATGAATGCGGTGAGATCCTCGTCTGCCAGATTCATGCGGATCTGGTTGTATCCGGAGAAAGCATCCATAAAAAGTAGTTCGTGGCCTGCCGGGCTATCTACGAGATGATCTATCCGAGGGAGGGGATAGTTGTCTTTCGTGCAGGCCTTGTTGAGGTCGGTGAAGTCGACGCACATGTGCCACTTCCCGCTTGACTTTTTGACCAGGACTACGTTCGCTAGCCATTCCGAGTAAGGCACATTTTGAATGAAGTCGGCGGCGAGGAGCCTGTCTACCTCGTCCTCGATTGCCTTTTGCTTGATCGGGGCGAAAATTCGCTTTTTCTGCCTGACGGGTCGGTCCGTAGGATCTACCCCGAGCTTGTGAGATATGATTTTGGGGTCGATCCCAAGCATGTCAGCAGGTGCCCAGGTGAACACGTCAGAGTTGTTTCTGAGGAAACCAACCAGGTCGTCTCGCTGAGCCCCAGTTAAAAGCGACCCGATCTGAACGGTTCATTCATCGTCCCCTTCTACGAGGAGGACCTCTGTCAGTGGCTCCACCGGGGTCCCTCGGACCTCTTTCTGCTCGTCTCGAGTGTCCAGAGAACCCCTGATGTCTCCCTCGCCTTCAACATCGTTGTTTGGCTGCTCAGATGAAGATGTTGTGGTGAAGTACACCTTTGCAGTCCGTTGGTCTCCGTAGGCCCGACCTATCCCGCCTTAGTCGAGCGGGAACTTCATCGCCAGGTGGTAGGTCGATATCCGGGCCTTGAGGGAGTTCACCGTAGGGCGGCCGAGGAGGATGTTGTAGGCTGATGGGATTCTCGCTACGATGAATTCCACGGGCACGGTGCGCATATGGCCAGCCTTCCCGATGTTAAATTGGAGAGTGATTACCCCTTCCTCCGGGATGGAGTGGTTGGTGAACCCCGACAGGACGTGTGTGGTCGTCCTTAGGTCCGACGGGGCGAGTCCCATACGTAGGAAGCAGTCATAAAATAGAATGTCTGCCGAGCTTCCAGAGTCGACCAGTATCCTCTGCACCTCATAGCGGTGGACCCGAGCTGTGATCACCAGCCGGTCGTTGTGGGGCAGGGTTATACCGTGGAGGTCCTCATCGTTAAAAACGATCGGCTCGGCTGCTGACCTTCTTCATCGGATGGCTGTCGGCCACTTCGACTGGTGAGGGGTGCTAAGCCTCGTCAG
Organism: Agapanthus africanus; assembly: GCA_030015575.1. NCBI lineage: Eukaryota > Viridiplantae > Streptophyta > Magnoliopsida > Asparagales > Amaryllidaceae > Agapanthus > Agapanthus africanus. The sequence continues at coordinate 113,772,023 of JASDDO010000028.1, forward strand.
TATTTGCCGTACCCTTCGCTGATATGGCCATGATTTGGCCGATCGTCAACTCACCGGGAGGCGAACGTTGTTCTTGCTCACGGTCGGCTTGCTGCTTGTCCTGTAAGTATGTTGCCAGGTGGCCCGAGCGGATTAGCTCCTCGATGTAGTCTTGAAGATGCTTGCAGTTTTCCGTGGAGTGGCCTTACGACCTGTGGAAACCGCAGAAGAGACCCCGGGTTCGCTTTGCCGCCATGTTCGAGACTGGGGGGAGTTTGAAGAATCTCTCGCCCTTAGCCTCCTCCAGCAGTACCGTCTGGGAGACGTTGAGCGGGGTGTACTCCTGAAATTTTGGGAAGTAGGGCTTTGGCCACTCAAGCCTCTTTTTCTCTTCCCGGTCTCTTTTCTTGTGATCATCTTGTTCTGTCCGGGGAAGATTGGCGTTCACCTCGGATTCCAGCTGGATCTCACGTTCGATCCAGGCCTTTACCTCGGCTATGGTCTTAGGTTGCGCTAATGCAAAGGAGCGTAACCACTCCTTGTGCCTAAGACCCGACCTAAGGGCTGTAATGATTGTTTCGTCCCTGTATTCTGGAACCTCGAGGAGGGCGTTGTAGAAGCGGGTGACGTACCCTTTGAAGGTTTCTTTGTCCCCGCTCTTTATTGTAAAGAGATGGTCGACGGTCCGCTTCTGCCGTCTGTTCCCGACGAAGTGGGCGAGGAATTAGGTGGCCAGCTCATCGAAGGTTAAGATTGAGCGTGGCGCAAGCCCTCGGAACCAGTCTCGTCCAGAGCGGATGAGAGTGGTGGGGAAGGAACGGCATTGGGCGGCGTCTGAACAGTCCTGGAAACTCATTCCGGCTGTGAACGCGTCCAAATGGTCCTTCGGGTCGGACTTCTCGTCGAAGAGTGAGACTTTCGGGGGCTTGTTCCGGGAGGAGACATGGACGGCGAGAAGCGATTCTGTGAAGGGCTTCGTGAGCAAGTCGGCGGCGTATTTAGTCCTGTCGCTCGAATGACGACCTTCTCGATGCATACTTTTGATCTTCTTTTCGAGGGCGTCGAGTCGGCCGTGGTATCCCGATGACTCGGCATACTCTGATTTTTGGCCTCTGCTGCTGGAGACCTCTGCCTGGCCTTGGACCCGATTCCGTTCGATGACGTTCCTCAGGTCTCCTGGCGAGGTCGTTTTCGAGATGCCGTGGCGAGTCCCGTGCGCGCGACCCCGTCGAGGGAGGGGATGCCCGTTATGCCTGGGTGCAGGCGAGCTGACCGACACCTCCTCGGGAGCGATAGGGTGCGATGGGGCTTAGGGTGAGGCACTCTGGCATAAGACCTCGGAGTTAAACTGTACGGCGCCTACTGGGTCATTGAATATGTCGGCCCGGGGGATCTGCGGCCACCGGAGACAGCGAGACGGTGATCGGACATGCCAACACGGGCAGAGTCTTCTCTCCCTCTGTAGTGGTCTCGGTCCCGCGGAGGGGGAGCGGCGACTTGGGGAGCTTGCCCGGCCTCTTGGACACGGTCGAGCGCATTCATGACGGACGTGAGTCGGTCTATCCGAGCGGATAGGGCGTGAATAGCGTTCGGTGGAGGAGGGGATTCTCCCTCGTCTCTACTATGGGGAGGCCGATGGATGGTGCTTGGATCGTCGCGGTGACCGCTCACCATTGTAGTCGAGATCGGAAGATGAACTTTTGGTTGAGTGGAACTAGTTTCCCACAGACGACACCAACTGATGGATCTCTGGATCTCCTTCAGATGTTATCTTCCGTTGATCTCTTCGTGTGCAGACGGACGGCTGAGATTGAGTTGGAGGGTTGCCTCCTAAAGCATGAGGATCTTAATGGGTTTTGAGTGGTTATGGCCGAGCTACCTGCAAAGAAGTCCCGGGGTGGTTGTGCCACCGAGGACCCTCTGACGATCAAGTTAGACGGGGTATTTTTGCAGAGTAACGGCCTAGTGGAGTAAAAATGGCTTACCTCGATCGTCTGAGAGAGGGGTTTATATAGCGGCAGTAATAGACAGGCAGGCGCGAGAATCACGTCGGCCGTTATGCCCCTGGCTTCACGCGCGCGTGATAGGCAGGATCCCGCATTAATGACGAGGCAGGCTCGTTAATGGGGGATCGTGATGGCGTGGAACGCGGGATCGTGGGCGGCGGTTATCTCGCGCATGGCGAGATTCGCGGAGCCGTGGCGTAGATGCCTGTGATCAACGCTGTGGGTCGGTCTGGGTGAGACCGAGGAAGATGAGCTCGGCGGGAGGCTCGGGCGCGAGCGGGAGGCCAAGGCATCTTGGTTCCGTGATAGCTCGGAGGCGAGCCGGGGGAGGTCTGGAAGGTCACCAAAGGTCGGGATACTCCTCGGACCGGAGGCCCGAGGTGTGATCCCAACTGATGTTCTTGATCCCTTCTTGTAGGTTCTGGGACACGTCATCTGCAACGCGTCAGCATCTGGAGAGTCACCGATATCGAGCCTCATCAGATGCTACCAATGCTCTTCTTTCTTTGATGTTTTCTAAACACAATGTTTGTGGATATAAAATAACAGTGCTGAACAATATCCAGCGTTGGATAAAATCGACTTATCCAACAAATCTTGGCCGTTGATTTGAACCGTTAATTTAACTATCGGTTAAAATCGACCTGCTCAGATTAAACCGCTACATTAATTAGCGGTTATCTTTAAATAAAAAGCGGCACCGCTCGAACAACTTCAACACCGTTTCAGTGGTTAAAAGGTTAGGGATCCAAATCAAAGGCGATTTTTGCTGTGATTTCAACCACGATCTTGTTGGAACTCTCTTCATTGCTGTATCGATCTCATCAGATAATTAATTTACTTTAATTTGTACATAATTTGTTAATATTTATGCGATATTTGTTAGGCTTCTCTAATATAATTTGGGGCTTTTTCTGTGGATGAAATCATGTTTCTTGGATCAATTTTGGAACCCTAACTTGTCATGTATTATCGTATGTTCATTATTGATTATGCAAATGGTTGTTAAGTGATTCTCTCTTACTTTTGATTATGATATGGTTTTTTGTTAATAAATTTAGGATTTTGAGTTTATTCTGTAATTATAATGGCCGCTTAACACAAACATACACCCAAGAGGTCTACATTGAAGGAACCTACACAAAGAGGGTTAAACTGACTCTTCCTTCTCCTCCGCCAAAAAATATTCGTAAAGAACTTTTCGAAGAACGCAGCAAAAGAGGGAAAATCCAGTCAAAAGAGAATGTACCCAATCCTACACATCCATCAGCATCTCAAGCATTCTAGACATCATCAATTGAATACAACCCTGGCCCCGTGAATAATGTTGTCTTGTATAATCAAGAAAATCATATTTCCGAAACTATTTGGAGCGGTAAAGATATGGGATCTCTGACGGCGCTCGAATCGACGAGCATATCTGCGCAATGGCTTTTGACTGAGCAGCAGATCAAAATATTGGACGATTGGGATTTTGGTGTGTATCGTAAAGTTGGCCACCAACAACATGTTGGATATAGTGTCCTCAAGGCAATTATTGTAATTGCAGGCACACGATTATGATAATTGAGGGATGATCTATATAGGTAGAACAATCTTACTCGAAATGATAGTATGTTATCTGATTTGTTTTTATCATTGATGTGTACACGTTTTACTTGTTATTATGTGTCGCTAATACATAATGATGAAGCCCGTAGGATTCTTGCATGACTATTAGTATTATGATGGCGATCATATACGTGAGAGCTGGGTAGCCTATAAGCACATCCTTAAATGTCTCTAGTCGTGGGAGTATTGAGACTTGGCTTCGATATTCCGGAGTAGACTTGTGTGTACGTTTCGAGACCTCGACGAGGGGCGGTGGCCGGTCTCACAAGCCATTGGTGTTATGTCACCTAAGATAGTATACAGGTGCTCACTGGAGGTGAGTACATTGGACGAACTCGCCGAGAACTTCTAGATGGTATTATACCTATCGTCAGATGGAAGTTCTCAAGTGGCATGAGTACATGTTAGTCCCTCGACCTGAAGTTGTCATTTGTCTCGTGTGAGTTCCCACTGTACTTTGATTACTGCCCTACCGCGGCTCAAAGGAGTCATGCAAACAGGTTTTAGTTGGGTACAGTCCCGAGCCACATGGAGGCAGTGGTCGACTGTCAGGGACTCGTCTCTCCTGGTATTAGGAGTCGATGTTGCGCTGTGTTCGGTTGGCTATCACCAGAAATCCGTGGCCACGGTAGAGGAGATTTACTGATAGTTTATCAGTAGTATCTCAGTTGGTGATGAGCTTGACTCAGACACGACTTATCGGGTTAGTAGGGGTCTGACGTTATCCACCCTCTAAACTCGATATGCGATACTCTTTGACGAAGAGTCCGGACTGTACGGAGATTGTCACATTCAGGATCAGTAGGGTAAGTACTCACTTGATTGTCGATCCCCTTTTTCGACAACTACCTGGGTAGCCGTTACGTACAGCTAGTGCCGCTGACGTGCTTGTGGTTAAACTAACTGCCAGCGTATTGTCGAGTCCTTAGATTCCCACACAGAGGGTTTTTCCGGTTCAGGCGACAGATGTAGGAGCCGTACGGTAGTATGTGCAAGGGGTTCGATTAAATACGCGTACGCGATACACGGACTTTAATCGGACGGTTGATAATACTAGCCGGTTTAGGATTAAGCCGGATTATTAAATCAGGTTTTGATTTAATAATTTATATATGTATTTTGATACATATATTTTAGTATTATTGTTCACTATTTATTTTCTCTTTTTGGTGCTATCCGTATTTTTATACGGATACGCGTATATGTAGCGATACATATAGCAGGTGAAGTATTCCGTATTAATACGGGAATACTTCTAGAAGAAGGACACCTCATATTTGATTTTCTTTTTTAGGAAATCAAATAAAGAAATGAGGTGTAAAGTGAGGGAACATGAATCATGGTTGTGGACATGTAGGAAAGCATGGCTTGGGTTTTTATATTGTTAAAACCATTTGTGTTCACTATTGGTGGATGGTTGATATATTTGTAGCCATTCCTTTCTACAAGTTTGACTTGATGTTTTTCTTGACTTCCTCACTTGAGCTCCAAGCATGCTTCGACCTCCTTCACCTTCTTCTTCTTCTTGCTCTCCATTTGAGCATAGATTCTAGAGAGAAAAATTTAGTGAAGTATTCCTACATCACCGACCATCCAAACCTAGCAAATTTGGGTCGTCGGTTAGAACCTCCTCCGCGTTCTCTCAGGTGGATCGTCTTCGGCAAGGGTGGTCGATTCTCAAGCATGATTCTGGCGGTTATGAGCTTGGAGGGGTCTTTCACAATTGGGTGGATACACGACAAATGTTGTATTTCTCAAACCTTGCATGTTTTAGATTTCTAGTTAGGGTGTTTGGATCAAATTGTTGGGTTTGCGTGTCCGGTACCCGCAAAAAGTTTTTTGTTTTCGCTTCCGCCTCGCCCGCGGCCTCCGCGGCGCGGGTGCCGGATCCCAACACAATATGACCTACAGTTGATATCTGCATTAGTTAAGAGATGACGATCCGAGACGAATAGTTTTCATTTACCCATTGGAGAGTTGTCGATCACAATTGAAGACGTTTCATGGATTCTTAGTCTCTTGGTCACATGTTCTCTGATTGTTTATGAAAGATGCATGACTTCCTTTTTACATTTTGGCATCGTATTAGGAGTTGAACCCCCGAAGGAGAAGAGGAAAGACGACGATGTACTTGCGACGTGGATGCATGAGACTTTCAGAAATCTCAGGATTGATGTTGCATACGAGAAAATTGTTCGATGTACAAAAGCTTATATTTTGTATAACATTTGCATGATATTACTCCCTACACGCTCCAAGAACCTAGTTCATCCTAAATGGATTGGATCTTTGATGGACGTGGAGCGTATCTCCGGCTACGCTTTGGGGCGGATTTTTTTGGCGTATTTGATAAACGGTTTTAATGAAGCAGCCCTGTCAAATGCAAGAGTTATAAAGGGTTGTCTTACCGTGTTATAGGTATCATATTAGTTTTTTAATTATTTTCCTTTATTGTAAAGATAATTGTAGCGAATCTAACAATTAATTTTTATTTAGTGTTGGGCATATACTAGGATCTCGGTCATTCGACCGAAATCCGATACTAGCATCAAGGAGATTAGACCACTTGCTAAACAATGGGGTGTACGCATACTTCGAGGTCCCCATCATCATAAAACTTTCTACCGAGAAAGGCTTGATAATTTGAAGGAGCTACAAGTAATTACTATTTCATTACCTAATTTAACGACATATGTTACGCGTTCATCTCATATGTTTCGATATTGTCCCGATGGGATAATCCGACAGTTCGGCGGTATTCAGAGTATACCCGTTGACGTTCATCGTATACAAGTTGAGAAAGAGAAGCCTTCCAAGAAGAGGAAAGTATACGATGTAGTTTTAGATTATATCAATTTGTAGTTTGCAGTCCAAAATGATATTGCGGAAGGAGTTGCACCTGAGGCTCCTACAGCGGAAGGTGAGGATGTAGCCGACAACTACATGGCTTGGTATACTGGTATTACCTACACCCCCAGTCAACCAACTATGATCTACGAGCCTAATATTGAGATCAACTGTCAGCTACTTCTCAATTATGCAAGTATTGTTTATGTTTGGTTTTGTTTTATATCACCTTTAACTTATTCGATCCGATTATTGATATTTATTACTTATTATTTGAGAGTGAAGATGGTTGAAGACAAGAAATTTTTGTTGGATGACGACAATCTAAATAAATTATACGAACAGATCAAAAGAGTGCTAAAGGGTGATATTGATGAGAAGGGGGGATGAAGCCCCAAAAAGGGATGAAAATACTGGGACTAATCTTCCCATTATTGGAAATGAGTGTGAGGTGGCTGATGAGGCAAATGCGGTTGAGAATACCGTCGTGGAGGACCTCGTCTGGAAGGATCCAAGTGAGGAAAATGCAGGGGAGAAGACCTTCCTGGAGGAGGACGTCGGGAATAATCCAAATGAGGAAATTATTGATATAGCCGATAAAGGAAATATTGGGGAGGCTGTTGATCAAAATGCAGAGGAGATGACCCCGGTAAGCCGGACAAGCGGCACAGAAGTAGCCGAAAATGTTGATTGTACTAAACGTGTCTGTGCAATTGGTGTAGATCTGACGAGCGAACCAGGACAAGATCGTTTAAGAGAGGAAATTGCAAATGCGAAGAGGGAAAAGAAGCCAAGTTCTTTCTTAATCTCGCCGTACACAAATCCATACAAGAAGAAAAAGAAATTTGTGATGCCCGTACAAGGAGTGAAATATCACATATCGGAATTGAAAAAAAGAACGTGGAGGCACAACTTTGGATCGAACACAAAGACGAGAAAGGGAACCCAATGTTTGTCTACTTCTAATGAATTAATTAGAATTTCATATTTAAAAATTAAGTACTAAATATTCGTGTTTTGATAACCCCCAGAGAAATTGAATGTGTCATACAAGCGAATGTGATACAAGCAAACCGGAGGCAATTGTATATTATTCCAACTTTCTCTCGCTGCAAATTGGAGACGCATTAGAGGAGAAATGATAACCGCTTACATCAAAAGGTTACGCATATGCCAACCTTCCACCAATACTTCTTCTTTTATCCTGAATTTTGTGTAAGTCATTGTTATTAACTTTCGTTTTGTACGTCCGCTAAATAATATTCATTACCGTGTTTTTCATTTTACCTTTTATTTTCTAGACGTTACTCCATTATTGTTTTAATAAATACAAAGCAAAGAAACTTAAAAGGAGAGACCACAAGTGCAGAGGTAGCTTACTGGAATGGGCCGAATCGAAAAATTCTTTCCAGAAGTCTGTACTAGAGTGTGACACTGTAAGTCCGTACTTTATTTGCCTCATTTTCTTTTTATTTGCAACAAATATGATTTATAATAATGAATTAAAATTTTAATCCCAGATTTATATTCCTATGCATCACAAAAATCATTGGATTATATGTATCTGGCACATTACGGAGGGAAAGTTTGTATTATATGATCCAATGTACGAAAATATCGGTCGTTTGTATAAGGATGAATTTGCAGCAATGATTAGTCCAATTTTATAACGATTACTATTTTATTTGCTTATAACTTGTAATAATTTGTTTAACTTAATAATTTTTTTTGCGGCAAAATCATTTTGTTATGTATATGCTGAAGAAGTTACCTAATCCCGGCAAAATTGCTTTAGGAAAGGGTTTGGATTGGATTGAGAGTTAGGGACATCCGAGACAAGACACCGGATCAGTCGATTGCGATGTATTTGTAATGAAATACATGAATTTCTTATCACGGGGAATTGCACTGAACCACGAAAAATGGAATACAGATACTGTAAATAATTTTAGATATATGATTTGTTATGAGGTAAGTAATCAGAAACTACCCAAATGATGTAATAAATTATAGATTTTGTTTTTATTGTCCATATAGGATGTGTGTTGATGTCTTGTTGATGTGTGCTGAAATTTGTATATATGATGTGTGGTGACGTTTCTATCCGATCTCTAATATTTGTTTGCTGTAAATGATGTAAATTTACGAGAAAGTCATGTACATTTGGCTGTAAATGATTTACATTTGTGTGTAATCGATGTACATTTATGTATATGAACTCTGATATAAGATTTCTGACGTATATTTTTTTGGTTCTACTCAAAATTCAACCGCTACTTAAAGTAGCGGTCATATTTTTATTAATCTTCGGACACAGAGAGCAAACTATATAAGTTCTACTTTAAGTAGCGGTTATATTCCTTAAGAAAACATAACCGCTACTTAAAATAGAAGTAATATTTTGTGCAAATTTAAATGAACAGAGAGCAAACTATTTAACCTCTATTTTAAGTAGCGGTTATATTCTTTAAGAAAAAAAAAACCGCTACTTTAAGTAGCGGTTAAAAATTGAGCAGATTATCTAACTGCAGGTACAGAGAGCAAACTAAGTAACCGTTGGTTTAAGAAGCGGTTATATTATTTAAAAAAACCTAACCACTACTTAAAGTAGCTGCTGTATTTTGTGCAAACTTAATAAACAAAGAGCAATTTATTTAACCTCTAATTTAAGAAGTGGTTATTCTTTACGAAAAACTAACCGCTACTTTAAGTAGCTGTTAAAATTTGAGAAGATTATTTAAACTGCAGGTACAGAGAGAGAGAGAGAGAGAGTAAACTATGGAACCGTTGGTTTAAGAAGCGATTCTATTTCGAGCTGATTCTTTAACCGCTACTTTAAGTAGTAGTTATATTTTGAGCTGGTTAAATTTTGACTCTCTGACTATTTAGCCGCTACTTAAAGTAGCGGTTATATTTTGAACCCAGTTCAGTACAATTTGATCATGTATTATTTCCAACAAATCTGAACCGTTACTTTTATCCGCTATTTAAGGTAGCGGTTAGATCGAACGGTTCATATTTAACATCTATTTAAAGTAGTGGTTAGTTCATTAAGTGGTTGAAATTTGATCCTGTATTATTTCCAACATATCTGAATCGTTAATTTTATCCGCTATTTAAAGTAGCGGCTAGATCGAACGGTTCAGAGTTAACAGCTATGTAAAGTGGCGGTTCCCATTTACTATAAAGAGCAAAGGGTTTGCTATTTTTTACAGCGACACTTGCTGTGATTTTTACTGCTAAGTTTTTACTACAATACTTGTGATTTTTATTGTGATTCTTGCTGGAATTCTCTTGATTTGTGGATTGATCTCATAAGGTAAATTATTTACTTTAATTAGTATTGAGTTTGGTAATTTTTGGTGGATTTTTTTGTTAGGGTTTTCAGATCTAAATCGGGCTTTGCTAATTTTCCATTGATTTTTGTTACGGTTGTTAGTTATATGTATGCCCTAGAGGCCATTACTATACATAGGATGTATATTGCAGTGGATGCTGGGACATATATAGGGAGGACTTTCTTGCTCGACATGATAGTATGCTATCTGGTTACACTTTACCTTAACGTGTATACTGATTGTCTCTCTGTTACATGTTTGTAAAGCCCTTAGGATGTGTGCTTGACTACCTGGACTATGATGCAGATCATACTAGTGGGGACAGATAGTCCATAAGTACATCCTTCAAAGTCCCTAGTCGTGGGTGTATCGAGACGGGGCATCGATATACCAGAGTAGACTAGCGTGTACCTTCTCGACCCATACAGATGGGCGATGGATGATCCCATATCCATTGGTGTTTGACATCAGAGATGATATACGGGTACTCAGTAGTGACTGGGTACACTGGACGGACTCGCCGAGAACTCCCAGATGGTATTATACCTCACGTCAGATGGCAGTTCTCTGGTGACACTGGTACAGAGTAGTCTGTTGACCCGAGATCGTCATAGAGTCTTGTGTGGTTCCCACTGTGCTTTGATTTCCATCTTACCACGTCCAAGAGGGCGTGCAAAACGGTGGTTTTTGGGTACAGTCCCGAGTCACATGGAGGCAATGAGCGATAGGAGGGGATTCGTCTCTCCCGGTATAGGGGGTTGATGTTGTGCTGTGTTCGATTGGCTATAACAGGAAATCCCTGGCCAGGGTTGCTGAGATTTACTGGTAAGTGTTACCAGTAGTTTCTCGAATTGTTATAGACCTCATATCGACACGACTTATCGAGCTATTGGGGTCTGACGTTTACCACCCCTAGGCGAGATATGCGACATATCAGACGATCAGACCGGACTGTACGGTAGTGTTACTGGTTGGATTCACTGGAGTGTGAGCGGGCTTGCTCGTCGATCTTCAGATCGCTCAATACCCGGGTGGCCGTTACGTTTAGCAGACCGCTTGCGGCTTGTGGATGTTTGATATGATCATCATCCGCTGCCGGCGTATTGACGAGTCTTTAGAGTCCTACACAGAGGTTTCCTGGCTCAAGCGAAACGAAATAGGAGCGCATATGAGATATGTGCGGGACCGAGAATGATACGTGTATGTGATACCGTATTCCATTCTCGTGATGAATGTGTCGAATGGTTGTATGCGATATAACCTAGTTATCGAATCAAGGATTGATTCGATAAGCCGATACATTGTATACTAGTCGGTTGTGTGCGACATGACCGGATCATTGAATCAAGTGTTGATTTAATTATTTAGTGCATAATTATATATTTGATATATTACTTTGCATTAACTAGTATCGGTTCACTTTAAATGGATTTTCTCACTTGGATGTACATATTGTATATGTGATATACTTTTGTGCACTTGATTGTATCATGTTTGATGATACATGTTTGCTAGGGTTTTTGTGTAAAGATCAAACCATGGTTACATGATAATGGTTAGGGTTTTGTTTTATTCTTTTATCTTATTTAATTATTCTTTTTTGGAAAAAGGATGGCATGAAAAGAAAATGGTTGCTAATTTTGGATTCTAGTTGAAGCTTCTTGAACTTTTGACTATGTGACCATTTTTGTCTCATGCTTAACCCTAACCACTTCATTTAACCTTAGTTTAGTCTCTACACTTTACCATGGTTGATTATGATAAGTATTCTATTATTTTCTATTTTCTAAATTCTTATCATAACATTTCTTCTTCTTCTTCCTTGAACTCAAGAAGAAAACCTTGAGGTCATCAATGGTGATTGATGATAAAGAGTGAGAAATCCAATTCTAAATTGAACCCACTTCCTATTTCTTCATCCTTTACCTCTTGCCAAGTAGTAGAGTGTGTTTCCTTCACAAGTTTTCATGACTTGGTGAAGTCGGAGCTTGATTTAGCGATGCCTCGACGTAGATCATCTTCGGCATGGACATCGATGACCTAGCCCGTCCATTCTCCGATGAAGCCGACGCTAGAGCCCGGGACTTGTTATGGACAGCGAGGAGACTTCATTGCGGAGCTATGGAGGTGGAGAACCGGATCTACAAAGGTTGTATTTCCGTATCTCTTAGTTAATTGTTAACTAGTTATCTTTTCGCCTAGATTTCTAGCCAACGATCCGTAGTCTAGGGTTTCTCGGCACCATAATTTTTGAAATCGGCATGGTTGATGCCTTGTGAGACCTCATTAGGATGCCTAGGAACCCTACAGTGGTATCAGAGCCAGGCTAGAGCCTTAGGCGAAGTCTAGACTGAATTTGAAACCCGATCGAACCGAAACCCGACCCAAAAAATTGCTCTCTGGACTTTTTCTAAAAACGTGGATTTTTCAACATTAAAAATATGCAGAAAAACCAGCAGGGATATCTAAGAGTTACGGTGAAGTTTGATGAGCCAATTCTATTGAACAGCCGCGGATCCGCGGCACGAGCATGGCTCGTGCGGCGGTTCCGCGGCCTAATGGTCTCATTGCCCCATTTTATTTGCACAGTAACTCCTATTTAGTGGTTCTGGTTTTTATGGGTATTTTTAATATTTTTTCAAGAGTTGAATTTTCTGGAGTTGTTTTGGGGATTCGGTGTTTTGATCGGGGTATCAAATTTTGTCTGTGTGGCTTTCCGGATAATTTTTAGAATATGTTAAAAAGTTCGACCGGATATAAATACCCAATTTTTCCCCTGTCGGGAAATTTCCAAGTGTTGGATTTTTCCGTAGTTTAACGACGTTCTAAGTAGTGCAAGTAACGTGATGGTCCCTCTAGAAGACAACAAACCTTAACTCGATTATGTGACCGTCTTGAACTGCCCTTTGAACCTTCGGGTTTGGGGCAGTACGGCGTGCCACATGTGAGGCGTTGGCTTGACCCTTCTACGGCTGGACCGTTGGTACTGAGGCACGAACTGAATGTTGCTAGACTTGTTTCATGTGTTGATCTGTACCGGGAAAACTTGGGTGTTCGATTGTTCGATCGGAAAGTTTGACATTTTCTATTTATCCGGAATGGGATACAATAATTGGAATTCACAATAAGTTATGAGATAACTGAATGAATGTTATAAACATAGCACTTTAGTCTCACTTGATCGGTTGCCACGGAATTTTGATGAGATCAAAAGTCCGTCGCAATCACGTAGCATACGCGGATACTCGCCGGGTAAACTTAATAGACAGCCTCACCCTATTGCCCCGACCAAGTGACTGTAGGAGAACCCCGTCGCCGAAAGCATCCGTTCGGGTGCTCGCGGCAGCGGTGTTCCGCCTTGGTGCACTTCGTCGACGGTATCGGGGGTGCGTCCGCCTACTGAAGTTTGCGACGAGTATTCGATCAGGATGTCGGGAATCTTGTTGAATTGCCCGACTTGATATTGAAAAGTGTTTTCGATTTTGAGACTAAAATGCGGGGTTTATAATTGTTAGGCATGCGATGTCTAAGTAATTCATTTGGTCAGGCATGCGATGTCTGAGGTGGTTGCGAATTCCAACTGTTGTAGTTTTACACTTTCTTTTCTGTGACCGTAAGTGTAATATGTGATATCGCCGGTTTCGTTGCTATATGTCAACGACAATTGGGATGCGCATATTTACTTACGTTGATGACATGTGATGTTATGTGTTGCTGGATATGTTATATTGGATCATCGTGTTTGAATAGCCGGGGTTTTTTATGTGAGATGAGTGTTTTTCATTTTCATTCATGTAAAAACTTGTATGTAATATTCTTTTATTGGGGCACTTCCAGGTTGCGGAAGTTGTCACCCTTTGTATATTATTTACTTTTCTGCACTAGGATAGACCCAAGGAGGGGGGCACAAGTAACCGGGTTCTGGGGTCCAGTGGGAGACCATCTCGAGGGGTCGAGTCCGGGTCTCCTAACTCCAGAATTGGTAGGGTTGCTTGCCGCTCTCGTAGGGGTCTAGGGGTGTGGGTTTGGCTATTCATCACGACCGTGGAATCCGTGTTTTATACTGGTTCGTATTGAAAACACGGACGTCCTAGTATATCCAATATTTCATATGATTCTTCTGCTGCGATATCTGTGATGTGATCATGTGATGTTCTGTGATAGATACAGTATATAGTATATATGATATATTATATAGACGTTACTTATGTTTTACACCCGCGCTCGCCCTGCCCCGCTCTGCCGTTAGTTACCTAACCTAACGGTGCACGAGGGGACATCGAGGCGAATGTGGATGGCATAAGTGTACGTCGTATTTATCTGTGATGTTTAGGTATTTAAATGATGGGACTTCATTAATGTGATTAATGAAATAAAAGAAACCTAAGATGTTGTAGAATCGAATTTCAAAATAAAACAGGTAGCTACAGTTCTTGCTTTGCACAGAGGTATATGTGATATATCCTGCACCTTATTCGATGAGGAAAGGACCGAGATCCCTTCACCGGGAGTGACTCCTTTAGCAATAACTGGCAGATGCTACAACCTTCGGTTTGTCTTTTGATTGCTTTTAAGTGTTTTTGCTTTGCACAGTGATATATATGATATATCCCGCACCTCATTCGACGAGGAAAGGACCGACGATCCCTTCACCGGGAGTGACTCCTTTAGCAAAACCAGAAAAGCCTCAAAAGCACTCCATTTCAAAATCATTTGATTCTACAACGATATCAAGTTCATTACGCAATAGGTTTTCAGAAAAACCTGTCGTAGCCCTCCGTCATTTCAGATAAGTTGTATATAGTATTCGTGCTGCATTTGTTGGCTTTCGTCAAGGTGCAGTATGCGGTAGCTATATGCTGCTTATCTGTTAGCATACGATGCGATTGGATTAGGGTAGTCGTGCGGCTTTGTTGGCTTTCGTCAAGGGTCGTGCAGGTGGGTTTAATTCAATCAAGAAATGTACGGGCTGAACTTGACTAGCGGGCTATGGTTTGTTGGCTTTCGTCAAGGTCATAGCACGTTAGGGGCAAAATATTATCGGGAATTTCAAGTGTTGAAATTTGCAATGAGATTGCATACCTTCTATGAGATAGTTGGATCCCGATACCCGCTGCGAGTAAGAGTTACTCCTGGGAGAGTTTTATACATTACAATTAGCCGATCAAGTAGGTGTCTAGAAAGGTGTTAACGAGGTTACGCCTCTGGGAAAACGAGGTTTACATTAATTAGGTTCGTGCGAAAGCACGGGGGACCTCCCTCAAAGTACCGTCACTGGCCTGGCTGAAAGATTGGCGAACTTGTAGTGTGTAATTAATCCCGGCTAGTCTTTCCTTTTAAGGTTTGAAGGAAGATTTGATAAAAAGCAGTGGGAGCCATCCTGATTAGATAAAATAATAACCAATCTATTCTTGCAAGAGCGCACGCTGAGTGTTTTCTTCTCTCTCTCTCCAGGTAGCGACAATATCACGCCTTAATCAAGATAATAATACGGATATTTGACCGAACCCGCTTGTTATACTGAGCTGGGGTTCGTTGGTCCCGCTCCAACTTATAATTGTTATAAGACAGAGCAGGAAATTGGGGATTACCAGAATTCCCGTGCCGCCCAAACGAAGAGAGTGCATGCTGATGCATCATCTTCGGGTGTGTTCATTATACAGAGAACTGTTTCTCAGTATCCTTTACGTCCTGGGTATGTGATACCAGATCAGGATCCCAGATATGTAATCTGTTACATAGGGCTACAGATAGGTAGAGAACTGAGAACGGGTAATAAGTTTCATGAGGAAGAAAACGGGGCAAGAGTTGCAGCCAAGTCTGTTGGTCACTGTCACCCTGTATTCCAAATACATTGATTCTGAACGAATGTTATTAGATACCGAACCTGATATACAAAATCATATCAGTCTCTTTATTAGTAAAGAAATGATAAAATTTTGTATTGTTGGATTATGTTTTGAACATTTCCTATATCAAAAGTTGATCGGATCAGGCACGTTATCTAAAAGCATTGATGTTCTAAATCAAACTACAGTTCTTAGTATACGGAACACACACAAGAGGAAGAGTTCAGAAATGAACGAATCCTTCTTGAGGTATTGTAGACTAGGTCAGATCAATGCGACCCGACTGGCTAGAGTTACATATAGATGTATATTTAAATCAGTTTGAATTTACATCTTGTGAAACTCGCCAGTCATGTCACAAAGATAAGATGACCATAGCTCCGTTTATTGGAAACAGAGAAAGAGTTAATGAACTCTTGGGATGATACATGTTGATGTATGTAGGTCCCCAGTCTACACATGCCAAGACCGGTTCTTTGTACTTCATTACATTCTCTGATGATCTCTTTAGATTCAGACATATGTTCCTATTGAAACACAAGTCTGAACCTTTTGAGATATTCACAGAATATAAGTTAGAAGTAGAGAACCAATACGGGTATAAGTATTATGTCCTTTGATGTGATCAAGGAGGAGAATACTTGAGCACGGAATTTCTGGACTTTTCTAAAGGAGAATGAGATTCTCTCTCAGCATTACTCCTCCGAATACACCATAGCACGATGGTATATCAGGGTGGAGCAGATACACCCTATATGATAAGGTGTGCTCTATGATGAGTACTACTGAGTTACCTATTTCCTTTTTGGGAGTTATGCACTTGAGAAGCTGCATACCTATTGAATAGGGTTCAAATCAAATCAGTTGCCTACCACTTCATATTTGATATGATAAGGGAAGAGCCCATCTCTTAAGTCAGTTAAGATTTGGGGTTGTCCAGCCTATGTCTGAAAAGCAAAAACCGGACAAGCTCGAGGCAAGGTCTGTAATGTAGAACTGGAAAGGTTCCAGCTATACAAACTACAGCAGATGATTTGGTAGAACCGAAGGATTCAGTAGAAACCAACGAACCTCAGCCTCTCCGCCGATCTAGTAGGGTTCCTCACCCACCTGAGAGATACTTCGGTTTCTCTATGACTGTGGGAGCGAGGAATGCATCATGAGATGATGACCCAACTAGTTTCGAGCTGGCCATCAAGAGTGAGACTCTGTAAGAATGGCTGGATGTTTATCGATCTGAGATGGAATCCTTATACACCAACAAAGTATGGACTTTAGTTGCTATATCTGAAGGGTTAAATCCCCATCAGGAGCAAGTATATCTTGAGAAGATTACTTGGTGTACATGGAAAAGTTGAGACTTTCAAAACTAGACTTGTTAAAGGTTTTCGTCATCGACCAGGCGTGGATCATGATGAAACTTTTTCTAAGGATCTATGCTTAAGTCCATTCAGATCCTACTTGCCACGGCTACATACCATGACTACGATATCTGGTGGTTGGGTGTCATGACAGCTTTTCTAAATGATGTTTTAGAAGAGGGAGTCTATAAGTACACAGCCAGAGGGCCTCGTAGACAGTGGGAGCAGCGGAAACGTGTGCAAGATACTTTATAGGATAAAGCAGGCATCGCGGAGTTGGAACGTCTGTTTTGATGAAGTACTCAAAGAGTTTGACATCATCAAAATGGTAGATGAACCTTGTATAAACAAAAAGGTAGTAGGGAGTATGGTGACGATCCTCGTAGAGTACGTGGATGACATACTCTTGATAGGGAAGTAGTTTCCTATGCTACGATCGATCAATCTCCGATTATCACAAAGATTCTCCATATAGGATCAAAGTGATACCTACTAAATCCTGGATTTTGGATCTATGAGATAGATCTAATTGGATGTTAGGATACTCACTAGTTGTAGTGAGATAGTATCAATTGATCCTGGGGAGAATCACTGGAAGGGTTCCAAGGTGATAAAGACGACTGAATGTCAGTCGCAGGCATTGTCTTTACCCTCAGTAAAGGGACGGTATGTTGGAAGAGTTCCAAGCTAGATACCGTGACATACTAGACGATAAAGGCTGGATACATCGCTACTTAAGATGCTACCAAAGAGGCTGTTTGGGTGTATATTAGTTCATGAGATGAACTATGTTCCTCCCATTGTGTGACAATGGAGTTGTGGCTTATGCCAAGGAACACCGGTCCCATCAGTGATCCAGATATATTCTAAGGCAGTATCACTTGATCATGGAGATGGTTGATCTCCAGGGGATCGAGGTCAGGAGAGTAGACTCAGAGGGCAACACAGCGGATCCACTCACAAAGGCCTGTTCCCAGAGAGAGACTTTTATGGGATGGTTGAGTATAAGATACTTCAAACCACTGCTACAGATGGCCCTAGTGCAAGTGGGAGATTGTTAGTTATATGTATGCCCTAGAGGCCATTACTATACATAGGATGTATATTGTAGTGGATGCTGGGACATATATAGGGAGGACTTTCTTGCTCGACATGATAGTATGCTATCTGGTTACACTTTACCTTAACGTGTATACTGATTGTCTCTCTGTTACATGTTTGTAAAGCCCTTAGGATGTGTGCTTGACTACCTGGACTATGATGCAGATCATACTAGTGGGGACAGATAGTCCATAAGTACATCCTTCAAAGTCCCTAGTCGTGGGTGTATCGAGACGGGGCATCGATATACCAGAGTAGACTAGCGTGTACCTTCTCGACCCATACAGATGGGCGATGGATGATCCCATATCCATTGGTGTTTGACATCAGAGATGATATACGGGTGCTCAGTAGTGACTGGGTACACTGGACGGACTCGCCGAGAACTCCCAGATGGTATTATACCTCACGTCAGATGGCAGTTCTCTGGTGACACTGGTACAGAGTAGTCTGTTGACCCGAGATCGTCATAGAGTCTTGTGTGGTTCCCACTGTGCTTTGATTTCCATCTTACCACGTCCAAGAGGACGTGCAAAACGGTGGTTTTTGGGTACAGTCCCAAGTCACATGGAGGCAATGAGCGATAGGAGGGGATTCGTCTCTTCCGGTATAGGGGGTTGATGTTGCGCTGTGTTCGATTGGCTATAACAGGAAATCGCTGGCCAGGGTTGCTGAGATTTACTGGTAAGTGTTACCAGTAGTTTCTCGAATTGTTATAGACCTCATATCGACACGACTTATCGAGCTATTGGGGTCTGACGTTTACCACCCCTAGGCGAGATATGCGACATATCAGACGATCAGACCGGACTGTACGGTAGTGTTACTGGTTGGATTCACTGGAGTGTGAGCGGGCTTGCTCGTCGATCTTCAGATCGCTCAATACCTGGGTGGCCGTTACGTTTAGCATACCGCTTGCGGCTTGTGGATGTTTGATATGATCATCATCCGCTGCCGGCGTATTGACGAGTCTTTAGAGTCCTACACAGAGGTTTCCTGGCTCAAGCGAAACGAAATAGGTGCGCATATGAGATATGTGCGGGACCGAGAATGATACGTGTATGTGATACCGTATTCCATTCTCGTGATGAATGTGTCGAATGGTTGTATGCGATATAACCTAGTTATCGAATCAAGGATTGATTCGATAAGCCGATACATTGTATACTAGTCGGTTGTGTGCGACATGACCGGATCATTGAATCAAGTGTTGATTTAATTATTTAATGCATAATTATATATTTGATATATTACTTTGCATTAACTAGTATCGGTTCACTTTAAATGGATTTTCTCACTTGGATGTACATATTGTTTATGTGATATACTTTTGTGCACTTGATTGTATCATGTTTGATGATACATGTTTGCTAGGGTTTTTGTGTAAAGATCAAACCATGGTTACATGATAATGGTTAGGGTTTTGTTTTATTCTTTTATCTTATTTAATTATTCTTTTTTGGAAAAAGGATGGCATGAAAAGAAAATGGTTGCTAATTTTGGATTCTAGTTGAAGCTTCTTGAACTTTTGACTATGTGACCATTTTTGTCTCATGCTTAACCCTAACCACTTCATTTAACCTTAGTTTAGTCTCTACACTTTACCATGGTTGATTATGATAAGTATTCTATTATTTTCTATTTTCTAAATTCTTGTCATAACATTTCTTCTTCTTCTTCCTTGAACTCAAGAAGAAAACCTTGAGGTCATCAATGGTGATTGATGATAAAGAGTGAGAAATCCAATTCTAAATTGAACCCACTTCCTATTTCTTCATCCTCTACCTCTTGCCAAGTAGTAGAGTGTGTTTCCTTCACAAGTTTTCATGACTTGGTGAAGTCGGAGCTTGATTTAGCGATGCCTCGACGTAGATCATCTTCGGCATGGACATCGATGACCTAGCCCGTCCATTCTCCGATGAAGCCGACGCTAGAGCCCGGGACTTGTTATGGACAGCGAGGAGACTTCATTGCGGAGCTATGGAGGTGGAGAACCGGATCTACAAAGGTTGTATTTCCGTATCTCTTAGTTAATTGTTAACTAGTTATCTTTTCGCCTAGATTTCTAGCCAACGATCCGTAGTCTAGGGTTTCTCGGCACCGTAATTTTTGAAATCGGCATGGTTGATGCCTTGTGAGACCTCATTAGGATGCCTAGGAACCCTACAACGGTTATGGTAGTTTTTATTTTTTGTTTTGATTCATAATTTGGTTCTTGGGTTTAGGGTTTGCTAATTTTTGGGGGATTTTTGTTAGGGTTTTCAGATCTAAATTAGGGTTAATGAGCTTTTTTGGGGGATTTTTGTTAGGGATATGGAATTTACTAAGTATAGTCCTTCTTGGAGGTGGAAAGACTCGATGTTGTGGAAGAGTCCCATTGTTGGATCAAGAATTTGACTAACATCGTCATTTTGTAAAGTATACCAACTCTTATGGAGAACTTTCTCCATCTAATCTCTTCTCTGTGTTTCTCTGCGGTTTCAATCGAACCTAGCAACCGACATTGAACGTCCTTCCCAGTCTAATCTCTGTTATGTGTTTTCTGCAAAGCTTCGGTACCACGGGACCAACTACTTATGAAGGGCGCATTCAGCAATAAAGATCTCATTCTGGCTTTCTGAAATGAACCCAGAGTAATCGACATTGAACGTCCTTCACATTAAAAACATAAAACGGTTCGTCTTGTTGCATGTAAATAGTATTGAGAACTGTTTTTCCTTCGCGAAGAATGATCTAGATACCGTGGTGTATCTGTAGAAGACCGCTCATTCCGTCTTCCTAATGTTTAGAGTCCATATATAATTTTCTTTAAGGTCTGAAACTTGTCTTTTTCTAGCTAGTTTGCTAGCCGTCTTTTTATCGGTTCATGTAGAAATCGCCATATAAACCATGCCATTTTCTTCAGCTGACGTTTTAAATGAAAGGACAACTTTTTTTGTGTTTGATTAACATTTCTCGTATGCTTTTTAAGAACAAAGCTCGTTTAATATCGGTTACTGGGTTCATTTCCATTGCCTCAACTTTAGTTGAAGCAATGAAAATGAACCCAGTAATTGAACGAGTTTTGCTCTAAAAAAGGCATACTAGAAAAGTTAATCAAACACAAACGAAGATGACGTCCCTTCATTTAAAATGCCAGCTGAAGCAAATGGCACGGTTTATATGGTCATTTCTATAGGAACCGACAAAAAAATTGCTAACAAACTAGCTATAAAATAAAAAGCTTCAGACCTTAAAGAAAGCTATACATGGACCCACAAAAAATATCAGTAATTTTTACAAATGGAAATGAATCGAGTAACCAACATTGAAGTGGTCCAGCTAAGGATTTGTTGAGACGGATGGAAAGAATTCATACAAGCGAATCCAGTAAGTGATTTGAACGAGCTATGCTCTGAAGTAGTTCTTACTAATGAGATGAAGCGGTCAGATACCACAGAGAAATGCGATTGATAATATCTGTTATGCCCCGCTTCCCAATATACGTTATTACGGGAATGTAACAAAGCCAGTCATGCTACCTATGGTAAGGAATCATTCTTCCATAGTCACATTAAGACTGTCAATCAGTAATCAAGAACAATAAAATAATATCTATCTATCACATGTCCAATATGCCACAATAAACAACAACAATAATAATGAGTCCATAGCGGAAGCAATGGATAATGACCAAGTCTCAAGATCTAAGAAAATATGAATAGCGATATCTAAAACCTATCCCTTATGGGACCACAATACAAAAATCTAATAAAAGTGCAATTCTAAAAAAGAAACCTAAATCATAAATAATAAACTAGATCAATGGAATACTCCTCACTGATCAACAACCTTCTCAAGGTACTCACGATCCTTCCATGCTAAAGTCAAAGCATCCAGGCCATGCAAAACACAGACGTCAGTGCGTCGAATATAATATCATAATGAATATAACCGGAATGACTCAATATACCATTTGCAAGAATCAATGTCATGTATGTATTCAATAACAATGTCAATACAGGTGATATATCAATCGAGATATAACAATCAATCATGTCATGTGTATCCTATAGGTTCATGTCGCTAAGTTATCTATTCTACAGGTATTTGAAAATAATTAATGCAATCTTCAATGTAACTAAACAGTATCCCATACGTGTCTGGGACCACGGTCTCATGACTTTCGGGGTTGAATCCGAGACGTGCCGCAAGATAGTAAAACAATATCAATATCTGGACGAATGATGTTAGCACTATCTTTCCGGAGCCCGTAGCTCATATCGACTGATCAGTCTCTAGAAAACAATCCCACTGAGTTAAAATTCGGTTTCCATTATTGATTTCCCCTTTTCTGCAGGTTTCAATTTCATGTCAAGTATCAATAGTATGTTACCTAATGCTAACACAATAATAAACATGTACATGTACAGGTCATGTCTGTCTAGAAAACAAGTTAATCAATACCAATGAGTTGTCGGCATTTTGTTGAACATAACGATTCAAGTGTGGTGATATGATAACAATAGCAATAGTCCATCAATCATGATTTCATGTAAACAATAGCATGTTCATGAATATCGTAATCTATCAATTTCATGATCAAGTTACTAGCAATTGACAAAATAACACGGGCAATCAATTCATGTGCAATATCATCAGGTAACATGTCCAGTCATGGTTAATCGTGTACTCGTGAAACAAGTTAACATATCAGTTTCATATCCGGTTTTAAATATCAGTTTCAGCAATTTTATTCACTGGATGTCTGTAAAAGACATCTAGTCTATCTCAAGTTCTACTCTAGACGTCTATAGGAGACATCTGGTCCCTGCAGAGATGTCTGGGAAGACGTCTCTAGTTCAATTCAAGTTCTGGAAAATAAATATAGAGTCGTCTGGTCACTGTAGACAGATATCTGTAGTTCAATTTTAGTTACTGTAAAGTCATCATACAGACGTCTTGTTCCCTGTAGGAGACATATGCACGGGATTTTTCCTGAACGATCAGATTCTAAAAACGATGCAAGTGTAATACATTAAACCAGTTGATTATAAAGACGATATATTTTAGGGTTTGACAATGCATATAAAACCTAAATTGTGTTTATCGCATCTCGATTCCGATCTCGATATGTATTCAATTATATTTAAAACAATCTACTTTAATCAATATACTCGTTGTACAACAAGATTAACTTACCATACTAGCATGTTAAAGTACGTATTGGGTACTTGCTTCGAAGATGAAAATACACAACGTAGAAGACAATAACAATGATCTCAATTCAACAACCACTACGAAACAAAATTGTAGGGAAGGAAATGGAAAAGATGATGACGAGACGATCATAACCACCACGACGATCATGGCGACTATGATGGTGATGTGGATCGGCCGGCTAAACTAGGGTTAGGATTTGATGGAGAGATATGAAGGCTGGGGTTTTGTTTTAAAGGGGAAATATGAAAGCATGAAAATATATGAGAGTTATGACAGTTTAAATTGCCTAATTATACTATGGGCCAGATATTAAATTAACCTTATACCAACTAAGACTAGGGATTAAAGACAACCAAAATATAATTATATGACATATATATTTCCAATATTATAACCATAATCCTTCACAATTAAATATTTACCATTCAATAAATTCTCATGTCTAATAAAATCAATAAAATCCATGGAAATCCAAACCATGCAAATTTATCAATAAACTCCCCATAATAACATCTTATGGCACAAAACTCCATCCATTAATAAATAATTTTAAATAACCATAAAAATCAATTATCATAAATTTATTCCATTAAATTACCATACGATAGTGTTTACCGCCGAAGACCGGACTGAGTCGTTGGGACGTCTAGCCTGAATTTGGAGGCAGATTCTATTTGGACATATCCACCCACCTCTCCGAAAATACCAAGTTGATTTATGGCATCGTATATCGAAGGTTTGGATAGATGCGACCGATATAGCAGACTTTATCAGATTCCCACTCATTTATGAGGGGTTTTTGATTGTGGGGACGCTCTTTCCTGTAGGCGTAAGCCCCTGCAGTTAATTACGTTATCGCGTTACGATAACCATTTTCTCCTTCTCTGGTAGTTCACTTTGTATTGTGTGTTATTTTATTTGTTAGGGTTGCCCGTGGATTGTATGCGAAGACTAGTTTATGTCGTCGCCCGTAGGGCACAGATTAGTCCAATCCGTATATTTTAGATTTGGGTTTGAACTTAAGTTGTATGTTCCTTTAGTTCAAAAAATATTTTGTTTTATTTAAGGACCGTTAATCTAGTTTGAGATTAAGATCAACTTAAATATATGAGCATTTGGGCTCAATTTATTTTAACTAAGAATACGTTAGTTCTATTTGAGACTAAGATCAACTTAGCAATATTTTCAGGATCATTAAATTTTATTAAGATCCAAACAATAGTGCATTTGGGCTCAGCTATAAGAAACTTCAGAAAGACTTTTAGCCAGTTTAGGCTTGGTCTGCTCGGTCTTTTTTTTATTTAAAAGTGCTAAGCACTTATTTATGGTTCTGTTTGCTCAGCTCTTTTCCTTTATGCAGAAGTGCTAAGCACTTATTTGTGGCTCTGGCGCTCGTATGTGTATCATGTGAAGCACTTAGTTAGTGGCGCTGCCCAATTAGTGCTAAGCAGTTTAGTCATTTTGATTGAATATATAGTGCTAAGCACTTTTGTACGGCGCTCACGTGTGTATCACGTGAGGCGCTGGGATATGAAAGATGCCGATATATCCAAAACCCTTCAAAACACAACACACGTACACGGTATATTTATTTCGCATGACCAATTTGACCCGTCAATCGGAGGTTCTCTCGCTCCAAAAGCAAGGGGTAATTAATGGCAGCTTAGTCCATGGCTGCCGGAGATTCGAATCCCCACAATCAATAAACCCTGGCTTATCCTAGGCAGGAGGAATCTGTATATGCCTGACAATCGCGCACATTCCTATCTCAATGGAGGTGACGAGAAACACCCTACAGTAATGTCCGATCTTCGTTATTGCGAAGATCGGTGTCAGGAAATACTTTTCGATGGGGGAATAGTTGTTTTCTGCCCCCAGAAGAATTCGACTTAAATAGTATAGAGCTCTCTCCTTTCTCTGATCGTTCTTTTATGCTCACAATGTGCCTAGAGAACCCTCAAGGGCTATTGTATATAGGATAAGGGGTTTTCCTTTAGCCGGAGCGGTCAATACCGGTGAATTTTGTAGGTATTGCTTGATTTCGTCCAGTGCGTTTTGGCACTTTTGATTCCAGACGAATGGGGTCCCCTTCTTCATCAAATGACTGTAGAGACGGTATTTTCCGAAGAGATTAGCTATGTACCGCCGGATATACGCGAGCTTTCCTTAGAGAGACCGCAGTTATTTGAGAGTTCTTGGAATGGGCATTTCCATAATTGCCTTGATCTTTGAGGGATCGATTTCGATACCCGGGTGACGTATGATGAATCCTAGGAATTTGCCAGAGGAAACTCCAAATGCGCATTTTAGAGGGTTCATCTTCAGATTATACTTCTGAAGACGTTGGAACACTATTTTTAGATATTTCCAATGTTCCTCATAAGATTTGTTCTTCACTACAAGGTCGTCGATGTAGCATTCTAGAATCTCATGTATGAGGTCATCGAAGATCTTTATCATGGCTATCTGGTAGGTAGCTCCAGCGTTCTTCAGACCGAAGGGCATCAACTTCTAGCAGAATATGCCTAACGGGATCCGGAAGGCGGTATGCTTTTGGTCTTCTGGATGCATTTTTATTTGGTTGTATCATGAAGATCCATCCATGAAGGAAAAGACCTCATAAGTAGACGTGTTATCGATCATCAGCTCAGTAACGGGTACTGGGAAGTCAACTTTCGGGCAAGCTTTTTGAGGTCCTGAAAGTCCACGTAGATGCGAACCGTCCCATTTTTCTTCGTCACTGGAATGATATTAGCGATCCAGTCGGGATATTGAACTTCTTGGATGAAGTCGGAGTCGATTAGTTTCTTGACTTCAGCGTTGATACTTATCTCAAGTTCGAGTCGCATCCTTCTTAGCACCTGTTTGATTGGCTTTATACTTGGCAATATAGCCAGTTTATATACTGCCACTTTTGGATCTAGACTCGGAATTTCAGAGTAGTTCCAGACGAAGCAATGTTTATACTGCATGAGCACGTCTTTTAACGTGGCCACCTATTTTTCAGATAGTAGCTTACTGACGAACGTTGGCTTCAGATCATTTTCTATCCTTAAGTCAATTTTTCTTTGGTTGTCTGCCGTAGTGTGTATCCCATCTTCCAGCACTTTTGGTGCTGGTGGAAACTCAGAGATCATCTCGTCCTCATCTTCATTTGCAAAGCATATGTAGAGGCCATTCATAATCTCGTGCCCTCCCTTTTTTAAGAGTGTTATCATATGGCAGGTACGAGTTTGCTTCCATTCTCGATGTTGAGCTAGTCATATCCTGACAGTATAGGTCTTTTTTGGCTCATTATTTTGTGGCGGGATTACCACCAGCTGTCGGATAACGTAAACTTGCCTTGTCGATACTGGTCTTCTACTCAGTCTTTGAAAGTGAAGCAGTCTTCAAGGCGATGACCTATTACTCGGTGATAGGAGCAATAATCCGGAAGATGGACCTCGTTTATTTGTTCGAGGTGCCGAAACTCTGGAAACATCATCATTTGGTGCTTTATGATAAGGTTGAATATTTTCCTTGTCTTGTTTTGAGAGAAAGAGTATTCCCGACCCATCTTCTTTATAAAGGATGGGCTCCAATCGAGTTTTTCTCGATTGCACGGCGTCTTGGATTCGCTTTGTTGTCTTCGAACGTTGTTTGCGTTCTTGGCCTTGTTTTCGCCTCCATTTCGGTCGGGGTTTTCCCTTTTCGCGAGAACATATAGCGGGCCGGGGATGAAGAGCATTATAGTCTACATTTTCCGTAGATTGCTGATTGAGACACCGCGTCCTAGCCTTTTCATAAATGGCCATTTCGCGACTGTGGTTGTCCCGGCTCATTTGACAAGCTTCTTTTATTAACTTGTCAATTTGTTCTTCCAGTGACGGACTTAACGTTTTTAGAGCGTTATCTCGCTCCGATTTGACATCACGGCTATTTAGAAGAGCGTTTTCTGCTTTACTTGAGCTGTTTACGACACAGCAACTGTAGATATGCTCTCGTTTCTTGAACCGAATGTATCCGAGCCCGGTTATCTCCATCTTCCCGTTGGGCATCTTTCGCTGAGTCCCGGGAATATCCCAAATCATTTTGTAGAATTGGGCTTGTCGAACAGTTTGTTCGAGAGGTACATCTTGGCATCTTAACAGCCTTTTCAGTCCCTCCGCGTAATAACTTGGCAGATGGATGGGTTGAAGCTTGTCGAGTGCAAAATCGGTACCATGCCAAACTTTTTTTTCTACTTTGGTCTCCGTAGATTTGTAGAAGAGGATCGCCTTTTCATCCCTTCGCCTAGGAGACACGTAGAAAGTTTGTAGCTCTTGTACGCTGTATGTATCGAGCGCATCAAGTTCCTTGTAATGCCGAGGTGGAGCCATTGTAATTTGTAGACTCTGATCTGCTCCGGCAAAAGTTTGCATTGACGGGCAGACGGAGAACACTGCATTGACATCGTCTTCTGAGTCGCTCCCAAAGACCAAAATCGGAGTAGATGGTCCGGGCTTATTGTTTTCTTTTTGGGGTTGTCCCGAGTAGACTATTTCTTCGTCTTCCTCGGCATCGCTCCCAAAGATCGGGATAGTGGCGATGGTTTTCTATTTAT
Organism: Agapanthus africanus; assembly: GCA_030015575.1. NCBI lineage: Eukaryota > Viridiplantae > Streptophyta > Magnoliopsida > Asparagales > Amaryllidaceae > Agapanthus > Agapanthus africanus. Next base: position 113,799,899 of record JASDDO010000028.1, read on the forward strand.
TCTCCGGCTTGTGGCACCTTTCAGTATTCTCAAAGTCTGGTAGGAAGTATTTTGTGTCTTCGTATTTCCGGACTTCGTTTACCGAGAACGGATTTATCTCTCCCGTGATGGGGTATACCGAGCTATCCTTGAAATATTTCATACACTGATGTTGTGTAAAAGGGATGATATTTTACTCAAGTAATCAGGGCCTGCCGATTAGGGCATTATAGCAAGTCTTGGCGTCAATGACATAAGATTTGACGTCAGTGACGAGCAGCCCGAAGTGTAGCGTTAGTATTACGGACCCAACCTTCCATGACGACTCTGAGTCGAACCCGGAGATGGTAATTCTATCTTAGGAAAGGTGCTGAACGTTCATGCAAATTTCTTTCAGCACTCTCATGTTGAGAAGGTTAACAAAGGATCCGTTGTCGACAAGGATTTTCCCTATGTTGATGTCGTGACACTACCCAGTGACGTATAACGGGCGATTATGTTCGCACATACCGAGGAGTAGATCCTCATCGTTGAATGTAATATCAGCCGTGTGGATCTCTACCAGTTCATTTTTCATTTTTTCTTCTGCGAGGAAAGTCTGGAACTGATCGGGCTCTTGTAATGCCTTGATCAGCGAATCCCGTGCCTCTTTGGACAGGAGGAGGGCATCTAGTATGCTCAGTTGCGAGGATATTTTCCTCAAATGTGCTAGGACATTATAATCCACCTTGTTTTTCGTAGGCAGATCTTTTGTGGTGAGCTCTTTTACCACTCCATCATTGAGGGCAATTTCCTCAGGGATTTTCCTTTTCCCTTTGTCGTTTTTGTTCGAACCTTTGCTTGCAGGTCCGAGGTTCTTTTCACGCAGCGTGCGGTTACACAGCTGAATATTCTTGCAGTTCTTCTCCTCTTATTCTTTTTCGGAGGTAGAGTCTTTGAAGTGAGGGTTGAGGGGTGTTTCATCCTCAGAATCGCTCCTGAATGTAAGAACTGGAGGTTCTCCTCCATCTGAACTGGTACCGGCCATATGAAAGTTGCCAGTCGTTTCGTCATGCGCGTTCGTCCCACTATTTTGATGTCAACGAGTGTGAGCTTCACGCTTCATACTCTTGAAGTGTTTTTGATGGGCAACGTATCCTCGATGGGGTGGGTGACCCTCCGATGATATAGGCAGTAGTTTGGATGTGATTCTTCTCCATCGAGGCATGTGACCCCGGGAGTGTTTTTTATGAGAGGTGGCAGCTTCATCCCTATAGACAGGGCTTTGGTGAACCGCTTCTCTGTTTTGATCCTGCTCTTATTTGTTGCAGGTGTGTTTTGGTTTGGTTAGAGTACTTTACGACTCGTTCTCGCCGTAGCTTCTTTATCCAGACACCGACGCTTAGCCTTTTCATATATGGCTGTCTCGCGTTCTTGGTTAAGTTTGCTTTTTTTGAAAGCTTCGTTTAGCAGCCTCTCAATCAGGTCTTCTTCTGGCAGTTCCGGGGATTTTAGCGCCGATTCTGCCCCCAGTCTCTCTGCGTTGTTTTCTGATGCCGAGGGATCCTCTTCGTCATATAACGACGAATGGGAGACAATGTGGCAACTTGCTACATGGTCTTTGGTATCTTCTGATGAGTTATTTCCCTCATCATTGTCACTATCTTCGTCCTCAAGAATATGCTTGAGGAATTCTTCGAGCGTGACCGGTGTCCGCGCCTTCTGGCTATACTCCTCCAGCGCATCTATGTATTTTTGTAGATCTGTGCGCTTGTCGTCATACTCGGCAGGCTGCACAGGCTTCTTGGTCTTCTTCTTTTTCTTCAAAGGCTTGACTTAGGGGTTTTCCCCTCGTCAACAATTTTTGGCGCGGGACGAGCTTTTAGCATCATTTGATTATTTCGGGTTCAAGTAGGCTTTTCCAGCCGACTGCCGGACATGTCTGTAGATCTTTCAACATTCTTTTGGTTCTTGCCGAAAGAATGACTTCCTATAGAACTTCTTCCACGAGTGAGCTTGATGCCCTTTGCGCATCCACCTTTTTGGGAGTGTGCTTCTGGAGTAGGTTTACTTTCTAGTTATCAAACAACGCAAATTTTCCCTGTTGATACTGGTCCTCGACTCAGTTTTTGAAGACGTAGCAATCTTCAATTGGGTGGATCACTATTCTGTGATAGGAACAGTAATTAGGGTTGTTGACATCGCCGGGTTGCACTGGACGCCGCGGGTCTGGCAATGTGATATGTTTATTACGCATTTCCAATTCGAACAGTCTCCTCGTCTTGCCGCGGGGAAACGAGTAAGCATGTTCTAGCCTTTCTTCCAAGGACGGGCGCAAATGCGCGTTATTTTAGTGAACATCCATTTTTTGGCCGCTCGGCTATTGTTGTGTGTTAGCAGGTTGCCCGTTTCAGAGGAGGACTTCGCTTTGAGTTGCAGAGCGAACTTGCGGTTCGAGAGCCGCTCCATGGTCGGTTAATTAAATCAAGATGCTATCGCTTTTTCAAGGCTAAGGAGATGAGACGAGACGAAGGACGCCTTTCCTTTTCCCTTAGTATTTCGAGGGTCCTTATTTGAGGAGGAAGGACTATGGCCCATCTGGACTATTTGGGTCAGTTTATCTATCAGATCTTGAAAGGTTGTGGGTTTGAAGAACGTCATGAACTGGGACATGGTCGTTTGAGGATCAAGGGTCTCGATGAACATGTCCACGGCAGGAGACTCTTCAATACGCTGCTCGTAATTAGACCACATGTTCCGCCACCGGATCGCGTATTGGACCTATGTTTCTCCTGGCTTTACCCTGGCATTGATTAATGCCGTGATCGGAGTGCGCTCACTCGTGCTGGTGAAACGCTGTGTGAACAGCAGTTCCATTTCTGCGAATGTTTTCACGGAGTCATTTGCGAGCTCTGAGTACCATTTGAAGGTTGTTTCTGACAAGCTGCCGAAAAACTGGAGAAGCAACAGTTTATCGTCGCTCCAGTGTTTCCGCACAGAGCTTTGAATTGTGCGATGTGTTGGTGAGGGTTGCCTGTTTCTTTGTAGACATGGAACTTGGGGATCGTATATCCCGGCGGGTATTTAATTTGATCATACCAGCCTTGATATGGTCCCCCGGTTCTGACAATTTGGCCGGCGGCTTCATTAGCCTGGTGAGCTCTTATTTTCTGAGCAATGTAATTATCCAGAGCGGCCTTGGAGATCGTTTCCTCTTTGGCTGCTGATAAGACCAGAGGAGGGTTTGATGTTTCCCCTCTATCATTCTCGATGATTATCGGCGGATCTTCGGCCGGGGGTTCTGGTTGGATCATCATTCCAACCATGTCTTGGAACAAGAGAGGTATCTGCTTTATGTTAGCAGCTTTCTCAGCAGCTTCTTTATCCTTTCTCTCGAGCACCCTTCGCAGAAACTATGTATCGGTCTCTTGCTCTTGGCATTGTTCGGCCTCTTTATCCGGACTTTCTTTCTGTCCGGTAAGTGCTGCCATTTTGGTCAGCATTTCCTGGAGCTTTTGTTGTTGCTCCTGAGCCTTAGTCAGTGATCGGGTTTGCGGTCGATGAAACACGGAGGCACGACATTTCTCTTTTCCTGAAGCCATGTAGACCGTATGTACGGTTATGCTCCTTGACTTGGGACGTTTAGATCCATCGCCTTTAAAATTTACCGCGGACGGTAGAGTTTTCTCCAACCTCGTTCTTTTATGAGAGATTAGAGTTGAAAGAGTCGTTGTGACAGGCACCTGTTTAGGAAAAGTCCCCCGTTGTATGGCGGAGGAGTGGTCTTTTTTTTTGTCGGACCTTCGATTTATTTGGTCGATGAGAGTAATTTTTTTCAATTATAGAGTCTTGGAATTTTCGCCAGACCCTATGAATTTGAGAGGAGAGCCGCTGATAAGGCCGCTCCTGCTTTTCCTGCACTGTAATTTTTGCAGGCGGGGGTGATTTCTTTAGCACCGCCGTTGGGGAGTTTTTACGCATCCTCCTAAACGGTTCAAAACTGTTCCCAATTAGAACAACAACATCGACCTCCACCATAGGAGCTGGTGGGGTGAGTCCAGAGGGAGAGATGTCCCTAGCCTGTCTTTTCCTGCACCAGTGGTGACATCGAGCCTGCCTTGTAGAAGGGACCGTCTCAGTTTTGGAAGCGGCTTCATCATGCCCCCGACTTTGTTGAGGGGTTTCAATCGGCGTCAGCCTGTTAAAGACCGACGTCCCTAATAGAGTTTAAGGAGATCCGGCCAATCTTTTGAAGACCGATCGTCCGATGGGGGAAGCACCTTTACCAGCTTTGTCTGTAGCAGGTGTAGGGAGGGCTAGCCTTTTTGTGGTAGCCCGTTCAGGTATCATGAGCTTCTTTACGGGCCCGTTCGACCTTTTGCTCAGCCTATTGAAGACTGAATGTAACAACTCTGTTTCAGTGTACAGAAAATTTGTTTAAAAGTTAATGTACAAATGGAGTATTTACAATCCTATGTATGCTATAAGTATTTAATTTGCTTTTGAACAGCAAGAAAGCACTTGTAGCTTATCGGTAAAGTCTTGCACTGCTGTGATATAGCCCCTGTGTTCAAATCCCCCCAGCCACATATTATTTTTGTTGATTTTTCTTTTAAACTTTTAGAAGCCTAAAGGTTTACACGTGCATTGCACGTAAAATGAAAAGTTATACAGAAATCAAACATGTGCATTAGGCTAGTTGAATCGACACTAACACGTGGCATCAATCCCACACCCCGACCCCACCAAACGACCAGCGAAGATCGACCCAAGACCGGCGCCGCCGGGTGAATCCGTAGGTAATGCCCCCAATTTTTAACCCCGACACCCTTTGGCCTACCCCATTACCTCCATGTTGTTTGATTTCTCTGCATTTATCCAGAGAAGGATAAATCCCCTATTTAATCTATTTTAATGCATATTTTTAATTCATTTTTCATTACCCTAAACCCTAATTTCTCCTATAAATACCACACTAAACCATAGCCGCCTCATTCAGAATTCCATTGTCAAAACTCTCTAAAATTCTTAAGTCCAAGAAGTTGTACAAGTGGAGTTAGCTCAAGGCAAGGCGACGTTTCGGGACAAATCCGGCGATGAAACGACTCCACGAGACCCTCAACTTGTTCATAGACCTCTCCTCTTTTCATCCAGTAAGTCCCCTATTCCCTCTCCTCTCTCTACTAAAAAGAATCTTATTTTCAAAACTCATCGGAAGCGGAGTTAATCCGACTTCCGATTCTCATTTTTCTTTACAAACTCAATTTTTATTAAACAACAAATTAATCTTTTAATTATATATTGTTTAGTAACCATTAAACAACAATTGGATAAAGTTTCAATTCAAAATATTAGATTAAACAAATTCTATTTCACTTTTACAGTAAAATACCCTTAAATTTGCATACGACATTATCTTAACTTTTTGCTCATATTACCTTTAGAAAACTCACGAGGTAATGACCTACCTCATCAAAATACTCATTCTTGACATAGCACGATGGATTTTGGAACTTGTAGGAAAAAATACGAAATTACATTTAAATACCATAAACTTTCAAAAACCGTTTTTTTAAAAAGTGTATTAAATAATTCCTTACAAATAAGCCTCTATAACCCATTTTGGGGAACTCGATCGGGATGGTGCAGGTTATCGCACATCCTCAGGCCTAGTAGAGCAAGATGCAGATCTTCTCACGGAGCATCCGATCTCGATGGAATTGTTAATGCAATTTTGAAGAAAAATGTGAGTTATATTTAATAAATAAGTTCTATTTTTATAAATATAAATATATATATATATATATATATATATATATATATATATATATATATATATAATCAAAATATCTACTTTAAATATACAATATATATATTCCATGTTTTCTAAAACAAAGGAATCACTAATTTCATGAAACTACCAATACAAAACAATACAATTCCAATATCACATTATAATACAATATACTATTCAAGTTAGGTTTATATCCACTAGAATATTTCATTTTATAAAAAACTACATCTATGAAAACCCTAGAGACGATAAATAAATACTTGAGGTTTATTTTGAAAATATATCAAAACTATTTTTCATAAAACCCCCTCAAGTTATATTAATTTACAATAAAGACCCTAGTAAATATAGGTTTAAGCGGGACCAGTTTTCTTAAGCCTCAGGGAGCCGGAGAATATGGGTGCTTGCCTATCTAAGGTAGACAACCTAAAAACGGTGTTATTAATACGGTAATTGTCTTGGAAAAAGACACAAATCCTGCCGTCCATGTGCACCAGTTACCGATAACATCAAAACTAATTCAGGACTTCAATTCGTCTTAAAGTGTCTGACTCAGACAAAGTCTCAGTCCAATCTGAAATCAATCAATCAATCTATCCTTGAATATGATTAAAGTATAACTCCTTTTCAACATGAATCTATTTATACCAGAATTCAATCTATATCAACACGACTCGACCGAACCAAATCATGGATATACTCTGATTACATGACTATCCAGTTATATCCATTCCGTTTACATGATATCATGGTTTCGGCAAGTCGTTCCTCTATTAAACAAAAGAATACAAATCAATACATAATACATCACGGGGTTTTTAAAGGGGTAGACTGGTACGGAATATGTTAGAAGTGGCACGAGACGGTCACTTTAATACACCTAACCTGAATATCCATTGCTGCTGTTCCGTGTCTTAACGGTTCCTTGTGCTTCGTATACCTTAGTCCACGGAATAGTTAGACTCCTCTCGTATACAGTGGCATATTCTGTACCAAGCTACAAATATCTGCGTTAACATAACAATCAAATAGTAAATAGTTATATTCTTTCTGTCTATTCCATTTCTATCTTTCTTGGGACTTACCGAGCGTTTGTTCGCTGACGACATTCCTTCTCTCTTCTTTCTTTGGAATGTTGTCAGGTGGATCCGACTCACTGGAGATAGAGCCCAGTTCAGAGGACTTGGATCAGCTCAGCGAGGACCCTAAGCTCTAGACTTTTGTACATACTTTACTTTCATGTTCATGCCATTATTTTGGCATTGCTTTCATCATTGTATTTACTTTTCAGTTGTATTGTAAAGAAATGTTTAATAAATAAAAGTTGCTGTTCATTTACATCTCTTGTCATTTTCTTATGTACTTTATTATATAGCTTAGTTACGTTTAACGTGTTTAATTCTGAGTAAATACGTAGAGGGTCTCGTCGCGACTCCCTACCCGTACACTGGGAAGCGAAGCGTGACAGGTTTTGTTGGCGGCCCATGCAGGTCAGTTCTGCATGGACATGCTGGTCAATTCTGCATGAAATCCTAAGCAATATAACACAAGAATTAACAACTATAAACATTCTTTACATTTCATATTCCTTGAATCTTACAATTTCATATTCTTTGAATCCATCCTAACCCTATTTTTTCTTTCAAGGTTATGGATTCTCCAAACAATACCAGCACAAACATCAACAACACACCACCACCTCTTCTACTTACGCCCACCGTTGCAGTTCCGATCAACGAGCAAATGGTATTGCTTGAGGCAATCCGAAGCCTCCTGGAAGGACAGCAACAACAAACTGCTATATTATTGAACCGCCCAGAAGCGGAAGCACCCGGAGTGAAGCAATTCCAGGTATTGCACCCGAAGCAATTTTCTGGGAAAGAAAGCCCTTTGGAAGATGATGAATGGGCTCAGAGCATTGAGGACGATCTGGCAGCAGCACATGTGCCTGAGATCGCTTGGGTACGGGTTGCAAACCTGCAACTCACTAACAACGCCTGAGTATGGTGGAAGGCGGAAGAAAGCCGTCTTGCCCAACCTATCGAATGGAAAACTTTTCGCGACATATTCGACGCGAAGTATTTTCCCGAGATTGCCCGATTCGACATGGAGCAGCAATTCATTCACTTACAACAAGGCTCTATATGGAGCAAATCGGTGGATGAGTATGATGCCGAGTTCACTATGTTGAGCAGGTAAAGACATGCCTCAAATATTTGATTTTCTTATATCACATACTACACAGCTAACACAAGATCATAACAGGTTCGCGACACACCTCATTCCGATTGCTGAGATCAGGTCCAGACGATTTCAGCAAGGGTTAGATCCGGAGATCCAAGCTGCTTTAGCTACAGAGGATTTCCCAACCCACGAACTGGCTCTGAAAGCTGCCCGTTGATATGAGGCAGTAGTGAAGATGAAGAGCATACCCCAATTTGCCGGAGTGAAGTGCCCTGCCACTCAGATGGCAGGAGGAGCCTCTTCAAGGCCACTTTTGTGCTCAGGAGACTGGGAGTACCAATCAACCGGCCCGGCCTAGCCTTTTGTAGCTACTGTAGGAGGGATGGACAACTGGTGAAGGATTGTAGGCGTGCTAATCGCCTTTGCTTAGTCTGCGGCTCAGCCACACATGATATTGGGTCTTGTCCTCGTAGACTCAATCCAAATGCTACACCCAGACCAGCAATTACCTATCCGCAGCGGCCAGCTATCCAGGCACCTGCTCCACGACTAGCTCTCCCAGCTCCACCTCCTTGTGGACCGACTGCACCTCCTCCTCATCAGTTCCACCAAGCATAAAGGAACTTACCTCAAGTACAGAGGAACGGATAGAGAAATGCTCCTCCAGTAAGGAGGAATGTACCGAGGCGACAGGCTTTCACAATGACCGTGGAAGAAGCTGAAGCCACTGGCCAAGTCATCACTGGTAACACTTTTCTTACAAGGTTTCTTTCAGTCTTTATATATACCCATATATCTTTTTCTTATACTTAAAACCTATCCCGCATAACTTAGGTACGATCTTAGTAGCTTCACTTCCTGCACTAGCACTCTTCAATACTGGAGCATCTCATTGCTTTATGTCGCAACAGTTCGTCCGAACTCATACGATTCCAGTCAAACCACTTGTATCCAGCTGGAATGTCAGTTCAGGGAGCGACGTTCTAAAGGCAATAATGGGATACGACCTGTGTCCAGTGGTCGTCTGCAGCAGAGAATTCTATGCTGACTTCAAGGTGACGGACATACCGAATTTCGATGTCGTTTTGGGTATGGATTGGCTAGGAACATTCTATGCTACCATTGACTGTCGTCAAAGGAGAGTAGTGTTCGAGATTCCAGAGCAATCGGTCTTTTATTCTGGAGCCAAGCACATACAAAGCAAAACCGAAGAAGGCTGTGATTGCAACACTTCAAACAGAGGAAGGATCGAAACCAGAGGTAATTCGAGAGTTTGACGATGTATTTCCTGAAGACATATCAGGTTTGTCTCCCGAACGAGCTCTTGAGTTTAGCATTGATTTAGTACCTGGAGCACAACCAGTGTTCAAAGCACCGTATCTGTTAAGCCCTGAAGGTTTGAAGGAGGTCTGTACTCAGCTGGATGAACTTCTGCAGAAAGGATGGATTCGTCCCGGTACTTCAAGTTGGGGATCGCCAGTTCTGCCTGTGAAGAAAAAGGAAGGTTCATACAGAATGTGCATTGATTATAGAGCTCTGGACGAAGTAACTATAAAGAACAAGTATCCACTTCCGCGCATCGACGATCTATTTGATCAGCTAAGTGGGTCTTGCGTTTTCTCCAAATTAGATCTTCGTTCGGGATATAATCAGGTGAAGGTCAAAGAGTCTGATATTCCGAAGACGACATGCGTGCAAGATACCCTCACTTGTTTGTAAATTAGTCCTTAAAATAATTGTAAATTTCGAGGACGAAATTTTTGTAAAGAGGGTAGAATGTAACAACTCTATTTCAGTGTACGAAAAATTTATTTAAAAGTTAATGTACAAATGGAGTATTTGCAATTCTGTGTATGCTATAAATATTTAATTTGCTTTTGAACAGTAAGAAAGCACTTGTAGCTCATTAGTAAAGCCTTGCACTGCTGTGATATAGTCCCTGTGTTCAAATCCCCCCCGGTTACATATTATTTTTGTTGATTTTTTTTAAACTTTTAGAAGCCTAAAGGTTTACACGTGCACTGCATGTAAAATGAAAAGTTATACAAAAATCAAACATGTGCATTATGCTAGTTGAATCGACACCAACACGTGGCATCAATCCCACACCCGACCCCACCAAATGACCGGCGAAGATCGACCCAAGACCAGTGCCGCCGGGTGAATACGTAGGTAATACCCCCACTTTTTAACCCCGACACCCATTGGCCTACCCCATTACCTCCATGCTGTTTGATTTCTCTGCATTTATCCAGAGAAGGATAAATCCCCTCTTTAATCCATTTTAATGCATATTTTTAATTCATTCTTCATTACCCTAAACCCTAATTTTTCCTATAAATACCACACTACATCATAGCCTCCTCATTCAGAAATCCATTGCCAAAACTCTCTAAAATTCCTAAGTCCAAGAAGTTGTACAAGTGGAGTTAGCTCAAGGCAAAGTTTCAGCGACGTTTCGGGACAAATCCGGCGACGAAACGACTCCACCAGACCCTCAACTTGTTCATAGATCTCTCCCATTTCTTTGCAACCAGTAAGTCCCCTCTTCCCTCTCCTCTATCTATTAAAAAGAATCCTATTTTCAAAACTCGTCGGAAGCGGAGTTAATCCGACTTTCGATTCGCATTTTCTTTAAAAACTCAATTTTTATTAGACAACAAATTAATTTTTTAATTATATATTGTTTAGTAATCATTAAACAACAATTGGACAAAGTTTCAATTCAAAATATTATGTTAAACAAATTCTATTTCACTTTTACAGTAAAATACCCTTAAGTATGCATACGATATTACCTTATCTTTTTGCTCATATTACCTTTAGAAAACTCACGAGGTAATGACCTACCTTATCACAACACTCATTCTTGACATAGCACGATAGCTTTTGGAAATTGTAAGATAAAATACGAAATTACATTTAAATACCATAAACTTTCAAAAACCGTTTTATTTAAAAGTGTATTAAATAATTCCTTGCAAATAAATCTCTATAACCTATTTTGGGGAACCCGATCGGGATGGTGCAGGTTATCACACATCCTCGGGCCTAGTAGAACGAGATGCAGACCTCCTCATGGAGCAACCGATCTCGATGGAATTGTTAATGCAATTTTTATGAAAAATATGATTTCTATTTAATAAATAAGTTCTATTTATATATATATATATATATATATATAAATATTATCAAAATATCTACTTTAAATATACAATATATATATTCCATGTTTTCTAAAACAAAGGAATCACAAAGTTCATGAAACTAGCAATACAAATCAATACAATTCCAATATTACACTATAATAGCATATACTATTCAAGTTAGGTTTATCTCCACTAGAATATTTCATTTTGTAAAAAACTATATCTATGAAAACCCTAAATACGATAAATAAATACTTGAGGTTTATTTTGAAAATATATCAAAACTATTTTTCATAAAACCCCATCAAGTTATATTAATTTACAATAAGGACCCTAGTAAATATAGGTTTAAGCGGGACCGGTTCTCTTGAGCCTCAGGGAGCTGAAGAATATGGGTGTTTGCCTATCTAAAGTAGACAACCTAAAAACGGTGTTATCAATACGGTAATTGTCTTGGAAAAAGACATAAATTCTGCCGTCCATGTGCAGCAGTTACCGATAACATCAAAACTAATTCAGGACTTCAATTCGTCTTAAAGTGTCTGACTCAGACAGAGTCTCAGTCCAATCTGAAATCAATCAATCAATGTATAACTCCTTTTCAACATGAATCCATTTATACCAGAATTCAATCTATATCAACATGACTTGACCGAACCGAACCATGAAAATACTCCGATTACATGACTATCCATTTATATCCATTCCGTTTACTTAATATCATGGTTTTGGCAAGTCGTACCTCTATTAAACAAAACAAAACAAATCAATACATAATACATCATGAGGTTTTTAAAGGGATAGACTGGTATGGAATGTGTTAGAAGTGGCACGAGACGGTCATTTTAATACACCTAACTTGAATATCCATTGCTGTTATTCCATGTCTTAACGGTTCCTTGTGCTCCGTATAGTTTAGTCCACGGAATAGTTGGACTCCTCTCGTATACACTGGCATATTCTGTACCAAGCTATAAATATCTGCGTTAACATAACAATCAAATAGTATACAGTTATATTCTTTCTGTCTGTTCCATTTCTATCTTTCTTGGGACTTACCGAGCGTTTGTTCGCTGATGACATTCCTTCTCTCTTTTTTCTTTGGGATGTTGTCAAGTGGATCCGACTCACTGGAGACAGAGCCCAGTTTAGAGGACTTGGATCAGCTCAATGAGGACCGCGAGCTCTAGACTCTTGTACATACTTTACTTTCATGTTCATGCCATTGTTTAGGCATTGCTTTCATCATTGTATTTACTTTTCAGTTGTATTGTAAAGAAATGTTTAACAAATAAAAGTTGATGTTCATTTACATCTTTTATCATTTTCTTCTGTACTATATATTGCTTAGTTACGCTTAGTGTGTTTACTTCTGAGTAAATACGTAGCAGGCCTCGTCGCGTCTCCTTACCCATACACTGGGAAGCGGGGCATGACACTGAAGTTTCATGGTTTGACGAGTTGCTGATGGAAGCCGTCATAGTTGCCAGCTGATCGAAGACCGACTTTCATGGAGCTTCTTCTTGTGGCGTTAAGGCACCGAAACTCACAGGCGGGAGCATGATCCCAAAGAACAGTCCGGTAGTGGCTTGTGTTACCCGTCCCACCGACATTGAGAAAATAGAGGCCGCATTGGGCCTATAGGTCACTCCTCTAGTTGAGCTGGAGCGGGAGTTGTTGTTGCATGAGATGCAATTGAGAGCCATTGATTTTCTGCACAGGAGCAAGACACCAAGTTTTAGTACCTTGAATCCAAGGGCAACCATAGCGAGCCTCGATTTTGTTTGCAAAACACGACACACGAAATATGGTGTGGAAAGAGGAAAAGGTCCCACCAGACGTGCCAGAATCTGTTTACCGCCGAAGACTGGACTGAGACGTTGGGACGTCTAGTCTGAATTTGGGGGCAGATACTATTTGGACATATCCATCCACCTCTCCGAAGATACCAAGCTGGTTTATGGCATCGTATATCGGAGGTTTGGATAGATGCGACCGATGTAGCAGACTGTATCAAATTCTTCCTCATTTATGAAGGTTTTTTTTTATTGTGGAGACGCTCTTCCCTGCAGGAGCAAGCCCCTGCAATTAATTACGTTATCACGTTGCAATACCCACTTTCTCTTTCTCCGGTAGTTCACTTCGTGTCGTATGTTATTTTGTTTGTTAAGGTTGCCCGTGAATTGTATACAGAGACTAGTTTATGTTGTCGCACGTAGGGCGCAGATTAGTCCAAATCCGTATATTTTAGATTTGAGTTTGAACTTAAGTTGTATGTTTCTTTAGTTCAAAGAATATTTTGTTTTATTTAAGAACCGTTAATCTAGTTTGAGATTAAGATCAACTTAAATATATGATCATTTGGGCTCAATTTATTTTAACTAAAAACACGTTAGTCCTATTTGAGACTAAGATCAACTTAACAATGTTTTCAGGATCATTAAATTTTATTAAGATCCAAACAACAGAGCATTTGGGTTCAGCTGCAAGAAACTTCAGAGAGACTTTTAGCCAATTTGGACTTGGTCTGCTCAGTCTTTTTTTATTTAAAAGTGCTAAGCACTTATTTATGGTTCTGTTTGCTTAGCCATTTTCCTTTATGCAGAAGTGCTAAGCACTTATTGTGGCTCTGGCGCCCACATGTGTATTATGTGAAACACTCAGTCAAGGGCGCTGCCCAATCAGTGCTAAGTAGTTTAGTCATTTTGACTGAATATATAGTGCTAAGCTCTTTTGTATGGCGCTCATGTGTGTATCATGTGAAGCGCTGAGATATGGGTGCTGCCCAATCAATGCTAAGTATTTAGTCATTTTGACTGAATATGAAGTGCTAAACACTTGGTATGGCGCTCACGTGAGGAGCACGCGCGGCGCTGGGACGTTGGCGTTGCCAAATCAGTGCGAAGCACTTAATCATTTTGACCGAATATGAAGTACTAAGCATTTTTACTCAGCGCTCACGTGTATTTCACGTGAGGCCCAGGCCTTCTGTTTTGAACGCCCGCATGGGAAGCACGTGGGGCGTTGAGTCCCTTGTTTTAGGGCGCCCATGTGGGAAGCACGTGGGGCGCTGGGTTCTTTGTTTTGGGGATTTTTTGGGCGCTCACGTGTGTTTCACGTGAGGTGCTGAGATCTTTTTCTTTTTAGAGATTGAATCTCTGTTAATGGTATTTTGGCCATTAATGATCGCCAAGATCTTTGTTTTGAAGATCTGAGATCTTTTTTTATTGGAGAACTAAGTTTCTTTTATGTAGAGTTAAACTCTGCTTGCAGAGGAATTAAATTCCTAGAACCATAAGTTCTCTTTTCTCCTTTTCTTTTAGTCTAGTTCTTTCTCCTAAATTTTGAGTTTGATGAACAAAATCTTCCCGATGAGAATTAAATTCTCAACTTGTGGGGAGCTTTGTTTGCAAATCTCATATCAGGAGAAGAACTAAGTTCTTTTTATGAAGGGTTGAACCTTTATTTTTTTTATGCTTGGCAAAAGAGATACATTTTATTTTTTCTTTACCTAGGGTTTAAAAGAAAAGGTAGATCTTCTTTGAAAGAGAATTCAATTCTTTGTTGCAGTTTCTATCATTTTATTTGCAAAAGTTTAGGAGGGGGTTCCTTCTTTTTTTTTAGTCTCCCATCCTTTATATAGGAGAGTCAAATTTGTTGACTAGTTTGAGAAAATCTCTCATTTGAAAGATACCAATTGATTTAATTGGCCTCAAAAGTTGTTCGGGGGATTTTCTCCACCGTTGGATCTTTGATCTAGTAGATTTATGTTTTACAGAATATTTTTTCTTGTTTTTAACAAGATTAAGGAAACATATACAGAATTTAATTCTGTCAAACGGTGATTTTTAATCACCATTGGATTTTAATCCAAGGGCTCTTTGTTTTATATAGAATCCGTTCTCCGCCGAAAGACGCGACCGGGACGTTGGGGCGTCCGGCCTGAATTTGGGGACATATGCTATTTGGTTTTATCCGTCCACCTCTCCGAAAATGCCAAGTTGATTTAAGGCATCGTGTATCGGAGGTTTAGACGGATGCGGCCGTTGTAGCAGACTTCGTCAGATTCCTCCTCATTTGAGGGGTTTTTGATTGTGGGGACGCTCTTCATTGTAGGCGCAAGCCCCTACAGTTAATTACGCTTCCGCATCGCGGTAACCACTTTCTCCTTCTCCAGATGGTCACTTCGTGTCGTGTGTGTTTGTTTTATTTTTTGGTTGCCCGTGGATTGTATATGGAGACTAATTTATGTTGTCGCCCGTAGGGTGTGGATTAGTCCAAATCCGTATATTCTTAGATTTGGGTTTGAGTTGGGTTTAAGGATCGTTAATCTCATTTGAGACTAAGATCAACTTAAATGTTTGTTAAGGATACGTTAATCTAATTTTAGACTAAGATCTCTTCAACAGGATTTTGGGATCATTTAGGTCCAACATAAGAGCATTTGAGCTCTATTGTTTTAGTTTAAGGATATTGTGGTCCATAAGTTTAAGAACATCATAGTCCATGAGTTTAAGGAGCTCATAGTCCATAAAGTTTAAGGACATCATAGTCCAGTTTAAAGACATCATAGTCTGTGTGGTTTTGGTTCAACCGTTTGGGGATGCGCCAAAAGTTATTGGTTATTAGGACCCTCCATCTCTCTGAAGACGTTGAAGAATTACAACGACATATATCAGAGATATGAAAAGATATACCCTTGAACCAATGTTGGTTGGGAGATCTGTAGTCAAGTTTGGGACTAAGATCAGTTAAAAAGATTTATGAGCATATGGGCTCAATTAATCTAAATTAGGGATCTGTGGCCTACTTAGGCTCGGCCCAAAATGTTGGGCATTTAATTAGGCTCAGTCCTTTTTATTTAACAATACTGAGCATTGGTTTGGGTTCTGACAACTTTTTGTCTTTTATTGAGTGTTGAGCACTCATTAAGGCTCTGGGGCTTTATTTAAAGAACAATTTATGTTCTCTCAGCGCACACGTGAGGAGCACGTGTCGCGCTTGGCATTGAGCGCCAGACTTAGAGCGCTAAGGCGCTTCATGTGAGATAGCGCACACGTGAGGAGCACGTGGCGCGCTAGGCGCTGAGCGCCAGTCAATGAGTGCAGAGCGCTCTTTATAAATTAGCACCCACGTGAGGAGCACGTGGTGATCTTGGCGCTGAGTGCCAATCTTAGAGCGCTAAAGTGCTTCCTGTGAGATAGCGCACACGTGAGGAGCACGTGGCGCGCTTGGCACTGAGCGCCAGACTTGGAGCACTGAGATGCTTCCTGTGAGATAGCGCACACTTGAGGAGCACGTGGCGCACTTGGCGTTGAGCGCTAGTCAATGAGGGCAAAGCGCTCTTTATAAAATAGCGCCCACGTGAGGAGCACGTGGTGCGCTTGGCGCTGAGCGCCCATCTTAGAGCGCTAAAGCGCTTCCTGTGAGATAGCGCATACGTGAGGAGCACGTGGCGCGCTTGGCGCTGAGCGCCAGTCAATGAGTGTAAAGCGCTCTTTATAAAATAGCGTCCACGTGAGGAGCACGTGGTGCGTTTGGCGCTGAGCGCCAACCTTAGAGCGCTGGGCGCTTCTTTGAAATAACGCTTGGAGCGCTGGGTGCTGAGCAT
Organism: Agapanthus africanus; assembly: GCA_030015575.1. Lineage (NCBI taxonomy): Eukaryota > Viridiplantae > Streptophyta > Magnoliopsida > Asparagales > Amaryllidaceae > Agapanthus > Agapanthus africanus. Next base: position 113,816,595 of record JASDDO010000028.1, read on the forward strand.
TAGCTCTGATTAACTTTGTGCTCTGAAAATTAAATTCTTGTTCATAGGAGGCTTTGTCTTATAGATCTAAGAACTAAGTTCTTATTTAATAGAAAATGTTACAATCTCTTCTGTTTTTGTGAAAGACTTTGTCTTCGTTTTATAGCTCTGTGATCTAAAAAGGACTAAGTTCTTCTCCCTCCCTTTTTATGATGAGATATTATGATCTCTTTTTATGAAAGACCTCTATCTTATAGATCTATGATCTAGAAAAAAAACTAGGTTCTTCTTCTTTTGATGAGATGCTTTGATCTCTCTGTTTTATTTACCTTGAAGAAATTTTTCTTCCGAGAGCTTGCTCTTCTCTTTGAAATTTCTCAAAGTTTGTGTGGGTGGGGGTTTCCTCTGTACAAGGCTTGAAGTCTTGGGTCCTTTATATAGAGAAGGCTGATTTGTTGAATCAGTTAAGGAAATCTTTCTCAGATTGATTTGGGGATGTTTCCCCACCATTGGATTTTTGATCCTAGGGCTTCTGTTTTACAGAAGACATCTTTCTTGTTATTTAACAAGATTGGGAAATTATTTTCCCATACAGAGATTATTCTGTATCTTGGTGATTTTTAATCACCATTGGATCTTTGATCCAACGGTGCTCTGATTTACAGAGCATAATTTTTCTTGTTTGGAAAAATTTGAGGAGTATTTCCTCAACAGAATTAAATTCTGTAATTTGATGATTTATTCATCTCAGTTGGATTTTTGATCCAATGGTGGAGAACATTTAGTTCTAGCACTTGGCGCTCTCGTGCTTTGCACGTGTGACGCTGCCTCAAAGTCTTTGACTCTTAGCGTTGGCGCACTTGGCGCTAGCGCTCTCGTGCCTTGCACGTGAGGCGCTGCCTCAGAGTCCTTGACTCTTGGCGCTAGCGCTCTTGGCGTTCTTGTGCTTTGCACGTGAGGCACTGCCTCATTACTGAAGGTGTCTTTTCACATTCTTTCTCCGCTTTTCCTGAGTTAAACTTCTATTTCCCAGAGCTTGGAAATAGTTCTATCATGCACAACATTTTCTGTGCCTAGACTTAAATGTCTCCCTTCATAATCTGAAGCAACGCTTCTCTTCTCTCTCATTTTCAGAGAATCATTTTAGCAGATAAGAGCCATGGCTTGTAATCATCCACATGCTCGCCGGCAACCATGGGAGGTGCCTATTGAGGAAATCGTTCCTCGTTTTGCTGCACGCTTGATGGACCCTGCTCTTACGGATGACCAATGTGATACGGTGCTGTATGAGCTCTTGACTCGTAGAGGATATTCTCTCCCCATCGGCTCCATTTGGCTTCGAATGGTCTTCTTGTCCGTGCTCGATGACATCCCTCTTCATCCAGCGGAGATGACTCCGGCAATGCTCGAAGCGTCAGAGGACAAGATCGAGTGCTTTCACGAGGCACTTTTGATTACCACAGCTATGAGAGATCGCTATGTTCAGCTGCTAATCCAGATACGGGCTCAGCGAGTCATCATGTCTGCCTTCGCTGATGGACACAGTGCTGACCGATGGGAAGCGACTGTTCATGAAGATCACCGCTTTGACATGGTAGAGAAGGCAGAGAGGGAGTTAGATAATTTTATCCATAGTTTTGTGAATCCCTGTACTTTCGATCCTATATTTGGTGATCTATTTCCTGTAGAATAAAATGTTCAATTAAATGCTTTCTTTTTGTCGTTGACCACAAAGTGCTCCCTTTCTAACTCCTGTTCTTCCTCTATTATGTGCATGTGCGCATATGAATGAGCCTGATTCCACACATTTCTATAAACGAAACTTAAACCGGTATAAACAGGCACAAATAGTTCTTGGCCGAAAAATTTGGCGGGAACAAATGCCCCCCACTACTTTGCCCACGTAAGTATGTACGTGGGTGAAGTAGTGCAAAGTTATGCATGGCCATAGGATTGAGGGCTTAGGAGACAAGTTTAGGGTCCTTGTAGCCCAAAACTTTTTCATCTTCATAATCCGTAAGGGTATTAAAAAGGTTATTTCTCCCTACGAGTCGAGAGGATCCTGTAGGTGTATCTTCTCCTCAGGAATTGTGAGGGTTCCTAAGTACGTTTTCTCTTGAGAGTCGTAAGGATCTCACAAGAGAATTTTTTGCTTACAAGTCGAGAGGACTCGTAAGTGGTCGTTTCCCTCCTTGTCGAGATTCGACTTTGGAGAGTGTGGCCCGTGGATAGTCCAACTTGACCTCTTTGTACGGCAGCAATGGCTTAGGAAACAGGTTCAGGTCTGCTGCCTAAAGCTTTTCAACTTTATGAGCCGTGAGGGTCTTATAAAGGCTTTTATCTCTACGAGTCGAGAGGGTCCCGTAGGTGTCTTTTCTCCTTAGGAATTATGAGGATTCCTAAGTACGTTTTCTCTTGAGAGTCGTAAGGATACCACAAGAGTATTTTCTCCCTCACAAGTCGAGAGGACTCGTAAGTGGTTGTTTCCCTCCTTGTCGATATTCGACTTGGGAAAGTATGGCCCGTGGATAGTCCATCTTGACCTCCTTGCAGGGCAGTGATGGCTTAGAAGACAGGGTTAGGATCTGCCATCTAAGACTTTTCAACTTTATGAGCCGTGAAGGTCTCATAAAGGCTTTTCTCCCTACGAGTCGAGAGGATCCCGTAGGTGTCTTTTCTCCTTAGGAATCGTGAGGATTCCTAAGTGCGTCTTCTCTTGAGAATCGTAAGGATCACAAGAGCATTTTCTCCCTCACAAGTCGAGAGGACTCATAAGTGGTTGTTTCCATCCTTGTCGATATTCGACTTGGGAAAGTATGGCCCGTGGATAGTCCATCTTGACCTCCTTGCAGGGCAGTGATGGCTTAGGAGACAGGGTTAGGATCTGCCACCTAAGACTTTTCAACTTTATGAGCCGTGAGGGTCTCATAAAGGCTTTTCTCTCTACAAGTCGAGAGGATCTTTTCTCCCTACGAGTCGAGAGGTTCCCGTAGGTGTCTTTTCTCCTTAGGAATCATGAGGATTCCTAAGTGCATCTTCTCTTGAGAGTCGTAAGGATCTCACAAGATCATTTTCTCCCTCACAAGTCGAGAGGACTCGTAAATGGTTGTTTCCCTCCTTGTCGATATTCAACTTGGGAAAGTATGGCCCGTGGATAGTCCATCTTGACCTCCTTGCAGGGCAGTGATGGCTTAGGAGATAGGGTTAGGATCTGTTGCCTGAGACTTTCCAACTTTATGAGCCGTGAGGGTCTCATAAAGACTTTTCTCCCTACGAGTCGTGAGGATCTTGTTGGTGTATTTTCTCCTTAGGAATCGTGAGGATTCCTAAGTGCATTTTCTCTTGAGAGTCGTAAGGATCTCACAAGAGAATTTTCTCCCTTACAAGTCGAGAGGACTCATAAGTGGTTGATGAGTTGACTTATTCCCGAGTCGAAGCACTGCTCCGACGAGGGGGTCCTTGGTTGACGTATTTTCGAGGCGGGGTCATTTGCTGACGTATTTCCGCGACGGGGTCATTTGCCGACGTGTTCCGAGACGGGGTCATTTGATGACGTATTTCCGAGACGGGGTCATTTGCTGATGTGTTTCCGAGACGGGGTCATTTGATGACGTATTTCCGAGGTGGGGTCATTTGCTGACGTATTTCCGAGACGGGGTCATTTGATGACGTGTTTCCGAGACGGGGTCATTGGATGACGTGTTTCCGCGACGGGGTCATTGGCTGACGTATTTCCACGACGGGGTCATTGGCTGACGTATTTCCACGACGGGGTCATTGGCTGACGTATTTCCGAGACTGAGATGGGGTCATTTGATGACGTATTTCCGCGACGGGGTCATTTGCTGACGTGTTTCCGCGATGGGGTCATTTGCTGACGTGTTTCCGAGACAGGGTCATTGGATGACGTATTTCCGCGACGGGGTCATTTGCTGACGTGTTTCCGCGACGGGGTCATTGGCTGACGTATTTCCGCGACGGGGTCATTTGATGACGTATTTCCGCGACGGGGTCATTTGCTGACGTGTTTCCGCGACGGGGTCATTGGCTGATGTATTTCTGTGACAGGATCATTGGATAACGTATTTCTGCGACAGGGTCATTGGATGACGTATTTCTGCGACGGGGTCATTTGATGACGTATTTCCGAGGCGGGGTCATTTGCTGACGTATTTCCGAGACGGGGTCATTTGATGACGTATTTCCACGACGGGGTCATTTGCTAACGTGTTTCCGAGACGGGGTCATTTGTTGACGTATTTCCGAGATGAGGTCATTTGATGACGTGTTTCCGCGACGGGGTCATTGGCTGACGTATTTCCGCGACGGGGTCATTGGATGACGTTAGGTTGTCTATGAACCGTAGAGTCTTGGAACTGTGGACTTTGCCGTGGCTCTTTTTGGTAGTGTCGTGTCCATGCCCTGTTGGCATGATGAGGAACGCCGTTGTTGGTCTTCTGGGATGCAGATGTTGCTGTCGAGATCTGACTTTCCCTTTGACAGAGTTTATTGGGACACGTGGTTCCTTTTCCGTTTATGCCCCTGGATTGTATAAAGGGGTCAGTGTGGACACGCCTGTAGGGCATAAATTTCATTCTTTTCTCATTCTTTTTTATTTCTTTCCACGATGCTCTATCATTTCAGCTTTTTATATCGCGAAAGTTGCAATTGCCTAATCATTTCGGCTATTTTTCGCGGTGCCCAATCATTTCGGCTGTTTTGTATGCATATATTTTATTTGGTGATTTTTTTGCAAGTTGCCCCATCATTTCGGCTATTTTATATGCATTTTTGGCTCGCTGACTTTTATCGCGAGTATGGAACTTGGAATCTGGTGCCAATCTTAGCATCAGCGTCGCTGCAACTGGAATATTACCAGGAGCGAATCGTCACTTGCCGTGAGAGGACTTGGAATTTGATACCAATTTAGGTATCAGCATCGCTACAACTGGGATATTGCCAGGAGCGAATCATCATTTGCCTTTGTCGCTTTAAATAAAGATGGCTTAGCAAACAGGGTTAGAATCCTGTCGACTAAGGCTTTTGACTTCATGAGCCGTAAGGGTCTCATAAAGGTGTTTCTCCCTACGAGTCGTGAGGATCTCGTAGGTGCGTTTTCTCCTTAAGAATCTTGAGGATTCTTAAGTGTGTGTTCTCTTATAAGTCGTAAGGATCTTACAAGAGTGTTTTCTCCTTATAAGTCGAGAGGACTTACAAGTGTCTATTCATCAAATGATGGCATTCCTCGTCGTTGGTGGGACTCGGCAAGGAAATAATTATTTGTGCCCGTGGATTGTATATAAGGTGTAAGACTACGGTAGCGTCCCGGCCGTCTTTCCGAGGCCAAAATGCGGAAACGAAAATTTTTCTTAACTTGAAAACCGGCGCTATCGTATGCTTAAAACCCGGATCAAACCATTAACCTACAACTAGCTATCTAGAGAAGGGATAGAATGCTATACCGATCGATCCGTGTCGGTCTTTGGCCACCATCCCAAGCTCCCCGCGGCAACTCCGGTCTTGATCTCCTCGTCGGAAATGGCACCACATCTACGAGTCTTTTTACGGGCTCCCGCTTCATCCGAAGCAACTCGGGCACGAAATGTGCTAGCCGACGTGTCCAAGGTGTTGTAGAGAATGTTTGTGATCACTTGGTCTCTTGCATCCATGAAATGGATGGAGGTTAGAGATGAAGCCATTGATGGAAATTAGGAGCTAGAGAAGAAAGAGGAAGAAGAAGAAGTTTCTCACTCTTTTCTTTTGTTGTTCTTGTGATGAAAAATGAGAGAGAGAGTGAGAAGAATAATATGAGAGCTCACCTATACATGGCAGCCCCCCTCTCTCTCTCTTGCTCTCATTTCATCACTCAAATCAATCCACTAATGTGACATTAGTGCTAAAAAAGAGACCATGAGCCACCTAATATGTCTATGTCACATTAATGCATCTCATGATGAAAATCTAGCTCATTATTTCCAAATGCAAACATTAATCCAAATGTTTGCCACAACAAAACGATACGGCAACATCTAAAGTAAACTCGTGACGGATCACAAGGATACCCCTCATCTGTATATACATACCTGCATCCGCATTCCGACTGAATGCGAATGCGATGAGACTAAAGTAATCCAACAAATCTAATACTAGGATCCGACTTAAACCAAAGCCCACTAGTATGATCCGTCCGATCATGATCCGTGCAATACCGCACGTATAAGATCGAACCCTGCCATATATCATACGACCTCTACAACGTTTCGCCCAAAACTTGAGAAACTGTCTGTGGGGGACTCTAAAGACTCGTCAATACTTTGGCTGTGGATTTAACCACTAGCACGTCAGAGGTATTAGCCGTATGTAACGAGCTACCAGGTATTGACCAAAAGGGAGGTCGATGAGTGAACTCATCCTGACACCCAACCGAGCCTGTCAGTGACAATATCCATAAAGTCCGGTCCGTTCGTCTATGAGTATCGCATGGCGGGTCTAGGGGGTTGGTAAAAGTCAGACCCCCAAAAGCGGTACAAGTCGTGTCGGAGTGTAGCCCAGAACACCCTGAGATACTACTGGAATACCTACCAGTAAATCTCCTGCCTCGGCCGAGGGCTTTGTGTAATGGCTCTCCTAGACACAGCGCGACCTCACCACCAATACCGGGAGAGACGAATCCCCTGCCAATCCGCTCGCTTGCCTCCATGTTGCTCGGGACTATACCCAACTAAAACCTGTTTGCACGACTCCTTTGAGCCATGGTAGGGTAGTAATCAAAGCACAGTGGGAACTCACACGAGAAAATAGCGACCTCAGGTTGATGAACTAACCTGTACACATGTCACCAGGGAACTGCTATCTGACGTCAGGTATAATGCCAACTAGCATATTCCCGGCGAGTCCTGTCCGGTGTACTCATAACCCAATGAGCACCTGTATACATCTTAGGTGATCCAACTGACATCAATGGCTTGTGAGACCGGCCACCGCCCCTCGTCGGAGTCTCGACTGTATACACTAGTCTACTAATGGAGTATCGATGCCCAGTCTCGAAACTCCCACGACTACGGACCTTTTAAGGATGTGCTTATAGACCCCAGCTCCCACGTATATGATCGCCATCATACTGCTGGTAGTCAAGCAAGAATCCTAAGGGCTCTATCAATGTGTAATAGCGACCTATAAGGTCACCTAAAGCAGTACACTGTTGGGGTAAAAATTTGCACCCCGGTTGACCGAGTCAAAATCAAGGTCAACCCCCAAGCTAGGTGGGCCCAAGCCTAGGTCAAGCGGGCCCATACCCAAGTCGAGCCCGCGCCAGCCTTCCCATACCAACAACAAAATCATGTAATAAATAATTTTTATGTAATTTTTTATACATGAATGTATGCAAAATGGGCATAAAGCCAATATTTTGTAAGCCCATGGCTTATGTGCAAAAATGAAATGGCACATGAGTCACGGGATAGGCAAAATGCAATTTTGTGAAGCCCAAGGGGCTATATGTAAAAACGTAAGCCTATAAAAGGCAACATGATGAATAAAAAAAGGATATACTTTCATTCTCTCAAAAACCTAGGGTTTGTATTTCTTTCCCTTTTCTGAAGGTCTCAAAGCTTCTTCTTTCTTCTGAATTAAATCAAGAGTTTTACCCTTCCTTTTCAAAAACAAGATAGTTTTTCACCACCAAACCCACAAAGGGGAACTTGGATCTGTCTTTAGATCCCCCAAAAGAGAGATTTTGAGATCCACATCTCTTGATCTTCAAGATCCAGCTAACAGAGGAGGAAGAAGAAGAACCCCTTTCACTAAACCTAAAAAATAAAAACACACTCAGGAGTCCAACTCCTCTCTGATTTCTTTTCCGAGAAATTTTTTTTAGGCTAAAAGTCTCTTTTTCTCGCCGGCGCTCAAGCACAGAGCGCCCGCGTGCCGACACGTGGCGCGCTTGCACTCAACGTTCGAGCGCAAAGCGCCCACGTGCCGACGCGTGGCGTGCTTGCGCTCAAGCGCAAGTGCTCGAGCGCAAGTCGCCCCGGTGCCGACACGTGGCGTGCTTGCGCTCAAGCGCGAGCGCTCAGGCGCAATTTGCCCTCGTGCCAACACGTGGCGCACTTGCGCTCAAGTGCCCGGCGCTCAAGCGTAAGTCGCCCCCGTGCCGACACATGGCGCACTTGCGCTCGAGCGTCAGGCGCTGAAGCGCAGAGCACCCACGTGCCGACACGTGGCACGCTTGCGCTCAAGCGTCCAGCGCAGAGCGCCCACGTGCCGACACGTGGCACTCTAGCGCCTGAGCGCACAGCACCTGGGCGCACAGCGCCCAAGGTGCTGCCCCCCCACGCATCCTTTGGATGCCTTTTCTTCCTTTTTTTTTCTTATATATATACATACATATATATATATACATATATATACATATGTGCACACACACATACACCACGACACTGGCCCTGTTAGAAAAAAATTTCTAACGGGGCGCTGCCCCGCACCCCGCAAGGGGGCTGCTAGCCCCTTGACCCCCAGCCCGCTATCCGGGTAGCGGGACCCCCGTAAAAAACTCTGCGTGGCTCCCGACATATCCAAAAACCCCCTTTCAAAAACACATCACACGCACACTGCACGTTAAGTTCGCATGACCAGTTTAACCCGTCCATCGGAGGTTCTCTCGCTCCAAAGGCGAGGGGTAATTAACGGCAGCTTAGTCCGCGGCTGCCGGAGATTCGGATCCCCACAATCAATAAACCTCAGCCTACCCTAGGTAGGGGGAATCTGTAATGCGCCTGACAAGCATGCGCGTATTCCCATCTCAATGGGGTAACGAAAAACACCCTACAGATTCTGGCACGTCCGGTGGGACCAATCTCTCCTCCCATATTTCGGGTTAAGCATTCATGCGAACTCAATCATTATACATACCTGTATTTATATTAAAATAATTCTCTTTCATGCAGATTTTCAAGAAATCACCTTCCGACGATGTCTTCGATGATGAACTCAGCTCCCTTCTTCTACACGATGAAGATAGACTCCAGGACGGTCCTTCCGGCCAGTCTCGGGCGACAATGGGAGGAGCCGCTGCTACCATTCGGTTCTATTATGTTCATACCTGTTGGCGCCATCCCGGCTCCTCAAGCCCCGGTGGCAGACAAACCGGTCTCGAAAGGCAGGAGACCAAATATGGTGGTCGCGAGGGCACCTCAGCCCAAGCGCAAGTCCGTTTCCGAACGACTCTCCATGGCCCCAGCTGGGGGCAAGGCCATCGACACCAACAAACCAACAAGGCGTCTCGAGCAAGCTCCGGCGGTGCCCCTGACAACTGCTCGATCGGGTGTCTTCTCTAAGCTCCCCGTCGACCGACTCGCGGTGGCTTCCCAGGGAATGGATGCCCGCCAAGCCCTTAAAATTAAGAAGCTAAGGCAGAAAAGGCTCAGATATGGAGCCAACAAAAGGGCTAGGGTTCCTGCTAGGCTGAACCTCATGAGGTTCGAGGAACAGGGTTACCACGCCAAAGATGAGGGGATGGCTGAATGTGTTATCCACACTGTCTACGTGGTGGGCACGCGTAGCAAGAGCAAGGACGGGGCCACCACATCTCAAATCTAATCTGGCTTGAATGTGGTTGCCGCTTCCCAAGAACAGCCGCCTCCGCTGGATGAAGAAAACCCTCTCGATGAGGATGATAGGCAGAAAGACCTTTCGGTCCATGAGGAGCCGGGCTCGGAAAGTGAAGAAGAGCCAATTTTCCGTTCCAAGAATGCAGAGCAGCAACTTCTCCAAGAGCTTCGAAAACAGCTCAGAAGCAAAGATAAGGAGATGGCCAAACTTTAGTCCAAAATTGATGACTTGACGAATGTCGTCTTGCAGCTCACGGCCCGACTTGCCTCTCAGCCGCCCAATCAAGCACAGGGCTCTGCTCGTGAATCGGGAAACGGTGTCCCAACGCAGCCGACGCCTATTCCCTTAAATCCAAAAGTGGGCGAATCGCATGAAAATCAGTTGCATCATATCTCGGGAAATGTCTTGGCTACCGATGACAGTAGCCCGCTAACTCAAGATCAAATCATGGATTTGGTTACCAGCAAAGTCAAAACACTGGTAGCCGAAGCTGAAGCGCAAAAAGATGTTAGCAGTAGCGGGAGACCATATCCTGCTCAATATGATCTGGTAGAATTTCCTAGCGGCTATGTCATCCCCAAATTCGGAAGATTCGATGGGACGGGAAATGCGAATCAGCACATCGCCCACTTCAAAGCCTCATGCGGGAATACTGGGGGCAATGATGCGCTTCTCCTCCGCCAGTTCGTTAATAGCTTGACCGATGTTGCTTTTGACTGGTACGCGAGCATACCGGATGGCTCCATTACTACTTTCGTCCAAATAGAATCTTTATTTCGACAAAGGTTCATGAGCGTCAGCGATAAGATCACCATTGCCGAGCTCGTAAGGACCAAGCCCAAGAACAACGAAAGCAGCACGGATTTTATAACCCGATGGCGCAATCTCTCCGTCAAATGTGAACCGCCGATAGAGCAGGACCAATCTGTCAGTCTCCTTGTCGGAAATCTCAACAACTGGATGGCCCCGTTCCTATGTACCGCGGGTCTCAAAACATTCCAAGAGCTGACCAAGAAAGTTCAGATGCTAGAGCGCTCAAAACAGGAGTCCTCCTCGGATTCCCAAAATAACAATAGGTCCTGGAGAAACCGAAAGGACGATAATCGCAAGGGCGGAAACTCCGATGATTCTGAATCTTTCAACACTTCGGCTAACCGAAATAAGTAAGGGATGAGCGGGCCTAGCGCCAACCAGCCTTGGAAGCCAATGTTCGGAGAGGGAGGAGAATCTCCACTGAAAGAGAAGCTGGATAAGGTCTATTCCTTCAGAAGGGACAAAATCCGTAAAATATTCAAAGACGCCCTGAAGAACGGTCTACAACTGCCAGAGTCAAAAAGACCGCAGGAAGCGAATACGACCGACGACCCCAAATACTACCCCTATCACAGAGTGATAGGTCATGCCATTGAGGACTGCTTCGTCTTCAAAGATTGGGTCGAAAAGCAATACAAGGCAGGAGAGATAGAACTGTCTAAAGGCGTGTTAACAAACAGTCCAGCCGCGACCGCCAATTTCATACAAACGGAGACCGAAGTTCTTCGTGAAACTGATTCTCTCAGACATCTGCCTTTCACTGAAAACAATCGACCACCACGTCATTAAACTGGGAACAGTCGACCACCACGTCATTAAACTGGGAACAGTCGACCTCTAAGTCGTTAAACTGGGAATGTAAAATATATATATGTGTGTAAATAAACAAAAAATGTATAAATAAAAGAAAAATAAAGAAAATCCGAAATGATAGGGCAACTCGCAATAAAAATCGGCGAGTAAAATAAAGATGAAAATAAAGCCGAAATGATGGGGCAACTCGCAATAAAAATCGGCGAGTAAAATAAAGATGAAAATAAAGCCGAAATGATGGGGCAACCGCGAATAAAAGCCGAATTGATGGGGCAATCGCGACCTTCGCGATAAGAAAAGCTGAAATGATAGAGCAATCGCGGTAAAAAAAAAAACAAAAAAAAAAAAACAAAGGCGAATGATGAGTCGCTCCTGGTACATATTCCAGTGCAGCGATGCATACGCCAACAAAAATTCAAATTTCCAAAATTCTCCCGGCCCTACGGTTACTCCTCAAGTTGACTACCGTATACAATCCACGGGCTCAAATAATTCTCAGCATACCCATACCCCACCACAATCACCAGTTACGCGGCTGGTCTCCGCCTTTGGAATTACGCTCCATTGAGAAGACCCACTCATGTGTCCTCACGATACATGAGGAGAACAAACCTTTGTGGGATCCTTACGACTCGCAAGGGAAAAACACACTTAGGAGTCCTTACGACTCCTAAGGAGAAAATACACCTGCGGGATTCTTACGACTCGTAGGGAGAAAATGCTTTTATGGGACCCTCACGGCCCGTAAAATTGAAAAGCCTTAGGCGATAGGGATCTAAACCTGTCTCCTAAGCCATCGCTCCCCAATACCCAAGTGGCGAATGATGAGTCGCTTTTGGTACCATATTCTAGTGAAGCGATGCAGACGCCAACCAAAACTCAAATCCCCAAGTGGCGAATGATGAGTCGCTCCTGGTACCATATTCCAGTGCAGCGATGCAGACGTCAACCAAATTCCAAGTCCCATACTCCAATGGCGAATGATGAGTCGCTCCTGGTACCATATTCCAGTGCAGCGATGCAGACGCCAACCAAATCCCATACCCCAATGGCGAATGATGAGTCGCTCCTGGTACCATATTCCAGTGCAGCGATGCAGACGCCAGCCAAATTCCAAATCCAAATCCCCAAGTGGCGAATGATGAGTCGCTCCTGGTACCATATTCCAGTGCAGCGATGCAGACGCCAGCAAAGTCCTAAAATTTTTATGGCCCTACGGTCTGGATCATACATCCTGCAAAACCGTATACAATCCATGGGCTTAAAACAATCCCAATCTCTCCAAAAATAATAAAATAAAAATAAAAAAGGTATGTCCACAAGCAAAATGGGCACAGATGAAAACCAGAAAGGGTTCTGTGAGTAAAAACAGCAGGACTGCCGGCAAGTTTGTGAAAACCCGAAAGGGCGCAAACTCGTGAAAAAGGGAACGAATTGCACTCACCAAGTCCTCTCGACTTTGTGAGGAGAAAATTCCCGCGTGAGATCCTTACGACTCATAAAAGAGCAACACACTTGGGAGTCCCCACGACTCCCAAGGAGAAAATACACTTACGGGATCCTTACGACCCGTAGGGAGAAAATGCTTTGTGAGACCCTTACGGCTCACAAAATTGAAAAGTCTTAGGTGATAGGGACCTAAAACCTGTCTCCTAAGCCATCGTTTCCTAATAAGCAAACGCAAATGATGATTCGCTCCTGGTACCATATTCCAGTGTAGCGATGCTGATGCCAAATAATAAAAAAATTCCCAAATCCTCTCATGACAAATGATGATTCGCTCCTGGTACCATATTCTAGTGTAGCGATGCTGATGTCAACCCAAATCAAATCAAACCAACAACCTCTACGGCGGAATCATGCTCCGTCCCAGAATTTACCCCGTGTCGAAATCATGCTTCGTCTCGGGATATCTACCTTCCCTGCCGGAATTATGCTCCGCCTCGGAATCAAATCAACCAACAAGCTCTGCGTCGGAATTATACTTCGTCTCAGAATGCACCCCGTGTTGAAATGATGCTTCGCCTCGGTGTACCTGCCTTCCCTGTCGAAATTATGCTTCGTCTCGGAATCAAGTCAACCAACAAGCTCTGCGTCGGAATCATGCTTCGTCTCAGAATGCACCCCGTGTCGAAATGATGCTTCGCCTCGGTGTATCTGTCTTCCCTGTCGGAATTATGCTTCGGCTCAGAATCAACCAACGACCTCCTCGTCGGAATTACGCTCCGTCTCGGAATCAAGTCAACCAGCAAGCTCTGCGTCGGAATTATGCTTCGTCTCAGAATGCACCCCGTGTCGAAATGATGCTTCGCCTCGGTGTATCTGCCTTCCCTGCCGGAATTATGCTCCGCCTCGGAATCAAATCAACCAACAAGCTCTGCGTCGGAATCATGCTTCATCTCAGAATGCACCCCGTGTCGAAATGATGCTTCGCCTCGGTGTATCTGCCTTCCCTGTCGGAATTATGCTTCGGCTCGGAATTAACCAACGACCTCCTCGTCGGAATTATGCTCCACCTCAGAATCAAATCAACCGACAAGCTCTGCGTCGGAATCATGCTTCGTCTCAGAATGCACCCCGTGTCGAAATGATGCTTCGCCTCGGTGTATCTGCCTTCCCTGTCGGAATTATGCTTCGGCTCGGAATCAACCAACGACCTCCTCGTCGGAATTACGCTCTGTCTCAGAATCAAGTCAACCAGTAAGCTCTGCGTCGGAATTATGCTTCGTCTCGGAATGCACCCCGTGTCGAAATGATGCTTCGCCTCGGTGTACCTGCCTTCCCTGTCGAAATTATGCTTCGCCTCGGAATCAAGTCAACCAGCAAGCTCTGCGTCGGAATTATGCTTCGTCTCAGAATATACCCCGTGTTGAAATCAATGCTTCGCTTCGGAATATTTGCCTTCCTTGTCGGAATTATACTTCGCCTGGGAATCAACCTCTGCCTCGAAATTATGCTTCGGTTAGAATGTATGCCGCTCATCGGAATGATGCTCTGATCCTTGGAATCATGCTCCACCCTTCGGAATGATGCTCCGAATCCTGGAATCATGCTCCGCCCTTCGGAATGATGCTCCGAATCCTGTAATCATGCTCCGCCCTTCGGAATGATGCTCCGAATCCTGGAATTATGCTCTGCTCTTCGGAATGATGCTCCGAATCCTGGAATTATGCTCCGCTCTTCGGAATGATGCTCCGATCCTTGGAATCATGCTCCGCTCATCGGAATGATGCTCCGATCCCTGGAATCATGTTCCGCTCTTCGGAATGATGCTCCGAACTCTGGAATCATGCTCCGCACATCGGAATGATGCTCCGATCCCCTGGAATCATACTCCGCTCATCGGAATGATGCTCCGATCTCTGGAATCATGCTCCGCCCTTCGGAATGATGCTCCGATATCTGGAATCATGCTCCGCCCATCGGAATGATGCTCCGATATCTGGAATCATGCTCCGCTCATCGGGATGATGCTCTGATCCCTAGAATCATGCTCTGCTCTTCGGAATTATGCTTCGACTCTTCGGAATGATGCTCCGACCTTGGAATTATGCTCAGCAAATCGGAATGATGCTCCGATCCCCGGGAATCACGCTCCCCGAGGGATACTCCGACCTTGGAATTATGCTCCGCGAATCAGAATGATACTCTGATTCCCAGGAATCATGCTCCCCCGGATGATACTCCGCCCCCGGAATGATGTTCCACCTCGCAGTCCAGCTTCAAGATCCATCAATTTCATGCACACAACTCAAATGTGCGGTGTGCATTTATTGATGGGGGGCAATTTGTTGGGGTAAAAATTTGCACCCCGGTTGACCGAGTCAAAATCAAGGTCAACCCCCAAGCTAGGTGGGCGCAAGCCCAGGTCAAGCGAGCCCATACCCAAGTCGAGCCCGCGCCAGCCTCCCCATGCCAACAACAAAATCATGTAATAAATAATTTTTATGTAATTTTTTATATATGAATGTATGCAAAATGGGCATAAAGCCAATATTTTGTAAGCCCATGGTTTATGTGCAACAATGAAATGGCACATGAGTCACGGGATAGGCAAAATGCCATTTTGTGAAGCCCAAGGGGCTATATGTAAAAACGTAAGCCTATAAAAGGCAACATGATGAATAAAAAAAGGATATACTTTCATTCTCTCAAAAACCTAGGGTTTGTATTTCTTTCCCTTTTCTGAAGGTCTCAAATCTTCTTCTTTCTTCTGAATTAAATCAAGAGTTTTACCCTTCCTTTTCAAAAACAAGATAGTTTTTCACCACCAAACCCACAAAGGGGAACTTGGACCTGTCTTTAGATCCCCCAAAAGAGAGATTTTGAGATCCACATCTTTTGATCATCAAGATCCAGCTAACAGAGGAGGAAGAAGAAGAACCCCTTTCACTAAACCCCCCCCAAAAAAAACACACTCAGGAGTCCAACTCCTCTATGATTTTTTTTCCGAGAAATTTTTTTAGGCTAAAAGTCTCCTTTTCTCACCGGCGCTCAAGCACAGAGCGCCCGCGTGCCGACACGTGGCGCGCTTGCTCTCAACGTTCGAGCGCAAAGCGCCCACGTGCCGACACTTGGCGCGCTTGCGCTCAAGCACAAGTACTCGAGCGCAAGTCGCCCCGGTGCCGACATGTGGCGCGCTTGCGCTCAAGCGCGAGCGCTCAGGCGCAAATCGCCCCCGTGCCGACACGTGGCGCACTTGCGCTCGAGCGTCAGGCGCTGAAGCGCAGAGCACCCACGTGCCGACACGTGGCACGCTTGCGCTCAAGCGTCCAGCGCTCAAGCGCAGAGCGCCCACGTGCCAACACGTGGCACTCTAGCGCCTGAGCGCACAGCACCTGGGCGCACAGCGCCCAAGGTGCTGCCCCCCCACGCATCCTTTGGATGCCTTTTCTTCCCTTTTTTCTTCTTATATATATACATACATATACATACATACATATATATATACATATATATACATATGTGCACACACACATACACCACGACACTGTCCCTGTTAGAAAAAAATTTCTAACGGGGCGCTGCCCCGCACCCCTCAAGGGGGCTGCTAACCCCCTTGACCCCCAGCCCGCTATCCGGGTAGCGGGACCCCCGTAAAAAACTCTGCATGGCTTCCGATATATCCAAAAACCCCCTTTCAAAAACACATCACACGCACACTGCACGTTGAGTTCGCATGACCAGTTTAACCTGTCCATCGGAGGTTCTCTCGCTCCAAAGGCGAGGGGTAATTAACGGCAGCTTAGTCCGCGGCTGTCGGAGATTCGGATCCCCACAATCAATAAACCTCAGCCTACCCTAGGCAGGGGGAATCTGTAATGCGCCTGACAAGCGTGCGCGTATTCCCATCTCAATGGGGTGACGAAAAATACCCTGGTGTGGTACTTGACATCTCATGATCAACTCAACTGCCTAAGCAAGTGATCTGCCAATCATGCACATCCCTCTCCCCTTTAGTCTGTAAGACATCTTTAGAGAGGGTGACTCCATCACCTGCAGGTACACTACCATGCCTGGAGTCGTCCATTCTAAATACCTTTAGAATGCTGTCTAAGTACCCTGATTGGAAAACTACCCAAATCTAGATCTAAAACCATAGATCTAGTAACCAGAATGCCTGATATAATATCCATATCCTATATGGAGAAACCACTGTGTGACAACCAAAGTATAACCGATCGTAGTGTAGGAATATCACTTCCTACTCTATGTATGTCATCCAAATACCAGGACATCACACCCTACTACCTTCTTAACAGATCCATCCCCTATTTTGATGAAGTCAAACCTATGACTGTCACATCAGAAATAGATGATCTATCTCCGCTATATCAGCTTTAGTCCATAAATTGACACAAGCTACTTGTCCACTATGCTTCCGATGCTCCCACTGACTACGACAACCCTCCGTCAGAGTCATATACACGTGCACTTCTAAAGCCAGTTCAGAATGACGCTATACTCATCCTCCTGCCGGGTCTCACAGTCTGGAACAACAGCAAAAGCAAGTCTGGGTAAACAAGAACCTCCCTTTCACCGTCTTTGAGCATACCGAAGTACCTCTCGAGTGCCTGAGGTTACCCACCATGTCTGCGGAGTGGCAAAATGGAATGTCAAACCAGATTGAATCTTTAGGTTCTTATCAAATTTTCAGTAATCGTTTGCGGTTCTAGAATCACTTCCAGTTCTACCATACTCCCACTACTGTTTTCTGAAGAAAAATCCATTTTATTAAAACTGTGGCGAGTTAAGAACAATATCACTATTGATCTTCCAGATGGTAGAAAGTCAACCCTCGTCATAGCCCGGGTCCACCCACAAACTGCCATTACAGAAATGTGCCTTGAGTTATCCAGAGTCTGGTTTTAAGCATAAGCCGGAAAACTCCCCGTACCTCAACATTGTTAATATATGAACTATTCTATATCCAATATAGAAACATAGGCACTGATTTAATTGGAACCAGATTCAAATCATGCAGCTGTCTCCAGTGCATGTCAACAAAATGGAAGGAGGCCTATCAGCGTTACTCAACTTAGGAATGCATCCAGATATGAGTAACCTGAAAGAGAAACAAGTTTCTCAAAACCATTACTATCAACTGAATACCATACACAAGTATCTACATTTTCGATTACCTTGAAGAATCCTGATACTTGCAACAGCTGGTTCTCTACTTTATTCTTATACCTATAACTTCTCAAAACTCAGACCTTGCATTTCTACGAAACATATGTCTAAGAACTAGAGAAGTCACAAGTAAACTGAATATAGTACGAGTACCAACCCCTCTGTCCTCATGGACACTGGACAATATACAATACTCTGTATAAGTCCCCTGAGTCTAATAACTCATTTCCTGTGCGTCATAGGTTGAAAACTGTACTTATGATTAAGAAGAATTACACCGCTGTTTAATGCTCCTTACCTAATCATCCACTGATATAGGTAAATGTCATAGACATAATTTCAAAAAGTTATATCTCACTTTATAAAAATAAACGTACAGATATATCAATTTGAAATTGGTGCATAATAACGGATATTCAAAACCAAATACTTGCCGTCCGGCAAACAATCCAGGCGATTTCCTCAAATATCACCAATTACAACGAATCCTGATATAATGAGGATAATCACCCAATTTCCAATAACTTACTCCTACTCATCATCTGTAAAACCATACAGATGTGAGAATCAAACCTGGTAAATACATATCCTGGAGCAAGAACTAATTGGGAAATCAGTTTTCTTTTAACAATACACAGTGAAACTGAAACATATAAATGTTTCGAAGGGGTATCCGGGTATTCCTAGTAATACCTCTTCCATTATCAGATTCACAACTGTAACCGTATATTTCTTTGCCATCTCTCTAAATCCCTTTATATGTCTTTAGTCATTACCTTCTGTACACCCCTTTATGCCAAATGGTTTTCTTCCTTCCCTACCATTCGGCACCAGCCTATGGTTTGGAAGAAGAATATCCAATATGCATAATGGGTGTACTCTCCTAATCCTAGGACTACTCATAACCTGAGAGAAGGTGAAGATAAAAGACAACCGAATAAAACCTTATTCCTATTTCTCCTAAACCAGAATCCATCCGCGAACTGGAACAAGTTCCTTCGAGTTCGTATATAACCATACGATAGAGTATCCAAATAACTGTGGATCTTCGTAGTGATACGGAGTGTTATGGAGAAATACAAAGGTGATGTAGGATTGACGAAGAAATACTTGGTTTGGTCGTGAATATCAGTCGCAATTTACTTTGCCCTCTTACTAATTCCTTTATTTGTCTTTACTTAATACCTTCTGTACACCTTTTAGGCTAAATGGTTTTCTTCATTCCCTACCGTTCGGCACCTGTCTATGGTTTGGAAGAAGACTATCCAATTAGCATAATAGGTGTACCGTCCTAATCCAAGGAGCACTCGCAACCTGGGAGAAGGTAAAAGGAAAAGACAACTGAATAGTCCTATTCGTTTTCTCCAGAACCGGAAACCATCCTCGAATCTGGAACAAGTTCCTTTGAGTTCGTATATAACCATACGATGGTTTTATCCAATGGAAGTGGATGTTCGTAATAATACGGGGTGTCCTGGAGAAAAGGGTAAGAGTAGGAGTGGCAATGAAGTATGCAACTCTGACAATCCAAAAGCCAGTGTTTTAAGAAGGTTCGGTTAACTTGGTCACTGAGTCATAGTCAAGGGTCGGGCCATGGTCGCTGGCAAAGAGAGAGAGAAAAGAAACACTCAGCGTGCACTCTAACTTAGATCAGAATGGTTATCACTTT
Source organism: Agapanthus africanus (assembly GCA_030015575.1). Classification (NCBI taxonomy): domain Eukaryota; kingdom Viridiplantae; phylum Streptophyta; class Magnoliopsida; order Asparagales; family Amaryllidaceae; genus Agapanthus; species Agapanthus africanus. Next base: position 113,836,111 of record JASDDO010000028.1, read on the forward strand.
ATCTAATCAGGAAACCTCCCACTGTAACCTCAAATTCTCCTCCAAACCTGAAAGAAGAATTAGTCGGGATCATTCGAGGAGTAAACTAACTCATCAGTGGGAATCGGGAACCAACTATCATCGCATGATAACGTGACGGAATCCACTCACGTTATCACACTCCAGAAGGTATGCGCATGCTTGGCAAGTTTCAGTTTCTTTAGAAACTCCCGATGTGATTTTTACCCCAAGCGGCTTATGACCTTGACTAGGTCAACAAACTATAAACCGCCAGTCAAATTCAACCCATCATTATTCTGGATTGCATTAAACCCACCCGCACGTGCCCTTGACTAGGTCAACAAGGCCGCACGACTGTCCTAACCAATCCCATCTATGCAACAAACAAGTACCACTTAGCTACCGAACACTACGTCTTGACTAGGTCAACAAACGCAGCACGAATACTAAATAATACCCGTAGGAAATGACGGAGGGCTACGACTGGTTTTTGGCGAAAAACCTTTAACGTAATGAACTTGATATCGTTGAAGGAACTGCATAACTTTTTATAAAAATATAGTGGCGAAAACCCTTTGATAAAGAGGTCATTCCCGGTGAAGGGATCTCGGCTCTTTCCCCATAGAATGAGGTGCAGGATATTCCAACTAAATACCACGATGCAAAGCAAAAAGGCAATCGGCTATAGTGAAGTTATTTCCCTGACACAAACTTCTGTCCAAGGGGTCACTCCCGGAGAAGGGATCTCGGCCCCTGCCTCGTCGACTGAGGTGCTGGATATTCATAACCGAATACCACTGTGCAAAACAAAAGAGAACGCCCTTGCAATAACAGCTTTTTTGAAAAATGTTCCAACAACATCAGAATAGGTTTGTTTAGCTTGCATTGATCCGAATCAATGCAGTCCCATCAATTGATCACACCACAAAAGAACGAAAATATGATGTACGTATATGCCATCCGCATTCGCCACTGGGTCCCATCATCACCCGTTAGGTTACTTAACTAACGACAGAGCGGGGACTGGACTAGCGCGGGTGCAAAACATATACAACATCTACTAGTATATATATCAATATATATAATATTCGCTCAAGGTGTGATAAAATGCAACATCACAGAAATATAATAAGCATCACAGAACAATACAGATAATCTGGGATCCCCGGGTTTCATAGAGCCGCTACTGAAACCCGACGTTCCTCTGGTCGTGTGGATAGCCTGTGCAATGAAATCCTAGACCCCTACGGGCGCGGCAAGTTACCCGCCAAAACCTAAAGCGAGGCAGCCCCCTTCAACAAAGTGAATGGACCACCCAGCACTTCACGGAATTCGGTAACTTGAGCACCCCTCCTTGGGTCAACCTGTACCCCTACGAGTGCGGCGAATAGCCCGCTAATTCTAGAGTGAAGCCCCCTTTGTCTCAATGCCATGAGATGCGGGCCTATTGCCCTCTAGAACCCGGCTACCCGTGCACCCCTCCGCGGGGTAATTCTAGTACAGAAAGTAAAATATACATACAACGGGTACATCGACCTCATCTCGGTTGTGCCCTAAAAGAATAATATACAAACAGGCAGTGACGGCAGTCTACATGTCGGACGCTCGCCCCGCAATAACAAATGTACAAATATAACCAAACTGTACTAACATTGCATTCAGGCTATCTACCACGACAAATCCGCAACATCACAGCACAACACAGAACATCAACGTGAATGTCACGTTCGCAAATCCATCTAAAAGGGCTATAGCAATTAGACAGGATTTACCGATCAAATGACATTCACGGTCACAGATATAATGTAAATACTGTGAACTAACATGTTTAAAATTTTCGATCGACAAAAATTCCCGAAGTCGGCCCCAAGCACAATACCCAGTACTCAAACAAATCTGGACCCAAAAAGAATATACCAGAAACCCCAATTCCAAGTCAGAGACCACCTGAAGAAATTTGGTAAAATGAAGCTACAGTACGACCGCGGAACCGCGGCCAAAGCATGGGTACGGCCGCGGTTCCGCCGCGCTACAGTAAAAACAGACTACCAAATTTTGTCAGAATTCTTAAAAAAGCCTGCCTGATTTTCTGCAATGCACCAAATAATTTTTTGACAACAGAAAAATTTCGACAGAAACTTATGACTTGGAAACGCGGTTTTTGGAATTTTCGTCCGATCGAAGTTCTAAACACGCTAGAGCAAGCTAGAAAAGGTTAATGGCGTGACTCTGATACCATGTAAGACTACGGTAGCGCCCCGGCCGTCTTTCCGAGGCCAAAATGCGGAAACGAAATTTTTTCTTAACTTGAATACCGGCGCTATCGTATGCTTAAAACCCGGGTCGAACCATTAACCTACAACTAGCTATCTAGAGAAGGGATAGAATGCTATACCGATCGATCCGTGTCCTTCGGTCTTTGGCCACCATCCCAAGCTCCCCGCGGCAACTCCGGTCTTGATCTCCTCGTCGGAAAGGGCACCACATCTACGAGTCTTTTTACGGGCTCCCGCTTCATCCGAAGTAACTCGGGCACGAAGTGTGCTAGCCGACATGTCCAAGGTGCTGTAGAGAATGTTTGTGATCACTTGGTCTCTTCCATTCATGAGATGGATGGAGGTTAGAGATGAAGCCATTGATGGAAATTAGGAGCTAGAGAAGAAAGAGGAGGAAGAAGAAGTTTCTCACTCTTTTCTTTTGTTGTTCTTGGGATGAAAAATGAGAGAGAGTGAGAAGAATAATATGAGAGCTCACCTATACATGGCAGCCCCTCTCTCTCTCTCTCTTGCTCTCATTTCATCACTCAAATCAATCCACTAATGTGACAGTAGTGCTAAAAAAGAGACCATGTGTCACCTAATATGTATATGTCACATTAATGCATCTCATGATGACAATCTAGCTCATTATTTCCAAATGCAAACATTAATCCAAATGTTTGCCACAACAAAAAGATACGGCAACATCTAAAGTAAATTCGTGACGGATCACAAGGATACCCCTCACCTGTATATACATACCTGCATCCGCATTCCGACTGAATGCGAATGCGATGAGACTAAAGTAATCCAACAAATCTAATACTAGGATCCGGCTTAAACCAAAGCCCACTAGTATGATCCGTCCGATCATGATCCGTGCAATACCGCACGTATAAGATCGAACCCTGCCATATATCATACGGCCTCTACAACGTTTCGCCCGAAACTTGAGAAACTGTCTGTGGGGGACTCTAAAGACTCGTCAATACTTTGGCCGTGGATTTAACCACTAGCAAGTCAGATGTATTAGCCGTACGTAACGAGCTACCAGGTATTGACCAAAATGGAGGTCGATGAGCGAACTCATCCTGACACCCTACTGAGCCTGTCAGTGACAATATCCGTACAGTCCGGTTCGTTCATCTATGAGTATCGCATGGCGGGCCTAGGGGGTTGGTAAAAGTCAGACCCCCCAAAGCGGTACAAGTCGTGTCGGAGTGTAGCCCAGAACACCCTGAGATACTACTGGAATACCTACCAGTAAATCTCCTGCCTCGGCCAAAGGCTTTGTGTAATGGCTCTCCTAGACACAGCACAACCTCACCCCCAATACCGGGAGAGATGAATCCCCTGCCGATCCGCTCGCTTGCCTCCATGTTGCTCGGGACTGTACCCAACTAAAACCTGTTTGCACGACTCCTTTGAGCCGTGGTAGGGTAGTAATCAAAGCACAGTGTGAACTCACACGAGACAAATAACGACCTCAGGTCGATGAACTAACCTGTACACATGTCACCAGGGAACTGCTATCTGACGTCAGGTATAATACTAACTAGCATGTTCCCGGCGAGTCCTGTCCGGTGTACTTATAACCCAATGAGCACCTGTATATATCTTAGATGATCCAACTGACACCAATGGCTTGTGAGACCGGCCACCGCCCCTCGTCGGGGTCTCGACTGTATACACTAGTCTACTAATGGAGTATCGATGCCCAGTCTCGAAACTCCTATGACTAGGGACCTTTTAAGGATGTTCTTATAGACCCCAGCTCCCACGTATATGATCGTCATCATACTGCTGGTAGTCAAGCAAGAATCCTAAGGGCTCTATCAATGTGTAATAGCGACCTATAAGGTCACCTAAAGCTGTACACGATGATAAAGATAAACTAGATAGCATACTATCATCTTGAGTAAGACTGTCCTACCGGTATAGGTCCTCCCTCAATCATTGCAATCACGTGCCTGTGATCCAATAATTGACTCTGAGGGCACTATATCCAACATAAGGGTTTGTATTGAACCGCTTGTAGGGCCATATGGAAAAGGTGATGGCTTAAGAATAAGTTCAGATCCCTGTAGGTTAAGGCTTTTGAATCTTATGAGTCATGAGGGTCTCATAAGAGGGTTCTCCTTACGAGTCGTGAGGATCTCGTAAGTGTAATTTCTCCTTAGGAATCGTGGGGATCCCTAAGTGTGTTGCTCCTTTGTGAGTCGTAAGGATCTCACGCAGGTAGTTTTCTCCTTACAAGGTCAAGAGGACCTTGCAAGTGTATTTTAACGAGATTGCGCCCTTTTGGGTGTTCACAAACTTTCCGGTAGCCCTGCTGATTTTACTCACGGAGCCCTTTCGGGTTTTCATCCGTGCCCATTTTGCTTGTGGACGTACCTTTTTTTTGCGTCAGCCCAAGGATGCTGCGGGTTTGTAGTAGTTTAAAGACGTTTCGGTCAGTCGTTAGTTTTAAGACGTTTCGGTCCATTGTTTCCGTTTTGGAGACAACAGTTTTGCTTATATAGTTTGGGCTTAGGATGATAGCGAGCGGACGTAGGCGTCGTCATCTATCGTTGACCTAGGCCGTGACTCATCAGGCGTATTATTTTTCAGGAACCGGCCATTTATTGGCCTGAAGGGTCTTTCGCCATGCATGTCCATGAGCAAGTAAGCCCCACCTTGGTAAACTTTGTCTATGATGTATGTGTACTCATAGTTTGGCTTGAATTTCCCCCGTTTGGCACGATTGGGGGATCATAGGTCTTTTTACGACTAGCATGAGTTCGCCTTGGCGGAATGTTCTTGGCCTAGTCAATCTTTCATACGAGCTCGTCATCCTTGCTTTGTAAGTTTCCAGGTTTTTCTACGCCATGAGCCGGGTTTCGTCAAGGGCGTCGAGCTCCTCCAGCCGAAGATGAGCGTTCTCTTCATCTGTTAGCTCGTAGTGAACCGCCACTCGTAGAGAGGGTGGCTCTATCTCCAAAGGGAGTAACACTTCTGCGCCGAATACCAACGCAAATGGCGTTGTGTTCGTGGCAGTCTTGAACGTGGTCTGATAAGCCCGGAGAGCTTCATGCAGTCGCTCGTGTCAATCTTTTCTGTTTCTGGACACCGTCTTCTTTATGATCTTCGTCAAGGTCTTGTTGAAAGCCTCAGCTAGACCGTTGGCTCGTGGATTGTAGACCGAAGAGTATCTCCAGTCTATATTATGCTGCTGTGCGAAGCGGCTGATTCTATGACTTCTGTAGGCCGGCCCGTTATCAGAGATAATCCATCGCGGAGTGCCGAACCGATAGATGACGTGTGTCTTGAAGAAATGGAGAATATTCTCCATCTTCACTTCTCTTAGCGGTACTGCTTCTGCCCACTTAGAAAAGTAATCGGTTGTCGCCAATATGAACCAATGTCCTCTGGACGATGCTGGTTCTATGGGCCCAATTATGTCCGTTCCCCACATTTCAAACGGCCAGCTAGCCACCATTTGGTGTAGCGGGTTTGGATACTGGTGGATGAAGTCTCTATGAATCTGGCACGAGTGGTACTGTTTTGCATATTCGAGACAGTCCTGGATCATCGTAGGCCAATAGTAGCCCATTCTTTTGATCTTCAGCTTCATCTTTGGCCCGGCTTGATGAGAACCACAAAGTCCGTCGTGAGTTTCTTGGACGACTCTCCTTGCTTCTTCTGGTCCCAGGCATCTCAGCCATAGAGATTCGAACGATCTTTTATACAATGTATCATTGATGAAGGCAAAAGACAGAGCTCATTTCATGAGTTGATGTCTCGAGGATGCATCTTCAGATGTTCGACGGGATTCGAAGTAGTCTATAAAGACTTCTTTCCAATCCTCAAAAATGGAAAAACCCGTGTTTTTGCTTGCCCTTCTCCTGGTCCTCTATTTGTAGGGCTGTTTTCTCGGTCGCTTCCTTTTCTTCAGGCGACTTTGGAGATATTTCCGCTGGTGCAAGAACCCGACGGCTTTGCACAACGATCCTTACGTCATCGAGGTTTTCGTCAGCCAGTTCTTTAGCGAGTTTGGCTAACGCATCCGCTTTGCTATTTTCCACACGCGGTATGCTTTCCAGGGCGTAGGCGGGAATTTGAGTCAGCAATTGTTGCACTCTCTCACCGTACCTTACCAACTTTGGTTTGCACGTTTGAAAGTCTCCATTTACTTGGCTAACGACCAGCTGGGAGTTTCCGTATATGAGGAGGTTATCAATTCCCATGTCGACAACGATCTCAAGACCAGCTATCAAAGCTTCATATTCGGCATCATTGTTCGTCCTCGGCTCTATTAAGAAAAAGGCAAAGCGCATTATCCCTCCTTGTGGAGTCACGAAGATGAGGCCTACCTCAGATTTGATTATGGGGGAGCTGTGCTTTCGCTTCTTTATGGAAGATGCTCCATCGAAATAGAGTTCTCATCGGGTATCATTCTCTCTCCTCCCCCCATCGATCGTGTCAAACGCGTGCTCGTTTGGCAATTCGCAATTTAGGGGTGAATCGGTAGGTATCGGATGCTCAGCGAGGAAGTCGGCGATGGCCTGGCCTTTCACTGCCTTGAGCGGTCGATATGTTATCAAGAATTCCATTAAGAGTAGGACCCATTTAGCAAGCCGCCCTGTTAGTATGGCTCTTGACATCAAATATTTGAGAGGATCCATTTTTGATATGAGGTGGACCTAATGCGCCAACACATAGTGTCTGAGCTTCGTTATCGCAAAGATTAACGCCAGGCAGTGTTTTTCGATGGGGGAGTAGTTGTTTTCTGCCCCCAGGAGAACTCGACTTAAATAGTAATGGGCTCTCTCTTTCCCTTGGTCATTCTCCTGTTCTCATAGCGCGCCTAAAGAACCTTCAAGGGCCGTTGTGTACAGGATTAGGTGCTTTCCCTTGACCGGAGCTGTCAGTACTGGCGGGTTCTGCAAGTATTGCTTGATTTCGTCTAGAGCGCTTTGGCATTTGCGATCTCAGACGAAAGGGGTCCCTTTCTTCATTAAATGGCTATAGGGGCGGCATTTGCTGAAGAGATTAGCTATGAACCGCCGGATATATGCGAGTTTCCTTGGAGGGACCGCAGTTGCTTGAGAGTTCTTGGCGGAGGCATTTCCATAATCGCCTTGATCTTTGATGGGTCTATTTCGATGCCCCGGTGTCGTACGATAAACCCTAGGAACTTGCCCGAGGAAACCCCGAACGCGCATTTCAGAGGGTTCATCTTCAAGTTGTATTTCCTAAGGCGTTGAAACACGATCCTCAGATGTTCCCAATGTTCCTCGTACGATTTGATTTTCACTACGAGGTCGTCAATATAGCATTCGACGACTTCATGTATGCGGTCATCGAAAATCTTCGTCATGGCCCTCTGATAGGTAGCGCCGGCGTTCTTCAGACCGAAAGGCATCACTTTGTAGCAGAATATGCCCAGAGGAGTCCGGAAAGCGGTATGCTTCTGGTCTTCAGATGCATCTTTATTTGATTGTACCCTGATAAGCCGTCCATGAAGGAGAAGACTTCATGAGTGGACGTGTTATCTATCATCAGCTCGGTAACCGGTACGGGAAAGTCATCTTTTGGACATGCTTTGTTGAGGTCCTGAAAGTCCACGCAGATGTGCACTGTCCCATTTTTTTTCATCACTGGGACGATGTTGGCGATCCAGTCAGGGTATTGAACTTCTTGGATGAAGCCGGAGTCGATTAGCTTCTTGACTTCAGCGTTGATGCTCATTTCAAGTTCGAGCCGCATTCTTCTTGGTGCTCGCTTGACTGGCTTGACGTCCGGAGATATCGCCAATTTATGCACAGCTATCTCTAGATCTAACCCTGTCATCTCGGAGTAGTTCCATGCGAAGCAGTCTTTATACTGCATGAGCACGTCTTTGAGCGTAGCCACCTTTTCTTCAGACAACAGCTCACCGACGAATGTCGGCCGTGGGTCGTTTGCCGTCCCCAAGTTGTTTTTTCTAAGGTTATCTGCAGTAGTATGTATTCCATCTTCCAGCTCTTTTGGCGCTGGTGGAAACTCTGTGATCACCTCGTCCTTATCATTTTCGAAGCACCAGGGGAGGTCATCCATATCCTCGCGTACTCCTTCTCCTAACAGCGTTATCGCGTGACAGGTACGAGATCGCTTCCAAGACCGATGTTGATCTGGCTCTACTCTCGATGCATACATGGCTTTCGGTTCATGCTTCTGTGGCGGGGTTATCCTCCAACTGCTGGATAAAGCGAACCAGCCTTGCTGATACTGGTCTTCTACCCAGTCTTTGAATGTGAAGCAGTCTTCGAGAGGATGTCCTATCGCTCGGTGATAGGAGAAATAATCCGGGTGAGAGATCTCGTCTGCTTGCTCGGGATGTTTGGACTCCGGAAGTGTAATCATTCAATGTTTCATGACAAGACCGAATATCTTCCTTGTCTTGTCTTGGGAAAAAGAATATGCTCGACCCATCTTCTTTATAAGAGACGAATCCCGGCTACTCAATTCTCGATCGCATAGCTTCTTGGACCCGCTTTGCCGCTGTCGAACGTTTTTTTCCGTTCTTTAGTTTGTTTTTGCCTCCGCGTCGGGTCTTCTGTATGACGGGCTGACGACGAAGGGCATCGTCATTCTCCGTAGCCTGCTGAAGGAGGCGCTGCGTCCTGCTTTTCTTGTAAATGGCCATTTCACGGTTGTGGTCATCCCGGGCCTTTTGACCCGCTTCCCTTATTAGCTTGTCCATCTGTTCTTCAAACGACAGACTTGGCGTTTTTAGAGCGGGATCTCGTTTTGGTTCAATTGCAGTGTCTTCTAACAGAGTATCTCCTTCTTCATCGAAGTCATATATAACGTAGCAGCCATAGAATCGCTCTCGTTTCTGAGATTGAACATATCCGAGCCCGATCGTTTCCATTTTCCCGTTGGGCAATTTTCGCCGAGTTCCGGGGACGTTCCAGATCCTGTTTTAGAACTGAGCTTGTCAAGCAGTCTGTTTGAATGGTACGCCCTGGCGTCTCAACAGCCTTTTTAATCCTTCTGTATAGTATCTGGGCAGACGGATGGGCTGGAGCCTGTCAAGCGTAGAATCGTCACCCTGCCATATTTCTTTCTCCACTTTGGTTTCTGCGGATCGATAAAAGAGGATCGCCTTGTCATCTTTTCGCCTGGGAGGGACGTAGAGCGTCTGTAGTTCTTGTACACTATAGGTATTAAGTGCGTCGAGCTCTTTGTAGTGCTTTTGCGGAACCATGGCGATTTTCAAACTCTGATCATCTCCGATGATGGCCTGTATTGATGGCCGAATAGAAAATACTGCATTGACCTCATCTTCAGAGTCACTGCCGAAGACCAGAATAGGGATAGATGGTCCCGGCTTGTTGTATGGGATCGGTCCTGAATAAACTATCTCTTCTTCTTCTTCTGTATCGCTTCCAAAGACCGGAATAGTGGTGATAGCTTTTTGCTTATTCTCCGGTTTATGGCATCTTTCCGTGTCTTCAAAATCTGGCTGGAAATACTTTGCATCCTCATACTTTCGGACTTCATTCACGGATAATGGGTTTAGCTCCCCTGTCACGGTATACTCGAGACCATCTTTGAAGTACTTCAAACACTGATGTTGTGTAGAAGGGATGATATTATACTCGTGTAACCACGGCCTGCCGAGCAAAACGTTGTAGCAAGTCTTGGCGTCAATGACATGAAACTTGATGTCAGTGATGAGCAACCCAAAGTGTAACGTCAGTATCACAGACCCGAGCATTCGTGCTGACTGGGAGTCGAACCCGGAGATGGTGATTTTATCCCGAGCGAGGTGCTGGACACTCATGCAGATTTCTTTTATCACCATCACATTTAGGAGATTGACAGAGGACCCATTGTCAACTAGGATCTTCCCTATCTTGATGTCATGGCAATACCCGGAGACATATAGGGGACGGTTGTGCTCACACGTTCCGAGGAGAAGATCTTCATCACCGAAAGTGATGTCAGCTGTGTGCACTTCTTCTAGCTCGTCTTTAATCTTTTCTTCGGCAAGGCAGGCTTGAAACTGCTTGGGCTCTTGTAGTGCCTTGATCAACGAATCTCTCGCCTCTTTAGATAGCAGAAGGGCATTGAGAATGCTTAGCTGCGAGGGTATCTTCCTCAGGTGTGCCAGAACGTTGTAATCCATCTTGTTTTTTCTTTGGCAGGTTCTTGGCTGCCAGCTCTTTGACGACTCGGTCATTGAGGGCGATATCTTCAGGGACTTTTTCTTTCCCCTTATCTTTTTTGTTCGCTCCTTTGCTTGTGGGTTCGAGATTCTTTTCGGGTAACGTGCGATTACACAGCTGAATGTTCTCACAGGTCTTCACCTCTTCTGTTTCGGAGATGGATTCCTTGAAGAGAGGGCCAAGGGCCATTTCTTCATCAGAATCGCTCCCGAAGGTGAGGAATTGCGAGTCCTCGGAATTAACCATGTGATAGTCGCCGGCAGTTCTTCTGCGCTCCTTTATCGTGCTTCTCTGCTCTCAACGAGTTTTGCGCTTCATCTGCTTGAAATGCTGTCGATGAGCAACGTATCCCTGCCACCAATTTTTAATGGCCACGCATTCCTCGGTAGGGTGTGTGATCCTTCGATGGTATAAGCAGTAGTTTGGATGTGCATCTAGTTCATCAGGGAACGTATTTTCTGAAGTATCTTCTTTGAATGGCAGCAACTTCATTCCCATCGACAGGGCTTTGGCGAACTGCTTCCTTGTCTTAAACTTGCTTTTGCTGGCGGTAGAAGTTGTTCTGTCCAGTTGGGGTACTCTATGACTTCTCAATACCGGAGATTCTTCAACGTGATGCCAACGTTTGGCCCTTTCATATATGGCTGTTTCACGCACTCGGTCAGATTTGCTTTTCTGAAGAGCTTCACTCAGTAGTTTGTCAATCAATTTGTCCGATGGCTCCGGGGATTTTGGTTCCGGTTCTGGATCTGCCCCTAGTTTCTCTGCATCGGAAGCTTCTTTTCCCTTTATTGATGATTGAGAGATCATGTGGCAGCTTGCCACGTAATTCTCGGGCTTTTCTGAATAATTGTCTCCTTCATCAGCTTCATTGGCTTCATTTTTAAGAACATGTTTAAAGAATTCATCCAACATGATTGGGGTCCGAGCCTTCTGGTTATATTCTTCTAGTGCATCGATGTATTTCTGCAGACCTGTACGGCTGCTTCGGGTTAGACGGGCTTCTTGGCCTTCTTCATTTTCTTTAAAGATTTTAGAGGCTTGGCCTGAACGTTTTGTCCACCTTCACCAACTTTCAGCATTGGGAACGTCTTCAGCATCCTCTCAATAATCTCGGGTTCCAACGGGCTCTTCCACCTAAACGCCGGACATGCTTGGAGATCTTTCAGTATTCTTTTCGTTTTGGCTAAAAGAGCGACCTCCCATGGAGCTTCTTCTATAAAATAGCACGATGCCACTGGCGTGTCCACCCTTTTAGGAGTGTATGGCTGGGGCGGGCTTACCTTCCAATTCTCAGACATCGCGAATTTGCCCTGTTGGTATTGGTCCTCAATCCAGCCTTTGAAGTCGAAGCAATCTTCGAGTGGATGGACTACTTCTCGGTGGTAGGGGCAGTAATTAGGATTGTTGGCATCGCCCGGCTGCAGTGGGCGTCTTGGATTTGGCAGATTGATGAGCCTGTTACGCACCGCCATCTTGAACAGTCTCCTCGTTTTATCCCAGGGAAACGAATAAGGACGTTTTAGCTTCTCGTTGAAGAATCGCTGTCTATCGTTTTGGTGATCTGCTAGTTTTGGGCCGCTGGGCCGCCGCTGGGCATTGGCGACGAAGGTCGCTTTTCCTTTCCCCTTTTTGTTTTGAGGCCCCATTTTTGAGGAAGACGGTCTATGGCCCATTTGATCCATTTGGCAAGCTTTTCAATCAAGTCCTGGAGGGTAGTCGGCTTGAAAAACATCATGAACTGGGATATGGTCGCCTGCGGATCAAGAGTAACCATGAACATGCCTACTACAGGAGCTTCTTCGATGCGTTATTTGCATTTCGACCATAGGTTCCGCCACCGGATTGCATACTGAACCTATGTTTCGCCTAGCTTCACCCTGGCGTTAATTAGCACGGTGATCAGGGTGCGCTCGCTAGCGCTTGCGAATTTTTGTGTAAACAGTAGCTCCATTTCTGCAAATGTCTTGATAGAGTCATTCGGGAGCTTGGAATACGACCTACCCCGGGAAAGAAGATTAGGATTTGATTATTGAATCGAATGCTGTCTCTGACAAGCTGCCAACGAATTGGCAAAGCAGTAGCTTATCATCACCTTCGGTGTTGCCGCACAGAGCCCTGAATTGAGCAACGTGCTGGTGTGGATTTCTCGTCCCCTTATATACATGGAATTTAGGGATCGTATACCCCGGCAGGTATTTTATTTGGTCATACCAACTCGGATAGGGTCGTCCAGTCTTAACAATTTGGCCAGCCGCTTCGCTCGCCTGATGAGCTTGTATCTGTTGAGCGATATAGTCATCCAGGGCGGCTTTGGAGATGGTCTCTTCTTTGGCTGCTAATAGAGCCGGAAAAGGGTTCGATGTCTCCCTTCTGTCGTCTTCAAGGATAATCGGAGGGTCTTCAGCTGGAGGATCTGGCTGTATCATCATTCCGACCATATCTTGGAATAAAAGCGCCATTGTTTTTATGTTGGCCGCTTGTTTCGCGACCTCTTTGTCTTTCCTCTCAAGCATTCTTCGGAGGAATTCGGCATCAGTTTCCTGTTCTTGGCGCTGCTCCGACGATGTCTCCGTGCTTGCTTTTGGTCCGGTGAGTGCAGCCATAGTTGTCAGCATCTCCTGGAGCTTTTGCTATTGTTGCTCCTGAGCCTTTGTCACTGATCGTGTGAGCGATCAATGACCCGTAGAAACACGGCTTTCCTCTTTTCCGGAAGCCATATAAACAGTATGCACTACCATGCCCCTAGACTTGGGGCGTTTGGATTCAATGTCCTTGCGATTCGTCACAGATGCAGGGATCTTCTCCGGCCTTCTCCTTTTGTGGATGGTTGAATTTGAGGAAGCTGTTGATGTAGGCACCTGTGCAGACGACATCTTTCGTGTCGTGGCGGAGGGATGGTCCCCCTCTTGCTGAATCTTTATTTTCTTGGATCGACGGGAGTAGTCTTGGTTAATCACAGAGTCTTGGACCCTTCGCCAGACCCTATGGATTTTGGAGGACAGCAGCTGAGGGGCTACTCCGGCTTCGCCTTTGTGATCTTTTCAGCATGCGGAGGAGAATTTTTTAGCACGGCGGTTGGCGAATTCCTACGCACCCTGTTAAGTGGTTCAAACCTGTTCCCAGTTGGAACAACAGCATCAACTTCCACCGTTGGAGCTTGTAGGGTAAGTCCAGAAGGGGAACTGCCCCCAGCTTTCCTTACTCGATGCCAGTGGCAACGTCGAGCATGTCGAGCGGCTGGGACCACCTCTGCTGTTGGGGTAGCTGCATCTTGCTTCATGCTTTGATGAGAAACCGCTGTTGGTGTCAGCCTGTCAAAGACTGATGTCCGTTGAGAGGGGATGGCCAACCTGTCGAAGGCAGACTTTCGAGCAGGGGAAGTAGCCTTGGTGACTTCGCCTGGAGCGGGAGTTGTAACAGCCAGTCTTGTGAAGACCGACTCCTTAGTAGGAGAAGTCTCTCTGATGATTTCATTTACTGGAGCTGGAATGGCTATCCGCTTCGGGATAACTCCTTCAGGTATTGTAGGCTTTTTCATGGGCCCACCTGAGCTTTGGCCCAGTCTGTTGAAAACCGAGGTGCTGGATTTGGGCGACTTGTTGAGAGGGGCCGCGGTAGGTGTAAGCCGATCAAAGACCGACTTTTTCGAAGCTTCTTGTGATGGCAGTGGGGCGTTGAAGCTCATTGGTGGGAGCATGGTCCCAAAGAATAGCCCAGTGGTGGCTTGCGTCACCTGTTCCATTGGTATCGCAAAAATGAAGGCCGCTTGAGGCCCGTAGGTCACTCCTCCTGCGAGAACAGAGCGGGAGTTGTTGCAATTGTTGCAGCTGGAGCAGTTAGAAGCCATTGATCTTCTTTTTCTGCACGGAGCAAAACACCAAATATTAGTACCTCGAATCCATGGGCAACCACATTAAACCGCGATTCGTTCGCGAACATGACACACGAAGTGTAGAGTGGAAAGAGGAAAAGGTCCCACCGGGCGTGCCAAAATCTGTTCTCCACCGAAAGACGCGACCGGGACGTTGGGGCGTCCGGCCTGAATTTGGGGGAAGATGCTATTTGGTTTATCCATTCACCTCTCCGAAGATGCTAAGTTGATTTATGGCACCGTGTATCGGAGGTTTATACGGATGCGGCCGTTGTAGCAGACTTCGTCAGATCTCCCTCATTTGAGGGGTTTTTGATTGGGGGGACGCTCTTCCCTGCAGGCGCAAGCCCCTGCAGTTAATTACGCTACCGTATCGCAGTAACCACTTTCTCCTTCTTCAGATGGTTACTTCGTGTCGTGTGTGTTTGTTTTATTTTTTGGTTGCCCGTGGATTGTATATGGAGACTAATTTATGTTGTCGCCCGTAGGGCGTGGATTAGTCCAAATCCGTATATTCTTAGATTTGGGTTTAAGGATTGTTAATCTCATTTGAGACTAAGATCAACTTAAACGTTTGTTAAGGATACGTTAATCTAATTTTAGATTAAGATCTACTCAACAGGATTTTGGGATCATTTAGATCCAACAAAAGAGCATTTGAGCTCTATTGTTTTAGTTTAAGGACATTTCAGTCCATAAGTTTAAGGACATCATAGTCCATGAGTTTAATGACCACATAGTCCATAAAGTTTAAGGACATCATAGTCCAGTTTAAAGACGTCATAGTCTGTGTGGTTTTGGTTCAACCGTTTGGGGATGCGCCAAAAATTATTAGTTATTGGGACCCTCCATCTCTCTGAAGATGTTGAAGAATTACAACGACATATATCAGAGGTACGAAGAGATGTATCCTTGAACCAATGTTGGTTGGAAGATCTGTAGTCAAGTTTGAGACTAAGATCAGTTAAAAAGATTTATGAGCATATGAGCTCAATTAATCTAAATTAGGGATTTGTGGCCAACTTAGGCTCGGCCCAAAATGTTGGACATTTAATTAGGCTCAGTCATTTTTATTTAACAATGCTGAGCATTGGTTTCGGTTCTGACAACTTTTTGTCTTTTATTGAGTGTTGAGCACTCATTATGGCTCTGGGGCATTATTTAAAGAACAATTTATGTTCCCTCAGTGCACACGTGAGGAGCACGTGGCGCGTTTGGTACTGAGCGCTAGACTTAGAGCGCTAAGGCGCTTCCTGTGAGATAGCGCACACGTGAGGAGCACGTGGCGTGTTTGGCGCTGAGCGCCAGTCAATGGGTGCAGAGCGCTCTTTATAAAATAGCGTCCACGTGAGGAGCACGTGGTGCGCTTGGCGCTGAGCGCCAATCTTAGAGCGCTAAAGCGCTTCCTGTGAGATAGCGTGCATGTGAGGAGCACGTGGCGCACTTGGCACTGAGCGCCAGACTTGGAGCGCTGAGACACTTCCTGTGAGATAGTGCACACGTGAGGAGCACGTGGCACGCTTGGCGCTGAGCGCCAGTCAATGAGTGCAAAGCGCTCTTTATAAAATAGCGCCCACGTAAGGAGCACGTGGTGCGCTTGGCGCTGAGCGCCAATCTTAGAGCGCTAAAGCGCTTTCTGTGAAATAGCGCATACGTGAGGAGCATGTGGCGTGCTTGGCGCTGAGCGCCAGTCAATGAGTGCAAAGCGCTCTTTATAAAATAGTGCCCACGTGAGGAGCACGTGGTGCGCTTGGCGCTGAGCGCAAACCTTGGAGCGCTGGGCGCTTCTTTGAAATAACATGATTGTTAGGATACGTGCGTGTTCAAGTTCTAGTTTAAATACCGCAATCAAGACGGTTTCGCTTGTAGCTAGCCGGTTGAGTACGGGTCGTCCGCAGGGAGATGGTTGTCTTTTTCAAAGTGTTTTAACGAGTTAAGTCCGGTTTTTAGATTTTGTAGGATTATCTAAGTGTTGAGTTGATATTTAAAGAGAGCTTGTTAAGGTTAGGATTAGGTTAGTTTGAGTTAGGAGTCTCCACATCTTTCGTTGCCCCACTTAATATCGGTGTTACGGTAATCGGCAATAACGGGGATTAGCACGACTAGGAAGGAACTTGCGAGTATAAGCTAGGCTTTCCAACGCATAGTCCTTCCTTTTGGTGCTTGTCCGTCCGTTCTTGGCTCTTATCCATAACCTCCGGTTAATTCAACCACAACCGGTCTCACTACGGAATCACCGCTATCATGTAGTATAGGGTGCCGTAAGGAGCGGATTGTGGTTCAATTAACGGGAGTTGATTTAAGTTGTTGGGCAAGGAAAGAGTGAGAGAGATTTCCTTCTCTCAAACTTCCCTTATCCTACCCTAACAAGTATAGAACTACTCACACTTCATAATACGGAAAAACAAAACAAACAAAAGAGGAAGATAGAAAGAAGGAGACCAGAAGAATACGACTAACTATTTGCGACCTCACCTTGGCGAGGATCAAGCGTAAGTATCATTGTCGTATGTAAGGATAAAGAAAAAGAAAGAAGAAAGAAACAATCGAACAAATAACAACAACTACTTAACAATTAAAATTACAATACATTACAACAAGTAAAAGAAAGAGACAAGCATGATAAAAAGGTCTTCTTTATTCATCACTC
The DNA here is from genome assembly GCA_030015575.1 of Agapanthus africanus. Lineage (NCBI taxonomy): Eukaryota > Viridiplantae > Streptophyta > Magnoliopsida > Asparagales > Amaryllidaceae > Agapanthus > Agapanthus africanus. The sequence goes on from JASDDO010000028.1 coordinate 113,853,088, forward strand.
TTCACTCAAAAGCTCACTACAAGTTTAATGGAGAAGAGGTGAGAAGAGGAAGAAGAACAAGACTAAAACTTGGCAAAAAAATGAGAATACAAAAATTGACCCTTTCTTCACAAAATTCTGGGCTATTTATAGGCCAAGAAATGAAACCCTAGGGCAACCACCAGAACCCTGAAGAAATGACCAAACTGCCCCTGAAAAGTCTCTGCCTGAACTGCCTGTACGGCCGCGGATCCGCCGCCTATAGCCCCCTATGGCCGCGGATCCGCGCCCCTCTTGTCGACTTAGGGTTAGGTCTTCTGTGCACGTTTCCTGTTCTCCTGTCCCCTCTTGTCTGGTGTGTGTATTTTCTGATAATTCTTTCCCAATTCTTCCAGAATTTCTATTAAGCAAAGGTGGACTTTTTTGTGGTTGATTTCCTCGAGCTCCGTGTAGATCTCTTGGGTTTGGTGTTGCCTTTGTGCTTTGTGCATGAAGGTGACATTGATTTGACATTTTGTCTTCCTAAACCGGTATTTGGCAACATACGGATGAAGAGCGAAGACCGTGTTTTTTCTGTGGTTGGCAGGAACCCGGATTTTGTCGTGTTTTCCATGAATTTCACCGTTTTGGAACCGAGAACCTGTATCCTGTAATTGACTAGAAAACACGGCTCAAGAGTATCTACGGATATGCAATGTGATAAAAATTGGGCGGTATGAAAATGCAAAAATCTGATATGAACAAATACCCCCAAACTTATCATTTGCTCGTCCCGAGCAAAGTCCATTTATTCACCAAATAATTTCCTAACCTCATTTTCGCGGGGAACGCGATTGCACTGAGCATGTGCAACAAGCCGTTAAACCTCTAGGTGTCCCTAGTAGGAGGAGTATTGTCTCCTGAGGGTTTTCAGCGGATACTACCCATAAAATCCGGTCAAGTTGGTTTTGTAAAATAACTAAGCTTCAAACCCTAAAGTTTTGTTTTAGAAAATAACAATTCTATAATCCTAAGTCTAGATCATCGAACCTTTATTTTTCACACCTCGCTTCTTATTTAACTACAGATTTTGAATGACTAAATCTTATGTTTAGATTTTGAAAACCTGAAAGATAACTCTCCTTTGAAGTTAACTATAGCTGATATACGTCTTTACATCACACTACACGCGTCGTGAGTTTTGGGAATTAGATGACAAGTCTTTCATGTTTAAACTTTTAAACAGATAAATGATTTTCTAAGGATCAAATAGGTTTGTTCTGAACTAAGTAATGTCAAGAATAGTTTATGAAGTAAAGCGAATATGAAGGAATGTTATTGATGCCGTAATTGGTGCTAAGTATGAAAAATAACCCATCGGAAACTTGATTGGAATGATTACACACCAAACCCACTAAACACGTCTTTTATCCAAAAAATAATTGAACTGCCGGTTATATCTCCGTTCGTATTAAATCATCTGATTTTCACGCCAAACTGTCTTTTGTTTTTGGACCTAGGTAACTTGAGTAATTAAGTCCGCTGGGGTGTTTCTACACCTAATGCCCTAAAACCAACTGGTTTGGGTGCATTGGCCCAAAGCTCGCTAAGAAGCCTAGAAAGTCCAGTTTAAAACAAAGTCAAGCAAGTGTTCTCTCCGAGTTAAAATTCCTAACGGTTCTTTGTGTGAGAATAATCTTGATAAAAGACAGGCTTTTATAAAAATTTTAACGGAGATATGAAGGTTTTATTCTATGATAAAGACTATTGCACGTTCACAGAGGTGTGTATGAAATGAAAACAAGAAAAAGGTGGAGTGAAAAATACGACTTAGTTTCCTGTTATGGAAGATAGAAATTCTGAAGTTGATACCTTACTGGAAAACGAAACTTGAAAAATGCTTAACTCTTTATAAAACTTATGTGATCCTTTTAAAATTGTTATCTGGGCTTTATTGTGAGACATGATGACTTTATTCGACCTTTCGGGAACTTAACGACACTATTTGCACTGCACGTAAATACATATATCAGCTATAGTTAACTTCAAAGGAGAGTTATCTTTCAGGTTTTCAAAATCTAAACATAAGATTTAGTCATTCCTATTTTTTTTCAAACAAAAACCGTCGAAATGTTGAATCAGAGTTCTTTCATAAGCTAACTTGACAAAAAGGTTTTTATATTTTTATAAAATTTTCAAATTTTTATGGATTTTATGGATATTAATATGCAGATGCAAAATATACATGCGAAGGTAAGAAATGCGTACCGAGCGTACCCCCAAACTTAAACTGGACAGTGTCCTCACTGTCGTTGCATGAAGAGAGTAGTTGGAAGGTTCAAAATTGTCGGTTAGCAATATACAAATTTTTATTTGTTTTTTTTTTTTAGAAAAGAAAAAGAATATACACAAAAATAAACAAAAAGGTTTGTACATACCCCCAAACTTATTTGGAACAGTGTCCACTGTTCTTGGCTGGATAACCGAAGTTTGGAGGTAGGCAGAGGAAGATCATGCAAGGTAAACCGGCTCCTGTAAGAACAGGAGCTCCTCTGTTGGTTCGGCGCTAAGGTACGGTTTGCATCGGTGTCCATTCACCTTGAAGAGTGAACCGTCCTTTGGATTTTCCAAATCCACAGCGCCCTGCGGATACACATTCCGCACAAAATACGGCCCTTTCCAGCGAGATCTCAGCTTTCCAGGATGGAAGTGAAGTCGGGTGTCGTAAAGCAGTACCTGCTGACCAGGTACGAAGGTTTTGCGCAAAAGGTGTTTATCGTGAAACACCTTCGTTCGATTCTTAACGACAACCGCGTTATCGTAAGCCTCATCCCTAAGCTCGCTCAGTTCGTTCAACTGCAGCTTCCGATGGCTGCCCGCATCATCAAGAGACAGATTCAACTCCTTTATCGTCCAAAATGCGCGATGCTCGATTTCGACAGGAAGGTGGCAGGCTTTTCCGTACACAAGCCGATAGGGAGACATTCCAAGGTCGGTCTTATAAGCGGTTCTAAATGCCCAAAGGGCATCAGTGAGTTTCAGAGACCAATCCTTACGGTTCTTGGAAACCGTCTTCTCCAGTATCTGCTTGATTTGCCGATTCGAAACTTCGGCCTGCCCGCAGGTTTGGGGGTGGTAGGGCGTAGAGAGCTTATGATTTATGGAGTATTTCCGCATCAAGGCTTCGAAAGTTTTATTGCAGAAATGACTTCCATTGTCGCTAATGATCGCTCGGGGGTGCCCAAACCGTGAGAAAATGTTTTCTTTAAGGAACCTAACGACAACCTTGTTGTCGTTAGTCCGGCTGGGCACAGCCTCGACCCATTTAGAGACGTAATCAACAGCTAGAAGAATGTATAAGTTCCCAAAAGAGCTGGGAAACGGCCCCATGAAGTCTATCCCCCACACATCGAAAATCTCCACAACCAAGATCGGTTGGAGCGGCATCTCGTTCCTCCGGGATATCCGGCCCAAGTGTTGGCACCGGGAGCAAGTCTTGCAATAATCGTGAGCGTCTTTGAAAAGTTGTGGCCAGTAGAAACCACATTGCAAGATCTTCTCAGCTGTCTTTCTGGGCCCAAAATGCCCGCCACACGCTTGATCGTGGCAAAATGACAGCACACTCTTGAATTCCTCATCAGGGACACACCGACGAATAATCTGGTCGGGACAGTACTTGAACAAGTAGGGTTCGTCCCAGTAAAAGTGTTTTACTTGGGATAAGAAGCGAAGTCTGTCCTGACGTGACCATTCGGTCGGTAGCAATCCCGTGGCCAAATAGTTCACAATATCTGCGAACCAGGGTTCGCAAGATACTGTCAAGAGTTGTTCATCCGGGAAAACGTCATTGATCGGAATTGGAAGCGAAGGCGAAGAAGGAAGTCGTGAGAGATGGTCGGCAACTACGTTTTCACATCCTCGTTTGTCCTTAATGACAAGGTCAAACTCTTGAAGCAAGAGGATCCAACGGATTAACCGAGATTTGGCATCTTTCTTCGCAAAAAGATGGCGCAGAGCTGAATGGTCAGTGTAGACAATGACTGGAGAGCCGATGAGGTAGGGCCTGAACTTTTCTAAAGCAAATACAACAGCCAAGAATTCCTTCTCAGTTGTTGTATAGTTAAGTTGGGCGTCGTTCAGGGTTCGGCTTGCGTAATAGATTACGTGCGGCATCTTGTTGATGTGCTGTCCAAGGACAGCACCGATGGCAAAGTCGGATGCATCGCACATGATCTCGAATGGGTGCGTCCAGTCAGGAGAAGAAAGAACGGGAGCAGAAGTGAGTGAGCGTTTTAGTGACTCGAATGCAGTCACACAGCTCGAGTTGAAGTCGAAAGGCGTGTCCTTGGCCAGCAAAAGTGTCAAGGGCCTAGCAATCTTGCTAAAGTCCTTGATAAACCGTCTGTAGAAACCGGCATGGCCAAGGAAGGCTCGGATATCTCTGACGCAACGGGGAGGAGGCAGATTGGAAATGACCTCAATCTTTGCTTTGTCAACCTCTATGCCATTTTGCGAGATGATATGTCCTAAGACAATACCTTCGCGCACCATGAAGTGGCATTTCTCCCAGTTCAAAGTGAGATTTTTGTCCTTACATCGGGTAAGGACAGCGTCAAGATGCAGCAAACACTCGTCAAAGGAGTCGCCGAAGATGGAGAAGTCATCCATGAAAATCTCCAGAAATTTTTCCACCATGTCCGAGAAAATACCCATCATACACCGCTGGAAGGTAGCGGGCGCATTGCATAACCCAAAGGGCATGCGACGATATGCAAACGTGCCGAAAGGACAAGTGAAAGTGGTCTTGTCCTGGTCTTTTTCGGCGATGAGAATTTGATTATAGCCAGAGTAGCCATCAAGAAAACAATAGTACTCATGTCCGGCCAATCGTTCAAGCATCTGGTCAATGAAGGGTAGCGGAAAGTGGTCTTTCCGCGTTGCGGCGTTGAGTTTTCTGTAATCAATGCAAACTCGCCACCCAGTTTGGGTGCGAGTAGGGATTAACTCATTCGCCTCGTTGGTTATGACCGTGATGCCTGACTTCTTGGGGACAACGTGAATGGGGCTAACCCACTGGCTATCAGAGATAGGGTAAATGATACCACTATCTAGACATTTGACGATCTCCTTCTTCACAGCCTCCTTCATGACTGGATTAAGACGTCTTTGTGGATCCCGGGCTGGTTTGGCATCATCCATCAGATGAATGTGATGCTCAACGATGAGGGGACTAATCCCCTTGATGTCCGCCATGGACCAGCCAAAAGCTTGCCTGTTGCTGTGCAAGACCGCGAGAAGGGCTTTCTCTTTCTCGGGAGCTAGAGAAGCCGAGATGATGACAGGGAGGGTCTCGTTCTCACCTAAGTAAGCATACTTAAGGTGAGACGGCAACGGCTTGAGTTCGAGCATTGGAGGTGAAATGATGGAAGGCAAGACCGGTGCAAAGGTCTCGAACTCAAAGAACTCCAGCAAAGGTTCAAAGCGAGTGTAGGCAACCGAGTTGGATGGTTCAGGTAACTCATCCGGAAAGTCGAAAGATTCAAACTCGGGTTGTGCGCGGCTAAGATCGTTCAAGAACGTGAAACACTCGTATTCGTTGTCGGGCGCAGAAGCAGCAGCAGGTTCGAAGAGGAACGCACTAGTGGCGTCAAGATTATCATGTTCAAACAGAAACTCCTCGAATTCACACTCTTCGGGGGTGATCTCCTGGATCGAGCAGACATCCAGTATATGAGCATTAGGTTCGGCGGGCTGATTCCCTAACCTAAAAATGTTGAGTTCAATTGTCATATTTCCAAAAGAGAGGTTCATTGAACCATTGCGACAATTGATCACAGCATTTGAGGTTGCGAGAAATGGGCGACCGAGTATCACCGGAATTTGATTCCGGGGGTTAGCTACAGGCTGTGTATCTAAGACAATGAAGTCGACGGGGAATATGAAGTCCCCGACTTTTATTAACACATCCTCTAGCTCACCCCTAGGATGGGTGATCGATCGGTCGGCCATCTGGAGAGTGCAGTGTGTGGGTTTCAGCTCTCCGACGCCTAATTGTTCGTATACTGAATACGGAAGCAAGTTAACACTGGCACCAAGATCTAATAGTGCGCGGTTGATGTTCTTATCCCCAATAGTAATTGAAATCGTAGGACAGCCAGGGTCCTTCCATTTTTGTGGTAAAGATTGGGTAAGGGCATCACTCACAGCACTAGCCAAGAAAACTTTCTTGGGTACCTGAGACTTCCTCTTTTTCGTGCACAAGCCCTTTAAGATTTTCGCGTAAGACGGGACTTGTTGGAAAGCATCTAAAAGAGGAATGTTAATGTTAACTTGCTTGAATAACTCCAAAATCTTCTCCATTTGTGGATTTTGTTTGTTAGACCTCAACCGGTTTGGAAATGGAACATTTTGAAAATTGGTTGAGTCTAATGCTGGAGGAGGAGATTTTGGAGTTGGAACGGATCCCAGAATAGGTGTTTTCGTGGAGTGAGAAGTGGGTCCGTTCAGAGCAGAAGAAGAAGAGGGAGAGCCTTGTGAAGAACGGAGAATAGGCTCGGAAGACGAAGAAGAAGAAGGAGAAGAAGAAGAAGCAGCGGCCGGGGCATCATCGTTGATCCGTTTGCCAATGTTGTTTGGCAGCATCCTCCCTGATCTCAGTGTGGTCACGGCACTCACATTATGGTTTTGTTGTTCAAGAGCAATATGTGCATTATGTGGGTGACCGGGATTTGGAAGTGGCTGGGACGGGAGCTTCCCCTTCTCTCGCTCGTTCAAGGCCGCGTTCAGTTGTGCAATCTGGGCCTCGATGGTCTTGATGCTTTGCCCGTGTGCGGCAGTGTGTTGCACTAAAGATTGAATCGAAGACTGGATGTTGGCGGTGGATTGGGTCGACTGTTTAACGAACGCCTCCAGACTTCGCTCGAGCGAGGAAACCTTATCGTTGTTGGACGGAACAAAGTTGTTGTTTGGTGGAAAAGAGTTGTTGGGTGCAAAGTTGTTCGTCTGGTTTTGGTAAGGTTGGGGTTGGAAGGGCTGCTGATACTGATGCTGAGTTTGTTGTGGCGCTTGTTGTTGCGGTGGAGGGGCCCTTTGGAAATTGTTTCCCTGGAATTGATTCTGATTCTGATTCCAGGCGAAATTGGGGTGGTTCCTCCAACCGGGATTGTAGGTGGAAGAGTATGGATCATTCCTCGGTCTTTGCTGGAAGGCAGCATTAACCTGATCCTGTCCTTGCGAGGGTGGATTGTAAGGACACTCTTCGGTCAAGTGGGAAGGATCGGAACAACAAGCGCAGATGGTACGAAGGGGGAGAACAGGTGTGGGGGCAGGAGCAGAAAATTTGCTCTCTATCGCTTCAAGCTTTCGTGTTATTGCAGCCATTTCAGCTTTCATCGCAATAGAGACATCGAGTTGGTGGATTCCTACCCTAGACTGACCGGTAGAAGTGGAGGTAGAAGAAGAAGAAGTCGGTCTAGTGCTCTCCCACTGTAGCGTTTGCTCCGCAAGATCGTCAAAGAACTGCCACGCTTCCTCGTCAGATTTGGATAGGAAGTGGCTCTGACAGATGGTTTCCAGCAACTGCTTCGTTGCTGGGTTCAGTCCCTCGTATAAGGTTTGGCAGAGCTGCCATTTCTCTATTCCGTGGTGAGGACACTGAACAAGAAGGTCTTTGTATCGGTCAAAGCACTTCCAGAAGGGTTCAGAAGGAAGCTGGGAGAATTGGTTGATTTCATTTCGAATTCTTGCGGTCTTATGATTTGGGTAGAATTTTTTCAGAAACGCTTTAACAAACTCGTCCCAGCTGGTGATTGAGTGGGAAGCGGTGCTATACAGCTATTTTTCTGCGAGATCGCATAAAGTGAACGGAATGACCCGTAGACGTATAGCATCGTCCGACAGCTGGGTTGTTTTCATCATGGCACAGACATTTTGAAATTTGTTGATGAAGATATAGGCATCTTCAGATTCAAGCCCATGAAAACGTGGAAGCATGTTGATGAAATGGGGCTTAATTTCAAAGTTGTCCCCATTGGCCGGAGGAAGAGAAAGACAGGTGGGAAGTGCAGAACGGGTAGGGTAGAAACGATCCTGGAGCGCAATTCGCTGCGGCGCTACAACAGGCGGAGGTGGTGGAAGATTGGTCTCTGTAGGAGGTGGAGCCAATCCAGGGGTGGTCAAAGAGATGTTCGGATTAAATCCCGACATCGCGGAAGAAGAGGTTGGTGAAGGTGAAGGTGAAGGTGAAGGTGAAGGTGAAGAAGTATGAACAGAATTCCGGTCAACGTCGGAGTTGACCGGCAAAGGAAGGGGTGAAAGAGGAGTGGACGGAGTATCGACTTCGGAGTCGATCGCGTAGTCGGTCGCGACTAACGTAACGCGGACAAGACGGACGCTAGTGTCCCGAGTCCAAGCGGACATACACTAAACGAGTTTAGTATAGTCAAAGCGGAGAAGGTGAGGGGAAGAAAACGTCAATGAAGAAAGGCGATGGGTGTTGGGTGAAAATGGATTTGGCGACAAAAGGGCAAGTTTTTATAAAAGTTTTTTTTTTGATTTTTTTTTTGTTTTTTGTTTTTAGAAAGAGATTTACAGAAGTATGTACGGAAATACGGCTTAAGCAATCACAAACAAGATATGCACAATCACACCTAGATCTAGGGTAACCTAGGTCTACTAGACCTGCTCCTGAACTTGATTGTCGAAGTTAAACAGTGTCGAGAAACGGACTTAAAAATACACTGATCACGAGGCCAGGTAAGTGCAGAGATAAGGGGAGGTTGTCCAACGCTTTCGCGAAGTTCCTTAATTAAATAACCCTTTCTCTTTCGGCGGTTGCGCCTTTAACACTTTCCTAGACACCCCGTAAACAATATACGGTTAAGCGAGGTTCTAAACACGGTTTATCTTCTCCTAATGAGCGCGAAGTCCTTAGGGCTGAAGTCTAGTATTTTTTAATTTACAATGGACAATGCATATGCTTTAGTGATTTCCGGGGTCCTGGGAAGGGTGATGAAATCCCCACCCAATCTGGATTGGTCTCAAGCCCCTTAAGTCCGTATTAAAGAATGCAAAACAGTAACAAATCAACTGCAAACAATTTTTATTTGCGGCGCAAAGAATCCTGCACAAGAACAGTTTATTGGAAGGGGGAGAAGAGTTTGCGCAAAGAAGGCTGCAGAAAACACAGTTCAGTGGAGCTCAGAGGAGTGGAGAGAGGCAGAGGGACTTACAGAGAAAAAATTGCACCCTGAAGGCACAACTTGGCCGCGTTTTCGCGGCCAAACACCTACTTTGGCCGCGGATCCGCGGCTAATCTGAGGAATTGGGGCTCTGCAAAATTTGTATGTCCTCTGTTGTGTGTCCTCTGCTTGTCTGGATGTGTGGAATTCTGATGTGCTTACTGTATCTGCTCCAGATTTTGACAGTAGGCCGTATGCTTCGTTTTTTTTCGTCGTCGCGGTGTAGCCGCGAAATGTGGGTCTATCTTCCCACGTCTTTGGCACTGTACTTGAACTCCGTATTTCCAACGTCTTAGGCGTCGAACTTGAGCTTCGTATTTCCTGCACACTTGCACAAAAACTAATCAAGAATAACAAGATGATTTTTACAAAGTATATTTTTTTTTTGTTTTTTGGTTGTTTTTATATTCACAAATTAACCCGAAATTACACAAGGAAATAAACTACCGTCTCCCCGGCAACGGCGCCATTTGATTGTTAGGATACGTGCGTGTTCAAGTTCTAGTTTAAATACCGCAATCAAGACGGTTTCGCTTGTAGCTAGCCGGTTGAGTACGGGTCGTCCGCAGGGAGATGGTTGTCTTTTTCAAAGTGTTTTAACGAGTTAAGTCCGGTTTTTAGATTTTGTAGGATTATCTAAGTGTTGAGTTGATATTTAAAGAGAGCTTGTTAAGGTTAGGATTAGGTTAGTTTGAGTTAGGAGTCTCCACATCTTTCGTTGCCCCACTTAATATCGGTGTTACGGTAATCGGCAACAACGGGGATTAGCACGACTAGGAAGGAACTTGCGAGTATAAGCTAGGCTTTCCAACGCATAGTCCTTCCTTTTGGTGCTTGTCCGTCCGTTCTTGGCTCTTATCCATAACCTCCGGTTAATTCAACCACAACCGGTCTCACTACGGAATCACCGCTATCATGTAGGATAGGGTGCCGTAAGGAGCGGATTGTGGTTCAATTAACGGGAGTTGATTTAAGTTGTTAGGCAAGGAAAGAGTGAGAGAGATTTCCTTCTCTCAAACTTCCCTTATCCTACCCTAACAAGTATAGAACTACTCACACTTCATAATACGGAAAAACAAAACAAACAAAAGAGGAAGATAGAAAGAAGGAGACCAGAAGAATACGACTAACTATTTGCGACCTCACCTTGGCGAGGATCAAGCGTAAGTATCATTGTCGTATGTAAGGATAAAGAAAAAGAAAGAAGAAAGAAACAATCGAACAAATAACAACAACTACTTAACAATTAAAATTACAATACATTACAACAAGTAAAAGAAAGAGACAAGCATGATAAAAAGGTCTTCTTTATTCATCACTCTTCACTCAAAAGCTCACTACAAGTTTAATGGAGAAGAGGTGAGAAGAGGAAGAAGAACAAGACTAAAACTTGGCAAAAAAATGAGAATACAAAAATTGACCCTTTCTTCACAAAATTCTGGGCTATTTATAGGCCAAGAAATGAAACCCTAGGGCAACCACCAGAACCCTGAAGAAATGACCAAACTGCCCCTGAAAAGTCTCTTCCTGAACTGCCTGTACGGCCGCGGATCCGCCGCCTATAGCCCGCTATGGCCGCGGATCCGCGCCCCTCTTGTCGACTTAGGGTTAGGTCTTCTGTGCACGTTTCCTGTTCTCCTGTCCCCTCTTGTCTGGTGTGTGTATTTTCTGATAATTCTTTCCCAATTCTTCCAGAATTTATATTAAGCAAAGGTGGACTTTTTTGTGGTTGATTTCCTCGAGCTCCGCGTAGATCTCTTGGGTTTGGTGTTGCCTTTGTGCTTTGTGCATGAAGGTGACATTGATTTGACATTTTGTCTTCCTAAACCGGTATTTGGCAACATACGGATGAAGAGCGGAGACCGTGTTTTTTCTGTGGTTGGCAGGAACCCGGATTTTGTCGTGTTTTCCATGAATTTCACCGTTTTGGAACCGAGAACCTGTATCCTGTAATTGACTAGAAAACACGGCTCAAGAGTATCTACGGATATGCAATGTGATAAAAATTGGGCGGTATGAAAATGCAAAAATCTGATATGAACATAACACTTGGAGCGTTTGGCGTTGAGCGTTAGCTCTGATTAACTTTGTGCTCTGAGAATTAAATTCTTGTTCATAGGAGACTTTGTCTTACAGATCTAAGAGCTAAGTTCTTATTTTAATAGAAAATGTTACAATCTCTTCTGTTTTTGTGAAAAACTTTGTCTTCGTTTTATAGATCTGTGATCTAAAGAGGACTAAGTTTTTCTCCCTTTCTTTTTATGATGAGATGTTATGATCTCTTTTTATGAAAGACCTCTATCTTATAGATCTATGATCTAGAAAAAGAACTAGGTTCTTCTTCTTTTGATGAGATGCTTTGATCTCTCTGTTTTATTTACTTTGAAGAAATTTTTCTTCCGAGAGCTTACTCTTCTCTTTGAAATTTCTCAAAGTTTTGGGGGGTTCCTCTGTAAAATACTTGAAGTCCATGGTCCTTTATATAGGGGAGGCTGATTTGTTGAACCAGTTAAGGAAATCTTTCTCTGATTGATTGGGGATGTTTCCCCACCATTGGATCTTTGATCCTAAGGCTTCTGTTTTATAGAAGACATCTTTTCTTATTATTTAACAAGATTGGGAAATTATTTTCCCATACAGAGATTATTCTGTATCTTGGTGATTTTTAATCACCATTGGATCTTTGATCCAACGGTGCTCTGATTTACAAAGAACAACCTTTCTTGTTTGGAAAGATTTGAGGAGTATTTCCTCAACAGAATTAAATTCTGTAATTTGATGATTTATTCATCTCAGTTGGATCTTTGATCCAATGGTAGAGAACATTTAGTTCTAGCGCTTGGCGCTCTCATGCTTTGCACGTGAGGCACTGCCTCAGAGTCTTTGACTCTTAGCGCTGGTGCACTTGATGCTAGCGCTCTCGTGCCTTGCACGTGAGGCGCTGTCTCAGAGTTTTTGACTCTTGGCGCTAGCGCTCATGGCGCTCTCGTGCTTTGCACGTGAGGCGCTGCCTCATTACTGAAGGTGTATTTTCACCTTCTTTCTCCGCTTTTCCTGAGTCAAACTTCTATTTCCCAGAGTTTGGAAATAGTTCCATTATGCACAGCATTTTCTGTGCGTAGACTTAAATGTCTCCCTTTATAATCTGAAGCAATACTTCTCTTCTCTCTCATTTTCAGAGAATCATTTTAGCAGATAAGAGCTATGGCTTGTAATCGTCCACATGCTCGCCGGCAATCATAGGAGGTGTCTATTGAGGAAATCGTTCCTCGTTTTGCTGCACGCTTGGTGGACCCTGCTCTTACGGATGACCAATGCGATACGGTGCTGTACGAGCTCATAACTCATAGAGGATTTCCTCTCCCCATCGGCTCCATTTGGCTTCGTATGGTCTTCTTATCCGTGCTCGACGACATTCCTCCTCATCCAGCAGAGGTGACTCCGGCAATGCTCGATACCGCAGAGGACAAGATCGAGTGCTTTCACTAGGCACTTTTGATTACCACAGCTCTGAGGGATCGCTCTGTTCAGCTGCTAAGCCAGATACGGGCTCAGCGGGTCGTCATGTCTGTCTTCGCTGATGGGCACGGTGCTGACCGTTGGAAAGCGACTGTTCGTGAAGATCGCCGCTTTGACATGGTGGAGAAGGCAGATAGGGAGTTAGATAATTTTATCCATAGTTTTGTGAATCCCTATACTTTCGATCCCATGTTTGGTGATCTATTTCCGGTAGAATAAAATGTTCAATTAAATGCTTTCTTTTTATCGTTGACCACCAAGTGCTCCCTTTCTAACTCCTGTTCTTCCTCTGATGTGTGCATGTGCGCATATGAATGAGCCTGATTTCACACATTTCTATAAACGAAACTTAAACCGGTATAAACAGGCACAAATAGCTCTTGGCCGAAGATTTTGGCGGGAACAAGAACAATCTTTCTTTGTTTAGAAAGATTGGGGAAATATATTCCCAAAAATAGAGTTTAATTTTATCATCGGATTTTTGATCCAACCGAGAATATCTTTCTCACTTGGAAAAATTAGGGAGATATTATTTCATAATAGAATTTAATTCTATCATTTGATGATTTATCATTACCATTGGATCTTTGATCAACGGCTCTGTTTAATAGAGAATATCCCAAGTTTTAGGGAAGTAATTTCCATGTAGAATTTAATTCTACCCGCTCTTAATTTAGGCGCTGGCGCTCACGTGTTATGCACGCGGACGCCACTCAGGCGCTCTTGTGCTTTGCACATTGGCGCTCTCGTGAACTTCACGTACGGCGTCACTATATGATTTAATCCTATAAGTGGTCAGCGCTGGCGCTCACGTGGAGAACACGTGAGGCGCTGCCTTATTGTGTTTAATTATTAGGGGAACAAATAGTTCTAGATTATTACAATATCCCTTCCAGCATTCCAATCCATCACCGATATCTTTACATCCAAATTTCCTCGAGAAGAATGATCTTATAGAATGTGACGTATCTGTGGAAAAGCGCTCAAGCATGTCTCTTACAGCTAGTTTGTCAGCGCTCATTCTGACTTCCTAACATGCATATTATGTGTATGACTACTAAGGAAGTACCTAAATGATGAAATAAATTTTAGATTATTGACGTGTATATTAAGTGTGACTGTGTGTTAAACAACTAAATATTAGATTTCACAGAATTATCCTAAATGATGTAAATTTGTATGGTATTTGTTTTTATTCCCCATCTATAAATGGTGTGCGTTAATATTTTGTATATATGATGTGTTGATATTTATGTTGTATCTAAAGTCTGATATTTGTTTACTGTAGATGATGTAAATTTATAAAAAAATGAAGTATATTTTAGGTTAAAATTTTAACCGCTACTTAAAATAGCGGTTATATTCTCTAGATAATTTTTGATCACTCCAAGCAAAAGTTAACCGCTATTTAAAGCAGCGGTTATATTAACCAGATAATTTTGAGATTAGTCCAGGCAAAACTTAATCGCTACTTAAAACAACGGTTATATTCTCCAGATAATTTTGAGATCACACCAGGCAAAATTTCACTCGAGGATAAATTTAACCGCTATTTAAAACAGCAGTTACATTCTCCGGATAAAATGTTACCGCTACTTACAGAAGCGGTTATATTCTCCAGGTAATAGTTAACCTCTGGTTTAAGTAGCAGTTAAGTTTTGGCTCAGTGAGTGTTTGAGGTCTCTGACTATTTAACCTTTGTTTTAAGTAGCGGTTAAATTTGAGCTCACACAATGAGTTGATACCATACTTATTTAGCCGCTGAATTAAGTAGCGGTTAAATCCTCTGCACCAAAAAATTTAACAACAATATTGATTGACATAACCAATGTCAACAACAACATTAATTCACACGCCAATATCAACAGCTAATACTGAATTGAGTATCATTCCATTACATCAAATATCATTCATTTACAACAAATGTCATTCATTTGCCTAAAAAAACAAAAAAGGCTTTTCTTTTATCAAACATCATTCATTTACATAAAAAATCATTCATTTACATCGAATATTATTCATTTACAACAAGTTATTTTGAATAACTAGATGGTTCGTTCAAGTCCCATGACGGACTCGGTTGATCAGGATGGATGTCTTCTACATGTTGTGTTGGTATTCTCAGACAAGTTCTTTTGTTATGAAATGTTAATCGGCCGCATCCTCCACATACCCTCTTCTTCTTTTTTTTATCACTATTTTTGTTATCGAACCAAGATTTCAACCGATTCTTTTTACGATCCCTAGGATTAGATTGCAAAGGATTTTGAATTTTTGAAATATCATCTTTCATGGATTTAAAACCATCTGTTGCTTCATCTACCAAGTCTTCTTTCACACTCGGTATTTCAACTGGAAGTTCGGATAATCGCATCGCAAGTTTGGACATTTCCGCAAGCATAATTTTATTTCCGGTCTTTGACACAGCACCTTTCACGGCAAGTAGATTGAACTCTTTACATAAATGACTATACTGTGACATTTCATTCATCTGTACAGAAGGTGGTACGACACTCGTCATGATAATATTTTAATTAATATTTCTCGTCCATCTTGGCAAAATATATTCAGATGGTATGCTATTCACAAACTCTGATTATATGCCTACATAATAGTCCGGTTGATTCAAAATGATTGCAAATGCACTTGGAAAATTACCCTTTTATCGTATATTGGACATAATATACTTTTTGCTTGTCTTTCATTGAACCATGTAGCACGTTGCGAACTTTATATCTTGTTGTCCCGTCGACTTTTGAAACTTTCTCGATATTAAATGATTGACGTGGCCTTTTGGATCCGTTTTGCCGCTGTCGAACGTTTTTTCCGTTCTTTGACTTGTTTTTGCCTATGCGTCGGGCCTTTTTCTCGTCTTGGGAATGCACGGCGGGCTGATGGCGAAGGGCATCGTCATCCTCCGTGGCCTGCTGAAGGACGCGTTGCGTCTTGGCTTTCTTGTAAATGGCCATTTCGCGGCTGTGGTCATCCTGAACCCTTTGACCTGCTTCTCTTATTAGCTTGTCAATCTGTTCTTCAAATGACGGACTCGGCATTTTTATAACAGGACCTCGTTCTGGTTTAGCGTCAGCATCTTTTAAGAGAGCATCTTCTTCTTCATCAAGGTCCTTTATGACATGGCAACCATGGAATCGCTCCTGTTTCTCGGACTGGACATATCCAAGTCCAATCGTTTCCATTTTTCCGTTGGGCAATTTTCGCTGTGTTCCGGGGACGTTCCAAATCCTGTTGTAGAACTGAGCTTGTCGAGGAGTCTGTTTGAATGGTATGCCTTAGCATCTTAATAACCTTTTCAATCCCTCGGTGTAATACCTGGGCAGACGAATGGGTTGGAGCCTGTCGAGCGCAGGATCGGGACCATGCCAGACTTCTCTTTCGACTTTAGTCTCCGTGGATCGATAGAATAGGATCGCCTTTTCACCTCTTCGCCTGGGAGGGACGTAGAATGTCTGCAACTCTTGCACACGATATGTTTCCAGTGCATCAAGCTCTCTGTAAGTGTTGTTACGGAACCATGGCGATTTGCAAGCTCTGATCATCTCCAGTGAAGGCTTGCGCTGATGGACGGACCGAGAATACGACATTGGTTTCATCTTCGGAGTCGCTACCAAGGACCAAAATCGGAGCGGATGGTCCAGATTTATCATTCCGCTTCTGAGGCTGTCCCAAGTAGACTATTTCTTCGTCCTCTTCAGTATCACTTCCGAAGACCGGAATAGTGGTGATAGTTTTTTGTTTGTTCTCGGGTTTGCGACATCTCTCTGTGTCTTCAAAGTCTGGTAGGAAGTACTTGGCATCTTCATATTTGCGAACTTCGTTCACGGAGAATGGGTTTAGTTCCCCCGTCACAGTATACTCGAGACCATCTTTGAAGTACTTCATACACTGATGTTTTGTAGAAGGGATGATATTGTACTCGTTTAACCATGGCCTGCCGAGCAAAGCGTTGTAGCAAGTCTTGGCGTCAATGATATGAAACTTGATAACAGTGACGAGCGTCCCGAAGCGTAACATCAGTATTATGGACCTGAGCATCTGTGATGACTGGGAGTCGAAGCTGGAGATAGTGATTTTATCCCGAGCGAGGTGTTGAACGCTCATACAGATTTCTTTTAGCACCCTCACATTCAGGAGATTGACAGAGGACCCATTGTCAACTAAGATTTTCCCTATCTTGATGTCATGGCAGTACCCGGTGACATACAGGGGATCGTTATGCTCGCACGTTCCGAGAAGGAGATCTTCATCACCGAAAGTGACGTCAGCTGTGTGCACTTCTTCCAGCTCGTCCTTCATCTTTTCTTCGGCAAGAAAAGCTTGAAACTGGTCAGGCTCTTGTAGTGCCTTGATCAGAGCATCTCACTCCTTTTTAGACAACAGAAGGGCATCGAGAATGCTTAGCTGCGAGGGTTTCTTTCTCAGGTGTACCAGAACATTGTAATCCACCTTGTTTTTCTTGGGCGGGTCCTTGGCTGCGAGCTCTTCGACGACTCGGTCATCGAGGGTGATATCCTCAGGGACTTTTTCCTTCCCTTTATCTTTTTTGTTCGATCCCTTGTTTGTAGGTCCGAGATTCCTCTCGAGCAACGTACGGTTGCGCAGCTGAATATTCTCACAGTTCTTCGTCTCTTCTTCTTTTCCTGAGGTGGATTCTTTGAAGAGAGGGCCGAGGGCTATTTTTTCATCAGAATCGCTCCCGAAGGTGAGAAGTTGCGATCCCCAGCATCAACCATGTGACAGTTGCCGACAGTTCTTTTACGCTCATCTGTCGTGCTTCTCCGTTCCCGACGAGCTTTGCGCTTTATCCGCTTGAAATGATGTCGATGAGCGACGTACCCTTGCCACCAGTTTTTAAAGGCCATGCACTCTTCGGTAGGGTGTGTAGTCCTCTGATGGTATAAGCAGTAGTTAGGGTGTGCATCCGCTTCATCAGGGTGTATACTGCCAGGAGTATTTCCTTTAGGAGATGGTTGCTTCATTCCCATTGACAGGGTTTTAGTGAACCGTTTCCTTGCCTTAAGTTTGCTTTCGTCTGCTGCGGGCGTGCTTCGATCTGGTTGGAGCACTCTGCTACTCATCCCCGCCATGACTTCTTCAGCTTGATGCCGACGCCTGGCTCTTTCGAATATGGCAATTTCACGTTGCTGATCAGCTTTGCACTTCTGACGGGCTTCGTTCAGCAGCATGTCGATTATCTCGTCAGACGGTTTGAAAATTTTTGGCACCGCTCCTTTCCCCAGCTCCTCTATGTTGTCTTCTAATGTCGAGTAAGCTTCTTCTATATTTATGGGCGAATGAGAGATCATGTGACAACTTGCCACATAATCCTCGAATTCTTCTGACGAGTCGTCTCCATCGTCATTGTCGTTTTCTTCGCTCTCAAGGATGTTGTTGAGAAATTCTTGGAGCGTGATTGGGGTTCGCGCCTTCTGATTATATTTTTCCAGTGCGTCAATCTTCTTTTGCAGGTCCGTGCGCTTGTCATCAAGCTTCACGTGCTTTTTGGTCTTCTTCTTCCTTTTCGAAGATTTTGACGGCTGGGCCCGGGCGTTTTGCCCATCGCTACCAATTCTTGGCGCCGGGCATGGTTTGAGCATTCCCTCAATGACCTCGGGTTCCAGCGGGCTTTTCTACCTAATCGACGGGCATGTTTGAAGATCCCTCAGTATTCTTTTTGTTTTGGCTGAAAAGGCGACCTCCCATGGAGCTTCTTTTATAAATGAGCATGATGCCCCTGGCGTGTCTACCCTTTTAGGAGCGTGCGGCTGCGGCGGGCTTACCTTCCAGTTCTCGGATAGTACAAATTTGCCCTGTTGGTATTGGTCCTCGATACAGCTTTTGAAGATGAAGCAATCTTCAATTGGGTGGCCTACTACTCGGTGGTAGAGGCAGTAATTGGGATTGTTGACGTCACCTGGCTGCAGTGGGCATCTCGGATCTGGCAGAATGATGAGCCTGTTGCGCACAGCCTGTTCGAACAGTCTCCTTGTCTTATCCTGAGGGAACGAGCAAGGACGTTTTAACTTTTCGTTGATAAATCGCTGTCTGTCTTTTTGGTGATCAGCTGGTTTTGGACCACTCGGCTGTTGCTGAGCATTGGCGACGAAGGTCGTTTTCCCTTTCCCTTTTTCATTCCGAGGCTCCGTCTTTGAAGAGTAAGGCCTATGGCCCATTTGATCCATTTGGGCTAGCTTGTCAATCAAGGCCTGGAAGGTGGTTGGCTTGAAAAACATCATGAATTGGGATATGGTCGCCTGCGGATCGAGGGTTCCCACAAACATGCCTACTTCAGGAGCTTCTTCTATGCGCTGTTCGCATTTCGACCATAGGTTGCGCCACCGAATTGCATACTGAACCCATGTCTCCCCTGGCTTCACTCGGGCATTGATCAACGCCGTGATTAGGGTGCGTTCGCTAGCGCTTGCGAAACGCTGAGTGAATAGCAACTCCATCTCCGTGAATGTTTTGACGGAGTCGTTGGGAAGCTCCGAATACCATTCGAAGGCCATCTCCGCCAAACTGCCGACGAATTGGCGAAGCAGCAGCTTATCGTCACCTCCAGTATTACCGCAGAGAGCCCTGAACTGGGCAACATGCTGATGGGGATTGCCTGTCCCCTTATATACATTAAATTTTGGAATTGTGTATCCTGGCGGGTACTTAATCTTATCGTACCAGCTGGGATAGGGCCGCTCCGTTCTGACGACTTAGCCAGTAGTTTCATTTGCTTGATGGGCTCGTATCTGTTGAGTTATATAATCATTGAGCGCAGCTTTCAAGATTGTCTCCTCCTTTGCTGTTGAAAAGGCCGGAAGAGGGTTTGATGTCTCCCCTCTGTCGTCTTCAATGATCACCGGAGGCTCCTCCGCTGGGGGGTCTGGCTGGATTATCATGCCCACCATGTCCTGGAACAATAGCGCCATTTGTTTTATGTTGGCCGCTTGTTTCGCGGCTTCTTTATCTTTCTTCTTGAGCATTCTGCGGAGGAACTCGGCATCGGTTTCTTGCTCCTTGCGTTGCTCCGACGATGTCTCCGGGCTTTCTTTTGGCCCAGTGAGCGCGGTCATCTTTGTTAACATTTCCTGGAGCTTCTGTTGTTACTCCTGGGCCTTTTTTACGGACCGGGTGAGTGGTCGGTGACCTCCGGAAGTGCGGCTCTCCTCTTTCCTGGAAGCCATGTAAACAATATGCACCACCATGCCCCCAGACTTGGAGCGTCTGGGTTCAGTGCCCTTGAGATTCGTCGCAGGCATAGGGATCTTCTCCGCACTCTTCTTTTTATGGACGATTGAAGTTGAGGGGGCTGTTGATATAGGCACCCGTGTAGACGATACCTTTCGTGGCGTGGCAGAGGGATGGTCTTCCTTTTGTTGAATCTTTATTTTCTTCTGTCGGCGGGAGTAGTCCTTATCGATTACGGAGTCTTGGACTCTCTGCCAGACCTTATGAATTTTGGAGGACAGCCGCCGAGGGGGCTTCTCCAGCTCTGCCTTTGTAATATTTTCAACAGGTGAAGGAGACCTTTTTAATACGGTAATTGGAGAATTCTTGCGTACCCTCCTGAGCGGCTCAAAGCTGTTCCCAGTTGGAACAGCAGTATCAATTTCTACCATTGGAGCTGGTGGAGTTAGTCCAGAGGGAGAGCTGCCCCCAGTTTTCCTCACTCGGCGCCAGTGGCGACGTCAAGCATGTCTTGCAGATGGTACTGGCTCAGTTGCGGGGGTGGATCCATCATGCCCCCTGCTTTGAGGAGAGGCTATTGTGGGTGTCAGCCTGTTAAAGACTGACGTTCGTTGAGAGGGAATTTCCAACCTGTCGAAGACTACCTTTTGGGTAGGGGAAGCATTTTGGACGACTCCACTCGTAGAGGGGGTTGGAATGGCTAGTCTTGCGAAGACTGACCCCTTAGCAGGAGAAGCCCTTTTGACGACTTTTTTCCGTCGGAGTTGGAATGGCTATCCGCTTCGGGATGACTCGTTCAAGTATTGTAGGCTTCTTCATGGACCCACTGGAGCTCAGGCTCAGCCTGTCGAAGATTGATGCAGTAGACTTGGAATTGGACGGTTCACTGAGAGGGGCCGTGGTAGTGGTAAGCCGATCAAAGACCGACTTCTTTGGAGCTTCCTGTGACGGTATTGGACGCTGAAGCTTGCCGGTGGGATCATGGTTCCAAAGAACAGTCCAGTGGTGGCCTGAGTCACCTGTTCCACCAGCATGGCGAAGATGGAGGCCGCTTTGGACCCATAGGTCACTCCTCCAGCGGGGACGGAGTGAGAGTTGCTGTTGCAGTTGGTGCAGTTGGAAGCCATTTTATCTAGACGGGAGCAAGACACCAAATCTTAGTACCTTGAATCCAGGGGAAACCACATTAAACCGCGATTCATTCGCGAACACGAGACACGAAGTGTGGAGTGGAAAGAGGAAAAGGTCCCACCGGGCATTCCAGAATCTGTTTACCGCCGAAAGACCCGACCGGGACGTTGGGACGTCTGGCCTGAATTTTGAGGGCAGATGCTATTTGGTTTTATCTGTCCACCTCTCCAAAGATGCCAAGTTGATTTATGGTACCGTATATCGGAGGTTTAGACAGATGCGGCCGTTGTAGCAGATTCCGTCAGATTCCCCCTCGTGTACGAGGGGTTTTTGATTGTGGGGACGCTCTTCCCTACAGGCGCAAGCCCCTGCAGTTAATTACGCTACCGCATAGCGGTAACCACTTTCTCCTTCTCCAGATGGTCACTTCGTGTCTTGTGTGTTTGTTTTGTTTTTGGTTGCCCGTGGATTGTATACGGGGACTAATTTATGTTGTCGCCCATAGGGCGTGGATTAGTCTAAATCCGTATTGTTCTTAGATTTGGGTTTGGGTTGGTTTAAGGATCGTTAATATTGTTTTAGATTAAGATCAACTCGAACGTTTGTTGAGGATACGTTAGTCTAATTTTAGATTAAGATCTACTCAATTGGATTTTCTTTAGTTTATAAGGACATTGCGGTCCGTTGGGTTTAAGGACATCATAGTCCATGAGTTTAAGGGCCTCATAGTTCATAGTTTAAAGACATCATAGTCTATAAAGCTTAGTTTAAGGACGTTACGGTCCATTGGGTTTAAGGAAATCATAGTCTATGATTTTAAGGACCTCATAGTTCATAGTTTAAAGACATCATAGTCTATAGAGCTTAGTTTAGGAACGTTATGGTCCATTGGGTTTAAGGACATCATAGTCCATGAGTTTAAGGACCTCATAGTCCATAGTTTAAAGACGTCACAGTCTATAGAGCTTAGTTTAGGGACGTTACAGTCTATTGGGTTTAAGGACCTTATAGTCCATAGTTTAAAGACATCATAGTTTATTGAGCTTAGTTTAGGGACGTTACGGTCCATTGGGTTTAAGGACATCATAGTCCATGAGTTTAAGGACCTCATAGTCCATAGTTTAAAGACGTCATAGTCTATAGAGCTTAGTTTAGGGACGTTACAGTCCATTGGGTTTAAGGACATCATAGTCCATGAGTTTAAGGACCTCATAGTCCATAGTTTAGAGACATCATTGTTCCTTTATGGGAACTGAATAAAATAAAAATAAAGCAGCAAGGAAAACCCCCAAATGGGGCATCATGTGCTCACATATGACCGGGCCTCACGTGCAAACACTTGAGCTTTTATGGGCAGATTCTATCTACGCCTGAATGCCTAATTGATAAAGTCACGTGCCCATACGTGATGGACTCTTGAACCCACTGAATTAATAGAATTAAATTCTAATTGATAAAGTCACGTGCCTATACGTCATAGTCTATAGAGTATTTGTTCCCTCATGGGAACTGAATAAAATACCAATAAAGCAGCAAGGAAAACCCCAAAGGGGGCATCACGTGCCCACACGTGACCGGGTCTCACGTGCAGGCACGCGAACTTTTACAGGCAAAGCCTATAGGAGCTGAATGAAATAAACAATTGGAAATGCTTAATCAGTGGGGTCACGTGCCAACACATGATGGGTTCCTGAGCCCTCTGAACTAATAGAATTAAATTCTAATTAAATGCTTAATCGGTGGGGTCACGTGCCAACACGTGATGGGTTCCTGAGCCCTTTGAACTAATAGAATTAAATTCTAATTAAAAGGAATCAAAAACTCTAATTGGAAAAATATTTCCCTAGATCTTTCTAAACAAAAAAGATTGCACTCTGTAAAAGGGAGCACCGTTGGATTAAAAATCCAATGGTGATTAAAAATCACCAATTTATAGAAAGATTCTATACAAGGAAATATTTTCCTAAAATTTGCCAGGAACAAAAAATAAAATATCTTTTGGATTAAAAATCCAATGGTGAATAAAATTCATCGAGTGATCTAAAAGATCATGTTTGCTATAAAATCAATCAAAATCTCTCAATGAGAGATGGACTGAACAAACTGATTCTTTTCTTTCTTCTATAAATAGGAGCCAAGAAGGAAGAGAAAAAAGAAGAGAGAAGAGAGGATTGAACAGAGAAAAAGAGAAAAACCTCTCCCTAAAAACAAAAGAAAAAGTGAATTTAATTCTCCAGAGACAAGAAGATCTCTTCAGAGAAGAAAGAAACTCTAGGTAAGAGAAGAAATGAGATTATAAAACAAAAGAGAATTTAATTCTCAAAACTAAGAGTTTAACTCTTCTAAATAAGAACTTAGTTCTTTTTCTGGTTGAAGATCAGCAGAAGCAGATCTTCCCATAAGTTGAGAATTTAATTCTCATCGGGGAGATTCTGCCATGCAGATCTAAAACCTAAGGGAAGACCTAAATTCAGAGAATTCTATTCTTCCACAAAAATATATAGGAATTTAATTCCTCCAACAAGGATAGGGTTTAACCCTTAATATAAGAACTTAGTTCTTCCTCATGGTGATAGATCTGTAGAAGCAGATCTCTCCATAAAATTGAAAAGTTAATTCTCATTGGGGAGATTCTGCTATGTAAATTTCCGAGGAATTAAATTCCTATAAAAAAAGAGAAGAGAAGTTAGTAAGGGATTTGAAACTCAGAATTATATGCATATTGATGATCACGTGGTAACACGTGACCTCCTTTCTTTGAACTAGAAAAAGAGATTTCCCAAAATGTTTAACACTTATTTAAAAAGGAAAAAGGAAAACAATAAAGGCAGTTTCTCTTTTAGGGTGTATCACGTGCTCCCACGTGACCCTTAAAAAGCTCCTCAAAACAAAAGGGAGTAAAGCCAAGACAGTTTCTCTTTTAGGGTATATCACGTGCTCCCACGTGACCCCTGACAAATACTTTTAATATCTAACGCATGGATACCCATCAAGTGCCCACACGTGATGGGTATAAAGGACAAGTGTTTAACACTTATATGCATATTCTAAGAGTAAAATAAAAAAGCAAGGCCCAATCTTCAGGTGCCTCACATGACCCCACGTGAGCGCTTCAGTTTTAGTGTTTAACACTACTTTAAGCACCTCACGTGGGAGCACGTGAGCGCCGAATATACTCTAGTGTTTAACACTATATTCGAGCCAATCTTAGTCCAAATTAGCTAAGTCTTCAAGAGGCAAGATCCCCTGAAACTGAACCCCAACTATACTCTTGTCTTCCAAAATTGATCATCACATATGACATTCAAAGTAATTCCCAGAGCCTTTCAATCAACATTGGTTCAAGGGTACATCTCTTCATACCTCTGATATATGTCGTTGTAATTCTTCAACGTCTTCAGAGAGGCGGAGGGTCCCAATAACCTATAACTTTTGGTGCATCCCGAAACGGTTGAACCAAAACCAAACAGATTATGACGTCTTTAAACTGGACTAAGATGTCCTTAAACTTTATGGACTATGGGGTCCTTAAACTCATGGACTATAACGTCCTTAAAATTTATGGACTGTGAGGTCCTTAAACTCATAGACTATGATGTCTTTAAATTGGACTAAAATGTCCTTAAACTTTATGGACTGTGAGGTCCTTAAACTCATAGACTATGATGTCTTTAAACTTTACAGACTATGACATCTTTAAACTGGATCGTAATGTCCTTAAACTAATTATAGACCGCAACGTCTCTAAACTAAACCCTACAGACTATGATGTCTCTAAACTAGACTATGATGTCTTTAAACTCCATGGACTATGATGTCCTTAAATTTATGGACCGCAACGTTCCTAAACTAAAACAATAGAGCCCAAATGCTCTTTTGTTGGATCTAAATGATCCTGTTAAGTAGATCTTAGTCTAAAATTAGACTAACGTATCCTTAACAAACGTTTAAGTTGATCTTAGTCTCAAATAAGATTAACGATCCTTAAACCCAACCCAAAACCAAATCTAAGAAAATACGGATTTGGACTAATCCACGCCCTACGGGCGACAACATAAATTAGTCTCTGTATACAATCCACGGGCAACTGAAAATAAAATAAATATACACGACACGAAGTGACCATCTGGAGAAGGAGAAAGTGGTTACCGCGATGCGGTAGTGTAATTAACTACAGGGGCTTGCGCTTGCAGCGAAAAGCGTCCCCACAATCAAAACCCCCTCAAAATGAGGGGGAATCTGACGAAATCTGCTATATCGGCCGCATCCGTCTAAACCTTCGATACATGGTGCCATAAATCAACTTGGCAACTTCGGAGAGGTGGATGGATAAAACAAAATAGCATCTACCCCCAAAATTCAGGCCAGACGTCCCAACGTCCCGGTCGCGTCTTTCGGCGGAGAACAATCATAGTCTATGTGGTTTTGGTTTGGCGGTTTGGGGATGTGCCAAAAGTTATTGGTTATTGGGACCCTCCATCTCTCTGAAGACGTTGCAGAATTACAACGACATGTATTAGAGGTATGGAGAGATGTACCCTCGAACCAATGTCCCGACTGAGGGGGAATGGGACAAACATCATTCTAGATGCCATCTGTTGGGAGCTCATTAGCTATCTCTGGAATTGAGTTCGGATTTGGAGACCCTGAGCATGAGCAGCTCAATTGACGCTTCTCGGGGAATTTGGTCTGAGTTTGGCTAACATCGGCCTTTCGTAGTATTAAACACTAGTATATACTTAGTGCTCACGTGCTCCCACGTGAGATGCTTGAAATAGTGTTAAACACTAAAAATTGGAGGCGCTCGCGTGGGGTCACGTGAGGTGCTTGAAGTAGTGTTAAACGCTAAAAATTTGAGGCGCTGCTTCCTTGGGTTCTTTTCTGAGTGCTAAGCGCTATTAAAGTCACGTGGGGCCACGTGAGGCGCTGTAAGTGGAAACTTCCTTCTGATTTACTCTCTTTCTATAAATGTTAAGCACTACTTGGGGAGGGGTCACGTGAGGCGCTGTAAGTGGAAACTGCCTTTTGATTTACTCCCTTTCTATAAGTGCTAAGCACTACTTGGGGGGGGGGTGTCACGTGGGATCACGTGATCCAGTCTCAGTTGTCTTCTTTTGTTCATCAAGGGTGTTCATGTAGGAGCACGTGATCGGTCATTATCATGTTGGATGCCCATCCTTTTACGTGCATGGAGATCCTTAGTTTTGAGACTTTCAAACCCAATGTTTTGTAAGAATTAAATTCTTAGGTTTTAGTTTTTCTCTTAACTTTGGGATCTGTATGGCAGAATCTCCTTGATGAGAATTAAATTCTCAACTTATGAGAAGATCTGCTTCTGCAGATCTTTCATCATAAGGAAGAACAAAGTTCTTATATGAAGGGTTAAACCCTTGTTTTATCAGAGGAATTAAATTCTTATATAATTTTTGGGAGAATTAAATTCTCTGAATTTAGATTTTCTCCTAGGTTTTGGATTTACATGGAAGTATCTCCCCGATGAGAATTAAATTCTCAACTTGTGGGGAGATCTACTTCTGTAAATCTCAACCAAAGGAAGAACTAAGTTCTTTTTAGAAGAGTTAAACTCTTATGGAGGTGAAAAAAGGAGATGCAATATTCTCTGTATTTCGTTCCTTCTCTTACCTAGAGTTTCTTTTTTTTTCTTTTCTTTTTCTCTCTGGAGAATTAAATTCTCTTTTTTTTTCAGCTTACGAAGGGGGTTTTCTCTCTCTTTTCTTCCTCTTTCTGTCTCTTTTTTGTATCTTTTCTTCTTTTGTTTTTTGTATCTCCTTTTTTTTGTATCTCTTGGCTCCTATTTATAGGAGAAGGAAAAGAATCAATTTGTTCAGAAAATCTCTTAATGAGAGATTTTTATTGATTTTATAATCAACCAAAATGATCTTTTAGATCAATCGGTGAATTTTTTCACCGTTGGATTTTTAATTCAAGGACTTCTGTTTTACAGAAGATATTTCTCATAAGATTAGGAAAATATTTCCCTATACAGAATCTTCTTCTAAAAATTGGTGATTTTTAATCACCATTGGAATTTTAATCCAACAGTGCTCTGCTTTACAGAGCGCAATCTTTCTTATTTAGAAAGATCTAAGGAAATATTTTCCAAATAGGGCTTTGATCCCTTTTATTTAGAATTTAATTCTATTAGTTTAGAAGGCATAGGAGCCCATCACGTGTAGCACGTGACCCCACGAAGCTAAGTCCATCAAATAGCGTCACGTGCTACCACTTGATCTTTTCTGGCCAATTGTTTGTTTTAAGAAGGCGCCTATATATTTGTATATAGAAGGTCACGTGTCTGCACGTGAGGCTCAGTTTTAGCCTCAATTTCAGCCTTGCTTTATAAAGCGCAGTGCCTTATCACGTGTGGGCACGTGATGCTCCGTTTAAGGACTTTTCCTATTGCTTTTATATTTATTATTCAGTTTTCATGAGGGAACAAATGCCTCCACAGCGTTGTTCTCACGTGGCTTGCACGTGATTGCAATGCTGTTACCTTTACAGCCGTTGGATTGCTTAGGGGAATGGGGAGGTTCTGCCGATGAGGTCATTTCATCTCCCTACTCTGATTCCAATGAGTCACCTCTTTCATTTACCATGCTCTCCCTTTTTCTAGGCCTTGGGAATAGTTCCGCCATGCACAACATTTTCTGTGTATTGTAAGTCCACGTTGCGACCCCCGGTTCTTACGGGGAGGCGGAAACGGTATAAAAAACGAATTTTTATCGCAAGAGGCAACATGGACTAAACTATGGTCGGGATCGTTACCTAAACTAAAACTAGCATACTAAGCTAAAGATATTTAGCTACTCGGATGAGGATGGTTATACCTAAACTTGAACTCCTTCTCTTCAAGCTCCGATGGTGGTTCGATGGCTCCTTCTCGTTGTCTCCGTACGCCGAAGATAGATCCACTTGAAAGCTCCAACCTTTAGCTCCTTCTTCGTTCTTTGAAGAAACTAGTTCACTTGGTTTGCTAAACCTAGTGAACTAGAATGAGTAGAGATGATTTAGAATGGGATTTTATCTATGGTTCTTGATTCTCAACTCATGAGACAAGAGAACCATAGATCAAGAGAGGGAGCAAGAGGTTGAGGGTGAGAGCAAGAGGAGAGCTTAAGAACAAGAGAGAGAATGAGCAAGAAAGAATGAGCAACTCTTTTGTCTTTCACCCTCTCATAATCCAAAGCAATGATAACTCATCATATCAACAAAAGTCTTATGTGATGGTTGAAGTAACCATAACCTTATCATGTCATGCACTCATTTTACTCAAATGAACAAGCAAGAAAAAGTCTTTGGCATGAAATGATAACCATGGTTATCATGATGGTCAACTAGTCAAGCCTAGTCAACCGGTCAACAAGTCAACAAAAGTCAACAAGTCACCAAAGTCAACAAGTCAACAAAAGTCAACAAGTCAACAACCATATCACCATAATACTTAATTAATATAATAGTTAATCACATATCATATTCTCATTAGGGTTGAGCATAAAGTCAAAAAGTCAACGGTCAACTGTCAACAACCCTAATGAGAATCCGCTGCCTCTGCCTCCCTGTCATTTGTGCATACACACCCGCATCCGCGTTCCGAGGAACACGAATGCAAACTGGATAAATCCAATCCCATAAGGTACACTAGGATCTGGCTTAAACCAAAGCCCGCTAGTGTAAACTGCCCGGACACTGTACGTGCACAAGTGCACGGATGTGACCGAACCCTGTCGCAAAACCATGCGACCTGTCGCAATACCATGCGACCTCTACTCTTTTGCCTAAAGGCGAAAAGCTTTCTGTGTGGGACTCTAAAGACTCGACACTACGCTGGCAGTGGGTTTAACCACAGACCGCAAGCGGCACTAGCTGTGCGTAACGGTCCCCAGGTAATGCCGACAAGAAGACCGACGAGGCGAAACCCATCTGAACTCCTACTGAGCCTGAGTGTGACATTCTCCATACAGTCCGGTCTGTTCGTCTGATACATCGCATGGCGGGCCTAGGGGGCGGTAAACGTCAGTCCCCCAATAGCGGTACAAGTCGTGCCGGAGTGAAGCCCAATACACCCTGAGATAACACTGGAAACCTACCAGTATATCTCGTTTGCCCTGGCCAGGGACTACTCGTGTAATGGCTCTCCTAGACACAGCGCGATGTCAACCCCCAATACCGGGAGAGACGAATCCTGTCTAACCGTCACTGCCTCCAAGTGCTTCGGGACTGCACCCAACCACTACCTGTTTGCACGACTCCTTTGAGCCGTGGTAGGGTAGTGATCAAAGTACAGTGGGAACACACTCGAGGCGGAGTGACAGTGTCAAGTCAGCGGACTAAGCTGTACTCATGTCACCTGGGAACTGATAACTGACGATAGGTATAATACCAACTAGTCAGTTCCCGACGAGTCCTGTCCAGTGTACCCGTAACCTAACGAGCACCCGCATACTATCTCAAGTACGACGTACTGACGGCTGTGGGACAGACCGTCTCCCATACTGGGATGAGAAGCGCATGCGCTGGTCTACTCCGGAGTATCGATGCCCTGTCTCGATAGTCCTGCGACCAGGGACCTGCATAAGGATGTGCTTATAGATTACCCAGCCCCACTAGTGTGACGGCCATCACATCGCTGGTAATCAAGCAAAGATCCTAAGGGCTCTACTAATGTGTATAGGCGATATACAAAAATAAACACATGTACACATTGAAGTAGAAACAAACCAAGTAGCATACTACTATTTTGAGCAAGATTGTCAATACAAGGTGAATATCCCAAGCTTCCATTAAGTAATATACATACTAGTATGATACAGTAATGGCCTCTAGGGCATATACACTAACAATCTCCCACTTGCACTAAGGCCATGTACTGGCGTATCGAAGACCTATCATCTCGATCAGCCGCTCGAACTGAGTCTGGGGCAAGGCCTTGGTGAATGGATCTGCAGTGTTATCTTCTGATTTTACTCTCTTTACCTCGATCTCCTGGCGATCAATGATCTCCCTGATCAGGTGGAACCGCCTCAAAATGTGCCTGGACTTCTGATGGGATCTTGGTTCCTTCGCTAAAGCTATAGCGCCGTTGTTGTCACAATACAGCGGTATTGGATCAACACTGGTAGGAACCACCTGAAGTTCCGTGAGGAACTTCTTCATCCAGACAGCTTCCTTTGCGGCATCGCAAGCAGCTATGTACTCCGCTTCCATGGTTGAGTCAGCAAAGGTTTCCTGCTTGGAACTCTTCCAGCAAACCGCCCCTCCATTGAGGGTAAAGACATAACCCGACATGGACTTGGAGTCATCCTTGTCACTCTGGAAGCTGGAGTCAGCAAAGGCCTCAATCTGGAGGTCTTTTCCGCCATACACCAAGAACATCTCCTTAGTCCTTCTCAGGTACTTGAGAATGTTCTTTACTGCTATCCAGTGTTTCTCCCCTGGGTCTGACTGATACCGGCTTACAACGCTCAATGCGTATGCTACATCTGGTCTGGTACATAACATCGCATACATAATAGAGCCTACCGCAGATGCGTAGGGTATTGATGACATGCGAGCCCTTTCCAAATCAGTCTTGGGAGACATCTCTTTGGAGAGGGTGATTCCGTGACAAGCCGGTAGATTACCGCGCTTGGAATCTTCCATACTGAATCGTTTCAGTATGGTGTCGATGTACCTTGACTGTGAAAGTCCCAACATCCTTTTAGATCTATCACGATAGATCTGGATCCCCAGAATGTAGTTGGCATCGCCCAGGTCCTTCATGGAGAACCTCTGTGACAAGAATCCTTTGACTGACTGTAGCATAGGAATATCATTTCCTATTAGGAGAATGTCATCGACGTACAAGACGAGGAATACCACA
Organism: Agapanthus africanus; assembly: GCA_030015575.1. Lineage (NCBI taxonomy): Eukaryota > Viridiplantae > Streptophyta > Magnoliopsida > Asparagales > Amaryllidaceae > Agapanthus > Agapanthus africanus. The sequence continues at coordinate 113,884,015 of JASDDO010000028.1, forward strand.
TTTCTCCCTACAATCTTACTGTAAATGCATGGTTCATCTGGGTTTTTGACAAAGTCGAATTCTTTGACAGTATCATCAAAGCAGATGTTCCAACTCCGCGATGCCTGCTTAAGTCCATAGATGGACTTGAGCAACTTGCACACTTTACCGCTGCTCCCACTCTGATTGAATCCCTCTGGCTGATCCATATAGACGCACTCTTCTAAATTTCCATTTAGGAAAGCCGTCTTAACGTCCATCTGCCAGATCTCATAATCGTGGAAGGCAGCAATGGCAAGAAGGATCCGAATGGATTTAAGCATGGCTACCGGAGAAAAAGTCTCGTCATAGTCCAAACCAGGTCTTTGACGAAAACCCTTTGCAACGAGCCTAGCCTTATAGGTTTCAACCTGCCCATCTACACCAATCTTCTTTCTGAAGATCCATTTGCAGCCTACGGGTTTTACCCCTTCTGGAGCAAAGTCCAAAGTCCAAACTTTGTTGGTGTACATGGACTCCATCTCGGTCCGCATTGCATCCAGCCATTTTACCGAGTCACCGCTCTGAATGGCTTGCTGGAAGCTAGTAGGCTCATCATAATCTATGATGCAATCCTCTCTATCCCCGTCTATGAGAAAACCGTAGTATCTCTCGGGCGGATGAGACTGCCTACTACTCCTGCGGAGCGGCGTAGGAATGTCCGGTTCCCCTGAACCTTCTGGTTCTACTAAGGTTTCAGTAATAGCTTGTGGTTCTGGAATTTCTTCCAGTTCTATTGCGCTCCCACTTATCTGATTTTCTAAAAACTCAGTTTCCATGAAGCGGGCATGATGAGAAACAAGGACTTTTTGCTCCTCTGCGTAATAGAAAAGATACCCCTTGGAGTTCTTTGGGTATCCCACAAACTTGCACTGTACTGAGCGTGCCTCGAGCTTGTCCGCATGCTGCTTTTTTACAAAAGCCGGACATCCCCATGTCTTAAAGGATTTAAGACAGGGTTTCTTCCCACTCCACATCTGGTATGGTGTGGTAGGCACTGTCTTAGTAGGAACTTGGTTCAAGAGATGTGCAGCTGTTTCCAGTGCATAACCCCAGAAAGATCGCGGTAACTCAGCCTTACTCATCATGGAACGAACCATATCTAGTAGGGTTCGATTCCTTCTTTCCGATACACCATTGTGTTGTGGTGTGTATGGAGGAGTACGCTGAGAGAGAATTCCATTCTCTTTTAAGTAGTCCAGAAACTCGGCACTCAAGTATTCACCACCTCGATCCGATCTTAGGATCTTGATACTTTTGCCTGTTTGTTTTTCTACTTCATTCTTATATTCTCGAAATTTCTCAAAGGCCTCAGATTTGTGCTTCAATAAGAAGACATGTCCAAACCTAGAGAAATCATCTGTGAAAGTAATGAAGTATGAATAACCGCTTCGCGCATGTGTAGACATTGGACCACACACGTCACTGTGTATAAGTCCCAAGAGCTCGCTCGCTCTTACTCCGTGTCCAGTGAACGGAGTCTTTGTCATCTTTCCCATGAGACAAGATTCACAAGTGGCATAAGACTGGTACTCGAACGGATCCAAGTATCCTTCTTTATGTAACTTAGTCAACCGTGTCTCATTGATGTGACCCAGTCTACAATGCCATAAGAAAGCCTGATTTAATTCTGGAGACTTTCTTTTAAGTGTGTTCTGGACACTGAATATCTGAGCTTGATTCAATACGTATATACCGTTATTTAATGTACCTGACCCAATCAGTGCTTGATTTAGGTGGATGTTTACTACATCGCTTACAAAAGCAAAATCATATCCTTCCTTAGAAAGTAAGGATACAGATATGATATTGCAAGTCGCACCTGGTACATACAAACAGTCACGCAGAATCAATATCTGCCCAGTTGTCAGTCCTAGGTGATATTCCCCTACGGATACAGCATCCATGCTCATTCCGTTAGCAACCCTGAGAGTCATATCACCTTTCCTGATAACCCTACGGTTTCTCAGACCCTGTAACGAATTACAGATGTGAGATCCTGATCCGGTATCCAATACCCAGGAAGTAGGGTTAACTGACAAACAGTTCTCAATTACAAACACACTCGAAGCCGAAGCCACAACATGCTTCGAATTCTGGCTACTGGCTTTACAAGCCCTGCAATCTCTCTGCCATAGTTCATTCCCGTTACAATAGGAACGTCCCTCTTTAATCATATCCAGTCCCGAAACTTTTGCCCTTGTTTTTCCTTTTTCTTCCCTGGTTTCTTTCAGGGTATAAGCAGAGGGCAGGGACTGTAGAATTAGGTCAGTACTTGACCCATTCTCCAACGTGGTCTCCAGGTCCGTGAGCTTAAAATAGCTGGTCTCTGTAAGGACGTTGCCCCCTACAGATGACCCGACAGCCAACCTCGCTTGAAGCAATTCGTTCGAGGTCTCATATCTTGCGATACGAGATTGCTCTCCATATAAAACTTTGTTATGGAGGAAGATAGAAACTGAGTCCATCTTCTCGTGCTGCCTCTGGTTTGCACCATTAACTGAGGCTAATACGAGGCACTTGGCTTTCGCACAATCCTTTTCCGGTGTCCTGCGGATGTGAACATCCGTGACAGGGGAAACTGGACCTGTGACAGCAGGGATTTGATTAGTTAAGAGGTGTCCCAGCTTGTCATGGGCAATGGACATCTGGACAGACCTTTGCCAGTCATAACAGTCAGGTTCAGTCATATTTTTATCTAGATGTAACCTAGGTGCGGTCACAGGGTCGCTGCAATTAAGAGAGAGAAGAAGAAACACTCAGCATGATGCTCTTGCAAGTTTAGAGTGGTTTTTAGTTTGTCTAAACAGGATGGCTCCCACTGTTTCTCGAATCCCTCCTCAAACCATAAAGGAAGAATTAGTCGGGATCAATCCCACCGCACAATACTTGCTTAACCGTTCAGCCAGGCCGGTGTCGGTACTTCGAGGGAGGTTTTCCAACGCTTTCGCGAAGTTCCTTAATTAAAGAACCTCTTTTCCCTGGGGGCGTAGCCCCGCTAACACCTTTCTAGGCACCTACTAGGTTTATAGCATTGATCGTTTAGTGAGAAATTTTCCGAGGAGTAGCATATACTCACAGTAGGATCGGGATCCAAATATCATCGCGTGACGAAACTGAAGGAATCCTACCAGAATCATCACACTCCAAATGGTATGCAAATCTAGCAAGTTTCAGTACTTATGAAACTCCCGATGTATATTTTTGCCCCATGCTCTTATGACCTTGACTAAGGCCAACAAATCATAAGTCACATGTCAAGTTCTACCCGTCGTTGTCCAGGTTAATTTGAATCCACCCGTACATACCCTTGACTAAGGCCAACAAGGTAATACGACTGTCCCAAACCAACGCATTCTATCTATGCAACATATGAATACCCACCAGCTACCAAACACTGTGCCTTGACTAAGGCCAACAAACACAGCTTGAATACTGTTGAATATTCATATGAAACGACGGAGGGCTACGAATGGTTTTGGCGAAACCGTGAACGTAGTGAACTTGATTTAGTCGATGGAACGAGATAGCTTTTAAATGGAGTGGCTCAAACTCCGCATTTTAAAAGTTTGTTTTGAAAAGAACCGAGTGGTTTTTCGAAAATGTTCCAACGACTTATACTTGGTTTATTTTCTTGCATTAGTTCTTTTAATGCATGTTTTGCTTGCATTAGTTCTTTTAATGCGTGATATTCTTGCATTAGTTCTTTTAATGCGTCCCATCAATTAATCCTACCATTGCAGAAAACAACCAAAATATGACGTACGCTTATGCCATTCGCATTCGCCACGGGGCCCCGTCATTACCCGTTAGGTTACTTAACTAACGACAGAGCGGGGGCTGGGCTAGCGCGTCTGTAAAACATAAGCAACGCCTAAATAATATCATATATAGATATACTGCAATGATAAACATTTCAGATCACAGATAAATACATTGGATATACTAGCAATCTGTAATTTGTACGAGCCTGTAACAAAAACAGATAACACGGTCGCGGTGAATAGCCAAAACCCCACCCAAGACCCCTACGGGTGCGGCAAACTACCCGCCAAGTACCCGAAGCGTAGCAACCTCCCTCTACTCCATGAGTAGGCCACTCGACACTTCGGCATACCCGGTAGTTTGTGCACCCCTCCATGGGTCTATCCTATGAGCAAAAACAGTAAAAAGAAATTATACAATGACGGCTACAACCCCTTCCCGGTTGTGCGGCCATACAAATAATTATTACATCAATTTACAAATTTACATGAATTGCAAGAAAAGAAAACTCTCGTCTCACAACCCCCGGCTATTCACCCGCGACAATCCAACATATTTATATACACATTCCAGCACATTACAGATCATGTATAACCCCGACCAATCGACTTATAGCGATAAGCCGACGTTCAATACATGCAAACATTACAGATATAACCATCATAGTCAAAGTGCAGTGAAGTTCGGAAAAAATACGGAATTATAGGACCCCAAAAGGAAATTTCTTTTCTGGAAAATCTGGGCACATATAATATATTCCAAAAATCCCAAAACCAACACAGACACACACTGCACGAAAAACGATGCAGAGAAGACAAAAACTCGCGGCGGTTCCGCGGCGGCTAAGAAGGCTCACGCGGCGGAAGGGCGGCAGTTTAGACGAATCACTGTATCGTTTTTCTTGGGTGTTCACACAAAACCCTGAGCCGAATTTACAAGTATAAATTTTTTCATTTTGACCAGAAAATATTTCAACAGAAACTCAGGTTTTTGTAAAGTTTGGTTTTTGGATTTTTCCGGTTCCGAACTTCGTTACACTTCACTACCAAGCTAGTTTAAGTTTAGTTAGGCTCTGATACCACTGTAAGTCCACGTTGCGACCCCCGGTTCTTACGGGGAGGCGGAAACGGTATAAAAAACGAATTTTTATCGCAAGAGGCAACATGGACTAAACTATGGTCGGGATCGTTACCTAAACTAAAACTAGCATACTAAGCTAAAGATATTTAGCTACTCGGATGAGGATGGTTATACCTAAACTTGAACTCCTTCTCTTCAAGCTCCGATGGTGGTTCGATGGCTCCTTCTCGTTGTCTCCGTACGCCGAAGATAGATCCACTTGAAAGCTCCAACCTTTAGCTCCTTCTTCGTTCTTTGAAGAAACTAGTTCACTTGGTTTGCTAAACCTAGTGAACTAGAATGAGTAGAGATGATTTAGAATGGGATTTTATCTATGGTTCTTGATTCTCAACTCATGAGACAAGAGAACCATAGATCAAGAGAGGGAGCAAGAGGTTGAGGGTGAGAGCAAGAGGAGAGCTCAAGAACAAGAGAGAGAATGAGCAAGAAAGAATGAGCAACTCTTTTGTCTTTCACCCTCTCATAATCCAAAGCAATGATAACTCATCATATCAACAAAAGTCTTATGTGATGGTTGAAGTAACCATAACCTTATCATGTCATGCACTCATTTTACTCAAATGAACAAGCAAGAAAAAGTCTTTGGCATGAAATGATAACCATGGTTATCATGATGGTCAACTAGTCAAGCCTAGTCAACCGGTCAACAAGTCAACAAAAGTCAACAAGTCACCAAAGTCAACAAGTCAACAAAAGTCAACAAGTCAACAACCATATCACCATAATACTTAATTAATATAATAGTTAATCACATATCATATTCTCATTAGGGTTGAGCATAAAGTCAAAAAGTCAACGGTCAACTGTCAACAACCCTAATGAGAATCCGCTGCCTCTGCCTCCCTGTCATTTGTGCATACACACCCGCATCCGCGTTCCGAGGAACACGAATGCAAACTGGATAAATCCAATCCCATAAGGTACACTAGGATCTGGCTTAAACCAAAGCCCGCTAGTGTAAACTGCCCGGACACTGTACGTGCACAAGTGCACGGATGTGACCGAACCCTGTCGCAAAACCATGCGACCTGTCGCAATACCATGCGACCTCTACTCTTTTGCCTAAAGGCGAAAAGCTTTCTGTGTGGGACTCTAAAGACTCGACACTACGCTGGCAGTGGGTTTAACCACAGACCGCAAGCGGCACTAGCTGTGCGTAACGGTCCCCAGGTAATGCCGACAAGAAGACCGACGAGGCGAAACCCATCTGAACTCCTACTGAGCCTGAGTGTGACATTCTCCATACAGTCCGGTCTGTTCGTCTGATACATCGCATGGCGGGCCTAGGGGGCGGTAAACGTCAGTCCCCCAATAGCGGTACAAGTCGTGCCGGAGTGAAGCCCAATACACCCTGAGATAACACTGGAAACCTACCAGTATATCTCGTTTGCCCTGGCCAGGGACTACTCGTGTAATGGCTCTCCTAGACACAGCGCGATGTCAACCCCCAATACCGGGAGAGACGAATCCTGTCTAACCGTCACTGCCTCCAAGTGCTTCGGGACTGCACCCAACCACTACCTGTTTGCACGACTCCTTTGAGCCGTGGTAGGGTAGTGATCAAAGTACAGTGGGAACACACTCGAGGCGGAGTGACAGTGTCAAGTCAGCGGACTAAGCTGTACTCATGTCACCTGGGAACTGATAACTGACGATAGGTATAATACCAACTAGTCAGTTCCCGACGAGTCCTGTCCAGTGTACCCGTAACCTAACGAGCACCCGCATACTATCTCAAGTACGACGTACTGACGGCTGTGGGACAGACCGTCTCCCATACTGGGATGAGAAGCGCATGCGCTGGTCTACTCCGGAGTATCGATGCCCTGTCTCGATAGTCCTGCGACCAGGGACCTGCATAAGGATGTGCTTATAGATTACCCAGCCCCACTAGTGTGACGGCCATCACATCGCTGGTAATCAAGCAAAGATCCTAAGGGCTCTACTAATGTGTATAGGCGATATACAAAAATAAACACATGTACACATTGAAGTAGAAACAAACCAAGTAGCATACTACTATTTTGAGCAAGATTGTCAATACAAGGTGAATATCCCAAGCTTCCATTAAGTAATATACATACTAGTATGATACAGTAATGGCCTCTAGGGCATATACACTAACATATAGCGTTGAATGCTTCTCTTTATAATCTGAAGCCGTGCCTTTCTTCCTCTCTTCAAAGAGAAAACCATTCAGACCTTAAGGCGATCATCACTTTTTTAGAAACGAACCAAGAGTTATGGCTTGTAACCGTCCCCATGCTCGTCGACAACCCTGGGAAGTGCCTGTCGAGGAGATTATTTCTCGTTTTGCCACGCGGTTAGTGGATCCTCTTCTCACTGATGACCAATGTGACGCGGTATTGTATGAGCTCCTGGCTTGTAAGGGCTCCCCTCTTCTTGTGGGCTCCATTTGGCTTCGGACAATCTTTCTATCCGTGCTTGCCGACATCCCTTCTCATCGGGCAGAAATGACTCCGGCGATTCTCAATGCAGCGGAGGACAAAATTGAGTGTTTTCACAAGCCACACTTAATTACTCAGGCTCTGAAGGATCGTTCAGTTCATCTACTGAGTCAGATAAGAGCCCGGCGGGCCATCATGTCCGCTTTCGCTGATGAGCATGGTGCCAATCGGTAGGGAGCAACTCCTCACGAAGACCGTTGCTTTGACATGGTGGAGAGGGCAGAGAGAGAATTGGAGAACTTTGTATTTTGTTTTGTTAACCCCTGTATCTCTGATCCCATACTATTTTGTTTTGTTAACCCCTGTATCTCTGATCCCATACTTGGCGATCTTTTCCCTGTAGAGTAGTAGATTTAAATCGATGTACTTCCCTTATTATTGAGTGTTGAATGTTTTCTGCTGAATGTTTTCCTTTCATCATATATTCGTACAGGAATCCCCTCTCTGTATATAAGCTTCATACTTCACCACCGGGAATTTTCTTTTAAGTGCGAGCGCTAGTATCGTACATAAATCAGCACGTTTTGGACATCATTTCCATTTAAACACATACGCAGTCGTACTATCGTGTCTTTTTTATCAAATACGTCTTCTAAATGGTAAATAGGGTTCATCGTGAGCTTCTTGTAGGGTAGCGATGGCTTAGGAACAGGTTCAGGTCTGCTACATAAGACTTTTCAATTTTATAAGCCGTGAGGGTCTCATAAAGACTTCTCCCTATGAGTCGAGAGGATCTCGTAGGTGTATTTTCTTCTTAGGAATCGTGAGGATTCCTAAGTGCATTTTCTCTTGAGAGTCATAAGGATCTCACAAGAGAATTTTCTCCCTTACAAGTCGAGAGGACTCGTAAGTGGCTTGGTGGGTTGACTTGTTTCCAAGTCGAAGCATTGCTCTGACAGGGAGGTCGTTGGTTGACTAGTTTCCGAAACGGGGTCATTGGACGACGTATTTCCGAGATGGGGTCATTGGTTGACGTGTTTCCGCGACGGGGTCATTTGCTGACGTATTTCCGAGACGGGGTCATTTGCTGACGTGTTTCCGCGACGGGGTCATTGGATGACATATTTCCGAGACGGGGTCATTTTCTGACGTGTTTCCGAGACGGGGTCATTGGATGACATATTTCCGAGACGGGGTCATTTTTTGACGTGTTTCCGAGACGGTGTCATTTGCTGACGTGTTTCCGAGACGGGGTCATTTGCTGACGTATTTCCGCGACGGGGTCATTTGCTGACATGTTTCCGAGACGGGGTCATTTGCTGACGTGTTTCCGAGACGGGGTCTTTTGATGGCGTGTTTCCGAGACGGGGTCTTTTGATGGCGTATTTCCGCGACGGGGTCATTTGATGACGTGTTTCCGAGACGGGGTCATTGGATGACGTATTTCCGCGACGGGGTCATTTGATGACGTATTTCCGAGACGGGGTCATTGGATGACGTATATCCGCGACGGGGTCATTGGATGGCGTATTTCTGAGACGGGGTCATTGGATGGCGTATATCCGCGACGGGGTCATTGGATCGCGTATTTCCGAGACGGGGTCATTGGATGGTGTATTTTTGAGACGGGGTCATTTGCTGACGTGTTTCTGCGACGGGATCATTGGATGTCGTATTTCCGTGACGAGGTCATTGGATGACGTATTTCCGCTACGGGGTCATTTGATGACGTATTTCCGAGACGGGGTCATTGGATGACGTATTTCCGTGACGGGGTCATTTGATGACGTGTTTCCGCGACGGGGTCATTGGCTGACGTATTTTTGCGACGGGGTTATTGGATGACGTATTTCCGAGACGGGGTGATTTGCTGATGTGTTTCCGCGATGGGGTCATTTGCTGACGTATTTCCGCGACGGGGTCATTTGATGATGTGTTTTCGTGACGGGGTCATCGGCTGATGTATTTCCGCGACGGGGTCATTGGATGACGTATTTCCGAGACGGGGTCATTTGATGACGTGTTTCCGCGACGGGGTTGTTCCCGCCAAAATTTTCGGCCAAGAGCTACTTGTTCCTATATAAAAAGGGAGGAGAGTCCTCAAAATTTGGCCTCAATTGAGAGCAAAGCTCTATTCAAAATTCAAAATTTGAATTGAGACATCGCCTCACGTGCAAAGCGCGAGAGCGCTGAGCGCCAAGAGCGCCAGCGCTAAAGAGTCAAAGACTCTGAGGCAGTGCATCACGTGCAAAGCACGAGAGCGCTGAGCGCCAAGAGCAACGGCGCTAAAGAGTCAAAGACTCTGAGGCAGCGCATCACATGCAAAGCACGAGAGCGCTGAGCGCCAAGCGCTAAGTGTCAAAGACTCTGTGATAGCGCATCACGTGCAAAGCATGAGAGCGCTGGCGCCTGAACTAAAAGTTCTCTGCCGTTGGATCAAAAATCCAACGGAGATGATAAATCATCAGAGCACAGAATTAAATTCTTATTGAGGAAATGCTCCTCAAATCTTTCTAAACAAGAAAGATTGTGCTCTGTAAATCAGAGCACCGTTGGATCAAAGATCCAATGGTGATTAAAAATCACCAAGATATAGAATAAGCTCTGTATGGGAAAATATTCTCCCAACCTTGTTAAAAACAAGAAAAATGTATTCTGTAAAACAGAAGTCCTTGGATCAAAGATCCAACGGTGGATAAATTTCCCAAATCAATTAAGAGATCTCTTAATGAGAGATTTCCCTAACTGATTCAACAAATCAGCCTTCCCTATATAAAGGACCCAAGACTTCAAGCTTTGGATGGAGGAACCTCTCCATAAGTTTTCAAATCGAAAGAAGGGACGGAGGGAGAGGGGAAGAAAAATAGAAAGAGAATTTAATTCTCTAAAGAAGAGGAACCCCTCCCAAAAGCTCCCACAAAAAGAGAATTTAATTCTCAAACCAAGAGTTTAACTCTTCTCAAAGAACTTAGTTCTTCCTCCGGTTAAGATCTGCAGAAGCAGATCTCCCCACAAGTTGAGAATTTAATTCTCATCGGAGAGATTCTGTCATGCAGATTCAAAACCTAGGGGAAAGAACTGAATCCAAAAGAGTTTAACTCTTACAAAACATGTAGGAATTTAATTCCTCTGAAACTAGGGTTTAACCCTTTAAAAAGAATTTAATCCTTTTAAAGAACAAAAGGAGAACTTGATTCCCCAGAATTATAGAAGAACAGCCTGGTGATTCATTAGCGTTCAACGCTACACAATAAAAGCTCACGTGTTCCCATGTGAGCACCTTTGAGGAATGAAAAAGGAAAGACTGAGATCTAGCAACGTGACCCCTGAAAAGTGCTTATAAAAGAGAAAAGGGAATAAACCCTATTTTTGGAGCGCCTCACGTGACCCCACGTGACCCCTGAGAAGTGCTCATCACTTATAAAAGAGAAAAAGGAATAAACCATATTTTTGGAGCGCCTCACGTGATCCCACGTGACCCCTGAGAAGTGCTCAGCACTTATAAAAGAGAAAAGGGAAATAAACCCAAGACAGTTCCTATTCTGGGGCGCCTCACGTGATCCCACGTGACCCAACAGTGCTTAGCACTAGAATAAAAGAATAAAAGAGGCGGTGCCCAACTTTAAGCGCCTCACGTGCCACACATGAGCGTCCCAATTTCTAGTGTTTAACACTACTTTAAGTGCCTCACGTGGGAGCACGTGAGCGCTGAGTACATACTAGTGTTTAACATTATGAAAGGCCAATACTATCCAAACTTAGATCAAATCTTCCGAGGAAAATCAATTGAGCCCCTCATGCCCAGGGTCCCCAAAACCGATCTCAGTCCCAAAGATAGAAAATGAGTTCCCAACAAATGGCATCTAAAATGATGTTCGTCCCATCTCCTCCACAGTCGGGACATTGGTTCAAGGGTATATCTTTTCATACCTCTGATACATGTCGTTGTAATTCTTCAACGTCTTCGGAGGGTCTCAATAACCAAAAAACTTTTGGCGCATCCTTAAATTGTGAAACCAAAACTCATGGACTATGATGTCCTTAAACTTTATGGACTATGAGGTCCATAAACTCATAGACTATGATGTCCTTAAACTTTACGGACTATGATGTCCTTAAACCCAATGGACCATGACGTCCCTAAACTCATGGACTATGACGCCCTTAAACTTTACGGACTATGAGGTCCTTAAACTCATGGACTATGATGTTCTTAAACGATGGACCGCAATATCTCTAAACTAAAACGATAGAGTCTAAATACTTTTTCGTTGGATCTAAATGATCCTAAAATTCTGTTGAGTATATCTTAGTCTAAAATTAGACTAACATATCCTCAACAAATGTTTAAGTTGATCTTAATCTCAATGAGATTAACGATCCTTAAACCAACTCAAACCCAAATCTAAGAAAATACGGATTTGGACTAATCCACGCCCTATAGGCGACAATATGAATTAGTCTCCGTATACAATCCACGGGCAGCCAAAAACAAAACAAACACATACAACACGAAGTGACCATCTGGAGAAGGAGAATGTGGTTACCGCTATGCGGTAGCGTAATTAACTGCAGGGGCTTGCGCCTGCAGAGAAGAGCGTCCCCACAATCAAAAACCCCTCGTACACGAGTGGGAATCTGATGAAGTATGCTACAACAGCCGCATCTGTCTAAACCTCCGATATACGGCGCCATAAATCAACTTGGCATCTTCGGAGAGGTGGACAGATAAAACAAAATAGCATCTGCCCCCAAATTCAGGCCAGACGACCTACGCGGGTTCGTCTATGTTTTCGGCGGTAAACAGATTCTGGCACGCCCGGTAGGACTTTTTCCTCTTTCCACTCTGCACTTCGTGTGTCGTGTTTTCCGCGATCAAATAATCACGGTATATATGTTTGTGGTTGCCCTTGGGTGATAGGATAAGGAAGCCGGCGTTGCGTCTTTTCCGAGAATGGCTTTTGCTTTCACTCACTGCGACTCAGACTCTGTCACATCTGGCGGAGTCAAGTATGGGTCACTTCCAGCCTCAAATCTTTGCAATCCGGCTCTTCAAGAAATCAACAGGCTTCTCTTTAGGATGATACTCCCACCTCCCACTCTTGGTTCCTCAACATCGATGAGGAAGCTCAGAGGAAGTTTGTCTTCCATAGGTTAGCTCCCTAAGCTACAGCTTTGCCGACGGAATCAGTCCTCAAACAACCGGCACATACCAAGGACCAAGGTCGATGCAGGGGGCAGAATATTCAAAATCTCAAAGGAAACAGGAGGCAGGCTCAGCAAAATCCTGAGGCCAATCAAATCCCGGCCGAAAGAAATGGTCAACGTCGATATCAGCATAATACAGAATGAGCTGGGGGCAGTTCTCCGTATGGTCCTGTTTTAACCCCAGTGGTGAATGTTGTTGTTCCAACTGGGAACAGCTTCAAACCGTTGCGAAGGGCCAGACAAAATTCTCCTACCGCAATATTGAAGAAGTCTCCGCAGCCCATGGAGATCCTACGAGAGCAGAAATCAGTACGCTCCCTGAGACGACTTTCCTCATCTATATATAAGGTGTGGAAGAAGGTGAAGGGGACTCATCCTAAGACAGTGTTGGAGATAGTGCCCTTAGAGTCAATTATTGGATCACAGGCACGTGATTGCAATGATTGATGGAGGACCTATGCAGGTAGGACAATCTTACTCAAGATGATAGTATACTATCTGGTTTATCTTTATCATCGTGTACTGTTTCAGGTGACCTTACAGGTCACTATTGCACGTTGATAGAGCCCTTAGGATTCTTTCTTGACGGCCAGCAGTATGATGGAGATCATATACGTGGGAGCTGGGGTCTATAAGCACATCCTTAAAAGGTCCCTAGTCGTGGGAGTTTTCGAGACAGGGCATCGATACTCCAGAGTAGACTAGTGTATACAGTCGAGACTCCGACGAGGGGCGGTGGCTGGTCTCATAAGCCACTGATGTCAGTTGGTTCACCTAAGATATATACAGGTGCTCATTGGGTTATGAGTACACCGGACAGGACTCGCCGGGAACATGCTAGTTGGTCTTATACCAGACGTCAGATAGCAGTTCCCTGGTGACATGTGTACAGGTTAGTTCATCGACCTGAGATCGTCATTTGTCTCGTGTGAGTTCCCACTGTACTTTGATTACTACCCTACCATGCTCAAAGGAGACGTGCAAATAGGTTTTAGTTGGGTACAGTCCCGAGCCACATGGAGGCAGTGAGCGGATCTGTAGGTCGCGCTGTGTCTAGGAGAGCCATTACACGAAGTCCTTGGCCAAGACAGGAGATTTACTGGTAGGTATTCCAGTAGTATCTCAGTGTGTTCTGGGCTACACTCCGACACGACTTGTACCGCTTTCGGGGGTCTGACTTTTACCAACCCCTAGGCCCGCCATGCGATGCTCATAGACGAACGGACCGGACTGTACGGATATTGTCACTGACAGGCTCAGTAGGGTGTCAGGATGAGTTCGCTCATCGACGTCCTTTTTGGTCAATACCTGGTAGCCCGTTACGTATGGCTAATACCTCTGACGTGCTAGTGGTTAAATCCACAACCAAAGTATTGACGAGTCTTTAGAGTCCCCCACAGACCGTTTCTCAAGTTTTGGGCGAAACGCTATAGAGGCCGTATGGAGATATTGTTGGATATAATGCCCCCAGAGTCAATTATTGGATCACAGGCACGTGATTGCAATGATTGAAGGAGGATCTATGCCGGTAGGACAGTCTTACTCGAGATGATAGTATGCTATCTGGTTTATCTTTATCATCGTGTACTGCTTTAGGTGACCTTACGAGTCGCTATTACACGTTGATAGAGCCCCTAGGATTCTTGCTTGACTTCCAGCAGTATGAGGGCGATCATATAAGTGGGAGCTGGGGTCTATAAGCAAATCCTTAAAAGGTCCCTAGTCGTAGGAGTTTCGAGACAGGGCATCGATTCTCCAGAGTAGACTAGTGTATACAGTCGAGACCCCGACGAGGGGCGGTGGCCGGTCTTACAAGCCACTGGTGTCAGTTGGTTCACCTAAGATGTATACAGGTGCTCATTGGGTTATGAGTACACCGGACAGGACTCGCCGGGAACCTGCTAGTTGGGATTATACCTGATGTCAGATAGCAGTTCCCTGGTGACATGTGTACAGGTTAGTTCATCGACCTGAGATCGTCATTTGTCTCGTATGAGTTCCCACTGTGCTTTGATTACTACCCTACCACGGCTCAAAGGAGTCGTGCAAACAGGTTTTAGTTGGGTACAGTCCCGAGACACATGGAGGCGGTGAGCGGATCTGCAGGGGTTCGTCTCTCCCGGTATTGGGGGTGAGGTCGCGCTGTGTCTAGGAGAGCCAGAACATGAAAAGTTCTTGGCCAAGGCAGGAGATTTACTGGTAGGTATTCCAGTAGTATCTCAGGGTGTTCTGGGCTGCACTCCGACACGACTTGTACCGCTATTGGGGGTCTGACTTTTACCAACCCCCTAGGCCCACCATGCGATGCTCATAGACGAACGGACCGGACTGTACGGATATTGTCACTGTCAGGCTCAGTAGGGTATCAGGATAAGTTCGCTCATCGACGTCCCTTTTGGTCAATAGCTGGTGGCCCGTCACGTATTAGCTTATACCTCTGACGTACTAGTGGTTAAATCCACAGCCATAGTATTGACGAGTCTTTAGAGTCCACCACACACAGTTACTCAGGTTTCGGGCGAAACGCTGTAGAGGCCGTATGGAGATATGGAAGGGTTCGATCAGATACGTGCGGTATTGCACGGATCGTGATCGGACGGTTTTTACTAGCCGGCTTTGGCTTAAGCCGGATCCTAGTATTAGATAGTGTAGTTTTGTCTCTTTGCATTTGTGTTCAGTGGGAATACAAATGCGGGCATGTATATGCAGTAGCGGGGTTTTCCTGTAATTTATTACAGGATCAGTTTTCTGAAGTTGCCAGTTTGCATTCCGTTCCGGCCGGTTTTCCTTTGTTCCTTCACGGCCAGACTTTCCGATGGAGGGGGTTATTTGCAAGTTTGCAAATAACTTATTGTGGAGGGGGTTTCTTGCATTTGTGGCTTCTATCATCATGAGATGCTTTATACATCATTTCTTTGTGATTAGAGTTGATTTGAATTGATTTGATCTTGTTATCATCACTTTGGGTTGTGGTCACCCTCTCCTTTTTCCTACTATCACCTCCCTTCATGTTTTGGATTTTCCTCCACCATTTGATCAAAAAGGGGGCCGGCCACTAGATGTGAGAAGAGGTTCATTTTTATTTTCATGAGGGAAATTTGATTATCTCATTCTCCTTGCTCACAAAATCCTTCTCACCTCTCCAAAGTTCATATTGATTCCTCCATCCATGGCAACTAAACCCCAAATGAGACATGGTTCTACACTAGTCTACAGCAAACCTTGGACGCGTCAGCTAGCCAACTTCGCGCCCGAGTTGCCTCGGTCCAGAGGTGGGAGCCCGTAAAAGAATCCGGCTACGTGGTGCCCTTTCCGACGAGGAGGTGACGGACGGAGATTCCGCGGGAGATCGGAGTGGAGACAAAGACCGAAGGACACGGATCGCTTGGTATACTTCTCTACCGATCTTGTATTTTGCTATTAGCTAGGTTAATGGCCCGATCCGGGTTAAAAGTGCGCGGTGGTGCCGGATTGCTAGTTTGCAAAGTTTTTCGTTTCCGCGTTTCCGGCGTCGGATCGACGGCTGGGGCGCCGCCGCGGACTTACATTGGTATCAGAGCCACGCCATTAAGCTAGTCTAGCTTGGTCTAATGTGTTTACATTTCCGATCGATCAAAAATCCCCAAAAACCGTATTTTCAATACATCAGTTTTCTGTCGAAATTTTTTTAGCTCGAAATTTTTTTCAGTGTGTTGCAGAATACCTTGTAGGGAATTCTAAGCAATCTGTGAAAAATTAGTCAAGTGATCTCACCATACAGCCGCGGAACCGCGGCCAAACCCATGCTTGGGCCGTGGTTCCGCCGCGCTTTTGACTCTTCATTTGACCAAATTTTTGCAGAGTGCTCCTGAGTTCAAAATGGGGGTTTTGGGATATTCTTTTTGGCCTAGATTTTCTGTAAGTGCTACAGTACTGCTTGGGGCCCACTTCGGTAAATTTGTTCGATCGGATATTTTAAACATATTAGTTCACAGTATTTACATTATATCTGCGACCGTGAATATCACTCGATCGGTAAATCCAGTCTATCTGCTATAGCCCTTTTAGACGGATTTGCGAACGTGACATTCACGTTGATGTTCTGTGTTGTGCTGTGATGTTGCGGATTGGTCGTGGGGGATAGCCTGGGTGCAATATTAGTACATTTTTGTTGTATTATGTACATTTGATATTGCGGGGCGAGCGTCCGACATGTGGACTGCCGTCACTGCCTGTTTGTATTATTTTTTTGGGGCACGACCAGGTTGCGGTCGATGTACCCGTTGTTTGTATATTTTACTTTCTGTACTAGGATTACCCCGCGGAGGGGTGCACAGATAGCCGGGTTCTAGAGGGCAACGAGCCCGCATCTCATGGCGTTGAGACGGAGGGGGCTTCACTCTAGAATTGGCGGGCTATTCGCCGCACTCGTAGGGGGTACAGGTTGACCCAGGAGGGGTGCCCAAGTTTCCGGATTCCGTGAAGTGCTGGGTGGTCCATTCACGTTGCTGAAGGGGGCTGCCTCGCTTCAGGTTTTGGCGGGTAACTTGCCGCGCCCGTAGGGGTCTAGGATTTTCATTGCAAAGGCTATCCACACGACCAGGGGAACGTCGGGTTTCAGTAGCGGCTCTGTGAAACCCGGGGATCCCAGATATCTGTATTGTTCTGTGATGCTGTACATTTCTGTGATGTTGCATTTTATCACGCCTTGAGCGAAATATTATATATTGATATATATACTAGTAGATGTTGTATATGTTTTGCATCCGCGCTAGTCCAGTCCCCGCTCTGTCGTTAGTTAGCTAACCTAACGGGTAATGACGGGACCCAGTGGCGAATGCGGATGGCATATACGTACGTCATTATTTTCGTTCTTTATTGGTGTGATCAATTGATGGGACTGCGTTGATTCGGATCAATGCAAGTTAAACAAACCTAATCTGATGTTGTTGGAACATTTTTCAAAAAGCTGTTATTGCAAGGACGTTCACTTTTGTTTTGCACAGTGGTATTCAGTTGGAATATCCTGCTCCTCAGTTGACGAGGCAAGGGCCGAGATCCTTTCACCGGGAGTGACCCCTTGGACAGAAGTTTGCGAAGGGCAATAACTTCACTCTAGCCGATTACTTTTGCTTTGCATCATGGTATTCAGTTGGAATATCCTGCACCTCATTCTACGGGGAAAGAGCCGAGATCCCTTCACCGGGAGTGACCTCTTTAGCAAAGGTTTTCGTCACTATATTTTTTTTAAAGCTATCCGTTCCTTCAACGATATCAAGTTCATTACGTTAAAGGTTTTCGCCAGAAACCATTCGTAGCCCTCCATCATTTCAGTTAAATATTCGGTAGTATTCAAGCTATGTATTTTGACCTCACGCCAAGGCATAGTGATTGGTAGCTGCCGGGTATTTATCTGTTGCATAGATAGATGCGTTGGTTTGGGACAGTCGTACTACTATTTTGGCCTACGTCAAGGGTATGTACGGGTGAGTTCAAATTAACCTGGACAATGATGGGTAGAACTTGACATGTGACTTATGATATTTTGACCTCACGCCAAGGTCATAAGAGCATGGGGTAAAAATCACATCGGGAGTTTCTAAAGAAACTGAAACTTGCCAGATATGCGCATACCTTCTGGAGTGTGATAACGTGAGCGGATTCCGTCACGTTATCATGCGATGATAGTTGGATCCCGATTCCCACTGATGAGTTGGTTTACTCCTCGGGTTTTCCTGACTAATTCTTCTTTCAGGTTTGGAGGAGAATTTGATGGTACAGTGGGAGGTTTCCAGATTAGATAAAGTGATAACCATTCTGATCTAGGTTAGAGTGCACGCTGAGTGTTTCTTTTCTCTCTCTCTTTGGCAGTGACCATTGACCCGACCCTAAACTATGACTCAGTGACCAAGTTGACCGAACCTTCTTAAACACTGGCTATTGGATTGTCAGAGTTGCAGACCTCATTGCCACTCATACTTTTACCCTTTTCTCCAGGACACCCCGTATTGCTACGAACGTCCACTTCCATTGGACAAAACCATCGTATGGTTATATACGAACTCGAAGGAATTCGAGGATGGTTTCTGGTTCTGGAGAAAACGAATAGGACTATTCAGTTGTCTTTTCCTTTTACCTTCTCTCAGGTTGCGAGTACTCCTTGGTTTAGGAGATAGTACACTTATTACGCAAATTGGATAGTCTTCTTCCAAACCTTAGGCTGGTGCCAAACGGTAGGGAATGAAGAAAACCAATTAGCCTAAATGGTGTACAGAAGGTATTAAGTTAAGACAAAGAAAGGGATTAGTAAGAGGGCAAAGTAAATTGCGACTACTATTCACGACCAAACTAAATATTTCTTCGCCAATCCTAAATCACCTTTGTATTTCTCCAGGACACTCCGTATCACTATGAAGATCCACAGTTTAGTGGATAATCCATCGTATGGTTATATACGAACTCGAAAGGAACTTGTTCCAGTTCGGGGATGGATCCTGGTTCAGGAGAAATAGGAATAAGGTTTATTCGGTTGTCTTTTATCTTCACCTTCTCTCGCATTGCGAGTGCTCCTAGGATTAGGACAGTACACCCATTATGCTTATTGGATAGTCTTCTTCCAAACCATAGGCTGGTGCCGAACGGTAGGGAAGGAAGAAAACCATATGGCCTAAAGGGGTATGCAGAAGATAATGACTAAAGACATATAAAGGGATTTGGAGAGGTGGCAAAGAGTTATACGGTTATACTTGTGAATCGGATAATGGAAGAGGCATTACTAGGAATACCAGGATACCCCATCGAAACATTTCAATGTTTCAGTTTCACCGCGTACCGTTAAAAGAAAACTGATTTCCCAATTAGACACTTGCTCCAGGGTATGTATTTACCAGGTTTGATTCTCTCATCTGTATGGTTTTACAGATGATGAGTGGGAGTAAGTTATTGGGGATTAGGTGATCATCCTCATTATATCGGGATTCGTTGTAATTGGTGATATTTGAGGAAGTCACCTGGGCTGTTTGCCGGTCGGCAAATATTTGGTTTGAATATCCGTTGTTATGCACCAATTTCAAATTGATATATATGTACGTCTATTTTTATCGAGTGAGATATACCTTTTTGAAATTATGTCTATGACATTTACCTATATCAGTGGATGGTTAGGTAAGGAGTATTGAACAACGGTGTAATTCTTCTTAACCATAAGTACAGTTTTCAAACTACGACACACAGTGAATGAGTTATTAGACTCAGGGGACTTGTACAGAGTATTGTATATTGTCCAGTGTCCATTAGGACAGAGGGGTTGGTCCTCGTACTATATTCTGTTTACTTATGACTTCTCTAGTTCTTAGACATGTGTTTCGTAGAAATGCAAGGTCTAAGTTTTGAGGAGTTATAGGTATAAGAATAAAGTAGAGAACCTGATGTTGCATGTATCGGGATTCTTCAAGGTGATCGAAGATGTAGATACTTGTGTGTGGTATTCAGTTAATAGTAATGATTAAGAGAACTTGCTTCTCTTTCGGGTTACTCATAATTGGAAGCACTCCTAAGTTGAGTAACGCTGATCGGCCTCTTCCCATTTAGTTGACATGCACTGGAGACAGATGCATGATTTGAATCTGGTTCAATTAAATTAGTGCCTCTGTTTCTATATTGGATATAGAACAGTTCATATCTTGACATTGTTAAGATACGGGGAGTTGTCCGGCTTATGCTTAAAACCAGACTCCGGATAACTCAAGGCACGTTTCTGTAATGGCTGTTTGTGGGTTGACCCGGGCTATGACGAGTGTTGACTTTCTACCATCTGGAAGATCAATAGTGATATTGTTCTTAACTCGCCACAGTTTTAACAAAAAAATGGATTTTTTCAGAAAACAGTAGTTTGAGTATGGTAGAACTGGAAGTGATTCCAGAACCGCAAACGATTACTGAAGATTTGATATGAACCTAAAGATTCAATCTGGTTTGACATTCGATTAGCCACTCCGCAGATAAAGTGGGTAACCTCAGGCACCCGAGAGGTACTTCGGTATGCTCAAGGACGGTGGTAGGGAGGTTCTAGTTTACCCAGACTTGCCATTGCTGTTGTTCCAGACTGTGAGACCCGGCAGGAGGATGACTATAGCGTCGTTCTGAACTAGCTTTAGAAGTGTACGTCTATATGACTCTGCCAGAGGGTTGTCGTAGTCAGTGGAAGCAGCGGAAGCATTGGTGGACAGGGGGCTTATGTCTATTTATAGACTAAAGCAGATATAGCGGAGATAGATCATCTATTTCTGATGTGACAGTCATAGGTTTGACTTCATCAGAATAGGGGATGGATCTGTTAAGAAGGTAGTAGGGTGTGATGTCCTGATATTTGGATGACATACACAGAGTAGGAAGTGATATTCCTATACTACGATCGGTTATACTTTGGTCGTCACACAGTAGTTTCTCCACATAGGACTTGGATATTGTATCAGACATTCTGGTTACTAGATCTATGGTTTTAGATCTAGATTTGGGTGGTTTCCCAATCTGGGTACTTAGACAGCATTCTAAGAGTATTTAGAATGGACGACTCGTGGCACGGTAGTATACCTGCAGGTGATGGAGTCACCCTCTCTAAAGGTGTCTTACAGACTAAAGGAGAGAGGGATACACATGATTGGCAGATCACTTGCTTAGGCAATTGAGTCAATCATGAGATGTCAAGTACCACACCAGATGTTGTTCTTGCAGTAGGTGCAATAAGATGATATTGATCCAATCCTGGAGAAACAGTCGGAAGCAGTTTTAGAACATAAGTTGATATTCTAGGGATATAATAACAGCATTCTCCTTCGGGAGACAGTTATCATTCCAGGCTTCCAAGGTGACCTGAATGACAGAGTGACTGTCAGAGTTATAGTTTTCCTTCTGACGAGGGGCAATATTTTGGACAGATGGTCCAGGTGGATACTGAGGGAAGGTATGGCGCAGGATACTGATTAAGTTCAGTTGACGATAACTGAAACTTGCCAGATATGCGCATACCTTCTGGAGTGTGATAACGTGAGCGGATTCCGTCACGTTATCATACGATGATAGTTGGATCCCGATTCCCACTGATGAGTTGGTTTACTCCCCGGGTGATCCCGACTAATTCTTCTTTCAGGTTTGGAGGAGAATTTGACGGTACAGTGGGAGGTTTCCTAATTAGATAAATTGATAACCATTCTGATCTAGGTTAGAGTGCATGCTGAGTGTTTCTTTTCTCTCTCTCTTTGGCAGCGACCATGACCCGACCCTAAGACTATAACTCAGTGACCAAGTTGACCGAACCTTTTTAAACACTGGCTTTTGGATTGTCAGAGTTGCATACCTCATTGCCACTCCTACTTTTACCCTTTTCTCCAGGACATCCCGTATTACTACGAACGTCCACTTCCATTGGATAAAACCATCGTATGGTTATATACGAACTCGAAGGAATTTATTCGAGGATGGTTTCCGGTTCTGGAGAAAATGAATAGGACTATTCAGTTGTCTTTTCCTTTTACCTTCTCTCGGGTTACGAGTGCACCTTGGATTAGGACAGTACACCTATTACGCAAGTTGGACAGTCTTCTTCCAAACCTTAGGCTGGTGTTGAACGGTGGGGAATGAAGAAAACCGATTAGCCTAAGTGTGGTGTACAGAAGGTAATAAGTTAAGACAAATAAAGGGATTAGAAGGAGGGTAAAGTAAATTGCGACTGCTATTCACGACCAAACCAAGTATTTCATTACCATTCCGACTTCACCTTTGTATGTCTCCAGAACACTCCGTATCACTACGAAGATCCACAGTTTATTGGATACTCCATCGTATGGTTATATACAAACTCGAAAGGAACTTGTTCCAATTCGGGGATGGATTCTGGTTCAGGAGAAATAGGAATAAGGTTTATTCGGTTGTCTTTTATCTTCACCTTCTCTCGCATTGCGAGTGCTCCTAGGATTAGGACAGTACACCCATTATGCTTATTGGATAGTCTTCTTCCAAACCATAGGCTGGTGCCGAACGGTAGGGAAGGAAGAAAACCATTTAGCCTAAGAGGGTGTACAGAAGGTAATGACTAAAGACATATGAAGGGATGTGGAGAGATGGCATAGAAATATATGGTTACAGTTGTGAATCTGGATAATGGAAGAGGAATTACTAGGAATACCAGGATACCCCTACGAAACATTTCAATGTTTCAGTTTCACTGTGTACTGTTAAAGGAAAACTGATTTCCCAATTAGACACTTGCTCCAGGGTATGTATTTACCAGGTTTGATTCTCACATCTGTATGGTTTTACAGATGATGAGTGGGAGTAAGTTATTGGGAATTGGGTGATCATCCTCATTATATCGGGATTCGTTGTAATCAGTGATATTTGAGGAAGTCACCTGGGTTGTTTGCCGGACGGCAAATATTTGGTTTTGAATATCCGCTGTTATGCACCAATTTCAAATTGATATATCTGTACGTCTATTTTTATAGAGTGAGATATACCTTTTTGAAATTATGTCCATGACATTTACCTATACCAGTGGATGGTTAGGTAAGGGGCATTAAACTGCGGTGTAATTCTTCTTAACCATAAGTACAGTTTTCAACCTACGACACACAGGGTTTGAGTTATTAGACTCAGGAGACTTATACAGAGTATTGTATGTTGTCCAGTGTCCATTAGGACAGAGGGGTTGGTCCTCGTACTATATTCGGTTTACTTATGACTTCTCTAGTTCTTAGACAAGTGTTTCGTAGAAACACAAGGTCTGAGTTTTGAGAAGTTATAGGTATAAGAGTAAAGTAGAGAACCAGGTATTGCAAGTATCGGGATTCTTCAAGGTGATCGAAGATGTAGATACTTGTGTATGGTATTCAGTTTATAGTAATGATTAAGAAAACTTGCTTCTCTTTCAGGTTACTCATAATTGAAAGTACTTCTAAGTTGAGTAATGCCGATCGATCTCTCTCCATTTTAGTTGACATGCACTGGAGACAGCTGCATGATTTGAATCTGGTTCAATTAAATCAGTGCCTCGCTTTATTGGATATAGAATAGTTCATATCTTAACGATGTTAAGGTACGGGGAGTCGTCTGGCTTATGCTTAAAACCAGACTCCGGACTACTCAAGGCACGTTTCTGTAATGGCTGTTTGTGGGTCGACCCGGGCTATGACGAGGGTTGACTTTCTACCATTTGGAAGATCAATAGTGATATTGTTTTTGACTCGCCACAGTTTTAATAAAAATGGATTTTTTCAGAAAACAGTAGTGGGAGTATGGTAGAACTGGAAGTGATTCCAGAACCGCAAACGATTACTGAAGATTTGATAAGAACCTAAAGATTCAATCTGGTTTGACATTCCATTGGCCACTCCGCAGAGATGGTGGGTAACCTCAGGCACCCGAGAGGTACTCCGGTAGCCTCAAGGACGGTGACAGGGAGGTTCTTGTTTACCCAGACTTTCCATTGCTGTTGTTCCAGACTGTGAGACCCGGCAGGAGGATGAGTATAGCGTCGTTCTAAACTAGATTTAGAAGTGTACGTTTATATGACTCCGCCAGAGGGTTGTCGTAATCAGTGGGAGCAGCGGAAGCATTGGTGGACAACAGGCTTATGTCTATTTATAGACTAAAGCAGATATAGCGGAGATAGATCATCTATTTCTGACGTGACAGTCATAGGTTTGACTTCATCAGAATAGGGGATGGATCTGTTAAGAAGGTAGTACCATGTGATGTCCTGGTATTTGGATGACATACACAGAGTAGGAAGTGAAATTCCTTTACTACGGTCGGTTATACTTTGGTCGTCACACAGTGGTTTCTCCACAAAGGAAATGGATTTCATATCAAACATTCTGGTTACTGGATCTATGGTTTTAGATCTAGATTTGGGTAGTTTCCCAATCAGGGTACTTAGAAAACATTCTAGAGGTGCTTTAGAATGGACGACTCCTGGCATGGTGGTGTACCTGCAGGTGATGGAGTCACCCTCTCTAAAGGTGTCTTACAGACTAAAGGGGAGAGGGATGTGCATGATTGGCAGATCACTTGCTTAGGCAATTGAGTCAATCATGAGATGTCAAGTACCACACCAGATGTTGTTTTTGCACTAGATGCAGTAAGTAGATATTGATCCAATCTTGGAGAAACATTCGGAAGCAGTTTTAGAACATAAGTAAATGTTCTTGGGATATGATAACAACAGCCTTTTTCGGGAGATGGTTATCATTCCAGGCTTCCTAGGTGACCTGGATGACAGAGTGGCTGTCAGAGTTATTGTTTTCCCTCTGACGAGGGGCAGTATTTTGGACAGGTGGTCCAAGGGGATACTGAGGGAAGCATGACGCAGGATACTGATTAAGTTCAGTTGACGATACAGTCTAAGAAGTTTGGATTTGGAGTTCATTTATGAGCTAGGTCTCATCAAATATCCAGACATATTCTAAGACAGGTATTGCTCATTTCGGGAGATGGCTTTCTCCGCGAACTTGAGATAAAGAGAGACATGAAAGAAACATCAAGGCGGATCCACTCACTGAGGCTATTCCTCGAACACATTAGTTTCGCAAACTGGTTTTGTGAGACTGATTAGTAGAGGAGTTGGGTGTTCGATATCACACGGGCTATGAGTATGCGACATCGCAATAATTAGCCTTGAGTGCAAGTGGGAGATTGTTGGAGATAGTGCCCTCAGAGTCAATTATTGGATCACAGGCACGTGATTACAATGATTGATTGAGGACCTATGCCGGTAGGACAATCTTACTCAAGATGATAGTTTGCTATCTCGTTTATCTTTATCATCGTGTACTGTTTCAGGTGACCTTACAGGTCACTATTGCACGTTGATAGAGCCCTTAGGATTTTTGCTTGACGGCCAGCAGTATGATGGAGATCATATACGTGGGAGCTGGGGTCTATAAGCACATCCTTAAAAGGTCCCTAGTCGTGGGAGTTTTCGAGACAGGGCATCGATACTCCAGAGTAGACTAGTGTATACAGTCGAGACCCCGACGAGGGGCGGTGGCCGGTCTCACAAGCCACTGGTGTCTGTTGGTTCACCTAAGATGTATACAGGTGCTCATTGGGTTATGAGTACACCGGACAGGACTCGCTGGGAACATGCTAGTTGGTCTTATACCAGACGTCAGATAGCAGTTCCCTGGTGACATGTGTACAGGTTAGTTCATCGACCTGAGATCGTCATTTGTCTCGTGTGAGTTCCCACTGTACTTTGATTACTACCCTACCACGCTCAAAGTAGACGTGCAAACAGGTTTTAGTTGGGTACAGTCCCGAGCCACATAGAGGCAGTGAGCGGATCTGCAGGGGTTCGTCTCTCCCGGTATTGGGGGGTGAGGTCGTGCTGTGTCTAGGAGAGCCATTACACAAAGTCCTTGGCCAAGGCAGGAGATTTACTGGTAGGTATTCCAGTAGTATCTCATGGTGTTCTGGGCTACACTCCGACACGACTTGTATCGCTTTTGGGGGTCTGACTTTTACCAACCCCTTAGGCCCGCCATGCGATGCTCATAGACGAACGGACTGGACTGTACGGATATTGTCACTGACAGGCTCAGTAGGGTGTCAGGATGAGTTCGCTCATCGACGTCCCTTTTGGTCAATACCTGGTAGCCCGTTACGTATGGCTAATACCTCTGACGTGCTAGTGGTTAAATCCACAACCAAAGTATTGACGAGTCTTTAGAGTGCCCCACAGACCGTTTCTCAAGTTTCGGGCAAAACGCTGTAGAGGCCATATGTAGATATGGCAGGGTTCGATCATATACGTGCGGTATTGCACGGATCATGATTGGACGGATAATAGGCTTTGGTTTAAGCCGGATCCTATTATAGTACTGTGTAGATTTTGTCTCATTACATTTGTATTCGGTCGGAATACAAATGCGGGTATGTATATACAGTCGCGGGGTTTTCCTGTAATTTATTATGGGATCAGTTTTCTGAAGTTGCCAGTTTGCTTTCCGGTTTCGGCCATTTTCCTTTGTTTCTTTCTTTGGCTGAATTTTGGTGGAGGGGGTTATTTGCAATTGTGCATGGAGAAGACTTTTTGTGATAGCTTCATGATGGTTTAACCATCATTTGACTTTTGGTTCATCATGGTTCTTGCCTCTCATGATTACCTTTTTGTTCATCATAGTTGTTGATGATGGGAGTTGATTTGGATTTGATTGTGATCATTGCTTATTATCATCACCCTTTCTCTCTCTTGCATTATGTTGGGGCTCACCCCTTTTTCATTCTCATTCACTCCATTCTCTCATTCCTCAAGCATGAGGCCGGCCACATATTGATGAGGGGCTGTTCATATTTTGATGAGGGTGATTTTGATCTCTTTGGCTTTGCAAAAATCCCATAGCTCCATCTCCAAAAGTTCATCTCATTCCTCCACCAAAAACCATGGCAACTTCATACCCCAATGAGACAAAGCTTTCTACACTTCATCTACAGTATCCTTAGGCACGTCGACTCGTCAACTTCGTGCTCGAGTTGTCTCGGTCCAGAGGTGGGAGCCCGTAAAAGAACCCGGCGATGTGGTGCCCTTCCGACAAGAAGATGAAGACCGGAGATTCCGCGGGGAGATCGGGACGACGACGAGAAGACCGAAGGACATAGATCGCTCGGTATATCTCTCTACCCCTTCTCTTGTTAGCTAGGATTAGGTTAATGGCCCGATCCGGGTTTATAGCGCGCGGTGGTGCCGATTTACAAGTTTCGTAAAAGTATCGTTTCCGCATTTTGGTCTCGGATTGACGGCCGGGGCGCCGCCGTGCACTTACAGACGGATCCTGATACAGCGGTTCCTCCCAAAACCAAAGCGGCTTTTCATAAAAAAGAGAGGCCCAATAAAGCTGAAGTGCCCGAAGCAAACTCCAAAGGCCAAAACTCCAAACACCCCAAGCCTGGGGACATGGTAGTTCACATAGTCTATGTGATCGATTCCAAAGACAAAGTCCGAGCTTTTATTAGCCACCGACCTCAAACTCGGTCCCTGATAAAAGTTCAACCGCAACATGAAAAGATGCAGGAGATGTTCGCTCAGGCGGCAGCAAACGCTAGTCCATCGCCTAAGGAAAATCCCGAGGACGCACCGGAAGAAAGAATAGAGAAGGAGTATGATATTTATTTCCTAAAGCGCGCTCTGAAAAATGGAGATGCAGAAGCGGCAGAAATGTCCATTAAAATGAATCAGATGGCCCTTCTGATTCAGAATATGGCTGGAATGATGGTTCAATCGGAACCACTGGCATATGAACCACCGGTAGCCGGTCTTGGAGATAAGAATGACATTTCAAATCCTCTGCAAATCTCATCAATGGCTGAGGAAGAAATGATTCCTAAAAGCAAAGCTGAACGAATATATCGCTCAGCAAATCAAACCTCACTACGCCAGTGAAGCCGTAAATAGATCAATCAAGATTGGTCGACCGTATCCGACATGGCACAATCAAATATAGTACCCGCCAGAGTACACACTTCCAACGTGCCACATGTACAAAGGAACTGAGAATTCTCGCCGGCACATTGCGCGATTTGAACCCATATGCGGCAGTACCGATATACTACTCTTCTGACAGTTCATCGGCTGTCTGGCAGGCATTGCCTTCGAATGGTATGCGGAACTCCCGAATGACTCCACGAATACCTTCGACGAAATGGAGATGCCCTCCTGTCAGAGATTCGCTAGTGTGAATAAACGCACTACCGTGACGACACTGGTCAACGAAAGGGTTAGACCGAATGAGACTCGGGTTCAATATGTTACCCGATGGAGAAATCTCTGGTCAAATACAAGTAACGCATCGATGAAGTTGCAGCCATGGGAATACTCATAGCCACCATTGACCCAAATTCAAAGGAGTTCTTATATATGGCCCTTTTCAAGCCGACAACCTTCCAAGAGCTCATGGATAAAATTACTCGATTGGATCAGCCGAGTCAAGACCCTTCATCATTTGATGAAGATGAATGAAAAGCGGAGGTAAGGTAGTATTTGTCGCCGACGCTCAACAAAAAATGAGCGACTTTGAAGCAACCTGTCGCCAAAATAGCGACGGCGTGGGTACTCGCTCCCCCCGAGGTATACACATGGGGCATATTTCTCACTGGAGGAAGAATCTCTACGTAAGATGATCATTTCTTCTCATAGAATAGAAAGGATATCAAGGGGCTTACAAGCGCGTCTTGCAATCAAGTGGAATATCCCACTTGAACCCAAAAAAATAAAAAATAAATAAAAGTATGTCTATAAACAAAATGGGCACGGATGAAAACCCGAAAAGGCGCCGTGAGTAAAAACAGCAGGACTGCCGGCGAGCTTGTGAAAACCCGGAAGGGCGCAATCTCGTTAAAAAAAACGGCACGTCTGCAAGCAAGAAGGGCACGGATGAAAACCAGAAAGGGCTCCGTGAGTAAAAACAGCAAGGCTACCGGCGATGTTTGTGAAAACCCGAAAGGGCGCAGACTCGTAAAAAAAAAAACGGTACGTCCGCAAGCAAGATGGGCACGGATGAAAACCCGAAAAGGGCTCCGTGAGTAAAAACAGCAAGGCTACCGGCGAGTCTGTGAAAACCCGAAAGAGCGCAGACTCTTAAAAAATTCATGCACACTGGCAAGGTCCTCACGACCTTGTAAGGAGAAAATACCTGCGTGAGATCCTTACGACTCGCAAGAGAGCAACACACTTAGGGATCCCCACTATTCCTAAGGACAAACGCACTTACGAGATCCTCACGACTCGTAAGGAGAAACATCTTTATGAGACCCTTACGGCTCATGAAGTCAAAAACCTTAGTCGACAGGATCCTAACCTTGTTTGCTAAGCCATCTTTGTTCGAATCGACAGAGACAAATGATGATTCACTCTTGGCAATGTCCCAGTGGTAGCGATGCTGATGCCTAGATTGGTATCAAATTCCAAGTCCTTTCACGGCAAATGATGATTCGCTCCTGGCAACATTCCAGTCGCAAAAAAAGGTACGTCTATAAGCAAGATGGGCACGGATGAAAACCTGAAAGGGCTCCATGAGTAAAAACAACAGGGCTACCGGCGAGTTTGTGAAAACTCGAAAGGGCGCAATCTCGTTAAAAGACACTTGCAAAGTCCTCTCGACTTTGTAAGGAGAAAACTACCTGCGTGAGATCCTTACGACTCACAAAGGAGTGACACACTTGGGGATCCCCACGATTCCTGAGGAGAAATTACACTTACGAGATCCTCTCGACTCGTAAGGAGAACCCTCTTATGAGATCCACACGGCTCATAAGATTCGAAAGCCTTAAGCTACAGGGATTTAAATCTGTTCTTAAGCCATCACATTTCCCAGACTGTCCTACAAGCGGTTCAATACTGACCCATTCCGGATCGATCGAATTGGTACTTATACAATCCACGGGCACAAATAATCATTTTCTCACCGAGTCCCACCAACGACGAGGAATGTCCTCATTTGGTGAACAAACACTTGTAGGTCCTCTCGACTTGCAAGGAGAAAATGATCTTATGAGATCCTTACGACTTATAAGAGACCATACACTTAAGAATCCTCACGATTCTTAAGGAGAAAACACACTTATGAGATCCTCATGACTCGTAAGGAGAAACATCTTTATGAGACCCTTACGGTTCATAAAATCAAAAGCCTTAGTCGACAGGATCTTAACCCTGTTTGCTAAGCCACCTTTGTTCGAACCGATAAAGGCAAATGATGATTCGCTCCTGGCAATATCCCAGTTATAGTGATGCTGATGCCTAAATCGGTATCAAATTCCAAGTCTTTTCATGGCAAATGATGATTCGCTCCTGGCAACATTCCAGTCACAGCGATACTGATGCAAGATTGGTATAAAACCTTGAGTTCCATACTCAAAACAAAAAATGCATATGAAATAGCCGAAATGTTTGGGCAACTTGCAACAAAATCAGCAAGTAAAATATATGCATACAAAAATAGCCGAAATGATTGGGCAACTCGCAATAAAAAGTAGCGAGTAAAAAGAAAAACAGCCGAAATGATTGGGCAACTCGCAATAAAAAAGCAGCGAGTAAAAAGAAAAATAGACGAAATGATTGGGCACCACGAAAAATAGCCGAAATAATTGGGCAATCGCGACTTTCGCGATATAAAAAGCTGAAATGATAGAGCATCGTAGAAAGAAATAAAAAAATGAAAGAATGAAACTTTTGCCCTGCAGGTAAGTCCATACTGACCCCTGTACACAATCCATGGGCATAAACGAAAGGGAACCACATGTCCCAACAAACTCTGTCAAAGGGAAAAGTCCCTAGTTCCAAATCTCGACAGCAACATCTGCATCCCAGAAGACCAACAACGGCGTTCTTTCTTATGCCAGCAGGGCATGGACGCGACACAACGAAATGGAGCCATGTAAAAGTCCCTAGTTCCAAATCTCAACGGTAACATCTACAGCCTAAAGATCAGCAACGGCGTTCCTCCTCATGCCAGCAGGGCACGGACGCTACACCACCAAATGGAGCCATGGCAAAGTCCCTAGTTCCAAATCTCGACGGCAACATTTACACCCTAGAGACCCACAACGGTGTTTCTCCTCATTCCAGCAGGATACGGACGCGACATCACCAATCGGAGCCATGGCAAAGTCCTCAGTTCCAAGACTCTACAACCTAGAGTCAACCCTGACACCGTAGAAAACGGTGAAAGTCCACCCTGACACCAAAGAAAACGGAGAAAGTCAACCCCGACACCGAAGAAAACGGAGAAAGTCGATCCCGACACCGTAGAAAACGGAGAAAGTCGATCCCGACACCATAGAAAACGGAAAAAGTCAACCCCGACATCGTAGAAAACGGAGAAAGTCGATCTCGACACCATAGAAAACGGAGAAAGTCAACCCCGACACCGTAGAAAACGGAGAAAGTCGACCCCGACACCGTAGAAAACGGAGAAAGTCAACCCGACACCGTAGAAAACGGAGAAAGTCGATCCCGACACTACAGAAAGCGGAGAATGTCAACCCTGACACCGAAGAAAACAAAGAAAGTCAACTCCGACATCGTAAAAAACGGAGAAAGTCGATCCCGACACCGTGGAAAACGGAGAAAGTCTACCCTGACACCGTAGAAAACGGAGAAAGTAGATCTCGACACCGTAGAAAACAGATAACATCAAACCCGACACCGTAGAAAACGGAGAAAGTCAACCCTGACATCGCAGAAAGTGGAGAATGTCAACCCTGACACCGAAGAAAGTGGAGAATGTCAACCCTGACATCGCGGAAAGCGGAGCAAGTAAGCTAATGACCTCCAACCTCTAGGGAAATCAGTGTCCTTGGTAAAATCTCTCGAGTCAGGGAAATCAGCGTCCTTGGCGAGAACCTCTCGATTCACGTCGACCCGGAAAGAAATCAGTGTCTTTGCAGGAATCTCTCAATTCGTTTCGACCTCCAAGGAAATCAGTGTCCTTGGCCAAACCTCGATTCAGGAAAATCAACGTCCTTGATGAGAGCATCTCGATTCGCGTTGACTCGCAAGGAAATCAGTGTCTTTGCAGGAATACCTCGATTCGTCTCGACCTCCAGGGAAACCAGTGTCCTTGGCAAAATCTTGATTCAGGGAAATCAGCGTCCTTGACGAGAGCATCTCGATTCGCGTCGACCCGCAGAGAAATCAGTGTCTTTGCAGGAATACCTCGATTCGTCTCGACCTCCAGGGAAATCAGTGTCCTTGACGAGAGCATCTTGATTCGCATCGACCCGCAAGGAAATCAGTGTCTTTGCAGGAATACCTCGATTCGTCTCGACCTCCAGGGAAACCAGTGTCCTTGGCAAAACCTCGATTCAGGGAAATCAGCGTCCTTGACGAGAGCATCTCGATTCGCGTCGACCCGCAGAGAAATCAGTATCTTTGCAGGAATACGTCGATTCGTTTTGAACTCCAGGGAAATCAGTGTCCTTGGCCAAACCTCGATTCAGGGAAATCAGCGTCCTTGACGAGAGCATCTCAATTCGCGTCGACCCGCAAGGAAATCAGTGTCTTTGTAGGAATACCTCGATTCGTCTCGACCTCCAGGGAAATCAGTGTCCTTGGCAAAACCTCGATTTAAGGAAATCAGCGTCCTTGACGAGAGCATCTCGATTCGCATCGTCCCGCAAGGAAATCAGTGTCTTTGCAGGAATACCTCGATTCGTCTCGACCTCCAGGGAAATCAGGGTCCTTGGCAAAACCTTGATTTAGGAAAATCAGCGTCCTTGACGAGTGCATCTCGATTTGCGTCGCCCCGCAAGGAAATTAGTGTCTTTGCAGGATACCTCGATTCTTCTCGACCTCCAGGGGAACCAGTGTCCTTGGCAAAACCTCGATTCAGGGAAATCAGCGTCCTTGACGAGAGCATCTCGATTCGCGTCAACCCGCAAGGAAATCAGTGTCTTTGCAGGAATACCTCGATTTGTCTCGATCTCCAGGGAAATCAGTGTCTTTGGCAAAACCTTGATTCAGGGAAATCAGCGTCCTTGACGAGAGCATCTCGATTTGCGACGACCCGCAAGGAAATCAGTGTCTTTGCAGGAATATCTCGATTCGTCTCGACCTCCAGGGAAACCAGTGTCCTTGGTAGAACCTCGATTCAGGGAAATCAGCGTCCTTGACAAGAGCATCTTAATTCGTGTCGACCCGTAAGGAAATCAGTGTCTTTGCAGGAATACCTCGATTCGCCTCGACCTCCAGGGAAACCAGTGTCCTTGGCAAAACCTCGATTCAGGGAAATCAGCGTCCTTGGCGAGAGCATCTCGATTCGTTTCGACCCACAAAGAAATTAGTATCTTTGCAGGAATACCTCGATTCGTCTCGACCCCCGGGAAATCAGTGTCCTTAGTAAAACCTCTCAATTTAGGGAAATCAGTGTCCTTGGCGAGAACCTCTTGATTCGCGTCGACTCGCAGAAAAATCAGTGTCTTTGCAGGAATACCTCGATTCATCACAACCCCAGGAAAATCAGTGTCCTTGGTAAATATCTCGATTCAGGGAAATCAGCGTCCTTGACTAGAATATCTCGATTCGCGTCGACCCACAGAGAAATCGGTGTCTTTGCAGGAATACCTCGATTCGTCTTAACCCCGGGGAAATCAGTGTCCTTGGCAAAACCTCGATTCAGGGAAATCAGCGTGCTTTGCGAGAACCTCGATTCGTGTCGACTCGTAAGGAAATCAGTGTTTTTGCAGGAATCTCTCGATTCATCTCGACCCCCAGGGAAATCAATGACCTTGGTAAAACCTCTCGATTCAGCTAAATCAGCGTCCTTGGCGAGAACCTCTCGATTCACGTCGACCCACAGAGAAATCAGTGTTTTTGCAGGAATACCTCGATTCGTCTCGACCTCCAAGGAAATCAGTATCCTTAGCAAAACCTCGATTCAAGGAAATCAGTGTCCTTGACAAGAGCATTTTGATTCGCGTCGACCCGCAAGGAAATCAGTGTCTTTACAGGAATACCTCGATTCGTCTCGACCTCCTGGGAAATCAGTGTCCTTGGCAAAACCTCGATTCAGGGAAATCAGCGTCCTTGATGAGAGCATCTCGATCCGCGTCGACCTGCAAGGAAATCAGTGTCTTTACAGGAATATCTCGATTCATCTCGAACTCCAGGGAAACCAGTGTCCTTGGCAAAATCTCGATTCAGGGAAATCAGCGTCCTTGACGAGAGCATCTCGATCCGCGTCGACCCGCAAGGAAATCAGTGTCTTTGCAGGAATACCTCAGTTCGTCTCGACCTCTAGGGAAATCAGTGTCCTTGGCAAAACCTCGATTCAGAGAAATCAGTTTCCTTGACGAGAGCATCTCGATTCGCGTCGACCCGTAAGAAAATCAGTGTCTTTGCAGGAATATCTCAATTCGTTTCGACCTCCAGGGAAAAAAGTGTCCTTAGCAAAACCTCAATTCAGGGAAATCAGCGTCCTTGACGAGAGCATCTCGATTCGCGTCGACCCGTAAGGAAATCAGTGTCTTTGCAGGAATACCTCGATTCGTCTCGACCTCCAGGGAAACCAGTGTCCTTGGCAAAACCTCGATTCAGGGAAATCAGCGTCCTTGACGAGAGCATCTCGATTCGCGTCGACCCGCAGAGAAATCGGTGTCTTTGCACGAATACCTCGATTCGTCTCGACCCCCAGGGAAATCAGTGTCCTTGGCAAATATCTCGATTCAGGGAAATCAGCGTCCTTGGCAAATATCTCGATTCAGGGAAATCAACGTCCTTGACGAGAACCTCTCGATTCACGCCGACCCGCAGAGAAATCAGTGTCTTTTCAGGAATACCACGATTCGTCTCAACCCCGGGAAAATCAGTGTCCTTGGCAAAACCTCGATTCAGGGAAATCAGCGTCCTTGGCGAGAACCTCGATTCGCGTTGACCCGCATGGAAATCAGTGTCTTTGCAGGAATCTCCTGATTCGTCTCGATCCCCAGGGAAATCAATGTCCTTGGTAAAACCTCTCGATTTAGGGAAATCAGTGTCCTTGGCAAGAACCTCTCGATTCGTGTCGACCGACAGAGAAATCAGTGTCTTTGCAGAAATACCTCGATTCATCTCCACCCCAGGGAAATCAGTGTCCTTGGCAAATATCTCGATTCAGGGAAATCGGAGTCCTTGACGAGAATATTTCGATTCGTGTCAACCCGCAGAGAAATCAATGTCTTTGCAGGAATACCTCGATTCGTCTCAACCCTGGGGAAATCGGTGTCCTTGGCAAAACCTCGATTCAGGGAAATCAGCGTCCTTGGCGAGAACCTCGATTCCCGTCGACCCGCAAGGAAATCAGTGTCTTTGCAGGAATCTCTCGATTCGTCTCAACCCCAGGGAAATTAGTCTCCTTGGAAAAAATCTCGATTCAGGGAAATCAGCGTCCTTGGCGAGAACCTCGATTCGTTTCAACCTGCAAGGAAATCAGTGTCTTTGCGAGAATCTCTCGATTCGTCTCGACCTGCGGGGAAATTAGTGTCCCTACACATAAAGAAAATTCTCTTGTGTGATCCTTATGATTCTCAAGAGAAAATGCACTTAGGAGTCCTCACGACTCCTAAGGAGAAATGACACCTACGGGATCCTCTCGACTCGTAGGGAGAAAAGTCTTTATGAGACCCCCACGGCTCATAAAGTTGAAAGGTCTTAGGCGGCAGATCTGAGCCATTGCTTCTCTACAAGGAGGTCAAGATGGACTATCTGCGGGCCACATTTGCCAAAGCCACATTCGCCTATGAAATAAAGAAGCTACTTACGGGTCCTCACGATTCGTAAGGAATTATACCCGAGTGAGATCCTTACGACTCACGGAGGCGATGAACACTTAGAAATCCTCACGATTTCTAGGAAGAATTTACACCTACGAGATCCTCTCGACCTGTAGAGAGAAAAACCTTCTTGAGACCCTTACAGCTCATGAAGATGGAAAAAGTCTTTGGCTACAAGGACTCTAAACCTGTCCCCTAAGCCCTCAATTCTATTGCCATGCATAACTCTGCACTATTTCACCTACGTACATACTTACGTGGGCAAAGTAGTGGGGGGCATCTCTTCCCGCCAAAATTTTCGGCCAAGAGCTACTTGTTCCCTTATAAAGAGGGAGGGGAGTCCTCAAAATTTGGCCTCAATTGAGAGCAAAGCTCTATTCAAAATTCAAAATTTGAACTGAGACAGCGCCTCACGTGCAAAGCACGAGAGCACTGAGCGCCAAAAGCACCAGCGCTAAAGAGTCAAAGACTCTGAGGCAGCGCATCACGTGCAAAACACGAGAGCGCTGAGCGCCGGCGCTAAAGAGTCAAAGACTCTGAGGCAGCGCCTCACGTCCAAAGCATGAGAGTGCTGAGCGTCAGCGCTAAAGAGTCAAAGACTCTGAAGCGGCGCATCACGTGCAAAGCACGAGAGCGCTGAGCACCAAGCGCTAAGAGTCAAAGACTCTGTGACAACGCATCACGTGCAAAGCACGAGAGCGCCGGCGCAAGAACTAAAAGTTCTCTGCCGTTGAATCAAAGATCCAACGGAGATGATAAATCATCAGAGCACAAAATTAAATTCTGATTGAGGAAATACTCCTCAAATCTTTTTAAACAAGAAAGATTGTGCTCTGTAAATCAGAACACCGTTGGATCAAAGATCCAATGGTGATTAAAAATCACCAAGATACCGAATAAGCTCTATATGGGAAAATATTCTCCCAATCTTGTTAAAAACAAGAAAAATGTCTTCTGTAAAACAGAAGTTCTTGGATCAAAGATCCAACGGTGGATAAATTCCCCAAATCCATTACGAGATCTCTCAATGAGAGATTTCCCTAACTGATTTAACAAATCAGCCTTTCCTATATAAAGGACCCAAGTCTTCAAGTCTTGGATGGAGTAACCTCCCTATAAGTTTTCAAATCGAAATAAGGGATGGGGGGAGAGGGGAAGAAAAATAGAAAGAGAATTTAATTCTCTAAAGAAGAGGATCCCCTCCCAAAAGCTCCCACAAAAAGAGAATTTAATTCTCAAACTAAGAGTTTAACTCTTCTCAAAGAATTTAGTTCTTCCTCTGGTTAAGATCTGCAAAATCAGATCTCCCCACAAGTTGAGAATTTAATTCTCATCGGAGCGATTCTGTCATGCAGATTCAAAATCTAGGGGAAAGAACTGAATCCAAAAGAGTTTAACTCTTATAAAACATGTAGGAATTTAATTCCTCTGAAACTAGGGTTTAACCTTTTAAAAAGAATTTAATATTTTTAAAGAACAAAATGAGAACTTGATTTCCCAGAACCATAGAAGAACAGCCTGGTGATTCATTAGCGTTCAACGCTACATAATAAAAGCTCACGTGTTCCCATGTGAGCACCTTTGAGGAACGAAAAAGGAAAGACCGAGATCTAGCCACGTGACCCCACGTGACCCCTGAGAAGTGCTTATAAAAGAGAAAAAGGAATAAACCCTATTTTTGGAGCGCCTCACGTGACCTCTGAGAAGTGTTCAGCACTTATAAAAGAGAAAAGGGAATAAATCCTATTTTTGGAGAGCCTCACGTGATCCCACGTGACCCCTGAGAAGTGCTCATCACTTATAAAAGAGAAAAGGGGAATAAACCCAAGACAGTTCCTATTCTGGGGCGCCTCATGTGATCCTACGTGACCCAACAGTGCTTAGCACTAGAATAAAAGAATAAAAGAGACAGCGCCCAACTTTAAGCGCCTTACGTGCCACACGTGAGCACCCTAATTTCTAGTGTTTAACACTACTTCAAGCGTCTCACGTGGGAGCACGTGAGCACTGAGTACATACTAGTGTTTAATACTATGAAAGGCCAATACTGGCCAAACTTAGACCAAATCTCCCGAGGACAATCAATTGAGCCCCTCATGCCCAGGGTCCCCAAAACCGATCTCAGTCCCAAAGATAGCAAATGAGCTCCCAACAGATAGCATCTAAAATGATGTTCGTCCCATCTCCCCCGAAGTCGGGACATTGGTTCAAGGGTACATCACTTTTTACCTCTGATACATGTCGTCGTAATTCTTCAACATCTTCAGAGAAATGGAGGGTCCCAATAACCAAAAAACTTTTGGCGCATCCTTAGATTGTGAAACCAAAACTCATGGACTATGATGTCCTTAAACTTTATGGACTATGATGTCCTTAAAC
Source organism: Agapanthus africanus (assembly GCA_030015575.1). NCBI lineage: Eukaryota > Viridiplantae > Streptophyta > Magnoliopsida > Asparagales > Amaryllidaceae > Agapanthus > Agapanthus africanus. The sequence continues at coordinate 113,922,213 of JASDDO010000028.1, forward strand.
TTATGGACTATGATATTCTTAAACTTTATGGACTATGATGTCCTTAAACCCAATGGACCATGACGTCCCTAAACTCATGGACTATGACGTCCTTAAACTTTACGGACTATGAGGTCCTTAAACTCATGAACTATGATATCCTTAAACGGTGGACCGCAATGTATATAAACTAAAACGATAGAGTCTAAATACTCTTTCGTTGGATCTAAATGATCCCAAAATTTTGTTGAGTAGATCTTAGTCTAAAATTAGACTAACGTATCCTCAACAAATGTTTAAGTTGATCTTAATCTCAATGAGATTAATGATCCCTAAACCAACTCAAACCCAAATCTAAGAAAATACGGATTTGGACTAATCCACGCCCTATGGGCGACAATATGAATTAGCCTCCGTATACAATCCATGGACAGCCAAAAACAAAACAAACACATACAACATGAAGTGACCATCTGGAGAAGGAGAAAGTGGTTACCGCTATGCGGTAGCGTAATTAACTGCAGGGGCTTCGCCTGCAGGGAAGAGCGTCCCCACAATCAAAAAACCCTCGTACACGAGGTGGAATCTAACGAAATCTGCTACAACAGCCGCATCTGTCTAAACCTCCGATATATGGTGCCATAAATCAACATGGCATCTTCGGAGAGGTGGACAGATAAAACCAAATAGCATCTGCCCCTAAATTCAGTCCAGACAACCTACGCGGTTTCGTCTTCGTTTTCGGCGGTAAACAAGGGTCATTGGATGACGTATTTCCGAGATGGGGTCATTGGATGACGTATTTCCGCGATAGGGTCATTTGCTGACGTGTTTCCGAGATGGGGTCACTTGCTGACGTATTTCCGAGACGGGGTCATTGTATGACGTATTTCCGCGACGGGGTCATTTGATGACGTATTTCCGCGACGGGGTCATTTGCTGACGTGTTTCCAAGACGGGGTCATTTGCTGACGTGTTTCCAAGACGGGGTCATTTGCTGACGTATTTCCGGGACGGGGTCATTTGATGACGTATTTCCGCGACGGGGTCATTTGCTGACGTGTTTCTGAGACGGGGTCATTTGCTGACGTGTTTCCGAGACGGGGTCATTGGATGACGTGTTTCCGAGACGGGGTCATTTGCTGACGTGTTTCCGCGACGGTGTCATTGGATGACGTATTTCCGCGACGGGGTCATTTGATGACGTATTTCCGAGGCAGTGTCATTGGATGACGTATTTCCGCGACGGGGTCATTGGATGACGTATTTCCGCGACGGGGTCATTTGCTGACGTGTTTCCACGATGGGGTCATTTGCTGACGTGTTTCCGCAACGGGGTCATTGGATGACATAAGGTTGTCTGTGAACCGTAGAGTCTTGTTACTGGGGCCTTTGCCGTGGCTCCGATTGATGGTGTCGTGTCCGTGCCCTGCTGGCATGAGGAGGAACACCGTTGTTAGTCTTCTGGGATGCAGATGTCGCTGTCGAGATCTGACTCTCCCATTGACAAGGTCCGGTGGGGAAATGTGGTCCTCTTTTTGTTTATGCCCATGGATTGTATACAGGGGTCAGTATGGACTTACCTGCAGGGCAAAAGTTTCATTTATTTTTTTTATTTCTTTTCGCGATGCTCTATCATTTTAGCTTTTTATATCGCGAAAGCCGCGATTGCCCAATCATTTCGGCTATTTTTCGCGGTGCCCAATCATTTCGGCTATTTTTGTATGCATATATTTTACTCGCTGATTTTTATTGCGAGTTGCCCAAACATTTCGGCTATTTCATATGCATTTTTTCGAGTATGGAATTCAAGATCTGATACCAATCTTAGCATCAGCATCGCCGCTACTGGAATGTTGCCAGGAGAAAATCATCATTTGCCGTGAAAGGACTTAGAATTTGATACTAATGTAGACATCAGTATCGCTACAACTGGGATATTGCCAGGTGTGAATCATCATTTGCCTTTGTCGATTTAAACAAAGATGGCTTAGCAAACAGGGTTAGAATCCTGTCGACTATGGCTTTTGACTTCATGAGCCGTAAGGGTCTCATAAAGGTGTTTCTCCCTACGAGTCGTAAAGATCTCGTAGGTGCATTTTCTCTTTAGGAAGTGTGTGTTCTCTTATAAATCGTAAGGATCTTACAAGAGTGTTTTCTCCTTATAAGTCGAAAGGACTTACAAGTGTCGTTCACCACATGAGGACATCTCGTGCTGTTGGTGGAACTAGGTGGGGGAGACATTTATTTGTGCCCTTGGATTATATACAAGGGTTAACATTGAACCGTTTATAGGGCAGTCTGGGATATATGATGGCTTAAAAACAGGTTCAGATTCCTGTAGTTTAAGGCTTTTGAATCTTATGAGCTGTGAGGGTCTCATAAGAGGGTTCTCCTTACGAGTCGTGAGGATTTCATAAGTGTAATTTCTCCTCAGGAATCGTGAGGATCCCTAAGTGTGTTGTTCTCTTATGAGTCGTAAGGATCTCACGCAGGTATTTTCTCCTTTCAAGGTCGAGAGGACCTTGCAAGTGTGTATGAATTTTTTTAACGAGTCTGCGCCCTTTCGGGTTTTCACGGACTCGCTGGTAGCCCAGCTGTTTTTACCCACGGAGCCCTTTCGGGTTTTCACGGACTCGCTGGTAGCCCAGCTGTTTTTACCCACGGAGCCCTTTCGGGTTTTCATCCGTACCTATTTTTCTTATGGACGTACCGGTTTTTTTTGCGTCAGCCCAAGGATGCTGCGGTTTGTAGTAGTTTTAGAGACATTTTGGTCTATCGTTAGTTTTAAGACATTGCGGATCATTGTTAGTTTAGGGACGTTTCGGTCCGTCGTTAGTTTATGGACGTTTCGGTCTATTGTTAGTTTAGGGACGTTTCGGTCCGATAGCGATTTTGAGGTAAGGTTTCGCTAGACACTACTTATAGAGTTTGGGCTTGGGAAGATAGCGAGCAAACATAGGCGTCGTCATCTATCGTTAACCTAGGCCGTGACTCGTCAGGCGTAGTATTTTTTCAGGAACCGGCCGTTTATTGTCCTAAAAGGTCTTTCGCCATGCATATCCATGAACAAGTAAGCCCCACCTTGGTAGACTTTGTCTATGATGTACGGGCCCTTATAGTTCAGCTCGAATTTCCCCCGTTTGGCACGATTGGGGATCATAGGTCTCTTGACCACTAGCACGAGTTCACCTTGGCGAAATGTTCTCGTCCTAGTCAATCTCTCGTATGAGCGCGTCATTTTTGCTTTGTAAGCCTCCAAATTTTTCTACGCCATGAGACGAGTTTCATCGAGGGCGTCGAGCTCGTCAAGCCGAAGCTGAGCATTCTCTTCATCTGTTAGTTCGCAATGAACCGCCACTCGCAAAGAGGGTAGCTCTATCTCCAAGGGAGTACTGCTTCTGTGCCGAATACTAATGCGAATGGCGTCGTGTTCATGGCCATCTTGAACATGGTCCGATATGCCCAGAGAGCTTCATGCAGTATCTCGTGCCAATCCTTTTTATTTTTGGACAACGTCTTCTTTATGATTTTCGTCAAGGTCTTGTTGAAAGCCTTAGCTAGACCGTTAGCTCTGGGATTATAGACCGAAGAGTATCTCCAGTCTATATTATATTGCTGTGCGAAGCAGCTGATTTTGTGACTTCTTTAGGCCAGCCCGTTATCAAAGATAATCCGTTGCGGAGTGCCGAACCGATAGATGACGTACGTCTTGAAGAAATAGAGAATATTCTCCGACTTCACTTTTCTTAGCGGTATGGCCTCTGCCCACTTAGAGAAGTAATCGGTTGTCGCCAATATGAACCGATGTCCTCTGGATGACGCTGGTTTTATGGGCCCGATTATATCGGTTCCCCACATTTTGAACGACCAGCTAGCCACCGTTGGGTGTAGCAGGTTTGGATGCTGGTGGATGAAGTCTCCATGAATTTGGCACGAGTGGCACTGCTTTGCATATTCGAGGCAGTCCTGAATCATCGTGGGCCAATAGTATCCTATCCTTTTGATCTTTAGCTTCATCTTTGGCCCAGCTTGATGAGAACCACAGAGTCCGTCGTGAGTTTCTTGGATGACTTTCCTTGCTTCTTTTGGTCCCAGGCATCTCAGCCATAGGGAGTCGAACGATCTTTTATATAGAGTATCATTGACGAAGGCGAAGGACAGAGCTCGTCTCATGAGCTGATGTCTTGAAGATGCATCTTCCGACGTTTGACGGGATTTAAAGTAGTCTATGAAGACTTCTCTCCAATCCTTAACATTTTCTCGGTCCTCTATTTGTTGGGCCGCTTGCTTGGTCGCTTCCTTTTCTTTAGACGATTCCGGAGATATTTCCGCCGGTGCAAGAACCCGACGGCTTTGTACAACGATCCTTGCGTCATCGAGATTTTTGTCAGCCAGTTCTTTAGCGAGTTTGGCTAATGCATACTCTTTACTATTTTATGTCCGTGGTATGCTTTCCAGAATGTAGGAGGGGATTTGAGTCAGCAGTTGCTGCACTCTCTCGCCGTATTTCACCAACTCTGGTTTGCACGTTTGATAATCATCGTTTACTTAACTAACGCCCAGCTGGGAGTCTTCGTAGATTAGGAGGTTTTCGATTTCCATGTCGACAGCGATCTTGAAACCTGCTATCAAAGCTTCATATTCTGCTTCATTGTTCGTCCTCGGCTCTGTTAGGGAAAAAGCAAAGCGCATTATCCTTCCTTGTAGAGTCACGAAGATGAGGGCTACCCCAGATTTGATTATGGGGGAGTTGTGCTTTTTCTTCTTCATGGAAGATGCCCTATCGAAGTAGAGATCCCATCGGGTATCACTCCCCCCTTTCTTCCTGTCGATCGTGTCAAATGCGTGCTCATCTGGCAATTCACAATTTAGGGGTGAATCGGCAGGTATCGGATGCTCAGCGAGGAAGTCGGCGATGGCCTGGCCTTTCACCGCCTTGAGAGGTCGGTATGCTATCGATAATTCCATTAAGAGTAGGACCTATTTAGCGAGCCACCCTGTTAGTGTTGCTCTCGACATCAAATACTTGAGAGGATCCACCTTTGATATGAAATAGACCTCATGCACCAACATAATGCCGAAGCTTCGTTATAGCGAAGATTAACGCCAGGCAGTGTTTTTCGATGGGGGAGTAGTTATTTTCTTCCCCCAGGAGAACTCGACTCAAATAGTAGACAGCTCTCTCTTTCCCTTGGTCATTCTCCTGTGCCCATAGCGCGTCTAAGGAACCTTCAAGGGCAGTTGTGTACAGGATGAGGGGCTTTCCCTTGACCGGAGCAGTCAGTACCGGCGGATTCTCCAGGTATTGCTTGATTTCGTCCAGTGCGCTTTGGCATTTGCGATCCCAGATGAACAGGCTCCCTTTCTTCATTAAATGGCTGTAGGGGCGACACTTGCCGGAGAGATTGGCTATGAATCGTCGGATATATGCGAGCTTTCCTTGGAGAGATCGCAGTTGCTTGAGAGTTCTTGGCGGAGGCATTTCCATAATCACCTTGATCTTTGACGGTCTATTTCGATGCCCCGGTGTCGTATGATGAATCCTAGGAATTTGCCCGAGAAAACTCCGAACGCACATTTGAGAGGGTTCATCTTCAGGTTGTATTTCCAAAGACGTTGGAACACTATCTTCTGATGCTCCCAATACTCGTGCGATTTGCTTTTCACCACGAGGTCGTCAATATAGCATTTGACGATTTCATGTATGAGGTCATCGAAAATATTCGTCATGGCCCCCTGAAAGGTTCTTGAGATCGAAAGGCATCACTTTGTAGCAGAATATGCCTAGAGGAGTGTCACGTCCTGAAAGTACAGAACAAGACCGGCACTTAAACTACGAACGTCTCGAGGCGTACGTAATCTAAGTAAACCGAAATCCCAGAAATCCAAACCAAGAAAAGTAGTAGAGTGAAGGAAAACCAATTTAAAACAAGTAGTTTCAATAGCATAAGCCGAATTATGCGGGTTTCTAAAAACATCAAAAATTTCCTGAAAATTTCGGCAGAGTCTCCTTTGTAAATACTGGCCCCCAAACGGGATACAACATGAATAGTATACGAAATCAATAAAATGGCATCCCCAAGCGGGAGCTAGCTCTTCGTCAATCGACGGTCACAACCACACAAGCAATATAATATACAACGCCAACGGCGATGATCAAAATTCAAAAGGAAACTCAAAACCACAAGAAAACCACAGAAATATAACGCGCGACTCTAAGGTCGAAGGAATAACATCACTGGTCTCTATCTCAAAATAAATACATGTTTGGTTGATGGAACTTCTAGATACAACATAATTATGATATACAAGATATATAATGGGGGTACGATACAAGTAAACCCACCTATTAGCAAATCACCCGAAGAAAACTATGCCCGCAAAGCCGTAATGAAACCTGTACGGCAAACCTGCAAGAAACTGGGGCACAACGGGGGTGAGTTGCCAACTCGTGAATAGAAAAATATCTACGAAAAGAAATCGCATAAATAACGCAATCCTAGGTCAATGATCATAATATATAATCCTCAAATAAAACCAGCAGTCTATAACAATGACTAGGGTAAATATCTAATCCAAGTGTAATTCCATGTGCCCGTGCCAGTGCCTCAGGTAGCAATGTATCATATGGATGATGTATGAATGCATGGAACAGAATGCATGTACTGACGAAAACTGCTTTCATAAATCAGTGAGATTTCTGTATTTTAAAAGTGAGGTACCATAAATGAAATCAGCATAAAACAGTGCCCAGCATCGACACAAAATAAGTGTCCAAATATCTCGATATCTCTGTATCACAATCTCTGTACCTCAATATCTCAAAATCTCAAAATCTCAATCACAATATCTAGGGCGCCGTCAATCCAGACCGGCCCCTACCATCCATCTCAAGACCACGACGGTATCCTCCGGATATCCGACGCGTCGGGTAATATCACCGGCCGGTAGTGCTCCCCTGCCAGGCTCAACGTCAACAACACGATCCTCTTGCCCCGGGGTACCGCACCGGGCCCACCATGTACCCGAAACGGTTCCTCCACTCCTCGAATCGGGTCTCGAAATGCATCAGCAAACTCATGGTGGATGACTCATACATCATGGGAAAACCGCACTTTTCATTTTAAAAGAGAGAAAAGGTTTATTTATGTTTTTGCGGTTTTCCTCCAAATCCAGAAAATCTCATGGAAATCCGAATCCAAAACCTCAATAACACGTAAAATAGTGAATATATGCATGAGAATCCATGAATGCGGCATAACAATGAATAACAGTATGCATGAAGTAGCAGGTAATAACTACAATGTCTAAACTAACATATAAGGCAAGTACGCTAATATCATGTCTAAACTATTAGCTAACAGGCTATGTCAAGCAATAATATTTTCTAAGGTGTACGTGACATGGCAATTACCGATGAAGATGTGTGTGAGCCGGCAAGTAAGTGTACGTGGTACATACGCATCATCGGTAATGGTGCTGGTGTCCTAACAGCATGATATCAATAATGGAGTATGAAACATAATATAAGCATGCGATGCGAAGCGAACCACAATAATGAGCGGGAGCTGAATACTAGACGCAACTATAACTAATCTGCATTAATCTAATATAAGTCCTACAAATGGTGCCTTTTGAAATAACACGAATCATGGGGTTTTGAAAATAAGGGCTACGGTGTTTTTATGAAAAGATACGTCTTTTGAAATATCCGTAGGATCCCTTGGGCTGTCTTTTAAAATACCCACGATTCGTTAGTTTTTGAAATAGGTAATAATCGAATCTAATCTAACAACTAAACTAAACTAAAGGGCTAAGCTAACAAGCTGGACTACAGGTAAGGAAACCGCCTAACATCTGAGTTGATCCATATACATACCTGTATATATATTAGTCGGTGATCCCGCCTCAATAATATCATATCCGATACCATATCTATAAGCAGGCATCCCAAGTCAAGAGTGCGGATCAATCATCAAAATATAGCTCGTACGTAAATCCGTCGTACGACATCCCCAAATCTGGGTACGGGTCAATATCACATTCATCATACTATTCACCTGGTATCCTCTCTATCAAATATCATGATCGGGGTACTGATCTACGTCTAGTACAATACTGATACTGCCTAAGTATGCATGCACGTATGTGAAACACTACGTCAAGGACCCGCTACAACGTCATGTCGTATCTCAAATACGAACCCTGCTATATCACCGATCTCATGGCCTCAAATCAAATCTCATCGACTCATCATAAATCCCAAGTACTATCATCATTATCCATGCATGCGTATATGAATGTACATATGCATAGTCCCATACCCACGCATATATACATGTATACACATCCCAATCTGCGCACAAGAAAGTAAAGTATGCAAGTCTGTGTGTGCGTATGTAGGTATAACAACTACTCTAGGGTTTCGCAACTAACCCAAAGCTAATCCATGAACACATAATCATAACATGAATAAACATTCTCGTATCATAAAACACCTATATAAACATATATATATATGAGCTACACTACGGACTGCGGGGGTGCTATATGCCATCCACCCGACTTCTCCCCGTAGATATAAATCTACTCACCTGGTCCTCGCTCGCCGGTGCCGACGTCTCCACGCGCTTGCTTGTCGTCTCGAAGTCCACATGGGGGTACCTACATATCACAACGCATCGTATCGCATTAAAATCCGACTCATGACCAAAATGACATACGAATCCCACATAGGTCAAAACCTATGGTTGCTTTCACAAATCAACCCAAAAACTCTCGACGTCGGTGTACAAATGCCAGACCATCGAGAAAAACCCAAATGCACTCATTTGCACATTCACGAACACTAATTTTAATATAAAATAGGTTAAAACTCATAAAAACCCCAATTTCACTTAAAAAGTCATTTTTCCGAAAATCTAGCAAGCACAAATCACCATTTTAGTACAAAACTCGATGTATAAACGAATCTAGCGGCCACAATATTCAGTAAATATCTTAATTAAGTCATAAAAACAATTCCCATAATTTAATCTCATTAATTTCCATAAACCTTAAAATTCTAGTTCACAAAATACTTAAATTTTAACAATTTTATAGCAAAAATGCACAAACTACAATCTAGCTTGGATTTTCATGAACTAAAAGCATTAAACCACTCAATATAATCTTTATAATAACATGAAACCTAAATTTGAATTTTATCTCACAAGAATATAATTATTTTCAAAACCTAGTTTACCATTTATATAATTATCACTTTTAAATCAACAAATATGCAAACTAGCAACTTAAATTGGATTTAGCATAACATTAATATGTCAATTATATCACATAAACTAAATCTCACAACACAAAATACCAATTTGAAATCAAACCCCTCTCTTGAATTTTAAATCATGCACTTAGAACTAATTAAAAACCTAATTAAACAATTAATTAAGCTAACCTAAGCAATTAACAACATATTAAGCAAAAAGGTTAGAATTTATACCAAAATAATTTGAAGATCCCACAAGCACACTTAGCCTCCTAAATTGAAATCTAAATCCCTAGATCCATGCTATGGTAGCCAAGGGAAAATGGGTAGGAGGTGGATTTTGATTTGGATTTTTGCTTGATTTTTTGTGGATTTTTCAAGCATTTTTTATGAACGTTTTTAAAGAGAAAGAGATGAAGAATGAAGGGGCTGAAATGGAGGGGGGGCTCGGCCATTGCAGGTAGGGGAGAGGAGAGAGGGAGTGTGGTGTGAGGTATGGTGAGGGAAAAAGTCAAAGTCAACCAAATACCAACTCTTTTATCCATTCTCATTTCGTTTCTTTTCTTTTCTTTCTTTCTTTCCTTTTCTTTGAAATTCAAGTGGGGAAAATGGGTGTGGGCTGCTGAATTCAGCCAAGGGAAGAAATAAATGGGTGTGTGAGAGTGTGGGTATGGGTGTTGGGTGATGGAAAATGATAATTACACTACCCCAAACATCCATTTACACTAAAAAAAAGCCTTTTTCTTCGATATTTTCTAAACCGTTTTGGCAAACGATTTCATTTTAAAAACCATATGATAAAATTTTATTTAATGTTTTATGATGCACAAAATTTGTTTCAACTAATTCCAATTTATAATTTTCCCTAATTAAATGTATTAGTGACGGCTTAAAATAATAATAAAATAATTTTTTTTTTCAGAAAATTTGAAATTTCACCAGTGGCTCAATAAACACCAAATACTAGCAATTACATAGATAGAATATGTATATTTAATTTTTATAATAAGATATCTGTATTTTGACTTTTTACAGAAAACCCCCTTATTTTACCGATTTTTTCGAAATTTCACCGAAACGATTTTCAAAACGTTACAAGGAGTCCAGAAAGAGGTATGCTTCTAGTCTTCGGGATGCATCTTTATTTGATTGTACCCTGACGAGTCGTCCATGAAGGAGAAGACTTCGTGAGTGGATGTGCTGTCTATCATCAGCTCGGTAACCGGTACTGGAAAATCATCCTTTGGACAGGCTTTGTTGAGGTCCCGAAAGTCCATGCAGATGCGCATCATCCCATTTTTCTTCATCACTGAGACGATGTTGGCGATGCAGTCGGGGTATTGAACTTCTTGGATGAAGCCGGAGTCGATTAGATTCTTAACTTCGGCATTGATGCTCATTTCAAGTTCGAGCCGCATTCTTCTTGTTGCTTGTTTAACTGGCTTGACGTCCGGCGATATCGCCAATTTGTGCACAGCTATTTCCGGATCTAGCTCCGGCATCTTGAAATAGTTCCATGCAAAGCAGTCTTTATACTGCATGAGCACGTCTTTTAGCATAACAACCTGTTCTTTAGACAGCAGCTCGCTGACGAACGTAGGCCGTGGGTCGTTTGCCGTCCCCAAGTCGATTTTCCTTAGGTTATCCGCCGTGGTGTGTATCCCATCCTTCAATTCTTTTGGCGCCGGTGGAAATTCTGAGATCAAGTCATCTTCATCCTCATTTTCGAAGCACCAGGAGAGGTCATCCATATTCTCGGGCACTCCTTCTTCCGACAGCGTTATTACGTGACAGGTACGAGATCGTTTCTAAGACCGATGTTGATCTGGTTCTACTCTCGCCATGTACGTTGCTTTTGGTACATGCTTTTGCGGTGGGGTTACCCTCCAACTGTTGGATAGAGCGAACATGCCGAGCTGATATTGGTCTTCGACCCAGTTTTTGAAGGTGAAGCAATTTTCAAGAGGATGTCCTATCACTCGGTGATAGGAGCAATAATCCGGGCGATGAACTTTGTTTGCTTGTTCGGGATGTTTGGACTCTGGGAGCATAATCATTTGATGTTTCACGATGAGGTCAAAGATCTTCGTTGTCTTGCCTTGAGGGAAGGAATATGCTCGACCCATCTTTTTCGTTAAAGACGAATTCCGGCTGACCTTTTCTTGGTCACGTGGCCTTTTGGATCCGTTTTGCCGCTGTCGAACGTTTTTTTCGTTCTTTGACTTGTTTTTGCCTCTGCGTCAGGCCTTTTTCTTGTCTTGGGAAAGCACGGCGGGATGAAGACGAAGGGCATCGTCATCCTCCGTGGCCTGCTGAAGGAGGCGTTGCGTCTTGGCTTTCTCGTAAATGGCCATTTCGTGGCTGTGGTCATCCCGAACCCTTTGACCTGCTTCTCTTATTAGCTTGTCAATCTGTTCTTCAAACGACAGACTCGGCATTTTTATGACAGGACCTCGTTCTGGTTTAGCATCAGCGTCTTTTAAGAGAGCATCCTCTTCTTCGTCAAGGTCCTTTATGACATGGCAACCATAGAATCGGTCCTGTTTCTCGGACTGGACATATCCAAGCCCAATTATTTCCATTTTTCCGTTGGGTAATTTTCGCTGTGTTCCGGGGACGTTCCAAATCCTGTTGTAGAACTGAGCTTGTCGAGGAGTCTGTTTGAATGGTATGCCTTGGCATTTTAATAACCTTTTCAATCCCTCGGTGTAATACCTAGGCAGACGAATGGGTTAGAGCCTGTCGAGCGCAGGATCGGGACCATGCCAGACTTTTCTTTCGACTTTAGTCTCCGTGGATCGATAGAATAGGATCGCCTTTTCACCTCTTCGCCTGGGAGGGACGTAGAATGTCTGCAACTCTTGCACATGATATGTTTCCAGTGCATCAAGCTCTCTGTAAGTGCTGTTGCGGAACCATGGCAATCTGCAAGCTTTGATCATCTCCAGTGAAGGCTTGCGCTGATGGACGGACCGAGAATACGGCATTGGTTTCATCTTTGGAGTCGCTACCAAAGACCAAAATCGGAGCGGATGGTCCAGATTTATCATTCCGCTTCTAAGGCTGTCCCAAGTAGACTATTTCTTCGTCCTCTTCGGTATCACTTCCGAAGACCGGAATAGTGGTGATGGTTTTTTGTTTGTTCTCGGGTTTGCGACATCTCTTTGTGTCTTCGAAGTCTGGTAGGAAGTACTTGGCGTCTTCATATTTGCGGACTTCGTTCACGGAGAATGGGTTTAGTTCCCCCGTCACAGTATACTCGAGACCATCTTTGAAGTACTTCATACACTGATGTTGTGTAGAAGGGATGATATTGTACTCGTATAACCACGGCCTGCCGAGTAAAGCGTTGTAGCAAGTCTTGGCGTCAATGATATGAAACTTGATATCGGTGACGAGCGTCCCGAAGCGTAACATAAGTATTACGGACCTGAGCATCCGTGATGACTGGGAGTCGAATCCAGAGATAGTGATTTTATCCCGAGTGAGGTGTTGAACGCTCATACAGATTTCTTTTAGCACCCTCACATTCAGGAGATTGACAGAGGACCCATTGTCAACTAAGATCTTTCTTATCTTGATGTCATGGCAGTACCCGGTGACATACAGGGGACGGTTATGCTTGCACATTCCGAGGAGGAGATCTTCATCACCGAAAGTGACGTCAGCTGTGTGCACTTCTTCCAGCTCGTCCTTCATCTTTTCTTCGGCAAGGAAAGCTTGAAACTGGTCAGGCTCTTGTAGTGCCTTGATCAGAGCATCTCGTGCCTCTTTAGACAATAGAAGGGCATCGATAATGCTTAGCTGTAAGGGTATCTTTTTCAGGTGTGGCAGAACATTGTAATCCACCTTGTTTTTCTTGGGCGGGTCCTTAGCTGCGCGCTCTTCGATGACTCGGTCATCGAGGGTGATTTCCTCAGGGACTTTTTCCTTCCCTTTACCTTTTTTGTTCGATCCCTTGTTTGTAGGTCCGAGATTCCTCTCGGGCAACATACGGTTGCGCAGCTGAATATTCTCATAGTTCTTCGTCTCTTCTTCTTTTCCTGAGGTGGATTCTTTGAAGAGAGGGCCGAGGGCTATTTCTTCATCAGAATCGTTCCCGAGGGTAAGAAGTTGCGATCCCTCAACATCAACCATGTGACAGTTGCCGACAGTTCTTTTACGCTCTTCTATCGCGCTTCTCCATTCCCGACGAGCTTTGCGCTTTATCCGCTTGAAATGTTGTCGGTGAGCGAACTACCCTTACCACCAGTTTTTAAAAGCCAAGCACTCTTCGGTAGGGTGTGTAGTCCTCTGATGGTATAAGCAGTAGTTAGGGTGTGCATCCGCTTCGTCAGGGTGTATACTGCCAGGAGTATTTCCTTTGGGAGATGACAGCTTCATTCCCATTGACAGGGCATTAGCGAACTGTTTCCTTGCCTTAAACTTGCTTTTGTCTGCCGTGGGCGTGCTTCGATCTGGTTGGAGCACTCTGCGACTCATCCCCGCCATGACTTCTTTAGCTTGATGCCGACGCCTGGCTCTTTCAAATATGGCCATTTCACGTTGCTGATCAGTCTTGCTCTTCTGACGGGCTTCGTTCAGCAGCATGTCGATTATCTCGTCAGACGGTTCGAAGGATTTTGGCACCGCTCCTGTCCCCAGCTCTTCTATGTTGTCTTCTAACGCCGAGTGAGCTTCTTCTATATTTACAGGCGAATGAGAGATCATGTGACAACTTACCATATAATCCTCGAATTCTTCTGACAAGTTTTCTCCGTCGTCATTGTCGTTTTCTCCGCTCTCAAGGATGTTGTTGAGAAATTCTTGGAGCGTGACTGGGGTTCGCGCCTTCTAATTATATTCTTCCAGTGCATCAATCTGCTTTTGCAGGTCCATGCGTTTGTCATCAAGCTTCAAAAGCTTTTTGGTCTTCTTCTTCCTTTTCGAATATTTTGATGGCTGGGCCTGGGCGTTTTGCCCATCGCTACCAATTCTTGGCGCCGGGTGTGGTTTCAGCATTCCCTTAATGACTTCGGGTTCCAGCGGGCTTTTCCACCTAATCGCCGGGCATGTTTGAAGATCCCTCAGCATTCTTTTTGTTTTGGTTGAAAGGGCGACCTCCCATAGAGCTTCTTCTATAAATGAGCATGATGCCCCTGGCGTGTCTACCCTTTTAGGACCGTGCGACTGCGGCGGGCTTACCTTCCAGTTCTCGGACAGTGCAAATTTGCCCTGTTGGTATTGGTCCTCGATCCAGCTTTTGAAGATGAAGCAATCTTCAATTGGGTGGCCTACTACTCAGTGGTAGGGGCAGTAATTAGGATTGTTGACGTCACCTGGCTGCAGTGGGCATATCGGATATGGCAGAGTGATGAGCCTATTGTGCACCGCCAGTTCGAACAGTCTCCTTGTCTTATCCCGAGGGAACGAGCAAGGACGTTTTAACTTTTCGTTGATAAATCACTGTCTGTCTTTTTTGCGATCAGCTGATTTTGGACCACTCGGCTATTGCTGAGCATTGGCGACGAAGGTTGCTTTCCCTTTCCCCTTTTCATTCCGAGGCTCCGTCTTTGAAGAGGAAGGCCTATAGCCCATCTGGTCCATTTGGGCCAGCTTGTCAATCAAGGCCTGGAAGGTGGTTGGCTTGAAAAACATCAAGAATTGGGATATGGTCGCATGCGGATCGAGGGTTCCCACAAACATGCCTAATGCAGGAGCCTCTTCTATGCGCTGTTCGCACTTCGACCATAGGTTGCCCTACCGAATTGCATACTGAACCCATGTCTCCCTTGGCTTCACTCGGGCATTGATCAACGCCGTGATTGGGGTGTGTTCGCTAGCGCTTGCGAAACGCTGAGTGAATAGCAACTCCATCTTTGTGAATGTTTTGACAGAGTCGTTGGGAAGCTCCGAATACCATTCGAAGGCCGTCTCCGCCAAGCTGCCGACGAATTGGCGAAGCAGCAGCTTATCGTCACCTCCAGTATTACCGTAGAGAGCCTTGAACTGGGAGACACGCTGATGGGGATTGCCTGTCCCCTTATATACATGAAATTTAGGAATTGTGTATCCTGGAGGGTACTTAATCTGTGTAGGGTTAGCTTAGCATCTTAGCAAGGTTTTATCAAGTATCAATCATGCTACTTTAAAATTTTGTGGTGCTAAACAAACCCTAACCAAGATCTTAACTAGAGAATTAGGGTTAAACATGATATGTAAATTCTTTAAATCTAAGTGAACAAGGAATACAATCTTTGTAGACCGGTCCTTCACTTCAATAGCTCCGTGTAGTAGCCCCTTCGCTGCGATCACGAACCCCTGGACTCTAGAAAGGCTCCCATGAAGAAACGAACAAACTTGCTTCGAAGTCTTCGAGACCGAAGATGATCTACGTCGAGGAGACACTAGCTCATGCTATTTCTTCACTAATTGTGTAGATTAGTGAAGCAAACACCATAAACTAAATGGCTAATAGTAGAGGATGATGAAGTAGGAAGTGGGCTCACTTTAGATATATTTTTCTCACAAGTTATCATCACTTAAAAAAACTAGCAAGCTTTTTCAAGTGAGGAAGAAGAAAAAGTGATGAAGAGATCAATGAACTCATGAGGTTAGAAATTCAACCATGGTTTGTGTATATCATCCACTAACCATTGTAGAGACTTAACCATAGCTATGAGTTAAGAGTTGGGTTGAAAAATATCTTAAGCTAGACAAACAAGTGGACTAAATCAATGTTTTCCACAAGCTTCTCCAAGCTTCCACCATGACTCATTATCCAAGTGTTTGAATTACATAAAACAAATAAAACCCTAACTTAACCCTAGCATGGTGTGAGTCTTATACATACATGTTGCATGTATAACCTAGCATGACACAACAATATATATCACATATATATTTTGTGCAAAAAGAAAACAATACATTTAACATATATCACATATATATCAATGTATCATAAAGCGAGAAAAGAAATCTTAAGTGAGCTAATATTAGTCAATGTAATTTAATATATCAAATATATAATTATACATTAAATTATTATATCAACTCTTGATTTAATAATCCGGCTATATCACATATAACCGACTAATATCAAATGCAACAACTTATCGAATCAACACTTGATCCGATAACCCGGCTATATCTCATATACCCGACCAATGTCACAAGTCGCGAGAATAGAATACGGTATCACATAAATGCATTAATCTCGGTCTTGCACATATCACATATGTGCTCCTACTCCGTTTCGCATGACCAAGAAACCTCTGTATAGGACTCTAAAGACTCGTCAATACGCCGGCAGTAGGTGATGATCATATCAAACACACACAAGCCGCAAGCGGTCTGCTAAACGTAACGGCCACCTGGGTATTGAGCGATCAGAAGATCAACAAGCAAGCCTGCTATAACTCCTGCGAATCCAATCAGTAACACTACCGTACAGTCCGGTCTCTTCGTCTGATATGTCGCATATCACAGCCTGGGTGTGGTATAACGTCAGACCCCAATAGCCTGATAAGTCATGCCGATGCAAGGTCCATAACGGTTCGAGAAACGACTGATAACACTTACCGGTAAATCTCAGCAACCTTGGCCAGGGATTTCCTGTTATGGCCAATCGAGCATAGCGCAACATCAACTCCCAACACCGGAAGAGACAAAACCCCTCCTATCGCTTATTGCCTCCATGTGACTCGGGGCTGTACCCAAAAACTATCTTTTTGCACGATCTCTTGACCGTGGTATGGTGGAAATCAAAGCACAGCGGGAATCACACAAGACTCTAAGACGATCTCGGGTCTACAGACTAACCTGTACCAGTGTCACCAGAGAACTGCTATCCGACGATAGGTATAATACCATCTAGGAGTTCTCGGCGAGTCCGTTCAGTGTACCCAGTCTCTACTGAGCACCCGTATGCCTTCTCGGATGTCAAACACCAATGGATATGGGATCATCCACTGCCCATCGTATGGGTCAAGAAGCGCATACGCTAGTCTACTCTGGAGTACCAATGCTCTGTCTCGATACTCCCACGACTAGGAACATTTGAAGGATGTACTTATCGACCACCCTGTCCTCACTAGTATGATCTACATCATAATCATGATAGTCAAGTAATCATCCTAAGGGCTTTATCAACATGTGATCATAAAATAGTATTTGTTAACATGTTAAGATAAAGTGCAAACAGATAGCATACTATCATGTCGAGCAAGAAAGTTCTCCCTATATATGTCCAAGCATCCATTACAATATACATCGCATGTACAGTAATGGCCTCTAGGGCATACATATAACTAACAATCTCCCACTTGCACTAAGGCCATCTGTTGTAGTATCCAATACCCAACAATATAGCAGTGGTTGTAGTATCCCATACTCAACTATTGTAGAGAAGTCTCTCTAGGGGGTAAGGCCTTTGTTAGTGGATCCGCTGTGTCAACCTTCTGGTCTACTCTCCTAACCTCGATCCCTTAGAAATCACCTATCTCCCTGATCAGGTGATACTGTCCTCGGTATATGTCTGGAACACTGATTGAAACAGTGTTCCTGGGCCAAAGCCACAACTCCATTGTTGTCACAATAACAGTTATTGGACGCTCAATGGTAGGAACCTTGTTCATCTCATGAACAAGAAATGTCCAGACAGCCACTTTGGTAGTATCATTGGTAGCAATGTATTCAACCTTTATCGTCTAGTATGTTACGGTATCTAGCTTGGAACTCTTCCAACATACATCCCTGCACTGAGGGTAAAGACAATGCCTGTGACTGACTCTCGGTCGAACTTATCACTCTGGATGCTGGAACCAAGAACTTTCTTTTAGTGCTTCTCAAGTACTTAAGAATGTCCTCTACAGCTGTCCAGTAATTCTCCTAAGATCCGATTGATTCCTGATCACTACACCTAGTGAGTCATCTACATCTAGTCTGGTACATAACATCGCATATTCTGATAGAGCCTACTGCCGAAGCATAGGGTATCCCTTGCACGCGAGATCTTTTCAAATCATTCTTGGGAGACAACTTTTTGGAGAGAGTGATCCATGAGTAAGTGGACGAACCACCACGCTTAGAATCTTCCATACTAAACCCCTTTAGTATTGTGTTAATGTACCTAGATTTGGGACGCTCTCAACATCCACTTAGATCTATCACCATAGATCATAATAAATAAGATGTAGTAGGTATCATCCAGATCTTCTATTGAGAATCCTCGTGATAAGAGAAGCTTGACCGAGTGTAGCATAGGAAACCATTTCCTATCAAGAGCATGTCATCTACGTACAATACGTGGAAGACAACCTTACTCTCTACAATCTTCTTATATATACAAGGTTCATCTATCATTTTGATGAAGTCAAACTCTTTGACTATCACATCAGAACAGACTTCCTTACTGCCTGAACCCAGTTAAGCCATCATCTCATGATGCAATTCTCGCTCCCAATATCACCGAAAAGATCGTAGTATCTCTCAAGTAGATGAGGAACCTTACCAGATTCGCGGAGAGGCTGAGATTCGTTTGGAGACTATTGAATCGTTTGGTTTCACCAAATCATCAGCTGTTAGTTTGTCTAGCTGGAACAACTTCCAGTTCTATCTTATGTCCACATATTTCTTCATAAGAAATACCTTTTCTAAAAAGGTGGCATGCTGAGAAACAAAACACCTTTGATCCTCAGAGTGGTAGAAGATATTCCCTTACTAATGTTTTGGGATATCCTAACAAACTTACAGAACTGACATTGCCTCGAGCTTGTGCGGATTTAGCCTTTTGACATAGGCCGGACAACCCCATATCTTAACTCGTTTAAGATACGGTCTCTTCCCATTCCATATCTCATATGTAGTGGTAGACCCTGATTTGGATGGAACCCCATTCAATAGGTATGCAACTTCTCAAGTGCACAACACCAAAAGGAAATAGGTAACTCAACAGTACTCATCATAGAGCGTGCCATATCTCATAGGGTGCGTTACCTCCTTCTCGATACACCGTTGTGCTGTGGTGTATACGAAGGAGTAAGCTGAGGGAGAATCACATTCTCCTTTTAGAAGCTCCAGGAACACCATACGCAAGTATTCGCCTCCTTGATCGCATCGTAGGACTTTAATACTTCTACCCGTTTGGTTCTCAAAAGAACCAACCTTGGCATTTGTAGACATGGGACCATATACATCATCATGTATCTGTCCCAAGAGTTCACTAACTTTTTCTCTATTTCAAGTAAACGGAGTATTGCTCATTTTATCTTTGAGACAAGACTAGCAAGTAGCATAAGATGAAAATTCGAACAGATTCTCATATTCATCCTTATATAACTTAGCTGGTCGTTTCGCATTGATATGATCTAGTCTACAAAGCTTCAAGAAGGATTTGTTCATTTCTGAACTACTCCTATTGTGTGTGTTCTACATACTTTGAACTGTAGTTTGATTTAGAACGTATATGCTATTATCTAACGTGCCTGATCGAATCAACTCTTGATTCAGGAAAATGTTCACAACATTTTCCTCCTATAAAGAACTATATCCTTTTTTAACTTAGTAAAGAACATGATGTAATGTTGTATATCAGGTTCGGTATGTAATAACATTCGTTCAGAATCAATGTATCAATACAAGGTGATATCTGCCAACTGATTTGGCTGCAACAATTGCACCATTCTCTAACACTTAGAGACATATCACCCATTCTCAGTGTTTCCCCAATTAGAGCAAAGCTCTGTTCAAATTCCAAGATTTGAATTGAAGCAACGCTTCAGATGCAGCGCCAAGTGCACTGTGCCCTAGGCAACGCATCATGAGTGCGCTAGCGCTAGGCGCGCTGCGCAGCATGCCACGTGTCAAACATGGATGCGCTAGCGTAGGGTGCGCTGCGCTCTGAGCAGCGCACCATGTGTCAAACACAGGTGCGTTAGCGCAAGGTGCGCTGCGCTCTGAGCAGCGCACCACGTGCAAAGCACGAGTGCGCTAGCCCTGGAATTAAAAAACTCCCCACCGTTAGATCAAAAGATCTAATAATAATGATAAATCATTAATTAATCAGAATTAAATTCTGTTATGGAAAGATTTTCCAATCTTGTTAAAAATAAGAAGATTGCTTTCTGTAAAACAGAAACCTAAGGATCAAAGATCCAATGGTGGGGAAACATCCCCAAATCAATCAGAGAAAGATCTCTTTAACTGATTCAACAAATCAGCTTACCCTATATAAAGGCCCCAAGACTTCAAGTCTGATATAGAGAACCCCTCCCTAAACTTTGAAAAATTCAAAGGAAGAGAAGCATAGCTCTCAGCAAAAGAAGATTTTTTCTTCAAGGTAAAAGGAAAGGTGATGAACAAAGAGATGAAATCATCTCATAATTAAATAGAAGAATTATCTTCTTAAAAGATCATAGATCTACAAAGACCAAGGTCTTTTATAAAAAGATCAAAAGATCTCATCATAAAAACAAAGAAGTACTTACTTCTTTCACAGATCATAGATCTACAAGACAAAAAGTCTTTCATAAAAGGGACCAAAAGATCTCATAATAAAATAAGAGAAGAATATATTTCTTCTCACAGATCATGGATCTATAAAGGCAAAGCCTTTCATCAAAATAAGAGATTGAAAATCTCTCCTGCAAAATAAGAACTGCTGTTCTTAAATCTTGAGACAAAGTCTCTTTTAAAAGAACATAAACTTGTTTTCCAGATCATAAAATTAATCAGATGCGCTTTGCGCTCTTGAAATGCGCCTTACGCTCTTGAACTGCGCTTCTGCGCTCTCTGGATCGGCGCTCAGCGCCAAATGCGCCACGTGTCAATCTCGTGTGCGCCAACGAACAACTTGCGCTTTGCGCTTCTGAAATAGTGCACTACGCTTATGGGCTGTCGCTCAGCGCCAAGCACACCACGTGTCATTCATGTGTCCGCTACTAAATTGAAAGTGCAATGCGCTCATGGATTAGCGCTCAGCGCTCATAAACTGGCATCATGCGTTCATCATCTAGCGCCTAGCGCTGAGTGCGACACATGTCCCTTACATGTGCGCTACTTGGCAGTAGCGCACTGCGCTTTTTGATTGGCGCAAAGCGCCAAGCGTGCCACGTATTGCGCTGACAGAACATAAATTGTTCTTTAATAAGCCCAGAGCTCTGGTGAATGCTCAGCATTCAATAAAAGACAAAAATATTGTCAGGAGGGCTAAGCCCAAATAAAGGCTCAATAGCTAGAATAAAAATGTTAAACATTTATTGGACTTAGCTCAATATTGGCCATAAGTCCTCAACTTATATTAATTGAGCCTACCTGCTCATAAATATTTCAACGGATCTTAGTCCCAAATTGGACTACAGATCTTCCAACCAACTCACATTGGTTCGAGGGTACATCTCTTTACTCCTCTGATACTTGTCGTTGTAATCCTTCAACGTCTTCAGAGAGGTGACGGGTCCCGACAACCAAACATTCTACGAACAGTGAGGTCTTTAAACTCACAGACTATGATGTCCTTAACCTTGGACTGTAGGGTCCTTTAAAACCTATGGACTATGATGTCCTTAACCTCGGACTGTGGGGTCCTTTAAAACCCATGGACTATGATGTCCTTAACCTGGACCGTAATGTCCTTAAACTAACGTTGGACCGTAATGTCCTTAAACTAATTGACCGCAATGTCCCTAAACTAAACAATAAAGCTCGAATGCTCTTTTGTTGGATCTAAACGATCCCGTTAAGTTGATCTTAGTCTAAAAATCAGACTAACGTATCCTTAACAAACGTTTAAGTTGATCTTATTCTCAAATAAGGCTAACCTATCCTTAAACCCAACCCCCAAACTCAAATCTAAGAAGATACGGATTTGGACTAATCCACGCCCTACGGGCGACAACATAAATTAGTCTCCGTATACAATCCACGGGCAACCACAAACAAAACAAACACACACGACACGAAGTGACCATCTGGAGAAGGAGAAAGTTGTTACCGCGAAGCGGTAGCGTAATTAACTGTAGGGGCTTGCGCCTGCAGGGAAGAGCGTTCCTACAATCAAAAACCTCACAAACGAGGGGGAATCTGACGAAGTCTGCTACATCGGCCGCATCCGTTTAAACCTTCGATACACGGTGCCATAAATCAACTTGGCATCTTCGGAGAGGTGGACGGATAGCACCAATTAGCATCTGCCCTCGAATTTCAGGCCTGACGTCCCAACGTCCCGGTCGTGTCTTTCGGTGCGGAACAGATTCCGGCACACCCGGTAGGACCTTTTCCTCTTTCCACTCCACACTTCGTGTGTCGTGTTCATGAACGAATCACGGTTTGATATGGTTGCCCTTGGATTTGAGGTACTATGATTTGGTGTCTTGCTCAGTGCAGAAAACGAAAGATCAATGGCATCTACCTGCACAAAATGCTCCAGATGCAACTGCAACTCCCGTTCCGTCTCATCTGGAGGTGTAACTTACGGGCCCCAGGCGGCCTCCCTGTTCACAATGCCGGTAGAGCAGGTAACACGGGCTACCACCGGGTTGTTCTTCGGGACCATGCTCCCACCAGTGAGCGTTAATATCCCGTTGCCACAAGAAGCGCAAAAGAAGTCGGTCTTTGATCGGCTCACTACCACCACGGCCTCTTTCAACGGGTCATCCAATGCCAAGCCAGCAGCATCAGTCTTCGATAGGCTGAGCCTGACTCCAATGGGCCTGTCAAGAAGCCCACGATACCTAAAGCGGCCATCCCGAGACTGATAGCCATTCCTGCTCTCGAGGTCACTAAAGAAGCTTCTCCCATCAAAGGATCAGTCTTTATGAGGCTGGCCACTCCGGCTCCCGTTCCTACTCAAAGGTCTGTCTTTGACAGATTGGATACTGCTGCTCAATGGACATCGGTCTTCAAGAGGCTGGTACCAGAAGCACCTCACTAGAAAAGGGGGCATGAAAAAGCCATCCCCATAGTTGAACCAACACCATCTGCGAGACATGCTCGCCATCGTCACTGGCACCGAGTAAGGAAGGCTGGGGGCATCACCTTTTCTGGACTAACTCCGCCAGCTCCGATGGTGGAAATCAATGCTGATGTTCCAACTGGGAACAGCTTTGAACTGCTTAGGAGGGTTCGCAAGAACTCCCCGACTGCCACGCTAAAGAGGTCTCCACAACCTATGGAGGTTACTACAGAAAAGAAGACGGAGCAGCCCCCTCAGCGGCTGTCCTCTAAAATTTATAAAGTCTGGCGACAGGTTCAGAATCAGTAATTGATCAAGATTATTCTCGCCGACAGAAAAAAGTGAAAGTTCAGCATGAAGAGAACCGTCCTGTCAAGCCACAAAAGGCGACGGCTGTTTGGGTGCCCACTGCAACGGCCCCTCCAACGTCAACTACTCACAAGAGAAGGAGGCCAGAGAAAACCCCCGTGACTGCGACAAACCGTAAAAGCGCTGAATCTAAACGCCCCAAGTTTGGGGGCATGATGGTACATATCGTTTATATGGCTTCCGGAAAAGAGGAAAGCCGTGCTTCTACGGGTCATCGACCGCTTACCCGGTCAATAACAAGGGCTCAGGAACAATAACAGCAGAAGCTTCAGGAGATGCTGACTACAATGGCCGCACTCACTGGGCCAAAAGAAAATCCAGAGACCTCGGAGCAACGTCGGGAACAAGAAATTGACACCGAGTTCCTCCGAAGATTGCTCGAGAGGAAAGAAAAAGAGGCTGCGGAACAGGCAGCCAATATAAAACGAATGGCTGTCTTGTTCCAAGACATGGCCGGGATGATGTTACAGCCAGAATCTCCAGCTGAAGACCTCCCGATCATCATTGAAGACGACAGAGGGGAGACATCGAACCTTCCTCCGGCTCTTTCGGCAGCCAAAGAGGAAACTATTTCCAAGGCCGCTCTGGATGACTATATTGCTCAGCAAATACGAGCTCACCAGGTGAATGAAGCGGCCGGCCAAGTTGTTAAAACTGGGCGACTATATCCAGGCTGGTATGACCAAATAAAGTACCCGCCGGGATATACGATCCCTAAATTTCATCTATACAAAGGGACGGGCAATCCCCACCAGCATGTCGCCCAGTTCAAGGCTCTATGTGGCAACACCGAAGGTGATGATAAATTGCTACTTCGCCAATTCATCGGCAGCTTGTCAGAAACGGCATTTGAGTGGTACTCTGAACTCCCGAACGACTCTGTGAAGACATTTGCGGAGATGGAGCTGTTATTTACGCAAAGATTCACGAGCGCTAGAGAGCGCACCCCAATCACAACATTGATTAACGCCAGGGTAAAGCCAGGCGAGACATGGGTTCAATACGCAATACGATGGCGGAATCTGTGGTCGAAATCCGAACAACGCATCGAAGAAGCGCCAGTGGTGGGCATGTTACTGGGCACTCTTGATCCGCAGGCGACCATCTCCCAGTTCATGATGTTTTTCAAGCCGACTACTTTCCAGGCCTTGATTGATAAGCTGGCCCAAATGGACCAGAAGGGTCATAGACCATCTCCTCCAAAGCCGGAGCCGCGGAACGAGAAGGGAAAGGGGAAGGTGACGTCGTCGCTAATGCTCAACAGCAGCCCGGTGGTCTAAGACCAGTTGATCGCCAAAATGATAGAACTTGATCTCTTAGAGATAAAATGAGACGCCCTTACTCGTTCCCTCGAGACAAGACGAAGAGGTTATTCGAGCTAGCACTGCGCAACAGGTTCATCACTCTGCCGGAGCCAAGACACCTAGCGCAACCAGACGACATTAGCAATCCTAACTATTGCCCTTATCATCGAATGTTGGGCCATACGATCGAAGATTGTTACATCTTCAAAAGCTGGATAGAAGATCAGTAACAACAGGGCAAGTTCATATTATCCGAGAATTGGAAGGTGAACCCGCCTCAGCCGCACGCTCTCAAGAAGACGGATACACCGGGGGTGTTCCCCTCCGATTGACGCGGCGGAGACGCGATGGGCGTCTTGCCTGAAATTCGGGGCAGATGCTATATGGTTTTATCCGTCCACCTCTCCGAAGATGACAAGTTGATTTATGGCACCGTGTATCGGAGGTTTAGACGGATGCGGTCGATGTAGCAGACTTCGTCAGATTCCCCCTCGCTTGAGGGGTTTTTTGATTGTGGGGACGCTCTTCCCTGCAGGCGCAAGCTCCTGCAGTTAATTATGCTACCGCATCGCAGTAGCCACTTTCTCCTTCTCCAGATGTTCAGTTCATGTCGTGTGTGTTTGTTTTGTTTGTAGTTGCCCGTGGATTGTATACGGAGACTAAGTGATGCCGTCACCCGTAGGACGTGGATTAGTCCAAATCCGTGTTTAGTTAGATTTGGGTTTGGTGTTTTAGTTTAAGGATACGTTAGCCATATTGAGGCTAAGATCAACTTAAACTTTTGTTAAGGATACGTTAGCCTAATCTCCAGACTAAGATCAACTTAACGGGATCGTTTAGATCCGGCAAGAGAGCAATTGGCTCTATTGTTTAGTTTAATGACATTGCGGTCGATTTCCGGTTTAGGGACATGGTGGTCCATGTTTCAGTTTAGGGACGTAGGGGTCCATCTCCAGTTTAGTGACATGGTGGTCCATCATTCCCATTTTGGGACGAGCATTAGTTTCAGGACATTTCGGTCCAACATTCCCATTTCGGGATGAATATTAGTTTAAGGACGTTTCGGTCCAACATTCCCATCTAGGGACGAATATTAGTTTAAGGACATTTCGGTCCACGAGTTTAGGGACCCCGCAGTCCGTATGGATGTGTGGTTATCGGGACCCGTCACCTCTCTGACGTCGTTGAAGGATTACAACGATAGGTGTCAGAGGAGTTCGGAGATGTACCCTTGAACCGGATGTAAATTGATTTAGGAGAGCAGTCTTGCTCATTCAATTTAATTTGAGGACTTACGGCCATGATTGGGCTAAGTCCAGTTGAGAATATTCAACGTTTTCTTATCTTTGGCCTATTAGGCCTGTGCTAGGGCTTTGTCCCTGTTTAATAATGCGCTGCATTTTATTTTGGCCTGCTAGGCCTTTTTGATTTGGGCTCTGTCTCTTTATAAATGATGCAGAGCATCTGTTTTGGTCTGACAGACCTTTGTTTGGTCTCGGCCCTTTTTAAAATAATGCATGGCATTTTATTAGGCCTGTTAGGCCTTTTTAATTGGGCTCGGCCCTTCTTTTCAATAATGCAGTGCATTAATTATCTGACAGTGGTCATGTGGCCTGTCAGGCGCTTTGCGCTAATTAATGAGCGCAAGCGCATGTGGAGGTGACACGTGTCACGCTCTGGTGAGCGCAAGCGCAGTTAGCGCAGTGCTCTGCGCTGCTGCGTTGCTGACACGTGGCGCGCTCTGGTGAGTTGCACCAATTTCAGAGAGCAATACTCTATTTTAAAAGCGCATAGTGCAAGTTGTTCTGGAGCTGACACGTGGCGCTCTCTGGTGGCTTGCGCCAACCCAGGAGCGCAACAGTGCAGATTTTCAAGTGCAAGGCACTGTTTCAATAACTTGATCCAATTTTGGATTCAAGAAAAGAATTTTTAAGATTCCAGAACCAATGGTTCATAAAAAAGTGCAAGGCACTGTTATCATTTAGTTTTTATTGAAGATCATTGATCTTGTTCTTAGATCAATGATCTATTCAGAAGAAGTTCTTCTTGAATAAAGGTTTTTACCTTTTTTGTTCTTCAGTTCTTCTCACAATCTTTCAAAGTTCTCTCTGTTTTGTTTTTGAAGTTCTTGATGTTCTCAATTTTAATGTCTTTTGAATTGGGGTCTAGGGGTCTTTATATAGTGCCCATAAATTTGTTAAATTTGTTAAAGAGATCATTCTCTGAGTAATTTGGGGAATTTTCTCCACCGTTGGATCTTTGATCCAAGGGCTTCTGTTTTACAGAAGACAATTTTCTTGTTTTAACAAGAACAGAAAGATCTTACTAGAATTTTAATTCTATTTGGCGCAAACGCCCCAGCGCCTGCCACGTGTCGCGCAGCGCAGAGCGCAGCGCAACTGCATTTGCACAACTGCGCTGCCACGTGTCGCGCAGCGCACAGCGTAACGCAACTGCATTTGCGCAACTGCGCTGACACGTGTCGTGCAGCGCACAGTGCAATGCGCCGACACGTGTCGCGCAGCGCGCAGCGCAGCGCAACTGCGCCGACACGTGCCGCGCAGCGCAGTGCTTGCGCAACTGAAGCGTTGCTTTCTTTAATTTTGTTTTAAATAGAGTCTTGCTCTGATTGGGCGCGCTGCCTCGGGCGCTGTGCTCTCTGAACTGGCGTGCCTGATTTTGACACGTGGCGTTCTGCGCCGCAGAGGATCTGAAGCGTTGCTTCAATTTTTGAATTTTTGAAATTCAAACAGAGCTTTTCTCTGATTGGGGAAACAAATGCCCCCCCACCGTTGCGCTCACGTGGCGCGCACTTGAGTGCAGCGGTGGCAAGATCTTGGCCGTTGGATCAACGGGTGAGTTGAAGGGGCGCAGGCGCCTATAAATAGGACCCTTGGTCTTTAGTAAATGTTTTGCCATTTTCAAGAATCTTGATTTTCAGAGCCTTGCTCTTGCTTAAGAATTTTAGAGCCTTGTTATCGTTTCTTTCCAAGAACTCCAGAGTTCAAAAACCTAGAATCATT
Source organism: Agapanthus africanus (assembly GCA_030015575.1). Lineage (NCBI taxonomy): Eukaryota > Viridiplantae > Streptophyta > Magnoliopsida > Asparagales > Amaryllidaceae > Agapanthus > Agapanthus africanus. The sequence goes on from JASDDO010000028.1 coordinate 113,950,083, forward strand.
TTAGGTAAAATTTAAATTAAATTTAATTAACAGAGCCTTGCTCTTATAGATCTTTGATCTAAAGAAAACCCCCTTTGGGGTTTCACCAACAGAGCCTTGCTATCAAGAGTTCATAGATCTACAGAGATCTTGTCTCATGGGTTTTAATACATGAACAGAGCTTTGCTCTTGGATCAAATGTAGATCTTTTTATCTGAAAACGAAGAACTCCTAAGAGCTTTCATGGATCTTTAAAATCCCGAATTTTTTTAATCTTTAGGAGTTTAAAGAAAAATTTTCTTTTAATAAATTTTCTCATCATTATCACAGAGCTAGGCTCTTTTAAGGAATTTTATTCCCTTGAGACCAGAGTTTGACAAGTGTCACTCTGTGACAGAGCTTTGCTCTGAAAGAGGAGATTTTCTCCTTATCTCTAGGGATTTTATTAATGAGAATATTCTCTTGGGGATTAATTGACAGTCTCATCCAATGATGGGGTTGTCCTATTAACTGATTCACTGTTGTCCAGATTTTGTGGGTCCCCATTTGGTCCCCTATCCATTGCATTGCAGTGTGGTGTAAATTTTTTTAAATGCCAAGCGTTGGAATTACAACACCGACGGCTAATTTTTGTCCCTCCATAGGAAACATGCCTGCTGACCTATCATTCCCATTCGTTCGCTCGGAGGGAAGTTTTCCCCAGGCACCAGTGGACCGAGAGGTGCTCACCCTCATCAAGGATCATGACCCCGAGTATAAGAACCTTCACTTGTGGGGTAGGTGGTATAACGATATCATCCAGGGTCGCCGAAGCTTCGGTTTTGCTACGCCGTCCGAGCCAATATTTTCGATCCCCTATGCGGATGAACCCCCGGTGAAGTATGCCGTGGAGGTTAAAAATTGGAATTCGGATGACCTCCCCTAGCCTGCAATTGGGGCTATTCCCGTGCAGCCGCCGCCGGCAATAGATATTTTGGGGAGGCGAATTTGTCAGGGTGAAGCACGCCCTTGGGGACAGGCCTATAACATTGGATTGATCCCGCGACCGCCCGCCGGATATTTATAGTGGGCCCGGTATATTTTATCAGCGAAGATGACTCATTTGATGAAGATCGGTTTGTATTCGGCCATCTACGTCTCGCTCTTTGAGTATCCCTCTCCTCCAACGTGGTGGGTTAAGGCTTTTATCGAACAATGGAATATTCCTACCCACACCTTCCTGATGACGGACAGGGAAGTCTCTATCTCCTTGGAGGAATTTGCTGAAATCTCGGGTTTGCTGATGAGGGGGGAGCATTACGAGGAGCTGCTTCCTCCTGACGAATACGTCTTTGCTACCAAGCCGCTGGTGTTTGATCTGACGCCGGAGAACGCTATTCAGTACCAGTTTCTGGGTTTGGTGAAGGTGCTGGAGATCTATGAAGGGCTCTATCTGGAATCGGGTGTCCGGGGAGTCAGTTTCGCAGATTTTATCGCCCGCTTCATTCGACCAGAGTTCCTATCGGAGCGGAGCGATAAGTTCGCCCAGCTCGATGATCCTTTTGGCTTCGGCTTGGAACGCCGACCCACATCATAAGATGATCATAAGGACTTTTATCTCCCCGGCGCCGCCGTTATGCCCTTGTCAGAAATCGCCGTCCTGGGCATGGATGAGGAGACCTTTTTTGTAGGGTTCCTGGGATTGTGGCCGTGCAGCTTTGCGCTCCCCATGCATCCGCGCCACATGTGGCCATCTGTTTTCTACCCAGCGCATCGGATGGTGGCTGGTCTGCAGTTAACAGTAGGAATCGCCGGGCTGGCTCACCTTTATAATGGACTCAGCGTAGCGGCGGACGCTAATGAGCCTGGGGTGTAGCCTGCTAACTTCCTGATGCACTACTTCACCTCTTGGATGGAAATGCATGTGCACGGGGTGGTCGGCGCCCATAAGATCCCTCCGTTTTTTGAGAAGTACAGACTCCCAAGAGTCATGCGGTTGGTCGGCGCTTCAATCGTGGTTGCACCTCCGCGGGAGTCTAGGGAGCTGCTCCTTCGTCCACACCTGGTCGGAGTGAAGGTTTCTTTTTTGAATAAAGTCATAACCATAGGCTCGGAGACCACCAAGTCGGTAGTGCCGCTGCGCGATGATTTTAAGGACGGGGCCTCCATATTGAAAGCTCGGGAGATCCTCCACCTCTACTCTATTCGGCCGGGCTACCTGGTGTTTAGGCAGAATGAGACGACACTCTTCATGAGGTATAACCCTCACCGGTTCGCTCAGCAATCGAGCTATCACCAGGGGATCCCGATGGAAGCTTTCTTGGAAAAGCCCGTGGCCAGCCGAGAGGGGATAAGGAATGCAATACACCATTTCATGCGGCTTAACACGGGTTCCTATTTCTTCATCAGCGAACCGAGCTGCGTCCCCAAGGTGCTCAACGCGTATGTGGCTTGGTACGCACATGCAATGGGTCCAGTTATCCTTATGGAGAAGCGCATGCTGGTTGACCGCAAGGATGCGCCTCCCGGCGGCGATCGCAAGGCTCCCTTGAAGCCAAGGACCCCGGTCATTCCTCCGCTGAAAGATGCCGGAACCGCGCCATCGCACGTGTTGAGCCCTCCTCGCGGACTTCCGCTCCATGGTACTACGGATGCACCACCAGCGCCTCGTGCTCCAGTGGAGACGGTAGATGTGGTTTCGCCGTAGTCCGACGTGGGCGCGGATATTGGGACCCGCCGCCCTAAGGTGCCTGCAAAGCGCAAGTCGATCTCGGGTGCACCCAGGGCTGGTGGGCAGAAGAGGAAGAAGAAGTCGCTCCTCTATCTCGACGCGATCCTCGGTTTAGAGCCTCAGGACCTTCTTACCGAAGGTATAAGCGAGTATGGCAGCAATAAAGGCTTCTCGGTAGACCCCGCAGACACTGACCTGGCGGCCGCCATTGCGGCTTCTGCGCGATCAACGAGGCTCGAAGCGTGGTTGGATAAACTCGCTCAAGCAGGTAATCATTAGCTGTACTTTTCGTCATTTTATAGCATTTTTATTTTTTTTATTATCTTCGACTAATGCTTTCCCCCTTTTTAGCAGGTGTCACTACCGAAGAAGCGGTTGCTGCCTCTTTGAAAACCTTCCAGGAGGAGGAAGAGAAGCGTGCTTTAATGGGCATCGGTACGTCTCGCCTTATTAAGTTTTTATCCTTTTTTTTAATGGTCAACCTAACCTTCTTCCTTTGCTTCTTTACAGGGGCTGCGCCAGCTGATGCGGGGACTCTCTCCGGGCCCGCTACCGAAGTCCCAGTCTCCTCGGGGTTGCCGCGAGAGCCTCAACTCGACAAGTCGACGAGGGATGCCTTGAAGGATTTGGAGGCATCCCTGTTTACAGACGAGGACGTCTCAATGAAGGAGGCTTTGAAGAGGTCTGTCTCAACGGCTCAGGAGGAGAGAAAGCGGCTAAGGCGCGAGGTGAAGGCACGCAGGGCTGCTTTGGTCGTGGGAGCTGGCCCAAGCACCGTCCCTCGTGCTGATACCCCCTCAGAAGAGCCCCCGGTCGCCTTGTCCACAGCTCGTAGATAGGTGGCACGTGCAGCTCGCGGGGCAAGTGATAAGTCTACCTCAGGTAATGTATCTTTCAAGATTTGTTTGTAAGAATTGTAATCTTGTCGGTTCTTATATATCTTGTCCTGCAGGGCCAAGTCCAACCGAAGGGGAGGCGGAGACCGTCGAACCTAAGGGGACAGAGGAAGAGGCATCGGCCGAACCCGAGTTGACGGTGGGCAACGTCGCCGGGGTTGCTGAGCCTGAGCTGGGGGCTGAGGGAACTGCACCAGAGAAGGTCGTTGATGCCGAGCCTGAGGTGGCGACAAATGAGACGACTGCTATAACTGAGCCTGGGGCAGCGGCGGACGAGGCGCCTGATTGTTAGAGATTCTGCATGTTCAAGTTTTAGTTAATTACCGCAATCAAGACGGTTTCGCTTGTAGCTAGCCGGTTGAGTACGGGTCGTCCGCAGGGAGATGGGAATCTTTTTCTATGTGCTTTAACGAGTTAAGTCCAGTTTTACAGATTTGTTTGTGATTATCTAAGCGGTAAAATGATATGTAAAGAGAGCTTGTTAGGGTTAGGATTAGGTTAGTTTGAGTTAGGAGTCTCCCACTTCTTTCGTTGCCCCTCTTAATGTCGGTGTTACGGTAATCGGCAACAACGGGGATTAGCACGACTAGGAAGGAACTTGCGAGTATAAGCTAGGCTTTCCAACGCTTAAGTTCTTCCTTTTGGTGCTTGTCCGTCCGTTCTTGGCTCTTAGCCATAACCTCCAGTTAATTCAACCACAACCGGTCTCACTACGGAATCACCGCTATCATGTAGGATAGGGTGCCGTAAGGAGCGGATTGTGGTTCAATTAACGGGAGTCGATTTAAGATGTTGGGCAAGGAAAGAGTGAGAGAGATTTCCTTCTCTCAAACTTCCCTTATCCTACCCTAACAAGTATGGAAACTACTCACCCATAATACGGAAAAATAAAACAAAAGAGGAAGATAGAAAGAAGGAGATTAGAAGATAACAACTAGCTATTTGCGACCTCACCTTGGCAAGGATCAAGCGTAAGCATCATGGTTGTTTTAAGGATAAAGAAAAAGAGAGAAGAAAGAAACAACAAGAAATAACAACAACTAAGTTAACAAATGAAAATTACAACAATTAACAAGTTAACTAAAGAACAAGACAAGCATGATAAGTAAATGGTTCTTCTTTATTCATCATTCTTCACTCACAAAAGCTCACTACAAGATTTTCAATGGAGAAGAGATGAGAAGAGGAAGAAGAAACAAGTATTCTAAACCTAGAAAAATACAAGATTATGCACCCTTGGCTTCACAAGGTTCTGGGCTATTTATAGGCAGGGAAAAAGAAATCTAGGGCAACAATCAGAACAAGTATGGAAATACAAATTTGCCCCTAAAAATTGGTCGGCTGATGCCACCATACGGCCGCGGAACCGCGGCCTATACCCCCTATTGGCCGCGGTTCTGCCGCACTATAGGTGAGTTGGGTTGTCGGCTCTTGTGTGCTGCCCTGGTCTGCTGTCCCCTTTTGTCTGGTACATGTATTTTCTGATAATCTCTCCACATTTCTTCCAGAATTCTAGTGGATCAAAAGGTGATTGGACATGGATCTTTTGTCATGATTTTCTTGAGCTCCGCGTAGATTGCTTGGACTTGGTGTTGCCATTGTGCTTTGTGCATGAAGGTGACAATCGATTTGCCATTTTGTCTCCTAAACTGGTGTGTGGCAACAGACGGATAAAGAGCGGAGATCCGTGTTTTATCTGTGGTTGGCAGGAACCCGGGTTTTGTCGTGTTTTTCCAAGAATTTCACCGTTCAGAGCCAAGAACCTGTATCCTGCGATTGACTAGAAAACACGGCACAAGAGTACCTACCGATATGCAATGTGATAAAAATTGGGCGGTATAAAAATGCAAAAATCTGATATGAACAGCGCCTGAGGCTGGCGACCCCATGGTGACGGCGGATGAGACAAAGGCGACCGCCGAGCCCGAGGGATTAGCGGGTGAGGCAGTCATGATTCCTGTGGACGAGCCGGCCGCTCTTTCTAAAGAGTCTGGCAATGCTCCGGTCATTTCTCTCCCCGCTTACGGTCCTCCGCCGTCTCCAGGCCTCGCGAGCATGACGACGGCCCCCGTAGAGTCTGGTGATGAGGCCACAGGAGGTGGACTCGTATCAATGGAGGAGTGAGACGCCTCCGTTTCGGCTGGCGGCTCATCGGATAAATTTCGAGTTATTGTCCCTTTTTTTATCTTGCGATCCTTTCTGACAAGTTTATCTTTGTCTTTAACGCAGGTGCGGCCAGTGCCGATGCTCCATTGCCCGAGGGAGCTGATTGAAAAGAATTCTTGATGTGTAGTATAGAATTGTAAAGAAATCACAACCAAAAATTATTTGACCGCAATCAACTACGGTGTCGGATTGTAGATTGTAAGTGAGTGCGGATCGTCCACAGGGAAAGTGTAATCGTTCGTCTTTCGATTTAGGTGAGTTGAAAGTTTAAGGAAAAGAAAACAAACAATTCATGATTTGTAGTTGAAGTTCAAGAATTAGAAAAAAACTAGATCTAAGAAAGCATTAAAAGATAGAATCAAGAATTGATTGTTTAATGATTTTTCCAAACCAAATCTCAAGAATCGAAATGAGGCTCGTAGGAATCGATCGGATCTATAGATGTGATGTAATCTTACAATTACGTATTCTTATCCTTCGATGAATTGATACTAGATCGATGATGATCGATGAGAATTAGAGACCTCTTGTGAAACTAGGGTTTCATCTTATCTCTTGTTCTTTCATTGATATCATTCATATTCTAGCCTCTAGTAAATTCAAGAAACGATCGTAGGTCCCTAATTTCGAGCGATCACAATCAAGAAAGCATCGCTACGAAACTAGGTCATCGATTCTTGAACTTGCTAGGGTTTACAAAACTCGTAGGACTTAAAAATCGTTTAAAGATTTGTTACATCATCATTCTATAATCGTCTCGACTCCTTTACGAGCGGAGTTTTACTCACACATCACAACAAGAACAACAATTACAAATTGAGATCTAATCATGATGCAAGAATTAAAAGAAAGCAAGATTAAAGAAATTCACCTTTTATTTATATCAACAATTTCATTACATTCGCCCAAGAACTACAAGAGGAAGAATTCGATCGTCGACTTGGCTTCGCTCGTCTCCGTGGATCGCGGATCGGCTTGGATCACTTGCCCGATTGAAGATCGGCTCGGCTCCTAAAAGGTTGAAGGCTTCTTGCTTGATTTGGTACTCAAGATCTTGGATTTGGAGTGGAATTAGGGTTAGGGTTTCGCACAAGCCTTGTCACGAGACTTGTGGAAGAAGATGATGAAAGAGGGAATTTTAGGAATATTAAAGATTGAACCACTAAAGAATGATTAGCCTTTAACCCTAGGTCTAGGTTCCTATTTATAGATAACTAACCCTAGATCTAGGATTTCAAATTCTAAGTTTCCCTCCAAAAGTTTGTTGAAGAAATTCAAATTTCCCTCCAAAAGTTAGTTAGGGGAGAAGCTTCTAGATGTGATTAGTTAGGAGGGAGCTTCTAGAAGAGGATTAATTAGGAGCTTAATTTAGGATTAGCCTTCTTAATCTTCTTTGCTGATCTGGCAGTAGGTTCGAGAGAATTATGGGATTTGAAGTATCACAATGAGGTGTGGGTCCCGCTGGAAGAACTTTGCACTGAAAATGAGGAGATGACGTCACCACTGAGCCGCGGATGCGCGGCGCATGCAAGCTCCCTGCCGCGGATCCGCGGCTTCATGTGGGCTTTGGGCTTTGCTCTTTCTAGTACAGTCTTGGGCTGTTGTATGGGTCTTTATTTTATATATAGAATTGCATAATTCCTTCTGAAATGCTACCAGATCTGAAAGTATGGAGTTGGTGTAATGTTGATCAGCTCTTTGGTTTTTCTTCCGTATTTTCCTGCATAGACTCAAGACAAGTGTTGCGCAAATACAGAAATGATGCGATGCCATGAATTGCGGTTAATTTCCTTTAAAGTGTCGGTTTAAAAGTCTAATACCTGAAATCTCATATTTTGTGACAGATTTGCTAATATGTAGAATATGAATGCCGAACACTTCTAAATGTATGCAAATGTTAGGGAAATTGCCGGCTAAAATATACAATATTTTCGACTGATCAAATACCCCCAAACTTAATTTCGATCGTCTCGAGCGAATGTTTTATTAAAAAGAGAAGGAGAAAATAAAGAAAAGAGAAAAACTAACTAGCACACTTTCGTAGGCAACACGATTGCACTGAGCACGTGCAACAAGCCTTTAAACCTCTAGGTGTCCCTAGTAGGAGGAGTGTTGTCTCCTGAGGGTTGTCAGCGGATTGCACCCACAAAATCCAATAATAAAAGGAAGATCATGAATATTACATTTAAAGAAAAGAATTGTAAAAGAAAGACTTTGAAAATTAGGGTTTCCAACTAAGCTAGCTTTTCGGTTGTCATGAGCCCTATCTTAATGGTCATGAAAAGATGTTAGAAATCACGTCCTCCCTCAATAAAACATCGTCTTATTCTTCATTCCTATCTTTCTTCCAAACATCGATCATATCACCCTGCGTGTGTGTAAAGACATCCCTACACCCGGAGAATTCAATTCATGCTATCATACTCTTGCCCATCAACCTCAGTATATTTTTTTTTTCGATGAGCTCACACACTTTCATGCGACCGTTAATACTTCTTGAGGTACTAACCGACCGATTACTCATGTGATTGCTTATTTGGTGTATTTTCCTTGTCTTGCACCACCTTAGGTATAGCAGTGACTCCCAGACCAGTTGGCCTTAGGGCACTAGATGAAAAGGCACCCTTGCTATATTTTTTTTTATTTCCCTCGGTGATAACAAAACCAGTGTCCATTTTTCTCACCATATATATATATATATATATTTTTATACATCGGCTTTAAGACAAGAGCATTTCAAGGTATCCTCTACTATCCCAGGCTTTAAGACGTGTGTAAGTGCGAATAGCAGGGTAGCAACGTTCAAAATGTTTGGCTTCCAGAATAGAAACTATTTTTCAGACTTATTTTTATCCTCAGATTAGTGACGTCTTTCATCTTACCAACCCTTGGGACAACGGCTCATAACTACTTATTACTAGTTCGTATAAGAAAACTTCTAATTTTCTTAGTTTTCTTAAATTTTTCTAATCTCATTGATGTAATTTTTCACTATCTAAACTTTCATTATCTTATTTATATACAAAAATATTTTTATAGTTTTGAAAATTTATAAATTTTTTTGGGTTTTTGAAAATGTTTTGTGCTTATGCAAATGATATGCAAATGATGCGCAAATAAGCACAAACCTCCCCCAAACTTGTTTTCAACAGTGTCCTCACTGTTGCCATCTGCTAAATCTCGAAAAACCTGTAAGCTTGGGAGGAATTTATTAGTGGGGGCAAAATATTTAAGTGAAGAACCTCCCCCAAACTTATTTTTGGCTCAAAATTTTGTAAAAATTTTATTTTCAAGAGCCCGATTATACCCCCCCAAACTTAAGCAATGTTAATCTTTGAAAATCACATGAGGGGGTCAAAAATCAGTGGTCGATGCCAAGCTTTGCAAAGACCGAACGTCAACACCAACCATTCAAAAATTTTATCAATGCAGTGCTCGGGTTGGTGGAAGAAAAAGTGGGGAAAAGGTAAGTGGTGGAAGAGAATGTGTGTGCGTCTCATTTTGGAGAGACGATGCAGTGAATGTGATGGATTACTCGCATTCTTTTTACAAGTTAAAAGAAGGGGTGGAGGTTCAATTTCAGTGATTGGGAGATGATTCATCTCAACACCCGTGTCATTCAAAAATGCGAGTTCATCAGCGAAGATTTCCTCAAAAGTTCCATCTATACCCCGATGAATAATGTCATCACAAACTGCGGGGTGATCTTCAGACTCTAAAAGCAGTTCATAATCAGTGTTAATTGTTGACCCGGACATCTCGGTGGAAGAGTCCGTATGTGTATGATACATAGTTGGGTCAAACAATAACGTATGAAAAGAGTCAAGATCGATATCAGGAGGATCATCAAATTCGCTGCTGTCGACATCCATTAAGTCGACAGAACAGACCTGAGCAGTAGGTTCGGAGGGTACACTTCCCAACTTGTAAATGTTCAGCTCTATTGACCTATTCCCAAAAGATAAGGTCATAGAACCATTACGACAGTTGATTATTGCGTTGGAAGTGGCCAAAAAGGGGCGACCTAAAATCACCGGAATTTGATTCCGTGGGTTCGCTACAGGCTGTGTATCAAGTACAATAAAATCCACAGGAAATACAAATTCCCCGATTTTTATTAACACATCCTCCAGTTTATCCCTAGGTTTGGTGATTGATCGGTCAGCCATCTGGAGAGTTATGCTCGAAGGCTTTAACACTCCGATACCTAGTTGCTCATATACCGAGTAAGGAAGTAAGTTAACACTAGCGCCAAGGTCAAGTAACGCACGGTTGATGTGTTTCTCCCCAATAAAAATGGAAATAGTAGGACAGCCAGGGTCCTTACGTTTCCGTGGTAATTGTTGGGGAAAAGCCGTGTCTACAGTACTCGACATGAAGATTTTTTTAGGCACTTGAGTCTTGCTCTTCCTAGTGCACAAGTTCTTAAGAGTTTTTGCATAGGACGGAACTTGTTGAATAGCATCTAGGAGAGGGATGTTGATGTTAACTTCCTTAAACATGTCCACAATCTTCTCCATTTGGGCATCATGTTTCTTGGGCCTCAACCTATTTGGAAATGGAGCTCTATCAATAAGTGTTGGGTCCAACATTTGTGGAGAAGTTTGTGGTGGTGGAAAAGATGAGGTGGGTGGAGGGTTCGAGCCCTTGGGAATACGGAGAATAGGCTCGGAAGAAGAAGGTAAGTTAGACGAAATAGGGTAAGGAATAGAAGTGTGAGTGGAAGTGGAAGTGGAAGCCGGGGTGTTAATGATCAATTCATCATTATCAATTTGTTCACCCAAATGATTGTCTAGCACTCTTCCAGATCTCAACGTTGTAAAAGCGTCCACATTAGTGTAATGTGAAGGTCTAGGATCAGGTACGGGTTGAGATGGAAGATTCCCTTCTTCTCTAGCACTTATTTCGGCTGTTATTCGTTCAATTTGTGCTTCCATTGATTTGATATTCTCATTTTGAGTGAGAATGATCTTTATCATATTATCAATGGAAGATTGAAAACTTGCCGACTCTTGGGTGGATTGTTTCATGAAAGTAACCAAGGTTTGCACCAGTGCAGAGATATTATCAGTACCGGCCAATTGCAAAGAGTTTTCATGTAGTGCAAAAGTGTTGGCAGGATTTTGAAAATTTTGTGGTTGGAAGGGGTGCTGACTCAATTGAAGTGGTGGTTGCTGTTGTGGTGGAGGGACCCTTTGAAAATTGTTTAGGATTGGAACCGTATTTTGAGATTGTGATTGGTTCCAAGAAAAGTTCGGGTAATTCCTCCAATCTTGATTATATGAGGAAGAAGAGGGGTAGTTTGCAGGTCTTTGCTGAAGTGAAGCATTAGTGTGACCTTGAAACGGTACATTGAAAGGACATTCTTCCGTCAAATGTGAAGGGTTTGAACAGCAGCCACACACGGTTTTGGGAAGTGTGGATTGGTTTAGGGAGGCTGAAGAGATTTTGTTTTCTATAGCGTCGAGTTTCCTTTGTATTGCGTCCATTTCGGCTTTCAAGGTGACGGAAACATCGAGCTGATTGACATCTTCCCTAGATGGTGGTGGTCTAACACTTTCCCATTGTGATGTGTTTTGAGCTAAATCTTCTAAGTATTTCCAAGCTTCACCATCATCTTTAGATAGGAATTGGCAATGACACATGGTTTCAAGCATCTGTCTAGTAGTGAGATCAACACCCTCATAGATAATTCGACACAAATCCCATCTGGGGATTCCGTGATGAGGGCATTGGATAAGAAGATCCTTGAACCGTTCAAAGCATTTCCAAAATGGTTCATTGGGAAGTTGGGTAAATTTAGAGATTTCGCTCCGAACACGGGCGGTCTTGTGATTGGAATAAAATTCTTAAGGAATGCTGCAACGAATTCGTCCCATGTTGAAATAGAATGTGCGGGTGTGATGTAAAGCCACTTCTCGGCTAAATCGCACAAAGTGAATGGGAGAAGACGTAAACGCAGAGCATCCAAAGACAGTTGTGAATTCCCCATCAAAGCACATACGTTTTCAAATTTGGAAATAAACATGTATGCGTTTTCAGAATCAAGACCGTGAAATTTGGGTAATAGTTTGATGAATTGGGGGTTGATTTCAAAATTTTCCCCTATGGCAGGTGGTATAGAAAGACAGGTGGGAAGGGTAACACGTGTAGGATAGCATCTATCTTGGAGAGAAATGCGTGGAAGATTCTGCGCACCTGCGGGCGGTGGCAGAGTAGTGTTAAAGTTTGATGGATTTGGGTCTATCGCGGGTGTGGTGGGTGGTGGGGGAGAAGATGAAGAATTACCGACTCTGGGGTCGATAAAAGAAACGCGGACAAGACGGGAAATGGAATCCCGTGTCCAGCCTAACATTGTGCTAAACGGTTGTAGCACAAGTGGCAGCGTTGGTATAATTAGAGGAAATGAAGTGTTGGTGTTTGTTTTGAAAAATGATACGGATTTTTAAAAAAAAATGATGCAACACAACAAATGCAACACACAAAACCCTAATTCTATTGGTCACCTAGGTCAAACTCTAGACCGCTCCTAACTGCCAAAAGACAAGTCGCAGGATAAATCCTCCACTGCCTCTTTGTCTCCCTGTGGCCGGATAAGTGCCAGGTAAGTGGGAAGGAACCGCCACTACAGTGGGCCTAATTAATAACCACTAGCCTTAGACACACTCGCCTTAGGCACCACAAGAAAACTCGGATAAGCAATGAATTACCCACGGCCTTCTCTTGTCCTAATTGAGCGCGACGGTCCTTAGAGTCATCTCTAGATTTCTTTTAATTAATGAGGGTCAATGCGGATTCAAGTTTTGCGATTTTCGGGGCCTAGGAAGGGTAATGAAATCCCCACCTAATTTGGATTTGGTCGTGCCCCTTAATTTCCGTATTAATATGCAAACAACCAAGAATCAAAAACACGCACAAATTTTATTTTGCTTTTGCGCGCAGCGATTTATTTGCAAAGAAACCTGCAGCAAATTGTCAATTGGAGCAGACAGAGGAGGAGATAAGAAAGATAGAGACTCACTGGGGAAAATTTGTGCAGAGAGGAGCTAGAATAGCCGTGGATCCGCCGCGTTTGAAGGGGTATTGCCGCGGAAACGCGCTTGTCTGGTGAGATCACTGTACAGGATTTTTACAGAGAGCTTCTGTTCAGCTTCTGAGTCCACTGGAATTTTCAGAAATTTTTTTCTCCAGCTCCAATGATTCCAGATTTTCTCGCAATCAAATCACAACACACGTATTAGTGTTTGCACGAATTTTTGATCTAAAATTTATAATGGAATAAATTGCTCAACTCAAATTTCAAAATACGAACTATTAGCGCACTATCCCCGGTAACAGCGCCATTTGATTGTTATAATTTCTTGATTGGATGTAAAAGTAAATCAAATCAAATAGTCCCCGGCAACGGCGCCATTTGATTGAAAAGAATTCTTGATGTGTAGTATAGAATTGTAAAGAAATCACAACCAAAAATTATTTGACCGCAATCAACTACGGTGTCGGATTGTAGATTGTAAGTGAGTGCGGATCGTCCACAGGGAAAGTGTAATCGTTCGTCTTTCGATTTAGGTGAGTTGAAACTTTAAGGAAAAGAAAACAAACAATTCATGATTTGTAGTTGAAGTTCAAGAATTAGAAAAAAACTAGATCTAAGAAAGCATTAAAAGATAGAATCAAGAATTGATTGTTTAATGATTTTTCCAAACCAAATCTCAAGAATCGAAATGAGGCTCGTAGGAATCGATCGGATCTATAGATGTGATGTAATCTTACAATTACGTATTCTTATCCTTCGATGAATTGATACTAGATCGATGATGATCGATGAGAATTAGAGACCTCTTGTGAAACTAGGGTTTCATCTTATCTCTTGTTCTTTCATTGATATCATTCATATTCTAGCCTCTAGTAAATTCAAGAAACGATCGTAGATCCCTAATTTCGAGCGATCACAATCAAGAAAGCATCGCTACGAAACTAGGTCATCGATTCTTGAACTTGCTAGGGTTTACAAAACTCGTAGGACTTAAAAATCGTTTAAAGATTTGTTACATCATCATTCTACAATCGTCTCGACTCCTTTACGAGCGGAGTTTTACTCACACATCACAACAAGAACAACAATTACAAATTGAGATCTAATCATGATGCAAGAATTAAAAGAAAGCAAGATTAAAGAAATTCACCTTTTATTTATATCAACAATTTCATTACATTCGCTCAAGAACTACAAGAGGAAGAATTCGATCGTCGACTTGGCTTCGCTCGTCTCCGTGGATCGCGGATCGGCTTGGATCACTTGCCCGATTGAAGATCGGCTCGGCTCCTAAAAGGTTGAAGGCTTCTTGCTTGATTTGGTACTCAAGATCTTGGATTTGGAGTGGAATTAGGGTTAGGGTTTCACACAAGCCTTGTCACGAGACTTGTGGAAGAAGATGATGAAAGAGGGAATTTTAGGAATATTAAAGATTGAACCACTAAAGAATGATTAGCCTTTAACCCTAGGTCTAGGTTCTTATTTATAGATAACTAACCCTAGATCTAGGATATCAAATTCTAAGTTTCCCTCCAAAAGTTTGTTGAAGAAATTCAAATTTCCCTCCAAAAGTTAGTTAGGGGAGAAGCTTCTAGATGTGATTAGTTAGGAGGGAGCTTCTAGAAGAGGATTAATTAGGAGCTTAATTTAGGATTAGCCTTCTTAATCTTCTTTGCTGATCTGGCAGTAGGTTCGAGAGAATTATGGGATTTAAAGTATCACAATGAGGTGTGGGTCCCGCTGGAAGAACTTTGCACTGAAAATGAGGAGATGACGTCACCACTGAGCCGCGGATGCGCGGCGCATGCAAGCTCCTTGCCGCGGATCCGCGGCTTCATGTGGGCTTTGGGCTTTGCTCTTTCTGGTACAGTCTTGGGCTGTTGTATGGGTCTTTATTTTATATATAGAATTGCATAATTCCTTCTGAAATGCTACCAGATCTGAAAGTATGGAGTTGGTGTAATGTTGATCAGCTCTTTGGTTTTTCTTCCGTATTTTCCTGCATAGACTCAAGACAAGTGTTGCGCAAATACAGAAATGATGCGATGCCATGAATTGCGGTTAATTTCCTTTAAAGTGTCGGTTTAAAAGTCTAATACCTGAAATCTCATATTTTGTGACAGATTTGCTAATATGTAGAATATGAATGCCGAACACTTCTAAATGTATGCAAATGTTAGGGAAATTGCCGGCTAAAATATACAATATTTTCGACTGATCAGGAGCGCCGTCAACTACTGCCTTGGCGGTGGTCACCTCTCAGCCTTCTTTTGTACCATCAAAGATGTTGGAAGGTATGAATTTGCACCCCATTAGTTTTATCTTTCAGCCGTATAATTTATGTACTAATGTCGTACTATTGCGTCTTTTCAGGAGTGCTTTTTGATCATCTCTATCAGGTGTTGCATCCGCATTTCTCCTTCCCATCTGAACTCGCTTCTTCCCCCAGTGGCGCTAGTGAGTATAGTTTCCAACTGATGTCTTTCCTTTTTTAGTGATGGAATTATTTCTAACTTTCCCTTGTCCTGATTGCAGTGCTACAAATCGAAGGAGGGGATGAGAGATCGGTCGCGCCACCGGCCCTTCCGGCCTTGCCGCCCGCTGCAGCTGGTATATTAAACTATCTCATCAATAACCCTTTTTTTTGTATTTCTTGAACTGTCATCTAATCGTATTTTGTTCTTTCAGCTGTCATTCCAATCCCGGCGCCCTTTGAGTCTCGCGTTATAATGTCGGCAGGCCCCTTCCTGAGACGTCCGTCTTCAAAGGGTGCTGTAATGAGCTTGGGCATGTTGAGCGGATACGTCAAGGAGCTTGACGCAGACGCTCTCCCATCTGCTGCGGATTTCGCTGCGGAGGTTAACCCGATGTTGGCGGCGCTTGTGACTTTTCATGACGGAGGCGTCGTCGAGCTTTGGGTCAATCACTGCAGGGAAATCGAGGTCCGCCTGCATTAGTCGGAGTTTATGCGCCCTGCTCCTGAGACCTTAGCCGTAAGCAATCAAAGAGCAGCATGGATCGAGCAAAGCGCTTCTTACTTCTGTCACCTGGAACAAGATGCGGCTTTAAGGCTGAGGGAATGCCAAGAGACCTCAAACGAGACGGCTCATCCGCGCGCTGAGGTTGAGGCGAACGCTGCCCAGGTGAAGGCTATCTTCGAGGGACTTCTGGAGCTTATCTCTAATGGGCTAAACTTGAAGCGGAAGCTTGATGCCGCTGAGCGTGACGCCCAAGGCCATGAAGCAGCTCAGCAGGCCGTTGGGGAGCAGCTTGCATCCTTCTTGCAGCAGCGGGCTCAAGTGGAAGCGGAACTGGCGGTAACGTCCGACCAGGAAAAGGCGTGGAAGGAAGTGCGCGAACAACTGATAGGGCTATTTAAGATGCTTCCTTCCCAGTAGTTGCCCTTGTATCAATACACTTGTAAAAATTTTCTTTTTCGAATGAGATGTATCCATTCTTTATTCTTTTGTACGATTCACCTTGTACTTGATTGAATTAATAAAGATACACATTTTTTCTTTGCAATGTGTTGTATGCTCTTTTGCTTTCTCCCTTCTCTTTTTATCAGCATGCTGTCTTGATAAACATGGTTGACAGATAATAGAGTACGCATCTTAGTTTCTTCAAGAGATAGCGATGGCTTAGGCCGCAGGTTCAGATCTGCTGCCTAAGACTTTTCAACTCTATGAGCCGTGAGGGTCTCATAGAGATTTTTCTCCCTACGGATCGAGAGGATCTCGTAGGTGGATTTTCTCCTTAGGAATCGTGAGTATTCCTAAGTGCGTTTTCTCTTATAAGTCGTAAGGATCCTATAAGAGAATTTTCCCTCTTACCAGTCGAGAGGACCCGTAAGCGGTTGTTTCCCTCCTCGTCGAGATTCGACTTTGGAGAGTGAGACCCGTGAATAGTATGCAAGAGACCGTTTTAGACCGACTTGCAGGGTCCCGGTGCTCAGAAAACAAGTTTTTTAATCCCTGCTGCCTAAGGCTTTATCTTGCAAGTTGAGACGAATCGGGAAGTTCTCACGGAGACACTGGTTTCTCTGCGGGCCGACACGAATCAGGAGGCTCTCATCAAGGACGCTAGTTTCCCTGAGTTGAGGAGTTTGCCAAGGACACTGGTTTCCCTGGGGTTGAAATGAGTCGAGGTGTTCCTGTAAAGACACTAGTTTCTCTGCGGGTCGACGCGAATCAGGATGTTCTCGTCAAGGACACTGGTTTCCCTGAGTCGAAGTATTTTGCCGAGGACGCTAGTTTCCTCGAAGTTGAAACGAATCGGAGTATTCCTGCAAAGACGCTAGTTTCTCTGCGGGCCGACGCGAATCAGGAGGCTCTCATCAAGGATGCTAGTTTCCCTGAATTGAGGTATTTGCCAGGGACACTGGTTTCCCTGGGGTTGAAACGAATCGATGTATTCTTGCAAAGACGCTAGTTTCTCTGTGGGTCAACGCGAATCAGGATGTTCTTATCAAGGACACTGGTTTCCCTGAGTCGAAGGATTTGGCCGAAGATACTGGTTTCTTCGGGGTTGAAACGAATCGGAGTATTCCTGCAAAGACGCTAGTTTCTCTGCGGGCCGACGCGAATCAGGAGGATCTCATCAAGGACGCTAGTTTCCCTGAATTGAGGTATTTACCAGGGACACTGGTTTCCCTGGGGTTGAAACGAATCGATGTATTCCTGCAAAGACGTTAGTTTCTCTGCGGGTCGACGTGAATCAGGATGTTCTCATCAAGGACACTGGTTTCCCTGAGTCGAAGGATTTTGCCGAAGACACTGGTTTCTTCGGGGTTGAAACGAATCGGAGTATTCCTGCGGAGACACTGGTTTCTCTGCGGGCCGACGCGAATCAGGAGGCTCTCATCAAGGACGCTAGTTTCCCTGAATTGAGGTATTTGCCATGGACACTGGTTTCCCTGGGGTTGAAACGAATCGATGTATTCCTGCAAAGACGCTAGTTTCTCTGCGGGTCGACGCGAATCAGGATGTTCTCGTCAAGGACACTGGTTTCCCTGAGTCGAAGGATTTTGCCGAAGACACTGGTTTCTTCGGGGTTGAAACGAATCGGAGTATTCCTGTGGAGACACTGGTTTCTCTGCGGGCCGACGTGAATCAGGAGGCTCTCATCAAGGACGCTAGTTTCCCTGAGTCGAGGTATTTGCCACGGACACTGGTTTCCCTGGGGATTGAACTGATCTGTGGCGGTCTTTCGGGTTTTATATAAGTTACCGTCAAAATCGTGAAGCTAGGAATTTGATCTTCCCTTCGTTTGCTGGTACTGCGTCTGTTGTATCGAGACGAATGTCACAGTTGTCTCTAGGTTATTGGTGAACCGTCGAGATTTGGCTTTGCTTTCTGGCGGAGCCTGTTGGGAAGGTATGGTTCCATCTTTGTTTGTGCCCTTGGATTGTATACAGGGATTGATGTGATCTCACCCGTAGGGCAAAAGTTTCATCAATTTTCTTTTATATTATTGCTTTATTTCTGCGATGCTCTATCATTTCAGCTTTTATATCACGAAGGTCGCGATTGCTCAATCATTTCGGTAATTTCCCGCTGTGCCCAATCATTTCGGCTATTTATTTTATTTTTACTCACTGCTTTTCATTGCGAGTTGCCCAATCATTTCGGCTATTCTATATGCATACATTTTTACTTGCTGCTTTTTATTGCAAGCTGCCCCATCATTTCGGCTATTTTGTATGCATGTGCGGCTTGCTGGCTTTTCGCCGTAAGCCTGGAATTAAACACCGGTTTCAGCATCAGCACCGCTACAACTGGGATATTGCCAAGAGCGAATCATCATTTGCCTCTGTTGATGTCGAACAAAGGTGGCTTAGCAAACAGGGTTAAGGTCCTGTCGGCTAAGGCTTTTGACTTCATGAGCCGTAAGGGTCTCACAAAGGTATTTCTCCCTACAAGTCGTGAGGATCTTGTAGGTGTATTTTCTCCTTAGGAATCATGAGGATCCCTAAGTGTATGTTCCTTTGTAAGTCGTAAGGATCCTACAAGAGGGTTTTCTCCTTGTAAGTCGAGAGGACTTATAAGGTTCGTTCATCATGCGTACATATCCCCAGTCACGGATGGGACTTGGTTAGGGAAATATTTATTCGCGCCCGTGGATTGTATACAAGGGTCAGAATTGAACCACTTGTAGGGCAATATCGAAGGTTGTGGAGGTTACTTAAGCACAGGTTTAGGTCTCTGTAACTTAAGACTTTCAAATCTTATGAGCCGTGAGGGTCCCATAAGAGAGTTCTCCTTACGAGTCGTGAGAATCTCACAAGTGTATTTTCTCCTTAGGGATCGTGGGGATCCCTAAGTGTGTTGCTCCCTTGTGAGTCGTAAGGATCTCACACGGGTGGTTTCTCCTTACAAGGTCGAGAGGACCATGTAAGTGTCCTCTAACGAGGTTGCGCCCTTTCGGGTTTTCACAAACACTCGCCGGTAGTCCTGCTGTTTTTACTCACGGAGTCCTTTCGGGTTTTCATCCGTGCCCATTTTGCTTATGGACATACCGTTTTTTTATTCGTTTTATTTTCTTTTTATTTTCTTCTTTTTTTTTACGAGGTCGCGCCCTTTCGGGTTTTCACGAACACTCGCCGGTAGCCCTGCTGTTTTTACTCACGGAGCCCTTTCGGGTTTTCATCCGTGCCCATTTTGCTTATGGACATACCGTTTATTATATTTTTTTAATATTTTTTATATATATATATTTTTTATTCATCTCGTAAGCCTAAGGATGCTGCGGTAGTAGTTTAAAGACGTTTCGGTCCTTCGTTAGTTTAAGGACGTTTCGGTCCGTCATTAGTTTAAGGACGTTTCGGTCCGCCATTAGTTTAAGGACGTTTCGGTCCATCCAGGAGAAAGCTGGCTACTTCTTATAAAGTTTGAGCTTAGGAAGATAGCGAGCGGACATAGTCGTCGTCATCTATCATTGACCTAGGCGGTAACTCGCTAAGCGTAGTATTTCTTTAGGAAGCGACCATTTATTGGCCTGAAAGGCCTTTCACCGTACATATCCATAAGTAAATAGGCTCCACCCTGGTAGACATTGTCTATGATGTACGCCTTCATAGTTTGGCTCGAATTTTCCCCGCTTGGCGCGATTGGGGATCATAGGCCTTTTGACCACTAGCACGAGTTCGCCTTGGCGGAATGTCCTCGGCCGGATCAATCTTTCATATGAGCGCGTTATCTTTGCTTTATAGGCCTCCAACTTTTGTTGCGCTATGAGCCGTGTTTCATCAAGGGCATCAAGTTCCTCAAACCGAAGGTGAGTATTTTCTTCGTCCGTCAGCTCGTAGTGGACTGCCACTCGCAGAGAGGGTAACTCTATCTCGAGGGGGAGTACTGTTTCTGTACCGAATACCAGCGTATATGGCGTTGTGTTCGTGGCTGTGTTGAACGTAGTTCGATACGCCCAGAGAGCTTCTTGCAGTCTCTCGTGCCAGTCCTTCTTATTTCGGGACACCGTCTTCTTCATGATCTTTGTCAAGGTCTTGTTGAAGGCCTCGGCCAGACCATTAGCTCGCGGATTATAAACTGAGGAATGTCTCCAGTCTATATTATGCTGCTGCGCGAAGCGACTGATCTTGTGGCTTCTGTAAGCTGGCCCGTTATCGGAGATGATCCGTCGCGGAGTTCCAAACCGATATATGATGTGCGTCTTGAAGAAATGGAGGATATTCTCCGTCTTCACTTCTCTCAACGGTATTGCTTCTGCCCATTTGGAGAAGTAGTTAGTCGTCGCTAGGATGAAACGATGTCCCCTGGACGATTCTGGCTCGATGGGGCCTACTATGTCAGTTCCCCACATTTCGAACGGCCAGCTAGCCACCGTTGGATGTAGTGGATTTAGATGCTGATGGATGAAGTCCCCATGAATTTGGCATGAGTGGCACTGCTTCGCATACTCAAGGCAGTCCTGAATCATCGTGGGCCAGTAGTAGCCCATCCGTTTGATTTTCAACTTCATCTTTGGGCCTGCTTGGTGAGAACCGTAGAGTCCGTCGTGAACTTCCTGAACGACTCTTTTTGCTTCTTCAGGTCCCAGACAACTCAACCACAGAGAATCAAACGACCTCTTGTACAGAGTATCATTGACGAAGGCGAAAGACAGAGCTCGTTTCATAAGCTGATGTCTTGAGGACGCATCTTCGGGCGTTCGACGGCATTTGAAGTAGTCTATAAAGACTTCCCTCCAATACTCGGCCTTTTCCCGGTATTTTATTTGCATAGACATTTGCTCAGTCACTTCCTTCTCTTCGGGTGATTCCGGAGATATTTCCGCTGGGGCAAGCACCCGACGGCTTTGTACCATAATTTTGACGTCATCGAGGTTCTTGTCAGCCAGTTCTTTAGCGAGCTTGGCTAATGCGTCCGCTTTGCTTTTTTCCGCGCGCGGTATGTTTTCCAAAGTGTAGGAGGGAATTTGGGTGAACAATTGTTGCACCTTTTCACCATACTTCGCCAGCTCTGGTTTGCACGTTTGGTAGTCGCCGTTTACTTGACTAACGACCAGCTGGGAGTCTCCGTATATGAGGAGGTTTTCAATTCCCATATCAATGGCGATCTCGAGGCCTGCTATCAAAGCTTCGTATTCGGCCTCATTGTTCGTCCTCGGCTCTGTTAAGGAGAAGGCAAAGCGCATAATCCCTCCTTGTGGAGTTACGAAGATGAGGCCCACCCCCGATTTGATTATGGGCGTACTTTGTTTGCGCTTCTTCATAGAAGACACTCCATCGAAATAAAGCTCCCATCGGGTATCACCACCGTCAATCGCGTCAAACGCATGTTCGTCTGGCAGATCACAATTCAGAGGAGAATCGGCAGGTATCGGATGTTCAGCGAGGAAGTCGGCAATGGCCTGGCCTTTCACTGCCTTCAGAGGTTGATACGTTATCGAGAACTCCATCAAGAGCAGGGCCCATTTGGCGAGTCGTCCCGTCAATATGGCCTTCGACATTAAATATTTAAGGGGGTCCACCTTCGAAATGAGACGGACTTCATGCGCCAACGCATAGTGTCTGAGCTTTGTTATCGCAAAGATCAACGCCAGGCAGTATTTTTCAATAGGGGAATAGTTGCTTTCTGCCCCCAGTAGAACTTGACTCAAATAATAGAGTGCTCTTTCTTTCCCTTGATCGTTCTCTTGCGCCCATAATGCGCCTAAGGAACCTTCGAGGGCGGTTGTATAAAGAATGAGGATCCTTCCCTTGACCGGAGCAGCCAATACTGACGGGTTCTGTAGGTATTGCTTGATCTCGTCTAGTGCGCTTTGGCATTTTTGGTCCCAGACGAACGGGGCTCCCTTCTTCATCAGGTGGCTGTAAGGACGGCACTTGCCTGAAAGGTTGGCTATAAATCGTTGTATATACGCGAGCTTCCCTTGGAGAGACCGCAGCTGTTTGAGAGTCCTTGGCGGAGGCATTTCCATGATCGTCTTGATCTTTGACGGATCTATTTCGATACCTCGGTGTCAGACGATGGATCCTAGGAATTTGCCTGAGGAAACTCCGAATGCGCACTTGAGAGGGTTCATCTTCAAGTTGTATTGTTGAAGGCGTTGAAATACGGTCTTCAGATGCTCTAAATGGTCCTCGTACGATTTGCTCTTAACCACGAGGTCGTCGATATAGCACTCGACGATTTCATGTATGAGGTCATCGAAGATCTTCATCATGGCCCTCTGATAGGTGGCACCGGCGTTCTTTAGACCGAAGGGCATCACCTTATAGCAGAATATACCTAGCGGAGTCCTGAAGGCGATGTGCTTCTGGTCTTTGGGATGCATCTTTATCTGATTATACCCTGACGAGCCGTCCATGAAGGAGAAAACCTCATGAGTGGACGTATTGTCTATCATCAGTTCGATGACTGGCACTGGGAAATCGTCCTTCGGGCAAGCTTTATTGAGATCCCGGAAATCCACGCATATGCGCACTGTCCCATTTTTCTTCATCACGGGGACGATGTTGGCGATCCATTCAGGATATTGAACCTCCTGGATAAAGCCGGAGTCGATCAGCTTCTTGACCTCGGCGTTGATGCTCATCTCAAGCTCGAGCCGCATTCTTCTCGGTGCTTGTTTGATTGGTTTAACGTCCGGGGATATCGCCAATTTATGCACAGCAATTTTTGGATCTAGTCCTGGCATTTCGGAATAGTTCCATACGAAGCAATCTTTATGCTGCATAAGCAGGTCTTTTAATGAAGCCACCCTCTCTTCAGACAGCAGCTCACTAATGAATGTCGGTCGTGGGTCGTTCGACGTCCTCAACTCAATTTTCTTGAGGTTATCTGCAGTGGTATGTATTCCATCTTCCAGCTCTTTCGGTGCTGGTGGAAATTCTGAGATCACCTCATCGTTGCTGTTTTCGAAGCACCAGGGAAGGTCATCCATGTTCTCGGGCTTTTCTTTTGATATTGTTATCATGTGAAAAGTACGAATTCGCTTCCAAGCCCAATGTGGAACTGGTTCTGCTCTCGTGGCTTTGGGTTCGTGCTTCTGTGGCGGCGTTACCCTCCAGTTGTCAGACAGAGCGAACTTGCCGAGCTGATACTGATCTTCGACCCAATTATTGTAGGGTTCCTAGGCACACTAATGAGGTCTCACAAGGCATCAACCATGCCAATTTCAAAAATTATGGTGCCGAGAAACGCTAGTATACGGATCGATGGCTAGATGTCTAGGCGAAAAGGCAAACTAGTTAACACTTAACTAAGAGATACGGAAATACAACCTTTGTAGATCCGGTGCTCCACCTCCATAGCTCCGCAACGAAGTCCTCTCCGCTGTCCAAAAAGAATCCGGGCTCTAGCGTCGACTTCATCGGAGAATAAGCGAGCTAGGTCGTCGATGTCCATGCCGAAGATGATCTACGTCGAGGCATCGCAAGATCAAGCTCTCACTTCACCAAGTCAAGAAACTTGTGAAGGAAACACACTCTACTACTTGGCAAGAGGTAGAGGATGAAGAAATAGGAAGTGGGTAGACTTTAGATTTGGATTTCTCACTCATATCATCAATCCACCATTGATGTAGTCTAGGTTTTTCTTCTTGAGTTGAAGGAAGAAGAAGAAGAAATGATATGATAAGATTAATTTAAAAAGAAAAGAATAATCCATTCTTATCATAACATAACCCAAGTTAAGTGTAGAGAATTGACCAAGGTTAAAGAATGGTTAGGGTTAAGGAGATGAGACAAAAATGGTGACTTAATGAAAGCTTCATGAAGCTTCATGTTGAAAACAAAACTAGCCACCATTTTTCACTTCTTTTCCTTTTCTCATTTATCTTTTAAATGCAAATGAAAAGATAAATGAATGAATAAAAGAAAACCCTAATCATTTACTTAACCTAGGTTTAATTCATTACACTTAACATAAAAGATATGTATCATCAAACATGATACAATCAAGTGCACAAAAATCATATCGCATATGCAATGCGCACACCCGAGTGAGAAAATCCATTTAAAGTGAACCGATACTAGTTAATGCAAAGTAATATATCAAATATATAATTATGCATTAAATCATTAAATCAATACTTGATTCAATGATCCGGTCATGTCGCACACAACCGACTAGTATACAATGTATCGACTTATCGAATCAATCCTTGATTCGATAACTAGGTTATATCGCATACAACCATTCGACACATTCATCGCGAGAATGAAATACGGTATCACATACACGCATTACTCTCGGTCCCGCACATATCTCATATGCGCTCCTATTTCGTTTCGCTTGAGCCAGGAAACCTCTGTGTAGGACTCTAAAGACTCGTCAATACGCCGGCAGCGGATGATGATCATATAAAACATCCACAAGCCGCAAGCGGTCTGCTAAACGTAACGGCCACCCGGGTATTGAGCGATCTGAAGATCGACGAGCAAGCCCGCTCACACTCCAGTGAATCCAACCAGTAACACTACCGTACAGTCCGGTCTGATCGTCTGATATGTCGCATATCTCGCCTAGGGGTGGTAAACGTCAGACCCCAATAGCTCGATAAGTCGTGTCGATATGAGGTCTATAACAATTCGAGAAACTACTGGTAACACTTACCAGTAAATCTCAGCAACCTTGGCTAGGGATTTCCTGTTATATCCAATCGAACACAGCGCAACATCAACCCCCTATACCGGGAGAGACGAATCCCCTCCTATCGCTCATTGCCTCCATGTGACTCGGGACTGTACCCAAAAACCACCGTTTTGCACGCCCTCTTGGACGTGGTAAGATGGAAATCAAAGCACAGTGGGAACCATACAAGACTCTATGACGATCTCGGGTCAACAGACTACTCTGTACCAGTGTCACCAGAGAACTGCCATCTGACGTGAGGTATAATACCATCTGGGAGTTCTCGGCGAGTCCGTCCAGTGTACCCAGTCTCCACTGAGCACCCGTATATCATCTCTGATGTCAAACACCAATGGATATGGGATCATCCATCGCCCATCTGTATGGGTCGAGAAGGTATACGCTAGTCTACTCTGGTATATCGATGCCCCGTCTCGATACACCCACGACTAGGGACTTTGAAGGATGTACTTATGGACTACCATGTCCCCACTAGTATGATCCGCATCATAGTCCAGGTAGTCAAGTACAGATCCTAAGGGCTTTACCAACATGTAACAGAGAGACAATCAGTATACACTTTAAGGTAAAGATCAACCAGATAGCATACTATCATGTCGAGCAAGAAAGTCCTCCCTATATACGTCCCAGCATCCACTACAATATACATCCTATGTACAGTAATGGCCTCTAGGGCATACATATAACTAACAATCTCCCACTTGCACTAGGGCCATCTGTAGCAGTGGTTGAAGTATCTCATACTCAACCATCCCATAAAATTCTCTCTCTGGGAACAGGCCTTTGTGAGTGGATCCGCTGTGTTGTCCTTTGAGTCTACTCTCCAAACCTCGATCACCCTGGAGATCAACCATCTCCATGATCAAGTGATACTGCCTTAGAATATGTCTGGATCACTGATGGGACGGGCGTTCCTTGGCATAAGCCATAATTCCATTGTCACACAATGGTAGGAACGTAGTTCATCTTATGAACCAATATACACCCAAACAGCCTCTTTGGTAGCATCTTAAGTAGCGATGTATCCTGCCTTTATCGTCTAGTATGTCACGGTATCTAGCTTGGAACTTTTCCAACATACCGTCCCTTTACTGAGGGTAAAGACAATGCCTGTGACTGACATTCAGTCGTCTTTATCACCCTGGAACACTTCCAGTGATTCTCCCCAGGGTCGATTGATACCTTCTCACTACAACTAGTGAGAATCCTAACATCCAATTAAATCTATCTCATAGATCCAAAATCCAGGATTTAGTAGGTATCACTTTGATCCTATATGGAGAATCCTAAGCGGAGATTGACCGAGCGCAGCATAAGAAACTCTTTTCTTATCAAGAGTATGTCATCTACGTACTCTACGAGGATCGTCACCATACTCCCTACTACCTTTTTGTATATACAAGGTTCATCTACCATTTTGATGATGTCAAACTCTTTGACTATTTCATCAAAACAGATGTTCCAACTCCGCGATGCCTGCTTTATCAAATAAAGCATCTTGCACACGTTTCCGCTGCTCCCACTGTCTACGAAGCCCTCTGGCTGTGTACTTATAGACGCTCTCTTCTAAATCATCATTTAGAAAAGCAGTCAAGACACCCAACCACCAGATATCGCAGTCATGGTATGTAGCCGTGGCAAGTAGGATCTGGATGGACTTAAGCATAGCTACTTGAAAAGGTTTCATCATTATCCACGCCTGGTCAATGATGCAAACCTTTAACAAGTCTAGCTTTGAAAGTCTTAACTTTTCCATGTACACCAAGTAATCTTCTCAAGATATACTTGCTCCTGATGGGGATTTAACCCTTCAGACATAGCAACCAAAGTCCATACTTTGTTGGTGTATATAGATTCCATCTCAGATCACTAAGCATCCAGCCATTCTTACAGAGTCTTACTCCTGATGGCCAGCTCGAAACTAGTTGGGTCATCATCTCATGATGCAATCCTCGCTCCCACTGTCATAGAGAAACAGAAGTGTCTCTCAGGTGGGTGAGGAACCCTACTAGATCGGCGGAGAGGCTGAGGTTCGTTGGAATCTACTGAATCCTTTGGTTCTACCAAATCATCTGCTGTAATTTGTATAGCTGGAACCTTTCCAGTTCTACATTACAGATCTTGCCTCGAGCTTGTCCGGATTTTGCTTTCAGACATAGGCCGGTCAACCCCAAATCTTAACTAACTTAAGAAATGGGCTCTTCCTTTTCCATATCACATATGAAGTGGTAGGCAACTGATTTGATTGGAACCCTATTCAATAGGTATGCAACTTCGTAAGTGCATAACTCCCAAAAGGAAAAAGGTAACTCAGTATTACTCATCATAGAGCACACCATATCAAATAGGGTGTATCTGCTCCGCCCCGATATACCATCGTGCTATGGTGTATACGGAGGAGTAATGCTGAGAGAGAATCTCATTCTCCTTTAGAATAGTTCTGGAATTCCGTGCTCAAGTATTCTCCTCCTTGATCTCATCAAAGGACATAATACTTATACCCTTATTGGTTCTCTACTTCTAACTTATATTCTGTGAATATCTCAAAAGGTTCAGACTTGTGTTTCAACAGGAACATATGTCTGAATCTTGAGAGATTATCAGAGAATATAATGAAGTATAAAGAACCGGTCTTGGCAAGTGTAGACAGGGGACCTACATACATCAACATGTATCATCCCAAGAGTTCACTAACTCTTTCTCTGTTTCCAATAAACAGAGCTATGGTCATCTTATCTTTGTGACATGACTGGCGAGTTTCACAAGATGTAAATTCAAACTGATTTAAATATGCATCTAAATGTAACTCAGCCAGTCGGGTCGCATTGATATGACCTAGTCTACAATACCTCAAGAAGGATTCGTTCATTTCTGAACTCTTCCTCTTGTGTGTGTTCCGTATACTAAGAACTGTAGTTTGATTTAGAACATTAATGCTTTTAGATAACGTGCTTGAACCGATCAACTTTTGATATAGGAAATGTTCAAAACATTATCCAACAATACAAAATTTCATCATTTCTTTACTAATAAAGAGACTGATATGATTTTGTATATCAGGTTCGGTATCTAACAACATTCGTTCAGAATCAATGTATTGGTAATACAGGGTGACAGTGACCAACAGACTTGGCTGCAACACTTGCCCCGTTTTCTGCCTCATGAAACTTATCACCCGTTCTCAGTTCTCTACCTTTCTGTAGCCCTATGTAACATATTACATATCTGGGATCCTGATCTGGTATCACATACCCAGGACGTAAAGGATACTGAGAAACAGTTCTCTGTAATGAACACACCCGAAGATGA
Source organism: Agapanthus africanus (assembly GCA_030015575.1). Lineage (NCBI taxonomy): Eukaryota > Viridiplantae > Streptophyta > Magnoliopsida > Asparagales > Amaryllidaceae > Agapanthus > Agapanthus africanus. The sequence continues at coordinate 113,978,295 of JASDDO010000028.1, forward strand.
TGCATCAGCATGCACTCTCTTCGTTTGGGCGGCACGGGAATTCTGGTATTCCCCAATTTCCTGCTCTGTCTTATAACAATTATAAGTTGGAGCGGGACCAACGTTCCCCAGCTCAGTATAACAAGCGGGTTCGGTCAATATTCCGTATTATTATCTTGATTAAGGCGTGATATGGTCGCTACCTGGAGAGAGAGAGAAGAAAACACTCAGCGTGCGCTCTTACAAGAATAGATTGGTTATTATTTTATCTAATCAGGATGGCTCCTACTGCTATTTTTCAAATCTTCCTTCAAACCCTAAAAGGAAAGACTAGCCGGGATTAATTACACACTACAAGTTCGCCAATCTTTCAGCCAGGCCAGTGTCGGTACTTTGAGGGAGGTCCCCCGTGCTTTCGTACGAACCTAATTAATGTAAACCTCGTTTTCCCAGAGGCGTAACCCCGTTGACACCTTTCTAGACACCTACTTGATCAGCTAATTGTATTGTATAAAACTCTCCCAGGAGTAACACTTACTCGCAGCGGGTATCGGGATCCAACTATCACATAGAAGGTATGCAATCTCATTGCAAATTTCAACACTTGAAATTCCCGATAATATTTTGCCCCTAACCTCCTATGACCTTGACAAAGGCCAACAAACCATAGGATGCTAGTCAAGTTCAACCCGTCATTTCCTGATTGAATTAAACCCACCCGCACGGCCCTTGACAAAGGCCAACAAGGTCGCACGACTACCCTAACTCAATCTGCATCATATGCATAAGCAGATAAGCACCAGTCAGCTACCGCACACTACGCCTTGACAAAGGCCAACAAACGTAGCACGAATACTAACTACTACTTATCTGAAATGACGGAGGGCTACGACAGGTTTTTCTGAAAACCTATTGCGTAATGAACTTGATATCGTTGTAGAATCGAATGAATTTTGAAATGGAGTGTTTTTGAGGCTTTTCTGGTTTTGCTAAAAGAGTCACTCCCGGTGAAGGGATCGTCGGTCCTTTCCTCGTCGAATGAGGTGCGGGATATATCATATATATCACTGTGCAATGCAAAAACTCTTAAAAGCAATCAAAAGACAAACCGAGTGTGTAGCATCTGCCAGTTATTGCTAAAGGAGTCACTCCCGGTGAAGGGATCTCGGTCCTTTCCTCATCGAATAAGGTGCAGGTTATATCATATATACCGCTGTGCAAAGCAAGAACTGTAGCTACCTGTTTTATTTTGAAATTCGATTCTACAACATCTTAGGTTTCTTTTATTTCATTAATCACATTAATGAAGTCCCATCATTTAAGTACCTAAACATCACAGATAAATACGACGTACACTTATGCCATCCGCATTCGCCTCGATGTCCCCTCGTGCACCGTTAGGTTAGGTAACTAACGGCAGAGCAGGGCGGGGCTAGCGCGGGTGTAAAACATAAGTAACGTCTATATAATATATCATATATACTATATACTGTATCTATCACAGAACATCACATGATCACATCACAAATATCGCAGCAGAAGAAACATATGAAATATTGGATATACTAGGATGTCCGTGTTTTCAATACGAGCCAGTATAAAACACGGATTCCACGGTCGTGATGAATAGCCAAACCCACACCCCTAGACCCCTACGAGAGCGGCAAGCAACCCTACCAATTCTGGAGTTAGGAGACCCGAACTCGACTCCTCGAGTTGGTCTCCCACTGGACCCCAGAACCCGGTTACTTGTGCCCTCCTCCTTGGGTCTATCCTAGTGCGGAAATGTAAATAATATACAAACGGTGACAACTTCCGCAACCTGGAAGTGCCCCAAATAAAAGAATATTACATACAGATTTTTACATGAATGAAAATGAAAAACACTCATCTCACATAAAAACCCCCGGCTATTCAAACACGACGATCCAATATAACATATCCAGCAACACATAACATCACATGTAATCAACGTAAGTAAATATGCGCATCCCAATTGTCGTTGACATATAGCAACGAAACCGGCGATATCACATATTACACTTACGGTCACAGAAAAGAAAGTGTAAAACTACAACAGTTGGAATCTGCAACCTCCTCAGACATCGCATGCCTGACCAAATGAATTACTTAGACATCGCATGCCTAATCATTATAAACCCCGCATTTTAGTCTCAAAATCGAAAACAATTTTCAATATCAAGTCGGGCAATTCAACAAGATTCCCGACATCCTGATCGAATGCTCGTCGCAAACTTCAGTAGACGGCTGCACCCCCGATTCCGTCGACGAAGTGCACCAAGGCGGAACACCGCTGCCGGGAGCACCCGAACGGATGCTTTTGGCGACGGGGTTCTCCTACAGTCACTTGGTCGGGGCTATGGAGTGAGGCTGTCTATTAAGTTTATCGGCGAGCATCCGCGTACGCTACGTGATTGCGACGGACTTTTGATCACATCAAAATTCCATGGCAACCGATCAAGTGAGACTAAACTGCTATGTTTATAACATTCATTCAGTTATCTCATAACTCTTTGTGAATTCCAATTATTGTATCCTATTCCAGATAAACAGAAAATGTTAAACTTTTCGATCGAACAATCGAACACCCAAGTTTTCCCGATACAGCTCAACACATGAAATAAGTCTAACAATATTCCGTTCGTGCCTCAGTACCAACGGTCCAGCCGTAGAAGGGTCAAGCCAACGCCTCACATGTGGCACGCCGTACTGCCCCAAACCCGAAGGTTCAAAGGGCAGTTCAAGACGGTCACATAATCGAGTTAAGGTTTGTTGTCTTCTAGAGGGTCCATCGCGTTACTTGCACTACTTAGAACGTCGTTAAACTACGGAAAAATCCAACACTTGGAAATTTCCCGACAGGGGAAAAATTGGGTATTTATATCCGGTCGAACTTTTTAACATATTCTAAAATTTATCCGGAAAGCCACACAGACAAAATTTGATACTCCGATCGAAACACCGAATCCCCAAAACAATCCCAGATTATTCAACTCTTGAATAAATTTTAAAAATTCCCAGAAAACTCAGAAGAATTTATCAGGAATTACTGTGCAAAAATATAGGGCTGACGTCACCAGAGAGCCGCGGAACCGCCGCAGAAGCTAGGCTTCTGCCGCGGTTCCGCCGCACTAATTACTGTTCACCGAAATATTTTTGCATCGTAATTCTTATTTTTCCCTGCTGAATTTTTTAGTAATTTTTAATTTGGAAAAATCCCAGTTTTTGAAAAAAGGACAGAGAGCTATTTTGGGTTTGGGTTTTCGGGTCGTTCGGACTTCAAACTCCGTCTAGACTCGCCTAAGGCTCTAGCTAGGCTCTGATACCACTGTAGGGTTCCTAGGCACACTAATGAGGTCTCACAAGGCATCAACCATGCCAATTTCAAAAATTATGGTGTCGAGAAACGCTAGTATACGGATCGATGGCTAGATGTCTAGGCGAAAAGGCAAACTAGTTAACACTTAACTAAGAGATACGGAAATACAACCTTTGTAGATCCGGTGCTCCACCTCCATAGCTCCGCAACGAATTCCTCTCCGCTATCCAAAAAGAATCCGGGCTCTAGCGTCGACTTCATCGGAGAATAAGCGAGCTAGGTCGTCGATGTCCATGCCGAAGATGATCTACGTCGAGGCATCGCAAGATCAAGCTCTCACTTCACCAAGTCAAGAAACTTGTGAAGGAAACACACTCTACTACTTGGCAAGAGGTAGAGGATGAAGAAATAGGAAGTGGGTAGACTATAGATTTGGATTTCTCACTCATATCATCAATCCACCATTGATGTAGTCTAGGTTTTTCTTCTTGAGTTGAAGGAAGAAGAAGAAGAAATGATATGATAAGATTAATTTAAAAAGAAAAGAATAGTCCATTCTTATCATAACATAACCCAAGTTAAGTGTAGAGAATTGACCAAGGTTAAAGAATGGTTAGGGTTAAGGAGATGAGACAAAAATGGTGACTTAATGAAAGCTTCATGAAGCTTCATGTTGAAAACAAAACTAGCCACCATTTTTCACTTCTTTTCCTTTTCTCATTTATCTTTTAAATGCAAATGAAAAGATAAATGAATGAATAAAATAAAACCCTAATCATTTACTTAACCTAGGTTTAATTCATTACACTTAACATAAAAGATATGTATCATCAAACATGATACAATCAAGTGCACAAAAATCATATCGCATATGCAATGCGCACACCCGAGTGAGAAAATCCATTTAAAGTGAACCGATACTAGTTAATGCAAAGTAATATATCAAATATATAATTATGCATTAAATCATTAAATCAATACTTGATTCAATGATCCGGTCATGTCGCACACAACCGACTAGTATACAATGTATCGACTTATCGAATCAATCCTTGATTCGATAACTAGGTTATATCGCATACAACCATTCGACACATTCATCGCGAGAATGAAATACGGTATCACATACACGCATTACTCTCGGTCCCGCACATATCTTATATGCGCTCCTATTTCGTTTCGCTTGAGCCAGGAAACCTCTGTGTAGGACTCTAAAGACTTGTCAATACGCCGGCAGCGGATGATGATCATATAAAACATCCACAAGCCGCAAGCGGTCTGCTAAACGTAACGGCCACCCGGGTATTGAGCGATCTGAAGATCGACGAGCAAGCCCGCTCACACTCCAGTGAATCCAACCAGTAACACTACCGTACAGTCCGGTCTGATCGTCTGATATGTCGCATATCTCGCCTAGGGGTGGTAAACGTCATACCCCAATAGCTCGATAAGTCGTGTCGATATGAGGTCTATAACAATTCGAGAAACTACTGGTAACACTTACCAGTAAATCTTAGCAACCCTGGCCAGGGATTTCCTGTTATAGCCAATCGAACACAGCGCAACATCAACCCCCTATACCGGGAGAGACGAATCCCCTCCTATCGCTCATTGCCTCCATGTGACTCGGGACTGTACCCAAAAACCACTGTTTTGCATGCCTTCTTGGACGTGGTAAGATGGAAATCAAAGCACAGTGGGAACCACACAAGACTCTATGACGATCTCAGGTCAACAGACTACTCTGTACCAGTGTCACATGAGAACTGCCATCTGACGTGAGGTATAATACCATCTGGGAGTTCTCGGCGAGTCCGTCCAGTGTACCCAGTCTCCACTGAGCACCCGTATATCATCTCTGATGTCAAACACCAATGGATATGGGATCTTCCATCGCCCATCTGTATGGGTCGAGAAGGTATACGCTAGTCTACTCTGGTATATCGATGCCCCGTCTCGATACACCCACGACTAGGGACTTTGAAGGATGTACTTATGGACTACCATGTCCCCACTAGTATGATCCGCATCATAGTCCAGGTAGTCAAGTACAGATCCTAAGGGCTTTACCAACATGTAACAGAGAGACAATCAGTATACACGTTAAGGTAAAGATCAACCAGATAGCATACTATCATGTCGAGCAAGAAAGTCCTCCCTATATATGTCCCAGCATCCACTACAATATACATCCTATGTACAGTAATGGCCTCTAGGGCATACATATAACTAACAATTCTTAAAGGTGAAGCAGTCCTCGAGAGGGTGCCCTATCACTCGGTGATAAGAGCAATATTTCGGGTGAAAGACTTTGCTTACTTGTTCATGGTGTTTAGACTTCGGTAGTGTAAGCATCTGATTTTTTAGAGCGAGGTCAAGTATTCTCTTCGTCTTATCTTGAGGGAAAGAGTATGCTCGACCCATTTTCTTCATGAGAGATAGATCTGGACTGCTCGATTCCCGCTTGCATGGCTTCTTAGTCCCGCTTTGTTGCTGTTGAGCGCCTTTTTCGCCTCTCGACTTATTTCTGCCTCTGCGTCGAACCTTTTTTATAACAGGTTGACAGGGAGCGGCATTTTCATCTTTCACAGCCTGTTGGAGGAGGCGTTGCGTTTTGGCTTTCTCGTAGATGGCCATTTCGCGGTTATGATCGTCTCGGACTTTTTGACCAGCTTCCCTTATAAGCTTGTCTATTTTCTCTTCGAACGACGGACTGGGCACTTTTGCATCAGGAACTTTTACTGGTTCAGGATTAGCGTCCTCCCATTGAGCATCCGCTTCTTCATCGAAGTCATGCACGACGTAGCAACCGTGGAGTAGCTCTCGTTTCTTGGACCGAATGTAACCAAGCCCGATTGTTTCCATTCTCCCATTAGGCAACTTGTGCTGAGTCCCGGGAACGTTCCAGACCCTGTCATAGAATTTGGCTTTTCGAGCGGTCTGTTTAAAGGATATCCCTTGGCGCTTTAGCAGTCTCTTCAAGCCTTCTGTATAATATCTGGGGAGGCGGATGGGATGAAGTCTGTCAAGCGTAGGATCCATACCGTGCCAGATTTCTTTCCCCACTTTGGTTTCTTCAGAGCGGTAGAATAGAATTGCCTTTTCACCTCCTCGCCTGGGAGGGACATAGAACGTCCGCAACTCCTCTACACTGTAGATACCAAATGCATCCAGTTCTTTATGGTGTTTAGGTGGAACTATGGCGACTTGTAGACTTTGCTCTTCATCAGCGGATGTCTGTATTGAAGGTCGAGCAGAGAATACAACATAGACCTCATTTTCCGAGTCGCTACCAAAGATCAACGTAGGAGCAGATGGTCCCGGCTTATTGTATTGGGGCGGACCCGAATAAACTATCTCCTCTTCCACCTCGGTATCACTGCCGAAGATAGGGATTGTGGCATTAGCCTTGTTCTCCGGCTTGTGACACCTCTCCGTTTCTTCGAAATCCGGTAAAAAGTATTTGGCATCTTCATATTTGCGGACCTCGTTCACAGAGAACGGGTTCAGTTCTCCCGTCACGGTATACTCGAGACCATCCTTAAAATACTTCATACACTGATGCTGTGTAGAAGGGATGATATTATACTCGTGTAACCATGGTCGGCCGAGCAGAGCATTGTAGCATGTCTTGGCGTCTATGACGTGGAACTTAATGCCTGTGATGAGTAGCCCAAAGCGTAGCGTCAGTATCACAGACCCAAGAGTTCTTGATGATTGGGAGTCGAACCCGGAGATGGTGATCTTGTCCCGAGCAAGGTGCTGGACGCTCATGCAGATTTCCTTTAACACCCGCACATTGAGGAGATTAACGGAGGATCCATTGTCGACTAGGATTTTGCCTATCTTTATATCATGGCAGTATCTTGAGACATAGAGGGGGCGATTGTGTTCGCACGTCCCAAGGAGAAGGTCTTCATCGCCAAAAGTGACATCGGCCGTGTGCACTTCCTCCAATTCATCCTCCATCTTTTCTTCGGCCAGGAAAGCTTGGAATTGTTCCGGCTCCTGTAGTGCCTTGATTAACGAATCTCTCGCCACTTTTGATAGTAAAAGGGCGTCAAGTATGCTGAGCTGCGAGGGTAGTTTCCTCAGATGCGCTAGAATGTTATAATCCAGCTTATTTTTCTTCGGCGGGTCCTTGGCAGTTAGCTCTTCCATGACTTGGTCATCTTGGGGGATATCCTCAGAGACCTTTTCTTTCCCTTTATCTTTTTTGTTTGAGGGTCCGAGATTCTTTTCGGGTAGCGTCCGATTACGCAGCCGGATATTTTCGCAGACCTTCGGCTCTTCTTCTTTTCCCGAAATGGACTCTTTAAAGAGGGGGCTAAGAGCCAGCTCCTCGTCAGAATCGCTCCAGAATGTGAGCACTTGCGATCCCCCGGCGTTAACCATGCGACAATCGCCGGTAGTTCTGTTAAGCCCCTCGGTCGTATTTTTCCGCTCCCGATGAGTTTTGCGCTTTTCCCACTTAAAATGTTGTCGGTGAGCAACATATCCTTGCCGCCATCTATTGAAAGCTTTGCACTCTTCAGTGGGGTGCGAAATCTTCCGATGATAAAAGCAGTAGGAGGGGTGCATTTCCACTTCACCAGTAATGCTTCCTTCATAGGATGGTAACTTGATACCCATTGATATGGCCTTAGCAAACCTTTTCCTCGTCTTGAATTTGCTTTTATCCGCAGTGGATGTATTTTGCTCCAGCGGGAGTGCCTCAACTTTCCGTCAAGTCGCTGGCGCTTGGCCCTTTCAAATATAGCCGTCTCGCGTTCCCGATCAGCTTTACTTTTCAACAGAACTTCGTTGAGGAATGCGTCAATTGTCTCATCCGATGGTCCCATAACATCCGGTTCAGGATCTGCCCCCAGCTTTTCAGTGCAAGGAGTTTCCTCATCGTTTGTAAACGAATGGGAAATCATATGACAGCTCGCCACGTATTCCTCAGATTTATCCGACGAGCTCTCCCCCTCATCTTCTTCTTGAAAGACGTGGTTGAGGAACTCTTGGAGTATGATGGGAGTTCGTGCTTTCTGGTTGTACTCCTCCAGTGCGTCAATCTGCTTTTGTAAGTCCGTGTGCTTGTCGCCAGGCTTCACGGGCTTCTTGGATTTCTTCTTTTTCTTCTCTGAAGATTTTGACGGCTGGCTGAGAGTGCTTGGGCCACCACTATCGCTCTTTGGAATTGGGCGCGGCTTCAACATCCCTTCAATGATCTGAGGTTCCAACGGGTTCTTCCACCTGATCGCTGGGCATGTTTGAAGATCGTTCAGCATCCTCTTTGTTTTGGCTGATAGCACGACCTCCCATGGAGCTTCTTCAACGAGAGAGCATGTTGCCCCCGGCGTATTCGTCCTTTTAGAGGTGTGAGGTTGCGGCGGATTCACCTTCCATCTGTTGGACAACGCGAACTTGCCTTGTTGGTACTGGTCTTCAATCCAATTTTTGAAGACGTAGCAATCTTCGATCGGATGACCCAGTACTCGGTGATAGGGACAGTAATTGGGATCATGGACGTCGTTTGGCTGCGACGGACGTCTTGGATCCGGCAGGTTTATGAGTCGGTTGCGCAACGCCAGCTCGAATAATCTTCTCGTTTTATCTCGGGGAAACAAGTAAGGACGTCCTAGCCTCTCCTCAAGGGGTACGTGCGGACGCATATTATTTTGACGGACAGCCGGTTTCAAGTTGCCCGGCTGTTGTTGTGCATTAGCGACAACAAATGCTTTTCCCTTCCCCTTCTCATTTCGAGAGTCCGGCTTTGGAGGGGGAGCTCTATGGCCCATCTGGTCCATTTGAGCTAGCTTGTCGATCAGGGCTTGGAAGGTAGTCGGCTTGAAGAACATCATAAATTAGGATATGGTCGCCTGCGGATCGAGGGTTCCCACAAACATACCCACTGCTGGCGCTTCTTCAATGCGTTGCTCGCATTTTGACCATAAGTTCCGCACCGTATAGCATATTGGACCCATGTCTCGCCCGGCTTCACCCTGGCATTAATCAATGCCGTCATCGGGGTGTGTTCGCTGGCGCTTGCGAAACGCTGGGTAAACAGCAGTTCCATCTCCGTAAATGTCTTGATAGAGTCGTTTGGGAGCTCAGAGTACCACTCGAACGTTGTATCTGACAAGCTGCCGACGAACTGGCGAAGCAACAATTTATCGTACCACTCGAACGTTGTATCTGACAAGCTGCCGACGAACTGGCAAAGCAACAATTTATCATCACCGCCGGTGTTGCCGCAAAGTGCCCTAAACTGGGCAACATGCTGGTGGGGATTGCCCGTCCCCTTTTAGACATGGAATTTGGGTATTGTATAGCCCGGCGGGTATATTATCTGATCATACTAGCTCGGATATGGTCGTCCTGTTTTTACGACCTGACTGGCTGCCTCAGTCACATGATGAACCCGTATCTGTTGGGCTATATATTCGTCCAAGTCAGCTTTGGAGATTGTCTCCTCCTTGGCTGTTAACAGAGCCGGTGGAGGATTTGACGTTTCTCTCCTATCGTCTTCAAGGACGATCGAGGGATCTTCAGCTGGAGGATCTTGTTGGATCATCATTCCCACCATGTCCTGGAACAGGAGGGCCATTCGTTTTATGTTGGCTGCTTGTTCAGCAGCCTCTTTATCCTTCTTCTCCAATATTCGATGAAGGAATTCAGAGTCAGTTTCTTGCTCCTGGCGTTCATCCGAGGACGCTTCAGGGCTTTATTTTGGCCCAGTGAGTGCGGCCATTGCGTTCATCATCTCCTGGAGCTTTTGCTGTTGCTCCTGAGCTTTGGTCACTGACCGTGTAAGCGGTCTAAGGCCTGTAGATGCATGGCTGTCCTCCTTCCCCGACGCCATGTAGACGGTATGGACTACAATGCCCCCGGACTTAGGGTGTTTGGGCTCGCCGCCTTTGACATTTGCTGCAGGCGTGGAAATTTTCTCCGGCCTCCTTCTCTTGTGGGCCGTTGAAGTTGAAGGGGCCATTGCAGTGGGCACCCTGGTGGTTGTCGTCCTCTGCTGTTTGACGGGACGGTTCTTTTCTTCTTGCACTTTCGCCCTTTTCTGCTGACGAGAGTGACCTTGGTCAATTATGGAGTCTTGAACCCTCCGCCAGACTTTATAAATTTTGGATGATAGCCGCTGAGGGGGCTGCTCCAGCTTCGTTTCTGGGACCCTCCTAAGTGGTTCAAAGCTGTTCCCAATTGGAACAGCAGCATTAACTTCCATCATCGGAGCCGGTGGAGTTAGCCCTGAGGGGGAGTTGCCCCCGGCCTTTCTTACTCGGGGCCAGTGGCGACGTCGAGCATGACGAGCCGTTGGGACTGGCTTGGCGATAGAAACAGCTTTTTTTTGCCCCCTGTCTGAATGTGGTGCCGCCGGTGCCAGCCTCTTAAAGATTGATGTTGTCCTTTGAGTAGCGATATTCAATCTGTCAAAGACAGATCCTCAAGCAGGGGCAGGAGCCGGAATAGTCAACCTTGAAAAGACTGACTCTTTAACAGGAGAAGCCGCCTTGGCGACTTCAGGAGCAACCGTTGCTGCCTTCCTTGGGACAACCACTTTAGGGTTCATAGGCTTCTTGGCGGGCCCATCAGAGCTCTGATCTAGCCTGGCAAAGACAGAGGCTGCTGGTTTGATATTGGATGACCCGTTGAAAGGGGCCGTTGTAGCAGTGAGCCGATCGAAAACCGACTTCTTGTTCGCTTCTGGTGCGGGCACTGGCATAGTGAAGCTTGTAGGCGGGATCATGGTCCCGAAAAACAGGCCGGTGGTGGCCTGGGTCACCTGTTCTACCGGCATGGCAAGGATGGAGGCCGCTTGAGGCCCATAAGCTACATCTCCAGGTGAGGTGGAGCGTCGGTTGCATTGGCACTTTGAACAGCTTGAGCAGTTGGAGGCCAATGATGCTTGTTTTCTGCGCCAGGCAAAAGACCAAATCTTAGTAATTTGCAACCCAAAGGCAACCATTAACAAACCGCGATTCGTTCGCGAAGACGACACACGAAGTGTGGAGTGGAAAGAGGAAAAGGTCCCACCGGGCGTGCCAGAATCTGTTCCCCTCCGAATGACGCGGCGGAGACGTGATGGGCGTCTTGCCTGAAATTCAGGGCAGATGCTGTATGGTTTTATCCATCCACCTCTCCGAAGATGCCAAGTTGATTTATGGCACCGTGTATCAGAGGTTTAGACGGATGCGGCCGATGTAGCAGACTTCGTCAGATTCCCCCTCGCTTGAGGGGTTTTTTGATTGTGGGGACGCTCTTCCCTGCAGGCGCAAGCCCCTGCAGTTAATTACGCTACCGCATCGTGGTAGCCACTTTCTCCTTCTCCAGATGTTCACTTCGTGTCGTGTGTGTTTGTTTTGTTTGTGGTTGCCCGTGGATTGTATACGGAGACTAAGTAATGCCGTCGCCCGTAGGACGTGGATTAGTCCAAATCCGTGTTTACTTAGATTTGGGTTTGGTGTTTTAGTTTAAGGATACGTTAGCCATATTGAGGCTAAGATCAACTTAAACTTTTGTTAAGGATACGTTGGCCTAATCTCCAGACTAAGATCAACTTAACGGGATCGTTTGGATCCGACAAAAGAGCAATTGGCTCTATTGTTTAGTTTAATGACATTGCGGTCGATTTCCAGTTTAGAGACATGGTGGTCCATGTTCCAGTTTAGGGACGTAGGGGTCCATCTCCAGTTTAGGAACATGGTGGTCCATCATTCCCATTTTGGGACGAGCATTAGTTTCAGGACATTTCGGTCCAACATTCCCATTTCGAGACGAATATTAGTTTAAGGAAGTTTCGGTCCAACATTCCCATCTAGGGACGAATATTAGTTTAAGGATGTTTCGGTCCACGAGTTTAGGGACCCCGCAGTCCGTATCGATGTGTGGTTGTCGGGACCCGTCACCTCTCTGACGTCGTTGAAGGATCACAACGATAGGTGTCAGAGGAGTTCGAAGATGTACCCTTGAACTGGATGTAAATTGATTTAGGAGAGCAGTCTTGCTCAGTCAATTTAATTTGAAGACTTACGGCCATGATTGGGCTAAGTCCAGTTGAGAATATTCAACGTTTTTTTTATCTTTGGCCTATTAGGCCTGTGCTAGGGCTTTGCCCCTGTTTAATAATGCGCTGCATTTTATTTTGGCCTGCTGGGCCTTTTTGATTTGGGCTCTGTCCCTTTATAAATGATGCAGAGCATCTGTTTTGGTCTGACAGACCTTTGTTTGGGCTCGGCCCTTTTTAAAATAATGCATTGCATTTTATTAACCCTGTTAGGCCTTTTTAATTGGGCTCGTCCCTTCTTTTCAATAATGCAGTGCATTAATTATCTGACAGTGGTCATGTGGCCTGTCAGGCGCTTTGCGCTAATTAATGAGCGCAAGCGCATGTGGAGGTGACACGTGTCACGCTCTGGTGAGCGCAAGCGCAGGTAGCGCAGTGCGCTGCGCTGCTGCGCTGCTGACACGTGGCGCGCTCTGGTGAGTTGCACCAATTTCAGAGAGCAATGCTTTATTTTAAAAGCGCATAGCGCAAGTTGTTCTGGAGCTGACACGTGGCGCTCTCTGGTGGCTTGCGCCAACCCAGGAGCGCAACAGTGCGGATTTTCAAGTGCAAGGCACTGTTTCAATAACTTGATCTAATTTTGGATTCAAGAAAAGAATCTTTAAGATTCCAGAACCAATGGTTCATAAAAAAGTGCAAGGCACTGTTATCATTTAGTTTTTATTGAAGATCATTGATTTTGTTCTTAGATCAATGATCTATTCAGAAGAAGTTCTTCTTGAATAAAGGTTTTTGCCTTTTTTGTTCTTGAGTTCTTCTCACAATCCTTCAAAGTTCTCTCTGTTTTGTTTTTGAAGTTCTTGATGTTCTCACTTTTGATGTCTTTTGAATTGGGGTCTAGGGGTCTTTATATAGTGCCCATAAATTTGTTAAGTTTATTAAAGAGATCATTCTCTGAGTGATTTGGGGAATTTTCCCCACCGTTGGATCTTTGATCCAAGGGCTTCTGTTTTACAGAAGACAATCTTCTTGTTTTAACAAGAACAAAAGGATCTTACAAGAATTTTAATTCTGTTTGGCGCAAACGCCCCAGCTCTTGACACGTGTCACGCAGCGCAGAGCGCAGCGCAACTGCGCTGCCACGTGTCGCGTAGCGCACAGCGCAGCGCAACTGCGTTTGCGCAACCGCGCTGACACGTGCGTGTCGTGCAGCGCACAGCGCAACGCAGCTGCGCTAGCGCAACCGCGCTGACACGTGTCGCGCAACGCAACTGAAGCGTTGCTTCCTTTAATTTTGTTTTAAATAGAGCCTTGCTCTGATTGGGCACGCTGTCTCGGGCGCTGCCCTCTCTGCACTGGCGTGCCTGATTTTGACACGTAGCGCCCTGCGCGCAGTGCAGAAGATCTGAAGCGTTGCTTCAATTTTTGAATTTTTGAAATTCAAACAGAGCTTTGCTCTGAATGGGGAAAACAGGGGGCATCGTGTTCTTTCGTAGAAGGAACTCCATAGGAGGTCGCTCTTTCAGCCAAAACTAAAAGAATGCTGAAGGATATCCACACATGTCCGGCAATTAGGTGGAAGAATCCACTGGAACCTGAGATCATCGAGGGGATGATGAAGTCGCGCCCAACTCCAAAAATTAGTGGTGATAGCCAAAGCATTCACACCCAGCCGTCAAAGTCTTCAAAGAAGAAGAAGAGGACTAAAAAGCCCGTGAAGCCTGGTGATAAGCACACGGACCTGCAAAAACAGATCGACGCGTTGGAAGAATATAATCAAAAAGCGCGGACTCCAGTCACACTCCTAGAATTTCTCAGCCACATCCTTGAGGACGGAGATGATGACAATGGAGAAGACTCGTCAGATGAATCTGAAAGTTATGTAGCAAGCTGCCATGTGATCTCTCACTTGTCGATAGACGATGAAGAAACCCCTTACACAAAGAAACTGGGGGCAGATCCTAAGCCGGAACATCTAGGGCCATCAGAAGAAATGATTGATGCATTCTTGGACGGGGCTCTTCTTAAAAGCAAAGCTGCTCGAGAGCGTGAAATGGCCATATTTGAAAAAGCCAAACGCCGGCGACTGGACGAAAGAGTTGAAACACTCCCGCCAGATCAAAGTACATCCGTCGCAAATAAAAACAGATTCATGATGAGGAAGAGGTTCGCCAAAGCCATATCAATGGGAATGAAGCTGCCACCCTCCGAACAAAATATTCTTGGTAAAGCGGAAACACATCCTAGCTACTGCTTATATCATCGAAAGATTGCGCATCCCACCGAAGAGTGAAACGCTTTTAAAAGATGGTGGCAGGGATATGTTGCTCACCGGCAACATTTTAAGCGGATGAAACGCAAAACTCGTCGGGAGAAAAGAAGTATGACCGAGGAGCGTAAAAGAACTACCGGCAGCTATCGCATGGTCAACGCCGGGGGATCGCAAGTTCTCACCTTCGGGAGCGACTCTGACGAAGAAATGACTCTTGGCCCTCTCTTTAAAGAGTCCACCTTAGGAAAAGAGGAAGAACCGAAGTCCTGTGAAAATATTCAGCTGCGCAATCGTACGCTGCCCGAAAAGAATCTTGGGCCCTCGACCAGTGGGTCCAATAGAAAAGATAAGGGAAAAGAAAAAGTCCCTAAGGATATCATCCTTGATGACCAAGCCGTCGAAAAGCTGACAGCCAAGGACCCGCCAAAGAAAAGTAAGATGGACTACAACGTTCTAGCACACTTGAGAAAGCTACCTTCGCAGTTAAGCATTCTCAACGCCCTTATGTTATCCAAAGAAGCAAGAGATTCTTTGATCAAGGCATTACAAGAGCCCGAGCAATTCCAAGCTTTCCTCGCCGAAGAAAAGATGAAGGACGAGCTGGAAGAAGTACACACAGCCGATATCACCTTCGGCGATGAAGATCTCCTCCTTGGAACATGCGAGCACAACTGTCCCTTATATGTCTCCGGATACTGTCATGACATCAAGATAGGTAAAATCCTGGTCGACAATGGGTCCTCTGTCAACCTCCTCAACGTAAGGGTGTTAAAGGAAATCTGCATGAGCGTTCAACACCTCGCTTGCGATAAAATCACCATTTCCAGATTTGACTCCCAGTCATCACGGATGTTTGGGTTTGTAATATTGACACTACGCTTTGGGCTGCTTGTCACGGACATTATGTTTCACGCCATTGACGCCAAGACATGCTACATTGCTTTGCTCGGCCGACCCTGGTTGCACGAGTACAACATCATCCCTTCTACACAACATTAGTGTATGAAGTATTTCAAAGATGGTCTCGAGTATACCGTAATAGGAGAGCTGAACCCATTCTCCGTGAACGAAGTCGAAAAGTACGAAGATGCAAAATACTTCTTTCCGAATTTTGAGGACACGGAAAGATGTCACAAATCGAAGAACAAAGCTATCACTACTATTCCGGTCTTCGGGAGTGACACCGAGGAGGAAGAAGAGATAGTTTATTCAGGTCCGCCCCAGTGCAACAAGCCGGGACCGTCCGCTCCTATATTGATCTTCGGCAGCGAATCGGAAGATGAGGTCAATGCCGTATTCTCTGCTCGGCCATCAATACAAACCTTCGCTGATGAAGATCAAAGTTTGCAAGTTGCCATGGTTCCGCCCAAGCATCATAAAGAACTAGATGCGCTTGATACCTACAGTGTGGAAGAACTGCAGACGTTCTACGTCCCTCCCACGCGAAAAGGTGAAAAGGCAATCCTATTCTACCGATCCGGGGAAACCAAAATGGAGAAAGAAATCTGGCATGGCGCAGATTCTACACTTGACAGGATCCAGCCCATCCGTTTGCCCAGATATTACACGAACGGGCTAAAGAGACTCTTGAGACGCCAAGGTATACCCCTTAAGCAAACTGCGTGACAAGCACGGTTTTATAACAGGATCTGGAACATTCCCGGAACTCAACGAAAGTTGCCTAACGGGAGAATGGAAACGATCGGGCTTGGGTATGTTCAATCCAAGAAATGGGAGCTACTCCACGACTGCTACGTCGTACATGACTTTGACGAAGAAGGAGATGCTCTATGGGAAGATGCTAACCCTGAGCCAGAAAGAGCTCCCGTCGTGAAAATGCCCAGTCCGTCGTTCGAAGAACAAATGGACAAGCTTATAAGGGAAGCAGGTCAAAAGGTTCGAGATGACCATAATCGCGAAATGGCCATCTACGAGAAAGCCAGGACGCAACGCCTCCTTCAACAGGCTGTGAAAAATGAAAATGCTCCTCCTTGTCAACCCGTTGTACAAAAGGCCCGACGCAGAGGCAGAAACAAACCAAAGAATGGGAAAGGCGTTCGACAGCGACAAAGCGGGTCTAAGAAGCCGCGCGATCAGGAATCGAGCAGTTTGGATTCGTCTCTTATAAAAAAGATGGGTCGAGTATATTCTTTTCCCCAAAACAAGACAAGGAAGATATTCGATCTTGTCATAAAACATCAAATGATGACACTCCCGGAGTCCAAGCATCCCGAGCAAGCAGGCGAAGTCTCTCACCCGGACTATTGCTCCTATCACAGGGCAATAGGACATCCTCTCGAAGACTGCTTCACATTTAAAGACTGGATAGAAGACAAGTATCAGCAAGGCAGGTTCGCTTTATCCAGCAGATGGAGGGTAACCCTGCCGCAGAAGCATGAACCCAAAGCCATGAGAGTAGAACCAGACAACATCGGTCTCGGAAGTGATCTCGTACTTGTCATATGATAATGTTGTCAGAAGAAGAGCCCGAGAATATGGATGACCTCCCCCGGTGTTTCGAAAACGATGATAACGAGGTAATTTCAGAGTTTCCACCGGCACCTAAGGAGCCGGAAGATGGGATACATACTACTGCAGATAACCTCAAGAAAATTGATTTGGGGACGACAAGTGACCCGCGGCCGACGTTCGTCGGTGAGCTGTTGTTTGAAGAAAGGGTGGCTATGCTAAAGGACGTGCTCATGCAGCGTAAAGATTGCTTCGCATTGAACTATTCCGAGATGCCAGGATTAGATCCAGAGATTGCTGTGCACAAATTGGCGATATCCCCGGACGTCAAGCCGATCAAACAGGCACCGAGAAGAATGCGGCTCGAGCTTAAGATGAGCATCAACGCCGAGGTCAAGAAACTAATCGACTCCGGCTTCATCCAGGAGGTCCAATATCCTGACTGGATCGCCAACATCGTCCCAGTGATGAAGAAAAATGGGACGGTGTGCATATGTGTGGACTTTCGGGATCTCAATAAAGCTGCCCGAAGGACGACTTCCCAGTACCAGTCACTGAGCTGATGATAGATAACACGTCCACTCACGAAGTTTTCTCCTTCATGGACGGCTCGTCAGGATATAATCAGATAAAGATGCATCCCGAAGACCAGAAACATACTGCTTTCCGGACCCCTTTGGGCATATTCTGGTACAAGGTGATGCCCTTCGGTCTAAAGAACACCGGTGCCACCTATCAGAGGGCCATGACGAAGATCTTCGATGACCTCATACATGAAATCGTCGAATGCTATATCGACGACCTTGTGGTGAAAAGAAAATCATACGAGGAACATTTAGAGCATCTGAAGATCGTATTTCAACGCCTTCGGCAATACAACTTGAAGATGAACCCTTTTAAATGCGCATTCGGAGTTTCCTCGGGCAAATTCCTGGGATTCATCATTCGACACCGAGGCATCGAGATAGATCCGTCGAAGATTAAGGCGATCATAGAAATGCCTCTGCCAAGAACTCTTAAGCAACTGCGGTCTCTCCATGGGAAGCTCGCGTACATCCGGCGATTTATAGCCAATCTTTCTGGCAAGTGTTGCCCCTACAGTCATCTGATGAAGAAGGGAACCCCTTTCGTCTGGGATCGCAAATGCCAAAACGCACTGGATGAAATCAAGCAATACCTGCAGAATTCGCCAGTACTGACCGCTCCCGTTAAAGGAAAATCTCTCGTCCTGTACACAACAGCCCTTGAAGGTTCTTTAGGCGCGCTGTGGGCACAAGAGAATGACCAAGGGAAGGAGAGAGCCCTCTATTATTTGAGTCGAGTTCTCCTGGGGGCAGAAAGCAATTACTCTCCTATTGAAAAACACTGCCTGGCGTTGATCTTCGCAATAACGAAGCTCAGACACTATGCATTGGCACATGAGGTCCATCTCATATCAAAGGTAGATCCTCTCAAATATTTGATGTTGAAGGCCATATTAACGGGACGACTCGCTAAATAGGCCCTGCTATTGATAGAGTACTCGATAACTTATCGTCCTCTTAAGGCAGTGAAAGGCCAGGCCATCGCCGACTTCCTCTCTGAGCATCCGATACCCGTCGATTCTCCTTTGAACTGTGAATTGCCAGACGAACATGCGTTTGACACGATCGACGGGGAGAGAAGAGAGAGTGATACCCTGTGGGAACTCTATTTTGATGGAGCATCTTCCATGAAGAAGCGCAAACAAAGCACCCCTATAATCAAATCAGGGGTAGGCCTCATCTTCGTGACTCCACAAGGAGGGATAATGCACTTTGCATTCTCCTTAACAGAGCCGAGGACGAATAATGAAGCCGAATACGTAGCTTTGATAGCAGGTCTCGAGATCGCCATTGACATGGGAATTGAAAACCTCCTCATATATGGAGACTCCCAACTGGTCGTTAGTCAAGTAAACGACGACTATCAAATATGCAAGCCAGAGTTGGTGAAGTACGGTGGGAGAGTATAGCAACTGCTGACACAAATTACTTCCTACATGCTGGAAAGTATACCGCGTGCGGAAAATAGCAAGGCGGATGCACTAGCTAAGCTTGCTAAAGAGTTGGCCGACGAGAACCTCAATGATGTGAGGATCGTTATGCAAAGTCGTCGGGTTCTTGCACCGGCAGAAATATCTCCGGAGTCGTCTGAAAAGAAGGGAGCGACCAAGCAAACGACTCTACAAATAAAAGACCAGGAAAAGGTTACGGATTGGAGATAAGTCTTTATAGACTACTTCAAATACCGTCGAACACCTGAAGATGCGTCCTCAAGACATCAGCTTATGAAACGAGCTCTGTCTTTTGCTTTCGTCAATAATACTCTGTAAAAGAGATCATTTGATTCTCTGTGGTTAAGATGCCTGGGACCTGAAGAGGCAAAGTGAGTCGTCCAAGAAACTCACGACGGACTCTGTGGTTCTCACCAAGCCGGGCCGAAGATGAAGCTGAAGATCAAAAGGATGGTCTACTACTGACCCACGATGATCCAAGACTGCCTCGAATACGCGAAGCAATGCCACTCTTGCCAGATTCACGGGGAATTCATCCATCAGCATCCAAATCCACCACACCCAACGGTGGCTAGCTGGCCGTTCGAAATGTCGGGAACTGACATAATCGGCCCCATCGAACCAGCATCGTCCAGAGGACATCGATTCATTTTGGCGACAACTGATTACTTCTCCAAATGGGCAGAAGCAGTACCGCTGAGGGAAGTGAAGACGGAGATATCCTCCATTTCTTCAAGACGCACGTCATTTATCGGTTTGGAACTCCACGACGGATCATCTCCGATAACGGGCCAATCTATAGAAGCCACAAGATCAGCCGCTTCTCACAACAGCATAACATAGACTGGAGATACTCTTCGGTCTATAATCTCCAAGCTAACGGTCTAGCTGAAGCTTTTAACAAGACCTTGACGAAAATTGTAAAAAAGACGGTGTCTCGAAATAAGAAGGACTGGCATGAAAGACTGCATGAAGCTCTCTGGGCATATCGAACTACGTTCAAAACGGCCACAAACACAATGCCGTATGCATTGGTATTCGGCACAGAAGCGGTACTCCCCCTCGAGATAGAGTTACCCTCTCTACGAGTGGCAGTTCACTACGAGCTAACGGACGAAGAGAATGCTTACCTTCGACTTGAGGAGCTCGATTCCCTTGATGAAACTCGGCTCATATCACAGCAAAATCTAGAGGCTTATAAAGCAAAGATGACACGTTCATATGAGAGATTGACTAGGCCGAGGACATTCCGCCAAGGAGAACTCATGCTAATGGTCAAAAGACTTATGATCCCCAATCACGCCAAGCGGGGAAAATTCGAGCTGAATTATGAAGGCCTGTATATCATAGACAAAGTCTACCAGGGTGGAGCTTATCTACTCATGGACATGCATGGTAAAAGACCTTTCGGACCAATAAATGGTCGCTTCCTAAAGAAATACTACGCCTGACGAGTCACGGCCTGGGTCAACGATAGATGACGACGCCTATGTCCGCTCGCTATCTTCCTAAGCCCAAAACTCTATAAGTAGTAGCCGGTTTTCGGACCAAAATGTCCTAAAAGTTACGATGGACCGAAACGTCCTTAAACTAACAACGGACCGAAATGTCCTAAAACTAACAACGAACCGAAACGTCCTTAAACTAACAACGGACCGAAACGTCCTTAAACTAACAATAGACCACTCTGTCCTAAAACTAGCTGCTGACCGAGACGCCGATAAACTACTGTAGACTACAGCATCCCAAGGCTGACACAAAAAAAGAGAAAAGAATAAAAAAATAATATAGAAAAAAAAGAGAGAAAGAAAAAGAAAACGGTATGTCCATAAGCAAAACAGGCACGGATGAAAACCCAAAAGGGCTTCGTGAGTAAAAACAGCAGGGCTACCGACGAGTTTTTGTGAAAACCCGAAAGGGCGCAATCTCGTTAAAAGACACTTGCAAGGTCCTCTCGACCTTGTGAGGAAAACCACCTGCGTGAGATCCTTACGACTCACAAGGGAGCAACACATTTAGGGATCCTCATGATTCTTAAGAAGAAATTACACTTACGAGATCCTCATGACTCGTAAGGAGAACCCTCTTATGAGACCCTCACAGCTCATAAGATTCAAAAGTCTTAAACTACAGGGATCTGAACCTATTCTTAAGTGGCCACCACAACCTTCAATGCTGCCCTACAAGCGACGCAATGCTGACCCTTGTATACAATCCACGGGCACGAATAAACATTTCCCTAACAAAGTCCCATCCGTGACTAGGGATATGTTTGCTCAGTGAACAGCCCTTGTAAGTCCTCTCGACTTATAAAGAGAAAGCACACTTGTAAGATCCTTACGACTTATAAGAGACCATGCACTTAGGAATCCTCATAATTCCTAAGGAGAAAACGCACCAACGAGATCCTCACGACTCGCAGGGAGAAATACCTTTATGAGACCCTTACGGCTTGATTGAATGAATTCTCCGGGTGTAGGTAGAAAATGTATAGAAATCACAACCAAAGAAATTTTTTGACCGCAATCAATAACGGTGTCGATTGTGGCGCGTTAGCGAGTGCGGATCGTCCACAGGGAAAGTGTAATCGTTCGTATTTCGATTTAGATGAGTTGAAACTTTAAAGGAAAGAAAAGAAACAATTCATGATTTGTAAATTGAATTTCAAGAATTAGAAAAATCTAGATCTAAGAAAACATTAAAATCAAGAATTGAGATTTGATGATTTCCAAACCAACAATCAAGATTCGAAGTGTAGCTCGTAGGAGTAGATTGGATCTATAGATGTGATGAGATCTAATGATTACATACTCTTATCCATTAACGAATTGATAATAGATCAATGACGATTTATCGAGGTTAAGGATCTTGCGAAAAAACTAGGGTTTCCTCATCTCATCCTTTGTCCTTTCGATGAATCTCATTCATAAACTAGCTTCTCGTAAATTAAATGATCGATCGTTGATCTCTATTTTCGAGTGAACATAATCAAGAAAGCATCGCATCGAAACTAGGTCATCGATCATTCGATTTCCAAGAATTTACAAACGTTATAGGACTTAAGAATTGTAAAAGAATCTAAATCATCATCATTCTATCGATCGTTTCGACTCCTTTACGAGCGGAGTTTTACTCAAACATTATCACAAAGAACACATTCAAGAATCTAGATTGAATCATAATGCTTGAATTCAAAAGATAAGCAAGATAAAAGAATTGTCACCTTTATTATATTAATAATTAGTTACAACTCTCAAGAACTACAAGAAGAAGGAACTTGATCGTTGAATTTGGCATTACTCGGCTCCTTGAGTCGCGGATCGGCTTGGATCACTTGCTCGGATGAAGTCCGGCGTTGCTCTCTAGAGGATCTAGGCTTCTTGCTTTGATTGAACTCGGAATTCTTGATCTTGGATTGGAATTGGAATTAGGGTTAGGGTTTTGAGGCACAAGTTGTGTCACTCAACTTGTGGGTGGAAGAATTGTTCAACTTTCAACAACCTTTCAACCCTAGATCTAGGTTTCCTTTTATAAGCCTCATAACCCTAGATATAGGATTCAAATTTCAAATTACCCTCCAAAAGTTTGTTAGAGAGAGGCTTCTAGAAATAGTTTGTTGGAGGGATGCTTCTAGAACTAGGTTGTTAGGCCGAGCCTTCTAGAAGAAACCACATGGACATCTGGAGTATTCTGGAAGCTTGGCCGTTAAAAATAAGCACATGGGGAAAAATTGGCTCCGCTGATGACCTCATAGTGCCGCGGATCCACGGTTACGTGAGCGCTTTAGTGTGCACAATTTCCTGTACTGCCTTCTGATGTCTTCTTGGTATTTATCTGACATGTTGAATATTATAGTTCCCTCTGTATAAATGCCAGATCAAAAATCTTAGACTTGGTGTAATTTTGATCAGCACTTTGACAATTTTGGCTCGGTTCCTGGAATTTCCTGCACAGACTTCGAAACAAGTGTTGCGCTATACAAGGATGATGCGATGCCATGAAAAATAGTCAATTTCCCTAAAACTGGCGGTTTTAGTATACACCACAGGTAATCTTGTATTTTACAGCTGTTTTGCTAATATGTGTAATATGCAAACCGAACACCTCTGGATGAATGCAAAAGATAGGGAAATTGACGTGTTAAAAATACATTATTTTCTACTGATCAAATTCCCCCAAACTTATTTTCGGTCGTCTCGAGCGAACTATTTTATTAAAAAGAGAAGGAGAAAATAAAGAAACAGAAAAACTAACTAGCACACTTTCGTAGGCAACACGATTGCACTGAGTACGTGCAACAAGCCTTTAAACCTCTAGGTGTCCCTAGTAGGAGGAGTGTTGTCTCCTGAGGGATTTCAGCGGATTGCACCCACAAAATCCAATAATAAAAGGAAGATCATGAAATTTACATTTAAAGAATAGAATCGTAAAAGAAAGACTTTGAAAATTAGGGTTTCCAACGAAGCTAGCTTTTCGGTTGTCATAAGCCCTATCTTAATAGTCATGAAAAAATGTTAGAAATCACATAACCCCTCAATAAAATATCGTCTTATTCTTCATTCCTATCTTTCTTTCAAACATCGATCATATAACCCTACGTGTGTGTAAAGAACATCCCTACACCCGGAGAATTCAATTCAAGCTATCATACTCTTGTCCTTTTACCTCAGTACTTTTTAATTAATGAATATTTAGATGAATTTGCTCACACACTTTCATGCGACTGTTAATACTTCTTAAGGTACTAACCGACCGATTACTCCTGTGTTTGCTTATTTGGTGTTTTTCCTCGTCTTGCACTACCTAAGCCTTAGCAGTGACTCCCAGACCAGTTGGCCTTAGGGCACTAGGTGAAGAGGCACCCTCGCTATATTTTTTTATTGCTGCCTTGGCGATAACAAAACCAGTGTTCATTTTTCTCACCATTTTATATTTTATTCATATTTTTTTATTTCCTTCATACTTTTGGCTTTTAGACAAGAGTATTTCAAGGTATCCTCTACTATCCCGAGTTTAAAGACGTGTGTAAGTGCGTATAGTAGGGTATCAACGTTCAAAATATTTGGCTTCCAGAATAGGAACTATTTTTCAGACTTATTTTTATCCTCAGATTAGTAACTTCTTTCATCTTACTAACCCTTGGGACAACGGCTCATAACTACTTATTAATAGTTCGTATAAGAAAACTTCTAATTTTCTTGGTTTTCTTAAATTTTTCCAATATTTTGGATGTAATTTTTCACTATCTAATCTTTTATTATCTTATTTATGTACAAATTTTATATTTTTGAAAATTTTTAAATTTTTATAGGTTTTGAAAATGTTTTGTGCTTATGCAAAGTGATATGCAAATGATGCGAAAATAAGCACAAACCTCCCCCAAACTTGTTTTCAACAGTGTCCTCACTGTTGCCATCCGCTAGATCTTGAAAAACCTGTAACCCTGGAAGGAAATTTATTAACGGGGGCAAAATATATAAGTGAAGATCCTCCCCCAAACTTATTCTTTCGGCTCATCATTTTGTGTAAAAATTTTCATATCAAGAGCCAGATTATACCCCCCCCCCAAACTTGAGTTAAACAATGTTAAGCTTTTGAAAATCACATGAGGGAGTCAAGAATCATTGGTCGATGCCAAGCTTTGCAAAGACCGAAAGTTAACACCAACCATTCGAAAATTTTATCAATGTAGTGCTCTTGTTGGTGGAAGAAGAAGTAGGGAAAGGGTAAGTGGTGGAATAGAATGTGTGTGCGTCTCATTTTGGAGAGACGATGCAGTGAATATGATGGATTACTCGTATTCTTTTTACAGTTCAGAAGAAGGGGTGGAGGTTCAATTTCATTGTTTTGATGTGGATTCATCTCAACACCCGTGTTGTTCAAAAATGCAAGTTCATCAGCGAAAATTTCCTCAAAAGTTTCATCAATACCCCGAAGAATAATGTCATCACAAAGTGCGGGGTGATCTTCAGACTCTAAAAGTATTTCATAATCAGTGTTAGTTGTTGACCCGGACATCTCGGTGGAAGAGTCCGTATGTGTATGATATATAGTTGGGTCAAACAACAACATATGAAAAGAGTCAAAATCAGTATCATGAGGATCATCAACTTCGCTGCTGTCGACATCCATTAAGTCGACAGAACAAACCTGAGCAGTAGGTTCGGAGGGTACACTTCCCAACTTGTAAATGTTCAGCTCAATTGACCTATTCCCGGAGGATAGGGTCATAGAGCCATTACGACAGTTGATGATAGCATTGGAAGTGGCCAAAAAGGGGCGACCTAAAATCACCGGAATTTGATTCCGTGGGTTCGCTACAGGATGTGTATCAATTACAATAAAGTCCACAGGGAATAAAAATTTCCCGATTTTTATTAACACATCCTCCAGTTCACCCCTAGGTTTGGTACTTGATCGGTCAGCCATCTGGAGAGTGCAATGGGCTGGTTTCAACTCTCCGATCCCTAACTGCTCATTGACTGAGAAAGGAAGCAGGTTAACACTTGCACCAAGGTCTAGTAGAGCATGGTTGATGTGTTTCTCCCCAATAGAAATGGAAATAGTAGGATATCCAGGATCCTTACGTTTCCTCGGTAATTGTTGGGGGAAAGCCGTGTCTACTGTCTTTGCCATGAATATCTTCTTGGGCACTTGAGTCTTCCTCTTTCTAGTGCACAAGTCCTTAAGAGTTTTCGCATAAGCGGGGACTTGTTGGATAGTATCTAGAAGAGGGATGTTGATGTTAACCTGTTTCAAGATTTTAGTGATCTTCTCCATTTGTGGACTTGGTCTGTTTCCCCTTAACCGATTTGGATAAGAAGCTTGGGCAATAAGGTCGGGGTCCAACATTGGAGAAGATCGTGTGGGTGGAAATGATCTAAGAATAGGAGTGGGGATCGTTTTCGGTGGACTAGAAGAGCTGGGCTGAGGTGTCGAGCCTTGGGGAAAACGGAGAATAGGCTTGGAAGAAAATGGTGGGGTAGAAGAACTGGGGTCAGAATTAGAAGTAGAAGTGGAAGGAAAGGTCTCAGCCGGGGTATCATCGATAGATTTTTCAGTGTCATCAATCTCTTCCCCAACGTGATTGTTAAGCACTCTTCCAGATCTCAATGTGATTGCATTCACATGATGTGAATAGCCAGGATTGGGTAAAGGTTGAGCTGGAAGTTTCCCTTTCTCTCTTGCACTCATTTCAGCTTTTAATCGTGCAATTTCTTCTTCCATCGATTTAATAGTCTCGTCTTGAGAAGTGGAGTTTCTCTTTATATCATCGACAGAAGTCTTTATTGTTAAAAGCAAGTTCATGAATGAAGAGGATTCATCAGTACCGGTCAACTGCAAAGGATTAGACGGTGCAGGTGTGTTGACCGGATTTTGGAAGTTTTGTGCTTGGAAGGGGTGCTGACTCAATGGAAGTGGTTGCTGTTGTGGTGGAGGAGCCCTTTGAAAATTGTTTTGATTTGGAACCGTGTTTTGATTTTGTGATTGGTTCCACGCAAAGTTAGGGTGATTCCTCCAACCCTGATTATATGTGGAAGAAAATGGATCGTTCCTAGGTCTTTGAAAAGCAGCATTGGTATGCTCATGGCCTTGAAACGGAGAATTCAATGGACATTCTTCCGTCAAATGAGAAGGATCAGAACAACATCCACATACAGTTTTGGAGAGTGACATTTGATTTAGGGCGGCAGCTAAAAATTTGTTTTCCATAGTCTCGAGTTTCTTATGTAGGGCTGAAATATCAGCTCTAACTCCTATGGAAACATCCCATTGGTTATTGCCACCCCTAGACGCTTGACTCACACCCTCCCACTGTAAAGATTTTTCAGCGAAATCTTCTAGGAATTTCCAGGCTTCCCCGTCATCTTTGGTCATGAAATTGCCTTGACACATTAATTCAAGGGTCTGTTTTGTGTTAGGATTAATGCCCTCATAAATCATAAGGCACAGTTCCCATCTGGGGATTCCGTGATGTGGACATTGAATTAACAGATCCTTAAAGTGTTCAAGACATTTTGAAAATGTTTCATTTGGAAGCTGGGTGAATTAATTGATTTCGCTACGGACTCGAGCTGTCTTATGATTTGGGTAGAATTTCTTTAGGAATGCTTTTACGAATTCTTCCCAGTTCGTAATGGAATGTGCGGTTGTGTTATACAGCCACTTCTCGGCTATATCGCACAAGGTAAATGGGAGAAGACGAAGACGCATAGCATCCATAGAAAGCTGTGAAGTACCCATCATTGAGCATACATTTTCAAATTTGGTGATAAAGACATATGCGTCTTCAGTCTCGAGACCGTGATATTTGGGTAAAAGGTTGATGTATTGGGGTTTAATATGAAAATTGTCCCCATTGGCTGGTGGAATGGAGAGACAGGTCGAAAGAGGACCTCGTGTAGGATAGCACCTCTCTTGGAGAGAGATGCGGGGTGGATTCTGCGCACCTGCGGACGGCGGCAGATTAGTGGTAAAGAAGTTTGATGGAGAAGGATCCATCGATGTGGGTGTGGTGGTGGGTAAAGAAGAAGTAAATGTAGAAATACCGACTTTTGGGTCGATCGGGAGAACGCGGACTAAACGGGCACTAGAATCCCGTGTCCAGCCTATCTTGCACTAAAGGGTTTAGTACAAGTGGCAGCGTAAATATAATTTGGGGAAAGAATGAATGTGATTGGTGTTTGATTTGAAAATATACGGATTTTTTTTTAAAAAATGATGCGATCACAACAAATGCAACAAGCAACCCTAAAATCTAGTGGTCACCTAGGTCAAAGCTCTAGACCGCTCCTAACTGCCAAAAGACAAGTCGCAGGATCAATCCTCCACTACCTCTTTGTCTCTCCTGTGGCCAGGTAAGTGCCAGGTAAGTGGGAGGTTCTCCACTACGTAAGTAGTGGGCCTAATTAAGTAATAACTAGCCTTCGACACACTTGCCTTAGACACCACAAAAGAAACGCGGATAAGCAATGAATTACCCACGGTCTTCTTCTGTCCTAAGTGAGCGCGACGGTCCTTAGAGTCATCTCTAGATCTTTTTTAGTTAATGAAGGGTAATGCGGATGCAATTTTGTGATTTTTTTTGGGGCTTAGGAAGGGTAATGAACTCCCCACCTAATCTGGATTTGGTCTTTGCCCCTTAATTTCCGTATTAATATGCAAACAACCAAAAATAAAAAACACGCATAATTTTTTTATTGCTTTTTGCGGCGCTGCGAATTTTGCAAAGAAACCTGCAGCAAATTTGTTATTGGAGTAGACAGAGGAGGAGATAAGAAAGTTAGAATTTCACCTGAAAAATTTTGCACAGAGATACCTCAGGACCGCCGCGTTTCCGCCGCTGGATGAGCTTTAAACCACGGATCCGCGGTTCCGTTAACTGTTCACTGCACCAAAAGTTTACAGAGAGCTTATGTTGACTCCCTTAGCTCTCTGGAATGCTCAGAATAATTTTTCTCTAGCTCCAATGATTCCAGATTTCCTCGCAACAAATCACAACGAATCGGTTAGTGTTTTGAGCGAATTTTGATATAAAAATATAGATGGAATAAACTTTTCAACTCAAATTTCAAAAACAAACGAATTAGCGCACTATCCCCGGCAACGGCGCCATTTGATTGAATGAATTCTCCGGGTGTAGGTAGAAAATGTATAGAAATCACAACCAAAGAAATTTTTTGACCGTAATCAATAACGGTGTCGATTGTACCGCGTTAGCGAGTGCGGATCGTCCACAGGGAAAGTGTAATCATTCGTATTTCGATTTAGATGAGTTGAAACTTTAAAGGAAAGAAAAGAAACAATTCATGATTTGTAAATTGAATTTCAAGAATTAGAAAAATCTAGATCTAAGAAAACATTAAAATCAAGAATTGAGATTTGATGATTTCCAAACCAACAATGAAGATTCGAAGTGTGGCTCGTAGGAGTAGATTGGATCTATAGATGTGATGAGATCTAATGATTACATACTCTTATCCATTAACGAATTGATACTAGATCGATGACGATTTATCGAGGTTAAGGATCTTGCGAAGAAACTAGGGTTTCCTCATCTCATCCTTTGTCCTTTCGATGAATCTCATTCACAAACTAGCTTCTCGTAAATCAAATGATCGATCGTTGATCTCTATTTTTGAGCGAACACAATCAAGAAAGCATCGCATCGAAACTAGGTCATCGATCATTCGATTTCCAAGAATTTACAAACGTTATAGGACTTAAGAATTGTAAAAGAATCTAAATCATCATCATTCTATCGATCGTCTCGACTCCTTTAGGAGCGGAGTTTTACTCAAACATTATCACAAAGAACACATTCAAGAATCTAGATTGAATCATAATGCTTGAATTCAAAAGATAAGCAAGATAAAAGAATTGTCACCTTTATTATATCAACAATTAGTTACAACTCTCAAGAACTACAAGATGAAGGAACTTGATCGTTGAATTTGGCGTTGCTCGGCTCCTTGAGTCACGGATCGGCTTGGATAACTTGCTTGGATGAAGTCCGGCGATGCTCTCTAAAGGATCTAGGATTCTTGCTTTGATTGAACTCGAAATTCTTAATCTTGGATTGGAATTGGAATTAGGGTTAGGGTTTTGCGGCACAAGTTGTGTCACTCAACTTGTGGGTGGAAGAATTGTTCAACTTTCAACAACCTTTCAACCCTAGATCTAGGTTCCCTTTTATAAGCCTCATAACCCTAGATCTAGGATTCAAATTTCAAATTTCCCTCCAAAAGTTTGTTAGAGAGAGGCTTCTAGAAATAGTTTGTTGGAGGGATGCTTCTAGAACTAGGTTGTTAGGCCGAGCCTTCTAGATGAAGCCACGTGGGCATCTGGAGTATTCTGGAAGCTTGGCCGTTAAAAATAAGCACATGGGAAAAATTGGCTCCGCTGATGACCTCATAGTGTCGCGGATCCGCGGCACGTGCCTGCTCCGGCCGCGGATCCGCGGTCACGTGAGCGCTTTAGTGTGCACAATTTCCTGTACTGCCTTCGGATGTCTTTTTGGTATTTATCTGACATGTTGAATATTATAGTTCCCTCTGTATAAATGCCAGATCAAAAATCTTAGACTTGGCGTAATTTTGATCAGCACTTTGACAATTTTGGCTCGGTTCCTGGAATTTCCTGCACATACTTCGAAACAAGTGTTGCGCTATACAAGGATGATGCGATGCCATGAAAAACAGTCAATTTCCCTAAAACTGGCGGTTTTAGTATACAACACAGGTAATCTTGTATTTTACAGCTTTTTTACTAATATGTGTAATATGCAAACCGAACACCTCTAGATGAATGCAAAATATAAGGAAATTAACGTGTTAAAAATACATTATTTTCGATTGATCACGGCTCATGAAGTCAAAAGCCTTAGTCGACAGGATCTTAAACCTGTTTGCTAAGCCACCTTTGTTCGACATCGACAGAGGCAAATGATGATTCGCTCCTGGAAATATTCCAGTTGTAGTGGTGCTGATGCCGAAATCGGTGTCTAATTCCAAGCTTGCAGCAAAAGGCCATCGAGCCACACATGCATACGAAATAGCCGAAATGATGGGGCAACTTGCAACAAAATCAGCAAATAAAAATATATGCATGCAAAATAGCCGAAATGATTGGGCAGCTCGCAATAAAAAGCAGCGAGTAAAAATAAAATAATTAGCCGAAATGATTGGGCGCCGCGAAAAATAGCCGAAATGATTGGGCAATCGCGACCTTCGCGATATAAAAGCTGAAATGATAGAGTATCGCGGAAAGAAATAAAGAAAAATGAAATTTATGCCCTACAGGTGATATCACATCAATCCCTGTATACAATCCAGGGGCGCAAACAAAGAAGGAATCACACCTTCCCTCCCCAGGCTCCATCAGAAAACGAAGCCAAATCTTGACGGTTCAGGGATAGCCTAGAAATCATCAACAGTGTTCCTCCCTATTTCAGCAGGATTCAGATGCTGCAATCAGCCCTGGAGCTACGGTAAAACCCCTACTCCAAATCTCAACGGTTCACAGACAAACTGGAGACCTCTTCGATATTCGTCTCATTACAACAGGCGATACGTCATCCATATAACCCCGTTGCGGAAATACGTCATCCACATGACCCCGTCTCGGAAATACATCATCCAAATGACCCCGTCGCAGAAATACGTCATCCACATGACCCCGTCTCAGAGATACGTCATCCAAATGACCCCGTCTCGGAAATATATCATCCACATGACCCCGTCGCGGAAATACGTCATCCAAATGACCCCGTCTCGGAAATACGTCATCCAAATGACCCCGTCTCGGAAATACATCATCCACATGACCCCATCTCGGAAATACATCATCCACCTGACCCCGTCACAGAAATACGTCATCCACATGACCCCGTCTCGGAAATACATCATCCAAATGACCCCATCGCAGAAATACGTCATCCACATGACCGCGTCTCGGAAATACGTCATCCAAATGACCCCGTCGCGGAAATACATCATCCACATGACCCCGTCATGGAAATACGTCATCCACATGACCCCGTCGCGGAAATACGTCATCCAAATGACCCCGTCGCGGAAATACGTCATCCACATGACCCCGTCTCGGAAATACGTCATCCACATGACCCCGTCGCGGAAATACGTTATCCAAATGACCCCGTCTCGGAAATACGTCATCCACATTACCCCGTCTCGGAAATACGTCACCCAAATGACCCCGTCGCGGAAATACGTCATCCAAATGACCCCATCTCGGAAATACGTCATCCACATTACCCCGTCTCGGAAATACGTCACCCAAATGACCCCGTCACGGAAATGCGTCATCCAAATGACCCCGTCACGGAAACACGTCATCCACATGACCCCGTTGCGGAAACACGTCATCTACATGACCCCGCCTCGGAAATACGTCATCCAACGACTCCGTGGAACACATCCAAAGTTAACCTTGACCCCGTGGGAAACGCCCGGAGCAACTTCTGACGCCGCGAAATGCGGATAATGTCAATCTCATTAAACACTTACGGGTCCTCTCGACTCATAAGGAAGAAAACTCTCTTATAAGATCCTTACGACTTATAAGAGAAAACGCGCTTAGGAATCCTCACGAATCCTAAGAAGAAAATAAACCTACGGGATCCTCTTGACTCATAGGGAGAAAAGTCTTCATGAGACCCTCACGGCTCATGAAGTTGAAAAGTCTCAGGCAGCAGATCTGAACCTGCTTTCTAAGCCATCACTACCTCTCGAAGAAGCCAAAACAAGATGCTCACTCTATCATATGCAGGCTACGCTTACTAAAGTGACATGACGGCAACAAAGAAAAGAGAAGAAAACAACAGTAAGGAGAACATTTTATTCACATTCAGTTAAGCGTTCAAGACATACCCATTCATGCGTGTGCGAAAAAGTTTGACATATAAAATAAACACATAGAAATGAAAAGGCTTGCTATTCATACTTCAGAAAATGCCTACATTGAGAAAAACAGCAAATAAAAACATAACTGGAATGTTTACAAAGGCACGACATCAAATCCAGGGCATGGATTGAGAAACTCAAAAGTAAGGCCATCTAAAATGTTCCAGAACTTTCGAACCATCCTAGTATGCTTTCTTTCACGATCACAAGCGTCGGGATCCTCACTGATGTCCTCCACCCTCCGATAGGCAGCAAGTATTACCGCCTGTTGAAAAGCCTGATGTAGAAGATCGACAAGATTGTCTCGCCTTTTCTTTAAGATTAGGCCCATCAGATACACCGAGTGAGCCTTGTACTCGGCATCATCCAATGCCTTAAGCGGCATGCCGGCACAGAATAGAAGAAGTGCTCCCCAGATCGCTCCCACAATAAGCTTCAGGAGAGAGGAACGACGGGGAAGCAGTCGGCCATTATACGCACCGAATCGACCCATAATTTCAACGCATTGGGCGTTTGTGAACTCTTAGTTTTGGAACGGCCGAGTGAGCGGATGTCTCCGTAAGAGATAATCTCATCAAGATCATACAAATGAGCAGCCATAACGTCTAAAAAAGAAAATCAGTGAGAGTTAGTAGACAGACTGATTAGAAAAGGTTATTGAAACGGATACGGGATTTACACAACTCTTGATATCCCCAGGTTGGGAATAAGTGCTACTTAAATCACCCGATGGATTTAATTCCGTGAACTTAAGAGAAAAATCCTAAAGAGAATTTCGTATTTAATAAAAACAAAAAAAGCGGGCCCCTCGAGCCAAGGAGTTGAACTCCTCGAGAGCAATGCTCTGCAAACAGGAATGACACCTGTCAAAGTTAATTATGAGGGGAATTTAAAAATACCCCGAGAATTCTAAAGAGCCATGCTCTGTAAAGATGATGGAATAACCCATCAGAATACTTAAAAGATCTCTTAGGATCTAAGATCTAACAAGGGCAAAGCCCTGTTGAGAAACCCTAAAAAGGTTTTCTTGAAGATTTATGATCTAAGTAGAGCAAAAAGCTCTGATAATGAGTGAAACTCTATATTATTAACTAATCCCTTTAAAGATAAATCTTTACCTAGAAAAATCTGACAGAGTTTTAACTCTTAACATTCTTTAAAAAAAGAGCAATGCTCTGAAGAAGAGATAATCCTCAGAAAGAAGATGAGCAATGGTCATCTCAAAGGGCCAAAGGCCCTATTTATAGGCATTAAGAACCGTTTCAACTTCCAAAAAGTTGATCCAACGACGGAAATGATGCCACCGTTGCACCCACGTGAGGGCCACGTAAGCGTAACGGTAGGGGGGCATTTGTTACCCCAATTAGAGCAAAACTTTATTCAAATTCCAAGATTTGAATTGAAGCAACGCTTCAGATGCAGCGCCAAGTGCGCTGCGCCCTAGGCAGCGCATCATGAGTGCGCTAGCGCTAGGCGCGCTGCGCAGCGCGCTGTTCCCTGATTAAAAATCAGGAGAAGATTCAGAAGAGGCATCACGTGCTCACACGTGACCAGTGGTCACGTGTTGGCACGTGATGGTCAAGCAGCGGCACAAAGCAGATTTGTTCTCTAATTAAAAGTCAAGAAGAAGCTTCAGAACAGGCATCACGTGCTCACACGTGACCAGTGGTCACGTGTTGGCACGTGATGGTTAAGCAGCGGCCAGAGAACAGAGCGCAGAAGAAGAGAAGCCCATTCCAGGGGTCACGTGGCCATACGTGACCGGCTTTAAAAGCCTTATTCTTTGACAGAATTAAATTCTGAGGGAAGATCTTTCAAATCTTTCCAAAATGAAAAAGGATTATTTGAAACCGTGGGATTAAAAATCTAAAGGTGATTAAATATCACCAATTTATGGAAAAATCTTGG
Source organism: Agapanthus africanus (assembly GCA_030015575.1). Taxonomy (NCBI): domain Eukaryota; kingdom Viridiplantae; phylum Streptophyta; class Magnoliopsida; order Asparagales; family Amaryllidaceae; genus Agapanthus; species Agapanthus africanus. The sequence goes on from JASDDO010000028.1 coordinate 114,012,720, forward strand.
ACTTGGAAAGATTTCCCCTTAAATCTAACCGAAATAATAAAGAGATATCTTTGGATTTAAAATCCAATGGTGAATAAAATTCACCTAATAATCTAAAGGCCCAGATTAATGATAAATATAAATCAAATCTCTCAATGAGAGATTTACAAAACAGATTGATTCTTTTCCTTCTCCTATAAATAGGAGCCAAGAAAAGAAGAGTGGGGGCCTTTTTTTAGAGACATATACAGAGGGAGAGATATAGAGCTTTGGAATATTGAAAATTCAGAAGGAGGAATTTGATTCTCTGCAAAAGAAAAACCTTAGGTAAGAAAAGAAAAAAGGAGACTTCAAAGAGAATTTAATTCTCAAAAGAGTTTAACACTTATATAAAAAAAAGAACTTAGTTCTTTCTCTGGTTGAGGATCTGCAAAGTGCACATCTCCCCATGAATTGAGAATTTAATTCTCATTGGGTTGAGATCCTGCCATGCAGATCTAAAACATAGAGGAGGAATTGAGTTTTGAGAATTTAATTCTCACAGAATTACAGGAATTTAATTCCTTTGAGACAAAATTAGGGTTTAACCCTAGGAATTTAATTCCTTCAGAATGGACAGAACTAGGGTTTAACCCTAATTGAGAACTTAATTCTCTCAAACTCACAGGAATTTAATTCCCTTAAAAAAGAAATTAGGGTTTTACCCTATACCAGAGTTTAATTCCTACAGAAAAGAAATTAGGGTTTAACCCTATTTAAGAATATAATTCTTCAGAAGAAAACAGGAATTCAATTCCTCTAAAGTTTATTATTAGGGTTTGACCCTATGAAGAATTTAATTCTTAAAAGATGAACAAATCTTTAAAACATGCAAAGAGCCAGAGTCACGTGCTACCACGTGACTCCTGCAAAGATCCACAGAAATGAACTTTGAGGCAATGCCTCACGTGCCCCACGTGACCCCTGAAGCACACAGAGAAACAGGCAAAAGAAACAGAAAAGAGCTTTAGGGCGCTCTCACGTGCTACCACGTGACCCCTTAGCTGGGGCTCTGACAGACAAACGCCTAAATTTCCATCACGTGACAGCACGTGATGCTCCAAAGTATTCAATGCTTTTGGCAGAACAAAATAAAGGGAAGCAGGGCGCCCTCACGTGTCACCACGTGACCACTAATGAACATTCTAACAGATCAAAGCGTGAGCCCCCATCACGTGACCACACGTGATGGCTGTCAGAATAAAAAGTGTTAAACACTTATCTGTATAACAAAATGAGGGGGATCTGGCCCCACCTTTTGGATGCCATCACGTGCTCCCACGTGATCTCCTCTTTGCTAATGTTTAACACCAAACTGATAACATGGTTGCCAGTGTTTAACACTGTTATTTATTAGTGTTTAACACTGATTCGAGAATCACAATTTTTAGTGTTTAACACTAATCTGATAATCTTATTTCCCCGTGTTCAACACTGTTCGTCTCTAGTGTTTAACACTAGTTTTAGCCCAATTGGCTAAGTTTCTAGAGGCAAAGCCTCTCCTTCATTGAACCAACAAAGGGTCAATATGAAACATGATTGGACTTAGCCCAAGAAGGCCATAAGTCCTCAATTCAAACTTAACTGGGGCAATGGGCTCATAATATAATAATCGATCTTAGTTTCCAAATTAGACTACAGATCACTTAATCTACCTTGGTTCAAGGGTACATCTCTTCACTCCTTTGATACTTGGCGTTGTAATTCCTCAACGTCTTCAAAGAGGTGACGGGTCCCGATGACCACACATTGATACGGACTGTGGGGTCCTTAAACTCATGGACTATGAGGTCCTTAACCTTGACCTGGATGTCTTAAAACTAACACCGGACTGTGGGGTCCTTAAACTCATAAACTATGAGGTCCTTAACCTTGACCGGAATGTCTTAAAACTAACAATAGACTATGACGTCCTTAACCTTGACCGGGATGTCTTAAAACTAACGCCGGACTGTGGAGTCCTTAAATCCTCGGACTATGATGTCCTTAACCTTGACCGCAACGTCTTAAAACTAACATTGGACCGCAATGTCCTTAAACTACCTATTGACCGCAATGTCACTAAACTAAACAATAGGGCTCTCCTAATTGCTCTCTTGTTGGATCTAAACGATCCCGTTAAGTTGATCTTAGTCTAAAACTGGACTAACGTATCCTTAACAAACGTTTAAGTCGATCTTAGTCTCAAATGAGGCTAACGTATCCTTAAACACAACCCCCAAACCCAAATCTAAGATAATACGGATTTGGACTAGTCCACGCCCTACGGGCGACGACATAACCCAGTTTCCGTATACAATCCACGGGCAACCACAAACAAAATAAACACACACGACACGAAGTGATCATCTGGAGAAGGAGAAAATTGTTACCGCAATGCGGTAGCGTAATTAACTGCAGTGGCTTGCGCCTGCAGGGAAGAGCGTCCCCACAATCGAAAACCCCTCAAGCGAGGGGGAATCTGACGAAGTCTGCTACATCGGACGCATCCGTTTAAACTTTCGATACATGGTGCCATAAATCAACTTGGCATCTTCGGAGAGGTAGACGGATAGCACTAATTAGCATCTGCCCCGAATTTCAGGCAAGACCGTCCATGTCTTGGCTATCTTTTGGAGGGGAACAGATTCTGGCACGCCCGGTGGGACCTTTTCCTCTTTCCACTCCACACTTCGTGAGTCATCTTCACTGTAACATTTTCAAAAGTATAAAATATTAATTTTAGGAATTTTTATGATTTAATATTATTTATTGATTATTTTAATATTAAATTAATGATTAAATGCAAATAAATAGGAAAAATGTTAGAAAAATTAGGAAAAATTTTTGGAAATTCTAAAATAGGGTAAATTAGTGAATTGTGACATTTTTAAGTTTTTGTGGTTAGTTTGACACTAATTTAGTGCTAATCGCGATTAAAAATCGCTAATCGGACTTTTTGACTTTTTGTGCAAAACTTGCACATATCACTTCTTCTACACTTGTGCATTTTTCTTGCCATGAATTATCATTTGGGGTTACTATTTATGTGAGAAGGATTTTGAGAGAAAAAGAAAAGAATAAGAAAAGAGAAAAGAATGGGGTTGGTGAGAGAGAGGTATGGGTGAACCATTGACCAAACCCTTAGCCATTTCCCCTCAATTTCCCTCCCTCTTCACTCTCCTCCTGCTGCTGCTCCTGCACCATTTTCCCTCCCTCTTCAACTCCTCACTTCACCTCAAAATCTATCTCAAAACCTCACACTCATTTCATTAAAAAGATGCACAAGCTCGAGATCTACAAGATGGACCAAGAAAGCATGGATTTGGCCACTAGAGGGCAACTCAAGAAAGTTCTTGAGTTGCCAAGTGAGCTAAATTCTGAACCCTTAGCTCAATTGTAGCATTTCCTTTAACCCCAAGTTAAGATTATATCGATATTGTGTGATATTATGGACTTGGTGATAACCTAGTTAGGGTTTGAGAGAAACTTGAGTTGTAATGTGAAATTGAGCTCAGTAGAGGACTTGTAAACACCCTAGTGCATGAATTGAGACCCTAACCTGGAACTAGAACCCATAATACGGATTTTAGAAACCGATATCGGGGAAATTGTGTAATCTGTGAGGGTTTATTTGAATCTGCTATCATACGAGGCACCTGAAAATAATATTGAGTGGATAGAGATATGTGCAGGCACCATAGAACCACCACACCAAACCCTAGCTCCCCACTCCACTTTTTGGCCGCCGAAATTCCCATTCTGGCCGCAATTTGCGGCCAGACCAGGGAGGAATTTCCTCGTTTTGCGTGCATGCCCCCATTTCCTCAATTCTTGGCCCAGGGTACTTCTAGTTTTGACAGATTCCATCTAGGGTAAAATCTGGGACATATATCCTAAGTTGCTATTTGGGTTTCGTGTTTCCGTATTTCTGTATTTTTGATTCTGAAATTATGGATTGTGTTTTGCCTCGACTATTGGGCGTTTATACGACGATATAGAGGATTTGTTGATGGTTTGAAGGCGTGCCATAGGTTCTCACCTATAGGCCCCCTTATCGTATCGTTTGGATTTCATGCGCCGTTTTAGCTTGGATTTGGTTTTAATGTGTATATGCGACACTTTGATGTGTAGGTACTCATGAGGACTTCGGGACGACAAACAAATGCATGGTGACGTCCGCAAATGATGATGCAAGGTGAGTAGATTATATCTACAGGGGAAAGTCGGGTGGATGGCATATATCACCCCCGCAGTCCGTAGATAGATTACAATGTAGTTTATGTGATAATAGGTGAATTATGGATAGTGTAGGGTAGAAGTGACTAGTGTAGTTCATAGTCGCGAACCCTAGGGTAGAACTACACCTACACACACACCCTTGCTTATTACTTGTACTTACACGGCGTTTGATGATATGGGATGACTTTGGAGATGAGTCGATGATGTGGGCTTGGTGCCACGAGATCGGTAATTTGATATGATTCATATTTGGGATATGACTTGTGATTCTTGCGGGCTTGGGATATGTGCTTACCCCCGCATGCATATTTTATTGATGGTGTCGATCTGTACTAGATATAGTGTAGTACCCCCAGACTATATGATCTGATGATAGTGATACCTGTTATGTGACGAGATAGTGAGATATTGACCTGTACCCAGCTTTTGGGGATGCCGTACGATGATTTACCGTACGAGCCGATATTGATGATAGATCCACACTCATAACTAGAGGATGTCCTACGATATGTTCTTGAGGCGGGATCACCGACTATATACCTATGTATATATACATTGACTCAGATTTAGGTGGTTTCCACACCTACCCCTCCTGATTTACCTGATACTTAGATGTAGTTTGCATAGTAGATACTTCACGGTGGTGTCGACTACTAGATTTCTGCATTTTCATGCTATTCGCATTGCTGGCATATGTTCGTCGCTATATTCTTATCATGCTGCTAAGACACCAGCACCATTATCGATGATGCGTATGTTTCACGTACACTATTTGCCGGCTCACACACTTCATCATCGATAATTGCCATGCCACTACACTGTAGTATTGTTGCATTCATGATATGATTCTGGCTCGGCATATTGTATACTTATACCTGTACACAAACATAGATGATTCATTCTAAAGGTGCGGTTTCTCTCGACATATGCACATTACTATTCCATGTTGCATGATTTCCGATATGATTACTTTTCTTTACATGTCGCATACATCATGGATTGATTGCATAGCACATCGCATTGGATTTACTTCTTGATGTTGGATTTTCATGTGATTTCTGGATTTGGGAACCGTGCTCTTTTTAAATAAGTAATCATTTAAAAACCCGGTTCCCTTGATATGATATTTGGGGCGTCGCCCCGTGTTTTCTCGGTGCTAGAGGATGTACTGAGAGAGGGATGACCCGGACTGACGGATTCCCGATATATACTCTGATAGAGGGCTGACCCGGAATGACGGATGCCCGATGGATTGATATAGGGCTGACCCGGAATGACGGATGCCCGATGTACTGAGAGAGGGATGACCCGGACTGACGGATTCCCGATATATACTCTGATAGAGGGCTGACCCGGAATGACGGATGCCCGATGGATTGATATAGGGCTGACCCGGAATGACGGATGCCCGATGTACTGAGAGAGGGATGACCCGGACTGACGGATTCCCGATATATACTCTGAGAGAGGGCTGACCCGGAATGACGGATGCCCGATACAGGAGGATTTACGTGTCGATGCTAGGCACGGGTTTCATGATGTTTTTCCATGATTTTGTTTATATCCTCATATTGCATACATGATGCTTATTGTCATTGGGTGACGGGTGGACGGGTTCCACATATATATAGACATAGATCATATACAGATATAGCTCATATACAGACATGGATCATATACAGACTGGATTTACACTGATCATACTTCATCATATTTACTTCTTGCAGACATACCTCATACTGATGACATGTTATTACCTGAGTACCTGGCACTACATACATGATTAGATGTTACCTTGCCACCTTATCACACTCAGATGTACTCTTGTGGATTATATTACTGATCGTTGACTTAGGATTATGTCTTGCATTCGGTTTCTGCTTGTAAATATTTCTATTCACGAGTTGGCAACTCACCCCCGTTGTGCCACAGTTCTTGCAGGTTCTGCCGTACAGGTTCCATTGCGGCATTTCTGGCACACTACTTTCTTGCGGGTGGTTTGCTTTTGGTAGGTGGATTCTTTCGCATCAAGAACCACCATTGTATTTATTTATTTCATTGTATCTAGAATTTCCATCAACCAAAACTTGTATATTGTTTCAGACCTAGACTTTAGTGATGTATTATTCGACCTTAGAGTCGCGCTTAGTAGTATTGCGGTTTCTTGTTGCCTTGAGCTTTCTTTGGGTTTGATCCTCGCCACTTGGCGTTGTATATTATATCAATGTTGCATATGTGGTTGTGACCGTCAATTGACGAAGAGCTAGATCCCGCTTGGGGATGCCTTTATCATTGCATATATATATTGTTATCTTGCTGTACCCCATTCGGGGCCAGTTTTACAAAAGAAACTCTGCCGAAATTTTTAGAAAAGACTGTACTGTTTTAAATTGCACATTCGGCTTAGTTATTCAAAAACCTTGATTGTTAAACATGTAGTTTCTTTACTTATTCTTAAAAAGGGTTTTAGATTTCTGGGTTTTCGGCTTACTTAGTCGCGTTACGCCTGTAGACGTTACGTGGTTAAGTGCCGGTCACGGGCCAAACTTTAGGTCGTGACAAAGTTGGTATCAGAGCGCTAGGTTGACCTTGGTTCGAGTTTAATTTTGACTATGTGGAGCCTAGGGAGTTATATATATACGGAACTTAGGCTTGACCTTACGGAACTTAGACTTGGTCAAGGGGGTATTAGGCCCGAACTTTCGTCGTATTAGGATGACCCTTGGTTGATGGAATAGGTGACTAAAGTAGAGTGCCGTACCGTTGGTATGTTCCGCGGCATACTTACGACACGCCACTCCGCTTAAGGAACCTTAGGATGTGCATATTCTTCGAGATCAGTGATTTTCTTTATATCCGGGATTATACATCCATTTGAGATCCCCGATTCTATTAGTTTCATGATCATACCTTCATTGATACTGTTCCTTCCTATGATCATGTATCTACTCTGGATCTGTTGTTTCCTTCTTGCCATTGATGTGCCCCTTTTGGCACTCGATTGAGGTTCCTGTCACCGTGTTTGAGCGCAGTTTGGGCTGCTGCTAGGGTTACGGCCGGTGTGAGCTCGTTTGGTACGAGAGCCGACCATTGTGTTTTCTGGTGACATGGGAACGTCTCGAGTTAGTGTTGGTGATTGTGACCTCTAGTGGAGGCGAGTGCTTGGATTTGCACCGGATGATCGGGCCATTGTTAGAACTGCCAGTTGAGAGAGGACTGTTGAGGTACAGCATACCTCAGAGATTGTGATGTCGCCTACCGTGCAGACAGATGGACCAGCTGTTGCTGAGATTGACAGGATGTCGCTTTCGGAGCTTACGAGCTGAGATTGCCGGAGCTTTCAGGCAGATATGAGACAGATGATAGCTAGTCTACCCGATTTGAGAGACGAAGGTGATTCGTCCGATTTATGCACCGGAGCGGGCCCAGTTGAATTGAAGATTTCCAGTGTGGAGAGTCTTACTCAGATCTAGAGAAGACCGATTCAGAGGTGACCGCCACTGTGTTGCCTTTCCTGGAGGATTGAGGCGCTGTTCGGCGTACAGGCGAATAAGCCAGTTGCTGCTGCAAATGACGAGATATCGCCCAGATGGTTGGAGCTATTGCAGCGTGAGCATATACTCAGAGAGATGATAGCGAGTCGCTAGTCACCTGAGGATGAATGACTAGGGCATGTGGTTCGTTCGTTTACCGATGCGAGGTCATCAGATAGATTGTTTCCGGCTAGAGACGACTTCACGCAGGTTCGTCGAGAGTCGATTGAGACGATCGAATGTCAGGAGCCTATTTTCCAAGTTTAAAGTATACGGAAAGACATGCAGGTGATTCTATGGACCCTCTAGAAGAATGAAACCCTAACTCGACTTAATGACCGTGTGAAAGCCTATGAACCTTCGGGTTTGCGGCGGTTCCGCGGCGCCATTAGTGAGGCTTGGATTTGCCCTTCTACGGCTGGACCACCGACGCTGTGGCATGTACTCGATACTATTAAACTGTACCCGAGATGTGAGTTCTTGGGGAATTTTGAGGATCTGACGAGTCGATAGGATGGTTCGACGTCTTTCGGATATCGTGATGGGACACTGCTTGGGAGACTCCAGATGCATGCGTAGCCGTCGGAGCGCAGTTCGTGTAGCCACGATGAGTTAGGTCCGAATCAGTCGACATTGAGCAATGTGGAGTAGAGAGTTCGTACGAGGTTTCGACGAGATGACGTCCCACTCCGCTGACATCAGGAAGGTTATACGCACCCAGAGGCGTGGTATATGGATATATCTTCCAGAAAGAAGCGCGATGAGTATGCAGCCATTCCGGAATAAGCTTTAGCTTCAGCATTGGATGATGACTTCCGGGCAATTCGGCAGGTATGAGATTTGAGAAAGGAACCTCGACAGGACCCTTCTGGAGAACTATACGAGAAGACCTAGACCCGGGAGTGGTCGTATTGCGCACACCCAGCAGGACAGAGTTCGGCTTTGTCGACGAGGTAGTTGACCAGGTTCGGATAAGGAAACTTACCCAGATGCGTTGCTAATTGATCAGGGACGGACGAGTGACGAGTATTCCTCCGATGGTTGGGACGTGTTCCCGAGGATCTGTTCGGCCTGACATCTTCTACAGGATGGTGAAGCTACAGAGTACGCGATTTCGAGTCCGTGCGAGAGACTTCAGATTGGCCGTGGCCGAGAACAGTGCAGTGCAAGGTAGCTTGGCGTGACGTCATAGTGGACGACGATGGAGACAAGTGGAACCAGAGGTTCGTGTGAGACACTGACGAGCTGTCTTTACTTTCCGTCGAGACTAGAGACCTGATATGCTTACAGAGACGTTGGGATGTGACCAGTTTCTGAGAAAACATTGTGCTGAGGACACAGATGTCTCTCAAGCGAGAAGAGGTAGTACAAGAGAGCCAGCCTCTGTGCAGATCGGCATAGACATGATTGGAAGAGACCTTGAGCAGGATTCCTTCCAGGACATTGCTGCAATGATGTTTGCACCCAGGATCAGATGTGTGACGTGCATTCAGAGAGCCAGAGGCCGACGCCAGTGATATGCTGCCTTACGAGTGGTCATGAGGATTGACCGAGAGGTGACCAGAGAAGTGCCAGAACGGGATCGTCCCCGTTAGCACACCTGACAAGGCCGATGAGCCGTTTGACTGCGAGATAGGTAATCCGCAGAGAAGATAGGGACCCAGAGTCAGAGGACGCCAGACCGCGAGCAAGAGGCAAGTAGATATCTTGCGCTGTTAGCATTGGATGCACCCTTAATGTGTTGAGGTACGATGTTGTGTGCACACCCGTTGCACCTGTATAGTACTTAGGTGGGTTTTGTTTTCTGTGCGCACCTGACGCACGGAGTATTCTTATATACGTCTTAGGATTGATGTTAGAGGAGCCCCGACAATTTGGATTTTTGCTGAAATTGTTTTGGTAGTGGGGGTTTAAATTTAAATTCGGGCACCGAATTTCTTTAAGGGGGGTAGATTGTAACATTTTCAAAAGTATAAAATATTAATTTTAGGAATTTTTATGATTTAATATTATTTATTGATTATTTTAATATTAAATTAATGATTAAATGCAAATAAATAGGAAAAATGTTAGAAAAATTAGGAAAATTTTTTGGAAATTCTAAAATAGGGTAAATTAGTGAATTGTGACATTTTTAAGTTTTTGTGGTTAGTTTGACACTAATTTAGTGCTAATCGCGATTAAAAATCGCTAATCGGACTTTTTGACTTTTTGTGCAAAACTTGCACATATCACTTCTTCTACACTTGTGCATTTTTCTTGCCATGAATTATCATTTGGGGTTTACTATTTATGTGAGAAGGATTTTGAGAGAAAAAGAAAAGAATAAGAAAAGAGAAAAGAATGGGGTTGGTGAGAGAGAGGTATGGGTGAACCATTGACCAAACCCTTAGCCATTTCCCCTCAATTTCCCTCCCTCTTCACTCTCCTCCTGCTGCTGCTCCTGCACCATTTTCCCTCCCTCTTCAACTCCTCACTTCACCTCAAAATCTATCTCAAAACCTCACACTCATTTCATTAAAAAGATGCACAAGCTCGAGATCTACAAGATGGACCAAGAAAGCATGGATTTGGCCACTAGAGGGCAACTCAAGAAAGTTCTTGAGTTGCCAAGTGAGCTAAATTCTGAACCCTTAGCTCAATTGTAGCATTTCCTTTAACCCCAAGTTAAGATTATATCGATATTGTGTGATATTATGGACTTGGTGATAACCTAGTTAGGGTTTGAGAGAAACTTGAGTTGTAATGTGAAATTGAGCTCAGTAGAGGACTTGTAAACACCCTAGTGCATGAATTGAGACCCTAACCTGGAACTAGAACCCATAATACGGATTTTAGAAACCGATATCGGGGAAATTGTGTAATCTGTGAGGGTTTATTTGAATCTGCTATCATACGAGGCACCTGAAAATAATATTGAGTGGATAGAGATATGTGCAGGCACCATAGAACCACCACACCAAACCCTAGCTCCCCACTCCACTTTTTGGCCGCCGAAATTCCCATTCTGGCCGCAATTTGCGGCCAGACCAGGGAGGAATTTCCTCGTTTTGCGTGCATGCCCCCATTTCCTCAATTCTTGGCCCAGGGTACTTCTAGTTTTGACAGATTCCATCTAGGGTAAAATCTGGGACATATATCCTAAGTTGCTATTTGGGTTTCGTGTTTCCGTATTTCTGTATTTTTGATTCTGAAATTATGGATTGTGTTTTGCCTCGACTATTGGGCGTTTATACGACGATATAGAGGATTTGTTGATGGTTTGAAGGCGTGCCATAGGTTCTCACCTATAGGCCCCCTTATCGTATCGTTTGGATTTCATGCGCCGTTTTAGCTTGGATTTGGTTTTAATGTGTATATGTGACACTTTGATGTGTAGGTACTCATGAGGACTTCGGGACGACAAGCAAATGCATGGTGACGTCCGCAAATGATGATGCAAGGTGAGTAGATTATATCTACAGGGGGAAGTCGGGTGGATGGCGTATATCACCCCCGCAGTCCGTAGATAGATTACAATGTAGTTTATGTGATAATAGGTGAATTATGGATAGTGTAGGGTAGAAGTGACTAGTGTAGTTCATAGTCGCGAACCCTAGGGTAGAACTACACCTACACACACACCCTTGCTTATTACTTGTACTTACACGGCGTTTGATGATATGGGATGACTTTGGAGATGAGTAGATGATGTGGGCTTGGTGCCACGAGATCGGTAATTTGATATGATTCATATTTGGGATATGACTTGTGATTCTTGCGGGCTTGGGATATGTGCTTACCCCCGCATGCATATTTTATTGATGGTGTCGATCTGTACTAGATATAGTGTAGTACCCCCAGACTATATGATCTGATGATAGTGATACCTGTTATGTGACGAGATAGTGAGATATTGACCTGTACCCAGCTTTTGGGGATGCCGTACGATGATTTACCGTACGAGCCGATATTGATGATAGATCCACACTCATAACTAGAGGATGTCCTACGATATGTTCTTGAGGCGGGATCACCGACTATATACCTATGTATATATACATTGACTCAGATTTAGGTGGTTTCCACACCTACCCCTCCTGATTTACCTGATACTTAGATGTAGTTTGCATAGTAGATACTTCACGGTGGTGTCGACTACTAGATTTCTGCATTTTCATGCTATTCGCATTGCTGGCATATGTTCGTCGCTATATTCTTATCATGCTGCTAAGACACCAGCACCATTATCGATGATGCGTATGTTTCACGTACACTATTTGCCGGCTCACACACTTCATCATCGATAATTGCCATGCCACTACACTGTAGTATTGTTGCATTCATGATATGATTCTGGCTCGGCATATTGTATACTTATACCTGTACACAAACATAGATGATTCATTCTAAAGGAGCGGTTTCTCTCGACATATGCACATTACTATTCCATGTTGCATGATTTCCGATATGATTACTTTTCTTTACATGTCGCATACATCATGGATTGATTGCATAGCACATCGCATTGGATTTACTTCTTGATGTTGGATTTTCATGTGATTTCTGGATTTGGGAACCGTGCTCTTTTTAAATAAGTAATCATTTAAAAACCCGGTTCCCTTGATATGATATTTGGGGCGTCGCCCCGTGTTTTCTCGGTGCTAGAGGATGTACTGAGAGAGGGATGACCCGGACTGACGGATTCCCGATATATACTCTGATAGAGGGCTGACCCGGAATGACGGATGCCCGATGGATTGATATAGGGCTGACCCGGAATGACGGATGCCCGATGTACTGAGAGAGGGATGACCCGGACTGACGGATTCCCGATATATACTCTGATAGAGGGCTGACCCGGAATGACGGATGCCCGATGGATTGATATAGGGCTGACCCGGAATGACGGATGCCCGATGTACTGAGAGAGGGATGACCCGGACTGACGGATTCCCGATATATACTCTGAGAGAGGGCTGACCCGGAATGACGGATGCCCGATACAGGAGGATTTACGTGTCGATGCTAGGCACGGGTTTCATGATGTTTTTCCATGATTTTGTTTATATCCTCATATTGCATACATGATGCTTATTGTCATTGGGTGACGGGTGGACGGGTTCCACATATATATAGACATAGATCATATACAGATATAGCTCATATACAGACATGGATCATATACAGACTGGATTTACACTGATCATACTTCATCATATTTACTTCTTGCAGACATACCTCATACTGATGACATGTTATTACCTGAGTACCTGGCACTACATACATGATTAGATGTTACCTTGCCACCTTATCACACTCAGATGTACTCTTGTGGATTATATTACTGATCGTTGACTTAGGATTATGTCTTGCATTCGGTTTCTGCTTGTAAATATTTCTATTCACGAGTTGGCAACTCACCCCCGTTGTGCCACAGTTCTTGCAGGTTCTGCCGTACAGGTTCCATTGCGGCATTTCTGGCACACTACTTTCTTGCGGGTGGTTTGCTTTTGGTAGGTGGATTCTTTCGCATCAAGAACCACCATTGTATTTATTTATTTCATTGTATCTAGAATTTCCATCAACCAAAACTTGTATATTGTTTCAGACCTAGACTTTAGTGATGTATTATTCGACCTTAGAGTCGCGCTTAGTAGTATTGCGGTTTCTTGTTGCCTTGAGCTTTCTTTGGGTTTGATCCTCGCCACTTGGCGTTGTATATTATATCAATGTTGCATATGTGGTTGTGACCGTCAATTGACGAAGAGCTAGCTCCCGCTTGGGGATGCCTTTATCATTGCATATATATATTGTTATCTTGCTGTACCCCATTCGGGGCCAGTTTTACAAAAGAAACTCTGCCGAAATTTTTAGAAAAGACTGTACTGTTTTAAATTGCACATTCGGCTTAGTTATTCAAAAACCTTGATTGTTAAACATGTAGTTTCTTTACTTATTCTTAAAAAGGGTTTTAGATTTCTGGGTTTTCGGCTTACTTAGTCGCGTTACGCCTGTAGACGTTACGTGGTTAAGTGCCGGTCACGAGCCAAACTTTGGGTCGTGACATTCACGAACGAATCGCGGTTTGTTAATGGTCGCCTTCGGGTTTCAAGTTACTAAGATTTGGTCTCTTACTTGGCGCAGAAATCAAACAGCAATGGCCTCCAACTGCTCGAGCTGCTCCAACTGCAAAAGCAACCGACGCTCCGCCTCACCTGGAGGTGTAGCCTATGGACCGCAGTCTGCTTCCCTGTTTACTATGCCTGTGGAACAAGTGACTCAAGCTACCACCGGTCTGTTCTTTGGGACCATGCTCCCGCCGGTGAACGTTAACACCCCAGTGCCCGTACCAGAAGCTTCAAAGAAGTCGGTCTTTGATCGACTTGCTACTCCCACGGCCCCTCTCAACGGGTCGTCCAACTCGTCGGTCTTCACCAGACTGAGCCTGAACTCCAAAGGGCCCGCCAGGAAGCCCATGAACCCTGAAATGGCCATCCCGAGGAAGACAGCCACCTCTGCTCCTGAAGTCGTCAAGGCGGCTTCTCCTGTTAAAGAGTCAGTTTTTTCAAGGTTGACCATCCCGGCTCCTGCTCCTACTCAAGGATCTGTCTTTGACAGATTGAACATTGTCACCCAAAGGACAACATCAGTCTTTAAGAGGCTAGCACCAGCAGCGCCTCATCCGGACAGGGGGCAAAAAGAAATTATCCCTATCGCTGAGCCAGTCCCAACAGCTCGACATGCTCGACGTCGCCACTGGCGCCGAGTAAGGAAGGCCGGGGGCAACCCCCCCTTCAGGGCTAACTCCGCCTGCTCTAGTGGTGGAAGTTAACGCTGATGTTCCAACTAGGAACAGTTTTGAACCACTAAGGAGGGTACACAAGAACTCTCCGACTGCCACGCTAAAAAGATCTTCTCCACTCGCAGAGAGTGTTATGGATGCAAAGCCGGAGCAGCCCCCTCAACGGCTGTCCTCCAAGATTTATAAGGTCTGGCAACGGGTCCAAGACTCAGTAATCGACCAAGATCACTCTCGCCAGCAGAAGAGGGTGAAGGTTCAGGAAGAAAAGAACCGTCATGTCAAACAACAAAGGACAACAACCGCTTGGATGCCCGCTGCAACGGCTCCCTCCACGTCGACTACTCAAAAGAGAAGGAGGCCGGAGAAAGTCTCCACTCCTGCAGCAAATGTCAAAGACAATAAGCCTAAACGTCCTAAGTCTGGGGGCATGATGGTGCATACGGTCTACATGGCGTCAGGGAAAGAGGACAGCCGTACATCTACAGGTCACAGACCGCTTACGCGATTGATGACTAAAGCTCAGGAGCAGCAACAGAAGCTCCAAGAAATGATGAATGCGATGGCCGCACTCACTAGGCCAAAAGAAAGCCCCGAAGCGTCCTCGGATCAACGCCAGGAACAAGAAACTGACGCTGAATTCCTTCGTAGGATACTGGAAAAGAAGGATAAAAAGGCTGCGGAACAAGCAGCCAATATACAACGAATGGCCCTTCTGTTCCAGGACATGGTGGGTATGATGATCCAACAAGATCCTCCCGCTGAAGTCCTTCCGATCATTGTTGAGGACGATCGAGGGGAGACATCAAATCCACCTCCGGCTCTTTCAACAGCCAAGGAGGAGATAATCTCCAGAGCTGACTTGGACGAATATATAGCTCAGCAGATACGGGTTCACCAGGCGACTAAGGCAGCCGGTCAGGTCGTAAAAACGGGGCGACCATATCCGAGCTGGTATGATCAAATCAAGTACCCGCCGGGATATACAATACCGAAATTTCATGTCTATAAGGGGACAGGCAATCCCCATCAACATGTGGCCCAGTTCAGGGCGCTTTGTGGCAACACCGGCGGTGATGATAAATTGTTGCTTCGCCAGTTCGTCGGTAGCTTGTCAGAAATGGTGTTCGAGTGGTACTCTGAGCTCCCGAACGACTCCATCAAAACATTTGCGGAGATGGAGCTGCTATTTACGCAGCGATTCGTGAGCGCCAGCGAACGCACTCCGATAACGGCGCTGATTAATTCCAGGGTGAAACCGGGCGAGACGTGGGTCCAGTACGCTATATGCTGGCGAAACTTGTGGTCAAAATGCGAACAACGCATTGAGGAAGCGCCTGCGGTGGGCATGTTCGTGGGTACACTAGATCCTCATGCAACTATCACACAGTTCATGATGTTCTTTAAACCAACCACGTTCCAGGCTTTGATCGACAAGTTGGCCCAGATGGACCAGATAGGTCACAGACCGCCTCCCCCGAAGCCAGAACCTCGGAATGACAAGGGTAAAGGGAAGGCAACCTTCGTTGCGAATGCTCAGCAGCAACCCAGTTCCCCAAACCTGGCGGATCAACTGGAAGAAAGACGGCGGTATTATAATGAGAAAATGAAGCGCCCCTACTCATTCCCGTGGGATAAGACGAAGAGGCTATTCGAGCTGGCGGTACGCAACAGGCTTATCAACTTGCCAAATCCAAGGCGACCGCCGTAACCCAGTGAGGTGAATAACCCCAACTACTGCCCTTACCATCAAACGGTAAGCCATCCGATTGAGGATTGCTTCGTTTTCAAAGGATGGATTGAAGATCAATACCTACAGAGAAAGTTTGCGCTGTCCGAGAAGTGGAAGGTGAGCCCGCCACAGCCGCACACTCCTAAGAAGACGGACACACCGGGGGCAACTTGTTTTTTCATTGAAGAAGCTCTATGGGAAATCGTGCTTTCAGCAAAAACCAAAAGAATGCT
This sequence comes from Agapanthus africanus, assembly GCA_030015575.1. NCBI lineage: Eukaryota > Viridiplantae > Streptophyta > Magnoliopsida > Asparagales > Amaryllidaceae > Agapanthus > Agapanthus africanus. The sequence continues at coordinate 114,029,238 of JASDDO010000028.1, forward strand.
GAATGAGCTTTAGACATGCCCGGCGATCAGGTGGAAGAACCCGCTGGAACCTCAGATCATTGAAGGGATGCTGAAGCCACGCCCAACTCCGAAGATCAGTGGTGATGGCCCGAGCACTCACAACCAGCCGTCGAAATCTTCAAAGAAAAAGAAGAAGAAATCTAAGAAGCCCGTGAAGCCTGGCAACAAGCGTACGGACTTGCAGAAACAGATTGACGCGCTAGAGGAGTACAATCAAAAGGTGAGAACTCCCATCACACTCCAAGAGTTCCTCAACCACTTCTTTCAGGAGGAAGATAACGGAGAGAGCTCATCGGATGAATCCGAGGGATACGTGGCGAGTTGTAATGTGATCTCCCACTCGTTTACGGACGATGAAAAAACTCCTGGCACTAAGAAACTGGGGGCCGAGCCTGAAACGGAGCTTGTGTGGCCGATAGAAGAAATGATCGACGCATTTCTAGACGAGATTCGTTTGAAAAGTAAAGCCGACCAGGAGAGTGAGATGGCCGCATCAGAAGGAGCCAAATGCAGGCGACTAAAGGAAAGAGTCGAAGCACTCCTGCCAGGTCGAAAGACACCCGACGTGGATAAAAACATATTCAAGACGAGGAAAAGGTTTGCCAAAGCCGTGTCAATGGGAATGAAACTACCACCTTCGGAAGAAAACTAGCTCGATGGGGCGGAGAGGCACCCTAATTACTGCTTATATCATCGGAAGATTTCACACCACACTGAGGAGTGCGACGCTTTTAAGACATGGTGGCAGGGATATGTTGCTCATCGGCAACATTCTAAGCGAATGAAATGCAGAACTCGTCGGGAGCAGAGAAGTACGACCGAAGAACACAAAAGAACTACCGGTAACTGTTACACGGTCAACGCCGGGAGACCGCAAGTGCTCACATTCGGGAGCGATTCTGACGAGGAGCTGGCTCTTAGCCCCCTCTTTAAAGAGTCCACCTCAGGGAAGGAGGAAGAACCAGAGGCCTGCGAGAACATTCAGCTGCGCAATCGCACGCTTCCCGAAAAGAACCTCGGACCCGCAACTAGAAAAGATAAGAGAAAGGAAAAGGTCACTGAGGATATCGCCTTAGATGACCAAGTTATGAAAGAGCTGGCTGCTAAGGACCCGCCCAAGAAAAGTAAGGTGGACTACAACATCCTAGCGCACCTGAGAAAGCTACCCTCACAGCTCAGCATTCTTGACGCCCTCTTATTATCAAAAGAAGCGAGAGAGTCATTAATCAAGGCGCTGCAAGAGCCCGAGCAATTCCAAGCCTTTCTCACCGAAGAAAGGATGAAAGATGAACTGGAAGAAGTACGCACAGCCGATGTCACGTTCGGTGATGAAGACCTTCTCCTTGGGACGTGTGACTACAACCGTCCCCTATACGTCTCTGGATACTTCCACGATATCAAGATAGGTAAAATCCTGGTGGAGAATGGGTCCTCCGTCAATCTCCTTAATATTTGGGTGTTGAAGGAAATCTGCATGAGCGTTCAGCACCTCGCTCGTGATAAAATTACCATCTCCGGTTTCGATTCTCAGTCATCACGGACTCTCGGATCAGTGATACTAACATTACGCTTCGGACTACTCGTCACAGACATTAAGTTTCACATCATTGACGCCAAGACCTGCTACAACGTCCTGCTCGGTTGTCCTTGGTTACACGAGTACAACATCATCCCTTCTACGCAACATCAGTGTATGAAGTATTTCAAGGATGGTCTCGAGTACACCGTGACAGGCGAGCTGAACCCATTCTCCGTGAACGAAGTCCGTAAATACGAAGATGCAAAGTACTTTTTGCCAGATTTCGAGGACACGGAGAGGTGTCGCAAACCGAAGAACGAAGCCGCCGCCACCATTCCTGTTTTCGGGAGTGATACCGAAGAAGAGGAGGAGATAGTTTACGCTGGGCCGTTTCGACGCAACAACCCGGGACCGTCCGCCCCCATATTGATCTTCGGAAGCGACTCAGAAGATGAGGTTAATGCTGTGTTCTCCAGTCGGTCTTCAATACAAGCATCCCCTGGCGATGATCAGAGTTTGCAAATCGCCATGGTTCCGCGGGAGCACTACAAGGACCTTGACGCGCTTGAAGTTCACAGCGTGCAAGAGCTGCGGACATTTTACGTCCCTCCCAGGAGAAAAGGCGAAAAGGCGATCCTATTCTATCGATCCTCGGAAACAAGAGCAGAGAAAGAGATCTGGCATGGCGAGGATTCTACACTTGACAAGCTTCAACCCATCCGTTTGCCCAGATATTACACAAACGGATTGAAAAGGCTATTGAAGCGTCAAGGGGTACCCTTAAAACAGACTATTCGACATGCTCGGTTCTACAAAAGGATTTGGGATGTCCCTGGGACTCAGCGCAAATTGCCCAACGGAAGAATGGAAACACTTGGGCTTGGATATGTGAGATCCGGGAAACGGGAACGAGTCTACGGTAGCTACGCCATATATAACTTCGATGAAAAAGAGGACGCCCTGTCGTGAAATGCCAACACCTCATCAAAACTAGATCCCGCGATTGAAGTGCCGAGTCTGTCATTTGAAGAACGAATGGACAAGCTTATCAGGAAAGCGGGTCAAAAAGCTCGGGAAGACCATAACCGCGAAATAGCCATCTACAAGAAAGCCAGGACGCAACGACTTCTTCAACAGGCTGCGAAAGACGAAAATGCTCCTCCCCATCAACCTGTTGTGCAAAAGACCCGACGCAGAGGCAGAAATAAGTCAAAGAGCAGAAAAGGGATTCGACAACGTCAACGCGAGATCAAAGAGTCATGGGATCAGGAATTGCGCGATCCGGATTTGTCCCTCATGAAGAAGATGAGTCGAGCGTATTCTTTCCCTCGAAACAAAACAAAGAAGATACTCGATCTCGCTTTAAAGCATCGAATGATTACACTTCCGGAGTCTAAGCACCCTGAGCAAGCTAACAAGGTCTCTCATCCGGGCTATTGCTCTTATCACCGAGCCATAGGACACCCTATCGAAGACTGCTTCACTTTCAAGAACTGGGTCAAACACCAATACCAGCAAGGCAGGTTTGCTCTATCCAGCAGCTGGAGGGTAACACCGCCACAAAAGCACGAACCCAAAGACACAAGAGCAGAACCAGATCCACATCGGTCTTGGAAGCGAGCTCGTACCTGTCATATGATAACGGTATCAAAAGAAGAGCTCGAGAACATGAATGACCTTCCCTGGTGCTTTGAAAACAGCAATGACGACGAAGTAATCTCAGAATTTCCGCCAGCGCCAAAAGAGCTGGAAGATGGCATACATACTACTGCAGATAAGCTCAGGAAAATTGAGTTGGGGACAACAAACGACCCGCGACCGACATTTGTCAGCGAATTGCTATCTGGAGAAAGGGTGGCTGCGTTAAAAGACGTGCTTATACAGCATAGAGATTGCTTCGTATGGAACTATTCGGAAATGCCAGGACTAGATCCAAAAATAGCTGTCCATAAATTGGCGATATCCCCGGACGTTAAGCCAGTCAAACAGGCGCCGAGAAGAATGCGGCTCGAGCTTGAGATGAGCATCAATGCCGAAGTCAAGAAGCTGATCGACTCTGGGTTTATCCAGGAGGTTCAGTACCCTGATTGGATCGCCAACATCGTCCTGGTAATGAAGAAAAATGGGACAGTGCGCATATGCGTGGACTTCTGGGATCTCATTAAAGCCTGCCCGAAGGATGATTTCTCAGTGCCAGTCACAGAGCTGATGATAGATAACACGTCCACTCATGAGGTTTTCTCCTTCATGGACGGCTCATCAGGATATTACAAGATAAAGATGCATCCCGAAGACCAGAAGCACACCGCTTTCCGGACCCCTCTGGGAATATTCTGCTACAAAGTTATGCCCTTCGGTCTAAAGAATGCCGGTGCCACCTATCAGAAGGCCATGACGAAGATCTTCGATGACCTCATACATGAAATCGTCAAATGTTACATCGACGATCTCGTGGTGAAAAGCAGATAATACGAGGAACACCTTGAACATCTGAATACCGTATTTCAACGTCTTCGACAATACAACTTGAAGATGAACCCTCTCAAGTGCGCATTCGGAGTTTCCTCAGGCAAATTTCTAGGGTTCATCGTCCGGCACCGGGGTATCGAGATAGATCCGTAGAAGATCAAGGCGATCATAGAAATGCCACCGCCAAGGACTCTCAAACAATTGCGGTCTCTCCAAGGGAAGCTCATGTATATCCGGCGATTTATAGCCAATCTTTCAGGCAAGTGCCGTCCTTATAGCCACCTGATGAAGAAGGGAACCCCTTTCGTCTGGGATCACAAATGCCAACGCGCACTGGATGAGATCAAGCAGTACCTGCAGAACCCGCCAGTGTTAGCTGCTCCGGTCAGGGGAAAACCTCTCATTCTGTATACAACAGCCCTCGAAGGTTCCTTAGGCGCATTATGGGCACAAGAGAATGACCAAGGGAAAGAAAGAGCGCTCTACTATTTAAGTCGAGTTCTTCTGGGGGCAGAAAGCAACTACTCCCCCATCGAAAAATACTGCCTGGTGCTGATTTTTGCGATAACAAAGATCAGGCACTATGCGTTGGCACATGAAGTCCGTCTCATATCGAAGGTGGACCCCCTCAAATATCTGATGTCGAAGGCCATGTTGACAGGGAGACTCGCTAAATGGGTGCTACTCTTGATGGAGTTTTCAATAACCTATCAGCCTCTTAAAGCGGTGAAAGGCCAAGCCATCGCCGACTTCCTCGCTGAGCATCCGATACCGACCGATTCCCCTCTGAATCACGAGCTGCCAGACGAACATGCATTTGATGCGATCAACGGCAGTGATACCCGATGGGAACTCTATTTTGATGGAGCATCTTCCATGAAGAAGCGCAAACAAAGCACTCCTATAATCAAATCGGGGGTAGGCCTTATCATCGTAACTCCGCAGGGAGGGGTAATGAGTTTTGCTTTCTCCTTAACAGATCCGAGGACGAACAATGAAGCCGAGTAGGAAGCTTTGATAGCAGGCCTCGAGATCGCCATCGACATGGGAATTGAAAACCTCATCATATACGGAGATTCCCATCTGGTCGTTGGTCAAGTAAACGGCGACTACCAGACATGCAAGCCAGAGCTGGTGAAGTATGGAGAGAGAGTACAGCAACTGCTAACTCAAATCCCTTCCTACACTTTGGAAAACATACCGCGCGTGGAAAACAGCAAAGCGGACGCGTTGGCCAAGCTCACTAAAGAACTGGCTGACGAGAACCTTGATGACGTCAGAATCGTGGTACAAAGCCGTCGGGTGCTTACCCATGCAGAAATATCTCCGGAATCATCCGAAGAAAAGGGAGCGACTGAGCAAATGGCTCTGCAAATAAATAACCGGGGAAAGGCTGAGGATTGGAGAGAAGTCTTCATAGACTACTTCAAATCTCGTCGAACGCCTGAAGATGCGTCCTCAAGACATCAGCTCATGAAGCGAGCCCTATCTTTCGCCTTCGTCAACGATACTCTGTACAAGAGATCATTTGATTCTTTGTGGTTGAGATGTATGGGACCTGACGAAGCGAAAAGAGTCGTTCAGGAAGTTCACGACGGACTCTGCGGTTCTCACCAAGCAGGCCCGAAGATGAAGTTGAAGATTAAACGAATGGGATACTATTGGCCCACGATGATCCAGGACTGCCTCGAGTATGTGAAGCAATGTCACTCATGCCAAATCCATGGGGACTTTATCCATCAGCATCCAAATCCACTCCATCCAACGGTGGCTAGCTGGCCGTTCGAAATGTGGGGGACTGACATAATCGGCCCCATTGAACCGGCATCATCCAGGGGACATCGTTTCATCCTAGCAACCACCGATTACTTCTCCAAGTGGGCAGAAGCAGTACCGTTAAGGGAAGTGAAAACGGAGAATATTCTCCATTTCTTCAAGACGCACGTCATTTATCGGTTTGGAACTCCACGACGGATCATCTCCGATAACGGTCCAGCTTACAGAAGCCACAAGATTAGTCGCTCGCGCAGCAACACAACATAGACTGGAGATATTCCTCAGTTTATAATCCGTGAGCTAACGGTCTAGCTGAGGCTTTCAACAAAACCTTGACAAAGATCGTGAAGAAGACGGTGTCCCGAAACAAAAAGGACTGGCACGAGAGACTACAAGAAGCTCTTTGGGATTATCGGACTACGTTCAAGACGGTCACGAACACAACGCCATACGCGTTGGTATTCGGTACGGAAGCGGTACTCCCCCTCGAGATAAAGCTACCTTCTCTACGAGTGGCAGTCCACTACGAGCTGACGGACGAAGAAAATGCTCACCTTCGGCTTGAGGAGCTTGACGCCCTTGATGAAACCCGGCTTATAGCGCAACAAAATCTAGAGGCTTAAAAAGCAAAGATGACGCGCTCATACGAAAGATTGACCAGGCCGAGGACATTCCGCCAAGGCGAACTCGTGCTAGTGGTCAAAAGACCTATGATCCCCAATCGCGCCAAGCGGGGAAAATTCGAGCCGAACTATGAAGGCCCGTACATCATAGACAAGGTCTACCAGGGTGGAGCGTATCTACTCATGGATATGCACGGTGAAAGACCTTTCAGGCCAGTAAACGGTCGCTTCCTGAAGAAATACTACGCTTAACGGGTCAAGGCCTAGGTCAATGATAGATGACGATGACTATGTCCGCTCGCTATCTTCCTAAGCCCGAACTCTAAGTAGTAACCGGCCTTCTTCAACGACGGACCGAAATGTCCTTAAACTAACGACGGACCGAAACGTCCTTAAACTAATAACGGACCGAAATTTCCTTAAACTAACGACGGACCGAAACGTCCTTAAACTAATAATGGACCGAAACGTCCTTAAACTAACAATGGACCACTATGTCCTAAAACTGGCTGTTGACCGAGATGTCGATAAACTACGGTGGATTGCAGTATCTCAAAGCCGATATAAAAAAAATAAAAAATATAAAAACGGTATGTCCATAAGCAAAATGGGCACGGATGAAAACCCGAAAGGGCTCCGTGAGTAAAAACAGCAGGGCTACCGGCGAGTGTTTGTGAAAACCCGAAAGGGCGCAACCTCGTTAAAGGACACTTGCAGGGTCCTCACGACCTTGTAAGGAGAAACCACCCGCGTGAGATCCTTACGACTCACAAGGGAGCAACACACTTAGGAGTCCTCACGATTCCTAAGGAGAAATTACACTTGCGAAATCCTCACGACTCGTAAGGAGAACTCTCTTATGGGACCCTCACGGCTCATATGATTTGAAAGTCTTAAGTCACAGAGACCTAAACCTGTGCTTAAGCAACCCCCACAACCTTCAATTTATGCCCTACAAGTGGCTTAATACTGACCTTTGTATACAATCCACGGGCGCAAATAAACATTTCCCTAACCAAGTCCCATCCGTGACTAAGGATATGTTCATATGGCGAACAACCCTTGTAAGTCCTCTCGACTTATAAGGAAAAAACCCTTTTGTAAGATCCTTACGACTTGCAAGAGGACATGCAGTTAGGAATCCTTACGATTCCTAAGAAGAAAACACACCTGCAAGATCCTCACGACTTGTAGGGAGAAATACCTTTGTGAGACCCTTACGGCTCATGAAGTCAAAAGCCTTAGTCGACAGAACCCTTAACCTTGTTTACTAAGCCACCTTTGTTCAATATCGACATAGGCAAATGATGATTCGCTCCTGGCAACATCCCAGTTTTAGCGGCGCTGATGCCGAAATCGGTGTCTAAAATCCAAGCTTGCAGCGAAAAGGCTAGCGAGCCACACATGCATACGAAATAGCCGAAATGATGGGGAAACTTGCAATAAAAAAGCAGCAAGTAAAAATGTATGCATGAAAAATAGCCGAAATGATTGGACAACTCGCAATAAAAAGCAGCGAGTAAAAATAAAATAAATAGCCGCAATGATTCGGCATCGCGAAAAATAGTCGAAATGATGGGGCAATCGCGACCTTCGCGATATAAAAGCTGAAATGATAGAGCATCGCGGAAAAAGAAATAAAATAAAAATGAAATTTACGCCCTACAGGTGATGTTACATCTATCCCTATATACAATCCAGGGGCGCAAACAAAGAAGGGATCATACTCCTCTCCCAGGTTTCATCATAAGAAGAAGCCAAATCTCGACGGGCCGCAAGTGATCTAGAGATCGTCTCAACACTCGTCTTGTAACAACGGACACAACTTCAAGCGAAGCGGAACATCGGCAACTCCCAGTTCCATGGCTCGGCGATATACAGATCACCAAGAGTCAAACCCTCAGTCCGTGAAATGAGGATACAATTAGCAAAATTCCTGGTCACGTGGAACGCGGATAACGTCACTCTTTGACCCCGTGGAAAACGTCCAGAGCGGAGCCTGGTCCTCGCAGAACACGGCAGTGAACCCGTGGGAAGCATCCAGAGCAAAATTCCTGGTCGCGTGGAACGCGGATAACGTCACTCTTTGACCCCATGGAAAATGTCCAGAGTGGATCCTGGTCCTCGCAGAGCACGGCAATGAACCCGTGTGAAGAATCCAGAGCAGAGCCTAGTCCTCGCCGAACACGGTAGTGAACCCGTGTGAAGCATCTAGAGCAAAATTCCTGGTTACGTGGAACACGGATAACGTCACTCTTTGACCCCGTGGAAAACGTCCAGAGCGGATCCTGGTCCTCGCAGAGCACGGCAGTGAACCCGTGTGAAGCATCCAGAGCGGAGCCTAGTCCTCGCCGAACACGGCAGTGAACCCGTGTGAAGCATCTAGAGCAAAATTCCTGGTTACATGGAACGCGGATAACGTCACTCTTTGACCCCGTGGAAAACGTCCAGAGCGGATCCTGGTCCTCGCAGAGCACGGCAGTGAACCCGTGTGAAGCATCCAGAGCAGAGCCTAGTCCTCGCCGAACACGGCAGTGAACCCGTGTGGAGTATCTAGTGCAAAATTCCTGGTCACGTGGAACGCGGATAACGTCACTTTTTGACCCCGCGGAAAACGCTCAGAGCGGAGCCTGGTCCTCGCCAAGCACGGCAGTGAACCCGTGTGAAGCATCCAGAGCAAACACCGGACTGTGGAGTCCTTAAAATCCACGGACTATGATGTCCTTAACCTCGACCGTAATGTCTTAAAACTAACGATCAACCATGATGATTCTAGACTGATTTTACCTTGGTTAAAGGGTACATCTCTTCACTCCTTTGATATATGGCGTTGTAATTCCTCAACGTCTTCAAAGAGGTGACGGCTCCCAGTAACCACGCGTTCGTGGACTGTGGAGTCCTTAAATCCACGGACCATGAGGTCCTTAACCTTGACCGAGATATCTTAAAACTAACATCGGACTGTGGAGTCCTTAAATCCATGGACTATGACGTCCTTAACCTTGACCGTGATGTCTTAAAACTAACAGTGGACTGTGGAGTCCTTAAATCCACGGTCTATGAGGTCCTTAACCTTGACCGTGATGTCTTAAAACTAACATTGGACTGCGAAGTCCTTAAATCCACGGACTATGAGGTCCTTAACCTTGACCATGATGTCTTAAAACTAACATCAGACTGTGGAGTCCTTAAATCCACGGACAATGACGTCCTTAACCTTGACCGTGATGTCTTAAAACTAACATTGGACTGTGGAGTCCTTAAATCCTCGGACTATGACGTCCTTAACCTTGACCGTGATGTCTTAAAACTAACATCGGACTGTGGAGTCCTTAAATCCACGGACTATGACGTCCTTAACCTTGACCGTGATGTCTTAAAACTAACGTTGGACTGTGGAGTCCTTAAACCCATGGACTATGATGTCCTTAACCTTGACCGCGATGTCTTTAAACTATGGTACCTTGAAAAACATCCCAAAGCAACCCCTGACCCCGTGAAATACGGATAAGGGCGACTGCACCCAACACTTGCGGGTCCTCACGACCCGTAAGGAAGAAAACTCTCTTGTGAGATCCTTACGACTCCCAAGGGAAAACCAGCTTAAGAATCCTCACGATTCTTAAGAAGAACTTACACCTACGGGATCCTCTCGACCTGTAGGGAGAAAAACTCTTTATGAGACCCTCACGGCTCATAAAGCTCAAAAGTCTTAGGAGGCAGATCTTAACCCTGAATCCTAAGTCATCGCTGCCCTACAAGGAGACCTATATAAATTGTCCGCAGAACACATTCAATAAAAGAAGACACACCATTGAGAAGAAAAATATGTCTTTATTCATAAACCAAAATGAATACAAAGTACAATTCATGAAAGAACAAAAGGAAGATACTCTCATTCAGGAGTGTGTACAAAAAGAAAAGAAAAGATACAAATTTTTCAAGCCGGCGGGCGGTTTAGCAATTTTGCTAGCTCATCCTGCTTTTGCTGGGCCATAGCTTCATGATTCAGGATCGCCAGAAGACGAGCCTCCGCCTGAGCCTGCTGGGCCTGATACGAGACGAGCCGGCCTTCGAGCTCTTTCTCAGTGACCTTGTGAGCCTCGACCCTTTCGCGAGTGAACACGACAGCTTTATCAAGAGCCACCACCTCTCTGATAGACTCTTAAAGTACCCGCCAGAGTTCATACACTTTATTGGCTTTGGCTGTGAGGCTGGTTTGAAGCTCGCTCAATGCCTTAGAGTCCAACTCCCTTTCCGAGAATTTTCGGCCGAGCCTCTTCTCGCATGATGCCATGTTTGCCGCGCACCGTGCTATCAACACTATTCGCTCGAGACTTCGTTCACGAGGGAAATTCCACCCGCAACTCCGCCTTTGCAGCCACGGCCTCCGAGGAAAGGCGGGGAACACTCAAGGGCGTGCAAGCAAGCCTCCACCTGCCGACAGAACTCCACCCAGACTCGCACCATCTCTTCGCTATGGTAGGTGGCAAGAAAAAGAAGAGAACCGTTAGCTTCAGCGGCAAATGCTTCAGCTGTGGTTGCGCTGCCAGCACGAAGCTCCTCGATCAAAGACGACAACGAGACAAGGCTTAATTGGGCCAAGCGCTCCGAGGCTCGCAAAGCATAAGGGCCGGGCGGCATGGCGATGCGTGAACCCAGCGCTATGGGGGCTGGCAGGGCTGTTCAGATTCGAAAAATGTCAGTAAAACTCTTAAGCAAAAGAACAAGTGGGGCTATATTGAAATGTCACTTACCTACGGTCATGCAAGTAGGAGCTGAAGGTTCCCCTGGCCCTTCGAGGACCTCAACCTCATCATCGGCCTCCAAAACTGTAGAGAACATCAATGTCAATACGCAAAATAACAACGATGCTATGAGAAATGATGAACGACACTAACCTTGTCCAGAGGAAAGGACGATGCGCTGAGGGGAGATCGCCTGCGGAGCTGCCATCTCCAATAGACGCTGAAACGATTGCCGAAGAGACAAATCAGCGATAGAGGCCGCCAGCCCGCGCAATTCTGGGAAAATAAAAGAGTTTAGACGACAGAAAAATTGCCAATTTAAAATGTTGAAGGTTACCTTCAACACTCCTCCCATTCTGAGTCGGGGGGATGGCGGCTTCAACGGCCTCCGCCGTGATCTCCGGCTCCAGCAAAGGGAGAGTAGTCCCGGCTACCTCTCCTCCAGCCTCTGGGCCGCCCGCAGGGAGAATCGTTAGGATGGCAACCCCCAAAGGAGCCTCTTCCAAAGGAATAAGCGCTCCGTGATCAGGAACCGCCACTGGAGGCTCTATGGCAAGAGGAACGGCCTCGTCAGCCCCCTCCACATCGAGTAAGACTGCATCGGGAATGTCAATAGGCTTTAGCTTCAACAAGCCCGTAGGGACCTCCCCCATCGCCGAGGACTCTGCACAATCCACACAAGAATAAGGATACATATATACGAGCATAAGCAATCTGAAAAACTGCAAAGAAGTATAAAAACATACCAATGCGCAGGGAAGCCCTCAATATGGTTTCTTCAAGCCGATGCTCCTTTTCATGGAGGCGTGCTCGCCGGGGTTCGAGGGTGGACTCGTGGCCGCCAGTCCATAAGGAAAGCGCATCCGCAGCATCCTCCGAAGCGGCCTGCTTCAGGGCTCGTTCTCCCCATTCCTCCAAAGGGCCAATAAACCGCCGCCGGATCCATGAGGGGTCTTCATAGAAGATCACGGCAGGATAGGGTTTCTTCGGAACCCTTGCGTTCTGAGACTCATCTTTAGAACGTCTTATGGCCTCAGCCAATTGTGCGGCCTCCTCGGCAACCGAGCCCGGGAAGAGAAGACCAGCGTCCGACTCTTGCACGACCAACGGCTCATCTGGAAGTATGGGCTCAGACTCCATCAAAGAATCAGGTAAGTTGGTGGGCACCCTCCTCCGCCTCTTAGATCCAAAACCGGCCGCCGAAGACGACCGTTTCTTCCCTCCCCCCGAAGCCTTAGTGTGGCGTTGGCCCACGTCGCCCTCAACACCCTCATCCCTGTCACCCTCACCCGGTGCCACAACCGAGGATGACACCGCCATTGTCGATGCCGCAGGGGGCGGTGCTGCCTCGGGTGGTGGCGCTGTTATCAGAGCCCGTCTACCCCGCGACCGAGTACCCAGGGGCATACCAGCTGTTGGAGTAAGATCCACCCCCGACTCCCCCGGAAAAAGCGCGGTGCCGGTATCCCTCAGAAGAAAGCGGACCGGGGCGCGCGATCGCAGTGTAGCTCCCGTGGCCGGAACCTGAGTAGGGGCACCATGACCAAGAATCACCCTTCTTTCCTCAATAATAATCGGGTTGACACGATGGAGATACCAGCCCATGAACGACCCCACGCATCGGGGCACGTAATCACCATCAGGGATCATTTACTAAGAACCGGTGTTCAGCCTCACAAAATGATGGGCGGCGTCTCGAACGGCCTCGAGCGAAGGAACCGGCGCGACTATGAAAGCCTCAAACGGGACACCCTGATCATAACCAAACTGCCGGGCAAAGCGGTGCGGATTGTACCGCATTAAAAGGGCCGCGCTATCCTGACGGAATACAAGGTAACCCGGTCTAATTGCGTATAAGCGCGCGGCCTCCCGGGGCTTCAAAAAGGGCGCGTTATCCTTTGACCGGTCTCAAAGCGGCTGGGCTGAACCCGCGAAAGAAGATAAGACCCGATCATTAAAAACCAACCCGCCAGCAGTAGCATAAGGGGAAATTAACGCCCGAATAGCCCCGAATTGAGTCGGGTCAGCGGCAGAAGCATCCACCAATCGCATAAGCCTCGGGAAGGTATAAGCGTCGTAGAATGCGGGCCTTTGATGCATAGCAAAAGCACCTAAGATGTGTATTTCGATCCAAGACGTAAAGTAGTGAAGCGAGAAATTTACCACATCTACGCCAGGGGTGGAAGTATTAGCTGCAGCGCCAAACCCATGATAGAGATGCGCCAACGCCGGGATACCAAAGGCCAGCCGCGTTCCCTCAGCTATACGGTGAGCCGGATAGATGACCGAAGCTCTCATAAAGCGGCGATGCATAGGGATGACAAACTAGCTAAGCAGACACTGATAAACCCAATGAAGAACGTCTCCTCATCCATGCCGAGAGCTGCGATGGATTCAAAAGACATCGGCGACATTATGGGGATGTAGTACTGCGGTAGATCCGATTCATTGGTCGGCAGCTTCTTCGGACCAAACCCAAAGGGGTCTTTGATATTTGCAAACTTTGGAGCTGTTTTCGACAAGATGCCCTCGCGAAGAAAACAGGCAATGAAGCTCTTAAAAGTAACGCCCTGCTCCTCAGATTCGGTGAACAATCGATCAAAGATACCTAGCACCTTGATCAAGCTGGGACGCTTGTGGCAGACGGCGTTCTCGGCAGACAAGCCGTCAAGCGGTGCGAGCTCGGGTTCAAAGACGTATTCATCAGAGGGCAGCAACTCCTCATAAAGTGTCCCTCGAATTGGCAGCCCCGAGATCTTATAAAATTCCCCCAAAAAGATCGAAACCTCTCTGTCCCCCAGAAGAAAGTTGTTGGTGGGGAGATTCCATTGATTCAAGAATGCCTTAACCCGCCAGATATGCGGGGATTGATAATGGAAGAGCGACGCATATATTGCCTGGTAAAGCCCAACCTTCTGCAGCCGCGCACGATGGGTACCAAGGATGTAGCGAGCCCAGAGGAGATAGCCCGTGGGGTGTCGAGGAGTGAGCCCTATCTTATAAATCTGTCCCCATGGGTGGGCCTCACCCTGACAAATGCGTCGTCCCAGGATATCTATAGCGGGGACCGGATGGTTCGGGATACCGGTTGTTGAAGGCTCGAGCCGTCCCGTTGGAGTCCAATTTGGCATCTTCACAGCGAAAACCGTCCTCGGAGGGTCCATCGGTAAGAACGGGAAAGTGGGCTCTATCGGCACTTCACAGAGAAAACTCCGGCAACCCCGGATGATATGACTGTACCAAGTTCCCCATAGAAGTAAGCTGGTGCAGTTCGGGTCATGAGCCCGGATCATCGCCATCGCTTCCTTGTCGGATGGTGATTGAGGAAAAGCGGCCTCCGAGCGAGTGAAGGGAAAGCACGGAACAGAAGCCATCGCATCTGAAATCAAATAAAGGAAACTGTCAAAAGTAAAGCCAGCAATATATATATATATATATATATATATATACATGAGCATAAATATATATATGAAGACAGTTGAAGAAAGCGACAGCAAACTCTTTTTATGGGGCCATTGGCTACAAAACACATGGGCCTCACATAATCAGGTTGACGGCTCGTTAATAATGAGGCCAAGCAATTATAATGAGACAAAGAGAATATTCTCATTAAATAGGCAGTGGGTTTCAAGTGACCCTATACACTCCCCTAAAAGACAAATCCATCTTGGACTCTGTGATGAATCAAACAGAATCAAGGGAATTAAATTCCCAGGGAGCAACATTATTAACTTAGATGTGCAGGAGATAACCCAGGGCAAGGAGACCCCAAGAAGTCCCCATAAGAACAACTTAGTTCTTCATAGGATTTAAATTCCTCTTTGAAGAAGTGAATTAAATTCCCAGAAATTTTTGTTCCAGAGCCAGAGCTCCTCGGGATGGAATTAAATTCCATGGACATTATCATCTCCCTAAAAGATTAGAGAAACCCTAAGAGATCTACAGTTTGAAAATTAGATGGGTCTCTGTTCTTGTTGATGAACATGAAGAAAAAATAGGTACATGTTAAAAGGGGTGAAACCCTTGATGTGGATTTAAAATCCAGAGAGTTTTTTAAATGAAGGCTCCTCGATCATTCAACATCATTACCTGAAAGGAAGAGTCTTTCTTGAACAGAGTTAAACTCTGAAAATTTTTCAAGGCAGAGAACTAAGCTCTGGAAAAAGAGAATTAAATTCTCAAAAGAAGGAAGTTCTCAAAGGAGGAAGATGAGCAAAGTGGAGGCTCTTCTGAAAAGACATGGGCATTTATAGGATGGGATGGAAAACGTTTCATCTACCCTACTCCCAAAGCAGATCCGACGGTCACAAAAGTGACAGCGTTGCACTCACGTGCAGACACGTGGGAACAACGCTGTGGGGGCATTTGTTCCCTGATTAAAAATCAGGAGAAGATTCAGAAGAGGCATCACGTGCTCACACGTGACCAGTGGTCACGTGTTGGCACGTGATGGTCAAGCAGCGGCACAAAGCATATTTGTTCTCTAATTGAAAGTCAAGAAGAAGCTTCAGAACAGGCATCACGTGCTCACACATGACCAGTGGTCACGTGTTGGCACGTGATGGTTAAGCAGCGGCCAGTGAACAGAGCGCAGAAGAAGAGAAGCCCATTCCAGGGGTCACGTGCCTGCACGTGACCAGGGGTCACGTGGCCACACGTGACCGGCTTTAAAAGCCTTATTCTTTGACAGAATTAAATTCTGAGGGAAGATCTTTCAAATCTTTCCAAAATGAAAAAGGATTATTTGAAACCGTGGGATTAAAAATCTAAAGGTGATTAAATATCACCAATTTATAGAAAAATCTTGGATTTGGAAAGATTTCCCCCTAAATCTAACCGAAATAACAAAGAGATATCTTTGGATTTAAAATCCAATGGTGAATAAAATTCACCTAATAATCTAAAGGCCCAGATTAATGATAAATATAAATCAAATCTCTCAATGAGAGATTTACCAAACAGATTGATTCTTTTCCTTCTCCTATAAATAGGAGCCAAGAAAAGAAGAGGGGGGACCTTTTTTTAGAGACATATACAGAGGGAGAGATATAGAGCTTTGGAATATTGAAAATTCAGAAGGAGGAATTTGATTCTCTGCAAAAGAAAAATCTTAGGTAAGAAAAGAAAAGTGAGGCTTCAAAGAGAATTTAATTCTCAAAAGAGTTTAACTCTTATATAAAAAAGAGAACTTAGTTCTTTCTCTGGTTGAGGATCTGCAAAGTGCACATCTCTCCATGAATTGAGAATTTAATTCTCATTGGGTTGAGATCCTGCCATGCAGATCTAAAATATAGAGGTGGAATTGAGTTTTGAGAATTTAATTCTCACAGAATTACAGGAATTTAATTCCTTTGAAATAAAATTAGGGTTTAACCCTAGGAATTTAATTCCTTCAGAATGGACAGAACTAGGGTTTAACCCTAATTGAGAACTTTATTCTCTCAAACTCACAGGAATTTAATTCCCTTAAAAAAGAAATTAGGGTTTTACCCTATACCAGAATTTAATTCCTACAGAAAAGAAATTAGGGTTTAACCCTATTTAAGAATATAATTCTTCAGAAGAAAACAGGAATTCAATTCCTCTAAAGTTTATTGTTAGGGTTTGACCCTATGAAGAATTTAATTCTTAAAAGGTGAACAAATCTTTAAAACATGCAAAGAGCCAGAGTCACGTGCTACCACGTGACCCCTGCAAAGATCCACAGAAAAGAACTTTGAGGCAATGCCTCACGTGCCCCACGTGACCCGTAAAGCACACAGAGAAAAAGGCAAAAGAAACAGAAAAGAGCTCTAGGGCGCTCTCACGTGCTACCACGTGACCCCTTGACTGGGGCTCTGACAGACAAACACCCAAATTTCCATCATGTGACAGCACGTGATGCTCCAAAGTATTCAATGCTTTTAGCAGAACAAAATAAAGGGAAGCAGGGCGCCCTTACGTGTCACCACGTGACCACTAATGAACATTCTAACGGATCAAAGCGTGAGCCCCCATCACGTGCCCACATGTGATGGCTGTCAGAATAAAAAGTGTTAAACACTTATCTGTATAACAAAATGAGGGGGATCTGGCCCCACCTTTTGGATGCCATCACGTGCTCCCACGTGATCTCCTCTTTGCTAATGTTTAACACCAAACTGATAACTTGGTTGCCAGTGTTTAACACTGTTATTTATTAGTGTTTAACACTGATTCGAGAATCACAATTTTTAGTGTTTAACACTAATCTGATAATCTTATTTCCCAGTGTTCAACACTGTTGGTCTCTAGTGTTTAACACTAGCTTTAGCCCAATTGGCTAAGTTTCTAGAGGCAAAGCCTCTCCTTCAATGAACCAACAGAAGGTCAATATGAAACATGATTGGACTTAGCCCAAGAAGGCCATAAGTCCTCAATTCAAACTTAACTGGGGCAATGGGCTCATAATATAATAATCGATCTTAGTTTCCAAATTGGACTACAGATCACTTAATCTACCTTGGTTCAAGGGTACATCACCTCACTCCTTTGATACTTGGCGTTGTAATTCCTCAACGTCTTCAAAGAGGTGACGGGTCCCGATGACCACACATTGATACGGACTGTGGGGTCCTTAAACTCATGGACTATGAGGTCCTTAACCTTGACCGGGATGTCTTAAAACTAACACCGGACTGTGGGGTCCTTAAACTCATGGACTATGAGATCCTTAACCTTGACCGGAATGTCTTAAAACTAACAACGGACTATGATGTCCTTAACCTTGACCGGGATGTCTTAAAACTAACGCCGGACTGTGGAGTCCTTAAATCCTCGGACTATAATGCCCTTAGCCTTGACCGCAACGTCTTAAAACTAATATTGGACCGCAATGTCCTTAAACTACCTATTGACCGCAATGTCCTTAAACTAAACAACAGGGCTTCCCTAATTTCTCTCTTGTTGGATCTAAACGATCCCGTTAAGTTGATCTTAGTCTAAAACTGGACTAACGTATCCTTAACAAACGTTTAAGTCGATCTTAGTCTCAAATGAGGCTAACGTATCCTTAAACACAACCCCCAAACCCAAATCTAAGATAATACGGATTTGGACTAGTCCACGCCCTATGGGCGACGACATAACCCAGTCTCCGTATACAATCCACAGGCAAGCACAAACAAAATAAACACACACGACACGAAGTGATCATCTGGAGAAGGAGAAAATTGTTACCGCAATATGGTAGCGTAATTAACTGCAAGGGCTTGCGCCTGCAGGGAAGATCGTCCCCACAATCAAAACCCCCTCAAGCGAGGGGGAATCTGACGAAGTCTGCTACATCGGACGCATCCGTTTAAACCTTCGATACATGGTGCCATAAATCAACTTGGTATCTTCGGAGAGGTAGACGGATAGCACCAATTTGCATCTGCCCCGAATTTCAGGCAAGACCGTCCATGTCTTGGCCGTCTTTCGGAGGGGAACACGCGCCAAATGTCAAACATGGGTGCGCTAGCGTAGGATGCGCTGCGCTCTGAGCAGCACACCACGTGTCAAACACAAGTGCGTCAGCGCAAGATGCGCTGCGCTCTGAGCAGCGCACCACGTGCAAAGCATAGGTGCGCTAGCGCTGGAATTAGAAAACTCCCCACCATTAGATCAAAAGATCTAATAATAACGATAAATTATTAATTAATCAGAATTAAATTCCGTTATAGAAAGATTTTCCAATCTTGTTAAAAACAAGAAGATTGCCTTCTGTAAAACAGAAACCCTAGGATCAAAGATCCAATGGTGGGGAAACATCCCCAAATCAATCAGAGAAAGATCTCTTTAACTGATTCAACAAATCAGCTTGCCCTATATAAAGGCCCCAAGACTTCAAGTCTGATATAGAGAAACCCCCCATAAACTTTGAAGAATTCAAAGGAAGAGAAGCATAGCTCTCAGCAAAAGAAGATTTTTTCTTCAAGGTAAAAGGAATGGTGATGAACAAAGAGATGAAATCATCTCATAATTAAAAAGAAGAATTATCTTCTTAAAAGATCATAGATCTACAAAGACCAAGGTCTTTTATAAAAAAGATCAAAAGATCTCATCATAAAAACAAAGAAGTACTTACTTCTTTCACAGATCATATATCTACAAGACAAAAAGTCTTTCATAAAAGAGATCAAAAGATCTCATCATAAAATAAGAGAAGAACATATTTCTTCTCACAGATCATGGATCTATAAAGGCAAAACCTTTCATCAAAATAAGAGATTGAAAATCTCTCCTGCAAAATAAGAACTGTTGTTTTTAAATCTTGAGACAAAGTCTCTTTTAAAAGAACATAAACCTGTTTTCCAGATAATAAAATTGATCAGATGCGCTTTGCGCTCTTGAAATGCTCCTTGCACTCTTGAACTGCGCTTCTGCGTACCCTGGATCGGCGCTCAGCGCCAAATGCGCCACGTGTCAACCACGTGTGCGCCAACGAACAACTTGCGCTTTGCGCTTCTGAAATAGCACACTACGCTCATGGGCTGGCGCTCAGCGCCAA
This sequence comes from Agapanthus africanus, assembly GCA_030015575.1. Lineage (NCBI taxonomy): Eukaryota > Viridiplantae > Streptophyta > Magnoliopsida > Asparagales > Amaryllidaceae > Agapanthus > Agapanthus africanus. Next base: position 114,048,903 of record JASDDO010000028.1, read on the forward strand.
GCGCACCACGTGTCATTCACGTGTGCGCCACTTAATTGAAAGCACAATGTGTAAGTGCACGGCAGCGCCCCGCCCGTCTTTCCGAGGCCAAAATGCGGAAACGAAAATTTTTCTTAACTTGAAAACCGGTACTACCGCGGGCTTAAAACCCGGATCGAACCATTAACCTACAACTAGCTATCTAGAGATAGGATAGAAAGCTATACCGAGTGATCCGTGTCCTTCGGTCTTCGGCCACCATCCCGATCTCCTCGCGGAATCTCTGGTCTCCATCTCCTCGTCGGAAAGGGCACCACATCGAGAAGTCTTTTTACGGGCTCCCGCTTCGTCCGAAGCAACTCGGGCGCGAAGTGTGCTAGCCGATGCGTCCAAGGTGTTGTAGAGAATGTTTGTGATCACTTTGCCTCTTGCATCCATGAGTTTGGATGGAGGTTGAAGATGTTGACATTAATGGAGAAAGCAAGCTACAGGAAGAAGAAGAAGAATAGAAAGGCTTTTTCTTTTCTTTTCTTTTCTTTTCTTGTGATGCTATGAATAATGAGAGTGAGTGAGTGTAAGAATAATACAAGACCAAAAATACCCTCTCATGGCAGCCCCCCCCTCTCTCCTTATCATATCAAGCACAAAACAATCCATTAATGTGACATATTTGGAAGAAAAGAGACCATGACTCATGATACAAGTCCATGTCACATTAATGCATTGTCATGATGATTTCTAGCTCATTATTTCCATAAGCAAACATTAATCCAAATGTTTGCCATAACAAAGAAAATCCGGCAACATCTAAAGTAAACTCGTGACGGATCACGAGGATACCCCTCACCTGTATATACATACCTGCATCCGCATTCCGACTGAATGCGAATGCGATGAGACTAAAGTAATCCAACAAATCTAATATTAGGATCCGGCTTAAACCAAAACCCACTAGTATGATCCGTCCGATCATGATCCGTGCAATACCGCACGTATAAGATCGAACCCTGCCATATATCATACGGCCTCTACAACGTTTCGCCCGAAACTTGAGAAACTGTCTGTGGGGGACTCTAAAGACTCGTCAATACTTTAGCTGTGGATTTAACCACTAGCACGTCAGAGGTATTAGCCGTACGTAACGGGCTACCAAGTATTGACTAAAAGAGAGGTCGATGAGCGAACTCATCCTGACACGCTATTGAGCCTGTCAGTGACAATATCCATACAGTCCGGTCCGTTCGTCTATGAGTATCGCATGGCGGGCCTAGGGGGTTGGTAAAAGTCAGACCCCCAAAAGCGGTACAAGTCGTGTCGGAGTATAGCCCAGAACAGCCCGAGATACTACTGGAATACCTACCAGTAAATCTCCTGCCTCGGCCGAGGGCTTTGTGTAATGGCTCTCCTAGACAGAGCGCGACCTCACCCCCAATACCGGGAGAGACGAACCCCTGCAGATCCTCTCACTGCCTCCATGTGGCTCGGGACTGTACCCAACTAAAACCTGTTTGCACGACTCCTTTGAGCCGTGGTAGGGTAGTAATCAAAGTACAGTAGGAACTCATACGAGACAAATGATGATCCCAGGTCGATTAACTAACTTGTACACATGTCACCAGGGAACTGCTATCTGACGTCAGGTATAAGACCAACTAGCATGTTCCCGGCGAGTCATGTCCGGTGTACTCATAACCCAATGAGCACCTGCATACATCTTAGGTGAACCAACTGACACCAGTGGCTTGTGAGACCGGCCACCGCCCCTCGTCGGGGTCTCGACTGTATACACTAGTCTACTCTGGAGTATCGATGCCCTGTCTCGAAAACTCCCATGACTAGGGACCTTTTAAGGATGCGCTTATAGACCCCAGCTCCCACGTATATGATCGCCATTATACTGCTGGCCGTCAAGCAAGAATCCTAAGGGCTCTATCAATGTGCAATAGTGACTTGTAAGGTCACCTAAAACAGTACACGATGATAAAGATAAACCAGATAGCATACTATCATCTTGAGTAAGACTGTTCTAACGGTATAGGTCATCCCTCAATCATTGCAATCACGGGTGTGTGATCCAATAATTGACTCTGAGGGCACTATCCCCAACATAATGCGCTCATGGATTAGCGCTCAACGCTCGTAAACTGGCATCATGAGCTCATCATCTAGCGCCTAGCGCTGAGTGTGACACATGTCCCTAACATGTGCGCTACATGGCAGTAGCGCACTGAGCTTTTTGATTGGCGCAAAGCGCCAAGCGCGCCACGTGTTGCGCTGACAGAACATAAATTGTTCTTTAATAAGCCCAGAGCTCTGGTGAATGCTCAGCTTTCAATAAAAGACAAAAATATTGTCAGAAGGGCCAAGCCCAAATAAAGGCTCAATAGCTAGAATAAAAATGTTAAACATTTATTGGACTTAGCCCAATATTGGTCATAAGTCCTCAATTTATATTAATTGAGCCTACCTGATCATAAATATTTCAACGGATCTTAGTCCCAAATTAGACTACAGATCTTCCAACCAACCCACATCGGTTCGAGGTTACATCTCTTTACTCCTCTGATATTTGTCGTTGTAATCCTTCAACGTCTTCAGAGAGGTGACGGGTCCCGACAACCAAACATTCTACGGACTGTGAGGTCTTTAAACTCATGGACTATGATGTCCTTAACCTTGGACTGTGGGGTCCTTTAAAACCCATGGACTATGATGTCCTTAATCTCGGACTGTGGGGTCCTTTAAAATCCATGGACTATGATGTCCTTAACCTGGACCGTAATGTCCTTAAACTAACGTTGGACCATAATGTCCTTAAAATAATTGACCGCAATGTCTCTAAACTAAAAAAATAAAGCTCGAATGCTCTTTTGTTGGATCTAAACGATCCCGTTAAGTTGATCTTAGTCTAAAAATCAGACTAACGTATCCTTAACAAACGTTTAAGTTGATCTTAGTCTCAAATGAGGCTAATGTATCCTTAAACCCAACCCCCAAACCCAAATCTAAGAAGATACGGATTTGGACTAATCCACGCCCTACGGGAGACAACATAAATTAGTCTCCGTATACAATCCACGGGCAACCACAAACAAAACAAACACACACGACACGAAGTGACCATCTGGAGAAGGAGAAAGTTGTTACCACGATGCGGTAGCCTAATTAACTGCAGGGGCTTGCGCCTGCAGGGAAAAGCGTCCCCACAATCAAAAACCCCTCAAATGAGGGGGAATCTGACGAAGTCTACTACATCGGCCGCATCCGTTTAAACCTTCGATACACGGTGCCATAAATCAACTTGGCATCTTCGGAGAGGTGGACGGATAGCACCAATTAGCATTGCCCTCGAATTTCAGGCATGACGTTCCAACGTCCCAGTCACGTCTTTCGGAGGGGAACACTCAGTTCTCTATCTTTCTGTAGCCCATGTAACATATTACATATGCCGGATCCTGATCCGGTATCACATACCTAGGTCGTGGAGGATACTGAAAAATAGTTCTCGGTAATGAACACTCCCAAAGAATATGCATCGACATGCATTTTCTTCGATTGGGTGGCATGAGAATCCGGATATTCCCTTATTTCCTGCTCGGACTTATAACAATTATAAGATAGGCGGAACCAACGTTCCCTAGCTCAGTATAATAAGCAGGTTCGGTCAATGCATCCATATTATTATCTTGATTAAGCCGTGACATAGTCGCTATCAGGAGAGAGAGAGAGAAGAAAACACTCTGCGTGCGCTTTTGCAAGATTAGATTGGCTATTATTTTATCTAATCAGAATGGCTCCCACTGTTTTAGTCAAATCTTCCTTCAAACCCTAAAAGGTAAGACTAGCCGGGATTAATTACACCCTACAACTTCGCAAATTTTTCGGCCAGGTCAGTGTCGGTACTTTGAAGGAGGTTTCCCGTGCTTTCGCACGGACCAAATTAAAATAAACCTCATTTTCCCAGGACGTAACCTCGTTAACATCTTTCTAGACACCACTTGATCGACTAATTGTCATGTGTAAAACTCTCTCAGGAGTAACTCTTACTCGCAGTGGGTATCAGGATCCAACTATCTCATAGAAGATATGCAATCTCATTGCAAATTTCAACACTTGAAATTCCCGATAATGCTTTTGCCCCAAGACTCCTATGACCTTGACAGAGGTCAACAAACCATAGGCTGCTAGTCAAGTTCAACCCGTCATTTCCCGATTGAATTAAACCCACCCGGACGACTCTTGACAGAGGTCAATAAGGTTGTACGACTATCCTAATCCAATCGCATCATATGCTAGCAGAAAAGCACTAATCAGCCATCGCACATTACGCCTTGACAGAGGTCAACAAACGTAGCACGAATACTAAATACTACTTATCTAAAATGACGGAGGGCAACGCGGTTTTTTAAGAAAACCATGAGCGTAATGAACTTGATATCGTTGTAGAATCGAGTGATTTTGAAAAGGAGTGTTTTTTTAGGCTTTTACTAGTTTCGCTAAAGAGGTTACTCCCGGTGAAGGGATCTCGGCTCTTTCCTTATTGAATATGGTGCAGGATATTTCACAAATACCACTATGCAAAGAAAAAACTATAGAAGCAATCAAAAGATAAACCGAGTGGGTTGTAGCATCTGCTAGTTTCGCTAAAGAGCTCACTCCCGGTGAAGGGATCTCAGCTCTTTCCTTACTGAATATGGTGCTGGATATTCTATAAGGAATACTGCTATGCAAAACAAGAACTAGAGCTACCAGTTTTCGAAACAAGTTTCTACATCTTTAGGTTTCTTTTTCTTTCATTAATCTCATTAATGAAGTCCCATTTATTTATGCTTCCCAGGCATCACATAAGAAACGAAAGCATCAATATTTATTATATCTCGTATATATAATATAGGCATTCGTCTCAGAACATATCAAATGATCACATCACAGAATATCAGCAGCAGAAGAATCAAATATGAAATATTGGATATATTAGGAATTCCGAGTTTTAAGTTAAGCCAGTATAAAACACGGATTCCACGGTCGTGATGAATAGCCAAACCCACATCCCTAGACCCCTACGAGAGCGGCAAGTAACCCTGCCAATTCTAGGGTTAGGAGACCCAGTCTCGACTCCTCGAGATGGTCTCCCACTGGACCCTAGAACCCGGTTACTTGTGCTTCCTACCTTGGGTCTATCCTAATGCGGAAAAGTAAATAATATACAACAATGGTGACATCATCCTCAACCCGGAAGTGCCCCAATAAAAGAATATTACATACAAAGAATTTTACATGAATGAAAAAGAAAAACTCTCATCTCACATAAAACCCCCGGCTATTCAAAACACGACGATCCAATATAACATATCACAGCGACACATAACATCACATGTCATCAACGTAAGTAAATATGCGTATCCCAATTGTCGTTAACGTATAGCAACGAAACCGGCGATACACCACATATTACAGTTACGGTCGCAGAAAAGAAAGTGAAAAACTAAAACAGTTAGAATCCGCAACTACCTTAGACATCATAAACCCAATATATCACATACATTGGATTTCATGCCTAACCAAATGAATTCCTTAGACATCGCATGCCTAACAATTATAAACCCCGCATTTTAGTCTCGATATTGAAAACACTTTCCAATAACCTATCGGGTAATTCAACAAGATTCCCGATAACCTGATCGAATGCTCGTCGGAAAGTTTAATAGACGGCTGCACCCCCGATGCCGTCGATGAAGTGTACCAAGGAGGAACACCGCAGCCGCGAGCACCCGAACGGATGCTTTTGGCGACGGGGTTCTCCTACAGTCACTTGGTCGGGGCTATGGGGCATGTCTCTCTAGTAAGGTTACCCGGCGAGTATCCGCGTATACTACGTAATTGCGATGGACTTTTGATCCACATCAAAATCCCGTGGCAACCGATCAAATGAGACTGAACTGCTAGATTTATAAAATTCACACTAGTTATCTCATAACTATTTGTGGATTCCAAATATTGTATCACAATCACAGAAAGCCAGGCGAAGTTAAATATTTCGATCGAATCAACGAATTCCCAAATTTCCCAGAAAGCTCAACACTTGAGCACTGTTAAAGTTAACCAGAGACATGACACAGTACCTATGGACCAACAGCTGAAGGGCCCGACCCAAGCCTCTCAAGTGGCGCCGCGGATCCGCGGTCACTTGGACGAGTTAGGGTCTCGTTATTCAGGTGTGTCCAAAGAATTCCCTGCATAATTTTCTGAGCATTTTTAACATGGAAAAATCTAACTTTTTGAAAAATTTCCAGAAAGGGGGTCATTTTGGGCTTTCGGAGTTCGATCGGACTTTAAACTTCGTCTAGACAACGCCTAATGCTCTAGCTAGGCTCTGATACCACTGTAGGGTTAGCTTAGCACCTTAGAAAGGTTTTGGCAAGCATCAATCATGCTACTTTAAAATTTGGGGTGCTAAACAAACCCTAACCAAGATCTTAACTAGAGAATTAGGGTTAAGTATGATATGTAAACTCTTTACATTTAAGTGAACAAGGAATACAACCTTTGTAGACCGGTCCTTCACTTCAATTGCTCCGTGTAGTAGTCCCTTCGCTGTGATCACGAACCCCCAGACTCTAGAAAGGCTCCCATGAAGAAACGAACAAACTTGCTTCGAAGTCTTCGAGGCCGAAGATGATCTACGTCGAGAAGACACTAGCTCATGCTATTTCTTCACTAATTGTGTAGATTAGTAAAGAAAACACCCTAAACTAAATGGCTAATAGTAGAGGATGATGAAGTAGGAAGTGGGCTCACTTTAGATATATTTTTCTCACAAGTTATCATCACTTAAAAAAACTAGCAAGCTTTTTCAAGAGAGGAAGAAGAAGAAGTGATGAAGAGATCAATGAACTCATGAGGTTAGAAATACAACCATGGTTTGTGTATTTCATCCACTAACCATTGTAGAGACTTAATCATAGCTATGAGTTAAGAGTTGGGTTGAAAAATATCTTAAGCTAGACAAACAAGTGGACTAAGTCAATGTTTTCCACAAGCTTCTCCAAGCTTCCACCATGACTCATTATCCAAGTGTTTGAATTACATAAAACAAATAAAACCATAACTTAACCCTAGCATGGTATGAGTCTCATACATACATGTTACATGTGTAACCTAGCATGACACAACAATATATATCATATATATATTTTGTGCAAAAAGAAAACAATACATTTAACATATATCACATATATATCAATGTATCATAAAGTGAGAAAAGAAATCTTTAGTGAGCTAATATTAGTCAATGTAATTTAATTTATCAAATATATAATTATACACTAAATTATTAAATCAACTCTTGATTTAATAATCCAGCTATATCACATATAACCGACTAATATCAAATGCAACAACTTATTGAATCAACAATTGATCCGATAACCCGGCTATATCTCATACACCTGACCAATGTTACAAGTCGCGAGAATAGAATGCGGTATTATATACACGCATTAATCTCAGTCCAGCACATATCACATATGTGCTCCTACTCCGTTTCGCATGAACCAGGAAACCTCTGTGTAGGACTCTAAAGACTCGTCAATACGCCGGCAGTAGGTAATGATCATATCAAACACCCACAAGCCGCAAGCAGTCTGCTAAACGTAACGGCCACCCGGGTATTGAGCGATCAGAAGATCAACAAGCAAGCCTGCTATAACTCCTGCAAATCCAATCAGTAACATTACCGTACAGTCCAGTCTCTTCGTCTGATATGTCGCATATCACAGCCTGGGAGTGGTTTAATGTCAGACCCCAATAGCCTGATAAGTCATGCCGATGCAAGGTCCATAACGGTTCGAGAAACTACTCATAACACTTACAAGTAAATCTTAGCAACCCTGGCTAGGGATTTCCTGTTATGGCCAATCGAGCATAGCGCAACATCAACTCCCAGCACCGGAAGAGACGAAACCCCTCCTATCGCTCATTGCCACCATGTAACTCGGGACTGTACCAAAAAACCACCTTTTTGCATGATCTCTTGACCGTGGTATGGTGGAAATCAAAGCACAGTGGGAATCACACAAGACTCTATGAAGATCTCGGGTCTACAGACTAACCTGTACCAGTGTCACTAGAGAACTGCTATGCGACGATAGGTATAAGACCATCTAGGAGTTCTCGGTGAGTCCGTTCAGTGTACCCAGTCTCCACTGAGCACCCGTATGCCTTCTTTGATGTCAAACACCAATGGATATGCGATCATCCATTGCCCATCATATGGGTCAAAAAGCGCATACGCTAGTCTACTCTGGAGTACCGATGCCCTGTCTCGATACTCCCACGACTAGGAACATTTGAAGGATGTACTTATCGACTACCCTGTCCCCACTAGTATGATCTGCATCGTAATCATGATAGTCAAGTAATCATCCTAAGGGCTTTATCAACATGTGATCACAAAACAGTATTTGTTAACATGTTAAGATAAAGTGCAACCAGATAGCATACTATCATGTCGAGCAAGAAAGTCCTCCCTATATATGTCCAAGCATCTACTACAATATACATCGCATGTACAATAATGGCCTCTAGGGCATACATATAACTAACAATCTGATCGTACCTGCTGGGATAGGGTCTCCTCGTTCCGACGACTTGGCCAGCAGCTTCATTCGCTTGATGGGCTCGTATCTGTTGAGTTATATAATCATCGAGTGCAGCTTTCGAGATTGTCTCCTCCTTTGCTGCTGAAAAGGCCGGAAGAGGGTTTGATGTCTCCCCTCTGTCGTCTTCAATGATCACCGGAGGCTCCTCCACTGGGGGGTCCGGATGGATCATCATTCCCACCATGTCCTGGAACAATAGCGCCATTTGTTTTATGTTGGCCGCTTGTTCCGCGGCTTCTTTATCTTTCTTCTCGGGCATTCTGCAGAGTAACTCGGCATCGGTTTCTTGCTCCTGGCATTGCTCCGACAATGTCTCCAGGCTTTCTTTTGGCCCAGTGAGTGCGGCCATCTTTGTTAACATTTCCTGGAGCTTCTATTGTTGCTCCTGGGCCTTTTTTACGGATCGGGTGAGTGGTCGGTGACCCCCGGAAGCGCGGTTTTCCTCTTTCCTGGAGGCCATGTAAACAGTATGCACCACCATGCCCCCAGACTTAGAGCGTCTGGGTTCAGTGCCCTTGAGATTCGTCGCAGGCATAGGGATCTTCTCTGCCCTCTTCTTTTTATGGACGATTGAAGTTGAGGGGGCTGTTGATGTAGGCACCCGTGCAGAAGACACCTTTCATGGCGTAGCGGAGGGATGGTACTCCTTTTGCTGAATCTTTATTTTCTTCTGTCGGTGGGAGTAGTCCTTATCGATTATGTAGTCTTGGACTCTCTGCCAGACCTTATGAATTTTAGAGGACAGCCGTTGAGGGGGCTGCTCCAGCTCCGCCTTTGTAATATTTTCAACAGGTGAAGGAGACCTTTTTAATATGGCAGTTGGAGAATTCTTACGCAACCTCCTGAGCGGCTCAAAGCTGTTCCCAGTTCGAACAGCAGCATCAATTTCCTCCATTGGAGCTGGTGGAGTTAGTTTAGAGGGAGAGTTGCCCCCAGTTTTCCTCACTCGGCGCCAGTGGCGACGTTGAGCATGTCTTGCAGATGGTACTGGCTTAGTTACGGGGGTGGCTCCATCATGCCCCCTGCTTTGAGGAAAGGCTATTGTGGGTGCCAGCCTGTCAAAGACTGACGTCCGTTGAGAGGGAACGTTCAACCTATCGAAGACTGCCTTTTGGGTAGGGGAAGCATTTTGGATGATTCCACCCGCAGCAGGGGTTGGAACGGCCAGTCTTGCGAAGACCAACCCCTAAGCAGGAGAAGCCCTTTTAACGACCTTGTCCGTCGGAGTTGGAATGGCTATCCGCTTCGGGATGACTCGTTCAGGTATTGGAGGCTTCTTCATGGACCCACTGGAGCTCAGGCTTAGCCTGTTGAAGACTGATGCAGTAGACTTGGAATTGGACGGCCCATTGAGAGGGGCCGTAGTAGTGGTAAGTCAATCAAAGACCGACTTCTTCGGAGCTTCATGTGACGGTATTGGGACGCTGAAGCTTGCCGGTGGGATCATGGTCCTAAAGAACAGTCCAGTGGTGGCCTGAGTCACCTGTTCCACTGGCATAGCGAAGATGGAGGCCGCTTTGGACCCATAGGTCACTCCTCCAGCGAGGACGGAGTGGGAGTTGCTGTTGCAGTTGGTGCAGTTGGAAGCCATTTTCTCTAGACGGGAGCAAGACACCAAATCTTAGTACCTCAAATCCAGGGGCAACCATATTAAACCGCGATTCATTCGCGAACACGATACACAAAGTGTGGAGTGGAAAGAGGAAAAGGTCCCACCGGGCATGCCAGAATCTGTTCACCGCCGAAAAACGCGACCGGGACGTTGGGGCGTCTGGCCAGAATTTTGGGGGCAGATGCTATTTGTTTTTATCTGTCCACCTCTCTGAAGATGCCAAGTTGATTTATGGCACCGTATATTGAAGGTTTAGATAGATGCGGCTGTTGTAGCAGACTTCGTCAGATTCCCCCTCATGTACAAGGGGTTTTTAATTGTGGGGACGCTCTTACCTGCAGGCGCAAGCCCCTGCAGTTAATTACGCTACCGCATAGCGGTAACCACTTTCTCCTTCTCCAGATGGTCACTTCGTGTTTTTTTTAGTTGCCTGTGGATTGTATACGGGGACTAATTTATGTTATCGCCTGTAGGGTGTGGATTAGTCTAAATCCGTATTTTTCTTAGATTTGGGTTTGGGTTGGTTTAAGGATCGTTAATCTTGTTTTAGATTAAGATCAAATCAAACGTTTGTTGAGAATACGTTAGTCTAATTTTAGACTAAGATCTACTCAACAGGATTTTCTTTAGTTTATAAGGACATTGTGGTCCGTTGGGTTTAAGGACATCATAGTCCATAAGTTTAAAGACCTCATAGTCCATAGTTTAAAGACGTCATAGTCTATAGAGCTTAGTTTAGGGACGTTACGGTCCATTAGGTTTAAGAACATCATAGTCCATGAGTTTAAGGACATCATAGTCCATAGTTTAAAGACATCATAGTATATAGAGCTTAGTTTAGGGACGTTACGGTCCATTGGGTTTAAGGACATCATAGTCCATAAGTTTAAGGACCTCATAGTCCATAGATTAGAGACATCATAGTCTATAGGGTTTTGGTTTGGCGGTTTGGGGATGTGCCAAATGTTATTGGTTATTGGGACCCTCCATCTCTCTGAAGACGTTGAAGAATTACAACGACATGTATCAAAGGTATGGAGAGATGTACCCTCGAACCAATGTCCCGACTGTAGGAGAATGGGACGAACATCATTCTAGATTCCATCTGTTAGGAGCTCATTATCTATCTCTGGAACTGAGTTTGGATTTGGAGACCCTGAGCATGAGGAGCTCAATTGACGCTTCTCGGGGAATTTGGTCTGAGTTTGGCTAACATCGGCCTTTCGTAGTGTTAAACACTAGTATATACTTAGCGCTTATGTGCTCCCACGTGAGGTGCTTGAAATAGTGTTAAATACAAAAAATTGGAGGCGCTCGCGTGGGGTCACGTGAGACGCTTGAAGTAGTGTTAAACACTAAAAATTTGAGGCGCTGCTTCCTTGGGTTCTTTTTTGAGCGCTAAGCGCTATTGGGTCACGTGAGGCGCTGTAAGTGGAAACTACCTTTTGATTTACTCCCTTTCTATAAGTTCTAAGCACTACTTGGGGGGTCACGTGGGATCACGTCAGGCGTTGTAAGTGGAAACTGCCTTTTGATTTACTCCCTATCTATAAGTGCTAAGCACTACTTGGGGGGTCACGTGGGCTTACGTGAGCCAGTCTCAGTCGTCATCTTTTGTTCATCAAGGGTGTTCACGTGGGAGCACGTGATCGGTCGTTATTATGTTGTATGCCTATCTTTTTACGTGCATGGAGATTCTTAGTTTCGAGATTTTCAAACCCAATGTTTTGTAAGAATTAAATTCTTAGGTCTTAGTTTTTCTCTTAGGTTTGGGATCTGTATGGCAGAATCTCCTCGATGAGAATTAAATTCTCAACTTGTGAGAAAATCTGCTTCTGCAGATCTTTCATCATAAGGAAGAACTAAGTTCTTATATGAAGGGTTAAACCCTTGTTTTATCAGAGGAATTAAATTCCTATATACTTTTTGGGAGAATTAAATTTTCTGAACTTAGATCTTTCCCTAGGTTTTGGATCTGCATGGCAGGATCTCCCCGATGAGAATTAAATTCTCAACTTTTAGGGAGATCTGCTTCTGCAAATTTCAACCAAAGGAAAAACTAAGTTCTTTTTAGAAGAGTTAAACTCTTATGGAGGTGAAAAAAGGAGATGAGATATTCTCTGTGTTTCGTTCCTTTTCTTACCTAGAGTTTTTTTTTCTCTTTTTCTCTTTGAAGAAATAAATTCTCTTTTCTTTTCAGCTTACGAGGGGGTTTCTCTCTCTCTCTTTTCCTCTTTCTGTCTCTTTTTTTTGTATCTTTTCTTCTTTTGTTTTTTGTATCTCCTTTTTTTTGAATCTCTTGGCATCTATTTATAGGAGAACGAAAAGAATCAATTTGTTCAAAAAATCTCTTATTGAGAGATTTTGATTGATTTTATAATCAACCAAAATGATCTTTTAGATCAATCGGTGAATTTTATTCACCGTTGGATTTTTAATCCAAGGACTTCTGTTTTACAGAAGATATTTTTCACAAGATTAGGAAAATATTTCCCTATACAGAATCTTCTTCTGTAAATTGGTGATTTTTAATCACCATTGGATACTTAATCCAACGGTGCTCTGCTTTACAGAGCGCAATCTTTCTTGTTTAGAAAGATCTAAGGAAATATTTTCCAAATAGGGCTTTGATCCATTTTATTTAGAATTTAATTCTATTGGTTCAGAAGGCATAGGAACCCATCACGTGTAGCACGTGACCCTACGAAGCCAAGTCTATCAAATAGCGTCACGTGCTACCACGTGACCTTTTCTGGCCAATTGTTTGTTTTAAGAAGGCGCTTATATACTTTGTATATAAAAGGTCACGTGTCTGCACGTGAGGCTCAGTTTTAGCCTCAATTTCAGCCTTGCTTTATCAAGCACAGTGCCTTATCACGTATGGGCATGTGATGCTGCGTTTGGGGACTTTTCCTAGTGCTTTTATATTTATTATTCAGTTTTCATGATGGAACGATTGGCAATGGCTGAAATAGATCAGCAGTTCTGTGATACTCAGTTTTCACTTGCTGACAGATTTAGTACTTAGCTATGCTCCTTTCTACTTCTCTTTTCATTCCATACCACTGGTAATGCTGCTTTAGATCCTTGTACATCTTCGTGCCGCCGGGATTTACAGAATATGGGGAGCTATGAGTTTCTTTCATCAACTCTTCTCGAATGATGTCGTTTGGCACGCATAAATGACTCCCATGCCGTAAGGATCCATATTTTTGGATGATGAAGTCGGTTGGAAGACCATTTTCCACTTATTCTCGGATCTTTTGTAACTTGGCATCATTTGCTTGAGCTGCCTTGATCTGATTGATAAGAGTGGACTGGACTTATAAGTTCATCAAGAACAATGCGTTACATGGCATAACTACTTCAATCTTGAGTCCGTGAAGTTCTTGTTGTAGCTTCCACTGAGCGGTGAGGTTCATTGCTAAGGGCTGGCACTAAGTGCATCAGGAACTATGTTCACATTTCCAGGATGATATTGTAAGTTGATGTCGAAATATGCCATGAGTTCTAGCCATCTTCTCTGCCGAATATTGAGTTCTTTCTGAGTAAATGCATACTTCAGACTCTTATGGTCGGTGTATATATCTACCTGCTCTCCCAAAAGATAGCGATGCCAAATCTTGAGTGCAAAGATAACAGCTGCCAATTTCAGATCATGTGTTGGATAGTTGCGTTCATGAATTTTTAACTGTCTTGATGCAAAAGCCACAACCTTTCCATACTGATGCAGAACACATCTTAATCCCTTACCGGACACAATACAATATACATCGAATCTGCCAGATCGAACCAGTATTACGAGAATAGATGCAGAGGTTAATCTCGACTTGAGTTCTACGAAATCCTTCTCACATGCTTCTCACTATATGAATGCTTCGTCTTTACGTGTAAGCTTGGTCAGGGATGCTGCGATCTTTGAAAATCCTTCAATGAAGCATCTATAATATCCTGCTAAACCCAAGAAGCTTCTTATATCTTTGACTGAATTTGGTGTCGGGCACTCACTGACAGCTGACATTTTAGTTGGATCCACAGAGATTCCTTCGCCTGAAATGATGTGACCAAGAAATCTGACTCGGTCTAGCCAAATTTCACACTTGTTGTACTTGGCATAGAGCCGATGCTCTCGTAGTGTCTCTAGGACATTGCATAAGTGTTCGACGTGTTCTTTCCGATTCTTGGAATACACCAGGATGTCATCAATGAAAATAACAACAAACTTGTCTAAGTACTTACGGAAGACTTGGTTCATCAGGTTCATAAAAATGGCTGGTATATTAGTCACTCCAAATGGCATTACGAGATATTCATAATGGTCATAACGAGTCCTAAACGCTGTCTTCTGAATGTCGGACTACCTGATCTTTACTTGATGATAGCCAGAACGAAGATCCAACTTGGAGAAGACACAAAATTCACTTAGTTGATCGAAAAGGTCATCGATGAAAGGTTGCAAATACTTATTTTTAATTATCACATCGTTCAGTATCCGGTAATCCACGCACATCCGGTAAGTACCTTCCTTCTTCTTCTCTAGTAACACCGAGGATCCCCGACTTGAGGTACTTGGTCTGATCTAACCTTTTTAGGAGTTCGTCTAACTGGATACGGAGTTCTTTCAATCTTTCCGGACTTAATTGATATGGAGCTTTTATTACGGTTGTACACCGGGTTGTAAATCAATGTCAAACTCTAGAGCTCGGTCGGGAGGCAAACCTGCTATGTTTTCAGGGAATATATCCTCGAACTCTCTGACAACCTCTGGCTTCAATCCTTCCACTTGCAACGCTACAATCTCTGCTTTCTTTGGTTTTGCTCAGTAGATACTTGGCTCCAAAGTCTGGTCTCCACTTTTGAAATAGAATACTGGGTGATCTGGTATTTCAAACACTACCCTCCTATGGCGACAATCGATGGTAGCGAAGAAAGTTTTCAGCCAGTCCATTCCCAAGACCACGTCGAAATTTGGTATGTTCAGTACCTTAAATTCCGCATAGAATTCTTGACTGCAGATGACCAATGGACACAGATCGTATTCCAAGGTTGCTTTTAGAACGCCGTTCAACTGACATTCCAGCTGGATACGAGCGGCTTAACTAAGATGGCATAAGTTCTTACGAACCGTTGCGACATGAAGCAATGTGAAAGCCCCAGTATCGAAGAGCGGGAGTACAGGTAGGGTGGCTACTAAGATTGTACCTAAGTTGAATGGGATAGGTTTAGGTATAACAAGTAAAAATATAGATAGCTAGGAGTTAAAATGACTTGAAAGGAAAGAAGGAAGAGATTTACTAGTGATAACCTGACCCGTAGCTTTAGCCTCTTCGACCGACATAGTGAATGCTTGTCATCATGGCACGTTCCTCTGTGCCTGGTTAAACACGCGGCGTTGAAGTTGAACGGTCTAGGTGCGGGGAGGTGGAGCTGGTAGAGCTAACCGGTTAGGAGGAGCTTGGATCGCCGGTCTAACAGGGGGTTATTTGTCCCTCGGTTATGAAGACATGATCCGATTGTGTGAGTCGAAGACCCGTAAATCAAGCATAAGTTATTCGCCCTACGACAGTTCTTCACTAGATGCCATGTTCTTTTGCAGTAGTTGCAAAAGTCTGTCTTATTGTTAACGAACGAACCTCCTGGCCTCCGAGATAGTCCGTTGAAAGTTGGCCTGGAAGAGACCCCTCCTATAATCTGGTACACAGCGTTTCACACCGGCGGACTGCGACCTGGCCTTCTTCTTCACAACCACCTCCGGGCAGCCTTCAAAGCGAGTTCGTGGGTTGGGAAATCCCTGTAGCTAGTGAAAGTGTGTCTTAGCACCTCTACTAGATTTCCACATGCATCAAGTATGCAATTTTAAATAATCTAAAAGTCTAAGCTACACTAACCTAGAATCGAACTAGAGAATTAGGGTTAGATAGAAAGTAAACAAGTTTTACACTAAGTGAATAGAGAATACAACCTTTGTAGACCGGTCCTTCACTTCTAAAGCTCCAAGTAGTAGTCCCTTAGCTTCAAGTAGTGGTCCCTAGAACTCTTCTTAGGCTCCACTTGGTGAAAGGAACGAGCTTGCTTCGTCTTCTTCGAGGCCGAAGATGATCCACCTTGAACTTACTCTAACTCAAGCTACCTCTTCACTAATCAAGAATTAGTGAAGCAAACAAGCTAATCTTATGGGCTAGATGAGAGTAGGTTGATGAAGTAGGAATTTTGCTCACTTTAGAAATCACTTTCTCTTTATTTTCTTTAACTCAAGAAAACCAAGAAAGGAAGAAGACGATCTTAGGTGAGAAAAATATCATATGTTCAAGTGAGAGAGTGACCATGGTTTAAAGATAAGGATTAGGGTGAGAAAATATCTAGAGTATAACAAAATTAGTGGAATGAGTCATGGCTTCTACATGCTTCAACAAGCATCTAAGCCATGCTCATTTCCACCTCATTTTGATTTTACTCTAAATAATTAATTACCCTAATTATCTTTAGCCTCGGTGTGAGTCTCATACACCCATGTTCAATGTATCATCCACCATGACACAATAGAGTTTTATATATAAACAAATATATATATATATATATATATATGTATGTATATATGTATGTATGTATGCATGCATACATACATACATACATACATACATACATATATATATGTATGTATGTATGTATGTATGTATGTATATGTATGTATGTATGTATCATACACACACACACACACAGATATATGTATGTATGTATATGTATCTATGATACATACATACATACATACATACATATATATATATATATATATATATATAAAATCAAGAGAAGAAAATCTTTAGTGAGCATAATATATAAAATCAAGAGAAGAAAATCTTTAGTGAGCATAATATTAGTTAATATATATTAATATATCAAATATAAAAATATATATCAAATTATTAAATCAACACTTGATTCAATAATCCGGTCATATCATATATAACCGACTAATATCATTTATATGTATATCAATTTATCAAATCAACACTTGATTTAATAACTCGGTCATATCACATATAATCGACAACTTTCAATATATATAACATATCATTGAATCAACACTTAATTCAACAATCTGGTTATATCACATATAACCTAACCGATATCAAATATCGAGAGATTAGAATACGGTATCACATACTAGTTTTTAATCAAGCTCCCGCACATATCGCCATATGTGCCCTATTTCGTTTCGTTTGAGCTAGAAAATCTCTGTGTGGGACTCTAAAGACTTGTCAATACGCCAGCAGTAGGTAATGATCACATCAGTCACCTACAAGCCGTCAGCGGTACTAGCTGGACGTAACGGCTACCCAGGTATTGAGCTAATAGAAGATCAACAAGAAAACTTGTCGAAACTCCCGTGAAGCCTATAAGCAACACTTACCGTACAGTCTGGTCTCTTCGTCTGATATGTCGCATATTAAGTCTAGGGGTGGAATCGTTAGACCCCAATAACTTGTTAAGTCATGCCGATGTGTGGCCTATAACCGTTCGAGAAACTACTGATAACACTTACTAGTAAATCTCATCAGCCCTGGCCAGGGACTTGCTGTTATAGCCAATCGAGCATAGCGCAACATCAACTCCCTATACCGGGAGAGACGAAACCCCTCCTATCGTTCATTGCCTCCATATGACTCAGGACTGTACCCAAAATCCACATGTTTGCACGACTACTTTGAGCCGTAGTAAGGAGGAAATCAAAGCACAGCGGGAACCACACAAGACCCTATGACGATCTTGGGTCTACAGACTAGCCTGTATAAGTGTCACCAAAGAACTGCTATCAGACGATAGGTATTGTATCATCTAAGAGTTCTCGGCGGGTCCTGTTCGGTGTACCCATTCTCTAATGAGCACCTGTGTACAATATTTGATGTCAAATACCAATGGTTGTAGGATCAACCATCGCCCCCATACAGGGTCAAGAAACGTACACACTAGTCTACACTGGAATATCGATGCCCTGTCTTGATACTCTCTCGACTAGGAACACTTAAAGGATGTGCTTGCGGACTACACAAGCCTCACTAGTATGATCTGCATCATAGTCCTGATAGTCAAGCTAACATCCTAAGGGATTTATCAACTTGTATCAGAGAGATATAATAATATAAGTGCGCATGTTAAGATAAAGTGCAACCAGATAGCATACTATCATGTCGAGCAAGAAAGTCCTCTCTCTATATATGTCCAAGCATCCACTATAATAGACAATAATGATCTCTAGGGCATACATATGACTAACAATTTCCCACTTACACTAAGGCTAGTTGTTATAGTATCGCATACCCAACATCCCAAAAAGTCTCTCAAATTGGATCCGGGGGAGGGCCTTCGTGAGTGGATCCGCTATGTTGTCCTTCGTGTCAACTCTCCTGACCTCGATCTCCCAGCGATCAACTATCTTCCGGATCAGGTGATACCGCCTAAGAATATGTCTGGATCGCTGATGGGACCGGGGCTCCTTGGCCAAAACCACGGCTCCATTGTTATTACAATACAAAGGTATTGGATGCTCAATGGATGGAACCACACCAAGTTCAGCTATGAACTTTTTGATCCAGACAGCCTCTTTGGCAGCGATGTAATCAGCCTCCATCGTCGAGTCTGCTACGGTATCTTACTTGGAACTCTTCCAACATACCGCCCCTCCATTAAAGGTGAAGACAAAACCCGAGACCGACTTACTGTTGTCCTTATCACTCTGGAAGCTCGAATCGGTAAAAGACTCCACCTGGAGTTCTCTGTTACCATACACTAAGAATATCTCTTTAGTCCTTCTTAAGTACTTAAGAATGTTCTTCACAGCTGTCCAGTGGTTCTCCCCAGGATCTGATTGATACCTGCTTACCACACTAAGTGTGTAAGCTACATCCGATCTGGTACATAATATCGCATACATGATTGACCCAACTGCAGAAGCATAGGGTATCTCTTGCATGCGAGCCCTCTCCAAATCAGTCTTGGGAGATCTCTTTGGAGAGAGTGATTCCTGAACAAGCGGGTAAATTACCACGCTTAGAATCTTCCATACTAAACCTCTTTAGTATGGTGTCAATGTACCTGGATTGGGTCTATCTCTATAGATCTTAATCCCCAGGAAGTAGGAGGCATCACCTAGATCATTTATGGAGAACTTATGTTTAAGAAGAGCTTGACCGAGTGTAGCATAGGAACATCATTTCCTATCAAGAGTATATCATCCACGTACAATACGAGAAAGATAACCTTACTCTTTACAACCTTCTTGTATATACAAGGATCATCTACATTATTTAGGAAGTCAAACTATTTGACTGCCACATCAAAATAGATATTCCAGCTCTGCGATGCCTATTTTAATCCGTAGATTGATTTAAGCAGCTTGCACACCTTTCCGCTGCTCCCACTGTCTACGAAGCCCTCTGGCTGTGTCATGTACACGCTCTCTTCTAAATCACCATTTAGAAAAGATGTCTTGACGTCCATCTGCAAGATTTCATAGTCATGGTATGCAGCAATGGCAAGTAGGATCCTGATGGACTTAAGCATAGTCACTGGAGAAAAGGTTTCATCGTAATCGATTCCTGGTTGTTGACGAAAACTTTTAGCAACAAGTCTAGCTTTGAAGGTCTCAAACTTTCCATTTACACCAAGTTTCTTTTTAAAGATCCACTTGCTCCCAATAGGTTTTACCCCTTCAGGAGAAACTTCCAAATTCCATACTTTGTTGGTGTACATGGATTCCATCTCAGATCGCATGGCATCCAGCCATTTCACAGAGTCCCCACTTGAGATGGCCTGCTCGAAACTAGTTGGGTCATCATCTTCCATGATGCAATCCTCATTTCCACCGTCAATGAGAAAACCGTAGTATCTCTCAGGTGGATGAGGAACCCTACTAGATCTGCGGAGTGGCTGAGGTTCGTCGGAGACTATCGAATCCTCCGGTTCTAACAAATCATCAGCTGTAGTTTGTGTAGCTGGAACTTCTTCCAGTTCGACCTCATTATCACTAATTTCTTTCACAAGAAATTCCTTTTCTAAAAAGGTGGCATATTGAGAAACAAACACCTTTTGTTTCTCAGTATGGTAGAAGATATATCCATATGAATCCTTTGGATATCCCACAAACTTGCACAAAACAGATCTTGCCTCAAGCTTGTATGGATTTTGCCTTTTAACATAAGCCGGACAACCCCATATCTTAACTCATTTAAGATATGGTCTCTTCCCATTCCATATCTCATATGGAGTGGTAGGCATGGATTTGGTCGGAACCTTATTCAATAGGTATGCATCTATCTCAAGTGCATAACCCCAAAAGGAAATAGGTAACTCAGCAATACTCATCATAGAGCGCACCATATCTAATAGGGTGCGATTCCTCCTCTCCGATACTCCATTATGCTGCGGTGTATACAGAGAAGTAAGCTGAGAGAGAATCCCATTCTCTTTTAAATAGTCTCGGAATTCCGTGCTCAAGTATTCTCCTCCCCGATCAGATCGTAGCATTTTAATACTTTTACTCATCTGATTCTCAACTTCGTACTTGTATTCCTTGAATTTTTCGAAAGCTTCAGATTTGTGTTTCAACAAGAACACATGTCCGAATCTTGAGAGATCATCGGTGAATGTAATAAAGTATGAGGAACCATTCCTAGTATGCGTAGACATAGGACCGCATACATCACTATATATCAGTCCCAAGAGTTCGGTAGCTCTTTCTCCATGTCCAGTAAACGGAGTTTTGGTCATCTTGCCTTTGAGATATGACTGAAAAGTTTCATAAGATATAAATTCGAACTGATTCAAATATCCATCTTTATGCAATTTAGCCAGTCTTGTCGCATTGATATGACCAAGTCTACAATGTCGCAAGAAGGATTCGTTCATTTCTGAACTTTTCCTCTTATGTGTGTTCTGTATATTTAGAACTGTAGTTTGATTTAGAACGTATATACCGTTATACAACGTACCAAACCCAATCAACACTTGATTTAAGAAAATGCTCATAACATTTTTCTCTAATACAAAATTATATCCTTCTTTATCTAATAAAGAAATTGATATTATATTGCACATCATTTTTGGTACGAAATAACAGTCGTTCAAAATCAATGTATTACTATTTGGTAATACAAGGTGATATTCGCCAACAGTTTTGGCCGCAACAATTGCACCATTCCCTACTATGAAAGATTTATCACACTTTTCCAGTTCTCTACTTCTTCTTAACCCATGTAACATATTACAAACGTGGGATCCTGATCCGGCATCCAATACTCAGGACATAGAGTATACTGGAACAGTTTTCGATAACGAACACACCCGAAGAAAATGCATCATCATGCTCTTTCTTCGTTCGGGTTGCGTGGGAATCCTGATATTTCCCTATTCTTTACTCAGACTTATGACAATCATAAGATAGAGCAGAACCAACGTTTCTCAGCTTAGTATAATAAGCGGGTTCGGTCAATACATCCATATTATTATCTTGATTAAGGCGTGTCATGGTCGCTACCTGGAGAGGGAGAGAGAAGAAAACAATTTAGCGTGCGCTCTTACAAAATTAGATTGGTTATTATCTTATCTAATCATGATGGCACCCACTGTTTTTATCAAATCTTCCTTCAAACCCTAAAAGGTAAGATTAGCCGAGATTAATTACACCCTACAAGTTCGCCAATCGTTCAGCCAGGCAGGTATTGGTACTCCGAGGGAGTCTCTCCATATTTTCGCATAGAATTAATTAAATAACCCCGTTTTTGCAGGGGGATAACCCCGTTAACACCTTTCTTAGACACCTACTGGATCAGCTAATTATAAAGTGAAAAACTCTCTCAGGAGTAACTTTTACTCGCAGTGGGTATCGAGATCCAACTATCTCATAGAAGGTATGCAATCTCATTGCAAATTTCAACACTTGAAATTCCCAATATCTGTTTTTACCCTTAGCGACTTATGACCTTGGCTATGGTCAACAAATCATAAGCGCTAGCCAAGTTCAACCCGTCATTTCTTGATTGAATTAAACCCACCCGTACGACCCATGGCTATGGTCAACAAAGCTGTACGACTATCCTAATCCAATTGCATCATATGCTACAGATAAGCACTAATCAGCTACCGTACACTACGCCTTGACTATGGTCAACAAATGCAGCACGAATACTAAATAGCACTTATCTGAAATGACGGAGGGCTGCGACTGGTTTTGAATAAAACCTTTAACGTAATGAACTTGATATCGTTGTAGAATCTAGTGATTTGAAAATGAGTGGTTTAAGCTCCGCTTTTAAAATCGAGTAGTTTTCAAAACAAACCGAGTGGGCTGTAGCATTTGCTAGCTTTTGCTAAAGAGGTCATTTCCGGTGAAGAGATTTTGGCTCTTTCCTCATCGAATGAGGTGCTGGATATTCATAAAAGAATACCGCTTTGTAAAGCAATAACTAGAGCTACCTTTTTGAAAATTTTGATTTTACAACATCTTTAGGTTTCTTTTCTTTTCATCAGAAGTCCCATCATTTATGTTTCCTAAACATCACAGAAGAAACGGAAATAGAACGTACGCTTATGCCTTCCGCATTCGCCACGGGGTCCTGTCATGCACCGTTAGGTTACTTAACTAATGGCAAAGCGGGGGTTGGACTAGCGCGGGTGCAAAACATAAGCAACGTTTATTATATATATCATATATATAGCATTCGTCTCACGCAGTTATATGATCTCATCACAAAACTCAGGCAGCAGAAACAAACATATGAAATATAGGATATATCAGGAGGTCCGTGTTTTAAATTAAGCCAGTAATGGAAAATACGGATTCCACGGTCGTGATGAATAGCCAAACCCACATCCCTAGACCCCTACGAGAGTGGCAAGTGACCCTGCCAATTCTAGAGTTAGGAGACCCGGTCTCGACTTCTCGAGATTGTCTCCCACTGGACTCTAGAACCCGGTTACTTGTGCTCCCCTTCTTAGGTCTATCCTAATGCGGAAAAGTAAATAATATACATCAATGGTGATATCATCCTCAACCTGGAAGTGTCACAATAAAAGAATATTACATACAACTTTTACATGAATGAAAATAGAAAAACTCCTATCTCATGCAAAAAACCCCGATTATTCAATCACGACGATCCAATATAACATATCACAGCAACACATAACATCACATGTCATCAACGTAAGTAAATATGCATATCCCGGATGTCATTGACGTATAGCAACCAGATCGGGGATACACCACATATTACACTTACGGTCGCAGAAAAGAAATGAAACTACAATAATTAGAATCCGTAACAAATCTTAGACATCATAAACCGGAATATCTCATATCTCGAATTTCATGCTAACACTATAAACATTGCATTTAAGTCTTCAATTGAAAACACTTTTCAATATCGGTCGGGTAATTCAACAGGATTCCCAATTAAATGATCGAATACTCGTTGGGAACTTTAGTAGATTGCCGCACCCCTGATGTCGTTAATGAAGTGCACTTAGGCGAAACACTGTGGCCACGAGCACCCGAGTGGATGCTTTTCGCTACGGTGTTCTCCTACAGTCACTTGGTCGGGGCTATGGGGCATGGCTATCTAGTAGTGTTTTCTGGTGACTATCCACGTACAATACGAGATTGCGACAAAGTTTTGATCCGATTCAAAACTCTGTGGCAATCGATCAAAAGAGACTAAAACGTGAGATTTACAAAACAAACTAGTTTTCACAAAACTAATTAATGTGGATTCCAAATATTGTATCACATATTATATATATCTAGACGATGTTAGATATTTTGATCGATATCTCAAACACCCACAGATCATAGAGACCTCAACAACTTGAGTCTCATTAAAAACACCCAGAAAGTGCCAAATTACATAATGGAGCAGCACAAGAAAATTGAGTCCCTAACTCATCAATCATGCCGTAGAACCGCGGCTAAACCCATGGTTATGCCGGGTTGCGTGGCCAATTGGTTTATTTAGGCCCTCATATTTCTTGGGGATCCATAAAAATCCCTGCACAATTTTCTGCATATTTTTAATCCGTAAAATATCAACTTTTGAAAATTTGGACAGAAACTATGTTTTTAGGGTTTTGAAAATACCGATCAAACACTTTAATGTCGTTTAGACCAAACATAATGCTCTAGGTTGGCTCTGATACCATGAAGTGTGTCTTAGCACCTCTACTAGGCTTTCACATGCATCCTAGTGTACGGAAACGGTGACGTAGCAGGCCACAACGTATTTACTAAGAAATAAATACGTTAAGCGTAATTAAGTAATATATGTAAAATGCACAAGAATGACAAGAGATATAAAATAAACGACTTTTATTAACATTCATCTTTATATACAACTGTTTTGAAAAGGAAAGATACAATGATATAAAGCAATGTCTAAACAGTGGCATACAAACTGAAAGTAAGTACAAGGAGAGCTAGAAGTCCGGCTGGGCAGTGAGCTGGTCCAAGTCCTCCTGACCAGGCTCGATCTCCTGAGAGTTCGGTCCTCCTGATGAACATTCCAAAGAAAGAGATAAGCAGGAATGTCGTCAGCGAACTAGCGCTCAGTAAGTCCTAAAATAAAGAATAGAATATAATAAGTAATGTGAAATGAAACTGGTAAGTTGTACAGGTATATGCTTATTATTCTAACGTAGTTGTTTGTAGTTTGGTACAAAAGGTATTTGTGTATACGAGAGAAGTTCATCTTATCCCGTGGACGATAGTAACATGTAGTACAATTCCCCGTTAAAACCCACGGGACAACGACACGAGAGTTCATGTAGGTGTATTTTATGTGACCATCTCGTGCCACGTTAATACATTCTGTACCAATATACCCCGTTATCCCCGCGTAATGTACTGTATAGAGTATATTTACAAGTCTTGACGAAACCACGGATATAAGTTGTTCAAGTAGTCAGGTTTAGAATGTAATCATGTATTCAAGAAGTCATGTCAAGTTATAACCATGGTTCGGTCAAGTCAAGTATTCAGGTTTGATATTGATGTTTGAATTCAGGTATTCAGGTTCATGTTCAAGTATTCATGTTAGACTTTGGATTCATGTTTGAATTAGACTCTGATTTGAGTTTGGATTCAGGTTTGAGTTAGACTCAGACTGAGTTAGACACTTGTAACTGATTTAGATCCTAAATTAGGTTCGGGAGTCATCGGTAACTGCTGCACATGGATGACAGGATTTATGACTTTTTCCAAATAATTTCCATTGACAACTCCGTTATGTTGCCTACCATAAATAGGCAAGCACTCACTTTCTCCGGCTCTCTGGGGCTCAAGAGAATTGATCCCACTTAAACCTATATTTACTAAAGTTCTTAAATATTATTTTATATGACTCGATGGGGTTTTATGAAAAATATTTTAAATAAAATTTCAAAATAAATCTCGAGAATTTATTTATATTATTTAGGGGTTTTATGGATATGAATTTTAAGAATTTGAGGTATTTTAGTAATAATTTCTTAGCTCAGAAAGTTCATGGTATTTTATTGTAAAACTTGTCTTTTGTTGGTATCTTGATGGTATTTTAGTGAAACTTGTAATTCTTTCAATTAAAAAAATGTAAGTTTATTATATTTTGAAAATATATGGATTTGTAATTTTTATATAATTATTAAAAATTAAATTTATTTAATTAGAAAAAATGTGTTTTTCTTAAAAACCGTATTTAAAACCTTTCGAGACCGAATGCTCCATGAGGAGGTCTGCATCTCGCTCTACTAGCCCAAGGATGTGTGATAATCCACACCATCCAATAGCGGGTCCCTTAAAGAGAGTTGTAGAGGTATAACCGCAAAGGAATTTAAAATACCGTTTTAAAAGAAAACCGTTTTAAAAGTGAGTGGTATTTTAATGTAATATTTTCTTTGTAACCAAAATTCACACAAAAAGCATCGTGCTATGGAACAAGAGTGCATGTGAGGGGTAGGTCGTTATCTCGTGAAGTTTTCCTAAATGTATGTTTTAACAAAACAATAAAAGATGATATTTAAAGTTCATGGTATTTAAATGCAAAACTTAAATTAAAGTTATTTTACATGATATTATTGGTTCAAATTTATTCTAAATATTCATAATTAAGATTACAAGTATTGTGTAAGAATTTGGATGAACAATATGTAAGAAAATGGGAGTTTTTAGGGTTTAAAAAATAGCTATCGATATTAACTCCGCTTACCAATATACGTTTTAAAATAAATTTTTAAAGAAGAGGAATAAAGATTGTAAGGGACTTACTAGTTAGGAGGTTTAAAGAAAGATTGAAGGAGGAGGGATGAGTATCTTAGCATCGCGAAAGCGCCGGAATAGCTTCGATTTTTTGCCGGAAGTTGACCGTTTGCTAACTCCTCTTTACTCCACTTGTACTTAAAGAATTTTTGAGAGTTTTGGCTAGAAATTTCAGAATGATACTGAACCAAATTGTGGGGTAGTATTTATAGTAGAGAATTAGGGTTTTGGAATTAAAAATTTGGATTAAAAAGCATTAAAATTTGGTTTAATGGTGAAATGAAAGGTCTCAGTTTGATTGCAGAGCAATCAAACAGTGCAAGGGTGTTAGGGGTGGGGGAAGAGTCAAGTGTGCAAAGCCCGGGCGTCATTGGCCTCGGTTGAACCGTCGGTACTGGCCCATTCACTATTTTCGTCGGCTGATCTAGGGCTTCATGCCTCTGGATTTGTGCCACGTGTACAACTCAGTGTTTACTCCATTTTCCACATGTTTGATTTTTCCGACTTTTCATTTTTCTGTGTATTACACGTGTAAACTTTTGGGTTTCTAAAAAGGTAAAAAGAAAAATCAGAAAAATAATGTGTCTGATGAGGATCGAACACAAGGTCTAGGTCACAGTAGTACAATGGCTTTATCGGTGAGCTACAAGTGGCTTGTAATGCCCCATGCCCTAGTACAGATGGTATTGTCCGTTCTGGATTTGTGCCACATGTACAACTCAGTGTTTACTCCATTTTCCACATATTTGATTTTTCCGACTTTTCATTTTTCTATGTATTGCACGAGTAAGCTTTTGGGTTTCCAAAAAGTTAAAAAGAAAAATAATGTGTCTTATGAGGATCGAACACAGGGGCTACGTGTAACGTTTTAAAAATCGTTTAGCTTAATTGTCCGATAATTAGTAATACAATACGTGTTTTCCGTAAAACCTAGTTATAATTATTTTTCCACATAAACACAATTATACCTACTTTAATTATGTAATGGTTTATGTATGGGTGTTTTGTCAGTTACTTATTTAATTGCGAGTTTATTTAATTATTTTCTTTAAGTATTTATTTTAAACATTATTTTAATCATGCACTTACACATTTAATTAGTTTTAATTACAAATTAGTAAAGGTTAATTACATATTAGTGCACCATGACAACTTAACACTTAGTTGTGTAACATGTTTTTCTTACTAAATTTTGTCAAGGGTTCTAGATAATTATAACAACTCCAATTCTTGTGTACATAAAATTGATTTAAAATAAATGTATACTTGGGGTATTTACTTTTCCTGTGAGTAATATAAGTATTTAATTTACTTTTGAACTGCAAGAAAGAGCTTGTAGCTTATTCGTAAGACCTTGCACTGCTGAACCAAAACTCCAGAGTTCAAATCCCATCAGCCACATTATTTTTTTAATTAGTTTTCTCTTAATTTTTTAGAAGCCCAAGAGTCTACACGTGCATAACCCGTAAAACCAAGAGTTGCATATAAAACAAACGAGTTCACGAGGTAGACCAAACGACAGGGGACACGTGGCGGGAAGACTCGGCCTGACTCGGTCAAATCGGGCCGGTGACGCGGCTGACTCGGCAGTCGCCGCCGGGTCGACTCGGCCGAAACCCTAATTTTCTTCTTTTCTCTATGACTCTTGAACTTCCCCATAACATTTGTATTGTTTAATTTCCCTGCATATTTACAGAGCAATTTAAATCACACCATTAATCCATTTTAATACAATTTTTATCACACCCTTTCATTTACCCTAAACCCTAATTTTTCCAATAAATACCACACTTAAACTCACCTCTCCTCACTTCTAAATCTCTGTCCAAACTCTCAAGAAAATTCCCTAGAATTTTTGTGTGCAAGTGGAGTTAGCGAAGGGCGAAACTCCGGCGAACTTCCGATGACGTTCCGAGGAGATTCCGACGACGAAACGACGCACCAGCACCACCTACTTCTTTCTTTTCCTCTCCTCTCCACTATAATCCAGTAAGTCCCTTCTCCCCCTTCTCTTTATTATTCTAAAAACTTATAATTCTAAAACCCGACGGAAGTAGAGTTAATCCGACTTCCGATTCGGTTTTTCCTTAAAAATCATATTTTTCTTAAACACAATAATACCAAACTCTCACATCATGATCATTAAATATTAACAAAACATATTGACAATTTTCATATCAAAACAATTTATATTTCAATTTTTATAGCACTTTTACAGAAAAATACCTTACAGTTTAGTTTCGACATAAAACATCATTACCCCTTGCTATACCTTTAGATAGTTCACGAGGTAATGACATACCTCCTCACAACACAAATATCTAACATAGCACGATGATATTTGGGAACATAGATTTGGGAAAATACAATTTTACACAAAACTACCTCCGACTTATAAAAACCTTTTTTCTATAAGATATGTATTTTTAACAAATCTTTGTAATGCGCCGCTACAACCCATTTCGGCAAACCCGTTCGGGATGGTGCGGATTATCGCACATTCTCGGGCTTAGTAGTGCGAGATGCAGACCTCCACAAGGAGCATACCGTCTCGAAAGATTAAAAAATACAATTTTCTTTAGAAAATATGATATCTATTATAAATAAAACTTATATTTTTAATAAATAAATATATATGTAATTAATATCAAAATATCTATTTTTAATATTTATAATATTCCACAGTTCCAAAATTCAAGAAAAACATCTCATTTACAAGAAAACACCATACAACTCCAATATTACAAATAAATACCATATATTATGAAATTAGGTTTTATTCACTAGAAATGTCACAATGATAAAATATACATCAATAAAAACTCTAAAGACGATAAAAAAATACTTAGGGTGTATTTTGAAAATTATACAAAATTATTTTTACATAAAACCCCTTCAAGTTATACTAAATTACAATAAGGACTTTAATAAACATAGGTTTAAGCGGGAACAGTCTCTTGAGCCTCAAGGATCCGGAGATATGGGTGCTTGCCTATTTAAGGTAGATAACTTAACAAACGGTGTTATCAACACGGTAATCGTCTTTGAAAAATACACAAATCTTGTCGTCCATGTACAGCGGTTATCGATAACACCAAAACCTAATCCAGGATTCAATTTCTTTTCTAATTGTCTAACTCAGACCGAGTCTTAATATAATCAATCTGACTTGAATAAGATTCAAGTATATATAACAATTCAATATGAATCCATATATTCAATCTGTTCAATCTATCAATCTATATAACTTGACCGAACCAAACCATGGATATACATCCATCTACATGATTCTCCAGTTACATCCATTTACTGATATCATGGTTTCGGCAAGTCATCCATCTATACAATCTATAATACAAGTCAATACAATTTACAATACAATACAATCAAGATATCGCGGGGTTTAAAGGGTAGATTCGTACGGAAGGTGTTAGAAATGGCACGAGACTGCAACCATTAAGACACCTAACCTGAATTCAATTGTCGTTGTACCACAGCTGAACGGCTCCTTGTATTCTGTCCACCGTAGTCTCTGGTCTAACGAGACTCCTCTCGTATACACTGGCCTCTTCTGTACCAAGTTACAAACAACAACGTTAACACTAAATACAACATTATAACAATATAATACCACTTTAAAAGTTACACTCTCTCTCTCTCTGTCTATTCTACTTCTCCCTTATCTTTGGGACTTACCGAGCGATTGTTCGCTGACGACATTCCCTCTCTTTCTTCATTGGAATGTTGTCAGGTGATTCGGACCTTCAGGAGATCGAGCCCACCAGCGAGGACTTGGATCATCTAGCCTTCGACCCGGAGCTCTAGATACTTGTACATTTCATTTCAGTACTTTCCATTTCTGTTATGCCACTGTTTAGGCATTGATTTTCATTCTATGTATTTACTTTTCCATGTACTGTAAAAGAATGTTAATAAATAAAGTTGTTGTTCATTACATTTGTTTCTTGTATATATTTATTTTATATTGCTTAGTTATGCTAAGCGTATTTACTTCTGAGTAAATACGTAGCAGCCTCGTCGCGTCCTCTGCTCGTGTACTGGGAAGCGGGGCGTGACAATAATTCTAAGCAAATTAGAAAATGAAATGAAATAATAAATGAGAAATGAAAGATTAGATGTTTATGTGTGTGGGGGGTATGGTTACCTCTCTCTCACACTCACACTCACTCACTCTCCCCCTCTCATTTTGGCCAAGAATTCCCAGCAGCCCCCTCCCCATTTCTCCATCTCCTTTTCATCTCAAAACCCTTATTCTCCCATTAAAAATCCACAAAAAACCCTACTAATTCCTAGTTAAATCTTCACCAAAATTCCCTTGCCTAAACTAGCTTGGATCTTGAAGCAAGATAGCATTTTTGGATGGCAAAGTTAGCAAGTTAGATCTCCAAATTGTTGAGGTATAAAGCTTAACCCAAATGGTTACTTTGTTGATTAATTGCTTTAATCTAATTTTATTTAGGTGTTAAAATAGTTTTATTTTCAAGATTAAGTTTTAAAGAGAATGGTTTGGATTAAAGTTAGGGTTTTTACCACTTAATTAAGTTAGCTAAGTGTATTTTACTATCTAGTGGCTTTACAAATCTAATCTAGTTAATTACCTTGCTAAAGTGGATTTTGATTATCCTAATTAAGTGTTTATGCAAATAAATTTGTTGATTAGTGTGTGTGTTTGTGTGAGATTATATTTAATTAAGTGTTGCATGGTTTGAGTAGAATATTCATGTACGATTAGTGGCCACTAGGTTGCTAATCCATCTAGTTTGCACTAAAATAGCTTAAGGTTGCTTACTAAGTTTTTAAAAGAAAATGGTTTTAATTAAATTTGAGGTTGTGATGATCTACAACCTATTTCCTATAATATTTAGTGTGATGTAAATGCGCGATTAGTACGATCGGGTTCTAGGATTGGTGGTTGCCATGTATAGCGACCCCTAGTTGTGATTTTGGCGATGTCGTGCGCGTTTTGTGCACCAAATGCACGCGCGTCTAGTTAGTGCGCATTGATTATCTTGTATCGTTGTGTGTCCACGTCTATTTAAATATTTAACCTCATTTATACTATTTGTGTGATTCTAGGATCAGTTGCGGAGACGTCGGACGCAGCAAGGAAAGGAAAGGTTGTGATTGGATCAGATTAGCCGAGGCGTCCCGGTGAGTGGATGTACACATCCATGGAGGGATCTTCTGGGTGGCGCAAAGCGCCCGATAGTTAGGATTTTTAGTAGTTCTTGCATCTATATGCGTAGCCTCAAAGCATCCATAGCATGGCATTGCTTCTTCTTACACATGATGTTATTACTTAGGACACTTGCACCATTACCATTGGTTCATGCCGCACGTGCACAATTTATGCGAACACACACGCCATTGGTAATTACTATGTCACGAACACTATAGAACTTGCTTAAATCAGTAGGTAAGTATTTGCATCATATATGATACGTAAACTTGTAGTTGTATATTCATTTCATCAGTATGGATACGCAGGATTTCAAGTCATATATATACCTCATTGCATCATCATTCATACATGGTTTTCTAGTTATACATCGCATGGCATATTATTGATATCATAGACATTCATCATTACCGACATGTTCATATATTGTGATTTGATTGAATGAATTTCTCGTTGTGTATGTTGGAAAATTATGTGTAGAAATCACAACCAAAAATATTTTGACCGCAATCAATAACAGTGTCGGATGTAGCGCGTTAGTAAGTGCGGATCGTCCACAGGGAAAGTGTAATTGTTCGTCTTTCGAATTAGATGAGTCGAAACTTTAAGGAAAAGAAAAGAAAACAATTCATGATTTATAAAATTGCATTTCAAGAAAGAGAAAAATCTAGATCTAAGAAAGCATTAAAATCAAAAAGTGATAATTTGGGATGATTTCCAACCAACAATCAAGATTCGAAATGTAGCTCGTAGGAGTAGATCGGATCTATAGATGTGATGAGATCTAAAGATTTCATGTTCTTATCCATTAACGAATTGATACTAGATCGATGATGATTCGTCGAGGTTAAGGATCTCGCGAAGAAGCTAGGGTTTCCTCGTCTTATCCTTTGTCCATTCAATGAATCTCAATCAAATTCTAGTTTCTAGTTAATCAAATGATCAATCGTTGTTCCCTAGTTTTGAGTGAACACAATCAAGAGAGGATCATCCCAAAACTAGGTCATCGATCATTTGAATCACAAGAATTTACAATCGTTATAAGATTTAAGAATTGTAAAAGAATCTAAATCATCATCATTCTATTGATCGTCACAACTCCTATACGAGCGGAGTTTACTCAAACATCATAATAACAAACGCAATCACAAATTGAGATCGAATCATAATGTTGAATCAAAATATAAGCAAGATATAGAAATTTCACCTTTATTTATCGACAAATTTCGTTACAACTCTTTTGAATTTACAAAAGGAAGGAACTAGATCGTCGATTTCGGCTTCGCTCGGCTCCTTGAGTCGCGGATCAGCTTGGATCTCTTGCTCGATTGAAGATCGGCTCCGCTCCTAAAAGGTTGAAGGCTCTCTTGCTTGAATGGTACTCGGGATCTTGATCTTGATTTTGAATTGGAATTAGGGTTTGGCACAAGTCGTGTCACTCAACTTGTGGGTGGAAGATGGAGAGATTCTTGAACAACCTCAACCCTAGATCTAGGCTCCTTTTTATAGACCATCAAAACCCTAGATCTACGATTTCAAATTTGAATTTCCCTCCAAAAGTTTGTTAAAGAGAGCCTTCTAGAAATAGTTTGTTAAGCCGAGCCTTCTAGATGCGCCACGTGGAGCTTCTGGGGTCTTCTGGAAGCTTGGCCGTTATCATTAAGCACATGGGAAAAACCACGTCACTGATGACGTCATCACGCCGCGGATCCGCGGTGCAAGAGGGCTCCCGCCGCGGATCCGCGGCGCTTCTGAAGCTTTGAGGCTTGAATCTTTAACTGTGGACTTGGGCTGATATTTGGGCTTTTGTCTGATATTTTAAATTTTATTTGGCCTTCTGTATCACTACCAGATCTTACATCTTGGAGTTGGCGTATCTTTTATCAGCTCTTTTCCCAATTTTGGGCTTTGCTTCTGGAATTTCCTGCAGAGACTCCAAGACAAGAGTTGCGCTATACAAGACTGATGCGATGCCATGATAAACACACAATTTCCCTAAAAGTGTCGGTTTTAAAGTCTAACACATGCAGTCTGGTATTTCTGAGATGTTTTGCTAATATGTGCTGTTGCGCCACGGCAGCGCCCCGGCCGTCTATCCGAGGCCAAAATGCGGAATCAAAATTTTCTTAACTTTTAAACTGGCGCTACCGCGGACAATAAACCCGGATCGTAACCATTAACCGATACTAGCAATCAAGAGAAAGGGTGAGAGATATACCGAGTGATCCGAGTCCTCCGGTCTTCTCGTCATCGTCCCAATCTCCCGCGAAAACTCCGGTCGTCGCCTCGTTGCCGGAAGGGCACCACATCGTCTGCATCTTTTACGGGCTCCCACTTCAATACCGAGGCAACTCGGGCACGAAGCTGGCAAGTCAACGTGCCCAAGGTTTGCTGTAGAATGTAGTGTAGAATGCGCTTTGTCTCAATGGGGTTTGTAGTTGCCTTGATGGAGGAATGGAGTTAAGGAAAAATGGTGCTTTCATTTTTCCCAAAACAAGAAGAATGAGGTGAAGAAATATGTGTCACACAAAATTGGAAATTTCTCTCATCCTCCTCTCAAATGTGGCCGGCCATTCATACAAGGAAATGGTGGAGGGAAATCAAAACTAATCAAGGGAGGTGAGTGTAGGAGAAAAGAAAAAGTGACCACAACATAAAGCAAAGAAACATCAACCATGCTTATCACTTCTATTCACATCAAATCTCATTAATGCAAAAACCATCATGAAAAAGCAAGGATGCTTATCCTATCATAATGAATACATTTGCAAGAAAAACCCCACCACAAATGTTATTTGCACAATTGCAAATAACCCCCTCCATCGGAAAAGTCCGGCCGGGAAAGAACAAAGGAAAACCGGCCGGAATGGAATGCAAACTGGCAACTCCAGAAAACTGGTCCCGTAATAAATTACAGGAAAACCCCGATACTGTACATACACACCCGCATCTGTATTCCGTCCGGATACAAATGCAAATAGACAAAATCTACACAGTACTATACTAGGATCCGGCTTAAACCAAAGCCGGCTAGTAATATCCGTCCGATCCTGATCCGTGCAATACCGCACGTATCTGATCGAACCCTGCCATATATCTATACGGCCTCTAGTACAAACCGTCCGATCCTGATCCGTGCAATACCGCACGTATCTGATCGGACCCTGCCATATCTCCATACGGCCTCTACAGCGTTTCGCCCGAAAGCTGAGTAACTGAATGTGTGGTGGACTCTAAAGACTCGTCAATACAATGGTTGTGGATTTAACCACTAGCACGTCAGAGGTATAAGCCGATACATGACGGGCCACCAGCTATTGACCAAAAGGGATGTCGATGAGCGAACTCATCCTGACACCCCACTGAGCCTGTCAGTGACAATATCCGTACAGTCCGGTCCGTTCGTCTATGAGCATCGCATGTCGGGCCTAGGGGGTTGGTGAAAGTCAGACCCCCAAAAGCGGCACAAGTCGTGTCGGAGTGTAGCCCAGAACGCCCTGAGATACTACTGGAATTCCTACCAGTAAATCTCCTGCCTCGGCCGAGGGCTTTGCGTAATGGCTCTCCTAGACACAGCGCGACCTCACCCCCAATACCGGGAGAGACGAACCTCTGAAGATCCGCTCACTGCCTCCATGTGGCTCAGGACTGTACCCAACTAAAACCTGTTTGCACGACTCCTTTGAGCCGTGGTAGGGTAGTAATCAAAGTACAGTGGGAACTCACACGAGACAAATGACGATCCCCAGGTCAATGAACTAACCTGTACACATGTCACCAAGGAACTGCTATCTGACGTCAGGTATAAGACCAACTAGCATGTTCCAGGCGAGTCCTGTCCGGTGTACTCATAACCCAATGAGCACCTGTATACATCTTAGGTGAACCAACTGACACCAGTGGCTTGTAAGACCGGCCACCGCTCCTCGTCGGGGTCTCGACTGTATACACTAGTCTACTCTGGAGAATCGATGCCCTATCTCGAAACTCCCACGACTAGGGACCTTTTAAGGATGTGCTTATAGACCACCAGCTCTCACGTATATGATCGCCATCATACTGCTGGCAGTCAAGCAAGAATCCTAGGGGCTCTATCAGCGTGCAATAGCGACCTGTAAGGTCACCTGAAGCAATACACGATGATAAAGGTAAACCAGATAGCATACTATCATCTCGAGTAAGACTTTCTTACCGGGATAGGTCTTCCCTCAATCATTGCAATCACGTGCCTGTGATCCAATAATTGACACTGAGGGCATTATCTCCAACAATCTCCCACTTGCACTCAAGGCTAATTATTGCGATGTCGCATACTCACAGCCCTTGTGATACCGAACACCCAACTCCTCTACTAGTCAGTCTCACAAAACTCGTTTGCGAAACTATTGCGTTCGAGGAATAGCCTCAGTGAGTGGATCCGCTGTGAAGTTTCTTTCTATGTCTCTCTATATCTCAAGTTCGCAGAGAAAACCATCTCCCGAAATGAGCAATACCTGTCTTAGAGTATGTCTGGATATCTGATGGGACCTAGCTCATAAATGAACTCCAAATCCAAACTTCCTAGACTGTATCGATAACTGAACTTAATCAGTACCCAGCGCCATGCCTCCCTCAGTATTGCCTTGGACCACCTGTCCAAAATACTGGCCCTCGGTAGAAGGAGAAAATATAACTCTGACAGCCACTCTGCCATCTATGTCACCTTGGAAGCCTGGAGTGACAACCGTCTCCTAAAAGAGGCTGTCGTTATCACATCCCTAGAACATCAACTTATGTTCTAAAACTGCTTCCGACTGTTTCTCCAGGATTGGATTAATATCAGCTTATTGCAGCTACTGCAAGAACAACATCTGGTGTGGTACTTGACATCTCATGATTGACTCAATTGCCTAAGCAAGTGATCTGTCAATCATGCGTATCCCTCTCCCCTTTAGTCTGTAAGACACCTTTAGAGAGGGTGACTCCATTACCTGCAGGTGTACTACCGTGCCAGGAGTCGTCCATTCTAAATACTCATAGAATGCTGTCAAGGTACCCAGATTAGGAAACCACCCAAATCTAGATCTAAAACCATAGATCTAGTAACCAGAATGTCTGATATAATATCCAAGTCCTGTGTGGAGAAACCACTGTGTGACAACCAAAGTATAACCGATCGTATTATAGGAGTTTCCTTTCCTACTCTGTGTATGTCATCCAAAACCAGGACATCACACCCTACTACCTTCTTAACAGATCCATCCCCTATTCTGATGACGTCAAACCTATGACTGTCACATCAGAAATAGATGATCTATCTCCGCTATATCTGCTTTAGTCTATAAATAGACATAAGCCTGATGTCCACCAATGCTTCCGCTGCTCCCACTGACTACGACAACCCTCTGGCAGAGTCATATAGACGCGCACTTCTAAAGCTAGTTTAGAACGACGCTATACTCATCCTCCTGCCGGGTCTCGCAGCCTGGAACAACAACAATGGCAAGTGTGGGTAAACAAGAACTTCCCTGTCACCGTCCTTGAGGCTACCGGAGTGCCTCTCGGGTGCCTGAAGTTACCCACCTTATCTGCGGAGTGGCCAATGGAATGTCAAATCAGATTGAATCTTTAGGTTCCTTATCAAATCTTCAGTAATCGTTTGCGGTTCTGGAATCGCTTCCAGTTCTACCATACTCCCACTACTGTTTTCTGAAAAATAACCATTTCTTTTTAAAATGTGGCGAGTTAAGAACAATATCACTATTGATCTTCCAGATGGTAGAAAGTCAACCCTCGTCATAGCCTGGGTCAACCCACAAACAGCCATTACAGAAACGCGCCTTGAGTTGTCCAGTGTCTGGTTTTAATCATAAGCCGGACAACTCCCCGTACCTTAACATCGTAAGATATGAACTGTTCTATACCCAATATAGAACCAGAGGCACTGATTTAATTGAACCAGATTCAAATCATGCAGCTGTCTCCAGTGCATGTCAACTAAATGGAAGGAGGCCGATCAGCGTTACCCAACTTAGGAATGCTTCCAATTATGAGTAACCTGAAAGAGAAGCAAGTTCTCATTACTATCAACTGAATACCATACACAAATATCTACATCTTCGATCACCTTGAAGAATCCTGATACTTGCAATACCTGGTTCTCTACTCTATTCTTATACTAATAACTCCTCAAAACTCAGACCCTGTGTTTCTACGAAACACATGTCTAAGAATTAGAGTAGTTAAAAGTAAACAGAATATAGTATGAGGACCAACCCCACTGTCCTAATGGACACTGGACAATATACAATACTCTGTATAAGTCCCTGAGTCTAACAACTCATTCACTGTGTGTCGTAGGTTGAAAACTGTACTATGGTTAAGAAGAATTACACCGATGTTCAATGCTCCTTACCTAACCATCCACTGATATAGGTAAATATCATAGACATAATTTCAAAAGGTATATCTCACTCTATAATAATAGACGTACAAATATATCAATTTGAAATTGGTGCATAACAACGGATATTCAAAACCAAATATTTGCCGACCGGCAAACAGCCCAAGTGATCTCCTCAAATATCACCGATTACAACGAATCCCGATATAATGAGGATGATCACCCTATTCCCAATAACTTACTCCCACTCATCATCTGTAAAACCATACAGATGTGAGAATCAAACCTGGTAAATACATACACTGGAGCAAGTGTCTAATCAGGAAATCAGTTTTCTTTTAACAGTACACAGTTGAACTGAAACATTGAAATGTTTCGATAGGGTATCCTGGTATTCCTAGTAATGCCTCTACCATTATCCAGATTCACAACTGTAACCGTATATCTCTTTGCCATCTGTCCAAATCCCTTTATATGTCTTTAGTCATTACCGTCTGCACACCCCTTTAGGCCAAATGGTTTTCTTCCTTCCCTACCGTTCGGCACCAGCTATGGTTTGGAAGAAGACTATCCAATAAGCATAATGGGTGTACTGTCCTAATCCTAGGAGCACTCGCAATGCGAGAGAAGGTGAAGATAAAAGACAACCGAATAAACCTTATTCCTATTTCTCCTGGACCAGAATCCATCCCCGAACTGGAACAAGTTCCTTTCGAGTTCGTATATAACCATACGATGGAGTATCCAAATAAACTGTGGATCTTCGTAGTGATACGGAGTGTCCTGGAGAAATACAAAGGTGATTTAGGTTTGGCGAAGATATACTCGGTTTGGTCGTGAATAGCAGTCGCAATTTACTTTGCCCTCTTACTAATCCCTTGCTTTGTCTTAACTTAATACCTTCTGTACACCATCGTTATGCTAATTGGTTTTCTTCATTCCCCGCCGTTCGGCACCAGCCTAAGGTTTGGAAGAAGACTATCCAATTTGCATAATAGGTGTACTATCTCCTAAACCAAGGAGTACTCGCAACCTGAGAGAAGGTAAAAGGAAAAGACAACTGAATAGTCCTATTCGTTTTCTCCAGAACCGGAAACCATCCTCGAATAAATTCCTTCGAGTTCGTATCTAACCATACGATGGTTTTGTCCAATGGAAGTGGACGTTCGTAGTAATACGGGGTGTCCTGGAGAAAAGGGTAAAAGTAGGAGTGGCAACGAGGTCTGCAACTCTGACAATCCAAAAGCCAGTGTTAAGAAGGTTCGGTCAACTTGGTCACTGAGTCATAGTCCAGGGTCGGGTCAATGGTCGCTGCCAGAGAGAGAGAGAGAAAAGAAACACTCAGCGTGCACTCTAACCTAGATCAGAATGGTTATCACTTTATCTAATCTGGAAACCTCCCACTGTAACCTCAAATTCTTCCCCAAACCTGAAAGAAGAATTAGCCGGGATCACCCGAGGAGTAAACCAACTCATCAGTGGGAATCGGGATCCAACTATCATCGCATGATAACTTGACGGAATCCACTCAAGTCACCACACTCCAGAAGGTATGCGCATGCCTGGCAAGTTTCAGTTTCCTTAGAAACTCCCGATGTGATTTTTACCCCTAGGACCCAAGTGACCTTGACACAGTCAACAAATCAAAGAGTCCTAGTCAAGTTCAAACCGTCATTATCCTGGATTGCATTAAACCCACCCGTACGAGCCCTTGACACAGTCAACAAGGCCGCACGACTGTCCTAACCAATCCCATTAATATGCTACAAACAAACACTACTTAGCTACCGCACACTACGCCCTGACACAGTCAACAAACGCAGCACGAATACTAAGTAATACTTGTAAGAAATGACGGAGGGCTACGTCTAGTTTTTGGCGAAAAACCTTTAACGTAATGAACTTGATATCGTTGAAGGAACTGCATAACCTTTTGTAAAAATATAGTGACGAAAACCTTTGCTAAAGAGGTCACTCCCGATGAAGGGATCTCGGCCCTTTCCCCGTAGAATGAGGTGCAGGATATTCCAACTGAATACCACGATGCAAAGCAAAAAGCAATCGGCTATAGTGAAGTTATTGCCCTGACGCAAACTTTTGTCCAAGGGGTCACTCCCGGTGAAGGGATCTCGGCCCTTGCCTCGTCGACTGAGGAGCAGGATATTCCAACTGAATACCACGATGCAAAACAAAAGTGAACGTCCTTGCAATAACAGCCTTTTGAAAAGTGTTCCAACAACATCAGAAT
The DNA here is from genome assembly GCA_030015575.1 of Agapanthus africanus. Taxonomy (NCBI): domain Eukaryota; kingdom Viridiplantae; phylum Streptophyta; class Magnoliopsida; order Asparagales; family Amaryllidaceae; genus Agapanthus; species Agapanthus africanus. The sequence continues at coordinate 114,089,266 of JASDDO010000028.1, forward strand.
AGGTTTGTTTATCTTGCATTGATCCGAATCAACGCAGTCCCATCAATTGATCACACCACAAAGAACGAAAATATACTGATGTACGTATATGCCATCCGCATTCGCCACTGGGTCCCGTCATTACCCGTTAGGTTAGCTAACTAACGACAGAGCGGGGACTGGACTAGCGCGGATGCAAAACATATACAACATCTACTAATATATATACCAATATATTATATTTCGCTCAAGGCGTGATAAAATGCAACATCACAGAACAATACAGATATCTGGAAGCCCCGGGTTTCACAGAGCCGCTGCTGAAACCCGACGTTCCCCTGGTCGTGTGGATAGCCTGTGCAATGAAAACCTAGACCCCTACGGGCGCGGCAAGTCACCCGCCAAAACCTGAAGCGAGGCAGCCCCCTTCAGCAACGTGAATGGACCACCCAGCACTTCACGGAATCCGGTAACTCGGGCACCCCTCCTGGGTCAACCTGTACCCCCTACAAGTGCGGCGAATAGCCCGCCAATCCTGGAGTGAAGCCCCCTCCGTCCCAATGCCATGAGATGCGGGCTTGTTGCCCTCCAGAACCCGGCTATCCGTGCACCCCACCGCGGTGCAATCCTAGTACAGAAAGTAAAATATACATACACCGGGTACATCGACCGCAACCAGGTCGTGCCCCAAAAGAATAATACAAACAGGCAGTGACGGCAGTCCACATGTCGGACGCTCGCCCCGCAATATCAAATGTACATAATACAACAACACTGTACTAGCATTGCATCCAGGCTATCCCCACGACCGATCCGCAACATCACAGCAAAATTACAAAACATCAACGTGAAAGTCACGTTCGCAAATCCGTCTAACCGGGCTATAGCAGTTAGACCGGATTTACCGATCGAGTGACATTCACGGTCGCAGATATAATGTAAATACTGTGAAATAATGTGTTTAAAATATCCGATCGATCAATTTTACCAAGTGGGCCCCCCAAACAATACTGTTGCACTCACAGAAAATCTGGGCCCAAACAAAGTATACCAAAACCCCTATTTTCAGCCCAAAAGCCCACTGCAAAGAAATGGTAAAATGAAGGGAACATCCTGCGGCGGAACCGCGGCAAAAGAGGGGTCATTGCCGCGGTTCCGCGGTCCTCTGGAAGGATCAGCTTACCAAATTTTTGCAATTTTCTTAGAACTTCATGTACATCAATTTTCTACAACCTGAAAAATTTTTCGAGCCCGGAAAAAATCGACAGAAAACTGATGCATGCAAAACGCGGATTTTGGAATTTTGGTCGATCGGATAAGTAAAACACATTAGAACAAGCTAGGCAAGGTTAATGGCGTGGCTCTGATACCATGTTGCGCCACGGCAGCGCCCCGGCCGTCTATCCGAGGCCAAAATGCGGAATCAAAATTTTCTTAACTTTTAAACTGGCGCTACCGCGGACAATAAACCCGGATCGTAACCATTAACCGATACTAGCAATCAAGAGAAAGGGTGAGAGATATACCGAGTGATCCGAGTCCTCCGGTCTTCTCGTCATCGTCCCAATCTCCCGCGGAAACTCCGGTCGTCGCCTCGTTGCCGGAAGGGCACCACATCGTCTGCATCTTTTACGGGCTCCCACCTCAATACCGAGGCAACTCGGGCACGAAGCTGGCAAGTCAACGTGCCCAAGGTTTGCTGTAGAATGTAGTGTAGAATGCGCTTTGTCTCAATGGGGTTTGTAGTTGCCTTGATGGAGGAATGGAGTTAAGGAAAAATGGTGCTTTCATTTTTCCCAAAACAAGAAGAATGAGGTGAAGAAATATGTGTCACACAAAATTGGAAATTTCTCTCATCCTCCTCTCAAATGTGGCCGGCCATTCATCCAAGGAAATGGTGGAGGGAAATCAAAACTAATCAAGGGAGGTGAGTGTAGGAGAAAAGAAAAAGTGACCACAACATAAAGCAAAGAAACATCAACCATGCTTATCACTTCTATTCACATCAAATCTCATTAATGCAAAAACCATCATGAAAAAGCAAGGATGCTTATCCTATCATAATGAATACATTTGCAAGAAAAACCCCTCCACAAATGTTATTTGTACAATTGCAAATAACCCCCTCCATCGGAAAAGTCCGGCCGGGAAAGAACAAAGGAAAACCGGCCGGAACGGAATGCAAACTGGAAACTCCAGAAAACTGGTCCCGTAATAAATTACAGGAAAACCCCGATACTGTACATACACACCCGCATCTGTATTCCGTCCGGATACAAATGCAAATAGACAAAATCTACACAGTACTATACTAGGATCCGGCTTAAACCAAAGCCGGCTAGTAATATCCGTCCGATCCTGATCCATGCAATACCGCACGTATCTGATCGAACCCTGCCATATATCTATACGGCCTCTAGTACAAACCGTCCGATCCTGATCCGTGCAATACCGCACTTATCTGAACGGACCCTGCCATATCTCCATACGGCCTCTACAGCGTTTCGCCCGAAAGCTGAGTAACTGAATGTGTGGTGGACTCTAAAGACTCGTCAATACAATGGTTGTGGATTTAACCACTAGCACGTCAGAGGTATAAGCCGATACGTGACGGGCCACCAGCTATTGACCAAAAGGGACGTCGATAAGCGAACTCATCCTGACACCCCACTGAGCCTGTCAGTGACAATATCCATACAGTCCGGTCCGTTCGTCTATGAGCATCGCATGTCGGGCCTAGGGGGTTGGTGAAATTCAGACCCCCAAAAGCGGTACAAGTCGTGTCGGAGTGTAGCCCAGAACGCCCTGAGATACTACTGGAATACCTACCAGTAAATCTCCTGCCTCGGCCGAGGGCTTTGCGTAATGGCTCTCCTAGACACAGCGCGACCTCACCCCCAATACCGGGAGAGACGAACCCCTGAAGATCCGCTCACTGCCTCCATGTGGCTCGGGACTGTACCCAACTAAAACCTGTTTGCACGACTCCTTTGAGCCGTGGTAGGGTAGTAATCAAAGTACAGTGGGAACTCACACGAGACAAATGACGATCCCCAGGTCGATGAACTAACCTGTACACATGTCACCAGGGAACTGCTATCTGACGTCAGGTATAAGACCAACTAGCATGTTCCCGGCGAGTCCTGTCCGGTGTACTCATAACCCAATGAGCACCTGTATACATCTTAGGTGAACCAACTGACACCAGTGGCTTGTGAGACCGGCCACCGCTCCTCGTCGGGGTCTCGACTGTATACACTAGTCTACTCTGGAGAATCGATGCCCTGTCTCGAAACTCCCACGACTAGGGACCTTTTAAGGATGTGCTTATAGACCACCAGCTCTCACGTATATGATCGCCATCATACTGCTGGCAGTCAAGCAAGAATCCTAGGGGCTCTATCAGCGTGCAATAGCGACCTGTAAGGTCACCTGAAGCAATACACGATGATAAAGGTAAACCAGATAGCATACTATCATCTCGAGTAAGACTGTCTTACCGGGATAGGTCCTCCCTCAATCATTGCAATCACGTGCCTGTGATCCAATAATTGACTCCGAGGGCACTATCTGCAACATGTGCAATATGAATACCGAACACTTCTAGATGAGTGCAAATGATAGGGAAATTGCCGTGTTAAAAATGCAGTATTTTCGACTGATCAAATTCCCCCAAACTTATTTTCGGTCGTCTCGAGCGAACTGTTTTATTAAAAAGAGAAGGAGAAAATAAAGAAAGAGAAAAACTAACTAGCACACTTTCGTAGGCAACACGATTGCACTGAGCACATGCAACAAGCCTTTAAACCTCTAGGTGTCCCTAGTAGGAGGAGTGTTGTCTCCTGAGGGTTTTTAGCGGATTGCACCCACAAAATCCAATAATGAAAGGAAGATCATGAATATTACATTTAAAGAAAAGAATTGTAAAAGAAAAGCCTTGAAAATTAGGGTTTCCAACTAAGCTAGCTTTTCGGTTGGCATGAGCCCTATCTTAATGGTCATGAAAAGATGTCAGAAATCACGTCCTCCCTCAATAAAACATCGTCTTATTCTTCCTTCCTATCTTTCTTCCAAACATCGATCATATCACCCTGCGTGTGTGTAAAGGACATCCCTACACCCGGAGAATTCAATTCAAGCTATCATACTCTTGCCCATCAGCCTCAGTACTTTTTAATTAATGAATATTTAGATGAAATTGCTCACACACTTTCATGCGACCGTTAATACTTCTTGAGGTACTAACCGACCGATTACTCATGTGCTTGCTTATTTGGTGTTTTCCTCGTCTTGCACCACCTAAGGCTTAGCAGTGACTCCCAGACCAGTTGGCCTTTGGGCACTAGGTGAAAAGGCACCCTCGCTATATTTTTTTATTGCTGCCTTGGCGATAACAAAACCAGTGTCCATTTTATATTTTCTTCATTTTTTTTATTTCCTTCATACATCGACTTTTAGACAAGAGCATTTCAAGGTATCCTCTACTATCCCGAGTTTCAAGACGTGTGTAAGTGCGAATAGTAGGGTATCAACGTTCAAAATGTTTGGTTTCCAGAATAGAAACTATTTTTCAGACTTATTTTTATCCTCAAATTAGTGACTTCCTTCATCTTACTAACCCTTGGGACAACGGCTCATAACTCCTTATTACTAGTTCGTATAAGAAAACTTCTAATTTTCTTGGTTTTCTTAAATTTTTCTAATCTCATGGATGTAATTTTTCACTATCTAAACTTTTATTACCTTATTTATGTACAAAAAAAATTTATATTTTTTTTTTTGAAATTTTTTAAATTTTTATAGGTTTTGAAATGTTTTGTGCTTATGCAAAGTATGATGCAAAAATAAACACAAACCTCCCCCAAACTTGTTTTCAATAGTGTCCTCACTGTTGCCATCTGCTAAATCTCGAAAAACCTGTAATCTTGGGAGGAATTTATTAGTGGGGGCAAAATATTTAAGTGAAGAACCTCCCCCAAACTTATTCTTGGCTCATCATTTTGTAAAAATTTTCTTTTCAAGAGCCAGAAAAATTGCCCTCCCAAACTTGAGTTATGCAACGTTAATCTTTTGAAAATCACATGAGGGGGTCAAAAATTAGTGGTCAATGCCAAGCTTTGCAAAGACCGAAAATTAACACCAACCATTCAAAAAATTTATCAATGCAGTGCTCTGGTTGGTGGAAGAAGAAGTGGGGAAAGGGTAAGTGGTGGAATAGAATGTGTGTGCGTCTCATTTTGGAGAGACGATGCAGTGAATGTGATGGATTGCTCGCATTCTTTTTACAGTTCAGAAGAAGGGGTAGAGGTTCAATTTCATTGATTGGGACATGATTCATCTCAACACCCGTGTCATTCAAAAATGCGAGTTCATCAGCGAAGATCTCCTCAAAAGTTCCATCAATACCCCGATGAATAATGTCATCATAAAGTGCGGGGTGATCTTCAGACTCTAAAAACAGTTCATAATCAGTGTTAATTGTTGACCCGGACATCTTGGTGGAAGAGTCCGTATGTGTTTGATACATAGTTGGGTCAAACAATAACGTATGAAAAGAGTCTAGATCGGTATCATGAGGATCATCAAATTCGTTGCTGTCGACATCCATTAAGTCGACAGAACAGACCTGAGCAGTAGGTTCGGAGGGTACACTTCCCAACTTGTAAATGTTCAGCTCAATTGACCTATTCCCGAATGATAGGGTCATAGAACCATTACGACAGTTGATTATAGCGTTGGAAGTGGCCAAAAAGGGGCGACCTAAAATCACCGGAATTTGATTCTGTGGGTTCGCTACAGGCTGTGTATCAATTACAATAAAGTCTACAGGGAATATAAATTCCCCGATTTTTATTAACACATCCTCCAGTTCACCCCTAGGTTTGGTGATTGATCGGTCAACCATCTGGAGAGTGCAATGGGCCGGTTTCAACTCTCCAATTCCTAACTGCTCATAGACTGAGAAAGGAAGCAGGTTAACACTTGCACCAAGGTCTAGTAGAGCACGGTTAATGTGTTTTTCCCCAATAGAAATGGAAATAGTAGGATATCCAGGATCCTTACATTTCCTCGGTAATTATTGGGGGAAAGCCGTGTCTACAGTCTTTGCCATGAATATCTTCTTGGGCACTTGAGTCTTCCTCTTCCTAGTGCACAAGTTCTTAAGAGTTTTCGCATAGGACGGAACTTGTTGGATGGCATCTAGGAGAGGGATGTTGATGTTAACTTGCTTAAACATGTCCATAATCTTCTCCATATGTGGACTCGATGTGTTAGCCCTTAACCGATTAGGATAAGGTGCTTTAGCAATAAGCGCTGGGTCCATCATAGGAGAAGGAAGTGTGTGTGGACCCGATCCCAGAATAGAAGTGGGGATCGTCCGTGGAGAACTAGAAGAGATGAGCTGAGGTGGCGAGCCTTATGGGAAACGAAGAATAGGCTCGCAAGAAGGTGGTGGGGTAGAATAACTGGGGTCAGAATTAGAGGTAGAAGTGGAAGGAAAGGTCTCAGCCGGGGTATCATCGATAGATTTTTCAGTGTCATCAATCTCTTCCCCAAGGTTATTGTCAAGCACTCTTCCAGATCTCAACGTGATTGCATTCACAAGATGTGAATAGCCAGGATTGGGTAAAGGTTGAGCTGGAAGTTTCCCTTTCTCTCTTGCACTCATCTCGGCTTTTAGTTGTGCAATTTGTGCTTCCATCGATTTGATATTCTCATTTTGAGAGACAATGATCTTCATCACATTCTCGATGGAAGATTGCAAACTTGCCGTCCCTTGGATGGATTGTTTCATGAAAGTATCCAAGGTTTGTGCTAGTGCAGAGGTATTATCTGTACCGGTCAATTGCAAAGAGTTTTCATGTGGTGCAAAAGTGTTGGCCGGATTTTGGAAGTTTTGTGATTGGTAGGGGTGCTGACTCAATGGAAGTGGTTGCTGTTGTGGTGGAGGGACCCTTTGGAAATTGTGTTGGGTTGGAACCGTGTTTTGAGATTGTGATTGGTTCCAAGCAAAGTTAGGGTGATTCCTCCAACCCTGATTATATGTGGAAGAAGATGGATCGTTTCTAGGTCTTCGAAATGCGGCATTGGTATGCTCGTGACCTTGAAACGGAGAATTTCGTGGACATTCTTCCGTAAAATGAGAAGGATCAGAATAGCATCTGTAAGCCCGCGGGGGCGCCCCGGCCGTCGATCCGACGCCGGAAACGCGGAAAACAAAAACTTTGCGAACTTTGCAAAACGGCACCACCGCGGACTTTTTACCCGGATCGGGCCATTAACCTAGCTAGCTAGCAAAATAGAAAAGAGTAGAGATGCTATACCAAGCGATCCGTGTCCTTCGGTCTTCGTCTCCACTCCGATCTCCCGCGGATATATCGTCCGTCATCTCCTCGTCGAAACGGGCACCACATAGCCGGAATCTTTTACGGGCTCCCGCCTCTTGACCGAGGCAACTCGGGCGCGAAGTTGGCTAGCCGACGCGTCCAAGGCTTGCTATAGAATAGTGTAGTGAGTTGTCTCTTTGGGGTTTATGAGGTTGCCTTGTTGGAGGAATTTTAGCACAAGAATTTCATGGATGCTTTGATGAAGAAATGGAGCATGCATGAAAAAGGAGCTCGGTCACAAAATTTTTCTCACTGGAAGAAAAAGAAGCAAGCCCACCCATGTCATGAAGGAGTGTATGAATTAATACAAAAAAGAGGAAGAAAAATTCTTCACAGCAAACATAAAGGGGGGGGTCCCACCAAATTAAGCATAAATGAATTAATCCACACACACAAACATCTCTCTCTCTCACTCATCAACAGTGGCCGGCCCCAGAAGGTTTGATGGTGGAATTTGATGAATGAATTAATAAAGAAAAGATAAGAAAGGGAATGAATGAAGGAGAAATAAGTCACACCAATATACAATTCAATCCATTCACAAAACCACCTCAATCTTTTTCTCATAAATGCAAGTGATAGACAAGAAAAGAATATCATGATTAAGAGGATAATCATGAAGCCACATATGCAAGAAAGCCCTCAACAAATAAGTTAATTGCAAACTGCAATTAACCCCTTCCAACGAAAGTCCGGCCGAGAAGGAACGAAAGAAAACCGGCCGGAACGGAATGCAAATAGGCAACTTCAGAAAACCGATCCCGTAATAAATTACAGGAAAACCCCACTACTGCAAATACATGCCCGCATTTGTATTCCCACTGAACACAAATGCAAAGAGACAAAACTACACTATCAAATACTAGAATCCGGCTTAAGCCAAAGCCGGCTAGTAAAAACCGTCCGATCACGATCCGTGCAATACCGCACGTATCTGATCGAACCCTGCCATATCTCCATACGGCCTCTACAGCGTTTCGCCCGAAACTTGAGTAACTGTCTGTGTGGTGGACTCTAAAGACTCGTCAATACTATGGCTGTGGATTTAACCACTAGCACGTCAGAGGTATAAGCCAATACGTGACGGGCCACCAGGTATTGACCAAAAGGGACGTCGATGAGCGAACTCATCCTGACACCCTACTGAGCCTGTCAGTGACAATATCTGTACAGTCCGGTCCGTTCGTCTATGAGCATCGCATGGCGGGCCTAGGGGGTTGGTGAAAGTCAGACCCCCAAAAGCGGTACAAGTCGTGTCGGAGTGTAGCCCAGAACACCCTGAGATACTACTGGAATACCTACCAGCAAATCTCCTGCCTTGGCCAAGGACTTTTCATGTTCTGGCTCTCCTAGACACAGCACGACCTCACCCCCAATACCGGGAGAGACGAACCCCTGCAGATCCGCTCACTGCCTCCATGTGGCTCGGGACTGTACCCAACTAAAACCTGTTTGCACGACTCCTTTGAGCCGTGGTAGGGTAGTAATCAAAGTACAGTGGGAACTCACACGAGATAAATGACGATCCCAGGTCTATGAACTAACCTGTACACATGTCACCTGGGAACTGCTATCTGACGTCTGGTATATCCCAACTAGCAGGTTCCCGGCGAGTCCTGTCCGGTGTACTCATAACCCAATGAGCACCTGTATACATCTTAGGTGAACCAACTGACACCAGTGGCTTGTGAGACCGGCCACCGCCCCTCGTCGGGGTCTCGACTGTATACACTAGTCTACTCTGGAGAATCGATGCCCTGTCTCGAAACTCCCTCGACTAGGGACCATTTAAGGATGTGCTTATAGACCCCAGCTCCCACTTATATGATCGCCCTCATACTGCTGGTGGTCAAGCAAGAATCCAAGGGGCTTTATCAACGTGTAATAGCGACTCGAAAGGTCACCTAAAGCAGTACACGATGATAAAGATAAACCAGATAGCATACTATCATCTCGAGTAAGACTGTCCTACCGGGATAGGTCCTCCCCTCAATCATTGCAATCACGTGCCTGTGACCCAATAATTGACTCTGAGGGCACTATCTCCAACAATCTCCCACTTGCACTCGAGGCTAATTATTGCGATGTCGCATACTCACAGCCCGTGTGATACCGAACACCCAACTCCTCTACTAGTCAGTCTCACAAAGCTCGTTTGCGAAACTATTGCGTTCGAGGAATAGCCTCAGTGAGTGGATCCGCTTTGATGTTTCTTTCTATGTCTCTCTATATCTCAAGTTCGCGGAGAAAACTATCTCCCGAAATGAGCAATACCTGTCCTAGAATGTCTGGATGTCTGATGGGACCTAGCTCATAAGTGAACTCCAAATCCAAACTTCTTAGACTGTATCGTCAACTGAACTTATTCAGTATCCTGCGCCATGCCTTCCCTCAGTTTCCACCTGGACCACCTGTCCAAAATACTGCCCCTCGTCAGAGGGAAAAACTATAACTCTGACAGCCACTCTGCCATCCATGTCACCTTGGAAGCCTGGAATGATAACCGTCTCCTAAAGGAGGCTGTCGTTATCAATTCCTTAGAACATCAACTTGTGTTCTAAAACTGCTTCCGATTGTTTCTCCAGGATTGGATCAATATCAACTTATTGCACCTACTGCAAGAACAACATCTGGTGTGGTACTTGACATCTCATGATTGACTCAATTGCCTGAGCAAGTGATCTGCCAATCATGCACGTCCCTCTCCCATTTAGTCTGTAAGACACCTTTGGAGAGGGTGACTCCATTACCTGCAGGTATACTACCGTGCCAGGAGTCGTCCATTCTAAATACTCATAGAATGCGGTCAAAGTACCCAGATTGGGAAACCACCCAAATCTAGATCTAAAACCATAGATCTAGTAACCAGAATATCTGATATAATATCCAAGTCCAATTTGGAGAAACCACTGTGTGACGACCAAAGTATAACCGATCGTAGTATAGGAATATCACTTCCTACTCTGTGTATGTCATCAAATACCAGGACATCACACCCTACTACCTTCTCAACAGATCCATCCCCTATTCTGATGAAGTCAAACCTATGACTTCACATCAGAAATAGATGATCTATCTCCGCTATATCTGCTTTAGTCTATAAATAGACATAAGCTTGATGTCCACCAATGCTTCCGCTGCTCCCACTGACTACGACAACCCTCTGGCAGAGTCATATACACGTACGCTTCTAAAGCAAGTTTAGAACGACGCTATACTCATCCTTCCGCCGGGTCTCGCAGCCTGGAACAACAGCAATGGCAAGTCTGGGTAAACAAGAACCTCCCTGCCACCGTCCTTGAGCATACCGAAGTACCTCTCGGGTGCCTGAGGTTACCCACCTTATCTGCGGAGTGGCCAATGGAATGTCAAACCAGATCGAATCTTTAGGTTCTTATCAAATCTTCAGTAATCGTTTGCGGTTCTGGAATCACTTCCAGTTCTACCATACTCCCACTACTGTTTTCTGAAAAAATCCATTTCTTTAAAAATTGTGGCGAGTCAAGAACAATATCACTATTGATCTTCCAGATGGTAGAAAGTCAACCCTCGTCATAGCCCGGGTCAACCCACAAACAGCCACTACTGAAACGTGCCTTGAGTTGTCCAGAGTCTGGTTTTAAGCATAAGCCAGACAACTCCCCGTATCTTAACAATGTCAAGATATGAACTGTTCTATATCCAAGAAACAGAGGCACTGATTTAATTGAACCAGATTCAAATCATGCAGCTGTCTCCAGTGCATGTCAACTAAATGGAAGAGAGGCCGATCAGCGTTACTCAACTTAGGAATACTTCCAATTATGAGTAACCTGAAAGAGAAGCTAGTTCTCTTAATCATTACTACCAACTGAATACCATACACAAGTATCTATATCTTCGATCACCTTGAAGAATCCCGATACTTGCTATATTTGGTTCTCTACTTTATTCTTATACCTATAACTCCTCAAAACTTAGACCCTGTGTTTCTACGAAACACATGTCTAAGAACTAGAGAAGTTAAAAGTAAACAGAATATAGTACGAGGACCAACCCCTCTGTCCTAATGGACACTGGACAATATACAATACTCTGTATAAGTCCCCTGAGTCTGGTGACTCATTCACTGTGTGTCGTAGGTTGAAAACTGTACTTTTGGTTAAGAAGAATTACACCGCTGTTCAATGCTCCTTACCTAACCATCCACCGATATAGGTAAATGTCATAGACATAATTTCAAAAAGTATATCTCACTCTATAAAAATAGACGTACAGATATATCAATTTGAAATTGGTGCACAACAACGGATATTCAAAACCAAATATTTGCCGACCGGCAAACAACCCAGGTGACTTCCTCAAATATCACCGATTACAACGAATCCCGATATAATGAGGATGGTCACCTAATTCCCAATAACTTACTCCCACTCATCATCTGTAAAACCATACAGATGTGAGAATCCAACCTGGTAAATACATACCCTGGAGTAAGTGTCAAATCGGGAAATCAGTTTTCTATTAACAGTACACAGTGGAACTGAAACATTGAGATGTTTCGATGGGGTATCCTGGTATTCTTAGTAATGCCTCTTCCATTATCCAGATTCACAACTATAACTGTATAATTCTTTGCCACCTCTCCAAATCCCTTTATATGTCTTCAGTCATTACCTTCTGTACACCCCTTTAGGCCAAATGGTTTTCTTCCTTCCCTACCGTTCGGCACCAGCCTATGGTTTGGAAGAAGACTATCCAATAAGCATAATGGGTGTACTGCCCTAGTCCTAGGAACACTCGGAATGCGAGAGAAGGTGAGGATAAAAGACAACCGAATGTACTTAATTCATAGGTGATTTAGGATTGACAAAGAAGTACATGGTTTGGTCGTGAATAGCAGTCGCAATTTACTTTGCCCTCTTACTAATCCCTTGCTTTGTCTGAACTTAATACCTTCTGTACACCGTTTAGGCTAATTGGCTTTCTTCATTCCCCACCGTTCGGCACCAGCCTAAGGTTTGGAAGAAGACTATCCAATTTGCATAATAGGTGTACTATCTCCTAAACCAAGGAGTACTCGCAACCTGAGAGAAGGAAAAAGGTAAAGACAACTGAATAGTCCTATTCGTTTTCTCCAGAACCGGAAACCATCCTCGAAGTCCTTCGAGTTCGTATATAACCATACGATGGTTTTGTCCAATGGAAGTGGACGTTCGTAGTAATACGGGGTGTCCCGGAGAAAAGGGTAAAACTAGGAGTGGCAAAGAGGTCTGCAACTCTGATAATCCAAAAGCCAGTGTTAAGAAGGTTCGGTCAACTTGGTCACTGAGTCATAGTCTAGGGTCGGGTCAATGGTCGCTACCAAAGAGAGAGAGAAAAGAAACACTCAGCGTGCACTCTAACCTAGATCAGAATGGTTACCAATTTATCTAATCTGGAAACCTCCCACTGTAACGTCAAATTCTTCCCCAAACCTGAAAGAAGAATTAGCCGAGATAACCCGAGGAGTAAACCAACTCATCAGTGGGAATCGGGATCCAACTCTCATCGCATGATAACGTGACGGAATCCGCTCACGTTATCACACTCCAGAAGGTATGCGCATATCTGGCAAGTTTCAGTACTTTTGAAACTCCCGATGTGGATTTTTGCCCCATGCTCTTATGACCTTGACTTTGGCCAACATATCATAAGTCACATGTCAAGTTCTACCCGTCATTTTCCTGGTTAATTTGAACCCACCCGTACATACCCTTGACTTTGGCCAAAATGGCAGTACGACTGTCCCAAACCAACGCATCTATCTATGCTGCATATGAATACCCAATAGCTACCAAACACTGTGCCTTGACTTTGGCCAACATACACAGCTTGAATACTATTGACCATCCATATGAAACGACGGAGGGCTACGAATGGTTTCTGGCGAAAACCTTTAACGTAATGAACTTGATATCGTTGAAGGAACTGATAGCTTTTAAAAATATAGTGACGACAACCTTTGCTAAAGAGGTCACTCCCGGTGAAGGGATCTCGGCTCTTTCCCCGTAGAATGAGGTGCAGGATATTCCAACTGAATACCACGATGCAAAGCAAAAGTAATCGGCTATAGTGAAGTCACTGCCCTGACGCAAACTTTTGTCCAAGGGGTCACTCCCGGTGAAGGGATCTCGGCCCTTGCCTCGTCGACTGAGGAGCAGGATATTCCAACTGAATACCACGGTGCAAAACAAAAGAGAACGCCCTTGCAATAACAGCTTTTTGAAAAAGTGTTCCAACAACATCAGAATAGGTTTGTTTATCTTGCACTGATCCGAATCAATGCAGTCCCATCAATTGATCACACCACAAAGAACGAAAATATACTGACGTACGTATATGCCATCCGCATTCGCCACTGGGTCCCGTCATCACTCGTTAGGTTAGCTAACTAACGACAGAGCGGGGACTGGACTAGCGCGGATGAAAAACATATACAACATCTACTAATATATATACCAATATATTATATTTCGCTCAAGGCGTGATAAAAATGCAGCAACACAGAAATGTATAGCAACACAGATCAATACAGATATCTGGGATCCCCGGGTTTCACAGAGCCGCTGAAACCCGACGTTCCCCTGGTCGTGTGGATAGCCTGTGCAATGAAAACCTAGACCCCTACGGGCGCGGCAAGTTACCCGCCAAAACCTGAAGCGAGGCAGCCCCTTTCAGCAACGTGAATGGACCACCCAGCACTTCACGGAATCCGGTAACTTGGGCACCCCTCCTGGGTCAACCCTATACCCCCTACGAGTGCGGCGAATAGCCCGCCAATTCTAGAGTGAAGCCCCCTCCGTCTCAATGCCATGAGATGCGGGCTTGTTGCCCTCTAGAATCCGGCTATCCGTGCACCCCTCCGCGGGGTAATCCTAGTACAGAAAGTAAAATATACATACAGCGGGTACATCGACCGCAACCAGGTCGTGCCCTAAAAGAATAATACAAACAGGCAGTGACGGCAGTCCACATGTCGGACGCTCGCCCCGCAATATCAAATGTACATATAAAACAGAACTGTACTACCACTGCAACCAGGCTATCCCCACCGACCGATCCGCAACAACACAGTACAATCACAGAACATCAACGTGAAAGTCACGTTCGCAAATCCGTCTAACCGGGCTATAACAGTTAGACGGGATTTACCGATCAAGTGACATTCACGGTCGCAGATATAATGTAAAAACTGTGAACTGGCATGTTTAAAAATTTCGATAGAACAAATTTATCAAAGTGGGCCCCAAGCAGTACTGTAGCACTTACAGAAAATCTGGGCCCAAAAATAATATCCCAAAAGCCCTATTTCCAAGTCCAAAGCCTACTGAGAAATTTTGGTGCAGTGATGAAACCTTCCCACCGCGGAACCGCGGCCAAACCATGGGTTTGGCCGCGCTTCCGCGGCCGTACTAAGAGATCAGTGCACCAAATTTCACCAGATGTCTTAGAATTTTATGCTTGTGTTTCTGCAGTGACCTGAAAAATTTTTGGAGCTTGAAAAAAATTCGACAGAAACATATGCATGGAAAATACGGATTTTGGGGATTTTGTTCGATCGGGTTTTAAACACACTAGACCATGCTAGGCTAAGTTAATGGCGAGGCTCTGATACCATTGTAAGCCCGCGGGGGCGCCCCGGCCGTCGATCCGACGCCGGAAACGCGGAAAACAAAAACTTTGCGAACTTTGCAAAACGGCACCACCGCAGACTTTTTACCCGGATCGGGCCATTAACCTAGCTAGCTAGCAAAATAGAAAAGAGTAGAGATGCTATACCAAGCGATCCGTGTCCTTCGGTCTTCGTCTCCACTCCGATCTCCCGCGGATATATCGTCCGTCATCTCCTCGTCGAAACGGGCACCACATAGCCGGAATCTTTTACGGGCTCCCGCCTCTTGACCGAGGCAACTCGGGCGCGAAGTTGGCTAGCCGACGCGTCCAAGGCTTGCTATAGAATAGTGTAGTGAGTTGTCTCTTTGGGGTTTATGAGGTTGCCTTGTTGGAGGAATTTTAGCACAAGAATTTCATGGATGCTTTGATGAAGAAATGGAGCATGCATGAAAAAGGAGCTCGGTCACAAAATTTTTCTCACTGGAAGAAAAAGAAGCAAGCCCACCCATGTCATGAAGGAGTGTATGAATTAATACAAAAAAGAGGAAGAAAAATTCTTCACAGCAAACATAAAGGGGGGGGTCCCACCAAATTAAGCACAAATGAATTAATCCACACACACAAACATCTCTCTCTCTCACTCATCAACAGTGGCCGGCCCCAGAAGGTTTGATGGTGGAATTTGATGAATGAATTAATAAAGAAAAGATAAGAAAGGGAATGAATGAAGGAGAAATAAGTCACACCAATATACAATTCAATCCATTCACAAAACCACCTCAATCTTTTTCTCATAAATGCAAGTGATAGACAAGAAAAGAATATCATGATTAAGAGGATAATCATGAAGCCACATATGCAAGAAAGCCCTCAACAAATAAGTTAATTGCAAACTGCAATTAACCCCTTCCAACGAAAGTCCGGCCGAGAAGGAACGAAAGAAAACCGGCCGGAACGGAATGCAAATAGGCAACTTCAGAAAACCGATCCCGTAATAAATTACAGGAAAACCCCACTACTGCAAATACATGCCCGCATTTGTATTCCCACTGAACACAAATGCAAAGAGACAAAACTACACTATCAAATACTAGAATCCGGCTTAAGCCAAAGCCGGCTAGTAAAAACCGTCCGATCACGATCCGTGCAATACCGCACGTATCTGATCGAACCCTGCCATATCTCCATACGGCCTCTACAGCGTTTCGCCCGAAACTTGAGTAACTGTCTGTGTGGTGGACTCTAAAGACTCGTCAATACTATGGCTGTGGATTTAACCACTAGCACGTCAGAGGTATAAGCCAATACGTGACGGGCCACCAGGTATTGACCAAAAGGGACGTCGATGAGCGAACTCATCCTGACACCCTACTGAGCCTGTCAGTGACAATATCTGTACAGTCCGGTCCGTTCGTCTATGAGCATCGCATGGCGGGCCTAGGGGGTTGGTGAAAGTCAGACCCCCAAAAGCGGTACAAGTCGTGTCGGAGTGTAGCCCAGAACACCCTGAGATACTACTGGAATACCTACCAGCAAATCTCCTGCCTTGGCCAAGGACTTTTCATGTTCTGGCTCTCCTAGACACAGCACGACCTCACCCCCAATACCGGGAGAGACGAACCCCTGCAGATCCGCTCACTGCCTCCATGTGGCTCGGGACTGTACCCAACTAAAACCTGTTTGCACGACTCCTTTGAGCCGTGGTAGGGTAGTAATCAAAGTACAGTGGGAACTCACACGAGATAAATGACGATCCCGGGTCGATGAACTAACCTGTACACATGTCACCTGGGAACTGCTATCTGACGTCTGGTATATCCCAACTAGCAGGTTCCCGGCGAGTCCTGTCCGGTGTACTCATAACCCAATGAGCACCTGTATACATCTTAGGTGAACCAACTGACACCAGTGGCTTGTGAGACCGGCCACCGCCCCTCGTCGGGGTCTCGACTGTATACACTAGTCTACTCTCGAGAATCGATGCCCTGTCTCGAAACTCCCTCGACTAGGGACCATTTAAGGATGTGCTTATAGACCCCAGCTCCCACTTATATGATCGCCCTCATACTGCTGGTGGTCAAGCAAGAATCCAAGGGGCTTTATCAACGTGTAATAGCGACTCGAAAGGTCACCTAAAGCAGTACACGATGATAAAGATAAACCAGATAGCATACTATCATCTCGAGTAAGACTGTCCTACCGGGATAGGTCCTCCCCTCAATCATTGCAATCACGTGCCTGTGACCCAATAATTGACTCTGAGGGCACTATCTCCAACAGCATCCACATACAGTTTTGGAGAGTGACATTTGATTTAGGGCGGCGGCTAAAAATTTGTTTTCCATAGCGTCGAATTTCTTGTGTAAAGCTGAAATTTCAGCTCTAACTCCTATGGAAATATCATTGCCATCCCTAGACGATTGACTCACACCCTCCCACTGTAAAGATTTTTCAGCGAAATCTTCTAGGAATTTCTAGGCTTCCCCATCATCTTTGGTCATGAGTTGCCTTGACACATTAATTCAAGGGTCTGTCTTGTGTTAGGATTAATGCCCTCATAAATGATTCGGCACAGTTCCCATCTCGGGATTCCGTGATGTGGACATTGGACTAACAGATCCTTGAAGCATTCAAGACATTTTGAAAATGGTTCATTTGGAAACTGGGTGAATTGATTTATTTCGCTACGGACTCGAGCTGTTTTATGATGTGGGTAGAATTTCTTAAGGAATGCTTTGACGAATTCTTCCCAATTTGAAATGGAATGTGCGGTAGTGTTATAAAGCCACTTCTCGGCTATATCGCACAAGGTGAATGGGAGAAGACGTAGACGCATAGCATCCATAGAAAGCTGTGAGGTACCCATCATTGCGCATACATTTTCAAATTTGGTGATAAAAGCATATGCGTCTTTAGACTCGAGACCGTGAAATTTTGGTAGAAGGTTGATGTATTGTGGTTTTATTTCAAAATTTTCCCCGTTGGCTGGTGGAATGGAGAGACAGGTGGAAAGGGGACCTCGTGTAGGATAGCACCTCTCTTGGAGAGAGATGCGGGGTGGATTCTGTGCACCAACGGACAGCGGCAGAGTAGTGGTAAAGAAGTTCGATGGAGAATCGTCCATCGAAGTGGGTGTGGTGTTGGGTAAAGAAGAGGTGAATGTAGAAATACCGACTTTAGGGTCGATCGGGGGGAAACGCGGACTTAACGGGCACTAGAATCCCGTGTCCAGCCTATCTTGCACTAAAAAGGGTTAGTACAAGTGGCAGCGTGACTTATAATTAGGGGAAATGATGAATGTGGTTGGTGTTTGTTTTGAAAAATGATACGGATTTTTGAAAATATGATGCGATCACAACAAATGCAACAAGCAAAACCCTAAAATCTAGTGGTCACCTAGGTCAAAGCTCTAGACCGCTCCTAACTGCCAAAAGACAAGCCGCAGGATAAATCCTCCACTGCCTCTTTGTCTCTCCTGTGGCCAGGTAAGTGCCAGGTAAGTGAGAGGTTCTCCACTACATAAGTAGTGGGCCTAATTAAGTAACCACTAGCCTTCGACACACTTGCCTTAGACACCATAAAAGAAACGCGGATAAACAATGGATTACCCACGGCCTTCTTCTATCCTAAGTGAGCGCGACGGTCCTTAGAGTCATCTCTAGATATTTTTTAGTTAATGAGGGTAATGCGGATGCAAGTTTGTCATTTTTAGGGCTTAGGAAGGGTAATGAACTCCCCACCTAATCTGGATTTGGTCGTGCCTCTTAAATTCCGTATTAATATGCAAACAACCAAAAATTAAAAACACGCACTATTTATTTTGCTTTTGCGGCGCTGCGATTATTGCAAAGAAACCTGCAGAGAATTGTTATTTGGAGCAAATTTAGAAGGAGATAAGAAAGTAAGAATTTACCTAAGCAATTTTGGTGCAGCAATTCCTTGAGGGGGCCGCGGAACCGCAGCAATGAGGCTCTTATGCCGCGTAATCGCGGTGATGTTGAGGGGTTCCTGCACAAAATTTTCACAGAAGGTTTATGTTCACCCCCTGAGTCCTCTGGAATTCTCCAAAAATTATTCCAATTGCACAGCAAGCTCCAGATTTCCTCGCAACAAATCATAACAACTCGTATTAGTGTTTGCGCGAATTTTGATCTAAAAATTATAATGGAATAAATCTTTCAACTCAAATTTCAAAATACGAACAATTAGCGCACATTCCCCGGCAACGGCGCCATTTGATTTAATGAATTTCTCGTTGTGTATTTTGGAAAATTATGTGTAGAAATCACAACCAAAAATATTTTGACCGCAATCAATAACGGTGTCGGATGTAGCGCGTTAGTAAGTGCGGATCGTCCACAGGGAAAGTGTAATTGTTCGTCTTTCGAATTAGATGAGTCGAAACTTTAAGGAAAAGAAAATAAAACAATTCATGATTTATAAAATTGCATTTCAAGAAAGAGAAAAATCTAGATCTAAGAAAGCATTAAAATCAAGAAGTGATAATTTGGGGTGATTTCCAACCAACAATCAAGATTCGAAGTGTAGCTCGTAGGAGTAGATCGGATCTATAGATGTGATGAGATCTAAACATTTTATGTTCTTATCCATTAACGAATTGATACTAGATCGATGATGATTCGTCGAGGTTAAGGATCTCGCGAAGAAGCTAGGGTTTCCTCGACTCATCCTTTGTCCTTTCAATGAATCCCATTCAAATTCTAGCTTCTAGTTAATCAAATGATCAATCGTTGTTCCCTAGTTTTGAGTGAACACAATCAAGAGAGGATCATCCCAAAACTAGGTCATCGATCATTTGATTCACAAGAATTTACAATCGTTCTAAGATTTAAGAATTGTAAAAGAATCTAAACCATCATCATTCTATTGATCGTCACAACTCCTATACGAGCGGAGTTTACTCAAACATCATAATAACAAACGCAATCACAAATTGAGATCGAATCATAATGTTGAATCAAAAGATAAGAAAGATATAGAAATTTCACCTTTATTTATCGACAAATTTCGTTACAACTCTTTTGAATTTACAAAAGGAAGGAACTAGATCGTCGATTTCGGCATCGCTCGGCTCCTTGAGTCGCGGATCAGCTTGGATCTCTTGCTCGATTGAAGATCGGCTCCGCCCCTAAAAGGTTGAAGGCTCTCTTGCTTGAATGGTACTCGGGATCTTGATCTTGATTTTGAATTGGAATTAGGGTTTGGCACAAGTCGTGTCACTCAACTTGTGGGTGGAAGATGGAGAGATTCTTGAACAACCTCAACCCTAGATCTAGGCTCCTTTTTATAGACCATCAAAACCCTAGATCTAGGATTTCAAATTTGAATTTCCCTCCAAAAGTTTGTTAAAAAGATTTGAATTTCCCTCCAAAAGTTTGTTAAAGAGAGCCTTCTAGAAATAGTTTGTTAAGCCGAGCCTTCTAGATGCGCCACGTGGAGCTTCTGGGGTCTTCTGGAAGCTTGGCCGTTATCATTAAGCACATGGGGAAAAACCACGTCACTGATGACGTCATCACGCCGTGGATCCGCGGCGCAAGAGGGCTCCCGCCGCGGATCCGCGGCGTTTCTGAAGCTTTGAGGCTTGAATCTTTAACTGTGGACTTGGGCTGACATTTGGGCTTTTGTCTGATATTTTAAATTTTATTTGGCCTTCTCTATCACTACCAGATCTTACATCTTGGAGTTGGCGTATCTTTTATCAGCTCTTTTCCCAATTTTGGGCTTTGCTTCTGGAATTTCCTGCATAGACTCCAAGACAAGAGTTGCGCTATACAAGAATGATGCGATGCCATGATAAACACATAATTTCCCTAAAAGTGCCGGTTTTAAAGTCTAACATATGCAGTCTGGTATTTCTGAGATGTTTTGCTAATATGTGCAATATGAATACCGAACACTTCTAGATGAGTGCAAATGATAGGGAAATTGCCGTGTTAAAATGCAGTATTTTCGACTGATCATGATTCTTCATGGAGATTTCAGTGTTTATGAGATTTATGGATTTTGGGGAAAAACCGCAAGAATTTTATGAACCTATTATCATTTTAAAAATGCAAGTTGCGGTTTTCTCGTGATATGATGTATGTGGAGTCCACCATGAGTTTTCTGATTTGAGTTGGTTTTCGAGACCCGATTCGAGATGTAGGATGAACCGTTTCGGGTACATGGTGGACCCGGTGAGGTACCCCGGGGTGAGAAGCTCGAGTTGTACATGATGAGCCTGGCAGGGGAGCACTTCCTACCGGTTATGATTACTGGCTCGGCGGTTATCCGGAGGATACCGACCGGAGTCATGAGATGTGACAGAATGAGAGCCGATCTGAGAGACGGCTATTGAGATATTAAGATTTTGAGGTATTGAAATATTGAGATTTTGAGGTATTGAGATATTGAGATACATACATTGTGTCGATGCTTGATACGGATTTTCTGTCGATTTCATTGATGATACTCCAGCTATATTATACAAAGGTTTTACTGAGATATGGATATGGATTTTCTCATACCAGATATATCCGGATTTCATGTTGATTATTCATTCATGTCGCATTCATACTAGTGCATCGCATCTTAATTTTATATGTAAGGTTGTGACGCATTTGCATGCATACTTACGATAGCCTTATTAGATGTTACTTATTACTCACGAGTTGGCAACTCACCCCCATTGTGCCACAGTATCTTGTAGGTCCGACCCGTCAGCATAGTAGCGGCGGGCACATTTCTTCTTCAGCTCTCTTCGCATCAACTTGCTTGTAGGTGGGTTGTGAGAATATTCTTTGATTCCACCATGTATATTTCTTTTGTATCTAGTATACTCCATCTACCCTTGTATATTGGACTAGACAGTGAGACAGTGAGACTTGTATTTTTGGTATCTGATGTCAAGCTCGTGTGAGCCGACTTATATTTTTGGTTTCTGTTTTCTTACTTTTAAATGTTGGTTTCATTCTTAGATGATATATCTTACTTGTGGTTGTGATTCCGCCATTTGGCGAAGAGCTAGCTCCCGCTTGGGGATGCCTTTGTTCATTACTTGTATATATATTCATGTTTGTACCCGTTTGGGGCCAGTATTTACAAAGTAAACTCTGGCGAAATTTTTATAAAAACTTGAGCTTATTACAAAGACTTTCAAAGTGATTTTTTATGTGAACTTAACTTTTAAATGAGTTTTCCTTCATTCTATTTTCTTCAAATGGTTTAGATTTCTGGGCTCTGGCTTACTTAGATTGCGTTACGCCTCTAGACGTTGCGTAACTTAAGTGTCAGTCACGTTCCACATATTCGGGTCGTGACATTACGTCACAGCAGTGCAAGGGCTTTACCAGTGAGCTACAAGTGGCTTGTAACGCCTCAGTACAGATGGTATTGTCCGCTCTGGCCGAAAACGCACGGTTTTTCTCTTTAGAGCGAACCGGACCCGACTAGGGGCCACTTCCCAGGAGGTCACCCATCCCAAGACTTCCCTGGCCCGAGCATGCTTAACTACAGAGTTCTCAAGCTCCTGTAGCTCTGATTCACTTAAAAGACGCATCTATAATTGAGGGTGGTATCATTACATTTATAATGTACTTCGGTCCACTTTCGGAATGTGTTCCTAAAATTCCCCATTGTTCTGCGGTGGGTCCTACGGACTCAAGAGGTGGCCCCTATGGATTCAAGAGGTAGCCCCCGCCCCCTTGGTATGACACTTTGTTCCGTGAGTAAGAACCGAGTCCCGACATTCTCCCCACTTTTGAACAATGGTTCGTTCTCGAACCACAGACCTACTACTGAGGGACCTGTATGGGCCACCAAAAATGTAACGCCCTAACCCCAGTACAGATGGTATTGTCCGCTCTGACCGAAAACGCACAGTTTTTCCCTTTAGAGCGAACCGGACCCGACTAGGGGCCACTTCCCAGGAGGTCACCCATCCTAAGACTTTATTAGCCCGAGCACGCTTAACTATGGAGTTCTCAAGCTCCTGTAGTTCCGATTCACTTAAAAGGCATCTCTATAATTGAGGGTGATATCATTACATTTATAATGCAGTTCGGTTCTCTTTCGGAATGTGTTCCGAAAATTCCCCATTGTTCTACAGTGGGTCCCACAGACTCAAGAGGTGGCCTCCATGGATTTAAGAGGTGGCCCCTACCCCCTTAGAATTACACTTGACGTGGCACTTTGTTCCATGTGGCACTTTGTTCCGTGAGCAAGAATCGGGTCCCGACGTAACTTCTTGTTGTTATTTAACAACATTTACTTATAACTCAAACCCATGCTGTATGACTCTTTTCTTTACATTAAACTGGAAAATTCCGTACAGTAAATTCAAAGTCGTTATATTCTACCATCCTTATAAAAATTTCGTCCTCAAAATTTATATTTACACATGGACTAATTTACAAATAAGTAAAGGTATCTTGAACGCATGTCTTCTTCTCGTTCCCATGTTGATTCTCCTGATGAATCTTTTCTCCACATCACTCGGACTAAGTTTACTTCCTTGTTCCGCTGTGTCTTTACCTTTCAGTCCAGGATCTCAACACGTTGTTGCTCACAAGTTCTGGACTGTGATCTCTGAGTGATCAAGGATGTGGCTGGGGTCGCTCATATATCTTCGTAGCTGGGATATATGGAACACGTTATGCATTCCTTCCAATGAGGGTGGTAGTGCAAAACGGTAATCCACTTCTCTAACTTGTTCGAGTATGCCGAACGGTCCAATATATCTTGGACTTAGCTTATCCCTCTTGCCAAAGTGGATCACTCCTCTGTTTGGAGAGATCTTTAAGAAAACATGGTCTCCAGGTTGGAACTCCAGATGTCGACGCTTTGCATCAGCCCAATACTTCTGTCGGTCTTGGGCTATGCGCATTCTTTTCTTGATCGTGCGAACTACGTCCACAGTTTCCACGATCATTTTTGGTCCAAGGAGTTCACGATCTCCAACGTCGTCCCAACTTAGTGGTGAACGACACTTCCTTCCATAGAGTGATGCAAATGGTGCTATTCTAATGCTCGCCTGATAGCTGTTGTTGTATGAAAACTCCACAAGGTGTAGGTGATCTTCCCACGAACCTCCGAAGTCTAACATACAAGCTCTTAGCATGTCCTCCAGAATCTGAATTGTTCGCTCGGACTGTCTGTCCATTTGTGGATGGTAAGCCGTGCTGATGTTCAGACTCATTCCCAGGATAGCTTGCAGACTCTGCCAAAATTGTGATCGGAATCTGGTATCACGATCGGAGACGATGCAAACAGGTACTCCATGTAATCTCACGATCTCCTGCATAAGTTCATGGGTATCAAATATAGTACACTTTGAGGTTAAATCTTACTTTAGATTCATGCTTACCTCCATGTACTTCTTTGATAACGACTCGGTAGATTGGCTAACTCTGAATGGAATAAAGTGAGCCAAGTTGGTGAGTCGATCCACAATAACCCATACTGCGTTGTTACCTTTCGTGCTGCGAGGAAGGGCAGTCACGAAGTCCATGGTAATGTGCTGCCATTTCTATTCTGGGATTGGTAACGGCTGAAGTGGACCAGCAGTTCTGTGATATTCAGCCTTTACTTGCTGACACACCAAACACTTGGCTACGCTCCTTGCTACTTCACGCTTCATTCCATACCACCAGTAGTGTTGTCGTAGATCCTTGTACATTTTTGTACCACCGGGATGTACAGAATAAGAAGCGCGGTGAGCTTCTTTCATCAACTCTTCTCGAACTGGGCCGTTTGGTACACATAATCGACTTCTATATCTTAAGGATCCATCTTCGTGGATGATGAAGTTAGTTCGAAGTCCACTTTCTATCAGTTCTCAGATCTTTTGTAGTTTGGCATCATTTGATTAAGCTGCCTTGATCTGATTGACAAGAGTAGACTGGACTTATAAGTTCATCAAATACGAAGCGTTACCTGGCATAACTACTTCGATAGCCAATCCGTGCAATTCCTACAGCAGCTTCCACTGAGCGATGAGATTCATTGCTAATAGTTGGCGGCTAAGTGCATCAGGAACTACATTCACCTTCCTGGAATGATATTGTAGGTTGATGTCGAAATCCGCCATGAGTTCTAACCATCTTCCCTGCCGTATGTTTAATTCCTTCTCAGTAAATACATACTTCGGACTCTTGTGGTCAGTGTATATATCCACTTATTCTTCCAAGAGGTAGTGGCGCCAAATCTTAAGTGCAAAGATAACGACTGCCAACTACAGATCATGTGTTGGATAGTTGCGCTCATGAACTTTCAGCTGTCTTGATGCAAAAGCTACAACATTTCCATGCTGGTGTAGAACACATCC
Source organism: Agapanthus africanus (assembly GCA_030015575.1). Lineage (NCBI taxonomy): Eukaryota > Viridiplantae > Streptophyta > Magnoliopsida > Asparagales > Amaryllidaceae > Agapanthus > Agapanthus africanus. Next base: position 114,114,592 of record JASDDO010000028.1, read on the forward strand.
TAATTCTTTACCGGACGCATCACAATGTATGACGAATCCTATAGATTGATTCTGTATTACAAGGATAGGAGCTGAAGTTAATCTTTATTTGAGTTCTACAAAAGATTTTTCACATGCTTCTGACCACATGAATGCTTCATCTTTACGTGTGAGCTTGGTCAGGGGTGTTGTAATCTTTGAAAAGCCTTCAATGAATCATCGGTAGTATTCTGCTAATCCCAAGAAACTTCGTATATCTTTCACCGTCTTTGGTGTCGGCCACTCGCTGACAGCTGACACCTTAGCTGGATATACTGAGATTCTTCCTTCACCTGAAATGATATGTCCTGGAAATCTGACTTGATCTAGCAAAAATTCACACTTGCTGTACTTGGCATAGAGCTGATGTTGTCTCAATGTCTCCAGGACAATCCAAAAATGCTCGGTGTGTTCTTTCCGATTCTTTGAATACACCATGATGTCGTCGATGAAGATGACAACAAACTTGTCTAAGTACTTTCGAAAAACTTAGTTCATCAGATTCATAAAAATAGCAGGTGCATCAGTCACTCCAAATGGCATTACGAGATATTCATAATGACCATATCGAGTCCTAAACGCCGTCTTCGAAATATCGGACTCTTTGACCTTCACCTGATGATAACTCGAACGAAGATCTAGCTTCGAAAATACACAAGACCCACTTAGTTGATCGAAAAGATCATCGATGTGCGGTAGTGGATACTTTTTCTTGACCGTCACTTCGTTCAGAGCTCGTTAATTTACACACATCCTGTATGAACCTTCTTTCTTCTTCATAAGTAAAATTGGAGATTCCCAACTTGAAGTATCGGAACGAATCCAACCTTTCTTCAGGAGTTCGTCCAACTGAATGCAAATCTCCTTCAATCCCTCAGGACTTAACCGATACGGAGCTTTGATTACCGGTTGTGCACCAAGTAATAAATCAATGCTGAATTCAAGAGCTCGATCGGGAGGCAAACCTGTTATATCTTCAGGGAACACATCCTCGAACTCTCGAACTACTTCTGGCTTTTCCTCTTCTGCCGGGAGAGAAAACACTTCTGCATCCTTCGATTTAGCACGGAAGATTCCTGGCTCCAACGTTTCTATCTCTACTCTTGAAGTAGAAGACTGGGTGATCTAGTATCTTAAATACTACCCTCCTTTGACGGCAGTCAATCGTAGCATAGAAAACTCCCAGCCAGTCCATTCCCAACACAACATCAAAGTTTGAGATATCCAGTACTTTGAAATTCACGTAGAATTCTCGTCCGCAAACTGCAAATGTACACTGATCAAATCCCATAGTTGCTTTTATTACTCCATTCCCGGAACTGACATTCCAGCTTGAAATGAGTGGCTTCACAGGAATCACATGCGTTCTCACGAATCGTTGCGACATGAAGCAGTATGATGCTCCAGTGTTGAACAATGTGAGTGCAGGAAGGGTGGCTACTAGTATAGTACCTAAGTTGTGTGAGGATAGGTTTTAGATATAGGAAAAGTTATAGAGGTATACAAGGATTGAAAAGATTGGGAATTACCAGTTATGACTTGGCCTGTGGCTTCGGCTTCCTCAACTGTCATGGTGAAAGCCTGATATCTGGGTATATTTCTCCTTGCTGGAGGCACATTCATTTGTTCTTGGGGCACGTTTCTCTCCCCTTTAGGCACGTTTCTCTGTGCCTGATGGAACTAACGTTGAGGCTATACAGGAGGTTCATATGGAGGTGGTGCAGGTAGGGCCAGTCGAGGTGCAGGAGCCTGAATGGCTGGCCGCTGTGGAATCGTGATTGGTGGTCGGGGTGCTGGAGCTGTGTTGAATCGGTATGAACATGCTCTGATGGCGTGAGTGGATGCACCACAAACCAAACACAAGACATTTGCACGCCTGCAGTATTTCACCAGCTGTCCATTCCTCTTGCAGTAGAAACAAAATTCTGGACTGGGCCGGTTAAATGATCCTTCCGGTCTCCTGGGTGCTAATGTTGGCCTGGAAGAGGCTCCTCCTGACATCTGTATGGCAGGGCATTTCACACCGGCATTCTGAGGTCTGCCATTTTTCTTCACAACTGCCTCATAGCATCGGGTAGCCTTTAAAGCGAGATCATGGGTTGGGAAATCCACTGTAGCGAGTCCAGCTTGGATTTCCGGGTCCAACCCTTGCTGATATCGTCGTGCCCGGATCACAGTAGTAGGAATCAGATATGTCGCGAACCTGTTACAACATTGTGTTAGCAGTGTAATGAGTGAAATCAGGAAATTGAATATTGAGACAATATCTTACCCACTAAGTATGGTAAACTCAGCATCGTATTCATCCACAGACTTGACCCACATCGAGCCTTGTTGTAGATGGATGAACTGCTGTTCCATGTCGAAACGGGCAGTCTCAGGGAAGTATTTCGCGTCGAACATATCGCGAAACGTCTTCCATTCAATAGGTTGGGTGAGACGGCTTTCTTCGGCCTTCCACCAGACTCTGGTGTTGTATGTTAATTGCAGCTTCGCAACCCTCACCCAAGCAATCTCTGGCACTTGTGCTGCTGCCAGGTCATCTTGTATCGACTGAGCCCATTCTTCTGCCTCCAGTGGGCTCTCTTTTCTTGAAAAGTGTTTTAGGTGCAGTGCTCGGAATTGCTTGACTCCGGGTGCCTCGGCTTCGGGACGATGTATGAGGATAGCGGTCTGCTGCTGCTGACCCTCCAAGAGGATCTTGATTGCCTCAAGCAGTACCATTTGCTCGTTGATAGGAGCTGTAACGGTGGGTGGTGGTGGTAGAGTAGACGGTGGAGTGTTTCCATTGACATTCGTGCTTGTGTTGTTGGGAGAATCCATGATCTTGATAGAAAAAGAAAGGTTAGGATAGATTCAAGGAATTTGAAATATAAGGAATGTATAGTTGCTGATTCTTTTAATTCTTATGATATATATTGCTTATGATTTCATGCAGAACTGACCTGTATGGGCCACCAACAAAACCTGTTACGCTCCGCTTCCCAGTGTATGGAAACAGTGACGTGGCGGGTTACAACGTATTTACTAAAAAATAAATATGTTAAGCGTAATTAAGCAATATATGTAAAATGCATAAGAATGACAAGAGATATAAAATAAACAACTTTTATTAACATTCATCTTTACATACAACTGTTTTGAAAAGGAAAGATACAATGATATAAAGCAATGCCTAAACAGTGGCATACAAACTGAAAGTAAGTACAAGGAGAGCTAGAAGTCCGGCTGGGCAGTGAGATGGTCCAAGTCCTCCTGGCTAAGCTTGATCTCCCGAGAGTCCAGTCCTCCTGACGAACATTCCAAAGAAAGAGATAGGCAGGAATGTCGTCAGCGAACTAGCGTTCAGTAAGTCCTAAAAAAAAGATGGAATATAACAAGTAATGTGAAATGAAACTGGTAAGTTGTACATGTATATGCTTGTTATTCTAACGTAGTTGTTTGTATCTTGGTACAGAAGGTATTTGTGTATACGAGAGAAGTCCATCTTATCCCGTGGACTATTGTAACATGTAGTAAAAGGCCCCGTCCAAACCCACGGGACAACGGCACGAGAGTTCATGTAGGTGTCTTTTAAGTGACCATCTCTTGCCACGTTAATACATTCCATACCAATCTACCCTGTTATCCTCGTGTAATGTATTGTATAGAGTATATTTACAAGTCTCGCCGAAAGCATGGATACAAGTTGTTCAAGTAGTCAGGTTCAGGATGTAATCAAGTATTCAAGAAGTCATGTCAAGTTATAATCATGGTTCGGTCAAATCAAGTCAAGTATTCAGGTTTGATATTGATGTTTGAATTCAGGTATTCGGGTTCATGTTCAAGTATTCATGTTAGACTTTGGATTCATGTTTGAATTGGACTCTGATTTCAGTTTGGAATCAGGTTTGAGTTAGATTCAGACTGAGTCAGACACTTGTAACTGATTTAGATCCTGAATTAGGTTCGGGAGTCATCGGTAACTGCTGCACATGGACGGAAGGATTTGTGTCGTTTTCCAAGACAATTACCATTGATAACTTTGTTATGTTTTCTATCTTAAATAGCCAAATATTCATTTTCTCCGGCTCCCTAGGGCTCAAGAGAATTATTCCCGCTTAAACCTATATTTACTAAAGTCCTTAAATATTGTTTTATATAACTTGATAGGGTTTTATGAAAAATATTTTTAATAAAATTTCAAAATAAACCTCGAGAATTTATCTTTATTATTTAGGGTTTTCATGGATATGAATTTTAAGGATTTGAGGTATTTTAGTGATAATTGCTTAGCTTGGAAAGTTCATGATATTTTATTGTAAAACTTGTCTTTTGTTGGTATCTTGATGGTATTTTAGTGAAACTTGTAATTCTTTCATTTTAAAAAATGTAAGTTTATTATATTTTGAAAATATATGGATTTGTAATTTTTATATAATTATTAAAAATTAAATTTTATTTAATTAGAAAAAATACGTTTTTTCTTAAAAACCGTATTTAAAACTTTTCGAAACCGAATGCTCCGTGAGGATGTCTGCATCTCGCACTACTAGCCCAAGGATGTATGATAATCCACATCATCCAATAGTGGGTCCCTTAAAGAGGGTTGTAGAGACATAATCGCAAAGGAATTTAAAATACAGTTTTAAAAGAAAATCGTTTTAAAGTGAGTGGTATTTTGATGTAATATTTTCTTTGTAACCAAAATTCACACAAAAAGTATCGTGCTATGGAACAAAAGTGAGTGGTGTTTTAATGTAATATTACCCCATGAAGTTTTCCTAAAAGTATGTTTTAACAAAACAATAAAAGATGATATTTAAAATTCATGGTATTTAAATGCAAAACTTAAATTAAAGTTATTTTACATGATATTATTGGTTCAAATTTATTCTAAACATTCATAATTAAGATTACAAGTATTGTGTAAGAATTTGGATGAACAATATGTATGAAAAATGGGAGTTTTTAGGGTTTAAAAAATAGGTATCGGTATTAACTCCGCTTATCGATATACGTTTTAAAATAAATTTTTAAAGAAAAGAAATGAAGATTGGAAGGGACTTACTAGTTAGGAGGCTTAAAAAAAGATTGAAGGAGGGGGGATGAGTTTCTTAGCGTCGTGGGAGCGCCGGAATAGCTTCGATTCTTCTTCGGAAGTTGATCGCTTGCTAACTCCTCTTTACTCCACTTGTACTTTGAGAATTTTTGAGAGTTTTGGCTAGAAATTTCAGAATTATGCTGAACCAAAATATGAGGTGGTATTTATAGTGGAGAATTAGGTTTTTGGAATTAAAAATTTGGATTAAAAAGCATTGAAATTTGGTTTAATGGTGAAATGAAAGGTCTCTATTTGATTGCAGGGCAATCAAACAGTGCAGGGGTGTTACGGTAGGGGAAGAGTCAATTGTGTAAAGCCCGGGCCTCATTGGACTCGGTTGAACCGTCGGTACCGGCCCATTCACCATTTCCGCAGGACGATCTAAGGCTTTGTGCCTCTGGATTTGTGTCACGCGTATAACTCAGTGTTTACTCCATTTTCCACATGTTTGATTTTTTTGTATATTGTACATGTAAACTTTTAGGCTTCCAAAAAGTTAAAAAGAAAAATCAGAAAAACAATGTGTCTGATGGGGATCGAACACAGGGGTTACGTCACAACAGTGCAAGGGCTTTACTAGTGAGCTACAAGTGACTTCTTTATGTTATTTAACAAAATTTACTTATAACTCAAACTCAGGCTGTATAACTCTTTTCTGTACATTAAACTGGAAAATTCCATACAGTAAATTCAGAGTCGTTACAGCGTAGATTGTAAAATGTGAAGAATGAAGTCGAGTAAGTCAAGTAGAATGCGAGTCATGTCAGTGGCAATTCTGGGTCGAGTCAAGTCAAGTATTCAAGTTTAAGTTCAAGCTCAATTCTAGGTTTGAATTTGGATTCGAGTTCGAATTCAAATCAACTTCGGGTTTGTATTCAGGTTATAGTATATCTTATTAATAAATTCAATCTTGTAAATTTCATGAGTTTGAAAAATATTGATAACCGCTACACATGGACGACAAGATTTGTGTTTTTTTTCAAAAACAATTATCATTCGATAATTTCCACCCTAAGATTACGATTTATATTTAGAGAGAAACAAGTGGTGCATTATTGTCTCCGGCAATTCCGAGGCAACTGATATGAGAAGATGTCATTAAAATTAATCTGCAACCTAAATACGTAATCTAGACTGGTCTTTTGATATCTAGGGTATTTTAGTAAAAATGCCATTTAAAAATTCTCGGGGGCGTCCTAAACTCTCGAATAAGTTTATAATAAAAATATGTTGTTTAAACGTCAAGATTTTTGTATAAAAACTTATTTTATATTTTGTGGTATTTTACTGTAAAACTCTAAATTTTAAAGTTTATGGTATTTTAATGAAAACTACCATTTTTGAAAACTTGATGGTATTTTGTTGTAACTTTAATCTTTCATTTAGAAATATAGTTTTTCACACTTTATTTTCATAGAAATACAGATTTATGATTTATATAATTTTCCAATAATTTAATTTGTTTTAAAAGTCATATTTCTTAAAAATCGTATTTTATTCCTTTCGAGACTGAATTCTCCATGAGAAGTTTTGCATCTCGCTCTACTATCCCAAAGACGTACGATAATCCACACCATCCACAAACGGGTTCTCTAACGAGAGTTGTAGAGACGTAATTGCAAAGGTGTTAAAAATAGCCATTAAAACGTATTTTTATAAAGTGAGGGTATTTTAATGAAAATTGTTTCCTTTAGAATAAAACATTGCATCTAAAATATTGTTCTATGAACCATAGTGTATGTGAGTGGGGTAGGTCGTTATCCCGTGAATTTTCTATCGGTATATATCAAGATAGCGATAAAAGGTACATGCAAAGTTCATGGTATTTTTGTGTAATTTTCGATGTATGATTTATTTAGCACAGAATTTTAAACACATACAAAATTAAACGGATGACATTATTTTAAGGTGGTTGTAGGAATATGAGTGTAATTTAATTGGCATAGCAATTGTGACAAAATTTTGTTTTAAAGAGATTGTAAGAACCCAACTCCATTTTTATCGATATTCGTTTTAAGGGTCGTTTGAGATTAAACGATTGTGAGGAGGGGAAAAGAAGGGAATTACAGGTTTTAAGCATTGAAAAGAGAGAAAGAAGTGAGGAGTTCTTCGTGGAACCGTGGTAGCGTCGAGTATTGATAAACGGCTCCGGTATTTGAAAGAACGAACTGGAATCGAGCTAACTCCTCTTGATTTGAGAGATGATTTTTAGAGAGTTTTGTTATAGATTTCAGAATAGTGGAGTGCTAGAAAATGAGGTGGTATTTATAGGATAAAATATGAGAGTATAGGAAAATAAAAATTGAATTAAAATGAATTTAATTGTGTTAATGGAGGAAAATGAAAGGGTTGTGAGTTCTGTGGTTTAATTCAGAGAAAATAAATAGGAAAAAGGAGTAGAGGGGAGTTAAAAGGACACACATGTGAAGCACGGAGGCGAACGGGGACATCCTGGCTGCCACAAGCGGTTTTGGGTATTTTTGGGTGGCCCGATGATGGCCGCGTGTCTCGAGATTCGTGCCCGGTGATTTAATCGGTCTGAACTCCTCATTTATCCAGTTTGACTCCTCTAAAACTTTTCATTTTTCTGTGTAATGCACGTGCAACCCTTGGGCTTCCGAAAATTTAAAAAGAAAAATATTAAAAATAATTGGGGTTGATGGGATTCGAACTTGCAGGCTAAAGAACAGCATCGAAGAGTATAAACTAGTGAGCTATAAGTTGTTTCTTATTTTTATTGAACAAATTTAACTTATAACTCATAAATAGGCTGAAATACATCTTTCTATATATTGACTGTGTTACAATTGTACAGGGATTTTCAGGGTCGTTACAAAATGCACGAATGTTTTGTCTCCTAAAGTTGAGTTTATATCGCCAATTAGTGGAAGCAAATGTAAGAATGTTCCGTCTCCTAAAGTTGAGTTTATCTCGCCAATGAGTAGAAGCAATTGTAAGAATGTGTCGTCTCTTAAAGTAAGTCCTGATGAAGATAATGAGCGAGGTGTAACAAGTGATTTGGTAGAATCTGAAATTGGTATGATATTCAATTCACTAGATGATGCTTATGAATGTTATTCGGCTTATGCTCAAAATATGGGGTTTGCTATCAGATTTCATTCTACTCGTCGTGCAGTTCACTGTATTGAACCTATCTTCAGACTATATGAATGTAATATGGCCGCAACACCTAAACATTTCAAGCCCGATATAAAACGTAAAACATTTTTTTTTGATGTTCCGGAGAAATAATTATATTGGATCTAAGTGCAAAGCTCATATGTTTGTTGTTAAAAAGGACGATCGATGGAAAGTTACTTTTTACAAGAGAGATCACAACCATCCATTTATACCGCAGTCAATGGTGAAATACCTATCTTGTTACAAAAGTATTTCCAAATTTGACAGAAATCAAATCCATAAATTAAAGGATAGTGGGTTGGTCCAAGCAAAACATATATGATACTAGGACAAGGTCATGGTGGGGTAGAGAATCTTGGTTACGGGCTAAACGATGTAAATAGTGAATTAAGAAAAATACGTCGACGTCAATCTATGGATGTATCGGATGCCCAAGCTACATTAGCTTATTTGCAATCCATTCAACTTGAGAAGCCTAATTTTACTTACGTAGTAAAATATGACGAAGAAAATTATATCGAAACTCTCTTATTCATCGATATGTGCTCAAAAGCTTCATATACAACTTTCGGTGACGCAATTACTTTTGACACCACGTATCGAAAGAACAAATATCAAATATCTTTCACCCAATTCACTGGTATTAATCATCATTATGAATAACAGATATTTGGTTTGACGTTAATACGGAATGAGTCTGAAGAGTCTTTCACCTGATTGTTTCAGCAGTGGTTAATTATGATGAATAATAAGGAACCGCTATAAATAATCACTAATCAAGATCATGCTATTGCCAAGGTGTTTCCGAACACAAGACATCATTATTGCATATGACACATTAGTCAGAAGTATCCGGAGAAATTGCAGAGTTTATATCATCAGGATAACGGTTTTCAAAACGATTTCAATTGCTGTGTGCATAAAAGTTTGACAGTTGAGAAATTTGAAGATAAGTGGACCGCGCTAGATGTAAAGTACCAAGTTAGTGGGCATAAATGGCTTTCAATAATGTATGGTATACTAGAGACATGGATACCGGCTTTTACATCAAGATACTTTTCTGCAGAAATGCGAACAACCGGGCGTAGAGCATGAATGCTTTTCTTAATTGGAACACCACAATTAAAAAGTTTGTTATGAATACAAGAAGTGCACTACGAATGTATTACGGGCACGAGAAAAGAATGAATTTTGATACGCTATGCAAGAATTGTATGCGTGCAACAAATATATCACTGGAATTAGACGCTTCTAAATTTTATGTTGGATATAGGTGCCCTCAAGACAATTATTGTAATTGAAGGAGAACCTATATAAGAGAACAATCTCACTCGAGATGATAGTATGCTATCTGGTTTGCCTTTATCTTTCATGTGATGCATTTTATTTACAATCACGTATCATTTAGACATGAGATAAAACCTTAGGATTTTTCTTGACTACCAGGACGATGATGGAGATCATACTAGTAGGGCCTGAGTAGTTGATAAGCACATCCTTAATTGTTCCTAGTCATAGGTGTCTTGAGACTGGACATCGGTACTCCAGTTTAGACTAGTGTGTACGTTTCCTAACCCGGTTGGAGGGCGATAGCTGATCCCACAGCTATTGGTGTTTGACATCGAGGATTGTATACAGGTCTTCATTGGATGAGTTACTCTGGACGGACTCACTGTGAACTCCTAGTTGGTAATATACCAATGTCAAGTAGCAGTTCTCTTGTGACATGGGTACAGAGTAGTCTTTAGGATCTATGATCGCTACAGTGTCTGATGTGTGTTCCCACTATACTTTGACTTCTACTCTACCATGGCTCAAAGGAATCATGCAAACAGGTTTTTGTTGAGTATAGTCTTGAAGCGCGTGGAGGCAATGAGCGATCGAAGAGATTCGTCTCTCTTGGTATAGGGAGTAATATCACACTGTGGAGGATATGATTACAACCATAAATCGATGGCCATCGCAGTGGAGATAAACTGATAGGTGTTATCAGTTGTATCTCCAGTTGGTTATGAGTCCTCTGTTGTACGACTTATCAAGTTATTGGGGTCTGACAGATTTCAAACCCTAGACCCGATATGCGATACTCTTAGACGAAGAGACCGGACTGTACGGTAATGTCACTGATAGACTTTGCAGTGTTCAGATGAGCTTGCTCGTTGATCTTCTTTCGTTCAATACCTGGATAGCCGTTACGTGCAGCCAGTATCGCTGACGTGCTTATGGGATATAAATATGATTCTAACCTACCGCCAGTGTATTGTCGAGTCTTTAAAGTCTCACACAGAGGTTTCCCAGCACATGTGAAACGATGTAGGGCACGTATTGGGATACGTGTAGGAGTTCGATTAAATACGTGTATTTGATACACATATTTTAATTAGGTGTTTGTTGATATTAGCCGGTATATATATGATATAGCCGAATTATTAAATCAAGTGTTGATTTAATAATTAAATGTATATTTATATATTGATATATTTATATATTAACTAATATCATGCTCACTTAATTATTTTCTTCTCTGTAATTAATATTTATATTTGATATAATTAATGAAACATGTATGTTGATATATGTATGATGTGAGTATAAGACTTATATACAAGAAATGAGAATGAGTCATGATTGTAGAATTCATGAGATACTTCTTTTTTTGATGACTCATTTGTGTGAGTCATTATTTGTTCATAACTCATTATTATTTCTAGTTGATATGTTTTTATTCATTCTTATTTCCTTCCATGCTTTTTCTTCCTCCTCTTGATTTTTCTTTAAGTGAGGAATGGTAAAGAAAATAGAAAAATTAAGTGAGATAATTATTCTACATCTCCTACTAATCATTCTTAGCAAGTTTAATTAGCGGGTTGCTTCATTTTAATGATATCAATTTGAAACTGTATCTTGTGTTGAAGTTATCTCAAGGTGGATCATTTTCAGCGAGGATATCATCGAGCAAACTTGTTCCGGACTTCGTGGAGACTAGCTGGAGTCCAATGAGAGGTGGCCAACGTGCTATAAAGGTTGTAACCCTTTAAACTCTTTGTTTTAGTTTAGAAATGAGGGAGGGTAATACGGTCGCTGCGTCGGAGGAGGGTAATATATCGGCAGTGGCGGGAATGGACCCTGTGCTGACCATGATTGCGGAGGCGGAATGTATTGCTGCCAGAGTTGCTCCAACCGCGCCTCCATTTGAGCTCTCCAAGTCGCCTTATCTTTCGCCCTCTTCTTATCTGCTTCATCCCTCCTCCTGAGCTGCTCCTCTAGCTCATTGATCCGTTGTGCCTCAGCCGATTATTGGTTGGAACGAGTAGTCAAAGAACTTGAAGTATTTCTTCTGGAAATGGACCGTGAAAGACTAACAGGACCACCGTATAGGGTAATACGACCGTGTCCCCTCGACTGAGGGAAAAGCTGCTCTATAATAGATATCTCGGCCTCCGTAGGAAGAGAATCGTCGGCCGGATATTCGTGATTTGATTCCCGATAGCTCCTCTCTGCCTCCTCGAAATCCTCCTTCGATAAATAAAACAATAATTAATTTTCTTTATGAAGTTAACAAGTGTAATTAACTAACTTAAAAGAATTGAAAATGCAAGCTTACCACATATTGAGTGACTCTATCCATCCTTTCTTCTGACATGTCATCTCTCATGTGCAATGCCTCCCAAGTCTCAGGGAGGCTTAGCTTTTTCCCAGCCTTCTCCTGTAACGGATATTTGATTTATTTATACGTGAAGATATGTAATGATGAAATTGAAAAATCGAACATTTATGTAATTAAAGATAAGCTAACCAAAGTAGCCATATACTAATCAACAGGAACCGATCTACCATAATAGTCATCTGTGGCTTTCCCTCAGTTCTTCTTATTCCTTTATGATACTTCCTGCTTATTCAGAAGATAATATCTCTAAATGTAATTTAATCTAAATTCGGTATTCAAATTATTTAAGTATATTTTTAATTACCTTTGCTTCGAGTGTATCCCAATGCAATAGGAGAAACGAAAACTGATCTCTAGGGATGATGGAGGGAAGAGCGGAAAAACGTTTCCAATCATCTGTAAATTTCTCCGACCGTTTGAATTTTTTCTTCAATCTTTGATGCCATATCTTGAATATTTGTGACATCTCATACCGGACATGCGTTCAATGTCTATCTATATCACCTTCTAAGACAAAATGTTTCTGTAATACAGATTAATAAATATATTATTTAATAAATTTATAACATATAATAGGTATACATGTAATGTTGAAATATAGTTGAGTTATGTATTAACAAGAGTGAGCACCAAGTCCATATGTATGCTTCCAAGGGGTTATCAGCAAATATGAAGCCCACGTTCCAGAAGTCGGTGTTGTGGAGGAGAATACCGATATAACCATGGAAATATGTAGCCCACATACCCGGACCTACGGGCTTCCCACCTACCCATTGCAGAATTGCCCTTTTTCTACGCATATCGTATTTCGTAATTTCGTTTGCAACACCTCTTCCGTGGTGTTCAAACCAGGCCAGATTATCCCCCGCAACCCGTGCATCATCAATACTCGTGTCTATTGCCTCTATCATCATTAAAACAATTTGAGGTCGAGCAACAGTCCACCGCGCCATTGCCTTCGTATTATCCCTATCGCGATACGGTTTTTCATTTTGTAAATCGCGAGAAAAAGGCAATGCATGAATCCACTCATCGTTGATGGGATCCGAGAATGTCCCAGATTCTCTACTAAGGTCCGTGCACTGCTCGTCTAGATATGCATACGGATCATGCTGCACTGATGGACCTGCATCCTCTTGATCAGATGTACCTAAACATTTTAATTTATTATAATCAATGCATTGGTTATTTGAATAAAATAATGTGGTCGATGATTATTTAAAACTTGTAATATATACATCTACTCTCAGTATCAGGCTGTGTCGAGAATTCAACACCTCGATCTCTTTTCTTTGAAGAAAATGCTTTTCCATATTTTCCAAATATGCCTTTTCGTCCTATCTGTTTCATGCAAGAGTAATGACGATACAAAATATATAATATGCATAAATTATTAAGCTAACAAATCAATATATTACAAGTGATTAGAACTACTAGGTTTTTCATATATCATTTACATGCAAGTGATTATAAATTTTTACAACTGCAAACTTTATAACATATATCAATTGATTACAATTGTTTACAACTGCAAAGTTTTTCATATGTCAACCGGATCTGCTTCATCAAGGTTAACCTCGTCGATAGAACTATCAAACAAGAATTTAGGAGGTGCCATCAATACAATCCAACCTTCTTCACGATTAGGATCTTTGACATAGAAATACTGCTCAGCTTGTGAAGCTAACATGAAGTTATCATCTCGCTAAATTTCTTTATTGAGATTGACAAGCTGAAAGCCATACTCATCGATCTGGATGTAAGCGCACCAACGAACTTTGAATATAACAAATCTTTCTTGTAGATTATTCCCGTAAAATAGCTCTATTATATTCTCCACCCGGCCATAATATTCTTTTTTTCTTCCCTACGGTCTTTGATCACGGAAACTTGAGAAGCGCGTTTGTTCAAACGGACAATAAATCTCATTGTTTTGGGTAGTCAATTTCTCGGTTGTAAGAAATTTTAGGTTATTAATACAATATGAACTGTATCAATTCACTTTTGCACTAGGACCTTTAGATAGTCGCACGATTACATCCAGGAATTGCATCCCTTTCGCTGTGTCATCTTCAATTTACAATGCATTTACACATAAAATGTATAAGCTATATTTGATATATGCATGTGAAATGTGAAATATATAAGACATACGTACATGTTTACAGAACCACTGTGAAAAGTGTTTCTTATGTTCTTGATTAATCTTCCAATTAGCACTCTTTCTGGAAATCGCATTCGTAAGTTCTTCAATATGTCAGCTAAAAGAATAACAACATTAATTATTTAGGCATATATAGATGTATGCATTCAAAATATTGACGCGATTAAAATTTTTAATTAATATACCTTTTGTGATCGGCAGTAATTTCAAGATTATTAAGATTATACGAATCCGCTTGATCGAGCCATTCCCCCCGGTAGGATCGATCCTCCCCTTGAGAATGGGATATATGGTCATCGATAATTTGAGAAGGACGGTTTAATCTTATTTCAATTCCATGCGAGTAACGAGAAGTGAAGTTGAGTTATTCGTTGGCGCAATAACTCTCGGCTATTGACCTTTCCGGTCGAGCTCGATTGCGCACTTGCCATTTCAAGAATCCCAAGTATCTAAAACGTTAATGAATACGTTAAACAAATTTGAATATTATAATGAATTAAATAACACAATTGACTGAAAAAAATATATTACCTTTCAACTGGTTACATCCATCTATATGAGACAGGTCCAACAATCATTAGCTCTGTTGCTAGATACACAGAAAAATGAACCATAACGGTGAAGAAAGATTGTGGAAATATCATCTCCAACTTACAGAGGGTTTCAACAATACTCTTTTGCAACTGCTCGAATTTGGCCACATCTATCACTTTAGAACAAAATTTATTGAAAAAGTCGCAATACTCTATCAAAACTTTGGTGATATTGGATGGCAAATTATGTCGAAGAGCCACTGGAAGCAATTGATGCAGAAGGATATGATAATCGTAAGTTTTAAGATTCAAGAGCTTTGGTAGCTCGACCTGCACATTCTTTGCTATATTAGAGGAGTACCCATCTATGGGTTTGATACTCTTTAGCACCTCACAAAATCTTTTCATAACCAATTTCGACATTGTGTAGCTCGAAACTGGTAATTCATAGACACCATCATCACGAAATACCGAATGCAATTCCTATCAGATTCCAAGCTCCTCTAAGCACTCACGAGCACTCAACTTATCCTTAGACCTAGAATCATCCTGTAACAATGTGCAAGCAGTATTATCAAACACATTCTTCTCTATATGCTTGACATCATTATTGTGTCGAATCAACAGATGTTTCCGGTAAGGAAGATTCCATAATATACTTTTCTTCTTCCACAAACTCAACAATTCGTTATTTTCGGATCGCTTCCATTTTTTTGTTTATTGAAGGAACTATCTGAGTTAAAACGACTAGAACCTTGCTGGAATTGACACTATGAAATCCGCTAAAAATTTTCTATCCCTGACAATTGTTTTGGTGCTTCACCCTTTTCCAATGTTCCATCAAACTTATTTGCCATCTTTCTGTACAGATGATTCACCGATAGCCACCTATGATGAAACCAGTAGCAAAACTTACCACGTGTCTTAAGCTGGAGGGCACTATAATCAAGACCACATGATGGACATGCATGTTTCGTGTAGGTAGACCATCCAGATAAAATGCCGTATGATGGAAAATCGTTGATTGTTCAAATAACTGCTACTCGCATTCTAAACTTCTTCTCGGCATACGCATCACATGTCTCTACTCCATGTTCCCAGAGTTTTATCGGCTTTTCAATTAAATGTTCCATATAGACGTCGATGTTCTAGCTAGGTCAATATTTTTAAGGATTTAATAAGGAAATAATCATATACGGTTGCTTCATACACATTCAGCGAGGCAGATTGTAAGACATAAGCAATAACGGCCACGTAGACCAACTAGAGCTCATGAGTCTGTAATGCATGAAGCCGTCTGTTGCCAAACCTAGACGTACATTTTTCAGCTCATCCCCAAAATGATCAACATTGTCTAATTGCTTCCATGCTTTTGCATCAGCCGAATGTCTCAGCTTCCCATCTTTGATCCGACGATCAGAATGCCATCGCATACTCATCGCCATGTCCTTATAAATTTTGCAAGCTCTTAGCCAGGGGGAAAT
Organism: Agapanthus africanus; assembly: GCA_030015575.1. Lineage (NCBI taxonomy): Eukaryota > Viridiplantae > Streptophyta > Magnoliopsida > Asparagales > Amaryllidaceae > Agapanthus > Agapanthus africanus. The sequence continues at coordinate 114,130,682 of JASDDO010000028.1, forward strand.
AACGAAGGATTTTGGCTGAATTCTTGCTCTTTTTGCTGATATCGGACGTTTCTACGTTTGAATTTCTCTTAACATTTTTCCACCTAAACAAGTTGCAAGTGAGACACTCATCAAGAGACGCGTAATCCCTGCGATACAACACACAGTCATTGGGACATGCATTTGATGGGGTCAAAAATTAGACCCAGGATGACCAAGTCAAAATCAAAGTCAACCCCAAGCCAAGTGGGCCTAACTGCAGGTCAAGGCCGAGCATGGAAGGGACTAGCCCCATGACAAGAAGAATGAAGCCATAAAATAGTTTAATGAAATTCTTTTTTTAGAAATAAATGTATGTAAAATGGGCAAAAAGCCAAAATTTTGTAAACCCCATGGCTTATGTGCAAAAAGAGATAAGCACATAAGGCATGGGGTGGTACAAGTACCATTTGGCAAAACTCAAGGGGATATATGTAAAGTGTGTAGCCTATAAAGGCAAACATGATGAAAAATCAACAACTTTTTCATTCTCTCAAAAATTAGGGTTATGTGCCTTCTTCTCCTTCCTCAAGGTTCTAAACCCTCTTTTTTTTTTGAATTAAATCAACAGTTTAACTCTTCTTTTTCCAAAAAGAAACAGTTTTCACTATAAATCCCTTGAAAGGGAGCTCGGATCTTCCATCAAAGCCCCAAAATGGAAGATTTTTAAGTCTCACCCCTTTTTCTCCAAGATCTAGCCAACAGAAAGGAGGAGGAAGGAGATCCACTTCCCCAAAACCCTAGTTCGGGAAGATCTAAGGCTCAAAAGAAGATCTAGGACTAAAGGGGAGAAGAAAGGGGTCCTCTTTGATTCTTCCCTTTTCTGGGAGTTTCCAAAGTCCCTCAGGAGTTTAACTCCAAATCCAAATATTTTGGGAGTTTAACTCCAAATTTAAACCTAATTCCTATTTAGGAGTTCAACTTCAAAACCTCTCGGGAGTCAACTCCCAGCCCAGGAGCTAAGCCCCTTTCTCTACTGGTGTTTCCAGCGGTCGCATGCCGCGCACGTGACCCGCTGGTGCTGGGCTCCCACACGCAGGGCACGTGACCCGCGGGCGCCCAGCGTCCACCCGCCACTCACGTGACCCGCGGGGGCCCAGCGCCTACGCGCCACTCACGCGATCCGTGGGCGCGCAGCACCAACGCGCCACTCACGCGTCCATAGGATGCTCCTCACCCCTTTTTTTCATACACTCCACACTCAAAACATGTCCCCCATTAGAAAAAATTTCCAACGGGGCGCTGCCCAGCACCCCACAAGGGGGCTGCTACCCCCTTGACCCAAACCCACTATTCGGTTAGTGGGACCCCTGTAAACTCTGTGAGGCCCCCGATATACCCAAAACACTTCAAGACACACATACGCACACTGCACACTGGGTTCGCATGACTAGTTGACCTGTCAATCGGAGGTTCCTTCGTTTCAATGGCGAGGGGTAATTAACGGCAGCTTAGTCATGTTGGGAATATGTATGCCTTAGAGGCCATTATTGTATGCTATAGTGAATGCTTGGACATATATATAGAGGACTTTCTTGCTCGATATGATAGTATGTTATCTGGTTGCTCTTTATCTTAACATGTACATTTGTATTATTATATTGTATCTCTGATACATGTTGATAAAGCCCTTAGGATGTTTGCTTGACTACCAGGACTATGATGCGGATCATACTACTGGGACTTGTGTAGTCCACAAACACATCCTCTAACTGTTTCTAGTCGAGGGAGTATCGAGACAGGGCATCGATATTCCAGAGTAAACTAGTGTGTACGTTTCTTGACCCTGTATGGGACGATGTTTCATCCCATAACCATTGGTGTTTGACATCAAAGATTGTACACAGGTGCTCATTAGAGAATGGGTACACCGAACATGACTCACCGAGAACTCCTAGATGGTACTATACCTATCGTCAGAAAGCAGTTCTCTGGTGACACCGGTATATGTTAGTTTGTAGACCCGAGATCGTCATAGTGTCATGTGTGGTTCCCACTATGCTTTGATTTCCTCTTTACCACGGCTCAAAGGAGTCATGCAAACAGGTGGATTTTGGATACAGTCCCGAGTCACATGGAGGCAGTGAGCGATAGGAAGGGTTTCGACTCTCTCGGTATTAGGATTTGATGTTACACTATACTCAATTGGCTAAAACAGTAAGTCCCTGGCCAGGGCTGATGATATTTACTGGTAAGTGTTATCAGTAGTTTCTCGAACCGTTACGAGCCATACATCGGCATGACTTATCAAGTTACTGGGGTATGACGATTCCACCTCTAGACTCGATATGCGACATATTAGATGAAGAGACCGGACTGTACTGTAAGTGTTACATATAGGCCTCACGGGAGTTTGGGCAAGTTTTCTTGTTGATCTTCTATTCGCTCAATACCTGGGTAGCCGTTACGTCCAGCTAGTACTGCTAATGGCTTATGGGTAACTGATGTGATCATTACCTACTGCTGGTGTATTGACGAGTCTTTAGAGTCCCGCATAGAGGTTTCATAGTTCAAGCGAAACGAAGTAGGGCACATATGCTGATATGTGCGGAGGGGCATGATTAAATACGAGTATGTGATATCGTACTCTAATCTGGCGATAAATTTTATCTATTAGGTTATATGTGATATAATCGGATTATTGAATCAAGTGTTGATTTGATAATGTGAAATACAGATAAATGATATTAGTCGGTTATATGTGATATAACCGGATTATTGAATCAAGTGTTGATTTAATAATATGATATATATTTATATTTGATATAATTATATATTAACTAATGTTATTGCTCACTAATTATTTCCTTAATATATATATACATATATGTGTGTGTGTGTGTGTTTGTGTGTGTGTGTGTATTATGAAGCATGGAATATTCTATTTTTAGAAAATAGAAATGAGGTGGAAAATGGGGAGATTTTTTGTGGAATAGGTGAAGCATGGCTTGATCTATTCTTTATTCTTTTATTCTACACTATGGGAAGCATGGTTGCATTTGATTATTGGTTTTTAATTGATGCTTCAATAATTGTGAGAATAGATAATCCATTTCTTCACTTCATTTTTCTTTTCTATGCTTGCATGCTAGCTCATTTGCCTTAGCTCATTCTAGCTCTCTCTCCCATTATCTTCCTCTACCTCTTGCTTCAAGCTCTAACCATCACATGTATTGTGAACCCTAGAGCTTGAGATCCTAAGTGAGCAAACAAAACCTCTACTTCACCATCCTACTCTATATTATTCATAAAGATTAGGGTGTTTCCTTCACTAAAGAAATATTAGTGAAGAGGTAGCTTGGATTAGAGAAGCTTCAAGGTAGATCATCTTCGACACGAAGGTCATGTAGGAAACTCGATCCTTCTTCAAGTGGAGCCTAGAGAAGTCGTAGGGACTACTACCCAGAGCTTTAGAAGAGATGGACTTGGTTTACAAAGGTTGTAGCCTCTTTCACTTAGCTTAGTTCTTTTCATATCATGCTAAAACCCTAATACTCTAGTTAGATTCTAGGTTAGTGTAGCTTAGCACCAAGAAAATTTTAAAATTGCATGCTTAATGCCGGTATAAAACTTATGGTGGTGCTAGGAAACACTTTCATGGTATCAGAGCCAAGTTAGAACATTAGGGAAAGTCTTTACAACGTTAAAGTGTTCGATCGGTTTTCGAAGCCTGATTTTTATCAAGTTTCTGTCCCTTTTCAAAAGTTGAAAATTTTTTAGATTAAAAATATTTAGAAAATTGTGCAGGGTATTTTATGGAGCCTTAAGAAGTACGAGGACCTAATTCATTCAAACCGCCGTGGAACCGCGGCCTAACCCCATGTTTGGTCGCGGTTCCGCCGCAAGTTTGTTGAATTGTGGGCTTCTACTTCTTGTGCTGCTCCATTTTCTTATTTGGTACTTTCTAGGTGTTTTTAGGGAGACTCAAGTTGTTGAGATCTCTGGATTTTTTTGGTGTTTGATAAATCGATCGAAATATTTCATGTCGTTTAGATTATGATGATATGTGATACAATATTTAGAATCCACAATAACTAGTTTTGTAAAAACTAGTTAGTATTTTATAAATCTAGCGTTTTAGTCTCGGTTGATCGATTGCCACGGAATTTCGATTCCAATCAAAACTCCGTCGCAATTGTGTATAGTACGCAAACACTTAGTCAGGAATCTTGTTGAATTATCCGACTACTTATTGAAAAGTGTTTTCAATTTGAGACTTAAATGCAAGGTTTATAGGCTAGGCATGAAATTCGGAATATGAGATACTCCGGGTTTATGATGTCTAAGGAGTTTGCGAATTCTAATTATTGTAGTTTTTTATTTCTTTTCTGCGACCGTAAGTGTAATATGTGGTGTATCCCCGATCTCGTTTCTATATGTCAACGACATTCGGGATACGCATATTTATTTACGTTGATGACATGTTATATTTTTATGTTGCTGGGATATGTTATATTGGATCATCGTGATTGAATAGCCGGGGGTTTTTGTGTGAGATGGGAGTTTTTCAATTTTCATTCATGTAATCAAATGTATGTAATATTCTTTTATTGGGACACTTCCGGGTTGAGGATGTTGTCACCATTGATGTATATTACTTACTTTTCCGCATTAGGATAGACCCAAGGCGGAGAGCACAAGTAACCGGGTTCTAGAGTCCAGTGGGAGACCATCTCGAGGAGTCGAGACCGGGTCTCCTAACTCTAGAATTGGCAGGGTTTCTTTCCGCTCTCGTAAGGGTCTAGGGATGTGAGTTTGGCTATTCATCACGACCGTGGAATCCGTGTTTTTCATTGCTGGCTGAATTTAAAATACGAACCTCCTAGTATATCCAATATTTCATATGTTGACTTCTGCTGCTTGAGTTTTGTGATGTGATCATATAACTGCGTGAGACAAATGCTATATATATATATGATATATAAAATAAACGTTGCTTATGTTTTGCACCCGCGCTAGTCCAGCCCCCGCTCTGCCGTTAATTAAGTAACCTAACGGTGCATGACAGGGTCCCATGGCTAATGCGGATGGCATAAGCGTACGTTCTATTTTCATTTCTTTTCTGTGATATTTAGGGAAACATAAATGATGAGACTTCATTAATGATATTAATGGAAAGAAAAGAAACCTAAAAATGTTGTAGAATCAAAATTTTTGAAAAGGTAGATCTAATTCTTGCTTCGCATAGCGGTATTCCTTGATGAATATTCAGCAGCTCATTCGATGAAGAAAGAGCCGAGATCCCTTCACCGGGAGTGACCTCTTTAGCAAAACTAGCAAATGCTACATCCCACTCGGTTTTGTTTTGATAGCTTCATTAGTTCTTGCTTTGCATAGTGGTATTCCTTGAAGAATATCCAGCACCTCATTCGATGAGGAAAGAGCCAAGATCTCTTCACCAGGAGTGACCTCTTTAGCAAAACTATCAAATGCTAAAAAATCCATTCCTTTTCAAATCACTAGATTCTACAGCGATATCAAGTTTATTACGTTAAAGGTTTTCTACAAAACCAGTCATAGCCCTCCGTCATTTCAGATAAGGACTATTTAGTATTCATGATGTGTTTGTTGACCTTATCAGGGCGTAGTGTGCGGCAGCTGATTAGTTCTTATCTGTAGCATGTGATGTGATTAGATTAGGTAGTTGTACGGCTTTATTGACCTTGTTAAGGGTCGTACGGGTAAGTTTAATTCAATTACGAAATGACGGGTTGAACTTAACTAGCGCTTCTGATTTTTTGACCTTGTTAAGGTCATAAGTTGCTAGGGGTAAAAACAAATATTAGGAATTTCAAGTGTTGAAATTTGCAATGAGATTGCATATCTTCTATGAGATAGTTGGATCCCGATACCCTCTGTGAGTAAGAGTTACTCCTAGGAGAGTTTTTTCACTTTACAATTAGCTAATCCAGTAGGTGTCTAAGAAAATTGTTAACAGGGTTATGCCCATACAGAAACGAGGTTATTTAATTAGTTCTATACGAAATCATGGGGAGACTCCCTCGGAGTACTAATACCTGCATGGATGACCGATTGGCGAACTTGTAGGGTGTAATTAATCCCGGATAATCTTACCTTTTAGGTTTTGAAGGAAGATTTGATAAAAACGGTGGGAGCCATCTTGATTAGATAAGATAATAACTAATCTAATCTTGCAAAGAGCGCACGCTAAAGCGTTTCCTTCTCTCTCTCTCTCCAGGTAGCGACCATGGCACGCCTTAATCAAGATAATAATATGGATGTATTGACCGAACCCGCTTATTATATTGAGTTGGGAAATGTTAGTTCCACTTTTTCTTATGATTGTCATAAGTCTGAGCAAGGAATAGGGGAATATAAGGATTCCCACGCAACCCGAACGAAGAATGAGCATGATGATGCATCTTCTTCGAGTGTGTTCATTACCGAGAACTGTTTCTCAGTATGCTCTATGTCGTGAGTATTGGATACAGGATCAGAATCCCACGTATGTAATTTGTTATATGGGTTAAGGAGAGGTAGAGAACTGGGAAAGGGTGATATGTCTCTAAAAGTAGGGAATGATGCAATTGTTGCAGCCAAAGAAGTTGGCGAATATCACCTAGTACCAAGTGGTAATATATTGATTTTGAACGACCGTTATTACATACCAAAAATGATGTGCAATATTATATCAGTTTCTTTGTTATATAAAGAAGGATATAACTTTGAATTAGAGGATAATATTATGAACATTTTCCTAAATCAAGTGTTGATTGTGTTTGGTACGTTATGTAACGGTATATACGTTCTAAATCAAACTACAGTTCTAAACATACAGAACACACACAAAAGCAAAAGTTCAGAAATGAACGAAGCCTTCTTGTGGCATTGTAGACTAGGTCATATCAATGCAACAAAACTAGCTAAGTTGCATAAAGATGGATATTTAAATTCGTTTGAATTTACATCTTATGAAACTTTCCAGTCATGTCTCAAAAGCAAGATGACCAAAACTCCGTTTACTGGACACGGAGAAAAAGCTACTGAACTCTTAGGACTGATACATATTGATGCATGCGGTCCTATGTCTACATATGCAAGGAATGGTTCCTCGTACTTTATTACATTCACCGATGATCTCTCAAGATTCAGACATGTGTTCTTGTTGAAACACAAATCCGAAACTTTTGAGAATCAAGGAATATGAGTACGAAGTAGAAAACCAAACAGGTAAAAATATTAAAATCCTTCGATCTGATTGGGGAGGAGAATACTTGAGCATGGAATTCTGAGACTACTTAAAAGAGAATGGGATTCTCTCTCAGCTTACTCCTCCTTATACACCACAGCACAATGGAGTATCGGAGCGGAGGAATCGCACCTTATTAGATATGTAGCGCTCTATGATGAGTAATACTGAGTTACCTATTTTCTTTTGGAGTTATGCACTTAAGTCAGCTGCATACCTATTGAATCAAGTTCCATCAAAATCTATGCCTAAAACACCATATGAGATATGGAGTGGAAAGAAACCATATCTTAAACGAGTTAAGATATGGGGTTGTCCGTCCTATGTTAAAAAACAGAATCCGGACAAACTCGAGGCACAATCAGTTCTTTGAAAGTTTATGGGATATCCAAAGAACTCACATGGATATATCTTTTACCACACTGAGGAACAAAACGTGTTTGTTTCTCAATATACCACCTTTTTAGAAAAGGAATTTCTTGTAAAAGAAATTAGTGGTAATGAGGTAGAGATGGATGAAGTTCCAGCTACACAAACTACAACTGATGATTTGATAAAACTGGAGGATCCAAAAGTCTCCGACGAACCTCAGCCACTCCGCAGATCTAGTAGAGTTCCTCATCCACCTGAGAGATACTACGGTTTTCTCATAGATGGTGGGTGGAAGGGTTGCATCATGGAAGATGATGCCCCAACTAGTTTCGAGCAGGCTATCACAAGTGGGGACTCTGTGAAATGGCTGGATACTATGCGATCTGAGATGGAATCCATGTACACCAACAAAGTATGGACTTTGGAAGTTGCTCCTGAAGGGGTAAAAGCCATCAGGAGCAAGTGGATCTTTAAGAAGAAAATTAGTGTAGATAGAAAGGTTGAGACCTTCAAAACTAGACTTATAACAAAAGGTTTTCGTTAACGACCAGATGTCGACTATGATGAAACATTTTCTCTTATCGCTATGCTTAAATCCATCAGGATCCTACTTGCCATTGCTGCGTACCATGACTATGAAATCTGGCAGATGGACGTCAAGACCGCTTTTCTAAATGGTGATTTAGAAGAGAGCGTGTACATGACAAAGACAGAGGGCTTCGTAGACAGTGGGAGCAGGGAAAGGTGTGCAAACTTCTTAAATCAATTTACGGATTAAAGCAGGTATCATGGAGCTGGAACATCTATTTTGATGAAGTTATCAAAGAGTTTGATTTCATAAAAAATATAGATGAACCATGTATATATAAGAAGGTTGTACAGAGTAAGGTTGTATTCCTCGTATTGTACGTGGATGACATATTTTTGATAGGAAACGATGTTCCTATACTACACTCGGTCAAGCTCTTCTTATCACAAAAGTTCTCCATGAAAGATTTAAGTGATGCCTCCTACATCCTGGGGATAAAGATCTATAGAGATAGATCTAAGCGGATGTTGGTATTTTCCCAATCCAGGTACATTGACACCATACTAAAGAGGTTTAGTATGGAAGATTTTAAGCGTGGTAATTTACCCGCTTGTTCCGGAATCACTCTCTCCAATGAAATTTCTTCTAAGACTGATTTGGAGAGGGCTCGCATGCAAGGGATACCCTATGCTTCGGCAGTCGGGTCTATCATGTATGCGATGTTATGTTCTAGACCGGATGTAGCTTACTCACTAGGTGTAGTGAAGAGGTATCAATCAGATCCTTGGGAGAAACACTTGACAGCTGTGAAGAACATTCTTAAATACTTGAGAAGGACTAAAGAAATGTTCTTGGTGTATAGTAACGGAGAACTCCAGGTGGAGTTGTTTACCGATTCGAGCTTCCAGAGTGATAAGAACGACAGTAAGTCGGTCTCGGGTTTTGTCTTCACCCTCAAAGGAGGGGCGGTATGTTGGAAGAGTTCTAAGCAAGATACCGTAGCAGACTCGACGATGGAGGTTGAATACATCGCTGCCAAAGAGGCTGTCTGGATGAAGAATTTCATAGCTGAATTTGGTGTGGTTCCATCCATTGAGCATCCAATACCTGTGTATTGTGATAACAATGGAGCTGTGGCTTTGGCCAAGGAACCCCGGTTCCATCAGAGGTCCAGACATATTCTTAGGCGGTATCACCTGATCCGGGAGATAGTGGATCGACGGGAGATCGAGGTCAGGAGAGTTGATACGAAGGATAACACAACGGATCCACTCACGAAGGCCCTCCCCCAGACGCAGTTTGAGAGACTTTTTGGGATGTTGGGTATGAGATACTACAACAACTGGCCTTAGTACAAGTGGGAGATTGTTGGGAATATGTATGCCCTAGAAGCTATTATTGTATGATATAGTGGATGCTTGGACATATATATAGAGGACTTTCTTCCTCGACATGATAGTATGCTATCTAGTTGCTCTTTATCTTAACATGTACACTTGTATTATTATAATTTCCTTCTGATACATGTTGATAAAGCTCTTAGGATGTTTGCTTGACTACCAGGACTATGATGCGGATCATACTACTTGGACTTCTGTAGTCCACAAGAACATCCTTTAATTGTTCTTAGTCGAGGGGGTATCGAGACAAGGAATCGATATTCCAGAGTAGACTAGTGTGTACGTTTCTTGAGCCTGTAGGGGGCGATGGTTGATCCCATAACCATTAGTGTTTGATATCAAAGATTGTACACATGTGCTCATTATAGAATGAGTACACCGAACAGGACTCGCCGAGAACTCCTAGATGGTACTATACCTATCTTCAGATAGAAGTTCTCTGGTGACACCGGTACAGGTTACTCTATAGACCCGAGATCGTCATAGTGTCTTGTGTGGTTTCCACTGTGCTTTGATTTCCTCTCTACCACGGCTCAAAGGAGTCGTGCAAATAGGTGGATTTTGGGTACAGTCCCGAATCACATGGAGGCAGCGAGCGATAGGAGGGGACCCCCATAAACTCTGCGAGGCCCCCGATATATCCAAAACCCCTCAAGACACACATACGCACACTGCACATTGAGTTCGCATGACCAGTTTGACCCGTTAATCGGAGGTTCCCTCGCTCCAAAGGCGAGGGGTAATTAACGGAAGCTTAGTCCGCTGCTGCCGAAGATTCGGATCCCCACAATCAATAAATCCCCGCCAACCCTAGACAGAGGGAATCTGTAGTACGCCTGACAAGCGACGCGTATTCCTGTCTCAATGGGGTGACAAAAAATACCCTACAACTATCTTCTCGCTCATCGGGTTATGCTGATCTCCAAGGTCGACCCGCTTAAACACTTAATAACCAAGGCAAGCCTAGCCGGTAGAATGGCAAAATGGGCTGTCATGCTCCTTGAATTTGACATAATCTATACTCCTTAGAAAGCAGTAAAATGAAAAGCCATCGCCGAGTTCCTTGCTGCTCATCCCATACCAGAAGGGTCATCGCTCAATTGTGAGTTACCCGACAAATAAGTGCTGCACCTCGAGAATGACGAGCCATGTTGGGAGCTCTACTTCGACGGAGCTTCATCAATAAGGACCTCCAGCAAATCAAGCGTCCCAGAGATAAAAGCAGGTATAAGATTGGTGTTCGTCACGCCATCAGGAGGAACCTTACGACGTTCGTTTACTCTAACCGAGCCTCGCATAAACAACGAGGCTGAGTACGAAGCTCTAATAGCTGGTCTGGAGCTCGCCATAGAAATGGAAATCCTTCGACTATGGGTTTACGGTGACTCCTAGCTTGTCGTCAACCAGGTTAGCGGCGACTACAAGATATACAAGCTCAAGTTAGCTTGATACAGAAGCCGAGTGGTGGAACTCATGAAACAGTTCACTCACATTGAACTAATGAGAGTCCCTACAGCATTGAACGGAAAGGCGAACGTACTCGCTCGCCGAGCCAAAGAGCTGGCTGATCCTGACATAAACGAAATTCTGATCACAGTCAGAAGCCGGCAAATTCTGCCCCCAGTCTTTTTACAAGAAGAAGAAAGTGCAGAATAAAAAAGCAATCCTGCCGAATGAGTTCTGATCATTCAAGACGAGCTCGATTAGAAAGAACCTTTCATAGAGTACCTCCGATACGGTAAGCTGCCCAAAAAAAATCTGCGAGGGTTCAGCTAAAGAAGAGAGCTCTCCGATACGTTTTTGTAAATAATACGCTATACCGCAGATCATATGATCAACTCTAGCTCAAGTGTCTGTCATCGGCCGAAACTCAAAAGGTCATGAAAGAAGTTCACTCGGGCGTCTGTGGAGCTCACCAATCTGGCCCCAAAATGCGGCTTCAAATTAAATGGCTTGGGTATTACTGGCCTACCATGATAAGGGATTGCGAAGAGCATGCGAAGAGGTGTCATCTATGCCAAATTCACGGTGAATTCATTTATAAGCACCCCAATCCGCTGCATCCTACGGTGGCGTCATGGCCCGTCGAAGTTTGGGGCACTGACATAGTTGGTCCAATTGATCCTCCGTCATCCAAAGGCCACCGGTTCATATTGGCCGCAACCGACTACTTCTCCAGATGGGTTGAAGCTGTCCCGCTAAAAAAAGTCAAGACAGAAGATATTCTGACATTCTTCCGGCATAATATTCTATACCGCTTCGGTACACCTAGAAGAATCATTTCTGACAACATGGCTTCTTTCAAGAGCTTCAAAATCTCAAGATTCGCTACTCAGCACAAGATAGACTGGAGATATTCCTCCACCTATAATCCAAGAGACAATGGGCTAGCCGAAATCATCAATAAGACTCTATGCAAGCTCCCGAGGAAAAATGTTTCAGCCAACTAGAAAGACTAGAATCTCAAGCCCCACGAGGCGTTGTTGGCATATCGTACCACGCATCGCACTCCAACTCAGTCCACTCCATACTCACTACTCTTCGGAAGTGGAAGCAATCCTCTCGCTCGAAATCGAAGTTCTAAGCCTACGAATGGTCATCTAGCATGAGTTGACGGAGGAGGAAAACGTTCTCCTACGGCTCGAAGAGCTCGACGCCCTCAAAGAAAAGAGGCTCGCAGCACAGCAAAATCTAGAGTTGTACCAAGCCCAAATGTCACGGGCCTATGACAAGATGACACATCTCCGTGCTTTTAAGAAAGGCAAATTGGTGTTGGTCCTTAAAATACCGACCATCCCCAATCGACATGCCAAGGGAAAATTCGAGCCAAACTGGGAAGGACCATACGTCATTGAGAAAGTGTTTGATGGAGGATCCTATCAGCTGATAAATGCCGAGAGAGAAAGGCCTATGCCATCCATCAATAGCCGATATCTCAAGAAATACTACGCGTGAATGCTCCAAGTCGCAGACGAATTGAGCAGACAGGCCCTACGGTCTGGATCATACATCCTGTAAAACTGTATACAATCAACGGGCGCAAATGACCCCTATCTCCCAGGTCCTACCGGCGAGACTACATCTAAAGTCCTACAAGCGATGAAGCAAAAAAAGGAAAAGGGGGGGTATGTCCACAAGCAAAATAAGCACAGATGAAAACCCGAAAGGGCTCTGTGAGTAAAAACAGCAGAACTGCCGGCGAGTTTGTGAAAACCCGAAAGGATGCAAACTCGTAAAAAGGGATGAAATACACTCGCAAAGCCCTCTCGACTTTGTGAGGAGAAAATCCCCGCGCGAGATCCTTACGAATCACAAAGGAACAACACGCTTGGGAATCCCCACGATTTCTAGGGAGAAAATACACCTGCAAGATCCTCTCGACTTGTGGGGAGATAATGCTTTTATGAGACCCTTACAGCTCATAAAATTAAAAAGCCTTAGGTGATAGAGATCTAAATCTGTCTCGTATGCCATCATTCCCCAACGGGCAACAGCAAATGATGAGTCGCTCCTGGCATTACGCTTTAGTATTAGCGGTGTCGATGCTGGCCCAACATCCAAATCCTAAGTTTTCCCAACGGCAAATGATGATTCGCTCCTGGTATTACGCTTCAGTGTTAGCGGTGCTGATGCTGACCCAAAACCCAAATCCTAAGTTTTCCCAACGGTAAATGATGAGTCTCTCCTGGCACTACGCTTTAGTGTTAGCGGTGCTGATGTCGACCCAAAACCCAAACCCCAAGTTTTCTCAACGGCAAATGATGATTCTCTCCTGGCACTACGCTTCAGTGTTAGCGGTGCTGATGCCGACCCAAAACCAAATTCCAAGTCCTCCCAGGGCAAATGATGAGTTGCTCCTGGCATTATTCCAGTGCAGCAATGCTGGTGCTAAACAAAATCCAAATTCCATGTTCCTCTCAAATTCAAAAATCCCGCCAAATAAGACAGAAATCAAATAGATCAAATCAAAGTCACACTCGGCAGGACTTCTAAGCTCGAAAGTCCTGCTGGACAGGTAGGGAACTTCCAAAACAAATCAACCCCGACACCGCAGAAAGCGGGGCAAGTCAAATCAAATCCCGACACCGTAGAAAGCGGGGCAAGTCAAATCAAATCCCGATACCGCAGAAAGCGGAGCAAGTCAAATCAAATCACAACACCGCAAGAAGCGGAGCAAGTCACCGACCGTCCAAGTCGCAAAAATGGAAAAATCGACCGTCCAAGTCGCAAAAATGGCAGCATTGACCGTCCAAGTTGCAAAAATAGCAGCACCGACCGTCCACGTCGCAAAAATGGCAGCACCGATTGTCCACATCGCTAAAATGGCAATATCGACCATCCACGTCCCTAAAATGGCAGCACCGACCGTCCACGTCACTAAAATGATAGTATCAACCGTCCACGTCGCTAAAATGGCAGCATACCCTCCACGTCATCGTCAAAAGGGAACCCAACCAAATCAAGCTCCATATAGAGCAAGATCCATCAATTTCATCCACACAACCCACAAGCGCGGTGTGCATTTATTGATGGGGGCAATTTGTTGGGGTCAAAAATTACACCCCGGTTGACCAAGTCAAAATCAAAGTCAACCCCAAGCCAAGTGGGCCTAAGCCCATGTCAAGACCAAGCATGGAAGGGACCGGCCCCGTGACAAGAAGAATGAAGCCATTAATCAGTTTAATGTAATTCTTTTTCTAGAAATAAATGTATGTAAAATAGGCAAAAAGCCAAAATTTTGTAAACCCTGTGGCTTATGTGCAAAAAGAGATAAGCACATAAGGCATGGGGTGCCACAAGTTCCATTTGGCAAAACTCAAGAAGCTATAAGTAAAGTGTGTAGCCCATAAAGGCAAACATGATAAAAAATCAACAACTACTTTTTCATTCTCTTAAAAATTAAGATTTTGTGCCTCTTTCTCCATCCTCAAGGTTCTAAACCTGCTTTCTTTTTTTTGAATTAAATCAAGAGTTTAACCCTTCTTTTTCTAAAAAGAAACAGTTTTTCACCATAAAACCCTTAAAGGGGAGCTCGGACCTTCCATCAAATTTCCAAAAGGGGAGATTTTTAAGTCTCACCCATTTTTCTCCAAGATCCAGCCAACAGAGAGGAGGAGGAAGGAGACCCATTTCCCAAAAACCCTAGTTCGGGAAGATCCAAGGCTTAAAAGAAGATGCGGGGCTAAAGGGGAGAAGAAAGAGGTCCTCTTTGATCCTTCCCTTTTCTGGGAGTTTCCAAAGTCCCTCAGGAGTTTAACTCCAAATCCACATCCAATTTATTACATAGGAATTTAAGTCCAAATCCAAATATTTTGGGAGTTTAACTCCAAATTTATACATAATTCTTGTTTAGGAGTTCAATTCCAAAACCTCTCGGGAGTTCAACTCCTAGCCCGGGGGCTAAGACCTTTTCTCTGCTGGTGTTTCTAGCGGTCGCGTGTCGCACACGTGACCTGCTGGCGCCCAGTACCTACGCGCAGGACATGTGACCTGCGGGCGCCCGACGCCTACGTGCCACTCACGTGACCTACGGGCGCCCAACGCCCACGCGCAGGGCACGTGACCCTTGGGCGCCCAACGCCACTCACGTGAACCGTGGATGCCCAGCGTCCACGCGCAGGGCACGTGACCTACAGTCGCAACGCGTCCTTAGTATTCTCCTCACCCCTCATTTTTCTATACACTACACACTCAAAACACGTCCCCAATTAGAAAAAAATTCTAACGGGGTGATGTCCCGCACCTCGCAAGGGGGTTGCTAGCCCCTTTGACCCCCAGCCCGCTATCCTGGTAGTGGGACCCCCGAAAATTCTGCGAGGCCCCCGATATACCAAAAACCCCTCAAGACACACATACGCACACTGCAAATTGAGTTCGCATGACTAGTTGACCCATCGATCGGAGGTTCCTTCGCTTCAAAGGCGGAGGGTAATTAACGCCAGCTTAGTCCACGGCTGCCGGAGATTCGGATCCACACAATCAATAAACCCCGGCATACCTTAGGCAGGGAAAATCTGTATACGCCTGACAAGTGATGCGTATTCCCATCTCAATGGGGTAACGAAAAACACCCTACAACATCGATCTTTCTATACGAGAAACCAAGTGTCTTAACAATCTTTTTTGCCTGGTAATGATTCTCTGGAATGTTTGTAAGTCGATGTACAACACCCCACGACTCGCGGGGAGGCGGAAATATGAAAAACGATCTTGTTCTTTGCTTAAACATCGACTAACCGCATGAATCGAAGCTAAACGATAACTAACATCAAACATAGAAGTTAACAACTACTATGTAAAGGGATTATACCTAAAGAACCGTGTCCTTCGTCTTTACGAACTCCACCTCCTCCTCGGCCTTCTCGAAGTAGTAGACGATCCACCCGAGAGCTTTACTCCAAGCTTAGCCTCTAAACTTGAGGCAACTAACTTTCTTTAAGTGCTAATCAAAGAAGCTAGGTGATATAGAGTGAGGGTTATGGTTTAATTAGTCTAACTAATCCTTGTACTCAACACATGAGAGGGGAGGATTAGGGTTTGAAGAGGGAGAGCTTGAGGAGAGAGAAGGTGAAGATAATAATGAAGTGAGAAGAATGAGTTATCATAATATATATCAAGCATTTTGTTATATCAAGAAAAGAAAAGAAAATGATTTACAACCATGCTTGATAAATATCTTGTGGTAATTCATCTCCATGAGTCATTAAGAAATTATGAAGCATTAATGACATGGATGAATCATCCATATGACTCACTAATCACATTCATTGTATATGCCACCTAAACCTCCTTAGTCACCACCTTCTAGAAGCTTCTCGCGCAATTACGAGAACGCCCCTCCTTTCCGCAAAAATACGGAAAAACTTTAGACTGTATAAATCCAATAACCGGATACCAGTATCTGGCTTAAACCAAAGCCGACTGGTAAAAACTGTCCGAAAGTCGTACGTGTGTAAACACACGTATGCGTTCGAACCCTTGTCGTAAAACCATACGACCTCTATATCGTTTCGCCTGGAGTAGGGAAACTCTCTGTGTGGGACTCTAGAGACTCGACTACTACGCTGGCAGTGGGTTTAACCACAGACCGCAAGCGGCACTAGCTGTACGTAACGGTCCCCAGGTAGATGTCGATAAGAAGGCCGATGAGGAAACCCGTCCGAACTCCTACTGAGTCTGATGTGACAATCTCCGTACAGTCCGGTCCGTTCGTCTAAGACTATCGCATATCGGGCCTAGGGGGCGGCAAGCGTCAGTCCCCTAATAGCGGTATAAGTCGTGTCGGAGCGAAGCCCATTACACCTTGAGAAATTACTGGAACCAACCAGCAAATCTCGCTTGCCCTGGCCAGGGACTTTGCGTAATGGCTCTCTGACACAGTGCGATATCAACCCCCAATACCGGGAGAGACGAATCATGTCTAACCGCCACTGCCTCCAAGTGCTCGGGACTGCACCCAACTGCTACCTGTTTGCATGACTCCTTTGAGCCGTGGTAGGGTAGCAATCTAAGAACAGTGGGACACACTCGAGGCGAAGTAGCAGTGTCAAGTCTGCGGACTATGCTGTACTCATGTCACCTGGGAACTGTTCACTGACGACTGGTATAAAACCAACCAACAGTTCCCTGTGAGTCCTGTCCGGTGTACCCGTAACCCAACGAGCACCTGCATACTATCTCCAGTATGACGTACTGACGGCTGTGGGACAGACCATCTCCCCAACTGGGATGAGAAGCGTACACACTAGTCTACTCCGGAGTATCGATGCCCTGTCTCGATAATCCAACGACTAGGGACCTGAATAAGGATGTGCTTGTAGACTACCCAGCCCCCACTAGTGTGACTGCCATCACAACGCTGGTAGTCAAGCAAGATCCTAAGAGCTCTATCAATACGTATACTCACATATTAAGATAGAAAAACCAAGTAGCATACTACCATGTTTAGCAAGATTGTTATATACATGTGAATATCCCAAGCGTCCATTAAGTAATATACAAACTAGTATGATACAATAATGGCCCCTAGGGCATATACACTAACAATCTCCCACTTGTACTAGGGCCATGTACTGGCATATCGAAGACCGATGATCTCGAGTAGCCTCTCGAACTGAATCTGAGGTAGGGCCTTTGTGAATGGATCAGCAATGTTCTCTTCAGAAGCAACTCTCCGTACCTCGATCTCCTGACGATCAATGATCTCCCTGATCAGGTGATACCGCCTTAAGATGTGTCTGGACTTCTGATGGGACCTTGGTTCCTTTGCTAAAGCTATAGCTCCGTTGTTGTCGCAATACAGAGGTATTGGATCAACTATGGTAGGAACCACCTGAAGTTCTGTTAGGAACTTCTTCATCCAGACTGCTTCTTTTGCGGCATCGCAAGCAGCTATATACTCCGCTTCCATCGTCGAGTCAGCAACGGTGTCCTGCTTGAAGCTCTTCCAGCACACCGCCCCTCCATTGAGGGTAAAGACATAACCCGACATGGACTTGGAATCGTCCTTATCACTCTGGAAGCCGGAATCAGCAAAGGCCTCCAACCTGAGGTCTTTTCCGCCGTAAACCAAGAACATCTCCTCAGTCCTTCTCAGGTACTTGAGAATGTTCTTTACTGCTATCTAGTGCTTCTCCCCTGGGTCTGAATGATACCGGCTTACCACGCTCAGTGCGTAAACTACATCTGGTCTGGTGCACAACATCGCATACATTATAGAGCCTACCGCAGAAGCGTAGGGTATAACAGACATGCGTTCCCTTTCCAAATCAGTCTTGGGAGACATCTCTTTGGAGAGGGTGATTCCGTGACAAGCCGGTAGATTACCGCGCTTAGAATCTTCCATACTGAATCTTTTCAGTACAGTGTCGATATACCTGGACTGCGAAAGTCCCAACATCCTCTTGGATCTATCACGATAGATCCGGATCCCCAGAATGTAAGAGGCATCACCCAGGTCTTTCATGGAGAACCTGTGTGACAAGAATCCTTTGACAGATTGTAGCATAGGAATGTCATTTCCTATCAATAGAATGTCATCCACGTACAAGACGAGGAATACGACACTTCTGGCTATAACTTTACTATATATGCACGGTTCATCTGGATTTTTGATAAAGTTATATTCTTTGACTGTCTCATCAAAACAGATGTTCCAACTCCGCGATGCCTGCTTTAGTCCATAAATGGACTTAAGCAGCTTGCATACTTTCCCGCTGCTCCCACTCTGATTGAAACCCTCTGGCTGATCCATATAGACGCACTCTTCTAAATTTCCATTCAGAAAAGCCGTCTTTACGTCCATCTGCCAGATTTCATAATCATGGAAGGCAGCAATAGCAAGAAGGACCCGAATGGATTTGAGCATAGCCACTGGAGAAAAAGTTTCGTCATAGTCCAAACCAGGTCTTTGACGAAAACCCTTTGCAACAAGTCTAGCCTTATAGGTTTCCACCTGTCCATCTACACCAATCTTTTTCTTGAAGATCCATTTGCATCCTATGGGTTTTACCCCATCTGGAGCAAAGTCCAAAGTCCATACTTTGTTGGTGTACATGGACTCCATTTCGGTCCGCATTGCATCTAGCCATCGTACCGAGTCGCCGCTCTGGATGGCCTGCTGGAAGTCAGTAGGTTCATCATCATCTATGATGCAATCCTCTCTATCCCCATCTATGAGAAAACCGTAGTATCTCTCAGGCGGATGAGACGGCCTACTACTCCTGCGGAGGGGTGCGGGAATGTCCTGTTCTTCTTGAACTACCGGTTCTACCAAACTTTCTGTATTAGTTTGTGGTTCTGGAATTTCTTCCAGTTCTATTTCGCTCCCACTTGATTCCTTTTCTAAAAACTGATGTTCTAGAAAATGGGCATTACGAGAAACAAATACCTTTTGTTCCTCTGCGTAATTGAATAGATATCCCCTGGAGTTCTTTGGATATCCCATAAACTTACACTTTACTGATCGTGCCTCGAGCTTGTCCACATGCTGCTTTTTAACAAAAGCTGGACATCCCCAAATCTTTATATACTGTAAATGGGGTTTCTTCCCGCTCCACATCTGATATGGAGTGGTAGGCACAGTCTTGGTAGGAACCATGTTCAAAAGATATGCCGCTGATTCTAGCGCATAACTCCAGAAAGATCGCGGTAACTCAGCATTACTCATCATGGATCGTACCATATCCAATAGGGTTCGATTCCGTCTCTCCGATACACCGTTATGCTGTGGAGTGTATGGTGGAGTAAGCTGAGAGAGAATTCCTTTCTCTTTTAGGTAACCTAGGAACTCGGCACTCAAGTATTCACCACCTCGATCAGATCTAAGTGTCTTGATACTTTTGCCGGTTTGGTTTTCTACTTCATTCTTATACTCTCGGAATTTCTCAAAAGCCTCGGATTTATGTTTCATCAGATAAATGAATCCGTATCTTGAGTAATTATCCGTGAAAGTAATGAAATAGGAAAAACCACCTCTTGCATGTGTAGACAATGGACCACATACATCGCTGTGTATGATTCCTAAGAGCTCGCTCGCTCTTACTCCTTGTCCAGTGAATGGAGTCTTTGTCATCTTTCCTTTGAGACAAGATTGACAAGTGTCATAAGTTTGATATTCGAACGAGTCCAAATATCCTTCTCTATGCAACTTAGTCAACCTTCTCTCATTGATGTGACCCAGTCTACAATGCCATAAGAAAGCTTTATTTAAATCTGGAGACTTTCTTTTAAGTGTGTTCTGAACATTGAAAATTTGGAGTTGGTTTAAAACATATATACCGTTATTTAGTGTACCGGACCCAATCAAACCATGATTAAGGTGGATGTTAACAACATCTCTTACAAACGTGAAATCATAACCTTTATTTGATAACAAGGAAACTGATATGATATTACACGTTAAGCTTGGTAAAAAAAAACAGTTATGTAAAACCAAAATGTGTCCACTCGTCAATCCTAGGTGATAATCCCCGACGGACGCAGCTCCCACGCTAGCTCCGTTAGCAACCTTTAGGGTCATATCACCTTCCTTCAGCACTCTATGGTTTCTCAGTGCCTGCAATGAATTGCAAATATGAGATCCTGATCCGGTATCCAATACCCAGGAAGTAGAGTTGATCGACAGACAATTCTCAATTACAAACACACCTGAAGTCGAAGCCACAGCTTGCTTCGGTTCCTGGTTCTTGGCGTTCCACGCCTTGCAATCCTTTTTCCAGTGCCCTTTCCTGTGACAATGGAAGCACTCATCCTGGCCAACTACCGGTACCGCAAACTTTTTCTTTCCCTTCCCTCCCACCTTACTAACACCTCCTCTAGGTTTGGTGGCGGCCTTCTTCTTCCTTCCTTTGGCCCTTGCCTTGGACCCGGAAGAAGATGTACCGCTAACAAACATAGCGGGTGTTTCCCTTGTCTTCTGCAAGGTGCCCTCTGCACTCCTTAACATGTTCAGGAGTTCCGGAAGTTCAACTTCTTTTCTTTGAATGTTGAAGTTCAGGATAAACTGGGCGTAGGTGTGAGGAAGGGACTGGAGAATAAGGTCTGTATAGAGCTCATTATCCAAAGTCGTCCCAAGGTCTGCGAGCTCTTCAATATAGCCGATCATCTTTAGGACATGTTCTCCTACCGATGACCCGACAGCCAACCTCGCTCGAAACAAGTTCTTAGAGGTCTCGTATCTTGCTATACGAGATTGCTCTCCATAAAGTTCCTTTGTATGGAGAAATATGCCATCTAGGTTCATATCCTCGTGCCTCCTCTGATGTTCATTGTTCATTGAGGTAAGCACGATGCACTTGGCTTTCGCGCAATCTAATCCCAGGTTTTGCGGATTTCCTTATCCGCATTACTGGATTTGGGACCAGGGACAGCAGGTGCCGTAGCGGTGAGGACGTACCCCAGTTTGTCATAGGTCAAAGCCATTTTGACATTCCGCAGCCAATCTTTATAGTTTGGCCCTGTCAGTATATTTTTCTCTAAAAGTAACTTAAGTCCAGTCATTTTCAGGGTCGCTGCAATTAGGAGAGAGAGAAGAAAACTCTTTAGCATGATGCTCTTGCAAGTTTAGAGTGGTTTTTAGTTTATCTAAACTGGATGGCTCCTACTGTTTCTCGAATCCTTCCTCAAACCATAAAAGAAGAATTAGCCAGGACTATTCTCACTGTACAATTCTTGCTTAACCGTTCAGCCAGGCTAGTGTCGATACTTCGAGGGAGGTTTTCCAACGCTTTCGCGAAGTTCCTTTATTAAATAACCTCTTTTCTCTGGGGGCGTAACCCCGCTGATACCTTTCTGGACACCTACTTGGTTTATAGCATTGATCGTTAAGTGACGAATCTCCTGATAAGTAGCATATATTCACAGTAGGATCGAGATCCAAATATCATTGTATGATAATGTTGAAGGAATCCTACCAACATTCATCAAACTCCAAATGGTATGCAACCCTTTGCAAATTTCAGTTTCTTTAGAAATTCCCGATATATATTTTTCTGCCCCATGCTCTTATGACCTTGGCGTTAGGTCAAAATGTCATAAGTCACATGTCAAGTTCTACCCATCATTATCTTGTCAATTTGAACCCATCCGTATATATCCTTGACGTTCGGCCAAAATGATAATACGACTGTCCCAAACTAACTCATCTATCTATGCAACAAATGAATACCCAGTAGCTACCAAACACTATGCCTTGGCGTTAGGTCAAAATACATAGCTTGAATACTACTGAATACCCAGATGAAATGACGGAGGGCTACGAATGGTTTTGGTGAAACCGTGAACGTAGTGAACTTGATATAACCGAAGGAACCTGATAGCTTTTAAAAGGAGTGGTTAAAGCTCCGCATTTAAAAATATCTGTTTTTAAAATTAACCGAGTGGTTTCTTTTAAATTGTTCCAACGATTAAACTTTTTGGTTTATTTTCTTTGCATTATAAATAATGCGTCCCATCATTAACCTATCATTGCAGAAAACAACGAAAATACAACGTCCTCTTATGCCATCCGCATTCGCCACGGGGTCCCGTCATCACCCGTTAGGTTACTTAACTAACGACAGAGCGGGGGCTGGGCTAGCACGGGTGTAAAACATAAGTGACGTCTAAATAGCTATCATATATAGATATTGTACATTCGTCAGACGCAATAATAGGCATTCCAGATCACAGATGAACTTTATTGGATTTGCAAGCAATCTGTGTTTGTTTTGAGCCTGCAACAAAAGACGGATTACACAGTTGTGATGAATAGCCATTACCCCACCCAAGACCACAACGGGTACGGGAAACTACCCGCCCGGCAGTTTGTGCACCCCACCTTGGGTCTGTCCTAGGAGCAAAAACAGTAAAATGAAATAATACAACGGTGGCTACAACCGCAATCTGGATGTGCCCCGCAAAATAATATTACAACAAATTACATTTACATCAAATGAATTAAATAATAACCCATCACATAACCCCGGCTATTCATCACAGCAGTCCAACACAGTTCATATCCACAAACAGTAAAAACCATTACAGAAATGTGCAACCCCCTGCCAACCGACATACTAGCAGTTAAGGGAGGTTTACGAACACATTATACAAACACAGATATAATCCAACAAGCAAATACTGTATAATTTCGATCGATTAAACACTTTTAATTTTGCTCCAATACTTCTCTGTAAATCTGAAACCTGAGCAAAAATAAAATATTCCAGAAAATACCAAATGTCACAGAGAAGCAACACAGGAAAATTGGGTTCCTGAATCGCCAACTCGGCGGTGGAATCGCGGCGAATCGGTGGGATCCGCCGCGGTTCCGCGGCGCGTTAGGCGATTCAGGGGCCCAATTTTCTTGGGTGTTCTTCTACTGTCTTTTCAAGCTTTCTGAACATCCCTGAAAAAATTTTGGACTTCATTTAAAAATCGACAGAAACTTATGATTTCGGGGTTTTCCGGTTTCGTTTTTTCCGTTCGAAATTCATACAAATTTGCAAGTAAGTTATTTATTGTTTAGCGAGGCTCTGATACCACTGTAAGTCGATGTACAACACCCCACGACTCGCGGGGAGGCGGAAATATGAAAAACGATCTTGTTCTTTGCTTAAACATCGACTAACCGCATGAATCGAAGCTAAACGATAACTAACATCAAACATAGAAGTTAACAACTACTATGTAAAGGGATTATACCTAAAGAACCGTGTCCTTCGTCTTTACGAACTCCACCTCCTCCTCGGCCTTCTCGAAGTAGTAGACGATCTACCCGAGAGCTTTACTCCAAGCTTAGCCTCTAAACTTGAGGCAACTAACTTTCTTTAAGTGCTAATCAAAGAAGCTAGGTGATATAGAGTGAGGGTTATGGTTTAATTAGTCTAACTAATCCTTGTACTCAACACATGAGAGGGGAGGATTAGGGTTTGAAGAGGGAGAGCTTGAGGAGAGAGAAGGTGAAGATAATAATGAAGTGAGAAGAATGAGTTATCATAATATATATCAAGCATTTTGTTATATCAAGAAAAGAAAAGAAAATGATTTACAACCATGCTTGATAAATATCTTGTGGTGATTCATCTCCATGAGTCATTAAGCAATTATGAAGCATTAATGACATGGATGAATCATCCATATGACTCACTAATCACATTCATTGTATATGCCACCTAAACCTCCTTAGTCACCACCTTCTAGAAGCTTCTCGCGCAATTACGAGAACGCCCCTCCTTTCCGCAAAAATACGGAAAAACTTTAGACTGTATAAATCCAATAACCGGATACCAGTATCTGGCTTAAACCAAAGCCGACTGGTAAAAACTGTCCGAAAGTCATACGTGTGTAAACACACGTATGCGTTCGAACCCTTGTCGTAAAACCATACGACCTCTATATCGTTTCGCCTGGAGTAGGGAAACTCTCTGTGTGGGACTCTAGAGACTCGACTACTACGCTGGCAGTGGGTTTAACCACAGACCGCAAGCGGCACTAGCTGTACGTAACGGTCCCCAGGTAGATGTCGATAAGAAGGCCGATGAGGAAACCCATCCGAACTCCTACTGAGTCTGATGTGACAATCTCCGTACAGTCCGGTCCGTTCGTCTAAGACTATCGCATATCGGGCCTAGGGGGCGGCAAGCGTCAGTCCCCTAATAGCGGTATAAGTCGTGTCGGAGCGAAGCCCATTACACCCTGAGAAACTACTGGAACCTACCAGCAAATCTCGCTTGCCCTGGCCAGGGACTTTGCGTAATGGCTCTCTGACACAGCGCGATATCAACCCCCAATACCGGGAGAGACGAATCCTGTCTAACCGCCACTGCCTCCAAGTGCTCGGGACTGCACCTAACTGCTACCTGTTTGCACGACTCCTTTGAGCCGTGGTAGGGTAGCAATCTAAGAACAGTAGGACACACTCGAGGCGAAGTAGCAGTGTCAAGTCTGCGGACTATGCTGTACTCATGTCACCTGGGAACTGTTCACTGACGACTGGTATAAAACCAACCAGCAGTTCCCTGTGAGTCCTGTCCGGTGTACCCGTAACCCAACGAGCCTGCATACTATCTCCAGTACGACGTACTGACGGCTGTGGGACAGACCATCTCCCCAACTGGGATGATAAGCGTACACACTAGTCTACTCCGGAGTATCGATGCCCTGTCTCGATAATCCAACGACTAGGGACCTGAATAAGGATGTGCTTGTAGACTACCCAGCCCCCACTAGTGTGACTGCCATCACAACGCCGGTAGTCAAGCAAGATCCTAAGAGCTCTATCAATACGTATACTCACATATTAAGATAGAAAAACCAAGTAGCATACTACCATGTTTAGCAAGATTGTTATATACATGTGAATATCCCAAGCTTCCATTAAGTAATATACAAACTAGTATGATACAATAATGGCCCCTAGGGCATATACACTAACAATGTTATCCTTTCCTTCAGGAATTACCTTGAGTAGGAGATCAAAAAACATGTCAATGTGCTCGTTAGCCATCCCGCTGATCATCTTCAGATGGAGGAGTCTTATTACAAATGACAGCCTACTGAATTCCGTACAGCTTTCGTACAGATCTTGTTCGTTTTTCTCTAGAAGTTTCTGTAATTCTTCTAATTCACAGTTGCCTTCAGACGGTTCATCATCATTCATTTCTTCTCCAGCAAATAAATCTTCCAACATCTTATGCATGTCATCTATCCTGTCACCCGTCGGCAATTCAGCTCGCAAAGCTGCGGTCTCATTATCCATGTTTCCTTGTCACGTATTCCCTCATGGTAATTCCAATGTATGTAGTTTGGCTCAAAACCCTCTACAAATACATGTTCTTCTATCACTTCACGTCGAAAACGGTCTCTATTCTTACATTTCTTACAAGAACAGAACAAGATTCCATCTCGGCTACGCTTTAGGTTTATCTCTGCGTAATCTAAAAAGGCTTTAAGCCCATCTTTAAATCGGGTGTCTCTCAAACCATACCTATCTTTTTTCCCCATGTGCATAAATGATAAATCCGAAAGAATTCTCATCTGATATAACACAGATAATAATATAACTTTAACATATCTTATGAGTTTATTACAAGTCATTATTAAATAAATTTTCAAGTCTTAAATTAGATTTCATGATGTGGATACATCAAAGCATCTAAAGTCGTTTAAGATTTTCATAAGTACTCAGGGCAAAAGGTCGGGATGAATTATTAGTTTTACGGCTGTCAGGGATAAAGGTTCTAATTTCCATTACGAATGCAAAACCTGCATCTCACATCCTCCTGATTTTCGTCCATTTCAAGAAAATTTCGGCAGTACTTTCCCCCTGTTCCCCGTGTTCGTACATAAATTTGTACATGGGGAACAAGTGGAAAATACCGTCGAAACTTCTCGAAATGTACGAAAATACAGGAGGATGTGAGATGTGAGTCTTATTGCATTCGTAACATGTCTAAACTGGACAAATCCAACAATTACTGTATGTTAAATCCCCTCGTCAAATACTACACATATGTTTGAAAAAATTGAACATGACGCCCAACTCTCACAAACACATAATGTGATCTGTTCAGTCGAAAATATCGCACATTTGATATAACATTTTCCTTATTTTTCTTAAATATTTAAAGGTGTTTATTATAAATATGAAACATATAAGGATTTATCTGTAAAATGTCTATTGTCATATATTTATATATTATAATTAATATTATGAAGGAAAATATATGCATATAATATTTATATAATATTTTAGTAATTTAAATATGCATATCATATCAAATATCCCTAATCAATATTCTTAAAATATAATATCATATAAAATGGTTAGGATAATATCTCAAAAACACCAAATATTACTAACAATTTGATTTGAGATAATATGCAGATAATAGCTCAGGTCTGGAATTAAGGAGATCCGGGTTAAATCAAGATGTCAAGATCGAATCTGCCAAAATATTGAAGTAAATCACGAGATCTAGCAACGGCAGAGACCCAGAGCATTATTTTCAGAATCTAGACATCTAGGGGATCTCCAAATATCAAAAAAAATACAAGAAAAAATCACAAACCCTAACTCCACCAAACCACGGTGGAAGGGCGGCCAAATAGGGGAAAACGCGACAGATCCGCGGCGCTTTGGTGGCCGTACGATGTGAGATTTCAGGATCATGATCTTAACAGCATATCTTAATCTATGAAATCTAAGGTTTCTAGTTTTCGGACTATATAAAGGACCGAGAGTCTCACATGGAAAATCATCAAACCGAAGAGATCATGAACTCCAAGTCGACTCACGCATCCAGGTTGATCAATCGGTTATTCATCTACCTCCTGCAAGATAGATCGAGAAGCAAACTAGGCTTTTGTATTCCACTTTCTAAAGGAACAAAAAGTGTAATTGATCAAGTTGATTAATAAAGGTAGTTGTTTTATTCTTATCGCATTTATTTTCTATATTCACATTATAATCTCTATCCGTTCTTCTTCTATCTATATCATGTGCGAGTAATTCTCCGCTTGATAGGGTTCGTAGGATTAGAGTAGAAGAATGAATGAGAAAATATTTTAACTTCTTTTAAGTCTTATGAAATTTATAAACTTTAGCAAAAAATCGTTAACATCCTAATCGGCGCGCTACCAATTGATTACTAGTCTCGACCGTGATTTGAGATCAGATTAACAATTGTTTTGTTAAGGGCTAGACATGAATAGAGATCAATGAAGGAACAAGGGTCAATAATGGGGAAACCCTAGTTTCCTCCAAGAACCCTAATTCTCATTCATCACTATCTATCTAGTTTTAAATCTATCAAAAGATAAAAGAAGTAATCTTTATTAGTCATCCATGACTAATAAATCCTAACGAACCCTATAAGCCCTCTTCTTTATAGATTCAACATCCGTATTTAAACTAGATCTTAAAACTATATATTTTACATCCGTGTTTAATATAGATCTAGAATCTATTCTCTATTCTTCTTCTTTCTAATCCACATGTCTAAAGCAAGATTAAAAAATTCAACGAATCTCTGAGGATGACCTGTACTCACTGCGGCTAGCTACACGCGACACCGTTATTGATTGTCGTTAATACTACACACACTTTCATAGAATCAATCAAATGGCGTCGTTACCGAGGATACGTGCGTAATTTTTTTTTCTTACTATTCGTGTTGAATTCTTATTCGATCCATATCATAAAAATAAAATAAAACAGCAAATTGTGTATTTAACGATTAGTGTGCGATTTTTGCGAGGGAATCTGGAGTCACTTAAACGAGAAAATTGAAATTCAGAGACCTTCTGTAACACCTTAGAATACGATTAGTGGTTAATTAGGCGATAATGCGGTTTTTAGTAAAAAGTTTACCAAAACGGTTTTCAAATATTTTATAAAAATTAATGAATATTTTATTAGAATTTAATTTGGGCTTGCACACACATGTGCATGTTAACCTAGGGTTATTTGAGGTTAAAACCATGCTTAGTAGCCATGGTGTATTAACCCATTTCATTAGATGAAATATGTATTTAATTAAGTTTTTTGTTTTCAAATTCAAAAATAAAATGATTTTTTCCTTTTGGGTTGACTTGAGAGAGAGAGGAAGAGAGAGAGGGGGAATGATGAGGTTAAGGCAAGAGAGACAAGCATACTTAGCATTTAATGAGGAGAGAGGAATGTTTCCGCCAAAATTTCTACGCAAAGGAGCCCAAGGTATCAAATGGCAACGATACGCTTAAGGAAATGTGAACCAGTATCTTCCAGCCTGTTTTTTGACAAACTCCCGAATGAGAAACAGATAAATTCTGATGGTATCGAAAGCATCTCGAAAATCCCTTCGATTTGATATATTATGGGCCTCGTAATTCATCCGGGATCAAAAGTTATGAGGCATTACGTGTCCGCACGTAATGGACGTTTAAAAACCCGCTGGAGGAGTTAAAAGATATAATAAAAACTCGGAAAAGACCCCAATGGGGCATCACGTGCTCACACGTGACTATGGGTCACATGCAGACACGTGATGGGCTTTTAAAGCCTCTAAAATAATGAATAAAATTTAATTCTAAAAGTCAGAAATTATCTCAACGAGGTATCACGTGTTTACACGTGACCAATGGTCACGTGTTGACACGTGATGGTTAAAACTGAAACATAAATAAGCGGCTGAGAAAGGAACCCAATTGGGGGTCACGTGCTCACACGTGACCAAAGGTCATGTGCCAGCACGTGACTGGCTTTAAAAGCCTTATAATTTAATAGAATTAAATTCTAAAAGTTCTGAATCTTTCCAAATGAAAAAGAATTATAGGAACCGTTGGATTAAAGATCCAAGGGTGATTAAAAATCACCAATTTATGGAAAAAGCTTAAACAAGGAAAGATTCCCCCTAAATCTAACCGAGATAACAAATAGAATATCTTTGGATTTAAAATCCAATGGTGAATAAAATTCACTTAACAATCTAAAGGCCCAGATTAATGATGAATGCAAATAAAATCTCTCGACATACAAATCAAATCTCTTAATGAGAGATTTGCTAAACAAATTGATTCTCTTCCTTCTCCTATAAATAGGAGCCAAGAAGAGAAGAGAAGGGATCTACCTTGGAGAGAGAAGAAACAGAGAGAGGAGAATTTAATTCTCTGCAAAAGAAAAACCCTAGGTGAGAAAAGGGAAAAGATTAACTTCAAAAAGAGAATTTAATTCTCAAAATTCAAGAGTTTAACTCTTATAAAAAAAAAAGAAGAACTTAGTTCTTCTTCTGGTTGAAGATCTGTACAGAGCACATCTTCCCATAGGATGAGAATTTAATTCTCATCGGGTTGAGATCCTGCCATGCAGATCCTAAACTTAGAAGGGGAATTGAGTTTTGAGAATTTAATTCTCCTAAAACAAAACTAGGGTTTAACCCTAATCAAGAATTTAATTCTTTTACATATCTGGGAATTTAATTCCTTTGAAAAGAAATCAGGGTTTTATCCTAAATAAGAATTTAATTCTTTCACGATAGGAATTTAATTCCTCCAAAATCATAATTAGGGTTTAACCCTACAAAGAATTCAATTCTTAAAAGATCTCTGTTCATGAAAAGAACTAGGGTCACGTGACCCTTGAAAAGATCCCCTGCAAAGAACTTTGAAGCATCACCCCACGTGCTCCCACGTGACTCCCAGAACGCAGAAAGAAAAAGCAAAGGGAATGAAAGCTTTGGGCGCTCTCACGTGTTATTACGCGACCCCTCAGCAAATGCTTTAACAATTGGCGCACAGATCCCTATCACGTGCCAACACATGATGCTCTAAAATAAAAATAAAAATGTTTGACACTTATTCGCAGATTTGAGGATAAACCAAAAGGAGATCTGGCTCCACATTTAGGGCGCCCTCACGTGTCACCACGTGACCCCTAATGAGCATTCTAACAGACCAGAGCGGGGGCCTTCATCACGTGCTCACACGTGATGACCGCCAGAATTAAAAGAGTTAAACACTGATCTGCAGAATAAAATAAAGGGAAACAGGGCGCTCTCACGTGTCCACACGTGACCCCTCTCTCCTTAGTGTTTAACACTAATCTGAAGACTTTGTCCTCAGTGTTTAACACTGATTTTCTTAGTGTTTAACACTAATTTGGAAAACTCTATTGGCAGTGTTTAACACTGATTTGCTTAGTGTTTAACACTAATTTGAAAACTCTGTTCCCAGTGTTTAACACTGATTATCTTTTAGTGTTTAACACTAACTTGCTAATCTTATTCCCAGTGTTCAACACTGTTGGTCTTTAGTGTTTAACACTAGCTTTAGCCCAATTGGCTAAGTTTCTAGAGGCAAAGCCTCTCCTTCAATGGACCAACAGAGAGCCAATATTTCAAACATAATTGGACTTAGCCCAAACTGGCCATAAGTCCTCAAATCATCTTGAACTGAGCACATCTGCTCTTTCAACCAACTCATTGGTTCAAGGGTACATCTCTGAACTCCTCTGATATTTGTCGTTGTAATCCTTCAACGTCTTTAGAGAGGTGACGGGTCCCGACAACCACACATCAACACGGACTGTGGGGTCCTTAAACTCATGGACTTATGCGTCCTTAAACCAAAATACGGACTGTGGGGTCCTTAAACCCGCGGACTTATGCGTCCTTAAACTAACGGACTAATGCGTCCTTAAACACACCCATATGGACTGTGGGGTCCTTAAACCCATGGACTTATGCGTCCTTAAACATACAATGGACCACCATGTCCCTAAACTGGCGATGGACCACCATGTCCCTAAACTGGCAATGGACCACCACGTCCCTAAACTGGAACTTGGACCACTATGTCCCTAAACTGGAACAATAGAGCCCAAATGCTCTTTTGTCGGATCTAAACGATCCCGTTAAGTCGATCTTAGTCCCAAACTGGACTAACGTATCCTTAACAACCGTTAAGTCGATCTTAGTCCCAAACTGGACTAACGTATCCTTAACGACCGTTTAAGTTGATCTTAGCCTCAAATATGGCTAACGTATCCTTAAACCTTCAAACAGACTTTAGTCCCAAATTGGACTATAAATCCCCCAATCAACTTTGGTTCAAGGGTACATCTCTGAACTCCTCTGACATCTGTCGTTGTAATCCTTCAACGTCATCAGAGAGGTGATGGGTCCCGACGGCCATACATTTAATGGACCACTATGTCCCTAAACTGGAACAATAGAGCCCCCAAATGCTCTTTTGTCGGATCTAAACGATCCCGTTAAATTGATCTTAGTCTCAAACTGGACTAACGTATCCTTAACAAACGTTTGAGTTGATCTTAGCCTCAAATATGGCTAACGTATCCTCAAACCAAAACCCCAAACCCAAATCTAAGAAAATACGGATTTGGACTAATCCACGTCCTACGGACGACAACATAAATTAGTCTCCGTATACAATCCACGGGCAACCACAAACAAAACAAAACACCCACGACACGAAGTGACCAGCTGGAGAAGGAGAAAGTTGTTGCCGCGATGCGGTAGCGTAATTAACTGCAGGGGCTTGCGCCTGCAGGGAAGAGCGTCCCCACAATCAAAAACCCCTCAAGCGAGGGGGAATCTGACGAAGTCTGCTACATCGGACGCATCCGTTTAAACCTTCGATACATGGTGCCATAAATCAACTTGGCATCTTCGGAGAGGTAGACGGATAGCACCAATTAGCATCTGCCCCCGAACCTCAGGCGAGACGACCATGTCTCGGCCGCCGTTCGGAGGGGACCGGATTCTGGCACGCCCGGTGGGACCTTTTCCTCTTTCCACTCCACACTTCGTGTGTCGTGTTCGCGAACGAATCGCGGTTTGTTGTGGTTGCCTGTGAATTCGAGGTACTAATATTTGGTGTCTTGCTCCGTGCAGAAAACAGAAGATCAATGGCTTCAAACTGCACTATCTGCAACTGCAACTCTCGCTCCATCCTTGCTGGAGGAGTGACTTATGGGCCCCAAGCGGCCTTCCTTTCCAAGATGCCAGTGGAGCAGGTAACTCAAGCCATCGCTGGACTATTCTTCGGGACCCTGCTCCCACCAATGAGCTTCAATGCCCCAATGACATCGCAAGAAGCTCCAAAGAAGTCGGTCTTTGATTGGCTTGCTACTGCCGCAGCCCCTCTCAACGGGTCGCCCAACTTTAATACCTCAGTTTTCAACGGACTGGGCCAGAACGTCTATAAGCCCGTGATACCCGAAGCTGCCATCCCAAAGCGGATAGCCATCCCGGCTCAAGCAGACAAAATTATTGGAAAGGCTACTCCTTCCAAAAAGTCAGTTTTTACAAGGCTGGCCATTCCGGTTGCTACTCCAGGCGAGGTCCTCAAAGCTGCTTCCCCTGTCCAGAGGTCTGTCTTTG
The DNA here is from genome assembly GCA_030015575.1 of Agapanthus africanus. Classification (NCBI taxonomy): domain Eukaryota; kingdom Viridiplantae; phylum Streptophyta; class Magnoliopsida; order Asparagales; family Amaryllidaceae; genus Agapanthus; species Agapanthus africanus. Next base: position 114,163,571 of record JASDDO010000028.1, read on the forward strand.
ACAGATTAGGCATTGCTTCTCAACGGGTGTCAGTCTTCGACAGGCTAGCACCAATAACGGTCTCTCCTCAAAGCAGGGGGCATGACGAAGTCGCCCTTACGGCCGAAACAACTCCATCCGCACGACACGCTCGACGTCGCCACTGGCGCCGAGTAAGGAAGGCTGGGGGCAACTCCCCCTCTGGATTTACTCCACCAGCTCCAACGGTGGGGATCGATGTTGCTGTTCCAACCGGGAACAGCTTCGAGCTGCTGAACAGGGTGCGCAGAAACTCTCCTACTGCAGTGCTGAAGAGATCTCCTCCACCCGTGGAGAATAATACGGAAAAGAAGCTAGAGCAGCCCCCTCAACGGCTGTCCTCTAAAATTTACAAGGTCTGGCGTCAAGTCCAAGACTCCGTAATAGATCAAGACTATCTCCACCGACAGAAAAGGATGAAGGTTCGGCAGGAGAAGAATTACTCTGTCAAGACGGAAAAAGCAACAGCTGGATGGGTGCCCACTGCAACGGCTCCCTCAACGTCAATCACTCAAAAGAAAAGTAGGCCACAAAAAGCCCCAGTAAACGTGGAAGACCACAAAGACGCTAAACCCAAACGCCCCAAGTCTGTGGGCATGGTGGTGCACACTGTTTATATGGCTGCCGGAAAGGAGGAAAGCCGTGCTTTGACGGGTCACCGACCGCTCACCCGATCCCTGACAAAAGCCCAGGAGGAACAGCAGAAGTTTCAAGAGATGATGACTGCGATGGCCGCACTCACCGGGCCAAAAGAAAGCCCGGAAACATCATCAGAACAGCGTCACGAACAGGAAACTGACGCTGAATTCCTACGCAGAGTCCTCGAAAAGAAGGACAGAGAAGCAGCAGAACAAGCTGCCAACATAAAACAAATGGCGCTTCTCTTCCAAGATATGGTAGGGATGATGATCCAGCAAGATCCTCCTGCTGAAGATCCTCCGATTGTCCTTGAAGATGACAAAGGAGAGACATCGAATCCTCTATCGGCTCTGTCAACAGCCAAGGAGGAGACAATTTCCAAAGCTGCCCTGGAGGAATATATAGCTCAGCAAATACGAGCTCATCAAGCAAGTGAAGCGGCTGAGCAAATTGTTGGAACCGGACGGCCCTATCCGGGCTGGTATGACCAAATCAGTTACCCGCCGGGATATACGATCCCTAAGTTTCACGTATATAAAGGGACAAGGAATCCCCATCAGCATGTCGCTCAATTCAGGGCCTTATGCGGCAACACGGGAGGCGACGACAAACTGTTGCTTCGCCAATTCGTCGGCAGCTTAACAGAAACAGCCTTTGAATGGTATTCGGAGCTACCTAACGACTCTGTTAAAACATTTGCGGAGATGGAGCTGCTGTTTACACAAAGATTCGCGAGTGCTAGCGGACGCACCCCGGTCACGGCACTAATTAACGCCAGGGTGAAGCCAGGCGAAATGTGGGTTCAATACGCAGCACGATGGTGGAATCTATGGTCGAAATGCGAACAACGGATCGAAGAAGCGCCGGCGGTGGGCATGTTCGTGGGCACTCTTGATCCAGAAGCGACCATCTCACAATTCATGATGTTCTTCAAGCCAACTACTTTCCAGGCCTTGATTGACAAGTTGGCCCAAATGGACCAGATGGGCCATAGGCCTTCCTCTTCAAAGACGGAGCCTTGGAATGAAAAGGGCAAAGGGAAAGCAACTTTCATCGCCAATACTCAACAACAGCCGAGCAACTTAAAACCGGTTGTTCGCCAGAATAATATGCATCCACGCCCGTCTCTTAAGGAAAGACTAGGACGTCCTTACTCGTTTTCCCAGGAAAAAACGAGGAAACTGTTCGAGCTGGCGGTGCGCAACAGACTCATTAATCTACCGAATCCAAAGTGCCCGTTGCAGCCAGGCGATGTCAACGATCCCAATTATTGTCCTTACCACCAAACGGTAAGTCACCCGATCGAGGATTGCTTCGTCTTTAAAGGATGGATCAAGGATCAGTATCTACAAGGCAAGTTTGCGCTGTCCGAGAAGTGGAAAATAAACCCACGGCAGCCACACACTCCGAAAAAGAAGGACACACTGGGGGCAACTTGTTCTTTTGTTAAAAAAGCTCCGTGGGAGGTCATGCTGTCAGCCAAAACCAAAAGGATGCTGAATGATCTCCAGACATGCCCGGCGATCGGGTGGAAGAACTCGCTAGAACCCCAGATCGTCGAAGGGATGCTGAAGCCGCGCCCAACTCCAAAGATCGATGGTGAAGGCCCCAGCACTCACACCCAGCCGTCAAAATCTTCAAAGAAAAACAAGAAGAAATCCAAGAAGCCCGTGAAGCCTGGCGACAAGCGCACGGATTTGCAGAAACAGATTGACGCGTTGGAAGAATATAATCAGAAGGCGCGGACCCCGGTCACACTCCAAGAATTTCTCAGCCACGTCCTTGAGGACGGAGATGATGACAATGGAGAAGACTCGTCGGATGAATCTGAAGATTATGTGGCAAGCTGCCATGTGATCTCTCACTCGTCAATAAATGACGAAGAAGCTCCTTACACAGAGAAGCTGGGGGCAGATCCAGAACCAGAACTTCTGTGGCCGTCAGACGAGATGATCGATGCCTTCCTGAACGAAGCCCGTCTTAAAAGCAAAGCCGATCGGGAGCGCGAGATGGCCATATTTGAAAAGGCCAAACGACGGCGACTGGACAAAAGGGTCGAAACACTCCCACCAGATCAAAGTACATCCGCCGCAAATGAAAGCAGGATCAAGACAAGGAAACGATTCGCCAAAGCCATATCGATGGGGATGAGGCTGCCCTCTTTCAAAGAAAATTCTCCTGGTGGTATACATTTTGATGAAACGGACGTACACCCTAACTTCTGCTTATATCATCAGAGGATCACACATCCTACTGAAGACTGCAACTCCTTTAAGTGTTGGTGGCAAGGATATGTCGCTCATAGACAACACGTCAATATAATAAAGCGGGAAGCTCGTAGACAGCGAAAAAATACGACAGATGAGCATAAAAGAGTTGCCGGCAATTGTCATAGGGACGAGCCCGGGGGATCACGAGTTCTCACCTTTGGAAGCGATTCTGACGAAGAAGCCGCCCTAAACCCTCTCTTCAAGGAATTCATTTCTAAAACAAAAGAATTGGAGAGTTGTGAGAACGTTCAGCCGTACAATCTGACGCTACCCGGAAAGAATCTCGGACCCGCAAACGACGGAGCAAACGAAATGAGAAAGGAAAAGGAAAAAACGGCCTTTGTTGCCAACACTCAACAACAGCCGAGTAACCCGGGACCGTTTTGTCGTCAAAACAACAAGCCGCGATACCTCAATGAGAAGTTGAAACGTCCTTACTCGTTTCCCAAAGATAAAACGAAGAGATTGTTCGAGCTAGCAGTGCGCAGCGGGCTCATCACTCTGCCAGATCCAAAATGTCCATTGCAACCAGGTGACGTTAACAATCCTAACTATTGTCCCTGCCACAGAGTAATGGGTCACCCACTCGAAAATTGCTACGTCTTCAAAAATTGGGTTGAAGACCAATACCAACAGGGCAAGTTCGCGCTGCCCGAAAAGTGGAAAGTAAACCAGCCACAACGACATGCTCCGAAAAAGGTGGATATGTCGGGGGCATCATGCTCATTCATAGGGAAAGCCCCATAGACTGAAAAGTCAGTAAACTAGAGATTCGCCTCAAATACGGCGACGGTGGACCGAAACGTCCTTAAACTAACAATGGACCGCAATGTCCTAAAACTTGCAAATGACCGAAACGTCGTTAAACTACTCTCAACCCGCAGCATTTTCAGGCTGACGTGGTAAAAAAAAAAGGGTATGTCCATAAGCAAAATGGGCACGGAAGAAAACCCGAAAGGGCTCCGTGAGTAAAAACAGCAGGGCTACCGGCGAGTGTTCGTGAAAACCCGAAAGGGCACGACCTCGTTTTTTAAAAAAAAACGGTATGTCCATAAGCAAAATGGGCACGGATGAAAACCCGAAAGGGCTCCGTGAGTAAAAACAGCAGGGCTACCGGCGAGTGTTCGTGAAAACCCGAAAGGGCGCGACCTCGTTTTAAAAAAAAAGAGAGAAAAAAAAAAAGAAAAGAAAAAGAATAAAAAAAAACGGTATGTCCATAAGCAAAATGGGCACGGATGAAAACCCGAAAGGGCTCCGTGAGTAAAAACAGCAGGGCTACCGGCGAGTGTTTGTGAAAACCCGAAAGGGCTCCGTGAGTAAAAACAGCAGGGCTACCGGCGAGTGTTTGTGAAAACCCGAAAGGGCGCAACCTCGTTAAAAGACACTTACAGGATCCTCTCGACCTTGTAAGGAGAAACCACCTGTGTGAGATCCTTACGACTCACAAGGGAGCAACACACTTAGGGATCCTCACGATTCCTAAGGAGAAAATACACTTGCGAGATCCTCACGACTCGTAAGGAGAACTCTCTTATGGGACCCTCACGGCTCATAAGATTTGAAAGTCTTAAGTGTAGGGTTCCTAGGCACCCTAATGAGGTCTCACAAGGCATCAACCATACCAATTTCAAATTTTAACGGTGCCGAGAAACCCTAGAACGGATCGTCGGCTAGATGTTTAGGCGAAAAAGAAACTAGTTAACAACTTAACTAAGGTTTATACGGAAATACAACCTTTGTAGATCTGGTGCTCCACCTCCATAGCTCCGCAACGAAGTCCCCTTGCTGTCCAAATGAATTCCCGGGCTCTAGCATCGGCTTCATCGGAGAATAGGCGGGCTAGGTCGTCGATGTCCATGCCGAAGATGATCTACGTCGAGGCATCGCTAGATCAAGCTCCAACTTCACCAAGTCATGAAACTTGTGAAGAAAACACCCTATACTACTTGGCAAGAGGTAGAGGATGAAGAAATAGGAAGTGGGTTCACTTTAGAATTGGATTTCTCACTCTTTATCATCACTTGCCATTGATGGAGGCAAGCTTTCTTCACATGAAGAAAATGAAGAAGAAGAAGAATATTGTTATGATAAGAATTATTCAAAAAGAAAAGAAAATCAATCCTTATCATAAGCCAACCATAGTTAGGTGTAGAGAATTAATTAGGGTTAAGTGGAATGGTTAGGGTTAAGCATGAGACAAAATGGTCACAAAGTCAAAGTATTCATGAAGCTTCATGAAAGAACAAAAGAATGCCACCATTTTTCTCATGCCATTTTATTTTTCCAAAAAAAGAAAAAGATTACTAAATGAAAAAGGAAATCAAAAACCCTAATCATCCACTTAACCATAGTTTAATTCTTTACACTTAACCAAAAGGCATGTATCATCAAACATGATACAATCATGTGCACAAAAACTATATCGAATATACAATGTGCACATCCGAGCGAGAAAATCCATTTAAAGTGAACCAATATTAGTTAATGCAAAGTAATATATCAAATATATAATTATACATTAAATCATTAAATCAACACTTGATTTAACGATCCGGTCATATCGCATATAACCGACTAATATCCAATGTATCGATTTATCGAATCAATCCTTGACTCGATAACTAGATTATATCGCATACAACCATTCGACACATTCAACGCGAGAATAGAATACGGTATCACATACACGCATTATTCTCGGTCCCGCACATATCTCATATGCGCTCCTATTTCGTTTCGCTTGAGCCAGGAAACCTCTGTGTAGGACTCTAAAGACTCGTCAATACGTCGGCAGCAGGTGATGATCATATCAATCACCCACAAGCCGCAAGCGGTCTGCTAAACGTAACGTCCACCCGGGTATTGAGCGATCAGAAGATCGACGAGCAAGCCCGCTCACACTCCTGTGAATCCAACCAGTAACACTACCGTACAGTCCGGTCTGATCGTCTGATATGTCGCATATCTCGCCTAGGGATGGTAAACATTATGTAGGGTTCCTAGGCACCCTAATGAGGTCTCACAAGGCATCAACCATGCCAATTTCAAATTTAAACGGTGCCGAGAAACCCGACTACGGATCGTTGGCTAGAAAACTAGGCGAATAATAAACTAGTTAACAATTAACTAAGAGATACGGAAATACAACCTTTGTAGATCCGGTCCTCCACCTCCACGGCTCCGAGATGAGGTCCTCTCCGCTGTCCAAATCAAATCCGGGCTCTAGCGTCGGCTTCGTCGGAGAATGGGTAAGCTAGGTCGTCGATGTCCATGCCGAAGATGATCTACGTCGAGGCATCGCTAGATCGAGCTCCACCTTCACCAAGTCTTGAAAACTTATGAGGGAAACACACTCTACTACTTGGCAAGAGGTAGAGGATGAAGAAATAGGAAGTGGGTAGACTTTAGTTTTGGATTTCTCACTCATTTCATCCATCCACCATTGATGAAGTGAAGGTTTCTTCTTGAGTTCAAGAAAGAAGAAGAAGAATATTATGATAAGATTAATTAGAAAAGAAAAGAATAATCATTCTTATCATCAAAGTAACCATGGTAAAGTGTAGAGAATTAACTTAGGTTAAATAAATGGTTAGGGTCAAGGTTTCATGAAGCTTCCACTAAACAACAAAAAAAGCCACCATTCTTTTCTCCTTTTTCCATCTATTTTCCAAAATGAATAAATAGATAAATAAATGAGAAAAGGAAATAAAACCCTAATCATAAGTTTAACCATGGTTTAATTCTTTACACTTAACCAAGTAAACATGTATCATCAAACATGATACAAGCATGTGCACAAAATCATATCACATATATAATGCGCACATCCGAGTGAGAATATCCATCTAAAGTGAACCAATACTAGTTAATGCAAAGTAATATATCAAATATATAATTATACATTAAATCATTAAATCAACACTTGATTTAACGATCCGGTCATATCGCATATAACCGACTAGTATCCAACGTATCGGCTTATCGAATCAACGCTTGAATCGATAACTAGGTTATATCGCATACAACCATTCGACACATTGATCGCGAGAATGAAATACGGTATCACATACACGCATTATTCTCGGTCCCGCACATATCTCATACGCGCTCCTATTTCGTTTTGCTTGAGCCAGGAAACCTCTGTGTAGGACTCTAAAGACTCGTCAATACGCCGGCAGCAGGTGATGATCATATCAATCACCCACAAGCCGCAAGCGGTCTGCTAAACGTAACGGCCACCCGGGTATTGAGCGATCTGAAGATCGACGAGCAAGCCCGCTCACACTCCAGTGAATCCAACCAGTAACACTACCGTACAGTCCGGTCTGATCGTCTGATATGTCGCATATCTCGCCTAGGGGTGGTTAACGTCAGACCCCAATAGCTTGATAAGTCGTGTCGATATGAGGTCTATAACAATTCGAGAAACTACTGGTAACACTTACCAGTAAATCTCAGCAACCCTGGCCAGGGATTTCCTGTTATAGCCAATCGAACACAGCGCAACATCAACCCCCTATACCGGGAGAGACGAATCCCCTCCTATCGCTCATTGCCTCCATGTGACTCGGGACTGTACCCAAAAACCACCGTTTTGCACGCCCTCTTGGACGTGGTAAGATGGAAATCAAAGCACAGTGGGAACCACACAAGACTCTATGACGATCTCGGGTCAACAGACTACTCTGTACCAGTGTCACCAGAGAACTGCCATCTGACGTGAGGTATAATACCATCTGGGAGTTCTCGGCGAGTCCGTCCAGTGTACCCAGTCTCTACTGAGCACCCGTATATCATCTCTGATGTCAAACACCAATGGATATGGGATCATCCATCGCCCATCTGTATGGGTCGAGAAGGTATACGCTAGTCTACTCTGGTATATCGATGCCCCGTCTCGATACACCCTCGACTAGGGACTTTGAAGGATGTACTTATGGACTACCATGTCCCCACTAGTATGATCCGCATCATAGTCCAGGTAGTCAAGTACAGATCCTAAGGGCTTTACCAACATGTAACAGAGAGACAATCAGCATACACGTTAAGGTAAAGGGTAACCAGATAGCATACTATCATGTCGAGCAAGAAAGTCCTCCCTATATATGTCCCAGCATCCACTACAATATACATCCAATGTACAGTAATGACCTCTAGGGCATACATATAACTAACAATCTCCCACTTGCACTAGGGCCATCTGTAGCAGTGGTTGTAGTATCTCATACTCAACCATCCCATAAAAGTCTCTCTCTGGGAACAGGCCTTTGTGAGTGGATCCGCTGTGTTGTCCTCTGAGTCTACTCTCCTAACCTCGATCTCCCTGGAGATCAACCATCTCCATGATCAGGTGACACTGCCTTAGAATATGTCTGGATTACTGATGGGACCTGCGTTCCTCGGCACAAGCCACAACTCCATTGTCTCACAATGGTTGGAACGTAGTTCATCTCATGAACCAATATACACCCAGACTGCCTCTATGGTAGCATCTTAAGTAGCGATGTATCCTGCCTTTATCGTCTAGTATGTCACGGTACCTAACTTGGAACTCTTCCAACATACCGTCCCTCTACTGAGGATTTAGACAATGCTTGTGACTGACACTCAGTCGTCTTTATCACCCTGGAACCCGTCCAGTGATTCTTCCCAGGATCGATTGATACCATCTCACTACAACTAGTGAGAATCCTAACATCCATTTAGATCTATCTCATAGATCCAAAGTCCAGGATTTAGTAGGTATCATTTTGATCCTATATGGAGAATCATTGTGATAAGCGGAGATTGATCGAGCGTAGCATAGGAAACTCCTTTCTTATCAAGAGTATGTCATCCACGTACTCTACGAGGATCGCCACCATACTCCCTACTACCTTTTTGTTTATACAAGGTTCATCTACCATTTTGATGATGTCAAACTCTTTGACTAATCCATCAAAACAGATGTTCCAACTCCGCGATGCCTGCTTTATCCTATAAAGCATCTTGCATACGTTTCCGCTGCTTCCACTGTCTACGAAGCCCTCTGGCTGTGTACTTACAGACGCTTTCTTCCAAATCATCATTTAGAAAAGCAGTCAAGACACCCAACCACCAGATATCGTAGTCATGGTATGTAGCCGTGACAAGTAGGATCTGGATGGACTTAAGCATAGGTATTGGAAAAGGTTTCATCATTATCCACGCCTGGTTGATGACGAAAACCTTTAACAAGTCTAGCTTTGAAAGTCTCTACTTTTCCATGTACACCAAGTAATCTTCTCAAGATATACTTGCTCCTGATGGGGATTTAACCCTTCAGATATAGCAACCAAAGTCCATACGTTGTTGGTGTATAAGGATTCCATCTCAGATCGCTAAGCATCCAGGATTCTTACAGAGTCTTCACTCTCGATGGCCTGCTAGAAACTAGTTGGGTCATCATCTCATGATGCAATCCTCGCTCCCACTGTCATAGAGAAACAGAAGTATCTCTCAGGTGGGTGAGGAACCCTACTAGATCGGCGGAGAGGCTGAGGTTCGTTGGTAACTATTGAATCTTTTGGTTCTATCAAATCATCTGCTGTAGTTTGTATAGCTGGAACCTTTCCAGTTCTACATTATAGACCTTACCTCGAGCTTGTCCGGATATTGCTTTTTGACGTAGGCCGGACAACCCCAAATCTTAACTAGCTTAAGACATAGGCTCTTCCCATTCCATATCACATATGAAGTGGTAAGCAACTGATTTGATTTGAACCCTGTTCAATAGGTATGCAGCTTCTCAAGCGCATAACTCCCAAAAAGGAAAAAGGTAACTCAGTAGTACTCATCATAGAGTACACCATATCACATAGGGTGCTATTGCTCCGCCCCGATATACCATCGTGCTGTGGTGTATGCGGAGGAGTAATTCTGAGAGAGAATCTCATTCTCCTTTGGAATAGCCCAGGATTTCCGTGCTCAAGTATTTTCCTCCTTGATCTCATCAAAGGACATAATACTTATACCCGTATTTTGGTTCTCTACTTCTAACTTATATTCTGTGAATATCTCAAAAGGTTCGGACTTGTGTTTCGACAGGAACATAGGTCTGAAACTCGAAAGATCATCAGAGAATGTAATGAAGTATAAAGAATCGGTCCTGGCATGTGTAGACAGGGGACCTTACATACATCAACATGTATCATCCCAAGAGTTCACAAACTCTTTCTCTGTTTCCAATAAACAGAGCTGGTGTCATTATATCTTTATGACATGACTGGCAAGTTTCACAAGATGTAAATTCAAACTGATTTAAATATGCATCTACATGTAACTTCAGCTAGTCGGGTCACATTGATCTGACCTAGTCTACAATACCTTAAGAAGGATCCGTTCACTTCTGAACTCTTCCTCTTATGTGTGTTCCATATACTAAGAACTGTAGTTTGATTTAGAACATCAACGCTTTTAGATAACGTGCCTGAACCGATCAACTTTTGATATAGGAAATGTTCAAAATATTATCCAACAATACAAAATTATATCATTTCTTTACTAATAAAGAGACTGATATGATTTTGTATATCAGGTTCGGTATCTAATAACATTCGCTCAGAATCAATGTATTGGTAATACAGGGTGACAGTGACCAACAGACTTGGCTGCAACACTTACCCCATTTTCTGCCTCATGAAACTTATCACCCGTTCTCAGTTCTTCTACCTTTCTTTAGCCCTATGTAACAGATTACATATCTGGGATCCTGATCTGGTATCACATACCCAGGACGTAAAGGATACTGAGAAACAGTTCTTTGTAATGAACACACCCGAAGATGATGCATCAACATGCACTCTCTTCGTTTGGGCGGCACGGGAATTCTGGTAATCCCCAATTTCCTGCTCTATCTTATAACAATTATAAGTTGGAGCGGGACCAACGTTCCCCAGCTCAGTATAACAAGCGGGTTCGGTCAATATTCCGTATTATTCTCTTGATTAAGGCGTGATATGGTCGCTACCTGGAGAGAGAGAGAAGAAAACACTCAGCGTGCGCTCTTGCAAGAATAGATTGGTTATTATTTTATCTAATCAGGATGGCTCCCACTGCTTTTTATCAAATCTTCCTTCAAACCCTAAAAGGAAAGACTAGCCGGGATTAATTACACACTACGAGTTCGCCAATCTTTCAGCCAGGCCAGTGTCGGTACTTTGAGGGAGGTCCCCCGTGCTTTCGCACGAACCTAATTAATGTAAACCTCGTTTTCCCAGAGGCGTAACCCCGTTGACACCTTTCTAGACACCTACTTGATCGGCTAATTGTAATGTATAAAACTCTCCCAGGAGTAACTCTTACTCGCAGCGGGTATCGGGATCCAACTATCTCATAGAAGGTATGCAATCTCATTGCAAATTTCAACACTTGAAATTCCCGATAATATTTTGCCCCTAGCTCGCTATGACCTTGACGGAGGCCAAACAACCCATAGTCCGCTAGTCAAGTTCAACCCGTCATTTCCTGATTGAATTAAACCCACCCGCACGACCCTTGACGGAGGCCAAACAACGCCGTACGAATACCCTAATCCAATCGCATCATATGCTAGCAGATAAGCACTAGTTAGCTACCGTACACTACGCCTTGACGGAGGCCAAACAACCGCAGCACGAATACTAACTAGTACGTATCTGAAATGACGGAGGGCTACGACAGGTTTTTCTGAAAACCTTTTGCGTAATGAACTTGATATCGTTGTAAAATCAAATGATTTTAAAATGGAGTGTTTTTTAGGCTTTTCTAGTTTTGCTAAAGGAGTCACTCCCGGTGAAGGAATCGTCGGTCCTTTCCTCATCGAATGAGGTGCGGGATATATCATATATATCACTGTGCAAAGCAAAACACCTTAAAAGCAATCAAAAGACAAACCGAGTGTGTAGCATCTGCCAGTTATTGCTAAAGGAGTCACTCCCGGTGAAGGGATCTCGGTCCTTTCCTCATCGAATAAGGTGCAGGATATATCACATATACCTCTGTGCAAAGCAAAAACTGTAGCTACCTGTTTTATTTTGAAATTCGATTCTACAACATCTTAGGTTTCTTTTTATTTCATTAATCACATTAATGAAGTCCCATCATTTAAATACCTAAACATCACAGATAAATACGACGTACACTTATGCCATCCGCATTCGCCTCGATGTCCCCTCGTGCACCGTTAGGTTAGGTAACTAACGGCAGAGCAGGGTAGGGCTAGCGCGGGTGTAAAACATAAGTAACGTCTATATAATATATCATATATACTATATACTATATCCATCACAGAAACATCACATGATCACATCACAGATATCGCAGCAGAAGAATCATATGAAATATTGGATATACTAGGACGTCCGTGTTTTCAATACGAGCCAGTATAAAACACGGATTCCACGGTCGTGATGAATAGCCAAACCCACACCCCAAGACCCCTACGAGAGCGGCAAGCAACCCTACCAATTCTAGAGTTAGGAGACCCGGACTCGACTCCTCGAGTTGGTCTCCCACTGGACTCCAGAACCCGGTTACTTGTGCTCCCCTCCTTGGGTCTATCCTAGTGCCGAAAAGTAAATAATATACAAAGGGTGACAACTTCCGCAACCTGGAAGTGTCCCAAATAAAAGAATATTACATACAAGTTTTTACATGAATGAAAATGAAAAACACTCATCTCACATAAAAAAAACCCCGGCTATTCAAACACGACGATCCAATATAACATATCCAGCAACACATAACATCACATGTCATCAACGTAAGTAAATATGCGCATCACAATTGTCATTGACATATAGCAACGAAACCGGCGATATCACATATTACACTTACGGTCACAGAAAAGAAAGTGTAAAACTACAACAGTTGGAATCCGCAACCACCTCAGACATCGCATGCCTGACCAAATGAATTACTTAGACATCGCATGCCTAACAATTATAAACCCCGCATTTTAGTCTCATTATCGAAAACACTTTTCAATATCAAGTCGGGCAATTCAACAAGATTCCCGAAAAACTGATCGAATGCTCGTCGCAAACTTTAGTAGGCGGCCGCACGCCTGATACCGTCGACGAAGTGCACCAAGGCGGAACACCGCTACCGTGAGCACCCGAACGGATGCTTTCGGCGACGGGGTTCTCCTACAGTCACTTGGTCGGGGCTATGGAGCGAGGCTGTCTATTAAGTTTACCCGGCGAGTATCCGCGTACGCTACGTGATTGCGACGGACTTTTGATCACATCAAAATTCCGTGGCAACCGATCAAGTGAGACTAAAGTGCTATGTTTATAACATTCATTCAGTTATCACATAACTTTTGTGAATTCCAATTATTGTATCCCATTCCAGATAAACAGAAAATGTTAAACTTTTCGATCGAACAATCGAACACCCAATTTTTCCCGATACAGATCAACACATGAAATAAGTCTAACAACATTCAGTTCGTGCCTCAGTACCGACGGTCCAGCCGTAGAAGGGTCAAGCCAACGCCTCACATGTGGCATGCCGTACTGCCCCAAACCCGAAGGTTCAAAGGGCAGTTCAAGACGGTCACATAATCGAGTTAAGGTTTGTTGTCTTCTAGAGGGTCCATCGTGTTACTTGCACTACTTAGAACGTCGTTAAACTACGGAAAAATCCAACACTTGGAAATTTCCCGACAGGGGAAAAATTGGGTATTTATATCCGGTCGAACTTTTTAACATATTCTAAAATTTATCCGGAAAGCCAAATAGACAAAATTTGATACCCCGATCGAAACACCGAATCCCCAAAACAACTCCAGAAAATTCAACTCTTGAATAAATATTAAAAATTTCCAGAAAATCCAGCATAATATAATAGGAGTTACTGTGCAAACAGTGTACGATGACGTGATCATTCAGCCGCGGAACCGCCGCAGAAGCCAGGCTTCTGCCGCGGTTCCGCCGCGGTTTGTACTGTTCATCAGTAAATTTTTGCATCGTAATTCTTATTTTTCCCTGCTGAATTTTTTAGCAATTTTTAATTTGGAAAAATCCACGTTTTCAGAAAACGTCCAGAGAGCATTTTCCGGGTTGGTTTCGGGTTCGTTCGGGCTTCAAATTCCGTCTAGACTTCGCCTAAGGCTCTAGCTAGGCTCTGATACCACTGTAGGGTTCCTAGGCACCCTAATGAAGTCTCACAAGGCATCAACCATGCCAATTTCAAATTTAAACGGTGCCGAGAAACCCGACTACGGATCGTTGGCTAGAAAACTAGGCGAATAATAAACTAGTTAACAATTAACTAAGAGATACGGAAATACAACCTTTGTAGATCCGGTCCTCCACCTCCACGGCTCCGAGATGAGGTCCTCTCCGCTGTCCAAATCAAATCCGGGCTCTAGCGTCGGCTTCGTCGGAGAATGGGTAAGCTAGGTCGTCGATGTCCATGCCGAAGATGATCTACGTCGAGGCATCGCTAGATCGAGCTCCATCTTCACCAAGTCTTGAAAACTTGTGAGGGAAACACACTCTACTACTTGGCAAGAGGTAGAGGATGAAGAAATAGGAAGTGGGTAGACTTTAGTTTTGGATTTCTCACTCATTTCATCCATCCACCATTGATGAAGTGAAGGTTTCTTCTTGAGTTCAAGGAAAAAGAAGAAGAATATTATGATAAGATTAATTAGAAAAGAAAAGAATAATCATTCTTATCATCAAAGTAACCATGGTAAAGTGTAGAGAATTAACTTAGGTTAAATAAATGGTTAGGGTCAAGGTTTCATGAAGCTTCCACTAAACAACAAAAAAAGCCACCATTCTTTTCTCCTTTTTCCATCTATTTTCCAAAATGAATAAATAGATAAATAAATGAGAAAAGGAAATAAAACCCTAATCATAAGTTTAACCATGGTTTAATTCTTTACACTTAACCAAGTAAACATGTATCATCAAACATGATACAAGCATGTGCACAAAATCATATCACATATATAATGCGCACATCCGAGTGAGAATATCCATCTAAAGTGAACCAATACTAGTTAATGCAAAGTAATATATCAAAATATAATTATACATTAAATCATTAAATCAACACTTGATTTAACGATCCGGTCATACCGCATATAACCGACTAGTATCCAATGTATCGGCTTATCGAATCAACGCTTGAATCGATAACTAGGTTATATCGCATACAACCATTCGACACATTGATCGCGAGAATGAAATACGGTATCACATACATGCATTATTCTCGGTCCCGCACATATCTCATACGCGCTCCTATTTCGTTTTGCTTGAGCCAGGAAACCTCTGTGTAGGACTCTAAAGACTCGTCAATACGCCGGCAGCAGGTGATGATCATATCAATCACCCACAAGCCGCAAGCGGTCTGCTAAACGTAACGGCCACCCGGGTATTGAGCGATCTGAAGATCGACGAGCAAGCCCGCTCACACTCCAGTGAATCCAACCAGTAACACTACCGTACAGTCCGGTCTGATCGTCTGATATGTCGCATATCTCGCCTAGGGGTGGTTAACGTCAGACCCCAATAGCTTGATAAGTCGTGTCGATATGAGGTCTATAACAATTCGAGAAACTACTGGTAACACTTACCAATAAATCTCAGCAACCCTGGCCAGGGATTTCCTATTATAGCCAATCGAACACAGCGCAACATCAACCCCCTATACCGGGAGAGACGAATCCCCTCCTATCGCTCATTGCCTCCATGTGACTCGGGACTGTACCTAAAAACCACCGTTTTGCACGCCCTCTTGGACGTGGTAAGATGGAAATCAAAGCACAGTGGGAACCACACAAGACTCTATGACGATCTCGGGTCAACAGACTACTCTGTACCAGTGTCACCAGAGAACTGCCATCTGACGTGAGGTATAATACCATCTGGGAGTTCTCGGCGAGTCCGTCCAGTGTACCCAGTCTCTACTGAGCACCCGTATATCATCTCTGATGTCAAACACCAATGGATATGGGATCATCCATCGCCCATCTGTATGGGTCGAGAAGGTATACGCTAGTCTACTCTGGTATATCGATGCCCCGTCTCGATACACCCTCGACTAGGGACTTTGAAGGATGTACTTATGGACTACCATGTCCCCACTAGTATGATCTGCATCATAGTCCAGGTAGTCAAGTACAGATCCTAAGGGCTTTACCAACATGTAACAGAGAGACAATCAGCATACACGTTAAGGTAAAGGGTAACCAGATAGCATACTATCATGTCGAGCAAGAAAGTCCTCCCTATATATGTCCCAACATCCACTACAATATACATCCAATGTACAGTAATGGCCTCTAGGGCATACATATAACTAACACGTTAGTCCCCAATAGCTCGATAAGTCGTGTCGATATGAGGTCTATAACAATTTGAGAAACTACTGGTAACACTTACCAGTAAATCTCAGCAACCCTGGCCAGGGATTTCCTGTTATAGCCAATCGAACACAGCGCAACATCAACCCCCTATACCGGGAGAGACGAATCCCCTCCTATCGCTCATTGCCTCCATGTGATTCGGGACTGTACCCAAAAACCACCGTTTTGCACGCCCTCTTGGACGTGGTAAGATGGAAATCAAAGCACAGTGGGAACCACACAAGACTCTATGACGATCTCGGGTGAACAGACTACTCTGTACCAGTGTCACCAGAGAACTGCCATCTGACGTGAAGTATAATACCATCTGGGAGTTCTCGACGAGTCCGTCCAGTGTACCCAGTCTCCACTGAGCACCCGTATATCATCTCTGATGTCAAACACCAATGGATATGGGATCATCCATCGCCCATCTGTATGGGTCGAGAAGGTATACGCTAGTCTACTCTGGTATATCGATGCCCTGTCTCGATACACCCACGACTAGGGACTTTGAAGGATGTACTTATGGACTACCATGTCCCCACTAGTATGATCCGCATCATAGTCCATGTAGTCAAGTACACATCCTAAGGGCTTTACCAACATGTAACAGAGAGACAATCAATGTACACGTTAAGGTAAAGAGCAACCAGATAGCATACTATCATGTCGAGCAAGAAAGTCCTCCCTATATATGTCCAAGCATCCACTACAATATACATCCTATGTATAGTAATGGCCTCTAGGGCATACATATAACTAACGTTAAGTTACAAAAACCTTAACCTGTTCTTAAGCAACCCCCACAACCTCCGATATGGCCCTACAAGTGGCTCAATACTGACCCTTGTATACAATCCACGGGCCCGAATAAACATTTCCCTAACAAAGTCCCACCTGTGACTGGGGATATGTCCATATGGTGAACAACCCTTGTAAGTCCTCTCGACTTATAAGGAGAAAACCCTTTTGTAAGATCCTTACGACTTACAGGGGAACATACACTTAGGAATCCCCACGATTCCTAAAGAGAAAACACACCTACGAGATCCTCACGACTTGTAGGGAGAAATACCTTTGTGAGACCCTTACGGCTCATGAAGTCAAAAGCCTTAGTCGACGGGATCCTAACCCTGTTCGCTAAGCCACCTTTGTCCGACATCGACAGAGGCAAATGATAATTCGCTCCTGGCAATATCCCAGTTGTAGCGATGTTGATGCCTAAAGCGGTATCAAATTCCAAGTCCTTTCAAGGCAAATGATGATTCGCTCCTGGCAATATCCCAGTTGTAGTGATGCTGATGCCTAAACCGGTATCAAATTTCGAGTCCTTTCATGGCAAATGATGATTCGCTCCTGGCAATATTCCAGTCGCAGCGATGCTGATGCCAAGATTGGTATCAGATCCCAAATCCCACACTCGCGATAAAAAGTCTGCGAGCCAAAAAATGCATATGAAATAGCCGAAATGATGGGGCAACTTGCAACAAAATCAGCAAGTAAAAATGTATGCATACAAAAACAGCCGAAATGATTGGGCAACTCGCAATAAAAAACAGCGAGTAAAAATAAAAAAATATAGCCGAAATGATTGGGCACCGCGAAAAATAGCCGAAATGATAGGGCAATCGCGACCTTCGCGATATAAAAGCTGAAATGATAGAGCATCGCGGAAAAAGAAATAAAATAAAAATGAAATTTCTGCCCTACAGGTGATGCTACATCAATCCCTGTATACAATCCAGGGGCGCAAACAAAGAAGGAGTCGCACTCCTCCTCCCCAGGTTTCATTAGAAGAAGAAGCCGAATCTAGACGGGCCACAAATAACCTAGAGATCATCTAAACACTCGTCTCGTCACAGCGTACACATCATCAAGCAAAGCGGAACAGCAGCAACTCCCAGTTCCATGACTCGACGATTTACTCCCACAGAGAGTCAAATCTCAACTCCGTGAAATGCGGATATAATCAACAAAATTCCTGGTCACGTGGAACGCGGATAACGTCACTCTTTGACCCCGTGGAAAACGTCCAGAGCAGATCTTGGTCCTCGCAGAGCACGGCAGTGAACCCGTGTGAAGCATCCAGAGCGGAGCCTAGTCCTCGCCTAACTCGGCAGTGAACCCGTGTGAAGCATCTAGTGCAAAATTCCTGGTTACGTGGAACGCGGATAACCCGTGGAAAACGTCCAGAGCAGATCCTGGTCCTCGCAGAACACGGCAGTGAACCCGTGCGAAGCATCCAGAGCGGAGCCTAGTCCTTGCCTAACGCGGCAGTGAACCCGTGTGAAGCATCTAGTGCAAAATTCCTGGTTACAAGGAACGCGGATAACGTCACTCTTTGACCCCGTGGAAAACGTTCAGAGCGGATCCTGGTCCTCGCAGAACACGGTAGTGAACCCGTGCGAAGCATCCAGAGCGGAGCCTAGTCCTTGCCTAACGCGGCAGTGAACCCGTGTGAAGCATCTAGAGCAAAATTCCTGGTCATGTGGAACGCGGATAACGTCACTCTTTGACCCCGTGGAAAACGTCCAGAGCGGATCCTGGTCCTCGCAGAGCACGGCAGTGAACCCGTGTGAAGCATCCAGAGCGGAGCCTAGTCCTCGCCTAACGCGGCAGTGAACCCGTATGAAGCATCTAGAGCAAAATTCCTGGTTACGTGGAACGCGGATAACGTCACTCTTTAACCCCGTGGAAAATGTCCAGAGCGGATCCTGGTCCTCGCAGAGCACGGCAGTGAACCTGTGCGAAGCATCCAGAGCGGAGCCTAGTCCTCGCCTAACGCGGTAGTGAACCCGTGTGAAGCATCTAGTGCAAAATTCTTGGTCACGTGGAACGCGGATAACGTCACTCTTTGACCCCGTGGAAAACGTCCAGAGCGGATCCTGGTTCTCGCAGAGCACGGCAGTGAACCCGTGTGAAGCATCCAGAGCGGAGCCTAGTCCTCACCTAACGCGGCAGTGAACCCGTATGAAGCATCTAGTGCAAAATTCCTGGTTACGTGGAACGCGGATAACGTCACTCTTTGACCCCGTGGAAAACGTCCAGAGCGGATCCTGGTCCTCGCAGAGCACGGCAGTGAACCCGTGCGAAGCATCCAGAGCGGAGCCTAGTCCTCGCCTAACACGGCAGTCAACCCGTGTGAAGCATCTAGAGCAAAATTCCTGGTCACGTGGAACGCGGATAACGTCACTCTTCGACCCCGTGGGAAACGTCCAGAGCGGATCCTGGTCCTCACACCAACATGGAGTGATCACCACCACGACATTCGTCTCGATACAGCAGACGCGATACCAGCAGACGAAGCGAAGGCCAAATTCCTAGCTTCAGGGTCTTGACGGCAAGTCATATAAAGCCTGAAAGACAATCGGAGATCACCCCACACCAGCGCGGAGTGGTCACCACCTCGACGTTCGTCTCGATACAGCAGATGAAATGTCACCCCAGCGTTCTTCCCCCAGCAGGATTCGGAAGCGACAAAGCAAACGAAGCGAAGGCCAAATTCCTAGCTTCAACGTCTTGACGGTAAGTCACATAAAACCGGAAAGACAAACAGAGATCATCCCACATGGAGTGGTCACCACCACGACATTCGTCTCGATACAGCAGACGAAATGTCACCACAACGTCCTTCCTCCAACAGGATCCGGACACACCAAAGCAAACGAAGCGAAGGCCAAATTCCTAGCTTCATGCGTCTTAACGGCAAGTTATATAAAACCGGAAAGACAATCAGAGATCATCTCATACCAACATGGAGTGATCACCATCTCGACGTTCGTCTCGACACAGCAGACGCAACATCACCGAAAGGAGTCACGGCAAAATCCCTGGTTCCAGAGCTCGACGGTTCACCAGCAACCTAGAGACAACCATGACATTCGTCTCGATACAGAGGACGCGATGCCAGCAAATGAAGCGAAGTCCAAATTCCTAGCTTCAACGTCTTAACGGCAAGTCATATAAAGCCTGAAAGACAGTCGGAGATCACCCCACACCAGCGCGTAGTGGTCACCACCTCGACGTTCATCTCGATACAGCAGATGAAATGTCACCCCAGCGTTCTTCCCCCAGCAGGATTCGGAAGCGACAAAGCAAACGAAGCGAAGGCCAAATTCCTAGCTTCAACGTCTTGACGGTAAGTCATATAAAACCGGAGAGACAAACAGAGATCATCCCACATGGAGTGGTCACCACCACGACATTCGTCTCGATACAGCAGACGAAATGTCACTACAGCGTCCTTCCTCCAACAGGATCCGGACACACCAAAGCCAACAAAGCGAAGGCCAAATTCCTAGCTTCAACGTCTTAACGGCAAGTCATATAAAACCGGAAAGACAATCAGAGATCGTCTCACACCAACATGGAGTGATCACCACCTCGATATTCGTCTCGACACAGCAGACGCAACATCACCGAAAGGAGTCACGGCAAAATCCCTGGTTCCAGACCTCGACGGTTCAACAGCAACCTAGAGACAACCGCGACATTCGTCTCGATACAGAGGACGCGATGCCAGCAAACGAAGCAAAGGCCAAATTCCTAGCTTCAGGGTCTTAACGGCAAGTCATATAAAGCCTGAAAGACTATCGGAGATCATCCCACACCAGCGCGGAGTGGTTATGACTCATCGGGGCTCTCCAAAATGAGCCTAACCTCAAGTAAAAAGCGGCATGGCAAATTCCTAGCGCTTGCTCTTCCGACGGTCAAACTGCCAAGGAGGATTGCTTGAAGACGTCTTGTCCAGCCCCCGAAGGGATCAGAGACACGACAGTCGCAGGGCTACTCGAACAGCACGATTGCCTATCGAGGAATATATCAGCTCATGCGACGGTACGACGGCCAAAACCCTAAGTACCACAGACCCTAACGGACTTCTGTCGTAAAGAGCAGAGGTTAACTGTGACGTTAGGATATTCTTGCGAGATCTGCTCGATTCGTTTCGACTCGTGATGAAATTGATGTCTTTGCGAGAACTTCTCGATTCGTCTCGACTCGTGAGATAAAGCCTTAGGCAGTAGGGATTAAAAAACCTGTTTCCTAAGCACTGGGACCCTGCAAGTCGGCTCAAAACGGTCTCTTGCATACCATCCACGGGTCTCACTCTCCAAAGTCGAATCTCGACAAGGAGGGAAACAACCGCTTACGGGTCCTCTCGACTCGTAAGAGGGAAAATTCTCTTATAGGATCCTTACGACTTATGAGAGAAAACACACTTAGGAGTCCTCACGACCCCTAAGGAGAAAATACACCTACGAGATCCTCTCGATCCGTAGGGAGAAAAGTCTTTATGAGACCCTCACGGCTCATAAAGTTGAAAAGTCTTAGGTGGCAGATCCTAACCCTGTCTTCTAAGCCATCACTGCCCTGCAAAGAGGTCAAGATGGACCATCTATGAGCCAGACTCGCCAAAGCTACATGCCACTGAAACGGAAAAGCTACTCATGAGCATATAAACTACTTCACGCCAGAGTAAGATATGAAGAGATAGAGGGGTGCGGCTCATTGAGTTAAGGGTTTGGAACTATATCTCTTAAGAGTCGAGATCTGAGTCAATGATAAATGACGACGCTTGTGTCCGCTCGTTATCTTCTCATATCAAGATTCTGAAAGTGATACACCAACCTGAAACTGGTCATACGCCATGCATAACTCTGCACTACTTCACCCACGTACATACTTACGTGGGCAAAGTAGTGGGGGGCATTTGTTCCCGCCAAAATTTCTACGCAAAGGAGCCCAAGGTATCAAATGGCAGCGATACGCTTAAGGAAATGTGAACCAGTATCTTCCAGCCTGTTTTTTGACAAACTCCCGAATGAGAAACAGATAAATTCTGATGGTATCGAAAGCATCTCGAAAATCCCTTCGATTTGATATATTATGGGCCTCGTAATTCATCCGGGATCAAAAGTTATGAGGCATTACGTGTCCGCACGTAATGGACCTTTAAAAACCCGCTGGAGGAGTTAAAAGATATAATAAAAACTCGGAAAAGACCCCAATGGGGCATCACGTGCTCACACGTGACTATGGGTCACATGCAGACACGTGATGGGCTTTTAAAGCCTCTAAAATAATGAATAGAATTTAATTCTAAAAGTCAGAAATTATCTCAACGAGGTATCACGTGTTTACACGTGACCAATGGTCACGTGTTGACACGTGATGGTTAAAACTGAAACATAAATAAGCGGCTGAGAAAGGAACCCAATTGGGGGTCACGTGCTCACACGTGACCAAATGTCACATGCCAGCACGTGACTGGCTTTAAAAGCCTTATAATTTAATAGAATTAAATTCTAAAAGTTCTGAATCTTTCCAAATGAAAAAGAATTATAGGAACCGTTGGATTAAAGATCCAAAGGTGATTAAAAATCACCAATTTATGGAAAAATCTTAAATAAGGAAAGATTCCCCCTAAATCTAACCGAGATAACAAATAAAATATCTTTGGATTTAAAATCCAATGGTGAATAAAATTCACTTAACAATCTAAAGGCCCAGATTAATGATGAATGCAAATAAAATCTCTCGACATACAAATCAAATCTCTTAATGAGAGATTTGCTAAACAAATTGATTCTCTTCCTTCTCCTATAAATAGGAGCCAAGAAGAGAAGAGAAGGGATCTACCTTGGAGAGAGAAGAAACAGAGAGAGGAGAATTTAATTCTCTGCAAAAGAAAAACCCTAGGTGAGAAAAGGGAAAAGATTAACTTCAAAAAGAGAATTTAATTCTCAAAATTCAAGAGTTTAACTCTTATAAAAAAAAAAGAAGAACTTAGTTCTTCTTCTGGTTGAAGATCTGTACAGAGCACATCTCCCCATAGGATGAGAATTTAATTCTCATCGGGTTGAGATCCTGCCATGCAGATCCTAAACTTAGAAGGGGAATTGAGTTTTGAGAATTTAATTCTCCTAAAACAAAACTAGGGTTTAACCCTAATCAAGAATTTAATTTTTTTACATATCTGGGAATTTAATTCTTTTGAAAAGAAATCAGGGTTTTATCCTAAATAAGAATTTAATTCTTTCACGATAGGAATTTAATTCCTCCAAAATCATAATTAGGGTTTAACCCTACAAAGAATTCAATTCTTAAAAGATCTCTGTTCATGAAAAGAACTAGGGTCACGTGACCCTTGAAAAGATCCCCTGCAAAGAACTTTGAAGGATCACCCCACGTGCTCCCACGTGACTCCCAGAACGCAGAAAGAAAAAGCAAAGGGAATAAAAGATTTGGGCGCTCTCACGTGTTATTACGCGACCCCTCAGCAAATGCTTTAACAATTGGCGCACAGATCCTTATCACGTGCCAACACATGATGCTCTAAAATAAAAATAAAAGTGTTTGACACTTATTCGCAGATTTGAGGATAAACCAAAAGGAGATCTGGCTCCACATTTAGGGCGCCCTCACGTGTCACCACGTGACCCCTAATGAGCATTCTAACAGACCAGAGCGGGGGCCTTCATCACGTGCTCACACGTGATGACCGCCAGAATTAAAAGAGTTAAACACTGATCTGCAGAATAAAATAAAGGGAAACAGGGCGCTCTCACGTGTCCACACGTGACCCCTCTCTCCTTAGTGTTTAACACTAATCTGAAGACTTTGTCCTCAGTGTTTAACACTGATTTTCTTAGTGTTTAACACTAATTTGGAAAACTCTATTGGCAGTGTTTAACACTGATTTGCTTAGTGTTTAACACTAATTTGAAAACTCTGTTCCCAGTGTTTAACAATGATTATCTTTTAGTGTTTAACACTAACTTGCTAATCTTATTCCCAGTATTCAACACTGTTGGTCTTTAGTGTTTAACACTAGCTTTAGCCCAATTGGCTAAGTTTCTAGAGGCAAAGCCTCTCCTTCAATGGACCAACAGAGGGCCAATATTTCAAACATAATTGGACTTAGCCCAAACTGGCCATAAGTCCTCAAATCATCTTGAACTGAGCACATCTGCTCTTTCAACCAACTCATTGGTTCAAGGGTACATCTCTGAACTCCTCTGATATTTGTCGTTGTAATCCTTCAACGTCTTCCGAGAGGTGACGGGTCCCGACAACCACACATCAACACGGACTGTGGGGTCCTTAAACTCATGGACTTATGCGTCCTTAAACCAAAATACGGACTGTGGGGTCCTTAAACCCGCGGACTTATGCGTCCTTAAACTAACGGACTAATGCGTCCTTAAACACACCCATATGGACTGTGGGGTCCTTAAACCCATGGACTTATGCGTCCTTAAACATACAATGGACCACCATGTCCCTAAACTGGCGATGGACCACCATGTCCCTAAACTGGCAATGGACCACCACGTCCCTAAACTGGAACTTGGACCACTATGTCCCTAAACTGGAACAATAGATCCCAAATGCTCTTTTGTCGGATCTAAACGATCCCGTTAAGTCGATCTTAGTCCCAAACAGGACTAACGTATCCTTAACAACCGTTAAGTCGATCTTAGTCCCAAACTGGACTAACGTATCCTTAACAACCGTTTAAGTTGATCTTAGCCTCAAATATGGCTAACGTATCCTTAAACCTTCAAACAGACTTTAGTCCCAAATTGGACTATAAATCCCCCAATCAACTTTGGTTCAAGGGTACATCTCTGAACTCCTCTGACATCTGTCGTTGTAATCCTTCAAAGTCGTCAGAGAGGTGATGGGTCCCGACGGCCATACATTTAATGGACCACTATGTCCCTAAACTGGAACAATAGAGCCCCCAAATGCTCTTTTGTCGGATCTAAACGATCCCGTTAAGTTGATCTTAGTCTCAAACTGGACTAACGTATCCTTAACAAACGTTTGAGTTGATCTTAGCCTCAAATATGGCTAACGTATCCTCAAACCAAAACCCCAAACCCAAATCTAAGAAAATACGGATTTGGACTAATCCACGTCCTACGGGCGACAACATAAATTAGTCTCCGTATACAATCCACGGGCAACCACAAACAAAACAAAACACCCACGACACGAAGTGACCAGCTGGAGAAGGAGAAAGTTGTTGCCGTGATGCGGTAGCGTAATTAACTGCAGGGGCTTGCGCCTGCAGGGAAGAGCGTCCCCACAATCAAAAACCCCTCAAGCGAGGGGGAATCTGACGAAGTCTGCTACATCGGACGCATCCGTTTAAACCTTTGATACATGATGCCATAAATCAACTTGGCATCTTCGGAGAGGTAGACGGATAGCACCAATTAGCATCTGCCCCCGAACCTCAGGCGAGACGACCATGTCTCGGCCGCCGTTCGGAGGGGACCAAGGAAGTGCCATGCTTGCTCCCATACCCCCCCTCACTCTCTCTCTATT
Source organism: Agapanthus africanus (assembly GCA_030015575.1). NCBI lineage: Eukaryota > Viridiplantae > Streptophyta > Magnoliopsida > Asparagales > Amaryllidaceae > Agapanthus > Agapanthus africanus. Next base: position 114,189,200 of record JASDDO010000028.1, read on the forward strand.
ATTTGTTATATCATTTTCTTTCTCATATTTTCATCCCCGCTCTCTCCCAAACTGAAGCTTTTCTGTCCCTTCACCAAACCCCAACCCAAATCTTCAAAAAAAAACTCACTACCCCTCACCAAAACTCAATACACCCTTCTTTGAACTTGAGCCAAAGCCTATGGAGACCACTTGGAGCTTGAAAAGTTAGAGTTTTGAGCAAGTTTGGGAAGGTAGTTCTCTTTATACTGTTAATTGGCTGGTTATTGTGTTGTGTTGCCTTGTAGCTTCAGTTTAGAACCATAAAGTCTTATTTTTGTGCCGATATCGTATTATAGTGTCGTTTTTGTGTTACCGTGACCTGCTGTGATCCTGAGAATTTTTGGTAAAACCAAACAGTATAGTGGTGTAGTGCTAGTTAACCTGAGTGTGTACCTGAAGTTCGAGACCAACCTGGGCGGTTTTGGCCGGCGACAAGGGGGACATTTCCGGCGAGCTCGGCCTCGAAGGGAGCTGGGGGCTTGGAACTTTTAGGGTAGCTGTCTGCTGTGGTTTAGGAGTTTTTGGTACTGCTAGATTTTTTAGTAATGTCTGTGGGTAAAATCTGGGATCGTTTAGATAGTTTTTGGTGTTGCGTCGACGCACGTTACGGTGTCTGACTCGGTTCTGCGCTTCGCGTGAGTTCTGCGCGCAGGGTTTGTTGTTTTTGTGTCACGCGCACTTTAGCCGTTAAATGAACACTTTAAGTGGTTGTTGGAGTCGGTGTGTCGTTTTAAGTTTAATTGTGCGTATTATTGGTCGATTTCTAAGTTTTGCTTTGCTATGTATTATGTGTTAATAGGGTCGCAGGCGGGGACTTCGGACGCCGCGAAGAAGGGGAAGCAGGTGGTCGGATACGCTTAGCTCGAGATCACCTGTGAGTTGATTTAACATCTACGGGGAAATCGCCCGTATGGCGTTATGCGTCAGGGCTTGATAGGATATTGTAGCCGCATTTTCATATTCGTATATGTTGACTTTTGCATAGCATCATTACATGCCATTATATTGTTGTGCTCGATTTAGTATTTAGTGGACACTGTACTATTACTGACGGTTCATGTGCACGAGCACTAATTTGCATGCTACACCCACACCGTCGGTAATTGCTATGACATGCCTGTACACATATACAGTATTTTATCGTTATCGATATTGGTGCATATACATATTGTACACTCATACTTGCGTATATACCCACTTGTACATCCATATTGGCGCATATACATATTGTGCATCCATACCTGTGTACATACACATTTGCACATTCATAGATGATGCTGGCTTGATTTGGAGAATTAGGGACCGCCTGATATATTTTAAAAGCTGGTTTCATTTAAAAGAGCGGTTTTCCCCCTTTTGCTCATAGTGCGATTTTATTTTGCTGCATACGTCGCATTGCATGGATTTACGCATTGAGTTATGGATTTCTTGTGATTTCTAGATTTGAGAACCGTGGTATTATTTCAAGAAATTATGCATTATTTTGAAAACCCAGTTTCTCTTGATATGATATTTCAGTATGTCCACCATGCGTTTTCTCGGTTCTGAAACATGTGATAGAAACCCGATTCGAGGAGGAGGATGATCCGTTTGCGGGTTCATGGTGGACCCAGTATGGTACCCCAGGGCGAGAGAGAGATATCGTGGGGATGAAGAAGAGTCCGGCAGAGGGACTATTACCTACCGGTGATTGGTTGGACCTGGCGGTTATCCGGAGGATACCGACCGGAGTTGAGAGATGATTTGGGCCGACCCGTACTGCCGGAGCCCGTGGGCTAATCCCGCAGACGGAGCCCGTGGGCCGATCCGGACTGACAGAGCCCGATATATATATATGGATTTACGTGACGATGCTGGACACGAGTATTTTATGATGTTTTCGAGTGCCGATGTTGGGCACTCCGGTTCCATGAGATTTACAGGATATGAGGGCCGATTAGAGCGATGGCGCCGGAGTTATTGGGGATTTGGGGTGTATTGATGGACACTAGTTTTTCCACGATGATGACTCGTGTTGATGATATGTCTTCCCATGCTCAGCACTCATTTATATGCATTGCAACATGTAGTTGTAGTACCTGATAGCGTACCTCGCATGATTATTGCATACCCAGATTATCATATTGATGTTATCAGATTTCATATTTTAGAGTATCGCAGTATGTGCATACCTGCGATTACCTGTATATGTTATTTACTATTCACGAGTTGGCAACTCACCCCCGTTGTGCCACGGTGTTTGCAGGTTGGCTCTCAGAGTAGTCGCGGAAGAGCTACATCATTGCATCTTTTTGCTGCGGATCCCGCTACAGTTGGCGTGTGGGCCATTTTGCTTATAGGTGGGTTGCGGGTGTCCGTTTATATTTCATTGTACATTCTATTGTATCTAGTACTCTCCATCTACCATTCCATGTATTGACTTAGAGACCAGTTGTGAGGACGATATTGTATATTATTTTGTGCTCTGGATGTCGAGCTCGTGTGAGCCGACTTTGTTTATGCAGTTTATCTTTTATTTTGTTTTCCGCTTTTATTGTTCGTTTCTTTGCTACAGCATCGTATATTATTCTCGTGGTGATTGTTTCCGCCGCTGGGCGTGTTTGCTCCCGTTTGGGGATGTTTTAATTATATTATATGTCATTTTACTTATATTAGGTGTTGTACCCGTTTCGGGGCTAGTTTTTATAAAGCAGGTGCTGCCGAAATTTTTAAGAAATTAACTTAAACTTTAAAAAAATTTACTCGAGGTTTCCAAATATTTTTAACAAATGTTTTCATCATTTACTACTTTGATGGTTTTGATTTCTGCGTTTTCGGCTTACTTAATTGCGTTACGCCTGTAGACGTTACGTAGTTAAGTGCCGGTCACGGGCCGAATTTTGGGTCGTGACAAAGTTGGTATCAGAGCGTAGGTTTTACCTTTCGGAGTGTAGGATGACCTTGGTATGATGGAGTAGGTAGCTTAAGCAGGGTGACGTAGCGTGTGTGTGTTCCGCGGCATACTTACGACACGGTACTCCGCCTAAGTGACCTTAGGACTTACCGATTGAAATTCCTGCGAAATTATATACATTCTTGTGATTCGATTTCCGTATTCTTATCGAATCTTGTTTTCATTGCCAGCCATTATGCCGCCGAAGACTACGAGGGCACAGAGAGCGGCCGCGAGAGCCGAGGGCAGAGTTGGCTCGTCTGAGACGAGTACTGACCCGGACGGTACGCCAGTTGTACCGGAGCAGATTGATCCCCCTTCGATAGACCATATTGCCATGCTAGGGGCCGGTATGCAGGATTTGCGCCAGATGATGGGGTCGTTAGTTGATGCCATTCGAGCACAGAGACAGGAGGTTGTTCCAGCTGTTGTGGGGACCGCGATAGTACCTATAGTTCAGACAGTTGCACCTGCATCCACGGAGGTGATCACAGTATCGTTATCTGAGTTCATGAGGCCGAAGCCTCCGGTCTTCACAGGCACCGATGCAGCCGAGGATCCACAGTCTTTTATCGATCGGATGGCTAGGATATGTCGTTCACTGAGATGCTCCGACGCGAGATGGGTAGAGGTCGCGAGCTTTCGTCTGGAAGGTCTTGCGCAGAAGTGGTGCGAGTCTATAGAGAAGGGCAGAGCCGCAGGTCTTCCTCCTATGACCTGGACTGAGTTCGTGACGGTGTTTCTTGCACGTTTCCTCCCATAGAGTGTCAGGGATGCTCGAGCGTGCAGGTTCGAGTCATTATGCCAGACTCCGAATATGACGGTAGCAGAGTATGATGTGCAGCTCGCCGAGCTATCTGTGTATGCCCCGTATTTGGTAGCTACTGAGGAGATGCGAGTCAAGAGGTTTGTTCAAGGCTTGCTTACCCCGTTGTTTCTCACCATCAGCGCACAGCATTGTGATACTTATGCAGCAGCAGTAGATGCAGCCTTATTAGTCGAGGAGCGTCTTGCCGAGACTTCGGTAGTTCCGGAACCGAAGAGAGTTCGCACTGATATTTCTGCCCAGAGGCAGATGGGTAGGAGCCACGGCAGACCCCCTCCAGGCCGTGATGATGGCAGAGGTTTGAGACAAGGTCGGTTATACAGCACCTACCCACAGGGCCAGTGGCTGACGTCAGGATGTTTCCGGTGCGGGGGTTTCTATCATCGTGTTCGAGATTGTCCTGAGCCACATGAGGGCGAGATGGCTGTACCATATGTTACCCTACCACCTTCTTCACCCCAGAGGGAGTTGCATCTTGCACCTGTTGTTGCTCCGTGTCAGACTTTTGCACAGAGAGGTCGTGGTCGCGGAGGGTTTGTTCAGAGAGGATGAGGTGACCGAGGCAAAGGACAGCCAGTAGCCGGCAGGGGATAGCCAGTTGCCGGTAGAGGACGGCCAGTCACAGGTGGAGGGCAGGCACAGGTATTCGCTTTAACTCATCAGGACGCGCAGGCGTCCAATGCTATGGTTTCAGGTACTCTTTCAGTATGTTCTTGTGATGCACACGTGTTGTTTGATCCGGGATCTACGCACTCGTATGTTTCCACACATTTCGTGCCGAGTTTGGGCAAGGAGTCGTGTTTTCTAGATCAGCCACTTGTTGTGACCACTCCTGTTGGCGAGTCATTTTTTGCGAGACACGTATTTCGTTCGTGTGTTGTCCGTATTGGTGAGAGAGAGTTGTCCGTCGACTTGATCCTTTTTAGATGTTGGACTTCGACGTTCTCTTGGGCATGGACTGGTTAGCTACGTGCTATGCATCTGTAGACTGTCGCGAGAAGACATTTAGGTTTTATTTTCCCGGCGAGTCGGTTTTTGTTGTGCATGGGGACCATGGTGCTGCCCCTCACAGTTTGATTTCGTCTCTTCACGCTGGACAGCTCTTGAGGAAGGGATGTCAGGGATTCCCAGCGTATGTTTGTGATACCAGAGCTGCAGAGGTTCCATTGGACCAGGTACCGATTGTTAGCGAGTTCCCTGATGTTTTCCCTGACGAGCTGCCTGGGCTACCGCCTGAGCGCGATATTGAGTTTTGCATTGATCTGATTCCCGGCACGGGGCCGATTTCTATACCGCCGTATCGGATGGCCCCGGCGAAGCTTAGGGAGTTGAAGGATCAGTTGCAGGAGTTGCTAGATAGGGGACTTGTACGTCCGAGTGTTTCGCCGTGGGATGCTCATGTCCTGTTCGTCAAGAAGAAGGACGGCAGTTTGCGTTTGTGTATTGATTACCGTCAGTTGAACCGGGTTACTGTACGGAACAGATATCCTTTACCTCGTATCGATGATTTGTTCGACCAGTTTCAGGGTGCGGGACACTTCTCGAAGATTGACTTGCGATCAGGCTACCACCAGTTGCAGGTTCGGCAGGAGGATATTCTGAGGACGGCTTTTCGCACGCGTTACAGACACTATGAGTTTTTGGTGATGTCGTTCGGACTCACCAACACCCCAGCAGCATTTATGGACTAGATGAACCGCGTTTTCAGGCCGTATCTTGATCAGTTCATCATCGTATTCATTTGACGACATCTTAGAATACTCCCGGACCCGAGAGGAGCACGAAAAACACTTGCGGATCATATTGCAGACTTTAAGAGAGCACCGGCTGTTCGCGAAATTCTCCAAGTGCGCATTTTGGCTTGACAGTGTTGATTTCTTGGGTCATGTAATTACGAGAGATGATATACTTGTAGACCCAAAGAAGATCGAGGCCGTTCAGCGTTGGCCCAGACCGGTGTCAGTTACAAAGGTTCGCAGCTTTCTAAGACTGGCCAGCTACGACCGACGATTTGTTCAGGACATCTCTCGTATCGCTGCACCGTTGACCGGGTTGACCCGGAAGGGAGTCCCTTTTGTTTGGACGGAGGCGTGCGAGCATAGCTTTCAACAGTTGAAGACTCGTTTGACTGCGGTGCCGATGTTATCATTGCCTTCGGGATCGGGCGGTTTTATAGTATATTGTGATACTTCTCGGGTGGGGCTAGGCTGTGTATTGATGCAGCATGGCGGGATTATCGCGTATGCTTCTCAGCAGCTGAAGAAGCACAAGCAGAACTACCCCACTCATGATTTAGAAATGGCTGCAGTGGTGTTTGCACTAAAGATCTGGAGACATTACCTATACGGCGAGTCGTGCCAGATATTCACGGACCATAAGAGCTTGAAGTACATATTCCAACAGCGAGACCTGAATCTGAGACAACGACGTTGGATGGAACTAGTGAAGGACTACGATTGGAAGATTTTTTATCATCCGGGCAAGGCGAACGTAGTAGCGGATGCTTTGAGTCGGAGGCCCGGAGATAGTTTAGCCTATTTGAGCACAGTTCCGAGGCAGTCGTCGGCAGATTGGAAGATTCTCTTCGACAGCCGAGTGCAGTTCGAGTTCACTCCGACCGGGGGACAGCTTGCGCATATCCGTGCACATCCACAGTTGCTTGACCGTATCCGTGAGGTGCAGCCCATTGATGAACGTCTTTCAGACATCATGGAGCAGGTTAGATAAGGCAGAGACTCCGGGTTCGTAATCGATGATCGGGGGCACTGCGATTTAGGACTCGACTGTGCGTACCAGATTCTGAGGGGCTGAGGCGTGAGATTCTCGAGGAGGCGCATCGATCGGTATACAGTGTTCATCCAGGTTCCACCAAGATGTACTATGATCTGAGAGATGTTTACTGGTGGGAAGGGATGAAGAGGGACGTCACAGACTTCGTTTCGAGATGCCTGACTTGTCGGCAAGACAAGACCGAGCACCAGAAGCCCGCGGGAGAGCTACAGCCGTTGCCCATTCCGGAGTGGAAATAGGAACAGATTTCTATGGACTTCATTGTGGGTCTACCCAGGACCAGTCGAGGGTACGACTCCATTTGAGTGATCGTGGATCGATTGACGAAAGCGGCTCACTTTCTTCCAGTGAAGACCACTTTTGGATTTACTCTGTATGCCCAGATATACATCGACGAGATTGTACGATTGCATGGCGTTCCGGCTTGTATCGTGTCCGACCGAGGCACCCAGTTCACCAGCCGACTATGGCAGAGACTTCAGGAGGTTTTGGGCACCCGCTTGAGTTTCAGCACAGCATTCCATCCGCAGACCGACGGCCAGTCAGAGCGGACTATTCAGACTCTTGAGGACATGCTTCGAGCTTGTATTCTAGATTTCGGTGGCAGATGGGATCATCATTTGCCCTTGGTAGAGTTCTCCTACAATAATAGCTTCCAGAATACGATTCAGATGGCACCTTTCGAGACTTTATATGGGAGGAGATGTTGATCGCCCGTCTGTTGGACAGAGCTCAGCGAGAGCAGTATTTTGGGGCCGCAGATCGTACAGGAGACGACCGAGAAGATACAGTTGATTCAAGATAGGATGAGGACAGCTCAGAGCAGGCAGAAATCATATGCTGACAGACGCCGTCGCAGACTCGAGTTCGCCGTTAGCGATCATGTTTTTCTGAGGGTCTATCCGATGAAAGGCGTGATGAGATTTAGGAGGAAAGGGAAGCTTAGTCCCAGATTTGTAGGTCCCTTCGAGATCCTCGAGCATGTAGACGCAGTTGCATATCGTTTGGCTCTTCCACCCGACTTTCCGGATGTTCACCCCGTATTCCATATGTCGATGCTTCGCAGATACCTTCATGACCCTTCTCACATGATTCAGCATCAGACCGTTCAGCTTGAGCGCGATCTTTCATTCACCGAGCAGCCAGTAGTGATATTAGATCAGCAGGTGAAGAAACTTTGATCAAAGGTCTTGCCATCTGTGAAGGTTCTTTGGCGCAGCCCGAATGGTGAAGAGATTACTTGGGAGGCCAAGAGCGAGATACGGAAGAAATTCCCTCATCTCTTTGAAGGTACGCCTAGTAAAATTTTTAAATTCGGGGACGAATTTCTATAAGGGGGGAGATTGTAACACCTTAGAATACGATTAGTGGTTAATTAGGCGATAATACGGTTTTTAGTAAAAAGTTTACCAAAACGGTTTTCAAATATTTTATAAAAATTAATGAATATTTTATTAGAATTTAATTTGGGTTTGCACACACATGTGCATGTTAACCTAGGGTTATTTGAGGTTAAAACCATGCTTAGTAGCCATGGTGTATTAACCCATTTCATTAGATGAAATATGTATTTAATTAAGTTTTTTGTTTTCAAATTCAAAAATAAAATGATTTTTTCCTTTTGGGTTGACTTGAGAGAGAGAGGAAGAGAGAGAGGGGGAATGATGAGGTTAAGGCAAGGGAGACAAGCATGCTTAGCATTTAATGAGGAGAGAGGAAGTGCCATGCTTGCTCCCATACCCCCCTCTCACTCTCTCTCTATTATTTGTTATATCATTTTCTTTCTCTCATATTTTCATCCCCTCTCTCTCCCAAGCTAAAGCTTTTCTGCCCCTTCACCAAACCCCAACCTAAATCTTCAAAAAAAACTCACTACCCCTCACCAAAACTCAATACACCCTTCTTTGAACTTGAGCCAAAGCCTATGGAGACCACTTGGAGCTTGAAAAGTTAGAGTTTTGAGTAAGTTTGGGAAGGTAGTTCTCTTTGTACTGTTAATTAGCTAGTTATTGTGTTGTGTTGCCTTGTAGCTTCAGTTTAGAACCATAAAGTCTTAGTTTTGTGCCGATATCGTATTTTAGTGTCGTTTTTGTGTTACTGTGACCTGCTGTGACCCTGAGACTTTTTGGTAAAACCAAACAGTATAGTGGTGTGGTGCTAGTTAACCTGAGTATGTACCTGAAGTTCGAGACCAACCTGGGCGGTTTTGGCCGGCGACGAGGGGGACATTTCCGGCGAGCTCGGCCTCGGTGGGAGCTGAGGGCTTGGAACTTTTAGGGTAGCTGTTTGCTGTGGTTTAGGGGTTTTTGGTACTGCTAGGCTTTTTAGTAATTTCTGTGGGTAAAATCTGGGATCGTTTAGATAGTTTTTGGTGTTGCGTCGACGCGCGTTATGGTGTTCGACTCAGTTCTGCGCTTCGCGTGAGTTCTGCGTGCAAGATCTGTTGTTTTTGTGTCACACGCACTTTAGCCGTTAAACGAACACTTTAAGTGGTTGTTGGAGTCGGTGTGTCATTTTAAGTTTAATTGTGCGTATTATTGGTCGATTTCTAAGTTTTTCTTTGCTATATATTATGTGTTAATAGGATCGCAGGCGGAGACTTCGGACGCCGCGAAGAAGGGGAAGCAGGTGGTCGAATACGCTTAGCTCGAGATCACCTGTGAGTTGATTTAACATCTACAGGGAAATCGCCCGTATGGCGTTATGCGTCAGGGCTTGATAGGATATTGTAGCCGCATTTTCATATTCGTATATGTTGACTTTTGCATAGCATCATTACATGCCATTATATTGTTGTGCTCAATTTAGTATTTAGTGGACACTGTACTATTACTGACGGTTCATGTGCACGAGCACTAATTTGCATGCTACACCCACACCGTCGGTAATTGCCATGACATGCCTGTACGCATATACAGTATTTTATCGTTATCGATATTGGCGCATATACATATTGTACACTCATACTTGCGTATATACCCACTTGTACATCCATATTGGCGCATATACATATTGTGCATCCATACCTGTGTACATACACATTTGCACATTCATAGATGATGCTGGCTTGATTTGGAGAATTGGGGACCGCCTGATATATTTTAAAAGCTGGTTTCATTTAAAAGAGCGGTTTCCCCTTTTTGCTCATGGTGCGATTTTATTTTGCTGCATACGTCGCATTGCATGGATTTACGCATTGAGTTATGGATTTCTTGTGATTTCTGGATTTGAGAACCGCGGTATTATTTCAAGAAAGTATGCATTGTTTTGAAAACCCGGTTTCTCTTGATATGATATTTCAGTATGTCCACCATGCGTTTTCTCGGTTCTGAGACATGTGATAGAAACCCGATTCGAGGAGGAGGATGATCCATTTGCGGGTTCATGGTGGACCCGGTATGGTACCCCGGGGCGAGAGAGAGATTTCGTAGGGATGACGATGAGCCCGGCAGAGGGACTATTACCTACCGGTGATTGGTTGGACCTGGCGGTTATCCAGAGGATACCAACCGGAGTCAAGAGATGATTTGGGCCGACCCGTACTACCGGAGCCCGAGGGCCGATCCCGCAGACGGAGCCCGTGGGCCGATCCGGACTAACGGAGCCCGATATATATATATATGGATTTATGTGTCGATGCTGAACACGAGTATTTCATAATGTTTTCGAGTGTCGATATTGGGCACTCCGGTTCCATGAGATTTACAAGATATGAGTGCCGATTAGAGCGACAGCGCCGGAGTTATTGGGGATTTGGGTGTATTGATGGACACCGGTTTTTCCACGATGATGACTCATGTTGTTGATATGTCTTCCTATGCTCAGCACTCATTTATATGCATTACATCATGTAGTTGTAGTACCTGAGAGCGTACCTCGCATGATTATTGCATACCCAGATTATCATATTGATGTTATCAGATTTCACATTTTAGAGTATCGCAGTACGTGCATACCTGCGATTACCTGTATATGTTATTTACTATTCACGAGTTGGCAACTCACCCCCGTTGTGCCACAGTGTTTGCAGGTTGACCCTCAGAGTAGTCGCGGCAGGGCTACATCATTGCATCTTTTTGCTGCGGATCCCGCTACAGTTGGCGTGTGGGCCATTTTGCTTATAGGTGGGTTGCGGGTGTAGGTTTAAATTTCATTGTACATTCTATTCTATCTAGTACTCTCCATCTACCATTCCATATATTGACTTAGAGACCAGTTGTGAGGACGATGTTGTATATTATTTTGTGCTCTGGATGTCAATCATGTGTGAGCCGACTTTATTTATGCAGTTTATCTTTTATGTTGTTTTCCGCTTTTATTGTTCATTTCTTCGCTACAGCATCGTATATTATTCTCATGGTGATTGTTTCTGCCGCTGGGCGTGTTTGCTCCCGTTTGGGGATGTTTTAATTATATTATATGTCATTTTACTTATATTAGGTGTTGTACCCGTTTCGGGGCTAGTTTTTACAAAAGTGGTGCTTCCGAAATTTTTAAGAAATTAACTTAAACTTTAAAGATTTTTACTCGAGGTTTCCAAATGTTTTTAACAAATGTTTTCACCATTTACTACTTTGATGGTTTTGATTTCTGCGTTTTCGGCTTACTTAATTGCGTTACGCATGTAGACGTTACGTAATTAAGTGCCGGTCACGGGCCGAATTTTGGGTCGTGACACCTTCAGAGAGGACCAGAGGAGCAAAGGGAGCCACATTAAAAAAATTGTCAAGTGAACCCTCTTTTCTGCGGCGGAACCGCCGCAATATTGCGTATTTAGCTGCGAGAACACGGCCACTTGGTGGACTTGGAGTGCCAAACTTCTCTGGTATCTTCCTCACATCCCTCTCTCTCCTCTAAAGATCTTATAATATATTTTTCTGCAGGATTCTTTGCAAAATATCGCCACTCAAAAATCTTTTTGCGTGTTTTGTTTTGCGTTTTGTTTTTCCAAATTTTTAATACGGACTTTAACGAGCTAGACCACAATTCAGATTAGGTGGGGATTTCATCACCCCTCCTAGGCCTCACAAATCACAAAAAGAGCATCCGCATAACCCTACATTAATAAAAAAATATCTAGACCAAAACCCTAAGGACCGTCGCGCTCAATTAGGCAGAGGAGGGTCGTGGGTAATGTATCACTTATCCACATTTCTTTTGTGGTGTCTAGGGAAGTGTGTCTAGGAAAGTGGTTAATTAATTAGGCCCGCTATTTTCGGTGATTCGTATAGCGGATACCTCCCACTTATCTGGCACTTACCTAGCCACAAGAGTTATAAAGAGATGGTAGAGGATTGATCTCGCAACTTGTCCTTTGGAAGTCTAGGATCGGTCCAGTGACTTGACCTAGGTGACCTTAGTTCTAGGGTTGTTTGTGCATTTTTTGTGTGATTTGTCTCACGTCCGACATTTTTCAAAACAAACCATTTTAATTAGTTCACACACGCTGCCACGTGCGCTAAACCCGCTTAGTGCATGCTCGGATGGACACGGGATTCAAATGCCTGTCTTGTCCACAATTATGCTATCGACTCCGAAGTCGGAATTTCTTCATCTTTTTTTCCCCTTCACCCACCACATCGACCGAGATGGACGGTTCTCCATCAAATTATAACACCACCCCACCACCCGTAGGTGTGCAGAATCTACCGCGCATCTCTCTCCAAGAGAGATGCTACCCCTTGCGTGGACCCCTTCCTACTTATCTATCTATTCCACCAGCCAATGGGGATAATTTTGAAATTAAACCCCTCTTCATCAAACTGTTGCCTAAATTTCACGGGCTTGAATCCGAAGACGCATACGTTTTTATAAACAAATTCGAAAACGTATGCACAATGATGAGAACGTCACAACTTTCTGTGGATGCTATGAGATTACGTCTTCTCCCTTTTACTTTATGCGATCTAGCAGAAAAATGGCTTTGTAACACTGCCGCATATTCTATTGCCAAATGAGATGAATTCGTTGTAGCATTCCTTAAGAAATTTTATCCCAATCATAAGACCGCCCGCGTTCGAAGCGAGATTAATCAGTTTACCCAATTTCCCAATGAACCATTTTGGAAATGCTTTGAACGGTTTAAGAATCTTCTTCTATAATGCCCTCATCACATAATCAATAGATGGGACATTTGTCGCATTATATATGAAGGTGTTGATCCAGCAACAAAACAGATACTTGAAACCATGTGTCAATGTCATTTCCTGTCTAAAGATGATGGTGAAGTTTGGCAATTTCTGGAAGATCTCGCTGAACAAACTTTACAGTGGGAAAGCATTAGACCTACATCGTCTAGGGGAGGTATCCATTAGCTCGATATTTCCATCGCAGTGAAAACCGAAATGGCCGTGATACAAAGGAAACTCAATACTATAGAAAACAAAGTCTCTTCAGCCTCCTTAAACCAATTTACGCTCCCCAAAACCGTGTGTGGTTACTGTTCCAACCCATCACATTTGACGGAAGAATGCCTTTTGAATCCTCCGTTTCAAGGTCAAAAACAAACTAATGCTGCTTTTCAGTAACGACCTAGAAACAATCCTTATTCTTCCACATACAATCAGGGATAGAGGAATCATCCTAATATTGCTTAGAACCAAAACCAAACTCAAAATCAAAATCAGTTCCCTAGCAACTATCAAAGTCCTCCCCCACAGCAACAACAACAACCACAACTAAGTCAGCACCCCTTCCAACCGTAACATTTGCAAAACCCGGCCAACAACTTTGATCCTTATAATAATTCTTTTGCTGGTACCGATAAACCCTCTGCACTCGACACGTTCATTAAACATTCCATTCAAACGATGGATACTTTATCTTCTATCCAAACGTTAATGCGGAACACCGCTTCCCACGATGAAAGCATAAAATCGATAGAAGTACAACTTGCACAGTTAAATGCCTCGATGAGTGCGAGAGAGAAAGGGAAACTTCCATCACAACCCCTGCCGAATCCTGGCCACTCACAAAGTTATAATGTGAGTGCCGTAACCACGTTGAGACCGGGAAAAGTATTGACCAACCAAGTGGGTGAACAGGTTGATGAGGAGGAATCAATTGAAACACCGGCTTCTACTTCTTCTCCTATTTCGTCTAGTCTACCTTCTTCCGAGCCTATTCTCCGTTTTGCCCAAAGCTCGAACACTCAGCCTGATTCCTCGAGTGAACCTAAAATGATCCCGACTCCAATTCTGGGATTCATTCCATCCTCACAATCTTCTCCAATGTTGGACCCAATCCTTATTGATAAAGCTCCTTATCCACACAGGTTAAGAGGCAACAGACCAAGTCCACAAATGGAGAAGATTATGGAACTTTTTAAGCAAGTTAACATAAATATTCCTCTCCTAGATCCTATTCAACAAGTTCCGTCTTATGCGAAAATCCTAAAGGACTTGTGCACTAGGAAGAAAAAAATTTAAGTGCCTAAAAAAGTTTTCTTAGCGAATAATGTAAGCACTGCTTTTACCCAACAATTACCCAAGAAATGAACGGACCCCGAAAGTCCTACCATGTCTATTTCTATTGGGGGTAAAACTATCAATCGTGCTCTACTCGATTTAGGTGCTAGTGTTAACTTACTTCTGTATTCTGTGTATGAGCAATTAGGGATCGGAGAGTTAAAACCAGCGCACTGCACTCTCCAGATGGCAGATCGATCTATCACCCAACCTAAGGGTGAGCTAGAGGATGTGTTAATTAAAGTCGGGGAATTTATATTCCCTGTAGACTTTATCGTTATAGATACACAGCCTGTAGCAAACCCTCGAAACCAAATCCCGGTGACTCTAGGTCGACCTTTTCTTGCAACTTCCAACGCAATAATCAATTGTCGAAACGGCTCTATGACCCTATTCTTCGGGAAGATGTCAATTGAGCTTAACATTTACAAGTTGGGAAGTGAACCCTCCGAACCCTATGCTCAAGTATTTTCTGTCGAAGCGATAGATTCCGACAGCAGCGAATTTGAACGGCTTCACGATTCTGATCTTGACACCGCTAGTACGTTGTTATTTGACCTTGCTATTTGTTATACAGATACGGACCCTTCTATCGAGCTATCCGTGTCAACATCTAACGCTAAATATGAACCTTTTATGGAGTCCAAGTATCATCATGTTCTTTCCGATGAGATTATTATTCGGGATATCGATGAAAGTTTTGAAGAAATATTCGCTGAAGAGCTCGCATTCTTAGAAAATATGGGAGTTGTAATGAATCAACCCCAACACAAAGAAGTTAAACCACCACCCCTTCTTCTTATCAATAACGAGAATGCGAGTAAGCCACCATCATTGTTTCGTCTTTATAAACCGAGACGTAAACCCATTCTATTCCACCTCTTATCCCCTCCCCACTTCTTCACGTCGATAGGTGACATGATCTTCTACCAACTATTGCGCTATATTGATAAAAAAATTGAATGGTTGGTGTTGACTTTTGGTCCTTGTAAAGCTTTATATTGACCAATAACTATACCCCTTTTTATAATTTTAAACGTTTAATACTATTTTACTCAAGTTTGGGGGGGAGAAAATATATTTTGGCTCTTGAAAGAAAATAAATTTTTACAAAACTATGAGCCAAAAATAAGTTTGGGGGATAATTTCACTTTCATTATTTCTTGTCCCCTTTGATAACTTTTCATCCCAAGTCTACAGTTTTTTAAGCTTAACAGATGATATCAGTGAGGACACTGCTGTAAACAGATTTTGGGGAGGTTTGTGCTTATTTACGTATTATTTGGCATTATACTATATATAAGCACAAAAAAATTGATAATGAAAGTTTGAAAGTAAAAAAATTACATATGAAAGATTGGAATAGTTTAAGAAAAGTAAGAAAGTTAGATATTTTCTTAAACGAAACTAGTAATAAGTAGTTATGAGCCGTTGTCCCAAAGGATTAGTAAGATGAAGGAAATTACTAATCTGAGGATAGATCTGAGTCTGAAAAAATAGTCCATAATCTTGAGTCCAAACATTTGAATGTTGATACCCTACTATACGCACTTACACACATCTTGAAACTTAGGATAGTAGAGAATGCCTTGAAATGCTCTTGTCTAAAAGCTTTAGCATAAAAAAAATATAAGTGATGATGAAGAAAACAATGAACACTGGTTTTGTAATTACTTAAGGCAGAATAAAAAAATATAGCGAGGGTACTTTATCACCTAGTGCCTTAGAGCAACTGGTTTGGGAGCCACTACTAAGACTTAGATGTTGCAAGACAAGGAATTATGCCTAAACGCGTGAGAATATTTTGTAATCGGTTGGTTAGTACCTCAAGAAATATTAACGGTCGCATGAAGGATGTGTGAGCAATTCTATCTAAAATATTCACCGACTAAAAAGTACTTTGAAAGATGGACAAAAGTATGATAGCTTGAATTGAATTCTCTAAGTGTAGAGATGTCTTTTACACACGTAGGGGTATATGATCGATGTTTGGATAAACGATAGGGAGGAAGACTAAAGGCGATATTTTATTGAGAGATGATGTGATTTCTAACATCTTTTCATAACCATTAAGATATGGCTCATGGCAACCGAAAAGGTAGTGTAGTTGGAAACTCTTATTTTCAAGTTCTTTCTTTTATAGTTCTTATCTTTGTACGTAACTTTCATCTTCTTTCTTTTATTATAGGATTTTGTGGGTGTAATCCGCTGAAAACCCTCAGGAGACAACACTCCTCCTACTAGGGACACCTAGAGGTTTAACGGTCTGTTGCACGTACTCAGTGCAATCGTATTGCCTATGAAAGTGTGCTACTTAGGTTTTTTCTTTTCTTTTTCTCCCTCTCTTTAATAACTAATTTGCTCGGGACGATCAAAGTTAAGTTTGGGGGTATTTGTTCAGTAGAAAATATCGCACATTTGATATAACATTTTCCTTACTTTTCTTAAATATTTAAAGGTGTTTATTATAAATATGAAACATATGAGGGTTTATCTGTAAAATATGTATTGTCATATGTTTATATATTATAATTAACATTATGAAGGAAAATATATGCATATAATATTTATATAATATTTTAATTTAAATATGCATATCATATCAAATATCTCTAACCAATATTCTTAAAATATAATATCATATAAAATGGTTAGGATAATATCTCAAAAACACCAAATATTACTAACATTTTGATTTGAGATATTGTGCAAATATTAGCTCAGGTCTGGAATCAAAAAGAACCGGGTTAAATCAAGATGTCGGGATCAAATCTGCCAAAATATTGAAACAAATCATGAGATCTAGCAACGGCAGAGACCCAGAGCATTATTTTCAGAATCTAGACATCTAGAGGATCTCCAAATATCAACACAAAATACAAGAAAAAATCCCAAACCCTAACTCCACCAAACCGCGGCGGAAGGGCGGCTAAATAGGGGTAAACGCGGTGGATCCGTGGCGCTTTGGTGGCCGTACGATATGAGATTTCAGGATCATGATCTTAACAGCATATCTTAACCTATGGAATCTAAGGTTTCTGGTTTTGGGACTATATAAAGGACCGAGAGTCTCACTTGGAAAATTATCAAACCGAAAAGATCACGAAATCCACGTCGACTCACGCATCCAGGTTGATCAATCAGTTGTTCATCTACCTCCTTTAAGATAGATCAAGAAGCAAACTAGGGTTTTGTATTCCATTTTCTAAAGGAACAAAAAGTGTAATTGATCAAGTTGATTAATAAAGGTAGTTGTTTTATTCTTTTCGCATTTATTTTCTATATTCACATTATGATCTCTATCCGTTCTTCTTCTATCTATATCATGCGCGAGTAATTCTCCGCTTGATAAGGTTTGTAGGATTAGGCTAGAATAATGGATGAGAAAATATTTTAACTTCTTTTAAGTCTTATGAAGTTTATAAATTTTAGCAAAAGAATCGTTAACATCTTAATCGGGCGTGCTACCAATTTATTACTAGTCTCGACCGCAATTTGAGATCAGATTAACAATTGTTTTGTTAAGGGCTAGACATAAATAGAGATCAATGAAGGGACAAGGGTCAATAGTGGGGAAAATCTAGTTTCTTCCAAGAACCCTAATTCTCATTCATCACTATCTATCTAGTTTTAAATCTATCAACAGATAAAAGGAGTAATATTTATTAGTCATCCATGACTACTAAATCCTAACGACCCTATAAGCCCTCTTCTTTATAGATTCTACATCCGTATTTAAACTAGATCTTAAAACTATATATTTTACATCCGTGTTTAATATAGATCTAGAATTTATTCTCTATTCTTCTTCTTTCTAATCAACACGTCTAAAGAAAGATTAAAAGATTCAACGAATCCCTGAGGACGACCCGTACTCACTGCGGCTAGCTACACGTGACACCGTTATTGATTGCAGTTAATACTACACACACTTTCATAGAATCAATCAAAATCCTATCAATTCGATGGGAAAATGATTTGACATACACCAATTGTCATACGGGAAACTATAGATCGATCCTAAACAAGTTTAAGACCTTTCGATTATAAACTTACTAATTAAATGAAAACATAAATTCCTAGTTACGTTTCTAATCAAAATTTTAAGGTATCTCTTAACTTTCTATTTAATCGTATTTTATCAGGGTCTCGGTACACTATTATTTGGTCTTAATTAAGATTTCTTGATTAATGTAATAGGTTAATTAGTGTTAAGTTTTCTTAATCAAATTGATTTTAGTTTTGATTTATGCATCTACTATAGTTTAATTGGTATTAAAGGATTTGATTTTTATTTTGATTTGGTTTATAAATTATGCTACAATTATAAAGTCTAAGCAATAAATCATAAACAACAAGATATCAAATTATTAAATTTACAAAATAAAGGATATCGAATTATTAAATTTACAAAATACATCGTAGAACTTAAGATGAATATATTTTTGAAATATTTCATATGCGGGCGCGCACGCACACATACACTCACATAGTCTCACACATACGCGCGCGCACTCAAATACTCCTTCATACACTCGCTCACACACACACACACTCGCTCATATACGTTCATGCGAACACACATTTACACATACTCATAAACACGCATGCGCACGTGCACCCTTCAATTAACTATAATACATTTTACCTTAAATTCATCTGACATAATCTTACAATCCATCTTACCCTGAATTAATCTATCAAGTAAATTCATCGATTATCTATAATTCTTATATCTTCAAATCTAAACCTAAATTACCATATTTATATTTCAATTTTTCATCTATTTTCAATTCAAAAACCCATCTAAAACAATTTTCTTCAATTATATTTTAATGATAAAACCCATCAACCCCCAAAATCAAAATAAATTTTATACCCTAATTTCAAACCTATCATTCTACAACAGATTCAATTCATCATTATCAAAACCAACACAAATCACATATTATAATCACCTAATTTCCAAATTTAATAATCTAATTGAAAAAATAAGGATTAGAAGGAGAAAACACCAACCTTGGCCCAGATTTGAAAAGAATAAGAGCGATTGCAAGTTTCTATAACACAACCTGCAACAATAACACATACAAAAAAAATTAGGGTTAGATTTCATAATTTTTCCGAAAAAATTGAGAAAAAGAAGGAAAATAATTACCTCACGGGAAAAAAATTGGGGGACTGAGGAGGAAGAAGGAGCCATCGCGGCTCTTATCTGATCGACATATTAGCGACCGTTTAGAACGGTCGCTAATATTATATGAACACTCTCCAATGTATTGACGACCGTTCATTAGAGACCTTATTATATATACGGTCTCTAATAATTTATTAGGGACCGTATATATTTACACGGTCTCTAATAAATGGTCTCTAATGCGTACAGTTCTTACTAGTGTCTGTTTAACATCGAAAATTGTATACAGGTGCTCATTAGATGGGTTACACTGGACGGACTCACCGAGAACTCCTAATTGGTAATATACCAATGTCAGGTAGCAGTTCTCTTGTGACATGGGTACAAGATAGTCCTTATGACCTGAGATCGCCACAATGTCTCATGTATGTTCCCACTATACTTTGACTTCGATCCTACCACGGCTCAAAGGAATCATGCAAATATGTTTTTGTTGGGTATAGTCCCGAAGCACGTGGAGGCAGTGAGCGGTCGAAGGGATTCGTCTCTCCTGGTATATGGAGTTGATATCGCACTGTGCAGAACATGACTATAACCATAAGTCGATGGCCATCGCAGTGGAGATAAACCGATAAGTTTTATCAGTTGTATCTCCGGTTGGTTATGAGTCCTCTATCGCACGACTTGTCGAGTTATTGGGGTCTGACAGATTCCTTTAAGACGAAGAGACCGAACTATACAGTAATGTCACTAATAGACTTTGTAGGGTTCAGATGAGCTTGCTCGTTGACCTTCTTTCGTTCAATACCTGAGTAGCCGTTACGTGCAGCTAGTACCATTGGCGTGCTTGTGGGATATGGATATGATCCTAACCTACTGCTAGTATATTGTCGAATTTTTAGAGTCCCACACAGAGATTTCCCAGCACATGCGAAACGACGTAGGGCACGTATAGGGATATGTGCAGGAGTTCGATTAAACACGTGTATTTGATATATGTATTTTAATCGAATGTTTGTTGATATTAGCTGGTATATATATGATATAGCGGGATTATTAAATCAAATGTTGATTTAATAATTAAATATATATTTATATATTAACTAATATCATTGTCACGCCCCGCTTCCCAGAGTACGCAAGATTGGGCACGTGACATAGCCAACCATGCTACCTGTGGGTAGGAAGTATCCATCCACAGTCACATTACGGTTGTAAGGATATCAAGAACAAGATAATAAACTAATCTAATACATGTCCAAATCCATAATAACAAGAATCAATAAACAATAAGGGCGGAAGCTAATGATCCAATACAATAATAGAAAGGTACGTCCCATAATGCGGGATCGCACCTGGAAATAAAATGCAATAAACAAACTAACCACTATAGAACTCAAATCAGCCTGCTGGCTGAAGTACTCCTGCACGGTCGGCGACAGTGGTAAAGAATCTGGGCCATGCAAAACCCAGACGTCAGCGCGTCAAGACATCAAGTATATAGCATAAACATGGTAATGAACAATGCAGGTATGAACATGAATAAACCAGTACTAAGAAATAACAGAGCAGGGTAATGTGCAATGGTGACTAAACTGTCCTATCAGGTTTCTACTCTATAGTCTTTGAAATCAATTGATGAATCGTCGATGTAACCCAATAGTATCCCGTACATACCCGGGACCACGGCCACAATATTCTCGGCTGCAGCCGAGACATGCCGTTAGGCACAGAATAGGAAAGTGTACACTCGGTATTACCCCGTACATACCCGGGATCACGGCCACGATATTCTCGGCCGAAACCGAGACATGCCGCTGGGCACAGAATAGGAATGTGTACACTCGAACGGTAGTGAACTGTCGAGTTACAAGTCAGGTTCATCTTTGATTTCCCCATACCCCCAAGCTATGTATGTCAGGTCAGGTATTCAGTAGTCAAGGACTAATGCCAACAGAAAATCCGGTAAAAGTAGGTCTGTCTGGATAGACAGCAGGGATGGTCGGGTTTGTCGGCATTAGGCAAGAAATCATGAAACAAGTCATGTCATGGTACAACAGGATGAGTCGGTATGTATGTATATGTCATGTGTAGCAGGGTCAGGCCAATATGTAGTGCAATCGAGTAGGTGCTCACAACAGGTATGCAATCAAATAATGAACAACAGCAGGAAACAGTAAATAACCATATTATTCCATGTAAACACAATGATGTTTTGTATTCTCTTATTAACAGGTTCAAGCACCCTTGGGTGCAACAATCGCAGGGTAAAACAATATTAATAACATGAAGAAATGAAGCCATTAAAACTACAGCATAATAATAGTTACAAGGATGATCTAGCAATTTAAGCAAGGGCGTTCTAATTGGTTTAATTAGTTAAAGTGTGGATTGATAGCATACCGATTAATTACACGAAACTACCATATTGATTTAATGTTAAGGCTTATTGTGACCATCAATTCTAAGTTATGAAAGGGATATCGATGTTACCAATAGATGTGTGGTTATAATAAATAATATGATGATTAAGTTTGTAGCATGTTAAAGCAAGTATTCGGATACTTGCCTCGACGGTTTCGCAAACCGGAACGCACGGATGCAAAGTCGGCAGAAAACACGAGACGGGTGCACGGGACACGGATCGAGTCCCAACAGAGAACAACGGGATCACACGGACCAGGGTACTTCGCTGGAGCGTCGGGTTCCAAAGACGGCACGGTCGGGTTCCGGCAAAAACATCGGCAACGAAGTTAGCAACAATGATAAACTTAATACGATCAGCGGGGGGGTTAATGCACAAAAGGAAGGATGAGGAAGCTTACCGAGAGATACCAGGGTACCCCCGGCGGGCTCGACGGCGCTGGAACGCCGGCGAGGCAGCGACGACGGCTGCGAAGACTTGAACGGCCTCGGGGTTCGCTGGAGAGGGTGTTGCGACGCGTGGAGGAGAGGGTGGTCGGCTCTGGTGGTCGAGGGGAGAAGGAGGTGGTCGGAGGTGGCGCGGGTGACGTCGACGAGGGTCGACGGCGCGTTCTCCGGCGACCCGGGGATGGTGCAGGGTCGGGCTGCGTGACTGAAGGTGTTCCGGCGAGGGGAGGAGGAAGGTGATGACGAGGTAGTGACGATGAGGAGGAGAGGGAGTCGTGGGAGTCGTCGGCGACGGGAGGCGGCGTCGACGGCGGGAGTTGCGGCCGAACGGAGGCGTCGGGGGTTGGGTGCAGGCGCGGAAGATGGACGGAGGGAGGAGGAAGCGGGTGCGGTGAGGTCGACGAGGTGGTGACGGCGACGGCGAGGCCGTGAGGAGGTCGGCGGCGCGAGTACGCGGTGGCTAGGGTTAGGGTTCGGGGCTCGCTGGGGTGTTCTCGCGATGGAGGAGGAAATGAACAGGGCGGCTGCATGGGGTTTAAATAGAGGAGAGAGAGAGTTGTTAGAGGGAGAGAGAGAATGAGGGAAGAGAGAGAGAGAGATAGGGAAAGGGAAGGGGGCCCACGAGTGAAGGTTAGTAGCTCGTGATTGGCTGAAACGAAATATTAAGAAAGATTTTAAATGAGATTTGAGGGGTTTAGAGAGATTAAACAGTTAGGAAAAATATATAATCGTAATATATAGTTTAAAGATATTAAGTTAAATGGGCCTTTTTGGCGCGAAATGAAACATTTCCAAATCGCGCCCGGGTTGCGCCCAAATGTTCCAAATTCAAATTATAGGATTTTAAGCGGTTTCCAAATTTTGAAAAGAGGTGTTTAATGATTAAAATGCATGCCCCCAAGTCGGACACTTGCACGCGCGCGTAGTCGTCCAAGTTTGCCCGTTTAGCCGAACGGGACGGAATCTCGACACGCGGACGCTACCACGCGACTAGTGGCGACGAGTAGGCCAACATGGACATTTTAAATTTCATTTTAGGAGTTAAAATTTGTTATGTGCCAAAGTGACTTAACCGGTTAAAATTTAGCAATAAACACCAGAAAATCAGAATAACTGGAAATGAGCAATATATAACCCTCAACTAGTAATATGAATAGTATTATTGGGCTCGGGTGTTACATCATACCCAACTACAAAAGAATTTCATCCTCGAAATTCCAAGAATACAAGATAGCTAACTACTGGAAAAGGTGAGGGAATTTCTGCCGAATCTCGTCTTCTCGCTCCCAAGTGGATTCTCCATGCGATCGATTACCCCAAGAAGCTAGCACAAGAGGGATAACCTTGTTCTTAAGAACCTTTTCTCTTCGATCCTTGATTTCAACTGGTCGCTCCTCAAAGGTTAGGTCCTCCCGTACAGTCAACTCCGAATGATCCAAGACATGAGTCTCATCACGAACATACCTCCGTAGTTGAGACACATGGAACACATCGTGCACTCCTGCCAAAGACTGGGGTAACGCCAAACGGTACGATACCTCTCCAACACGCTCCAAAATCTCGAAGGGTCCAACGAATCGAGGACTAAGCTTTCCCCGACTTCCAAAGCGAATCACCCCTCTAGTCGGTGATATCTTCAGGAATACCAAATCACCCACGGCGAACTCTAGAGGTCTTCTTGACGTGTCGGCCCAACTTTTCTGTCTGTCTTGAGCTGCCTTCATATGCTTCCTGATTGTATTCACCTTCTCGACTGTCTGTACCACCAAATCTGGTCCTAGTAACCTTCGTTCACCAACATCATCCCAACAAACAGGTGAACGGCACTTACGACCATACAACGCTTCAAACGGAGCCATCTGAATAGTCGCTTGGAAGCTATTGTTGTACGAAAACTCCACCAGGTGTAGATGATCCTCCCAAGAACCTTTGAAGTCTAACATGCAAGCCCTCAACATATCTTCAAGGGTCTGGATCGTTCTCTCCGATTGTCCATCAGTTTGAGGATGATAAGCTGTGCTGAACTTCAATCGAGTCCCCAAACTTTCTTGTAAACTCCTCCAAAAGTGCGACAAGAACCGAGTGTCCCGGTCGGACACGATGCTTACCGGTACTCCATGCAATCTGACAATCTCCTGCATATACCGCTCTGCCAAAGTCTCTGTCGATTGACCAACCCGAAAAGGAATAAAGTGAGCTGCTTTGGTCAAACGATCGACAATCACCCATACGGCATTGTTGCCCTTTGGACTCCGCGGTAAAGCCGTCACGAAGTCCATGGTTATAAGTTCCCACTTCCACTGAGGAATCGGAAGTGGTTGCAACAAACCAGCAACCCTTTGGTGTTCAGCCTTGACTTGCTGACACACCAAGCACTTAGCCACGAAGAGAGCAATTTCCCGTTTCATACCTTCCCACCAGAAGTGCTGTCGAATATCTCGGTACATCTTTGTCCCTCCTGGATGTACAGAGTAAGCTGAACTGTGTGCCTCCTTCATAAGCTCTTCACGCACATCTCCTTTTGGCACACACACACGGCTACCATTTCTCAACGAACCGTCTTCATGGATCAGTAAATCGGTTCGTAGTCCGGCTTCAACCTGCTCTCGGAACTTGTGTAGTCTAGGATCCTGCGATTGTGCCGCTTTAATCTTCTCAACTAAGGACGACTGTACTTGCAACTGCATCAACTGTCCTGTAGCATGTGGTAGCACAACCTCCAAGTCAAATCTCCGAAAATCCGCAATGATCTCTCTCTGCGCAGTCAATAACTGAATTGCTGGTAATCGACTCAGCGCATCCGGCACGACGTTGACTTTTCCCGGATGGTACTTAAGATCAAGGTCATAGTCGGCCATCAGCTCCAACCATCTGCGTTGCCTCATATTCAACTCCTTCTGAGTGAACACATACTTTAAACTCTTGTGATCTGTAAAGACTTCGACTCTCTCGCCCAAAAGGTAGTGTCTCCAAATCTTCAGGGCGAAGATCACGGCTGCAAGCTCTAAGTCATGAGTCGGATAGTTCTGCTCATGAGTCTTCAGCTGTCTCGATGCGTAAGCGATGACTTTCCCATTCTGCATTAAACACATCCCAATCCTTTTCCAGATGCGTCGCTGTGAATCACCAGTCCTCCTGAATCATCCGGTACGGTCAGGATCGGGGCGGTTATCAACTTCTGCTTCAACGTCTCGAAGGCCAATGCACATCCATCCGTCCAAACAAACGGTACCTCCTTACGCGTAAGCTTGGTTAACGGCTCAGCTAAACGAGCGAAGTTCTCCACAAACTTCTGTAGTATCCGGCGAGTCCAAGAAAACTTCTTATCTCCGCAACATTCTTTGGAATAGGCCAATCTCGAACTGCTGCAATCTTTTCGGGATCGACGGCGATTCCATCGCCCGACACGACATGTCCCAGAAATTTCACTTCCTCCAGCCAGAATTTCACACTTACTCATCTTCGCAAATAACTTCTCTTGTCTCAGCGTCTGCAGTGCGATCCTTAAGTGCTCAGCATGCTCCTCCTGACTCTTCGAGTACACCAGAATATCGTCAATGAATACCACGATAAACTGGTCCAAGAACGGTGAAAAGATCCTGTTCATCAAATCCATGAATATTGCCGGCGCATTAGTCACTCCGAAGGGCATCACTAGATACTCGAAATGCCCATACCGAGTTCGAAACGCCGTCTTGCAAATGTCTTCGGCTTTTACTCGGACCTGATGATATCCTGATCGCAAATCCAGTTTCGAGAATACCCTCGCGCCACTAAACTGCTCAAAGAGTTCTCCAATGTGAGGGATCGGGTACTTATTCTTAACAGTCACCCGGTTCAATTCTCGATAATTGATGCGCATCCTTCTCGTGCCATCCTTCTTCTTTATTAGAAGAACTGGAGCTCCCCAAGGTGAGTTGCTGCTTCGAATCCAACCCTTCTCGAGTAATTCACCAACTCGTTTCTTAACTTCTTCCAATTCCACTGGTGCCATCGGATAATAAGATTTTGATACTGGCGCTGCACCAGGAATAAGGTCAATCGCGAACTCCACATCTCGCTTCGGCGGTAAGCCCGATATATCTTCAAATACGTCCATAAAATCGCGAACAACTGCCGGCTCTTCATTACTATCAACTTCCATAGCTGCAAGAACACTGTTTGTCGGCCTAGCCCTAAACTCGACTGGCCCGACAGAACTGCTTCCTTACCGTAACTGCTGTCTACATTGTTGG
Organism: Agapanthus africanus; assembly: GCA_030015575.1. Lineage (NCBI taxonomy): Eukaryota > Viridiplantae > Streptophyta > Magnoliopsida > Asparagales > Amaryllidaceae > Agapanthus > Agapanthus africanus. The sequence goes on from JASDDO010000028.1 coordinate 114,215,478, forward strand.
CCACGAAAGGTCCAGCAAGACTACTGAGTCTCGTCCATTCTGCTGCATGCACGTCCACGGTTGCTCCATTCTGCCTTAGTCCGATGAACTTCTCTTCCATTTCCTCCGCGCAGTCCGCGGAAGGACTTCTCCAGTAAACTCTTAGAGAAATCCGCCCACTGCTTGGCCTGGGGCAAGCGGTTCTCCTCCATAAGCCACCACTCTCGGGCGTAATCCTCTAGTTGAATGCGCACTACATCAACTCCTTTGTCCTCTGGAATCTGTGCCGCAATCAGCAAATTCTCCGTATCACTAGCCACTGCTCGGCTGGCAACGGCTCCTCTAGACCAGTGAAAGTAGACGGACCCAAAAGTCTGAAATCTGCTACAGTCCCTACTAGTTCGACTGGTCTAGTTCCATCGTTGTTTACAGACTGCTGAACGATCTGCAAACCTTCCTGAAACGAATCTGCTATTGCTGGATCAGCTCAGTCTGTCTCTTTGATTTCCAGCATTCCTCTCATCACTCCAAGCAGGGCGGCTTCGTTCACACGCCTCCGGTAAGTCTTCAACTTCTTACCTGTCATAATCCTGAACTCAAACACCCAACATTAGCATGATGATAGATTCTGAATGTGGATCAAGGCTAGAACTCCAAGATACTTAAATAGAGTACTGCATTGTAGCTATGCCGCGGTATCATAGCCGCAATTACTTAACTCCACCCAAGTCGCCTAAGTCCTAGAGATAACAAGAAGTTAGGTTTTCGAGTTGACAATGCAAAGTAAGTTTGCATGTCGACATGATCCGGAAGAATGATTCAAGGATGGTAAAACGGTCAAGGTGGCAGGACATGTTTTCTAATCACGGGTATTATGATTCGTGTATTGGGTACAATACCCAACTACAAAGAATCAACCCAATTAACCTATGTCTCTGATACCAAAAGAACCATGTCACGCCCCGCTTCCCAGAGTACGCAAGATTGGGCGCGTGACATAGCCAACCATGCTACCTGTGGGTAGGAAGTATCCATCCACAGTCACATTACGGTTGTAAGGATATCAAGAACAAGATAATAAACTAATCTAATACATGTCCAAATCCATAATAACAAGAATCAATAAACAATAAGGGCGGAAGCTAATGATCCAATACAATAATAGAAAGGTACGTCCCATAATGCGGGATCGCACCTGGAAATAAAATGCAATAAACAAACTAACCACTATAGAACTCAAATCAGCCTGCTGGCTGAAGTACTCCTGCACGGTCGGCGACAGTGGTAAAGAATCTGGGCCATGCAAAACCCAGACGTCAGCGCGTCAAGACATCAAGTATATAGCATAAACATGGTAATGAACAATGCAGGTATGAACATGAATAAACCAGTACTAAGAAATAACAGAGCAGGGTAATGTGCAATGGTGACTAAACTGTCCTATCAGGTTTCTACTCTATAGTCTTTGAAATCAATTGATGAATCGTCGATGTAACCCAATAGTATCCCGTACATACCCGGGACCACGGCCATAATATTCTCGGCTGCAGCCGAGACATGCCGTTAGGCACAGAATAGGAAAGTGTACACTCGGTATTACCCCGTACATACCCGGGATCACGGCCACGATATTCTCGGCCGAAACCGAGACATGCCGCTGGGCACAGAATAGGAATGTGTACAATCGAACGGTAGTGAACTGTCGAGTTACAAGTCAGGTTCATCTTTGATTTCCCCATACCCCCAAGCTATGTATGTCAGGTCAGGTATTCAGTAGTCAAGGACTAATGCCAACAGAAAATCCGGTAAAAGTAGGTCTGTCTGGATAGACAGCAGGGATGGTCGGGTTTGTCGGCATTAGGCAAGAAATCATGAAACAAGTCATGTCATGGTACAACAGGATGAGTCGGTATGTATGTATATGTCATGTGTAGCAGGGTCAGGCCAATATGTAGTGCAATCGAGTAGGTGCTCACAACAGGTATGCAATCAAATAATGAACAACAGCAGGAAACAGTAAATAACCATATTATTCCATGTAAACACAATGATGTTTTGTATTCTCTTATTAACAGGTTCAAGCACCCTTGGGTGCAACAATCGCAGGGTAAAACAATATTAATAACATGAAGAAATGAAGCCATTAAAACTACAGCATAATAATAGTTACAAGGATGATCTAGCAATTTAAGCAAGGGCGTTCTAATTGGTTTAATTAGTTAAAGTGTGGATTGATAGCATACCGATTAATTACACGAAACTACCATATTGATTTAATGTTAAGGCTTATTGTGACCATCAATTCTAAGTTATGAAAGGGATATCGATGTTACCAATAGATGTGTGGTTATAATAAATAATATGATGATTAAGTTTGTAGCATGTTAAAGCAAGTATTCGGATACTTGCCTCGACGGTTTCGCAAACCGGAACGCACGGATGCAAAGTCGGCAGAAAACACGAGACGGGTGCACGGGACACGGATCGAGTCCCAACAGAGAACAACGGGATCACACGGACCAGGGTACTTCGCTGGAGCGTCGGGTTCCAAAGACGGCACGGTCGGGTTCCGGCAAAAACATCGGCAACGAAGTTAGCAACAATGATAAACTTAATACGATCAGCGGGGGGGTTAATGCACAAAAGGAAGGATGAGGAAGCTTACCGAGAGATACCAGGGTACCCCCGGCGGGCTCGACGGCGCTGGAACGCCGGCGAGGCAGCGACGACGGCTGCGAAGACTTGAACGGCCTCGGGGTTCGCTGGAGAGGGTGTTGCGACGCGTGGAGGAGAGGGTGGTCGGCTCTGGTGGTCGAGGGGAGAAGGAGGTGGTCGAAGGTGGCACGGGTGACGTCGACGAGGGTCGACGGCGCGTTCTCCGGCGACCCGGGGATGGTGCAGGGTCGGGCTGCGTGACTGAAGGTGTTCCGGCGAGGGGAGGAGGAAGGTGATGACGAGGTAGTGACGAGGAGGAGGAGAGGGAGTCGTGGGAGTCGTCGGCGACGGGAGGCGGCGTCGACGGCGGGAGTTGCGGCCGAACGGAGGCGTCGGGGGTTGGGTGCAGGCGTGGAAGATGGACGGAGGGAGGAGGAAGCGGGTGTGGTGAGGTCGACGAGGTGGTGACGGCGACGGCGAGGTCGTGAGGAGGTCGGCGGCGCGAGTACGCGGTGGCTAGGGTTAGGGTTCGGGGCTCGCTGGGGTGTTCTCGCGATGGAGGAGGAAATGAACAGGGCGGCTGCATGGGGTTTAAATAGAGGAGAGAGAGAGTTGTTAGAGGGAGAGAGAGAATGAGGGAAGAGAGAGAGAGAGATAGGGAAAGGGAAGGGGGCCCACGAGTGAAGGTTAGTAGCTCGTGATTGGCTGAAAGGAAATATTAAGAAAGATTTTAAATGAGATTTGAGGGGTTTAGAGAGATTAAACAGTTAGGAAAAATATATAATCGTAATATATAGTTTAAAGATATTAAGTTAAATTGGCCTTTTTGGCGCGAAATGAAACATTTCCAAATCGCGCCCGGGTTGCGCCCAAATGTTCCAAATTCAAATTATAGGATTTTAAGCGGTTTCCAAATTTTGAAAAGAGGTGTTTAATGATTAAAATGCATGCCCCCAAGTCGGACACTTGCACGCGCGCGTAGTCGTCCAAGTTTGCCCGTTTAGCCGAACGGGACGGAATCTCGACACGCGGACGCTACCACGTGACTAGTAGCGACGAGTAGGCCAACATGGACATTTTAAATTTCATTTTAGGAGTTAAAATTTGTTATGTGCCAAAGTGACTTAACCGGTTAAAATTTAGCAATAAACACCAGAAAATCAGAATAACTGGAAATGAGCAATATATAACCCTCAACTAGTAATATGAATAGTATTATTGGGCTCGGGTGTTACAATCATACTCACTTAATTATTTTCTTCTCTTTAATTAATATTTATATTTGATATAAATAATGAGACATATATGTTGATATATGTATGATGAGAGTATAAGACTTATATGCAAGAAATGAGAATGGATCATGGTTGTAGTATTCATGAGATGCTTCTTTTTTTGATGACTCATTTGTGTGTGTCATTATTTGTTCATGACTCATTCTTATTTCCAGTTGATATGTTTTTATTCATTCTTATCTCCTTCCATGCTTCTTCTTCCTCCTCTTGATTTTTCTTCAAGTGAGGAATGGAAAAGAAAAGAGAAAAATTAAGTGAGCTAATTATTCTACATCTCCAACTAATCATTCTTAGCAAGTTTAATTAGTGGATTGCTTCATTTTAATGAGATCAATTTGAAGCTATAGCTTGTGTTGGAGTTATCTCAAGGTGGATCATCTTCGGCGAGCAGATCATCGAGCAAGCTTGTTCCGGGTTTCGTGGAGACTAGCCAGAATCCAAGGAGAGGTGGCTAACGCGCTATAAAGGTTGTAACGCTCTAATCTCTTTGTTTTAGCTTACTAGTTTAGATGCAAGTTTAGCTTTTTGGTTTGATTCTTGGTTTAGGTTTGGTATAGCTCTCTAGATTTTTGAAATTACCGCTTCCGCCGCGTTTTAAACCCTACTAGAGGAGCCCAGCAGCCCAACAGTTTACACCAAAAGCATTTTTGGAAAGATTCAAGTAGAGCTTCTGACAAGGAAAGCTCGCATATATCCGACGATTCATAGCCAATCTCTCCGGCAAGTGCCGCCCCTACATCCATTTAATGAAGAAAGGGACCACGTTCGTCTGGGATAGCAAATGCCAAAGAGCACTGGACGAAATCAAGCAATACCTGCAGAATCCGCTGGTACTGACCGCTTCGGTCAAAGTAAAACCCCTCATCCTGTACACAACCGCCTTTGAAGGTTCCTTAGGCGCGCTATGGACACAAGAGAATGACCAAGGGAAAGAGAGAGCCCTTGTAACACCTTAGAATGTGTTTAGTGGTTATTTATGCTTTAATGTGGGGGTTTTAGTAAAAAGTTTACCAAAACGGTTTTCAAATATTTTATCTGGATTTATGAATATTTTATTAGAATTTAATTTGGACTGCACGCACATGTGCATGTTAACTAGGGTTAAGTTTGGGGTTAAAACTATATGTAGATAACCATGGTGGACTAACCCATTTAATTAGGTTAATAGGATTTAATTAAGTGTATTAGTTTTTTTTAAATATGATTTGTGTTAGGGGTTGACTTGGGTTGGAGAGAGAGAGAGAGCGCATGATGGCATGAGCCATGCTTGATCATCATGATGAGAGAGAGAGAGAGGGGTTGACTCTCATTTCTTTTCTTTTGTTTCAAAAAAAAATTTCTCTCACACTCAATTCTCACATCTCTCTCTCCCTCTCACTTTCACACACACACACAACTACAACAACAACACTATAGCAGCAGCAGCTGAAGCAACAGCAGCAACAGCATCAGCTTCAGCCTCAGCAACAGCAACAGCTTCAGCATCAGCAGCAGCAACAGCAGGCAACAGCAGCAGCAGCACACACACCCCACCCCCTTCTCCTTCTTCTTCTTCTCCTTCTTCTTGCACCCTAGGACCATTAGAGGTATAATTTCTTAAACTTAACCTCTTGCTTTGCTAAAGAATATGGTTATTTAAGCTTTAATTAGTGTTTAGTGTGATATTTAGTGCTAGATTGGTGATTTAAGTGGAGATTTGGCCAAGTGAGGATTTTTATGGTTAATGTAGCTTAATTAAGTGTTTATAAGGCCATCTAAACCAAGTTTTGAACCAGATTTCATTAAAATACCAGATTGTTTCAATTTTGTGTAAATTAGCGTTTTAATGTAGACTTTTAGCCATTTTAAGATCTGCTGTTGACCCGAGTGCTTCAGGAAAAATCTGAGTTAACTTGAGCATACTCTTTAGACCTAGATCACACACACAGAACACAAGACCCACTTCCCACTATCTGGTCGCAGTTTTATTCATGCTGGCCGCAATTTGTGGCCAGGTGGTGTTGTTTTGTGTTGGGGTTTGGGCTGTGGGAGTCTGCTCTATATTTAAGGGTTTTGGTATATGCAACTTTTTATATTTTCACTCGAGTCAAAATCTGGAACTTAAAACCCTTTTTCGATACTTTTTAACTCGTGCGACACGTGTGTTTTATGTGTTGGGTCTATGATGCACTGCGCGACACAGCGAGTCGGGGTGGTTTCTGGTGAGGCTACACACGTTTTGACGTATCGAGTGCACACGCGTTTAGCTTCCACGCGAGTTTCTCCTTTGATCGTGATATCGCATTTTTGGCAGGATTTAGCCTTATGTGCATTACTTGTGTGTTTCTAGAGTCGATCGCAGAGATGTCAGACGCGGCGCGGAAGGAAAAAAGCGGTGGTTGGACCTGGCTAACACGAGATCACGGGTGAGTAGATGTAACATCTACGGGGGAAAATCGTTTGGATGGCGCAAGACGACCGATAGTTTGTAAAATTTAAAAGACTTCTAGTGGTACTAGTATTTATGAGTATAGTACCTACTTAAACATCTTGCTGCATCCATGATCCTATATATTTACATACGTGTGCGACTCATTTCATAGGACACTTGCACCATTGCTAGGGTTTTTATGCAGCACGAGCACTATTCATGCGGACACACACGCCTTGGTAATTGCTATGCCACAACACTAGATAACTTGTATAACCTGAAATCTAGAACAATTTCACTATATATGATGCTTAAACCTGTGCTAATGCATTTAAATTCCTCAGGATGAACATGTAGGATTGCTATTCATATGCATGTACCTCATTACATCATTCGTTCATGCCTAGCCTATTAGTCACACATTGCAGTTCGATTTGTTGACACTATAGGCATTCATTATCATTGACATGTGCACTTATGATGATTTTCTTGAGGATTTCAGCACTTGAGATTTATGAGATTTTGGGGAAAAGCCACAAGGATTAATAAACCTGATATTATTTTTAAAAATTGAAAGTTGCGGTTTTTCTCGTGATATGATACATGTGTCGTCCACCATGAGTTTTCAGTTGGTTTTCGAGACCCGTTTCGAGGAGTTGGATGAACCGTCTCAGGTACATGATGGGCCCGGTAAGGTACCCCGGGACAAGAAGATCGAGGTGTAGACGATGAGCTTGGCAGGGCAGACTACCTACCGGTGATTGTTGGCGTGGCGGATATCCAGAGGATACCGACCGTGGCCGTGAGATGTTAAGATATTGATACTTTGAGATGGGTCAGCCGGACGGCTAGGGCCAGAGATACTGTGATATGGATACATGAGATTTGAGATAGTTGTTGAGGTGTCGATGCTGGACACAGATTTCGGTTGATTCTATTGATATTATACTGATATTTCAAAAGAGTTTACTAAGAAGAAAATAATGATTTTCTTATATCAACATATTCAGATCAAGAGTTGAAATTGATTCATGTTGCATACATACCTGCTAGCACATCATGCCAGATTAGTATTGTAAATTGATTCATGTTGCATACATATCAGTGTTGTTAATGTTATGATACTTGCGTGCATACTTACGATAGCCTCTATAAATGTTATTTATTACTCACGAGTTGGCAACTCACCCCTGTTGTGCCACAGCTTTTTTGCAGGTCCGCTCTGTCAGCACAGTAGCGGTGGACGCACTTGCTCCTTTTGCTCTTTTTGCCTGGACTTGAGGCTTTTGCTCGTAGGTGGGTTGTGATGTTATTTTGTTTTCACCTTGTACATTCATTGTATCTAGAGTACTCCATCTATTGTACCTGCTATTGTATTGATGTATATTGACCTAAAGACAAAGCAGTGAGATTTGTGGACTTTTATGTTGTATTTTGGGGTCGAGCTCACTTGAGCCGATATGATACTTATTACTTGTGCCTTTATTACTTATTTTGCACATTGCTGATTTATATTGTGTGGGATTTGAGTCCGCTTCGGCGAAGAGCTAGCTCCCGCTTGGGGATGCCTTATTTCATGTTATTCATATATATTCATGTTTTGTACTCAGTTGGGGGCCAGGTTTTACAAAGGAGACTCTGCCGAAATTTTCGGAAAAATGGATGTTGCTTTTAAAAAGCTTGAGGTGACTTATTTGGTTAAAAATTGCTTTCAATAAATTGGTTTTTCCTTCACTCTATTGCTTAAATGGGTTTCGATTTCTGGGCTTTGGCTTACTTAGATTACGCCTTGAGACGTTTCGTAATTTAAGTGTCAGTCACATTCCGTACCTTCGGGTCGTGACAGCCCTCTACTATTTGAGTCGAGTTCTCCTGGGGGCAGAAAACAACTACTCCCCCATCGAAAAACACTGCCTGGCGTTAATCTTCGCTATAACCAAACGTCGGCATTATGCTTTGGCGCATGAGGTCCATCTCATATCAAAGGTGGATCCTCTCAAGTATTTGATATCGAGAGCCATACTAACAGGGCGGCTCGCTAAATGGGTCCTACTCTTAATGGAATTCTCGATAACATACCGACCTCTCAAGGCGGTGAAAGGCCATACCATCGTCGACTTCCTTGCTGAGCATCCGATACCTGCCGATTCACCCCTAAATTGCGAATTGCCAGACGAGAACGCATTTGACACGATCGACAGGGAGAAAGGGGGGAGTGATACCCGATGGGAACTCTAGTTCGATGGGGCATCTTCCATGAAGAAGCAAAAGCATAACTCCCCCATAATCAAATCTGGGGTAGGCCTCATCTTCGTGACTCTACAAGGAGGGATAATGCGCTTTGCCTTTTCCCTAACAGAGCCGAGGACGAACAATGAAGCAGAATATGAAGCTTTGATAGCAAGTCTCGAGATCGCTGTCGGCATGGAAATCGAAAACCTCCTTATCTACGGAGACTCCCAGCTGGACGTTAGTCAAGTAAACGGCGATTATCAAACGTGCAAACCAGAGTTGGTGTAATACGGCGAGAGAGTGCAGCAACTGCTGTAATACCCAGTTCTTTTGTACACCAATATCCGTATTTTTATAAAAGGGTTGCTTACAAAATTTATTTATTTATGTTTATAATTATTTTAATTATTTTAAAACCCTAATCTTTTCATTCTATTTTGTTTTCTTTTCATAACCCAAACCCCAGCCCAAGCCCAAACCCTAACCCTATTTCTATTTCCCTTTTTTCATTCCCAGCCCAGCCCACTCTCTATCTCTCATTTATCCCTACCCGGCCCATCTCCCTCAACCCGACCCGCTTCCCTCCTTTCTTCCCCACTTCCTTTCTTTTCCCGCTCCCTTCCCTTCTCTCCCCACGTCGTCGCGGCTCGCGACCACGTCCCCTCCCTGCCTTTCTCACGCCCACGACCGCACGCGCGCGCTACTTCCATCCCCTCCCCTCGACCACGTCTCTCTCTCTCCTCTCATACGCACCCTCTCTCTCTCTCATCTCGCACTCTCTCTCCTTCCCCATATTTTTCCTACACCCCTCTCGAACCCACGCCCACGGCCGCGCTCGCTCCGCCAGCATCACTCTGGTCTCCTCCACCTCACCTACAACTCACATCGTTGCAAACCCCGACTACGACACCCATCCCTCATTGTCGTCGTCATCACCGTCGACCCCGTCCGCTTCCTTTCGCCTTCACCTCCAGCGCCTGTCTCACCACCGAGCTCAACCCCGACTCCACCCTCGCACTTCCATCATCGACACCAACACCCTCAACCCGAACCACCAACCAGAGCCCCTCGCCTGCATACCCAGCACCCTTCGCCGTCCATCACACTCATAGGCCTGAGCTCCACCGGCTTCACCTCAGCTCCCCCTCCATCGACCAAGCTCCACCTCTTCACCACCTCTTCTTCCACCACCCCTCCTTCATCTCCGATGAGCCCTCGGCCCCGGCACCACCACCTTCCTCCTCTCACCCTCCAAGCTCCAAACCGAGCTCCACCTTCACGCGAGCTCCCGACACCAAACCGCAACCACACGCCCTCCGGCAACCCCACTGCACATCACCGCCGACGAACCCTGCAAACCACCACACAACCACCACCACCACCACCAAACCCTAAGCTTCAAGCCAAGCCTTCCGGCATTTCATCGAACACCTATAACCATCGTCATCGCCGTTGTTCTAGTTGCTGTCGTCACCGTTCAAGCCACTGCCTCGGTCTCTATAGCAGTCACCGTCGTCAACGCAGCGGCCGTCGCAACGCCAGTGCACGTCCGTCGCACCCACCGAGCCATCAAGTCCAAGAATCAAGCTCCACCGAGGCCAACTCTTGTCGTGCTCGAGTCGTGAACACGCCGTTGCCGCTACCGTAGCCGTGGTTCACCACTGTGTCGTCCGTTGCTGTCATATCACCGATCATCGTCGTCAGGCAAGTATTACATACTTGCTTCATGCTATATATATATATATATATATATATATATATATATATATATAATCATTTCAATTACAATTCAATATTATTATAAGTATTTGATACTAAACTTTATGTGAGAACCTACCTTTAAATGGAGGAACTTGTGATCATTAAACCCGATTACTATTTACAGAGGTACTGCGGAAATTTGGTTGAAAATCAATATCGTTTCACCTATAAAAATGTTACCCCCGATAATCAAATCAGAATTTTCCTGAACACGCTAGATCGTTAAATTCATATTAAATCTTTTACAAATCGGATTTTAGCGTTCCATGGCTTGTATCGAAGATAACTGATTAACCTACAGTACTCTATAGTTGATCACTGGATTTTAACAAATTATGATAGAGATAACTGGGGAGAATTACGATTCTGGACTGCAGTCCAGAGCAGTAATCCCAGTTAACCCTTATTTTTTAAATCACTGTATATCCTTGCTCCAATGCGAAAATGTGCGGAACCCTATATCGTTACGTAGAAAATTGAGTTATCTTTCTTACTCCACTAGTTTCACTAGATTCCTGTTCTGTATGATATTTTTAACACAGTTTATGATGTCGACATGTCCAGCTGAATTCTGCAGTGACAGATTTTACACATCAACCTAAACCTGGCCATAACTCCCTGTGGATTTAGGATATTACTGATCTACAAATTGATTTGAAAACTTAACTGATAACCCTAAATATTGCTCAACTATAGTGTCGCCTAATTATGATCCCAACTGGGATTAAAATGTGTTACGAAACGGACTTCTAATTCAGAAATTGGATTTCTAGCAGTGAACACTTAAAATGAAATGGCCATAACTAGCAAACCTGAAATCCGATTGGTGCTAAACCAATTTTAATGGATATATGATTAAACATACTACTTACCCCTTTTACATTGTTTCGCTTAACTCTGCACGCATGATTTATAGTAAATTATGCAAGTGGTAGGATACTGACTGATGATATTCTATTCATATCGTAATTATTGTATTCTCATCATATCGTGTAGATGTCATTGCATTGGTAATCTGGTGATCGTGTGCATTTCACAATGTTAGATATTAGTGTTTTGATTGTGGCAAGTACATAGTGATAAAGTGTGAATGAATAAGTGAAAGTGACACGTACTTGTACGCAATCAGCAAACCCGGTTGATTTATTGCATTGTCGACGTCTATGGGACGTATATAAGTGTAACTATAACTGGAATGGGACGGTTATGGAGCACTTATATTAGTGTCATAGGTAAGGCACCAAACACTGTCCATTTGTCTTGGGTACCAGTCGAGACATGCTTAATAGAGATCCTGTCTCCAGTTCTCGCGTAGACTTGTCATGGACCGACTAGTATTTCGGTTTATGGTCGGGGTTTGATGTAGACCACGGGATGTGGAGTAGTTTGAGTGTGAGTTCAACAGAATCTCGGGAGTCCCATTTTCGGCTTATATCGTGATTTTGGGAGTTGTATGGATGGAGTTCCTGATTATTATCGTGCATGTTTTGGGCCCGTGTTCCCTTGCCCCTGGGGCCCTACCCTTGGGTTGGGGATACTCCTGCGTGGTTGACTCTCACACTTGGACTGACGATAGATTTAGTGACCTGAACAGTGAGGCTTAGAGACTGATGGGGTTGGTGACATTGACATGCATTGCTTACTGATTTGATATACATACCTTACTGTTTACCTATACCGATTATTTTATGTGCGTCATCATTCTATATTTACTGCTTCATGTTCATCATCATTGCATGTGTTTAATTTTGCATATATATATATATATATATATATATATATTGCTATTGTGTCGCTCTGACGACCTGAGTATGCATGCTCAAAGTGAGGAGTGGATTTAGCTTGGACCAGGACCTGACGTACCTCGAGGATATTGCAGACATCTTGATCAGCGACTCAAAGCTATACTTCCTTGATCTCTATCTGGTTAGTTCTTTGTATCCATTTTGATTTAGTGACTGCATTTCTCATTACCTGTGCATTGATTACAGATTACCATGTAAAGATAGAAGCCGAAGTGTGACTACGGCAGGATATTTCCTCGACCGTAGGAGCATGGCTGGCCTTGTCAACCCCTCGTATTCCGTATTTTAGGAAGCGGGGCGTGACAACTACTGACTCAAATCCCCTCCTACATTCTGGAAAGCATACTGCGTACAGAAAATAGCAAAGCGGATGCATTAGCCAAACTCACTAAAGAACTGGCTGACGAAAACCTAGATGACACAAGGATCGTTGCACAAACCCGTCGGGTTCTTACACCCGCGAAAATATCTCCGGAATCGTCTAAAGAAAAGGAAGCGACCAAGAAAGCGGCCCTACAAATAGAGGACCGAGAAAAGATTAAAGATTGGAGAGAAGTCTTCATAGACTACTTTAAATCCCGTCAAACGCCAGAAGATGCATCTTCAAGACATCAGCTCATGAGACGAGCTCTGTCCTTCGCCTTCGTCAACGATACTCTATATAAAAGATCGTTCGACTCCCTATGGCTGAGATGACTGGGACCAGAAGAAGTAAAGAAAGTCGTCCAAGAAACTCACGACGAACTCTGCGGTTCTCATCAAGCTGGGCCAAAGATGAAGCTTCAAGAGGATGGGCTACTATTAGCCCACGATGATTCAGGACTGCCTCGAATATGCAAAGCAGTGCCACTCATGCTAAATTCATGGAGACTTCATCCACCAGCATCCAAACCCGCTACACCCAACGGTGGCTAGCTGGACGTTCGAAATGTGGGGAACCGATATAATCAGGCCCATCGAACCAGCGTCATCCAGAGGTCATCGGTTCATATTGGCGACAACCGATTACTTCTCTAAGTGGGCAGAGGCCATACCGCTAAGAGAAGTGAAGACGAAGAGTATTCTCCGTTTCTTCAAAACACATGTCATCTATCGGTCCGGCACTCCGCGACGGATTATCTCTGATAACGGGCCGGCTACAGAAGTCACAAAATCAGCCACTTCGCACAGCAGCATAATATAGACTGGAGATACTCTTCGGTCTATAATCCCAGAGCTAACGGTATAGCTGAGGCTTTCAACAAGACCTTGACAAAGATCATAAAGAAGACGGTGTCCAAAAATAAAAAGGATTGGCACGAGAGACTGCATGAAGCTCTCTGGGCATATCGGACCACATTCAAGATGGCCACGAACACGACGCCATTCACGTTGGTATTCGGCGCAGAAGCAGTACTCCCCTTGGAGATAGAGCTACCCTCTTTGCGAGTAGTGGTTCATTACGAACTAATAGGTGAAGAGAATGATCAGCTTCGGCTTGACGAGCTCGACGCCCTCGATGAAACTTGTCTCATGGCGCAGCAAAATTTGGAGGCTTACAAAGCAAAAATGACGCGCTCATACGAGAGATTTACTAGGCCGAGAACATTTCGTCAAGGCGAACTCGTGCTAGTGGTCAAGAGACCTATGATCCCTAATCGTGCCAAACGGGGAAAATTCGAGCCGAACTATGAGAGCCCATACATCATAGACAAAGTCTACCAAGGTGGGGCTTACTTGATCATGGATATGCATGGCGAAAGACCCTTTAAGCCAATAAACGGCCGGTTCCTGAAAAAATACTACGCTTGACGAGTCACGGCCTAGGTTAACGATAGATGACGACGCCTATGTCCGCTCGCTATCTTCCCAAGCCCAAACTCTATAAGTAGTATCTAGCGAAACCTTACCTCAAAATCGCTACCGGACCGAAACGTCCCTAAACTAACAATGGACCGAAACGTCCATAAACTAACGACAGACCGAAACGTCCCTAAACTAACAGTGGACCGCAATGTCCTAAAACTAACGATAGACCGAAACGTCTCTAAAACTACTACAAACCGCAGCATCCTTGGGCTGACGCAAAAAAAAGACGGTATATCCATAAGCAAAATGGGCATGGATGAAAACCCGAAAGGGCTCCGTGAGTAAAAACAGTAGGGCTACCGGCGAGTCCGTGAAAACCCAAAAGGGCGCAGACTCGTTAAAAAAATACATGCACACTTGCAAGGTCCTCTCGACCTTGTATAGAGAAAATACCTGCGTGAGATCCTTACGACTCACGAGGGAGAAATACACTTAGGGATCCTCACGATTCCTTAGGAAAAATTATGCTTACGAGATCCTCACGACTCATAAGGAGAACCCTCTTATGAAACCCTCGCGGCTCATAAGATTCAAAAACCTTAAGCTATAGGGATCTAAACCTGTTCTTAAGCCATCACATTTCCCAGACTGCCCTACAGACGGTTCAATGTTGACCCTTGTATACAATCCATGAGCACAAATGAACGTCTCCCCCACCAAGTTCCACCAACGGCACGAGATGTCCTTATGTAGTGAACGACACTTGTAAGTCCTCTCGACTTATAAGGAGAAAACACTCTTGTAAGATCCTTACGACTTATAAGAGAACACACACTTAGGAATCCTCACGATTCCTAAGGAGAAAATGCACCAACGAGATCCTTACGACTCGTAGGGAGAAACACCTTTATGAGACCCTTACGGCTCATGAAGTCAAAAGCCTTAGTCGACAGGATTCTAACCCTGTTTGCTAAGCCATCTTTGTTTAAATTGACAAAGGCAAATGATGATTCGCTCTTGGCAATATCCCAGTTATAGCGATGCTGATGCCTACATCGGTATCAAATTCTAAGTCCTTTCACGGCAAATGATGATTCGCTCCTGGCAACATTCTAGTCGCAGCGATGCTGATGCTAAGATTGGTATCAGATCTTGAATTCCATACTCAAAAAAATGCATATGAAATAGCCGAAATGTTTGGGCAACTCGCAATAAAAATCAGCGAATAAAATATATGCATACAAAAATAGCCGAAATAATTGGGCACCGCGAAAAATAGCCGAAATGATTGGGCAATCGCAACTTTCGCGATATAAAAAGCTGAAATGATAGAGCATCGCGAAAAGAAATAAAAAAATGAATGAAACTTTTGTCCTGCAGGTAAGTCCATACTGACCCCTGTATACATTCCATGGGCATAAACAAAAAGAGGACCACATTTCCCCACCGGACCTTGTCAATGGGAGAGTCAGATCTCGACGGCGACATCTGCATCCCAGAAGACCAACAACGGCGTTCCTCCTCATGCCAGCAGGGCACAGACACGACACCATCAATAGGAGCCACGGCAAAGTCCCCAGTTCCAAGACTCTACGGTTCACAGACAACCTAATGTCATCCAATGACCCCGAAACACGTCAGCAAATGACCCCGTCGCAGAAACATGTCGGCAAATGACCCCGTCGTGGAAATACGTCAGCAAATGACCCCGTCTCGGAAATACGTCAACCAATGACCCCGTCGCGAAAATACGTCATCAATTGACCCCGCCTCGGAAATACGTCATCAAATGACCCCATCGCGGAAATACGTCATCCAATGACTCCATCACGGAAACACGTCAGCAAATGACCCCGTCTCGGAAATACGTCATCCAATGACCCCGTCTCGGAAACACATCAGCAAATGACCCCGTCTCGGAAACACGTCAGCAAATGACCCCGTTGCGGATATTCATCATCAAATAACCCCGTCGCGGAAATAGGTCATCATATGACCCCGTCGCGGAAATACGTCATCCAATGACCCCGTCTCGGAAATACGTCAGCAAGTGACCCCGTCTCGTAAACACGTCAGCAAATGACCCCGTCGCGGAAATACGTCATCCAATGACCCCGTCTCGGAAATACGTCATCCAATGACCCCGTCGTGGAAACATGTCAGCAAATGACCCCGTCTCGGAAATATGTCATCCAATGACCCCGTCGCGGAAATACGTCAGCCGATGACTCCATCGTGGAAACACGTTATCAAATAACCCCGTCGCGGAAATGCGTCAGCAAATGACCCCGTCGAGGAAACACGTCAGCAAATAACCCCGTCTTGGAAATACATCATCCAATGACCCTGTGGCGGAAATACGTCAGCCAATGACCCCGTCATAGAAACACATCATCAAATGACCCTGTCGTGGAAATACGTCATCCGATGACCCCGTCTCGGAAATACGTTATCAAATGACCCCGTCGCGGAAATACGTCATCCAATGACTCCGTCGCGGAAATACGCCATCCAATGACCCCGTCGCGGAAACACGTCGGCAAATGACCCCATCTCGGAAATACATCATCCAATGACCCCGTCACGGAAATACGCCATCCAATGATCCCGTCTCAGAAATACGTCAACCAATGACCCCGTCACGGAAATACGTCATCCAATGACCCCGTCTCGGAAATACGTCATCAAATGACCCCGTCGTGGAAATACGTCATCCAATGACCCCGTCTCGGAAATACGTCATCAAATGACCCCCTCGCGGAAATACGTCATCAAATGACCCCGTCTCGGAAACACGTCAGCAAATGACCCCGTCTCGGAAACACGTCAGCAAATGACCCCGTCGCGGAAATACGTCAGCAAATGACCCCGTCGCGGAAACACGTCAGCAAATGACCCCGTCTCGGAAACACGTCAGCAAATGACCCCGTCTCGGAAATACGTCAGCAAATGACCCCATCGCGGAAACACGTCATCCAATGACCCCATCTCGGAAATACGTTGTCCAATGACCCCGTTTCGGAAACTAGTCAACCAACGACCTCCCCGTCGGAGCAATGCTTCGACTTGGAAACAAGTCAACCCACCAAACCACTTACGAGTCCTCTCGACTTGTAAGGGAGAAAATTCTCTTGTGAGATCCTTATGACTCTCAAGAGAAAATGCACTTAGGAATCTTCACGATTCCTAAGAAGAAAATACACCTACGAGATCCCCTCTACTTGTAGGGAGAAGTCTTTATGAGACCCTCACGGCTCATAAAGTTGAAAAGCCTTAGGTAGCAGATCTGAACCTGTTTCCTAAGCCATCGCTACCCTACAAGAAGCTCAAGTTGAACCACTATTTACCATTTACAAGACGTATTTGCTAAAAAGACACGACAGTACGATTGCGTATGTGTTTAAATGGAAATGGTGTCCAAAACGTGTTGATTTATGTACGACACTAGCGCTCGCACTTAAAAGAAAATTCCCAGGGGTGAAGTATGAAGCTAATATACAGAGAGGGGACTGAGACTGGCTCACGTGATCCCATGTGAACACCCTTGATGAACAAAATAGGACGATTGAGACTGGCTCACGTGATCCCATGTGACCCCCCCAAGTAGTGCTTAGCACTTATAGAAAGGGAGTAAATCAAAAGGCAGTTTCCACTTACAGCGCCTTACGTGATCCCACGTGACCCCTCCAAGTAGTGCTTAGCACTTATAGGAAGGGAGTAAATCAAAAGGCAGTTTCCACTTACAGCGCCTCACATGACCCCACGTGACCCAATAGCGCTTACCGCTCAGAAAAGAACCCAAGGAAGCAGTGCCTCAAATTTTTAATGTTTAACACTACTTCAAGCGCCTCAGGTGACCCCACGCGAGCGCCTCCAATTTTTAGTGTTTAACACTATTTCAAGCACCTCACGTGGGAGCACATGAACGCTAAGCATATACTAGTGTTTAACACTACGAAATGCCGATGTTAGCCAAACTCAGACCAAATTCCTTAGAAGCGTCATTTGAGCTCCTCATGCTCAGGGTCTCCAAATCTGAACTCAGTTCCAGAGATAGCTAATGAGCTCCCAACAGATGGCATCTAGAATGATGTTCGTCCCATTCCCCCTCAGTCGGGACATTGGTTCGAGCGTACATCTCTCCATACCTCTGATACATGTCGTAATTCTTCAACGTCTTCAGAGAGATGGAGGGTCCCAATAACCAATAATTTTTGGTACATCCCCAAACCGCCAAACCAAAACCCCATAGACTTTGATGTCTCTAAACTATGGACTATGAGGTCCTTAAACTCATGGACTATGATGTCCTTAAACCCAATGGACTGTAACGTCCCTAAACTAAGCTCTATAGACTATGATGTCTTTAAACTATGGACTATGAGGTCCTTAAACTCATGGACTATGATGTTCTTAAACCCAATGGACCGTAACGTCCCTAAACTAAGCTCTATAGACTATGACGTCTTTAAACTATGGACTATGAGGTCCTTAAACTCATGGACTATGATGTCCTTAAACCCAATGGACCGCAATGTCCTTATAAACTAAAGAAAATCCTGTTGAGTAGATCTTAATCTAAAATTAGACTAATGTATCCTCAACAAACGTTTGAGTTGATCTTAATCTAAAACAAGATTAACGACCCTTAAACCAACCCAAACCCAAATCTAAGAAAAATACGGATTTGGACTAATCCACGCCCTATGGGCGACAACATAAATTAGTCCCCGTATACAATCCACGGGCAACCAAAAACAAAACAAACACACATGACACGAAGTGACCATCTGGAGAAGGAGAAAGTGGTTACCGCTATGCGGTAGCGTAATTAACTGCAGGGGTTTGCGCCTGCAGGGAAAAGCATCCCCACAATAAAAAAAAACCTCGTACACGAGGGGGAATCTGACGAAATCTGCTACAACAGCCGCATCTTTCTAAACCTCCGATATACGGTGTCATAAATCAACTTGGCATCTTCGGAGAGGTGGAAAGATAAAACCAAATAGCATCTGCCCCCAAAATTCAGGCCAGACGTCCCAACGTCCCGGTCGTGTCTTTCGGCGGTGAACACCAATCCCAGAATGGAAGTGGCAACACATTACCATAGACTTTGTAACCCTACTCCCTCGCAGCATGAATGGTAACGACGCAGTTTGGGTTATCGTGGATCGACTCCCCAAGTCGGCTCACTTTATTCCATTCAGAGTTGGCCAATCAACCGAGACGTTAGTAAGAAAGTACATGGAGGTAAGTAAAAATCTAAAGTAAAGATTTCAACCTTCAAGATGTATTATACTTGTCTTGATACCCATAAACGCATGCAGCAGATCGTGAGATTATATGGGGTACCTATCAACATGATACTAGATTTTGATCCTAGTTTTGGTAGAGTCTTCAAGCCATCCTGGGAACGAGTCTGAACTTCAGCACGACATATCATCCATAAACAGACGGACAGTCCGAACGAACAATTCAGATCCTGAAAGATATGCTGAGAGCCTGTATGCTAGACTTCGAACATTCGTGGGAAGATCATCTATACCTTGTGGAGTTTTTATATAACAACAGTTACCAGGTAAATATTAGGATAACACCATTCACAGCACTCTACGGACGTAGGTGTCGTTCCCCGCTGAGTTGGGACGACGTTGGAGATCGTAAACTCCTTAGACCAGAGATGATCGTAGCAACTATCGATATAGTTTGCATGATCAGGTACAGGATGCGCATAGCTCAGGATCGATAGAAGCACTGGTCAGCCGCAAAGCGCTGATACTTGGAGTTCCAACTCGGAAAGCATGTGTTTCTGAAGATCTTTCCGAACAGAGGAGTGATACGATTTGGCAAATGGGGCAAACTTAGTCCAAGGTACATCGGACTGTTCGATATACTTGAACGAGTTGGAGAAGTGGCGCATCGCTTGGCACTACCACCCTTATTGGAAGGAGTGCACAATGTGTTCCACATATCCTAGGAATGACAATATGTGAGCAACCCTATCCACATACTTGATCACTCGGAGCTCACTATAGAGATCGATCTGACTTGCGAGCAACAGCCAGTCGAGATATTAGATCAGAAAGAGAAGACATAGCAGAAAAAGGTGTTCAAGTTAGTCCGGGTGATGTGGAGAAGGGATTCACCAGGAAAATCTACCTGTGAGAGAGAAGATGATATGCGTACATGATACTCTCATCTGTTTGAAGATTAGTTTTTGTGTAAATTTCGAGAACGAAATTTTTATAAGGAGGGTAGGATGTAACGACCCTGAAATCCATGTACAATTGTAACACAGTCAATGTATAGAAATGTGTATTTCAGCCTGATTAGGAGTTATAAGTTAAAATTGTTCAATAAAAATAAGAAACAGCTTGTGGCTCACTGGTTTATACTTTCCACTGTTGTTCTTTAACCTGCAAGTTCGAATCCCGTCAGCCCCAAATATTTTTAATATTCTTCTTTTTAACTTTTCGTAAGCCCAAGAGTTACACGTGCATTTCTCACATTTGTAAGGTCCATCCGTTCATATGAAATTTGGGTTTTATCTAAGGTCGTTAGTCTTATTGGAGACTAAGATCAACTTAAATGTTTTGGGTCAAACATTTACTTGACAGGTTCCGCGTTGATAGCTTGGTTTGCCAACGGGAATGAACTTAGGATCCATTTCTCACATTTGTGAGGTCCATCCGTTCATGAGATATATAGGTTTGATCTGAGGATCGTTAGTCATATAGGAGACTAAGATCGACTTAGGAACAGTGAGCATATGGGCTCAACTGATCATTAGATCATATATGAATAACTCATAGATAGTATATGGTAGTCAATATAGAGATGGTCCGCAGGGCAAAACATATTAGTTTAAGGACATTTCGGTCCATTATTAGTTTAGGGACGTTTCGGTCCATCATTCCTATGTTTGGGACGAATATTAGTTTAGGGGCGTTTCGGTCCAACATTCCCATGTTTAGGACGAAGGAAAAGGAGTTTTTGGTTGGGGCCTGCCACCTCTCTGAAGACGTTAAGGAATTACAACGACATATATCATAGGTGTAGAAAGATGTACCCTTGAACCAAATCCTGTATTTGAGGGAAAAGATGATGGTGGATTTAAGAATCGTTAGTCTTATATGAGAATAAGATTAACTTAGAAGATATGAGATGAATATCATTTTGGATATCATCGATAAGAGATCATTAGTCATATCTAAGATTAAGATCAGTTTAGAAATCGTAAGCATATGGGCTCGGTTGATTTAAAAACAAAAAGGAAGCTCAAGCTTCACAGACTTAGCCAATTTGGGGCTAAGATTAAGTTTCTATACCACCCAGCAGTGCTAAGCACTCAGTCATGTAGAACTCATGTGAATATCACCATAGGCGCTATGTTTCTTGAGTGCTCACGTGCGTTTCACTTGAAGCGCTGAGTTCTTAGAGCTTATGTGCGCTCACGTGGATATCACATGAGGCGCTATATTCCTTGACGCTCACGTGCTATCACATGAGGCGTTACAATAGTGCTAAGCACTAATCTGTTTTGCTTTCTGGTGTTCACGTGCGCATCACGTGAAGCGTTGAAATAGTGCTAAGCACTAGTCTTTTCTAGCGCTCACGTATGTTTCGTGTGAGGCACTGAGTTCTTAAGCGCTCACATGTGTTTCATGTGAGATGCTGAGCTTTGGACGCTCACGTGTGTTTCGCGTGAGGCGCTGAATCCTTTAGAGAGTTTTTTGGGCATTGATTGATCTGCTAAAAGTGTGTTCGAAAATAACCGCAATCAAGACGATGTCGCTGGTAGCTAGCCGCGATGAGTATGGGTCGTCCGCAGAGAAACGTGAACTCCTTTCTTGCTTTAGACGAGTTGATAAAAGAAGAGTGATTGTTTGTCGTTACGGATATAGAATTTATAAAGAAAAGGCTCGTAGAGTTCATAGGATTTAGTAGTAATGGATGAATAATTAAAAATGACTCCTTTTATCTTTTAATAGTTTAAAACTAGATCGATAGTGATGAATGTAGATTAGGGTTCTTGGAATAAACTAGGGTTTCCCCACTACTAACCCTTGTCCCTGCATTCATCTCTATTCATGTCTAGCCCTTAACAAAACAAGTGTTAAACTAATCTCTAATCGTGGTCGTGATTATCAACAAATTGGTAGCTCGCCCGATAAGGATGTTAACATTTATTTTGCTAAAGTTTATAAACTTTAAAATGTATAAAAGAAGTTAAAAGATTTTATCATCCATTGTTCTACTCTATCCTACGAACCCCAGCAAGCTTGGAATTACTCGCTCATGGTTAAAGATTAGAAAAAAGGATGAAGAAGAATGAAAGCATAGTTAAGATGCAGAAAAGTAAGTGCAGAAAGTAAGTGTGGAAATTAATTGCAAAAAGAATAATAAAAATACTACCTTTATTAATCAACTATTGCATTTACAATTCTTCTTAGAAAGTAGAATACAAGATCTCTAGTTTGCTCTAGATCTCTCTCTTATAGGAGGTAGATGAATAGATGATGATCACTCGGATACATGGATATCTTGGATCTCTTGATCTCTTCGATGATGATTTTGAATGTGCAGCTATCGGTCCCTTATATAGTCCCTAAAACTAGAAACCCTAGATTCCATATAATAATATATGCAGATACGATCAAATCCCCAAAATATCACATCCAACGGCCCTAGATCCATCGAGGTTCTGCCGCATATCCCACTCTTTGGCTGCGGATCCACCGCAGTGTAGCAGGATCGGCCTTTAGGATTTTTTCTGGTGTTTTGTATTGTCATGTGGAGATCCTCTAGATGTCTATATTCTGAGAATAATGAACCGAGTCTCTGTCGTTGCTAGATTTCATGATTTGCTTCAATATTTTGGCAGATTTGATTCTGACATCCCGATTTAATTCAGATCTCTTGGATTCCAGACCTGAGCTAATCTGCACAATATCTCAAATCAAAGTGTTAGTAGTATTTAGTATTTTTGAGATATTATCCTAACCATTTTATATGCTATTAAATCTTAAGAATATTGATTAGAAATATATGATATGATATGCATATTACTAATATTTCATATAAATATTATATGCATGTATTTTCCCTCATTATGTTAATTATAATGTAGAAACATATGATAATAAACTTTTACACATAAACCCTCATATGTTCTATAATTACAATAAACACATTTTAGTACTTAACAATAGTGGGGGAAATATTCATTCAAATGTGCAATATTTTAGACTAATCAGACGCTCATGTGTGTATCGCGTGAGGCGATGTCTCTTTAGAGATTTAATCTCTGTTCATGTTTTTAGAGAAGTTTAACTTCTGTTAATGGTATTTTAACCATTAACGATCACCAAGATCACTATTTTGAGGATCTGGGATCTGGTTCTTTAAAAACTAAGTTCTTGATTTATGAGGCAACTAAGTTTCTGAAGTATTATGGACTCTATCTTTTTTGTGTTCTTCCTTTCATATCCTTTTCAACCTTTTTCTTCACTGAATTCTTGATTCTCAAGAGCAAGATCTTCCTGATGAGAAATAAATTCTCAACTTGTAGGAGACTTGTCTTGTGGATCTCAGATCCAGAGAAAAAACTAAGTTCTTTTAAAGGGTTAAAATGTAACGACTCTGAATTTACTGTACGGAATTTTTCAGTTTAATGTACAGAAAGGAGTTTACAAGCCTGAGTATAAATTATAAGTTAATTTTGTTAAATAACAATAAGAAACAACTTGTAGCTCACTGGTAAAAGCTTACACTGCTGTGACGTAGCCCATGTGTTCGAATCCCATCAGACACATTATTTTTTTCTGATTTTTCTTTTAAACTTTTTGGAAGCCCAAAAGTTTACACGTACAATACACACTGTTGGGGTCGAAAATTGCACCCCGGTTAACCAAGTCAAAATCAAGGTCAACCCCATGCCAAGCGGGCCCAATCCCAGATCAAGTGAGCCCATGCCTAGGTGGAGTCCGAACATGAAGCGGCCGGCCCTCCCCATGCCGAAATAAAAAATCATGTAATAAATAATTTTGATGTAATTTTTTTTGCATGAATGTAAGAAAAATGGGCATAAATCCAAATTTATGTAAAGCTCGTGGCTTATATGCAAAAAGAAATAGCACATAAAGCATGGGATGGACAAAATGCCATTTTTGTAAAGCCAAAGGGGCTATATGTAAAGTGTATAGGCTATAAAGGCAAAGATAATGAAAATATCTCCAAAAAAAACTTTTCATTCTCCACAAAAACTAGGGTTTCTGTGCCCCCTTCTCCTTCCTCAAGGTTCTAAATCTTCTTCTTCTTTTGAATTAAATCAAGAGTTTTACTCTTCCTTTTCCAAGACTAATTCACCACAAAACCCACGAAAGGGAACTCAGATCTCCCATCAGATCTCAAAAATAAGAGATTTTTAAAATCTTATATTTCATGTTCTTCAAGATCCAGCCGACAGAAGAGGAGGAAGGAGACCCATCTCCAAATCCCATTTTGGGGAAGATCCAGGGCTCAAGAGAGAAGCCCCTTCATCAGCTCCAAAAATATCTTAGGAGTTCAACTCAATAAGTCAAATCGGGAGCACAGCTCCCAGTGCAGGGACAAAGTCCATTTTGCTGCTGGCGCCTAGCGCCCGCGTGCCAGGCACGTGGGGCGCTGGCCCACGCATCCTTTGGATGCCCTTTCCTTTATATATATATATATATACTGTATATATATACTGTATATACACACACACACGCGCACATACTTCACGGCACTGTCCCTGTTAGAAAAAAATTTCTAACGGGGCGCTGCCCCGCACCCCGCAAAGGGGCTGCTAGCCCCCTTGACACCCAGCCCTCTATCCGGATAGCGGGACCCCCGTAAAATCTCTGCGGGGCCCCCGATATATCCAAAACCCCTTCAAAACACAATACTGCACATTGAGTTCGCATGACCTGTTTGACCCGTCAATCGGAGGTTCCCTCGCTCCAAAGGCGAGGGGTAATTAACGGCAGCTTAGTCCGTAGCTGGCAGAGATTCGGATCCCCACAATCAATAAACACCAGCCTACCCTTGATGGGGGAATCTGTAATGCGCCTGACAAGCGCGCGTGTATTCCCATCTCAATGGGGTGACGAAAAACACCCTACAGACTGTCACGCCCCGCTTCCCGGTGTACGGCGAAGGGACGCAACTGGTCCGCTACGTATATACTCAGAAGTACATACGCTAAGTGTATCTAAGTAATATAAAAATAAATACACAAGAGACAAGATATAATAAAAACATCAACTTTTATTTATTAACATTCTTTTGTACAGTGCATGAAAAGGAAATACAACTGAAATAAAACGATGCCTAAACAATGGCATAACAGGAAATGAAAAGTACTGAATGAAAAATGTACAATAAAACTAGAGCTCTGGTTCTTCAGCAAACTGCTCCCAGTCTTCTGCAGATGGCTCGATCTCTGCCGGATCCAAACCACCTGACAACATTCAAAGAAGAAAGAAATAGAATGTCGTCAGCGAACAGGTAGCTCGGTAAGTCCCAAAGATAAGAGGAAAGTAGAATAGACAGAATAAGAGGGTATCTTTTAAAGTTGTATTATCTTGCTGTATTGTTTTGTTACCGCTGTTGTTTGTAGCTTGGTACAGAAGAATGCCAGTGTATACAAGAGGGGTCTCTATATGCTAGAAACTAGGGCAAATGGAATGTACAAGGAACCGTTAAGCCACGGTACAACAGCAACGGAATGTAGGTTAGGTGTCTTAATCTTACCGCCTCGTGCCACTTTTAACACCTTCCGTACCAATCTACCCCTTAAACCCCGTAGTGTTTTGATTGTATTGTTTGTCTTGTAAATTGTATTAATTGTATAATTGATTGACTGACCGAAACCATGATATCAGTAAACGGATATGACCGTAGAATCATGTAAATGGAATAACTGGAGAACCATGTAAATGGAATGTATAACCATGGTTCGGTTCGGTCAAGTCGTATAGATTGATAATTGGATTCATGGATTCATGTTGAAAATTGTAGATTGTAGATTGACTTGAATCATATTCAAGTCAGATTAATCAGACTCAAACCCGAGTCAGACAATTAGAAATGTAAATCGAAGTCTTGATTATTTCTTAAACCTATAATTGCTAGGGTCCTTAGGGTAATTTATAAAACTTGAGGGGGTTTTATGTAAAAATACTTATATATAATTTTCAAAATACACCTCAAGTATTTGTTATTCATCTTTAGAGTTGTAATGAAGGTGGATTTTGTATTGTGATATTTCTAGTGAAAATATCCTAGTTTCAGAAATAAAGGTATTTATTTGTAATATTGATTTATGTGGAATTTAGGGTATTTTAGTGTAAAATTGGTTCTTGTGATTTTTAGAAAAAAGTGGAATATTTATATCATAACAAAATAGATATCTTAATGATAAATATACATATATTTATACAAAAATAATTTTAATAAATATTTTATATTCTAAAAAATCTCATTTTCTTAAGATGTCGTATTTTAAATCTTTCGAGACCGAATGCTCCTTGCGGAGGTCTAAATCTCGCACTACTAAGCCCGAGGATGTGCGATAATCCACACCATCCCGAACGGGTTCCCCAAAGTGGGTTGTAGCGGCGCTTTGCAAAGATTGTAAAATACTAAATCTTTTAGAAAACGGTTTTATGAAGTAATTGGTATTTATTTGTAAAGATGTATATTTTCCGTATTGTATGTTCTAGTTTCTCCTAAATTAACTAGTCTATTCCTAACTGGTCCAGACGACAAGTTGTGAGATGTCTCAAATCGCCTCTTCACCGCCAATTGTGGCCAGGTAAGTACAAGTAAAGAAAGGAGGGATCCGCTCACGAATCATCGTGAGACGGGCCTTTTAAAGTTACCTTTCTCACTTGCCTAGCCTAGACACCACAAAGTCAGGTTTAGATAAACGATCGATGTCCACAACTTATCGTATTTTCATAATAAGTGGTACTTCTTTAAAAGTGTATCAAAACTAAATCTTTTAGAAATGGTTTTATTAAGTATATGGTATTTAAATTAAAATGTTTGTTTTCTCGTATTCTAGGTTCTCGGGGTGTTGCATATGAGTGTGTGAGGAGGTAGGTCGTTACCTCGTGATCTACTTTAAATGTATAGCAAGTTTGATGGAGTTAAATGAAGGATTGGAACAATGTGGTATTTAAGTGAAAAATACGATAAATTGAAAAGGCTATCATTTCATGTGACGAAACTTGATCAAATTGTTTGATTAGTGTTTAATAGTCAACATGAGGAAGTTTAGGTATGATTGTATTAGTGAGAAGTGGAATTTTATAGAAAACCGAATCGGAAATCAGATTTGTTCCGATTCCGTCGGGTTTTGTAATTTCGTATTTTGAGAATGGAAAAGAGAGATAGAAAGGGACTTACGGGTTTTAGATTACACGAGAGAGTGAGGGGGAACTAGAGGGATCGCCGATGTATTGTGCCGTCGCCGGTAGTTCCTTAAAACGGTCGCCGGAAGTTCCGCCGGAAATTCGTCGGAGTTTCGCCTCGAGCTTGTTTTCAAAGTACACGACTCTTGGAAAATTTTTGAGAGAGTGGGCTCAGAATTTTGGGGTAAGAGGGTAGATGGTAGGGGGTGTATTTATAGGGTAGGCTAGGGTTAGGGTAGATGAAAGGTTAAAATGAAAAATGTGATAAAATATAATAAAAATGTATTAAAAGTGGAGTAATTGGGGTTTTTAAAGAGCTCTGGAAATGGTCTGAGGCTGAAATTTTGCAGGTGCATAGGGAATATGAAAAGACACAACTTTCATGTTGGGGCCGTCGCCGGAATCGGCCGACTTGGCCGTGACTCGGTCTGAGGACGGAGTCAGACCGAGTCAAGGCCGATTTGGCCGATTCCCGGCCGAGTCAGGCGGCTGGGATCCCCCCAACGGTTCATCTAACTCCTAGAAATGTTACATCTTTGGGTGTAGTGGGGTTTTTGTGAGATATGCACGTGTAAACTCTTGATATTCTAAAGGTTTTTAAAAAAATCAATATTAAAAATAATGTAGGGTATGGGATTTGAACTCTGGTGGCTTAGTTCAGCAGTGCAAGGTATTACAAATGAGCTACAAGCTCTTTCTTGTAATTATTGCGTGAAACAAATACATAAAGTGGTAACAACAATATTAAATACCCCAAGTATACTGCAAATTTATGTACACTAAAAATGGAGTTGTTACAGTCTACCCTCCTTACAAAAATTTCGTCCTCGAAATTTACAACTTTTATTTGAGGACTAGTTTACAAAGAGGTGAGGATATCTTGCACGCATTTCATCTTCCGTTTCCCAAGTAGATTCTCCTGGAGTGTCTTTCCTCCACATTACTCGGACCAAGTTAACTTCCTTGTTCCGAAGTGTCTTCACTTTCCTGTCCAGGATCTCCACAGGCTGTTGCTCACAAGATAAGTCGGGCTGTATAGTGAGCTCAGAATGATCAAGAACATGGCTGGGGTCACTCACATATTTTCTGAGTTGGGATATGTGGAACACATTATGTACTCCTTCCAATGAGGGTGGAAGCGCTAAGCGGTATGCCACTTCACCGACTCGTTCGAGTATGTCGAACGGTCTAATGTATCTCGGACTTAATTTACCCCGTCTTCCAAATCGGATCACTCCGCGGTTCAGAGATATCTTCAAGAATACGTGATCTCCTGGCTGGAACTCCAAGTGTCGTCTCTTCGCATCAGCCTAGTGTTTCTGTCGATCTTGGGCTATACGCATTCTTTCCCTGATAGTACGAACCACATCAACGGTCGCTACTATCATCTCTGGTCCAAGAAGTTCCCTATCTCCGATATCATCCCAACTTAATGGTGATCGACACTTCCTTCCATACAATGCTGCAAAAGGTGCCATTCCTATGCTTGCTTGGTAGCTGTTATTGTACGCGAACTCCACAAGATGCAGGTGATCTTCCCACGATCCTTTGAAGTCTAGCATACACGCTCTGAGCATATCCTCCAAGATCTGAATAGTTCGTTCCGACTGACCATCTGTTTGTGGATGATAAGCCGTGCTGAAGTTCAGACTTGTTCCCAAGCTTGCTTGCAGACTCTGCCAAAATTGCGATCGAAACCTGGTGTCACGATCGGAGACAATGCAGACCGGTACTCCATGAAGTCTCACAATTTCCTGTATGAGTTCATGGGTATCAGAGATAGTACATTATGAAGAGTTTAAATCTTAAATAGATTATTACCTCCATGTACTTCTTTGCTAGTGCCTCAGTTGATTGGCCAACCCGAAATGGGATGAAGTGAGCCGACTTCGTGAGTCGATCCACAATGACCCATATAGCATCGTTACCCTTTGTACTGCGAGGGAGAGCAGTCACAAAATCCATCGTGATGCGTTGCCACTTCCATTCTGGGATTGGTAACGGTTGAAGTAGTCCAGCTGTCCTGTGATGTTCAGCCTTTACTTGCTGACACACCAAGCATTTTGTGACACTTCTGGTTACTTCACGCTTCATTCCATGCCACCAATAATTCTGACATAGATCTTTGTACATTTTGGTACCTCCAGGGTGTACTGAGTAGGGAGAGCTGTGAGCTTCTTTCATTAACTCTTCCCGTACAAGACCTTTTGGTACACACAATCTGCTGCCGTATCTCAAAGATCCGTCTTCATGGATGATGAAGTCTGTTCTGAGTCCATTCTTCACTTGTTCTCTGATCTTTTGCAGCTTAGCATCACTTGCTTGAGCTGCTTTGATCTGGTTGACAATGGTTGATTGAACTTGTAAATTCATCAAACTTGAAGTGTTACCTGGCATGACTACCTCAATCTCCATCTGATGCAAGTCTTGTTGAAGCTTCCATTGAACGGTGAGATTCATTGCTAGTGGTTGGCGACTAAGTGCATCAGGTATTATATTCACCTTCCCTGGGTGATATTGCAAGTTGATGTCAAAGTCCGCCATAAGTTCTAACCATCTTCTCTGCCGCATATTCAACTCCTTTTGAGTAAACACGTACTTCAGACTTTTATGATCTGTGTAGATGTTCACTCGTTCACCAAGTAGATAATGGCGCCAAATCTTGAGAGCAAAAATGACGGCTGCTAACTCCAGATCATGCGTCGGATAATTGCACTCATGAGTCTTCAGTTGTCTTGAAGCATAAGCCACAACTTTACCGTGCTGATGTAGAACACATCCTAATCCCTTACCGGATGCATCACAATGCACTTCGAATCCTCCAGATTGATCCGGTATTACGAGAATAGGTGCAGATGTCAACCTTGACTTGAGTTCTACGAAAGCTTGTTCGCATGCTTCTGACCACACAAATTCCTCATCTTACGTGTGAGCTTGGTCAGGGGTGTTGCTATCTTTGAAAAGCCTTCAATGAACCTTCTGTAATATCCAACTAAACCCAAGAAACTTCGAATGTCCTTCACTGACTTTGGTGTAGGCCATTCGCTAACTGCTGCAACTTTCCCTGGATCCACAGAGATTCCTTCCTTGATACGATATGTCCAAGAAAACCAACTTGCTTTAGCCAAAAATCGCACTTGCTGTACTTGGCATAGAGCTTATGTTGTTGAAGAGTTTCCAGGACAATTCGTAGGTGCTCTGCATGCTCTTTCCGACTCTTAGAATACACCAGGATGTCGTCGATGAAGATGACAAAAAACCTGTCTAAGTACTCCCGGAAAACTTGATTCATTAGGTTCATGAATATTGCTGGTGCATTGGTCACTCCAAATGGCATCACTAGAAATTCGTAATGTCCATAGCGAGTTCTGAAAGCTGTTTTGTGAATATCAGCTTCCTTGACCTTCACCTGATGATAACCTGAACGAAGATCCAATTTAGAGAAAACACAAGATCCACTTAGCTGATCGAATAAATCATCGATGCGTGGGAGTGGATACTTGTTCTTTATAGTGACTTCGTAAGGCTCTATAATCGATGCACATTCTGTATGAACCTTCCTTCTTCTTCACAAGTAGTATAGGTGCTCTCCAACTTGAAGTGCTGGGACGAATCCACCCTTTCGCCAATAATTCATCCAACTGTGTTCGGATTTCCTTCAAACCTTCCGGACTTAATATATATGGTGCTTTGATCACCGGTTGTGCACCTGGTACTAAATCAATACTGAATTCAAGAGCTCGATCGGGAGGCAAACCTGATATATCGTCAGGAAATACATCGTCGAACTCTCGAACTACCTCTGGTCTTGATTCTTCTTCCGCTTGAGCTGCTGCAACCACTGCTTCCCTTGGCTTCACTTTGTAGGTACTTGGCTCCAGGGTACGGTCTCCGCTTTTGAAATAGAAGACCGGATGGTCTGGAATCTCGAATACTACCCTCCTTTGACGACAGTCGATGGTAGCATAAAAAGTTCCAAGCTAATCCATTCCTAGAACCACATCGAAGTTCAGTATGTCCAGTACTTTGAAATCATCATAAAACTCTCTGCTGCAGACGACGACTGGACATAAGCTGTATCCCATAGTTGCCTTTAGAACGCCATTTCCTGAACTGACATTCCAGCTGGATACAAGCGGTGAGACTGGAATCGCATGGGTTCGGACGAACCGTTGCGACATAAAGCAGTGCGATGCTCCAGTATCAAACAGTGCTAGTGCAGGTAGTGAGGCTACTAAGATTGTACCTAAGGTATATGGGATATGTTTTAGGTATAGGGAAAGTGTGTAGATAAATAAGGCTAAAAGAAAAGTTTGAGAAGAAAAATTTACCAGTGATGACTTGGCCAGTGGCCTCAGCTTCTTCCACTGACATAGTGAAGGCCTGGCGCCTTGGTACATTCCTCCTGGCCTGAGGAGCATTCCTCGGAACGTTCCTTTGAGCTTGATGGAACTGACGAGGAGGTGGTGCAGCTTATGGTCCTCTGGGTGGTGCAGGTAGTGCAGGTCTTGGAGCAGAGGCTTGGATGGCTGGACGCTGTGGGTAATTGTTTGCTGGCCTGGGTGCAGCAACTGGGTTTTTCCTTTGGGGACAAGACCCAATATCATGAGTAGCTGAGCCGCGGACTAAGCAAAAACAGTTGGCTCGCTGGCAGTCTTTCATCATATGTCCGGCTCTCTTGCAGTAGGTACAAAAGGCTGGGCTGGGAAGATGGTTCGGTACTCCGGGTCGCCTTGGCACAAAAAGTGGCCTGGACGAGGCTCCTCCTGCCATCTGGTTGGCAGGGCGCTTAACTCCTGCAGACTGAGGTCTGCCCCTTATTTTTATCACTGCCTCATAACTGCGGGCAGCTTTCATAGCTTCCTCATGAGTCGGAAATTTCCCTGTGGCTAGTGCAGCCTGAATTTTCCGTGTCCAAACCTTGTTGAAAGCAACGGGCTCTGATCTCGTCCGTCGGTATCAAGTGTGCCGCGAACCTGTTTAAGGATTGTATTAGCTGTGTAGTATGTGATATTTAAAATTTGAAATACTGTGACATATATTACCGACTTAGTATGGTGAATTCAGCGTCATACTCATCTACGGACTTGTCCCACATCGAACCTTGTTGTAGATAAATGAACTGCTGCTCCATGGAAAACCTGGAAGTCACAGGAAAGTACTTCGCGTCGAACTTCTCGCGAAAAGTCTTCCATTCAATAGGTTGTACAAGACGGCTTTCTTCTGCCTTCCACCAGTTGCGAGCATTGTCCGTGAGCTACAGTTTCGCCACACGGACCCAAGCTATGTCTGGCACTTGTGCTGCCGCCAGATCATCCTCTATACTTTGTGCCCATTCCTCATCTTCAAGTGGGCTTCCCTTTCCGGAGAACTGCTTGGGATGTAAAGCCCTGAATTGCTTTACCCCAGGAGTGTCAGTTTCGGGATGGTTCAAGAGTTGTTGCTGTCCCTCAAGAAGGTTGCGGATCGCTTCAAGTAGTACTGTTTGCTCGGTGCGTGGCGCAGGAATAGCAGGAACGATTGGTAGTGGAGGTGGAGGTGTGTTGTTGACGTTGGTGCTGGTGTTGTTCGGAGAATCCATAACCTTGAAGAAAATTTGGGTTAGGACAGATTCAAAGTACATGAAATGATAAGATTCAAGGAATATGAAATTGATAAGATTTAAGGAACATGAATTATAAAGAATGTTTTAGTTGCTGGTTCTTGTGTTATATTGCTTAGGTTGTTCACGCAGAACAAAACTGCATAATAGGGTTTCATACAGCTCTGGCCTGCATGGGCCACCAACAAAACCTGTCACACCACGCTTCCCGGTGTACGGCGAAGGGGACGCGACTGGACCGCTACGTATATACTCAGAAGTACATACGCTAATCGTATCTAAGCAATATAAAAGTAAATACACAAGAGACAAGATATAATAAAAACAGCAACTTTTATTTATTAACATTTTTTTGTACAATGCATGAAAAGGAAATACAACTGAAATAAAACGATGCCTAAACAATGGCATAACAGGAAATGAAAAGTACTGAATGGAAAATGTACAATGAAACTAGAGCTCTGGTTCTTTAGCAAACTGCTCCCAGTCTTCTGCAGATGGATCAATCTCTGCCGGGTCCAAACCACCTGACGACATTCAAAGAAAAAAGAAATAGAACGTCGTCAGCGAACATGTCGCTCGGTAAGTCCCAAAGATAAGAGGAAAGTAGAATAGACAGAATAAGAAGGTATCTTTTAAAGTTGTATTATCTTGTTGTATTATTGTGTTACCGCTGTTGTTTGTAGCTTGGTACAGAAGGTTACCAGTGTATACGAGAGGGGTCTCTATATGCTAGAAACCAGGGCAAACGGAATGTACAAGGAACCGTTAAGCCACGGTACAACAGCAACGGAATATAGGTTAGGTGTCTTAATCTTACTACCTCGTGCCACTTTTAACACCTTTCGTACCAATCTACCCCTTAAACCCCGTAGTGTTTTGATTGTATTGTTTGTCTTGTAAATTGTATTGATTGTATAATTGATTGACTAACCGAAATCATGATATCGGTAAACGGATATGACTGTAGAATCATGTAAATGGAATAACTGGATAACCATGTAAATGGAATGTATATCCATGGTTCGGTTCAGTCAAATCGTATAGATTGATAATTGGATTCATGGATTCATGTTGAAGATTGTAGATTGTAAATTGACTTGAATCATATTCAAGTCAGATTAATCAGACTCAAACCCGAGTCAGACAATTAGAAATATAAATCGAAGTCTTGATTATTTCTTAAACCTATAATTGCTAGGGTCTTTAGGGTAATTTGTAAAACTTGAGGGGGTTTTATGTAAAAATACTTATATATACTTTTCAAAATACATCTCAAGAATTCGTTATTCGTCTTTAGAGTTGTAATGAAGGTGGATTTTGTATTGTGATATTTCTCGTGAAAATATCCTAGTTTCAGAAATAAAGGTATTTATCTGTAATATTGATTTATGTGGAATTTAGGGTATTTTAGTGTAAAATTGGTTCTTGTGATTTTTAGAAAAAGGTGGAATATTTATATCATAACAAAATAGATATCTTAATGATAAATATACATATATTTATACAAAAATAATTTTAATAAATATTTTATATTCTAAAAAATCTCATTTTCTTAATATGTCGTATTTTAAATTTTTCGAGACCGAATGCTCCTTACGGAGTCTGAATCTCGGACTACTAAGCCCGATGATGTGCGATAATCCGCACCATCCCGAACGGGTTCCCCAAAATGGGTTGTAGCGGCGCTTTGCAAAGATTGTAAAATACTAAATATTTTAGAAAACGGTTTTATGAAGTAATTGGTATTTATTTGTAAAGATGTATATTTTCCGTATTGTATGTTCTAGTTTCTCCTAAATTAACTAGTCTATTCCTAACTGGTCCAGACGACAAGTTATGAGATGCCTCAAATCGCCTCTTCACCGCCAATTGTGGTCAGATAAGTACAAGTGAAGAAAGGAGGAATCCGCTCACGAATCATCGTAAGACGGGCCTTTTAAAGTTACCTTTCTCACTTGCCTAGCCTAAACACCACAAAGTTAGGTTTAGATAAACGATCGATGTCCATAACTTATCGTATTTTCATAATAAGTGGTACTTTTTTAAAAGTGTATCAAAACTAAATCTTTTAGAAATGGTTTTATTAAGTATATGGTATTTAAATGAAAATGTTTGTTTTTTCGTATTCTAGGTTCTCGGGGTGTTGCATATGAGTGTGTGAGGAGGTAGGTCGTTACCTCGTGATCTATTTTAAATGTATAGCAAGTTTGATGGAGTTAAATGAAGGATTGGAACAATGTGGTATTTAAGTGAAAAATTGAAAAAGCTATCATTTCATGTGACGAAACTTGATCAAATTATTTGATTAGTGTTGAATAGTCAACATGAGGAAGTTTAGGTATGATTGTATTAGTGAGAAGTGGAATTTTATAGAAAACCGAATCGGAAATCAGATTTGTTCTGATTCCGTCGGGTTTTGTAATTTCGTATTTTGAGAATGGAAAAGAGAGATAGAAAAGGACTTTCGGGTTTTAGATTACTCGAGAGGGTGAGGGAGAACTAGAGGGATCACCGATGTATTGCGTCGTCGCCGGTAGTTCCTTAAAACGGTCGCCGGAAGTTCCGCCGGGAATTCGTCAGAGCTTCGCCTCGAGCTTGTTTTCAAAGTACACGACTCTTGGAAAAATTTTGAGAGAGTGGGCTCAGGATTTTGGGGTGATAGGGTAGATGGTAGGGGGTGTATTTATAGGGTAGGCTAGGGTTAGGGTAGATGAAAAGTTAAAATGAAAAATATGATAAAATGTAATAAAAATGTATTAAAAGTGGAGTAATTAGGGTTTTTAAAGAGCTCTGGAAATGGTCTGAGGCTGAAATTTTGCAGGTGCATACGGAATATGAAAAGACAACTTTCATGTTGGGGCCGTCGCCGGAATCGGCCGACTCGGCCGTGACTCGGTCTGAGGACTGAGTCAGACCGAGTCAAGGCCGATTTGGCCGATTCCCGGCCGAGTCAAGCGGCCGGGATCCCCCCCGACGGTTCATCTAACTCCTGAAAATGTTACATCTTTGGGTGTAGTGGGGTTTTTGTGAGATATGCACGTGTAAACTCTTGGTATTCTAAAGGTTTTTAAAAAAAATCAATATTAAAAATAATGTGTGGATATGGGATTTGAACTTTGGTGGATTTGTTCAGCAGTGCAAGGTATTACCAATGAGCTACAAGCTCTTTCTTGTAATTATTGTGTGAAACAAATACTTAAATTGGTAACAGCAACATTAAATACCCCAAGTATACTTCCAATTTAAATCAAATTTATGTACACTAAAAATGGAGTTGTTATACAGACTCTGGCATGCCCGGTGGGATGGATCTCTCCTCCCATATTTCGGGTTAAACGTTCATGCGAACTCAGTCAATATATATATATCTATATTTATACTAAAATAATGCTCTTTCATGCAGGTATTCAAGCAATCACTTCTCAACAATGTCTCCAAAGATGAACTCAGCTCCCATCTTATACACGATGAAGATGGACTCTGGGACGGTCCTCCCGGCAAGTCTCGGACGACAGTGGGAAGAACCGCTGCTACAATTTGGGTCTATTCGGTTTGTCACGGCTAATGTCGTCCCTGCACCTCAAGCTCCGGTAACCGACAAACCGGCCTCGAAAGGCAAAAGGCCAAATGTGTTGATCTCGAGGGCGCCCCAACCTAAACGCGAGTCGGTGCTCAAACAGCTCTCCATGGCCCCAGCTAGGGGCAAAGCCATCAGAACAAAAGAAGTTGACGGACATCGTAGGCAAGCCAAGGCGATACCTTCGACGGACATGCGGGCGGATGTCTTCTAAAGCCTCCCCATCACTCAGCCTATAGCAGCTTTCCGAAGGGCTGAAGCCTGCCAAGCACTCAAGGCAGAGAAGCTGAGGCAGAAGCAGCTTAGATACAGAGCCAACAAAAGGGCTAGGGCTCTGGCCATGTTAAATTTTATGAATTTCCAAAGCTCGGACCGCTCCGCGAAATCAGCTGCCAGTGATGAAAGAATGGCTGAATGTGTTATCCACATCGTCTACATGGTGGGCACGCGTCCCAGCAACAACCTTCACAGCAAAAGCAAGGATGAGGCCACCACATCTCAAATCCAATCTGGTGTGAATATGGCTGCCACATTCCAAGACCGGACTCCTCTGGAAGGCAATGAAAACCCTTCCAGTGAGGCTGATAAGCAGAGTGAGCCCTTGGTTCATGAGAAGTCGGGCTCAGAAAGCGAAGAGGAGCCAATCATCCGTCCCAAGAACGCGGAGCAGCAACTTCTCTAAGAGCTCCAAAAACAGCTCAGAAGCAAAGACAAGGAGATGGACAAGCTCTACTCAAAAATTGACGACTTGACAAACGTCGTCTTACAGCTCATGGCCCAACTTGCCTTGTAGCCGCCCAATCAGGCGTAGGGCTCTGCTCATGAACCGGGAAACAGTTTCCCGAGACAGCCGCCGCCTATTCCCTCAAATCCAAAAGTGGGCGGACCGCATGAAAATCAGTCGCATTCTATCCCAGGAAATATCTTGGCTACCGATGACAGTAGCCTGCTAACTCAAGATCAAATCATGGATTTGGTTGCCAACAAAGTCAAAACATTGGTAGCTGAAGCCGAAGCGCAAAAAGATGTTAGCAGTAGCGGGAGACCATATCCTGCTCAGTATGATCTGGTAGAATTTCCCGGCGGCTATGTCATCCCTAAATTCGGAAGATTTGATGGGACAGGAAATGCGAATCAGCACATCGCCCACTTCAAAGCCTCATGCGGGAATACTGGGAGCAATGATGCGCTTCTCCTCCGCCAGTTCGTTAATAGCCTGACTGATGTCGCTTTCGACTAGTACGCGTGCATACCGGATGGCTCCGTTACTAGTTTCGTCCAAATAGAATCTTTGTTTCGACAAAGGTTCATGAGTGTCAGCGATAAGATCACCATCGCCGACCTCGTAAGGACCAAACCAAAGAACAACGAAAGCGGCACGGATTTTATAACCCGATGGCGCAATCTCTCCGTCAAATGCGAACCACCGATAGAGCAGGACCAATCTGTCAGTCTCCTCATCGGAAATCTCAACAATTGGATGGCCCCGTTTCTATGCACCGCGGATCTCAAAACATTCCAAGAGCTGACCAGAAAAGTTCAGATGTTGGAACGCTCAAAGCAGGAGTCCTCCTCTGACTCCCAAAATAACAATAGGTCCTGGAGAAACCGAAAGGATGAAAATCACAAAGACGGAAATTCCGACGATACTGAATCTTTCAACACTTCGGCTAACCGAAATAAACAAGGGATGAGCGGGCCTAGTGCCAACCAGTCTCAGAAGCCAGTGTTCGGAGAGGGAGGAGAATCTCTACTGAAAGAGAAGCTGGATAAGGTATATTCCTTCAGAAGGGACAAAATCTGTAAAATATTCAAAGACGCCCTGAGGAACGGTCTACAACCGCCAGAGTTAAAAAGACCGCAGGAAGCGAATATGACCGACGACCCCAAATACTGTCCCTATCACAGAGTGATAGGTCATGCCATTAAGGATTGTTTCGTCTTCAAACATTGGGTCGAAAAGAAATACAAGGCAGGAGAGATAGAGCTGTCCAAAGGCGTGTTCACAAACAGTCAAGCCGCGACCGCCAATTTCATACAAACGGAGACTGAAGTTCTTCATGAAACTGATTCTCTCAGACATCTGCCTTTCTCTGAAAACAATCGACCACCACGTCATTAAACTGGGAATAATCGACCTCTAAGTCGTTAAACTGGGGATGTAAAAATGTATAAATATATGTGTGTGTGTGTGTAATTAAAAAGCCGAAATGATGTGGCAACTCGCAATAAAAATCAGCGAGTAAAGATAAAAATGAAAATAAAACCGAAATGATAGGGCAATCGCGACCTTCGCGATAAGAAAAGCTGAAATGGTAGAGTAATCGCGGTAAAAAATTTAAAAAAAACGGCGAATGATGAGTCGCTCCTGGTACCATATTCCAGTGCAGCGACGCCAACCAAAATTCCAAATTTCCGAATGTCCCAACGGCGAATGATGAGTCGCTCCTGGTACCATATTCCAGTGCAGCGATGCAGACGCCAACCAAATTAAAAATCCCCAAACGGCGAATGATGAGTCGCTCCTGGTACCATATTCCAATGCAGCGATGCAGACGCCGATAATTTCCTAAAATTCTTCCAGCCCTATGGTTGGTCCCCAAGTTGACCACCATATACAATCCAAGGGCTCAAATAATTCTCGTCGTACCCATACCCCACCGCAATCATCGGTCCAACGGTCGGTCTCTGCCCTTGGAATTATGCTCCATTAGGAAGACCCACTCATGTGTCCTCACGATGCATGAGGAGAACAAACCTTCGTGGGATCCTTACGACTCACAAAGGAAAAACACACTTGGGGGTCCTCACGACTCCTAAGAAGAAAATGCACCTACGGGATCCTTACGACTCGTAGCGAGAAAATGCTTTTATGGGACCCTTACGGCCCATAAAATTGAAAAGCCTTAGGTGATAGGGACCTAAACCTGTCTCCTAAGCCATAGCTCCCCAACAGGGAAAGGCAAATGATGAATTGCTCCTGGTGCCTGTGCTTCAGTGTTAGCAACGCTGATACCGACCCCTACCCCAAAATTCCAAGCTTCCGTGCCATAAACCCCTAAGTCTTTAAACTGGAAACAGATGACCTCTAAGTCGTTAAACTGGAAACAGATGACCCCTAAGTCATTAAACTTGAAATGAAGGAGATCCCTTCATGGCGAATGATGAGTCGCTCCTGGTACCACATCCCGATACAGCGATGCAGACGCCAACCAAACTCTGAATGACCCAACGACGAATAATGAGTCGCTCCTAGTACCATATTCCAGTGCAGCGATACAGACGCCAACCAAAATCCAAATTCTCAAATGATGAATGATGAGTCGCTCCTGTTACCATATTCCAGTGCAGCGATGCAGACGCCAACAAAGTCCCGAAATTCTTCCGGCCCTACGGTCTAGATCCTACATCCTGCAAAACTGTATACAATCCATGGGCGTAAAACGATCTCGATCTCTCCCAAGTCCTACCGGCGAGACCACATCCAAAGTCCCACCAGCGATGAGGATAAAAAAAGAAAAAAAAAGGTATGTCCACAAGCAAAATGGGCACGGATGAAAACCCGAAAGGGCTCCGTGAGTAAAAACAGCAGGACTGCCGGCGAGTTTGTGAAAACCCGAAAGGGCACAAACTCGTGAAAAAGAGATGAAATGCACTCGCAAAGTCCTCTCGACTTTGTGAGGAGAAAATTCCCGCGTGAGATCCTTACGACTCACAAAGGAGCAACACGCTTAGGAGTCCCCACGACTCCTAAGGATAAAATACACCTACGAGATCCTTTCGACTCGTAGGGAGAAAATACTTTTATGGGACCCTTACGGCCCATAAAATTGAAAAGCCTTAGGTGATAGAGATCTAAACCTGTCTCCTAAGCCACCAATTCCCCAATCCTCCCGGGGCAAATGATGAGTTGATCCTGGCATTATTCCAGTGCAGCAATGCAGATGCCGCCAAAAAAATGATGATTCGCTTCTGGTACCATATTCCAGTATAGTATTGCCGATGTCAACCCAAATCACAATCAACGAGTCAATTTCAACTCCGACACCGCAGAAAGCGGAGCAAGTCAGAATCCAATCTCGACACTGCAAGAAGCGGAGCAAGTCAAGTTCACCCCTGACACTGCAAGAAGCAGAGCAAGTCAAATCAAGCGTCGACCGTCCATGTCGTAAAAAGGGAAGTGCAGGATTCCTACAAAGAGGGAACCAAATCACTCCGTGCCGGGGAAAAGTCTACCACGGACACTCCGTCTCGGAGACGCGTCAAGCGTCGACCGTCTATGTCGTAAAAAGGGCAGTGCAGGCTTCCCACAAATCGGGAACCAAATCGCTCCGGACCAGGGAAAAGTCTACCACGGACACTCCATCTCGGAGACGCGTCAAGCGTCGACCGTCCATGTCGTAAAAAGAGCGGTGCAGGCTTCCCACAAATCGGGAACCAAATCGCTCCGGGCCAGGGAAAAGTCTACCATGGACACTCCGCCTCGGAGACGCGTCAAGCGTCGACCGTCCATGTCGTAAAAAAGGCAGAGCAGACTTCCCACAAATCAGGAACCAAATCGCTCTGTGCCGGGGAAAGTCTACCACGGACACTCCGTCTTGGAGACGCTTCAAGCGTCGACCGTCCATGTCGTGAAAATGGAAGTACAGGCTTCCCACAAATAGGGAACCAAATCGCTCCGGGCCAGGGAAAAGTCTACCATGGACACTCCGCCTCGGAGACGCGTCAAGCGTCGACCGTCCATGTCGTAAAAAGGGCAGTGCAGGCTTCCCACAAATCGGGAACCAAATCGCTCCGTACCGAGGAAAATTCTACCACGGACACTCCGTCTCGGAGACGCATCAAGCGTCGACCGTCCATGTCGTAAAAAGGGCAGTGCAGGCTTCCCACAAATCGGGAACCAAATCGCTCCGAGCCAGGGAAAAGTCTACCACGGACACTCCGCCTCGGAGACGCGTCAAGTATCGACCGTCCAAGTCGCTAAAAAGGGCAGAGCAGACTTCCCATAAATCAAGAACCAAATCGCTCCGTGCCGGGGAAAAGTCTACCACGGACACTCCGTCTCGGAGACGCGTCAAGCGTCGACCGTCCATGTCGTGAAAAGGGCAATACAGGCTTCCCACAAATAGGAAACCAAATCACTCCGGGCTAGGGAAAAGTCTACCACGGACACTCTGCCTCGGAGACGCATCAAGCGTCGACCGTCCATGTCGTAAAAGTGGCAGTGCAGGCTTCCCACAAATCGGGAACCAAATCGCTCCGTGCCGGGGAAAAGTCTACCACGGACACTCCGTCTCGGAGACGCGTCAAGCGTCGACCGTCCATGTCGTAAAAAGGGCAGTGCAGGCTTCCCACAAATCGGGAACCAAATCGCTCCAAGCCAGGGAAAAGTCTACCACGGACACTCCGCCTCGGAGACGCGTCAAGGATCGACTGTCCAAGTCGCT
The DNA here is from genome assembly GCA_030015575.1 of Agapanthus africanus. Taxonomy (NCBI): domain Eukaryota; kingdom Viridiplantae; phylum Streptophyta; class Magnoliopsida; order Asparagales; family Amaryllidaceae; genus Agapanthus; species Agapanthus africanus. The sequence continues at coordinate 114,257,471 of JASDDO010000028.1, forward strand.
AAAAGGGCAGCACCGACCGTCCAAATCGCAAAAAGGGCAGCATCGACCGTCCATGTCGCTAAAAGGGTAGCATCGACCGTCTAAGTCGCAAAAATGGCAGTGTAGGCTTCCTACAAAGCGAGAACCAAATCACTCCGTGCCGGGGAAACGTCTACTACAGACACTCCATCTCGGAGACGCATCAAGCGTCGACCGTCCATGTCGCAAAAAGGGCAGTGCATCCCAAAAAGTGGGAACCAAAGTAAGTCGCCTCCATTCGAAAGAAGATACATCAATTTCATGCACACGACCCACATATGTGGTGTGCATTTATTGATGGGGGCACTTTGTTGGGGTCGAAAATTGCACCCGGGTTGACCAAGTCAAAATCAAGGTCAACCCTATGCCAAGTAGGCCCAAGCCCAGATCAAGTGGGCCCATGCCCAGGTCGAGTCCGAACATGAAGCGGACGGCCCTCCCCATGCCGAAATAAAAAATCATGTAATAAATAATTTTGATATAATTTTTTGTGCATAAATGTAAGCAAAATGAGCATAAAGCCAAATTTCTATAAAGCCTATGGCTTATGTGCGAAAAGAAATAGCACATGAGATATGGGATGGGCAAAATGCTATTTTTGTAAAGTCCAAGGGGCTATATGTAAAGTGTATAGCCTATAAAGGTAAAGATAATAAAAATATCTCCAAAAAAACTTTTCATTCTCCCCAAAAACTAGGGTTCCTGTGCCTTCTTCTCCTTCCTCAAGGTTCTAGAGCTTCTTCTTTCTTTTGAATAAAATCAAGAGTTTTACTCTTTCTTTTCCAAAACTAAATAGTTTTTCACCACAAAACCCATGAAGGGGAACTCAGATCTCCCATCAGATCTCAAAAATAAGAGATTTTTAAAATCTCATATTTCTTGTTCTTCAAGATCCAGCCGACAGAAGAGGAGGAAGGAGACCCATCTCCAAAAATCCCACTTTGGGGAAGATCCAGGGCTCAAGAGAGAATCCCCTTCATCAGCTCCAAAAATATCTTAGGAGTTCGACTCCATAAGTCAAATCGGGAGCACAGCTCCCAGTGCAGGGACAAAGTCCCTTTTGCTGCTAACGCCTAGCGCCCGCGTGCCAGGCACGTGGGGCACTGGCGCTCTGGCGCACAGCGCCCGCATGCCTGGCACGTGGGGCGCTGGCCCACGCATCCTTTGGAGGCCCTTTCCTATATATACACACGCGCGCGCGCGTGTGTGTATATATAGGAAAGGGCCTCCAAAGGATGCCCATACTCCACGGCACTGTCCTTATTAGAAAAAAATTTCTAACGGGGCGCTGCCCTGCACCCTGCAAGGGGGCTGCTAGCCCCCTTGACCCCCAGCCCGCTATTCGGGTAGCGGGCCCCCATAAAAACTCTGCGGGGCCCCCGATATATCCAAAACCCCTTCAAAACACAATACTGCACATTATGTTCGCATGACCTATTTGACCCGTCAATCAGAAGTCCTCTCGCTCCAAAAGCGAGGGGTAATTAATGGCAGCTTAGTCCGCGGTTGCCGGAGATTCGGATCCCCACAATCAATAAATCCCAGCCTACCCTAGACGTGGGGAATCTGTAATACGCCTGACAAGCGCGGCGTATTCCCATCTCAATGGGGTGATGAAAAACACCCTATACACACTAAAACGAAAAGACAGAAAAATCAAACATGTGCTCAAGAATTTAAATACAGACAAGTACACGTGGCCAAAATCCAGAGCACCAAAGCTCACAATCGACTGGCCAAAAGGCCATTTCGACCGGCGCCGACGGTTGACCGGAGCCCAATGAGGCTCGTGCTTTGCACACAAAACCCTTCCCCTACCCCTAACTCCTCTGCACTGTTTGATTGCCCTACAATCAAACAGAGTCCCTTCAATTCCTAATTTATCTCCTTTTTAATGCATTTTAATTCACCATTTTAATTCCAAAACCCTAATTCTACCCTATAAATACTACTTCATGCCTTAGCCCTTCATCATTTTGAAATTCCTAACCAAAACTCTCAAAATTTTCTAAGTACAAATGAAGTAGAAGAGGAGTTAGCAAGCGACCAACTTCCGGCAAGGATCGAAGCAAATTCCGGCGACCCCGCGACGCCACGACGACAACCCTCTCTTTCTACACCTTTCTTTTAAGCCTCCTAAATCGTAAGTCCCTCCCAATCTTCTCTTTTATTCCTTGAATTTCTTTTTTATCAAAATCGGTAAAAAGTGAGTTATTACCGATATTCCTTTTTCTAAAGCATATAACTCCATTTTACTTTACCTTTTGATCAAACAAATTGTACCCCTTCACCTATAAGCTTAATACTCATGTCTAGAATAAATTTTATCCAAGAATCTTTTGTAAAACAATCATAATTTAACTTTTTCATTAAAATACCATGAACTTTAGATAACACCTCTTTTCGTATTTTGTTAAAACATACCTTTAGAAAACTTCACGGGATAATAACCTACCCCTCACATACACACATGGTTCCATAGCACGATATATTCTTGTATGAATTTTTGTTACGAATACAATATTACAAGAAAATACCATTTACTACAAAAACCGATTTTCTTTTGAATTGTATTTTAAATTCCTTTGCAAATAAGCCTCTACAATCCTCTTCAGGGGACCCGCTATTGGATGATGCGACTTATCGCACATCCTTGGACTAGTAGAGCGAGATGCAGACCTCCGCACGGAGTATTCGGTCTCGAAAGATTTTTAACACGGCTTTTAAGAAGAATGAATTTTCTACTTAATTAAAAATTTAATTTTTAATAATTATATAAATATTACAAATACATATATTTTCAAAATATAATAATAAACTTACATTTTTTAAAAAAAATAAAAGAATTTAAACTTTTCATCAAAATACCATCAAGATACCAACAAAAGACAAGTTTTACATTAAACTACCATGAACTTTCCAAGCTAAGCTATTATCACTAAAATACCTCAAATCCTTAAAATTCACATCTATAAAAACCCTAAATAATATAAATAATTTCTCGAGCTTTCTTTTGAAATTTTGTTAATAATATTTTTCATAAAACCCTTCGAGTTATATAAAACAATATTTAAGGACCTTAGTAAATATATGTTTAAGCGGGATCAATTCTTTTGATCCCCAGAGAGCCGGAGAAAGTGAGTGCTTGCCTATTTAAGCTAGAAAACTTAACGGAGTTATCAATGGTAATTGTATTGGAAAAAGACATAAATTCTGCCGTCCATGTGCAGCAGTTACCGATAACTCCCGAACCTAATTCAGGATCTAAATCAGTTACAAGTGTCTGACTCAAGTCTGAGTCTAAATCTAAACTTGAATCCAAACTCAAATCAGAATCCAATTCAAATATAAATCCAAAGGCTAACATGAATAGTTGAACATGAACCTGAATACCTGAATTCAAACTTCAATATCAAACCTGAATGCTTGACTTGACTTGACCGAACCATAGCTATAACTTGACATGACTTTATGACTACAAGATTACATCCTGAACTTAACTATTTGAACAAATTGTATCCATGGTTTCGGCAAGACTTGTAAATATAATCTATACAATACATCACGCGGGGATAACAGGGTAGATTGGTACGGAATGTATTAACGTTGTACGAGATGGTCACTAAAAGACACCTACATGAACTCTCGTGCCGTTGTCCCGTGGGTTTTGACGGGGCCTTGTATTATATGTTACCATAGTGTGCGGGGTAAGATGGACTCCTCTCTTATACACAAATATCTTCTGTACCAAGTTACAAATAACTATGTTAGAATAACAAGCATATACCAGTACAACTTACTAGTTCTATTTCACATTACTTGTTCTGTTCCATTCTTTCATTTGGGAATTATCGAGCGCTAGTTCGCTGATGACATTCCTGTCTATTTCTTTTTTTGGAATGTTCGTCACGCCCCCGCTTCCCGGTATACGGCGAAGGGGACGCGACGAGGCCGCTACGTATTTACTCTGAAGTAAATACGCTAAGCGTATCTAAGCAATATAAAAATAAACGCACAAGAGACAAGATATAATAAAACAGCAACTTTAATTATTCACATTTTTTTTGTACAATGCATGGAAAAGTAAATACATCTGGAAGAAAGCAATGCCTAAACGGTGGCATAACAGAAAAGGAAAAGTAATGAAATAAAAAGTGTACAATGTAGCTAGAGCTCTGCAAGCTGGTCCAAGTCCTCGCTGGTAGGCTCGATCTCTGGAAGATCCGTATCACCTGACGACATTCAAGAAGAAAGAAAGAGAATGTTGTCAGCAAACAAATCGCTCGATAAGTCCCAAAGATAAGGGAGAAATAGAATAGACAGAGAGTAAGATAGAGAGTGTAGCTTTTAAAGTTGTATTATTTTGTTATATTGTTTTATTTAGTGTTAAAGCTGTTGTTATCGTAAGTTCAAAGGTAAATATCAACCAATGTCATGAGTGTTCTCAAACCCAACAGGCTGTAATCTAGGGGTAGGGAAGCATGGGCCCGAATCAAATATTAGTAACGGGATTTCGACCGTCGTCGAAATATTCCAAACTCAACAGGCTGTAATCCAGGAGCATGGAAACACGGGCCATCATGATTGCTTGCTTGTGTTAGTAGACATGGATTCATGATCTAGGGGGGCTCTTGAGATTTTTTTGGATTCACGAATGAACTACCCCAATACCCCGTGTATTTATTGTATTGATAGTAATGATTGTACTGATGGTAATGTATTGAATTGTATTGTCTTGTAAATTGAATTGTATAGATGACTTGCCGAAACCATGATATCAGTAAATGGATGTAACTGGAGAATCATGGATGTAACTGGAGAATCATGTAAATGGAAGTATATCCATGCTTCGGTTCAGTCAATATAGATTGAATAGATGTTGTAGGGTGTTTTTCGTCACCCTATTGAGATGGGAATACGCGTGCGCTTGTCAGGCGTACTACAGATTCCCCCTGTCTAGGGTAGGCCGGGGTTTATTGATTGTGGGGATCCGAATCTCCGGCAGCTGTAGACTAAGCTGCCGTTAATTACCCCTCGCCTTTGGGACGAGGGAACCTCCGATTAACGGGTTAAACTGGTCATGCGAACTCAATGTGCAGTATACGTGTGTGTTGTTTTGTAAGGGGGATTTGGATATATCGGGAGCCACGCAGAGTTTTCATGGGGGTCCCGCTACCCGGATAGCGAGCTGGGGGTCAAGGGGGCTAGCAGCCCCCTTGCGAGGTGTGTGGCAGCGCCCCGGCCCAAAATCATTTTGGGAGGGAGAGTGTTGCAGAGTGTGTATGTGTACATATGTATACATATGTATATATATACATGTATGTATATATAAATGGGGGAAAGACATCCAAAGGATGCGTGGGGCTAGCGCTTTGAGCGCAAGAGCGCTAGCGCGCCACGTGTCGGCATGTGGGCGCTTTGCGCTTGAGCGTTGGGCGATTGAGCGCAAGCGCGCCACGTGTCGGCACGTGGGTGCTTAGCGTTTGAGCGCAAGGCGCTGGAGCACAAGCGCGCCACATGTCGGCATGTGGGCGCTTGGCGCTTGAGCACTAGGCTCTTGAGCGCAAGCGCGCCACGTGTCGGCACGTGGGCGCTTCGCGCTTGAGCGCAGGGCGCTGGAGTGCAAGCGCGCCACGTGTCGGCACGTGGGTGCTTTGCGCTTGAGCGCTTGGGCGCCGGCGAGGAAAAGGAGGCTTTTAGTCCCAGAACCAGAAACTATGCTTCAGAAAGGAAATATTTATTATATATATATATATATGTATATATATGGAGTTAAACTCCTAGGATGTTTTGAAGCTGATGAAGGGCTTCTCCCCTTGAGCCATAGTTCTTCCCCAAAGTGGGGTTTCTGGAGATGAGTCTCCTTCTTCTTCCTTTGTTTGGCTGGATCTTGAAGATCAAGTGATGTGAGATTTTAAAGATCTCTTCTTTTTAAGATCTAATGACAGATCCAAGTTCCTTTTTATGGGTTTTGTGGTGAAAAACTATTTAGTTTTGAAAAAAGAAGAGTAAAACTCTTGATTTAATTCAAAAGAAAGAAGAAGGTTTGGAACCTTCAGGAAGGGGAAAGAGGCACAAACCCTAGGTTTTTTTGAGAGAATGAAAAGTTGTTATTTTATTCATCATCATTTTGCCTTATATAGGCTTACATATTTACATATAGCCCCTTGGGCTTTACAAAAATGGCATTTTGCCCATCCCATGGCTCATGTGCCATTTCATTTTTGCACATAAGCCATGAGCTTACAAAATATTGGCTTTATGCCCATTTTGCATACATTCATGTATAAAAAATTACATAAAAATTATTTATTACATGATTTTGTTGTTGGCATGGGGAGGCTGGCCGCGGGCTCGACTTGGGCATGGGCCCGCTTGACCTGGGTTTAGGCCCACCTAGCTTGGGGGTTGACATTGACTTTGACTCGGTCAATCGGGGTGCAAATTTTTACCCCAACAAATTGCCCCCCATCAATAAATGCACACCGCACATTTGAGTTGTGTGCATGAAATTGATGGATCTTGAAACTGGACTTCGAGGTGGAACATCATTCCGGGGGTGGAGCATCATCCCAGGGGATCGGAGCATTATTCCGATGAGCGGAGCATGATTCCAGATATCGGAGCATCATTCCGATGAGCGGAGCATGATTCCAGATATCGGAGCATCATTCCGAAGGGCGGAGCATGATTCCAGGATTCGGAGCATCATTCCGAAGAGCGGAGCATGATTCCAGGGATCGGAGCATGATTCCGATGAGCGGAGCATCATTCCAGGGATCGGAGCATGATTCCAGGGTTCGGAGCATCATTCCGAAGAGCGGAGCATGATTCCAGAGAATTGGATCATCATTCCGATGAGCGGAGCATGATTCCAGGGTTCAGAGCATCATTCCGAAGAGCGGAGCATGATTCCAGATATCGGAGCATCATTCCGAAGAGCGGAGCATGATTCCAGGGGATCGGAGCATCATTCCGATGAGCCGAGCATGATTTCAGGGTTCAGAGCATCATTCCGAAGAGCGGAGCATGATTCCAGGATTCAGAGCATCATTCCGAAGAGCGGAGCATAATTCCAGGGATCGGAGCATCATTCCGATGAGCGGAGCATCATTCCAGGGATCGGAGCATGATTCCGAAGAGCGGCAGACATTCTGACCGAAGCATGATTTCGATGCAGAGGTAGATTCCTAGGCGAAGTATAATTCCGACAAGGAAGGCAAATATTCCGAGGTGAAGCATTGATTTCGACACGGGGTATATTCTGAGACGGAGCATGATTCCGGCGCAGAGCTTGTTGGCTGACTTGATTCCGAGACGAAGCAAAATTTCGACAAGGAAGGCAGGTACACCGAGGCGAAACATCATTTCGACACAGGGTGCATTCTGAGACGAAGTATAATTCCAACGCAGAGCTTGCTGGTTGACTTGATTCCGAGGCCGAGCATAATTCCGACGAGGAGGTCGTTTGTTGATTCCGAGCCGAAGCATAATTCCGACAGGGAAGGCAGATACACCGAGGTGAAGCATCATTTCGACACGGGGTGCATTCTGAGACGAAGCATAATTCCGACGCAGAGCTTGCTGGTTGACTTAATTCCGAGACGGAGCACAATTCCGATGAGGAGGTCGTTGGTTGATTCCGAGCCGAAGCATAATTCCGACAGGGAAGGCAGATACACCAAGGCGAAGCATGATTTCGACACGGGGTGCACATTCTGAGACGAAGCATGATTCCGATGCAGAGCTTGTTGGTTGATTTGATTCTGAGGCGGAGCATAATTCCGGCAGGGAAGGTAGATATCCCGAGGCGAAGCATGATTTCGGCACGGGGTAAATTCTGGGATGAAGCATGATTCCGCCACAGAGGTTGTTGGTTTGATTTGATTTGGGTTGACATCAGCATCGCTATACTGGAGTATGGTACCAGGAGCGAATCATCATCTGTCATGAGAGGATTTGGGGATTTAGGTTTTTGTTTGGCATCAGCATCGCTACACTGGAATATGGTACCAGGAGCGAATCATCATTTGCGTTTACTTATTAGGAAACGATGGCTTAGGAGACAGGTTTTAGGTCCCTGTCACCTAAGACTTTTCAATTTTGTGAGCCGTAAGGGTCTCACAAAGCATTTTCTCCCTACGGGTCGTAAGGATCCCGTAAGTGTATTTTCTCCTTAGGAGTCGTGGGGACTCCCAAGTGTGTTGCTCCTTTGTGAGTCGTAAGGATCTCACGCGGAAATTTTCTCCTCACAAAGTCGAGAGGACCTTGTGAGTGCATTGCATCTCTTTCTCGCGAGTTTGCGCCCTTTCGGGTTTTCACAAACTCGCCGGCAGTCCTGCTGTTTTTACTCACGGAGCCCTTTCGGGTTTTCATCCGTGCCCATTTTGCTTGTGGACATACATTTTTTATTTTTATTTTATTATTTTTGGAGAGATTGGGATTGTTTTATGCCCGTGGATTGTATACGGTTTTGCAGGATGTATGATCCAGACCGTAGGGCCATAAAAATTTTGGGACTTTGTAAGCGTCTGCATCGCTGCACTGGAATATGGTACCAGGAGCGACTCATCATTCGCCACTTGGGGTATGGGATTTGGAATTTGGTTGGCGTTTGCATCGTTGCACTGGAATATGGTACCAAGAGCGACTCATCATTCGCCACTTGGGGATTGGGGAGCGATGGCTTAGGAGACAGGTTTAGATCCCTATCGCCTAAGGCTTTTCAATTTTATGGGCCGTGAGGGTCCCATAAAAGCATTTCTCCCTACGAGTCGTAAGGATCCCGCAGGTGCATTTTCTCCTTAGGAGTCGTGAGGACCCCCAAGTGTGTTTTTCCTTTGTGAGTCGTAAGGATCCCACGAAGGTTTGTTCTCCTCGTGCATCGTGAGGACACATGAGTGGGTCTTCTCAATGGAGCATAATTCCAAAAGGCGGAGACCATCCGCGTAACTGGTGATTGCGGTGGGGCATAAGTATGATGGGAATTATTTGAGCCCGTGGATTGTATACGGTAGTCAATTTGGGGACTAACCGTAGGGCCGGGAGAATTTTGGAAATTTGAATTTTTGTCGGCGTCTGCATCGCTGCACTGGAATATGGTACCAGGAGCGACTCATCATTCGCCGTTTTTTTTTGTTTGTTTTACCGCGATTGCTCTATCATTTCAGCTTTTCTTATCGCGAAGGTCGCGATTGCCCTATCATTTCGGCTATTTATTCGCGGTTGTCCTATCATTTCGGCTTTATTTTCATTTTCATTTTTACTCGCTGGTTTTTATTGCGAGTTGCCCCATCATTTCAGCTTTTCTTTATTTTTCTTTTATTTACACATTTTTTTTATATACACACAATTTTTTTTTACATTCCCAGCTTAACGACTTAGAGGTCGATTGTTCCTAGTTTAATGACGTGGTGGTCGATTGTTTTCAGAGAGAAGCGGATATCTGAGAGAATCAGTTTCACGAAGAACTTCGGTCTCCGTTTGTATGAAATTGGCGGTCGCAGCTGGACTGTTTATTAACACGCCTTTAGACAGTTCTATCTCTCCTGCCTTGTATTGTTTTTCGACCCAATCTTTGAAGACGAAGCAGTCCTCAATGGCATGACCTATCACTCTGTGATAGGGGCAGTATATGGGGTCGTCGGTCCTATTCGCTTCCTGCGGTCTTTTTGACTCTGGCAGTAGTAGACCGTTCTTCAGGGCGTCTTTGAATATTTTACGGATTTTTTCCCTTCTGAAGGAACAGACCTTATCCAGCTTCTCTTTCAGTGGAGATTCTCCTCCCTCTCCAAACATTGGCTTCCGAGGCTGGTTGGCGCTAGGCCCGCTCATCCCTTGCTTATTTCAGTTAGCCGAAGTGTTGAAAGATTCAGAATCATCGGAGTTTCCGCTTTTGCGATTGTCGTCCTTTCAGTTTCTCCAGGACCTATTGTTATTTTGGGAATTCGAGGAGGACTCCTGTTTTGAGCGCTCCAGCATCTGAACTTTCCTGGTCAGCTCTTGGAATGTTTTGAGACCCGCGGTGCATAGAAACGGGGTCATCCAATTGTTGAGATTTCCGACGAGGAGACTGACAGATTGGTCCTGCTCTATCGGCGGTTCGCATTGGACGGAGAGATTGCGCCATCGGGTTATAAAATCCGTGTTGCTTTCGTCGTTCTTGGACTTGGTCCTTACGAGCTCGGCAATGGTGATCTTATCGCTGACGCTCATGAATCTTTGTCGAAACAAAGATTCCATTTGGACGAAAGTAGTAACGGAGCCATCCGGTATGCTCGCGTACCAGTCGAAAGCAACATCGGTCAAGCTATTAACGAACTGGCAGAGGAGAAGCGCATCATTGCCCCCATTATTCCCGCATGAGGCTTTGAAGTGGGCGATGTGTTAATTCGCATTTCCCGTCCCATCGAATCTTCCGAATTTAGGGATGACAGAGCCGCTAGGAAATTCTACCAGCTCATACTGAGCAGGATATGGTCTCCCACTACTGCTGATATCTTTTTTGCGCTTCGGCTTCGGCCACCAATGTTTTGACTTTGCTGGCAACCAAATCCATGATTTGATCTTGAGTTAGCGGGCTACTATCATCAATAGCCAAGACATTTCCTGAGATAGGATGCAATTGACTTTCATGCGGTCCGCCCGCCTTTGGATTTGAGGGAATAGGCACCGGCTGTCTCGGGACAACGTTTCCCGGTTCATGAGCAGAGCCCTGTGCTTGATTGGGAGGCTGAGAGGCAAGTTGGGCCGTAAGCCGTAAGACGACATTTGTCAAGTCGTCGATCTTTGAGTAGAGCTTGGCCATCTCCTTGTCTTTGCTTCTGAGCTGTTTTCGGAGCTCTTGGAGAAGTTGCTGCTTCGCATTCTTAGGCTGGAAAGTTGGCTCATCTTCGCTTTCCGAGCCCGACTCCTCATGGACCGAAAGGTCTTTCCTCCTATCATCCTCATCGAGAAGGTTTTCATCACCCGGCGGGGGCGGCTGTTCTTGGGAAGCGGCAACCATATTCAAGCCAGATTGGATTTGAGATGTGGTGGCCCCGTCCTTACTCTTGCTGCGCATGCCCACTATGTAGATAGTGTGGACCACATACCCAGCCATTTCCCCATCTTCGTCGGGGTAACCCTGTTCTTCGAACCTCATGAGGTTCAGCCTAGCAGGAGCCCTAGCCCTTTTGTTGGCTCTATATCTGAACCTTTTCTGCCTTAACTTTTCAATTTTAAAGGCTCGGCGGGCATCCATTTCCTGGGAAGCCACCATGAGTCGATTAGCGGGGAGCTTAGAGAAAACACCCGATCGAGCAGTTGTCAGGGGCACCGCCGGAGCTTGCTCGAGAGGCCCTGTTACTTTATTGGTGTTGATGGCCTTGCCCCAGCTGGGGCCAGAGAGAGTCGTTCAAACACCGATTTGCATTTGAGTTGGGACGCCTTCGAGACCACCACATTTGGACTCTTGCCTTTCGAGACCGGTTTGTCTGTCATCGGGGCTTGAGGAGCTGGGATGGCGCCAACTGGCATGAACATAATAGAGCCAAATGGTAGCAGCGGCTCCTCCCATTGTCGCCCGAGACTGGCCGGAAGGACCGTCCTGGAGTCTATCTTCATCGTGTAGGAGATGGGAGCTGAGTTCATCTTTGGAGACATTGTTGAAAGGTGATTGCTTGAAAACCTGCATGAAAAAGCATTATTTCAGTATAAATATAGGTATGTATATTGACTGAGTTCGCATAAATGCTTAACCCAAACTATGGGATGAGAGATTGGTCCCACCGGGCGTACCAGGATCTGTAGGGTGTTTTTCGTCACCCCATTGAGATGGGAATACGCACGCGCTTGTCAGGCGTACTACAGATTCCCCCTGCCTAGGGTAGGGCGGGGTTTATTGATTGTGGAGATCCGAATCTCCGGCAGCCGCGGACTAAGCTGCCGTTAATTACCCCTCGCCTTTGGGGCGACGGAACCTCTGATTAACGGGTTAAACTGGTCATGCGAACTCAATGTGCAGTGTACGTGTGTGTTGTTTTGGAAGGGGGTTTGGATATATCGGGAGCCACGCAGAGTTTTCACGAGGGTCCCGCTACCCGGATAGCGAGCTGGGGGTTAAGGGGGCTAGCAGCCCCATTGCGGGGTGCGGGGCAGCGCCCCGGCCCAAAAATTTTTTGGGAAGGAGAGTGTTGTAGAGTATGTGTATGTGTACATATGTATACATATGTATATATATATACATGTATGTATATATAAAGGGGGGAAAGACATCCAAAGGATGCGTGGGGCCAGCGCTTTGAACGCAAGAGCGCTAGCGCGCCACGTGTCGGCATGTGGGCGCTTTGCGCTTGAGCGTTGGGCGCTTGAGCGCAAGCGCGCCACGTGTCGGCATGTGGGCGCTTCGCGCTTGAGCGCAGGGCGCTCGAGCGCAAGCGCGCCATGTGTCGGCACGTGGGCGCTTCGAGCTTGAGCGCCAGGGCGCCGGCGAGGAAAAGGGGGTTTTTAGTCCCAGAACCAGAAGCTATGCTCCAGAAAGGAAATATTTATTATATATATATATATGTATGTATATATATGGAGTTAAACTCTTAGGATGTTTTGAAGCTGATGAAGGGCTTCTCCCCTTGAGCCTTAGTTCTTCCCCAAAGTGGGGTTTCTGGAGATGAGTCTCCTTCTTCTTCCTTTGTTTGGCCGGATCTTGAAAATCAAGAGACGTGAGATTTTAAAGATCTCTTCGTTTTAAGATCTAATGACAGATCCAAGTTCCCCTTTATGGGTTTTGTGGTGAAAAACTATTTAGTTTTGAAAAAAGAAGAGTAAAACTCTTGATTTAATTCAAAAGAAAAAAGAAGGTTTGAAACCTTCAGAAAGGGGAAAGAGGCACAAACCCTAGGTTTTTTTGAGAGAATGAAAAGTTGTTATTTTATTCATCATCATTTTGCCTTATATAGGCTTACATATTTACAGATAACCCCTTGTGCTTTACAAAAATGACATTTTGCCCATCCCATGGCTCATGTGCCATTTCATTTTTGCACATAAGCCATGAGCTTACAAAATATTGGCTTTATGCCCATTTTGCATACATTCATGTATAAAAAATTACATAAAAATTATTTATTACATGATTTTGTTTTTGGCATGGGGAGGCTGGCCGCGGGCTCGACTTGGGCATGGGCCCGCTTGACCTGGGCTTGGACCCACCTAGCTTGGGGGTTGACCTTGACTTTGACTCGGTCAATCGTGGTGCAAATTTTTACCCCAACAGATGTATTCATGGATTCATGTTGAATTGTAGTTTTGTAATACTGTACTTGAATCACATTCAAGTTAGATTATTATAATGAGACTCAGTCTGAGTCAAACAATTAGAAAAGTAAATTGAAGTTCTGATTGTTTTGATGTTATCGGCAACCGCTGCACATGGACGGCAGGATTTGTGTCTTTTTCAAAGACGATTACCGTGTTGATAACACCGTTGTTAAGTTGTCTACCTTAAATAGGCAAGCACCCACTTCTCCGGCTCCCTGAGGCTCAAGAGATTGGTCCCGCTTAAACCTATGTTTACTAGGGTCCTTAGGGAAATTTATAGAACTTAAGGAGGTTTTATGTAAAAACACTTTTGTATAATTTTCAAAATATACCCCAAGTATTTAATTGTCGTCTTTAGAGTTATCATGAATGTAGATTTTATATTTGTGATATTTCTAGTGAATAAACATATTTTTCATAATACATGGTATTAAATTGTAATATTGAACTTGTATTGAATTCATGGTATTTCAATGTAAAGTGATTCTTGTGATTTTTAGAAAAAGTTGGAATATTTATATTATCACAAAATAGATATTTTAATGATACATATATATATATATATATATATATAATTTTAATATATATTATATTTTTAGAAATCTCATTTTCTTAAGATTTTCGTATTTAAATCTCTCGAGACCGAATGCTCCTTGCGGAGGTCTGCATCTCGAACTACTAAGCCCAGGGATGTGTGATAATCCGCACCATCCCAGTCGGGTTCCCCAAAATGGGTTGTAGCGGCACTTTGCAAAGATTTATAAAAATACGTAATCTTGTAGAAAATGGTTTTATTAATTCATGGTATTTATTTGAAATGTTTCGTTTTCCCGTATTCTATATTCCCGAAAGGTATTGTACTATGTTGCATATGAGTGTTGTGAGGAGGTAGGTCATTACCTCGTGATCTAGTTAAAGGTATAGCAAGTTTGTGATGTTTAAATGTCGAAATGAAACTATATGGTATTTTAGTGAAAAAGTACGGTAAAAGTTACAAAATGAATTAGATTGTCATGAAACTTGAACAACATGGTTATTAATGTTTAATAGTCAACATGTAAGAGTTTTGTGTGAATGTATTTAAGAAAATGTTGGATTTTTAGACAGAACCGAATCGGAAATCGGTTTAACTCCGATTCCGTCGGATTTTAGAAATACTTATTTTAGAAAAGAGTAGAGAAAGGGGAAAGTAGGACTTACGGGTTTCAAACTTAGAGGAAAGGAAGAGGGAATGGTAGACTTTTCCGGTGCGTCGTTTTTTAGCCGGGAACTCCTAGAGTTGTCGCCGGAAAAATCGCCAGAGCTTCGCCTTTCGCTACTTCAAAAGTACATTAAGGTTCTAGGAAATTTCTTGAAAGTTTTGCTTAGAATTTTGGAGTGAGGGGTGTGTGTTTAGGGGTTGTATTTATAGGGTAAGGTTAGGATTAGGGTAGGTGAAAGGTTAAATAAAAAAAATGTGATAAATTGTATTAAATTGTATTAAAATGGGGTAATTAGGGTTTTAAAGAGGCTCGGGTACTGGTCCAAGAATTTAAAGTATGCAGGTGTGCAGGGAAGTACAAAAGGCAATTTTTTCAAGTTGACGACTCGGCGGTCCGGCCGAGTCCAGCCGGCGGAGGCGGTCCGGCCGAGTCCAGCCGGCGGAGCCGGCCCGAGTCAGCCGCGTCGCCGGCCGATCCCTGCCGAGTCGGGGGTGGTCGGGTCTCCTCATCTTTTCATTATCCCTCTGGTTCAGTTTGTTTTTAGGGTGTAGTGGGTTTTTTGTGAGTATGCACGTGTAAACCCTTGGTATTCTAAAAATTCAAAATAAAACAATATTAAAATTAATGTGGGGTATGGGATTTGAACTCTGGTGGCTTGGTTCAGCAGTGCAAGGTATTACCAATGAGCTACTAGCCCCTTCTTGTAATTTAAAAAGCGAAATAGGCTTATAATTTGTGCTCAGGCAAAAATACCCCTTTCTGGAATTTTGAAAAAAAATCTACAGAAAGTTTAGGGTTGTTACACCGTTGTCTCGTAGGTTTTGACGGGGCCTTGTATTATTTGTTATCATAGTCTACGGGGTAAGATGGACTCCTCTCATATACACAAATACTTTCTGTACCAAGTTACAAATAACTACGTTAGAATAACAAGTATATACCGGTACAACTTACTAGTTCTATTTCACATTACTTGTTTTATTCCATTCTTTCATTTGGGAATTATCGAGCGCTGGTCGCTGATGACATTTCTGTCTATTTCTTTTTTTGGAATGTTCGTCAGGAGGACCGGACTCTTAGGAGATCGAGCCAAGACAGGAGGACTTGGACCGATTCACTGCCCAGCCGGACTTCTAGCTTACCTTGTACTTATTTCAGTTTGTATCCCACTATTTAGGCATTGCTTTATATCATTATATCTTTTTTTTTAAAGTAGTTGTATTGTAAAGATGAATATTAAAAAAGTGGTTGTTTGTTTTATATCTCTTGTCATTTTTATACATTTTATATATATTGCTTAATTACGCTTAACGTATCTATTTCTTAGTAAATACATTGCGGGCCTGCCATCTCCGCTTCCGTACACTGGGAAGCGGGGCGTGACATAAACCCTTAGATATTGTATGATAGGTAAAAAAGATATTTTGATCTCTGCTTTTTTCTTTACCTAGGGTTTGAGAAGAAGAAGATCTTTTTCTTTGTTGAGAATTAATTCTTTATTGTTTTGTGAAAGTTTGTAAAGAACCTTCTGTATATTTTTTTACAGAAACTTATAGGGGTATCATCATCTGAGATTTAATTTCTTTACTCCTATTTATAAGAGAAGAGAAAAATCAATATGTTGGAGGAAATCTTTCATTGAGAGACCATATTTAATTTTTTAATGAATCAAAATGATCTTAAAGATCAACTGGTGAGTTTTATTCGCTGTTGAATTTTTAATATAAAGGCTCTCTGTTTTACAGAGAAGATCATTCTTATTTATTTAATAAGATTAGGAAAATATTTTCCTAAAATGGAATTTAATTCTATCGGATGATCAAATGGTGATTTTATAATTATCGTTGGATTTTTGATCTAAAAGTCCTCTATTTAACAAGGAAGATAGAATTTTATTTTATCATATGAATATCTTGTTAGTTTAACAAGATTAGAAAGATATTTTCCTAACATAGAATTTTTTTCTATCACATAGAATTTAATTCTATCAGATGGTTTAATTGGTGATATTTTATCACTATTGGATTTTAAATCCAAACATTCTCTATTAGAGAAAGATCTTTCCATATTAGAAAGATTAGGGAAAATATTTTTCAAATAGAATTTAATTCTATCAGATGAGAGCATTTTAAATTGGGGCGCTCATGTGCTTTCACATGAACGCTGTCATATACATATATGGCAGCGATGCTCATGTGCTTTGCATGTGAGCGCTGCCACAAATTTACGACAAGTAAACTCACGTGTTTAACATGTGGGGACTATCATAGGATTTAATCCTATCTGAAACCGGCACTCACATACTTTGCACGTGAGTGCTCACGTGCTTTGCATATGAGGTGCTGCCGTCTATTTTTATAAACTGAACAACAAGCTTTGGCCAAAATTTTTGGCGGGAACAAGACCTGTAGGACATATACCCATGTTCATTTCCACACACTTTTACTCGTCATTTACTACTTCATTTTATGCTATGCCTATCATTTTTCACGTTTGGCTTACCTATGTGACTTACTGGGTGTTAGTTCGCTGACGGGCATTTCACCCACGTTTGTTTTCTTGGAATGTTCGTCAAGTACTGTTGAAACGGAGAAAGTGGACGTCATGGAGGAAGATTACGACAAGATCACTATTCAAGCTTTGCTTAACTTATTTTTTCTTTCAGTTTATGTATGCTACATGTTTAAGCATTTCTGTTCTTATATTTTCTTTTCAATTGAACTCGTGCATTGTAAATATTTCAAGTCTGATTGTAAATAAAGAAATTTGTTGAAAAAATTTCAGTCTTCATTTATTTTTGCATTGTGTATTTTTGTTTCAATACGCTTTGCATATTTATTTAGGGAATGATCTTCTCTGAATAAATATGCCGTGGGCTTACCACGTCACCGTTTCCGTCTACCGGAAAGCGGGACATGACACATTTGCTTCCACTACTTGACGATATAAACTCAGCATTTTTTCCTTCAGGAGTTACTAAGTCGATAGGAATAATAGATTTTTTCGAGCATTCATCTTCGTCTGTTTCTATTGCTAATCCGTCATCTTCTTCTTCATAATCAGGGATAGTCCGTTGATAAGTTATATTAATCGATAATGTAAACTTAGAAGTAAAAAATTTACCATAAACGTTTTGAAAAACTTCGCTGAGGAAGAAGTAGACATGCTCGGGCGGAACCTAGGGTTCCAAAAGCAACGGATCATTTCGAAAAACTTTGTTGAGGAAGAAACAAAGTGATATGGCGGAAGCTAAAATTCCAAAATCGATAGGTGGTATATTTCTCAACCACCAGAAAAAAAAATTATTGAAGTAGCGGTTTGATATTTATTTTTAACCACTATTTTAAGTGGCGGTGAAATAATACCCGTTGGATATTAACCGCTTCTTAAAGTAGCGGTTGGATTTGCAAGGTACAGATTTGTTGGATAAATTAACTTTTGATATTAACTGCTACTTTAAGTAGCGGTTAAATAACGACCGTTGGATTTTAACGGCTTCTTTAAAAAGCAGTTAGTTTTGAACGGTCCTGATTTATTGGATTTTTTTTTTATCCAATGTCTTACTTAGTAGCAGACCCAATAAAATAAAATATGAAGTTTTAAAAGAAATACATGAGAATCTAAAATGATAAACATAAAATATATTATATTACTCACATCCCTGTTGTGCATCACTCTTGTGTATAATAATGTTTAATTGATCGGACTTTATTAGAGTTAGTAATGCGACATGGACAGTTGAAATTACATATATACAAATCTAATTACTAACTACGATATGCTTAACAATATTTATTGAGTTAGATATAGTTGCAATGTATGAATAGACGACTTTGTAGTCCTTGAAATCCAGCAATTACAGATAGAAAAACGTTAGATCTTTCATATTATATTAGACTTTTTAACGTAGGTTAAACTTATTCAGAATTCACATAATAAAGCACCGAATAGAATTCATATCCATCTCATGTCCGTTGGAGATCTAATGTCTACTTAGGGGCCGTTTTGTTGCAAGATTATGAAATTTGGATTCCAAAATAGTACGGTTGCAAATTTCTGGATTTGGTAATTTGTAGTTTGGCTGGTTTTGGATTCCTGGTATTGGATTTATAGATCATTGTTATTTTTGTTTGGTTGGTGAAAAGAAAGTGGGATTTGGATTTGAGGATTTTAGAGAGAGATAGATAGAGAGAGGATTATTAAATAAATAAAGCATCACGAGTCCCATCTAAAAGTACAATGAACAGTCCTTGCAAATTCTCCAAATCGTTTAGCATTCAAGAATCCTTGTTTTGTGGGGTCCCTCATAAAAAAACAAAAAAATTCTATAAATCCAAATTCTCCAATCAAACACAAAATTAAACACAAAATTATGAGATCCATAGATTCCCGTATTCAAATCCATGCTAGTCCTACAATCAAAGAGATACTTAATAAATATCCTCCATTCATAACAAGGATCATTAATGAAGGCCATCTTAGTAATTTCACAAACACCGCCAGCACTCTCATGGTCTCATTTATTACGATCATTAACTTTTCCCTCTCACAAGTCACAACATCAAAACTAACTCTCTCTCTCTCTCTCTCTCAGGTCCATCGCCATCTCGAAATCTCAGATGTCAGAAAATTCAGTTTCCGTTTCTACCCCTATCGCAGCCTCCACGACCGGCGTGGGGCTGGGCTACGGCATCGCCATCGCCGTGGGCATTCTCGTCCTTGTCTCCTCCATCATGCTCGCCTCCTACCTCTGCGTCCGCATCAAGACCGCCTCCACCAGCAGCGGTCCCGGCCACGTCACCCGCGCCCCCTCCTTCTCCGCGGGCCCCACCGCCGTCCTGGGCCTCGACGGGCCCACCATCGAGTCCTACTACCCCAAGTTCCGCCACGTGTCGACCGCCGCGGCGGCGGCGGGCCCCTGCGCGATCTGCCTAGGGGAGTACCTCGATGGGGAGATGGTGCGGCGCGTTCCCGAGTGCGCGCACTGCTTCCACGAGCGGTGCGTCGACGAGTGGCTGCGGGTGAGCGCCACGTGTCCCGTCTGCAGGAGCTCGCCGGCGTTCACGCCTGTGGGGACGCCGCTGTCGGAGCTGATCCCGCTTGCTGTGCATCCGAGATAACGTCTTGGTCTGTATTTTCCTTTTCCTTTTCCTTTTTTTCGGTTGGCTTTTTATTTTTTATTAAAATTTTGTTTTTTTGAAAAAAAACATTTGGAGGCTCAATGAAAAATGTTGTAAGGTGATGGGTTTTGTATGATTAGATAATAATATATTTTTTTGCTCGAGAATCGAACCGGTAAATTATTTATTTATAGAAGTTATTTTCGTTTGATGATTTTGCTTATTTACGATTACTGCACAGCGAAAATTTATCATAACTCAACTAATTCAGCTCATAACATATTTGAGTAAAGTCGGTTTAACCTAAAAATGTTGTCTGCTAAGATGCTGCTAAAGGTGTAATGAATGCCTGATGTTTTTTCTATGCAATATATGGATGATTAGTATAAATATGTGATTTAATTATGATGTTATTCACATGGAAAAATGACTAGATTTGCAACAGGGTATTTATTTTCGTCCAAAATCACATGGATTTTTATGAAAACTGGCTACCCGCGCCTAGGCAACAGCTCACTAAAAAACCTCTTACATAAGTTTTTTGGAAATTATAATGAATAATAAGCCTTAAAACATCATCCATAATTATATATAATTTCTTTCCTAAAAAATCAACCATCATAATAATTTTAATAAGATAGAATTTCATTTAAAGTGGATGGGATTTGTTGAAATCTAATACCTGACTTTTCTCTTCTTCAGCTATAAAACCGAGCGGTGCTCCCTTACAGTAAAGAGTTACACCGTTGATTGAGATCTTGGAGAATCTTCAATAGGAAGAGCATTAGTCAGTACGTCCAGATAAGCAATAGTTGTTTCCGCCAGTTTGAATTAGAGATTCAAATTCTCAACATTAATCTCTCTTTCTTTAAGACGTAGTTTGTGAAATCTCATTCGTTGGCTCGGCAAAAAAAAGAAGACTAATACAGTTGAAGAAGCTACCGCAGTTAGTAAAGAACGTCCTAATTAATTGAAGTTGATGGAGCAAGCTTTGGTGTTCCTTGATGTTTCCGGGAGGAGGCATATCGACCATATCTTTCATCTTAATTGGGTCAGTTTTATCACATATATGATATGCCACCGTAATTTTCGATGAATCTTTTTTCGGGAAAGCTGCGCACCATTCCACATTGGCAGCTCTTTACTTCCTTGCACTTCTTATTCATCTACTTTGGCCTTTTCAAAAAGCGAATTGGTTGAACTTGAAAATTTACTTATTTAGTGAGTTATCGATTGAATTTGATTCGGTTGAGTGATACCAACTACCCCGTGTTAACTCCCATTTATTTCTTATCGAATTAATCAATCAACTTGACGAAGCAGTGTTATATGTAATAATGCTATAGAAATGTGACAAATTTCTTGTTTGCATTGGGTGACAAAAATGTGAGAATTTTATAGAAATTTAATCTCATGGCATCTTTCCATAAATTTTCATATTAAACCCAATATATATAGCATATTTAATTACGTGAAATAAATTTTATTAGATTCCCTTTTTCTCTCAATATCACTTTCAAATTGGTCCATCCATCATCATAGCTAATTTTGGATCATCTTTTACATATGTTAGGTGCATATATATCTGTCAAGAAAGAGAGAAATAAAGATATGAGTTCAAGCTATCCGAAAGCTATCCGAAGATGTCCGAAAAATCATCTCTCTTTCTTTCTCCCATCCAGATGTATTGGACCGGTATACTAAATAATTTCTCGGCCCACAACATTAATGTTCGGTTGGATTTTAGCTAATTTTCCCTACAAATGTATATAATATAGTCATTTTTACAAAATATTGAGGAAAATGGATTTAAGACTCTAGCTTTGGAAAGTAATAGGTTTAAGTTTCTAGCCCAAAAAAAATGTGAAAAACTTCCTAAACTTAAAGATTCTTGTGTTTTACTCCATATAGTACATTTACCATTCTTTATACCAACACTCACATTTCAAGTAAACTACTGTATTTACCTTTTAAATTACTATTGTTATCTTTTAATGTACTATATTAATCTTCTAAAGTGCTATATTTATATGAAAATAGGTCAAATGCAATAGATATGGTATTTCACTAAAAATGTAACAGTTTCATGTCAAATATAGTATTTTAACATAAATGCAGTGCTTTATAAAATAAATATAGTATTTTGAAAGATAGCTATAGTATTTTAAAAGATAAATGTTATAGTTTGCCTAAAAATGCAATGTTGGCATAAAACAATAGTGAATATACTGTAGAGACTAAAACATAAGAATGTATAAGTTTAAGGAGTTTTTCACAAATTTTTTTCGGTTGGGATCTAAACCTATTGCTTTTCAAACCAAGGGATTTAAATCTATTTTTCTTAAAAATAAATGTACGTGCTGCTGGTGTTTTTAAGATACAAAAGAATTAATAAGTAATAGAGGTTGGGTATGAAAGAATAGACTCTGATATCACCAAGATTAGGGTGGGGATGAGTTAGGTACATACGCCTGCTATTAATAATGATAGCGATGCTTTAGATCACAAAATTTATATTCCTTTATATTAATATATAAATTACTTTCAGCTTGACATTTTCCCCCCTTTTTGCCTTCTATTTTTATTTTTAAGAGAAGTTGCAGGAACACGTGAAATTTGTGAAATTACCAATGTTTGCTTTAGCAATTTAATGACTATCATCATCGTAAAACGTAAATTAACATTATACCCTCTTATACAACTGACCTTAATTTATGGTTGACTATCCTAAATTTAAAAGTAAAAAATACAATCCAAAAATAATCCCCACCCCCCTCCCTCTTTTCTCCCTTTTTCCAATTTCCCTACTGCAAATCAAGAGAAAACCCTAATCGAAGAAATTTAGATGCTTAATGGAAGAAGCAAGAGAAAAACCCCAGTTGAAGAAGGAGAAATAGAGATCGTGGTTCAGGTTAGGGTTATCAATTGGTTTTGAGAAGAAGGAGACGAAAGAAAGTGGGTTGTAGTTAGGGTTCTCAATTGATCTGGATGAAAAAGAAATTAAAAACATGTTTAAATCCTTTATTTTATACTACAAGAGAAAAAATGTCCTAAAAGCATCACATGATTGTCACATGACAATAAAAGAAGGAATATTATAATAGCATATTAACGGTAGGTAGTAAAGTGTTAATGGAAGAAAACGTTGGATCTGCCGGTTTTAGAATCGTAGGTATTTATCTGTCAATTAAATAAAATATCTGGTATTTAAATGCAAATAAGCCAATGTTTTTCTTAGAGAATTAAATTTCATGCATGTATAGTGATATGAAATCTATAGAATATAAAAAATAGCTTGGCATAAATTTAGTAAACGGATATCTCAATAAAAGTCATATTCATTTCATAATGACATTATTCGTGGCACACCCAATGCAATAAAACCGATATTATCAAGCAATAAATATTGCTTATATGAATACATGCATTTGTTCTCAACCAACTTAAAAATTTGGTAACATATTGCCCATAAGTTCTACTCCTCTTCTTTTACCTAGATATTATCATATTGAGGGTTTACAAACTTAAAATGGCCAACAAAATCATCCTCACAACAATTTTTCTTGTGGCATTATTGGCCATGATTTCCAATCAGTCTCCATTTCTTCTCTTTTCTTCTTTATTTATTAATTTGTCTTATCCTATGCTTTATTGGATATATCACAGGAAATAATTCTTTATATTGCAGCAGAACACCGTTTATATTGAAATAGATTTCAATTTATCCTTTTTTTAATGTCACCGAGACAACCTTACAAATTTATTTGTTGATGCCGCCGTAACACTTGCCGAGGGGAACTATGTCAGCCAGATCCGAATTGTAAGCCAATCTACCCCGGTATTTGCTAGGCCTGAGGATCTATTGCATCAATTTAATAAAATAATACCGTAACATATGAGTTAATAAAGTTTTCTTTGCTCTCTTTCAATATGGACTAATTCTACTGATTTAAGACTGATTTATCATATCCGTAATTTTCTAAATTTTTTTAATGGGAAGAAAGATGGACAGGGTCAATCGATGTACGCCGAATAAAATATTTCATCGGACATAAGAAGAGAAGTTACTATACAAAATAAGAATAATTACAAATTCAATTCTTAAATGAGTAAACAAAGTTAATTATAAGGAAGTATCGCATAAATTATATAAATGAATATCTTAAGAAATCTCAATTTCATTAAGAAAGTTATACATGATAACGCATTTGCACTTTTCCATAGAAAGATGCATTTTCTGAATATTCATGGTATCAAAAATGCCAATAGTTTGTCTATATAAAAATATTGCATAAATTCAGTAGATGAATGTATGAAGAAATCTCAAATTCGATCCAAAAGATATACTGGGTAATAATATATATGCATTGAATTTTTCTATACAAAGATGCATTCTCTTATGTTCATGGAATAAAACAATTCAAGAATTTATCTATAAAAGACTCTTTGGGTCCATACTCTTCATACGTACACACATATTCTTACATAGCTAGTGACCAACAAGACCATTCTCATTGCTATTTTCTTCGTTGCATTCTTGGCCATGGCTTCGAGTAAGTTCGAGTTTTTATCTTCTTCTCTCTTTTGATAGTTAGGCATTGCTTTTTTCCACGGTGAGAGGTCGCTTGTTCGATTCTCAAAAAGGTCAGATCCGAAATTTATATTACATCTTTTGGGCTAAATTGCATGGAGCCTCCTTGGATTTGCATCTATAGTAGGCCACCACTCTCCGATTTAAAACCTGCATTTTGATCTCGATTTTAATGACTGACACCTCTTTCTATTTAAAACCTGCACGCTCACTACTGGTTCCATGAGACTTAGACTTCATTGTTCTTTCATACGTACGTGTCTTCTAAATCTTTTGAGTTTTGTGGCCATTGATAATATCTTCATAAATTGTTCTTGTACCGATTTTTTCCTTTGTACGAAACATATATGCAAAGCTATTGTGTGCCATATGTTTAAATTTAATTAATTTTGGGGGCTCAATAGAAAATTATTGTGAGGCTATAGAATTTCACAAATTTTGCTGATATCAACTCCGACCTTTTTTTTATGCAAGGCTTGAATCTATTTCTTTCGTGATAAGATATTTTCGTATAATGTCTTCTTCTTCTTTCCTTCCTAAGAGAGGAACAATACACTTAGGGTTGTGTCCGGATCAGATATATAGCGGATACGTATCTGTATTTGTTTCCTAGCATGGCAATAATACGAATATAGTTCAGCACTAAAAAGTTATCTCTGCACTTGACAATATAGGATACGGATATAAAAAACACATTTAAGAGACGAATATAGATACCGACTAGATATAGATTTGGGTATAAAAAAGATTTAAGATAAAACAAATATGGATATGGAGGGCAATGTGTGTGTGTGTGTGTATAATTAATGCATTTCAAAAATAACTTTAAACACTCTCTTACTAATACAACTACATAAAATATTTAATGGATATAATATGCGAATATTATATGAATAAATAAATATTTCAACAAATATACTGTACATGTTACTGGACTATTTTGCATATTTTAAAACAAAATTGATGAAATGATATCAAAATGTAATTTTAAATGTTATAAATCGGGGCAAATTGTAAAGAACCCTCTGAACAAGTTTTCCTGCTGACAGAAATCATTGGAGATGCAGAGGATCGAACCCTGCTGACAAAAATCATTAATACAGCCACTTAAAATATTTAATGGATATAATATGCATTCAAAATGAATATTATATGAATAAATTTGCATATTTTAAAACAAAATTGATGAAATGATATCAAAAAGTTATAAATCTGGGCAAATTGTAAAAAAACCTCTAAAATCGGGGCAAAATGTAAAGAACCCTCTGAAATTTTTTCCCTGTTGACCAAAGACTCATCGGAGATGCAAGCAAAAATCATTAATACAACCACTTAAAATATTTAATGGATATAATATGCATTCAAAATGAATATTATATGAATAAATTTGCATATTTTAAAACAAAATTGATGAAATGATATCAAAAAGTTATAAATCTGGGCAAATTGTAAAAAACCCTCTAAAATCGGGGCATATTGTAATAGAACCCTCTGAAAAAGTTTTCCTGTTGACCAAAAGACTCATTGGAGATGCAGGGGATCGAACCCTGTACCTCTCGCATGCAAAGCGAGCGCTCTACCATTTGAGCTACATCCCCTTCATGCTGTCTTATTATATTTTTTCCAATTTGAACAATTTCTTACTTCAGCGTCTTCATTAAAAATCGAGAGATTTTTTGACCCAAAATCGAAACAAATTCACGAAAAAAGCAATGGATTTTCAAGTCGTCGTTCTCGCCGGCGGCTCCTCGAAAACCCTAGTCCCTCTCATCTCCAAAGTCACCCAATCTCTCTCTCCTCTCTCTCTCTCTCTCAGCATCTCCATTACAAGCTTCTGATTCATTCTCTTCAACTGCAGGAAGTCTCAAAGCCTTTGCTTCCCGTTGCGAATCGCCCTGTGCTATCCTACGTCCTCGAGCTCCTCGAAGCCAGCGACCTCAAAGACCTCATCGTCGTGAGTCCCCTCCTCATTTTTCATTTAGGGTTTTAGATGAATCAGGGCTTCTAATTTTATTTAATTTTCGAGGAATTGCTCAGGTTGTGGAGGGATCGGATGCTGCTCTTCGAGTTGGCGGATGGATCTCCGGTGCTTATGTTGATCGTCTTCATGTTGAGGTATGGTTCAATTTGCTGATTTGTGATTTTTGTATTGGTGGTTTGTGAGATTATGTTTCGAATATGTTCTTGGGTTTTGGATATAGATCTTTATGTATACAAGAATACACTGGTAATGTTTTCGCATGTTTATTCAAAGTGAAGAAAGCAGAAAAGTGGCGTGGGGGTAACTTTTGGTTTGCCCTTGTAGGGTTGCAGATGAACTGTTTGTTGAAATGTCCAATTGGCACAATAGGTTCCAAAAGAAATAAAAAACTGTTGCCACTCAATAAAAATTCTTGGTGAGTGAAAATGTGCTATTGAAGAAGAATTGTAGCTTGCTTCCATATAAATAACAATAGAATTAGAGCTCTGGAATGTCAAAGTGACATCTGCTCTCCAGTTTAGAATCAAGCACCTGGATCTTACAACATTCGGTAAGTAGTTAGCCATCTTTCGATTCCTTCCGTTAGCTTGCAGAACGGAAGTAAATTCTCTCAGATTAATTAGATGGGGCCTTTCTTTAGGGCTGTTTTTATTACTTTTAGTTGTTGATAGTGAAAGTGCTTACATCTGGCCAAGAGGAAACATTGTTTCGCTCTCTGACACATGATCTTCACAAGTTAACATATATGCGGACATTCATATACAATTATTAGTGTATTGCTACAATTCTCTTCCTCCCTCTTCACGTCACACATGGAAGGCTCTTCCAAGCTTTTTCCCAATCTTGCAAGTAAGCAAACTGGCCCTTAAATGGAATAACAGCAAGGAGAGTTATTAGTGAGATTTTTCCATTCTATTCTGGTTGTTAATTGATCTCCATTGGGCATTGCCAAGGAAATTAAATCATCTATGATCCTATCATGATACTACCTAGGTACAGCACCGTCTCAGGGTGTATCTCTACTGATTTGATAGTTAGCAAGACCAACGCCCTTTTTAAACTATGCCCATGCCTCATAGGTGTGGATGGAACCAGTCATGGTCCTCAAACATGGTTTTCCATGTGGGGACATGGAAAGGATAATTAAGATGTCTTCTGACTTCCATATGAAATTAATGTATGTTATTAGCAGTTTGGTCGGAAACAAGGGTGCTATATTCGGAATATGAAGTGATCT
This sequence comes from Agapanthus africanus, assembly GCA_030015575.1. Taxonomy (NCBI): domain Eukaryota; kingdom Viridiplantae; phylum Streptophyta; class Magnoliopsida; order Asparagales; family Amaryllidaceae; genus Agapanthus; species Agapanthus africanus. Next base: position 114,284,916 of record JASDDO010000028.1, read on the forward strand.
AGCACACTATGGGTAACATAGTCCACTTTTGAGTTTTGATATATGCAGGATAGCTGAAATAGATATGTAGATTGGTGATTGACACTTTTATTATGAAATTATGAGATGCCTAAAGGATATGATGGTCGAACCATATGTCATTAGTTATAACTTATTTCTTTTGAAATATGTTTTTTTGTTAATGGCATTCCAGAGGCTTATAGGTCATATCTCTTCCAGGAGTGAATCATGCGATCAAGTTGTATGCCATTTTTCATAACCTTTTTTAATGTGATCCTTTTGGCTCTTAATTGTATTGTGCTTCAGAGATTAATGTGCTTTCCCATGCAAGTCTTATCGTTTTCCTTGTTCTCGTCTAGACCGTTTCTTTTTTCAATTACCTACACCTATTTGTAGATCTGCACCGGAAATAGTTTATGTTAACTGGACGTTTGCTGCTTGGTTGCATGGGATTCAATTGCATGCTCCAAAGAGTAGGATCACATGCACACCAAAACCTTGATGCCATGGGATCCTCAATCGCTCAATTTTCTTTGGCCAAGAATTTGTACCGAGGAACATACATTTTTACAGTCAATTTGTCATGAGAAGCTTAGTAATATTTATTGAGTTTCGTTTCATAGCTATCCCAACTAAAACCTTGCTGTTGAAGGGTCCTCATTTGCTCGTAGTTTTCTTTGGCCAACTATCTACACCAAGGGATAGACGTTTTTACAGTCAATTTCTCATTAGAATTTAAAAGTTTAGTGATATTTACTGAGTTTTGTTCCATAGCTATTCCAATTTTGATGAATGCATGTGCTAAGTTTTTTTTGGCTAAACTGCACTAAAACACCATGTCCTTTTCAGTCTTTTTTGGTGATATAAAAATTAGAGCAAACTCCATAAATTGATTTTATTGCATTTAAATACCATATGGCATTAATAACTTCTATTGTCGACCATGATACTCTTTGTTAATTGGGAGGAGCAAAAGTGGGCAAAGGAGTCCAAGGAGAGGATGGCTTTGGGGTTGGAGGTCGAGGATGAGCAACGTGAAGGATAAATAGAGAAAATTTGGAAAAATGGGGAAAATATGTGGGATAGCTGATGGTTTTAGGGATTTAAAGATTTTGGGGTAAGGACTGTTAATTTAAATATTTGGAGGTCAGTGATTTAATGATTTAAGATTTGTGGATGTAGAGATTTGAGGATTCATAGATTTAGAGGTTGAGGATCAAGGGATTTAGAGATTTGTGGGTGTTTTGAAAGAATGTGAGGAGATGATGTGGAGGTTCATGACTTCATGATGGCAGGGAGAGGAGCCAGAAGGAGATGAGACGGTGGGAAGGAGAAGAGTGGAGAAGGCTGATGGAGAAAGCCATATAGGAATAAAATGGGGAAATAACATTTTTAGATGAGTCGACAGACGCCAACATACATCAATGTCGTTTTTGCAGCTGGTGTTTTCTAGTACTTTTTCTCTAATAAAAAAGTCCATGGTAGTTATCACAAAAAAACTGACGAGGTTATAGTATTTTTGTGCAATTTAGCCTAGTCTAGACAAAATTTAAAAAGCGAGGCCATGTGAACTGTTAATGGGTTCTCCAGGTTCAAAGGGTGAATACTACTTCATCATGATTCATGATCATATTCACAAAGTATACACAATTGGGGATCATGTGATTTACTTCTGGGTTCCGAACCTTTATATCAGATGGATGTACATTCTATTTCACATGTCAAATGTGCGTCGATGGCAATCACATTCACACAGCTGTTGCTTCGCTGTATATAATACATTGGATTCTTTGAATTCATCATTTTACTCTTCTTGTTGCTGGTGTTTTAATCTTGTTTAATTATTATTTTTTCTGTATCATACGTGCATGCTTGCTGTTCTGAATTTTCTTTAGTAAGCCTGACCGTGAAACTACAGTAAGGGCATTAAAAAGGCCTTTATTGCCATTATCATTGTCACAATCCAACAGTGAAAATTAGTTTAACCTGATGTTTCTAAGTTAATCTTGGATCATCAAGTGTTGATGACTCATAGCATGAGCACGGTTAATCTAAAGCTGAGAACCAGGGAAGCAAAGCATGCTGAGGGATCTTGTTGACCTTGTATATGAAACACAAGTTATTTCTCCAATATGATGTGGTATTCAATAAATCATTATGTGTAACTTCTAACCTATTCTGATCAAGAGATTGAATTATGGATTTTAAATCGTTTCCACTTCCCTAAGTTCTATATCTCAGAATATAGTCATATACAATATAATTCCTTTAAATTATTGCTTGGTTATAAAGTTAGTGATGCTTATCTTAATTTTTTTTGTTTAGGTGGATTTAGAACTAATTTTGTGTTGATTTGATTTTTTATTTTGGTCCTCAATAATGGCACTTACGTTCGTACCGTAGCATAAGCTGGTTTGTTTGTTGCCACAATGAAAAATTATGTTGCACGGATTAGTCATAGAGGAGACATATCCTATTAGATTCTCTTGGAATCATCAAGGATGCTAATGGAACTTCTTTTTGCACATTGTAAAATATAGAGTGTGTTCTAACTGTATAAAACATGTATCATTGGCTTAGACATTAACAACATATGCATCAGCAATAACAACTTTTGTATTCTTCCCTCAGATGTACTAGGATGATAATTGTTTTTGTTATTACGTGTATAGTAAAAAATAATAATAAAAAATAGTGTAACCCAATGGCCCATACACCAAATTTTCTGAAGATTGTGTGTCTGAGAATCCGGCTCGTTTGTGCCCAGTCTTTGAATTCGAATCCATGCTAGATAGATGAAAATCCATTCTTTTGTCCTTTTTGCAGGTGGCTGCAGTCCCAGAGGATATTGGAACTGCTGGTGCATTACGTGCTGTGGCCCATCATCTCACAGCAAATGATGTCCTGGTGAAAAATTTAACGTTCAAAGCTGCAATTACCTAATAATATTAAAATTCTGTTGCAATCAAGTCCATGTTTGTTTTTGTTCTATTTTATTTTAGATAGTGAGTGGTGACCTTGTCTCTGATGTGCCACCTGGCGCTGTGGCAGCCACTCACAGAAGACATGGTGCAGCAGTTACTGCGTTGCTTTGTAATACTCCCGTCAGCGGATCTTCTGAACCTGGATCTTCTGGAGGGAAGGACAAAGCAAAAAAACCGGCCAGGCACAATATCGTGGGGCTGGACCCCACAAGGCAATTCTTGCTACATGTAGCAGCAGGTTTACCTCCTGGACTTGTTTTCTATGTCTAGAGTAGGTATTTTGGTTGCTCATCAAGCTGTTATGTCACTAGGGGCTGAGATCGAGAAAGATATTCGAGTTCAAAAGAGCATACTCCGGGCTGTTGGACAGGTTTGAACATTTTCTGATGCTTGCCATTCTCTTCAAAGAAACTTGATTGTGTCCTTTTCAGTTTACTTCGTCACCCATGATTGCGTTGCTCTGACAAATTCTTCTTCCAATTATAGACGTGGTTTAATCTTCATTTGGGGACTTCATGAGTTTTGCTTTTACATGCAAAAGTTATGAGAAATATCTTCAATGATAACATTTTTTTAAAGACTTGTCTCCAGAAAACTCCCATCAAGTTTCAGCGTATGGCAGAAAACTTCCAAAAGATTTGAAAACTTCAAAAAACTGACGTGACCAACTGTCAACGTTTAACGGTTTTAAAATATGCATATTAAATGACCTTTTAAGCAATTTTAATAATTACAATTAGTTAAATTATTAATTATTAATTAGTAAAATAATTGTTAATTAAACCATAGGGGGTATGCAGCCGGAGGAGATCACCTGCTGCAGCAATGGAAAAGGACGGCTGTGAAGGAGGAAGTCTTGGGTTAGGGCTAGGTTAAATAAAATAAGAAGATGATGAAAGAGGAGGGAGTAGGAGGGAGAAGGAAGATGGGGGTATGATTAGTGAGGAGGAATACAGGACTGAGCTGGTGGAGGAGGGGGAAGAGGGACTTTGTGGTGGAGTTGGAAGGAGGATAGAGATGGTGGAGACTGGGTTGGGTTTGTTATGGAAGATGAAGGAGGAAGAAGAGGAGGGAGTAGGAGGGAGAAGGAAGATGGGGGTATGATTAGTGAGGAGGAATACAGGACTGAGCTGGTGGAGGAGGGGGAAGAGGGACTTTGTGGTGGAGTTGGAAGGAGGATAGAGATGGTGGAGACCGGGTTGGGTTTGTTATGGAAGATGAAGGAGGAAGAAGAGGAGGGTGGAGGTGGTGGAGGACCGGAGGAGATAAACGTTGGAGGTTGAGGTTAGGTTTGTTGGGGAAGGATGAAGAGGAGGAGGGAGATGTAGATTGAGGTTGGGTTTGTTAGGGAAGGAGGAAGAAAAGGAGGACGGTGGAGGGCGGCGGCGGCGCTCTGGCAGCGGTGGCGACGGTGACGGCGATCGGTGGAGGAGTGAAATTAGGATTAGGGTTAGAATTGGAGATGAAGAAGAGGGGTAATTTGGTTTTTTTTTTTGTGAATTTTTTAGATGACGTGGCAACTTAAATGATGTGGCGAAGATGTGGCACCATTAATCATGGTAGGTTTTTGGAGTTTTCAAACCTTTTGGGAGTTTTCTGACAAACGTTGAAACTTGATGTGAGTTTTTTTTTCTGGAGCTGTGCCTTTTTTTAATTTAATTCACACAGATTGACAAGAGCTTAAGAGCATTTATTAAGGGAAAAGAACTTCACATCTAACCTTCATCCCCATTTATCTTACTATGAACATCACATGAGTTTCTTAAGATTAAAAAGTTTTTTAGTCTTGGTGAGGTTTGCAAAAATTCTGGCTGGTTCCAAACTCATGTATCAGCTGCTTTGGTTTCAATCCACATGCTGGCTAAAATGCTCCTTGAGCTATTATCCAGAATGCTAATTAAGTTATTTATATAGATATCTAGTGTCACACCAAAGATGCATCTTATTTTACATGTTTATGGTTATTTAAGTATTGATAGTCATAATTGCATGGATTGGTATACATATATTCTTATTCTTATTTTTCAAAAGATATACATATATTCTTATGATGCTGCGTCTGCATAATACTAATGTGAAGCATCAACTTATTAGCCCTTCAACTCTGATGAATTAACGTGATAAAATTATCTTGAATCTGCAATTTCTGGATGCTTGTTATTATAGCATGCATTCTCGATCTTCAAGGGCTATTCTATGTAAAATTTTCAGCAAAATGTTCATTTTGTTTCAAAGTTTTACCTGTTATGAGATTTGATTGAGAAGCAAACTTTTCTTATGTGGGTGCATGGGCTGATTTAGGCTAGTTCTGGAATAAAGTTGGGTGGACTGGTGTGCCTGCTATGATCTTTTTTATTTGTTTGGGGGGGGGGGGGGAGCAAGAAATTTTAGAAACAGAGTTTAGTGCAGAAATTGGATGGTGAGATATAAAAGTTCCTATCCTTACTCTATGGCCTAAAAACAATTCGTTGAAACTTTAAGAGATTGAATCATTGAAATACCCTTTTTAAATTCAAAACTGTTATGTTTCTTGGAGGTACCTAATTTGGAGGCTATTTCTTTATTTATATGTGAAGCGAACAAAACTGGATCAAAAGTTAGTGATAGGTGTACGAATAAAACTGGATTAAAAGTCAAGTGAGAGGTGTACTGGAGTCCGGAGATCTAAAGATTGCCATGGATGCGATTGGGGAAGATGGAACATGCTAATTTAATTGGAAAATCTGAAAAACAGCAGGAGGAAGCAAGAGATGTATATTTATGGTCCCGGCCTAATGCACACAAGTTTCAGGCCTGCTGCAGTTTAAGAATTAAAAAGAGCAATCCACAATTTTCACTTAATATGGAGCGAAGAGAAGATAATATGATTTTCTTTATCTAAAAGTTAGCTCTGGATGTGAATTAATGATAAAAATTACTTTAAAATGATAAAGCTAGTTTTTAATCTTGTTTCCATTCGCTTTGTTCAATTAAATATTTCTGGGATAATTATTTCATTATTTGAACTAAGTGAATTATAGAAGTTTGTAATACAAGATGGATCCTGACCATTATGTGTTTACAAGCCTAATGGCCTCTTCTTGATCATCATCACTGGTAAAATTTGATCATCCTTATTGGTGATCACAAACAAATGCAAGTTCCCTTGATTGGTGAAATTGTTGCAAGCGTTATTGAATGGTCAGATTCACTACTTTGGTTGATGATGTTTTAGTGTTATGATAAAAGCTGTTATCACCGAAGGCTTCTAATTGCCGCATGTTCTGTCACTCCTTTGTCATGTAGTACCCAGAATAACTGGAAAGAGAATGAAATATTTCAACTGGGATTGAGACTGCATTTGGTTTCTTTATCCTTTCATATATACCTTCATCCACACCAAGTTTCTACTAAACAAAATTATTGGATATGTACAGATGGAAATTCGAGCTGATCTCATGGATGCCCATATGTATTGCTTTAAAAGGTTTGACACTGTTGCCTGTCTTTGACCATCCCTTTTTGTGTTTCTTATGCTTCTATTTCTTTCACACCTACACTTATTATCACCGCAAGATACTCTGTTTGCATATGCTTCTAATAAATTTCTAATGAATATTGTTTAACAGGTCTATTTTGCAGGAGGTTTTGGATCAAAAGGATACATTTCATAGTATTAGACATGACGTGCTGCCATATCTTGTTAAGACTCAACTGGTAGGCTAAGTGATATCCTTGTTATGATTCATATTTAAATTCGCTATCCGAAATAATTGACTCCTTAGGTTGTCACAGAAATCTAACGTATCTACTAATGGAGGACATAATGGAGAAGAAGTCTGGAACGGCACTCTTTCTTCTCAGAACAAATTAATATGGCTCTCTCAACACCGAGAAATTGCTCCCTCTGCTTTTCAGGAAAATGTTTTAGCTCCTAATGGAACGATTTCTGTTCAAAGAACACATAAATGCTGTGTTTATATTGCCAACAAAAGCAAGTACTGTGCTCGTCTAAACTCTATCCAAGCTTTTAGTGACATCAATCGTGATGTAAGATGCACACATCTCATGCATTCATTTTCTTCTTCTCCTCCTCCTTTGATTTTCTTGGCATTTACTGTTATTGCCTAAATACAGGTTGTAGGAGAGGCTAGCCACCTTTCTGGTTATTCTTTCTCTGCACAAAACAATATTGTTCATCCATCAGCTGAGCTTGGATCTAAAACTACTGTGAGCAAACCATTATTGTTTTTATTTATTTTTAAACTGAGTAATATGTGTCTGATATTATAATTGAACTTTTTGACTTTTGGTGAGCTTTTATAATTTGAATTTGAATCTCATTAGATGAGATTGATCGAAAAAAGATCCAGAGTGCATGCTCTTTTTTAGTTATTATATCTACTCCATGAAAATGATACTTGTTGCACATGCGTTATTAACAGAATGGGCCCTGTTCATTCATTTCTCACCTTTTTTAGTAGATATCATCCATTGGTATGGACCATACATGTTGACATGCATAAAAGAATTTTCAATCAGCTTCTTTGTGACTTTCTTTTTTCTCTTACCACTTCACTTTCAATTTACTTGCAATTACTGATGCTGTTTTGAAATATTTCATGTTCTAAAGATTTTTTTTAATGTAAGCATTTCACTAATCATTCATCATGTATGTAATCCTTTCTTCATGGCATGCTACCATGTATTTAATTGGTTTAGTTGCCCCCCTTGTCTCTCTCCTCTCTCTCTCTCTCAATATATTTCTCTCTACCACCTGACATGTCTAAATCATTATCATATCAATGTTTTAGGTTGGGCCACAATGCATGCTTGCAGAAGGTTCAAAATTGGGTGACAAATGTAGTGTGAAACGATCTGTCATTGGTCGCCACTGCAGAATTGGTTCGAATGTGAAGGTAACACACCTATGCATGATGGGAAAATGGAACTTTTATTTTGTTTTGTTTTGTTTGTTTTCTTTTGTCTATTAATGCTGATCTTAGCTCCTAATACTGTTAAATCTTTTCTAGCTTTTGTCCATAAACTGTTGTCATAGTAGTTATATTCATCGTTATCTTACTCTTAACAAATTTCTATGAAATTGCAGATTGTTAATTCTGTGGTGATGAACCATGTCACTGTAGATGATGGGTGTTTGATTCAAGGTTCTGTAGTTTGCAGCAATGTGCAGCTTCAAGAACGTGTTGTTTTAAAAGACTGCCAGGTTCTCCTCCCTTCTCACTCCCTACCTCTCTCTCCTTCTCTCTGTGCGTGCGCCCGCGCGTGCCTGCCTCACTCAAACAGCCCTTAACCTCAACTAAAAAGACGCTGATTATGACTTGAATGTCTTGATGTGCCAGTCTACCGTCGAAATAGTATGGATATTACTTGATTTTTGTTGCAATTCCATTTCTGCGGCTCCAGTTTGTAGGATACTCCTTTTCTTTTCTTTTATTCTTCTTTTTATCGGGTAAAAAAAAAACCTCACATTTTTTCTTAGTAATTCAATTTTTTTGAGTGGTATGGGGTTCCTCATGTCTACTTGAAAGGTTTTGCATCGGTCCTGTAGACGTCTCTTACTCTCTTACATGAACTAGCATTTTTTTTATACCATTCAAATTTTTGCTTTTATGAAGTTTTGTTTTAGCCACAATTGCTAGAAAATAGTACTTAACCTGAGAAGTAGAAACTACATCAAATAATTATTTTAGAATTATTTAAAGGCTTAATTCCAAAAAACTACCAAATATTTTGGTCTAATTACGAGAAACTACCAAATTATTATTAAATACACAAGAAACTATCACGAAACTTTCAAAAACTACCATAAATAAGGTGCCACGTCAGCAATAATTGCAAGAAACTACTGCAAAATTTTCAAAGTATAATAGTTTCTTGTAGTTTTTGAAAGAATATGGTAGTTTCTTGTAACCGAGGCAAAGAATTTGGTAGCTTTTTTGGAATTAAGCCTTGTTTAAATGATCAAAACTTGTAAGTAATAGAAGACTAGAATCATGAATGGGCTAACTGCTAAGCAAGTACTTCATTATTGTTACAACTATAATTAGAACATCAAGACAGCAAACTTACTCTGTAAATTATTATAAAAAACAGTCTTTTGAGCGAAATGAAATTGTTGCCTAAATTATTGTAGGGAACAAAGTATTTTGGAGATCCCCCCTCCCTATTTTCTTTTGTTTCCTTTGCTGTTTTGAATTGGCATCTCTTAAGATTGTTTAATTGTTGTGTTCTTGACCTCTATTTTCTCTCTTCCACCAGGTCGGGCCAGGTTATGTTATTACACCAGGAAGTGAGCACAAGTCGGAATCTTTAGCAAGAAAGTAGTGCTTGTAAGTGGTTCTCTGTTCTCTATTAAAGCTTGCATGCTTATAATACAATTTAAATAATTTTACTGAATTGAAAATTGTCAAATTTTTATATTATTTTTTCCCAATTATGTAGGATCAGGTTATGTCAGTACATCAGGAAGATTTTTTTTTTGCGAGGTAGCATTGTTTGTCAGTTTTTTCAGTTTCTTTTACTGCTGATTTACATATGCTTAATAGTTCAACCTAATCTTGTGGAGTGCACCATATTCATGAATGAATTGGAAAAGAAAACAACCCTATGTTTCATTTCTTTATCCATCTTTTTCTAGGCAATGACTGGATTTTTGTTTCTCATATTTTTTTTCCTGTCTGATGTGGCTTTTGTGCGTGCATGTGTACGTGCGTGTGTTATTCATTGCGTGCATGTGTTATTCTTTTATCTGTGTCAATTGGTAGAAGACAGAAGAAAGTAATGTGCTTCTATGTCCGCTGATTTTTAATCATAAACTTAACCATGGACATCATACTACTTTCATATTCATCTATAAATGTTAAATGTGCGAATAGCAATTTGTGATACTCATACAAGCTGACTGCAACCTACAAAGAAGTTAGAGGCAATTCTCAGTCTTTTCTTGACTCCATTCTTCTTTCATTTTTAAAATTTTCTTTCATTTTAAAAAGTTTATTGATGTTTTGACTTATAGTCTGATTCTTTTCCACAATAAGTTCATATTTTCTCGGTAGTGTAATACACTGCAATGTTCGCTGAATCTCATCTGTAACTTTTTTTTGCAGGTTGATATTTTAGAGCATTAATTTAGGGTTCTTACAATTGATGATTTTCGGTGGGACTCTGGAGATTTCTTGTTTAGCATATTCAAAAAGTTGCATGTTCAATTTTTTAGTGAGTAGGAGGTGGAGTGAGGATTATGGTCGGATTATGGTCTACAAGACTACAACTGCTATAACATATCTTGTTTGTTATTTCATCACCAAGATTTTTCCTCCGCTGCTCATATCAGTTATGCAGGTTTCAAATTTGATTGCTGCATGTAAACGGAAAACCATCTAGTTTTTGTTCTCCCTCCATAGCTTGTAAAAGTTTTTGGGATAGCTGATGTTACCATGTTAAACAGCGTGACATTCAATTTGCATGCTGGAGCTTGGATGTTTACTAGAATATGATTAGCACTTTGATGCACACCACAAATTCTATATAACACAGGAACATTTACGTTGTACCAAACAAGGGAGTGCTAATTTCTCAAAAAGTGCTAATTATTGCATGCAAGACATCGTAAAATTATTTAGAAGCTTCTACCTGAAGAATGTAATTTTGATGGGCATGGTGCCTCCTGAAGATCGCAACATTGTAATTTTGATGGGCATGGTGCCTAGGTCGTTCAGACTTTTTGATTAGAGACTTGCGGTCAATATGCAAGATTATTCTTTTGCATCAACATGCGAGATTATTCTTTTGCGCGTTATATTATGCATCGAGGAATATTAGTTTGTTTTTTTCTTCTCATTTATCTTTTCCATTGCCAAAACAGTGAAGCATCAACAAGCAAAATACAAGCAGCTATTGCACAATACCCTCTATAGACTAGCCAAATCAGCCTTCGCTCACCCCAACAAGTGTCTTTCTTCAAATTGTGATCATCAAATCAAATTTTAGTTTTAGCAATGGCCGATCTAATCTGTTGTACAATGTCAAGTTGTTTCCAAGCATATTTACAGCATCAAACGGATTAGATTTGATAGACCGTGTAATGATTTGCCTTTTAAGGAGCCGCTGGCGGTTTAGAATGAAATAGGCAGAGTTCAGAGATAACATATATAACAAATCTGATAGTATACTCGTTTATCCACAAAAAAAGAAATGTTCGATGTTAAACCCTTAAATGTTTACATGCCAAAATTCGCATTAAATTTTAGAGTTCGTATATTTTGTGTCATCAATTTTTCTAGAGACCTTATATGTGAACCAGCATCAGCCAAAAACTGAATAATTTGAATAACATAGTTGGAAATTAGTATTAAGAGATTTATCCATCACCGAGTCTAGTATTCACCAATATTAAAAAAAATTGGCATGATCAGATAAAATCAATGCCTTATTGACGAAGGAATGGAAGGAAGCAGGCTTGTCTGCTTTCTCAAGTTTGGGCCTCCCCGATCAGCTATATCTTCTCTCACACTGCCATAGAATCACCATTAATATGAACTTAGACAACTAGTATTTTGCACATGCGCACATACATATTTATGTTAAACTCAAAGAAGCGAGTTTGAGCATTTTTTTGGGTTACTTATAGAAATTCAAAAAATATATTTAAAGATTTCACAACATTCAATCCATTAGAAAATTATAAACTTTGAACATTGTTATTATTTGATTATACCTATCTCTCTTGCCACATTTTAGATTAAGGATCAAATTGGAATCAATTTAACATTTCAATTTGAGCCCGCCTCCCCTTTTGAGTCGTTCTAAATTGCAGAGGTTTTGGTAGCACTATTGCATACCTTAGCCATTCCCTAGTTTCCTTTGCATGCCTTTAGACTGCCTTGTAGAGGCGATCGAGGTTATATAACACCAATCCAAACATACATTGAGCATCTTCTTCCTATAATATCACATATTGTCAGCTAATCAAATAAAATGGGTATTGTAATAGAGCAAAGGTTGCTATTGTCCAAAGATAGGCTTACCCAAGAAACATCACCTTGATGTATGCTTTTAATCGCTAATAAATAAAGGATATATTTTGAATCTTGAATTTTACTCTTCTTCATTGTAGGTTAACTAAAGCAGGCGGTGAGCGGGTGTGGTGGTTATGCATCGAAACTCAGTGAAAGGATATTTTCAAGCAAAACAGTAATTACTGTCATATTGTTCATACGCTAAAGTATGGATCATGAGCAAGAAAAAAAATATAATTTGAGAAATGGTGGTAGAAGTTGTTCAGGGTTTCAGAAACTTCAATTATCCATCAAAATTATCAAAAGCTTTGCGCATAAACAACAACAAGAAGAAAGCCTTCATCCCAAATATTTCCCCAAATATTTCCCAAATATTTAGGGTCCTCTACATGTACCTTTTTCGCATTCTCATTATTTACATGGAAAACTAGCACTAGGCTGAATCATTTTCATTTAGATCGACCAGCGGCTTTTGAAGCTTCTACAATTATGATCTTATCTGATCTCTCTTTAACATGTTTAAACCATCTCAATTGATTCTCCGAAATTTACCACATTTGAAACCTAGCTCTAATTTATTATACACACTCATTTCCTAACCTTTATTTACCTCACTTGGAACCTACCTCTTAACTTTTACATATACATTCATTTCCTTGCCACTCGTCTATTTTAACATTTTCATTTCAATTATACTTATTTTTCGAGCAATTCTTAATTGCCCAATATTCTGATATACAAAACATATAGAGTAAAACAAATTTCCTTGCAAAATTTTTCTTTACTTTCTTGAACATACTATATAAGAAAGCTAATATGAGGAAATATCCATCATCTCGCCTGAACTTGAGTGGAAAAATTGTTTGCTCCCCACCAATATTTATCACTTTTTTCAATCCCGTACAACTAGGCTTATATGATGAAAAATTCTGATCGTCCACCATCTTTAAAACCATTTTCAATTTTTCTCACAAGTATTTACCGGTAAAATATTTTAAAAAATCATGATTTTTTTGTGATATGATATGCAAAATATTGAAAAATCGGAAAAAACATAAAAAATTTAGAGTTAAAAATTTTGCGATTTTCGTTTGGCATAGCAAATTTTTTCCGTAAAACCAACGGAAACCAGAAGATTGACATTTTCGAAAAATTCATTATTTTCATGTGCCTTACATAGCATATAAGATATTAGATTTTGAAGGTAACATGAAATTTTAAGATTTTGACATTTCAACATGCATAATATTGGAAAAACGGAAGACAACTGAAAATTTTGATAATTTCGAAATTGTGATTTCCATGTGCTATTACATTTAAATATTAAAAAAACAAAAGAAAACATAAAATATTGAGAATTTTGATAATATTGAAAAACCAAAAATTGAAAAACCAAAAACCAAAAGAAACAGATTATTCTTAAGATTTTTGAATATATTTGCGATTTTCGTATGCTATAACAAGCAAAATATTGAAAAACCAAAAACACAGGAAATTTTACGATTTTTGAAAATTTCACCATTTTCGTGTTTCATGTCATGCAAATTATTAGAAATTTGAAGAAAACAAAAAAAATTATGATTTTTGTGTGTTACCAGAGGTTCTCAGCCGCCCAATGTCTCAATCACTCGGACCAAATTTTTTTGTTCTGTTAGGTTCTTAGTATCAATCGACGTCCTTCTTTTACTTTCATAGTTTTTTTGTCTCCTTGTTACGTGGAACTTCTCCAAAATATGAGAAATAATATTAGAAAACCGAAAATTCTGATATTTTGAAATTTCATGATTTTCATGTGCTAGATAGTGAAAACGGAAAATTTTATGATTTTTGAAATATTTTAATTTTCATGCTCTATAAGAAACAAAATATTCAAAACGGAAGAAAACAAAATATTTTGATATTTTTGAAAAGTTTGCAATGTAAAATATTTAAAACCGAATAAAACAAAATTTCAAAGATTTTATAAAATTTCTCAATTTTCATGTGCTACAATAGCATGCAAAATATTAACGATTTGAAAATAGAATTTTTTTGAATTTTAAAAAATCACGATTTTGATGTGCAGTAGGCAAAATATTAAAAAACAAAAGAAAACAGTAAAGTTTGAAATTTTTTAACATTACGCAATTTATATGTTGTAACGTGCAAAATATTGTAAATTTGAAGAAAACAAATAATTTTAGGATTTTTGTAAATTTCACAATTGTCATGTGCATACAAAATATTGAAAAACCGAAGAAAAGATAAAAACTTCAGATTAAAAAAAAATTAGGAGCTTCATGTGCTATACCCTATAGCATGCATAATTTTGAAATAAGAAATAAAATCAAAATATTGAGATTTTTTGAAAAATTTACGATTTTCGTGTGCTATAAGAATAAATATTGAAAAACCGAAGAAAACATTTTGAAAGTTCAACAAGCAAAATATTGAAAAGCCAAAGAACATATAAATTTTGAAATTTTAAAAATTACACCATATTCTTGAGCTATAGCGTGCAGAATGTTGAAAATTAAAGAAAACAAAAAAAATTAGGATTTTTGCACGTTTAGTTATTCTCGTGTGTTATAACTAGCAAAATATTGAAAAACTGAAGAAAAAAAGAAGATTTTGAGATTTTAAAAATTCCGCGATTTTCATATGTCATATAACAAGGAAAATATTGAAAAGCTAGAGAAAAATCCCGAAGTATTTATAAGTAAATCCTTCATATATTTATACATATCAAGTTCATAAATATGAGATATCATAACTTTACAAATCATATAATAATAAACTTTCTTAAGCTAATATGATTTTTCTTGACTTTGTATTTATCACTAATACATTGCCTGGTGCCCTCGCTAATTTTTTAGTGGAAAGCTAATAAAACAAAATGCATGATCTTTTGCTTTCCAACTTTGTCCCTAATATGTTGCTCCATTCCAACTTTGTCCCACAAACTTTGCCTTATTGATTTGCTTCATATGGCAGCACATGCATCCTTAATCTTATCCCATATTTTGGCCTTGAGATCTGGGTTAAATGGAAGCACATGCAAGAGGTTTTTTTATCTTTTCAAAATTATATTTCTTAGGAACTTGGTTATAATTCTTCAAAGAAATTTCCTTGCATTTATGGAACCACACAAGGTTGTATGAAGAAAACGCACTATATTATCAAAAAGAAAAACTAGTTAAGCATCTATTTATAGAAATGAAGAGTGCCAATAAAAAGGTCTTTTTAGTTTATGCATATTCTTAGAATATGCATAAGTTAAAAGAAAAAATGAATTGAGCTTGCAATAAGGAACAACATGCATTCTTTTGCACAAGCTTCTATTGGGGTTAAAAATTACATCCCATTGCAAAAATTAAAAATCAAAATCAAAATCAAAGTCAACGTCAAAATGGATCCGGATCTGACCCCAAGCAACTAAGCTCACGCCCAAACCGACTCAAACCCAAGTGAAGCCGGCCGGCCATTGACGGAGAGAAGAAAAGATTATGCAATAAATAAATTTAATGTATTTTTTAATGAATAAATGTAAAGAAATAGACAAAAATCTAATATTGTAAAGCCCAAGGGCCTAAATGAAAAGTGTAGAAATTATATAAGACTATCAAGATGAGAAACAGTAACAATTTTGATTCCCCAAATATTTTAGGGTTTTAAGGCGCCTCTCATTCTCGCTCTCTCCCCCTTCAAGGTTCTTCTTCTCCTTCCTTGAAGAAAATCTTCTCTTCTTTCTTTTCTTAAACAGTGAAAATATTTAAATCCCTAACACACACACAGTGAAAATATTTAAATCCCTATGTGTGTGTGTGTGTGTGTATATATATATATATATATATATATAAGAATCAAGATTTTGCCCTAGAGATCCAGAGCCTAGAAGCAGCACAAGAAGAGGAAGAAAGAGATTTTACTCTTTTAATTTTATTCAAGATTCAAACACAAGAATCTGAAGATTCAAGAAGACGTTCCGTGAACCCAATCGGAGAAGGTTGCGGGTGATCTTATCAAAGGGAAAGCCTTCGGGCTTTTTCTTTGGGGGAACACTCGGAAATGCAGATTTCGATCCGTATTTTCCTTCGGTGGTTCAAGAATGCGGATTTCGATCCGTATTTCCCTCGGAATGCGGGTATATTTCCCTTTTGGTGGGTGCGGATTTTTCCATACTACATCCGTTAATACAATAAATTGCACAGTTATACCGTCAAAATTTCGTCGAATCCCGCGCACTTAATCTTGTTTAAAAAACTAACAATCAAAATAAAATAAATAAATAAAACTACTTGGAAGCCGGGGGGAACATTCGACCGGAATGAATCCACCCCATTTTTTACATTGCTTCGGGTCCTTCACTACTGAGGGGGAGGTCCCTCGCCCCGCGGGAACCCATCTCCCAAAGGGGAAAGTCCTCGAGTCTTCGAGTACCCTTTCCCTAAAAAGGGAGGTCCTGGGGACCCCTTCCCCCTAAAGGATAAGGTTCCTAACAGCAGGGACCCCTCCCCCAAAAAGGGAGGTCCCCAAGTCTTCGGGGACCCTTCTCCCAAAAGAGGAGGTCCCCAACCGAAGGGAACCTCCCCCCCTCCTTCGGGGACCCATTTCGGGGGTCTTCGCTTCGGGGACCCCCAAAAGGAAAGTCCCCGTCGTTTTAGGAGACGACGCGTCGTTTTATAAAAATAAAATAAAATATATAAATAAAACATAACCAAACAAAAATAAAAATGAAATAAACACGTTTTCATCTATTTTTCCAAACACACCTTGTAGGGTGTTTTTCGCCACCCCATTGAGATGGGAATACGCGTTGCTTGTCAGGCATAATATAAATTTCTTCTGCCTAGAGTAGGCCGGGGTTTATTGATTGTGCAGATTCGAATCTCCGGCAGCCGCGGACTAAGCTGTCGTTAATTACCCTCGCTTTTGGAGCGAGAGAATCTCCGATTGAAGAATACAACCGGTCATGCGAACTCAATGTGCAGTGTGCGTATATTATGTTTTGGACATATCGGGGGACTCGCAGAGTTTTCGGGGATCCCGCTATCCGGATAGCGGGCTGGGGTCAAGAGGGTTAGCAGCCCCCTTGCGGAGTGCGGGGAACCGTCCCGTTAGAAATTTTTTCTTATGAAGAATGTATTTTTAGTATGGAGCGGGAGGGAAAAGAGGGGTGAGGAGCGTCCTAAGGATGTGTGAGTGGCGCGTGGGCGCAGGACGCCAGTGGGTCACGTGAGTGGCGTGTGGCCGCTAACGAGTCACGTGCCGGACGTGTGGGCACTGGACACCAGCGGGTCACGTGCCGAACGCTTGGGCTAAAAACACCAGCAGAAAAAAAAGGCTTTGTCTCTGGGTTGGGAGTTGAACTCCTAAACGGGAATTGGGTGCAGATTTGGAGTTAAACTCCTAAAAGATCTGGATTTGGAGTTAAACTCCTTTGAGAATTTGGATCTTGGAGTTGAACTCCTCAAAGATCTTCGGGGATGATCAAAGGGGACCCTTTTGTTCTCCTTTGAGCCTTGGATCTTCCCAAAATGAAATTTTTGGTAGTGGGTCTTCTTCCTCCTCCTATCTTTTTGTTGGATCCTGGAGAAAAAGGGAGGTGGGATTAAAAATCTCCTTTTTAGGAATTTGATGGGAGATCTGAACTCCCCTTCGAGGGTTTTATAGTGAAACTTTATTTAGTTTTGAGGAAAAGAGAGCTAAGCTCTTGATTTAATTGAAAATGAAAAGAAAAAGAGAGAACTTGAGAGAGAAGAGATGGAGGCACAAACCCTAGAGATTTTGTGGTGAATGAATATGCTTCATTTCATCATAATGTTGCCTTATATATGTTGGGGTAAAAATTTACACCCCGGTTGACCAAGTCAAAATCAAAGTCAACCCCAAGCCAAGTGGGCCCAAGCCCAGACCCAGTGGGCCCATGCCCGAGTCGAGCCCGAACATGAAGCGGCCGGCCTCCTCCACGCCAAGATAAAATTTTTGTAATAAATAATCTTGTTGCATTTTCTTTTATTTTATTTTATGGATAAATGTAAGAAAATGGGCATAAAACCAAATTTTTGTAAAGCCCATGGCTTATGTGCAAAAAGAAATGGCACATGAGCCATGAAATAGGCAAAATGCCATTTTCTGAAGCCCAAGGGGCTATGTGTAAAATGTATGGCCTATAAAGGCAAAGATAATGAAAATATCTTATAACTTTTTCTCTCTCCAAAAAAAGTTTCAGAGCTGAGCTCTTTCCTCCTTCTTCAAGGTTCCAAAACCTTCTTCTTTCTTTTGAATTAAATCAAGAGTTTTACTCTTCCTTTTTCAAAACTAAATAGTTTTCCACCACAAAACCCACAAAGGGGAACTTGGATCTGTCATCAGATCTTAAAAAGGAGGGATTTTGAGATTTCACATCTCTTGATCTTCAAGATCCAGCAAGCGACAGGAGGAAGAAGAAGAACCACTTCCATTAAACCTAAAACACATTCAGGAGCCCGACTCCTCTCTGATTTCTCCTTTGAGAAATCCCTTTTTTCAGGCTAAAAGCCTCTTGTGCCTCTCCGGCGCGCAGCGCAAGTGCGCAAGGCGCCAGCGTGCCGACACGTGGCGCGCGCGCTTGCGTACCTGCGCGCTTGCGCAAGCGCGCAAGGCGTCCGCGTGCCGACACGTGGCGCGCGCGCTTGCGCACCTGCGCAAGTGCGCAAGGCGTCCGTGTGCCGACACGTGGCGCGCGCTTGCGCACCTGCACGCTTGCGCAAGTGCGCAAGGCGCCCGCGTGCCGACACGTGGCGCGCGCGCGCGCGCTGAGCGCACAGCACCTAAGCGCACAGCGCCCAAAATGCTGTCCCACGCATCCCTTGGATGCCTTTTCCCCCTCTTTTTATGTATATACATATACATATACATATGTATACAAATTCACTCATATACATACTCCGTCACATTCTCCGCCACATTCTCCCCCTCCAAAAAAATTTTCGGGCCGGGGCACTGCCCCGAACCCCGCAAGGGGGCTGCTAGCCCCCTTGACCCCCAGCCCGCTATCCGGGTAGCGGGACCCCCGTAAAAACTCTGCGTGGCTCCCGATATATCCAAAACCCCCTTTCAAAACAAAACACACGCACACTGCACATTGAGTTCGCATGACCAATTTAACTCGTTAATCGGAGGTTCCCTCGCCCTAAAGGCGGGGGGTAATTAACGGCAGCTTAGTCCGCGGCTGCCGGAGATTCGGATCCCCACAATCATTAAACCCCCGCCTGCCCTAGGCAGGGGGAATCTGTAGTACGCCTGACAAGCGCTCGCGTATTCCCATCTCACTGGGGTGAAGAAAAACACCCTACAGATTCTGGCATGCCCGGTGGGACCAATCTCTCCTCCCATATTTCGGGTTAAACGTTTATACGAACTCAATCAATATACATATCGATTGCCTATACTGAAATGATGTTTTTTTCCATGCAGCAATCAACCTTCAACGACAATGTCTTCCCAGACGAATTCAACTTCCAAAGCAACCCCGATTCCGTACGTGGTCAAGATCAACGCTCGTGTGGTTCTCCCCGCAAGCCTCAGTCGACAATGGGAGGAACCGCCCCGCCAGTTTGGCTCTGTCATCATCTACCCTGCCGGAAGCGCTCATCTGGCAGAGATCCCAGCGGAACAGGTGGCCAAGCCGGTTTCAAGGGGCAAGAGGCCGAATGTCGTGATCGCCAAGGCACCACAACCGAAACTTAAGATGGTGTCTGAACGAGTCCCTGGCGCTCTAGCTGGGGGCAAGACTTCCGATGTGAAGGGCAACATTAAAAGTTGCGGACGAGCTCAGGCGATGACTCCAACAAATGCACAATCGGGCGTATCTCCAAGGCCCTCCATCAACCGGTATGCGGCGTCTTCCCAAAAAGCCGAAGTCTGCAAGGTGCTTAGAACAGAAAAGTTAAGGCAGAAGCGGCTCAGGTATCGAGCCAACAAAAGGGCCAAGGCTTCGGCCAAATGGAATCGTGTGAAGTTCCAAGTGCAGGGTTTCCCCGCGACGACGGCTGAGTCGGACGTAAGAATCAGCAATTCCTTCGAGCCTCTAAAGTGGGTTCAGAACAATGCCATGACCGCCAGAATCAAGAAGACAGCGGTCCGAACAGTGCCGCAAAGAGACGTGTCCCGGCCCCAACAGAAAAAGTATGACACTGTCTCATCAAGAGTCTATGAAGCACTCTGTGCCGCACGAAAGCAGCGGGGAAAACCCAGAAAAGAAGCGCCAGCACCATTCAAGAAACTGGTTAAGCCAGACGCCTTCAATCGACTACCAGCTACCGAAATAAGGGGGTCAAGACAGCGATCCACGAAATCAACTGCCAATGATAGAAAGACGGCCGGATATATCATCCATACGGTCTATATGGCGGGCGGGCGTCCCAGCGACAACCTTCGCAGCAAAAGCAAGGACGGGGCCACCACATCCCAAGCCCAATCTAGCCTGAATGTGGTTGCCGCCGCCCAAGAACAGCCGCCCCTGCTGGATGAAGAAAACCCTCTCGATGAGGATGATAGGCAGAAAGACCCCTCGGTCCATGCAGAGTCAAGCTCGGACAGCGAGGAAGAGCCGACTTTCCGCCCCAGGACTGCGGAACAAGAGCTGCTTCAAGAGCTTCGAAAACAGCTCAGGAGCAAAGATAAAGAGATGGCCAAGCTCTATTCGAAGATTGATGACTTAACGAATGTGGTGATGCAGCTTACGGCTCAAATTGCTCGAGCGCCTCCTAATCAAGCGCAAGCCGCTACTAATCAGCCGGGTGAGGACAATCCGAGGCAGCCAATGCCTGTTCCTTTGGGACCAAGACTGGTCGAGCCAAATGAAAGCCGGCTACATTCCGCTTCTGGGGACGCCTTGGCCCCAGATAGCACCATCCCGCTAACACAGGATCGGATAATGGATTTGGTCACCAGCAAGGTTAAAACATTGGTGGCCGAAGCTGAAGCTCAGAAAGAAATCGGCAGTAGTGGGCGGCCATATCCCGCGCAGTACGATCTGATTGAGTTCCCAAGCGGCTACGTCATTCCTAAGTTCGGAAGATTTGATGGAACGGGGAATGCAAACCAGCACGTCGCCCACTTCAAAGCATCGTGCGGAAATACAGGGGGCAATGACGCGCTCCTTCTTCGTCAGTTTGTCAACAGCCTGACCGGCGTCGCCTTCGACTGGTATGCGAGTATACCGGACGGGTCCGTCATTACCTTTGCCCAAATGGAGTCCCTGTTTCGGCAAAGGTTCATGAGTGTCAGTGATAAAATCTCCATTGCCGACCTTATGAGGACTAAGCCGGGGAAGAATGAAAGCAACACCGACTTTATCGCCCGATGGCGTAATCTCACAGTCAAATGCGAACCGCCGCTGGAGCAGGACCAGTCCGTCAGCCTTCTCATTGGGAACCTCAGCAATTGGATGGTCCCATTCTTGTGTACAGCGGGCCTCAAGACATTTCAGGAGCTAACCAAGAAAGTTCAAATGCTAGAACGCTCGAAGCAAGAGTCCCCGCCGGACTCTCAGAGAGACAAAACCTGGAAAAGCAAGCGGGACGACAACCGTAGAAGCGGGAGTTCCAGCAGTACCAATGTCTTCAATGCGTCCGACAATGAAGAAAAGCGAAGGGCGGGCGAATCCAAAACCAACCGGTCGCGAAAGCCATTGCTGGGAGGAGATGGGCCTTCCCTAGAGGAGAAAAAGAACAAGGTTTACTCTTTCAGAAGGGACAAGGTCCGCAAGATATTTAAAGATGCCTTGAACAACGGCTTACAATTGCCGGAGTCGAAAAGACCCCAAGAAGCAAAAATGACCGACAATCCTCTGTATTGCCCGTACCACCGAGTAGTGAGCCATGCGATCGAGGATTGCTATATCTTCAAAGACTGGGTCGAGAAGCAGTACAAGGCTGGAGAGATCGAGCTATCCAAAAGCGTGTTGGTGAATAATCAAGTTGCAACCACCAACTTTATACAGACAGAAACTGAAGCCTTCTGGGAGCAGACAGTCGAACCCGCTACCCTGAGAAATGAAACGGACTCGCCGCAGCCTCCATGGGGTACGCACATATCTAATAAGACGAAGAAGATGATAAAGCTACTTCGGAAAGAACCCAGGATGGAATGGGAAGAACAGAAGAAGCCTACTACTCCAGCTGCCAATGCGGCTCCATCAGGCTCAAAATCCAAGAAGCTCAAGAAGAAGAAAAGTGAAGCTCGGCACGAAAAAGAGTCTGCAGGGAGATCGACCATTCAAAAATATATCGATTCCCTCGAAGAATATGAACAAAAGGAAAGAACATTGATTCAATTGAAGGAGTTCTTCCCTGTACAAACGGCTGAAATTCTGGAGGAGTTAGAAGAAGACTCCAATGAAGAGATCCCAGTAGTGACCTGCTATGCCATCCATCTTGGCAGCGACTCCGAGGATGATCTCTATTTTCCCGAAGAGGACGAGGAGCTCACCACAAAGGCCAATCAAATCCAGCTCAGAAGCGATAGAGCTCTACCGCAAAATCAGGGCAACGCCCCAAAAGGGAAGGAAAAACAAGTCGCTAATGAAGAAAATGGCAGAGAACCAGCTGATGAAAACACAAATCCTTCCTCGGTGGACTATAATGTCTTGGCACATCTCCGGAAGCTTCCATCTCTCCTGAGCATCTACGACGCCTTGGTCCTATCTAAGGAGCTTAGAGACGTTCTCATTCACGCTCTACAAAACCCCGAGCGGTATCAGGCTCACTTTGCGGAAATTAATATGAAAGAAGCCCAGCACGCTTTGCATGCCGCCGCAGTCACATTTAAGGATGAAGACTTGCTACTGGGAACGGCTGAGCATAATCGGCCGCTTTACGTGACCGGGTACAGCGACGGAGATCGAATTAATCGTATATTGATTGATCCGGGGTCCTCAGTGAACATCATGAACTTGCGAACTCTGAAGAGTTTGTCAATGGACGTCCGACACCTGTCGAGGGAAAGGATTGTCATTCAAGGGTTCAACCAAAATTGCCAGCAAGTTCTAGGGTCTATAGCTTTGCCAATCAAATTTGGGGATCTGCAAACTGAAGCTAAGATATACGTGATCGACGCCGACACATCTTATAAGATTCTCTTGGGGCGGCCGTGGATCCATGATTACGGCATCATTCCGTCGACTCTCCATCAATGCATGAAGTATAATAAAAATGGTGAAGAAAGACGCATTGACGGAGACATCCAGCCGTTCGGTGTGCATGAAGTCCGATATGAAGATTCTCGGTACTTTATGAACCACCAAAATGCTAAGCCACAACTGACTGAGGATAGACCAGCCCCAAGACTCAAAAGCAAATCTGCGCCGGCTATCACTTTCAAAAGCAAAAACGCCCAAGTGCGCCCGCATTTCGGTAGCGACACTGATGAGTCCGACGCTGGAAGCCCGTCCTTCCGCCAAACTCGCCCTCATTTCGGCAACGATACGGACGAATCTGTTACTGAAGGCCCATCTAGCAGCAAAGTCCGCCCTCATCTTGGCAGTGACACTGAAGAGTCAGAAGAAGAGGACCTGCCGTGCGACAGCTGTGCAGATCGACCCCCCATGCAGCAAGCGAAACTACGAGAGACCTTCGAAGTCGCAGAAGGGTCCCTAGCCGTTACAAGGGTACCAGAGCAAATGTGCAAAGAGCTCGATGCATTATCAATCTCTACCGTGGACCAGCTGAAAACTTTCTACGTTCCCGGGAAGAAAAGTGGACAGAAGGGCATCTTGTTTTATGGGTCAAACCCCGTTGCGCACCCGGACGATTTGTCTGTCGCGTGCCTTCCATATGAGAGAGGCATAAGAGCCGTCCTCAATCCCAGATACTATGCGCCCGAGATGCGGGAATACTTTAAGAAGTGCGGATGCCGGTTATATCAGACGGAGTCCGAAGCAAAGTTTTACGAAGGGCTATGGCATCCGCCCCAGGTCCGAGCACTCATCGATGGACGAATTCCAGATAAACGGGGCATAGGCTACATTCAACCTAATTCCAAAGCGTGCTACATGATCCATGTTGGTGAGGCCAGCGAAAGATCAAATGATGACGACGAGATAGCCGAGCCAGAAGAAGCTCCTCAAGAGCTCGAAGATGGCGGACAAGCAACCTTTGACGAGCTAACCGAGATTGACTTAGGAACGCCCGATAATCCAAGGCCGACCTACATCAGCTCGCTCTTGTCAGAGGAAATGAAAGCGCAAATAATCGCCCTGCTGCATGAGTTCGTCGACTGCTTCGCGTGGACATACAAAGAAATGCCTGGCCTTTCCCCTGAAGTGGCCGTACATAAGTTGGCTATATCTCCTGATGCTAAGCCAGTCAAACAAGCTCCTCGAAGAATGAGAAGGGAACTAGAAGAAAAGGTCATCGAGGAAACTAAGAAGCTCATCGATGCCGGCTTCATCAGGGAAGAGAAATACGCGGACTGGATCGCATGCATAGTCCCAGTGAAGAAGAAAAATGGGCAGATCCGAGTTTGTGTCGATTTCAGGGATCTCAACAAGGCATGTCCTAAAGACGACTTTCCGCTGCCGGTCATGGAAATGATGGTCGATGACACCTCAAATTACGAACTGTTCACCTTTATGGACGGCTCGTCTGGATATAATCAGATCAAGATGTCGCCTGAGGATGAGAAGCACACAGCATTTCGAACCCCGATCGGAATATACTGCTACAAGGTAATGCCATTCGGACTGAAGAACGCAGGTGCTACATATCAAAGGGCGATGACTAATATCTTTGATGACCTAATCCATAAAGTTGTCGAATGTTATGTTGATGATCTGGTCGTCAAGACTAAAGCCAAGGCCGATCATATCCAAGATCTCAGGACCGTTCTCACCAGACTGAGGGAATACGATCTGAAGATGAACCCTCTGAAGTGCGCTTTTGGCGTGTCATCGGGAAAATTCCTGGGCTTCATAGTCCGACATCGAGGGATCGAAGTTGACCCATCAAAGATAAAGGCCATCATGGAGATGCCCCCTCCGAAGAGTCTGACGCAGCTAAGATCTTTTCAAGGCAAGCTTGCTTATATACGGAGGTTTATCTCAAATTTATCGGGGAGATGTAGGCCCTTCTCAAAGCTCATGAAGAAAGGAGCTCCTTTTATCTGGGATGCCGAATGTCAAGCAGCGTTCGAAAGCATCAAACAATACTTGTTGCACCCTCCAGTGCTGGCTGCTCCCATTCCAAATAAACCGTTGATTCTCTACACTGCCGCGCTAGATGAGTCACTCGGTGCGCTCCTTGCTCAGAACAATGAGGAGGGAAAAGAGAATGCCCTCTACTACCTCAGTCGAACTCTAGTCGGGGCGGAACACAACTATTCCCCAATCGAAAAGCAATGCTTGGCTCTGATATTTGCTGTGAAGAAGCTGAGGCACTATCTGCTGGCTCACCGGGTTATGCTAATCTCCAAGGTCGACCCGCTCAAACACTTGATGACCAGAGCAAGCCTAGCCGGCAGAATGGCAAGATGGGCCGTCA
Source organism: Agapanthus africanus (assembly GCA_030015575.1). Lineage (NCBI taxonomy): Eukaryota > Viridiplantae > Streptophyta > Magnoliopsida > Asparagales > Amaryllidaceae > Agapanthus > Agapanthus africanus. Next base: position 114,310,422 of record JASDDO010000028.1, read on the forward strand.
TGCTACTTGAGTTTGACATAGTATATACTCCTCAAAAAGCAGTAAAAGGGCAAGCTCTTGCAGACTTTCTCGCTGCTCATCCCATACCAGAAGGGTCGCCACTAAATTGTGAGTTACCCGACGAACAAGTGCTGCATCTCGAGAATGACGAGCCATGTTGGGAGCTCTACTTCGATGGGGCCTCATCGATAAGAACCTCCAGTAAATCAAGCGTCCCGGAGATAAAAGCAGGGATAGGATTGGTGTTCATCACACCATCAATGGGAACCCTACGGCGTTCTTTTGCTCTCACCGAGCCTCGGACAAACAATGAAGCTGAGTATGAAGCTCTGATAGCTGGTTTGGAGCTCGCCATAGAAATGGAAATCCGTCGGCTACGAGTTTACGGTGACTCCCAGCTCGTCGTCAACCAAGTAAGCGGCGACTATAAGATATACAAACCCGAGTTAGCTCGGTACAGAGGTCGAGTGGTGGAACTCATGAAACGGTTCACTCATATTGAACTAACGAGAGTCCCTAGAGCGTTGAACGGAAAGGCTGATGTACTCGCTCGCTTGGCCAAGGAACTGGCTGATCCTGAAATGGACGAAATTCTGATCACAGTCAGGAGCCGGCAAATTCTACCCCCAGTCTTTCTACGAGAAGAGGAAAGCGCGGAACAGAAGAGCAGTCCTGCGGAAGAAGCTTCGATCATCCAAGACGAGCCCGATTGGAGAGAACCCTTCATAGAGTACCTCCGATACGACAAGCTGCCCGAAGAAAAATCTGCGAGGATTCAGCTGAAGAAAAGAGCTCTCCGATACGTGTTTGTAAATGACACGTTATACCGCAGGTCATATGACCAACTCTGGCTCAGGTGTCTGTCATTGGCCGAAGCCCAAAAGGTCATGAAAGATGTCCACTCGGGCGTTTGCGGTGCTCACCAATCTGGCCCCAAGATGCGACTTCAAATCAAACGGCTTGGGTATTACTGGCCCACCATGATACGGGATTGCGGAGAGCATGCAAAGAAATGTTATATCTGCCAAATTCACGGTGATTTTATTCACAAGCATCCCAACCCATTGCATCCTACAGTGGCGTCGTGGCCCTTCGAAGTTTGGGGCACCGACATTGTTGGCCCAATTGATCCTCCGTCATCTAAAGGCCACCGGTTCATACTGGCCGCGACAGACTACTTCTCCAGGTGGGCTGAAGCTGTCCCGCTAAAAGAAGTCAAGACAAAGGATATTCTGACATTCTTCCAGCATAATATTCTATACCGCTTCGGTACACCAAGAAGAATCATTTCTGACAACGGGCCTTCTTTCAAGAGCTTCAATGTCTCAAGATTCGCTACTCAGCACAAGATAGACTGGAGGTATTCCTCCATCTATAATCCAAGAGCCAATGGGCTAGCCGAAGCCTTCAATAAGACTCTATGCAAGCTCCTGAGGAAAAATGCTTCAGCCAACAAGAGAGACTGGAATCTCAAACTTCACGAGGCGTTGTGGGCATATCGTACCACGCACCGTACTCCAACTCAGTCCACTCCATACTCATTGCTCTTCGGAGTGGAGGCGGTCCTCCCCTTCGAAGTCGAAGTTCCAAGCTTAAGAATGGCCGTTCAGCATGAGTTGACGGAGGAGGAAAACGTGCTCCTTCGACTTGAAGAACTCGATGCCCTCGAAGAAAAGAGGCTCGCGGTGCAGCAAAGTCTGGAGCTATACCGAGCCCAAATGTCACGGGCCTACGACAAGATAACCCGTCTCCGCGCTTTCAAGAAAGGTGAATTAGTGTTGGTCCTCAAAAGACCGATCATCCCCAATCGACATGCCAAGGGAAAATTCGAGCCAAACTGGGAAGGACCATACGTCATCGAGAAAGTGTTCGACGGAGGATCCTACCAACTAATAAGTGCCGAGGGAGAAAGGCCCATGCCACCCATCAATGGCCGATATCTCAAGAAATACTACACGTGAATGCTCCATGTCGCAGGCGAATTGAGCACATCAGCCCTACGGTCTGGATCATAAATCCTGCAAAACCGTATACAATCCACGGGCGTAAATGACCCCTATTTCTCCCAAATCCTGCCGGTGAGACTACTTTTAAAGTCCCACCAGCGGCAAAAAAAATTAAAAAAAACGGTATTTCCACAAGCGAAACGGGCACGGATGAAAACCCGAAAGGGCTCCGTGAGTAAAAACAGCAGGACTACCGGCGAGTCTGTGAAAACCCGAAAGGGCGCAAACTCGTGAAAAGAGATGAAATACACTCGCAAAGTCCTCTCGACCTTGTGAGGAGAAAACCCCTGCGTGAGATCCTTACGACTCACAATGGAGCAACACACTTAGGAATCCTCACGATTCCTAAGGAGAAAATACACCTGCGGGATCCTTACGACTCGTAGGGAGAAAATGCTTTATGGGACCCTCACGGCCCGTAAAATTGAAAAGCCTTGGGTGATAGGGACCCAAACCTGTCTCCTAAGCCATCGTTCCCCAACGGGCAACGGCAAATGATGAGTCGCTCCTGGCATTTCGCTTCAGTGTTAGCGGTGCTGATGCCGACCAAAAACCCAAATCCCAAGTCCTCCCAAGGCAAATGATGAGTTGCTCCTGGCATTATTCCAGTGCAGCAATGCTGATGCCAAACGAGATCCAAATTCCAAATCCCATACCCCAACGGCGAATGATGAGTCGCTCCTGGTACCACATTCCAGACCAGCGATGCAGAAGCCAACAAATCCCTGAAATCTTTCTGGCCCTACGGTCTGGATCATACATCCTGCAAAACCGTATACAATCCACGGGCGTAAAACAATCCCAATCTCTCCTAAGTCCTACCGGTGAGACCACATTCAAAGTCCCACTAAAAAAAAAAGAAAAAAAAAAGAAAAAAAAGGGTATGTCCACAAGCAAAATGGGCACGGAGGAAAACCCGAAAGGGCTCCGTGAGTAAAAACAGCAGGACTGCCGACGAGTTTGTGAAAACCTGAAAGGGCGCAAACTCGTGAAAAGAAGATGAAATGCACTCTCAAAGTCCTCTCGACTTTGAGAGGAGAAAATTCCCGCGTGAGATCCTTACGACTCACAAAGGAGCAACACACTTAGGAGTCCCCACGACTCCTATGGAGGAAATACACCTACGAGATCCTTTCGACTCGTAGGGAGAAAATGCTTTTATGGGACCCTCACGGCCCATAAAATTGAAAAGTCTTAGGTGATAGGGATCTAAACCTGCCTCCTAAGCCATCAATTCTCAAATTCTCTCGGGGCAAATGATGAGTTGCTCCTGGCATTATTCCAGTGCAGCAATGCAGATGCCAAACAAAAACCAAAATCCCAGAATCCTCTCAATGACAGATGATGAGTCGCTCCTGGCATTATTCCAGTGTAGCGATGCTGATGTCAACCCAAATCAAAATCAACAAGTCAACTTCCACTCCGACACCGCAGAAGGCGGAGCGAGTCAGAATCCAATCTCGACACCGCAAGAAGCGGAGCAAGTCAAGTCTACCCCTGACATTGCAAGAAGCAGAGCAAGTCAAATCATCACCGACCGTCCACGTCGCTAAAAGGGCAGCATCGACCGTCCACGTCGCTAAAAGGGCAGCATCGACCGTCCACGTCGCTAAAAGGGCATCACCGACCGTCCAAGTCGCTAAAATGGCAGCATCGACCGTCCAAGTCGCAAAAAGGGTAGCATCGACCGTCCACGTCGCTAAAATGGCAGAACCGACCGTCCATGTCGCAAAAAGGGCAGAACCGACCGTCCACGTCGCTAAAATGGCAGAATCGACCGTCCACGTCGCTAAAAGGGCAGCACCGACCGTCCAAGTCGCTAAAAGGGCAGCAACGACCGTCCAAGTCGCTAAAAGGGCAGCATCGACCGTCCAAGTCGCAAAAAGGGCAGTATCGACCGTCCACGTCGCTAAAAGGGCAGCATCGACCGTCCACGTCGCTAAAAGGGCAGCAACGACCGTCCAAGTCGTAAAAAGGGAAGCATCGACCGTCCACGTCGCTAAAATGGCAGAACCGACCGTCCAAGTCGCTAAAAGGGAAGCAACGACCGTCCAAGTCGCTAAAAGGGCGGCATCGACAGCCCATGTCGCTAAAAGGGAAGCAACGACCGTCCAAGTCGCTAAAAGGGCAGCACCGACCGTCCAAGTCACAAAAAGGGCAGCGCAGGATTCCTACAAAGCGGAAACCAGATAACTCCGGGCCAGGGAAAACGTCTATCACGGACACTCCGTCTCGGAGACATGTCAAGCAACGACCGTCCATGTCGTAAAAAGGGCAGTGACAGCTTCCCAAAAAGCGGGAACCAAATCAGGTCGCCTCCAAGTAAAAGAAGATCCATCAATTTCATGCACACGACCCACATATGTGGTGTGCATTTATTGATGGGGGGCAATTTGTTGGGGTAAAAATTTACACCCCGGTTGACCAAGTCAAAATCAAAGTCAACCCCAAGCCAAGTGGGCCCAAGCCCAGACCCAGTGGGCCCATGCCCGAGTCGAGCCCGAACATGAAGCGGCCGGCCTCCTCCACGCCAAGATAAAATTTTTGTAATAAATAATCTTGTTGCATTTTCTTTTATTTTATTTTATGGATAAATGTAAGAAAATGGGCATAAAGCCAAATTTTTGTAAAGCCCATGGCTTATGTGCAAAAAGAAATGGCACATGAGCCATGAAATAGGCAAAATGCCATTTTCTGAAGCCCAAGGGGCTATGTGTAAAATGTATGGCCTATAAAGGCAAAGATAATGAAAATATCTTATAACTTTTTCTCTCTCCAAAAAAAGTTTCAGAGCTGAGCTCTTTCCTCCTTCTTCAAGGTTCCAAAACCTTCTTCTTTCTTTTGAATTAAATCAAGAGTTTTACTCTTCCTTTTTCAAAACTAAATAGTTTTCCACCACAAAACCCACAAAGGGGAACTTGGATCTGTCATCAGATCTTAAAAAGGAGAGATTTTGAGATTTCACATCTCTTGATCTTCAAGATCCAGCAAGCGACAGGAGGAAGAAGAAGAACCACTTCCATTAAACCTAAAACACATTCAGGAGCCCGACTCCTCTCTGATTTCTCCTTTGAGAAATCCCTTTTTTCAGGCTAAAAGCCTCTTGTGCCTCTCCGGCACGCAGCGCAAGTGCGCAAGGTGCCAGCGTGCCGACACGTGGCGCGCGCGCTTGCGTACCTGCGCGCTTGCGCAAGTGCGCAAGGCGTCCGCGTGCCGACACGTGGCGCGCGCGCTTGCGCACCTGCGCAAGTGCGCAAGGCGCCCGCGTGCCGACACGTGGCGCGCGCGCTTGCGCACCTGCACGCTTGCGCAAGTGCGCAAGGCGCCCGCGTGCCGACACGTGGCGCGCGCGCGCGCTGAGCGCACAGCACCTAAGCGCACAGCGCCCAAAATGCTGTCCCACGCATCCCTTGGATGCCTTTTCCCCCTCTTTTTATGTATATACATATACATATACATATGTATACAAATTCACACATATACATACTCCGTCACATTCTCCGCCACATTCTCCCCCTCCAAAAAAATTTTCGGGCCGGGGCGCTGCCCCGAACCCCGCAAGGGGGCTGCTAGCCCTCTTGACCCCCAGCCCGCTATCCGGGTAGCGGGACCCCCGTAAAAACTCTGCGTGGCTCCCGATATATCCAAAACCCCCTTTCAAAACAAAACACACGCACACTGCACATTGAGTTCGCATGACCAATTTAACCCGTTAATCGGAGGTTCCCTCGCCCTAAAGGCGGGGGGTAATTAACGGCAGCTTAGTCCGCGGCTGCCGGAGATTCGGATCCCCACAATCATTAAACCCCCGCCTGCCCTAGGCAGGGGGAATCTGTAGTACGCCTGACAAGCGCTCGCGTATTCCCATCTCACTGGGGTGAAGAAAAACACCCTACAATATAGGCTTACAAGTTTACATATGGCCCCTTGGGCTTTACAAATTGGCACTTTGCCCATCCCATGCCCATGTGCTTATTTATTTTTGCACATGAGCCGTGGGCTTTACAAAAATTTGGATCTTTGCTCATTTATTTTACATTCATGTATAAATATTACATCAAACTTATTACATAATTTTCTTCTTGGCATGGGGGAAGCTCTTCATGTTTGGGATTGACTTGGATTTGGGCCCACTTGACTTGGAGTTGACTTTGATTTTGACTTGGTCAACTGGGATGCAATTTTTGACCCCAATAAAGTGCCCCCCATCAATAAATGCCCACCACGTATATGAGTTGTGTGCATGAAATTGATGGAACTTCTTTCGCATGAGGGTTGACTTTGAGGTAGAACATCATTTCAGGGGCGGAGCATCATTCCAGGAGCATAATTCTGGGGATCAGAACATAATTCCAATGTGCGGAGCATAATTTCGGGGATCGAAGCATCATTCCGAGGTGCGGAGTATAATTCCAGGGGTCGAAGCATCATTCTGACGTGAGGAGCATAATTCCGGATCATAATTCCAGGGTCGGAGTATCATTCCGAAGAGCGGAACATAATTCTATGGGAAGGATATATTCTGAGACGAAGTATAGTTTCGACGCAGGGTTCCGAAGCGAAGCATAATTCCGACGCAGGACGGATATATCCTGAGACAAAATATAATTCCAACGCAGGGGGTAAACATTCTGAACGAAGAATAGTTCCGATGCAGAGATTGATTCTGAGTCGAAGCATAATTCCGATAGGGAAGGCAGATACTCCAAGGCGAAGTATGATTCCGACACTGGGCATATTTTATGAGACGAAATATGGTTCCGATGCAGAGGTGGACATTCTAAACGAAATATAGTTCCGACGCAGAGGTTGATTCCAAGTCGAAGCATAATTCCGACAGGGAAGGCAGATACTCCGAGACGAAGCATGATTTCGACACGGAGTACACTCTGAGACGAAGCATGATTCTGACGCAGTGGTTGTTGGTTGACTTGATTCCGAAACAGAGTTTGATTCCGACGGGGAGGTCGCTAGTTGAATTTTTGATTTGATTTGATTTGGGAGTTTCTTATCCGTCCGATGGGGCTTTTGAGCCTGGGACTTGGAATTTGGGTTTTTGTTTGGCGTCAGTATCGCTACACTGGAATATGGTACAAGAAGCGAATTATCATTTGCCGTGGAGACCATGAGATTTGGCTTGGCATCAGCATCGCTATACTGGAACATGGTACCTGGAGCGAATCATCATTTGCCATGAGAACATGGGACTTGGGTTAGCATCAGCATCGCTACATTGGAATATGGTACCAAAAGAGAATCATCATTCGCCATGAGAGGATTTCCCTCGTTTCCAGTTTAATGACTTAGGGATCATCTGTTCCCTGTTTAACGACTTAGAGGTCATCTGTTCCCAGTTTAAAGACTTAGGTGTCTATTGGATCGAAAGTTTGGAATTTTGAGGTTAGGGCCGGCATCAGCGTTGCTAACACTAGAGCACGGGTGCCAGGAGCAATTCATCATTTGCCTATGCCCGTTGGGGAAAGATGGCTTAGGAGACAGGTTTAGGTCCCTATCACCTAAGGCTTTTCAATTTTATGAGCCGTAAGGGTCCCATAAAATCATTTTCTCCCTACGAGTCGAAAAGATCTCGTAGGCGTATTTTCTCCATAGAAGTCGTGAGGATTTCTAAGTATGTTCCCTTCGTGAGTCGTAAGGATCCCACGAAAGTGTTTTCTTACGAGTCGAGAGGATCTCGTAAGTTTTGTCCTCCTCATGTATCATGAGGACACATGAGTGGGTCTTCTCAAATGGAGCATAATTCCAAAGGCAGACCTGCTGCGGGACTGGTGATTGTGGTGGGGCATGGGTATGATGAGGATTATTTAAGCCCATAGATTGTATATGGTAGTCAATTTGGGGACCAACCGTAGGGTTGGGAGAATTTTGGGAATTTGGATTTTGGTTGGCGCCTGCATTGCTGTACTGGAATATGGTATCAGGAGCGACTCATCATTCACTGTTTGGGAATTTAGGGAATCGGATTTTGGTTGGCGTCTGCGTTGCTGCACTGGAATATGGTACCAGGAGCGACTCATCACTCGCCGTTGGGATATTCGGAGATTTGAAATTTTGTTGGCGTCTGCATAGCTAACCCTGAAGCACTGGAATATGGTACCAGGAGCGACTCATCATTCGCCGTTGAGATATTCTAAGGTTTGAAATTTTGTTGGTGTCTGCATCGCTAACACCGAAGAATGGTTTCAGGAGCGACTCATCATTCGCTTTTGGAGGGATTTGAAATATTTATTTGTATACAAGTTTTTTTTACCACGATTGCTCTACCATTTTAGCTTTTCTTATCACGAAAATCGCGATTGCCCTACCATTTTGGCTATTTGTTCGTGGTTGCCACATCATTTCGGCTTTTTATTTTTTACTTTTACCTGCTGATTTTTTTTGCGAGTTGCCCCATCATTTCGGCTATTTATTTATTTATTTACACATTTTTTACACTCCCAGTTTAACGATTTAGGGGTCGACTGTTCCCAGTTTAACGACGTGGTGGTCAACTGTACTGCCTGAGCTCGATTCTGCAGGAACCGCGGGCTCCTTTGGCTTATTGGCCTGAGTGAGCTCTTCATCATCTGGACTGAACCGGTGTTGAATGGCAACAACCACGTCATCGTCATGGCTATAAGGCGCATGACTTGTTCCTCTGGGCTCCATCATATAGACCGTATGAGTTGTGTACCTGTCTGTTGCTTCTTCATGGGCAATTTTGCTCGTTTGGCTTTTAGCTTGTTGCCTTGGTCCGCTCTTTTCAGAGAAGGGCAGATGACTGGGAGAATCAGGTTCTCAAAGGGTTTCGATCTCTGTTTGTATGAAATTGGCGGTCGCAGCTTGACTGTTTGTTAACACGCCTTTAGACATTTTTATCTCTCATGCCTTGTATTGCTTTTCGACCCAATTTTTAAAGACAAAACAGTCTTCAATAGTATAACCTATCACTCTGTGATAGGGGCAATATTTGGGGTCGCCGGTCATATTCGCTTCTTGCGGTCTCTTTGATTCCGGCAATTATAGACCGTTTTAGGGCGTTTTTGAATATTTTACGGACTTTGTCCCTTCTGAAGGAATGGACAATATCCAGCTTCTCTTTCAAAAGCAATTCTCTTTCCCCTCCCAACAATGGCTTCCGAAACCGGTTGGCATTAGGCCCGCTCATTTCTCGCTTACTTCGGTTAGCCAAAGTGTTAAAAAATTCAGTATCGTCAGAATTTCCTTCTTTGTGATTATCGTCCTTTCGGTTTCTCCAGAATTTATTGCTATTTTGGGAATCCGAGGAAAATTCTTGCTTTGAGCGCTCCAACATTTGGAGTTTCTTGGTCAGTTCTTAGAACGTCTTGAGACCTGCAGTGCATAGAAAAGGATTCATTCAAGTACCAAGATTTTCGATGAGGAGATTGACGGATTAGACTTGTTCCAATTGTAGCTCACATTTGACGGAGAGATTACGCTATCGGGTCATAAGATCCGTGCTGCTTTCGTTGTTCTTTGCTTGGTCCTTACGAGATCGGCAATGATGATCTTATCGCTGACACTCATGAACTTTTGCCGAAACAGAGATTCCATTTGGACGAAAGTAGTAACGGAACCATCCGGTATGCTCGCGTACCAGTCGAAAGCGACATCGGTTAAGCTATTAACGAACTGGTGGAGGAGAAGCACATCATTGCTCCGAGTATTCCCGCATGAGGCTTTAAAGTGGGTGATATGCTGATTCGCATTTCCCATCCCATCGAATCTTCTGAACTTGGGGATGACATAGCCACCAGGAAACTCTACCAGATCATACCGAGCAGGATATGGTTTCCCACTACTACTGATATATTTTTGCGCTTCGGTTTTGGCTACCAATTTTTTGACTTTGTTGGCGACCAAATCCATGATTTGATATTGCGTTAGGGGTTGCTGTCATCGGTAGTCAAGACATCTCTCGAGATAGGATGTGACCGACTTTCATGTGGTCCGCTTGCTTTTGGACTTTGGGGGACAAGCATTGGCTGCTTCGGGTCGTTATCACCCGGCTCATGAGTAGAGATTTGCGCTTGATTGGAGGGTGCCCGAGCAATCTGAGCCGTGAGCTGCTTCACAACATTCGTCAGGTCATCAATTTTTTAATAGAGCTTAGCCATCTCTTTATCTTTTCTCCTGAGCTGTTTTCGGAGCTCTTGAAACAGCTCCTGCTCTGCGGTCTTGGGACGGAAGATTGGCTCCTCTTCGCTTTCCGAGCCCGACTCCTCATGAACCGAGAGATCTCTTTGCTTATCAGCCTCACTGGAAGGGTTTTCATTACCTTTCAGAGAAGGCTGGTCTTGGAAAGTGGCAGTCACATTCACACCAGATTGGATTTAAGATGTGGTGGCCCCATCCTTGCTCTTGCTGCGTCTGCCTGCCATGTAGACAGTGTGGATCACATATCCAGCTATCTCTTTATCTTTAGCGGTTGATTTCTTAGACCTCCGTTGTGGCCCTTCCTCTTCAGGAAAGGAGAAGACGGTTGGCCTGCATAGGTCCTTGGGTGGCACTGGCGCTTTTTTCTGGTTTTGCCCCGCTGCCTTCACGCTGCACGAAGTGCTTGGTAAACTCCTGAAGAGAGGGTGTCACGCCTTTTGTGCTGGAGCGTGAACATATCTCTTCATAGCACATTTTGAATTGCGGCCTTCTTAATCTTGGCAGGCATCGCATTCTTCTGGACCCACTTTAAAGGTTCCAAAGAATTGCGGGTTTCCACGGCTAACAAGGCTGTGGTCACGGAGCAGTCTGGGATTTGGAACTTCATAAAATTTAACTTGGCCGGAGCCCTGGCCCTTTTGTTGGCCCTATATTTGAGTCGCTTCTACCTCGGCTTCTCTGTTTTGAGTGCCTGGCAGGCTTCTGCTCTTTTGGAAGTAGCCGTGGGCCGGCTGGTAGAGAGCCTTGAAAAGATATCCACTTGCACACTCGTCGAAGGCATCGTCTGAGCTTGCCCACAACATCTGGCGACTTCTTTTGTTCCGACGGTTTTGCCCCCAGCTGGGGTTATAGAGAGCCGTTCGAACACCGATTTGCATGTGGGTTGGGGCGCCCTCGAGACCACCACATTTGGCCTCCTGCCCCTTGAGGTCGGTTTGGCCACTTGGATTGCCAGGGTCTCCACCAGATGAGCGCTTCTGGCGGGGTAGATGATGACAGAACCAAATTGGCGTGGAGGCTCCTCCCACTGCCTCATGAGACTCGCCGGGAGGACCACGTAAGTCACTGGAGTTACGTCAGAAACGAAGTTTGTCTTGGGAGACATGGTCGCTGCGTTTGAGATTGCAATCGAAAGTTGTTAACCTGCAAATAGAAGCATAATTTCAATATAAGCAATCGATGTATATGTTGATTGAGTTCGCATGAATGTTTAACCCGAAATATGGGAGGATAAAAATGGTCCCACCGGGCATGCCAGAATCTATAGGGTGTTTTTCGTCACCCCATTGAGATGGGAATACGTGTCGCTTGTCAGGCGAATTACAGATTCCCCTTGCCTAGGGTAGGCCGGGGTTTATTGATTGTGAGGATCCGAATCTCCGGTAGCCGCGGATTAAGCTATCGTTAATTACCCCTTGCTTTTTGAGTGGGGGAACCTCCGATTGACGGGTAAAACTGTTCATGCGAACTCAATGTGCAGTGTGCGTATCGGGGGCCTCGCAGAGTTTTTGGGGGTCCCGCGGGTTGCGTAAGTGGCGTGTGGGCGCTGGGCGCCAGCGGGTCGCATGCGCGACACACGGGCGATGGGCACCATCTGGTCACGTGCGTGGCACGCGGGGGGTTAACCCCTAGACTAGGAGTTTAACTCCCGAGGGGCTTTGGAGTTGAACTCCTGAATAGGAATTAGGTGCAGATTTGGAGTTAAACTTCTAAAAGATCTGGATTTGGAGTTAAACTCCTAAAAGATCTGGATTTGAAGTTAAAATTCTTTAAGAATTTGGATCTTGGAGTTGAACTCCTCAAAGATCTTCGGGGATGATCATAGGGAACCCCTTTATTCTCTCTTGAGCCTTGGATCTTTCCAAAGTGGGATTTTTGGTGGTGGGACTTCTTTCTCCTCCTCTCTTTTTATTGGATCTTGGAGAAAAGGTAAGGTGAAATTAAAAATCTCCTTTTTAGGGACTTGATGAGAGATCTGAACTCCCCTTCGAATGTTTTATAGTGAAATTTTATTTAGTTTTGAGAAAAAGAGAGCTAAGCTCTTGATTTGATTAGAAATGAAAAGAAAAAGGAAGAACTTGAGAGAGAGGAGATGGAGGCACAAACCCTAGAGATTTTGTGGGGAATGAATATACTTCATTTCATCATAATGTTGCCTTATATAGGCTTACAAGTTTACATATGGCCTTTTGGGCTTTACAAAATGGTATTTTGCTCATCCAATGCCCATGTGCTTATTTCTTTTTGCACATGAGCTATGGGCTTTACAAAAATTTGGATTTTTGCCCATTTATTTTACATTCATGCATGAAAATTACATCAAACTTATTTATTACATAATTTTCTTCTTGGCAGGGGGGGATCGGCCTCTTCATGTTTGGGCTCGACTTGGGCTTGGGCCCACTTGACTTGGAGTTGACTTTGATTTTGACTTGGTCAATCAGGGTGTAATTTTTGACCCCAACACACCTATTCCACATCGAGTTCGCATGATTCGCACGATCCGTTAATCGGAGGTTCCTTTGGCTCAGAGAGAAAGGTAATTAACGGCAACTTAGTCCGTAACTGCCGGAGATTAGGATCCCCACAATCAATAAACCCCAGCCTACTCCAGGCAGAAAGAATCTGTATATGCCTGACAAGCGAGCGCATTCCTATCTAAATAGGGTGTCGAAAAACACTCTACAGATTTTGGCACGCCCGGTGGGGCTTATCTCTCCACCCATCACTCGGGTAAAGCAATTAAGCGAACTCGGTTAGGACATACGCTGTTGTTTGTACGGAACCATGCTCCTTCATCCAGATCATCAGCTTTCAACAATAAACAACGCTCCACAATAATCAACGATAACATTTCGAATGCTTGTTAGTTGCAAGTAACGGATGACGACCAGGGTCTGCTCGCCGTTCTTCGCTTCTACCTTGTATTCGAATACCAACAAAAAACCACTTCACATACCTGCTACATAAGTTCACGTCCAAAATGACGCTAAACTAAAATTTCTCAAGTTTTCAAGTTACGCCCGAAATGACTTTAAACTAATGTATATAAGATATCCGAAAAAACAAGCTCAGTTTCCAACGCGACCACCATTATATACATAATCAAGGCTGCCACCAAAGTGACTCCCATCAAGCCTTATGCAGCAGTGGACGGAACCTCCGGTTCAGTTTGAATCCATCACATTTGTTTCGGTGTCCGTCAGCGCTCTTACCGCGGAAGCTCCGATGAGCTAAATCAACAGACCTGTCCCCAAAAAAAAGAGGCCGAACATCATAACCGTAAGGATGTCTGAACCAAAGCACAAATTGGTGTTTGAGCGGCTTTCTATCTCTCTATCTAGGGGCAAAGCTATCAACTCATAGGGAGCAACAAAACGTCCTAGACCAGCCCAGGTAAGGTCCATGATGACCACAAATGCAAGTGTCCTCTCTAGACTGTCTATCGGCCAGCCCAAAACGGCCGCTAAACAAGCAGATGCCTACCAAGCCCTTAAAACCGAAGAGTTAAAGCAAAAACGGTTCAGATTGAGCCAATAAGAGGGCTAAGGCTCTAGCTAAATTGGAGTTCGTCGTGTTCCAAGAACATGGCTACCCCGCGACAAAAGCTAAATCTTCCATAAAAAACAATTCTTTCGAACCCCTAAGATCGACGCAGAAGTATGCTATGACTGCGCGGATCAAGAAGACATCGATTCAAAGAGCTCTGCAAAGAGGCATGCCTGTTGGGGTCAAAATTTACACCCCGGTTGACCAAATCAAAGTCAGTCAATCCCCAGCCAAGCGAGCCCAAGCTCAAGCGAAGTGGGCCCAAGCCTAAATCAAGACCAAGAATGGAAGGGGGCCGGTTCCATGCCAAGAATGAAGCGATAAATTAGTTTAATGCAATTTTTTAGAAATAAATGTATGAAAAATAGGCGGAAAGCCAAAATTTTGTAAACCCCGTGGCTTATGTGCAAAAACAAATAAGCACATAAGGCATGGGGTGATACAAATGTCATTTGGTAAAGCCCAAGGGGCTATATGTAAAGTGTGTAGCCTATAAAAACAAACATAAAAAAATCAAGAACTTTTTATTCTCTCAAAAATTAGGGTTCTGTGCCTCCTTCTCCTTCCTCAAGATTCTAAACCCTTTTACTTTTTTTGAATTAAATCAAGAATTTAACTCTTTTTTTTCCAAAAAGAAATAGTTTTTCACCATAAAACCCTTGAAGGGAAGCTCGGATCTTCTATCAAATACCCAAAATGGGAGATTTTTAAGTCTCACCCATTTTTCTCTAAGATCCAACCAACAGAGAGGAGGAGGAAGGAGACCCATCTCCCAAAAACCCTACTTCAAGAAGATCCAAGGCTCAAAAGAAAATCCAGGGCTAAAGGGAAGAAGAAAGGGGTCCTCTTTTATCATCTCCAATGATTTCTAGGAGTTCAACTCTATTTTTCAAAAAAAATTTGAAGTTTAACTCCATAAATAAAATCCTTTTGGGAGTATAACTCCATAAAGATAAAAATCATTCCCTTTTCTGGGAGTTTTAAAAGTCCTTTAGGAGTTTAACTCTAAATCCAAGCTTTTTAGGAGTTTAACTCCAAATCCACATCCAATTTATTACATAGGAGTTTAACTCCAAATCCAAATCTTTTGGGAATTTAAATCCAAATTTATACCTAATTCCTGTTTAGGAGTTCAACTCCAAAACCCCTCGGGAGTTCAACTCCCAGCCCAGGGGCTAAGCCCCTTTCTCTGCTGGTGTTTCTGTTAGCTATAGTGCCCTCAAGTCAATTATTGAATCGCAGGCACGCGATTGCGATGATTGAGGAAGGACCTATACGGATAGAATAGTCTTACTCAAAATGATAGTATACTATTTGGTTTGTCTTTATCATCATGTATATGTTTTATGTGGTATTACAGATCACTATTACATGTTGATAGAGCCCATAGGATTCTTGCTTAACTACCAGCATTATGATGGCGATCATATACGTGGGAGCTGGGTAGTCTATAAGCACATTCTTAAATGTCCCTAGTCGGGGGAGTATCGAGACTGGGCATCGATACTCCAGAGTAGACTAGTGTATACTGATCGAGACCCCGACGAGGGGCGGTGACCAGGTCTCACAAGCCATTGGTGTTAGTTTGTTCACCTAAGATAGTATACAGGTGCTCATTGGGTTATGAGTACACTGGACGGACTCGCCGGGAACCTACTAGTTGGTAGTATACCTATTGTCAGATAGCAGTTCCCAGATGACATGTGTGCAGGTTAGTCTGTCGACCTGAGATCGTCATTTTTCTCGTGTGAGTTTCTACTGTGCTTTGATTACTACCCTACCACGGCTCAAAGGCGTCGTGCAAACAGGTTTTAGTTGGGTACAGTCCCGAGCCACATGAAGGCAGTGAGCGGATCGTCGGGGATTTGTCCCTCTCGGTATTGGGGGTTAATGTCGCGTTGTACACGGGTGGCTATCACCAGAAATCCTTGGCCAAGATAGTTGAGAATTACTGATTTGGATCAGTAGTTTCTCAGTTGGTGATGGGCTTCATACCGACACAAAATGTCGCGTTATTAGAGGTCTGACTTTATCCACCCCTCTAGACTCGATATACGATACTCTTAGACGGACAGACCGGACTGTACGGATATTGTCACGGACAGGCTCTCCGGTAGGGGTCTTCTTCGACGTGCGCAAGGCCCATAAGACCCGGGGTAGTTCGTCGACCCAACTGCCTTGTCGTCCTTCCAGGCGAGCTCGAAGACCTCGAATGACGCCCCGGTTGGCGACATCGGCCTGCCCGTTGCATTGGGGGTGTGCGACCGCGGTGAACTTCATTAGTACATGGTATCCGCTGCAGAATGCTTTAACTCTCTCATTTTAGAAATTTGTCCTGTGGTCGGTGATGATACACCTCGGGATTCCAAACCGGAGTATTATGTTGTTCTGCAAGAACTTGATGGTCGTGGTGGCGTCCGGTTTTTTGATGGGGACAACCTCGATCCACTTTGTAAAATAGTCCACCGCGATGAAGATGTATTTGTACCCATCCGTACCAGTAGGGATTTGGCCTATCATGTCCATTACCCACTGGGCAAACGGCCAGGGGGAGGTTTGGGCTGTTAGCTCGGTAGCCGAAAGACGGGGTATGCTACCATGGAATTGGCAGCTCTTGCACCTTCTGACGAGCTTCTGAGCGTCCTGATGAATGATCGGCCAATAGTACCCTTGGAGCAGCGCCTTTTGGACTAAGGTGCGGGCCTCTTGGTGCGCACCGCCGACCCCTTCATGAATCTCATGAAGGACGTAGTCAGCTTCGTGGGGGTTGACGCATCGAAGCAGGGGCCGAGTGAAGGATTTCTTGTAGAGGTTCCTATTGCTCCAGACGAAATGGCGGGATTTGGCTCGGAGGCGGCGGGCCTCCCCATGATCTCCGGGAAGCGTACCCTCCTTCAGGAATTCCACGATGGGCTTCCTCCAGTCTTGGCCCTCATCCTGGGCTATGTAAACTTGGAGCGATGTCGCTCTGTCTTCCACGCTGGGCCGTGGCAGGACCTCGAAGAGGATATTTCTCTTGTTGTTGGCCGTATAGGATGAAGCCAGCTTGCTCATAGCGTCGGCCTGGGCGTTTAGGTGCCGGGGGATTTTCTCCAGTTGAACTTCATCGAAGTCCTTTCGTAGCCTCCTTACCTCGGCTAAGTACTTCACCATCAGGGGCTCCCGTGCTTCGAAACGGCAGGTCACTTGGCCGACGACCAGAGTGGAGTCGCTACGGATTCGAATCGTCTTCAGACCCACTCCGGAGACGATCCGAAGCCCAGCGAGCAAAGCCTCATACTCTGCGGCGTTGTTTGACGGTTTGAACCCGAGCTTCAAAGAATACTCTATCTCTGCCTCATTTGGGCCTCGAATGATAAGGCCGGCATCACAGCCGTCCTCGGTTGAAGACCCGTCGATGTAAAGGACCCAGTCGGGAATGGAATCGGACCCCTTTACGATCGAAGGTTGAGATCCAGGGGCCGACACGGACACTGCCTCTTTGTTGGGGACAGTGCATTCGACGATAAAATCGGCAAAGACATGTGCCTTGATAGCCTGCCTTGGGCGGTACTTGATGTCGAACTGGGACAACTCCCACCTCCACTTCTCCAAACGGCCAAAAGATTCGGGGGAGGCGAGAATAGCCCCTAAAAGGCGTTCGGTGAGGACGAGGATGGTGTGCGCCTGGAAATAGTACCGTAATTTCCACGAGGCCACGATGAGTGCCAAGACAGTCTTCTCTATGGCCGGGTATCTTGTTTCCGCGTCCTTGAAGACATGGCTTACATAGTAGACCGGCTTTTAGACTCCCTCGACTTCTCGGACAAGCACCGAACCTGCAGATTGATCGGACACCGCCAGATACAGCGATAGCTCATCTCCTTCAACTAGACGGGTGAGCAGTAAGGGAGTCTCCAGGTGCACTTTCAATTGCTCGAAGGCGATCTGACACTCCTCCGACCATTCGAACCTTAGGATCTTCCTTAGAGATTTGAAGAACGGGAGGCACTTTTCCCCGGATCTTGATATGAAACGACTCAGAGCGGCTACCCGCCCTGTGAGCCGCATGATTTCGAAGTTAGTCTTGGGCACGTCCATGTTGAGAATGGCGCCGATTTTCTCCGGGTTAGCCTCGATTCCTCGGTGGGTGACCATGAATCCGAAGATCTTTCCACTGGTGACCCCGAATGCGCACTTGGCGGGGTTCAGTTTCTTTTTATACTTGCGGAGGACGTCGAAGGCTTCGTCCAGATCTTTGGAGTACCGATCCGACGAGGTCGGCTTGACGAGCATGTCGTCGACGTAAACCTTCATGTTCCTGCCGATTTGAGGCTTAAACATCCTGTTGACCAAGCATTGGTACGTAGCCCCGGCGTTTTTGAGGCCGAAGGGCATCATCTTATAGCAGTATACCCTCCAGTCTGTTGTGAATGCGGTGAGCCCTTCGTCCGCCGGATTCATACGGATCTGGTTGTAGCCGGAGAAGGCGTCCATAAAACTGAGTAGCTCGTGGCCTGCCGAACTGTCGACGAGCTGATCTATCCGAGAGAGGGGATAGTTGTCCTTCAGGCAGGCCTTATTGAGGTCAATGAAGTCGACGCATATGCGCCACTTTCCGCTTGCCTTTTTAACCATGACCACATTCGCCAGCCACTCCGAGTAAGCCACGTTCCGAATGAAGTTGGCTGCGAGCAGCCTGTCAACCTCGTCCTCGATCGCTCTTTGCTTGATCAGGGTGAAGCTTTGTTTCTTCTGCCTGACAGGTCGGACCACCGGGTCGACCCCGAGTTTATGTGATATTATTTTGGGGTCGATCCCGGGTATGTCGGCGGGCGCCCAGGCGAACACGTCTAAGTTTCCTCTAAGGAAGTGGACCAGGTCGTCGCACCTAGCTCCCGTTAAGAGTGATCCAATTTGGACGGTTCGTTCATTGTCCCCTTCGACGAGGGGGGCCTCTGTTAGCGGCTCCACCGGGGCTCCTCGGATCTTTTTATGCTCGTCCCGAGTATCTAAAGATCCCCTAAAATTATCCGTACTCTCAAGATCATCGTTTCTCTCCTCGGGCATAGATGTCGCTGTGAAGAAAATCTTCGCGGTTTGCTGGTTCCCGTAGGCCCGACCTATCCCACCTTGGTTGAGGGGAAACTTGATTGCTATGTGGTAGGTCGATATCTGGGCCCGAAGGGAATTCAACGTTGGGCGTCCTAGGAGGATATTGTAGGCCGATAGAACTCTGGCGACGATGAACTCCATGGGCACGGTACGCGTATGGCCAGTCTCGCCGATGTTAAGCAGGAGGGTGACCATCCCTTCAGCCGGGATGAAGTGATTGGTGAACCCCGACAGGATGTGGGCGGTCGGCCTCAGGTCCGACGGGGTAAGTCTCATACGTAGGAAGCAGTCGTAGAAAAGAATGTCTGTCGAGCTTCCTAAGTCGACCAATATCCTTTGCACTTCGTAACGGTGGACCCGTGCGGTGATTACCACAGGGTCGTTGTGAGGTAGGGATATCCCGTGGAGGTCCTCATCGGTAAAGATGATAGGCTCAGCTGCTTTGACCCTCTTCCTGGGTTGGCTGCTAGTCTCTTCGACCGGCAAGGGGCGTCGTGTCTCCTCGGTCCAGGCGCACCCCCGCTGATACGACCATGATTTGGCCGATCGTCAACTCGTCGGGAGGGGGATGGTGCTCTTGCTCTCGGTCGGCTTGTCACTTATCCCGCAAGTATCTTGCCAGGTGCCCCAAGCGGATTAACTTCTCGATGTAGTCTCGGAGCTATTTGCAGTTTTCGGTGGGGTGTCCCTGTGATATGTGGAAAGCGCAATAGGGGCCTCGTGTCCGTTTGGCCACCTTATGGTTGACCGGAGGGAGTTTGAAGAATTTCTCACCCTTTGCCTCCTCCAACAGCTCCGTTTGGGAGACGTTGAGTGGGGTATACTCCTGGAACTTTGGAGAGTAGGGCTTTGGCCGCTCAATCTTCTTTTTATTCTCTCTTGCCCTCTTCTTCTGATCAGTCTGGTCTGTCCGAGGTAGGTCAGCGTTCACCTCGGACTCAAGCTGGATCTCTCACTCGGTCCAGACTTTTACTCCGGCCATGGTCTTAGGTTGCGCTAATGCAAAGGAGCGGAGCCACTCCTTGTACCTAAGACCCGACCTAAGGGCAGTGATGACCGTCTCGTCCCGGTGCTCTGGGACCTCAAGGAGAGCGTTGTAGAAATGGGTGACGTATCCTTTGAAGGATTCCTTGTCCCCGCTCTTTATGGTGAAGAGATGATCGACGGTCCGCTTTTGCCGTCTGTTCCCGAAGAAATGGCCGAGGAACTGGGTGGCCATCTCATCGAAGGTAGAGATGGAGCATGGCGTGAGTCCTCGGAACTAGTCTCGTCCGAAGCGGATGAGAGTGGCGGGGAAAGCACGACATTGCGCAGCGTCGGAGTTGTCCTGGAAACTCATCCTTGCCGTGAACGCGTCCAAATGGTCTTTTGGGTCGGACTTTCCGTCGAAGAGGGATACCTTTGGGGGCTTGTTCCTGGAGGAGACGTGGACAGCGAGTAGCTCTTCGGTGAAGGGCTTCGTAAGCGAGTCGGCTGCATATCTAGCCCCGTCGCTTGATGGGCAACTCTCCCGATGTATACCCTCGATCTTCTTTTTAAGGGCATCGAGTCGGTCATGGTATCCCGAGGATTCGGCATACTCGGATTTATGGTCCCTGCTGCTGGAGACCTGCACTTGGCCGCGGTTCCGGTTCCGTTCTATGAGGTTCCATAGGTCCCCCGGCGAGGTTGTCTTCGAGCTACCGTGGTGAGTCCTGTTTGCGCGATCCTGTCGAGGGAGAGGGCGTCGGCCATGCCTGAGAGCAGGAAAGCTGACCGATACCTCTTCGGGAGGGACATGAGAGCGATGGACCTCAGGGCGGGGTGCTCTTTCATAAGACCTCGGCGTCGAGCTGTGAAGTGCCTACCGGGTCATCGAATTGGTCGGCACGGGGGATCTGCGGCCGTCGGAGACAGCGAGGCGGTGCTCGGATGTTCCAGCGCGGGCGGTATCTTCTCTCCCTATGTGTCACTCCCGAGGTGGGGGAGCGACGACTTGGGGAGTTTGTCCCGCCGTTTGAACACAGACAAGTGGATCTACGACGGACACGAGCCGATCTATTCGAGCAGACAGTGCGTGAATGGCATTCGGGGAGGAGGGGATCCATCCGCGCCTCTGTTGTGGGGAAGACGGTGGCTAGTGCTTGGATCATCGCGATGATCACTCGCCATGAGTTCGAGATCAGAAGATCAACTTTCATTGAGTGGAATTTTCTTTTTCCTATAGACGGCGCCAACTGATGGAGCACAGGATCTCCTTCAGATGTTGTCTTCCGTTGATCTGCTCCGAGTGTTGATGAATGGCCGAGATTGGATCTGAGGGCTGCCTCTTGATGCGTGTGGATCTCAATGGGCTTGAGTTGGAATAAAGCCGAGCTACCTGCAAAGAAGTCCCGGGGTGGTTGTACCACCGTAGACCCTCCGACGATCAAGTTAGTCGGGGTATTTGGGCAGAGTAACGGCCTATTGGGGTAAAATTGCCTTTTTTTTAGTTGTCCGAGAGAAGAGTTTATATAGCGGCAGCCATGGGCTGGCGGGTGCGAGATTCACGCCGGCCGTTACGCCCTGGCGTTACTCCCGCGTGAAAGGCGGGATCCCCCATTAATGACGAGATACGCTCGTTAATGGAAGGAACACGAGGTCGGTCGATGAGACCGAGGAAGCTAAGCTCGGCGGGAGTCTCGGAGGTGAGCGGGTGGCTGAGCAGGCTTGGTTTCGTGATAGCTCGGAGGCGAGCTAGGAGGGCCGAGGAGGCCCATCGTGCAGGAGGGCTCGGAGGTGAGCCAATAGTTGTTTGCAGTGCGAGCATAGGAGTGTTCTGGGCGGTCATCGAGGGTTGAGAACATCCTCAGGTCGGAAGCCTGGAGTATGCTTCCCATGTACCGTTCTTGCGCCTTTCCTGTAAGCCTTGGGACACGTCATCTGCTATGTGTCATGATCTGGGAAGTGCTCAGTACCGAGCATCATTAGAAAGAGAGAAAAAGAGGGGGGAGGGGGAGAGAGATGGAGGACAATATGAAAATATCGACCGCTCTACTTGATTGCAGAAGATCAAAGAGTTCGCAAGAGTAAACACAGATATCACGCAAAAACATAAAAAGAGGTGTGATCGCCTCCTCCAACCAAAAGCCTCACCTTCTTAATACCAAAACAAACTCCAACATACTAAACAAGCTTATCAAGTAGAGGCTAAATGCGTGATGGATGAGTATACTAAAAGATAGGATAAAAAATCAGTGTATTCGTAATAAGGTAGAGATAGATCCCGTAGAGGATAAGATGCGAGAGAACCACACCAATTCCATTCCAATTCTCTCAGACAGAGCAGGATAGCTGCCATCAAGCCGCCCCTTCCTAATCTATCTCACGATTCGTAAAATGGTTAGGCTGCGTCTGTGTGGTGCGGCTCTACCAACGAAGGAGGCCTATCGAAAGTGAAGCTACAAAAATACAATTCTATTCTCATTATTCAAGCGGTATCCTAAAAAAAAGTACTTTCAAGGAAGCCCTTTAATGAAAGCCGGACTTTCTTGAATGGCTAAGAACAGAACTTGCAGGGCTTAGCAAAAAAGAGGGCAAAGCAACTCCCACAGGAACTGAAACTCAAACTAAAACCCCAAGGGTGGCAGGCAGATATTAGGCCCTCAATCCCTCCTTCCGGCATCTCATTCGAGATGGGATGGCTTATCCATGAATCTCTCAATCCCTCCCCTAACATGGCATTAGCCAATCAAGGAATGAAAGATGGAAAGAAAGGCCCGCATTATACCCCAGGGTCAGGGAGAAAGACTGGAAATGCATAGGGGGAGTAGAGTCTTTCAGTAGCCAGAACTGTGATGATTTGGACATGTGCAATGAAGACCAGTCGATACCTCGGTTAAGAAATTAACAAAATTGTAGTTCATGGCGCAACTAAAGGTAAGGATAGACCTAAACAAATAGGCTATTAAGAACGAAATGTTAATTGTTAATTTAATAGAAAAAACATGCCAAACAGCCCTTGACAGAATAGAATGGAAAATAAATCATCTAGCTGACCCAAAAAATTTAGGATGAAGGCCTCTTGTTGTATTTTATTGAAAAATGTATTGTCACAGCTAACATTAGTACAGATTCATGTCCAAAACTTTGTCAAAAATCCATCCTTCATGTTGATTAATCAATGAACTAGAAAGAGAATATGTTCATGAAATGTTGATAATCTTAGTTTGTTGAAATATTACTAACCGATCATCTGTTTTTCTATGTATATATAGTGCACGATTCATGATCACGTGATGGATTCGTTATGAGGTATTTTTTGAGTGAGCTTAACATTTAAAGTGGAGGTATGATTCTGCATGTTTCTTAGTGCATAACATTTGGTTATATCAAGTGGGCCGCACATGTATATCAGTGATTTGATTTAGATATATTCACTATCTTAACAAAGTTATCTCGAAATCTATTATAATAACTAAAAGTTTTTATGAATATATCAAATCTTTTGTCAATGATACTAACATATACCAATGCAGTATACTGCATGTGTAAAAAGTCAAGGGTATGGACCATCTTAAGATTAAGGATCTTTAGTTTTTCTTGGTATTTAATTCGAATTAAATGTAAGAGCGTCAAATGACTCCCTATTCTTCTAGTTATAATAGGAGAGATGATATGTTTAATTTACTGTGCTAGTTCATTAGATTATTAAAACTTATTAACGCGACTTTGGACCTTTGCTATGATTATTGGCTACTCACAGCTTAGTTACTACACACTAGGAATGTTTCCAAAACATGATACCTTATTTATTTTGTTCTCACGTCGATCATTAAATTGTTGTTGACTTACGTACACCAAAGTCTTGTAACCGAATTAGATGATAATTTAGGTTTTCACCTTTCACTAGAAATAAATCACAACTCATAACAAAATTTTCAATATATGCCGCTGCGCACGCGTTAGACCTTTTCATGTGTATCTTATTTAACTTCCAATTGACACATGGGTTTGCAACAGTAAACACATAGCAGCACGTACAAGATCTTCAGCAATTGAGAGTATTAAACTAAAATTAAAAATGATATATTATGTTAGGTCAAGGAACAATTGTATAGCATAAGCAATCACAGATAACTTATCCATGATTAACTAAACTCATGATATTATAACAGAGTAGTATGAGATATACAATGGAAGAAAATATGATGATATATGTGTTGAGATTTGGGATTTTAGTCTCTCACATCTCAACCGTTCTAAAATTCTAATTAAATGGATAAGTTTCTTAGCTAGAATGTGGTACAGCCAGTGAACCATAGGTTCAAATGTTTATGCCCAGAGGTAACCATATATATTCACTTTTGGAGCCTTAAAACCCTTTTTATACCCTAAAATTCATATATACATATGGATATGGGTAAGGCTGATTTACTCTCAAGGTATAACCGGCTTAGTTAATTACTCCACTTTCTCTTTATACATGGATAAAGTATGGATAGTTTTTGTCATTTATAAGGAGAGATAAAGAAGATAATCTTGTATTTAATGAGGCAATTGATTAATAAAAGGAGAGAGAAAATTTTATGAGATAAGGAAGAGATTCTTTTAATTAAGGAGGCAATTGATTATTCTCTTTTTTATTTAATAACAGAAAATATACATACTTTATCCATGCATGAAGGGAAAGTGGAGTAATTATCCACATGGCATAACTAAATTGGTTATACCCTGAAAGTAAATTAGCCTTACCCTATATGTGTGTGTGACCCTCTAAGGTGACTCCTTAAGATGCAAGCTAAGGCGTCACCTAATTTGTATTTCATGTATGTCATTAGCTTATAAATGTCTAGTCCTTTGTTAATTACATTAGCATTTATTTATGGGATATGACCTTTCATGAAGTGCCACCTAAGCGACTCCTTAGGTTGCATCCTGGCCTCCTAAGGCGAACATTTTTCCATACATACATACATACATATATATTTGTGTGTAACTAAATATTAAATACTTCAATCGTTTAAAATATTAATTTTAAGATGCAACAACTTGATAGTTAAGATCGTTTCCTCTAATTATCCATGCTCCAAGGTTTTCTCCCATGATTTTTCATGTACACCATTCCTGTGTCTTTGCTTCTTAATCTTATATGCTTATACAAAGTTGTGCAGTGCTTTGAAACATTCCCTCAAGATGATATTACCTCGGACACTTTGTTGGGGTCAAAGTTATATCCCGATCGACCAAGTCAAAGTCAATCAACCCCCAAGTCAAGTGGGTCCATGCCTAAGTGAGGACCAAGCATGGAAGAGACCGGCTTCATGCCAAGAATGCAATAATAAATTAGTTTAATGTAATTTTTTAGAAATAAATGCATGAAAAATGGGCAGAAACCCAAAATTTTGTAAACCCCATGGCTTATGTGCAAAAAGAAATAAACACATAAGGTAGGAGGTGTCATAGATGCCATTTGGCGAAGCCCAAGGGACTATATGTAAAGTGTGTAGCATGTAAAGAAAAATATGATGAAAAAACCAATAACAACATTTTCACTCTTAAAAATTAGAGTTCTGTGCCTCCTTCTCCTTCCTCAAGTTTCTAAACCTTTTTTCGTTTTTTTGAATTAAATCAAGAGTTTAACTGTTTCTTTTTCCAAAAAGAAACAGTTTTTCACCGTAAAACCCTTGAAGGGGAACTTGGATCTTCCATCAAATCCCCAAAAAGAGAGATTTTTAAGTCTCACATTCATTTCTCCAAGATCCAGCCAACAGAGAGAAGGAAGAAGGAGACACATCTCCAAAAACCCCACTTCGGAAAGATTTAAGACTCAAAAGAAAATCCAAGGCTAAAGAGAAGAAGAAAATGGTCCGCTTTGATCTTCTCCAAAGATTTCTAAGAGTTTAACTCCAATTGTCAAGATCTTTTGGAGTTAAACTCCATAAATAAAACCATTTTAAGAGTTTAACTTCATTCAAAATCTTTTGGAGTTTGACTCCATAAATAAAAATCCTTTTTTTGGAGTTCAACTCCATAAATAAAAATTCTTTTCAGGAGTTCAACTCCTAAATTCCGGGGCTAAGCCACTTCTTTCTGCAGGCGCCCAGCGTCCACGTGCCGGACGCGTGAGGCGCTGACACCCAGCACCCACACGTCCTAAGGACGTTACTCGCCGTTTTTATCTTTTCTTCTTTCTTATTTTCATACACTCCACACTCAAAACACGTCCCCCGTTAGAAAAAATTTCTAACGGGGCGCTGCCCCGCACCCTGAGGCTGTTAGCCCTCTTGACCCTCAGCTTGCTATCCGGATAGCGGGACCCCCGTAAAATCTGCAAAGCCCTCGATATACCCAAAACCCCTCAAAACACATACATACGCACGCTGCATATTGAGTTCGCATGACTAGTTTGACTCGTCAACGGAGGTTCCTTCGCTTCAAAGACGATGAGTAATTAACGGCAGTTTAGTCCACGGCTGCCGGAGATTCAGATCCGCACAATCAATAAACCCCAGCCTACCCTATGCAGGGGGAATCTGTATACGATCGACAAGCGACGCGTATTTCCCATTTCAATGGGATGACGAAAAACACCCTATAGATTCTGGCATGCCCGGTGGGATTTCTTTCTCTCATCCCAAATCTCGGGTCAAGCGTTCATATGAACTCATTTAACATATATACCGATATTTGTACTGAAATAATGATTTTTCATGCAGCAATCAACTTTCAACGACGATGTCATCTAAGATGAATTCAGCTTCCGATACGACCCCGATCCCGTATGTGGTCAAGATCAATGCTCGTGTGATTCTCCCCGCAAGCCTCAGTCGGCAGTGGGAGGAACCGCCCTACTAATTTGGTTCCGTCATCATCTACCCTGCCGGGAGCGCTCATCTGGCAGAAATCCCGGCAAACCAGGTGGCCAAGCCGGTCTCACGGGACAAGAGGCCGAACGTTGTGATTGTTAAAGCACCACAACCCAAATTTAAGGCGGTGTCCGAACGACTTTCTGGTGCTCCTGCTGAGGGCAAGTCTACCGGAACAAATGGCATCATCAAATGTCGCGGACGAGCTCAGGAGATGACTCCAACGAGTGCACAATTAGACGTATCTCCAAAGCTCTCCATCGCTCTGTTTATGGCGGCTTCCCAAAGAGCCGAAGCCTGCTGAGTGCTCAGAACAGAAATGTCAAGATAGAAACGGCTCAGGTATCGAGCTAATAAAAAGGCCAGGACTCCGGCCAAGTGGAATCTTATGAGGTTCCAACAGCAGGGTCATCCCGCGACGATGGCCGAGTCGGCCGTAAAAGTAAGCAATTCCTTCGAACCTCTGAAGTGGGTTCAGAAAAACGCCATGACCGCTAGAATCAAGGAGACAGCAGTCCGAACGATGCTATAAAAAGACGTGTCCCAGCCCCAACAGAGAAATCATAACACTGTCTCTTCAAGAGTCTATCAGGCACTTTGTGCCGCGCGATAGCAGCGGGACAAATCCAGAAAAGAAGTGCCAGCACCACTCAAGAATCCGGTCAGGCCAGCCATCTTCAATCGATTATCCGTTACCGAAACAGAAAGGCCACGACAGCGGTCCACGAAATCAGCTGCCAATAATGAAAAGACAGCCGAATATGTTATCCATACGGTCTATATGGCAGGCACATGGCCCAGCGATAACTTGCGCATCAAAAGCACGGATGGGGTCACCGCATCCCAAGCCCAATCTGGCTTGAATGTGGTTGTCACTTCCCAAGATCAGCCGCCTCCGCTGGATGATGAAAACCTTCTCGATGAGGCCGATAGGCAGAAGAACCCCTCAGTCCATGTGGAATCAATTTCGGACATCGATGAAGAGCCGACTTTCCGCCACAAGACCGCAGAGCAAGAGCTGCTTCAAGAGCTTCGAAAACAACTCAGGAGCAAAGATAAAGAGATGGCCAAGCTTTACTCCAAAATCGACGACCTGACAAATGTTGTGATGCGGCTCACGGCTCAAATTGCTCGAGCGCCTTCCAATCAGGCACATGTCTCTACTCATGAGCCAGGTGATGACAACCCGAAGCAATCGATGCCTGTCCTCTTGGGCCTAAGATTGGGTGAGCCGCACAAAAACCGGCTACAATCCGCTTCTGGGAATGCTTTGGCCCCAGATAGCACTATCTCGCTAACACAAGATCGGATAATGGATTTGGTCACCAGCAAGGTTAAAACATTGGTGATCGAAGCCGAAGTTCAGAAAGAAATTGGCAGTAGTGGGTGGCCATATCCCGCACAGTACGATCTGATCGAGTTCCCGAGTGGCTACGTCATTCCTAAGTTCGGAAGATTTGACGGGACGAGAAACGCAAATCAACATGTCACCCACTTTAAAGCGTCGTGCGGAAATACATGGGGCAATGATACTGTAATACCCAGCCCCTTTTATACCTAAACCTGTATTTTGTTACTCTAGAATTCTATTTATTTTTTTTAACTCATTTATTTTCTTATCCATAAAAACCAAACCTATTCTTTATAAATTAACTTAAATTTTCCCCTTATAACCCAACTCCTTCCCAAGCCCAACAGTTTTCCCCGGCCCAATCCCATATATTTTTCCAATTGATTTTTTTTCCATTAAATTCTGCAGCCCTCAGCCCAGCAGCCCGAGCCCACGAAAATTAATTAAACCATTTTTCTTTCTCTCTTAGCCCGGCCCAGTCTCCCCCGAGCCCACTCCCGACCCGTTCACCAAACCCGACCCGCACTTCATCTTCTCAACGGCTACCCTGCGTTTCCCGCTCCCTGCTCCCCGCGACCCGCCTTCTCCGCCCTCGCCCGCGCCTACGTCACAGCGCCGTTACCCCACGACGTGCCCCCTCATGATTCCCTCATCTTCCCTATCTCTCTCCCCTCACGTTCTCTCTCTTTTTCCCATTCTTCTCTTTCCCTCTCCTCATCTCGAACCCATACCCGCGCACACGAGCGCCACGTCGCCGTTGGTATCATAGCCGGCATCTCAGTCTCCACCTCACATCCCCCTCGGTCTCTCCACCTCACCTCATCCCCGAGCCCTGTACATTCAGCCGCCACCAAGATTTCCCCGCGACCCAGAACCCCGACCCTCCTCATCCAAGCTTCGAGTTTTCCCGACGACCCAACGTCGAGCCACCTCTGGGCACCCCTCCCCTTCCCGACCACCACCGTCAGCCTCGTCATCCCGAGCTCCTCCTTTTCCTCACACAACCTCTCTCCCCTGCATCTCATCACTCTCTCTCTCTTTCACTCTCTATCTCTCTGTCTCTCTCACTCTTTCTCTGTTTCTCTCTTCCACTCTCTAATCTCAGATCTCTCTGTGTGTGTGTGTGTGATCTCCTCTGATCTCAAATCTCTCTCGCTCCCTTCCTCTGTTTCTCCCTCTCATCATCTCACCCTCTCTCTAATCTCTCTCTGTCACCCCCCTCTCTCATCTATCCCAATCTTTTTCACTCTCTCGCTAACTCTCTCTCTCAATATATCTCTTCCTCTGCAAATCCCTCACCATCGGCTTCGCAGCACCATTATCTCTCCAGTCTCGCGAGTCCTAGGCGTTACCGAGGTCCAACCCCATAGCCGACTCCGAGCACGAGCCAAGGCCGCGAACCCTACGCGCGCCACTCATCGCGCGTTCGTGCCGTTACCACTGACGTGCATCGCCAAGACGCCTCCAGGCAAGTTCCCTACTTGCTACATGCTATCTTTTGTTAATTACAAATCAATATCGTATATATTTCATGCTTTACCTTTCCATTAGATTATTCGACACAACTGTTCGATACTTGTTCTCATACGAAATCATTATTTAATTTGACGGAACTCAATTGTTTATACTGGCCCGAAGGGCTGTGAATCTAATGGGTGAATTTCATTGGAAAATATAACCGTTAACGACTAAAACAACTACCCTCAAGTTTACTCGTAAAACTGGAATTTCCCTGTACCTGAAAACCGTTAAAATCGCTATAAATTATATACATACTAGAATGGCGCGTTCGAGAGCTCAAATCGAAGCCGACTCGACGAA
This sequence comes from Agapanthus africanus, assembly GCA_030015575.1. Lineage (NCBI taxonomy): Eukaryota > Viridiplantae > Streptophyta > Magnoliopsida > Asparagales > Amaryllidaceae > Agapanthus > Agapanthus africanus. The sequence continues at coordinate 114,340,244 of JASDDO010000028.1, forward strand.
ATTTAACCCTATACCGGTTTCCTGGTGTTCCTGTACTTAAACTGTAGTGATATTTGGATCGGAGTGCGACTCTGGACTGCAGTCCAGAGCGACTCCAGTTGTTGCTTGCTGTTCCATAATGGGTACCACAAGATCTCCTTAACTCGTAGATTGCGGAACTCCACTGCTTATTATAGGTAAATCTGTTATCTAGACAAAACAATTGGTTTCATTCTGTTTCGTTACCGTTTGACATTTAATCTGTAATTTAATAGATCGGGACGCATAACAGTCCCAACAGAATCAGAATTGACATACTAGGACTAAACAGTGTGTATCTCCTGAGGTACAGATGCGATTGAAGATCCGTCTATTGAGTTGAAAACCTTACTGAAAACCCTAGATTTCATCTAACTTTAGTATCGCTAAAATCTGATCCCAATTGGGATTAAAATGCGTTGCGAAACGGACTCCTGATTCTGAAACCGGATTTCCAGCCGTGAACGCTTAAAATGAAAGGGCTATAATTAGTGATCCTGGAACCCGATTGGCTTGAAACTAAATTCGATGGATGGACAACTGAACATACTAATTATTACCTGTTTATCGTTTCGCTAAACTATACACGTACGTTTCATGATAAATCGTGCAAGTGATTGAACACTATTTTTATGACACCTTAATCATGCTTCATACACTGATTACGTATCATATCATACCCATATCATTGCAGTGATAACCTAGTGATATCGTGCATTTACCCAGTATTAGTTTTTAGTGATGATTGTGGCAAGTACGTCAGTGTTCGTGTATCCGTGATTAAGTGAAAGTGATACGTACTTGTGCACAATCAGTGACCCTATTATTCTATTGCATTGTCGACGTCTGTGGGATGCGTGTACGTGTGACTATAAGTGGTATGAGACATTTATGGAAGCGCTTGCACGGGTGTCACAGATAAGGCACCAGACGCTGCCATTTATCTTAGGTATTAGTCGGGACGTGCTTGATGGAGGTCCTGCCTCCAGTTCTCGCGCAGACTTGTCACGGATCGATTAGTATTTAGGGTTATGGTTAGCGTTTAATGTAGACCACGGGGCGTGGGGTAGTTTAAGTGTGAGTTCAACAGAATCTCGGGAGTCCCATGCCGGCTTATATATTTAGGGAGATATATGGAGTTTTACAGGGTATGTGATATTCACTGTGATATACATGTTGGGCCCGTGGTCCCTTGCCCTTGGGTTCTACCCTTGGGTGGAGGACACTCACGAGTGGTTGACTCTCACACTTGGACTGACGATAGGCTTAGTGACCTGTACAGTGAGACTTAGAGACTGATAGGGATACTGGCATTGTTATACCTTACATACTGTGTTGACATTCGTGGCATATCATTCTACTACTTTTACGGTTCCGCTGCATTGATTACTGCATGTTCATATCCATACTGCCACTGATTTACTGTTATACATATCTATTACCACTGTTAGAACTGTCACTTGATTTTATATATATTATATTGCTATTGTGTCGATCTGACGACCTGGGTATGCATGTTCAGTGTGAGGAGAAGATTTAGCCTGGACCAGGACTAGACTTACATCATGGACATCTTGATAGCTATCCAGAGTTATATTCGTTTGTTTCCCCTCAGGTCAGTTCTTTTCATTGTTTCTTTCAGTTACTGCATTTCTCATTACCTGCGCATCATTTACTGTTTACCATGAAAAACTAGAAGCCGAAGTGTGACTACGGCAGGACATTTCCTTGACCGTAGGAGCATGGCTGGCCTTGTCTACCCCTCGTATTCCGTATTTTGGGAAGCGGGGCGTGACATGGTTTAGTTGGTATCAGAGCCAGGTTTTGCTTCGATTGGGATTGCAGTTTTCCGTGTATAGCTTGGCAATCTAGGCCACTCCTTGGTTTAGGTCGTAAACTTGTCATTCTTGTTCCATATTCACTTTGGGTGTTCTACTATCCATTCGCTAGGGTTTTGGGTCACTTGACAAGGTTACGTGGTTGCAATTGCTCTGCCGTACCCTGTTTAAGTGATTTAAAGTCATACGGTTGATTCTCCACTTGTAATAAATTCATCATCTCTGATATTCTTGAATCTCTGTCCTATCCATATTATATTTTGATTCCTATAGCTTGTGACTTATATCATCCTCAAAATGGTTGTTTCAGGATTATATCTTCCAACGACTCTTCATCTATATCCGCTCCCCAGAATCAGACCATTGAGATTCTGAGTATACTGCAAGGTCTAAAGGAAGCCCAGGAGCGAACAAACGACTTGTTGGCTGAAGGACTGAGAAGACAGGTGAATCAGGCACCAATGGGAGTCTCCAATCATAAAGGAATCCCTGTTAGATGAGGAAAGGAGAAGAACATGAAGCGCCAATTTGTTTCCCCGCGACAGAAGCAACAGAGGACCCCATGTTGTGGGTATTGTAAGAGGCCAGGACATCTTCAGAGGGATTGTCGCCCCGCCCAAGGGAAATGTCTGATATGCGGGTCCAACAAACATCTCATCAACAGTTGCCCAGAAAGTAAAGAACTACAGGGAGGAGACTCGTCCGTACTCCCTACTTCTGCCAAGTGATGATTACTGCGTAGTTCAAATTTCGAAGATAAGGCGGACCCAACACAGGTTTCAACTCGAGTGACAAGAATGCAGCGGCCTAGCAATCAAAGAAGAATTTTTCCTGTTTTCTAATTTCAGTATTATACCGTCATCCCCTTATGAATGTTTCTTTCCGTTTGAAATCTTGTATCCATTGAATTTTTAGTTGAATGCAATAAAACTTTGAATCGTAATATATGTACCATTCTTTTGTTTTCTCCTTATTTATACTATTCATTATCACAGCCTTATTATCCTGATATTTTCAATTCCTGCCACCGCATATCTTTCTATACTCCGTACACTTAAATATTTCTTGATGTGTTCCATTGTCTGAACATGACACTTTCTTTTCAGGCCATGGCCCACCCTGGAGCAGCGCCACATCTAGATGAGGATGCACAGTCATGCGTTTCCTTAGATCACACACTGATGAGTTCTGACGATGAGATCAACGGCCCCCAGGCCAATTTCGGAAACAACGATTCAGAGGACGAAGGAGTAGCCGCCCCAGAGTTTAACATGATAGCTGATTCCGACGAAGAAGAAGGAGACCCTGAAGAGAACCCAATAGAGGAAGACCCCGAGGAAGACCCGATAGAAGGAAATCCAGCGGAGGAAAATCCCATAGAAGAGAATCCCATGGAATCAGATCTTGATGAAGAAGATCTAGCCGAGGAAGAAGGACCAGATGGACAAGAGCTTGCTGTGGAAGAACTCCCAATGGCGGCCCCCGCGAGGCGCTATGGAAATGGACGCCCCTACCTGAGTGTGCGAGCCTACCGCAACATACTGAATCTTCACAACCGCGACTGACGGGATTTCCTTTAAATGTTGTGTTCTGTGGCCCAATAAATCTGTGTATAGTCTCGGGCCACATTTTGTTCTGATGATACTTTGTTTAAAATTTTTCTAGAATGGAATAAATTGCTGAGTTGTTAATCCTTCAATCTTCTTAGTTCACTTGCTGCTTGATATTTCTTCTATACAATTATTCTTCCTACTGAGATCTGTCTACCCCTACTCCTTACTTTGTCTTAACCCTCACTAAGATTAACTAGTACCATACCCGATTCTTTGGGGTCCATCCTCCATCCTTCGTCTGTGCCTCGTTTGAGATCCTTCTGGGAGGAGAAGTTCATAGTGAAATCCTCGAGTTAGCTAACCCTTCAAATTCTTGATTCATATGATGTACTGAACGTTATCCTCCCCATACTTTTTCCTTGTAGTCCTTTGTTGCTCACCCTTACTTCATGTGCTGACCCGATCCCAATCTCCTTAACATTCAGCCTAAAGCCGCCACATACTCCAACCTGTGAATGATCCACACTTCCTTGTAATCCTTAACCTTGCTAGCCCTATACATTTTATGTGTTTTTCTATTACCCTATATTTATACTTAGGGACATTATTATTCGAAAATTTGGTTTTCATTATTTTATATTTATCGAAGAGAGTGTTTTATCGACTATTCACGTTTTACGCATTTCAAGTACTCCACTACTAGCTTTCCTATTATTCTCAGTAGCGAAATCTTACACCGCGCATATTCTTGTTCCATATTTCATATTTTCACTATATGAATTTTCTAAGTTATTTTAAAACTATTTGATCGATATATAGTCCTAAAATGTTTTAACCTACCGACAAATCTTTCACTATTTTATTGTCGTTATTTTATTTTTCGAGTAGGGTGCCTTATACTTACTATTTCTGATGTGCTACTTTTGATATACGCATATGTGCATATATTTGAGTTTCGATTTTATCGAGTACGCCTCGAATATCATTGTTCATTATTGTTGTTATTGCTATTCTCATAGATTGCCTTTGTAGTTGTTCTTGTCTTATACTTATTTAAACCTATATTTTTGTATGATGTTCTTACATATATAAACCTTCAAATTTCTTCATCCGCCTTTTTCAAGTAAAACTTTGTGTGTTAGTTGCAATATAATAGGTTTCTCCTATATTTGTATTATTTATTGTTTATTTTAAATTTCGAGGACGAAATTTTTGTAAGGGTGGTATGATGTAATACCCAGCCCCTTTTATACCTAAACCTGTATTTTGTTACTCTAGAATTCTATTTATTTTTTTAAACTCATTTATTTTCTTATCCATAAAAACCAAACCTATTCTTTATAAATTAACTTAAATTTTCCCCTTATAACCCAACTCCTTCCCAAGCCCAACAGTTTTCCCCGGCCCAATCCCATATATTTTTCCAATTGATTTTTTTCCATTAAATTCTGCAGCCCTCAGCCCAGCAGCCCGAGCCCACGAAAATTAATTAAACCATTTTTCTTTCTCTCTTAGCCCAGCCCAGTCTCCCCCGAGCCCACTCCCGACCCGTTCACCAAACCCGACCCGGCACTTCATCTTCTCAACGGCTACCCCGCATTTCCCGCTCCCTGCTCCCCACGACCCGCCTTCTCCGCCCTCGCCCGCGCCTACGTCGCAGCGCCGTTACCCCACGACGTGCCCCCTCATGATTCCCTCATCTTCCCTATCTCTCTCCCCTCACGTTCTCTCTCTTTTTCCCATTCTTCTCTTTCCCTCTCCTCATCTCGAACCCATACCCGCGCCCACGAGCGCCACGTCGCCGTTGGTATCATAGCCGGCATCTCAGTCGCCACCTCACATCCCCCTCGATCTCTCCACCTCACCTCCTCCCCGAGCCCTGCACATTCAGCCGCCACCAAGATTTCCCCGCGACCCAGAACCCCGACCCTCCTCATCCAAGCTTCGAGTTTTCCCGACGACCCAACGTCGAGCCACCTCCGGGCACCCCTCTCCTTCCCGACCACCACCGTCAGCCTCGTCACCCCGAGCTCCTCCTTTTCCTCACACAACCTCTCTCCCCTGCATCTCATCACTCTCTCTCTTTCACTCTTTATCTCTCTGTCTCTCTCACTCTTTCTCTGTTTCTCTCTTCCACTCTCTAATCTCAGATCTCTTTCTCTCTGTGTGTGATCTCCTCTGATCTCAAATCTCTTTCGCTCCCTTCCTCTGTTTCTCCCTCTCATCATCTCACCCTCTCCCTCAAATTCTCTTTTCTCTCTAATCTCTCTCTGTCACCCCCTCTCTCTCGTCTATCCCAATCTTTCTCTCTCTCTCACTAACTCTCTCTCTCAATATATCTCTTCCTCTGCAAATCCCTCACCATCAGCTTCGCAGCACCATTATCTCTCCAGTCTCGCGAGCCCTAGGCGTTACCGAGGTCCAACCCCATAGCCGAGTCCGAGCACGAGCCGAGGCCGCGAACCCTACGCGCGCCATTCATCGCGCGTTCGTGCTGTTACCACTGACGTGCATCGCCAAGACGCCTCCAGGCAAGTTCCCTACTTGCTACATGCTATCTTTTGTTAATTACAAATCAATATCGTATATATTTCATGCTTTACCTTTCCGTTAGATTATTCGACACAACTGTTTGATACTTGTTCTCATAGGATATCATTATTTAATTTGACGGAACTCAATTGTTTATACTGGCCCGAAGGTCTGTGAATCTAATGGGTGAATTTCGTTGGAAAATATAATCGTTAACGACTAAACAACTACCCTCAAGTTTACTCGTAAAACTGGAATTTCCTTGTACCTGAAAACCGTTAAAATCGCTATAAATTATATACACACTAGAATGGTGAGTTCGAGGGCTCAAATCGAAGCCGACTCGACAAACTTTAACCCTATACTGGTTTCTTGGTGTTCCTGTACTTAAACTGTAATGATATTTGGATCGGAGTACGACTCTGGACTGTAGTCCAGAGCGACTCCAGTTGTTGCTTGCTGTTCCGTAATGGGTACCACAAGATCTCCTTAGCTCGTAGATTGCGGAACTCTGCTGCTTATTACAGGTAAATATGTTAGCTAGACAAAACAATTGGTTTTATTCTGTTTCGTTATTGTTTGACATTTAATCTGTAATTTAATATATCGGGACGCATAACAGTCCCAACAGAATCAGAATTGACATACTAGGACTAAACAGTGTGTATCTCCTGAGGTACAGATGCGATCGAAGATCCGTCTATTGCGTTGAAAACCTTACTGAAAACCCTAGATTTCATCTAACTGTAGCGCCGCTAAAATCTGATCCCAATTGGGATTAAAATGCGTTGCAAAACGGACTCCTGATTTTGAAACCGGATTTCCAGCCGTGAACGCTTAAAATGAAAGGGCTATAATTAGTAATCCTGGAACCCGATTGGCTTGAAACTAAATTCGATGGATGGACAACTGAACATACTAATTATTACCTGTTTATCGTTTCGCTAAACTATACACGTACGTTTCATGATAAATCGTGCAAGTGATTGAACACTATTTTTATGACACCTTAATCATGCTTCATATACTGATTACGTATCATATCATACCCATATCATTGCAGTGATAACCTAGTGATTTCGTGCATTTACCCAGTGTTAGTTTTTAGTGATGATTGTGGCAAGTACGTCAGTGTTCGTGTATCCGTGATTAAGTGAAAGTGATACGTACTTGTGCACAATCAGTGACCCTATTATTCTATTGCATTGTCGACGTCTGTGGGATGCGTGTACGTGTGACTATAAGTGGTATAAGACATTTATGAAAGCGCTTGCACGGGTGTCAAAGATAAGGCACCAGACGCTGCCATTTATCTTAGGTATTAGTCGGGACGTGCTTGATGGAGGTCCTGCCTCCAGTTCTCGCGCAGACTTGTCACGGATCGATTAGTATTTAGGGTTATGGTTAGCGTTTGATATAGACCACGGGGCGTGGGGTAGTTTAAGTGTGAGTTCAACAGAATCTCGGGAGTCCCATGCCGGCTTATATATTTAGGGAGATATATGGAGTTTTACAGGGTATGTGATATTCACCGTGATATACATGTTGGGCCCATGGTCCCTTGCCCTTGGGTTCTACCCTTGGGTGGAGGACACTCACGAGTGATTGACTCTCACACTTAGACTGACGATAGGCTTAGTGACCTGTACAGTGAGACTTAGAGACTGATAGGGATACTGGCATTGTTATACCTTACATACTGTGTTGACATTCGTGGCATATCAATCTACTACTTTTACGGTTCCGCTGCATTGATTACTGCATGTTCATATCCATACTGCCACTGATTTACTGTTCTACATATCTATTACCACTGTTAGAACTGTCACTTGATTTTATATATATTATATTGCTATTGTGTCGCTCTGACGACCTGAGTATGTATGCTCAGTGTGAGGAGAAGATTTAGCCTGGACCAGGACTAAACTTACATCATGGACATCTTGATAGATATCCAGAGTTATATTCGTTTGTTTCCCCTCAGGTCAGTTCTTTACATTGTTTTTTTCAGTTACTGCATTTCTCATTACCTGCGCATCATTTACTGTTTACCATGAAAAACTAGAAGTCGAAGTGTGACTACGGCAGGACATTTCCTTGACCGTAGGAGCATGGCTGGCCTTGTCTACCCCTCGTATTCCGTATTTTGGGAAGCGGGGCGTGACAGATACGCTCCTTCTTCGTCAGTTTATCAACAGCCTGACTGGTGTTACTTTCGACTGGTACGCAAATATACCCGACGGGTCTGTCACTACTTTCGCCCAAATGAAATCTCTGTTTCGAGAAACATTCATGAGTGTTGGTGACAAAATCTCCATTGCTGATCTCATGAGAACTGAGCCGGGGAAAAATAAAAGCAACACGGACTTTATTGCCCAATGGCGCAACCTTACTGTCAAGTGCGAACCGCCGCTAGAATAGGACCAGTTCGTCAGCCTTCTAATTGGGAACTTCAGCAATTGGATAGTCCCATTCTTATGTACAGCAGGCCTCAAGACGTTTCAAGAGCTGACCAAGAAAGTCCAAATGCCGGAACACTCAAAGCAAGAGTCTACCCGGGACTCTCAGATAGACAAGACTTGGAAAAGCAAGAGGGACGACAACCGTAGAAGCGGGAATTCCAGCAATACCAATATCTTCAATGCGTCCGACAATGAAGACAAGTGAAAAGCAGGCGAACCCAAAACCAACCGGTCTCGAAAGCCAGTGCTGGGAGGAGAAGGGACTTCCCTAGAGGAGAAAAAGAACAAGGTTTACTCTTTCAGAAAGGACAAGGTCCGCAAGATATTCAAAGATTTCTTAAACAACGGTCTACAATTGCCAGAGTCGAAAAGACCACACAAAGCAAAAATGACCGACAATCCTCTATATTGCCCATACCACCAAGTAGTGAGCTATGCGATCGAAATTGCTATATTTTCAAAGACTAGATCGAGAAGCAGTACAAGATTGAGGAGATCGAGTTGTCCAAGAGTGTGTTAGTAAACAATCAAGCAGCAACCACCAACTTTATACAGACACAAGCTGAAGCCTTCTGGGAACAGACAGTTGAACCCGCTGCCCTGAGAAATGAAACCGACTCACTCCAGCCTCCGTGGAGTATGCACATCTCTAATAAGACGAATAAGATGATAAAGCTACTTCACAAAGAGCCCAGAACAGAATGGAAGGGGCAGAAGGAGCCCACCGTTCCAGTTATCACTTCGGCTCAATCAGGCCCAAAATCCAAAAAGCTCAAGAAGAAGAAAAGCATGGCTCGACACGAAAAAGAGTTTACGGGGAGATCGACTATTCAAAAGTACATCGATTCCCTCAAAGACTATGAACAAAAAGAAAGAATTTTGATTCAATTGAAAGAGTTCTTCCCTGTAGAAGCGGCTGAGATTTTGAAGGAGTTAGCAGAAAACTCCAATGGCGAGATCCCAATAGTGACCTGCTACGCCATCTATCTTGGCAGCTACTCTGAGGAGGAGGTTTTTTTTCCCGAAGAGGACGAGGAGCTTGCCACAAAGGCCAACCAAATTCAGCTCAGAAGCAGCAGGACTCTACCGCCAAATCAGGGCAACGCCCTAAAAGGAAAAGAAAAACAAGTCGCTAATGAACGTCACCACTCGCAGGTGTAACTGCCGCTCCGCGAATCTCGCCATGCGCGAGATCTCCGCCGGCCACATCCTACGTTCCACGCCATTACGATCCCCATTAACGAGCATGTCTCGCCATTAATGGGAAGATCCGTTTATCACGCGGGCGTGACGTCGGGAGCGTAACGGCCGGCGTGATTCTCGCGCTTGCCCCTGCGTGCCGCCGCCGCTATATAAACCCCTCTCCCAGAGGGATCAAGTAAGCTTTTTCTGCTCCACTTCAGCCGTTACTCTGCTCGTATCTAGTTATCGACTTGATCGTCGGAGGGTCCTCGGTGGTACCAAACCATCCCGGGACTTCCTTGTAGGTACTCGACGCAAATCTCCTCCAACCCATTGAGATCCACACATCGCAGGAGATCACACTACAGATCAAATCCCAGCCGTCAATCGCAGCCATCGGCAGATCAACGGAAGACAACATCTGAAGGAGACCGGAAAGGCCCCTCCATCAGCCAGCATGGACAAGACGAGGAGCACAACGGTTCGATGGATCTCATCATTTGAAGTGTTTTACTTCTTTCATCTGGGCATATCAGATTAACACCTTACAAGAAAATGGAATACTTACATTCTTAAGAGACAGACAAACAAAATAAAATAACATTCAGTACTAGATTTAAACATGGTTGCAGGCCCAATTCGCCATGGGCGCACGAGACAAACAGGGAGGAGTGGGTCTTGTCCACTTAAATCCCAAGTGGGAATACTCTCTTGTGTCCACAGCCCCATGAATCTTATTACCAATCTTACAAAAGTCTAGGTTGGGTTTGGTACATTGAATAGACGATTGCCGTGAATTCTCACATTTCTAGGTATGTGATGACGGGCATCAAATTCCAAAGAATCATCTATTAACGTGTCTGGTATGTTTTAATCATTCTCAATAATGTATGTATATGCAACCGTCAACCAGAGACGAGGCCGGCGGAGGGCTGATAGATGACGGCTAGGCCAGTGGACGCGGTGGCGAACGGTCGATTGGCGGCTGGACCGATCGGCGTCGAACGGCCAATTTGCGGCAAACAAACGGGGGCCGGCCGGCCGGACGGCGGGTGGCGGACGGTCATGGCTTATGGGAATATTTGATGGTAATTTAGTGTCACGCCCCGCTTTCCAGTAGACAAAAACGGTGACGTGGCAGGCCGCAACGTATTTATTATGAAATAAATACGTTAAGCGTAATTAAGCAATAAAAAAATGAACAAGAACGATAAGAGAATAAAATGAAACAACAACTTTATTTACATTCAACTTTACATACAACTGTTTGAAATAAAATATACAATAATCAAAACCAAATGCCTAAACAATGGCATACTGAAATTAAGTGCATAGGAACTAATAGTCAGGCTGAGCGGTAAGCTGGTCCAAGTACTCCTAACTCCGCTCTATCTCCTCAGAGTCCGGTCCTCCTGACGAACATTCCAAAGAAAGAAACAGAAAGAAATGACGTCAGCGAACTAACGCTCGGTAAGTCCCAAAAAAAAAAAGAGAAGAGAGTATATAAAATGAAATAAACAGGTAAAGTTGTATATGACCGATTATTGGTATATGATAGTTGTTCTAACGTGGTTATTTGTAATTTGATAAAAAAAAAGGTATTCATGTATACGAGAGGAGTCCATCTTACCCCGTGAACTATGGTAATATGTAGTATAAGGCCTCGTCATAATCTATGAGACAACGACACGTGAATTCATATAAATGTCTTTTAAAGTGACCTCTCGTGCCAGAATATACGTTCCGTACCAATCTACCCATTTATCCCCGCGTAATATATTGTATAGATTATGTTTACAACTCTTGGCCGAAACCATGGATACAAAAATGCTCATGTTCATGTTCAGGATATAATCATGTATTCAAGTAGCCATATCAAGTTATAATTATGGTTTGGTCAAGTCAAATCAAGTATACATGTTTGAATTTGATATTTAAATTCAAGTATTCATGTTCATGATCAAGCATTCGTATTTGATTTTGGATTCAGGTTTGAGCTTGGACTTAGATCGAGTTAAACACTTATAAACTGATTTAACTCTTGAATTCTTAGATTTGGGGAATTATCGGCAACTGCTGCACATGGACGGCAGGATTTGTGTGTTTTTCCATGACAATTACCATTGATAACTTCGTTTTTTGTCTAATCTGAATAGGCAAACACTCGCTTTCTCTGGCTCTCCGGGGCTCAAGAGAATTGATTCCGCTTAAACCCATATTTACTAAAATCCTTAAAATATTATTTTGTATATCTCGAGAGGGTGTTATGAAAAAATATTTTTAATACGGTTAAAAATAAAATCTCGAGAGTGATTTATATTACTTATGGTTTTCATGAGCATACGTTTTAAGTATTGGGTATTTTAATGATTATTACTTAGCTTTTAAAAGTTTATGCTATTTTATTGAAAACCAGCCTTTTTTAGTAACTTGATGGTATTTTATTGACATTATTTAAATCTTTCATTTATAAAAATACATTTTCATAATATAATGAAAATACGGATTTATAATTTTATATAATTTTAATTTTTAGAAAATTAGTTTTATTTAGAAAATTTGCATTTCTTACAACCGTATTTTATAGATTTTGAGATCGAATACTCCATGAGGAGTGCTGCATCTCACTCTACTATCCTCAGGATGTACGATAATCTGTACCATCTATTAGCGGGTCCCCTAACAAAAGTTGTAGATGCATAATTGCAAAGGAATACGAAATACCGCTTTAAAAGAAACCCGGTTTTAAAGTATGTGGTATTTTATTGTAAAGATTATTCTTCGAAATAAATATACATATAAATAGGTATCGTGCTATGAAACTAAAGTGTCCGTGTGTAGTAGGCCGTTACACCGTGAAGTTTTTCCTAAAAGTATAATTTTAACAAAAACGAAAATAAGCAATAATAAAGTTCAAGATATTTTAACGAAAAAGTTTAATTATGGTTGTTTCACTTGAAATTCTTGGTTAAACTTAAATCTTGACATTGGCATTTAAGATTACAAGTAATACGGTAAAATTAGATTGACCAAATTATAAAGGAAAATGGAGTTTTTAGGGTTTAGAAAAAGAATATCGGTAATAACTCCACTTTACACCGGTCGGATCTGGCTCTCTGGCCTCGAGATTTGTGCCATGAGATTTATTCATTATTTACACCATTTTTCACATGTTTGATTTTTCTGAATTTTTCATTTCGTCGTGTATTGCACGTGCAATATTTTGGGCTTCCAAAATATTAAAAAGAAAAATCAGAAAAAAATAATTATGTCCGGTGAGAATCGAACACACAAGCTACGTCACAACAGTACAAAGGCTTTACCAATAAGCTATATGTAATTTCTTGCTTTTATATAACAAAAGTGAATTATAACTCAAACTCAGAATGTAATGCTCTTTTCTTGTATATTAACAGGAAAATTTCTGTACATAGATTTCAGAGTCGTTATATTTAGGATCGGCACATGTTTTGGGGAATTTAATTACAATGAAACGAGATCATTTGCTTCCCGTGTTTTGGGGGAATAGAATATATTTTACATTTAAACAAGCGTGGTGACATTTAATGGTAATCTGGGATCACCGTCTAGATTACCCTCTAGCAAGCGCGCATCAAGCATGCATTGCATACCAAGGAACAGCAACCAGCATATTGTTTCAAGCATGCATTGTTGTACAAAGGAACAGCAACCAGCACCTTTAAATAAAAATTGAAAATGGAGCTCTTTGTGGCCAAATCTAAAAGACCAAGGATGTCGGGTGCTACATCTCAGGTTAGAGACACAGTTTTTATATGCAATTAAAACTTTGCTGGTTTTTTGCAAGCGCTGTTCACGTGAAGGAGACAAAAGTATATTGTACAATATTTTGTGTGTGAGAGCGAGCGAGCGAAGAGACGTGGGTGGAACTTGGAAGGTTGAATTAGAAAAGAAAACCAATTTAGGTTTTTAAATGAGAAGATGTGGATAACTTGGGAAAATGAAAAGAGGGTTTAAAATTTTTGAAAATTGATATGGATAGCTTTTAATGAGAGAAATTTTATGAGGATTTTTCTAATTTCTTATATTTCATTTTGGAAAAAGATGGGGGCCATCAATATGTTGATATGAGCTTCAGAGTTTGCATTATAAAAGTAGACATATACATTTTCTTTTCCTTGTTTGGTCCCCCAAATTTTTTTTGAAGGGGCTTGGTGTCGCCTAGAGAAGACCCGAGGGGGTGGCTAATTTATCACACATATATCTCAATTTTTTTTTTGCTATAAGCCAAACCAATTTTTTGCTTTCAAATTCCATCAATAGATCTAGCAACCAAGTGTTGAGAATGTGGTACATTCTCAACACCAAGAACACAAAACATTTGCCACAACCATGCATTGCTTATGACTCATGATCATTGGAAGCAGGCAAGTGAAGAAAGATATGGATGTGGATGGTGAGTACACACCAAGTGTTTGTTCTTATGATTCTCTATTCTATAGTTCTAATACTGATTGTTTTTTGGTCAAATTTTTTGCAGAGAGAGAATTCGAGGAATCAGTGGAACATAGAGAAGGAAAAAAATGCTCATTGTAACATATACAAAAAAACCTCGGCCCATATGTGCAATTTCCTCGGCTTGGAAACCATCCTATATACATAATGTAAAGGTGTAGAGAGATGACAGAATTTTCAAAATGCCAATTTTGCCCTCATAAATTTTGATATTTCCATTTTCTACTGCCGTCTGTCCCATCTCCTTTTCAAAATGCCAATTTTGCCCTCACAAATTTTGGTATTTCCATTTTTTATTGCCACATGTCCCATCTCCTATTGGCGACTGTGCCCACCTCCTGCTCTATTTAAGATAGAGCACCTCATCCCCATTCTCTACTCAAAAGAGAAAAACTAAAAATAAAAAAAAGTTGACAGAGAGGAGAGAGAAAGGCCTTTAAAACTCTATCGTTCTTCTTTTCCTATTTTTCATTTCTCTCAATAGCGCAAAAGTTTGATACAGAATGGCTGTTACCATTCTCAATGGTCAAAGAGTACAACCGTCACTTCTCTTTCTCCATGCAAAATGGACGCCCACGTCGTCGGATACCGGCGGTGTCGATCTTTCCATGTGCATCCATGAGTACATTGAAAACTCCGCCCAAGTGATCATCCCTGTTCCGATGGCCTTCATGATCGTGCAAAATTTATTTTGGACGAAATATCCTCCTACAAGCATTGATAAGATGATGACAAACAAGCGACCGTATAAGTGAAAGAGATGAAGGTTGAAGGACGAGAATGTCGATATTTGTGTTGTGTGTTTTGAAGAAATTGAGATGGGTAGCAACGGTGATTTAGTCGAAAGAGTGCAGTTGTGTTGTGATTATACATTCCACATGAAGTGTATTGTTTCTTGGTTGTTCAAGAAAAACTCATACC
The DNA here is from genome assembly GCA_030015575.1 of Agapanthus africanus. Taxonomy (NCBI): domain Eukaryota; kingdom Viridiplantae; phylum Streptophyta; class Magnoliopsida; order Asparagales; family Amaryllidaceae; genus Agapanthus; species Agapanthus africanus. The sequence goes on from JASDDO010000028.1 coordinate 114,355,244, forward strand.
CACTATGTCGATATGAGAAGCCATATCAAATAACTTAAGATGTCACTGTTAGTTTTTCTTTGTTGATCGATCGTCTGTTGTTTCTGTTATTTTGACATGTAAAATTCGAAGAAGAATGAAGAATGTTAACAAGTTCTGATTGTGTTTTCTAATATTTTCAATTGTTTTAATATGGCTAATACGATGATCAAATGATACATTTTATGGATATATAGTATAAATCACTTAATTTTCTAACTCGGTCGTGTTTTTGCAATTAAATTTGACAAATGACGGAAAAGAAAAAAAAATTGAGAAGGTGTCAGAATGCAAGTGTAGAAAAAACTCAAATGAAAAATACAATGAGATTGTCAATTGGTTTTAATGGGTACTTCTTTGGTTGGAACAACAGGTTTATGATCATAATTCGTAACAAGCATAAATAAGAATTATTAAACCGAAAAAGACAGTAGTCATGAAAAAAGAGAAAGACGTTACCATTTCCAAAAAGACTGTAGAAAAATAGGGACGTATCAGATAGAAATAGGACAGAAATGACAAGTCGGACGGAATAGATCAAAAGAAAAACTGCTAAAATTAGAAAACTGCTAAAAATAAAAAGTTGTTAAAACGAGAAACTAATTATTTGATTGCGTCCCAAATTGATTCCCGATACTCCCTGTCAAATCTTAACTAATTCGGGTGCTAATTTCAGTCCTAATTCAAAGTCAAACTTCGGAGCAAATCTTTGACCGCGATTTCGGGGTCTTAAATTATGGATTTTCGCGATTCCGAGAGACGTCAATACAATGCCTATGGCATTGACCCAGAAGATTTTGCGAGATTTTCGATTTGGCTGGTGGAACGTGCGAATCGGAAAAGATTTGACAGTTTGAAATTCTCGGGTTGAACTACACCCGACGTGTTTTGGATAGGTCGAGCAACTCCAAGTAGGCTAGGGCTGTGTCAGTAAGGCATAATACCAACGCATAGACTGAGAGGGTACAAAGGCCCATGTGCAAGTGCATGCAGTCGCAAAATAGTGACTTTAATATTAGTCATAATTTGACAGAAAAAGACATTAGTCATGACGGCCAGAAAAAGGACATTAGGCATGATTTGACTGTCACGCCCCGCTTCCCAAAATACGGAATACGAGGAGTTGACAAGGCCAGCCATGCTCCTACGGTCAAGGAAATGTCCTGCCGTAGTCACACTTCGGCTTCCAGTTTTTCATGGTAAACAGTAAATGATGCACATGTAATGAGACATGCAGTAACTGAATGAAACAATGTAAAGAACTGACCTAAGGGGGAAACAAACGAATGTAACTCTGAATAGCAAGTCAAGGTGTCTGTGATACACGTCTAGTTCTGGTCCAGGCTAAATCTTCTCCTCACACTGAGCATGCATACTCAGGTCGTCAGAGCGACACAATAGCAAAATAATACATAAAATCATGTGACAATTTTACCAGTGGTAATAGATATATATAACAGTAGATCAATGGCAGTATGGGTATTAACGTGCAGTAATCAATGCAGCGGAACAGTAAAAGCAGTAGAACGATATGCCACGTATGTCAACACAGTAAGTAAGATATATCAATGCCAGTATCCCTATCAGTCTCTAAGTCTCACTGTACAGATCACTAAGCCTATCGTCAGTCTAAGTGTGAGAGTCAACCACTCGTGAGTGTCCTCCACCCAAGGGTAGAACTCAAGGGCAAGGGACCACGGGCCCAACATGTATATCACGGTAATGATCACATACCCTGTAAATCTCCATATATCTCCCTAAATATATAAGCCGGTATGGGACTCCCGAGATTCTGTTGAACTCACACTTAAACTACCCCATACCCCGTGGTCTACATCAAACGCTAACCATAAGCCTAAATACTAATCGGTCGGTGACAAGTCTGCGTGAGAACTGGAGGCATGACCTCCATCAAACACGTCCCGACTAATACCTAAGATAAATGGCAGTGTCTGGCGCCTTATCTGTGACACCCGTGCAAGAGCTTCCATAAGTGTCCCATACCACTTAAAGTCACACGTACACGCGTCCCACAGACGTCGACAATGCAATAGAATAATAGGGTCACTGATTGTGTACAAGTACGTATCACTTTCACTTATTCACTGATACACGAACACTGACGTACTTGCCACAATCATCACTAATACCTAACACTGGGTAATGCACGTTATCGCTAGGTTATCAATGCAGTGACATGTGTATGATATGATGCGTGAACAGTATATAAAGCATGTTTAGGATGTCCTGAATCAATAACCTACCACTTGCATAATTTATCATAAATCATACGGTTACAATTTAGTGAGACGATGAACAGGTAATAATTAGTGTGTTCAGTTATCTATCCATCGAATTTAGTTTCACGCCAATCGGGTTCCAGGATCACAAATTATAGCCATTTCATTTTAAGCGTTCACGGCTGGACATCTGGTTTCAGAATTAGAAATCTGTTTCGCAACGCATTTTAATCCCAGTTGGGATCAGATTTTAGCGATGCTACAGTTGAATGAAATATAGGGTTTCCAGTAAGGTCTTCAACGCAACAGACGGATCTTCAATCGCGTCTGTATGTCAAGAGATATATACTGTTTAATACTAGTACGCCAATTCTGGTTCTGTTCTGGACTGGTATACGTCTACATCTATTAAATTACAGATTAAATATCAAACGATAACAAAATCGGATGAATCCACTTGAGTTTTCTAGCTAACAGATTTACCTATAATAAACAGTGGAGTTCCGCAATCTATGAGTTAAGGAAATCTTGTGGTACCCATTACGGAACAGCAAGCAACAATTGGAGTCGCTCTAGACTGCAGTCCAGAGTCGCACTCCGATCCAAATATCGTCATAGTATAAGTACAGGAATAACTGGAAACTAGTATAGGGTTAAATTTCGTCGAGTTGGCTTCGATTTGAGCCCTCGAACGCATCATTCCATTACGTATATAATTTATGGTGATTTTAACGGTTTTCAGGTACAATAAAATTCCAGTTTTTCTAGTAAACTTGGGGGTAGTCATTTTAGTCGTTAACGGTCATAATAACCAACGAAATTCATACACTAGGTTCACAGCCATACGGGCCAGATTATACAATTGAGTTCCGTCAAATTAGGTGAGTAATATCATTGGGAACACACGTCGAACATGTATGACACACAATTGATCTAAAATTGTAACTTCATGATTTATGTAACTAAATATTGTAACTTGAGTATATAGCATGTAAGCAAGTAAAATACTTTCCTGGACACGGTGAACTGATGGCGCGGCAGCTAAGGCAGTAGTGACGCGTCTCGGCATGGAGTAGCAAACACACGACGAGTCTCGGTTAAGCTTGGGTCGGGTAGGATGCAGCCGAGGCTCGTAGATGTTGGGACTCGCTGTTGGTAGTTGATATAGAGGGCAGTGGTGTAGCGGGGAGACGAATTCGCCGTCTAGGGTTTGAGAGAGAGAGAGACCAGTGAGAGTGTGAGATAGAGAGTTAGAGAGTTAGAGAGAGAGAGAGAAAACAAAGAGAGAGAGTGAGAAAGAGAAAGAAGGTGAGAGAGAGGAAGAGAGAGGCAGAGGGTTAGAGTGAGAGTACACTGAGAGAGATGAGGGCGACAATGATGATGATGATGACGAGGAAGGTGCAGGGGAGGCTCGCCGGTAAGGGGTACGGGCGTGGGCTCAAGAGATGGAGAATGGGAAAGAGGGGGCTCGGGGCGAGGAGAGGGTGGTGAAGAGGTGAGGATGTCGACGTTGATGGTGGCGTCGAGATCAAGGAGGTGGTGGTCGGAGTTGAGGGTGAGTACGAGATGGTGGGGTCGTCGCTGGCGTCATCGGAGTTGTTGAGTCTTGGTGGCAGATGAGTGCAGGGCTCGAGTTCGATGGGTTTCTTGGAGAGAGGAGTGAGCGAGGGAGGGAAGTGAGGCGATGAAGGAAGGGGAATCGGTCGTCGTCAGTAGGAGTGGTGGGTGCGGAAAGTGGGTGAGAAAGGAGAAGGAAGGAAAGAGAGGTGGGCGAAGGAGTGATGGAAGTGAGGGGGAGAGAAAGAGGTCGCGCGTCGTGGGGAGTAACGCGCGCTCGAGCGCTGGCGTGGGCGTGGGGAGCGGCGACGAGGGCGCAACGGGGAGATTCTCGCGCGGGAAATCAGGAGGTAGCTGTTGGGAAGAAGCACTGTAGGAGGCGGGTCGGGTTCGAGGCGCGGGTGCGGGTTGGAGGTTGGAAGCGGGCTGTTGGGAGTGGGCTGAGGAGAATGGGCCAAAGTAGCTGAAGAAATTAAATGGGGAAAAATAAAGAAGCGGGCCGGGATGTTTGGGCTGGGTAATTTAGAGGGAAAAAGAAATGAGGGCTGAAGAAGTGGGCCGGGGCAAAGTTTTAAAATGGAAATTAATTTAAATAAAGTGATTGGGATGGGTTTTAGGAATTAATCAAAATGAAATGGAGTTCTGGGCCTGTGAAAAATTTAAAAGAATTATAAGGGAAAGGAAATAGGCCGGGCTGAGAAAAAGGAGTTGGGCTGGCGGCTTGGGCCAGAAAATAAAACAATAAGGAATTTAAGAAAGGGCCGGAGGATTTAAAATAAAAGAATTGTAAGGAATTGGGAAAGTGGGCGGGGCCTTTGGAAAAAATCAATTAATTAATTTAGTAAATAATCAAAGGAATGGGCTGAGGAAAATTAGTTAAACAAGATATACTAGAGTTTTATTGATAAAAGAAAATTGGGGTTTAGAAGAAATAAAATTATAAATTTAAATAAATAAAATTCAAAAGTAACAAAATACAAATATTGGTATAAGAGGGGCTGGGTATTATATCATACCATCCTTACAAAAATTTCGTCCTCGAAATTTCAAAGAACGACTAGCTATAAATAAATAATCGAAAAGTTACTATATTGAACATTAGTGATTTACTTTAAACGGGTGGATAAATTTTGAAGGTATATATATATAATACTAACATACCAAAAAGATAGGTCGAAAAATATAATGCAAGAACAGTTAATAAAACAACTACATTTATACGAGAATAGAAATAATAACAGTAACGAACAATAATATTCGAGATGTACTAGATAAATTCGAAACCCAAATATGTGCATGTATAGATATATCAAGGGTAGCACGGCCGAAATAATAAGTGTACGGCACAATCATTTATAATAGTAAACATAGGCACAATACCCGGAAATAAAGTAACTACAATAATGCAGTGAAAGATTTGTCGGTAGGTTAAAACGTTTTAGGATAATGTATCGATCAATTAGTTTGAAAATAATTTAGAAAACTCGTATAGTGAAGTTAAGAAACCTGGAACAAAATATGCGCGGTGTAAGTTTGCGCTACTGAAAATGAGAATAATAATAGTGTACTTAAGATACATAAAACGGAGTAACTAATAACACGCACTCTTTGATAAATGCCAAAATAATGAAAACTAATTTTCGAATAATAATGTCCCTAAATATAGTTAGGGTAATAGGGAAAACATAAATATACATAGGACAACTAGGGTAAGGGGTTACAATGAAGTGTGGCTCATACCAAAGGTCGGAGTGTGACGGATTTAGGTTGAAGATCAAAGAGATTGGGGTCTGGTCAGCACAGGAAATAAGGATGAGCAACAAAGGGATACAAAAGGAAAAGTGTGGGGGAATCAACAGTCGGTACATCACATGAATCAAAATTTGAAGGGTTAACGAACTCGGAAATTTCACAAAAATTTTTCTCCCAGGAGGGTCTCAAACGAGGCACTGACGGAGGATGAAGGGTGGACCTCTAAACGATCGGGTGTGGTACTGGTTAATCTCAGTGAGGGTCGAATCAGCACGAGGTGTAGGTGTGGACAGTAAGGGTCTCAGGAGGAAAAACGGTAAAGGGAAAATCGAAGCATCGAGTGAACCAGTAAATAAAAGATTTGCGAACTCAGAAGATTTATTTCATTTCAAAAGATTTTAAACAAAGCATTCTTAAAGACGAAAAGTGGCCCTAAACTATACACAGTTTTATTTGGCCAGAAAGACAACATCAACAAGAAATCCCGTCAGTCGCGGTTGTGGAGATTCAGCAGGTTGCGGTAGGCTCGCGCACTCAGGTAGGGGCGTTCATTTCCATAGCGCCTCGCAGGTATCGCCATTGGGAGTTCTTCCACCGCAGGGTCTTGATCTTCTGGTCCTTCTTCCTCGGATGGAGCTTCTTCGTCGATGTCCGATTCCATGTGATTCTCTTCTTCTAGATTCTCTCCCATGGGGTTTTCCTCCACTGGATTTTCTTCTATCGGTTCTTCCTTGGGGTCTTCCTCTATCGGGTTCTCTTCAGGGTCTCCTTCCTCTTCGTCGGAATCGCTTATCATGTCAAACTCGGGGGCGGCTGCTCCTTCGTCCTCTGGATCGTGGTCTCCGAAATTGACTCAGGGACCGTTGATCTCATCGTCAGAACTCACCAGCGTGCGGTCTAAGGAAACGCAAGGCTGTGCATCCTCATCTAGATGCGGTGCTGCTCTAGGGTGGGCCATAGCCTGAAAAGAAAGTGTCATGATTAGACAACGGAACACATCAAGAAAATAGTTAAGTGTACGAAGTATAGAAAGATATGCGGTGGTAGGAATTGAAAAATATCAGGATAATAATGCTGTGATAATGAATAGTATAAATAAGGAGAAAGCGAGAGAATAATACATATATTACGATTCAAAGTTTTATTGCATTCAACTAATAATTCAACGGATACAAGATTTCAAACGGAAAGAAATATTTATAAGAGGATGACAACATTATTACTAAAAGTAGAAAAACATGAAAATTCTTCTTTGATCACTAGACCGCTGCATCCTCGTCACGCAAATTGAATCCTGTGTTGGGTCCGCTTTATCCTTGAAGTGCGAACTACGCAGTAATCCTCACTTGGCACAAGTGGGGAGTGTGGACGAGTCTCCTCCTTGTAGTTCTTTCCTTTCTGGGCAACCGTTGATGAGATGTTTGTTGGACCCGCATATCAGACATTTCCCTTGGGCGCGACGACAATCCCTCTGAAGATGTCCTGGCCTTTTACAATACCCACAACATGGAGTCTTCTGCTGCTTCTGTCGCGGGGAAATAAATTGGCGTTTCATCTTTTTCTCTTTTCCTCGTCTAACGGGGATCCCTTTATGATTAGAGACAGCCGCTGGTGCCTGATTCACCTGTCTTCTCAGTCCTTCAGCCAACAAGTCGTTTGTTCGCTCCTGGGCTTCCTTTAGACCTTGCAGTACACTCAGAATCTCAATGGTCTGATTCTGGAGAGCGGATATAGATGAAGAGTCGTTGGAAGATATGATCCTGAAACAACAATTTTGAAGATGATATAAGGCACAAGCTATAAGATTCAAATATAATAAGGATTGGACAAAGATTCAAAAATATCAGATGTGATGAAATTTATTACAAGCGGAAAAATCAACTGTATGACTCCAAGTCACTTAAACAGAGTATGGTGGTGTAATCGTGATGTAGTTCACAATTACAACCACGAAATTTTGCCAAGTCACCGAAACCCTAGCGAATGGATAGCAGAACACTCAAGGTGAATATGGATCAAGGATATCAAGTTTACAATCTAGACTGAGGGATGTCATAGATTGTCAAGCTCTACACGGAAAACTGCAATCCCAATCGAAGCAAAACCTGGCTCTGATACCAACTAAACCATGTCACGCCCCGCTTCCCAAAATACGGAATACGAGGAGTTGACAAGGCCAGCCATGCTCCTACGGTCAAGGAAATGTCCTGCCGTAGTCACACTTCGGCTTCCAGTTTTTCATGGTAAACAGTAAATGATGCACAGGTAATGAGACATGCAGTAACTGAATGAAACAATGTAAAGAACTGACCTGAGGGGAAAACAAACGAATGTAACTCTGAATAGCAAGTCAAGGTGTCTGTGATACACGTCTAGTTCTGGTCCAGGCTAAATCTTCTCCTCACACTGAGCATGCATACTCAGGTCGTCAGAGCGACACAATAGCAAAATTATACATAAAATCATGTGACAATTTTACCAGTGGTAATAGATATATATAACAGTAGATCAATAGCAGTATGGGTATTAACGTGCAGTAATCAATGCAGCGGAACAGTAAAAGCAGTAGAACGATATGCCACGTATGTCAACACAGTAAGTAAGATATATCAATGCCAGTATCCCTATCAGTCTCTAAGTCTCACTGTACAGGTCACTAAGCCTATCGTCAGTCTAAGTGTGAGAGTCAACCACTCGTGAGTGTCCTCCACCCAAGGGTAGAACTCAAGGGCAAGGGACCACGGGCCCAACATGTATATCACGGTAATGATCACATACCCTGTAAATCTCCATATATCTCCCTAAATATATAAGCCGGCATGGGACTCCCGAGATTCTGTTGAACTCATACTTAAACTACCCCACACCCCATAGTCTACATCAAACGCTAACCATAACCCTAAATACCAATCGGTCGGTGACAAGTCTGCGCGAGAACTGGAGGCAGGACCTCCATCAAGCACGTCCCGACTAATACCTAAGATAAATGGCAGTATCTGGTGCCTTATCTGTGACACCCGTGCAAGAGCTTCCATAAGTGTCCCATACCACTTATAGTCACACGTACACGCGTCCCACAGACGTCGACAATGCAATAGAATAATAGGGTCACTGATTGTGTACAAGTACGTATCACTTTCACTTATTCACTGATACACGAACACTGACGTACTTGCCACAATCATCACTAATACCTAACACTGGGTAATGCACGTTATCGCTAGGTTATCAATACAGTGACATGTGTATGATATGATGCGTGAACAGTATATAAAGCATGTTTAGGATGTCCTGAATCAATAACCTACCACTTACATAATTTATCATAAATCATACGGTTACAATTTAGTGAGACGATGAACAGGTAATAATTGGTATGTTCAGTTATCTATCCATCGAATTTAGTTTCACGCCAATCGGGTTCCAGGATCACTAAATATAGCCATTTCATTTTAAGGGTTCACGGCTGGACATCTGGTTTCAGAATTAGAAATCCGTTTCGCAACGCATTTTAATCTCAGTTGGGATCAGATTTTAGCGACGCTACAGTTGAATGAAATCTAGGGTTTTTAGTAAGGTCTTCAACACAATATACGGATCTTCAATCGCGTCTGTACGTCAAGAGATATACACTGTTTAATACTAGTACGTCAATTCTGGTTCTGTTCTGGACTGGTATACGTCTACATCTATTAAATTACAGATTAAATATCAAACGATAACAAAATAGGATGAATCCACTTGCGTTTTCTAGCTAACAGATTTACCTATAATAAATAGCAGAGTTCCGCAACCTATGAGTTAAGGAAATCTTGTGGTACCCATTATGGAACAGCAAGCAACAATTGGAGTCGCTCTGGACTACAGTCCAGAGTCGCACTTCGATCCAAATATCGTCACAGTATAAGTATAGGAATATCTGGAAACTAGTATAGAGTTAAATTTCGTCGAGTTGGCTTCGATTTGAGCCCTCGAACGCATCATTCCATTACGTATATAATTTATGGTGATTTTAACGGTTTTCAGGTACAATAAAATTCCAGTTTTTCTAGTAAACTTGGGGGTAGTCGTTTTAGTCGTTAACGGTCATAATAACCAACGAAATTCATATACTAGGTTCACAGCCATACGGGCCAGATTATACAATTGAGTTCCGTCAAATTAGGTGAGTAATATCATTGGGAACACACGTCGAACAGGTATGGCACACAATTGATCTAAAATTGTAACTTCATGATCTATGTAACTAAATATTGTAACTTGAGTATATAGCATGTAAGCAAGTAAAATACTTGCCTGGACACGGTGAACTGATGGCACGGCAGCTAAGGCAGTAGTGACGCGTCCCGGCACGGAGTAGCAAACACGCGACGAGTCTCGGCTAAACTTGGGTCGGGTAGGATGCAGCCGAGGCTCGTAGATGTTGGGGCTCGCTGTTGGTAGTTGATATAAAGGGCAGTGGTGTAGCGGGGAGACGAATTCGCCGTCTAGGGTTTGAGAGAGAGAGAGAGACCAGTGAGAGTGTGAGATAGAGAGTTAGAGAGTTAGAGAGAGAGAGAGAGAAAACAAAGAGAGAGAGTGAGAAAGAGAAAGAAGGCGAGAGAGAGGAAGAGAGAGGCAGAGGGTTAGAGTGAGAGTACACTGAGAGAGATGAGGGCGACAATGATGATGATGATGACGAGGAAGGTGTAGGGGAGGCTCGCCGGTAAGGGGTATGGGCGTGGGCTCGAGAGATGGAGAATGGGAAAGAGGGGGCTCGGGGCGAGGAGAGGGTGGTGAAGAGGTGAGGATGTCGACGTTGATGGTGGCGTCGAGATCAAGGAGGTGGTGGTCGGAGTTGAGGGTGAGTACGAGATGGTGGGGTCGTCGCCGGCGTCGTCAGAGTTGTTGAGTCTTGGTGGCGGATGAGTGCAGGGCTCAAGTTCGATGGGTTTCTTGGAGAGAGGAGTGAGCGAGGGAGGGAAGTGAGGTGATGAAGGAAGGGGAATCGGTCGTCATCGATAGGAGTGGTGGGTGCGGAAAGTGGGTGAGAAAGGAGAAGGAAAGAAAGAGAGGTGGGCGAGGGAGTGATGGAAGTGAGGGGGAGAGAAAGAGGTCGCGTGTCGTGGGGAGTAACGCGCACTCGAGCGCTGGCGTGGGCGTGGGGAGTGGCGACGAGGGCGCAACGGGGAGATTCTCGCGCAGGAAATCAGGAGGTAGCCGTTGGGAAGAAGCACTGTAAAAGGCGGGTCGGGTTCGAGGCGCGGGTGCGGGTTGGAGGCTGGAAGCAGGCTGTTGGGAGTAGGCTGAGGAGAATAGGCCAAAGTAGCTGAAGAAATTAAATGGGGAAAAATAAAGAAGTGGGCCGGGAAGTTTGGGCTGGGTAATTTAGAGGGAAAAAGAAATGGGGGCTGAAGAAGTGGGCCGGGGCAAAGTTTTAAAATGGAAATTAATTTAAATAAAATGATTGGGATGGGTTTTAGGAATTAATCAAGGTGAAATGGAGTTTTGGGCCAGTGAAAAATTTAAAAGAATTATAAGGGAAAGGAAATATGCCGGGCTGAGAAAAAGGAGTTGGGCTGGCGGCTTGGGCCAGAAAATAAAATAATAAGTAATTTAGGAAAGGGCCGGGGGATTTAAAATAAAAGAATTGTAAGGAATTGGGAAAGTGGGCGGGGCCTTTGGAAAAAATCAATTAATTAATTTAGTAAATAATCAAAGGAATGGGCTGAGGAAAATTAGTTGGACAAGATATACTAGAGTTTTATTGATAAAAGAAAATGGGGGTTTAGAAGAAATAAAATTATAAATTTAAATTAATAAAATTCAAAAGTAACAAAATACAGATATTGGTATAAGAGGGGCTGGGTATTACAGAAAAAGACATTGTCATGATGGACTGTAGAAAAATAGTGACGTTGTCATTTTTTATCGTTTGACAGAAAAATGATATTAATCATGACGGACTGTAGAAAAATAATGACGTTAGCATTGGTCATGATTTGACAGAAAAAGGACATGAGTCATGTCCATCTCCTATTGCGACATGTCCCATTTCTTATTGGCACCTATGCCCATCTCTACTCTATTTAAACTAAGGCACTTCATTTTCAATCCCTACAAAAGAGAAAGGGTAAAAAAAATGATAAGCCGGAAATATTTTGCATCTCTTAATGGCACAAAATCTTGATGCAGGACAGCCATTGCCTCTCTCAATGGTCAAAGAGTATAACAAACCGCCGTTGTTTCTCCTCCTCCATGCAAAACCGACGCCCGACGGTGTCGATCCTTCCGTTTGCACCCACGGGTACATTGAAAACTCCGACCAAGTGATCATTCCCTCTCCCGTTGGCCCTCGTGATGATACAAAGTGTATTTTGGACGAAATGCCATCTTTTAAGCATCGCAAATATGTAGCCTCTAAATTACGTTCGCTCGAGAATTGTTGTAGCTTCGCCGGCTGGGTGGTGCGTCGTAAATGCCCCATCTAAGATCAGCATCGCATGTATCTTGAAACGGAGATCAGCAAATTTGTCCATGAAGCTTTGGAGGCAGCAAATGCTAAATTTCATATCAAGATATATGTTTATACTAGCGTTGATAGGACTGTGACAATTAAGAGATCACGTAAGCAAAAGAGACAAGAGATGAAGGACCGGATTGACGTATTGTTTGTGCGGTGTGCTTCGAAGAAATTGGGAAGAGCAGCAGTGGTGATTTGTTCGAAGGAGTGCAGTTGTGCTGTGACCATGCATTCCATATGAATTGTATTGTTCCTTGGTTGTTCAACAATAACTCATGTCCACTATGTCGATATGAGAATCCATGTGAAATAGATTAGGATGTTAATTTTAGTTTTTCTTTGTTGATTAAGTTTCTGTTATTTCTGTTATTTTGGCATTTAAATTTCGAAGAAGGGATGAACAATGTTCAGAAGTTCTGATTGTGTTTTCAAATATTTTCAATGGTTTAATATATTTAATATGATGATCATATGATTTATTTGGATATATAGTATAAATCACTTAATTTTCTAACTCGGTTGTATTTTTGCAATCAACTTTGACAAGGGACAAAAAAAGACAAAAAAATTGAGAAGATGACAGCGTCGAGGTATAGAAAAACTCAAATAAAAAGGAATAATGATATTACCAATTGGCTTTAACGGATACTTTTTTGGTTGGAAAACATGCATGTTATAATCATAATTCGTAACAATCATAATTAAGCATTATTAAACAGAAAAACACATTAATCATGATGCTCTTTTTTAATTGATAAGTGGTGCAGCTCTGCTTTGGGATGCGGCGCTTCTAAACAGATTTAAGAGAAATTGAAAGAATAGAAATATAACAATGGCAATTTCACCAAAGTAGGGTTTTATTTAATTAAAATTTGCCTCTTACAATTGCAAAATCTAAATCACAACTAATTTTCTAATAAAAGAAGAACTGCTAAAAATAGTAAAACTAATAAAAATAAGGCATAAAACCAAGTTCGGAATTTTCGGGTTGAACTAGACGCGACGTGCATCAATGAGGTATAATACCAGCGCATAAATTGATAAAGAACAAAGGCTCGCGTGCAAGTGCATGCAGTTGAGTACGTATATGAGGAAAAACGTTATCAGGTACAAACAGGACAGAAAAAGAACATTGGTCACGATGGAAGAAAAATAGTGTTAACGATAGGAAAATAGTGACATTAGCATTAGTCTTGATTTGACAGAAAAAAGAACATTAGTCATGATAGACTGTAGAAAATAGTGACGTTCACATTGATAATGATTTGACATAAAAAGTTAATGACAAAAAAAGGACATTAGTCATGATGGGCTGTAGAAAAATAGTGACCTGAACATTGATAGTGATTTAACAGAAAAATGACAGTAGTCATGACGGACTGCAGAACAACAGTGACGTTAACGTTATTCATGATTTGACAGAAAAAGGATAGTAGTCATGACGGACTGCAGAATAACAGTGACGTTAACCTTATTCGTGATTTGATAGAAAAGTGACAGTAGACATGACAGACTGCAGATCAACAGTGACGTTAACCTTGGTCGTGATTTGACAGAAAAAGGACCGGTCATGACGGACTGCAGATCAACAGTGACGTTAACTTTGACCGTGATTTGACAGAAAAAAGACCAGTCATGATGAACTGCAGATCAACAGTGACGTTAACTTTGACCGTGATTTGACAGAAAAGAGACAGTATACATGACGGACTGCAGATCAACAGTGACGTTAACCTTGGTCGTGATTTGACAGAAAAAGGACCGGTCATGACGGACTGCAGATCAACAGTAACGTTAAGTTTGACTGTGATTTGACAGAAAAATTACCAGTCATGACGGACTGCAGATCAACAGTGACGTTAACTTTGACCGTGATTTGATAGAAAAAGTATATCAGTCATGATGGACTATAGAAAAATAGTGTTGACGACAGAAAAAAGACAATAGTCATGACCGACTGTAGAAAAATAGTCACCTAAGCATTGGTAATGATTTGACAGAAAAAGGACATTAGTCATGACGGACTGTAGAACAACAGTGACGTTAACGTTATTCATGATTTGACAGAAAAGGGACAGTAGTCATGACGGACTGCAGAACAACAGTGACGTTGACGTTATTCGTGATTTAACAGAAAAGGGACATCAGTCATGACGGACTGCAGATCAACAGTGACGTTAATCTTAGCCGTGATTTGACAGAAAAAGGACATCAGTCATGACGTACTGCAGATCAACAGTGACGTTAAGATTGGCCGTGATTTGACAGAAAAGGGGACAGTAGTCATGACAGACTGCAGAACAACAGTGACGTTAACGTTATTCATGATTTGACAAAAAAATGACATCAGTCATGACGGACTGCAGATCAACAGTGACGTTAATATTGGCCGTGATTTGACAGAAAAAAGACATTAGTAATAACAGACTGCAGAACAACAGTGATGTTAATATTGACCGTGATTTGACAGAAAAAGTACATTAGTCATGATGGACTGTAGAAAAATAATGTTGACGACAGAAAAAGGACAATAGTCATGATGGACTGTAGAAAAATAGTAACCTGAACATTGGTAATGATTTGACAGAAAAAGGACATCAGTCATGACGGACTGTAGAACAACAGTGACGTTAAACGCTATTCATGATTTGACAAAAAAGAGACATCAGTCATGACGGACTGCAGAACAACAGTGACGTCAACGTTATTCATGATTTGACAGAAAAAGAACATCAGTCATGACGGACTGCAGAACAACAGTGACGTCAACGTTATTCATGATTTGATAGAAAAAGGACATCAGTCATGACGGGCTGCAGATGAACAGTGACGTTAATATTGGCGTCACCATTGTCCTGTTTTGACAGCAAAAAAACATTAATCATGATTGACTGTAGAAAAATAAAGTCGTCACCACGTATAAACAGGACGAAAAGGATAAGTACGACAGAAAATGTCAAAAGAAAAATAAAATGAAGAAGAGAGACACGTTACCAGATGCAAAAGGACGGTAGAAAAATAAAGACGGTAGTAGTGATGAGAAATAGTAAATAAAATAAATTCATATGATAAAACCAAAATATTTTATCAGAAATTTAAAAAAATAAAAATGAATTGAATTTGTTTTTGTCTCCATCTCCTATTGACGTCATACCTCATCATCCCCTTCCCCTATTTAATCCAGCACTTTTCATCTTCTTTCTCACTTGAAGAAAAAAGGGAAAATAGAGAAAGAGAGAGATCTCATTCTTACCAAATTCTGGATTTTCCAACACTTTTTAAACTTAAATCCTTGGCTTGGATCGTTTCAAAGCACCATACCTTCAGTAAGTATTTTTATCTCTTTCTTTGTTTTCTTCTTCAACATATATGATCATGAATTAGGATGGTTTGCACTAAACTTTTTTTTCCATAACTAAACTTTTCTTTTTCAATGTATTATTTTTCATTCTTCATTTAGTATTTTTTTAACTGATGAGAATATTTTTAAAATTTGCCATTATTAATGCAATACTTGACTTGAATTGATATTTTTTCCATTTGCAGGAAAGTGTTCGTTTGATTTGGTCAACAACAAAATTGGAGTAAAAACTAAGGTAACAAAAAATCTATTATTCGAAAAATTCAATATTTAAGATTTTTATTTATTTATGCTTATATGTAGAAGTAAATTATTTGTTCTCTAAATTTAAATTCCTATTGGTATCTGTACAGTTTTCCATTTAAGTTATTAATAAATGACGTGACATATTTATTGTTATTAGTTAATCATTTATGTTGATCTCTATAATTGTTTCTATTGCGATATTATCTTTTATCTTTTATTTAGCTATGCATGAGAATAAATCAAAACACATTCACAAACCGTTATCAGAAGCACAAAAACAACGTAAACATGAACGCGAAAGAATAAGATATCAAAAAAAAAACAGTCATCCAACACTAATACTAAAAATGATGAATTTTCTTTCAAGCGAAAGCGAGAGGCATTTGATTTTGGTATCCCGCACTTCAAAAGACCATTAGAACAAATTCCTAATTTTTCTGCCAATGTTGAATGCAACATATTTTTGATGGATGATGATACCGTTTTGTATCATTCTGCGGAAGTGGGCTTTTTGAATGATCATCGTATAGTTGATAAAGATATTCATCAAGATTTGTCGTGCAGTCAAAAAAACGATAATGATAGTAAGAGCACGCTTCATCCTCATTATATATCCTTATAAAACATAAAATTTTATCTAATTTTACTTGAATATTTGATATTAACTATATTTAAAGAACATATTACTCAAAAATCTTTAATTTTTTTGATTTACAAATATTTTACATATTTTAAAAGCTATAAGATTATTTTAAATAAAATCCCCCATAAATATAATAATATAATATATTACATTTTCTTATTGCTGATTAAATTGTAATTTGTGTTTTATAATTATACATGATAAGAAAGTTTTAACGATAATTATTTAACAGATTGGCGTAGTCGTTTCCATTATTTGGGACCTCCTACTGAAAAATGTTCTAGATGTGATGCAATTGTATGGAAAGAAGAAAGGGTTAGAACTAATGATAAGAAAAAAATAAATTATTCACTTTGTTGCAAGAGTGGAAGAGTTTCTCTGCCTCTTCTTGAGAAGACACCTGAAATGCTGGACTCTTTATTGAACTATCAAAATGTTTCTGAACAAGCTAAACAATTTCGGAAAAAAATTCGTTCGTTCAACTTTATATTTGCTTTTACATCTATTGGTGCAAAGATAGATTATCAAATTTTGAAAGAAAGGGGACCATATACATTTCGAATTCATGGACAAAATTGTTAGTTATATGTATGCCCTAGAGGCCATTACTGTACATACGATGTATATTGTAGTGGATGCTGGGACATATATAGGTAGGACTTTCTTGCTCGACATGATAGTATGCTATCTGGTTGTACTTTATCTTAACATGTACTCAGATTGTCTCTATGTTACATGTTGATAAAGCCCTTAGGATGTGTACTCGACTACTGGGACTATGATGAGATCATTCTAGTGGGGCCATGGTAGTCGACGAGTACATCCTATAACTGTTCCTAGTCGAGGGTATATCGAGACAGGGCATCGATACACCAGAGTAGACTAGCGTATACGCATCTTGACCCATATGATGGGCGATGGATGATCCCATATCCATCGGTGTTTGACATCAAGGATGGTGTACGGGTGCTCAGTGGAGACTGGGTACACTGGACGGACTAGCTGAGAACTCCCAGATGGTATTATACCATACGTCAGATGGCAGTTTTCCGGTGACACTGGTACAGAGTAGTCTGTCGACCCGAGATCGTCATAGAGTCTTGTGTGATTCCCACTGTGCTTTGATTTCCATCATACCACGTCCAAGAGGGCGTGCAAAAAGGTGGCTTTTGGGTACAGTCCCGAATCACATGGAGGCAATGAGCGATAGGAGGGGATTCGTCTCTCCCGGTATAGGGAGTTGATGTTGTGCTGTGTTCGATTGGCTATAACCGGAAATCCCTGGCCAGGGTTGCTGAGATTTACTGGTAAGTGTTATCAGTAGTTTCTCGAACTGTTATAGACCTCATATCGACACGACTTATCAAGCTACTGGGGTCTGACGTTTACCACCCCTAGGCGAGATATGCGACATATCAGACGACGAGACCGGACTGTACGGGAGTGTTACTGTTTGGATTCACAGGAGAATGTACAGGCTTGCTTGTTGATCTTCTGAGCGCTCAATACCTGGGTAGCTGTTACGTTTAGCTGACCGCTTGCAGCTTGTGGGTGTTTGATATGATCATCACCTACTGCCGGCGTATTGACGATTCTTTAGAGTCCTACACAGAAGTTTCTTGGCTCAGGCAAAACGGAGTAGGAGCACATATGTGATATGTGCGGGACCGAGGATAATACGATATGAGATACCGTATTCTATTCTTGCGATATTTGATATCAACCGAGTCATCGGATCAAGTGTTGATTCGATGAATCGGTACGGATAAATATTAGTCGGTTATATGCGATATAGCCGGATTGTCGGATCAAGTGTTGATTCGATAATTTAATGTATAATAATATATATGATATATTAAATTACATTAACTAATATTAGCTCACTAAAAGATTCTTTTTCTCGCTCGGGTAATACATTGATATATATGCGATATATGTTAAATGTATTATTTTATTTTGTTACAATAAATATTGTATATGTGATATATAATATTGTAATATATTATAATTATTAATGCAACATGTTTAGAGGAGTTTAAACATGATTAGGGTTTGGATTAGGGTTAAACCTTCTAGTTGATTCTAGAAGCTTTTCCTTTGTCTTTGTTAAGATATTATGATAGATATTTCTTTGTGACTCACCCTTTAACCCAACACAGACCCTAACCCTAGTAAACTCTCTACAATGGTTAATACAACCATGGTTGCATAAATGATTATGATAACTTTTATTATTCATCACAATTCTATTATTGTTCATCTTCTTCCTTCATTCTCTTCATGAAAAAGCTTGCTAGCTTTTTTCAATGTGATGAATAAGTATGAGAAAAAGATAAATAAAGAGAGCAAAAATCCTACTTCATCATCCTCATCTTCCCTTGCCATTTAGATGAGGGTGTTCACATCATTTCATGAGTGTTAGCTTGTGTTAATGGAACTTCAAGGTAGATCATCTTAGTATCGAAGATCGGAAGCAAAGGTTGCATCTTTCTCTTCGTGGAACCTCTCGAGAGTCCGGATCCCGATGATCGCAGCGAAGGGACCACAACACGGAGCATATGAAGTGAAGGACCGGATCTACAAAGGTTGTAATCCCTCTCACTTAGTGTTAAAATGTTTAGCATGTTAGTTTTCGCCTAATCTCTAGTTTAAAGATCCGGCTTCGGGTTGTTCGGCACAGCTAATTTTTAAATCGGGCATGGTTGATACCTCGTAGAACCTTGTGCGCATACCTAGCAACCTTACAGTGGTATCAGAGCCAAGCTAGAGCTTTAGGCGAAGTCTAGACGAAGTTTGAAACCCGATCGAACCCGAAACCCCAATTTTACGAGCTCTCTGGACTTTTTCTAAAAACTGGGATTTTTCCACATTAAAAATGCTTAAAAAATTCAGCAGAGAATTATAAGAATTACGGTGCAAAATTTTTTCCATGAACAGTACAAATTGCGGCGGAACAGCGGCAGAAGCATGCCTTCTGCGGCGGTTCCGCGGCTAAATGATGACATCATCATCCCCTGTTTGCACAGTAACTCCTATTTTATTATGCTGGATTTTCTGGGATTTTTAATATTTATTCAAGAGTTGAATTTTCTGGGGTTGTTTTGGGGATTCGGTGTTTCGATCGGAGTATCAGATTTTGTCTATGTGGCTTTCCGGATAAATTTCAGAATATGTTAAAAAGTTCGATCGGATATAAATACCCAATTTTTCCCCTGTCGGGAAATTTTCAAGTGTTGGATTTTTCCGTAGTTTAACGACGTTCTAAGCAGTGCAAGTAACGCGATGGACCCTCTAGAAGACAACAAACCTTAACTCGATTATGTGACCGTCTTGAACTGCCCTTTGAACCTTCGGGTTTGGGGCAGTACGGCATGCCACATGTGAGGCGTTGGCTTGACCCTTCTACGGCTGGACCGTTGGTACTGAGGCACGAACTGAATGTTGTTAGACTTATTTCATGTGTTGAGCTGTTTCGGGAAAACTTGGGTGTTCGATTATTCGATCGGAAAGTTTAACATTTTCTAATTATCTGGAATGTGATACAATACTTGGAATTCACAAGAAGTTATGAGATAACTGAATGAATATTATAAACATAGCAGTTTAGTATCAAATGATCGGTTGCCACGGAATTTTGATGTGATCAAAATTCCGTCGCAATCACGTAGCGTACGCGGATACTCGCCGGGTAAACTTAATAGACAGCTACGCCCCATAGCCCCGACCAAGTGACTGTAGGAGAACCCCGTCGCCGAAAGCATCCGTTCGGGTGCTCGCGGCAGCGGTGTTCCGCCTTAGTGCACTTCGTCGACGGCATCTGGGGGTGCGGCCGTCTACTAAAGTTTGCGACGAGCATTCGATCAGGACGTCGGGAATCTTGTTGAATTGCCCGACTTAATATTGAGAAGAGTTTTCGATAAATGAGACTAAAATGCGGGGTTTATAATTGTTAGGCATGCGATGTCTAAGGAATTCATTTGGTTAGGCATGCGATGTCTAAAGAAGTTGCGGATTCCAACTGTTGTAGTTTTACACTTTCTTTTCTGTGACCGTAAACGTAGTATGTGGTGTATCGCCGGCTTCTTTGCTATACATCAACGACAATCGGGATACGCATACTTGCTTACGTTGATGATATGAGATATTATGTGTTGCTGTGATATGTTATATTGGATCGTCGCGTTCTGAATAGCCGGGGGTTTTTATGTGAGATGAAAGTTCTTTCTTTTTCATTCATGTAAAATTCATTTGTATGTAATATTCTTTTATTGGGGCACTTCCAGGTAGCGGAAGATGTCACCGTTGTATATTATTTACTTTTCCGCATTAGGTAGACCCAAGGCGGGGAGCACAAGTAACCGGGTTTTAGGGTCCAGTAGGAGACCATCTCGAGGAGTCGGGACCGGGTCTCCTAACCCTAGAATTGGCAGTGTTGCTTGCCGCTCTCGTAGGGGTCAGGGATGTGGGTTTGGCTATTCATCGTGACCGTGGAATCCGTGTTTTATACAGGCTCGTATTGAAAAAACGGATGTCCTAGTATATCCAATATTTCATATATGCTTCTTCTGCTGCAATGTTCTGTGATGAGATCATATTACTGCCTGAGACGAATGTTTATATTATATATATGAGATATATGTTATATTGCAGATTTCGTTTCAAAAGAGATGCTTGTGAAGCATAATAAAATGGGACTTCATTAATGAGATTAATGAAATAAAAGAAACCTAAGATGTTATAGAAACTTGTTTAAAAACCAGGTAGCTACAGTTCTTACTTTGCATCGCGGTGTTCCTTGCAGAACATCCTGCACCTTATTCGATAAGGAAAGGACCGAGATCCCTTCACCGGGAGTGACTCCTTTAGCAATAACTGGCAGATGCTACAATCTCGGTTTGTCTTTTGATTGTTTCTATAGTTCTTGCTTTGCATAGTGGTATATATGATATATCCTGCACCTTATTCGATGAGGAAAGGGCCGACGATCCCTTCACCGGGAGTGACCCCTTTAGCAAAACTAGAAAAGCCTCAAAAACACTCCATTTAAAAATCACTCGATTCTACAACGATATCAAGTTCATTACGCAAAGGGTTTTCTGAAAAACCCGTCGTAGCCCTCCGTCATTTCAGATAAGTACTAGTTAGTATTCGTGCTACGTTTGTTGAGCATGTTAAGGCGTAGTGTGCGGTAGCTGATTAGTGCTTATCTGTATAAGCATATGATGCGATTGGATTAGGATAGTCGTGCGACTTTGTTGACCATGTTAAGGGTCGTGCGGGTGGGTTTAATTCAATCGGGAAATGACGGGTTGAACTTGACTAGCACTTATGATTTGTTGACCATGTTAAGGTCATATAGCTGCTAGGGGCAAAATATTATTGGGAATTTCAAGTGTTGAAATTTGCAATAAGATTGCATACCTTCTACGAGATAGTTGGATCCCGATACCCGCTGCGAGTAAGAGTTACTCCTGAGAGAGTTTTACACATTACAATTAGTCAATCAAGTAGGTGTCTAGAAAGGTGTTAACGGGGTTACGCCTCTGGGAAAACGAGATTTACTTTAATTAGGTTCGTGCGAAAGCACGGGGGACCTCCCTCAAAGTACCGACACTGGCCTAGCTGAAAGATTGGCGAACTTGTAGCGTGTGATTAATCCCGGCTAGTCTTTCCTTTTAGGGTTTGAAGGAAGATTTGATTAAAACAGTAGGAGACAACCTGATTAGATATATTAGATAACCAATCTAATCTTGCAAGAGCATACGCTGAGTGTTTTCTTCTCTCTCTCTCCAGGTAGCGACCATTTCACGCCTTAATCAAGATAATAAAACGGATATATTGACCGAACCCGCTTGTTATACTGAGCTGGGGAACGTTGGTCCCGCTCCAACTTATAATTGTTATAGGACAGAGCAGGAAATTGGGGATTACCAGAATTCTCGTGCCGCCCAAACGAAGAAAGTGCATACTGATGCATCATCTTCGGGTGTGTTCATTATAGAGAACTGTTTCTCAGTATCCTTTACGTCCTGGGTATGTGATACCGGATCAGAATCCCGCATATGTAATCTGTTACATGGGCTACAGATAGGTAGAGAACTGAGAACGGGTGATAAGTTTCATGAGACAGAAAACGGTGCAAGTGTTGTAGCCAAGTCTGTTGGTCACTGTCACCCTGTATTACCGGAATACATTGATTCTGAACAAATGTTATTAGATACCGAACCTGATATACAAAATCATATCAGTCTCTTTATTAGTAAAGAAGTGATATAATTTTGTATTGTTGGATAATGTTTTGAACATTTCCTATATCAAGAGTTGATCGGTTCAGGCACGTTATCTAAAAGCATTGTCGTTCTAAATCAAACTACAGTTCTTAGTATACGGAACACACACAAGAGGAAGAGTTCAGAAATGAACAAATCCTTCTTGAGGCATTGTAGACCAGGTCATATCAATGCGACCTGACTGGCTGAAGTTACATATAGATGCATATTTAAATCTGTTTGAATTTACATCTTGTGAAACTTGCCGGTCATGTCACAAAGATAAGATGACTATAGCTCTGTTTATTGGAAACAGAGAAAGAGTTAGTGAACTCTTGGGAATTGATACATGCTGATGTATGAAAGTCTCCTGTCTACACATGCCAAGACTGGTTCTTTGTACTTCATTACATTCTCTGATGATCTCTCAAGATTCAGACATATGTTCCTGCTGAACACAAGTCTGAACCTTTTGAGATATTCACAGAATATAAGTTAGAAGTAGAGAACCAAAATACGGGTATAAGTATTATGTCCTTTGATGAGATCAAGGAGGAGAATACTTTGGCATGGAATTCCTGGACTATTCTAAAGGAGAATGAGATTCTCTCTCGGCATTACTCCTCCGTATACACCACAGCACGTCGGTGTATCGGGGCGGAGCATTAGCACCCTATTTGATATGGTGTGCTCTATGATGAGTACTACTGAGTTTCCTATTTCCTTTGGGGAGTTATGCACTTGAGAAGCTGCATACCTATTGAATAGGGTTCAAATCAAATCAGTTGCCTACCACTTCATATGTGATATGGAAAGGGAAGAGCCCATATATTAAGCTTGTTAAGATTTGGGGTTGTCCGGCCTATGTCTAAAAGCAAAATCCAGACAAGCTCGAGGCAAGGTCTGTTATGTGGAACTGGAAATGTTCCAGCTATACAAAATGCAACTGATGATTTGGTAGAACCAAAGGATTCAATAGTTTCCAACGAACCTCAGCCTCTCCGCTGATCTAGTAGGGTTCCTCACCCACCTGAGAGATACTTCGGTTTCTCTATGACAGTGGGAGCGAGGATTGCATCATGAGATGATGACCCAACTAGTTTCGAGCTGGCCATCAGGAGTGGGACTTTGTAAGAATGGCTGGGTGCTTATCGATCTGAGATGGAATCCTTATACACCAACAAAGTATGGACTTTGGTTGCTTTATCTGAAGGGTTAAATCCCCATCAGGAGCGAGTATATCTTGAGAAGCTTAGTTGGTGTACATGGAAAAGTTGAGACTTTCAAAGCTATGCTTAAGTCCATCCAGATCCTACTTGCCACGGCTACATACCATGACTACGATATCTGGTGGTTGGGTGTCAAGACTGCTTTTCTAAATGATGTTTTAGAAGAGAACGTCTATAAGTACATAGCCAGAGGGCTTCGTAGACAGTGGGAGCAGCGGAAACGTGTGCAAGATGTTTTATATGATAAAACAGGCATCGCGGAGTTGGAACTTCTGTTTTGATATGGTAGTCAAAGAGTTTGACTTCATCAAAATGGTATATGAACCTTGTATATATGAAAAGGTAGTAGAGAGTATGGTGGTGATCCTCGTAGAGTACGTGGATGACATACTCTTGATAGGGAAGGAGTTTCCTATGCTACGCTCGGTCAATCTCCGCTTATCACAAGGATTCTCCATATAGGATCAAAGTGATACCTCCTAAATCCTGGGTTTTGGATCTATGAGATAGATCTAATTGGATGTTAGGACACTCACTAGTTGTAGTGAGATGGTATCAATCGATCCTGGGGAGAATCACTGGAAAGGTTCCAGGGTGATAAGGACGACTGAATGTCAGTCGCAGGTATTGTCTTTACCCTCAGTGGAGGGACGGTATGTTGGAAGAGTTCCAAGCTAGATACCGTGACTTACTAGACGATTAAAGGCAAGATACATCGTTACCAAGGATGTTACCAAGGAGGCAGTCTGGATATATATAAGTTCATAAGATGAACTTCGTTCCTACCATTGTGTGACAATGGAGTTGTGGCTTCAGCCAAGGAACTACCGTCCCATCAGAAATCCAGATATAATTCTTAGGCAGTATCACCTGATCATGGAGATGGATGATCTCTAAGGTGATCGAGGTTAGGAGAGTAGATACAGAGGACAACAGCGCGGATCCACTCACAAAGGCCTTTTTCCCAGTAGAGACTTTTACGGGATGGTTGAGTATGAGATACTTCAACCGCAGCTAATTGTTGGGAATGCGATACCATAACAGATGGCCCTAGTGCAAGTGGGAGATTGTTAGTTATATGTATGCCCTAGAGGCCATTACTGTACATACGATGTATATTGTAGTGGATGCTGGGACATATATAGGTAGGACTTTCTTGCTCGACATGATAGTATGCTATCTGGTTGTACTTTATCTTAACATGTACTCAGATTGTCTCTATGTTACATGTTGATAAAGCCCTTAGGATGTGTACTCGACTACTGGGACTATGATGAGATCATACTAGTGGGGCCATGGTAGTCGACGAGTACATCCTATAACTGTTCCTAGTCGAGGGTATATCGAGACAGGGCATCGATACACCAGAGTAGACTAGCGTATACGCATCTTGACCCATATGATGGGCGATGGATGATCCCATATCCATCGGTGTTTGACATCAAGGATGGTGCACGGGTGCTCAGTGGAGACTGGGTACACTGGACGGACTCGCCGAGAACTCCCAGATGGTATTATACCATACGTCAGATGGCAGTTCTCCGGTGATACTGGTACAAAGTAGTCTGTCGACCCGAGATCGTCATAGAGTCTTATGTGATTCCCACTGAGCTTTGATTTCCATCATACCACGTCCAAGAGGGCGTGCAAAAAGGTGGCTTTTGGGTACAGTCCCGAATCACATGGAGGCAATGAGCGATAGGAGGGGATTCATCTCTCCCGGTATAGGGAGTTGATGTTGTGCTGTGTTCGATTGGCTATAACCGGAAATCCCTGGTCAGGGTTGCTGAGATTTACTGGTAAGTGTTCTCAGTAGTTTCTCGAACTGTTATAGACCTCATATCGACACGACTTATCGAGCTACTGGGGTCTGACGTTTACCACCCCTAGGCGAGATATGCGACATATCAGACGACGAGACCGGACTGTACGGGAGTGTTACTGTTTGGATTCACAGGAGAATATACAGGCTTGCTTGTTGATCTTCTGAGCGCTCAATACCTGGGTAGCTGTTACGTTTAGCTGACCGCTTGCAGCTTGTAGGTGTTTGATATGATCATCACCTACTACCGGCGTATTGACGATTCTTTAGAGTCCTACACAGAAGTTTCTTGGCTCAGGCAAAACGGAGTAGGAGCACATATGTGATATGTGCGGGACCGAGGATAATATGATATGAGATACCGTATTCTATTCTTGCGATATTTGATATCAACCGGGTCATCGGATCAAGTGTTGATTCGATGAATCGGTACGGATAAATATTAGTCGGTTATATGCGATATAGCCGGATTGTCGGATCAAGTGTTGATTCGATAATTTAATGTATAATAATATATATGATATATTAAATTACATTAACTAATATTAGCTCACTAAAAGATTCTTTTTCTCGCTCGGGTAATACATTGATATATATGTGATATATGTTAAATGTATTATTTTATTTTGTTACAATAAATATTGTATATGTGATATATAATATTGTAACATATTATAATTATTAATGCAACATGTTTAGAGGAGTTAAACATGATTAGGGTTTGGATTAGGGTTAAACCTTCTAGTTGATTCTAGAAGCTTTTCCTTTGTCTTTGTTAAGATATTATGATAGATATTTCTTTGTGACTCACCCTTTAACCCAACACAAACCCTAACCCTAGTAAACTATCTACAATGGTTAATACAACCATGGTTGCATAAATGATTATGATAACTTTTATTATTCATCACAATTCTATTATTGTTCATCTTCTTCCTTCATTCTCTTCATGAAAAAGCTTGCTAGCTTTTTTCAATGTGATAAATAAGTATGAGAAAAAGATAAATAAAGAGAGCAAAAATCCTACTTCATCATCCTCATCTTTCCTTGCCATTTAGATGAGGGTGTTCACATCATTTCATGAGTGTTAGCTTGTGTTAATGGAACTTCAAGGTAGATCATCTTAGTATCGAAGATCGGAAGCAAATGTTGCATCTTTCTCTTCGTGGAACCTCTCGAGAGTCCGGATCCCGATGATCGCAGCGAAGGGACCACAACACGGAGCATATGAAGTGAAGGACCGGATCTACAAAGGTTGTAATCCCTCTCACTTAGTGTTAAAATGTTTAGCATGTTAGTTTTCGCCTAATCTCTAGTTTAAAGATCCGGCTTCGGGTTGTTCGGCACGGCTAATTTTTAAATCGGGCATGGTTGATACCTCGTAGAACCTTGTGCGCGTACCTAGCAACCTTACAAAAATTATCATAAAATAGGTTCATTGCTGCCGGCTATCGGAAGTCGACTTAAATATGCACAACTTTATATATATGATACCGAACATGAAATTGAAAATCGAATTGCATCTATTGGAGATAATTGTAATGCTATGGAATATGATTCAGAAACTGTGAAAATTTTAAAGGAAATGTTGGATAAATACAACAAATATGTTAAGAAATTTCGATGCGTACGTGATTGGTATGAGAACAATAAGGATAAAGAGTTTAGTTTGCGCATTCTAGAGGATATAAATCATTAGGGTCAACAATATAATAAACCAAATTCAACAGAAATAGCTGCTCTGATGATTGATGATGAATTTTTCCTTCATCTACTCGAGATGTTATTGTCAACGATCGAAAAAAAGGATATCAAAGAATTAGTGAGATTCATCCAGCATACATGCCATTGCAATATTCTTTTTTATTCCCATATGGAGAAGATAGTTGGCAAAATTATATTGAAAGTAACAATACGAAGAGAAAAAGGAATAAAGTTTCAATGAAGGACTTCTACGCATTTAGATTACAACAGCGTTGTCATGAAGGAACAACGTTGTTGAGAGGTGGAAAATTATTACAGCAGTATATAGTTGATACTTTTGCGTCTGTTGAAGGGAATCGTCTTGGATGGATTCGTAATAATCAAAAAACTTTACGATGTGAGTTATATCAAGGCTTGTAGGATGCTGTTGACGATGGTGATAATGATGCTCACACAATTGGTAAAAAAATCATTTTGCCTTCATCTTTTACCGGAGGTCCACGATACATGATTCAAAACTATCAAGATGCTATGGCAATTTGTGCATGGGCCGGGCCTCCGGATTTATTCATTACTTTTACATGCAATCCTAATTGGAAAGAAATACATGATTTTTTATTGATTGCTGGTGGTCAAAGTGCATCTGATAGGCCTGATATTGTTGCCAGAGTTTTTCACTTAAAACTTATGCAGCTTCTTGATGATTTGATTAAACATAAATATTTTGGACGAGTAATTTCTGATAGGTTATTGTCATTATTTGTTGATATATATTTTGTATATTGTTATATGTTTCTATTTAAAGTTTAATTTTTCCATTTGTAGATCTATATGTGGTAGAATTTCAAAAACGAGGATTACCACATTCTCATATCCTTATTACATTGGAAAGTTCAAAAAAAAAAAAAAAACTCGCAAAGGATATTGATAATTTAATTAGAGCTGAGCTTCCTGACATTAAAATGGAACCTTTACTTCATGATTTGGTAGTTACCCATATGATTCATGGACCATGTGGTACACATAATCCAAAATGTGTTTGCATGAAAAATAATAAATGCTCAAAAAAATTCCCTAAAATATTCAATGACCATACTATTATTGATGAAAAGGGATATGCAATTTACCGAAGACGCAAATCAAGATCCTACACGGCAGATGGAAAGGATATTGACAACAGTTGGGTTGTGCCTTACAATGCAAATATGCTACTGAGATATCAATCGCATATTAATGTTGAAATATGCAATCATAGACGAGCAATAAAATATTTATTTAAATATGTGAATAAAGGATCTGATTTTGCAACAGCTATCATTCATCAAAATGTGGTCGAAAGATATGACGAGATCAAATTATATTTAGATTTTAGATATATTGCAGCATTTGAAGCTTCATGGAAGCTTTTGAATTTAAAATAAATAAACGTCATCCTGCCGTTGAACGGTTGCAGTATCATTTTTTTGGTGAACAAATGGTTTTCTTTAGAGAAGATGGAAGTGCTCAAGAAATAATGGAGTCTGAGCGAGCTAATAAAACAATGTTAACTGAATGGTTTACTATGAATCTTAAATTTCCTCATGTTAGAAACTATACTTATATTGAGTTTCCAAATCACTTTGTTTGGAACAAAAAAAACTTATGTTGGAAGCAATGAAAAAGAAGGAAAGCGATAGGTAGATTACCTTATGCACATCCTGACGCTGGTGAAAGATATTATCTCAGGATGTTGTTGACAATAGTGAAAGGAAGGATTAATTTTATTGATATAAGAACAATTGATGGTGTTGAACATGAAACTTATAAGGCAGCATGTATAACACTTGGACTTCTTGATGATGATAATGAATGGAACTTAGCACTCCAAAAAGTGTCTAAGTGGGCTACGGCTAATCAACTTCATCGCATGTTTTGCACGATATTACTTTTTAACGAAGTTATGAATTCTCGAGAACTATGGGATTTACATTGGGAGGCCATGAGTGATGATTATGAAAGATGTAACAACCCTAATTTTCTTATACACTTTTTCCATACAAATTTTTAAATTGTTTTTTTTTCAAAATCCTTAAAGGAGTATTTATCGCTTGAGCATAAGATAAATAATTAATTAGCAATTTAATTATAAGAAAGAGCTTGTAGCTCATTGGTAATACCTTGCATTGCTGAACCAAGCCACCAGAGTTCAAATCCCATACCCCACATTATTTTTAATATTATTTTGTTTTGAATTTTTTAGAATACCAACAGTCAACACGTGATAACTCCCAAAAATCCCACTACACCTGAAAAATTAAATATACCGGAGACTACATCAGGCGACCCCCCACCTCCCGAGCTCCCGACTCGGCCGAGTCGGCCGGCGGACCGACCGATTCTTGCCGGCGCCGCCGGCCGAACTCGGTCGGTCGGCCGAGTCGTCAACACCAAATTTGTGACCTTTCCCCTCCCCTACCCCTCTACACACTCCATTTAATCAGATCGGTTCCAGAGACACCATTAACCCCCATTTATTCTATTTTTAATGAATTTTTAATACATTTTTAATTTAAAACCCTTCATCTACCCTAACCCTATAAATACCACCCTACACACTACCCCCTCACCCAAAAACTCTGAGCCAACTCTCAAGAATTCACTAGAAACTTTGTGTGCAATCGAATTGAGCGAAAGGCGAAGCTCCGGCGAATTCTCCGGCCGAAATTCCGACGAAGACTCTAGGAGCTCCCAGCGACGAGACGACGCACCGGAGACTCCTCCTGATCCTTCTCCCTCTCCTGGTTGTCCTAAACCCGTAAGTCCCAATTCTATCTCCTCTATTCTTATTCTAAAATACGGAATTACAAAACCCGACGGAATCAGAACAAATCCGATTTTCGATTCGGTTTCTTTATAAAACTTCACTTTTCTTTAATACAATTATGCTTAAACCAATTCATGTTGACTATTAAACACTAATCAACCCTATTGATCAAGTTTCATATCAAAAGTAATTGCTATTTCATTTTACTGTATTTTTCATTTAAAATACCACATAGTTTCATATCTATATTTTAATCATCAAAACCTTGTTATACCTTTAAGTAGATCACGAGGTAATGACCTACCTTCTCACATACTCATTTGCAACATAGCATAATACTCTCGGGAACATAGAATACGGGAAAACGATATCTTTACAAATAAATACCATAACTAATAAAACCATTTTCTAAACGATTTAGTATTTATACAAATCTTTGCAAAGCGCCGCTACAACCCATTTGGGGAACTCGTTCGGGATGGTACGGATTATCGCATATCCTCGGGCTTAGTAGTGCGGGATGCAGACCTCCGCAAGGAGCATTCGGTCTCGAAAGATTTAAAATACGACATCTTAAGAAAAACGAGATTTCTAGAATATTATATATATACTAAATTTATTTTCATATAAATATCTGTATATTTATCCTTAAAATATCTATTTTGTAATAATATAAATATTCCACTTTTTCTAAAAATATCACAAGAATCATTTTACACTAAAATACCATGAATTCCATACAAAGTCCATATTACAAATAAATACCTTTTATTATGAATTTAGGATATTTTCATTAGAAATACCACAATATAAAATCTACATTCATTATAACTCTAAAGACGAGTAATAAATACTTGGGATGTATTTTGAAAACTATACAAAGTATTTTTACATAAAACCCCCTCAAGTTATATAAATTACCCTAAGGACCCTAGTAAACATAGGTTTAAGCGGGACCAGTCTCTTGAGCCTCATGGAGCCGGAGATATAGGTGCTTGCCTATCTAAGGTAGACAACTTAATAATGGTGTTATCAATACGGTAATCGTCTTTGAAAAAGACACAAATCCTGCCGCCCATGTGCAGCGGTTACCGATAACATCAAAACAATCAGGACTTCAAAATTTACTTTTCTAATTGTCTGACTCAGAATGAGTCTCATTATAATCTGACTTGAATATAATTCAAGTACAATCTACAATCTACAATATACAATCGACAATCTACAATATTACAATTCAACATGAATCCATGAATCCATTATCAATCTATACAACTTGACTGAATCAAACCATGTATATACATTCCATTTACATGATTATATAGTTACATCCATGATTCTACAGTTACATACATGATTCTCCAGTTACATCCGTTTACTGATATCATGGTTTCGGCAAGTCATCCAATTATACAATTTATATTACAAAACAATTCAAGTTGCAATACAATACAACAATACAATCAAGATAACACGGGGTTTAAGGGGTAGACTGGTACGGAAGGTGTTAAAAGTGGCACGAGACTGCAAGATTTAAGAGACCTAACCGTATCCAATTGCCGTTGTTCCGGGCTTTCTAACGGAGTCTTGTACTCTATATTCCGTTTGCCCTGGTCTCTAGCATATAGGGACCCCTCTTGTATACACTGGCATCTTTCTGTACCAAGATACAAACAACAGCGCTAACACAACATTATAACAATATGATACAACTTTAAAAGCTAAACACACACTCTCTCTGTCTATTCTATCTCTCCCTTATCTTTGGGACTTACCGAGCGACCTGTTCGCTGACGACATTCTCTTTCTTTCTTCTTTGAATATCGTCAGGTGATCTGGACACGTCGGAGATCGAGCCCACTGCTGAAGACTTGCCGTTGTTTCGGGCTTTCTAACGGAGCCATGTACTCTATATTCAGTTCACCGTAATCTCTGGTCTAACGAGACCCCTCTCGTATACACTAGCATCCTTCTGTACCAAACTACAAATAACAGCGTTAACACAATATTATAACAAAATAATACAACTTTAAAAGATACCTCTTATTCTGTCTATTTTATTCTCTCTTCTCTTTAGGACTTACCGAGCGATCTATTCGCTGACGATATTTTCTTTTTTTCTTCTTTGAATGTCGTCAGGTGATCTGGACACGTCAGAGATCGAGCCCACTGCTGAAGACTTGGACCAATTCAGTGAAGACCCTGAGCTCTAGTTCATTGTACACTTTCCATTCAGTACTTTTCATTTCTGTTATGCTATTGTTTAGGCATTGTTTTATTTCAGTTGTATTTACTTTCCATGTATTGTACAGAAAGAATGTAAATAAATATAGTTGTTGTTTTATTATATCTTGTCTTTTGTGCTTTTACTTTTATATTGCTTAGATACGCTTAGCGTATTTATTTCACAGTAAATACGTAGCGGACCAGTCGCGTCCCCTTCTCCGTATACCGGGAAGCGGGACGTGACAAAAGATGTTTGGAAAATTTGCATCCTGATTTAAAAATTGTACTCGGTAACGAACAATTAAGAGATTTTGCGCTTCATGATATAGATATGATTTTGTCATATAATAATAAAAGCTTGAGAGATTTTCCATTTATGCCAACACCCTCTCATAGCAATTTAAACAAGAACAATAGATTGATATTTAATGAGCTAAATTATGATACTTTTGAGTTGTCGAAAAAATCTATTGAATTAGAATACAGTTTAAATGATGAACAAAGAAAATCTTTGATGCGGTTATAACTTCGTGCGAAAAAAATATTGGAAGGCTATTTTTTGTGTATTGAGGTGGTGGAACTGGCAAAACATACTTATGGAATGCAATTTTAGCGAAGTTGCGTAGTAAGAAACAAATCGTTCTTGCAGTTGCATCTTCTGGCATTGCCTATTTGTTACTACCCGGAGGACGTACAACACATTCAAGATTCAAAATTCCTATCGATCTTCATGAGTTTTCATCTTGCGCAATATCTCGCCAATCTAATCTTTCTTCTCTCATCAAAGAAACGACACTGATTATTTGGGATGAAGCTCCGATGATAAATCGCTTGTTCTCCGCCGAAATACGGGAGACGGAACCGTGTAGGCTCGTCTCGCCTGAATTTGGGGGCAGATGCTATTTGGTTTTAACCGTCCACCTCTCCGAAGATGCCAGGTTGATTTATGGCACCGTGTATCGGAGGTTTAGACGGATGCGGCCATTGTAGCAGACTTCATCAGATTCCCCCTCGTTTTAGGGGTTTTTGATTGTGGGGACACTCTTTCCTGCAGGCGCAAGCCCCTGCAGTTAATTACGCTACTGCATCGCGGTAACAACTTTCTCCTTCTTCAGATGGTCACTTCGTGTCATGGGTGTTTGTTTTATTTTTGGTTTCCCGTGGATTGTATACGGAGACTAATTTATGTTGTCGCCCGTAGGGCGTGGATTAGTCCAAATCCGTATTTTCTTAGATTTGGGTTTGGGGTTGGGTTTAAGGATGCGTTAGTCTCATTTGAGACTAAGATCAACTTAAACGTTTGTTAAGGATAAGTTAGTCTAATTTAGACTAAGATCAACTTAACGAGATCGTTTAGATCCAACAAAAGAGCATTTGGGCTCTATTGTTTTAGTTTAGGGACTTTGCGGTCCAGTTTAAAGATATCATAGTCTGTAAGGTTTAGTTTAGGGACGTTGCGGTCCAATGGGTTTAAGGACATCATAGTCTATGGAGTTTAGAGACGTCATAGTCTATAAAGTTTAAGGACATCATAGTCCATGAGTTTAAGGACATCATAGTCCATCAAGTTTAAGGACATCATAGTCCATGAGTTTAAGGACCCTCCAGTCCATCAAGTTTAAGGACATCATAGTCCAGTTTAAAGACGTCATAGTCTGTCTGGTTTTGGTTCAACCGTTCGGGGATACACCAAAAGTTATCGGTTATTGGGACCCTTCATCTCTCTACAGACGTTGAAGGATTACAACGACATGTATCAGAGGTATGAAGAGATGTACCCTTGAACCAATATTGGTTGGGAGATCTATAGTCCAATTTGGGACAAAAATCAAAGATTTATGAGCATATGGGCTCAATTAATCTGAATTAGGGATCTGTGGCCAACTTGGGCTCGGTCCATTCATTTAACAATGCTGAGCATTGGTCCTGACAACTTTTGTCTTTTATTGAGTGCTGAGCACTCATTGTGGCTCTGGGCTTTATTATTTAAAGAACAATTTATGTTCTCTCAGTGCATACGTGAGGAGCACGTGGCGCGCTTGGCGCCAGTCAATGAGCGCAGAGCGCTTCTTGTGAAGTAGCGCACACGTGAGGAGCACGCGGCGCGCTTGGCGCTGAGCGCCAGTCAATGAGCGCAGAGCGCTTCTTTTGAAATAGCGCACACGTGAGGAGCACGTGGTGTGCTTGGCACTGTACGCCGGTAAATGAGTGCAGAGTGCTTCTTGTGAAATAGCGCACACGTGAGGAGCACGTGGCGTGCTTGGCGCTGTGCGCCAGACTTGGAGCGCTGATGTGCTTATTTAAATTTGGAGCACTAAGGTTCTACAGCGCTGTGCGCTAGATTTGGAGCGCTGAAGCGCTTCTTTAAGTTGGAGCGCTATGACTCTTTTTAGGCAGTTCTGTTCTCTGATAATTAAATTCTCTTTTATAAGAGACTTTGTCTCATAGATCTAAGAACAAAGTTCTTATTTTATAAGAGATGTTTCAATCTCTTATATTTTTGGTGAAATGTTTTGCCTTTATGGATCTGTGATCCTAAGAGAATTGAATTATTCTCCCCCTTTTTATAATGAGATACTATGATCTCTTTTGTGAAAGACAATTTGTCTTATAGATCTATGATCTGGCAAAAGAACTAAGTTCTTTTTCTAATGAGATACTTTGATCTCTTTATTTTTACCTTCAAGAAATTCTTCTTTTGCCGAAAGCTTGCTTTACTCTATGAACTTTCTCAAAGTTTATGGGGGGGTTCCTCTCTGCAAGACTTGAAGTTTTGGGTCCTTTATATAGTGAAGGCTGATTTGTTGAATCAGTTAAAGAGATCTTTTCTCTAATCGATTTGGGGATTTCCCCACGGTTGGATCTTTGATTCAAGAGCTTCTGATTTACAGAAGGCAATCTTCTTGTTTTTGACAAGATTGGGAAATTTTCCAATACAGAATTAATTCTGTATGTTGGTGATTTTTTAATCACCATTGGATCATTGATCCAACGGTACTCTGATTTTCAGGGCATAATCTTTCCTTTTTGAAAAGATTCTGAGGAATGTTTCCTTAACAGATTTTATTCTGGTCAATTGATGATTTATCATCTTCATTGGATGTTTGATTCTGGGGAACATTTAGTTCCAGCGCTAGCGCTCTCGTGCTTTTGACTATAGGTGCTAGCGCACTTAGCGCTAGCGTACTTAGCACTAGCGCTCTGCACGTGAGCGCTGCATCAGAGTCTCTGACTCTTAGCGCTAGTGCTGCTATCGCACTTAGCGCTAGCGCTCTCGTGTCTTGCACGTGAGCGCCGCAGCAGAGTCTTTGACTCTCAGCGCTGGCGCATTTAGCGCCAGCGCTGCTATGAAGCGCCGCTTCATTTTAAATTTCAAAATTTGAATAGAGATTTGATCTGATTGGGGGAAACATTTGCCCCCCTCACCATTGCGCTCACGTGGCTCACACGTGAGTGCAGCGATGGCAGCATCTGCGCCATTAGATCAACTTGGAAGTTGAAACGGCTCTCAGTGCCTATAAATAGGACCCTTGGCCCTTGAGATGACCTCTGTTCATCTTCTTGCTTTTTTTTTTGAGAATTAATTCTCCCTCAGAGCCAAGCTCTTTCCCTTAAGAAATTTCTTAAGAGTCAAAACTCTGCCCAACTTAGGTAAGAATTGAACTTTTTAACAGAGTTTTGCTCTCCTTAGATCATAGATTTAAATTTTTTTTAAGGGTTTTACCCATTAACAGAGCCATGCTCATCTTTAGATCATATATCTTAAAACTTTAGGGTTTTTATCCAGAGCCATGCTCATCTTTTAGATCAGAGATCTTCAAGATATATAATCTTTTTATTTTAGGATGATTTTAACCTATGAACTGGAACATTGTTCACGAAGAACTCTTAGAGTTCACAGATTTTGAAGATCTTAGAATTTTTAATTCATTAAAAACTTTACTTTAAGTTTTCTGATGGGTTATTCCATCATTTTTACAGAGCATGTCTCTTCAGAATTTTTCTTGAGGAATTTTTATTCCTCTCATCATCATAGCTGACAGATGTCACTCTGTTGTAGAGCGCTGCTCTCAATGGGAGATTTACTCCTTGGCCTGAGGGGCCCTCATTAAATGAGAATCCTTTGAGGATTTCCTCATTTAATGACAAATTTGAATCTGTTGGGTGTTTTAGTCAGCATTTGTTTTCTTCATACGGATATCAAGAGTTGTCTAAATCCCCGTATCTTGATCAGTCTATCCACTAAACTCTCACTGATTTTCATTTTCAGGTGCTATGGCCGCTCATCTGTACTACCTTAACGAAATCATTTCTTATGAGGACATTCGCGTACAGGGCTGTTGTCAAAACCAGGAGTTCATAAATGCGCAATGTGCCGAAATCATGAATCTTTTCAATGCACACATCGGCCGACTACTCCCTCGTCGCGCCGCTCTCTTGAAGATTATAGTGGGAGCAATTTGGGAAGCGCTTCCTGGATTTCATGAAGCCATGCCGCTTAATGCACTGGATGACGCCGAAGATAAGGTGCACTCAGTGTATCTGACGGGCCTGATCTCGAAGAATCGGCGAGATAATCTCATTGATATCCCGCATCAAGTTTTCCAGCAAACGACAATAATTGCTGCTTATCAGAGGGTGGAGGGTATCAGCGAAGATCCTAACGCTTGTCACGCCCCGCTTCCCAAAATACGGAATACGAGGGGTAGACAAGGCCAGCCATGCTCCTACGGTCAAGGAAATGTCCCACCGTAGTCACACTTCGGCTTCTAGTTTATCATGGTAAACAGTAAATAATGCACAGGTAATGAGAAATGCAGTAACTGGAATAAAACAGTAAAATGAACTGACCTGATGGGAAACAAAAGATATAACTCTGAATAGCAAGTCAAGAAGTCTGTGTTGCACGTCTAGTTCTGGTCCAGGCTAAATCTTCTCCTCACACTGAGCATGCATACTCAGGTCGTCAGAGCGACACAATAGCAATATTATATATATAAAATCATGTGACAATTCTAACAGTGGTAATAGATATGTGAAATAGTAAATCAATGACATCATGAATATGAATGTGCAGTAATCAATGCAGCGGAACAGTAAAGCAGTAGAACGATATGTCACGTATGTCAACACAGTATATAAGATATATAAATGCCAGTATCCCTATCAGTCTCTATGTCTCACTGCACAGGTCACTAAGCCTATCGTCAGTCCAAGTGTGAGAGCCAACCACTCGCGAGTGTCCTCCACCCAAGGGTAGAACCCAAGGGCAAGGGACCACGGGCCCAATATGTAACATGTATATCACGGTGTATATTACATACCCTGTAAATCTCCATATATCTCCCTAAATATATAAGCCGGCATGGGACTCCCGAGATTCTGTTGAATTCACACTTAAACTACCCCACACCCCGTGGCCAATATCAAACGCTAACCATAACCCTAAATACTAATCGATCCGTGACAAGTCTGCGTGAGAATTGGAGGCAGGACCTCCATCAAGCACGTCCCGACTAATACCTAAGATAAATGGCAGTGTCGGATGTCTTATCTGTGACACCCATGCAAGCGCTTCCATAAGTGTCCCATACCACTTATAGTCACACGTACACGCATCCCACAGACGTCGACAATGCAATAGAATAATAGGGTCGCTGATTGTGTACAAGTACGTATCACTTTCACTTATTCATGGATACACGAACACTGACGTACTTGCCACAATCATCTCTAAAGTCTAACACTGGGTAAATGCACGATATCACTAGATTATCACTGCAATGATATGATTATGATATGATACGTAAACAGTATATGAAGCACAATTAAGGTGTCATAAAAAAAACAGTATTCTATCACTTGCACGATTTATCATGAAACGTACGTATATAATTTAGCGAAATGATAAACAGGTAGTAATTAGTATGTTCAGTTGTCCATCCATCAAATTTAGTTTCAAGCCAATCGGGTTCCAGAATCATTAATTATAACCATTTCATTTTAAGCGCTCGCGGCTGGAAATCCGATTTCAGAATCAGAAGTCCGTTTCGCAACGCATTTTGATCCCAGTTGGGATCAGA
This sequence comes from Agapanthus africanus, assembly GCA_030015575.1. Lineage (NCBI taxonomy): Eukaryota > Viridiplantae > Streptophyta > Magnoliopsida > Asparagales > Amaryllidaceae > Agapanthus > Agapanthus africanus. The sequence goes on from JASDDO010000028.1 coordinate 114,393,699, forward strand.
TTCTAGCAATGCTACAGTTGGATGAAATCTAGGGTTTTCAGTAAAGTTTTCAACGCAATAGACGGATCTTCGATCGCGTCTGGAAGTCAGGAGTTATACACTGTTTAACACTAATATGTCAGTTCTGATTCTGTTGGGACTGTTATGCGTCCCGATATTTTAAATTACAGAATAAATAACAAATGGTAACGAAACGGAATGAAACCAATTGTGTTGTCTAGCTAACAGTTTTATCTGTAATAAACAGTGAAGTTACGCAACTTACAAGTTAAGGAAATCCTGTGGTACTCATTACGGAACAGCAAGCAGCAATTTGAGTCGCTCTGGACTGCAGTCCAGAGTCGCACTCCGATCCAATTATCGTCACGGTTTAAGTACTGGAATGTCTGGGAACTAGTATAGGGTTAAAGTTCGTCAAGATGGATTCGATTTGAGCCCTCGAACGCACCATTATAGTATGTATATAATTTATGGTGAATTTAACGGTTTTCAGGTACAATAAAATTACAGTCTTACGATTAAACTTGGGGGTAGTTGTTTTAGTCGTCAACGGTCATATTTTCCAACGAATTTCACACATTAGATTCACGGAAACACGGGCCAACTTATTCCAGTTAGTTCTGTCAAATTAAATGATGATTTCCTATGAGAACACGTATCGAACAGTTACGTCGTAATATTTAACACAGGGTAAAGCATGGAATATATCTACGATTATCATTCGTAATTAATAATAAGCAGCATGTGGCAAGTGGGGACTTGCCTGGAGGTGCACGGCAGCGAGGTACAGTACGGGCACGCGACGAGCTAGCACCACGACGGCAACGGCTCCGGGTGAGCTCGGGTCTGTTCTCGGCCAGTGGGGGCTCGGGGCGTCGTCGGGGTGTCTGCGTTGGTCGCAGCTCTAGATGGTGGGCTGCAGTTTGTTGGTTGGCCGGTGATGGGTCGGCAACCGTGTGGCTCGAGTTGAGTGAGAAGAGGGATCGAGAGAGTTAGGGAGAGTGTAGGCACAGAGAGAGTCTAGAGAGAGAGAGAGAAATAGGTTTTGAGAGAGAGAGACAGAGAAATAGAGAGTGAGAGAGAGAAATAAGTTTAGAGAGAGAGAGACAGAGAAATAGAGAGTGAGAGAGAGAAAGAGGTTTAGAGAGAAGCAGGAAGAGAGAGAGAGAGAGATCAGGGAGAGAGAAATAGCAGAGAGAGTGAAAAGGAGAGGGATGATGTTGGCGACGATGATGGTGCGGTCGACGAGGGGCACAGGAGCTCGCCGACAAGAGGGCGCCGGGGCACCGAGCTCGAGAGCAGGGGTTCGTGGTGCAGGGGAGAGTTCTGTGGTGGTTGGGGAATGTGTAGGTGAGGGATTTAGGAGGAGGTTAGGGTTAGGTGATAAAGGAGGAGGAAGTTCGTCGTCGTCGTCGTCGTCGAGGGGAGTGGCTGCAGCTTGGAGGCAGTGGGTTGGGTTTGCGAGATGAAGAGAGGGGAAGAGAAGAATGGAAGAAAGAGAGAGAACGCGAGGGGAGAGAGATAGGGAAGATGAGGGCAGTGACGGTGTGGAAGGCGGTCGAGGCTGTGCCGGCGGTGTGCCGGGACTAGAGTGGTGGGAGTTTGAGGGGGAGAGGGGGAAGTGTGTACAAGGGCGTCAGGGAGAAGGAGGAGTGCATCAATTGGGGAGCGGGTCGTAAGGGAAACGCGCGCGTCGTGGGCGCGAGGAGTGGGGCACGGCGCGAGCGTGGGCGAAGGAGGCGGCGGAGAAGTCGGATCGTGCGGGGGTGGGAAAAGAAAATAGCCGTTGGGGGAGAAGAACTGTAGGTGCGGGTCGGGTCGAAGTGGGCGCGGGTGAGGGGATGAAGCGGGCGCGGGCCGGGCCAACGTGATCTGGGCCAGAGGGAAAAGAAAAATTTTAGATGGAAACAAAAGAAATGGGCCGGGCTTTAAACTAAAGAATAGATTTAGAATGGTGATTGGGCCGGGTTAATAAATAGGAAAAATGGGCTTAATAAAATGAGTTTAGTCTATTTTTTTAAAAGATGGGCTAAGGGAAATGAACGGGCTGGGTAGTTAAAAAATAATTAAATATGAAATTGGGGTTCTATGAATAATAGGAAGACTTAAATTTAATAAATAGGGAAAGGGGCTCACTAGGATAAATGGGCTGAGGAAAGATGGGTTATCTCACTAGGATAAATGGGCTGAGGAAAGGTGGGTTAGGCCGGAATAGAAATAATAAGTAAAGCAAAATGAAGAGACCGGCTGGGAAATAAAATGGGGGAGTGGAGAACTAAAAATAGATTCGAAAATTTAAAATAATGAATAGTTATAAAATTTTATAGGTGAAAAGAAAATACGGGTATAGACGTACAAAAAGGGCTGGGTATTACATCATACCACCCTTACAAAAATTTCGTCCTCGAAATTTAAAACTAAACGAAAGGTTATACAAACATAGGCGAAAGCTATCATATTGCTAACTAACACATAAGGGTTTATTAGAACTCCGTGGACGAAGAAATTTGAAGGCATAAACATGTAGAACAGCATACAGAAGATAAGTCTAAATAGGTATAAGGTATGAATAACTATAAGAGCAACCTACAAGTACACGAGAACATAGATAATAATGATGAACAAAATAATCAAGGCGTATTCAATAAAACCGAAATCCAAACATGTGCACGTATAAGTATATTAAAGGTAGCACGACAGAAAAATTAAGTATAAGGCACAATCATTTATAATGGTAATCATAGGCATAAAACCCGAAAATAAAATAATAAGAATAAAGTAGTGGAAGTTTAGTCGGTAAATAAACCATTTGAGGAAAGCGTATCGGTCAAATAGTATTTTTTTTTAAAAATAGCTTAGAAAACTCATTTAGTGAAAATAAGAAACATGGAACAAAATATACACGGTGCAAGGTTGCGCTAGTGAAAATAAAGATAATAGTAGGGTGCTTTGAAATACATAAAGCTAAGTAGTCAATAATGCGCACTTTTCGACAAATACAAGATAATGAAAATCAAATTTTCGAATAATAAGGTCTTTAAATATATATATAGGGTAATAGGAAAACACATAAAATGTATAGGGCTAGCTAGGGTAAGGATTACAAGAAAATGTGGACCATTCAATGGTCGGAGTATGGCGGCTTTAGGCTGAAGATCAAGAAGATTGGGATCAGGTCAGCATAGAAAATAAGTATAAGCAAAAGATGACCATAAGGAGAAAAATGTATGGGGAGGATACTGGTCGGTACATCATGCGAATCAAAAATTTGAAAAGTTAATGAACTCGGTATTTCATAAGAAAGGTCCTCCTCCCAGAAGGATCTCAAACAGGATACAGACGAAGGATGAATGGTGGCTCATTCCAAAGATCAGGGTGCGGTACTTTCTAATCGAAACAATGGTGAAAACTATACAATGAGTAGGGGTGGACAGTCAGGAATCACCGCAGAAAATAAATGGATATGGGCAATAAACAAGTATCGAGCGAACCAATAATCAAAAGATTTACGAATTCAGAAGATTTATTTCATTCAAGAAAATTTGAAACAAGGCATTCTCAAAGACGAAAAGTGGCCCTAAACTATACACATTTTATTTGGCCAGAAAGACAACATCAAAAGAAATTCCGTCAGTCGCGGTTGTGGAGATTCAGTAGGTTGCGGTAGGCTCGCACACTCAGGTAGGGGCGTCCATTGCCATATCGTCTTGCAGGCATCGCCACTGGAAGTTCTTCCACAGCAGGATCTTGATCTTCTGGTCCTTCTTCCTCGGATGGAGCTTCTTCATCGAGGTCCGATTCTATGTGATGCTCTTCCATGGGGTCTTCCTCTATAGGGTTCTCTTCAGGATCTCCTTCTCCTTCATCGGAATCAGCTAACACGTTAAACTCTGGGGCGGCTACTTCTTCGTCCTCTGAATCGTTGTTTCCGAAGTTGGCCTGGGGACCATTGACCTCATCATCAGAACTCGTCAGTGTGTGATCTAAGGAAACGCATGATTGTGTATCCCCATCTAGATGCGGCGCTGCTCCAGGGTGGGCCATGGTCTGAAAGAAAAAAGAGTCATGATTAGACAATGGAATGAATAAGGAAAATGGCCAAGTGTACGAAGTATGGAAAGATATGCGGTGGCAGGAATTGTAAAATCAAGATTAAAATGTATGCTACTGAATAGTATGAACAAGGGAAATGGCAAGAGAATGATACATATATTACGATTCAAATTTTATTGCATTCAACTAAAAGTTCAGTGGATACAAGGTTTCAAACGGAAAGAAACATTCATAAAAATGACAATATTATTACTGAAAGTAGATAACATGAAAAATCATTCTTCGACTGTTATAACGTTGCATTTTCGTCGCGTGAGTTGAATCCTGCGTTAGATCCGCCTTATCGTCGTAGTTCGAACTACGCGATAATCCTCATGTGGCAGAAGTAGGGAGTGTGGACGAGTTTCCTCCTTGTAGTTCTTTCCTTTCTGGGCAACCGTTGATGAGATATTTGTTAGACCCGCATATCAGACATTTCCCCTGGGCGCGGCGACAATCCTTCTGAAGATGTCCTGGCCTCCTACAGTATCCACAGCATGTGGTCTTCTGCTGCTTCTGTCGCCGGGGAACAAATTGACGCTTCATCTTCTTCTCCTTTCCTCGTCTAATGGGGATCCCTTTGTGATTGGAGACAGCCCCTGATGCCTGATTCACCTGTCTTCTCAGTTCTTCAGCCAACAAGTCATTTGTTCGCTCCTGGGCTTCTTTTAGACCTTGCAGTACGCTAAGGATCTCAACAGTCTGATTCTGGGGAGTGGAGATAGAGGAAAAGTTGTTGAAAGACATGATCCTGAAACAATGATTTTGAGGATGATATAAGTCACAAGATATACGAATCAGAATATAATATGGATAGGACGAAGATTCAAGAATATCAGAGGTGATGAATTTATTACAAGTGGGGAATCAACTCTATGACTTTAAGTCACTTGAATAGGGTACGGTAGTGCAATTGCAAACCACGTAACCTTGTCAAGTCACCCGAAACCATAGCGAATGGATAGCTGAACACACGATGTGAATATAGATCAAGGATATCAAGTTTACAATCTAGACCGAAGGATGTCTTAGATTGTCAAGCTATACACGGAAAACTGCAATCCCAATCGAAGCAAAACCTGGGCCCTGATACCAACTAAACCATGTCATGCCCCGCTTCCCAAAATACGGAATACGAGGGGTAGACAAGGCCATCCATGCTCCTACGGTCAAGAAAATATCCCACCGTAGTCACACTTCGGCTTCTAGTTTATCATGGTAAACAGTAAATAATGCGCAGGTAATGAGAAATGCAGTAACTGGAATAAAACAGTAAAATGAACTGACCTGATGGGAAACAAAAGATATAACTCTGAATAGCAAGTCAAGAAGTCTGTGTTGCACGTCTAGTTCTGGTCCAGGCTAAATCTTCTCCTCACACTGAGCATGCATACTCAGGTCGTCAGAGCGACACAATAGCATTATAATATATATAAAATCATGTGACAATTCTAACAGTGGTAATAGATATGTGAAATAGTAAATCAATGACATCATGAATATGGATGTGCAGTAATCAATGCAGCGGAACAGTAAAGCAGTAGAACGATATGTCACGTATGTCAACACAGTATATAAGGTATATAAATGCCAGTATCCCTATCAGTCTCTATGTCTCACTGCACAGGTCACTAAGCCTATCGTCAGTCCAAGTGTGAGAGCCAACCACTCGCGAGTGTCCTCCACCCAAGGGTAGAACCCAAGGGCAAGGGACCACGGGCCCAACATGTAACATGTATATCACGGTGTATATCACATACCCTGTAAATCTCCATATATCTCCCTAAATATATAAGCCGGCATGGGACTCCCGAGATTCTGTTGAATTCACACTTAAACTACCCCACACCCCGTGGCCAATATCAAACGCTAACCATAACCCTAAATATTAATCGATCCGTGACAAGTCTACGCGAGAATTGGAGGCAGGACCTCCATCAAGCACGTCCCGACTAATACCTAAGATAAATGGCAGTGTCGGATGTCTTATCTGTGACACCCATGCAAGCTCTTCCATAAGTGTCCCGTACCACTTATAGTCACACGTACACGCATCCCACGGACGTCGACAATGCAATAGAATAATAGGGTCACTGATTGTGTACAAGTACGTATCACTTTCACTTATTCACGGATACACGAACACTGACCTACTTGCCACAATCATCTCTAAAGTCTAACACTGGGTAAATGCACGATATCACTAGGTTATCACTGCAATGATATGATTATGATATGATACGTAAACAGTATATGAAGCACAATTAAGGTGTCATAAAAAAAACAGTATTCTATCACTTGCACGATTTATCATGAAACGTACGTATATAATTTAGCGAAATGATAAACAGGTAGTAATTAGTATGTTCAGTTGTCCATCCATCAAATTTGGTTTCAATCCAATCAGGTTCCAGAATCATTAATTATAACCATTTCATTTTAAGCGCTCGCGGCTGGAAATCCGATTTCAGAATCGGAAGTCCGTTTCGCAACGCATTTTGATCCCAGTTGGGATCAGATTATAGCAATGCTACAGTTGGATGAAATCTAGGGTTTTCAGTAAGGTTTTCAACGCAATAGACGGATCTTCGATTGCGTCTGTACGTCAGGAGTTATACACTGTTTAACACTAATATGTCAGTTCTGATTCTGTTGGGACTGTTATGCGTCCCGATCTTTTAAATTATAGAATAAATAACAAATGGTAACGAAACGGAATGAAACCAATTGTGTTGTCTAGCTAACAGTTTTATCTGTAATAAAAAGCAAAGTTCCACAACTTAAAAGTTAAGGAAATCCTGTGGTACTCATTACGGAACAGCAAGCAGCAATTTGAGTCGCTCTGGACTGCAGTCCAGAGTCGCACTCCGATCCAATTATCGTCATGGTTTAAGTACTGGAATGTCTGGGAACTAGTATAGGGTTAAAGTTCGTCAAGATGGCTTCGATCTGAGCCCTCGAACGCACCATAATAGTATGTATATAATTTATGGTGAATTTAACGGTTTTCAGGTACAATAAAATTACAGTCTTACGATTAAACTTGGGGGTAGTTGTTTTAGTCGTCAACGGTCATATTTTCCAACGAATTTCACACATTAGATTCACGGCCACACGGGCCAACTTATACCAGTTAGTTCCGTCAAATTAAATGATGATTTCCTATGAGAACACGCATCGAACAGTTACGTCGTAATATTTAACACAGGGTAAAGCATGGAATATATCTACGATTATCATTCGTAATTAATAATAAGTAGCATGTGGCAAGTGGGGACTTGCCTGGAGGTGCACGGCAGCGAGGTACAGTACGGGCATGCGACGAGCTAGCACCACGACGGCAACGGCTCCGGGTGAGCTCGGGTCTGTTCTCGGCCAGTGGGGGCTCGGGACGTCGTCAGGGTGTCTGCGTTGGTCGCAGCTCTAGATGGTGGGCTGCAGTTTGTTGGTTGGCCGGTGATGGGTCGGCAACCGTGTGGCTCGAGTTGAGTGAGAAGTGGGATCGAGAGAGTTAGGGAGAGTGTAGGCAGAGAGAGAGTCTAGAGAGAGAGAGAAATAAAGAGTGAGAGAGAGAAATAAGTTTAGAGAGAGAGAGACAGAGAAATAGAGAGTGAGAGAGAGAAATAAGTTTAGAGAGAGAGAGACAGAGAAATAGAGAGTGAGAGAGAGAAAGAGGTTTAGAGAGAAGCAGGAAGAGAGAGAGAGAGATCAGGGAGAGAGAAATAGCAGAGAGAGTGAAAACGAGAGGGATGGTGTTGGCGACGATGAAGGTGCGGTCGACGAAGGGCACAGGGGCTCGCCGACAAGAGGGCGCCGGGGCACCGAGCTCGAGAGCAGGGGTTCGTGGTGCAGGGGAGAGTTCTGTGGTGGTTGGGGAATGTGTAGGTGAGGGTTTTAGGAGGAGGTTAGGGTTAGGTGAGAGGAGGAAGTTCGTCGTCGTCGTCGTCATCGAGGGGAGTGGCTGCAGCTTGGAGGCAGTGGGTTAGGTTTGCGAGATGAAGAGAGGGGAAGAGAAGAATGGAAGAAAGAGAGAGAACGCGAGGGGAGAGAGATAGGGAAGATGAGGGCAGTAACGGTGTGGAAGGCGGTCGAGGCTGCGCCGGCGGTGTGCCGGGACTAGAGTGGTGGGAGTTTGAGGGGGAGAGGGGGAAGTGTGTATAAGGGCGTGAGGGAGAAGGAGGAGTGCATCAATTGGGGAGCGGGTCGTAAGGGAAACGCGCGCGTCGTGGGCGCGAGGAGTGGGGCACGGCGCGAGCGTGGGCGAAGGAGGCGGCGGAGAAGTCGGATCGTGCGGGGGTGGGAAAAGAAAATAGTCGTTGGGGGAGAAGAACTGTAGGTGCGGGTCGGGTCGAAGTGGGCGCGGGTGAGGGGATGAAGCGGGCGTGGGCCGGGCCAACATGATCTGGGCCAGAGGGAAAAGAAAAATTTTAGATGGAAACAAAAGAAATGGGCCGGGCTTTAAACTAAAGAATAGATTTAGAATGGTGATTGGGCCGGGTTAATAAATAGGAAAAATGGGCTTAATAAAATGAGTTTAGTCTATTTTTTTAAAAGATGGGCTAAGGGAAATGAACGGGCTGGGTAGTTAAAAAATAATTAAATATGAAATTGGGGTTCTATGAATAATAGGAAGACTTAAATTTAATAAATAGGTAAAGGGGCTCACTGAGATAAATGGGCTGAGGAAAGGTGGGTTATCTCACTAGGATAAATGGGCTGAGGAAAGATGGGTTAGGCCGGAATAGAAATAATAAGTAAAGCAAAATGAAGAGACCGGCTGGGAAATAAAATGGGGGAGTGGAGAACTAAAAATAGATTCGAAAATTTAAAATAATGAATAGTTATAAAATTTTATAGGTGAAAAGAAAATACGGGTATAGACGTACAAAAAGGGCTGCGTATTACAACGCTTGTGATCGTGAGAGGATGCACACAAGAATGGTCCGAAAGGCCAGAAACACTTTAGATGGACTTACTTCTGAATTTCTTAATCCGTGTCCTGGATTCAATGTTTTGCCCTTATAAACATTTTAATGATACTTTTGTTTACTATTTTCATCAATGTAAGAACTTTCTGAGGTATGAGTAACAAATTTTTCCTTTCCATGCGTTTATTTTATCTTTTTCGCACATACATGAGTGGGTACGCGTTGGACGCTCAATTGAATGTAAATTAAATGTTCTCCTTATTGCCTTGCATAATATGTGATTGACGTCCGTAGGTTATGCCTTTTTGTTTTGACTTGGCGCAGAGCAGCTGACATACTCTTGAGCAGCACCTCGATTTCGACGGCATGTAATTTTGGCAAGTGTGGCTTGTAGATAATAAGTAACAGTTCGTTTTGGACTCTTTTTTGGGTAGCGATGGCTTAGCAAACAGGTTCGGGTCTGCTGCCTAAGACTTTTCAACTTTATGAGCCGTGAGGGTCTCATAAAGATTTTTCTCTCTACGAGTCGAGATGATTTCGTAGGTGTTGTTCAGTTGATAAAACTGCACATTTGTATTACATTTTTTCTACCATTTTCATATTAAAAAAGGACTTTATTATAATATATCATACATATGAGGGTTTATGTGTAAAAACACTATTTTCCATGTGTTAATATATTTTAATTAGCATTTGGTAGAAAAATGTATGCAAATAAATTCATTGACCTAATCCTAGTAGAACTAAGTCTACTAAATATTATTTAAGTTGTTGTGATTTCCAAGTGTGCAGAATTTTTCAAAGAATAGAATCAAGCAAATCAAGTTGTTGAAGAAAACTTGCCTAATTAAGAAGCAAAACTTGGAGACCAAGTCTGGCAGCAACCATGAGAAGATTTCAAAGATACAAAGGTTCCAGAGAAGCACACATGTCACAAAGACATAACTCCTGAAATTTGATGAAGGGAGGAGATCTAATGGCCGCGGATCCGCGGCCATACCCCCTCTTGGGCCGCGGATCCGCGGCAGGATATTGGAGATAGAAGTTGCTATTTTGTGGGATAAATCTTTTCTATATTTTACCAACTCTGAAAGCAAATGATTCTGGTTTTGCACTATAAAAAGGCACCGAGAGCCTCTTGGAAATATCATCAAGCCGACGAGATCACGAAGTCCAAGACGGCTCACGCATCCAGGCTGATCATCAACGGTTCATCTACCTCCTTAGAAGAGATCGAGAAGCAAACTAGGTTTTTGTAATCATTTTCTAAGGAATAAAAGTGTACTTGATCTTGTTGATTAATAAAGGTAGTTCTTTTTCTTATTCTATTTCTTCATGCATTTTCTCTCCATCTCTTTTTCTCCCAACATGCGCGAGTAATTCTCCGCTTGTTAGGGTTCGTAAGATTAGGGTAGGCTAATGGATGATGAACATTTCTAAACCATTTTTAAGTCCTATAAAGTTTATGAACTTTATCAAAAGAATCATTAACATCCTAATTGGGCGCGCTAACAATTCTTTGTTAGTTCCGACCGCGATTAGAGATTAGATTAATGATTGTTTTGGTAAAGGCTAGATATGAACGGAGTTCCGTGTCGAGATAAGGGTTAAGAGTGGGATTCCTTTTCCCTCCAGAAACCCTAATCTACACGCATCACCGTCGTTCTAGTTTTAAATCTATTAATGGATAAAAAGGGTAACTTTTAATTAATCGTCCATGACTACTAAATCCTAACGAACCCTTCAAGCCTTCTTATTATATTATCTAAATCTTTAAAATAATCTAGATCTATATTTTTGCATTCTTTCTTAACGTAGATCTAGAAACTTTTCACAAAATTCTTATTTCCTCCTCTCTTTCAACACATCTAAAGTAAGAGTAAAAAGTTCCACGTTTCCCTGAGGACGATCCGTACTCATCTCGGTCTAGCTACACGCGACACCGTTCTGATTGCGGTTAATTACAAACACACTCTTTTCCACAACAATCAGGTGTATATTCTCCTTAGGAATCGTGAGGATTCCTAAGTGTGTGTTTTCTCTTGAGAGTTGTACGGATCTCACAAGAGAATTTTCTTCCTTATAAGTCGAGAGGACTCGTAAGTGGCTGATGAGTTGACCTACTCCTAAGTCAAAGCATTGCTTTGACAGGGAGGTCGAGGGTTGACTTTGGCCGTTTTCCACGGTGTCAGGAGTTAACTTTGGCCATACGGGGTCAAGATTGACTTTAGCCATACGGTGTCAGGATTGACTTTAGCCATACGGGGTCAGGATTGACTTTAGCCATACGGGGTCAGGATCAGGATTGACTTTAGCCATACGGGATCAGTATTGACTTTAGCCATACAGGGTCAGGATTGACTTTGGCCATATGGGGTCAGGAGTTGACTCTCTGTTGTCTGTGCACCACCGAGTCATGGAACTGGGAACTTTGCCGCGGCTCCGAGATAGTCTCTAGGCTTTCTGTGAACCTTTGAGATTTGGAACTAGGGGTTTTGCCATGGCTCCGCTTTGCTGACGTTGTGTCTGCTGTAACGAGACGAATGTCGAGGTAATCTCTAGGTTTTCTGTGAACCGTCGAGATTTAGAACTAGGGACTTTGCCATGGCTCCGAGGTTGATTGTCGCGTCTAAATTCTGCTGGAGTGAGGAAGAACGCTGTTGTGGGTCTCAAAGCTGTAGATGTGGCCGTCGAGACTTGGAACTGGGGACTCTGTCGTGGCTCCGAGATTGATTGTCGCGTCCGAATCCTGCTGAAATGAGGAGGAACGTTGTTGTGGGTCTCTAGGCTATAGATATGGCCGTCGAGACTTGGAACTAGGGACTCTACTGTGGCTCCGAGATTGATTGTCGCGTCCGAATCCTGCTGGAATGAGGAGGAACACTGTTGTTGGTCTCCAGGCTATAGATATGGCCGTCGAGACTTGGAACTAGGGACTCTGCCGTGGCTCCGAGATTGATTGTCGTGTCCGAATCCTGCTGAAATGAGAAGGAACGCTGTTGTGGGTCTCTAGGCTGTAGATGTGACCGTCGAGACTTGGAACTAGGGACTTTGCCATGGCTCCGAGATTGATTGTCGTATCTGCTTCTGATTGGAATGAGAAGGAACACCGTTGTTGATCTCTAGGTTGTAAATGCTGCCATCGAGACTTGGCTATCTTTCTGATGGAACCTTGTGGGATGATATGATTCCCTCTTTGTTTGTGCCCCTGGATTGTATACAGGGATCGATGTGATCTCACATGTAGGGCAAAAGTTTCATTTTATATGTATTATTTTTTTTTGTTTTCTTTCCGCGATGCTTTATCATTTTAGCTTTTTGTATCGCGAAAGTCGCGATTGCCCAATCATTTCGGCTATTTTTCACGGTGCCCAATCATTTCGGCTATTTTTTCTTTTTTACTCGCTGCTTTTTATTGGGAGTTGCCTAATCATTTCGGATATTTTGTATGCATATATTTTACTTGCTGATTTTGTTACAAGTTGCCCTATCATTTCGGCTATTTCATATGCATTTTTGGCTCGCTGATTTTTTTTATCGCGAGTATGGAACTCGAAATCTGGTGCCAGTATTGGCATCAACATCGCTACAACTGGGATATTGCCAGGAGCGAATCATCATTTGCCTTGAAAGGGCTTGGAATTTGATACCGATTTAGGCATCAGCATCGCTACCACTGGGATATTGCCAGGAGCGAATCATCATCTGCCTCTGTCGATTTCGAACAAAGGTAGCTTAGCAAATAGGGTTAGGATCCTGTTGACTAAGGCTTTTTGACTTTACGAGCTGTAAGGGTCTCATAAAGGTACTTCTCCCTACGAGTCGTGAGGATCTCGTAGGTGCGTTTTCTCCTTAAAAATCGTGAGAATTCTTAAGTGTATGTTCTCTTATAAGTCGTAAGGATCTTACAAGAGTGTTTTCTCCTTATAAATCGAGAGGACTTATAAGGGTCATTCACCGTGTGAGCATATCCCTAGTCGCTGGTGGGACTTTGTTAGGGAAATGTTTATTCGTGCCCGTGGATTGTATACAAGGATCAATATTGAAACGCTTGTAGGGCAAAATCGGGGTGTATGACAGCTTAAGAACAGAATCAGATCCCTGTAGTGTAAGGCTTTTGAATTCTATGAGCCGTGAGGGTCTCAAAGGGTAATTCTCCTTACGAGTCGTGAGAATCTCGTAAGTGTGTTTTCTCCTTAGGAATCGTGGGGATCCCTAAGTATGTTGCTCCCTTGTGAGTCGTAAGGATCTCACGCAGATATTTTCTCCTTACAAGGTCGAGAGGACCTTGCAAGTGTCTTTTAACGAAATTCCGCCCTTTCGGATTTTCATAAACTCGCCGGTAGCCCTGTTGTTTTTACTCACGAAGCCTTTTCGGGTTTTCATCCGTGCCCATTTCTCTTATGGACGTACCGTTTTTTTTGTCAGCCTTGGGATGCTACGGTCCATAATAGTTTATAGACGTCTCGGTCAGGCGTAGTATTTCTTCAAGAAACGGCCGTTTATTGTCCTAAAGGGTCTTTCGCCATGCATATCCATGAGCAAATAAGCCCCACCCTGGTAGACTTTGTCTATAATGTACGGGCCTTCATAATTCGGCTCGAATTTCCCCCATTTGGCACGATTGGGGATCATAGGTCTCTTGACCACTAGCACGAGTTTGCCTTGGCGGAATGTTCTTGGCTTAGTCAATCTCTCGTATGAGTACGTCATTTTTGCTTTGTAAGCTTCCAAGTTTTGCTGTGCCATGAGCCGGGTTTCGTCAAGGGCGTCGAGCTCCTCAAGCCGAAGATGAGCATTGTCTTCGTCTGTTAGCTCGTAATGAACCGCCACTCGTAAGGAGGGTGGCTCTATCTCCAAGGGGAGTACTGCCTCAGTGCCGAATACCAATGCATACGGCGTTGTGTTTGTGGCCGTTTTGAACGTGGTCCGATACGCCCAGAGAGCTTCATGCAGTCTCTCGTGCCAGTCCTTCTTATTTTTGGACACCGTCTTTTTCACGATCTTCGTCAAGATCTTGTTGAAAGCCTCAACCAGACCGTTAGCTCGGGGATTATAGACCGAAGAGTATCTCCAGTCTATGTTATGTTGTTATGCGAAGCGGCTGATTTTATGGCTTCTGTAGGCCGGCCCGTTATCGGAGATAATCCGTCGCGGAGTGCCGAACCGATAAATGACATATGTCTTGAAGAAATGGAGGATGTTCTCCGTCTTCACTTCTCTTAGTGGTACTGCTTCTGCCCACTTGGAGAAGTAATCAGTTGTCGCCAATATGAATCGATGTCCTCTGGACGATGCTGGTTCAATGGGCCCGATTATGTCAGTTCCCCACATTTCGAATGGCCGGCTAGCCACCGTTAGATGTAGCTGATTATGTCAGTTCCCCATATTTTGAATAGCCTGCTTTTGTCTGCGGTGGATGTGCTTTGATCCGGGGGGAGTATTTTTACCCTTTTGTCCAGTCGCCGGAGTTTGGATTTTTCGAATATGGCCATTTCGCGCTCTTGATTGGCTTTGCTTTTCTGACGGGCTTCGTTCAGGAATACGTCAATCATCTCATCTGACGGTCCTAGGAGTTCCGGTTCGGTATCTGCCTCCAGTTTCTCTGTATCAGGAGCTTCTTCACCATTCATTGACGAGTGAGAGATTACGTGGCAGCTCGCCACATAATCCTCAGGTTCATCTAACGAGTCTTTTCCCTCATCTTTGTCACCATCTCCGTCTTCAAGGATGTGGTTGAGAAATTCTTGGAGTGTGGTCGGGGTTCGCGCCTTCTGGTTATATTCTTCTAGTGCGTCAATATGTTTTTGTAGGTCCGTGCGCTTGTCATCAGGCTTCACGGGCTTTTTGGTCTTCTTCTTCTTCTTTGAAGACTTTAACGGCTGGGCCTGAGCATTTTGATTGTCGCTACTAATTCTTGACGTCGGGCACGGCTTCAGCATTCCCTCAATGATCTCAGGTTCCAGCGGATTTTTCCACCTGAATGCCGGGCATGTTTGGAGATCCTTCAGCATTATTTTTTGTCTTGGCTGAAAGAGCGATCTCCCATGGAGCTTCTTCTATAAAAGAGCACGATGCCCCGATGTGTCCCCTCTTTTAAGAGCGTGCGGCTGAGGCGGGCTTACTTTCCAATTCTCGGACAGTACGAATTTGCCCTGTTGGTATTGGTCCTCAATCCAGCCTTTGAAACGAAGCAATCTTCGATTGGATGGCCTACCACTTGGTGATAGGGGCAATAATTGGGATTATTGGCCTCACCGGGTTGCAATGAGCATTTTGGATCCGGCAAGGTGATGAGCCTGTTGCGCAACGCCAGCTCGAACAGTCTCCTCGTTTTATCCCGGGGAAATGAATAAGGACGCTTCAGTTTCTCATTAAAGAATCGCCGCCTATCGTCTTGGCGATCAGTTGGTTTTGGACCATTGGGCTGCTGCTGAGCATTGGCGACGAAGCTCGCTTTCCCTTTCCCCTTTTCGTTTCGAGATTCCATCTTCGAAGAAGATGGTCTATGACCCATCTGATTCATTTGGGCCAGCTTGTCAATCAAGGCCTGGAAGGTAGTCGGCTTGAAAAACATCATGAACTGGGATGTGGTCGCCTACGGATCAAGAATTCCCACAAACATGCCCACTGCAGGAGCTTCCTCTATGCGCTGTTCGCATTTCGACCATAGCTTCCGCCACCGTATCGCGTACTGAACCCATGTTTCGCCTGGCTTCACCCTGGTGTTAATTAGCGCGGTGATCGGGATGCGCTCGCTAGCGCTTGCGAATATCTGTGTAAACAGTAGCTCTATTTCTGCAAATGTCTTAACGGAGTAGTTCGGGAGTTCAGAATACAATTCAAACGCCGTCTCCGACAAGCTGCCAACAAACTGGCGAAGCAGCAGTTTATCGTCACCCCCAGTATTACCGCACAAGACCCTAAATTGAGCAACGTGCCGGTGTGGATTCCCCGTCCCCTTATATACATGGAATTTAGGGATCGTATATCCCGGCGGGTACTTTATTTAGTCATACCAACCCGGATAGGGTCATCCAGTCTTAACAATTTGGCCGGCCGCTTCGCTCGTCTGATGGGCTCATATCTGTTGAGCGATATAGTCATCCAGGACGGATTTGGAGATCGTCTCCTCTTTGGCTGCTGATAGAGCCAGAGGAGGGTTCAATGTCTCCCCTCTGTCATCTTCAAGGATAATCGGGAGGTCTTCAGCTGGAGGATCCGGCTGTATCATCATCCCGACCATATCTTGGAATAAAAGTGCCATTCGTTTTATGTTGGCCGCTTGTTCCGCTGCCTCTTTATCTTTCTTCTCGAGGATCCTACAGAGGAACTAAGCATCAGTTTCTTGTTCATGAAGCTGCTCTGACGACGTCTCCGGGCTTTCTTTTGGCCCAGTGAGTGCGGCCATCTGTGTTAACATTTCCTGGAGTTTTTGTTGTTGCTCCTGGGCCTTTGTTACGGATCTGGTGAGTGGTTGATGGCTCGTAGAGATACAGCTATCCTCTTTTCCGGATGCCATATAAACAGTGTGCACCACCATGCCCCCAGACTTGGGGCGTTTAGATTCATTGCCCTCTAGATTCGTCGCAGACACGAGAATTTTCTCCGGCCTTCTTCTTTTGTGAGCGGTCGAAGTTGAGGGGGCCGTTGCAGCGGGCACTCAAGTAGACGACACCTTCTGTGGTACAACAGGGTGGTCTTTCTCTTGCCGAACTTTCATCTGCTTCGGTCAGTGGGAGTAGTCTTGGTTGATCACCGAGTTTTGGACCTGTTGCCAAACTTTAGGAATTTTAGAGGACAACTGTTGAGGGGGCTGCTCTGGCTTCACCTATGTAACGTTCTATATAGGTGGAGGAGATCTTTTCAGTACGGCCGTCAGAGAGTTCTTGCGCACCCTCCTGAGTGGTTCAAAGCTGTTCCCAGTTGGAACAGCAGCATCAATTTCCACTATTGGAGCTGGCAGAGTCAGTCCAGAAGGAGAGCTGCCCCCAGCCTTCCATACTCGGCGCTAGTGACGACGGCGAGCATGTCGAGCAGCCGGGACCACTTTTGCTGTTGGGTGAGCTTCTTCATGTCCCCCGCTATGATGAGGGGCTGTTATCGTGGTTAGCCTATCAAAGACCGACGTCCGCTGAGAGAGGATGACCAATCTATCAAAGGCAGACTTTCGAGCAGAGGAAGCAGCCTTGTTGACTTCGCTTGAAGCGGGAGTTGGAGCGGACAGTCTAACAAAGACTGATCCCTTAGCTGGGGAAGCCGCTCTGACGACTTCAGGAGCAGGAATGGTTACCCGTTTCGGGATAACACCTTCTGGTATTGCGGGCTTCTTCACGGGCCCACTTGAGCTTTGGCCCAGTCTGTTGAAAATCGAGGCACTGGATTTGGGTGATCCGTTGAGAGGGGCCGCGGTAGTTGCAAGCCGATCAAAGACCGACTTCTTCGGAGCCTCTTGCGATGGCATTGGGGCGTTAAAGCTCATTGGTGGGAGCATGGTCCCAAAGAACAGCCCAGTGGTGGCTTGCGTCACCTGTTCCACTGGCATCTTGAAAACGGAGGCCGCCTGAGGCCCATAAGTCACTCTTCCAGTAAGAACGGAATGGGAGTTGTTGCAATTGTTGCAGTTTGTGCAGTTGGAAGCCATTGATCTTCTGTTTTCTGCACGGAGCAAGACACCAAATCTTAGTACCTCGAATCCGGGGGCAACCATAGCAAACCGCGATTCGTTCGCGAAACACGACACACGAAGTGTGGAGTGGAAAGAGAAAAAAGTCCCACCGGGCGTGCCAGAATCCGTTCTCCGCCGAAATACGGGAGACGGAACTGCGTAGGCTCGTCTCGCATGAATTTGGGGGCAGATGCTATTTGGTTTTATCCGTCCATCTCTCCGAAGATACCAAGTTGATTTATAGCACCGTGTATCGGAGGTTTAGACGAATGCGGCCGTTGTAGCAGACTTCGTCAGATTCCCCCTCGTTTGAGGGGTTTTTGATTGTGGGGACGCTCTTCTCTGCAGTTAATTACGCTACCGCATCGCGGTAACAACTTTCTCCTTCTCCAGATGGTCACTTCATGTCGTGGGTGTTTGTTTTATTTTTGGTTGCCCGTGGATTATATACAGAGACTAATTTATGTTGTCGCCCGTAGGGCGTGGATTAGTCAAAATCCGTATTTTCTTAGATTTGGGTTTGGGGCTGGGTTTGAGAATGCGTTAGTCTCATTTGAGATTAAGATCAACTTAAACGTTTGTTAAGGATACGTTAGTCTAATTTTAGACTAAGATCAACTTAACGGGATCGTTTAGATCCAACAAAAGAGCATTTGGGCTCTATTGTTTTAGTTTAGGGACTTTGCGGTCCAGTTTAAAGACATCATAGTCTGTAAGGTTTAGTTTAGGGACGTTGCGTTCCAATGGGTTTAAGGACATCGTAGTCGATGGAGTTTAGAGACGTCATAGTCTGTAAAGTTTAAGGACATCATAGTCCATGAGTTTAAGGACCCCACAGTCCATCAAGTTTAAGGACATCATAGTCCATGAGTTTAAGGACCCCACAGCCCATCAAGTTTAAGGACATCATAGTCCAGTTTAAAGACGTCATAGTCTGTCTGGTTTTGGTTCAACCGTTCGGGGATGCACCAAAAGTTATCGGTTATTGGGACCCTTCATCTCTCTACAGACGTTGAAGGATTACAATGATATGTATCAGAGGTATGAAGAGATATACCCTTGAACCAATATTGGTTGGGAGATCTATAGTCCAATTTGGGACTAAGATCAAAGATTTATGAGCATATGGGCTCAATTAATCTGAATTAGGGATCTATGTCCAACTTGGGCTCGGTCCATTCATTTAACAATGCTGAGCATTGGTCCTGATAACTTTTGTCTTTTAAGGAGTGCTGAGCACTCATTGTGGCTCTGGGTTTTATTATTTAAGGAACAATTTATGTTCTCTCAACGCACACATGAGGAGCACGTGGCGCGCTTGGCGCCACTCAATGAGCGCAGAGCGTTTCTTGTGAAGTAGCGCACACGTGAGGAGCACGTGACGCGCTTGGCGCTGAGCGCCAGTCAATGAGCGCAGAGCACTTCTTGTGAAATAGCGTACACGTGAGGAGCACGTGGTGCGCTTGACGCTGTGCGCCAGTAAATGAGCGCAGAGCGCTTCTTATGAAATAGCGCACACGTGAGGAGCACGTGGCACGCTTGGCGCTGTGCGCCAGACTTGGAGCGCCGATGTGCTTCTTTAAATTTGGAGCACTAAGGCTCTGCAGCGCTGTACGCTAGATTTGGAGCGCTGAAGCGCTTTTTTAAATTGGAGCGCTAGGGCTCTTTTTAGGCAGTTCTGTTCTCTGAGAATTAAATTCTCTCTTATAAGAGACTTTTTCTCGTAGATCTAAGAACAAAGTTCTTATTTTATAAGAGATGTTTCAATCTCTTATGTTTTTGGTGAAATGTTTTGCCTTTATGGATCTGTGATCCTAAGAGAATTGAATTATTCTCCCCCCTTTTTATAATGAGATACTATGATCTCTTTTGTGAAAGATAATTTGTCTTATAGATCTATGATCTGGCAAAAGAACTAAGTTCTTTTTTCTAATGAGATACTTTGATCTCTTTATTTTTACCTTCAAGAAATCCTTCTTTTGCCGAAAGCTTGCTCTACTATCTGAACTTTCTCAAAGTTTACGGGGGGGGGGGGTTCCTCTCTGCAAGACTTGAAGTTTTGGGTCCTTTATATAGTGAAGGCTGATTTGTTGAATCAGTTAAAGAGATCTTTTCTCTAATCGATTTGGGGATTTCCCCACCGTTGGATCTTTGATCCGAGAGCTTCTGATTTAAAGAAGGCAATTTTCTTGTTTTTGACAAGATTGGGAAAGTTTCCCATACAGAATTAATTCTGTATGTTGGTGATTTTTTAATCACCATTAGATCATTGATCCAACGGTGCTCTGATTTTCAGAGCACAATCTTTCCTTTTTGAAAAGATTCTGAGGAATGTTTCCTTAACAGATTTTATTCTAGTCAATTGATGATTTATCATCTTCATTGGATCTTTAATCCAACGGTGGGGAACATTTAGCTCCAGCGCTAGCGCGCTCGTGCTTTGCACGTGAGCGCTGCATTAGAGTCTTTGACTCTAGGTGCTAGCGCACTTAGCGCTAGCATACTTAGCACTAGCGCTCTCGTGCTCTGCACATGAGCGCCGCATCAGAGTCTCTGACTCTTAGCGCTGGTGCTGCTGGCGCACTTAGCGCTAACGCTCTCGTGCCTTGAACGTGAGCGCCGCAGCAGAGTCTTTGACTCTCAGCGCTGGCGCATTTAGCGCGAGCGCTGCTATGAAGCGCCGCTTCATTTCAAATTTCAAAATTTGAACAGAGTTTTGCTCTGATTGGGGGAAACATCGCTTTGCATTTGGAGCTGTAGATCGAACTTTCAAAGATATTCTATCAAATATTAATCCACAACTTGAGAATAAACCATTTGGTGGAAAGGCTGTTGTTCTTGGTGGTGATTTTCGACAGATTTTACCAGTCGTCCGTAAAGGTAGGAGACAACAAATTGCGTCCGCTAGATTACATAAATCATATCTATAGGATCAATGTGAGATGTTTATACTGACAAAAAATATGCGTGTTCATACGAATACGAGGTCAGAAGAAGACAACGAAAATTTTGCAAAATGGCTAATCGATAT
This sequence comes from Agapanthus africanus, assembly GCA_030015575.1. NCBI lineage: Eukaryota > Viridiplantae > Streptophyta > Magnoliopsida > Asparagales > Amaryllidaceae > Agapanthus > Agapanthus africanus. The sequence goes on from JASDDO010000028.1 coordinate 114,414,418, forward strand.
TGGTAATGGTGATGTTAAAGGAATTCAAGTGGACAACGATTGTGATGATAATTGGATAGAGATTCCAGATTCAATGTTATCTAATCACATACTTGATATTAGTGGATTAATAAATGAAATATATACAGATTTAAATGATAATTATCAAAATCCGCGGTATTTGGAATCAAGAGCAATACTTGCATGTAGAAATGAAGAAGTTGATGAAATTAATAAGAAAGTCACATCTCAAATTAGAGAAGAAAGTCGGATTTACTTGTGCAGACACGAAGGTTTCTGTTGCTGATGATTCTGCTTGCAATGATTTTTTACATACAACGGGATTTTTAAATTCGTTGATATGCTCTGGATTGCCTCCTCATTCGCTTAAGCTTAAAGTAAATACACCGATTATGTTCTTCATAATTTAGATCAAAGTATTGGTTTATGTAATGGTACACGTCTTATCATTAAACAGTTAGGTGAAAGGGTCATAAAAGCAGAAATTATGACTGGTACAAATATTGGAAAATGTGTGGCAATACTAAGAATAATTATGTCAAGTGATAATGAAGATCTCCCTTTCGTACTTAAACGGCGTCAATTTCCCGATCGTGTTGCTTATGCTATGACTATAAATAAAAGTCAAGGACAAACCTTGGGAAAATTTGGACTATATCTACGTACACCAGTTTTTTGTCATGGGCAATTGTATGTTGCATTCTCAAGAGCTAGATCTGCTTCATCCTTAAAAGTTTTTCTAGAAGAACAAATTGACATTTCAAAAAATTGTACACAAAATATTGTTTATAAAGAAGTTCTACAGAGCGTTCTCACAAAGGTAAAGATACATAAGAACTATATACACAACAAATGAAATCGAGTAATAATCCCAATATTGGAAAGTATCGCTCTGATTTAAAAATACTTTTACAGTAAATTTATTTTTAAATCAGAGTGTTACTTTCCAATATTGAATTAATACTCGATTTCTTTTGTTGTATATATGTAGTTCTTACATTAGATTTTATATAATATATGCATTCACTTGATCTATTTATTTTTGTCAGATTTTTTTTATATCGTGATGTTTATTATTATTGATTTATTTTTTCTATTTTCTGTGTAGGATGGAAAAGAATAATTCAAATGATTGTGATGGAAATATATTCTTAAATGAATAGTCCGTTCTTTTTGAAAATTTTGAAGATGAGGTCAATTATCAATACAGTAGTAATGAAGGCGGGGATGACAGTGATGGTGTTAATCTTACCATTGGGAAAATAAGAAATAAATGTATCAATGATAAGAAATCTCGGAAAAGAGAGCATGACGTTTTAAAAGAAGAGAAAGTATTGAATAAACGTGGAAAAAAAATTAAACTGGTTCATAACTCCAAAAAAGGTATGAGTTCCTACAATATTATTTCAAATTTTATATTTTATTGTATTTGGATTTTAATAAATTACTTATATTTTATTGTGCATGTCGGTTTCGGACTTGGAGGATCGTGACGACTGTGATATTGGTAATATTCAAGCTCATTGTGCAGGTGAAAACAAAAGAAAATTTGCAAGTAAGAGAGCAAAAGGATCATGGAGACAAAGTGAAAGTAGTAAAAAAGAAATTACTCCTGTGACTTCTTTAAAGAAGGATTATAAAAACGGTATGTGTATACCGATTATCTATTTTGTTTATTTGTAAAAAAAAACTTCGTTCTAATTTTAATAACGTATTTTCCTATACTAAAAGACGAAGAAACCGGTAGCCAACATGAAAGCAAAAGAAAGAAAGAGAAGAATCTATCGATTTTGATTTTCGACGAATCTTATCCAGAAAGTAAGAAGAAAATGCTACCTACACCTTTAGAGATCATCACTTTTGAAAAAAATTTAGAACGAGGTAAATTGTATAATATTAAGGTACGTATCACGCGATTGTGGTATGGTCGATTGTATGCAAAGTCATCAAACTCACTTACATTTGTGGTTAGAGACGAAGAAGTCAGTTGTTTACAACAACAGTTATCTTTTCAACGTAAAATTTATTATTTAAATATTAATTTTACGACTTTATACAGGGCGTTGAACGAGAGGTGTTAGTTGATGATTTATATTCTGACAAATGGAAAAACATGATATTTGTTGATAAAGTATACGTGATAAAAAATGTTGTGACTTTGATAACCGGTAAATCTATTAAAGTTTTGGAAAACGGATGGCAATTATCATTGATAAGACAATAAGAGGTTGATGAAGTTTTTGTGAAAGAAATATTGGCTGGCCGTACTTACCATTTTAAAAAGTTGTGCAAAGTACGCGATCTTACGCGTAAGCCTGAATGTGTTTATTGTAAGATAATGTGTACTCATAACCGTTAAGCTTTTTAATTTTTTACTATAAGTCATTACAATATTTGTATATTCATGACCTTTTATATTCATTATGTGAATTGCAGATATAGTAGGATATGTCGTTGATGTGAGCCATGAACGCATAATCTCTTTAAAGTCTGGAGGTACAAGTAAATTAGTTGAAGTATCACTCATTGATGATGGTTGTTATGAGAAACCGGTCACTTTAACGATCTGGGAGAATTTTCTGACAAAGCACATGAGTATTTTTGGGGAAGGATACACTGATAGTTTCTTAATTGCCGCGATAGGTGTGCGTGCAAAAGAATTCAGAGGTAAATTTTTTACTTGCACTCATATAATTTTTGTTATTTTAAAAATAAAATTAAAGTTTAGTGGTTATCAATAGTTATTAAGTTTTTACAAGTATAGCTTTATTAATATGGTAAATGATACAATTATAGGAAGTTACATGTTAGAAACAACAGGCTTTACGAAAATGAGATTTAAAGCCGATGGTATCCCCGAAGCTGAACGGCTGATGAGATAGTAGTATATCATATATTTATTATATTTCGAGCATTACATTTTTATATTTGTTAAAGGCAATGTTGATAAGAGTGTCATGCTTTTAGGGTTCGATTTGATCTGCCAACAAAGCAAATTGGGTATTCGAGGCAAGTAGGAAGCAGTAGCAATAATGCAAATCAGATGGTAGAAACGTGTACCATTGAATATCTAATCAATGAAACAGAAATTTGCCCTCCACCTAATACGGTATGAAATGATAATTTATATGTAATATATATGATATATAATTTAATATTAACATGTATTTAGCATATAATCTAAAGTAAGTTATATTTTTATATTTTTGTTTTATTAAAAGGGTTTGTTTATCTCTATTTTTCTATATAGGTTCTGAATTTTATAGTTAATGCCATAATTATTTACATCTTTCCCGATGAACCATACTGTGATGTATGTTCTCAATGCAAGCGAAGTGTAAAGGTTCGGCCTGGGCAAAATTATACTTGCATTTATTCGGATTGCGGGCATATGGGGTCGGATTCTAGGAAAACGTATTTTTTAAAGAAAACATTATAGGTTGTCGAATAAAATTAATACATATTATTTGATCAATATATACATATTGTAGGTACTGAATTAAAGCAAGAATTGAGGACAAAACTGATGAAAAAAATATTGTAGCTTTTGATCAGCATACTCAGACACTTCTCCATTATCCACTGGATGATATGATGCAACTTTATTCATCGGTATGATATAGATTGTTAAAATAATTCCAAATGCAACATAATAATCAATGTATGTCTAACAATTCTTTTTTCGTTGATGCAGAGTAAAGATTCGTATGACTATGAGAAATATCTTGATAAGTGTGCATCTATTGCATATAAGATAAAGATAAGAGTGACTAATAATAATCAAAAATTTATCCAAAGTGGAGGATTTACCGTCAATAGTCAGGAAAGGGTTGTTCGTCAATTTTATAAAGCCTCAGCTTTGGAGCCAACTGGAGAAGATGATGGTGAAGATTAGTACTAAGATTAAGGTATTTATATAATGATGTTTAATTAAGTATTATTGCTTCTAGTATTTCAGTATGATATTGTATAATTATGTGTGGAGTTGTGGTTATTATAAGGGTGTTTATGAGAAACCTTTTGTCATCAATCACATTTAGCAGCTGTTGCATTATTATAAGCTTAGAAAGTTCCAATGGTATATCCAAATAAGGAAAGAAAGAGTAACAGAAATTTACAAGTAATTCTCAACACATAGAAATTATTACAAGTAGAGCAAAGACAATAAACATTGAAAAATATATAAATACAGATTGACGAAGTAATTTGGAAACCCATGCGATTATCTTTCCCATGACCGAATTCAAGTTCGATTCTCTAAAAATTTGGATTAAAGAATTGTGAGAAATCAAAACCATTCCTTTAAACCACATCCTCTCATCTAGCAAGCAAATAATAATTATTAACTTTTTTTTACTATCCTTGCGATGAGCATCACTACGCTTACCATCATTACGAGTAATCCAAAGAAATATTAATCCAAAAACAAGTATCATCAGTATCCCAACAATAAAAGAAAGGGACAAACAATGAAGAATCAAAAAAACTAGAGTAGACATGATTTGAAAACTCTAAATAATTACTTACTTTTTCTAGAGGAGATAAAAATATTTATAAAGTTGGATTTATCTCACCTGCCGAGGTTGAGAAGAATGAAGCAAAGAGTTTCTTTTTTTCTTTGATTAGGAAACTGGGTAGCACGAAGAATGCTGGAAAAATCAAAAATCAAGTTTTATTAAGCCGAGGAGAATAAAAATCAGTTCTTAGAGTTAAAAATGTCCGCTTTGAGGATTCTTTTTGCGGATTCTAAAATTCTGAAGTTTAAGTTTGCATTTTTTATTTTAGCGTCAAAAAATTGTTGAGAAAAGTACAGATCTAATGATTTATAAAGCAGGAGAAATCACAAAAAGCCTCAAGGTTGGACATTTGGTTGCTTAGAAAAGAGATCATTAAGAGTAGAGACTGGATCTGATAATCACAATACTAGAGACGAAAAAAAGTTTAGCAAGCCAAGTGTTTTTGCTCATTTTATGCATACCTATATAGTTCCCAAGATTGAAAAGCTCAGATCTCTCAAAATACTCTTGAAAAATAATGAAAAATTTTAAGATCTGAAGTTGGGGTGAGGCGAAACGGACGAAGAAAAGGAGAGATGAATGATATCGGTGTGGAGAAATCAGATCTACTAAAAAGATTTTTGAAGACTGGTGGAAATTTGTAATTTGGTTGCTTAGAAGAGAGATCGTTAAGAGTAGAGACTGGATCTGATAATCACAATACTATAGACGAAAAAAAGTTTAGCAAGCCAAGTGTTTTTGCTCATTTTATGCTTACCTATATAGTTCCCAAGGTTGAAAAGCCCAGATCTCTCAAAATACACTTGAAAAATAATGAAAAATTTTAAGATCTGAAGTTGGGGTGGGACGAAATGGACAATGAAAAAGAGAAATGAATGATATCGGTGTGGGGAGATCAGATCTACTAAAAAGATTTTTGAAGAATGGTGGAAATTTGTTGACTTTGGAGTTCGAATAGGGCGAAGATCATGAAGAAAAAGAGAGATGAAAATATTTTCTGCCTTTAGGTTTTTCTACGGAAACCCTAATTCCTGCGATGTATATATATCCCTTTTAAGGGTCATGGTGTATGGGCTAAAGCCCACTTAATATTTTTCTTAATAAAATTCATCTGAGTCTACTCCCGATTTAATTTTGAAAAAACTTAAATTGGAAGACCGTTTGAGAAAAAGAGAGCTTCTTTATTTATCAAAATTTTGATTAAAACCTTTTTAATGGAAAGAAAGTAAAGATTGCAATGATTTACAAATAAAATGATGGAAATGAGAAGAAAATTGAGATATTGGGTTATTTTTTCATTTAAGAGAAAAAGTGAGATATAGAGAGAGAGAGAGCGGATATTTTTCTCTCTCTTCCGCCTCTCTCGATCTATTTAGTAAACCCTAACTCTCTTCATCTGTATGTATAACCCATATTTAGGCGTTGATGTATTGGGCCTGACCCACAAAATCTATTATTTTTTAAAAAATAACCGGGCTTTCCCAGTCTCGTTAAAAAAATGCCAAGAAAGTGAAGAGGAAACTAATTAAGACTAAAAACTCTATAAGTTTATATCGGTTCTGGTTTTGATAGTTATTGTCACAGTTTTTTTTACATATTTCTTGATAAACTATGCTATATATATTCTAAATGCAAGCGAAGTATAATGGTGCAGTCTGTGCAAAATTATACTTGCTTTTATTCAGATTGCGGGCATATAGGGTGATGTTAATTTATAATATACTTTTTAATCAATAATAGCATGCGGCTCTGAGTTTTTAATTTCCGGATGAGCATAAAGATCTATCAGAATGCATTTGAAACTCTGTATTATGGGAGAATATAATTACACAATATCATATTCCAAAACCCTCAATTAAACAATTAGTTATAATAGATATCTAATGGCGTATGCAAACTAGAATTAATTCGTAACTCCATATCTCCACTTAAACAATATCTTTGAAGTCGTGTGTTTTTGTGTCTTCAGAGTTGTCTTATCTCCAAATGGTTGTTATACATAACTAACAACCGTTACATTATTATAAGTTTAGAAAGTTTCAATAGTCTATTAACAGAATTTTACAAGCAATGATCAGCACAGAGAAATTATTACAAGTAGAGTAAAGATAACAAACGTTGAAAAAAACATAAATACAGTAAATGGATCTAAGTATTGGTATTTCTGGAATTTCATTTTTTCCAATCAAAAATATATATAATTGTATGACAACAAAATATGGTTAATAGCTCCTTTATTATTCTAAAATCTTCTAATATATTTTTTAATGAAAACCATGAGATATTTTGAGATTGTGTTTGCTCTATTAAATTTTTCATTTGAAAAAATTTATAACAAAATAAATCTAAACTGTATGCGACTCTGAGTTTTTAATTACAGGATGAGTATAAAGATCTATCAGAATGCATTTGAAACTCTGTATTACATGAGAATATAATTACATAATATCATATTGCAAAACCCTCAATTAAAAAATTAGTTATAACAGATATCTACTAGCGTATACAAATTAAAATTAATTTATAATTTCGTACCTCCACTTAAACAATATTTTTGATATCGTGTGTTTTTGTGCCTTAAAAGTTACCTTATCTCCAAACGATCGTTGTCCTCTTTTGTCTGTAAAGGAAACTTCTCGGTATTTATCAATATACTTTTTGAAAAAAAATTCTATAGTTCAAATTAGAACCTTAGTTTACTAGCTTGAACCCCTCAATTCATCAAAATACATTATCATTAATAGCATAACTATCTTATACTTAGGATTCCATTAAGTAATCGCTAAAACAAAGCTAATTCATATTAACATTTTAAAATAAATCATGTACTTATGATAAATGGATCTGAAAATATGTTCCACGCATAAAATATACTTAAAAACTTATGATTGCAATATCCCAAAATAATTAAAATGAGATAGAAAGGAAATTCATATTATAGATAAGATATCAGCAACACCACCAACAACTAGAACACTCCATCATTAAGTGGTGTAGGTTCTTCAATACAAAGTTGTCAAATAATAATTATTAAGTTCTTCATATATAAAAAGAAGAAATATCTTTTGATTGTCCAAAAGTCTGCAAGACAGCCGCAATGGTCATAGATTCATCATCTTTCTTCTCATCTAAACCTCCATAAATCTCCATTGACTCTGGCGACGGTGGCGGTGGAGGAGGCGATGAATAAGAAACACGGTCATTGAAAAAACCTAGATAATGAAAATTGTTTCTCGCCCCTTCAGATCCATTGAACGATATCGAAGAGAGACCGTCATTCACGATCAACTCCTCCGATGGCGGCGGTGTAAGAGGCGGTGAATAAGAAGCATGGGAATTGAAAAAACCCGAGTAATGAACAAAATTGGTTCTTGCCCTTTCAGGCCCACTGAACGATATCGAATAGAGATCGTAAGCTATAGCGGCATCCTCAGCCGTATCGAATGTGCCTAACCAGTGTCTTTTTTTGGTGTGTGGGTTTTGGATTTCTGCTAAATATCGTCTCCAATTACGTTTGCGGACGTCTAAGTATCCGGTGGAGTCTCGGGTTGTTCTTCTCTGTGGTTGGTTTTGGTTGGGAAATTGCATTTGTGAGAGGTGATCTTTCATTTGGCTACCGGATATGAGAGTGAAGATGGTAAGGGTTATGAGGTGATCAATCTATATATAAGCTACAAAGTAGAATATACAGTAATTTAGATTGGGGTTTTCTTATGTAAATGTGTCTTAGTTGAAATATAGAAAAATCTTCAATATATAAGTGATGATGTGGATTGTATTAATTTAGATTATGGTTTTGTTAGATGATCGAATGTTTGGTATAGTTGAAATGCTAAAGTTTTGGTACGGCATTAGCATATGAACGAATTTTTATGGTTCTTAACTAAGAACAGTGGAGTTCTAAATGTCGTTTGCATTTAAATTTAGGTTTTTGGTAAAGCAGTTGTAGATTCATATTTAAATTGTGTTTTACTAGGTTTTTGTGCATGTCTTCTTCTAGGAAAACAATAATTCTTAATTGTTGAATGAAACAAGTTATTAGCATGCCTCAAATTAATTTTAAATTTGTTTGTGTTACATATCGCCTATGCATATAGAGAATCTTTTTAGTTACTAAGTACAAATCTATAGAAATATATGATTAAGAATTCTATTTTCATGAGAACTCCCTCCCGCCCAATTTATTTGTTTACTCAAAAAATTTAGATTCCAAATTTCAAGATCATCTTGAAAACTTTTAATCGAACTTTACACTTTTAAACAAATTTTAGATTTATCACTAGCTAGGTTTACTTAATGCGTTCTCGCTTATCATTTTTCCAAAAGAGATATTGACTTATAAGATTCAACATATTTTGCAGCTTCATGCCTTCATAACCAATGGGTACCATTATGTTGTGTTTAGTTTAGATGGGTTATGTTATCAGCTATCTGGAAAGGGTCATACTTGTGCATCGCTGTAATCAGATCTTAATGTCTACTGCATATTTTATTATTATCGAGGAATTTGTCCAACTCCGAATAGATTGTGAAAGCGCTGTTCAGGAAAACGATTGGATAGATGATTCACGATTGATCAGATGATTGTTTGTATAATATCATATATAGAAATATGAAGAAAAATGTATGATGGGATGGATGGAGCTATATATTTTCAATGCACCATAATTGCATTTCCTGTTTTCACGGTTGAAGCACGTTTGGTTGTCTTCTTTTTCACCAGACAATATCAAGGATTGTCTTTTCCAAATATTTTTATTTAATTTACTCAAATTACGATGCTATTAAATTAGTCAAATCATACATTTGTCAAAATATACCTTATTGAAAACTGTTTATATGCAGAGTGCAATAATGATATGAGCTGTAAGTGTAAATATTTCATCTGTCCAATCATGTATTTTTTATTCATTCCTATTTATACATGATATGACATCGAAATAGTCATTTAGACTAAAGCATAACTCGACTTTAATTTTTCTTTTTAACAGAGAATGCATTAATTGTTTTTATCTCTTTATTCTCTTATCACCTCATATAGTCAAAAGAACTTTGTTGTAAAATTCACCACTTGGTTGCTATGACAAATAATACTTGCTTTTCTGGAATCAGATTTTGATGTATACTGCATATTTTATTACTATCAAGAAATATGTCCAATTTCGAATAGATTGTGAAAGCGATGTTGAAGATAACGATTGGATAGATAATGCATGATTGGATAGATGATTGTTTGTATAATATCATAAATAGAAATATGAAGAAAAATGCATGATGGGACAGATAAAGCTATGCATTTCCAATTCACCATAATTGCATTCTCTGCTTTCACGGTTGAAGCACGTTTGGTTCTCTTCTTTATCACTAGGCAATATCAAGGATTATCTTTTCTAAATATTTTTATTTAATTTACTCAAATTACGATACTATCAAATCAGTCAAATCATACATTTGTCAAAATATATTTTATTGAAAACCGTTTATATACAGAGTGTATTAATGATATGCGTTGATTGCATATACTTCATCTGTCTAATCATGCATTTTTTCTTTATACCTATTTATACATGATATGATATCGAAAATAGTCGTTTAGACTAGAGCATATTTCGGTTTTCTTTTCTCTTTTTAACGGAGAATGCATTAATTCTCGATGCCTATTTATATTTTATTGAAAACCGTCCTCAATATAGGGAGGTTCTCATAAGTAGAGCAAAAACAACTAATGCATAGAGAAAACACATAAGTGTTGGATAAAAAGTTGTCGGGACTATCCATACTTGATTTTTCGATTTATAAGATATAAGATAAAAGTATTACATATTAGAGAGTTCATATAAATCATAAACTGGGTATCGTAATATTATAAGTTGATGTAACTTTTATGAGTTACCTAAAAAGTCATTTTAAAATAACTCTAATTTTTCAAATATTCCTATTAACAAATACAACCAACTCTTTTTTTGGTATAGTTATACTTCTATCTATATATATGGGAGGTAATTTTAGTTATTGCCACTTCAAAGTTCAACAATTTAACGGATATTATTGTAAGTCAATTTTTATTAAACTTGAATAAAATTTAAAGTTTTTCTTTATTTTTTACTCGACTGTCTTCTTAGTCGATTATGTCTCTATGCTAGAGTTTGAAATGAAGAGTTTAAAATTCTCTTAAGTTTCATAAAAAAAACATCTCACTGATTTTGGATGCATAGTTTTTTTCTTTTAGAGTTCAATTTTGATATTATAAAAACATTATGCTTATTTAAATGTTTTTATTTAAATTCATATATGGTACTTTGTGTTATTTGTTTATATCGTTCATTTAATTTTTTTGAAGTAATATCCATTTTGATATTTTTCTGTTATTTGCCTATACAACTCATTTTATTTCTTTGAGATAACAATATTTACTTAGTTAGGTATTGTTGCTGAAACGAAGAACAATAATAAATTAATACAATATATATATATATATATATATATATATATGAGAATAATGGAGGAAAGATGCCATAGGAAGGAATTTCCTCCTATGGCGTCGAAAAAGTATGCCCTCCGTCGTATTTTCCGACGATCGGTACTCATCATCTTCATCGTTATCATCTAAGATATGGGTACACCAAATTTCATGTGATTCTACAACTTTTTCACCGTTGAATTAGTGGGTTGAAAATTAACGGTTTACCGACAATAGAACTTTTTACATTATTAAATCAACGGTGAAAAAGTTGTAGAATCACATCAAATTTGGCGTACCCACATCTTAGATGATAATGATGAAGATGATAGATTTCGATCGTCGGAAAATACGACGGAGGGCGTACTTTTTCGCCACCATAGGAGGAAATTCCCTCCTATGGCCTCTTTCCTCCATTAATCTCTCTCTCTCTCTCTCTCTCTCTCTCTATATATATATATATATATATATATATATATATATATGATTTCAACTACATAGCAGTACTTAAAATTAGTTTAATAGAATATTAATACAATGATATAGATTCAGATAAACGATTGGTATTGCATTGAATGGATCTAACCATTGGGCTCCCTGGAATGTCATTTACATCAACCGGAAATGTAAGTTCTATTCTATATATAGAATTGTATAACGGTAGAGTATAATTAACAATTTCTGTATTATTCTATAATTTTCTAATACTATTTTTATAAAAATCATGAAATATTTTAAGCTCAACTTTATTCTATTAAAATTTCTATTAGAAAGAAAAAAAAAATTTAATAACGAAAAAAATCTTAACTATATATAATTTCAAATTTTTAATTTCAGGAGTGGCATAAGGATGTACTCAGAATGCAATTGGAATTGTGCATTACAGAAGAATATACTGCTAAATGGACAGCGAGATTTGATATTGTCAATTTTAGTATATTATACTTTATGTTTCGTGATTTCATAACCAATAGACACCATCCAGTTGGGTTTAGTTTAGGTGGGACATGCTATCAGTTGTCTGAAAATCATAGTTATGTTTCTTTGCGATCGGATCTTGATGTCTTCTGCATGTTTTATTGCTATCAAGGAACCTGTCCGGTCCGAATATCGTGAAAGTGATGTTCGTAAGAATGACCATCATTGCACATTTATCACTCCATCTTATGAAATGTTCGCGCATGCAATAATTGTCGCTTCTTTAATGCATGAAGATTATTCTTGATGTAAAAGTATTTTGCTATGTATAATGAAATTCTAAAATCAAGATGTAATATCTCAGAGTTTAAGTGATATTTATCTTTCATTTTTGTTCATGTAAGTTATAGGTTATTTTTATATAATTATGTAAACTTTAGTTATATGAATATTTTATAAATCCTTGCAATAATTATACTTATGATACCTTACTTGCTATATAATATTTGTTGTTAATAAGAAATTAAAAATAATAAGTCTAAAAGAAAATAAAAATCAATAAGCCAAACAATATATATTCATTTATTCTAAATAAGTTATATACTGAATAGAAAGTATAACGCTGATTGGACAGATGATTGTTTGTACAATATCATATATAGATATATGAAGAAAAATGAATGATGGGATAGATGAATCCAGCATTTTTAATTCACCGTAATTGCATTCCCTATTTTTGCGGTTGAAACGCATTTGATTGTCTTCTCTACTATTAGACAACATCAAGTATTATCTTTTTCAAATATTTTTATTTGATTTACTCAAGTTACGATACTATCAAATCAGTCAAATTATACATTTACCAGAATATACTTTATTGAGAATCTTTCGCATGTATAGTGCAATTATGATATGATCTATAAATACATATACTTCATCCGTCCAATCATGCATTTTTTGCATCTCTATATATATATGACACGGCATCAAAATGAAGAAAAATGCATGACGGGATACATGAAGCCGGCTTATTCTCATACTCCCACACTGGTTACATTTCAAGTTCACCCTAATCGCATTCCCTTTTTTTGCGGCTGAAGCACTTTTTGTTGTCTTTTCTGTCACCAGACAACATAAAGTAATGTCTTTTCCAAATATTTTTATTTAATTTACCCAACTTACGATACTATCAAATCAGTCAAATTATATTTTATCAGAATATGTTTTATTGAGAATTTTTCACATGCATAGTGCAATTATGATATGAGCTATAAATGCATAAATTTCATCCATCCAATCATGTGTTTTTTTTCATGCATATTTATATAAGATATGACATCAAAATGAAGAAAAATGCATGATGAGACCACATTCAGCTATTCATTTCCAATTCACCATAATTGCATTTGCTACTTACTAATTTTAAATTTCAAACTGACTTGATGACTCTTACACACACACATAAATATAAACCATGGTCATGCATTTTCTCACAAACACTCATGCCTGACTATTTTAAGTACTCAAGTTGTCCATGATAAAGCTTAAACTTAGTCCGTCGGTAATGAAGAAAGGCCATAAAAAAAGTAAGATGTCGACTGTGACCTCTCTCCCACAAGATATGCTCATCGAAATAGCCATGCAAGTCGTCTCCAAGTCATCGGCTCCTCTCGATGATATTAAAAACCTACGTGCAACGTAAGCATTTATTACTTTTTATAATTTCAGAACCAACATATAAATTATCTAATATCGTTTTGTATGCATTTTAGATGTAAGAGTTTTTACCGTGCCTCCAAAGATAAGATGGTTGGGTGTTCAATCTCGGTGATTAAGGAGTACTTGAGGATGTATTGGTGGGAAAAAGGTGCATGTCTAATTTTGCTTTGAAACTGTGCAAATAGTGGCAATCTTGATACCAACTTTATTCTTGGACTGGTAAATAATTTGATTTAATACATATCTTCATATATATATATATAAATTGTCTAATTCATCGATGTTGGGTTTTTCTTTAAACCTATAGAAAGAGATATACAATTTAGGAAGGATGACTTTGGGTATGGAGCATCTCAAGACAGCGATAACTGGTGGTCACTTTGCCGCGGCATATGTGGTCGAGATCATACTGTTTTTTTGATGCATATTCATGGGCACACGCCATGAAAATTCTGAATAAGGTTTCTTGCGGCGATCTTTTATGCGCTGGTCATGAAGTTAAAGAGTGCACGAGATCGGGCAATCCGATAATAGACAGATGCATAAGAGATGCTTTGCAGATTACGAATAAAAGTTGGACGAGAATGATGTTGAAGATGGAACCGAGATCTTCCTGCAAGGATAAACTCTGTGGAAAGGTTGTGACGGCAAAAAATGATGGCTACTGGGTCGATAATGATCAACTTCCGAGGGCATTTTGCGGTCAGTTTTGCCGATGGATGGACGAGTGCTACAAATTCTTTGGAAATTAATGGCAATGGAAACATTGCTACCATCTCTTAACTGATTGTGTTTTCGAAGTTTTTTTCCTTCAATTTTTAGGTTTCAGAAGTATGTGTCATATTTACTGGGTAGGATGTTGAAATCTGTGATCACTTTACAATAGTTCATTTTTCTAAGTAAGAAACCAACATCTGCTTTTATTGCTAAATATAATTTTCATATCGTAACCAGTTTTAGTTTGCTGTTGAATGATAATAGTCTCAGTAGAAAACATTGAAATCGGAAATAGTGGCGCCATTCATTTTTTGTTGTGTTCTTCACCACTAAACAACATCAAATATTATCTTTTTCAAATATTTTATTTAATTTACTCAAGTTACGATGCTATCAAATCAGTCAAGTTATGTTTTGTCAAATCTATTTTATTGAAAACCGTTCAAATGCAGAGTGAATTATGATAAGAGTAAGAGTTCAAAAAGCAACACCTTATTAACAAACTAAAATGATATATTTATTAATATTTTATTTTGCTATTACTTTTTGAACTCTTAATCTCCTATATAATGCCACTTTATTCATTTTCCAAGTATTCCATTATATTAGGTCGCTGTGAGATTGTAAGTTTTTTTTCAGTTTGTTATTTAGCGTTGTTTTATTTTTTTTATGTAATACGGATATGGTGATGTACTTTATCAATACTTAGGACATGAATTTTTGCTTATATTATACGTCTATTTCAATGAAATGGATGTCTAATAATGTGCATTTTCTTAAAATATTTTTATACTTTCACATTTTATATGTTTAGGTTAAATAAATATCATGTACCTTATTATGCTATCATCCATTAATGTCTTGCATGTCTTTTCAATTCAGAGAAATAAAGAAACACATTCTTAATTCCAATTTAAAATAAAAAATATAACTTATAGTCTCTTAAGTATCTATTAATTATTGAGTATAACCAAGATAAGTTGAGAGTACGAGGGACTAAATAGAATTTAAATTTTTACTTGAAAACTAATTCATCATCTCATTTTTCTTGATTCATGCTATCCCCGTGCGTAGCGCGGGTACAATTCTAGTAACAACTAACAGGCAATGAACCCATTACTGTGTTATTGCTTCTTTTTTTTTATGCTTGATTGGAAGTTGAATCATCTTAGACTTTTTTTTTGGTTATATGCTATGTAGGAATCTATTTTCCAGAAAGAATTTGACATCCTTGTATGAAATTTATCATCGGCTAACTTCGAAATAACATGCATTGATAGAATGCTCCAGGGGATTTGATTTTTTCTACTTTTAGGCTCAACTTATGGAAATACTAATAACACCTGACTAGTGCTACGATTAATGAGAATAAAATGCCAAGCAAGATTTAAAATCTTGGTATCGGGATCGATATTGGACAGTCACTTTTGGGGTCGGAATCTGCAATCTCGGTTGTATCGGCCATATCGGACCGGAATATCGGATTTTATATCGTTTGAGTAAAAGAATTATTTAAGAATCAAGAAATTTTTTAAGAGCTTAGAGGCTATGCGGTTATCCCAGCACATCCTCCGATGAATAGGGGTAAAACGGGGTTCCCGGGTCGTAGCCCCCCATTCATTGAAAATGTGCAGGGGTCTGAACCACAGGCCTCTTTTTCTCATTTTTTAAACAAACATTTAAAGTAACTATAAATAATTTGCCAAATTCTTTTGTGAATTAATGATATCTAAAGTCGTATCAATTATGTCATACTAACCGTAATAATTCATGAACCTATAACTAACCCATCAATCAAACGATCAATGAACCCATTAACCCATTAGTAAACCCACTAACCATTAATTATGAAAATCTCATTATAAAATGATAGACGCAATATTACTTGGTTTCGGAGGGTATTGTTATCGGAAGAACTCAGATGGTCATATTTATTCAGAATCGGACATCTCGGATCGGGATCGGCCGAGATTTCAATCAATGATTGCCAAGTCCTTGTTCTCATATTTGAACATGTCCTTTAATTCTTCATGTAGAATAATTATGTGTCTTGCCTTTTTAATTCTACTTTTTGGGCATTGTATAATTGTATCCTAATAGTAATAGGGGCTTTTGGATTATTTATACAAAGACTGAAGTACTTGAGTACAAAGAGGGTCTTGGTAATATTACATTACCTTTTTATCAAGCTATTTATTTTTTTAAAAAAAGTTCTAAGATATTCATAATCTCTTTTGTAAAGCATCAAAGAACTATGTTTGAATGAGCATAAAGAGAATGAGAATAATCAATTGACCTGACAACTTGAAACTTTGGGGTTTGGACAATCGGTTGGAGTTTCAATTATGCGGACTTTGTTAAGACAAAATGTGACAAGAAACGGCAACAGCTACACGATGTAGAGTTTCTCCTTTGGCAAGCAAGGAAAGCCAACTTTAGTTCAATCATCATTCATGCTAACTAAAAGTTATCAATCTTACAAAAAAGAAAAGAGGAGATGATCAATCTATAGGATCGTTCTTAAATGTTCTGGCCCTGTACCCAAACTCTAAAGTTGTGATGAGTGTTAAGATATGTAACCTTTCATATTCTGACATCTCTTTGTAGGTTGAGTGCCGTTTGTTGGACCGGAGCTGAATTTTTCTTATCCGTTATTTCAACGCGTGTCTGGTTAGGATTTGAACCTGGTTTGTTTTGATACCATCTTAAAGTCACCAAAGCTATGAAGTTATGGTGTGGGTAGAGAGGGATATTTTTATAGTCTGACAGGTTTGAGGCCTTTCTAAATGCTTACGCAAACATTTTTCCCTTTTACAAAAAATATATTAACGCCAACAGAAGAATGTAAAAATAGGTTTACTGATTACTAGGCATGCAGGGCCTTTTCCTTGTATGTGAGATGTTGGTAGAAAGGGAAAAAAAGGGTATCCAAAGTGAACAGAACACTCAACTGAAACTCCACATTGAATAAGGGTTGTATAGTGATTACATCATTTTTTTTCCCTTAAAGAAAAGGGTTAGACCCTGATAAACCTTTTTTCGAACAAACTAGACATTGAGAAAGTGTTGTTTCTGTGTGTCTGTTTTAATACACACACACGCACAAGGTCAGGCCTCATTTTTTAAAACCCACCCAACTCCTCAAGTACCCACCTCACCGTGTTTTAAATCAATTATGAGTGACACTGGCCCATTAGGTCCCCCATGTGAGGGTGTGTTAGAAATTAAACTTGTTTTCGGTTACAAAGAATTGAAGAGACATCGGTTATAAAAGGAAGGGATACCAATTCATGAATAGGTTTAATGAAAGGATATGTAACGGTTATTGTAATCAATTGGTATTATGAAGAGTCATAATGAAGGGGCATGTAAACTCCTATATAAGGAGATGTTTTGTAAAGTTTTAAAAAAGCAAGGAAAATATAAGAATAGTTTATTGATACTTTCTCCATTCTCTATCCATTCTCTCCTCCAAACACATTCGGCTACATCGTAGACCGAACATAAAGTTGTGAAGATCCTAACAAAGTGGTATCAGAGCAAGGTTCGAAGAAAATGTCGAAGACAACACTCTCGTACAACGCCCCACGCCTCACCAAAAATAACTATGAAAATTGGAGCATCAAAATGAAGACTGTTTTGGGAGCAGTAGGCGCTTGGGATGTGGTGGTCCGAGGCTATGATCGGCCTCAAGATGAAGCTGCACTGACGGCAGCTCAAAAAACGACCCACAAAAAATTATTCGAGAAAGATTGTACCGCAAGATACTTTATCGAGCAAGGTGTCGATGATTCGATTTTCGAGAAGATTTCGGCTGCCACTAATGCAAAGCAACAGTGGGAGATACTTGAGAAAACCTTCCAAGAAGTCGAGAAGGTTAAAAAGGTACGCTTACAATCACTAAGGAGGGAGTTTGAATTGTTAAAAATGGAGGAGAATGAATCGGTGACTGACTATAATGCCCGAGTGCTTATGGTGGTCAACCAAATGAAGAGGAACGGAGAAAAAATGGAGGATGTAAGGGTGATAGAAAAAATTCTTCGGTCACTACCACCGAACTTTGACTTCATTGTGTGTTCAATTGAAGAGTCAAAGAATTTTGAAGAAATGACGATAGATGAGTTGATGGGTTCACTAAAAGCCCACGAAGAACGGTTCGTGAAAAAGTAAGAACCGATTGAAAAATTACTACAAACACAAGTTAATTTGAAAGGTGATTCGGTTGAAAATGGTCAAAATGACCGAAATCGAGGAAATACACGCGGCCGAGGAAGAGGCCGTGGCTGAGGTCAATTCGGTCGAGGACAAGGTGGTCGAGGAGGTCAAAACAATGACGATAGAAGCCAAAGCCAAAATTTTGGCCGAGGTCGAGGCCGAGGACGATCGACTGGTGGAAGAGGGAGACCGAATGTTCAATGCTATAATTGCAAGAAATTCGGTCACTACGCAGCAGACTGTTGGGGAAAAACAGTCGAGGAAAAATCAAACTTTGTGGAGAAAGAAGATTACAATGACGATGTACTTCTGCTGGCTTTTAAAGGTGACGAAGAAAGTGCCGACACTTGGTATCTCGATACTGGTGCAAGTAATCATATGTGTGGCAAGCGAAACATGTTCGTAGACTTGGACGAATCGGTGAGTGGCCAAGTCACATTCGGTGACTGTTCGAAGGTACCAGTAAAAGGCAAAGGTAAAATTTTAATTCGACTGAAAGATGGATCACAAAAATATATCGAAAATGTGTATTATGTGCCGAATATGAAAAACAACATCTTGAGTTTGGGACAACTCTTAGAAAAGAATTTCGATATTCATTTAAATGATCGAACTCTTTTCTTAAGAGATAACCGAATGAAGTTGATAGCAAAAGTACAGATGACGAAGAATCGGCTATTTCTATTGGATATCAAATATGGTGAAGCAAAGTGTCTAAAATCATCGGTGAAAGATTCGGCTCGGTTATGGCATATGAGGTATGGACATCTCAATTTCGGCGGACTAAACTTGTTGGCGAGGAAGAACATGGTCAAAGGTTTGCCGATTATGAATGAACCGAAAGAGTTATGTGAAGGGTGTTTACTTGGTAAACATCACCGAGCAAGTTTTCCAAAAGAAGCCGAGTTTAAAGCCAAGGAGCCATTACAACTTGTCCACACCGATGTATGTGGACCAATTACTCCAAATTCATTTGGTGGAAAAAGGTACATTCTAACATTTATTGATGATTTCACAAGGAAAACATGGGTATATTTTCTAAAAAATAAATCGGAAGTTTTTGAAAATTTTAAAAGATTCAAAATGAATGTGGAAAAAGAAAGTGGGTTTTATTTGAAATCGGTCAGGTCAGACCGAGGTGGAGAATTCACTTCAAATGAGTTTGAAAATTTTTACAAAGAAAATGGGATTCGGCATTTCTTAACGGCCTCCTATTCACCACAACAAAATGGAGTGGCCGAACGAAAAAATAGAACCATATTTGACATGGTGAGATGTATGTTGAGTAGTAAAAATATGCCGAAGGAATTTTGGGCAGAAGCGGTTGCATGTGCTGTGTACATTCTAAACCGATGCCCAACCCAGAGTCTACAAAATGTAACACCGCAGGAGATGTGGCATGGTTATAAGCCGAATGTAAGTCACTTTAAAATTTTCGGGAGCATAGCATATGCTCATGTCCCCGAACAAAAGAGAGTAAAACTTGATGACCGAAGTTCTCGGTTGATTTTTATCGGTTATGATCTAAGAACCAAAGGCTACAAGCTGTTTGATCCAGTCAATAAGAAGGTCATTGTTAGCCGAGATGTCGAATTTGATGAAGAAAGCTCATGGAGTTGGAGCGATGAAGCCGAAAGCAGCAGACCGAATGAAGTACTCGGTCAAGAAGAAAAGAAAAGAAATGAAGTCGAAGTTGATGTTCCATCGCCTGCAACAACACCTCGGTTCAATTCGCCTCAAGTTGGTTCTCCACAAACCGAAGCGTCGTCAAGTTCAACTCCACCAAGAAATCCAAGGACGAGGACTATGACCGAGTTATATGAGGTAACCGAAATGCAAAATAATCTAACATTATTTTGTTTGTTTGCCGAATGCGAGCCAATGAATTTTGAAGAAGCGGTCAAAGACCGAAGGTGGAAAGAAGCAATGGACGAAGAAATCAGTGCTATTGAGAGAAATGGAACTTGGGAGATCACCGAACTTCCCAAAGGCAAGAAACCCATAGGAGTGAAATGGGTGTACAAGGAGAAAAAGAACGCTAAGGGAGAAATCGAGCGATACAAGGCAAGCTTAGTGGTCAAAGGCTACAAACAACAAGCTGGCATTGATTATGATGAAGTTTTCTCACCAGTAGCGCGACTCGAGACAATTCGACTGATCATTGCTATGGCGGCTCAATTCAGTTGGAAGATATATCAATTGGATGTTAAATCGGCATTCCTCAATGGATATCTTGAAGAAGAAGTCTACATCGAGCAACCACTCGGTTATGAGAAGAAAGGACATGAGTCGAAAGTACTGAAGCTAAAGAAGGCTTTATATGGCCTGAAGCAGGCACCGAGAGTATGGAATAGTCGAATCGACATATACTTCCAAGCACACGGTTTCATGAAGTGTCCTTATGAGCATGCATTATACATAAAGAAGTCCGAAAAAGGTGATATTTTTATAGTATGTTTATATGTGGATGATCTCATCTTCACAGGAAACAATCCACGTATGTTCGATGACTTCAAAAGCTCGATGGTTAAAGAATTTGAAATGACCGATATCGGTCAGATGGCATATTATTTGGGAATAGAGGTAAAGCAAAGACCGAATGGGATTTTCTTATCCCAAGAAGGATATGCTCGGTCGATTTTGAGAAAGTTCAATATGGAGCAAAGCAATTCGGTCAATACCCCAGTAGACTGCGGAACAAAATTATCAAAGTTCGATGAAGGGAGCAATGTGGACTCGACGCATTTTAAAAGCTTGGTAGGCAGTCTTCGGTATCTTACATGCACAAGATCGGATATTCTATATGGAGTCGGCTTGATCAGCCGATACATGGAAGAACCGAAATTGACACATTTATCAGCGGCGAAAAGGATATTGAGATATATCAAAGGTACACCAAATTTCGGTTTGTTCTATTCGAAATCTAACAATTTTGAATTATATGCATATACCGATAGCGATTGGGGAGGAGATATAGATGACCGGAAAAGTACGACAGGGTACATTTTCGTCATCGGTGAATCAGCATTTACTTGGTGTTCCAAGAAGCAACCGATAGTAACACTATCAACTTGTGAAGCCGAATACGTTGCTATATCGGCTGGAGTTTGCCATGCTATATGGCTAAGAAATCTGCTGAAAGATCTAAAGGTTGAACAGGAAGGACCTACGAAGATGTATGTGGACAACCAATCTGCTATAGCACTGGCGAAGAATCCAGTGTTTCATGAACGAAGCAAGCACATTGATACTCGGTATTACTCTATCAGAGAACATGTGAGGAAGAAAGAGGTCGAACTCGTTCATGTCAAATCACAAGATCAACTGGCCGACATTTTTACAAAGCCCTTAAAATTTGTAGTGTTCGCAAAATTGCGAGGAAAGATCGGCATGGTAAAACAAGTTTAAGGGAGCATGTTAGAAATTAAACCTGTTTTCGGTTACAAAGAATTGAAGAGACATCGGTTATAAAAGGAAGGGATACCAATTCATGAATAGGTTTAATGAAAGGATATGTAACGGTTATTGTAATCAATTGGTATTATGAAGAGTCATAATGAAGGGGCATGTAAACTCCTATATAAGGAGATATTTTGTAAAGTTTTAAAAAAACAAGGAAAATATAAGAATAGTTTATTGATACTTTCTCCATTCTCTATCCATTCTCTCCTCCAAACACATTCGGCTACATCGTAGACCGAACATAAAGTTGTGAAGATCCTAACAGGGTGAGTGTATGTTATCCTGACATAAATTGTTATCCCAAAACACAAGTTTTGGAAATAATGATAATTGACAGTTTGTTTTGCTGATGCTGAGTTATGTGGTTTGATATGGTAAGACGATGCCGACAACATTAGAATGCGACAAATCTAAGAATACCAAATATGGATGTCTGAAATTGTAATCATGATGATTCTAGTGCCTATCAATCTCCTGTTGAAACCTAGCACTTGGTAAGTGGGAGCATTTGATATGCTCCCATGGTTCACACAACTTGGACATGGAAATGGCCTACCCTCTCATTTCCTTAGCTTTTTTTTATATGTATAATGGTGTACCCTCTCTTTTCCTTAGTTTTTATTTTTATATGTATAATGGTGTAACCCCCCCCCCCCCCCCTTCTTTTCCTTAGTTCTTGTGGAATCTACCTATATTGTTTCCCAAATTTGTTTTTTAATGAGATATCACGGGTCATACAGCTGAATGGACTTGTTCTGACATATGCAAGTTAAAAAAAAAATTGTTTATTTAGTGATTAAAATTTTAGTGATCTGCAAACAAGCTTTCAAAGCCTATTCTAGACACTTGTTTCTACAATTCTGCAAGAGCTGCAATTTTTATAAAAAAGTTCCTACAAGATTTTGGTCAGTGTCATAGCAATATGAAGTTTTTATTATTATTAAATTCATTTTATTTCCTTTCACAAACCTCTATTTTGCTTTGACCTTTTAGTCGTGACATGTCGCAACGCATTCTTTCACCATTAATTATCATTTCTTGCTTGTTCTTAGGAGATCATACAGTAGCATTTGAATTATAGGCTTTCTAAAGACATGAATATGAGAACTTATATTCTAGTGATAGATTGAGATTTTATTTAATTTAGTTTTGGCAAGAATTATGATGAAAGAATAGCTATATATGTGAAAGGATTTCATATTTTTCCTTGACAGAATAATAAGTTTGGAATGTACAACGGACTATATACATGCATTAATAAGCTAGCTTGTTGGGGAAAAAAGTCCCAAGAGTCTTATAAATTATGATATCATGTCTAAAGCAGCAAAGAACTTTGCTTGATTGAACATAAAGAGTCATAGATGAATCTTTGTCCTGACAACTTGGATCTTTATTTCCTTGGTGGATTCAATTCAAGAATGGGCAACGGCTATATAAGATAGATTAGATTGATCCATCAGCAAGGAAAGTCGAGATCCAGGCTTTAGTTATATCATCATTCCTTATTAATGAAAGTTATCGATGTTACAAAAGTGAACAAATTCTGGACTTGAGTGCTTTGTTTAGTGATTTAAGCTTGCTTTTTTTGCAAAGTTAACTTCAAACATCTCCCTTAAATATATTTTCATAAATTTCTATGTCCATGTTCTTTGTAGTCTCCATGTGTGTTCATGTTCTTTTTTTTCTTTTCAAATTTATCTATATTCACGTAGTATCATATATTCCTATACTCGTGTTATTTTTTGTTTCCATATGTATGTCAAGGTTTCATAATTTTGTACTGAAGTTTCTCTTCTCCTGTTGAAACAAGAACAGAACCAGTAAATTTGGACCTCATCGGACTGTTACTGTACAGCTTTGTTTTTTATTACTCCGTTGGGATAATTTATATAAAAAATACTCTTGCTCAACTTAATTTCATTCATTTCCTAACTAGCATTTCTTTTGTTTATTTTCATTGCATTGATTTGTACTCTCTTATCTGTGATGCCAACAAACTTTGGACTGCGACAAATCCAAAACCCCAACGTAGGTGTTTGAGACAGTGATCATGATTATTCCAATGCCTATGAATCTACTTTTGAGCCTTAAGACATTCTTTGTGGCAGCCTTGTATCAATCTCATTGCATATAAGAGAGTGCAATTTTCCTATAGAGGGGTTACACTAGATGAAGAGAAATGGGGGTTTTTTAAGAGGAGGAAATTATAAACAGAAACCATAACTTCAATTGTTACAATAGGGCTGAATTTTATATAGGAAGAGAGAGAAATTTTCGACCATCTTTTGAGCAACTTTGTGGAGCCCATGGTGCTATATCTTTCCAATGGCGTGTATAAATGAGTTTCCCCCCTTAAATAGCCTCGACCTAACACATAAAAGTTTTTGAAAATAAAAATAAAGGAAAGTTCCTTAATTGGTCACCTAATTGCACAAGCACTTCTCATTTGGAAGCTCGACTGCAAAGCAAAGGTTCTATCCTCATATTTGAAAGACTTCCAAAAATTAGAATGTTAGCGCTTCGTTTTATCTTGTGTGATTCGGGAAGGTCTACGACATATCTGGTTGCACACGAAAATCAAACATCATATGAGAATTTTTTTCACAAGTGTTCCGTGTAGGCCAGGCCTATACAGTAATTCCCACATCGATTATGGCACGCACGTGCCCGTCATGGGCCCTGCTTTTATAGCCCACTAGCCCAAACACCATACTCTTTTTCAAGTCCCATCTCATTACACTTTGGAAATGGCCTCCCTATGGCTTTCCTAGTTCTTGTGATCTTAATGAGATATCAAGAGATACTTAGAGTAGTGAAAATTTGTTCTGACCTACACAAAGAAAAGACTTGTGTTGGTAATTAGATTTCAGTACTCTAAAAATCACAAACCAGGCACATTATCCGACGATTCAGCAACAAACTCTTTTGCAAACTTTAAGTGTCATGGCAATATGGCATCTCAATGTGATATAAACTCATTTCATTCTGATTTGATGAGTTACTTTAAATAAATCTGATGAATTTTGTCGACGGTGGGTCCATTTCAGTCCAAGATCTTCTGATGTTTCGCTTAACATTATCTCTGACTTAAAGTTGGATATTATGTACTTTTGTAGCTATTTTTTTATATCGATATTGCTTTGTTAGCCATTTTTTGTCTGTATTTCTCCAGTCAATATTTAGCAATTAAAATATGATTGAAGTCAGGTATGTAGTCAAATTTTCATTTATGGAGTGTTGCTTCATAGTCGGCGGTGGTGGTGATGATGATACAAGGGTCCACGGCTGATCTTAGCTTGATCTTTATTGGCCGGATCAATTAGATGAAGGTTTACAGAATCGAACCTTAGGTAATTTAGACCATACACATCATGTGCAGCATTTCTTATTAACCTTGCGGATATTGCTTCTTCATCTATTCTTATCAGTTGCTTGGAAATTGGATAGAATATCGGTTAAATTTGGTCCATCCATCTGTGATATTGGATAGTCTATCTTAAAAGTCCTGGCCTCTACGACAAACCTCAAGAAGTTACGCAGAGAAGTTAATAAAATACTTTTTACTCTTATAATGAAGGGAGGGAGTCGCCCCAAATAAAGATTCACAGGTATGAAAGGGCTTTGTATCAAAGGAGAAACATTCTAAATCTCATGTGGCACGCATAGCTCACAACCGGTCTTAACGAACAGCCAAACATCTTTATGCATCTCTGAATATCAATTATTTGTGCAACGAGCCTCGAATAGTGCGCATTAGTAATTTTTGATCGATACTTGGAGAGATTCGAACCAAAGACCTTCAACTTGATGCGAATGCGTTGTTACTACTTGAGCTAGCCCAAACCTAGTTGGCTTATGGGTCCACATTACTAACTGAACTATCTGAGCTTGATATTTGTGTCCTTGGGCTTTCCTTCCCCTCACCAATTATAAAGAGATAAGATATGGGCATAGTGCTTGTAGCTCTAAAAAAGTAAAGCTTGCTACAAGTAGGATATCGGGTGGTTTTCACAAACGAACCAGCTAACATCTTTGAAACCAACTTATATTGATTACCTACTTAACTAGACCTATCATTAGGACCTATAAGAGGATTCTTCTCATAGATGTCATAAATTCTTTACCCTCAAGTGGGATTTCTTGCTTTCTGCAGTAAATTGGTCATAGGCACATTAAATTTTTTCCAATGACAAAAGCTGCCAAGAGCACCAAAGAATCGGCTTTTATAATTGACATTAACTCTGGTAGAGATTTGGTGTGCGTGCGCATGCATGCTTGCGCATGTGCGCTGCATATGTATGTATGATTTTCTCATTACCCACAGAATGTATCAATTGATTCATAATCGGGTATGGATATCACATAATCAAGAACGGATTACATTCAGGTTGATCCCAACTTGTTTGTTAAGCGTCTCAGGTTTGGAACCTTAACCTTTGACATGAGTTTACCAGACTTTAGATTTTGAAGTTTCTTACCACACTTTTCACTATAGGAGTTATTTCTCTTTAATGCTATTAGCACAATTTTATCAAGAAAATGCTTTGAAAAAGGACACCCTACCTAAAGTTTGCCACTGCCGCTGGCAGCTGTCCATTTCGGACACTTATGCGGCAAATTGAAGAAGAGAAGGAAAAACACAAAACAAGAAGAAAATAATATAAAAACTCAAACAATACAACCTCAGTATGCACTATCCTATTTGTTCAGTGCCTCTCAATTCTTTTCCCACTAACACAAACACCTCCCTCTCCCTCCCTCCCTCCCTCCCTCCCTCCCTCTCTATCCACAAATTGATGCCACATCCTCTCATTCCACTTAGCCCCAACTTTTGCATCATCGCCCGACGCTTCCTTTTTTGAATATTCATTAAGATCCCAAGTGAGCCAACCTCACGAAAAAAATTCAATTAATGAGCTCATAAGTAAGCCTTTGGATAAGACCCTATTGCACTATAAATATGGCTCTATGTTGCTAACTCATAGGTGCACAAGCTATCATTTTCTCTTATACTACTACTACTACTTCTTAGCTAGTTACTCTATTGTTATATTCACATAATGGAGGGAAAAGGATGTGTTGGTGAGTTCCTTAGAAGGAGCAAGCCCTACATTGCTATGATTTCTCTCCAATTTGGCTATGCAGGCATGAACATCATCACCAAAGTTTCTCTCAACCATGGCATGAGTCACTACGTGCTTGTCGTGTATCGCCATGCATTTGCTACTCTTTCCATTGCTCCCTTTGCCCTCGTCTTAGAGCGGTATTTGCACTGTACCTGATTACATGGTTTACTACGGTGTCTTTGATGCGACTTTTTCAGTAATGGAAAGAGTTATAGATAGGGAAAATTAGCGGTATTAATGTCGCTAAAAAAAGATAGGGCCAGTTTCGGGATTTTTGAAAATGCATTCCTCCATATATACCTGAAGGACATCACATATTGTGTTTGTCACATCAAAGGCACCATATATGAATTCCAAACTATATTGTCTTTTTGAACTAGAATTAACTAAATTGCGCTATATTTTGATGAGTGAATTGTTTGTGTTCACGGTATAGGAAGGTGAGGCCTAAGATCACATTTGCCATCTTCATGCAAATATTTGTCCTTGCTCTCCTTGGGTAAGTTCACAATTTTTATTTTTATTTGTTCTCATCAAAATATTGCAGTCATTTACTTATTTTCTACATGATGAAACTTATTCAGGCCGGTCATAGACCAAAACTTTTACTACATGGGCTTGAAGTACACGTCCCCGACCTTCGCATGCGCTATGAGCAACATCCTTCCCGCGATGACCTTTGTCATAGCAGTAATTTGCAGGTACTTCATTGATATATTTCTACGATTATATAAAAAATTTAAAACGGATCTTGGATGGATGATTTTTAACTAAATAGAATTCATTATTTGTGGCTTATCTGTATAATGAAGGAGGAAACAACAATCATTTACTTGTTTATTTATTTTTGTTTATTAGAATGGAGAAGGTGGATGTAAAGATGGTGAGGTGTCAGGCGAAGGTGGTAGGGACAGTGGTGACGGTGGCAGGAGCGATGCTGATGACACTATACAAAGGACCGATCATCGAGATGGTTTGGACTCAGCATGTCCGTCCTCACGAGTCCAATGCACCAGTGGCTGAGCCGAGCGAAAAGGAGTGGTTCATCGGCTCCGTTTTCGTCATCCTAGCTACTCTGGCATGGGCATCACTCTTTGTGCTACAAGTAAGACTAAAGAAAAGAACTGTTTCGCTGCTTGGATTATAATTTTGCGCATAGCTGTAAATAACTTCTTTAATCAATTTGCAGGCAGTGACATTGAAGAAGTATTCAGCTCAGCTCTCTCTGACTACATTGATATGCTTCATGGGTACGCTGCAAGCAATCGCCGTGACTCTAGTGATGGAACACAAACCTTCTGCATGGGCCATCGGCTTGGACATGAACCTACTTACTGCCGCCTATTCTGTTAGTACTCTCTCTCTCTCTCTCTTCTTCCGCTGCACCGTAACTTTCCACAAGTCGAGCCGCCTAGAGTCAAAACCCGGGCGTTTACGCAACGACGTTGTTTTCTTAAATTGAATAGGCTCATCTGGTATGTTTTTTTGCAGGGAGTTGTATCATCGAGCATCGCATACTATGTACAGGGTCTAGTGATACAAGAGAGAGGTCCTGTGTTTGCCTCAGCTTTCAGCCCTCTGATGATGATCATAGTGGCCATCATGGGGTCTTTCATCCTTGCTGAAAAAATATATCTTGGAGGGTGAGATTTACTAATATGACCCTAACCTTATACTACTTTATCGATCAATTTCTTAAATATGCATGTCATATGTTTTGCTTTTGGTGGTGCAGCGTGCTTGGAGGGATTTTGATAGTTGCAGGGCTCTACTCAGTGCTGTGGGGGAAATACAAGGAGCACAAAGAGTTGAAGGAGAGACGAGCCATGGCTTTGCCATTTGCTTTGAATGAGGCTGAGATGGAGAAGCCAAAAGCCATTGATGGTGTTGTTGCTGTTAACATTTCAGTTCCAGAAGAAGCAAAGGCTTAGGCAGCTTAGCTAGTGCTTAATTAGTATTAGTTCTAAGAGGATAAAAATGATAAAAAGATTAAAAAAAAAAAAAAACAGGGGATAAATTGAGGGGTTGAGAGTATAGAAAGATGAGTTTGTGATTCGGTGATAATTTGAGTGGTGCAACTTTGCAAGGACTAAGATGGAGCGTCATTTTTGTCTTTCACCTTAGCACCCTTTTCATTGCTTTTCTCTTTCTTTTCTTTTATAAACCCAACACCAGCCCCCCCCCCCCCCCCGCCCCCCCTCCCACGCCACCAGCCCCACACACACTTTGAGGTGTTCAAGCTATCAAAGCATTTGAAATGAGAATGAAGAGAGTTCGATAACATTATTGAGTTTGTTCTTGGTGTACTCTTCAACTTTTAATGTTACTGGATTTTGACCCCATGCGTGACGTATGAGATCAAAGACATCGAATATATTTATAGACGAATATTATCTTTTGTTATACTTAAGAAAAACATATAAATATTATTTTTTATACATGTGTTTTCGTTATCTTTGAAAAACGATAAATGATGGTGTTAGTTAATTTTTGTTGTTTAGATACAAATATTAAAATCTTTAGAAATAACTCAATCATGAACATTTTTTTAAAGAAAATCATGGACATTTTTCTTTGCAAAAAACTCATATGAAGTACCAAGGATAAATCTTTGCAAACAACTTAACCATGAACATTTTTTGAAATTAAAATAAAAAAAATAAGGGAAAATATTACTTGATTATTTTTAGTTATGAGAAATTTTTGAGAAATAACTTTTTACCCAAATGAATTAAAATAAAATAAAAACTAAATTATTAAAAAAGAAATAGCCCACAAATTTATTCTCCTTTGTTCTTGGATCTCATATAGGCCTTTTGAAATTGAATAATGGAAAATGATATGGAATTAAATAAGGTAAAGAGAAGGGCAAAAAAGGAAAGGCCAAAATTATATGATGTTAGCATTTTTTGTTATTTTGATACAAATATTATTGTTTAAAGACGATTTCGTACGTTACACAAAGTTGTTACAACTTAATATGTAAGCAATATAGGGAAAAAAAGTATATAACTATCTTTTCAAGTATATAACTATCTTTTCTATAAGAAATATTGTATAACTTAGATCTTAGATTTAACATTTCATGATTGCACAAACGCTTTTTGAGTTTTTTAACATATATATCATATACTTTGTGACTTGTAAATAGATATCAAGAATAACCATGATAGCTATATAAATACGTTGTTTTGGTATTTTCGGTTTAAAATTCACAAATACAAACTTTAAGTTTGTATTATGCATTGTGGCTATGGACCAATACAAATAAGAAATAAATATTTAGATAAAAAAATTTATTTGTCTATGAAATCATTACCTAATAAATTTTTCAATAACAATAGTTATTTGAATCGTGAATTTTTAGCATCAACCTTAAAGGAAATATAGTTTGGGGCAAAATATACACCCTGTTGTTAGTTATTTTTTAATAAAAATTTAAAAATAAAATCCAAGCCCTATAGGATAAAATTTGAAAACCAAATGATTTTTAAGATAAATTTCATTAAAAATTAAAAATGGGTTAATGGGATTTCTAAAAAAGCCAAGGGCAAAATAGAGAAGGCCAAAATTCATGTTTTTACTTGCAAAAGATTTCTTGACCAACTCAACTTTGTATTGTAATGGCTATATAAATACGATGTTTTGGTATTTTCGATTTAAAATTCACAAATACAAACTTTAAGTTTGTATTATGCATTGTGGCTATGGACCAACGCAAATAACAAATCAATTTTAGATAAAAAAAATTATTTGTCTATGAATTCATTGCCTAGTAAATTTTTAAATAACTTTTAAATAACAATAGTTATTTGAATCGTGAAATTTTAGAATCAATTTTAAAGAAAGTGTAGTTTGTATAAGCAAACGTAAAGCAACTGCCGCTACTTGAAAGATTCTTGTTTTTACCATGTTGGAAAAAAAAAAAGATATATCATGTTTTTAGCTATTTTTTAATAAAAATAAAAATATAAAATCCAAGGGCGATAGAAAAAAAATTGAAAACCAAATCATTTTTAAGATAATTATCATTAAAATTTAAAAATAGGTTAATGGGATTCTATAAAAAGCTAAAGGCATAATAGAGGAGGCCAAAAATCATATTTTGACTTGCAAAAGATTTCTTCACCAACTCTATTTTGTATTAGAGTAATAGCTATATGAATACGGTGTTTTGGTATTTTCGATTTAAAATTCACAAATACAAACTTTAAGTTTGTATTAAGTATTACGATTATGAACCAATGCAAATAACAAATCAATTTTTGGATAAAAAAATTATTTGTCTATGAATTCATTACCTAGTAAATTTTTAAATAACAATAGTTATTTGAATCGTGAACTTTTAGCATCAACTTTAAAAGAAGTATAGTTTGTATAAGCAAACATAAAGCAACTACCGTTACTTGAAAGATTCTTGTTTTTATTATGTTTGGAAAAAAAAGATATCATGTTGTTAGTTATTTTATTTAATAAAAATTAAAAAAAAAACCAAAGGCTATAGGATAAAATTTGAAAACTAAAAATCATGATTTTTAAGATAATTATCATTAAAAGTTAAAAATGGGTTAATGGGATTTCTAAAAAAGCCAAGGACAAAATAGGGAAGGCTAAAAATCATGATTTCACTTGCAAAAGATTTCTTGACCAACCCAACTTTATATAAAAACATGGAAGTGTATATAAGCAACGGCTATTCTATTTTAACATGTTTCTTTATAGTTCGATAATGAAGATATACGTGTATACAAGAGTAGTCTTTCAAACCCATTGACTTTGTTCAAGGCCCCATTAAACCCACGGGACAATAGCACACAAGATTCATGTTAGGCGACTTTTAGTAGACTCTCGTGCCACGACATACATTTTTTACCAAACCACCCCTTATCCCCGCGTATTTTAATCTCTAATTAATGTCATAAGTTTTGCCCGAATTCATGAGTACAAATGAGAGAGTAAAAGTTCAGGTTTCGAGTTGAGTTTATGTCAAGTGCATGTATTCATGTCATGTCCAAGTATTCATGTCAAGTTGTATTCATGATTCGAGTCAAGTCAAGTCTAGCATGTAACATGTTTATTCATGTAAGTTGAGTAGATTCAGCGATAGAGTAATAGCATGAATGAAGCATGTATAATGTAATAAATGTATAAATATAATAAATAAGCCGTGCATAACATGAGTTGTGACAAATATAATATCAAAAACGATTCAAGTTACATGTAAGGAAAGTATATCAGTTGTCATCTCAGGATGAGACGGCTCGAAGTTGCTTGAGACGGTTCACAAGTATTCTCTAATCAAATATATGTTCACTGTGTACAAGAGACGGTTCAAAATTCTGTTGGGCCGGCTCGACATGATCTTGAGACGGCTCAATCCAAGTTGAGACGGCTCACGATATATCAAAAGATGGGTTTTACTTCTCTAGGTTTATGAGACGGCCCATGTTATGTTGAACCGGCTCAAAACCTGTTCGTTCAGAAGATCAGTTTAAGCTTCAGTTATCTCATTTGTATAACGATGTTGTATTCGTTTACGTTCATATCGTGATTTCACTAAATAGTTTTATCTATATTTATGGCATATATAGGTTATCATTAGGAATGGAAACAATAAGTGATTATTGTGTTGAAATAATAACACAACTACGTTTGGTAAGAAATACAACTAATTCTACGCATATACAATTTTATTTAATTGAGGATTACCACGAGACAAGAACAATGATTTTATGGATGTGAAAAGACAAAAGAAAGAGAGAGATGAAGAAATGAGAGATACAGAAAGAGATTGATAGAGGAAGGGACTTACTGTTGTGTGAGTCGGTATAACAATCGGCTCACCGTTTCTAAAAGAAGAAGAACTCAATTCGGGGCTTGAGCGGAAACCTTGATCTCCTGCGGTGATTTGATCTTCCAAAAGACTTGAAAGGAATTCTTGAAGGGAATTTTCAGATGGGAATTTTCAGAGAAGAAGAATATTGTGTAGATAAAAGAATGAGGAAAAAGAATGAGGAAAAAGAATAACAATTTAAAAGGATTTTGTATTAGAAAGAATTAAAAGAAATTAAAAGTGAATGAATGACATTAAAAGAGGATTTATGGAGGAAAATGAAAGGTTATAAGGTTAAGAAATTGATTGGGCGGTTTTGGGATGTGAAACAAACAGTCCCAAGTCTAAACGACGCATCTTTTGAGTTTCTAAAGCATTTCAGGACCGAAAGGGTGCATGAGATGTCGCAAAATGTTGTTGAGCCAGCTCATGAGAACAGAGAACAAAAATAACTTTTCAGGCAAGTTTTAAGACAGCTCAACGGGTCAGAGAATGAATTAGGCAGTTTTGTTAGTGATATATGCCCTAGAGGCCATTATTGTATAGTATTGGATTGTATATTACATTTTGGAAATTTAGGATATATACAAATATATTAACAGTCTTGCTCAATATAATAGTATGCTATCTGGTTTGATTGTATCTTAATATGTGTATATGTTTCTTTAAGCATATCGCTAATACATATTGATAGAGCCCTTAGGTTCTTTGCTTGACTACCAGCGATGTGATGGCAGTCACACTAGTGGGGGCTGGGTAGTCTATAAGCATATCCTTGAACTTGTCCCTAGTCGTAGGATTATCAAGACATGGCATCAATACTCCAGAGTAGACTAGTGTATACGCTTCTTATCCCCAGTCATGGGAGGTGGCCTGTCCCGCAGTCATTGGTATACGGTACCAGAGATAGTATGCAGGTACTCATTGGGTTATGAGTTACACTGGACGGACTCACTGGGAACTGCTGGTTGGTATTATACCTATCGTCGGTTAGCAGTTCCCCGGTGACATGAGTATATGTTAGTCCGTTGACTTGACATCACTATTCGTCTCGAGTGTGTTCCCATTGTACTTAGATTACTGTCCTACCATGGCTCAAATGAGCCGTGCAAACAGATAGTAGTTGGGTGCAGTCCCGAAGCACTTGGAGGTAGCAGTGGATAGAAAGGATTCGTCCCTCCAGGTATTGGGAGTTGATATCGCGCTGTGTTCGGATAGCCAATACATAAAATCCCCGGCCAGGGCAAGTGAGATTTACTGGTAGGCACACCAGTAGTTTCTCAGGGTGTATTGGGCTCTACATCGACACGATTTATTGCGCTATTAGGGGTCTGACGTTTACCACCCCCTAGGCCTGATATGCGATACTCTTAGACGAATAAACCGGACTGTATGGAGATTGTCACGGATAGGCTCAGTAGGGGTACGGATGAGTTCGCTCGTCGGCCTTTTTTTCGACAGGTACCTGAGTAACCGTTACGTACAGCTAGGGCCACTGACGGACTTGTGGTTAAACTCACTGCCAGCGTACTGTCGGGTCTTTAGAGTCCCACATAGAGGATTTCGCTGGTTCAGGAGAAACGATATAGAGGCCGTATGATTTTACGTGCAGGGTTCCTATAACGGCTATGTTTTTAATGTACAATTTTTTTAAAATTAATGTACAAAATAGAGTATTTGTAAGCCTGAGCACAAGTTATAAATTTAAATTGTTTTAGAACAGCAAGAAACGACTTATAGTTCACTGGTAAAGCCTTACACTGCTGTGACATAGCCCCTGTGTTCGAATCCCATCAGCCATATATTATTTTTAATGATTTTTCTTTTAAAATTTTTGGAAGATTAAAAGTTTACACATGAAATACACGTAAAAATGAAAAGTCACTAAAATCAAACATGTGGAAATTATTATATGAACAGACACCAACACGTGGCATCAATCCTGAGCCCATCCCCCCTACATCGACCGACGAGGATTCAATTTAGGCCGGCGCCACCGGTTTGAACCGTGGGGAATGCCCCCATATTTTGAACCCTAGTCTTTTAGCCTACCCCCTTAACCCCAGTACTGTTTGTTTTTCCTGAAATTAAACAGAGGATTAAAATCACCCATTAATCCAATGTTTAAATGCATTTTAATTCCATTCTTCAATTCTCAAAACCCTAATTTCTCCTATAGATACCACATCACATTCTAGCCCTCTCCATTCTGAAATCCATTATCAAAATTCTCAAATTGTTCCAAGTCAAAGAAGTGTACAAGTGGAGTTAGCCAAGGTCAAGTTCCGGCGACGATTCAAGAAGATTCCGGCGACCACACGAACCTCTCAAATCTTTCCTATACCTCTCTTCTCTCATTCCAACTTGTAAGTTCCCTCTTTTCTCCTCCCTTCCCTATTCAAAAAGTTATCTTTTCAAAACTTGTCGGAAGTGGAGTTATTCCGACATCCGATTCTAAAATTGTTAAAAACACAATTTTTCTTAATAACCAAACATTCATATTGTTATATCTTGTTTAGTAATCTTAAAACAAACTTTGAAAACAAGTTTCATCTTAAAATTCATTGCCATGCAGCTTTTGTCACACTTTTACGTTTAAATACCACAAACTTTACATACGACATCTTGTATCATATTTGCTTGTATTACTTTTAGAAAAATCTCACGAGGTAATGACCTACCTTTCACAATACACATCTTGACATAGCACGATTGCTTGAAAACAATATTTTTGGGAAAAATATGAATTTACATTTAAATATCATAAACTATTAAAAACCGTATTCTTTAAATTGTTTTAAATTAAATTCTTTACGATTACGTCTCTACAACTCACTTTTGGGGAACCCGATCGAGATGGTACGGATTATCGCACATCTTCGGGACTAGTAGAGCGAGATGCAGACCTCCTCACGGAGCATCCGATCTCGATGGAATTTTTAATGCAATTTTTAAGAATAATGTGATTTTCTATTTAATAAATAAATTCTATTTTTAATAATTATATATATATATATATTATCAAAACATCTATTTTATATTTATAATAAATTCCATGTTTTCTAAACACAAGAATCACAAATTTCATGAATATACCATTAACAATCCATACAAGTCAATTTACACTAAAATACCATGTACTATTTAATTTAGGTTTATATTCACTAGAATACCTCATTATATAAAAACTTACATCCATGAAAACCCTAAATACGATAAATAAATACTTGAGGATTATTTTGAAAGTATACTAAAACTATTTTTCATAAAACACCCTCAAGTTATATTAATTTACAATAAGGACCCTAGTAAATATATGTTTAAGTGGGACCAATTCTCTTAAGCCTTAGGGAGCCGGAGAAAGTGGGTGCTTGCCTATTTAAGGTAGGAAACTAAAATGGGGTTATCAATGGTAATTGGATTGGAAAAAGTCATAAGTCCCGTCGTCTATGTGCATCGGTTACCGATAACTCCAAAACCTAATTCAGGAATCAAATTCTGTTTAAATGTCTGAATCAGTCAGAGTCTCAGTCTAATCTGAATACAATTCCAACCTACATACAATTCAAATATAACTCCAATATAACATGAAACTATATACTGGAATTTGAATATGAATACCAGAATACTATCCAATATCAACATGACATGATTTGACCAAACCATGGATATATATTGATTTGACTACATGACTATCCGTTTACATTCTTATCCATTTACATGAACAATCTATACCATGGTCTCGGCCAGTCTTATATCTACAAATCATTAAAATCAATACAAAATACATTACAGGGTTTTAAAGGGGTAGATTGGTACGGAATGTGTTAAAATTGGCACGATGATGGTCACTATAATACACCTAACCCGAACATCCGTTGCCGTTGTCCCGTGGGTTTTGACTGGGACTTGTACTCCTTATACCTTAGTCCACGGAGCAAGTTGGACTCCTCTCGTTTACACCGGCATATTCTGTACCAAGCTACAAACAACTGCGTTAACATAACAATCATAACTATATATACTTTACCTGTTCTATTCTCTGTCTATTATTCTTTATCTTTTGGGACTTACCGAGCGATTATTCTCTAACGACATTCCTATTTCTTCTTTCTTTTGAATGTTGTCAGGAGGACCTGACTCTCTGGAGATCGAGCCCAGCCAGGATGATTTGGAGCAGTTCATTGAGGACCCGGAGCTCTAGTTCACTTGTATATACTTTTACTTTCAGCTCATGTTATTATTTAGGCATTGCTTTCCAGTATTGTATTTATTTTTCAGTGTATTGTAAAGAATGTATAATCAATAAAAGTTGCTGTTTATTTATATCACTTGTCATTTCTTGTGTACATTCGTTATATTGCTTATTTACGCTTAGCGTGTTTGCTACCGAGTAAATACGTCGCGGGCCTCACCACGTCTCCTACCCGCACGCTGGGAAACGGGGCATGACAGTTCCGATCATATACGTGTACTAGCTGTACAGATGCTGTTCAGACGGATAATACTAGTGGACTTAGGATTAAGCCGGATTCTAGTATTATATTATTGGATTATTATTATCTTATCGTATTCGTATTTTTGTTGTACGAATATAGGTATGTATATACGCTGATGGCATTCTTGTAATTTTACAAGAGATGCTTCTAGAAGGGGACACCTTATTATTGGATTTATTTATTTTTGGAAAGTCAATTAATGAGGTGGAAATGGAGATATTTGTGGCATGGCGAAGCATGGCTTATTCCTTTGTTTATTTCATTTGACTTTACTATTCAAGCATGGTTGATATTTTTCTATGGAAAACTATTCAATGCTTGATCATTGAGAAAGAATGGGCCATTCTTTACTTGCACAAGACTTGCTCATTTGTGTTTTCTCTTTCTCTCTCCATCGTTCTTCTCCTTCTTCCTTAAGACCCTAACCCTCACATGGGTTGTGAATCCTAGGGTCATTTGAGATAAAATACTCCAATTAACACTCTATATCTCCTAAGCTACCTAGATTAGCGAACTATGTACTTTAGTTACCTCGGTTTAGAGGTTGGAGCTTGAACCATAGACTCTCGGGTGGATCGTCTTTGACACGAGGAGACCGACGATCAAGTGCGATCCGCATCTTCTAGGAGCTCAAGGAGAGGAGAAGAAGACCCGAAGGACTTGAATCAAAGAGGTATAAAACTCTTTCATAGTAGTTTAGAACCTCCAAGTGTTTAGCTAGTTAAGGTTTCCAAAAAGATCTTGTATAATAGGTCGATGTTGCAAGTATAAAATCGTTTTTGTAAATTCCGCCTCCCCAAAAACCGCGTGGGGTGTGCGACATCAACTTACAGAGCCTATTTAAATCTTAACTAGCTTGTTAGCAAGTGTTTAGAATTTTGATCGATGGAAAATATCCGAAATTGCATTTCTAAGTCATGCTTGCTGTTTGATTTTCAAAATTATTCAAAAAATTATTTCAGTGACCTTAAAATTACATGCAGGCTTTTATAAGACCAAATTTTTTTTCCAAGCACTTAAGCTCATAACTCGACTGCTAATCCACGACCAAATAGGTCATTTGGCAGCGGATCCGCGGCCGAGTTATGACCAAAGCGCTCCCAATTTTTTCTGTGGTTCAGGTTCTTGGAAATGTGATTTTTGGTACATTTGGTTTTTCCCCAGATTTGTTTGTGTACTGGTTGTTGGATATAGTGCCCTCAGAGTCAATTATTGGATCGCAGGCACGTGATTGCAATACTTGCGGATGACCTATACCGGTAGGACAGTCTTACTCGAGATGATAGTATGCTATCTGATTTGCCTTTATCAGTCGTGTACAGGTTCAGGTGACTGATCACTGTTACATTTTGATAGAGCCCTTAGGATCTTGCTTTACTACCAACAGTATGATGGCGATCATATACGTGAGAGTTGGGTGGTTTATAAGCATATCCTTAATTGTGGTTCCTAGTCGTGGGAGTTTCGAGACAGGGCATCGATACTCCGGAGTAGACTAGTGTATACAGTCGAGACCCCGACGAGGGGTGGTGGCCGGTCTCACAAGCCACTGGTGTTAGTTGGATCACCTAAGATGTATACAGGTGCTCATTGGGTTATGAGTACACCGGACAGGACTCGCTGGGAATCTGCTAGTTGGTACTATACCTATCGTCGGATAGCAGTTCCCTGGTGACATGTGTACAGGTTAGTTCCTCGACCTGAGGTCGTCATTTGTCTCGTGTGAGTTCCCACTGTGCTTTGATTTCTACCCTACCACGGCTCAAAGGAGTCGTGCAAACAGGTAGTTTTTGGGTACAGTCCCGAGCCACATGGAGGCAAGTGAGCGGATCGGCAGGGGATTCGTCTCTCCTGGTATTGGGGGTGAGATCGCGCTGTGTCTAGGAGAGCCATTACACAAAGCCCACGGCCGTGGCAGGAGATTTACTGGTAGGTACTCCGGTAGTATCTCAGGGTGTTTTTAGGCTACACTCCGACACGACTTATACTGCTGTTGGGGGTCTGACGTTCCAGCCCCCTAGGAAGATATGCGATACTCATAGACAAACGGACCGGACTGTATATACATAGTCACTGTTAGGCTCAGTAGGGTTTCCGGATGAGTTCGCTCATTGGCCTCCCTTGAGGTCAGTCCATGGGCAGCCGATACGCATAGCTAGTGCCACTGACAGCTTGTGGTTAAACCCACTGCCAGGGTACTGACGAGTCATTAGAGTCCCCCACAGACAGTTTCTCAAGTTCGGGCGAAACGTTGTAGAGGCCGTATGGTTTTATGGCAGGGTTCGGAAAATGAACGTGCGTTTACGTATGTGTCATATTTCGGGCAGATAATACTGGTGGGTTTTGGTTTAAGCCGGATCCGAGTATTATATTGAGTAGATATAATATCTTTGTCTCAGTTGCATTTGTATTCGGTCGTAATACAAATGCAGGTATATTTATACAGTTACGGGGTTGTCCTGAAATTCGTTTCGGGATCGCTTTTGGAAGTTGCCAGTTTCCAGTTTCCGTATTTGACATTCGGTTAAATGCGGATTTATCTTTCCGTCACTCTGGTGAGTCACTCTGGTGAGTCGTGCTTCTAGAAGCTTCTAGATTGGTGACTAGGTTCATGTATCTTTGGTTGCATTTATTACGTGATGACTATGTTTAAATGAGTCATTGTTTCCTTTAATGTTTTTTGTAAAGCTTAAGATATTTTCTTCATGATAAGCTTTGCTTGTGGTCACCCCCTCTTCCTCCTACACTCACCCCCACCTCTACATATTTTGGCCGGCCCCTCTTAGTGAGAGAGAGATTGATTTCATTTGAAAAAAAAATAAAGTTTTGGATGTATGGAAATTTCATAGTTCATTTCTCATTCCATTTCATTTCGAGTGGCAACTTCATTAACCGTTCGTCCACGGCTTTGGACGAAGTGAGACAAAGTATTCTACTCATTCTCTACATCAATCTTGGTCATCTCTTTTAGCAAACTTGATGACCGAGTTGTCTCGAGTCAGAGGCGGGAGCCCGTTTAAAGATCCGTTGACGTGGTGCCACCTGGACGAGCAGATCGGAGATCGACGAGATCGGAGCAGCCGCAATAAAGCGTGTGATGATGGTTAAAGAACGAAGGACTCGGATCGTTCGGTATAACTTTTCTACCCTCTTTACAGTTTGTTAGTTTAGCAATAATGGCAGATCCGGGTTATAGTATACGATAGCGCCAGTTAAAAGTTTTTGTTCCGCATTTGGCGTCTGTTAGACGGCCGGGGCGCTACCATAGAATTACAGTGGTATCAGAGCCTCACCATTATGCTTTAATAACTTGTGTTAACACGTTTAAAATATCGATCGAACGGATTTTCGAAAACCGCAAATTCCAAGTTCTGAGTTTCTGTCGATTTTAAAAGGGTTCTAAAAATAATTTTACATATCACAGAAAATTCAGCAGGGTTTTCTAAGAACATGGTAGAAATTTGGTCACGTGACCCTACAGGACCGCCGCGGATCCGCGGTCAAACCTAGGGTTTGACCGCGCATCCGCGGCCAGTCTGTTGGACCAGTGATCCAAATTTGTACAGTTGCTTCTATTGAGGAAATTGTGGTTTTTGGTAATGTTCTTTTAGGCCCAGATTTTGTTACTGTACAGCAGATGTACGTGGGGCCCACTTCGTGATATTTAGTCGATCGAAATTTAAACATGTTAGTTTACAGTACTTACATTATATCTCCGACCGTGAATGTCATTTGAGCGGTAAACCGCGTCTGATTGCTATAGTTCTTTAGACGGGTTTGCGAACGTGACATTCGCGTTGATGTTCTGTGTTGTGCTGTGTTGTTGCGGATTTGTCGTGGTGGATAGCAGTGTGCAATGGTAGTGCAGTTTGGATTTATTTGTACATTTGATATTGCGGGGCGAGCGTCCAACATGTGGACTGCCGTCTCTGCCAGTTTGTATAATATTCTTTTGGGGCACGACCGGGCTGAGGTCGATATACCTGTCGTACATATTTTTATTTCTGTACTAGGTTTACCCCGCGGCGGGGTGCACGGATAGCCGGATTCTGGAGGGCAACGGGTCCGCATCTCATGGCTTTGAGAGGCAGAGGGGCCTTACTCTGGAATTGGCAGACTATTCACCGCACTAGTAGGGGGTACAGCTTGACCCAAGGAGGGGTGCTCAAGTTACCGGATTCCGTGAAGTGCTGGGTGGTCCATTCACTTTGCTGTAGGGGGCTGTCTCGCTTCAGGTTTTGGCGGGTAACTTGCCGCACCCGTAGGGGTCTAGGTTTCATTGCACAGGCTATCCACACGACCAGGGAAACGTCGGGTTTCAGCAGCGGCTTTGTGAAATCCGGGGATCCCAGTTTATCTATATTGTTATGTGATGCTTATTACTTTTCTGTAATGTTGCATATTATCACGCCTGGAGCGATTATTGTATATTAGTATATATACTAGTAGATGTTGTATATGTTTTACACCCGCGCTAGTCCAGTCTCCGCTCTGTCGTTAGTTAAGTAACCTAACGGGTGATGACGGGACCCAGTGACGAATGCGGATGGCATATACATACATTTTATTTTCGTTCTTTTCTGGTGTGATTAATTGATGGGACTGCGTTAATTTTGATCAATGCAAAGGAAAACAAACCTATTTGGAGTTGTTGGAACAATTTTAAAAAGTGTTATTACAAAGACGTTTCCTTTTGTTTTGCATAACGGTATTCGGTGTGAATATCCTGCACCTCATTCGACGAGGCAAGAGCCGATATCCCTTCACCGGGAATGACCCCTTGGTCAGAAGTTTGCGTCAGGGTAATAACTTCACTATAGTCGATAACAAGTTGCTTTGCATCGCAGTATTCAGTTGGAATATCCTGCACCTCACTCCACGAGGAAAGAGCCGAGATCCCTTCACCGGGAGTGACCTCTTTAGCAAAAGGTTTTCGCCACTATATTTTTATAAAAAGCTATCAGGTTCCTTCAGCGATATCAAGTTCACTACGTTAAAGGTTTTTCGCCAAAAACCAGCCGTAGCCCTCCGTCATTTCTTTTGGGTATTCAGTAGTATTCAAGTTATGTATTTTGACCAACGCCAAGGCATAGTGTTTGGTAGCTGCTGGGTATTCATTTGTTACATAGATAGATGAGTTGGTTTGGGACAGTCGTTCTGCCATTTTGGCCAACGTCAAGGGCATGTGCGGGTGGGTTCAAATTGACAAGATAGTGACGGGTAGAACTTGGCATGTGAATTATGACATTTTGACCAACGCCAAGCTCCTAAGAGCATGGGGCAAAAATCATATCGGTAGTTTCTAAAGAAACTGAAACTTTCCAAGTATACGCATACCTTCTGGAGTGTGATAACTTGAGTGGATTCCGTCACGTTATCATGCGATGAGAGTTGGATCCCGATTCCCACTGATGAATTGGTTTACTTTTCGGGTGATCCCGATTGATTCTTCTTTTAGGTTTGGAGGAGAATTTGACGGAACAGTGGGAGGTTTCCTGATTAGATAAAGTGATAACCATTTTGATCTAGGTTAGAGTGCACGCAGAGTGTTTCTTTTCTCTCTCTCTTTGGCAGCGACCTTTGACCGACCCTAGACTATGACTCAGTGACCAAGTTGACCGAACCTTCTTAAAATACTGGCTTTTGGATTGTCTTAGTTGCATAAGTCATTGCCGCTCCTTCTTCTACCCTTTGGATTTCTCAGAACACCCCGTATTACTACGGACATCCACTTCCATTGGATAGATCCATCGTATGGTTATATACGAACCCGAAGGACTTCTTCGAGGATGGATCAAGGTTCAGGAGAAAAGGAATTGGTTTATTCAGTTGTCTTTTATTATCACCTTCTCTCAGGTTGCGAGGGCTCCTTAGTTTAGGAGAGTACACCTATTACGCTTATTGGATAGTCTTATTCCAAACCATAGGCAGGTGCCGAAAGGTAGGGAATGAAGAAAACCAATTAGCCTAAGTAGGGTGCGCAGAAGATAATAACTAAAGAAAAAAATAAAGGGATTAGAAAGAGAGCAAAGTAAATTGCGACTGTTATCATTCACGACCAAACCGTGTACTTCATCGCCACTCTTATTTCACCTTTGCTTTTTTCCCCAATTCGGGAGAAATTGAATAAGGTATTATTCAGTTGTCTTTTATCACCACCTTCTCTCAAGTTGTGAGTACTCCTAGGATTAGGAGAGTACACCTATTATGCTTACTGGATAGTCTTCTTCCAAACCATAAGCTGGTGCCGAACGGTAGGGAAGGAAGAAAACCATTTAGCCTAACGAAGGTGAACAGAAGGTAACGACTAAAGACAAATAAAGGGATTTGGAGAGATGGCAAAGAGATATACGGTTAAAGTCATGAATTTGATTATGGAAGAGGCATTACTAGGAATACCAGGATACCCCTGGAATAAGGTGATCATCCTCATTATATCGGAATTCGTTGTAATTGGTGATATTTGAGGAAATCGCCTGGGTACAGCTTTCAATCTACGACCCACAGGTTTTTGAGTTATTCAACTCAGTGGACTTATACAGAGTATTGTATGTTGTCCAGTGTCCATCAGGACAAAGGGGTAGGTCCTCGTACTATGTTCTGTTTACTTATGATTTCTCTAGTTTTTAGACAAGTGTTTCGTAGAAATACAAGGTCTAAGTTTTGAGAAGTTGTGGGTATAAGAATAAAGTAGAGAACCAGATGTCACAAGTATCGGGATTCTTCAAAGAGATCGAAGATGTAGATTCTTGTGATTGGTATTCAGTTGATAGTAATGGTTTTGAGAAACTTGTTTCTCTTTCAGGTTACTCATAATTGGATGGATTCCTAAGTTGAGTAATGCTGATTAGCCTCTCTCCATTAAGTTGATATGCACTGGAGACAGCTGCATGATTGAATCTGGTTCCAATTAAATAAGTGCCAAAGTTTCTATATTGGATATAGAATAGTTGATATCTTAATGATGTTAAGGTACGGTGAGTTGTCCAGCTTATGCTTAAAACCAGACTCTGGATAACTCAAGGCACATTTATGTAATGGCAGTTTGTGGGTTGACCCTGGCTTTGACGAGGGTTGATTTTCTACCATCTGGAAGATCAATAGTGATATTGTTCTTGACTCGCCACAGTTTTAGTAAAATGGATTTTTTCAGAAAACAGTAGTGGGAGTATGGTAGAACTGGAAGTGATTCCAGAACCGCGAACGATTACGGAAAATTTAATAGGACCTATATATTCAATCAGGTTTGACATTC
This sequence comes from Agapanthus africanus, assembly GCA_030015575.1. Classification (NCBI taxonomy): domain Eukaryota; kingdom Viridiplantae; phylum Streptophyta; class Magnoliopsida; order Asparagales; family Amaryllidaceae; genus Agapanthus; species Agapanthus africanus. Next base: position 114,459,139 of record JASDDO010000028.1, read on the forward strand.
CATTAGCCACTTCGCAGATATGGTGGGTAACCTTAGACACCCGAGAGGTACTCAGGTAGCCTCAAGGACGGTGACAGGGAGGTTCTTATCTACCCAGACTTGACACTACTGTTGTTCCAGGCTATGAAACCCGGCAGGAGGATAAGTATATCGTCGTTCTAAACTAGCTTTAGAAGTGCACGTATATATTACTCTGCCAGAGGGTTGTCGTAGTCAGTGGGCGCAGCGGAAGCGTAGTGGGCAAGTAGCTTATGTCTATTTATAGACTAGAGCAGATATAGCGGAGATAGATCATCTAGTTTTGATGTGATAGTCATAGGTTTGACTTCATCAGAACATGGGATGGATCTGTTAAGAAGGTAGTAGGGTGTGATGTCATGGTATTTGGATGACATACACAGAGTAGGAAGTAAAATTCCTACACTACGATCGGTTGTACTGTGGTCGTCACACAGTTATTTCTCCAGACAGGATATGGATATAATATACGACATTCTGGTTATTAGATCTATGGTTTTAGATCTAGATTTGGGTAGTTTCCCAATGTGGGTACTTTGACAGTATTCTGATAGTTTTTAGAATAGTTGACTCCTGGCATGGTGGTGTACCTGCAGATGATGGAGTCACTCTCTCTAAAGGTGTCTTACAGACTAAAAGGGAGAGGGATGGGCATGATTGGCAGATCACTTGCTTAGGCAATTGAGTCAATCATGAGATGTCAAGTACCACACCAGATATTGTTTTTGCACTAGATGCAATAAGTTTGTATTAATCCAATCCTGGAGAAACATAAGGAAGCAGTTTTAGAACATAAGTACATGTTCTACAGATTTGATGACGGCAGCCTCCTTCGGGAGACGATTATCATTCCAGGCTTCAAAGGTGACATGGTTGACAGAGTGATTGTCAGAGTTATAGTTTTCCCTCTTACGAGGGACAGTATTATGGACAGGTGGTCTAAGAGGATACTGTGGGAGGCATGGTGCTGGATACTGATTAGGTTCAGTGATCGATACAGTCTAAGAAGTTTGGATTTAGAGTTCATTTATGAACTAGGTCCCATCAGATATCCAGACATATTCTAAGACAGGTATTACTCAATTCGGGAGATGGCTTTCTCCGCGAACTTGAGATTAAGAGAGACATAGAAAGAAACATCAGGGCGGATCGACTCACTGAGGCTATTTCTCGAACACAATAGTTTTACAAACGGGCTTTGTGAAACTGATTAGTAGAGGAGTTGGATGTTCGGTTTCACACGGGCTGTGAGTAGTCGACATCGCAATAATTAGCCTTAAGTGCAAGTGGGAGATTGTTGGATATAGTGCCCTCAGAGTCAATTATTGGATCGCAGGCACGTGATTGCGATGATTGCGGAGGACCTATACCGGTAGGACAGTCTTACTCGAGATGATAGTATGCTATCCGGTTTGCCTTTATCAGTCGTGTACAGGTTCAGGTGACTGATCACTGTTATACTTTGATAGAGCCCTTAGGATCTTACTTTACTACCAACAGTATGATGGCGATCATATACGTGAGAGTTGGGTGGTTTATAAGCATATCCTTAATTGTGGTCCCTAGTCGTGGGAGTTTCGAGACAGGGCATCGATACTCCGGAGTAGACTAGTGTATACAGTCGAGATCCCGACGAGGGGTGGTGGCCGGTCTCACAAGCCACTGGTGTCAGTTGGATCACCTAAGATGTATACAGGTGCTCATTGGGTTATGAGTACACTGGACAAGACTCGCCGGGAATCTGCTAGTTGGTACTATACCTATCGTCGGATAGCAGTTCCCTGATGACATGTGTACAGGTTAGTTCCTCGACCTGAGGTCGTCATTTGTCTCGTGTGAGTTCCCACTGTGCTTTGATTTCTACCCTACCACGGCTCAAAGGAGGCGTGCAAACAGGTAGTTTTTGGGTACAGTCCCGAGCCACATGGAGGCAAGTGAGCGGATCGGCAGGGGATTCGTCTCTCCCGGTATTGGGGGTGAGATCGCGCTGTGTCTTGGAGAGCCATTACACAAAGCCCATGGCCGTGGCAGGAGATTTACTGGTAGGTACTCCAGTAGTATCTCAGGGTGTTTTTAGGCTACACTCCGACACGACTTATACTGCTGTTGGGGGTCTGACGTTACCAGCCCCCTAGGCAGATATGCGATACTCATAGACGAACGGACCAGACTGTATATACATAGTCACTGTTAGGCTCAGTAGGGTTTCCGGATGAATTCGCTCATCGGCCTCCCTTGAGGTCAGTTCATGGGCAGCCGATACGCACAGCTAGTGCCACTGACGGCTTGTGGTTAAACGCACTGCTAGGGTACTGAAGAGTCATTAGAGTCCCCCACAGACAGTTTCCCAAGTTCGGGCGAAACGTTGTAGAGGCCGTATGGTTTTATGGAAGGGTTCGGAAAATGCACGTGCGTTTACGCACGTGTCATATTTCGGGCAGATAATACTGGTGGGCTTTGGTTTAAGCCGGATCCGAGTATTATATTGAGTAGATATAATATTTTTGTCTCAGTTGCATTTGTATTCAGTCGTAATATAAATGCGGGTATATTTATACAGTTACGGGGTTGTCCTGAAATTCGTTTCGGGATCGCTTTTGGAAGTTGCCAGTTTCCAGTTTCCAGTTTCCGTATTTGACATTCGGTTAAATGCGGATTTATCTTTCCGTCACTCTGGTGAGTCATGAGGGTGAGTCGTGCTTCTAGAAGCTTCTAGATTGGTGATTAGGTTCATGTATCTTTGGTTGCATTTATTACGTGATGACTAGGTTTAAATGAGTCATTGTTTCCTTTAATGTTTTTTGTAAAGCTTAAGATATTTTCTTCATGATAAGCTTTGCTTGTGGTCACCCCCTCTTCCTCCTACACTCACCCCCACCTCTACATATTGTGGCCGGCTCCTCTTAGTGAGAGAGAGATTGATTTCATTTGAAAAAAAAAATAAAGTTTTGGATGTATGGAAATTTCATAGTTCATTTCTCATTCCATTTCATTTCGAGTGGCAACTTCATTAACCGTTCGTCCACGGCTTTGGACGAAGTGAGACAAAGTATTCTACTCATTCTCTACATCAATCTTGGTCATCTCTTTTAGCAAACTTGATGACCGAGTTGCCTCGAGTCAGAGGCGGGAGCCCGTTTAAAGATCCGTTGACGTGGTGCTACCTGGACGAGCAGATCGGAGATCGACGAGATCGGAGCAGCCGCAACAAAGCGTGGGATGATGGTTAAAGAACGAAGGACTCGGATCGTTCGGTATAACCTTTCTACCCTCTTTACAGTTTGTTAGTTTAGCAATAATGGCAGATCCGGGTTATAGTATACGATAGCGCCAGTTAAAAGTTTTTGTTCCGCATTTGGCGTCTGTTAGACGGTCGGGGCGCTACCGTAGACTTACACTGGTTTGTACATGGGGTAAATGCGGAAGTTATTATCGATCGAAATTCTAAGTTCTTGATTAACTGTGTATTTTGTTTGTATGTATGTTGCTAAACGTCTACTAATTGCTATATGTCGATTAGTGGGGGTTACACATATCTAGTATCTTGTTGATGGTTTGTGTATATGAAGTATTGGATCGACATGAATGAATAGCCGGGGGATGTGAGAAGGGTGTTCTTTTCTTTCATTCATGTATATTTGTAAATTGATGTAATATTCTTTTGCGGGGCACATCCGGCTTGAGGTTGTAGCCACCATTGTATTATTTCATTTACTTTTATTAGGAATATGTATACCCTAGAGGCTATTATTGTACATGTGATGTATATTATAGTGGATGCTTCGACATATATATAGATGACTTTCTTGCTCGACATGATAGTATGCTATCTGGTTACTCTTTATCTTAAAATGTTGACTGGTATTCTTTACTGTCTTGCTCTCATATATTGATAAAGCCTTTAGGATATGTACTTGACTACCAGGACTATGATGAGATCATACTAGTGGAGCCAGGATGGTCCAAAAGTACATCTTTTAATCAGTTCCTAGTCGAGGGAATATCGAGACTAGGGCATCGATATTCCAGAATAGACTAGTGTGTACGTTTCTTGTCCCTTAGAGGGCGATGGTTGATCCCACAACCATTGGTGTATGATATCAAAGATTGTACAAAGGTGCCCATTTGAAAATGGGTACACTGAACATGACTCGCCGAGGACTCCTATGTGGTAGCATATCTATTGTCAGATAGCAGTCCTCTAGTGACACTGGTACAGGTTAGTCTGTAGACCCAAGATCGTCATAGAGTCTTGTGTGGCTCCCACTGTGCTTTGATTTCCTCCCTACCACGGCTCAAAGGAGTCGTGCAAACAGGTAGATTTTGGATACAGTCTCGAGTCACATGGAGGCAATAAGCGATAGGAGGGGTTTCGTCTCTCCCGGTATTGGGGGTTGATGTTGCGCTATGCTCGATTGGCTATAACTGGAAGTCCCTTGCCAGGGCTGTTGCTGAGATTTACTGATAAGAGTTATTAGTAGTTTCTCAAACCGTTATAGGCCAGACATCGGCATGACTTATCACGTTACTGGGGCCTGACGTTTACCACCCCTAGACATGATATGCGACATATCAGACGAAGAGACCGGACCGTATGATAGTGTTACTGATAGGCTTTATGGAGAGTATGGACGAGCTTGCTTTTTGATCTTCATATCGCTTAATATCCGGGTAGCCGTTACGTCCAGCTAGTACCGCTGACGGCTTGTAAGTGATTGATGTGATCATCACCTACTGCCGGCGTATTGACTAGTCTTTAGAGTCCTACACAGAAGTTTCCTGGTTCGAGCGAAACGAAGTAGGGCACATATATTGATATGTGCGTGGGTCTGATTAAATATGAGTATGTGACACCATATTATAATCTGGCAGTTATCTGATAGCGGTCAGGTTATATGTGATATAACTGGATTATCGAATCAAGTGTTAGTTTGATAATGTAATATTCAGATTAATGATATTAGTCGGTTATATGTGATATAATCGGATTATTAGATCAAGTGTTGATTTAATAATGTGATATATATTATATGTGATATAATTATATCTTAACTAATATCATTAGCTCACTAATTGCTTTATATATATATTAATGTGTGTGTGTGTGTGTATATATATATATTATATGAAGCATGGCATGTTTTTCTATTTTTAGAAAATAGAAAAATGAGGTGTAAATTGTGGAGATATTTGTGGAATGGGTAAGGCATGGGTTTTATTATTTGTATATTAGTCTTGACTCACTATTCAAGCATGGTTGCAATTTAGAATTGCAATTTTATTCCATGCTTGAATAAGTGAGGAAAGAGAGAACCATTTTGAGTTTACTCTCATCATTTTCCTTCATGCCTTAGCCATTCTTGAGCTCTTGCTTCCTCTTTCTCTCTACAATTTTCTTCACCTCACTTCCAAGTTCAAACCCTCACATGTGATGTGAATCATTGAACTTGTGAAAACCCTAGTGAGAAAAATAAACCCCTATTTCACCATCACATATTGGATTAGCAATTTGATGTGAAGTGTTGCCTTCACTAATGAGATTAGTGAAGGGTTAGCTTGAGCTTGTGGACTTCGGGTGGATCATCTTTGGCGCGAAGATCACGAAGCAGGTTCATTCAACTCGAAGAGGAGCCTAGTAGAGTCGCGTGGACTTCAACCCGGAGCTTTTGAACAGAAGGACTCGAACTAAAAAGGTTGTATGCTCTTTTCTTCTCTTTAAGTTAATCGCATCACAAAGGAAAACCCTAATAATCTAGTAAAGATCTTGTTAGTCTAACTTAGCACCTAATAAAATTAAAATTTGGCATGCTTGATGCCTCTAGAACCTCATGGTGGTGTTAAGGTAGATTTTCATGGTATCAGAGCCAAACTAGAACATTAGGGTATCTTGTAGCGACGTTAGAAATCCGCCGTTTTTGTCGCGCAAAAACTGCCGATAAAAACAGTTTCGAAGTTGATATTTTGAGTTGTTTGCACACCCCGCGGGCTCATGATTTGAACCGAGAAGCCCCGGGATGGAGCGTGCGCACCTCGGGGACACCTCGGGGGAGGGGGAGGACCGAACGGCTGGGCCTACTCCCCAAGACCACCACAAGGTGGTCTTGACAGTGGGGACCCGAAACTGCCCCACCATAGGCAGTTTTGGGTCTGCCTCACCCCCTGGCCACCTCGTGGTGGCCTCGGGGGTGGGGTACCCTTTCTAGGCCCCCTATTCGATTGTTTATTTTGGGTCTTTGCCCCCGTGAAGATTCGGGCGGGTTTTGAGTTCGTTTCGACTCCCGGATTGGCTCAAAATGACCAGTTTTAGAACTTTAGCTCACTGGATTTTTCAAGTGCTGGAAAATTGGTTTAGTTTGCTAATTGCATGCGGAATTCTAATGTCGCGGTTACTTTACAAGCTTTGTGATGTGTGTGATACAATTATTAGAATCCGGATTAATTAGTTTTATGAAAACTAGTTAGTATATTGTAAAGCTAGCCGTTTAGTCTCAATTGATCGATTGCTACAAAGTTTTGATTCGGATCAAAACTCCATCGCAATTGCGTATTGTACGCGATCACTAAGACGAGAATCTTATTGAATTATCCGACAACCAATTGAAAAGAGTTTTCAATTTGAGACTAAAATGCATGTTTTATAAGTTAGGTATGAAATCCGGGATATGAGATATTCCGGGTTTATGACGTCTAAGGATATTGCGGATTCTAATTATTGTAGTTTTCTGTTTCTTTTTTGCGACCGTAAGTATAATATATGGGGTATCCCAATCTCGTTGCTATATGTCAATGAGGTTTAGGGATACGCATATTTGCTTACATTGATGATATGTGATGTCATGTGTTGCTATTGATATGATTTATTGGATCATCGTGAAAGAATAGCTGGGTTTTTTTTATGTGAGATGGAGGTTTTTATTTTCATTCATGTAAAATCTTTATATAATATTCTTTTATTGGGGCACTTCCGGGTTGAGGATGATGCCACTACTGTTGTATATTATTTACTTTTCCGCATTAGGATACACCCAAGACGTGGAGCACAAGTAACCGGGTTCTAGAGTCCAGTGGGAGACCATCTCAAGGAGTTGAGACCGGGTCTCCTAACTCTAGAATTGGCAGGATTACTTTCCGCTCTCGTATGGTTACTCTAGAATTGTAAAACACGGATTCATCACGACTGTGGAATCCGTGTTTTACATTATTGGTTAAATTTAAAACACGGACATCCTAGTATATCCAATATTTCATATGTTGCTTCTGCTGCTTAATTCTGTGATGTTGATCATATAACTGCGTGAGACGAATGTAATATTATATATGATATATAATAAACGTTGCTTATGTTTTGCACCCGCGCTAGTCCAGTTCCCACTCTGCCGGTAGTTAAGTAACCTAACGGTGCATGACGGGGCCCCGTGGCGAATGCGGACGGCATAAGCGTACGTTCTATTTTCGTTTCGTTTTTCTGTAATGTTTAGGAAACATTAATTGATGGGACATCATTAATGTGATTAATGAAAAGAAATCAAAAGATGTTGTAGAATCAAATTTTCAAAAAGGGTAGCTCTAGTTTTTACTTTGCATAGTGGTATTCCTTGATGAATATCCAGCACCTCATTCGATGAGGAAAGAGCTGAGATCCCTTCACCGGGAGTGAACTCTTTAGCGAAACTAGCAAATACTACAACTCACCCGGTTTTGTCTGTAGTTCTTGCTTTGCATAGTGGTATTCCTGAATATCCTGCACCTCATTCGATGAGGAAAGAGCCGAGATCTCTTCACCGGGAGTGACCTCTTTAGCGAGACTAGCAAAAGCCTAAAAAACACTCTTTTTCATAATCATTAGATTCTACAACGATATCAAGATCATTACGCTCATGGTTTTCTTAAAAACCTGCGTAGCCCTCCGTCATTTCAGATAAGTACTATTTAATATTCGTGCTACGTTTGTTGATCTTAGCCAAGGCGTAGTGTGCGGTAGCTGTTAGTTATATGTATGCCCTAAAGGCCATTACTGTACATACGATGTATATTGTAGTGGATGCTAGGACATATATAGGGAGGACTTTCTTGCTCGACATGATAGTATGCTATCTGGTTGTACTTTATCTTAACATGTACTCTGATTGTCTCTATATTACATGTTGATAAAGCCCTTAGGATATGTACTCGACTACTGGGACTATGATGAGATCATACTAGTGGGGCCACGGTAGTCGACGAGTACATCCTATAACTGTTCCTAGTCGAGGGTGTATCGAGACAGGGCATCGATGTACCAGAGTAGACTAGCGTATACGCATCTTGACCCATATGATGGGCGATGGATGATCCCATATCCATCGGTGTTTGACATCAAGGATGGTGTACGGGTGCTCAGTAGAGACTGGGTACACTGGACGGACTCGCCGAGAACTCCCAGATGGTATTATACCATACGTCAGATGGCAGTTCTCCGGTGACACTGGTACAGAGTAGTCTGTCGACCCGAGATCGTCATAGAGTCTTGTGTGATTCCCACTGTGCTTTGATTTCCATCATACCACGTCCAAGAGGGCGTGCAAAAAGGTGGCTTTTGGGTACAGTCCCGAATCACATAGAGGCAATGAGCGATAGGAGGGGATTCGTCTCTCCCGGTATAGGGAGTTGATGTTGTGCTGTGTTCGATTGGCTATAACCGGAAATCCCTGGCCAGGGTTGCTGAGATTTACTGGTAAGTGTTATCAGTAGTTTCTCGAACTGTTATAGACCTCATATCGACACGACTTATCGAGCTACTGGGGTCTGACGTTTACCACCCCTAGGCGAGATATGCAACATATCAGACGACGAGACCGGACTGTACGGGAGTGTTACTGTTTGGATTCACAGGAGAATGTACATGCTTGCTTGTTGATCTTCTGAGCGCTCAATACCTGGGTAGCTGTTACGTTTAGCTGACCGCTTGCAGCTTGTGGGTGATTGATATGATCATCACCTACTGCCGGCGTATTGACGATTCTTTAGAGTCCTACACAGAGGTTTCTTGACTCAGGCAAAACGGAGTAGGGGCACATATGTGATATGTGCGGGACCGAGGATAATGCGATATGTGATACCGTATTATATTCTCGCGATATTTGATATCAGCCGGGTCATCGGATCAAGTGTTGATTCGATGAATCGGTACGGATAAATATTAGTCGGTTATATACGATATAGCCGGATTGTCGGATCAAGTGTTGATTCGATAATTTAATGTATAATAATATATTTGATATATTAAATTGCATTAACTAATATTTGCTCACTAAAAGATTCTTTTTCTCACTCGGGTAATACATTGATATATATGCGATATATGTTAATTGTATTATTTTATTTGGTTACAATAAATATTATATATGTGATATATAATATTGTAACATGATATGATAAATAATGCAACATGTTTAGTGGAGATTAAACAAGATTAGGGTTTGATTTGGGTTAATGGTTTCTAGATGATTCTAGAAGGTTTTTGTTTTGTCATGATAAAGATATTTTCAAGTGAGTCATTCTTAACTCAACCCAAAACCCTAACCCTTGGTTAATTCTCTACAATGGTTATGTGAACCATGGTTGCATAATTGATCATTATCTCCTTTTCCTATTCATCACAAAAGGAATAACAAATATTGTTCATCTTCTTCCTTCATTCTTTCATGGAAAAAAGGCTTTCTTGATTTTTCCAAGTGATGAATAATTGTGAGAAAAAGATAAATAAATAGAGCAAAAATCCTACTTCATCATCCTCATCTTCCCTTACCATTTAGATGAGGGTGTTCACATCATTTCATGAGTGTTAGCTTGTGTTAAAGAAACTTCAAGGTAGATCATCTTAGTATCGAAGATCGGAAGCAAAGGTTGCATCTTTCTCTTCGTGAAACCTCTCGAGAGTCCGGATCCCGATGATCACAGTGAAGGGACCACAACACGGAGCATATGAAGTGAAGGACCGGATCTACAAAGGTTGTAATCCCTCTCACTTAGTGTTAAAGTGTTTAGCATGCTTGTTTTCGCCTAATCTCTAGTTTAAAGTTCCGTATTCGGGTTGTTCGGCACGGCTAAATTTTTATTCGGGCATGGTTGATGCCTCGTAGACCCTTGTGCGCGTGCCTAGCAACCCTACAGTGGTATCAGAGCCAAGCTAGAGCTTTAGGCGAAGTCTGAACGAAGTTTAAAGTCCGATCGAAACCCGAAACCCCGATAAAACATGCTCTCTGGAAATTTTCTAAAAATTGGGATTTTTCCACATTAAAAATATCCAAAAATTACAGCAGGTAATTATAAGAACTACTGTGAAGCACGTGAGTGTAAGTCGTCCAAAGAGGCGCGGAACCGCGGCCCCACCCCAGAATGTGCGGCGGTTCCGCGGCCACGTGGTCGATTCATGGCACGTGGTTTTCACAGTAACTCCTATTTTGTAATGTTGTATTTTCTGGAATTTTTTTTTTTATTCAACTGTTGAATTATCTGGGTTGTATTGGGGACTTAAAGTTTCGATCGGATATTATAACTTTGTTTAGTTTTTTCCGGATAACTTTTAGAAACTGTTAAAAAGTTCGAACGGATATCAATAACTCACTTTTTCCCCTGTCGGAAAATTTTTCAAAAGTTGGATTTTTTCTCGTGTTTAAGAATGTTCTAAGTCGTGCAAGTAACTCGGTGGACCCTCTAGAAGACAACAAACATTAACTCGATTATGTGACCGTCTTGAACTGCCCTTTGAACCTTAGGGTTTGGGGCAGTACGGCGTGCCACATGTGAGGCGTTGGCTTGACCCTTCTACGGCTGGACCATTGGTACTGTGGCATGTAATGAATGTTTTAAAACTGATTTCAAGTGTTGAGATATATTGGGGAAATCTTGGGTGCTTGATGATTCGATCGGAAAGTTTAACTTTTTCTGTTTATCTGGAATGTGATACAATATTTGGAATCCACAGGTAGTTATGAGATAACTGATTTGAATATTATAAACATAGCAGTTTAGTCTCAGATGATCGGTTGCCACGGAATTTTGATGTGATCAAAAGTCCGTCGCAATCACGTAGTGTATGCGGATACTCGCCGGGTAAACTTAATAGACAGCTACACCTCTTAGCCCCGACCAAGTGACTGTAGGAGAACCCCGTCGCCGAAAGCACCCGTTCGGGTGCTCGCGGCAGCGGTGTTCCGCCTTGGTGCACTTCGTCGACGGCATCTGGGGGTGCGGCCGTCTACTAAAGTTTGCGACGAGCATTCGATCAGGACGTTGGGAATCTTGTTGAATTGCCCGACTTGATATTGAAAAGAGTTTTCGATAATGAGACTAAAATACGGGATTTATAATTGTTAGGCATGTGATGTCTAAAGGTATTCATTTGGTTAGACATGCGATGTCTAAAGAGGTTGCGGATTCCAACTGTTGTAGTTTTACACTTTCTTTTCTGTGACCGTAAGCGTAGTATGTGGTGTATCGCCGGCTTCGTTGCTATACATCAACAACAATCGGGTTACGCATACTTGTTTACGTTGATGATATGAGATATTATGTGTTGCTGTGATATGTTATATTGGATCGTCGCGTTTTGAATAGCCCGGGGTTTTATGTGAGATGAGAGTTTTTCTTTTTCATTCATGTAAAATTCATTTGTATGTAATATTCTTTTATTGGGGCACTTCCAGGTAGCGGAAGCTGTCACCGTTGTATATTATTTACTTTTCCGCATTAGATAGACCCAAGGCGGAGAGCACAAGTAACCGGGTTTTAGGGTCCAGTGGGAGACCATCTCGAGGAGTCGAGACCGGGTCTCCTAACCCTAGAATTGGCAGTATTACTTGCCGCTCTCATAGGGGTCTAGGGATGTGGGTTTGGCTATTCATCGCGACCGTGGAATCCGTGTTTTATACAGGCTCGTATTGAAAACACGGACATCCTAGTATATCCAATATTTCATATATGTTCTTCTGCTGCAATGTTCTGTGATGAGATTATATTACTGCCTGAGACGAATGTTTATATTATATATATGAGATATATGTTATATTGCAGATTTCGTTTCAAAAGAGATGCTTGTGAAGCATATTAAAATGGGACTTCATTAATGAGATTAATGAAATAAAAGAAACCTAAGATGTTGTAGAAACTTGTTTATAAAAACTGGTAGCTCTATAGTTCTTGCTTTGCATAGAGGTGTTCCTTATAGAACATCCAGCACCTTATTCGATAAGGAAAGGACCGAGATCCCTTCACCGGGAGTGACTCCTTTAGCAATAACTGGCAGATGCTACAAACTCGGTTTGTCTTTTGATTGCTTCTATAGTTCTTGCTTTGCATAGTGGTATATATGATATATCCTGCACCTTATTCGATGAGGAAATGGCCGACGATCCCTTCACCGGGAGTGACCCCTTTAGCAAAACTGGAAAAGCCTCAAAAACACTCCATTTAAAATCACTCGATTCTACAACGATATCAAGTTCATTACGCAAAGGGTTTTCTGAAAAACCTGTCGTAACCCTCCGTCATTTCAGATAAGTTGTAAATAGTATTCGTGCTACATTTGTTGGCTTTCGTCAAGGTGTAGTGTGCGGTAGCTATCTGCTGCTTATCTGCTAGCATATGATGCGATTGGATTAGGGTAGTCGTGCGGCTTTGTTGGCTTTCGTCAAGGGTCGTGCGGGTGGGTTTATTTCAATCAAGAAATGACGGGTTGGACTTGACTAGTATCCTATGGTTTGTTGGCTTTCGTCAAGGTCATAGGATGCTAGGGGTAAAATATTATCGGGAATTTCAAGTGTTGGAATTTGCAATGAGATTGCATACCTCCTATGAGATAGTTGGATCCCGATACCCTCTGCGAGTAATTGTTACTCCTGGGAGAGTTTTACACATTACAATTAGCCGATCAAGTAAGTGTCTAGAAAGGTGTTAACGGGGTTACGCCTCTGGGAAAACGAGGTTTACATTAATTAGGTTCGTACGAGAGCACAGGGGACCTCCCTCAAAGTACCGACACTGGCCTGGCTGAAAGATTGGCGAACTTGTAGCGTGTAATTAATCCCGGCTAATCTTTCCTTTTAGGGTTTGAAGGAAGATTTGATTAAAACAGTGGGAGACATCCTGATTAGATATATTAGATAACCAATCTAATCTTGCAAGAGCATACGCTGAGTGTTTTCTTCTCTCTCTCTCCAGATAGCGACCATATCACGCCTTAATCAAGATAATAAAACGGATATATTGACCGAACCCGCTTGTTATACTGAGCTGGGGAACGTTGGTCCCGCTCCAACTTATAATTGTTATAGGACAGAGCAGGAAATTGGGGAATACCAGATTTCCCGTGCCACCCAAACGAAGAAAGTGCATGTTGATGCAACATCTTCGGGTGTGTTCATTACACAGAACTGTTTCTCAGTATCCTTTACGTCCTGGGTATGTGATACCGGATCAGGATCCCGTATATGTAATCTGTTACATGGGCTACAGATAGGTAGAGAACTGAGAACGGGTGATAAGTTTCATGAGACAGAAAACGGTGCAAGTGTTGCAGCCAAGTCTGTTGGTCACTATCACCCTGTATTATCAGAATACATTGATTCTGAACAAATGTTATTAGATACCGAACCCGATATACAAAATCATATCAGTCTCTTTATTAGTGAAGAAAGGATATAATTTTGTATTGTTGGATAATGTTTTGAACATTTTCTATATCAAGAGTTGATCGGTTCAGGCACGTTATCTAAAAGCATTGACGTTCTAAATCAAACTACAGTTCTTAGTATAAGGAACATACACAAGAGGAAGAGTTCAGACATGAATGAATCCTTCTTGAGGTATTGTAGACTAGGTCATATCAATGCGACCAGACTGGCTGAAGTTACATATAGATGCATATTTAAATTAGTTTGAATTTACATCTTATGAAACTTGCCAGTCATGTCACAAAGATAAGATGACCATAGCTCTGTTTATTGGAAACAGAGAAAGAGTTAGTGAACTCTTGGGAATTGATATATGCTGATGTATGAAAGTCCCCTGTCTACACATGCCAAGATAGGTTCTTTTTACTTCATTACGTTCTCTGATAATCTCTCAAGATTCAGACATGTGTTCCTGTTGAAACATAAGTCCGAACCTTTTGAGATATTCACAGAATATAAATTAGAAGTAGAGAACCAACAAATACGGGTAAAAGTATTATGTCCTTTGATGAGATCAAGGAGGAGAATACTTAAGCACGGAATTCCTGGACTATTCTAAAGGAGAATGAGATTCTCTCTCAGCATTACTCCTCCGTATACACCACAGCACGTCGGTGTATCGGGGTGGAGCCATAACACCCTATGTGATATGGTGTGCTCTATGATGAGTACTACTGAGTTTCCTATTTCCTTTTGGGAATTATGCACTTGAGAAGCTGCATACCTATTGAATAGGGTTCAAATCAAATCAGATGCCTACCACTTCATATGTGATATGGAAAGGGAAAAACCCATATCTTAAGTTGGTTAAGATTTGGGGTTGTCCGGCCTATGTCTAAAAGCAAAATCCGGACAAGCTCGAGACAAGTTCTGTTATGTAGAACTGGAAAGGTTCCAGCTATACAAAATGCAGCTGATGATTTGGTAGAACCAAAGGATTCAATAGTTTCCAACGAACCTCAGCCTCTCTGCCGATCTAGTAGGGTTCCTCACCCATCTGAGAGATACTTCGGTTTCTCTATGACAGTGGGAGCGAGGATTGCATCATGAGATGATGATCCAACTAGTTTCGAGCTGGCCATCAGGAGTGGGACTCTGTAAGAATGGCTGGATGCTTATCGATCTGAGATGGAATCCTTATACACCAACAAAGTATGGACTTTGGTTGCTTTATCTGAAGGGTTAAATCCCCATCAGGAGCAAGTATATCTTGAGAAGATTACTTGGTGTACATGGAAAGGTTGAGACTTTCAAAGCTAGACTTGTTAAAGGTTTGCATTATAGACCAGGTATGGATTATGTTGAAACCTTTTCTAAGAATCTATGCTTAAGTCCATCCAGATCCTACTTGCCACGGCTACATACCATGACTACGATATCTGGTGGTTGGGTGTCATGACTGCTTTTCTAAGTGATGTTTTAGAAGAGAACGTCTATAAGTACACAGCCAGAGGGCTTCGTAGACAGTGGGAGCAGCGGAAACGTGTGCAAGATGTTTTATATAATAAAACAGGCATCGCGGAGTTGGAACATCTGTTTTGATGTGGTAGTCAAAGAGTTTGACTTCATCAAAATGATAGATGAACCTTGTATATACAAAAAGGGTAGTAGGGAGTATGGTAGAGATCCTCGTAGAGTACGTGGATGACATACTCTTGATAGGGAATGAGTTTCCTATGCTACGCTCAGTCAATCTCCGCTTATCACAAGGATTCTCCATATAGGATCAAAGTGATACCTCCTAAATCCTGGGTTTTGGATCTATGAGATAGATCTAATTGGATGTTAGGACACTCACTAGTTGTAGTGAGATGGTATCAATCGATCCTGGGGAGAATCACTGGAAAGGTTCCAGGCTGATAAGGACGACTGAATGTCAGTCGCAGGCATTGTCTACACCCTCAATCGAGGGACGGTATGTTGGAAAAGTTCCAAGCTAGATACCGTGACATACTAGACGATTAAAGGCAAGATACATCGTTACCAAGGATGCTACCAAAAGACGCAGTCTGGATATTTATAAGTTCATAAGATGAACTTCGTTCCTACCATTGTGTGACAATGGAGTTGTGGCTTCAGCCAAGGAACTGCCGTCCCATCAGAAATCCAGATATAATTCTTAGGCTGTATCACCTGAACATGGAGATGGTTGATCACCAGGGAGATCGAGGTTAGGAGAGCAGACACAGAGGACAACAGCGCGGATCTACTCACAAAGGCCTTTTTCCCAGTAGAGACTTTTACGGGATGGTTGAGTATGAGATACTTCAACCGCAGCTAATTGTTGGGTATGCGATACCATAACAGATGGCCCTAGTGTAAGTGGGAGATTGTTAGTTATATGTATGCCCTAGAGGCCATTACTGTACATACGATGTATATTGTAGTGGATGCTAGGACATATATAGGGAGGACTTTCTTGCTCGACATGATAGTATGCTATCTGGTTGTACTTTATCTTAACATGTACTCTGATTGTCTCTATATTACATGTTGATAAAGCCCTTAGGATATGTACTCGACTACTGGGACTATGATGAGATCATACTAGTGGGGCCACGGTAGTCGACGAGTACATCCTATAACTGTTCCTAGTCGAGGGTGTATCGAGACAGGGCATCGATGCACCAGAGTAGACTAGCGTATACGCATCTTGACCCATATGATGGGCGATGGATGATCCCATATCCATCGGTGTTTGACATCAAGGATGGTGTACGGGTGCTCAGTAGAGACTGGGTACACTGGACGGACTCGCCGAGAACTCCCAGATGGTATTATACCATACGTCAGATGGCAGTTCTCCGGTGACACTGGTACAGAGTAGTCTGTCGACCCGAGATCGTCATAGAGTCTTGTTTGATTCCCACTGTGCTTTGATTTCCATCATACCATGTCCAAGAGGGCGTGCAAAAAGGTGGCTTTTGGGTACAGTCCCGAATCACATGGAGGCAATGAGCGATAGGAGGGGATTCGTCTCTCCCGGTATAGGGAGTTGATGTTGTGCTGTGTTCGATTGGCTATAACCGGAAATCCCTGGCCAGGGTTGCTGAGATTTACTGGTATGTTATCAGTAGTTTCTCGAACTGTTATAGACCTCATATCGACACGACTTATCGAGCTACTGGGGTCTGACGTTTACCACCCCTAGGAGAGATATGCAACATATCAGACGACGAGACCGGACTGTACGGGAGTGTTACTGTTTGGATTCACAGGAGAATGTACAGGCTTGCTTGTTGATCTTCTGAGCGCTCAATACCTGGGTAGCTGTTACGTTTAGCTGACCGCTTGCAGCTTGTGGGTGATTGATATGATCATCACCTACTGCCGGCGTATTGACGATTCTTTAGAGTCCTACACAGAGGTTTCTTGACTCAGGCAAAACGGAGTAGGGGCACATATGTGATATGTGCGGGACCAAGGATAATGCGATATGTGATACCGTATTATATTCTCGCGATATTTGATATCAGCCGGGTCATCGGATCAAGTGTTGATTCGATGAATCGGTACGGATAAATATTAGTCGGTTATATGCGATATAGCCGGATTGTCGGATCAAGTGTTGATTCGATAATTTAATGTATAATAATATATTTGATATATTAAATTGCATTAACTAATATTTTCTCACTAAAAGATTCTTTTTCTCACTCGGGTAATACATTGATATATATGCGATATATGTTAATTGTATTATTTTATTTGGTTACAATAAATATTATATATGTGATATATAATATTGTAACATGATATGATAAATAATGCAACATGTTTAGTGGAGATTAAACAAGATTAGGGTTTGATTTGGGTTAATGGTTTCTAGATGATTCTAGAAGGTTTTTTTTTTGTCATGATAAAGATATTTTCAAGTGAGTCATTCTTAACTCAACCCAAAACCCTAACCCTTGGTTAATTCTCTACAATGGTTATGTGAACCATGGTTGCATAATTGATCATTATCTCCTTTTCCTATTCATCACAAAAGGAATAACAAATATTGTTCATCTTCTTCCTTCATTCTTTCATGGAAAAAAGGCTTTCTTGATTTTTCCAAGTGATGAATAATTGTGAGAAAAAGATAAATAAATAGAGCAAAAATCCTACTTCATCATCCTCATCTTCCCTTGCCATTTAGATGAGGGTGTTCACATCATTTCATGAGTGTTAGCTTGTGTTAAAGAAACTTCAAGGTAGATCATCTTAGTATCGAAGATCGGAAGCAAAGGTTGCATCTTTCTCTTCGTGGAACCTCTCGATAGTCCGGATCCCGATGATCACAGCGAAGGGACCACAACACGGAGCATATGAAGTGAAGGACCGGATCTACAAAGGTTGTAATCCCTCTCACTTAGTGTTAAAGTGTTTAGCATGCTTGTTTTCGCCTAATCTCTAGTTTAAAGTTCCGTATTCGGGTTGTTCGGCACGGCTAAATTTTTATTCGGGCATGGTTGATGCCTCGTAGACCCTTGTGCGCGTGCCTAGCAACCCTACAGTAGCTAATTAGTACTTGTCTGCAGTATGTGATGCGATTAGATTAGGGATGTCGTGCGTCTTTGTTGACCTTAGCCAAGGGTCGCATGAGTGGGTTTGATTCAATCAAGAAATGCCGGGTTAAACTTGGCTAGCACTTATGATTTATTGACCATAGCCAAGGTCATAAGCTGCTAGGGGTAAAAACCATTATCGGGAATTTCAAGTGTTGAAATTTGCAATGAGATTGCATACCTTCTATATGATAGTTGGATCTGGATACCCACTGCGAGTAAGAGTTACTCCTGGGAGAGTTTTGCACTTTACGATTAGACGATCAAGTAGGTGTCTAGAAAGGTGTAAATGGGTTAATACCTCTGGGAAAACGAGGTTTATTTTAATTATGTCAGTGCGAAAGCACGGGGAACCTCCCTCAAAGTACCGATACTGGCCTGGCCGAACGATTAGCGAACTTGTAGGGTGTAATTAATCCCGGCTAATCTTATTTTATAGGGTTTGAAGGAAGATTTGATAAAACCAGTGGCAGTCATTCTGATTAGATAAGATAATAACCAATCTAATCTTGCAAAGAACGCACGCTAACGCGTTTCCTTCTCTCTCTCTCTCCAGGAAGCAACCAATGGCACTCCTTAATCAAGATAATAATATGGATGTATTGACAGAACCCTCCTTTTATACAGGGCTAGGGAATGTTGGTCCCGCTCTATCTTATGAATGTCATAAGTCTGAGCAAGGGATAGGGGCATGTCAGGATTTCCCCGCCACCCGTACGAAGAAACAGCATGTTGATGCATCTTCTTCGGGTGTGTTCGTTACCAAGAACTGTTTCTCAGTTTGTTCTACGTCCTGGGTATTGGATACTGGATCAGGATCCCACGTATGTAATTTTTTATATGGGTTAAAGAAAGGTAGAGAACTGGGAAAGGGTGATAAATCCCTAATAGTAGGGAATGGTGCAATTGTTGCAGCCAAAGCAGTTGGCAATTATCACCTTGTATTACCAACTGGTAATACATTGATTCTGAACGACTGTTACTACGTACCAAAGATGATGTGCAACATTATATCGGTTTCTTTACTAACTAAAGAAGGATATAATCTCACATTAGAGGACAATGTTATGAACATTTTCCAGAATCAAGTGTTGATTGCATCTGGTACGTTATGTAACAGTATATACGTTCTTAATCAAAGTACAGTCCTCAACGTACAGAACACAAACAAGAGGAGAAGTTCAGAAATGAACGAAGCCTTCTTGTGGCAATGTAGACTAGGTCATATCAATGCGACAAGACTGGCTAAGTTGTATAAAGATGGATATTTGAATCCGTTCAAATTTTCATTTTATGAAACTTGCTAGTCATGTCTCAAAGGCAAGATGACCAAAAATCCGTTTACTAGACACAGAGAAAGTGCTACTGAACTCTTGGGACTGATACATAGATGTATGCGGTCCTATGTCTACACATGCCAGGAATGGTTTTTCGTACTTTATTACATTCACCGATGATCTCTCAAGGTTCAGACAGGTGTTCTTGTTGAAACACAAGTTTGAAGCTTTTGAGAAATTTAAGGAATATAAGTGCGAAGTTGAAAACCAGACGGACAAAAGTATTAAAATCCTACGATCTGATCGGGGAGGAGAATACTTGAGCGGGGAATTCCGAGACTATCTAAAAGAGAATGGGATTCTCTCTCAGCTTACTCCTCCGTATACACCACAGCATAACGGTGTATCGGAGCGGAGAAATCGCACCCTATTAGATATAGTGCGCTCTATAATGAGTATTGCTGAGTTACCTATTTCTTTTTGGGGACATGCGCTTAAGACAGCTGCATACCTATTGAATAGAGTTCCGACCAAATCAGTGCCTACCACTCTATATGAGATATGGAATAGGAAGATACCATCTTTTAAACGAGTTAAGATATGGGGTTGTCCGGCCTATGTTAAAAAGCAAAATCCGGACAAGCTCGAGGCAAGGTCTGTTTTGTGCTAGTTTGTGGGATATCAAAAGGATTCCTATGGATATATTTTCTACCATACTGAGGAACAAAAGGTGTTTGTTGGTCAACATGCCACCTTTTTGGAAAAGGAATTTCTTGTGAAAGAAATTAGTGGCAATGAGGTAGAACTGGAAGAAGTTCCAGGAGTACAAACCATAACTGACGATTTGGTGGAGCCAGAGGATCCAATAGTACCCAACGAACCCCAGCCACTCCGCAGATTTAGTAGGGTTCCTCATCCACCTGAGAGATACTACGGTTTTCTCATAGACGGTGGGAGCGAGGATTGCATCATGGAAGATGATGACCCAACTAGTTTCGAGCAGGCCATCACGAGTGGGGACTCTGTAAAATTACTAGATGCTATGAGATCCGAGATGGAATTCATGTACACCAACCAAGTATGGACTTTGGAAGTTGCTCCTGAAGGGTTAAAACCCATTGGGAGCAAGTGGATCTTCAAAAAGAAGATAGGTGTAGATGGAAAAGTTGAGACTTTCAAAACTAGACTTGTAGCAAAAGGTTTTCGTCAACGACCTGACATCGACTATGATGAAACCTTTTCTCCTGTCGCTATGCTTAAGTCAATCAGGATCCTACTTGCCATTGCTGCATACCATGACTACGAAATCTGGCAGATGGATGTCAAGACCGCTTTTCTAAATCGTGATTTAGAAGAGAGCGTGTACATGACACAGCCAGAGGGCTTCATAGATAGTGGGAGCAGCGGAAAAGTGTGCAAGCTGCTTAAATCCATCTACGGATTAAAGCAGGCGTCGCAGAGTTGAAACATCTATTTTGATGAAGCTATCAAAGAGTTTGACTTCATCAAAAATATAGATGAACCTTGTATATATAAGAAGGTTGTAGAGAGTAAGGTGGTCTTCCTCATATTGTACGTGGATGACATACTCTTGATAGGAAACGATGTTCCTATGCTACACTCGGTCAAGCTCTTCTTATCACTCAAGTTCTCTATGAAAGATCTTGGTGATGCTTCCTACATTCTGGGGATAAAGATCTATAGAGATAGATCTAAACAGATTTTGGGATTGTCCCAATCTAGGTACATAGACACCATACTAAAGAGGTTTAGTATGGAAGATTCCAAGCGAGGTAATGTACCTGCTTGTTCAGGAATCACTCTCTCCAAAGAAATGTCTCCTAAGACTGATTTGGAGAGGGCTCGCATGCAAGGGATACGCTATGCTTCGGCTGTAAGCTCTTTCATGTATGCGATGTTATGTATCAGACCGGATGTAGCTTACTCACTAGGTGTAGTGAGCATGTATCAATCAGATCCTGGGAAAAACCACTGGACAGCTGTGAAGAACATTCTTAAGTATTTGAGAAGGACTAAAGAAATGTTCTTGGTGTATGGTAACGGTGAACTCCAAGTGGAGTCCTTTACCGATTCGAGGTTCCAGAGTGATAAGGACGACAGTAAGTCGGTCTCGGGTTTTGTCTTTACCCTCAACGGAGAGGCTGCGTGTTGGAAGAGTTCCAAATAAGACACCGTAGCAGACTCAACGATGGAGGCTGAATACATCGCTGCCAACGATGCTGCCAAAGAGGCTGTTTGGATGAAGAAGTTCATTGTTGAGCTTGGTGTGGTTCCATCCATTGAGCATCCAATACCTGTGTATTGTGATAACAATGGAGCGGTGGCTTTGGCTAAGGAACCCAGGTCCCATCAGAGATTCAGACATATTCTGAGGCGGTAACACCTGATCAGGGAGATAGTAGATCGCCGGGAGATCGAGGTCAGGAGAGTTGACACGAAGGACAACATAGCGGATCCACTCACGAAGGCCCTCCCCCAGTTTGAGAGACTTTTAGGGATGTTGGGTATGAGATACTACAACACATGGCCTTAGTGCAAGTGGGAGATTGTTAGGAATATGTATGCCCTAGAGGCCATTATTATACATGTGATATATATTATAGTGGATGCTTCGACATATATATATATAGGACTTTCTTGCTCGGCATGATAGTATGCTATCTGGTTACTCTTTATTTTAACATGTTGACTGGTATTCTTTACTGTCTTGCTCTCACATGTTGATAAAACCCTTAGAATATGTACTTGACTACCAGGACTATGATGAGATCATACTTGTGGGGCCACGGTGGTCTAAAAGTACATCCTTTAATCAGTTCCTAGTCGAGGGAATATCGAGACTAGGACATCGATATTCCAAAGTAGACTAGTGTGTACGTTTCTTGTCTTTTAGAGGGCGATGGTTGATCCCACAACCATTGGTATGTGACATCAAAGATTGTACACAGGTGTTCATTGAAGAATGGATACACCGAACAGGACTCGGTGAGGACTCCTATGTGGTAGTATACCTATCGTCCGATAGCAGTCCTTTGGTGACACTGGTACATGTTAGTCTGTAGACCCGAGATCGTCATAGAATCTTGTGTGGCTTCCACTGTGCTTTGATTTCCTCCCTACCATGGCTCAAAGGAGTCGTGCAAACATGTGGATTTTGGGTACATTCCTGAGTCACATGGAGGCAATGAGCGATAGGAGGGGTTTCGTCTCTCCCGGTATTGGGGGTTGATGTCGCGCTATGCTCGATTGGCTATAACTAGAAATCCCTGGCCAGGGCTGCTGTTGAGATTTACTGATAAGAGTTATCAGTAGTTTCTCAAACCGTTATGGGCCAGACATCGGCATGACTTATCACGTTACTGGGGCCTGACGTTTACCATCCCTAGACATGATATCAGACGAAGAGAGCAGACTGTACGGTAGTGTTAATGATAGGCTTCATGGAGAGTATGGACGAGCTTGCTTGTTGATCTTTATATCACTCAATACCCGGGTAGCCGTTATGTCCAGCTAGTATCGCTGACGGCTTGTAAGTGATTGATGTGATCATCACCTACTGCTGGCGTATTGACGAGTCTTTAGAGTCCCACACAGAAGTTTCCTGGTTCGAGCGAAACGAAGTAGGGC
Source organism: Agapanthus africanus (assembly GCA_030015575.1). Lineage (NCBI taxonomy): Eukaryota > Viridiplantae > Streptophyta > Magnoliopsida > Asparagales > Amaryllidaceae > Agapanthus > Agapanthus africanus. Next base: position 114,482,344 of record JASDDO010000028.1, read on the forward strand.
ACATATATTAATATGTGCGTGGGCCTGATTAAATATGAGTATGTGATACCGTATTATAATCTGGCAGTTATCTGATGCCGGTCAGGTTATATGTGATATAACCGAATTATCGAATCAAGTGTTGGTTTGATAATGTGATATTCAGATTAATGATATTAGTCGGTTATATGTGATATAACCGGATTATTAGATCAAGTGTTGATTTAATAATGTCATATATATATATATATATATATACACGAAGCATAGCATGTTTTTCTATTTTTAGAAAATAGAAAAATGAGGTGTATATTGTGGAGATATTTGTGGAATGTGCAAGGCAAGGGTTTTATTATTTGTATATTAGTCTTGACTCACTATTCAAGCATGGTTGCAATTTAGAATTATAATTTTATTCCATGCTTGAATAAGTGAGGAAAGAGAGAACCATTTTGAGTTTACTCTCATCATTTTTCTTCATGCCTTAGCCATTCTTGGGCTCTTGCTTCCTCTTGCTCTCTATAATTTTCTTCACCTCACTTCCAAGTTCAAACCCTCACATGTGATGTGAATCATTAAACTTTTGAAAACCCTAGTGAGCAAAATAAACTCCTACTTCACCATCAGACATTGGATTAGCAATTTGATGTGGTGTGTTGCCTTCACTAATGAGATTAGTGAAGGGTTAGCTTGAGCTTGTGGACTTTGGGTGGATAGTCTTTGCCGTGAAGATCATGAAGGAGGTTCGTTCAACTCGAAGAGGAGCCTAGTAGAGTAGCGTGGACTTCAACCCGGAGCTTTTGAAGAGAAGGACTCGAACTACAAACGTTGTATGCTCTTTTCTTCTCTTTAAGTTAATCACATCACAAAGGAAAACCCTAATAATCTAGTAAAGATCTTGTTAGTATAACTTAGCACCTAATAAAATTAAAATTTGGCATGCTTGATACCTCTAGAACCTCATGGTGGTGTTAAGGTAAACTTTCAACTTTTTCTTGCATTTAGGATAGATCCAAGGAGGGGGTGCACAAACTACCGGGTTCTTGAAGTGCCGAGTGGCCTACTCATTTCATCGAGAGAGGTTGCTTCACTTCGGAAATTTGGCGGGTAGTTTGCCGCACTCGTAGGGTTCTAGGGTGGGGTTTGGCTATTCATCACGACCGTAGAATCCGTTTTTCATTCTAGGCTAAAACGAAACACGAAAATCCCAGTATATCCAATATATTCATACGTGTTGTTGTGATCTGTGATCTGGAATGAGTATTATTGCGTGAGACGAATGGCTATATATATTATATATAACAAACGTTGCTTATGTTTTTCACCCGTGCTAGTCCAGCCCCCGCTCTGCCGTTAATTAAGCAACCTAATGGTGCATGACGTGGCCCCGTGGCGAATGCGGATAGCATAAGCGTACGTTCTATTTTCGTTTCTTTTTGCAATGATAGGGTTAAATGATGGGACATCATTAATAATGTTTAATGCAAAGAAAATAAACCAAAGTTAAATAGTTGGAACAATTTCAAAACCACCCGGTTTTCTTTAAAAACAACTTTTAAATGCGGAGCCTAAATCACTCCTTTTAAAAGCTATCATGGTTCCTTCGACTATATCAAGTTCATTACGTTCACGTTTTTCGCCAAAATAAGCCGTAGCCCTCCGTCATTTCAGATGGGTATTCAGTAGTATTCAAGCTATGCATTTTGACCTTCGCCAAAGCATAGTGATTGGTAGCTGCTGGGTATTCATCCATAGCATATATAGATGCGTTAATCTGGGACAGGCGTATAGCTATTTTGGCCTTTGTCAAGAGTTTATACGAATGAGTTCAGATTAACCTAGATAATGACGGGTAGAACTTGACTTGCATCTTATGATATTTTGGCCTTCGTCAAGGTCATAAGCGCCTGGGGCAAAAATCCACATCGGGAGTTTCAAAGAAAAAGAAAACTTGCTAGTTTTACATACCATCTGGAGTGTGATGATTTTGGTAGGATTCCTTTAAAGTTGACACGCAATGATAGTTGGATCCTGATCCCACCGTGAGTTCTATTACTCCTCGAGAGAGTTTTTCACTTTACAATCAATACTATAAACCAAGTAGGTGTCTAGAACGGTGTTAGCGGGGATACGCCTTTAGGGAAAAGAGCTTATGTAATTAAGAAACTTCGCGAAAACGTTGAAAAACCTCTCTCGAAGTACAAATATTAGCCTGGCCGAAAGGTTAAGCAAGAATTGTAGGGTGTAATTAATCCCGACTAATTTTTCTTTCATGATTTGAAGGTGGATTTGAGGAAACAGTGGGAGCCATTCTGTTTAGATAAATTAATAACCAATCTAAACTTGTAAGAGTATCATGCTGAGTGTTTCTTCTCTCTCTCCTAATTGCAGTGACCAAAATGATCGGACTTAAGTTACTGCTAGATAAAAATATATTGATGGGGCTAAACTATAAAGATTGGCTAAGAAATGTTCAGATGGCCATTACCTATGACAAGCTGGGCTACTTTCTTACTACCAAAGCCCTCGCCGTCCCAGGTCCAGATTCCACCGTCACGGATATTGAGATCCGTAAGACATGGGAAATAGACCGTGCGAAAGCCAAGTGTCTTGTGTTGGCCTCAATGGATAATGAACACTAGAGATGACACGAGAAGATGGACTTAGCTTTCATCTTCCTCCATACCAAAGATTTATATGGAGAGCAATCTCGTATCGCAAGATACGAGACCTCGAAGAAATTGTTTCAGGCGAGATTGGCTATCGGGTCATCTGTACAGGACCACGTCCTTAAGATGATTAGCTATATTGAAGAGTTCGTGGATCTTGGGACCACGTTGGAGAACGAGTTATATACAGACTTGATTCTACAGTCCCCCTTCTACCTATGCTCAGTTTATCTTGAATTTCAATATTCAAGACAAGGAAGTTATACTTCCAGAACTCCTCAATATGTTGAGGAGTGTAGAGGGCACCCTAAAGAAAACCAGGAAGACACCCGCTCTGCTTATTGGGGAGCCTTCCTCCTCTAGATCCAAGGCGAAAGCCAAGGGGAAGAAGAAGAAGGCCCCCACCAAGCCAAAAGGAAGTGTCAATAAGGTACAGGGGAAAGGCAAGGCAAAAGTTGAGGGGTCGACAGTAGGGAAAGAGGATGCTTCTATTGCCATAGGAAAGGCCATTGGAAAAAGGACTGCAGGGCTTGAAAAGCCAAGAACCAGGATATGAAACAAGTTATGGCTTCGACTTCATGTGTGTTTATGATCGAAAACTGTCTATCAATCAACTCTACTTCCTAAGTATTAGATACCGGATCAGGATCTCATATTTGTAATTCATTGCAGGTACTGGGAAACTGTAGAGTTATAAAGGCAGGAGATATGACCCTCAGGGTTGCTAATGGAGCGAGCGTGGATGCTGTATCCGTAGGGGAATATCACTTAGGATTGACAAGTGGACACATTTTGGTTTTGCGTAACTATTTTTGTGTACCTAATTTGACATGTAATATCTTTTCTGTATCTTTAATATCTAAAGAATGTTATGATTTTACATTTGTAAGCGATGTTGTAAACATCCACCTTAATCATGGTTTTAATGGGTCAGGTGAACTAGACAACGGTATATACGTATTAAATCAATACCAAGTTTTCAATGTCCAGAACACATTTAAAAGAATGTCTCCAGAATTAAATCAAGCTTTCTTATGGTATTATAGACTAGGTCACATCAATGAAATACGATTGACGAAGTTACATAAAGAGAGATATTTGGATCCATTTGAATATCTGTTTTATGCAACTTATCAATCATGTCTCAAAGGAAAGATGACAAAGACTCCATTCACTGGACACGGAGTAAGAGCCACCAAGCTCTTGGAACTCATACACAGCGACGTGTGTGGTCCAATGTCTACACATGCAAGAAGTGATTATTCCTATTTCATTACTTTTACGGATGATTTCTCAAGGTATGGACATGTATTCTTGATGAAACATAAATCCGAGGCCTTTGAGAAATTCCAAGAATACAAGAATGAAGTGAAAAAACAAATAGGCAAAAATATCAAGACACTTCGATCTGATCGAGCTGGTGAATACTTAAGTGTCGAGTTCCTGAATTATTTAAAAGAGAATGGAATTCTCTCTCAGCTTACTCCTCCATACACACCTCAGCACAATGGTGTATCGGAAAGGTGGAACCGCACCTTATCGAATATGGTACGTTCCATGATGAGTAACGCTGAGTTACTATGATCTTTCTAGGGTTATGCACTAGAATCTGCTGCATATCTTTTGAATAAAATTCTTACTAAGTCTGTGCCTACCACAACATATGAAATGTGGAGTGGGAAGAAAGCCTATCTTAAGTATCTTAAGATATGGGGATGTCCAGCTTTTGTCAAAAAGCAGCATGCGGACAAGCTCGAGGCACGATCAATATTGTGTAAGTTTGTGAGTGTCACGCCCCGCTTCCCGATGTACGGATAAGGAGATGCGATGAGGCACGCGACGTATTTACTAAAAAGTAAACACGTTAAGTGTAAATAAGCAATATAATATAAATGTACACAAGAACGACATGAGATGTAAATGAATAAAAACTTTTTTTTTATTTATTAAGTAGAAATCACGTTTTCTTAAAAATTGTAATAAAAATTCCATCGAGATCGAATGCTCCGTGAGGAGGTCTGCATCTCGCTCTACTAGTACCGAGGATGTGCGATAACCCGCACCATCCAAATCAGGTTCCCCAAAAAGTGTTGTAGAGGCTTAATTGCAAGGAATTTAATTTAAAACAATTTTAAAGAATACGGTTTTATTAGTTTAAGCTATTTTATTGTAAAATTGTATTTATCCCACAAAATACTGTTCCAAAAGCCATCATGCTATGTCATGATGAGTGTTGTGATGTGGTAGGTCATTATCTCATGAGTTTTCTAAAGATAATATGAGCAAGTATGATGAAATGATACTGTAAGTAAATTTTGTGGTATTTAACCGTAAAAGTGAAATACAAATTGCATGGCATGGTATTTTGAATTGAAACTTGTTCTAAATGTTTGTTTATGATTACTAAACAAGATGCATCAATATAGGTGTTTGGTTATTAAGAAAAGTTATGTTTTTAACCAAATTAGAATCGGAAGTCGGATTAACTCCACTTCCGACGAGTTTTGAAAAGAGGTCTTTTTAGAATAAGAAAGGAGGAGAGGAGATGGGACTTACTGGATGAAATGAAAGAGATGAGATATAGGAACAATTTAATGGCTTCGTGGAGTCGCGGTGTCGCCGGAATTGTCCCGAATCATCGCCGGAACTTGAACTTGGGCTAATTCCACTTGTACATGTTCCCGCCAAAATCTCCGGCCAAGAGCTATTTGTTCCTGTTTACACTGGTTTAAGTTTCGTTTACAGATATGTGTGAAATCGGGCTCATTCATATATGCACATGCACACATCAGAGAAAGAACAGGTGTTAGAAAGGGAGCACTTGGTGGTCAACGACAAAAAGAAAGCATTTAATTGAACATTTTATTCTACAGGAAATAGATCACCAAATATGGGATCGAAAGTACAGAGATTCACAAAACTATGGATAAAATTATCTAACGCCCCCTCTGCCTTCTCCACCATGTCAAAGTGGCGATCTTCACGAACAATCGCTTCCCATCGGTCAGCGCCGTGCCCATCAGCGAAGGCAGATATGATGACCCGCTGAGCCCATATCTGGCTTAGCAGCTGAATAGAGCGATCCCTCGGAGCTGTGGTAATCAAAAGTGCCTCGTGAAAGCACTCGATCTTGTCCTTTGCGGCGTCGAGCATTGCCGGAGTCATTTCCACTGGATGAGGAGGGATGTCATCGAGCACGGACAAGAAGACCATCTGAAGCCAAATGGAGCCGATGGGAAGAGGAGATCCTCTACGAGTCAAAAGCTCGTACAACACCGTATCGCATTGGTCATCCGTAAGAGCAGGATTCACCAAGAGTGCAGCAAAACGAGGAACGATTTCCGCAATAGGCACCTCCTATTGCTGCCGGCGATTACAAGCCATAGCTCTTCTCTGTCAAAATGATTCTCTAAAAAGTGAGAGAGAAAAGAAGTATTGCTTCAGATTATAAAGGGAGACATTTAAGTCTAGGCACAGAAAATGCTGTGCATGATGGAACTATTTCAAAGATTTGGGAAAGAGAAGTTTGACTCAGGAAAAGAGGAGAAAGAAGGTGAAAAGACACCTTCAGTAATGAGGCAACGCCTCATAAGAGCGCTCGTGCCAAGAGCGCCAGCGCTAAGAGTCAAAGACTCTGAGGCAGCGCTCATGTGCAAAGCACGAGAGCGCTGCGCCAAGAGCGCCTGCGCTAAAGACTCCGAGGCAGCACCTCACGTGCAAAGCATGAGAGCGCTCGCGCCAAGAGCACCAGCGCTAAGAGTCAAAGACTCTGAGGCAACGCTTCACGTGCGAGGCACGAGAGCGGTAGTGCCAAGAGTCAAAAACTCTGAGGCAGCGCTTCACGTACAAGGCACAAGAGCGCCAAGCTCTAGAACTAAATGTTCTCCACCATTGGATCAAAGATCCAACTGGGATGAATAAATCATCAAATTACAGAATAAAATTCTGTTAAGAAAATACTCCTCAAATCTTTCCAAACAGGAAAGATTTTGCTCTGTAAATTAGAGCACCGTTGGATCAAAGATCCAATGATGATTAAAAATCACCAAGATACAGAATAAGCTCTGTATGGGAAAATATTTTCCTAATTTTGTTAAAAACAAGAAGATTGTCTTCTGTAAAATAGAAGCCTTTGGATCAAAGATCCAACGGTGGGAAACATTCTCCAAATCAATCAGAAATCTCTCAATGAGAGATTTTCCTAACTGATTCAAAAAATCAACCTCCCCTATATAAAAGACCCAAGATTTCAAGTCTTGTAGAGAAGAACCCCCCCATAAACTTAAAGTTTCTCAAAAAAGAAAACAAGAAGAGCAAGCTCTCCTAAGAAGAAATTTTCTTCAAGGTAAATAATAACAAGCGAGGTCATAACATCTCTTCAATTCTTGAGAGTTTAATCCTCACATCAAAAGAACTTAGTTCTTTTTCTAGATCACAGATCTACAAGGCAAATTCTTTCACAAAAAAGAAGAAGAAGAGATCACAGTATCTCTTCATAAAAAGAAGAACTCAGTTCTTAGAATTATGAGACAAAGTCTCTCATAAAGAAAAACAAAAGAGATCATAGCATCTCTTCATAAAAAAAAGAATTTAGTTCTTAGATCCATGAGACAAAGTCTCTTATAAACGAGAATTTAATTCTCAGAGCACAGAACTGACCAGAACTGCCAAAGAAGCATTTTAGCGCTCCAAGTCTGGCGCTAAGCGCACTACGTGCTCCTCATGAGTGCGCTATTTCAAAAGAAGCGCTTCAGCGCTCCAAGTCTGGTGCTCAGCGCCGAGCGCACCACGTGCTCCTCACATGGGCGCTATTTTAAAAAGAACGCTCTGCATTCATTGGTCGGCGCTCAGCGCCAAGTGCACCACGTGCCCCTCACGTGGGCGCTACTTAATAAAGAGCGCTCCGCACTCATTGGTTGGCCCCAAGCGCCATAATAAAGAGTGTCTAACACTCAGTAAAGGACAAAAAGAAAAAGGGGTGTCAGAATTCAAATCAATGCTCAGCATTGTTGATTAAAAAGGGTTGAGCCCGAACAAATATTCAACATTTAATTCAAAATGAGTGAACCAAGTTCAAACAAGTGTTAAACACTTTATTCAGAACAGAATGGACTGAGCCCAAGTTGGCCATGAATCCTTAGCTCAGACCAACCGAGCCCATGTGCTCACAATTTCCCTAATTGGTCTTTGTCCCAAATTAGATCTCTCAACCAACTTTGGTTTAAGGGTACATCTCTTCATACATCTGATACACGTCGCTGTAATTCTTCAGCGTCTTTAGAGAGATGGAGGGTCCCAATAACCAACAACTTTTGGTGCATCTCCAAACGGTTAAACCAAAACCACACAGACCATGATGTCTTTAAACCTGACTATGATGTCCCTAAACTAGACTATGATGTCTCTAAACTAGACTATGATGTCTTTAAACTCTATGGACTATGATGTCCTTAAACTTATGGACCGCAATGTCCCTTAACTAAAACGATCGAGTCCAAATACTCTCTCGTTGGATCTAAATGATCCCAAAACCTTGTTGAGTAGATCTTAGTCTAAAATTAGACTGACGTATCCTCAACAAACGTTTGATTTGACCTTAGTCTAAAATAAGACTAACGGTCCTTAAACCAACCCAAACCCAAATCTAAGAAAATACGGATTTGGACTAATCCATGACCTACGGGCGACAACATAAATTAGTCTTCGTATACAATCCACGGGCAACCAAAAATAAAACAAACACACACGACACGAAGTGACCATCTGGAGAAGGAGAAAGTGGTTACCGCTATACGGTGGCGTAATTAACTGCAGGGGCTTACGCCTGCAGTGAAGAGCGTTCCCACAATAAAAAACCCCTCGTACTCGAGGGGGAATCTGACGAAGTCTGCTACAATGGCCGCATTTGTCTAAACCTCCGATACACGGTGCCATAAATCAACTTGGCATCTTCGGAGAGGTGGACGGATAAAACCAAATAGTATCTTCCCCCCTGATTCAGGCAAGACGTTTGTCTTCCCGGTTTTCGGTGGAGAACAGATTCCGGCACGCCCGGTGGGACCTTTTCCTCTTTCCACTCCACACTTCTTGTGTCGTGTTCGTGAACGAATCGCGGTTTAATATGGTTGCCCCTGGATTCGAGGAACTAAGATTTGGTGTCTGGCTCCCGTGCGGAGAAAATGGCTTCTAACTGCACCAGCTGCAACAATAACTCCCACTCCGTCCTCGCCGGAGGAGTGACCTATGGGCCCCAAGCGGCCTCCATCTTCACCATGCCAGTGGAACAAGTGACTCAAGCCACCACTGAACTGTTCTTTGGGACCATGATCCCACCGACAAGCTTCAGCGTCCCAATGCCGTCACAGGAAGCTCCGAAGAAGTTGGTCTTCGATCGGCTTACAACTACCACGACCCCTCTCAACGGGCCGTCCAATTCCAAGTCTACCGCATCAGTCTTCGAAAGACTGAGCCTTATCTCCAGTGGGCCCGTAAAGAAGCCTGCAATACCCGAAGGAGTTATCCCGAAGTGGATAACCATTCCAGCTCCAGTAAACAAAGTCATCAGAGGGGCTTCTCCGGCTAAGGGGTCGGTCTTTGCAAGACTGGACATCTCAATTCCTGCTTTGGGTGAGGTCGTTATGAATGCTTCCCCTGCTAAAAAGTTGGTCTTTGCAAGATTGACCGTTCCTACTCAGCGGACGTCAGTCTTCGATAGGTTGGCACCAACAGCAACCCTTCACCAGAACAGGGGGTATGATGAAGCTACCCTCGTAACTGAGCCAGTACTATCTGCAAGGCATGCTCGACGTCGCCACTGGCACCGAGTGAGGAAAACTTAGGGCAGCTCTCCCTCTGGACTCACTCCACCAGCTCCTATGGTGGAAGTTGATGCTTCTGTTCCAACTGGGAACGACTTTGAGCCGTTTAGGAGGGTGCGCAAGAACTCACCAATTGCCGTACTTAAAAGGTCTCCTCCACCTGCTGAAGATGTCACAAAGGCGAAGTCGGAGCGGCCCCCTCAGCGGCTATCCTCCAAAATCCACAGGGTCTGGCGAAGGGTCCAAGACTCTGTAATTAAACAAGACTACTCCCGTCGACAGAAGAAAATGAAGGTTTGGCAAGAGGAGGACCATCCCGCCGCCATGCTATGGAAGGTGTCGTCTACATAGGTGTCTATTACATCCCCCTCAACTTCGACCGCCCATAAAAGGAGAAGGCCGGAGAAGATCCCCGTGTCTGCGACGAATCTCAAGGGCACTGAACTTAAACGCCCTAAGTCTGGGGGCATGGTAGTACACACCATCTACATGGCTTCCAGAAAGGAGGAAAGTCATGCCTCTACGGGTCATCGACCACTTACGCGATCTGTGACAAAGGCTCATGAGCAACAGTAAAAGCTCCAGGAGATGCTAACAAAGATGGTCGCACTCACTGGGTCGAAAGGAAGCCCGGAGACATCGTCGGAGCAGCGCCAGGAACAGGAAACCGACGCCGAGTTTCTCGGAAGAATGCTCGAGAAGAAAGACAAAGAGGCCGTAGAACAAGCGGCGAACATAAAACAAATGGCGCTCTTGTTCCAAGATATGGTCAGGATGATGATATAGCCGGATCCTCCAGTTGAAGGCCTTCCAATAATCCTTGAAGACAACAGAGGAGAGACATCAAACCCTCTTCCGGCCTTTTCAGCAGCAAAGGAGGAAACAATCTCGAAAGCTGCGCTCGATGATTATATAGCTCAACAGATACGAGCTCATCAAGCGAACGAAGCTGCTAGCCAAGTCGTCAGAATGGGGCGATCATACCCCAGCTGGTATGATCAAATCAAGTACCCGCCAGGATATACGATCCCCAAATTCCATGTGTATAAGGGGACATGCAATCCCCATCAACATGTTGCTCAATTCAGGGCTCTGTACGGCAATACTGGAGGTGACGATAAGCTATTTCTTCGCCAATTCGTCGGTAGCCTAGCGGAGATGGCTTTCGAATGGTATTCGGAACTTCCCAACGACTCCGTCAAAACATTCACGGAAATGGAGCTGTTATTCACCCAGCGTTTCGCAAGCGCCAGCGAACGCACCCCAATCACGGCGTTGATCAATGCCAGGGTGAAGCCAGGCGAAACATGGGTTCAGTATGCGATACGATGGCGGAACCTATAGTCGAAGTGTGAATAGCGCATAGAAGAGGCTCCTGCAGTGAGCATGTTTGTGGGAACCCTCGATCCGCAGACGACCATATCCCAATTCATGATGTTCTTCAAACCGACCACCTTCCAGGCCTTGATTATCAAGCTGGCCCAAATGGACCAGATGGGCCATAAGCCTTTCTCTTCAAAGATGGAGCCTCGGAATGAAAAGGGTAAAGGGAAAGCAACCTTCGTTGCCAACGCTCAACAACAACCGAGTGTCCCGAGACCGGTTGTTCGCCAAAGCAACAAGCGACGATCCCTCGATGAGAAGTTGAGACGTCCTTACTCGTTTCCCCGGGATAAAGTAAAGAGACTGTTCGAACTGGCAGTGCGCAACGGTCTCATCACTCCACCGGAGTCGAGACACCCGCTGCAACCGAATGACGTCAACAATCCCAATTACCGCCCCTACCACCAAATATTGGGTCATCTGATCGAATACTGCTACGTCTTCAAAAACTGGGTTGAAGACCAGTACCAACAAGGCAAGTTCGCGTTGTCCGAGAATTGGAAAGTAAATCCGCCACAACAGCACATTCCTTAAAAGGTAGACACGCCGGGGGCATCATTCTCATTCATAGAGGAAGCTCAATGGGAAGTAGTTCTTTCGGCAAAAACGAAAAGAATGCTGAAGGATCTTCAAGCATGCCCCGCAATCAGGTGGAAAAGCCCGCTAGATCCCAAGATCATTGAGGGAATGCTGAAACCGCGCCCGACACCGAGAGTTGGTAGCAATGGGCAAAATACCCAGGTCCAGCCGTCAAAGTCTTCGAAGAAGAAGAAGACCAAAAAGCCCGCGCAGTCTGACGACAAATGCACGGACCTGCAAAAGCATATTGACACGCTGGAGGAATACAATCAGAAGACGTGGACCCCAGTCACACTCCATGAGTTTCTCAACCTTATCCTTGAGAACAGAGGCAATGAAAATGACGAGGGAGATGACGCGTCAGAAGAACCCAAAGATTACGTGGCAAGTTGTCACATGATCTCTCACTTGTCAATAGATGATAAAAAAGCTCCTGATGCAGAGAAGCTGGGGGCTGAATCGACACCAAAATCCTTGGAACCGTCAGATGAGCTGATTGACGTGCTGTTAAACGAAGCCCGTTAGAAGAGTGAAGTTGATCGAGAACGCAAAATGGCCATATTCGAAAAAACCAGGCGTCGACGTCAAGTGGAAGAAGTCGCGGTAGGGATGGATCACAAAACACCCCAACCAAACCAAATCACACCCTAAATGGGTGTATCACACTTTATCGTTACGTATCCCGTCATGTAACAAATACACATGCATACAGGATGAACAACGGACAACAATATCCTCAAACTAGCAACGGACCAAAACATCTCTAAAACTACTATAAACCCCGGCTTCCCAAGGCCTACATGGCAAAAAAAAAACGGTACGTCCATAGGCAAGATGGGTACGGATGAAAACCCGAAAGGGCTCCGTGAGTAAAAACAACAGGGCTACCGGCGAGTTTGTGAAAACCCGAAAGGGCGTAGACTCGTTAAAAAATTTATGCACACTTGCAAGGTCCTCTCGACCTTGTGAGGAGAAAATACCTGCGTGAGATCCTTACGACTCACAAAGGAGCAACACACTTAGGGATCCCCACGATTCCTAAGGAGAAATTACACTTACGAGATCTTCATGACTCGTAAGGAGAACCCTCTTGTGAGACCCTCACGGCTCATAAGATTCAAAAGCCTTAAACTACAGGGATCTGAACCCGTTCTTTAGCCATCAATTTTCCCAGACTGCCCTACAAGCGGTTCAATATTGACCCTTGTATACAATCCACGGGCACAAATAATCATTTCCTTGCAGAGTCCCACCAACGACGAGCGATGCCCTCATTTGATGAACAAACACTTGTAGGTCCTCTTAATTTACAAGGATAAAACACTCTTGCAAGATCCTTACGACTTACAAGAGAACATACACTTAAGAATCCTCATGATTCTTAAGGAAAAAACGCACCTATGGGATCTTCACGACTCGTAGGAAGAAACACCTTTATGAGACCCTTACGGCGCATGAAGTCAAAAGCCTTAGTCGACAGGATCCTAACCGTGTTTGCTAAGCCACCTTTGTTCGAATCGACAAAGGCAAATGATGATTCGCTCCTGGAAATATCCCAGTTGTAGCGATGCCGATGCCTACATCGGTATCAAATTCTAAGTCCTTTCACGGCAAATGATGATTCGCTCCTAGCAATATTCCAGTCGCAGCAATACTGATGCTAAGATTGGCATCAGATTCCAAGTTCCATACTCGCAGCAAAAGTCAGCGAGCTATAAATGCATATGAAATAGCCGAAATGGTAGGGCAACTCGCAACCAAATCAGCAAGTAAAAGATATGCATACAAAAATAGCCGAAATGATTGGGCAACTCGCAATAAAAAGCAGTGAGTAAAAAGAAAAATAACCGAAATGATTGGGCAATCGCAACTTTCGCGATATAGAAAGCTGAAATGATAGCGCTGAAAGAAATAAAAAAAGAATGAAAGAATGAAACTTTTTTTCTGCAAGTAAGTCTATACTAATCCCTGTATACAATCCATGGGTATAAACAAAAAGGGGACCACATTTCCCTACCGGACCTTGTCAAAGGGAGAGTCAGATCTCGACGGTGACATCTGCATCCCAGAAGACCAACAACGGTGTTCCTCCTCATGCCAGCAAGGTACAGACGCGACATCACCAATCGGAGCCACGGAAGAGTCCCCAGTTCCAAGACGCTATGGTTCACAGACAACCTAGAGTCGAAACCCTGACACCGCAGAAAGTGGAGTACGTCAACCCTGACACCACAGAAAGTGGAGTACGTCACCCAATGACCCCGTCTCGGAAATAAGTCATCCAATGACCCCGTCGTGGAAATACGTCATCCGATGACCCCGTCGCGGAAATACGTCAGCAAATGATCCCGTCGTGGAAACACGTCAGCGAGTGACCCCGTCGTGGAAATATATCATCCAATGACCCCGTCGCAGAAATACATCAGCCAATGACCCCGTCGCGGAAATACGTCAGCCAATGACCCCGTCGAGGAAATACGTCAGCAAATGACCCCATCTCGGAAATACGCCATCCAATGACCCCGTCTCGGAAATACGTCATCCAATGACTCCGTCTCGGAAACAAGCCAGCCAACCTCCAGGGAAATCAGCATCCATGGCAAAGACGTCTCGATTCAGGGAAATCAGCGTCCTTGGCGAGAACCTCTCGATTTGTGTCGACCCGCAAGGAAATCAGTGTCTTTGCAGGAAACTCTCGATTCATCTCGACCTCAGGGAAATCAGTGTCCTTGGCAAGACCTCTCGATTTAGGGAAATCAGCGTCCTTGGTGAGAACCTCTCGATTCGCGTTGACCCGCAAGGAAATCAGTGTCTTTGCAGGAATTTCTCGATTCGTCTCGATCCCAGGGAAATCAGTGTCCTTGGCAAGACCTCTCGATTCAGGGAAATCAGCATCCTTGGTGAGAACCTATCGATTCGCGTCGACCCGCAAGGAAATCAGTGTCTTTGCAGGAATCTCTCGATTCGTCTTGACCTCAGGGAAATCAGCGTCCTTAGCAAGACCTCTCGATTCAGGGAAATCGGCGTCCTTAGCGAGAACCTCTCGATTCATGTCGACCCGCAAGGAAATCAGTGTCTTTGCAGGAATCTATCGATTCGTCTCGACCTCAGGGAAATCAGTGTCCTTGCCAAAACCTCTCGATTCAGGGAAATCAGCGTCCTTGGCGAGAACCTCTCGATTCGTGTCGACCCGCAAGGAAATCAGTATCTTTGCAGGAATCTCTCGATTCGTCTCGACCTCAGGGAAATCAGTGTCCTTGGCAAGACCTCTCAATTCAGAGAAATCAACGTCCTTGGCTAGAACCTCTCGATTCACGTCGACCCACAAGGAAATCAGTGTCTTTGCAGGAATCTCTCAATTCGTCTCGACCCCAAGGAAATCAGTGTCCTTGGCAAAACCTCTAGATTCAGAGAAATCGGCGTCCTTGGCGAGAACCTCGATTTGCGCCGACCCGCAAGGAAATCAGTGTCTTTGCAGGAATCTCGCGATTCGTCTCGACCCTAAGGAAATCAGTGTCCTTGGCAAAAACCTCTCGATTCAGGGAAATCAGCGTCCTTGGCGAGAACTCCTCAATTCGTTGCGACTCGTAAGGAAGTCAGTATATTTGTGAGAATCTCTCGATTCATCTCAACTTGCGGGGAAATTAGTGTCCCTGCCCATAAAGAAAATTCTCTTGTGGGATCCTTACGATTCCCAAGAGAAAACACACTTAGGAGTCCTCACGACTCCTAAGGAGAAAAGGCATCTACGGGATCCTCTTGACTCGTAGGGAGAAAAGTCTTTATGAGACCCTCATGGCTCATAAAGTTGAAAAGTCTTAGGTGGCAGATCCTAATCTTGTCTCCTAAGCCATCACTGGCCTGTAAGGAGGTCAAGATGGACTATCTATGGGCCACAATCTCCGAAGTCGAAAATCGAAGAGGAGGGAAACAGCCAGTTACGAGTCCTTTCGACTTGTAAGGGAGAAAATTCTCTTGTGAGATCCTTACGACTCTCAAGAGAAAACGCACTTAGGCATCTGTCACGTCCCGAAAGTACCGAACGTGACCGGCACTTAGATTACGAAGCGTCTAGAGGCGCAACGTAACCTAAGTAAGCCGAAGCCCAGAAATCTAAACCATAAAAAGAAGAAGTAAAGGAAAACATGTAGAAAACAAGTTTAAAAGCAACATCCAATTTTCTCAAAAATTTTGGCAGAGTCTCCTTTGTAAAAACTGGCCCCAAACGGGTACAAACAAGAATAATATATATACAAACAATAAAAAGCATCCCCAAATGGGAGCTAGCTCTACGCCAAAAGGCGGAAACAACCACACCAATGCACAATAGTATACAACGCCAAAGGGCGAGGCTCAAAACTTAAAAGAAAACAAATCCACCAGATACCATAATAATACAAGCGCGACTCTAAGGTCGAAATAAATAACTGGTCCAGTAAACTATCAAGTAATACAAGTTTGGTTGATGGATCTTACTAGATACAAATGAAATAATTAAAAGTACAACGGCGGTCCAGATACAAGTGAACCAACCTACCGTGCAAATCATCCTGAATGAAATGATGTGCCAGCAAGCTGCCAAGGAAACCTATACATCGAACCTGTAATAAAATTTGGCACAACGGGGGTGAGTTGCCAACTCGTGAGTAGAGGACATCTAAGAAAAGAAATCGAATGCACGACACTGTCCTAGGTCATATAATATACTAATATACTACTAGTCATCAAGTAAAGACAGGGTAATAAACTACGTGGAAGTGCAAATGCTCCGTGCTCGTGTCAGTGTCTCAAATAATAATATGTCATGTGAATGAGTATGCATGCACCATGAATGTAAAACAATCAGTCCTGAAATCTGGATATATCTGTATAAGAAATCTTTAACTTTTATCATGGTAATTTGTATAGAAATCTGAATATCATCGATGAAATCCATGGAAATCCGTGTCAAGCATCGACACAAAACATGTAAATCACAAGTCTCAATACCTCATAGTCTCAATATCTCGGGCTCCGTCAGTCCGGATCGGCCCATATCATCAAATCTTACGACAACGGTCGGTATCCTCCGGATATCCGCCGCGCCAGACATCACCGGTAGGTAGCCTTCCCCTTCCAGGCTCATCGTCTATAACTCGATCTTCTTGCCCCGGGGTACCATACCGGGCCCACCATGTACCCGAGACGGTTCATCCACTCCTCGAATCGGGTCTCGAAATCCAACAGAAAACATGAAATCTCATGGTGGACGACACATACATCACGAGAAAACCGCAACTTATATTTTAAAAAGAGAAGAGGAGAGAGAGAAGTTTTTATATATATTCTTGCAGTTTTCCCCAAAAATCCAGAAATCTCATAGAAATCCAAAATCCCAATATCATGAGTAAGCAAATAATAAGTTTCGGCATAATCCCCACAATACTGCATGATAACATGAAAATGTGAATGCATGGCATGTCTAAGTAATAAATGCAATGTCTAGACTAACATCTGAGCGTAATCACAATATTATATTGATCAAGTCTCTAGCTGATTCTATCAATAAAAGATAATATATTCTAAAGTGTACGTGACATAGCAATTAGCGATGATGATGTGTGTGAGCCGGCAATAAGTGTGCGTGGAATATGCGCATCATCGGTAATGGTGCTGGTGTCCTAACAGGCAGAGTTTCATAATGATTAGAGAAACATATGTATGAACATGCAACATGATGATTACGGTCTGAATGTAAAGGCAGATGTGTATAACCACTCATTTGTAATATACATGTCTAACTACAATTATATAACTCGAGCCTAAACTAGTATCTATCTAACCTCCTAAGGAACTAAACCTAAAACTAGTCGATAAGAAATAAGAGTCCACCTAAGTTCTGAGTCCATATCTCTAATAGTCGGTGATCCAGCCTCAATAGTGTCACGTACGTAGTACGGCTTTCTCAAATCAAGAGTGCGTATCAATCATCACATCTATGCCTCGTACGGTAACATCCATCGTCCGGCATCCCAATATCGGGGTACGGGTCAAGTATCACCTACGTGTCTCATCATTCGTATAATATCATCATCAAATCATGTCATGATCAAGGTACTGTACTGTAATTGCATACATCGATCATATATCATTGCCAGCATAAATATACATCGTTAATTTATCCTCAGAAATATCATGTCACATGTATCATATTCTGATTAAGTCACACTTATATCATATCGTAATCAAGTCACACCTATATGATATCGTAATCAAGTCACACCTATATGATATCGTAATCAAGTCACACATATATCATATCGTAATTTCAGGCACAGGTTACGGTCCGGATTCTATTTTAGAGTCCCATGTACCTCAATATCATCACCACCCATTTTTATTTATGTATACCTATTCATTATCTCATTTTCTAATGATCCGCTACATCATAACACGACCGTATAGCCAAGAATCACGGCATCAAGCCCAGTTATATTGTTTCATCCCCGTGTATCATATCACATCCTTGTATCACATATACATGTTGTGTATATATATATATATATATATACCTACACCTAGTCCTATATATATATACATACACGTATACACCATGTCGAGTTCTGTGCGTGTGCGTGTGTGTATCTACCTGAAACCTACGAATCTCCTCCAAGATATTCATCCTCGGGTAAGGTCTTTCTAAATCAATCTAGTCCAACCTAAGGTCATTACTAGGGTCCTACTCACCGAAATTCTAAGGTCACGTCTGGCTTCCTAATGACAATAAGTAATATACCTATTCTATGTTTGCGGGGGTGCTAAACGCTATCCACCCGACTTCCCCCGTAGAAATACATCTACTCACCTGGTCCATGTCTGCCGAAGACGGTGTCGCCATCTCTTCTTCATCGTCCGAAATCCACGTGAGGGGTACCTATATGCAAACACATATAATATCGTAAACTGAATCACGGACAGAACCGAAACGACGCACGAAACGTGCATAGGTTAAAACCTATGACCCGCTCATGGAAAAGAACCAAATATCGCTCGATATCGGCGTACAAATGCCGATTGATCGAGATAAAACACCAACAAATAACTCATAGTTTTAAAACTCATTACTTATAATATAAAACATGATTTAATTCATCGAAACCCTAAAATCGATCAAATCGTCCGATTTCGTAAAAAACCTGAAAACGCCAATTTACCGTTTTACTTCAAAACTCGATGTTTAAATAAAACTAATGGTCATAATACTCTTTAAATAGCATAACTAGACTATATAAACCATTACTATATTTTTAACACCCTAATTTGTATTAAATTGAAATTCTAGTTTGCAAACTTACCCGATTTCGATACTTTTAAGCAAAATTTCACAATTTTACTTCTAGACTTGGTTTTGCATGAATTAACTTATTAAACTACAATTAATTATGATAGTAATATAATGAAACCATAAATTAGATTTTAAATCTCATTCATTTAAGAATTTCTAAAATCTAGTTAGCAAGATAGCATTTTTCTTACAATTTCGCAATTATAAATAAAAACTAGTAACCAAATTAAGTTTTTCATTCCACTAACAAGTTAATATCCTCAATAAAACCACAATCTAGTGTTACAAATATTAATTGGAATTTTATCTCACCAACATATACAATATATAGAAATCTAGTTTGCAAAATTGTTTAATTTAAACAATTTTGGATAAACAATTTACAATATATCAACCATACAAGATTTCCCAATTCAAAAAATGTTAAACTAGTTATAATAACCCTACTTAATTAATAGAAACCATAACTTGATTTTATAAACCCTAACTTGAAATTTGAAACTTGTAAATAGAATTAATTAATTAAATCTAAATATGCTAGAATGAAACATTTAATAACAATAAATCATAAGAATAAAATTTATAACTCCACAACATGAAATCCAAACATGAAAATATGCCTCCAAAATAATGCATTTCCATCTCCAAGATCCATGCTAAATAGGTCAAAGAATATTGGGTAAAGGTTGGACATGAATTTTGAGGTTTATTTTGGAATTTTTGATGAAATTTTGATGATTTTTGTAACAAAATCAAGTGGAGAAAAATGGGGGGCTGCCATGGGGAAGTGGCCAGCCATGTTACGGAGGAAAGGAAGAGAAAGAAAAGAGTGAAGAATGATGTAGAAACTTCTCCCAAAACAACACATCCTTTATGTCTTTTCATTAAATTCTTTATTTAATAATTTTCTTCTTATAAAAATTGATCCTAGAAAAGTCTAGAATCATGAAAATATTTGAGAAAGAATTTTGCATAAAAACACTTGATTCTAACATGGCATGGCTCATTTTATAAAATTAACCCATTTCAAATTTGTAATTTACACCAATTTAATGTAAAAATAAAGCTTATGTAAAATTTTAAAATAATTAATTAAGGAAAAATATTTAATTAAACTAAAAATTTATAAGTGACTAAATAAACACCATTTACTAGTAATTACATAATTAAAATATGTCTTTTTAAAATTTATAATGAAAAATAATTACGGTTTAGTTTTACGAAAATATGTTTTACTTTACCGAAAATCATAAAATTCCCTTAAAGAATTTTATTTATTTATTTATTTATTTTTAAAACGTTACAATCTTCCCCCCTTTAAGAAATTCGATCCCCAAATTTAAATTAAAACTCCCCCTCCAATTTCTAAAACATTTAGCAAAACACTCAAATCGTCGGGGCTCCGAAATCATCAATACATAAAACACATTTTTAGCGCGATGCATGTGCACGAAAAAAAACAAGTACATAACTCAAAATCAAAACTCCGTCAAACATAACGCAATCATCGGAGTTATCGTGAAAATAGAATATCCAAGCCCAATACGAAAACCAACACAATATACATCAAATCTATAACTTATATATAGTGCGCATCGTAGTAAAATCGTCTAAACATCTTAATAAAGAAGCATGCAAAAACCCTCTTGAAAATCGCCGTGCGATGCACGTGTCACGGCATAAGTAGCGGACGTTTATTTTAAAAAAATAGCTATATATATATATTTTATTTAACATACACGTCCCGCCTGGTTACCAAATCAATAGTAATGATTATAAAAACATACTGCTTAAACTGAAATCAATCCCAATCATATCATAAAAATATCATGTGCGTCCGGTGCGCACTGAAATCGAAACCAAATACAGATACCACGAATACACACAAAAACAAAACTAAGTGCAACAGGTGTGCACCAAAAACATCTGTCAAGTGCAACGGGCGTGCACGACTCTAATATCAGGTGCATCTGATCTGCACAAAACCCCGATTTAGTGCATCTGGTGTGTCCAAAATCGCATCAAGTGCGCCAAGTGTGCGCAAGAATCTCGATCAGGTGCACATGGTGCACAAAAACATATACCGAATATCAAAATCGAAATCACAATACGAAAATGCATGAAAACTAGGTCGAAGCATATATCAAAATCATGTGTAACCCATATGCACGAAATCAAATCAGTATCTCAAAATGTATAAAACCAAATCAACTGCACTGGGTGTGTACAAAACAACATCAATACAACTGATATATATGAAACACAAATAGAATGTAATGAATGTACACATAAGAAATACCAATCGTAGAACAAAACCCTCAAAATACCAAAATCCAAACAACGGAAATATGAAATTCAAATCACCAAATCACAATCGTAAACACTATCGTCAATGTGCGCCTCTTTCCTCAGATGTCGACTGCTTCGAACTCGTCTCTTCATAGGTGTGCTTACTGCGCTACCAACGGCGATACTCATATCTAGAGTCTCCCACGTAATCTATCCCTTCACCTGATATCCGAACTACATTAAACTTTTCGATCGATTCATCAAAATCCCATAATTTCCCGAGATCTCAACACTCAAGTACAGTTTAAAAATATCCAGTACATACTCCAGCATCTGCGGACCAGCCGTAGAAGGGCAAACCCAAGCCTCACTAATGGCACCGCAGAACTGCCGTAAACCCTAAGGTTCAAGGGCGTTCTCGTGGTCATTATGTCGAGTTAGGGTTTCATTCTTCTAGAGGGTCCATAGAAATACCTGCATGTTCTTCCGAATACCTTAAACTTGGGAAAATGGGTTTCTGACAATCTTTCGAATCCTTTAACTTCGTCTGGACGGCATGTGAATACCCTTCGTCCGCACGCTAATCAATACTTCAATACTCAAGAATAAACGATACCTTAATGGTTATCGCATTCGAGCCGCAGCTCCCTCTGCCAGTGCGCCCATGGTAACAGAAACCACCATCCGATATCGACGAAGATAGATCAAAGGAACGAATGAAATGCGGTGCAAAGAAATGTACATCCTAAGGCTACTTAAGAAGAGTAGCGTATCGTAAGTATGCCGCGGATCATACCCACGGTACGTCACTCTACCTAAGTCGCCTACTCCATCAACCAAGGGTCACCCTAGACATATACAAAGGTTGAACCTAGCGCTCTGATACCAACTTTGTCACGTCCCGAAAGTACCGAACGTGACCGGCACTTAGATTACGAAGCGTCTAGAGGCGCAACGTAACCTAAGTAAGCCGAAGCCCAGAAATCTAAACCATAAAAAGAAGAAGAAGTAAATGAAAACATGTAGAAAACAAGTTTAAAAGCAACATCCAATTTTCTCAAAAATTTCGGCAGAGTCTCCTTTGTAAAAACTGGCCCCAAACGGGTACAAACAAGAATAATATATATACAAACAATAAAAAGCATCCCCAAACGGGAGCTAGCTCTACGCCAAAAGGCGGAAACAACCACACCAATGCACAATAGTATACAACGCCAAAGGGCGAGGCTCAAAACTTAAAAGAAAACAAATCCACCAGATACCATAATAATACAAGCGCGACTCTAAGGTCGAAATAAATAACTGGTCTAGTAAACTATCAAGTAATACAAGTTTGGTTGATGGAGCTTATTAGATACAAATGAAATAATTAAAAGTACAACGGCGGTCCAGATACAAGTGAACCAACCTACCATGCAAATCACCCTGAATGAAATGATGTGCCAGCAAGCTGCCAAGGAAACCTGTACATCGAACCTGTAATAAAATTTGGCACAACGGGGGTGAGTTGCCAACTCGTGAGTAGAGGACATCTATGAAAAGAAATCGAATGCACGACGCTGTCCTAGGTCATATAATATACAAATATACTACTAGTCATTAAGTAAAGACAGGGTAATAAACTACGTGGAAGTGAAAATGCTCCGTGCTCGTGTCAGTGTCTCAAATAATAATATGTCATGTGAATGAGTATGCATGCACCATGAATGTAAAACAATCAGTCCTAAAATCTGGATATATCTGTATAAGAAATATTTAACTTTTATCATGGTAATTTGTATAGAAATCTGAATATCATCGATGAAATCCATGGAAATCCGTGTCAAGCATTGACACAAAACATGTAAATCACAAGTCTCAATACCTCACAGTCTCAATATCTCGGGCTCCGTCAGTCCGGATCGGCCCATATCATCAAATCTCACGACAACGGTCGGTATCCTCCGGATATCCGCCGCGCCAGACATCACCGGTAGGTAGCCTTCCCCTGCCAGGCTCATCGTCTACAACTCGATCTTCTTGCCCCGGGGTACCATACCGGGCCCACCATGTACCCGGGACGGTTCATCCACTCCTCGAATCGGGTCTCGAAATCCAACAGAAAACATGAAATCTCATGGTGGACGACACATACATCACGAGAAAACCGCAACTTATATTTTAAAAAGAGAAGAGAAGATAGAGAAGTTTTTATATATATTCTTGTAGTTTTCCCCAAAAATCCAGAAATCTCATAGAAATCCAAACTCCCAATATCATGAGTAAGCAAATGATAAGTTTCGGCATAATCCCCACAATACTGCATGATAACATGAAAATCTGAATGCATGGCATGTCTAAGTAATAAATGCAATGTCTAAACTAACATCTGAGAGTAATCACAATATTATATTGATCAAGTCTCTAGCTGATTCTATCAATAAAAGATAATATATTCTAAAGTGTACGTGACATAGCAATTACCGATGATGATGTGTGTGAGCCGGCAATAAGTGTGCGTGGAATATGCGCATCATCGGTAATGGTGCTGGTGTCCTAACAGGCAGAGTTTCATACTGATTAGAGAAACATATGTATGAACATGCAACATGATGATTACGGTCTGAATGTAAAGACAGATGTGTATAACCACTCATTTGTAATATACATGTCTAATTACAACTATATAACTCGAGCCTAAACTAGTATCTATCTAACCTCCTAAGGAACTAAACCTAAGAAACTAGTCGATAAGAGATAAGAGTCCACCTAAGTTCTGAGTCCATATCTCTAATAGTCGGCGATCCAGCCTCAATAGCGTCACGTACGTAGTACGGCTTTCTCAAATCAAGAGTGCAGATCAATCATCACATCTATGCCTCGTACGGTAAAATCCATCGTACGACATCCCAATATCGGGGTACGGGTCAAGTATCACCTACGTGTCTCATTATTCGTATAATATCATCATCAAATCATGTCATGATCAAGGTACTGTACTGTAATTGCATACATTGATCATATATCATTGCCAGCATAAATATACATCGTTAATTTATCCTCAGAAATATCATGTCACATGTATCATATCGTGATCAAGTCACACCTATATCATATCGTAATCATGTCACACCGATATGATATCGTAATCAAGTCACACATATATCATATCGTAATTTCAGGCACAGGTTACGGTCCGGATTCTATTTTAGAGTCCCATGTACCTCAATATCATCACCACCCATTTTTATTATGTATACCTATTCATTATCTCATTTTATAATGATCCGCTACATCATAACACGACCGTATAGCCAAGAATCACGGCATCAAGCCCAGTTATATTGTTTCATCCCCGTGTATCATATCACATCCTTGTATCACATATACGTGTTGTGTATATATATATATACCTACACCTAGTCCTATATATATATACATACACGTATACACCATGTCGAGTTCTGTGTGTGTGCGTGTGTGTATCTACCTGAAACCTACGAATCTCCTCGAAGATATTCATCCTCGGGTAAGGTCTTTCTAAATCAATCTAGTCCAACCTAAGGTCATTACTAGGGTCCTACTCACCGAAATTCTAAGGTCACATCTGGCTTTCTAATGACAATAAGTAATATACTTATTCTACGTTTGCGGGGGTGCTAAACGCCATCCACCTGACTTCCCCCGTAGATATACTACTACTCACCTGGTCCATGTCTGCCGAAGACGGTGTCGCCATTCTCTTTTTCATCGTCCGAAATCCACGTGAGGGGTACCTATATGCAAAAACATATAATATCGTAAACTGAATCACGGACAGAACCGAAACGACGCACGAAACGCTCATAGGTTAAAACCTATGACCCGCTCATGCAAAAGAACCAAATATCGCTCGATATCGGTGTACAAACGCCGATTGATCGAGATAAAACACCAACAAACAACTCATAGTTTTAAAACTCATTACTTATAATATAAAACATGATTTAATTCATCGAAACCCTAAAATCGATCAAATCGTTCGATTTCGTAAAAAACCTGAAAACGCCAATTTACCGTTTTACTTCAAAACTCGATGTTTAAATGAAACTAATGGTCATAATACTCCTTAAATAGCATAACTAGACTATATAAACCATTACAATATTTTTAACACCCTAATTTGTATTAAATTGAAATTCTAGTTTGCAAACTTGCCCGATTTCGATACTTTTAAGCAAAATTTCACAATTTTACTTCTAGACTTGATTTTGAATGAATTAACTTATTAAACTATAATTAATGATGATAGTAATATAATGAAACCATAAATTAGATTTTTAATCTCATTCATTTAAGAATTTCTAAAATCTACTTAGCAAGATAGCATTTTTCTCACAATTTCTCAATTATAAATAAAAACTAGTAACCAAATTAAGTTTTTCATTCCACTAACAAATTAATATCCTCATTAAAACCACAATCTATTGTTACAAATATTAATTGGAATTTTATCTCACCAACATATACAATATATAGAAATCTAGTTTGCAAAATTGTTTAATTTAAACAATTTTGGATAAACAATTTACAATATATCAACCATACAAGATTTCCCAATTCAAAAAATGTTAAACTAGTTATAATAACCCTACTTAATTAATAGAAACCATAACTTGATTTTATAAACCTTAAGTTGAAATTTGAAACTTGTAAATAGAATTAATTAATTAAATCTAAATATGCTAGAATGAAACATTTAATAACAATAAATCATAAGAATAAAATTTATAGCTCCAAAACATGAAATCCAAACATGAAAATATGCCTCCAAAATAATGCATTTCCATCTCCAAGATCCATGCTAAATAGGTCAAAGAATATTGGGTAAAGGTTGGATATGAATTTTGAGGTTTATTTTGGAATTTTTGATGAATTTTTGATGATTTTTGTAACAAAATCAAGTGGAGAAAAATGGGGGGCTGCCATGGGGAAGTGGCCAGCCATGTTACGGAGGAAAGGGAGAGAAAGAAAAGAGTGAAGAATGATGTAGAAACTTCTCCCAAAACAACACATCCTTTATGTCTTTTCATTAAATTCTTTATTTAATAATTTTCTTCTTATAAAAATTGATCCTAGAAAAGTCTAGAATCATGAAAATATTTGAGAAAGAATTTTGCATAAAAACACTTGATTCTAACATGGCATGGCTCATTTTATAAAATTAACCCATTTCAAATTTGTAATTTACACCAATTTAATGTAAAAATAAAGCTTATGTAAAATTTTAAAATAATTAATTAAGGAAAAATATTTAATTAAACTAAAAATTTATATGTGACTAAATAAACACCATTTACTAGTAATTACATAATTAAAATAGGACTTTTTAAAATTTATAATGAAAAATAATTACGGTTTAGTTTTACGAAAATATGTTTTACTTTACCGAAAATCATAAAATTCCCTTAAAGAATTTTATTTATTTATTTATTTATTTTTAAAACGTTACAGCATCCTTACGATTACTGAAGAGGAAAAACACCTACGAGATCCTCTCGACTCGTAGGGAGAAAATTCTTTATGAGACCCTCACGGCTCATAAAGTTGAAAAGTCTTAGGCGGCAGAACTGAACCTGTTTCCTAAGCCATCGCTACCCCACAAGGAGGACAAGATGGACTGTTATCTACCATCTATGGGCCGCATTTGCCAATGAAACAAAGAATCTACTTACGAGTCTTCATGATTCATAAGGAAAAATACCTGAGTGAGATTCTCACGACTCACGGAGGCGATGGACACTTAGAAATCCTCACGATCTCTGGGGAGAATTAGCACTTATGAGATCCTATCGACTCGTAGGGAGAAATAATCTTCTTGAAACCTTTACAGCTCATGAAGATGAAAGAAGTCTTAGGCTACAAGGACTCTAAACTTGTCTCCTAAGCCCTCAATTTTATGGCCATGCATGACTCTGCACTACTTCACCCACGTATATACTTACGTGGGCAAAGTAGTGGGGGGCATTTGTTCCCGCCAAAATCTCCGGCCAAGAGCTATTTATTCCTGTTTACACTGGTTTAAGTTTCATTTACAGATATGTGTGAAATCGGGCTCATTCATATATGCACATGCACACATCAGAGAAAGAACAGGTGTTAGAAAGGGAGCACTTGACGGTCGACGACAAAAAGAAAACATTTATTGAACATTTTATTCTACAGGAAATAGATCACCAAACATAGGATCGAAAGTACAGAGATTCACAAAACTATTGATAAAATTATCTAACGCCCTCTCTGCCTTCTCCACTATGTCAAAGCGGCAATCTTCACGAACAGTCGCTTCCCATCGGTCAGCACCGTGCCCATCAGCGAAGGCAGACATGACGACCCGCTGAGCCCGTATCTGGCTTAGCAGCTGAACAGAGCGATCCCTCAGAGCTGTGGTAATCAAAAGTGCCTCGTGAAAGAACTCGATCCTATCCTCTGCGGCATCGAGCATTGCCGGAGTCATTTCCGCTGGATGAGGAGGGATGTCATCGAGCACGGACAAGAAGACCATCCGAACCCAAATGGAGCCGATGGGGAGAGGAGATCCTCTACGAGTCAAAAGCTCGTACAGCACTGTATCGCATTGGTCATCAGTAAGAGCAGGGTTCACCAAGCGTGTAGCAAAACGAGAAACGATTTCCTCAATAGGCACCTTCCATGGCTGTGGCGAGCATGTGGGCGATTACAAGCCATAGCTCTTCTCTGTCAAAATGATTCTCTAAAAAGTAAGAGAGAAGAGAAGCATTGCTTCAGATTATGAAGGGAGACATTTAAGTCTAGGCACAGAAAATGCTGTGCATGATGGAACTATTTCCAAGAACTGGGAAAAAGAAGTTTGACTCAGGACAAGCGGAGAATGAAGGTGAAAAGACACCTTCAGTAATGAGGCAGCGCCTCATAAGAGCGCTCGCGCTAAGAGTCAAAGACTCTGAGGCAGCGCTCACGTGCAAAGCACGAGAGCGCTAGCGCTAAAGACTCCGAGGCATCACCTCACGTGCAAAGCACGAGAGCGCTCGCGCCAAGAGCGCCAGCGCTAAGAGTCAAAGACTCTGAGGTAACGCTTCACGTGCAAGATACGAGAGCGCTAGCGCCAAGAGTCAAAGACTCTGAGGCAGTACTTCACGTGCAAAGCACGAGAGCGCCAAGCGCTAGAACTAAATGTTCTCCACCATTGGATCAAAGATCCAACTGAGATGAATAAATCATCAAATTACAGAATAAAATTCTGTAGAGAAAATACTCGTCAAATCTTTCCAAACAAGAAAGATTGTGCTCTATAAATCAGAGCACCGTTGGATCAAAGATCCAATGGTGATTGAAAATCACCAAGATACAGAATAAGCTCTGTATGGGAAAATATTTTCCCAATATTGTTAAAAACAAAAAGATTGTCTTCTGTAAAACAGAAGCTCTTGGATCAAAAATCCAACGGTGGGAAACATTTCCCAAATCAATCAGAAATCTCTCAATGAGAGATTTCCCTAACTGATTCAACAAATCAGCCTCCCCTATATAAAGGACCTAAGACTTCAAGTCTTGTAGAGAAGAACCCCCCCATAAATTTCAAGTTTCTCAAAAAAGGAAAACAAGAAGAGCAAGCTCTCCTAAGAAGAAATTTTCTTCAAGGTAAATAATAAGAAGCGAGATCATGACATCTCTTCAATTCTTGAGAGTTTAATTCTCACATCAAAAGAACTTAGTTCTTTTTCTAGATCACAGATCTACAAGACAAAGTCTTTCACAAAAAAAAAAGATCATAGCATCTCTTCATAAAAAGAAGAACTTAGTTCTCAAATCCATGAGACAAAGTCTCTCATAAAGAAAAACAAAAGAGATCATAGCATTTCTTCATAAAAAGAAAAACTTAGTTCTTAGATCTATGAGACAAAGTCTCTTATAAACGAGAATTTAATTCTTAGAGCACATAACTGATCAGAACTGCCAAAGAAGCGCTTCAGCGCTCCAAGTCTGACGCTCAGCGCTAAGCGCACTATGTGCTTCTCACGTGTGCGCTATTTCAAAAGAAGTGCTTCAGCGCTCCAAATCTGGCGCTCAGCGCCAAGCGCACCACGTGCTCCTCACGTGTGCATAATTTCAAAAGAAGCGCTTCAGCGCTCCAAGTCTAGTGCTCAGCGCCGAGTGCACCACATGCTCCTCACGTGGGCGCTATTTTATAAAGAACGCTCTGCACTCATTGGTCGACGCTCAGCGCCAAGTGCACCACGTGCCCCTCACGTGGGCGCTACTTAATAAGGAACGCTCCACACTCATTGGTTGGCGCCAAGCGCCATAATAAAGAGTATCTAACACCCAGTAAAGGACAAAAAGAAAAAGGGGTGTCAGAATCCAAATCAATACTCAGCATTGTTGATTAAAAGGGGCTGAGCCCAAACAAATGTTCAACATTTAATTCAAAATGAGTGGACCAAGTCCAAACAAGTGTTAAACACTTTATTCAGAACAGAATGGACTGATCCCAAGTTGTCCATGAATCCTTAGCTCAGACCAACCGAGCCCATGTGCTCACAATTTCCCTAATTGGTCTTAGTCCGAAATTAGATCTCTCAACCAACTTTGGTTCAAGTGTATATCTCTTCATACCTCTGATACACGTCGCTGTAATTCTTCAGCGTTTTCAGAGAGATGGAGGGTCCTAATAACCAACAACTTTTGGTGCATCCCCAAATGGTTAAACCAAAACCACACAGACCATGATGTATTTAAACCAGACTATGATGTCCCTAAACTAGACTATGATGTCTTTAAACTAGACTATGATGTCTTTAAACTCCATGGACTATGATGTCCTTAAACTTATGGACCGCAATGTCCCTGAACTAAAACGATAGAGTCCAAATACTCTCTCGTTGGATCTAAATGATCCCAAAACCTTGCCGAGTAGATCTTAGTCTAAAATTAGACTAACGTATCCTCAACAAACGTTTGATTTGACCTTAGTCTAAAATAAGACTAACGGTCCTTAAACCAACCCAAATCCAAATCTAAGAAAACCTGGATTTGGACCAATCCACGCCCTACGGGCGACAGTATAAATTAGTCTCCGTATACAATCCATGGGTAACCAAAAATAAAACAAACACACACGATACGAAGTGACCATATGGAGAAGGAGAAAGTGGTTACCGCTATGCAGTAGCATAATTAACTGCAGAGGCTTGCGCCTGCAGGAAAGAGCATCCCCACAATCAAAAACCCCTCGTACACGAGGGGGAATCTGATGAAGTCTGCTACAATGGCCGCATCTGTCTAAACCTCCGATACACGGTGCCATAAATCAACTCGGCATCTTCGGAGAGGTGGACGGATAAAACCAAATAGCATCTACCCCCCTGATTCAGGCAAGACATTTGTCTTCCCGGTTTTCGGCAGAGAACAGATTCCGGCACGCCCGATGGGACCTTTTTCTCTTTCCACTCCACACTTCGTGTGTCGTGTTCGCGATTGAATCACGGTTTAATATGGTTGCCCCTGGATTCGAGGAACTAAGATTTGGTGTCTGGCTCCCGTGCGAAGAAAATGGCTTCCAACTACACCAGCTGCAACAACAACTCCCACTCCGTCCTCGCCGGAGGAGTGACCTATAGGCCCCAAGCGGCCTCCATCTTCACCATGCCAGTAGAACAAGTGACTCAGGCCACCACTGAACTGTTCTTTGGGACCATGATCCTACCGACAAGCTTCAGCGTCCCAATGCCGTCACAGGAAGCTCCGAAGAAGTCGGTCTTCGATCGGCTTACAACTACCACGACCCCTCTCATCGGGCCGTCTAATTCCAATTCTACTGCATCAGTCTTCAACAGATTGAGCCTAAGCTCCAGTGGGTCCGTAAAGAAGCCTGCAATACCCGAAGGGGTTATCCCGAAGTGGATAACCATTCCAGCTCCAGTAAACAAAGTCATCAGAGGGGCTTCTCCGGCTAAGGGGTCGGTCTTTGCAAGACTGAACATCTCAATTCCTGCTTTGGGTGAGGTCGTTACGAATGCTTCCCCTGCCAAAAAGTCGGTCTTTACAAGATTGACCGTTCCCACTCAGCGGACGTCAGTCTTCGATAGGTTGGCACCAACAGCAACCCTTCACCAGAATAGGGGGTATGATGAAGCCATCCCCCGTAACTGAGCCAGTCCCATCTGTAAGGCATGCTCGATGTCGCCACTGGTGCTGAGTGAGGAAAACTGGGGGCAGCTCTCCCTCTGGACCCACTCCACCAGCTCCTATGATGGAAGTTGATGCTGCTATTCCAACTGGGAACAACTTTGAGCCGCTCAGGAGGGTGCGTAAGAACACTCCAATTGCCGTACTTAAAAGGTCTCCTCCACCTGCTGAAGATGTCACAAAGGCAAAGTCGGAGCAGCCTCCTCAGCGGCTATCCTCCAAAATCCACAGGGTTTGGCGAAGGGTCCAAGACTCTGTAATTAACCACGACTACTCCCGCCGACAGAAGAAAATGAAGGTTTGGCCAGAGGAGGACCATCCCGCCGCCATGCTACGGAAGGTGTCGTCTACAGAGGTGCCTATTACAGCCCCCTCAACTTCGACCGCCCATAAAAGGAGAAGGCCGGAGAAGATCCCCGTGTTTGCGACTAATCTTAAGGGCACTGAACCTAAACGCCCCAAGTCTGGGGGCATGGTAGTACACACCGTCTATATGGCTTCCGGAAAGGAGGAAAGTCGTGCCTCTTCGGGTCATCGACCACTTACGCGATCTGTAACAAAGGCTCAGGAGCAACAACAAAAGCTTCAGGAGATGCTAACGAATATGGCCGCACTCACTGGGCCGAAAGGAAGCCCGGAGAGATCGTCGGAGCAGCGCCAGGAACAGGAAACCGACGCCGAGTTCCTCTGAAGAATGCTCGAGAAGAAAGACAAAGAGGCCGTGGAACAAGCGGCCAACATAAAACAAATGGCGCTCTTGTTCCAAGATATGGTCGGGATGATCATACAGCCGGATCCTCCAGCTGAAGACCCTCCAATAATCCTTGAAGACGACAGAGGAGAGACATCAAACCCTTTTCCGGCCTTTTCAGCAGCAAAGGAGGAAACAATCTCGAAAGCTGCACTCGATAATTATATAGCTTAACAGATACGAGCTCATCAAGCGAACGAAGCTGCTGGCCAAGTCGTCAGAATGGGGCGACTATACCCTAGCTAGTATGATCAAATCAAGTACCCGCCGGGATATACGATCTCCAAATTCCATGTGTACAAGGGGACAGGCAATCCCCATCAACATGTCGCTCAATTCAGGGCTCTGTGTGGCAATACTGGAGGTGACGATAAGCTACTGCTTCGCCAATTCATCGGTAGCCTAGCGGAGACGGCCATCGAATGGTATTCGGAACTTCACAACGACTCCGTCAAAACATTCACGGAGATGGAGCTGTTATTCACCCAGTGTTTTGCAAGGTCCAGCGAACGCATCCCAATCACGGCGTTGATCAATGCCAGGGTGAAGCCAGGAGAAACATGGGTTCAGTATGCGATACGGTGGCAGAGCCTATGGTCGAAGTGCGAACAACACATAGAAGAGGCTCCTGCAGTGGGCATGTTTGTGGGAACTCTCGATCCGCAGGCGACCATATCCCAATTCATGATGTTCTTCAAGCCGACCACCTTCCAGGCCTTGATTGACAAGCTGGCCCAAATGGACCAGATGGGCCATAAGCCTTCCTCTTCAAAGACGGAGCCTCGGAATGAAAAGGTCAAAGGGAAAGCAACCTTCGTCGCCAATGCTCAATAACAACCGAGTGGCCCAAGACCGGTTGTTCGCCAAAGCAACAAGCGGCGATCTCTCGATGAGAAGTTGAGACGTCCTTACTCGTTTCCCCGGGATAAAGCAAGGAGACTATTCGAGCTGGCAGTGTGCAACGGGCTCATCACTCTACCGGAGTCGAGACACCCGCTGCAACCGAATGACGTCAACAATCCCAATTACTGCCCCTACCACCGAATATTGGGTCATCCAATCGAAGACTGCTACGTCTTCAAAAACTGGGTTGAAGACCAGTACCAACAAGGCAAGTTTGCGCTATCTGTGAATTGGAAAGTAAATCCGCCACAACAGCATATTTCTAAAAGGGTAGACACGCCGGGGGCATCATGCTCATTCATAGAGGAAGCTCCATGGGAAGTAGTTCTTTCGGCAAAAACGAAAAGAATGCTGAAAGATCTTCAAGCATGCCCCGCAATCAGGTGGAAAAGCCCGCTAGATCCCGAGATCATTGAGGGAATGCTGAAACCCCGCCCGACACCGAGAGTTGGTAGCAATGGGCAAAATACCCAGGTCCAGCCGTCAAAGTCTTCGAAGAAGAAGAAGAAGACGACCAAAAAGCCCGCGCAGTCTGACGACAAATGCACGAACCTGCAAAAGCATATTGACGTGCTGGAGGAATACAACCAGAAGACGCGGACCCCAATCACACTCTATGAGTTTCTTAACCCTATCCTTGAGAACAGAGGCAATGACAACGACGAGGGAGACGACGCGTCAGAAGAACCCGAAGATTACGTGGTAAGTTGTCACATGATCTCTCACTCGTCAATAGATGATAAAAAAGCTCCTGATGCAGAGAATCTGGGGGTAGAATCGATACCAAAATCCTTGGAACCGTCCGATGAGCTGATTGACGTGCTGCTAAATGAAGCCCGTCAGAAGAGCGAAGTTGATCGAGAACGCAAAATGGCCATATTCGAAAAAGCCAGGCGTCGACATCAAGTGGAAGAAGTCACGGTAGGGATGAATCACAAAACACCCCAACCAAACCAAATCACACCCTAAATGGGTGTATCACACTTTATCGTTACGTATCCCGTCATATAACAAATACACGTGCATACAGGATGAACAACGGACAATAATATCCTCAAACTAGCAACGGACCGAAACGTCTCTAAAACTACTACAAACCCTGTCATCCCAAGGCCGACTTGGCAAAAAAAAACGGTACGTCCATAGGCAAGATGGGCACGGATGAAAACCCGAAAGGGCTACGTGAGTAAAAACGGCAGGATTACCGGCGAGTTTGTGAAAACCCGAAAGGGCACAGACTCGTTAAAAAATTTATGCACACTTGCAAGGCTCACTCGACCTTGTGAGGAGAAAATACCTGCGTGAGATCCTTACGACTCACAATGGAGCAACACACTTAGGGATCCCCTCGATTCCTGAGGAGAAATTACAGTTATGAGATCCTCACGACTCGTAAGGAGAACCCTCTTGTGAGACCCTCACGGCTCATAAGATTCAAAAGCCTTAAGCTACAGGGATCTGAACCCGTTCTTAAGCCATCACTTTTCCCAGTCTGCCTTACAAGCGGTTCAATACTGACCCTTGTATACAATCCACGGGCACAAATAATCATTTCCTTGCCGAGTCCCACCAACGACGAGGGATGCCCTTATTTGTTGAACAAATACTTGTAGGTCCTCTCGATTTACAAGGAGAAAACACTCTTGCAAGATTCTTACGACTTACAAGAGAACATACACTTAAGAATCCTCACGATTCTTATGGAAAAAACGCACTTATGGAATCCTCACGACTCGTAGGGAGAAACACCTTTATGAGACCCTTACGGCTCATGAAGTCAAAAGCCTTAGTCGACAGGATCCTAACCCTCTTTGCTAAGCCACCTTTGGTCAAATCGACAAAGGAAAATGATGATTCACTCCTAGCAATATCTCAGTTGTAGCGATGCTGATGCCTACATCGGTATTAAATTCTAAGTCCTTTCACGGCAAATGATGATTCGCTCCTGGCAATATTCCAGTCGTAGCGATGCTGATGGTAAGATTGGCATCATATTCCAAGTTCCATACTCGCAGCAAAAGTCAGCGAGCTATAAATGCATATGTAATAGCCGAAATGATAGGGCAACTCGCAACCAAATCAGCAAGCAAAAGATATGCATACAAAAATAGCCGAAATGATTGGGCAACTCGCAATTAAAAGCAGCGAGTAAAAAGAAAAATAGCCGAAATGATTGGGCAATCGGAACTTTCGCGATATAAAATGCTGAAATGATAGAGTATCGCCGAAAGAAATAAAAAAAAGAATGAAAGAATGAAACTTTTGCCCTGCAGGTAAGTCCATACTGATCCTTATATACAATTCATAGGCATAAACAAAAAGGGGACCACATTTCCCCACCGGACCTTGTCAAAGGGAGAGTCAGATCTCGACGGTGACATATGCATCCTAGAAGACCAACAACGGCGTTCCTCCTCATGCCAGCAGGATACAGACGTGACATCACCAATCGGAGCCACGACAGAGTCCCCAGTTCCAAGATGCTATAGTTCACTGACAACCTAGAGTCGAAACCCTGACACCGCAGAAAGTGGAGTACGTCAACCCTGACACCACAAAAAGTGGAGTACGTCACCCAATGATCCCGTCTCGGAAATAAGTCATCCAATGACCCCGTCACGGAAATACGTCATCCGATGACCTCGTCGCCGAAATACGTCATCCAATGACCCCGTTGTGGAAACACGTCAGCAAATGACCCCGTTGCGGAAATACATCAGCAAATGACCCCGTCGCGGAAATACGTCAGCCAATGACCCTGTCGCGGAAATACGTCAGCAAATGTCCCCGTCTCGGAAATACGCCATCCAATGACCCCGTCTCGGAAATACGTCATTCAATGACTCCGTCTTGGAAATAAGCCAACCAACCTCTAGGGAAATCAATGTCCTTGGCAAAGACCTCTTTCAAGGAAATCAACGTCCTTGGCGAGAACCTCTCAATTCGCGTCGACCCACAAGAAAATCAGTGTCTTTGCAGGAATCTCTCAATTTGTCTCGACCCCAGGGAAATCAGCGTCTTTAGAAAGACCTCTCGATTCAGGGAAATCGGCGTCCTTGGCGAGAACCTCTCGATTCGCGTTGACCCGCAAGGAAATCAGTGTATTTGCAGGAATCTCTCGATTCGTCTCGATCCCAGGGAAATCAGTGTCCTTGGTAAGACCTCTCGATTTAGGGAAATCAGTGTCCTTGGCGAGAACCTCTCGATTCGCGTCGACCTGTAAGGAAATCAGTGTCTTTGCAGGAATCTCTCGATTCGTCTCGACCTCAGGGAAATCAGCGTCCTTGGCAAGTCCTTTCGATTCAGGGAAATCAGCGTCCTTAGCGAGAACCTCTCGATTCGCGTCGACCCGCAAGGAAATCAGTGTCTTTGCAGGAATCTCTCGATTCATCTCGACCTCAGGGAAATTAGTGTCCTTGGCAAAACCTCTCGATTCAGGAAAATCAGCGTTAACGAGAACCTCTCGATTCGCGTCGACCCGCAAGGAAATCAGTATCTTTGTAGGAATCTCTCGATTCGTCTCGATCCCAGGGAAATCAATCTCCTTGGCAAGACCTCGCGATTCAGAGAAATCGGCGTCCTTGGCGAGAACCTCTCGATTCGCGTCGACCCGTAAGGAAATCAGTGTCTTTGCAGGAATCTCTCGATTCGTCTCGACCTCAGGAAAATCTGTGTCCTTGGCAAAACCTCTCGATTCAGGGAAATCAGCGTCCTTGGCGAGAACCTCGATTCACGTCGACCCGTAAGGAAATCAGTGTCTTTGCAGGAATCTCTCGATTCGTCTCTACTCCAGGGAAATCAGTGTCCTTGGAAAAAACCTCTCGATTCAGGGAAATCAGCGTCCTTGGCGAGAACTCCTCAATTCGTTGCGACTCGCAAGGAAATCAACGTCTTTGCGAGAATCTCTCGATTCGTCTCAACCTGCGGGGAAATTAGTGTCCTTGCGCATAAACAAAATTCTCTTGTGGGATCCTTACGATTCCCAAGAGAAAACGCACTTAGGAGTCCTCACGACTCCTAAGGAGAAAATACACCTAAGGGATCCTCTCGACTCGTAGGGAGAAAAGTCTTTATGAGACCCTCATGGCTCATAAAGTTGAAAAGTCTTAGGTGGCAGATCCTAACCTTGTCTCCTAAGCCATCACTGCCCTGTAAGGAGCTCAAGATGGACTATCTATGGGCCACACTCTTCGAAGTCGAACATCGACGAGGAGGGAAACAACCACTTACGAGTCCTTTCGACTTGTAAGGGACAAAATTCTCTTGTGAGATCCTTACGACTCTAAGAGAAAACACACTTAGGCATCCTTACGATTCCTGAGGAGGAAATACACCTGCGGGATCCTCTCGACTCGTAGGGAGAAAAGTCTTTATGAGATCCTCACGGCTCATAAAGTTGAAAAGTCTTAGGCAGCAGACCTGAACCTGTTTTCTAAACCATCGCTACCCCACAAGGAGGACAAGATGGACTGTTATCTACCATCTACAGGCCACATTCGCCAATGAAACAAAGAAGCTACTTACGAGTCTTCATGATTCATAAGGAAAAATACCCGAGTGAGATTCTCACGACTCACGGAGGCGATGAACACTTAGAAATCCTCACGATCTCTAGGAAGAATTAGCACCTACGAGATCCTCTCAACTCGTAGGGAGAAATAATCTTCTTGAAACCTTTACGGCTCATGAAGATGAAAGAAGTCTTAGGCTACAAGGACTCTAAACTTGTCTCTTAAGCCCTCAATTTTATGGCCATGCATGACTCTGCACTACTTCACCCACGTACATACTTACGTGGGCAAAGTAGTGGGGGGCATTTATTCCCGCCAAAATCTTCGGCCAAGAGCTATTTGTTCCTGTTTACACTGGTTTAAGTTTCATTTACAGATATGTGTGAAATCGGGCTCATTCGTATATGCACATGCACACATCAGAGAAAGAACAGGTGTTAGAAAGGGAGCACTTGGTGGTCAACGACAAAAAGAAAGCATTTAATTGAATATTTTATCTACAAGAAATAGATCACCAAATATGAGATCGAAGGTACAGGGATTCACAAAACTATGGATAAAATAATCTAACGCCCTCTCTGCCTTCTCCATCATGTCAAAGCGGCGATCTTCACGAACAGTCGCTTCCCATCGGTCAGCGTCGTGCCCATCAGCGAAGGCAGACATGACGACCTGCTGAGCCCGTATCTGGCTTAGCAGCTCAACAGAGCGATCCCTCAGAGCTGTGGTAATCAAAAGTGCCTCGTGAAAGCACTCGATCTTGTCCTCTGCGGCGTCAAGCATTGCCGGAGTCATTTCCGCAGGATGAGGAGGGATGTCATCGAGCACAGACAAGAAGACCATCCGAACCCAAATAGAGCCGATGGGGAGAGGAGATCCTCTACGAGTCAAAAGCTCGTACATCACCGTATCGCATTGGTCATCCGTAAGAGCAGGGTTCACCAAGCATGCAGCAAAACGAGGAACGATTTCCTCAATAGGCACCTCTCATGGCTGCCGGCGAGCATGCGGGCGATTACAAGCCATAGCTCTTCTCTGTCAAAATGATTTTCTAAAAAGTGAGAGAGAAGATGCTTCAGATTATGAAGGGAGACATTTAACTCTATGCACAGAAAATGCTGTGCATGATGGAACTATTTCCAAGATCTGGGAAAGAGAAGTTTGACTCAGGAAAAGCGGAGAAAGAAGGTGAAAAGACACCTTTAGTAATGAGGCAGCGCCTCATAAGAGCGCTAGCGCCAAGAGCGCCAGTGTTAAGAGTCAAAGACTCTGAGGCAGCGCTGACGTCCAAAGTACGAGAGCGCCAGCGCCAAGAGCGCCAGCGCTAAAGACTCCGAGGCAGCACCTCATGTGCAAAGCACGAGAGCGCTCGCGCCAAGAGCGCCAGCGCCAAGAGTGCCAGCGCTAAGAGTCAAAGACTCTGAGGCAACGTTTTATGTGCAAGGCACGGGAGCGCTAGCGCCAAGAGTCAAAGACTTTGAGGCAGCGCTTCACATGCAAAGCACGAGAGCGCCAAGCGCTAGAACTAAATGTTCTGCACCATTGGATCAAAGATCCAACTGAGATGAATAAATCATCAAATTACAGAATAAAATTCTGTTGAGAAAATACTCCTCAAATCTTTCCAAACAGGAAAGATTGTGCTCTGTGAATCAGAGCACCGTTGGATCAAAGATCCAATGGTGATTGAAAATCACCAAGATACAGAATAAGCTCTGTATGGGAAAATATTTTCCTAATATTGTTAAAAACAAGAAGATTGTCTTCTGTAAAACAGAAGCTCTTGGATCAAACATTCAACGGTGGGAAATATTCCCCAAATCAATCAGAAATCTCTCAATGAGAGATTTCCCTAACTGATTCAACAAATCAGTCTCCTCTATATAAATGAACCAAGACTTCAAGTTTTGTAGAGAAGAACCCCCCATAAACTTCAAGTTTCTCAAAAAAGAAAACAAGAAGAGCAAGCTCTCCTAAGAAGAAATTTTCTTCAAAGTAAATAATAAGAAGCGAGATCATAACATCTCTTCAATTTTTGAGAGTTTAATCCTCACATCAAAAGAACTTAGTTCTTTTTCTAGATCACAGATCTACAAGACAAAGTCTTTCACAAAAAAAGAAGAGATCATAGCATCTCTTCATAAAAAGAAGAACTTAGTTCTTAGATCCATAAGACAAAGTCTCTCATAAAGAAAAACAAAAGAGATCATAGCATCTCTTCATAAAAAGAAAAACTTAGTTCTTAGATCCATGAGACAAAGTCTCTTATAAACGAGAATTTAATTCTCAGAGCATAGAACTGACCAGAACTGCCAAAGAAGTGCTTCAGCGCTCCAAGTCTGGAACTCAGCGCTAAGCGCACCACTTGCTTCTCACGTGTGCGCTATTTCAAAAGAAACGCTTCACCGCACTAAATCTGGCGCTTAGCGCCAAGCGCACCACGTGCTCCTCACGTGTGCGCTATTTCAAAAGAAGCACTTCAGCGCTCTAAGTCTAGTGCTCAGCACCGAGCGCACCATGTGCTCCTCACAAGGGCGTTATTTTATAAAGAACGCTCTGCACTCATTGGTCGGCGCTCAGCGCCAAGCGCACCACGTGCCCCTCACGTGGGCGCTACTTAATAAGAAGCGCTCCGCACTCATTGGTTGGCGCCAAGCACCATAATAAAGAGTGTCTAACACTCAGTAAAGGACAAAAAGAAAAAGGGGTGTCAGAATCCAAATCAATGCTCAGCATTGTTGATTAAAAGGGGCTGAGCCCAAACAAATGTTCAACATTTAATTCAAAATGAGTGGACCAAGTCCAAACAAGTGTTAAACACTTTATTCAGAATAGAATGGAATGAGCCAAAGTTGGCCATGAATCCTTAGCTCAGACCAACCGAGCCCATGTGCTCATAATTTCCCTAATTGGTCTTAGTCCCAAATTAGATCTCTCAACCAACTTTGGTTCAAGGGTACATCTCTTCATACCTCTGATACACGTCGCTGTAATTCTTCAGCATCTTTAGAGAGATGGAGGGTCCCAATAACCAACAACTTTTGGTGCATCCCCAAACGGTTAAACCAAAACTACACAGACAATGATGTCTTTAAACCAGACTATGATGTCCCTAAACTAGACTATGATGTGTTTAAACTCCATAGACTATGATGTCCTTAAACTTATGGACCACAATGTCCCTAAACTAAAACGATAGAGTCCAAATACTCTCTCGTTAGATCTAAATGATCCCAAAACCTTGTTGAGTAGATCTTAGTCTAAAATTAGACTAACGTATCTTCAATAAATGTTTGAGTTGACCTTAGTCTAAAATAAGACTAACGGTCCTTAAACCAACCCAAACCAAAATCTATGAAAATATGGATTTGGACTAATCCACGCCCTACGGGCGACAACATAAATTAGTCTCCGTATACAATCCACGGCAACCAAAAATAAAACAAACACACACGACATGAAGTGACCATCTGGAGAAGGAGAAAGTGATTACTGCTATGCGGTAGCGTAATTAACTGCAGGGGCTTGCGCCTGCAGGGAAGAGCGTCCCCACAATCAAAAACCCCTCGTACACGAGGGGGAATCTGACGAAATCTGCTACAATGGCCGCATCGGTCTAAACCTCCGATACACGGTGCCATAAATTAACTTGGCATCTTCGGAGAGCTGGACGGATAAAACCAAATAGCATCTGCCCTCCTTGATTCAGGCAAGACGTTTGTCTTCCCGGTCTTTCGGCGGCGAACAGTACACTTCCTTGACTTGGAGGAATTTTGAGAATTTTGATAATGGATTTCAGAATAGAGAGGGCTAGGTATGGTGTGGTATTTATAGGATAGATTTAGGATTTAGGGAATTAAAATGAGAATTAAAAATGCATTAAACATTGGATTAAAAGCTCATTTTTAATTCTAAGTTTAATTTCAGGAAAAATAAACAGAACTAAGGTAGTTGGGGGAGGCCAAGAGGTTTAGGGTAAAAATTTGGAGATATTTGCGACTGGGGGGGCGGCACCGGCCCAGAGGCAAATCTCGTCGGCTATGCAGAGGGTGTGGGGCTCTGGATTTTTGCCACGTGTTGATGTCATTTCATATATCATTCAGCACATGTTTGATTTAATCTGACTTTTCATTTTACGTGTATTGCACGTGTAAACTTTTGGGCTTTCAAAAAGTTTAAAAGAAAAATCAGTAAAAATATATGTGGCTAGGGGGATTCGAACACAGGGGCTACGTCACAATAGTACAAGGCTTTATCAATGAGCTACAAGTGTTTTCTTGCTGTTCTTAAATAAATTAAATACTTATAGTATACCCTGTAAATACTCCATTTAGTACTTTAACTTTACACAAATTTCTGTACATTAAAA
The DNA here is from genome assembly GCA_030015575.1 of Agapanthus africanus. Taxonomy (NCBI): domain Eukaryota; kingdom Viridiplantae; phylum Streptophyta; class Magnoliopsida; order Asparagales; family Amaryllidaceae; genus Agapanthus; species Agapanthus africanus. The sequence continues at coordinate 114,524,104 of JASDDO010000028.1, forward strand.
ATAGAGTCGTTACATTCTACCCTCCTTACAAAAATTTCGTTCTCGAAATTTACAAATATTTAAGGACTAATTTACAAATAAGAAAGGGTATTTTGCACGCATGTTGTCTTCTCTTTCCCACATTGATTCTCCTGGTGAGTCTTTCCTCCACATCATTCGAACTAAGTTTACTTTCTTATTCCGAAGTGACTTCACCTTTCTGTCCAGGATTTCAACGGGTTGTTGTTCATAAGATAAGTCTGTCTGTACAGTGAGCTCGGAGTGATCAAGAATGTGACTGGGTCCACTCATATACCTTCCGAGTTGGGATATGTGGAACACATTGTACACTCCTTCCAATGAGGGTGGAAGTGCCAAGCGGTATGCCACTTCTCTGACTCGTTCGAGTATGTCGAAGGTCCAATGTACCTCGGACTTAGTTTACCCCTCTTGCCATAGAGAATCACTCCACGGTTTGGAGAGATTTTTAGAAAAACATGATCGCCTGGTTAGAACTCCAAGTGTCGGTGCTTTGTATCAGCCCAGTGTTTCTGTCAGTCTTGAGCTATGCGCATTCGTTCTCTGATAGTGTGAACTACATATACAGTCGCCATTATCATCTCAGGTCCAAGGAGTTCCCTATCTCCGTTGTTGTCCCAACTTAATAGTGTTCGGCACTTCTTTTCATAAAGAGCTGCAAAGGGTGCCATTCCAATACTTGCTTGGTAGCTGCTGTTGTATGAAAACTCCATAAGATTTAGGTGATCTTCCCTTGATCCTCCGAAGTCTAGCATACAAGCTCTTAGCATATCTTCAAGGATCTGAATCGTTCGCTCGGAATGTCCATCAGTTTGTGGATGGTAAGCTGTGCTAAAGTTCAGACTCGTTCCCAAGCTACCTTTCAGACTCTGCCAAAACTGCGATCGGAATCTGGTGTCACGATTGGAGACAATGCAAACCGGTACTCCATGTAATCTCACGATCTCCTACATGAGTTCATGGGTATCAGAGATAGTACACATTGAAAAGTTAAATCTTATTTAGATTCAAACTTACCTCCATATACTTATATGCAAGTGTCTCAGTAGATTGGCCAACTCGAAATGGGATGAAATGAGCCGACTTTGTGAGTCGATCCACAATAACCCATACCGCATCGTTACCTTTTGTGCTGTGAGGAAGAGCAGTCATAAAATCCATGGTAATGTGTTGCCACTTCTATTCTGGGATAGGTAATGGTTGAAGTAAATCAACAGTCCTGTGGTGTTCAGCTTTTACTTGCTGACACACCAAGCATTTGGCTACGCTTCTGGATACTTCACGCTTCATTTCATGCCACCAGTAATATTGCCGCAGATCTTTTTGCATCTTTATACCACCAGGATGTACTGAGTATAGGGAGCTGTGAGCTTCTTTTATCAACTCTTCCCGAACAGGACCTTGTGGTACACACAATCTGCTTCTGTATCTCAAAGATCCGTTTTCGTGGATGATGAAGTCTGTTCTAAATCTACTTTCTACTTGTTCTCTGATCTTTTGCAACTTGGCATCACTTGCTTGAGCTGCTTTGATCTGATTGACAATTGTAGACTGAACTTGTAAGTTCATCAAAGTTGAAGCGTTACCTGACATGATCACTTCTATCTCCATCTGATGCAAATCTTATTGTAGCTTCCACTGTGCGGTGAGATTCATTGATAATGGTTGGAGACTAAGTGCATCAGGTACTATATTCACCTTTCCTGGATGATATTGTAGGTTGATGACGAAGTCCGCCATAAGTTCTAACCATCTTCTCTGCCGCATATTAACTCTTTATGAGTAAACACATACTTCAGACTTTTGTGGTCTGTGTTGATATCTACCCATTCTCCAAGAAGATAATGGTGCTAAATCTTGGGTGCAAAGATAACGGCTGCCAACTCCAGATCATGCGTCGGATAGTTGCGCTCATGAACTTTCAGCTGTCTTGATGCATAAGCTACAACTTTATCGTGCTGGTGTAGAACACATCCTAATCCCTTACTGGATGCATCGCAATGCACTACGAAACCTCCAGATTAGTCCAGTATTACGAGAATAGGCGCTGTTGTCAATCTTTACCTGAGTTCTACGAAGCTTGTTCGCATACTTCTGACCACACGAATTCTTCATCTTTACGTGTGAGCTTGGTCAGGGGTGTTGCAATTTTCGAAAATTCTTCAATAAATCTTCGGTAGTATCCCGCTAATCCCAAGAAACTTCGAATGTCCTTCACCGTCTTTGGTGTCGGCCATTCGCTTACTGCTGATACTTTAGCTGGATCCACAGAGATTCCTTCACCTGAAATGATATGTCCGAGAAACCCGACTTCTTCTAGCCAAAACTTGCACTTGCTGTACTTGGCATAGAGTTGATACTGTCGCAAAGTCTCCAAGACAATTCGTAAATGTTCAGCGTGCTCTTTTCGATTCTTTGAATATACCAGGATCTCGTCGATGAATATGACAACGAACCTGTCTAGGTACTCTTGGAAAACTTGATTCATCAGATTCATGAATATGGCTGGTGCATTGGTCAGTCCAAATAGCATCATGAGAAACTTATAATGTCCATAGTGAGTCCTGAATGCCGTCTTCGGAATATCAGACTCTTTGATCTTCACCTGATGATAACCTGAACGAAGATCTAATTTTGAGAAAACGCAATACCCACTTAGCTGATCGAACAGATCGTCGATTCGCGGTAGTGGATACTTGTTCTTTATCGTGACTTCGTTCAAAGCACTATAATCAATACACATTCTGTATGAACCTTCCTTCTTCATCACAAGCAAAACTGGAGATCCCCAACTTGAAGTACTAGGACGAATCCATCCTTTCTGCAGAAGTTCATCCAGCTGAGTACGAATCTCCTTCAAACCTTCAAGACTTAATCGGTATGGTGATTTGATCACCGGTTGTGCTCTAGGTACTAAATCAATTCCAAATTCAAGAGCTCGATCAGGAGGCAAACCTGATATGTCTTCAGGAAATACATCATTGAACTCTCGAACTACTTCTGGCTTGTCTTCTTCCGCCTGTAGAGTTGCAATCACTGCCTTCTTCGGTTTTGCTTTGTATGTGCTAGGTTCCAGAGTACGGTCTCAACTTTTGAAATAAAAGACCGGATGATTTGGTATCTCGAACACTATCCTCCTTTGACGACAGTCGATGGTAGCATAAAAAGTTCCTAGCCAATCCATACCCAAAACTATATCGAAGTTTGGTATGTCCAGCACCTTAAAGTTAGTATAGAATTCTCTGCTGCAGACGACCACTGGACACAGGTTATATCCCATTGTTGCCTTTAGAACGTCATTCCCTGAACTGAAATTTCAGCTGGATATGAGTGGTTTGATTGGAATCGCATGAGTTCGGACGAACCGTTGCGACATAAAGCAATGTGATACTCCAGTATTGAATAGTGCTAGTGCAGGAAGTGAGCTTACTAAGATTGTACCTAAGTTGTGTGGAATATGTTTAGGTATAGGATAAAATATTTGATATGTATAAGGATTGAAAGAAAGTTTGAAAGAAAAGAGTTACCGGTGGTGACTTGGCCAGTGGCTTCAGCTTCTTCCACAGTTATTGTGAAAGCCTGTCGCCTAGATACGTTCCTCCTTGCAGGAGGCGCATTCCTCTGTCTGTTCCTCTGTCCCTGAGGTAGGTTTCTTTGTGCTTGATGGAACTGACGAGGAGGAGGTACAGTAGGTCCATGAGGAGGTGGAGCAGGGAGAGCAAAACGTGGAGCAGGTGCCTGGATAGCTGACCACTACGGATAGGTGATTGCTGGTCTGGGTGCAGTATTTTGATTGAGTCTGTGAGGATAAGACCCAATATCATGTGTGGATGAGCCACAGACTAAGTATAGGCGATTAGCACGCCTGCAATCCTTCGCCAGGTGTCCATTTCTTTTACAGTAGAAACAAAAGTCTGGACTGGGCCGGTTGAAAAGTACTCCCGGTCTCCTCGGTACAAATGGTGGCCTGAAAGAGGCTCTTCTTGCTATCTGAGTAGAAGGGCGCTTCATACCGGCAGATTGAGATCTGCCTTTCTTCTTCACCACTGCCTCATATCGACGGGCAGCCTTCAGAGCTAAGTCGTGGGTTGGGAAATCCTCTGTAGCTAGAGCAGCTTGGATTTCCTGGTCCAACCCCTGCTGAAACCTTCTGGCCCTGATCTTAGCAGTTGGTATGAGATGTGCCGCGAACCTGTTATGATCTTGTGTTAGCTGTGTAGTATGTGATAATAGAAATTCAAATATTTAAGACATATCTTTGTTTCTCCCAATCAGAGCAAAGCTCTGTTCAAAATTCAAATTTTGAAATGAAGCAACGCATTAGAAGCAGTGCCAAGTGCGCTGCGCCATAAGCAGTGCACTACGTGCAAAGCACGTGTGCGCTAGCGCTAGGTGCGCTGCAAGCAGCGCACCACGTGAAAAGCACGGGTGCGCTAGCGCTAAGTGCGCTGCACTCTAAGCAGCGCACCACGTGCAAAGCACGGGTGCGCTAGTGCTGGAACTAAAGGCTCCCCACCGTCAGATCAAAGATCCAATAATAATGATAAAATCATTAATTAATCAGAACTAAATTCTGTTAAGAAAAGATTCCTCAAAATCTTTCCAAACAACAAGATTGTGCTTTGTAAATCAGAGCACCGTTGGATTAATGATCCAATGGTGATTAAAAAATCACCAAAAGTGCAAAATAAATTCTGTATGGAAAAGATTTCACAATCTTGTTAATAACAAGAAGATTACCTTCTGTAAATCAGAAGCCCTTGGATCAAAGATCTTACGATGGGAAATTCCCCAAATCAATTGGAGAAAAGATCTCCTTAACTGATTGAACTGATCAGCTTGCCCTATAAAAAGGCCACAAGACTTCAAGTCTCAGATATATAGAAATAAAGAGAGGAACCCCCCATATGCTTTGAGAGATCTCAGAAAGAAGAGCCAAGCTCTCAGAAAAAGAAGAGTTTCTTCAAGATAAAAAATGAACAGAGAGATGAAATCATCTCATAATTAAAAAGAAGAATTTACTTCTTTAAAGATCATAGATCTACAAGACCAAGGTCTTTCACAAAGAGATCAAATGATCTCATCATAAAATAAAAAGAAGAACATAACTCTTCTCACAGATCATAGATCTACAAGACAAAGGTCTTTTATACAAAGAGATCATGAACATCCAATTATAAAAAAGGGGGGAGAATTATTCAATTCTCTTAAGGATCATAGATCCATAAAGGCAAAGCCTTTCAATCAATATAAGAGATTGAAACATCTCCTGTAAAACTAAGAACTTTGTTTTTAGATTCACGAGACAAAGTCTCTTAAAGGAGAATTTTAATTCTCAGCGCATAGCGCTGCATAAAAGAGCCTTAGCGCTCCATATTAAAATGAAGCGCTTCAGCGCACCAGAACTAGCATACATAAAAGAATCTCAGCGCTCCATATTAAAAGAAGCATCTCAGCGCACCTGATCTAGCGCTCAGCACCAAGCGCACCATGTGTCCCTCATGTATGCGTCACTTAATAGCTAGCGCTTTGCGCTCTTGAACTAGCGCTTTGCGCTCTTGGACTGGCGCTCAGCGCCAAGCGCACCACGTATCCCTCACGTGTGCGCCACTTAGCAGTTAGCGCTTTGCGCTCTTGAACTAGCGCGTTGCGCTCATGGACTGGCGCTCAGCGCCAAGCGCACCACGTGCTCCTCACGTGTGTGCCACTAAACTAATAGCGAAATGCGCTTATAAACTAGCACTCCGCGCTCATTAACTGGCGCTAGCGCCAAGCGCGACACGTGTCCCTCACGTGTGTGCTACTCGGCAAAAGTACACTGCGCTCTTTGACTGGCGCAAAGCGCCAAGCGCACCATGTGCTGCGCTGATGAATGCTCAACATTCAGTAAAAGACAAAAATATTGTCAGAATCCAAATCAATGCTCAGTATTGTTAAAAGGGCTAAGCCCAAATGAATGCTCAACAGCCCAAAATAAATGTTAAACATTTTAACTTGACTGGACTTAGCCCAAAATTGGCCATAAGTCCTCAATTTAGATTAATTGAGCCCATACGCTCATAAATCTTTTAACAAATCTTAGCCCCAAATTGGACTATAGATCTTTCAACCAAAATTGGTCCAAGGGTACATCTCTGAACCCCTCTGATATATGTCGTTGTAATTCTTCAACGTCTTCAGAGAGGTGACGGGTCCCGGCAACCATACATTTCATAGACTATGACGTCTTTATACTGGACTGTGGGGTCCTTAAACCCATGGACTATGATGTCCTTAACCTCGGACCGTGGGGTCCTTACGCCCATGGACTATGATGTCCTTAACCTCGGACCGAGATGTCCTTAAACTAACATTGGACCGTAATGTCCTTAAACTAATTATGGACCGCAAAGTCCCTAAACTAAGCAATAGAGCCCAAATACTCTTTTGTCGGATCTAAACGATCCCGTTAAGTCGATCTTAGTCTAAAATTAGACTAACGTATCCTTAACAAACATTTAAGTTGATCTTAGTCTCAAATGAGACTAACGTATCCTTAAACCCAACCCCCAAACCTAAATCTAAGAAGATACGGATTTGGACTAATTCACGCCCTACGGTCGACAACATAAATTAGTCTCCATATATAATCCACGGGCAACTAAAAACAAAACAAACACACACGACACGAAGTGATCATATGGAGAAGGAGAAAGTGGTTACCGCGATGCGGTAGCGTAATTAACTACAGGGGCTTGCGCCTGCAGGGAAGAGCGTCCCCACAATCAAAAACCCTTCAATGAAGGGGAATCTGACGAAGTCTGCTACATCGGCCACATTCGTTTAAACCTTCGATACATGGTGTCATAAATCAACTTGGCATCTTCGGAGAGGTGGATGGATAGCACAAAATAGCATCTGCCCTCGAAATTCAGGAAAGACGGACCTACGCGGTAACCCCTTTCTAAGATCTCTCAAAGCATGGTAACACATACCGTTTATATGGATTCCGGAAAAGAGGAAAGCTGTGCTTCTACGGGTCATCGACCGCTTACCTGATCGATAACAAAGGCTCAGGAGCAACAGCAGCAAAAACTTCAGGAGATGCTGACCGCAATGGCCGCACTCACTAGGCCGAAGGAAAATCCAGAGACATCAGAACAGCGTCAGGAATAAGAAACTGATGCTGAATTCCTCTGAAGAATGCTCGAGAGGAAAGAAAAAGAGGTCGTGGACCAAGCGGCCAATATAAAACGAATGGCGCTCCTCTTCCAAGACATGGTCGGGATGATGATATAACCGGATCCTCCGGCTGAAGACCCCCCGATTATCATTGAAGACGACAGAGGGGAGACATCGAACCCTCCTCCGGCTCTTTCAGCAGCCAAGGAGGAGACCATCTCCAACGTCGCTCTGGATAATTATATCGCTCAGCAAATAAGAGCTCATCATACGAGCGAAACGGCCAGGCAGATCGTTAAGACTGGACGACCCTATCCAGGCTGGTATGACCAAATAAGATACCCTCCGGGATATACGATCCCTAAATTCCATGTATATAAAGGGACGGGCAATCCCCACCAGCATGTCGCCCAGTTTAGGGCTCTATGTGGCAACACTGGAGGTGACGATAAACTGCTACTTCTCCAGTTCGTCGGTAGCTTGTTGGAGACAGCGTTCGAATGGTACTCTGAACTCCCGAACGACTCTGTTAAAACTTTTGCAGAGATGGAGCTACTATTCACCCAGCGATTTACGAGTGCTAGTGAACGCACCCCAATAATGGCATTGATCAATGCCAGGGTGAAGCCTGGAGAAACATGGGTCCAGTATGCAATACGGTGGCGAAATTTATGGTCGAAATGCGAGCAGCGCATCGAAGAAGCGCCTGTAGTGGGCATGTTCGTAGGTACTCTTGATCCGCAGGCGACCATCTCCCAATTTAGGATGTTTTTCAAGCCCACCACCTTCCAAGCCTTGATTGAAAAACTGGCCCAAATAGACCAGATGGGTCACAGACCTTCTTCTTTAAAGGCGGAACCTCAAAATGAAAAGGGAAAAGCGAAAGCGACCTTCGTCGCCAATGCTCAGCAGCAACCTGGTGGTTCAAGGTTAATTGCTCGCCAGGAGGATAGGCAGTGATTCTTTAATGAGAAGCCGAAGCGCCCTTATTCGTTTCCCCGGGATAAAACGAAAAGACTATTTGAGCGGGCAATGCGCAACAGGCTCATCACCCTTCCAGATCCAAAACGCCCACTACAACCTGGTGAGGCTAATAATCCCAACTATTGTCCCTATCATCAAGCGATAGGCCATCCAATTGAGGATTGTTTCGTCTTCAAGGGCTGGATTGAGGACCAGTACCAACAGAGCAAATTCGCACTGGCTGAGAATTGGAAAGTAAACCCACCTCAGCCATACGCTCTTAAAAGGGGGGACACACCGGGGGCATCGTGCTCTTTTGTCGAAGAAGCTCCATGGGAGGTCGCTCTTTCAGCCAAAATGAAAAGAATGCTAAAGGATCTCCAAACATGCCCGGCAATCAGGTGGAAAAATCCCCTGGAGCCCAAGATCATCGAGGGAATGCTGAAACCGTGCCCAACTCCAAAAATTGGTGGTAATAGTCAAAGCGCTCACACCCAGCCGTTAAAGTCTTCGAAGAAGAAGAAGAAGAGGATCAAAAAGCCCGTGAAGCCTGGTGACAAGCACACGGGCCTGCAAAATATATCGACGCGCTGGAAGAATATGATCAGAAGGTGCGAGCTCCAGTCACACTCCAAGAATTTCTCAGCCACGTCCTTGAGAACGGAGATAGCGACGACGACGAATCTGAGGATTATGTGGCAAGCTGCCATGTGATCTCTCACTCATTAATAAACGGTGAAGAAGCTCCTGACGAAAAGAAATTGAGGGCAGATCCTGAGCCGGAACTTCTAGGACCGTCAGACGAAATGATTGACGCATTCCTGAACGAAGCTCTTCTGAAAAGCAAAGCTGATCGAGAGTACGAGATGGTTATATTTGAAAAGGCTAAACGCCGGCGACTAGATGAAAGGGTTGAAGCACTCCCACCATATCGAAGTACATCCGCCGCAAATAAAAGCAGGTTCAAGATGAGGAAAAGGTTCGCCAAAGCCATATCGATGGGAATGAAGTTGCCACCTGTTCCCGCCAAAATTTTGGCTCAAAACCCACTCTTTATAAAATAATAACAATAAAAAGAGAAAGTAAATAAATAAATAATAAATAAATAAATAATAATAAAAATAAAGGAGAAAATCTCCCTTTCAGAGCAAAGCTCTGTTCAAATCCCAAGACGGGAAATGAAGCAATACTTCTATTTCCCCCAATCAGAGCAAAGCTCTGTTTTAAAAGATAATAAAAATCAAATCTTAAAACAAAAGAAGCAACGCTTCAGGTGATTTGCGCTCTGCGCTACGCGACACGTGGCAGCACAGTTGCGCTAGCGCAGTTCGCCGCGCGACACGTGGCAGCGCAGTTGCGCTGCGCTCTGCGCTGCGTGATACGTGTCAAGCGCAGGTGCGTTTGCGCCAAACAGAATTAAAATTCCAGTAAGATCTTTCTGTTCTTATTAAAACAAGAAGATTGTCTTCTGTAAAACAGAAGCCCTTGGATCAAAGATCCAACGGTGGGGAAAAATCCCCAAATCACTCAGAGAGAGATCTCTTTAACTAATTCAACAAATCTATTGGCACTATATAAAGGCCCCTAGACCCCAAGTCTAAAACACATCAACACAGAGAGAAAAACAGAGAATTCCTCTAAAGAATTTTGAGAAGAGCTCAAAGAAAGAAAAAGGTAAAAACCTTTGAATAAAAGAAGAGTTTCTTCTAAAAAGATCATTAATATAAGAACAAGATCAAAGATCTTCAATAAAAAAATAATAATAACAAAGGCATTGCCTTTTGATGAACCATTGGTTCTGGAATCTTGAAAGATTCTATCCAAAATTGGATCAAGATATTAAACAGTGCCTTGCACTTGTAAATCTGCACTGTTACGCTCCTGGGTTGGCGCAACTCACCAGAGCGCGCCACGTGTCAGCATCAGAATAACTTGCGCTATGCGCTTTTAAAATAGAGTATTGCTCTCTGAAATTGGCGCAACCCACTAGAGAGCGCCACGTGTCAGCACCAGAACAACTTGCGCTATGCGCTTTTAAAATAGAGCATTGCTCTCTGAAACTGGCGCAACTCACCAGAGCGCGCCACGTGTCCGCAGCGCAGCGTACTGGCACAGCGCACTGCGCTAACTGCGCTTGCGCTCACCGGAGCGTGACACGTGTCACCTCCACATGCGCTTGCGCTCATTAATTGGCGTAAAACGCCTGACAGGCCACATGTCCATTGTCAGATAATTAATGCACTGCATTATTGAAAAGAAGGGCCGGGCCCAATTAAAAAAGGCCTAACAGGCCTAATAAAATGCCATGCATTATTTTAAAAAAGGGGCAGAGCCCAAATAAAAATACAAATAAAATGTTGAACATCTTCAACTGGACTTAGCCCAATTTTGGCCGTAAGTCCTCAAATTAAATTGACTGAGCACGACTGCTCCCTTAAATCAATTTACATCCGGTTCAAGGGTATATCTCTGAACTCCTCTGACATCTGTTGTTGTAATCCTTCAACGTCGTAAGAGAGGTGACGGGTCCCGACAACCATACATTGCTATGGACTTAAGCGTCCTTAAACCAACTCACGGACTTAAGTGTCCTTAAACCAATGGACCACTATGTCCCTAAACTGGCAATGGACCACTATGTCCCTAAACTGGAACAATAGAGCCCAAATGCTCTTTTGTCGGATCTAAATGATCCTGTTAAGTCGATCTTAGTCTCAAATTAGGCTAACGTATCCTTAACAAACGTTTAAGTTGATCTTAGCCTCAAATGTGGCTAACGCATCCTTAAACCAAAACTTTCAAAACAGACTTTAGTCCCAAATTGGACTATAGATCTGCCAACCAACTTTGGTTCAAGGGTACATCTCTGAACTCCTCTGACATCTGTTGTTGTAATCCTTCAACGTCGTCAGAGAGGTGATGGGTCCCGACTGCCATACATTAAATGGACCACTATGTCCCTAAACTGGAACAATCGAGCCCCCGAATGCTCTTTTGTCGGATCTAAACGATCCCGTTAAGTTGATCTTAGTCCCAAATTAGACTAACGTATCCTTAACAAACGTTTAAGTTGATCTTAGCCTCAAATATGGCTAACGTATCCTTAAACCAAAACCCCAAACCCAAATCTAAGAAAATACGGATTTGGACTAATCCACGTCCTACGGGCGACGACATAAATTAGTCGCCGTATACAATCCACGGGCAACCACAAACAAAAAACAAACACCCACGACACAAAGTGAAATCTGGAGAAGGAGAAAGTTGTTACCGCGATGCGGTAGCGTAATTAACTGCAGGGGCTTGCGCCTACAGGGAAGAGCGTCCCCACAATCAAAAACCCCTCAGACGAGGGGGAATCTGATGAAGTCTGCTACATCGGCCGCATCCGTCCAAACCTCCGATACACGTGCCATAAATCAACTTGGCATCTTCGGAGAGGTGGACGGATGAAACCAAATAGTATCTGCCCCGAATCACAGGCGAGACGCCCATGTCTTGGCCGCCGTTCGGAGGGAAACAGATTCTGGCACGCCCGGTAGGACCTCTTCCTCTTTCCACTCCACACTTCATGTGTCGTGTTCGCGAACGAATCGTGGTTTGCTGTGGTTGCCTGTGGATTTGAGGTACTAAGATTTGGTGTCTTGCTCCGTGCAGAAAACAGAAGATCAATGGCTTCAAACTGCACTGCCTGCAACTGCAACTTTCGCTCCGTCCTTGCTGGAGGAGTGACTTATGGGCCCCAAGCGGCCTCCCTTTTCAAGACGCCAGTGGAGCAAGTAACTCAAGCCACCACTGGACTATTCTTCGGGACCATGCTCCCACCAATGAGCTTCAATGCCCCAATGACGTTGCAAGAAGCCCCAAAGAAGTCGTTCTGTAATCGACTTACCACTGCCGCGGCCCCTCTCAACGGGTTGCCCAACTTCAATACTTCAGTTTTCAACAGACTAGGCCAGAACGTCTACAAGCCCGCGATACCCGAAGCGGCCATCCTAAAGCGGATAGCCACCCCGGCTCAAGCGAACGAAATCATTGGAAAGGCTCCTCCTTCCAACAAATCAGTTTTTATAAGCCTGGCCATTCCGGTTGCTGTTCCAGGCGAAATCACCAAGGTTGCTTCCCCTACTCGGAAGTCTGCTTTCGATAGGTTGGCCGTCCCCATTCAACGGACGTCGGTCTTTAAAAGGCTGATACCAGCGAATTCTGACCAACACAGGGGGCACGAGGAGGTCACCCCTATGGATAAACCAACTCCAATCGCGCGACATGCTCGCCGTCGTCACTGGCGCTAGGTAAGGAAAGCTGGGGGCAACTCCCCCTTTGAGATAACTCCGCCAGCTCCGATGGTGGAAATTAATGCTGCTGTTCCGACTGGGAATAGCTTTGCACCGCTAAGAAGGGTGCGAAAAAATTCGCCAACTGCCGTATTGAAAAGATCTCGTACACCTGTGGGTAATGCCCCTAAGGTGAAGCTGGAGCAGGCCCCTCAACGGCTGTCCCCTAAAATTTACAAGGTCTGGCGACAGGTCCAGGAGTCGGTGATTGATCAAGACTATCTCCGCCGACAGAAAAAGATGAAGGTTCAGCAGGAGAAGGATTACTCCGTCAAGCCACAAAAAGCAACAGCTACTTGGGTGCCCACTACAACGGCCCCCTCAACTTCGACCACTCAAAAAAGAAGGAGGTCAGGGAAGATCCATGTGTCTTTGGCAAATCGCAAAGACACTGAATCTAAACGCTCCAAGTCTGAGGGCATAGTGGTGCACACTGTTTATATGGCTTCCGGAAAGGAGGAAGGCCGTGCTTCGACAAGTCACCGACCGCTCACCCGATCCGTGACCAAAGCCCAGGAGCAGCAACAGAAGCTTCAGGAAATGATGACTGCAATGGCTGCACTTACCGGGCCAAAAGAAAGCTCGGAGGCATCACCAGAACAGCGTCATGAACAAGAAACTGACTACCTACGCAGAGTCCTCGAAAAGAAGGATAGAGAAGCAGCAGAACAAGCTGCCAACATAAAACAAATGGCGCTTCTCTTCCAAGATATGGTAGGGATGATGTTACAGCCGGACCCCCAGCTGAAGAACCTCCGATCATTGTTGAAGACGATAGAGGGGAGACATCTCCTTGCTGGAGGAGCATTATTCTGTACGTTCCTCTGTCCTTGAGGTAAGTTCCTTTGCGCTTGATGGAACTGACGAGGAGAAGGTGCAGTCGGTCCACGAGGAGGTGGAGCAGGGAGAGCAAAACATGGTGCAGGTGCTTGGATAGTTGGCCACTGCGGATAGGTGATTGCTGTTCTTGATGCAGGATTTGGATTGAGACTATGAGGACAAGACCCAATATCATGTGTGGGTGAGGCACAGACTAAATAAAGGCGATTAGCACGCCTACAATCCTTCGCCGCGTATCTATCCCTCCTGCAGTATGTGCAAAAGTCTGGACTGGGCCGGTTGAATGATACTCCCAGTCTCCTGGGTATAAAAGGTGGCCTGGAAGAGGCTCCTCCTGCTATCTAAGTGGAAGGGCGCTTCACACCGGCAGAGTAAGGTCTGCCCTTCTTCTTCACTACTGTCTCGTATCGACGGGCAGCTTTCAGAGCTAGGTCATGGGTTGGGAAATCCCCTGTAGCTAGAGCAGCTTGGATTTCCTGGTCCAACCCTTGCTGAAATCATGTGGCACCGATCTCAGCAGTCGGTATCACGTGTGCCGCGAACCTGTTACGGTTTTGTGTTAGCTGTGTAGTATGTGATATTCGATAATCGAATATTAAGACATATCTTACCTGCTCAATATGGTAAACTCAGTATCATACTCATCCACTTATTTGCTCCACATAGAGCCTTGTTGTAGGTGGATGAATTGCTGCTCCATGTCGAATCGGGTAGTCTCCGGAAAATACTTCGCATCGAACATCTCGCGAAAAGTCCTCAATTCGATCGGCTGGTCAAGACGGCTTTCTTCCGCCTTCCACCAAACTCTGGCATTATCTGTGAGTTGCAGCTTCGCAACACTAACCCAGGAAATCTCTGGCACTTGTGCTACTGCCAGATCGTCCTTGATACTCTGAGCCCATTCTTCAGCTTCCAAGGGGCGCTCTTTCCCAGAAAATTATTTAGGATGTAGTGCCCAAAATTGCTTCACTCCGGGTACTTCCGCTTCTGGACGGTTTAGGAGGATGGCAGTCTGCTGCTACTGTCCCTCCAGGAGGCTCTTAATTGCCTCGAGCATTACCGTCTGCTCGTTGATCGGAGCTACCATGGTAGGCATAAGTGGAAGAGGTGGTGGTGGTGTGTTGTTGACGTTTGTACTCGTGTTATTGGGAGAATCCATAACCTTGAAAGAAAAATAGGGTTAGGATAGATTCAAAAATTATGAAATATAAAGAATTTTTAGTTGCTGAGTCTTGTAATTCTTGTGTTATATTGCTTAGGTTTCCATGCAAAACTGACTTGCATGGTAGGGTTCCATGCAGCACTGACCTGCATGGGCCGCCAACAAAACCTGTCATGCTCTGCTTCCCTGTGTATGGTAAAGAGACGTGGCGGGCCGCTGTTCACCGCCGAAAGATGCGACCGGGACGTTAGGACGTCTGGCCTGAATTTTGGGGGCAGATGCTATTTGGATTTTTCCGTCCACCTCTCCGAAGATGCCAAGTTGATTTATGGCACCGTATATCGGAGGTTTGGACGGATGCGGCCGTTGTAGCAGACTTCGTCTGATTCCCCCTCGTTTGCGAGGGTTTTTTTTTATTGTGGGGACGCTCTTCCCTGCAGGCGTAAGCTTCTACAGTTAATTACGTTATCGCATCGCGATAACCACTTTCTCCTGCTCCGGAAGTTCACTTCGTGTTGTGTGTGTTTTTATTTATGGTTTAGGTTGCTCGTGGATTGTATACGGAGATTAATTTATGTTGTCGCCCATAAGGCGTGGATTAGTCCAAATCCGTATATCTTAAATTTGGGTTTGTTTTATTTAAGAATCGTTAATCTGGTTTGAGATTAAGATCGACTTAAATGTATGTGAGCAGTTGGGGCTTGGTTGGTTTTTTTTGTTAAGGATACTTTAGTCCAATTTGAGACTAAGATCTACTTAACAAGGTGTTAGGATTATTTTTATTTCAGATCCAACAAGAGAGCATTTGGGCTCTGTTGTCTTAGTTTAGGGCATTTCGGTCCATTGTCGCCATTTTTGAGGCGAATATTAGTTTAAGAACATTTCGGTCCGTTGATCACCATTTTGGAGGTGAGGTTTTAGTTTAAACACGTCTCGGTTCATTGATCACCATTTTGGAGGTGAGATTTTAGTTTAAGGACGTCTCGGTCCGTTGATCACTATTTTGGAGGTGATTTTAGTTTAAGGACGTCTCGGTCCGTTGATCACGATTTTGGAGGTGAGATTTTAGTTTAAGGACGTCTCGGTCCGTTGTCCATCTTGCGCGCATGTGTATTTGTTATGTGACTGGATGAACAACGATGATATGGGATGCACACAGTTTGGGGTGCGGTCTGATTTGAGGTGTGCACATCAGTTTGGAAGTGCACCAAAAAGCTGTCGGTTGTCGGGACCCGCCACCTCTCTGAAGACGTTGAGGAATTACAACGACGTGGATCGGAGGTTTGGAAAGATGTACCCTTGAACCAATTCTCGTATTTGAGGGAAAAAAGAGTTAGTGGTAAATACGGAAATCATTCGTCATATTTTGAGACTAAGATTTTCTCGGGAGGATGTGGGATGAGTATCGTTTTGGATATCATCAATTGGAAGATCAATAGTCATATTTGGGACTAAGATCAGTTTGGGAAATCATGAGCACATGGGCTCGGTTGATCTTAATCAGGGAGGTTCTATCCTCAGGGGACCTACCCAATTTGGGCTTGGTCCACTTAGTTTTTTTTATTGAAAAGTGCCAAGCACTTGTTTGGGCTCTGTTTAATCAGTCCCCTTTTTGTACAAAAAAGGCTGAGCACTTATATAAGTTCTGACGCTCACATATAATCATGTGGGGCTTTCTGTAATGGGGATTGCCTAATAAGTGTTAAACACTTTACCCCCTTTTTGTCTTTATATGGAGTACTAGGAACTCTTTATGGCGCCTATGTGCGAAGCACGTGTGGCATTAGGCGCTGCCTAGTGAGTGCTAAGCACTCTTCCATTCTGTGGTGTCCACATGAGGGGCACGTGAGGCGCTGGGTGCCAGGCGCCACTCATTGAGTGATCAGCACTCTTTTCTTCTGTGGCACCTACGTGAGGGGCACGTGGGGCGCTGGGCGCTGGGTTCTTTTCTTCTTGAATGATCAACAAGATCTTTATTTTGTAGATGAATTTTTGGTTCTCGAGAACGAGTTCTTCCCAATGAGAATTAAATTCTTATCATATGGGAGACTTGTCTTGTGGATCTCAGATCTGGAGAAAGAACTCGGTTCTTTAAGAAGGGCTAAACCTCGAGTATGTACACACACACCTAATATTTACAAGAAGAGAGTTCTTCTTCCTCGAGAATTTAATTCTTTGTTCTTTTGAAGCTTTCTTTTCTCTTTTTCTTAAAGCTTATGGGAGGGGATTCTTCCTCTTTAGACTTGAAGTCTTTGGTTATTTATATAGTAGAAATAGTTTGTTAATTAGCTTTGAGAAAATCTCTCATTAAGAGATCCCAATTGATCTGGAGAATTTTACTTACCGCTGGATCTTTGATCCAAGAACTTCTGTTTTACAGAAAGTATTATCTTGTTTTTAACAAGCCTGGGGAGATATTTTCCCATATAGAATTTATTCTATAGAACGGTGATTTTTTTAATCACCGTTGGATTTTTAATCCAACGGTCCTCTGTTTTACCGAAGGCATAGAATTTTATTCCATGATCCAACCGAAGGTATCTTTCTTGTTTTAGAAAGATTTGAGAAATATTTTCTCTCAACAGAATTTTAATTCTGAGTCTTGATGATTTATCATCTCCGTTGGATCTTTGATCCAATGGCTCTTTTTAATAGATAGTAGAATTTAATTCTACATGGGCACCGGTGCTCACGTGTTGTGCACGTGGGCGCTATTTAAGGTTTTAATTCTTATAATGGGTATTTATGTGCTTAGCACATTGGCGTCCGCGTTGCACATTGGCGACCACGTGAGGAGCACGTGCGGCGCCACCATAGAATTAGTTCCTATTAAATTAGTCTTGGCGCTGGCGCCCTCATGGGAAGCATGTGAGGCGCTGCCTCAATTTTTAACAGAGCTTTGCTCTTTTATTGGGGAAACACCCGCTACGTATTTACTCAAAAGCAAACACGCTAAGCGTAAATAAGCAATATGATAAGTACACAAGAAAATGACAAGAGATGTAATTGAACAACAACTTTTATTTATTAAATATTTCTTTACTATACAACTGAAAATGTAAATATAAGAATGGAAAGCAATGCCTAAACAATGGCATAAACTGAAAAGAAAAATATATACAAGTGTCTAAAACTCGGGGTCTTCTGTGAACTGCTCCAAGTCGTCAGTTTTGGGCTCTATCTCTAGTGAGTTGGATCCACCTGACAACATTCCAAAGAAAGAAGAGAAAAGTAATGTCGTCGGCGAACAATCGCTCGGTAAGTCCTAAAAAAAGATAAAAGAATATAACTTGTAAATTGTTTGATTGTTATGTTAATGCAATTGTTTGTAACCTGGTACAGAATATGCCAGTGTATATGAGAGGAGTCCAACTATTCCGTGGACTAAGATATACGGAGTACAAGGAATCATTAATCCACGGAACAACAACAACAGATATTCAGGTTAGGTGTATTAAAGTGACCATCTCGTGCCACTTCTAACACATTCCGTACCAGTCTACCTCTTTGAAACCCCGTGATGTATTTTGTATTGATGTGTATTGTTTTGTTTAATAGATGTAAGACTTTCCGAAATCATGATATCAGTAGTTTATGTAAACGGATGGGCTATAAACGGATAGTCATGTAATCGGAGTATATCCATTGTTCGGTTCAATCGAGTCATGTTGATATTGATTGTATTCCGGTCTAAATGGATTCATGTTGAATTGGAGTTGTACTTGAATTGTATTTAAGGATGGATTGATTACAGATTAGACTGAGACTCTGTCTGAGTCAGACACTTTAAACAGAATTGAAGTCTCGAATTAGTTTTGGAGTTATCGGTAACTGCTATATATGGACGATAGGATTTGTGACTTTTTCTAAGACAATTACCGTATTGATAACCCCGTTTTTAGTTGTCTACCTTAAATAGGCAAGCACCTAAATTCTTTGGCTCCCTGAGGCTTAAGAAAACTGGTCCCGCTTAAACCTATATTTACTAGGGTCCTTATTGTAATTTAATATAACTTGAGGGGGTTTTATGAAAAATAGTTTTAATATATTTTCAAAATACATCTCAAGTATTTAATTATCGTCTTTAGAGTTTTCATAGATGTTATTTTTAAGAGTGATGAGATAGTCTAGTGGATATAAACCTAACTTGAATAGTATATGGTATTTTTCATGTAATTTGACTTGTATTGATTCTTGATGGTGTTTTCATGAAACTTGTGATTCTTTTATTTATTTATTTAGAAAACATGGAATTATTAAATATATTTAAAATAGGTATTTTGATAATATTTATATATATAATTATTAAAAATAGAATTTATTTATTAAATAGAAATCACGTTTTCTTAAAAATTGTAATAAAAATTCATCGAGATCGTATGCTCCGTGAGGAGGTCCGCATCTCACTCTACTAGTCACGAGGAAGTGCGATAACTCGCGCCATCCCGATCGGGTTCCCCAAAATGAGTTGTAGAGGCTTATTTGCAAGGAATTAATTAAAACAATTTAAAGAATACGGGTTTTGATAGTTTAAGTATTTTAATGTAAAATATTGTATTATGTCCCATAAAATTTATTACAAAAGCCATCCTGCTATATCAAGACGAGTGTTGTAATGAGGTAGGTCATTACCTCATGAGTTTTCTAAAAGTAGTATGAGCAAAACGATAAAGTAATGTCGTAAGTAAACTTGATGGTATTTTACCATAAAAATGAAATAAAAGTTGTAATACATATTATTTTGAATTGAAACTTGTTATAAATGTTGTTTTATGTTTATTAAACAATATAAGAAGAGATGGTTAATTTTTTGTTTAAGAAAAATTGAGTTTTTAAAGAAATGAGAATCGGAAGTCGGAATAACTCCGTTTTCGACAAGTTTTGAGAAGAGAGTGTTTTAGATTAGAAATGTAGGAGGGAAGAGGGGACTTACAGTTTGAGAATAGAGAGGCGAGGTAGAGGAAGATTTCGAAGGCGTCGTGGAGTCGCGTCGTCGCCGGATTTATCCCGAAATGTCGCCAGAACTTTGACCTTGGCTAACTCCACTTGTACAACTTCTTGGACTTGGAAAATTTAGAGAGTTTTAGCAAAAGATTTCTGAATGAGGAGGTCTATGGTGTAGGGTGGTATTTATAGGAGAAATTAGGGTTTAGGGTATTGAAATGAGAATTAAAAATGCATTAAAATTTGGTTTTAAGGCTCATTTTAATTCTCTGAAAATGTGCAGGGAAATCAAACAGACTAGGGTTAGTGGGGTAGGCCAAAAGGTGCTAGGGTTAAAAGAATTAGGGCATTTGCTACGGGAGGAGAGGGGACCGCCGGCGCTGGCCCCAAGCCTGATCTCGCCGGTCCAATGGTGAAGGTCGGGGTGTGGGATTGATGTCATGTGTTGGTATCATTTCATATATCTTAGTGCACATGTTTGATTAATCTGACTTTTCATTTTTACGTATTTTGCAAGTGTAAACTTTTGGACTTTCAAAAAGTTTAAAAGAAAAATCAGCAAAAATATTATGTGGCTGAGGGGATTCGAACACAGGGGCTACGTCACAGCAGTGCAAAGCTTTTCCAATGAGCTACAAGTGTTTTCTTGCTGTTCAAAAGCAAATCAAATTTATAACTTGTGCTCAGGACTTACAAATACTCCATTTGTAAATTAACTTTTAAAAATTTTCTGTACATTAAAACAGAGTCGTTACAGAAAGAATTGAACATGCGGCAGAGAAGATGGCTAGAACTCATGGCGGACTTCGACATCAACCTACAATATCATCCTGGAAAGGTGAATGTAGTTCTTGAAGCACTTAGCCGTCAGCCATTATCAATGAATCTCACCGCTCAGTGGAACCTGCAGCAGAAATTGCATGGGATGGAGATCGAGATAGTTATGCCAAGTAATGCTTCAGAGTTGATGAACTTACAAGTTCAGTCTACTATTGTCAATCAGATCAAGGCAGCTCAAACAAATGATGTCAAGCTGCAAAAGATCAGGGAACAAGTAGAAAATGGACTTCGAACCGACTTCATCATCCACGAAGATGGATCCTTGAGATATGGAAGTAAATTGTGTGTCCCGCAAGGTCCTGTTCGAGAAGAGTTGATGAAAGAAGTTCACAGCTGTTTCCCCCAATCAGAGCAAAGCTCTGTGTGAATTTCAAAAATTCAAAAAATTGAAGCAACGCTTCAAATTCCTTACGCTGCGAGCAACGCGCTACGTGTCAAAAACTGATACGTCAGCGCAGCGCCCAAGGCAGCGCGCCCAATTAGAGCAAGGCTCTATTTAGAACAAAATTAAAAGAAGCAACGCTTCAGATGAGCTGCGCTCTGCGCTGCGCGACACGTGTCAAGCGCTGGTGCGTTTGCGCCAAACAGAATTAAAATTGCAGTAAGATCTTTCTGTTCTTGTTAAAACAAGAAGATTGTCTTCTGTAAAACAGAAGCCCTTAGATCAAAGATCCAACGGTGGGGAAAAATCCCCAAATCACTCAGAGAATGATCTCTTTAACAAATTAATGGGCACTATATAAAGACGCCTAGACCCCAATTCAAAATATAACAACACAGAGAGAAAAAACACAGAAAAAAAAGAACTCCTCTAAAGAATTTTGAGATGAATTCAGAAAGGAAAAAGAAGGTAAAACCTTTATAAAAAAAGAATTTCTTCTGAATAGATCATTGATCTAAGAATAAGATCAAGGATCTTCAATAAAAAATATAATAAATAACAAAGGCCTTGCTTTTTTTATGAACCATTGGTTCTGGAATCTTAAAGATTATTTTCTTGAATCCAAAATTGGATTAAGATATAAGAACAGTGCCTTGCACTGTTGCGCTCCTGGGTTGGCGCAAGCCACCAGAGAGCGCCACGTGTCAGCTCCAACACCACTTGCGTTATGCGCTTTTAAAATAGAGTATTGCTCTCTGAAATTGGCGTAACTCACCAGAGCGCGCCACGTGTCAGCAGCGCAACAGCGCAGCGCACTGCGCTTGCGCTCGCCAGAGCGTGACACGTGTCACCTCCACATGCGCTTGCGCTCAATAATTGGTGCAAAGCGCCTGACAGGCCACATGGCCACTGTCAGTTTGATTAATGCACTGCATTATTTACAGAAAGGCCAAGCCCAATTAAAAAGGGCCTAACAGGCTCAATAAAATTCAGTGCATTATTTTTAAAAAAAGGGGCAGAGCCCAAACAAAAACAGATGCTGTGCATCATTTAAAAGGGACAGAGCTCAAATCAAAAAGGCCTAGCAGGCCAAAAGAAAATGCAGTGCATTATTAAACAGGGACAAAGCCCTAGCACAGGCCTAATAGGCCAAAGATAAAAACGTTGAATATTCTCAACTGGACTTAGCCCAATCATGGCCGTAAGTCCTCAAATTAAATTGACTGAGCAAGACTACTCTCTTAAATCAATTTACATCCGGTTCAAGGGTACATCTCTGAACTCCTCTGACACCTATCATTGTAATCCTTCAACGACGTCGGAGGGGTGACGGGTCCCGACAACCACACATTGATACGGACTATGGGGTCCTTAAACTCATGGACTTATGCGTCCTTAAACTCATGGACTTATGCGTCCTTAAACCAACAATACGGACTGTGGGGTCCTTAAACTCACGGACTTATGCGTCCTTAAACATATCCATACGGACTGTGAGGTCCTTAAACTCATGGACTAATGTGTCCTTAAACTAACATCCGTCCCTAAAACGGGAACGATGGACTACCATGTCCCTAAACTGGCAATGGACCGCAATGTCCTTAAACTACCTATGGACCACTACGTCCCTAAACTGGAACAAGAGAGCCCCCAAACGCTCTTTTGTCGGATCTAAACGATCCCGTTTAAGTTGATCTTAGCCTCAAATCTGGCTAACGTATCCTTAAACATTTAAACAGACTTTAAGATCCCCAATCAACTTTGGTTCAAGGGTACATCTCCGAACTCCTCTGACACCTGTCATTGTAATCCTTCAATGTCGTCAGAGAGGTGACGGGTCCCGACGGTCATATATTATTAAATGGACCATTACGTCTCTAAAACTGGAACAATAGAACCCCTAAATGCTCTTTCCGTTAAGTTGATCTTAGTCTCAAATCAGACTAACGTATCCTTAACGAGCGTTTAAGTTGATCTTAGCCTCAATATGGCTAACGTATCCTTAAACAAAAACACCATACCCAAATCTAAGAAAATACGGATTTGGACTAATCCACGCCCTACGGGCGACGACATAAATTAGTCTCCGTATACAATCCATGGGCAACCACAAACAAAACAAACACCCACGACACGAAGTGAAATTCTGGAGAAGGAGAAAGTTGTTACCACGATACGGTAGCGTAATTAACTGCAGGGGCTTGCGCCTGCAGGGAAGAGCGTCCCCACAATAAAAAAAACCCCTCAAGCGAGGGGGAATCTGATGAAGTCTGCTACATCGGCCGCATCCGTCCAAACCTCCGATACACGGTGCCATAAATCAACTTGGCATCTTCGGAGAGGTGGACGAATAAAACCAAATAGCATCTGCCCCGAATCTCAGGCAAGACGTCCATGTCTTGGCCGCCGTTCGGAGGGGAACAGATTCTGGCACGCCCGGTGGGACCTTTTCCTCTTTCCACTCCACACTTCGTGTGTCATCTTCGCGAACGAATCGCGGTTTGTTAATGGTTGCCTTTGGGTTTCAAGTTACTAAGGTTTGGTCTTTTTCCTGGCGCAGAAATCAAGCATCAATGGCCTCCAACTGCTCGAGCTGCTCCAAATGCCAATGCAACCGACGCTCCACCTCATCTGGAGGTGTAGCCTATGGGCCTCAAGCGACCTCCATCCTTGCCATGCCGGTGGAATAAGTGACGCAGGCCACCACCGGTCTGTTCTTCGAGACCATGCTCCCGCCTGCAAGCTTCACCATTCCAGTGCCCGCACCGGAAGCGCACAAGAAGTCGGTCTTCGATCGGCTCACTGCTACAACGGCCCCTTTCAACGGGTCATCCAATATCAAACTGGCAGCCTCTGTCTTTACCAGGCTGAACCAGAATTCCGATGGGCCCGCCAAGAAGCCCATGAACCCTGAAGTGGCCGTCCCGAGGAAGATAGCCACCTCTGCTCCTGAAGTCGTCAAGGAGGCTTCTCCTGTTAAAGAGTCGGTCTTTTCAAGGCTGACCATTCCGGCTCCTGCTCCTACTCGAGGGTCTGTCTTTGACAGATTGAACATCGCCACTCAAAAGACGACATCAGTCTTTAAGAGGCTGACACCAGCGGCGCCTCATCCGGACAGGGGGAAAAACGAAATTATCCCTATCGCCGAGCCAGTCCCAACAGCTCGACATGTTCGACGTCGCCACTGGCGCCGAGTAAGGAAGGCCGGGGGCAACTCCCCCTTAGGGCTAACTCCACCTGCTCCAGTGGTGGAAGTTAATGCTGCTGTTCCAACTGGGAGCAGCTTTGAACCGCTAAGGAGGGTACGTAAGAACTCTCCGACGACCACACTGAAAAGATCTCCTCCACCTGCGGAGAGAGTTATAGAAACTAAGCTGGAGCAGCCCCCTCAACGGCTGTCCTCCAAAATTTACAAGGTCTGGCGGAGGGTTCAAGACTCAGTAATCGACCAAGATCACTCTCGCCGGCAGAAAAGGGCGAAAGTGTAGGAAGAAAAGAACTGTCCTGACAAACAGCAAAGGACGACAACCGCCAGGGTGCCCGCTGCAACGGCCCCTTCAACTTCAACGGCCCACAAGAGAAGAAGGCCGGAGAAGGTCCCTAGCCTGCGGCAAATGCCAAAGGCGGAGAGCCCAAACGCCCCAAGTCCGGGGGCATTGTAGTCTATACCGTTTACATGGCGTCTGGTAAAGCGGGCAGCCGTACATCTATAGGTCATAGACCGCTTACACGGTCGGTGACCAAAGATCAGGAGCAACAGCAGAAGCTCCAAGAAATGATAAACGTGATGGCCGCACTCAATGGGCCAAAAGAAAGCCCCGAAGCGTCCTCGGACCAGCGACAGGAGCAAGAAACTGACGCTGAATTCCTTCGCAGGATACTAGGCAAAAAGGTTAAAGAGGCTGCGGAACAAGCAGCCAACATAAAGCGAATGGCTCTCCTGTTCCAGGACATGGTGGGTATGATGATCCAACAAGATCCTCCTGCTGAAGATCCTCCGATCGTCCTTGAAGATGACAGGGGAGAAACGTCGAATCCTCCACCGGCTCTGTCAACAGTTAAGGAGGAGACGATTTCCAAAGCTGACCTGGACGAATATATAGCTCAACAGATACGGGTTCACCAGGCGACTGAGGCAGCCGGTCAGGTCGTAAAAACGGGGCGACCATATCCGAGCTGGTACGATCAGATCAAGTACCCGCTGGGCTATACAATACCGAAATTCCATGTGTATAAGGGGACTGGCAATCCCCATCAGCATGTTGCCCAGTTCAAGGTGCTTTGCGGCAACACCGGCGGTGATGATAAATTGTTACTTCGCCATTTCGTCGGTAGCTTATTGGATACAGCATTCGAGTGGTACTCCGAGCTCCCAAATGACTCTATCAAGATATTTGCGGAGATGGAGCTGCTATTTACCCAGCATTTCACAAGCGCCAGCGAACGCACCCCGATAACGGCATTGATTAATGCCAGGGTGAAGCCAGGCGAAACATGAGTTCAGTATGCGATACGGTGGCGGAACTTATGGTCAAAATGCGAACAACGCATTGAAAAGGCTCCGGCAGTAGGCATGTTTGTGGGAACCCTCGATCCGCAGGCGACCATATCCCAATTTATGATGTTCTTCAAGCCGACTACCTTCCAGGCCCTGATCGACAAACTAGCCCAAATGGACCAGATGGGCCATAGACTGCCCCCTCCAAAGCCGAACTCTCGAAACGAGATGGGGAAGGGAAAAACGATCGTTATCGCCAATGCTCAACAACAACCGAGCAACTTGAAGCCGGTTGTCCATCAAAATAATATGCGTTCGTGCGTACCCCTTGAGGAAAGGCTAGGACGTCCTTACTCGTTTCCTCAAGATAAAACGAGAAGACTGTTTAAGTTGGCATTGCGCAACCGACTCATAAATCTGCCCGATTCAAGACGTCCATTGCAGCCAAATGACATCAATGACCCCAATTACTGCCCTTATCACCGAGTACTGGGTCATCCGATCGAGGATTGCTATGTCTTCAAAAATTGGATTGAAGACCAGTACCAACAGGGCAAATTCGCGTTGTCCGAAAGATGGAAAGTGAACCCGCCGCAGCCTCACACCCCTAAAAGGGTAAATACGCCGGGGGCAACGTGCTCTCTCATTGAAGAAGCTCCATGGGAGGTTGTGCTATCAGCCAAAACAAAGAGGATGCTGAACGATCTTCAAACATGACCGGCGATTAGGTGGAAGAACCCGTTGGAACCTGAGATCATTGAAGGGATGCTGAGGCCGCGCCCAATTCCGAAGATCAGTGGTAATGGCCCAAGCATTCACAACCAGCCGTCAAAATCTTCAAAGAAGAAGAAGAAGAAATCCAAGAAGCCCGTGAAGTCTGGTGACAAGCGCACGGACTTACAAAAGCAGATTGACGCACTGGAGGAGTACAACCAGAAAACACGAACTTCCATCACGCTCCAAGAGTTCCTCAACCACGTCTTTCAAGAAGAAGATGAGGGGGAGAGCTCGTCGGATGAATCCAAGGAATACGTGATGAGCTGTCATATGATTTCCCATTCGTTTACAAACGATGAGAAAACTCCTCGCACTGAAAAGCAGGGGGCAGATCCTAAACCAGAAATTCTGGGGCCATCGGATGAAACAATTGACGCATTCCTCAACGAAGCTCTGTTGAAAAGTAAAGCTGATCGGGAATGCGAGGCGGTCATATTTGAAAGGGCCAAGCACCAGCGACTTGACGAAAGAGTTGAGACACTCCCGTTGGAGCAAAATATATCCACCGCAGATAACAGTAAATTCAAGACGAGCAAAAGGTTTCCTAAAGCCATATCAATGGGTATGAAGCTACCACCCTCTGAAGGAAATATTGCTGGTGAAGCAGAAATGCACCCTTCCTACTGCTTGTATCATCGGAAGATTTCACACCCCACCGAAGAGTGCAAAGCTTTCAATAGATGGTGGCAGGGATATGTTGCTCACCGACAACATTTTAAGCGGGAAAAGCGCAAAACTCGCCGGGAGCGGAAAAATACGACCGAGGGGCTTAACAGAACTACCGGCGATTGTCGCATGGTTAACACCGGGGGATCGCAAGTGCTCACATTCGGGAGCGACTCTGACGAGGAAATGGCTCTTAGCCCCCTCTTTAAAGAGTCCACCTCGGGAAAAGAAGAAGAGCCGAAAGTCTGCGAAAATATCCGGCTGCGTAATCGGACGCTACCCGAAAAGAATCTCGGACCCTCAAACAAGAAAGATAAAGGGAAAGAAAAGGTCTCTGAGGATATTGCCCTAGATGACCAAGTCATGGAAGAGCTAACTGCCAAGGACCCGCCGAAGAAAAATAAGGTGGATTACAACGTTCTAGCGCATCTTAGGAAGCTACCCTCGCAGCTCAGCATTCTTGACGCCCTTTTACTATCAAAAGAGGCAAGGGATTCATTAATCAAGGCACTACAGGACCCCGAGCAATTCCAAGCTTTTCTGGCCGAAGAAAAGATGAAGGATGAATTGGAGGAAGTGCACATGGCCGATGTCACTTTTGGCGATGAAGACCTTCTTCTTAGGACGTGCGAACACAACCGTCCCCTCTATGTCTCAGGGTATTTCCATGATATAAGGATAGGCAAAATCTTGGTTGACAATGGGTCTTCCGTTAATCTCCTCAACGTGCGGGTGTTAAAGGAAATCTGCATGAGCGTCCAGCACCTTGCTCGGGATAAGATCACCATCTCCGGGTTCGACTCTCAATCATCATGAAATCTTGGATCTGTGATACTGATGCTACGCTTTGGGCTACTCGTCACGGACATTAAGTTCCATGTCATAGACGCTAAGACGTGCTATAATGCTCTGCTCGGCCGACCATGGTTACACGAGTACAACATCATCCCTTCTACACAACATCAATGTATGAAATATTTTAAGGATGGTCTCGAGTATACCATGACGGGAGAACTGAACCCGTTCTCCGTGAACGAAGTCCGCAAATATGAAGACGCCAAATACTTCTTACCGGATTTCGAAGACACGGAAAGGTGTCACAAGCCGGAGAACAAAGCTAACGCCACAATCCCTGTCTTCGGGAGTGATACCGAGGAGGAAGAGGAGATAGTTTATTCGGGTCCGCCCCAATACAACAAGCCAGGACCATCCGCTCCTACGTTGAGCTTTGGTAGTGATTCGGAAGATGAGGTCCACGCTATATTCTTTGCTAGGCCTTCAATACAAACATCTGTTGACGAAGAGCAAAATCTGCAAGTCGCTATGGTTCCACCTAAACATCATAAAGAACTGGATGCGCTCGATACCTACAGTGTAGAGGAGCTGCGGACATTCTATGTCCCACCTAGGCGAGAAGGCGAAAAGGCAATTCTATTCTACCGCTCTGAAGAAACCAAAGTGGAGAAATAAATCTGGCACGGTATGGATCCTACGCTTGACAGGTTTCAACCCATCCGTCTGCCCAGATATTATACAGAAGGCTTGAAGAGGCTGCTGAAGCGCCAGGGGATATCCTTCAAACAGACCGCTCGAAAAGCTAAGTTCTATAACAGGGTCTGGAACGTCCCCGGAACTCAGCACAAGTTGCCTAGTGGGAGGATGGAAACAATCGGGCTTGGATACATTCGGTCCAAGAAATGAGAGCTACTCCGCGATTGCTACGTCGTACATGACTTCAATGAAGAAGCGGATGCTCAACGGGAGGACGCCAA
This sequence comes from Agapanthus africanus, assembly GCA_030015575.1. Taxonomy (NCBI): domain Eukaryota; kingdom Viridiplantae; phylum Streptophyta; class Magnoliopsida; order Asparagales; family Amaryllidaceae; genus Agapanthus; species Agapanthus africanus. The sequence goes on from JASDDO010000028.1 coordinate 114,552,464, forward strand.
TCCCGAACCGGTAAAAGTTCCAGATGCAAAAGTGCCCAGTCCGTCGTTCGAAGAACAAATGAACAGGCTTATAAGGGAAGCTGGTCAAAAAGTCTGAGACGACCATAACCGTGAAATGGCCATCTACAAGAAAGCCAAAACGCAACGCCTCCTCCAACGGGCCGTGAAAGATGAAAGTGCCGCTCCCTGTCAACCTGTTATAAAAAAGGCTCGACTCAGAGGCAGAAACAAGTCGAAAAGCGAAAAAAGCGCTCGACAGCGACAAAGCGGAACTAAGAAACCACGCAAGTGTGAATCGAGCGGTCCAGATCTGTCCCTTGTAAAGAAAATGAGTCGAGCATACTCTTTTCCTCGAGATAAGACGAAGAAGATACTTGACCGAGCTCTAAAACATCAAATGCTTGCACTGCCGGAGTCCAAGCATCCAGAGCAAGCAGGCGAAGTTTCGCACCCAAACTATTGCTCTTATCACCGAGTAATAGGGCATTCTCTCGAAGATTGCTTCACTTTCAAGAACTGGGTTGAAGATCAGTATCAGCTCGGCAAGTTCGCTCTATCTGACAGTTGGAGGGTAACGCCGCCACAGAAGCATGAACCCAAAGCTACGAGAGCAGAACCAGATCCACATCGGTCTTGGAAGCGAGCTCGTACTTGTCACATGATAACAATATCAAAAGAAGGGTCCGAGAACAAGGATGACCTTCCCTGGTGCTTCGAAAGCAGCAACGACGAGGTCACCTCAGAATTTCCACCAGCACCGAAAGAGCTGGAGGATGGAATACATACTACTGCAGATAACCTCAAGAAAATTGAGTTGGGGACGGCGAACGACCCACGACCGACATTCGTTAGCGAGTTTCTATCTGAAGAAAGGGTGGCTGCGTTAAAAGACGTGCTTATGCAGTATAGAGATTTCTTCGCGTGGAACTATTCCGAAATGCCAGGACTAGACCCAGAAATCGCTGTGCATGAACTGGCGATATCCCCGGACGTCAAGCCAGTCAAACAGGCACCGAGAAGAATGCAGCTCGAGCTCGAGATGAGTATCAATGCCGAGGTCAAGAAGTTAATCGACTCTGGCTTCATCCAAGAAGTTCAATATCCCGACTGGATCGCCAACATCGTCCCGGTGATGAAGAAAAATGGGACAGTACGCATATGCGTAGACTTCCGGGATCTCAATAAAGTTTGCCCGAAAGACGATTTCCCAGTGCCAGTCACTGAGCTGATGATAGATAACACGTCCACTCACGAAGTTTTCTCCTTCATGGACAGCTCATCAGGATATAATCAGATAAAGATGCATCCCGAAGACCAGAAGCACACCGCTTTTCGGACCCCTCTGGGAATATTCTGTTACAAGGTGATGCCCTTCGGTTTAAAGAACGCCAGTGCCACCTATCAGAGGGCCATGACGAAGATCTTCGATGACCTTATACATGAAATCTTCGAATGCTATATCGACGACCTCGTGGTGAAAAGCAAATCGTATGAGGAACATCTCGAGCATCTGAAGACCGTTCAACGCCTTCGACAATACAACTTGAAGATGAACCCTCTCAAGTTCGCATTCAGAGTTTCCTCGGGCAAATTCCTGGGATTCGTCGTCCGACACCGAGGTATCAAGATAGATCCGTCGAAGATTAAGGCGATCATGAAAATACCTCCGCCGAGAACTCTCAAACAGCTGCGGTCTCTCCAGGGAAAGCTCGTGTATATACGGCGATTTATAGCCAATCTTTCAGGCAAGTGCCGTCCTTATAGCCACCTGATGAAGAAGGGGACCCCGTTCATCTGGGATCAAAAATGCCAAGACGCGCTGGACGAAATCAAGCAGTATCTGCAGAATCCGCCAGTGCTGGCTGCTCCGGTTAAGGGAAAGTGTCTCATTCTTTATACAACCTCCATTGAAGGTTCTTTAGGCACATTATGGGCACAAGAGAACGATCAAGGGAAAGAAAGGGCACTCTACTATTTGAGTCGAGTTCTTCTGGGGGTAGAAAGCAACTATTCCCCCATTGAAAAACACTGCCTGGTATTGATCTTCGCGATAACAAAGCTCAGGCACTATGCGTTGGCGCATGAAGTCCGTCTCATTTCGAAGGTGGACCCCCTTAAATATTTAATGTCGAAGTCCATATTGACGGGGCGACTCGCTAAATGGGCCCTACTCTTGATGGAGTTCTCGATAACCTATCATCCTCTTAAGGCAGTAAAAGGCCAGGCCATCGCCGACTTCCTCGCTGAGCATCCGATACCTGCCGATTCTCCTCTGAATTGCGAGCTGCCAGACGAACATACGTTTGACGCGATCGACGGTGGTGATACCCGATGGGAGCTTTATTTCGATGGAGCATCCTCCATGAAGAAGCGCGAACAAAGTACCCCTATAATCAAATCGGGGGTAGGCCTCATCTTCGTAACTCCCCAAGGAGGGATAATGCGCTTTGCTTTCTCCTTAACAGAGCCGAGGACGAACAATGAAACCGAATACGAAGCTCTGATAGCAGGCCTCGAGATCTCCATCGACATGGGAATTGAGAACCTCCTCATATACGGAGACTCCCAACTGGTCGTTAGTCAAGTAAATGGCGACTACCAGACGTGCAAGCTAGAGTTGGTGAAGTACGGCGAAAAGGTGCAACAACTGTTGACCCAAATTCCTTACTACACTTTGGAAAACATACCGTGTGCGGAAAACAGCAAAGCGGACGCGTTAGCCAAGCTCGCTAAAGAACTGGCCGACGAGAACCTCGATGACGTAAGAATCGTGGTACAAAGCCGGCGGGTGCTTACCCCAGCAGAAATATCTCCGGAATCATCCGAAGAAAAGGGAGCGACTGAGCAGACGACCCTACAAATAAAAGACCGGGAAAAGGCTGAGGATTGGAGAGAAATCTTTATAGACTACTTCAAATACCGTCGAACGCCCGATGATGCGTCCTCAAAACATCAGCTTATGAAACGAGCTCTGTCTTTCGCCTTCGTCAATGATACTCTATACAAGAGGTCGTTTGATTCTCTGTGGTTGAGATGTCTGGGACCTGACGAAGTAAAAAGAGTCGTTCAGGAAGTTCACGACGGGCTCTGCGGTTCTCACCAAGCAGGCCCGAAGATGAAGTTGAAGATAAAATGGATGGGTTACTACTGGCCCACGATGATTCAGGACTGCCTCGAGTATGCAAAGCAATGCCACTCATGCCAGATTCATGGGGACTTTATCCATCAGCACCCAAATCCTCTACATCCAACAGTGGCCAGCTGGCCGTTCGAAATGTGGGGGACTGACGTAATTGGCCCCATCGAACCAGCATCGTCCAGGGGACATCGATTCATCTTGGCGACGACTGATTAATTCTCCAAATGGGCAGAAGCAGTACCATTAAGGGAAGTGAAGACGGAGAATATCCTCCATTTCTTCAAGACGCACGTCATATATCGGTTTGGAACTCCGCGACGGATTATCTCCGATAACGGGCCAGCCTACAGAAGCCACAAGATCAGTCGCTTCGCGCAACAACATAATATAGACTAGAGATATTCCTCAGTTTATAATCCGCGAGCTAACGGTCTAGCCGAGGCCTTCAACAAGACCTTGACGAAGATCGTGAAGAAGACGGTGTCCCGAAATAAGAAGGACTGGCACGAGAGACTGCAAGAATCTCTTTGGGCGTATCGAACTACGTTCAAAACGGCCACGAGCACAACGCCGTACGGGTTGGTATTCGGTACAGAAGCAGTACTCCCCCTCGAGATAGAGTTACCCTCTCTACGAGTGGCAGTCCACTACGAGCTGACGGACGAAGAAAATGCTCACCTTCAGCTTGACGAGCTTGATGCCCTTGATGAAACACGGCTCATAGCGCAACAAAATCTGGAGGCTTATAAAGAAAAGATGACGCGCTCATATGAAAGATTGACCCGGCCGAGGACATTCCGCCAAGGCGAACTCGTGCTAGTGGTCAAAAGACCTATGATCCCCAATCGCACCAAGCGGGGAAAATTCGAGCCAAACTATGAAGGGCCGTACATCATAGACAAGGTCTACCAGGGTGGAGCCTATCTACTCATGGATATGCACGGTGAAAGGCCTTTCAGACCGATAAACGGTCGCTTCCTAAAAAAATACTACGCCTAATGAGTCACAGCCTAGGTCAATGATAGACGACGACGACTATGTCCACTCGCTATCTTCCTAAGCCCAAACTCTATAAGTAGTAGCCGGCCTTCTTCAACAGCGGACCGAAACGTCCTTAAACTAATGACGGACCGAAACGTCCTTAAACTAATGACGGACCACTACGTCCTAAAACTAGCTGACGACCGAAACGTCTTTAAACTACTACCGCAGCATCCTCAGGTTGACGAGATAAAAAAAAAGAGAATAAAAAAAATATATAAAAATAATAATAATAATAATAAAAATAATAAAAATAATAATAATAATAATAATAATAATAATAATAATAATAAAGACGGTATGTCCATAAGAAAAATGGGCACGGACGAAAACCCGAAAGGGCTCCGTGAGTAAAAACAGCAGGGCTACCGGTGAGTGTTCGTGAAAACCCGAAAGGACGCGACCTCGTTAAAAAAAAATAAAATAAAATAAAAAAGAAGGAAAAAAAAGAGACGGTATGTCCATAAGCAAAATGGGCACGAATGAAAACCCAAAAAGGCTCCGTGAGTAAAAATAGCAGGACTACCGGCGAGTGTTTGTGAAAACCCGAAAGGGCGCAACCTCGTTAAAAGACACTTGCAAGGTCCTCTCGACCTTGTAAGGAGAAACCACCCGCGTGAGATCCTTACGACTCAAAGGGGAGCAACACACTTAGGGATCCTCACGATTCCTAGAGAGAAAATACACTTGCGAGATCCTCACGACTCGTAAGGAGAACTCTTTTATGGGACCCTCACGGCTTATAAGATTTGAAAGTCTTAAGTTACAGAGACATAAACCTGTGCTTAAGCAACCCCCACAACTTTCGATATTGCCCTACAAGGGGTTCAATACTGACCCTTGTATACAATCCACGGGCGCGAATAAACATTTCCCTAACCAAATCCCATCCGTGACTGGGGATATGTTCGCATGAGGAACAACCCTTGTAGGTCCTCTCGACTTACAAGGAGAAAACCCTCTTGTAGAATCCTTACGATTTACAGAGGAACATACACTTAGGAATCCTCACGATTCCTAAGGAGAAAACACACCTACAAGATCCTCACGACTTGTAGGGAGAAATACCTTTGTGAGACCCTTACGGCTCATGAAGTCAAAAGCTTTAGTCGACAGGACCCTAACCCTGTTCGCTAAGCTACCTTTGTTCGACATCGACAGAGGCAAATGATGATTCGCTCCTGGCAATATCCCAGTTGTAGCGGTGCTGATGCCAAAATCGGTGTCTAATTCCATGCTCATGGCGGAAAGCCAGCAAGCCGCGCATGCATACAAAATAGCCGAAATGATGGGGCAGCTTGCAGTAAAAAGCAGCAAGTAAGAACGCATGCATACAAAATAGCCGAAATGATTGGGCAACTCGCAATAAAAACCAGCGAGTAAAAATAAAATAAACAGCCGAAATGATGGGGCACCGCGAAAAATAGCCGAAATGATTGGGCAATCGCGACCTTCGCGATATAAAAAGCTGAAATGATAGAGCATCGCGGAGATAAAACAATAAAAAAAATGATGATGAAACTTTTGCCCTACAGGTGAGATCATATCGATCCCTGTATACAATCCAAGGGCACCAACAAAGAGGGAACCATACCTTCCCAACAGGCTCCGCCAGGAAAAGAAGCCAAATCTCGGCGGTTCACCAACAATCTAGAGACAACCGCGACATTCGTCTCGATACAGCAGACGCAGTGCCAGCAAACGAAGCGAAGATCAAATTCCTAGCTTCACAGTTTCGACGGTAACTCATATAAAACCTGAAAGACCACCAGAGATCATCTCAACCACAGGGAAATCAGTATCCTTGGCAAATACCTCAATTCAGGGAAACTAGCGTCCTTGATGAGAGCTTCCTAATTCGCGTCGGCCCGCAGAGAAACCAGTGTCTCCGCAGGAATACTCTGATTCGTTTCAACCCCGAGGAAACTAGTGTCCTCGGCAAAATACTTCGACTCAGGGAAACCAGTGTCCTTGACGAGAACATCATGATTCGCGTCGACCCGCAGAGAAACTAGCGTCTTTGCAGGAATACATCGATTCGTTTCAACCCCAGGGAAACCAGTGTCCTTGGCAAATACCTCAATTCAGGGAAACTAGCGTCCTTGATGAGAGCTTCCTGATTAACGTCGGCCCGCAGAGAAACCAGTGTCTCCGCAGGAATACTCCGATTCGTTTCAACCCCGAGGAAACCAGTGTCTTCGGCAAAATACTTCGACTCAGGGAAACCAGTGTCCTTGACGAGAACATCTTGATTCGCGTCGACCCGCAGAGAAACTAGCGTCTTTACAGGAATACATCGATTCGTTTCAACCCCAGGGAAATCAGTGTCCTCGGCAGATACCTCAATTCAGGGAAGCTAGCGTCCTTGATGAGAGCTTCCTAATTCGCGTCGGCCCGCAGAGAAACCAGTGTCTCCGCAGGAATACTCCGATTCGTTTCAACCCCGAGGAAACCAGTGTCTTCGGCAAAATACTTCGACTCAGGGAAACCAGTGTCCTTGACGAGAACATCTTGATTCGCGTCGACCCGCAGAGAAACTAGCGTCTTTGCAGGAATACATCGATTCGTTTCAACCCCAGGGAAACCGGTGTCCTTGGCAAATACCTCAATTCAGGGAAACTAGCGTCCTTGATTAGAGCTTCCTGATTTGCGTCGGCCCGCAGAGAAACCAGTGTCTCTGCAGGAATACTCCGATTCGTTTCAACCCCGAGGAAACCAGTGTCTTCGGCAAAATACTTCGACTCAGGGAAACCAGTGTCCTTGACGAGAACATCTTGATTCGCGTCGACCCGTAGAGAAACTAGCGTCTTTGCAGGAATACATCGATTCGTTTCAACCCCAGGGAAATCATTGTCCTTGGCAAATACCTCAATTCAGGGAAACTAGCGTCCTTGACGAGACCACCTCGATTCGCGTCGGCCCGCAGAGAAACTAGCATCTTTGCAGGAATACACCGATTCGTTTCAACCCCGAGAAAACCAGTGTCCTCGGCAAAATACTTCGACTCAGGGAAACCAGTGTCCTTGACGAGAACATCTTGATTCGCGTCGACCCGCAGAGAAACTAGCGTCTTTGCAGGAATACATCGATTCGTTTCAACCCCAGGGAAATCAGTGTTCTTGGCAACCTCCCCAATTCAGGGAAACTAGCGTCCTTGATGAGAGCTTCCTGATTCGCGTCTGTTTCGCCCAATCAGAGCAAAGCTCTGTTTGAATTCAAAATTCAAATTTTGAAGCAACGCTTCAAGTCTCAGACGCAACGCGCCGCGTGTCTGGCGCTAATACGTCAGCGCAGCGCCCAAGAAGGCGCACCCAATCAGAGCAAAGCTCTGTTTAAAGAAAGCAACGCTTCAGATCCTTTGCGCTGCGCGCGACGCGCCACGTGTCCAGCGCAGATACATTAGCGCAGCGCGCCCAATTAGAGCAAGGCTCTGTTAAAGGAAGCGCCGCGCTGCGCTCTGCGCTGTGCGACACGTGGCAGCACAGTTGCGCTGCGCGACACGTGTCAGCACAGATGCGCTAGCGCAGAAGAAGGGGCTAAGTGCCAAAGGCAATTTATCCATGTAAAATTACATGTACTTGATAATAAAAAATTAAAATCATACGATGCACAAGCACAACAGAGAGCTAAAATAAAAGAACCCTTAACAGACAATGAAATACTTGATTAAAAAAGAAAAATATTTATTCATTCTTATTGTTATTACATTTAAAAAAGATCACCGAATACGGGATCAGAGAGACAAGGGTTCACAAAAAGAAAAAGAAGATTATTCAGCTCCCTCTCCGTCTTCTCCATCACGTCGAAGCGGCGATCTTCCCGAGGGGTAGCCATCCAATGGTCGACGCCGCACTCCTGGGAAAAAGTGGCGATGACGGCCCGACGAGCCCGTATCTGGCTCAACAAGTAGAAGGAGAAGTCCCTCAGGGCTTTGGTGATCAAGAGCGCTTCGAAGAAGCTCTCGATCTTATCCTCGGCCACATCAAGCATTGCCGAGGACATCTCCGCCGGAGGAGGGGGAATGTCGGCGAGCACTGAGGCAAGGATCATCCGAAGCCAAATGGAACCCGGGGGAAGAGAAGACCCCACACGAGTCGAAAGCTCGTACATTGCGGCATCGCACTGCTCGTCCGAAAAAGAGGAGTCCACCAAGCGCACAGCAAAACGGGGAACGACGTCTCGGATCGGCACTTCCCACGGTTGTCGGCGGGCATGAGGACGGTTGCAAGCCATGATTAAAGAAGTTCTCTGAAGGTGAGGAAAGGAAAGGCTCGGCCTTGAGTTATATATAGATCCAAACACAGAAAATTCTGTGCGCAGCGGAGTTATTTCCAAGGCCCGGGAAATTATAATTTCGGGAATACAAGTTTGACTTGAAAAGAGGAGATGAAAAGATATCTCAGGAGAAGCGGCGCTTCTGATTCTCCCAAAATTTAAACTTTAATAAATGAAGCAACGCTTCAGATCCTCTGCGCTGAGCGCAACGCGCCACGTGTCAGGCGCAGATGTATCAGCGCTGCGCCCAAGAAGACGCGCCCAATCAGAGCAGAGCTCTATTTGCCTGAAGCAACGCTTCAGTTGCGCTGCGCTCTGCGCTGCGCGACACGTGTCAGCGCAGACGCGCTAGCGCAGTTGCGCTGCGCTCTGCGCTGCGCGACACGTGTCACGCGCTGGGGCATCTGCGCCAAACTAAATTAAGATTTTTAAGAAATCTTTTCTGTTCTTCTTAAAACAAGAAGATTTTCTTCTGCAAAGCAGAAGCCCTTGGATCAAAGATCCAACGGTGGGGAAAATTCCCCAAATCACTCAGAGGATGATTTCTTTAACAAATTTAACTAATTTGTGAGCACTATAAAAAGGACCCTAAGCCTCAATTCAAAGGCATCAACATTTTTTTGAGAACTCGAGAACTTTAAAGAGAGAGAACTCTGAGAAGATTTCAAGAGAAAAGGTAAAAGAACCTTAATGGATTAGAAGAAATTCCTTCTAATAGATCATTGATCTAAAAACAAGACCAATGATCTTTACATAATAAACAGTGCTTTGCACTTCTTGTGAACCCCTGGTTCTTTAAAAAAAAAAAAACAATAAAAAAAAAATAATAATAGTGCTTTGCACTTTTATGAACCTCTGGTTCTTCAACCAAAGAAAAATTTATTTTTCTTTGATCTATTTCAGATCAAGAAATTAAACAGTGCTTTGCACTTTCCTTCTTGTATCTAAAAGATTATTGGTGCTTTGCACTTCCAAGTTGCGCCGTTGCGCTCTTAAGAGAGCGCCACGTGTCGGCTATAAAACTACTTGCGCTAAGCGCCCTTAAGATAGAGCTTTGCTCTCTAGAATTGGTGCAACTCGCTGAGAGCACGCCACGTGTCGCCAGCGCAACAACGCAGTGCAACAGCGTAGCGCGCTGCACTGTTGCGCTTGCGCTCCCCGAGCATGACACGCGTCATCACCATATGAGCTTGCGTTCAGTGATTGGCGCAAAGCGCCTGACAAATGCAATGCATTTCACTTCCTAAAGGGCCAAGCCCAATTAAAAGGCTTAACAAACTTAATAAATAAAATGCTGTGCATTATTTGGAAGGGCAGAGCCCAATTGAAAGGTCCAATGAACCAAAATAAACGATCTGCATCATAATAAAAAGGGCAGATCCTAATCAAAATGGGCATAAATGGCCTGAAGTAATGCAATGCATTATTTAAGTATGGGCAAAGCCCTAGCACAGGTCTAATAAAAAAAAAATAAATGATGGTGTTGAACATTTTCAACTGGACTTAGCCCAATTTTGGCCGTAAGTCCTTAAATTAAATTGGCTGAGCAAAATGGCTCTCCTAAATCAAGTTACGTCCGGTTCGAGGGTACATCTCCGAACTCCTTTGACATCTATCATTGTAATTCCTCAACGACGTCAAAGAGGTGACGGGTCCCAACGACCACACACCCATATGGACTGCGGGGTCCTTAAACTCGTGGACCGAGACGTCCTTAAACTAATATCGGACCGAGACGTCCTTAAACTAATATTGGACCGAAACGTCCCTAAACTAATATCGGACCGAAACGTCCTTAAACTAATGATGGACCAAGACGTCCCTAAACTAATAATGGACCACCACGTCCCTAAACTGGCGATGGACCACCACGTCCTTAAACTGCCGCAATAGAGCCCGAACGCTCTTTTGCCGGATCTAAACGGTCCCGTCTAAGTTGATCTTAGCCCCAGCTACGGTTAATGTGTCCTTAGATCTTTAAATAAACAATAAAACCCCAAATCAACTTTGGTTCAAGGGTACATCTCTGAACTCCTCTGACGCCTGTCGTTGTAATCCCTCAACGACGTCAGAGAGGTGACGAGTCCCGGCGGCCAGATAATTAAATCAATCGCTACGTCAAGTCAAATCTCAGTCCAAAACAGGACTAACGTATCCTTGACGAACGTTTAAGTTGATCTTAGCCGCAACGCGACTAATGCATCCTTAAACGAAAAACACCAAACCCAAATCTAAGTAAATACGGATTTGGACTAATCCACGTCCTACGGGCGACGACATCACTAAATCTCCATATACAATCCACGGGCAACCACAAACAAAACAAACATACACGACACGAAGTGAAATTCTGGAGAAGGAGAAAGTTGTTATCGCAACGCGGTAGCGTAATTAACTGCAGGGGCTTGCGCCTGCAGGGAAGAGCGTCCCCACAATCAAAAACCCCTCACCCTGAGGGGGATCTGACGAAGTCTGCTACATCGGCCGCATCCGTCTAAACCTCCGATACACGGTGCCATAAATTAACTTGGCATCTTCGGAGAGATAGACGGATAAAACCAAATAGCATCTGCCCCGAACCTCAGGCAACGGACGCAAAGTCCGGGCCGTCGTTCGGAGGGGAACAGATTCTGGCACGCCCGGTGGGACCTCTTCCTCTTTCCACTCCACACTTCGTGTGTCGTCTTCGCGAACCAATCGCGGTTTGTTAAATGGTTGTCTTCGGATTTCAAGTTGCTAAGATTTGGTCTTTTACCTGGCGCAGAATTCAAGATTCAATGGCCACCAACTGCACCAACTGCTCGAAATGCCACTGCAACGGACGTCCCACTTCACCGAGAGGTGTAGCATATGGGCCCCAAGCGGCTTCCTTCCTGAATCTGCCGGTTGAACAGGTGACCCAGGCCACCACCGGCCTGTTTTTCGGGACCATGGTCCCACCTACAAGCTTCTCTATACCGATACCCGCACCGGAAGCGAACAAGAAGTCGGTGTTTGACCGGCTCACTACTACCACGACCCCTGTCAACGGGTCGCCCGCTACTAAGCCGACAGCCTCCGTTTTCACCAGGCTAGGTCAGAATTATAAAGTGGCTGTCCCAAAGAGGGCAACGGCCGCTGCCTCGGAAGTCGTTGAAGCGGCTTCTCCTATCAGAGAGTCGGTCTTCACAAGATTGACGGTCCCACTCCTCCCCCAGCTGGTCAAAAAGCATCAGTCTTCGATAGGCTGACGTCGACAGTTACCCCACACCCAAATAGGGGGCAACAAGAAACTATCTCGATTTCCGAGCCAGTCCCAACGGCTCGTCGTGCGCGACGTCGCCATTGGCAGCGAGTAAGGAAAGCAGGGGGAAACTCCCCCTCAGGGCTAACCCCACCTGCTCCAGTGGTGGAGGTCAATGCTGCTGTTCCAACTGGGAACAGCTTTGAATTGCTGAGGAAGGTGAGAAAGAACTCTCCGGTTGCTACATTGAAAAGGTCTCCTCCGCCCATGGAAAAAGCTCCGGAGACGAAGCAGGAACAGCCCCTTCAACGGCTGTCGTCAAAAATTTATAAAGTTTGGCGGAAGGTTCAAGACTCCGTGATTGACTCAGACCACTTCCGTCGCCAGAAAAGGGCAAAGGTGGAAAAAGACAAGAACCGCCCCATTAAACAGCAGGGGGCAACAAATGCTAGAATGCCCGCTTCAACGGCTCCTTCAACCTTAAAGGTCCATAAAAGGAAGAGGCCAGAAAAAGCTCCCGTGACACTGACAAAGTTTAAAAGAGGTGAACCTGAACGCCCTAAGTCAGGGGGAATAACAGTTCATACGGTCTATATGGCTTCAGGAAAGGAAGAAAGTCGTACTTCTACGGGTCACCGACCGCTTACCCGGTCAGTGACCAAGTCTCAGGAGCAGCAACAAAAGCTCCAGGAGATGATGACTACAATGGCTGCACTCACGGGGCCAAAAGAGAATCCTGAGACGTCCTTAGATGAACGCCAAGAGGAAGAGACCGACGCTGAGTTCCTCCGCCGAGTACTGGAAAAGAGAGACAAAGAGGCTGCTGAACAAGCAGCCAATATACAGCGTATGGGCCTCCTCTTCCAGGACATGATAGGGATGATGATACAACCAGATCCCCCAACTGAAGAACCCCCGATTGTCCTTGGGGATGATAAGGGAGAAACATCAAACCCTCAGCCCGTTCTATCAACGGCTAGAGAGGATACAATCTCTAAAACTGATCTGGACGAATATATAGCCCAGCAGATAAAGGTTCATCACGCGGCCGAAGCAGCCGGCCACGTTGTAAAAACAGGGCGGCCATATCCGGGCTGGTATGACCAAATCAAATACCCGCCAGGTTACACAATTCCCAAGTTTCATGTCTACAAAGGGACCGGCAATCCCCATCAACATGTTGCCCAGTTCAGGGCGCTTTATGGTAACACCGGAGGCGACGACAAGCTTTTGCTGCGCCAGTTTGTTGGAAGCCTATCAGATACGGCTTTCGAATGGTATTCCGAGCTCCCCAACGACTCTATTAAAACCTTTGCGGAGATGGAGCTGCTCTTCACCCAGCGTTTTGCAAGTGCCAGCGAGCGTACCCCGATGACGGCACTGATTAACGCTAGGGTAAAACCCGGCGAGACATGGGTTCAGTACGCTATACGGTGGCGTAATCTATGGTCGAAGTGCGAACAGCGCATAGAAGAAGCCCCGGCGGTGGGAATGTTTGTTGGAACCCTTGATCCACAAGCAACCATCTCACAGTTCATGATGTTCTTCAAGCCGACTTCCTTCCAGGCTTTGATCGACAAATTAGCGCAGATGGACCAGATGGGCCATAAACCCCCTCTCCCGAAACCAGACTCCCGAAACGATAAAGGAAAGGGAAAAGCGATCATCGTCGCTAATGCCCAACAACAACCGAACGACTCGAAGCCGGTTGCTCGTCCAAACAATACGCGCCCATACGTACCCCTTGAGGACAGGATGGGACGTGCTTACTCATTCCCCCGTGATAAAACGAGGAGGCTATTCGAGCTGGCATTGCGCAACAGACTCATAAATCTGCCAGATCCAAAACGCCCGTCGCAACCAAGTGACGTTAACGAGCCTAATTACTGCCCTTATCATCGAGTGCTAGGACATCCGATCGAAGACTGTTACATTTTCAAAAATTGGCTTGAGAATCAGTACCGCCAGGGCAAATTTGCGCTGTCCGACAAATGGAAGGTTAATCCCCCGCAACCCCACACCTCTAAAGGGACGAATACGCCGGGGGCAACATGCTCCGTCATTGAGGAAGCTCCTTGGGAGGTTGTATTATCAGCCAAAACGAGGAGAATGCTAAATGATCTTCAGACCTGTCCAGCAGTCAAGTGGAAGAACCCCTTGGAACCGCAGGTTACTGAGGGGATGTTGAAGCCACGACCGACTCCGAAGACCGATGGTGGTAGTTCAAGCGTTCATAGCCGACCGTCAAAATCTTCGAAAAAGAAGAAGAAATCTAAGAAGCCCGTGAAGCCTGGCAACAAGCACACGGACTTACAAAAGCAGATCGACGCGCTGGATGAATATAACCAAAAGGCGCGGACTCCCATCACGCTCCAAGATTTCCTTGATCACGTCTTTCAAAAGGAAGATGAGGGAGAAAGTTCATCGGACGAATCCGAGGAGTATGTGGCGAACTGTCATATGATCTCTCATTCGGTCACGAATGATGAAGAGACCTCTGGCACTGAAACGCTGGGGGCAAATGCCGAATCAAGAGCTCCAGGGTTATCAGGTAAGATGATTGGCGCGTTTCTTAATGAAGCTCGATTGAAAAGTAAAGCTGATCGAGAACGCGAGACGGCTATATTCGAAAGGGCCAAACGCCAGCGACTTGAGGGAGGAGCTGAAATGATCCCGCTGGAGCAAAATGCCTCCACCGCTGACAAAAGCCAATTCAAGATAAAAAAGAAGTTTGCTAAGGCCATATCGATGGGCATGAATCTACCACCCTCTGAAGAAAAAGTTACTGGCGTGGTGGAAATGCACCCCTCTTATTGCTTATATCATCAGAAGGTCTCGCATTCCACCCAAGATTGCAAAGCTTTCGATAAGTGGTGGCAAGGATACGTCGCTAATCGACAACGCTTTAAACGGGAAAAGCGTAAAATTCGTCGGGAGCAAAGAAACACGACCAAAGAGCTTGAAAGAACTGCTAGCAATTGTCACATGGTTAACACTACCAGGACACAAGTGCCTACATTTGGGAGCGACTCTGATGAGGAGCTAGAGCTTGCCCCTCTCTTTAAAGAGTCAACTTCGGGAAAAGAAGAGGAGCCGATGGTTTGCGAAAATATCCGGCTGCGGAATCGAACACTGCCTGAAAAGAACCTCGGACCCTCGAGTAGAAAAGATAAAGGGAAAGAAAAAGTCTCTGAAGACATCGTCTTAGATGACCAAGTTCTGGAAGAGCTAAACGCCGAGAACCCGCCAAAGAGGAGTAAAGTGGATTACAATGTCTTGGCACATCTGAGGAAACTGCCCTCTCAGCTTAGCGTCCTTGATGCCTTGTTACTATCAAAGGAGGCAAGGGACTCTTTGATTAAGGCGCTACGAGATCCGGACCAGTTCCAAGCTTTCTTAGCTGAAGAAAAGATGAAAGACGAATTAGAAGAAGTGCACACGGCCGACGTTGCTTTTGGTGATGAAGACCTTCTCCTCGGAACGTGTGAACACAATCGTCCCCTTTATGTCTCGGGATATTGCCACGACGTAAAGATAGGTAAAATCTTGGTCGATAACGGATCGTCTGTTAATTTACTCAATGTGCGGGTGTTAAAGGAAATTTGCATGAGTGTCCAACACCTCGCCCGAGACAAGATCACCATCTCCGGGTTCGACTCCCAATCATCGAAAACCCTTGGATCTGTGATATTGACGTTACGCTTCGGGTTGCTCGTCACAGATATCAAATTCCATGTCATAGATGCCAAGACGTGCTACAACGCTCTGCTCGGTCGACCATGGTTACACGAGTACAATATCATCCCTTCTACACAGCATCAGTGTATGAAATATTGTAGGGATGGTCTCGAGTACACTGTGGCAGGAGAGTTGAATCCGTTTTCCGTAAATGAAGTTCGCAAGTATGAAGATGCCAAATACTTCTTACCGAGTTTCGAAGACACGGAAAGGTGTCACAAACCGGAGAACAAAACTAACGCAACCATCCCTGTCTTCGGCAGTGACACCGAGGAGGAGGAGGATATAATTTATTCAGGTCCATCCCAATCCACCAGGCCAGGACCATCCGTTCCTTCATTGATCTTCGGCAGTGATTCAGAGGATGAAGTTCATGCTGTATTCCCTGCTCGGCCTTCAATATGGGTTTCCGCTGATGAAGAGCGAAGTCTGCAGATAACCATGGTGCCACTTGAACATTACAAAGAACTGGATTCACTCGACACCAACAGCGTAAAAGAATTGCTGACATTTTATGTCCCTCCCGGACGAGAAGGCGAGAAAGCAATCCTATTCTACCGTTCTGAAGAAAACAAGGTGGAAAAAGAAGTTTGGCATGGCGCGGATCCCACGCTCGACAGGCTTCAACCTATCCGTCTTCCCAGATATTATACCAAAGGTTTGAAGAAACTGCTGAAACGTCAAGGGATGTCCTTCACACAGACCGCTAGAAAAGCCAAATTCTATGACAAGGTCTGGAACGTTCCCGGGACTCAATGCAAACTGCCTAACGGGAGAACGGAAACAAAAGGGCTCGGGTATGTTCGCTCAAAGAAACGGGAGCCAATAAACAGCTGTTATGCCATGTATGACTTTGATGAAGAAGCAGACGCTCAATGGGAAGACGCTAATCCTGAATCAGCAAAAGTTCCTGATGCAAGACCTCCCAACCCATCGTCTGAAGACCAAATGAGCAAACTTACAAGGGATGCCAGTCAAAAAGCCCGAGATGATCACGATCGTGAAATGGCAATCTATGAGAAAGCCAAGACACAGCGCCTCCTTCAACAGGCGGTGAAAGATGAAAATGCCGCTCCTTGTCAACCTGCTACAAAGAAGGTTCGACGCGAAAGCAAAAACAAGTCGAAGGGCCGAAAAGGTGCTCGACAACCACAAAACAGAGCTAAGAAGCCACGCAGCCGAGAGTCGAGCGTCATTGACCTAGCCCTCATGAAGAAAATGGGTCGAGCATACTCATTTCCTCGAAACAAAACAAGGAAAATACTTGATCTTGCTCTAAAACATCAAATGCTTACATTGTCGGAGTCTAAGCACCCCGAACAAGCAGGCGAAGCCTCACACCCGGACTATTGCTCTTACCATCGAGTAGTAGGGCATCCGCTTGAAGATTGCTTCACCTTTAAGAATTGGGTTGAGGACCAATATCAGCTTGGCAAATTCGCGTTGTCTGACAGTTGGAAGGTAGCGCCGCCGCAAAAGCACGAACCCGAAAACACAAGGATAAAACCAACTCCGCATTGGGATTGGCAGAAAATTCGCACCTGCCATGTGATAACAATATTAAAAGAAGGGTCCGAGGACATGAACAACCTCCCTTGGTGCTTTGAAAGCGGCAGCGATGAGGTAATCTCAGAATTTCCCCCAGCTCCGAAAGAACTGGAGGATGGAATCCATACCACTGCAGATAATCTCAAGAAAATTGAGTTGGGGACGGCAAATGACCCGCGACCGACATTCATCAGCGAGCTGTTATCTGAAGAAAGGGTGGCTGCGTTAAAGGATGTGCTTCTTCAGCACAAAGATTGCTTCGCGTGGAACTATTCCGAAATGCCGGGACTAGATCCAGAAATTGCTGTACACAAATTGGCGATATCCCCGGACATCAAGCCAGTCAAACAAGCGCCGAGAAGAATGCGACTCGAGCTTGAGATGAGCGTCAACGCCGAAGTCAAAAAGCTGATAGACTCTGGCTTTATCCATGAAGTTCAATACCCTGAATGGATCGCTAACATCGTCCCAGTGATGAAGAAAAATGGGACAGTGCGCATATGCGTAGACTTCCGGGATCTTAATAAAGCTTGCCCGAAGGATGATTTCCCAGTGCCAGTCACTGAACTAATGATAGACAATACATCCACTCATGAGGTTTTCTCCTTCATGGACGGCTCATCGGGGTATAATCAAATAAAAATGCATCCTGAAGATCAGAAACACACAGCTTTCAGGACCCCTCTTGGGATATTTTGTTATAAAGTAATGCCCTTCGGTTTGAAGAACGCCGGTGCTACTTATCAGAGGGCCATGACAAAGATCTTCGACGACCTCATACACGAAATCGTTGAATGCTATATCGACGATCTCGTGGTTAAAAGCAAATCATACGAGGAACATCTCGAGCATCTGAAGACTGTATTTCAACGCCTTCGGCAATACAACTTGAAGATGAATCCTCTTAAATGTGCGTTCGGGGTTTCCTTGGGCAAATTCCTGGGATTCGTCGTTCGACACCGAGGTATTGAAATAGATCCGTCAAAGATTAAAGCGATCATGGAAATGCCTCCGCCGAGGACTCTCAAACAGTTGCGGTCTCTCCAAGGGAAACTCGCATACATACGGCGATTTATAGCCAACCTTTCAGGAAAGTGCCGTCCCTATAGTCACCTGATGAAGAAGGGAACCCCATTCGTTTGGGATCAAAAATGCCAAGGCGCACTGGATGAGATCAAGCAATACCTGCAGAACCCGCCGGTGTTGGCTGCTCCGGTTAAGGGGAAGCCTCTTATTCTTTATACAACCGCCCTCGAAGGTTCCTTAGGCGCATTATGGGCACAAAAGAACGATCAAGGGAAAGAAAGAGCACTCTACTACTTAAGTCGAGTTCTGCTGGGGGCAGAAAGCAACTACTCTCCCATTGAAAAACACTGCCTGGCGTTGATCTTCGCAATAACAAAGCTTAGGCACTATGCATTAGCGCACGAAGTCCATCTCATTTCAAAGGTGGACCCTCTCAAATATTTAATGTCAAAGGCCATCTTGACGGGACGACTCGCTAAATGGGCTCTGCTCTTAATGGAGTTCTCGATAACATATCGATCCCTCAAGGCAGTGAAGGGTCATGCCATAGCCGACTTCCTTGCTGAACACCCGATACCTGCCGATTCCCCTCTGAATTGCGATTTGCCAGACAAACATGCGTTTGACGCAATCGACGGTGGTGATACTCGTTGGGAACTTTATTTCGATGGAGCATCTTCCATGAAAAAGCACAAGCAAAGTACGCCAATGATCAAATCGGGGGTAGGACTCATCTTTGTGACCCCACAAGGAGGAATAATGCGCTTCGCCTTCTCCTTAACAGAGCCGAGAACGAATAATGAAGCTGAATATGAGGCTTTGATAGCAGGCCTCGAGATCGCCATTGACATGGGAATTGAAGACCTCCTCATATATGGGGACTCCCAGCTAGTCGTCAGTCAAGTGAACGGCGATTACCAAACATGCAAACCGGAATTGGTAAAATACGGTGAAAAAGTGCAACAACTGCTAATCCAAATTCCCTCCTATACTTTGGAGAGTATACCGCGCGCGGAAAACAGCAAAGCGGACGCACTAGCCAAACTTGCTAAAGAATTGGCTGACGAGAACCTCAATGACGTTAGAATCGTGATACAAAGCCGTCGAGTGCTTGCCCCGGCAGAAATACCTCCGGAATCATATAAAGAAAAGAGAGCAACCGAGCAGGCGACCCTACAAATAAAAGACCATGAGAAGACCGAAGACTGGAGAGAAGTCTTCATAGATTACTTCAAGTTCCACCGAATGCTTGAAGAAGCGTCCATAAGACATCAGCTCGTGAAACGAGCTCTGTCTTTCGCCTTCGTCAACGATACTCTATACAAAAGGACATTCGATTCTCTGTGGCTGAGATGCCTAGGACCTGACGAAGCGAGAAGGGTCGTTCAAGAGGTTCACGACGGACTCTGCGGTTCCCACCAAGCAGGCCCTAAGATGAAGTTGAAGATAAAACGAATGGGCTACTACTGGCCCACGATGATTCAAGATTGTCTCGAATATGCGAGGCAATGTCACTCATGCCAAATTCATGGGGACTTCATCCATCAGCACCCAAATCCATTACATCCAACGGTGGCCAGCTGGCCATTCGAAATGTGGGGAACTGACATAGTCGGTCCTATCGAACCAGCATCGTCCAAGGGACATCGTTTCATCTTGGCGACGACTGATTACTTCTCCAAATGGGCAGAGGCGGTACCGTTGAGGGAAGTGAAGACGGAGAATATTCTCCATTTCTTCAAAACGCATGTCATATACCGGTTCGGAACCCCAAGAAGGATCATCTCTGATAATGGGCCAGCCTACCGAAGTCATAAAATTAGCCGCTTCGCACAGCAGCACAATATAGACTGGAGATACTCCTCAGTTTATAATCCGCGAGCCAATGGATTAGCTGAAGCCTTCAACAAGACATTGACGAAAATCATAAAGAAAACAGTGTCCCGAAATAAGAAAGACTGGCACGAGAGACTGCAAGAAGCTCTTTGGGCGTATCGGACCACGTTCAAGACAGCCACAAACACAACGCCATACGCGTTGGTGTTTGGGACAGAAGCAGTACTCCCTCTTGAGATAGAATTACCCTCTCTACGAGTGGCAGTCCACTACGAGCTGACAGACGAAGAAAATGCTCATCTTCGATTTGAAGAGCTTGACGCTCTTGATGAAATCCGGCTTCTAGCACAACAAAATCTGGAAGCTTATAAAGCAAAGATGACGCGCTCATACGAAAGACTAACCCGACCGAGGACATTTCGTCAAGGCGAACTCGTGCTAGTGGTCAAAAGGCCTATGATCCCCAATCGCGCCAAGCGAGGAAAATTCGAGCCAAACTATGAAGGCCCATACATCATTGATAAGGTCTACCAGGGTGGGGCCTATCTACTCATCGACATGCACGGTGAAAGGCCTTTTAGACCAATAAACGGTCGCTTCTTAAAGAAATACTACGCTTAATGAGCTACGGCCTAGGTTAATGGTAGATGACGACAACTATGTCCGCTCGCTATCCTCTTAAGCCTGAACTCTATAAGCAGCAAATGGCCTTCCTTAACGCCGGACCGGAATGTCCTTAAACTAATGGCAGACCGAAACGTCTTTAAAACTACTACCGCAGCATCTTTAGGCTGACGAGATATAAAAAAAAAACATATAAAAAAAAAACGGTATGTCCATAAGCAAAAAGGGCACGGATGAAAACCCGAAAGGGCTCCGTGAGTAAAAACAGCAGGGCTACCGGCGAGTGTTCATGAAAACCCGAAAGGGCGCGACCTCGTAAAAAAAAAAAAGAAGAGAAAAAGAAAATAAAAAGAATAAAAAAAAACGGTATGTCCATAAGCAAGGTGGGCACGGATGAAAACCCGAAAGAGCTCCGTGAGTAAAAACAGCAGGACTACCGGCGAATGTTTGTGAAAACCCGAAAGGGCGCAACTTCGTTAAAGAACCCTTACAGGGTCCTCTCGACCCTGTAAGGAGAAACCACCTGCGTGAGATCCTTACGACTTACAAGGGAACAACACACTTAGGAATCCCCACGATTCCTAAGGAGAAAATACGCTTGCGAGATCCTCACGACTCGTAAGAAGAACTCTCTTATGGGACCCTCACGGCTCATAGGATTTGAAAGTCTTAAGTCGCAGAGACCTAAACCTGTGCTTAAGCAAACCCCCACAAACTTCCAATGTTGCCCTACAAGTGGTTCAATATTGACCCTTGTATACAATCCACGGGCGCGAATAAACGTTTCCCTAACCAAGGCCCATCCGTGACTGGGGATATGTTCGCATAACCCTTGTAAGTCCTCTCGATTTACAAGAAGAAAACCCCCCTGTAGGATCCTTACGACTTACAGAGGAACAAAACACTTAGGAACCCTCACGATTCCTAAGGAGAAAATACATCTACAAGATCCTCACGACTTGTAGGGAGAAATACCTTTATGAGACCCTTACGGCCCACGAAGTCAAAAGCCTTAGCCGACAAGACCCTAACCCTGGTCGCTAAGCCTCCTTTGTTTGACAACGACAGAGGCAAATGATGATTCGCTCCTGGTAATATCCCAGTTGCAGCGGTGCTGATGCCGAAATCGGTGTCCAATTTCAGGTTTACGGCGAAAGCCAGTAGGCCGCTCATGCATACGAAATAGCCGAAATGATAGGGCAACTTGCAATAAAAAGCAGCAAGTAAAATGTATGCCTGCAAAATAGCCGAAATGATTGGGCGACTCGTAATAAAAAGCAACGAGTAAAAAATAAAATAATAAATAGCCGAAATGATTGGGCACCGCGAAAAATAGCCGAAATGATCGGGCAGTCGCGACCTTCGCGATATAAAAGCTGAAATGATAGAGCATCGCGGAAATAAAATAAAACAAAAAGAAGAAATGATAAAACTTTGGCCCTACAGTTAAGATCACATCGATCCCTGTATACAATCCAAGGGCGTAAACAAAGAAGGAACCATACTTTCCCGGCGGATTCCGTCAAACGACGGAGCCAAACCTCGACGGTTCATTTCAACCGAAGAAGCCAGTGACTTCAACAGCAAACTCCTCGACTCACGGATACAAACACTCCTTGACGAGAGCCTTCTGATCCGCGTCGACTCGCAGAGCCACCAGCGCCTCCGTGGGAACCCTCGACTCGTTTCAAACCCCAAGGACACAAATAATCCTTGGCGCTTGGGAAACAAATAATCCCAGCAAACTCCTCGACTCACGGATACAAACACTCCTTGACGAGAGCCTTCTGATCCGCGTCGACCCGCAGAGCCACCAGTGCCTCCGTAGGAACCCTCGACTCGTTTCAAACCCCAAGGACACAAATAATCCTTGGCGCTTGGGAAACAAATAATCCCAGCAAACTCCTCGACTCACGGATACAAACACTCCTTGACGAGAGCCTTCTGATCCGCGTCGACCCGCAGAGCCACCAGTGCCTCCGTAGGAACCCTCGACTCGTTTCAAACCCCAAGGAAACAAATAATCCTTGGCGCTTGGGAAACAAATAATCCCAGCAAACTCCTCGACTCACGGATACAAACACTCCTTGACGAGAGCCTTCTGATCCGCGTCGACCCGCAGAGCCACCAGTGCCTCCGTAGGAACCCTCGACTCGTTTCAAACCCCAAGGAAACAAATAATCCTTGGTGCTTGGGAAACAAATAATCCCAGCAAACTCCTCGACTCACGGATACAAACACTCCTTGACGAGAGCCTCCTGATCCGCGTCGACTCGCAGAGCCACCAGTGCCTCCGTGGGAAATCCTCGACTCGTTTCAAACCCCAAGGAAACAAATAATCCTTGGTGCTTGGGAAACAAATAATCCCAGCAAACTCCTCGACTCACGGATACAAACACTCCTTGACGAGAGCCTCCTGATCCGCGTCGACTCGCAGAGCCACCAGTGCCTCCGTGTGAAATCCTCGACTCGTGTCAAACCCCAAGGAAACAAATAATCCTTGGCGCTTGGGAAACAAATAATCCCAGCAAACTCCTCGACTCATGGATACAAACACTCCTTGACGAGAGCCTTCTGATCCGCGTCGACTCGCAGAGCCACCAGCGCCTCCGTGGGAACCCTCGACTCGTTTCAAACCCCAAGAACACAAATAATCCTTGGCGCTTGGGAAATAAATAATCCCAGCAAACTCCTCGACTCACGGATACAAACACTCCTTGACGAGAGCCTTCTGATCTGCGTCGACCCGCAGAGCCACCAGTGCCTCCGTAGGAACCCTCGACTCGTTTCAAACCCCAAGGAAACAAATAATCCTTGGCGCTTGGGAAACAAATAATCCCTAGCAAACTCCTCGACTCACGGATACAAACACTCCTTGACGAGAGCCTCCTGATTCGCGTCGGCTAGCAGAGAAACCATTGTCTCCGCGGGAAACTCCCGATTCGTCTCAACTTGCAAACGAAGCCTCAGGCAGCAGGGACTAAAAAACTTGCTTCCTGAACAATGGGACCCTGCAAGTCAATCCAAATTAGTCTCTTGCATACTATTCACGGGTCTCACTCTCCAAAGTCGAATTTCGATGAGGAGGGAAACAACCGCTTGTGGGTCCTCTCGACCCGTAAGAGGGAAAAACTCTCTTGTAGGATCCTTACGACTTATAAGAGAAAACCACACTTAGGAATCCTCACGATTCCTAAGGAGAAAACCCACCTACGAGATCCTCTCGATCCGTAGGGAGAAAATTCTCTATGAGACCCTCACGGCTTATGGAGTTGAAAAGTCTTAGGCAGCAGATCTGAACCTGCGACCTAAGCCATCGCTGATTCTTAGGAAAGTCAAGATGCGTGCCCTACCATCCGTTAACCATGTTCGCTATATGATGTGCTGATAATAAAAGAAAGAAAAGACGGAGAAATGACACAAGACATTACAAAATATGCATCCTTCATTCATAAAATTTGATTGAGTTTAGGATACATCGTACTAAAGAATACAAGATATACATATATGTTACAAATACCAACGATACAAGGAAAATTACTGAGAAGGAAACGTCTTGCACAGATCCAGCAATTGCTCGCACACTTCCTTCCATGCCTTTTCCCGATTGGCCACCACTGCCAACTCCGCCTCCACTTGGGCCCGTTGCTGTGCGACGGAGGCAAGCTGATCCCTGACGGCCTGATGAGCAGCCTCACGGCCTGCGATGTCACGCTCGGCAATATCGAGTGCCCGCTTCAGTCTCAGCCCATTTGAGATGCGCTCCAGAAGGCCCTCGAAGACGACCTTTACCTCAGCGGCGTTCATCTCAACTTCAGCACGCAGGCGAGCAGTGTTGCTTGAAGATTCTTGGCACTCCTTCAGCTTCAAAACCACTTCTTGTTCCAGATGACGGAAATGAGAAGCGCTTTGCTCGAGCCACGCTCCCCGTTGAGTGCTCGAGGCCAAAGTCTCAGGGGACAGGAGCATTGACTCTAGCTGATGAAGGCAAGCTTCGATTTCCCGACAATAGTTAACCCAAGAGGCGACAGCACCCTCGTCATGGAAGGTAGCAAATATCACCAACATCGGGTTAACCGTCGCGGCGAAATCCTCAGCAGATACTGGGGCCTCGATGTCGAGCTCC
Organism: Agapanthus africanus; assembly: GCA_030015575.1. NCBI lineage: Eukaryota > Viridiplantae > Streptophyta > Magnoliopsida > Asparagales > Amaryllidaceae > Agapanthus > Agapanthus africanus. Next base: position 114,577,040 of record JASDDO010000028.1, read on the forward strand.
TCGATGTAGTCGCTCAGCATGCGCAAACTATTCGCGGCACCTTTCGAAGACGGACGTCGCTGGGAAGGGCCGCCCGGTATTGTAATATGAGACTCAAAAGGCACTGAGACTGGAACGACAGCTGAAAAAGACAAAATGTGATTAGATGATGATCCAATAGATATGGAGAAAATCATTGACAAGATGATTACTATACCGGTGGGAGCAGGTGGCAAGGACGAAAGGGCCGGTAGCGCAACCGATCTTTCTTCTCCCCCTTCGATTTGTAACACTGCAGTCAGGACAAGAGAGAGTTAGAAATAATTCTACCACTGGAAAAACAAAGATATCAATCAGGAACAGTACTCACCGGCGCCACCAGAGGGAGAGGCGAGTTCAGATGAAAAAGAGAAGTGTGGGACCAACACTTGATACAAATGGTCAAAAAGAACTCCTGAAAGACACAACAATGTGAATATAGTATATGGATTATACGTTTGAAAGATGAGTTTAGTAAGTTGCAAACTCATACCTTCCAACATCTTTGACGGTGTAAGAGAGGGCTGATGGGTAACCATCGCCAAGGCAGTCGTGGAAGGAGCTCCCTCAAGTAGTGGGGCATCAACACTAGCTGCACCTGCATTACGAAAAATGAACTTGTCAGAAGAGATTGTAAAGCAAATAAAAAACAACAACTTAAGGTGTACCTGAGGAGCTCCCGGCAGAAACAGAGACGACTCCCTCCTCTATCGACATGAGACCACCGCCTGTGGCCTCATCGCCCGACTCAATGGGGACCGTCGTCGTGCTCGCAAGACCGGGAGACGGCGGAGGACCGTAGACGGGAAGGGCTATGACTGGAGTATTGCCAGATTCCAGAGAAGGAGCGGTTGGCTCGTCTTCAGGAATCGTGGCCACCTCGCCCACTACCATCTCAGGTTCGGTAGTGGCGGTTGTATCGTCCACCATCGCCGGGGGATCACCGGTCTCGAGCGCCTCATTCGCCGCCACTCTGGGCTCAATTATAATGATCATATCATCTGCCACCACTTCAGGTTCGGCATCCATGACCTTATCGGCTGCAGGCCCCTCAACCTCTACCCCAGGCTCCAAAGCCACAACGACGTTGCCCACCGTCGGCTCGAGTTCGGCAGGTACTGCCCCCTCTGTCCCTTTGAGATTGACGGTTTCCGCCTCCCCCTCGATCGGACTTGGTCCTGTAAGATGAGAGATGTAAGGACAAACGACATTAAGATCCTTATAACAAAAACTCCGAGAGAAACATTACCTGAGGCGGATTTACCGTTCGCGCTCCGAGCTGCACGTGCCACCTCTCTGGGGGCAGTGGACAGGGCGACAGGGGCCTCTTCAGAGGGAGTATCAGCTTGAGGAACGGTGCTAGGGCCCGCTCCCATAGCCAAGGTAGCCCTGCGCGCCTTCGCCTCACGCCTCAACCGTTTCATCTCCTCCCGAGCGGTCATGAGGGACCTTCGTGATGCCTCCTTCAAGGCATCATCGTCTTCATTCAGGGATGCCTCCAGAGCCTTTAAGGCATCTCTCATCGGCTCTTCAAGACGAACCTCCTGCCGTGGCCCAGAAGAAGCAGGAACGTCGGCGGCTGGTAGAACATCTGCGTCGCTAGGTGGGAACGGCATTGAGGTTCCTGTAATTAAAAAGAAAAGGTTAGATCGACCATAACATGAGCAAAATGAAAAACTTGATGAGTCGAAACTTACTAAGGCCCATAGATTCTCTGAGACGTTCCTCCTCCTGAAAAGTCTTCAGAGAAGCGGCAATGGCTTCTTCATCGGTGATGCCTGTTGAAAGAAAAGAAAGAAAAGCGTTAGTCAAAAAAAAAAATAATGAAATGACGAAGAAAATACGTTGCAATAAAGAAAAAGTGACTAGTAGTTACCTGATTGCGCAAGCTTAGCCAGCCACGCGTCACGCTTCACCAGCCATGCCGAAGCTCTGAGGGCAGCTTCCAAGTCTGTATCGTCCGGCGGCGGCATCACTAATCCTGCGTTAGTCCCATATTCGAGCAGACCCTCGGAATAAGGAGCATGGGGTTCCTGGCCGAGCACAACGTCCACGGTGAAGAGCGACTTCTTTCTCTTTTGCCCTCCAACCCTAGGCTCACGGGGAAGCGACTTACGCTTGGCAGACGCTTTGGGACGACGGGTCCCGATGTCCGCACCCACGCCAGACTCTGGCGAGGGTACAACCACTGTTTCCACCGGAGCACGGAGTACAGGAGGTACATCCGCGATATCAGGGAGCGGCAATTCACGTGGAGGGCTTTGCGCACGTGATGGTCTGCCCCCAGTATCTTTTAGAGGAGGAACCACCAGGAGCCTTGGCGCTAAGGGAGCGTTACGATTGGTACCGGGGGGTACTTCTTTACGGTCAATCAACACTCGCCTCTCTTCCTTTATAACAGCCCCCGTCGCGTGATTGTACCACTCTTTATATACATTAAGGAGTCGTGGAGCACAGGCCGGCGCGCTAACGAAAAAACGAGAACCCGTGTTCAGGCGCATGAAATGGTGTAATGCGTTCTCCATCCCTTCTTCATTTACAGCAGGTTCCAGTAAGAAAGCTTCAAAGGTACCCCTTGATCGTAACTCAGTTGTCGAGCAAAGCGATGCGGATTATATCTCATAAAGATTGCTGCACCGCCCTGCCTGAAGACTAGGAAACCCGGCCTAATAGAATACAAATGAAGGATCTCCCGGGCTGTTAACACTGAAACCCCATCCTTGAAGGAGTCCTGTAGTAGTCGCACCGCAGTGGTGGACGCTTTTCCAATGGTTAATACCTTATCAATAAAGGACATCCCAACTCCAACGGTATGAGGGCGAAGCAGTAAAGCTCTGGCGTCCCGTGGTGAAGGGGTCACGATTGATGAGCCGATCAGCTGTAAGATGCGAGGAAAACCGTACTTGTCAAAAAACGAAGGCCTTTTATGCATTCCAAATACACCCGCCGTATGTAGCTCGAGCCATGACATAAAGTAGTGCATCGGGAAGACCACGTGCAATGCTCCGGGCTCGTTGGCATCCGCGGCTCGGCTGAGACCATGATACAAGTGCGCTAAGCCGGCAATCCCCACGGCCACCTTTACCCCGATGACCATGCGGTGGGCTGGATAAAAGACAGAGGGCCGCATGCGATGAGAGTGCATTGGGATCGCGAACCAACTCAGCCACAGCCCGAAAAATCCTAAGAAAAAGGACTCCTCGTCCATCCCAGGGGCCGCAATTTCCACGAAAGATATGGTAGGGAAGTCTGGGAGGAAGAAAGCCTTTTGATCTATCTCCTTCGTCGGCAGGTTATCCAAACCTAGGCCGAAGGGATCATCCAGGATAGCAGACTTGGCGGCTCCTCGCGAAATGATGCTCGGACGGAGGAAACGAGCAATGAAGTCCTCAAAATTAACTCCTCGACTCCCGTGTTCGATGAAAAGGGACTCGTAGATGTTCAACACCTTGATCAGGCTAGGGAATTGGTGTTGAACGGCATTTTCCGGCGTAATCCCCCTTAACATCGGCTTAGCACCAAAGATGTACTCATCTGTCGGGAGCAGCTCTTCATAGTGTTCCCCCATGACCGGTAGGCCGGATACCTCTGCGAATTCTTCCAAAGAAATAGACACTTCCCGATCCATGGCAAGGAAAGTGTGGGTGGGAATATTCCACTGCTCCAAGAAAGCCTTGAACCACCAGGTGGGGAGCGTAGGATAATGGAAGAGAGAGACGTAGACTGCGGTGTACAGTCCTAGTCTTATCAACTGCGACTTCCTCGTCGACAGGATGTACCGGGCCCACGGCAGATAGCCAATCGGGTGACGGGGAATCAAACCAAGGTTATATGATTGCCCCCAGGGCCGTGCTTCCCCTTGACAGATACGGCGTCCTAGGATATCCAAAACCATAGGACGCTGAACCGGAGCCGCGTCCATAGCAGGATGAAGAAAGTTGTTCGCGGTCCAGTCTATCATCTCCACGGCATACTGCACTGGAGGTGGGTTGGCATAGTGAATCGCCGTGATAGGCTCTGACGGCATCGCGCAGGTGAAGCTGCGTCGACCCATTATAATCTGGTTATACCAGGACCCCCAAAGGTGGAGTTTCTTGTACTCAGGGTCATACTCTCTTATGATGGTTAGGACCTCACGATCCAAAGGCGCCTCTAGAAATCCCTCCTCTGAGCGGACAAACGGGAATGAAGTGTCTTCAGACATGATCGCTGCAAAAGAGCAATGTAGCCGTTAGGGTTGTAATCCCAACGTTTGACATTGAAAGAAGAAAATGCATTAATTAAATTAAAATCAAAATTAATTAATTACACTGCACCACAGTGCAGTGAGTAGGGGACCAAAGAGGGACCCACAAAATCTAAATGACAATAAGTCAATTAATAAGACAAACTCATCATTGGATGAGATTGTCAGTTGGTCCCTAGGGGGAACATTCCCATAATAAAAAAGGGGGGGGGGAAAGAATCCCTAGAGACAAGGAGAAAATCTCCTCTTTCAGAGCAAAACTCTGTCACAGAATGACACTTGTCAAATTCTGGTCTCAAAAGAGTAAAATTCTCTAAAAAGGAGCTTAGCTCTGTAATATTCCATCAAAAAGAAAATTTTGAAAATAATTTTAAAATTAAAATTTCTGGAATCTTGAAAAATCCATGAAAACTTACAAAAAAAAAAGTTCTTTGTTTTTCAGATCTAAAAGATCTACATTTGATTCAGGAGCAAAGCTCTGTTCATGGGCTAGGACCCATGAACAAGATCTCTGTAGATCTATAGATCTGTGAGAGTAAAGCTCTGTTGATGAAACCCCAAAGGGAATTTCTTTAGATCAAAGGATCTATGAGAGCAAAGCTCTGTGGGTTAAAATTGACTTAAATTAATTTAACTTAATTTTAAATTAAATATTACCTAAAGTTTTCTAAAAAACTTTGGGAAATGAGAGCAAAGCTCTAGAGTTCTGAAAGCAAGAGCAAAGCTCTGAAATTCTTAAGTAAGAGCAGAGCTCTGAAAATCTAAACCTAGAAAATGGTGGAGAATTTTTAAGGGCCAGAGGCCCTATTTATAAGGCGCTTGCGCCTCTTGAAATTCCCCCTCGATCCAACGGTCAGGAGGGGTTTCCACCGTTGCACTCACGTGTGCGCCACGTGAGCGCAACGGTGGGGGGGCATTTGTTTCGCCCAATCAGAGCAAAGCTCTGTTTGAATTCAAAATTCAAATTTTGAAGCAACGCTTCAAGTCTCAGGCGCAACGCGCCGCGTGTCTGGCGCTAATACGTCAGCGCAGCGCCCAAGAAGGCGCACCCAATCAGAGCAAAGCTCTGTTTAAAGAAAGCAACGCTTCAGATCCTTTGCGCTGCGCGCGACGCGCCACGTGTCCAGCGCAGATACATTAGCGCAGCGCGCCCAATTAGAGCAAGGCTCTGTTAAAGGAAGCGCCGCGCTGCGCTCTGCGCTGTGCGACACGTGGCAGCACAGTTGCGCTGCGCGACACGTGTCAGCGCAGATGCGCTAGCGCAGAAGAAGGGGCTAAGTGCCAAAGGCAATTTATCCATGTAAAATTACATGCACTTGATAATAACAAATTAAAATCATACGATGCACAAGCACAACAGAGAGCTAAAATAAAAGAACCCTTAACAGACAATGAAATACTTGATTAAAAAAGAAAAATATTTATTCATTCTTATTGTTATTACATTTAAAAAAGATCACCGAATACGGGATCAGAGAGACAAGGGTTCACAAAAAGAAAAAGAAGATTATTCAGCTCCCTCTCCGTCTTCTCCATCACGTCGAAGCGGCGATCTTCCCGAGGGGTAGCCATCCAACGGTCGACGCCGCACTCCTGGGAAAAAGTGGCGATGACGGCCCGGCGAGCCCGTATCTGGCTCAGCAAGTAGAAGGAGAAGTCCCTCAGGGCGTTGGTGATCAAGAGCGCTTCGAAGAAGCTCTCGATCTTATCCTCGGCCACATCAAGCATTGCCGAGGACATCTCCGCCGGAGGAGGAGGAATGTCGGCGAGCACTGAGGCAAGGATCATCCGAAGCCAAATGGAACCCGGGGGAAGAGAAGACCCCACACGAGTCGAAAGCTCGTACATTGCGGCATCGCACTGCTCGTCCGAAAAAGAGGAGTCCACCAAGCGCGCAGCAAAACGGGGAACGACGTCTCGGATCGGCACTTCCCATGGTTGTCGGCGGGCATGAGGACGGTTGCAAGCCATGATTAAAGAAGTTCTCTAAAGCTGAGGAAAGGAAAGGCTCGGCCTTGAGTTATATATAGATCCAAACACAGAAAATTCTGTGCGCAGCGGAGTTATTTCCAAGGCCCGGGAAATTATAATTTCGGGAATACAAGTTTGACTTGAAAAGAGGAGATGAAAAGATATCTCAGGAGAAGCGGCGCTTCTGATTCTCCCAAAATTTAAACTTTAATAAATGAAGCAACGCTTCAGATCCTCTGCGCTGAGCGCAACGCGCCACGTGTCAGGCGCAGATGTATCAGCGCTGCGCCCAAGAAGACGCGCCCAATCAGAGCAGAGCTCTATTTGCCTGAAGCAACGCTTCAGTTGCGCTGCGCTCTGCGCTGCGCGACACGTGTCAGCGCAGATGCGCTAGCGCAGTTGCGCTGCGCTCTGCGCTGCGCGACACGTGTCAGCGCAGATGCGCTAGCGCAGTTGCGCTGCGCTCTGCGCTGCGTGACACGTGTCACGCGCTGGGGCATCTGCGCCAAACTAAATTAAGATTTTTAAGAAATCTTTTCTGTTCTTCTTAAAACAAGAAGATTTTCTTCTGCAAAGCAGAAGCCCTTGGATCAAAGATCCAACGGTGGGGAAAATTCCCCAAATCACTCAGAGGATGATTTCTTTAACAAATTTAACTAATTTGTGAGCACTATAAAAAGGACCCTAAGCCTCAATTCAAAGGCATCAACATTTTTTTGAGAACTCGAGAACTTTAAAGAGAGAGAACTCTGAGAAGATTTCAAGAGAAAAGGTAAAAGAACCTTTATGGATTAAAAGAAATTCTTTCTAATAGATCATTGATCTAAAAACAAGACCAATGATCTTTACATAATAAACAGTGCTTTGCACTTCTTGTGAACCCCTGGTTTTTAAAAAAAAAAAACAATAAAAAAAATATAATAATAGTGCTTTGCACTTTTATGAACCTCTGGTTCTTCAAGCAAAGAAAAATTTATTTTTCTTTGATCTATTTCAGATCAAAAAATTAAACAGTGCTTTGCACTTTCCTTCTTGTATCTAAAAGATTATTGGTGCTTTGCACTTCCAAGTTGCGCCGTTGCGCTCTTAAGAGAGCGCCACGTGTCGGCTATAAAACCACTTGCGCTAAGCGCCCTTAAGATAGAGCTTTGCTCTCTAGAATTGGTGCAACTCGCTGAGAGCACGCCACGTGTCGCCAGCGCAACAACCCAGTGCAACAGCGTAGCGCGCTGCACTGTTGCGCTTGCGCTCCCCGAGCATGACACGCGTCATCACCATATGAGCTTGCGCTCAGTGATTGGCGCAAAGCGCCTGACAAATGCAATGCATTTCACTTCCTAAAGGGCCAAGCCCAATTAAAAGGCTTAACAAACTTAATAAATAAAATGCTGTGCATTATTTGGAAGGGCAGAGCCCAATTGAAAGGTCCAATGAACCAAAATAAACGATCTGCATCATAATAAAAAGGGCAGATCCCAATCAAAATGGGCATAAATGGCCTGAAGTAATGCAATGCATTATTTAAGTATGGGCAAAGCCCTAGCACAGGTCTAATAAAAAAAAAATAAATGATGGTGTTGAACATTTTCAACTGGACTTAGCCCAATTTTGGCCGTAAGTCCTTAAATTAAATTGGCTGAGCAAAATGGCTCTCCTAAATCAAGTTACGTCCGGTTCGAGGGTACATCTCCGAATTCCTTTGACATCTATCGTTGTAATTCCTCAACGACGTCAAAGAGGTGACGGGTCCCAATGACCACACACCCATATGGACTGCGGGGTCCTTAAACTCGTGGACCGAGACGTCCTTAAACTAATATCGGACCGAGACGTCCTTAAACTAATATTGGACCGAAACGTCCCTAAACTAATATCGGACCGAAACGTCCCTAAACTAATATCGGACCGAAACGTCCTTAAACTAATGATGGACCAAGACGTCCCTAAACTAATAATGGACCACCACGTCCCTAAACTGGCGATGGACCACCACGTCCTTAAACTGGCGCAATAGAGCCCGAACGCTCTTTTGCCGGATCTAAACGGTCCCGTCCAAGTTGATCTTAGCCCCAGCTACGGTTAATGTGTCCTTAGATCTTTAAATAAACAATAAAACCCCAAATCAACTTTGGTTCAAGGGTACATCTCTGAACTCCTCTGACGCCTGTCGTTGTAATCCCTCAACGACGTCAGAGAGGTGACGAGTACCGGTGGCCAGATAATTATATCAATCGCTACGTCAAGTCAAATCTCAGTCCAAAACAGGACTAACGTATCCTTGACGAAAGTTTAAGTTGATCTTAGCCGCAACGCGACTAATGCATCCTTAAACGAAAAACACCAAACCCAAATCTAAGTAAATACGGATTTGGACTAATCCACGTCCTACGGGCGACGACATCACTAAGTCTCCGTATACAATCCACGGGCAACCACAAACAAAACAAACATACACGACACGAAGTGAAATTCTGGAGAAGGAGAAAGTTGTTATCGGTAGCGTAATTAACTGCAGGGGCTTGCGCTTGCAGGGAAGAGCGTCCCCACAATCAAAAACCCCTCACCCTGAGGGGGAATCTGACGAAGTCTGCTACATCGGCCGCATCCGTCTAAACCTCCGATACACGGTGCCATAAATCAACTTGGCATCTTCGGAGAGATAGACGGATAAAACCAAATAGCATCTGCCCCGAACCTCAGGCAACGGACGCAAAGTCCGGGCCGTCGTTCGGAGGGGAACAGCGTCGGCCCGCAGAGAAACCAGTGTCTCCGCAGGAATACTCCGATTCGTTTCAACTTCGAGGAAACCAGCGTCCTCGGCAAAATACTTCGACTTAGGGAAACCAGTGTTTTTGACAAGAACATCTTGATTCGCGTCAACCCGCAGAGAAACTAGCATCTTTGCAGGAATATATCGATTCGTTTCAACCCCAGGGAAATCAGTGTCCTTGGCAACCTCCTCAACTCAGGAAAACTAGAGTCCTTGATGAGAGCTTCCTGATCTGTGTCGACCCGCAGAGAAACTAGTGTCTTTGCGGGAATACTTCGATTCGTTTCAACCTCGAGGAAACCAGCGTCCTCGGCAAAATACTTCAACTCAGGGAAATCAGTGTCCTTGACGAGAGCTGCTCGATTCGTCTCGACTCGTGAGGAAATTAGTGTCTTCGCGAGGACTTCCCGATTCGTCTCAACTTGCAAGATAAAGCCTCAGGCAGCAGGGATTAAAAAACTTGTTTCTTAAGCACTGGGACCCTGCAAGTCGGTCTAAAACGGTCTCTTGCATACTATTCACGGATCTCACTCTCCTAAGTCGAATCTCGACAAAGAGGGAAACAACCGCTTTCGGGTTCTCTCAACTCGTAAGAGGGAAAATTCTCTTATAAGATCCTTACGACTTATAAGAGAAAATGTACTTAGGAATCCTCACGATTCCTAAGGAGAAAATCCACCTACGAGATCCTCTCGATCCCTAGGGAGAAAATTCTCTATGAGACCCTCACGGCTCATAGAGTTGAAAAGTCTTAGGCAGCAGATCTGAACCTGCGGCCTAAGCCATCGCTATCTCTTGAAGAAGCCAAGACAAGATGCTCGCTCTATCACCTGTCAACCATGTTTACCAAGACAACATACTGATAATAAAAGAAGGAAAAAAGAGCAGAGATGACATAAGACATTGCAAAAGAAATGTGTATATCTTTATTCATGAATTCATTTAAGTACAAGGCGAATCGTATAAAAGAATAAGGAATGTGTTCATTTTATTCAAAGATTACAAGTGTATAATGATACAAAAAGGTAGCTACTGAGAAGGATGTGGCTTTAGCAAATCCGCGAGCTGCTCCCGCACTTCCTTCAGCGCCTCCTCCCGAGCGGCTGCCGTGGCCACTTCCGCTTCCACCTGGGCCCGTTGCTGCAGGTAGGATGAAAGTTGCTTCTCAGCTGCCTGCTGGGATGCCTCCTGATTAGGTGCATCCCGCTCGATGACATCGAGTTGCTGCCTCAGTGTTAACCCTTCGGAGAAGCATCGCAGAAGGCCTTCAAAGATAACCTTCAGCTGCGCAGCGTTTGCCTCCACCTGGACATACAGTTGGGAAGATCTGTTCGAAGTCTCGCCGCACTCCTTACGCCTTGAAGCAACTTCTTGTTCGAGATAGCGGAAGTAAGGAGCGCTCTGCTCGATCCATGCCGCCCGTTGAGCGCTCGCGGCCAAGATCTCAGGGGAGGGACGCATAGACTCCAGTTGATGCAGGCGGGCCTTGATTTCCCTGCAGTGATTAACCCAAAACTCGACGACGCCTTCATTATGAAAGTTTACAAGCATCGCCAGAATCGGATTAACCTCCGCAGCGAAATCAGCGGCAGGTGGGGGAGCGCTCGCGTCGAGCTCTTCAATATATCCGCTCAGCATCCCCAAACTCATCGTAGCGTTCTTTGAAGATGGACATCTCAGGAAGGGGCCTTCCGGCATTATGATGCGAGACTCGGAGGGCGCCGGAGTCGGAACGACAGCTGAAAAAATAAAACACGATCAGATGACGGTTTAAGAAAGATAAGAAAGTCATCGATGGGATAGTTTACTATACCAGCTGCAGCAGGCGGCAAAGCCGGGAGGGCCGGTGGCGCGACCAATCTTTCATCTCCTCCTTCGATTTGTAGCACTGCAATCAAGACAAGGAAGAGTTAGAAATAATTCCATTGTTGAAAAAGGAAAGGCATTAATTGGAAACTATACTCACCAGCGCCACTGGAGGAAGAAGCGAGTTCAGATGGGAAGGAGAAGTGCGGGTGCAACACCTGGTAGAGGTGATCAAAAAGCGCTCCTGCAAAGACGCAATAGTACGACATTAGTACATAGATCATGCGGCTGAAAGATAAAATTAATGGGTTGCAAATCCATACCTTCCAGCATCTGCGAGGGTACGAGGGAAGGCTGAGAGGTGGCTACCGCCAAAGCAGTAGTTGACGGCGCCCCCTTGAGCAATGGAGCGTTAGCACTGGCCGCACCTGCGTTAAAAACAAAGATACACCTGTCAGGAAGGATTGCAAGATAAAAAAGGACAGTAACCCGAAATTTACCTGATGAGCCGCTGGCCGAAACGGAGGCGTCTCCTTCCTCCATCGATATGAGTCCACCTCCTGTGGCCTCATCACCGGACTCGACAGGGGCTGTCGTCGTGCTCGCATGACCAGGAGACGGCGGAGGACCATAAACGGGGAGAGCAATGATTGGAGTATTGCCAGACTCTTGAGAAAGAGCGGCTGGCTTATCCCCGGGAGTCGTGCTCATCTCACCCGCTACTCTCTTGGGCTCGGCGGGCGCTGCTGTCTCGTCCGCCGTCGCCATGGGGTCGCCGGTCTCGGGCGCTCCATCCACCGCTGCCCCAAGCTCGGTTATAGCAGTCGTCTCATTTGCCGCTACCTCAGGCTCGGCATCAACGACCTTCTCTGGTGCAGTTCCCTCAGCCCCCGACTCAGGTCCAGCAACCCCGGCGACGTCGCCCACCGTCGGCTCGGGTTCAGCTGGTGCCTCTTCTTCTGTCCCCTTAGGTTCGACGGTTTCCGCCTTCCCCTTGGTTGGACTTGGCCCTGCAGGATAAGATATGTAAGAACCGATAGGTTTACAATTCTTACAACAAAATTTTGAAAGACACATTACCTGAGGTAGACTGATCGTTGGCCTCCCGAACCGCACGCGCCGCCTGTCTATGAGCGGTAGACAGGCCGACCGGGGGCTCTTCTGAAGGAGAAGCAGCGGGAATAATGGTGCTTGGGCCCGCTCCCACGGCCAAAGCAGCTCTGCGTGCCTTCGCTTCATGCCTCGACTGCTTTCTCTCCTCTCGGGCCGTCACGACGGACCTCTTTGACGCTTCCTTCATCAAGGCATCTTCGTCCTCGTATAGAGTTGCCTCCAGAGCCTTCAAGGCATCTCTCATCGGCGTCTCAAGTCGGGTTTCTCGCGGTGGCCCTGATGAGGTCGGGACTTCAGTAGTCAGCCCGGGGAGAGTCCCTGCATCGGCTTGCAAAACAGGCCCCGCAGTCCCTGCAATGAAAAAAAAGGAAAGGTTAGATTGACCATAACAAAGGAGAATAAAGACTTAATGAATCGAAATATACTGAGCCCTAACGATGCTCTGAGTCGTTCCTCCTCTTGAAAGGTTTTGAGGGAAGCAGCAATAGCCTCCTCAGTGGTGACGCCTGTTTAAAGAGGGGAAAAGCATTAGTCAAAGACAATAATAAAGATACGATGCAATAAAAATGCGACTAGTAATTACCCGATTGCGCAAGCTTAGCTAGCCACGCGTCGCGCCTCGCCAATCGCTCTGAAGCTGCGATGTCGGCCGCCAAATCCGTGTCGTCCGGCGGCATAACTAATCCCTTGTTGGTCCCGTACTCGCCCAGGCCCTCGCTATAGGGAGTATGAGGTTCTTGACCGAACACAACGTCAGCAGAGAGGATCGATTTCTTCTTCCTCTTCTGCCCACCAGCTCTGGGTGCACCCAAGATCAACTTGCGCTTCGTAGGCACTTTAGGGCGGTGGGTCCCGACATCCGCGCCCACGCCGGACTCTGGCAATACCACATTTACCGTCTCCACTGGAGCACAGGGGGCTGGTGGTGCATCCACAATATCATGAAGCGGCAATCCGCGCGGAGGGCTCAACACGCGCGGAGGTCCAACTCCAGCACCTTTCAGTGGAGGAATGACCGGGGTCCTCGGCTTCAGGGGAGCCTTGCGGTCGCCACCGGGAGGCGCGCCCTTGTGGTCAACCAGCATGCGCTTCTTCATATGGATAACTGGACCCATTGCATGCGCGTACCAAGCCACGTATGCGTTGAGGACCTTGGGAACACAACTCGGCTCGCTGATGAAGAAATAGGAGCCCGTGTTAAGCCGCATGAAATGGTGCATCGCACTCCTTATCCCCTCCTGGCTGGCCACGGGCTCTTCAAAAAACGCCTCCAGCGGGATCCCCTGGTGATAGCTGGATTGTTGGGCGAATCGGTGGGGGTTATACCTCATGAAAAGTGCCGTCTTGTTCTGCCTGAACACCAGGTAGCCCGGCCGAATGGAGTAGAGGTGAAGAATCTCCCGGGCTTTCAGTATGGAGGCCCCGTGCTTGAAATCGTCGCGCAGCGCCACCACCGATTTGGAGGTTTCTGAGCCTATGGTTACGACTTTATCCAAAAAAGAAACCTTCGCACCGACCAGGTGTGGACGAAGGAGCAACCCCCTAGCCTCCCGCGGAGGCGCAACCACGATCGAGGCGCCGACCAGCCGCATGACTCTTGGGAGTCTGCACTTCTCCAAAAACGGAGGGATTTTATGGACGCCGAACACCCCGTGCACATGCATTTCCTTCCATGAGGTGAAGTAGTGCATCGGGAAATTAGCAGGCTGCACCCCAGGTTCATTAGCGTCTGCCGCCACGCTAAGTCCATTATAGAGGTGAGCTAACCCGGAGATTCCTATTGTCAACTGCAGGCCAGCCACCATCCGATGCGCTGGGTAGAAAACGGACGGCCGCATGTGGCGCCGGTGCATGAGGAGCGCGAAGCTGCACAGCCACAATCCCAGGAACCCTACAAAAAAGGTCTCCTCATCCATGCCCGGGACAGCGATTTCTGACAATGGCATGATGGCGGCACCAGGGAGATAAAAGTCCTTTTGATCGTCCTCCGATGTTGGTCGACGGTCCAAGCCGAAGCCAAAAGGGTCGTCAAGCTTGGCGAACTTCTCGCTCCGTTCCGATAGAAACTCTAGTCGAATGAAGCGGGCGATAAAGTCTGCGAAACTGACTCCCCGGACCGCTGATTCCAGATAGAGCCCTTCGTATATGTCCAGCACCTTCACCAAGCCCAGAAACTGGTGCTGAATAGCATTCTCCGACGTCAGATCAAACACCAGCGGCTTGGTGGCGAAGATGTACTCGTCAGGAGGAAGCAACTCCTCGTAATGCTCCCCTCTCATCGGCAGACCCGAGATCTCGGCGAAATCTTCCAAGGAGATAGAGACTTCCCTGTCCGTCATCAGGAAGGTGTGGGTGGGGATATTCCATTGTTTGATAAAAGCCTTAATCCACCACGTTGGAGGAGAGGGATACTCAAAGAGCGAGACGTAGATTGCCGAATACATACCAATCTTCATCAGATGAGTCCTCTTCGCCGATAAGATGTACCGGGCCTACTGCAAATATCCGGCGGGTGGTCGTGGGGTCAATCCAATGTTATAGGCCTGTCCCCAAGGGCGTGCTTCACCTTGACATATTCGCCTCCTCAAAATGTCTATTGCCGGCAGCGGCTGCACGGGAATAACACCAATCGTAGGTTGGAGAAGATCATCTGAATTCCAATCTTTGACCTCCACGGCATACTTCACCGGGGGTTCATCTGCATAGGGGATCGAAAATATGGGCTCAGACGGCGTAGCGGAACCGAAGCTTCGGCGACCCTGGATGATCTCGTTATACCACCTACCCCACAGGTGAAGGTTCTTGTGCTCGGGGTCATGAGCCTTGATTAGAGCGAGCACCTCTCGGCCCACTGGTGCCTGGGGAAATCCTCCCTCCGAGCGAACAAACGGGAAAGACAAATCAGCAGACATGTTTCCTACGGAGGGACAAAAATCAGCCGTCAGTGTTGTAATTCCAACGCTTGGCATTTTAAAATTTATACCACACTGCAATGCAGTGGGTAGGGGACCAAAAGGGGACCCACAAAATCTGGATGACAGTGCATCAGTTAATAAGATAGCCCCATCATTAGATGAGACTGTCAATTAATGAAGAGATCCCCAAGAGAATATTCTCATTAATGGGAAATCCCTAGAGACAAGGAGACAATCTCCTCTTTCAGAGCAAAGCTCTATCACAGAGTGACATTTGTCAAACTCTGGTCTCAAGGGAATAAAATTTCCTAAAAAGAGCCTAGCTCTGCAATAATGATGGAAAGATCCATCAAAAGAAAAATTTAACTCTTGGAAGAATTAAAAATTTTAGGATCTTAAAGATCCATGAAAACTCTTAGGAGTTCTTCATTTTCAGATCAAAAAGATCTACATTTGATCCATGAGCAAAGCTCTGTTCATGGGTTAAAATCCATGAAACAAGATCTCTATAGATCTATGGACTCTTGAGAGCAAGGCTCTGTTGGTGAAACCCCAAAGGGGTTTTCTTTAGATCAAAGATCTATGAGAGCAAGGCTCTGTTAATTAAAATTAATTTAATTTAATTTAATTTAAGTTAAATTTTACCTAAGATGATCTAAAAATTTGAACTCTGGAGTTCTTGAAAAGAAACGAGAGCAAGGCTCTAAAGTTCTTAAAAACAAGAGCATGGCTCTGAAAATCAAAGTTCTTGAAAATGGTAATTATTTACTGAGGACCAAGGGTCCTATTTATAGGCGCTTGCGCCCCTTCAACTCACCAGTTGATCCAATGGCTCGGATCTTGCCACCGCTGCACTCACGTGTGCGCCACGTGAGCGTAACGGTGGGGGGGCATTTGTTTCCCCCAATCAGAGCAAAGCTCTGTGTGAATTTCAAAAATTCAAAAAAATTGAAGCAACGCTTCAAATTCCTTGCGCTGCGCGTAACGCGCCACGTGTCAAAAGTTGATACGTCAGCGCAGTGCCCAAGACAGCGCGCCCAATCAGAGCAAGGCTCTATTTAGAATAAAATTAAAAGAAGCAACGCTTCAGATGCGCTGCGCTCTGCGCTGCGCGACACGTGTCAGCGCAGTTGCGCTGGCGCGGTTGCGCTGCGCTCTGCGCTGTGCGACACGTGTCAAGCGCTGGTGCGTTTGCGCCAAACAGAATTAAAATTCCAGTAAGATCTTTCTGTTCTTGTTAAAAATAAGAAGATTGTCTTCTGTAAAACAGAAGCCCTTGGATCAAAGATCCAGCGGTGGGGAAAAATCCCCAAATCACTCAGAGAATGATCTCTTTAACAAATTTAACAAATTAATGGGTACTATATAAAGGCCCCTAGACCCCAATTCAAAACATAACAACAAAGAGAGAGAAAAACACAGAAAAAAAAAGAACTCCTTTAAAGAATTTTAAGAAGAATTCAGAAAGGAAAAAGAAGGTAAAACCTTTATAAAAAGAAGAATTTCTTCTGAATAGATCATTGATTTAAGAACAAGATCAAGAATCTTCAATAAAAAATATAATAAATAACAAAGACCTTGCCTTTTTTATGAACCATTGGTTCTGGAATCTTAAAGATTCTTTTCTTGAATCCAAAATTGGATTAAGATATAAGAACAGTGCCTTGCACTTGTAAGTCTGCACTGTTGCGCTCCTGGGTTGGCGCAAGCCACCAGAGAGCGCCACGTGTCAGCTCCAAGACCACTTGCGCTATGCGCTTTTACAATAGAGCATTGCTCTATGAAATTAGCGCAACTCACCAGAGCGCGCCACGTGTCAGCAGCGCAACAGCGCAGCGCACTGCGCTTGCGCTCGCCAGAGCGTGACACGTGTCACCTCCATATGCGCTTACGCTCAATAATTGGCGCAAAGCGCCTGACAGGCCACATGGCCACTGTCAGTTTGATTAATGCACTGCATTATTTACAGAAGGGCCAAGCCCAATTAAAAAGGGCCTAACAGGCCTAATAAAATGCAGTGCATTATTTTTAAAAAAAGGGGCAGAGCCCAAACAAAAACAGATGTTGTGCATTATTTAAAAGGGACAGAGCCCAAATCAAAAAGGCCTAGCAAGCCAAAAGAAAATGCAGTGCATTATTAAACAGAGGAAAAGCCCTAGCACAGGCCTAATAGGCCAAAGATAAAAACGTTGAATATTCTCAACTGGACTTAGCCCAATCATGGCCGTAAGTCCTCAAATTAAATTGACTGAGCAAGACTGCTCTCTTTAATCAATTTACATCCGGTTCAAGGGTACATCTCTGAACTCCTCTGACACCTATCGTTGTAATCCTTCAACGACGTCGGAGAGATGACGGGTCCCGACAACCACACATTGATACGGACTGTGGGGTCCTTAAACTCATGGACTTATGCGTCCTTAAACTCATGGACTTATGCGTCCTTAAACCAACAATACGGACTGTGGGGTCCTTAAACTCACGGACTTATGCGTCCTTAAACATATCCATACGGACTGTGAGGTCCTTAAACTCATGGACTAATGCGTCCTTAAACTAACATCCGTCCCTAAAACGGGAACGATGGACCACCATGTCCCTAAACTGGCAATGGACCGCAATGTCCTTAAACAACCTATGGACCACTACGACCCTAAACTGGAACAAGAGAGCCCCCAAACGCTCTTTTGTCGGATCTAAATGATCCCGTTTAAGTTGATCTTAGCCTCAAATCTGGCTAACGTATCCTTAAACATTTAAACAGACTTTAAGATCCCCAATCAATTTTGGTTCAAGGGTACATCTCCGAACTCTTCTGACACCTGTCATTGTAATCCTTCAACGTCGTCAGAGAGGTGACGGGTCCCGACGGCCATATATTATTAAATGGACCATTACGTCTCTAAAACTGGAACAATAGAACCCCTAAATGCTCTTTCCGTTAAGTTGATCTTAGTCTCAAATCAGACTAACGTATCCTTAACGAGCGTTTAAGTTGATCTTAGCCTCAATATGGCTAACGTATCCTTAAACTAAAACACCAAACCCAAATCTAAGAAAATACGGATTTGGACTAATCCACACCCTACGGGCGATGACATAAATTAGTCTCCGTATACAATCCACGGGCAACCACAAACAAAACAAACACCCACGACACGAAGTGAAATTCTGGAGAAGGAGAAAGTTGTTACAGCGATACGGTAGCGTAATTAACTGCAGGGGCTTGCGCCTGCAAGAAAGAGCGTCCCCACAATCAAAAAAGCCCTCAAGCGAGGGGGAATCTGACAAAGTCTGCTACATCGGCCGCATCCGTCCAAACCTCCGATACACGGTGCCATAAATCAACTTGGCATCTTCGGAGAGGTGAACGGATAAAACCAAATAGCATCTACCCCGAATCTCAGGCAAGACGTCCATGTCTTGGCCGTCGTTCGGAGGGGAAAAACAACTCTCCATATTCAGTACACTCCGGTGGTACCAAAATATATAAGGATCTATGGCAACACTACTGGTGGCATGGAATGAAGCGCGAAGTAGCCAGATGCGTAGCCAAGTGTTTGGTATGTCAGCAAGTAAAGACTGAACATCACAAGACTGCTGGTTTACTTTAACCGTTACCAATCCCAGAATGGAAATGACTGCACATTACCATGGACTTCGTGACCGTCCTTCCTCGCAGCACGAAGGGTAACAATGCAGTATGGGTTATTGTGAATCGACTCACCAAGTCGGCTCACTTTATTCCCTTTCGAGTTGGCCAAACTACCGAGACGTTAGCAAAGAAGTACATGGAGGTAAGCATGAATCTAAAGTAAGATTTAACCTCAAAGTGTACTATTTTTTTGATACCCATGAACTCATGCAGGAGATCGTGAGATTACATGGAGTACCGGTTTGCATCATCTCCGATCGTGACACCGGATTCCGATCACAATTTTGGCAGAGTCTGCAAGCTAGCCTGGGAACGAGTCTGAACTTCAACACAGCTTACCATCCACAAATGGACGGACAGTCTGAGCGAACAATTCAGATTCTGGAGCACATGCTAAGAGGTTGTATGTTAGACTTTAGAGGTTCGTGGGAAAATCACCTACACCTTGTGGAGTTTTCATGCAACAACGGCTATCTGGTGAGCATTTGAATGTCACCTTTTGCAGCTCTCTATGGAAGGAAGTGTCGATCACCACTAAATTAGGACGACATCGGAGATCGTGAACTCCTTAGACCAGAGATGTGTTGGGTTATGCCAGCGCCCTAGCCATCAAACAGTGGCCGATTACGGAACAAATTTTTTATAAAACAGGCGCTAGAACAACCCGAAAATACGGATCGACTATTAACTCTAAGCTAGCAAACATAAAGAGAGTTAAGAATGGTTATACCGAATGATTCGTGTCCTTCAGTCTTTAACCATCATCCCAAGCTTCTAGAGGCCTTCATAATCAAGCTTGATCTCCGGTCTCCCTCCATCGAAGATGATCCACCTGAGGATTTGTATTTCGAGCTCCAACCTTATAGCCGAGATAACTAGAGTATCTAGTTCACTAAACTAGATAGCCTAGAGGATGTAGAATCTAATAATGGATTAATTTGTCTCCAAATACCATATGTTTCTTAACACATGAGACTTGAAGGGTGGAAGTAGAAGAAGAAACTTGAGGATGAGAGTGTGGAGCAACTCAAGAAAGAACCAAGCCCCAAAAAAAAGGCTAAGTGTTGTGAGCAATAATGAAGCATCCAATAAATATCTCAAGTCTCCAAAATATCTCAAGTCTCCAAATATCTCACACCCAAACACAAATATCAAGCATTCCATAATAGTAACCATGAGTCACCCCATGAGTCACCAAGTAGGCCATGCTACAATAAATGCATACAACACCTCATCCTCTCCACCCCATTAACCATTTAATCCTAAATGGTTAATGCTAAATGAGGCGGCATCTTCTAGAAACAATCTTGTAATAAATTATAAGAATATCCATCATCCGTATATACATACCCGTATCCATATTTCGACAAAATACGAATACAATAAGACGAAAATAATCCAACAGTATAATACTAGAATCCGGTTTAAACCAAAGCCCACTAGTATTATCCATCCGAATCATGATACGCACACAAGTGCACGTATATGATCGAACCCTGCCGTAAAACCATACGGCCTCTACATCGTTTGGCCTGAAGCAGGAAAACCCACTGTATGGGACTCTAAAAACTCGTCAATACGCTGGCGGTGGGTTTAACCACAAGCACGTCAGCGGCACTAGCTGTACGTAACGGCTACCCAGGTATTGAGCGAAAGGAAGGCCGACGAGCAAACTCATCCGAACCCCTACTAAGCCTGTCCGTGACAATATTCGTCCAGTCTGGTTTGTTCGTCTAAGAGTATCGCATATCGAGTCTAGGGGTGGATAAAGTCAGACCCCTAATAACGCAACATTTCGTGTCGGTATGAAGCACATTACCAACTGAGAAACTACTGATCCAAATCAATAATTCTAGACTATCATGGCCAAGGATTTCTGGTGATGGCCACCCGTGCACAACAAAACATCAACTCCCAATACCGGGAGAGACGAATCCCCAACGATCCGCTCACTGCCTCCATGTGGCTCGGGACTGTACCCAACTAAAACCTGTTTGCACGATTCCTTTGAGTCGTGGTAGGGTAGTAATCAAAGCACGGTGAGAACTCATACGAGACAAATGACGATCTCAGGTCGACAGACTAACCTGTACACATGTTACCTGGGAACTGCTATCTGACAATAGGTATAGTACCAACTAGCATGTTCCAGGCGAGTGCATCCAGTGTACCCATAACCCAATGAGCACCTGTATACTATCTTAGGTGACTGGCTAACACCAATGACTTGTGAGACCAGCCACCGCCCTTCGTCGGGGTCTATATAAGTACACACTAGTCTACTCTGGAGTATTAATGCCCAGTCTCGATACTCCCACGACTAGGGACATTTAAGGATGTGCTTATAGACCACCCAGATCCCACGTATATGATCTCCATCATAATGCTGGTAGTCAAGCAAGAATCCTATGGGCTCTATCAACATGTAATAGTGATCTGTAATACCACATAAAATATGTACATGATGACAGAGACAAACCAGATAGCATACTATCATCTCGAGTAAGACTGTTCTATCCGTATAGGTCCTCCCTCAATCATCATAATCACATGTCTGTGATTACGATAATTGCCTTGAGGGCACTATAGCCAACAATCTCCCACTTGCACTTAAGGCTAATTATTGCGGTATCGCATACTCACAGCCCGTGTGATACCGAACACCCAACTTCTCTGCTAATCAGTCTCGCAAAACTCGTTTGTGAAACTATTGCGTTCGAGAAATAGCCTCAGTGAGTGGATCCGCTCCAATATTTCTATTTTTATCTCTCTATATCTCAACTTCACGGAGAAAGACTATATCCCAAAATGAGCAATATCTGTCTTAGAATTTATCTGGATATTTGATGGGACCCAGTTCACTAATGAACTCCAAATCCAAAAAACTTCTTAGACTGTATCATCCACTGAATTTAATCAGTATCCTGTGCCATGCCTTCCACAGTATCCGCTTGGACCACCTGTCCAACATACTGTCCCTCAAGAAGAGGGAAAACAATAACTCTGACAGCCACTATGTCATCCAGGCCACCTTAGAAGCCTGAAATGATAACCGCCTCCCGAAGGAGGCTACCGTTACTATATACCAAGAACATCCACTTATGTTCATAACTGCTTCCTAATGTTTCTCTAGAATTGGATTAATATATATACGCTTATTGCAGCTAGTGCAAAAGCAATATCTGGTGTGGTACTTGACATCTCATGATCGACTCAATTGCCTAAGCAAGTGATATGCCAATCATGCGAATCCCTCTCCTCATCAGTCTAGAAGACATCTCTTTAGAGAGGGTGACTCCATCACCTGCGGGTACACCACCACGCCAGAAGTTGTCCATTCTAAAGCACATTTAGAATAGCGTCAAATACCCGAATTGGGACACTTCCCAAATTTAGATCTAAACCCATAGAACCAGTCACCAGAATCCCTGAAATTATATCCATATCCTATGTGGAGAAACCACTTTGTGACAACCACAGTATATAACCGATCGTAGTATAAGAAGATCTCTTCCTATCAAATGCATATCATCCAAATACCTGGACATCACTCTCTACTACCTTCTTACCAGATCCATCTTCTATTCTGATAAAGTCAAAACCTACTGTCATATCAAAAATAGATAATCTATCTCCGCTATACATGCTTTAGTCTATAATTAGACATAAGCTACTTGCCCACTATGCTTCCGCTGCTCCTGCTGACTACAACAACCCTCTGGCAGAGTCATATACACGTGCACTTCTAAAGCTAGTTTAGAACGACGTTATACTCATCCTCCTGCCAGGTCTCATAGTCTAGAACAGTAGCAGTGGCAAGTATGGATAATCATAAACCTCCTTATCATCGTCTTTAAGGATACCGAAGTACCTCTCGGGTGCCTGAGGTTACCCATCAAATCTGCGAAGTGGCTAATGGATCGTCGAAACTAATTGAATTTTTAGGTTCTATTAAATTTTCAGTAATCGTTTGTGGTTCTGGAATCACTTCCAGTTCTACCATACTCCCATTAATGTTTTCTGAAAAGAATTCATTTTACTAAAACTGTGGCGAGTCAAGAACAATATAACTATTGATCTTCCTGATGGTAGAATGTTAACTCTCGTCAATGCCCGACGGATATTCAAAACAAAATATTTGCCGTCAGGCAAAACCCAGGTGATTTTCTCAAATATCACCAATTACAAAGAATTCCGATATATAGAGGATCTAATCACCCAATTCCCAATATCTTACTCCTACTCATCATCTGTAACGACATACAGATATGAGAATCAAATCTGGTAAATACATACCCTAGAGTCAGAATCTAATTGGGAAAACAGTTTTAATATCACACAGTAAATCTGAAACATGAAAATGTTTCGAAGGGGTATCCGGGTATTCCTAGTAATACCTCTTCCACTGTCCTGATTCATGACTGTAACTGTATATTTCCTTGCCGTATCTCCAATCCCTTTATTTGTCTTTACTTATTACCTTTTGTACACCACCCTTAGGCTAAATTTTTTCTTCCTTCCCTACCTTTCGGCACTAGCCTACGGTTTGGAAGAAGACTATCCAATAAGCGTAATAGGTGTACTCTCCTAATATCAGGAGCCCTCACAACCTGAGAGAAGGTAAAGAGAAAAAACAACCGAATAATCCTATTCTATTTCTCCAGAACCAGAATCCATCCTCGAACTGGAACAAGTTCTTTCGAGTTCATATGTAACTATACGATGGCATATCCAAGCATTATGGATCTTTATAGTGATACGAAGTGTTCTGGAGAAATCCAAAGTGGATGTAGGAGTGGCGGGGGTATACGCGGTTTTGTCGTGAATGATAGTAGTCGCAATTTCCTTTGTCCATACTCTAATCCCTTTATATGTCTTTACTTATTACCTTCTGTACACCATACTTAGGCTAATAGGTTTTCTTCCTTCCCCACCTTTCGGCGCCAGCCTAAGATTTGGAAGAAGACTATCCAATAAGTGTAATAGGTGTACTCTCCTAATTCTAAGAGCTCTCGCAACCTGAGAGAAGATAAAAGGAAAAGACAATCGAATAATCCTATTCAATTTCTCCAGAACCAGAATCCATCCTCGAACTGGAACAAGTTCCTTCGTGTTCGTATGTAACTATACGATGGAATATCCAAGCAATATGGATTTTCGTAGCGATACAAAGTGTTCTGGAGAAATGCAAAAAGGGATGTAGGATTTGCAATGATATATGCGACTCCGTGATAATCCAAAATCCAAAGTGTTTTAAGAAGGTTCGGTAAACTTGGTTCATGAGTTTTAGTTTAGGGTCAGGCCATGGTCGCTGCCAAAGAGAGAGAGAGAGAAAAGAAACACTCAGCGTGCACTCTAACCTAGATTAGATTGGTTAATCACCTTATCTAATCAGGATGGCTCTCACTGTCTCCTTGAATTCTCCTCCAAATCCAAAAGGAGAATTAGTCGGGATCATCTAAAATCACCCGAGGAGTAATTCTACTCATCAGTGGAAATCGGGATTCAACTATCATCGCATGATAGCTTGATGGAAGCCACTCAAGTCACTACACTCCAGAAGGTATGCACATGCCTGGAAAGTTTCCTATATGTTTGAAACTCTCGATGTGGTTTTTACCCCAAGCAGTTCATAACCTTGACAAAGGGCAACAAATCATAAACCATAAGTCAAGTTCAACCCGTCATTATCCTGGATTAACCTAGACACACCCGTACAAACCCTTGACAAAATCCAACAAGGTTATACGACTGTCCTAGATAATCGCATCCTAAGATGCAACAGATAAGTAATATTCAGCTACCGTTCACTATGTCTTGATAGAGACCAACGCACATAGCATGAATACTAACTGCCACTTATCTGAAATGACGGAGGGCTACGGTTGGTTTTTGGCGAAAAACCTTTAACGTAATGAACTTCATATCATTGAAGGAACCGAGTGGTTTTACAAATATATAATGGCGCAAACTTTTGCTAAAGAGGTCACTCCCTGTGAAGGGATCTTGGCTCTTTCCTCTTCGAATGAGGTGCAGGATATTCCAAACTGAATACCACGATGCAAAGCAAAAGAATCGACTATAGAGAAGATATTACAATGAAGCAAACTTTTGCTCAAGAGGTCACTCCCGATGAAGGGATCTCGGCTCCTGCCTCGTCGAATGAGGTGCTGGATATTCATAACCAAATACCACTGTGCAAAGCAAAAGAAAACGTCTGTAATGTCAGTTTTTAAAAACTTGGTTCCAACAACATCATATATAGGTTTGTTTTCCTTGCATTAATCGGAATTAATGCAGTCCCATCAATTAAACATATCACACCAGATAAAGGAACGAAAATACAATATACGTATATGCCATCCGCATTCGCCACTGGACCCCGTTATCACCCGTTATGTTACTTACTAACCGCAGAGCAGGGGCTGGACTAGCACGGGCGCAAAACATATACAACATCTACTAGTATATATATATAAATATATATAACATTCGTCCCAGGCATGATATAATCAAAATCACAGAATCTCAGCAAGCATCACAGAATAGTGGAAAATCTTGGAGCCTCGGGTTTCACTTGAGCCGCAAATGAGACCCGACATTCTCTGTCATGTGGATAACCCGTGCAACGAAAACCTAGACCCCTACGAGTGCGGCAAGTTACTCTCCAATCCCAGAAGTGAGGCAACCCCAATCAACAACATGAATGGGCCACCCAGCACTTCACAGAATCCGGTAACTTGAGCATCCCTCCGTGGGTCAACCTATACCCCCTACGAGTGCGACGAATAGCCCACCAATTCTAGAGTAAAGTCCCCTCCATCTCAACGCCATGAGATGCGGACCCGTTGTCCTCTAGAACCCGGCTATTCGTGCACTCCTCTTTGGGGTAATCCTAGTACAGAAAAGAAAATAATATGTACAAGGGTGACATCGACCTCAACCCGGTCGTGCCCCAAATAAATAATATATAAACCGGCAGAAACGGCAGTTCACATGTCGGACGCTCGCCCTGCAATATCAAATGTATAAATGAATCTGAACTGTACAACAATCATTGCACCACTGGCTATCCGCCACGATAATCTAACCACAACCTCAGCACAACACAGAACATCAACGTGAAAGTCATGTTCGCAAACCCGTATAAAAGAACATATAGCAGTTAGACGAGTTACCACTCTAATGACATTCACGGTCGCAGATAGTAATGCATGTACTGAAAACTGATAAACGGTGTTAAAAATAGCGACTTCGAAATACTCCGTATTGCCCCAAACCAAAGATAACAAAATATGCAATCTGGGTAAAAACAAACAATACTAGAGAACCAATATTCAAGAGAAAAGAACATACTCAAAACCCAAGACCCAAAGCCCTATACTAAACCGGTGACGCCGGGTACTTAGCTGATCTTGTCGGCTGTACAGAGGAGTTTGGGTCTCGTCTTTGGTGTGTGTTCTTGTAGTCACAAGGGTAGTCTTCTGCATTTGTTTAAATAGTTTTTGAAGACCATTTGAAAATTTACAGAAACTTGAACATTAAGCATATTGTTTTGGAGTTGTTTCGGTTTTGTCACGGCCCATTTCCCGATGTATGGGTAAGGAGACGTGACGAGATCCGCTACGTATTTACTCAAAAGTAAATACGCTAAGCGTAACTAAGCAATATAAGTAAAATGTACACAAGAGATATGAATATAAATGAACATCAACTTTTATTTATTTAACAATTCTTTACAAGTACAACTGAAAATGTAAATATAGGAATAGAAAGCAATGCCTAAACAATGGCATAACTGAAATGAAAAGTATATACAAGTGTCTACAGCTCTGGGTCAATGGCTAATTGCTCCAAGTCCTCAGTACTGGGCTCGATCACTAGTGAGTCAGATCAACCTTACAACATTCCAAAGAAAGAAGAAAAGGAATGTCGTCAGTGAACAATCGCTCGGTAAGTCCCAAAGAAATATAGAAGTAGAATAGACAGAAAAGAGAATATAACAGTATAATGTTATCTTTTGTTCTGTTATCGCTGTTGTTTGTAGCTTGGTACAGAATTTACCAGTGTATACGAGAGGAGTCCCACTATTCTGGAGACTATGGTATACGGAGTACAAGGAACCGTTAAGCCATGGTACAACGCAATAGATATTCAGGTTAGGTGTATTAAAGTGACCGTCTCGTGCCACTTCTAACACATTCCGTACCAGTCTATCCCTTTAAAACCCCGTAATGTCTTTTGTATTGATTGTATTGTTTTGTTTTATAGATGGATGACTTGCCGAAACCATGATATCATGTAAACAGAATGGATAAATGGATAGTCATGTAAACAGAGTATATCCATGGTTCGGTTCAGTCGAGTCATTTTGATATAGATTGAATTCTAGAATAAATGGATTCATATTGTATTGTAGTTATATTTGAATTGAATTCAAATCAGATTGTTCATATTAGATGGAGACTCTGTCCGAGTCAGACACGTTGAAAAGAAATTGAAGTCCTGAATTAGTTTTGATGTTATCGGTAACTGCTGCACATGGACAGCAGGATTTGTGTCTTTTTCCAAGACAATTATCGTGTTGATAACACCGTTGTTAGGTTGTCTACCTTAGATAGGCAAGCACCCATATTCTCCGGCTCCCTGAGGCTCAAGAGAACTGGTCCCACTTTAACCAATAATTACTAGGGTCCTTATTGTAAATTAATATAACTTGAGGGGGTTTTATGAAAAATAGTTTTGATATATTTTCAAAATACACCTCAAGTATTTAATTATCATTTTTAGGGGTTTCATAATTGTAATTTTTATAAAGTGAAATATTCTAGTGAATATAACCTAGATTTCAATGTATACGATATTTTAGTGTAATCTTGTAATGGTATTGAATTGTAAAGGTAGTTTCATGAAATTTGTGATTTCTTTGATTTAGAAAACATGAAATATATATATTGTATACTTAAAGTAGATATTTTGATAGTATTTATATATATCTAATATTTAAAAGAATATAGAATTTATTTATTATATAGAAATCATATTTTTCTTAAAAATTGCATTAAAAATTCTATCGAGATCGAATGCTCCTTGCGGAGGTCTGCATCTCTCTCTACTAGACCCGTGGATGTGTGATAATCCGCACCATTCCGATCGGGGTTCCTAAAAATGAGTTGTAGAGGCGCAATTTCACGGAATTAAATAACACACTTTTTAAAGAAAACAGTTTTTGAATGTTTAAGGTATTTAATCGTAAACTTTTATTTTCCCATAAACTAATGTCCCAAGAGTTATCGTGCTATATCAAAAATGTGTGTTGTGATGAGCTATGTCATTACCTCGTGAGTTTTCTAAAGGTAATATAAGAAAATATGTTGAATTGTGTTGAAAGTAAAATATATGGTATTTAACCATAAAAATACGATAAAAGTGCATAATAGATTCTTTTGAGATAAAAATTGTTCTAATGTGTTTGTTAATGATTACTAAACAATTTATTAAAAAAAATTCGGTTTGTTATTAATAAAAAAAATTAGATTTTTAAAGAAAAGAGTATCGGAAGCCGGAATAACTCCGTTTCGGACGAGTTTTGAAAAGGAGATGTTTTTGAATAATAAAAGAGGAGGGGAGAGGGGTCTTACTAATTGTAAAACAAGAGGATAGAGAGAGGACGCTATTGGAACCGCCGGGGCATCGTTTCGTCGCCGGATTCTTCCCGAAACTTCGCCGGAACCTTACCCTTTGCTAACTCCACTTGCACAACTTGGGACTTGGAAATTTTTAGACAGTTTTTGTAATGGAATTCTGAATGAAGAGGGGTGAAATGTAGTGTGATATTTATAGGGAAAATTAGGGTTTAGAGTAATGAAAAATGGAATTAAAATTTGCATTAAAAATGAATTAAAGAGAGGAATTATTACTCTCTGGACATTTTCAGAGTAAACAAACAACATGGGGGTAGTGGGGTAGGCGAAGGGGTTCAGGGGTAAATATTTCAGAGCATTACCTACGGGCATGCCCGGCGGTGACGGCCCCCCTTCACATCTCGCCGGTCCAATCCGGTGGGATGGGCTTGGGATTTTGGCCACATGTCCCTGTGGCTTGGTATACCTCAGTGCACGTGTTTGATTATTTTGTGACTTTTCATTTTACGTATAGTGCACGTGTAAACCTTTGGGCTTCTAAAAGATTAAAAGAAAAATAAACAAAAAATAATGTGGCTGGGGGGATTCGATCACAGGGTTGCGTCACAGCAGTGCAAAGCTTTACCAATGAGCTACAAGTTGTTTCTTGTTGTTCAAAAGCAATTCAAATACTTATAGTGTACACAGGATTGCAAATACTCTATCTGTATATTAAAATTTAATCAAATTTCCTGTACACTGAAATAGAGTTATTACATTCTACCCTCCTTACAAAAATTTCGTCCTCGAAATTTACAATTATTTTAAGAACTAGTTTACAAACAATTGAGGGTATCTTGCACGTATGTCGTCCTCACGTTCCCATGTTGATTCTCCTGGTGAGTCTTTTCTCCACATTACTCGAACCAAGTTTACTTCCTTGTTCCGAAGTGATTTCACCTTTCTATTCAGGATTTTAACAGGTTATTGCTCACAGGATAAATCTGGCTGTACAGTGAGCTCGGAGTAATCAAGAATATAGCTGGGGCCACTCACATACCTTCTGAGTTGGGATATGTAGAATACATTGTGCACTCCTTCCAATGAAGGTGGAAGTGCCAAGCGATAAGCCACTTCTCTAACTCGTTCGAGTACGTCGAACGGGGCAATATATTTTGGACTGATTTTACCCCGTCTTCCAAAACGAATCACTCCACGGTTTGGAGATATCTTCAAAAAGATATGATCTCCTGGTTGGAACTCCAAGTGACGGCGCTTTACATCAGCCCAGTGCTTCTGTCGATCTTGGGCTATGCGCATTCTTTCCCTGATAGTGCGAACTATATCGACTGTTGCTACTATCATCTCAGGTCCAAGGAGTTCTCTATCTCCGATGTCGTCCTAACTTAATGGCGATCGACACTTCCTTCTATATAGCGCTGCAAATGGTGCCATTCCTATACTTGCTTGGTAGCTGTTGTTGTATGAAAACTCCACAAGATGTAGGTGATCTTCCCACGATCCTCCGAAGTCTAGCATACTCGCTCTTAGCATATCCTCAAGTATTTGAATAGTTCGCTCAGACTGTCCATCTGTTTATGGATGGTAAGTTGTGCTGAAGTTCAGACTTTTTCCCAAGCCAGCTTGCAGACTCTGCCAAAATTGCGATCGGAATCAGGGGTCACGATCGGATACAATGCAAACTGGTACTCTATGTAATCTCATGATTTCTTGCATGAGTTCATGGGTATCAGAAATAGTACACATTGAAGAGTTTAAATCTTACTTAGATTCTTACCTCCATGTACTTCTTTGCTAATGTCTCGCTAGATTGGCCAACTCGAAATGGGATGAAGTGAGACGACTTTGTGAGTCGATCCACAATAACCCATACCGCACGTTACCTTTCGTGTTGCGAGGAAGTGCAGCCATGAAATCCATAGTGATGTGTTGCCACTTCCATTCTAGGATAGATAACAGTTGAAGTAAACCAGCTGTCCTGTGATATTCAGCCTTTACTTTCTGACACACCAAGCATTTAGCGACGCTTCTGGCCACTTCATTCCATGCCACCAGTAATTTTGACGCAGATCTTTGTAAATCTTTGTGCCTCCAGGGTGTACTGAATAAGGAAAGCCATAAGATTCTTTCATCAACTCTTCTCGCACAGAACCTTTTGGTACACACAATCTACTGCCGTATTTCAAAGATCCGTCTTCATGGATGGCGAAATCTGTTCTAAGTCCACTTTCTACTTGTTCTCTGATCTTTTGCAACTTAGCATCACTTGCTTGAGCTGCTTTGATCTGATTGACAATGGTAGATTGAACTTATAAGTTCATCAAACTTGAAGCGTTACCTGGCATGACTAGTTCAATCTCCATCCGATGCAAATCTTGTTGAAGTTTCCACTGTGCGGTGAGGTTCAATACTAATGGTTGGCGACTAAGTGCATCATATACTATATTCACCTTCCCCGGATGATATTGTATGTTGATGTCGAAGTCCGCCATAAATTCTAACCATCTTCTTTGCCGCATATTTAACTCTTTCTGGATAAACACATATTTCAGATTCTTGTGATCTGTGTATATGTTTACTTGTTCACCAAGAAGATAATGGCGCCAAATCTTGAGTGCAAAGATTACGGCCGCCAACACCAAATCATGCGTCGGATAATTGCGCTCATGAATCTTCAGCTGTCTTAACGCATAAGCTACGACTTTATCGTGCTAATGTAGAACACATCCTAATCCCTTACCGGATACATCGCAATGCACTTTAAAACCTTCAGATTGGTCCGGTATGACAAGGATAGGTGCTGATGTCAATCTTGACTTGATATCTACGAAAGCTCATTCGCATGCTTCTGACCACATGAATTCTTCATCTTAACGTGTGAGCTTAGCCAGGGGTGTTGCGATCTTCGAAAATCCTTCAATAAACCTTCTGTAATATCCTGCTAAACCCAAGAAAGTTCGAATGTCCTTCACTGACTTCAGTGTCGGCCATTCATTTACTGCTGATAGTTTAGCTGGATCTACAGAGATTCCATTGCCTAATAGAATATTCCCGAGGAACCCGACTTGATCTAGCCAAAACTCACACTTGCTGTACTTGGTATAGAGTTGATGCTGTCGTAAAGTCTCCAGGATAATTTGTAGGTACTTGGCATATTCTTTACGACTCTTAGAATACACCAGGATGTCTTCGATGAAGATGACACTAAACCTGTCTATGTACTCTCGGAAAACTTGATTTATTAGGTTCATGAATATAGCTGGTGCGTTGGCCACTCCAAATGGTATCACAAGAAATTCGTAATATCCATAGCGAGTTCTGAATGCCGTTTTATAGATATCAGATTCTTTAACCTTCACCTGATGATAATCCGAACGAAGATCTAACTTGGAGAAAACGCAAGACCCACTTAGCTGATCGAACAGGTCGTCGATGCTCGGAAATCGATACTTGTTCTTTATAGTTACTTCGTTTAGAGCTCTATTGTAACACCTGAGCCTAATGCTACTAATTTCTGTTACTGTTTGAGCATAATGTGGTACTCATTTCATTTAGCTTGCTTGTTTGTTGCTTACTGTAAATTTTTACCCGGTAAATTCATTTCTGCATATAACAAATTTAAGCATCTAAAATAAAATTAAAAATATCCATCTTGGCCTACTTGACACCCCTAACCCCATTGTAGCGTCCGTACATTGTGTTCTCGTCCCGTTCAGTGAAACGGGCGAGTTTGGATGGCTACGCGTGCGTACATGTGTCCGTTTTGGGGGTATGCTTTTTAATCATAAGACACATCATTTTAAAATTTGGATCCCGCTTAAAATCCTATTATTTCAATTTCGAATTTTTGGACCCGACCCGGGCGCGATTTGGAAATGTTTTATTTGGCGCCAAAATCCCAAATTTTTAATATATTTTAACCATCATATATTTTTCCTTAACTATACATTCACTGTTACTTAATCTATTAAATCTTTTAATATTTTTTTCTCCCTTACAACTCTAGCCAATCACCTCCGCGTATCCTTCCCGAGGGCCCCACCTTTCCCTCACCTCTCTCTATCTCTCTCCTCCCTCCCTCCCCTGTATTCCTCTCTCTCTCTCCTCTCTCTCTCTCCCCCGTATTCCTTTCTCTCTCCCCGTATCTTTTTCTCTCTCCCCCATATTTTAAATCTCCCTCTCTCCTCCTTTTCTTTCTTTCTCCACGCGAACCCAACCCCTGCGTGAGCCCTAGCTACCGCCGCCTTCACCCTTCACCACCGCAGCCCCACGCCGGCACCACCATCGCCTGCGCCCGCACCTCCTCATCTCACCAAGCCCCTGTTCCTCCTTTCCCCGCGTTCCCAGCCACCTGCTCACCAGACCCGCGACCCCCTGCAACCCCCTGCGCACCGTCGGACCGCCTGAGTCGCCGCCGGTGACCACCGTCCTCTTGTCCTCTACCTCGCACACTCCTCGGTAAATTTCACCTCCCCTCCTCTCTTCATTTCTCCTTTTCTTTGATCTGTAGAAATTTTCTTGATCTGCTGACCCCTCGCCGCGGTCACTGTAGGCCACCGCCGGAGCCGTCGACCTCGTCGTCGTTCTCACGTCACCTCTCTGTGATTACAGAACCTTGTAAGCCTTCGCTCCTTCCTTGTTTCTTTTCTTTTCCTTGATCGCAAGTCTTGACCGTTCATTGTTCACTTTTCGGCCGGAATCCGGCGATGCCGACGACGTGATCCGGCATTCCAGCGAGGTACCCCGACTCTTGTGGTTCCATTGTTCGTTGTTTGGGTTCAATCCGTGAACCGTGCGTCCGTCGCGAGTTTCCCCGCCGACGTTTATCATCCCGTATTCCCGGTTCGCGACCCGTCGAGGCAAGTACCCCTTGCTACATGCTATACAATATTTACATATATATATTGACACCCTAAACCTGTAAAGTTTAACTTGGTACAATCGTTTCCCATTTTCGGGTACAATATTGCATTATATCATTTTACTGTTAAACATGGAACTTACAGTTTGCAAATTGAACCTAATAATCATATTTACTGTTCAATCACATTTTACTGTTAAAATAGCTTGTGGCATTTATCCCTGTAGTTCTGTTACATTCGGACACTCGTATGCATTTAACCTGAAATAGCTGTACTGAACCGTTACATAAATCATTGCACCTCTAAGGGTTCTCAAACCTTTTAACATGACTAAACGGCTATATTTGTCTTACTGCACTCTTATAATCATCTCTGTAACAAATTGATATCTGTATTGCAAATTGAATGAAACTGCTTACTACTTAATTCATTGCTTTTCTCATTTTGTTAATACCCATGTTTGATTATATATCTGATTGTGAGCACACCCACGATATTGTTTACATCTTGACCTGACATTGCTACACATGGTACCGTACACTGTTGACTTGACCTGATGTACCATGACCTGACCCGTTACCTGATCTTGTGTCTAATGCCAACAAACCTGACATGTAGTCCTCATGGACCGTTCCTATTGTCTATCCAGACAAACCTGCTTTTACCTGAATACCTGACTCGACATACATAACTTGGGGGTATGGGGAAATCAAAGGTGAAAGCTGACTTGTAACTCAACAGTTCACTACCTGTTCTGATCAGTCTTACGGGCTAGGCCAGCCCCGGAGTGATGATGCTGACATCACTCGCCCATCCTGCTACCTGTTACTGCCTAGCGGCACGTCTCGGATTCAGCCCCGAGGGTCTTGACCGTGGTCCCGGGTATGCACGGGATACTATTGAGTTACATCGATGATTCATCAATTTGGTTTCAAAGACTCTAGAATAGAAAACCTGATAGAACGGTTTAGTTACCCACGGCACACTACCCTGCACTGCTTGATTCACATTATTGCTACTCTCGTTTTATTCATGTTTATATTACACTGCTTGCTACACTGTTCATATGAAATTACTTGATGACATGACGCGCTGACGTCTGGGTTTTGCATGGCCCAGATTCCGTACCGCTGTTGCAGTCCGAGTAGGAGTACTTCAGCCAGCAGGCTGAGCTGTGAGTTCTGTAGTAGTTAGTTTTATTTCCTGCATTTATTTCCTGATGTGAGCCCGCATTATGGGACATACATTTCAGTTATTTGTATTGGATCATTTGCTTCCGCATTTATGTATTATTGACTCCTGTTATTCTGGATTATGGACATGTTTTAGATAGTTTTATCTTGTTCTTGATATCTCTACAGCCGTAATGTGACTGTGGATGGATACTTCCTACCCACAGGTAGCATGGTTGGCTATGTCACGTGCCCAATCTAACGTACTCTGAGAAGCGGGGCGTGACATCTATAATCAATGCATATTCGATATGAACCTTCCTTCTTCTTCACAAGTAGAACTGGCGATCCCCAACTTGAAGTGCTGGGACGAATCCATCCTTTCGTCAATAATTCGTCCAACTGAGTATGGACCTCCTTCAAACCTTCAAGGCTTAACCGATACGGTGCTTTGATCACCGGTTGTGCTCCAGGTACTAAACCAATGCTGAATTCAAGAGCTCGATCGGGAAGCAAACCAGATATGTCTTCAGGAAATACATCATCGAACTCTCGAACTATCTATGGCTTCGATCCTTGCTCCGTTTGAAGTGCTGTAATCACTGCCTTCTTCGGTTTTGCCTTGTATGTGCTTGTCTCCAGGGTACAGTCTCTACTTTTGAAATAAAAGACCAGATGGTCTGGAATCTCGAACACTACCCTCCTTTGACGACAGTCGAAGGTAGCGTAAAAAGTCCCAAGCCAATCCATACCCAAAACGACATCAAAATTTAGTATGTTCAGCACCTTGAAGTCAACATAGAATTCTCTGCTGCAGACGACCACTGGACACAGATCGTATCCCATTATTTCTTTTCGAACGTCGTTCCCTGAACTGACATTCCAGCTGGATACGAGAGGTTTGACTGGAATCGCATGAGTTTGGACGAATCGTTGCGACATAAAGTAATCACCAGTATCGAAGAGTGCTAGTGCAGGAAGTGAGGCTATTAAGATCGTACCTAAGTTATGTGGGATAGGTTTAGGTATAGAAAAAAAATATGGATCTAACAAGTAATGAACAGCTTTGAAAATTGAAAGGTTTATCAGTATTGACTTGGCCAGTGACTTCAGCTTCTTCCACAATCATCGTGAAAGCCTGTCGTCTCGGTACATTACTCCTTGCTGGAGGAGCATTCCTCTGTCTGTTCCTCTGTACTTGAGGTAAGTTCCTTTGAGCTTGATGGATAATTGATCTGTATTAGTGTTTGTAGTAGTTAACCGCAATCAATAACGGTGTCGCGTGTAGCTAGACCGAGATGAGTACGGGTCGTCCTCTGGAAAACGTTGAATATTTTATTCTTACTTTAGGCGTATTGAGAAAGAAAGGAGGAAGAATAAAGAATGGTGAAGAATGGTTGTAGGATCTTGATCTACGTTAAACACGGATGCAAAATATAGATCTAGATTAACTACGGATGTAAGTTTAATATTAAAAGGGGCTTGTAGGGTTCATTGGGATTTAGTAGTTATGGATGATTAATTAAAGATTACTCTTTTTATCCTTTAATAGATTTAAAACTAGAACGATGGTGATACATGTTAATTAGGGTTTCTGGAGGGAAAATGGTTCCCACTCTTAACCCCTATCTCGACATGGAACTCTGTTCATATCTAACCTTTACCAAAACAATAGTTAATCTAATCTCTAATCGCGGTCGAGACTAGCAATGAATTGGTAGCGCGCCCGATTAGGATGTTAACTATTCTTTTGATAAAGTTTATAAACTTTATAGGACTTAAAAAGAGTTTAAGGATCTTCATCATCCATTAACCTATCCTAATCTTATGAACCCTAACAAGCGGAGAATTACTCGCGCATGTTGGGAGAAGAAGCGATGGAGAGAGAAATCATATTAAAACTACAAAGAGATAGAATAAGAAAACAACTACCTTTATTAATCAACAAAATTCATTTACACTTTGTTTCCTTAGAAAATGATTACAAAATGCTAGTTTGCTTCTCGATCTCTTCTAAGGAGGTAGATGAACCGTTGATGATCAGCCTGGATGTGTGAGCCTGTCTTGGACTTCGTGATCTCTTCAGCTTGATGATTTTTCCAAGAGGCTCTCGGTCCTTATTTATAGTCCCAGAGCCAGAACCCTAGCTGCCTAATTTGGAAGCCAGAGGTTAAGATCCTAACCGCCAAAATCCCAACTCCCAATCTTCTAAACCGCGGCGGATCCGCGGCCAATAGGTGGGTTTGGCCGCGGATCCGTGGCCAAGTAGGGGAATCTTGGGCTCATTCTTCTTGTGCCTTCTTCTGGTGACACGTGGTGATCTTTTGAATCTCTGGAAACTGAAAATTTTTTCTACGTCACTGCCAGAATTGATTTCTTTAGTTTATTTTCTTAATTAGGCAGGTTTGTTCTAACAAGTTTGATTTTCTTGATTTCAGCCCTGAAAATTCTGCACAACAAACTCAACAAATAATATTAGTAGAGTTTGTTTTATTAACTTAACCATTAAGACTTAGTCAAAGGTATTTAATAAAGTAAGTATATTTTAAACGGGCCAAATGTTACATGGGTATTATATGCTTACATTTTCCTACCAAATGTTAATTATAATATATAAACACATGAAAATAGTATTTTTACAGATAAACCCTTATATGTATTATATATTGTAATAAACACCTTTCTTTATATAGAAATAGTAGGAAAAATATCATATTAAATGTGCAGTTTTATCTACTGAATAAATACCCGCAAACTTATCTTTGATCGTCCCGAGCAAAGTAGTTTATTCAAGAGAAGGAGAAAAAGAAAGGAGAAAACTAAGCACACTTTCGTAGGCAACACGATTGCACTGAGCACGTGCAATAAGCCGTTAAATCTCTAGATGTCCCTAGTAGGAGGAGTGTTGTCTCCTAAGGGTTTTCAGTGGATTACACCCACAAAATACTATAATAAAAGAGAGATGGTGAAAGTTACATATAAAGATAAGAACTATAAAAGAAAGACTTTGAAAATTTAGAGTTTTCAACTACACTAGCTTTTCAGTTGCTATGAGCCCTATCCTAATAGTCATGAAAAGATATTAGGAATCACATCATCCCTCAATAACATATCGTTTTTATTCTTCATTCCTATCTTTTTTTCCAAACATCGATCATATACCCCTACATGTGTGTAAAAGACATTCCTACACTCGGAGAATTCAATTCAAGCAATCATACTCTTGTCCATCTACCTTAGTACTTTTTAATAGATATTTATATGGAATATGCTCACACATTTTTCATGCGACCGTTAATACTTCTTGAGGTACTAACCGACCGATTACTCCTGTGCTTGCTAATTAGGTGATTTTCCTCGTCTTGCAACACCAAAGGCTTAGCAGTGGCTCCCAAACCAGTTGGTCTAAGGCACTAGGTGATAAAGCACCCTCGCTATATTTTTTTATTGCTGCCTCGGTGATAACAAAACCAGTGTTCATTTTTCTTTTCACCATTTTATATTTTATTTTCCATTCATTATTTCCTTCATACTTTGGTTTTTAGACAAGAGCATTTCAAGGTATCCTCTACTATCCCAAGTTTCAAGACGTGTGTAAGTGCGTATGGTAGGGTATCAACGTTCAAATGTTTGGCTTTCAGAATAGAAACTATTTTTCAGACTTAGTTTATCCTCAGATAAGTAATTTCCTTCATCTTACTAACCCTTGGGACAATGGCTCATAACTACTTATTACTAGTTTTGTTTAAGAAAACTTCTAATTTTCTAGGTTTTCTTAAATTTTTCCAATCTTTTGGATGTAATTTTTCACTATCTAATCTTTTATTATAAAAGAAAATTTTTAATTTTTTTTCTGAAAATGTTGTGCTTATGCAAAGTATGATGCAAATTGATGCGTAAATAAGTACAAACCTCCCCCAAACTTGTTTTCAACAGTGTCCTCACTGTTGTCATCTTGTTAAAGCTCAAAAACCCGTAAGCTTGGGTGGAAAAAATTATTAATGGGGACATGAAATATGAACATGAAAATCCTCCCCCAAACTTATTTTTGGCTCACAATCTTATAAAAAATTTCTTTCAAAAGCCAAAATATACCCCCCAAACTTGAGTTAAACAATGTTAATCTTTTAAAATCACACGAGGGGGTCAAGGTTATTGGTCAATGCCAAGCTTTGCAAAGACCGAAAGTCAACACCAACCATTCAAAAAATTTATCGATGAAGCACCAAGGTTGGTGGAAGAACATGTCACCTTTCGACGTGAAGAAGTAGGGAGGTGATAAGAGGTGTAATGGAAAAGAATTGCGTCTCAATTTGGAGAGCCAACACAGTGATAGTGATGATGGATCACTCGCATTATCGTGATTATCCAGAAGAAGGGGTGGAGGTTCAATTTCTTTATCTTGGAGTTGATTCATCTCAACACCCGTGTCTTTTAAAAATGTGAGTTCATCAGCGAAAATTTCCTCAAAGCTTTCATCGATACCTCGAAGAATAATGTCATCAGAAAAAATGGGGTGATCATCAGACTCTATAAAAAGTTCAACATCAGCGTTAGATGTTGACCCGGATAACTCGGTGGAAGAGTCCGTGTATGTATAATACATGGTTGGGTCAAGCAACAACGTATAAAAAGAGTCAGTATCATGAGGTTGATCAAATTCGCTGCTGTCGACATCCATTAATTCGACAGAACATACATGAGCATAGGGTTTGGAGGGTTCACTTCCCAACTTGTAAATGTTAAGCTCAATTTACTTCTTTCCAAAGGATAGGGTTATAGAGCCGTTTCTACAATTGATTACTGCGTTGGAAGTTGCTAGGAAGGGTCGACCAAGTATCACCGGGATTTGATTTCTTAGGTTCGCTACAGGTTGTGTATCTATAACGATAAAGTCCATAGGGAATATAAATTCCCCGACTTTGATTAACACATCGTCTAGCTCACCCCTAAATTGGGTGATAGATCGATCGACCATCTGAAGAGTGCAATGCACCAGTTTTAACTCTCCGATCCCTAATTTCTCATAAACAGAATACGGAAGAAAGTTTACACTAGCACCTAAATCGAGTAGAGCACGATTGATATTTTTACCCCCAATGGAAATAGAAATTGTAGGACTTCCGGGGTTCTTTCGTTTCTTGGGTAATTGTTGTGTAAAAGCAGTGCTCACATTACTCGCAAGGAAAACTTTTTTAGGTACTTGAACTTTTTTCTTCCTAGTGCATAAGTCCTTGAGAATTTTCGCATAAGCTGGGACTTGTTGTATAGCATCTAGGAGAGGGATATTGATGTTAACTTGCTTAAAAATTTTCACAATCTTCTCCATTTGTGGACTTGGTCTATTGCCCCTTAACCTGTTTGGATAAGGTGCTTTATCAATAAGGGTTTGGTCCAATATTGGAGAAGTTTGTGGGGATGGAGTCGATCCCAGAATGGAGTGGGGATCGTTTTAGATAGATTTGTGGAAGTAGGCTGAGGGTTCGAGCCTTGTTGAAAATGGAGAATAGGCTCAAAAGTAGGTGGGAGATTAGACGAATTAGGAGAAGAAGTAGAAGCTGGGGTATCAATGGTATCACTAACATCATCAAATTGCTCACCCACTCGGTTATTCAGCACTTTTCCCGATCTCAACGTAGTAACGGCATTCACATTATGATTTTGTGAGTGGCCAGGATTCGATAGGGGTTGAGATGGGAGTTTCCCTTTTTCTCTCGCACTCATCGCGGCGTTCAACTGTGCAAGCTGGTTTTCTATTGATTTAATACTCTCACTGTGGGAGGCGGAGTCTTTCTTTATGGTATCAATAGAAGACTTCATATCAGCCGACATTTGCATGGAATGTTTCATAAACAAATCCAAAGTTTATGCAAGTGAAGAGTTATCAGTACCAGCCAATTGTGGTGCAGAAGTGTTGGCCGGATTTTGAAAATTTTGTGACTGAAAGGGGTGCTGACTTTATGGTTGTGGTTGCTGTGGAGGAGGTCTTTGATAATTGCTTTGGAACTGATTTTAATTTTGGGGTTGGTTTTGGTTCCAAGCAAAGTTAGGATGATTCCTCCATTCTTGATTGTACGTGGAAGAGTAAGGATCATTTCTAGGTCGCTGCTGAAAAGCAGCATTAGTTTGAAATGATGCATTCATAGGACATTCTTCCGTTAAGTGTGAAGGATCAGAACAGCAACCACACACGGTCTTAGGAAGCGTGACCTGATTTAGGGAGAATGATGAGAATTTGTTCTCAATAGCATCGAGTTTCTTCTGTATCGCTGCCATTTCTGCTTTCACTGCAATGGAAACATCGAGCTGATGAATACCTCCCCTGGTTGAAGGTGGTCTTACGCTTTCCCACTGCAAAGTGTTTTCAGCGAGGTCTTCCAGATATTTCCAAGCTTCACCGTCATCTTTAGACATGAAATTGCATTGACACGTTATTTCAAGCATCTGCTTTGTTGCTGGATTAATGCCCTCATATATAATTCGGCACAAATCCCATCTTTGTATTCCATGATGAGGACATTGGACAAGCAG
Organism: Agapanthus africanus; assembly: GCA_030015575.1. Lineage (NCBI taxonomy): Eukaryota > Viridiplantae > Streptophyta > Magnoliopsida > Asparagales > Amaryllidaceae > Agapanthus > Agapanthus africanus. Next base: position 114,617,743 of record JASDDO010000028.1, read on the forward strand.
ATCCTTGAAACGTTCAAAGCACTTCCAAAATGGTTCATTAGGAAGCTGGGTGAACTGGTTGATCTCGCTCCTAATATGGGTGGTCTTATGGTTTGGGTAAAACTTCTTAAGAAATGCAATTACGAATTCATCCCAGTTAGTGATAGAGTGTGCGGCAGTATTATAAAGCCATTTTTTTGCCAAGTCGCACAGAGTGAATGGGAGAAGACGCAAGCGCATAGCATCCACAGTCAGTTGTGAAGTACCCATCATTGCGCATACGTTTTCGAATTTAGTGATGAAATGTACGCGTCTTCAGACTTAAGCCCATGAATTTGGGCAACAGATTGATGTAGTGGGGTTTAATTTCAAAATTATCCCCGTTGGCTGGTGGAATAGATAGACAAGTGGGAAGTGGACCACGGATAGGATAGCATCTCTCTTGGAGAGAGATGCGCGGTGGATTCTGCGCACCAACGGGTGATGGCAGCGTGGTGTTATAATCTGATGGAGTACCGTCCATCTCGGTTGATGTGGTGGGTTGTGGGGAAAAAGAAGATGAAGAAGTACCGATTTCGGAATCGATAGCAAGAACGCGGACAAGACGGGCACTAGAATCCCGTGTCCATCCAAGCATGCACTAAGCGGGTTTAGCGCAAGTGGCAGCGTGTGTGTGATTTAAAATTGGTCTGTTTTGAAAAAGTGGGACTTAGACAAATCACACAAAAAATGCACAAACAACCCTAGAACTAAGGTTACCTAGGTCAAGTCTCTAGACCGCTCCTAGACTTCCAAAGGACAAGCCGCAGGATCAATTCTCTACCACCTCTTTTCTACTCTTGTGGCCAGGTAAGTGCCAGGTAAGTGGGAGGTATCCACTACGTAAGTAGTGGGCCTAAATAAGTAACCATTGCCTTAGACACACTTGCCTAGACACCACAAAAGTAATGCGGATAAGCGATAGATTACCCACGACCTTCCTCTGTCCTTATTGAGCGCGACAGTCTTTAGAGTCTTGTCTAGATATTTTTTAAATTAATGTAGGGTTGATGCGGATGCTCGGTTTGTGATTTGTGGGGCTTAGGAAGGGTGATAAAATCCCCACCTAATCTGGATTTGGTCTTTGCCCCTTAAAGTCCGTATTAAAATATGCAAAACAAACCAATCACAAAACTTTGGAAAAAGATTTTTGAGCGGCGATATTTTGCAAAGAATCCTGCAGAAAAGATATTTTATTGGATTTCAGAGGAGAGAGAAAGAGTTGAGAATCTTACCAAAGAAGTTTGGAACCCTAGATCCTCTAACCCGCCGCGCTTCCGCCGCGAATATGGTGTATCTGCCGCGGATCCACCGCAAGAAGGAAGGATCAATTGATGAAATTTGCTACGTGGCCTCCTATACTCCTCTGGATCTTGATGAATGTCTCTAAATCTCTGTTTCCTCAAGTCTGCGACTCCAGATCCCCTCGCAAAATTCACACAATAATCATTAAATATACAATTTGCAGTTTTGTTTATGATAATGATCGAATAAGAATTCAACACAAATAGTAAAAATAAAAAATTACGCACGTATCCCCGGCAACGGCGCCATTTGATTGATCTGTATTAGTGTTTGTAGTAGTTAACCGCAATCAATAATGGTGTCGCGTGTAGCTAGACCGAGATGAGTACGGGTCATCCTCTGAGAAACGTTCAATATTTTATTCTTACTTTAGGCGTGTTGAGAAAGAAAGGAGGAAGAATAAAGAATGGTGAAGAATGGTTATAGGATCTAGATCTACGTTAAACACGGATGCAAAATATAGATCTAGATTAACTACGGATATAAGTTTAATATTAAAAGGGGCTTATAGGGTTCATTAGGATTTAGTAGTTATGGATGATTAATTAAAAATTACTCTTTTTATCCTTTAATAGATTTAAAACTAGAACGACGGTGATGCATGTAGATTAGGGTTTTTGGAGCGAAAATGGTCCCCACTCTTAACCCCTATCTCGACATGGAACTCTGTTCATATCTAACCTTTACCAAAACAATAGTTAATCCAATGTCTATGCGGTCGAGACTAGCAATGAATTGGTAGCGCGCCCGATTAGGATGTTAACTATTCTTTTGATAAAGTTTATAAACTTTATAGGACTTAAAAAGAGTTTAAGAATCTTCATCATCCATTAACCTGCCATAATCTTATGAACCCTAACAAGCGGAGAATTACTCGCGTATGTTGGGAGAAGAAGCGATGGAGAGAGAAATCATATTAAAACTACAAAGAGATAGAATAAGAAAACAACTACCTTTATTAATCAACAAAATTCATTTACACATTGTTTCCTTAGAAAATGATTACAAAATGCTAGTTTGCTTCTCGATCTCTTCTAAGGAGGTAGATGAACCGTTGATGATCAGCCTGAATGCGTGAGCCTGTCTTGGACTTCGTGATCTCTTCAGCTTGATGATTTTTCCAAGAGGCTCTCGATCCTTATTTATAGTCCCAGAGCCAGAACCCTAGCTGCATAATTTGGAAGCCAGAGGTTAAGATCCTAACCGCCAAAATCCCAACTCCCAATCTTCTAAACCGCGGCGGATCCGCGGCCAATAGGTGGGTTTGGCCGCGGATCCGCGGCCAAGTAGGGGAATCTTGGGCTCATTCTTCTTGTGCCTTCTTCTGGTGACACGTGGTGATCTTTTGAATCTCTGGAAACTGAAAAAAAATTCTACGTCACTGCCAGAATTGATTTCTTTAGTTTATTTTCTTAATTAGGCAGGTTTGTTTTAACAACTTTGATTTTCTTGATTTCAGCCCTGAAAATTCTGCACAACAAACTCAACAAATAATATTAGTAGAGTTTGTTTTATTAACTTAACCATTAAGACTTGGTCAATGGTATTTAATAAAGTAAGCATACTTTAAATGGGCCAAATGTTACATGGATATTATATGCTTACATTTTCCTACCAAATGTTAATTATAATATATAAACACATGAAAATAGTATTTTTACAGATAAACCCTCATATGTATCATATATTGTAATAAACACCTTTCTTTATATAGAAATAGTAGGAAAAATGTCATATTAAATGTGCAGTTTTATCAACTGAATATTAGAACTGACGAGGAGGAGGTGCAGTCGGTCCACAAGGAGTTGGAGCTGGGAGAACTAGTCGTAGAGCAGGTGCCTAGATGGCTGACCGCTGCTAATAGGTAATTGCTGATCTGGGTGCAGCACTTGGGTTGAGTCTTCAAGGACAAGACTCAATATCATCTGTGGCTGAGTCACAGACCAAACAAAGGCGAGTTGCACGCCGACAGTCCTTCACTAGGTGTCCATCCCTCCTGCAGTAGGTGTAAAAGGCTGTGCTGGGCCGGTTGATTGGTCCTCCCGGTCTCCTGGGAACAAAAGGTGGCATTGAAGAGGCTCCTCCTGCCATCTGAGTGGCAGGGCGCTTCACTCCGGTAGATTAGGGTCTGCCCTTCATTTTCACCACTGCCTCATATCGACGGGTAGCTTTCAGGGCCAGTTCGTGGGTTGAGAAATCCCCTGTAGCTAAGGCAGCTTGGATCTCCGAATCTAACCCTTGCTGAAATTATCTGGACCTGATCTCAGCAGCCGGCATCAAGTGTGCCGCGGACCTATTAAGGTCTTGTGTTAGCTGTGTAGTATGTGATATTTGAAAATCGAATATTGAGACATATCTTACCTACTGAGTATGGTAAACACTGTATCATACTCATCCACAGATTTGGTCAACATCGAACCTTGTTGTAGGTGGATGAATTGCTGCTCCAAGTCAAATCGGTCAGTCTCTGGAAAGTACTTCGCGTCGAACATGTCGCGAAAGGTTTTCCATTCAATCGGTTGGTCAAGACGGCTTTCTTTCGCCTTCCACAAAATTCGGGCGTTGTCAGTGAGTTGCAGCTTCGCAACTCGTACCCAAGCGATCTCTGGCACTTGTGTTGCTGCCAAATCGTTCTCGATGCTCTGAGCCCATTCATCCGCTTCCAGAGGGCTCTCTTTCCCTGAAAATTGATTTAGGTGCAATGCCCGGAATCACTTTACTCCGAGCACTTCCGCTTCTGGACGGTTCAGTAATATAGCAGTCTGCTGCTGCTGTTCTTCCAGGAGGGTTTGGATTGCCTCAAGAAGTACCGTCTGCTCATTGATCGGAGCAGCAACGGTAGGTGTAAGCGGTAGATGTGGTAGTGTGTTGTTGAAGTTGGTGCTGATATTGTTTGGAGAATCCATAATCTTGAAAGAAAAAATAGGGTTATGATAGATTCAAAATATATGAAATTATAAGATTCAAGAAATATGAAATGTAAAGAATGTTTTTAGTTGCTGATTCTTATGTTATATTGCTTAGGACTTCATGCAGAATTGACATGCATGTTCATGCAGAACTGACCTGCATAGGCCACCAACAAAACCTGTCACGCCCTGCTTCCCGATGTACGAGTAAGGAAACGCGACGAGGTCCGCTATGTATTTACTTATAAGTAAATACGCTAAGTGTTCAGTCAAAAATATTGCATTCTTAACACATCAATTTCCTCATTATTCTAATCATCGATGGATGTTTATTGTAAATATAACACGGATTACAAATTCATCTGCAAAATACCAAATACCACGTGTTATAGTTATAATCAACATTCTTTACAGGAAATTGTGTGTTTATTACTTCACGCATGATATTGTATATCTCAACACTTTTCATCAAGATTTTTGTACAGAAAATTATTCAGGTCAAAGAACTGGAATCGCAAAATTGCCGATAAAACGCAGCAAGTCAAAGACTTAAAATCTGGCAGAGATTCAGAAGAGATTAAATGATTCCAGATATCAAAAGAACACCCAAAAACCAACACCAAGACACCCCAGAAAAATGAGCCAGTGAACTCATCATATGGCCGTGGAACCGCGGCCGAGTTAGGGCATCAAGTGACGTCGTCTCTCCAGAAGCTTCATCTCAACAACCTTTCTTACTTGAGACGCTTCATTACCACGTGGCTTCTTCTGAAAGGCTCTGCAAAACAACCTTCTTCTAGAAGGCTCCTTTTAACAACCCCATTCTAGAAGGCTCTCTCTAACAACCTAGCTCATGAGGAAAGCTTAATTTGAGGCTATAAAAGGGGATCTAGATCTAATTTTTGGGGGTTACTCATTATTACACAATTGAGCCACAATTACAATTCAATTCACGTTGAGTGACACAACTTGAGATCCAATCAAATCAAGATCCATTGAGACCAAAATCAAGCGCCAATCAAAGATCCTTTATCGCAACACCGATCATTATCAAGAGCAAGAGATCCGCATCCGATCCACGACTCTCGAAGATCGAGTCGAGTAAAGATCGACGACAAATTCCCTTTCAAAGAAGTGATCGAGAGCTAGTCTTGTAAACTCAAATTGAGAGGTGTAATTTGAAGGAGATTTAATAAAAGTGATAATTGTAATTCTCGCTTTCTTTACATTCTTGCATTATGAAATTTCTAGTTCTTGATTCTTTTATTTTCATGATGCGTGAGTGAAATCTCCGCTTGTAAAGGAATCGAGAGAATCGGTAGATCTAATGATGATGAAATCCTAAACTAATCTTAAGTCTTATAAGGATTGTGAATTTTAGAAAAAAGAATCATCGATGACCTAATTTGGAGCGAGATCACGTTCTTGATTATTTCGTTGCAAATTAGGGATCGAATGATTGATGATTCTCTTTGCTAGAGGCTAGATTTGAATGATGATCAATGAAAAGATAAGGGATAGTGAAGGGGAAACCCTAGTTTCTTCAATAGATCCTTAATTTTCATTTATCACCATCGTTCTAACTACAATTCATCAATAGATATGATTCGTAATTTGTAGTATTGATCATTGCTACTAACTCGATCGATTCCTACAAGCTATCCTTCATATTCTTGATAATTCAAATTGATATTGGACACTTTCTCGATTTCTAATTCTTGAATATATTCTTGATTTTCTTGAAATGACAACTCAATTAAATCTCGAATTACTTTATTGAATTTTCTTTATATTTTCATTTCGACTCATCTAAAGCAAGATCGAAGAAGTACATGCATCTTAGTGGACGATCCGTATTCATTAACGAGCTACATCGACACCGTTAATTGATTGCGGTTATAAATTCTTTGGTTGTGATTACATTTCAAAACACGATCCGAAATTTTAGATAAATCAAATGGCGCCGTTGTTGGGGATCGCGTGCTAATTTGTTCATTATTGCTATTTGAGTTGAAATATTATTATTCCCTCAGAATTTTAAATCAAAATCGCATCAAGTGCTTAACGATTAGTTTTGAGTTTTGCAAGGAAATCTGGAATCACTGCGGCGGGGAGAAAATTATTCAGAGCATTTCTTCTGAGATAGAGGAGCACAGGGAGCATCAGGAACAAATTTCGTGCAGAGAACCGTTCAATACACCACGGAAGGGCGGCAGATTGCATCAATTGGCGGCGGAAGCGCGGCCATCTTAAGGAATTAGGGCTTGAGTTCTTTGTGGTATATTCTTTTCTTTCTTATCTCCTCACTGCTCTTGTCCAAGAACCATTTTCTGCAGGATTCTTTGTAAAAACAGCGCTGCTAAAATAAAAATATGTTGCGTGTTTTGATATTGGTTGTTTGCGTATATTTTAATACGGAAAATTAAGGGGCAAAGACCAAATTCAGATTAGGTAGGGATTTCATTACCCTTCCTAAGCTCCAAAAATCACAAATCTAGCATCCGCATCACCCTCATTAACTAAAAAAATATCTAGACAAGACTCTAAAGACCGTCGCGCTCAATTAGGACCGAAGGAGGTCATGGGTAATCTATTACTTATCCGCGTTTCTTTTGTGGTGTCTAAGGCAAGTGTGTTTAAGATAAGTGGTTACTTAATTAGGCCCGTTACTTACGTAGAGGAGAACCTCCCACTTACCTGGCCACAGGAACAATAAAGAGGCAATAGAGGATTTATCCTGCGATTTGTCTTTTGGAAGTCTAGGAGCGGTCTAGTGACTTGACCTAGGTGACCATTAGATCTAGGGTTTCCTGTGCATTGTTGTGTGATTTTTCAAAATCCATCTTTTTCAAAACAAACACCAAAACCACTTTTCTCTAATTATCACAACGCTGCCACTTGTGCTAAATCGTTTAGTGCATGCTCAGCTGGAGACGGGATTCTAGTGCCCGTCTTGTCCGCGTTTCTTCTAGCGACTCTGAAGTTGGTAATTCTACATCTTCTTTTTCTTCACCCACTACCACATTCACTTCGATGGACGGATCTCCATCGAACTTCTTTAACACCACTCTGCCACCGTCCGCAGGTGCGCAGAATCCACCCCGCATCTCTATCCAAGAAAGATGCTGTCCTATTCAAGGCCCTCTTTCTACCTGTCTTTCCATTCCACCAACCAATAGGAACAATTTCGAAATCAAATCTCAATACATCCATCTTTTACCCAAATTTCACGGTCTCGAGTCTGAAGACGCATACGTTTTTATTACCAAATTTGAAAACGTATGCGCTATGATGGGTATTTCACAGCTTTCTGTGGATGCTATGCGTTTGCGTCTTCTCCCGTTCACTTTGTGCGATTTAGCCGAGAAGTGGCTTTATAACATAGCTGCACATTCTATTTCAAATTGGGATGAATTCGTCATAGCTTTCCTTAAGAAATTCTATCCTAATCATAAGACTGCCCGAGTCCGTAGCGAAATAAATCAATTTACCTAGCTTCCTAATGAACAATTTTCGAAGTGTTTTGAACACTGCAAGGATCTGTTAGTTCAATGTCCTCATCACGGAATCCATGGATGGGATCTATGCAGAATCATATATGAGGGCATTAATCCTAAAACAAAATAGGTGCTTGAATCTATGTTCCAAGGCAACTTCATGTCTAAAGACGATGGTGAAGCTTGGAAATTTTTAGAAGATTTCGCTAAAAAACTTTACAATGGGAGAGTGTAAGTCAATCATCGTCTAGAGGTGGTATCCATTAACTGGATGTTTTCATAGGAGTCAAAATTGAAATGGCAGCAATGCAAAAGAAGCTTGAAGCTATGGAACACAAATTTTTATTAGCCCTCCTAAATCAAATGACACTCCCCAAAACTGTCTATGGATGTTGTTCTGATCCATCACATCTGACGGAAGAATGTCCATTGAATTCTCCGTTTCAAGGTCAAGAGCATACTAATGCTGCTTTTCAGCAAATACCTAGAAATGATCCGTATTCTTCCACTTATAATCAGGGTTGGAGAAATCACCTTAATTTTTCTTGGAACAAACACCAAACTCAAAACACGGTTCCAAACCAAAACAACTTTCAAAGGGTCCCTCCACAACAACTGCAACCACCACAACTGACTCAGCACCCCTATCAATCACAAAACTTTCAAAATTTGGTCAACAATTCTGCACCGTATAATTCTTTGCAATTGACCGGTACTGATAATTCCTCTTCACTCGAACAAACCATGAATTTGATTCTGAAAAATTTCATGCAAGTTTCGGCTGAGATAAAGTCTTATGTCGATAATATTAAGAAAGATACCGCCTTCCAAGGTGAGAGTATTAAATCGATGGAAGCACAAATTGCATGATTGAATGCTGAAATGAGTGTTGGAGAAAAAGAGAAACTTCCGTCTTAACCCCTACCAAATCCTGGACATTCACAACACTACAATGTGAATGTCATTAAAATGTTGAGATCCGGAAGAGTGCTGAATAATCAAGTCGGTGAAAAGATTGATAATCATGATGAATTAATCAATAACACCCCGGCTTTCACTTCCACTTTTCCTTCTACTTCTACTTCCACTTCTGATCCTTGTTCGTCTACCCTACCACCTTCTTGCGAGCCTATTCTCCATTTTCCTTAAGGCTCGAACCCTCAGCACACTTCTTTTAGTCCACCAAAGACGATCCTCACTTCTATCCTGGGATCTGTTCCACACACACCACCTTCTCCAATGTTGGATCCAGCTATTATTGCTAAAACTTCTTATCCGAATCGGTTAAGGGGAAACAAATCGAGTCCACATATGGAGAAGATTATGGAAATGTTTAAACAGGTTAAAATCAATATCCCTCTCCTAGATGCTGTCCAACAAGTCCCGGCTTATGCGAAAATTTTAAAGGACTTGTGCACTAGGAAGAGAAAGACTCAAGTGCCCAAAAAGGTATTCATGACAAATAATATTAGCACTGCTTTTACCCCACAGTTACCAAAGAAACGTAAGGATCCTGGCTGTCCTACAATCTCTATTTCTATTGGGGGTAAAAACATTAACCGTGTTTTACTTGATCTTGGCGCAAGTGTTAACCTGCTTCTATATTCTGTCTACGAGCAGTTAGGGATTGAAGAGTTAAAACCAGCTCACTGCACTCTCCAAATGGCAGAACGATCAATCACCAAACCTAGGGGTGAACTCGAGGATGTGGTGATTAAAGTCGGGAAATTTATATTCCCTGTAGACTTTAATTTTTTGGATACACAGCCTGTTGCGAATCCACGGAACCAAATTCCAGTGATTCTTGGTCGACCTTTCCTAGCCACTTCCAATGCTGTCATTAATTGTCGAAACAGTTCTATGACCCTATCCTTCGGGAAGATGTCAATTGAGCTGAACATTTATAAGATTGGAAGTCAGCCGTCTGAACCCTCTGCTCACATTCTTGATGTCTGTTCTGTCCACGAGATAGCTTCCGAAAGCTGCGAGCTTGATGAACTTTGCTTTGAAGATCTCGACGACATTAGCACATCAATATTTGATCTTGCACACAATAGTGAGGACACTTTTGATGAGTCCACTCTTGAGTCTGAAACTTTTGACTCATCACTTTCCGAGTCTGTATCCTTTACAGGCTACAAGCTTCGTTGTGAATCTAAATGTTATTCTCTTACCCCACCTTGTATTGTTTCTCCGCCAACATTAGATCTCAAATTGCTACCTTCTCATCTTAAATATGCATATTTAGGTGAGAATGAGTCTTTACCTGTGATCATATCTGCTTCTCTTGCCTTAGAGCAAGAGAACGGTCTTTTGATGGTCTTGAGATTTAATAGGCAGGCTTTTGGTTGGACAATGGCTGACATCAAAGAGATTAGTCTCTTGATTGTTGAACATCATATACATCTGATAGATGAAGCCAAGCCAACACGAGGACCACAAAGACGGTTGAATCCCGTAATGAAGGAGGCGGTAAAGAAAGAAATCGTCAAATGCCTTGACAGTGGTATCATATACCCAATCTCAGATAGCCAATGGTTAAGTCCAATTCATGTAGTCCCTAAGAAATCTGGCGTCATGGTCATAACAAATGAGGCTAATGTGTTAATCCAGACATGCGCTCAAACTGGGTGGCATGTATGTATTGATTATAAAACTCAATGCCGCAACGAGGAAACACCACTTTCCACTACCTTTCATTGACCAGATGTTAGAACGCTTAGCTGGACGTGAATATTATTGTTTCATGGACGGTTACTCTGGCTATAACCAGGTCCCTATTGCCAAAAAGGATCAAGATAAAACCACAATTACTTGTCCTTTTGGTACTTTTTCTTATAGAAGCATGCCCTTTGGGTTATGCAACGCTCCCGCTACATCTCAGCGGTGTATGATGGGGATATTCTCGAACATGGTCGAGAATTTTCTGGAGATTTTCATGGACGATTTCTCAATATTCGGAGATTCTTTTGATGACTGCCTATCACATCTTGACGCAGTTCTTACTTGTTGTAAAGATAAGAACTTAACCTTGAATTGGGAAAAATACCATTTCATGGTCCAAGAGAGAATTGTGCTTGGACATGTCATTTCACGAAAAGGCATTGAGGTTGACAGAGCTAAAATAGATGTCATTCATAACCTTCCTCATCCTAAATGGGTCAAAGATATACGATATTTTCTTGGCCATGCAGGCTTTTACAGGAGATTAATTAAGGATTTTAGCAAAATTGCTAGACCCTTAACTCTTTTTTTGGCCAAGGACACAACCTTTCACTTTGACTCGGATTGTGAGGCTGCATTTGACTCACTTAAGAATTCCCTCCCTACAGCCCCTGTTCTATCATCTCCTGATTAGAACCACCCGTTTGAGCTAATGTGTGATGCATCAGATTTTGCTGTTGGTGCAGTCTTAGGACAGCACATTGATAAGATGCCACATGTGATTTGTTATGCAAGTAAGACCCTGAATGATGCTCAAATTAATTATACAACCATCGAAAAAGAACTTTTGGCAGTTGTATTTGCATTAGAAAAATTCAGGCCTTAGTTGATTGGATCACCAATTGTTGTGTACACTGACCACTCCGCCTTAAAACATCATTTAGCGAAGAAAGATGCTAAAGGTAGGTTAATACGTTGGATCCTTATATTACAAGAATTTAATCTCGTCATTCGAGATAAGAAAGGATGTGAAAACGTAGTAGCCGACCATTTTTCACGCATCTCTTCTTCACCTGTGACCCCTGCCAATTAATAACTCTTTTCCGGACGAACAACTCTTGAATGTATCCACCGAACCTTGGTTCGGGGATATAGTGAATTATCTTGCAACAGGACTTATTCCCCGCGAATGGTCGAAACAAGACAAACATCGATTTCTATCCCAAGTAAAACACTTTTACTGGGATGATCCCTATTTGTTTAAGTATTGTCCTAACCAGATCATTCGCAGATGTGTCCCCAATGATGAATTCAAGAGCGTTCTATCTTTTTGTCATGATCAGGCATGTGGAGATCACTTTGGTCCTCGAAAGACGGCGGAGAAGGTTTTGCAATGCGGTTTTTACTGGCCGACATTATTCAAAGATGCATTTGATCATTGCAAGATCTGTCCACAGTGTCAACACACAGGTAGGATTTCTCGGAGAAATGAGATGCCACTTCAACCGATCTTGGTGATTGAAATTTTCGACGTTTGGGGTATAGATTTTATGGGTCCTTTTCCCAACTCTTTTGGGAATTTGTACATATTGCTTGCGGTTGATTATGTCTCGAAATGGGTGGAAGCTATTTTTTGTCGCACTAATGACAACAAGGTTGTCATTAAGTTCCTTAAAGAAAATATCTTTTGGCGATTTAGACACCCTCACGCTATCATTAGTGATAACGGGACGCATTTCTATAATCGGTCTTTCGAGACTTTGATGCGGAAATATGCAATCAACCACAAACTTTCGACACCCTATCATCCCCAAACGAGCGGGCAACCTGAGATTTCCAACAGGCAAATCAAACAAATATTGGAGAAAACGGTTTCTAGAAACCAAAAAGATTGGTCAACCAAATTGACGGATGCTCTTTAGGCATTTCGTACTGTATATAAAACTGATCTAGGTATGTCTCCTTATCGTCTAGTGTTTCGTAAGGCTTGCCACCTTTCGGTCGAGATTGAACATAAAGCAATGTGGGCCATTAAAGAACTGAATTTTGACTTAAATCAAACCAGCAACTTTCGGAAGCTGCAATTAAACGAGCTAAGCGAACTCCGCGATGAAGCTTACGATAATGCTGTAATTGTAAAGAATCGGACTAAGGTATTTCACGATAAAAATATTTTGAGAAAAACTTTTACCCCAGGTCAACAAGTCCTTCTTTACGATTCACGTTTCCATCTTCATGTGGGTAACCTACGATCTCGTTGGAAAGGACCATTTGTTGTGCGGTATGTATACCCGCACGGGGCAATTGAAGTTGAAAATATTTAAAATGGGTCAATTTTCAAAGTAAATGGGCATAGACTTAAACCGTATTTTTCCACTGACCCCTCGGAAGACTCCTGTTTTTACAGGAGCCGCTTTATAATGACTGATTTTCCTCCACCTCACCTCCATATCTTGGTAATATTGTTTCATCTTTTAGAATTGAGGTGAGTCAACTTGTACATACATATAAAACTAATAAAAATAAAAATAAAAATAAAAAATTGTACATAAATAAAGAATAAGTTTGGGGGAAATTCTCATGATCATATTTCATGTCCTCCGTTAATAAATTTTTCCTCCCAAGTTTACAGATTTCTAAGATTTAACAGATGGCAACAGTGAGGATACTGTTGTAAACAAGTTTGGGGGAGGTTTGTGCTTATTTACGCATCACTTTGCATCATACTTTGCATAAGCACAAAACATAGAATAAAAAAAATGTGTACATAAATAAGTTAATAAAATATTAGAAAGTGAAAAATTACATTTAAAAGATTGGAATAATTTAAGAAAACCAAGAAAATTAGAAGTTTTCTTAAACGGAACTAGTAATAAGTAGTTATGAGCCGTTGTCCCAAGGATTAGTAAGATAAAGGAAGTCAGTAATCTGGGGATAAAAATAAGTCTGAAAAATAGTTTCTATTCTGGAAGCCCAACATTTGAATGTTGATACCCTACTATACGCACTTACACACGTTTTGAAACTCGGGATAGTAGAGGATACCTTGAAATGCTCTTGTCTAAAAGCCAAAGTATGAAGAAAATAATAAATGAAGCATAAACGAAAAAATGGTGAAGAAAAATGAACACTGGTTTTGTAATCACCAAGGCAGCATAAAAAAATATAGCGAGGGTGCTTCATCGCCTAGTGCCTTAAACCAACTGGTTTGGGAGTCACTGCTAAGCCTTAGGTGTTGCAAAACGAGGAAAATACTAATACGCCTAATCATGCAAGCACATGAGTAATCGGTCGGTTAGTACCTCAAGAAGTATTAACAGTCGCATGAAAAATGTGTGAGCAATTCCATCTAAAATATTCACCAATTAAAAAGTACTGAGATAGATGGACAAGAGTATGATAGCTTGAATTGAATTCTCTGAGTGTAGGGATGTTCTTTACACACACGTAGGGGTATATGATCAGTGTTTGGAAGAAAGGTAGGAATGAAAAAATAAAGACGATATTTTATTGAGGGATGATGTGATTTCTAACATGTTTTCATGACTATTAAGATAGGGCTCATGACAACCGAAAAGTTAGTGTAGTTGGAAACTCTAATTTTCAAAGTCTCTATTTTAAAATTCCTATCTTTATATGTAACTTTCACAGTCTTCCTTTTATTATAGGATTTTGTGCGTGCAATCCGCTGAAAACTCTCAGGAGACAACACTCCTCCTACTAGGGACACCTAGAGGTTTAAAGGCTTGTTGCACGTGCTCAGTGCAATCGTGTTTGCCTACGAAAGTGTGCTAGTTAGTTTTTCTTAATAAAATTTTCTCCTTCTCTTAAATAAAAGAAGTTTGCTCGATACGACCAAAATTAAGTTTGGGAGAATTTGTTCAGTCGAAAATATTGCATTCTTAACACATCAATTTCCTCATTATTCTAATCATCTAAGGGTGTTTATTGTAAATATAACACGGATTACAAATTCATCTGCAAAATACCAAATACCACGTGTTATAGTTATAATCAACATTCTTTACAGGAAATTGTGTGTTTATTACTTCACGCGTGATATTGTATATCTCAACACTTTTCATCAAGATTTTTGTGCAGAAAATTATTCAGGTCAAAGAACTGGAATCGCAAAATTGCCGATAAAACGCTGCAAATCAAAACTTAAAATCTGGCAGAGATTCAGAAGAGATTAAATGATTCCAAACATCAAAAGAACACTCAAAGACCAACACCAAGACACCCCAGAAAAATGAGCCAGTGAACTCATCATATAGCCACGGAACTGCGGCCGAGTTGGCCGAGTTGCCGCGGTTCCGCGGCCGAGTTAGGGCATCAAGTGACGTCGTCTCTCCAGAAGCTTCATCTCAACAACCTTGCTTACTTGAGACATTTCATTACCATGTGGCTTCTTCTGAAAGGCTCTGCATAACAACTTTCTTCTAGAAGGCTCTCTCTAACAACCTAGCTTATGATGGAAGCTTAATTTGAGGTTATAAAAGGGGATCTAGATCTAATTTTTGGGGGTTACTAATTATTACACAATTGAGCCACAATTACAATTCAATTCAAGTTGAGTGACACAACTTGAGATCCAATCAAATCAAGATCCATCGAGAGCAAAATTAAGCGACAATCAAAGATCCTTTATCGCAACACCGATCATCATCAAAAGCAAGAGATCCGCATCCGATCCATGACTCACGAAGATCGAGCCGAGCATAGATCGACGACAAATTCTCTTTCAAAGGAGCGATCGAGAGCAAGTCTTATAAACTCAAATTGAGAGATGTAATTTGAAAGAGATTTAATAAAGGTGATAATTGTAATTCTCGCTTTCTTTACATTCTTGCATTATGAAATTTCTAGTTCTTGATTCTTTTATTTTCATGATGCGTGAGTGAAATCTCCGCTTGTAGGTCATTTAGAGCGAGATCACGTTCTTGATTATTTCGTTGCAAATTAGGGATCAAATGATTGATGATTCTCTTTGTTAAAGGCTAGATTTGAATGATGATCAATGAAAAGACAAGAGATAGTGAAAGAGAAACCCTAGTTTCTTCAATAGATCCCTAATTTTCATTCATCAACATCGTTCTAATTACAATTCATCAATATATAAGATTCGTAATTTGTAGTATTCATCATTGCTACTAACTCGATCGATTTCTACAAGCTATCATTCATATTCTTGATAATTCAAATTGATATTGGACACTTTCTCGATTTCTAATTCTTGAATATATTCTTGATTTCTTGAAATAACAACTCAATTAAATCTCGAATTACTTTCTTGAATTTTCTTTTATATTTTCATTTCGACTCATCTAAAGCAAGATCGAAGAAGTACACGCATCTCAGTGGACGATCCGTATTCATTAACGAGCTACATCGACACCGTTAATTGATTGCGGTTATAAATTCTTTGGTTGTGATTACATTTCAAAACACGATCCGAAATTTTAGATCAATCACTAAGCGTAACTAAGCAATATAAGCGAAATGTACACAAGAGACATGAATATTAATGAGCAGCAACTTTTATTTATTTAACAATTCTTTACAAGTACAACAGGAAATGTAAATACAGGAATAGAAAGCAATGCCTAAACAATGGCATAACTGAAATGAAAAGTATATACAAGTGTCTACAGCTCTGGATCAATGGCTAACTGCTCCAAGTCCTCAGTACTAGGCTTGATCTCTAGTGAGTCAGATCCACCTGACAACATTCCAAAGAAAGAAGAAAAAGAATGTCGTCAGCGAACAATCGCTCAGTAAGTCCCAAAGAAATATAGAAGTAGAATAGACAGAAAAGAGAATGTAACTGTATAATGTTATCTTTTGTTCTGTTATCGCAGTTATTTGTAGCTTGGTACAGAATATGCCAGTGTATACGAGAGGAGTCCCACTATTCCGGAGACTAAGGTATATGGACCATAAGGAACCGTTAAACCACGGTACAACAGTAATGGATATTCAGGTTAGGTGTATTAAAGTGGCCGTCTCGTGCCACTTCTAACACATTCCATACCAGTTTACCCCTTTAAAACCCCGTAATGTCTTTTGTATTGATTGTATTGTTTTGTTTTATAGATAGATGACTTGCCGAAACCATGATATCATGTAAACAAAATGGATATAAATGGATAGTCATGTAAACAGAGTATATCCATGGTTCGGTTCAGTCGAGTAAAGTTGATATAGATTGAATTCTGGTATAAATGGATTCATGTTGTATTGTAGTTATACTTGAATTGAATTCAAATCAGATTGATTTCATATTAGATGGAGACTTTGTCTGAGTCAGACACGTTGAAAGATATTGAAGTCCTGAATTAGTTTTGATGTTATCGGTAACTACTGCACATGGACGGCAGGATTTGTGTCTTTTTTCCAAGACAATTACCGTGTTGATAACACCATTGTTAGGTTATCTATCTTAGATAGGCAACCACCCATATTCTCCGGCTCCCTGAGACTCAAAAGAACTGGTCCCGCTTTAACCTATGTTTACTAGGGTCCTTATTGTAAATTAATATAACTTGAGGGGGTTTTATGAAAAATAGTTTTAATATATTTTCAAAATATACCTCAAGTATTTAATTATCATCTTTAGGGTTTTCATAATTGTAATTTTTATAAAGTGAAATATTCTAGTGAATATAACCTAGATTTCAATGTATATGGTATTTTAGTATAATCTTGTAATGGTATTGAATTGTAAAGGTAGTTTCATGAAATTTTGTGATTCTTTTGATTTAGAAAATATGGAATATATATATTGTATACTTAAAGTATATATTTTGATAGTATTTATATATATCTAATATTTAAAAAAAAATAGAATTTATTGATTATAGAGAAATCACATTTTTCTTAAAAATTGCATTAAAAATTCTATCTAGATCGAATGCTCCTTACGGAGGTCTGCATCTCGCTCTACTAGACCCTTGGATGTGCGATAATCCACATCATCCCGATCGGGGTTCCCCAAAATGGGTTGTAGAGGCGCAATTGCACAGAATTAAATAATACACTTTTTAAAGAAAACGGTTTTTGAATGTTTAAGGTATTTAATCGTAAACTCATATTTTCCCATAAACTAATGTCCCAAGAGTTATCGTGCTATGTCAAAAATATGTGTTGTGATGAGGTAAGTCATTAACTCGTGAGTTTTCTAAAGCTAATACAAGGAAATATGTTGAATTGTGTTGAAAGTAAAGTATATGGTATTTAACCGTAAAATGCGATAAAAGTTGCATAATAGATTGTTTTGAGATGAAACTTATTCTAATGTGTTTGTTAATGATTACTAAACAATCTATTAAAAATTTGTAGATTTGTTATAAAGAAAAAAAATAGATTTTTAAAGAAAAGAGAATCGGAAGTCGGAATAACTCCGCTTCCGATGAGTTTTGAAAAGGAGAAGTTTTAGAATAGAAAAAGAGGAGGGGATAGGGGACTTACTGATTGTAAAACAAGAGGAGAGAGTGGGGAAGCTATTGGAACTGCCGGGGCGTCGTTTCGTCTCCGAATTCTTCCCGAAACTTTGCCGGAACCTTGCCTTTTTCTAACTCCACTTGTACGACTTGGGACTTGGAAATTTTTAGAGAGTTTTTGTAATGGAATTCTGAATGAGGAGCGGTGAAATGTAGTGTGGTATTTATAGGGAAAATTAGGGTTTAGGGTAATGAAGAATGAGATTAAATTTTGCTTTAAAAATGAATTAAAGAGAGGAATTATCACTCTCTGGATGGTTTGAGAACAAACAACATGGGGGTAGTGGGGTAGGCGAAGGGGTTCATGGGTAAAATTTTCAGAGCATTACCTACGGGCATGCCCGGCGGTGCCGGGCCCCCTTCACATCTTGCCGATCCAATCCGGTGGGATGGGCTTGGGATTTTGGCCACGTGTCCCTGTCGCTTGGTATACCTCAATGCACGTATTTGATTACTTTGTGACTTTTCATTTTATATGTAGTGCACGTGTAAATCTTTGGGCTTCTAAAAGATTAAAAGAAAAATAAATAAAAAATAATGTGGCTGGGGGGATTCGATCACAGGGGCTACGTCACAGCAGTGCAAAGCTTTACCAAAGAGCTACAAGTTGTTTCTTGCCGTTCAAAAGCAATTCAAATACTTATAGTGTACACAGGATTGCAAATACTCCATTTGTACATTAAAATTTAATCAAATTTCCTGTACACTAAAACAGAGTTGTTACATGTTTCGATACTTTAACATTGCCTAAACTGCTAGTCTAGAGTTTATGGGTTAGCTCTGATACCATGTTAGGTTTTGTCAGTGCCCTGGCCATCAAACCATGGCTGATTGCGGAACAAAATTTTTATAAAACTGGCGCTAGAACATCCCAAAAATACGGATCGACCATTAACCCTAAGCTAGCAAACATAAAAAGAGTTAAGAATGGTTATACCGAATGATCCATATCCTTCGGTCTTTAACCATCATCCCAAGCTCCTAGAGGCCTTCATAATCAAGCTTGATCTCTGGTCTCCCTCCATCAAAGATGATCTACCTAAGGATTTGTATTTCGAGCTCCAACCTCATAGCCGAGGTAACTAGGGTATCTAGTTCGCTAAAATAGATAGCCTAGAGGATGTAGAATCTAATGATGGATTAATTTGTCTCCAAACACCCTAGGTTTCTCAACACATGAGACTTGAAGGGTGGAGGTAGAAGAAGAAGCTTGAGGATGAGAGTGTGAAGCAACTCAAGAAAGAACCAAGCCTAAAAAAAATGGCTAGGTATTGTAAGCAATAATGAAGCATCCAATAAATATCTCAAGTCTCCAAAATATCTTAAGTCTCTAAAATATCTCAAGTCTCCAAAATATTTCACACCCGAACACAAATATCAAGTATGCCACAATAGTAACCATGAGTCACCCCATGAGTCACCAAGTGAGCCATGCTACAATAAATGCATATAACACCTCATTAACCATTTAATCCTAAATGGTTAAAGCTAAATGAGGTGGCATCTTCTAGAAACAATCTTGTAATAAATTACAAGAATACCCCTCATCCGTATATACATACCCGTATCCATATTCCGACAAAATACGAATACAATGAGACAAAAACAATCCAACAGTATAATACTAGAATCCGGCTTAAACCAAAGCCCACTAGTATTATCCGTCCGAATTATGATACGTGCACATATGCACGTTTATGATCGAACTCTGCCGTAAAACCATACGGCCTCTACATCATTTCATCCGAAGTAGGGAAACCCTCTGTGTGGGACTCTATAGACTCATCAATACGCTGGCGGTGGGTTTAACCATAAGCACGTCAGCGACACTAGCTGTACGTAACGGCTACCCAGGTATTGAGCGAAAGGAAGGCCGACGAGCAAAATCATTCGAACCCCTACTGAGCCTGTCCGTAAAAATATCCGTCCAGTCCGGTCTGTTCGTATAAGAGTATCGCATATCGAGTCTAGCGGGTGGATAAAGTCAGGCCTCTAATAACGCGACATTTCATGTCGGTATGAAGCCCATCACCAACTGAGACACTACTGATCCAAATAAGTAATTCTCGACTACCTTGGCTAAGGATTTCTGGTGATGGCCATCCGTGCACAACGCGACATCAACCCCCAATACCGGGAGAGACGAATCCCCGACGATCCACTCACTGCTTCCATGTGGCTCGGGACTTACCCAACTAAAATCTATTTGCACGACTCCTTTGAGCCGTGGTGGGTAGTAATCAAAGCACAGTGGGAACTCACACGAGACAAATGACGGTCTCAGGTCGATAGACTAACCTGTACACATGTCACCTGGAAACTGCTATCTGACAATAAGTATAATACCAACTAGCATGTTCCCGGCGAGTCCGTCCAGTGTGCCCATAATCCAATGAGTACCTGTATACTATCTTAGGTGACTGACTAACACCAATGGCTTGTGAGACTGGCCACCGTCCCTCGTCGGGGTCTCGATAAGTACACACTAGTCTACTCTGGAGTATCAATGCCCGGTCTCGATACTCCCACGACTAGGGACATTTAAGGATGTGCTTATAGACCACCCATCTCCCACGTATATGATCATCATTATAATGCTGGTAGTCAAGCAAGAATCATATGGGCTCTATCAACATGTAATAGTGATCTGTGATACCACATAAAGCATGTACATGATGACAGAGACAAACCAAATAACATACTATCATCTCGAGTAAGACCGTTCTATCCGTATAGTTTCTCCCTCAATCATCATAATCATATGCCTGTGATTACGATAATTGCCTTGAGGGCACTATAGCCAACAAGATGATCGTGGAAACTGTAGACGTAGTTCGCACGATCAGGAAAAGAATGCACATAGCTCAAGACCAACAGAAACATTGGGCTGATGCAAAGCGCCGACATCTGGAGTTCCAACCTGGAGATCATGTTTTCTTAAAGATCTATCCAAACCGAGGAGTAATCCACTTTGGCAAGAGGGGTAAGCTCAGTCCGAAATGGACCGTTCGACATACTCGAACGGGTCAGAGAAGTGGCATACCGTTTAGCACTTCCACCCTCATTGGAAGGAGTGCACAACGTGTTCCACATATCCCAACTCCGAAGATATGTGAGCGACCCCAGCCACATCCTTGATCACTCCGAGCTCACTGTACAGACAAACTTAACTTGCGACCAACAACCCGTTGAAATCCTAGACAGAAAAACGAAGACACTGCGGAACAAGGAAGTAAACTTGGTCCGAGTGATGTGGAGAAAAGATTCACCAGGAGAATCAACGTGGGAACGAGAAGATGACATGCGTGCAAGATACCCATTATTATTTGTAAACTATTCCTTATGTAATTGTAAATTTCGAGGACGAAATTTTTGTAAGGAGGATAGAATGTAACGACTCTGAATTTACTGTACGAAATTTTTCAGTTTAATGTACAGAAAGGAGTTTGCAAGTCTGAGTACAATTTAAAAGTTAATTTTGTTTAAGAACAGCAAGAAACCACTTGTAGCTCACTGGTAAAGTCTTGCACTGCTGTGACGTAACCCTGTATTCGAACCCCATCAGTCACATTATGTTTTTTCTGATTTTTCTTTTAAAATTTTTGGAAGCCCAAAAGTTTACATGTGCAATGCACATAAAAATGAAAAGTTTGGAAAAATAAACATGTGGAAATGGATTTAAATACAGAGGAGGACACATGGCTGAATCCACCGGGCCCCCTCCACAAAATTACCGGCGAGATACCCATTATGGTCGGCGCCGACGGGGCCCCAGTGGCTATTTCTGCCCATGATTTGCACACATGACTCTTGGCCTACCCCCATCACCCTTGCACTGTTCGATTACTCTACAATCAAACAGAGACCCCTCAATTCCCTAATTTATCATATTTTAATGTATTTTAATTCACTCTTTTAATCCCAAAACCCTAATTCCACACTATAAATACTATCCCAAACCCTAGCTCTTCCTCATTCTGAAAATTCTAGCCAAAACTCTCAAATTTTCTCAAGTACAAGTGGAGTAGAAGAGGAGTTAGCCAACGACCAACTTCCGGCGAGGAATCGAGGCTATTTCGGTGACCCCGTGACGCCACGACTACCAATCTATCTTCTTCAACCTTTCCCTTAACCTAATTCACTTGTAAGTCCCTCCCTATCCCTCTCTTTCTTCTTGAAAAGTTCTATTTTTCAAAACATGTCGGTAAGTAGAGTTAATACCGACATCTTATTCTAAACCCTAAAAAATTTCACTATTTCTTCCATATCACTCATCCAATTTCTAACCCTATGTTTACAACTATGAAACTAATATTTAGAACCAACTTTCACTCAAAAATATCATGCTAAATAGCTTTAATCTAAGTTTTACATGAAAATACTATGAACTTTATATACGTCTTCATTTATTCCTTTATTTGAATATACCTGTAGAAAACTTCACAGGGTAATGACCTACCCCTCACATACATACATGTTTCCATAGCACGATATCCCATGAACATATTTTTGTTACCATATTACATCAAAATACCATTGTCACGACCGAATTTAGTTCATGACCGGCACTTAAATCACGCAACGTCCAAAGGTGCAACGTAAATTAAGTAAGCCGAAACCCAGAAATCTAAACCTTTTTAAAATTTCGGGCAGCACCTCGCTCGAATATTTTAATCCAAAACAGATATGCAACAATATATAGGCATCCCCAAGCGGGAGCTAGCTTTTCGCCAATCGGCGGGGTCACAACCACGTAAGACAGAATATAAGTATACGACGCCCAACGGCGAAGATCTACACAAGGAATAAAGTAAAGCAAGACATCAAACCCACCAAGTAAACATAAAACCCAACGCTCAAGTCTCGCAACTACAAGTCTTGCTAAGTCTTACTACTTATACAAATACTAGTTTCTGATTGATGGAGTTGACTAGATACAACAGGAATAATAATACAAGAGTGGCACAATCCAACATGTACCACCTACTAAAGCAAATCACCCGAATACTGCCGTGTGCCAGTGATACCGCTACTGATCCATGCAGTCAACTTGCAAGAACTGTGGCACAACGGGGGTGAGTTGCCAACTCATGAGTAGAAAACATTATCAGGTAGAAATCGAAATAAACAACGATTCGTAGGTCAACTATATCATAATGGTAATACTATGATATCTAGGGTGACCGTATCTGCATATGTGCCAACAACATGATCAAAGCCTATCAGCATGTGGATCTCATCCAACCAAAATCAATGCCTGTATGCATGTGGATCTCATCAACGTGTCAACCAATGACACAACAACATCATGCATGTAAATATCATGAAAGCATATGCAGGTAAATATGAGGATATAAATCAACGCGTGTCCCTCGCGACACATCAAAATCATGGAACCTGAGTGTCCAGCATCGACACTCGAAACATTATGAAACCCGTGTCCAATATCGACACGTAAATCCTCATATCTCAGGCACCGCATCCTCAGATCGGCCCTCAAATCTGTAAGTCTCATGGAACCTGAGTGTCCAATATCGACATTCGCAACATCATGAAACCATAGGCTCCGTCTGCGGGATTGGCCCGCGGGCTCCGGCAGTACGAATCATCCTATCTCATCTCATAACTCCGGTCAGTATCTTCCAGATATCCGCCGAGTCCAAATACTATCACCGGTTGGCAGTGCACCTCCCCTGCCAGGCTCATCGGCTAATCCATCGACAAACCTTTCTTGCCCCGGGTACCATACCGGGTCCACCATGTACCCGCAAATAGCCTCGTCCACTCCTCGCCTCGGGTCTCACATATCAATCTCAGAACCGAGAAAACATATGGTGGATGCACTGAAATATCATATCAAGAGAAACCGGGTTTTTTAAACAATACATACTTTCTTTGAAACATAACCACGGTTCTCAAATCCAAAATCTCATGAAAACAGCATATCTCAATGCGTATAATCATAAAGCATGATGTATGCAACATATAACAGAATGTAAGCATATCCGTATATCACGCAACGTGGAACAGTGATATGAATATAGCAAGTATATCATGCAACATAGCATAGTGATGTGAGCATAGCAAGTATATCATGGCATGATGTAGCAATTCTACTGTGTAGTGACATAGCAATTATCGATGATGAAGGTGTGTGAGCCGACCAATATATGTAAGTGTAACATACGCATCATCGATAATGGTGTAGGTATGCTAGCACAAGTATATATACAATGCAATGAGAATGACATGAACCTAGCATAAAGTACATCGCCAACTAAATGTTATAAGGTATACGTGTCTACAATATATCCGAGTCGGTGAATCTATCAATCGGCATCCAGACTCACAACATCACGTACGGTATAATCCATCGTACGGCATATCATTCAAGATTCACAACATTATATATGTCTATATACCTAGATCCCAGGTCACATCTGTATCAATCTCATATCGTGGACCGACAAAGGTATCAACTATCTCATATCGACTCGCATCCATATAACGACATATCACACTAAGTCATCATATCACATCATATACTCGTTCTCTTTCAATTCGTACCTATCATGATTCACTTCTCATTTCATATTCTCATATGTCACTATGTTCATTAGTGTCAACTTTCATCATATTATCGTTATTAAATTCTATAATCATGTCCGTCGCATATCATTTATCAGGATATAATAATCAAACGATCTTCTATATCAATGTTTGCGGGGGTGCTATACGCCATCCACCCGACTTTTCCCGAAGATATAAATCTACTCACCTGCTAAACTCCTTGTTTAGCCGTAGTCAATGCGCTTCGTCGTCTTGGAAATCCACGTGAAGGTACCTACAATCAATACGAAATCGCAAAGCTATTAACATCAAGTTCCGAAATCCAATGCGGCACACGGTGCGCTTATAGGTTAGAACCTATAGCCTACGCTTGCAAAACCAACCAACAACCCTCGTCGTCGACGTACAAACATCCAACGACCCAATACAATATCAAATACTAAAACCAAGAATTCCAAAATATGAAAAACATAACCAAAACCGCTCACAATAGCACCCAGATTTTGGTTCAGGTCAACTGGAACTAAACAAACAAGTATAGGGTGTTGTATATGGAGGGTGTGTACTACTGGACCAATTCCAGCACCAACCACCACCAAGGGGCCGGCCACATACATCAAAAATCCGGCGAGCTCGGCCCGTTCTGCTCCGGTTGGGTCCGTCTTCTCAGGGTGGTCTCCTAGTGTCTTAAATTGGTCTCTGGAGTTGTTTGTTTTTCTCATAAACTTCCCAGGTCATCCCAGATTCCCTGTAGGCCTTAAGGTTTCAGAAAATCGACACAGAACAATTCTAACTTCGTGTATCGGGTTCTAAACTCAATTCCAGGTCAATAGAACACTCTCTAAGGTCTTATAAACACTCCCTACACCTCAATTAACCATTAGACAGCAACGTATAATATTCTAAAATCGATATCCTAATTAACTCAATTTCTAACTAGAAATACGATATTTAACACCAAAAACTAAACTAAAGTGTATGGATTACCTTATTTGCAACCAAAGAACTTTCTTGAGTTGCCCAAGTCTTCAAAATTCAAACTTGGTTGGTCCAATGTGTTGAGGATGAGGTTGTGCTTATTTTTAATGAAGGAGGCATAAGATTTTAGCAAGTATTTAGAGATGTGGCAAGGGGGTAGTGAGGAAGTGATGGAGATGATGAATTGTGAAGAAATAATGGGGAGGATCAAAGAATGGGCATCCAAGTAACCCTCTCCCTCTCTCTTAGCCTCACCCCTTCCTACACTCACCCCTCACAAATATCATTCTTGTTTCTTTCACAAATATCTCTTTTGTTTTGTCCCAATTTTAACCATGGCATCAAATTGATATTCCATTCACACTCAACTTTTTATTTCCTTTTCATTTCCTTTCTCATTCTCTATCTCACAAAACTCACAAACACACACATGCACAGCACATGCTGCAAAATCATGAAAAATGTAAAAACACGGATTTTATCCAAAAACCGATAAATATCATTAAAATAAATAAATTATTGTATTCTCCGATAAATTTCCAAATATTGGTATACACTTATACCACTTTACGAAAATCCCAATTTCGCAAATCGGGTAGTTTTCGTGAAATATATTATTTTAATATTAAATTTCCAAAAATAATATTTTATATTTTTGAAATGTTACAATCTTCCCCCCCCTTAAATAAATTCAATCCCCGAATTTAAATTTAACTCCCCATATATTAAAACAATTCAATAATCAGCTCAAATCAACGGGGTTCCGAAATCACGGAAGATACAGAAATACCACAGCGCATCCTGTGCGCCTGAAAATGAGTAAAAAACTCAAAACCGAACTCCGTCAAGTGTCACGCAAATCATCGGATTTGCAAGCATATCATTGGAGTTACAATGGAGATATAGATCTCGAAATCCACTACCGAAATCCCATATGCACTAATCAAATACTATAATATATATATAGTACGCATCCTTGAAAAACCATTTAAAAAACTGAATAACTCATGCCAAATCTTTCTCAAATCTCCGTGCTATGCGTAGCTCACGGTACAAGTGACGGACGCTCAAATATACATTCCGCCGTTTAAAAATATCCCAAAAGATTTTCCTTGTAAAATTTCGTATCACTCGCGGACACGTAGGAAATAGCGAGACTATGGCTCCTTTTTGAAAACCTCTTGGTAAACTTTTATGCATGAAAAATACTCAGGTACTGTCCTCGGATCAGTCCTGTTCGGCTACTACATAATATAGTACCCATCATGAAAACAAAGTGCTCAAGAGCAAAATCAGCCCCAAAAGGCGTATCCAATAATCACGTACGTCTGGTGCGCACGGAAATCAAATCCAATACAAGTGCCACAATATGCACAAAAGCAAAACTAAGTGCAACGGTGTGTACGAAAACATATGTCCAGTGCAACAGGTGTGCACGACAACAAAATCTAGTGCATCTATAGTGCACGAAAATCTCAATCCAGTGCAACTAGCATGCACGAAAGAAAATCCCAATCGAGTGCATCCGGTGTGCAAAAAATCACATCTCACATCATGCTCCCAACATGCGCAAAAATCCAAATCAAGTGCATCCGTCATCCACGAATAAAACCTAAGTCAAGTGCATCCAACATATACATATAAAATCTCACTCAAGTGCATCCGATGAGCACAAAATCCAGTACCCAGCGCCTAATATGCGCAAAAATCTGACCCAAGCACGTCAGGTCCGTAAAACATCTGGTGCAGTAGCATGCATGAATATGAACATCAAGTGCAAACGCGCACAAAAACACAAATCTGGTGACACAAATGCTCATGACATAAATCGGGTACAACTAAGGCACGGAGTATAAATCCTGTGCAACTAATGCACGAAATAACAAATCTGGTGCATTAAATGCACAAAATACAAATCGGGCCTTCCTCCTCAAATAAGGACCCTCGAAATAAAAAGGGTAAAGGGAAAGAAACCTTCATTGCCAACACGCAACAACAACCGAGTGGCCTAAAACCGGCTGCTCGCCAAAATAACGTATGTCCGCGCCCATCTTTGGAGGAAAGACTAGGACGCTCCTACTCGTTTCCCCGTGATAGGACAAGGAGACTATTCGAATTGGCAGTGCGTAACAAACTCATCACATTGCCTGACCCGCGGCGTCCACCGCAATCCAGTGACGTCAATAACCCTAACTACTGCTCCTATCACAGAATGGTGAGCCACCCAATTGAGGATTGCTATGTCTTCAAGAACTGGGTCGAGGACTAGTATCAACAGGGGAAATTCACACTGTCTAATAACTGGATGGTAAACCCACCACAGAAACACACTTCCAAAAAGGTGGATGCACCGGTGGAATCATGCTCACTCGTGGAAGAAACTCCATGGGAAGTCGTTCTTTCAGCAAAATCCAAAAGAATGTTGAAGGATCTACAGGCATGTCCAGCAGTCAGGTGGAAAATCCTACTTAAACCCGAAATCATCGAAGGGATGATGAAGCCACGTCCCATACTGAAAGCTGTTGACAAAGGGCAAAACCCCCAAGTCGAGCCTTCAAATTCTTCGAAGAAAAAGAAGAAGACCAAGAAATCTGTGCAGCCTGTCGAGTATGACGACAAGAGCACAGACCTACAACAGTACATTGATTCGCTGGAGGAGTACAACCAGAAGGCGTGGACACCGATCACACTCGAAGAGTTCCTCAAGCATATTCTTGAGAATGAAGATAGTGACAACGATGAGGAAAATGACTCATCAAGATATACAGGAGACCGTGTAGCAAATTGCTACATGTTCTTCCATTTATTGTTAAATGATGAAGAAACTCTCTCGGCGTCAGAAAACAACGCGGAGGAACTGGGGGCAGAATCGGTGCTAAAATCCTTGGTACTGTCAGAAGACCCGATCGATTGGCTGTTAAACGAAACCGTTCAAAAAAGAAAAGTTGATCGAGAACGCGAAACAGCCATATACGAAAAGACTAAGCGTCAGGGTCAGGATAAAGAAGCTACAGCAAGGATGAGTCGTAAAGTACTCCAACCAAACCAAGCACCCCTGCTACAAATAAGTGCAAGGTCAAAACAGAGAAGCGGTTCGCCAAAACCCTGTCAATGAGGATGAAGCTGCCATCTCTCGCGAGGAACACTCCCAGGGTTATATACCTCGATGGAGAAGATGCATGCTCAAACTACTGCTTATATCATCAGAGGGTCTCCCACCCTACCGAGGAATGCAGTGCCTTCAAAAAGTGGTGGCAAGGATATGTTGCCCATCAAAAACACTTCAGGAGGATGAAGCGCGAAGTTCATGCTCGTCGATGACAAAATAGTGCGACGAACACACCTGTAGAAACAACTAGCAACTGTTATATGGTTGGTATCAGTCCAGAAGGGGGGAAACCCCAAGTTCTTACCTTCGGGAGCGATTCTGAGGATGAAATACCTCTCAGCCCTCTCTTCAAAGACTCCACCTCCGAAAAAGAAGAAGAGGAGAAGAACTGCGAGAATATTCAGCTGTGTAACTGCACACTGCCTGAGAGGAATCTTGGACCTACAAACAAAGGTTCGAGAAAAAAAGTCAAAGGGAAAGAAAAAATCTCTGAGGAAATTGCTCTCGACGATGGAGTTGTCAAAGAGCTCACTGCAAGGGACCCGCCTAAGAAAAACAAGGTGGATTATAACGTCCTGATACATCTGAGGAAAATACCCTCACAACTGAGCATATTGGATGCTCTCCTCCTATCCAAAGAGGCACGAGATTCTCAGATCAAGGCATTACAACAGCCCGATCAATTCCAAGCTTTCTTCACGGAAGAGAAGATGAAAGATGAACTGGCAGAGGTCCACGCGGCTGACATTACATTCAGCGATGAAGATCTCCTCCTTGGTACGTGCGAGCATAATCACCCGTTATATATCACCGGATACTACCACGACATCAAGATAGGGAAAATCCTTGTCGACGACAGATCCTTCGTCAACCTTCTCAATGTGAGAGTGCTAAAGGAAATTTGCATGAATGTTCAGCATCTCGCCCGAGATAAAATTACTATCTCCGGGTTCGACTTATGTTCACACCATAATATTGCATTATTATATTCCCTATTCTTATATATTTTACAAATAAACGGGTGCTTTTGACGCATGTCTGCTACATGTTACAGGTTACAGGTTCTTGGACAGAAAACAGTGAAAATAATGAAAAGACAATGCAAAAGTGGATTTTGATCAACAAACAGAAGACTCTTGATCAAGCCGACATAAGGAACAATTCATAAAGCAAGATTCAAGACATCGACTCAAAGCGAAGGGTTAAAGTTCACTACAAGTATTCACTGGAAGATCTGGAGAAGAACCAGAAGCTAAATTGAGAAAAGACATAAAGAAATAAGAAGATAAAAAGTACCAGAGCCAGCCCTAAAAATCCAGAGAGCCAATTCCACTATTTGGCCGCGGAACCGCGGCCAAACCACGCCTCGGGCCGCGGTTCCGCGGCAGTTTAAAGGATTTAAAAAGTAATTTTTTTAGAAAAATAAAGGGGCGGCGTTGACTGGTCTTCATAAGGGTATTTTTGTAATTTCAGACATGCGAAACAAATGTAACCCTAGGGTTTCCTATTCTTTATAAATAGGAACTCTAATCATTGTAACTCTACATGCCTCCTTTTAATAAAAATTCCAAAATCCTTTTTGGAGAGCATCGGTGCTTCTTTTCCATTCAGAAATTCAGATTTGACAAACCTGCATGGATGATTGGAGGGATTCATCTGTAAGTAGTTTTATTTAATTATTCTAGTTTAGATTTTAATTTCTTGCCTTAGATGTTAGCTTTGGGAAGGGCTTTTGAGAGATGAGATCTCTCATCCCTTTCTTACCCATCACATAGAATCTATAGGACTCCATGCATACACGCACACACCGCGCCCTACGGCACCCTATCCCTCAAGGTAGCGGTGATACCGTAGTATAAAGGCTCGGTTGCGCGCGTTTTCCATGGAGGTTAGGGTAAGGATCTCTAAAGGAAGGACAAGAACCTAGAGGAAGGAACACCTTCCCGAATGGATCTAATCCCCTTTATTGATAATTACCATAACTCCTCTTAGATCCTAATCTGGGTATAGAGAGCGTTGAGATTTATTTACATTTCCAAATCATTCCTAAACCTAACCCTAGCAAGATTTAGATCTAGATAATTGCCCTAGGATAATTTAGGTTTTTAGATTTAATAATCTGTCCGAACACCTTTCGGAATTAACTCGTAAGAACGAATCAGAAATTCACAACATCCCTGTGGACCGACCCGTACTCACCGGCTAGCTGCAAAGCGACGCCGTTCTTGATTGCGGTTACAAATATTTTTGATCTATCTTTTAGAAAGCGCAAGCACGCTAAATCTCTTTAAATTAACTTACAGTCGTCACGGATGCTCGGGTTCGTAATCCTAATATTATGCTTCGGGCTGCTCGTCACGGACATCAAATTTCATGTCATTGACGCCAAAACTTGCTATAATTCTTTGTTCGGCAGGTATTGGTTACATGAGCACAACATTATCCCTTCTACACAACATCAGTGTATGAAGTATTTCAAAGATGGCTTAGAATACACCATCACAGGGGAGCTAAATCCGTTCTCCATAAACGAGATATGAAAATATGAAGACGCAAAGTACTTCCTACCAGACTTCGAGGATACGTAAAGGTGTCATAAGCCGGAGGATAAACAGAATTCCATCGCCACTATTCCAATCTTTGGGAGCGATACTGAGGAAGATGAAGAAATAGTCTACTCGAGGCAACCCCAGAAAGAAAACAATAGGCCCGGACCATCTACTCCTATTTTGGTCTTTGGCGGCGACTCAGAGGAAGAGGCCAACACAGTGTTCTCCATCCGTCCGTCAGTGCAAACCTTTGCTGGAATAGATCAGAGTCTACAAATCACAATGGCTCTACCTCGGCATTATAAGGAACTTGATGCGCTCGATACATACAGCGTACAAGAGCTGCAAACTTTCTACGTGCCTCCAAGACGAAGAAGTGAAAAGGCGATCCTCTTCTCCCAATCTACGAAGACCAGAATAGAAAAAGAAGTCTGGCATGGTGCTAATTTCGCACTTGACAAGTTTTAACCAATCCGTCTGCCCAGATATTACGTGGAGAGGTTGAAAAGGATGTTAAGATGCCAAGGTGTACCCTTCGAACAAACTGTTCGACAAGCCCAATTCTATAAAAAGATTTGGGATATTTCCGGGACTCGGCGAAAGTTGCCCAACGGAAAGATGGAGACAACCGGGCTCAGATACGTTCAGTCCAAGAAACGGGAGCAGTTCCACAGTTGCCACATCATAAACAGCTCCAATGAAGGGGAAAACGCTCTTCCAAATGGTCGTGACGTTGAAGCGGAGTGAAATACCGCTCTAAGAACGTTAAGTCCATCACTCGAAGAACAAATAGACAAGCTAATAAAAGAAACTTTTCAAAAGAGCCGAGACAATAACGGCCGCAAAATGGTCATCTATGAAAATTCTAGGATGCAGCGCCTCAATTAGCAATCCACGGAGAGAGAAGTCTATAATGCTCTCCATTCCCGGCCCACTGTATGTTCTCAAGAAAGGGGAAAATCCCGAAGTAGAGCCAAAAATAAGGCAACGAACGCAAACAACTTTCGAAAACAGCAAAGCGGATCCAAGACGCCATGCAATCGAGGAAAACAAGGTTGAAGCCCGTCCTTTATAAAGAAGATGGGTCGGAAATACTCTTTCCCCCAAGACAAGACAAGGAAAATATTCAACTTTGTCATGAAGTATCAAATGATGACGCTTCTGGAGTCTCAGCATCCCGAACAAATAAACGAGGTCCATCACCCGAATTATTGCTTCTACCACTGAGTAATAGGTCATCCCCTTGAAAACTGCTTTACTTTTAAAGACTGGGTAGAAGCCCAATATCAACAAAACAGGTTTGCTTTATCCGACCGCTGGAGGGCAACCCCGCCGCAAAAGCATGAGCCAATGAGGACATATACCGTGAGGATAGGACCAGCTCAATATCAGGAATGGAAGCGAACTCGTACCTGCCATATGATAACACTCTGAAGAAAAGGAGGGCACGAGACTATGGATGACCTCCACATGTGCTTCGCAAATGAAGAAGAGGATGAGGTGATCTTCGAGTTTCCACCAGCACCAAAAGAGCTGGAAGATAAGATACACACCACGGTGGACAACCTAAGAAAAATTGACTTAGGGATAAAAAATGATCCAAGGCCAACGTTTGTCAGTGAGCTACTATCTGAAAAACAGGTAGGTACGTTAAAGGACTGTAGGGTGTTTTTCGTCACCCCATTGAGATGGGAATACGCGCGCGCTTTTCAGGCGTGCTACAGATTCCCCCTGCCTAGGGTAGGCCAGGGTTTATTGATTGTGGGGATCTGAAACTCCGGCAGTCGCGGACTAAGCTGCCGTTAATTATCCCTCGCCTTTGGAGCGAGAGAACCTCCGATTAACGGGTTAAACTGGTCATGCGAACTCAATGTGCAGTGTTGTATTTTGGAGGGGTTTTGGATGTATCGGGGGCCCCGCAGAGTTTTTACGGGGGTCCCACTACCCGGATAGCGGGCTGGTAGTCAAAGGGGGGTAGCATCCCCCTTGCGGGGTGCGGGGCTGCGCCCCGTTAGAAATTTTTTCTAATGGAGGACAGTGTCGTGGAGTATGTGTGTATATGTATGTGTGTGTGTGTGTAAAGGGAAAGGGCATCAAAAGGATGCGTGGGGGCCAGCGCCTCACGTGCATGGCACGCAGGCACTGTGCGCGAGCGCACTAGGCGCTGGACGCGAGCGCTCTAAGCGCTAGGCGCACCACGTGCTCAGCACGTAGGCTCCAGCGCACCGGGCGCTGGGCGCACCACGTGCTCGGCACGTGGGCGCAAGCGCACTGGGCGCTGGGCGCATCACGTGCTCGGCATGTGGGCGCAAGCGCTCTGGGCGCTGGGCGCACCACGTGCTCGGCACATGGGCGCAAGCACTCTAGGCGCTGGACGCTGGGCGTCAAACAGAAAGGGGACTTTAGTCCCTGCACTGGGACCTGTGCTCCCGATTTGTGGAGTAAAACTCCTAAAAAGTTTTAGAGTTGATCAAAGGGGGTTGCTTTGTTTCTCGCATTGGTTCTGGATCTTCCCAAGATGGGATTTTTAGAGATGGGTCTCCTCCTTCTTCTTTTGTTGGCCGGATCTTGAAGATCAAGAAATATGAGATTTTAAAAATCTCTCCTTTCTGAGATCTGATGGAAGATCTTAGTTCCCCTTTGTGGGTTTTGTGGTGAAAAACTATTTAGTTTTGGAAAAGAAAGAGTTAAACTCTTGATTTAATTCTTAAAGAAGAAGAAGGTTTAGAACCTTGAGGAAGGAGAAGGAGGCACAAAAACCCTAATTTTTTTGTGAGGAATGAAAAGTATATCTTTTATTCATCATCATGTTGCCTTATATAGGCTTACATATTTGCATATAGCCCCTTGGGCTTTACAAAATGGCGTTTTGCCCATCCCATGGCTCATGTGCCATTTCTTTTTACACATAAGCCATGGGCTTACAAAAAATTTGGCTTTATGCCCATTTTGTTTACGTTCATGCCTAAAAAATTACATAAAAATTATTTATTACATGATTTCATTTTGGCATGGGGGAGGGCCGGCCGCTTCATGTTCGGACTCGACCTGGGCATGGGCCCGCTTGACCTGGGCTTGGGCCCGCTTGATCCGGGCTTGGGCCCACTTGGCTTGGGGTTGACCTTGACTTTGACTTGGTCAACCGGGGTGCAAATTTTGACCCCAACAAGGACGTGCTCATGCAATATAAAGATTGCTTTGCATGGAACTATTCCGAGATGCCGGGTCTAGATCCAAAAGTAGCAGTACATAAACTAGCCATATCGCCGGACATAAAGCCAGTCAAACAGGCGCCAAGAAGAATGCAGCTCGAACTTGAGATGAGTATCAACGCTGAAGTTAAGAAACTAAGCGACTCCGGCTTCATCCAAGAAGTTCAATATCCCGACTGGATCGCTAACATCGTTCCAGTGATGAAGAAAAACGGGACGGTTCGCATTTGCGTGGACTTTTGGGAGCTCAACAAAGCTTGCCCGAAGGATGATTTCCCAGTACCTGTTAACGAGCTAATGATCGATAACACGTCTACCCATGAACTCTTCTCCTTCATGGATGGATCTTCAAGATACAATCAAATAAAAATGCATCCTGAAGACCAAAAGCATACCGCCTTCCGGACTCCGCTGGGCATATTCTGCTATAAAGTTATGCCCTTTGGTTTAAAGAACGCTGGCGCTACCTACCAAAGGGCCATGACAAAGATCTTCGATGACCTCATCCATGAAATTGTCGAATTCTATATCGACAACCTTGTGGTAAAAAGCAAATCTCATGAGGAATATTGGGAACATCTAAAAATAGTGTTCCGACGTCTTCGGAAGTATAATCTGAAGATGAATCCTCTAAATGTGCGTTTGGAGTTGTTTACCACCGAAACAGAGACAAACTGGGATAGATCGTCTTTCCTGAATTTGGGGGCAGTTGCTATTTGGAATTATCCATCCACCTCTCCGAAGATACCAAGTTGATTTATGGCACCATATATCGGAGGTTTGGACAGACGTGACCGTTGTAGCAGATTTCATCAGATTCTCTTTCATTTGTGAGGGTTTTTTGATTGTGGGGACGCTCTCCCCTGCAGGCGCAAGCCCCTACAGTTAATTACGTTACTGTATTGCGATAACCACTTTCTACTTCTCCAGCAGTTCACTTCGTGTCGTGTATTATTTTGTTTGTTTTGGTTGCCTGTGGATTGTATACAGAGACTAGTTTATGTCGTCGCCCGTAGGGCGCGGATTAGTCCAAATCCGTATAGTTGGGATTTGATTTATTTAAGGATTGTTAATCTAGTTTGAGATTAAGATCAATTTAAACATATGAGCATTTGGGCACAATTATTTTAGTTTAAGAACATCATGGTCCATTATTGCCATGTTTGAGGTGAATATTAGTTTAGGAACATTTCGGTTCATTATTCCCGTTTTGGGGACGACTGCTAGTTTAAGGACGTTTCGGTCCATTATCGCCATGTTTGAGGCAAATATTAGTTTAGGGACATTTCGGTCCATTATCGCCTTGTGCGCACATGTATTTGTTACGTGGAAGAGTGAACGATGGTAACATAGAATGTGCCCAATTTAGGGTGTGATCTGATTTCAGGTGTGCACGTCAATTTAGAAATGCATCAATATATGATGAAAGGAGTGGTTGGTTGTCGGGACCTGTCACCTCTCTGAAAACGTTGAGGAATTACAACGACATATATCAGAGGTGTGGAAAGATGTGCCCTCGAACCAAGTCCCGTATTTGAGGGAAAATGGGGTTGTGGTGGACCTAAGAATCGTTAGTCATATTTGAGACTAAGACTACCTTAGGAGATATATGATGAATATCATTTTGGATATCATCAATGAAAAATCATTAGTCATGTTTGAGACCAAGATCAGTTTGGAAATCATGAGCAATATGGGCTCGGTTGATTTAAAATCAAAGAGGTTTAACTTTAGAAAACTTAGCTAATTTGGGCTAAGATTGGGTTTCTATACTTCCTAGTAGTGTTAAACGCTGATATATGTAGTGCTCACGTGTTTTTCACGTGAGATGCTGGAATAGTGCTAAGCACTAATCTTTCTGGCGCTCACGTGTTTTTCACGTGAGGCACTACCATAGTACTAAGCACTAGTTTTCTCTGGCGCTCACGTGTGAAACACGTGAGGCGCTGCCCAATCAGTGCTCAGTACTTTAGTCATTTTTACTGAATATAGAGTGCTAAGCACTTTGCATGGAACTTACGTGGGAAGCACGTGAGGCGCTGAATATTGATTTCGGTTTTATTTTTGTTCCCCCCATTTTTCTCTAAACAGAAGTGCTAGGCACTTGGTTAGAGCTCTGGCGCTCACGTGTGAAGCACGTGAGGCATTCGGCCTCTCCTTTTTTTTGTTAAGAATGTGTTTTCTTTGTTTTTGGATGCTCATGTGGAAAGCACATGAGGCATTTTAGCTCTTGTTTTGTTTGTTTTAGACACTCACGTGGGAAATGTTAGTTATATGTATGCCCTAGAGGCCATTACTATACATAGGATGTATATTGTAGTGGATGCTTGGATATATATAGGGAGGACTTTCTTGCTCGACATGATAGTATGCTATCTGGTTGCTCTTTACCTTAACGTGTACACTGATTGTCTCTCTGTTACATGTTGGTAAAGCCCTTAGGATGTGTGCTTGACTACCTGGACTATGATGCAGATCATACTAGTGGGGACAGATAGTCTATAAGTACATCCTTCAAAGTCCCTAGTCGTGGGTATATCGAGACGGGGCATCGATATACCAGAGTAGACTAGCGTATACCTTCTCGACCCATACAGATGGGCGATGGATGATCCCATATCCATTGGTGTTTGACATCAGAGATGATATACGGGTGCTCAGTAGAGACTGGGTACACTGGACGGACTCGCCGAGAACTCCCAGATGGTATTATACCTCACGTCAGATGGCAGTTCTCTGGTGACACTGGTACAGAGTAGTCTGTTGACCCGAGATCGTCATAGAGTCTTGTGTGGTTCCCACTGTGCTTTGATTTCCATCTTACCACGTCCAAGAGGGCGTGCAAAACGGTGGTTTTTAGGTACAGTCCCGAGTCACATGGAGGCAATGAGCGATAGGAGGGGATTCGTCTCTCCCGGTATAGGGGGTTGATGTTGCGCTGTGTTCGATTGGCTATAACAGGAAATCCCTGGCCAGGGTTGCTGAGATTTACTGGTAAGTGTTACCAGTAGTTTCTCGAAATGTTATAGACCTCATATCGACACGACTTATCGAGCTATTGGGGTCTGACGTTTACCACCCCTAGGCGAGATATGCGACATATCAGACGATCAGACCGGACTGTACGGTAGTGTTACTGGTTGGATTCACTGGAGTGTGAGCGGGCTTGCTCGTCGATCTTCAGATCGCTCAATACCCGGGTGGCCGTTACGTTTAGCAGACCGCTTGCGGCTTGTGGGTGCTCGATATGATCATCATCTGCTGCCGGCGTATTGACGAGTCTTTAGAGTCCTACACAGAGGTTTCCTGGCTCAAGCGAAACGAAATAGGAGCGCATATGAGATATGTGCGGGACCGAGAATAATGCGTGTATGTGATACCGTATTCCATTCTCGCGATGAATGTATCGAATGGTTATATACGATATAACCTAGTTATCGAATCGAGGGTTGATTCGATAAGCCGATACATTGGATATTAGTCGATTATATGTGATATGACCGGATCGTTAAATCAAGTGTTGATTTAATGATTTAATGTATAATTATATATTTGATATATCACTTTGCATTAACTAGTATCGGTTCACTTTAAATGGATTTTCTCACTTGCATTGCACAAGTTGTATATGTGATATACTTTTGTGCACTTGATTGTATCATGTTTGATGATATATGATAGCTAGGGTTTGTGTAAAGAGTTAAACCTTAGTTAAGTAAATGGTTAGGGTTTTGATATATTTATTAATTCTTTTATCTTTTAATTTGTATTAAAAAGATAAGAGATAAAGAAAACAAAAGGTTGCTTTTCTTCATGAAGCATGTTGAAGCTTCATGAAGCTTTGACCAAAGAAACCTTTTGTCCTCATCTCATTAACCCTAACCATTCATTGAACTATAGTTAGCTCTCTACACTTGACCATGGTTGATTATGATAAGTATTCTTTTATTTTCTATTTTCTAATAACTTATCATAACATTATTCTTCTTCTTCTTTATTTTTCTTCAAGTGAAGAAAGCTTGCCTCCATCAATGGCAAGTGATGAAAAAGAGTGAGAAATCCAAATCTAAAGTGAACCCACCTCCTATTTCTTCATCCTCTACCTCTTGCCAAGTAGTAGAGTGTGTTTCCTTCACAAGTTTTCATGGCTAGGTGAAGGTGGAGCTTGATCTAGTGATACTTCGACGTAGATCATCTTCGGCACGTCGTCGATGACCTAGCCCGTCTATTCTCCGATGAAGCCGACGCTAGAGCCCGGATTTTGATTTGGACAGCGGAGAGGACTTCATCACGGAGCCGTGGAGGTGGAGGACCGGATCTACAAAGGTTGTATTTCCGTTGTTGTATTTCCGTTTACTTGTAGTTAAGTGTTAACTAGTTTATTGTTTCGCCTAGATTTCTAGCCAACGATCCGTAGTCGGGTTTCTCGGCACCTAGATTTTTTGAAATTGGCATGGTTGATGCCTTGTGAGACCTCATTAGAGTGCCTAGGAACCCTACAGTGGTATCAGAGCCAAGCTAGAGCCTTAGGCGAAGTCTAGACGGAGTTTGAAGTCCGAACGAACCCGAAAACCCATTTCAAAATTACTCTCTGTCCTTTTTTCAAAAACTGGGATTTTTCCAAATTAAAAATTGCTAAAAAATTCAGCAGGGAAATCTAAGAATTACGGCGCAAAAAGTTTATCATGAACAGTACAAAGTGCGGCGGAACCGCGGCGGAACCGCGGCAGAAGCTTGGATTCTGCGGCGGTTCCGCGGCAAAAAGGTGACATCAGCATTCCATGTTTGCACAGTAACTCTTATTTTATTATGCTGGATTTTCTGGGAATTTTTAATATTTATTCAAGAGTTGAATTTTCTGGGTTTGTTTTGGGGATTCGGTGTTTCGATCGGAGTATCTGATTTTGTCTATGTGGCTTTCCGGATAAATATTAGAATATGTTAAAAAGTTCGACCGGATATAAATACCCAATTTTTCCCCTGTCGGGAAATTTCCAAGTGTTGGATTTTTCCGTAGTTTAAAGACGTTCTAAGTAGTGCAAGTAACGCGATGGACCCTCTAGAAGACAACAAACCTTAACTCGATTATGTGACCGTCTTGAACTGCCCTTTGAACCTTCGGGTTTGGGGCAGTACGGCGTGCCACATGTGAGGCGTTGGCTTGACCCTTCTACGGCTGGACCGTTGGTACTGAGGCACGAACTGAATGTTTTTAGACTTGTTTCATGTGTTGATCTGTATTAGGAAAACTTGGGTGTTCGAATGTTCAATCGGAAAGTTTAACATTTTCTATTTATCCGGAATCTGATACAACAATTGGAATTCACAAAAGTAATGTGATAACTGAATGAATGTTATAAACATAGCAGTTTAGTCTCACTTGATCGGTTGCCACGGAATTTTGATGTGATCAAAAGTCCGTTGCAATCACGTAGCGTACGCGGATACTCGCCGGGTAAACTTAATAGACAGCCTCACTCCATAGCCCCGACCAAGTGACTGTAGGAGAACCCCGTCGCCGAAAGCATCCGTTCGGGTGCTCGCGGTAGCGGTGTTCCGCCTTGGTGCACTTCGTCGACGGCGTCGGGGGTGCGGCCGCCTACTGAAGTTTGCGACGAGCATTCGATCAGGATGTCGGGAATCTTGTTGAATTTCCCGACTTGGTATTGAAAAGTGTTTTCGATTTTGAGACTAAAATGCGGGGTTTATAATTGTTAGGCATGCGATGTCTAAAGAATTCATTTGGTCAGGCATGCGATGTCTGAGGAGGTTGCGGATTCCAACTGTTGTAGTTTTACACTTTCTTTTCTGTGACCGTAAGTGTAATATGTGATATCGCCGGTTTCGTTGCTATATGTCAACGACAATTGGGATGGACATATTTACTTACGATGATGACATGTGATGTTATGTGTTGCTGGATATGTTATATTGGATCGTCGTGTTTGAATAGCCGGGGGTTTTTATGTGAGATGAGTGTTTTTCATTTTCATTCATGTAAAAACTTGTATGAAATATTCTTTTATTGGGGCGCTTCCAGGTTGCGGAAGTTGTCACCCTTTGTATATTATTTACTTTTCTGCACTAGGATAGACCCAAGGAGGAGGGCACAAGTAACCGGGTTCTGGAGTCCAGTGGGAGACCAACTCGAGGAGTCGAGTCCGGGTCTCCTAACTCTAGAATTGGTAGGGTTACTTGCCGCTCTCGTAGGGGTCTAGGGGTGTGGGTTTGGCTATTCATCACGACCGTGGAATCCGTGTTTTATACTGGCTCGTATTGAAAACACGGACGTCCTAGTATATCCAATATTTCATATGATTCTTCTGCTGCGATATCTGTGATGTGATCAAGTGATGTTCTGTGATAGATACATTATATAGTATATATGATATATTATATAGACGCTACTTATGTTTTACACCCGCGCTAGCCCTGCCCCGCTCTGTCGTTAGTTACCTAACCTAACGATGCACGAGGGGACATCGAGGCGAATGCGGATGGCATAAGCGTACGTCGTATTTATCTGTGATGTTTAGGTACTTAAATGATGGGACTTCATTAATGTGATTAATGAAAATAAAAGAAACCTAAGATGTTGTAGAATCGAATTTCAAAATAAAATAGGTAGCTACAGTTCTTGCTTTGCACAGAGGTATATGAGATATATCCTGCACCTTATTCGATAAGGAAAGGACCGAGATCCCTTCACCGGGAGTGACTCCTTTAGCAATAACTGGCAGATGCTACACACTCGGTTTGTCTTTTGATTGCTTTTAAGAGTTTTTTCTTTGCACAGTGATATATATGATATATCCCGTACCTCATTCGACGAGGAAATGACCGACGATCCCTTCACCGGGAGTGACTCCTTTAGCAAAACTAGAAAAGCCTCAAAAACACTCCATTTCAAAAATCATTTGATTCTACAACGATATCAAGTTCATTACGCAATAGGTTTTCAGAAAAACCTGTCGTAGCCCTCCGTCATTTCAGATATGTACTGGTTAGTATTCGTGCTGCGTTTGTTGACCTCTGTCAAGGCGTAGTGTGCGGTAGCTGATTAGTGCTTATCTGCATAAGCATATGATGTGATTGATTTAGGGTAGTCGTGCGACCTTGTTGACCTCTGTCAAGGGTCGTGCGGGTGGGTTTACTTCAATCAGGAAATGACGGGTTGAACTTGACTAGCAGCCTATGGTTTGTTGACCTCTGTCAAGGTCATAGGACGCTAGGGGCAAAATATTATCGGGAATTTCAAGTGTTGAAATTTGCAATGAGATTGCATACCTTCTATGAGATAGTTGGATCCCGATACCCGCTGTGAGTAATTGTTACTCCTGGGAGAGTTTTATACATTACAATTAGCCGATCAAGTAAATGTCTAGAAAGGTGTCAACGGGGTTACGCCTCTGGGAAAACGAGGTTTACATTAATTAGGTTCGTGCGAAAGCACGGGGGACCTCCCTCAAATTACCGACACTGGCCTGGCTGAAAGATTGGCGAACTTGTAGTGTGTAATTAATCCCGGCTAGTCTTTCCTTTTAGGGTTTGAAGGAAGATTTGATAAAAAGCAGTGGGAGCCATCCTGATTAGATAAAATAATAACCAATCTATTCTTGCAAGAGCGCACGCTGAGTGTTT
Source organism: Agapanthus africanus (assembly GCA_030015575.1). Classification (NCBI taxonomy): domain Eukaryota; kingdom Viridiplantae; phylum Streptophyta; class Magnoliopsida; order Asparagales; family Amaryllidaceae; genus Agapanthus; species Agapanthus africanus. Next base: position 114,659,697 of record JASDDO010000028.1, read on the forward strand.
TCTTCTCTCTCTCTCCTGGTAGCGACCATATCACGCCTTAATCAAGATAATAATACGGATATTTGACCGAACCCGCTTGTTATACTGAGCTGGGGAACGTTGGTCCCGCTCCAACTTATAATTGTTATAAGACAGAGCAGGAAATTGGGGATTACCAGAATTCCCATGCCGCCCAAACGAAGAGAGTGCATGCTGATGCATCATCTTCGGGTGTGTTCGTTACAAAGAACTGTTTCTCTGTATCCTCTACCTCCTGGGTATGTGATACCAGATCAGGATCCCAGATATGTAATCTGTTACATAGGGCTACAGAAAGGTAGAGGACTGAGAACGGGTGATAAGTTTCATGAGGCAGAAAACGGGGCAAGAGTTGCAGCCAAGTCTGTTGGTCACTGTCACCCTGTATTACCAATACATTGATTCTGAACGAATGTTATTAGATACCGAACCTGATATACAAAATCATATCAGTCTCTTTATTAGTAAAGAAATGATAAAATTTTGTATTGTTGGATAATGTTTTGAACATTTCCTATATCAAAAGTTGATCGGTTCAGGCACGTTATCTAAAAGCATTGATGTTCTAAATCAAACTACAGTTCTTAGTATATGGAACACACACAAGAGGAAGAGTTCAGAAATGAACGAATCCTTCTTGAGGTATTGTAGACTAGGTCAGATCAATGCGACCCGACTGGCTAGAGTTACATAAAGATGCATATTTAAATTAGTTTGAACTTACATCTTGTGAAACTCGCCAGTCATGTCACAAAGATAAGATGACCATAGCTCCGTTTAATGGAAACAGAGAAAGAGTTGGTAAACTCTTGGGATGATACATGTTGATGTATGAAAGGTCCCCTGTCTACACATGCCAGGACTGGTTCTTTTTACTTCATTACATTCTCTGATTATCTTTCGAGATTCAGACCTATGTTCCTGTTGAAACACAAGTCCGAACCTTTTGAGATATTCACAGAATATAAGTTAGAAGTAGAGAACCGATAAGGGTATAAGTATTATGTCCTTTGATGTGATCAAGGAGGAGAATACTTGTGCACGGAATTCCTGGACTATTCTAAAGGAGAATGAGATTCTCTCTCAGCATTACTCCTCCGTATACACCATAGCACAATGGTATATCGGGGTGGAGCAGATACACCCTATATGATAAGGTGTGCTCTATGATGAGTACTACTGAGTTACCTATTTTCTTTTGGGAGTTATGCACTTAAGAAGCTGCATACCTATTGAATTAGGTTCCAATCAAATCAGTTGCCTACCACTTCATATGTGATATGGAAAGGGAAGAGCCCATGTCTTAAGCTAGTTAAGATTTGGGGTTGTCCGGGCTATGTCTAAAAACATAATCCGGACAGGCTCGAGGCAAGGTTAGTTATGTAGAACTGGAAAGGTTCCAGCTATGCAAACTACAGAAGATGATTTGGTAGAACCAAAGGATTCAGTAGATTCCAACGAACCTCGGTCTCTCCGCCGATCTAGTAGAGTTCCTCACCCACCTGAGAGATATTTCGGTTTCTCTATGACAGTGGGAGCGAGGATTGCATCATGAGATGATGACCCAACTAGTTTCGAGCAGGCCATCGAGAGTAAGACTCTGTAAGAATGGCTGGATGTTTAGCGATCTGAGATGGAATCCTTATACACCAACAAAGTATGGACTTTGGTTGCAATATCTGAAGGGTTAAATCCCCATCAGGAGCAAGTATATCTTGAGAAGATTACTTGGTGTAGATGGAAAAGTTGAGACTTTCAAAGCTGGACTTGTTAAAGGTTTTCGTCATCGACCAGGCGTGGATAATGATGAAACCTTTTCCAGTATCTATGCTTAAGTCCATCCAGATCCTACTTGTCACGGCTACATACCATGACTACGATATCTGGTGGTTGGGTGTCATGACTGCTCTTCTAAATGATGTTTTAGAAGAGAACGTCTATAAGTACACAGCCAAAGGGCTTCGTAGACAGTGGGAGCAGCGGAAACGTGTGCAAGATGTTTTATAGGATAAAGCAGGCATCGCGGAGTTGGAACATCTGTTTTGATGGATTAGTCAAAGAGTTTGACATCATCAAAATGGTAGATGAACCTTGTATAAACAAAAAGGTAGTAGGGAGTATGGTGGTGATCCTCATAGAGTACGTGGATAACATACTCTTGATAAGAAAGGAGTTTCTTATGCTACGCTCGATCAGTCTCCGTTTATCACAATGATTCTCCATATAGGATCAAAATGATACCTCCTAAATCCTGGGTTTTGGATCTATGAGATAGATCTAATTGGATGTTAGGATTCTCACTAGTTGTAGTGAGATGGTATCAATTGATCCTGGGGAGAATCACTGGAAGGGTTCCAGGGTGATAATGACGACTGAATGTCAGTCGCAGGCATTGTCTTTACCCTCAGTAAAGGGACGGTATGTTGGAAGAGTTCCAAGCTAGATACCGTGGCATACTAGACGATAAAGGCTGGATACATCGCTACTTAAGATGCTACCAAAGTGGCTGTCTGGGTGTATATTGGTTCATGAGATGAACTTAGTTCCTCCCATTGTGTGACAATGGAGTTGTGGCTTATGCCAAGGAACGTTCGTCCCATCAGTGATCCAGACATATTCTAAGGCAGTATCACCTGATCATGGAGATGGTTGATCTCCAGGGGATCGAGGTTAGGAGAGTAGACTCAGAGGACAACACAGCGGATCCACTCACAAAGGCCTGTTCCCAGAGAGAGACTTTTATGGGATGGTTAAGTATGAGATACTACAACCACTGCTATCAGATGGCCCTAGTGCAAGTGGGAGATTGTTAGTTATATGTATGCCCTAGAGGCCATTACTATACATAGGATGTATATTGTAGTGGATGCTTGGACATATATAGGGAGGACTTTCTTGCTCGACATGATAGTATGCTATCTGGTTGCTCTTTACCTTAACGTGTACACTGATTGTCTCTCTGTTACATGTTGGTAAAGCCCTTAGGATGTGTGCTTGATTACCTGGACTATGATGCAGATCATACTAGTGGGGACAGATAGTCTATAAGTACATCCTTCAAAGTCCCTAGTCGTGGGTGTATCGAGACGGGGCATCGATATACCAGAGTAGACTAGCGTATACCTTCTCGACCCATACAGATGGGCGATGGATGATCCCATATCCATTGGTGTTTGACATCAGAGATGATATACAGGTGCTCAGTAGAGACTGGGTACACTGGACGGACTCGCCGAGAACTCCCAGATGGTATTATACCTCACGTCAGATGGCAGTTCTCTGGTGACACTGGTACAGAGTAGTCTGTTGACCCGAGATCGTCATAGAGTCTTGTGTGGTTCCCACTGTGCTTTGATTTCCATCTTACCACGTCCAAGAGGGCGTGCAAAACGGTGGTTTTTGGGTACAGTCCCGAGTCACATGGAGGCAATGAGCGATAGGAGGGGATTCGTCTCTCCCGGTATAAGGGGTTGATGTTGCGCTGTGTTCGATTGGCTATAACAGGAAATCCCTGGCCAGGGTTGCTGAGATTTACTGGTAAGTGTTACCAGTAGTTTCTCGAAATGTTATAGACCTCATATCGACACGACTTATCGAGCTATTGGGGTCTGACGTTTACCACCCCTAGGCGAGATATGCGACATATCAGACGATCAGACCGGACTGTACGGTAGTGTTACTGGTTGGATTCACTGGAGTGTGAGCGGGCTTGCTCGTCGATCTTCAGATCGCTCAATACCCGGGTGGCCGTTACGTTTAGCAGACCGCTTGCGGCTTGTGGGTGCTTGATATGATCATCATCTGCTGCCGGCGTATTGACGAGTCTTTAGAGTCCTACACAGAGGTTTCCTGGCTCAAGCGAAACGAAATAGGAGCGCATATGAGATATGTGCGGGACCGAGAATAATGCGTGTATGTGATACCGTATTCCATTCTCGCGATGAATGTATCGAATGGTTATATACGATATAACCTAGTTATCGAATCGAGGGTTGATTCGATAAGCCGATACATTGGATATTAGTCGATTATATGTGATATGACCGGATCGTTAAATCAAGTGTTGATTTAATGATTTAATGTATAATTATATATTTGATATATCACTTTGCATTAACTAGTATCGGTTCACTTTAAATGGATTTTCTCACTTGCATTGCACAAGTTGTATATGTGATATACTTTTGTGCACTTGATTGTATCATGTTTGATGATATATGATAGCTAGGGTTTGTGTAAAGAGTTAAACCTTAGTTAAGTAAATGGTTAGGGTTTTGATATATTTATTAATTCTTTTATCTTTTAATTTGTATTAAAAAGATAAGAGATAAAGAAAACAAAAGGTTGCTTTTCTTCATGAAGCATGTTGAAGCTTCATGAAGCTTTGACCAAAGAAACCTTTTGTCCTCATCTCATTAACCCTAACCATTCATTGAACTATAGTTAGCTCTCTACACTTGACCATGGTTGATTATGATAAGTATTCTTTTATTTTCTATTTTCTAATAACTTATCATAACATTATTCTTCTTCTTCTTTATTTTTCTTCAAGTGAAGAAAGCTTGCCTCCATCAATGGCAAGTGATGAAAAAGAGTGAGAAATCCAAATCTAAAGTGAACCCACCTCCTATTTCTTCATCCTCTACCTCTTGCCAAGTAGTAGAGTGTGTTTCCTTCACAAGTTTTCATGGCTAGGTGAAGGTGGAGCTTGATCTAGTGATGCTTCGACGTAGATCATCTTCGGCACGTCGTCGATGACCTAGCCCGTCTATTCTCCGATGAAGCCGACGCTAGAGCCCGGATTTTGATTTGGACAGCGGAGAGGACTTCATCACGGAGCCGTGGAGGTGGAGGACCGGATCTACAAAGGTTGTATTTCCGTTTACTTGTAGTTAAGTGTTAACTAGTTTATTGTTTCGCCTAGATTTCTAACCAACGATCCGTAGTCGGGTTTCTCGGCACCTAGATATTTTGAAATTGGCATGGTTGATGCCATGTGAGACCTCATTAGAGTGCCTAGGAACCCTACAGGAAACACGTGAGGCACTATAATAGTGCTAAGCACTAATTTTACTGATGTGTGTTTCACATGAGGCGCCAAGCTCTTCTTGTTTGTAGAGATATTAATCTCTGTTAATGACATTTTAGTCATTGATGATCATCAAGATATCTATTTTGAAGATCTTGGATCATCATCATTGTTTTTTTATTGGAGAACTAAGTTCATTTTTATTTTTATAAGAACTAAGTTCTTTATGTAGGGTTAAATCCTAATTTCGGGGGAATTAAATTCCCAGAACATATGTTATTTTTCTTTTTCTTTCTTTTTCTTCTTAACCTAATTCTTTTCCCTAAGTTTTGAGTCTGAAGAACAGAATCTCCCCGATGAGAATTAAATTCTCAACTTGTAGGGAGATTTGCTTTTGCAAATCTCAAACCAGAGGAAGAACTAAGTTATTGTATGAAGGGTTAAACCTTTATATCCATTATACTAGGCAAAAGGGATACTTTTAATCTCTTCTTTTTTATTTACCTAGAGTGTTTTGAAGGAGGAAGGTCTTCTTTCTTTGAGAATTAAATTCTCTGTTCTCTCAAGAGCTTACTGTATTTTTTTTTGCAGAAGCTTATGTTCCTTCCTCGGTATCTATCCCCCTGAGACTTGAATTCTCGGATCCTTTATATAGTGAAGGTAAGTTTGTTAATTAAAATCTCTCATATAGAGATTCCAATTGATTTTATTGGTCTCAAAATCTGTTCGGGGAATTTTTCCCACCGTTGGATCTTTGATCCAAGTGTTTTTGTCTCACAGAATATATTTTCTCATTTTAACAAAATTGAGGGAATATTCTCCCATACATAGAATAAAATTCTATTGAACAGTGATATTTTTATCACCATTGGATTTTTAATCCAAGAGTTCTCAGTTTAACAGAGCACAATCTTTATCTGTTTAGAAAGATATGGGAAATATTTTCCATCTCATTAGATCTTTGATCCACCAACTTTCTGTTTAACAAAAAATATCATTCCCAATAGAATTTAATTCTATGCTTAATCATCATTTGATCTTTGATCCAACGGTTCCTTATTTAACAGAGAGGATCTTTCTCGAGTAGAATTTAATTCTACGTAAGGAGGTGCCCTCACGTGTTTAACACGTGAGGCTTATTTAGCTTCTCTAATTTGACGCCCATATGCCTTGTGTTAGTTATATGTATGCCCTAGAGGCCATTACTATACATAGGATGTATATTGTAGTGGATGCTTGGACATATATAGGGAGGACTTTCTTGCTCGACATGATAGTATGCTATCTGGTTGATCTTTATCTTAACGTGTACACTGATTGTCTCTCTGTTACATGTTGGTAAAGCCCTTAAGATGTGTACTTGACTACCTGGACTATGATGCAGATCATACTAGTGGGGACATGGTAGTCCATAAGTACATCCTTCAAGATTCCTAGTCGTGGGTGTATCGAGATGGGGCATCGATATACCAGAGTAGACTAGCGTATACCTTCTCGACCCATACAGATGGGCGATGGATGATCCCATATCCATTGGTGTTTAACATCAGAGATGATATACGGGTGCTCAGTGGAGACTGGGTACACTGGACGGACTCGCCGAGAACTCCCAGATGGTATTATACCTTACGTCAGATGGCAGTTCTCTGGTGACACTGGTACAGGTTAGTCTGTAGACCCGAGATCGTCATAGAGTCCTGTGTGATTCCTACTGTGCTTTGATTTCCACCTTACCACGTCCAAAAGGGCGTGCAAAACAGTGGCTTTTGGGTACAGTCCCGAATCACATGGAGGCAATGAGCGATAGGAGGGGATTCGTCTCTCCCGGTATAGGGAGTTGATGTTGCGCTGTGTTCGATTGGCTATAACCGGAAATCCCTGGCCAGGGTTGCTGAGATTTACTGGTAAGTGTTACCAGTAGTTTCTCGAACTGTTATAGACCTCATATCGACACGACTTATCAAGCTATTGGGGTCTGACGTTTACCACCCCTAGGCGAGATATGCGACATATCAGACGATGAGACCGGACTGTACGGTAAGTGTTACTGGTTGGATTCACAGGAGTATGAGCGGGCTTGCTCGTCGATCTTCTGATTACTCAATACCCGGGTGGCCGTTACGTTTAGCAGACCGCTTGCAGCTTGTGGGTGTTTGATATGATCATCACCTGCTACCGGCGTATTGACGAGTCTTTAGAGTCCTACACAGAGGTTTCCTGGCTCAAGCGAAACGAAATAGGAGCGCATATGAGATATGTGCGGAACCGAGAATAATACCAGTATGTGATACTGTATTCTATTCTCGCGATTTATATCATTGGACGGTTATATATGATATAGCCGGGATACCGAATCAAGTGTTGATTCGATACATTGATAAACTTGATATTAGTCGGTTATATGCAGTATGACCGGATCATTAAATCAAGTGTTGATTTAATGATTTAATGTATAATTATATATTTGATATATTACTTTGCATTAACTAATATTGGTTCACTTAAAATGGATTTTCTCACTTGATGTGCACATTGTATATGTGATATATTTTTGTGCACTTGATTGTATCATGTTTGATGATACATGCAAGTTTGGGTGTATGTTTACTTTAAACTATATTTAAGTGAATGGTTAGGGTTTTGTTATCTTTTCTTAACTATTTATTTATTTATTTATTCTTTTGGAAAGATAAATGAAATGGTGGCTTGTTTTTGTTCTTTTGTTGAAACTTCATGAAGGTTTGAAAGCTTGACCATTTTGTTTCTTTCCTTTAACCTAACCATTATACCTAACCCTAGTTTATTCTCTACACTTATTTACTCAACCATGGTTGCAAATATGATAAGAATGGCTTTATTTCATTTTATTCAAAAATCTTATCATATTCTTTTTCTTCTTCTTCTTCTTCTTCAAGAAGAAGAAAGCTTGCAACCATCAATGGTGACTTGATGAAAAGAGTGAGAAATCCAATTCTAAAGTGAACCCACTTCCTATTTCTTCATCCTCTACCACTTTCCAAGTAGTATAGGGTGTTTTCTTCACAAGTTTCTTGACTTGGTGAAGTTGGAGCTTGATCTTGTGTTGCCTCGACGTAGATCATCTTCGGCATCGAAGTCGACGACCTAGACCGATCATTTCTTCGATGAAACCACCGCGAGAGTCCGGGATCTGATGGGTACAGCAGAGGGAATTCATCACGGAGCTATGGAAGTGGAGGACCGAATCTACAAAGGTTGTATTTCCGTTCACTTATTAGTAAAGCAGTTTACTAGTTCTAGTTTTCACCTAATCTCTAGTTAACGATCCGTATTAGGGTTTGTAGGCACAGGAAATTTTTGAAATTGGCACGGTTGATACCTTGTGAGACCTCATTAGAGTGCCTAGGAACCCTACAGTGATATCAGAGCCTAGCTAGAGCCCTAGGCGATGAGTAGACGAAGCTAGAAGTCCGTTCGAACTCGAAACCCTAACCGAATACCCCTCTCTGGACATTTTTTCAAAACTAGGTTTTTTCCAGATTAAAAATTCTTAAAAAATTCAGCAGGAAGTTCTAAGAATTACGGTGCAAAAATGACTAAAAGATACGTCAAAAGCGCGGCGGAACCGCTGCAGAAGCCTGGTTTCTGCGTCGGTTCCGCGGCCATATGATGACGTCAGCCTTCAATTTTTGCACAGTAATTTGTTTCTTGAGGTGCTGAGTTTTCTGGGAATTTTTAATTTTCACTCAAGAGTTGAGTTTTCTGGGGTGTTTTGGGGCTTCGATTATTCGATCGGAAATTTCAAACTTTTTCTATGTGCTTTTCTGGATAATTATTGAATATGTTAAAAAGTTCGACCGGATATAAATACCCACTTTTTCCCCTGACGGGAAATTTCCAAGTGTTGGATTTTTCCGTGGTTTAAAGACGTTCTAAGTAGTGCAAGTAACTCGACGGACCCTCTAGAAGACAACAAACCTTAACTTGATTATGTGACCGTCCTGAACTGCCCTTTGAACCTTAGGGTTTGGGGCAGTACGGCGTGTCACATGTGAGGCGTTAGCTTGACCCTTCTACGGATGGACCGTTGGTACTGAGGCATGAACTGGATGTTTTTAAACTTGTTTCATGTGTTGAGCTGTTTCGGGAAAACTTGGGTGTTTGATTGTTTGATTGGAAAGTTTAACATTTTCTATTTATCCGGAATGTGATACAACATTTGGAATTCACAAGTAGTTATAAGATAACTGAATGAATGTTATAAATCTAGAAGTTTAGTCTCACTTGATTGGTTGCCACGGAATTTTGATGCGATCAAAAGTCCGTCGCAATCATGTAGCGTACGCGGATACTCGCCGGGTAAACTTAATAGACAGCTATACCCCATAGCCCCGACCAAGTGACTGTAGGAGAACCCCGTCGCCGAAAGCATCCGTTCGGGTGCTTGCGGCAGCGGTGTTCCGCCTTGGTGCACTTCGTCGACGGCATCGGGGGTGCGGCCGCCTAATAAAGTTTGCGACGAGCATTCGATCAAAATGTCGGGAATCTTGTTGAATTGTCCGACTTAACATTGAAAAGAGTTTTCGATAATGAGACTAAAATGCGGGGTTTATAATTGTTAGGCATGCGATGTCTAAGGAATTCATTTGATTAGGCATGCGATGTCTAAAGAGCTTGCGGATTCCAACTGTTGTAGTTTTACACTTTCTTTTCTGTGACCGTAAGTGTAATATGTGTTATCGCCGGTTTCGTTGCTATATGTTAACGACAATTGGGATGGGCATATTTACTTACGTTGATGACATGTGATGTTATGTGTTGCTGGATATGTTATATTGGATCGTCGTGTTTGAATAGCCGGGGGTTTTTATGTGAGATGAGTGTTTTTCATTTTTCATTCATGTAAAAACTTGTATATAATATTCTTTTATTGGGGCACTTCCAGGTTGCGGAAGATGTCACCTTTTGTATATTATTTACTTTTCCGCACTAGGATAGACCCGAGGAGGGGAGCACAAGTAACCGGGTTCTGGAGTCCAGTGGGAGACCAACTCGAGGAGTCGAGTCCGGGTCTCCTAACTCTAGAATTGGTAGGGTTGCTTGCCGCTCTCGTAGGGGTCTAGGGGTGTGGGTTTTGCTATTCATCGCGACCGTGGAATCCGTGTTTTATACTGGCTCGTATTGAAAACACGGACGTCCTAGTATATCCAATATTTCATATGTTTCTTCTGCTGCGATATCTGTGATGTGATCATGTGATGTTCTGTGATAGATACAGTATATGGTATATATGATATATTATATAGGCGTTACTTATGTTTTATACCCGCGCTAGCCCTGCCCCGCTCTGTCGTTAGTTACCTAACCTAACGGTGCACGAGGGGACATCGAGGCGAATGCAGATGGCATAAGTGTACGTCGTATTTACCTGTGATGTTTAGGTACTTAAATGATGGGACCTCATTAATATGATTAATGAAAGTAAAATAAACCTAAAGATGTTGTAGAATTGAATTTCAAAAATAAAACAGGTAGCTACAGTTCTTGCTTTGCACAGTGATGTATATGATATATCCCGCACCTCATTCGACGAGGAAAGGACCGAGATCCCTTCACCGGGAGTGACTCCTTTAGCAATAACTGGCAGATGCTACACCCCTCGGTTTGTCTTTTGATTGCTTCTATAGTTCTTGCTTTGCACGGTGATATATATGATATATCCCGCACCTCATTCGACGAGGAAAGGGCCGACGATCCCTTCACCGGGAGTGACCCCTTTAGCAAAACTAGAAAAGCATCAAAAACACTCCATTTCAAAATCATTTGATTCTACAACGATATCAAGTTCATTACGCAATAGGTTTTCAGAAAAACCTGTCGTAGCCCTCTGTCATTTCAGATAACTAGTAGTCAGTACTCGTGCTGTGTTTGTTGGCCTTTGTCAAGGCGTAGTGTGCGGTAGCTAACTGGTGCTTATCTGCTTATGCATATGATGCAGATTGGATTAGGGTAGTCGTGCGACCTTGTTGGCCTTTGTCCAGGGCCGTGCGGGTGGGTTTATTTCAATCAAGAAATGACGGGTTGAACTTGACTAGCAGCCTATGATTTGTTGGCCTTTGTCAAGGTCATAGGAGGCTTGGGGCAAAATATTATCGGGAATTTCAAGTGTTGAAATTTGCAATGAGATTGCATACCTTCTATGAGATAGTTGGATCCCGATACCCGCTGCGAGTAAGAGTTACTCCTGGGAGAGTTTTACACATTACAATTAGCCGATCAAGTAGGTGTCTAGAAAGGTGTTAACGAGGTTACGCCTCTGGGAAAACGAGGTTTACATTAATTGGGTTCGTGCGAAAGCACGGGGGACCTCCCTCAAAGTACCGACACTGGCCTGGCTGAAAGATTGACGAACTTGTAGCGTGTAATTAATCCCGGCTAGTCTTTCCTTTTAGGGTTTGAAGGAAGATTTGATAAAAAACAGTGGGAGCCATCCTGATTAGATAAAATAAATAACCAATCTGATCTTGTAAGAGCGCACGCTGAGTGTTTTCTTCTCTCTCTCTCCAGGTAGCGACCATATCACGCCTTAATCAAGATAATAATACGGAATATTGACCGAACCCGCTTGTTATACTGAGCTGGGGAACGTTGGTCCCGCTCCAACTTATAATTGTTATAAGACAGAGCAGGAAATTGGGGAATACCAGAATTCTCGTGCCGCCCAAACGAAGAAAGTGCATACTGATGCATCATCTTCGGGTGTATTCATTACAAAGAACTGTTTCTCTGTATCCTCTACGTCCTGGGTATTTGATACCGGATCAGGATCCCAGATATGTAATCTGTTACATAGGGCTACAGATAGGTAGAGAACTGAGAACGGGTGATAAGTTTCATGAGACAGAAAACGGGGCAAGTGTGGCAGCCAAGTCTGTTGGTCACTGTCACCCTGTATTCCAAATACATTGATTCTGAACGAATGTTATAAGATACCGAACCTGATATACAAAATCATATCAGTCTCTTTATTATTAAAGAAATGATAAAATTTTGTATTGTTGGATAATATTTTGAACATTTCCTATATCAAAAGTTGATCGGTTCAGGCACGTTATCTAAAAGCATTGATGTTCTAAATCAAACTACAGTTCTTAGTATACGGAACACACACAAGAGGAAGAGTTCAGAAATGAACGGATCCTTCTTGAGATATTGTAGACTAGGTCATATCAATGCGACCCGACTAGCTAAGTTGCACATAGATGCATATTTAAATCTGTTTGAATTTACATCTTGTGAAACTTGCCAGCCTTGTCACAAAGATATGATGACCACAGCTCTGTTTATTTGAAGCAAAGAAAGAGTTAGTGAACTCTTCGGATGATACATGTTGATGTATGTAGGTCCCCTGTCTACACATGCCAAGACCGGTTCTTTGTACTTCATTAAATTCTCTGATGATCTTTCGAGATTCAGACCTATGTTCCTGTTGAAACACAAGTCCGAACCTTTTGAGATATTCACAGAATATAAGTTAGAAGTAGAGAACCAAAATACGGGTATAAGTATTATGTCCTTTGATGTGATCAAGGAGGAGAATACTTAAGCACGGAAATCCTGGACTATTCAAAAGGAGAATGAGATTCTCTCTCAGCATTACTCCTCCGTATACACCATAGCACGATGGTATATCGGGGCGGAGCAATTACACCCTATATGATAAGGTGTGCTCTATGATGAGTACTACTGAGTTACCTATTTCCTTTAGGGAGTTATGCACTTATGAAGTAGAATACCTATTGAATAGGGTTCCGATCAAATCAGATGCCTACCATTTCATATATGATATGGAGAGGGAAGAGCTCATCTCTTAAGTCAGTTAAGATTTGGGTTGTCCAGCCTATGTCTAAAAAGCAAAATCCGGACAAGCTCGAGGCAAGGTCTGTTATGTAGAACTGGAAATGTTCCAGCTATACAAACTGCAGCTGATGATTTGGTAGAACCGAAGGATTCAATAATAACCAACGAACCTCAGCCTATCCGTCGATCTGGTAGGGTTGCTCATCCGCCTGAGAGATACTTCGGTTTCTCTATGACAGTGGGAGCGAGGATTGCATTATGAGATGATGACCCAACTAGTTTCGAGCTGGCCATCAGGAGTGGGACTCTGAAAGAATGGCTGGATGCTTAGCGATCTGAGATGGAATCTTTATACACCAACAAAGTATGGACTTTGGTTACTATATCTGAAGGGTTAAATCCCCATCAGGAGCAAGTATATCTTGAGAAGATTACTTGGTGTACATGGAAAAGTTGAGACTTTCAAATCTAGACTTGTTAAAGGTTTGCATCATTGACCAGGTATGGATTGTGTTGAAACCTTTTCTAAGGATCTATGTTTAAGTGCATCCAGATCCTACTTGCCACGGCAACATACCATAACTACGATATCTGGCGGATGGGAGTCATGACTGCTCTTCTAAATGATATTTTAGAAAAGTGCATCTATAAGTACACAGTCAGAGGGCTTCGTAGACAGTGGGAGCAGCGGAAACGTGTGCAGGATGTTTTATGTGATAAAGCAGGTATCGCAGAGTTAGAAAGTCTGTTTTGATGTGTTAGTCAAAGAGTTTGACATCATCAAAATGGTAGATGAACCTTGTATAAACAAAAGGGTAGTAGGGAGTATGGTGGTGATCCTCGTAGAGTACGTGGATGACATACTCTTGATAAGAAAGGAGTTTCTTATGCTATGCTCGGTCATTCTCCGCTTATCACAATGATTCTCCATATAGAATCAAAGTGATACCTCCTAAATCCTGGTTTTTGGATCTATGAGATAGATCTAATTGGATGTTAGGATACTCACTAGTTGTAGTGAGCTGGTATCAATTGATCCTGGAGAGAATCACTGGAAAGGTTCCAGGGTGATAAGGACGACTGAATGTCAGTCACAGGCATTGTCTTTACTCTCAGTAAAGGGACGGTATGTTGGAAGAGTTCCAAGCTAGATACCGTGGCATACTAAACGATAAAGGCTGGATACATTACTACTTAAGATGCTACCAAAGAGGCAGTCTGGATGTATACTAGTTCATGAGATGAACTTAGTTCCTCCCATTGTGTGACAATGGAGTTGTGGCTTATGCCAAGGAACGTCCGTCCCATCAGTGATCCAGACATATTCTAAGGCAGTATCACCTGATCGTGGAGATGGTTGATCTCCAGGGGATCGAGGTCCGGAGAGTAGACTCAGAGGACAACACGGCGGATCCACTCACAAAGGCTTTTTCCCAGAGATAGACTTTTATGGGATGGTTGAGTATGAGATACTGCAACTACTGCTACAGATGGCCCTAGTGCAAGTGGGAGATTGTTAGTTATATGTATGCCCTAGAGGCCATTACTATACATAGGATGTATATTGTAGTGGATGCTTGGACATATATAGGGAGGACTTTCCTGCTCGACATGATAGTATGCTATCTGGTTGATCTTTACCTTAACGTGTACACTGATTGTCTCTCTGTTACATGTTGGTAAAGCCCTTAGGATGTGTACTTGACTACCTGGACTATAATGCGGATCATACTAGTGGGGACATGGTAGTCCATAAGTACATCCTTCAAGGTCCCTAGTCGTGGGTGTATCGAGACTGGGCGTCGATATACCAGAGTAGACTAGCGTATACCTTCTCGACCCATACAGATGGGCGATGGATGATCCCATATCTATTGGTATTTGACATCAGAGATGATATACGGGTGCTCAGTGGAGACTGGGTACACTGGACGGACTCGCCGAGAACTCCCAGATGGTATTATACCTTACGTCAGATGGCAGTTCTCTGGTGACACTGGTACAGGTTAGTCTGTAGACCCGAGATCGTCATAGAGTCCTGTGTGATTCCCACCGTGCTTTGATTTCCACCTTAGCACGTCTAAGAGGGCATGCGAAACGGTGGCTTTTGGGTACAGTCCCGAATCACATGGAGGCAATGAGCGATAGGAGGGGATTCGTCTCTCCCGGTATAGGGAGTTGATGTTGCGCTGTGTTCGATTGGCTATAACCGGAAATCCCTGGCCAGGATTGCTGAGATTTACTGGTAAGTGTTACCAGTAGTTTCTCGAACTGTTATAGACCTCATATCGACACGACTTATCGAGCTATTGGGGTCTGACGTTTACCATCCCTAGGCGAGATATGCGACATATCAGACGACGAGACCGGACTGTACGGTAAGTGTTACTGGTTGGATTCACAGGAGTATGAGCGGGCTTGCTCGTCGATCTTCTGATCGCTCAATACATGGGTGGCCGTTACGTTTAGCAGACCGCTGGCGGCTTGTGGGTGTTTGATATGATCATCACCTGCTACCGGCGTATTGACGAGTCTTTAGAGTCCTACACAGAGATTTCCTGGCTCAAGCGAAACGAAATAGGAGCGCATATGAGATATGTGCGGGACCGAGAATAATACCAGTATGTGATACTGTATTCTATTCTCGCGATTTGTATCATTGGACGGTTATATATGATATAGCCGGGATACCGAATCAAGTGTTGATTCGATACATTGATACACTTGATATTAGTCGGTTATATGCAGTATGACCGGATCATTAAATCAAGTGTTGATTTAATGATTTAATGTATAATTATATATTTGATATATTACTTTGCATTAACTAATATTGGTTCACTTAAAATGGATTTTCTCACTTGATGTGCACATTGTATATGTGATATATTTTTGTGCACTTGATTGTATCATGTTTGATGATACATGCAAGTTTGGGTGTATGTTTACTTTAAACTATGTTTAAGTGAATGGTTAGGGTTTTGTTATCTTTTCTTAACTATTTATTTATTTATTTATTTTTTTGGAAAGATAAATGAAATGGTGGCTTGTTTTTGTTCTTTTGTTGAAACTTCATGAAGGTTTGAAAGCTTGCCATTTTGTTTCTTTCCTTTAACCTAACCATTATACCTAACCCTAGTTTATTCTCTACACTTCTTTACTCAACCATGGTTGCAAATATGATAAGAATGATTTTATTTCATTTTATTCAAAAATCTTATCATATTCTTTTTCTTCTTCTTCTTCTTCTTCAAGAAGAAGAAAGCTTGCAACCATCAATAGTGACTTGATGAAAAGAGTGAGAAATCCAATTCTAAAGTGAACCCACTTCCTATTTCTTCATCCTCTACCACTTGCCAAGTAGTATAGGGTGTTTTCTTCATAAGTTTCTTGACTTGGTGAAGTTGGAGCTTGATCTTGTGTTGCCTCGACGTAGATCATCTTCGGCATCGAAGTCGACGACCTAGCCCGATCATTTCTTCGATGAAACCACTGCGAGAGTCCGGGATCCGATGGGTACAGCGGAGGGACTTCATCACGGAGCTATGGAAGTGGAGGACCGGATCTACAAAGGTTGTATTTCCGTTCACTTATTAGTAAAGCAGTTTACTAGTTCTAGTTTTCGCCTAATCTCTAATTAACGATCCGTATTAGGGTTTGCAGGCACCGGAAATTTTTGAAATTGGCATGGTTGATACCTTGTGAGACCTCATTAGAGTGACTAGGAACCCTACACCTTGCATATGAGCGCTCACGTGTTTAACATGTGAGGCCAATTTGGCCTTTAGTTGTTTGACTGCAGCGCTTATATGCTTTGCATGTGGGCGCTCACGTGTTTAATACGTGAGGCTTATTTAGCCTATCAATTGTTTGATAGCAGCGCCTATATGCAAAGCATATAGGCGCTCACGTGTTTAACACGTGAGGCTCATTTAGCCTATTAGTTGTTTGATTGCAGCGCTTATATACTTTGCTTATAGGTTCTCACGTGTTTAACATGTGAGGCTCATTTAGCACATTAGTTTTTTGATTACAGCGCCTATATGCTTTGCATATATGCGCTCACGTGTTTAACACGTGAGGCTTGAGTTGTGGGGAATTTTCTCCCCTTTTCCTTTCTTTTTTTTATGAGGGAACAGGATTCTCCTCAGGCAAATTCCTAGGATTCATCATACGTCACCGGGGTATTGAAATCGATCTCTCAAAGATCAAGGTCAATATGGAAATGCCCAGGGCAAGGACTCTCAAACAACTGCGGTCTCTCCAAGGAAAACTCGCATATATCCGGCGGTTCATAGCTAACTTTTCCGAAAAATGTCTTCCCTACAGTCATTTGATGAAGAAGGGGACCCCGTTCGTTTAGAATCAAAAGTGCAAAAATGCACTAGACGAAATCAAGAAATACCTGCCAAATCCGTCGGTATTGACCGCTTCGGTTAAAGGAAAACCCCTTATCCTATATACAACAGCCCTTGAGGGTTCTCTACGCGCGTTATGGGCACAAGAGAATGCTCAGGGAAAGGAGAAAGCCCTGTATTATTTGAGTCGAGTTCTCTTGGGAGCAGAAAACAACTATTCCCCCATCGAAAAGCATTGCCTGGCACCGATCTTCGCGATAACGAAGCTCAGACATTATGCCTTGGCACATGAGGTTCATCTCATATCAAAGGTGGATCCTCTCAAATATCTGATATCAAGGGCCATACTAACAGGAAGGCTTGCCAAATGGGCTCTCCTCCTGATGGAGTTCTCAATGATGTATCGGCCCCTTACCGCAGTAAAAGGTCAGGTCATAGCCGACTTTCTTGTGAAGCATCCGATACCAGCCGACTCCCCGTTAAATTGCGAATTGCGAGACGAACATGCGTTCGACACAATCGAAGAAGAGAAACAAGAAAATGATTCTCAATGGGAACTCTACTTCGATGGAGCATCTTCCATGAAGCAACGAAAGCGAATCACCCCTATAATCAAAGCCGGGGTAGGCCATATCTTCGTGACTCTGCAAGGAGGAATATTGTGTTATGTCCTCTCCTTAACAGAGCCAAGGATTAATAATGAAACTGAATATGAAGCTTTGATAGCAGGTCTCGAGATCGCTATTGACATGGGAATCAAATACCTCCTCATATATGGAGACTCCCAGCTGATCGTCAGCCAAGTAAATGGCGACTATCAGACATACAAGCCAGAGCTGATAAAGTATGGCGAAAGAGTGCAGCAACTGCTGACACAAATCCCTTCCTACATCCTGGAGAGTATACCACATGCAGAAAACAGCAAGGCGGACACGTTGGCCAAATTGGCTAAGGAACTGGCCGATGAAGACCTCGCTGACATAAAGATCATTATGCAAAGCCGCAGAATTCTCGCACCAATGGATATATCTTCGGGAGATCTAATAGAGCCATCCGAAGGAAAAGAAATGACCGAACAAGTAGCCCTTCAAATAGAGGACGAAGAAAGAGTCAAGAATTGGAGAGAAGTCTTCATAGACTATTTCAAATCTCAACGAACACCCAAAAATGCGTCGTCTAGATATCAACTAATGAAATGAACTTTGTCTTTCGCCTTCGTGAAAGATACTCTATATAAGAGATCGTTCGACTGTCTGTGGCTAAGATACCTGGGACCGGAGGAAGCAAAGAAAGTCGTCCAAGAAACTCACGACGAACTCTGCGGTTCTCATCAAGCCAGGCCAAAGATGAAGCTGAAAATAAAAAGAGTGGATTACTATTGACCCACAATGATTCAGGTCTGCCTTGAATATGCGAAGCAGTGTCACTCATGCCAAATTCATGGGAACTTCATCCACCAATATCCAAATCCGCTACACCCAACAGTAGCTACCTGGCCATTCAAAATGTGGGGAACCGATATAATTGGCCCCATTGAACCAGCATTGTTCAAAGGGCGTCGTTTTATATTGGCAATGACCGACTATTTTTCTAAGTGGATAGAAGCAGTACCACTAAGGGAGGTAAAGATGGAGAATATCCTTCATTTCTTCTGAAACCATGTCATCTATCGGTTCAGCACTCCGCGATGAATTATCTTGGATAATAGGCCCACTTATAGAAGTCATAAAATTTGTAACACCCGAGTTCATTTATACCAATTCCAGTTTTCGTATTTACTTATTCATGGTTTATTCTTGATTTATCGTGTTTGGCTCGACTAGTAGTTACTTGGTACATTGCATTCGACCCGACCCGCTTACTTGAACTTGTTTGATTTATATTTATAGTTTACCCTGACTCGTTGCTTAGACACGTGCATCTGGTATAAACTGCATATCGGCATTTCTTCTGGCATCGCATGTTTTAACATATAAATTTTGGCCACTGTAAATATTTATTAAAATACATGACTTGGCTTGTTTGATACCCCTAACCCTGTGGTAGCGTCCTTGCATCGTGTTCTCGCCCCGTTCAGTGAAACGGACGCATTTGGACAGCTACGCGCACGTACGTGCGTCCGTACTTGGGGGTATGCTTTTCTATTACAAAATCCTTCATTTTAATTTTTGGAGTTTGCCAATAATTTTCATATTTCAAATTCAAAATTTTGGACCCGACCCGGGCGCAATTCTGAAATATTTTGTATGCCGCCAAATACTATATATTTTTAAAATCTTTCAAAAATCGGCTGAAAATATTAACAGCCTATTATATTCTCTAAACCAACGAGATTACTTTTATAATCCCAGTAAATCTTTTGGCCAGATTATATTTTTTACCCAATGAATCTTTTTTTATTTTCCCTAACAATTCCCCTCACCCAATCAAAACCCACCAATACTTTCTCTCTCTTGTTCCCAGCCTAGGAAATGATTTTCTAAGCTATTTGAAAATCATTTCATATTCTCCTCCTAATCTTTCCCAGCCAATAGCCTTTCTCCTTTAGTGCCGGGCCCCACTCCTTTCTCTCCTTCTCTCTTCTCTTTTCTTTCTCTTTTCTTTCTCTCTCTCTCTCTCCCCCCCTTCTCTTTCTCTCTCCCCACAACGAGCCAATTTTCTTTCTCCTCCTGCGTTTCTCTCTCCTATCGCGGCTCCTGTTCACGAGATCCGCTCACCGTTCTCCCCCTATGGTCACCTCTCTCCTTCGTCCCCATCTTATTCTTCCTTGTTAACCCAGCGTCCACGAGCGTAACCCCAGCCTCGTCGCCGTCGCTCGCCCCTCGCCGCCGCCATCTCGATCTCCCCTCGACCTCGTTTCCACCGCAGGTGCCTCGTCTTCACCGTCGCCTACTCCTCCTTCACCCTTCAACCAGGAACCCACCGAGACCCTCACCAATGACAGCCTTCATCGACCACCTTCCCTTCCTCCACTCATCTCTATCTTCCCTATTCCCTGCTCTCCTCCTCTACAAAACCCTCGACCCCGACATCCAGCCCAACTCCGCCTGCACCAAAAACCTATACATCCGAGAACCCACTGCGGCTACCTCCTCGGTCGCCGTCGCCCCTCATCGCAGATCGTCTCGTCGGCCTACCCTCGACGCCACCATCCATCAAAACCGACCACCACTTCTCAAGATCAAGAATCTCATCCAAGACACCACCTTGCCTTCTCGTGATCACCTCCTTCCCAAGACCACCCTCACTTCACCGCCGGCGATCCCTCCGCCTCGTCGTCACCACCACTTCCTCCTCTCCTCTCCCCTTCTCCCTCCTACACCAGGGTCCTTGCACCAGCCAGCACCAAACCCTAACCTAACCTTAACTTCTTTAAACCAACTCTAGTCTCGCCGGAAACCCCAATATCGACGACGTCACCATATCTGTTCCACCCTCGGCCTTCAACCCTCGAACAAAACACCAAACATAGAACACAAACTTCTTCTTCTTCCTTCTCTCTCTTCTTCTTCTTCTTCTTTGCTTCACTCTTCTTCTTGATCCGGTTTTCCCCGGCCATCATCGGAGCCGTGCCCGTCGCTGTTGATCCGGGTGACCCTGAGGACGTTCCCAGACAGAGTGATCATGTTCTTGCCATACCTGGTTCTGTTCTGTACTCGCGAGGACATATCGCGACATTTTTCCCCGATATCCGACGTGGCACGTACCGCTTTGGTATCCGTTCAGGCAAGTTAATCTTTGCTACATGCTATTTAAGTCATTATATACCTATTCTAATATATATCATACCTGTAGTTTAAATATAGCACCCCATGCATCATTTTTTAACATTTCGACGTTCCGTTTGCATCTGTTCATATTATTTCAGATCTAGAACTTGAAACCTAACTATTGCATTTAGTTTACTAAGCCTACGTAATCACATTTATATGTTAGATCACATAATCACAATTGTTTTATAGCCATATTACCCTTTTGTAGTTTTACCCTATCATACGACCGTTTGCATACATTTAGCCTTATTCACATTCAATTGCGCCTATAAATTGTTTTAATACATATTAATATGATTTTAACATCCACATGTGTAACACTGCATTCCTGAAATGTTAAAACTATTCCTTAAACCAAACTGATGACCGTACAACTAAGTAGTTTAAATCTGCACCTGTTGCTATCATGTTACTGTGCCTGTTTATTGTTCTGATAGTACCATGCTTGTTTATTCATGACCATGATTACGCTAGTCGATTATGAGCATCCACATGTAATCTTGTACACCCTGACGTGACTTGCTACACATATTACTTGACTTGACATGGTACCGTACACTCTTTACATGACATGACATCTAAATACACTACTCGACTTGACCTGATGTACCATGGATTTACCTGTTACCTGATCTTGTGTATAATGCCAACAAACCTGACATGTAGTCCTTACGGACCATTCCTGTTGTCTACCCAGACAAACCTGCACCTACCTGATCCTGTGTTGGCATTAGTTCTTGATTACGGAATACCTGACTTGACACATATAACTTGGGGGTATGGGGAAATCAATGATGAAATCCTGACTTGTAACTCGACAGTTGCTTGCTTTTACTGATCAGTTTTTGAGGATAGGCCCGCCTCGTGACGATGCTGCTGACATCGTTGGTCTGTATCCTTTTCCTTTTAGTGCCTAGCAGCACGTCTCGGTTTCAGCCCGAGAGTCTTAGACCGTGGTCCCGGGCATCCACGGGATACTATTGAGTTACATCGATGATTCATCAAATTAATTTCCAAAGACTTGAGAGTAGATAACCAACAGACCAGGTTAGGTTACTCACTGCACATTACTTTCACTGCCCCGACTTATATTGTTGTACATCTGCTTTACCATTTGTTATTATACTTGCATGTCTTGCTACCCTGTTTACATATTATTGCTTGATGTTATGACGCGTTGACGTCTTGGTTTTGCATGGCCCAAATTCTTCTATCTTGTTGCAGACTGGGCAGGAGTATTGCCGCTGTTAGACTGAGCGGTGAAGTTCTTATCGGTATGTAGTCTTACTTTCCAGGTTTCATTATTGTATCTTTTGCTTCCGCATATCATTACTTCTTGACTCTTTCATTCTGGCTCATGGACATGTACTAGATAGTTTAGTTTACTTTCCTATTCTTGATATCTCTACAGCCGTAATGTGACTGTGAAGGGATTTTCCTATCCACAGGTAGCATGGTTGGCTATGTTACGTGCTCAGCTTAACGTACTCTGAGAAGCGGGACGTGACTTGGTTCTTTTGGTATCAGAGCCATAGGATATAGGTTAATTGGGTTTGATTCTTTTGTAGTTGGGTATTGGACCCAATACACGAATCAGAATACTCGTTATTAGGAACATGTCCTGCCACCTTGTTATTGTGATTCTTGAATCCTATCCTTCTTTACCCTTCGTCTTGAAGTTATGCAAACCACTTTGCATCTTGACTTGAAACCCTTTTGGTTTTCTATTGTTCTCCATGTTCTTTGATTCTAATACTAGAATTTGGGCGACTTGAGTGGAGTTATGTAATTGTACCCATGAACTGCAGCATGGTTACAATGCGGTACTCTATTTAAGTAACTTGGAGTTCTGGTCTTGATTCACTTCCTTGTTCCATGATCGTTGTACTACCTTGTTTTTCTCGGTTTCATTGCTTACCAGTTATTATTTTATCGCCAGCTTAAATCATGTTTACCGTGCTTAATCCTCTTCAGTATCTTGACTTCGGATGAAGTCATCTCGGTATCTTACTTGTTCTTGTTTTTCCCCGCATTAGGATTATTCAATCCTGGTGCATCCCTTGGTTGTTGTCGTCTTGGGAATGGATTTTCGCGGCACTTTCCACGCTTATATTGATGGTAAGGAAAGGAAAGTGAATCTCCAGATTCCCGGACATCCGGAAGTTGTTTTGCTGGAGGAAGCAGTTCTGTCGGGCCAGTCGAGTTAGGGCTAGGCCGACAAACAAGGTTCTTTCATCAATGGCAGTGGATAAGGAAGAAGCACCGGCTATATTTGAGAGTTTCATGGACGTGTTTGAAGACATATCAGGTTTACCGCCGAAGCGAGACGTGGAGTTCGCAATTGAACTTGTTCCTAGTGCAGCGCTAATCTCAAGGGCGTATTACCCGATGGCACCAGTGGAGTTGGAAGAAGTCAGGAAGCAGGTTGCTGAATTACTTGAGAAGGGTTGGTTTCGCCGCAGCAACTTAACTTGGAAAGCTCCAGTTCTTCTAGTAAAGAGGAAAGATGGCACAGGGAAGACGTGCGTTGATTATCGAGAATTAAACCGGGTGACGATTATGAACAAGTACCCGAACTCTCGCATTGGTGAAGTGTTTGAGCAGCTTAGTGGCGCGAGGGTATTCTCGAAGCTGGATTTGCGGTTCGGATATCATCAGGTCCGAGTTAAATCAGAAGATATTTGCAAGACCGTGTTCCGAACTCAGTATGGACATTACGAGTATTAGTGATGCCCTTCGGAGTAACGAATATACTAGCAATATTTATGGACTTGATGAACTGAATCTTTTCACCATTCTTGGACCAGTTTTTAGTAGTGGTCATTGAAGATATTCTAGTCTACTCGAGGGGTATTGTAGGACTTGCGGCATACTTGAAGATCGCACTGCAGACATTGATGCAAGACAGATTGTATGCAGAGATGAGCAAGTGCGAGTTTGGCTTGAAGAAGTAAAGTTTTGGGGCATATCGTAGCAGGAGATGGAATCGCCGTTTACCCAGGGAAGATTGCAGCAGTTTAAGACTGGCCGATTCCGAAGAACGTTGTAAAGATCAGAAGTTTCTTGGACTTGCTGGATACTATAGAAGGTTCGTGGAGAAATTTTGCTCGCTTGGCTGAGCTTCTGACCAAGCTTACGCACAAGAAAGTACCATTTGTGTGGACAAATAAGTGTGCGTTAGCTCTTGAGGCATTGGAGCAAAGATTGATATCCGCTCTTGTTTTAACCGGGCCAGACAGTTCCAGAGGATTGATGTTTCGCAGCAACGCATCTGGGAAAGGATTGGGATGTGTATTGATACAGCATGCGAAGGTTGTAGTTTACGCGTTGAGACAGTTGAAGACCCATGAGAAGAATTACTCAACTCATGACTTGGAGCTTGCGGTTGGGATTTTCGCTTTGAAGATTTGGAGACACTACTTATTGGGCGAAAAGGGTCGAAATATTCACCGACCATAAAAGCCTAAAGTACGTGTTCGCTCAGAAGGAGCTAGTTCTGAGACAGCGAAGATGGTTGAAGCTGACGGCTGACTACGATTTCGATCTTAAGTACCATCCGGGAAAAGTTAGTATTGTACCGGATGCTCAG
Source organism: Agapanthus africanus (assembly GCA_030015575.1). NCBI lineage: Eukaryota > Viridiplantae > Streptophyta > Magnoliopsida > Asparagales > Amaryllidaceae > Agapanthus > Agapanthus africanus. The sequence goes on from JASDDO010000028.1 coordinate 114,684,303, forward strand.
TCGGTTACCAGCAATTCAGATGTTGACTGCACGGAAGGAATTTATCGAAGACGTTCGAAGATTCGATTTGGAGGTTGTGCTACCGCATTCGTCAGGACAGTTAACGCCGCTGCAAGTACAGTCGTTGTTGATTGAAAATATTAAAGCAGAGCAGCTACAGGACCCTAGATTGCAAAAGTTCCGTGGACAGGTGGAGGCTAGACTTCGAACAGATTTACTGATCCATGATGATGGTTCGTTGAGTTATGGTAGTCGTTTGTACCAAGGGAAATATTCGCGAGGAACTTATGAAGGTGGCATGCAGTTCAGCACATTCCGTGCATCCAGGAGGCACGAAGTTGTACCGAGATTTACGGCAGCATTTCTGGTGGGAAGACATGAAACGGGAGATTGCTTGCTTTGTAGCAAAGTGCTTGGTGTCAGCAAATTAAGGCTGAATATCAAAGAGTTGCTGGTTTATTGCAACCACTTCCGATTCCTCAGTGGAAGTGGGAACATATAACCATGGATTTCGTAACAGATCTACCGCGGAGTCCAAAAGGCAACAATGCAGTTGGGAGATTGATGATCGTTTGGCCAAGGCAACTCATTTCATTCCTTTTCGGGTTGGTCAATCAGCAGAAACTTTGGTAGAACGGTACATTCAGGAGATTGTAAGATTGCACGGAGTACCGGCGAGCATCGTGTCCGACCGAGACACTCGTTTCTTATCACACTTTTGGAGGAACATACAGGAAAGTTTGGGGACTAGTTTGAAGTTTGTACAGCTTATCATCCTCAGACAGATGGCCAGTCGGAAAACGATCCAAACTCTTGAAGACATGTTGAGAGCTTGCGTGTTGGACTTCAAGGGTTCATGGGAGGATCATCTATACTTGGTGGAGTTTTCTTACAACAGCAGTTTTCGGGCGACTATTCAAATGGCTCCATTCGAAGTTTTGTATGGTCGCAAGTGTTGTTCACCTGTTTTTTGGGACGATGTCGGTGAACGAAGATTGTTAGGGGCCAGATTTGGTTGTGCGAACAGTGGAGAAGGTTAGCACTATCCGGAATCATATGAAGGCAGCACAAGACCGACAGAAGAGTTGGGCTGATACATCGAGAAGACCTCTGGAGTTTGCGGTTGGTGTTTTGGTGTTGTGGAGACATCACCAACTAGAGGAGTTATCCATTTCGGAAGTCGAGGAAAGTGCAGTCCTCGATTCGTTGGACCTTTCGAGATCTTGGAATGTATTGGAAGAGTGGCTTATCGTTTGGCGTTACCGCAATCCCTGGTGAATGTTCATGACGTGTGTTACATACCTCAACTCCGTAGGTATGGTCGAGATGAAACACAGGTGTTGGATCATTCGGAGCAGACTACGAGAAGATTTAACCTTTGAGGAGCGACCGATGTCAATTGTGGATCGAAGAAAAAAAGGGCTCTTAAGAACAAGGTTATCTCTCTTATACTTGTTTCTTGGGGAAAATCGCTCGCGTGGAGAGTCAACTTGGGAACGAGAAGATGAAATCCGGTAGAAGTTTCCACATCTATTCTTGAAATTCTTGTTTGTTCATCCTATCTTGTTCTTGGAATTTCGAGGACGAAATTCTTTTGTAGTTGGGTATATTGTAACACCCAAGTTCATTTATACCAATTCCAGTTTTCGTATTTACTTATCCATGGTTTATTCTTGATTTATCGTGTTTGGGTCGAATGGTAGTTACTTGGTACATTGCATTCGACCCGACCCACTTACTTGAACTTGTTTGATTTATATTTATAATTTACCCTGACTCGTTGCTTAGACACGTGCATCTGGTATAAACTGCATATCGGCCTTTCTTCTGGCATCGCATGTTTTAACATATAACTTTTGGTCACTGTAAATATTTATTAAAATACATGACTTGGCTTGTTTGATACCCCTAACTCTGTGGTAGCGTCCTTGCATCGTGTTCTCGTCCCGTTCAGTGAAACGGACGCGTTTGGACAGCTACGCGCACGTACGTGCGTCCGTAGTTGAGGGTATGCTTTTCTATTACAAAATCCTTAATTTTAATTTTTGGAGTTTGCCAATAATTTTCATATTTCAAATTCAAAATTTTGGACCCGACCCGGGCGCAATTCTGAAATATTTTGTATCCCGCCAAATACTATTTATTTTTAAAATCTTTTAAAAATCGGCTGAAAATATTAGCAGCCTATTATATTCTCTAAACCAACGAGATTACTTTTATAATCCCAGTAAATCTTTTGGCCAGATTATATTTTTTACCCAATGAATCTTTTTTTATTTTCCCTAACAGTTCCCCTCACCCAATCAAAACCCACCAATTCTTTCTCTCTCTTGTTCCCAGCCTAGGAAATGATTTTCTAAGCTATTGGAAAATCATTTCATATTCTCCTCCTAATCTTGCCCAGCCAATAGCCTTTCTCTTTTAGTGCCGGGCCCCACTCCTTTCTCTCCCTCTCTCTTCTCTTTTCTTTCTCTTTTCTTTCTCTCTCTCTCTCTCTCTCTCTCTCCCCCTCTCTCTTTCTCTCTCCCTACAACGAGCCAATTTTCTTTCTCCTCCTGCGTTTCTCTCTCCTATCGCGGCTCCTGTTCACGAGATCCGCTCACCGTTCTCCCCCTATGGTCACCTCTCTCCTTCGTCCCCATCTTCTTCTTCCTTGTTAACCCAACGCCCACGAGCGTAACCCCAGCCTCGTCGCCGTCGCTCGCCCCTCGCCGCCGCCATCTCGATCTCCCCTCGACCTCGTTTCCACCGTAGGTGCCTCGTCTTCACCGTCGCCTACTCCTCCTTCACCCTTCAACCAGGAACCCACCGAGACCCTCACCAGTGACAGCCTTCATCGACCACCTTCCCTTCCTCCACTCATCTCTATCTTCCCTATTCCCTACTCTCCTCCTCTACAAAACCCTCGACCCCGACATCCAACCCAACTCCGCCTGCACCAAAAACCTACACATCCGAGAACCCACTGCGGCCACCTCCTCGGTCGCCGTCGCCCCTCATTACCGATCATCTCGTCGGCCTACCCTCGACGCTACCATCCATCAAAACCGACCACCACTTCTCAAGATCAAGAAGCTCATCCAAGACACCACCTTGCCTTCTCGCGATCACCTCCTTCCCGAGACCACCCTCACTTCACCGCCGGCGATCCCTCTGCCTCGTCATCACCACCACTTCCTCCTCTTCTCTCCCCTTCTCCCTCCTACACCAGGGTCCTTGCACCAGCCAGCACCAAACCCTAACCTAACCTTAACTTCTTTAAACCAACCCTAGTCTCGCCGGAAACCCCAATATCGACGACGTCACCATATCTGTTCTACCCTCGGCCTTCAACCCTCGAGCAGAACACCAAATATAGAACACAAACTTCTTCTTCCTTCTCTCTCTTCTTCTTCTTCTTTGCTTCACTATTCTTCTTGATCCGGTTTTCCCCGGCCATCACCGGAGCCGTGCCCGTCGCTGTTGATCCGAGTGAACCTGAGGACGTTCCCAGATAGAGTGATCATGTTCTTGCCATACCTGGTTCCGTTCTGTACTCGCGGGGACATATCACGACATTTTTCCCCGATATCCGACGTGGCACGTACCGCTTTGGTATCCGTTCAGGCAAGTTAATCTTGCTACATGCTATTTAAGTCATTATATACCTATTCTAATATATATCATACCTGTAGTTTAAATATAGCACCCCATGCATCATTTTATAACATTTCGACGTTCCGTTTGCATTTGTTCATATTATTTCAGATCTAGAACTTGAAACCTAACTATTGCATTTAGTTTACTAAGCCTACGTAATCACATTTATATATTAGATCGCATAATCATAATTGTTTTATAACCATATTACCCTTTTGTAGTTTTACCCTATCATACAACCGTTTGCATACATTTAGCCTTATTCACATTCAATTGCACCTATAGATTGTTTTAATACATATTAATATGATTTTAACATCCACATGTGTAACACTGCATTCCTGAAATGTTAAAACTATTCCTTAAACCAAACTGATGACCGTACAACTAAGTAGTTTAAATCTGCACCTGTTGCTATCATGTTACTGTGCCTGTTTATTGTTCTTATAGTACCATGCTTGTTTATTCATGACCATGATTACGCTAGTCGATTATGAGCATTCACATGTTATCTTGTACACCCTGACGTGACTTGCTACACATATTACTTGACCTGACATGGTACCGTACACTCTTTACATGACATGACATCTAAATACACTACTCGACTTGACCTGATGTACCATGGCTTTACCTGTTACCTGATCTTGTGTCTAATGCCAACAAACCTGACATGTAGTCCTTACGGACCGTTCCTGTTGTCTACCCAGACAAACCTGCACCTACCTGATCCTGTGTTGGCATTAGTTCTTGATTACGGAATACCTGACTTGACACATATAACTTGGGGGTATGGGGAAATCAATGATGAAATCCTGACTTGCAACTCGACAGTTGCTTGCTTTTACTGATCAGTTTTTGAGGCTAGGCCCGCCTCGTGACGATGCTGCTGACATCGTTGGTCTGTATCCTTTTCCTTTTAGTGCCTAGCGGCACGTCTCGGTTTCAGCCCGAGAGTCTTAGACCGTGGTCCCCGGCATGCACGGGATACTATTGAGTTACATCGATGATTCATCAAATTGATTTCAAAGACTTGAGAGTAGATAACCAACAGACCAGTTTAGGTTACTCACTGCACACTACTTTCACTGCCCCGACTTATATTGCTGTATATCTGCTTTACCATTTGTTATTATACTTGCATGTCTTGCTACCCTGTTTACATATTATTGCTTGATTCTATGACGCGCTGACGTCTGGGTTTTGCATGGCCCAAATTCTTTTATCTTGTTGCAGACTGGGCAGGAGTATTGCCGCTGTTAGACTGAGCGGTGAAGTTCCTGTCGGTATGTAGTCTTACTTTCCAGGTTTCATTATTGTATCTTTTGCTTCCGCATATCATTACTTCTTGACTCTTTCATTCTGGCTCATGGACATATACTAGATAGTTTAGTTTACTTTCCTGTCCTTGATATCTCTACAGCCGTAATGTGACTGTGGAGGGATTTTCCTATCCACAGGTAGCATGGTTGGCTATGTTACGTGCCCAGCTAAGCGTATTCTGGGAAGCGGGGCGTGACAAAATTATCCGCTTCACACAACAACATAAAATAGATTGGAAATACTCTTCAGTCTATAATACTCAGGCCAACGATCTAGCTGAAGGTTTCAACATGACCTTGATAAAGATTATAAAGAAAACAATGTCTAGAAACAAAAAGGACTGGCACGAAAGGCTGAATAAAGCTCTCTGGGCATACCGAACAACGTTCAAGACGACCACGAATACAATACCATAAGCGTTGGTGTTCGACACAGAAGCAGTGCTCCCCGTGGAAATAGAATTTCGTTCTCTATGAGTAGCGGTTCAATATGAGCTGACAGATGTAAAAAATGATTATCTTCGGCTTGAGGAGCTTGACGCCTTCGACGAAACTCGCCTTATAGCACAACAAAATCTGGAGGCTTATAAGGCAAGGATGACAAGGTCATACGAAAGACTGACCAGGCCGAGAACGTTCTGCCAAGGCGAACTCATGCTAGTCGTCAAAAGACCAATGATTCCCAATCGTGCAAAACAGGGGAAGTTCGAGCCGAACTATGAAGTCCCATACATCATAGACAAAGTCTATCAAGGTGAAGCCTATCTGCTCATGGATATATACGGCGAATGACCCTTCCGGCCAATAAACGGTCGATTCCTCAAATAATACTTCGCTTGAAGAGTCATGACTTAGGTCAATGATAGATGATGACGCTTGTGTCCGCTCGCTATCTTCTTCAGTCAGAACTCCGAGAGTAATATCCAAAAAAGCTCCGTCGCCTAAAAAACGGAGACAACGGACCGAGATGTCCCTAAACTAACAACGGACCGGGATGTCCCTAAACTAACAACGGACCGGGACATCCTCAAACTAATGTTGGACCGGAATGTCCCTAAACTAATATTCGTCCCCAAAATGGGAATGTTAGACCGAAAAATCCTTAAACTAAAAATTCGCCTCGAACATGGCAATAATGGACCGAAATGTCCCTAAACTAGCATATTGCCCCAAATACGGCGATATGCTCCCTTGAGATCTTTATTGCAATCGAAGTCCTAGCAGCAAAGGTTGCAACTCAAGTCCCACTAGCTGCACAGTTACTCCAGCAATCGAGCCACCCCCAAGTCCCACCGGCAAAGAGATGAACACCTGTGGTGAAACTACTCCGGGGAGTTCCATTGTCACAATATATATATATATAAAGGTAAGTCCACAAGCAAAATGGGCACAGATGAAAACCAGAAAGGGCGCCGTGAGTAAAAACAGCAGGACTGCCGGTGAGCTTCGCGAAAACCCGAAAGGGCGCTGTAACAACCCTAAACTTTCTGTACAAAATTTTTGTAAAGTACATAAATAAGTACCTTAGCCTGAGCACAACTTAAAAGTAATTCTTGTTTAAGAATAGCAAGAAAACACTTTTAGCCCATTGGTAAAGTCTTGCACTGCTGTGACGTAGCCCCTATGTTCAAATCCTCTCGGCCACATATTATTTTTCCTGATTTTTCTTTTAAACTTTTCGCAAGCCCAGAAGGTTACACATGCAATACACGTAAAAACGAAAAGTCTCAGAAATCAAACATGTGCACTGAGTTATATGAAACGATATTGACACATGGTCCCAATCCAAGCACCCCACCTCCACAAATGGCCGGTAAGATGAGCTCTGGGGCTGGCGCTGCCGGGCCCCCGTACCAAATGCCTCCAAAATTTTGTCCTAACACCCTTTGGCCTCCCCCCACTACTCCTCTTCTGTTTGTTTTTCCTGCACATTAACAGAGAATTAAAAATGAGCTTTTAATCCAATGTTTAATGCATTTTTAGTTCTCTAAACACTAATTCTATCCTATAAATAACACACCATACCCTAGCCCTCTCCATTCTGAAATCTATCATCAAAACTCTCAAAATTTTTCAAGTCAAATAAGGTGTACAAATGGAGTTAGCCTAAGGTCATCTCCCGGCGACGACTCGGGACAAATCCGGCGACACCGCGACTCCACGACACTTTCAAACCCTTCCCATACCTTCCCTCTCTCTTTTTATCCAGTAAGTACCTTCTTTTCTCCTCTCTTCTCTATTAAACAAGTTCTCTTTTCAAATGACGTCGGTAAGTGGAGTTAACCGACTTTTAAATTCTATTATCTTTAAATAACAATTTTTCTTAACTCGGATCCATATTATTAAACGTTGCTTATTAAACATTAACTAAAATTTAGAAACCAATTTCACCATAAAACTCCATGTAAAACCATGTTTATTACACTTTTACAGTTTAATACCACAAAGTTAACCTACGACATTATTTCATATTTTTGCTCATATTACCTTTAGAAAACTCACGAGATAATGACCTATGTCATCACAAAACTCATCATGACATAACACGATTGCCTCTTTACACTATTTTAGGATAAATACAATTTTACAACAGAATACCTTAAACTAATAAAACCGTGTTCTTTAAGATTGTTTTAAATTAAATTCCTTACAATTAAGTCTCTACAACCCATTTTAGGGAACCCGATTTGGATGGTGTGGATTATCGCACATCCTCGGTACTAGTAGAGTGAGATGCAGACCTTCTCACAGAGCATCCGATCTCGATGAAATTTTTATTACAATTTTTAAGAAAACGAGATTTCTATTTAATAAATAAATTTATTTTTCTATAAATATTTATAATATTATCGAATTATCTATTTTAAATACATATAACAAATTCCATGTTTTCTAAACAAAGGAATCATAAATTTCATGAATCTACCATCACAAATCCATACAATTCCAATTTACACTAAAATACCATATACTATTCAATCTAGATTTATAATCATTAGAATACTTCACTTTTAAAAATTATATCCAAGAAAACCTTAAATACGATAAATAAATGCTTGAGATTTACTTTAAAAGTTTATCAAAACTATTTTTCATAAAACCCCCTCAAGTTTATTAATTTACAATAAGGACCCTAGAAAATATAGGTTTAAGCGGGACCAATTCTCTTAAGCCTCAGAGAGCCGGAGAAAGTGGATGCTTGCCTATTTAAGGTAGAAAACTAAAATGGGGTTATCAATGGTAATTGGCTTGGAAAAAGTCACAAAACCTGCCGTCCATGTGCAGCAGTTACCGATAACTCCAAAACCTAATTCAGGAATTCAATTCTGTTTAAGCGTCTGACTCATACAGAGTCTCAGTCTAATCTAAATACAATTCCAATCTACATCCAATTCAAATATAACTCTAATACATCATGAATCCATATATACTGGAACTTGAACATGAATACCAGAATACTATCAAATATCAACATAACTTGAACTGACCGAACCATGGATTTACATTGACTTGAATACATAACTATCCGTTTACATCCTTATCCATTTACATGAACAACTGTGTAACAACTCCAATTTCAATGTACAAAAATTTTTTTAAAAGTTAATGTACAATTGGGATATTTGTAATCATGTGTATACTATAAGTATATGTTTTACTTTAGAACAGCAAGAAAGCACCTGTAACTTATTGGTAAAACCTTGCGCTGCTATGACGTAGCCCCTGTGTTCGAATCCCCAACTCATATTATCTTTTTTATTAAATTTTCTTTTAATCTTTTAGAAGCCCAAGTATTTACACGTGCACTACACGTAAACCGAAGAGACACAGAATAAACAAACACGTGCACTGGGATATACCAAGCAATAGGGACACGTGGAGACAATCCGAGCCTATTCCACCAGTTCAAGACCGGTGAGACCTCCATAAATACCGGCACCGCCGGTTTAACCCGACGGTAATGCCTTGAAAATTTCACCCTGGTGTTAGTTATATGTATGCCCTAGAGGCCATTACTGTACATACGATGTATATTGTAGTGGATGCTTGAACATATATAGGGAGGACTTTCTTGCTCGACATTATAGTACGCTATCTGGTTGCTCTTTATCTTAACATGTACTCTGATTGTCTCTATGTTATATGTTGATAAAGCCCTTAGGATGAGTACTTGACTACCAGGACTATGATGCAGATCATACTAGTGAGGACAGTGTAGTCGCCAAGTACATCCTTCAAATGTTCCTAGTCGTGGGAGTACCAAGACAGGGCATCGATACTCCAGACTAGACTAGCGTATGCGCTTCTTGACCCATATGATGGGCGATGGATGATCTCAATCCATTGGTGTTTGACATCAGAGAAGGTATACGGGTGCTCAGTGGAGACTGGGTACACTGGACGGACTCGCCGAGAACTCCCAGATGGTATTATACCTCACGTCAGATGGCAGTTCTCTGTTGACACTGGTACAGGCTAGTCTGTAGACCCGAGATCGTCATAGAGTCTTGTGTGATTCCCACTGTGCTTTGATTTCCATCATACCATGTCCAAGAGGGCATGCAAAAAAGTGGCTTTTTGGTACAGTCCCGAATCACATGGAGGCAATGAGCGATAGGAGGGGTTTCGTCTCTCCCGGTATAGGGAGTTGATGTTGCACTGTGTTCGATTGGCTATAACTGGAAATCCCTGGCCAGGGTTGCTGAGATTTACTGGTAAGTGTTATCAGTAGTTTCTCGAACTGTTATAGAGCTCATATCGACACGACTTATAAAGCTACTGGGGTCTGAGGTTTACCACCCCTAGGCGAGATATGCGACATATCAGACGAAGAGACCGGACTGTACGGGAGTGTTACTGATTGGATTCGCAGGAGAATGTACAGGCTTGCTTGTTGATCTTCTGATCGCTCAATACCTAGGTGGTTGCTACGTTTAGCTGACCGCTTGCAGCTTGTGGGTGTTTGATGTGATCATCACCTACTGCCGGCGTATTAACGATTCTTTAGAGTCATACACAGAGGTTTCTTGACTCAGGCAAAACGGAGTAGGAGCACATATATGATATGTGCGGGACCGAGAATAATACGTGTATGTGATACCGTATTGGATTCTCGCGATATGAGATATATGCGATATAGCCGGGTCATCGGATCAAGTGTTGATTCGATGAACTGATACAGATTATATTAGTCGGTTATTTGTGAAATAGCCGGATTATCGGATCAAGTGTTGATTCGATAATTTAATGTATAATTATATATTTGATATATTAAATTACGTTAACTGATATAGGCTCACTAAAAGATTCTTTTTCTCACTCGGGTAATACATTGATATATATGCGATATATGTTAATTGTATTATTTTATTTTGTTACAATAAATATTGTATATGTGATATATAATATTGTAACATGTTAGGGTTATTAATGCAACGTGATTAGTGGAGATTAAACATGATTAAGGTTTGATTTGGGTTAATTTTTCTAGAAGCTTCTAGGAGCTTTTGTTTTGTTTTTGCAAAGATATTTTGTAAAGATAGTTTTGTGGATATTTAGTTAACCCAACCCAACCCTTCACCATGGTTAAGTCTCTACATGGGTTAAGTTATCATACTTAACCCATGGTTGCATTTCTAACCTCACAACAATTCATTATTCATCACAAAAGAGTTAGCTTCTTCTTCTTCTTCCTTCTTGCTTGAAAAGCTTTCTAGCTTTTTGAGAGGAGATGAAAATGAGTGAGATTAAGAAAACAAATGAGAGCTAAAATCTTACTTCATCATCCTAATCTATCCTAGCCATTTTTATTAGGACGTTCACTTCATTAGCCAGTGAGAGCTTGAGTTAAAGTTTCTTCAAGGTAGATCATCTTAGTTATCGAAGATCAGAAGCAAGCTTGCCTCTTTCTTTTGTGGAGCCTCTCTAGAGTCCGGATTCTTGATGATCGCAGCAAAGGGACCTTAACACGGAGCTTATGAAGTGAAGGACCGGACTACAAAGGTTGTAATCCCAAACTCTTAGATATTAAAGTGTTTAAGATGCTATGTTTCTCCTAATCTCTAGTTTAAAGATCTTGGTTAGGGTTGTTCGGCACATCTAAATTTTAAATCGGGCATGGTTGATGTCTTATAGACCCTTGTAAGAGTGTCTAGTAACCCTACAGTGGTATCAGAGCCAAGCTAGAGCTTTAGGCAAAGTCTAGACGAAGTTTAAAGTCCGATCGAACCCCGAAACCCTGGTTTTTACCCCTCTCTGGAAATTTTCTAAAAATGTGATTTTTTCTGTATTAAAAATACTCAGAAAATTAAGCAGGGAATTATAAGGAATACTGTGAAAAACGAGCCATCAATTCACTTAAAGTGTCGCGGAACAGCGGCAAGACCAAGCCTTGCACGGCGGTTCCGCGGCGGAACAGTAGAATTAGGGTTTTGCATTTGCACAGTAAAATCCGTATGTTTTTCTTGATGCTTCTGGGAATTTTTAATTGTACTCAAATGATGAGTTCTCTGGAGATCTTTTGTATTAGTTGATTCGATCGGATAATTTAACTTCGTTTAAGTTTTTCCGGGTAATTTAGAACGTGTTAAAAAGTTCGAACGGATATCAATAACTCACTTTTTCCCCTACCGGAAAATTTCCAAGTGTTGGATTTTTCCGTAATTAAAAAACGTTCTAAGTCGTGCAGGTAACGCGGTGGACCCTCTAGAAGAACACAAACCTTAACTCGATTATGTGACCGTCTGAACCGCCTCTAAACCTTAGGGTTTGAGGAAGTACGGCGTTGCCACATGTGAGGCGTTGGTTTGACCCTTCTACAGCTGGACCATCGGTACTGTGGCATGTGATGGATACTTTTTGAACTCCGCTCAAGTGTTGAGCTATTTGGGAAATCTTGGGTGTTTGTTTATTCGATCGGAAAGTTTAACATTGTCTATTTATCTGGAATGTGATACAATATTTGGAATCCACATGTAGTTATGAGATAACTAATTTGAATGTTATAAATCTAGCAGTTTAGTCTCAGATGATCGGTTGCCATGGGATTTTGATGTGATCAAACGTCCGTCGCAATCACGTAGCGTACGCGGATACTCGCCGGGTAAACTTAATAGACAGCCACGCCCCATAGCCCCGACCAAGTGACTGTAGGAGAACCCCGTCGCCAAAAGCATCCATTTGGGTGCTCGCGGCAGCGGTGCTCCACCTTAGTGCACTTCGTCGACGGCATCCGGGGGTGTGGCCGTCTACTAAAGTTTGCGACAAGTATTCGATCAGGATGTCGGGATCTTGTTGAATTGCCCGACTTGATATTGAAAAGAGTTTTCGATAATGAGACTAAAATGCGGGGTTTATAATTGTTACGCATGTGATGTCTAAGGAATTCATTTGGTTAGGCATGAGATGTCTAAGGAGGTTGCGGATTCCAACTGTTGTAGTTGCTAGGTCCACGTTACCCACCCCGGATCTTTCGGGGAGGCGGAATAGGTAAAAATCAAAATTTTCCTCACTAGGTAACATGGACCATTCATGAAGGAACTTTGCTAAACAAAAACTAACAAAAAACCTACAAGTTCTAGCTACTATGTAGAATGGTTATACCTAGGTCTTGAACTCCTTCTCTACTTTTGGTGGTTCTCCTCCTTGCTTGCTCCTTGTAGTGGCTTGAACGGCTCCTCCTCCTCGTCTCCTCTTTGCCGTAGATGGATCCACCCGAGGGCCTCGAACTTGAGCTCCTATCTCAATCTAGAGATAACTAAGGTGCTTGGTTTGCTAAACCTAGAACCTTAGAATGAGTAGAGAGGAGTTATGGTGGTTTTGTCTCAAAAGTTCATGATTTCCAACTCATGAAACACTTGAACTTTGAGAGAGGAAGAGGGAGAGCTTTCTTTCTAAGAGAGAGAAAGAATATGATAGAATGAGCTTGACTTTTTACAACCATGCTCACAAAAGAAAGAATAATGATGATAATAATAATAATTAAGAATTGTGATGGTTAGTTTCAATGACCATTATCATTTCATGCATTTAATGCATTTTGTAAAGAACAACAAGTAAACAAAAGTCATAAAAATGAAATGATGATGGTCAACAAGTCCACAATGGTCAACCGGTCAACAAAGTCAACAAGTCAACAAAAGTCAAATGTTCAACTCAACCATGACACAATAATTCTTAATTAATATTACTAATCATATTTCTCATTCTCATTAGGGTTTAGAAAAAGTCAACGGTCAACAAGTCAACTAAAGTCAAATGGTCAACAACCCTAATGAGAACCCTCTGCCTCTGCCTCTGTCAACTGTGCATACACACCCACATCCGTGTTCCGAGGAACACGAATACACTGAGACAAAACCAATCCCAAAACAAATACTAGGATCTGGCTTAAACCAAAGCCCGCTAGTACTAACTGCCCGGACACCAAACGTGCACAAGTGCGCGGATGTGAATGAACCCCGTCGCAAAACTATGCGACCTCTACTCTGTTTTGCCCAAAGGCGAGTAACCCTCTGTGTGGGACTCTAAAGGCTCGACACTACGCTGGCATTGGGTTTAACTACAGGCCGCAAGCGGTACTAGCTGTACGTAATGGTCCCCAGGTAGATGCCGACAAGAAGACTGATGAGGTGAACCCATCCGAACTCCTACTGAGCCTGAATGTGACAATCTCCGTACAGTCCGGTCTGTTCGTCTGAGAGTATCGCATGGCGGGCCTAGGGGGCGGTAAATGTCAGTCCCCTAATAGCGGTTCAAGTCATGTCAGAGTGTAGCCCAAAACACCCTGAGAAACTACTGGTAACACTACCAGCAAATCTCACTTGCCCTGGCCAAGGACGACTATGTGTAATGGCTCTCCAAGACACAGCGCAATATCAACTCCCAATACCGGGAGAGACGAATCCTGTCTAACCGTCACGGCCTCCAAGTGCTTCGGGACTGCACCCAACTACTACCTGTTTGCACGACTCAGTAGAACCGTGGTAGGGTAGTAATCTAAAAACAGTGGGAACACACTCGAGGCGAAGTGACAGTGTCAAGTCAGCGGACTAAGCTGTACTCATATCACCTGGGAACTGTTAACTGACGATAGGTATAATACCAACCAACAGTTCCCGACGAGTCCTATCCAGTGTACTCGTAACCTAACAAGCACCTGCATACTATCTCCAGTACGACGTACTGATGGCTGTGGGACAGACCATCTCCCCTGCTGGGACGAGAAGCGTATGCACCAGTCTACTCTGGAGCATCGATGCCCTGTCTCGATAATCCTACGACTAGGGACCAAAATAAGGATGTGCTTATAGACTACCCAGCCCCACTAGTGTGATCGCCATCACAACGCCGGTAGTCAAGCAAAGATCCTAAGGGCTCCATCAATATGTTTTTAGCGATATGTTAAAAGAAACATATACACATATTAAGATAGAAACAAACCAAGTAGCATACTACTATATTGAGCAAGACTGTCGTAAACCCGTATATATATATATATATATATATATATATCCCAAGCCTCCAAAATGTATTATACAAACTACTACTATACAATAATGGCCTCTAGGGCATACATATTCAACAGTAGTTTTACACTTTCTTTTCTGTGACCGTAAGCGTAGTATGTGGTGTATCGCCAGTTTCGTTGCTATACATCAACGACAATCGGGATACGCCTGCTTGCTTACGTTGATGATATGAGATATTATGTGTTGCTGTGATATGTTATATTGGATCGTCGTGTTCTGAATAGCCGGGGTTTTTATGTGAGATGAGAGTTTTTCTTTTTCATTCATGTAAAATTCATTTGTATGTAATATTCTTTTATTGAGGCACTTCCGGGCTGAGGATATGTCACCATTGTATATTATTTACTTTTCCGCATTAGGTAGACCCAAGGCGGGGAGCACAAGTAACCGGGTTCTAGGGTACAGTAGGAGACCATCTTGAGGAGTCGAGACCGGGTCTCCTAACCCTAGAATTGGCAGTGTTGCTTGTCGCTCTAGTAGGGGTCTAGGGATGTGGGTTTGGCTATTCATTGCGACCGTGGAATCCGCGTTTTATACAGGCTCGTATTAAAACATGGACCTCCTAGTATATCCAATATTTCATATATTATCTTCTGCTGCAATGTTCTGTAATAAGATCATATTACTGCCTGAGACGAATGTTTATATTATATATATGAGATATATGTTATATTGCAGATTTCGTTTCAAATGTGATGCTTGTGAAGCATAATAAAATGGGACTTCATTAATGAGATTAATGAAATAAAAGAAACCTAAAGATGTTGTAGAAACTTGTTTAAAAACTGGTAGCTCTAGTTCTTGCTTTGCATAGCGGTGTTCCTTGTAGAACATCCAACACCTTATTCGATAAGGAAAGAGCCGAGATCCCTTCACCGGGAGTGACCTCTTTAGCGAAACTAGCAGATGCTACAAACACGGATTGTCTTTGGATTGCTTATATAATTTTTGCTTTGCATAGTGATATTTATGAAATATCCTGCACCTTATTCGATGAGGAAAGAGCCGGCGATCCCTTCACCGGGAGTGACCTCTTTAGCAAAACTAAAAGGCCTCAAAAACATTCCTTTTAAAAATCACTCGATTCTACAACGATATCAAGTTCATTACGCAAAAGATTTTCTTAAAAACCTGTCGTAACCCTCCGTCATTTTAGGAAGTAGAGTACTTAGTATTCGTGCTGTGTTTGTTGACCTTAGTTAAGGCACAGTGTACGGTAGCTAAGTGATGTCTTCCTATATAGCATATGATGCGATTAGTTAGGACAGTCATATGACTTTGTTGGCCTTAGTTAAAAGTCATGTAGGTGGGTCTATTTAATCAAGAAATGACGGGTAGAACTTAACTAGTGCTTATGATTTGTTGACCATAATTAAGGTCATAAGTCACTAGGGGTAAAATATTATTGGGAATTTCAAGTGATGAAATTTGCAATGAGATTGCATACCTTCTATGAGATAGTTGGATCCCGATACCCGCTGCGAGTAAGAGTTACTCCTGGGAGAGTTTTACACATTACAATTAGCCAATCAAGTAGGTGTCTAGAAAGGTGTCAACGGGGTTATGCCCCTGGGAAAACGAGGTTTACTTTAATTAGGTCCGTGCGAAAGCACGAGGAACCTCCCTCAAAGTACCGGCACTGGCCTGACTGAAACATTGGCGAACTTGTAGAGTGTAATTAATCCCGGCTAATCTTTCCTTTTAGGGTTTGAAAGAAGATTTGACTAAAACAGTGGGAGACATCCTAATTAGATAAATTGATAACCAATCTAATCTTGTAAAAGCACACGCTGAGTGTTTTCTTCTCTCTCTCTCCTGGTTGCAACTATGTCACACCTTAATCAAGATAATAATACGGATGTATTGACCGAACCCGCTTGTTATACTGCGCTAAGGAACGTTGGTCCCGCTCCAACTTATAATTGTTATAAGACAGAGCAGGAAATAGGGGAATATCAGAATTCCCGTGCCGCCCAAACGAAGAAAGTGCATGTTGATGCATCTTCTTCGGGTGTGTTCATTACACAGAACTGTTTCTCAATATCCTTTACGTCCTGGGTATTTGATACCGGATCAGGATCCCACATATGTAATTTGTTACATGAGCTACAGAGTGGTAGAGAACTGAGAACGGGTGATAAGTTTCATAAGATAGAAAACGGTGCAAGTCTTGCAGCCAAGTTTGTTGGTAGTTATCACCCTGTATTACCAAAATATATTGATTCTGAACGAATGTTATTAGATACCGAACCTGATATATAACATCATATCGGTCTCTTTATTAGTAAAGAAGGATATAATTTTGTATTGTTGGATAATATTTTGAACATTTTCTATATCAAGAGTTGATCGGTTCAGGCACATTATCTAAAAGCATAAACGTTCTAAATCAAACCACAGTTCTTAACGTACAGAACACACACAAGTGGAAGAGTTCAGAAATGAACGAATTCTTCTTGAGATATTGTAGACTAGGTCATATCAATGCGACCCGACTAGCTGAAATTACATAAAGATACATATTTAAATTAGTTTGGATTTACATCTTGTAAAACTTGCCAGTCATGTCACAAAGATAACATGACCACAGCTCCGTTTATTGGAAACAGAGAAAGAGTTAATGAACTCTTGGGATTGATACATGCTGATGTATGAAGGTCCCCTGTCTACACATGCCAGGACCGGTTCTTTGTACTTCATTACATTCACTGATGATCTCTCAAGATTCAGACATATGTTCCTATTGAAACACAAGTCCGAAACTTTTGAGATAATCACAGAATATAAGTTAGAAATAGAGAACCAAAAATGGGTATAAGTATTATGTCGTTTAATGAGATCAAGGAGGAGAATACTTGAGCACGAAATTCCTGAACTATTCTAAAGGAGAATGAGATTCTCTCTTAGCATTACTCCTCCGTATACACCACAGCACGTCGGTGTATCGGGGCAGAGCAATCACACCCTATGTGATATGGTGCGCTCTATGATGAGTACTACTGAGTTTCCTATTTCCTTTTGGGAGTTATGCACTTGTGAAGCTGCATACCTATTGAATAGGGTTCCAATCAAATCAGTTGCCTACCACTTCATATGTGACATGGAATGGGAAGAGACCATATCTTAAGTAAGTTAAGATTTGGGGTTGTCCGGCCTATGTCTAAAAGCAAAATCCGGATAAGCTCGAGGCAAAATCAGTTCTGTAGAAGTTTGTTGGATATCCTAAGCATTCGCAAGGGAATATTTTCTACCAAACCGAGGAACAAAAGATGTTTTGTTTCTCAGCATACCACCTTTGTGAAAGGGAATTTCTTGTGAAGAAATTATTGGTCATGAGGTAGAACTGGAAAGAGTTCCAGCTATACAAACTGCAGCTGATGATTTGGTAGAACCAAAGGATTCAATAGTTTCCAACGAACCTCAGCCTCTCCGCCGATCTAGTACGGTTCCTCACCCACCTGAGAGATACTTTGGTTTTCTCTATGACAGTGGGAGCGAGGATTGCATCATGAGATGATGACCCAACTAGTTTCAAGCTGGCCATCAGGAGTGGGACTCTGTAAGAATGGCTGGATGCTTAGCGATCTGAGATGGAATCCTTATACACCAACAAAGTATGGACTTTGGTTGCTTTATCTGAAGGGTTAAATCCCCATCAGGAGCAAGTATATCTTGAGAAGATTACTTGGTGTACATGGAAAAGTTGAGACTTTCAAATCTATGCTTAAAGTCCATCCAGATCCTACTTGCCACGGCTACATACCATGACTACGATATCTGGCGGTTGGGTGTCATGACTGCTATTCTAAATGATGTTTTAGAAGAAATCATCTGTAAGTACACATCCAGAGGGCTTCGTAGACAGTGGGAGCAGCGGAAAAGTGTGCAAGATGATTTATGCGATAGATCAAGCATCGCGGAGTTGGAACGTCTGTTTTGATGAAGTAGTCAAAGAGTTTGACTTTATCAAAATGGTAGATGAACCTTGTATATACAAAAAGGTAGTAGGGAGTATGGTGGTGATCCTCGTATTGTACGTGGATGACATACTCTTGATAGGGAAGGAGTTTCCTATGCTACGCTTGGTCAATCTCTGCTTATCACAAGGATTCTCCATATAAGATCAAAGTGATACTTCCTAAATCCTAAGTTTTATATCTATGAGATAGATCTAAATGGATGTTAGGATTCTCACTAGTAGTAGTGAGATGGTATCAATCGATCCTGGAGAGAATCACTGGAAAGGTTCCAGGGTGATAAGGACGACTGAATGTCAGTCGCAGGCATTGTCTTTACCCTCAGTGGAGGGACGGTATGTTGGAAGAGTTCCAAGCTAGATACCGTGACTTACTAGACGATTAAAGGCAAGATACATCGTTACCAAGGATGCTACCAAAGAGGAAGTCTGGATATATTTAAGTTCATGAGATGAACTTCATTCCTGCCATTGTGTGACAATGGAGTTGTGGCTTATGCCAAGGAACCCCCGTCCCATCAGAGATCCAGACATATTCTTAGGAAGTATCGCCTGATCATGGAGATGGTTGATCTCCAGGGAGATCGAGGTTAGGAGATTAGACACAGAGGACAACAGCGCGGATCCACTCACAAAGGCCTATTTCCCAGTAGAGACTTTTATGGGATGGTTGAGTATGAGATACTTCAACCACAGCTGATTGTTGGGTATGCCATACCACAACAGATGGCCCTAGTGCAAGTGGAAGATTGTTAGTTATATGTATGCCCTAGAGGCCATTACTGTACATACGATGTATATTGTAGTGGATGCTTGGACATATATAGGGAGGACTTTCTTGCTCGACATGATAGTACGCTATCTGGTTGCTCTTTATCTTAACATGTACTCTGATTGTCTCTATGTTACATGTTGATAAAGCCCTTAGGATGAGTACTTGACTACCAGGACTATGATGCAGATCATACTAGTGAGGACAGTGTAGTCTCCAAGTACATCCTTCAAATGTTCCTAGTCGTGGGAGTACCGAGACAGGGAATCGATACTCCAGAATAGACTAGTGTATACGCTTCTTGACCCATATGATGGGCGATGGATGATCTCATATCCATTAGCGTTTGACATCAGATAAGGTATACGGGTGCTCAGTGGAAACTGGGTACACTGGACGGACTCGCCGAGAAATCCCAGATGGTACTATACCTCACGTCAGATGGCAGTTCTCTGGTGACACTGGTACAGGTTAGTCTGTAGACCCGAGATCGTCATAGAGTCTTGTGTGATTCCCACTGTCCTTTGATTTCCATCATACCACGTCTAAGAGGGCATGCAAAAAGGTGGCTTTTGGGTACAGTCCCGAATCATATGGAGGCAATAAGCGATAGGAGGGGTATCGTCTCTCCCGGTATAGGGAGTTGATGTTGCGCTGTGTTCGATTGGCTATAACTGGAAATCCATGGCCAGGGTTACTGAGATTTACTGGTAAGTGTTATCAGTAGTTTCTTGAACTGTTATAGACCTCATATCGACACGACTTATCAAGCTACTGGGGTCTGACGTTTACCACCCCTAGGCGAGATATGCGACATATCAGACGAAGAGACAGGCCTGTACGGGAGTGTTACTGATTGGATTCGCAGAAGAATGTACAGGGTTGCTTGTTGATCTTCTGATCGCTCAATACCTGGGTGACTACTACGTTTAGCTGACCGCTTGCAGCTTGTGGGTGTTTGATGTGATCATCACCTACTGCCGGCGTATTGACGATTCTTTAGAGTCATACACAGAGGTTTCTTAACTCAGGAAAAACGGAGTAGGAGCACATATATGATATGTGCGGGACCGAGAACAATACGTGTATGTGATACTGTATTGGATTCTCGCGATATGAGATATCGGCCGGGTATATGTGATATAGCCGGGTCATCGGATCAAGTGTTGATTGGATGAACTGATACAAATTATATTAGTCGGTTAGTTGTGAAATAGCCGGATTATCGGATCAAGTGTTGATTCGATAATTTAATATATAATTATATATTTAATATATTAAATTACGTTAACTGATATAAGCTCACTAAAAGATTCTTTTTCTCACTCGGGTAATACATTGATATATATGCAATATATGTTAATTGTATTATTTTATTTTGTTACAATAAATATTGTATATATGATATATAATATTGTAACATATTAGGGTTATTAATGCAACGTGATTAGTGGAGATTAAACATGATTAAGGTTTGATTTAGGTTGATTTTTCTAGAAGCTTTTGTTTTGTTTTTGCAAAGATATTTTGTAAAGATATTTTTGTAGATATTTAGTTAACCCAACCCAACCCTTCACCATGGTTAAGTCTCTACATGGGTTAAGTTATCATACTTAACCCATGGTTGCATTTCTAATCTCACAACAATTCATTATTCATCACAAAAGAGTTAGCTTCTTCTTCTTCTTCCTTCTTGCTTGAAAAGCTTTCTAACTTTTTGAGAGGTGATGAAAATGAGTGGGATTAAGAAAACAAATGAGAGCTAAAATCCTACTTCATCATCCTAATCTATCCTAGCCATTTAGATTAGGGCGTTCACTTCACTAGTCAGTGAGAGCTTAAGTTAAAGTTTCTTCAAGGTAGATCATCTTAGTTATCGAAGATCGGAAGCAAGCTTGCATCTTTCTTTTGTGGTGCCTCTCTAGAGTCCTGATTCTTGATGATCGCAGCGAAGGGACCTCAACACGGAGCTTATGAAGTGAAAGACCGGACTACAAAGGTTGTAATCCCAAACTCTTAGATGTTAAAGTGTTTAACATGCTTTGTTTCGCCTAATCTCTAATTTAAAGATCTTAGTTAGGGTTGTTCGGCACGTCTAAATTTTAAATCGGGCATGGTTGATGCCTTATAGACCCTTGTGAGAGTGCCTAGTAACCCTACACCTGGCACCTCTTCGCCTACCCCACTATCCCCATATTGTTTGTTTACTCTGCATTCATCCAGAGAACAATAAAATGCCCCTTTAATCCTATTTTTAATGCAAATTTCAATGCATTCTTTTTCCCTCTAAACCCTAATTTTTTCTATAAATACCGCACTCCATTTCAATCATCCTCACTCAAAAATTCCCTGCCAAACCACTCAAGAATTCTCAAGTCCTCTTAGTGTGCAAGTGGAGTTAGCAAAAGGTGAAGTTCCGACAACGTTCCAAGGAGATTCCGGTGACGAAACGACGCCCCGAAACCTTTCTTAGTTTTTTATCTCCCTTCTCTTATTCAAAAGCCAGTAATTCCCCTCTCCCCCTCTATCTCTTATTATAAAAACTTTCATTTCTAAAACCCGACGGAAGCGGAGTTAATCCGACTTCCGATTCGGTTTTCTTTAAAAACTCTATTTTTCTTAAAAAAGAAAATACCGTACCCTCACATAATATTTAACAAACATTAACAAACACTTTAAACCAAGTTTCATCTCAAAATATTCTTTTATGCAATTTTTATTGTATTTTTACGGTAAAATACCACATACTTCATTTACGACATAAAACAACATAAAACTTGTATTACCTTTAGATAACTCACGAGATAATGACCTACCTCATCACAACACACATCTTTGACATAGCACGATGTAGTTTTAGGAATATATTCATGGGATAACACGACATTACAAATAAATACCATCAACTTGCAAAACCATTTCTTTAAAAAGTGTATTAATCAATTCCTTGTAATTACTCCTTTACAACCCATTTTGGGGAATCCCGATTGGGATGGTGCGAGTTATCTCACGTCCTCGGGCCTAGTAGAGCGAGATACAGACCTCCGAAAGGAGCATTCGATCTCAACGGAATTTTTAATGCATTTTTCTTTAGAAAATGAGATTTCTACAAGAGTAAGTAAAATTTATTTTTATTAAATATATAACTATTATCAAAATATCTATTTTAATTATATTATATAAATATTCCAAGTTTTCCAAATCAAAGGAATCACCATTACATGAAAATACCATCCAAATACAAAACAATTCCAATATTTCAATAAAATACCATATACTATGAAAATTAGGTTCTACTCACTAGAAATTTCACTTTTATAAAATTTACATCTATGAAAACCCTAAAGACGATAATTAAATGCCTTATGTATATTTTGAAAATTATATCAAACTATTTTTACATAAAACCCTCTCAAGTTATACTAAATTACAATAAAGACCCTAGTAAACATAGGTTTAAGCGGGACCAGTTCTCTTGAGCCTCGGGGAGCCGGAGAATATGGGTGCTTGCCTATTTAAGGTAGACAATCTAATAAACGGTGTTATCAACACGATAATTGTCTTGGAAAAAGACAAATCCTGCCGTCCATGTGCAGCAATTACCGATAATATCAAAACTAATTCAGGATTTCAAGTTCTTTTCAAAGTGTCTGACTCAGACTAAGTCTCAATCTAATCAATCTGACTTGAATGTGATTCAAATATAAACTACAATTCAACATGAATCCGTTTATTCAATCTTTATCAATCCGTATTGACTGAACCGAACCATGGATATACTCCATCTACATGACTCTTCATTTATATCCATTCTGTTTACTGATATCATAGTTTCGGCAAGTCATCCATCAATATAACAACCAATACAATCAATACAAAAGACATCGCGGGGTTTATAAGGGGTGGATTGGTACGGAAGGTGTTAGAAGTGGCACGAAACTGTAACCATAATACACCTAACCTGAATATCCATTGCCGTTGTACCGTGGCTGAACGGTTCCTTGTGCTCCGTATACCTTAGTCTCCGGAATAGTGGGACTCCTCTCGTATTCACTGGTATTTTCTGTATCAAGCTATAAATAACAGCGTTAACAATATAATCAAACATTATAGGTTATATGTTTTTTTCTGTCTATTCTATCTCTACTCACCTTTGGGACTTACCGAGCGATTGTTCGCTAACGACATTCCTTTTCTTCTTTGTTTGGAATGTTGTCAGGTATTTCGGATGCTTTAGAGACCGAGCCCAGCACTGAGGATTTGGAGCAGTTTTCTTTTGACCCGAACCTTTAGACACTTGTACATATTTATTTCATTTCAGTTATGTCATTGTTTAGGCATCGCTTTCCACTCATGTATTTATATTTCAGTTGTACTTGTAGAAGAATATTTAATAAATAAAGTTTTTGTTCATTTACATTCATGTCTCTTGTGTACTTTACTTTATATTGCTTAGATACATTTAGCGTGTTTAATTCTGAGTAAATACGTTGCGTGACCCGTCGCGTCAGGTTTTGTTGGCGGCCCATGCAGGTCAGCTCTGTATGGACATGCAGGTCAGCTCTGTATGAAGTCCTAAGCAATATAACACAAGAACCATTAACTAAAAACATTTTTTACGTATTCCTTGAATCATCCAATTTCATATATTTTGAATCTGTCCTAACCCAAATTTTTTATTCAAGGTTATGGATTTCCTAAATAACACTAGCACCAATTTCAACAACACTCCACCACTTCTACCGCTTACACCTACTGTCGCTGTTCCGATCAATGAGCAGACGGTACTGCTTGAGGCGATCCGCAGCCTCCTAGAAGGATAGTAGCAGCAGACTGCTATTTTGATGAACCGCCTAGAAGCGGAAGCCCCGGGGGTAAAGCAATTCCGGGCTTTGCACCCCAAGCAATTCTCAGGAAATGAGAGCCCTCTAGAAGGTGAGGAGTGGGCTCATAGTATTGAATATGATCTGGCAGCAGCACAAGTGCCAGAGATCGCTTGGGTTCAAGTTGCCAAGCTGCAGCTCACTGACAATGCACGGGTCTGGTGGAAGGCGGAAGAAAGCCGTCTTGACCAACCGATCGAATGGAGGACTTTTCGTGATATGTTCGACGCGAAATACTTCCCAGAGATTGCCCGATTCAATATGGAGCAGCAATTTATTCATCTACAGCAGGATTCGATGTAGACCATGTCAGTAGATGAATATGACGTTGAGTTCACCATGCTCAGTAGGTAAGATATGTCTTAATATTCGATTTCCTAATATCATATATTACACAGCTAACACAAGACCTTAACCGATTCGCGGCACATTTGATACCAACTGCTGAGATCAGATCCATACGGTTTCAGAAAGGGTTAGATTAGGAAATCCAAGCTGCCTTAGCAACAGGGGATTTCCCAACCCACGAATTGGCTCTGAAAGCTGCCCGCTGATATGAGGCAGTGGTGAAAATGAGGGGCAGACCTCAATCTGCCGGGATGAAGCGTCCTGCCACTCGGATGGCAGGAGGAGCCTCTTCAAGGCCACCATTTGTGCCCAGGATACCGGGAGTACCGAACAACCGGCCCAACCCAGCCTTTTGTACCTACTGCAGGAGAGATGGAAATTTGGTGAAAGACTGCCGGCGTGCAAATCGCCTTTGCTTAGTCTGTGGCTCAGCTACTCATGACATTGGGTCTTATCCTTGGAGACATAACCCAAATGCTGCACCCAGGCTAGCAATCACTTACCAGCAGTGCCCAGTCATCCAAGCACTTGCTCCACGACTCACACTACCTGCTCCACCTCCTCGTGGACCGATTGCACCTCCTCCTTGTCAGTTCCATCAAGATCAACGGAACATATCTCAAGGACCAAGGAACGAACAGAGGAATGCTCCTCCAGCAAGGAGGAATGTGCCGAGGCGACAGGCTTTCACAATGACTGTGGAAGAAGCCAAAGCCACCGGCCAAGTCATTACTTGTAACACTTCCCCTTCAAGCTTTATTTTCCATCTACACATACCCATATATTTTCCTTATACCTAAAACTATCCCACATAACTTAGGTACAATCTTAGTAGCCTCATTCCCTGCACTAGCACTCTTCGATACTGGAACATCTCATTGCTTTATGTCGCAACGGTTCGTCCGAACTCATGCGATTCCAGTCAAACCCTTCGTATCCAGCTGGAATGTCAGTTCAGGGAATGGCGTTCTAAAGGCAGTAATGGGATACGATCTGTGTCCAGTGGTCGTCTGCAGCAGAGAATTCTATGCTGACTTCAAGGTGCTGGACATACCGAATTTCAATGTCGTCTTGGGTATGGATTGGCTCAGAACATTCTATGCTACCGTTGACTATCGTCAAAGGAGGGAAGTATTCGAGATTCTAGAGCATCCGGTCTTCTATTTCAAAAGTGGAGACCGTACCCTGGAGCCAAGTACATACAAGGCGAAACCAAAGAAGGCAGTGATTGCAGCAATTCAAGCGGAGGAAGGATCAAAGCCAGAAATAGTTTGAGAGTTCGACGATGTGTTTCCTGAAGACATATCAGGTTTGCCTCCCGATCGAGCTCTTGAATTCAGCATTGATTTAGTACCTGGAGCACAACCGGTGATCAAAGCACCATATCGATTAAGTCCGGAAGGTTTGAAGGAAGTCCGAACTCAGTTGGACGAATTATTGGCGAAAGGATAGATTCGTCCCAGCACTTCAAGTTGGGAATCGCCGGTTCTGCTTGTAAAGAAGAAGGAAGGTTCATATCGAATGTGCATTGATTATAGAGGTCTGAATGATGTAACTATAAAGAACAAGTATCCACTCCCGCGCATCGACGATCTGTTCGATCAGCTAAGTGGATCTTGCGTTTTCTCTAAGTTAGATTTTCATTCGGGTTATCATCAAGTGAAGGTCAAAGAGTCGATATCCATAAAACGGCTTTCAGAACTCGCTATGGTCATTACGAATTTCTTGTGATGCCATTTGGAGTGACCAACGCACCAGCTATATTCATGAACCTAATGAATCAAGTTATCCGAGAGTATCTAGACAGGTTTGTTGTTTTCTTCATCGACGACATCCTGGTGTATTCTAAAATTCGGAAAGAACATGCCGAACACCTACGAATTGTCCTGGAAACTCTACGACGGCATCAACTCTATGCCCAGTACAGCAAATGCGAGTTTTGGGTAGATCAAGTCGGTTTTCTCGGACATATTGTATCAGGCGATGGAATCTCTGTAGATCCAGCTAAAATATCAGCAGTAAGCGAATGGCCAACACCGAAGTCAGTGAAGGACATTCGAAGTTTCTTGGGTCTAGCTGGATATTACAGAAGGTTCATTAAAGGATTTTTGAAGATTTCAACACCCCTGACCAAGCTCACACTTAAAGATAAAGAATTCGTGTGGTCAGAAGCATGCGAACAAGCTTTCGTAGAAATCAAGTCAAGATTGACACCAGCGCCTATTCTCGTTATACCGGACCAATCTGGAGGTTTTGTAGTGCATTGCGATGCATCCGGTAAGGGATTAGGATGTGTTCTACATCAGCACGATAAAGTTGTAACTTATGCTTCAAGATAGCTGAAGATTCATGAGCGCAATTATCCGACGCATGATTTGGAGTTGGCAGACGTAATCTTTACTCTTAAGATTTGGCGCCATTATCTTCTTGGTGAACTAGTGGACATATACACAGATCACAAAAGTCTGAAATATGTGTTTACTCAGAAAGAGTTGAATAAGCGGCAGAGAAGATGGTTAGAACTCATGGCGGACTTTGACATCAACCTGCAATATCACCCAGGGAAGGTGAACGTAGTACCTGATGCCCTTCATCGCCAACCATTATCATTGAATCTCACCGCACAGTGGAAGCTTTAACAAGACTTGCATCAAATGGAGATTGAAGTAGTCATGCCAGGTAACGCTTCAAGTTTGATGAACTTACAAGTTCAATCTACCATTGTCAATCAAATCAAAGCAACTCAAGCAAGTGATGCTAAGTTGCAAAAGATCAGAGAATAAGTGGAAAGTAGACTTCGAACAGACTTCATCATCCACAAAGACGGATCTTTGAGATACGGCAGTAGATTGTGTGTACCAAAAGGTTCTGTGCGAAAAGAGTTGATGAAAGAAGCTCACAGCTCTCCTTATTCAGTACACCCTGGAGGTACAAAGATCTGCGTCAAAATTACTGGTGGCATGGAATGAAGCGTGAAGTATCCAGAAGCGTCGCTAAATGTTTGGTGTGTCAGCGAGTAAAGGCTGAGCATCACCGGACTGCTGGATTACTTCAACCATTACCTATTCCAGAATGGAAGTGGCAACACATCACAATGGATTTCGTGACTGCACTTCCTCATAGAACGAAGGGTAACGATGCGGTTTGGGTTATTATGGATCGACTCACAAAGTCGGCTCACTTCATCCCATTTCGAGTTGGCCAATCTACTGAGACACTAGCAAAGAAGTACATGGAGGTAAGAATCTAAGTAAGATTTAAAATCTTCAAATATGTACTATCTTTGATACTCATGAACTCATGCAGGAAATCGTGAGATTACATGGAGTACCGGTCTACATTGTCTCCGATCATGACACCAGGTTCCGATCGTAATTTTGGCAAAGTCTGCAAGCTATCTTGGGAACAAGTTTGAACTTCAGCACGGCTTATCATCCACAAACAGATGGTCAAACTGAGCGAACTATTCAGATCTTAGAAGATATGTTCAGAGCGTGTATGCTAGACTTTGGAGGATCGTGGGAAGATCACCTACATCTTGTGGAGTTTTCATACAACAACAGCTGCCAAGCAAGTATAGGAATGACACCTTTTGCAGCACTTTATGGAAGGAAGTGTCGATCGCCATTAAGTTGGGACGACATCGGAGATAGAGAACTTCTTGGACCTGAGATGATAGTAGCAACTGTAGATGTAGTTCGCACTATTAGGGAACGAATGTACATAGCCCAAGATCAACAGAAGCACTGGGCTGATGCAAAGCGCCGTCACTTGGAGTTTCAACCGGGAGAACATGTATTTCTGAAGATATCTCCGAACCGTGGAGTGATCCGTTTTGGAAGACGGGGTAAGCTAAGTCCAAGGTATATTGGACCGTTCGACACACTCGAACGAGTCGGTGAAGTGGCTTATCGCTTGGCACTTCCACCTTCATTGGAAGGAGTGCACAATGTATTCCACATATCCCAACTCAGAAGGTATGTGAGTGACCCCAGCCATATTCTTGATCATTCCGAGCTCACTGTAGAGCCAGACTTATCCTGTGAGCAACAATTTGTTGAGATCCTGGATAGAAAGGTGAAGTCACTTCGGAACAAGGAAGTCAACTTGGTTCGAGTGACGTGGAGATAAGACACATCAGGAGAATCAACATGGGAAAGAGAAGATGAGATGCATGCAACATATTCTCATTTATTTATAAATTTGTCCTTAAAATAAATTGTAAATTTTGAGGACGAAATTTTTGTAAGGAGGGTAGACTGTAACAACTCCAATTTTAATGTACATAAAATTGTTTAAAAGTTAATGTACAATCGGGGTATTTGCAATCATGTATATACTATAAGTATTTGTTTTACATTAGAACAGCAAGAAAGCACTTGTAGCTCATTGGTAAAGCCTTGCACTGCTGTGACGTAGCCCCTGCGTTCGAATCCTCTCAGCCGCATTATCTTTTTATTAAATTTTCTTTTAATATTTTAGAAGCCCAAGGGTTTACACGTGCACTACACGTAAACTGAAGAGACACAGAATAAACAAACACGTGCACTGGGTTATAGCAAGCGATAGGGACACATGGAGATAATCCGAGCCCATTCCACCGGTTCAAGATCGGCGAGACCTCTATAAAGACCGGCACCGCCGGTTTAGCCCGACGGTAATGCCTTGAAAAATTCACCCTAGCACCTCTTCGCCTACCCCACTACCCCCATGTTGTTTGTTTACTCTGCATTCATCCAGAGAACAATAAAATGCCCCTTTAATCCTATTGTTAATGCAAATTTCAATACATTCTTTAACCCTCTAAATCCAAATTTTCCCTATAAATATCACACTCCATTTCACTCATCCTCACTCAGAAATTCCTTGCCAAAACTCTCAAGAATTCTCAAGTGCTCTTAATGTGCAAATGGAGTTAGCAAAGGGTGAAGTTCCGGCGACGTTCTAAGGAGATTCCGGCGACGAAATGACGCCCCGAAGCCTTCCTTAGTTTCCTATCTCCCTTCTCTTGTTCAAAAGCCAGTAATTCCCCTCTCCCCCTCTCTCTTATTATAAAAACTTTCATTTATAAAACCCAACGGAAGCGGAGTTAATCCGACTTCCGATTCGGTTTTCTTTAAAAACTCTATTTTTCATAAACAAGAAAATACCATACCCTCACATAATGTTTAACAAACATTAGAAAACACTTTAAACCAAGTTTCATCTCAAAATATTCTTTTATGCAATTTTTATTTTATTTTTACGGTAAAATACCACATACTTCATTTATAACATAAAACAACATAAAACTTGTATTACCTTTAGATAACTCACGAGATAATGACCTACCTCATAATAACACACATCTTTGACATAGCACTATGAAGTTTTAGGAATATATTCATGGGATAACACGACATTACAAATAAATACCACCAACTTGCAAAACCATTTCTTTAAAAAGTGTATTAATCAATTCTTTGCAATTACGCCTCTACAACCCATTTTGGGGAACCCCGATCGGGATGGTGTGGGTTATCGCACATTCTCGTGCCTAGTAGAGCGAGATGCAGACCTCCGAAAGAAACATCCGATCTCGATGGAATTTTTAATGCATTTTTCTTTAGAAAATGAGACTTCTACAAGAATAAATAAAATTTATTTTTATTAAATATATAACTATTATCAAAATATCTATTTTAATTATATTATATAAATATTCCAAGTTTTCCATATCAAAGGAATCACCATTACATGAAAATACCATCCAAATACAAAACAATTCCAATATTTCAATAAAATACCATATATTATGAAAATTAAGTTCTACTCACTAGAAATTTCACTTTTATAAAATATGCATCTATGAAAACACTAAAGACGATAATTAAATGCCTTAGGTGTATTTTGAAAATTATATCAAACTATTTTTACATAAAACCCCCTCAAGTTATACTAAATTACAATAAGGACCCTAGTAAACATAAGTTTAAGATGGACCAGTTCTCTTGAGCCTCAGGGAGCCAGAGAATATGGGTGGTTGCCTATTTAAGATAGACAATTTAACAAATGGTGTTATCAACACGGTAATTGTCTTGGAAAAAGACAAATCCTGCCATCCATGTGCAGCAATTACCGATAACATCAAAACTAATTCAGGATTTCAAGTTC
Source organism: Agapanthus africanus (assembly GCA_030015575.1). NCBI lineage: Eukaryota > Viridiplantae > Streptophyta > Magnoliopsida > Asparagales > Amaryllidaceae > Agapanthus > Agapanthus africanus. The sequence goes on from JASDDO010000028.1 coordinate 114,714,926, forward strand.
TTTTCAAAGTGTCTGACTCAGACTAAGTCTCAATCTAATCAATTTGACTTGAATGTGATTCAAGTATAAACTACAATTCAATATGAATCCATCTATTCAATCTATATCAATCTGTATTGACCGAACCGAACCATGGATATACTCCGTCTACATGACTCTTCATTTATATCCATTTTGTTTACTGATATCATGGTTTCGGCAAGTCATCCATCTATATAACAACCAATACAATCAATACAAAAGTCATCGCAGGGTTTATAAGGGGTAGATTGGTACGGAAGGTATTAGAAGTGGCACGAGACTGTAACCATAATACACCTAACCTGAATATTCATTGCTGTTGTACCGTGGCTGAACGGTTCCTTGTGCTCCGTATAGCTTAGTCTCCGGAATAGTGGGACTCCTCTCGTATACACTGGCATTTTATGTACCAAGCTATAAACAACAGCGTTAACAATATAATCAAACATTATAAGTTATATTTTTTTCTGTCTATTCTATCTCTACTTACCTTTGGGACTTACCGAGCGATTGTTCGCTGACGACATTCCTTTTCTTCTTTCTTTGGAATGTTGTCAGGTGTTTCGGACGCTTTAGAGACCGAGCCCAGCACTGAGGATTTGGAGCAGTTTGCTTTTGACCCGGAGCTATAGACACCTATACATATTTATTTCATTTCAGTTTTGCCATTGTTTAGGCATCGCTTTCCACTCATGTATTTACATTTCAGTTGTACCTGTAAAAGAATGTTTAATAAATAAAGTTGATGTTCATTTATATTCCTGTCTCATGTGTACTTTACTTTATATTGCTTAGATACGCTTAGCGTATTTACTTCTGAGCAAATACGCCGCGTGACCTGTCGCATCTCCTTACCGTATACTGGGAAGCGGGGCGTGACAAACTGATATCATGGTTTCGGCAAGTCTTACAACTATAAACAATACAATAAACATTACGGGGTTTTTAAAGAGGTAGACTGGTACGGAATGTGTTAAAAGTGGCACGAGATGGTCACTTTAATACACCTAACCAAAATATCTGTTGCCGTTGTCCCGTGGGTTTTGACGGGGCCTTATACTCCATATACCATAGTCCACGGAGTAAATTGGACTCCTCTCGTATACACTGGCACATTCTGTACCAAGCTACAAACAACTACGTTAGTATAGCGAACATAATATTTTATACTTTACATTTCTATTCTCTGTCTATTTTTCTCTACCTCTTGGGACTTACCGAGCGATTGTTCGCTGACGACATTCCTTTTCTATTCTTTCTTTGGAATGTTGTCAGGAGGATCCGACTCTCTGGAGATCGAGCCCAAAGTCCTGTCTATTTTGGCTAATTCTCACCTGTGATGGAATTAGTAGAAGCTCAGAAGACTTGGAGCAGTTCGTAGAAGACCCAGAGCTTTAGTCACTTGTATATACCTTTACTTCCGGTTCATGCCATTGTTTAGGTATTACTTTCCAGTATCGTATTTACTTTTCAGTTGTATTGTAAAGAATGTTTAATCAATAAAAAGTTGATGTGCATTTACATCTTATGTCTTTCTTGTGTACATTTATATTATATTGCTTATTTACGCTTAACATGTTTACTTCTGAGTAAATACGTCGCGTGCCTCATCGCATCTACTTATCCGTACACCGGGAAGCGGGGCGTGACAGGCACGATCTCGAAAAAAAACTGCGTGAGATCATTACAACTCACTAAGGAGCAACACACTTAGGAATCCCCACGACTCCTAAGAAGAAACTACACTTGCGAGATCCTCACGACTCATAAGGAGAAGTCCCCCTTTGAGACCCTCATGGCTTATATGATTCAAAAGCCTTAAGCTATAGGGATCTAAATATGTTCTTAAGCCTTCACATTCCCCTAATGTTGCCCTACAGGCGGTCCTATATTGACCCTTGTATATAATCCACGGGCATAAATAAATATATCCCCCACTAAGTTCCACCAATGGCGAGAAATGTCCCCATATAGTGAGCAACACTTGTAAGTCCTCTCGACTTACAAGGAGAAAACACTATCGTAAGATCCTTATGACTTACAAGAGAAAACACACTTAGGAATCCGCACGACTCCTAAGGAGAAAATACACCTATGAGATCTTCTCGACTTGTAGGGAGAAATACCTTTATGAGACCCTTACGGCTCATAAAGTCAAAAAGCCTTAGTCGATAGGATCCTAACCCTGTTTGCTAAACCTCCTTTGTTCAAATTGACAAAGGCAAATGATGATTCACTCCTGGCAATGTCTCAGTTGTAGCGATGCTGATGCCTAAATAGGTACCAAATTTCAAGCCCTCTCATGGCAAATGATGATTCTCTCCTGGCAATATTCCGGTTACAGCGGTGTTGATGCCAAGATTGGTATCAGATATCAAGTTCCTAACTCACAACAAAAATCAGCAAGCAAAAAATATGCATATAAAATAGCCGAAATGATTGAGCAACTCACAACAAAAATCAGCGAGCAAAAAATATGTATATGAAACAGCCGAAATGTTTGGGCAACTCGCAATAAAAAGCAGCGAGTAAAAATTTAAAAAAAATGAAATAGCCAAAATGATTTGGCACCGCGGATAAAAAGTCGAAATGATTGGTAATCATGACTTTCACGATATGAAAAGATAGAACATCACGGAAATAAAATATATATATAATGAAATTTCCTCTGCCCTGCAAGTAGGTTCATATCGACTCTTGTATATGATCCATGGGCACAAATGAAAAAGAGGGAACCATATTTTGCCACCAGGCTCCGTCAAAGGGAGAGCCAGATCTCGACGGCAACATCTACAGCGTAGAGATCGGCTCGACGTTCCTCTCATTCCAGCAGAATGCAGACGGAACGTCATCATCAAAAAGAAGACCCAAGGGTCGAAACAAAAATGGAGTAATGGTAAAATCCTAACTCCCAGTCTTGACGGTTCATATACAACCTAGAGACTATCCCGATGCTCTCCTCATTACAATAGAGTGCGGACACAACAATCAGATAAAAGTGGAGTAACGGCAAAATCCTAGCTCCGGCTCGACGTACTTCTCATGCCAGCAAGATGCAGACGCAATGTCACGCCCCGCTTCTTAGTGTACGGAAGTGGTGATGTGGCAAACCCGCAATGTATTTACTAAAAAATAAATACGTTAAGCATAATTAAGCAGTATATGTATAAAATGCACAAGAATTAACAAGAGATATAAAATGAACATCAACTATTATTAACATTCATCTTTACATTACAACTTCTTTGAAAAAAGGTATAATGATATAAAGCAATGCCTAAACAGTGTCATACAAACTGAAATAAGTACAAGGTGAACTAGAAGTCCTGCTACTCGGTGAACTGGTCCACGTCCTCCTAGCTGGGCTCGATCTCCTGAGAGTCCGGTCCTCCTGACGAACATTCCAAAGAAAGAAATAGACAGGAATGTCGTCAGCGAACTAATGCTCGGTAAGTCCCAAAAGAAAGAAAGGAATATAGCAAGTAATGAGAATTGAACTGGTAAACTGTACAGGTTTAAGATTGCTATTCTAACGTAGTTGTTTGTAGCTTGGTACAGAAAGTATTTGTGTATACGAGAGAAGTCCATCTTACCCCGTGGACTATGGTAACATGTAGTACAAGGCCTCGTCAAAACCCATGGGACAATGGCACGAGAGTTCATGTAGGTGTCTTTTAGTGATCATCTCGTGCCACGCTATACATTCCATACCAATCTACCCTGTTAACCCCGTAATGTATTGTATCGATTATATTACAAGTCTTGCCGAAACCATAGATAAAAGTTGTTCAAGTAGTCAAGTTCAGGATGTAAGCTTGTAGTCATGTCAAGTTATAACCATGGTTCGGTCAAGTCAAGTTTTGTATTCAGGTTTGATATTCCGGTTCATGTTCAAGTATACATGTTAGAGTTTAGATTCATGTTTGAATTGGATTCTGGTTCGAGTTTGGATTCAAGTTTGATTTAGACTCAGACTTGAGTCAGACATTTATAACTGATTTAGATCATGAGTTAGGTTCGGGGGTTATCGGTAACTGCTGCACATGGACGGTAGGATTTGTGTCTTTTTCCAAGACAATTACCATTGATAATACCGTTAAGTTTTCTATCTTAAATAGGCAAGCACTCACTTTCTCCGGCTCCCTGAGGCTCAATAGAATTGATCCCGCTTAAACCTATATCTACTAAAGTCCTTAACAGTGTTTTATATAGCTTGAGGGGGTTTTATGAAAAATATTGTTAATATAGTTTCAAAATAAACCTTGAGAAGTTATTTATTTTATTTAGGGTTTTCATGGATATGAATTTTAAGGGTTTGAGGTATTTTAGTGATAATTACCTTAATTTGAATAGTTCATGGTATTTTACTGTAAACTTGTCTTGTATTGATATCTTGATGGTATTTTAGTGAACTTATAATTCTTTTATTTAAGAAAAAATGTAATTATATTTTGAAAATATAAGTATTTTGTAATATTTATATAATTATTAAAAATTAAATTTTATTAAAGTAGAAAAATTGCGTTTTTCTTAAAAACCGTATTAAAAACATTTCGAGACCGAATGCTCCGTGAGGAGGTCTGCATCTCGCTCTACTAGCCCAAGGATGTACGATAATCCACACCATCCAATAGCGGGTCCCCTAAAAAGAGTTGTAGAGGCTTATTTGCAAAGGAATTTTAAAATACAATTCCAAAGAAAACCGTTTTTTTATAGTAAATGGTATTTTAATGAAATGTTTTCTCGAAACACAAATCTACATGAAAGTGTTATCATGTTATGGAACCATGTGTGTTTGTGAGGGGTAGGTCATTACCCCGTGAAGTTTTCTACAGGTATAATTAACAAAAATAAATACTAAAAGAGAGATATGTGAAGTTCATAGTATTTTAGTATAAAAGTTAAGTTAAAGCTATTTTGCAAGATATTCTTGATTAAAAATTGGTTATAAGCATTGGTTATATGGTTACAAATATGGTGTAAGAATATGGATGAAAAATATGTAAAAAAAAGTGGAATTTTAGAGGTTTAAAAGAAAATGTCGGCGCTAACTCCACTTCCGACATATATTTTGAAAAGAGACTTTCATAGAAGAAGAAGAGAGATTGGAAGGGACTTACTAGCTAGATAGATGAAGAGAAGGTAGAAGGAGGGAGGGTTGTCGTCGTGGCGTCGCGGGGTCGCCGGAACTTGCTTTGATCCTCGCCGGAAATTGATCTCTTGCTAACACCTCTTTTACTCCTTTTATACTTAGAAAATTTTGGCTATAATTTTCAGAATGGGGAAGGACTAGAGCATGGGGTAGTATTTATAGTGTGGAATTAGGGTTTTGGAATTAAAAAGATGAATTAAAATGCATTAAAAAGATGATAAATGGGGAATTGAGGGGTCTCTGTTTGATTGCAGAGCAATCAAACAGTGCAGGGGAGTTAGGGGTAGGGGAAAAGACTTGTGTGCAAAGCTCGGGCATCTTTTGCCATAGGCAGACCGTCGGTGCTGGCCCTAAAAGGGACTCACCGGTCGATTTGTGGAGAGGGGTCAGTGGATTGGTACCACGTGTTCCTCTCTGTATTAATACTCTTTTGCACATGTTTATTTCTTCAGACTTTTCATTTTTATGTGCATTGTATGTGTAAACTTTTGGGCTTCAAAAAAGTTTAAAAGAAAAATCAGAAAAAATATAATGTGTCTGATGGGGTTCGAACACAGGGGCTACGTCACAGCAGTGTAAGGGCTTTACTAGTGAGCTACAAGTTGTTTCATACTATTCTTAAACAAAAATCAACTTATAAATTGTACTCAGGCTTGTAAACTCCTTTCTATACATTAAACTGAAAAACTTTGTACATAAAAATGGAGTAATGGCAAAATCCTAACTCCAAGTCTTGACGGTTCATATACAACCTAGAGATTATCTCGGCGTTCCCCCTCATTTCAGCAGAATGCGGACTCAATTACCAAATGAAATTGGAGCAATGGCATGTCCCTAGCTCCAGATCTCGATTGCAATACATACAGCATAGAGATCATACAAATGTTTCCCGACTTCAGCAAAGAATCGGCGCAACATCATCAAAACAAAAGAAAAATGAAGTGACGGCATATTCCTAACTTCAGGTCTTGACGGCAACTCATATAAAGCTTAAAAGACCATTGGAGATCATCCCACCCCAGAAGGGTGCGGTTATGACTCATCTGGGCTCCAATTTGAGCCTAACCTCAAGTAAAAAGCGTCATGGCAAATTCCTAACCTAACAAGATTACTTGAAGACGTCTTGTCTAGCCCCTGAAGGGACATAGACACGACAGTCATGGAGTTACTCAAACAACGGCTTAAAGACTGCATATCGAGAAATACATCAGCTAACGCGACGGTACCACGGACTAAAACTCTAGTACCACAAAACTAACGGACCTCTGTCGTGAAAAGAATGAGGGCTATCTACATACAACGTCGGGACAATTTTGACTGTAAACCCAAGGGTGGTAAACTAAAAACACTCCAAAATGAGTACATAAACTAGAGACTCCAAAATGAGTGAATAAACTACAAACTCCGAAGTAATACATAAACTAGTAACTCCGAAACGAGTGAATAAACTACAGACTCCAAAACGAGTGAATAAACTAGAGACTCCGAAATGAGTGAATAAACTAATTAGCGCTAAATTAAGATATCAAACACAGAGGAGCGCATGCAAAAAAAATAAATATTTTATTCATGAATCAAAGTGTTTGAAAGGTACAATTTACATGAAAAAAAGGGGAATACAATTCTAGCCATTAAGAAGGCGGGGCTTTCAATAAAATAGAAACTCGTTCACTCTCTTGCCGCAACTCCTTCTCACGCGCCACTATTGCTGCCAACATCGGTTCGACTTGATCCCGTTGTTGCAAGTATGATGAAAAATTCTCAGCAATTTCCTTCTTAGCAACCCCGCAATCTCGCATTTCCCGCTCAGTAGAGTTAAGGTTCCGCCTCAGTGTCATCCCTTTAGAAATGCATTGTTGAAGATTTTCAAAAATAATTTGCAGTTATGCGGCATTCGCTTCGACCTGGGCATTCAATTGGTTGGATTTGCCAGAATCCGTCTCATGTTCCTTTTGCTTCAAGACCAACTTCTACTCGAAGTATCGAATGGAAGCAGCACTTTGCTCGATCCATGCAATCAGTTGAGCCTTCGAGGTTAATGCTTCAGGTGCAAGACGCTTGTGCTCGATCTCATGCAGGCAAGCCTTAATTCTCTTACAGTAGCACTTTGCTCGATCCATGCAATCAGTTGAGCCTTCGAGGTTAATGCTTCAGGTGCAAGACGCTTGTGCTCGATCTCATGCAGGCAAGCCTTAATTCTCTTACAGTACTGAACCAAAATGCCGACGAAATCTTCATTGTGGAAAGTCACAAGTCTTGCCAGCATAGGGTTGACCTCATCCGTGAAGTCCGCAGCAGAGGTGAGAGCTTCAACATTAAGGTCTTCAAAAAATTCGCTTAGCGTCCGCCTGCTATTTGTCACACCCCTGGAAGACTGACTCTTAGCGAAGGGCCCCACGGGTATAAAAATGCGAGATGCAAAAGAAGCTGAAGCTGGTGTAGCTGCTGCAGAATAAAGCATGCACAAAGAAGGGACAGATTTCAACCTAAGAATTAAAAAGAATGGTGATGAATGAGATCTAACATACCAGTAGTCAAAAGTGGAAAATCAGGGAGCATAGGAGGCTCGGCAATTCCTTCGTTCTCTCCCTCGAGCCGTAAGACTATGGCCAATACAAGAAAATCTTAGTAATAAAAAGATTACTCGTAAAAAGATGAAATAATAGATGGAGAATATACTAACTGACGTCCGAACGAGGAACGAATTCCGATTGGAAGGCGAAGTGCGAGCTTAGCATTTGGTATAAGCGGTCAAAAAGCACTCCTACAAGATTGCAACAATATATAGTTAAGAAATTAATCCGAGAAAATAATATCTATACTGAAATAAGGAAGTGAGAAATCTTTACCTTCTGTCATTAAACCCTACAGAACTCGGGGAGGTACGAAAGAGAGAGGTGGAGCAGTGACAGTCGTGGTAATGGCTGACAGTGATTCTTCAATCAGCACAGCGCCGGGGTTTACCACGCCTGTATTCAGAATAAAGAAGATATCAGCAGAGATGTCTAGCAGAATTGATAACTCAAAAGTAATAGCTCGAGAAATACCTGACGGGGCAGAAATCATAACAGTGTCTGGAGCGTCACCAGCTATGACGGCTTTCTCGGTTTCAACCATCACCGGGAAGGTGGGCTCAGCATCCATGCCTTCATCCCCCGAATTGATAAGGGTCGTCTTCATGCTCGCATCACCCGCCGATGCTGAGGATCCACAGGGGAGAAAGCGGCAATTGGAACAGTCCCTGATTCGACATGAAGGCCTGACGCCCCAGTCTCTTCAAATGCGGGCACTTCACTTGCTATGTTACTACTTAAACTCGGCCATGCTGCATCATTCAAGGACAAATGTGTTATAATTCAAGAAAAATTACTGTAAAAAGAAACCTGGAAAAGTAAATAAGTCCTACTAGGTTTCAATAAGGGATCGTGCGCTGTTTTACCTTGAAATAACTGCTCGGCCTCTTCGCGAGCCGCATGCGGAACCTACCTATAGGCAGTGGACAGGACAGAAGGAATGTCCTCTATGGGAACGTCAGAAGGTCGGGCATCACTCGAGCCCACGCCTGCGACCAAGTTATCCTGACGCTCCCTTGCCGCGTGCTTTTTACGTTTCCTCTCAAGTTTGGCTGTACGAATAGATCTCCTCAAAACCTCCGACAGGGGAACGTCTTTGTCCAAATCTGGCTCGGCCTCCGGATCTGCTGCAACATCCATCATCGGCTTCTTTAGCAATGCCTCCCATGGTAGCCCTGAGATGACCTCAACTGTAGCCGGTGGCTCTGAAGGCTTCTCCGCACCACCACCCAAGGATGGCATTGTACTCGGAACAACACGGGTTGCGGTGATTCCTGTAACAGAAAGAGGAAGGGAGTCAGGGTGTGAACGAAATACGTCACGAAACGAATCGTACCGAGAACCATGGAAACGCGAAGCCTCTCCTCTTCCTCAAATGTTTTGAGGGACGCTAAGAGAGCCTCTTCAGTGGAGATTCCTATTAAGAAAAGAGCATCAATAAATAATAATAAATTCAAATATATATATATATATATACAGAAGAATGTACATGAAATATACCGGACGCTGCAAGAGAAGCGAGCGCTGCTTGCTCGCGGGCTAATCTCTCAGAAGCCTCAATAGCGACTTGAAGATCAGTGACGGCATTCTCATCGATAGAGGATCCAAACCGACCATCATTAGTACCGTATTCCGACAAGCCCTCACTGTAAGGAGCATGAGGCTCCTGACCAAATACAACGTCGGTCGAGAATAAAAACTTCTTCTTCTTCTGCGAACCGGCACCAACACCCAACGACAAGGGTTTTCGCTTAACGGGCTTCTTCAGACGGCGAGTTCCGATCTCCGAGCTAATACCCGACTCAGGGATGCCACAGCCACCACAGTCACAGGAGCACTTACATCCGGTCATGGCTTAGCCGAAAAGGCTCGCGGAATTATCATCGTGGCGCTCTCTCTTAAAGAGGGACGGACAATTTCCCGTCACTTCAGCGGGACCGTGGGATTACTGGTCGGGGCAGAATCCTTATGGTCGAGAAGCATCCGCCTTTCCTCCTTGATGACGGCACCCGTGGCATGCTGATACCAAGCAATAAAAGCATTCGATGCCTTCAGGATATGGCTTGGCTCACAAATCAGGAAATGAGATCTCGTATTTAGCCGCATGAAGGGATGCGCCGCGTTGCGAACACTCTCTTCTGTAGCAACTAGGTCAATGAGGAACGCTTCAAGGGGAACCCCTTGGTTGTAACCGGATTTCTGGGTGAAACGATGTGGGTTATATCTCATAAATAGCACCGAGGCGTTCTGTCTGAATACGAGGAAACCCGTCCTGATAGCATACAAATGAACGATCTCTCGGGCCGTCAATGCAGACGCTCCATCTTTGAAGACATCATAGAGTGGCTGGATTACCTTGGAGGGTTCCTTACCAATGGTCAGGACCCAGTTGACGAAGGTCATGATATCTCCAACCATGCCCAGGCGAAGAAGCAATCGCCGAGCCTCTCGCTGTGTTGGGTCTGGAGAAAAAGTATCGACCAATTGCATGACCCGAGGAAAGTTATATCCTTCATAAAATCCGGGCCATTTATGCACACCAAAAGCACCCAGCACATGCATCTCGATCCACGAGGTGAAGTAATGCAATGGGAGATTTACGGGCTTCAAACCCGGCTGAGTGGTGTCAGCCGCTATACTCAGACCATGATGTAAATGAGCCAGTCCTGCGACCCCAATAGCCATACGTATCCCCGCAGCGATGCGGTGAGCCGGATAGAAGACAGATAGTCTCATGTAGTGAGGGTGCATCGGGAGCACAAACCAGTTCAGCCACAAGCCAATAAACCCCATAAAAAATGTCTCCTCATCAATGTCCGGAGCAGCAACCTCTGTGAAAGGGACAATTAGGGTATCCGGAATAAAGAATTGCTTTAAATCCGTCTCCGCGGTCGGCAGTTTGTCCAAGCCGAATCCGAATGTATCATCGAGCTTGGTGACTTCGCAGCTTTCTTCGATAAAACTTTCGACTGAAGGAAACGGGCAACAAAGTCCGTAAAGCTAACGCCATGCCCCCCGGACTCTAAGAATAAGCTCTCATATATATTCAACACTTTGATCAAGCTCGGAAACTTGTGTCGAACAGCATTCTCTGGGGTAAGACCCGTAACCACTGATTCAGTAGCGAAGACGTACTCGTCAGGAGGAAGTATCTCCTCATTATGCTCTCTTCTGACAGGTAACCCGGATATTTCCGTGAATTCCTCCAGCGAGATTGACACCTCCCGATCCGATAAGAGAAATGTGTAGGTCAGGATATTCCATTGCTCCAGGAAGGATTTAACCCACCATACATGAGGAGTGTGGTAATAAAATAGGGATGCGTAGATCGCTGGATAGAACCCGGTCTTCAGCAGCAGCGACTTCTTGGCCGACAAAATGTAACGGGCTCACTGCAGATAACCAGCCGGATGACGGGGGGTCACTCCTATCATATAGACCCAGCCCCAAGGACGCGCTTCTCCTTGGCATATGCGATGCCCCAGAATGTCTAGAGCCATCGGCGGCTGCACTGGTATCGACGCCATGGAGGGTTGGAAACGACCTTCCGAGGTCCAGTTAATCTCTTCCACTGCGTAAGCGACCTGCGGAGTGTCAGCATAATGAATCGACGGGATCGGTTCTGACGGCACAGCACAAGTAAAGCTGCGCCGATCCCGAATAATGTAACTGTACCATGACCCCCACAAATGAAGAGACTTCTGCTCTGGATCGTAGTCCCGTATTAGCGCAAAGACTTTCCGATCCGTAGGCGTATCAGCAAAAGCGCTCTCTGAACGAATGTAAGGGAAAAAGGAATCGGAAGCCATAATACCTGAAAAAAAGAATCGTGGAGAGTTAGTTATCGACATAATGTACTTAACTACAACTAAAGGTTCTAGTATTCTCAAAACACCCAAGTCTGTACATCATTACAGCATTTTAAAAACACCACAGTCCAAAAAACAGTGGGCTCCACAAAATCAAGGTGATGCCTCATCAATGATGAGACATGCACCCATTATGAGAATCCAAAAGGATTCTCATTAAATGAAAAATCCCATTGAACAGTGGAGTTCAAAACTCCCAATGTTCTTGAAGAATGTGTTCTACAACAGACCCAAATTTGTAAGAAGAATCCACAACAAAACCCTAAAAAAAAAGAAATAAAATTCCCAAAAGTTTTCAAAATTTCTCAGAGCTAAGCTCTGTAGTACAAACTGGAATTAAATTCCTCCGATGATGGGATTAAATCCCAGAAATCCCCATGGGAAATACACTGGAATTAAATTCCAGAAACCCTCATAGAACAAGATCAACAAAACCCTAAGAAAAGAATTAACTGGAATTTGAGACCCATGGTTCATTTAAAAAGGGATGAGAAATTCTTCTCAAGATCTCTAAGAGATCGGTTAAAAAGAGCCAAGCTCTGTTAATGGGTTAAAAAAACCAAAACAAAAAGGAAGATTCTTTTAAGGGTTAAACTTTGGTTATGATTCTTACCAATTTGTTTGACAGATTTTAACTTTGAGAAAGTTCTACGGACAGAGATCTGAGCTATGAGAAGAGAATTGAAATCTCGAGAAAGAGTAAAGAAGATGATGAAACGACAGACATCTCAAGGGCCAAAGGCCCTATTTATAAGATGTGAAAGGACAGTTCAACTCCCTAGGAAATCAAACGGAGGGAAAAGTGACACCGTTGCACCCACGTGTGAGCCACGTGGGAACAATAGTGGGGGGCATTTGTTCCCCCAAAAAAATAAAAAATATATATAAAGAGCAAAGCTCTGTTGAAATTTAATAGGGTATCGCCTCACGTGTTTCTCACGAGGGCGCCAGCATCAATTTTGTAGGATTAAATCCTATGGTGGCGCCGCATGTGCTCCTCACGCCGACGCCAATGTGCAAAGCTCAGAAACACTTTCTGAATAAGAATTAAATTCTTATATGGCGCCGCACATGCTCATCACGCGGGCGCCAATGTGCAAAGCACATGAGTACCCACCATAAAAGTTAAATTCTTAAGTGGCGCCCACGTGCACAACACGTGAGCGCCGGCGCCCAAATCAATATCAATAGAATTAAATTCTACATGAGAATTTGGAATACTCTCAGTTAAACAGAGTCGTTGGATCAAAAATCCAATGGAGATGATAAATCATCAAAATATAGAATTAAATTCTATTAGGAGAAAATATCTCCCGAATCTTTCTAATAATAAACATACTCTTGGTTGGATCAAAGATCTGATTATAGAATAAAATTCTATTTTGGGAATATATTCCCTAATTCTTTCTAAACAAAAAAAATTGCTCTCTATAAAACAGAGAACCCTCAGATTAAAAATCCAATGGTGATTAAAAAATCACCATTTTACAGAATAAATTCTGTATAGGGGAAAATACGTCCCCAATCTCGTTAAAAACAAGAAAATATATTCTGTAAAACAGAAACTCTTGGATCAAAGATCCAACGGTGGTTAAAATTCCCAAAATCAATTTTGAGACCAATTAAATCAATTGGAATCTCTCAATAGGAGATTTTCTCAAAACTGATTGACAATTTGCCTCCTATATAAAGGACCCGAGACTTCAAGTCTCAAAAAAGGAGAGACACACATAGTCATAGAGAGGAAACCCCCCATAAGCTTCTGAAAAAAGACAGAAACCTTTCAAAACAATAGAGAATTTAATTCTCAAAGAAAAAGACTTTCCTCTTCAAGAATAAAACCCTAGGTAAAGAAAACACAGAGATCAGAATATCTCTTTTACCTATTTAAGGGTTTAACTCTTCTCAAAAAACTTAGTTCTTTCTCTTGATCAGAGATCTACAAGACAAGTCTTCCACAAGTTGAGAATTTAATACTCATCAGGAAGATCTTGTTCTTGATAATCAAAGATTCAGAAAAGAACTAGGTCCAAAAGAAAAACAAAATGAAAATAAACCTATCTTATGGGAATTTAATTTCTCGGAAAACAGGGTTTAACCCTAAAAGAAACTTAGTTCTTATAAAAGAACTTAGTTCTCAAAGAAAAACCTGATCCCAGATCTTCAAAACAAAGATCATGATGATCATTAATGGTCAAAATATCATTAACAGAGATTTAATCTCTAAAAAAGGCAAAAAAAACTAGCGCCTCACGCATTTCCCATGTGGGCGCCCTCTCAACAGTGCATAACGCCTCACGTGAAAAACACATGGGGCGCTCAAAGCAGAAGGCCAGCGCCTCACGTTAAATACACGTGGACGCTGAATAAAAATGCTTAGCACTTCAGATATAGCAAAACGGCTGAGTGCTTAGCACTGATTGGGCAACGCCGCATGTGCTCCTCACGTGGACGACAAAAAAAAGAGAGAAAGTTCTTAGCACTATATATATAATTGAGTGCTTAGCACTGGTTGGGCAGCGCCCATAATTGAATGCTTCGCCTGATACCCATGTGAGCATCAAATAAGTGCTTAGCACTTTTGCATAAAAAAAAGGGGCTAAACAAACATAACCCAAATAAGTGCTTAGCACTTTTAAACAAAAAAAGAGACTGAACAGACTAAGCCCAAATTGGCTAAGTCTCTCTGAGAAATTTTCTTATAGCTGAGCCCAAATACTCTGTTGTTGGATCTTAAATAGAAATGATCCTTAATATATTGCTAAGTTGATTTTAGTCTCAAATATAGCTAACATATCCTTAGTTAAAAATAAACTGAGCCTAAATGTTTAAGTTGATTTTAATCTCAAGCTAGATTAATGGTCCTTAAATAAAACAAAATATTTTTGAACTAAAGGAATATATAACCTAAGTTCATAACCCAAACCCAAATATAAAATATACGGATTTGGACTAATCTGCGCCCTACGGGTGACGACATAAACTAGTCTCCATATACAATCCACGGACAACTGAAATAAACAAAAATACACACGATACGAAGTGAACTGCTGGAGAAGGAGAAAGAGCTTGTCGCAATACGGTAACGTAATTAACTGCTGGGCTTGCGCCTGCAGGGAAGAGCGTCTCCACAATAAAAAAATCCAACGTTGGGTGAAAACTTGATTATTCTAAACACATATGCTAGCTCCTGGAAAGTAAGAAAATAATAATATTATGGTATATAAAGTTGTATGGACTCTGAACACTCTCATACGTTCAACACTCACATAAAGATGTATTTCTCTTGTAACGCCAAATAGTAGCATATTCGTATATTTGAATGTTGTCCAATAGTCTAGGTCTCAAAACTAGGAGAATGAATACATAACAAATCTTTTGAGAAAAAATAATGATTATAAAATATAAGCCTTTGTTTTTCATTAAGGATATTCCAACCAAAAAGTGATATAAATTTGGATAATGTGCATCCTCCTTCAATGCAAATCTCACAATTTTATGCATAAAAATCATTAAGTCATCCGTATTGAAATTATGGAGAAACTTCAGGCAGATATCTGGACGTGCACACAAACCATATCGGATTTTACCAAAACCAAAGTTTCTTAATTAAGGAGTGTCGTATGATATTTTCATAATTATGGCAGTTTTTTAATTAATGAGTGTCTTATGGCAGTTTCTTAATTATAGCGGATCCTTAATTAAGGAGTGTCTTATGGAAATTTCTTAATTATGGTGGTTTCTTAATTAAGAAATTGGTTTGTGTATAAACAGAAACCTTTTGTATATTTTATATACAACCAAATAGAAAAGAGATCATTGTATGAGAGGGTGGCGACTTAGATCTAGAGGGATTTGAGAGAAATTTCCTAAGATTTGCTCGTAGTGTATTTGATTCAAAATTATAGTAGATATCGTAGATTCCACTCTGCCGGAGACTAGCAATACAGCAGGTGAAGCTCGTTAACAAATGCCTGTGCCTCTTATTTCTGTGTTTGATTTCTTATTTATTCTTGCATATTATTTACTTGTGATCTTTTGTTGTTAATTGCATGGTATTGATTGCGTGATTTGGTTTCTTGTTGCGAGCATTGTTCCGTGCATCAGCTTCTCCATCCCCAACAACTGATATCAGAGCTTAATTAAGAAACTTAGGGTTCTTCAATTCCATGATCTAGGTTAACGATGGGTAACGACGCCTGTGTCTTCTTCCCCACTTTCTTATATTGTTGTTTTGAAGGCAATGGTTAAGATCAAGAGAGAAATTGCGTTTTGCTGCAACGTCAGACGAAAAGATGGCGGAGGATAAAGTAAGGATCGAAAAATTCAATGGTCGCAATTATGGTTGGTGGTGCATGCAGATGGAGGATTATCTATACCAAAAGGACATGTATCTTCCGTTGCTAGAAGAAAACCCCGAGAAGATGACTGGTGAGGCGAGAAACCTTTTGGATAGGAAAGCCTCGGCAACGATCAGATTGTCGTTGACTCTGCAGGTGGCCTTTAACATATCAAAGAAGAAGACAAACACGGTGCTAATGACGTCATTAGCGAAGTTGTATGAAAAGCCATCGACATCAAACAAGAATTTTTTGATGAAGAAGCTTTTCAACATAAGTATGGCTGAGAGCGGTTCGGCGACAGAGTACCTAAACGAATTCAACAGCGTGACGAGCCAATTAGAATCCGTCTCGATCGTGATTGAAGACGAGATTCGGGCCATGTTATTCCTCTGTTCGTTACCGGAGAGTTGGAAAAACCTCGTAATTGTCACGCTCCTCTTCCCAGTGTACAGAGAAGGAGACGTGGCGGGCCGCGACATATTTACTCAGAAGTAAACACGTTAAGCGTAAATAAGCAATATAAATAAATCACACAAGAATAACAAGAGATATAATAAAACAACAACTTTTTATTGATAATCATTCTTTACATACAACTGAAAAATAAAGTACAATGATAGAAAGCGATATCTAAACAATGACATATGAATTGAAAAGAAAATATTACAAGTAAGGCCTAAAAGTCTGCATCCTCTGTAAACTGCTCCAAATCGTTCTGGCTGGGCTTGATCTTCTGAGAGTCGGGTACTCCTGACAATATTCCAAAGAAATAAGAGACATGAATATCGTCAGCGAACTAGCGCTCGGTAAGTACCAAAAGATAAAATGTAATAGATAGGTAAAGAGAATAGAATAGGTAAGGTATGTGTTTGTTATGCTAACGTAGTTGTTTGCGGTTTGGTACAGAATGTGCCAGTGTATACGAGAGGGGTCCAACTTGCTCCGTGGACTAAGATAACATGTAAGTACAAGGCCCCATCAAAACCCACGGGACAATGGCACAAGATGTTCATGTAGGTGTCTTTTAGTGACCATCATCGTGCCACTTTTAACACATTCCATACCAATCTATCCTGTTAAAGCCCCGTAATGTATATAGTATTGATTGTATTGAGTTGTAGTTATCAGACTTGCCGAGACCATGGTATAAGCTGTTCATGTAAACTGATTCAGGATGTAAATGGTAGTCATGTAGTCAAGTTCAAGATATAGCCATGGTTCTATCAAGTCAAGTCATATTGATATTGTTCTGGTATTCATGTTCAAGTTCAAGTGTTCATGTTTGGTATATTGGATTCATGTTGTATTGGAGTTATGATTGGATTCATATTAGGATTGTATTCAGATTAGATTGAGACTCAGATTGAGTCAGACATTTACACAGATTTAGATCCTGAATTAGATTTTGATGTTATCGGTAATTGCTGTACATGGACGGCAGGATTTGTGTCTTTTTCCAAGACAATTACCATTGATAACACCATTTTAGTTTTCTACCTTAAATAGACAAGCACCCACTTTCTTCGTCTCCCTGAGGCTCAAGAGAATTAGTCCCGCTTAAACCTATATTTACTAGGGTCCTTATTGTAATTTAATATAACTTGAGGGGGTTTTATGAAAAATATTTTTAGTATACTTTTAAAATAAACTTCAAGTATTTATTTAGGTTATTTAGAATTGTCATGAAAGTGAATTTTAGAGAATGAGGTATATTAGTGAAAATATTCATAGCTTGAATAGTTCAAGCTATTTTAATATAACGTTGACTTATATTGATACTTGATGGTATTTTCATGAAACTTGTAATTCTTTTATTTTGTTTAGAAAACATGGAATTTAATAATATCTTTAAAATATGTGTTTTGATAATATTTATATAATTATTAAAAATAAATTTTTATTACTAAATACAAATCCTCGTTTTTCTTAAAAATTGTTTTAAAATTCCATCGAGATCGTATGCTCCATGAGGAGGTCTTCATCTCGCTCTACTAGTCTCGAGGATGTGTGAAAATCCACACCATCCAATAGCGGGTTCCCCAAAATGGGTTGTAGAGGCATAATCACAAAGAATTAAGTAACACGATTTAAAGAAATCCGGTTTTTAATAGTTTAAGCTATTTTGATGAAAAGTCGTATTTTGCCACAAAAATATTGTTCAAGCGAATCGTGCTATGTCAAGATGTGTGTATGTGAGAGGAAGATCATTACCTCGTGAGGTTTTCTAAAGGTATGCTGAGCAAAAATAATTAAAAGATGTCATATGTAAAATTTGTAATATTTAAACGAAAAACGCAATTTAAAGTTACATAACATGGTATTTTGAGATGAAAATTGTTCTAATTATTTGTTCCATGATTAATGAGCAAGGTATAGTGATATGGATGAGTGATTCTTAAGAAAAATTGTAATTTTAAGAATTATAAAATCGAATGTCGGTATAACTCCACTTACCGACAAGTTTTAAAAAGAAGAATTTTTATGGTAGAAAGAGAAAAGGAAAGATAGGACTTACAAGTTAAAACGATAGAGAGGAGGTAGAGGAAGAGAATGGTAGCCTTCATGTAGTCGCGGAGTCGACGGAAACATCTCGAATCCTCACCGGAAATTGATCTAGGGCTAACTCCACTTGTACTCTTCTTAGACTTAGAAATTTTTAAGAATTTTGACAATAGATTTCAGAATAAAAAGGACTATGGTATGGGGTTGTATTTATAGGATGAAATTAGGCTTTAGGAATTGAAGAAAGAATTGAAAATTCATTAAAAATTGGATTTAAAGATTCATTTTAATTCTCTATTAAATTTCAGGGAAATCAAATAGAACAGGGGTAGTGGGGTAGGCCAAGGGTCATGTGTTCAAAGAACGAGGACCATCCCCTATGGGGGGCCCGGCGGTGCTGGCCCTATGGCGCATCTTGCCGGCAATCTAGAGGAGGGAGCCCATTGGATTCTTGCCACGTGTCTCTCTCGAAGTTAATATAATTTTCCACATGTTTGCTTTTCTGTGACTTTTCATATTATGTGCAGAGCACGTGTAAATTTTTGGGCTACCAAAAAGTTTATAAGAAAAATTCAGAAAATTTGTGGCTGATGGGATTCGAACACATGGGCTATGTCACAGAAGTGTAAGGCTTTACCAATGAGCTACAGGTGCTTTCTTGTTGTTCTTAAGTAAAAATAACATTTAAAGTATAACTTGTACTAAGGTTAGGAAACTCCATTCTGTACATTAACTTTAAAAAAAATTGGTACCGTGAAATTAGAGTCTTTACATTCACCCACCTTACAAAAATTTTGTCCTCGAAATTTACAATTACATAAGGACTTATTTACAAATAAAAAAGGGTAGCTTGCATGCATGTCGTCCTCACGTTCCCATGTTGATTCTCCTGGTGAATCTTTTCTCCATATCACTCGAACCAAGTTAACATCCTTGTTCCATAATGTCTTCACCTTTCTGTCCAAGATTTCAACGGGTTGTTACTCACAAGATAGATATGTCTGTACAGTGAACTCGAAGTGATCAAGGATATGGCTGGGGTCGCTCACATATCTTCGAAGCTGGGATGTGTGGAACACGTTGTGCACTCCTTCCAATGAGAGTGGAAGTGCCAAACGATATGCCACTTCTCCGACTCGTTCGAGTATGTCGAATGGTCCAATATATCTGGGACTGAGCTTACCCCTCTTGGCAAAGAGATTTACTCCACGGTTTGGAGAGATCTTTAAGAACACATGATCTTCCGGTTGGAACTCTAGATGACGTCGCTTTGCATCAGCCCAGTGTTTCTGTCTGTCTTGGGCTATACGCATTCTTTCCCTGATCATGCGAACTACGTCCACAGTTTCCACAATCATCTCTAGTCCAAGAAGTTCTCTATCTCCGATGTCGTCCCAACTTAGTGGTGAACGACACTTCCTTCCATAGAGCGCTGCAAACAGTGTCATTCCAATACTCCTGGTAGATGTTGTTGTATGAAAACTCCACAAGATATTGGTGATCTTCCCACGATCCTCCGAAGTCCAACATACAAGCTCTTAGCATGTCTTCAAGGATCTGAATTGTGTAGGAATGTTCGGCAAGACAGCAAGGTTTCGGGAGGTATTGTCCATGCCATTTTCAAAAATTTGCCGTACAAAACAATCCTTACCCTAAATCTTAACTAGTGATTTAGACGAAACATAATGTAAACTACTTTACATCTAAGTGAGTAGGGATTACAACCTTTGTAGTCCGGTCCTTCACTTCTATAGCTCCTTGTAGTGGTCCCTTCGCTGTAATGAAGTGATCTTGCGGACACTTGAACGGCTCCACAAGAAGAAAGCAATGAGCTTGCACGAAGTCTTCGAGACCGAAAATGATCTACGTCGAGGAGTCACTAACCCAAGTTATCTCTTCACTAATGTGGGATTAGTGAAGGTAACACCCTATACTAAAATGCTAATCTAGTAGAGGATAATGAAATAGGATTTTTGCTCACTTTAGAATTACTTTTCTCACTCTTTTTCTTCTTCTCTCAAAAACCTAGAGAGCTCTCTCTTGCTCTTGATGAAGATGAAGCAAATGAAAGATGAGAGAGTGAATGGCAACCATGGATGAGAAAATATCTAATATATCTCATGTAGAGACTTAACCATGAGTTTAGATAATGGTTGGGTTAACAAATATCTAGTATTAAGACAAAACTAGTGGACTAGTCAATAGATCTCCAAGCTTCTCAAAGCTTCATGCCATGTGACCATTATCCAACTAATAATTGATTTACACTAAATAAATAAACCCTTCATTATCATTAGTATGGTGTAAGTCTCATACACCCATGTTGCTTGTATCATCAAGCATGACACAAATATGTACATTAATATATATCACATATATACTATATACACATAAGTGAGAAAAAGAAATGTTTAAGTGAGCTAATATTAGTTAATATAATCTAGTATATCACATATACAATTATACATTAAATCATCAAATCAACACTTGATTTAATAATCCGGCTATATCACATATAACCGACTAATATTATATGTATCATGCTATCGAATCAACACTTGAATCGATAACCCGGCTATATCATATATAACCGACTGATACAAGTATCGCGAGAATATAATACGGTATCACATACTCGTATTAATTTCGGTCCTGCACATATCACATATGTGCTCCTACATAGTTTTTCCTGAGCCAGCGAAACATCTGTGTAGGACTCTAATGACTCGTCAATACGCCGGCAGTAGGTGATGATCACATCAAGCACCTACAAGCCGTCAGCGGTACTAGCTGGACATAACGGTTACCCGGGTATTGAACGATCAGAAGATCAGCAAGCAAGCCCGCTCTAACTCCTGCAAAAGCCTGTCAGTAATACTACCGTACAGTCTGGTCTCTTCGTCTGATATGTCGCATATCCAGTATAGGGGTGGTAAACGTCAGACCCCAATAACCGATAAGTCATGCTGATGTGAGGCTCATAACGAGTCGAGAAACTACTGATAACTCTTATCAGTAAATCTCTATAGCAACCCTGGCCAGGGACTTATCGTTATGGCCAATCGAGCACAGCACAACATCAACCCCCAATACCGAGAGAGACGAATCCCCTCCTATCGCTCATTTCCTCCATGTGATTCGGGACCGTACCCAAAAGCCACCGTTTTGCATGTTCTGTTGAACGTGGTAAGGTGGAAATCAAAGCACAGTTGGAATCACACAAGACTCTATGACGATCTCGGGTCTACAGACTAACCTGTACCAATGTCACCAGAGAACTGCTATCTGACGATAGGTATAATACCAACTAGGAGTTCTCGGCGAGTCCGTTCAGTATACCCAGTCTCCACTGAGCACCCGTATACCATCTTTGATGTCAAACACCAATGGATGTGGGATCATCCATCGCCCATCATATGGGTCATGATGTGTATATGCTAGTCTACTCCGGAATATCGATGCCCTGTCTCGATACACCCTCGAGTAGGAACAATTTTAGGCTGTACTTGTGGACTACCTTTGGCCCCCACTAGTATGATCTCCATCATAGTCCTGGTAGTCGAGTACACCTCCTAAGAGTTTTATCAACATGTGAGAGAAAGACAGCATCACATATACAAGTCAACATGTTAAGCTAAAGAGCAACCAGATAGCATACTATCATGTCGAGCAAGAAAGTCCTCTCTATATATATCCAAGCATCCACTATAATATACATCACATGTACAATAATAGACTCTAGGGCATACATATAACTAACAATCTCCCACTTGCATTACGGCCAGTTGTTGTAGTATCTCATACCCAACATCCCGAAGAGTCTCTCAAATTGTATCTGGGGAATTGCCTTGGTGAGTGGATCCGCTGTGTTGTCCTTCGTGTCAACTCTCCTGACCTCGATCTCCCGGCGATCAACTATCTCCCGCCTCAAAATATGCCTGGATCGCTGATGGGACCTGGGTTCCTTGGCCAAAGCCACTGCTCCATTGTTATCACAATACAAAGGTATTGGACGCTCAATGGATGGAACCACTCCAAGTTCAGTTATGAACTTCTTCATCCAGACAGCCTCTTTGGCAGCATCGTTGGCAGCGATGTATTCAGCCTCCATCATCGAGTCTGCCACAGTTTCCTGTTTGAAACTCTTCTAACAAACTGCCCCTCTATTTAGGGTAAAGACAAATCCCGAGTGCGACTTAGAGTCGTCCTTATCACTCTGGAAGCTCGAATCAGTAAAGGACTCCACTTGGAGTTCACCGTTACCATACACCAAGAACATCTCTTTAGTCCTTCTCAAGTACTTGAGAATGTTCTTCACAGCTGTCCAGTGACTCTCTCTTGGATCTGCTTGATACCTACTCACTACACTTAGTGAGTATGCTACATCGGGTCTGGTACATAGCATCGCATACATGATAGAGCCTACTGCCGAAGCATAGGGTATCCCTTGCATGCGAGCTCTCTCCAAATCAGTCTTGGGAGACATCTCTTTGGAGAGAGTGAGTCCAGAGATCGTGGGTAAATTCTCACGTTTGGATTCTTCCATACTAAATCTCTTTAGTATGGTGTCAATGTACCTGGATTGGGACAATCCCAGTATCTGTTTAGATCTATCTCTGTAGATCTTAATCCCAAAGATGTAAGAGGCATCACCTAGATCTTTCATTGAGAATCTATGTGATAAGAAGAGCTTGACCGAGTGCAGCATAGGAACATCATTTCCTATCAAGAGTATGTCATCCACGTACAATACGAGGAAGAAAACCTTACTCTCTGCCACCTTCTTGTATATACAAGGTTCATCTACATTTTTTACGAAGTCAAACTCTTTGAATACTACATCAAAATAGATGTTCCAACTCCGCGATACCTGGTTTAACCCGTAAATGGATTTAAGAAGCTTGCACACCTTTCCGCTGCTCCCACTGTCCACGAAGCCCTCTGGCTGAGTCAAGTACATGCACTCTTCTAAATCACCATTTAGAAAGGCGGTCTTAACATCCATTTGCCAGATTTCGTAGTCATGGTATGCAGCGATGGCAAGCAGGATCCGGATGGACTTAAGCATAGCCACTGGAGAAAAGGTTTCATCATAGTCCACACTTGGTCGTTGACGAAAACCTTTTGCAACTAGTCTAGCTTTGAAAGTCTTAATTTTTCCATCTACACCAAGTTTCTTCTTAAAGATCCATTTGCTCCCGATGGGTTTTACCCCTTCAGGAGCAACTTCTAAAGTCTACACTTTGTTGGTGTACATGGATTCCATCTCAGATCGCATTGCATCTAACCATTTCACAGAGTCCCTACTCGTGATGGCCTGCTCGAAACTAGTTGGGTCATCATCTACCATGATGCAATCCCCGCTCAAACCGTCAATGAGAAACCCGTAGTATCTCTCTAGTGGATGAAGAACCCTACTAGATCGGCGGAGAGGCTAGGGTTCGTTGGGAACTACTGAATCCTCTGGTTCCACCAAATCTTCTGTTGTAGTTTGTGCTGCTGGAACCCCTTCCAGTTCTACCTCATGACCACTAATTTCTTTTGCAAGAAATTCCTTTTCTAAAAAGGTGGCATGTTGAGCAACAAACAACTTTTGTTCCTCAGAGTGGTAGAAGATATGCCCCCGCGAAAGCTTGGGATATTCTACAAACTTGCACAAAATAGACCTTGCCTCGAGTTTGTCCGGATTGTGCCTTTTGACATTGTAGGGTGTTTTTCGTCACCCTATTGAGATGGGAATACGCGCGCGCTTGTCGGGCGCATTACAGATTCCCCCTGCCTAGGGTAGGCTGGGGTTTATTGATTGTGGGGATCCGAATCTCCGACAGCCGCGGACTAAGCTGCCGTTAATTACCCCTCGCATTTGGAGCGAAGGAACCTTCGATTGACGGGTTAAACCGGTCATGCGAACTCAATATGCAGTGCGTTGGTGCGTGTGTATTTTTTTGTTTGTTCTACTTGTAAAAAAAGAGATATATACATACATATATATATTTTCTATATATAAAAACAAAAATAAATAAGTAAATAAATATTTGGAGTTTTTTTTTATTATTATTATTTTTTTAATATTATTTATAATTTAATTTTATTTATTTAATATTTATTTAATATTTTTTTAAATAAAAAAGGGATTAAACAAAGAAAAGAAGAAAAGAAAATAATTATGTTTTTTTTTAATTTTTAAATATTATTTATAATTTATTTTTATTTATTTAATATTTATTTATTTTTATTTTAAAATAAAATATAAAAAAAAGGAGGAAGAAAGAAGAAAAGAAGAAAAGAGAATGGGGTCACATGTTAGCATGTGACCCCTCATGTGAGGGAGGTCACATGCTCGCATGTGACATGGAAGGTCACATGTTAGCATGTGACCCCTCATGTGAGGGGGGGTCATATGCTAGCATGTGACCCCTCACATGCTAAGGGGGAGTCACATGCTCAGCATGTGACCCGTGACCCACATCACATGTTAAACATGTGATGGGGCTGCTTTAGCATGTGACCCGTCACATGCTTAGCATGTGACGCCCGTCACATGCTTTGCATGTGACCGTCACAATTTTTTATTTTTTATTTTTTTTTTTTTTATTTGAACATGGAGTTCAACTCCAAAAGAATTTTATATGGCTAAAAAAAATGTAATGTGGAGTTAGACTCCCCAAAAAAAAGTATTTTTTTGTGGAGTTAAACTCCAAAAGAATTTCTGTAGTGGAGTTAAACTCCAAAAGAATTTTATTTGTGGAGTTGAACTCCAAAGGAATTTTATTTGTGGAGTTGAACTCCAAAAGATTTTTACTGTGGAGTTAAACTCCAAAAGAATTTTTGTAGTGGAGTTAAACTCCAAAATAATTTTCCTGGTGGTGGGGTTGAACTCCAAAAGAATTTTATTTGTGGAGTTGAACTCCAAAAGATTTTCTCCTTTCTCCTTTGAGAAAAAACCCAAAATGGGTTCTCTTGAAACTCCAAGATCTAGATCTTGGATGATAAAAAAAGAGACCCTTTTTCCTCTTTTGATGGAGTCTTGGGAGGTGGATTTATGGTAAAACTTTGTTTAGTTTTTAAAAAAAAAGAGAGCTAAGCTCTTGATTTATTTGGAAAATGAAAAGGAAGAGAAAAAACTTGAAAAAGAGAGAGTGGAGGAACAAACCCTAGTTTTTTGAGGAATGAAAAGTCTATGCTTTATTCATCATCATGTTGCCTTATATAGGCTTACACATTTACATATAGCCCCTTGGGCTTTATAAAATGGCATTTTGCCCATCCCATAGTTCATGTGCCATTTCTTTTTGCACATAAACCATGGGCTTACAAAAATTTAGCTTTATACCCATTTTGTTTACATTCATGCATAAAAATTACATAAAAATTATTTATTACATGATTTCATTTTTGGCATGGGGAGGGTCGGTCGCTTCATGTTTCGGACTCGACCTGGGCATGGGCCCACTTGACCTGGGCTTGGGCCCACCTGGTTTGGGGTTGACCTTGACTTTGACTCGGTCAACCGGGGTGTAAATTTTTACCCCAACAAAGTGCCCCCCATCAATAAATGCACACCGCACATTTGAGTTGTGTGCATGAAATTGATGGATCTTGAAGCTGAACTTTCGAGGTGGAACATCATTCCGGGGGCGGAGCATCATCCCGGGGAGCATGATTCCCGGGGATCGGAGTATCATTCTGACTCGCGGAGCATAATTCCAGGGTCGGAGTATCCTTCGGGGAGCATGATTCCCGGGGATCGGAGCATCATTCCGAAATGCAAAGCATGATTCTAGGGATCGGAGCATCATTCCGATGAGCGGAGCATGATTCCAGGGGATCGGAGCATCGTTCTGATTCGCGGAGCATAATTCCAAGGATCAGAGCGTCATTCTGAAGGGCGGAGCATGATTCCAGGGATCGGAGCATCATTTCGATGAGCGGAGCATGGTTCCAGGGGATCGGAGCATCATTCCGATGGGCGGAGCATGGTTCCAGGGATCGGAGCATCATTCCGATGAGCGGAGCATGATTCCAGGGGATCGGAGCATCATTCCGAAGAGCGGAGCATAATTCCAGGATTCGGAGCATCATTCCGAAGGGCGGAGCATAATTCCACGGGATCGGAGCATTATTCCGAAGAGCGGAGCATAATTCCAGGATTCGGAGCATCATTCCGAAGGGCGGAGCATGATTCCAAGGATCGGAGCATCGTTCCGAAGGGCGGAGCATCATTCCAGGAGATCGGAGCATCATTCCGAAGAGCGGAGCATCATTCCAGGGGATCGGAGCATCATTCCGAAGAGCGAAGCATCATTCCAGGATTCAGAGCATCATTCCGAAAGGCGGAGCATGATTCCAAGGATCGGAGCATCATTCCGAAGAGCGGAGCATCATTCCAGGGGATCGGAGCATCATTCCGAAGAGCGGAGCATCATTCCAGGATTCAGAGCATCATTTCGAAAGGCAGAGCATGATTCCAAGGATCGGAGCATCATTCCGAAGAGCGGAGCATCATTCCAGGATTCAGAGCATCATTCCGAAAGGCGGAGCATGATTCCAAGGATCAGAGCATCATTTCGAAGGGCGGAGCATGATTCCAGGATTCGGAGCATCATTCTGAAGAGCGGAGCATGATTCCAGGGATCGGAGCATCATTCCGATGGGCGGAGCATGATTCCAGGGGATCGGAGTATCATTCCGAAGAGCGGAGCATTATTCCAGGGATCGGAGCATCATTCCGAAGGGTGGAGCATGATTCCAAGGATCGGAGCATCATTCCGATGAGCGGAGCATGATTCCAAGGATCGGAGCATCATTCCGATGGGCGGAGCATCATTCCAGGGGATCGGAGCATCATTCCGATGGGCGGAGCATGATTCCAGGGATCGGAGCATCATTCCGATGGGCGGAGCATGATTCCAGGGGATCGGAGCATCATTCCGAAGAGCGGAGCATTATTCCAGGGATCGGAGCATCATTCCGATGAGCGGCAGACATTTTGACCGAAGCATAATTTCGATGCAGAGGTTAATTCCCAGGCGAAGCATAATTTCGACAAGGAAGGCAGATATTCTGAGGCGAAGCATTGATTTCGACACGGGATACATTCTGAGACGGAGCATGATTCCGGCGCAGAGCTTGTTGGCTGACTTGATTCCGAGACGAAGCATAATTTCGACAGGGAAGGCAGGTACACCGAGGCGAAGCATCATTTCGACACGGGGTGCATTCTGAGACGAAGCATAATTCCGACGCAGAGCTTGCTGGTTGACTTGATTCCGAGGTGGAGCATAATTCCGATGAGGAGGTCGTTGGTTGATTCCGAGCCGAAGCATAATTCCGACAAGGAAGGCAGATACACCGAGGCGAAGCATCATTTCGACACGGGGTGCATATTCTGAGACGAAGCATGATTCCGACGCAGAGCTTGTTGGTTGATTTGATTCCGAGGCGGAGCATAATTCCGGCAGGGAGGGTAGATATCCCGAGGCGAAGCATGATTTCGACACGTGGTAAATTCTGGGACGGAGCATGATTCCGCCGTAGAGGTTGTTGGTTTGATTTGATTTGGGTTGACATCAGCATCGCTACACTGGAATATGGTACCAGGAGCGAATCATCATTTGTCATGAGAGGATTTGGGAATTTTGGTTTTGGTCGGCATCTGCATTGCTGCACTGGAATAATGCCAGGAGCAACTCATCATTTGCCTCGGAAGGATTTGAGAATTGGTTTTTGTTTGACATCAGTATCGCTACACTGGAATATGGTACCAGGAGCGAATCATCATTTGCGCTTGCTTATCAGGAAGCGATGGCTTAGGAGACGGGTTTTAGGTCCTTATCACCTAAGACTTTTCAATTTTGTGAGCCGTAAGGGTCTCACAAAGCATTTTCTCCCTACGGGTCGTAAGGATCCCGTAAGTGCATTTTCTCCTTGGGAGTCGTGGGGACTCCCAAGTGTGTTGCTCCTTTGTGAGTCGTAAGAATCTCACGCGGGAATTTTCTCCTCACAAAGTCGAGAGGACTTTGCGAGTGGATTTCATTTCTTTTTTACGAGTTCGCGCCCTTTCGGGTTTTCACAAACTCGCCGGCAGTCCTGCTGTTTTTACTCACGGAGCCCTTTCGGGTTTTCATCCGTGCCCATCTTGCTTGTGGACATACCTTTTTTTTTATTTTTTTATTTTTTTATTTTTGGAGAGATTGGGATTTTTTTACGACCGTGGATTGTATACGGTTTTGCAGAATGTATGATCCAGACCGTAGGGCCATAAAATTTCGGGACTTTGTTGGCGTCTGCATCGCTGTACTGGAATATGATACCAGGAGCGACTCATCATTCGCCACTTGGGGATTGGGATTTGGAATTTGGTTGGCGTCTGCATCGCTGCACTGGAATATGGTACCAGGAGCGACTCATCATTCGCCATTGGGGCATGGGATTTGGAATTTGGTTGGCGTCTGCATCGCTACACCGGAATATGGTACCAGGAGCGACTCATCATTCGCCACTTGGGGGTTGGGGAGCGATGGCTTAGGAGACAGGTTTAGATCCCTACCACCTAAGACTTTTCAATTTTATGGGCCGTGAGGGTCCCATAAAAGCATTTTCTCCCTGCGAGTCGTAAGGATCCCGCAGGTGTATTTTCTCCTTAGGAGTCGTGAGGACTCCTAAGTGTGTTTTTCCTTTGTGACTCGTAAGGATCCCACAAAGGTTTGTTCTCCTCATGTATCGTGAGGACACATGAGTGGGTCTTCTCAATGGAGCATAATTCCACAGGCGGAGACCAGCCGTGTAACTGGTGATTGCGGTGGGGCATGGGTATGCTGAGAATTAGTTGAGCCCGTGGATTGTATACGGCAGTCAATTTGGGGACTAGCCGTAGGGCCGAAGAATTTTGGGAAACTGGATTTTGGTTGGCGTCTGTATCGCTGCACTGGAATATGGTACCAGGAGCGACTCATCATTCGCCGTTAGGGATTGGGGAGCGATGGCTTAGGAGATAGGTTTGGATCCCTATCACCAAAGACTTTTCAATTTTATGGGCCGTGAGGGTCCCATAAAAGCATTTTCTCCCTACGAGTCGTAAGGATCCCGCAGGTGTATATTCTCCTTAGGAGTCGTGAGGACTCCTAAGTGTGTTTTTTCTTCGTGAGTCGTAAGGATCCCATAAAGATTTTTTCTCCTCATGTATCGTGAGGACACATAAGTGGGTCTTCTCAATGGAGCATAATTCCAAAGGCGGAGACCAGCCGCGTAACTGGTGATTGCGGTGGGGCATGGGTATGATGAGAATTATTTGAGCCCGTGGATTGTATACGGTAGTCAATTTGGGGACTGGCCGTAGGGCGGAAGAATTTTGGGAAACTGGATTTTGGTTGGCGTCTGTATCGCTGCACTGGAATATGGTACCAGGAGCGACTCATCATTCGCCACTTTTTTTTGTTTTGTGTTTTTTTTTGTTTTACCGCGATTGCTCTATCATTTCAGCTTTTCTTATCGCGAAGGTCGCGATTGCCCTATCATTTCGGCTATTTATTCGCGGTTGCCCCATCATTTCGGCTTTATTTTCATTTTTATTTTCACTCGCTGATTTTTATTGCGAGTTGCCCCATCATTTCGGCTTTTCTTTATTTTTCTTTTATTTACACACATTTTTTTTATATACACACATTTTTTTTACATTCCTAGTTTAACGACTTAGCGGTCGATTATTCCCAGTTTAATGACGTGGTGGTCGATTGTTCCCAGTTTAATGACGTGGTGGTCGATTGTTCCCAGTTTAATGACGTGGCGGTCGATTGTTCCCAGTTTAACGACGTAATGGTCATCTGTTTCTAGTTTAGAAACTTAGAGGTCTACTGTTTCCAGTTTAACGACTTAGAGGTCATCTGTTTCCAGTTTAACGACTTGGAGGTCATCTGTTTCCAGTTTAACGACGTAGAGGTCATCTGTTTCCAGTTTAAAGACTTAGAGGTCTATCTGTTTCCAGTTTAACGACGTAGAGGTCATCTATTTCCAGTTTAAAGACTTAGAGGTCATCTGTTTCCAGTTTAAAGACGTAGAGGTCATCTGTTTCCAGTTTAACGACTTAGAGGTCATCTGTTTCCAGTTTAACGACGTAGAGGTCATCTGTTTCCAGTTTAACGACTTAGAGGTCATCTGTTTCCAGTTTAAAGACGTAAAGGTCATCTGTTTCCAGTTTAACGACTTGGAGGTCATATGTTTCCAGTTTAACGACGTAGAGGTCATCTGTTTCCAGTTTAAAGACTTGGAGGTCTATCTGTTTCCAGTTTAACGACGTAGAGGTCATCTGCTTCCAGTTTAACGATGTAGAGGTCATCTGTTTCTAGTTTAACGACGTAGAGGTCATCTTTTTCCAGTTTAACGACTTAGAGGTCATCTGTTTCCAGTTTAAAGACGTAGAGGTCATCTGTTTCCAGTTTAAAGACTTAGAGGTCATCTGTTTCTAGTTTAACGATGTAGAGGTCATCTGTTTCCAGTTTAAAGACATAGAGGTCATCTGTTTCCAGTTTAAAGACTTAGAGGTCATCTGTTTCCAGTTTAACGACGTAGAGGTCATCTGTTTCCAGTTTAACGACTTAGAGGTCATATGTTTCCAGTTTAAAGACGTAGAGGTCATCTGTTTCCAGTTTAACGACGTAGAGGTCATCTGTTTCCAGTTTAACGACTTAGAGGTCATATGTTTCCAGTTTAAAGACGTAGAGGTCATCTATTTCCAGTTTAAAGACTTAGCGGTCATCTGTTTCTAGTTTAACGACGTAGAGGTCATCTGTTTCCAGTTTAAAGACTTAGAGGTCATCTGTTTCCAGTTTAAAGACGTAAAGGTCATCTGTTTCCAGTTTAAAGACT
The DNA here is from genome assembly GCA_030015575.1 of Agapanthus africanus. NCBI lineage: Eukaryota > Viridiplantae > Streptophyta > Magnoliopsida > Asparagales > Amaryllidaceae > Agapanthus > Agapanthus africanus. The sequence continues at coordinate 114,746,250 of JASDDO010000028.1, forward strand.
TAGAGGTCATCTGTTTCCAGTTTAACGACTTAGAGGTCATCTGTTTCCAGTTTAAAGACGTAGAGGTCATCTGTTTCCAGTTTAAAGACTTAGAGGTCATCTGTTTCTAGTTTAACGACGTAGAGGTCATCTGTTTCCAGTTTAAAGACTTGAGGTCATCTGTTTCCAGTTTAAGACGTAGAGGTCATCTGTTTCCAGTTTAAAGACTTAGAGGTCATGTGACGAGGAGCTCAGAGAAGATACCTGATTGAGTAGCTGTAAGGGGCACCGCTGGAGTTTGCCCGAGGTGCCTTATTACTTTGTCAGTGTTGATGGCATTGCCCCCAGCTGGGGCCAAGAAAAATCGTTCAAATACCGACTTGCATCGAATATGGCAATTGGAAATTGTTAACCTGCAAATAGAAACATTATTTCAGTATAGGCAATCGATATGTATATTGATTGAGTTCGCATGAACATTTAACCCGAAATATGGGAGGAGAGATTAGTCCCACCGGACGTGCCAGAATCTGTATGGTGTTTTTCGTCACCCCATTGAGATGGGAATACGCGCGCGCTTGTTGGGCGAATTACAAATTCCCCCTGCCTATGGTAGGCTGGGGTTTATTGATTATGGGGATCCGAATCTCCGACAGCCACGGACTAAGCTGCCGTTAATTACCCCTCGCATTTGGAGCGAAGAAACCTCCGATTGACGGGTTAAACCGGTCATGCGAACTCAATATGCAGTGCGTTGGTACGTGTGTATTTTTTTGTTTGTTCTACTTGTAAAAAAAGAGATATATACACACATATATATATTTTCTATATATAAAAACAAAAATAAATAAGTAAATAAATATTTGGAGATTTTTTTTTATTATTATTTTTTTAATTTAAAAATATTATTTATAATTTAATTTTATTTATTTAATATTTTTTAAATATTTTTTTAAATAAAAAAGGGATTAAATAAAGAAAAGAAGAAAAGAAAATAATTATGTTTTTTTTTAATTTTTAAATATTATTTATAATTTATTTTTATTTATTTAATATTTATTTATTTTTATTTTAAAATAAAATATAAAAAAAAGGAGGAAGAAAGAAGAAAAGAGAATGGGGTCACATGTTAGTATGTGACCCCTCATATGAGGGGGGTCACATGCTAGCATATGACATAGAAGGTCACATGTTAGCATGTGACCTCTCATGTGAGGGGGGGTCACATGCTCAGCATGTGACCCGTCACATGTTAAACATGTGATGGGGCTGCTTTAGCATGTGACCCGGTCACATGCTTTGCATGTGACCGTCACAATTTTTTAATTTTTTTATTTATTTTTTTTTTTTTAACGTGGAGTTCAACTCCAAAAGAATTTTATATGGCTAAAAAAAATGTAATGTGGAGTTAGACTCCCCAAAAAAAAGTATTTTTTTGTGGAGTTAAACTCCAAAAGAATTTCTGTAGTGGAGTTAAACTCCAAAAGAATTTTATTTGTGGAGTTGAACTCCAAAAGAATTTTATTTGTGGAGTTGAACTCCAAAAGATTTTTACTGTGGAGTTAAACTCCAAAAGAATTTTTGTAGTGGAGTTAAACTCCAAAATAATTTTCCTGGTGGTGGAGTTGAACTCCAAAAGAATTTTATTTGTGGAGCTGAACTCCAAAAGAATTTTATTTGTGGAGTTGAACTCCAAAGAATTTTCTCCTTTCTCCTTTGAGAAGAAACCCAAAATGGGTTCTCTTGAAACTCCAAAATCATGTGCTATTTCTTTTTGCACATAAACCATGGGCTTACAAAAATTTGGCTTTATACCCATTTTGTTTACATTCATGCATAAAAAATTACATAAAAATTATTTATTACATGATTTCATTTTTGGCATGGGGAGGGTCGGCCGCTTCATGTTTCGGACTCGACCTGGGCATGGGCCCAGTTGACCTGGGCTTGGGCCCACCTGGCTTGGGGTTGACCTTGACTTTGACTCGGTCAACCGGGGTGTAAATTTTTACCCCAACAGACATAGGCATGACAACCCCATATCTTAACATAATTAAGACATGGTCTTTTCCCCTTCCATATCTCATATGGAGTGGTAGGCACTAATTTGGTAGGAACCATATTCAATAGGTTCGCAGCTGTTTCCAGTGCATGTCCCCAAAAGGAAATAGGCAACTCAGCAGTACTCATCATAGAGCGCACCATATCCAATAGGGTGTGATTCCTCCGCTCCGATACACCGTTATGCTGTGGTGTATATGGAGGAGTAAGCTGAGAGAGAATCCCATTCTCTTTTAGATAGTCACAGAATTCCATGCTCAAGTATTCTCCTCCCTGATCGGATCGTAGGATTTTAATACTTTTACCCGTTTGGTTCTCGACTTCGGATTTATATTCCTTGAATTTCTCAAAAGCTTCAGACTTGTGTTTCATCAGGAACACATATCCGTATCTTGAGAGATCGTCAGTGAATATAATGAAGTAGGAAGAACCATTCCTGGCATGTGTAGATATAGGACCACATACATCACTATGTATCAGTCCCAAGAGCTCACTAGCTCTTTGTCCGTGTCCTGTAAACGGAGTTTTGGTCATCTTGCCTTTGAGACATGACTAGCAAGTTTCATAAGATGATAATTCGAATGGATTCAAATATCCATCCTTATATAACTTATCTAGTCGTGTCGTATTGATATGACCTAGTCTACAATGCCACAAGAAAGATTCGTTCATTTCTGAACTCTTCCTCTTGTGTATGTTTTGTACGCTAAGAATTGTGGTTTGATTTAGTACGTATATACCATTATTTAACGAGCCTGATCCAATCAACTTTTGATCCAGAAAGATGTTCATAACATTATCCTGTACTACAAAATTATATCCTTCTTTACTTAATAAAGAAACTGATATAAGATTGAATATCATGGTCGGTATGTAATAGCATTCGTTCAGAATCAATATATTACCATTTGGTAATACAAGGTGATATTCGCCAACTGCTTTGCAGCAACATTTGCACCATTCCCTACTCTTACGGAATGATCACCCTCTCCCAGTTCTCTACCTTTCCTTAGCCCATGCAACATATTACATATGTAGGATCCCGATCCGGTATCTAATACCTAGAACGTAGAGTGTACTGAGAAACAGTTCTCGGTAACTAACACACCCGAAGAAGATGCATCAACATGCTTATTCTTCGTTTGGGCGGCGTAAGGTGGAAATCAAAGCACAGTGGGAATCACACAAGACTCTATGATGATCTCGGGTCTACAGACTAAGTTGTACCAGTGTCACCAGAGAATTGCTATCTGACGATAGATATAATACCAATTAGGAGTTCTCGGCGAGTCCGTTCAGTGTACCCAGTCTCCACTGAGCACCCGTATACCATCTTTGATGTCAAACACCAATAGATGTGGGATCATCCATCGCCCATCATATGGGTCAAGATGCGTATACGCTAGTCTACTCCGGAATATCTATGCCCTGTCTCGATACTCTCTCGACTAAGAACAATTTTAGGGTGTACTTGTGGACTACCTTTGGCCCCCACTAGTATGATCTCCATCATAGTCCTGGTAGTCAAGTACACCTCCTAAGGGCTTTATCAACATGTGAGAGAAAGACAGCATCACATATACAGGTCAACATGTTAAGATAAAGAGCAACCAGATAGCATACTATCAAGTCGAGCAAGAAAATCCTCTCTATATATATCCAAGCATCCACTATAATATACATCACATGTACAATAATGGCCTCTAGGGCATACATATAACTAACAAATTATCCGTTTAGACTATCCATCTATTTATGGATGGTAATCTGTGCTGAAGTTCAGACTCGTTCCCAGGCTAGCTTGCAGACTCTGCCAAAACCGCGATCGAAATCTGGTGCACGATCGGAGACGATGCAAACCGGTACTCCATGTAATCTCACGATCTCCTGCATGAGTTCATGGGTATCAGAAATAGTACATCTTGATATTAAATCTTACATTATATTCATGCTTACCTCCATGTACTTCTTTGCTAGTGCCTCGGTAGATTAGCCAACTCGAAAGGGAATAAAGTGAGCGACTTGGTGAGTCGATCCACAATAACCCATACCGCATCGTTACCTTTCGTACTGCGAGGAAGTGCAGTCACAAAGTCCATGGTGATGTATTGCCATTTCCATTCTGGAATAGCTAACGGTTGAAGTAAACCAGCAGTTCTGTGATGTTCAGCCTTTACTTGCTAACATACCAAATATTTGGCTATGCTTCTGGCTACTTCATGCCATACCACCAGTAATGTTTCCGTAGATCTTTGTACATCTTTGTACCACCAGGGTGTACTGAGTAATGAGAGCTGTGATTTTCTTTCATCAACTCTTCCCGAATAGAACCTTATGGTACACACAAGCTGCTTCCGTATCTCAAAGATCCGTCTTCGTGGATAATGAAGTCTGTTCGCAGTCCACTTTCTACTTGTTCTCGGATCTTTTGCAACTTGGCATCACTTGCTTGAGATGCTTTGATCTGATTGACAATAGTAGACTGAACTTGTAAGTTCATCAAATACAAAGTGTTACCTGGCATAACCACTTCTATCTCCATCCTATGCAGTTCCTGTTGAAGCTTCCATTGTGCGGTGAGATTCATTGATAGAGGATGGCGACTAAGGGTATCAGGAACTACATTCACCTTCCCTGGATGGGTTGATGTCGAAATCCGCCATAAGTTCTAACCATCTTCTCTGCTGCATATTCAACTCCTTCTGAGTGAACACATACTTCAGACTCTTGTGGTCAGTGTATATATCCACTCGCTCTCCAAGAAGATAGTGGCGCCAAATCTTAAGTGCAAAGATAACGGCCGCCAACTCCAAGTCATGTGTTGGATAGTTGCGCTCATGAACTTTCAGCTGTCTTGATGCATAAGCTACAACTAAAATACGTCACTAGAACCAATCTATTTTTTCAAAAGAAACTATAGCGTTTTCTTTTGCTTTGCATAGAGATATTCGGTTAGGAACATCATGCACCTCATTCAATGAGGAAAGAGTCTTGATCCTTTCACTGGGAGTTCGCTCTTAGGCAAAATTACTATGAACTTGCAAAACCACTCGGTTCTTTCAATTAGATCAAGTTCATTACATTAAAAGTTTTCTTCAAAACTAGTCATAGCTCTCCGTCATTTCAGATGAGTACTACCTAATATTCATGCTACGTTTGTTGGCCTTTATCAAGACTAGTGTGCGGTAGCTTTGTGATTCTTGTCTGCTTCATGTTGATGAGATTGGTTAGGACGGTCGTTAGACCTTGTTGGCCTTTATCAAGGGTCAAGCCGGTGGGTCTAAATTGGACACAAAATGACGGGTTAAACTTGACTAGCGACTTATGGTTTGTAGGCCTTTATTAAGATCATAAGTCGTTAAGAGTAAAAACTATATCAGGAGTTTCAAGTGTTGAAACTTGCAATGTGATTACATACCTTCTATGTAGAAGTTTGAGTCTCGATTCCTACTGTGAGTAATAGTTACTCTCGGACGATTATCACTTCACAATTAGCTAATTCATTAGGTGATTAAAAAGGTATTTATAAGGTTATGCCTCTTAGCAAACGGGGTTATTAAATTTGGTCCATGCGAAAGCACGGGGGATCTCCCTCGGAGCACTTGCACTGGCCTAACTGGCCGGTTAGTGAACTTGTGGGTGTATATGATCCCGACTAGTTCTCCTTTTAGGGTTTGAAGGAGAATTCGACGAAACAGTGGGAGCCATCCAGATTAGATAAATTAATAAACCAATCTAGAGTACACGCTGAGTGTTTCTTTTCTCTCTCTCTCTCTCTCTCTCTCTCTCTCTCTCTCTCTGGGGCAGCGACCATGACTGACCTTAAACTAAAACTCGTAAATCAAGTTAACCGTACATTTTTACAATCATTGGCTTTGGAATGTCATGATTGCCATAATTCACGACATAGTCGCATATGTCCTTTCCCCTTTTACTTCCCCTTTCACTTGCTCCAGAAAACTCTGTATCCGATTCAGAGATCCATATTACATGGAAGGCCATCCCTTATAGTTACATACGAACTCGGAGAAAGTGTTTCATTCGAGGATGGCCACCGGTTCTGGAGTGAATTGTATATGATATAATTCATCTGTCTCTTCTCTTCACCTTATCTCAAGTTTGAGATCTCTTTAAATAAGGAGAATATACCAGTTACGCTTGTTGGATAGTTTTCTTCCAATCCCAAGGCTAGAGCTAAAAGGAAGGATAAGAAGAAAACCAACTAGCCTAAGTTCGGTATACTAAAGGTAAGAAGGAGAGACATCATAAGAGGTTGCAGTTGAAGGGAAAGAAAATTACAACTACTGTCGTGAGCCTAGGTCATAGAAGAGGCCTTACTGGGAATACCTGGACACCCCTTGAAGCATATTGATGCTTCATTTTCTCTGTGTTTGTAATTGAAACCGTTTCTCAATTAACCCTGCTTTCTGGATATGCAATACCGGATCAGAATCCCACATTTGTAATTTGTTACAGATGTTGAGAAGGAGCAGAGTAGTGGGGAAATGGTGATTTGATCCTAAAACTCGGAATTCGGAGCAAATGTTGCTAATGAAAAAAATCATCGGGTGTTGCCTAGCGGCAAACTTTTGGTTTCGAATAACTGTTATTGTGCACCAACTTTACTTTTAAAATGAATATCCGCGTCTTTATTTGATAAAAAAAGGACATTCGAATTTTGAAAATTATATTATTAACATTTACCTACATCAAATGTTGATTAGGTAAGGTGCATAGGATAACGGTATAGATATTCTTAACCAAAATACAGTTCTCAATTTACAATACACGGAGTAAGGATTGTTGAACTCTTATGACTTATATATAGTGATGTATGTTGTCTGATGTCCATATAGACAAGGGGTTAATACTCATACTTCATTCTGTTTACTTATGAGTTTTCTGGCTTTGTACGCGCATTCTTGTTGAAACGCAAAATCCAAAGATTTTGAGAAGTTCATAAGGTTTAAGAATAAAGTAGAGAACCAGGCGTTTGAAGTATCAAGATTCTTCGAAGTAGTCAAAGATGTAGATACTTATGCTCGGTATTCCGTAATGAGAATTTGATTCTCCTTTAGATTACTCCTCTGAGGGTGTGCTCCATGATGAGTAATACTGAGTGGCTTTTTTCATTTGGGGATATGCACTAGAAACAGCTGCCCCTGACAAACCTTAGACACTCCGCAGATTTAGTAGGTGACCTCAGCCACCTGAGAGATACTACGGTTTCCTTATAGACGATGATAGGAAGATTTGCATCATGTGATGATGACCCAATTAGTTGTCAGCAGGCCATTGGGAGTAGAGAATTCCGACTGATGACTGGATGCAAAATATTCAAGTTGGACTCCACGCACTCCAGCAATTTATGGACTTTGTTGGATGCTCCTAATAGAGTAAAACCCATTAGGAGCAAGTTGATTTTTCGAGATAGGTGCAGATGGAAAAGTAGTTACCTAATAAGGCTAGACTTATAGTAAAAGATTTTCATCAAATACCCGGTGTGGATTATGAAGAAACCGTTACTTTACTGTCTGTGCTGAAGTTCATACGGATATAATTTTCCACTGCTGTTTTTTCATGACTATGATAGCTAGCAGATGGATAACTATAACGTCTTTCTAAATTGGATTCAGAAGTGTACGTGCATATGACTCTTCCAGAGGATTATCTTGGTCAGTGGGAGTTGCAGAACGTGTGCAAGTTGCTTAAGTCTGTTTATAAACTAAAGCAGGCACAATGGAGGTGAATCATCCATTTTGATGTTACGGTCAAAGTGTTTGATTTTATCTAAATGATAGATGAATCTGATATTTGTAAGAAGGATATAGAGAGTACTGTCATGGTATATGGATGAGATGCTCCTGATAGGAAGTGATGTTCCTGTGTTATAATCGGTCAAACTATTGATATCACGGATGTTTCTCCATATAGGATTTTGGCAATATATATCAATCGATCTGGGGATTAGATCTACAGAGATAGATCTGGAAGTGTACCAATCTGGGTACTCTGACACCATTCTAAAAGAGTTTAGAATGGAAGACTCCTTGCGCGGTATTGTACCCGTATAAGATAGAGTCACCCTCTTTAAAAAGATGTCTTCAAGACTGATGAGGAGAGAGACTCGCATGTATGGCAGTAATGTCGATCGTGCGATGTTAAGTATCAGAACAGATGGAGCTAATACAGTTGATGTAGTAAACAGATATTAGTCCAATCTTAGAGAATCATAGGGAAGCAGTGAAGAACATACGAGGATGTTCTTGGTGTATAGTAATGGCAGCCTCCATCTGGAAGCGGTTACTAATTCCGGCTTTCAAGGTAACATGGATGACAGGGTGTCTTTCGCGAGTTATAAGTTTAACTTCTTCTGAGGAGCGGTATATTGGAAGAAGTTCCAAACGGGATACTGAGATAGTCGTTGCACTGGATGCTGATTATGACTCAGCAGAGAATATAGCCTAAGAAATTGTTTGATAAAATTGTTCATTTATGAACAATGTCCAATCGTCTATCCAGATAAATTCTAAGGCAGGTACGCTTGATTCGGGAGATAGTTGATCCCTGCGAGATTGAGATTTAGAAAGATACAGTTAAAAATATTATGGCGGATCCACTCACTAAGGCTGTTTTTCGAACACGATTTGTGAAATTGTTAGTAGAAAAGTTGGGTATGCAATAGCACAGAAGATGTGAGTATGCGATAACGCAATAATTGGCCTTAAGTAAAAGTGGGAGATTGTTGGATATAGTGACCTCAAACAAATTATTGTAATTGCAGTATAGCAATTACTGTAATTGAAAGAGGACCTATATAGATAGAACGGTCTTGATCGAGATGATAGTATGCTATCTAGTTTGCCTTTATCTTTCATGTTTATACATTTTACTCGATATCACGTATCGCTAATACATGATGATAAAGCCCATAGGATATTTTCTTGACTATCAAGATTATGATAGGGATCGTACTAGTGGACCCTGGGTAGTCCATAAGCACATCCTTAAATGTCTCTAGTCCTAAGAGTATCGAGACTGGGCATCGGTACTCCAGTTTAGACTAGTATATATGTTTCTTGATCCCGTACGGAGCGATGGTTGATCCCATAGATATTGGTGTTTGACATCGAAGATTGTATACAGGTCCTCATTTGGAATGAGTTACACCGGACAGACTCATCGAGAACTCCTAGATGGTATTATAACTATTGTCAGATAGCAGTTCTCTGGTAATGATAGTACAGGATAGTCTCTTGACCTGAGATCGCCATAGTATCTTGTGTGTATTCCCACTGTATTTTGATTACTACCCTACCATGGTTTTAAAGAGTCATGCAAACAAGTTTTAGTTGGGTACATACCAAAGCACATGAAGGTAGTGAGCAGTCGAGAGGATTCGTTTCTCCCATTATAGGGAATTGATAGCGCGCTGTGCAGGACATGATTATAACTTGAAGTCCATAGTCATGGAAGGTGATATAAACTAATAAGTGTTATCAGTTGTATCTCTATGGTTATGAGTCATCTATCAGTATGACTTATCGGGTTATTGGGGGTCCGACAGTTCTACCTATAGACCCAGTACGTGATACTCTTTGACGAAGAGACCGGACTGTATATTATTCGTCGCTTATAGACTTTGTCAGGGTCTGGATGAGTTTGGTTGTCGACCTTCCTTTATCTTGATCATACCTAGGTAGCCGTTACGTGCAAGTGGTACCGCTGATGTGCTTGTGGGTTAACCTGTGAGGGGATTGAATCTGAAAGATCGGATATGATCTTGTTTAACCTAAGCGTATTAGCAGGTCTTTAGAGTCCCACAACAAAAGTGCCTGCTCGGGCAAAATGATGATGTGGCGTGTGTTTGGGGATACATGCGGTCATTCGATTAAATACGTGTATGCGATACACATGATTTAATCGAACGGTTGTTATACTAGCCGGTTTATTTATAAGCCGGAATATTAAGTGAAGTGTTGACTTAATAACCGTATATGCGATATGGTTTCTAGTATTGTGTATATGATACACACTTTCTCGCTTTCTTATGTATTTGATACATTTATCTCTCTCTAATTATATGTATGATATATGGATGTATGTATATGTATACATATATTTTCCTACTCTCTCTCTCTCTCTCTCTTTTATTTTTCATGCATATGATCCTTGAATGGATATGTAATTTATTACATATTATTTGTCATGCTATGACAAAAATTGTGCATGTGAAGGGCGGGGCCACTCCCACTCTTTGTTTGACACATCACGAGAGAGAGAGAGAGAGAGTGTGTGTGAGAGAGAGAGAGGATGCAAAAAGAGATAGACTCTCTCATTTTCTTCTCACAAGATTATTCTTTTGAAAAAAGAAAATGAGAGTAGCCATGGCATTCTTTTTCTTCTTCTTCCTCTTCAATTTTTTAGGATGAGGAAAAGTAAAGCCAAAGAGAGAAAGATAAGGTTTTTATACACTATCATCACTTCTTCTTTAGCTTAGTAAGTTCAAAGAGAAAGTTTCCCCACTTGTTGATGGAGATAGAGCCTTGGGCGGATTCTTTACACCGTGGATCATCTACGGTGAGACGGTCGGCATCCACACTCACTTAGGAGCTTACAAGTTTAGCTTGAGTATTCCGATATGCGATCGGACACATTACAAAGTTTGTAGCTCCCTCTTTAGCTATCTTGTGTTTTCTAGTTTTCAATTGGTTTAGTAAATGAGAGATCTTGTGTTGAAATCGGTTGCTAATTTTCACAAAATTTTTGTTTTACGCTTTTGCCGAGTCCGCGATCGTCGCAACCCTTGCACCGATTCCTACAATGGCATCGCTGAAAAGATGAACATGAAAATTTTAGAGCAAGTGCGGAGCATGACCTTTGATGCGGATGTGCCTAAGTTCCTATGGGCGGCATCTGCCGACACTGCTGTGTACTTGATCAACAGAAACCCGGCAAGTGCGCTTGATGGAGGCATTCCAGAAGAAATTTGGTCAGGTAAACGGTTAATTACGCGCACCTAAAAGTATTTGGTTGTATTGCATATTCTTTGGATGATAAGGCAGAAAAGAGCAAGCTTGACTCTAAATCTAAGAAGTGTGCTTTCATCGGTTATGGTGGAGACGAGTTCGAATATAGGCTATGGGATTACACAAGTAAGAAGGTAATACGAAGCCGGAATGTTGTCTTTGATGAGCAGAACCTATACAAAGAAGAAAAGCAAGCTAAGGATGGTGCAGTATCGGAGTTCGTCGAGTTGGACGGAACTCAAAAGAGCATTCAGGTACCTACAGTTAGAGATCAGAAAGTTAAGGAAGCTATAGTGCAGGATCAGATTCAAGAACAGGATGGTGACCATGATCAGCAACCAGATGTACCAGTTCTGAGGAGATCTACGCGAGATAGGCGGTTATCTGAAAGACTTGTGACCGACTGCGTATTGTACACAGATTCGAGGAAGCCCAAATCCCTTGAAGAAGCAATAAGCGACGGTGTTAGCAAGCAGTGGGACCAAACGAACGAGGAGATGGATTCCTTAAAGAAAAACCGTACACGGGATCTAGTGAAGCTACCCAAGGGTCGGAAAGCGTCGTTGAATAGGTGAGTGTACAGAATTAAAGATGAGACCAATGGTGTGAAACGGTACAAGGCTCGGTTGGTGGTCAAAGAATATGCACAAAAGTAAGGAATTAACCATCAATGGATTTTTTTCCCGGTCGTGAAGATGACATCTATTCGGGTAATTCTTAGTATCATGGCAGTGGAGGATTTGCACTTAAGAGCAGCTGGATGTGAATATTGTGTTCTTTCATGGAGTTTTAAAGAAGGGGATCTATATGACGCAGCCACTGAGATACGAGGTGAAGGGGAAAGAAAATATGGTGTGTAAGCTGCGAAAAAACTTGTATGGCCTCAAGCAAGCACCTAGGTAGTGGTATCTCAAATTCGATCAGTTTATATTAGAGACAGAATTTGTGCGCTGTGAATCAGATCACTGCGTACACGTTCAGATTTTTAAGGACGGAGACTACATTATTTTGTCACTTCACGTGGATGACATGTTGGTAGCAGGTCTGAATTTTGAGAAAATTCAAAGTCTGAAGAACATGGCCGAGAAATTCTTTATAAAGGATTTGGGAGCGGCCAAGCAAATCCTATGCATGAAGATCGTGAGAGATAGGAAGTATCGGAAGCTGTGGTTATTGCAAAGGGATTATATCGAGAAGGTTTTAAAGTGGTTCAACATGGACAACTCAAAACTGGTGAGTACGCCCTTAGCGAAGCATTTCAAACTCAGTAAGGAGTCATGCCCGACAACTCAAGAGCAGAAAGATGAGATGGCAAGTGTGCCTTATGCATCTGATATGGGGAGTTTGATGTATGCGATGGTGAGTACGAGACCAGATATTGCACATGCGGTGGGAGTTGTTAGAAGGTATATGCAAAACCCAAAGAAGGAGAATTGGAATGCGGTGAAGTGGATATTGAGATATCTTAGGGGTACATCAAATCACTGCTTATGTTTCGGGGGTGACTCTCTAAAGGTGCAAAGTTACGTTGATGCGGACTACTCAGGTGATCGAGATAGCGGGAAGAGCACAACGGGATACGTATTTACGGTTGGGGAAATATCGGTGAGTTGGGTCTCTCAATCGCAAAAGGTGGTGGCATTGTCGACTACGGAGGCTGAATACGTGACGATCATGGAATACGGCAAGGAAATGATATGGTTGCATGGTCTACTTGAAGAATTGGGAAAGAAGCAAGACTTCAATACTTTTTGGAGCGACAGCCAAAGTGCGGTACATTTGGCAAAGAACGTGACATATCACTCTCGGACGAAGCACATCAAGATACTGTACCACTTCATACACATAGAGGTAGAAGAGGGTGAGTTGCACTGCAGAAGATCGCGGGAGAAAATAATTCGGCGGATATATTCACCGAGGTCAGAGACATAGATAAATTGAATCTCTATTGTAGATTGGTGAACCTCTTCATGAAAATCTGATGAGGAGAGAGTTGAGCGGAGTCGTGTGAAGTCTACTAGCGTTAGGAATCAAGACTGAAGTATCTTGATATGTGTAATTTATTGCACATTTTTCTAATCCATTTATCATTTTATTGTCATATTTTATTCTTGTCCGGGCATCTTTTGTGAATTATTACAGATAATAGGGTTTGGATGCAAAAAGACGGAAAATTGTCCTAAAAGAATGATTACATGCGTATAATGGAGAATTATCCCGAATATCAAAAGGATAATTTGCAAATTTGGAATAAATTTAGGAATATCATTAAAGATTGCAACAAATAGAGGTGGATCAATCATCACAATAAAAAATCAGATAGAGAGACCAAATCAAATCAAAAGCAACAAATAAATCTCCCTAATTATATACCAAATTTGGGAACAATTCGGAGATCCACACAACTGCAGACCTACGAGAATAATTTTCATGATCTGACAACTAAAAATAACTCAACAAATCAAGAGAATCAAACAAAAAAAATCATGCCACGAAGCCACCAAAGGATCGCGGATCAGCCGCAGAATAAGCATAGACGCGGCTGTTTAGCCACGCAATCTGGCTCGTTCATCGCTAATTTTTATGGGCATGATCATCTTGGCACGTACATTATTTCGAGATACATCTTTTTATTTTTCGAAGATTCTAAATGCTCGCAACAGTATCCAATAGAGCAATTAGATTAGATTATCATAGTTATTAGCAAGTAGATTCTTTTATATTTTCTATTACATGTTCTCCAATCTTCCTTACCCCTATATAAGTACTTATATAGCCTTAGGGTTTCATATCTCTCTCATCATTCAAGAACTAGGGTTTTCAAGAGAGGGGTCAACCATTGTAAGTACTTTAAATTCTCAATGATGATATTGTCTTCTATTTGAATATGTGTGGCTAAACACAGTCTAGGTTTTTGTTTTGCTTATATGTGTGGTGGATATTTTATAAACGCTTTATTTCTTTCTTTGATATGAATCTCTTTTGATCGATATATAGTTCTCATTGTTCTTAATCTAGAAAAAAGTAATTTTATGATAAAAAGTTGATGCCTTTAGTAAAATTATGAATAGAAAAGAATACCTAAAAACTAATTAGGTTCATGATAGTAGACGCCTAGAAACCTAATTAGGGATGGTAAGAAACAAAGTATAGATCAAAAAATATTCAAACTAGTTATTAATTTGATATAGGAGAAAACCTAGAACATGGTAGTTGTAGTTTCTAGACCTACAAATACATATAAATGGTTAAACCTAGGTTAAATCTAGTTAACTAGAATTAGGGTTTTAATTAAATATAAATGATATAATATAATTGATAGGATATGATTAAATCAAATAATTTATTCTATCCTTTATGTTATTAATAGATCGTTAATTAAACTTATGAAAATATAAAGTGTTATCATAAACTACCACATATGAAAGAGCAAAGCAAAACCCTAGATCTCTTTTTATTATTCAAACCAACCTTTTAAATTTTCTTACTTTAGATATTGATAAAAAAATAATCCAACATTTTTTTAACTTAGTTTAAAAGTAGTTAACACACCTCTTTGTGGAAACAATTCTCAAGTACAAGTGTGATAAGCTGTATACTTGCAGTTAAATTTGGAGACTAATATAATCTCTATCAAGTTTTTAGCACTGTTGCCGGGGAGGTGTAGTTTAATTACATTTAAATTTAAGTTTTAGATTTTAGTTTTAGATTAAATTAAATTTTCTTTAGTGCATTTGATTCTGCAAAATTTCTGTTTAAAATTTCAGGAATCGAAACGAACTTACTTGAAGAAAAGATTAAGACGAACATAGGCAAATCTAGGTAAGATCTCGTTCTTCCCAAAATCTCGATTTGATTCCAACTAAGAGATATTTGCAGGATTCATTGCGCCATATAAAAAAAATTAGTTTAGATTTTAAATTTTTGATTGTTTTAGATTGTAATGCATATTTAAAAAGATTCTAAGGGGTAACAATCCAAATCCAGATTAAGTGGAGATTATCACCGTTCCTAGACCCTACAAATCATAACTTGGCATCCATATTGACCTACAGTAATTTAAAAATTATCTAGACTTCAGCCATAAGGGCATATCGCGCTCAATAGGACAAGAGGAGGTTGGAGGTAATCTAATAGTTATCCGATTCAATCTTGAGGTGTCTAGTGACGTGTGACTAGTTGTGGTTATTTAACTAAGGCCCGCTATTTCGGTGATTCGTGTAGCGGAACACTCCTACTTAACTAGCATTGATCTGGCCTTAAAGTTGTTAAAGAGCTATTAGAGAATCTATCCCGCAATTTGTCTCTTGGCGTTTAGGGGCGGGTTCAGTAACTTGATCTAGGTTGTTTGCGCATCTTTGATTATGATTTTTAGAATCCCTAGTCAACTTAGCTTTTGCATTCAAGAAAAAAAAAGGTGACGAACATGCTAAACCAGCCTTATATGAACTATGTTATCCAGTTAACACAACACGTGTCGAACATATTAGAATGAATAAATATAAGAGGGATTATAATTCACATTACACCACAACCGAACCAACATTGACTCCTTCCAATTTCATAGACTAATACCAATTTCAATCATACCCATACTATAATATTAGCCCTCTTTATGACAATATCCAATTAGATTATTATCAACCATACCAAACTTTTCCACCATTAGACGTTGATAATGATGAGAAGACGAGATGTGTATATATTAAACAGCGGTTGGCTACAATTATGCAAAATGAAATTATGCCAATTAAGCAATCATTGACTGATGTTGAAATTTTTCTTGACCAAATAACTATTGCAATAGCCAACAGGAAAGAGCAAGAGACCATCCCAATGCAAACCCACCTAAGCCCGATTGTTCCTAACAGCTTAGAACATTATAAAAAACTTATTGAGGAAGTGGTGAGAATAACTATGGTTTGGAATGTATAACCGAAGAATATTCAAGTCATAAGTGTCTTATATGCGGGTGCGAATTTACGTCCAGGAAAATTGAGCGATATAAGGAATGCCCAATTTGTGAATTCACGTTTGAATCTTGTGGCTTAAATGAGTTTGATTTATTAGTGCATGAGAGAGGTGATAATGAGTCTTCTTCTAGTGAGTTTAAACCTGCCCTCAAAATTTTGAATTTCCAATTTGGCCTCCAGCAACAAATTTATATGAAGATGATTTAATTGATAATACATTTGAAATTGAGATATATTATTTAACTGATTGTAAAAATTTTGAAGAAGATATTTCTGACGGATTAACAGCAGCACATATAAATTTTGAGAAAATTTTGGATATAGAAACCGCTTCTGTAAAGAAAACTTGTGATTTTGATAGGGTTGAAATAGATATAATATTTGAGGAAACAATTGATACGGAACCCACACCTTCATTAGGAACGAATAATGAAATTTTTGAAGAAAATTTAGAGTGGGGTCTCACATTTTTATAAGATAAAAGTTTAACCATAAGTCAATTTAAGGAGGAGGTGAAAGAATTGTTGGACGGGAGATTTGATGAAGACGATTCACCTATTATAATAGAAGAAGTGAATGATGAGGAGGTTGATTTTGAAGAAGGGTATTCTGATCAAAGTTTTGAGAAATTTTTTAAGGAAAAACTCAATGTTATAGATGAATTAGATTTCCAAAACCATCCAATAAATTGTGAATATCCTTTTGAGGTTTTAACAGTCGAATCAAACTCGCAACTACTTTCGGTCATTATTAAAACCAATCCTATTAAAAAGCAAGATGAAGTTGTATCTTTAACTCCTATAACGCGATCACTTATTTATACTCCGTATGTTCGTGTTTTAAAATTTGATCCAATTAGCCAATATTTCGACAAGATGGTACAGTTACATAATTCTTTATGATTTTCATCATTTATTTCTATACTAGTTTTTTCAGAAAAACACGGATCACAATTTTCTTCACCCATATATAAACACTATACCAATATTTTGCATATCCATTTTAGGGTGTTTATTGATGCTTATTGCTACAACTTATTTTACTATGCTTGCATGATCATAGATAAAAATTTTGAGTGGTTAATATTAACCTATGGGTTAGCAAAAGTGTAACGACCCCAAAATTCCTATATCTTCATATAATTCTTCTTTTTATAAAAATACAATATTTATTTGTTTTTGGGTATCCCCGTATATTTTTTCTCTATTAAATATATTAGTTTATCACTCCTTCTATTTTGCCTATTTTATAATTTTTCAAACCCCAAACCTAAGCCAAGACAAATCCATTTGATTTCTTTCTTTTCTTTTTCTAAGCCCACTTTCTTTTTAAGTTACGACATATATTTAATTCTTATTAAATATATGCATGAACAACCTTATAGCTCATTGGTTTAGTCCTTACATTGTTATTCTATAAGTAACATATTCAAATTCCCATTCTTGCAATTATTTTTTATCAATTTTTATTCTTCTCATAAGCTACAAATGAGACCTTTCATTTCATCTTCTTTTTAACTCTCGAAATAATTAAAATGGTTATGGGCTATAATTTATTAGATTTATGGTGGCCCATGCAGGTCCCTCGGTAATAGGTCTGTAGTTCGAGGACAAACCATTGTTCAAAGGTGGGGAGAATGTCGGGACCCGGTTCTTGTTAACAGAGCAAAGTGCCAAACAGAACAAAGTGCCACGTCAATTATCATACCAAGGGGGCGGGGCCATCTCTTGAATCTGTGGGGGCCACCTCTAGAGTCCGTGGGACCCACTCTAGAATAATGGGGAATCTTCGGAACACATTCCGAAAAAGAACCGAACTGCATTATAAATATAATGATACCACCCTCAATTACAAAGGCGCATTTTAAGTGAATTGGCACTACAGGAGCTTGAGAACTCCGTAGTTAAGCATGCTCGAGCCAGGGAAGTCTTGGGATGGGTGACCTCCTAGGAAATGGCCCCTGGTCGGGTCCAGTTCGCTCTAAAGGGTAAAACCGTGCGGTTTCGGCCAGAGCGGACAATACCATCTGTACGAGGGCGTGGGACGTTACATTTATGGAAATTAAATATTGTCTACGGAGAGAATAGAACTCATGACTCTTTATGTTATATAATGCAGGTCTGTTCTGCATGAAGTCGTAAGCAATATGATATAAGAAAGATGAAATACGACAATGTTTACATTCGTCCCCCTTTCATTTCCATCGAATCTGTAAATCCCCGTTACCATCTTAATAAAAGTTTTCCTATTTTCTAAATCCCAAAGATTTCCTTTCTTGTTCCTCGTATATTTTTGTAGAAAGGTGGTAGCTTGAATTCCAATATTTATATTTTTCCAAACCCTAAAAGTTAAAACCCAAAATTTAAATCAAAGCTAAAGTAAACTAAAACCAAAATGTTACTAATAAAATCCTAATCCAAACTATACTTAAACCCTAAGCCCAACAACCTAAAAATCAAATTTAAACTAACAAATTAATTTCTTAAGCCGGCCCGGCATTCTAACCTCAGCCCACACACCAAATTTTAAAATAAAATGAATTCCCTATTTAAAACCCCAGCCCGTTATAACCCTCAGCCCAATTTAAATTTTCCCTATTAAAACTATTAATTAAATCCCTCAATCACCTGGCCCACTCACTCAGCCCACCCAAAATTAAATTAAAATGAAATTCTGAAACCTCAAGCCCAGCCCGCCTCCTCAGCGACCCGACCCGACCCGCTCCTGTTCATCCCCCCCCTCCAACGGCTCTTTTCCTTTCCCCGCGCGCGATCCGCCATCTCCGCCGCGCCTCGCGCCCACGCCCACGCCTCCGCTCTTGCGACGTTACACCCGCGACTTCAACCCTCATTCATTTCCTCACACCCTCACCTCTCTCTTCTCTTTCATTTTCAAAATTTCCTCACTTCTCCCCATTCACAAAAAACTCACCGAGCACCCAACATCCCTCGCTCCACCGCCGACGACGACGAAGACAACCCCCTCGGTGACCCCATACCTCCTCCCTCACACTCAACTCACTTCTCACAAGCTCTTCCCTCCATCAACCCAACCCCCTGTTCACCAACCCCCTGCGCCGAGCCGACCACCACCCTGCCCCCTCGACGCCGGCGATCCCCGCTGACCTGAAGCATCCGTCGACCCCAGTGCACTCGCAGAGGACCACTGAGCACCCCTCAACCTCCAGTGACCGTGCGACGACTCCGGGCAACTCCGACACAAATTCCGTATCGCGAGCCAAGCTCGCGATAATCGTTTCACGGCGTACATCGCGCGTTCGTGACGCCGCTGCTGCCGTGCAACCCCGAGACGTTTCCAGGCAAGTGTTTTACTAGCTACATGCTAATATAATTGTGATACAAACTTAAATCATATAGTTTATAATTTACCGATTCCCGATATATTTTGCGACCTATGTGTTCGATGCTAGACCCCAATGAAAATACTTGCTTAACTTGACGTAAATAGATGTTTTCTATTGGCCCATATAATGACGAATATCTTGTATAAATCTCACTGGAAAATACGACTGTTAGTGACTAAAATTGATACCCCCAAAAATGCCGATAAAACTAGAAATTTCCTGTATCTGAAAATGATTAAAATCACTGTAAATTATGTACATACTGGAATGATGCGTTCGAGGGCTTAAATCGAAGCCGACTCGACGAACTTTAACTCTATGTAAACTTCTAATGATTTCTGTTCTGAAACTGCGAAGATATTTAGATCGGAGTGCGACTCTGGACTGCAGTCCAGAGCGACTCTGATTACTGTGTACTGTCCCAAAATGTGTGTCACTTTGTTTCCTGAATTCGTGTGTTACGGAACTCTGTAGTGGATTAAATATGGATCTGTTAGCTAAACAAAACAAGTGGTTTTATTCCGTTTCATTTCCGTTTTCTATTTAAATTGTAAATATAAGGGCAGAACGTATAACTGTCCAGAACAGATTCAGAAGTGACATACTGATGTTAAACTGTGTATAACTTTCGACGTACAGATGTGATTGAGGATCCATCTATTGTGTTGAATACTCTATCGAAAACCCTAGATTTTATTCAACGGTAGCATCGCTAAATTCTGAACCCAACTGGGTGCAATTCGTGTCGCGAAACGGACGTTCAGTTCTGAAACTGAATTTCCAGCCGCGAGCAATTAAAATGAAACAGCTGTATCTTGAATACCGGAAATCCGATTGAACTGAAACTAATTTTGATGAATTTCTGACTGAGTGTTCTATTTATCGTATTTGTATCATTTCGTTAAATTCTAAACATATGAATTTATGCAATTTTTGTAAGTTAATGACATGCATATTGATTCATAACATACTTAGCTTATTGATGGCATACACACATATATCATACCCCATTTGCCATATACTTAGTGTTAGTGCGTGTTAGAGTCGGTGGACATTGCATTATCGTGCGTGATTGATATTGGTTTAGGAGTGACAAGTACACCAATGGGAAGTGAATATTCGTGACCGTGATTGATACAGTGAATAGTGATAAAACCGTGCCCTTGGTATACTTGTATACGACTAAATCAAGATCATATATAGTGTAAACCTGGGGATAAAGGGGAAATCGAAGTGGAAAGAGAATCGTATTTAGTGGGACCGTGTTTTATAGGATGATCATTCGAGCAGCGATATATATATTAGGTAGGATCTAGCGATCCGGCTGACAGGGTTATGTCCTGGGCATGTGGGCCGTTGTCTCGGGTATGTACGAGACTCCTGTTAAACATGATCCTTCTTCCACTATGCGATTTCAAACATGACCTAGAGACCGATAGAGACACAGATCATATTCTGCATCATATAGTGACTGTTCCCCTCCGAAAGGCGGCACACAGGACCGCGATGTCCTGACGCTGAGATTCGGGGCAGATGCTATTTGGTTTTATCCGTCCACCTCTCCGAAGATGCCAAGTTGATTTGTGGCACCGTGTATCGGAGGTTTAGACGGGTGCGGCCGATGTAGCAGACTTCGTCAGATTCCTCCTCGCTTGAGGGGTTTTTTTTTATTGTGGGGATGCTCTTCCCTGCAGGCGCAAGCCCCTACAGTTAATTACACTACCGCATCGCGGTAACAACTTTCTCCTTCTCCAGAATTTCACTTCGTGTCGTGTGTGTTTGTTTTGTTTGTGGTTGCCCGTGGATTGTATACGGAGACTGGGTAATGCCGTCGCCCGTAGTACGTGGATTAGTCCGAATCCGTATTTACTTAGATTTGGGTTTGGTGTTTTTAGTTTAAGGATGCATTAGTCGCATTACGGCTAAGATCAACTTAAACGTTCGTTAAGGATACGATAGTCCTGTTTGAGACTAGGATCAACTTAACGTGATAATCCATTTAATATCTGGCCATCGGGACTCATCACATCTCTAACGTCGTTGAAGGATTACAACGGCAGATGTCAGAAGAGTTCAGAGATGTACCCTTGAACCAAAGTTGATTTGGAGTTTTATAGTCCATTTGAATGTTTAAGGATACGTTAGCCGTATTTGGGGGCTAAGATCAACTTAAACGGGATCGTTTAGATCCGGCAAAAGAACATTTGGAGGCTCTATTGTTCCAGTTTAGGGACGTAGTGGTCCATTTTCCAGTTTAGGGACGTGATGGTCCATTATTAGTTTAAGGATGTTTCGGTCCATCGTTCCCATTTAGGGACGAATATTAGTTTAAGGACGTTTCGGTCCAACATTAGTTTAAGGACGTTTCGGTCTAACATTAGTTTAAGGACGTTTCGGTCTACGAGTTTAAGGACCCCGCAGTCCATATTCATGTGTGGTCGTTGGGACCCGTCGCCTCTCTGACGTCGTTGAAGGATTACAACGAGAAGTGTCAAAGGAGTTCGGAGATGTCCCCTCGAACCGGAGGTAAATTAATTTGAGAGAGCATTTGTGCTCAGTTCAATTTAATTTAAGGACTTACGGCCAGAATTGGGCTAAGTCCGGTTGAAAATGTTCAACATTTTATTTATTTTTAGTCTATTAGACCTGTGCTAGGGCTTTGCCCACACTTAAATAATGCATTGCATTACTTCTATCTTTTTGTTTGGGCTCTGCCAATAAAAGATGCAGAGCATCAATTTCGCTTGGGCTCTATCCCCTTTTTATTGCTTTGCAATTTATTTTGGCCTGCTAGGTCTTCTGATTTGGGCCTGGCCCTTTTAGGAAATGCATTGCATTTATCAGGCGCTTTGCGCCAATCACTGAGCACAAGCGCTTGTGGTGAAGACACGTGTCATGCTCTGGTGAGCGCAAGCGCAACAGCACAGTGCGCTACGCTAGTGCGCTGTGCTGTTGCGCTGCTGACACGTGGCGTGCTCTGGTGAGTTGCGCCAATTCCAGAGAGCAAAGCTCTATTTTAAGAGCGCGTAGCGCAAGTTGTTCTATAGCTGACACGTGGCGCTCTCCTAAGAGCGCAACAGCGCAGTTTGCAAGTGCAAAGCACTAAGAATTTTTTTTAAATTCCAGAACCAATGGTTCATAAGTGCAAAACACTATTTGGTTTCTTAATCTAATTTAGATCAAAGAAAACAAGTGTTTCTTATTTTTCTTGATCTTAGAGAATCAATGGTTCATAAGTGCAAAGCACTATTTTTATTTTGTTTTTTTTATTAAAGATCATTGATCTTGTTCTTAGATCAATGATCTATCAGAAGAAATTCTTCTATCTAAAAGGTCTTTTACCTTTCTTCTTGAAATTTTTTCAGAGTTCTCTTCTTTTTTTAAAAAAAATGTTCCTCCCTTTGAATTGAGGCTTGGGGTCCTTTTTATAGTGCCCATAAATTAGTTAAAGAGATTTTTCTCTGAGTGATTTGGGGAATTTTCCCCACCGTTGGATCTTTAATCCAAGGGCTTCTGTTTTACAGAAGAGAATCTTCTTGTTTTAACAAGAACAGAAAGATTTCATTAAAATCTTTATTCTGTTTTGGCGCAAATGCTCCAGCGCGTGACACATGTCGCGCAGCGCACAGCGCAGTGCAACTGCGCTAGCGTATCTGCGCTGACACGTGTCGCGCAGCGCAACTGCGCTAGCGCATCTGCGCTGACACGTGTCGCGCAGCGCAGTGCCTGCGCAACTGAAGCGTTGCTTCCTTTAATTTTGCTTAAAATAGAGCTTTGCTCTGATTAGGCGCACTGCCTTGGGCGCTGCGCTGATGCGTCTGCGCCAGACACGTGGCGCCCTGCGCTCAGCGCAGAGGATCTGAAGCGTTGCTTCATTTATTAAGGTTTAAATTTTCAAAGCAAAGCTTTGTTTCTGATTGGGGGAAGATGAAGCGTTGATTCATCTCCCGTCTTGGAATTTGAACAGAGCTTTGCTCTGATTGGGGTAAACAAATGCCCCCCCACCGCTGCGCTTACGTGGCCCCAAACGTGAGCGCAACGGTGGCAGAATCCCAACCGTCGCGGCAGCTTTTGGAAGTTGAAGAGGCACTAGATGCCTATAAATAGGACCTTTGGTCCCCCATAGATGCTTATCATCTTTCAGATTTTTACTTTCAGAACTCAGAGCCTTGCTCTCTTGTTTAAACACATTTTTAAAAGTTCAAACTTTAGAGAATTTTAGGTAAAAATATTAATTTTGATTAAATTAAATCAACTTTAAGAGCCTTGGTATCAATAGATCCCTGATCTAAAGAAGACCCTTTTAGGGTTTCAATTAGCAGAGCTTTGCTCTAAAGGGGTCTAAAGAGAATTAAAGGGAACCCTATTAGGGTTCCATTAATAGAGCTCTGCTCTTCAAAAGGTTCCCCTTGGATTCTCTTAATTAATGGAGCTTTGCTCCTTCCAAATCATATAGAAGAACTCTTAAGAGTTCTTCATGGCATTTGATACTATTATTATTATTATATCATTTTTTCCTCAGAGCAAAGCTCTCAATGTTCTTAGGGAATTTTCCTTAAATTCTCCTCATAACTGGTTTTTTGACAGGTGTCACTCCTGTCTATAGAGCATTGCTCTCGAGGAGCTTTAACTCCCTATACCTTTTTCTCATTGCTAATCTTCCAATGTTGCTTCCTTCAGGCATTATGGTGGTGCATCTATACAGTCTGCACGAGTTCATTACCTATGAGGATATTCGTGCACAGGGCCGTCAACAAAACCAAGAGTTTATAGATGCCCAATGGGTCGTCTGAACGCAAGCGGTGGTTGGCTGTTACCTCGTCGTTCGGCTTTTTTGAAAGTCGTGCTGGGAGCAATATGGAGAGCACTTCCGGGTCTTCACGAGGCCCTACCGCTCAATGCGCTGGATGATACCGAAGACAAGGTGCATTCAGTGTTCCTGACGGGGCTGATTTCGAAGAAACGGCGGGACAGCCTCATTGACATCCTACATCAAGTCTTCCAGCAGACGACGATAGTTGCTGCTTATCGAAGGCCGGAAGGGCTTGCCGAGGATCTCGACATAGAGGAGCGCGAGAGGCTGCGCATAAGAATAATTAGAAAGGCCAGAAGAACTCTGGATGGCCTTACTTTTGAATTCCTCAATCCGTGCCCCGGATCTGAGGTTATACCGTTGTAATAATTTGAATAATGTCTCTTATTCATTGCTCTGATGATTGTAAGAATTTTTAGCAATATGAATGGAAACCCCCTTTTTTTTATTTAGCTTGTCTTATTTCTCGTCCTGAATCTTCTGCCCATGCATAAGTGAGTGCGTCTCAAACGCTTAATCAAACGTAAATCGGATGCTCTTTCTATCATTTTCCTCTTTCTTTTATTGTTAGCAGGCTGTTTTAATAATCATGGTTGACGGATAATAGAGCACGCATCTTGAGTTTCTTAAGACATAGCGGTGGCTTAGGCCGTAAGTTCAGATCTGCTGCCTAAGACTTTTCAACTCTATGAGCCGTGAGGGTCTCGTAGAGATTTTTCTCCCTACGGATCGAGAGGATCTCGTAGGTGGGTTTTTCTCCTTAGGAATCGTGAGGATTCCTAAGTGTGGTTTTCTCTTATAAGTCGTAAGGATCCTATAAGAGAATTCTTCCCTCTTACAAGTCGAGAGGACCCGTAAGCGGTTGTTTCCCTCCTTGTCGAGATTCGATTTTGGAGAGTGAGACCCGTGAATAGTATGCAAGAGACCGTTTAGATCGACTTGCAGGGTCCCATTGTTCAGGAAGCGAGTTTTTTAATCCCTGCTGCCTGAGGCTTCATCTTGCAAGTTGAGACGAATCGGGAATTTTCCCGCGGAGACACTGGTTTCTCTACGAGCCGACGCGAATCAGGAGGCTCTCGTCAAGGAATGTTTGTATCCGTGAGTCGAGGAATTTGCTAGGGATTATTTGTTTCCTAAGCGCCAAGGATTATTTGTTTCCTTAGGGTTTGAAACGAGTCGAGAATTTCCTACGGAGGCACTGGTGGCTCTGCGAGTCGACGCGGATCAGGAGGCTCTCGTCAAGGAGTGTTTGTATCCGTGAGTCGAGGAATTTGCTGAAGACACTGGTTTCTTCGGAGTTGGACTGAACCGTCGAGATTTGGCTTCGTCTTCTGGCGGAGCCTGTTGGGAAAGTACGGTTCCCTCTTTGTTTACGCCCTTGGATTGTATACAGGGATCGATGTGATCTTAACTGTAATGCCAAAGTTTTATCATCTTCCTTTTTTTTGTTTTATTTCCACGATGCTCTATCATTTCAGCTTTTATATCGCGAAGGTCGCGATTGCCCAATCATTTCGGCTATTTTTTGCGGTGCCCAATCATTTCGGCTATTTATTTTATTTTTACTCGCTGCTTTTTATTGCGAGTTGCCCAATCATTTCGGCTATTTTGCATGCATACATTTTTACTTGCTACTTTTTATTGCAAGTTGCATAATCATTTCGGCTATTTCGTATGCATGTGCGGCTTACTGGCTTTCCACCGTAAACCTAGAATTAGACACCGATTTCGGCATCAGCACCGCTACAACTGGGATATTGCCAGGAGCGAATCATCATCTGCCTCCGTCGATGTTGAACAAAGGTAGCTTAGCGACCAGGGTTAGGGTCCTGTCGTCTAAGGCTTTTAACTTCATGAGCCGTAAGGGTCCCACAAAGGTATTTCTCCCTACAAGTCGTGAGGATCTTGTAGGTGTATTTTCTCCTTAGGAATTATGAGGATTCCTAAGTGTATGTTCCTCTGTAAGTCGTAAGGATCCTACCAGAGGGTTTTCTCCTTGTAAGTCGAGAGGACTTATAAGGGTTGTTCATCATGCGAACATATCCCCAGTCTCGGATGAGACTTGATTAGGGAAATGCTTATTCGCGCCCGTGGATTGTATACAAGGGTCAGTATTGAGCCACTTATAGGGCAATATTGGAAGTTTGTGGGGGTTTGCTTAAGCACAGGTTTAGGTCTCTGTAACTTAAGACTTTCAAATCTTATGAGCCGTGAGGGTCCCATAAGAGAGTTCTCCTCACGAGTCGTGAGGATTTCGCGAGTGTATTTTCTCCCTAGGAATCGTGAGGATTCCTAAGTGTGTTGCTCTCTTGTGAGTCGTAAGGATCTCACGCGGGTGGTTTCTCCTTACAAGGTCGAGAGGACCTTATAAGTGTCTTTTAACGAGGTTGCGCCCTTTCGGGTTTTCACAAACACTCGCCGGTAGCCCTGCTGTTTTTACTCACGGAGCCCTCTCGGGTTTTCATCCGTGCCCTTTTTGCTTATGGACATACCGTTTTTTTTAATTTTATTTTCATATCTTTTTTTTTATATCTCGTCAGCCTAAAAGATGCTGCGGTAGTAGTTTAAAGACATTTCGATCTGCTATTAGTTTAAGGACATTTCGGTCCGACTTTGAGAAGGCTGGCTACTGCTGATAGAGTTTGAGCTTAGGAAGATAGCGAGCGGACATAGTCGCCGTCATCCACCATTGACCTAGGTTGTGGCTCATCAAGCATAGTATTTCTTTAGGAAGCGACCGTTTATTGGCCTGAAAGGCCTTTCACCGTGCATGTCCATGAGTAGATAGGCTCCACCGTGGTAGACCTTATCTATGACGTACGGGCCTTCATAGTTTGGCTCGAATTTTCCCCGCTTGGCGCGATTGGGGATCATAGGCCTTTTGACCACTAGCACAAGCTCGCCTTGGCGGAATGTCCTCGGTCGGGTCAGTCTTTCATATGAGCGCGTCATCTTTGCTTTATAGACCTCCAGATTTTGTTGCGCTATGAGCCGTGTTTCTTCAAGGGCGTCAAGCTCCTCAAGCCAAAGGTGAGCATTTTCTTCGTCCGTCAGCTCGTAGTGGACTGCCACTCGTAGAGAGGGTAACTCTATCTCGAGAGGGAGTACTGCTTCTGTACCGAATACCAACGCATATGGCGTTGCGTTCGTGGCCGTTTTAAACGTAGTTCGATACGCCCAGAGAGCTTCTTGCAGTCTTTCGTGCCAGTCTTTCTTATTTCGGGACACCGTTTTCTTCATGATCTTCGTCAAGGTCTTGTTGAAGGCTTCAGCTAGACCGTTAGCTCGCGGATTATAAATTGAGGAATATCTCCGGTCTATATTATGTTGTTGCGCAAAGCGACTGATCTTGTGGCTTCTGTAAGCTGGCCCGTTATCGGAGATGATCCGTCGCGGAGTTCCAAACCGATATATGACGTGCGTCTTGAAGAAGTGGAGGATATTTTCCGTCTTCACTTCTTTTAACGGTACTGCTTCTGCCCATTTAGAGAAGTAGTCAGTCGTCGCCAGGATGAAACGATGTCCCCTAGATGATGCTGGTTCTATAGGGCCGACTATGTCAGTCCCCCACATTTCGAATAGCCAGCTAGCCACCGTTGGATGTAGTGGATTTGGATGCTGGTGGATGAAGTCCCTATGGATTTGGCATGAGTGGCATTGCTTCGCATATTCAAGGCAGTCCTGAATCATCGTGGGCCAATAGTAGCCCATCCGTTTGATCTTCAACTTCATCTTTGGGCCCGCTTGGTGAGAACCGCAGAGTCCGTCGTGAACTTCCCGGACGACTTTTTTCGCTTCGTCAGGTCCTAAACATCTCAGCCACAGAGAATCAAACGACCTCTTGTACAGAGTATCATTGACAAAGGCGAAAGACAGAGCTCGTTTCATAAGCTGATGTCTTGTGGACGCTTCTTCAGGCATTTGGTGGGACCTAAAGTAGTCTATGAAGACTTCTCTCCAATCCTCAGCCTTTTCCCGGTCTTTTATTTGCAGGGTCGTTTGCTCAGTCGCTCCCTTCTCTTCGGATGATTCCGGAAATATTTCTGCTGGGGCAAGCACTTGACGGCTTTGTACCATGATTCTAACGTCATCGAGATTCTCGTCAGCCAGTTCTTTAGCAAGTTTGGCCAATGCGTCTGCTTTGCTGTTTTCCGTGCACGGTATGTTCTCCAAAGTATAAGAGGGAATTTAGGTCAACAATCGTTGCACTTTTTCACCGTACCTCACCAACTCCGGTTTGCACGTTTGGTAGTCACCGTTTACTTGACTAACGACCAGCTGGGAGTCTCCGTATATGAGGAGGTTTTCAATTCCCATGTCGATGGCGATCTCGAGGCCTGCTATCAGAGCTTCGTATTCGGCTTCATTGTTTGTCCTCGGCTCTGTTAGGGAGAAAGCAAAGCGCATTATCCCTCCTTGTGAAGTTATAAAGATGAGCCCTACGCCCGATTTGATTATAGGGGTGCTTTATTTGCGCTTCTTCATGGAAGATGCGCCATCGAAATAAAGCTCCCATCGAGTCTCATCACCGTCGACCGCATCAAACGCATGTTCGTATAGAAGATCGCAGTTTAAAGAGGAGTCGGCCGGTATCGGGTGCTCAGCGAGGAAATCGGCGATGGCCTGGCCTTTCACTGCCTTGAGAGGTTGATACGTTATCGAGAACTCCATCAAGAGCAGAGCCCATTTAGCGAGTCGACCTGTCAGTATGGCCTTTGACATTAAATACTTAAGAGGGTCCACCTTCGAAATGAGACAGACCTCATACGCCAACGCATAGTGCCTGAGCTTTGTTATCGCGAAGATCAACGCTAGGCAGTGTTTTTCAATGGGGGAGTAGTTGCTTTCTGCCCCCAGCAGAACTCGACTTAAGTAGTAGAGTGCTCTTTCTTTCCCTTGATCGTTCTCTTGTGCCCATAATGCGTCCAAGGAACCTTCGAGGGCGGTTGTATAAAGAATGAGGGGTTTTCCCTTGACCGGAGCAGCCAACACCGGCGGGTTCTGCAGGTACCGTTTAATTTCGTCCAGCGCGCGCTGGCATTTTTGATCCCAGACGAATGGAGTTCCCTTCTTCATCAGGTGACTGTAAGGGCGGCATTTGCCAGAGAGGTTGGCTATAAATCGCCGAATATATGCGAGCTTTCCTTGGAGAGACCGTAACTGTTTGAGAGTCCTTGGCTGAGGCATTTCCATGATCGCCTTGATCTTAGACGGATCTATTTCGAGCCTCGGTGTCGGACGATGAATCCCATGAATTTACCAGAAGAAACTCCGAAGGCACACTTGAGAGGGTTCATCTTCAAGTTGTATTGTCGAAGGCGCTGAAATACGGTCTTCAGATGCTCAAGATGTTCCTCGTATGATTTGTTTTTAACCACGAGATCGTCGATATAGCATTCGACGATTTCGTGTATGAGGTCATCGAAGATCTTCGTCATGGCCCTCTGATAGGTGGTGCCGGCGTTCTTTAAACCGAAGGGCATCACCTTGTAGCAGAATATACCCAAAGGGGTTCTGAAGGCGGTGTGCTTCTGGTCTTCGGGATGCATTTTTATCTGATTATACCCTGACGAGCCGTCCATAAAGGAGAAAACCTCATGAGTGGACGTGTTGTCTATCATCAGTTTGGTGATTGGCACCGGGAAATCATCCTTCAGGCAGGCTTTGTTGAGATCCCGGAAGTCCACACATATGCGCACCGTCCCATTTTTCTTCATCACCGGGACGATGTTAGCGATCTATTCAGGATATTGAACCTCCTGAATAAAGCCAGAGTCGATTAACTTTTTGACCTCAGCATTGATGCTCATCTCAAGCTCGAGTCGCATTCTTCTCGGCGCCTGTTTTACCAGTTTGACGTCTGGAGATATTGCCAACCTATGCACAGCAATTTCTGGATCTAGTCCCGGCATTTCGGAATAGTTCCATGCGAAGCAATCTTTGTGCTGTACAAGGACGTCTTTTAACGCAGTCACCCTTTCTTCAGATAGCAGCTCACTGACAAACGTCGGCCGTGGGTCATCAGCTGTCCCCAACTCGATTTTCTTAAGGTTATCTACGGTGGTATGTATTCCATCCTCCAATTCTTTCGGAGCTGGCGGAAATTCTGAGATCATCTCCTCATTGCTGTTTTCGAAGCACCAGGGAAGGCTGTCCATGTTCTCGGGCTCTTCTTTTGATATTGTTATCATGTGACAAGTGCGAATCCGCTTCCAATCCCAATGTGGAGTTGGTTCTGTTTTTGTAGCTTTGGGTTCGTGCTTCTGCGGCAGCGTTACCTTCCAGTTGTCAGACAGAGCGAACTTGCCGAGCTGGTACTGATCTTCGACCCAATTCTTAAAGGTGAAGCAGTCTTCGAGCGGGTGCCCTATTATTCGATGGTAAGAGCAATTTGGGTCAGAGACTTCGCTTGCTTGTTCGGGGTGCTTGGATTCCGGCAGTGTGAGCATCTGATGTTTTAGAGCAAGCTCAAGTATCTTCTTCGTCTTGTCCCGAGGAAATGAGTATGCTTGACCCATTTTCTTCATGAGGGACAGATCAATAACGCTCGACTCCCGTTTGCGTGGCTTTTTAGCCCCGCTTTGCTGCTGTTGAGCGTCTTTTTGGCCTTTCGATTTGTTTCCGCCTCTGCGTCGAGCCTTTTTTATAACAGGTTGGTAAGGGGCGGCACTTTCATGTTTGACGGCCTGTTGAAGGAGGCGTTGCGTTTTGGCCTTCTCGTAGATGGTCATCTCGCGGTTGTGATCATCTCGGACTTTTTGACCATCTTCCCTTATAAGCCTGTCCATTTGTTCTTCAAACGACGGACCGGGCACTTTTGCATCTGGAACTTTTACTGGTTCAGGATTAGCGTCCTCCCATTGAGCACCCGCTTCTTCATTGAAGTTGTGCACGACGTAACAGTCGCGGAGCAGCTCTCGTTTCTTGGAGCGACTGTATCCGAGCCCGATTGTCTCCATTCTCCTATTAGGAAGCTTGTGCTGAGTTCCAGGGACGTTCCAGACCCTGTCATAGAATTTGGCCTTTCTAACGGTCTGTTTGAAGGGTATCCCTTGGCGCTTCAACAGCCTCTTCAAGCCTTCTGTATAATATCTGGGTAGACGGATGGGTTGAAGCCTGTCCAACATAGGATCCGCCCCGTGCCAGATTTCTTTCTCTACTTTGTTTTCTTCAGAGCGGTAGAATAGAATTGCTTTTTCGCCTTCTCGCCTGGGAGGGATATAGAATGTCCGCAGCTCTTCTACACTGTAGATATTAAGTACATCCAGTTCTTTATGATGTTTAGGCGGCACCATGGCGAATTGTAGACTTTGCTCTTCGTCAGCGGACGTTTGTATTGAAGGTCGAGCAGAGAATACAGCATGGACTTCATCTTCCGAATCGCTACCAAAGATCAATGTAGGAGCCGATGGTCCCGGCTTGGTGTATTGGGGCGGACCCAAACAAATTATCTCATCTTCCTCCTCGGTATCACTGCCGAAGACAGGGATGGTGGCGTTAGCTTTATTCTCTGGCTTGTGACACTTCTCCGTGTCTTCGAAATCCGGTAAGAAGTATTTGGCATCTTCATATTTACGGACCTCGTTCACAGAGAACGGGTTCAGTTCTCCCGTCACGGTATACTCGAAACCATCCTTAAAATACTTCATACACTGATGCTGTGTAGAACGGATGATGTTATACTCATGTAACCATGGTCGGCCGAGCAGAGCGTTGTAGCATGTCTTGGCGTCTATGACGTGGAACTTAATATCCGTGACGAGCAGCCCGAAGCGTAGCGTCAGTATCACAGACCCAAGAGTTCTTAATGACTGGGAGTCGAACCCGGAGATGGTGATCTTGTCCCGAGCAAGGTGCTGGACGCTCATGCAGATTTCCTTCAACACTCGCACGTTGAGTAGGTTAACAGACGACCCGTTATCGATCAGGATTTTGCCTATCTTTATATCATGGCAGTATCCCGAGACATAGAGGGGGCGATTGTGTTCGCACGTCCCAAGTAGAAGGTCTTCATCGCCAAAAGTGACATCGGCCGTGTGCACTTCCTCCAATTCATCCTTCATCTTTTCCTCGGCCAAGCATGCTTGGAATTGTTCTGGGTCTTGGAGCGCCTTAATTAACGAATCTCTCGCCTCTTTTGATAGCAAAAGGGCGTCGAGAATGCTGAGCTGTGAGGGCAGCTTCCTCAGATGTGCTAAGACGTTGTAATCCACCTTATTCTTCTTTGGTGGGTCTTTGGCAGCTAGCTCTTCCACCACTTGGTCATCTAAGACGATATCTTCCGTGGCCTTTTCTTTCCCTTTATCTTTTTTGTTCGAGGGTCTGAGGTTCTTTTTAGGCAGCGTGCGATTACGTAGCCGGATATTTTCGCAAACCTTCGGTTCTTCTTCTTTTCTCGAGGCGGACTCTTTAAAGAGAGGGGCAAGTTCTAGTTCTTCATCAGAATCACTCCCGAGCAATTCTTTTAAGGCGTTCGGTCATTTTCTTTGCTCTCGACGAGTTTTACGCTTTTCCCGCTTAAAGTGTTGTCGATGAGCAACATATCCTTGCCACCATCTATCGAAAGCTTTGCACTCCTGAGTGGGGTACGAAATTTTCTGATGATATAAGCAATAGGAGGGGTGCGTTTCCACCTCACCGGTGATGTTTCCTTCAGAGGATGGTAGCTTCATGCCCATTGATATGGTCTTAGCAAATTTTTTCCTCATCTTGAATTGGCTTTTGTTGGCAGCGGGGGTGTTTTGCTCCAGCGGGATCGTCTCAGCTCCTTCATCAAGTCGCTGGCGCTTGGCCCTTTCCAATATAGCCGTCTCGCGTTCTCGATCAGCTTTACTTTTCAATCGAGCTTCGTTGAGGAATGCGTCAATTTCCTGATCTGACGGCCCCAGAATTTTTGATTCAGGGTCTGCCCCCAGCGTTTCAGTACAAGAATTCTCCTCATCATTCGTGAACGAATGGGAAATCATATGACAGCTCGCCACGCATTCTTCAGATTCATCTGAAGAACTTTCTCCCTCACCTTCCTCTTGAAAGACGTGGTTGAGAAACTCTTGGAATGCAATGGGAGTCCGTGCCTTCTGGTTGTATTCCTCCAGCGCGTCAATTTTTTTTTGCAGGTCCGTGCGCTTGTCGCCAGGCTTCACGGGCTTCTTTGACTTCTTTTTCTTCTTCTTCGAGAATTTTGATGGCTGGTTGCGAGCGCTTGAGCCACCACCATCGGTCTTTGGAGTTGGACGCGGTTTCAACATCCCTTCAATGACCCGCGGTTCCAACAGGTTCTTCCACTCGATCGCTGGACATGTCTGAAGATCGTTTAGCATCCTCTTTGTCTTGGCTGATAATACAACCTCCCAAGGAGCTTCTTCAATGACGGAGCATGTTGCCCCCGGCGTATTCGTCCCCTTAGAGGTGTGGGGCTGCGGGGGATTCACCTTCCATTTGTCAGATAACGCGAACTTGCCCTGTCGGTACTGGTTTTCAAGCCAATTCTTGAAAACGTAGCAATCTTCGATCGGGTGGCCTAGTACTCGATGATAAGGACAGTAGTTGGGCTCGTTGACGTCACTTGGTTGCAACGGACGTTTTGGATCCGGCAGATTTATGAGTCTGTTGTGCAACGCCAGCTCGAATAACCTTCTCGTTTTATCGCGGGGAAAGGAATAAGGACGTCCCATCCTATCCTCAAGGGACACGTAAGGGCGCATATTATTTTGACGAGCAACCGGCTTCGAGTCGCTCGGTTGTTGTTGAGCATTAGCGACGACGATCGCTTTTCCCTTCCCTTTGTTATTTCGGGAGTCCGGCCTTGGAAGAGGGGGTTTATGGCCCATTTGATCCATTTGCGCTAGTTTGTCAATCAAGGCCTGGAAGGTAGTTGGCTTGAAAAACATCATAAATTGTGAGATGGTTGCTTGTGGATCAATGGTTCCCACAAACATACCCACTGCGGGAGCTTCTTCAATGCGCTGCTCGCACTTTGACCATAAGTTCCGCCATCGTATAGCGTACTGAACCCACGTCTCGCCTGGTTTTACCCTGGCGTTAATCAGTGCTGTCATCGGGGTACGTTCACTGGCGCTTGCAAAACACTGAGTAAACAGTAGCTCCATCTCCGCGAAGGTTTTGATAGAGTCGTTCGGGAGTTCAGAGTACCACTCGAACGCCGTATCCGATAAACTTCCAACAAACTGGCGAAGTAAAAGCTTGTCATCGCCACCGGTATTGCCGCAGAGTGCCCTGAACTGGGCAACATGCTGGTGAGGATTGCCCGTCCCCTTGTAGACATGGAACTTGGGAATCGTATAACCTGGCGGGTACTTGATTTGATCGTACCAACTCGGATATGGCCTCCCCGTTTTCATGACCTGGCCGGCTGTTTTGGTTGCATGATGAACCCGTATTTGTTGGGCGATGTACTCATCCAAATCAGCTTTGGAGATTGTATCCTCTTTAGCTGTGGACAGAGCTGGTGGAGGATTCGACGTCTCTCCCCTATCGTCTTCAAGGATGATCGGGGGATCTTCAGCAGGTGGATCTTGTTGAATCATCATACCCACCATATCCTGGAACAGGAGGGCCATTTTCTTTATGTTGGCTGCCTGCTCCGTAGCTTCTTTATCCTTCTTCTCCAGTACGCGACGAAGGAATTCAGCGTCCATTTCTTGTTCTTGACGCTCGTCCGAGGACGTTTCAGGGGTTTCTTTTGGCCCTGTAAGTGCGGCCATAGCGTTCATCATTTCTTGGAGCTTCTGCTGCTGCTCCTGAGCCTTGGTCACTGACCTCGTGTGCGGTCTATGACCTATTGATATGCGGCTATCTTCTTTTCCCGATGCCATGTAAACCGTATGAACTGTTATGCCCCCTGACTTGGGGCGTTTAGGTTTACCATTTTTAACTTTTGCCGCTGACGCGGGAGTTTTCTCTGGCCTCCTTCTTTTGTGGGCCGTTGAGGTTGAAGGAACCGTTGAAGGGGGCAGCCTTGCAGCTGCTTTCCCCTGCTGTTTAATAGGATGGTCTTTTTCTTTTTGCACTTTCGCCTTCTTTTGTTGACGAGAGTGATCTGGGTCGATCACTGAGTCTTGAACCCTTCGCCAAACCTTGTATATTCTTGAGGACAGCCGTTGAGGGGGCTGTTCTTGCTTTGTTTCTGGGACTCTCTCCGTAGGCGGAGGAGATCTTTTCAGTGTAGCGGTTGGAGCATTCTTCCGTACCCTCCTCAGCAGTTCAAAGCTGTTCCCAGTTGGAACAACAGCATTGACTTCCACCACTGGAGCCGGTGGAGTTAGCCCTGAGGGGGAATTGCCCCCTGCCTTCCTCACTCGTCGCCAATGGCGACGTCGAGCATGACGAGCCGTTGGGACTGGCTCGGAGATAGAGACAGCTTCTTTTTGCCCCCTGCCTGAGTGAGGCGTCACTGGTGTTAACCTCTCAAAGACTGAGGTTGTCTTTTGAGAGGTGATATTCAATCTATCGAAGACGGATCCTTGAGCAGGGGCAGGAGCAGGAATCGTCAGTCTTGAAAAGACTGACTCTTTGACAGAGGAAGCCGCCTTGACGACTTCTAGAGCAGTAGTCATTGCCTTCCTTGGGACAGCCAATTTAAAGTTCTGATCCAGCCTGGCGAAAACCGAAGCTGTTGGTTTGGCAGTGGGTGACCCGTTGACAGGGGCCGTCGTGGCAGTGAGTCGGTCGAAGACTGACTTCTTGTTCACCTCCGATGCAGACATCGGCATAGAGAAGCTTGTAGGTGGGATCATGGTCCTGAAGAACAGGCCAGTGGTGGCTTGGGTCACCTGGTCTACTGGCAGAGTGAGGAAGGAAGCCGCTTGGGGCCCATATGCTACACCTCCGGGGGAGGTGGAGCGTCCATTGCAGTGGCACTTCGAGCAGTTGGTGCAGTTAGAGGCCATTGAATCTTGAGTTCTGCGCCAGGCAAGAGACCAAATCTTAGTAACTTGAAATCCGAAGGCAACCATTTAACAAACCTCGATTGGTTCGCGAAGACGACACACGAAGTGTGGAGTGGAAAGAGGAATAGGTCCCACCGGGCGTGCCAGAATCTGTTCCCCTCCGAAAGGCAACGCACAGGACCGCGATGTCCTGATGCTGAGATTCGGGGCAGATACTATTTGGTTTTATCCGTCCACCTCTCCGAAGATGCCAAGTTGATTTGTGGCACCGTGTATCGGAGGTTTAGACGGATGCGGCCGATGTAGCAGACTTCGTCAGATTCCCCCTCGCTTGAGGGGTTTTTTTTATTGTGGGCACGCTCTTCCCTGCAGGCGCAAGCCCCTGCAGTTAATTACGCTACCGCATCGCGGTAACAACTTTCTCCTTCTCCAGAATTTCACTTCGTGTCGTGTGTGTTTGTTTTGTTTGTGGTTGCCCGTGGATTGTATACGGAGACTGAGTAATGCCGTCGCCCGTAGTACGTGGATTAGTCCGAATCCGTATTTACTTAGATTTGGGTTTGGTGTTTTTAGTTTAAGGATGCATTAGTCGCATTGCTGCTAAGATCAACTTAAACGTTCGTTAAGGATACGATAGTCCTGTTTGAGACTAGGATCAACTTAACGTGATAATCCATTTAATATCTGGCCATCGGGACTCGTCACCTCTCTAACGTCGTTGAAGGATTACAACGGCAGATGTCAGAGGAGTTCAGAGATGTACCCTTGAACCAAAGTTGATTTGGAGTTTTATAGTCCGTTTGAATGTTTAAGGATACGTTAGCCGTATTTGGGGGCTAAGATCAACTTAGACGGGATCGTTTAGATCCGGCAAAAGAGCATTTGGAGGCTCTATTGTTCCAGTTTAGGGACGTAGTGGTCTATTTTCCAGTTTAGGGATGTGATGGTCCATTATTAGTTTAAGGACGTTTCGGTCCATCGTTCCCATTTAGGGACGAATATTAGTTTAAGGACGTTTCGGTCCAACATTAGTTTAAGAACGTTTCGGTCTATGAGTTTAAGGACCCCGCAGTCCATATTCATGTGTGGTCGTTGGGACCCGTCGCCTCTCTGACGTCGTTGAAGAATTACAACGAGAAGTGTCAAAGGAGTTCGGAGATGTACCCTCGAACTGGAGGTAAATTGATTTGAGAGAGCATTTGTGCTCAGTTCAATTTAATTTAAGGACTTACGGCCAGAATTGGGCTAAATCCGGTTGAAAATGTTCAACATTTTATTTAATTTTAGTCTATTAGACCTGTGCTAGGGCTTTGCCCACACTTAAATAATGCATTGCATTACTTCTATCTTTTTGTTTGGGCTCTGCCCATAAAAGATGCAGAGCATCAATTTTGCTTGGGCTCTGCCCCCTTTTTATTGCTTTGCAATTTATTTTGGCCTGCTAGGTCTTCTGATTTGGGCCTGGCCCTTTTAGGAAATGCATTGCATTTATCAGGCGCTTTGTGCCAATCACTGAGCGCAAGCGCTTGTGGTGAGGACACGTGTCATGCTCTGGTGAGCGCAAGCGCAACAGCGCAGTGCGCTACGCTAGTGCGCTGCGCTGTTGCGCTGCTGACACGTGGCGCGCTCTGGTGAGTTGCGCCAATTCCAGAGAGCAAAGCTCTATTTTAAGAGCGCGTAGCGCAAGTTGTTCTATAGCTGACACGTGGCGCTCTCCTAAGAGCGCAACAGCGCAGTTTGCAAGTGCAAAGCACTAAGAATTTTTTTTAGATTCCAGAACCAATGGTTCATAAGTGCAAAGCACTATTTGGTTTCTTGATCTAATTTAGATCAAAGAAAACAAGTGTTTCTTATTTTTCTTGATCTTAGAGAACCAATGGTTCATAAGTGCAAAACACTATTTTTATTTTGTTTTTTTTATTAAAGATCATTGATCTTGTTCTTAGATCAATGATCTATCAGAAGAAATTCTTCTATCTAAAAGGTCTTTTACCTTTCTTCTTGAAATTTCTTCAGGGTTCTCTTCTTTTTTTAAAAAAAATGTTCCTCCCTTTGAATTGAGGCTTGGGATCCTTTTTATAGTGCCCATAAATTAGTTAAAGAGATTTTTCTCTGAGTGATTTGGGGAATTTTCCCCACCGTTGGATCTTTAATCCAAGGGCTTCTGTTTTACAGAAGAGAATCTTCTTATTTTAACAAGAACAGAAAGATTTCATTAAAATCTTTATTCTGTTTTGGCGCAAATGCTCCAGCGCGTGACACGTGTCGCATAGCGCACAGCGCAGCGCAACTGCACTAGCGTATCTGCGCTGACACGTGTCGCAAAGCGCAGCGCAACTGCGCTAGCGCATCTGCGCTGACACGTGTCGCGCAGCGCAGTGCCTGCGCAACTGAAGCGTTGCTTCCTTTAATTTTTCTTAAAATAGAGCTTTGCACTGATTGGGCGCACTGCCTTGGGCGCTGCGCTGATGCGTCTGCACCAGACACGTGGCGCCCTGCACTCAGCGCAAAGCATCTGAAGCGTTGCTTCATTTATTAAGGTTTAAATTTTCAAAGCAAAGCTTTGTTTCTGATTGGGGGAAGATGAAGCGTTGCTTCATCTCCCGTCTTGGAATTTGAACAGAGCTTTGCTCTGATTGGGGTAAACAGTGACATAGTGATTACTCGCATTGTACTTTCACTAGTATTACCTCTTTCACATGTTTCATTTTATTATAATAATATTGTTATTGTGTCGCTCTGACGACCTGAGTATGCATGCTCAGATCCCGTGGAAGGACCAGCGCAGGAGACAGATTTACCTTTCGAGTTCACGGAGATATAGTCTGGTGTACTTTCTTCCTTTACTGCTTTCCATAAAAGTGATCGTGAGATTGAACTTGGTTAGTAATGGTTCTTGTTATCTATAATTTGTGAACAATGAATTTTAATGTAATAAATTAGTGATGTGATTCCTTTACTACTGTGCTTTATTTACTGATTACCATGTAATGCTAGAAGCCGAAGTGTGACTACGGCGGGATGATTCCTTGACCGTAGGAGCATGGCTGGCCTAGTCATCTCTCGTTTTCCGTATTTTGGGAAGCAGAGCGTGATATGGTTTAGTTGTTATCAGAGCCCAGGGTTTAGTATCAAGGGATAACATTAACTATACTGTATTACGTTATTCTCGTTTCACTACTCTTGATTTTCATCCTTGAATCTGATCTTATCCTTTTGAATCTTCCAGTGATATGACGTCCCCGAACGACCCCTCTTCGGACTCCAGTACTCAGGACCGCACGGAAAGAATACTTAGTGCACTGACCTCTCTCGCGGAAGCTCAGGAAAGGAAGACAGATTTACTCGCTGAGGGACTCAGGGCGATTACCGCCGCAGGAGGACCCTCCGCACTCATTACCACTCCCGAGGGCGCTACTCCACCAGCTTATCATGCTAGGGCTGGTACCATATCAGACTTCCGACGGTTGCATCCAGCGACATTCATAGGGCTAGCTGAACCCCTTGAGGCTGAGCAATGGCTGGTGAACATGGAGAACTTATTGACAGCCGCCAGGGTTCCAGAGGAAGATAGGGTGGACGTGATAAAGATACAATTAGAAGATGAAGCCCGTACATGGTGGTCGGTGGAAGAAAGCAGGCTAGACGGGCCGATTGAATGGGGAAAATTTAAGGAGTGCTTCCTAGATCATTATTTTCCTTCCACAGCCAAGGCAGAGATGGAGGAAAGATTTATTCTTTTGAAGCAGAATAGACGCCCAGTGGACGTATATGCGGCAGAGTTCAACCGTCTGAGCCATTTTGCTCCATACATGGTCGACTCAGAGGCCACCAGGGCCAGACGCTTCCTTCAGGGGTTAGATTTCGAGTTACAGCAGTTGATTGGATCGTTGGATTTGTAGACTTTCGCACAGGTACTCAACGCGGCGAGAGTTCAGGAGCAATTAATTAACAAGTTCAGGAGACCCCCAGTCGTTCCAGCACGTACCCACGCGTCTTCTCGAGGAGCCATACCGGTTCACAGACCAGGAACGACACAAATGAAGCGCCTGTTCGTACTACAGCATCGCCCCCAGAGACAGGGCGTAGTTTGTGGCTATTGCGGTAGAGGTGGGCATACCCAGAAGGACTGTCGCCGTGCCAAGGGCAGTGCTTGATTTGCGGATCCAGTCAGCACAAGATTAGCAGTTGTCCTGAGCGAGCAGAGATACAGGGAGGTTCTGGACCGCCACAGCAGAGGCCACAGGAGCAGAGGCAACCCTTTACAGGTCGCGGTCAGGGACGAGCTTTCACCTTGACCGCCGAGCAGGCAGAGGCGTCAGGAGACGTGGTTACAGGTACTCTACTCGTACATTCCTTTCCAGCTAGAGTACTATTTGATTCTGGAGCATCGCATTGTTTCTTGTCTGAGCATTTTACTGATACACACTCCTACCACATGAACCACTAACCAAGGGATGGGAAATACATACGGGTAACGGCATTATAATATCTAGTCGAGAATGTAGGTTATGCCCGGTTGTAGTGTGTGGCAGGGAATTCTATGCGAATTTCCTGCTGATTGGGACAGGCAGTTACGACACAATTCTCGGGATGGATTGGATGAGCACTTTCCATGCAGTTATCGATTGTCGTGCAAGGAAGGTGATCTTCCGCATTCCCAATCACCCGGAGTTTACTTTCGAGGGAGGAAGCGAATCTTTGGAGCCAGCTAAGTACAGAGCCAAGCCCAAGGAGCTAA
Organism: Agapanthus africanus; assembly: GCA_030015575.1. Lineage (NCBI taxonomy): Eukaryota > Viridiplantae > Streptophyta > Magnoliopsida > Asparagales > Amaryllidaceae > Agapanthus > Agapanthus africanus. Next base: position 114,787,119 of record JASDDO010000028.1, read on the forward strand.
CAGCTATGGAGATTGATAAGAGCCCAGTCCCAGAAATTGTTCGGGACTTTCTGGACGTATTTCCCGAAGATCTACCAGGTCTACCACCTCCTCGAATCTTGGAGTTCTCAATCGATTTGACTCCAGGTACAGCCCCAGTATCCAGAGCCCCATACAGAATGGCACCAGTTGAGTTGGCAGAATTGAAGAAGCAGGTTAAAGAACTATTGGAGAAAGGATTTATTCGGCCAAGCGCTTCACCGTGGGGTGCACCAGTTCTGCTAGTAAAGAAGAAGGATTGATCGCTGCGAATGTGTATAGATTATCGGGAGCTGAACAAGGTCACAATAAAGAACAAATACCCAATTCTGCACATTGACGACTTATTCGATCAGCTAAGTGGAGCCAAGGTATTCTCGAAGTTGGACCTCCGTTCTGGATATCATCAAATCAGAGTAGCAGCCGAGGATGTATGCAAGACGGCTTTCAGGACCCGATACGGACATTACGAGTTCCTGGTGATGCCGTTCGGTGTTACCAATGCCCCAGCAATATTCATGGACTTGATGAACAGGGTGTTCGCAAAGTACTTGGACACGTTTGTCGTTGTGTTTATCAACGACATACTTGTCTACTCAAAGACTCGGGAAGAGCACGCTGAACATTTGCGCACGGTCCTACAAATTCTTCGGGAAGAGAAGCTGTATGCGAAGTTAAGCAAGTGTGAATTCTGGCTCGACAAGGTTCAGTTTTTGGGACATATCGTTTCGGGCGAAGGCATCTCGGTGGACCCAGCAAAAATAGAATCTGTCAGAGATTGGCCAACGCCGAAGTCAGTGGCCGAGATCAGGAGTTTTCTGGGATTGGCAGGTTATTATCGGAGATTCGTCCAAGATTTCTCAAGAATCACTGAACCATTGACGAGGCTGACACGGAGGGACGTACCGTTTACGTGGACAGAGGAGTGCACTCAGGCATTTGACACACTGAAGCAGAAGTTAACCACGACGCCTATTCTTACAGTACCAGATGATTCCGGTGGTTTGGTGATACACAGTGATGCCTCAGGGAAGGGTTTAGGCTGTGTTCTAATGCAGCACGGCCGAGTGGTTGCTTACGCCTCTCGACAACTGAGAAACCACGAGAAGAACTACCCTACGCATGACTTGGAGTTAGCTGCGGTAGTCTTTGCGTTGAAGATTTGGAGACACTATCTATTGGGTGAGAAAGTGGAGGTGTACACAGATCATAAAAGTCTGAAGTACGTTTTCACTCAGAAAGAACTAAATATGAGGCAACACCGTTGGCTAGAGCTGATGGCAAATTATGACTTGGACCTTCAGTATCACCCGGGGAAGGTGAATGTTGTACCAGATGCGCTCAGTCGCAAGCCAGCGGCCATGATGTTGACCGATCAGAAGAGCATTATTGAGGACTTTCAGAGACTCGAACTTGAAGTCGTTATGCCGAACGCGCTCAGTCAACTTTGGCAACTACAGGTGCAATCTTCTCTGGTGGATCGCATCAAGATTGCACAAGCGGATGATCCCCGATTGCAAAAGTTCAGAGAGCAAGTAGAAGCCGGACTGAGAATGGATTTGATTATACATGAAGATGGCTCTCTGAGATTCGGTAGCAGACTCTGCGTACCCAAGGGAGATGTTCGAGAAGAAGTATTGGCTGAAGCACACAGTTCAGCTTATTCTGTGCATCCAGGAGGTACAAAAATATATCAGGACCTAAAGCAGCACTTTTGGTGGAACGGAATGAAGCGGGAAATTGCGAGGTTCGTATCCAGGTGCTTGGTTTGTCAGCAGGTGAAGGCGAAACATCAGAGGACAGCAGGATTATTACAACCACTGCCGATACCAGAATGGAAGTGGGAGCACATTACCATGGATTTTGTGACGGCCTTACCACGGAGCCCTAGGGGCAATAACGCCATTTGGGTTATCGTCGATCGCCTCACGAAAGCTGCACACTTCCTACCTTTCCGAGTGGGACAGTCGACAGAATCACTGGCAGAAAGATATATGCAAGAGATTGTACGACTTCACGGTGTTCCAGTCAGCATTGTGTCAGACCGGGACACGAGATTCTTGTCGCACTTTTGGAAGAGTTTACAGGAGAGTTTGGGAACCCGCCTTAAATTCAACACAGCTTATCACCCACAAACGGATGGACAATCCGAGCATACGATTTAGACGCTCGAGGATATGTTGAAAGCCTGTATGTTGGACTTTCAGGGTTCTTGGGAGGACCATCTGCATCTAGTCGAGTTCTCTTATAACAATAGTTATCAGACTAGTATTCAGATGGCTCCTTTTGAAGCACTATACGGGAGGAAGTGTCGATCCCCAGTATGTTGGGATGATGTGGAAGAACGAAGATTACTGGGCCCCGAACTCATTATTCAGACAGTCGACAAGATCCAAATGATCAGGCAGCGCATTAAGACGGCACAAGATCGACAGAAGAGTTGGGCAGATACCAGCAGGAGGGCACTAGAATTCGAAGTCGGAGATCATGTGTTCTTGAAGATTTCCCCTACCCGTGGAGTTATCAGGTTCGGAGGCCGGGGAAAGCTCAGTCCCCGTTTTATCGGACCTTTTGAAGTGCTAGAGCGAGTAGGAGAGGTGGCCTGTCGACTTGCCTTGCCTCCATTGCTAGCTGGTGTGCACAATACCTTCCACGTGTCTCAGTTGCGACGTTATGTTCGAGATGAGAACCATGTTCTGGATTATTCGGAGCTAGTTTTGGGTACCGATCTATCGTACGAGGAGCAGCCCACTACCATTCTCGACCACAGAGAGAAAGTGCTGAAGAATAAGGTCATTCCTTTAGTCCGAGTGTCTTGGGGCGGTCGTTCCCCAGGAGAATCCACCTGGGAGCGGGAGGAAGATATCCGTGATCGTTATCCACATCTCTTTGTTTAGTACATTGTTTCCTTGTATCTTTGTTAAATTTCGAGGACGAAATTTTGTTAAGGGGGGTATGATGTAAATCCCCGTTACCATCTTAATAAAAGTTTTCCTATTTTCTAAATCCCAGAGATTTCCTTTCTTGTTCCTCGTATATTTTTGTAGAAAGGTGGTAGCTTGAATTCCAATATTTATATTTTTCCAAACCCTAAAAGTCAAAACCCAAGATTTAAATCAAAGCTAAAGTAAACTAAAACCAAAATGTTACTAATAAAATCCTAATCCAAACTATACTTAAACCCTAAGCCCAACAACCTAAAAATCAAATTTAAACTAACAAATTAATTTCTTAAGCCGGCCCAGCATTCTAACCTCAGCCCACACACCAAATTTTAAAATAAAATGAATTCCCTATTTAAAACCCCAGCCCGTTATAACCCTCAGCCCAATTTAAATTTTCCCCATTAAAACTATTAATTAAATCCCTCAATCACCTGGCCCACTCACTCAGCCCACCCAAAATTAAATTAAAATGAAATTCTGAAACCTCAAGCCCAGCCCGCCTCCTCAGCGACCCGACCTGACCCGCTCCTGTTCATCCTCCCCCTCCAACGGCTCTTTTCCTTTCCCCGCGCGCGATCCGCCTTCTCCGCCGTGCCTCGCGCCCACCCCCACGCCTCCGCTCTTGCGACGTTACACCCGCGACTTCAACCCTCATTCATTTCCTCACACCCTCACCTCTCTCTTCTCTTTCATTTTCAAAATTTCCTCACTTCTCTCCATTCACAAAAAACCCACCGAGCACCCAACATCCCTCGCTCCACCGCCGACGGCGACGACGACAACCCCCTCGGCGACCCCATACCTCCCCCCTCACACTCAACTCACTTCTCACAAGCTCTTCCCTCCATCAACCCAACCCCCTGTTCACCAACCCCTTGCGCCGAGCCGACCACCACCCTGCCCACTCGACGCCGGTGAGCCCCGCTGACCTGAAGCATCCGTCGACCCTAATGCACTCGTAGAGGACCACTGAGCACCCTCAACCTCCAGTGACCGTGCGACGACTCCGGGCAACTCCGACACAAATTCCGTATCGCTAGCCAGGCTCGCGATAATCGTTTCACGATGTACATCGCGCGTTCGTGACGCCGCTGCTGCCGTGCAACCCCGAGACGTTTCCAGGCAAGTGTTTTACTTGCTACATGCTAATATAATTGTAATACAAACTTAAATCATATAGTTTATAATTTACCGATTCCCGATATATTTTGCGACCTATATGTTCGATGCTAGACCCCAATGAAAATACTTGCTTAACTTGACGGAAATAGATGTTTTCTGTTGGCCCATATAATGACGAATATCGTGTATAAATATCACTGGAAAATACGACTGTTAGTGACTAAAATTGATACCCCCAAAAATGACGATAAAACTAGAAATTTCCTGTATCTGAAAATGATTAAAATCACTGTAAATTATGTACATACTGGAATGATGCGTTCGAGGGCTTAAATCGAAGCCGACTCGACGAACTTTAACTCTATGTACACTTCTAATGATTTCTGTTCTGTAACTGCGAAGATATTTAGATCGGAGTGCGACTCTGGACTGCAGTCCAGAGCGACTCTGATTACTGTGTACTGTCCCAAAATGTGTGTCACTTTGTTTCCTGAATTCGTGTGTTACGGAACTCTACAGTGGATTAAATATGGATCTGTTAGCTAAACAAAACAAGTGGTTTCATTCCGTTTCATTTCTGTTTGCTATTTAAATTGTAAATATAAGGGCAGAACGTATAACTGTCCAGAACAAATTCAGAAGTGACATACTGATGTTAAACTGTGTATAACTTTCGACATACAGACGCGATTGAGGATCCGTCTATTTCGTTGAATACTCTATCAAAAACCCTAGATTTTATTCAACGGTAGCATCGCTAAATTCTGAACCCAACTGGGTGCAATTCGTGTCGCGAAACGGATGTTCAATTCTGAAACTGAATTTCCAGCCGCGAGCACTTAAAATGAAACAGCTGTATCTTGAATACCGGAAATCCGATTGAACTGAAACTAATTTTGATGAATTTCTGACTGAGTGTTCTATTTATCGTATTTGTATCATTTCGTTAAATTCTAAACATATGAATTTATGCAATTTTTGTAAATTAATGACATGCATATTGATTCATAACATACTTAGCTTATTGATGGCATACACACATATATCATACCCCATTTGCCATATACTTAGTGTTAGTGCGTGTTAGAGTCGGTGGACATTGCATTATCGTACGTGATTGATATTGGTTTAGGAGTGACAAGTACACCAATGGAAAGTGACTATTCGTGACCGTGATTGATACAGTGAATAGTGATAAAACCGTGCCCTTGGTATACTTGTACACGACTAAATCAAGATCATATATAGTGTAAACCTGGGGATCAAGGGGAAATCGAAGTGGAAAGAGAATCGTATTTAACGGGACCGTGTTTTAGAGGATGATCATTCGAGCAGCGATATATATATTAGGTAGGATCTAGCGATCCGGCTGACAGGGTTATGTCCCGGGCATGTGGGCCGTTGTCTCGGATATATACGAGACTCCTGTTAAACATGATCCTCCTTCCACTATGCGATTTCAAATATGACCTAGAGACCGATAGAGACACAGATCATATTCTGCATCATATAGTGACATAGTGATTACTCGTATTGTACTTTCACTAGTATTACCTCTTTCACATGTTTCATTTTATTATAATAATATTGTTATTGTGTCGCTCTGACAACCTGAGTATGCATGCTCAGATCCCGTGGAAGGACCAGCGCAGGAGACAGATTTACCTTTCGAGTTCACGGAGATATAGTCTGGTGTACTTTCTTCCTTTACTGCTTTCCATAAAAGTGATCGTGAGATTGAACTTGGTTAGTAATGGTTCTTGTTATCTGTAATTTATGAACAATGAATTTTAATGTAATCAATTAGTGATATGATTCCTTTACTACTGTGCTTTATTTACTGATTACCATATAATGTTAGAAGCCGAAGTGTGACTACGGCGGGATGATTCCTTGACCGTAGGAGCATGGCTGGCCTAGTCATCCCTCGTTTTCCGTATTTTGGGAAGCGGGGCGTGACAGAATCTATCCTAATCCCTCTTTTTTATCCAAGGTGATGGCTTCCTTAAACCCGATCATCATCAACGGAGAGACACCACCACCACCTACTGTTGCAACTCCCCTCACTGAACAGACGTTGTTTCTCGAGGCTATCAAAAGTCTACTTGAAGGTCTACAGGGGCAGACTGTTCTCCTTCAACAAGGACTAGCCCATCCTGAAGCAGAAGCACCGGGAGTGAAATAATTCCGAGCACTACATCCGAAAAATTTCTCTGGGAAAGAGAACCCTTTAGAAGCTGAAGAATGGGCTCAAAATATCGAGGATGACCTGCATGGGCCACCATAAATGTAACGCCCCATGCCCCAGTACATATGGTATTGTCTGCTCTGGCCGAAACTGCACGGTTTTGCCCTTTAGAGCGAACCGGACCCGACCAGGGGCCACTTTCCAGGAGGTCACCCATCCCAAGACTTTCCTGGCCCGAGCATTCTTAACTACGGAGTTCTTAAGCTCCTGTAGTGCCGATTTACTTAAAAGGAGCCTCTGTAATTGAGGGTGGTATCATTATATTTATAATGCAGTTCGGTTCTCTTTTGTAATGTGTTCCAAAGATTCCCCATTGTTCTACAGTGGGTCCCACAGACTCTAGAGGTGGCCCCCACAGATTCAAGAGGTGACCCCTGCCCCCTTAGTATGACAATCGGCGTAGCACTTTGTTCTGTATGGCACTTTGCTCCGAGAACAAGAACGGGGTCCCGACAAAAAGCATTGAAGTATTTATTTGAGGAAGAATAAGGGGTAGTAGACAGTAAGGGCGCTGTCAAGTTTAAGTGTAGGGTGTTTTTGTACATAGTCTTTAGTTTTCAAAATAAAAAATAAAAAAATTAGAAAATTTTGAAAATAAAAATGAAAAAATGAAAAAGGTATATAAAAGAGAGAGAAATTTGAAGAAAAATAAGAAAAAATGATGGTTAAATAGATCTAGTAATAAATTGTCATGAGCTCATTCCCAAAAGGCTGGTATCTTGAAGGAGTTATTATGTTTGAGAAAATGTAAGTGGGGCCTATTTTTGAGTCCAAACATTTGAACGTTGATACCCTACTATACGCACATACACACATCTTGAAGCTTGGCATGGTAAAAAAGACGTGACATGCTCTTGTCTGTAATGCCCTAGTACGAAAAAAAATTATAAAAAAAATAAACAATGTCTTGCAATTATCAAGATAGCATAAAAAAAATTCAGTGAGGGTGCTTCATCACCTAGTGACTTAGACTAACTGGTTTGGGATCATTTGTTGTGCCTTAGGTGTTGCAAGATTAGAATACTATTATTTACGCTAATAAGTGATCACATTCGGTAATCGGTTCGGTAATGCTTCACGAAGTATTAACGGTCGCATGAAAAATGTGGAAACAAATCTATCAATTTGATCCGCCGATTAAAAAATTAATAGGAAGCTAAGGGTAAGAGTATGAGAGTTTGAATTGAATTCTTCGCGTGTAGGGATGATTTTTCACACATGTAAGGGTATATGATCATATTTGGAAGCAAAATAGATATGAAACATTGGAAGAATGATGAGGAAGTAATTTTTGGCATAGATTAAAGTCTAGTAATGCATGGTTCATGACGATTGAAAATCTAGTAAAGTTTAGACTCTTGTTTTACATATTTTTCTTATCTATTCCTATTTTTATATATAGTTTTCGTTTTCTTATTTTTGTTTCCTTTATTTTTTTTTATAGGAGTAGGAGTAGGAATAGGAGTGGGAGTAAGGGTAGGAATAGAATTTAGTTAGATAGTAGTTTAGTTTAGTTTAGAGTTTGAAACCCAAGATTTATTCGAGGACCAGCAAAAGATAAGTATGAGGGTATTTGATAGGTGTAATTTATTGCATATTTTTCTAACTCATTTATCATTTTATTGTCATATTTTATACTTGTCCGGGTATCTTTTATGAATTATTACAGATAATAAGAGTTGGATGCAAAAAGATGGAAAATTGTCCTAAAAGAAGGATTACGTGCGTATAATGGAGAATTAAGGGAATTATTCAGGAAATCAAAAGGATAATTTTCAAATTTGGAATAAATTTGGGAATATCATTAAAGGTTGCAACAAATAGAGGTGAATCAATTATCACAACAATAAATCAGATGGAAAGACCAAATCTAATCAAAAGCAACAAATAAATCTCCTTAATTATACGCTAAATTTGGGAACAATTCGGAGATCCATGCAACTGCAGAGCTACGAAATTAATTTTCATGATCTGACAACTAAAAAGAGCTTAACAAATCAAAGGGCCGTGGATTAGCCGCAGAATGAGCATAGTCACGGCGGTTTAGCCGTGCAATCTGGGCCGTTCATCACCAATTTTTATGGGCACGATCGTCTTGGCACATACATTGTTTCAAGATACATCTTTTTATTTTTCAAAGATTCTAAAGGCTCGCAACAGTGTCCAACAGAGCAATTAGATTAGATTATCATAGTTGTTAGGAAATAGATTCTCTTGTATGTTCTATTGCTTGTTCTCTGTAACGACTTTGTTTTAATATACAGAAAATTTGTTTAAAAGTTAATGTACAAATGAAGTATTTGCAATCCTGTGTATGCTATAAGTATTTAATTTGCTTTTAAACAGCAAGAAAACACGTGTAGCTCATTGGTAAAGCCGTGCACTGCTGTGAGGTAGCCTCTGTGTTTAAATCCTCTCAGCCACATATTATTTTTGCTGATTTTTCTTTTAAACTTTTTGGAAGCCCAAAAATTTATACGTGCAATATACGTAAAAATGAAAAGTCAAATTAAACAAACATGTGGAAAATGCTATATGAACAGCCTAGGACACATGGCCCCAATCCAAGACCCTACCCTTCTAAGATGGTCGACAAGATCTTGAATTGGGTCGGCGCCGCCGGTCCAAACCGTACCAAATACTCCCAAAATTTAAACCCTAACCCCTTGCCCTCCCCCCTCTACTCCCATTCTGTTTGATTTTTCTGCACATTAACAGAGAGTGTTAATTCACCTCTTTAATCCAAAATTTAATACATTTTTAATTCTCTGTTCACACCATAAACCCTAATTCTATCCTATAAATACCACTCTACACTTTGGCCATCCTCATTCTGAAATCCATTGCCAAAACTCTATAAAATTCCTAAATCCAAAATTTGTACAAGTGGAGTTAGCCAAAGTCAAAGTTCCTGCGACGATTCGGGACAAATCGGCGACGACGCGACTGCACGACGCCTTCGAAAGTTCCCTCTACCTCCCCTCTCTTCTCCAAATCAGTAAGTCCCTTCTCCCGTCCTCTCATTCTAATCTAAAATTTTTTCATTTCAAAACTCGTCGGAAGCGGAGTTATTCTGACTTCCGATTCTCTTTTATTTAAAATCCCAAATTTTCTTAATAACAAACCTACCAATTCTTTATATATTGTTTAACAATCATAACCAAACATTTTAGAACAAGTTTCATCTCAAAATAACATGTTATGCAATTTTTATCACATTTTTACGAACAAATACCACAAACTTTACATTCTACATATTTCATCATATTCTTTTGTATTATCTTTAGAAAACTCACGAGGTAATGACCTACCTCATCACAACACTCATTCTTGACATAGCACGATAGATTTTGGAACTTTAGTTTGTGGGATAATTACAAGTTTACAGGATAATTACAAGTTTACAATAAAATACCCTAAACTGTTACAAAATTCTTTAAATTGTCTTATTTAAATTCCATGTGATTAAGTCCTTACAACCCATTTTGGGGAATCCGACTTGGTTGGTGCGGGTTATCGCACATCCATCGGACTAGTAGGACGAGATGCAAACATCCTCACGGAGCATACGATCTCGATGGAATTTGTAATGCAATTTTAAGAAAAACGTGATTTCTATTTAATAAATAAATTCTATTTTTAATAAATATATATATATATATATATATATATATTATCAAAATATCTACTTTAAATATATTATATATATTCCATATTTTTTTTAAATCATAAGAGTCACAAAAGATCATGAAAATACCATCATATTCAATACAAGTCAAATTACAAGAAAATACCATATACTATTCAAAGTTAGGTTTATATCCACTAGAATATTTCATTTTATAAAAATTACAACTATGAAAACTCTAAAAACGATAAATAAATACTTGAGGTTTATTTTGAAAATATATAAAAACTATTTTTCATAAAACCCCCTCAAGTTATATTAATTTATAATAAGAACCCTGGTAAATATAGGTTTAAGCAGGACCAGTTCTCTTGAGCCTCAGGGAGCCGGAGAATATGGGTGATTTTCTATCTAAGGTAGGCAACCTAAAAACGATGTTATCAATACGGTAATTGTCTTGAAAAAAAACACAAATCCTGCCGTCCATGTGCAGCAATTACCGATAACTTCAAAACTAATTCAGGACTTCAATTTTGTTTAAGTGTTTGACTCGGGCAGAGTCTTAGTCTAATCTGAATCAATCTATCTTTGAATATGATTCAAGTATAACTTCAATTCAATATGAATCCATTTATACCAGAATGCAATCTATATCAACATGAATATGATTTGACCGAACCATGGATATACATTTGACTGTTCTACATGACTATCCGTCTATATCCTTTCCTTTTACATGAACTAGTGATATCATGGTTTCGGCAAGTCGTACATCTATTAACCAAAATAATACAATCAAAGCAAAAGATATTATGGGGTTTTAAAGGTGTAGAATGGTACGGAATGTGTTAGAAATGGCACGAGACGGTTACTTTAATACACCTAACCTGATTATCCATTGTTGTTGTTTCATAGCTTAACGGTTACTTATGCTCCGTATACCTTAGTCCATGGAATAGTTGGACTCCTCTCGTAAACACTGGCATATTCTGTACTAAGCTACAAACAACTGCGTTAACATAACAAACTCACAATACACCAGTTATATTCTAATATCTGTCTATTCATCTGTTTATTCTATTTCTACTTTTCTTTGGGACTTACCGAGCGATTGTTCGCTGACGACATCCCTTCTCTCTTCTTTCTTTGGAATGTTGTCAGGTAGATCCGACTCACTAGAGATAGAGCCCAGTTCAGAGGACTTGGATCAGTTCAGCGAGAACCCCGAGCTCTAGACTCTTGTATATACTTTACTTTCATGTTCATACCATTGTTTAGGCATTGCTTTCATCATTGTATTTACTTTTTAGTTGTATTGTAAAGAAATGTTTAATAAATAAAAGTTGTTGTTCATTTACATTTCATATCTTCTTGTGTATATTTACATTATATTGCCTAGTTACGCTTAGTGTGTTTACTTCTTAGTAAATACGTAGTGGACCAGTCATGTCTCCTTACCCGTACACTGGGAAGCGGGGCGTGACATTCTCCAATCTTCCTTAGCCCTATATAAACACTTATATAACCTTAGGGTTTCATATCTCTTTCATCTCTTTCATCTCTCTCATTATTCAAGAACTAGGGTTTTCAAGAGAGGGGTTAACCATTGTAAGTACTTTAAATTCTCAATAAAGATGTTGTCTTCTCTTTGAATATGCGTGGTTAAACATGATCTAGATTTTTGTTTTTCTTATATATATGATGGATGTTTTATAAATGCTTTATTTCTTATTTTGTTATGAATCTCTTTTGGTCGATATATGGTTCTCATTGTTCTTAATCTAGAAAAAGTAATTTTATGATAAAAAGTTGACGTCTTTAGTAAAATTATGGGTAGAAAAGAATAGCTAAAAACTAATTAGGTTCATGATAGTAGACACCTAGAAACCTAATCAGGGATGGTAAAAAACAAATTATAGATCAAAAGCTGTTCAAACTAGTTATTAATTTGATATAGGAGAAAACCTAGAACATGGTAGTTGTAGTTTCTAGACCTACAAATACGCATAGACGGTTAAATCTGTTAAATCTAGTAAACTAGAATTAGGGTTTTAATTAAATCTAAATGATATAATATAATTGATAGGATAAGATTAAATCAAATAATTCATTCTATAATTTTATGTTTATTAATAGATCGATAATTAAACCTATGAAAAAGGATAAAATGTTATTATATAAACTACCACATATGAAAAGGTAAAGCAAAACCCTATATCTCTTTTTATCATTCAAACCAACCTTTTAAATTTTCTTGCTTTAGATATTGATAAAAAAAATAATCAAATCTTTTCTTTAACTTAATTTAAAAGTAGTTAACATACCTCTCTGTGGAAACGATTCTCAAGTACAACTGCGGTAAACTGTATATTTGCGGTTAAATTTGGAGAATAATAAAATTTCAAACATATCTCTAAGTGGAAGATGTTGAAATTATGGAGAAACTTCAGGCAGATATCTGGACGTGCACACAAGCCATATCAGATTTTACCAATATCACGGTTTCTTAATTAAGGAGTTTTTTATGGCAGTTTCATAATTATGGCAGTTTTTTAATTAAGAAATTGATTTATGTATGAATAAGGACCTCTTAAATGTTTTATGTACAGCATAATAGAAGAGATCATTGTATGAGAGAGTGACGGTTTAGATCTAAAGAGAATTGAGATAAATCTCATAGGGTTTGCTCGTGTTGTATTTGATTCAAAATTATAGTAGATATTGCAGATTCCGCTCTGTGGGTGACTAGCCATACGGTTGGTGAATTTCGTTAATAAATCCTTGTGTCTCTTGTTTCTGTGTCTGATTTCTTATTTATTCTCGAATATTATTTACTTGTGATCTTTTATTGTTAATTGCATGGTGTTGATTGCGTGATTTGGTTGCTTGTCGCGAGTATTGTTCTGTGCATCGGCTTCTCCATCCCCAACAATCCACGCACTCAAATACCTTATAAGAAATCTCCACCTTCATACATTTACTTTCTTAAAAATCTTATGGATAATGGGAAATGGGTAAGCAGATTTGAAGTTACGTAGCTGTTATAATTTAAATCATGGCAAGATTTTTCCGCAATAAAACCAGATCTATCGGCTTAAAGTTTTGAGTAATGACTTCTCATAAAGCTAAACAAAATATCCTATTCTTCCATTTACGTTTTCGGAAGAGGGAACCAAAAAGTAGATACAGAAGTTCACTTTCTACCACAAATATAGTGAGATGACATTTGAATGGGGACAAAAAAAATCAGAATCACTGAATAAAGAGGGTAAATAATTGAAGTTCCATAGTTGGGCTAACATCATCTCCCATAAACAAGGAATATGTGACAAAATAAAGCTGGAACATACAGTAGACAAATCATTGTCTTACTAATTAAAGTGAAAATATGATGCTATCCTACGCGGATAGCACTGTGAGGTTAGCAGAGAAAAGGTGCCATGAGAGGGAATTTTCTCCTATGGCATCGGAAAAATGCATCCTCCATGATTTTTTTCGACGATCGGCATACATCGCGTCCATCTTTATCATCTAAGATGTGGATACACCAAATTTCATGTGATTATACCATTTTTTCACCGTTGATTTAGTTGGTGCAAAATTAATGGTTTACCGACAATAGAACTTTTTACATTGCTAATTCAACGGTGAAAAGTGGTGGAATCATATGAAATTTGGTGTATGCACATCTTACATGATATGATGATGGATACCTATCGTCGGAAAAAATGGCGGAGGTTGTGTTTTTTTCGAGGCCATAAGAGGAAATCCCTCCTATGGCCTCTTTCCTCCATTATTCTCTCTCTCTATATGTGTGTGTGTGTTGGTAACCGAAACCATAGTCACAAATTCGTCGTTCGGGTATAATTCGGCGAGGTCGAAAATTCGGATTCGGAGAACTATTCGGAAAAAATCGGCAGGTATTCGGGAAATATTCGGTAAGTGTTCTGAAAATGTCCGGGAACGATTTCGAGCAATAAATTAATATATGAGACGCTAGGTTTTGATTTTGTGAATTATTTGCTTTTTTTTGAATTATTCGTTGTTTTTTACATAATTCGGGAATAATTCGCGAATAATTCCCAAATTATTTGGCACGCCGATTAATTCGGCGATTAAGTCAGCTGATAAAAAATTCACGAATTATTCATGAATGCAGCGAATAAATCGCGAATTATGTGACTATGACCGAACTAGTTCTTTCTTAAGAAAGCAAGTGCTAAAGATCACACACTTGTATTTGGCATCAATCTGTAGAAAGGGAACAATTTTTAGGAACTAGCACCTTTCTAGAAATATTTAGCAAAACAGTATCAAAAAAAATTTAGTAAAATGGTATTGAGGATGTGATTAGTGTGATTTGGCAATTTTTAACTAAAACCACACTTTTAAAGTAAGGTTTGGACTGCAAATTCCTCAAGAATTGTAACTCTAGGGGTTGTGGGCTTCATGGTTTTTGGGCTAAGAACCGTATAAAAGTGCGGTTTTTATTTACAAAACCACCACCCTACAACTAAGCAAGAGTTACAAATTTTTGTTAAGTTTTTATCTTTAAAACCGTATTTTAAATGTACGGTTTGAGTTAAAAACAGTTAAACCGGGTTAATCATCTTCCCATCATCATTTTGCTAAAAATAATTTGGACATCATTTTACTAAATGTTTCCAAAAAAAGTGCTAGTTGCCGGAAATTCTCCCAAGAAAGGCAAAGAAAAGTTCTAGTGAAAGAAAGAAAACTAAAACCAAAACAACAAAATTATGGACAAAAATGCCTGGAAGCAACATTTTCGGTATATATTGGACATCGATCAATGTGATATAAGAAAAATATGGTTCATACTATCAAATCAGAAGATGAAATGAAGACCATAATACTATAAAATATGTTGAGTAATTATAGAACGGGTAGTATAAGATTAATATTGCTTTTTGATCTAAATACTGAGCAAATTAAGATCCCGAAAAAGACAAGTGCGACTGCCATCAATATGTTGAGATACGTACAGAATACAAAATTAGATAATATAAGAATTGAGTGCATCAATTAAAACGGTTGGATATGTTCAACAAAAATAGATAGATACATACACGTAGATACATACACGATCTATAATTAACGGAACAACGACAAGACGTACAGCCTAATAATGCTAATTTAATGGACCAAATGTCTTTTCACAAGACTGAATGGAGCAAACATATCTATTCTATTATATAATTCAAATACCCTGGTTAAAGTTCTGGCTCCCTTTTTTAAAGGAAGAAAGAAAGAAAAAATGAAAAAAAATCCTCATATCTCAAGCCCTCCACATCATCTCTTTCACCTCTCAAGCACTACACGTATCTCTCTCTCTCTCTCTCCTCTAAAAATCAATTAATTGTTTATCTAGAACCTTACATATCATCTCTCCCTATACACAGACACATCATTTCTCACTCCTCCCAAAAAATAATTAATTGTTTAATTAACACGTGCAACGCACATACACAAATTCTAGTATACATTAACTGCAATAGTATAGTATATAATAATAAATGGGCACAAACCTAATTGTTAGTATTTTTAGGTCCCAAACAATTCAGAAAACAAACACAAAATCTTTAAGAAAAAAGAAATAAAATAAAAGGCACAATCAAATGCAAGAAATACTTCTAACCTCTCTTCTTTATTCAAACTTCAATACGAATTACAAAATCTTTTTTCCTACAAAAAACTTCTTTTCAAATCTTCTTCTTCTCTACATAAAATACAATAATCAATCAATATTTATAGGCCTAGAAACCCTAAATCTATTCCAACTTGAATACCTAATTTAATTAATTTAAATCTCATCAAATCTCAAAAAAATAATCTCTAAACAAATCTTCAACAAAACAATCCAGAATTCGGCCCGATATGCTTTGAGCCGGCTCAAGAAGATCATGAGCCGGCTCATACAAATAGAGAACAAATGAAAATTTCAAACGACTTGTGAGCCGACTCAATATTATCCTGAACCGTCTCACACACAGGGTCGAGAATATAAATCAAACTCAACAAATCTCCACCTTAACTTGTATTCAACGAGCTATTTTCTATCTTTTCTTCACAACGTCCACGCACGACATCTTCTGAGTTTTGTACAAAGCTCCACCTTAACTTAAGTTTCCTCCATATTACTTCAGGGTTGTTCCTCTATGCACATGCTTCCCCACAACTTGATATATGTCGTCTAAGGTTTTGACTTCTTTTATCACGACGCAATTCTTCAGACACACCTTCATCACTCTATCTTGAGCAATAATTGTGTAAGCTCTCGTATCCAATTTTCCAAGCAAAATTAGATTTCTCTTCAGTTTTGGGACATACTTGATATCTCCAAGAACTCTCTACTTCCCATCAAACATTTTCATCTTCACGGCGCCCACGCCTTCCATTTCTACTTCAGAATTATCCGCTAACGTCACCGTATCTTTTTTCTTCTTAATTTCATCGAATCACTTCTTATTTGAACATATTTGAAAGGATGCGCCCGAATCTATGTACCACATATCTTCCTTCTTAACTTTTTCATCACTTGTCATAAGCAAATCGTGCTCTATCTCGATATCGTGGGCCACGTTCGCTTGTGCTTCCTCTCTACGTCTCTTCGGATTATCTAAGTCCTCCATTTTGGGACAATTAGATATATAGTGACCCGTCTTGTCGCAATAATGACATGTTATCTTCGAAACATCTCTTGTAGGCCGCGATCTCTGATTTTTTATATAGTTGCTCTATCC
The DNA here is from genome assembly GCA_030015575.1 of Agapanthus africanus. Classification (NCBI taxonomy): domain Eukaryota; kingdom Viridiplantae; phylum Streptophyta; class Magnoliopsida; order Asparagales; family Amaryllidaceae; genus Agapanthus; species Agapanthus africanus. Next base: position 114,803,841 of record JASDDO010000028.1, read on the forward strand.
CTTCCTCTATTTCGGACCCTCTCTTGCAACAAGTGCAGATGTCACGCCCCGCTTCCCAAATACGGGACACGAGGGGTGATTAGGCCAGCCATGCTCCTACGGTCAGGGAATAATCCCGCCGTAGTCATACTTCGGTTTCTAGCATTACATGGTAGTCAGTAAACAGTATTTGAGTAAAGGAAAATCACAGTTCACAACTTTATTACATTGCAATTTAAAAGAGTTTGAGGTACATTTATTTCACAGAATAAACAACTAACCAATAAAACAAAAGCTGAAATCAAAGAAATTAGCGCTGGTGATGCAGTCTAGATTTTCGCGATCTCGAAAGATAAGTCCTGCTCCTGGGCTTGATCCACTTCGTCCTCTGAGCATGCACACTCAAATCGTCAGGGCGACACGTATAGCAATAAATATATATAATGGGCGCGCAGTATTATTAAACATGAGGCGTACAATGAATTGCAGAACATGTGTATAATAACATCAACTAAATATGAATAGTGCATTATGAGTAACATGTCGGTGAACTAAGCAATGCATATGTCACTACTTAACAGTTACTAAGTTCATGAAATCAAATGGTAGAAAGGATGCTCATGTTTAACAAGGGTCTCGTGCATGCCCGAGACTACGGTCCACTATGCCCGGGACATAACTCTGTCAGCCGTGCCGCTAGGCCCACGATCTAAAGTATGTATATATATAAATATCACTGATAGCGAATGATCATCCTCTAAATCACTTTACCTCGCTAAATACGAGTTCAATTCCATCTTAATTTCCCCATTCCCCAGGTTATGGTATGCATTCATGTATTGAATAGGTTGTGGACAAATACGTATCACTGTCGCTTTCAATCACGTTTCCACTTATCAATATCACTATCGTATTTGCCACAACCCAATCACTAACATTAATATATCGACAATGCAGATGATCACTATGCAGCAGGTATAACTCAAGCATGAAAATATGCAGAAATGCACTGAACAGGTATTCATTATTCTATAATGACCAATGCCATGTAACTTGCAAAATTTACGGTAAATCATACACATAGAATCGACCAAAACCGTATAAAGGGCGTATGAAGCACACTTGATTATATAAACAGTAAAATTTATTTTAGGTCAATCGTAGTTCAGGTTATGGAATTATCCCCATTTGAAGGCAGCGATCGATTTCTGGGATTCCAGTTTCAGAACTGGAAGCCCAACTTCGCGCGCATTTTACCAGTGATTATGTTCAGATTCAGGTATTGCCCTACCTAAATAAAATCTATTTATTCCAGTTAAGTTTCCAACGCACCAAACGGATTATCAATTGCACCTCTACGTCAGAAGTTATGTTCATATTAATGTGACAATGTAATGAACATTTCTGCAGAAACTGCAGAACACAATGACATTCCAAAATACAATTTAAATATCAAACGACCGTAAAAAGGCACGGGACCCATTTCAGAGGTTAACTAATTAAGTTATCTACGCGACCATATGGGGGTCCGTGCATTTACAGTTTTAAGCAGGTTTGTACAAGTGCTTAGAATTCAGTTTCCCCCATAGAATGATACCCCGGACTGTAGTCCAGAGTTGCATTCCTCCTCACTTTTCAAGGTCATAAAATTGCATTATTCCAAAACTAATTACATGGGGTTATAGGTTATCTAGTTAGGTTCGATACGAGCCTTGTAACACCATGATTAGATTTATATTTAATTAACTACTAATTTTACAATGTGATGGTTGCGGTGATTTTCAGATTTGATGTAACCGACAGACGGGGGTATCATTCATAGTGGCGGAAATAATTATTTCCCCTCGAATTCTCATGAGCTATCTGTTATCCTAAAAGGGTTTCGAAGCTCATAAATTTCGCTATTTTAAGTAGGGTTCTTCATCTAGGGTGTCGTGCTATTATGTATAGGCATCAAATGAAATATTCGCTCGCATTAACTGATCTAACTAAAGTTATTCGATTTGAATGTTATAAAGGTATGATAAGGGATGGTATCTCTTAATATAATTGAACGACGTGGTCGGCTACAAAACTAAATTGACGGTTAGACATCGATGTTGCTATACACATAAACATTTACACCGGAGTATGTAACCTTGTTAATTTAATCAACTGCTGCAGTTTTTAGCATGAATAAGCAAGGGAAAAGGGTTCCACTTTCCTAGCGATAGACGACGATACGATGGTGGACGGCGGCGAATGGCACGACACGGGCATGATCACTGCACGATGCGCCCTCGACTTGGCTAGATCGGAGTAGTCGGGCTCAGCACTAGCGTGGAGGCGGCCACGGCAGGGGGTTTCCAGCGACTTCGTTGAAGTGCTCGGATGCAGAGGGGCTGCCGGCGGTGAGCTCAGGCGGCTCTGGGGATTGGAGCTGGTGAATTGGGGAGTTCCGCTTGGGTGCAGCGGCTTGGGTTCGGGGTTGGTGCTCGAAGATGGTGAGCAGGGAAGTGGCTCAGAGATGGTCGGCGAGATGGAGCGGGAGGAGGAAGATCGATGGCTGCGGGTCGCTGGGCGAGGCGGCTGCGGTCGGTGTTGATGGAGTCGGGGTTGAAGATGGGGTCGATGGAGAGAGGTGTTGTGGTGTGTTGGGGAGCTCGGTCATGGTGGTGCTCAGGTGAGGGAGTTGTGTTCGTTGTTGGGGTGTTCGGAGCTCATGGCCGGAGATGGTGGGCAGAGGAGAAAAGAGGCGGTGAGGGCAGTGAGGAGCTCAGCGATTTTGGGTTGAGGAATAAAGAGAATTGGAGGGAAAGGCAAAGAGATTGAGATGGGGATGGAGAAAGAGGTGTTAGAGGGAAGAGGGGAGTCGTGGCTGTTAGAGTTGGCCGGTTCATACGCGAGCGTGAGGAGCGGGGAGTCGTGGGGGCGTCGTTGGGGACTTGGAGCTGTTGGGGAATGAGCGGGTCGAGTGGAGGCTGGCGCGAGGAACTTGCGAGCGGGAGTGGGTGCAGGTCTCACGGCGCGGGCGTGAGGAGCGCGGAGGCGTGGGTTGATGGCGCGAGAAGCGGGGGCGACGTTGGGAAAAGGAGGGAAAACGAAGATGAGGGAGGAAGATGAGGGGAAGCGGGTCGGTTTGGGTTGGCATGGGTCGGGTCGGGGAGAATTTGGATTTGGTTTTATTTAGGTAATTAAATATATATATATATATATATATATATAAATAGTAGAAAATTCATGGAAAAATTAGGAAAAATACGGAAAAAAAATTTATTCGGAACCGGGGATTTACATCATACCCTCCTTACAAAAATTTTGTCACGCCCCGCTTCCCAGAGTACGCAAGATTGGGCACGTGACATAGCCAACCATGCTACCTGTGGGTAGGAAGTATCCATCCACAGTCACATTACGGCTGTAGAGATATCAAGAACAAGATAAACAAACTATCTAACACATGTCCAAATCCATAATAACAGGAGTCAATAATAAATAAATGCGGAAGCAAAAGATCCAATATAAATAACTGAAAAGTGTGTCCCATAATGCGGGCGCACATCAGGAAATAAATGCAGGAAATAAACTAACCACTACAGAACTCACAACTCAGCCTGCTGGCTGAAGTACTCCTGCTCGGACAGCGACAGTGGTAAAGAATCTGGGCCATGCAAAACCCAGACGTCAGCGCGTCATGTCAACCAATAATATAATATGAACATGGTAATAAGCAATGCAGAAATAAACATGAATAAAGCAATAGTGTGAAACAAGTAGTGCAGGGTAGTGTGCAGTGGGTAACTAAACTGTTCTATCAGGTTTTCTATTCTAAAGTCTTTGAAATCAATTGATGACTCGTCGATATAACTCAATAGTATCCCGTGCGTGCCCGGGACCACGGTCAAGATTCTCGGGGCTGAATCCGAGACGTGCCGCTAGGCAGTAACAAGTAGCAGGATGGGTGAGTGATGTCAGCATCATCACTCCGGGGCTGGCCTAGCCCGTAAGACTGATCAGAACAGGTATCGAACTGTTGAGTTACAAGTCGGTTTCACCTTTGATTTCCCCATACCCCCAAGTTATGTATGTCGAGTCAGGTATTCAGTAATCAAGAACTAATGCCAACACAGGATCAGGTAAAAGCAGGTTTGTCTGGATAGACAACAGGAATGGTCCATGAGGACTCCATGTCAGGTTTGTTGGCATTAGGCATGAGATCAGGTAACAGGTCAGGTCATGGTACATCAGGTTAAGTCGATAGTAAAGGGTACCATGTCCGGTGCATCGGTATGTATATATATGTCATGTGTAGCAAGGTCAGGTCAATATGTAACGCAATCGAGGGTGTGCTCACAACTGGTATATAATCGAATAAGGAAAATAACAGCAGGGAATAAAGTGAACGACAATATCAGTTCATTTAATCACAATATAGTGCAGTCGTATTATCAGATTAACAAGTTTCGAGCACCCTTGCGGTGCAATAATCACCAGGTAGTGCAATATCAATAACAGAAAGTAATAGAGCTACATGTGTATGGCTATCGTCCTTTTAACAGTAAAATGATTAACTGGTAGTTTCGTTATTAGGGTTAAAGTGGCAATTGTGATTTTAGGTTACAGTATCATGATATATGTCATAATGCGTCCAAATTATAAAATAGCTCTACTTAGTTAAGTTTTGCAAGTTTAATGAGTCAAACACATTTAATTTGTATAACATAGCATGTAGCAAGTAATACTTGCCTCGACGGTTCGCGAACCGGGAAAAACGGACGTAACGTCGGCGGAAAAACACGCGACGGACGCACGGTTCACGGATCGAGACCAAACAACGAACAGCGGGACCACACGGACTGGAGTACCTTGCTGGAATGTCGGGTCAAGTCGTCGGCACGGCTGGATTCCGGCGAAATGTCAAAACAGCGACGAAAGTTAGCGAACACAGTGCATGGACAAAGACGACCAGCGAAGGGGAAAAAGAAGGGAAGAGGTAAGGAGAAACTTACTGGGATAGCAAGGATGGCAACCGCGACGGGGTCGACGGCGATGGGGCGCCGGCGAGGAGGCAGCGACGGCCGACTCGGCTGCAGGTGCTGGTTCAGGGGATATGGTGAGGAGGTAGAGGTAATGGCCGGGTTTTGGGTTGCAGGGGAAGAGGAGGTGGTCGGCGGTGGCGCGGGTGACGACGACGAGAGTCGACGGCGGCGTTTTCCGGTGAACCAGAGAAGGTGGTTGGGTTGCAGCTTGGGTTCTGTTGCGGCGCCGGCGCACGGGAAGGAGGAGGAAGGTGTCGAGGTCGGGAAGAGGGCGAAGGGGAGATGCTGGCGTCGTCGGCAACGAGATGCGGCGGCGACGGCGAGCAGCGACGGTGCAGGAGGCTACAGTGTTGGGTGCACGGGAGAAGGGAGAGGAGGAAGGAGGTCTGCGGTCGAGGCTGAGGAGGCAAGGGTGATGGTGGTGGTGTCGTCGGCGCGGGGCTGCGGCGGCGACGGGCACAGTGGCGGCTAGGGTTCTCGCGTGGGTTCGTAGGGGTTCTCGTGAAAACGAAGACGACGAGGGAAAATATATAGGGATAGAGAGAGAGAGATTAGAGGAAGAGAGAGGAGAGATAGAGAGACAGAGAGAGAAAAAGAAGCGAGCCCATGAGGGATTAAACCCCTCGTGATTGGCTGAGGAATTTTAAAAAGAGATTAAAATAAAGATTTAAAAGATTAAAACTTAACAGAAAGGGGTTATGTATATATATTATAGTTTTAGATATTTAATTAAATTGGGATTTTGGCGCTAAATGAAACATTTCCAAATCGCGCCCGGGTTGCGCCCAAAAATTTGAAATTCAAATAATAGGATTTTAAGCGGGTTCCAAATTTTAAAATGAGATGTTTTGTGATTAAAAAGCATGCCCCCAAGTCGGACACTTGCACGCGAGCGTAGCCGTCCCAACTCGCCCGTTTCACCGAACGGGATGAAAACTCGACGCACGGACGCTACCACGCGGCTAGGGGTGACGAGTAGGCCAATATGGATATTTTTAATTTCACTTTAGGTGTTAAAATTTTTTACATGCAAAAATGACTTAGCCGGTTAAAATTTTACAGTGAGACCCAAACAGGCAAAATAAATGAAATGAGCAATGTCAAACACTCAACCAGTAACAGAAATAGTATTATTGGGCTCGGGTGTTACATCATACCCAACTACAAAAAGAATTTCGTCCTCGAAATTCCAAGAATACAAGATAGATAACTACAGGAAAAGGTGAGGAAACTTCTGCCGGATCTCGTCTTCTCGCTCCCAAGTGGATTCTCCATGCGATCGATTACCCCAAGAAACTAGCACAAGGGGGATAACCTTGTTCTTAAGAACCTTTTCCCTTCGATCCTTGATTTCAACCGGTCGCTCCTCAAAAGTTAGGTCCTCCCGTACAGTTAACTCCGAATGATCCAAGACGTGGGTTTCATCTCGAACATACCTTCGTAGTTGAGATACATGAAACACATCCTGCACACTTGCCAAGGACTGTGGTAACGCCAAACGGTACGCTACCTCTCCAACACGCTCCAATATCTCGAAGGGTCCAACGAATCGAGGACTAAGCTTTCCCCGACTCCCAAAACGAATCACTCCTCTAGTCGGTGATATCTTCAAGAATACCAAATCACCCACGGCGAACTCTAGAGGTCTTCTTGACGTGTCAGCCCAACTTTTCTGTCTGTCTTGAGCTGCCTTCATATGCTTTCTGATGGCGTTAACCTTCTCAACGGTCTGTACTACCAAATCTGATCCCAAGTAATCTTCATTCACCAACATCATCCCAACAAACAGGTGAACGGCACTTACGACCATATAAAGCTTCAAACGGAGCCATCTGAATAGTCGCTTGGAAACTATTGTTGTACGAAAACTCCACCAAGTGTAGGTGATCCTCCCAAGAGCCCTTGAAGTCCAACATGCATGCTCTCAACATATCTTCAAGAGTTTGGATCGTTCTCTCCGACTGCCCATCAGTTTGAGGGTGATAAGCTGTGCTAAACTTCAATCAAGTCCCCAAACTTTCTTGTAAACTCCTCCAGAAGTGTGACAAGAACCGAGTGTCCCGATCGGACACGATACTCACCGGTACTCCATGCAATCTTACAATCTCCTGCATGTACCGTTCTGCCAAAGTCTCCGTTGATTGACCAACCCGAAAAGGGATAAAGTGAGATGCCTTGGTCAACCGATCGACAATCACCCATACTGCATTGTTGCCCTTTGGACTCCGCGGTAAAGCCGTCACGAAATCCATGGTTATATGTTCCCACTTCCACTGAGGAATCGGAAGTGGTTGCAACAAACCAGCAACCCTTTGGTGTTCAGCCTTGACTTGCAGACATACCAAGCACTTAGCCACGAAGCGAGCGATCTCCCGTTTCATGCCTTCCCACCAGAAATGCTGTCGAATATCTCGGTACATCTTTGTACCTCCTGGATGTACAGAGTAAGCTGAACTGTGTGCCTCCTTCATAAGCTCTTCACGCACATCCCCCTTTGGCACACACACACGGCTACCGTATCTCAACGAACCATCTTCATGGACCAGTAAATCCGTTCGTAGTCCAGCCTCAACCTGCTCTCGAAACCTTTGCAGTCTAGGATCCTGCGATTGTGCCGCTTTAATCTTCTCAACCAAGGACGACTGTACTTGCAACTGCATCAACTGTCCCGTGGAATGTGGTAGCACAACCTCCAAGTCAAATCTTCGAAAATCCGCAATGATCTCCCTCTGAGTAGTCAATACCTGAATAGCTGGTAACCGACTAAGCGCATCCGGCACGACGTTAACTTTTCCCGGATGGTACTTAAGATCAAGGTCGTAGTCGGCCATCAGCTCCAACCATCTGCGTTGCCTCATGTTCAACTCCTTCTGAGTGAACACATACTTCAAACTCTTGTGATCTGTAAAAACTTCGACTCTCTCACCCAAAAAGTAGTGTCTCCAAATCTTCAAGGCGAAGATCACAGCCGCGAGCTCCAAGTCATGAGTCGGGTAATTCTTCTCATGGGTCTTCACTTGTCTTGATGCGTAAGCTACGACCTTCCCATTCTGCATCAAACACATCCCAATCCTTTTCCAGATGCGTCGCTGTGAATCACCAGTCTGGTACGGTCAGGATGGGGGCGGTTATCAACTTCTGCTTCAACGTCTCGAAAGCCAATGCACATTTATCCGTCCAAACAAAAGGTACTTCCTTGCGCGTAAGCTTGGTTAACGGTTCTGCCAAACGAGCGAAGTTCTCCACAAATCTCCTGTAGTATCCGGCTAAACCAAGGAAACTTCTTACCTCAGCCACATTCCTTGGAATAGGCCAATCTCGAACTGCTGCAATCTTTTCGGGATCGACGGCGATTCCATCGCCCGACACAACATGCCCCAGAAACTTCACTTCTTCCAGCCAAAATTCGCACTTACTCATCTTCGCATACAATTTCTCCTGTCTCAGTGTCTGCAGTGCGATCTTCAAATGCTCAGCATGCTCCTCCGGACTCTTCGAGTACACCAGAATATCGTCAATGAATATCACAATAAACTGGTCCAAGAATGGTGAAAAGATTCTGTTCATCAAATCCATGAATATTTCCGGCGCATTCGTTACTCCGAAGGGCATCACCAGATACTCGAAATGTCCATATCGAGTTCGAAACGCCGTCTTGCAAATGTCCTCTGCTTTCACTCGGACCTGATGATATCCGGATCGCAAATCCAGTTTCGAGAATACTCTCGCGCCACTAAGCTGCTCAAAAAGTTCTCCAATGCGAGGGATCGGGTACTTGTTCTTGATAGTCACCCGGTTTAATTCTCGATAATCAATGCACATCCTTCTCGTGCCATCCTTCTTCTTTACTAAAAGAACTGGAGCTCCCCAAGGCGAGTTGCTGCTTCGAATCCAACCCTTCTCAAGTAATTCACCAACTTGCTTCTTAACTTCTTCCAATTCCACTGGTGCCATCGGATAATAAGCTTTAGATACTGGCGCTGCACCAGGAATAAGGTCAATCGCGAACTCCACGTCTCGCTTCGGCGGTAAGCCCGATATATCTTCAAATACGTCCATGAAATCGCGAACCACCACCGGTTCTTCACAACCATCAACTTCCATAGCTGCAAGAACACTGTTTGTCAGCCTAGCCCTAAACTCGACTGGCCCGACAGAACTGCTTCCTTACCGCAACTGCTGTCTGCATCGTTGGCCGCGAAAGGTCCAGCGAAACTACTGAGTCTCGTCCATTCTGCTGCATGCACGTCCACGGGTGCTCCATTCTGCCTTAGTCCGATGAACTTCTCTTCCATTTCCTCCCGTGCAGTCCGCGGGAAGAATTTCTCCAGGAAACTCTTAGATAAATCCACCCAACTGATCGGCTTGGGCAAGCGGGTCTCCTCCACAAGCCACCACTCTCGGGCGTAATCCACTAGCTGAGTGCGCACCACATCAACTCTTTTGTCATCTGGAATCTGTGCCGCAATCAGCAAATTCTCCGTGTCACTAGCCACTGCTCGGCTGACAACGGCTCCTCCAAACCAGTGAATGTAGTCGGACCCAAACGTCTGAAATCTGCCACGGTCCCTACTCGGTCAACTGGTTTAGCTCCATCGTTGTTTACAGACTGCCGAACAATATGCAAACCTTCCTGAAACGAATCTGCTTGCTGCTGGATCAGCTCAGTATGCCTCTTCTGATTTTCCAGCATTCCTCTTATCACTCCAAGCATGGCGGCTTCGTCCACACGCCTCTGGTACGTCTTCAAATTCTTACCTGCCATAATCCTGAACTCAAAATACCCAACATTAGCATGATGATGGATTCTGAATATGGATCAAGGCTAGAACTCCAAGATACTTAAATAGAGTACCGCATTGTAACTATGCCGCGGTATCATAGCCACAATTACTTAACTCCACCCAAGTCGCCTAAGTCCTAGGGATAACAAGAGATCAGGTTTTCGAGTCGACATGCAAAGTAAGTTTGCACGTCGTAAAAGATATAATCAGGAAGAATGTGATTCAAGAATGGTAAAACGGTCAAGGTGGCAGGACATGTTTCCTAAGCACGGGTATTCTGATTCGTGTATTGGGTACAATACCCAACTACAAAGGAATCAACCCAACTAACCTATGGCTCTGATACCAAAAGAACCATGTCACGCCCCGGTTCCCAGAGTACGCAAGATTGGGCACGTGACATAGCCAACCATGCTACCTGTGGGTAGGAAGTATCCATCCACAGTCACATTACGGCTGTAGAGATATCAAGAACAAGATAAACAAACTATCTAACACATGTCCAAATCCATAATAACAGGAGTCAATAATAAATAAATGCGGAAGCAAAAGATCCAATACAAATAACTGAAAAGTGTGTCCCATAATGCGGGCGCACATCAGGAAATAAATGCAGGAAATAAACTAACCACTACAGAACTCACAACTCAGCCTGCTGGCTGAAGTACTCCTGCTCGGACAGCGACAGTGGTAAAGAATCTGGGCCATGCAAAACCCAGACGTCAGCGCGTCATGTCAACCAATAATATAATATGAACATGGTAATAAGCAATGCAGAAATAAACATGAATAAAGCAATAGTGTGAAACAAGTAGTGCAGGGTAGTGTGCAGTGGGTAACTAAACTGTTCTATCAGGTTTTCTATTCTAAAGTCTTTGAAATCAATTGATGACTCGTCGATGTAACTCAATAGTATCCCGTGCGTGCCCGGGACCACGGTCAAGATTCTCGGGGCTCAATCCAAGACGTGCCGCTAGGCAATAACAAGTAGCAGGATGGGTGAGTGATGTCAGCATCATCACTCCGGGGCTGGCCTAGCCCGTAAGACTGATCAGAACAGGTATCGAACTGTTGAGTTACAAGTCGGTTTCACCTTTGATTTCCCCATACCCCCAAGTTATGTATGTCGAGTCAGGTATTCAGTAATCAAGAACTAATGCCAACACAAGATCAGGTAAAAGCAGGTTTGTCTGGATAGACAACAGGAATGGTCCATGAGGACTCCATGTCAGGTTTGTTGGCATTAGGCATGAGATCAGGTAACAGGTCAGGTCATGGTACATCAGGTTAAGTCGATAGTAAAGGGTACCATGTCCGATGCATCGATATGTATATATATGTCATGTGTAGCAAGGTCAGGTCAATATGTAACGCAATCGAGGGTGTGCTCACAACAGGTATATAATCGAATAAGGAAAATAACAGCAGGGAATAAAGTGAACGACAATATCAGTTCATTTAATCACAATATAGTGCAGTCGTATTATCAGATTAACAAGTTTCGAGCACCCTTGCGGTGCAATAATCACCAGGTAGTGCAATATCAATAACAGAAAGTAATAGAGCTACATGTGTACGGCTATCGTCCTTTTAACAGTAAAATGATTAACTGGTAGTTTCGTTATTAGGGTTAAAGTGGCAATTGTGATTTTAGGTTACAGTATCATGATATATGTCATAATGCGTCCAAATTATAAAATAGCTCTACTTAGTTAAGTTTTGCAAGTTTAATAAGTCAAGCACATTTAATTTGTATAACATAGCATGTAGCAAGTAATACTTGCCTCGACGGTTCGCGAACCGGGAAAAACGGACGTAACGTCGGCGGAAAAACACGCGACGGACGCACGGTTCACGGATCGAGACCAAACAACGAACAGCGGGACCACACGGACTGGAGTACCTTGCTGGAATGTCGGGTCAAGTCGTCGGCACGGCCGGATTCCGGCGAAATGTTAAAACAGCGACGAAAGTTAGCGAACACAGTGCATGGACAAAGACGACCAGCGAAGGGGAAAAAGAAGGGAAGAGGTAAGGAGAAACTTACTGGGATAGCAAGGATGGCAACCGCGACGGGGTCGACGGCGATGGGGCGCCGGCGAGGAGGCAGCGACGGCCGACTCGGCTGCAGGTGCTGGTTCAGGGGATATGGTGAGGAGGTAGAGGTAATGGCCGGGTTTTGGGTTGCAGGGGAAGAGGAGGTGGTCGGCGGTGGCGCGGGTGACGACGACGAGAGTCGACGGCGGCGTTTTCCGGCGAACCAGAGAAGGTGGTTGGGTTGCAGCTTGGGTTCTGTTGCGGCGCCGGCGCACGGGAAGGAGGAGGAAGGTGTCGAGGTCGGGAAGAGGGCGAAGAGGAGATGCTGGCGTCGTCGGCAACGAGATGCGGCGGCGACGGCGAGCAGCGACGGTGCAGGAGGCTACGGTGTTGGGTGCACGGGAGAAGGGAGAGGAGGAAGGAGGTCTGCGGTCGAGGCTGAGGAGGCAAGGGTGATGGTGGTGGTGTCGTCGGCGCGGGGGCTGCGGCGGCGACGGGCACGGTGGCGGCTAGGGTTCTCGCGTGGGTTCGTGGGGGTTCTCGTGAAAACGAAGACGACGAGGGAAAATATATAGGGATAGAGAGAGAGAGAGATTAGAGGAAGAGAGAGAGAGAGATTAGAGGAAGAGAGAGGAGAGATAGAGAGACAGAGAGAGAAAAAGAGGCGGGCCCACGAGGGATTAAACCCCTCGTGATTGGCTGAGGAATTTTAAAAAGAGATTAAAATAAAGATTTAAAAGATTAAAACGTAACAGAAAGGGGTTATGTATATATATTATAGTTTTAGATATTTAATTAAATTGGGATTTTGGCGCTAAATGAAACATTTCCAAATCGCGCCCGAGTTGCGCCCAAAAATTTGAAATTCAAATAATAGGATTTTAAGCGGGTTCCAAATTTTAAAATGAGATGTTTTGTGATTAAAAAGCATGCCCCCAAGTCGGACACTTGCACGCGCGCGTAGCCGTCCCAACTCGCCCGTTTCACCGAACGGGATGAAAACTCGACGCACGGACGCTACCACGCGGCTAGGGGTGACGAGTAGGCCAATATGGATATTTTTAATTTCACTTTAGGTGTTAAAATTTGTTACATGCAAAAATGACTTAGCCGGTTAAAATTTTACAGTGAGACCCAAACAGGCAAAATAAATGAAATGAGCAATGTCAAACACTCAACCAGTAACAGAAATAGTATTATTGAGCTCGGGTGTTACAAATTTCGTCCTCGAAATTAAAACAAAACAATGGGACAACACTATACAAATAAATGCGGGAAACATGCACAGATGTCCTCCTCGCGTTCCCAGGTAGACTCCCCTGGCGAACGACCACCCCAATAAACTCGAACTAGGGGAATCACTTGTTCTTCAGCACTTTTTCCCGACGATCGAGAATGGTGGTGGGCTGCTCCTCGTAGGACAGATCAGTGCCCAAAGTTAACTCCGAATGATCCAAAACATGGCTGTCATCCCGAACATAGCATCTCAACTGAGATACGTGAAAAGTGTTGTGTACACCAGCTAGCGATGGAGGTAAGACAAGTCGATAGGCCACCTCTCCCACTCGCTCTAACACCTCGAAAGGTCCGATGAATCGGGGACTGAGTTTTCCGCGACCTCCAAACCTGATGACACCGCGGATAGGAGAAATCTTCATAAACACATGATCTTCGACCTCGAATTCTAGCGCTCTCCTGCTGGCATCCGCCCAACTCTTCTGTCGGTCCTGAGCTGTCTTAATGCGCTGTCTGATCATCTGGACATTGTCTACCGTCTGAACAATAAGTTCGGGGTCTAGTAATCTCCGTTCTCCCACGTCATCCCAACAAACAGGGGATTGACATTTCCATCCGTAAAGTGCCTCGAATGGAGCTATCTGGATGCTAGCTTGGAAACTGTTGTTATAAGAAAACTCCACCAGATGGAGGTGATCCTCCCAAGATCCCTGGAAGTCTAGCATGTACGCCCTCAACATGTTCTCGAGCGTCTGAATAGTACGCTCGGACTGTCCGTCCGTCTGTAGATGGTAAGCCATGCTAAACTTAAGACGTGTACCCAGATTTTCCTGTAAGCTCTTCCAAAAGTGTGAAACGAATCTGGTGTCTCGATCCGACACTATACTGACCAAAACTCCGTGAAGTTGCACTACCTCTTGCATGTATTTCTCCGCAAGCGACTCTGTCGACTGTCCCATACGGAAGGGTATAAAGTGTGCAGCTTTCGTAAGACAGTCGACGATAACCCAGACTGCGTTGTTGCCCCTTGGACTCCGTGGTAAGGCAGTCACGAAATCCATAGTGATATGCTCCCACTTCCACTCGGGTATCGGAAGCGGTTGCAACAGTCCATCCGTCCTCTGGTGCTCCGCTTTTACTTGCTGGCATACTAAATACCTGGATACAAACCGTGCTATCTCTCGCTTCATCCCGTTCTACTAAAAGTGTTGCCTTAGATCCCGATACATTTTCGTGCCTCCCGGATGCACAGAATAAGCCGAACTATGAGCCTCAGCCAATACCTCTTCTCGAACATCTCCCTTGGGGACGCAGAGCCTGCTATCGAATCTTAGAGAACCATCCCGATGTATGAGTAAGTCCGTCCTCATCCCGGCTTCCACCTGCTCTCTGAACTTTTGTAATCGAGGATCATCAGCCTGCGCAGCCTTAATGCGATCTATAAGAGAAGACTGCACCTGTAACTGCCAAAACTGCCTGATTGCACTCGGCGTAACAACCTCTAGTTCGAGCTTCTGAAAATCCTCAATGATGCTCTTCTGACTGGTCAACATCATGACCGTTGGCTTGTGACTGAGGGCGTCTGGTACGACATTTACCTTCCCCGGATGGTACTATAAGTCCAAGTCATACGCCGTTAATTCTAGCCACCGGCGTTGCCTCATATTCAGTTCTCTCTGAGTGAACACACGTACTTCAGACTCTTGTGATCTGTGTACACTTCCACCTTTTCGCCCAACAAGTAATGTCTCCAGATCTTCAATGCGAAAACCACTGTGGCTAACTCCAAGTTGTGCGTTGGGTAGTTCCTTTCGTGATTCTTCAGCTGTCGTGAGGCATAAGCAACTACCCGACCTTGCTACATCAGGACGCAGTCTAAGCCTTTCCCCGAAGCATCGCTATGTATCACCAAACCACCTGAATTATCCGACACTGTAAGAATAGGCGCCGTGGTCAATTTCTGCTTTAGTACCTCAAAAGCCCGAGTACACTCCTCCGTCCATACGTATGGTACTTCCTTCCGCGTCAGCTTCGTCAAAGGTTCAGCGACTCGTGCAAACTCTTGAACGAACAGCCGATAATATCCTGCCAATCTCAGGAAGCTTCTGATCTCGGCCACTGACTTCGGTGTCGGCCAATCTCTAACGGATTCTATCTTCGCTGGGTCTACTGAGATGCCTTCACCCGAAACAACGTGTCCCAAGAACTGCACTTTGTCGAGCCAGAACTCACACTTGCTCAATTTTGCGTATAGCTTCTCCTCCCGAAGAATTTGTAATACCGTCCGCAAGTGTTCAGCATGCTCCTCCTGGGTCTTAGAGTAGACTAGTATGTCGTTGATGAATACAACGACAAACGTGTCCAAGTACTTCGCAAATATTCTATTCATTAGATCCATAAATATAGTTGGAGCATTGGTAACACCAAACGACATCACAAGAAACTCATAATGCCCGTATCGGGTCCTGAAAGCCGACTTGCATATATCTTCGGCCGCTATTCTTATCTGGTGATAGCCTGAACAAAGATCCAGCTTCGAAAATACCTTGGCCCTACCCAACTGATCAAATAAGTCGTCGATACGTGGAATGGGGTATTTGTTCTTTATCGTAACCCTGTTCAGCTCCCGGTAATCTATGCACATCCGTAGCGATCCGTCCTTTTTCTTCACCAACAAGACTGGTGCACCCCACGGCGAAGCGTTTGGGCGAATAAATCCCTTCTCCAGGAGTTCTCCAATTTGTTTCTTCAACTCTGCCAACTCAACTGGTGTCATCCTGTAAGGAGCTTTGGAAACTGGCGCCGTCCCTGGAATCAAGTCGATAGAGAATCCTAAGACGCGGGGAGGTGGTAGACCTAGTAAATCTTCAGGGAACACATCAAGAAAATCCCGAACGATCTCTGGGGTTGGACTCTTATCAATCTCTATAGCTGTCAACGCTTTTAGCTTGGCTCTAAACTTGGCTGGCTCCAAAGACTCGCTCCCGCCTTTGAAAACAGACTCAGGGTGATTGGGAATGCGGAAAGTCACCTTCCTTGCTCGACAATCAATAATTGAATGGAATGTACTCATCCAATCCATCCCGAGAATCGCATCATAACTGCCCGGCCCGATTAAAAGGAAATTCGCATAGAATTCCCTGCCGCATACTACCACCGAACATAAGCTACACTCTCGGTTGGACACAATAATACCGTTACTCGTATGTATCTCCCAATCCTTGGTCAATGGCTCGTGAGGTATAGAGTGTGTGTCGACAAACCGCGTGGAAATAAAACAATGCGAAGCACCCGAATCGAAAAGAACTCTGGCTGGTACAGAATAAAAAAGGATGGTACCTGTAACTACATCTTCAGAAGCCTCTTCTCGGCGGATAAGGTGAAAGCCCGTCCCTGATTTCGACCTGTGCCAGTCTGCCTCTGATCGAAGGACTGCTGTTGGGGCACCCGAGGTGAACCCCTCTGAGCTGAAGTGCCATACGACGGTCGTTGTTGCTCGAACCCTCCCTGTAGCTCAGATCTCTGGGGACACCCGCCGACCCTATGCTCGCTGGATCCGCAAATCAGACACTGCCCCTTAGCCCTGTGGCAATCTCTCTGCATGTGTCCTGGCCTCTGGCAATAATCGCAGAACAGGGCCCTTCACTGCGGCTGCTGAGGTGAGAAGGTACGCTTCATCTGTGTGACACCCGGCCTGTGAACTGGGATCGCTCCATGGGACGGAATGGTAGGCCGTGCCGGAACTACGTAGGGTCTCCTGTCCACTGATCGTTGGCCCTTGGCCTTCTCTGCCAGTCTTTCCTGTACTCGGGCAGCGTTCAAAACTTGGGCGAAGGTTGGTAGGTCGAGAGACGCGATGAGTTGTTGCAGTTCAATATCGAGCCCTTGCTGGAAACGTCTTGCCCTAGCAGATTCGGTGGCTACCATGTACGGTGCGAAGCGACTCAGCCGATTGAACTCTGCGGCGTAGACATCCATGGAGCGTCCATTTTGCTTCAACATAATAAACTTTTCCTCCATCTCAGCCTTGGCAGTAGCCGGAAAGTAATGATCCAGGAAGCACGCGGAGAACGTGTCCCATCCAATAGGTTTCCCTAACCGGCTTTTCTCTACGGACCACCATGTACGGGCCTCGTCCTCTAGTTGAATCTTCACTACGTTCACCCTGTCGTCGTCAGGAATTCGAGCGGCGGTCAGGAGGTTCTCTACGTTGATGAGCCATTGTTCGGCCTCAAGTGGGCTTGCTGATCCCGTGAACACTGTTGGATGAAGCCTCTTGAAATCTGAAATGGTACCAACCCAAACATGTGTAGTCGGTACGAGCGCGCCCTCGGGCGCGGGAACAGACGTAGATCTCTCCAGGGCGGTAATTGCGGTCTCCTGTACCGCCTTATATCCCTCGGCCAGGAGATCGGTCTTCCTCTCTTGGGCTTGGGCCAGGGTCGTCAGTGTGCTAAGGATCTTCTCGGTACGATCGTGGTGACCGGCACCTGAAGAGTTGCTTGAGGAGTCTATATTCCTAAAAAGATTAAAAGAAATCAGATTCAAGCAAGGCTACACAATGATTCAACGATGATTAGGAAGTGAGGAAGAATGCAATAAGGCATACGCTAAGGGTGTAACTCAATCTAGAGGTCCCACCACGGAACTGTAATTTCATCCAAAAACCCGGCGCTCTGATACCAACAAAACCATGTCACGCCCCGCTTCCCAAATACGGGACACGAGGGGTGACTAGGCCAGCCATGCTCCTACGGCCAGGAAATAATCCCGCCGTAGTCACACTTCGGCTTCTAGCATTATATGGTAGTCAGTAAACATTACTTGAGTAAAGGAAAATCACAGTTCACAACTTTATTACATTGCAATTTAAAAGAGTTCGGGGTACATTTATTTCACAGAATAAACAACTAACCAATAAAACAAATACTGAAATCAAAGAAAATAGCGCTGGTGATGCAGTCTAGATCTCCGCGATCTCGAATGATAAGTCCTGCTCCTGGGCTGGATCCACTTCGTCCTCTCAGCATGCACACTCAGGTCGTCAGGGCGACACGTATAGCAATAAATATATATAATGGGCGCGCAGTATTATTAAACATGAGGAGTACAATGAATTGCAGAACATGTGTATAATAACATCAACTAAATATGAATAGTGCATTATGAGTAACATGTCGGTGAACTAAGCAATGCATATATCACTACTTAACGATCACTAAGTTCATGAAATCAAATGGTGGAGAGGATGCTTGTGTTTAACAAGGGTCTCGTGCATGCCCGAGACTACGGTCCACTGTGCCCGGGACATAACCCTGTCAGCCGTGCCGCTAGGCTTACGACCTAAAGTATGTATGTATGTGTGTGTGTATATATATATATATATATATATATATATATATATATTTATATATATATCACTGATAGCGAATGATCATCCTTTAAATCACTGTACCTCGCTAAGTACGAGTTCAATTCCTCCTTGATTTCTCCATTCCCCAGGTTATGGTATGTATTCATGTATTGAATAGGTTGTGGACAAATAGATATCACTGTCGCTTTCAATCACTTTTCCACTTATCAATATCACTGTCGTATTTTCCACAACCCAATCACTAACATTAATATATCGACAATGCAGAAGATCACTATGCAGCAGGTATAACCCAAGCATGAAAATATGCAGAAATGCACTGAACAGGTATTCATTATTCTATAACGACTAATGCCATGTAGCTTGCAAAATTTATGGTAAATAATACACATAGAATCGACCAAAACCTTATAAAGGGCGTATGAATCACACTTGATTATCTAAACAGTAAAATTTATTTCAGGTCAATCGGAGTTCAGGTTAGGGAATTATCCTCATTTGAAGGCAGCGATCGATTTCTGGGATTCCAGTTTCAGAACTGGAAGCCCAACTTCGCGCGCATTTTACCAGTGATTATTCAGATTTAGGTATTGCCCCAGTTGAATAAAATCTAGTTATGCCAGTTAAGTTTCTAACGCACCAAACGGATTACCAATCGCACCTCTACGTCAGAAGTTATGTTCAGATTAATGTGACAATGTAATGAACATTTCTGCAGAAACTGTAGAACACAATGACATTCCAAAATACAATTTAAATATCAAACGACCGTAAAAATATACGGGACCAATTTCAGAGGTTAGCTAATTAAGTTATCTACGCGACCATATGGGGATCCACGCATTTACAGTTTTAAGCAGGTATGTACAGGTGCTTAGAATTCAGTTTCCCCCGTAGAATGCTACCCCGGACTGTAGTCCAGAGTTGCGTTCCTCCTCACTTTTCAGGGTCATGAAATTGCATTATTCCAAAACTAATTATATGGGGTTATAAGTTATCTAGTTAGGTTCGATACGAGCCCTGGAACACCATGATTAGATTTATATTTAATTAACTACTAATTTTACAATATGATGGTTGCAGTGATTTTCAGATTTGACCTAACCGACAGGCGGGGTATCATTCATAGTGGTGGAAACAATTATTTCCTCTCGAATTCTTATGAGCTATCTGTTATCCTAAAAGGGTTTCGAAGCTTATAAATTTCGCTATTTTAAGTAGGGTTCTTCATCTAGGGTGTCGTGTTATTATGTATAGGCATCAAATGAAATATTCGCTCTCATTAACTGATCTAACTAAAGTTATTCGATTTGAATATTATAATGGTATGATAAGGGATGGTATCTCTTAATATAATTGAACGA
Source organism: Agapanthus africanus (assembly GCA_030015575.1). NCBI lineage: Eukaryota > Viridiplantae > Streptophyta > Magnoliopsida > Asparagales > Amaryllidaceae > Agapanthus > Agapanthus africanus. The sequence continues at coordinate 114,823,633 of JASDDO010000028.1, forward strand.
CGTGGTCGGCTACAAAACTAAATTGACGGCTAAACATCGATGTCACTATACACATAAACATTTACACCGGAGTATGTAACCATGTTAATTTAATCAACTGCTACAGTTTTTAGCATGAATAAGCAAGGGAAAAGGGTTCCACTTTCCTAGCGATAGAGGACGATACGATGGTGGACGGCGGCGAACGGCACGACACGGGCATGATCACTGCACGATGCGCCCTCGACTTGGCTAGATCGGAGTACTCGGGCTCAGCACTGGCGTGGAGGCGGCCACGGCAGGGGGTTTCCAGCGACTCCGTAGAAGTGCTCGGATGCAGAGGGGCTGCCGACGGTGAGCTCAGGCGGCTCTGGGGATTGGAGCTGGTGAATCGAGGAGTTCCGATTGGGTGCAGCGGCTTGGGTTCGGGGTTGGTACTCGGAGATGGTGAGCAGGGGAGTGGCTCAGAGATGGTCAGCGAGATGGAGCGGGAGGAGGAAGATCGATGGCTGTGGGTCGCTGGGCGAGGCGGCTGCGGTTGGTGTTGATAGAGTCGGGGTTGAAGATGGGGTCGATGGAGAGAGGTGTTGTGGTGTGTTGGGGAGCTCGGTCACGGCGGTGCTCAGGCGAGGGAGTTGTGTTCGTTGTTGGGGTGTTCGGAGCTCGTGGCCGGAGATGGTGGGCAGAGGAGAAAAGAGGCGGTGAGGGCAGCGAGGAGCTCAGCGATTTTGGGTTAAGGAATAAAGAGAATTGGAAGGTGTTGGATATAGTGCCCTCAAAGTCAATTATTGGATCGCAGGTACGTGATTGCAATGATTGAGGCAGGACCTATACCGATATGACAGTCTTGCTCGAGATGATAGTATGCTATCTGGTTTGTCTTTATCATCGTATACATGCTTTAGTTCACTATTGCATGATGATGGAGCCCATAGGATTCTTGCTTGACTACCAGCAGTATGATGGCGATCATATACGTAGGAGCTGGGGTCTGTAAGCACATCCTTGAAGTGTCCCTAGTCGTAGGAGTTTCGAGACAGGGCATCGATACTCCAGAGTAGACTAGTGTATACAGTCGAGACCCCGACGAGGGGCAATGGCCGGTCTCACAAGCCATTGGTGTTAGTTGGTTCACCTAAGATGTATACAGGTGCTCATTAGGTTATGAGTACACCGGACAGGACTCGCCGGGAACCTGCTAGTTGGTATTATACATATCGTCAGATAGCAGCTCCCTGGTGACATGTGTACATATTAGTTCATCGACCTGAGATCGTCATTTGTCTCGTGTGAGTTCCCACTATGCTTAGATTACTACCCTACCACGCTCAAAGGAGTTGTGCAAACAGGTTTTAGTTGGGTACAGTCCCGAGCCACATTGGAGGCAAGTGAGCGGATCGTCGGGGATTCGTCTCTCCCGGTATTGGGGGTTGATGTCGCGCAGTGCACGGGTGGCCATCACTAGGAATTCTCGGCCAAGGTAGTGGAGAATTACTGATTTGGATCAGTAGTTTCTCAGGTGGTGATGGGCTTCATACCGACACGATTTATCGCGTTATTAGGGGTCTGACTTTATCCACCCCCTAGACTCGATATGCGATACTCTTTAGACGAACGGACCGGACTGTACATACATTGTCACTGTCAGGCTCAGTAGGGTTTATAGATGAGTTCGCTCGTCAGCTTCCCTTCCAATCAATATATAGGCAAAACGTTACGTGCAGCTTGTACCTCTGACGCGCTAGTGGTTATACCCAGTGCCGATGTGTTGATGAGTCATTAGAGTCCCCCACAGACACTTTCCTAAGTTCGGGCAAAACGTTGTAGAGGCCGTATGGTGATATGGCAAGGTTCGGAAAAAACACGTGCGTTTTCGCACGTGTCGTTTTTCAGGCAGATAATACTGGTAGGCTTTGGTTTAAGCCGGAACCCAGTATTGTGCCGTGTAGATATAATATCTTTGTCTCAGTTGCATTTGTATTCGATCGTAATACAAATGCGGGTATGTTTATACTGATACGGGGTTATCCTGAAATTCGTTTCAGGATCACTTTTGAAAGTTGCCAGTTTCCAGTTTTCTATCGGCCGTATTTAACATACGGTTAAATACGGATTTATCTTTTTGGGTGAGTCATGAGGAGATGTGTGTGGAAGCTTCTAGGGTTTGTGAGGTGTTCTTTGTTCATTGGTGGCATTTAATGAAATGGTGACTAAGGTTTATAAGTCATCATTTGCATTAATGCATTTTTGTTTATGCTTAGATATTTTCTTCATGATAAGTTTTGCTTACACTCACCCCCCTCTCTTTTACACTCACCTCCCTCCTATAAATTTGTGGCCGGCCCCTCATTGCTCATGGATGGTTGTTGATTGATTTCATTTGAGAAAAGATTATAGTTTATGTGTATGGAAATTTCATAGCTCCATTTTTCCATCACCCGATTCAAATGGCAACTTCATTAACCGTTCGTCCATAGCCTTGGACGTAACGAGACAAAATGTTCTACTCATTCTCTACTTCATCTTGGTCGTCTCTTTTAGCAAACTTAACGATCGAGTTGCCTCGGTTCAGAGGCGGGAGCCCGTTTAAAGATCCGTCGACGTGGTGCCACCTGGACGTGAAGACTGGAGATTCAGGAGATCGGAGCAGCCGCAACAAAGCGTGGGATGATGGTTGAAGACCGAAGGACTCGGATCATTCGGTATAACGTTTCTACCCATTTGTAATTTGTTAGTTTAGCTTTAATGGCAGATCCGGGTTACGGTACGCGATAGCGCCAGTTGTAAAAAGTTTTTGTTCCGCATTTGGCGTCTGTTAGACGGCCGGGGCGCTACCGTGGACTTACAGTGGTATCAGAGCCTCACCATTAAGTTATACTAACTTATGCTAACGCGTTTAAAATATCGATCGAACGGATTTTCGAAAATCATAATTTTCAGTTTTAAAGTTTCTGTCAATTTTAAAAGGTGTCTAAAAATTATTTTGACCATCATAGAAAAACAAGCAGGCTTTTTTAAGAAAACAGAAGAAATACGATCCTCTGAATCGTCCGTACGGCCGCGGAACCGCCGCCAAAGCCATGCTTTGGCCGCGGATCCGCGGCCATCTTGGAGCTTCAGAGGGTTAAGTTTCTTCTGGTATTACTTTGTTGGAAATTGTGGCTTCTGGAATAGTTCTTTAGGGCCCAGATTTTGTTACTGTACAGCAGATGTACGTGGGGCCCACTTCGGGAAATTTGGTCGATCGAAATTTTAAATTTGTTAGTATGCAGTATTTACATTATATCTCCGACCGGGAATGTCATTTGATCGGTAAACCGCGTCTGATTGCTATAATTCTTTTAGACGGGTTTGCGAACGTGACATTCGCGTTGATGTTCTGTGTTGTGCTGTGATATTGCGGATATGTCATGGTGGATAGCAGGGTGCAATGATAGTGCAGTTTGGATTTATTTGTACATTTGTTATTGCGGGGCGAGCGTCCAACATGTGGACTGCCGTCACTGCCTGTTGTATAATATTCTTTTGGGGCACGACCGGGTCGAGGTCGATGTACCCGTTGTACATATTTTTATTTCTGTACTAGGTTTATCCCGCGAAGGAGTGCACGGATAGCCGGGTTCTGGAGGGCAACGGGTCCGTATCTCATGGCTTTGAGAGGCAAAGGGACCTCACTCTAGAATTGGCAGACTATTCGCCGCACTCGTAGGGGGTACAGGCTGACCCAAGGAGGGGTGCTCAATTTACCGGATTCCGTGAAGTGCCGGGTGTTCCATTCACTATGCTGTGGGGACTACCTCGCTTCAGGTTTTGGCGGGTAACTTGCCGCACCCGTAGGGGTCTAGGTTTCATTGCACAGGCTATCCACACGACCAGAGGAACGTCAGGTTTCAGCAGCGGCTCTGTGAAACCCGGGGATCCCAGATTATCTGTATTGTTCTGTGATGCTTATTGCTTTTCTGTAATGTTGCATTTTATCACGCCTGGAGCGATTATTGTATATTGGTATATATACTATTAGATATTGTATATGTTTTACACCCGCGCTAGTCCAGCCCCTGCTCTGTCGTTAGTTAAGTAACCTAACGGGTGATGACGGGACCCAGTGACGAATGCGGATGTCATATACGTACATTTTATTTTCGTTCTTTTCTGGTGTGATTGATTGATTGGACTGCATTGATTCTTATCAATGCAAGGATAAAACAAACCTATATTTGATGTTGTTGGAACAAATTTTAAAAAGTGTTATTACAAAGATATTTCCTTTTGTTTTGCATAGCGGTATTCAGTCAAAATATCCTGCACCTCATTCGACGAGGCAAGGGCCGAGATCCCTTCACCGGGAGTAACCCCTTAGGCAGAAGTTTACGTCAGGGTAATAATTTACATATAGTCGATTACAAGTTGCTTTGCATCGCGGTATTCAGTTGGAATATCCTGCACCTCATTCCACGAGGAAAGAGCCGAGATCCCTTCACCGGGAGTGACCTCTTTAGCAAAATGTTTTCGTCACTATATTTTTATAAAAGCTATCAGTTTCCTTCAACGAGATCAAATTCATTACGTTAAAGGTTTTTCGCCAAAAACCAGTCGTAGCCCTCCGTCATTTCTTTTGGATGGTCAGTAGTATTCAAGCTATGTATTTTGACCTTCGCCAAGGCATAGTGTTTGGTAGCTGCTGGGTATTCATTTGTTGCATAGATAGATGAGTTGGTTTGGGACAGTCGTTCTGCCATTTTGACCTTCGCCAAGGGCATGTGCGGGTGGGTTCAAATTAACCTGGATAATGATGGATAGAACTTGACATGTGACTTATGACATTTTGACCTTCGCCAAGGTTATAAGAGCATGGGGCAAAAATAAATATCGGGAGTTTCAAATATACAGGAAACTTGCCAGATATGCGCATACCTTCTGGAGTGTGATAACTTGAGTGGCTTCCATCAAGTTATCATGCGATGATAGTTGGATCCCGATTCTCACTGATGAGTTGGTTTACTCTTCGGGTGCTCCCGACTAATTCTTCTTTTAGGTTTGAAGGAGAATTTGAGATAACAGTAGGAGGTTTCCTGATTAGATAAATTGATAACCATTCTGATCTAGGTTAGAGTGCAAGCAGAGTGTTTCTTTTCTCTCTCTCTTTGGCAGCGACCTTTGACCAACCTTAGACTATGACTCAGTGACAAAGTTGACCGAACCTTCTTAAAATACTGGCTTTTGGATTGTCTATAGTTGCATAAGTCATTACCGCTCCTTCTTTTACCCTTTGTATTTCTCAGAACACCCTTTATTACTACGGATATCCATTTCCATTGGATAGATCCATCGTATGGTTATATACGAACTCGAAGGGATTTCTTCGAGGATGGATCCAGATTCTGGAGAAATAGAATTGGTTTATTCTGTTGTCTTTTATTATCACCTTCTCTCAGCTTGCGAGGGCTCCTTAGTTTAGGAGAGTACACCTATTACGCTTATTGGATAGTCTTATTCCAAACCATAGGCTGGTGCCGAAAGGTAGGGAATGAAGAAAACCAATTAGCCTAAGAAGGGTGTGCAGAAGGTAATATGTAAAGACAAAATAAAGGGATTAGAAAGAAGGCAAAGTAAATTACGACTGTTATCATTCACGACCAAACTGCATACTTCATCGCCACTCCTATTTCACCTTTAATAGAATAAGATATTATTCAGTTGCCTTTTATCATCACCTTCTCTCAAGTTATGAGTACTCCTAGGATTATGAGAGTACACCTATTATGCTTACTGGATAGTCTTCTTCCAAACCATAGGCTGGTGCCGAACGGTAGGGAAGGAAGAAAACCATTTAGCCTAACGAAGGTGTACAGAAGGTAATGACTAAAGACAAATAAAGAGATTTGGAAGATGGCAAGGAAATATACGGTTAAAGTCATGAATTGGATTATGGAAGAGGCATTACTAAGAATACCAGGATACCCCTACGAAACATTTTAATATTTCAGTGCATTGTTAATGGAAAAATGATTTCCCGATTAGATACTTACTCCAGGGTATGTATTTACCAGGTTTCATATCTGTATGGTTTTTACAGATGATGTGTGGGAGTAAGTTATTGGGAATTAGGAGATCATCCTCATTATATTGGAATTCGTTGTAATTGGTGATATTTGAGGAAGTCGCCTAGGTACAGTTTTCAACGTACGACGCACAGGTTGTGAGTTATTCAACTCAGCGGACTTATACAGAGTATTGTATGTTGTCCAGTGTCCGTCAGGACAAAGGGGTTGGTCCGAGTACTATGTTCTGTTTACTTATGACTTCTCTAGTTTTTGGACAAGTGTTTCGTAGAAATACAATGTCTAAGTTTTGAGAAGTTGTGGGTATAAGAATAAAGTAGAGAACCAGTTGTCGCAAGTATCGGGATTCTTCAAAAAGATCGAAGATGTAGATTCTTGTGATTGGTATTCAGATGAAAGTAATGGTTTTGAGAAACTTCTTTCTCTTTCAGGTTACTCATAATTGGATGGATTCCTAAGTTGAGTAATGCTGATTAGCCTCTCTCCATTAAGTTAATATGCACTGGAGACAGCCGCATGTTTTGAATCTGGTTCCAATTAAATTAGTGCCTCTGTTTCTATATTGGATATAGAATGGTTCATATCTTAATGATGTTAAGGTAATGGGAGTTGTCCAGCTTATGCTTAAAACCAGACACTGGATAACTCAAGGCACGTTTCTGTAATGGCAGTTTGTGGGTTGACCCTGGCTTTGACGAGGGTTGACTTTTCTACCATCTGGAAGATCAATAGTGATATTGTTCATGACTCGCCACAGTTTTAGTAAAATGGATTTTTTCAGAAAACAGTAGTGGGAGTATGGTAGAACTGGAAGTGATTCCAGAACCGCAAACGATTACAGAAAATTTAATAGGACCTATATATTCAATCGGGTTTGACATTCCAATAGCCACTCCGCAGATATGGTGGGTAACCTCAGACACCCGAGAGGTACTCCGGTAGCCTCAAGGACGCTGACAGGGAGGTTCTTGTTTACCCAGACTTGACACTACTATTGTTCCAGACTATGAGACCTAGCAGGAGGATAAGTATAGCGTCGTTCTAAACTAGCTTTAGAAGTGTACGTATATATTATTCTGCCAGAGGGTTGTCGTAGTCAGTGGGAGCAGCGGAAGCATAGTGGGCAAGTAGCTCATGTCTATTTATAGGCTTGAGCAGATATAGCGGAGATTAGATCATCTAATTTTGATGAGACAGTCATGGCTTTGACTTCATCAGAATAGGGGATGGATCTGTTAAGAAGGTAGTAGAGTGTGATGTCCTGGTATTTGGATAACATACACAGAGTAGGAAGTAAAATTCCTATACTACGATCGGTTGTACTGTGGTCGTCACACAGTTGTTTCTCCAGACAGGATATGGATATAATAACATACATTCTGGTTACTAGATCTATGGTTTTAGATCTGGATTTGGGTAGTTTCCCAATATAGGTACTGTGACAATATTCTAATAGTGTTTTAGAATAGATGACTCCTGGCATGGTGATGTACCTGCAGGTGATGGAGTCACCCTCTCTAAAGGTGTCTTAGAGACTAAAGGAGAGAGGGATGTGCATGATTGGCAGATCACTTGCTTAGGCAATTGAGTCAATCGTGAAAAGTCAAGTACCACACCAGATGATGTTTTTGCACTAGATGTGATAAGTTTATATTAATCCAATCCTGGAAAAACATAAGGAAGCAGTTTTAGAACATAAGTGCATGTTCTACGGATTTGATGACGGCAGCCTCCTTCGGGAGACGGTTATCATTCTGGGCTTCAAAGGTGACATGGATGACAGAGTGATTGTCAGAGTTATAGTTTTCCCTCTGACGAGGGACAGTATTATGGACAGTTGGTCCAAGAGGATACTGTGGGAGGCATGGTGCTGGATACTGATTAGGTTCAGTTATCGATACAGTCTAAGAAGTTTGGATTTGGAGTTCATTTATGAACTAGGTCCCATCAGATATCCAGACATATTCTAAGATAGGTATTACTCGATTCGGGAGATGGCTTTCTCCGCGAATTTGAGATTTAGAGAGATATAGAAAGAAACATCAGGGCGGATCCACTCACTGAGGCTATTCCTCGAACACAAGAGTTTTACAAACTAGCTTTGTGAAACTGATTAGTAGAGGAGTTGGGTGTTCGGTATCACACGGGCTGTGAGTATGCGGCATCGCAATAATTAGCCTTAAGTGCAAGTGGGAGATTGTTGGATATAGTGCCCTCAAAGTCAATTATTGGATCGCAGGTACGTGATTGCAATGATTGAGGCAGGACCTATACCGATATGACAGTCTTGCTCGAGATGATAATATGCTATCTGGTTTGTCTTTATCATCGTATATATACTTTAGTTCACTATTGCAAGATGATGGAGCCCATAGGATTCTTGCTTGACTACCAGCAGTATGATGGCTATCATATACGTGGGAGCTGGGGTCTGTAAGCACATCCTTGAAGTGTCCCTAGTCGTAGGAGTTTCGAGACAGGGCATCGATACTCCAGAGTAGACTAGTGTATACATCGAGACCCCGACGAGGGGCAATGGCCGGTCTCACAAGCCATTGGTGTTAGTTGGTTCACCTAAGATGTATACAGGTGCTCATTAGGTTATGAGTACACCGGACAGGACTCGCCGGGAACCTGCTAGTTGGTATTATACATATCGTCAGATAGCAGCTCCCTGGTGACATGTGTACATGTTAGTTCATCGACCTGAGATCGTCATTTGTCTCGTGTGAGTTCCCACTGTGCTTAGATTACTACCCTACCACGCTCAAAGGAGTTGTGCAAACAGGTTTTAGTTGGGTACAGTCCCGAGCCACATTGGAGGCAAGTGAGCGGATCGTCGGGGATTCGTCTCTCCCGGTATTGGGGGTTGATGTCGCGCAGTACACGGGTGACCATCACTAGGAATCCTCGGCCGAGGTAGTGGAGAATTACTGATTTGGATCAGTAGTTTCTCAGGTGGTGATGGGCTTCATACCGACACGATTTATCGCGTTATTAGGGGTCTGACTTTATCCACCCCCCTAGACTCGATATGCGATACTCTTTAGATGAACGGACCGGAATGTATATACATTGTCACTGTCAGGCTCAGTAAGGTTTATAGATGAGTTCGCTCGTCAGCTTCCCTTCTAATCAATACATAGGCAAAACGTTACGTGCAGCTTGTACCTCTGACGTGCTAGTGGTTATACCCAGTGCCGATGTGTTGATGAATCATTAGAGTCCCCCACAGACACTTTCCCAAGTTCGGGCGAAACGTTGTAGAGGCCGTATGGTGATATGGCAAGGTTCGGAAAAAATACGTGCGTTTTCGCACGTGTCGTTTTTCGGGCAGATAATACTGGTAGGCTTTGGTTTAAGCCGGAACCCAGTATTGTGCTGTGTAGATATAATATTTTTGTCTCAGTTGCATTTGTATTCGGTCATAATACAAATGCGGGTATGTTTATACTGATACGGGGTTATCCTGAAATTCGTTTCAGGATCACTTTTGGAAGTTGCCAGTTTCCAGGTTTCTATCGGCCGTATTTAACATTCGGTTAAATATGGGTTTATCTTTTTGGGTGAGTTATGAGGAGATGTGTGTGGAAGCTTCTAGGGTTTGTGAGGTGTTCTTTGTTCATTGGTGGCATTTAATGAAATGGTGACTAAGGTTTATGAGTCACCATTTGCATTAATGCATTTTTGTTTATGCTTAGATATTTTCTTCATGATAAGCTTTGCTTACACTCACCCCCCTCTCTCCTACACTCACCTCCCTCCTATAAATTTATGGCCGGCCCTTCATTGCTCATGGATGGTTGTTGATTGATTTCATTTGAGAAAAGATTATAGTTTATGTGTATGGAAATTTCATAGCTCCATTTTTCCATCACCCGATTCAAATGGCAACTTCATTAACCGTTCGTCCATAGCCTTGGACGTAACGAGACAAAGTGTTCTACTCATTCTCTACTTCATCTTGGTCGTCTCTTTTAGCAAACTTGACGATCGAGTTGTCTCGGTTCAGAGGCGGGAGCCCGTTTAAAGATCCGTCGACGTGGTGCCACCTGGATGAGAAGACTGGAGATTCAGGAGATCGGAGCAGCCGCAACAAAGCGTGGGATCATGGTTGAAGACCGAAGGACTCGGATCATTCGGTATAACGTTTCTACCCATTTGTAATTTGTTAGTTTAGCTTTAATGGCAGATCTGGGTTACGGTACGCGATAGCGCCAGTTATAAAAAGTTTTTGTTCCGCATTTGGCGTCTGTTAGACGGGCGGGGCGCTACCGTGGACTTACAGAAGGAGAGGCAAAGAGATTGAGATGGGGAAGGAGAAAAAGGTGTTAGAGGGAAGAGGGGAGTCGTGGCTGTTGGAGATGGCCGGTTCGTACGCGAGCGCGAGGAGCGGGGGAGTCGTGGGAGCGCCATTGGGGACTTAAAGCCGTTGGGGAGTGAGCGGGTCGAGTGGAGGCTGGCGCGAGGAACTTGCGAGCGGGCGTGGGTGCGGGTCTCACAGCGCGGGCGCGAGGAGCGCGGAGGCGTGGGGTGATGGCGCAAGAAGCGGGGGCGACGTTGGGAAAAGGCGGGAAAACGAAGACGAGGGAGGAAGATGAGGGGAAGCGGGTCGGGTCGGGTCGGCATGGGTCGGGTCGGGTAGAATTTGGATTGGATTTTATTTAGGTAATTAAATATATATATATAAAAATATAAAAAAATAGTAGAAAATTCACGGAAAAATTGGAAAAAATATGGAAATTTTTTTTATTCGGAACTAGGGATTTACAGCAGATGAATCAGATAATTTACTTGATGATTTCCTTCTTGATTCTTCATTTAAGAGACAGTTTGTTACTGCGCTCATAGAAATAACTCCGTCAGGAGACGAATTACTTAAAAAACCTTTTAGAGTTTTCCAACTACTCGGAAAGGAACTCAATGTGATAAGTGCTTGCATCTCGTCTTCAATCGGTATTTTCATGGCTGCAAATTGATTCACAATATTCTGAATTTCGTTCAGGTGCTCCGCTATTGAGGTATCTTCTTGAAACTTTAAATTCATCAATTCTCTCATTAGAAAAGGTTGTTCGTAGCCGACTTTTTCTCGTACGGATCTGTCAACTTCTTCCATAGTTTCTGCAGTGCTTTCTGACGATACATATGGTGGAACACCGAATTTTCTATCCATCCACGAATAAAACTCATCGTCTTTCGATCCATCCTCATTCAATCTTCATCAGACATCTTCTCTGGTTTTGCGCTAATCCCATAAAGAGATGCATCTAAACCTTTGAGGCGCAACATGTCATCCATTCTTGACTTTCATATCGACCAATTTGTGCTATTCTAACACGCCATCTTTGTTTCGATTAGAATTGTCTCCATTTTCATAGTTCTTCTCTCAACCAAACTCTGATACCAAATTTATCAGGATTTTTAGGTCCTAAGCAATTCAGAAAACAAACACAAGATCTTTTGAGAAGAAAGAAATAAAATTAAATGCGCAATCAAACGTAAGAAATACTTCTAACTTTTCTTCTTTATTAAAACTTTACGAATTACAAAATCTCTCTTCCTACAAAAACTTCTCTTCAACTTTTCTTCTTCTTCTCTGCATAATTTACCCTAATCTATTCTAAACCTATTTTTACTAGAATAAGTAATTTAACTAATTTAAATCTCATCAAATCTCCAAAAAATAATTGCTAAACAAATCTTCAACAAAACAGCCCAGAATTCGACCCGATATGGTTTGAGCCGGTTCAAGAAGATCATGAACCGGCTCATATAAACAGAGAACAAATGAAGATTCCAAACGACTTATGAGCCGGCTCAATACCATCTTAAGCCGTCTCACACATACAGGGTCGAGAATACAAGTCAAACTCAACACTAATATATACCCGTTCAATCGTTTTTTTAACTTCTTTAAAAAGAAAAGAAAAGAAAAGAAAAAATAAATAAATAAAGCACTTTTAGTTGTGAACACACTCAGAGCCTTTGGATTTCCCTGTTTAAGTTGCAGAGAGATCCACGGAAGCGTTGTGAGTGTGTTCACAGCCGATAGGACTATGAATTTTCGTAGCCCTATCTTTTCCATAAATAAAATTTACATATATAAAACTAGGGTATTTTGTCCTATGGATATAAAACAATCTAGATATCATGACAAACAAATATTTTTGGCAAAAGGAGATGTACATTTCTTCTCTCAGGATCTTATAATAATAAATTTAAGGCGGGTTAGTACTGATCAAGTATCTTTTCCTCTTGTGCTTTGTTTTGGACAAGTGGAGGACACACTATAAAAAATTTCATTTAGTGGACGACAACTAGCCTCCGCGTCTCATGCATTCTAAAGAGAGTGGATCAAAACGTTTTCTTTTTTTTTTTATCCTGCTTATATAAAAGTTAATTTCCATATATAGTTAAAGTGAATTGGAAAGCAACTTCTCTAGGTATTACTTATATCATGCATGTATCGTATAAGCCCTCAATAATTCACTGGCTTATAATTAGCAAAAAAAAGTTAGATGAGATACATTTAGATAGGATTTAGTAACCAAAACAGGGAATAACCGAATAAAAGCAATTTTGTACACGGCCTTACAAAAAGAGGTGTTGAGTTCATGCTATGAGATAGAAACGGGTTATCCACACCATTTATAACGTGGAATACAAGCTGCTGAGATTGAAACAAAAATCGATTTTTGTTTATTGGACAATGATTTTTTTTCTAATGACGATCTCATATTACACTACGAAAGCTGGATACCAGGACTTTTATAATAGAGCATCAAACGGGATTTTTGTTGGACAAGAAATATTCGGATTTTGAAGGGAATATGATTGCACCAAAACAAACTTTATTCAAATAGGTAAGCTCATCTTATTGTTTAAGCTCAGTTGTGTATATTTTAGATTTGGGGTATTTGGTTTCCACTGAAAACTGAAAGTTCGAGCTCAACTTTGAAAACAATGCCATGTTTTTTATTTTCCCCATTAAAATGCTATAAATTCACGACTGGCCAAATTTTTTTAATTTTTTTTTATTTTGATGAAAAACAACTGGCCAACTTTTTAATTTTTATTTTTATTTTGATGAAAAACTACTGGCCAAATATAAAAATATAAATGGAAGTAGATGGCCTTCTATAATAAGCAATTGTTCATATATTAAATTGGGCACCTAAGTAGTTGTATAATTAATAGATATATCCAGAAAAATTATAGCGAAATTTACTAATATTTATCTTTGGACTTTTCAGGCAGCATAAGCTAAAACTTGATCGCCATATATTTGCCAGGCCCATATAGCGGATGAAAATGTCTAGGCCCAGTTTGGAAATGTAGTTAATTTTTTTAAAATGTAGTTTCATAAAGTAAGGAGACTCAACTCCAAAATGCCATCTTTGCCTTGTTTGGCAACCATTTTGTAGTTGAGAAAACTAAAAAACCTCAACCTAAAACTGTGGTTATCTCAACTCCAAACTGATCAAAGTTAGATATAACTCTAATTTTGGGGTTTGGGGCTTGCAAACTCCGCTCAAACTGCAGTTGAAAGTAAACAACGGTTAGCCTAACTTCTTTCCTGAACAAGGCTTAAAAAGCTTAGTCAATTCATAACTACAGTCAACAAATATACCGATAGAACTCTTCTTCTTCCACCCCTTGCCTTCTCTATTTTTACCTCTTTTTCTTGCACTGGTTTCATTGAAACTTTTCATTTAATGATGGTATGTGCCTTAGTTTTAATCAGGGGAAAAAAGACATTAAATAACCGAGATGAAAATTGTGAAGGGGGTCGTTGACATTACCCTATTTTAATGGCTACTAAGAGTTCGAACATATGCATTCTTAGGCTTATTAAAGCTATCAGAACCCAACCCAGGTGCCCAACTAAGACGAAATGGATAGATGTACCTGGGCCTGTTTTCAGGATCAGAAGAAATGGCTGGTTTGATATAACATAAAGAAACCTCGTTTCCGGGTTTCAAAGAATTTCGAGAGCTCCAAACATTGCTTTTGAGACTAGAATTTTGCAAATTCCAAGCCCATCTCTTTTTAAAATCTTTTTATTAAACGAAATCTTGGCTTCAAAGGGTGTTGTCAGACAACCGGAAAGTTTGTGAAACTCTTTTATAAAAGCAGGGCTTGCATACATGCTAACAACGGGTGTTTTAATTTCAGTGAAACCAAGGTTTTGAAAACCTTATTGCTAAAGTAGGCTTGAGAAAAAGAACAACTCTAAATCCTAATTTATCATGAACCTTTTCTTTTCTTTTTTCTTTTTTGGTTTGGTTTGTGATGAGGCTAGATACCGATGTTTCCCCAGATCATGACACGTGGCAGATGACGTGTACCAAGGCTTACGAGAAAGGATCAAGCTCGGTACGTTGGAAGCACACCCCGGGCCTTCGGCCCGAGGATATTCCCGACCTTCGGTGGCCTTCCAGACCACCCCTACGATCACCCTTACAAACGACCATCGGCTCGCCTCGGAGCCCTCCCACACGCTGGGTTCCCTCAGCCCTCCAGCTCGCCTCCGAGCTATCGCATATCCAAGATGCCCCGAGCCTCCCGCCCATTCCCGAGCCTCCCGCCGAGCTTAGTTTCCTCGGTTTCACCGACCGACCCACAACACCGATCACAGGCGCCTCCGCCACGGCTCCGCGAATCTCGCCAGACGCGAGATATCCGCCGCCCATGATTCCGCGTTCCACGCCATCACGATCCCTCATTAACGAGCATATCTCGTCATTAATGGGGATCCCGCTTATCATGCGGGCGTAACGCCAGGGACGTAACGGCCGGCATGAATCTCGCGCCCGCCTGCCCATGGCTGCCATTATATAAACCTCTCTCTCAGACGACTCAGGTAAACCAATTTTACCCCAATAGGCCGTTACTCTGCTAAAATATCCCGTCTAACTTGATCGTCGGAGGGTCCTCAGTGACACAACCACCCCAGGACTTCCTTATAGATAGCTCGGCCTCAACCATATAAAACCCATTGAGATCCACACGCTTCAGGAGGCAACCCTCCAACTCAATTTCAGCCATCCATCAGAGCTCGCTGCAGATCAACGGAAGATAACATCTGAAGGAGATCCAGAGATCCATAGTTTGGTCTTATTTTTCCTTCCTTTTCTTTGGGCGGGGAAAAGGGGTTTAAGGTGTCAAATCCTTTCAACCAACCAACCGATTTATGAATACATGACAAAAATTAATCCTTGATTTATGACGAATGGCGAAGTCCGGACTTTTAGGTCTTACGGTTAAACACAAAATCATCTTTTTTTCTTCTTAATAACCGAGCCGATTTTGTCTCACCCTATATAGCTGGACAAATCCTCTCTTCTATCAGATTTGGTTTTTCCTTCTTTCCTTCTTTTTTTTAGAGCTATTGGACTGGTTAGAAAAGCATGTACCATCCTGCATGAATCAATTAATTATTTTGCTTGAATAATATGTTGCAATCTGATGCATGATTTAGACAGAATTTGTGATGCTCACAGACGGTATCTCCTCAGATTACGACACGTGGTGGATGACGTGTCCTAAATGTTATGGAGGTGGAATAAATGAGTTGCATTAGGAAAATTTCTCGGGACTTTGTCTCGAGGTACGTATCCGACCTTTCAGGAGACCTCCATGAATATATTCCACCTTCACCTAGGAAACTACCAACAGCTCGTCTTCGAGTTTTCTCAATCTCCTTGCTCGTCTCCGAGCCGTCTGACGTGCCGGGCTTCCTCGGCCACTCAGCTTGTCTCCAAGCCCCTAACGTGCCGAGCCTCCTCGGCCTCCCGGCTCGTCTTCGAGCCCCTGAAGTGCCGAGCTTCATCGGCCTCCCCGGATCAATCAAGAGCACGGATCCTGCGCCCCATAACAGTTCCGCGTATATCGCCAGGACGAGATATCCACCTCCCCACGATCTGCGTCCCATGCTAGCGCATCCCTTCATTAATGGGCGCATCCCGCCATTCAAGACGAGAATAACGCTGGGGCATAACTGACGGCGATGATCTCGCGCCCGCTCGCTCCACGCGATCCCTATATAAACCCCTCTCTCGGACGACTCAGGTAACTGGAATTTATTTCAATACGCCGCTACTCTGCATCTATACCTCGGCTTTAACTTGATCGTCGGAGGGTCCTACGATAGTCACCCATCCCGGGACTTCTTTGCGGTAGCTCGGCGTCCAACATCGACCCATTGAGATCCAAACTCAACAACTCTCAAAAACAAATCTCAGCCGTCAAAGACCGCCATCACAGGATTGACGGAGGACAACATCTAAAGGAGATCCGAAGCTCCATCAGTTGGCGTTGTCTGTGAGAACGAAAAACTTGTTTTTTTGTTCCACCATAAAAGTTGATCTTCCGCCCTCGACCCGATGGCGAGCGACAACTGCGACGGTCCAAATACGAGCCGCCACAACGGAGGCAGGAGCGGCTCGTCTCCTCCTCCGAATGACATCCACGCCTTGTCCGCCCAGATAGACAGGCTCACATCGCTGGTGGATGCCCTCGTCCGCGTTCAAACGGCGGGCCATACCCACCAGATCGCGACTCCCCCTTCCCGGGATAACGAC
Source organism: Agapanthus africanus (assembly GCA_030015575.1). NCBI lineage: Eukaryota > Viridiplantae > Streptophyta > Magnoliopsida > Asparagales > Amaryllidaceae > Agapanthus > Agapanthus africanus. Next base: position 114,840,257 of record JASDDO010000028.1, read on the forward strand.
GTCCGCTGAAGGACGGACGGGCACACTCGAGCCCTCGATCTCCCTCACCCTCATCACAGCGCCACCGAGCGCCGTCGGGCCGACTCAGGCCACCTTAACCCACACGCGACGATTGATTCCATAACCCGCTGGGCGCCAGACAGCTCCACGCCACGGTCCTAGGGAAGACTAGGTCGGCGCTCCGATACCCGTCGCGCGTTCTCTCCCCATGAGGAAGTGTCGGTCAGATCGCCTTCTTTTAGGCACGACCGACGCCCACATTCTTGCCGGGACCGTGCGAACAACGAGCGTAAAAACTACCCGAGAAGGGGTCGCCCGAGGATTTGAGGCACTTGATAGAGCGAAATCGAAGCCGCACCATCGCACAGACCCGGAGCAGGGGTAGCCACCACTCCGACTGTGCAGAATCCTCGGGTACCACCACCGGCTTGAAGCCCTCGAGAAGAAGATCGAAGGCATATGAAGGGATATCCACACGTCCGGCGAAGGGGCCAGGTACTCCGCCGACTCACTAACAAAGCCCTTCACAGAGGAGCTGCTGGTTAAGCATGTCTCATGTCACGCCCCGCTTTCCGGTGTACGGCGAAGGGGGCGCAACTAGGCCGCTACGTATTTACTCTGAAGTAAATACGCTAAGCGTATCTAAGCAATATAAATAAAAATGCACAAGAGACAAAAGATATAATTGAACAATAACTTTATTTATTAACATTTTTTTGTACAATGCATGGAAAAGTAAATACATCTGAATGAAAGCAATGCCTAAACAGTGGCATAGCAAAAATGGAAAAGTACTGAAATAAAACGTGTATAATGAAGCTAGAGCTCTGGGTCGTAGGCAAGCTGATCCAAGTCCTCACTAGTAGGCTCGATCTCCTGAGTGTCCAGATCACCTGAAAACATTCCAAAGAAGAAAGAGAAGGAATGTTGTCAGCGAACAAATCGCTTGGTAAGTCCCAAAGATAAGGGAGAAGTAGAATAGACAGAGAGTAAGAGAGAGAGTGTAGCTTTTAAAGTTGTCTTATATTGTTATAATGTTATATTTAGTATTAACGCTGTTGTTTGTAGCTTGGTACAGAAGAATACCAGTGTATACGAGAGGAGTCTCTATATGCCAGAGATTAGAAACAAATGGAAGTACAAGGCTCCGTTAGAAAGCCTGGAACAACGGCGTGGTATTCATGTTAGGTGTCTTAAATCTTGCAGTCTCGTGCTACTTCTAACACATTCCGTACCAATCTACCCCTTAAACCCCGTGATGTATTGTTTGTATTATTTGTATTGTATTGCAACTTGTATTGTCTTGTAATATAGATTGTATAATTGGATGACTTGCCGAAACCATGATATCAGTAAATGGATGTAACTGGAGAATCATGTAAATGGAAGTATATCCATAGTTCGGTTCAGTCAATACAGATTGAAAATATGGATTCATGGATTCATATTGGATTGTAGATTGTAGATTGTACTTGAATCATATTCAAGTCAGATTATTTATAATGAGACTCAGTCTGAGTTAGAACAATTAGAAAAGAAATTGAAGTCCTGATTGTTTTGATGTTATCGGTAACCGCTGCACATGTGCGACAGAATTTGTGTCTTTTTTAAAGACGATTATCGTGTTGATAATACCGTTGTTAAGTTATCTATCTTAAATAGGCAAGCACCCACTTCTCCGGCTCTCTGAGGCTCAAGAGATTGGTCCCGCTTAAACCTATATTTACTAGAGTCCTTAGGGTAATTTATAGAACTTGAGGGGGTTTTATGTAAAAATACTTTTGTCTAATTTTCAAAATACACCCCAAGTATTTAATTATCGTCTTTAGAGATGTCATAGATGTAGATTTTATATTTGTGATATTTCTAGTGAAAATAACCTAATTTCATAATATAGGGTATTTAATTGTAATATTGAACTTGTATGGAACTTAATGGTATTTTCATGTAAAGTGATTCTTTTGATTTAGAAAAGTTGGAATATTTATATTTTATCAAAAATAGGGATTTTGATGATACATATATATATATATATATATATATATTATATATATATATAAAATAATTTTAATTTATTATTTTCTAGAAATCTCATTTTCTTAAGATATTCGTATTTTAAATCTCTCGAGACCGAATGCTCCTTGCGGAGGTCTGCATGTGCGATAATCCGCACCATCCCAGTCGGGTTCCTCAAAATGGGTTGTAGCGGCACTTTGCAAAGATTTATAAAAAAATACTTAATCCTTTAGAAAATGATTTTATTAATTCTTGGTATTTATTTGAAATGTTTCGTTTTCCCGTATTCTATGTTCCCGAAAGATATTGTGCTATATTGCATATGAGTATTGTGAGGAGGTAGGTCATTATCTCGTGATCTACTTAAAGGCATAGCAAGTTTTTGATGTTTAAATTTCGAAATGAAACTACAGGGTATTTTTGTGGAAAGGTACGATAAAAGTTACAAAATGAATTAGATTGTCGTGAAACTTGATCAACATGTTTATTAATATTTAATAGTCAACATGTAAGAGTTTTGTGTGAATGTATTTAAGAAAATGTTGGGTTTTAGAAAGAACCGAATCGGAAATCGGTTTAACTCCGGTTTCGTCGGGTTTTGAAATTTCGTAATTTTAGAACAAGATTAGAGAAGAGGGAGGGGGACTTACGGGTTTAGAAGTTAGGGATAAGGAAGAGGAGACGGGAGGAGGCGTTGGTGCATCGTTTCGTCGCCAGGAACTCCTAGGGTTGTCGTCAGAAGATCGCCCTTCGGTAACTCCACTTATACACAAAATTCTAGAGAGTTTTCTCGAGAGTTTGAACAGAATTGTGAGTGAGGGGTATGTGTTTAGGGGTTGTATTTATAGGGTAAGGCTAGGGTTTAGGGTAGGCGAAAGGGTGAAATAAAAAAAATGTGATAAAATGTATTAAAATGTAATAAAATGGAGTAATTGGTGTTTTAATGTGTCTCTGTTACTGGTCTGAAGAAATAAAGTATACAGATGTGCAGGGAATGTGAAAAGCCAACTTTTTCATGTTGGGGACTCAGCGGTCCGGCCGAGTCCGGCCGGCGGCGTCGGCCCGAGTCGACCGATCCCGGTCGAGTCAGATGGTCGGAGGGTCCCTTGTCGATTCATGTAGCCTCTGGTACTGTTAGGTTTTCATGTGTAGTGGGGTTTTTGTGCACGTGTAAACCCTTGGTATTTTAAAAATTCAAAATAAAACAATATTAAAAATAATGTGGGGGTGTGGGATTTGAACTCTGGTGGGTTGGTTCAGCAGTGCAAGGTCATACCAATGAGCTACAAGCTCCTTCTTGCTATTAAAAAGCAAAAGAAACTTATATCTTGTGCTGAGGCAAAAGTATCCCTTTCTGTATTTTTTGATTTTTTTTTACAGAAAGTTGTATAGAAAGTTTAGAGTTGTTACATTTTACCCTCCTTATAAAAATTTCGTCCTCAAAATTTGTAAAAGGAAAGTGTAACAGATTTATGAAAAGTTTAGTGATAGAAATACTTGATAGTGTATGAAAAATGTGTGAAGGAATGAAAGAATACGAAGGTTTTGGTAAGATTGTAAAAGAGATGAGGGAATTTTGGGTTAGGGCAGATTCAAAGTTTATGAAATGATAAGATTCAAGGAACATGAATTGTCAAGAATGTTTTAGTTGCTGGTTCTTGTGTTATATTGCTTAGGTTGATCACGCAGAACAGAACTGCATGATAGGATTTCATACAGCTCTGACCTGCATGGGCCGCCAACAAAACCTGTCACGTCCCGCTTCCCGGTGTACAGCGAAGGGGATGCGACTAGGCCGCTACGTATTTACGTTGAAGTAAATACGCTAAGTGTATCTAAGCAATATAAATAAAAATGCACAAGGGACAAAAGATATAATTGAACAACAACTTTATTTATTAACATTTTTTGTACAATGTATGGAAAAGTAAATACATCTGAATGAAAACAATGCCTAAATAGTGGCATAACAGAAATGGAAAAGTACTGAAATAAAACGTGTACAATGAAACTAGAGCTCTGGGTCGTAGGAAAGCTGATCCAAGTCCTCACTAGTAGGCTCGATCTCCTGAGTGTCCAGATCACCTGACAACATTTCAAAGAAGAAAGGGAAGAAATTTCGTCAGCGAACAAATCGCTCGGTAAGTCCTAAAGATAAGGGAGAAGTAGAATAGACAGAGAGTAAGAGAGAGAGTGTGTAGCTTTTAAAATTGTCTTATATTGTTATAATGTTGTATTTAGTATTAACGCTGTTGTTTATACCTTGGTACAGAAGGATGCCATTGTATACGAGAGGAGTCTCTATATGCCAGAGACTAGAGGCAAATGGAAGTACAAGGCTCTGTTAGAAAGCCCGGAACAACGGCGTGATATTCAGGTTAGGTGTCTTAAATCTTGCAGTCTCGTGCCAATTCTAACACCTTTCGTACCAATCTACCCCTTAAACCCCGTGATGTATTGTTTGTATTGTATTGCAACTTGTATTGTCTTGTAATATAGATTGTATAATTGGATGACTTGCCGAAACCATGATATCAGTAAATGGATGTAACTAGAGAATTATGTAAATGGAAGTATATCCATGGTTCGGTTCAGCCAATACAGATTGAATATATGCATTCATGGATTCATATTGGATTGTAGATTGTAGATTGCACTTGAAACATATTCAAGTCAAATTATTTATAATGAGACTCAGTCTGAGTCAGAACAATTAGAAAAGAAATTGAAGTCCTGATTGTTTTGATGTTATCGGTAACCGCTGCATATGAGCGGCAGGATTTGTGTCTTTTTCAAAAACGATTACCGTGTTGATAACATTGTTGTTAAGTTATCTATCTTAAATAGGTAAACACCCACTTCTCCGGCTCCCTGAGGCTCAAGAGATTGATCCCGCTTAAACCTATATTTATTAGGGTCCTTAGGGTAATTTATAGAATTTGAGAGGGTTTTATGTAAAAATACTTTTGTCTAATTTTCAAAATGCACCCCAAGTATTTAATTATTATTTTTAGAGTTTTCATAGATGTAGATTTTATATTTGTGATATTTCTAGTGAAAATAACCTAATTTCATAATATAGGGTATTTAATTGTAATATTGAACTTGTATGGAATTTCATGGTATTTTCATGTAAAGTGATCCTTTTGATTTAGAAAAGTTAGAATATTTATATTATATCAAAAATAGGGATTTTGATGATACATATATATATATATTATATAAAATAATTTTAATTTATTATTTTCTAGAAATCTCATTTTCTTAAGATATTCGTATTTTAAATCTCTCGAGACCGAATGCTCCTTGCGGAGGTCTGCATCTCGCACTATTAAGCCCAGGGATGTGCGATAATTTGCACCATCCCAGTAGGATTTCTCAAAATGGGTTGTAGCAACACTTTGTAAAGATTTATAAAAAAAATACGTAATCCTTTAGAAAATGATTTTATTAATTCATGGTATTTATTTGAAATGTTTCGTTTTCCCGTATTCTATGTTCCCGAAAGGTATTGTGCTATGTTGTATATGAGTGTTGTGAGGAGGTAGGTCATTATCTCGTGATCTACTTAAAGGTATACCAAGTTTTTGATGTTTAAATGTCGAAATGAAACTACAGCGTATTTTAGTGAAAAAGTACGATAAACGTTACAAAATGAATTAGATTGTCGTGAAACTTGATCAACATATTTATTAGTGTTTAATAGTTAACATGTAAGAGTTTTGTGTGAATGTATTTAAGAAAATGTTGGATTTTTAGAAAGAACCGAATTGGAAATCGGTTTAACTCCGATTCCGTCGGGTTTTGAAATTTCGTATTTTTAGAACAAGATTAGAGAAGAGGGAGGGGGACTTTCGGGTTTAGAAATTAGGGATGAGGAAGAGGAGACGGGAGGAGGCGCCGGTGCGTCGTTTTGTCGCCGGGAACTCCTAAGGTTGTCGTCGGAAGATCGCCCTTCGCTAACTCCACTTGTACACAAAATTCTAGAGAGTTTTCTTGAGAGTTTGGACAGAATTGTGAGTGAGGGGGTGTGTTTAGGGGTTGTATTTATAGGGTAAGGCTAGGGTTTAGGGTAGGTGAAAGGGTGAAATGAAAAAAAATGTGATAAAATGTATTAAAATGTAATAAAATGGAGTAATTGATGTTTTAAAGTGTCTCTATTACTGGTCTAAAGAAATAAAGTATACAGATGTGCAGCGAATGTGAAAAGACAACTTTTTCATGTTGGGGACTCGGCGGTTCGGCCGAGTCCGGCCGGGAACGGGTGGTCGTAGGGTCCCTTGTCGGTTCATGTAGCCTCTGGTACTGTTAGGTTTTCATGTGTAGTGGGGTGTTTGTGAGTTATGCATGTGTAAACCCTTGGTATTCTAAAAATTCAAAATAAAACAATATTAAAAATAATGTGGGGTGTGGAATTTGAACTCTGGTGGGTTAGTTCAGCAGTGCAAGGTCTTACCAAAAAGCTACAAGCTCTTTCTTGCTATTAAAAAGCAAAACAAACTTATATCTTGTGCTCAGGAAAAAGTACCCCTTTCTGAATTTTTTGAAATTTTTTTACAGAAAGTTTAAGATTGTTACATCTCATCTAGGAACAAGCCGCAAAAAGTGGCCCTTTTCGACGGGAAATCTGATCCGAAGAACCATCTAGACGCATTTACGGCGGGCATGAGCTTCCAGGAAAACTCCGACGCGGCTCAATGCCGAGCTTTCCCCACCATCCTCATCCGGGATGGCCGGGACTGGTTCCGAGGACTTACGCCATGCTCCATCTCGACCTTCGATGAGCTGGCCACCTAATTCCTCTGTCACTTCGTCGGGAATCGATGACAGAAAAGGATGGTCGACTACCTGTTCACCATCAAGAGCGAAGACAAAGAATCCTTCAAAGGGTATGTCACTCGTTTCTACAACGCTCTCCTGGAGGTCCCCGAGCACCGCGATGAAACAGTCATCACCGTGCTGAGGTCGGGTCGTAGGCATAAAGAGTGGCTCTGCTCTTTTGCATTAGCACAACCTTAGACCATGGCCGAAGTAAAAGCCTGGACCGAGAGGGAGATCTAACTCAAGTCAGAGGTGAACTCAAAACTGTCAAGAGGCGACCGAACCGACCAAAAGAAGCGGGGCAGAGAAGAGAAAAAGAGAGCCGACCGACCAGAACCTTACTCCCCGAAGTTCCAGGAGTACACTCCTTTTAACATCTCCCAGACCGAGCTGCTGAAGGAGGCTAAGGGCGAGAGGTTCTTCAAGCTCCCACCAGTTACCCAGAAGGCGGGCAAGCGTCTCCGAGGCCTGTACCACGCCTTCCACAGGTCGCAGGGTCACCCGACAGAAAACTGCAAACAACTCCGTGACTACATCGAGGAGTTGATCCGCTCCGGCCACCTAGCGAAGTACTTGCGGGACAAGCGGCAGGAAAAACGGGAGCAAGAGAACCAGCCCCCTCCCGGGGAGTTAACGATCGGGTAAATCATGGTCATTACCTCGGATCCTGCTCGGGAAGCTGGCGGAATCCACCACCTCCTCCCGGTCGAGGGTGTAGGTGATCCACCCCAGAAGAAGTGCAGGAAGGACGAGCCCATCATCTTCACCGATGAATACCTCCACGGTATTTCCCTGCCTTGCAACGACCCTTTCGTGATAACGGCCTGGGTCCATCGTTACGAGGTACAGAGAATATTGGTTGATTCCGGGAGCTCGGCAGACATCCTCTTCTACGACTGTTTCCAGCGTATGGGGCTAGGACCATCCGACCTACAGCCGACCTCCCACGTCCTCTCTGGGTTTACCAACCACTCCATCCCGGTCGAAAGAGTGGTCACCCCCCTCCTCAGCATTGGAGAAGCAGGCCATACGAGGACCATACCGGTGAAATTCATCGTCGCTAAGGTCCTTTCATCCTACAACATCTTCTTGGGTCGTCCAACATTAAATGCCCTCCAGGCTCAAATATTGACTTAGCACCTCGCGATCAAATTCTCTTTGGATCAAGGGGGATAGGCCGGGCCTACGGGAACCAGCAAATCGCTAAGGTTTGGCTTGCCTCCACGTCACCCGCCGGAGAGCCAGGCGACGATTTTGAAGATGCGTGTGATTTCCAGGGGTCTTTGGATATGCGCGATGACCAAAAGGAAGTCCGAGGATCCCCAGCGGAAGCATTGACGGAAGCCCCCCTCGTCAAAGGGGTCTACGGCCGGATCGTCCAAATCGGCTCTCTCTTAACAGGGGGCCACCGTGAGGACCTGATGTGGTTCTTCCGAGATAACTCGGACGTGTTCGCTTGGATCACCACGGACATGCCCGGGATCAACTCCAAACCGATCTCCCACAAGCTCGGGGTCAATCCAAAAGCAAACCCCGTCCGACAAAAGAAGATAAGCTTTGCGCCAGCCAAGCAAAAGGCGATAGAAGACGAAGTGGACCAATTGTTCACAGCCAACTTTATCAGAAACCTGGACTATTCAGATTGGCTGGCGAACGTGGTCATGGTCAAAAAGGCGAATGGGAAATGGCGCATGTGCGTCGACTTCACGGATTTGAACAAGGCCTGCCCCAAAAACAACTATCCCCTCCTTCGGATAGATCAGCTAGTGGACAGTTCCACCGGCCATGAATTATTTAGCTTCATGGATGCATTTTCCGGTTACAATCAGATCCGGATGAACCCGGCAGACAAAAAACTTACCGTGTTCACCACGGATCGGGAGGTATACTGCTACAAAGTGATGCCCTTCGGTCTCAAGAATGCTGGGGCAACGTATCAGCGTCTGGTTAACAAACTGTTCAAACCGCAGATCGGGAGGAATATGGAAGTCTACGTTGATGACATGCTCGTAAAATCCACCTCGTCGGCCGGGCATACTAAAGACCTCGGCGAGACATTCGACGTCATGCGCAAGTACAAAATGAAGCTGAATCAGGCTAAGTACGCGTTCGAAGTCACCAGTGGAAAGTTCCTTGGGTTCATGGTTACCCACCGAGGAATCGAAGCGAACTCAGAAAAGATCAGCGCCATTCTCAACATGCAACCCCTAAGAGAAATGTTGAGATTATGAGGCTCACAGGGAGAGTGGCTGCACAGAGTCGCTTTATGTCCAGATCCGGAGAAAAATGTCTCTCGTTCTTCAAAGCCTTAAGAAAAATTCCTAAGTTCGAATGGCCGGAGGAGTGTCAAAATGCCTTCGAACAACTCAAGGCGCACCTAGCAACTCCACCACTACTCACCCAACCAGTCGAGGGCGACGAGCTATTACTATGCCTTGCGGTCTCCGATCAAGCTGCAGGCTCGGTGCTCGTCAGGGAATCCAAAGGTATACAGAAACCGGTCTACTACATGAGCCATGTCTTCAAGGACACGGAAAAAAGATACCCGGCCATAGATTAGATAGTCTTGGCACTTGTCGTCGCCTTAAGGAAACTACAAAACTATTTCCAGGCGCACACAATCCTCGTCCTCACTGAGCGACCTATTGGTGCTATCCTTGCTTCCCCTGAATCATCGGGTCGTCTGGAGAAATGGAGGTAGGAATTATCCCAGTTCGACATTAAGAACCGCCCTAGGCAAGCCATCAAAACGCAAGTCCTAGCAGATTTCGTTGTCGAATGCACCATCCCGACTAAGGAAGGAGCGCCGACGCGAAGCCCCGAGCCTCGTCCCTCGGTCGAGGAAGTACCTGACCCCATCCCGGATTGGGTGCTCTACGTGGACGGATTCTCTACCGAGGAAGGGAGCGGTGCTGGCCTGATCATCTGCGGCCCGGACGAAGCAGAAATGGAATACTCCATAAAGCTCGGGTTCAGAGCGTCGAATAACGCCGTGGAATACGAGGCCTTGTTGGTGTAGGGTGTTTTTGTCACCCCATTGAGATGAGAATACACGTCGCTTGTCAGGCACATTACAGATTCCCCATGCCTAGGGTAGGCTGGGGTTTATTGATTGTGGGGATCCGAATCTACGGCAGCCGCGGACTAAGCTGTCGTTAATTACCCCTCGGCTTTGGAGCGAAGGAACCTTCGATTGACGGGTCAAACTGGTCATGCGAACTCAATGTGCAGTGTGCGTGTGTTGTGTTTTGAAGGGTCTTGGGTATATCGGGGGCCTCAAAGAGTTTACGGGGGTCCCGCTACCCGGATAGCGGGTTGGGGGTCAAGGGGGCGAGTAGCCCCCTTATGGGGTGCGGAGTAGTGCCCCGTTAGAAAAATTTTCTAGTAGGGAACGTGTTTTGAGTGTGGAGTGTATAAAAAAGGGCTAAGGAGCATCCTAAGGACGCGTGAGTGGCGCGTGGGCGCTGGGCGCCCGCGGGTCACGTGCCCTGCGCGTGGGCGCCCATAGGTCACGTGCCCTGCATGTGGGCACTGGACGCAAGTGGGTCACGTGCGCGACACACGACCGTTGTCACGCCCTGCTTCCCGGTGTACGGGCAAGGGAACGCGACTGAGCCCGCTACGTATTTACTCCGAAGTAAACACACTAAGCGTATCTAAGCAATATAAAGTAAAATGTATACAAGAGACAGGAATATAAATGAACAACAACTTTTATTTATTAAACAATTCTTTACAAGTACAACTGGAAATATAAATACATGAATAGAAAGCAATGCCTAAACAATGGCATGAAATGAAATGAAAAGTATATACAAGTATCTAAAGCTTGGGGTCAAAGGCTAATTGCTCCAAGTCTTCAGTACTGGGCTCGATCTCCAGTGAGTCTGATCCACCTAACAACATTCCAAAGAAAGAAGAAAAGTAATGTCATCGGTGAACAATCGCTCGGTAAGTCCCAAAGATGAGTATAGATAGAAAAGACAGAAAGAGAATATAACTAATAATGTTTGATTATAAAGTTAATGCAGTTGTTTGTAGCTTGGTACAGAATATGCCAGTATATACGAGAGGAGTCCCACTATCCGGAGACTAAGGTATACGGAGCACAAGGAACCGTTCAGCCACGGTACAACAGAAATGGATATTCAGGTTAGGTGTATTAAAGTGACCGTCTCGTGCTACTTCTAACACATTCCGTACTAGTCTACCCCTTTAAAAACCCCGTAATGTCTTTTGTATTGATTGTATTATTTTGTTATACAGATGGATGACTTGCCGAAACCATGATATCAGTAAACGGAATGGATATAAATGGATAGTTATGTAGACAGAGTATATCCATGGTTCGGTTCGGTCAAAATAGATTGGTATAGATTGAGTTCTGGTATAGATGGATTCATGTTGAATTGCAATTATACTTAAATCATATTCAAGTCAGATTGATTGCAGATATGACCATGACTCGAACTGAGTCAGACACTTAAAAAGAAATTGAAGTCCTGATTGTTTTTGATGTTATCGGTAACTGCTGCACATGGACGACAAGATTTGTGTTTTTTTCCAAGACAATTATCGTGTTGATAACACCGTTGTTAGATTGTCTACCTTAGATAGGCAAGCAACCATATTCTCCGGCTCCCTGAGGCTCAAAAGAACTGGTCCCTCTTTAACCTATGTTTACTAGGGTCCTTATTGTAAATTAATATAACTTGAGTAGGTTTTATATAAAAATAGTTTGATATATTTTCAAAATACACCCCAGGTATTTAATTATCGTCTTTAGGATTTTTATAGATGTATATTTTATAAAAGTGAAACTTTCTATTGAGTAGAACCTAGTTTTCATTATATATGGTATTTTAATGAAATATTGGAATTTGTATTGAATTGTAATGGTATTTTCATGAAATTGTGATTCCTTTGATTTAGAAAACATGGAATATTTATAATATTTTTAAAATAGAAATTTTGATAATATTCATATATATATTTATATATTTAATAAAAATAAGTTTTATTTATTTTGTAGAAATCTCATTTTCTTAAAAATTGCATTAAAAATTCAATCGAGATCGAATGCTCTTTGTGGAAGTCTGCATCTCACTCTACTAGACCCAAGGATGTGCAATAACCCGTACCATCCCGACCGGGGTTCCCCAAAATGGATTGTAGGCGTATTTGTAAGGAATTAATTAACACTCTTTTTAAAGAAAACAGTTTTTAATTGTTTAAGGTATTTATTTGTAAAAGCGTATTATCCCATAATCTAGAATCCCAAAACTCATCGTGTTATGTCCAAAATGCGTGTTGTGATGATGTAGGTCATTACCTCGTGAGTTTTCTAAAGATAATACGGTTAAATTGAATATTTACAAGTTGTATGTAACATGACGGTATTTTACTGTAAAAGTGAAATAGAAATTTCAACATGAATTATTTTGAGATGAAACTTGTTTTAATATATTTATTTATATTTGTTAAACATTATGAGAAGATATGGTGATTTATTGTTTAAGAAAAATGGAGTTTTTAAAGAAAAGAGAGTCGGAAGTCGGAATGACTCCGCTTCCTACGAGTTTTGAAAAGAAAATGTTTTAGAATAGTAGAAGAGGAAGGGAGAGGGGAATTAAAGGCTATTAAGAAGGTGGAGAGGTAGGGGAAGATTAGGAAAGCGTCGGGACATCGTTTCGTCGTCGGAATCTTCTTGGAACGTTGCCGGAACTTCGTCTCTTGCTAACTCCATTTGCACAACTTGGGACTTGGAATTTTTTAGAGAGTTTTGGCAGGAATTTCTGAGTGAGGGGGTGTAAAATGGTGGGTTGTATTTATAGGGAAAGTTAGGTTTTGAGGGTTAAAGAATGCATTGAAAATATGCATTAAAAATTGGATTAAAGGGTGATTTTAATCCCTCTGTAAATTTACAGAGAAATCAAATAGTAGGGGAGTAGTGGGGGGAGTCCAAGGGGTATGGGGTTAAAGATTAGGGACCATCCCCTACGGGGGGCCCGGCGGTGACGTCCGTAGGGCTAAAGTCACCGGCCCAAATCCAGTGATGGGTGCTAGATCTTTAGCCACGTGTCCCTATCGCTTGGTATACCCCAGTGCACATATTTGATTTCTATGTAACTCTTCATTTTACGTGTAGTGCATGTGTAAACCTTTGGGCTTCTAAAAGATTTATAAAAAAATTAATAAAAAGATAATGTAGCTGGGGGGATTCGATCACAGGGACTACGTCACAGCAGTGCAAGGCTTTACCAGTGAGCTACAAGTTGTTTCTTGCTGTTCAAAAGCAATTCAAATACTTATATTGTAAACAGGATTGCAAATACTCCATTTGTACTTTAACTTTAAATGAATTTTTTGTACATTGAAATTGGAGTTGTTACAACCGCTGAAAGCACCAGCAGAGAAAGGGGCTTAGCCTCTGGGCTGGGAGTTGAACTCCCGAGAGGCTTTGGAGTTGAACTCCTAAACAAAAATTAGGTATAAATTTGGAGTCAAACTCCCAAAAGATTTGGATTTTGGAGTTAAACTCCTAAGGGACTTTGGAAACTCCCAGAAAAGGGGAGGATCCAAGAGGACCCCTTTCTTCTCCCTTTTAACCTTGGATCTTCTTTTGAGCCTTGGATCTTTCCGAACTAGGTTTTTAGGAAATGGGTCTCCTTCCTCCTCCTCCTCCCTGTTGGCTAGATCTTGGAGAAAAAAGGGAGAGACTTAAAAATCTCCCCTTTTGGTAGGTTTGATGGAAGACCCGAGCTCCCCTTCATGGGTTTTATGGTGAAAAACTGTTTCTTTTTGGAAAAAAAGAGATAAATTCTTGATTTAATTCAAAAAAAAGAAAGAGAGTTTAGAACCTTGAGAAAGGAGAAGGAGGCACAAAACCCTAATTTTTGAGAGAATGAAAAAGGTTGTCTTTGATTTTTTCATCATGTTTGCCTTTATAGGCTACACACTTTATATATATCCCCTTGGGCTTTGCCAAATGACACTTATGCTACCCCATGCCTTATGTGCTTATTTCTTTTTGCACATAAGCCATGGGGTTTACAAAATTTTGGCTTCCTGCCCATTTTTTCATACATTTATTTCTATAAAAAAAAGAATTACATTAAACCAATTTATGGCTTCATTCTTTTTGTCATGGGGCCGGTCTCTTCCATGTTCGGTCTTGACCTGGGCTTGGGCCCACTTGGCTTGGGGTTGACTTTGATTTTGACTTAGTCAACCGGGTTGTAATTTTTTACCCCAACAGTTGGCAGGACTGCGAATCGCCTCGGGGTAGGACTGAAGACCATCAGAATTCGCAGCGACTCCGCATTGGTCGTTGGCCAAGTAACCGGGAGTTTTGAAGTTCGGGAACCACTCATGATAAAGTACCCAGTCGAGGTAAAAAGGCTTCGAAAAAATTTTGACGAAGTCTAAGTGGAACAGATCCCCAGGAACTTGAACACCCGGGCCGACGCTTTACGCAAACTCGCTTCCTCCTACTCGGCTACCCATAAAAGAAACATCCTATTCGAAGTCTTGCCACGACCCAGCGTGGAAGAAGGAGAGGTAACGCTCCAGATCTACGCAACCTAAGAAGAAGGCCAAGATTGGAAAAAAACTCCTCGTGGAGTTTCTGAAAGATGGTGTGCTCCCTGAAGACCGAGGAGAAGCTTGCCAGCTACTGGCCAAAGCACGCCATTTCGTCTGGAGCAACAGAAACCTATACAAGAAGTCGTACACTCAGCCTCTGCTCCGATGTATCGACCCCTACGAGGATGACTACATTATACGAGAAATTCATGAATGGGACGGAAGAGCGCATCAAGGAGCCCGCACCTTAGTCCAGAAGACCATGCTCCAAGGGTACTACTGGCTGAAGTTACACCAGGACACCGAGAAGCTGGTCAGAAGATGCAAGAACTGTCAACTCTTCAGCAGCATACCTCATCTTCCCGCCACCGAACCGACGCTACTCAGCTCCCCCTGGCCGTTTGCCCAATGGGGAATGGACACGGTCGGCCAACTCCCCGCCGCCACGGGCGGACATAGGTTTATCCCCGTCGATGTGGACTGCTTCACAAAATGGATAGAGGCAGTACCCATCAGAAAACCGAATGCCACCACTACGATAAAGTTCCTGCAGAACAACATAATTTCCCGATTCGGGATCCCAAGGTGTATAGTTACTGATCATGGGACTAACATCGAAAATGATATGGTCAAAGAGTTCTGCAATGACTACCACATACTAATGAAGTTTGCCGCAGTCGTGGATCCTCAATGCAACGGGCAGGCCGAGGTAGTGAACCGAGGCGTCATCCGAGATCTCAGAGCCCGCTTGGAAGGAAGGAAGGGCGGCTAGGTCAAATAACTGCCACGGGTGCTATGGGCACTACAAACATCGAAGAAGACACCCATGGGAGAAACCCCCTTTAGCCTCTGCTACACCACAGAGGCAATGGTCCCCGCGGAGATCGGACTCCCCAGTTACAGGATCGAACACTTCGACGACGAAGCCAACACCGCTACACTCCGAAGCAACTTGGACATCTTACTAGAGAAGCGGGACCGAGCACAAATCAGAGCAGCCTCCTATCAACAACAAACTGCTCGCTACTACAATGCCCGAGTTAAACATCGGGCTTTCAAGATGGGAGATTTGGTTTTACAAAGAAACGAGTTCGTGGACCAAGGGAGACTACATAAATTCTCCCCGAAGTGGGACGGACCATTCCTCGTCACAGAGGTTTTTCCCGATGGGGCGTACCGCCTGCAAGACGCCGGGGGCATAACTTCCCCGGCCTTACAACGCTGAAAAGCTCAAGTTGTATAAGTAAAAAAAATTGTATTCTCTTTTGAAATAATATAATTCCTGTTGGCGTTTAGTTAAGTCCATAGAATGCACGAAGAAAAAAGAAAAAAAGAGAACACACTACTGCCAAAAATATGATTTATTTATGAAGAGGTATTATAGGCTCCCCAGCCTTACAATAATTACAACAGAGGGGGGCGAGGACCAAGGAAGCACTGTTGATGGTACTCCGAAGAAATCTCCTCCAGTCGAGCCCGAGCTTCCTCAGCCCGCTCCCTCTGACGGTGCCTAGAGGCCATGGAAGCACCGGGGACCTCATCCGCCGAACAAGAGGCGATCAGCCTTTTCTGGAAACACTCCAGAAGAAGACCCGCTGATCGTTCCCGCCTGCTCTTCGAGATCAAGCCGAGGTGGTAGAGCGTGTGCACCTTGTCAAGCTCCTCGTCTCTCAGCTGTGGAGACAGGACATTGTGCAGACCCGTGTACATCCTCCAGATCGCGTAAATGAGCACTTGGAGGAGAGAAGATTGCCGGGGAAGTAGGCATCCAAAGTGGCCCTCCACGCGGTCTATCACCGCCTCGTACATCTGCTTGGAGCGATCGAGACTGTAAAGGTACACGTCGTCTCGAGAGATGATCTCCCCGATGGTAAAAATGTGCCCTGCTATCTTCAGAGACACAATGCTAGAAAGAAACCAATATGCCTTTGCTATTTATAGCCTCAACAAAAATCTTCCAACGGCCAAAATTTACCCACGCAGCGACGCGAATCACGGGATGTCTCAATTTCCCGATATAGAACTGCTACGTGTTGGCCATGCCGGTCTTCACGAGCGGCTATGCGGCCCACGGAAGGTTGAACGATGCCTTCACTCCTACCAATGCAGACCACGGAAGGTTGAACGACACCCTACGAAGGCGCAAGGGGGTCTAGAAAGCCCTCCTCATGAGGCTGTGGAGTAGTTTCCTGCTCGGTCCATCCTCAGCGGGTAACTTCCTGCCCAACTACGCCGTGGATCGAAAGCCCTCCTCACGAGGCCACCGAGTAGCTTCCTGCTCGGTCCATCCTCAACAGGTAGGTTCCTGCCCAACTTACGCTGTGGATCAAAAGCCTTCCTCGAGAGGCGGCCAAGTAGCTTCCTGCTCGGTCCATCCTCAGCGGGTAGCTTCCTGCCCAACTACGATGTGGATCGAAAGCCCTCCTCACGAGGCCACCGAGTAGCTTCCTGCTCGGTCCATCCTCAGCGAGTAGCTTCCTTCCCAGCAATACTGTGGATCAAAATCCCTCCTCACGAGGCCACCGAGCAGCTTCTTGCTCGGTCCATCCGCAGCGGGCAGCTTCCTATCCAACTTACGCTGTGGATCTAAATCCCTCCTCACGAGGCCACCGAGCAGTTTCTTGCTCGGTCCATCCCCAGCGGGTAGCTTCCTGTCCAACTTATGCTGTGGATCGAAAGCCCTCCTCACGATGCGGCCGAGCAGCTTCCTGCTCGGTCCGTCCGCAGTATAACAACCTTAAACTTTCTATACAGAATTTTTTCAAAATACAGAAAGGAAAACCTAAGCTTGAGCACAGGTTATAAATTAAATTTGCTTTTGAACAGCAAAAGACACTTGTAGCTCATTGGTAAAGACTTGCACTGCTGTGACATATCCCCTGTGTTCGAATCCCCATAGCCACATATATTTTTATTGTATTTTCTTTTAAAATTTTAGAAGCCCAACAGTTTGCACGTGCACTACACGTAAAATGAAAAGTCACAGATTAAACAAACACGTGCATTGAGTTATACCAAACGACACCAACACGTGGCTAAAATCCCACCATCCCTCACCGGATCTCAACCGGCGAGATGAGCTTTGAGACCGGCACCGTCGGGCCCCCCGTAGGGGATGCTCCCCAATTTTTTCCCCTAGCACCTCTTCGCCTGCCCCACTAACCCCATATTATTTGTTTACTCTGAAAACATCCAAAGAGTGATAATTCTTCCCTTTATTTCATTTTTAATGCACATTTTAATTCCATTCTTCATTACCCTAAACCCTAATTTTCCCTATAAATACCACACCACATTTCACTTCTCCTCACTCAGAATTTCATTACAAAAACTTTCTAAAATTTCCAAGTCCTAAGTTGTGTAAGTGGAGTTAGCAAAGGGCGAAGTTCCGGCGAAATTTCAAGAAGATTGCGGCGACGAAACGACGCCCCGACGGTTCCAAAAGCTTCTTCCTTCTCCCCTCTTCCTTTATAGACAGTAAGTCCCCATGCCCCTCCTCCATCTCTATTCTAAAACTTCTCTTTTTTCAAAACTCGTCGGAAGCGGAGTTATTTCGACTTCCGATTCTTTTTTCTTTAAAAACTCCATTTTTCTTAAAATAATAAAATACCATATTCTCTCATAATGTTTAACAAATATAAATAAACACATTAGAACAAGTTTCATCTCAAAATAGTTCATCTTGCAATTTCTAATTCACTTTTGCAGTAAAATACCATCATGTTACATACAACTTATAATTATTCAATTTAACCGTATTACCTTTAGATAACTCACGAGGTAATGACCTACCTCATTATAACATACATTTTTGACATAGCACGATGAATTTTGGGACTCTATTTTATGGGAAAATACGAGATTACGAATAAATACCTTGAACATTCAAAACCGTTTCTTTAAAAAGTGTGTTATTTAAATTCCTTACAAATACACCTCTACAACCAATTTTGAGGAACCCCGATCGGGATGGTGAAGCTTATCACACATTCTCAGGCCTAGTAGAGCGAGATGCATACCTCCGCAAGGAGCATTCGATCTCGATGGAATTTTGATGCAATTTTTAAGAAAATGAGATTTCTACAGAATAAATAAACTTTATTTTTATTATATATATATATATATATATATATATATATATATATATATATATATATATAAAACTATTATCAAAACATCTATTTTAAATATGTTATATAAATATTCCATATTTTCTAAAATAAAAGAATCACAAGTTCATGAAATTGCCATTACAATTCAATACCACTCCAATATTTCAATAAAAAACCATATACAATGAAAACTAGGTTCTACTCACTAGAAAGTTTTACTTTTATAAAAAATACATCTATGAAAACCCTAAAGACGATAATTAAATACTTGAGGTGTATTTTGAAATTATATTAAAACTATTTTATATAAAAAAAAACCCCTCAAGTTATATTAAATTACAATAAGGACCGTAGTAAATATAGGTTTAAGCGGGACCAGTTCTCTTAAGCCTCAGGGAGCCGGAGAATATGGGTGCTTGCCTATCTAAGGTAGACAATCTAACAACGGTGTTATCAATACGGTAATTGTCTTGGAAAAAGACACAAATCCCGCCGTCCATGTGCAGTAGTTACCGATAACTCCAAAACAATCAGGACTTCAATTCTATTTAAAAGTCTGACTCAGTTCAAGTCATGGTCAAATCTGATTATAATCTGACTTGAATCCTATTCAAGTATAACTGCAATACAACATGAATCCATGAATGCCAAAATACAATCTATATCAACATGAATATGACCGAACCGAACCATGGATATACTCTGATTACATGACTATCCATTTATATCCATTCCACTTACTGATATCATGGTTTCGACAAGTTTTCCATTTACTACAGGACAATACAATACAATCAGTACAATCAGTACAATCAATACAATAAACATTACGGAGTTTATAAAGGGGTAGACTGGCACAGAACATGTTAAAGGTGGCACGAGGTGGTCACTAAAAGACGTTATTACATCCATGCTGTTGTTCCGTGGTATTTTCGACGGAGCCTTGTACTATGGGTTACCAAAGTCCACGGTGTAAGTTGGACTCCTCTCGTATACACTGGCATATTCTATACCAAGCTACAACAACTACGTTAGTATAAAAAATATAACATTATCTACTTCACATGTTATATTCTCTGTTTACTCTTCTCCTTCTTTCTTTGGGACTTACTGAGCAATTGTTTGCTGACGGCATTCCTATTTCTCTTCTTCTTCGTAATGTTGTCAGGAGGATCCGACTCTGAGGAGTTCGAGACCAACCAGGAGCACTTGGAGCAGACCACTGAGTAGCACGACCTTTAGACTTTACTTGTACATACTTTTCATTTCAGTTATACCATTGTTTAGGCATTGCATTCCAGACTTGTATTTACTTTCCAGTATTGTATTGTATTGTAAAGAAATGTTTAATAAATAAAGTTGTTGTTCATTATATTCATTTCTCTTATGTACATTTTACTTTATATTGCTTAGATACGCTTAGCGTGTTTACGTCTGAGTAAATACGTAGCAGGCCTCGCCGCGTCCCTTTGCCCGTTCACCGAGAAGCGGGGCGTAACACGCAGCGGGTAGCTTCCTGCCCAACAACGCTGTGGATTAAAGCCCTCACCACGAGGCAGCTGGGTAGAAAGGAAGATACTGAACTTCCTACGCTTTGCCATCGACGCGCGACGGCCATAGTCACATAATTCGCGAATTATTCGGTGAATTCGCGAATAATTCGCAAATTTTTGACCAGCCGATTAAATCTCTGATTTAATTGCCGTTGCCGAACGGGCCGAGTAATTCGTGAATAATTCATGAGTAATTCGTGAATAATTCATGAATAATTCGCGAATTATTCGTGAATAATTCACGAATTATTCCCGAATTATTTGAAAAAATAGCGAATAATTCAAAAAACAGCGAATAATTCACAAAATCAAAACCTAGCGTCTCATATATTAATTTCTTGCTCTAAATTCTTCCCGAACATTTTCCGAACATTTTCCGAATCTTTCCCGAATACCTGCCGATTTGTCCGAATAGTTCTCCGAATCCGAATTTTCGACATTGTCGAATTATACCCAAAATCCGAATTATCCTAACCATTTGTATGATACAATATTTTAAGAATATCTCAAAATAATAACAAATGCTACTAACACTAAACTTGAGATGTTGTGCGGATATTAGCTCAGATCTGGAGATCGGGAGATCCGAGATGTCAGAATAAAATCTGTCGATAAATTGAAGTAAATCATAAATGGCAGAAACTCAGAGTAAGATTTCCAAAATCCAGACATCGAAGGGATCTCCACATGTCAACACCAGAGAGCACAAAAATTTCCAGAATCTGATCTCACTATTCCGCCGCGGTTGGGCAGCCAAATGCACGATTTGCGGCGGATCCAGAGCCGTTGGATGAGAAATTTTAGGGATTGGATCGTATCAGTGTATATTCACTCAGGACACCTAGGATTTCTGGGTTAGTGACTATAAATAGGACCGAGAGGTTCATATTCAAGTTCATTAACCGAAGAGATCAAGAGGTCCAAGACGATCCACGCATCCGAGTTGATCATCAGTTGTTCATCTACTTCCAACAAGATAGAGATCGAGAGCAAAAACTAGGGTTTTTGTACTCTACTTTAAAAGGATTTGTATATGATATATTGATTAATAAAGGTAGAGTTTTTAATAGTCTTTCTGCAATTAATTTCTGCACTTAATTTCTGCATCTTACATTATGATCTCATTCTTCATCTTTTCTTCTTCAACCATGCGTGAGTAATTCCTAGCTTGCTAGGGTTCGTAGGCTAAGGTAGATCAATGGATGATAAAATCATTTAACTCTTTTTATACATTTTTGCTGGGCCTGTATCCTTTTTTTAGGTTCATAAAGTTTATAAACTTTAGCAAAATAAATGTTAACATCTTTATCGGGCGCGCTACCAATTTATTGATAGTCTCGACCACAATTTGAGATTAGATTAACACTTGTTTTTAGGGGCTAGACATGAATAGAGATCAATGCAAGGATAAGGGTTAGGAGTGGGGAAACCCTAGTTTCTTCCAAAAGAACCCTAATCTACATTCATCACTATCGATCTAGTTTTAAACTATTAAAAGATAAAATGAGTCATTTATAATTAGTCATCCATTACTACTAAGTCATATGAACCCTACAAGGCTCTTCTTTATAAAATCTACATCCACATCAAATTAGATCTACAATCAATCAACCCATCTTTCAATCGACTCGTCTAAAGCAAGAAAAGGTTCATGTTTCCCTGCGGATCACCCGTACTCATCACGGCTAGCTACTAGCGACACCATCCTGATTGCGGTTACTTTATTTACACGAAAACGCTCTTTTAAAGCAGATCAATCAAATGACGCCATTGCCGGGGAAACGACTGCAAATTTTTTTTCTTGTTTTTCGGGTTAATTTCTTATAAAATCCGGCAACCATAAAAAAACCGCATCTTGCATATTTAACGATTATTGTGCGAGTTTTGTAAGGGAATATGGAGTAACAGGAGCAAGGAAACAGAGATTCAGAGACTTTCAACATAGCCCAGAGGAGCATAGGAGGGCCCTAAAAAAAAAATTAGCAAAAGAACCCTCAAGACGGCGGCGGAACCGCGGCGGAACCGCGGCGGAAGTGGTAGTTTTGCAGCGGAACCGCGACGACTTGGTGGAATTGCGGCGCCAAAATCCTCTGATATTTTTCTCAAATCTTTCTCTCCTTTAAGCTCCAATAATCTGATCTTTTCTACAAGATTCTTTGCAAATATCGCCGCAAAAAAAAATCTTTTTGCGTGATTAGATTTTGGTTTGTTTTGCATATTTAAAACAGATTTTAAGGGGCAATAAACCCAAATTCAGATTAGGTGGGGATTTCATCACCCTACCTAAGCCTCACAAATCATAAACGTACATACTATCACCTTACATTAATAAAAAAATATCTAGACCAAGCCTTAAGGACTGTCGCGCTCAATTAGGACAAAGGAAGGTCGTGGGTAATCTATTGCTTATCCGCATTTTTCTTTTAATGTCTAAGGCAAGTGTGACTAAGGAAAGTGGTTACTTAATTAGACCCGCTATTTTCGGTGATTCGTATAGCGGATACCTCCCACTTACCTGGCACTTACCTGGCCACAAGATTGATAAAGAGGTAGTCGAGGATTGATCCTGCAACTTGTCCTTTAGAAGTCTAGGAGCGGTCTAGTGATTTGACCTAGGAAACCCTAGTTCTAGGGATTGATTTTGTATTTTGTGATTTGTTGAGTCAAGCCTCAAGTCCGACTATTTTTCAAAGCAAAACAATTTCCAGAATCCAAAAAAGAGCTTAAATCATTACCATCACCTTCTTTTCTTTTCACTTTCTTCTAATGGGTAACCCAAACAGACGAACTCTTGCCGAGCTTTGCTATCTAGAATCAGATATATCTTGTTTTCATAACTGCTTCGGTACAAAATTCGATTCTACCATGTCTTTAAAAGATAGGATAGAGCAAGCAGAAAAGAACAGTTGGATACCTCACTCAAGGTCCTATCAACCACATCAAAATTCAACATCTTCTTATGTTGATAATCCGTTTAAGGCGAGTGAGTGAACTTCGAAACGCATGTCCATCGCTGAGCATATTACGAAGGCTGAAAGCCAAAGTTTCAATCCTTTCACTAATCCAAAACCGTTAGGATAACAAACACCATCATTTCCATATGAAAATATTGATACTCGTTTTAAGGCGAATATGACATCTTTTACACCCATGACCATTGCTGAACAAATTGCAATTGCCAGTCGCCAACTGTTCATACCAGAATATTACATTTTATACCGCCCATTCTTACGCTCGTTTGGTTATAGGCATGTGCTTTTAATCCATGTTTGCTACATATTTACAGGCCACAGTTTTCTAGTCCAAAATAACGCAATTGACACAAAATCTCCACTGTTACGCCAAAATACAGAACATCTGTTGACAGCAGATAAAAGCCGGGTTCCGGTCATCCATATCTGTCCAGTGCCGCGCACTGGTTCCTGAGACAAGACATATGACAGTGTTCATTCGTGTCTCGGACAAGCACAGAGCACGAGAGGGGCAGCACAAGAATCAATGGGTGCGCGGAGCTCGAGGGAGAAAGGTCAAATCAATCAAAAGTGTAGCTATATTTGTACTGTGCAGATCTGAAGCAATTGTGGAAGCAATTTGCAATTTGGTATATGTATAACAGCATAGGACAGAAGAACAGACAAAGCCACAAAATACAACATGTCAAATCATCTAAATGGCCGCGGTTCCGCGGCATAAGCGCGCTTAGGCCGCGGAACCGCGGCCGTATAGGCTCTTCAGATGATTATTTTTTAGGGGTAGGTTTGTCTTTTCCTATAGGGTCAGAATGTTGCCTTAGATTTCCAGCTCCCTGCCTATAAATACCCCAGTTCTGAGCCAAGCCAAGGAGTTCATTCTTAAGCCTCTTTTTTGTTAGTTTTTAGTCTTCTTCTTCTTCTTCAATCTTTCTTCCATGAAAATGTAGTGAGAGTATTGAGTGGATGTTAAATGAAGATGAGGGTTTTTGTATCATTCTTTTGCTTAGCTTCCCCCTTGAGCTCTCTACCTTAACTTGATCTTGCAACTTTTTAAGTGAGCTTGCAAGTTTAAGCTTTGGTCATTGATCTCAAGGGGTTGTATCATTTTGTTCTCTCTTTTGTGCTTCATTTCACATGAGTTCTTTACCCTTCTCTTGATCTTGCAACCTCTTGATTGAGCTTGCAAGTTTAAGGGTTGGCTATTGATCCCATGGCTTGTCTTGAGTTCTATGGTTCTTAGTGTTACTTTCTTGCTTATCTCTTTCTTGCATTTTTCATTCTTGTCTTTTATTACTTGCAATTTATTACCATGCACTTTAATTACTTGCTTGTAATCTTTTCTTTTCTTTGTTTATCTTTTTGTTCTCTCTTTTTGGTTCGTTTTGTGAATGGTTGTAATTATTGTTGTTAAGAATAAATACGATATTGTAAGTTAATGTTTCTTTACTCATTTCCTTTTCCCGTTATTTTCCATTGAACTCCGCCCAAACGATACGCAAGCGCTCCGTTAGGCACCCTACCCTACCAAGGTAACGGTGATTCCTAACCGCAACCGGTTGCGTTCGGTTTGGCCGGAGGCGAAAGCAAGAGACAAGAACGGAATGACAAGGGTAAATAAGCCGGATTCCATGAATACCGTGCTTAAATCCCCTAATCCACGTTGTTTCCAATTGCTCTAGCTTCAATTGGTCAAGACTCGGCTCAAAGGTTTTGAGTGCGGATTTCTTTGGCTTACACTTTCGTATCTTTTCTTAACAACTTTATACTTGCATATAAAACACTTAGGATAGAATTGAACAAACATATACGCATTCTTTATTGACTCGTCTAAAACTCGAACGGACATACAACCATCTCCCTGTAGATCGACCCGTGCTCAACCGGCTAGCTGCATAGCGACACCGTCCTGATCGCGGTAAACTTTAGAACTTTGAACATCTGATACGTCAAAAGCGTGCGATCAAATGGCGCCGTTGCCGGGGAGACGGTAGCATATTTTCTTTCTTGTTATTCGGGTTAATATTCTTTTTGTATATATTTATAAATAAAAAAAATCTTTTTGTTTTTTTGATAATTTTTGTGAGCAAGTCTGCAGATTTTTGCGGATTTGCAAACTGCGATTGTGGGGAGCAAAGTGTACGTTCAAGGCTAAGGTGATTGCAAAGTACAGTGCCAAAGATCCGGGTAGTTTGACCCGCGCAAGCAAACTTTTCAAGCTTACCGGATTTGATTCAACGGGGGTTTCCTAACCCAAAAACTTAACGGTACGTACTTTACTAACACCTTCTTCTCAAATCCGACGCATCCAATATACTATTCTTTGCAGGATTCTTTTCAAGTTCGCTAGCAAACGCTAAAAATTGACTAACCCGTATTTGTTGCAGTGCCGTGCTTAAACTAAAAGACGATTGTTTGATTCTTTATAGAATTTTTATTGAATTGCGTATTGCATACATTAATACGGACTTAAGGGCAAGCGAACCCCACAACATAAAGTAAAGGATTTCATCACCTTTTCCGTGGCCCACAAATCACGAACTTGAGCATAACGTTTACCCGCACAAACTTTAAAAGAAACTAGACTTTAAGCCTTAAGGACTTCGCGCTCACTAGGAGAAGTTAACTGTGTTTAGAATCTCGCTTAACGGTATATTATTTACGGGGTGTCTAGGAAAGTGTTAACGGCGAAACCGCTAAAAGAGAAAGGGTTATTTAATTAAGGAACTTCGCGAAAGCGTTGGAAAACCTCCTCTTATCTTTGCACTTACCTGGCCTCGTGATCAGTGTATCTTGAGCCCGTTTCTCGACACAGTTTTATTTCGACAATCAAGTTCTGGAGCAGGTCTAGTTGACCTAGGTGAACCCTAGAACGATTGGGTGTGTGGTATTTTTGTGTCGTGATTATTTTTGTCCAGATTCTTTTTGTGTGTATATTTCATTCTTTTGTTAAAAACTAAAAAAAAAATCCACATCCTTTTCCCCCTCCTTTTCTCTGCCTTTCTTTCTTTCTCTCTTCATATCATGGGTACCCCACCTCGCAAAACTCTTGCCGAACTTTGATACCCACAACCAGACATTACTTCTTACGGTTCTTGCTTTGGCCGAACATCGAACGATCCTTCCATGCCCAAAATCTCTTTGAAAGATCGGATAGACGCGTCTTGGACAAACACTTGCCCTCCGCAATCCACTTTGTATCAACCTTTTCAACCTCCCCTACCCTCTTATGTTGATACCCCTTTTGCAAGTCGTCCTTTGTTCGTCGCTGAACATATTGAACAATCCTGTAGCCGATCTTTCTCTCCTTTCACCGCTACAGATTCTCGGGATCAACAATTCCATTCACCTTCTTATCCAAATGTTGATCCTGCTCCTGTCCAGCCATTCAATTCCTACCATTCTTACCCGACTTTTGCACCTTCCCTAGACATTGCTTCTGAACCACCATTTGGGAGTTTTCAGTATCCAAACAACTTTGAATCTTTTACTGAAACCCCGTCACAACCCATGTCTAGTCTGGAACAGTCGTTGGAAGACTTTAGGGCAGCGTCATGCCAATAGATGATGGATTTGAATGCGTCCATGGCTACCCTCATACAACCTACTGACCCAGTAGCTAGTTTCCAACTAGCTCCTAATTTTCCAATGTATGATGAGGCGATTGGACAGATTGAGAATTTGAGTAGAGAGAGTGAGCTGTACCCCCTTCCAAATCAAACCTACCCGTTTCAAATTGAATCCCACAACCCCTGTGTTGAAAGTCTATCAAGTGTCCCAACTGAATTATCAATTGAAGATAGAATGTTTGATGAGTTGTGCGACTTTGCAGTGTTTGATTTACCCGATTATGAAGGGACCTTGCCAAGTGAAACCACACCCAATCCTTTTGATCTCTACACCTCCATCTTAGAACCAGAATCGATTGAAATCCATGCTTTTGATGAGGTGTCTGAGAAAATTGACTTTCACTTGATTGAGGATACTGACGCTGGGAATATTTTGGATGATGAACCCGCAGATTTGGCTGAGTTTTCCTCTCCAATTCATCATCCCGAGTCATTAAATGTTTTTCCCGAACCCCATACGCGTCTGGATTTTGAGGATAAATGCATGTATGAGATAAATTTTGAGGAGAATATTGAGGATAGTTTTGAGGATGAACCAGTTTTAATTGATGAGTCGGATTTTCCAATTCATCCTGTCCCTGTCATTGACTGTGTACACCCTTCTGAACCTTTAACCGATACCCCTCCTCGATCACTTCCCTCCATCCTTTCCATCGTTCCGACATTGCAAGAAACCGTATCACTTTCATTTCATATGTCTGGTTTACCGAGTTCGGCGTACCCATGGTTTCTCACGAATCTTGAGGGATTTGACCCCATTTCTTGACGGGTTAATATATTAGCACAATCGCTTTTCATACATTGGTCATCACAAATTGTGCTAATTTATTCGCTCCATTTCCACCCTCAACTTCGTATTCCACTTCTTTCTATCTTCCTCCATTCTTCTTCTCATATACCGAGACCGTATCCCGCTTCTATCTCCATACGGTCTCGCGTATTCTCCATTTCTTTCCTCTTCACCTTCTTTCACCAACCCGCATCTTACAGAGATAGAATTTTTGAATGGTTGGTGTTAACTTTTGGCCTGTGTAAGACCTTGTATAGATTGATACTATTCTCTTCCCCCTAATCCTGAACTTCAACGCTTAACAGTGGAAACACTGTTTTACTTAAGTTTGGGGGGAACCTTTTTGTATATATTTTTTGTTTTCCTTTTTTGTTTTGTATATAATTTGTTTCTAGGGAGCGCCGACAATTTTGACCCTCTTGGTGTAGCTTGATAGTGAGGGCACTGTCAAGTTTAAGTTTGGGGGTACGCTCGGTACGCATTTCTAACCTTCGCATTCATATGTATATTTTGCATCTGCATACTAAAATCCATAAAATCCATAAAAATCAGAAAATTTTCTAAAAACATAAAAACTTTTCTGTCAAGTTAGCTAGTGGGAGAACTCTGATTCAACATTTCGACGGTTTTGTTTGATAAGATAAGAATAACTAAATCTTATTTTTAGATTTTGAAAACCTGAAAGATAACTCTCCTTTGAAGTTAACTATAGCTGATATACGTCTTACATCACACTACACGCGTCGTGAGTTTTGGAAATTAGATGACAAGTCTTTTATGTCTAAAAATTTTTAAATAGATAAATGATTTTCTGAGAATCAAATAGGTTTGTTCTGAAATAAGTATTATCAAGAATAGTTTATGAAGTGAAGCGAAAATGAAGGAATGTTATTGATGCCTTAATTGGAACTAATTCTGGAAAACAACCTATCTGGAACTTGATTGAAATGATTACACACCGAACCCACTAAACACGTCTTTTATCCAAAAAAATAACTGAACTGCCGGTTATATCTCCGTTTGCATTGAATCATCATGATTTTCACGCTAAATTGTCTTTTGTTTTTGGGCCTAGGTAACTTGAGTAATTAAGTCCGCTGGGGTGTCTCTACACCTAATGCTCTAAAGCCAACTGGTTTGGGTGCATTGGCCCAAAGCTCGTTAAGAAGCATAGAAAGTCCAGTTTAAAACAAAGTCAAGAAAGTGTTCTCTCCGAGTTAAAATTCCTAACGGTTCTTTGTGTGAAAATAATCTTGACAAAAGACAGGTTTTATAAAAAATATTTCTAGCGGAGATATGAAGGTTTTATTCTATGATAAAGAATATTGCACGTTCATAGAGGTGTGTACGAAATGAAAACAAGAAAAAGGTGGAGTGAAAAATAAGACCTAATTTCCTGTTAGGGAAGATAGAAATTCTGAAGTTGAAACTTTACTGGAAAACGAAACTTGAAAAATGCTTAACTCTTTATAAAACTTATATGATCTTTTTAAAATTTTTATCTGGGCTTTATTGTGTGACACTTTAATCGATCCTTCTGGAACTTAATGACACTATTTGCAGTGCACGTAAAGACATGTAA
Organism: Agapanthus africanus; assembly: GCA_030015575.1. Classification (NCBI taxonomy): domain Eukaryota; kingdom Viridiplantae; phylum Streptophyta; class Magnoliopsida; order Asparagales; family Amaryllidaceae; genus Agapanthus; species Agapanthus africanus. Next base: position 114,869,313 of record JASDDO010000028.1, read on the forward strand.
AATCTTTAGTTAAATAAGAAGCGAGGTGTGAAAAATAAGGGTTCGATAGTCTAGACTTAGGATCATAGAATTGTTATTTTCTGAAACAAAACTTTAGGGTTTGAATCATAGTTATTTCGCAAAACTAGCTTGATCGGATTTTGTGGGTGTAATCCGCTGAAAACCCTCAGGAGACAACCCTCCTCCTACTAGGGACACCTAGAGGTTTGACGGCTTGTTGCACGAGCTCAGTGCAATCGCGTTCCCTGCGAAAGTGCGGTTAGGACTTTTTTGTGAATAATTGGTTTTTCTCGGGACGAGCAAAAGTTAAGTTTGGGGGTATTTGTTCATACCAGAATATTGCATTTTATACCACCCATTCTTACGCTCGTTTGGTTATAGGCAGGTGCTTTTAATCCATGTTTGCTACATATTTACAGGCCACAGTTTTCTAGTCCAAAATAACGCAATTGACACAAAATCTCCACTGTTACGCCAAAATACAGAACATCTGTTGACAGCAGATAAAAGCCGGGTTCCGGTCATCCGTATCCGTCCAGTGCCGCACACTGGTTCCTGAGACAAGACATATGACAATGGTCATTCGTGTCTCGGACAAGCACAGAGCACGAGAGGGGGAGCACAAGAATCAATGGGTGCGCGGAGCTCGAGGGAGAAAGGTCAAATCAATCAAAAGTGTAGCTATGTTTGGACTGTGCAGATCTGAAGCAATTGTGGAAGCAATTTGCAATTTGGTATATGTATAACAGCATAGGACAGAAGAACAGACAAAGCCACAAAATACGACATGTCAAATCATCTAAATGGCCGCGGTTCCGCGGCATAAGCGCGCTTAGTCCGCGGAACCGCGGCCGTATAGGCTCTTCAGATGATTATTTTTCAGGGGTAGGTTTGTCTTTTCCTGTAGGGTCAGAATGTTGCCCTAGATTTCCAGCTCCCTGCCTATAAATACCCCAGTTCTGAGCCAAGCCAAGGAGTTCATTCTTAAGCCTCTTTTTTGTTAGTTTTTAGTCTTCTTCTTCTTCTTCTTCTTCATTCTTTGTTCCATGAAAATGTAGTGAGAGTATTGAGTGGATGTTAAATGAAGATGAGAGTTTTTGTATCATTCTTTTGCTTAGCTTCCCCCTTGAGCTCTCTACCTTAACTTGATCTTGCAACCTCTTAAGTGAGCTTGCAAGTTTAAGCTTTGGTCATTGATCTCAAGGGGTTGTATCATTTTGTTCTCTCTTTTGTGCTTCATTTCACATGAGTTCTTTACCCTTCTCTTGATCTTGCAATCTCTTGATTGAGTTTGCAAGTTTAAGGGTTGGCTATTGATCCCATGGCTTGTCTTGAGTTCTATGGTTCTTAGTGTTACTTTCTTGCTTATCTCTTTCTTGCATTTTTCATTCTTGTCTTTTATTACTTGCAATTTATTACCATGCACTTTAATTACTTGCTTGTAATCTTTTCTTTTCTTTGTTTATCTTTTTGTTCTCTCTTTTTGGTTCGTTTTGTGAATGGTTGTAATTATTGTTGTTAAGAATAAATATGATATTATAAGTTAATGTTTCTTTGCTCATTTCCTTTTCCCGTTATTTTCCATTGAACTCCGCCCAAACGATACGCAAGCGCTCCGTTAGGCACCCTACCCTACCAAGGTAACGGTGATTCCTAACCGCAACCGGTTGCGTTCGGTTTGGCCGGAGGCGAAAGCAAGAGACAAGAACGGAAGGACAAGGGTAAATAAGCCGGATTCCACGAATACCGTGCTTAAATCCCCTAATCCATGTTGTTGCCAATTGCTCTAGCTTCAATTGGTCAAGACTCGGCTCAAAGGTTTTGAGTGCGGATTTCTTTAGCTTACAATTTCGTATCTTTTTCTTAACAACTTTATACTTGCATATAAAACACTTAGGATAGAATTGAACAAACATATACGCATTCTTTATTGATTCGTCTAAAACTCGAACGGACATACAACCATCTCCCTGTGGATCGACCCGTGCTCAACCGGCTAGCTGCATAGCGACACCGTCCTGATCGCGGTAAACTTTAGAACTTTGAACATCTGACACGCCAAAAGCGTGCGATCACCAACTAACCAACCAATCTCAATATTCTTCATATCACAATGTTGATCCTAATCCTTGTTATGAAACTTGGGTTCATCCTTCTAATTCTTATCCACAGTACCAAACTTTCACACGCTCTCATGTTGACACTTCTCTTGAGGCTAATGGGACAAGTCATAAACGCATGTCGATTGCGGAACAAATTAAACTTGCCCGTAACCAACAATTAAAGACATCTCTTCTTAACATTTCTCTTCAGGGTAATGCGGCAAATCATAAACGCATGTCAATTGCGGAACGCATTGAACTTGCCCGTAGCCAACTGATTGATCTCAAAAACTATCTATTAACCGCAATCAAGAACGGCGTCGCTTTGCAGCTAGCCGGTGAGTACAGGTCGGTCCACAGGGATGTTGTGAATTTCCTAATCGCTCAAGCGAGTTAATTCCGAAGGGTGTTCGGATTAATTATTAAATCTAAAAATTGAATTAATCTATATCTAAATGTTGCTAGGGTTAGGTCTAGGTTAAGTTTGGAAAGTCAATAAATCTCACCGCTTTCTATACCCATATGAAGATCTAATTAGGTGTTATGGTAAATATTAATAAAAGGGATTAGGATGATTGGGAAGATTGTTCTTCCTCTAGATCCTTGTCCTTCCTTTCTTAATCTTTACCCTAACCTCCATGGAAAACCATAAAATCCGGGCCTTTAGACTACGGTATCACCGCTACCTCGTGGGTAGAGTGCCGTAGGGAGCGGAATAAGAAGGTATGCATGGAGTCCTATGAAAATATATGACGGGCAAGAAAGGGGATGAGAGATCTTCGTCTCTCAAACCTTCCCCAGATCTAACCCTAACAAGCGAGGAGACTACTCACTCATTAGGGAATTGAAGAACATTTATCTAGGGCAGAGAATGAAAATTACCTAGGGCAAAGAATTGAAATCTAAACTAGAGCAAGAAATTAAATCTACTTACAGATGCATCCCTCCAATCATCCATGCAGGGTTGTCAGATCTGAATTTCTGAATGGAGAAGAAACACCGATGCTCTCCAAAAGATTTCTAAATTTTATTCATTAAAGGGAGGCATAAAGAAAATACAATGTTTTGGGTTCCTATTTATAGAGAATAGAAAACCCTAGGTTACATCTTGAACCGCATGTCTAAAATTACAAATATATCCCCAGGAAATCTTTCAATAGCCGACTCAACATTATGGTAAAATTTTATTTGAATGAGGGCTTTATAAGGCCGCGGAACCGCGGCATTGGTGCGCTTGGGCCGCGGTTCCGTGGCCCAATGGTGAGATCATTTGATGAATTTTCCTGGGCTTCTTTAGGTTCTTCTGGGCTTTTCATTTCTTCAGTTAGTTTTCTATTTGGGCTTCTACAGTGATTCCAGATCTTCAGTGAACACTTTGCAATGGATCTTTTAACCGTTTGCCTTGACAATTTGGATCTTGCGTTGCCTTGTTGATTGTGAACTATTTTTCTTCTAGGCTTTACTAAGATCTTCCTATTTGTTGGTCAAAAATCCTTCTTTTGTGTCGTCTTTTGTGTTTTTCACTGTTTTTGCTCCCAGAACCTGTAACCTGTAACATGTAGCAGACATGGGTCAAAAGCACCTGTTTTTATTCTTAAATGCATAAGAATGGGGAATACAAAATGCAATATTATGTTATGAACAAATACCCCCAAACTTATCTTTTGCTCGTCCTCGAGCAAACTTATTATTTTATTCTCAATAAAAATCTAACCCAGCCGCACTTTCGCAGGGAAACGCGATTGCACTGAGCACGTGCAACAAGCCGTTAAACCTCTAGGTGTCCCTAGTAGGAGGAGTGTTTTCTCCTTAGGGTTTTCAGCGGATTACACCCACAAAATCCTATCAATTCGGCCCATTAACTTTTGTTATCCAATTAGGTTTTCTAACAAGGAATTCTATTGTCTTGGACTCGTAAATTATCCACCCGTATTCTTCACACTTCCTCATTATTTAACTTAAGATTATATATGTTCTATAGACTTACTTAGCTTTCGGCATTTCTTAAGTTTTCCTTTTGGGGCTCCATCTCCACTTAGGAATTTCTATCAACTCTACTAAAGATACGAGTTCTATTCTTCATTCCTCTCTCTCATCTAAACTCCAATCACATACCCCTACGTGTGTGTATAGATCACCCCTACACTTGGAAATTCAAATCAAGCAATTATGCCCTTGTCCGTTGTCCAAAGTACTTATTAGTTGGTGAATTTTAAATGAATTTTTGATTACACATCCTTCATGCGACCGTTAATACTTCTTGAGATACCAACTACCGATTACAAAATGTGTTTGCACATTTAAGAGTAATTCCTAGTCTTGCAACACCCAAGGCTTTTAGCAGTGACTCCCAAATCAGTTGGTCTAAGGCACTAGGTGATGAAGCACCCTCGCTAAATATTTTTCTATTTTTACAGCCTTAAGTAATCACAAAAACCAGTGTCCATTTTTTTATTCTTTATTCATATTTTTTTCTTTTATTTTCTTCGTACTAAGGACTTTAGACAAGAGTATTTCAAGGTCTCTTCTACTATTCCAAGTTTCAAGGTGCGTGATTGTGCAAATTGTAGGGTATACATTTTCAGAATCTAGACTTAAGTTAGGAACTATTTTTCAAACTTATACTCTAATAAAATCTTCAATATCTTTCCTTCGTTTCGACTTAGCCCAAGAAGTGAACCCAAAATTTGCCTATTTCTAAATAAACTACAAGGCATATACTTTCTACCGTTAAACTTTAAAGAAGGTTATCTTTAGGGTTTTTAATTCACTAAGTCTAAGATCTAGTTGTTCATAGCCAGTTAACCTATTTGTCAAACTTAAGTCAATTAGCCAAAATTGAATACAATAATTTTTATAATTTTTGAAATTTTTCAAATTTTTATGGGTTTTCAAATAAATATGCAAATGCAAAAATATATACAAATGAATGCGAAGGAAGAAGACGTACCGAGCATACCCCCAAACTTGAACTTGACAGTGTCCTCACTGTCATACTAAATCAAGAGGGTTAAAATGTCGGCACTACCCTGTTTATTTATTTACAAATTTTTTATTTTTTTATTTGTTTTGAATTTTTTTATATATTTTTTATAGAAAAAGAAAACAAAAAGATATATACATATATACAAAGTTTCCCCCCAAACTTAAGCTTGGCCTTACACAAGCCAAAAGTTAGCACCAACCATTCAAAAATCTTATCATGGTAAAGGTATAGTCGATGCAAGAATGAGATGGAAAGAAAAGAGATGAAAAGCACGCGAGACCGTGTGGAAAGAAGAATGGTAGAATATGGTCTCGGTGGGAGAGAAGAAAGACGGAAAGAAGAAAGAAGTGGAGTGCGATCTTGAGGGTGTAAATTGAGTGAATAAATTAGCGCAATTTGTGATGACCGATGTGTTAAAAGCGATTGCGCTAACCTATCAACTCGTCGTGCAATGGAGTCAAATCCCTCAAGATTCGCAAGAAAACATGGGTACGCCGAACTTGGTATAGTAGATGAAAGCGTAACGGTCACTTGTTCGGTCGGAACAATGGGAAAGACGAAAGGAAGTGAACTAGGGATATTATCATTCTCACCGTAGTAAACTGTCTCGAACTTGAAAGATTCCATTAATGGTTCGAAACTACTGTAAGCAACCGAGTCTGATGGCTCATCTGAAAATGTAAAGGACTCAAACTCGGGTGGTGAGTCATCAGCATTGTCCGAAAAAGTGAAACACTCGTAGGTGTTATCGTCTGTGAGAATTGTGTCAGATTCAAAGGAAAAGGTTTCAAGCTCACAGTCTTCAAGCGGGGTCGGAATGATGGGAAGGAGGGAGGGTGATATAACAGCTAAAGGTTCAGGAGGATGAATTGGAAAATCAGACACATCAAATAAAAATGGTTCAACCTCGATATGGTCCTCAAAACTTTCCTCAATACTATCCTTATAATTCTCCTCAAGATTCAACTCATCCATGCCATTATCATCAAATTCGAGACGCATATGAAGTTCGGGAGAAACATTTAATAACTCAGGATGATGATTTGAACATAAAATCTCAATTAAATCGACAGGTTCATCATCCGAAATATTCCCGGCGTCTATATCCTCAATTAAGTGAAAATCAATTTCTTTAGACACCTCTTCAAAAGCATGGATATTTATCGATTTAGGTTCTAGAGTGGAGGTGTAAAGGTCAAACGGATTAGGTGCGGTTTCACTCGAGAGGGGTTCTTCACAATTTGGCAAATCAAGCACTACAAAATCACACAACTCATTTTTATTTTCAACAGGTGAACTATTTAGAGCAATCGATGGAAAACAGGAGTTGTGGGATTCAACTGGGTAAGGGTAGGTTTGATTTGGAAATCCTCTCACTTTCTCACTCTGTCCAACCGCCTCCTTATACATTGAAATTTTTTGAGCTAGCGGGAAACTAGCTACCGGTTCACTAGGTTGCATAAGGGCGGCCACGGACACTTCCACATTCCTAGTCATTTTATTTGTTGCAGCAATATAAGCTTCCAACGACTCTTCCAAACTAGACTTAGGTGGTGAGGGGGTTTCGGTAAAAGATTCGAAATTGGTTGGATATGTGAAACTCCCTAATGACTGTGTAGAAACAGTGTCTAGTGAAGGTGGGAATGTCGGGTAGGACTGGTAGGAAGTGGGTGATTAGACAGGGGTAGGGTCAACATATAGATAAAAAGGTGAATAGTCGTGTGGATCCCTAAAACTAGATGAGTGGAGTCGGGTGAAAGATCGACTACGAGATTGAGCAATATGCTCAGCAATGGACATCGGCCTAGAAGTGACAGAAGGACTTGAAGAAGTGGTATCAACATATGTAGGTGGTAAAGGTTGACTTGGTTGACACAAACTGGGTTGAAAAGTCAAACTGTTTCTCCTAGACGCCTCTATTTGATCTTTCAAAGATTTTTTAGGCAAGGAGGGATCGTCTTTAAATTGACCGAACAAATTAACATATGACGCAAAATTAGGTTCGGGATACCAAAGTTCGGCTAATGATTTTTTATGTGGAGTACCCATGTTAGAAGAAGAAAGGTGATAAGAAGGAAGGTTGGGTGGTGCAAGGATTTATTTGGGGCTAAAAAATTTTGCAAGTTCTATAAAATATTTGTCCTTTTTATTTTCATTTTTCAATGATTTTTTCTTTCTCTTTATTTGGAAAAATTTTTTTTGCAAAAAGATTTTTAGAGAAAAGATATGCAACAGCAAAATATTTTATAGAAAAGATATGTAACAGCAAAATATTACTTGCAATCTATTTTATTTCAAGCGGGGCCCAAAAATCCTGCACAAAATTGTTATATGGAAGGCAATATATTTTATAGCTCACAGAATCTTGCAGGAATTTCCAGAAAATATATTTCAAAAATTGTAGAGGAGGAACAGAAGATCTTACAGAAAATTTTTCAGAAGAAGATGCCACTGTACCGCCGCCTTTCCGCGGTAAAAACGAGTTTGTGCCGCGTTTTCGCGGCGAGATTGTCGTCTCGAGTCCCCAAAATTTTTTATATGCTCTGATTCCACTAGAAGGCCGCGGTTCCGCGGCCTAAGGTGGGTTTTGGCCGCGGAATCGCGGCGGGATGGAGGATGTGGGTCTCCAAAAAATTTTCCCTGTTCTGTTGTTCAAAATCCCTTTTGTTCCGATATCTATTTTTCTGTTTCGCTTTCTGGAATTTTCCAGATCCGATTCTGTATATCCTGCAATAATTTAAACAACACAGTATCCCTTCCAAAAATAACAGATGAAATATTTTTTTATATTTTTTGGATTTTTTAGATTTTTATGATTTTTTTTTTAATTTTGATTAACCCGAAATTGCGAAAAGGAAAGTTCTACGCCATCCCCGGCAACGGCGCCATTTGATTGATCTCAAAAACTATCTATTAATCGCAATCAAGAACGGCGTCGCTTTGCAGCTAGCCGGTGAGTACGGGTCGGTCCACAGGAATGTTGTGAATTTCCTAATCGCTCAAGCGAGTTAATTCCGAAGGGTGTTCGGATTAATTATTAAATCTAAAAACTGAATTAATCTATATCTAAATGTTACTAGGGTTAGGTCTAGGTTAAGTTTGGAAAGTCAATAAATCTCACCTCTTTCTATACCCATATGAAGATCTAATTAGGTGTTATGGTAAATATTAATAAAAGGGATTAGGATGATTGGGAAGATTGTTCTTCCTCTAGATCCTTGTCCTTCCTTTCTTAATCTTTACCCTAACCTCCATGGAAAACCATAAAATCCGGGCCTTTAGACTACGGTATCACCGCTACCTCGTGGGTAGAGTGCCGTAGGGAGCGGAATAAGAAGGTATGCATGGAGTCCTATGAAAATATATGACGGGCAAGAAAGGGGATGAGAGATCTTCGTCTCTCAAACCTTCCCCAGATCTAACCCTAACAAGCGAGGAGACTACTCACTCATTAGGGAATTGAAGAACATTTATCTAGGGCAGAGAATGAAAATTACCTAGGGCAAAGAATTGAAATCTAAACTAGAGCAAGAAATTAAATCTACTTACAGATGCATCCCTCCAATCATCCATGCAGGGTTGTCAGATCTGAATTTCTGAATGGAGAAGAAACACCGATGCTCTCCAAAAGATTTCTAAATTTTATTCATTAAAGGGAGGCATAAAGAAAATACAATGTTTTGGGTTCCTATTTATAGAGAATAGAAAACCCTAGGTTACATCTTGAACCGCATGTCTAAAATTACAAATATATCCCCAGGAAATCTTTCCATAGCCGACTCAACATTATGGTAAAATTTTATTTGAATGAGGGCTTTATAAGGCCGCGGAACCGCGGCATTGGTGCGCTTGGGCCGCGGTTCCGTGGCCCAATGGTGAGATCATTTGATGAATTTTCCTGGGCTTCTTTAGGTTCTTCTGGGCTTTTCATTTCTTCAGTTAGTTTTCTATTTGGGCTTCTACAGTGATTCCAGATCTTCAGTGAACACTTTGCAATGGATCTTTTAACCGTTTGCCTTGACAATTTGGATCTTGCGTTGCCTTGTTGATTGTGAACTATTTTTCTTCTAGGCTTTACTAAGATCTTCCTATTTGTTGGTCAAAAATCCTTCTTTTGTGTCGTCTTTTGTGTTTTTCACTGTTTTTGCTCCCATAACCTGTAACCTGTATCATGTAGCAGACATGGGTCAAAAGCACCTGTTTTTATTCTTAAATGCATAAGAATGGGGAATACAAAATGCAATATTATGTTATGAACACCAACAATTAGGCACTTACCAACCATACTCAACTTCCTCACCTTATCTAGACAGTGCTTCTGAAAATCAATTAGGAAGTTCCACAGTTTAAATAGAATCCTTCATTGGAACTTCTTCACACCCTATGTCTAGTCTTGAAGTAGAGTTAGAATTGAGTAGTGAAAAAGATCAAGAAATCCATCAAAGTCAAACCAAAACCAATTCTTTTGAGCTCGACACCTTTTATCCTGCACCCCAACCGAATATATTCGATGTTCAACCGCTTCATAGTCTAAGTGATGAGGTGCCCGAGAATAATATGTTTGACTTTGCTAATAGTGAGTGTGAAAGAAAGCTTGACACCATTTCAAATCAAACCGATTCTTATTCGACTACACATGATATTTCAAACCTTCCAACTCCATCAAGTGAACTAAGTGATTTATCGATTGAGAATAGTATAATTGATAAATTCTTGAATACCTATTCATTTGATTTGACCGAAGGTGTTAGTGAGAGCGGTGATGAGAATATTGATGAAGATGAACCCATTGTGTTGGATGAATTGGATTCTCCTACCCATCATGTCCCTTCTAGTGAATACGAATATCTTCCTGTACAATTAACTGATCCTATTCTTACAGTTTCCACCAATCAGAGCAAAACTCTGTTCAAATTCCGAAATTTGAAATGAAGCAGCGCTTCATAAAAGCGCTAGCGCCAAGAGCGCGGCGCTCACGTGTAAAGCACGAGTGCACTAGCGCCAGTGCACCAGCGCTTTGTAGCAGCGCTCACGTGCAAAGCACGAGTGCGTTAGTGCCAAGAGCGTCAGCGCTCTGAAGCAGCGCTCACATGCAAGGCACAAGAGCGCTAAGCGCTAGAACTAAATGTTCTCCACCATTGGATCAAAGTCCAACGAACATGATTAAAAATCATCAAGAGACCAGAATAAAATTCTGTTAAGGAAACATTCCTCAGAATCTTTCCAAACAGGAAAGATTGTGCTCTGAAAATCAGAGCACCGTTGGATCAATGATCCAATGGTGATTAAAAATCACCAATATACAGAATAAATTCTGTATAGGAAACGATTTCCCAATCTTGTTAAAAACAAGAATATCGCCTTCCGTAAAACAGAAGCCCTAGGATCAAATATCCAACGGTGGGGAAATCCCCAAATCAATTAGAGAAAAGATCTCTCCAACTGATTCAACAAATCATCCTCTACTATATAAAGGACCCAAGACTTCAAGTCTCATAGAGAGGAACCCCCACAAGCTTTGAGAAATTTCAAAGAAAAGAGCAAGCTCTGAGAAGAAGAACTTTTCTTCAAGGTAAAAACTGAGAGATAAAAAAATCTCATCAGAAAAAGAACTTAGTTCTTATGCTAGATCATAGATTTTTAAGACAAATTGTTTTTCACAAAAGAGATCATAACATCTCATTATAAAAAAGGGGGGAGAATAATTCAATTCTCTTAGGATCACAGAACCATAAAGGCAAAGCCTTTTACCAAGCACATAAGAGATTGAAACATCTCTTATAAAAATAAGAACTTTGTTCTTAGATCCACGAGATAAAGTCTCTTATAAGAGAAAATTTAATTCTCAGAGCGCAAAACTGCCTAAAAAAGAGCCTTAGTGCTCTAGTTTAAAGAAGCGCCCCAGCGCTCCAAATCTAGCGCACAGTGCTGCAGAGCCTTAGCGCTCCAAATTTAAAGAAGCGCTCCGCGCTCATTATCTGGCGCACTGCGCCAAGCGCGCCACGTGCTCCTCACGTGTGTGCTATTTCACAGAAGCGCTCAGCGCTCCAAGTGTGGCGTACAGCGCCAAGCGCGCCACGTGCTCCTCATGTGTGCGCTACTTAACAGAAGCGCCCTGCGCTCATTGTCTGGCGCACAGCTCCAAGCACGCCACGTGCTCCTCACGTGTGCGCTACTTAAAATAAGCGCTTTGCGCTCATTAGCTAGCGCGCCACGTGCTCCTCACGTGTGCGCTGAGAGAACATAAATTGTTCTTTAAATGACAAAGCCCAGAGCTATAATGAGTGCTCAACATTCAATAAAAGATAAAAAGTTTGTCAAAACCCAAACTAATGCTCAACATTGCTAAATGTTCAACATTTTAAATGAATGGACCGAGCCCAAGCTGGTCACAGATCTCTAATTCAGATTAATTGAGCCTATATGCTTATAAATTTTTGATCTTAGACCCAAATTGGACTACAGATCTCCCAACCAATATTGGTTCAAGGGTACATCTCTTCACTTCTCTGATATTTGTCACTGTAATCCTTCAACGTCTTCAGAGAGGTGACGGGTCCCGACAACCAGACGATCCACGGACTGTGGGGTCCTTAAACTCATGGACTATGATGTCCTTAAACTTTACAGGCTATGATATCTCTAAACTGCCATAGACTGTGAGGTCCTTAAACTCACGGACTATGATGTCCTTCAACTTTACAGACTATGATGTCTCTAAACTACCATGGACTGTGGTGTCCTTAAACTCATAGACTATGATGTCTTTAAACGCTCTTTTGTTGGATTTAAATGATCCCTGTTAAGTTGATCTTAGTCTAAAAATTAGACTAACGTATCCTTAACAAATTGTTAAGTTGATCTTAGTCTAACATTAGACTAACGTATCCCTAACAAACATTTAAGTTGATCTTAGTCTCAAATGAGACCAACGTATCCTTAAACCCAAACCAAAACCCAAATCTAAGAAAATGCGGATTTGGACTAATCCACGCCCTACGGGCGAGCACATAAATTAGTCTCCGTATACAATCCATGGGCAACCAAAAATAAAACAAACACACATGACATGAAGTGACCATCTGGAGAAAGAGAAAATTGTTACCGCGATGCGTTAGCGTAATTAACTGCAGGAGCTTGCGCCTACAGGGAAGAGCATCCCCACAATCAAAAACCACTCAAACGAGGGGGAATCTGACGAAGTTTGCTACATTGGCCGCATCTGTCTAAACCTTCGATACATGGTGCCATAAATCAACTTGGCATCTTCGGAGAGGTGGACGGATAAAACCAAATAGTATCTGCCCCCAAATTCAGGAAAGACGGACCTACGTGGCTGTCTTCCCGGTTTTCGGTGGTGAACAGATTCTGGCATGCCCGGTAGGGCCTTTTCCTCTTTCCACTCCACACTTCGTGTGTCGTGTTTTTCCCGTGATCAGATAATCGTGGTGTGTATGTTTGTAGTTTCCATTAGGGGAGTGGATACTGAAGTCGGTGCTTCATCTCTATGAAGAATGGCGTTTGTTCCCACCTTAGCAACATAGGCTCTGTCATATCTGGTGGAGTCAAGTACGGGCCACTTGCAGGCTCAAATCTCTACAATCCGGCTCTTCAAGAAATCAACGGGTTTCTCTTTGGGTTGATGCTCCCACCTCCCATCCTAGGTGCCTCAACGCCGATGAAGGAAGCCCAGTGGAAGTCTGTCTTCTACAGGCTGGCTCCTCAAGCAGCAGCTTTGCTGACGGAATCAGTCCTCAAACAACTGGCGCCTACTGAAGACCAAGGTCGACGCAGGGGGCAGAATATTCAAGCTCTCAAAGGAAAAAGGGGGCAGGTTCAGTAAAATCCTGAAGCTAATCAAATCCCGGCCATAAGAAACGGTCGACGTCGATATCGACATCATACAAAATGAGCTGGGGGCAGTTCTCCGTATGGTCTTGTTTCAACCCCAGTGGTGAATGTTGTTGTTCCTACTGGGAACAACTTCAAACTGTTGCGAAGGGTCAGACAAAATTCTGCTACCGCAATATTAAAAAAATCTCCGCAGCCCATGGAGATCCCATGAGAGCATAAACGAGTTCGCTCCCTGAGACAACTTTCCTCATCTATATATAAGGTGTGGAAGAAGGTAAAAGGGAATCACCCCAAGACGGATCCTGATACAGCGGTTCCTCTCAAATCCAAAGCGGCTTTTCACAAAAAAGAGAGGCCTAATAAAGCTCAAGTGCCCGAAGCGAACTCCAAAGGCCAAGACTCCAAACACCCCAAGCCTGGGGGCATGGTAGTTCACATAGTCTATGTGTTGAATTCCAAAGACGGAGTTTGAGTTTATACTAGTCATCGACCTCAAACTCGGTCCGTGACAAAAGTTCAACTGCAACGTGAAAAGCTACAGGAGATGCTCGCTCAGGCGGCAGCAAATGCTAATCCATCACCTAAGGAAAATTGACATGGGAACGGCAAAGGACCCACGGCCGACGTTCGTCATGAGCTGTTGTCAGAAGAAAAGGTGGCTACGCTCAAGGACGTGCTCATGCAGTATAAAGATTGTTTCGCATAGAACTACTCCGAGATGCCGGGACTAAACCCAAAAATCACCGTGCACGCTGAGAAGAATGCGGCTCGAACTTGAAATGAGCATCAACGCCGAGGTCAAGAAGCTAATCGACTCCGGTTTCATCTAAGAGGTGCAATACCCTGACTGGATCGCCAACATTGTCCCAGTGATGAAGAAAAATAGGACAGTATGCATCTGCGTAGACTTTCGGGACCTCAACAAAGTATGTCCGAATGATGACTTCCCCGTACCGGTCACCGAGCTGATGATAGAAAACACGTCCACTCACGAAGTCTTCTCCTTCATGGTGTCACGACCCAAATGTGGCACGTGACCAGCACTTAAATCACGTGACATCTACAGACATCGACGCGATCCAAGTAAGCCGAAACCCGGAATCTAAACCCTTTTTGAAAACATTGGAGATGAGTTTTAAAATAGTCATCCGATGAAGTCAGTTTAAAAAAACCTTTAAGTTTAACTAAGTATGTTTGCAAAACATCTATGACATTTTGAAACTTGACATCACCTCCTTTGCATTTTTGTAAAACCCGATACAACATAATAATAAAATAGCATTCCAACGGGAGCTAGTTTCCACATCCAAACGACGGAGCAACCAACAATCTAAATCAGAAGTCGACTCCAAAGAGTGCGACACCACCATACATAAACTCTAATCCTCGCTTCTAAGTCCATAATATACCATTTCTAAATTGATAGAGTTTTTCACTATATACAAGAATATAAGAATAACCAAGTGCGAGTGCGATGCAATAGTAACTCACATACACATCAATCACCGAAAAGAAAGTGTGCCTAAAGCCGCTGATAATCCAAGCGGTAAAACCTGCAAGAAACTGTGGCACAACGGGGATGAGTTGCCAACTCAGTGAATAAAAGTACATATAAAGATAGAAATCGAAATGCACGACTATACCTAGGTCATATATATAGTACTATCATAATCTGTACCAATATATTATATGATATGCATATGTATTATAATGCAACACTATCTATCATGCAATCCCAAGTAATACATATCAATGCAGATGACCTATATCTAGGTATAAACCCAATGTAGCCGAATATATATATATATATATATATAAACCTCTTCTTTAAAATAGCCGTGGAATAGATATGTCACGGCATAAAGTGTGTGTGTGTGTGTGTGTGTGTGTGTGTATATAAACCTCTTCTTTAAAATAGCCGTGGAATAGATAGTCACGGCATAAAGCAGACGTGATAGTATGAAATATAATAGGTATCTTATTTAGGATATACGTCCTGCTATTTTAATAAATAGTTAAGGGGTTTACAGTTTAAAAGAGTTCAGTGTCATCTCAGATACGTCAAAATAATGAGGCTATAGCTCGAGTTTGAAATCCTGTTTATGTATATAAATGTCCGTACAAATATATACAGGTACTGTCCCCCGGATCAGTCCTGATCGGCTACAGTAACCACAATCTACTGTATATCTCATGATAACCACATATCAATATATATCTATGGATGTCTAGCATCGACACCCAAATACCAGAAATCCCTCGTGTCTATCACCGACACATAAATACAGATATCGTCGACACCAGCTCAACAGATGATCGCCACCCAATATCCTGGCTACTATCAGTATCCTCTGGATATCCGCCGTGCCCAATCGAACCCCGGTCAATATCCCCCGGATATCTGCCGTACTCATCTCTATCTCCGGTATCGAGTATTCTCGTTAGGCTCCCCGCCTATAATACGGCTATCCTGTCCCTCGGCCCCGAACCGGGTCCACCATGTATCCTACTGTATGGCTACTCCACTTAGTACGGATATTTCACAAATCCGGAACCGTATAGCTACCCCACCCTATCCGGAATCAAAATCAGAAAACACAAAACTCATGGTGGACGTTTAACTCATCATATCAAAAATATCAAGTAAGGAATAAGAATACTTGCATAGATTGTATTGATAATATATTATATATATACATTTATAGCAGTGTCCCATACCACCGATATATATCATCAGGAGTAAAATATCCAGAAAATCCATAAGAATCAATTACAGCATCCTGATTGATTGATTTAGCGTGCTTGCGCTTTCTAAAAGATATATCAAAAATATTTGTAACCGCAATCAAGAACGGCGTCGCATGAAGCTAGCCGGTGAGTACGGGTCGGTCCACAGGGATTTTGTGAATTTCCGATTCGTTCTTACGAGTTAATTCCGAAGGGTGTTCGGTTGATTATTAAATCTAAAAATTGAAGTTGTATGATACTAGGATTAGAAACTTGCTAGGATTAGGTTTAGGGAAAATTTGGTAAATAAAGATCTACATCTCTTTCCATTGCCTTTAATTAAATATATCATATTAGTGTTATGGTAAATCTTAACAAAGGGGATTAGGATGATTGGGAAGATTGATTCTCCCTCTAGATCCTTGTCCTTCCTTTCTTAATCTTTACCCTAACCTCCATGGAAAACCTTAGAATCCGGGCCTTTAGACTATGGAATCACCGTTACCTCGAGGGTAGAGTGCCGTAGGGAGCGGAATAAGAAGGCATGCATGGAGTTCTAATTTTCATAAAAGATTGGCAAAGAAAAGAGATGAGAGATCTTCGTCTCTCAAATCCTTCCCCATTCCTAACCCTAACAAGCGAGAAAACTACTTACTCATTAGGGAATTTAAAAACATCTATCTAGGGCAGAGAATAAAAATTACCTAGGGCAAGAATTGAAATCTAAACTAGAGCAAGGAATTAAATCTACTTACAGATGCATCTCTCCAATCATCAACACAGGGTTGTCAGATCTGAATTCATGAATTGAAAAGAAACACCGATGCTCTCCAAAAGAATTCTAAAATTTATTATTAAAAGGAGGCATAAGAAATTACAATGAGCAGAGTTCCTATTTATAGAGAATAGGAAACCCTAGGTTACAATTGATTTGCATGTCTACATTTACCAAAATATCCTTAGGAAGACCTAGTCAAAGTAGACTTCAAGCTTTGGTAAAATTTTATGTCTCATTAAAAGAAAGTATTGGGCCTTGGATCTTTGGGCTTCCTTATTATTTGGTTCTTTATTAAAATAGCTTCTATGTTTCTTCCAGATCTCCAGTGAATAATTGCGGTGGACTTTTAACCGTTCGCTTTGTAATCTTGGACCTTGCGTTGCCTTGTACTGATCTTTTGTGTAGGCTTGATTAAAGGCTTGATTAAGATCTTCTGTTTGTTGGTCAAAGTCCACTTTTGTATCATCTTTTCATCATTTTCACTGTTTTCTGTCTAAGAACCTGTAACCTGTAATATGTAGCAGACATGCGTCAAAAGCACCTGTTTATTTATAAAAAGAATAAGAATGGGGAATATAATAATGCAATATTATGGTGTGAACAAATACCCCCAAACTTATCTTTTGCTCGTCCTCGAGCAAACTTATTTTTATTCACTAAAATCCTAACCACACTTTCGCAGGGAAAAGCGATTGCACTGAGCTCGTGCAACAAGCCGTTAAACCTCTAGGTGTCCCTAGTAGGAGGAGTGTTGTCTCCTGAGGGTTTTCAGCGAATTACACCCACAAAATCCTATCAATTTGGCTTTTCGACTTTAATTCTCCAATTATGTTTTCTAACAAGGAATTCTATTATCTTTTGACTCGCAAATTATCCATCTACATTCTTCACGCTTCCTCATCATTTAACTTAAGATTGTATATATCTTGCAGATCTACATAGCTTTCGGCATTTCCTAAGTTTTCCTTCTAGGGTTCAATCTCCACTTAGGAATTTCTATCAACCCTACTAAAGATACAAGTTTTATTCTTCATTCCTTTCTCTCATCTAAACTCCAATCACATATCCCCACGTGTGTGTAAATATCACCCCTACACTTGGAAATTCAAATCAAGCAATCATACTCTTGTCCGTTGTCCAAAGTACTTATTAGTAGGTGAATTTTTAATTGAATTTTGCTTACACATCCTTCATGCGACTGTTAATACTTCTTGAGGTGCCAACAATCGATTACTAGATGTGTTAGCACTTTAAAGCGTACTTCCTAGTTTTGCAACACCCAAGGCTTTAGCAGTGACTCCCAAACCAGTTGGTCTAAGGCACTAGGTGATGAAGCACCCTCGCTAAATATTTTTCTATTTTTGCAGCCTTAAGTAATCACAAAAACCAGTGTCCATTTTTTTTTCTTTATTCACTCTTTTTTTCTTTTATTTTCTTCGTACTAAGGACTTTAGACAAGAGCATTTCAAGGTCTCTTCTACTATTCCAAGTTTCAAGGTGCGTGATTGTGCAATTTATAGGGTATACATTTTCAGAATCTAGACTTAAGCTAGGAATTATTTTTCAAACATGTACTCTAATAAAATATCAATACTTTTCCTTCGTTTTGACTTAGCCCAAGAAGTGAACCCAAAAATTTGCCTATTTCTAAATAAACTACAAGGCATATACTTTCTACCGTTAAACTTTAAGGACGGTTATTTTTAGGGTTTTTAATTTACTACGTCAAAGATCTAGTTGTTCCTAACTAGTTAACCTATTTGTCAAACTCAAGTCAATTGGCCAAAATTGAATACATTAATTTTTATAATTATTGAAATTTTTCAATTTTTTATGGGTTTTCAAATAAGTATGCAAATGCAAAAATATGTACAAATGAATGCGAAGGAAGAAGACGTACCGAGTATACCCCCAAACTTAAACTTGACAGTGTCCTCACTGTCATGCTACACCAAGAGGGTCAAAATACCGGTACTCCCCTGTTTATTTATTTATAATTTTTTTTATTTTTAATGTTTTGAATTTTTTTTTATTTTTTTATAGAAAAAGAAAACCAAAAATATATACATATATACAAAGATTCCCCCAAACTTAAGCTTGGCCTTGCACAAGCCAAAAGTTAGCACCAACCATTCAAAAACTTATCGTGGAAATGGTATAGTTGGTGCAAGAAAATGAGAAGCACGCGAGACCGTGTGGAAAGAAGAATGGTAGAATATGGTCTCGGTGGGGGAGAAGAATGGCGAAAAGAAGAAGGAAGTGGAGTACGATCTTGAGGGTGTAAATTGAGTGAATAAATTAACGCAATTTGTGATGACCGATGTGTTAAAAGCGATTGCGCTAACCTATCAACTCGTCGAGAAATGGGATCAAATCCCTCAAGATTCGCAAGAGAACATGGGTACGCCGAACTTGGTATCGGAGATGAAAGCGTAACGGTCATTTGTACGGTTGGGACAATAGGAGAGACGAAAGGGAGTGAATTAGGGATGGTCTCATTCTCACCGTAGTAAACTGTGTCGAACTGGAAAGATTCCATCAATGGTTCGAAACGACTGTAAGAAACCGAGTCTGATGGATTAACTAACTCATCTGAAAATGCAAAGGACTCAAACTCGGGCGGTGAGACTTCAACATCGTCCGAAAAAGTGAAACACTTGTAAGTGTCATCGGCTGTGAGAACTGTGTCAGATTCGAAGGAAAAGTTTTCAAGCTCACAGTCGTCAAGCGTGAAATGAGGCGTGGTCGGAACGATGGAAAAGAGGGAAGGTGATTTAGGTAAAGGTTCAAGAGGATGAATTGGAAAATCCGACACATCAAAGAAAAATGGTTCAACCTCAATATGATCCTCACTATTCTCCTCAATATTCAACTCATAATTCTCCTCAATATTCAACTCATCCATGCCATTATCATCAAAATCAAGACGCATATGAGATTCGGGAGAAACATTTAATAACTCGGGATGATGATTTGAACATAAAATTTCAATTAAATCGACAGGTTCATCATCCGAAATATTCCCGGCGTCTATATCCTCAATCAAGTGAAAATCAATTTTCTTAGACACCTCATCAAAAGCATGGATATTTATCGATTTAGGTTCTAGAGTGGAGGTGTAAAGATCGAAAGGATTAGGTGCGGTTTCACTCGAAAGGGGTTCCTCACAATTTGGCAAATCAAACACTACAGAATCACACAACTCGTCTTTATTTTGAACTTGTGAATCATTTAGGACATTCGATGGAAAACTGGAGTTGTGGGCTTCAATTGGGTAACGGTAGGTTTGATTTAGAAATCCTCTCTCATTCTCACTCAGTCCAACCGCCTCCTCATACATTGAAAAATTTGGAGCTAGTTGGAAACTAGCTACCGGTTCAGCAGGTTGCATAAGGGTGGCCACGGACGCTTCCATATTCCTGACCATTTTGTTTGTTGCTGTAATATACGCCTCCAACGCCTCTTCCAAACTAGACTTGGGTGGTAAGGGGGTTTCGGTAAAAAATTCGAAATTGTTTGGATATGTGAAACTCCCTAATGGCTGTGTAGAAACATTGTCTAGTGACGGTGGAAAAGTCGGGTAGGACTGGTAGGAAGTGGGTGATTGGACATGGGTAGGGTCAACATATGGATAAAAAGGTGAATAGTCGTGTGGATCCCTATAACTAGATGTGTGGAGAGAGGTGAAAGATCGGCTGAGAGATTGAGCAATATGCTCAGCAATGGACATCGGCTTAGGAGTGACAGAAGGACTTGAAAAAGTGGTATCAACATATGGAGGTGGTAAAGATTGACTTGGTTGACACAAAGTGGGTTGAAAAGTCGAATTGTTTCTCCTAGACGCCTCTATTTGATCTTTCAAAGATATTTTAGGCATGGAAGGATCGTCTTTAAATTGATCGAACAAATTGCCGAACGACGCAAAATTAGGTTCGGGATACCAAAGTTCGGCAAGTGATTTGTTATGTGGGGTACCCATGTTAGAAGAAAGGGAGAAAGAAAGAAAGTTTGTTGGTGCAAGGATTTCCGAGCGACAAAAGTTGCAAGTATTTTTTTTTTATTTAAAAATTCCTCTTATTATTCTTTTTTATTTGTTTTGCAAAAATTTTCGATAAAGGGCTAAGACACAAATGCAAATAACCAGAAATGCACAATCAGTCCGAGATCTAGGGTCACCTAGGTCAGTTAGACAGCTCCTAACTGTTCCAAAGGGCTAGAAATAGGACCTCAAACCGCCTCTTCACCGCCAATTGCGGCCAGGTAAGTGGGAAGGAACCACCACGACAGTGGGCCTAATTAAAAACCACTAGCCTAGACACCGCAAAATCAGTTAGGATAAACGGTCGATGCCTATACTAGTCCTTTTCCTATTGAGCTCGATGTCCTTAGGTCTGAGTCTAATATTTTTTAATTAATTATGGTCAATGCACATGCTTTAGGTGTTTTCTGGGGTCCTGGGAAGGGTGGTGAAATCCCCACCCAATTTGAATTGGTCAAAATCCCCTTAAAGTCAGTTTTAAAGATATGCAAAACAGAAAAAATCACTTACAATCAAATCTTTTTTGTGAATTTCAAGGTTTGCAAGTTTTCTAATTAAAATTTTCCTTTTTCCGTTTGCTCTTTATTTGGAAAGATATTTTTAGCAAAAAAAAAATTAAGGATATGCAAATCAGAAAAGATCACTTGCAATCAATTATTATTTTAAGAATATCACAAAGAATCTTTATTTGGAAAAAAATGTTGCAAAAAGATTTTCGAGAAAAGATGTGCAACAAAAAGATTACTTGCAATCAATTTCTATTTTAATCTAGGCGCAAAAATCCTGCACCAGATTGTTATTTGGAAAGAGAAAGATTTTTAAAGCACACAAAATCTTGCAGGAAATTTTCAGAAAATATATGCAAATTTTTGCAGAGGAGGAACAGAGAAACTTACAGAGTTTTTTTTTCTCCCGCGCTTCTGCCCGCTGTTTTTTTTTTTGAACAGACCAGGCCGCGGCGGTTCCGCGGCCAGAAGTGGTCTCCGGCGGCGGTTCCGCGGCCGGAAGAGCCGCCGGCGCTTTTTTTTTTTTTTTGGGTCACCGGCGCTTTTTTTTTTTTTTGTACCAGATCGCGCGGTTGACTTGTTGACTCGGTCCTCTAAATTTTTTTTCTGTTCCTCTGTTGTTGCAATCTTCTGTTGATAGGATCGTTTATTTGCTGTTTCGCTTTCTGTAGATTTTCAGATCCGAATTTGTGCGTAGATCATGCAAAATTCACACAAAGATACCCTTTCCAAAAATAACAGATGATATATTTTTATTTTTTTTTGTGATTTTTCAGATTTTTATGATTTTTTTTTAATTTTAATTAACCCGAAATCGCGATAAGAAAATTCTACGCCATCCCCGGCAACGGCGCCATTTGATTGATTGATTTAGCGTGCTTGCGCTTTCTAAAAGATATATCAAAAATATTTGTAACCGCAATCAAGAACGGCGTCGCATGAAGCTAGCCGGTGAGTACGGGTCGGTCCACAGGGATTTTGTGAATTTCCGATTCGTTCTTACGAGTTAATTCCGAAGGGTGTTCGGTTGATTATTAAATCTAAAAATTGAAGTTGTATGATACTAGGATTAGAAACTTGCTAGGATTAGGTTTAGGGAAAATTTGGTAAATAAAGATCTACATCTCTTTCCATTGCCTTTAATTAAATATATCATATTAGTGTTATGGTAAATCTTAACAAAGGGGATTAGGATGATTGGGAAGATTGATTCTCCCTCTAGATCCTTGTCCTTCCTTTCTTAATCTTTACCCTAACCTCCATGGAAAACCTTAGAATCCGGGCCTTTAGACTATGGAATCACCGTTACCTCGAGGGTAGAGTGCCGTAGGGAGCGGAATAAGAAGGCATGCATGGAGTTCTAATTTTCATAAAAGATTGGCAAAGAAAAGAGATGAGAGATCTTCGTCTCTCAAATCCTTCCCCATTCCTAACCCTAACAAGCGAGAAAACTACTTACTCATTAGGGAATTTAAAAACATCTATCTAGGGCAGAGAATAAAAATTACCTAGGGCAAGAATTGAAATCTAAACTAGAGCAAGGAATTAAATCTACTTACAGATGCATCTCTCCAATCATCAACACAGGGTTGTCAGATCTGAATTCATGAATTGAAAAGAAACACCGATGCTCTCCAAAAGAATTCTAAAATTTATTATTAAAAGGAGGCATAAGAAATTACAATGAGCAGAGTTCCTATTTATAGAGAATAGGAAACCCTAGGTTACAATTGATTTGCATGTCTACATTTACCAAAATATCCTTAGGAAGACCTAGTCAAAGTAGACTTCAAGCTTTGGTAAAATTTTATGTCTCATTAAAAGAAAGTATTGGGCCTTGGATCTTTGGGCTTCCTTATTATTTGGTTCTTTATTAAAATAGCTTCTATGTTTCTTCCAGATCTCCAGTGAATAATTGCGGTGGACTTTTAACCGTTCGCTTTGTAATCTTGGACCTTGCGTTGCCTTGTACTGATTTTTTGTGTAGGCTTGATTAAAGGCTTGATTAAGATCTTCTGTTTGTTGGTCAAAGTCCACTTTTGTATCATCTTTTCATCATTTTCACTGTTTTCTGTCTAAGAACCTGTAACCTGTAATATGTAGCAGACATGCGTCAAAAGCACCTGTTTATTTATAAAAAGAATAAGAATGGGGAATATAATAATGCAATATTATGGTGTGAACACATCCACAGTACTAATATTCGTAATTTACAACAGGAATAAAGAATAACTACGTAATTATATCACATAGGCATAATGATCCAATTCTACTGTGTCATGGCAATACTAATGATGTGTAGTGTAGCATACGCGTCTGTGCTCGTGCAACATGGCAATCATTAGTATTTGTGCAAGTGTTATACGGTGTAACAACCTATTTATATTAACACATGTATATATACGCATTATACAATAGAACGGTTCTACAGTGACATGGCAGTACCAATGAGGTGTAGTGTAACGTATATTTACGTACTTATGTAGCATAGTATTCATTAGTATTTGTGCAGTGTTCTATCAGAGTGTTCGTATCATAGATAATGTCGATAATATAATGCAAACATTAAAGTAATCCAAACGTAATTATTGTAATTACTTGCTATGAGCTATACCATTATCTTTAGGAGTAAACGAAACGTTTGAAATAAGGAAGCTGCCCTAAATTTAAAATAGATATTCGTTTTGGAAATTGGCACTACATCCTAGTATTTTATTAAAAGATAAACGAATCGTGGTTTCTAAAAGAATATAGCTCACACATGTATTACATCCTAAAACGGAATATCACCTATTGCTACGAGTCTAAAGGAAAAACCTTGCCGTTATTCGGCATAAGAATTTCATCAATTCCAATACGTATAAACTCTTGTATAATATCTCATCATATCGCTATATCTGTATCTTCTCAAGTACGGCATAATCCCTCATACAAATCTATCAAACCACATCCATATTATACGGATCTAACATCACGTACGTATCTCATTTAAAACTACATATGAAACTTTATGCAAATGAAGGACATACAAGATGCGATATTATATCAATATCTTGAACAAATACTACACTAATAAGATATCATAATAATACTTATAAAGTTGCAGGGGTGCTTTACGCCATCCACCCGACTTCCCCCGTAGATGTAAATCTACTCACCAACTTAAAAGCTTGCTGAATCCACGCTGCTATACCGCCAACTCCGTCTCGGAAATCCTCGAATCATACCTATATTCGTATTTAAATTGCATTGATGTAAATATCATATCGAAAACCACAACAACAAGCAAAACACCCGTAGGTTAGAACCTACAGTATACTTAACGCAAAAATGACAATATAATTCTGTCGTTAACGTATAAACGTTAACGTTTCAGCTGCAACATCAAAATACGAAAAATCCGTATCGTAAATATCTGAAATTTAATAAAACCATTACTAAAATGTTCCCAGATTTTACTGTGTACGTATTTAGATAACCTAAACAATACTAGAGACCAAAATTTACTAAAACTAGGCCACAAAAGAAAAACCAACACAATAGGACACCAGGTGGCCAGTGTCGCCGGTTTTTATAGGCGTGTCGCCGGATTTTATAGAGAGTTTAGGGCTCGGTTTTTAAGTGGTGTTTCCTAGTAGTCTCATTATACTTTTGGTCTTACTAGTTTTTCTACTGATTATACGTATTAGTTCCAGATTCAGTTTCAGTGAACAAAATATCACAAAAGTTCATGTTTTCTGATTTGCATATGAAAACTGATATTGGACAGTACCGATTAAATTGAAAAGAAAGGAAGATATACCTATGGAGATGATTTGCAAGAGAACACCAGCTAAAGTATTGCTTATGGAAGCATCTAGGATTTGTAATGGATAAAGCTTGATGATGTGCACAAGTTGATGAAGGGATTTATTTTTTTCTCAATTTGAGTGATGGACACTTAGGAAATTTAGTTTGGAGCTGAAGAAGGTGTTGTGTTCAGTTGAAATCACTAAGGGATTCCTTAAGTGTTTGTTGGTGTAGAGAAAGCATGATGTGGAGGGGTGAGGTGGAGGTGGCATCAAGAGGAAGTATGATACATTCATGCAAGGAAGAGGTGTTTAAACTTGAAGAAGGAGGTGGAGGATTATGAGCATGAGTGAGGTGAGTTATATGTGAGAATGTAACCTAAGCTAAGACATAATCAACCATGCAACAATAATGAAAACAACAAAAAGAAAGGAAACTCTTTTTATGTAAAATCTACATCCATATTTACTTGTAATTCTTGTTTTGACACTTAAATATCCTTATCATAATATGAAATTTTATATCATGTTACAATTTAAATCCATATGAATTAAAATATATGAAATGATTAATTTATCTCTTAAATGTCATTAGCTTAATGTAAAATTCAATATCATGTTAAAATATCATTTTTCTTAATATCACCCACTTTATTCAAAATTATCAAAATAATTACATTTTTCGGATATGATTCCGATACTCAATTTCATAAGCGATATCATTTTCGTAAACTTATTAATTATATTATTTTTTTTATAATAAATTATATAATTAAATATTCTTAATTTTCTAAAATGTTACAGTCTCTCCCCCTTAAAGAAATTCGGTCCCCGAATTTAAATTAAATCTCTTTCTTAAAATATTTTCTTAACCCATTCAACTTATTTCAAAACAATTTCTCGGGGTCCAACTTTAAAACATGACATTTTCTCGATATAACAAGACTCCAAAGTCCCATATGAGCTAAAACGTATCACAACGCAACCGTATGCGTGAAAACTCAAAAAATATAATCTTTCATAACTGTAATTCTAGCGGTTGCTATGAGAATTACTCTAGTTATGACAAAAATTTTACCAAATACGAAAACCATTGTGTATTCACAGTACATAATCAAAGCCATAATCGCAATGCAACATCAGTGCATACGACATAAAGAAATCAACTCTGTCACATATCCTATCAAGTGCAAAGCACGAAAACGAAATCAACCCTAATGGGTTTGCATGTAAATCTCAAACCACACCTCACGGTGTGCATGAAAACAAAACAGCGTTAAGTGCAACAGGAGTGCACGAAACGATATCCACTGTATCTACTGTGCATGGAACAAAAGTGTACAAAATAGTATCAAGTGCATCGGGGTGCACCAAATTAAAAATCAAGTGCATCAGAGTGCACAAAATCAAAATCAAGTATATATAGGGTATATATATATAATCATTTTAACCATGTGCATCTGATGTGCATGGAAATAACAGTGTAGTGCATCCGGTGTACATAACACTCCAATCGAGTGCAGTCACTTCACACAAAAAAATCTCAACAAGTGCACCTGGTATGCACAAAACATAAGTCAAAGTGAAATTACTGTACACAGAAATCTCATCAAGTGCTTCTGGTGTGCACAAAACATAAATTGATCTTCAAATCCTCAAAATACATATATCAAAATCACGGACGTCGAGTTGTCCCTTCTCCAACGTTTGAAAATGAATGTTTTAGATTTTAAAAACGTAAATCAAACTCAAAGGATATCGAAGCATATTCTCTTCAATGTCGAAAGGTGTTTATACCACCGGAATTGGCATAGCAAGGATTACTACTTGCCGTCTGCCACGTTCTAACGTCCTCTGTCTCTGAATTCTGGTTCTTCTTGCAGATCTCTAATACCATGGCTTCTTTATGCGATCGTCCAGTGAGGAGCAACGACACTATTCGTCTTATTGCTGATATATCCCATCACACCTTCTTGATCAGTAGTTCAGTCTCTTGTAACGCAACAGGTTGATAATGGAAATCTCTGTCCTCAGCTTATGTGCTAACAACTAATCCTAGTCCAATCTCATTTATTATAAACTCCTGGGAGAGAACCCATCAAGTCTCCTGCTAAAATCATTTATCAATCCTGCTCGGAACTAGCACTTATTTCTTAACCTATTTTCCCTTTAATAACCATTGTCATTCCTTTTTTTTGATTTTCTCCTGAAAGTGTAGTCGTACGCGTCATCAAATCTTCAATATCCACTGTGTAGAATAATTGTCCACTGAAACTTCACACCAACCTCCTGTCCCATAAATTCCCTTTATCGATCACTTAAGGAGCGTATCTGCCCAGTTACGCGAATTGCAAGTCATACTTGGTTATGACCAAACTCGGAGTCTTACAAACTTAGAAACACGAATCCGTCATCTCTGATACTCTGTAGAGGAATCTGGCTAATCTCATCTTTGAAAACTCGTCCCAATTTATCGGAGGAAAACTTACTGCACGATCTCCTTCTTGAACAACTTGCATCTGGTCTAAGCAATATCCATCTGTAGAAGTACATCAATTTCACCAATCTCTTATCGGAGCACCACAACGGATTAAAAGTCCTAACCATCCCACCCCTGAACGGTTATGAACCCTTCTGATCCATCTACACTTGTAAACATCATCAACCTTTAGCTCCATGAACTCTGGAAGCAACATCTTAATAATCTCAGCAAGGATTGGTACCATTGTCTGAACAGTACACAACACCATAATCTTCGGAGAGGGGAAAACATCACGTCTCAAGTCTGCCCGATCTCTAACAATGACTCTACCATCTGGTGCGGATCCCGAAGAAACTCGCTTCAATATTAGAACTCGATCAAATATAAATAAACGACGTGTCTCTATATCACCGGAAAGTCACCTTGGTCAGTCCTTGCCCCCGACCAGTCTGCTCTGACCGTATCTCTAACTGTAATCCTCTCGGCCCTCATAAACATGGTGACAGAAACAATCAACATGTACTGACGAAGGTAGATCAACGGAAGAATAGAAGGAAGATCTCAAGATATAAATCCTAAGGTAACTTAGGCGGAGTATCATATCGTAAATATTCCGCGGAACATATGTACGGTACGTCACTCTATTTAGTACCTACTCTATCAACCAAGGTCATCCTACATAACGAAAGTTCGGGTATAAGACCCCCAAAGTCAAGTCTAAGTCCTATAAGGTAAGTCCAGGTAACAAAAGTGCATGCCTAGATCCCATATAGCCAACCTAGACTCCAATAAAGGTTAAACCAAACGCTCTGATACCAACTTTGTCACAACCCAAATGTGGCACGTGACTGGCACTTAAATCACGTGATATCTACAGATATCGACGTGATCCAAGTAAGCCGAAACCCGGAATCTAAACCCTTTTTGAAAACATTGGAGATGAGTTTTAAAATAGTCATCCGATGAAGTCAGTTTAAAATAACCTTTAAGTTTAACTAAGTATGTTTGAAAAACATCTATGAGGTTTTGAAACTTAACATCACATCCTTTGCATTTTTGTAAAACCCAATACAACATAATAATAAAATAGCATTCCAACGGGAGCTAGTCTCCACGTCCAAACGACAGAGCAACCTACAATCTAAATCAGAAGTCGACTCCAAAGAGTGCGACACCACCATACATAAACTCTAATCCTCGCTTCTAAGTCCATAATATACCATTTTTAATTTGATGGTGTTTTTCACTAGATACAAGAATATAAGAATAACCAAGTGCGAGAAAGATACAATAGTAACTCATATACCCATCAATCACCGAGAAGAAAGTGTGCCCAAAGCCGCTGATAATCCAAGCGGTAAAACCTGCAAGAAACTGTGGCACAACGGGGATGAGTTGCCAACTCAGTGAATAAAAATACATATAAAGGTAGAAATCGAAATGCACGACTATACCTAGGTCATATATATAGTACTATCATAATCTGTACCAATATATTATATGATATGCATATGTATCATAATGCAACACTATCTATCATGCAATCCCAAGTAATACATATCAATGCAGATGACCTATATCTAGGTATAAACCCAATGTAGCCGAATATATATATATATATATATATATATATATATATATATATATATAAACCTCTTCTTTAAAATAGTCGTGAAATAGATATGTCACGGGATAAAGCAGACGTGATAGTATGAAATATAATAGGTATCTTATTTAGGATATACGTCCTGCTATTTTAAAAAATAGTGTTAAGGGGTTTACAGTTTAAAAGAGTTCGGTATCATCTCAGACACGTCAAAATAATGAGGCTATAGCTCGAGTTTGAAATCCTGTTTATGTATATGAATGTACGTACAAATATATACAGGTACTGTCCCCCGGATCAGTCCTGGTCGGCTACAGTAACCATAATCTACTGTATATCTCATGATAACCACATATCAATATATATCTATGGATGTCCAGCATCGACACCCAAAAACCAGAAATCCCTCGTGTCTATCACCGACACGTAAATACAGATATCGTCGACACCAGCTCAACAGATGATCGCCACCCAATATCCTAGCTACGATCAGTATCCTCTGGATATCCGCCGTGCCCAATCGAACCCCGATCAATATCCCACGGATATCTGCCGTGCTCATCTCTATCTTCGGTATCGAGTATTCTCGTTAGGCTCCCCGCCTATAATACGGCTATCCTGTCCCTCGGCCCCGAACCGGGTCCACCATGTATCCTATTATATGGCTACTCCACTTAGTACGGATATTTCACAAATCCGGAACCGTATAGCTACCCCACCCGGTCCGGAATCAAAATCAGAAAACACAAAACTCATGGTGGACGTTTAACTCATCATATCAAAAATATCAAGTAAGGAATAAGAATACTTGCATAGATTATATAGATGATATATTATATATATACATATATAACAGTGTCACATACCACCGATATATATCATCAGGAGTAAAATATCCAGAAAACCCATAAGAATCAATTACAGCATCCACAGTACCAATATTCGTAATTTACAACAGGAATAAAGAAAGTCCACGTAATTATATCACATAGGCATAATGATCTCAATTCTACTGTGTCATGGCAATACTAATGATGTGTAGTGTAGCATACGCGTCTGTGCTCGTGCAACATGGTAATCATTAGTATTTGTGCAAGTGTTATACGGTGTAACAACCAATTTATATTAACACATGTATATATACGCATTATACAATAGAACGGTTCTACAGTGACATGGCAGTACCAATGAGGTGTAGTGTAACATATATTTACGTGCTTGTGCAGCATAGTATTCATTGGTATTTGTGCAGTGTTCTATCAGAGTGTTCGTATCGTAGATAACGTCGATAATATAATGCAAACATCAAAGTAATCCAAACGTAACTACTGTAATTACTTGCTATGAGCTATACCATTATCTTTAGGAGTAAATGAAACGTTTGAAATAAGGAAGCTGCCCTAAATTTAAAATAGATATTTGTCTTGGAAATTGGCACTGCATCCTAGTATTTTATTAAAAGATAAATGAATCGTGGTTTTTAAAATAATATAGCTCACACATGTATTACATCCTAAAATGGAATATCATCTATTGCTACGAGTCTAAAGGAAAACCTTGCCGTTATTCGGCATAAGAATTTTATCAATTCCAATACGTATAAACTCTTGTATAATATCTCTTCATATCGCTATATCTGTATCTTCTCAAGTATGGCATAATCCCTCGTACAAATCCATCAAACCATATCCATGTTATACGGATCTAACATCACGTACGTATCTCATTTAAAACTACATATGAAACTTTATGCAAATGAAGGACATACAGGATGCGATACTATATCAATATCTTGAACAAATACTACACTAACTAGATATCATAATAATACTTATAAAGTTGCGGGGGTGCTATATGCCATTCACCCGACTTCTCCCGTAGATGTAAATCTACTCACCAACTAAAAAGCTTGCTGAATCCACG
Organism: Agapanthus africanus; assembly: GCA_030015575.1. Classification (NCBI taxonomy): domain Eukaryota; kingdom Viridiplantae; phylum Streptophyta; class Magnoliopsida; order Asparagales; family Amaryllidaceae; genus Agapanthus; species Agapanthus africanus. The sequence goes on from JASDDO010000028.1 coordinate 114,900,104, forward strand.
CCGCTATACCGCCAACTCCGTCTCGGAAATTTTCGAATCGTACCTATATTCGTATGTAAATTGCATTGATGTAAATATCATATCGAAAAACACAACAGCAAGCAAAACACCCGTAGGTTAGAACCTACAGCATACTTAACCCAAAAACGATAATATAATTCTGTCGTTAACGTATAAACGTTAACGTTTCAGTTGCAACATCAAAATACGAAAGCTCCGTATCGTAAATATCTGAAATTTGATTAAACCATTACTAAAACGTTCCCAGATTTTACTATGTAAGTATTTAGATAACCCAAACAATACTAGAGACCAAAATTTACTAAAAATAGGCCACAGAAGAAAAACCAACACAATAGGACACCAGGTGGCCGGTGTCGCCGGATTTTATGGGTGTGTCGCCGGATTTTATAGGGAGTTTAGGGCTCGGTTTTTGAGTGGTGTTTCTTAGTAGTCTCATTATACTTTTGGTCTTGCTAGTTTTTCTAGTGATTATACGTATTAGTTCCAGATTCAGTTTCAGTGGACAAAATATCACAAAAGTTCATGTTTTCTGTTTTGCATTTGAAAACTGATATTGGACAGTACTGATTAAATTGAAAAGAGAGGAAGATATACCTATGGAGATGATTTGCAAGAGAACACCAGCTAAAGTATTGCTTATGGAAGCATTTAGGATTTGTAATGGATCAAGCTTGATGATGTGCATAAGTTGATGAAGGGATTTATTTTTTTCTCAATTTGAATGATGAACACTTAGGAAATTTAGTTTGGAGCTGAAGAAGGTGTTGTGTTCAGTTGAAACCACTAAGAGATTCCTTAAGTGTTTGTTGGTATAGAGAAAGCATGATGTGGAGGGGTGAGGTGGAGGTGGCATCAAGAGGAAGTGTGATACATTCATGCAAGAAGGAGGTGTTTAAACTTGAAGAAGGAGGTAGAGGATTATGAGCATGAGTGAGGTGAGTTATTTGTGAGAGTGTAACCTGAGCTAAGACATAATCAACCATGCAACAATAATGAAAACAACAAAAAGAAAGAAAACTCTTTTTATGTAAAATCTACATCCATGTTTACTTGTAATTCTTGTCTTGACACTTAAATATCCTTATCATAATATGAAATATTATATCATGTTACAATTTAAATCCATATGAATTAAAAGATATGAAATAATTAATCTATCACTTAAATGTCATTAGCTTAATGTAAAATTCAATATCATGTTAAAATATCATTTTTCTTAATATCACCCACTTTATTCATAATTATCAAAATAATTACATTTTTCGGATATGATTCCGATACTCAATTTCATAAGCGATATCATTTTCGTAAACTTATTAATTATATTATTTTTATAATAAATTATATAATTAAATATTCTTAATTTTCCAAAATGTTACACATGGACGGCTCATCGGGGTATAATCAAATAAAGATGCATCCCGAAAAACAGAAGCATACCGCTTTCCGGACTCCTCTAGGCGTATTCTGCTACAAAGTGATGCCTTTCGGTCTGAAGAACACTGGCGCTACCTATCAGAAGGCCATGACGAAGATTTTCGATGACCTCATACACAAAATCGTTGAGTGCTATATCGACGACCTCGTGGTTAAGAGTAAATTGCACGAGGAGCATTGGGAGCATCTAAAAATAGTGTTCCAACGTCTTCGGAAATACAACTTGAAGATGAACCCTCTGAAATGCGCGTTGGAGTTTTCTCGGGAAAATTCCTAGGATTCATCGTACGACATCGAGGTATCGAAATAGACCTGTCGAAGATCAAGACGATCATGGAAATGCCCCCGCCAAGAACTCTCAAGCAACTGCGGTCTCTTCAAGGGAAGCTCGTGTATATTCAGCGGTGCATAGACAATCTTTCCAGCAAATGTCATCCCTACAGTCACTTGATGAAGAAGGGAACTCCGTTCATTTGGGATCGCAAATACCAAAGCGCACTGGACGAAATCAAGTAATACTTGCAGAATCCGCCGGTATTGACCTCTCCGGTCAAGGGAAAACCTCTCATCCTGTATACAACTACCCTTGAAGGTTCCTTAGGAGCGCTATGGGCACAAGAGAATAATCAAGGGAAGGAGAGAGCCCTCTGTTACTTGATTCGAGTTCTCCTGGGGGCAGAAAACAATTACTCCCCTATTGAAAAACACTGCCTGGCGTTGATCTTCGCGATAACAAAGCTCCGGCATTATGCTTTGGCGCATGAGGTCCATCTCATATCAAGAGTGGATCCTCTCAAGTATTTAATGTCAAGAGCCATACTAACAGGACGACTCGCTAAATGGGCCCTACTCTTGATGGAGTTCTTAATAAATTATCGTCCGCTCAAGGCAGTGAAAGGCCAGGCCATCGCCGACTTCCTCGTTGAGCATCCGATACCTGCCGATTCACCCCTAAATTGCGAATTGCCAGACGAGCACGCATTTGACACAATCAACGGGGAGAAAGGAGAGAGTGACACCCGATGGGAACTTTACTTCGATGGGGCATCTTCCATGAAGAAGCGAAAGCACAGCTCCCCTATAATTAAATCTGGGGTAGGCCTCATCTTCGTGACTCCACAAGGAGGGATGATGCGCTTTGCCTTTTCCTTGACAGAGCCGAGGACAAACAATGAAGCCGAATATGAAGCTTTGATAGCAGGACTTGAGATCGCTGTCGACATGGGGATCGAAAACCACCTCATATACGGAGACTCCCAGCTGGTCGTTAGCCAAGTAAACGGCGATTATCAAACGTGCAAACCAGAGTTGGTGAAGTACGGAGAGAGAGTGCAACAATTGCTGATTCAAATCCCTGCCTACGCCCTGGAAAGCATACCGCGTGCGGAAAATAGCAAAACAGATGCGTTAGCCAAACTCGCTAAAGAACTGGCTGACGAGAACCTCGATGACGTAAGGATCGTTGTGCAAAGCCGTCGGGTTCTCGCACCGGCATAAATATCTCCGAGGTCGTTTGAAGAAAAGGAAGCGACCAAAAAAGCGGCCCTACAGATAGAGGACCAGGAAAAGGTCAAGGATTAGAGGGATGTCTTTATAGACTACTTCAAATCACGTCGAACACCTGAAGATGCGTCCTCGAGACATCAGCTCATGAAAAGAGCTCTGTCTTACGCCTTCGTCAATGATACTCCGTATGAGAGATCGTTCGACTCCCTGTGGCTAAGATGCCTAGGACCGGAAGAAGCGAGGAGATTCATCAAAGAAACTCATGATGGACTCTGCGGTTCTCATCAAACTGGGCCAAAGATGAAGCTGAAGATCAGAAGGATGGGCTACTATTGGCCCACAATGATCCAAGACTGCCTCGAATACACGAAGCAGTGCCACTCGTGCCAGATTCACGGGGATTTTATCCACCAGTATCCAAATCCGCTACACCCGACGGTGGCTAGCTGGCCGCTCGAAATGTGGGGAACCGACATAATTGGGCCCATAGAACCAGCGTCATCTAGAGGACATCGGTTCATACTGGCGACGGATGATTACTTCTGCAAGTGGGCAGAATCAGTACCACTAAGAGAAGTGAAGACGGAGAATATCCTCCATTTCTTCAAGACACACGTCATCTATCGGTTCGGCACTCCGCGACGGATTATCTCCGATAACGGGCCGGCCTACAGAAGTCACAAAATCAGCCGTTTCGCGCAGCAACATAATATAGACTGGAGATACTCTTCGGGCTATAATCCCCGAGCTAACGGTCTGGCTGAGGCTTTCAACAAGACCTTGACGAAGATCGTGAAAAATACGGTGTCTAAAAATAAAAAGTACTGGCACGAGAGACTGCCTGAACTCTTTGGGCGTATTGAACTACGTTCAAAACGACCACAAATACAACGCCTATGCATTGGTATTCGGCACTGAAGCAGTACTCTCTTTGGAGATAGAGCTACCCTTCTTACGAGTAGCGGTTTATTATGAACTAACGGACGAAGACAATGTTCATCTTCGGCTTGAGGAGCTCGACGCCCTTGACGAAACCCGGCTCATGGCGCAGCAAAACTTGGAAGCTTACAAAGAAAAAATGGCGCGCTCATACGAGAAATTGACTAGGCTAAGAACATTCCGCCAAGGCGAACTCGTGCTAGTGGTCAAGAGACCTATGATCCCCAATCGTGCCAAACGGGGGAAATTCGAGCCGAACTATGAAGGTCCGTACATCATAGACAAAGTCTACCAAGGTGGGGCTTACTTGCTCATGGATATACATGGCGAAAGACCCTTCAGGCCAATAAACGGCCGTTTCTTGAAGAAATACTACGCTTGACCGAGACGTCTATAAACTACTACGGACCGCAGCATCCCAAGGCTGACGCAAAAAAAAACGATACATCCATAAGCAAGATGGGCACGGATTAAAACCCGAAAGGGCTCCGTGAGTAAAAACAGCAGGACTACCGGCGAGTTTGTGAAAACCTGAAAGGGAGCAATCTCGTTAAAAGACACTTGCAAGGTCCTCTCGACCCTGTAAGGAGAAAATACCTGCGTGAGATCCTTACGACTCACAAGGGAGCAACACACTTAGGGATCCCCACGATTCCTAAGGAAAAGTTACACTTACGAGATCCTCACGACTCGTAATGAGAAGTCCCCTATGAGACCCTCACGGCTCATAGGATTCAAAAGCCTTAAGCTACAGGGATCTGTACCTGTTCCTAAGCCATCACACTCCACAGACTGCCCTACAAGCGTTTCAATATTGACCCTTGTATACAATCCACGGGCACAAATAAACATTTCCGTAACAGAGTCCCACCAGCGACTAGGGATATGCTCACACGGTGAACGACCTTTGTAAGTCCTCTCGATTTATAAAGAGAAAACACTCTTGTAAGATCCTTACGACTTTTAAGAGAACATACACTTAAGAATCCTGACGATTTTTAAGCAGAAAACGCACTTACGAGATCCTCACGACTCGTAGGGAGAAATACCTTTATGAGACCCTTACGGCTCGAAAAGTCAAAAGCCTTAGTCAACAGGATCCTAACCCTGTTTGCTAAGCCACCTTTGTTCGACATCGACAGAGGCAAATGATGATTCGCTCCTGGCAATGTCCCAGTGGTAGCGCTGCTGATGCCTAAATCGGTATCAAATTCCAAGCCCTTTCACGGCAAATGATGATTCGCTCCTGGTAATATCCCAGTTGTAGCGATGCTGATGCCGAAATTGGTATCAGATCCCAAGTTCCATACTCACGGCGAAAAGTCAGCGAGCCATAAATGCATATGAAATAGCCGAAATGATGGGGCAATTTGCAACAAAATTAGTAAGTAAAAAGATATGCATACAAAAATTAGCCTAAATGATTGGGCAACTCGCAATAAAAAAAAGCGAGTAAAAAAAATTGCCGAAATGATTGGGCAACTCGCAATTAAAAAAAAGCGAGTAAAAAAAAGCCGAAATGATTGGGCAGCGAAAATAGCCGAAATGATTGGGCAATCGTGACTTTCGCGATATAAAAAGCTGAAATGATAAAATATCACGGAAAGAAATAAAAAATGAATGAATGAAACTTTTGCCCTACAGGCGGGTCCATACTGACCCCTGTATACAATCCAGGGGCACAAACAAAGAGAGAACCATATCATCCCACCAGGCTCCATCAGAAAGAGAGCCAAGTCTCGATGGCAACATCTGCAACCTAGAGACCACCTCGACATTCGTCTCGTTACAGCAGACACAATGTCAACAAAGCAGAGCTATGGCAAAATCTCTAGTTCCAAATCTCGACGGTTCACAGACAACCTAGAGACCACCTTGACATTCGTCTTGTTACAGCAGACGCAACGTTAGCAAAGCGGATCCACGACAAAATCCCTAGTTCCAAATCTCGATGGTTCACAGACAACCTAGAGACCATCTTGACATTCGTCTCGTTACAGCAGACGTAACGTCAGCAAAGCGGAGTGATGGCAAAATCCCAGCTCCACCTCAACATTCGTCTCGTTACAGCAGACGCAATATCAACAATGGCGTTTCTTCATAACTCCAGCAGGATGCAGATACAACGTCAATAACTGACCCCAGGGTCAAAACAACGGAGCCATGACAAAATCCCTAGTTCCAAGCCTCGACGGTTCACAGGCAACCTAGAGACAACTACGACATTCGTCTCGTTACAGCAGACGCAATACCAGCAAACGAAGCAAAGGTCAAATTCCTAACTTCAGGGTCTTGACGGCAACTCAAATAAAACCTGAAAGACTATCTGAGATCATCCCACACCAGCACGGAGTGGTTATGACTCATCGGGACTCCCCAAACTGAGCCTAACCTCAAGTAAAAAGCGGCATGGAAAAATTCCTAACGCTTGCTCTTCCGATGGTCAAACTGCCTAGGAAGATTGCTTGAAGACGTCTTGTTCAACCCCCGAAGGGATCAGAGACATGACAGTCGCAAGGCTGCTCGAACAGCAAGATTGTCTATCGAGAGATACATCAGCCAACGCGACGGTATGACGGGCAAAACCCTAGTACCACAGACCATAACGGACCTTTATCGTAAAGAGCAAAGGTTAACTGTGATGTTAGGACATTCTTGCGAGAACTTCTCGATTCGTCTCGACTCATAGGGAAAAGCCTTAGGCAATTGGGATAAGGACCTGTTTTCTAAGCACTGGGGTCCTGCAAGTCGGTCCAAGATGGACTCTTGCATACTATTCACGGGCCACATTCTCTGAAGTCAAATCTCGACAAGGAGGGAAATAACCACTTACGAGTCCTCTCGACTGGTAAGCGGGAAAATTCTCTTGTGAGATCCTTACGACTCTGAAGAGAAAAACACACTTAGGAATCCTCACGATTCTTAAGGAGAAAATATACTTATGAGATCCTCTCGACTCGTAGGGAGAAAAATCTTTATGAGACCCCCATGGCTCATAAAGTTGAAAAGTCCTAGGCGACAGATCCTAACCCTATTTCTTAAGCCATTGCTACCATGCAAAGAGTCCAAGATGGACAGCTTCTTACTATCTACAGGCCACACTTGCTAAAATCACATGGCGACAACACAGCAAAGAAAAGAAAACAACAGTGGGAGATAAAAAAAATGTGTACCTTTTATTCATGAATTCAATTAAGTACAGGACGAATCATGTTAAAGAATAAAAAATGGATACATGTTATTCAAAGATTACAAATGTTTAATCAATACAAAGGCAGCTACTGAGAAGGAGGCATTTTCAGTAAATCAGTCAGCTGCTCGCGCACTCCTCTCAGCTCCTTTTCCTGATCAGCTGCCGCGGCCAGCTCAGCTTCGACTAGAGCCCGTTGCTGCAAGCAAGATGAAAGTTTCTCGTCGATTTCCCATTGATCAACTTCGCGATTCTGCGCAACCCACTCTAAGAAGTCGAGTTTCTGCCTTAGCACTAGCCTGTCCGAAATACATCGTTGTAAATTGTCGAAGATGGCTCTCAGTTGTGCAGCGTTTGCTTCAACCCGGGCACGCAACCGGGAGGATTCACCTGAGGCTTCCTCGTGTTCCTTCCCCATTAAGGTCGCTTCTTGTTCAAAATGGTGGAGGAAGGGAACGCTCTGCTCAACCCATGCAGCCCGCTGGGAGTTCGAAGCCAACACCTCCGGAGCAGGACGCCTAAGCTCAAGCTCATGAAGGCAAGTCTCAACCTTCCTGCAGTGATTAACCCAAGACTCAACGACGCCTTCGCTATGGAAGTTCAAGAGCGTCGCCAGCATGGGGTTAACCTCGGCAGCAAAATCTGCAGCAAATGTAGGGACCTCCGCGTTAAGCTACTCGATGTACTCACTTAACATGCGCAGGCTGGTCATGCCGCCCTTAGAAGATGGACGTCTGGAAAAGGGCCCTGCCGGCATTAAGATGCGAGACTCGAAGGAGATGGAGTCGGCTTGATTGCTGCAAAATAAATCATAGTCAGATATTGGCTTAAGAAATAAAGAAGATGCAAGAGCGATGAAGTCTACATAACTAACTCTACGCCCTCCGGATTCCAGAAATATACCCTCGTAGATATTCAACACCTTTATCAAACTCGGGAATTGGTGTTGAATAGCATTCTCTGGGGTAAGACCCATTACCATTGATTTAGTGGTAAAGATGTACTCGTCCGGAGGAAGCAGCTCCTCGTTGTGTTCTCCCCTAACAGGTAAACCAGAGACCTCTGCAAACTCCTCTAAAGAAATTGAGACTTCTCGATCCAATAGAAGGAAGGTGTGGGTCGGAATATTCTATTGCTCCAGAAATGCCTTGAACTACCATGCAGGAAGCGTAGAATATTAAAAGAGAGAAGAGTAAATCGCGAGATACAACCTGAGCTTCAGCAGCTGCGACTTCTTGGCCGACAAAATGTAGCGGGCCCATTGTAAATACCTAGCTGGATGACGAAGGATTAGACCTATCCTATATGGCTGTCCCCAAGAACGTGACTCACCCTGGCATATGCGTCGTCCTAGAGTATCCAAAGCCGCCACCGGCTGTTGATTTTGTCTCAAAAATATCTACTAACCGCAATCAAGAACGGCGTCGCATGAAGCTAGCCGGTGAGTACGGGTCGGTCCACAGGGATGTTGTGAATCTCCTAATCGCGCTAACGAGTTAATTCCGATTGTGGTCGGACGGATTATTAAATCTAAAAACCTAAATTATCCTATACTACGATTATCTAGATCTAGCCTTGCTAGAGTTAGGTTTAGGGATGGTTTGGAAATGCAAGTAAATCTCAACGCTTTCTATACCCAATTTAGGATCTAAGAGGAGTTATGGTAATTATCAATAAAGGGGATTAGATCCATTCGGGAAGGTGTTCCTTCCTCTAGGTTCTTGTCCTTCCTTCAGTGATCCTTACCCTAACCTCCATGGAAAAAGCGCGCAACCGGGCCTTTATACTACGGTATCACCGCTACCTCGAGAGGTAGGGTGCCGTAGGGCGCGGTGTGTGCGTGTATGCATGGAGTCCTATTGTAAATATATAATGGGTAAGAAAGGGATGAGACATCTCATCTCTCAAAAGCCTTCCCCAAAGCTAACTCTAAACAATTATCTACGGCAATGAATCAAATCTACCTAGGGCATAGAATTTAAATCTAAACTAGTTCAATTAAATAAATCTACTTACAGGTGACTCTCTCCAAACATCAACGCAGGTTGTCAGATCTGAATTCATGAATTGAAAAGAAACACCGATGCTCTCCATAAAGAATTCTGAAATTTATTATTAAAAGGAGGCATAGCCTTTACAATAATTTAGAGTTCCTATTTATAGAGGATAGGAAACCGTAGGTTACAATTGATTCGCATGTCTACATTTACCAAAATATCCTTAGGAAGACCTAGTCAAAGTAGACTCCAAGCTTTGGTAAAATTTTATGTCTCTGTCTCTTTAAAAGGAAGTATTGGGCATTGAATCTTTGGGCTTCCTTATTATTCGGTTCTTTTATTAAAATAGCTTCTATGTTTCCTCCAAATCTCCAGTGAATAATTGCGGTGGACTTTTAACCGTTCTCTTTGTAATCTTGGACCTTGCATTGCCATGTACTTTATGAATTTTATCTTTGATGTAGGCTTGGTCAAGAGTCTTCTGTTTGTTGGTCAAAGTCCACTTTTGCATCGTCTTTTCATCGTTTTCACTGTTTTCTGTCCAAGAACCTGTAACTTGTAATATGTAGCAGACATGCGTCAAAAGCACCTGTTTATTTATAAAACGAATAAGAATGGGGAATATAATAATGTAATATTATGTTATGAACAAATACCCCTAAACTTATCTTTTGCTCGTCCTCGAGCAAACTTATTTTTTTATTCTCTACAAAAACCTAACCGCACTTTCGCAGGAAATCGCGATTGCACTGAGCTCGTGCAACAAGCCGTTAAACCTCTAGGTGTCCCTAGTAGGAGGAGTGTTGTCTCCTGAGGGTTTTCAGCGGATAATACCCACAAAATCCTATCAATTTGGCTTTTCGACTTTAATTCTCCAATTAGGTTTTCTAACAAGGAATTCTATTATTGTCGACTCGTAAATTATCCACCCATATTCTTCACACTTCCTCATCATTTAACTTAAGATTATATATGTTCTATAGACTTACTTAGCTTTCGGCATCTCTTAAGTTTTCCTTCTAGGATTCCATCTCCACTTAGGAATTTCTATTAACTCTACTAAAGATACATGTTCTATTCTTCACTCTTTTCTCTCATCTAAACTCCAATCACATATCCCTACGTGTGTGTTTAAATCACCTATACACTTGGAAATTTAAATCAAGCAATCAAACTCTTGTCCGTTGTCTAAAGTACTTATTAATTGGTGAATTTTTAATTGAATTTTGCTTACACATCCTTCATGCGACCGTTAATACTTCTTGAGGTACCAACAACCGATTACAAGATATGTTTGCACTTTAAAGCGTAATTCCTAGTCTTGCAACACCCAAGGCTTTTAGCAGTGACTCCCAAACCAGTTGGTCTAAGGCACTAGGTGATGAAGCACCCTCGCTAAATATTTTTCTATTTTTGCAGCCTTAAGTAATCACAAAACCCAGTGTTCATTTTTTTTATTCTTTATTCACACTTGTATTTTTTTATTTCATTTTCTTCGTACTAAGGACTTCAGACAAGAGCATTTCAAGGTCTCCTCTACTATTCCAAGTTTCAAGGTGCGTGATTGTGCAAATTGTAGGGTATACATTTTCAGAATCTAGACTTAAGCTAGGAACTATTTTTCAAACTTATACTCTAATAAGAACATCAATACTTTTCCTTTGTTTCGACTTAGCCCAAGAAGTGAACTCAAAATTTTCCTATTTCTAAATAAACTACAAGAACATATACTTTCTACCGTTAAACTTTAAGGAATGATATTTTTAGTGTTTTTAATTCACTAAGTCTAAGATCTAGTTGTTCCTAGCCAGTTAACCTATCTGTCAAACTCTAGTCAAATAAGCCAAAATTGAATACAATAATTTTTATAATTCTTGAAAATTTTCAATTTTTATGGGTTTTAAAATAAGTATGCAAATGCAAAAAATATACTCATGAATGCGAAGGAAGAAGACGTACCGAGCATACCCCCAAACTTAAACTTGACAGTGTCCTCACTGTCATGCTGCACCAAGAGGGTCAAAATTGTCGACACTCCCCTGTTTATTTATTTATAATTTTTTTTTATTTTTTTATTTTTATTGTTAAAAGAAAAACAAAAATATATATACAACAAGGTTCCCCCCAAACTAAACAAGACCTTGCACAATCCAAAGGTTAGCATCAACCATTCAACAATTCTATCGTGATGATGGTATGGTTGGTGAAAGAATGGGGTGTAAAGGAAAGAGATGAGAAGCACACGAGACCGTGTGGAGGTAGAAACGGGATACGGTCTCGGTGGGGGAGAAGAATGGCGGAAAAGAGAAAGAAGTGGAGTACGATCTTGAGGGTGTAAATCGAGTGAATAAATTAGCGCAATTTGTGATGACCGGTGTGTTAAAAGCGATTGTGCTAACCTATCAACCCGTCGAGAAATGGGGTCAAATCCCTCAAGATTCGCAAGAAAGCATGGGTACGCCGAACTTGGTATTGGAGATGAAAGCGTAACGGTCTCTTGCACGATCGGAACGATAGGACAGATGAAAGGGAGTGAATTAGGGATATGCTCATTCTCACCGTAGTAAACTGTCTCGAATTTGAAAGATTCCATCAATGGTTCGAAACGACTGTAAGCAACCGAGTTTGATGGTTCAACTAACTCATCTGAAAATTCAAAGGACGCAAACTCGGGCGGAGAGTCATCAACATCGTCCGAAAAAGTGAAACACTCGTCTGTGAGAACTGTGTCAGAGTCAAAGGAAAATTTTTCAAGCTCACAGTCTTCAAGCATGATATTAGGCGTGGTCGAAACGATGGAAAGGAGGGAGGGTGATTTAGGTAAAGGTTCAAGAGGATGAATTGGAAAATCTGACACATCAAACAAAAATGGTTCAACCTCAATATTATCCTCAATACTCTCCTCAATACTATCCTCATAATTCTCCTCAAAATTTAGCTTATCCATTCCATTATCATCAAAATCAAGACGCATATGAAGTTCGGGAGAAACATCTAATGAATCGGGATGATGAATGGGATATAAAATTTCAATCAAATCTACCGGTTCATCATCCGAAATATTCCCAGTGTCTATATCCTCAATCAAGTGAAAATCAATTTGCTTAGATACCTCATCAAAAGCATGGATATTTATCGATTTAGGTTCTAGATTGGAGGTGTAAAGATCGAAAGGATTAAGTGTGGTTTTACTTGAAAGGGGTTCTTCACAATCTGGCAAATCAAGCACTACAAAATCACACAACTCGTTTTTATTTTCAACTTGTGAATCATTTGGGACAATCGATGGAAAACCGGAGTTGTGGGCTTCAATGGGGTATCGGTAAGTTTGATTTGGAAATCCTCTCAAATACTCACTCTGTCCAACCGCCTCCTCATATATTGGAAAATTTGGAGCTAGTTGGAAACTAGCTACCGGTTCACTCGGTTGCATAAGGGCGGCCATGGACGCTTTCACATTCCTAGTCATTTTGTTTGTTGCTGCAATATAAGCTTCCAACGACTCTTCCAAACTAGACTTGGGTGGTGAAGGGGTTTCGGTGAAAGATTCGAAATTGTTTGGATACGTGAAACTCCCAAAAGGCTGTGTAGAAACAGGGTCTAGTGAAGGTGGGAAAGTCGGGTAGGACTGGTAGGAAGTGGATGGTTGGACGGGATTAGGATCAACATGTGGATAAAAAGGTGAATAGTCTTGTGGATCCCTAGAACTAGATGAGTGGAGATGGGTGAAAGATCGGCTACGAGATTAAGCAATATGCTCAGCAATGGACATCGGTTTAGCAGTTACAGCAGGACTTGAAAAAGTGGTATCAACATATGAAGGTGGTAAAGGTTGACTTGGTTGACACAAAGTGGGTTGCAAAGTCGAACTGTTTCTCCTAGACGCTTCTATTTGATCTTTCAACGAAATTTTTGGCATGGAGGGATCTTCCTTAAATCGACCGAAACAATTGACGTACGAGGTAAAGTTAGGTTCAAGATACCAAAGTTCGGCAAGAGATTTATGATGTGGGGTACCCATGATAGAAGAAAGGGGAAAAGAAAGAAGGTTGGATAGTGCAAGGATTTCTTAGCGACAAAAGTTGCAAGTCTTTTTAAAAAAAAAATCCTTTTTCCTTTTTCTCTTTATTTAGAACTATTTGCAAAAAGATTTTCGAGAAAAGAGCTAAGACACACTTTCGATCAACCAAAAATGCATAATCAGGCCTAGATCAAGGGTCACCTAGGTCAGCTAGACAGCTCCTAACTGTTCCAAAGGGCTAGAAATAGGACCTCAAACCGCCTCTTCACCGCCAATTGTGGCCAGGTAAGTGCCAGGTAAGTGGTAAGGAACCACAGTAGTGGGCCTAATTAAAAACCACTAGCCTTGACACACTTGCCTAGACACCGCAAAGTCGGGTTAGGATAAACGGCCGATGCCTATAACTAGTCCTCTGTCCTATTGAGCGCGACGTCCTTAGGGCTGAGTCTAGTAATTTTTAATTAAGAGTGGTCAATGCAATTGCTTTAAGTGATTTCTGGAGTCCTGGGAAGGGTAATGAAATCCCCACCCAATCTGAATTGGTCAAAAGCCCCTTAAAGTCCGATTAAAATATGCAAAGCAGTAAATCACTTACAATCAATTATTTTTTAGCGCGGCGCTAAGAATCTTGCAAAAAATCAATTATTGGAAGGGGGAAGAAGATTTTTAGCGCGAAGAATCCTGTAGAATATTTGATAAAAAGATATATGGGGATTTGCAGAGGGGAGAAAGAGGAAACAAACCGACAAAATTTCGCGCGCTGATGTCACAAGAGGGCCGCAGAAGGGCGGCGGAAGAGCGCTTATTCTGCGGTTTAGCGGGGGGATGAAGAGATCAGGTCCTGAGAAAATTTTTACTGCTCTGTTGTAGCAATCTCCCTCTGTTATGATGTACCGTTTTCTGTTTCGAACTCTGGATTTTTCCAGATCCGTCAATCCTGCAATGATTCACAAAAGAAACCCTTCAAACAATAAAAGATGATAAAATTTTTATATTTTTGATTTTTTTCCTTCAATTTTTTATGGTTTTTTATATTTTATATTTACCCGAAATTACAAAAAAGAAATTTTACGCCATCCCCGGCAACGGCGCCATTTGATTGTGTCTCAAAAATATCTACTAACCGCAATCAAGAACGGCGTCGCATGAAGCTAGCCGGTGAGTACGGGTCGGTCCACAGGGATGTTGTGAATCTCCTAATCGCGCTAACGAGTTAATTCCGATTGTGGTCGGACGGATTATTAAATCTAAAAACCTAAATTATCCTATACTACGATTATCTAGATCTAGCCTTGCTAAAGTTAGGTTTAGGGATGGTTTGGAAATGCAAGTAAATCTCAACGCTTTCTATACCCAATTTAGGATCTAAGAGGAGTTATGGTAATTATCAATAAAGGGGATTAGATCCATTCGGGAAGGTGTTCCTTCCTCTAGATTCTTGTCCTTCCTTTAGAGATCCTTACCCCAACATCCATGGAAAACGCGCGCAATCGGGCCTTTATACTACGGTATCACCGCTACCTCGAGGGGTAGGGTGCCGTAGGGCGCGGTGTGTGCGTGTATGCATGGAGTCCTATTGTAAATATATAATGGGTAAGAAAGGGATGTGAGATCTCATCTCTCAAAAGCCTTCCCCAAAGCTAACTCTAAACAATTATCTACGGCAATGAATCAAATCTACCTAGGGCAAAGAATTTAAATCTAAACTAGCGCAATTAAATAAATCTATTTACAGGTGACTCTCTCCAAATATCAACGCAGGTTGTCAGATCTGAATTCATGAATTGAAAAGAAACACCGATGCTCTCCATAAAGAATTCTGAAATTTATTATTAAAAGGAGGCATAACCTTTACAATAATTTAGAGTTCCTATTTATAGAGGATAGGAAACCGTATGTTACAATTGATTCGCATGTCTACATTTACCAAAATATCCTTAGGAAGACCTAGTCAAAGTAGACTCCAAGCTTTGGTAAAAATTTTATGTCTCTGTCTCTTTAAAATGAAGTATTGGGCCTTGAATTTTTGGGCTTCCTTATTATTTGGTTCTTTTATTAAAATAGCTTCTATGTTTCCTCCAGATCTCCAGTGAATAATTGTGGTGGACTTTTAACCGTTCGTTTTGTAATCTTGGACCTTGCATTGCCTTGTACTTTGTGAATTTTATCTTTGATGTAGGCTTGATCAAGAGTTTTCTGTTTGTTGGTCAAAGTCCACTTTTGCATCGTCTTTTCATCGTTTTCACTGTTTTCTGTCCAAGAACCTGTAACCTGTAATATGTAGCAGACATGCGTCAAAAGCACCTGTTTATTTATAAAACGAATAAGAATGGGGAATATAATAATGCAATATTATGGTATGAACAGCTGTACGGGTATTGCAGCCATAGAAGGCTGAAGGAGACCCTCTGAAGTCTAATTGACCTCCTCCACAGCATAGTTTATTGGGGGTGCATCTGCATAAGGGATCGCCGAAATAGGCTCTGAAGGTGTCGCGCAAGAAAAGGTCCGTCGACCTTTAATAATTTGACTGTACCATCTACCCTATAAATGAAGATTCTTTCGCTCCGAGTCATGATCTTTGATCAACGCGAAGACTTCCCTATCCACAGGCGCTTCGGGGAATCCGCCCTCCGAACGGACAAACGGGAAAGAAGTGTCGAAAGACATAATACCTGCGCGAAAAAGAACAAAATATTAGCCGTCAAGGCTATAGTTTAAGCCCTGGTACTTGGTACTTTAAATGAGTACCGCACTACAATGCAGTGGAAAGGGACCAAAGCGGCCCCACACGATCTAGATGACCGTTCATCATGAGGCAATCTCATCATTGATGAGACTATCATTAAATAGGGTATCCTAAAAGGATTCTCATTGAATGAGAGCCCCTCGGGCCAAGGAGTAAAACTCCCTTGAGAGCAGTGCTCTATGACAGAGTGACATCTGTCAACTCTAATGATGAAGAGAATAAAAAATTCCCCAGGGAAGATTTTTGGAGAGCTATGCTCTGTGAAGATGATGGAGTAACCCATCAGAAACCCTAAAAGCGAAGCTTTCAATGAATTAAAAATCCCGTGATCTTCAAGATCCATGAACTAACTCTTAAGAGTTCTTTATGAAAGATTAACAAATCTATATGTTTTGAGAAGAGCAAAGCTCTGTTAATGGGTCAAGAAACCCTCAGAAAAATCTTTTTAGATCTATGATTTCACGAGAGCAAAGCTCTAATAAGAAAATCCTAAAATTTCTTTAGATCTATGATCTGAGTAGAGCAAAGCTCTGTTAATGGGTTCAAATCTTACCAGAAATTGGACAGAGTATTAACTCAAAAAGAGTTGTCTGAAGCAGAGAGCTTGGCTCTAGCAGAGAATTAAAATTCTTAAGAAATAAGAAAACTAGAAGATGAACAGGGGTCATCTCAATGAGGCTAAATGTCACGCCCCGCTTCCCAGAGTACGCTAAGATGGGCACGTGACATAGCCAACCATGCTACCTGTGGATAGGAAACATCCTTCCACAGACACATTACGGCTGTAGAGATATCAAGAACAGGAAAGTAAAGCTAACTATCTAGTACATGTCCATAAGCCAGAGTGAAAGAGTCAAGAAATAACAATATGCGGAAGCCAAAAGATACAATAAAAGAAACACTTGGAAGTGAAACTACATACCGACAGGAACTTCACCGCTCGTCTAACAGCGGCAATACTCCTGATCAGTCTGCAACAAGGTAGAAGAATCTGAGCCATGCAAAACCCAGACGTCAGCGCGTCACGTCATCAAGCAATAAAATATAAACAGGGTAACAGACAATGCAATTATAAACATGAATGAAAAGCAGGTGTAACAGTGATATAAGTAAGGACAGTAGGGTAACGTGTAGTGAGTAATCTAAGCTGGTCTATCAGGTTAACTACTATCAAGTCTTTGAAATCAAATTGATGAATCATCGATGTAACTCAATAGTATCCCGTGCATACCCGGGACCACGGTCCAGATTCTCGGGCTGAAACCGAGACATGCCGCTAGGCACCAAAACAGGAATATGTACAGATGAATGATGTCAGCAGCATCATTCCAAGGCTGGCCTAGCCTCTAAAACTGATCAGAACAAGTATCGAACTGTTGAGTTACAAATCAGGTTTCACCATACCCCTAAGTTGTATGTGTTCAAGTCAGGTATTCAGTAATCAAGAACTAATGCCAACACAGGATCAGGTAAGAGCAGGTTTGTCTGGATAGACAACAGGAACTGTCCGTGAGAACTACATGTCAGGTTTGTTGGCATTAGGCACAAGATCAGGTAACGGGTCAAGCCATGGTACATCAGGTCAAGCCAGATAATGTGTAAAGGTGTTGTGTCATGCCAGGAGTGTACGGTACCATGTCGTATCAAGTAATAGTCGTAGCAGGTCATGTCAGGGTGTACAAGATATCATGTGGGTGCTCAAAATCAAACTAGCATAAGCATGGCATACAGAACAAGCATGTGTACTAATAAAATCAACAAGCTGGAATTTATAGTGTGAAATGCAATCGGGTACAGATTAAGGTATGCAGATGCACAGTTATCAGTTTGTATTTAACCGATGGTTTCAACGTTACATGAATACAGTAAAACACATATGGATGTTAAAATTATGTTAATACGTGCCAAATACTCTAGAGATGCAATGATATATAAAAATACGTTCAGTGGATGCAACTGGGTATTCAGGTAGAAACTATTTAAAAGTGCTAGGAGTTGTGCAGTTAATTAGTAAGCAATTTAAACACGGAGGTGGGTATACGATATGGTGCTCTACATGCAACAAATTATAATTTAAGATCTGAGTCTACCATGATATATTCTGACATCGAAATGCAATAATGAAGATTACCAGCCTTAGATTCCATTTACAGTCTTAAACATGAAATAAATATATATAGATGTTATAGTAGCATGTGGCAAGATTAACTTGCCTGAACGGATCAAGAAACGGGTATGTACGGCACGTCCCACGTCGGCAAAATGTCGCGACGCGTGCACGGTACACGGAACAGATCCAAATAACGCACGAGGGTGATCACGCAGGTAAGGTACATCGTCTGGGTCATCAGGAGTGGCAGCTACGTCACGGCTCCGGTAATCTATGAAAATCCAAATCCAAGAAATAAAGAAAAAGAAAAGAAACTCTTGTGATGAGGCTGCGGGTTACAAAGCTCGGGCAAGGGTTTCAAGTTAGGGTTGCTCGGATGTTGAAGGAGAAGGAGGTGGCGATGATGCTCGGTTGTGGGCTGTCGAGGATGGGCTGCGGCGAGGAAGATGGTCGGCTGGAGATAAGCTTCAAGGATATCGTGATGGTGATAGATTCAAAGCCGAGGATGGTGAAGAGGTGGCCTGCTCGATAGGGGACTGTAGTTGGCAACGGTATGATGTCGAGGGAGATCGAACTTAGGCTCTGAATAGGGTGCTAGAGTCGATGATCTGCGACGAAGGGATGCAGGCGAGGGGTTTCCACGAGATGAGGTAAATATGGATGATAGGTTCTTGGTGTACGCAGGGGCTCGGGGATGAAGAGGATGAAGATGGAGACAAGGAGGAGGAGAAGAGGAGAAGAAAGAGATGAGGGAGATGAGGAGGGCAGGAGGTATTGGTGACGGCGATGCGATCGGCGGCGATGGATGTGGGTACGGTGATGGGTTCTGGCTACAGGCTCGGGAATGGAAGAGTGAGAGAGAGATGACGAGGAGGGAGAGATGAGAAGAGGAGAGAAAGGTGGAGGAGATGGCGGTCGCGGGTGTGAGGCGACGAGGCTAGGGTTAGGGTGCAGTCGTAGGTATGGGTTAACGTGGGCTCGGGGTTACCTGAAGAGAAGAAGAAAGAAAATATAAGAGGGAGGTGACGCGACGCAGGAGTGGTGAGCGGAATCGAGAAGAGCACAGTGCTCGCGAGAGGAGAGAGAGAGAGCGCGAGAGGAGAGAGGAAGGAGAGAAAGAGAGAGAGAGAAGGCTGCGTTGCCAAGGGAGAAAGAGAAAGGGAAAAGGAGAGAGAGAATCCGTGGGGCCCAGCGAAGGAAAGAAGAGGGTCCTGATTGGTTCGTGGAGAGGAATTTAAGTTGGAAAGATTCAGCAAAGTTTTTAATTCTTTTAAAGAATGATTTCATTGGAAGAAAGAGAGAGATATGGGGCCCAGGGGTTTAGAAGGGAAGATGGTGATTGGTGGAGGTAAAAGATTTATAGAAAGATTGTTCATGCAAACTGTTGGGGAAAAGCTATAAAGGATTTATGGGTTTATAAAAGATTTTTCCGTTGGTTAAAATTTTCAGAAGCTGAAGAAAAATATTTTTAAAATAGATTTAAGTAATTTTGAAATAAATAGAATTTGGCGGAAAACAAAATATTTCAGAATTGCGCCCAGGTCGGGCCCAAGAATTTGAATTTGAAATATGAAAAATATAGGCATGTTCCAAAATTTGAATTGAAGGATTCTGTAATTAAAAAGCATACCCCCAAGAACAGACACACGCACGCGCGTGTAGGTAGCCGTCCAAACACGTCCGTTTCACTGAACGGGACAAGAACACGATGCAAGAACGCTACCACAAGGTCAGGGGTGTCAAACAGGCCATGTCAAGTATTTTTAATTTATTTTAGATGACTTAACTTGTTATATGCAAAAGAAGCGATATAGGATAAAATACCAGTATGTACTAAATTATGAAAAGCACTAGTCCACGCAACAGGTTAAGGCAATCTATAATAAGAGCCAAACAGGTTCAAGCAAGCGGATCGGGTCGAATGCCCAGTAACATGTAAAGTACTATTCGCTCCCAAACACGCCAAATCAAAAAGGACGTCGGATAAATAAATACGGAACTGGAATTGGTATAAGCGAACTCGGGTGTTACACCAAAGGTCCTATTTATAGGCAGGGGAAGTTGATCCAACTTCCAAGAACAATCCAATGGTGGAGATGCTGCCACTGCTGCACTCACGTGTGAGCCACGTGAGCGCAACGGTGGGGGGCATTTGTTTCCACCAATCAGAGCAAAATACTGTTCAAATTTTGAAATTTGAAATGAAGCAGCGTTTCATAAAAGCTATGGCACCAAGAGCGCCAGCGCTCATATGCAAAGCACGAGTGCACTAGCGCCAAGTGCGCCAGCGCTCTGTAGTAGCGCTCACGTGCAAAGCACGAGTGCGCTCGCGCCAAGAGCGCCAGCGCTCTGAAGCAGCGCTCACGTGTAAGGTACAAGAGCGCTAAGCGCTAGAACTAAATGTTCTCCACCGTTGGATCAAAAATCCAACGAGCATGATTAAAAATTATCAAGTGACCAGAATAAAATTCTGTTAAGGAAACATTCCTCAGAATCTTTCCAAACAGGAAAGATTGTGCTCTGAAAATCAGAGCACCGTTGGATCAAAGATCCAATGGTGATTAAAAATCACCAATATACAGAATAAATTCTGTATAGGAAAAAATTTCCCAATCTTGTTAAAAACAAGAAAATCTCTTCTGTAAAACAGAAACCCTAAGATCAAAGATCCAACGTGGGGAAATCCCAAAATCAATTAGAGAAAAGATCTCTCCAACCGATTCAACAAATCAGCCTCTACTATATAAAGGACCCAAAACTTCAAGTCTCATAGAGAGGAACCCCCCCATAAGTTTTGAGAAATTTCAAAGAAAAGAGCAAGCTCTGAGAAGAAAAACTTTTCTTCAAGGTAAAAACCGAGAGATAAAAAAATTTCATCAGAAAAAGAACTTAGTTCTTATGCTAGATCATAGATCTTTAAGACAAACTGTCTTTCACAAAAGAGATCATAACATCTCATTATAAAAAAGGGGGGAGAATAATTCAATTCTCTTAAGATCACAGATCCATAAAGGCAAAGCCTTTCACCAAGAACATAAGAGATTGAAACATCTCCTATAAAAATAAGAACTTTGTTTTTAGATCCACAAGACAAAATCTCTTATAAGAGAAAATTTAATTCTCAGAGTGCAAAGCTGCCTAAAAAAGAGCCTTAGTACTCCAGTTTAAAGAAGCGTCCCAGCGCTCCAAATCTAGCGCATAGCGCTGCAGAGCCTTAGCACTCCAAATTTAAAGAAGCGTTCCGCGCTTATTGTCTGGCGCACTGCAACAAGCGCGCCACATTCTCCTCACGTGTGCGCTATTTCACAGAAGCGCTTAGCGCTCCAAGTCTGGCGCACAGCACCAAGCGCGCCACGTGCTCCTCACGTGTGTGCTACTTAACAGAAGCGATCTGCGCTCATTGTCTGGCGCACAACGCCACGTGCTCCTCACGTGTGCGCTACTTAAAATAAGCGCTCTGCGCTCATTGGATAGCGCTCGGCGCCAAGCGCGCCAAGTGCTCCTCACGTGTGTGCTGAGAGAACATAAATTGTTCTTTAAATGACAAAGCCCAGAGCTATAATGAGTGCTCAACACTCAATAAAAGACAAAAAGTTTATCAGAACCCAAACCAATGCTCAGCATTGCTAAATGTTCAACATTTTAAATGAATCGGCCGAGCCCAAGCTAGCCATAGATCTCTAATTCAGATTAATTGAGCCCATATGCTCATAAATATTTGATCTTAGTCCCAAATTGGACTACAGATCTCCCAACCAATATTGGTTCAAGGGTACATCTCTTCACTCCTCTGATATTTGTCGTTGTAATCCTTCAACGTCTTCAGAAAGGTGATGGGTCCCGACAACCAGACGATCCACGGACTGTGGGTCCTTAAACTCATGGATTATGATGTCCTTAAACTTTACAGACTATGATATCTCTAAACTGCCATGGACTGTGAGGTCCTTAAACTCATGGACTATGATGTCCTTAACTTTACAGACTATGATGTCTCTAAACTACCATGGACTGTGGGGTCCTTAAACTCATAGATTATGATGTCTTTAAACACTCTTTTGTTGGATCTAAATGATCTCTGTTAAGTTGATCTTAGTCTAAAAATTAGACAAACGCATCCTTAACAAATTGTTAAGTTGATCTTAGTCTAAAATCAGACTAACGTATCCTTAACAAATGTTTAAGTTGATCTTAGTCTCAAATGAGACTAACGTATTCTTAAACCCAAATCAAAACCCAAATCTAAGAAAATACGGATTTGGACTAATCCACGCCCTACGGGCGACAACATAAATTAGTCTCCGTATACAATCCACGGGCAACCAAAAATAAAACAAACACACACGGCATGAAGTGACCATCTAGAGAAGGAGAAAGTTGTTACCGCGATGCGGTAGCGTAATTAACTGCAGGGGCTTGCGCCTGCAGGGAAGAGCGTCCCCACAATAAAAAACCCCTCAAACGAGGGAGAATCTGACGAAGTCTGCTACATCGGCCGCATCCGTCTAAACCTTCGATACATGGTGCCATAAATCAACTTGGCATCTTCGGAGAGGTGGACGGATAAAACTAAATTGCATATGCCCCCAAATTCAGGCAAAACGGACCTACGCGGTCGTCTTCCCGGTTTTCGGTGGTGAACACTTACCACCGACCTATCCGATAAGCAGAACGATATCCGTCCTTCATCTCCCACATTTGGTTCAACAATACTCGACACCCAAATTTGTTTACCCATTTCATCACCCGTTTTCTTTGGTTCTTCTAATCTTCATTCTACTCCACCGAGTTTTAATGAATCACACTCCGATATATCGAGTTCTATGATTCTTGAAAGATCATTCGATTTAGACTGTTTTGAGAAGGAGGGAGACTATCATTTCGAATTTCCTACCTCTATAATTTCTGACAAATCTAGTGTTTTGAATATTGGTGCGCATAAGACTGACCTTGGAACTTTCAACGGTCCTAGTGAATCTGCATATTTCATCAATATAGATATTGATGAAATCATTACTCGGACCATTGATGAAAGTTTTGAAGACATTTTCGCCGAAGAACTCGCATTCCTAAAAAGCATGGATGTTGTGATGAGTCAACTTCCACCCGAAGAAGTTGAACCGCCACCCTTTCTTCTTATCATGTACGAGAATGTGAATATTCCACTCGTTCCTAATCATTGACATTCTCGTTTTCATCCACCATCACTGTTTCGTCTCTACCAACCGAGACGTAAACCCGATCGATTACGCCTCTTATCTCTCCACTTCTTCACATCTATGATCTTCCACCAACTATGTTGTTATATCGATAAAATATTCGAATGGTAGGTGTTGACGTTTGGTTTTTGTAAAGTTTTGCATAGACCAATAATTTTACTCCCCTTATGATTTTAAATGCTCTTGAAAGAAAAACAAAAGTTTTACAAAATTGTTAGACAAAAATAAGTTTGGGGGAGGGTTTCACTGTCATTAATTCTTGTCCCCGTTACTAACTTTTCCTCCCAAGTCTACAGGTTTTAAGCTTAGATGACATCAGTGAGGACACTGCTGCAAATAGGTTTGGGGGAGGTTTATACTTATTCACGCATCATTTTTTGCATTATACTAAATAAAAGAAAAAAAAATTGATAATGAAAATTAGAAAGTGAAAAATACATATTGTTTCCCCCAATCAGAGAGCAAAGCTCTATGTAAAATTTCAAAATTTGAAATTTGAAATGAGGCAGCTCCTCATAAAAGCGCTCGCGCCAAGAGCACCAGCGCTAGGAGTCAAAGACTCTGAGGCAGCGCTCACGTGCAAAACACGAAAGCGTTAGCGCCAAGAGCGCCAGCTCTAAAGACTCTGAGGCAGCGCCTCACGTGCAAAGCACGAGAGCGCTAGCACCGAGAGTCAAAGACTCTGAGACAGCGCCTCACGTGCAAAGCACGAGAGCGCTAGCACCGAAAGTCAAAGACTCTGAGACAGCGCCTCACGTGCAAAGCACGAGAGCGCTAGCGCTAGAACTAAACGTTCTATATCCTTGGATCAAAGATCCAACGAAGATGATTAAAAATCATCAAATAACCAGAATAAAATTCTGTTGAGGGGATACTCCTCAAATCTTTCCAAACAGGAAAGATTGTGCTCTGTAAATCAGAGCACCATTGGATCAAAGATCCAATGGTGATTAAAAAATCACCAAGATACAGAATAAGTTCTGTATGGGAAAATAATTTCCCAATCTTGTTAAAAACAAGAAGATTGTTTTCTGTAAAACAGAAGCCCTAGGATCATAGATCCAATGGTGGGAAATATCCCCAAATCAATCTGAGAAAAATTTCCTTAACTGATTCAACAAATCAGCCTCCTCTATATAAAGGACCCAAGACTTCAAGTCTTGCACAGAAGAACCCCCCCTAAACTTCAAGTTCTCAAAAAAGAAAAGAGAGAAGAGCAAGTTCTAAGAAGAAGAACCTTCTTCAAGATAAATAAAAAGAAGAGAGATCATAACATCTCCTCTACATTTGAGAGTTTAACTCTCACATTAGAAGAACTTATTTCTTTTTCTAGATCATAGATCTACAAGACCAAGTTTTTCACAAAAAACAGAAGAGATCAAAGCATCTCTTCATAAAAAGAAGAACTTAGTTCTTATATCCATGAAACAAAGTCTCCCATAAAGAAAAACAAAAGAGATCATAATATCTCTTCATAAAGAAGAACTTAGATCCGTGAGACAAAGTCTCTTATAGACGAGAACTTAATCTGTAAGTCCACGTTACCCGTCCCGGTTCTTACGGGGATGCGGAAACGGTAAAAAAACGATTTTTATGGCAAGGTAACATGGACTAGAAAATAAGATCTTTGCTAAACAAAAACCTAGCAAACTAACTAGAAGTTTAACTACTATGTTAGAGGGTTATACCTAGGTCTTAAACTCTTTCTCTTCTTGCTCCTTGGAGTGGTTGGAACGGCTCCACCTCGTAGTCTCCTTGTTGTCGAAGAAGGATCCACCTGAAAGCCTCTACCTTGAGCTCCTACCTCAACCGAGAGGCAACTAAAGTGCTTGGCTTGCTAGACCTAGAACTCTAGAGTGAGTAGAGAAGAGTTTTGATGGTTTTATCTCAATAGCTCATGCTTCTCAACACATGAGACATGAGAGCTTTGAGAGAGAGGAAGAGGGTGAGCTTTGGATGAGAGAGAATAAGAAAATTAGAATGATACAATTTTTACAACCATATCTCTCATATTAGGAATTATGATAATAATAATGATAATTAAGAAAAAGGTGTGATGGGACCATTATCATTTCATTCATTAAATACATTTTGCAAAGAACAAGAAGTATCTTTGAAAACAAATGATGATGGTCAACAAGTCCACTTTGGTCAACCGGTCAACAAAGTCAACAAGTCAACAAAAGTCAAAAGTTCAACTCAACCATGGCACAATAATCCTTAATTAATATTATTAATCATAATCCTCATTCTCATTAGGGTTTAGAAAAAGTCAACGGTCAACAACCCTAATGAGAATCCTCTGCCTCTGCCTCTGTCATTTGTGCATACACACCCGCATCCGTATTCCGAGGAACACGAATACAATGAGATAAAACCAATCCTAAAACATATACTAGGATCTGGCTTAAACCAAAGCCCGCTAGTAATGACTGCCCGGACACCAAACGTGCACAAGTGCACGGATGTGAACGAACCCTGTCGCAAAACCATGCGACCTCTACTCTGTTTTGCCTAAAGGCGAATAACCTTCTGTGTAGGACTCTAAAGACTCGACACTACGCTGGCAGTGGGTTTAACCACAGGCCGCAAGCGGTACTAGCTGTACGTAACGGACCCTAGGTAGATGCCGATAAGAAGACTGATGAGGTGAACCCATCCGAACTCCTACTGAGCCTGAATGTGACAATCTCTATACAGTCTGGTCTGTTCGTCTGAGAGTATCGCATGTCGGGCCTAGGTGGCGGTAAACGTCAGTCCCCTAATAGCGGTACAAGTCGTGTCAGGGTGTAGCCCAGAACACCCTGAGATAACACTGGAAACGCTACCAGTATATCTCGCTAGCTCTGACCAGGGACTTTGTGTGATGGCTCTCCTAGACACAGCGCGATATCAACCCCCAATACCGGGAGAGACGAATCCTGTCTAACCTTCACTGCCTCCAAGTGCTTCGGGACTGCACCCAACTACTACCTGTTTGCACGACTCATTTGAGCCGTGGTAGGGTAGTAATCTAAGAACAGTGGAAACACACTCGAGGCGAAGTGACAGTGTCAAGTCAACGGACTATGCTGTACTCATGTCACCTAGGAACTGATAACTGATGATAGGTATAATACCAAACCAACAGTTCCCAGCGAGTCATGTCCAGTGTACTCGTAACCTAACGAGCACCTGCATACTATCTCCAGTACGACGTACTGATGGCTGTGGGACAGACCATCTCCCCTCCTGGGATGAGAAGCGTATACACTAATCTACTCTGGAGTATCGATGCCCTTTCTCGTTAATCCTACGACTAGGGACCTGTATAAAGATGTGCTTGTAGATTACCTAGCCCTCACTAGTGTGACTACCATCACAATGCTGGTAATCAAACAAAGATCCTAAGGGCTCCACTAATGTGTATAGGCGATATGCTAAAAGAAACACATGCACACATTAAAGTAGAAACAAACCAAGTAGCATACTACCATTTCGAGCAAGATTGTCTATACAACTGTGAATATCCTAAGCTTCCATCAAGTAATATACAAACTAGTATGATACAGTAATGGCCTCTAGGGTATATACACTAACAATCTCCCACTTGCACTAAGGCCATGTACTGGCGTATCGAAGACCTATCATCTCGATCAGCCGCTCGAACTGAGTTCGGGGTATGGCCTTCTTGAATGGATCTGCAGTGTTATCTTCTATAGCAACCCTCTGAACCTCGATCTCCCGGCGATCCACTATCTCCCTGATCAGGTGATACCGCCTCAAGATGTGTCTGGATTTCTGATGGGACCTGGGTTCCTTTGCTAAAGCTATAGCCTCATTGTTGTCACAATATAGAGGTATTGGATCAATAATGGACGGAACCACCTGAAGTTCAGTCAAGAACTTCCTCATCCAGACGGCTTCTTTTGCGGTATCAGATGCAGCGATATATTCCGCTTCCATCGTCGAGTCAGCAACGGTTTCCTGTTTGGAACTCTTCCAACACACCGCCCCTCTATTGAGGGTAAAGATATAACCCGACATGGATTTGGAGTCATCCTTGTCACTCTGGAAGCTAGAGTCAGCAAAGGCCTCCATCTGGAGGGCTTTTCCCGCGTAAACCAAGAACATGTCCTTAGTCCTTCTCAGGTACTTCAGAATGTTCTTTACCGCTATCCAGTGCACTCCACAGGGTTTGACTGATACCGGCTTACCACACTCAGTGCATAAGCTACATCTGGTCTGGTACACAACATCGCATACATTATAGAGCCTACCACAGATGCGTAGGGTATAATAGACATGCGATCCCTTTCCAAATCAGTCTTGGGAGACATCTCTTTGGAGAGGGTGATCCCGTGACAAGCCGGTAAATTACCGCGCTTGGAATCTTCCATACTGAATCTTTTCAGTATGGTGTCGATGTACCTGGACTGTGAAAGTCCTAATATCCTCTTGGACCTATCACGATGGAGCCGGATCCCCAGAATATAAGAGGCATCACAAAGGTCTTTCATGGAGAACCTATGTGACAAGAACCCTTTGACAGATTGTAGCATAGGAATGTCATTTCCTATTAAGAGAATGCCATCCACGTATAAAACGAGGAATACGACAGTTCGTGCTACAACTTTACTATAAATGCATGGTTCATCTGGATTTTTGATAAAGCCAAATTCTTTGAACGTCTCATCAAAACAGATGTTCCAACTCCGCGATGCCTGCTTTAGTCCATAAACAGACTTAAGCAACTTGCACACTTTCCCGCTGCTCCCACTCTGAATGAAACCTTCTGGCTGGTCCATATAGACACACTCCTCCAAATTTCCATTTAGAAAAGCGGTCTTTACGTCCATCTGCCAAATCTCATAATCGTGGAAGGTAGCAATGGCAAGAAGGATCCGAATGGATTTGAGCATAGCCACTGGAGAAAAGGTTTCGTCATAGTCCAAACCAGGTCTTTGCCGAAAACCTTTTGCAACAAGTCTGGCCTTATAAGTCTCAACCTGTCCATCTACACCAATCTTCCTTTTGAAGATCCATTTGCAGCCTACGGGTTTTACCCCTTCTGGAGCAACGTCCAAAGTCCATACTTTGTTGGTGTACATGGACTCCATTTCGGTCCGCATTGCATCCAGCCATTTAACCGAGTCAACGCTCTGAATGGCCTGCTGGAAGCTAGTCGGCTCATCATTATCAATGATGCAATCTTCTCAATCCTCGTCTATGAGAAAACCGTAGTATCTCTCGGGCAGATGAGACTGCCTACTACTCCTGCGTAGCGACGCAGGAATGTCCTGTTCTTTCGAACCCTCTGGTTCCACTAAGCTTTCAGTAATAGCTTGTGGTTCTGGAATTTCTTCCAGTTCTATTGCGCTCCCACTTGTTTCTTTTTCTAAGAACTGATGTTCCAGAAAGTGGGCACTACGAGAGACAAAACCTTTTTGTTCTTCTGTGTAATAGAAAAGATATCCCCTGGAGTTCTTTAGGTATCCCACAAACTTGCACTATACTGAGCGTGCCTCGAGTTTGTCCGCATGCTGCTTTTTGACAAAAGCTGGACATCCCCAAATCTTCAGATATTGAAGATAGGGTTTCTTCCCACTCCACATCTGATATGGTGTGGTAGGCACAGTCTTAGTTGGAACTCGGTTCAAAATATATGCAACTGTTTCTAGTGCATATCCTCAGAAAGATCGCGGCAACTCAGCGTTACTCATCATGGAACGTACCATATCCAATAGGGTTCGGTTTCGTCTCTCCGATACACCATTATGTTGTAGGGTGTATGGAGGAGTAAGTTGAGAGAGAATTCCATTCTCTTTTAGGTAACCCAGGAACTCGGCACTCAAGTATTCACCACCTCGATCAGATCTTAGTATCTTGATACTTTTGCCTGTTTGTTTTTCTACTTCATTCTTGTATTCCTGGAATTTTTCAAAGGCTTCAGATTTATGCTTCATTAAGAAGACATGCCCGAACCTTGAAAAATCATCCGTAAAAGTAATGAAGTAAGAATAACCACTTCGCGTATGTGTAGACATTGGACCGCATACATCGCTGTGTACGAGTCCCAAGAGCTCGCTCGCTCTTACTCCATGTCCAGTAAACAGAGTCTTTATCATCTTTCCTTTGAGACAAGATTGACAAGTTGCATATGATTGATATTCGAACGGATCCAAATATCCTTCTTTATGTAACTTCGTCAACCTTCTCTCATTGATGTGACCCAGTCTACAATGCCATAAGAAAGCATGGTTTATTTCTGGAGACTTTCTTTTGTGTGTATTCTGGACATTAAAAATCTGTGGTTGGTTCAATACGTATATACTGTTGCTTAATGTACCCGACCCAATCAGAACATGATTAAGGTGAATGTTTACAATATTGCTTACAAATGCAAAATCATAACCTTCTTTAGACATTAAAGATACAGATATGATATTACAAGTCGCACTGGGTACAAAATAACAATCACGTAAAACCAAAACATGTCCATCTGACAATCCCAAGTGATAGTCCCCCACGGACTCAGCATCCATGCCAGCTCCGTTTGCAACTCTGAGGGTCATATCACCTGCCTTCAAAACCCTACTCTTTATCAGTGCCTGCAAAGAATTACAGATATGAGATCCTGATCCGGTATCCAATACCCAGGAAGTAGAGTTTATTGATAGACAGTTTTCAATAACATACACACCTGAAGCTGAAGCCACAACTTGCTTCGGGTCCTGGTTTCTGTCCTTCCAAGCCCTGCAAACTTTCTTCCAGTGTCCACTCTTGTGACAATAAAAGCACTCTTCCTTTCCCACAAGATTTCCCGCTACCTTTTCCATTTTGGCCTTTCCCTTGGCTTCCACTTTACTAACACCGCCCCTTGGTTTGGTGGGGGCTTTCTTCTTCTTTCCTCTGGCTTTCGCCTTGGACCTAGAAGAAGAAGGTCCTCCAACAGACAAAGCGGGTGTTTTCCTTACTTTCTTCAGGGTGCCCTCTGCACTCCTCAACATGTTAAGGTGTTCCGGAAGTTCAACTTCCTTTCCTTGCATGTTGAAGTTTAGGATAAACTGGGCGTAAGTGGAAGGAAGGGACTGGAGAATCAAGTCAGTGTAGAGCTCGTTCTCTAACGTGGTCCCAAGATCCGCGAGCTCTTCAATGTTGCCAATCATCTGAAGCACATGTTCCGCTACAGGTGATTTGACGGCTTTTTCACCGAAAATAACTTTTTCTAGACTTCGTATCTGGCGATACGGGATTGCTCTCCCTACAGATCTTTTGTATGAAGAAATATGGATTCTAGGTCTATATCCTCGTGCCTCTTCTGATGTTCATTGTCCATAGAGGCAAGCACGATGCACTTGGCCCTCGCGCAATCAATCTCCCAGGTCTTACGGATTTCCTTATCCGCGACGCTGGATTGAGGTCCTGGGATAGGGGGAGCTTTGGTGGTAAGAAGATACCCCAACTTGTCATAAGTGATTGCCATTTTGACATTCCTGAGCCAATCTTTGTAGTTTGGCCCTGTCAGTATATTTTTTTTCTAGTAGTAACTTAAGTCCGGTCATGATTTTTGGTCGCTGCAATTAGGAGAGAGAGAAGAAACACTTTAGCATGATACTTTTGCAAGTTTAGAGTGGTTTTTAGTTTGTCTAAACATGATGGCTCCCACTGTTTCTCGAATCCTTCCTCAAACCAAAAAAGAAGAATTAGTCGGGATCAATCTCACCGTACAATACTTGCTTAACCGTTCAGCCAGGCCAGTGTTGGTACTTCGAGGGAGCTTTTCCAACGCTTTCGCGAAGTTCTTTAATTAAATAACCTTTTTTCCCTGTAGGCGTAGCCCCGCTAACACTTTTCTAGACACGTACTTGGTATATAGCATTGATCGTTAAGTTAGAAAGTTCCAGAGGAGTAGCATATATTCACAGTAGGATCGGGATCCAAATATTATCGTGTGATAAAACTGAAGGAATCCTACCAGAATCATCACACTCCAAATGGTATGCAGCACTAGTAAGTTTCAGTTTCTTTAGAAACTCCCGATGTGGATTTTTGCCCCATGCTCTTATGACCTTGACGTAGGCCAAAATATCATAAGTCGCATGTCAAGTTCTACCCATCATTTACCAGGTTAATTTGAACCCACCCGTACATACCCTTGACGTAGGCCAAAATGGCAGTACGACTGTCTCAAACCAACGCATCTATCTATGCAACAGATAAATATCTGGCAGCTACCAATCACTATGCCTTGGCGTAGGTCAAAATACATAGCTTGAATACTACAGAATATTTAACTGAAATGATGGAGGGCTACAAATGGTTTTGGCGAAACCATGAACGTAGTGAACTTGATATAATCGAAGGAACCTGATAGCTTTTAAAAGGAGTGGTTTAAGCTCCGCGTTTAAAAGTTGTTTTGAAAAGAAACCGAGTGGTTTTGAAATTGTTCCAACGATTTTAACTTTGGTTTATTTTCTTGCATTAATTTAATGCGTCCCATCAATTAATCCTACCATTGCAGAAAACAACGAAAATACGACGTACGCTTATGCCATCCGCATTCGCCACGGGGCCCCGTCATCACCCGTTAGGTTACTTAACTAACGACAGAGCGGGGGCTGGACTAGCGCGGATGCAAAACATAAGCAACGCCTACTAGATATCATATATAGATATATACATTCGTCAGATGCAATGATAGCCATTCCAGATCACAGATGAACACATTGGATATGCTAGGGATCCGCGTTTCGTTCGAGCCTGCAATGAAAGACGGATTACACGGTCGCGATGAATAGCCAAACCCCCACCCTAGACCCCTACGGGTGCGACAAACTACCCGCTAAGTACCCGAAGTGAAGCAACCTCCCTCAACAACGTGAGTAGGCCACTCGGCACTTCGAGGTACCCGGTAGTTTGTGCACCCCACCTTGGGTCTATCCTAGGAGCAAAAACAGTAAAAGAAATAATATACAATGGCGGCTACAACCTCATCCCGGATGTGCGTCCATAAAATAATATTACATCAATTTATATATTACATAAAAAGAAAGATAAAGAAAACTCTCATCTCACATCCCCCGGCTATTCATCCGCGACAATCCAACAAGTTCATATACACAATCCAACAACATTACAGATCACAGATATGCACAACCACCACTAATCGACGTATAGCGATTAGTCGACGTTCAGTGCATATATCACATCACAGATATAACCAATTAGCTAAAGTCTACAGAACTTCGATCCAAAATACGGATTTGTAACTACCCCAAACACAAATTTGTTCTTTGGAAACTCTGGGCAGAAACAACATATTTTAAAAATCACAAAACGTCAAAACAAGAACACTGCAATAAATCCGAGTCGCGACCGAGTTGACTCGGCCGCGGATCCGCGGCGAAACGCATGGTTTCGCCGCGCTTCCGCGGCGGTCTGGTCGAGTCGTGTGCTCGTTTTTCTTGTGTGTTCCCAGAAAACCCTGCACGGATTTTTAAGACGTGTGGAATTATTTTTAGAGCAGTTTTAAAAATTGGCAGAAAGTTAAGTTTTCGGATGCGTTTTGCAATTTTTTCTCGGATCGAAATTCTAAATACTTTGCTAACATGCTAGTTGTTGTTTAGCTAGGCTCTGATACCACTGTAAGTCCATGTTACCCATCCCGGTTCTTACGGGGATGCGGAAACGGTAAAAAAAACATTTTTATGGCAAAGTAACATGGACTAGAAAATAGGATCTTTGCTAAACAAAAACCTAGCAAACTAACTAGAAGTTTAACTACTATGTTAGAGGGTTATACCTAGGTATTGAACTCCTTCTCTTCTTACTCCTTGGAGTGGTTGGAACGGCTCCACCTCGTAGTCTCCTTGTTGTCGAAGAAGGATCCACCCGAAAGCCTCTACCTTGAGCTCCTACCTCAACTGAGAGGAAACTAAAGTTTGCTAGACCTAGAACTCTAGAGTGAGTAGAGAAGAGTTTTGATGGTTTTATCTCAATAGCTCATGCTTCTCAACACATGAGACATGAGAGATTTGAGAGAGATGAAGAGGGTGAGCTTTGAATGAGAGAGAATGAGAAAATTAGAATGATACAATTTTTACAACCATATCTCTCATATTAGGAATTATGATAATAATAATAATAATAATTAAGAAAAAGGTGTGATGGTTAGTTATGAATGACCATTATCATTTCATTCATTAAATGCATTTTGCAAAGAACAAGAAGCATCTTTGAAAACAAATGATGATGGTCAACAAGTCCACTTTGGTCAACCGGTCAACAAAGTCAACAAGTCAACAAAAGTCAAAAGTTCAATTCAACCATGGCACAATAATTCTTAATTAATATTATTAATCATAATCCTCATTCTCATTAGGGTTTAGAAAAAGTCAACGGTCAACAACCCTAATGAGAATCCTCTGCCTCTGCCTCTGTCAACTGTGCATACACACCCGCATCCGTGTTCCGAGGAACATGAATACAATGAGATAAAACCAATCCCAAAACATATACTAGGATCTGGCTTAAACCAAAGCCCGCTAGTAATGACTGCCCGGAAACCAAACGTGCACAAGTGCGCGGATGTGAACGAACCCTGTCGCAAAACCATGCGACCTATACTCTGTTTTGCCCAAAGGCGAATAGCCTTCTGTATAGGACTCTAAATACTCGACACTACGCTGGAAGTGGGTTTAACCACAGGCCGCAAGCGGTACTAGCTGTACGTAATGGTCCCCAGGTAGATGCCGATAAGAAGACTGATGAGGTGAACCCATCCGAACTCCTGCTGAGCCTGAATGTGACAATCTCCTTACAGTCCGGTCTGTTCGTCTGAGGGTATCGCATGTCGGGCCTAGGGGGCGGTAAACGTCAGTCCCCTAATAGCGGTACAAGTCGTGTCAGAGTGTAGCGCAGAACACCCTGAGATAACACTGGAAACGCTACCAGTATATCTCACTAGCCCTGGCCAGGGACTTTGTGTAATGGCTCTCCTAGACACAGCGCGATATCAACCCCCAATACCGGGAGAGACGAATCCTGTCTAACCGTCACTACCTCCAAGTGCTTCGGGACTGCACCCAACTACTACCTGTTTGCATGACTCATTTGAGCCGTGGTAGGGTAGTAATCTAAGAACAGTGGGAACACACTCGAGGCGAAGTGACAGTGTCAAGTCAATGGACTATGTTGTACTCATGTCACCTGGGAACTGATAACTGACGATATGTATAATACCAAACCAACAGTTCCCAGCGAGTCCTATCCAGTGTACTCGTAACCTAACGAGCACCTGCATACTATTTCCAGTACGACGTACTGATGGCTGTGGGACAGACCATCTCCCCTCCTGGGATGAGAAGCGTATACACTAGTCTACTCTGGAGTATCGATGCCCTGTCTCGATAATCATACGACTAGGGACCTGTATAAGGATGTGCTTGTAGATTACCCAGCCCCGCTAGTGTGACTGCCATCACAACGCTGGTAATCAAGCAAAGATCCTAAGGGCTCCACTAATGTGTATAGGCGATATGCTAAAAGAAACACATGCACATATTAAAGTAGAAACAAACCAAGTAGCATACTGCCATTTCGAGCAAGATTGTCTATACAACTGTGAATATCCCAAGCTTCTATCAAGTAATATACAAACTAGTATGATACAGTAATGGCCTCTAGGGCATATACACTAACATAATCCTCAGAGCACAGAACTGATCAGAGCTACCAGAGAAGAGCCTTAGCGCTCCAATTTAATAAGAAGCGCCTTAGCGCTCCAAGTTTGGCGCTCAGCGCCCAGCGCTCCAAGCGCTATTTTATAAGAAGCTCCTTAGCGCTCCAGGTCTGGCACTCAACGCCAAGCACGCCACGTGCTCCTCACGTGGGTGCTATTCTAAAAGAAGCGCTCCGGCGCTCCAAGTCGGGCGCTCAGCCCAGCGCTCCAAGTGCTATTTTAAAAAAAAGGGAGTGCCTTAGCCCTCCAAGTCTAGCGCTCAGCGCCAAGCACGCCACGTGCTCATCACGTGGGCGCTATATCAGAAGAAGCACCTCAGTGCTCCAAGTCTGTCGCTCAGCGCCAAGCGCTCTGTACATAAAGGTTCTGTACATAAAGCGCTCTGCGCTATAAAGAGTATTCAACACTCAATAAAAGATAAAAGAAAAAGGAGTGTCAGAACCTAAATTAATTCTCAGCATTATTGAACAAGAAGGGACTGATCCCAAACAAATGTTCAACATTTTAATCAAAACTGGGTGGGCTGAGCCCAAGTTGGCCATAAGTCCCTAACTCAGACCAACTGAGTCCATGTGCTCACAATTGGTCTCAGTCCCAAGCCTGACTACAAATCTCCCAACCAACATTGGTTCAAGGGTACATCTCTTCATTTCTCTGTGTCACGACCCAAAATTGGCCCGTGACGGCTCTAATACTACGCAACGGCAAAAGACGTAACGCAGTAAAAGAAAGCCAAAACCCAAAAATCTAAACCAAGAAAATAAGGAAAAGATAGTATGGTATTTGAAACATTTGAAATAACAACCCAGATTCTTTAAAAGTCCCACATTCTTTCTTTAAAATTTGGCAACACCCCCTTTTCTAAAAACTAGCCAAGAAGAATACAATACAAATATACGACGCCGTTGCAAAAAAATAAAAACAATAGAGAGAAAGCTGTATATAAAAGACGACAAATCCACAAATAATATACAGTAACGTCCTCACCAAGTCTCTAAGTCAACAATACAATAGTAGATGGAGAGTACAAAATACAACGAATGTACAATATGAAATACAGATAATCATCTAACCCACCTAAGCAAAATGGTACTGTGAGCTGATGCGGTATCTGTAGCAAAAGATGATAGATGGATACTGAATAGCCTGCCTCGACTACTCTGGGGAACAACCTGAAACACCTGTGGCACAACGGGGGTGAGTTGCCAACTCGTGAATAGTAGATAACATATGCAGGTAATCGCAGGAATGCACGTACAGCATGAATCTAAGATATGCGATTACAGTAATAACATGTCATGCAAATACTAAATAAAGGAGAGTACACTAGCAGGTACAATCAATATGTGAAGCAATAGTAACACGACAATAATATGCAATAACCATGCAATAGGGATATGAGAATGTAAATATTCAACTATCATAAGGGTACACTAACAGGTACTACCAATATATGAAACTGTGCATAAAGTAGATAAGTGTGAGGTATGGGGTGGAATATGTCATTTCCATGGAAACCTGACATCATGGTAGGATCACAATCCATCAAGACATTCAAATCCCAAATCCTCAAATCAGCCCCCACATTGGGCTTTCATATCATATAAGTCTCACATCTCCTCAATGTAAAATACCGAATAATCTTCTATATCCCGAATGTACAAATCAGTAATCACATAGGTATGTCCAATGTCCAATCCCAATGAATCACCTAATATCCCAAGTCAAATCTCAAGTAAGAATCTAACATCCTAAAGGTAAATATATACAGAAATAAGTATGATGGGGGCAATACACATATATTAGCGTCCCATTCCACTAATATTGGTGTAAGGGTATATATAACAACGGCTAAATTCCCTGTTATATATACAAAGGTGTTAAAGGAATATCATGAAAACCATGTGCCAAGTATCGACACAGAAATCCTGATCACGTATCATACGCTATCCCGAAAGCACGAGTGCCTAGCTCTGACCCTCGCCTTTCGACGTATGCATACGTACATGACTCCCAACGGTATCTCCATGATCCCCGTCGAGTCATCAGTACTGTCACTGGTAGGTACTCACCCGCCTCCAGGCTCAATCGGCAACATCCATCGATCTTCTTGCCGAGGGGAACCATACCGGGCCCCACTATGTACCCTCATACGGCAACCACACCTCGTATGGAGTGTATAATCAGCACCGATAAAACTCATGGTGGACGCGCAAATATCATATCAAGGAAACCGGGTTTTTCAATGTATGCATAATTTCATGAACTCCCGCGGTTCCCAAATCCCGAAAACACCATGTATAAATCCAAATGAATAAATACGCAAATCCAGAAATAAATATATGCGATGTATCTGAATGCAAGCATGTAAATGAAGGTATTTAGCTGAAACCAGATGTATGCAAAATCAATACGGTACAGCTAAGTATAGGTATCTACCTATAAGTAAAAGATGTCGTATACCCCCCTGGGTATACGTAGAATATGAAGGATACCCCCCGGGTATAAGTAAAATATGTACGAGGTATACCTGTAGCTGTATCGCAAGGTGTAGATGTACCTATCACTAATGGTAAGATACACTATAGGTATACCGATAAACTAGATGTCAAGTCTGATAAGCAATAAAGTATCTATAAGGGGTTGTGTGTGACATGGCAATTATTGATGGTGTGTGTGTAGCATACAATCCGTGCTCGTGCAACAAGAACCGTCAATAATATGTGCAGTGTCCTACGGCTGCTAGTCACAGTACAGCTATATCAAGGAAATAAACTAAAGGCGCAATTCTAACAGTGACGTAGAATATGCGACAAATATTAGAATCCTAGCCCAGACGCATAACGCCATGCGGGCGATTCCCCTGTAGATGTTAAATCTACTCACCTACGCCCCACGCTAGGTGAATCCTACCATCTGCTCCCCCCTGTAGCCTTGTCCGTAGTCCCTGCCTGCAAACCTGCAAATAAGACATGGAAATCATATATAAGCCAAATATTCCGCGAAACGCGATATCGAACCAAAACGAGAAACTCGCGTCGCGAACTAAACGCGCAGGTGCACGATACACTGAATCGTGTGTGTACGCGTCTAAAACCATCGCGACACGCAGCGATACGCTGGATCACAGAACCCACTCTCGTATCGCGCGTATCGTGCAAACACAACGGGCACCAAAAACGATATATAGTCCCATATTTTCCTACAGGCCAAAACTTACAAAACTAGACATGCCAAAGCACTATACAACATTGCAGACAACCCTAGCCAAGACCCCAACACCCCTGCCCCCTACTTGTCTGCAATTTGCGGCCAAACACATTAAATCTGCGGCGTGGGTAGGGAAATAGGGGCTCGTGTTTTGGTGGTGGCGTCTAGACCTAACAAGCATGCTCCAGTTTCCTCAATTTTACCCTGAAGGGTCCGGGTCAAAAGCAGATTGCCAATATATCGCTTAAAAATCACCAATTTGCACAATTTAGAAACCTTATGGTATTTTAGTGTAATCCAGGGCTAAGCTCAGTTCAGTGACCCTAATAACACTTAAATAAACTAAGGTAGCTAACACAATCAACAATTTTGCCACAACATCTCACAAATCACCAAAATCTAGCACTAAATTAGCTATTTAACACTAATCGACACAAAACCACACACAACTTAAGTAAACATGAAATGGGGTTCAGAAATATACCCTAATGAACCCTAAGAAGCAGGTGAAGAAGTGAAGAAGAGCTTCTGCAAGTGCTGGGGTTCCTGTTGCTGCTGTTGCTGATGCTTGCCTCTGCTGCTACTGCTTCTGATGAATGCTGAAGCTGATGGTGCTGATGTTGTTTCTGGTGTTGCTGGAGCTGAAGCAGGTAAGTGTGTGTGTGTGTTTTAGAGAGTGAGAGTGAGAGAATGAGAGTGAGAGAATGGGAGAACACAACCAAGTCAATCCCCTCCCCTCTCTCTCTCTCTCATCATAAATGAAGGCATGGGCAAAGCCATGATGCCCCATCATGCACTCTCTCTCTCCCTCTCTCACATGGTCAACACTTCAACCCAAATTTAAATCCTTTTAAATTCATTTTTCATTTTAAAACAACCATCATGCTAAAACCCATAACACTTAAAACAAAACTATAAAACTAGATTAGGGAATGGTTAGTTCACCATGTTGCTAATCATGGTTAAACCTCCAAAACAACCCTAGTTATCATGCACAAGTGTGTGCAAGCCTAGGAAAAATCTAATAAAATACTCAATAATTAGGATAAAATATTTAAAAACCAATTTGGTAAACTTTTTATTAAAAACCATATATTAAAATATAATTAGTCACAGAACAAATTCTAAGGTGTTACAATCTCCCCCCCTTAAAAGAAATTCGTCCCCGAATTTTAAAAATATACTATATGTGCCTTCAAAGAGAAGATTACGAACTCTCAGATCTCGCTCGCAGCCTCCCAAGTGATTATCTTACTTTTACGGCTACGCCCAAGAAAAACCCTTCACAGACGGCAAAACCCTTGACCGATGTTCCTTCACCTGCCGAGCCATTAACATAATGGCTGCCGGTGAACGAAACGATCACGTCCAAGCCAAATGGTCTGGTGCCAAATCATGTGAGAAAGGTAAAGAAGGTAATTGTAAAGTATCATCACAAGGAATACGGGGTGAAAATCCAATAATCTGGGCGGAAGAGCTAAATTAAAGGCAACGAGAACTCGCTTATAGGATCTTAAAAGGACCTAAAATCCTGGGATAAGCTCCCTAAAATCCAACACATCATACATCGGAAAGTCTGTAGGAATACATGATCTGTCCCTGCGAACTCGAGTCTATGACCAACACAGTCGGCATAAGACCTCGTTTGCAATGGACAATCTCATCCTGTCCTGAACACAACTGGACCATCTCCGAAGCTTTGGACTAGCTGGGGTCTAAAATCCTACTTACGCAGAGTCAGAAAAACAACAGGCTGGCGATCGACACGACCTAACCCCTAAACCTAAAGGTGGCCAATTGGAGTGTCTCCCGATAACAGCTATCGAAGGAGAACCCTAACGATGGCGAGTGACGATCCCCAACCGCTGACAACAAACAACCCAAACACACAACTTAACAAAGAACAACTGAGCAAACTGAGTATAACCGGACGACAAGAATCCGAATGGAGTCACACCCTGACTAAACTTGGGTAGAAACCATAACGAAATTCGTGGAGATCTGCTCCCACTCCTACTTCGGAACGGTAAAAGGTTGCAACTCTCCAGCCGGCCTCAGATGCTCGACCCAAGCACACGACAAAACAGACACCTTGAATTGAACCATGAAACTTCTCTTTACATTCCTGTCCACCCGTAATTATCTCACAAGTCACGTCAATACTGGCAGAACTTGAATGAATACAGAGAGTTGACTGATGTGCTTACTCTAGGATTGCACGTCTCTACCTGATAATATCAGGTACACAGACGCGTCCCTAACTTAGCACACCGTGTCACAAATCAAGGACTCCGAATCATTACCCAGCCGAGTATGCTTAAGTATCTCTGACGAATGAGCATCGGCGGGCAGTGTCTCGCGAAAGTGATTTAAGAAAAGTGGTCGGGCGCGGACATGAGCAAGATGTCCTCTCCGTAGAGACGAACTTAAGCTGTACTCAACGATCACACAAGAACCGTAAATCTGCAGAAGACTATCACAACAATCGAATCCGCTGCAGGAAGATGTACATTAAGCTCTGGTAGTCCGTGAAAATCTGACATGACTCTCGAACAGGTAGTGTCTCCCAATCTCCAACACAAAACCACCGCGGCCATCTCCAGATCATGAGTGGAATATCCTTCTCGTACTTCCTCCAAATGTAGGGAAGCAAAAGCGATAACTCTATAATGTCACCTCAGTACACAATCGAGCCCACTCAAGAAACATTACAGTTAAACAACAAGGTCGCCCGAACCAAAAGCAAAGAAAGACTGATGTAGTTGTTAACTGAATCTTCAACTGCTGAAAACTCCGCACACATGCCTCAGTCCAAAGAAAAGAAACCTCCTTACTGGTCAATTCAGTCGACGGTGCAGCACTACTCTAGCAATCCTGCATGAAACGGCGGCAAAAACCTGCTAAGCCCAACAATCTGCGGATCTCCGTCCTGCACACAAGTCTGGGCCTAAGCTGTACGGCCACGATCTCCCTCGGAACCATAAGAAACCGTCTCCCGTGACTACAAGACCTAGGAGTCAACACAAAACAAGCCTGAAGAAACACTCCGAGAATTTAGCAAACTGCTGGTGCTCTCTCCAGTATCTGCATAACAAATCCTCAAGTGCTACTACTGTCCCTCAAGACACATTAGATAGACCAGAATGTCGTAAATAACACAACAAAACTAGTCGAGGAACGGCCTGCAGAAATCTGGTTCATCATATCTACGAATGCTGCTGGGGCATCAGGGAATCCAACGACTCACTGATACACACAAAGCCCGTAGCAGCATAAGGCAGTCTTCGGAATGCCATCATCCCGAATCCGCAATAATGATGACGTGATCCCAAGCAAACTTAGAAAATG
This sequence comes from Agapanthus africanus, assembly GCA_030015575.1. NCBI lineage: Eukaryota > Viridiplantae > Streptophyta > Magnoliopsida > Asparagales > Amaryllidaceae > Agapanthus > Agapanthus africanus. The sequence goes on from JASDDO010000028.1 coordinate 114,941,576, forward strand.
TCTCGCCCTCTGGAGCTGATCGAAGAAATCGTCACGGCGAGGTGAAGGATATATATCCGCACCGTAAGCCGGTTCAATTAATGACCCGTCGATACGCAACCTTAAGCTGCCGTCTTTCTCCTTGACGAACAGGAATAGGAGCTTCCAAAAGCGAAACATTCAGACGCACAAAACTCCCCAAACCACAACTCTGCAGCTGATCCTTTAGCTCCCAAGCTTCGCCGGCTCATCCGGAACAACGTCGGAAAAACTCTCGCACGAAAGGAACCCGGTCCAACGATCCCACTGTGGCTCCGGTATCACGAATGAACGCCAAGAATCCATGACATCTCCTCAGTAGCCGACTAGCGAAAAAGGCTGAATTCGAGCTGTGAGAGGCGGCACAACTATCCACCTGCACAACAAGAACTGACTTGCCGGGAAAAACAAAACCTAACTTGTTTCCTCACGGTAGTCCAAAGACGCCTAGCACGTAGTTAACCAGTCCGTGCCCAGGATAAAGTCAAATCCAACATCTCTAGAAGGACCAAAACAACGGACGAATCTCTATCTCCTATCCGATTGGCAAACAACTGGAATACGTGTCGCGCAACAAAGAAATCGCTGACAGAAGTCAACACAACTATGACTAATCTACCCAACCACGGTACAAGCATGAAAACAAACGAATAAATCAAAAGAACATGTAAAAATAAGGATACCTGAAAACTCCACATTGGACGCCTGCGCGTCCCGATGAGTAGAAGCAAACTCCTGCGTCTGCCCTCTACTCGCAGCTGGATGAACTCCTCTGGTAGACTGAGCCCTCTGAGCAAATCTTCCACGTCCACGGCCTCTCTGATGAAGATCCTGATGCCATGCTAAGGAACAATCCCTGACGAAGTGCTGAAGGCTGCTGCATCGAAAACATCCACGCGCTGACTGCTGACCATCCTAGGGATGAGAGCTGGACGACTGTCCTCGTCCTAAGCCTCTGCTACTCCCGTGATGGCCACGAAATCTGTCTCGATGACCAAACCTCTGTCTCTGGGATGGTACACTAGTACGAGTCCTCCACTGTCCTGGAACTCTCTGAGCCTCTGGAATATAGGCCTCGTCAACTGGAGCTGCAACCACTGGTGCTATGTAGGTGATGGACTGTTGCATGCTGACCGTAAGCGACAACTGAGTGACAGGGGTGACAACCTCCTGTCGTAGCTCCCGAACGATATCAACAAAATAACTCATAGTCTGGCGGAAATCCTGCATCTCTGCCACAAGCCTATCAATAGTATATGTCGTAGGCTGATCCGTCTGCACCTGTGCAACTATAGTGCCATCCTGGTCAGTACTCGTCTCACCCGAGCCAACTCTGACCTCGGCCCTCGCTGCATCATTCTGAGTCCCCATAGTCATCGGCGGCAAGGCTATAAATAGATATAAGATTCGATGAGAATAAGGAATCGAATCTTAAGGATATGAATCATCAAGGAAGGAATTTCAAGCAAAATTGTACTTAGGTCACTTAATGCAAAGTACCGCACCGTGGGTATGCTGCAGACATACACACACTACGTTACTCTGTTTAAGCTACCTACTCCATCATACTAAGGTCATCCTACACTCCGAAAGGTAAAACCTAGCGCTCTGATACCAACTTTTTCACGACCCAAAATTGGCCCGTGACGGCCCTAATACTACGCAACGCCAAAAGACGTAACGCAGTAAAAGAAAACCAAAACCCAGAAATCTAAACCAAGAAAATACGGAAAAGATAGTATAGTATTTGAAACATTTGAAATAACAACCCAGATTCTTTAAAAGTCCCACATTCTTTCTTTAAAATTTGGCAACACCCCCTTTTCTAAAAACTAGCCAAGAAGAATACAATACAAATATACGACGCCGTAGCGAAGAAATAAAAACAATAGAGAGAAAGCTGTATATAAAAGATGACAAATCCACAAATAATATACAGTAACGTCCTCACCAAGTCTCTAAGTCAACAATACAATAGTAGATGGAGAGTACAAAATACAACGAATGTACAATATGAAATACAGATAATCATCTAACCCACCTAAGCAAAATGGTACTGTGAGCTGATGCGGTATCTGTAGCAAAAGATGATAGATGGATACTGAATAGCCTGCCTCGACTACTCTGGGGAACAACCTGAAACACCTGTGGCACAACGGGGGTGAGTTGCCAACTCGTGAATAGTAGATAACATATGCAGGTAATCGCAGGAATGCACGTACAGCATGAATCTAAGATATGCGATTACAGTAACAACATGTCATGCAAATGCTGAATAAAGGAGAGTACACTAGCAGGTACAATCAATATGTGAAGCAATAGTAACATGACAATAATATGCAATAACCATGCAATAGGGATATGAGAATGTAAATATGCAACTATCATAAGGGTACACTAACAGGTACTACCAATATATGAAACTGTGCATAAAGTAGATAAGTGTGAGGTATGGGGTGGAATATGTCATTTCCACGGAAACCTGACATCGTGGTAGGATCACAATCCATCAAGACACTCAAATCCCAATTCCTCAAATCAGCCCCCACATTGGGCTTTCATATCATATAAGTCTCACATCTCCTCAATGTACAATACTGAGTAATCTTCTATATCCCGAATGTACAAATCAGTAATCACATAGGTATGTCCAATATCCAATCCCAATGAATCACCTAATATCCCAAGTCAAATCTCAAGTAAGAATCTAACATCCTAAAGGTAAATATATACAGAAATAAGTATGATGGGGGCAATACACATATATTAGCGTCCCATTCCACTAATATTGGTGTAAGGGTATATATAACAACGGCTAAATCCTCTGTTATATATACAAAGGTGTTAAAGGAATATCATGAAAACCATGTGCCAAGCATCGACACAGAAATCCTGATCACGTATCATACGCTATCCCGAAAGCACGAGTGCCTAGCTCTGACCCTCGCCTTTCGACGTATGCATACGTACATGACTCCCAACGGTATCTCCATGATCCCCGTCGAGTCATCAGTACTGTCACCGGTAGGTACTCGCCCGCCTCCAGGCTCAATCGGCAACATCCATCGATCTTCTTGCCGAGGGGAACCATACCGGGCCCCACCATGTACCTTCATACGGCAACCACACCTCGTATGGAGTGTATAATCAGCACCGATAAAACTCATGGTGGACGCGCAAATATCATATCAAGGAAACCGGGTTTTTCAATGTATGCATAATTTCATGAACTCCCGCGGTTCCCAAATCTCGAAAACACCATGTATAAATCCAAATGAATAAATACGCAAATCCAGAAATAAATATATGCGATGTATCTGAATGCAAGCATGTAAATGAAGGTATTTAGCTGAAACCAGATGTATGAAAAATGAATAAGGTACAGCTAAGTATAGGTATCTACCTATAAGTAAAAGATGTCGTATACCCCCTGGGTATACGTAGAATATGAAGGATACCCCCCCGGGTATAAGTAAAATATGTACAAGGTATACCTGTAGCTGTATCGCATGGTGTAGATGTACCTATCACTAATGGTAAGATACACTATAGGTATACCGATAAACTAGATGTCAAGTCTGATAAACAATAAAGTATCTATAAGGGGTTGTGTGTGACATGGCAATTATTGACGGTGTGTGTGTAGCATACAATCCGTGCTCGTGCAACAAGAACCGTCAATAATATGTGCAGTGTCCTACGGCTGCTAGTCACAGTACAGCTATATCAAGGAAATAAACTAAAGGCGCAATTCTAACAGTGACGTAGAATATGCGACAAATATTAGAATCCTAGCCCAGACGCATAAGGCCATGCGGGCGATTCCCCTGTAGATGTTAAATCTACTCACCTACGCCCCACGCTAGGTGAATCCTACCATCTGCTCCCCCCTGTAGCCGTGTCCGTAGTCCCTGCCTGCAAACCTGCAAATAAGACATGGAAATCATATATAAGCCAAATATTCCGCGAAACGCGATATCGAACCAAAACGAGAAACTCGCGTCGCGAACTAAACGCGCAGGTGCACGATACACTGAATCATGTGTGTACGCGTCTAAAACCATCGCGACACGCCGCGATACGCTGGATCACAGAACCCACTCTCATATCGTGCGTATCGCGCAAACACAACGGACACCAAAAACGATATATAGTCCCAGATTTTCCTACAGGCCAAAACTTACAAAACTAGACATGCCAAAGCACTATACAACATTGCAGACAACTCTAGCCAAGACCCCAACACCCCTGCCCCCTACTTGGCCGCAATTTGCGGCCAAACACATTAAATCTGCGGCCTAGGTAGCGAAATAGGGGCTCGTGTTTTGGTGGTGGCGTCTAGACCTGACAAGCATGCTCCAGTTTCCTCAATTTTACCCTGAAGGGTCCGGGTCAAAAGCAGATTGCCAATATATCGCTTAAAAATCACCAATTTGCACAATTTAGAAACCTTATAGTATTTTAGTGTAATCCAGGGCTAAGCTCAGTTTAGTGACCCTAATAACACTTAAATAAACTAAGGTAGCTAACACAATCAACAATTTTGCCACAACATCTCACAAATCACCAAAATCTAGTACTAAATTAGCTATTTAACACTAATCGACACAAAACCACACACAACTTAAGTAAACATGAAATGGGGTTCATAAATATACCCTAAGAAGCAAGTGAAGAAGTGAAGAAGAGCTTCTGCAAGTGCTGGGGTTCCTGTTGCTGCTGTTGCTGATGCTTGCCTCTGCTGCTGCTGCTTTTGATGAATGCTGAAGCTGATGGTGCTGATGTTGTTTCTGGTGCTGCTGGAGCTGAAGCAGGTAAGTGTGTGTGTGTGTGTTTGAGAGAGTGAGAGTGAGAGAATGAGAGTGAGAGAATGAGAGAACACAACCAAGTCAACCCCCTCCCCTCTCTCTCTCTCTCATCATAAATGAAGGCATGGGCAAAGCCATGATGCCCCATCATGCATTCTCTCTCTCCCTCTCTCACATGGTCAACACTTCAACCCAAATTTAAATCCTTTTAAATTCATTTTTCATTTTAAAACAACCATCATGCTAAAACCCATAACACTTAAAACAAAACTATAAACTAGATTAGGGAATGGTTAGTTCACCATGTTGCTAATCATGGTTAAACCTCCAAAACAACCCTAGTTATCATGCACAAGTGTGTGCAAGCCTAGGAAAAATCTAATAAAATACTCAATAATTAGGATAAAATATTTAAAAACCAATTTGGTAAACTTTTTATTAAAAACCATATATTAAAATATAATTAGTCACAGAACAAATTCTAAGGTGTTACACTCTGCTATGTGTCGTTATAATTCTTCAACGTCTTCAGAGAGGTGGCGGGTCCAGACAACCAGACACTCCATGGACTATGATGTCCTTAAACTATGGACCGCAACGTTCCTAAACTAAACTCTATAGACTATGACGTCTTTAAACTATGGACTATGATGTCCTTAAACTCCATGGACTATGATGTCCTTAAACTTATGGACCGCAATGTTCCTAAACTAAAACGATAGAGTCCAAATATTCTTTCGTTGGATCTAAATGATCCCAAAATCCTGTTGAGTAGATCTCAGTCTAAAATTAGACTGACGTATCCTCAACAAATGTTTGAGCTGACCTTAGTCTAAAACAAGACTAACGGTCCTTAAACCAATCCAAACCCAAATCTAAGAAAATACGGATTTGGACTAATCCACGCCCTACGGGCGACAACATAAATTAGTCTCCGTATACAATCTACGGGCAACCAAAACTAAAACAAACACACACGACACGAAGTGACAATCTGGAGAAGGAGAAAGTGGTTACCGCGATGCAATAGCGTAATTAACTGCAAGGGCTTGCGCCTGCTGGGAAGAGCGTCCCCACAATCAAAAACCCCTCGTAAACGAGGGGGAATCTGACGAAGTCTGCTACAACGGCCGCATCTGTCTAAACCTCCGATATACGGTGCTATAAATCAACTTGGCATCTTCGAAGAGGTGGACGGATAAAACTAAATAGCATCTTCCCCCAAAATTCAGGCCGGACGTCCTAACATCCCGGTCGTGTCTTTCGGCGGAGAACAGATTCCGGCACGCCCGGTGGGACCTTTTCCTTTTTCCACTCCACACTTCGTGTGTCGTGTTCGCGAAAGAATCGCGGTTTAATATGGTTGCCCCTGGATTCGAGGTACTAGGATTTAGTGTCTTGCTCCGTGCAAAAAAGAAGATGGCGTCAATGGCTTCCAACTGCGCCAACTGCAATAATTGCAACAACTCTCGCTCCGTCCTTGCAGGAGGAGTGACCTACGGGCCTCAAGCGGCCTCCATTTTTGTGATGCCAGTGGAACAGATGACGCAAGCCACCACTGGGCTATTCTTTGGGACCATGCTCCCACCAATGAGCTTCAATTCCCCACTTCCATCGCAAGAAGCTCCGAAGAAGTCAGTCTTAGATCGTCTTGCAACTACCGTGGCCCCTCTCAACGGGTCGCCCAAATCCAATGCCTCAGTCTTTAACAGACTGTGCCAAAGCTCCAATGGGCCCGTGAAGAAGCCCGCAATACCTAAAGGAGTTATCCCGAAGCGGATAGCTATCTCTGCTCCAGTAAATGAAGTCATCAGAGAGACTTCTCCTAGAAAGGGGTCGGTCTTCACAAGACTGGCCGTTCCAACTCCCGCTCCAGGCGAAGTCACCAAGGCTGCTTCCCCTGCTCGAAAGTCTTCCTTCGACAGGTTGGCCATCGCCTCTCAACGGACGTCTGTTCTCTGCCGAAAGACGCGACCGGGACGTTGGGACGTCAGGCCTGAATTTCGAGGGCAGATGCTAATTGGTGCTATCCTTCCACCTCTCCGAAGGTGCCAAGTTGATTTATGGCACCATATATCGAAGGTTTAAACGTATGCGGCCGATGTAGCACACTTCGTCAGATTCCCCCTCGTTGAGGGGTTTTTGATTGTGGAGACGCTCTTCCTTGCAGGCGCAAGCCCCTACAGTTAATTACGCTACCGCATCGCGGTAACCATTTTCTCCTTCTCCAGATGGTCACTTCGTGTCGTGTGTGTTTGTTTTGTTTTTGGTTGCCCGTGGATTGTATACGGAGGCTAATTTATGTTGTCGCCCGTAGGGCGTGGATTAGTCCAAATCCATATTTTTCTTAGATTTGGGTTTGGGGTTGGGTTTAAGGATACGTTAGTCTCATTTGAGACTAATATCAATTTAAACGTTTGTTAAGGATACGTTAGTCTAATTTTTAGACTAAGATCAACTTAACAGGATCATTTAGATCCAACAAAAGAGCATTTGGACTCTATTGTTTTAGTTCAGGGACATTGCGGTCCATAATTAGTTTAAGGACATCACGGTCCAAGGTTAAGGACATCATCGTCTATGGGCTTAAAGACCCCACAGTCCAAGGTTAAGGACATCATAGTCCATGGGCTTAAGGACCCCACAGTCCAAGGTTAAAAACTTCATAGTCTATGGAATGTATGGTTGTCAGGACCCGTCACCTCTCTGAAGACGTTGAAGGATTACAACGACAAATATCAGAGGAGTGAAAAGATGTACCCTTGAACCAATTTTGGTTGGGAGATCTGTAGTCCAATTGGGACTAAGATCTGAGATTTATGAGCATATGGGTTTAGTTACTCTGAATGAGGGGTTTATGGCCAATTTGGGCCCGGCCCACTCAGTTAAAATGTTAAACATTTGATTTCTGACGATGTTTTTGTCTTTTACTGAATGCTGAGCATTCCTCATAGCCCTGGGCTTTACTTATAGAGCAATTTATGTTCTTTTAGCACACACATGAGGAGCACGTGGCGCGCTTAGCGCTTTGCGCCAGTCAAAGAGCGCAGAGCACTAGTTTATGAGCGCATTGCGCTTCTGCTGAGTGGCGCACACGTGAGTAGCACGTGGTGCGCTTGGCGATGAGCGCCAGATTATGAGCGCATTGCGCTTCTGCTAAGGGGCGCACACATGAGGAGCACATGGTGCGCTTGGCGTTGAGCGCCAGATTATGAGCGTATAGCGCTTCTGTTCAAGTAGCACACACGTGGGAAGCACGTGGCGCGCTTGGCGCTGAGCGCCCATCCAAGAGCGTAGAGCGCTAGTTTATGGGCGCAAAGCGCTATCTGATCGGCTTTATGATCTGAGAACTAAATTCTCGTTTAGAAGAGATTTTGTCTGAAGGTTCTAAGAACAAAGTTCTTATTTTGTAGGAGATGTTTCAATCTCTTATTTTGATGAAAGGCTTTGCCTTTATGGATCTGTGATCCTAAGAGAATTGACTTATTCTCCCCCCTTATTTTATAAATTTATGATCTGTGAGAAGAGTTATGTTCTTCTTATTTTATGATGAGATCCTTTAATCTCTTTGTGAAAGATCTTGGTCTTATAGATCTATGATCTGTGAGAAAGAAGTGAATTCTTCTTTTTAATATGAGATGATTTCATGTCTCTATTTATTTCTTACCTTGAGGAGAGCTTGGTTCTTCTTTCTTGAGATTTCTCAAAGTTTATAGGGGGTTTCTCTGTATGTTTCTGTATATCTGAGACTTGAAGTCTTGAGGCCTTTATATAGGGTGGGCTAATTTGTTCAATCGGTTAAGGAGATCTTTTCTCCGTTTGATTTGGGGATTTCCCCACTGTTGGATCTTTGATCCAAGGGCTTCTGATTTACAGAAGGCAATTTTCTTATTTTTAACAAGATTGGGAAATCTTTTCCCACACAGAATTAATTCTGTATTTTGGTGATTTTTAATCACCTTTGGATCATTCATCCAACGGTGCTCTGATTTACAGAGCACAATCTTTTTGTTTGGAAAGATTTTAAGGAATCTCTCCTTAACAGAATTTTATTCTGGTTAATTGACGATTTATCATCTTTATTAGATATTTGATCTGGCGGTGAGGAGATTTTAGTTCCAGCGCTAGCGAATCCGTGCTTTGCACGTGGTGCACTACTTAGAGTGTAGCGCACACGTGCTTTGCACATGGTGCACTGCTTAAGTGCAGTGCTCTTAGCGCTAGCGCATACGTGCCTTGCATGTGGTGCGCTGCTTAGGGCGCAACGCACTTGGCGCTGCCATGAAGCATTGCTTCGTTTCAAAATTTGAAATTTTGAACAGAGCTTTACTCTGATTGGGGGAAACAAATGCCCCCCACCGTTGCGCTCACGTGGCCTACATGTGAGTGCAGCGGTGGCAGCATCTCGGCCCTTGGATCAACTCAGAAGTTGAAACGGCTTTCAGCGCCTATAAATAGGACCCTTGGCCCTTATGATGATTTCTGTTCATCTTCCTTCTTTCTGAGAATTTTTATTCTCCTTCAGAGTATAGCTCTTCATTTTAAGAACCTTCAAGAGTCAAAACTCTGCCAAATTTTTGGTAAGATTTGAATTTTATCAATAGAGCTTTGCTCTTCCTCAGATCATAGATCTCAAAATGTTTTTAGGGCTTTACCCATTAACAGAGTTTTGCTCATCATAGATCTTAGATCTAAAGAAAACCCTTTTAGGGTTTCATTAATAGAGCTTTGCTCTCATAGATCTAAAGAGATCTTTCTTGGGGTTCCTTAACCCATTAACAGAGCTTTGCTCTTTTCAAATCACGTAGATTTATTAATCTCTTATGAAGAAACCTTAAGAGTTTGTTCATGGATCTTGAAGATCTCAGAATTTTAATTCATTAAAAAAAAATTATTTCAATTTTTCTGATGGGTTATACCATCATTTTTACAGAGCAAGGCTCTTGGAATTCCCGGAGAATTTTTTAATTCCCCTCATAATTGACTTTGACAGGTGTCATTCCCGTCTGCAGAGTATTGCTCTCGAGGAGAGATTTACTCCTTAGCCCGAGGGGTTCTTATTGAATGAGAATCAATTGAGGATTTCCTTATTTAATGACAGTCTCATCAAATGATGAGACTGTTTTATTAATGATGAGCTGTCATCTAGATTATGTGGGTCCCCTTTGATCCATTTTCACTGCATTGCAGTATGGTACAGATTTAAAGTACCTAATGACAGAACTTAAACTGTAGCATTAGTGGCTGAAAATTTGTTTTTTTCTGCGCAGATACTATGTCTTTCGACACTTCCTTTCTGTTCGTCCGTTTGGAAGGCGGATTCCCCGAAGCACCCTTAGACCGAGAGGTTTTTGCGCTGATCAAAGACCATGACCCGGAGCACAAGAATCTTCATTTGTGGGGAACATGGTATAACCAGATCATCATGGGTCGGCGCAGCTTCTCTTGCGCAACACCTTCAGAGGCCATCTCAGCGATTCATTATGCTGACGTACCCCCGGTGAACTATGCCGTGGAGGTGGTTAATTGGACTTCAGTGGGTTGTCTTCAGCTCTCTATGGCTGCAATACCTGTACAACCGCTGATGGCTTTGGACATTCTAGGGCGGCGTATATGCCAGGGCGAGTCTCGTCCTTGGGGACAGCCATATAACATAGGCCTGACTCCCCGTCACTCAGTTGGATATCTGCAGTGGGCCCGATACATCCTATCGGCAAAGAAGTCAGAGTTGCTGAGGCTCGGGTTGTACCCCGCGATCTATGCTCCCATGTTTCAATATTCCCCACCTCCAGCCTGGCGGGTCAAAGCCTTTTTGAACAATGGAACGTTCCAACTCATACCTTCCTTATGCTAGATCGAGAAGTTTCCATCTCTTTAGAAGAGTTTACGGATATCTCCGGCTTGCCTGTCAAAGGGGAGCATTATGAGGAGATCTTGCCCACTAATGAGTATATTTTCACTACCCGACTGGTGATGACGGGTCTAAACCCAGAGAATGCCATTCAGCACTGATTCCCGAGCTTGATCAAGGTGCTAAATATTTACGAGGGCTTATTTCTTGAATCTGGAAGCCATGGGGTTAGCTTTGCGGACTTCATCGCCCGTTTTCTCCACTCAGAAGTTTTATCGCAACAAGGTGAAAGGTTTGCCAAACTGGATGATCCTTCGGCTTTGGCTTGAATAGCCGGCCAATATTGGAAGCCGATCAAAAGAGTTTCTTTCTTCCAAATGTTGCGGTCATCCCCTTTTCTGAAATTGCCGCTCCAGGCATGGATAAAGAAGCATTCTCTCTAGGGTTCCTCGGTTTGTGGTTAAGCTGGTCCGCGCTTCCCATGCACCCTCGCTACATGAGGCCGTCTGTCTTCTACCCAGTTCATCGGATGGTTGAAGGGAGACAGGTTACTGTTGGGATTGCCGGGCTGGCTCATTTGTATCATGGCCTTAGTTTGGCGGCTGACACTACTCAACCGGGGGTGCAGCCTGTGAACTTCCCGATGCATTATTTTACATCATGGCTCGAGTTGCATGTGCTCGGTGCTTTTGGAATGCACAAGCGGCCTCATTTCTATGAAACTTGCAATTTTCCACGGATCATGCGGCTGGTCAATACTTCCATTGTGGAGCCAAGTCAGCGAGAGGCTCGAGGCGTAATTCTTCGCCCACGTACCATCGGGGATGACATGACTTTTGTTGATAAGGTTATGACCATCGGTAAGGAATCGGCTAAGACGATGCAGCCGTTGCGGGACACCTTTAAGCATGGAGCTTCTACCTTGAAAGCTCGGGAGATTCTCCATTTGTACTCGATCAGGCAGGGATACTTGGTGTTCAGGCAGAACGACTCGGCTTTGTTTATGAGATATAACCCCCATCGTTTTGCCCAGCAATCAAGTTATAATCAGGACATCCCGCTCGAGGCATTCTTGGCAGAACCGGTTTATACCGAAGAGGGTATCCGGAGCGGTTTGCACCACTTCATGCGCCTAAACATAGGATCCAATTTCTTCATTAGTGAACCAAGTTGTGTTCTGAAAGCCCTGAACGTATATGTGGCATGGTATCAACACGCAATGGGCGCCGTCATCAGGGAGGAAATGAAGTTGTTGCTCGATCGTAAGGATGCAGACCCTGCTAGTAATTCAGCCATCCCTTTGAAGCAACGTACCATCGTTCGTCTTCCTTTGAGAGAGGTTGCTGCGATCGTAGCCCCGCGTGATAAGCCTGAGCTACCGATACCCCGTGCTCCCATGAAAGAGGTGACTGTAGCGTCTCCCGAGTCTGGCATGGGTTCAGATATCGGGACTCGTCATCCCAAGGTGCCTACCAAGCGTAAGCTTGTGCTAGCGGCGACCGGTGCTCGCTCGCAGAAGAAAAAGAAGAAGTCGATTCTTTCTGCAGACGTTGTACTCGGCTAGGAGCCTCATGCTCCTTATAGCGAGGGCTTGAGTGAATATGTGACCAACGGGGGTCTATTCATGGCGCCAGATGATACTGATCTGGAGGCTGCCATCGCAGCTTTCGAGCGTCTAGCTAGACATAAAGCAGGACTGATCATCCTCGCACAATCAAGTAAGCTTCAACTGTATCTTTTTGATGTTATGTTTTTGTTATCATGTTTTGACTGACACTCCTTCTTTAACAGGCATTTCCACTGAAGAGGCTCTCGCGGCTTCCCTCAAGACTTTTGAGGAGGAAGAGAGGCTTCGTACTTCGTTGGGCCTTGGTATAGCTCGGCTCATTATGCCTTCATTCTCCTTTCTTATGGGTAATCTGACCCCTTTTTCATCTTATCGCAGAGACTACCTCGACTCAGGTCATCCCCAGTACAGTGCCAACCCCGCAGGGTGATGCGGAGATGCTTCCAAGACCGTCTATTGAAGTCACGGCCTCCTCAGCATTGCCAAAAGAGGCTTTACTTAAGCAACCGATGACGGGCGCCATAACGGCTCCAGAGGTAGCTCCTGGCGCGGACGATGACGTCTCCTCAACGGAGGTCCTGAGAAGATCAGCTCTCACAACCCATGCGGAAAGGAAGAACAGGAGGCATACAACAAGAGAACATAACGCCGCCTTGTCCACGGGTGCAGGCTAGAGCGCCGCTACCCCTGTCCCTGCTTCTTCAGAGAGTGCTCTGGTCACCCTGTCTACTGCTCATAGACAGGCGGCATGTGCGGCTCGGGAAGCAATTGAAAGGCCGACCCAAGGTAACGTAATAATGAGTCATTTTGTCAAAGTTTTAATCTTTAGATTCTCATATATCCTATCCTGCAGGGCCGAGTCTTGATGAGGAAGTAGTAGGTGAGACGGCGGCAACCACTGAGCCTAAAGTGGCCACTCTTTCTCAAGAGTCTGGAACTGCCCTAATTGCCACTCTTTCCCCTTGCGGTTCCTTGCCGTTGTTGGGCGCTGCGAGTATCACGACGGCTTTCGTGGAGTCGGGGGATGAAGCTACGGGCGGCGAAACCATTCCGATGGAGGCGTGAAGCAGTCGCTGCACCCAATGACCCCCTTGTCATGGCTTCGACTGGCGACTCACCAGGTAGATTTTGGGTCATTGCTTTCCTTTTCATTCTGCAATCCCTTTCAATCTCTTCTGATAGTATTTCTCCCGTTTCTAATGCAGGTGTGGTGAGCATTGAGGTTGTGCCACCCGAGGAAGCATCACCAGTTGCTGCTTTGACGGTGGCCGCCCCTTTGCCTTCTCTCGTGTCCTCCCAAATGCTGGAAAGTATGGGTTTGTGACTTATCGGTTTCATTGTAGGCAATATATTTTTTGTACTGACATTGCATTATTACACCCTTACAGGAGTCCTTTTTGATCATCTGTATCAGGTGCTGCACCCACATTTCTCCTTCCAGTCGGAGATTGCTTCATCTAGTGGCGTTGGTGAGTACAGTCTCTAGTTAATATCTTCTCTTTTCTTTTATGGGCCGCCAAGTCGTTGCTAATTTTTCTTTGTTTTGACTGCAGCACTATAGATTGAAGGAGGAGACGAGGGTATCACCGCGCCACCAGTACTTCCAGCTCTGCCCCCTATTGCAGCCGATATAGTAGACTCTATTGTTCGTGCATTTTTTTTATTTCTTGAGCCGTCATCTGATTATGATTTGTTTTGCAGCGGTGACACCAACTCCAGCTCCGTTCGAGTCTCGAATCATAATGCCAGCAGGGCCCTTTTCCAGACGTCCAACTTCAAAAGGCGCTGTGACCAGTCTGTGTATGTTGAGCGATTACATCGAGGAGCTTGACGCGGAGGCCCCTACATTCACTGCAGATTTTTTTGCCGAAGTTAATCCAATGCTGGCGACACTTGTGAACTTCCATAACGAAGGCGTCGTTGAGTCTTGGGTTAACTATTGTAGGAAGATTGAGGCCTGCCTGCATAAGCTTGAGCTTAGGCGTCCTGCTCCTGAAATTCAGGCTTTGAACTCCCAGCGGGCTGCGTGGGTTGAGCAGAGCGTGTCTTTCCTCTGTTATTTCGAACAAGAAGCGACCTTAAGGCGGAAGGAACGCGAGGAGGCTTCGGATGAATCTGCCCGGCTGCGCGCCCAAGTTAAAACGAATGCCGCGCAACTGAGAGCTGCTTTTGACACCTTGCAGCAATGTATTTCGGACGAGCTTGTATTGAGGCGGAAGCTCGACTCTATTGAGCGGGTTACGCAGAGTCGCGAAGCTGCCCAACTGTAACAACCGAGTTCAGTTATACCAATTTTTTTCATATTTATTATCTATGGTATTTTATTGATTTATCTTGTTTGGGTGCGAATGGTAGTTTACTTTTACATTGCATTGGACCCGACCCGCTTGCTTGAACCGGTTGAGTTATATTTATAAATTACCCTGGCTTGTTGCATAGAAACGTGCATCTAGTTTAAACTGCATATTAACATTTCACCTAGCATCGCGTAGTTTTACATATAACATTTTAGATCCCGTAAAATAAATTAAAATTTCATTTCATAGCCTGCATGATACCCCTAACCCCGTGGTAGCGTCCGCGCATCGTGTTCTCGTCCCGTTCAGTGAAACGGGCGTGTTTGGATAGCTACGCGCACATGCGTGCGTCCGTTCTTAGGGGATATGCATTTTAGTTACCTAATTATCCATTTTAAAATTTGGAAGCTGCATATAATTTTCGTATTTCAAATCTAAATTTTTGGACCAGTCCCGGGCGCGTTTTGAAATATTTTATATACCGCTAAAAAATCCAATTATTTAAATTTTAAATCAATTATAATATTTCTTTAAAACTGTTCAGAATATTTTACCAAAACTAATATAAATCTTTTTTAAATTTTTTTGTGATCAAATCTTAACGCACACTCACAAACTTTTTTCTCTTTCCTCTGGGTCCCATCTCTTTTTCCCCGAGCCAATGAAATTCCTTTTCTCCTAACGCTGGGCCCCCACTAAGAATCCCGCTCTCTTTCTTTCCCTTTTTCTTTCTCTCTCCCCAGCAGCAGTCTCTCTTTCTCTCTCTCATCTCGCGTTTACTATGCATTTCTCGAGTCGCGTCACCACCGCGCGCTACGCTCACCTCCCATCACAGCACCCCTATATATCTTCTTCCTCCTTTTAAAACCCTCGATCTCCTTCTCCTTTAACCCATCAACTCGAAACCCTAAAACTTCCCTCTGAGCCATCGTCTCATCTTCCTCCTCCTCATCTCTTCCTCCTCAACCATCCTCCTTCGTTCCCAAGCACCCTGCGCTTACCCCCGCACCCAAAGAAACCCTGAGAACCCTTTAAACCCGGCACCACCACCTCATCTCGCCATCATCATCTTCTTCCTCTTCTCTCTTCTCTCCTTCCTTCTCTGTCATCTCCCCTTCACAGATCCCTACTCACCCTAAACCAATATAAACCCTAGCCGCCAAGATCCCTGCACACCCAACCCTAGCCGGAACCGCAGCCTCTACCCTTCGCCGGCAACCCCTCGTCGTCATCGCCCCTTGCCGACTCCCCTGGAATCCCAGAGCACCTAACCACAGTAAGATCTTTCCTTCTTCTTCCTTTCTATGATATTCTTTTTTTTAAAATGTTCACTG
Source organism: Agapanthus africanus (assembly GCA_030015575.1). Taxonomy (NCBI): domain Eukaryota; kingdom Viridiplantae; phylum Streptophyta; class Magnoliopsida; order Asparagales; family Amaryllidaceae; genus Agapanthus; species Agapanthus africanus. Next base: position 114,957,451 of record JASDDO010000028.1, read on the forward strand.
TTCTTTTGGTTCGCCGGAATCCGATCGTGCCGACAACGATCCCGACGACCCAGCGAGTGTACCTGACCAGTGTGATTCCCTTGTACGTTGTTTGGATTCGTTCCGTGTACCGTGCGCGCGTCATGACTTTTCCCGCGGACGTGTGACGTTCCGTATACCCGTTTCTTGATCTTTCGAGGCAAGTAAAACTTGCTACATGCTACTTATATTATTTTATACATATTTAAATGCACGTTAAACCTGTAAATTAAATCTAAGGCCATTTGTTTCATTTTACACTTCGATGTCCATTTTATCATTTTAGATTTCTAACTTGAAACATACCTTGTTGCATTTTGATTTACTATACGTATTTAAATTACATAATAATTATTTGTATAGCCCATAGTACCCTTTTAATAGTTTCTACCCTATCAGACACCCGTTTGCATCCATTTAACCTATTATATATATATAATTGCATCCCTAGATCATTTAACCCATAATAACGAGATTTTAACATTCCATATTTGTTTAAGTGTATTTTACTTAATGTTGGAACCATAACCCTAACTCTAATCGATACCCGTGCATCCATATATTTTAATCTGTACCTATTTGCATACCACATTACAATGTTCCATTTTATTGTTCCATTAGTACCCTATACTTGTTTTGTATACCCCTGCTTATTTTTAGTTTGATTATGAGCACCCACATGACATTTTTGTGCACCCCTGACATGACTTGTTACACCTACTACTTGACACGACATGGTACCGTGCACCTCTTGACATGACATGATACCTATATACTACCTGACTTGACCTGATGTACCATGGCTTTACCTGTTACCTGATCTTATTACTAATGCCAACAAACCGGACCTGTTGTCCCTACGGACATTTCCTGTTGTCTATCCAGACAAACCTGTACCTGCCTGATCCTGTGTTGGCATTAGCTCCAGTACCTGACTTGAACACATATAACTTAGGGGTATGGGGAAATCAATGATGAAACCTGACTTGTAACTCGACAGTTCAACATCTTTTCTGATCAGTCTTACGGGCTAGGCTAGCCACGGGGTGATGCTGCTGACATCACTTGTCATTACCTACCACCCTTTACTGCCTTACGGCACGTCTCAGATTCAGCCCGAAAGTCATAGACCGTGATCCCGGGCACGTACGGGATACTATTGAGTTACATCGATGATTCATCAAATTGATTTCAAATACTTAAGAGTAGTTAACACAGTAGACCAGTTTTAGATTACTCACTGCACACTACCCTTCACTGTCCTAATTTATATTGTTGTTACACCTGTTTTACCATTTATGATCATACCTGCATGTCTTGCTACCCTATTTATATATTATTTCTTGATGTTATGACGCACTGACGTCTGGGTTTTGCATGGCCCAGATTCTTTACCTGTACTACAGGCCGAGCAGGAGTACTTCAGTCAGCAGGCTGAGCAGTGAGGACTTGTTAGTAGTTAGTTCTTTTATTTTCGGTATTTTCATTCCTGATGTGAGCCCGCATTATGGGACATACATTCCAGTTATTCTTGTATTGGATCTTTTGCTTCCGCATTATTTTTATTCTTGACTCGTTTTATTCTGGCTTATGGACATGTGTTAGATAGTTTATTATTGTTCTTGATATCTCTACAGCCGTAATGTGACTGTGGAAGGATATTTCCTATCCACGGGTAGCATGGTTGGCTATGTCACGTGCCCTTCTTAGCGTACTCTGGGAAGCGGGGCGTGACATGGGTCTTTTGGTATCAGATCCATAGGATATAGATTAATCGGGTTTGATTCTTTTGTAGTTGGGTATTTGGACCCAATACACGAATCAGAATACTCGTTATTAGGAAACATGTCCTGCCACCTTACCGTCTTACCATTCTTGAATCTTAACCTCCTCCTGATTCTACTTTTACGATGTGCAAACCTCCTTTGCATATCGATTCAAAAACCTGGTTTCCTTTGTTTATCTCTAGAGCTTAGGCGACTTAGGTGGAGTTATGTGATTGTAGTTATGATACCGCGGCATGGTTACAATGCGGTACTCTATTTAAGTAACTTGGAGTTCTAGCCTTGATTCATATCCATGATCTATAATTTGAATCTGTTATCATGCTAATCCTTTTGGTGCTTTGATTTCAGGAACATGGCAGACAAGAATCTGAAAACGTACCAAAGGCGTGTTGACGAAGCCGCTATGCTTGGAGTAATACGTGGGATGTTGGAGAACTAAAAGCGACAGACCGAGCTGATCCAGCAGCAAGCTGAATCTTTTCAGGAGGGTTTGCGGACCGTTCAGCAATCCGTGAACAATGTTGTGGCCAGACCAGTGGATCGTGTGGGTACCGTGGCGGATTACAGGAGACTGGGTCCGTCTGTCTTTACTGGCTTGGAGGAGCCGTTGCCAGCGGAGCAGTGGCTGGTTGACACGGAGAATTTACTCATTGCAGCACAGATCCCAGAAGATAAGAGGGTGGATATGGTACGCATCCAGTTGGTAGACTACGCCCATGAATGGTGGCTTGTGGAAGAGACCCGCTTGCCCAAGCCGATTAGTTGGGCGGATTTTTCGAAGAGTTTCTTGGAGAAGTTCTTCCCGCGGACTGCACGAGAGGAAATGGAAGAAAAGTTCATCAGTTTGAAGCAGAACGGCGACCTGTAGATGTACATGCAGCTGAGTGGACGCGGCTCAGTAGATTCGCTGGATCTTTGGTTGCCAACGATTCTGATAGGGCAAGGAAGTTCATGCGCAGTTTGGATGTGGACATCCAGAGGCAGATTGTCTCCCTGGGTTTGACCACTTTCTCACAAGTACTTACAGCGGCTCGAGAGCAGCAGAGCCTATCTATGAAGACTGGGAGTACACATCAGCCAGCAGTTACAGTATGGAAGCCGGCATTTGCACCGAACCGAGCACATGGACGCAGAGGTATTCCACTGAACCGGCGTGGCATAACACCGATGAAGAAGCCTGTTGTTGTCGATCAAAGGAGGACCGTGATTTGTGACTACTGCCATTTACCTGGGCACGTGCAGAGGAAATGTCGAAGGAAACAAGGACTCTGTTTGGTTTATCGATCGGCGGATCATACTATCAGCACTTGTCCGTCGAAGTTTCGCACGAAGGATGATATTCAGAAGCCACCGCAGAAACCGTTTCAGGGACAGAAGCAGCTGACTCAGGGACCCAATCAAGCTTGAGCTTTTACCCTGACGGCTGAGAAAGCCAAGACTTCAGGAGAAGTTGTTTCAGGTATTCTACTTGTTCATGGTTTTCCCGCATTAGCGTTATTTGATTCTGGTGCATCCCAATGTTTTATGTCGTCCAAGTTTATTGCTACACACTCGATTACTTGCACGACCCTGTCTAGTTTCTGGGACAAACACACTGGGAATGGGAAGATCATATCTAGTAGAGAATGTCAGGATTGTGCGGTTGTTGTTTGCGGACGGGAGCTTTTTGCAGATTTCTTGGTGATTGATACAGGCAGCTATGAAGTCGTCTTGGGAATGGATTTTCTCGGCACTTTCCATGCTCACATTGATTGTAGGGCAAAGAAAGTAATTTTCCAGATTCCCGGACATCCAGAGTTTGTCTTTACTGGAGGAAGCGGTTTTGTCGGGCCAGTCGAGTTTAGGGCTAGGCCGACAACTAGCGTTCTTTCGTCGTTGGAGGTTGATAAAGATGAAGCGCCAGCTGTTGTTCGAGATTTCATGGACGTGTTCGAAGACATATCAGGTTTACCGCCGAAGCGAGACGTGGAGTTCGTGATTGATCTTGTTCCTGGTGCAGCACCAGTTTCTAAAGCGTACTATCCAATGGCACCAGTGGAGTTGGAAGAAGTTAAGAAGCAGGTTACTGAATTACTTGAAAAGGGTTGGATTCGAAGCAGTAACTCGCCTTGGGGAGCTCCAGTTCTTCTAGTCAAGAAAAAGGATGGCACAAGGAGAATGTGCATCGATTATCGAGAATTAAACCGGGTGACTATTAAGAACAAGTACCCGATCCCTCGCATTGGAGAATTATTTGAGCAGCTTAGTGGCGCGAGGGTATTCTCGAAGCTGGATTTTCGATCCGGATATAATCAGATCCGAGTTAAAACAGAAGATATTTGCAAGACGGAGTTCCGAACTCGGTATGGACATTACGAGTATTTAGTGATGCCCTTCGGAGTAACGAATGCACCGGCGATATTTATGGACTTGATGAACCGAATCTTTTCACCATTCTTGGACCAGTTTATAGTGGTGTTTATTGATGATATTCTGGTCTACTCGAAGAGTATTGAAGAGCATGCAGAACACTTGAGGATCGCACTGCAGACGTTGAGACAAGAAAAATTATATGCAAAGATGAGCAGGTGTGAGTTTTGGTTGGAAGAAGTAAAGTTTTTGGGGCATGTCGTGTCTGGCGATGGAATCGCCGTTGATCCCGAAAAGATTGCAGCAGTTCGAGATTGGCCAATTCCGAAGAATGTTGCGGAGATAAGAAGCTTTCTTGGACTCGCCGGGTATTACAGAAGGTTCATGGAGAACTTTGCTCGTCTAGCGGAGCCGTTGACCAAGCTTACGCGCAAGGAGGGTACCATTTGTGTGGACGGATAAGTGTGCGTCAGCTTTTGAGGCGTTGAAGCAGAGATTGATAACTGCTCCTATTCTGACCGAGCCAGACAGTTCCGGAGGATTGGTGATTCACAGCGACGCATCTGGGAAAGGATTGGGATGTGTTTTGATGCAGCATGGGAAGGTTATAGCGTACGCATCGAGACAGTTGAAGACCCATGAGAAGAATTACCCAACTCATGACTTAGAGCTTGCAGCTGTGATCTTCGCTTTGAAGATTTGGAGACACTACCTTTTGGGCGAAAGGGTCGAGGTTTTCACCGATCATAAAAGCTTAAAGTACGTGTTCACGCAGAAGGGGCTTAATATGAGGCAGCGTAGATGGTTGGAGCTGATGGCTGACTATGATCTTGATCTTAAGTACCATCCGGGGAAAGTTAATGTTGTGCCGGATGCGCTTAGTCGGTTGCCAGCAATTCAGATGTTGACTGCACAGAAGGAACTTATTGAAGACTTTCGAAGATTCGATTTGGAGGTTATGCTATCGCATTATTCGGGACAGTTGAGCAGCTGCAGGTACAGTCGTCGTTGATCGAGACTAATAAGGCAGCGCATTTGCAAGACCCTAGATTGCAAAAGTTTCGAGAACAGGTTGAAGCTGGACTTCGAACAGACTTACTGATTCATGAAGACAGTTCGTTGCGTTATGGTAGCCGTTTGTGTGTGCCAAGGGGAGATATCCGCGAAGAACTTATGAAGGAGGCGCAAAGTTCAGCATACTCCGTACATCCAGGAGGCACGAAGATGTACCGAGATATACGACAGCATTTCTGGTGGGAAGGCATGAAACGGGAGATTGCCCGTTTTGTGGCAAAGTGCTTGGTGTGTCAGCAAGTCAAGGCTGAACATTAAAGGGTTGCTGGTTTATTGCAACCACTTCCGATTCCTCAGTGGAAGTGGGAACATATAACCATGGATTTCGTGACGGCTCTACCGCGAAGTCCAAAAGGTAACAATGCAGTGTGGGTGATTGTTGATCGTTTGACCAAGGCAGCTCATTTCATCCCTTTTCGAGTTGGTTAATCAACAGAAACTTTGGCAGAACGGTACATGCAGGAGATTGTAAGATTGCATGGTGTACCAGTGAGCATCGTGTCCGACCGTGACACTCGTTTCTTATCACACTTTTGGAGGAGCTTACAGGAAAGTTTGGGGACTCGTTTGAAGTTTAGCACCGCTTATCATCCTCAAACAGATGGCCAGTCGGAGAGAATGATCCAAACTCTTGAAGACATGTTGAGAGCTTGCATGTTGGACTTCAAGGGTTCATGGGAGGATCATCTACATTTGGTAGAGTTTTCTTACAACAAAAGTTTCCAGGCGACTATTCAGATGGCTCCATTTGAATTTTTATATGGTCGCAAGTGTCATTCACCTGTTTGTTGGGACGATGTTGGTGAACGAAGATTGTTGGGACCATATTTGGTAGTGCAAACAGTTGTGAAGGTTAACACTATCCGGAATCATATGAAAGCAGCACAAGACCGACAAAAGAGTTGGGCAGATACGTCGAGAAGACCTCTAGAGTTCGCCATGGGTGATTTGGTATTCTTGAAGATATCACCGACTAGAGGGGTGATTCGTTTCGGAAGTCGAGGAAAGCTTAGTCCTCGATTCGTCGGACCTTTTGAGATTTTGGAGTGTGTTGGTGAGGTAGCGTATCGATTGGCGTTGCTGCAATCCTTGGCGAATGTTCATGATGTGTTTCACGTATCTCAACTCCGTAAATATGTTCGAGATAAAACAAATGTGTTGGATCATTCGGAGCTAACTGTACGAGAAGATTTGAATTTTGAGGAGCGACCGGTGTCGATTGTGAATCGAAGAGAAAAGGTTCTTAAGAATAAAGTTATCCCTCTTGTACTTGTTTCTTGGGGTAATCGGTCACATGGAGAGTCAACTTGGGAACGAGAAGATGAAATCCGACAGAAGTTTCCACATCTATTCTTGTAGTATGATTGATTGTTTATCCTTTCTAGTTCTTGGAATTTCGAGGACGAAATTCTTTTCGTAGTTGGGTATAATGTAACAACCGAGTTCAGTTATACCAATTTTGTTCCGTATTTATTATCTGTGCTATTTTATTGATTTATCTTGGTTGGATGCGAATGGTAGTTTACTTTTACATTGCATTGGACCCGACCCGCTTGCTTGAACCGGTTGAGTTATATTTATAAATTACCCTGGCTTGTTGCATAGACACGTGCATATAGTTTAAACTGCATATTAATATTTCACCTAGCATCGCATAGTTTTACATATAACATTTTAGATCCCGTAAAATAAATTAAAATTTCATTTCATAGCCTGCATGATACCCCTAACCCCGTGGTAGCGTCCGCGCATCGGGTTCTCGTCCCGTTCAGTGAAACGGACGTGTTTAGATAGCTACACGCACGTACGTGCGTCCGTTCTTGGGGGTATGCATTTTAGTTACCTAATTATCCATTTTAAAATTTGGAAGCTGCATATAATTTTCGGATTTCAAATCTAAATTTTTGGACCCGTCTCGGGCGCGTTTTGAAATATTTTATATCCCGCTAAAAAATCCAATTATTTAAATTTTAAATCAATTATAATATTTCTTTAAAACCGTTCAGAATATTTTACCAAAACTAATATAAATCTTTTTTAAATTTTTTTGTGATCAAATCTTAACGCACACTCACAAACTCTTTTCTCTTTCCTCTGGGTCCCAACTCTTTTTCCCCGAGCCAATGAAATTCCTTTTCTTTTAACGCTAGGCCCCCACTAAGAATCCCTCTCTTTCTTTCCCTTTTTCTTTCTCTCTCCCCAGCAACAGTCTCTCTCTCTCTCTCTCTCTTCTCTCTCTCTCCTCTCGCGCCTCTCTCTCTCATCTTGCGTTTACTATGCGTTCCTCGAGTGCGTCACCGCCGCGCGCTACGCTCACCTCCCTTCACAGCACCCCTATATATCTTCTTCCTCCTTTTAAAACCCCCGATCTCCTTCTCCTTTAACCCATCAACTCGAAACCCTAAAACATCCCTCTGAGCCCTCATCTCATCTTCCTCCTCCTCATCTCTTCCTCCTCAACCATCCTCCTTCGTTCTCCCAAGCACCCTGCGCTTACCCCCGCACCCAAAGAAACCCCGAGAACCCTTTAAACCCGGCACCACCACCTCATCTCACCATCATCATCTTCTTCCTCTTCTCTCTTCTCTCCTTCCTCCTCTGTCTTCTCCTCTTCACAGATCCCTACTCACCCTACACCAAGAAAAACCCTAGCCGCCAAGATCCCTGCACACCCAAACCCTAGCCGGAACCGCAGCCTTTACCCTTCGCCGGCAACCCCTCGTCGTCATCGCCCCTTGCCGACTCCCCTGGAACCCCAGAGCACCTAACCGCAGTAAGATCTTTCCTTCTTCTTCCTTTCTATGATATTCTTTTTTAAAAATGTTCACTGTTCTTTTGGTTCGCCGGAATCCGATCGTGCCGACGACGATCCCGACGACCCAGCGAGTGTACCTGACCCGTGTGATTCCCTTGTACGTTGTTTGGATTCGTTCCGTGTACCGTGCGCGCGTCGCGACTTTTCCCGCCGACGTGTGACGTTCCATATACCCGTTTCTTGATCTGTCGAGGCAAGAAAAACTTGCTACATGCTATTTATATTATTTTATACATATTTAATTGCAAGTTAAACCTGTAAATTAAATCTAAGGCCATTTGTTTCATTTTACACTTCGATGTCCATTTTATCATTTTAGATTTATAACTTGAAACATACCTTGTGGCATTTTGATTTACTATACATAGTACCCACATCCATATTTAAATCACATAATAATTATTTGTATAGCCCATAGTACCCTTTTAATAGTTTCTACCCTATCGGACATCCGTTTGCATCCATTTAACCTATTTTATATATATAATTGCATCCCTAGATCATTTAACCCATAATAACGAGATTTTAACATTCCATATTTGTTTAAGTGTATTTTACTTAATGTTGGAACCATAACCCTAACTCTAATCGATACCTATGCATCCATATATTTTAATCTGTACCTATTTGCATACCATATTACAATGTTCCATTTTATTGTTCCATTAGTACCCTATACTTGTTTTGTATACCCCTGCTTATTTTTAGTTTGATTATGAGCACCCACATGACATTTTTGTGCACCCAGGACATGACTTGTTACACCTACTACTTGACACGACATAGTACCGTGCACCTCTTGACATGACATGATACCTATATACTACCTGACTTGACCTGATGTACCATGGCTTTACCTGTTACCTGATCTTGTTACTAATACCAACAAATCTGACCTGTTGTCCCTACGGATTTTTCCTGTTGTCTATCCAGACAAACCTATACCTGCCTGATCCTGTGTTGGCATTAGCTCCAGATTATTTAATACCTGACTTGAACACATATAACTTGGGGGTATGACGAAATCAATGATGAAACCTGACTTGTAACTCGACAGTTCGACACATTTTCTGATCAGTCTTACGGGCTAGGCCAGCCCCAGGGTGATGCTGCTGACATCACTCGTCATTACCTACCACCCTTTACTGCCTTGCGGCACGTCTCGGATTCAGCCCGAGAGTCATAGACCGTGATCCCGGGCACGCACGGGATACTATTGAGTTACATCGATGATTCATCAAATTGATTTCAAATACTTGAGAGTAGTTAACACAGTAGACCAGTTTTAGATTACTCACTGCACACTATCCTTCACTGTCCTAATTTATATTGCTGTTACACATGTTTTACCATTTATGATCATACCTGCATGTCTTGCTACCCTGTTTATATATTATTTCTTGATGTTATGACGCACTGACGTCTAGGTTTTGCATGGCCCAGATTCTTTACCTGTACTACAGGCCGAGCAGGAGTACTTCAGTCAGCAGGCTGAGCAGTGAGGACTTGTTAGTAGTTAGTTCTTTTATTTTCGGTATTTTCATTCATGATGTGAGCCCACATTATGGGACATACATTCCAGTTATTCTTGTATTGGATCTTTTGCTTCCGCATTATTTTTATTCTTGACTCATTTTATTCTGGCTTATGGACATGTGTTAGATAGTTTATTATTGTTCCTTATGTCTCTACAGCCGTAACGTGACCGTGGAAGGATATTTCCTATCCACAGGTAGCATGGTTGGCTATGTCGCGTGCCCATCTTAGCGTACTCTGTGAAGCGGGGCGTAACACCAACGGGAAATCGATGAGAAGATTTCATCATGCTTGCAGCAAAGGGTTCGAATTGAAGCGGAGCTGGCCGCGGCGGCTGATCATGAGAAGGCACTGAAAGGAGTGCGCGAGCAACTTGCTGACTTATTGAAAACGCCTCCTTCTCAGTAGTTGTTTTGTATAGATTGAACCCATTTTTTATTCTTTCATATAATTCAACTTGTACTTCATTGAATTCATAAATAAAAGATACACATTTTCTGTTCTACTGTTGCTTTCTTCTCTTTGCCGTGTCATTGCCATGTGGTTTTAGCAAGTGTGGCTTGTAGATAGTAATTGACGGTCCATCTTGGACTCTTTGCAGGGTAGCGATGGCTTAGGAGACAGGTTCAGATATGTCGCCTAAGGCTTTCCAACTTTATAAGCCATGAGGGTCTCATAAATACTTTTCTCCTACGAGTCGAGAGGATCCTGTATGTGTATTTTCTTCTTAGGAATCGTGAGAATTCCTAAGTGTGTTTTCTCTTAAGAGTCGTAAGGATCTCCCGAAAGAGTTTTCTTCCTTACAAGTCGAGAGGACTTGTAAGTGTTTGCTCCCTTTTTTGTCGATGTTTGACTTAGGAGAGTGTGGCTGCAGAAAATCCACCTTGACCTTTCTGTGAGACAATGATGGCTTGGGAGACAGGGTTAGGATCTGTCACCTAAGACTTTTCAACTTTATGAGCCGTGATGGTCTCATAAAGAATTTTCTCCCTGCAGGTCGAGAGGATCCCGTAGGTGTATTTTCTCCTTAGGAATCGTGAGGATTCCTAAGTGCGTTTTCTCTTGAAAGTCGTAAGGATCTCACAAGAAAATTTTCTCCTTAAATGTCGAGAGGACTTGTAAGTGGTTGATGAGTTGACTTGCTCCCGAATCAAAGAATTACTTTGACGGGAAAGTCGAGGGTTGACTTTATCCGCATTTCATGGAGTCAGGAGGTGCTCTGGGCGTTTCCCACGGGGTCAGGATTGACATTAGCCGTGTTCCACGGGACCTGGATTTTCTCTAGACGCTTCCTATGGGTCAGGATTGACATTAGCCGTTTTCCACGAGACCGGGATTTGCTCTGGGCATTTCCCACGGGGTCAGTATTGACATTAGCCGTGTTCCACAGGACCAGGATCTACTCTGGACACTTCCCACGGGGTTAGGATTGACATTAGCCGTGTTCCACGAGACCGGGATTTGCTCTGGACGCTTCCCACAGGGTCAGGATTGATATTAGCCATGTTCCATGAGCCCAAGATTTGCTCTGGGCGCTTCCCACGAGGTCTGGATTGACATTAGCTGTGTGCCACAAGACCAGGATTTGCTCTGGGAGCTTCCTATAGGGTCAGGATTGACATTAGCCATGTTCCACGAGACCGGGATTTGCTCTGGGCGCTTCCCACGGGGTCAGGATTGACATTAGCCGTGTTCTACAGGACCAGGATCCGCTCTGGGCACTTCCTACGGGGTCAGGATTGACATTAGCCGTGTTCCATGAGACCAGGATTTGCTCTGGATGCTTCCCACGGGGTCAGTATTGACATTAGCCGTGTTCCACGAGACCAGGATTTGCTCTGGGCGCTTCCACGAGGTCAGGATTGACATTAGCCGTGTTCCACAAGACTAGGATTTTCTCTGGGCGCTTCCCACGGGGTCAGGATTGACATTAGCTATGTTCCATGAGACCAGGATTTGCTCTGGGCGCTTCCCACGGGGTCAGGATTGACATTAGCCATGTTCCACAGGACCAGGATCCGCTCTGGACGCTTCCCACGGGGTCAGGATTGACATTAGGATTGACATTAGTCATGTTCCAAAGGACAGGATCCACTCTGGACGCTTCCCATGGGGTCAGGATTGACATTAGCCGTGTTCCACGAGACCAGGATTTGCTCTGGGCGCTTCCCACGGGGTCAGGATTGACATTAGCCATGTTCCACGAGACCAGGATTTGCTCTGGGCGCTTCCCACGGGGTCAGGATTGACATTAGCCGTGTTCTACTGGACCAGGATCCGCTCTGGACGCTTCCCACGGGGTTAGGATTGACATTAGTCGTGTTCCACGAGACCAGGATTTGCTCTGGGTGCTTCCCACGGGGCCAGGATTGACATTAGCTGTGTTCTACGAGACCAGGAGGGGTTGACTTTATCCGCATTTCACGGAGTCGGGGGTTGAGTCTCGGTTGTCTGTGCACCGCCGAGTCATGGAACTGGGAACTTTGCCGCGGCTCCGATTTGCTGATGTTGCGTCTGAGAAGAATGTTGAGATGATCTCCAGGCTGTCTGTGAACCATCGAGATTTGTCTTCTTTTTCTGATGGAGCCTGGTGGGAAGGTATGGTTCCCTCTTTGTTTGTGCCCCTGGATTGTATACAGGGATCGATGTGATCTCACCTGTAGGGCAGAAAGTTTCATTATATATATTTTTCTTTCCGCGATGCTCTATCATTTCAGCTTTTATATCGCGAAAGTCGCGATTGCCCAATCATTTCGGCTATTTGTTTTATTTCCTCGCTGCTTTTTATTGCGAGTTGCCCAATCATTTCGGCTATTTTGTATGCATACACTTTTACTTGCTAATTTTGTTGCAAATTGCCCCATCATTTCGGCTATTTCATATGCATTGGTGGATCGCTGGCTTTTTGCTGCGAGTTTAGGATTTGATACCGATTTAGGCATCAGCAACGCTACAACGGGATATTGCTAGGAGTGAATAATCATTTGCCTCTGTCGATGTCGAACAAAGGTGGCTTAGCGAACAGGGTTAGGATCCTGTCGACTAAGGATTTTAACTTCATGAGCCGTAAGGGTCTCATGAAGGTATTCCTCCCTACGAGTCGTGAGGATCTCGTAAGTGCATTTTCTCCTTAAGAATCGTGAGAATTCCCAAGTGTGTGTTCTCTTATAAGTCGTAAGGATCTTACAAGAGTGTTTTCTCCTTATAAGTCGAGAGGACTTACAAGGGTCGTCCACTGTGTGAACATATCCCTAGTCTCTAGTGGGACTCTGTTAGGAAAATGTTTATTCGTGCCCGTGGATTGTATACAAGGGTCAGCATTGAACCGCTTGTAGGGCAACACTGGAGGTTGTGATGGCTTAAGAACAGGTTCAGATCCCTGTAGCTTAAGGTTTTTGAATCCTATGAGTCGTGAGGGTCTCAAAGGGGAATTCTCCTTACGAGTCGTGAGGATCTCGTAAGTGTAATTTCTCCTTAGGAATCGTGGGGATCCCTAACTGTGTTGCTCCCTTGTGATTCGTAAGGATCTCACGCAGGTGGTTTCTCCTTACAAGGTCGAGAGGCCTTGCAAGTGTCTTTTAACGAGATTGCGCCCTTTCGGGTTTTCACAAAATTCGCCAGTAGCCTTGCTGTTTTTACTCACAGAGCCCTTTCGGGTTTTCATCCATGTCCATTTTGCTTATGGACATACCGTCTTCTTATTTTTTTATTTTTTTTGTGTCAGCCTTGGGATGCTGCGGTCCATAGTAGTTTATCGACGTCTCGGTCAACAGCCAGTTTTAGTACATAGTGGTCCATAGTTAGTTTATGGACATTTCGGTCCGTTTGCCGGCTACTACTTATAGAGTTTGGGCTTAGAAAGATAGCGAGCGGACATAGGCGTCGTCATCTATCGTTGACCTAGGCCGTGACTCGTCAGGCATAGTATTTTTTCAGGAAGCGACCGTTTATTGGCCTGAAAGGTCTTTCACCATGCATGTCCATGAGTAGATAGGCTCCACCCCGGTAAACTTTGTCTATGATATACGGGCCTTTATAGTTCGGCTCGAATTTCCCCCGCTTGGCACGATTGGGGATCATAGGTCTTTTGACCACTAGCACGAGTTCACCTTGGCGGAATGTTCTCGGCCTAGTCAATCTTTCATATGAGCGCGTCATCGCTTTATAAGCCTCCAGGTTTTGTTGCGCCATGAGCCGGGTTTCATCAAGGGCATCAAGCTCCTCAAGCCGAAGGTGAGCATTCTCTTCGTCTGTTAGCTCGTAGTGACCCGCCACTCGCAGAGATAGTAACTCTATCTCAAAGGGGAGTACCGCTTCAGTGCCGAATACTAATGCATACGGCGTTGTGTTTGTGGCCGTTTTGAACGTAGTTCGATACGCCCAGAGAGCTTCATGCAGTCTCTCGTGCCAGTCCTTTTTTTATTTTTGGACACCGTCTTTTTCACAATCTTCGTCAAGGTCTTGTTGAAAGCCTCAGCTAGACCGTTAGTTCGGGGATTATAGACTGAAGAGTATCTTCAGTCTATATTATGCTGTTGTGCGAAGCGGCTGATTTTATGGCTTCTATAGGCTGGCACGTTATCGGAGATAATCCGTCGCGGAGTGCCGAACTGATAGATGACATGTGTCTTGAAAAAATGGAGAATATTCTCCGTCTTCACTTTCCTCAGTGGTATTGTTTCTGCCCATTTGGAGAAGTAATCAGTTGTCGCCAAAATGAATCGATGTCCTCTGGACGATGCTGGTTCGATGGGCCCCATTATGTCGGTTCCCCACATTTCGAACGGCCAGCTAGCCACCGTTGCATGTAGTGGATTTGGATGCTGGTGGATAAAGTCCCCATGAATCTGGCACGAGTGGCACTGCTTCGCGTATTCGAGGCAGTCTTAGATCATTGTGGGCCAATAATAGCCCATCCTTTTTTATCTTCAGCTTCATCTTTGGCCAGGCTTGGTGAGAACCGCAGAGTCCGTCGTGAGTTTCTTGGACGACTCTCTTTGCCTCTTTAGGACCCAGGCATCTTAGCCACAGGGAGTCAAACGATCTCTTATACAGAGTATTATTGACAAAGGTGAAGGATAGAGCTCGTTTCATGAGCTGATGTCTTGACGACGCATTTTCAGGTGTTCGACGGGATTTGAAGTAGTCTATACGGACTTCTCTCCAATCCTTAGCCTTTTCCTAGTCTTTTATTTGTAGGGTCGTTTGCTCGGTAGCTCCCTTTTCTTCGGACGACTCAGGAGACACTTCTGCCGGTGCAAGAACCCGACGGCTTTGCACAACGATCCTCACGTCATCGAAGTTCTCGTCAGCCAATTCCTTAGCGAGCTTAGTTAATGCATCCGCCTTACTATTCTCCCACGCGGTATGCTTTCCAGGGCATAGGTGGGAATTGGAGCCAGCAATTGTTGTACCCTCTCGCCGTGCTTCGCTAACTCTGGTTTGCACGTTTGATAGTCGCCGTTTACTTGACTAACGACCAGTTGGGAGTCTCCGTAAATGATGATCTTTTCGATTCCCATGTCGATAGCGATCTCAAAACCTGCTATCAAAGCTTCATATTCGGTTTCATTATTCGTCCTCGACTCCGTTAAGGAAAAGGCAAAGCGCATAATCCCTCCTTGTGGAGTCACGAAGATGAAGCCTACCCCTGATTTGATTATAGGGGAGTTGTGCTTTCGCTTCTTCATAGAAGATGCTCCATCAAAGTAGAGTTCCCATCGGGTATCACTACCTCTTTTCTCTCCGTCGATCGTGTCAAACGCGTGCTCGTCAGGCAATTTGCAGTTCAAAGGAGAATCGGTAGGTATCGGATGTTCAGCGAGGAAGTCGGCGATAGCCTGGCCTTTCACCGCCTTGAGGTGACGATAAGCTATCGAGAATTCCATTAAGAGTAGGGCCCATTTAGCGAGCCTTCCCGTTAATATGGCCTTCGACATCAAATATTTGAGAGGATCTACCTTTGATATGAGATGAACCTCATGTGCTAACGCGTAATGTCTGAGCTTCGTTATCGCGAAGATCAACTCCAGGCAGTGTTTTTTGATGGTAGAGTATTTGCATTTTACCCCCAGGAGAACTCGACTCAAATAGTAGAGGGCTCTCTCTTTCCCTTGGTCGTTTTCTTGTGCCCACAATACGTCTAGAGAACCCTCAAGGGCGGTTGTATACAGAATGAGAGTCTTTCCCTTGACGGGAGCGGCCAGTACTGGCGGATTCTACAGGTATTGCTTGATTTCGTCCAGTGCACTTTGGCATTTGTGATCCCAGACGAAAGGGGTTCCTTTCTTCATCAGGTGACTGTAGGGACGACACTTGCCGGAGAGATTGGCTATAAATCGTCGGATATATGCGAGCTTTCCTTGGAGAGACCGCAGTTGCTTGAGAGTCTTTGGCGGAGGAATTTCCATAATCGCCTTGATCTTTGACGGGTCTATCTCGATGCCTCGGGGTCGGACGACGAATCCTAGGAACATGCCTGATGAAACTCCGAACGCGCATTTGAGAGGGCTCATCTTCAGGTTATATTTCCGCAGACGTTGGAACACGATCTTCAGATGCTCCAAATGCTCCTCGTGCGATTTTCTTTTCACCAAAAGGTCGTCAATATATAATTCGACGATTTCATGTATGAGGTCATCGAAATCTTCGTCATGGCCCTCTGATAGATGCCACCGGCGTTCTTTAGACCGAAAGGCATCACCTTGTAGCAGAATATGCCCAAAGTGGTCCGGAAAGCAGTATGCTTCTGGTCCTCGGGATGCATCTTTATCTGATTGTATCCTGATGAGCCGTCCATGAAGGAGAAAACTTCGTGAGTGGACGTATTATCTATCATCAGCTCAGTGACCGGTACTGAAAAGTCGTCCTTTGGGCAAGTTTTGTTGAGATCCCGAAAGTCCACACATATGCGCACCGTCCCATTTTTCTTCATTACTGGGACAATTTTGGCGATCCAGTCAGGATACTGAACCTCTTGGATGAAGCCGGAGTCGATTAACTTCTTGACTTTGGCGTTGATGCTCATCTAAAGCTCGAGCCGCATTCTTCTCGGTGCTTGTTTGATCGGCTTGACGTTCGGAGATATCACCAATTTGTGCACAGCAATCTCTGGATCTAGTCCCGGCATCTCGGAATAGTTCCATGCGAAGCAGTCTTTATACTGCATGAGCACGTCTTTAAGCATAGCAACCTTTCTTCACACAACAGCTCACTGAAGAACGTCGGCCGTGGGTCACTTGTCGTCCCCAAGTCAATTTTCTTGAGGTTATCTGCAGTAGTATGTATCCCATCTTCCAGCTCTTTTGGTGCCGGTGGAAACTCTGAGATCACCTCGTCATCATCGTTTTCGAAGCACCAGGGGAGGTCATCCATATTCTCTGGTTCTTCTTCTGACAGCATTATCACGTGACAGGTACCAGATCGCTTCCAAGACCGATATCGATCCGGCTCTACTCTCGCTGCATGTGCGGCTTTTGGTTCATGCTTCTGTGGTGGGGTTATCGTCCAACTGCTGGATAGAGCGAACCTGCCTTGCTGATACTGGTCTTCGATCTGGTTCTTGAAGGTGAAGCAATCTTCGAGAGGATGTCCTATTGCTCGATGATAGGAGCAATAGTCTGGGTGAGAGACCTTATCTACTTGCTCGGGGTGCCTGGACTCCGAGAGCGTCATCATCTGATGCTTTATGACAAGATTGAATATCTTCTTTGTCTTGTCTTGAGAAAAAGAATACGCTCGACCCATCTTCTTTATAAGAGACGAATCCTGGTTGCTCGATTCTTGATCGCGTGGCTTCTTGGACCCGCTTGGTCGTTGTCGAACGCTTTTTCCGTTCTTGGTTTATTTCTGCCTCTGCGTCTAGTCTTTTGTATGACGGGCTGGCGACGAAGAGCATTGTCATTCTCCACGGCCTGCTGAAGGAGGCGCTGCGTCCTGGCTTTCTCGTAAATGGCCATTTCGCGGCTATGGTCATCCCGGACCTTTTGATCCTCTTCCCTTATAATCTTGTCCATCTGTTCTTCGAACGACGGACTTGGCGTTTTCACGGCGGGAGCTCGTTTTGGTTCGGGGTTAGCATCTTCCCACAGAGCATCTTCTTCTTCATCGAAGTCATGTATGACGTAGCAGCCGCAGAATCGCTCTTGTTTCTTGGATTGAACATATCCAAGCCCGATCGTTTTCATTCTCCCGTTGGGCAATTTTCGCTGAGTTCCGGGGACATTCCAGATCCTGTTGTAGAACTGAGCTTGTCGAGCAGTCTGTTTGAAGGGTATTCCTTGACGCCCTAACAGCCTTTTTAATCCTTTTGTGTAGTATCTGGGCAGACGGATAGGCTGGAACCTGTCAAGTGTAAAATCTGCACCATGCCAAATTTCCTTCTCCACTTTGTTTTCTATGGATCGATAAAAGAGGATCGCCTTTTCATCTTTTCGCCTGGGAGGGACGTAGAATGTCTGCAGTTCTTGCACACTGTAGGTATCAAGTGCGTCGAGCTCTTTGTAGTGCTCATGCGGGACCATGGTGATTTGCAAACTCCGATCATCGTCAGCGAAGGCTTGTATCGATGGCCGAACAGAAAATACGGCATTGACCTCATCTTCCGAGTCGCTGCCGAAGACCTGAATAGGGGTGGACGGTCCCGGCTTGTTGCATTAGGGTGGCCCTGAATAAACTATTTCTTCCTCCTCCTCGGTATCACTCCCGAAGAGCGGAATGGTGGTAATAGATTTTTGCTTTTCCTCTGGTTTATGGCATCTCACCGTGTCCTCGAAGTCTGGTAAGAAGTACTTTGCATCTTCGTGCTTTCGGACTTCGCTCACGGAGAGTGGGTTTAGTTCCCCTATCACAGTATACTCGAGACCATCCTTGAAATACTTCATACACTGATGTTATGTAGAAGGGATGATGTTGTACTCGTGTAACCAAGGCCGGCCGAGCAAAGTGTTGTAGAAGGTCTTGGTGTCAATGACGTGAAATTTGATGTCCATGACGAGCAACCCAAAGCGTAACGTCAGTATCACAGACCCGAGCGTCCGTGATGACTGAGAGTCAAACCCGAAGATGGTGATTTTATCACGAGCGAGGTGCTGAACGCTCATGCAGATTTCCTTCAACACTCTTACATTGAGGAGATTGACAGAGGACCCATTGTCAACCAGGATCTTGCCTATCTTAATATCATGACATTATCCAGAGACATAAAGGGGATGGTTATGCTCGTACGTCCCGAAGAGGAGATCTTCATCGCCGAAGGTGATATCGGCTGTGTGCACTTCTTCCAGCTCGTCCTTCATCTTTTCTTCGGCGAGGAAAGCTTGAAACTGCTCGGGCTCTTATAGTGCCTTGATCAAATAATCTCTCGCCTCTTTGGATAGCAGAAGGGCGTCGAGAATGGTTAGCTGTGAGGGTATCTTTCTCAGGTATGCCAGAATGTTGTAATCCACTTTGTTTTTCTTAGGTGGATCCTTGGCTGTCAGTTCTTCGACGGCTTGGTCATCGAGTGTGATAAGCTCAGGGACCTTTTCTTTTCCCTTATCCTTTTTGTTCGACCCCTTGTTTACGGGTCCGAGATTCTTTTCAAGTAATGTGTGATTGCGCAGATGAATGTTCTCGTAGCTCTTCGGTTCTTCCTCTTTTCCTGAAGTGGATTCTTTGAAGAGAGGGCCGAGAGCCATTTCTTCTTCAGAATCGCTCCCGAAAGTGAGAACTTGCGATCCCCTGCTATCAACCATGTGACAGTTGCCGGCAGCTCTTCACTTTCGTCTGTCGCATTTTTTCGCTATCGACGAGCTTCACGCTTCATCCTCTTGAAGTGCTGCCTGTGAGCGACATACCCTTGCCACCAATTTTTAAAGGAGTTACATTCCTCAGTAGGGTGTGCGATCTTCTGATGATATAAGCAGAAGTTAGGATGTACGTCCGCTTTATCAAGATGTATACCGCCAGGAAAATTTCCTCTGAACGAGGGCGGCTTCATTCCCATCGATATGGCTTTGGCGAACATTTTCCTTTTTTGAACCTGCTTTTATTTGCCACAGGCATGCCTCGGTCTGGTTGGGGTGTTTTAACCTTTTCGTCCAATTGGCGGTGTTTGGCTTTTCCAAATATTGCTATTTCGCGCTCTCATCAGCCTTGCTTTTCAGAAAAGCTTCATTTAGGAATGCATCAATCATCTCATCTGCCAGTCCTAGGAGCTCTGATTTGCGATCTGCCCCCAGTTTCTCTGTGTCAGGAGCTTCTTCATCGTCTATTGACGAGTGAGAGATCACATAGCAGCTTGCCATATAATTCTCAAGTTCATCTGACGAGTCTTCTCCATTGTCATCATCTCCGTCCTCAAGGACGTGGCTGAGAAATTCTTGGAGTGTTACTGGGGTCCGCGCCTTCTGGTTATATTCTTCTAGCGCGTCAATATGTTTTTGCAGGTCCACGCGCTTGTCACCAGGCTTCACGGGCTTTTTGGTCTTTTTCTTCTTCTTCGAAGACTTTGACGGCTGGGCGCTTTGACTATCACCACCAACTTTTGGCGTCGGGCGCGGCTTCAGCATTCCCTCGATGAATTCGGGTTCCAACGGACTTTTCCATTTGATCGCCGGGCATGTTTGGAGATCCTTCAGCATTCTTTTGGTTTTGGCTGAAAGAACGACCTCCCATGGAGTTTCTTCGACAAAAGAGCAGGATGCCCCCGGTGTGTCCCCTCTTTTAAGAGTGTGCGGTTGAGGCGGGCTTACTTTCCAATTCTCGGACAGTGCGAATTTGCCCTGTTAGTATTGGTCTTCAATCCAGCCTTTAAAGACGAAGAAATCTTCAATTGGATGGCCTATCGCTTGGTGATATGGGCAATAATTGGGATTATTAGCCTCACCGGGTTGCAATGGGCGTTTTGGATTCGGCAAATTGATGAGCCTGTTATGCACCGCTAGCTTGAACAATCTCCTCGTTTTGTCCCGGGGAAACGAATAAGGATGCTTCATTTTCTCATTAAAGAATCGCCGTCTCTCGTCTAGGCGATCAGTTAGTTTTGGGCCACTGGGCTGCTGTTGAGCATTGGCGACGAAGGTCGCTTTCCCTTTCCCTTTTTCATTCCGTGGCTCCGGCTTCGAAGAGGAAGGCCTGTGGCCCATCTGGTCCATTTGGGCCAACTTGTCAATCAAGGCCTAGAAAGTGGTCGTCTTAAAAAACATCATGAATTGGGAGATGGTCGCCTGAGGGTCGAAAGTACCCACGAACATGCCTACCGCAGGCGCTTCTTCAATGCGCTGCTCGCACTTCGACCATAAGTTCCGCCACAGTATCGCGTACTGAACCCATGTTTCTCCAGGCTTCACCCTGGCATTGATCAATGCTGTGATTGGGGTGCGTTCGCTAGCGCTTGCGAAACGGTGGGTGAATAGCAACTCCATCTCTGCAAATGTCTTGACAGAGTCATTTAGGAGTTCGGAATACCACTCGAATGATGTCTCCGACAAGCTCCCAATGAATTGGCAAAGCAGTAGTTTATTATCATCTCCAGTGTTACCGCAGAGAGCCCTGAATTGAGCGACATGCTGGAGTGGATTTCTCGTCCCCTTATATACGTGGAATTTGGGGATCGTGTATCCCAGCGGGTACTTTATTTGGTCATACCAACCCGGATAGGGCCGTCCAGTTTTAAAAATTTTCCCAGCCGCTTCATTCGCTTGATGAAATCGTATCTGCTGAGCGATGTAATCATCCAGGGCAGCTCTTGAGATAGTCTCCTCCTTGGCTGCTGAACAAGCCGGAAGAGGGTTTGACGTTTCTGCTCGGTTGCCTTCGAGGATAATCGGAGGATCTTCGGCTGGAGGATCCGGCTATATCATCATCTCGACCATGTCTTAGAGGAGAAGCGCCATTCGTTTTATATTAGCTGCTTGTTCTGCTGCTTCTCTGTCCTTCTTTTCGAGGACTCTGCGGAGGAAGTCAGCATTGGTTTCCTGTTCATGACGCTATTCTGATGACGCCTTCGATCTTTCTTTTTGCCCAGTGAGTGCGGCCATTTGCGTTAGCATTTCCTGAAGCTTCTGTTGCTGCTCCTGGGCTTTTGTCACGGATCTCGTAAGCGGTCGATGACCCGCAGAGATGCGGCTATCGTCTTTTCCGGATTCCATATAGACAGAATGTACCACCATGCCCCCAGACTTAGGGCGTTTAGGCTCAGTTCCTTTGACATTTGTCGCAGACATGGGAATTTTCTCCGGCCTTCTCCTCTGATGGGCAGTCAAAGTTGAGGGGGTCGTTGCAGTGGGCACCCAAATAGCTGTCACCTTCTGTGGCTTGACAGAGTGCTTCTCCTCTTGCCGAACCTTCATCTTTTCCTGTCGGTGGGGGTAGTCTTGATCTACCACGGAGTCCTGGACCTGTGGCTAAACTTTATAAATTTTAGAGGACAGCCGCTGAGAGGGCTGCTCCAGCTTCGCTTTTGTAGAGTTCTCCATAGGTGGAGGAGATCTTTTCAGCACAGCCGTCGGAGAGTTCTTGCAGACCCTCCTTAGTGGTTCAAAGCTGTTCCCGATTGGAACATCATCATTAACTTCCACTAATGGAGCTGGCGGAGTCAATCCAGAAGCGGAATTGCCCCCAACTTTCCTCACTCGGCGCCAGTGGCGACATCGAGCATGTCGAGCCGACGGTACTGTCTCAGCTATAGGGGCGGCTTGATCGTGCCTCCTGTTCTGGTCAGGTACTGTTATCGGCGCCAGCCTATTGAAATTGGACGTCTACTGAGCGGGGATAGCTAACCTGTCGAAGGAAGACTTTCAAACAAGAGCAGTCTTGGTGACCTTATTTGGAGCGATAGCCGAAACAGCTAGTCTTGCAAAGACCGACTCCTTAACAGGGGAAGCCGCCTTGGGGACTTCAAGAGTAGGAATGGCTATCCGTTTTGGGATAACCTCCTCAGGAATTGCGGGCTTCTTCATGGGCCCATCTAAGGTTCTACCCAATCTGTTAAAAACTGAGGCAGTGGACTTAGGCGACCCGTTGAGAGGGCCGCAGTAGTTGCAAGCCGATCAAAGACCGACTTCTTGGGAGCTTCTTGCGATGGTACAGGGGTGCTGAAGCTCGTTGGCGGGAGCATGGTCCCGAAGAACAATCCAGTGGTGGCTTGAGTCACCTGTTCCACCGGCATAGCGAAGATAGAGGCCGCTTGGGGCCCGTAAGTCACTCCTCCGGACAGGACGGAGCGAAAGTTGTAGTTGCAGTTAGTGCAGTTTGAAGCCATTGATCTTCTGTTTTCTGCACGGAGCAAGACACCAAATCTTAGTACCTCGAAACCAAGGGCAACCATATCATACCGCGATTCGTTCGCGAACATGACACACGAAGTGTGGAGTGGAAAGAGAAAAGGGTCCCATCCGGCGTGCTAGAATCTGTTCTCCGCCGAAAGACGCGACCGGGACGTTGGGACGTCAGGCCTAAATTTCGAGGGCAGATGCTAATTGGTGCTATCCATCCACCTCTTCGAAGATGCCAAGTTGATTTATGGCACCATGTATCGATGGTTTAAACGGATGCGGCCGATGTAGCAGACTTCGTCAGATCCCCCTTCGTTGAGAGGTTTTTGATTGTGGGGACGCTTTTCCCTGCAGACGCAAGCCCCTGCAGTTAATTACGCTACCGTATCGCGGTAACCACTTTCTCCTTCTCCAGATAGTCACTTCGTGTCGTGTGTGTTTGTTTTGTTTTTGGTTGCCCATGGATTGTATACGGAGACTAATTTATGTTGTCGCTCATAGGGCGTGGATTAGTCCAAATCCGTATTTTTCTTAGATTTGGGTTTGGGTTTGCGTTTAAGGATACATTAGTCTCATTTGAGACTAAGATCAACTTAAACGTTTGTTAAGGATACGTTAGTCTAATTTTTAGACTAAGATCAACTTAACAGGATCATTTAGATCCAACAAAAGAGCATTTGGACTCTATTGTTTTAGTTTAGGGACATTGCGGTCCATAATTAGTTTAAGGACATTATGGTCTAAGGTTAAGGACATCATAGTCCATGGGCTTAAGGACCCCACAGTCCAAGGTTAAGGCCATCATAGTCCATGAGCTTAAGGATCCCACAATCCAAGGTTAAGGACTTCATAGTCCATGGGCTTTAAGGACCCCACAGTCCAAGGTTAAAGACGTCATAGTCTATGGAATGTATGGTTGTCGGGACCCATCACCTCTCTGAAGACGTTGAAGGATTACAACGACAAATATCAGAGGAGTGAAGAGATGTAACCTTGAACCAATTTTGGTTGGGAGATCTGTAGACCAATTGAGACTAAGATCTGAGATTTATGAGCATATGGGCTCAGTTACTCTGAATGAGGGGTTTATGGCCAACTTAGGCACGTCCCACTTAGTTAAAATGTTAAACATTTAAGTTCTGACAATATTTTTGTCTTTTACTGAATGTTGAGCATTCCTCATAGCTCAGGGCTTTACTTATAAAGCAATCTATGTTCTTTTAGCGCACACGTAAGGAGCACGTGGCGCGCTTGGCGCTTTGCGCCAGTCAAAGAGCGCAAAGCGCTAGTTTATGAGCGCATTGTGCTTCTGCTGAGTGGCGCACACATGAGTAGCACGTGGTGCGCTTGGCGCCGAGCGCCAGATTATGAGCGCATTGCGCTTCTGCTGAGTGACGCACACGTGAGGAGCACATGGTGCGCTTGGCGCTGAGCGCCAGATTATGAGCGCATTGCGCTTCTGTTCAAGTAGCGCACACGTGGGAAGCACGTGGCGCGCTTGGCGCTGAGCGCCCGTCCAAGAGCGCAGAGCGCTAGTTTATGAACGCAAAGCACTATCTGATCGGCTTTATGATCTGAGAACTAAATTCTCGTTTAGAAGAGACTTTGTCTCAATGTTCTAAGAACAAAGTTCTTATTTTGTAGGAGATGTTTCAATCTCTTATTTTGATGAAAGGCTTTGCCTTTATGGATCTGTGATCCTAAGAGAATTGACTTATTCTCCCCCCTTTATTTTATAGATCTATGATCTGTGAGAAGAGTTATGTTCTTCTTATTTTTTGATGAGATCCTTTAATCTCTTTGTGAAAGACCTTGGTCTTATAGATCTATGATCTGTGAGAAAGAAGTGAATTCTTCTTTTTAATATGAGATGATTTCATCTCTCTGTTTATTTTTTACCTTGAAGAGAGCTTGGTTCTTCTTTCTTGAGATTTCTCAAAGTTTATAGGGGGTTCCTCTGTATGTTTCTGTATATCTGAGACTTGAAGCCTTGAGGCCTTTATATAGGGTGAGCTAATTTGTTCAATCGGTTAAGGAGATCTTTTCTCCGTTTGATTTGGGGATTTCCCCACCGTTGGATCTTTGATCCAAGGGCTTCTGATTTACAGAAGACAATTTTCTTGTTTTTAATAAGATTGGGAAATCTTTTCCCACACAGAATTTATTCTGTATTTTGGTGATTTTTAATCACCTTTGGATCATTCATCCAACGGTGCTCTGATTTACAGAGCACAATCTTTTTGTTTGGAAAGATTTTGAGGAATCTCTCCTTAACAGAATTTTATTCTGGTTAATTGAAGATTTATCATCTTTATTAGATCTTTGATCTGATGGTGAGGAGCTTTTAGTTCTAGCGCTAGCGCATCCGTGCTTTGGACGTGGTGCGCTACTTAGAGTGCAGCGCACTTAACGCTAGCGCACATGTGCCTTGCACATGATGCGCTGTTTAAGTGCAGCGCTCTTAGCGCTAGCGCACACGTGCCTTGTATGTGGTGTACTAATTAGGGCGCTGCGCACTTGACGCTGCCATGAAGCATTGCTTCATTTCAAAATTTGAAATTTTGAACAGAGCTTTGCTCTGATTGGGGGAAACAACGTCGGTCTTTGACAGGCTAGCACCAGCAGTAGTTTCTCATCAAAGCATGAAGCACGATGCAGCTACCCCGACAACGGAGGTGATCCCATATGCAAGACACGCTCGACGTCGCTACTGGTGCCGAGTGAGGAAAGCTGGGGGCAGTTCCCCTTCTGGATTGACTCTACCAGCTCCAATGGTGGAAATTGATGCTGCTGTTCCAACTGGGAACAACTTTGAACCACTTAGGAGGGTGCAAAAAAACTCTCCAACTGCTGTATTAAAAAGATCTCCTCCACCTGTGGAGAACGCTACAAGGCAAAGCCAGAGCAGCCCCCTCAGCAGTTGTCCTCCAAAATTCACAGGGTCTGACGAAGGGTCCAAGACTCTGTAGTTAACCAAAACTACTCCCTCCGACCGAAGAAGATGAAAGTTCGGCAAGAGAAGGACCACCCGGTCATACCACAGAAAGTGTCGTCTACTTGGTTGCCCACTGCAACGGCTCCCTAAACTTCGACCACCTACAAAAGAAGAAAGCCGGAGAAAATCCCCGTGTTTGTGATGAATCTCAAAGGAACTGAATCCAAACGCCCCAAGTCTGGGGGCATGGTGGTGCACACCATTTACATGGCTTCCGGGAAAAAAGATAGTCGTATCTCTATGGGCCATCGACCACTCACACGGTCAGTAACTAAGGCTCAGGAGCAACAACAACAAAAGCTCCAAGAGATGCTGACGGCCATGGCTGCACTCACTGGGCCAAAGGCAAGCCCAGAGACATCGTTGGAGCAGCGTCGAGAGCAGGAAACTGATGCCGAATTTCTCCGAAGAATGCTCGAGAGGAAAGACAAAGAGGCCGCGGAACAAGCGGCCAACATAAAACAAATGGCACTCCTGTTCCAAGATATGGCCGGGATGATGATACAGCCGAATCCTCCAGCCGAAAACCCTCCAGTAATAATTGAAGATGACAGAGGGGAGACATCAAACCCTCTTCCGGCCTCTTCAGCTGCAAAGGAGGAAACAATCTCGAAAGATGCGCTCGATGATTATATAGCTCAACAGATACGAGCTCATTAAGCGAATGAAGCCGCTGGCCAAGTCGTCAGAACTGGGCGACCATATCCAAGCTGGTACGATCAGATTAAGTACTCGCCAGGATACACGATTCCTAAGTTCCACGTATACAAGGGGACAGGCAATCCCTATCAACATGTCGCTCAGTTCAAGGCTCTGTGCGGCAACACTGGAGGTGACGATAAGCTACTGCTTCGCCAATTCGTCGGCAGCTTGGCGGAGACGGCGTTCGAATGGTATTCAGAGCTTCCCAACGACTCCATCAAGATTTTTACAGAGATGGAATTGCTATTCACCCAGTGTTTCGCAAGCGCTAGCGAATGCACCCCAATCATGGCATTGATCAATGCCAGGGTGAAGCCGGGAGAAACATGGGTTCGGTATGCAATCCGGTGGCGGAACCTATGGTCGAAATGCTAACAACGCATCGAAGAAGCTCCTGCAGTAGGCATGTTTGTGGGTACCCTCGATCTGCAGGCGACCATATCCCTGTTCATGATGTTTTTCAAGCCGACTACTTTCCAGGCCTTGATTGACAAGCTGGCCTAAATGGATCAAATGAGCCATAGACCGTCTTCCTCTAAAATGGAGCCTCGAAACGAAAAGGGGAAAGGGAAAGTGACCTTCGTCGCCAATGCTCAGCAGCAGCCTAGTGGTCCAAAACCAACTGATCGCCAAAACGATAGACAGCGATTCTTCAACGAGAAGCTAAAACACCCTTATTCGTTTCCCAGGATAAAACAAGGAGACTGTTCGAGCTGGCGGTGCGTAACAGGCTCATCTCCCTGCCGGATCCGTAACGCCCACTACATTCCGGTGACGTAAACAGTCCCAACTATTGCCCCTATGATCGAATAATGGGCCATCCAATCGAAGATTGCTTTGTCTTCAAAAACTGGATTGAGGACCAGTACCAGCAAGGCAAATTCGCGTTGTCTGAAAACTGGAGGGTAAACCCGCCACAACCACACGCTCGAAAAAGATAGACACGTCGGAGGCATCATGCTCATTTATAGAGGAAGCTCTATGGGAATTTGTTCTTTCGACAAAAACTAAAAGAATGCTGAAAGATCTCCAAGTATGTCCGGCGATTAGGTGGAAGAGCCCACTGGAGCCCGTGATTATTGAGTGAATGCTGAAGCCGCGCCCAACGCTGAAAGTTGGTGAAGGTGGACAAAACATTCAGGCCAAGCCTCCAAAGTCTTTAAAGAAAAAGAAGAAGGCCAAGAAGCCCGTCCAACCCGAACATATCCGTACAGGGTTGCAGAAATATATCGATGCACTGGAAGAATATAACCAGAAGGCACGGACCCCAATCACGTTGGATGAATTCTTTAAGCATGTTCTTGAGAAGGAAGCCGATGACGCTGATGAAGGAGACAATTCTCCAGAAGAGCCCGAGAATTATGTGGCAAGCTGCCACATGATCTCTCACTCATCAATAAATGGCAAATAAGCTCCTGATGCAGAGAAACTGGGGGCAGATCCAGAACCGGAATCAAAATCCCTAGAACCATCGGACGAATTGATTGACAGACTGCTGAGCAAAGCTCTTCAGAAAAGCAAATCTGACCGAGAGCGTGAAACGGCCATATATGAAAGGGCCAAGCGTCGGTGTCACGTTGAAGAAGCTCCAGTATTGAGAAGCCATAGAGTACCACAACCGAATAGAAGCACTTCTGCCGCCAGCAAAAGCATGTTTAAGACAAGGAAGCAGTTCGCTAAAGCCCTGTCGATGAGAATGAAGTTGCCGCCTTTCAAAGAAGACACTTCAGAAAATACGTTCCCTGACGAACTAGATGCACATCCAAACTACTGCTTATACCATCGGAGGATCACACACCCTACAGAAGAATGCACGGCCTTTAAAAATTGGTGGCAGGGATACGTTGCTCATCGACAGCATTTCAAGCTGATGAAGCGCAAAACTCGTTGAGAGCAGAGAAGCACGACAGATGAGCGCAAAAGAACTGTCGGCGACTGTCACATGGTTGATTCCGGGGGATCGCAAGTTCTCACCTTCGGTAGCGATACTAATGAAGAAATAGCCCTCGGCCCTCTCTTCAAGGAATCTATCTCCGAAACAGAAGAGATGAAGACCTGCGAGAACATTCAGCTGCGTAATCGCACGTTACCCGAAAAGAATCTCGGACCCACAAACAAGGGATCGAACAAAAAAGATAAGGGGAAAGAAAAAGTCCCTGAAGATATCGCCCTCAATGACCGATTCGTCGAAGAGCTTGCATCCAAGGACCCACCCAAGAAAAACAAGGTGGATTACAACGTTCTGGCACACCTGAGAAAGATACCCTCGCAGCTAACCATTCTCGATGCCCTTCTGCTATCTAAAGAGGCGAGAAATTCTCTAATCAAGGCACTACAAGAGCCCGAATAGTTTCAAGCTTTTCTTGCCGAAGAAAAGATGAAGAACGAGCTGGAAGAAGTGCACACTGCTGACGTCACTTTCGGCAATGAAGACCTCTTCCTCGGGACGTGCGAGCACAATCGTCCCTTGTATGTCACAGGATACTGCCATGACATCAAGATAGGGAAGATCCTAGTTGACAACGGGTCCTCTGTCAATCTTCTAAATGTGAGGGTGTTAAAAGAAATCTGCATGAGCGTCCAGCACCTCGCTCGGGATAAAATCACCATCTCCGGGTTCGACTCCCAATCATCACGGATGCTCGGGTCTGTGATACTGACATTACCCTTTGGGATGCTCATCACCGACATCAAATATCATGTCATTGACGCCAAGACTTGATACAACGCTTTGCTCGGCATGCCTTGGTTACACGAGTACAACATCATCCCTTCTACACAACATTAGTGTATGAAGTACTTCAAAGATGGTCTCGAGTATACCGTGACAGGGGAGCTGAACCCATTCTCTGTGAATGAAGTCCGAAAGTATGAAGATGCAAAGTATTTCTTACCAGACTTTGAAGACACGGAAAGATGCCATAAGCCGGAGAACAAGCAAAAAGCTATCACCGCTATTCCGGTCTTCGTAAGCGATACCGAGGAAGTAGAAGAGATAGTCTATTCGGGGCCGCTCCAATACAGCAAGACCGGACCGTCTACCCCTATATTGATCTTCGACAGCGACTCTGAAGATGAGATCAATGCAATATTTTCTATTCGGCCATCAATACAAGCCTTCACTGGCGATGAACAGAGTTTGCAAATCGCCATGGTTCCGCAAAGGCATTATAAAGAGCTCGACACACTTGATACCTATAGTGTGCAGGAACTGCAGACGTTCTACGTCCCTCCCAGGCAAAAAGGTAAAATGGCGATCTTATTCTACCGATCCACGGAGACTAAAATTGAAAGAGAAGTCTGGCATGGTGCCGATTTTGCGCTCGACAGGCTCCAACCAATCCTTCTGCCCAGATACTACGCAGAGGGATTGAAAAGGTTATTGAGATGCCAAGGCGTATCCTTTAAGCAAACCGCGCGACAAGCCTAATTCTACAATAGGATCTGGAATGTCCCCGGAACTTAGCGAAAATTGCCCAATGAAAAAATAGAAACGAGCGGGCTTGGATATGTCTGGTCCAAGAAACGGGAGAAGTTCCATGGCTTCCATGTCATAAAGGACATTGGCAAAGAAGGGGAGGCTCTTTTAAAAGACGCTGACGTTGAACCAGAACGCAGTCCTACCATAAAAATGCCAAGTCCGTCGTTTGAAGAACAGATGGACAAGCTAATAAGGGAAGCGGGTCAAAAGGTCCGAGATGACCACAACCATGAAATGGCCATTTACGAGAAAGCCAGGACACAGCGCTTCCTTCAGGAGGCTACGGAGAATAACGACGCCCTTCGTCGCCAGCCTGTCATACAGAAGACCCGACGCAGAGGCAAAAACAAACTAAAGGACGAAAAAAACGTTCGACAGCAGCAAAGCGGGTCCAAGAAGCCACGCGATTGAGAATTGAGCAGACGGAATCCATCTCTAATGAAGAAGATGGGTCGAGCATATTCTTTTCCCCAAGACAAGACAAGGAGAATCTTTGACCTCGTCCTGAAACATCAAATGATTACACTCTCGGAGTCCAAGCACCCCGAACAAGCACACAAAGTCTGTCAGCCGGATTATTGTTCCTATCACCGAGCGATAGGACATCCTCTTGAAGACTGCTTCACCTTCAAAAACTGGGTCGAAGACCAATACCAACTCGGCAAATTCGCTCTATCCAACAGTTGGAGGGTATCCCCACCGTAAAGGCATGTGCCAAAAGCGACCTGCATGGCGAGAGTAGAACCAGATCAACATCGGTCTTGTAAACGATCTAGTACCTGCCACATGATAACGCTGTCAAAAGAAGGAGAGCGCGAGAATTTGGATGACCTCTCCTGGTGCTTCAAAAATGAGGATGAAGACGAGGTGATCTCAGAATTTCCACCGGTGCCAAAAGAGCTAGAAGATGGGATACATACTACTGCGAACAACCTAAGGAAAATCGACTTGGGGACGACAAATGACCCGCGGCCAACGTTCATCAGTGAGATGTTGTCTAAAGAACAGGTGGCTACGCTAAAAGATATCCTCATGCAGTATAAACACTGCTTCGCATGGAACTACTCCGAGATGCCGGGACTAGATCCAGAGATTGCTGTGCACAAATTGGCGATATCTCCGAACGTCAAGCCAGTCAAACAGGCACCGAGAAGAATGCGGCTCGAACTTGAGATGAGCATCAACGCCGAGTTCAAGAAGATAATCGACTCCGGTTTCATCCAAGAAGTTCAGTACCCTGACTGGATCGCCAACATTGTCCCAGTAATGAAGAAAAATGGAACGGTGCGCATCTGCGTGGACTTTTGGGACCTTAACAAAACCTGTTTGAAGGATGACTTTCCCGTACCTGTTACCAAGCTGATGATAGACAATACGTCCACTCACGAAGTCTTTTCCTTCATGGACGAATCATCAGGGTACAATCAAATAAAGATGCACTCCGAAGACCAAAAGCATACCGCTTTCCGGACCCTTTTGGGCATATTCTGCTACAAAGTGATACCTTTCGGTCTGAAGAGCGCCAGTGCTACCTATCAGAGGGCCATGACGAAGATTTTCGATGACTCATACATGAAATCATCGAATGCTATATCGATGACCTCGTAGTGAAAATTAAATCGTACGAGGAGCATTGGGAGTATCTGAAGATCGTGTTTCAGCGCCTTTGGAAATACAACCTGACGATGAACCCTCTAAAATGCGCGTTCGGGGTTTCCTCGGGCAAATTCTTAGAATTCATCATACGACACCGGGGCATCGAAACAGACCCATCAAAGATCAAGGCGATAATGGAAATGCCTCCGCCAAGAACTCTCAAGCAATTGCGATCTCTCCAAGGAAAACTCGCGTATATCCGGCGGTTCATAGCCAATCTCTCCGGCAAATGCCGCCCCTACAGCCATTTAATGAAGAAGGGGACCCCTTTCGTCTGGGATCATAAATGTCAGAGCGCACTAGATGAAATCAAGAAATACCTGCAGAATCCACCGGTGCTGACCGCTCTAGTCAAGGGAAAACCCCTTATCCTGTATACAACAGCCCTTGAAGGTTCCTTGGGCACGTTATGGGCACAGGAGAATGACCAAGGGAAAGAGAGAGCCCTCTGCTATTTGAGTCGAGTTCTCCTGGGGGCAGAAAACAACTACTCCCCCTTCGAAAAACACTGCCTAGCGTTAATCTTCGCGATAACGAAACTCAGACACTATGCGTTGGCGTATGAGATTCACCTCATATCAAAAGTAGATCCTCTCAAATATTTGATGTCAAGAGCCATACTAATGGGACGGCTCGCTAAATGGGCCCTCCTCTTGATGGAGTTCTCGATAACATACCGACCTCTCAAGGAAGTGAAAGGCCAGGCCATCGCCGACTTCCTCACTGAGCATCCGATACCTGCCGATTCACCCCTAAATTGCGAATTGCCAGACGAGCATGCGTTTGACAAGATCGACGGGGAGAAAGGGGAGAGTGATACCCGATGAGGGATCTACTTCGATGGGGCATCTTCCATGAAGAAACGAAAGCACAGCTCCCCATAATCAAATGTGGGGTAGGCCTCATCTTCGTGACTCCACAAGGAGGGATAATGCGCTTTTCCTTAACAGAGCCGAGGAAAAACAATGAAGCCGAATATGAAGCTTTGATAGCAGGTCTTGAGATCGCCGTCGACATGGGAATCGAAAACCTCCTCATATACGGAGACTCCCAGGTGGTCGTTAGTCAAGTAAACGGGGACTATCAAACGTGCAAACCATAGTTGGTGAAGTACGGCAAGAGAGTACAACAATTGCTGACTCAAATTCTTTCCTACGTTCTGGAAAGCATACTGCGTGTGGATAATAGTAAAGCGGATGCGTTAGCCAAACTCGCTAAAGAACTGGCTGACGAAAACTTCGATGACGTAAGGATCGTTATGCAAAGCCATCGGGTTCTTGCACCGGCAGAAATATCTCCGGAGTCATCTGAAGAAAAGGAAGCGACCAAACGAATAGCTCTGCAAATAGAGGACCAAGGAGGGGTTAAGGATTGGAGAGAAGTCTTTATAGACTACTTTAAATCCCGTCGAGCACCTGAAGATGCGTTCTCAAGACATCAGCTCATTAAACGAGCTTTGTCTTTCGCCTTCGTCAATGACACGTTGTATAAGAGATTGTTCGACTCTCTATGGCTGAGATGCCTAGGACCGGAAGAAGCAAGGAGATTCGTCTAAGAAACTCATGACGGACTCTACGGTTCTCATCAAGTCGGGCTAAAGATGAAGCTGAAGATCAAAAGGATGGGCTACTGTTAGCCCACGATGATTCAAGATTGTCTCGAATACGCGAAACAATGCCACTTGTGCCAAATTCACGGGGACTTCATCTACCAGCATCCAAACCCGCTACATCTAACAGTGTCTAGTTAGTCGTTTGAGATGTGGGGAACCGACATAATTGGGCCCATAGAACCAGCATCGTCCAAAGGACATCGGTTCATATTGGCGACAAGTGATTACTTCTCCAAGTGGGCAGAAGTAGTACCGCTAAGAGAAGTGAAGACGGAGAATATTTTCCATTTCTTCAAGACATATGTCATCTATCGGTTCGGCACTCCGTGACGGATTATCTTCGAAAACGGGCCAGCCTACAGTAGTCACAAAATCAGCCGTTTTGCACAACAACATAATATAGACTGTAGATACTCTTTGGTCTACAATCCCCGAGCTAATGGTCTAGCTGAGGCTTTCAACAAAACCTTGACGAAGATCATAAAGAAGACGGTGTCCAGAAATAAAAAGACTGGGATGAGAGACTGCATGAAGCTCTCTAGGCGTATCGGACCACGTTCAAAACGGCCACAAACACAACGCCATATGCATTGGTATTCGGCGGTGAAGCAGTACTCCCCTTGGAGATAGAGTTACCCTCTCTACGAATGGCAGTTCATTACGAGCTAACAGACGAAAAGAATGACCATCTTCAGCTTGAGGAGCTCGACGCCTTTGACGAAACCCGGCTCATAGCGCAGCAAAACTTGGAGATTTATAAAGCAAAGATGACGCGCTCATACGAGAGATTGACTAGGCCGAGAACATTCCGCCAAGGCGAACTCGTGCTAGTGGTCAAGAGGCCTATGATCCCCAATCGTGTCAAACGGGGGAAATTCGAGCCGAACTATGAAGGCCCGTACATCATAGACAAAGTCTATCAAGATGGGGCTTACTTGCTCATGGATATGCATGGCGAAAGACCCTTCCGACTAATAAACGGCCGATTCCTTAAGAAGTACTATGCTTGACGAGTCACGCACCAAGTTAATGATAGATGACGATGCCTATGTCCACTCGCTGTCTTTTTGAGTCCAGACTCTAAAAATAGTATCCAACGATACCCCATCCAAAATACGGAAACTACGGACCGAAGCGTCTACAAACCGCAGCATCCTAAGGCTGACACAAAAAATATAATAAAAAAGAAGAAGAAAAAAACGGTACGTCCATAAGCGAAATGGGCACGAATAAAAACCCGAAAGGGCTCCGTGAGTAAAAACAACAGGGCTACCGGCGAGTTTGTGAAAACCCGAAAGAGTGCAATCTCGTTAAAAGACACTTGCAAGGTCCTCTCAACCTTGTAAGGAGAAAATACCTGCGTAAGATCCTTACGACTCACAAGGGAGCAACACACTTAGGGATCCCCACAATTCCTAAGGAGAAGTTACACTTACGAGATCCTCACGACTCGTAAGGATAATTCCCCTATGAGACCCTCACGGCTCATAGGATTCAAAAGCCTTAAGCTACATGGATCTGAACCTGTTCTTAAGCCGTCATACACCCCAATATTTCCCTACAAGCGGTTCAATATTGACCTTTGTATACAATCTACGGGCACAAATAAATGTCTCCCGCACCAAGTTCCGCCATTGGCATGAAATCTCCTTGTTTGGTGAACAGACACTTATAAGTCCTCTCGACTTATAAGGAGAAAATGCTCTTATGAGATCCTTACGACTTATAAAAGAGAACACCACTTAGAAGTCCTCACGACTTCTAAGGAGAATATACACCTATGAGATCTTTACGACTTGTAGGGAGAAACAACTTTATGAGACCCTTACGGCTCATAAAGTCAAAAGCCTTAGTCAGCAGGATCTTAACCCGGCTTACTAAGCCATCTTTGTTCGAATCGACAAAGGCAAATGATGATTCGCTCCTGGCAATGTCCCAGTGGTAGCGATGCTGATGCCTAAATCGGTATCAAATTCCAAGTCTAAACTCGCGATAAAAATCAGTGAGCCAAAAATGCATATGAAATAGACGAAATGATGGGGCAACTTGTAACAAAATCAGCAAGTAAAATATATGCATACAAAATAGCCGAAATGATTGAGCAACTCGCGGTAAAAAGCAGCGAGTAAAAAGAAAAATAGCCGAAATGATTGGGCACCGTGAAAAATAGCCGAAATGATTGGGCAATCACGACTTTCGCGATACAAAAAGCTGAAACGATAGAGTATCGTGGAAAGAAAAAAAAATACATATAAAATGAAACTTTTGCCCTGCAGGTAAGATCATACTGACCCCTGTATACAATCCATGGGCATAAACGAAAAAGGGAACCACATGTCCCAACAAACTCTATCAAAAGGAGAGTCGGGTCTCAGCGGAAATATCTGCATCCCAGAAGACCAGCAACGACGTTCCTCCTCATGCCAGCAGGACACGGACGCGACACTACCAATCGGATCCATGGCAAAGTCCCCAGTTCTAAGACTCTGCGGTTCACAGACAACCTAGAGTCACCCCGACACCGTATAAAACGGAGAAAGTCGACCCCGACACCGTAAAAACGGAGAAAGTCAACCCCGACACCGTAGAAAACGGAGAAAGTTGACCCCGACACCGTAGAAAACGGAGAAAGTCGACCCCGACCTCCCCGTCGAAGCAACACTTCGACTAGGGAACAAGTCAACTCATCAACCACTTACGAGTCCTTTCGACTTGTAAGGAAGAAAATTCTCTTGCGAGATCCTTACGACTCTCAAGAGAAAGTACACTTAGGAATCCTCACGATTCCTAAGGAGAAAATACACCTACGAGATCCTTACGACTCGTAGGGAGAAAAGTCTTTATGAGACCCTCACGGCTCAGGCAACAAATTCTAACCATGTTTCCTAAGCCATCTCTACCCTATAAAGAGTTCAAGATGGACAGCTATTTACTGTCTACAGGCTACATTTGCTATAATCACATGCCAACAACACAGCAGAGAAAAGAAAACGATAGTCGGAGATAAAAAATGTGTCCTTTATTCATTAATTCAATTAATACGAGATACATCATATAAAATAAAATAAAAATGAAATGAATACATATTATTCATAAATTACAATCGATACAAAGACGACTATTGAGAAGGAGGCGAATTTAGCAAATCAGCAAGCCGCTCGCGCACTCCTCTCAGCTCTTTTTCATGATCAGCCGCCGCGGCCAACTCCGCTTCGACTCGGGCCCGTTGCTGCAAACAAGATGAAAGTTTCTTATCGATTTCCTGCTGAGCTGCCTCACTACCCTGCGCATCCCGCTCAGTGAGGTCGAGCTTCTGCCTCAACGTTAGCCTGCTAGAAATACATCGTAGGAGGCCCTCAAAGATAGCTTTCAGCTGTGCCGCATTCGCGTCAACCTGGATGCGCAGCAGGGCAGATTCGCCTGAAGCCTCCTCGCGTACCTTCTGCCTTAAGGTCACCTCTTGTTCGAAATAGCGAAGGAAGGGAACGCTTTGCTCAACCCATGCAACCCGCTGGGAGTTCAAAGCCAACACTTCCGGAGCGGGACACCTGAACTCAATCTCAAATAGACAAGCCTCGATCTTCCTACAGTAGTTAACCCAAGACTCGACGACGCCCTCGCTATGGAAGTTCATGAGCATCGCCAACATGAGATTAACCTCGGCAGCAAAATCTGCAGCAGATGCGAAAGCTTCGGCGTCAAGATCCTCGACGAACTCGCTTAACATTCGCAGGCTATTCGCAGCACCCCTAAAAGATGAGCGTTTAGCAAAGGGCCCTACTGGCATTGGGATTCGAGACTTGAAGGGAGCTGGAGTCGGTGTGATTGCTGCAAAATATGTTATGGTCAAATGTTGACTCATGAGATAAAGAAAATGCATGAGCGATGAAGTCTACTATACCGGCTACGACAGGTGGCAAAGTTGGGAGTACCGGAGGCGTGACTGTTCTCTCATCCCCTCCTCCAATCTGTAACGTTGCAATCAATTCAAAGAAGAATTAGCAATGACATGGTTGCCCATAAAAGAAAGGAAAGGATGT
This sequence comes from Agapanthus africanus, assembly GCA_030015575.1. Classification (NCBI taxonomy): domain Eukaryota; kingdom Viridiplantae; phylum Streptophyta; class Magnoliopsida; order Asparagales; family Amaryllidaceae; genus Agapanthus; species Agapanthus africanus. The sequence goes on from JASDDO010000028.1 coordinate 114,994,772, forward strand.
CGGTTAAAAAACTATACTCACCGACACCGGCAGGCAGGACGACTTCTGACTGGAAGGAGAAATGTGGATTCAGCACCTGATACAGATTGTCAAAAAGGACTCCTGCAAGGTTATAATAGTACGATGTCAATACAAAGAGTATATTACCCACAATGAAACCGATAAGTCGCAAACATATACCTTCCAGCACTCCAGACGACATGGGAGAAGGCAACGGAACAACAGCTGTCACGGCGGCGACCAGAGGCGCTTCAGATGGCACAATCTCCGCATTCACTGCACCTACAACCAAAACAAACAAAATGCCATCAGACGGGGCTGAACGGGGTCGAAATATAAAAAGAAAACAGTGACCCAAGATCTACCTGATAGGTCGTCAACCGAAACCGTGACGAGAGCATCACTAAGCATAGCAACTTCTTTGCTCTCCTTCAGTGGAGTAGTTTCGGCGCCCATGGCTTCGTCCCCTGATTCGACTAGGGCCGTCATGACACTCGCAATACCAGCCGATAGCAGGGAACTACAAGGGGAAAGAGCGGCGGTTTGGGCAGTCCCGGACTCCCGAGAGAGAGTAGCCGTTTCGGGCTCTCTGGTCGCCGTCTTCTCACCCGCCGTCTCATCGCAAATGCTTGGCCCTGCAAGATATAGTATATCAGAATTTGCGGATCGAGTAAAAATGAAAAGACCGGGCATTACATTACCTGGCGATGGATTCTCAGTTGCCTCCCGAGCCGCGTGCACGACCTGTCTATGAGCGGTAGGCATGGCAGCTGGAGCATCCTCTGGAGGAATAGCGACAGATGGGGTGGTGCTTGAACCTGCACCCACAGCCAAGCTGACATCATATTCTCTTGCCGCATGCTTTCTACGCTTCTTGTCAGCCTTGGCAGTGAGAAGTGATCTCCTCAAGACCTCTGTCAAAGGGACGTCATCGTCCGAACCAGGAGCTGCCTATGGAGCCGTTACGGCATCCGTCATCGACTATTTAAGCGAAGCCTCTTGAGACAATACTGGGGGAGCTGGGGCCAACCTGAGTCGAGGTAGTCCCTGCAATAAGATGAAAAGGAAGGGTTAAACCATGAATAAAGAAAAAGGGAATGAAGACACAACAAGCCAAAGTATACTAAGGCCCAAGGAAGCGCGAAGCCTCTCTTCCTCTTCGAAAGTCTTGAGAGAAGCTGCGAGAGCCTCTTCTGTGGAGATACCTGTTGAAGAAGAAAGCGTCAGTCAAAGTATAATAATTGAAAAAATATAACCGTGGAAAGATACGAATGAAGTCTACCTGACTGTGCGAGAGTGATCAGTGCTGCTTCATCGCGAGCTAGTTGCTCCGAAACCGTGATGGCAGCCTCTAGATTGGTATCATCCGGCGTAATGAATAAACCCTCATTGGTACCATACTCACTTAAGCCTTCGCTGTAAGGAGCATGAGGCTCCTGGTCAAATACAACGTCCGCAGAAAATAGCGACTTCTTCTTCTGTGAGCGGACGCCAGCAGCCGGCAACAGGAGCTTGCGCTTGGCGGGAAACTTTGGGCGGCGAGTCCCGATCTCCGTACCCATGCCAGACTCAGGAGACGCTATAGCTACCGCTTCTACAGGCACGCAGGGTAGGGTCATCTCAGGCATAGCACGCGGGACTACCACTGCAGCGGCTCCCCTCAAGGAAGGACAAACGATGGTCCGTTGCTTCAAGGGAACGGATGGATTACCAGCTGGGACAGCACCCTTACGATCAAGCAATAATCGCTTTTCTTCCCTGATAACGGCACCCATCTTGTGCTGGTACCATGCCACGTACACGTTCAGGATCCTCGGGATGCAGCTCGGCTCACTGATAAAGAAGTTAGACTCGGTGTTAAGCCGCATGAAATGGTGTAGCGCATTACGGATACATTTTTCCGTGGCAGCCGGCTCAGCTAGCAAGGCCTCAAGCGAGACACCCTGATTATAGCTTGATTATTGAGGAAAGCGGTGCGGGTTGTATCTCATGAACAGCGCTGCATCATTTCGCCTAAACACTAAAAAGCCCGGCCTGATTGAATATAAGTGAAGAATCTCTCGAGCTTTCAAGGTAGAAACCCCATCTTTGAAGGTGTCCCGCAGCGGCTGCACCGTCTTAGCAGATTCCTTGCCAATAGTCATGACCTTATCAACGAAGGTCATGCCATCCCCGACTGTACGCGGGCAAAGAATCAGACCCCGAGCCTCTCACTGAGTCGGTTCCAAAACGGAAGCGTCAACTAACAGCATAACCCGAGGAAAGTTATAACTTTCGTAGAAATGAGGCCGCTTATGGACTCCAAAAGCGCCGAGCACATGCAGCTCGAGCCATGAAGTGAAATAGTGCATCGAGAAGTTTACGGGATGCACCCCCGGTTGAGTGGTGTCTGCCGCCAAGCTAAGACCATGATACAAGTAAGCCAGCCCAGCAATCCCAACGGCAACCTGCGTCCTTCAACCATTCGGTGAGCCAGGTAGAAAACGGACGGCCTCATGTAGCGAGGGTGCATGGGAAGCGCAAACCAGCTTAACCATAAACCAAGAAACCCTAAAAAGCACGCCTCTTCGTCGATGTCTTGAGCAGCGAGTTCTGCAAAGGGGACGACCGCGGCGTTTGGATGGAAGAAATTCTTTTGATCTACTTCCGCTGTCGGTCGGCTATCTAAGCCAAAACCGAAAGGATCGTCGAGCTTGGCGAACTTCACACCTTGTTTCGACAAGACATCCGGGCGAAGAAAACGGGCGATGAAATCCGTAAAGCTGGCCCCGTGGCTTCCGGATTCGAGAAACAGGCTCTCGTAAATATTTAACCCCGTAGCCATAAGTCCCTAACTCAGACCAACTGAGCACATGTGCAAACTCAGACCAACTGTGCCCATGTGCTCACAATTGGTCTTAGTCTCAAGCCTGACTACAAATCTCCCAACCAACATTAGTTCAAGGGTATATCTCTTCATTCCTCTGATATATGTCGTTATAATTTTTCAACGTCTTCAGAGAGGTGGCGGGTCCTGACAACCAGACACTCCATGGACTATGATGTCCTTAAACTATGGACCGCAATGTCCCTAAACTAAACTCTATAGACTATGACGTCTTTAAACTATGGACTATGATGTCCATAAACTCCATGGACCATGATATCCTTAAACTTATAGACCGTAATGTTCCTAAACTAAAACGATAGAGTCCAAATACTCTTTCGTTGGATCTAAATGATCCCAAAATCTTGTTGAGTAGATCTTAGTCTAAAATTAGACTAACGTATCCTCAACAAACGTTTGAGCTGACCTTAGTCTAAAACAAGACTAACGGTTCTTAAACCAATCCAAACCCAAATCTAAGACATTACGGATTTGGACTAATCCACGCCCTACAGGTGACAACATAAATTAGTCTCCGTATACAATCCACGGGCAACCAAAAAAAAAACAAACACACACAACACGAAGTGACCATCTGGAGAAGGAGAAAGTGGTTACCGCGATGTAGTAGCGTAATTAACTGCAGGGGCTTGCGTCTGTAGGGAAGAGCGTCCCCACAATCAAAAACCCCTCGTAAACGAGGGGGAATCTAATGAAATCTGCTACAACGGCCGCATCTGTCTAAGCCTCCGATATACGGTGCCATAATTGAACTTGGCATCTTCGGAAAGGTGGACGGATAAAACCAAATAGCATCTGCCCCTAAAATTCAGGCCGGACGTCCGAACGTCCCGGTCGCGTCTTTCGACGGAGAACACATATGATAAGAAGGAAAAGTTTAAGAAAAGCAAGAAAATTAGATATTTTATAACGAAACTAGTAATAGGTAGTCATGAGCTGTTGTCCCAAGGGTTAGTAAGATGAAGAGAATCACTGATCTCAGGGTAGAATTGAGTCTGAAAAGTAGTCCGTATTCTTGAGTCCAAACATCTGAACGTTGATACTCTACTATATGCACTTGCACACATCTTGAAACTTGAGATAGTAGAGGATACCTTGAAATGCTCTTGTCTAAAAGCCTTAGTATGAAGGAAAATAAATATACAAACAAAAATATAAATGAAATAAAATGGGTAAGAAAAATGAACACTGGTTTTGTAATTGCTTAAGGCAGCATAAAAAAATATAACGAGAGTGCTTTATCGCCTACTGGTTTAGCCCAACTGGTTTGGGAGCCACTGCTAAGCCTTAGGTGTTGCAAGACGAGGAAATTGCTAATTACGTCTAAATGAGTGAGCAAATTTGGTCGGTTGGTTAATACCTCAAGAAATATTAACGGTCGCATGAAGAATGTGTAAGCAATTCCATCTAAAATATTCACCGACTAAAAAGTACTAAGGAAGATGGACAAGAGTATGATAGCTTGAATTGAACTCTCTAAGTATAGAGATGTCTTTTACACACACGTAGGGATATATGATCTATGTTTGGAAGAAAGGTAGTGATGAGGCTAGATATCGGTGTTTCCCCAGATCATGACACGTGGAAGATGACGTGTCCCAAGGCTTATGAGAAAGGATCAATATCGGTACGCTGGAAGCATACCCCGGGCCTTCGTCCCGAGGATGTTCCCGACCTTCAGTGGCCTTCCAGACCACCCCTACGATCACCTTACAAACGACCGTCGGCTCGCCTCAGAGCCCTCCCTCACGCTGGGTTCCCTCGGCCCTTCAGCTCGCCTCCGAGCTATTGCATACCCAAGATGCCTCGGCCTCCCGCTCATTCCCGAGCCTCCCGCCGAACTTAGATTCCTCGGTCTCACCAACCGACCCACAACACCGATCACAGACGCCTCCGCCATAGCTCCGCGAATCTCGCCAGACGCGAGATATCCGCCGCCCATGATCCCGCGTTCCACGCCATCACGATCCCCTATTAACGAGCATATCTCGTCATTAATGGGGAATCTCGCCTATCACGCGGGCATAATGCCAGGGGTATAACGGCCGGCGTGAATCTCACGCCCGCCTGCCTATGGCTGCCACTATATAAACCCCTCTCTCAGACGACTCAGGTAAGCCAATTTTACCCCAATAAGCCGTTACTCTGCAAAAATACCCCGTCTAACTTGATCGTCGGAGGGTCCTCGGTGGCACAACCACCCCGGGACTTCCTTACAGATAGCTCGGCCTCAACCACATAAAACCCATTAAGATCCACACGCTTCAGGAGGAAACCCTCCAACTCAATCTCAGCCATCCATCAGCGCTCACTGCAGATCAATGGAAGGTAACATCTGAAGGAGATCCAGAGATCCATCAGTTGGCACCGTCTGTGGGAAAGCTAGTTCCACTCAACTAAAGTTCACCTTCCATTCTCAACTTCATGGCGAGCGATCACCATGACGATCTAAGAACTAGCCGCCGCCTTCCCCACAATGGAGGCGCGGATGGATCCCCTCCTCCCCCGAACGCAATTCTTGCCCTATTCGCTCGGATAGATCGACTTGCGTCCGTTGTGGATGCACTCGTCCGTGTCCAAACGGCCGGGAAAGTTCCCCAGGTCTTTGCTCCCCCACCCCAGGACCGGTACCCCTACAGAGGGAGAGAAGACTCTGCCAGAGTTGGCATGACCGAACACCGCCTCGCTGTCTACGGTGGCCACAGATCCCCCGGGCCAACGTATTCAACGACCCGCTGGGCGCCGCACAGCTCAACACCGAGGTCTCACGCCAAAGCACCTCGCCTTGAGGCCCATCGCGCCTCTGTCCCTCCCGAGGAGGTGTCGGTCAGCTCGCCTGCACCCCTTCCCTCGACGGGGTCGTGCGGACGGGACCCACTATGGTAGCTCGAAAATGACCTTGCCATGGGACCTAAGGAACCTCATCGAATGTAACCGGGGCCGTGGCCAGGCGCAGGTCTTCGGCAGCAGAGACCAAAGATTAGAGTATGCCTAATCGTCGGGATACAACAGCCGACTCGATGCCCTCAAAAAGAAGATCGAAGACATGCATCGGGAAAATCGTCCTTCAAGCGACGGGGCAAAATATGCCGCCAACTCGCTCACGAATCCCTTCACCAAAGGGCGACTCGTCGTCCACGTCTCCTCCAGGAACAAGCCCCCGAAGGTCTCACTCTTCGACGGGAAGTCCGACCCGAAGGACCATTTAGACTCGTTCACAGCCGGGATGAGTTTCCAGGACTGTTCCGACACCGCACAATGTCGTGCTTTCCCCGCCACTCTCATTCGCTCCGGACGAGACTTGTTCTGAGGACTCATGCCATGCTCAATCTCTACCTTCGATGAGCTGGCCACCCAATTCCTCGGCCACTTCGTCGGGAACAGATGGCAGAAGCGGATCGTTGACCATCTCTTCACCATAAAGAGCGGGGGCAAAGAATCTGTCACGCCCCGCTTCCCAGAGTACGCTAAATTGGGCACGTGACATAGAAAACCATGCTACCTGTGGGTAGGAAGTATCCATCCACAGTCACATTATGGCTGTAGAGATATCAAGAACAAAAATATAACTATCTAAAACATGTCCATAAGCCAAGATAACACGAGTCGAGAATAATAAAAGTGCGGAAGCAAAAGATCCAATACAAAATAACTGGAATGTATGTCCCATAATGCGGGCTCACATCAGGAATAAAATGCAGGAAATAAAGAAATAACTACTACCAACACCTCACAGCTCAGCCTGCTGGCTCAAATACTCCTGCTCGGACTGCAGCAAAGGTACGGAATCTGGGCCATGCAAAACACAGACGTCAGCGCGTCATGTCATCAAGTGATAAAATATGAACAGAGTAATAGGCAATGCAAATATAAACATGAATGAAAAGCAGGTGTAACATTAATATAAATCAGGGCAGTGCAGAGTAGTGTGCAGTAAGTAAACGAAACTGTTCTATTGGGTTTTCTACTCTAAAGTCTTTGAAATCAATTTAATGAATCGTCGATATAACTCAATAGTATCCCATGCATATCCGGGATCACGGTCAAGATTCTCGAGCTGAATCCGAAACATGCCGCTAGGCACTAAAACAGGAAATATGTACAGGTGAATGATGTCAGTAGCATCATCCCAAAGCTAGCCTAGCCTCTAAAACTGATCAGAACAGGTATCGAACTGTTGAGTTACAAGTCAGGTTTCACCATTGATTTCCCCATATCCCCAAGTTATGTATGTCAAGTCAGGTATTCAGTAATCAAGAACTAATGCCAACACAGGATCAGGTAAGAGCAGGTTTGTCTGGATAGACAACAGGAACGGTCCGTGAGGACTACATGTCAGGTTTGTTGGCATTAGACACAAGATCAGGTAACGGGTCAAGCCATAGTACAACAGGTCAAGTCAAGTAGTGTACGGTACCATGTCGGTCAATCGATATGTGTAGCAAGTCAGGCCAGGATGTAAAAGATAACATGTGGGTGCTCATAAACAGCTAGCATAATCATGGTTATAAGTAATCAAGCGTGGTTATTAACAACATAGTCTAAGCAATGAATTAAGCAATAAAGCAGATTCAATTAGTTAGCAGTATAGTTAATAGTTGTGGTTCAGAGACTGTTTCAACATTATATGAATACAGGGTGACATTCAAGGCCGTTAAATCATGTTAACCAATATTAAGAATTTCCAGGGATGCAATGATCTATAAATAGGTTCACTGGATGAAGTTACATCCAAAACTGGTTTAAATGCGCACAAGTGTCTGATGGATTAAACTATAGAAAGATATCATAGGCTATGTCAAAAAGGTGAGTAAACATATGATTGTGGTTATGAGATTTAACATTTAAATGTGATCATGTATGCAATGGTTACCTTTCACGTTCTAGATCTAAAATAATATAAACCGATGCAAACGGAACATCAAAATGATATAAAACGATGCATGGGGTACTATATTTAAACTACAAGTATTAGAATATGTATAAACTGATTTAAATAGCATGTAGCAAGATTAACTTGCCTCGACGGGTCGCGAAACGGAAAACGGAACGTTACGCGTCGGCGGGGAAAAGTCGCGACACGCGCACGGTGCACGGAATAAGTCCGAACGACAAACAGTGGAACCACACGGGTCAAAGTTCCTCGCTGGATCATCGGGAATCGTCGCCGGCACGGCCAGATTCCGGCAAACCCAAAACAGTAAACATCACAATGCAAAAGAAAAGGTGCATGGAAAATGAGAAGAAAGGAATGGAAATGGAGAGGAGACGAAGATAGAGACTTACTGTGGTTAAGAAGACGGTATGGTGTGTCGACGGTGGTGGTCGGCGAAGCTCCGAAGAGGGTGCAGGGTGCTCGAAAAAGGTGGTTTGCGGCTGTTGTGGGGGTGCAGGGTTAAACAGAGAGGGAGAAAGATGAAGGAGAAGAAGGGGAAGATCATGCTCACCGAGGGGGTGCACAAGGCCAGGGACACGGATCAAAATCGTCGGCGGCGATCCCACGGTGTGCAGCGGTGTGCAGCGGTGTGCAGGTGGGTGCGCGGTAGCTCTTGCAGGAAGCTCGGGGAGAGGAGGAAAGAGGAAGGAAGGAGGGTAGAAGCGGCTGCGGTGAGGGTTGAGGGGCGGCGAGGCTGGTGCGGCGTCGTCGGCGTTCGGCAAAGGCGAGGGAGGAAGGCGTCTAGGTCTTCAGGGAATGGGTCGTGTTCATTTTTGAAGGGAGGAGGAAGATATAAAGAAGAAGGGAGAGAGAGAGAAGACGCAGGGAGAGAGAGAGAGAGATCGAGAGGAGAGAGAAGAGGATAGAGATAGAGAGGAAGAGAGAGATCGAGAAGAGAGAGAAATATTTGAGGAGAAAGAAATTCGTCCTCTAGCGCCCGCGAGAGAGAGAGAGAAGAGAGAGAAAGAGAAGGGAAAGGAGAGAAGGAGACTGCCGTGTGGGGCCCAGGGAGGTTAAATGAATTGTGATTGGCTCGTGGCCAAAAAGAGAAAGATTTGTGGGGGGTTGAACAGTTAGGGAAAACTTTAAAAAGATTTTAAGAAAATGGGAAAAATATTTTCTGGGGTTATGAATTTATTTTCGTTGGTTTTAAAAAATATTAGAAAATAGGATTTGGCGCAAATGCAAAATATTTCAGAATTGCGCTCGGGTCGGGTCAAAAATTTGAATTCAAAAAATGAAAATTATTGGTGGGTTCCAAAAATTAAAATGAAAGATTTTATAATTAAATAGCATACCCCCAAGTACGGACGCACGTACGTGTGAGTGACCGTCCAAACACGTCCGTTTCACTGAACGGGACGAGAACACGATGCAAGGACGCTACCACAGGGTTAGAGATGCCGAGCAGGCCATGACAAGTATTTTTAATTAATTTTAACAGACTTAAATTGTTATATGCAGAATATGATATGTCGGGGTAAATTTATAACTAGCAACAAACAAAATCAGGATAATGAACTGAATACCACACACCACACATACGGAAACAGAAACTTGTAAAACTGGACTCAGTTGTTACATTATACCTAACTACAAAAAGAATTTCGTCCTTGAAATTCCAAGAATACAAAGGTTAGACGAAAACAAACTACAAGAAAAGATAAGGAAACTTCTGCCGGATTTCATCTTCTCGTTCCCAGGTGGACTCTCCATGCGAGCGATTACCCCAAGAAACAAGTACAAGAGGAATAACCTTGTTCTTAAGAACCTTTTCTCTTCGATCCACAATTTCAGCCGGTCGCTCCTCAAAAGTCAAGTCTTCTCGTACCGTCAGCTCCGAATGATCCAACACATGCGTTTCATTTCGAATATATTTACGGAGTTGAGATACGTGAAACACATCATGCACATTCGCTAAGGATTGCGGTAACGCCAAATGATACGCTACCTCACCAACACGCTCCAAGATCTCGAAGGGTCTAACGAATCGAGGACTGAGCTTTCCTCGACTTCCAAAACGAATCACCCCTCTAGTCGGTGATATCTTCAAGAATACCAAATCACCCACGGCGAACTCTAGAGGTCTTCTCGACGTATCTGCCCAACTCTTCTGTCTGTCTTGAGCTGCCTTCATATGATTTCTGATAGCGTTAACTTTCTCAACTGTCTGCACAACCAAATCTGGTCCCAATAATCTTCGTTCACCGACATCGTCCCAATAAACAGGGGAACGGCATTTGCGACCATACAAAGCTTCAAATGGAGCCATCTGAATAGTTGCCTGGAAACTGTTGTTGTAAGTAAACTCCACCAAATGTAGATGATGTAGGGTTCCTAGGCACACTATAGAGGTCACACAAGGCATCAACCATGCCAATTTAAAATTTTATGGGTGCCGAGAAACCCTAATACGGATCGTCGGCTAGAATTCTAGGCGATATGTGAAACTAGTTAACAACTTAACTAAAAGAAGAGAGCTACAACCTTTGTAGATCCGGTTATCCACTTCCTTAGCTCCATGTAGGCATCCTCTCACTGTCCATCTCGAATCCCGAACTCAAACGTCGGCTGCATCGTAGATTTGGGCGGACTAGGTCGTCGGCTTCGTGCCGAAGATGATCTATGTCGAGGCATCACAAGTTCAAGCTCCGACTTCACAAATTTGTGAAACTTGTGAAGAAAACACCCAAAACAACTTGGCAAGAGGTAGAGGGTGAAGAAATAGGAGGTGGGTTCACTTTAGAATTGGATTTCTCACTTTGGAACTCAAGATGCCATTGATGGCATCAAGCTTTTTCTCTTGAAGATGAAGAAGAAGAAGTAGATAGAATATGATAAGTCTTGTGTAAAAAGAATAATAAAATCAATACTTATCATCTTCTAACCTTGGTTAAGTGTAGAGAATAAACCATGGTCAAATGAGAATGGTTAGGGTTAAGGATGATGACAAAATGGTCACTTTAGTCAAAGCTTCATGAAGCTTCATGAAAGAAACCATTTTGTTATCATTTATTTATTTATCAAAAAGAATAGATAAATAAATAAATAAATAAATAAAAACCCTAACTATTATCATAACCATGGTTTAAGTCTTAACACAAAACCAAACTACATGCATCATCAAACATGACACATAGTAGTGCACAAAAGTATATCACATATACAACTTGTGAACTACAAGTGAGAAAATCCTATTAAAGTGAACCAATACCAGTTAATGCAAAGTAATATATCAAATATATAATTATACATTAAATCATTAAATCAACACTTGATTCAATGATCCGGTCATGTCGCACATAACCGACTAGTATCCAATGTATCGACTTATCGAATCAATCTACGATTCGATAACTAGGTTATATCGTATATAACCAATCGAAACATTCATCGCGAGAATGAAATGCGGTATCACATACACGCATTATTCTCGATCCCGCACATATCTCATATGCGCTCCTATTTCGTTTCGCTTGAGCCAGGAAACCTCTGTGTAGGACTCTAAAGACTCGTCAATACGCCGGTAGCAGATGATGATCATATCAAGCACCCACAAGCCGCAAGCGGTCTGCTAAACGTAACGGCCATCCGGGTATTGATCGATCAGAAGATCGACGAGCTAGCCCGCTCACACTCCTGTGAATCCAACCAGTAACACTTACCGTACAGTCCGGTCTGTTCGTCTGATATGTCGCATATCAAATCTAGGGGTGGTAAACGTCAGACCCCAATAACCGATAAGTCGTGCCGATATGAGGCTCATAACAGGTCGAGAAACTACTGGTAACACTTACCAGCAAATCTCTGATCAGCCCTGGCCAGGGACTTCCCTGTTACGGCCAATCGAGCACAGCGCAACATCAACCCCCAATACCGGGAGAGACGAAACCCCTCCTATCACTCATTGCCTCCATGTGACTCGGGACTGTACCCAAAGACCACCGTTTTGCACGCCTTCATGGACGTGGTAAGGTGGAGATCAAAGCACAGTGGGAATCATACAAGACTCTATGACGATCTCGGGTCTACAGACTAACCTGTACAAGTGTCACCTGAGAACTGCCATCTGACGTGAGGTATAATACCATCTGGGAGTTCTCGGCGAGTCCGTCCAGTGTACCCAGTCTCCACTGAGCACCCGTATACCATCTCTGATGTCAAACATCAATGGATATGGGATCATCCATCGCCCATCTTATGGGTCGAAAAGCGTATACGCTAGTCTACACTGGTATATCGATGCCCTGTCTCGATACACCCACGACTAGGGACCTTGAAGGATGTACTTATCGACTACCATGTCCCCACTAGTATGATCTGCATCATAGTCCAGGTAGTCAAGTACACATCCTAAGGGCTTTATCAACATGTAACTATAAGAAGTTTAAAGAGACAAGTGTACATGTTAAGATAAAGAGCAACCAGATAGCATACTATCATATCGAGCAAGAAAGTCATCTCTATATATGTCCAAGCATCTAATATAATATACATCATCTGTACAATACTGGCCTCTAGGGCATACATACAACTAACAATCTCCCACTTGCACTAGGGCCAACTGCTGTAGTATCGCATACCGAGCATCCCGAAGAGTCTCTCAAACTGTATCTGGGGAATGGCCTTCGTGAGTGGATCCGCCGTGTTGTTCTTCGTGTCAACTCTCCTGACCTCGATCTCCCGGCGATCAACTATCTCCCGGATCAGGTGATACCGCCTCAGAATATGCCTGGATCGCTAATGGGACCTGGGTTCCTTGGCCAAAGCCACCGCTCCATTGTTATCGCAATACAAAGGTATTGGATGCTCAATGGATGGAACCACTCCAAGTTCAGTAATGAACTTCTTGATCCAGACAGCCTCTTTGGCAGCATCGTTGGAAGCGATGTATTCAGCCTCCATCGTCGAGTCTGCCACGGTTTCCTGCTTGGAACTCTTCCAGCTAACCGCCCCTCCGTACAGGGTAAAGACAAATCCCGACTGCGACTTAGAGTCGTCCTTATCACTCTGAAAGCTCGAATCGGTAAAGGACTCCACTTGGAGTTCTCCGTTACCATACACCAAGAGCATCTTTTTAGTCCTTCGTAAGTACTTGAGAATGCTCTTCACAGCTGTCCAGTGACTCTCTCCAGGATCAGCTTGATACCTGCTCACTACACTTAGTGAGTATGCAACATCGGGTCTGGTACATAGCATCGCATACATGATAGAGCCTACAGCTGAAGCATAGGGTATCCCTTGCATGCGAGCTCTCTCCAGATCAGTCTTGGGAGACATCTCTTTGGAGAGAGTGACTCCAGAGATCGTGGGCAAGTTTCCACGCTTGGATTCTTCCATACTAAACCTCTTTAGTATGGTGTCAATGTACCTGGATTGGGACAATCCCAATATCCGTTTGGATCTATCTCTATAGATCCTAATCCCCAATATGCAGGAGGCATCACCAAGATCTTTCATTGAGAATCTTTGTGATAAGAAGAGCTTGACCGATTGCAGCATAGGAATATCATTTCCTATCAAGAGTATGTCGTCCACGTACAATACGAGGAAGACAACCTTACTCCCTGCCACCTTCTTGTAAATACAAGGTTCATCTGGGTTTTTGATGAAATCAAACTCTTTGATAACGACATCAAAGCAGATGTTCCAACTCCGTGATGCTTGCTTTAATCCATAAATGGATTTAAGCAGCTTGCACACCTTGCCGCTGCTCCCACTGTCTACGAAGCCCTCTGGCTGAGTCATGTACACGCACTCTTCTAAATCACCATTTAGAAAGGCGGTCTTAACATCCATTTGCCAGATTTCGTAATCATGATATGCAGCAATGGCAAGCATGATCCGGATGGATTTAAGCATAGCCACTGGAGAAAAGGTCTCGTCATAGTCCACACCTGGTCTTTGACGAAAACCCTTTGCTACAAGTCTAGCTTTGAAAGTCTCCACTTTCCCATCTACACCAAGTTTCTTCTTGAAGATCCACTTGCTCCCGATGGGTTTTACCCCTTCAGGAGCAACTTCCAAAGTCCATACTTTGTTGGTGTACATGGATTCCATCTCGGACCGCATAGCATCCAGCCATTTCACTGAGTCCCTACTCGTGATGGCCTGCTCGAAGCTAGTTGGGTCATCATCCTCCATGATGCAATCCTCGCTCCCTCCATCCATGAGAAAACCGTAGTATCTCTCAGGTTGGCGAGGAACCCTACTAGATAGGCGGAGTGGCTGGGGTTCATCGGGAACTACGGAATCCTCTGGTTCCATCAGATCTTCTGTTGTAGCTTCTGCAGCTGGAACCTCTTCCAGTTCTACCTCATGACCACTAATCTCTTTTTCAAGAAATTCCTTTTCTAAAAAGGTGGCATGCCGAGAAACAAACACTCTTTGTTCCTCAGGGTGGTAGAAGATATACCCTTGAGAATTCTTGGGATATCCTACAAATTTGCATAGAACAGACCGTGCCTCGAGTTTGTCCGGATTTTGTCGTTTGACATAGGCTGGACAACCTCATATCTTAACATAGTTAAGACTTGGTCTCTTTCCTTTCCATATCTCATATGGAGTGGTAGGCACAGATTTGGTTGGGACCATATTCAATAGATGTATGGCTGTCTCAAGCGCATACCCCCAGAAGGAAATAGGTAACTCAGCTGTGCTCATCATAGAGCGCACCATATCTAATAGGATGCGGTTCCTCCGTTCTGATACACCGTTGTGCTGTGGTGTATATGGAGGAGTCAGCTGAGAGAGAATCCCATTCTCTTTTAGGAAGTCCAGAAATTCATTGCTCAAGTATTCACCTCCTCGATCAGATCGAAGGATTTTAATACTTTTTCCGGTTTGGTTCTCGACTTCTTGTTTATATTCTCTAAATTTCTCAAAAGCTTCAGACTTGTGTCTTATTAAGTACACATGTCCGTATCTTGAGAGATCGTCAGTGAATGTAATGAAGTACGAAGAACCATCCCTGGCATGTGTAGACATTGGACCACATACATCACTATGTACTAGTCCTAAGAGTTCAGTAACTCTTTCTCCGTGTCCCGTAAACGGAATTTTGGTCATCTTGCCTTTGAGACATGACTGGCAAGTGTCATAAGATGAAAATTCGAATGGTTTCAAATATCCATCCTTATGCAACTTAGCCAGTCGTGTCGCATTGATGTGACCCAGTCTACAATGCCACAAGAAGGATTCGTTCAGTTCTGAACTCTTCCTCTTGTGTGTGTTTGTTATGCTCAGAACTGTTGATTGATTTAGAACATAAATGCCATTGCACAACGTGCCTGATCCAACCAACTTTTGGTTACGGAAAATGTTCATAACATTGTCCTGTAATACAAAATTATATCCCTCTTTACTTAATAAAGAAACTGATATAATATTGCATATCAGGTTCGGCATGTAATAGCATTCGTTCAGAACCAATGTACTACCAGTTGGTAACACAAGGTGATATTCCCCGACAGTCTTAGCTGCAACAATTGCACCATTTCCAACTCTAATGTCTTTATCACCTTCTCCAAGTTCTCTATCTTTTCTAAGCCCATGTAACCGATTACATATATGGGATCCTGACCCGGTATCTAATACCCAGGACGTAGGGCAAATGGAGAAACAGTTCTCTGTAACGAACACACCCGAAGAAAATGCATCATCATGTACTTTCTTCATTCGGGTGGTATGGGAATCCTGGTATTCCCCTATATCCTGTTCATTCCTATAACTCTTATAAGAAAGAACGGAACCAACGTTCCCCAGCACAGTAAAACATGCGGGTTTGGTCAATACATCCATATTATTATCTTTATTAGGGCATGAAAGGGTCGCTACCTGGAGAGAGAGAGAAGAAAACACTTTAGCGTAAGCTCGTGCAAGATCAGATTGGTTATTATCTTATCTAATCAGGATGACTCCCACTGTTTTTATCAAATCTTCCTTCAAACCCTAAAAGGAAAGACTAGCCGGGATTAATTACACACTACAAGTTTGTCAATCTTTCAGCCATGCCAGTATCGGTACTTTGAGGGAGGTCCCCCGTGCTTTCGCACGAACCTAATTAATGTAAACCTCGTTTTTCCAGAGGCGTAACCTCGTTAACACCTTTCTAGACACCTACTTGATCGGCTAATTGTAATGTGTAAAACTCTCCCAGGAGTAACTCTTACTCGCAGTGGGTATCGGGATCCAACTATCTCATAGAAGGTATGCAATCTCATTGCAAATTTCAACACTTGAAATTCCCGATAATGTTTTTGCCCCTAGCGTGCTATGACCTTGACGAAAGCCAACAAACCACAGCCCGCTAGTCAAGTTCAACCCGTACATTTCTTGACTGAATTAAACGCACCCGCACGACCCTTGACGAAAGCCAACAAAGCCGTACGACTACCCTAATCCAGTCGCATCATATGCAGCAGATAAACAGCACATAGCTACCGCACACTACACCTTGACGAAAGCCAACAAATGTAGCACGAATACTATATGTAATTTATCTGAAATGACGGAGGGCTACGACAGGTTTTTCTGAAAACCTATTGCGTAATGAACTTGATATCGTTGTAGAATCAAATGAAGTTTTGAAATGGAGTGATTTTGAGGCTTTTCTAGTTTTGCTAAAGGGGTCACTCCCGGTGAAGGGATTGTCGGCCCTTTCCTCATCGAATGAGGTGCGGGATATATCATATATATCATTGTGCAAAGCAAAAACCCAAAAGCAATCAAAAGCAAACCGAGTGTGTAGCATCTGCCAGTTATCGCTAAAGGAGTCACTCCCGGTGAAGGGATCTCGGTCCTTTCCTCATCGAATAAGGTGCAGGGTATATCATATATACCGCTATGCAAAGCAAGAACTGTAGCTACCTGTTTTTGTTTAAAATTTGATTCTACAACATCTTAGGTTTCTTTTCTTTCATTAATCACATTAATGAAGTCCCATCATTTAAATACCTAAACATCACAGATAAATACGACGTACACTTATGCCATCCGCATTCGCCTCGATGTCCCCTCGTGCACCGTTAGGTTAGGTAACTAACGACAGAGCAGGGCAGGGCTAGTGCAGGTGCAAAACATAAGTAACGTCTATATAATATATCATATATACTATATATATTATCTATCACAGAACATCACATGATCACATCACAGATATCGCAGCAGAAGAAACATATGAAACATTGGATATACTAGGACGTCCGTGTTTTCAATACGAGCCAATATAAAACACGGATTCCACGGTCGTGATGAATAGCCAATCCCACACCCCTAGACCCCTACGAGAGCGGCAAGCAACCCTGCCAATTCTAGGGTTAGGAGACCCGTACTCGACTCCTCGAGTTGGTCTCCCATTGGACCCCAGAACCCGGTTACTTGTGCTCCCCTCCTGGGTCTATCCTAATGCGGAAAAGTAAATAATATACAAAAGGTGACAACTTCCGCTACCTGGAAGTGCCCCAAATAAAAAGAATATTACATACAAGTTTTTACATGAATGAAAATGAAAAACACTCATCTCACATAAAAAAACCCCGGCTATTCAAACACGACGATCCAATATAACATATCCAGCATCACATAACATGACAAGTCATCAACGTAAGTAAATATGTCCATCCCAATTGTCGTTGACATATAGCAACGAAACCGGCGATATCACATATTACACTTACGGTCACAAAAAAGAAAGTGTAAAACTACAACAGTTGGAATCCGCAACCTCTTTAGACATCACATGCCTGATCAAATGAAATACTTAGACATCACATGCCTAACATTTATAAACCCCGCATTTTAGTCTCATTATCGAAAACTCTTTTCAATATCAAGTGAAACTAAACCGCTAGATTTATAACCTTCATTCAGTTATCTCATAACTGTTTGTGAATTCCAATTATTGTATCACATTCCAGATAAACAGAAAATGTTAAACTTTCCGATCGAACAGTCGAATACCCAAGTTTTCCCGATACAGCTCAACACATGAAACAAGTCTAAAAACATTCAGTTCGTGCCTCAGTAGCAACGGTCCAGCCGTAGAAGGGTCAAGCCAATGCCTCACATGTGGTACGCCGTACTGCCCCAAATCCGAAGGTTCAAAGGGCAGTTCAAGACGGTCACATAATCGAGTTAAGGTTTGTTGTCTTCTAGAGGGTCCATCGCGTTACTTGCACTACTTAGAACATCTTTAAACTACGGAAAAATCCAACACTTGGAAATTTCCCGACAGGGGAAAAGTTGGGTATTCATATCCGGTCGAACTTTTTAACATATTCTAAAGTCATCCGGAAATACACAAAGACGAAATTTGATAATCCGGTCGAAACATCAAAGCTCCAAAACACCCCAGAAAATTAAACTCTGGAATAAATATTAAAAATACCCATAAAACTCAGCTTCTGAAATAATTAATTACTGCGCAAAGTAGGAGTGCTGACGTCATCATCCTGCCGCGGAACCGCCGCCTAAGGAGGCTTATGCCGCGGTTCCGCCGCAGGTTGCACTGTTCATGACTCAAATTTTGTGCCGTAATTCTTAGAATTTCTTGCTAAGTTTTCTGCATATTTTTAATTTGGAAAAAACCCAGTTTTTAAAAAATGTACAGAGAGCCGTTTTCGGGTTAGGGTTTTGGTTCGATCGGACTTCAAACGACGTCTGGACTTCGCCTAAGGCTCTAGCTAGGCTCTGATACCACTGTAGGGTTCCTAGGCACGCTATAGAGGTCTCACAAGGCATCAACCATGCCAATTTTAAATTTTATGGGTGCCGAGAAACCCTAATACGGATCGTAGACTAGAATTCTAGGCGAAATACAAATCTAGTTAACACTTTAACTAAAGGAAGAGAGCTACAACCATTGTAGATCCGGTTATCCACTTCCTTAGCTCCATGTAGGCATCCTCTTGCTATCCATCTCGAATCCCGAACTCAAACGTCGGCTTCATCAGAGATTTGGGCAGACTAGGTCGTCGGCTTCGTGTCGAAGATGATCTACGTCGAGGCATCACAAGTTCAAACTCCGACTTCACAAATTTGTGAAACTTGTGAAGAAAACACCCAAAACAACTTGGCAAGAGGTAGAGGGTGAAGAAATAGGAGGTGGGTTCACTTTAGAATTGGATTTCTCACTTTGGAACTCAAGATGCCATTGATGGCATCAAGCTTTTTCTCTTGAAGATGAAGAAGAAGAAGTAGATAGAATATGATAAGTCTTGTGTAAAAAGAATAATAAAATCAATACTTATCATCTTCTAATCTTGGTTAAGTGTAGAGAATAAACCATGGTCAAATGAGAATGGTTAGGGTTAAGGATGATGACAAAATGGTCACTTTAGTCAAAGCTTCATGATGCTTCATCAAGCTTCATGAAAGAAACCATTTTGTTATCATTTATTTATTTATCAAAAAGAATAGATAAATAAATAAATAAATAAATAAAAACCCTAACTATTATCATAACCATGGTTTAAGTCTTAACACAAAACCAAACTACATGCATCATCAAACATGACACATAGTAGTGCACAAAAGTATATCACATATACAACTTGTGAACTACAAGTGAGAAAATCCTATTAAAGTGAACCAATACCAGTTAATGCAAAGTAATATATCAAATATATAATTATACATTAAATCATTAAATCAACACTTGATTCAATGATCCGGTCATGTCGCACATAACCGACTAGTATCCAATGTATCGACTTATCGAATCAATCTACGATTCGATAACTAGGTTATATCGTATATAACCAATCGAAACATTCATCGCGAGAATGAAATGCGGTATCACATACACGCATTATTCTCGGTCCCCCACATATCTCATATGCGCTCCTATTTCGTTTCGCTTGAGCCAGGAAACCTCTGTGTAGGACTCTAAAGACTCGTCAATACGCCGGTAGCAGATGATGATCATATCAAGCACCCACAAGCCGCAAGCGGTCTGCTAAACGTAACGGCCATCCGGGTATTGATCGATCAGAAGATCGACGAGCTAGCCCGCTCACACTCCTGTGAATCCAACCAGTAACACTTACCGTACAGTCCGGTCTGTTCGTCTGATATGTCGCATATCAAATCTAGGGGTGGTAAACGTCAGACCCCAATAACCGATAAGTCATGCCGATATGAGGCTCATAACGGGTCGAGAAACTACTGGTAATACTTACCAGCAAATCTCTGATCAGCCCTGGCCAGGGACTTCCCTGTTACGGCCAATCGAGCACAGCGCAACATCAACCCCCAATACCGGGAGAGACGAAACCCCTCCTATCGCTCATTGCCTCCATGTGACTCGGGACTGTACCCAAAGACCACCGTTTTTCACGCCCTCATGGACGTGGTAAGGTGGAGATCAAAGCACAGTGGGAATCACACAAGACTCTATGACGATCTCGGGTCTACAGACTAACCTGTACAAGTGTCACCTGAGAACTGCCATCTGACGTGAGGTATAATACCATCTGGGAGTTCTCGGCGATTCCGTCCAGTGTACCCAGTCTCCACTGAGCACCCGTATACCATCTCTGATGTCAAACATCAATGGATATGGGATCATCCATCGCCCATCTCATGGGTCGAGAAGCGTATACGCTAGTCTACACTGGTATATCGATGCCCTGTCTCGATACACCCACGACTAGGGACCTTGAAGGATGTACTTATCGACTATCATGTCCCCACTAGTATGATCTGCATCATAGTCCAGGTAGTCAAGTACACATCCTAAGGGCTTTATCAACATGTAACTATAAGACAGTTTAAAGAGACAAGTGTACATGTTAAGATAAAGAGCAACCAGATAGCATACTATCATATCGAGCAAGAAAGTCATCTCTATATATGTCCAAGCATCTAATATAATATACATCATCTGTACAATACTGGCCTCTAGGGCATACATACAACTAACAGATGATCCTCCCAAGAACACTTGAAGTCCAACATGCATGCTCTCAACATATCTTCAAGAGTTTGGATCATTCTCTCCGACTGACCATCAGTTTGAGGATGATAAGCTATGCTAAACTTCAATCAAGTCCCCAAACTTTCCTGTAAACTCCGCCAAAAGTGCGATAAGAACCGATTGTCACGATCGGACACGATGCTTACCGGTACTCCATGCAATCTTACAATCTCCTGCATGTACCGCTCCGCCAAAGTTTCTGTTGATTGACCAACCCGAAAAGGAATAAAATGAGCTGCCTTGGTCAAACGATCAACAATCACCCATACTGCATTGTTGCCTTTTGGACTCCGCGGTAGAGCTGTCACGAAATCCATGGTTATATGTTTCCACTTCCACAGAGGAATCGGAAGTGGTTGCAACAAACCAGCAACCCTTTGATGTTCAGCCTTAACTTGCTGACACACCAAGCACCTTGTCACAAAGCGAGCGATCTCCCGCTTCATGCCTTCCCACCAGAAATGCTGTTGAATATCTCGGTACATCTTTGTGCCTCCTGGATGTACGGAATAAGCTGAACTGTGTGCCTCCTTCATAAGTTCTTCACGAATATCTCCCTTTGGCACACACAAACGGCTACCATACCTCAACGAACCATCTTCGTGGATCAATAAATCTGTTCGTAGTCCGGCTTCGACCTGTTCTCGAAACTTTTGCAATCTCGGGTCCTGCGATTGCGCTGCTTTAATATTCTCAATCAGCGACGTATGTACCTGCAGCTGCATCAACTGTCCCGAAGAATGCGGTAGCATAACCTCCAAATCAAATCTTCGAAAGTCTTCAATGAGATCCTTCTGTGTAGTCAACATCTGAATTGCTGGTAACCGACTGAGCGCATACGGCACGACATTAACTTTCCCCGGATGGTACTTAAGATCAAGATCGTAGTCAGCCATCAGCTCCAACCATCTGCGTTGCCTCATATTAAGCTCCTTCTGCGTGAACACATACTTCAAACTCTTATGATCCGTGAAAACTTCGACCCTTTCGCCCAAAAGGTAGTGTCTCCAAATCTTCAAAGCGAAAATCAAGCCGCAAGCTCCAAGTCGTGAGTTGGGTAATTCTTCTCATGAGTCTTCAATTTTCTTGATGCGTACGCTACAACCTTCCCATGCTGCATCAAAACGCATCCCAATCCTTTCCCAGATGCGTCGCTGTGAATCACCAATCCTCCGGAATTGTCTGGCACAGTAAGAATAGGAGCGGTTATCAATCTCTGCTTCAACGTCTCAAAAGATGACGCACAACTATCCGTCCACACAAAAGGTACCTCCTTGCGCGTAAGCTTGGTCAACGGCTCCGCTAGACGAGCAAACTTCTCCACGAATCTTCTGTAATACCCGGTGAGTCCAAGAAAACTTCTTATCTCTGCAACATTCTTCGGAATCGGCCAATCTCGAACTGCGGCAATCTTTTCGGGATCGACGGCGATTCCATCGCCAGACACAACATGCCCCAAAAACTTTACTTCTTCCAGCCAAAACTCGCACTTGCTCATCTTCGTATATAACTTCTCCTGTCTCAACGTCTGCAGTGCGATCTTCAAATGCTCGGCATGCTCTTCAAAACTCTTCGAGTAAACCAGAGTATCGTCAATGAACACCACAATAAACTGGTCCAAGAATGGTGAAAAGATTCGGTTCATCAAGTCCATGAATATCGCCGGCGCATTCGTTACTCCGAAGGGCATCACTAAGTACTCGTAATGTCCATACTGAGTTCAGAACGCCGTCTTGCAAATATCTTTTGCTTTCACTCGGACCTGATGATATCCGGATCGCAAATCCAGCTTCGAGAATATCCTCGCGCCACTAAACTGCTCAAAAAGTTCGCCAATGCGAGGGATCGGGTACTTGTTCTTAATAGTCACCCGGTTTAATTCTCGATAGTCGATGCACATCCTTCTCGTGCCATCTTTCTTCTTAACTAGAAGAACTGGAGCTCCCCAAGGCGAGTTACTGCTTCGAATCCAACCCTTCTCAAGCAGTTCAGCAACCTGTTTCTTGACTTCTTCCAACTCCACTGGTGCCATAGGATAATACGCTTTAGATACTGGCGCTGCACCAGGAATAAGATCAATTGCGAACTCCACGTCTCGCTTCGGCGGTAATCCCGATATATCTTCAAACACGTCCATAAAATCACGAACAACAGCTGGTTTTTCACTTTCATCAACCTCCATTGATGCAAGAATATTATTTGTCGGCCTAGCCCTAAACTCGACTGGCCCGACAGAACTGCTTCCTCCAGTGAAGGTAAACTCGGGATGTCCAGAAATTTGGAAAATTACTTTCTTTGCCCTACAATCAATGTGAGCGTGGAAAGTGCCAAGAAAATCCATTCCCAAGACGACTTCATAGCTGCCCGTATCAATTACCAAGAAATCTGCAAAAAGCTCCCGTCCGCAAACAACAACTGTACAATCTTTACATTCCCTACTAGATATGATTTTCCCATTCCCAGTGTGTATGTCCCAGAAACTAGACAGGGTCGTGCAGGTAATCGAATGTGTAGATATAAACTTGGACGACATAAAACAATAGGATGCACCAGAATCAAATAACGCTAATGCGGGAAAACCATGAACGAGTAGAATACCTGAAACAACTTCTCCTGACGCCTTAGCTTCCTCGGCCGTCAGGGTAAAAGCTCGAGCCTGATTAACTCCTTGAGTCAGCTGCTTCTGTCCCTGGAACGGTTTCTGCGGAGGCTTCTGAATGTCATCCCTTGTACGAAGCTTCGACGGACAAGCGCTGACAGTGTGATCTGCCGCTCCACAAACCAAACAGAGTCTCTGCATCCTTCGACAATCCTTTTGCACGTGGCCAGGTAAATGGCAGTAGTTACAAGTCACTCTTTTTCTCTGTTCAACTACAGCAGGCTTCTTCATCGATGTTACGCCATGACGGTTCACTGGAATACCTCTGCGTTCATGAGCTCGGTTTGGTACAAATGCCCGCTTCCTTACTGCAACTGTTGTCTGCTGTAAACTCCTAGTCTTCCCAGATAGGCTCTGCTGTTCTCGGGCTGCCGTAAAAACCTGTGAGAAGGTGGTCAAACCCAGAGAGACAATCGCCTCTGGATGTCCATATCCAAGCTGCGCATGAACCTCCGTGCCCTGTCTGCATCGTTGGCAACTAAAGGTCCAGCGAATCTACTGAGCCGTGTCCACTCAGCTGCATGTACATCTACGGGCGCTCCATTCTTCTTCAAACCGATGAACTTCTCTTCCATTTCCTCTCGTGCAGTCCGCGGGAAGAACTTCTCCAGGAAACTCTTCAAAAAATCCGCCCACTTGATCGGCTTGGGCAAGCGGGTCTCCTCCACAAGCTACCACTCACGGGCATTGTCCACTAACTGAATGCGCACCACATCCACCCTTTTCTCATCTGGAATCTGTGCCGCAATAAGTAAGTTCTCCGTGTCAACCAGCCACTGCTCTGCTGTCAACGGCTCCTCCAAACCGGTAAAGACAGACGGACCCAAATGTCTGAAATCTGCTACGGTCCCTACACGATCAACTGGATTAGCTCCAACATTATTCATGGACTGCTGAACGGTCTGCAATCCTTCCTGAAACGATTTAGCTTGCTGCTGGATCAGCTCGGTCCGTCTCTTTTGATTCTCTAGCATTCCCCGTATCACTCCAAGCATGGCGGTTTCGTCAACACGCCTTTGGTACGTCTTCAGATTCTTGCCTGCCATACTCCTGAAATCAAAATACCCAAGATTAGCATGATAACAAATTTACAATATAGATTAAGGCTAGAACTCCAAGTTACTTAAATAGAGTACCGCATTATAACTATGCCGCGGTATCATAGCTACAATTACATAACTCCACCCAAGTCGCCTAAGTCCTAGAGATAACAAGGAATCGGGTTTTCGAGTCGATATGTAAAGGAAGTTTGCACATCGTAAAAGATATAGTCAGGAGGAACTTGATTCAAGAACGGTAAAACGGCAAGGTGGCAGGACATGTTTCCTAAACACGGGTATTCTGATTCGTGTATTGGGTACAATACCCAACTACAAAAAGAATCAACCCGGCTAACCTACGGCTCTGATACCAAAAGAACCATGTCACGCCCCGCTTCCCAGAGTACGCTAAATTGGGCACGGGACATAGCCAACCATGCTACCTGTGGGTAAGAAGTATCCATCCACAGTCACATTACGGCTGTAGAGATATTAAGAACAAAAATATAACTATCTAAAACATGTCCATAAGCCAAGATAACATGAGTCAAAAATAATAAAAGTGCGGAAGCAAAAGATCCAATATAAAATAACTGGAATGTATGTCCCATAATGCGGGCTCACATCAGGAATAAAATGCAGGAAATAAAGAACTAACTACTACCGACACCTCACAGCTCAGCCTGCTGGCTGAAATACTCCTGCTCGGACTGCAGCAAAGGTACGGAATCTGGGCCATGCAAAACCCAGACGTCAACGCGTCATGTCATCAAGTGATTAAATATGAACAGAGTAACAGGCAATGCAAATATAAACATGAATGAAAAGCAAGTGTAACATTAATATAAATCAAGGCCGTGCAGGGTAGTGTGCAGTGAGTAAACGAAACTGTTCTATTGGGTTTTATACTCTAAAGTCTTTGAAATCAATTTGATGAATCGTCGATGTAACTCAGTAGTATCCCGTGCATACCCGGGACCACGGTCAAGATTCTCGGGCTGAATCTGAGACATGCCACTAGGCACTAAAACAGGAAATATGTATAGGTGATGATGTCAGCAGCAGCATCCCAAGGCTGGCCTAACCTCTAAAACTGATCAGAGCAGGTATCGAACTGTTGAGTTACAAGTCAGGTTTCACCATTGATTTCCCTATATCCCCAAGTTATGTATGTCAAGTCAGGTATTCAGTAATCAAGAACTAATGCCAACACAGGATCAGGTAAGAGCAGGTTTGTCTGGATAGACAATAGGAACGGTCCGTGAGGACTACATGTCAGGTTTGTTGCCATTAGACACAAGATCAGGTAACGGGTCAAGCCATGGTACAACAGGTCAATTCAAGTAGTGTATGGTACCATGTCGGTCAATCGATATGTGTGTAGCAAGTCAGGCCAGGGTGTAAAAGATAACATGTGGGTGCTCATAAACAGCTAGCATAATCATGGTTATAAGTAATCAAGTGTGGTTATTAACAACATAGTCTAAACAATGAATTAAGCAATAAAGCAGATTCAATTAGTTAGCAGTACAGTTAATAGTTGTGGTTCAGAGACAGTTTCAACATTATATGAATACAGGGTGACATTCAAGGCCGTTACATCATGTTAACCAATATTAAGAATTTCCAGGGATGCAATGATCTATAAATAGGTTCACTGGATGAAGTTACATCCAAAACTGGTTTAAATGCGCACAAGTGTACGATGGATTAAACTATAGAAAGATATCATAGGCTATGTCAAAAAGGTGAGTAAACATATGATTATGGTTATGAGATTTAACATTTAAATGTGATTATGTATGCAATGGTTACCTTTCACGTTCTAGATCTAAAATAATATAAATCGATGCAAACGGAACATCGAAATGATATAAAACGATGCATGGGGTACTATATTTAAACTACAGGTATTAGAATATGTATAAACTGATTTAAATAGCATGTAGCAAGATTAACTTGCCTCGACGGGTAGCGAAACGGAAAACGGAACGTTACGCGTCGGCGGGGAAAAGTCGCGACGCGCGCACGGTACACGGAATAAGTCCAAACGACAAACAGTGGAACCACACGGGTCAGAGTTCCTCGCTGGATCGTCGGGAATCATCGCCGGCATGGCCAGATTCCGGCGAACCCAAAACAGTAAACATCACAATGCAAAAGAAAAGGTGCATGGAAAAAGAGAAGAAAGGAATGGAAATGGAGAGGAGAGGAAGATAGAGACTTACTGTGGTTAAGAAGACGGTATGGTGTATCGACGGTGGTGGTCGGCGAAGCTCCGGCGAGGGTGCAGGGTGCTCGAGAAAGGTGGTTTGCGGCTGTTGTGGGGGTGCAGGGTTAAACAGAGAGAGAGAAAGATGAAGGAGAAGAAGGGGAAGATCATGCTCACCGAGGGGGTGCACGAGGCCAGGGACACAGATCAAAATCGCCGGCGGCGATCCCACGGTGTGCAGCGGTGTGCAGGTGGGTGTGCAGTAGCTCTTGCAGGAAGCTCGGGGAGAGGAGGAAGGAGGAAGGAAAGAGGGTAGAAGTGGCTGCGATGAGGGTTGAGGGGCGGCGAGGCTGGTGCGGCTTCGTCGGCGTTCGGCAAAGGCGAGGGCGGAAGGCGGCTAGGTCTTCAGGGAATGGGTCGTGTTCATTTTTGAAGGGAGGAGGAAGATATAAAGAAGAAGGGAGAGAGAGGGAGAAGACGCGGGGAGAGAGAGAGAGATCGAGAGGAGAGAGAAGAGGAAAGAGATAGAGAGGAAGAGAGAGATCGAGAGGAGAGAGAAGAGGAGAGAGATCGAGAGGAGAGAGAAAGAGAGGAAGAGAAAGAAATTCGTCCTCTAGCGCCCGCGAGAGAGAGAGAGAGAAGAGAGAGAAAGAGAAGGGAAAGGAGAGAGGGAGACTGCCGTGTGGGGCCCGGGGAGGTTAAATGAATTGTGATTGGCTCGTGGCCAAAAAGAGAAAGATTTGTGGGGGGTTGAACAGTTAGGGAAAACTTTAAAAAGATTTTAAGAAAATGGGAAAAATATTTTCTGGGGTTATGAATTTATTTTCGTTGGTTTTAAAAAATATTAGAAAATAGGATTTGGCGCAAATGCAAAATATTTCAGAATTGCGCCCGGGTCGGGTCAAAAATTTGAATTCAAAAAATGAAAATTATTGGCGGGTTCCAAAAATTAAAATGAAAGATTTTATAATTAAAAAGCATACCCCCAAGCACAGACGCACGTACGTGTGCGTGGCCGTCCAAACACGTCCGTTTCTCTGAACGGGACGAGAACACGATGCAAGGATGCTACCACAGGGTTGGGGATGCCGAGCAGGCCATGACAAGTATTTTTAATTAATTTTAACAGACTTAAATTGTTATGTGCAGAATATGATATGTCGGGGTAAATTTATAACTAGCAATAAAAAAAATCAGGATAATGAACTGAATACCACACACCACACATACGGAAACAGAAACTTGTAAAATTGGACTCGGTTGTTATAGAATCCTTCAAAGGATACATCACCCGCTTCTACAATGCCCTCCTTGAGGTCCCAGAACACCAGGACGAGACGGTCATTACGGCCCTTAAGTCCGGTCTTAGGCACAAGGAGTGGCTACGCTCCCTTGCATTAGCGCAACCTAAGACCATGGCCGAGGTAAAGGCCGGGACCGAATGCGAGATCCAGCTCGAGTCCGAGGTGAACGCCAATCTCCCCCGGACAGAGCAAACCGATTAGAAGAAAAGGGCTAGGGAGGAGAAAAATAGGATTGAGCAGCCAAAGCCCTACTCCCCAAAGTTTCAGGAGTACACCCCGCTCGACGTCTCCCATACGGTACTGTTGGAGGAGGCTAAGGGCGAGAGGTTCTTCAAACTCCCCCCAGTCTCGAATAGGGTAGCAAAGCGCACCCGGGGTCCCTAATGCGGTTTCCACAGGTCGCAGGGACACTCCACCGAGAACTGCAACCAGCTCCGAGACTACATCGAGGAGTTAATCTGCTCGGGGAACCTGGCAGCGTACTTGCGAGACAAGCGGCAGGCCGACCGTGAGCAAGAGCACCATCGCCCTCCTGACGAGTTGAAAATCGGCTAAATCATGGCCATATCAGCGGGGGGTACGACGAAGACCGACGAGACACGGCATCCCTCACCGATCGAGGGGACCGGAGGCCACCCGAGGAAGAAGGCCAAATCAGCCGAGCCGATCATTTTTACCGACGAGGACCTCCATGGCATATCCCTGCCTCACAACGACCCCCTGGTGATCACAGCTCGGGTCCATCGCTATGAAGTGCAGAGGATATTGGTCGACTCGGGAAGCTCGACGGACATTCTCTTTTATGACTGCTTTCTGCGTATGAGACTCACCCTGTCGGACTTAAGACCGACTGCCCATGTCCTGTCAGGGTTCACTAACCACTCCATCCCGGCGGATGGGTTAATCGCCCTCCAATTTAACATCGAGGAGGTAGGACATACGTGCACCGTGCCTGTGGAGTTTATCGTTGCGAGAATCCCATCGGCCTACAACGTCCCCCTCGGTCTCCCGACACTGAACTCCTTCCGGGCCCAGATATCGACCTACCACCTAGCGATGAAATTCCCACTCGATCAAGGCGGAATAGGTTAAGCCTACGGTGACCAATGAACCGCAAAAGTTTGCTTCACCGCAACATCTACGTCTGAGCGGCCAAACAATGACGTTGAGGGCGAGGGTGATATCAAGGGTTCTCTGGACACTCGAGACGAGCAAAAAGAGGTCCGAGGGACCCCGATGGAGCCACTAACAGAGGTCCCCCTCGTAGAAAGAGACGATGAACGAACCATTCAGATCGGGTCGCTTTTGATGGGGACTCAGCGAGACGACCTGGTTCACTTCCTCATAAACAACTCTGACGTGTTCGCCTGGGCACCTGCCGACATGCCTGGGATCGACCCCAAAATCATATCTCACGAGCTGGAAGTGAACCCTACGGTCCGACCCGCCAGGCAAAAAACGAAGTTTCGCCCCGATCAAGCAAAAGGCGATCGAGTACGAGGTAGACAGGCTCTTCGCCGCCAACTTCATTCGGAATGTTCCTTACTCAGAATGGTTGGCGAACGTAGTCATGGTTAAAAAGTTAAGCGGGAAGTGGCGCATGTGCGTCGACTTTACCGGCCTCAACAGGGCCTGCCCGAAAGACAACTATCCTCTCCCTCGGATACATCAGCTCGTCGACAACTCGGCAGGCTACAAGCTACTTAGCTTCATGGATGCCTTCTCCGGCTACAACCAGATCCATATGAATCCGGCAGACGAGGATCTCACCGCATTCACAACAGACCGGGGGTATACTGCTACAAGGTGATGTCTTTCGGCCTCAAAAACGCCGGAGCTACGTACCAATGCTTGGTCAATCGCATGTTCAAGACGCAGATTGGAAGGAACATGGAAGTTTACATCGACGACATGCTTAAATCGGTCTCATCGGACAAACACGTCAAGCATCTGGGCGAGACCTTCGATGTCCTCCGCAAATACAAGATGAAATTGAACCCCGCCAAGTGCGCATTCGGGATCACTGGTGGAAAGTTCCTCTGCTTCATGGTCACCCACCGTGGAATCGAAGCTAACCCGGAGAAAATCAGCGCCATCCTTAACATTGCCGCGCCCAAGACAAACGTCGAAATCATGCGGCTGACAGGGCGGGTAGCCGCTCTGAGTTGTTTCATGTCAAGGTTTGGAGAGAAGTGCATCCCGTTCTTCAATGCTCTAAGGAAGATGCCAAGGTTTGAGTGGTCGGAGGAGTGCCAGACCGCCTTTGAGCAATTAAAGAGGCACTTTGCGACTCCCCCGCTGCTCACCCGTCCAGTTAAAGGGGACGAGCTATCGCTATATTTAGCGGCGTCCGACCAAGATGCAGGCTCGGTGCTCGTCCGAGAGGTCGAGGGAGTCCAGAAGCCGGTATACTATATGAGCCACGTCTTCAAGGACACGTAAACGAGGTACCCAGCCATAGAGAAGATCGTCTTGGCACTCATCATGGCATCGAGGAAACTACGGCACTATTTCCAGGCGCACACCATCCTCGTTCTTACCGAGCGGCCTTTGGGGGTATCCTCGCTTCCTCCGAGTCTTCTGGTCGTTTGGAGAAATGGAGGTGGGAGTTGCCCAGTTCGACATAAAATACCGCCCGAGGCAGGATGTCAAGGTACAAGCCCTGGTCGATTTTGTCGTCGAGTGCACCATCCTCAGCAAAGAGCCAGAATCTACACCGGCCCCCGGAGCTCAACCCTCAGTCGATGGAAAACCCGACTTCGTCCCTGACTGGATCCTTTACGTCGATGGCTCCTCGACCAAGGAAGGCTGTGGTGCCAGCCTCATCATTCGGAGCCCGAACGAGGCAGAAATGGAGTATTCTCTGAATCTCGGGTTCAAAGCCTCAAATAACGCAGCGGAATACGAGGCCTTGCTGGCCGGACTGCACATAGCCTTCGGACTGGGGCTGAAAACGATCCGGATCCGCAGTGACTCTGCCCTAGTCGTTGGCCAAGTGATCGGCTGATTCGAGGCACGGGAGCCTCTGATGCTGAAGTATATGGCCGAGGTGAGAAGATTGCGAAGGGACTTCCACGAAGTCTAGCAGATCCCCAGATAGCTAAACGCTAGGCCGACGCCTTGAGTAAGCTGGCTTCATCTTATACGGCCAACAATAAGAGGAACATCCTCTTCGAAGTCTTGCTACAGCCCAGCATGGAAGACGGGGCAACGCCACTTCAAGTGTACACAGCCCGGGAAGAAGACCGGGATTGGAGAAGGCCCCTCGTGAAATTCATGAGGGAAGGTACGCTCCTAGAAGATCGGGAAGAAGCCTGCCGTCTCCAAGCAAAATCTCGCCATTTCGTCTGGAGCAATGGGAATCTCTACAAGAAATCCTTCACTCTGCCCCTGCTCCGGTGCGTCGACCCCCACGAGGCCGACTACGTCCTCCGTGAGATCCATGAAGGGGTCGGCGGCGCGCACTAAAGGGCCGGCACTTTAATCCAGAATGCACTGCTCCAGGGGTACTACTGGCCGACGATTCATTAGGATGCCCAGAAGCTCGTCAGGAGATGCAAAAGCTGCCAACTCCATGGAAGCATACCTCGCCTTCCGGCTACCGATCTAACCGCTCTAACCTCCCCGTGGCCGTTTTCCAAGTGGGGAATGGACATGATAGGCCAGTTCCCTACCGGTACGGGCAGGCATAAGTACGTCCTCATCGCGGTGGATTACTTCACGAAGTGGATCGAAGCCATTCCCATCAGGAAACCGGACGCCCTGCAGAACAACGTGATACTCCGGTTCGGCATCCTGAGGTGTATCATCACCGACCATGGGACAAATTTCGAAAACGAAAAAGTAAAGGAATGATCAACACGCCCTCTCTGTTTTATAGCCCCACAACGCCCCTAAAAGTCCAATATTCGCTCGTTTCTTCCAATACTGTACCGCGGCGGGTATCCCGTCTTTCTCGGCGAACCGAAGTCGGAGCGACGCGGCTCTTACGCTTCGCCTCCCCCCATGCATTCATGACACGTGTCGCTCATGACGGCCACTCTTCCCGATGTTTACACACCAGGTAAGGACAGACAGAACCTCGCAAAACCGAGCAGCAACCCTGATCGGTCTATCCTTGGCCGGTAATCTCTTACCCCACGACGCCGAGGATCAAAGCCCTCATCAAGAAGCTACCGAGCAGCTACCCTGCTCGGTCATCCTTGGTTAGTAATCTCTTACCCCACAATGCCAAGGATCAAAGACCTCACTAAGAGGCCACCGGGCAGCAACCCTGCTCAGTCCATCCTTGGCTGGTAATCTCTTACCCCCACAACGCCAAGGATCAAAGCCCTCATCAAGAGGCCACCGAGCAGCTACCCTGCTCGGTCCATCCTTGGCTGGTAATCTCTTACCCCACGACGCCAAGGATCGAAGCCCTCATCAAGAGACCACCGAGCAGCTACCCTGCTCGGTCCATCCTTGGCTGGTAATCTCTTACCCCACGACGCCAAGGATCAAAGCCCTCGTCAAGAGGCCACCGAGTAGCTACACTGTGTAAGTCCATGCTACCTCTCCCGGTACTTTCGGGCATGCGGAATTTGATGAAAAACAATTTTCTAGAGGCGGTAACATGGACTCAAAACCGGATCTTTGTTAAATATCTAACTAACAACCTAACTAGGAGTTGTTAACTACTCGGTTAGGGGGTTATACCTTTCTTTCTTGAACTCCTTCGTCTTCAAACCTTGATGGTGTACGGATCGGCTTCACCCCGTCGTCTCCTTGCGCCGAAGATCGATCCACCTGAAAGCTTCTACCTTTGGCTTCTTCTTCGAACTTTGAAGAAACTAGTTCACTCGGTTTACTAAACCTTATGAACTAGAGTGAGTAGAGGAGAGTGTGTTGGGATTTTTCTCTATGGTTCTTGGTTCTCAACACATGAGACAAGTGAACCATAGACTAAAGAGAGGGAGAGCAAGAGGAAGAGGATGAGAGCTCAAGAACACAAGAGAGAGAAAGGAAATGAAAGAATGAGCAAGACTTTTCTCTCTTGGCTCTCATAATCCAAAACCATCATAACCAATAATAGCAATCAAGTATTAGTGATGGTTTAAGCTACAATAGCCATATCATTTCATGCACTCATTTTGCACAAGAGAACAAGCAAGCAAAAGTCTTTGCCATGAAATGATAGCCATTGTCATCATGATGGTCAACTAGTCCAACCTAGTCAACCGGTTAACAAAGTCAACAAGTCAACAAAGTCAACCCCTCAACAACCATGTCACTATAATACTTAATTAATATTATTGTTAATTACATATCATATTCTCATTAGGGTTGAGCAAAAAGTCAATAGTCAACAGTCAACGGTCAACAACCCTAATGAGAATCCTCTGCCTCTGTCTCTCCGTCAACTGTGCATACACACCCGCATCCGCGTTCCGAGGAACACGAATACATACTGGATAAAACTAATCCTAAAACGTACACTAAGATCTGGCTTAAACCAAAGCCCGCTAGTGTTAACTGTCCGGACACTGTACGTGCATAAGTGCATGGATGTGACCGGACCCTGTCGCAAAACCATGCGACCTGTCGCAAAACCATGCGACCTCTACTCTTTTGCCTAAAGGCGAATAGCTTTCGGTGTGGGACTCTAAAGACTCGACACTACGCTGGCAGTGGGTTTAACCACAGACCGCAAGCGGCACTAGCTGTGCGTAACGGTCCCCAGGTAGATGCCGACAAGAAGACTGACGAGGTGAAACCCATCTGAACTCCTACTGAGCCTGAATGTGACAATCTCTGTACAGTCCGGTCTGTTCGTCTGATACATCGCATGGCGGGCCTAGGGGCGGTAAACGTCATGTTGGAGATAGTGCCCTCAGAGTCAATTATTGGATCACAGGCACGTGATTGCAATGATTGAGGGAGGACCTATCCCGGTAGGACAGTCTTACTCGAGATGATAGTATGCTATCTGGTTTACCTTTATCATCGTGTACTGCTTTAAGTGACCTGACATGTCGCTATTACACGTTGATAGAGCCCTTAGGATTCTTGCTTGACCACCAGCAGTATGAGGGCGATCATATAAGTGGGAGCTGGGGGTCTACAAGCATATCCTTAAAAGGTCCCTAGTCGTGGGAGTTTCGAGACCGGGCATCGATACTCCATTAGTAGACTAGTGTATACAGTCGAGACCCCGACGAGGGGCGGTGGCCGGTCTCACAAGCCACTGGTGTCAGTTGGATCACCTAAGATGTATACAGGTGCTCATTGGGTTATGAGTACACCGGACAGGACTCGCCGGGAACATGCTAGTTGGTCATATACCAGACGTCAGATGGCAGTTCCCTGGTGACATGTGTGCAGGTTAGTTCATCGACCTGAGGATCGTCATTTGTCTCGTGTGAGTTCCCACTGTACTTTGATTACTACCCTACCACGGCTCAAAGGAGTCGTGCAAACAGGTTTTAGTTGGGTACAGTCCCGAGCCACATGGAGGCAGTGAGCGTATCTTCAGGGGTTCGTCTCTCCCGGTATTGGGGGTGAGGTCGTGCTGTGTCTAGAAGAGCCATTACACAAAGTCCTTGGCCAAGGCAAGGAGATTTACTGGTAGGTATTCCAGTAGTATCTCAGGGTGTTCTGGGCTACACTCCGACACGACTTGTACCGCTTTTGGGGGTCTGACTTTTACCAACCCCCTAGGCCCGCCATGCGATGCTCATAGACGAACGGACCGGACTGCACGGATATTGTCACTGACAGGCTCAGTAGGGTGTCAGGATGAGTTTACTCATCGACGTCCCTTTTGGTCAATAGCTGGTGGCCCGTCACGTATTGGCTTATACCTCTGACGTGCTAGTGGTTAAATCCACAGCCATAGTATTGACGAGTCTTTAGAGTCCACCACACTTACAGTTACTCAAGTTTCGGGCGAAACGCTGTAGAGGCCGTATGGAGATATGGCAGGGTCCGATCAGATACGTGCGGTATTGCACAGATCAGGATCGGACGGTTAGTACTAGTAGCCGTATAGGTATATGGCAGGGTTCGATCAGATACGTGCGGTATTGCACGGATCAGGATCGAACGGATATTACTAGCCGGCTTTGGTTTAAGCCGGTCCTAGTTTAGTACAGTGTAGATTTTGTCTCATTGCATTTGTATCCGGACGGAATACAGATGCGGGTGTGTATGCACAGTATCGGGGTTTTCCTGTAATTTATTACGGGACCAGTTTTCTGGAGTTGCCAGTTTGCATTCCGTTCCGGCCGGTTTTCCTTTGTTCTTTCCCGGCCGGACTTTTCCGATGGAGGGGGTAATTTGCAGTTTTGCAAATTACTTTTGTGGAGGGGTTTTATTGCATATATATTGATTATGATAGCTTTCTTTTCTTTGCACCATGCTTGCTTTGACTTGTGATTTGATGAGGGTATGGTTTGATTAAAGTGAAGCATGCTTGTATGTTTTTTTGTCCCTTGATGTGGTCACCCCTTCTTCACTCCTACACTCACCTCCCTTCATCATATATATCCATTCTTTCCTCCACCAAAATTATTTTTTGATGAGAATGGCCGGCCACTTCATGATGAGGAGAGGAAAAATGAGAGATTCATTTTGTGCTTCATTTTGATCATCTCATTTGGCTTGCAAAATTGGTAGCTTCATTTCCCTCCAAAGTTCAATCTTCATTCCTCCATCCAAAGGCAACAAACCCCAAAGAGACAAGTAGATTCTACACTACTGCCTACAGCAAATCTTGGACGCGTCGATTCGCCAGCTTCGCGCCCGAGTTGCCTCGGTATTGAGGTGGGAGCCCGTAAAAGATACAGGCGACGTGGTGCCCTTTCCGACGAGGAGGAGACGGACGGAGATCCCGCGAGGAGATCGGAGTGGAGATGAAGACCGGAGGACTCGGATCAGTCGGTACAACATTTCTACACTCTTTACTGTTTGTTAGTTTAGCAATAATGGTAGATCCGGGTTATAGTATACGATAGCGCCAAGTTAAAAAGTTTTATTCCGCAATTGGCGTCTGTAGACTGCCGGGGCGCTAACGTAGACTTACACGTCAGTCCCCTAATAGCGGTACAAGTCGTGTCGGAGTGAAGCCCAAAACATCCTGAGATAACACTGGAAGCCTACCAGTATATCTCGCTTGCCCTGGCCAGGGACTACTCGTGTAATGGCTCTCTTAGACACAGCGCGATGTCAACCCCCAATACCGGGAGAGACGAATCCTGTCTAACCGTCACTGCCTCCAAGTGCTTCGGGACTGCACCCAACTACTACCTGTTTGCACGACTCCTTTGAGCCGTGGTAGGGTAGTAATCAAAGTACAGTGGGAACACACTTGAGGCGAAGTGACAGTGTCAAGTCAGCGGACTAAACTGTACTCATGTCACCTGGGAACTGATGACTGACGATAGGTATAATACCAACCAGTCAGTTCCCGACGAGTCCTGTCCAGTGTACTCGTAACCCAACGAGCACCCTCATACTTTCTCCAGTACGACGTACTGATGGTTTTGGGACAGACCATCTCCCACTCTGGGATGAGAAGCGCATGCGCTAGTCTACTCCGGAGTATCGATGCCCTGTCTCGATAGTCCTGCGACTAGGGACCTGCATAAGGATGTGCTTATAGATTACCCAACCCCCACTAGTGTGACTGCCATCACAACGCTGGTAATCAAGCAAAGATCCTAAGGGCTCCACTAATGTGTATAGGTGATATACTAAAATAAACACATGTACACATTGAAGTAGAAACAAACCAAGTAGCATACTACTATTTTGAGCAAGATTGTATATACAAGGTGAATATCCCAAGCTTCCATTAAGTAATATACAAACTAGTATGATATAGTAATGGCCTCTAGGGCATATACACTAACACACTGCTCGGTCCATCCTTAGCAGGCCTCTCAATGCCCTCCCGCGCTAAGGATCAAAGCCCTCACCAAGAGGCCACCGGGCAGCAACCCTGCTCGGTCCATCCATGGCTGGTAGTTCACTACCCACCAACGCCAAGGATCAAAGCCCTCACCAAGAGGCCACCGGGCAGCAACCCTGCTCGGTCCATCCATGGCTGTTAGTTCACTACCCACCGACGCCAAGGATCAAAGCCCTCACCAAGAGGCCACCGGGCAGCAACCCTGCTCGGTCCATCCATGGCTGGTAGTTCACTACCCATCGACGCCAAGGATCAAAGCCCTAGCCAAGAGGCAACCGGGCAGCAACCCTGCTCGGTCCATCCATGGCTGGTAGTTCACTGCCCACAGATGCCAAGGATCAAAGCCCTCGCCAAGAGGCAACCGAGGAGCAAGCTTGTTCGGTCCATCCATGGCTGGTAGTCCACTACCCACCGACGCTAAGGATCAAGCCCTCATCAAGAGGCCACCGAGCAGCGACCCTGCCCGGTCCATCCTTAGCAGGAAACTCCTTACCCAACGATACCAAAGATCAAAGCCCTCATCAAGAGGCCATCGAACAACTTCCATGCTCAACTTCCTGCACGTCTTTTAATAAGCGATCCCTACCTCGACTTCAGGACCATGGAGACGCCGATCTTACACCAGTCTTTGCACACTTGGCAAGTGGTTGAATTCAACTCGACGTGCGATCGCTAGACGAAGAACCAGTCTCTGACCTAACGCGTCATGAAAGCAGTACCGCGCAAATAAAAATTTTACCACAAACAAAGGGAAAATGTGCACGCAAAGAACACTGCAAAAAGTTTTTATTCACCAAGCCGGAAGTCTTTACAGAGGTATTATGGGCTCCCCAGCCTTACAAAAACGTCCGGAGGCTTACAAAATTTCAGCGCAAAAATAAAATAAGGGGGCGAGGAGGTTCAGGCCTCGGGGCCAGGGAGAGCCTCGATGAGCTCTGCTTCCACCACGACAACCGGGGTGGCACCATAGGAGCCTCGACGCCGGTGGACGAGGCGACAGACTTCTCCCCGACGCTCCCACCAGGGCCTCTCCCCTACAGCGCTTCCAGGGGCATTCCCCTGCGCCTTATCCCCGAGGGGGTACTCACACCGGAGCTCGCCGTCAAGAAACTCCGGCATCAGGGCCTTGACGGCGTCGAGGGCGTCGTGCCAAATGATGGCAGCGGCTCCAGTGAGGTCGGTGTAGTACTGGTCCGACTTCTTATAGCTCTCCACCGCCTTCGACGCCCGGAGCTCTGCACGCCTCGTTCCCTCCTTCGCCGCCTCGTTCTCCCTCCGGAGGGTGTTCGACGTCTTCTTCAGGGTGGCGACAAGCACCCTGAAATCTTCCAACTTAGCCTCAGCGTCTCGGACGGCCTCTCGGCACTTGGCAATCTCCCAATCCCCGGCCGCTACCCGGTCATCGAGGGCGGTGACCCTCTCCATCGCCGCTTGCAGCTCCAGCCTTGAGCTCTCCTCACGCTAGGAGAACTCCCCCGCGGCCTGCATCACCGGGGTAATTTTCCCGTCCTCTATGTTGACGATGAGGGCGACGTGCTGGAGGACCTGAAGAAAACAAATGAGGGTCAAAAAGAGAAGGGGCGCCCAATCTCGCGAACAAAAATACTGAATGAAGACCCGAGTAGGGTGCGAACACTGACCTGCACGGCCTCATGGGTTATGGCCGCCATCTGGGCCTGGAGGATTCCCCGAGGGATTCTGACCCCGGCCGACTTCTCCATCTCCGAGAGCAGGTTGTTGGCAAAGGAAACCCCTGAGGGCACCTCGAAGCGGAGCTCTCTATCGTCCACGAGGATCGGAAAAGCCGAGGAGTGGGGCGCCGTCCTGTGATACCTCTTGAGGAGCGACGCAGGGGAACCAGTTTCACCCCTACCTCTGGAGCCCAGGGCTCTTGTTCCCGAGCACGTTTTCGGCTCAGTGCACGGCTGGACACCGGGGGCCGGGGAGCGCTTGTGTGCCTATATGGAGCGGCCGCCGGTGGAGCCGGAGCCGACGACGGGCGAGAAGGGGCGGCTCCTTCGGCCTTCTTCCCCTTCTTCTGTTCGACCAGGGCTGCCCGAAATTTGCCTAGGTCCATGGGTTCTGCATAAGACAAAAATACAAAGGAGTCAGCAATAACAGAAAAAGTGAAAGAATACACAAGTCTAAAACAGGTTGCCTGGAAACTCCTAACTTACCCGCGAACTGGGCGGGGCTGAACCCGGCCCAACTGAGGGCCCGCTCAGACAGCAGCACATCAGCCCGGGGGAGAGGCTCCCACTCCGACACAGCTACCGCGTCAGGATCATTCGACTGCCTCACCCGCGGGCAGTTGGCCCTGTGCCACTGGATGTGCATAGGCCAATCCTCACCCTCGGGCGTCCCAACAAACAAAAACTTCTTCTTCCATTCATGAATGGAAGAAGGTACTGCGACGACCCCCGACCCGGCAGCACCTCCCCGGTGTTTTCTAAAAGAGATGTATACCCATCTCGGCTCACCCCTGCGAGTGCCGGGGTGGTTTTTGTAGCAAAGAGAAGAAACGAGAAGGCTCCGGCTGAAAGGGATCAAACGTAATTTCAACCGGACCAGGAACCCAAAGAGAATCCTCCAAAAGTTCGGCACTAACTGGCCCTGGGGTAACTGTAGGGTTACTAGGCACACGCTCAAGGGTCTATAAGGCATCAACCATACCCGATTTAAAATTTAGTCGTGACGAACAACCCTAAACCAAGATCTTAGACTAGAGATTAGGCGAAACAAAGCTTGTTAAACACTTTAACATCTAAGAGTTTGGGATTACAACCTTTGTAGTCCGGTCCTTCACTTCATAAGCTCCGTGTTGTGGTCCCTTCGCTGCGATCATCAAGTTTCGGACTCTCGAGAGGCTCCACGAAGAGAAAGATGCAAGCTTGCTTCCGATCTTCGATAACAAAGATGATCTATCTTGAAGTTTCATTAACACAAGCTCTCACTCACTAAATAAAGTGAACACCCTAATCTAAATGGATATGATAGATTAGAATGATGAAGTAGGATTTTAGCTCTCATTTATTATCTTAATCTCACTCATTTTCATCACCAAAGAAAAAGCTAGAAAGCTTTTCTTCAAGAACTCAAGGAAGAAAAAGAAGAATCCTTTTATGATGAATAATGAATAACTCAAGTCTAAGGTTAGAAATGCAACCATGGTTTATGTGAGAAGATCTAACCATTGTAGAGATTGAATCATGGTTAAAGGTTTGGTTGGGTTAAACAAATATCTATGCAAAATATCAACACAAATATCTTTGCACAAAACAAAATAAAATCTTCTAGAAGCTTCTAGAAAAGATTAACCCAAATCAAACCCTAACCATGTTTAATCTCCACTAAACATGTTGCATTAATAACCCTAACATGTTACAATATTATATATCACATATACAATATTTATTGTAACAAAATAAAATAATACAATTAACATATATCGCATATATATCATTGTATTACCCGAGTGAGAAAAAGAATCTTTTAGTGAGATTATATTAGTTAATGTAATTTAATATATCAAATATATAATTATACATTAAATTATCGAATCAACACTTGATTCGATAATCTGGCTTATTTCACAAATAACCGACTAATATAATCTGTATCAGTTCATCGAATCAACACTTGATCCGATGACCCGGCTATATCGTATATACCCGGCCGATATCTCATATCGTGAGAATCTAATACGGTATCACATACACGTATTGTTCTTGGTCCCGCACATATCACATATGTGCTCATACTCCGTTTTGCCTGAGCCAAGAAACCTCTGTGTAGGACTCAAAAGAATCATCAATACGCCGGCAGTAGGTGATGATCATATCAAACACCCACAAGCTGCAAGCGGTCAGCTAAACATAACAGCCACCCAGGTATTGAGCGCTCAGAAGATCAACAAGCAAGCCTGTACATTTTCCTATGAATCCAATCAGTAACACTCCCGTACAGTCCGGTCTCGTCGTCTGATATGTCGCATATCTCGCCTGAGGGTGGTATACGTCAGACCCCAGTAGCTTGATAAGTCGTATCGATATGAGGTCTATAACAGTTCTAGAAACTACTGATAACACTTACCAGTAAATCTCAGCAACCCTGGCCAGGGATTTCCGGTTATAGCCAATCGAACATATCACAACATTAACTCCTTATACCGGGGGAGACGAATCCCCTCCTATCGCTCATTGCCTCCATGTGATTCGGGACTGTACCCAAAAGCCACCTTTTTGCACGCCCTCTTGGACGTGGTATGATGGAAATCAAAGCACAGTGGGAATCACACAAGACTCTATGACGATCTCGGGTCAACAGACTACTCTGTACCTATGTCACCGGAGAACTGCCATCTGACGTGAGGTATAATACTATCTGGGAGTTCTCGGCGAGTCCGTCCAGTGTACCTAGTCTCCACTGAGCACCCGTACACCATCCTTGATGTCAAACACTGAGGGATATGGGATTATCCATCGCCCATCATATGGGTCAAGATGCGTATACGCTAGTCTACTCTGGTGTATCGATGCCCTGTCTCGATACACCCTCGACTAGGAACAGTTATAGGATGTACTCATCGACTACCGTGGGCCCACTAGTATGATCTTATCATAGTCCCAGTGGTTGAGTACATA
Organism: Agapanthus africanus; assembly: GCA_030015575.1. Taxonomy (NCBI): domain Eukaryota; kingdom Viridiplantae; phylum Streptophyta; class Magnoliopsida; order Asparagales; family Amaryllidaceae; genus Agapanthus; species Agapanthus africanus. The sequence goes on from JASDDO010000028.1 coordinate 115,036,376, forward strand.
TCTTAAGGGCTTTATCAACATGTAACATAGAGACAATCAGAGTACATGTTAAGATAAAGTGCAACTGGATAGCATACTATCATGTCAAGTAAGAAAGTCCTCCCTATATATGTCCAAGCATCCATTACAATATACATCGTATGTACAGTAATGGCCTCTAGGGCATACATATAACTAACAATCTCCCACTTGCACTAGGACGATCTGTTGTGGTATCACATACCCAACAATTAGCTGCGGTTGAAGTATCTCATACTCAACCATCCTATAAAAGTCTCTACTGAGAAAAAAGGCCTTTGTGAGTGGATCCGCGTTGTTGCCCTCTGTGTCTACTCTCCTAATCTCGATCTTCCTGGAGATCAACCATCTCCATGATCAGGTGATACTGCCTAAGAATAATATCTGGATTTCTGATGGAACGGGGGTTCCTTGGCTAAAGCCACAACTCCATTGTCACACAATGGTAGGAACGAAGTTCATCTCATGAACTTGTATATTTCCAGACTGCCTCTTTGGTAGTATCCTTGGTAACGATCTATCTTGACTTTAATCGTCTAGAAAGTCACGGTATCTAGCTTGGAACTCTTCCAACATACCATCCCTCCATTGAGGGTAAAGACAATGCCTGCGACTGACATTCAGTCGTCCTTATCACCATGGAACTTTTCCAGTTATTCTCTCCAGGATCGATTGATACCATCTCACTACAACTAGTGAGTATCCTAACATCCAATTAGATCTATCTCATAGATCCAAAACCCAGGATTTAGGAGGTATCACCTTGATCCTGTATGGAGAATCCTTATGATAAGCGGAGATTGACCGAGCGTAGCATAGGAAACTCCTTCCCTATCAAGAGTATGTCATCCACGTACTCTACGAGGATCACCACCATACTCCCTACTTCCTTTTTGTATATACAAGGTTTATCTACCATTTTGATGAAGTCAAATTCTTTGAGTATCACATCAAAATAGATGTTCCAACTCCGCGATGCCTGCTTTATCACATAAAACATCTTGCACACGTTTCTGCTGCTCCCACTATCTACGAAGCCCTCTGGCTGTGTACTTATAGACACTCTCTTCTAAATCAGCATTTAGAAAAGCTGTCATGACACCCAACCGCCAGATATCGTAGTCATGTAGCCGTGGCAACTAGGATCTAGATGGTCTTAAGCATAGCTTTGAAAGTCTCAACTTTTCCATGTACACCAAGTAATCTTCTCAAGATATACTTGCTCCTGATGAGGATTTAACCCTTCAGATAAAGCAACCAAAGTCCATACTTTGTTGGTGTATAAGGATTCCATCTCAGATCGCTAAGCATCCAGCCATTCTTACAGAGTCCCACTCCTGATGGCCAGCTCGAAACTAGTTACGTCATCATCTCATGATGCAATCCTCGCTCCTACTGTCATAGAGAAACCGAAGTATCTCTCAGGTGGATGAGGAACCCTACCAGATCGGTGGAGAGGCTGAGGTTCATTGGAAACTATTAAATCCTTCGGTTCTACCAAATCATCAGCTGCAGTTTGTATAGCTGGAACTCCTTCCAGTTCTACCTCATGACCAATAATTTCTTCACAAGAAATTCCCTTTCTCAAAGGTGACATGCTGAGAAACAAAACATCTTTTGTTTCTCGGTTAGGTAGAAGATATTCCCTTGTGAATGCTTGGGATATCCAACAAACTTCCACAGTACTGACTTTGCCTCGAGCTTGTCCGGATTATACTTTTAGACATAGGCTGGACAACCCCAAATCTTAACTTACTTAAGATATAGGCTCTTCCCATTCCATATCACATATGAAGTGGTAGACAACTGATTTGATTTGAACCATATTCAATAGATATGCAACTTCTCAAGTGCATAACTCCCAAAAGGAAATAGGAAACTCAGTAGTACTCATCATAGAGCACACCATATCAGATAGGGTGCTATTGCTCCGCCCCGATATACCATCATGCTATGGTGATACGGAGGAGTAATGCTGAGAGAGAATTTCATTCTCCTTTAGAATAGTCCAGGATCTCCGTGCTCAAGTATTCTCCGCCCTAATCTCATCAAAGGACATAATACTTATACCCATTTTTGGTTCTCTACTTCTAACTTATATTCTATGATTATCTCAAAAGTTTCGGACTTGTATTTCAACAGGAACATATGTCTGAATCTTGAGAAATCATCAGTGAATGTAATGAAGTACAAAGAACCGATCCTGGCATGTGTAGACAGGGGACCTTCATACATCAGCATGTATCAATCCCAATAGTTCACTAACTCTTTCTCTGTTTCCAATAAACGGAGCTGTGGTCATCTTATCTCTGTGACATGACCGGCAAGTTTCATAAGATGTAAATTCAAACTTATTTAAATATGCATCTATATGTAACTTCGCTAGTCGGGTCGCATTGAAATGACCTAGTCTACAATGCCTCAAGAAGGATTCGTTCATTTCTGAACTCTTCCTCTTGTATGTGTTCTATACGTTAAGAACTGTGGTTTGATTTAGAACGTCTATGCTTTTAGATAACATGCCTGAACCGATCAACTCTTGATATAGAAAATGTTCAAAACATTATCCAACAATACAAAATTATATCATTCTTTACTAATAAAGAGACTGATATGATGTTGTATATCAGGTTCGGTATATAATAACATTCGTTCAGAATCAATGTATTCTGGTAATACAGGATGATAACTACCAACAGACTTGGCTGCAACACTTGCACCGTTTTCTATCTCATGAAACTTATCACCCGTTCTCAGTTCTCCACCTATCTGTAGCCCATGTAACAAATTGTATTTGCGGGATCCTGATCTGGTATCTCATACCCAAGACGTAAATGATACTGAGAAATAGTTCTCTGTAATGAACACACCCGAAAATGATGCATCAACATGCACTTTCTTCGTTTGGGCGGGACGGGAAATCTGGTATTCCCCAATTTCCTGCTCTGTCTTATAACAATTATAAATTGGAGCGGGACCAACGTTCCTTAGCGCAGTATAACAAGCGGATTCGGTCAATACATCCGTATTATTATCTTGATTAAGGCGTGACATGGTCGCTACCTGGAGAGAGAGAGAAGAAAACACTCAGCGTGCGCTTTTACATGATTAGACTGGTTATCAATTTATCTAATCAGGATGTCTCCCACTGTTTTAGTCAAATCTTCCTTCAAACCCTAAAAGGAAAGACTAGCCGGGATTAATTACACCTTACAAGTTCATCAATCTTTCAGCCAGGCCAGTGCCGGTACTTTGAGGGAGGTTCCCCGCGCTTTCGCACGGACCTAATTAAAATAAATCTCGTTTTCCCAGGGGCGTAACCCCATTAACACATTTCTAGACACCTACTTGATCGGCTAATTGTAATGTGTAAAACTCTCCCAGGAGTAACTCTTACTCACAGCGGGTATCGGGATCCAACTATCTCATAGAAGGTATGCAATCTCATTGCAAATTTCAACACTTGAAATTCCCAATAATATTTTACCCCTAGCGTCCTATGACCTTGACGAATGCCAAACCACCCATAGTCCGCTAGTCAAGTTCAACCCGTACATTTCCTAATTGAATTAAACCCACCCGCACGACCCTTGACGAATACCAAACAACGCCGTACGAATACCCTAATCCAATCGCATCGTATGCTAGCAGATAAGCACTAGTTAGCTACCGTACACTACACCTTGACGAATGCCAAACTACCGCAGCATGAATACTAAGTAGTACTTATCTGAAATGACGGAGGGCTACGACAGGTTTTTAAGAAAACCCTTTGAGTAATGAACTTGATATCGTTGTAGAATCGAGTGATTTTAAATGGAGTGTTTTTTAGGCTTTTCTAGTTTCGCTAAAGAGGTCACTCCCGGTGAAGGGATCGTCAGCTCTTTCCTCATCGAATAAGGTGCAGGATATTTCATAAATATCACTATGCAAAGCAAAAACTATAGAAACAATCAAAAGACAAACCGAGTTTGTAGCATCTGCTAGTTTCGCTAAGGAGGTCACTCCCGGTGAAGGGATCTCGGCTCTTTCCTTATCGAATAAGGTGCTGGATGTTCTACAAGGAACACCGCTATGCAAAGCAAGAACTAGAGCTACAAGTTTTTAAACAAGTTTCTACAACATCTTAGGTTTCTTTTATTTCATTAATCTCATTAATGAAGTCCCATTTTATTATGCTTCACAAGTATCACATTTGAAACGAAATCTGCAATATAACATATATCTCAAATATATAATATAAACATTCGTCTCAGGCAGTAATATGATCTCATCACAGAACATTGCAGAAGAAGAATATATATGAAATATTGGATATACTAGGACGTCCGTGTTTTAATACGAACCTGTATAAAACACGGATTCCACGGTCGCGATGAATAGCCAAACCCACATCCCTATACCCCTACGAGAGCGGCAAGCAACACTGCCAATTCTAGGGTTAGGAGACCCGGTCTCGACTCCTCGAGATGGTCTCCCACTGGACCCCAGAACCCGGTCACTTGTGCTCCCCGCCTTGGGTCTACCTAATGCCGAAAAGTAAATAATATACAATGGTGACATCATCCTCATCCCGGAAGTGCCCCAATAAAAGAATATTACATACAAATGAATTTTACATGAATGAAAAAGAAAAACTCTCATCTCACATAAAAAAAACCCGGCTATTCAAAACACGACGATCCAATAGAACATATCACAGCAACACATAATATCTCATATCATCAACGTAAGCAAGTATGCGTATCCCGATTGTCGTTGATGTATAGCAACGAAGCCGGCGATATACCACATACTACGCTTACGGTCACAGAAAAGAAAGTGTAAAACTACAATAGTTGGAATCCGCAACGTCCTCAGACATCGCATGCCTAACCAAATGAATTCCTTAGACATCGCATGCCTAACAATTATAAACTCCGCATTTAGTCTCATTATCGAAAACTCTTTTCAATATCAAGTCGGGCAATTCAACAAGATTCCCTACATCCTGATCGAATGCTCGTCGCAAACTTTAGTAGACGGCCGCACCCCCGGATGCCGTCGACGAAGTGCACTAAGGCGGAACACCGCTGCCGCGAGCACCCAAACGGATGCTTTCGGCGACGGGGTTCTCCTACAGTCACTTGGTCGGGGCTATAGGGCGTGGCTGTCTATTAAGTTTACCCGGCGAGTATCCGCGTACGCTACGTGATTGCGATGGACTTTTGATCACATCAAAATTTTGTGGCAACCGATCATCTGAGACTGAACTGCTAGATTTATAACATTCAAATTAGTTATCTCATAACTACATGTGGATTTCAAATATTGTATCACATTCCAGATAAATAGACAATGTTAAACTTTCCGATCGAATAATCAAACACCCAAGTTTTCCCAAATAGCTCAACACTTGAGCGGAGTTCAAAAATAGCCATCACATGCCACAGTACCAATGGTCCGGCTGTAGAAGGGTCAAGCCAACGCCTCACATGTGGCAACGTCGTACTGCCCCAAACCCTAAGGTTCAGAGACGGTTCAAACGGTCACATAATCGAGTTAAGGTTTGTGTTCTTCTAGAGAGTCCGCCGCGTTACTCGCATGATTTTCCGGAAGTTTCAAACTCGAGAAAAAAAATCCAACTTTTGAAAAAATTTCCGACAGGGGAAAAAGTGAGTTATTGATATCCGTTCGAACTTTTTAACAGTTTCTAAAATTACCCGGAAAAAAATTAAACGAAGTTAAATTATCCAATCGAATCAACGAGCTCCCAATACAACCCAGAAAACTCAACACTTGAGTAAAAATTAAAAATACCCAGAAGCATCAGGAAATACATAGGGTCTTTACTGTGCAAAAAGAAAACAATGATTTCACTGTACGGCCGCGGAACCGCCGCGTGACCCATGCTCATACCGCAGTTCCGCGGCGCTTTGGGTGAATTACCTTGTCGTTTTACACACAGTTCCATAGAATTCCCTACTGATTTTGTTAAGCATTTTTAATATGAAAAAAATCAACTTTTTGAAAAATTTCCAGAAACTAGGTTTTATCGGGTATTCGGAGTTCGATCGGACTTTAAACTTCGCCTAGACTTCGCCTAAAGCTCTAGCTTGGCTCTGATACCACTGTAGGGTTACTAGGCACACGCTGAAGGGTCTATAAGGTATCAACCATGCCCGATTTAAAATTTAGCCGTGCCGAACAACTCTAAACCAAGATCTTAGACTAGAGATTAGGCGAAACAAAGCATGTTAAACACTTTAACATCTAAGAGTTTGGGATTACAACCATTGTAGTCCGGTCCTTCACTTTATAAGCTCCGTGTTGTGGCCCCTTCGCTGCGATCATCAAGTTCCAGACTCTCGAGAGGTTCCACGAAGAGAAAGATGCAAATTTGCTTCCGATCTTCGATAACAAAGATGATCTACCTTGAAGTTTCATTAACACAAGCTCTCACTCACTAAATGAAGTGAACACCCTAATCTAAATGGCTATGATAGATTAGGATGATGAAGTAGGATTTTAGCTCTCATTTATTATCTTAATCTCACTCATTTTCATCACCAAAGAGAAAGCTAGAAAGCTTTTCTTCAAGAACTCAAGGAAGAAAAAGAAGAATCCTTTTGTGATGAATAATGAATAACTCAAGTCTAAGGTTAGAAATGCAACCATGGTTTATGTGAGAAGATCTAACCCTTGTAGAGATTGAATCATGGTTAAAGGTTTGGTTGGGTTAAACAAATATCTATGCAAAATATCAACACAAATATCTTTGCACAAAACAAAATAAAACCTTCTAGAAGGTTCTAGAAAAGATTAACCCAAATCAAACCCTAACCATGTTTAATCTCCACTAAACATGTTGTATTAATAACCCTAACATGTTACAATATTATATATCACATATACAATATTTATTGTAACAAAATAAAATAATTCAATTAACATATATCGCATATATATCAATGTATTACCCGAGTGAGAAAAAGAATCTTTTAGTGAGCTTATATTAGTTAATGTAATTTAATATATCAAATATATAATTATACATTAAATTATCGAATCAACACTTGATCCGATAATCCGGCTTATTTCATAAAAAACCGACTAATATAATCTGTATCAGTTCATCGAATCAACACTTGATCCGATGACCCGGCTATATCGCATATACCCGGCCGATATCTCATATCATGAGAATCTAATACGGTATCACATACACGTATTGTTCTCGGTCCCGCACATATCACATATGTGCTCCTACTCCGTTTTGCCTGAGCCAAGAAACCTCTGTGTAGGACTCTAAAGAATCGTCAATACGCCGGTAGTAGGTGATGATCATATCAAACACCCACAAGCTGCAAGCAGTCAGCTAAACATAACAGCCACCCAGGTATTGAGCGCTCAGAAGATCAACAAGCAAGCCTGTACATTCTCCTGTAAATCCAATCAGTAACGCTCCCGTACAGTCCGGTCTCGTCGTCTGATATGTCGCATATCTCGTCTAGGGGTGGTATACGTCAGACCCCAGTAGCTCGATAAGTCGTGTCGATATGAGGTCTATAAAAGTTCGAGAAACTACTGATAACACTTACCAGTAAATCTCAGCAACCCTGGCCAGGGATTTCCAGTTATAGCCAATCGAACACAGCACAACATCAACTCCCTCTACCGGGAGAGACGAATCCCCTCCTATCGCTCATTGCCTCCATGTGATTCGGGACTGTACCCAAAAACCACCTTTTTGCACGCCCTCTTGGACGTGGTATGATGGAAATCAAAGCACAGTGGGAATCACACAAAGACTCTATGACGATCTCGGGTCAACAGACTACTCTGTACCGGTGTCACCGGAGAAATGCCATCTGACGTGAGGTATAATACCATCTGGGAGTTCTCGGCGAGTCCGTCCAGTGTATCTAGTCTCCACTGAGCACCCGTACACCATCCTTGATGTCAAATACCGATAGATATGGGATCATCCATTGCCCATCATATGGGTCAAGATGCGTATATGCTAGTCTACTCTGGTGTATCTATGCCCTGTCTCGATACACCCTCGACTAGGAACAGTTATAGGATGTACCCATCGACTACCGTGGCCCCACTAGTATGATCTCATCATAGTCCCAATAGTCGAGTACATATCCTAAGGGCTTTATCAACATGTAACATAGAGACAATCAGAGTACATGTTAAGATAAAGTGCAACCTGATAGCATACTATCATGTCGAGCAAGAAAGTCCTTCCTATATATGTCCAAGCATCCATTACAATATACATAATATGTACAGTAATGGCCTCTAGGGCATACATATAACTAACAGTAACTCAAAACAATTCAACGCCACGCTCACCTCGAGGGAGAAGGGCAGGCGCATCCCGGCCCAAAAAGGCTTCTAGGTATAAGGCAATTTTCTTGCCCCATGCCTGGTCTGCCCTCTCCCCCTCCTCGGCCAGATGAAGCGAGTAGCCGGAAGGAATGTGGAAACGAGTCCGGATGGTGGTGAGCTCATCCGCATGCTATAAGTCTATGTTGCGCACCCCACTTGTTTGCGGGGAGGCCGAATGAGCAAAAAATGATTTTTACGGGCTTCGCAACATCGACTACAACCACGGATCATTCATAAACCTTAGCAAGCACTAAACTTTAAGGTTTAACTACTAAGCTAGAATTGTTATAGCTCAATATACTAGTCCTTCTCGTTCTTATTTTCCTCCTCCTCTTCTTAAGCTCCTTGTGGTGAGAATGGAAAGCACCTCCTAGTCGGCTCCTCGAAGTAATACAAGATCCACCCGAAAGTTCCTACTACAAGCTTACACCTCCAAGATGAGGTAACTAAGTGACTTAGAGTGCTAATCCAAGTAACCTAGATGATATAAACCCTAGGGTTCTGAACTCATGAGAGGGTTAGGGTTAGGTTGAAGAAGAGAGAGCTTGAGGAGAGAGAGGTGTTTTGTTATTATGAAATGAATTTTGACTCATTTGGATAATATGAAGCATGAAAAATATCTCATCAAATATCTAGCAACCATGCTTCATTTAATACTTGAGATGAATCATCTCATGAATCATGGTTCATTTAATGATAATTACACATCATCTCCTCCACCTCATTTAGTTTAAATTATAAAGATTAAAACAAAAATGAGTCATCTCCTTCTAGAAGCTTCCCGACAAATTACGAGAATGCCCCTCCCATCCGTATTTACGAAAAACACGGATAAACTGAGACTAAATCAAATCCAATAATCTAATACTATAATCTGGCTTAAACCAAAGCCTGCTAGTATAATCTGTCCGAATATCATACGTGCATAAATACACGTATATGTCCGAACCCTGTCGTAAAACCATACGACCTCTATATCGTTTCGCCTCAAGCAGGGAAACTCTCTGTGTGGGACTCTAAAGACTCGACACTACGCTGGCAGTGGGTTTAACCACAGGCCGCAAGCGGTACTAGCTGTACGTAACGGTCCCCAGGTAGATGTCGATAAGAAGGCCGATGAGGAAACCCATCCGAACTCCTACTGAGCCTGATGTAACAATCTCCATACAGTCCGGTCTATTCGTCTAAGACTATCGCATATCGGGCCTAGAGGGCGGCAAGCGTCAGTCCCCTATAGCGGTATAAGTCGTGTCGGAGTGAAGCCCATTACACCTTGAGAAACTACCGGAATATCTACCAGTAAATCTCGCTTGCCCTGGCCAGGGACCTTGCGTAATGGCTCTCCAAACACAGTGTGATATCAACCCCCAATACCGAGAGAGACGAATCCTATCTAACCGCCACTGCCTCCAAGTGCTTCGGGACTGCACCCAACTGCTACCTGTTTGCACGACTCAGTCGAGCCGTGGTAGGGTAGCAATCTAAGAACAGTAGGAACACACTCGAGGCAAAGCAGCAGTGTCAAGTCAACGGACTATGTTGTACTCATGTCACCTGGGAACTGTTAACTGACGACGGGTATAATACCAACCAACAGTTCCCTGCGAGTCCTGTCCGGTGTACCCGTAACCCAACGAGCACCTGCATACTATCTCCAGTACAACGTACTGATGGCTGTGGGACAGACCATCTCCCCTGCTGGGACGAGAAGCGTATACACTAGTCTACTCCGGAGTATCGATGCCCTGTCTCGATAATCTTACGACTAGGGACCTGAAAAAGGATATGCTTGTTGACTACCCAGCCCCCACTAGTGTGACTGCCATCACAACGCTGGTAGTCAAGCAAGATCCTAAGGGCTCTATCAATATGTATTCGTGATATGCTAAAAGAAAGATATACACATATTAAGATAGATATAAACCAAGTAGTATACTACTATGTTGAGCAAGACTGTTAATATAACTGTGAATATCCCAAGCTTCCATTAAGTAATATACAAGCTAGTATGATACAATAATGGCCCCTTGGGCATATACACTAACAATCTCCCACTTGCACTAAGGCCATGTACTGGCATATCGTAGACCTATCATCTCGAATAGCCTCTCGAACTGCGTCTGAGATAAGGCCTTTGTGAATGGATCTGCAGTGTTCTCCTCTGTAGCAACTCTCCGGACCTCGATCTCCCGGGGATCTATGATCTCCCTGATCAGGTGATATCGCCTCATGATGTGTCTGGACTTTTGATGGGACCTGGGTTCCTTCGCTAAAGCTATAGCGCCGTTGTTGTCGCAATACAGCGGTATTGGATCAACAATGGTAGGAACCACCTGAAGTTCTGTGAGGAACTTCTTCGTCCAGACAGCTTCTTTTGCGGCATCGCAAGAAGCGATATACTCCGCTTCCATCGTCGAGTCAGCAACGGTGTCCTTCTTGGAACTTTTCCAACACACCGTCCCTCCATTGAGGGTAAAGACATAACCTGACCTGCACTTGGAGTCATCTTTGTCACTCTGGAAGCTGGAGTCAGCAAAAACCTCGATCTGGAGGTCTTTTCCGCCGTAAACCAAGAATATATCCTTAGTCCTTCTCAGGTACTTGAGAATGTTCTTTACTACTATCCAGTGCTTCTCCCCTGGGTCTGACCGATACCGTCTTACCACGCTTAGTGCGTAAGCTACATCTGGTCTTGTACACAACATCGCATACATTATAGAGCCTACCACAGAAGTGTAGGGTATAATTGACATGCGATCCCTTTCCAAATCAGTCTTAGGAGACATCTTTTTGGAGAGAGTGATTCCGTGACAAGCCGGTAAATTACCGCGCTTAGAATCTTCCATACTGAATCTTTTCGCACATGCGGGTATGTATATACAGTAGCGGGGTTTCCTGTAATTTATTACGGGATCGTTTTTCTGAAGTTGCCAGTTTGCTTTCCGTTTCGGCCATTTTCCTTTGTTGCTTTCCTTGGCTGAAAATTGGTGGAGGAGGGCTTATTTGCAATTGTGCAAATTAGCATTGTGGAGGGTGGTTTTTGCATATTGTTGCTTCATGATGGTTGCACCATCATTTGACTTCATTTGACTTTCTTTTAGTAATCATGGCTTGACTTGTGGTGATATGATTGGTTGATGGAGTGTTGGACTTTGTTTGTGATGATTTCTTCTCATGATCACACATCATTCCTTCTTGCATTATTGTTCCGCTCTCTCTCTCTCTCTCCTCTCATTCTCTCCTTCACATTGGCCGGCCATTCCAAGGGTGGGGGGGCTGTCCAAAATTTGTAGAGAGCATTTTTTCTCTCCTTTGGCTTGAAAAATATATAGCTCCATCACAAAAGTTCACTGCATCTCAACCTCCACCAATATGGCAACTTCATACAACCCAAAGAGACAAATAGTTCTACACTATTCTACAGCACTTCTTGGGCACATCGGCTCGCCAACTTCGTGCCCGAGTTGCCTCGGTCCAGAGGTGGGAGCCCGTAAAAAAACCCGGCGATGTGGTGCCATTCCGACGAGGAGTTGAAGACCGGAGATTCTGCGGGGAGATCGGGACGACGACGAGAAGACCGAAGGACACGGATCGCTCGGTATATCTCTCTACCCCTTCTCTAGTTAGCTAGGATTAGGTTAATGGCCCGATCCGGGTTTATGGTCCGCGGTGGCTCCGGTTAAAAGTTAAGAAAATTTTGATTCCGCATTTTGGCCTCGGAAAGACGGCCGGGGCGCCGCCGTGCACCAACATGGTATCAGAGCCACGCCATTAACCTAGTCTAGCTTTGTCTAATGTGTTTACATTTCCGATCGAACAAAATTCCAAAACCGCATTTTCAAAAGTATCAGTTCTCTGTCAAAATTTTTTTTTGGCTCCAAAATTTTTTCAGGTTGTTGCAGAAGTACATGCAGGAAATTTTAAGACTTCTGTGAAAAAATGGTAGTGTGACACTGTAGCGCGACCGTGGAACCGCGGCCAAACCCCTGTTCCGGTCGCGGATCCGCCACAGCACAGTGCCTTCACTGCACCATTTTTGCACAGTGATCTTTATACAGGGAAATTGGGGTTTTGGAATATTCTTTTTGGGCCCAGAATTTCTTTAAAGTGCTACAGTAGTGCTTGGGGGCCCACTTAAGAAAATTTGATCGATCGAAAATTTTAAACACATTAGTTCACAGTATTTACATTATATCTGCGACCATGAATGTCATTTGATTGGTAAATCTTGTCTAACTGCTATAGCTCTTTTAGACGGATTTGCGAACGTGGCATTCACGTTGATGTTCTGTGTTGTGCTGTGATGTTGCGGATTGGTCGTGCGGGATAGCCTGGATGCAATGTTAGTACAGTTTTGGTATTTTTATGTACATTTGATATTGCGGGGCGAGCGTCCGACATGTGGACTGCCGTCACTGCCTGTTTGTATACTATTCTTTTGGGGCACGACCGGGCTGAGGTCGATGTACCCGTTGTATGTATATTTTACTTTCTGTACTAGGATTACCCCAAGGTGGGGTGCACGGATAGCCGGGTTCTAGAGGGCAACGGGCCCGCATCTCATGGCGTTGAGACGGAGGGGGATTCACTCTAGAATTGGCGGGCTATTCGCCGCACTCGTAGGGGGTACAGATTGACCCAGGAGGGGTGCCCAAGTTACCGGATTCCGTGAAGTGCTAGGTGGTCCATTCACGTTGCTGAAGGGGGCTGCCTCGCTTCAGGTTTTGGCGGGTAACTTGCCGCGCCCGTAGGGGTCTAGGATTTCATTGCACAGGCTATCCACACGACCAGGGGAACGTCGGGTTTCAGTAGCGGCTCTATGAAACCCGAGGATCCCAGATATCTGTATTGTTCTGTGATGCTTATTCCATTTCTGTGATGTTGAATTTTATCACGCCTTGAGCGAATATTATATATTGATATATATACTAGTAGATGTTGTATATGTTTTGCATCCGCGCTAGTCCAGTCCCCGCTTTGTCGTTAGTTAAGTAACCTAACGGGCAATGACGGGACCCGGTGGCGAATGCGGATGGCATATACGTACATCATTATTTTCATTCTTTATTGGTGTGATCAATTGATGGGACTGCATTGATTCGGATCAATGCAAGCTAAAAAAACCTATTCTAATGTTGTTGGAACAATTTTCAAAAGGCTGTTATTGCAAGGACGTTCTCTTTTGTTTTGCACAGTGGTATTCGGTTATGAATATCCAGCACCTCAGTCGACGAGGCAAGGGCCGAGATCCCTTCACCGGGAGTGACCCCTTGGACAGAAGTTTGCGTCAGGGTAATGACTTCACTATAGTCGATTACTTTTGCTTTGCATCGTAGTATTCAGCTGGAATATCCTGCACCTCATTCTACGGGGAAAGAGCCGAGATCCCTTCACCGGGAGTGACCTCTTTAGCAATGGTTTTCGCCGCTATATTTTTATAAAAGGCTATGCAGTTCCTTCAACGATATCAAGTTCATTACGTTAAAAGTTTTTCGTCAAAAACTAGACGTAGCCCTCCGTCATTTCTTACGGGTATTATTTAGTATTCGTGCTGCGTTTGTTGACTGTGTCAAGGCGTAGTGTACGGTAGCTAAGTAGTGTTCGTTTTTGGCATATTGATAGGATTGGTTAGGACAGTCGTGCGGCCTTGTTGACTGTGTCAAGGGCTCGTACGGGTGGGTTTAATGCAATCCAGGATAATGACGGGTTGAACTTGACTAGGACTCTTTGATTTGTTGACTGTGTCAAGGTCACTTGGGTCCTAGGGGTAAAAATCATATCGGGAGTTTCTAAAGAAACTGAAACTTGCCAGGCATGCGCATACCTTCTGGAGTGTGATAGCGTGAGTGGATTCCGTCACGTTATCATGCGATGATAGTTGGATCCCGATTCACACTGATGAGTTGGTTTACTCCTCGGGTGATCTCGACTAATTCTTCTTTTAGGTTTGGAGGAGAATTTGACGTTACAGTGGGAGGTTTCTTGATTAGATAAATTGGTAACCATTCTGATCTAGGTTAGAGTGCACGCTGAGTGTTTCTTTTCTCTCTCTTTGGCAGCGACCATGACCCGACCCTAGACTATGACTCAGTGACCAAGTTGACCGAACCTTCTTAAACGCTGGCTTTTGGATTGTCAGAGTTGCATACCTCATTGCCACTCCTACTTTTACCCTTTTCTCCAGGACACCCCGTATTATTACGAACGTCCACTTCCATTGGATAAAACCATCGTATGGTTATATACGAACTCGAAGGAATTTATTCGAGGATGGTTTCCGGTTCTGGAGAAAACGAATAGGACTATTCAGTTGTCTTTTCCTTTCACCTTCTCTCAGGTTGCGAGTGCCCCTTAGATTAGGGGATAGTACACCTATTACGCAAATTGGATAGTCTTCTTCCAAACCATAGGCAGGTGCCGACCGGTAGGGAATGAAGAAAACCAATTAGCCTAACGATGGTGTACAGAAGGTATTATGTAAAGACAAATAAAGGGATTAGAAGGAGGGCAAAGTAAATTGCGACTGCTATTCACGACCAAACCAAGTATTTCTTCGCCAATCCTACATCACCTTTGTATTTCTCCAGAACACTCCGTATCACTACGAAGATCCACAGTTTATTGGATATTCCATCGTATGGTTATATACGAACTCGAAAGGAACTTGTTCCAGTTCGGGGATGGATTCCGGTTCAGGAGAAATAGGAATAATGTTTATTCAGTTGTCTTTTATCTTCACCTTCTCTCGCATTGCGAGTGTTCCTAGGATTAGGACAGTACACCCATTATGCTTATTGGATAGTCTTCTTCCAAACCATGGGCGGGTGCCGAACGGTAGGGAAGGAAGAAAACCATTTAGCCTAAGAGGGTGTACAGAAGGTAACGACTAAAAACATATGAAGGGATTTGGAGATATGTCAAAGAAATATACGGTTACAGTTGTGAATCTGGATAATGGAAGAGGCATTACTAGGAATACCCGGATACCCCTACGAAACATTTCAATGTTTCAGTTTCACTGTGTACTGATTTCCCAATTAGCCCTTGCTCCAGGGTATATATTTATCAGGTATGATTCTCACATCTGTATGGTTTTATAGATGATGAGTGGGAGTAAGTTATTGGGAATTAGGTGATCATCCTCATTATATCGGAATTCGTTGTAATTGGTGATATTTGAGGAAATCACCTGGGTTGTTTGCCAGACGGCAAGTATTTGGTTTTGAATATTTGTTGTAATGCACCAATTTCAAATTGATATATCTGTACGTCTATTTTTATAGAGTGAGATGTAACTTTTTGAAATTATGTCCATGACATTTACCTATATCAGTGGTTGATTAGGTAAGGAGTATTAAACAGCGGTGTAATTCTTCTTAACCATAAGTACAGTTTTCAACCTACGACACACATAGAATGACTTATTAGACTCAAGGGACTTATACAGAGTATTGTATATTGTCCAGTGTCCATTAGGACAGAGGGGTTGGTCCTCGTACTATATTCGGTTTACTTATGACTTCTCTAGTTCTTAGACAAGTGTTTCGTAGAGACACAAGGTCTGAGTTTTGAGAAGTTATAGGTATATGAATAAAGTAGAGAGCCAGGTATTGCAAGTATCAGGATTCTTCAAGGTGATCGAAGATGTAGATACTTGTGTATGGTATTCAGTTGATAGTAATAATTAAGAGAACTTGCTTGTCTTTCAGGTTACTCATAATTGGAAGCATTCCTAAGTTGAGTAACGCTGATCGGCCTCCTTCCATTTAATTGACATGCACTAGAGAAAGCTGCATGATTTGAATCTGGTTCAATTAAATCAGTGCCTCTGTTTCTATATTGGATATAGAACAGTTCATATCTTGACATTGTTAAGGTACGGGGGAGTTGTCCAGCTTATGCTTAAAACCAGACTCTGGACAACTCAAGGCACGTTTCTGTAATAGCTGTTTGTGGGTTGACCCGGGCTATGACGAGGGTTGACTTTCTACCATCTGGAAGATCAATAGTGATATTGTTCTTGACTCGCCATAATTTTAATAAAAATGGATTTTTTTCGGAAACCAGTAGTGGGAGTATGGTAGAACTGGAAGTGATTCCAGAACCGCAAACGATTACTGAAAATTTGATAAGAACCTAAAGATTCGATCTGGTTTGACATTCTATTGGCCACTCCGCAGATAAGGTGGGTAACCTCAGGCACTCGAGAGGTACTTCGGTATGCTCAAGGAAGGTGACAGGGAGGTTCTTGTTTACCCAGGCTTGCCATTGTTGTTGTTCCAGGCTGCAAGACCCGGCAAGGGGATGAGTATAGCGTCGTTCTAAACTAGCTTTAGAAGTGTACGTGTATATGACTCTGCCAGAGGGTTGTCGTAGTCAGTGGGAGCAGCGGAAGCAATGGTGGACAAGTGGCTTATGTCTATCTATAGACTAAAGCAGATATAGCGGAGATAGATCATCTGTTTCTGATATGACAGACATAGGTTTGACTTCATCAGAATAGGGGATGGATCTGTTAAGAAGGTAGTAGAGTGTTATGTCCTGGTATTTGGATGACATACACAGAGTAGGAAGTGATATTCCCATACTACGATCGGTTATACTTTGGTTGTCACACAATGGTTTCTCCACATGGGACTTGAATATAATATCAAGACATTCTGGTTACTAGATCTATAGATCTAGATTTGGGTGGTTTCCTAATCAGGGTACTTAGACAGCATTCTAATAATTTTTAGAATGGACGACTCCTGGCACGGTAGTATACCTGTAGGTGATGGAGTCGCCCTCTCTAAAGGTGTCTTACAGACTAAAGGGGAGAGGGATGTGCATGATCGGCAGATCACTTGCTTAGGCAATTGAGTCAATCATGAGATGTCAAGTACCACACCAGATGTTGTTTTTACAGTGGATGCAATAAATTGATATTGATCCAATCCTGGAGAAACGAACGGAAGCAGTTTTAGAACATAAGTGGATGTTCTAGGGATATGATAACAACAGCCTCTTTTAGGAGACGGTTATCATTCCAGGCTTCCAAGGTGACATGGATGACAGAGAGGTTGTCAGAGCTATAGTTTTCCTTCTGACGAGGGGCGGTATTTTAGACAGGTGGTCCAAGGGGATACTGAGAGAGGCATGACGCAGGATACTGATTAAGTTCAGTTGACGATACAGTCTGAGAAGTTTGGATTTGGAGTTCATTTATGAACTAGGTCCCATCAGATATCCAGACATATTCTAAGACAGGTATTGCTCATTTCGGGAGATGGGTTTCTCCGCGAACTTGAGATAAAGAGAGACATAGAAAGAAACATCACAGCGGATCCACTCACTGAGGCTATTCCTCGAATGCAATAGTTTCGCAAACGAGCTTTGTGAAACCGACTAGTAGAGGAGTTGGGTGTTCGGTATCACACGGGCTGTGAGTATGCGACATCGCAATAATTAGCCTTGAGTGCAAGTGAGAGATTGTTGGAGATAGTGCCCTCAGAGTCAATTATTGGATCACAGGCACGTGATTGCAATGATTGAGGAAGGACCTATACCGGTAGGACAGTCTTACTCAAGATGATAGTATACTATCTGGTTTATCTTTATCATCGTGTACTGCTTTAGGTGACCTTACGAGTCACTATTGCACGTTGATAGAGCCCCTAGGATTCTTGCTTGACTACCAGCAGTATGAGGGCGATCATATACGTGGGAGCTGGGGTCTATAAGCACATCCTTAAAAGGTCCCTAGTCGTGGGAGTTTCGAGACAGGGCATCGATACTCCAGAGTAGACTAGTGTATACAGTCGAGACCCCGATGAGGGGCGGTGGCTGGTCTCACAAGCCACTGGTGTCAGTTGGTTCACCTAAGATGTATACAGGTGCTCATTGGGTTATGAGTACACCGGACAGGACTCGTCGGGAACATGCTAGTTGGTCTTATACCTGACGTCAGATAGCAGTTCCCTGGTGACATGTGTACAAGTTAGTTCATAGACCTGAGATCGTCATTTGTCTCGTATGAGTTCCCACTGTACTTTGATTACTACCCTACCACGGCTCAAAGGAGTCATGCAAACAGGTTTTAGTTGGGTACAGTCCCGAGCCACATGGAGGCAGTGAGCGGATCTGCAGGGGTTCGTCTCTCCCGGTATTGGGGGTGAGGTCACGCTATGTCTAAGAGAGCCATTACACAAAGCCCTCGGCCGAGGCAGGAGATTAACTGGTAGGTATTCCAGTAGTATCTCAGGGTGTTCTGGGCTGCACTCCGACACGACTTGTACCGCTTTTGGGGGTCTGACTTTTACCAAGCCCCTAGGCCCGCCATGCGATGCTCATAGACGAACGGACCGGACTGTACGGATATTGTCACTGACAGGCTCAGTAGGGTGTCAGGATGATTTCGCTCATCGACGTCCCTTTTAGTCAATACCTAGTAGCCCGTTACGTATAGGCTAATACCTCTGACGTGCTAGTGGTTAAATCCACAACCAATGTATTGACGAGTCTTTAGAGTCCCCCACAGACCAGTTTCTCAAGTTTCGGGCGAAACGCTGTAGAGGCCGTATGGAGATATGGTAGGGTTCAATCATGTACGTGCAGTATTGCACGGATCATGATCGGACGGATAATACTAGCGGGCTTTGGTTTAAGCTGGATCCTAGTATTATACAGTGTAGACTTTTGTCTCATTACATTTGTATTCGGTCGGAATACAAATGCGGGTATGTATATATAGTAGCGGGGTTTCCTGTAATTTATTACGTGATCGTTTTTCTGAAGTTGCCAGTTTGCTTTCCGTTTCGGCCATTTTCCTTTGTTTCTTTCCTTGGCTGAAAATTGGTGGAGGAGGGCTTATTTGCAATTGTGCAAATTAGCATTGTGGAGGGTGGTCTTTGCATATTGTTGCTTCATGATGGTTGCACCATCATTTGACTTCATTTGACTTTCTTTTAGTAATCATGGCTTGACTTGTGGTGATATGATTGGTTGATGGAGTGTTGGACTTTGTTTGTGATGATTTCTTCTCATGATCACACATCATTCCTTCTTGCATTATTGTTCCGCTCTCTCTCTCTCTCCTCTCATTCTCTCCTTGACATTGGCCGGCCATTCCAAGGGTGGGGGGCTGTCCAAAATTTGTAGAGAGCATTTTTTCTCTCCTTTGGCTTGAAAAATATATAGCTCCATCACAAAAGTTCACTGCATCTCAACCTCCACCAATATGGCAACTTCATACAACCCAAAGAGACAAATAGTTTTACACTATTCTACAGCACTTCTTGGGCACGTCGGCTCGCCAACTTCGTGCCCGAGTTGCCTCGGTCCAGAGGTGGGAGCCCGTAAAAGAACCCGGCGATTTGGTGCCCTTCCGACGAGGAGTTGAAGACCGGAGATTCCGCGGGAAGATCGAGACGACGACGAGAAGACCGAAGGACACAGATCGCTCGGTATATCTCTCTACCCCTTCTCTAGTTAGCTAGGATTAGGTTAATGGCCCGATTCGGGTTTATGGTCGTGGTGACGCCGGTTAAAAGTTAAGAAAATTTTAATTCCGCATTTTGGCCTTGGAAAGACGGCCAGGGCGCCGCCGTGCACCAACACCAACATCCTCTTAGATCTATCACGATAGATCTGGATCCTAAGAATGTAAGAGGCATCACCCAGGTCTTTCATGGAGAACCTGTGTGACAAGAATCCTTTAACAGATTGCAGTATAGGAATGTCATTTCTTATCAAGAGAATGTCATCCACGTACAAGACGAGAAATACGACAGTTCGTACTACAATCTTACTATAAATACATGGCTCATCTAGATTTTTTATAAAGTCATATTCTTTGACCGTTTCATCAAAACAGATGTTCCAACTCCACGATGCCTGCTTTAGTCCATAAATGGACTTAAGCAACTTGCATACTTTCCCACTGCTCCCACTCTGATTGAAACCTTTTGGCTGATCCATATAGACGCACTCATCCAAATTTCCATTTAGAAAAGCCGTATTTACGTCCATCTGCCAGATCTCATAATCATGGAAGGCGGCAATAGCAAGAAGGATCCGAATGGATTTGAGCATAGCCACTGGAGAAAAAGTTGCGTCATAGTCCAAACCAGGCCTTTGACGAAAGCCCTTTGCAACAAGTCTAGCCTTATAGGTTTCCACCTGTCCATCTACACCAATCTTCTTTCTGAAGATCCACTTGCATCCTATGGGTTTTACCCCATCTGGAGCAATGTCCAAAATCCATACTTTGTTAGTGTACATGGACTCCATCTCGGTCTGCATTGCATCTAGCCATCTTATTGAGTCGTCGCTCTGAATGGCTTGCTGGAAGCTAGTAGGTTCATTATTATCAATGATACAATCCTCTCTATCCCCGTCTATGAGAAAACCGTAGTACCTCTCAGGCGGATGAGACGGCCTACTACTCCTGCGGAGGGGTGCGGGAATGTTCTGTTCTTCTGGAACTTCTGGTTCTACCAAGCTTTCAGTAGTAGCTTGTGGTTATGGAATTTCTTCCAGTTCTATTGCGCTCCCACTTGTTTCCTTTTCTAAAAACTGTTGTTCTAGAAAATGGGCATTACGAGAAACAAAAACCTTTTGTTCCTCTGCGTAATAGAAAAAATACCCCTTGGAGTTCTTTGGATATCCCACAAACTTACACTGTACTGAGCGTGCCTCGAGTTTGTCCGCATGCTGCTTTTTAACAAAAGCTGGACATCCCCATATCTTCAGATAATGAAGATAGGGTTTCTTCCCACTCCACATCTGATATGGTGTGGTAGGCACAATCTTGGTAGGAATTCTGTTCAAAAGATATGCAGCTGATTCTAGTGCATAACCCCAGAATGATCGCGGTAACTCAGCAGTACTCATCATGGAACGTACCATATCCAATAGGGTTCGGTTCTGTCTCTCCAATACACCGTTGTGTTGTGGAGTGTATGGAGGAGTAAGCTGAGAGAGAATTCCATTCTCTTTTAGGTAACCCAGGAACTCGGCACTTAAGTATTCACCACCTCGATCAGATCTCAGTGTCTTGATACTTTTGCCGGTTTGGTTTTCTACTTCATTCTTATATTCACGGAATTTCTCAAAGGCCTCGGATTTATGTTTCATCAAGAAAATGAATCCATACCTAGAGAAATCATCCGTAAAAGTAATGAAATAAGAAAAACCGCTTCTTGCATGTGTAGACATTGGACCACATACATCGCTGTGTATGAGTCCTAAGAGCTCGCTCGCTCTTACTCCATGTCCTGTGAATGGAGTCTTTGTCATCTTTCCTTTGAGACATGATTGACAAGTGGCATAAGATTGATATTCGAACGGATCCAAGTATCCTTCTTTATATAACTTAGTTAACCTTGTCTCATTGATGTGACCTAGTCTACAATGCCATAAGAAAGCCTGATTTATATCTGGAGACTTTCTTTTTAGTGTGTTCTGGACATTGAAAATCTGCAATTGGTTTAAAACGTATATATCGTTATCTAGTGTACTGGACCCAATCAAACCATGATTAAGGTGGATGTTAACAACATCGCTTACAAACGTGAAATCATAACCTTCTTTTGATAACAACAATACTGATATGATATTACACGTTAAATTAGATACACAAAAACAGTTGCGCAAAACCAAAATATGTCCACTCGTCAATCCAAGGTGATAATCCCCTACGGACACAGCATCCACGCTCGTTCCGTTAGCAACCTGGAGGGTCATATCACCAACCTTCAATACTCTACGGCTTCTCAGTGCCTGCAATGAAATGCATATATGAGATCTGGATCCGGTATCCAATACTCAGGAAGTAGAGTTGATTGACAGACAAGTTTCAATTACAAACACACCTGAAGCCGAAGCCACAACTTTCCTCGGGTCCTGGTTCTTGGCATTCCAAGCTTTGCAATCCTTCTTCCAATGGCCTTTCCTACGATAGTGGAAGCACTCGTCCTTTTCTACTACCAGCACTGCGACCATTGCCTTTCCCCTGGCTTCCACCTTACCAACACCTCCTCTCGGTTTGGTAGGGGCCTTCTTCTTCCTACCTTTGGCTTTTGCCTTGGACCTGGAAGAGGAAGCACCACGAACAAACAGAGCGGGTGTTTCCCTTGCTTTCTGCAAGGTTCCCTTTGCACTCCTTAACATGTTGAAGAGTTCTGAAAGTTCAACTTCTTTACCTTGAATGTTGAAATTCAAGATAAACCGGGCGTAGGTGGAAGGAAGGAACTGGAGAATCAAGTCTGTATACAGCTCGTTCTCTAATGTTGTCCCGAGGTCCACGAGCTCCTCTATGTAGCCAATCATCTTGAGGACATGTTCCCCAACAGATGATTCGACGTCCAGCCTCGACTGAAACAAGTTCTTCGAGGTCTCGTATCTAGCTATACGAGATTGCTCTCCATACAGTTCATTGGTGTGGAGAAATATGGATTCAAGATCCATATTCTCGTACC
Organism: Agapanthus africanus; assembly: GCA_030015575.1. Lineage (NCBI taxonomy): Eukaryota > Viridiplantae > Streptophyta > Magnoliopsida > Asparagales > Amaryllidaceae > Agapanthus > Agapanthus africanus. The sequence goes on from JASDDO010000028.1 coordinate 115,059,232, forward strand.
TCCTCTGATGTTCATTATTCATAGAGGCAAGCACGATGCATTTGGCCTTCGCGCAGTCAATCTCCCAGGTCTTGTGGATTTCCTTATCCACGACACTGGATTCTGGACCTGGGACGGCAGGGGCCTTAGTAGTAAGGACATACCCTAATTTGTCATAAGTAATTGCCATCTTGACATTCCGGAACCAATCTTTATAGTTTGGCCCTGTCAAAATATTTTTATCTAATAATAACTTAAGGCCCGTCATGTTCTTGGTCGCTGCAATTAGGAGAGAAAGAAGAAAACACTTTAGCATGATACTCTTGCAAGTTTAGAATGGTTCTTAGTTTATCTAAACAGGATGGCTCTCACTATTTCTCGAATCCTTCCTCAAACCATAAAAGAAGAACTAGTCAGGACTATTCTCATCGTACAATACTTGCTTAACCGTTCAGCCAGGCATGTGTCGGTACTTCGAGGGAGGTTTTACGATGCTTTCGCGAGGTTCCTTAATTAAATAACCTCTTTTCCCTGGGGGCGTAGCCCCGCTAACACTTTTCTCGACACCTACTTGGTTTATAGCATTGATCGTTGAGTGAAAGAATCTCCCGATGAGTAGCATATACTCACAGTAGGATTGGGATCCAAATATCATCGTGTGATAAAGCTGAAGGAATCCTACCAAAATTATCACACTCCAAATGGTATGCAACTCTAGCAAGTTTCAGTTTCTTTAGAAACTCCCGATATAGATTTTTGCCCCATGCTCTTATGACCTTGACGTTAGCCAAAATATCATAAGTCACATGTCAAGTTCTACCCATCATTATCTTGTTAATTTGAACCCACCCGTACATACCCCTGACGTTGACCAAATGGCAGTACGACTGTCCAAAACCAACTCATCTATCTATGCAATAGATGAATACTCAGCAGCTACCAAACACTATGCCTTGGCGTTGGTCAAAATACATAGCTTGAATACTACTGAATACCCAAGTGAAATGACGGAGGGCTACGAATGGTTTTGGCAAAACCGTGAACGTAGTGAACTTGATATAATCGAAGGAACCTGATAGCTTTTAAAGGAGTGGTTTAAGCTCCGCAAATAAAAATCTGCTGTTTTAAAATAACCGAGTGGTTTCTTTTAAATTGTTCCAACGATTCAACTTTGGTTTATTTTCTTTGCATTAATATAATGTGTCACATCAATTAACCTATCATTGCAGAAAACAACGAAAATACAACGTCCGCTTATGCCATCCGCATTCGCCACTGGGCCCCGTCATTCACCCGTTAAGTTACTTAACTAACGACAGAGCGGGGGCTGGGCTAGCGCGGATACAAAACATAAGCAACACCTACTAGATATCATATATAGATATTGTACATTCGTCAGACACAATAATAGGCATTCCAGATCACAGATGAACATATTAAATATTCTAGGAATCCGTATTTCTTTTGAGCCTGCAATGAAAAACGGATTACATAGTCGTGATGAATAGCCAACCCCACCCTAGACCCCTACGGGTACAGCAAACTACCTGCCAAATACCCGAAGTGAAGCGGTCTCCCTCAACAACGTGAGTAGGCCACTAAATACTTCAAGTACCCGGTAGTTTGTGCACCCCACCTTGGGTCTATCCTAGGAGCAGAAAACAGTAAATGAAATAATACAATGGTGGCTACAACCTCAATCCGGATGTGCCCTGTAAAAGAATATTACAACAATTTACAATTTATAAATGAATGAAAGAAACACTCGTCTCACATCCCCGGCTATCCAATCACGACAATCCAACAAGTTCATATACACAAACCGATATATCCCAACATCACAGATATGTGCAACCCCTGCTAACCGACATATAGAAATTAGGGGAGGTTTACGAATACATAAAACAATCACAAAGCTTGTAAAGTAAATACGATATTAGAATTGCGCACGCAATTAGCAAACACATCCAATTTTCCAAAACCCGAAAATCCAGTGAGCTAAATTTTAAAAACTGAAAGTTTTGAGCCAATCCGGGAGTCGAAACGAACTCGAAACCCGCCCGAATCTTCACGGAGGTGAAGATACATGATAATACGTCGAGTGGGGGGCTTCGAGGGGGTGCCCACCCCTGGGGGCCGCCATGAGGTGGCCCCCAAAAGAGGACAGACCAGAGAGACCAGTTTCTGGTCTCTCGGGTCAGCAGCCCCCAAGGCCACCAATTGGTGGTCTTGGGGGGTGTTCCCGGCCGTTGGTCCCCCCCAAGGTGTCCCCGGGGTACGCACTCTTCACCCCGCGGCTTCTCGGTTCAAACCGTGAGCCCACGGGGTGTGCAAACAACTCAAAAGCTCACTTTTCAAAACTGTTTTTGTCGACGGTTTTTGTCCGACAAAAACGACGTAATTCTAATATCGCTACAAGCTTTCTATGGTTTATGAGAGGCTCCGATACCACTGTAAGTCTATGTTGCGCACCCCACTTGTTCGCGGGGAGGAGGAATGAGCAAAAAATGATTTATACGGGCTTCGCAACATCGACTACAACCACGGATCATTCATAAACCTTAGCAAGCACTAAACTTTGAGGTTTAACTACTAAGCAAGAATTGTTATACCTCGAGATACTAGTCCTTCTTGTTCTTGTTGTCCTCCTCCTCTTCTTAAGCTCATTGTGGTGAGAATGGAAAGCACCTCGTCGTCGGCTCCTCGAAGTAATAGAAGATCCACCCGAAAGTTCCTACTACAAGGTTACACCTCCAAGATGAGGTAACTAAGTGACTTAGAGTGCTAATCCAAGTAAGCTATATGATATAGAGATGGATTAAGGATTGATTAGTCTTGCTAACCCTAGGGTTCTCAACTCATAAAAGGATTAGGGTTAGGTTGAAGAAGAGAGAGCTTGAGGAGAGAGAAGTGTTTTGTTATTATGAAATGAATCTTGACTCATTTGGATAATATGAAGCATGAAAAATATCTCATCAAATATCTAGCAACCATGCTTCATTTAATACTTGAGATGAATCATTTCATGAGTCATGGTTCATTTAATGATAATTACACCTCATCTCCTCCACCTCATTTAGTTTAAATCATAAAGATTAAAACACAAATGAGTCATCTCCTTCTAGAAGCTTCCCGACAAAATTACGAGAATGCCCCTCCCATCCGTATTTACGAAAAACACGGATATACTGAGACTAAATCAAATTCAATAATCTAATACTATAATCTGGCTTAAACCAAAGCCCGCTAGTATAATCTGTCCGAATATCATACGTGCATAAATACATGTATATGTCTGAACCCTGTCGTAAAACCATATGACCTCTATATCGTTTCGCCTGAAGCAGGGAAACCCTCTGTGTGGGACTCTAAAGACTCGACATTACGCTGGCAGTGGGTTTAACCACAGGTCACAAGCGGTACTAGCTGTACGTAACGGTCCCCAGGTAGATGTCGATAAGAAGGCCGATGAGGAAACCCATCTGAACTTCTACTGAGCCTGATATGACAATCTCCGTACAGTCCGGTCTGTTCGTCTAAGACTATCGCATATCGGGCCTAGGAGGCGGCAAGCGTCAGTCCTCTAATAGTTGTATAAGTCATGTCAGAGTGAAGCCCATTACATCTTGAGAAACTACCGGAATATCTACCAGTAAATCTCGCTTGCCCTGGCCAGGGACCTTGTGTAATGGCTCTCCAAACACAGTGCGATATCAACCCCCAATACCGGGAGAGACGAATCCTATCTAACCGCCACTGCCTCTAAGTGCTTCGGGACTACACCCAACTGCTACCTGTTTGCACGACTCAGTCGAGCCGTGGTAGGGTAGCAATCTAAGAACAGTGGGAACACACTCGAGGCAAAGCAGCAGTGTCAAGTCAACGGGCTATGCTGTACTTATGTCACCTGGGAACTGTTAACTGACGATGGGTATAATACCAACCAACAGTTCCCTGCGAGTCCTGTCTGGTGTACCCGTAACCCAACGAGCACCTGCATACTATCTCCAGTACAACGTACTGATGTCTGTGGGACAGACCATCTCCCCTGCTGGGACGAGAAGCGTATACACTAGTCTACTCTGGAGTATCGATGCCCTGTTTCGATAATCCTATGACTAGGGACCTGAAAAAGGATGTGCTTGTTGACTACCCAGTCCCCACTAGTGTGACTGCCATCACAACGCTGGTAGTCAAGCAAGATCCTAAGGGCTCTATCAATATGTATTCGTGATATACTAAAAGAAACATATACACATATTAAGATAGATATAAATCAAGTAACATACTACTATGTTGAGCAAGACTGTTAATATAACTGTGAATATCCCAAGCTTCCATTAAATAATATATAATCTAGTATGATACAATAATTGCCCCTAAGGCATATACACTAACACATGCCTCAGCATGGATGACGCACCAAGAGCATCCATGACATGCGCTCTGGGGACCGCCCCCGTCGTACGACCCCGGGAAGCATGACTAACCCTAACTTCCCGGGGGGACTCCAACTCAGACGAGGAAGAGGAAGAAGCAGAATAGGAAGAAGAAGAAGAGGAAGCTACAGAAGACTCCCTAGATACTTCCCGGACTATTTCTACAGACTCCTCGATAGAAGACATCTAACCTGATCAAAGGGATGGGTCCTCGGAAGAGAGAACACAAGGAATCCGACCTGAGGAGAAGAGCGCCGAGCTAACACGACTAGTGACAAGGAAATTATGGTGAGGTATGGGCCCTGATGGGGGATCCAACCTCTATTTATAGCTGTCGGCGTACACATCCTATAGCTCCGATCGCCTCCCGCCAAGACATCGCTTTGCAACCAACGGCCGACAACATTCCACCTGTCGTACTCACATTGGGTGCATCCCATCGGGCGCGGGAACACCTGCGGCCCGTCTCTTCGGCCAACCAGCGCCAGACACGTAGGCTGGCGCTTCGATGAACATACGCACAAACCGGCGCTTCCTCTTTAATGCGAGATCTCTCCCCTGATCCGCTGACGTCATCAAGAAAATACAACTAGTTGCTCAGGAATACGTACCGACAATATCTTCAAATAAGAGCTTACCCAAGATGACCGGTCAGACCACGCTCGACCCGACCCATGAATGGGTCGGGATGAGAGTGGGGGGCTAATAATGAGGCTAGATACCGGTATTTCCCCAGATCATGACACGTGGTAGATGACGTGTCTCAAGGCTTACGAGAAAGGATCAAGATCGGTACGTTGGAAGCACCCCAAGCTTTCAGCCCGAGGATGTTCCCGACCTTTGGTGGCCTTCCAGACCACCCCTACGATCACCTTACAAACGATCGTCGGCTCGCCTCGGAGCCCTCCCGCACGCTGGGTTCCCTCGGCCCTCCAGCTCGCCTCCGAGCTATCGCATATCCAAGATGCCTCGGCCTCCCGCTCATTCCCGAAACTCCCGCCGAGCTTAGCTTCCTCGGTCTCACCGACCGACCCACAACACCGATCACAGGCGCCTCCGCCACGGCTCCGTGAATCTCGCCAGACGCGAGATATCCACCGCCCATGATCCCGCATTCCACGCTATCATGATCCTCCATTAACGAACATATCTCGTCATTAATAGGGAATCCCGCCTATCACGCGGGCATAACGCCAGGGACGTAACGGCCGGCGTGAATTTCGCGCCCGCCTGCCCACAGCTGCCACTATATAAACCCCTCTCTCAGACGACTCAGGTAAGCCAATTTTACCCCAATAGGTCGTTACTCTACCAAAATACCCCGTCTAACTTGATTGTCGGAGGGTCCTCGGTGGCACAACTACCCCGGGACTTCCTTGCAGGTAGCTCGGCCTCAACCACATAAAACCCATTGAGATCCACACGCTTCAGGAGGCAACCCTCCAACTCAATCTCAGCCATCCATCAGCACTCGCTGCAGATCAACGGAAAGTAACATCTGAAGGAGATCCAAAGATCCATCAGGTAGGGAGGAAGATTAAAGACGATGTTTTATTGAGAGATGATGTGATTTCTAACATCTTTTCATGACTATTAAGATAGGGCTTATGGCAACTGAAAAGTTAGTGTAGTTTGAAACTTTTATTTTTAAGTTCTTTCTTTTTATGTTCTTTATCTTTGTATGTAACTTTCATCGTCTTTCTTTTATTATGGGATTTTATGGGTATAGTCCGCTGAAAACTCTCAGGAGACAACACTCCTCCTACTAGGGACACCTAGAGGTTTAAAGGTTTGTTGCACGTGCTCAGTGCAATCGTGTTGCCTACGAAAGTGTGCGAGGTTTTTCTTCTTCTTCTTCTTCTCTTTAATAACTAGTTTGCTCGGGACGATCAAAATTAAGTTTGGGGATATTTGATTAGTCTGAAATATTGCATATTTGAATGATTATTTTCCCCACTATTATTAAGTTCTAAAAGGTGTTTATTGTAATTATAGAACATATGAGGGTTTATGTGTAAAGAGTTCATTATCATATGTTTCTACATTATAATTAACATAATGTGGGAAAATACATGCATATTATATTTGTATGAAATTTTAGTAATTAAAATATGCACATCATATCAAATAATTCTAATCAATATTCTCAAAATATTGTATCACACAAATGGTTAGGATAATATCTCAAAATAATAACAAATGCTATTAACACTATAACTTGAGATGTTGTGCAGATATTAGCGCGGATCTGGAGATCAGGAGATCCGAGATGTTAGAATAAAATCTGCCGATAAATTGAAGCAAATCATAAACGGCATAGACTCAGAGTAAGATTTCCAAAATCCAAACATCGAAAGGATCTCCACATGTCAACACCAGAGAGCACAAAAATTTCCAGAATCCGATCTCTCCACCGTGGTTGGGCAGCCAAATGCACGATTTGCGGCGGATCCAGAGCCGTTGGATGAGAAATTTTAGGGATTGGATCATATCAGTGTATATTCACTTAGGGCACCTAGGGTTTCTGGGTAGTGACTATAAATAGGACCGAGAGCTTCACATTCAAGATCATCAACTGAAGAGATCAAGAGGTCCAAGACGATCTATGCATCCGAGTTGATCATCAGCTGTTCATCTACTTCCAACAAGATAAAGATCGAGAGCAAAAACTAGGGTTCTTGTACTCTACTTTAAAAGAATTTGTACATGATATAGTTGATTAATAAAGATAGCGTTTTTATTAGTCTTTTCGCAATTAATTTCTACACTTAATTTCTGCATCTTACATTATGATCTCATTCTTCATCCTTTCTTCTTTAATCATGCGTAAGTAATTCCTAGCTTGTTAGGGTTCGTAGGCTAGGGTAGATCAATGGATGATAAAATCATTTAACTCCTTTTATACATTTTAAAGTTTATAAATTTTAGCAAAATAAATGTTAACATCCTTATCGGGTGTGCTACCAATTTATTGATAGTCTCGACCACGATTTGAGATTAGATTAACACTTATTTTGTTAGGGGCTAGACATGAATAGAGATCAATGCAAGGACAAGGGTTATCAGTGGGGAAACCCTAGTTTTTCCAAAAGAACCCTAATCTACATTCATCACTATCGATTTAGTTTTAAACTATAAAAGATAAGAGGAGCCATTTTTAATTAGTCATCCATTACTACTAACTCATAGGAACCCTACAAGCCTCTTCTTTATAAAATCTACATCCGTATCAAATTAGATCTACAACCAATCAACACATCTTTCAATTGACTCATCTAAAGCAAGAAAAAGATTCACGCTTCCCTGCGGACGACCCGTACTCATCGCGGCTAGCTACTAGCTACACCAACCTGATTGCGGTTACTTTATCTACACGAAAACACTCTATTAAAGCAGATCAATCATACCTCCTCGGCCAGGGGGTATTTAGCGCAGAGCTTGCTGATATCGTACTCCGGCACAGACTCCTTGACGGCGTCGAGGGTGCTGTGCCATACAACGGCCGCGGATTCGGCGTAGAACTGGTCTGACGCCTTGTATTCTTCCACGGCCTTCGCCGCTCGGCACTCGGCGAGCTTCACTGCGTCCAAAGCCACCCGGACATCCCTCTTGAGGGCGTCCCTCGACTTCTTCATCGAGTGATAGAAGCCATTCACCTCTTCCAACTTGGCTTGAGTAGCCTGGTTGGACTCGTCTAGAAGCCGATAAGTCTCCTTCAGCTTGGAGTTCATCAGCTCCTCGGCGACCAGACGAGTGTCGAGGAAAGCGGCCTTCTCCTCCGCTTGCCGCAGTTGGAGGCGGAGTTCCTCCTCCAGCTTGGGGGAATCGCCCACCTTTTTCAGGGCCTGGGCTACCTCCTCGGACTCCATGGCGACGAGGAGTGCACAGTGGTGGAGGACCTGAGGAAAGAAGCAAACGGGTTAGAAAGCTCAAACCGAGGAAATAAGACTTAAAATAATTTTTGAGAAAAGTCAAGAACCCACCTGAACCGCATCCTAGGCTATGGCGGCCACCTGGGCCTTCATGGTCCCTCCGGGTATTTAAACCCTGGCCGCCTGCTCCATGTCAAAAAGCTGGCTGTCGATGACTGAGAGCCCCAAGGGCACCTCAATGCAGAAGTCACCCTCCTGCACTGTGGTCCCAGAAGAACGTGGCCGGGAGACCGTCCGCTTCTGCCTTTTGAGGGGGACCTCAGTGGGCTCAGCCTCTCCCTCCTCTTCCTCTCATGCCCGGGGCGTCGGGTCCCGCGAGTGCTTATGGCTCCCCTCGAGGCGTTCTTCTGGAGCTCGGGGAGCAGTGGAGGGCATAGATGGTGGAGTTGGACTCGGGGCCGAACCCGGACCAGGTCGAGACGAGCTTGCGCCCTCGGCCTTCTTTCTCTGGGTCTTGGCGGCCAAGGCGGCTATGATTTTCGCTCGGTCCATGGGCTCTGCAAAAAGGGAACAAACAAACAAAAGGGGTTAGCAACACAAAAACAATAAAGGAAATTTGACAAAGTCTAAACAGATCGTCGAATGCCCTAACTTACCTAAGAAACACGCGGGTCTAAACCCATCCTAGCTCAGTGCCTGCTCGGATAGCAGAACATCCACCCGTTGGATCAGCTCCCACTGGGACACCACCCTTGCTTCAGAGGAAGTCAACTGCTTTGCCCTCGGGCTGTCGGCCCTGTGCCACTGTGTAGGCACATTCCAATTCTCGCCCTCAGGCGGCCCGACGAATATAAACTTATCCTTCCATTCATGGATGGAAGAAGGGACGGCTACTACCCCCGACCCAGCCACTTCGCCCTTACGTTTTTTGAACGAGAAATACACCAAACTTGGCTCATCCTTACTTGTGCTGGGGAGATTCTTATAACAAAGGAAAAATACAAGGAGAGTCAAGCTGAAGGGGATATTTTCAAGTTTTAACCGGACCAGAAACCTGAGGAGAATTCTCCACAAGTTCAGAGCTAGCTGGCCCGGGGCGAGATGAAAGCAACGAAGCACCCCGCAGACCCCAATTGGGAAGGACGGACGCATTCCTGCTCGGAATGCTTCCAAATACAGGGCAATCTCCTTGCCCAGCACCTGGTTTGCCCGCTCGTCCTCTCTAGCTAAACGGAGGGAATAGTTAGAGGGGATGTGGAATCGAGCCCGAATTTCAGAAAGCTCATCGAGACTCTTCAAAATAGAGGGCGCATCGCGGGTGTTCCCGACGCGCACCTTGGGGGCCCTTATCGCCGCCCGACGGCGAATGACATGGGCAGCCCTGACTCCAGGGGCGAACCTGACACAGAGGACAAAGAAGAAGAAGAAGAACCTTCTTGACTATTTGAAGCCGAAGAGAAGGAAGACCCGCTGGACTCGGCCACAACAACGGGTGCTTAATCGTCCGACTCTACTCTTAATACCTCTACGAACTCCTCAGATGAAGACATTGAACCTGATTCAAAGGAAGGGACTCACCGAGGAGAAATCAACAGAAGATCCGATCTAATGGAAGGAGCGCCGAGCAATCTTCAACAATGAAAGAGAATTTGAATAAAATGTCAACCCTAGGATGGTCCCCTCATATTTTTACACCCCGAAAGAGAACATCCTACGGCCCCAATTGATTCTCGCCAAAACAAAACGTCACGCCTGGCGATCGGCGGGGTTCCACATGGCAATCGGCTATTGGGGACGTCTTTTCGACTGCAGGAGTCAGAAACAGCCTGTCACTTCCACCAACCGACGACCGACACGTGTCCTGTATCCCAACTAGCAATCGGCTGAAACTGCGCCCCCTCTTTAAAGCACGATCATTTCATTGATCCGCTGACACCATCAGGGATACGCGTGAAGATTCACGTGCACGACGAGGCGACACGTGGGCCTAAAGATCGAAACATCGCAACCCTCAAATGCATTGACATTTCTGGGTGATCCACATTATGAGTTTTGGTGCCAAAATGAGAAAAAGAAAAACCGAGCAGGCCACTCTCGACCCGACCCATGAATAGGTCGGAACGAGAGTGGAGGGCTAATGATGATGCTCACAAGTGGTATCTCCTCAGATTATGACACATGGAGGATGACGTGTCTCAAAGGCTATGGAGGGGGAATAAATGAGTTGCATTAGGAGGATTCCTCGGGACTTTGTCCTGAGGAACGTATCCGACCTTTCAGGAGACCTCCCTGAATACATTCCACTTTCACCTAAGAAACTCCCAACAGCTCGTCTCCGAGCTTTCTCAGTCTCCTTGCTCGTCTCCTAGCCGTTTGATGTGCCGAGCTTCCTCGGCCTCCCGGCTCTTCTCCGAGCCCCTAACATGCCGAGCCTCCTCGGCCTCCTGGCTCGTCTCCGAGTCCCTGACATGCCGAGCTTCATCGGCCTCCCCCGATCAACCAAGAGCTCGGATCCTATGTGCCCCATAACGGCTCCGTGTATATCGCCAGGGCGAGATATTCGCATCCCCATGATCCGCGTCCCACGCTAGCACATCCCCCCATTAATGGGCGCATCACGCCATTCAAGACGGGGATAACGCTGGGGCATAACTGACGGCGATGAGCTCGCGCCCGCTCACTCCACGCGACCTCTATATAAACCCCTTTCTCATACGACTCAGATAACTGGAATTTATTTCAATACGTCGCTACTCTGCACCTATACCTCGGCTCTAACTTGATCGTCGGACGGTCCTAAGGTGGTCACTCATCTCGGGACTTCTTTGCAGGTAGCTCGCTTTCAACACCAACCCATTGAGATCCAAACTCAACAACTCTCAAAAACAAATCTCAGCCGTCAAAGACTGCTATCACAGGATCGATGGAGGACAACATCTGAAGGTGATGATGCTCGATATCGGTGACTCCCCAGATCATGACACGTGGCAGATGATGTGTCCCAGAGCTTACAAGAAAGGATCAAGAACGTTATGTTGGAAGCGCACCCCGAGCCTCCGACCCGAGGATGTTCCCGACCTTCGGTGGCCTTCCAGACCACCCCCCCTCCCCCGCCCGCCTTCGAGCTATCACAGAACCAAGATGCTTCGGCCTCCCGCTCGTTCCCGAGCCTCCCACCGACCTCATATTCTTCGGTCTCACCGACCGACCCACATCACCGATCACAGGCGCCTCTGCCATGGCTCCGCGAATCTCTCCAAGCGCGAGATATCCGTCGCCCATAATCCTGCGTTTCACACCATCACGATCCCCTATTAACGAGCATGTCTCGTCATTAATGGGGGATCCCGCCAATCACGCGGGCATGACATCAGGGGCATAACGGCCGGCGTGAATCTCACGCCCGCTTACCCATGACTTCCACTATATAAACCCCTCTCTCAGACGACTCAGGTAAGCCAATCTCACCCCAATAGGCCATTACTCTGCCAAAATACCTCGTCTAACTTGATCGTCGGAGGGTCCTCGATGGCACAACCACCTCGGGACTTCCTTGCAGGTAGCTCGGCCTCAACCACATAAAACCTATTGAGATCCACACGCTCCAGGAGTCAACCCTCCAAACTCAATCTCAGCCATCCGTCAGCGCTCGCAACAGATCAACGGAAGGTAACATCTGAAGGAGATCCAGAGATCCATCAGTTGGCTCCGTCTGTGGGAAACTTAGTTCCACTCAACGAAAGTTCATCTTCCGGTCTCGACTTCATGGCGAGCGGTCACTGCGACGATCCAAGCACCAGCCGTCGGCCTCCCCGCAGTGGAGACGAAAGAGAATCCCCTCCTCCCCCGAACGCCATTCACGCCCTATCCGCTCGGATAGATCGACTCGTGTCCGTCGTGGATGCACTCGTCCGTGTCCAAACGGCCAGAGAAGCTCCCCAGGTCGTCGCTCCCCCACCTCGAGACAAGGACCCCTACAGAGGGAGAGAAGACTCTGCCCATATTGGCACGACCGAACACCGCCTCGCTGTCTCCGGCAGCCGCAGATCCCCTGCAGATCCCCCTCCCTCGCCGGGGTCGCAAGGACGGAACTCTCCACGGCAGCTCGAAGACGACCTCGCCAGGGGACCTGAGGAACCTCATTGAATGGAACCGAGGCCATGGCCAGGAAGGGGTCTCCGGCAGCAGAGGCCAAAAATCAGAATGTGCCGAATCGTCGGGATACCACAATCGACTCGACGCCCTCGAAAAGGAGATCGAAGGCATGCATCGGGAAAATCGTCCTTCGCGTGACGGGGCTAAATATGCCGCCGACTCGCTCATGAATCCCTTGACCAAAGAGCTACTCACCGTCTACATCTCCTTCCGGAACAAGCCCCCGAAAGTCTCCCTCTTCGAAGGGAAGTCCGACCCGTAGGACCATTTGGACGTGTTCATGGCGGGATGAGTTTTCAGGACTATTCCGACGCCGCACAATACCGCGCTTTCCCCGCCACTCTCATCCGCTCCGGACGAGACTGGTTCCGAGGACTCGCGCTACACTCGATCTCTGCTTTCGATGAGCTGCCCCCTAATTTCTCGGCCACTTCGTCGGGAACAGACGGCTGAAGTGAACCGTCGACCATCTCTTCACCATAAAGAGCGGAGACAAAGAATCCTTCAAAGGATACGTCAGCCGCTTCTACAACGCCCTTCTTGAGGTCCCAGAACACCGGGACGAGACGGTCATTACGGCCCTTAGATCGGGTCTTAGGCACAAAGGGTGGCTACGCTCCTTTGCATTAGCGCAACCTAAGACCATGGCCGAAGTAAAGGCCTGGACAGAGCGTGAGATCCAGCTGGAGTCCGAGGTGAGTGCCAACCTGCCCCGGACAGAACAAGCTGATCAGAAGAAAAGGGCTCGGGAGGAGAAAAAGAAGATTGAGCGGCCAAAGCCCTATTCCCCGAAGTTTCAAGAGTACACCCCGCTCAACGTCTCCCAGACGGTACTGTTAGAAGAGGCTAAGGGCAAGAGGTTCTTCAAACTCCCCCCAGTCTAGAACAAGGCGGCAAATTCTTCAAACTCCCCCCAGTCTCGAACAAGCCCGCGACGGTCACTCTTCCCGATGTTCACACACCGGGGAAGGTCGGACAAAACCTTACAAATCCACCGAGCAGCTACCCTTCTCGGTCCATCCTTGGCTGGTAATTTCTTACCCCACGACGCCAAGGATCAAAAGCCCTCATCAAGAAGCTACCGAGCAGCTACCCTGCTCGGTCCATCCTTAGCAGGTCTCCCAATGCCCTCCCGTGCTAAGGATCAAAGCCCTCACCAAGAGACCACCGGACAGCAACCTTGCTCGGTCTATCCATGGCTGGTAATTTCTTACCCCACGACGCCAAGGATCAAAAGCCCTCATCAAGAGACCACCGAGCAGCTACCCTGCTCAGTCCATCCTTAGCAGGTCTCCCAATGCCCTCCCGCGCTAAGGATCAAAGCCCTCACCAAGAGGCCACCGGGCAGCAACCCTGCTTGGTCCATCCATGGCTGGTAGTTCACTACCCACCGACGCTAAGGATCAAAGCCCTCACGAAGAGGCTACCAGGCAGCAACCCTGCTCGGTCCATCCATGGCTGGCAGTTCACTACCCACCATTGCCAAGGATCAAAGCCCTCACCAAGAGGCCACTGGGAAGCAACCCTGCTCGGTCCATCCATGGCTGGTAGTTCACTACCCACCGATGCCAAGGATCAAAGCCCTCACCAAGAGGCCACCGGGCAGCAACCCTGCTCGGTCCATCCATGGCTGGTAGTTCACTACACACAGACACCAAGGATCAAAGCCCTCATCAAGAGACTACCGAGCAGCTACCCTGCTCGGTCCATCCTTGGCTGGTAATTTCTTACCCACCGACGCCAAGGATCAAAGCCCTCATCAAGAGGCCACCGAGCAGCTACCGTGCTCGGTCCATCCTTGGCTGGTAATTTCTTACCCACCGACGCCAAGGATCAAAGCCCTCATCAAGAGGCCACTGAGCAGCAACCCTGCTCGGTCTATCCTTGGCTGGTAATTTCTTACCCACCGATGCCAAGGATCAAAGCCTTCATCAAGAAGTCACCGAGTAGCTACCCTGCTCAGTCCATCCTTGGCTGGTAATCTCCCACCCACCAACACCAAGGATCAAGCCCTCATCAAGAGGCCACCGAGCAGCTATCCTACTCGGTCCATCCTTGGCTGGTAATTTCTTACCCACCGATGCCAAGGATCAAAGCCCTCATCAAGAGGTCACCGAGCAGCTACCCTGCTCGGTCCATCCTTGGCTGGTAATCTCCTACCCACCGACACCAAGGATTGAGCCATCATCAAGAGGCCACCGAGCAGCTTCCTTGCTCAACTTCCTCCACGTCTTTACTAAGCGATCTCCACCTCAACTTCGGGGCCATAGAGATACCGACCTTTCACCGGCCTTTGCACACTTGGCAAATGGTCGAATTCAACTCGACGTGCGATCGCTAGATGAAAAACCGACCTAACATGAAAGCAGTACTACACAAATAAAAATGTTTACCACAAACAAAGAGGAAATGCGCACGCAAAGAACAAGGCAAAAAGATTTTTATTCATAAAGTCGGAAATCTTTACAGAGGTATTATGGGCTCCTCAGCCTTACAAAAACGCCCGGAGGATTATAAAATTTTAGCGCACAAGAAAATAAGGAGGCGAGGAAGTTCAGGCCTCGGGGCCGGGGGGAACATCGATAAGTTACGCTTCTACTGCGAAAATCGGGGTGGCGTCTTGAAGGTCAGCACCCACAGCGGGAACCTCGGCGCCGGTGGCCTGGGCGACCGACTTATCCCCAACGCTCCCACCAGGGGCCTCTCCCCCTGCAGCGTTTCCGGGGGCATTCCCCTGCGTCCCATCCCTAAGGGGGTACTCACCCCGGAGCTCGTCGTCAGGAAACTCCGGCATCAGGGCCTTGACGGTGTCAAGGGCATCGTGCCAAACGAAGGCAGCGGCTCCAGCGGGGTCGGTGTAATACTGATCCGACTTCTTGTAGCTCTCCACCACCTTCGAAGTTCGGAGCTCGGCACGCCTCGTTCCCTCCTTCGCCGCCTCATTCTCCCTCCAGAGGGTGTTCGCCATCTTCTTCAGGGTGGCAACAAGAACCCTGGAATCTTCTAACTTGGCCTCGGAGGCTCGGGCGGCCTCCCGGTACTTGGCGATCTCCCGATCCCCGGCAGCCACCCGGTCGTCGAGAGCAGCGACCCTCTCTATCGCCGCCTCCATCACCAGCCTTGAGCTCTCCTCCCGCGAGGAGAACTGTCACGACCCAAATGTGGCACGTAACCGGCACTTAAATCACGTGACATCTAAAGACGTCGATGCGGTTCAAGTAAGCCGAAACACGGAATCTAAACCCTTTTTCAAATTATTGGAGGTCAGTTTAAAATAGTCATCAGATGGAATCAGTTTAAATAATATTTAAATTTAACTAAGTATGTTTGAAAATCATCTATGACGTTTTGAAATTTGACAGCACCTCCTTTGAAAATTTTACATAAAACCCCGATACAACTACAACAATAAAATAGCATCCCAACGGGAGCTAGCTTTCACGTCCAAACGACGTAACAGCCAAACAATCTATATCAGAAGTCGACTCTAAAGAGTGCGATCTCAAAATTTCTAAGTCTCGCTTCTAATTCCACAATATACCATTTCCAAGTTGATGGAGCTTCCACTAGATACAAGAATATATGAATAATCAAGAGTGAGTACGATACAATAATAACCCACTTACCAATCAATCACTGAAAAGAATGTGTGTCCAAGTTGCTGATAATCCAAGCGGTAAAACCTGCATGAAACTGTGGCACAACGGGGATGAGTTGCCAACTCAGTGGATAAAAGTACATCTGAAGGTAGAAATCGAAATGCACGACGATACCCAGGTCATAAGTATATTACTACCATAATCGTACTAATATACTATATGATATGCATATATATATCATAATACAACACTAACTATCATGCAACCCAAAGTAGAATATATATATATATAGGTATTGTCTCCCGGATCAGTCCTAGTCGAATCCAATAAATGAAATCTAACCGTGTAGCTCATGATAACAATCATCTCAATATATTTATGGATGTCCAGCATCGATATCGAAATCAGAAATATCTCGTGTCCAGCATCGACACGTAAATGCAGATACCGTCGACACCATCTCAACAGATGATCGCCACCCAATATCCCTAGCCCCGGTCGGTATCCCCTGGATATCCGCCGTGCCTAATCGAACCCCGGTCTGTATCCCCTGGATATCTGCCGTGCTCATCTCTATCTCCAGTATCGAGTATCCTCGTTAGGCTCCCCGCTTATAATGCGGCTATCCGGCCCCTCAGCCTCGAACCAGGTCCACCATGTATCCAACTGTATACCCTCCCCCCCTCAGTCTGGATAAGGTATAAATCCGCAACCGTATCGCCCCCCACTCGGTTCGGAATAAAATAACCAGAAAACATAAAACTCATGGTGGACGTTAACTCATCATATCCAGAATTATTAAGTAAAGAATGAGAACATTTGCATAGATTATCCTGATAATATATTATATATATACATATATAACAGCGTCCCATACCACTGATATATCATCAAAGTAAAATGTCCAGAAAACTCATAAGATCAAATATAACCTTCATAGTACTGGTATTCATAATGCTTAACAGATAATAAGGTAAAGTGCGTAAATAAATCATACAAGCAAATAAACGTATCAATTCTACTGTGTCATGACAATACTAATGATGTGTAGTGTAACATACGCGTCGGTGCTCGTGCAACATGGCAATCATTAGTAATTGTGCAAGTGTTCTAAAGATGTAATAGTTTACTCATATCAACATCTATATACGTATTACGAAGTATAACAGTTCTACAGTGACATGGCAGTACCAATGAGATGTGGTGTAATATACATGTACGTACTTGTGCAGCATAGTACTCATTGGTATTTGTGCAGTGTTCTATCAGAGTGTTAGTATTACAGAAATGTATACTATCGATAAATATAATGCGAACATGTAAAGTAAATCTAAGCATAACTAATACTGTAATTACCTGCTATGGGCTATATCATTATCTTTGAAAAGGAAACGAAACGTTGGTTTTGAGATAAGGAAGCTGCCTTAGATTAAAATAGATATTCATTTTAGAAATTGGCACTGCATCCTTGTATTTTATCATTAAAACGGAAACAAATCGTAGTTTTTAAAAGAATATAACCCACACAAGTATTACATCCTAAAACGGAAATTAATCAAACTCTACGAGTCTATAGGAACACTTGGCCGTTATTCGGCATATAAATCTCATCATTTCCAATACATATAATTCCTCGTATAATGTCTCACCTTATCACTATATCTCAAATCCTCTCTAGTACGGCATGATCCTTCGTACCAACTTACCAAACCATCCGTAAACTATATGCACATGAGTACCATACTAGATGCAATTTAATTCAAATATCCATATCTTAATAAATTTCTAAAACTACTATATAACATAATATTATTTATAAGGTTACGGGGATGCTATACGCCATCCATCTAACTTTCCCCGTAGATGTAAATTTACTCACCAACTTAATAAGTTTGCCGAAATCCACGCTGCTATATCCGCCAACTCCGTCTCGGAAATCCTCGCGACAGCACCTATAATCATATTTAAAACCACATCGATGTAAATATCATATTGAAATCCAAAACAACAAGATAGGTACCCATAGGTTAGAACCTACAGTATACTTAACCTAAAAACGACAATTGCCTCTGAACTTAACGTATGAACGTTAACGTTTCAGTTGCAGTAAAAATACGAAAACCCGTATCGTAATATCGGAAAATTTGGTAAAACCTTTACTAATCATTCACAGATTTTACTGTGTAAATATTTAGACAAAACAAACAATACAAAAACTTATAAAATACCAACACAAAACTACAGGAGAAAAACCAACACCAAAAGCCTAGGGAAAGCCGGCGTCGCCGGAAAAAGGTGGGATGTCGTTGGTTCACACATGGAGTTATGGGCTCGGGCTTTAGGTGAAGTCTCCTAGTGGTCTCAATATACCTTTGGTCTTGCTAGATTGTTTTCTAGTGATTACACCTAGTGGTCCTAGATTCAATATCAGTATGATAATTATCACAATTTCTCAATTTATGATACTACACATACCAAACATGCTATGTGAGGATAATGCGACTATCTAACACTTATACTAACCTAAGTTAACCCTTCGTTGTCCGTAACAGTAAAAACAGAACTCATGATACGATATATCCGTGTCGTATATAGGATTTTAACTCCAAAACTGATATTAGCTTCCAGATTCCCTATACTGTTAAAATAACTTAAAAAAACAATACCAAATATCTTAATATTTATACAGAGACCTACCCTAAAAACCACAACACTCAACTCCCTCAAAAATCCGGCGAGATCGGATTTTCTCATCATGTCGCCGGCCAAAATCCGAGCAACAGGGTTCGTAATCCTAGGGTTTATTCTAGGTCCAGTTTACAAGGTGATAACACTGTTTGTCATTTTAGTTATCATCTAAACTATAGCAGATTAACACAGAGCTAAATTTTTCCTAAAGTACGATATTACGAATATTCAATTTCTAAAATAAATCAGTTACAGAATTAAAATCCTATAGGGTTTAAGGATTATACCTACAGCAAGATCACTGGAAAACTCCCTCTAAGAAGCACAAACTCAAGGATCCTAGCTTGAGGGTGATGGTGAAATTTTAGCACTTAACTCCTGTCTTCACTTCTCTTTTCTTTTATTTTTCTTTGTTGTTCTAAGTTTTTCCTTTTTCTTTTCTATGTTCTGATGTAAAATTAGTTTTATAAACTGAACAAGTTTGTATATGATAAGGGGAGTGAGTTATGAGTTGGAGAAGAAGGTGTCACCAAGCAAGGGTATGGTACTTTCATGCAAGTAGGTGGTGTAGCAAGGAAAAAGGTGGGGTTTTCATGCAAGAATGAGGTGGATATATGAAGTGCCATCTAGGATAAGTTATGCCATGAGTGTAACTTAAGCTTAAGCTTAACCTTTACCCCTTTTACACTTAAACCCTCACAAATTTCCAATTTCCACCATTAACTAAACTCTCCCCTCATGATACTTACTATTATAAAAACAAACTATTTTCTTTACAAATTTATTTTACCACATTTTAAAAGACCTTTTTATTACAACCACAATAAAAATAATTGTTTTAATTAAATAATTAATTAACTAAAATATTTCAAAATATTACAAGAACTCACCCGTGGCCCGCATCGCCAGGGCAATTTCCTCGTCCTCCATGTTGACGACAAGGGCGACGTGCTGGAGGACCTGAAGAAAAACAGATGAAGGTTAAAGAGAAAAGGGGGGCACCTAATCTCGCGAAAAAAAATACTGAATGAAGAACCGAGTGGGGTGCGAACACTAACCTGCACGGCCTCTTGAGCTATGGCCGCCATTTGGGCCCAGAGGGTCCCCCGAGGGATTCTGCCCCCGGCCAACCTTTCCATCTCCGAGAGCAGGCTGTCGGCGACGAAAAGCCCCGAGGGCACCTCGAAGCGGAGCTCCCTATCGTCCACGAGGATCGGGGAAGCCGGGGAGCGAGGCGCCGTCCTATGAAACCTCTTGAGGAGCGACGCAGGGGAACCAGTCTCTACCCCCACCTCTAGAGCCCGGGGCTCTTGTTCTCGAGCACGTTTTTGGCTCAGCGCACGACTGGACTCCGGGGCCCGGGGCGTGCTTGTGCGCCTGGATAAAGCGGCCGCCGGTGGAGCCGGAGCCGACGACGGGCGAGAAGGGCCTGCGCCTCCGGCCTTCTTCCCCTTCTTCTGTTCGACCAGGGCTGCCCGAAATTTGCCTAGGTCCATAAGTTCTGCATAAGACGAAAATACAAAAGAGTCGGCAATGCCAGAAAAAGTGAAAGAATACACAAGTCTAAAACAGGTCGCCTAGAAACTCCTAACTTACCCGCGAACTGGGCGGGGCTGAGCCCGGCCCAACTGAGGGCCCACTCAGACAGCAGCACATCAGCCCAGGAGGGGCTCCTACTCCGACACCGCCACCGCATCGGGATCATTCGACCGACTCACCCGCGGGCAGCTGGCCTTATGCCACTGGATGGACACAGGCCAATCCTCACCCTCGGACGGCCCAACAAACAAAGACTTCTTCTTCCATTCGTGAATGAAAGAAAGTACTACGACGACCCCCGACCCGGTAGCATCCCCCCGTTGTTTTCTAAAAGATATGTATACCCAGCTCGGCTCTCCCCTGTGAGTGCCAGGGTGGTTTTTGTAGTAAAGAGAAGAAACGAAAAGGCTCCGGCTGAAAGGGATCAAACGCAATTTCAACCGGACCAGGAACCCAAGAAGAATCCTCCAAGAGTTCGGCACTAACTGGCCCGGGGTTAACCCAAAACAATTCAACGCCACACTCATCTCGTGGGAGAAGGGCAGGCGCATCCCGGCCCAAAAGGCTTCCAGGTACAAGGCAATCTCCTTGCCCCGTACCTGGTCTGCCCTCTCCCCCTCCTCGGCCAGACGAAGCGAGTAGCCGGGAGGAATGTGGAAACGAGTCCGGATGGTGGCGAGCTCATCCGCATGTGTAACAACCGAGTCCAGTTCTACAAATTTCAGTTACCGTATGTATGTTGTGTGGTATTTATTTCATTTATCTTAATTGACTGTTGCTAGTTATAAATTTTACCCCGACAATTCAATTCTGCATATAACAATTTAAGTCATCTAAAATTTAATTAAAAATATTCGACATGGCCTGCTTGACACCCCTAACCCTGTGGTAGCGTCCTCGCATCGTGTTCTCGTCCCGTTCAGTGAAACGGACGTGCTTGGGTGGCTACGCGCACGTGCGTGCGGTCGTTCTTGGGGGTATGCTTTTTAATTATAAAATCCTTCATTTTAATTTTTGGAACCCGCCAATAATTTTCATATTTCAAATTCAAATTTTTGGACCCGACCCGGGTGCAATTCTGGAATATTTTGTATCCCGCCAAATTACGATTATTTAATAATTCATTTTACTTAAATCTATTTTCTTTTACTGGTCTGAATATTTTTTTACAACCTAACCAAATCTTGTTAACCCAACGCTATAATTATTAGCACCCCATAAATCTTTCACATTTTTATTCCCAACCAATCACCTTCCTTTCCTCCGTTTCCTTCCCCGGGCCCACAGCTTTCTCTTTCCTTCTCCTTTTTCTCCCTCTCTCTCTCCTCCGCAACTTCTCTCTCTCACTTTCTCCTTCTCTTTCTCTCTCTTCTCTCTTTCTCTCTCTGCGAATAAGGCCAAAACTATCTCTCCTCACTGTTCCTCTCGCTCTCTCTCTCTCCTCTCGCGAGATTTCCTCTCTCCTCTCGCAATCTCTCTCTCTCTCTCTCTCTCCGCGTCTTCTCTCTCTCTCCCTCTCGCTTCTTCTTTAAATTTCTTTTCACATCCTCAAAACAAACAAAACCCATCTCGATAAAACCCTAGCCGCCTTCCTCCTCTCGCCGTGGCCCTCGCGACGACGCCATCACCACCGTTCCACGCCGCTGCTCGCCCTCGTCACTTCCACCTCATCTCCTTCCTCCTTCCTCCTCTCCCCGAGCACCCTGCACGAGCACCGCGCACCCACCTGCACGCTGCTGCACATCGTGGGATCGCCGCCGGCGATCTTGATCCGTTCCCTGGCCTCGCGCACCCTCCTCTGTGAGCATAGCCTCCCTCTCCTCTTCTTCTTTCTTCTTCTTTCCTTCCTTCTTCTCTTTTCTTATTCTTTGTTATCTGTGGTTGGTCGCTGTCACTGTAGGCTGTCCGCCGGAGCTCCGTCGACGCAATCGACGATCTCAACCCCTCTACAGATTATCGTGAGCACCCTCTTCTCCATCCTCCTTCCCTTCTTTCTTCTTATTTTCTCTTTTCTATGCATTCTTGAATTTTGTGTGTTCACAGTTGTTGTGTTTGGCCGGAATCCGACCGTGCCGGCGACGTTTCCCGACGATCCAGCGAGGAACTCTGACCCGTGTGGTTCCACTGTTTGTCGTTCGGACTTATTCCGTGCACCGTGCGCGCGTCGCGACTTTTCCCCGCCGACGCTTTCCGTTTTCCGTTTCGCGACCCGTCGAGGCAAGTGAAACTTGCTACATGCTATTTTAAACTATTCATATGCTAAATTAATTATTTCCTGTTAAATCCCTAGTTAGAATTGATAAAAATGGATTTCAAATTAACCGTATAAGGTTCCGTTACACATTTTATGATTCCGAACTTGAGACTTAATCTTGCATCAAATTATTTATATCTAACAATCACCTGTACATGATAGATCACATTTGTTTACTGCTATGGTATCTTTTTTATCCAGTTTAGCCTATCAGACATTCATGTGCAACTTTAACCAGTCTAATTACAACTGCATTCATTAAACAGATTATACATGTCGTCGCATCCTTGGGACACTCAATATTTATTAACCCATTTCCAACAGTTACATCTATCATTTTGTATTCACATTATGTTGACACTGTCTGTTTAACACAATTGATAACTGTACAGCTAAATAAACAAATCTGCTTTATTGCTTAACTCATTGATTAGATCATGTTGTTAATAACCATGCTTGATTATTTAACCTTGATTATGCTAGCTGATTATGAGCACACCCATGATATCGTTTACACCTTGACATGACTTGCTACATACATATTGATTGACCCGACATGGTACCGTACACTACTTGACTTGACCTGGTGTACCATGACTTGACTCGTTACCTGATCTTGTGTCTAATGCCATCAAACCTGACATGTAGTCCTCACGGACTGTTCCTGTTGTCTATCCAGACAAACCTTCTTACCTGATCCTGTGTTGGCATTAGTTCTTGATTACTGAATACCTGACTTGACTTACACATATAACTTGGGGATATGGGGAAATCAATGATGAAATCTGACTTGTAACTCGACAGTGTACTACCTTTACTGATCAGTTTTAGAGGCTAGGCCAGCCTTAGGATGATGCTGCTGACATCATTCATCTGTACATATCTCCTGTTTTAGTGCCTAGCGGCATGTCTCGGACTCAGCCCGAGAATCTGGACCGTGGTCCCGGGTATGCACGGGATACTATTGAGTTACATCGATGATTCATCAGATTGATTTCAAAGACTTTAGAACAGAAAACCTGATAGAACAGTTTAGTTTACCCACTACACACTACCCTGCACTGCCCTGATTTACATTACTGTTACACCTGCTTTTCATTCATGTTTATATTTGCATTGCCTGTTACCCTGTTTATATTTTATTACTTGATGACACGACGCGCTGACGTCTGGGTTTTGCATGGCCTAGATTCTTTACCTTTGCTGCAGTCCGAACAGGAGTACTTCATCCAGCAGGCTG
Organism: Agapanthus africanus; assembly: GCA_030015575.1. Taxonomy (NCBI): domain Eukaryota; kingdom Viridiplantae; phylum Streptophyta; class Magnoliopsida; order Asparagales; family Amaryllidaceae; genus Agapanthus; species Agapanthus africanus. The sequence continues at coordinate 115,082,997 of JASDDO010000028.1, forward strand.
AGCTGTGAGGTGTCAGCAGTAGTTAGTTCTTTTATTTCCTACATTTTATTCCTGATGTGAGCCCGCATTATGGGACATACATTCCAGTTATTTTGTATTGGATCTTTTGCTTCCGCATTTTATTGTTCTTGACTCATTTTCTCTTGGCTTATGGACATGTATTAGATAGTTTATTTTGTTCGATATCTCTACAGCTGTAATGTGACTGTGGATGGATACTTCCTACCCACAGGTAGTATGGTTGGCTATGTCACGTGCCCAATTTAGCGTACTCTGGGAAGCGGGGCGTGACATGGTTCTTTTGGTATCAGAGCCATAGGTTAGTCGGGTTGATTCTTTTGTAGTTGGGTATTGTACCCAATACACGAATCAGAATACCCGTGTTTAGAAAACATGTCCGACCACCTTGCCGTTTTACCGTTCTTGAATCAAGTTCTTCTTGGTTATATCTTTTACGATGTGCAAACTTCCTTTGCATATCGACTTGAAACCTGATTCCTTGTTATCTCTAGGACTTAGGCGACTTGGGTGGAGTTATGTAATTGTGGCTATGATACCACGGCATAGTTATAATGCGGCACTCTATTTAAGTAACTTGGAGTTCTAGCCTTGATCTATATTGTAAATTTGTTATCATGCTAATCTTGGGTGTTTTGATTTCAGGAGTATGGCAGGCAAAAATCTGAAGACGTACCAAAGGCGTGTTGACGAAGCCGCCATGCTTGGAGTAATTCGGGGAATGTTGGAGAATCAAAAGAGGCAGACCGAGCTGATCCAGCAGTAAGCTGAATCATTTCAGGAAGGTTTGCAGACCGTTCAGCAGTCTGTGAATAATGTTGGAGCTAAACCAGTTGATCGTGTGGGGACCGTAGCAGACTTCCGACGTTTGGGTCCGTCGGTATTTACCGGTTTGGATGAGTCGTTGCCAGCAGAGCAGTGGCTAGTTGACACGGAGAATTTACTTATTGCGGCACAGATTCTAGATGATAAAAGAGTTGATGTAGTGCGTATTCAGTTAGTGGACTACGCCCGTGAATGGTGGCTTGTGGAGGAGACCCTCTTGACCAAGCCGATCAAGTGGGCGGATTTTTTGAAGAGTTTCCTAGAGAAGTTCTTCGCGCGGACTGCACGGGAGGAAATGGAAGAGCAGTTCATCAGTCTGAAGCAGAATGGAGCACCCATAGATGTGCATGCAGCAGAATGGACACGGCTTAGTAGATTCGCTGGACCTTTTGTTGCCAACGATGCAGACAGGGCAAGGAGGTTTATGCGCAGCTTGGATGTGGACATCCAGAGGCAGATTGTCTCCCTGGGTTTGACCACTTTCTCACAGGTACTTACGGCAGCCCGAGAACAGCAGAGCCTATCTGGGAAGAATGGGAGTTTGCAGCAGACAGCAGTTGCGGTAAGGAAGCCGGCATTTGTACCAATCCGAGCTCATGGTCGCAGAGGTATTCCAGTGGACCGTCGTGGCGTAGCACCAATGAAGAAGCATGCTGTAGTTGACCAGAGAAAGAGCGTGACTTATAACTACTGCAATTTACCTGACCACGTGCAAAAGGATTGTCGAAGGAGGCAAGGACTCTGTTTAGTTTGTAGAGCGGCAGATCACACTGTTAACTCATGTCCGTCGAAGCTTCGTACGAGGGATGATATTCAGAAGCCTCCGCAGAAACCGTTCCAGGGACAGAAGCAGCTGACTCAAGGACCTAATCAGGCTCGAGCTTTTACCTTGACGGCTGAGGAAGCTAAGGCGTCAGGAGAAGTTGTTTTAGGTACTCTACTCGTTCATGGTTTTCCCGCATTAGCGTTATTTGATTCTAGTGCATCCCATTATTTTATGTCGTCCAAGTTTATAACTACACACACGATTACATGCACGACCCTGTCTAGTTTCTGGGACATACACACTGGGAATGAGAAAATCATATCTAGTAGGGAATGTCAAGATTGTACAGTTGTTGTTTGCGGACGGGAGCTTTTTGCAGATTTCTTGGTAATCGATACGGGCAGCTACGAAGTCGTCTTGGGAATGGATTTTCTTGGCACTTTCCACGCTCACATTGATTGTAGGGCAAAGAAAGTAATTTTCCAGATTCCCGAACATCCCGAGTTTACCTTCACTGGAGGAAGCAGTTCTGTCGGGCCAGTCGAGTTTAGGGCTAGGCCGACAAATAATATTCTTGCATCAATGGAGGTTGATGAAAGTGAAGAGCCAGCTGTTGTTCGTGATTTTATGGACGTGTTTGAAGACATATCGGGATTACTGCCGAAGCGAGACGTGGAGTTCGCAATTGATCTTATTCCTGGTGCAGCGCCAGTATCTAAAGCGTATTACCAAATGGCACCAGTGGAGTTGGAAGAAGTCAAGAAACAGGTTGCTGAACTGCTTGAGAAGGGTTGGATTCGAAGCAGTAACTCGCCTTGGGGAGCTCCAGTTCTTCTAGTTAAGAAGAAAGATGGCACGAGAAGGATGTGCATCGACTATCGAGAATTAAACCGGGTGACTATTAAGAACAAGTACCCGATCCCTCGCATTGGCGAACTTTTTGAGCAGCTTAGTGGCGCGAGGGTATTCTCGAATCTGGATTTGCGATCCGGATATCATCAGGTCCGAGTGAAAGCAGAAGATATCTGCAAGACAGCGTTCCGAACTCAGTATGGATATTACGAGTACTTAGTGATGCCCTTCGGAGTAACGAATGCACCGGCGATATTCATGGACTTGATGAACCGAATCTTTTCACCATTCTTGGACCAGTTTATTGTGGTGTTCATTGACGATATTCTGGTTTACTCGAAGAGTTTTGAAGAGCATGCTGAGCATTTGAAGATCGCACTGCTGACGTTGAGACAAGAGAAGTTATATGCGAAGATGAGCAAGTGCGGGTTTTTGGCTGGAAGAAGTAAAGTTTTTGGGGCATGTTGTGTCTGGCGATGGAATCGCCGTCGATCCCGAAAAGATTGCAGCAGTTCGTGATTGGCCGATTCCAAAGAATGTTGCGGAAATAAGAAGCTTTCTTGGACTCGCCAGATATTACAGAAAATTTGTGGAGAACTTTGCTCGTCTGGCGGAGCCGTTGACCAAGCTTACGCGCAAAGAGCTACCTTTTGTGTGGACGGATAGATGTGCGTCAGCTTTTGAGATGTTGAAGCAGAAATTGATAACCGCCCCTATTCTGACCATGCCAGACAATTCCGGAGGATTGGTGATTCACAGCGACGCATCTGGGAAAGGATTGGGATGTGTTTTGATGCAGCATGGGAAGGTTGTAACGTACGCATCAAGACAGTTGAAGACCCATGAGAAGAATTACCCAACTCACGACTTGGAGCTTGCGGCTGTGATTTTCGTTTCGAAGATTTGGAGACACTACCTTTTGGGCGAAAGGGTCGAAGTTTTTACTGATCATAAGAGCTTGAAGTATGTGTTCACGCAGAAGGAGCTTAATATGAGGCAGCGTAGATGGTTAGAGCTGATGGCTGACTACGATCTTGATCTCAAGTACCATCCGGGAAAGGTTAATGTCGTACCGGATGCGCTCATTCAGTTACCAGCAATTCAGATGTTGACTACGCAGAAGGAACTCGTGGAAGACTTTCGAAGATTTGATTTGGAGGTTGTGCTACCGCATTCTTCGGGACAGTTGATGTAGCTGCAAGTACATTCGTCGTTGATCGAGGATATTAAAGCAGCGCAATCACAGGATCCTAGATTGCAAAAGTTTCGAGAACAGGTTGTAGCCGGACTACGAACAGATTTATTGATCCATGAAGATGGTTCGTTGAGATATGGTAGCCGTTTGTGTGTGCCGAAGGAAGATATTCATGAAGAACTTATGAAGGAGGCACACAGTTCAGCTTATTCCGTACATCCAGGAGGTACGAAGATGTATCGAAACTTACGACAGCAGTTCTGGTGGGAAGGTATAAAACGGGAGATCGCTCGCTTTGTGGCAAAGTGCTTGGTGTGTCAGCAAGTTAAGGCTGAACATCAAAGGGTTGCTGGTTTATTGCAACCACTTCCGATTCCTTAGTGGAAGTGGGAACATATAACCATGGATTTCGTGACGGCTCTACCGCGGAGCCCAGAAGGCAACAATGCAGTATGGGTGATTGTTGATCGATTGACCAAGGCAGCTCATTTTATCCTTTTTCGGGTTGGTCAATCAACAGAGACTTGGGCGGAGCGGTACATGCAGGAGATTGTAAGATTGCATGGAGTACCGGTGAGCATCATGTCCGATCGGGACACTCGGTTCTTATCACACTTCTGGAGGAGTTTACAGGAAGTTTGGGGACTCGATTGAAGTTTAGCACAGCTTATCATCCTCAAACTGATGGTCATTCGGAGAGAACGATCCAAACTCTTGAAGATATGTTGAGAGCTTGCTTGTTGGACTTCAAGGGTTCTTGGGAGGATCATCTATATTTGGTGGAGTTTTCTTACAACAATAGTTTCCAGGCGACTATTCAGATGGCTCCACTTGAAGCTATGTATGGTCGCAAATGCCGTTCACCTGTTTGTTGGGACGATGTCGGTGAACGAAGATCGTTGGGACCGGATTTGGTTGTGCAGACAGTTGAGAAAGTTAACACTATCAGAAATCATATGAAAGCAGCACAAAAACGACAGAAGAGTTGGGCAGATACGTCGAGAAGACCTCTAAAGTTCGCCGTGGGTGATTTGGTATTCTTGAAGATATCACCGACTAGAGGGGTGATTTGTTTTGGAAGTCGGGGAAAGCTCAGTCCTCGATTCGTTGGACCCTTTGAGATCTTGGAGCGTGTTGGTGAGGTAGCGTATCGTTTGGCGTTACCACAGTCCTTGGCGAATGTGCACGATGTGTTTCACGTATCTCAACTCCGTAAGTATGTTCGAGATGAAACGCATGTATTGGATCATTCGGAGCTGACGGTACGGGAAGACTTGACTTTTGCGGAGCGACCGGTTGAAATTGTGGATTGAAGGGAAAAGGTTCTTAAGAACAAGGTTATCCCTCTTGTACTTGTTTCTTGGGGTGATCGCTCGCATGGAGAGTCCACTTGGGAACGAGAAGATGAAATCCGACAGAAGTTTCCTCATCTTTTCTTATAGTTTGTTTTCGTCTATCTTTGTGTTCTTGGAATTTCGAGGACGAAATTCTTTTGTAGTTGGGTATAATGTAACAACCGAGTCCAGTTCTACAAATTTCAGTTACCGTATGTATGTTGTGTGGTATTTATTTCATTTATCTTAATTGACTATTGCTAGTTATAAATTTTACTCCGACAATTCAATTCTGCATATAACAATTTAAGTCATCTAAAATTTAATTAAAAATATTCGACATGGCCTGCTTGACACCCCTAACCCTGTGGTAGTGTCTTCGCATCGTATTCTCGTCCCGTTCAGTGAAACAGAAGTGCTTGGACGGCTAAGCGTACGTGCGTGCGGTCGTTCTTGGGGGTATGCTTTTTAATTATAAAATCCTTCATTTTAATTTTTGGAACCCGCCAATAATTTTCGTATTTCAAATTCAAATTTTTGGACCCGACCCGCGCGCAATTCTAGAATATTTTGTATCCCGCCAAATTACGATTATTTAATAATTCATTTTACTTAAATCTATTTTCTTTTACTGGCCTGAATATTTTTTACAACCTAACCAAATCTTGTTAACCCAACGCTATAATTATTAGCACCCCACAAATCTTTCACATTTTTATTCCCAACCAATCACCTTCCTTTCCTCCGTTTCCTTCCCCGGGCCCACAGCTTTCTCTTTCCTTCTCCTTTTTCTCCCTCTCTCTCTCTTCCGCAGCTTCTCTCTCTCTCACTTTCTCCTTCTCTTTCTCTCTCTTCTCTCTTTCTCTCTCTGCGAATAAGGCCAAAACTATATCTCCTCACTGTTCCTCTCGCTCTCTCTCTCTCCTCTCGTGAGATTTCCTCTCTCCTCTCTCTCTCCCTCTCTCTCCCTCTCGCTTCTTCTTTAAATTTCTTTTCCCATCCTCAAAACAAACAGAACCCATCTCAATAAAACCCTAGCCGCCTTCCTCCTCTCGTCGTGGCCCTCGCGACGACGCCATCACCAACGTTCCACGCCGCTGCTCGCCCTCGTCACTTCCACCTCATCTCCTTCCTCCTCTCCCCGAGCACCCTGTACGAGCACCGCGCACCCACCTGCACGCCGTTGCACATCGTGGGATCGCCGCCGGCGATCTTGATCCGTTCCCTGGCCTCGCGCACCCTCCTCTGTGAGCATAGCCTCCCTCTCCTCTTCTTCTTTCTTCTTCTTTCCTTCCTTCTTCTCTTTTCTTATTCTTTGTGATCTGTGGTTGGTCGCTGTCACTGTAAGCTATCCGCCGGAACTCCGTCGACACAATCAACGATCTCAACCCCTCTACAGATTATCGTGAGCACCCTCTTCTCCATCCTCCTTCTCTTCTTTATTCTTATTTTCTCTTTTCCATGCATTCTTGAATTTTGTGTGTTCACTATTGTTGTGTTTGGCCGAAATCCGACCGTGCCGGCGACGTTTCCCGACGATCCAGCGAGGAACTCTGACCCGTGTGGTTCCACTGTTTGTCGTTCGGACTTATTCCGTGCACCGTGTGCGCGTCGTGACTTTTCCCCGCCGACGCGTAACGTTCCGTTTTCCGTTTAGCGACCCGTCGAGGCAAGTGAAACTTGCTACATGCTATTTTAAACTATTCATATGCTAAATTAATTATTTCCTATTAAATCCCTAATTAGAATTGATAAAAATGGATTTCAAATTAACCGTATAAGGTTCCGTTACACATTTTATGATTCTGAACTTGAGACTTAATCTTGCATCGAATTATTTATATCTAACAATCACCTGTACATGATAGATCACATTTGTTTACTGCTATGGTACCTTTTTTATCCAGTTTAGCCTATCAGATATTCATGTGCAACTTTAACCGGTCTAATTACAACTGCATTCATTAAACAGATTATACATGTCGTCGCATCCTTGGGACACTCAATATTTATTAACCCATTTCCAGCAGTTACATCTATCATTCTGTATTCACATTATGTTGACACTGTCTGTTTAACACAATTGATAACTGTACAGCTAAATAAACAAATCTGCTTTATTGCTTAACTCATTGATTAGATCATGTTGTTGATAACCATGCTTGATTATTTAACCCTGATTATGCTAGCTGATTATGAGCACACCCATGATATCGTTTACACTTTGACATGACTTGCTACATACATATTGATTGACCCGATATGGTACCGTACACTACTTGACTTGACCTGGTGTACCATGACTTGACCTGTTACCTGATCTTGTGTCTAATGCCATCAAACCTGACATGTAGTCCTCACGGACCATTCCTGTTGTCTATCCAGACAAACCTGCTTACCTGATCCTGTATTGGCATTAGTTCTTGATTACTGAATACCTGACTTGACTTACACATATAACTTGGGGATATGGGGAAATCAATGATGAAATCTGACTTGTAACTCGACAGTGTACTACCTTTACTGATCAGTTTTAGAGGCTAGGCCAGCCTTGGGATGCTGCTGCTGACATCATTCATCTGTACATATCTCCTATTTTAGTGCCTAGCGGCATGTCTCGGACTCAGCCCGAGAATCTGGACCGTGGTCCCGGGTATGCACGGGATACTATTGAGTTACATCGATGATTCATCAGATTGATTTCAAAGACTTTAGAACAGAAAACCTGATAGAACAGTTTAGTTTACCCACTGCACACTACCCTGCACTGCCCTGATTTACATTACTGTTACGCCTACTTTTCATTCATGTTTATATTTGCATTGCCTGTTACCCTGTTTATATTTTATTACTTGATGACACGACACGCTGACGTCTGGGTTTTGCATGGCCCAAATTCCGTACCTTTGCTGCAGTCCGAACAGGAGTACTTCAGCCAGCAGGCTGAGCAGTGAGGTGTCAGCAGTAGTTAGTTCTTTTATTTCATGTATTTTATTCCTGATGTGAGCCCGCATTATGGGATATACATTCCAGTTATTTTGTATTGGATCTTTTGCTTCCGCATTTTATTGTTCTTGACTCATTTTCTCTTGGCTTATGGACATGTATTAGATAGTTTATTTTGTTCTTAATATCTCTACAGCCGTAATGTGACTGTGGATGGATACTTCCTACCCACATGTAGCATGATTGGCTATGTCACGTGCCCAATTTAGCGTACTCTGGGAAGCGGGGCATGACAGCATGCCTCGGCGTGGATGACACGCCAAGAACATACATGACCTGCACTCTGGAGACCGCCCCCGTCGCACAACCCCGGGGCGCATGACTAGCCCTAACTTCCCGGGGGGACTCCGACTCAGACGAGGAAGAAGCAGAGGAAGAAGAAGAGAAAGCTTCAGAAGACTCCCTAGACTCTACCCGGACTATGTCTACAGACTCCTCGGTAAAAGACATCTAACCTGATCAAAGGAATGTGTCCTCGGGAGCGAAAACGCAAGGAATCTACCGTGAAGAGAAGAGCGTAGAGCTAACACAACCAGGGACGAGGAAATTATGGAGAGGTATGGGCCCTGATGGGATTCCACCTCTATTTATAGCTGCGGCATACAAATCTTACGGTTCCGATCGCCTCCCGCCAAAACAACGCTTCGCAACCAACGGCCAACAACATTCTACCTGTCGCACTCACATTGGGTGCGTCCCATCGGACGCGGGAACGCTTGCGGCCCGTCTCGTCAGCCAACCAGCGCCAGACACGTGGGTTGTCGCTTCGACGAACGTACGCACAAACCGGCGCTTCCCCTTTAATTCGAGATCTCTCCCCTGATCCGCAGACGCCATCAAGAAAATACGACTAATTGCCCGGGAATATGCACCGACGATATCTTCAAGTAAGAGCCCACCCCGGGTGACCGGTCAGACCACTCTCGACACGACCCAGGAACGGGTCAAGATGAGAGTGGGGGGCTAATGATGAAGCTCGATATCGGTGACTCCCCAGATCATGACACGTGGCAGATGACGTGTCCCGGAGCTTACAAGAAAGGATCAAGAACGTTACGTTGGAAGCACACCCCGGGCCTCCGACCCGAGGATGTTCCCGACTTTCGGTGGCCTTCCAAACCACCACCACCACCCCAGCTCACCTCCGAGCTATCACAGAACCAAGATGCCTCGGCCTCCCACTCGTTCCCAAGCCTCCCGCCGACCCCATCTTCTTCGGTCTCATCAACCAACCCACAGCACCAATCACAGGCGCCTCCGCCACGGCTCCGTGAATCTCGCCATGCGTGAGATATCCGCCGCATCACGATCCCGCGTTTCACGCCATCACGATCCCCCATTAACGAGCATATCTCGTCATTAATGGGAGATCCCGCCTATCACGCAGGCGTGACGCCAGGGGCGTAACGGCCGGCGTGAATCTCGCGCCTGCTTGCCCATGGCTGCCACTATATAAACCCCTCTCTTAGACAACTCAGGTAAGCCAATCTCACCCCAATAGGCCGTTACTCTGCCAAAATACCCCGTCTAACTTGATCGTCGAAGGGTCCTCGGTGGCACAACCATCCTGGGACTTCTTTGCAGGTAGCTCAGCTTCAACCACATAAAACCCATTGAGATCCACACGTTCCAGGAGTCAACCCTCCAAACTCAATCTCAGCCATCCATCAACGTTCGCAGCAGATCAACGGAAGATAACATCAGAAGAAGATCCAGAGATCCATCAGAAGGAGATCCGAAGCTCCATCAGGATTTGAACCCAAAAGTTTTTGCTCGACGGTAACAGTAAGTAGGCTTTTCCATCAGGCTACATCCACTCTTGCATTGTGCATCAATTGGTCAAACGTAAACTCCAGTTCATTAACAAACAATCAATTTGCTACCCTCCCTCCCTCACATCAGATGCTACCAACCAAACTCATAAAACTACATGCCATGACAAGAGTGTCCACAGAAACCATAGAAACAGTCAGCTCAAAGAAGATAAATTTCATACGAAGAGGAGTCGTTGAGCATGGTGGGGGATGGATGTGTCCATTTGAGGTTAGGTGAAGGCTGTTGACTCAAATTCTTCGTACCTATAGCACATTTTTCACCATTGGTAAAACCAACGCACCAACCCTTTGAACACCCGATAGCCCAATAACCCATTTAGAAAAAATGTTCAACTTCTTACCACAAAAGCGGATATTGCTTGAATAGCTTATAACATGAAAGATGTCAAAAGAGAAGGTATGGTAATTTTTCTTTAACTCAGCCGAGCTCACAGACAAACCTGTAACAAGTTAGTTTGTTTGCAAGTTCATATCATTTAATAATCGAGCCATAGGCTTAGAGAAACAAGACGAACCAATTAACGTAAGAAGGGACCACACAGAGGAGCCGAACTCTAACAAAACAAAAATTAACCGCACTTAATCCTTAGGAGTGATTGCTAAACACTCGCATAAATCACTTGAGGGTAAAACCCTTTATGTGCTATAAAGGGTAAACATAAAGATGTAAATTGATACGTGTGTTACTATTTTTATATCCGGTAATCATTGACGTATGTGCATATTGACAAGGAGTGAGAATTTCCACCCGTGTTTGATATAAACCAGAAAATATGCATAAGAAAAAACATTGGAAAAACCTTGGTATTATTATATCCGTATCAGCGAGCCATTAAAGAATGCAAATACAAATACAAATAGTCATAGAAAATTTAAATTGTTATTATGCTTATTTGATAAATATCGGATGCTGATGGAGGATAGGATCTCCTTCAGACATTGTCCTCCGTCGATCTGTCGCGAGTGTTGATGAACGGCTGATTTTGGTGTTGAGGGTTGCCTCCTTGAGCGTGTGGATCTCAGTGGACTTGTTTTGAGGCGAAGCCGAGCTATCTGCAAAAGAAGTTCCGGGGTCGTTGTACCACCGTGGACCCTTTGACGACCAAGTTAGCCGAGATATTTGAGCAGAGTAGCGGCTTCTTAGGTTAAAATTGTCTTCCCTAAGTCGTCTGGGAGAGGGTTTTTTATAGTGGTCGCTTGGAGCGAGCTGGCGCGAGATCTTCGCCGGCCGTTACACCCCTAGCATTACGCCTGCGTGAATTACGGGATCTCTCAATTAATGTCGAGATACGCTCGTTAATGGGGGGATAGACGGCGTGGAACGTGGGATGTTGGGTGGTGGATATCTCGCTTCTGGAGAAATACGCGGAGCCGTGGCGGAGACGCTCGGGCTCTGTGTCCTTGGTTGCTCAGTAGAACCGGGGAGGGTTAGCTCGGCGGGAGGCTCGGAGGCGAACGGGAGGCCGAGCAAGCTCGGTTCTGTGATAGCTCGAAGGAGAGCGGGGGGGGCGGAGGAAGCTCGGCGTGTAGGAGGGCTCGGAGGCGAGCCAATGGTTATTTACATGGCGAGCACATGAGTGTTCTCTCAGAGGTTGTGTCATGTCTCGGGACGATAGCCCGAGGACGCCTCCAATGTGTGGTGCTTGCCCTGTTTCCATGGGACCCAGGACACGTCATCTACCACGTGTCATGATCTGAGGAGTTCCCACTTGTGAGCATCATCATTAGCCCCCCACTCTCGTCCCGACCTATTTATGGGTCGGATCAAGAGTGGTCTGATCAGTCTCCCGGGCTAAGCTTATAGTCAAGAACCTGTCAGCGTAGATCTCTGAGGCGGCTGGGCGTATCTTCGATGATGTCAGCGGATCAGGAAGGAGATCGTGCATTAAAGAGAGAGCGCCGATTCGCTTGTACGTCTGTTGAGGCTCAGGCCACGTGTCCGACGCGGATTGGCGGACGTGACGGGGTGTCGTTGTCGCCTGCGCCTGAAGGGACGTCTCCAATGGTCGTTTGACACGTAGGGCGTCGACGGCTAGTGGGTGCGAAGCTTCATTTTGGCGGGAAACTATCTGAGCCGTTGGATGCATCGCCCAAGTAGTATAAATAGGGGTGGGATCCCTCCAGGGTCCACACTTTCGCCATTATTTTCTTTTTGCTGCGAGAGATAGCTCGGCATTCCGTCCTTTAGATCGGATCCCTCGCGCTCTTTCCTCGGAGGACTCCTTCTTTTGAATTCAGGTTAGATGTCTTCCTCTGAGGAGTTTATAGAAGTTGTTATGGTAGAGTCGGACGATGAGGTTCCAGTTGTTGGAGCTGAGTCCACGGTGTCTTCTCATGCTTCTTTCTCTGCCCCATCCGAGTCGGATTCCCCTTATAGAGTTAGGGCCACTCACGCTGCTCGTCGTCAGGCGACGGTAAGGGTCCCCAAAGTGTGTATTGGGAACGCTCGCAATGCCCCCTCCCTCCTAAGAAACGTGGATGAGCTCACTGAGATTCGGGCTCGTTTCCACATTTTCTCTAGCTATTCGCTTCATTTAGCTAGAGAGGGCGAAAAGGCGGATCAGGTGGAAGGTAAAGAGATTGCTTTGTAATTGAATGCATTCTGGGCTAGGATGCGTCTGCCCTTTCCCCCCGAAGTATACGGGGTACTACGTTGCTCCCAACTTGCCCTGGGCCAGGTAGTGCCGAACTCGTGGAGAATTCTCCTTGGGTTCCTGGTCCGGTTGAAACTTGAAGAAATCCCTTTCAGCTTGACCCTTCTCACTTCCTTCCTTTGTTACAAAAATCATCCCGGCACCCGTAAGGACGAGCCGAGCTGGGTGTACATTTCCTTCAAAAAAAGCAAGGGAGGGATGGCCGGGTCGGGGGTAGTAGTTGTTCCTTCTTCCATTCACAAATGGAAGGAGAAGTTTGTATTCGTCGGGCCGGCCGAGGGTGAGGATTGGCCTATGCCTGTACAGTGGCATAGGGCCGACTGCCCATGGGTGAAGCGGTCGTCCTCTCCCGAGGCGAGGGCGGTGTCCATGTAGGAGCCGATCCAGGGGCCGACATTTTGCTTTCCGAGCAGGCACTTAGCTGGGTCGGGCTAAGCCCCGCTCAATTCGTGGGTGAGTTAGGATCTTGGGCGATTTGTCTAGACTTGAATATTTTTCTTATGCTCTTTTCAGCGTCACTGACTCGCTTTGTGTATTCTTCTTTCTGCAGAGCCAATGGACTGATCCAAATTCTTGGCTGCCATAGCCGCAAAAAATGGGAGGAAGACCAAGGGCGCTAGCTCGTCCCATCCCAGTTCGAGCTCGGCCCCGAAGCCAGCAGCGCCGGCCAAGCCCTTCGCGGCGCCCCGAGCTCCGGAAACCAGCCGCAGAGAGAGTCATAAGCACGCGCGGGAACCGAAGCCCCAAACGAGGGAGGTGGAGGATGAAGCCGACCCCCTCCCCCGAGGTCCCCCTCAAGAGGTACAAGAGGACGGTATCTCAATCTCCGGCATCCCCGATCCTCGTGCAGGAGGGGGACGTCTGTTTCGAAGTGCCCTCGGGGCTTTCTGTTACCGATAGCTTGCTTTCGGATATGGAACGATTGACCGGGTGCACAATTCCCCGGGGGACCCTTAAGGCCCAAGTGGCCACCATCGCTTAGGAGGTTGTACAGGTCAGCATCTACTTTCCGTTGAGGTTTTCATCAAGTATTTTTTTCTTGGATCTGATGCTTTTAACCTCTTCCTCTACTTTCCTCAGGTCCTCTAGCACTGCGCCCTCATCGTCAACATGGAGTCTGAGGAGATTGCCCCGGCGATGCGGAAGGCGGGCAAGTCGTCCTCGCTGGAGGAGGACCTGCATCTGGAGTTGCAGCAGGCGAAGGAGAGGATAGCCACCCTTGAAACCCGGGTGGTCGTCGAGGAGGTGACGAACTCCAAATGCAAGGAGTCCATTCAACTTCTGAGTGAATCCAACAAGGTCATCCAGACTAAGTTGGAGGAGGCTAAAGTGCTTAACGCCATGATGAAGAAGTCGCGGGACACCTGCAAGAGGGAAACCGAGGCTGCGAAGGACGCAGTGAAGCTCGCCGACCTCCGGGCTGCAAAGTCGGTGGAGAGGTACAAGACGTCGGAACAATTCTACGCCGACCTTGCCGACGCCTCAGCTATTGTTTGGCACCAGGCTCTCGACGCCATCAAGACGTTGATGCCGGGGTTTGCTGACGGTGAGCTTCGGCTCCAGTACCCCCTTTCCGATGATGAATCGCAAGCGCAGACCGCCGGGAGTGCTGCTGGGGGAGAGCCTGCCGGTGGGAGTGCTGGGGATAAAGCTCCTGATGGGAGCACCGGCCCAAAAGCCGCAACCCCGGTTTCCGACACCGGCATAGAGCAGGTCGAGATCCTCCCCGGTCCCATGGCCTGAGCCTTCCTGCCTTTTTCTCTCTTTAATAAACTTTGTAAGCCTCTGGGCGCTTTTTGTATGGCTGAGAAGCCCATAGTACCTTGTAAAGACTCTCAGATCGTAAATAAAACTGTTTTTTTGATTTTTTTTTTCTTCGTGGCAATGTTTTCTTGTGCGGGCACTTGAGCTTGTTAGCATTTTCTTCGTTCCAGGAGTCAGGTCGTAGGTCGATGACCGGTCTTTTAGATGGCGATCGCCCGTCGAGTGTAAACCAGTTAATCGCTAAGTGTAGAAAGGTCGGTACCCTCCCGCCCCCGGAGTCAAGGTGGCGATCGTTCGCTTAGAATACATCGGAAAATCCTTCAGTGTAGAAAGGTCTATATTTGCACGTTCCTTTGAGTCGAACCGGCGACCACTTCCCTTGGCGTAAGTTAAATAATAGCCAAGTTAGAGTTGGCCGGTGTTGGTGTTCGTATCAGAATTTTGCATTATTATATTTCCCATTCTTAATCATATTGCAAATAAATAGGTGCTTTTGATCCATGTCTGCTAAATAGTTGCAGGTTACAGGTTCTCAGAACAATACAGTGAAATTCAGGAAAAGACGCTATAAATCTGAGAATATGACCAACAAATAGATGAATTTGCAAGATACCGCCTACTAGTTTAAGGAACAAACGAAGATCAATGAACAGTTCGATTGCACAAGATACAAGGGCAGCACAAGATTCAAGACTTCAACGCGAAGCTAACGGTAAAAGTCCACAAATTCTGCACTGTTGGAAATCTGGAAGAAAATAGAAAAGATTCTGAGGAACCAAGTGAAGAAAACAGAAGGAAAAAGCAACTTAAAGCATCATAGAAAAATTGAGCCCGAGAGCTCACCAAACGGCCGCGGAACCGCGGCCAAAGAGGGCATTCCGCCGAGGATCCGCGGCTGTGCTGTGCACGTGTCGGTGCATGTGTCGGTGGGTGTCGGTGCTTTGACCCGGCTTTCTTAGGGTAGTCTTGTAATTTCATATGTGGATCAGATGTAAACCCTACGGTTTCTCCTATCTATAAATAGGAAAGCCTACAGCCTCTTTTGGAGTATGCCTCTTTTTATTTTTCTAGTTTAAAATTTCAATTCCTTTGTAATCGTCAAGAGTGCATCAATAAAGTAAGACTTTAATTCTTGCATTTTTATCTGTTCTTTTAATATCTGCTATTTTATTTTGTCTTTTATTATTTGCAACTTAGATAGTTTTTAAAATAAAACAAAAAAATGAATTCTATTGTTAATATCATAATGAGTGAGTAGTTCCTCACTTGTTAGGGTTAGGTTTTGGGTAGGTTTGAGAGATGGAAATCTCTCACTCCTTTCTTGCCCGTATAATACTTTAAATTAGGACACTATGTTAATCAAACACACACCGCTCACTACGGCACCCTATCCCACGAGATAGCAGTGATTCCCTAGTTAGACCGGTTGTGGTTGATTTACATAGAAGTTAGGGCTAAGAGTTAAGAAAGGACGGACAAGGACCAAAAGGAAGAAACTATGTTTCTTCCTAGTCGTGCTAATCCCCTTTGTTAACTATTACCCTAACACCTAAGTTCTTAATTAGGGCAAAGGAAGCAGTGAGTAGAATTCTCTTTCCAAACTAACCTAATCCTAACCCTAGCAAGGTTTGAATCCAATTAAATTCAATCTTAGTTTTTATCAAAATCAAAACCTAACAAAAATAGGACTTAACTCGTAAGAACATAAAGAAAAGAACACGTTTTCCCTGTGGACCGACCCGTACTCAACCGGCTAGCTACCAAGCGACACCGTTATTGATTGCGGTATTCTTAATTTTGATTTTAAAATGCACGTACGCAAAAGCTCTCTCAATCAAATGGCGCCGTTGCCGGGGGATAACGGTAGTTATTTTCTTTTTGTAATTTCGGATTAATTAAAATTAAAAAAATCATAAAAACTGAAAGATATAAAAACATAAAAAATATCATCTTGTTATTTATTGAAGGGTTTTTGTGTGAATTGCGCAGGAAAGGAAGAAGGACAGATTCAGATCTGGAGCAAGCTCGATGAACAAATCCAGAAACAGAAGATCTGAACAGACAGAGGAGAACCACAACAGAAAACAGAAAGATTTTGGAGATCTGAATCTATTCTTCCACCGCGGAACCGCGGCGCAGGTTTGACCGCGGAACCGCGGTCAACTGCTGACGTCAGCAATCTGATTTCTTTGTAAGTATTCCTTATCTCCTCTGTAACCCCCTAAACTCCACTAAAAAATTTCCTGCAGGGTTCTTTACGCAAAACTTCTTCTCCCTCACCAATAAATCAATCTTGTGCAGGATTCTTTGCGCCGCAAATAAAAAAAATTGGCAAGTGTTTTATATTTTTGTGTGTTTACTGCTTTGCATTTTTAAAATGGACTTTTAAGGGGCTATAACACCAATCCAGATTGGGTAAGGATTTCATTACCCTTCCTAGGACCCCAAAAATCATAAAAAGTATATCCATCAACTCTCGAGTTAATTAAAAAATATTTAGACTCAGCCAATAAGGACTGTCGCGGTCATTAGGACAAAGGAAGGTTATGGGCAATCGGTCGTTTATCTAAACCTGACTTTGTGGTGCCTAGGCTAGACAAGTGGGAAAGGTAATTTTAAAAGGCCCATCTCACGGTGATTCGTGAGCGGATCCCTCCTTTCTTTACTTGTGCTTACCTGGCCACAATTGGCGGTGAAGAGGCGATTCGAGGGATATCTCACAACTTGCCCTTTGGACCAGTTAGGAGCAGTCTAGTTGACTTAGGAGACCCTAGCTCTATGCTTGATTGTGCAGGCTTAAATTGTGACTGCTTGAATGTGTGTCTTAGTTCCTTATAAAAAAATCTTTTGCAAAGACTCTAAAAGAAAAAAAAACACAAAATTTTTTTAAAAAAACTTGCCATTTTGTCGCTAGAAATCTATTGCACCAAACTTTCACCCACATTCTCTCATTGACATTTTCTTACCCCCACCTTCTACTTTTTGACTACACTACAACTCGTTAGTGTATGTCCGGTTGGACTAGGGACACTAGCGCCCGTTTAGTCCGTATCTCGTTAGTTCCTACTGACGACGCGTTCGACTCCAAAGTCGAAATTCCCTCCACTTCTTTACCTTCATCTTCAAATTCATCATCTTCTAAGGAGATGTCGGGATTCAATCCTAACAACCCCTTACCTAGTTTAGGACTGATTCCACCTCAACTGGGTGAGAATAACCCACAACATCCTCCTGTCGAAGCGTCCCAACGAATCGCGCTCCAGGATCTTTTCTATCCAACCCGCACCGCACTTCCGACTTGTCTTTCACTTCCACCGGCCAATGGGGATAACTTCGAAATTAAACCCCACTTCATCAATATGTTGCCCAAATTTCACGGGCTGGAATCCGAAAATGCCTATGTGTTTGTGCAATGATGTTTGCGCAATGATGAAGACCACCCAACTTTCCGATGATGCTATAAGGCTACGTGTCATTCCATTCACTTTATGTGACCTAGCTGAAAAGTAGCTATATAGTACAACATCGCATTCCATAAAAAGTTGGGAAGAGTTTGTTAAGGTTTTTCTAAAAAAGTTTTACCCACACCACAAGACCGCGAGAATTAGAAATGAAATTAATCAATTTTCCCAGCTTCCTTCCGAACCTTTTTGGAAGTGTTTCGAAAGATTTAAGGACCTTCTTGTTCAGTGCCCTCACCACGGTATCGAGAGATGGCAACTTTGCCAAACTTTATACGAAAGACTGAACCCAGCAACTAAGCAGTTGCTGGAAACCATTTGTCAAGGTCACTTTCTTACAAAATCTGACGAGAAAGCTTGGCAATTTTTCGACGATCTTGCTGAACAAACGCTTCGGTAGGAAAGCACTAGACAAACCGCTTCATCCACTTCATCTACTTCATTCGGTTCGTCTAGGGCAGGTGTTCATCAACTCAGCATGTCAATTGCAATGAAATCCGAAATGGTTGCAATTACACGTAAGCTAGAAAGAATTGAGAGCAAATTCTCATCGCCTTCTCATGTCCCCGCTTTACCCCCTCACACTATTTGCGCTTGTTGTTCGGATCCATCCCATTTAACCGAAGAGTGTCCTTACAACCCACCCGCTCAAGGACAAGATCAAGTCAATGCTGCCTTTCAGCAGAGACAAAGAAATGATCCATACTCTTCAACTTATAATCCTGGTTGGAGGAACCACCCCAATTTTGCTTGGAATCAAAATCAACAACAACTCCAAGGAAATAACAATTTTCAAAGGCCTCCTCCACAACAACAAGCCCCTCAACAAACTCAATATCAGCAACCTTTCCAACCCCAACCTTACCAAAATCAAATGAACAATTTTTCACCAAACAACTCTTTTCCTCAAAATAATTTTGTTCAACCAAATAACGATAAGGTTTCCTCGCTAGAACGAAGTCTGGATTCATTTTAAAACAATCTACGCAATCCTCAGCCAACATCCAGTCTTCCATTCAGTCTTTGGTGCAACACACTGCATCACATGAGCAAAGCATCAAAACCTTTGAAGCTCAAATTACACAACTGAATGCTGCTCTAAGCGAGCGAGAGAAGGGGAAACTTCCATCTCAACCATTGCCAAATCCTGCTCACACACAAAATGCACATGTTGCTCATGAACAACAAAATCATAATGTGAGTGCCGTGACTACATTGAGATCTGGAAAGGTATTGCACAACAACGTTGGCAATAATAATGACACCCCGGCCGCCGCTTCTTTTTCTTTCTCATCTTCTTCATCTTCTTCAGAGCCTGTTCTTCATTCTTCACAAGGCTCTACTTCTTCTACTAATTCGAATGGACCCACATCTCACTCCACAAAAACACCAACACTGGGATCCGTTCCAACTCCGCAATCTACTCCACAAACATTGGACTCAACAAATTTTCAAAATGTTTCATTTCCAAACAGGTTGAGATCCAATAAACAAACTCCACAAATGGAGAAGATTATGGAGTTATTTAAACAGGTTAGCATTAACATACCTCTTTTGGATGCAATCCAACAAGTCTCTTCTTACGCTAAAATCTTGAAGGACTTATGCACCAAGAAAAGGAAATCACAGATACCTAAGAAAGTTTTCTTGGCTAGTGCAGTAAGTGATACTCTTACCCAACCTTTACCTCAATAACGCAAGGACCCTGACTGTCCTACAATTTCAATAACTATTGGGGATAAGAACATCAACCGCGCACTTTTAGCTCTTGGTGCCAGTGTTAATTTGCTTCCTTATTCAGTATATGAACAATTAAGCGTTGGAGAGCTGAAACCCACACATTGTACTCTCCAAATGGCCGACCGATCCATCACCCATCCTAGGGGTGAGTTAGAGGATGTGTTGATTAAAGTAGGGGAATTTATTTTCCCCGTTGATTTCATTGTTATGGACACACAGCCTGTAGCTAACCCCCGGAGTCAAATTCCGGTGATACTCGGTCGACCATTCCTTGCAACTTCTAATGCGGTGATCAATTGTCGAAATGGTTCGATGAACCTATCTTTTGGAAATATGACAATTGAGCTCAACATTTTTAAGTTGGGGAATCAGTCCTCCGAACCTAATGTGAATATACTTTATGTTTGCTCGATCCAAGAGATCACTCAGGAGGACTATGAGCTCGAAAAATTTCTATTCGATCACAGCAATTTTGACACCACTAGTGCGTTCCTCCTGGAATCTGACACAGCTTTCACACCCGATAGTGATTACGAGTGTTTCACTTTTTCAAACGATTTTGAAGAATCACAACCCGAGTTTGAGTCCTTTGAATTTTCGGATGAGTTAGCTGAACCATCCGACTCGATTGCTTACACTCGCTTCAAACCTTTATTAGAATCCTTCAAATTTGAAACAGTTTCACCAATTTTACCTTCAATTGTTTCGCCTCCAAAATTCGAACTCAAGCTATTGCCGTCTTACCTTAAATACGCTTACTTAGGTGAGAATGAGACCCTTCCCGTTATCATCTCCGCTTCTCTAGCCCCCGAGCAAGAGAAAGCCCTTTTAACGGTCTTACAAAACAATCGGCAAGCTTTTGGCTGGACTATGGCGGACATCAAGGGGATCAGTCCCCTAATAGTTGAACATCATATTCATATGATGGATGATGCCAAGCCAGTAAGGGATCCACAGAGACGTCTAAACCCTATCATGAAGGAGGCTGTTAAAAAGAAGATTGTAAAATGTCTTGATAGTGGTATCATTTACCCTATCTCTGATAGCCAGTGGGTTAGCCCCATTCACGTTGTCCCAAAGAAATCGGGCATAACGGTCATAACTAATGAGACGAATGAGTTAATACCAACTCGCACCCAAAATGGGTGGCGAGTTTGCATTGATTATAGAAAACTCAACGCCGCTACACGGAAAGACCACTTTCTATTACCTTTTATTGACCAAATGCTAGAACGATTGGCTAGGCACGAGTACTATTGCTTTTTGGATGGTTACTCAGGCTACAATCAAGTTCCCATCGCCGAAAAGGACCAAGATAAGACCACATTCACTTGTCCTTTCGGTACGTTTTCTTACCGTTCCATACCCTTTGGGTTATGCAATGCACCAACTACTTTCCAGCAGTGTATGATGGGCATTTTTTCAGACATGGTGGAAAAATTCTTGGAGATTTTTATGGATAATTTCTCCATTTTCGGCGACTCCTTTGATGAGTGTTTGCTACATTTAGACGCAGTTCTTACCCGATGTAGGGTAAAGAACCTCAATTTAAATTGAGAGAAATGCCGCTTTATGGTACGAGATTGTATTGTCTTAGGACATATCATCTCGCAAAATGGCATTGAGGTAGATAAAGCTAAGATTTAAGTCATTTCAAATCTTTCTCTTCCCAAATGCGTCCGAGACATTCGAGCCTTCCTTAGCCATACCGGTTTCTATAGACGGTTCATCAAGGATTTTAGCAAGATAGCTAGACCCTTGACTCTTTTGTTGGCCAAGGACGCCACATTTGATTTTGACTCCAGCTGTATAAAGGCATTCGAGTCATTGAAAAACTCACTCATTTCCGCTCCCATTCTTTCATCTCCTGACTGGACGCATCCATTTGAAATTATGTGCGATGCATCTAATTTCGCCATTGGTGCTGTCCTTGGACAGCACATAAATAAGATGCCGCATGTAATTTATTACGCTAGCCGAACCTTAAACGAGGCCCAATTGAATTACACAAAAACAGAAAAAGAATTCTTAGCTGTTGTGTTTGCATTAGAAAAGTTCAGGCCCAATTTAATCGGCTCTCCAGTCATCGTTTACACAGACCACTCAGCTCTTCGCCATCTTTTCGTAAAGAAGGATGCTAAATCTCGGCTGATACGTTGGATCCTCTTACTACAAGAGTTTGACATTGTCATCAGAGACAAGAGAGGATGCGAAAACGTAGTCGCCGACCATCTTTCACGCCTCTCTTCTTCGCCTACGCTTCAAATTCCTATTAAAGACGTTTTCCAGATGAGCAGCTCTTAACTGTGTCATGCGAACCTTGGTTCGCAGATATCGTAAATTATTTGGCCGCCGGACTTATACCAAACGAATGGTCGAATAAGGACAGACTCAGATTTCTATCTCAGGTAAAACATTTTTACTGGGATGAACCGTATCTATTCAAATATTGTCCCGACCAAATTATTCGTCGGTGTGTCCCCGTCAATGAGTTTAAGAATGTGCTGTCATTTTGCCACGATCAAGCGTGTGGCGGGCATTTTGGCCCAAAAAAGACAGCAGAAAAGATCTTGCAGTGTGGCTTCTACTGGCCACAACTTTTTAAAGACACATATGAGTACCGCAAGACATGCTCCCGGTGCCAACACTTGGGTCGGATATCTAGGAGAAATGAAATGCCGCTCCAACCAATATTGGTTGTTGAAATTTTTGATGTTTGGGGGATAGACTTTATGGGACCATTTCCCATTTCCTTTAGGAACATGTATATTCTACTCGCTGTTGACTATGTTTCTAAATGGGTCGAGGCTGTGCCCAGCCAAACAAATGACAATAAAGTTGTCGTTAGATTTCTCAAAGAAAACATTTTTTCTCGGTTTGGGCATCATCGCGCGATTATCAGCGATAATAGATCTCACTTTTGTAATAGGACTTTCGAGTCCTTAATGCGGAAATACTCCATTACTCACAAGCTGTCAACGCCCTATCATCCCCAAACTTATGGGTAAGCCGAGATTTCGAATCGGCGGATTAAACAGATATTGGAGAAAACGGTTTCCAAAATCCGTAAAGATTGGTCGTCAAAACTTATTGATGCCCTTTGGGCATTCCGAACTGCCTATAAGATCGATCTTGGCATGTCTCCATATAGGCTTGTTTATGGAAAGCCTTGCCACCTTCCAGTTGAAATTCAGCATAAAGCATTTTGGGCAATAAAAGAGTTGAACCTATCTTTGGGAGATGCGGACAGCAATAGAAAACTGCAGTTGAACGAATTAAACGAGCTGCGGGATGAAGCCTACTAGAACGCAGTAGTTGTTAAAAACCTACTAGAAAGTTGTTCCACGATAAACACCTTATGCGCAATACTTTCAAACCTGGTCAACAGGTTTTACTTTACGACACTCGGTTACATTTCCATCCCGGAAAGCTCAGATCTCGATGGAAAGGGCCATTTTTGGTACGCACCGTATATCCGCACGGTGCGGTCGATCTAGAAAACCCGGAGGACGGTTCACTATTTAAAGTGAACGGACATAGACTTAAACTGTTCCTCACTGCGGACCCTTCGAAGAAGCTCATGTTTTTGCAGGAACCGATCTACATTGACTGATCTTCCTCCATCTACCCCTAAATTTCGATTATCTGGCCAAAACATTGTTTCAAACAAGTTTGGGGTATGTATCACTTGTAATTATATAAAAACAAAATAAAAAATTGAATTTAAGAAAAAATATAATTTTTTGGGTATTTTTGTAAATTTCCAGTTTTAATAAAAATAATAATAATAATAAAATAAAAAAATTTACAAATAAATTCCTCTTTTTAAAAGGACCTTTTTGCATATAACCAACACATCCCCCCTATAAATAGAACCCGGACCCTTTCTGTTTCTATCAAACACTAAATTTTCATTTCCTCAAACCCTAGCCACCGCCATAGCAAGTTCAGAGAGATCGCTTCCTCCTGCCGCAGAACCGCCGCTCAACGCCTCCTTCGGCCGCGCAACCGCCGCACCTCTGCCTCGTCACCCTTTGAATTTTTTCAGAGGAGGTTTGTATCATCTCTCCCTCTCTGTTAAATTTTTTTATAAATCTGTGAACTTTCTGAATGGCACCAACCATGCAATTAAAACGAGATTTTTCACAAATCTTTGCACACAATTTACGAAAGTTATTTTGGTGAGGAGATCATATGGCGAGGGTGGAACTTTTTAATTTGCAATCATCCCAATGCCTACGCTCTTCCAGATCTAGTTACTCGTTTTTACGAGTGCATGGAGGAAGGTTGCCTAGCACAATATGGTTTTATTAAATTACTTTGGGACGATAGGGAAATAATCATTGATAGGGACTTCATCCATGAAGTCACCTTGATTCCTAAATTACATGTTCACGACCAAACCCTTCAATTTGAAGACTACTTACCCTTAATGGGTAAGACTATTCGAGAGAACCTAGGAAAGGCATAAAAGCTAGAACCCTTTTCGCCAATGTATTAACCGTGTGCCGTTGGGCACAAAACAACATTTTTGGAAGTTCACACAACACAACATTTTTCACCCCATCTTTTCATATCGTGCACACCTTAATGACTAGGAACCCTAGATTTGACATGTGCACGGTTTTACTTAATTCAATTGGTGCTGGCAAAAGGGCCGCAAATTACCCATGCCCTATGTTAATGACATAATTGTGTCGCTATTTCCTCCCTGTGGAGGAATTTGAGTTTTGCATGCATAGAGGTATACCCATTAGGCCTCTTATTGAGGGCGTATCCACGTCCTATACCCGCCTAACTGATGTATGGTCGCAAAGAGAACCGGCCGAACATGTACCCTCCAGAACACCAAGCTCCAGCTCGACCACGAGCGAGGAAGAGCTTACCCCCATAGAACATGCACGTCTTCTTAGAAGAGCCATTAGGGGGATTGATAATTTGGTGGGGATGGTGACCAACTTTGATCACCGGGTGACAGAGATTGAACATGGCGTATCTACGCTGCTGGCACGAGAGGAGCGTCCCCGTTCACGTTCAAGGGGACGGCGAGATCCTGAGCAGTGAGGGCACTGATTTTGGTAAGTTTGGGGGAGGAGGTGGTTTGTAAATAGTTATCATTGCATTGTATATTTTAATTTTTGTATATATTTTTTCTCCTTTTTTTCTTTGCATGTTAAATTCTGCATTGCATCTTTATAAAAAAATTATAAAAATAAAAAATAAAAATAAAAAAAATTTAAAAATAAAACATAGAAAATTTTTTTTAAAATAGAAAATTTTTTAAAAAATTATAAAATTTGAAAAATTCAATTTTGACCATATTTGACTTAAATTTGACAAGACGGTTAACTAGTTAGGAAAAACTAGATCCTAAACTTAGTAAATTAAAAATCCTAAAAATAACATTTCTTAAAGTTTAACGGTAGAAAATATATGTCCTTGTAGTTTATTTAGAAATAGGCAAATTTTGAGTTCAGTTCTTGGGCTAAGTCAAAATAAAGGAATAGTATTGAAATTTTTATTGAAGTGTAAGTCTGAAAAATAATTCTGAACCTTTAGTCTAAATTCTAAAAATATATACTCTACAACTCGCACATACATGCACCTTGAAACTTGGGATAGTAGAGGATACCTTGAATTGCTCTTGTCTAAAATCCTTAGTATGAGAAAAAATTAAATAAAAGTATAAGTGTGAATAAAGAGATATAAAAAAAAATAAACACTGGTTTTGTAATTACTTAAGGCTGTATAAAATAAAAATATATAGTGAGGGTGCTTTATCACCTGGTGCCTTAGACCAACTGGTTTGGGAGTCACTGCTAAAGTCTTAGGTATTACAAGACGAAGAATTACGCCTTAATGGGCAAACACATTTTGTAATCAGTCGTTAGTACCTCAAGAAGTATTAATGGTCGCATGAAGGATGTGTAAGCAATTTTATCTAAAATTCACCAACTAAAAGTACTTTGGATAATGGACAAGAATATGATAGCTTGAATTGAATTTCCAAGTGTAGAGGTGATACATACACACACGTAGGGGTATATGATTGGGGTTTGGATGAAAGATAGGAATGAAAAATAGGACTTATATCTTCAGTAGAGATGATAAAAATTCCTAAGTTGAGATGGAACCTTAGAAGGAAAATTCAAAAGATGCTAAAAGCTAAATAAATTTACAGAACATATACGATCTTAATTTAAATGATAAGTGAGTGTGAAAAATACGGGTTGATGATTTCTAAGTTAAAAATAATAGAATTTCTTGCTAGAACACCGAATTGAAGAATAAAAGTCAACAGGTCAAATTGATCGGATTTTGTGGGTAGTATCCGCTGAAAACCCTCAGGAGACAACACTCCTCCTACTACGGACACCTAGAGATTTAACGGCTTGTTGCACGAGCTCAGTGCAATCGCGATTCCCTGCGAAAGTGAGGTTAGTTTTTTTTAGAGAATAAATTGGTTTTGCTCGGGACGAGAAAAAGATAGGTTTGGGGGTATTTGTTCATATCAGAATTTTGCATTATTATATTCCCCATTCTTAATCATATTGCAAATAAATAGGTACTTTTGATCCATGTCTGCTAAATAGTTGCAGGTTACAGGTTCTCAGAACAACACAGTGAAATTCAGGAAAAGACGTTACAAATTTGAGACTACGACCAACAAATAGATGAATTTGCAAGATGTCGCCTACCAGTTTAAGGAACAAACGAAGATCAATGAACAGTTCGATTGCACAAAATACAAGGGCAGCACAAGATTCAAGATTTCAACGTGAAACTAACAGTAAAAGTCCACAAATTCTGCACTGTTGGAAATATGGAAGAAAGTAGAAAAGATTCTGAGAAACCAAGTGAAGAAAACAGAAAGAAAAAGTAACTTGAACCATCACAGAAAAATTGAGCCCAAGAGCCCACCAAACAGCCGCGGAACCGTAGCCAAAGAGGGTATTCTGCCGCAGATCCGCGGCCGTGCTGTGCACGTGTCGATGGGTGTCGGTGCTTTGATCCAGCTTTCTTAGGGTAGTCTTATAATTTCAGATGTGTATCAGATGTAAACCCTAGGGTTTCTCCTATCTATAAATAGGAAAGCCTACAGCTTCTTTTGGAGCATACCTCTTTTTATTTTTCTAGTTTAAAATTTCAATTCCTTTGTAATCGGCAAGAGTGCATCAATAAAGTAAGACTTTAATTCTTGCATTTTTATCTGTACTTTTAATATCTGCTATTTTATTTTATCTTTTATTATTTGCAACTTAGATAGTTTTTAAAATAAAACATAAAAATGAATTCCATTGTTAATACCCTAATGAGTGAGTAGTTCCTCACTTGTTAAGGTTAGATTTGGGGTAGGTTTGAGAGATGGAAATCTCTCACTCCTTTCTTGCCCGTATAATACTTTAAATTAGGACTCTATGTTAATCAAACACACACTGCTCACTACGGTACCCTATCCCACGAGATAGCGGTGATTGCCTAGTTAGACCGGTTGTGGTTGATTTACATAGAGGTTAGGGCTAAGAGTTAAGAAAGGACAGACAAGAACCAAAAGGAAGAAACTATGTTTCTTCCTAGTCGTGTTAATCCCCTTTGTTAACTATTAACCTAACACCTAAGTTCTTAATTAGGGCAAAGGAAACAGTGAGTAGAATTCTCTTTCCAAACTAACCTAATCCTAACCCTAGCAAGGTTTGAATCCAATTAAATTCAATCTTAGTTTTTATCAAAATCAAAACCTACCAAAAATAGGACTTAACTCGTAAGAACATAAAGAAAAGAACACGTTTTCCCTGTGGACCGACCCGTACTCAACCGGCTAGCTACCAAGCGACACCATTATTGATTGCGGTATTCTTAATTTTGATTTTAAAACGCACATACACAAAAGCTCTCTCAATCAGTTGGCCGAGCAGCGAAGTTGCTTGGTGGAATCTGGATGAGGGCTCTGGATCCTTAGCGTAGGTGGGTAGGAAGTTACCCGCTAAGGATTGACCGAGCAGGGAAGCTGCTCGGTAGCCTCTTGATGAGAGCTTTTGATCTTTAGCGTAGATAAGTAGGGAACTACCAACCAGGGATTGACCGAGCAGGGAAGCTGCTCGGTGGCTTCTTGATGAGGGCTTTTGATCCTTGGCGTCGGTGGGTAGGGAACTACCATCTAGGGATTGACCGAGCAGGGAAGCTACTCGGTGGCCTCTTGATGAGGGTTTCGATCCTTAGCGTAGATGGGTAGGAAGTTACCCGCTAAGGATTGACCGAGCAGGAAAGCTGCTCGGTGGCCTCTTGATGAAGGCTTCGATCCTTAGCGTAGATGGGTAGGAAGTTACCCGCTAAGGATTGACCGAGCAGGGAAGCTGCTCGGTGGCCTCTTGATTGGGGCTTCGATCCTTAGCGTAGATGGGTAGGAAGTTACCCGCTAAGGATTGACCGAGCAGGGAAGCTGCTCGGTGGCCTCTTGATGATGGCTTTTGATCCTTGGCGTCGGTAGGTAGGGAACTACCAGCCAGGGATTGACCGAGCAGGAAAGCTGCTCGGACGAGTCGCTCCCGAAAGAAACCTCCTGCCGCTCTGCCTACTGGGCCTGGCTACGGCCTCTTGATGAGGGCTTCGATCCTTAGCGTAGATGGGTAGGAAGTTACCCGCTAAGGATTGACAGAGCAGGGAAGCTGCTCGATGGCCGCTTGATGAGGGCTTCGATCCTTAGCGTAGATGGGTAGGAAGTTACCCGCTAAGGATTGACCGAGCAGGGAAGCTGCTCGGTGGCCTCTTGATGAGGGCTTCGATCCTTAGCGTAGATGGATAGGAAGTTACCCGCTAAGGATTGACCGAGTAAGGAATCTGCTCGGTGGCCTCTTGATGAGGGCTTCGATCCTTAGCGTAGATGGGTAGGAAGTTACCCATTAAGGATCGACCGAGCAGGGAAGCTGCTCGGTGGCCTCTTGATGAGGGCTTTTTTGGTGTCGGCCCGTCTCCCTTGACCCGTAAAATCTGGGGAGAGAGACCGTCGAAGACAATACGTGGCAGAAATGCGTGGGAAGGCGTGATTGTCCATAGCACGCACCGTTCCCACTTCCATTTGGCCGCTCGAGGGCATGGTCGCCACGCGGAAGCTTTGCATTGGGGACTTTGAAAGGGCCCCTTGAATCGCGCTGCCGCGCGCGCAACTTCGGCCTTTTAGGATTCTGTTGGGGCTATAAATAGCGAAGGCGTGTTGGTTATTTTTAGCTTTGTGTCCACGAAAAATGGCAGGTTTCATATACTCCATTCAAGAGATTATCTCTCATGACGACGTCTATTTGTACGATCAGGCCTGCACCGAAGAGACGTACCGGGCAGTGGTCCAGCGCGTGGAGGAAAACTTCGGCCGTCTACTTCCCCGCCGATCATCCCTCCTTCAATTGCTCATGTATGCAATTTGGAGGATGTCACCACGGCTGCACAACGCCCAGTCCG
Source organism: Agapanthus africanus (assembly GCA_030015575.1). NCBI lineage: Eukaryota > Viridiplantae > Streptophyta > Magnoliopsida > Asparagales > Amaryllidaceae > Agapanthus > Agapanthus africanus. The sequence goes on from JASDDO010000028.1 coordinate 115,111,900, forward strand.
AGGAGCTTAAGGACGAGGCGATTGACAAGCTGCACTCGCTCCGTCACCACGGCGTGATCTCGAAAAGCAGGAGAGATCGCTCGGTGGCACTTGTTCTGGAATGCTTTCGGCAAAGGCAGATCGTCGATGGATGCCCGGCAGGTGCAGTCTCTGGCCCTCCCATGGCATCGCACATCCAAGGGCAACACCAGAGGGAGCGGGCCGAGGAAGCAATGGCTCGGCTGGCGGTGATCTCCTCGAAGTACCACCAGCAGTGTTTTCTCCACCCACTACCTCCTTTGTTGTAATATTTTTGTGTATATTTTCTTTAGTGTAAGGCTGGGGAGCCCATAATACCTTTGATGAATAAAATTCTTCTTTTGCAACGTGTTATTGTCTCCTTTTTATCCTTTTTGTGTGTGTGAGTATGTACATAAAATAAAACCAGGGACCTTTGAATCGAGGAAGAGGGAAACATATAGAAGAAGTTTCTCCTAATTCAGAAAACTTAAAAGAAAAATTGCATCGCTTTGGCAAATAAGAAACATATTCATTGATCAAATTTCGAAAATATATTCACTTGTACAATTTGAGCTTCTCGGCGTTGTAAGGCCGCAGAAACTTGCGTCCTCCCGCGTCTTGTAAGCGATAGGCTCCTCTGGGCAATACTTCGGAGACGAGGAATGGGCCGTTCCACTTCGGGGAGAACTTGTGCAGCTTACCTTTGTCTGTGAATTCGTTCCGCCTTAGGACCAAATCTCCCATTTTGAAGGCGCGATGCTTGACTCGTGCGTTGTGGTAGCGGGCAGTTTGCTGTTGATAAGCAGCGGCTTTGTTCTGTGCCCGGTCCCGCTTTTCTAGCAAGATGTCCATATTAGTCCGGAGCGCCGAGGTGTTTACTTCGTCATCGAAATGTTCGACTCTGTAACTGGGCAGCCCAATCTCTGCTGGGACCATCGCCTCGGTGCCGTAGCAGAGGCTGAAGGGGGTTTCTCCGGTGGGAGTCTTCTTTGATGTGCGTAAGGCCCATAAAACTCAGGATAGTTCCTCGACCCAGTTGCCCTTTCTTCCTTCTAAACGAGTTTGAAGATCTCGAATAACGTATCGGTTGGCGACCTCGGCCTACCTGTTGCATTTAGGATGCGCGACCGCGGCAAACTTCATCAGTTTGCGGTACTCGTTGCAGAATCCTTTGACTTTCGTCTCGTGGTCGGTAATAATACACCTCGGGATCCCGAATTGGGATATTATGTTGTTCTGCAGGAATTTGATGGTCGCGGTGGCGTCCGGTTTTCTGATGGGGACGGCCTCGATCCACTTCGTAAAATAGTCTACCGCGATGAGGATGTATTTGTGCCCATCCGTGCCAATCGGGAGTTAGCCTACCATGTCCATTCCCTACTGGGCAAACGGCCAGGGAGAGGTCAGGGCCGTTAGCTCGGTAACAGAAAGACGGGGTATGCTGCCGTGGAGTTGGCAGCTTTTACATATTCTGACGAGCTTTTGAGCGTCTTAGTGAATCGTCGAACAATAGTACCCTTGGAGCAGTGTCTTCTGGACTAAGGTGCGGGCCCCTTGATGCGCTCCACCGACCCCTTCGTGTATCTCACGCAGGACGTAGTCGGCTTCGTGGGGGTCGACGCACCGAAGCAGAGGTTGCATGTACGACTTCTTGTAGAGGTTCCGATTGCTCTAGATGAAATGGCGGGCTTTAGCTCGAAGGCGGCGTGCTTTCCCTCGGTCCTCTGGGAGTGTACCCTCCTTCAAGAACTCTACGAAGGGCTTCCTCCAATCCCGGCCTTCCTCCTGAGTGGTGTATACCTGAAGTGTTGCCTCCCTGTCTTCCATGCTGGGTCGTGGCAAGACTTTGAAGAGGATATTCCTCTTATTGCTAGCCGTATAGGAGGAGGCTAGCTTGCTCAGGACGTCGTCCTGGGCGTTTAGGTGCCGAGGAATCTGCTCCACTTGAACTTCGTCGAAGTTTTTTCGTAGTCTCTTTACCTCGGCTAAGTACTTCACCATTAGCGGCTCCTGGGCCTCGAAGCGGCCGGTTACTTGGTCCACGACTAGGGCGAAGTCGTTACGAATTCGAATCGTCTTCAGCCCCATTCCGGAAACGATTCGCAACCCGGCGAGCAAGGCCTCGTATTCCGCGGCGTTGTTCGATACTCTAAACCCGAGCTTCAAAGAGTACTCCATTTCTGCCTCGTTAGGGCCTTGAATGATAAGGCCCGCACCGCTCCCCTCCTCAGTAGAGGATCCATCGACGTAGAGGACCCAATCGGGGACGGAGTCGGGCAATTCCTCGACCGGGACCCGGGGATAGACACTGACGCTGATTCCTTGTTTGGGATAGTACATTCGACAACAAAGTCTGCCAGGACTTGCGTTTTGATGGATTGCCTGGGGAGGTATTTGATGTCGAATTGGGATAACTCCCACCTCCATTTCTCCGGACGACCAGATGACTCGGGGGAGGCGAGAATAGCCCCTAGGGGCGCTCGATGAGGACGAGGATGGTGTGTACCTGGAAGTAGTGCCGTAGCTTCTTTGAGGCCATAATAAGCACCAAAACAATCTTTTCTATGGCCGGGTACCTTGTTTCCGCGTCCTTAAAGACATGGCTCACGTAGTAGACCAGCTTCTGTGCTCCTTCGACTTCTCGGACGAGCACCGAGCCGGCAGCATGATAGGACACCGCAAGGTATAGCAACGGCTTGTCTCCTTCGGCAGGCCGGGTAAGCAGCGGAGGAGTTGCCAGGTGCACCTTGAGTTGCTCGAAAGCGTTCTGATACTCTTCCGACCATTCGAACTTTGGGATTTTCCTCAGGGCTTTGAAGAATGGGAGACACTTTTCCCCGGACCTCGACATGAAGCGACTAAGAGTGGCCACTCTCCCCATGAGTTGCATGACCTCCATGTTGCTATTTGGCGTGGCCATGTTGAGGATGGCACTGATCTTCTTCGGGTTGGCCTCAATTCCTCGGTGGGTAACCATGAACCCGAGGAATTTCCTGCTAGTGACCCCGAACGCGCACTTGGCGGGATTCGGCTTCATTTTGTATTTGCGAAGGATGCTGAATGTCTCGCCAAAATTTTTGGCGTGCTTGTCCGGCGAGGTTGACTTTACGAGCATGTCGTCGACGTAAACCTCCATGTTCCTCCCGGTCTGTGATTTGAACATTCTTTTGACCAGGTGCTGGTATGTAGCTCCGGCGTTTTTTAGGCCGAAGGGCATCACTTTGTAGCAGTATACCCCCCGGTTCGTTGTGAACGCGGTAAGCTCATCATCTGCCGGGTTTATACGGATCTGGTTGTAGCCGGAGAAAGCATCCATGAAGCTGAGCAATTGGTGGCCTGCCGAGCTGTCGACAAGCTGGTCTATCCGAGGGAGGGGATAGTTGTCTTTCGGGCAAGCCTTGTTGAGATCTGTGAAGTCAACGCACATACGCCACTTTCCGCTTGCCTTTTTAACCATAACCACATTCGCTAGCCATTCTGAGTAGGCCACATTTCGAATGAAGTTGGCTGCAAGCAATCTCGTCCTCGATCGCCTTTTGTTTGATTGGAGTGAAGCTTAGTTGCTTTTGCCAGATGGGTCGGGCCGTCGGGTCGACCCTAAGCTTGTGAGAGATTACCTTGGGGTCGATCCCGGGCGTGTCGGCGGGCGCCCAGGCGAACACGTCCGAGTTTCCTCGGAGAAAGTGGATCAAGTCTTCGTGCCGGGCTCCTGTTAAGAGGGGTCTGATCTCGACAATTCGTTCATTGTTCCCCTCGACAAGGGAGACCTCTATTAGCGCCTCCACCGAGACCCCTCGGATTTTTTTTTTGTTCGTCACGAGTATCCAAAGACCCCTGGAAATCACTCGCGCTTACAAGGTCGTCGCTTCGCTCCTCGGAGGTGGATGTCGCTGTGAAGCAAATCTTAGCGATTTGCTGGTTCCCGTAGGCCCGGCCTATTCCCCCTTGATCCAATGGAAACTTGATCGCGAGGTGGTAGGTCGAGATCTGGGCCCTATGGGAGTTTAGCGTCGGGCTTCCCAGAAGGATATTGTAGGACGAGGGAATCCTGGCGACGATGAACTCCACCGGTACGGTTCTTATACGGTCCGCCTCCCCAATGTTAAGGAGGAAGGTAACCACTCCCTCTGCCGGGATGGAGTGGTTAGTAAACCCCGACAGAATGTGGGTGGTTGGCCGCAGGTCTAATGGGCCGAGCCCCATACACAGGAAGCATTCATAGAAAAGGATGTCCGCCGAGCTTCCCGAGTCGACCAATATCTTTGGACCTCGTAGCGGTGGACCCATGCTATAATCACAAGGGGGTCGTTGTGAGGCAAGGATATCCCATGGAGATCTTGGTCTGTGAAGGTGATGGACTCGGCTGCTTTGTTTTTCTTCCGGGGCCGGTCGCTGATTTCCTCGACTGGTAGGAGGCGGCGAATCTCGCCGGCTCCATGCGCACCCCCCAAAGATATGACCATAATTTGGCCGATCGTTAACTCGCCGTAAGGGGGATGGTTTTCTTGCTCCCGGTCTGTCTGTCGTTTTTCCCGCAGGTATTTCGCCAAGTGGCCCGAGCGAATCAACTCCTTGATGTAGTCACGGAGTTGTTTACAGTTCTCGGTATGGTGTCCTTGCGACCTATGGAAGGCGCAGTACGGGCCTCAAGTCCGTTTGGTCGCTCTATTGGTGACCGGAGGGAGCTTGAAGAAACGCTCGCCCTTCGCCTCCTCCAACAGCTCAGTCTAAAAGATGTTGAGCGGGGTGTACTCCTGAAACTTCGGGGAGTATGGCTTTAGCCGGTCGACCTTCTTCTTCTCTTCTCTGTCCCTCTTCTTTTGGTCGGCCTAGTCGCCCCGGGGTAGGTTTGCGTTTACCTCAGACTCGAGTTGGATTTCCCGCTTGGTCCAAACTTTTACCTCGGCCATTGTCCTAGGTTGTGCTAACGCAGAGAAGCGGAGCCACTTCTTGTGCCTAAGACCTGACCTCAGAGCGGTGATTACAGTCCCATCCCTGTGCTCGGGAACTTCAAGAAGTGCGTTGTAAAAGCGAGTGACGTATCTTTTAAAGGATTCCTTTTCCTCGCTCTTTATAGTGAAGAGGTAATCGACAGTTCGCTTCTGTTGTCTGTTCTCGACGAAATGTCCGAGAAACTGAGCGGCCAGCTCATCAAAGGTAGAGATGGAGCGTGGCGTGGATCCTCGGAACCAATCTCGTCCTGCCTGGATTAGAGCGACAGGGAATGCTCGGCATTGGGCAGCGGCGGAGTTGTCCTGGAAGCTCATGCTCGCCGTAAACGCGTCCAGATGGTCTTTCGGGTCGGACATCCCGTCAAAGAGGACCACTTTTGGAGGCTTGTTTCCGAATGAGACGTGGACAGTGAGCAACTTTTCAGTGAAGGACTTCGTAAGCGAGTCGGCGGCATACATGGCCCCCTCGTTTAAAGGATGACCCTCCCGATGTATACCCTCAATTTTCTTTTCGAGGACGTCGAGACGGTCGTGGTATCCCGAGGATTCGGCGTATTCGGAGTGATGGCCCTTCCTGCTGGCGGCCTGCGCTTGGCTGTAGCTCCGGTTCCGTTCTATCAGGTTTCTCAGGTCCCCTGACGAGGTCATTCTTGAGTCATCGCGGTGAGTGTCGTCCGCACGCCCCCGTCAAGGGAGAGGGTTCCGACCATGTCTGGGAGCAAACGAGCTGACCGACACCTCCTTGGAAGGGACGGGAGCGCGATGGGCCTCGGGACGGGGAGCTTTTTCATGAGATCTCGGCGTGGAGCTGTGAGGAGCCCAGGAGGTCATTGAATCGGTCACCGCGGGGGACCTGTGGCCGCCGGAGATAGCAAGACGCTGTTCAGTGGTGCCAGCATTGACAGTGTCATCTCTCCCTCTGCGGAGGTCGTGATCCCGGAAAGGAGGCGACCTTGGGGGCTTATCCATTTATATCCTTGGTAAATCAAAATTTTACTATAATATGCACGCTGAACATGAATCGTAGCACGGCAGGTCATGGCACTTCTCCTCGTGGAGAGTCTGTGAGTCGAGGAATTACTCATAATTTGCCCTCACCTTACAACATGTTTACCATTTTGCCCTCACCTACTCCACCTACCATAACCACAGCACCAAGAGCACCTTCTCTCCATATCCAACACATATAAAAAACCAAAAAAAGTCCTCAAAGCTGAAAGTCTTTATACAAATCCCCGCATCATCATCATCATCACCTCTCCCCTCTCTCGACAATATAATGGATCTCACTCTCTCTCCTCTATCAATCTCCATCTCCCTTGTCTCTCTCCTCCTCTCCTTCCTCCTCCTCAAGAAATTCCTCACAAAATTGCCGCCGGGCCCCCGGCCATGGCCCGTGGTGGGCAACCTGTACGACATAAAGCCCGTCCGGTTCCGGTGCTTCGCGGAGTGGGCCGAGGCCTACGGGCCCATCATGTCGGTCTGGTTCGGCACGACCCTCAACGTCGTCGTGTCCAGCGCCGAGCTGGCCAAGGAGGTGCTCAAGGAGAAGGACCAGGCCCTGGCTGACCGGCCCAGGAACAGGGCGGCGGCCCGGTTCAGCAGAGATGGGTCCGATCTGATCTGGGCCGACTATGGGTCCCACTACGTGAAGGTCAGGAAGGTGTGCAACCTGGAGCTGTTTTCCCCCAAGAGGCTGGAGGGGCTGAGGCCCATCAGGGAGGATGAGGTGACGGCCATGGTCGAATCCATTTTCACAGATTGTACCCAACAAGGTAGCAACTAGGTTTTTTCCTTCTAATTGCTTGATTCTTTTTGTTAGAGAATTTTTTGATATGATATGTGCTGTGTGTGGAATGACATTGTCATCCCCCAACCCCACCCCGCACCCCTCCCGCCCCAACCCCACCCAATTGAATGTTATAAATTCATGATTGACTAAACTTAAGTTATGATGGTCCAGGCAATATGTTTTATATTCTAACAAGCTCCGCGGATGGTAGGCATGGGTTGAAATATGGGCTTTTGTGCAACCATATATTTTTATTTAAAATAATCTACATTTAATATGTGCACAGTGAGAATTGAACATAGGCCGCTCTCATACCGCCTGTTAACCGTTTTTGTGACACTGTAGCAAATCCGTGATGGAGGTTGAGGGAATATCTATTTTGTATTTTGACAAGAATAATAGGTTAAGAACTTTTATTAAATCGGTGTTACCATAAATTGCTAAACCAATAGCTATTTACGATTTGGAATGGTCGTTCCCAATAGAGGAACACTAGCAATTTTTTATCAGAAGAATTATTGTCTTGAGCTAACCCATTAAGAACTTAAATTAAAACGGGCATAAAGTTGGCTTCCGTTAATATTTGAATTGTACTTTAAAAAGGTTAATTGTTTTGCAAGACGTACATAGATAGCTAAGAAAATAAATTTCATATATATATATATATATATATATATATATATATATATATATATATATATATATATAATACAGACATACATATACCCATACATATACAAGTGCCACGCCAAGTGTCATGTTAAGTGGGCGGGGGCCACCTCTTGAATCCGTGGGGGCCACCTCTTGAGTCCGTGGGGGTCACTGTAGAACAATGGAGAATCTTCGGAATGCATTCCGAAAAAGAGCAGATCTGTACTATAAATGGAATGATACACTCTTCAATACAGAGGCGTTTTTTAAGTGAACCGGCACTACATGAGCTTGAGAACTCCGTAATTAAGCGTGCTCGAGCCAGGGAAGTTCTGGGATGGGTGACCTCCTGGGAAGTGGCCCCTAATCGGGTCCGGTTCACCCCGAAGGATAAAACCGTGCGGTTTTGGTTAGAGCGGACAATACTCTCTGTATTGGGGGTGGGACGATAGTAGGTCTGTGGTTCGAGGATGAACTATTGTTCAAAAGTGGGGAGAATGTCGGGACCGGTTCTTGTTTACGGAACAAAGTGTCACACGGAACAAAGTGTCATGTTAAGTGGGCGGGGGGGGCCACCTCTTGAATCCGTGGAGGCCTCCTCTTGAGTCCGTGGGACCCACTGCAGAACAATGGGGAATTTTCGGAATACATTCTGAAAGAGAGCAGATCTGTACTATAAATGGAATGATACACTCTTCAATACAGAGGCGTCTTTTAAGTGAACCGGCACTACAGGAGCTTGAGAACTCCGTAGTTAAGCGTGCTCGAGCCAGGGAAGTTCTGGGATGGCTGACCTCGGCCCCTGGTCGGGTCCGGTCTTCCCGAAGGATAAAACCGTGCGGTTTTGGCCAGAGCGGACAATACTCTCTGTATTGGGGGTGGGGCGTAATAGTTTCAGAACACACTACGTTCTAGAATTTCATTTCCATCCCGTAGAAATATATTGTAGGAAACCGCCCTTATCATACCACATTACAGGACAGCTAGTGTTTTCCGTTTTCATTCTGTGTTCAGGAAGCCTTAGATGATTGGTTGGCTAATTTTTTCAGTAGTCAATTACTTACGCTGATGAAAAGTTTGGAAAAATAAAACATAAATAGATCGGCTTAAATGCTCTCCATAGTTTCTTTTCCTTACAACCCTTTTCAATTTAAAAAACAACCCTTTTCACCTCTGTTTTCTACGAGTTTGGTTGCCTTAGACCTCCAATATATAGCATCAAGCATTCTCAAATGCTTTGAATATGGCCATGAGTGCCGTGATTTCTCAAATCTTTTAAGATTCGGTCGAATGACTTAATTTAAGATTTCTAAATGGAAAGTAGCAATTGCGCGCATTAATGAGCATCTCACCAAAAGCAAATACATATCATGTACACACATGCACTTGGGTTAGAAGTGGATCTTGAAACATGCCCATGCAATTGTCAATGTTCTTTCATTATAACATAATAGTTTTTAACAGGTGGTGCACGTGACCTATAGTAGATATTGTGTGTTTAGAATTAATGCGTGTGTAATTTCCCTACATAATTCACATCAATCGGCTTTTTATGTGAAGTTTTCATATTATCATAGTAGATTTTGACTTATAGATGACTAATTTTATTCGGGCCCTTCGGCGTGCAGTCCTTAAGCATGGATCCGGCATGTATTTTTATCGGGTCCAGTATCAAGTCTTAGCACGTCCTTAAGATTTCAATATCGAAACTCATATTCAACTATAAAGGGCAGGCCTATTCAGACTTGGGGCGAGTTTGGGCTAATTCCCACCTTAACATTACCCATTAATTAGATTCCAATATTAAGATCCAGGTGTGGGTCAAGTATAATGAATATAAATCGAGTTGAACTGCAGTAGGGCTGTGCAATCGTTTGGACCTGTCCCACAGGTAAAAAAATCCAATCAAAATCTACCCATTTCCATATTGGACAGGTTTTGATTACATTATTTTTAAAACAAACGGGTTTTAGAAAGATTAAAACTTGCCCTGAACCATCACCGTATATGCCAGAGAGAGGATGGATTATTGGAGTGTGTGACTTGAACTATTGATTGGGCCATGCCGATATATGATTTTATCTGCCACGTTGGAACTCACAATCAAACGTGTCTCCGCGTCCAACCACCACGTAAATCCCCCTATGTAGCATAGGATAGACCGGTTCGCTTTAGGAGAATCTTTTCTATGATCATACCCGAATTATGTCATGCATGAACAGGCTCCGTAAGATCCTGTAGAATAGAATAAGTGATGTGGCACGATCCAATGTTCTATCTATTTTACTTACTTATTTATAGTATGGAAATGCATTCATTTCCTCTGCATCGACCCCGATCTATCATACTATCGGAGTGATATAAGGGGCCCCATTCAAACACATTAAGCATCACTTCATCTCGACTTATAATTTTGTACTCTTATATATGAACTTATACACATACCGTAAAGTTATGTTTTTGTATCTAGTTTCAATTAGGAAGTCAAATGTTATTGCTATACATATTTATTAGAATCATCATTGAACGTTATTTTGGCGAAAATACCCATCTGAATCCAGAGCAGCCCATTATAACTACCGAAACCCGGTCTGCACCAGAAACCAGTATGTACCTCACCGGTGCAAATTACTAAAAGCAATTAGAGAGGGTGGGTTTGTACAGGGTGAAAAACTAGTCTGCAAGTCCGGGTTTGGATGTGAAAACCTGCCCATATTCCCTTCGTCGGCCCATTTGACCCATTTAATCAAATTTCATCCATCTGAATAGAGTACATCGTATTTCACATTTTCATGTGATGAGCAACGTTAAAATTAGTTCATCTATATCATACATGTTATACTTATTTATACTTGGCTAAGTTGATGGCGAGCACCTACACAAGCTAATTTGTTGGCTCGGTTTTGAAACAACGTGTTCTAAATCTAGACTCGTTCAACATTATTCCCGTTTTGAGTTTCTTAAAAGAAATATGCATTTCGTCAAATTTAATTGACTCGCAGACTAGCGGGCACAAGTTTCTTTTAAGAAAGAAAAAAGAAAAGGGAAAAAGCAATACAGATACGCATTCCATGAATCCGGGTAAACTCTAGAAATTAATGTTTCGATAATTTCTTGATTTCCAGAACTTTGAAGTAGTTTAGACAATTCTGCAGGTTATATATAATTCATTTCCCTTTCTAAATTGATCTCTTTAGCAAGGGACTAGAATTTAGGAATAATTTCTCCAACATCACAAAATGGGTGGGCCATTGTTTGTCACTAGGTCAAGTGGTCAACAGAACAAGATTGAATAGCACAACAGCTAATAGATAGATATGAAGATAAGATCAGATAATAGATATATATCCTTCCATGAGTCTTCTAAATTTATTAAAGAAGTTTTAAACAAATTTGCTTGCTTTTTAGGTTTAGCTATGATTAGGATTTTTATGCAAATTGTTCCAGCAACTTACATTATTCATCTATATATTTTGAAATCTATTTGAGTGGTTTGAGTGGTTGGCTTTCACTTGCTAGAAAGGTTGCAGGTAGGACAATTTTTTTTTAGTGAGTTTGGTAGTTGAACAAATAATTTTTTTTTAGCATATAGAGTGCGGTGTCTACATTTATAAATGATAGAGGTAAGACTAAGAGAGTTAGAAAGATATTCCCTTGCTATCTTCAAACCTCACCTACCAACAAATTGACAAAGAAGAGAGCTTGAAATCAAAGACTCTTAAGTTTCTAATTGTTTTTACCTGTTGCACATCTTCGCCTCATTCACCGGCGTAAAGCTAATTTGTTCATTTTAGTAAAAGAAGAACTGTTCTACAATAATTTCCTTTATATATATGAACTGATCAAATTTATGATTTGACAGTTAAAAACGGAAAAAGTATAGTAGTGAGAAACCACCTCTCTGGTGTCGCCTTCAACAACATCACGCGACTCGCATTCGGAAAACGCTTCGTAAACTCCGAAGGCGTGATGGATGAACAAGGATTAGAATTCAAAACCATTGTGGCCAATGGTTTAAAATTCGGTGCCTCTCTCTCACTTGGAGAGTATGTGACATGGCTTAAATGGATGTTTCCTCTTGATGAAGAGGCTTTTGCAAAGCATGGAGCCCGCAGAGACAGACTGACAAGAGCCATCATGGAGGAGCATACGAAAGCACGGAAAGAGAGCGGTGCGAGGCAGCATTTCGTGGATGCATTGCTTACGCTGCAGGAGAAATACGATCTTAGCGAGGATACCATTATTGGACTTCTTTGGGTAAGTAATTTATGTTCTTTATGATATATATTTTGGGTTGTAAAATAAAATATTATTCCAGCTCTTTTCTGAATACCATTCAAAATTTGAGAGAAAAAGGGATTTTTTGCTAGCATTTCATTTTATTATGGCTTGTTGAAGCAAGCAAAAAAATTACAGAATTTATCATAGAGAGAAAGCCTCTTTATCTGGAGGTTCAAATTCTCAGTTCTCTCTTCATTTATGTAAAAACTATAGCTCACCTTTTCAACTCTATCGAATATTTATCCAATCCTATTCCAATGTGCAGGACATGATCACGGCCGGAATGGACACGACCGTAATCACTGTGGAATGGGCTATGGCCGAGATCATAAGAAACCCCAGAGTCCAACAAAAGATCCAAGACGAACTCGACCGGATCATTGGATCCGACCGCATCATGACCGAATCTGACTTCCCCAACCTCCCGTACCTCAACTGTGTCGTCAAAGAGGCCCTCCGCCTCCATCCCCCGACCCCGCTCATGCTCCCCCACAAAGCCACAACAAATGTCAAAATCGGAGGTTACGACATCCCCAAAAACGCGGTCGTGCACGTCAATGTCTGGGCCATCGCCCGAGACCCGAAATTATGGAAAACCCCCTAGAGTTTCGCCCTGAAAGGTTTGTGTTAAATTATTAAGCTAGCTTGATATACATTGTCATCCCAAAACACTGAAAGTTATTATGAGGGTTGAGTGATAAACTTTATATTCTAACATGCGCTCGTAGGTTGAGCGCCTATTTATGGGCCAAAACCTGCCCTTTGCAAAGGTGTCATTTAGAAAAAGGGTAAATTACTCTTAAGACGCCCTTTAGGTATTTTTTAAATGACTCACTATTTTTCACTAAACCGCCCTTTTTTTTATTGCGGTAAGCTACCCAGAAATGCTACTTTTGAGGGTATATTAGTTAAAAGAAAAACTAAAAGCCAGAGCAAGGGATTTTGACGTTGTAAAAAACCTGATGGTAGTCTAGTGAAAAGCGTGATGGTTGAAGGAATTTTAGTGCAATCGGGCTCCCTTGATGGGCTGAAACTTAGGCTTTTGCCAGCATTAATTTTTTTTATATCAATCCGCTCTGAATATGCACCCGGTGGAAATTGTTCCTGCCACTCTACTAAATCTTCATAGTTATGATGAGGGCTTAGAAGATATGCTTTTATTTTCCAACATGCTTGTATATTCTACCAGGTTTCAAGAAGAAAATATCGACATCAAAGGCAACGATTTCCGAGTGTTGCCATTTGGAGCGGGGCGTAGGGTTTGCCCCGGCGCACAATTGGGAATCAATTTGGTGGAATCTATGTTAGGGCACTTGTTGCATCATTTCAAGTGGGAGTTGCCTGAAGGCATGAAAGAGGAGGAAGTGGACATGACAGAGAATCCAGGGATGGTCACGTTCATGCGCACGCCGCTTCAGGCTGTCGCGGTTCCTAGGTTACCGTCTCATTTGTACAAGCGTGTGGCCGTGGATATGTAAGCAGAGGCTAAGTTCTCCGGATATCGATTGAATGCTTCAACATGAATGGTTATAATGTAGTTGCTAGATTGAGAACTCAATGTTTGTAAATCATATTCAGATGGAAATGTGGTGTTTATAAAGATGCAAAATTTTTGCTTTGTCAGACTCATGCCGCTTCATCTTTTGCTTGGTTTATAGCAATTCAAGAATTTTCAGGACATTTGAAGTTTCCCCTTGATTCTCATTCCTGTTTGGGAGTTTCGTTGTAGTGAAAGTGCTATTATAATTCTCATCATGGTGTGTGAATCTAGCAACTTTTGAACCTTAATTTGGTATCATTTTATTTGAATTTGTTGAAATAACAAGAATGAATTGCTATTCAATATTTGATCCTCCAAAACTGATGATGCTCGATATCGATGATCTTCCAGATCATGACATGTGGCAGATGACGTGTTCCAAAGCTTGCAAGAAAGGATCCACAGTGGCCGACCAGGCCGCTCCTATGCCCGTCCTACGGACAACCTTTGACTTGTCCTCGAGCCTCCTGCACAACTGGCCTCCTCGGCTCTCTCAGCTTGCCTCCGGGCTCCAGCAGAACCAAGATAGCTCGGCCTCCCGCTCGTCCCCGAGCTCTCCTGCCGAGCTCATCTTCCTCGGTCTCATCGACCGACCAACGGCACCACTCGCAAGCGCAACCGTCCCACTCCGCGAATCTCGCCATGCGTGAGATATCCGCCGGCCACGTCCCGCGTTCCACGCCATCACGATCCCCCATTAACAAGTATGTCTCGCCATTAATGGGAGATCCCGCCCATCACGCAGGCGTGAAGTCGGGAGCGTAACGGCCGGCGCGATTCTCGCACCTTCCTGCCTACTGCCACCACTATTTAAACCCCTCCTTCAGACGGTCCAAGGAAGTCTTTTTCTCTCTACTAAGCCGTTACTCTGCTCGGATTTCCTCTCTAACTTGATCGTCGGAGGGTCCTCGGTGGTACAACCACCCCGGGACTTCCTTGCAGGTAGCTCGGCCCAAACAACCTCAAACCCATTGAGATCCACACGTTCCAGGAGCCAGTCTCCAACTCCAATCTCAGCCGTCCATTGTCGCTCCCAGAGGATCTACGGAAGGCAACATCTTGACGTAATCCGACATCCGTTGGCTGGCGCCGTCTGTAGGAAATCTTGACTCCACAAAAACAAAAGCTCGTCTTCCGATCTCAACCTGATGGCGAACGATTATCGCGACGATCCAAACACTAACCGCCGCCTTCCCTACAACGGAGGCACGGACGAATCTCCTCTTCCGAACACCATCATCGCCCTCGCCGATCGGATAGATCGACTCGAGTCCGTCGTGGACGCGCTCGTCCATGTCCAAACGGCGGGGAAAGCTTCCCAGGTCGCCGCTCCCCCGCCTCGGGACCGGGACCCCTACAGAGGGAGAGAAGACTCCGCTCGCGTCGGCACTGCCGACCACCGCCTCGCTACCTCCCACGGCCGCAGATCTCCCGGGCCAATACATTCTGCGACCCGCTGGGCGCCCCACAGTTCAACACCGAGGTCCGTTGCCAGAGCGCCTCGCCCCGAGCCTCTTCGCGCCCCTTTCCCTCCTGAGGAGATGTCGGTCAGCTCGCCTGTTTCCAGGCATGACCGACACCCCCTCCCTCGACGGGGTCGCACGGACGGGACTCGCCACGGCGGCTCGAAGACTATCTAGCCGGGGATCTAAGGAACCCCATCGAGAGGAACCGGGGCCGCGGCAAGACGCAGGTCTCCAACAGCATAGGCTAGGGATCAGAATATGCTGAATCGCCGGGGTACCACAGCCGACTCGATGCCCTCGAAAAGATGATCGAAGGCATGCATCGGGAAGGTCATCATCCGAACGACGGGGTTAAGTACGCCGCCGACTCGCTCACGAAACCCTTCACCGAGGAGCTACTCGCCGTCCATGTCTCCTCCCGGAATAAGCCCCCGAAGGTCTCTCTCTTCAATGGCAAGTCCGACCCGAAGGACCATTTGGACGCATTCACCGCAGGAATGAGCTTCCAAGACAACTCCGACGCCGCCCGGTGCCGAGCCTTCCCGGCCACTCTCATCTGCTCCGGACGAGACTGGTTCCGAAGACTCGTGTCGCATTCGATCTCAGCTTTCGACGAGCTGGCCACCCAATTCCTCGGCCACTCCGTCGGGAACAGGTGGCAGAAACGGACAGTTGATCATCTCTTCACGATCAAGAACGGGGACAAAGAGATGTTCAAAGCATACGTCACCCGCTTCTACAACGCTCTTCTCGAGGTCCCATAGCACCGGGACGAGACGGTCATCAAAGCACTTAGGTCTGGTCTTAGGCATAAGGAGTGGTTACGCTCCTTTGCATTAGCGCAACCTAAGACCATGGCCGAGGTAAAGGCCTGGACCGAGCGTGAGGTCCAGCTCGAGTCCGAGGTGAATGCCAACCTTCCCAGGGCAGAGCAAACCCACCAAAAGAAAAAGGGCGAGGGAAGAGAGAAGGAGACTCGAGCGGCCAAAGCCCTACCTCCCGAAGTTTCAGGAGTACACCCCGCTCAACGTCTCCCAGACTGTACTGCTAGAGGAGACTAAGGGCGAGGGGTTCTTCAAGCTCCCCCCGATCTCACGAATAGCCTCAAAGAGAACCTGGGGCCCCTACTGCGGTTTCCACAGGTCATTGGGCCACTCCACGGAGAGCTGTAAGCAGCTCCGAGACTACATCGAGGAGCTCATCCATTGAGGACACCTCGCAGCGTACCTGCGGGACAAGTGGCAAGCTGACCGCGAGCAGGAGCAGCGTCCCCCTCCTGGCGAGTTGACAATCGGACAAATCATGGTCGTGTCAGCGGAGGGTACATCGGGTACCTACGAGGCTCAACATCCCAAGCCAGTCGTGGAGGCCAACAGACATCTGAGGAGCTCAAGCTGCGCAAATGAAAAAAACATCTACTAGCGTGTACTTCTTTTTACTAAGGCAATGTAAATCTTTCTCGAGATCTTTTTGTTTATGTAATAAAGGGATCAATAAAACATTGCAAAAAGAAGGATCTTATTCATTCAAAAAGTACTATGGGCTTCTCAGCCGTACATCGACAAAGAAAAATTTACAGTAGCGGGGGAAGGGGATGCAGAGAACATTGCCCATGGTACTCCGAGGATGTCTCCGCCAGCCAAGCCCTCGCGGCCTCAGACCGAAGGTCGGACAGAACCTCACCAAGAGGCAACCGGGCCCGCCCTTGCTCGGTTATCCCTGGCTGGTAATTCCCAACCCTATAATGCCAGGGATCGAAGCCCTCACTAAGAGGCAGCCGAGCGGCTACCCTTCTCGGCTATCCCCGACCGGTAGTTCCCTACCTCGCAACGCCAGGGATCTAAGCCCTCACCAAGAGGCAGCCTAGCGGCTACCGTGCTCGGCTATCCCCGGCCGGTAGTTCCCTACCTCGCAACGCCGGGGATCAAAGCCCTCGCCAATAGGCAACTAAGCAGCTTCACTGCTCGGTCCATCCTTAGTAGGCCACTTACGGCCCTTCCCTCGCTAAGGATCAAAGCCCTCACCAAGAGGCAACCGGGCCCGCCCTTGCTCGGTTATCCCTGGCTGGTAGTTCCCTACCCCATAATGCCAGGGATCAAAGCCCTCGCCAAGAGGTACCGGGCAGTAACCTTGCTCGGCCCATCTTTAAGGATCAAAACCCCCGCCAAGAGGCACCGGGCAGTAACCCTGCTCGGCCCGTCCTTAGTAGGCCACTTACGGCCCCTCCCGCGCTAAGGATCAAAACCCTCACCAAGAGGCAACCGGGTCTGTCCTTGCTCGGTTATCCCTGGCTGGTAGTTCCCTACCCCACAAATGCCAGGGATCAAAGCCCTCGCCAAGAGGCACCGGGCAGCATCCTTGCTCGACCTGTCCTTAAGGATCAAAGCCCTCGCCAAGAGGCACCGGGCAGTAACCCTACTCGGCCCGTCCTTAGTAGGCCACTTACGGCCCCTCCCGCGCTAAGGATCTAAGCCCTCACCAAAAGGCAACCGGGCCCGCCTTTACTCGGTTATCCCTGGCTGGTAGTTCCCTATCCCACAACGCCAGGGATAAAAGCCCTTGCCAAGAGGCACCAGGCAGTAACCCTGCTCAGCCTGTCCTTATTAGGCCACTGACGGCTCCTCCCGTGCTAAGGATCTAAGCCCTCACTAAGAGGCAGCCCAGCAGCTACCCTGCTCGGCTATCCCTTGCTGGTAGTTCCCTACCCCACAACGCCGAGGATCGAAGCCCTCGTCTGGAGGCACCGGACAGCTACCCTGCTCAGTCCATCCTTAGCATGCCTCTCCGAGCCTTCTACACTAAGGAATAAGATATCACCAAGAGGCAGCTGAGCGATTACCCTGCTCGGCTATCCCCGGCCGGTAGCTCCCTACCTCGCAACGCTGGGGATCAAAGCCCTCGCCAAGAGGCACCGGGCAACAACCCTGCTCGGCCCGTCCTTAGTAGGCCTCTCACAGCCCCTCCCGCGCTAAGGATCAAAATCCCTCGCCAAGAGGCAACCGGGCCCGCCCTCGCTCTGTTATCCCTGGCTGGTAGCTCCCTACCCCAAAACGCCAGGGATCAAAGCCCTCGCCAAGAGGCACCGGGCAGAAACCCTGCCCGGCCCGTCTTTAAGGATCAAAGCCCTCGCCAAGAGGCAACCGGGCCCGCCCTTGCTTGGTTATCCCTGGCTGGTAGCTCCCTACCCCCACAACGCCAGGGATCTATGCCCTCACCATGATGCACCGGGCAGCTACCCTATTCGGCCCGTCCTTTGTAGGCCTCTCACGGCCCCTCCCGCGCTAAGGATCAAAAGTCCTCGCCAAGGGACAACCGGGCCCGCCCTTACTCGGTTATCCCTGGCTGGTATCTCCTTACCCCAAAACGCCAGGGATCAAAGCTGTCGCCAAGAGGCACCGGGCAGCAACCCTGCCCGGCCCGTCCTTAAGGATCAAAGCCCTCGCCAAGAGGCAACCGGGCCCGCCCTTGCTCGGTTATCCCTGGCTGGTAACTCCCTACCGCACAATGCTAGGGATCTAAGCCCTCACCATGAGGCACCGGGCAGCTACCCTACTCGGCTCTGTTTCCCCCAATTAGTGCAAAGCTCTGTTTAAAATTCAAATTTTGAAATGAAGCAGCGCCTCAGAAGCAACGCCTAGTGCGTTGTGCCCTAAGCAGCGCACCACGTGCAAAGCACGTGTGCGCTAGCGCTAAGTGCGCTGCGCTTTAAGCAGCGCACCACATGCAAAACACGGGTGCGCTAGCGCTCTAAGCAACGCACCACGTGCAAAGCACGGGTGCGCTAGCGCTGGAACTAAAAGCTCCCTACCGACAGATCTAAGATCCAATAATAATGATAAATCATTAATTAATCAGAATTAAATTCTGTTAAGGAAATATTTCTCAAAATCTTTCCAAACAACAAGATTGTGCTCTGTAAGTCAGAGCGCCGTTAGATCAATGATCCAATGGTGATTAAAAATCACCAAAAATACAGAATAAATTTTGTATGCAAAGATTTCCCGATTTTGTTAATAACAAGAAGATTACCTTCTGTAAATCAGAAGCCCTTGGATCAAAGATCCAACGATGGGAAATTCCCCAAATCAATTGGAGAAAAAATCTCCTTAACTGATTGAACAAATCAGCCGGCCTATATAAAGGCCCCAAGACTTCAAGTCAAAAGAGAGAGAGAGAGAGAGAGAGAGATACAGAAGCATAGAGAGGAACTCCCCCATAAGCTTTGAGAGAATCTCAGAAAGAAGAGCCAAGCTCTCAATAGAAGAACTTCTTTTCTTCAAGGTAGAAGAACTTCTTTTCTTCAAGGTAAAAGAATAGAGAGATTAAATCATCTTATAATTAAAAAGAAAAATTTACTTCTTTAAAGATTATAGATCTACAAGACCAAGGTTTTTCACAAAAAGATCAAGAGATCTAATCATAAAATAAAAAGAAGAAGAACATAATTCTTCTCACAGATCATAGATCTATAAGGCAAATTGTCTTTTACAAAAAGAGATCATGAACATTTCATTATAAAATAAAGGGGAAGAGAATAATTCAATTCTCTTAAGGATCATAGATCCATAAAGGCAAAGCCTTTCATCAATGCGAGAGATTGAAGCATCTCCTATAAAGAAAGAACTTTTGTTCTTAGGATCTTGAGACAAAGTCTCTTCTAAGGGAGAACGTATTTCCCAGATCATAAAATTGATCAAATGCGCTTCTACGCTATTGGACTGGCGCTCAGTGCCAAGCGCACTACGTGTCACTCACGTGTGCGCCACTCAACAGTTAGCGCTTTGCACTCTTGAACTAGCACTTTGCGCTCATGGACTAACGCTCAGCGCCAAGTTTGCCACGTGCTCCTCACGTGTGCGCCATTGAACAAATAGCGCTATGCGCTCATAAATCAGCGCAACACGCTCATGGACTGGCGCAAAGCGCCAAGCGCACCACATGTCACTCACGTGTGCGCTACTCGGCAGAAGCGCACTGCGCTCTTTGACTTGCGCAAAGCACCAAGCGCACCATGTGTCCTTCACGTGTGTGCTGATAGAACATAAATTGTTCTTTAATAAGCCCAGAGCTATGATGAATGCTCAGTATTCAATAAAAGACAAAATATTATCAGAATGCAAGTCAATGCACAGCATTGTTAAAAGGGCCAAGCCCAAATAAATGCTCAACGGCCCAAAATAAATGTTAAACATTTTAAATTGATTGGACTTAGCCCAAGATTGGCCATAAGTCCTCAATTTAGATTAATTGAGCCTATACGCTCATAAATCTTTTAACAGATCTTAGCCCCAAAATGGACTACAGATTTTTCAACCAAAATTGGTCCAAGGGTACATCTCTGAACCCTCTGATATATGTCGTTGTAATCCTTCAATATCTTCAGAGAGGTGATGGGTCCCGGCAACCATACATTTCATAGACTATGACGTCTATTAACTGGACTGTGGGGTCCCTTTAAACCCATAGACTATGATGTCCTTCAACCTTGGACTGTGGGGTCTTTTTAAACCCTTGGACTGTGGGGTCCTTAACCTTGGACCACCATGTTCTTAAACTGGTAATCGACCGCAATGTCCCTAAACTAAACAACATAGGCCAAATGCTTTCTTGTTGGATCTAAATGATCCCATTGAGTGGATCTTAGTCTAAAATTAGACTAACGTATTCTCAACGAACGTTTAAGTTGATCTTAGTCTCAAATGAGACTAACATATCCTTAAACCCAACCCCAAACCCAAATCTAAGAAAATACGGATTTGGACTAATCCACGCCCTACGGGTGACAACATAAATTAGTCTCCGTATACAATCCACGGGCAACCAAAAAACAAAACAAACACACACGACACGAAATGACCATCTGGAGAAAGAGAAAGTGGTTACCGCGATGCGGTAGCGTAAATAACTACAGGGGCTTGCGCCTGCAGGGAAGAGCGTCCCCACAATCAAAAACCCCTCAAATGAAGAGGAATCTGACGAAGTCTGCTATATCGGCCGCATCCGTTTAAACCTTCGATATACGGTGTCATAAATCAACTTGGCATCTTCGAAGAGGTGGACGGATAGCACCAATTAGCATCTGCCCTCGAAATTCAGGCAAGACGGCCCTGCGCGGTCGCGTCTCCGTGTTTCGGCAGGTAACAGATTATGGCACGCCCGGTGGGACCTTTTCCTCTTTCCACTCCACACTTCGTGTGTCGTGTTCACGAACAAATCGCGATTTGATATGGTTGCCCTTGGGTTCAAGATACTAAGATTTGGTTTTGCTCTTGTGTAGAAAAAAGAACAGCAATGGCCTCTAACTGTTCCAGTTGCAACTGCAACTCCCGTTCCGCCTCATCTGGAGGTATAACTTATGGGCCCCAAGCTGCCTTCCTTTTTACAATGCCAGTAGAGCAGGTGACTCAGGCCACCACAGGGCTATTCTTCAGGACCATGCTCCCACCCATGAACTTCAATGCCCCAATGCCATTGCAGCAAGCCCCAAAGAAGTCGGTCTTTGATCGACTTACCACTGCCGCGGCCCCTCTCAACGGGTTGCCCAAATCCAATGTCTCGGTTTTCAACAGACTGTGCTAGAACGCCAACAAGCCCGCAATACATGAAGCAGCCATCCCAAAGCGGATAGCCATCCCGGTTCAAGCGGACGAAATCATCAGAGAGGCTTCTTCTGCCAAGAAGTCAGTCTTCACAAGGCTGGCCATTCCGGCTCCCACTTCAGGCGAAGTCCTCAAAGCCGCTTCTCCTGCCCGGAGGTCTATCTTTGACAGATTGGACATTGCTTCTCAACGGACATCGGTCTTTAAGAGGCTGACGCTGGCGACAACCCTTCACCAAAACAAGGGGCATGACGAAGTCACCCCTACAGCTGAGACGATCCCATCCACACAACATGCTCGCCATCGTCACTGGTACCGAGTAAGGAAGGCTGGAGGCAGCTCCCCTTCTGGACTGACTCTGCCGGCTCCAACGGAGGAAATCGATGCCGCTGTTCCGACTAGGAACAACTTCGAACCGCTTAGGAGGGTCCCCAAGAACTCTCCAACTGCCATACTGAAAAGGTCTCCTCCACCTGTGGAGAATACTACAGAAAAGAAGTCGGAGCAGCCCCTCAGCGGTTGTCCTCCAAAATTTACAAAGTCTGGCAATAGGTCCAGGAATCGGTGATTGACCAGGATTACTCTCGCCGACCAAAGAAGATTAAAGCTCGGCAAGAAAAGAGCCATCCCATGGTACCACAGAAGATGCCATCCGTCTGGGTGCCCGCTGCAACGACTCCCTCAACGTCAACCGCTCACAAGAGAAGAAGGCCGGAGAAAGCCCCTGTGACCGCGGCAAACCGCAAGGACGCTGAACCTAAACGCCCCAAATCTAGGGGCATGGTAACACATACCATTTATATGGCTTCTGGAAAAGAGGAAAGCCGTGCTTCTGCGGGTCATCGACCGCTTACCCGATCGATAATAAAGGCTCAGGAGCAACAGCAGCAAAAACTTCAGGAGATGCTGACTGCAATGGATGCACTCACTGGGCCAAAAGAAAATCCAGAGACCTCAGAGCATCGTCGAGAACAAGAAACTGATACTGAATTCCTCCGAAGAATGCTCGAGAGGAAAGAAAAAGAGGCCGCGGAATAAGCGGCCAACATAAAACGAATGGCTCTTTTGTTCCAAAACATGGCCGGGATGATGTTACAGCCAGAACCTCTAGCTGAAGACCCCCCGATTATCGTTGAAGACGACAGAGGGGAGACATCGAACCGTCCTCCGGCTCTTTCAGCAGCCAAGAAGGAGACCATCTCCAAGGTCGCTCTGGATGATTACATCGCTTAGCAAATACGAGCTCATCAGGCGAGCGAAACGGCTGGGCAGATCGTTAAGACAAAACGACTCTATCCGGGCTGGTATGACCAAATAAGGTACCCGCCGTGATATACGATCCCTAAATTCCATATATATAAAGGGATGGGCAATCTCCACCAGCATGTCGCCCAATTCAAGGCTCTATGTGGCAACACTGGAGGTGACAATAAACTACTACTTCGCCAGTTCGTCAGCAGCTTGTCAGAAACGGCGTTCGAATGGTACTCTGAACTCCCGAACGACTCCGTTAAGATGTTTGCAGAGATGGAGCTGCTATTCATCCAACGTTTTGCGAGCGCCAGCGAAGGTACCCCAATCACGGCGCTGATCAATGCCAGGGTGAAGCCGGGAGAAACTTGGGTTCAATACGCAATACGATGGCGGAATTTATGATCGAAATGCGAGCAGTGCATCGAAGAAGCGCCTGCACTAGGCATGTTTGTGGGCACTCTTGACCCTCAAGCGACTATTCATAATTCATGATGTTCCCCTGCAATGGTGCCATTTGATTGATCTCAAAAACTATCTATTAACCGCAATCAAGAACGGCGTCGCTTTGCAGCTAGCCGGTGAGTACGGGTCGGTCCACAGGGATGTTGTGTTTTCCTAATCGCGCTAACGAGTTAATTCCGATGGGTGTTTGGATTTCTTATTAAATCTAAAAACTAAATCTATCATTTATCTAGGGCAAAGAATTAAATTTAACTAGGGCAAGGAATTAAAGATCTAACGAGGGTAAGGAATTAAATTTAATCTAGGGCAGAGAATGAAAAATTACCTAGGGCAAGAATTGAAATCTAAACTAGGGCAATTAAATAAATCTACTTACTTTACAGATGGCTCTCTCCAAACATTTACACAGGGTTGTCAGATCTGAATAGATGATATGAAAAGAGGCATCGATGCTCTCCAAAAGATTTCTAAATTGTATTCATAAAAAGAGGCATGAGGGAGGCATAGCTTTTACAATGATTTAGAGTTCCTATTTATAGAGGATAGGAAACCCTAGGTTACAATTGATTCGCATGTCTACATTTACACAAATACCCTTAGGAAGACCTAGTCAAAGTATACTCCAAGCTTTGGTAAAATTTTATGTCTCTGTCTCTTTAAAAGGAAGTATTGGGCCTTGAAATTTCCTTTGTGGGCTCTTCTGTCTTTGGGCTTCCTTATTATTTGGTTCTTTTATTAAAATAGCTTCTATATTTCTTCCAGATCTCCAGTGAATAATTGCGGTGGACTTTTAACCGTTCGCTTTGTAATCTTGGACCTTGCATTGCCTTGTACTTTATGAATTTTATCTTTGATGTAGGCTTGATCAAGAGTCTTCTGTTTGTTGGTCAAAGTCCACTTTTGCATCATTTTCTATCTTTTTCACTGTTTTAGATCCAAGAACCTGTAACCTGTAACATGTAGCAGACATGCGTCAAAACACCTGTTTATTTATAAAACGAATAAGAATGGGGAATATAATAATACAATATTATGGTGTGAACAAATACCCCTAAACTTATCTTTTGCTCGTCCTCGAGCAAACTTATTTTTTTATTCTCGACAAAAACCTAACCGTACTTTCGCAGGGAAACGCGATTGCACTGAGCTCGTGCAACAAGTCGTTAAACCTCTAGGTGTCCCTAGTAGGAAGAGTGTTGTCTCCTGAGGGTTTTCAGCGGATACTACCCATAAAATCCTATCAATTAGGCCCATTGACTTTTGTTCTCTAATTAGGTTTTCTAACAAGGAATTCTATTATCGTCGACTCATAAATCATCCACCCATATTCTTCACACTTTCTCATCATTTAACTTAAGATTATATATGTTCTGCATACCTATTTAGCTTTCAGCATTTCTTAAGTCTTCCTTCTAGGGTTCCATCTCCACTTAGGAATTTTTATCAACTCTATTAAAGATACAAGTTCTATTCTTCACTCCTCTCTCTCATCCAAACTCCAATCACATATCCCTATGTATGTGTGTGTGTATATTACCCCTACACTTGGAAATTCAAATCAAGCAATCATACTCTTGTCCGTTGTCCAAAGCACTTCTTAATAGGTGAATTTTTAATTGAATTTTGCTTACACATCCTTCATGCGACCGTTAATACTTCTTGAGGTATCAACGACCGATTACAAAATGCGTTTGCACTTTACAACATAATTCCTAGTCTTGCAACACCCAACGCTTTAGCAGTGACTCCCAAACCAGTTGGTCTAAGGCACTAGGTGATGAAGCACCCTCGCTAAATATTTTTCTATTTTTGCAGCCTTAAGTAATCACAAAAACCAGTGTCCATTTTTTTTTATTCTTTATTCACACTTATATATTTTTTTCATTTTCATTGTACTAAGGATTTTAAACAAGAGCATCTCAAGGTCTCTTCTACTATTCCAAGTTTCAAGGTGCGTGTTTGTGCAAATTATAGGGTATATATTTTCAGAATCTAGACTTAAGCTAGAAACTATTTTTCAAACTTATACTCTAATAAAAACATCAATACTTTTCCTTTGTTTCAACTTAGCCCAAGAAGTGAACTCAAAATTTGCCTATTTCTAAATAAACTACAAATACATATACTTTCTACCGTTAAACTTTAAGAAAGGTTATTTTTAGAGTTTTTAATTTACTAAATCTAAGATCTAGTTGTTCCTAGCTAGTTAACCTATTTGTTAAACTCAAGTCAAATAAGGCCAAAATTGAATACATTAATTTTTATAATTTTTTTAAAATTTTTCAATTTTTATGGGTTTTCAAAATAAGTATGCAAATGCAAAAAATGTACACATGAATGCGAAGAAAGAAAACGTACCGAGCATACCCCCAAACTTAATCTTGACAGTGTCGTCACTGTCATGCTACACCAAGAGAGTCAAAATGCCGGCACTCCTCTATTTATTTATTTATAAACTTTTTTTATATTTTTAATGTTTTGATTTTTTTTGATTTTTTATAGAAAAAGAAAACAAAAATATATATACATATATACAACAAGGTTCCCCCGAAACTTAAGCTTGGCCTTACACAAGCCAAAGGTTAGCACCAACCATTCAAAAATCTTATCGTGGTAATGGTCGAGTTGGTGAAAGAATGGAGTGGAAAGAAAAGAGATGAGAAGCACACGAGACCGTGTGGAGGTAGAAACGGGATACGGTCTCGGTGGGGGAGAAGAATGGCGGAAAAGAGAAAGAAGTGGAGTACGATCTTGAGGGTGTAAATCGAATAAATACATTAGCGCAATTTGTGATGACCGATGTGTTAAAAACGATTGTGCTAATCTATCAACCCGTCGAGAAATGGAGTCAAATTCCTCAAGATTCGCAAGAAAGCATGGGTACGCCGAACTTGGTATTGGAGATGAAGGCGTAACGGTCTCTTGCACGGTCGGAACGATAGGACGGACGAAAGGGAGTGAATTAGGGATAGGCCCATTCTCACCGTAGTAAACTGTCTCGAATTTGAACGATTCCATCAATGGTTCGAAACGACTGTGAGCAACCGAGTCTGATAGTTCAACTAACTCATCTGAAAATGTAAAGGACTCAAACTCGGAAGGTGAGTTTTCAACATCGTCCGAAAAAGTGAAACACTCGTAAGTGTTATCGGCTGTGAGAACTGTGTCAGATTCAAAGGAAAATTTTTCAAGCTCACAGTCTTCAAGCGTGATATTAGGCGTGGTCGAAACAATGGAAAGGAGAGAGGGTGATTTAGTTAAACGTTCAAGAGGATGAATTGGAAATTCGACACATCAAACAAAAATGGTTCAACCTCAATATTATCCTCAATACTCTCCTCAATACTATCCTTATAATTCTCCTCAATATTTAACTCATCCATGCCATTATCATCAAAATCAAGACGCATATGAAGTTCGAGAGAAACATCTAATGACTCGGGATGATGAATTGGACATAAAATTTCAATCAAATCGACAGGTTCATCATCCGAAATATTCCCGGCGTCTATATCCTCAGTCAAGTAAAAATCAATATTGTCAGACACCTCATCAAAAGCATGGATATTTGTCAATTTAGGTTCTAGAGTGGAGGTGTAAAGGTCAAACGGATTAGGTGTGGTTTCACTCGAAAGGGGTTCCTCATAAGCTGGCAAATCAAGCACTACAAAGTCGTACAACTCATCATTTTGGACACATGTTTGAAAATTGGAGTTGTTGGGTTCAATTGGGTATGGGTAGGTTTGATTTGGAAATCCTCTCACATTCTCACTCTGTCCAACCGTCTCCTTATACATTGAAAAATTTGGAGCTAGCGGGAAACTAGCTACCGGTTCACTAGGTTGCATAAGGACGGCAACGGACGCTTCCACATTCCTAGTCATTTTGTTTGTTGCTAAGATATAAGCCTCCAACGACTCTTCCAAACTAGACTTGGGTGGTAAGGGGGTTTCGGTAAAAAATTCGAAATTGTTTGGATATGTGAAACTCCCTAATGGCTGTGTAGAAACAGTGTCTAGTGAAGGTGGGAAAGTCGGGTAGGACTGGTAGGAAGTGGGTGGTTGGACAAGGGTAGGGTCAACATGTAGATAAAAAGGTGAATAGTCTTGTAGATCCCTAGAACTAGATGTGTGGAGAGGGGTGAAAGATCGGCTACGAGATTGAGCAATATGCTCAGCAATGGACATCGGTTTAGGAGTGACAGCGGGACTTGAAAAAGTGGTGTCAACATACGAAGGTGGTAAAGGTTGACTCGGTTGACACAAAGTGGGTTGCAAAGTCAAACTGTTTCTCCTAGACGCTTCTATTTGATCTTTCAAAGAAATTTTTGGCACGGAGGGATCTTCCTTAAATCGACCGAAGCAATTGACGTACGACGCAAAGTTAGGTTCGGGATACCAAAGTTCGGCAAGTGATTTATGATGTGGGGTACCCATGTTAGAAGAAAGGTGAAAAGAAAGAAGGTTGGGTGGTGCAAGGATTTATTTGCGCCAAAAGTTGGCAAGTTTTCTAATAAAAATTTTCCTTTTTCTTTTTATCTTTATTTGGAAATTATTGCAAAAAGATTTTCGAGAAAAGATATGCAACAGAAAAGATGACTTGCAATCAATTTCTATTTTAAACGAGGCGCAAAAATCCTGCACAAGATTTGTTATTTGGAAAGGAAAAGATTTTTAAGTGCACGGAATTCCTGCAGGCAAATTTACAGAAGATATATCAAGATTTACAGAGGAGAAAGAGCGGAGCTTACAGAAAAAATTTTGCCAGATGATGCCACGAGATTGCCACCCTTCCGCGGCCAAAGAGGGGGTCCCACCGCGGTTTAGCGGTCGGATTTGCTGCACGGTGCCCCAAAAAAAATTCTGTGATGTCGACGTCACTATAGTGCCGCGTTTCCGCGGTCTGAGCACGGGTGAAGTGGCGGATCCGCGGTCTACTGGATGGATCAGCTCATCAAATTTTTGCAGTTGCTCTGTTGTTGAAATACCCTTTTGTTTTGATCTTTTGTTTTCTGTTTCGTTTTCTGGAAATTTCCAGATCCGAAGTTGCTTGTAAATCCTACAAAATTCACACAAAGATACCCTTTCCAAAAATAGCAGATGATATATTTTTATATTTTTTTGTGATTTTTATGATTTTTTAATTTTATATTAACCTGAAATTGCAAAAAGGAAATGACATGCCATCCCCGGCAACGGCGCTATTTGATTGATCTCAAAAACTATCTATTAACCGCAATCAAGAACGGCGTCGCTTTGCAGCTAGCCGGTGAGTACGGGTCGGTCCACAGGGATGTGTTTTCCTAATCGCGCTAACGAGTTAATTCCGATGGGTGTTTGGATTTCTTATTAAATCTAAAAACTAAATCTATCATTTATCTAGGGCAAAGAATTAAATTTAACTAGGGCAAGGAATTAAAGATCAAACTAGGGCAAGGAATTAAATTTAATCTAGGGCAGAGAATGAAAAATTATCTAGGGCAAGAATTGAAATCTAAACTAGGGCAATTAAATAAATCTATTTACTTTACAGATGGCTCTCTCCAAACATTTACACAGGGTTGTCAGATCTGAATAGATGATATGAAAATAGGCATCGATGCACTCCAAAAGATTTCTAAATTTTATTCATAAAAAGAGACATGAGGAAGGCATAGCTTTTACAATATTTAGAGTTCCTATTTATAGAGGATAGGAAACCCTAGGTTACAATTTATTCGCATGTCTACATTTACACAAATACCCTTAGGAAGACCTAGTCAAAGTAGACTCCAAGCTTTGGTAAAATTTTATGTCTCTGTCTCTTTAAAAGGAAGTATTGGGCCTTGAAATTTCCTTTGTGGGCTCTTCTGTCTTTGGGCTTCCTTATTATTTGGTTCTTTTATTAAAATAGCTTCTATGTTTCTTCCAGATCTCCAGTGAATAATTGCGGTGGACTTTTAACTGTTCGCTTTGTAATCTTGGACCTTGCATTGCCTTGTACTTTGTGAATTTTATCTTTGATGTAGGCTTGATCAAGAGTCTTCTGTTTGTTGGTCAAAGCCCACTTTTGCATCATTTTCTACCTTTTTCACTGTTTTAGATCCAAGAACCTGTAACCTGTAACATGTAGCAGACATGCGTCAAAAGCACCTGTTTATTTATAAAACGAATAAGAATGGGGAATATAATAATACAATATTATGGTGTGAACACTCATCAGGCGAGCGAAACGGCCGGGCAGATCGTTAAGACAGGACGACTCTATCCGGGCTGGTATGACCAAATAAGGTACCCGGCGGGATATACGATCCCTAAATTCTATATATATAAAGGGACGGGCAATCCCCACCAGCATGTCGCCCAATTCAGGGCTCTATGTGGCAACACTGGAGGTGACAATAAACTACTACTTCGCCAGTTCGTCGGCAGCTTGTCAGAAACGGCGTTCGAATGGTACTCTGAACTCCCGAACGACTCCGTTAAGATGTTTGCAGAGATGGAGCTGCTATTCACCCAACGTTTTGCGAGCGCCAGCGAACGTACCCCAATCACGGCGCTGATCAATGTCACGGTGAAGCCAGGAGAAACTTGGGTTCAATACGCAATACGATGGCGGAATTTATGGTCGAAATGCGAGCAACGCATCAAAGAAGTGCCTGCAGTAGGCATGTTTGTGGGCACTCTTGACCCTCAAGCGACTATTCATAATTCATGATGTTCTTCAAGCCGACCACGTTCCAGGCCTTGATTGAAAACTGGCCCAAATGGACCAGATGGGTCATAGACCGTCTCCTTCAAAGCCGGAGCCACGGAATGAAAAGGGCAATGGGAAAGCGACCTTCGTCGCAAATGCTCAACAGCAGCCCAGTAGCCCAAAACTAACTGATCGCCTGGACGAGAGACGGCAATTCTATAATGAGAAAATAAAGCGCCCTTATTCGTTTCCCCGAGACAAAATGATGAGATTGTTCGAGCTGGCAATACGCAACAGGCTCATCAATCTGCCAAATCCGAAACGCCCATTGCAACCTGGTGAAGCTAATAATCCCAATTATTGCCCCTATCACCAAGCCATTGTCCATCCAATTGTAGATTGCTTCGTTTTTAAAGTCTGTATTGAAAATCAATACCAACAGGGCAAATTCCCTTTATCCGAGAATTGGAAAGTAAGCCCGTCTCAACCACACGCTCTTAAAAGGGAGGACACACCGGGAGCATCGTGCTCTTTTGTCGAAGAAGCTCCATGGGAGGTCGCTCTTTCAGCCAAAAAAAAAAAAGAATGCTGAAAGATCTCCAAACATGCGCGGCGATCAGATGGAAAAATCAACTAGAACCCGAGATCATCGAGGGAATGCTGAAGCCGCGCCCAACTCCAGAAATTGGTGGTGATAGTCAATGCGCCCGCACCCAGCCGTCAAAGTCTTCGAAGAAAAATAAGAAGATCAAAAAGTCCGTGAAGCCTAATGACAAGCGCACGGAACTGCAAAAACATATTGACGCGCTAGAAGAATAAAACCAGAAAGCGCGAACCCCGATCACGCTTCAGGAGTTTCTCAACCACGTCCTCGAGAACAGAGATGATGACAATGGAGAAGACTTGTTGGATGATCCTAAAGATTATATGGCAAATTGCCATGTGATCTCTCACTCGTTAATAAACGGTGAGGAAGCCCCTGATGCAGAGAAACTGGGGGCAGATCCTGAGCCGCAACTTCTAGGACCATCAGACGAAATGATTGACGTATTCCTGAACGAAGCTCTTCTGAAAAGCAAGCTGATCGGGAGCGCGAGATGGCCATATTTGAAAAGGCCAAACGCCGATAATTGGACGAAAGAGTTGAAACACTCCCACCAAATCAAAGTACATCCGCCACAAGTAAAAGCAGGTTCAAGACGAGGAAAATGTTCGCCAAAGCCATATCGATGGGAATGAAGCTACCACCCTCTAAAGGAAACGCTCCTGATGAAGCGGATATACATCCAGTTTACTACTTATATCATCGAAAGATTGCACACCCTACCGAAGAGTGCAACGCTTTTAAAAACTGGTGGTAGGGATACATTGCTCACCGACAACATTTCAAGCGGATGAAACACGAAACTCGTCGGGAGCAAAGAAATACGACTGATGAGCATAAAAGAGCTACCGGCAACTGTCACATGGTTGATAACAGGGGATCGCAAGTTCTTACCTTCGGGAGCGATTCTGAAGAAGAAATGACTCTAGGCCCTCTTTTCAAAGAATCTATCTCATGAAAAGAGGAAGAACCGAAGAGCTGCGAGAACATTCAGCTGCGCAACTGCACGCTACCGGAAAAGAATCTCGGACCTGCAAACAAGGGCACGAACAAAAAGGATAAGGGGAAAGAAAAGGTCCCTGAGGTTATCGCCCTCGATGATCAAGTCATCGAAGAGCTGACAACCAAGGACCCGCCAAAGAAAAGTAAGGTGGACAATATGTTCTGGCACACTTGAGGAATCTACCTTCGCAGCTAAGCATTCTCGATGCCCCCTTGTTATCAAAAGAAGCAAGAGATTCTCTGATCAAGATATTACAAGAGCCCGAACAATTCCAAGCTTTCCTCGCCGAAGAAAAGATGAAGGATGAGTTGGAAGAATTACACACGGCCTATATCACCTTCGGCGATGAAGATCTCCTCCTCGGGACGTGCGAGGATAACCGTCCCCTTTATGTCTCCGAATACTATCATGATATCAAGATAGGCAAGATCCTGGTTGACAATGGGTCCTCTGTCAATCTCCTCAATGTAAGAGTGTTGAAGAAAATCTGCATGAGCGTTCAGCACCTCGCTCGTGATAAAATCACCATCTCCGGGTTCGACTCCCAGTCATCACGGACGCTCGGGTCTGTGATATTGACGTTACGCTTTGGGCTGCTCGTCACGGTCATCAAATTTCACATCATTGACGCTAAGACATGTTACAATGCTTTGCTCGGCAGGCCTTGGTTACACGAGTACAACATCATCCCTTCTACACAACATCAGTGTATGAAGTATTTCAGGGATGGTCTCGAGTACACAGTGACGGGGGGACTGAACCCGTTCTCCGTGAACGAAGTCCGCAAATATGAGGATGCCAAGTACTTCCTCCCAGATTTTGAAGACACAGAAAGATGTCGCAAACCATAGGACAAGAACAAAGTTATCACTACTATTCCGGTCTTCGGGAGTGATACCGAGGAAGAAGAAGAAATAGTTTATTCAGGGCTGCCCCAATGCAACAAGCCGGGACCGTCCACCGCTATGTTGATCTTCGGCAGCGATTCAAAAGATGAGGTCAATGCCGTATTCTCTGCTCGGCCATTGATACAATGCCCATTCGGGTTTTCACAAACTCGCCGGTAGCCCTGCTGTTTTTACTCACGGAGCCCTTTCGGGTTTTCATCCGTGCCCATTTCGCTTATGGACGTACCGCCATTTTTTGCGTCAGCCTTAGGATGTTGCGGTTTGTAGTAGCTTAAGGACGTTACGGTCTGTAGTTAGTTTTAGGACATTTCGGTCCGTTGTTAGTTTTAGGACATCTCGGTCCATCGTTAGTTTTAGGACGCTGCGGTCCATCGCACGTTTTCGAGGCGAGGTTTCGCCGGATACTAGTTATAGAGTTTGGGCTTGGGAAGATAGCGAGCAGACATAAGCGTCATCATCTATCGTTGACCTAGGCCGTAACTCGTTAGGCATAGTATTTTTTCAGGAACCGGCCGTTTATTGGCCTGAAGGGTCTTTCGCCATGCATATCCATGAGCAAATAAGCCCCTCCTTGGTAGACTTTGTCTATGATGTACGGGCCCTCATAGTTCGGCTCGAATTTCCCTCGTTTGGCACGATTGGGGATCATAGGTCTCTTGACAATTAGCACGAGTTCGCCTTGGCGGAATGTTCTTGGCCTAGTCAATCTTTCGTATCAGCGCGTCATATTTGCTTTGTAAGCCTCCAAGTTTTGTTGTGCCATGAGCCGGGTTTCGTCAAGGGCGTCGAGCACCTCAAACCGAAGATGGGCATTTTCTTCGTCTGTTAGCTCGTAATGAACCGCCACTCGTAGGGAGGGTAGCTCTATCTCCAAGGGGAGTACTGCTTCTGTGCCAAATACCAATGCATATGGCGTTGTATTTATGGCCGTTTTGAACGTGGTCCGGTATGCCCAGAGAGCTTCATGCAGTTTCTCGTGCCAGTCCTTTTTATTTCTGGACACCGTCTTCTTTATGATCTTCGTCAAAATCTTGTTGAAAGCTTCAGCTAGACCATTAGCTCGAAAAGTATCTCCAGTCTATATTATGCTGTTGTGCGAAGCGGCTGATTTTGTGACTTCTATAGGCTGGCCCGTTATCGGAGATGATCCGTCGTGGAGTGCCAAACCGATAGATGATGTGTGTCTTGAAGAAATTGAGGATATTCTTCGTCTTCACTTCTCTTAGCGGTATGGCTTCTGCCCACTTAGAGAAGTAATCAGTTGTCACCAATATGAACCGATGTCCTCTGGATGATACTGGTTCGATGGGCCCAATTTTGTCAGTTCCCCACATTTCGAATGGCCAGCTATCCACCGTTGGGTGTAGCAGATTTGGATGCTGGTGGATGAAGTCCCCGTGAATTTGGCACGAGTGGCATTGTTTCGCGTATTCAAGACAGTCTTGAATCATCGTGGGCCAGTAATAGCTCATCCTTTTGATCTTGAGCTTCATCTTCGGGTCGGCTTGATGAGAACCGCAGAGTCCATCATGAGTTTCTTAGACGACTTTCTTTATTTCTTCCGGTCCTAGGCATCTTAGCCATAGAGAGTCAAATGATCTCTTATATACGAAGGCGAAAGACAGAGCTCATTTAATGAGCTGATGTCTTAAGGATGCGTCTTCAGGCGTTCGACGGTATTTGAAGTAGTCTATAAAGACTCCTCTCCAATCCTTAGCCTCTTCCTGGTCTTTTATTTGGAAGGTCGTTTGCTTGGTCGCTTCCTTTTCTTCGGATGACTCCAGAGATATTTCTGCTGGCGCAAGTACCCAACGGCTTTGCACAACAATCCTCACGTCATCGAGGTTTTCGTCAGCCAGGTCTTTAGCAAGTTTGGCTAACGCATCCGCTTTGCTATTTTCCGCACGCGGTATGCTTTCCAAGGCGTAGGTAGGGATTCGAGTCAGCAATTATTGTACTCTCTCGCTGTACTTTACCAACTCTGGTTTGCACGTTTGATAGTCGCCGTTTACTTGACTAATGATCAGCTGGGATTCTCCGTATATGAGGAGGTTTTTGATTCCCATATAGACAGCAATCTCAAGACCTGCTATCAAAGCTTCATATTCGGTTTCATTGTTCGTCCTCGGTTCTGTTAAGGAAAAGGCAAAGCGTATTATCCCTCCTTGTAGAATCACGAAGATGAGGCCTACCCCAGATTTGATTATGGAGGAGCTGTGCTTTTGCTTCTTCAATGAAGATGCCCCATCAAAGTAGAGTTCCCATCGGGTATCACTCTCTCTTCTTTTCCCGTCGATCATGTCAAACGCATGCTCGTCTGGCAATTCACAATTTAGAGGTGAATCGGCAGGTATCGGGTGCTCAGCGAGGAAGTCGGCGATGGCCTGGCCTTTTACTGCCTTGAGGGGTTGGTATGTTATCGAGAACTCCATCAAGAGGAGGGCCCATTTCGCGAGTCGTCCTGTTAATATGGCTCTTGACATCAAATACTTGAGAGGATCCACTTTTGATATGAGATGGACCTCATGCGCCAGAGCATAGTGTCTGAGCTTCGTTATCACGAAGATTAACGCCAGGCAGTGCTTTTCAATGGGGAAGTAGCTGTTTTCTGCCCCCAGGAGAACTCGACTCAAATAGTAGAGTGCTCTCTCCTTACCTTGTTCGTTTTCTTGTGCCCATAGTGCGTCTAAGGCACCTTTAAGGGATGTTTTGTACAGGATGAGAGGCTTTCCCTTGACTGGAGCGGTCGGTACTGGCGGATTCTGCAAGTATTGCTTGATTTCGTCTAGTGCGCTTTGACATTTACAATCCCAGATGAAAGGGGTTCCCTTCTTCATTAAATGGCTGTGGGGGCGGGATTTGCCAGAGAGATTTGCTATGAACCGCCGAATATACGCGAGCTTCCCTTGGAGAGATCGCAGTTGCTTGAGAGTTCTTGGCAGAGGCATCTCCATAATCGCCTTGATCATTGATGGGTCTATTTCGATGACCTGGTGTCATACAATGAATCCTAGGAACTTGCCTGAGGAAACTCCGAACGCGCATTTGAGAGGCTTCATCTTCTGGTTGTATTTCCGAAGGCGTTGAAATACGATCTTCAGATGCTCCCAATGTTCCTCGTACGATTTGTTTTTAACTACGAGGTCGTCGATGTAGCATTCGACGATTTCTTGTATAAGGTTATCAAAGATCTTCGTCATGGCCCTTTGATAGGTGGCGTCGGCATTCTTCAGACCGAAAGGCATCACTTTATAGCAGAATATGTCTAGAAGAGTCCGGAAAGCGGTATGCTTCTGGTCCTCAGGATACATCTTTATTTGATTGTACCCTGACGAGCCGTCCATGAAAGAGAAGACTTCGTGAGTGGACGTGTTGTCTATCATCAACTCGGTAACTGGTACAGGAAAATCGTCTTTCGGACAGGCTTTGTTAAGGTCCTGAAAGTCCATGCAGATGCGCACCGTCCCTTTTTTCTTCATTACCGGGACAATGTTGGCAATACAGTCGGGGCACTGAACTTCTTGGATGAAGCCGGATTCGATTAGCTTCTTGAACTCGGCGTTGATGCTCATTTCAAGTTCGAGCCGCATTCTTCTCGGTGCTTATTTCATTGGCTTGATGTCCGGGGATATCGCCAATTTGTGCATAGCTACTTTTGGATCTAGTCCCGGCATTTCGGAGTAGTTCCATGCGAAACAGTCTTTATACTGCATGAGTACGTCCTTGAGCATAGCCACCTTCTCTTCAGACAATAGCTCGCTGACGAACGTCGGCCGTGGGTCGTTTGTCGTCCCCAAGTCGATTTTTCTGATGTTATCTGCAGTAGTGTGTATTCCATCTTCCAATTCTTTTTGCACCGGTGGAAATTCTGAGATCAACTCATCTTCATCCTTATTTTCGAAGCACCGGGAGAGGTCATCCATGTCCTCGGGCACTCCTGCTTCTGACAGTGTTATTGCGTGACAGGTATGAGACCGTTTCCAAAACCGATGTTGGTCTGGTTCTACTCTTACCATATACGTTGCCTTTGGCATATGCTTTTGCGGTGGGGACACTTTCCAACTGCTGGATAGAGCGAACCTGCCGAGTTGATATTGGTCTTCGACCCAATTCTTGAAAGTAAAGCAGTCTTCAAGAGGATGACCTGTTGCTCGGTGATAGGAGCAATAATCTGGGTGATGAACTTCGTTTACTTGATCGGGATGCCGAGACTCCGGGAGTGTCATCATTTGATGTTTCATAACGAGGTCAAAGATTTTCCTTATCTTTTCTCGGGGGAAAGAATATGCTCGGTCTATCTTTTTCATTAAAGATGGATTCTGGCTGACCTTTTCTTGATCGTGTGGCCTTTTGGATCCGTTTTGCCGCTGTCGAACTTTTCTTCCGTTCTTCAACCTATTTTTGCCTCTGCGTTGGGTCTTTTTCTTGTCTTGGGAATGCGTGGCGGGCTGACGGTGAAGGGCATTGTCGTTCTTCATAGCCTGCTG
The DNA here is from genome assembly GCA_030015575.1 of Agapanthus africanus. Classification (NCBI taxonomy): domain Eukaryota; kingdom Viridiplantae; phylum Streptophyta; class Magnoliopsida; order Asparagales; family Amaryllidaceae; genus Agapanthus; species Agapanthus africanus. Next base: position 115,148,574 of record JASDDO010000028.1, read on the forward strand.
AAGGAGGCGCTGCGTCCTGACTTTCTCGTAAATGGTCATTTCACGGCTGTGGTCGTTCCAAGACTTTTGACTCGCTTCCCGTATTAGCTTGTCTATCTGTTCTTCAAATGACGAACTCGGCATTTTTATGGCAGGGCCGCGTTCTGGCTCAGCGTCAGCGTCTTTTAAAAGAGCATCATCTTCTTCATCAAGGTCCTTTATGACATGGCAACTATAGAACTGCTCCCGTTTCTTGGACTAGACATATCCAAACCCGATCGCTTCCATTTTTCCGCTGGGCAATTTTCGCTGAGTACCGGGAACGTTCCAGATCCTATTGTAGAATTGGGCCTGTCGCGCGGTTTGTTTGAATGGTATGCCTTGGTGCCTCAACAGCCTTTTTAATCTTTCTGTGTAGTATCTGGGCAGACGGATGGGCTGGAGCCTATCAAGTGCAGAATCGGTACCATGCCAGATTTCTCTCTCCACTTTAGTCTCCGTGGATCGATAGAAGAGAATCGCATTTTCATCTTTTCGCCTGGGAGGGATATAGAATGTTTGCAGCTCTTGCACACTATATGTTTCGTACGTATCAAGCTCTTTGTAGTGCCGTCGCGGAACCATAGCGATTTGCAAGCTTTGATCTTCTCCAGTGAGGATCTGCATCGATGGCCAGACCTAGAACACTGCGTTAACTTCGTCTTCAGAGTCGCTACCAAAGACCAGAATAGGGGTAGATGGTCCCGGCTTGCTGCATTAGGGTGGCCCTGAATAAACTATCTCTTCTTCCACTTCAGTATCGCTCCCAAAGACCGGAATAGTGGTGATAGCTTTTTTCTTGTCCTCCGGTTTATGGCATCTTTCTGTGTCTTCGAAGTCTGGTAAGAAGTACTTTGCATCTTCGTACTTTCAGAATTCATTTATGGAAAATGGGTTCAGTTCCCCTGTCACGGTATACTCAAGACCATCTTTGAAGTACTTCATACACTGATGTTGTGTAGAAGGGATGATGTTGTACTCGTGTAACCAAGGCCTGCCGAGCAAATCTTTGTAGCAAGTCTTGGCGTCAATGACGTGAAACTTGATGTCAGTGACGACCAGCCCAAAGCGTAACATCAGTATCACAGACCCGAGCGTTCATGATGACTGGGAGTCGAATTCAGAGATAGTGATTTTATCCCGAGCGAGATGTTGAACGCTCATGCAGATTTCTTTTAGCACCCTCACATTTAGGAGGTTGACAGAGAACCCGTTGTCAACTAAGATCTTCCATATCTTGATATCATGGCAGTATCCGGTGACATACAAGGGACGGTTGTGCTCACATATTCCGAGGAAGAGATCTTCGTCGCCGAAAGAGATGTCAGTGGTGTGCACTTCTTCCAGCTCGTCCTTCATCTTTTCTGCGGCAAGGAAAGCTTGGAACTGCTCGGGCTCTTGTAGTGCCTTGATCAGGGAATCTCTTGCCTCTTTAGATAGAAGAAGGGCATCGAGAATGCTTAACTGCAAGGGTATCTTCCTCAGGTGTGCCAGAACGTTGTAATCCACCTTGTTTTTCTTGGGCGGGTCCTTGGCTGCCAGCTCTTCGACGACTCGGTCATTGAGGGCGATATCTTCAGAGACTTTTTCTTTCCCCTTATCTTTTTTGTTCGATCCCTTGTTTGTGGGTCCGAGATTCTTTTCGGGTAACATGTGATTGCGCAGCTGAATGTTCTCGCAGGTCTTCATCTCTTCTGTTTCGGAGATGGATTCCTTGAAGAGAGGGCCGAGGGCCATTTCTTCATCAGAATCGCTCCCAAAAGTGAGAACTTGCGATCCCTTACTATCAACCATGTGACAGTTGCCGGCAGTTCTTTTATGCTCATAGGTCACGCTTCTTTGCTCTCGACGAGTTTTGCGCTTCATTCGCTTGAAATGTTGTCGATGCACAACGTATCCCCGCCACCAATTTTTAAAGGCCATGCATTCTTCGATAGGGTGCGCGATCCTCCGATGGTATAAGCAGTAGTTTGGATGTGCATCTAGTCCGTCGGGGAACGTATTTTCTGAAGTGTCTTCTTTGAAAGGTAGCAACTTCATTCCCATCAACAGAGCTTTAGCAAATTGCTTTCTTGTCTTAAACCTGCTTTTGCTGGCGGCAGAAGTGCTTCTATCCGATTGGGGTACTCTATAGCTTCCCAATACCGGAGCTTCTTCAACGTGACGCCGACGCTTGGCCCTTTCATATATGGTTGTTTCATGCTCTCGGTCAAATTTGCTTCTCTGAAAAGTCTCGCTCAGCAGTCTGTCAATCAACTTGTCCGATAGCTCCAGGGATTTTGGTTCCGGTTCTGGATCTGCCCCCAGTTTCTCTGCATCAAGAGCTTCTTTGCCATTTATTGATGAGTGAGAGATCATATGGCAGCTTGCTACATAATCCTCGAGCTCATCTTAAAATATCGTTTCCTTCATCAGCATCATCGGCTTCATGCTTAAAGAATTCATCCAGCGTGATTGGGGTCCGTGCCTTCTGGTTATATTCTTCCAGTGCATCGATGTATTTCTGCAGACCTGTACGGCTGTCTTCGGGTTGGACGGGCTTCTCGGCCTTCTTCTTTTTCTTTAAAGATTTTGGAGGCTTGGCCTGAATGTTTTGTCCATCTTCACCAATTTTCAGTGTTGGGCGCGGCTTCAGCGTCCCCTTAATAATCTCGGGTTCCAGCGGGTTCTTCCATCTAACTGCCGGATACGCTTGGAGATCTTTCAGCATTCTTTTCGTTTTGGCTGAAAGAACAACTTCACATGGAGCTTCTTCTATAAAAGAGCACGATGCCCCCGGCGTGTCCACCTTTTTAGGAGCGTGTGGTTGGGGCGGGCTCACCTTCCAATTCTCAGACAGCGCAAATTTGCCCTGTTGGTATTAGTCTTCAATCCAGCCTTTGAAGACGAAGCAATCTTCGATTGAATGGCTTACTGTTCGGTGGTAGGGGTAGTAATTAGGATTGCTGGCATTGCCTGGCTACAGCGGACGTCTTGGATCTGGCAGATTGATGAGCATGTTGCGCACTGCCAGCTCGAACAGTCTGCTCGTTTTATCCCGATGAAACGAATAAGAGCGTTTTAGCTTCTTGTTGAAGAATCGTTGTCTATCGCTTTGGCGACCACTGGGCTGCTGCTGAGCATTGGCGACGAAAGTCGCTTTCCTTTTTCCCTTTTCGTTTCGAGGCTCCATCTTCGAGGAGGACGGTCTATGGCCCATCTGATCCATTTGGGCCAGTTTGTCAATCAAGGCCTGGAAGGTAGTAGGCTTGAAAAACATCATGAACTGGGATATGGTCGCCTGCGGATCGAGGCTACCCACGAACATGCCTACTACAAGAGCCTCTTCTATGCGTTGTTCGCACTTCGACCATAGGTTCCGCCACCGTATCGCGTACTGAACCCATGTTTCGCCTGGCTTCACCCTGGCGTTAATTAGTGCGGTGATCGGGGTGCGCTCGCTAGCGCTTGTGAATCTTTATGTAAATAGTAGCTCCATTTCTACAAATGTCTTGACAGAGTCATTCAGGAGCTCGGAATACCACTCGAATGCTGTTTCCGACAAGCTGCCAATGAATTGGCGAAGCAGTAGCTTATCGTCACCTACGGTGTTGCCGTACAGAGCCCTGAACTGAGCGATATGTTGATGGAGATTGCATGTCCCCTTATATACATGGAATTTATGGATCGTATATCCCGGCGAGTACTTTATTTGGTCGTAACAACCCGGATAGCGTCGTCCAGTCTTAATAATTCGGCCGGCCTCTTCGCTCGCCTGATGAGCTCGTATCTGTTGAGCGAAATAGTCATCCAGGAAGGCTTTGGAGATGGTCTCTTCTTTGCCTGCTGATAGAGCCGGAAGAGGGTTCGATGTCTCCCCTCTGTCGTCTTCAAGGATAATCGGGGGGTCTTCGGCTGGAGGATCCGGCCGTATCATCATCCCGACCATATCTTGGAATAAAAGCGCCATTCGTTTTATATCGGCCGCTTGTTCCGCGGCCACTCTGTCTTTCTTCTCGAGGATTCTACGGAGGAACTCAGCATCAATTTCTTGTTCCTGACGCTGCTCCGACGACGTCTCCGGGCTTTCTTTTGGCCCAGTGAGTGCGGCCATGGTTGTCAGCATCTCCTGGAGCTTTTGCTGTTGTTGCTCCTGAGCCTTTGTCACTGATCGGGTGAGTGGTCATGGCCCGAGGAGATACGGCTATCCTCTTTCCCGGATGCCATATAAACAGTGTGCACCACCATGCCCCCAGAATTAGGGTGTTTAGTTTCCATGCCCTTGAGATTCGTCGCAGACATGGGGAATTTCTCCGGCCTTCTCCTTTTGTGGGCGGTCGAAGTTGAGGGGGCCGTTGCAGCGGGTACCCAAGTAGACGATGCCTTTTGTGGTATGACAGAGTAGTCCTTCTCTTGCCAAACCTTCATCTTCTTTGGTCGACGGAAGTAGTCTTGGTTGATTACCGAGTCTTGGACCTGTCGCCAGACCTTATGAATTTTAGAGGACAGCCGCTCAGGGGGATGCTCTAGCTTCGCCTTTGTAACGTTTTCCACAGGCGGAGGAGATCTTTTTAGCACGGTGATTGAGAGATTTTAATTCGCTTATGCGCTTTTAAAAGATGAATCAAAAATATTTCTAAACCGCAATCAAGAACGGCGTCGCTTGGTAGCTAGCCGGTGAGTACGGGTCGGTCCACAGGGATTTTGTGAATTTCCTAATCGCTCTTACGAGTTAATTCCGATGGGTGTCGGATCTTATTGATTAAATATAAAAACTAAATCTATCTAGATCTAAATCTTGCTAGGGTTAGGTTTAGGGTAGGTTTGGAAATGTAAATAAATCTCACCGCTTTCTATACCCAAATTAAGATCTATGAGGTGTTATGGTAATTATTAATAAAGGGGATTAGAACCATTCGGGAAGATGTTTCTTCCTCTAGGTTCTTGTCCTTCCTTTATCAATCCTTACCCTAACCTCCATGGAAAACATGCTCAACCGGGCCTTTATACTACAGTATCAACGCTACCTCGAGGGATAGGGTGCCGTAGGGAGCGGTGTGTGCATGTATGCATGGAGTCGTATAAAAACGTGTGATGGGCAAGAAAGGGATGAGAGATCTTCATCTCTCAAAAACCTTCCCCAAAACTAACCCTAACAAGCGAGAAGACTACTCACTCATTAGGGAATTGAAGAACATGCTATCTATCTATCTAGGGCAAGGAATTAAAGATCTATACTAAGGCAATTAAATAAAACTACTTACTTGATGGCTCTCTCCAAACATTTACACAAGACTTGTCAGATCTGAATAGATGAAATGAAAAGAGGTATCGATGCTCTCCAAAAGAATTCTGAATTTTATTAATGAAAAGAGGCATAACCTAATACAAGATTTTGGGTTTCTATTTATAGGACATAGAAAACCCTAGGTTTACAATCGCCGCACATATGCTATTACAAAAATACCCCTAGGAAGACTTATTCGACGCACCGACGCGCCGTCAGATATTATAGAAATTTTCCATCCATACGGGCAATACCCGGCCGCGGAACCGCGGCCATAGGCCAGGTTTGGCCATGGTTCCGCGGCCAAACAGGAGGCTCTTTGTCTGAATTTGGGTGTGAGGCTTCTGGTTGACTTCTTCTTCCTGTTTCTTTAGTTGGTTCTTTAGGATGTCTTCTTGTTCTCTCCCAGATCTTCACAGTGAATAATTGCAGTGGACTTTTACCGTTGCTTCATGTCGAAGTCTTGAACCTTGCACTGCCTTGTACTTTGTGAACTGATTTTCGTGTAGGCTTTATCAAGATTCCACCATTTATTAGTCGTAGTCTCACTTTTGTATCATCTTATGTCTTTTTCACTGTTTTTGCTCCAAGAACCTGTAACCTGTAAGTATGTAGCAGACATGGGTCAAAAGCATCTGTTTATTTGTAAAATAACTAGGACTGGGGAATATAATAATGCAATATTATGATATGAACAAATACCCCCAAACTTATCTTTTTCCTGTCCTCGAGCAAACCTAGTTTTTATTCTCAACAAAAAACCTAACCTCACTTTCGCAGGGAATCGCGATTGCACTGAGCTCGTGCAACAAGCCGTTAAACCTCTAGGTGTCCCTAGTAGGAGGAGTGTTGTCTCCTGAGGGTTTTCAGCGGATACTACCCACAAAATCCTATCAATTCGGCCCATTTAAGTTTTATTCTCCAATTAGGTTTTCTAACAAGGAATTCTATTATCTTCGACTCATAAATTATCCACCCATATTTTTCACGATTCCTTATTATTTAACTTAAGATTATATATGTTCTGTAAACTTACTTAGCTTTCGACATCTTTTAAGTTTTCCTTCTAGGGTTCTATCTCAACTTAGGAATTTTTATCGTCTCTACTAAAGATATAAGTCCTATTCTTCATTCCTATCTCTTATCTAAACCCCAATCGCATACCCCTACGTGTGTGTATAAATTACCCCTACACTTGGAAATTCAAATCAAGCAATCATACTCTTGTCTGTTTTCCAAAGCACTTGGTGAATTTTTAGATGAATTTCGCTCACACATCCTTCATGCGATTTTTAATACTTCTTGAGATACCAACAACCGATTACCAGATGTGTTTGCCCATTAAAGCGTAATTCCTAGTCTTGTAACACCTAAGGCTTTAGCAGTGACTCCCAAACCAGTTGGTCTAAGGCACTAGGTGATGAAGCACCCTCGCTAAGTATTTTTCTATTTTTTTCAGCCTTAAGTAATCACAAAAACCAGTGTTCATTTTTTTATTATCTCTTTATTCACACTTGTATTTTTATATCATTTTCTTCGTACTAAGGACTTTAGACAAGAGCATTTCAAGGTCTCCTATACTATTCCAAGTTTCAAGGTTCGTGTTTGTGCAAATTGTAGGGTATACATTTTCAGAATTTAGACTTAAGCTTAGGAATTATTTCTCAAACTTATACTTTAATAAAAACATCAATACTCTTCCCTTGTTTTAACTTACCCCAAGAAGTGAACTTAAAATTTGCCTATTTCTAAATAAACTACAAAAACATATACTTTCTACCGTTAAACTTTTAAGAAAGGTTATTTTTAGGATTTTTAATTTACTAAGTCTAAGATCTAGTTATTCCTAGCTAGTTAACCTTCTTGTCAAACTCAAGTCAATTATGGCCAAAATTGAATACATTAATTTTTATAATTTTTTTAAAATTTTCAATTTTTATGGGTTTTAAAATAAGTATGCAAATGCAAAAATATACACATGAATGCGAAGGAAGAAGCCTTACCGAGTATACCCCCAAACTTAACCTTGACAGTGTCCTCACTGTCATGCTACACCAAGAGGGTTGAAAATGTCGGCACTCCCCTGTTTATTTATATATTAAAAAATTTTATTTTTTGAATTTTTGTTTTTTTTATTGTTGATAGAAAAATAAAACAAAAAATATATATACATATATACAACAAGGTCCTCCCCAAACTAAACAAGGTCTTACACAAGCCAAAGGTTAGCACCAACCATTCAAAAATTCTATCGTGATAATGGTAGGGTTGGTGAAAGAATGGGGTGTAGAGAAAGGAGTTGAGAAACACAAGAGACCGAATGGAATGAAGAGTGGAATATGGTCCCGGTGGAGGAGAAGAATGGCGGAAAAGAGAAAGAAGTGTGGTACGATCTTGAGGGTGTAAATCGAGTGAATAAATTAGCGCAATTTGTGATGACCGATGTGTTAAAAGCGATTGTGCTAATCTATCAACCCGTCGAGAAATGGGGTCAAATCCCTCAAGATTCGCAAGAAAACATGGGTACGTTGAACTTGGTAAACCCTTCATTGAAAATGAAAACGCGACGAAGTCTTGCGTGGTCGAAACGGTAGGAGGGATGAAAGAAAGTGATTTAGGGATAGTCTTAATCTCACCTAAGTAATCTGTCTCGAACTCAAAGGATTCCAGTAATGGTTCGAATTGACTGTAAGCAACCGAGTCTGATGGTTCAACTAACTCATCTGAAAATTCATAGGACTCAAACTCGGGAGGTGAGTTTTCAATATCGTCCGAAAAAGTGAAACACTCGTAATCATTATCGTCTGTGAGAACTGTGTCAAATTCAAAAAGAAATTTTTCAAGCTCACAGTCTTTAAGCGTGATCTTTTGCGTGGTCGGAACGATGGAAAGGAGAGAGGGTTTAGGAAGTATAACAGTTAAAGGTTCAAGAGGATGAATTGAAAAATCCGACACATCAAACAAAAATGGTTCATCCTCAATACAATCCTCGATACTCTCCTCAATACTATCATCAGAATTCTCCTCAAAATTTAGCTCATCCATGCCATTATCATCAAAATCAAGACGCACATGAAGTTCGAGAGAAACATTTAATGATTCGGGATGATGAGTTGGGGATAAAATTTCAATCAAATCTACGGGTTCATCATCCAAAATATTCCCGGCATCTATATCCTCAATCAAGTGAAAATCAATTTTTTTAGACACCTCATCAAAAGCATAGATATTTATCAATTCAGATTCTAGAGTGGAGGTGTAGATATCAAAAGGATTGGTGATGGTTTCACTCGAAAGGGATTCTTCACAATCTGGTAAATCAAGCACTACAAAGTCACACAACTCATTATTTGGAGCACTTGTTTGAAAACTGGAGTTGTTGGATTCAATTGGGTATGGGTAGGTTTGATTTGAAAAGGGGTAGAACTCACTCTCTCCTCTCAAATTCTCACTCTGTCCAACCGCCTCCTCATACATTGGAATATTTGGAGCTAGTTGGAAACTAGCTACCGGTTCACTAGGTTGCATAAGGGCGGCCATGGACGCATCCACATTCCTAATCATTTTGTTTGTTGCTAAAATATAAGCTTCCAACGACTGTTCCAAACTAGACATGGGTTGTGAAGGGGTTTCGGTAAAAGATTCAAAATTGTTTGGATACGTGAAACTCTTAAATGGTTGTGTCGAAGCAATGTCTAGTGAAGGTGGGAAAGTTGGGTAGGACTGGTAGGAATTGGATAGTTCGACAGGAGTAGGATCAACATTTGGATAAAAAGGTGAATGGACTTGTTGATCCCTAGAACTGGATGTATGGAGAGGAGTGAAAGATCGGCTACGAGATTGTTCAATCTGCTCAGCAATAGACATGGGTTTAGGAGTTACAACAGGACTCGAAAAAGTGGTATCAACGTACGAAGGTGGTGAAGATTGAAATGGTTGATACAAAGTGGATTGCAACGTCGAACTGTTTCTCCTAGATGCTTCTATTCGTTCTTTCAAAGAAATTTTGGGCATGGAGGGATCATCCTTAAATCGACCGAAACAATTCACGTAAGAGGTAAAATTTGGTTCAGGGTACCAAAGTTCGGCAAGAGATTTGTGAGGTGGGGTACCCATGATGTAAGAAAGGGGAAGAAAAAGAATATGGGGTGCACGGATTTCTTAGCGACAAAATTTTGCAAGTTTTTATAAAAATTTTCCCTTTTTTCTTTTTATTTGGAACTTTTTGCAAAAAGATTTTCCGATAAAAGGCTTAGACACACTTTCAATCAACCAAAAATGCACATTCAGGCTTAGATCTAGGGTCACCTAGGTCAGCTAGACAGCTCCTAACTGTTCCAAAGGGCTAGAAATAGGATTTCAAACCGCCTCTTCACCGCCAATTGCGGCCAGGTAAGTGCCAGGTGAGTGGGAGGCTCTCCACTACAAATAGTGGCCCTAATTAAGTAACCACTCGCCTTAGACACACTTGCCTAGACACCGCAAAGTCAGATTAGGATCAACGGCCGATGCCTATGACTAGTCCTCTGTCCTATTGAGCGCGACGTCCTTAGGGCTGAGTCTAGTATTTTTTAATTAAATATGGTCAATGCAAAATGTCTTATGTGATTTCTGGGGTCCTGGGAAGGGTGATGAAATCGCCACCCAATCTGGATTGGTCTCAAGCCCCTTAAAGTCCGATTAAAATTATGTAAAACAGTAACAACCACTTGTAATCAAATTTTTTTATTTTAAGCGCGGCGCAAAGAATCCTGCACAAGATTTGTTATCGGAAGGGGGAAGATTTTTTAAGCGCAATGAATCCTGCAGGAGATTTAGCAAAAGATATATCGGGTTTTGCAGAGGAGGAGATCAGAAAGATTACAGCGCTTTTTCCATAGGCTGACGTCACCCACGTGCGACGCTTCCGCGGCCAGAAGCGACGTTCGGCGGCGGTTCCGCGACTGAAAAGGTGGCGCGGTTCCCGAGAATTTTTCCCACGTGATGACGTCACCTTACCGCAGCGCTTCCGCGGCCAAAGGCTAGGCGCGGCGGCGGTTCCGCGGTGGACAAAGAGGTTCAGTTCCCGAAATTTTTGCTGCTGTTCTGTTGTTGAAATCTCCTTCTGTTCGGATCTCCCGTTTTCTGTTTCGAACTCTGGATTTTTCCAGATCCGTCGATCCGGCAAAGATTCACACAAAAATACCCTTCACAAAATAACAAAATTATAAATTTTTATATTTTTTTAATTTTTCAGTTTTTTATGATTTTTCAATTTTAGATTAACCCGAAATTGCAAAAAGGAAATAACACGCCATCCCCGGCAAGACGCCATTTGATTGAGAGATTTTAATTCGTTTATGCGCTTTTAAAAGATGAATCAAAAATATTTCTAAACCGCAATCAAGAACGGCGTCGCTTGGTAGCTAGCCGGTGAGTACGGGTCGGTCCACAGGGATTTTGTGAATTTCCTAATCGCTTTTACGAGTTAATTCCGATGGGTGTCGGATCTTATTGATTAAATCTAAAAACTAAATCTATCTAGATCTAAATCTTGCTAGGGTTAGGTTTAGGGTAGGTTTGGAAATGTAAATAAATCTCACCGCTTTCTATACCCAAATTAAGATCTATGTGGTATTATGGTAATTATTAATAAAAGGGATTAGAACCATTCGGGAAGATGTTTCTTCCTATATGTTCTTGTCCTTCCTTTATCAATCCTTATCCTAACCTCCATGGAAAACACGCTCAACCGGGCCTTTATACTACGGTATCACCGCTACCTCGAGGGATATGGTGCCGTAGGAAGCGGTGTGTGCATGTATGCATGGAGTCCTATAAAAACATGTGATGGGTAAGAAAGGGATGAGAGATATTCATCTCTCAAAAGTCTTCCCCAAAGCTAACCCTAACAAGCGAGGAGACTACTCGCTCATTAGGGAATTGAAGAACATGCTATCTATCTATTTAGGGCAAGGAATTAAAGATCTATACCAAGGCAATTAAATAAAACTACTTACTTGATGGCTCTCTCCAAACATTTACACAAGACTTGTCAGATCTGAATAGATGAAATGAAAAGAGGTATCGATTCTCTCCAAAAGAATTCTGAATTTTATTAATGAAAGGAGGCATAACCTAATACAAGATTTTGGGTTTCTATTTATAGGACATAGAAAACCCTAGGTTTACAATCGCTACACATCTGCTATTACAAAAATACCTCTAGGAAGACTTATTCAACGCACTGACGCGCCGTCAGATATTATAGAAATTTTCCACCCATACGGGCAATACCCGGCCGTGGAACCGTGGCCATAAGCCAGGTTTGGCCGCGGTTCCGCGGCCAAACAGGAGGCTCTTTGTCTGAATTTGGGTGTGAGGCTTCTGGTTGACTTCTTCTTCCTGTTTCTTTAGTTGGTTCTTTAGGATGTCTTCTTGTTCTCTTCCAGATCTTCACAGTGAATAATTGCAGTGGACTTTTACCGTTGCTTCGTGTCGAAGTCTTGAATCTTGCACTGCCTTGTACTTTGTGAACTGATCTTCATGTAGGCTTTATCAAGATTCCACCATTTATTGGTCGTAGTCTCAGTTTTGTATCATCTTATGTCTTTTTCACTGTTTTTGCTCCAAGAACCTGTAACCTATAATTATGTAGCAGACATGGGTCAAAAGCACCTGTTTATTTGTAAAATAACTAGGACTGGGGAATATAATAATGCAATATTATGATATGAACACACGGCGGTCGGAGAATTTTTGCACACCCTCCTAAGTGGTTCAAAATTGTTCCCAGTTAGAACTGCAGTATCGACTTCCACCGTTGAAGCTGGCGGAGTAAGTCCAGAAGAGGAACTGCCCCCAGCCTTCCTCACTCGGCGCCAATGGCGACGTCGAGCATGTCTTGCAGATGGTATTAGGTCAGTTACGGGGGTGGCTCCCTCATGCCTCCTGTCCTGGTGAAGGGTTGCCGTTGGTGCCAGCCTATTGAAAACTGACGTCTGTTGAGTGGGGATGGCCAACCTGTCGAAGACAGACTTTCGAGCAGGGGAAGCAGCCTTGGTGACTTCACCTGAAGCGGGAGTTGGAGCGGACAGTCTAGTAAAGACCGATCCCTTAGTAGGAGAAGCCACTCTGATGATTTCGTTTATTGAAACATGGATGGCTATCCGTTTCGGGATAACCCCCTCAGGTATCGAGGGCTTCTTCATGGGCCCATTAGAGTTTTGGCCCAGTCTGTTAAAGACTGAGGTGTTGGAGTTGGACGACCCGTTGAAAGGGGACGCGGTAGTTGTAAGCCGATCAAAGACCGACTTTTTTGGAGTTTCTTGCGATGGCATTGGGGCATTAAAGCTTATTGGTGGGAGCATGGTCCCAAAGAACAGCTCAGTGGTGGCCTGAGTCACCTGTTCCACTGGCATCGTGAAAACGGAGGCCGCTTGAGGCCCATAGGCCACTCCTCCAGTGAGGACGGAGCGGGAGTTGTTGCAATTGTTGCAGCTGGAGCAGTTAGAAGCCATTGATCTTCTTTTTCTGCACGGAGTAAAACACCAAATCTTAGTACCTCGGATCCAGGGGCAACCATAGCAAACCGCGATTCGTTCGCGAAACACGACACACGAAGTGTGGAGTGGAAAGAGGAAAAGGTCCCAACGAGCGTGCCAGAATCTGTTAGCCGCCGAACACAGAAACGAAACCGCGTATGTCGTCTTGCCTAAATTTGGGGGTAGATGCTATTTGGTTTTATCCGTCCACCTCTCCGAAGATACCAAGTTAATTTATAGCACCGTGTATCGGAGGTTTAGACGGATACGGCCGTTGTAGCAGAATTCGTCAGATTCTCCCTCATTGTGAGGGATTTTTGATTGTGGGGACGCTCTTCCCTGCAGGCGCAAGTCCCTGCGGTTAATTACGTTACCGCATCACGGTAATCACTTTCTCCTGTTCCAGAAGGTCACTTCGTGTCGTGTGTGTTTGTTTTATTTTTGGTTGCCCATGGATTGTATACGGAGACTAATTTATGTTGTCGCCCGTAGGGCGTGGATTAGTCCAAATCCGTATTTTCTTAGATTTGGGTTTGGGTTGGGTTTAAGGATCGTTAATCTCATTTGAGACTAAGATCAACTTAAACGTTTGTTAAGGATACGTTAGTCAATGATACGTTAGTCTAATTTTAGACTAAGATCTACTCAACGGGGTTTGGGATCATTTAGATCCGATGAGAGAGCATTTTGGGCTCTATCGTCTTAGTTTAGGGACGTTGCGGTCTATAAGTTTAAAGACATCATAGTCCATAGAGTTTAAGAACATCATAGTCCATAGTTTAAAGACGTTATAGTCTATGGGGGTTTAGTTTAGGGACGTTGCGGTCCATAAGTTTAAGGACATCATAGTCTATGGAGTTGAAGGACATCATAGTCCATAGTTTAAAGACGTCATAGTCTATGGGGGTTTAGTTTAGGGACGTTGCGGTCCATAAGTTTAAGGACATCATAGTCCATGAGTTTAAATACCTCATAGTCCATAGAGTTTAGTTTAAGGACGTTGCGGTCCGTAGTTAGTTTAAGAACATTACAGTCCATTGTTAGTTTTAGGATGTTGCGGTCCATTGTTTTTCTGGTTGTCGGGACCCGCCACCTCTCTGAAGACGTTGAAAAATTACAACGACTTATATCAGAGGTATGAAGAGATGTACCCTTGAACCAATATTTGTTGGGAGATCTGTAGTCAAGTTTGGGACTAAGATCGGTCAAAAAGATTTATGAGCATATGGGCTCAATTAATCTGAATTAGGGGTTTGTGGCCAACTTGGGCTCGGCCCACTCAGTTAAAATGTTGAACATTTGTTTGGGCTCAGCCCCTTTTATTTAACAATGCTGAGCATTGGTTTGGGTTCTGACAACCTCTTTTTTCCGTCTTTTATTGAGTGTTGAGTATTCATTATGGCTCTGAGGTTTTATTTAAAGAACAATTTATATTCCCTCAGCGCCCACGTGAGGAGCACGTGGCGCACTTGGAACTGAGCGCCAGACTTAGAGCGCTAAGGCTCTTCCTGTGAGATAGCGCACACGTGAGGAGCACGTGGCGCACTTGGCGTTGAGCGCCAGTCAATGAGTGCAGAACGCTCTTTATAAAATAGCGCTCACATGAGAAGCACGTGGTGAGCTTGGCGCTGAGCGCCAACCTTGGAGCGCTGGGCGCTTCTTTTAAATTAGCGCTTGGAACGCTGGGGGCTGAGCGCCAGACTTGGAGCGCTAAGGCGTTTATTTAAATTAGAGTGCTAAGGCTCTGCGGCGCTGTGTGCCAGACATGGAGCGCTGAGGCGCTTCTTTAAATTGGAGCGCTAAGGCTTTGCGACGCTGTGCACCAGACTTGGAGCGCTAAGGCGCTTCTTTTTAATTAGAGCGCTAAGGCTCTTTTTAAACAGCTTTGATCAGTTCTGCACTCTGAGAATTAAATTCTCGTTTATAAGAGACGTTGTCTCATGGCTTTAAGAACAAGATTCTTATTTTTATAGGAGATGTTACAATCTCTTATTTTTTTGTGAAAGACTTTGTCTTTATGGATCTGTGATCTGAAGAGAATTAAGTTCTTCTCCTCCCTTTTTTATGATGAGACGCTATGATCTCTTTTTGTGAAAGACATCTGTCTTATAGATCTATGATCTAGAAAGAGAACTAAGTTCTTCTTCTCTTTATAAGATGCTTTTATCTCTCTGTTTTATTTACCTTAAAGAAATTCTTCTTCCGAGAGCTTGCTCTTCTCTTTGAAAATTTCTCAAAGTTTGGGGGGGGGGGTTTCTCTGTGTGAGACTTGAAGTCTTGAGGCCTTTATATAGTGGAGGCTGATTAGTTAAGGCAATCTTTTTCTGATTGATTTGGGTATGTTTCCCCACCATTGGATCTTTGATCCTAGGGCTTCCATTTTACAGAAGACATCCTTCTTGTTATTAACAAGATCGGGAAATTATTTTCCCATACAGAGATTACTCTGTATCTTGGTGATTTTTAATCACCCTTGGATCTTTGATCCAACGGTGCTCTGATTTACAGAGCACAATCTTTCTTATTTAGAAAGATTTGAGCAGTATTTTCTCAACAGAATTAAATTCTTTAATTTGATGATTTATCATCTTCATTGGATTTTTGATCCAACGGTGGAGAACATTTAGTTCTAGCGCTTAGCGCTCTCGTGGTTTACACGTGAGCGCTGCTTCAGAGTCTTTGACTCTCAGCGCTGGCACACTTGGCGCAAGCGCTCTCTCGCTCTGCACGTGAGCGCTGCCTCAGAGTTTTTGACTCTTAGCGCTGGCGCACTTGGCGCTGGCGCTCTCGTGCTTTGCACGTGAGCGCTGCCTCAGAGTGTTTGACTCTTAGCGCTGGCACACTTAGCGCTAGCGCTCTCGTTCTTTCCACATGAGCGCTACCATAGAGTCTTTGACTCTCAGCGCTGGTGCTCTTAGCTCGAGCGCTTTTATGAAGCGCTGCTTCATTTTAAATTTCAAATTTTGAACAGGGTTTGGTCTGATTGGGGAAAACAGGTCCGACCCCTTGTTATCAGTCACCGCCTTTCTAGCCCGAATCTCGGCAACCTCCGCCACCTGAAGCGCCGCCTCGGCATCCCACCTGCTGACATCCCTCGCCCTCTTCATGGCTGCAAAGCGATCGGCCAGTTCCATCAACTTTGCCCCGATGACTCGGTAGGACTCACTTAGGCGGTGATAGGACTCTCGGCACTTTGAGACGGCGAGCTCCGCTACGGCCAATCGGGCTTCAAGGATGGACATCCTCTCCCTCTCCAGATGCAGCTCAAGTCGCAGACCCTCCGCCTCCGAAGAAGACTCTTCCGCCGGCCCGCAGCATGGATGGCCCCTCGGCCTTTATGCGAGTAACGAGGGCGCAGTGCTGAAGGACCTGACGAAAAACAGCAGAGAGACTTAGAGACACTCGAACTAAAGAAAGGGCGCTCGGAATAACACATGAGGGAGTACATACCTGCACTTCCTCCTGAGCTATAGCTGTCATTTGGGCCCTCAGAGTCCCCCACAGAATCTTGCCCCCGGCCGACTCTTCCATACCAGCTGGCAGGTTGGCAGCAACGGAAAGCCCAGACGGGACTACGAAATGGACGTCCCCCTCCTGCACAGGAATCCCCTCAGGAACCTCTGTCGGTGGCACGCGAGAGACCGTCCTCTCCTCTTAAGAGGAACCCCGTCTTCGTCCTCTCCTGCATCCCTCGTTCGGGTCTCGGGAACCCGTGGATGCCTTTGGCCACCGACGGGGCAATCATCGGGAGCTCGTGACGAGGCAGATGGCCCCGCCATCGGCGGCACATTTGGTGCGGGGCTCGGGTCAGCCAGAGGCGCGGCCGCACCGCCGGCCCCCTTCCGGGACAGAGCATCGAGGGCACCAAGAGTCCTGGATCGATCCATTTGTCCTGCCAAAGGGAGAGGCAGGCTCGACTCAGAAGAAGACATCTAACCTGATGGAGAGAAGTCCTCTGGAGAGAAAACGCAGAGATCAGACCTAAAAAGGAGAGCACCGAGCTAACGAGACTCGGGACAAGAAAAATTTGTAGAAGTATAGGCCTTGATGGGGACCCCACCTCTGCTTACAGCATCCGGCTCAACACATCCAACGGAGACGGTCATCTCCCGCCAAAACGACCCATCGCATTCGACGGCCACCATCACTCCACCTGTCATACACGCATTGGTCGTGCCCCATCGGACGCAGGGAACCCTCGCCCGTCACGTCAACCAACCAGCGCTAGACACGTGGGCTGTCGCTTCAGTGAACATACGCACGATCCGGCACACCCTCTTTAATGCAAAGATCTCACCCTGATTCGCTGGCGTCATCCAGAAAATACAGCTGATTGTCCGGGGACACCCCCCAACGATACCTACGAAAAGGAGCTCACCTTGGGTAACCCGGCAGACCACTCTCGACCCGACCCGTGAGAGGGTCGGGACGAGAGTGGGGGGCTAATGATGATGCTCGATATCGGTGATCTCCCAGATCATGACACATGGCAGATGACGTGTCCTAAATCTTGCAAGAAAGGACCCACAGTGACCGACCAGGCCGCTCCTATGCCCGTCCTACGGACAACCTTTGGCTCGTCCTCGAGCCTCCTGCACAACTGGCCTCCTTGGCCCTCTCAGCTCGCCCCCGGACTCTAGCAGAACCAAGATAGCTCGGCCTTCCGCTCGTCCCCGAGATCTCCCGCCGAGCTCATCTTCCTCGGTCTCATCGACCGACCAACGGCACCACTCGCAGGGGCAACCGCCTCACTCCGTGAATCTCGACATGCGCGAGATATCCGCCAGCCACGTCCTGCGTTCCACGCCACCACGATCCTCCATTAACGAGCCTGTCTCGCCATTAATGGGAGATCCCGCCCATCACGCGGGCGTGACGTCGGGAGTATAACGGCCGGCGCGATTCTCGCACCTGCCTGCCTACTGCCACCACTATTTAAACCCCTCCTTCAGACGGTTCAAGGAAGTCTTTTTCTCTCCACTAAGCCGTTACTCTGCTCGGATTTCCTCTCTAACTTGACCGTCGGAGGGTCCTCGATGGTACAACCATCCCGGGACTTACTTGCAGGTAGCTCGGCCCAAACAACCTCAAACCCATTAAGATCCACACGTTCCAGGAGCCAGCCTCCAACTCCAATCTCAGCCATCCATCGTCATTCCCAGAGGATCTACGGAAGGTAACATCTTGACTTGATCCGACATCCGTCAAAAACAAAGAAATAAATAAAAAGATATAATGAGCTTCCTTCAGAATTATGACCCAATTTGCTGCCTCCTCTGCTTCAATCTCTCACCTATCTCCTCATCCTCCTTCACCGCCATCTTCTTCATTGCCTCTTTCACTTTAATCCCCTTCAAATTTTCATAATTATAAAACCCCACCGTGAGAAATGCCACCCCATACCCCGTCAAGTTCACCGTCGTAACCGCATCTCTAATCACCGACCACGAAAATGCAATCAGCGGCCAGTATTTCACCATGCCGCCCACATTCATTGTTAATGCTGACGTTTTTCCCACGAGTAGAAACACGGCCAGGTTCAATGTGAACGTACACATTGAATTCGTCCCAAAAACGAAAAAGTCGGGACTTGCAGAAAAGTTCAGTCTGGGAAGCTCGACGTACATCCATGGGACAATGAGGAAAAGCATGTAGCAAGGCGCGACGTAGTACAAGGAGGTGATGGGTTGAGGGTGATCCCTTTGGAAGTTAGCAGGATCTGGATCAGTACCTGTAGAGAGAGATAAGATTAGCTGGAAGGTATTATCTGATACGTGCGCAAGACATTAAATCAATTGGAAGATTGATGATATTAGTCTTAAAGTCCCTGCGACTGTACCAAAATTTTGAACTTATGAGGATGGTTAAGATATTACCAGCCTGGTGGCTTCAAACCCTATGACTGCAAGCTGCAATCCTGCTCCCCAAGCATCGAACTGTGCCTTTCCGTACGCAGCAACAGCGACCCTAAATGTAATGGAAAGCATATTAGCCAACGTCGACGCACGGAAGCTCTCCTTCTTGAACAGAACCCCGATGGAGTAAACCGCAACAAGCATCAACGCCTTCAGCATCTGAATAAACGACACGGACTAAGAAAATGTACACCGAGTTTGACAGCCAGAGAGAGAGAGAGAGAGAGAGAGAGAAAGTAGAAGGCCCCAATGGGGATCACAGAGAAGATGTAGAGGTCGCGCGACAAGAGAGGGGGTTGATGGAGCTTCGGATCTCCTTCAAATGTTGTCCTTCGTCGATCCTGTGATGGCGGTCTTTGATGGATGAGATTTGTTTTCAAAAGTTGTTGAGTGTGGGTCTCAATGGGTTGTTGTTGGACGCCGAGCTACCTGTAAAGAAGTCCCGAGTTGGGTGACCACCGTAGGACCCTCCGACGATCAAGTTAGATTCGAGATATAGGTCCAGTGTAGTGGCGTATTGAAATAAATTTGAGTCACCTGAGTCGTCTAAGAGAGGGGTTTATATAGGGGTCGCGTAGAGCGAGCAGACACGAGATCACCGCCGTCAGTTACGCCCCAGCGTTATCCTCGCCTTAAATGGTGGGATGCGCTCATTAATGGGATGATACACCCATTAATAGGGGGATGCGCTAGCGTGGGACGCGGATCATGGGGGGCGGATATCTCGCCCCGACGATATACGCGGAGCCGTTGCGGGGCGCATGGGATCCACGCTCTTGGCTGATCGGGAGAGGCCGAGGAAGCTCGGCATGTCAGGAGCTCGGAGACGAGCCGGGAGGCCGAGCAAGCTCGGCACTTCCGAAGGCTTGGAGATGAGCCAGGAGACTGAGAAAGCTCGGAGACGAGCTGTTGGTAGTTTCCCAGATGAAGGTGGAATGTATTCAGGGAGGTCTCTCGAAAGGTCGGATACGTTCCTCAAGAAGGGGCTCCTAAGGAATGTCCCTGATGCAACTTATTTATTCCACCCTCGTAGCCTTCGGGACACGTCATCCGCCATGTGTCGTAATCTGAGGAGACACCACTTGAGAGCATCATCATTAGCCCACCATTCTCATTCCGACCTATTCATTGATCGGGTCGAGAGTGGCCTGCTCGGTTTTTCTTTCGCTCATTTTGGCGCCAAGGAATCATAATGCGGATCATCCGGGAACGGCATGGCGTTTGGTGGTTACATCATTTCGATCTTTAGGCCCATGTGTCACCTTGTCGTTCACTTGAATCTTCGCGCATATCTCCGATGGCGTCAGCGGATCAATGAAATGATCGCGCTTTAAAGAGGGTGCACCGTTCCAGCCGATCGCCAATTGGGATATGAGCCACGTATCGGACATCGGTTGGAGGAAGTGACAGGTTGTCTCTGACTCCTGCAGTCGAAAAGACGTCCCCAATGGCCGATCGTCGCGTGGAGCCCGCCAGTGGCTGGACGCGACGTTTCATTTTGGTGGGAATCAATTAGGGCCGTAGGATGTTCCCTTTTGCGGTGTATAAATAGGAGGGGCCATCCTAGGGCTGATACTTTGCTCAAATTCTCTTTCGTTGCTGAAGATTGCCCGGCGCTCCTTCTTTTAGATCGGATCCCTTGTTGATTTTACCTCGATGAGTCCCTTCCTTTGAATCAGGTTTGATGTCTTCATCTGAGGAGTCCGTAGAGATAGTAAGGGTAGGGTCGGACGATGAGGCTCGCGTTATTGGGGCCGAGTCTAGTGGGTCTTCCTCCTCTTCGGCTTCAGATAGCCAAGAGGGTTCTTCTTCTTCTTCGTCCTCTGTGTTAGGTTCGCCCCCTAGGGTCAGGGTCATCCCTGTCACTCGCCGTCGGGCGGTGACAAGGGCCCCCAAGGTGCACATCGGGAACACCCGCTATGTGCCCTCTGTTTTGAGAAGTCTGGACGAGCTTTCCGAAATTCGGGCTCGATTCCGCATCCCCTCTAACTATTCCATCCGTTTAGCTAGAGAAGGCGAGCGGGCGGACCAGGTGCAGGGCAAGGAGATCGCCCTGTATTTGGAAGCGTTCCAGGTAGGAATGCGTCTGCCCTTCCCAACCAGGGTCTATGGGGTGCTTTGTTGCTTTCATCTTGCCCCGGGCCAGCTAGCTCCGGACTCGTGGAGAATTCTCCTCGGGTTTCTGGTCCGGTTAAAACTTGAAAATATCCCCTTCAGCTTGACTCTCCTTATCTCTTTCTTTTGTTATAAGAATCACCCCAGCACCAGTAAGGATGAGTCGAGCTGTGTGTATTTCTCGTTCAAAAAACGTAAGGGCGGAATGGCCGGGTCGGGGTAGTAGCTGCCCTTCTTCCATCCATGAATGGAAGAAGAAGTTTATATTCATTAGGCCGCCTGAGGGCGAGGATTGGCCTGTGCCTACACAGTGGCACAGGGCCGACTGCCCTAGGGCAAAGCAGTCGACTTCCTCTGAAGCGAGGGTGGTGTCCCAGTGGGAGCCGATCTAACAAGCGGATGTCCTGCTATCCGAGCATGCACTGAGCTGGGCTGGGCTCAGTCCTGCGCCTTTCTTGAGTAAGTCAGGGCCTTCGACGATCTGTTTAGATTTTTTTTCAAATTTCCTTTACTATTTTTGTGTTGCTAACCCCTTTTGTTTGTATGTTCCTTCTTTTTGCAGAGCCCATAGACCGAGCAAAAATCCTAGCCGGCCTGGCCGCCAAGACCCAGGGAAAGAAGGCTGGGGGCGCAAGCTCGTCCCGACCTGGTCAGAGCTTAGCCCCGAGGCCAACTCCCCCGTCACAGCCTTCCGCCGCTCCCCGAGTTCCAGAAGAATGCCGTGGGGGAGCTATAAGCACTTGCTGGACAAGGTGCCCCGGGTGCGAGGGAAGGAGGAGGAAGAGGCCGAGCCCTTCGAAGCCCCCTCAAGAGGCAGATGCGGACGGTTTCCCGGCCGTCTCCTTCCGGGACCCCAATGCAGGAGGGCGACTTCTGCATTGAGGTGCCCTCGGGACTCTCAGTCGCTGACAGCCTGCTTTCTGACATGGAGCAGGCGGCCGAGGTTAAAATACCCCGGGGGACCATGAAGGCCCAGGTGGCCGCTATAGCCCAGGAGGCGGTTCAAGTCGGTTCTTAAGTTTTCTCAGAAATTATTTTAAGTCTTATTTCCTTGGTTCGAGCTTTCTAACCCGTTTGTTGCTTTCTTCGGGTCCTTCACCATTGCGCGCTCCTCGTCGCCATGGAGTCCGAGGAGGTAGCCCCGGCCATGAAAAGGGCGGGTGAGTCCACCAAGTTGGAAGAGGAGCTCCGCCTCCAACTGCGGCAAGCGGAGGAGAAGGCGGCTCTCCTTGACACTTGTCTGATCGCCGAGGGGCTGACGGACTCCAAGCTGAAGGAGTCTCATCGGCTTCTCAACGAGTCCAACCGGGCTATTCAGGCCAAGTTGGAGGAGGTGAACGGCTTCTACAACGTGGTGAAGAAGTCGAGGGACGCCCTCAAGAGGGATGTCCAGGTGGCTCTGGACACGGTTGTTCCCTGATTAAAAATCAGGGTTTTTCCTCAAAGAGGCATCACGTATTCACACGTGACCAAGGGTCACGTGTTGACACGTGATCTATTTACAAGGTTAAAATCTAAGCAAACAGAATCATAAACAAGCGGCTGTAGGAGGACCCAATTGGGGGTCACGTGCTCACACGTGACCAATGGTCACGTGTTAACACGTGATGGTTAAAACAAAAGCACAAACAAACGGCTGAAAGAGAACCCAATTAGGGGTCACGTGCTCACACGTGACCAAGGGTCACGTGCCAGCACTTGACAGGCTCTGAAAGCCTTATAACTTAATAGAATTTAATTCTAAAAATCGGGAATTACCTCAATGAGGTATCACGTGCTCACACGTGACCAATGGTCATGTGTTGACACGTGATGGTTAAATTCTAATCAAACAAGAAATGAAAACAAATGGCTGAAAGAGAAGCCAGGGGTCACGTGCTCACACGTGACCAGGGGTCGCGTGCCAGCACGTGACAGGCTTTGAAAGCCTTATAGTTTAATAGCATTAAAATTCTAAATTTCTCTAAAATCTTTCCAAATGGGAAAGGATTAGAGAGAACCGTGGGATTAAAAATCCAGGGGTGATTAAAAATTACCAATTTATGGAAAAATCTTAGACAGGGAAAGATTTCCCTAAATCTCACCGAAAATAACAAACAGAATATCTTTGGATTGGAAATCCAACGGTGAATAAAATTCACTGAATGATCTAAAGGCTCATATTAATTATGAAAACAAACAAAATCTTTCAATGAAAAATTCATTAAACAAATTGATTCTTTTCCCTCTCCTATAAATAGGAGCCAAGAATAAAAGAAAAGAGAATTTTTTGGAGATATAGAGTTTTGAAATCTTGAAATTTCAGAGAGAAAAGAAAGGAGAATTTAATTCTCAACAAAGAAAACCCTAGGTGAGAAAAGAAGGGAATCAAAACTTCAAACAGAGAATTTAATTCTCAAAATCTAAGAGTTTAACTCTTCTGCAAAAGAACTTAGTTCTTCCTCTAGTTGAAGATCTGCAGAAGCACATCTCTCCATAGGTTGAGAATTTAATTCTCATCGGGTTGAGATCCTGCCATGCAGATCCAAAACTTGGAGGGGGGATTAAGTTTGGAGAATTTAATTCTCTCAAAACAAAACTAGGGTTT
Organism: Agapanthus africanus; assembly: GCA_030015575.1. NCBI lineage: Eukaryota > Viridiplantae > Streptophyta > Magnoliopsida > Asparagales > Amaryllidaceae > Agapanthus > Agapanthus africanus. The sequence continues at coordinate 115,171,998 of JASDDO010000028.1, forward strand.
AACCCTATATGAAAATTCAATTCTCCTAAAATTATAGGAATTTAATTCCTTCAAGATGGACAAAAACCAGCGTTTAACCCTAACTGAGAATTTAATTCTCCCAAGTTTATAGGAATTTAATTCCTCCAAGACAAAACTAGGGTTTCACCCTATACAAGAATTTAATTCTTTAACATATATGGGAATTTAATTCCTCTAAAAATAAAACTAGGGTTTAACCCTACATAAGAATTTAATTCTTTCAAAAATGGGAATTTAATTCCTCCAAATTCGTAATCAGGGTTTAACCCTACAGAGAATTCAATTCTTAAAAAAATAAGGAGACTTAAAAGATCTCCATGCATGCAAAGAACCAAGGTCACGTGTCCCCACGTGACCCTTGAAAAGATCCCTGAAGAAAGAAGCTTTGAGGCAATGTCTCACGTGCTCCCACGTGACTTCCAAAACGCAGAAAGAAAAGGCAAAGGAAATGAAGGCTTTGGGCGCTCTCACGTGTTACCACGTGACCCCTTGGCAAATGCTTTAACAATCAGCGCATAAATCCCCATCACGTGTCAACACGTGATGCTCAAAATTAAAATATAAAAAGTGTTTAACACTTAATTGCAGAACGAAGAAAAGGGATCTAATCCCACCTTTAGGCGCCCTCACGTGTCCACACGTGACCCTTCTTTCTTTAGTGTTTAACACTAATTTGGGGATTATATTTCCAGTGTTTAACACTGATTGTTTTCTAGTGTTTAACACTAAATTGAAGATTATATTTTCAGTGTTTAACACTGATTGTCTTTTAGTGTTTAACACTAATTTGAGAGTTCTATCTCCAGTGTTTAAAACTGTTGTTCTTTAGTGTTTAACACTGCTTTTAGCCAAATTGGCTAATTCTCCAGAGGCAAAAGTCCCTCCTCCAAATGAATCTCAAAATTAAAAAAATCAAAGATAAAATGTTGCCAAAGCCCTCCAACTCTCATTCAGCATTGCTAAATAATATGGGTTTGAATCCAGACAAATGTCTAATGGTCTAACAGAGGGCCAACACTTCAAACTTAATTGGACTTAGCCCAAGTAGGCCATAAGTCCTCAATTCAGATTTAACTGAGCCAATGTGTTCATAATCTAATTATTGATCTTAGTTCCAAATTGGACTATAGATCCCCAATCCACCTTGGTTCAAGGGTACATCTCTTCGCTCCTTTGATATTTGTCGTTGTAATTCCTCAATGTCTTCAAAGAGGTGATGGGTCCCGACAACCATACATTTCACAGACTGTGGGGTCCTTAAACTCATGGACTATGATGTCCTTAACCTCGACCGTGATGTCTTAAAACTAATATCGGACTGTGAGGTCCTTAAACTCATGGACTATGATGTCCTTAACCTCGACCGTGATGTCTTAAAACTAACATCGGACTATGAGGTCCTTAAACTCATGGACTATGATGTCCTTAGTCTCGACCGTGATGTCTTAAAACTAACATCGGACTGTGAGGTCTTTAAACTCATGGACTATGATGTCCTTAACCTCGACCGTGATGTCTTTAACTAACATTGGACTGTGGGGTCCTTAAACCCATGGACTATGATGTCCTTAACCTCGAACGCAATGTTTTTAAACTAACATTGGACTGTAATGTCCTTAAACTAACAATGGACCGTAACGTTCTTAAACTAATCGACCGCAATGTCACTAAACTAAACAATAGAGCCCAATTGCTCTCTTGTTGGATCTAAACGATCCCGTTAAGTTGATCTTAGTCTAAAATTAGACTAACGTATCCTTAACAAACGTTTAAGTTGATCTTAGTCTCAAATGAGGCTAACGTATCCTTAAACCTAACCCCCATCTCAAATGAGGCTAACGTATCCTTAAACCTAACCCCCAACCCAAAATCTAAGAAGATACGGATTTGGACTAATCCACGTCCTACGGGCGACAACATAAATTAGTCTCCGTATACAATCCACGGGCAACCAAAAACAAACAAACACACCACAATACGAAGTGACCATCTGGAGAAGGAGAAAGTTGTTACCGCGATGCGGTAGCGTAATTAACTGCAGGGGCTTGCACTTGCAGGGAAGAGCATCCCCACAATTAAAAACCCCTCAAACGAGGGGGAATCTGACGAAATCTGCTACATCGGCCGCATCCGTTTAAACCACCGATACGTGGTGCCATAAATCAACTTGGCATCTTCGGAGAGGTGGACGGATAGCACCAATTAGCATCTGCCCCCCGATTCAGGCAAGAAGTTTGTCTTCCCAGTTTCCGGCGGTGAACAGATTCTGGCACGCCCGGTGAGACCTTTTCCTCTTTCCACTCCACACTTCGTGTGTCGTGTTCGCGAATGAATCGCGGTTTGCTAATGGTTGCCCTTGGGTTCGAGATACTGAGATTTAGCATTTTGCTTGGTGCAGAAAGCAAAGATCAATGGCGTTCATCTGCTCGAAGTGTTCCACATGCAACTGGAACCCACGTTTTGCCTCAACTGGGGGCATAGCTTACGGGCCCCAGATGGCTTCCATGTTCACAATGCCGGTGGAACAGGTCACCCAGGCTACTACTGGATTGTTTTTCGGGACCATGCTCCCGCCCACGAGCTTCACCGTTCCTGTACCAACATCAGGAGCTCCTAAGAAGTCGGTCTTCGATCGGCTTGCTACTACCGCGGCCCCTCTCAACGGGTCGTCCAGCTCCAACTCCTCGGTCTTCGCCAGACTGGACCAAAATTCATGTAGGCCCGTAATGAAGCCCGCAATCCCAGGAAAGGTTATTCCGAAGAGGATAGCCATCCCTGCTCCTGAAGTCGTCAAGGCGGCTTCTCCTGCTAAAGAGTCGGTCTTTACAAGACTGACTATTCCGGCTCCCGTTCCTGCTCGAAGGTCTGTCATTGACAGATTGGATACCACTACTCAAAAGACGTCAGTTTTCAAAAAGCTGGCATCAGCGGCGCCTCATCTGGACAGGGGGCAAGACAAAGCCATCCCCATCGCTGAACCAACACCAATGGCTCGACACGCTCGACGTCGCCACTGGCACCGAGTAAGGAAGGCCGGGGGAAACTGCCCCTCTAGGCTAACTCCACCGGCTCCAACGGTGGAAATTAATGCTGCTGTTCCAACCGGGAATAGCTTTGAGCTGCTGAATAAGGTGTGCAGGAATTCGCCTACCGCCGTACTAAAAAGATCTCCGCCGCCGGTGGAGACCGTCATAGAAATGAAGCCGGAACAGCCCTCTCAACGACTGTCTTCTAGAGTTTACAAAATCTGGTGACAAGTCCGAGAGTCGGTGGTTGATCAAGACTATCCCCACCGGCAGAAAAAGCTGAAGGTCCGACAGGAAGAAAACCGTCCCAGTAAACCGCAAAAGACAACAACCACTTGGGTGCCCGCTACAACGGCCCCCTCCACGTCGACTACTCAAAAGAAAAGGAGGCCAGAGAAATCCCCTGTAAACGTGCAAGACTAAACACCGAGCCCAAACGCCCTAAGTCTGGGAGCATGGTGGTACACACTGTTTACATGGCTTCCGGAAAAGAGGAAAGCCGCACTTCTACGGGCCACCAACCACTCACCCGATCCCCCGCTCGACAGACTCCAGCCCATCCGCCTACCTAGATATTACTCAGAAGGCTTGAGAAGGCTATTGAAGCGCCAAGGGGTACCCTTCAGACAGACTGTTCGACAGGCTCGGTTCTACAACAGGATTTGGGATGTCCCCGGAATTCAGCGCAAACTGCCCAATGGGAGAATGGAAACGGTCGGGCTCGGATATGTTCGATCCAAGAAACGGGAAAGAGTCCCAGGTAGCTACGTCATATATGACTTCGATGAAGAAGAGGACACCCTGTCAGAAAACGCTGACCCTGAACCAAAACGAGATTCTACCATCAAAATGCCAAATCCGTCGTTCGAAGAACGAATGGACAAGATTATCAGGGAAGCAGGTCAAAAGGTTCGAGACGACCACAATCGTGAAATGGCCATCTACGAGAAAGCCAGGACGCGACGCCTCCTTCAACAGACTGTGGAAAATGAAGATGCTTCTCCTTGCCAAACCGAGGTACAAAAAGCCCGACGCAGAGGCAGAAACAAACAAAAGAACGGGAAAGGTGTTGCACAGCGACAAAGCGGATCCAAAAAGCAACGCGATCCGGAATCGAGCGGCCAGTATTCATCTCTTATGAAGAAGATGGGTCGAGCATACTCTTTTGCCCAAGACAAGACAAAGAAGATACTTGACCTCGCCATGAGACATCAACTGATTATACTCCCGGAGTCCAAGCACCCCGAGCAAGCAGGCAAAGTCTCCCATCCGGACTATTGCTCCTATCACAGGGCAATAAGACATCCTATTGAAGACTGCTTCACCTTCAAGAACTGGGTCGAAGATCAATATCGACAGGGCAGATTCACTCTATCCAGCAGCTGGAGGGTAACCCCGCCGCAGAAGCATGAACCCAAATCTACGAGAGTAGAACCAGATCAACATCGGTCTTGGAAGCGGGCTCGTACCTGCCACGTGATAACGCTATCAGAAGAAGACCCCGACGGTATGGATAATCTCCCCTGGTGCTTCGAAAACAATAATGACGAGGTGATCTCAGAGTTTCCACCGGCGCCGAAAAAGCTGGAAGATGGAATATATACCACTGCAGATGAGCTCAAGAAAATTGACTTGGGAACGGCAAGTGATCCACGACCGACGTTTGTTAGTAAGTTGTTGTCTGAAGAACGGGTGGCCATATTAAAAGACGTGCTTATGCAGCATAAAGATTGCTTTGCATGGAACTATTTCGAGATGCCAGGACTAGACCCAGAGATTGCCGTGCATAAATTAGCGATATCTCCAGACGTCAAGCCGATCAAACAGGCGCCGAGAAGAATGCGGCTCGAGCTTGAGATGAGCATCAACGCCGAGGTTAAGAAGCTAATCGACTCCGGCTTCATCCAAGAGGTGCAATATCCTGACTGAATTGCCAACATTGTACCGATGATGAAGAAAAATGGGACAGTGCGCATATATGTGGACTTTCGGGATCTCAATAAAGCCTGCCCGAAAGATGACTTCCCAGTACCGGTCACCGAGCTAATGATTGACAATACGTCCACCAACGAAGTTTTCTCCTTCATGGACGGCTCATCAGGATACAATCAGATAAAGATGCACCCTGAGGACCAGAACACTGCTTTCCGGACCCCTTTAGGTATATTCTGCTACAAGGTGATGCCCTTCGGTCTAAAGAACACCGGTGCCACCTATCAGAGGGTCATGACAAAGATCTTCGACAACCTCATACATGAAATCATCGAATGCTATATCGATGACCTTGTGGTGAAAAGCAAATCATACGAGGGACATCTAGAGCATCTGAGAATCGTGTTCCAACGCCTCCGACAATACAACTTGAAGATGAACCCCCTCAAATGCGCGTTCAGAGTTTCCTCAGGCAAATTCTTGGGATTCATCGTCCGACACCGAGGCATCGAGATAGACCCGTTGAAAATCAAGGCAATTATGGAGATGCCCCCACCGAGGACTCTCAAGCAATTGCGGTCTCTCTAAAGGAAGCTCGTGTATATCCGACGATTCATAGCCAATCTCTCCGGCAAGTGCCGTCCTTACGGTCACCTGATGAAGAAGGGAACCCCTTTCGTCTGGGATCGCAAATGCCAAAGCGCGCTGGACGAAATCAAGCAGTACCTACAGAATCCGCCAGTGTTGGCTGCTCCGGTCAAGGGAAAACCTCTCATTCTGTATACAACCGCCCTTGAAGGTTCCTCAGGCGCATTATGGGCACAAGAGGATGACCAAGGGAAGGAGAGAGCCCTATACTATTTGATTCGAGTTCTACTGGGGGAAGAAAGCAATTATTCTCCCATCGAAAAACACTGCCTAGCATTGATCTTCGCGATAACGAAGCTCAGGCACTATGCGTTGGCGCATGAAGTCCGTCTCATATCGAAGGTGGATCCCCTCAAATATTTGATGTCAAAGGCCATATTGACAGGGTGGCTCGCTAAATGGGCCTTGCTCCTGATGGAGTTCTCAATAACTTATCAGCCTCTTAAAGCAGTGAAAGGCCAGGCCATCGCCGACTTCCTCGCTGAGCATCCGATACCTGCCGACTCTCTCCTGAATTGCGAACTGCCAGACGAACATGCGTTTGATACGATCGACGGGAGTGATACCCGGTGGGAACTTTATTTCGATGGAGCGTCTTCCATGAAGAAACGCAAACAAAACACCCCCATAATCAAATCAGGGGTAGGCCTCATCTTCGTAACTCCACAAGGAGGGATAATGCGCTTTGCCTTCTCCTTAACAGAGCTGAGGAAAAACAATGAAGCCGAGTATGAAGCCTTGATAGCAGGTTTCGAGATCGCCATCAACATGGGGATTGAAAACCTCTTCATATACGGAGACTCCCAGCTGGTCGTCAGTCAAGTAAACGGCGACTATCAGACATGCAAGCCTGAGTTGGTAAAATACGGCGAGAGAGTACAGCAACTGCTGACCCAAGTACCTTCCTACACCTTGGAAAGCATACCGCGTGCGGAAAATAGCAAGGTGGATGCATTAGCCAAGCTTGCTAAATAATTAGCCGATGAGAACTTCGATAACGTAAGAATCGTGGTACAAAGCCGTCGGGTTCTTACACCGGCAGAAATATCTCCGGAGCCATCCAAGGAAAAGGGAGCGACCGAGCAAATGACTCTACAAATAAAAGACCAAGAAAAGGTTGAAGACTAGAGAGAAGTCTTTATAGACTACTTCAAATCCCGTCGAACACCTGAAGATGCGTCCTCAAAACATCAGCTCATGAAGCGAGCCCTATCGTTCGCCTTCGTCAATGATACCCTGTATAAGAGATCATTTGACTCTTTATGGCTAAGATGCCTGGGACCTGAAGAGGCAAAGAGAGTCATCCAAGAAACTCACGACGGACTCTGCGATTCTCACCAAGCCGGGCCGAAGATGAAGCTGAAGATCAAACGGATGGGTTATTATTGGCCCACGATGATCCAAGACTGCCTTGAGTATGCGAGGCAATGCCATTCGTGCCAGATCCATGGGGACTTTATCCACCCGCATCCGAATCCGCTACATCCGACAGTGGCTAGCTGGCCATTCGAGATGTGGGGGACTGACATAATCGGCCCCATCAAACCAGCATCGTCCAGAGGACATCGGTTCATTTTAGTGACAACTGATTACTTCTCCAAATGGGCAGAAGCAGTACCACTGAGGGAGGTGAAGACATAGAATATGATCCATTTCTTCAAGACACACGTCATTTATCAGTTCGGCACTCCGCGACGGATCATCTCCGATAACGGGCCAGCCTACAGAAGCCACAAGATCAGCCGCTTCGCACAACAACACAACATAGACTGGAGATACTCATCAGTTTACAATCCCCGAGCTAACGGTCTAGACGAGGCTTTCAACAAGACCTTAACAAAGATCATGAAAAAGACGGTGTCTCGAAATAAAAAGGACATGCATGAAAGACTGCATGAAGCTCTCTGGGCGTATCGGACCACGTTTAAGACGGCCACGAACACAACGCCATATGCATTGGTGTTCGGTACAGAGGCGGTGCTCCCCCTCGAGATAGAGTTACCCTCTCTACGAGTGATAGTTCATTACGAGCAAACGGACGAAGAAAATGCCCACCTTCAGCTTAAGGAGCTCGATGCCCTTGATGAAACCCAACTCACAGCGCAACAAAATCTGGAGGCTTATAATGCAAAGATGACGCGTTCATATAAGAGATTGATTAGGCCGAGAACGTTCTGCCAAGGCGAACTCATGTTAGTGGTCAAAAGACCTATAATTCCCAATCGCGCCAAGCGGGGGAAATTCGAGCCAAACTATGAAGGCCCGTACATCATAGACAAGATCTACCAGGGTGGGGCCTATCTACTCATGGACATGCATGGCGAAAGACCATTCAGGCCAATAAACGACCACTTCCTGAAGAAATACTACGCTTGACGAGTCACGACCTAGCTCAATGATAGATGACGACGACTATGTCCACTCACTATCTTCCTAAGCCCAAACTCTATAAGTAGTAGCCGGCTTATCAGACCGAAATGTCCTAAAACTAACAATGGACCGAAACGTCCTTAAACTAACAACGGACCGAAAAGTCCTTAAACTAACAACGGACCGAAATGTCCTTAAACTAACAACGGACCGAAACGTCCTTAAACTAACAACGGACCGAAAAGTCCTTAAACTAACAACGGACCGAAACGTCTTTAAACCAGCGACGGACCGAAACATTCTTAAACTACTAATGGACCACTATGTCCTAAAACTAGCCGTTGACTGAGAGGCCGATAAGCTACAATGGATTGCAGCATCCCAAAGATGATAAAAAAAAGAATAAAAAAAAAAGAAAAAGAAAACGGTATGTCCATAAGCAAAATGGGCATGGATGAAAACCCGAAAGGGCTCCGTGAGTAAAAACAGCAGGGCTACCGGTGAGTCTTGTGAAAACCCGAAAGGGCGCAACCTCGTTAGAATAACAAAAAAAGAAAAAGAAATACAGTATGTCCATAAGCAAAATGGGCACGGATGAAAACCCGAAAGGGCTCCGTGAGTAAAACCAGCAAGGCTACCGGCGAGTTTTATGAAAACCCGAAAGGGCGCAATCTCGTTAAAAGACACTTGCAAGGTCCTCTCGACTTTGTAAGGAGAAACCACCTGCGTGAGATCCTTACGACTAACAAGGGAGCAACACACTTAGGGATCCTCACGATTCTTAAGGAGAAATTACACTTGCGAGATCCTCACGACTCGTAAGGAGAACTCTCTTATGGGACCCTCACGGCTCGTAAGATTTGAAAGTCTTAAGCTACAGGGATCTGAACTTGTTCTTAAGCAGCCCCCACAACCTTCGATACTTCCCTACAAGCAGCTCAATGCTGACCCTTGTATACAATCCACGGGCGCGAATAAACATCTCCCTAACAAAGTCCCATCCGTGACTAGGGCTATGTCTGCACGGTGAACAGCCCTTATAAGTCCTCTCGACTTAGAAGGAGAAAACACTCTTGTAAGATCCTTACGACTTATAGGAGATCATATGCTTAGGAATCCTCATGACTCCTAAGGAGAAAACACACCTATGAGATCTTCACGACTCGCAGGGAGAAATACCTTTGTGAGATCCTTACGGCTCATGAAGTCAAAAGCCTTAGTCGACAGAATCCTAACCCTGTCTACTAAGCCACCTTTGATCAACATCGACGAAGGCAGATGATGATTCTCTCCTGACAATATCCCAGTTGTAGCGGTGTTGATGCCAAAATCGGTGTCAAAATCCAAGCTTGCAGCAAAAAACCAGTAAGCCACACATGTATACAAAATAGCCGAAATGATAGGGTAACTTGCAAAAAAAATCAGCAAGTAAAAATGTATGCATGTGAAAAAGCCGAAATGATTGGGCAACTCGCAATAAAAAGAAGCGAGTAAAAATAAAACAAATAACCGAAATGATTGGGCACCGCGAAAAATAGCCAAAATGATTGGGCAATCGCGACCTTCGTGATATAAAAGCTGAAATGAAGAGCATCGCAGAAATTAAAAAAAAATGATGATAAATGGAAAAAATGAAATTTATGCCCTATATCACATCAATCCCTGTATACAATCCAGGGGCACAAACGAAGAAGGAATCACACCTTCCCTCCCCAGGTTTCATCAGAAGAAGAAACCAAATCTCAACGGTTCACAGATAGCCTGGGGATCATCTCAACATTCGTCTTATTACAACAGACACAATATCAAGAAAAGTGGAACAGCAGAAACTCCCAGTTCCATAACTCGGCGGTGTACAGATGACCGAGAGTCAAACTCCGACTCCGTGAAATGCGGATAAAGTCAACCCTTCCTGGCTGCGTAGAACGCGGATTATGTCACTCCTGACCCCGTGGAAAACGTCCAGAGCGGATCCTGGTCCTCGCAAAGCACGGCAATGACTCCGTGTGAAGCATCCAGAGCGGAGCCTGGTCCTCGCCGAACACGGCAGTGAACCCGTAGGAAGCATCCAGAGCAAAATTCCTGGCTACGTGGAACGCGGATTATGTCACTCCTGACCCCATTGAAAACGTCCAGAGCGGATCCTGGTTCTCGCAGAGCATGGTAATGACCCTGTGTGAAGCATCCAGAGCGGAGCCTGTTCCTCGCCGAACACGGCAGTGAACCCATGAGAAGCATCCAGAGCAAAATTCCTGGCTACGTGGAACGCCGAATATGTCACTCCTGACCCCGTGGAAAACGTCCAGAGCAGATCCTGGTCCTCGCAGAGCACGGCAATGACCCCGTGTGAAGCATCCAGAGCGGAGCCTGGTCCTCGCCGAACACGGCAGTGAACCCGTGGGAAGCATCTAGAGCAAAATTCCTGGCTACGTGGAACGCGGATTATGTCACTCCTGACCCCGTGGAAAACGTCCAGAGTGGATCCTGGTCCTTGCAGAGCACGGCAATGACCCCGTGTGAACCATCCAGAGCGGAGCCTGGTCCTCGCCGAACACGGCAGTGAACCCGTGGGAAGCATCCAGAGCAAAATTCCTGGCTACGTAGAACGCATATTATGTCACTCCTGACCCCATGGAAAACGTCCAGAGCGGATCCTGGTCCTCACAGAGCACGGCAATGACCCCATGTGAAGCATCCAGAGCGGAGCTAGGTCCTCGCCGAACACGGCAGTGAACCCGTAAGAAGTATCCAGAGCAAAATTCCTGGCTACGTGGAACGCGGATTATGTCACTCCTGACCCCGTGGAAAACGTCCAGAGCGGATCCTGGTCCTCGCAGAGCACGGCAATGACCCCGTGTGAAGCATCCAGAGCGGAGCCCGGTCCTCGCTGAACACAGCAGTGAACCCGTGGGAGCATCCAGAGCAAAATTTCTGGCTACGTGGAACGCGGATTAAGTCACTCCTGACCCCGTGGAAAACGTCCAGAGCAGATCCTGGTCTTCGCAGAGCATGGGAATGACCCCGTGTAAAGCATCCAGATCGGAGCCTGGTCCTCGCCGAACACGGCAGTGAACCCGTGGAAAGCATCCAGAGCAAAATTCCTGGTTAGGTGGAACACGGATTATGTCACTCCTGACCCCGTGGAAAACATCCAGAGCGGATCCTGGTCATCGCAGAGCACGGCAATGACCCCGTGTGAAGCATCCAGAGCGGAGCCTGGTCCTCGCCGAACACGGCAGTGAACCCGTGGGAAGCAGCCAGAGCAAAATTCCTGGCTACGTGGAACGCGGATTATGTCACTCCTGACCCCGTGGAAAACGTCCAGAGCGGATCCTGGTCCTCGCAGAGCACGGCAATGACCCCGTGTGAAGCATCCAGAGCAGAGCCTGGTCCTCGCCGAACACGGCAGTGAACCCGTGGGAAGCATCCAGAGCAAATTTCCTGGTTACGTGGAACGCGGATTATGTCACTCCTGACCCCGTGGAAAACGTCCAGAGCGGATCCTGGTCCTCGCAGAGCACGGCAATGATCTCGTGTGAAGCATCCAGAGCAGAGCCTGGTCCTCGCAGAACACAGCAATGAACCCGTGGGAAGCATCCAGAGCAAATTCCTGGTCCTCGCAGAACACGGCAGTGAACCCGTGGGAAGCATCCAGAGCAAACATTAGACTGTGAGGTCCTTAAACTCATGGACTATGATGTCCTTAACCTCGACCGTGATGTCTTAAAACTAACATTGGACTATAAGGTCCTTAAACTCACGGACTATGATGTCATTAACCTCGACCGTGATGTCTTAAAACTAACAACGGACTGTGGAGTCTTTAAATCCACAGACTATGATGTCCTTAACCTCGACCGTGATGTCTTAAAACTAACAACGGACTGTGGAGTCTTTAAATCCACGGATTATGATGTCCTTAACCTCGACCGTCATGTCTTTAAACTACGGTATCCTGGAAAACATCCAGAGCGGAGCCTGGTCCTCGCAGAACACGGCAGTGAACCCGTGGGAAGCATCCAGAGCAAACCCTGACTCCGTTAAATGCGGATAAGGACAACTTCACCAATCACTTGCGGGTCCTCACGACTCGTAAGGGAGTAAATTCTCTTATGAGATCCCTACGACTTTCAAGGGAAAAACACACTTATTAATCCTCACGATTCTTAAGGAGAAATTACACCTACGGGATCCTCTCGACCGGTAGGGAGAAAATTCTTTATGAGACCCTCACGGCTCATAAAGTTGAAAAGTCTTAGGAAGCAGATCTTAACCCTGAATCCTAAGCCATCGTTGTCCTGCAAAGAGATCAAGATAGACTATCTACAGAATACATTCAATCAAAAGGGAAAACCCTTGGTGTGGATTTAAAATCCAGTGAAGGTTTCTGTGAAAGTTCTTCGATCGTTCAAAGATCATTACCTGAAGAGATGGGTCTTTCTTAAACAGTGTTAAACTCTGGAAATTTTGGAGCAAAGAACTAAGCTCTGAGAAGGAAAATTAAATTCTCAAAGGGAAAAGTTTGCAAGGAAGAAGATGAAAGAGTGGAGGGGCCTCTGAAGAGACCCCTGCATTTATAGGATATGATAGAAACGTTTCATCTCCCCTATTCCCTAGATGGATCCAATGGTCACAAAAGTGACAGCGTTGCACTCACGTGTAGACACGTGAGAGCAAAGCTGTGGGGGCATTTGTTCCCAGATTAAAAATCAGGGTTTTTCCTCAAAGAGGCATCACATGTTCACACGTGATCAAGGGTCACGTATTGACACGTGATCTATTTACAAGGTTAAAATCTAAGCAAACAGAATCATAAACAAGCGGCAGAAGGAGGACCCAACTGGGGGTCACGTGCTCACACGTGACCAACGGTCACGTGCTCACACGTGACCAACGGTCACGTGTCAACACGTGATGGTTAAAACAAAAGCACAAACAAACGGCTGAAGGAGGACCCAAGTGGGGGTCACGTGCTCACACATGACCAAGGGTCACGTGACAGGCTCTGAAAGCCTTATAACTTAATAGAATTTAATTCTAAAAATCGGGAATTACCTCAATGAGGTATCACGTGCTCACACGTGACCAATGGTCACGTGTTGACACGTGATGGTTAAATTCTAATCAAACAAGAAATGAAAACAAACGGCTGAAGGAGAAACCAGGGGTCACGTGCTCACACGTGACCAGGGGTCACGTGCCAGCACGTGACAGGCTTTGAAAGCCTTACAGTTTAATAGAATTAAAATTCTAAATTTCTCTAAAATCTTTCCAAATGGGAAAGGATTAGATAGAACCGTTGGATTAAAAATCCAGGGGTGATTAAAAATCACCAATTTACGGAAAAATCTTAGACAAGGAAAGATTTCCCTAAATCTCACCGAAAATAACAAACAGAATATCTTTGGATTGAAAATCCAACGGTGAATAAAATTCACTGAATGATCTAAAGGCTCATATTAACTATGAAAACAAACAAAATCTTTCAATGAAAGTGTCACGCCCCGCTTCCCAGAGTACGCTAGATTGGGCCCGTGACATAGCCAACCATGCTACTTGTGGGTAGGAAGTATCCATCCACAGTCACATTACGGCTGTAGAGATATCAAGAACAAGATAAAACTATCTAAAACATGTCCATAATCCAGAATAACAAGAGTCAATGATAAATAAATGCGGAAGAAAATGATCCAATACAATACTGAAAAGTATGTCCCATAATGCGGGCTCATATCTGAAAATAAATGCAGGAAATAAAACTAACCACTACTGGACTCACAACTCAGCCTGCTGGCTGAAGTACTCCTGCTCAGACTGCGACAGTGGTACAGAATCTGGGCCATGCAAAACCCAGACGTCAGCGCGTCACGTCAACCAGTAATATAATATGAAAAATGTAACAGGCAATGCAAAATAAACATGAATAAAGTAATACTGTGAAACAAGCAGTGCAGGGTAGTGTGCAGTGGGTAACTAAACTGTTCTATCAGGTTCTCTAGTCTAAAGTCTTTGAAATCAATTGATGAATCGTCGATGTAACACAATAGTATCCCGTACATACCCGGGACCACGGCCACAATATTCTCGGCTGCAGCCGAGACATGCCGCTAGGCACAAAACAGGAAAGTGTACACTCGATAGTATCCCGTACATACCCGGGACCACGGCCACAATATTCTCGGCCGAAACCGAGACATGCCGCTAGGCACAAAACAAGAATGTGTACACCCAGAACAGGTGGTGAACTGTCGAGTTACAAGTCAGGTTTCACCTTTGATTTCCCCATACCCCCAAGTTATATATGTCAGGTCAGGTATTCAGTAATCAAGAACTAATGCCAACACAAGATCAGGTAAAAGCAGGTTTGTCTGGATAGACAACAGGAACGGTCCATGAGGACTACATGTCAGGTTTGTTAGCATTAGACACAGGATCAGGTAACGGGTCGGGTCATGGTACGTCAGGTCAAGTCAACAGTAAACGGTACCATGTCAGGTGTATCAATATATATATGTGTAGCAATGTCAGGTCAAGGTACAAACACATCATGGGTGTGCTCACAATCAGATAAATAAGCAAACATCATGATCTAATCAATGCGTTAAACAATAATCGGATTTATTATCTAGCTGTACAATTTTCAATTGTGTTAAATAGATGGTGTCAATATAACGTGAATACAGAATGGTAAATGTAACTACTGTAATCAGGTTAAGAAAACATTGAGTGTTCCAAGAATGCCACGACAAGTATAATCTGTTTAAAGAATGCAATTGTAATTTGACCGGTTTAAGTTGTACATGAATATCAGATAAACTAAACTGGAATAAAAGCATCATAGCAGTAAATCAAAATGTAATCTATCATGTACGGGGTCGTTGGGTATGAATAATTCGATGCGAGATTAAGTCTTAGGTTCGGTAATATAAAGATACAGCGGAGCCTGATACGGTTAATTAGAACTCCACTGTTATCACTTCTGAATAGGGGTTTATCAGGAAAATAATTAAATTGACATGCTACTAGGGTTAAACAGGAAGCAATGTATGTAAGGTGATTTACTAAATATTACATCATTAAACCATACATAAATATTAAGGCAAGTTTTAAAGTTGCAATAGCATGTAGCAAGTATCGAATACTTGCCTCGACGAAATAACAGTCACGAGAATGGAGGCGCGAACCCACGCGACACGATAACAGCAAGGGCTCGGGATAGAGATGATGATCTGAACAGAGATGGATGCACTCACGGCAACCCGGCAGCGAGGCGATCGGTGCCGTCAAGATCACCGGCGGTTCAAGCCGCGACGGTGACGACGACGAGATGGGTTTTTGTAGAGGTCTCGACTGCAGTTGGGTTCGAGGAAGGAGAGGGGGTCGACCGGTGCTGGAGATGATGGTGAGGTGAGGAGGTGCGGGCGACGGCGGTGGCGCGGATGGCGACGATGAGGTCCTGCCGGCGACGGGTTGCGAGGGTGGAGACTCGGGTAAACAAAGGAAGAGAGGGGAGATGGCGAGGAGAGGAAACTCAGGTGAGGGGAACACGGCGAGGTGATGGTCGGCAGTGCAGGTGGTTGCCGGCGGCGACTGCAGGTGGCCGCGGCTGCGCAGGGCGCGCGGGGGAGAAGGAAGAAGGTTGAGGTTGAGGGGAGGAGGCGGAGGCGAGGGCGACGGTGACACTGGCGCCGGCGTCGGGGCTGCGGCGGCGACGGTGAAGACGGCTAGGGTTAAGGTTCTCCGTGGGTTTCTCGCGATGGTTACGTTCTAGAAAAAAATATAAGGAGGGAGAAATATATAGGGAAGAGAGAGAGAGAGGTTAGAGAGAGAGAGAGCTAGGGAAAGATAGAGAGAGAGAGACAGAGAAGGAAAAATGAAAAGGGGCCCACGGGGATCTAGGCATCGCGATTGGCCAGGAAGTGGTTAAAGAAAAAAATATATTTAAGATTTAAATGATTATACAGTAAAGAATATATATAAACGAAATATTATATGGTTTAAATATTATATTAAATTTGGGATTTTGGCGCTAAATGAAACATTTCCAAATCGCGCCCGGGTCGGGTCCAAAAATTCGAAATTTAAAAAATAGGATTTTAAGCGGGTTCCAAATTTTGAAATGAGGTGTTTTATGATTAAAAAGTATACCCCCAAAACGGACACCCGTACGCGCGCGTAGCCGTCCAAACTCGCCCGTTTCACCGAACGGGACGAGAACTCGATGCACGGACACTACCACGCGGCTAGGGGTGTCGAGTAGGCCAAGATAGATATTTTTAATTTCATTTTAGACGCTAAAATTTGTTATATGCAGAAATGACTTTTCCAGATAAAATTTTGCAGTAAGTGACAAACAGGCAAGCTAAATGAAATGAGTACTATCTAATGCTCAACCAGTAAAAGAAAATAGTAGTATTGGGCTCGGGTGTTACAGAAAGATTCATTAAAAAAAATTGATTCTTTTACCTCTCCTATAAATAGGAGCCAAGAATAAAAGAAAAGAGAATTTTTTGGAGATATAGAGTTTTGAAATCTTGAAATTTCAGAGAGAAAAGAAAGGAGAATTTAATTCTCAACAAAGAAAACCCTAGGTGAGAAAAGAAAGGGAATCAAAACTTCAAACAGAGAATTTAATTCTCAAAATCTAAGAGTTTAACTCTTCTGTAAAAGAACTTAGTTCTTCCTCTAGTTGAATATCTGCAGAAGCATATCTTCCCATAGGTTGAGAATTTAATTCTCATCAGATTGAGATCCTGCCATGCAGATCCAAAACTTGGAGGGGGGATTGAGTTTAGAGAATTTAATTCTCTCAAAACAAAACTAGGGTTTAACCCTATATGAGAATTCAATTCTCCTAAAATTATAGGAATTTTATTCCTTTAAGATGAACAAAAATCAGGGTTTAACCCTAATTGAGAATTTAATTCTCCCAAGTTTATAGGAATTTAATTCCTCCAAGACAGAACTAGGGTTTCACCCTATACAAGAATTTAATTCTTTAACATATATGGGAATTTAATTCCTCTAAAAATAAAACTAGGGTACATAAGAATTTAATTCTTTCAAAAATGGGAATTTAATTCCTCCAAAGTCGTAATCAGGGTTTAACCCTACAGAGAATTCAATTCTTAAAAAAATAAGGAGACTTAAAAGATCTCCATGCATGCAAAGAACCAAGGTCACGTGTCCCCACGTGACCCTTGAAAAGATCCCTGAAGAAAGAAGCTTTGAGGCAATGTGATCAGTCGAAAATACTGCATTTTTAACACAGCAATTTCCCTATCTTTTGCATTCATGTAGAGGTGTTCGGTATTCATATCGCACATATTAGCAAAACACCTGTAAAATACTGGATTACCTGTACGGTATACTAAAACCGGCATTTTTAGGGAAATTGACAGTTTTTCATGGCATTGCATCATTCTTGTGTAGCGCAACATGTGTTTCGAAGTCTGTGCAGGAAATTCCAGAAGAATGGTCAAATTTGTATAACAGTGCTGTTAAAGAATACGCCAACTCAAGGATTTGAAATCTGGCAATGATCTAGAAGGAATTCAGGGAATCAACATATCAGAAAGTACACCTGAAGGCAGAAGAAGACATTACATGAAGTTGTAAGCCCTAAAGCTTCCATTGAGCCGCGGATCCGCGGCCGTTGTGCCACGTCATCACTTCATCTTCAGTCCAGTGTTCTTCTCTCTGGTCCTACACTTCATCAGGCCACTGCAATTGCCAGAGCACTCCAGAACATTCCGCCAGATCAGCAAAGGGCTACTTGGTTAAGCTAATTACACTTCCAAGCTTCCTAAGCAAGCTTCTCCCTAACAACCTTAAGAGCCTAAAACCTTCTTCCTAACCTCCTACCTTAAGGTGGAAGCTAAACCCTAACTAACTAGTTCTAGAGGCTTCTACCTAACTAACTAGCTTACAAGAGAAGCTAACCTAATCCAAGCTTCTTAAGGAAGCTAATCATTCCTAAGCCTATAAAAGGGACCCTAGGCCTCACTTGATAAGGTTGTTGATTGTTGTTGAAACCCTATCACTCTATCAACCCAACACTTGCCACCTCCAAACCCTAACCCTAATCTAATCAAGAAAGCCAAAGTTCAAGATCTTTGAGTTCAAGCAAAGCAAGCCTTCAACCATCCTTTAGAAGCAAAGCCGGTCTTCATCGGAGCATGAGATCCAAGCCGATCTGCGACTCAAGGAGCCGATGCAATGCTAGATTCGACAATCTTGTTCCTTCTCAAATTCTTGTAGTCTTGAGCAATGTGTAACAAATTGTTGAATAAATAAAGGTGACGATTCTTTTAACTTGCTTATCTTTCAATTCAAGCATTATGATTTAATTTCGATTCTTGAATGTATTCTTTGTGATGATGCTTCAATAAAACTCCGCTCGTGGAGGAGTCGAGACGATCGGTAGAATGATGATGTTGACGAATCTTTAAACATTTTCTTAAGTCCTATAACGATTGTAAATTCTTGAAAATTGAATGATCGATGATCTAGATCGATGCGAAATGTGTTCTTGATTATTTTCGTACGGATCTAGAGATCAACGATCGATTATTCGATTTTCTAGAAGCTATCTTGTGAATGTGATTCATCGAAAAGACAAAGGATAGGATGAGGAAACTCTAATTCTTCGCAAGATCCTTAATCCTCGATAAATTGATATCGATTTAGCATCAATTCGCTAATGGATAAGAAAAGGTAATCGCTAATCTTCGTCACATCTATGATCTAATCGACTCCTATGAGCTACGTTTCAATTCTTGAAACTTTAATCGATTGGAATTCTATCAATTCTTGTTCTTGATTTTTTTTATGCTTTCTTGATTTTTGATGAGATTAGATGATTCTTGAAATTCATTTGATATAATCATATAATCAAGTTTTCTTTTCTCTTCTCATTAATTTTCAATTCAAAACAAAACAAATACAAACGAATCGCACAATCCCTTTGGACGATCCGTACTTACTAACGCGCTACATTTCGACACCGTTATTGATTGCGGTCAAATAATTTTTTGGTTGTGATTTCTTTACAATTTTCATACTACACAATCCGAAATCGTATCAATCAAATGGCGCCGTTGCCGGGGATCATGCGCTAATTCGTTCTTTATTTGAAATTTGAATTGAAAGATTTATTCCATTACAATTTTGAGAGCAAAATTCGTGCAAAATCTAAACGTGTTGTTGTGATTTGTTGCGAGGTAATCTGGAAGCTGTGGAGCGAGTGAAATTTTTTTCAGAATATTGCAGAGGACTAAGGGAGTTAACAGAAGCTCTCTGGAATTTTTCTGTGCAGTGATCCCCTGAAGGCACCGCGATTCCGTGGCATAAGCTTGCATACGCGGCGGATCCGCCGCGTGCTGACATCATCCCTGCACCAAAATTTCTCTGTAAGCTTCTTACTTTCTTATTTCTTCCCTCATCTGCTCCAATTAACAAATTTCTGCAGGCTTCTTTGCAAAAATCGCAGCGCCGCAAAAAGCAAAATAAATTGTGCATGTTTTTGGTTCTTGGTTGTTTGCATAATAATACGGACTTTAAGGGGCAAAGACCAAATCCAGATTAGGTGGGGAGTTCATTACCCTTCCTAAGCCCTAAAAATCACAAACTTGCATCCGCATTTACCCTCATTAACTAAAAAAGATCTAGAGATAACTCTAAGGACCGTCGCGCTCACTTAGGACAAGAGAAGGACGTGGGTAATTCATTACTTATCCGCGTTTCTTTTGTGGTGTCTAAGGCAAGTGTGTCTAAGGCTAGTGGTTATTACTTAGGCCCACTACTTACGTAGTGGAGTACCTTCCCACTTAGCTGGCACTTACCTGGCCACATGGGAGACAAAGAGGCAGTGGAGGATTTATCCTGCGACTTGTCTTTTGGCAGTTAGGAGCGGTCTAGAGCTTTGACCTAGGCGACCATAGAATTAGGGTTTTGCTTGTTGCATTTGTTGTGCTCGCATCATTTTTTTCAAAAATCCGTATATTTTCAAAACAAACACCGCATTCATCATTTCCCCTAATTATAAGTCACGCTGCCACTTGTACTAACCCTTTTTAGTGCAAGATAGGCTGGACACGGGATTCTAGTGCCCGTTTAGTCCGCGTCCCCCCTATCGACTCCGAAGTCGGTATTTCTACATTTACCGCTCTTTTACCCACCACCACACCCACATCGATGGATCCATCTCCATCGAACTTCTTTACCACTACTCTGCCGCCGTCCGTTGGTGCGCAGAATCCACCCCGCATCTCTCTCCAAGAGAGGTGCTATCCTATGCGAGGTCCTCTTTCGACCTGCTTATCCACACCACCAGCCAACGGGGATAATTTTGAGATTAAGCCCCAGTACATCAATCTTCTACCCAAATTCCACGGTCTCGAGTCTGAGGACGCATACGTCTTTATCACGAAATTTGAAAATGTATGCGCAATGATGGGTACGTCACAACTTTCTGTGGATGCTATGCGTCTACGTCTTCTTCCACTTACTTTGTGCGATATAGCCGAGAAGTGGCTATATAACACTACCACACATTCAATTACGAATTGCGAAGAATTCGTTGCGGCATTCCTTAAGAAATTTTACCCTATGCAAAAAACAGCTCGAATCCGTAACGAACTTAATCAATTCACCCAGCTTCCGAATGAACCGTTCTCGAAGTGCTTTGAACGCTTCAAGGATCTTTTGGTTCAATGTCCTCATCACTGCATCCCGAGATGGGATCTGTGCCGAATCATTTATGAGGGCATTAACCCAAACACTAAACAGAACCTTGAAGCTATGTGTCAAGGCAATTTTATGACTAAGGATGATTGGGAAGCTTTGAAATTTTTAGAAGAGTTCGCTGAAAAGTCTTTACAGTGGGAGAGTGGAAACATATCATCGTCTAGGGGTAGCGTACACCAAATTGATGTGTCCATAGGTGTTCGAGCTGAGATGGCAGCACTGCAAAAGAAGCTCGAAGCTATGGAACACAAATTTTTAGCAGCCTCCCTAAACCCAATGTCGCTCCCCAAAACTGTATGTGGGTGCTGTTCTGATCCTTCTCACTTAACGGAAGAATGTCCATTAAACTCTCCGTTTCAAGGTCATGAGCATACCAATGCCGCATTTCAAAGACCTAGAAACGATCCATATTTTTCCGCGTACAATCAGAGTTGGAGGAATCACCCGAACTTTGCTTGGAACCAATCCCAATCTCAAAACACGGTTCCAAACCCGAATCAATTCCAAAGGGCTCTTCCACCACAACAGCAACCACTTTAACTCACTCAGCACCCCTACCAGTCACAAAATTTCCAAAACCAGGTCAACACTCCTGCACCGTCTAATCCTATGACCTGTTCTGACGAGTTCTTTCAATTCACTCAAACCATGAAATCACTCTTGTCAAATTTCATAGAGGTGTCGGCTGAGGTTAGATCTTCCGTCAGTGAGATAAAGAAAAACTCAGCATCCCAAGCTGAGAGTATCAGATCGATGGAAGCTGAAATTGCACGACTTAAAGCCGAAATGAGTGCGAGAGAAAAAGGGAAACTTCCGTCTCAACCCCTACCGAATCCTGGGCATTACAATGTAAATGCCATTACAACGTTGAGATCAGGAAGAGTGCTAAATAACCATGTTGGGGAAGAAGTTGATGATATTGAAAATCCTATCAACACCCCGGCTGAGACCTTTCCTCACACACACACTTTTACGTCTGATCCTTGTTTTTCTACCCCACCGCCTTCTCACGAGCCTATTCTCCATTTCCCTCTAGGCTCGATACCTCAGCAGCCCTCTTCTAGTTCTCCACAGACGATCCCCACTCCTCTTTTGGGATCACATCTACCCCCACTTCCTTCTCCTATGATGGACCCAGCGCTTATTGCTAAAGCTCCTTACCCGAATCGGTTAAGGGGTAACAAATCGAGTCCACATATGGAGAAAATTATGGAAATGTTCAAACAGGTTAACATCAACATCCCTCTCCTAGATGCTATTCAACAAGTCTCCGCCTATGCGAAAATTCTTAAAGACTTGTGCACTAGGAAGAGGAAGACTCAAGTGCCGAAAAAGGTCTTCATGTCTAATAATATTAACACTGCTTTTATCCCACAGCTACCAAAGAAACATAAGGACCCAAGATGTCCTACGATATCGATTTCTATTGGGGGTAAAAACATCAACCGTGCTCTTTTAGACCTTGGCGCAAGTGTTAAGCTACTTCCATATTCTGTCTATAAGCAGCTAGGAATTGGAGAGTTGAAACCAGCTCACTGCACTCTCCAAATGGCAGACCGTTCAATCACCAAACCTAGGGGTGAACTAGAGAATGTGTTGATAAAGGTCAGGGAATTTGTATTCCCTGTGGACTTCATTGTTCTCGATACACAACCTGTAGCAAACCCCCGGAGTCAAATTCCGGTGATTTTGGGTCGACCATTCCTTGCCACTTCCAATGCTGTCATTAACTGTAGAAATGGTTCAATGAGCTTATCCTTTGGAAATATGACCATTGAACTGAACATCTACAAAGTTGGAAGTCAGCCATCAGAACCCTCTGCTCATATTCTTGATGTGTGCTCTGTCCACGAGATTGCTCCCGAAAGTTGCGGAGTTGATGAACTTTGCTTTACAGATCTCGACGACACTACCACATCACTGTTTGACCTTGCACATGATCTTAGTGAGGTCACATTTCCCACGCTTGAGTCCGACACTCCTGACTCATCACCACCCGAGTCTGTATCTTTCACAGGCTATGAGCTTCTTCTTGACTCCGAAAATCACTCGATGATCCCACCTTCTATTATTTATCCGCCAGCATTAGATCTCAAAATTTTACCTTCTCATCTTAAATATGCATATTTAGGTGAGAATGAGTCTTTACCGGTTATCATATCCGCTTCTCTAGCATCAGAGCAAGAGAATGCACTTTTATCGGTATTGAGATCTAATAGGGAGGCATTTGGTTGGACCATGGCGGATATCAAAGGGATTAGTCCCTTGATTGTAGAACATCATATACATGTGATGGATGATGCCAGACCAACCCGAGAACCACAGAGACGGTTGAACCCCGTCATGAAGAAAGCGGTGATGAAAGAGATCGTCAAATACCTTGATAATGGTATTATATACCCAATCTCCGATAGCCAATGGGTGAGTCCAATACATGTCATCCCTAAGAAATCTGGCATCACTATTATTACCAATGAGGCAAATGAGTTGATTCAGACACGCGCCCAAACTGGGTGGCGTGTATGTATTGATTACAGAAAACTCAATGCCGCCACGAGGAAAGACCACTTTTCTCTACCTTTCATTAATCAGATGCTGGAACGCTTAGCTGGACGTGAGTATTATTGCTTTATGGACGGATACTCTGGCTATAATCAGGTCCCCATAGCCAAAAAGGATCAAGATAAAACCACTTTTACTTGTCCTTTTGGTACCTTTGCTTATAGACGCATGCCCTTTGGGTTATGCAATGCTCCCGCTACCTTTCAGCGGTGTATGATGGGGATATTCTCTGACATGGTCGAGAATTTTTTGGAGATTTTTATGGACGATTTCTTGATTTTTGGAGACTCTTTTTCCGACTGCCTATCGAATCTTGACGCTGTTCTTACTCGTTGCAAAAAGAAGAACTTAACCTTGAATTGGGGAAAATGCCATTTCATGGTCCAAGAGGGAATTGTGCTTGGACATGTTATTTCACGAAAAGGTATTGAGGTTGACAGAGCTAACATAGATGTCATTAAAAACCTTCCTCATCCCAAAAGCGTCAAGGACATTCGATCATTTCTTGGCTATGCAGGCTTTTATAGGAGATTCATTAAGGATTTTAGTAAAATTGCTAGACCTTTAACTCTTCTCTTGGCCAAGGATGCGACCTTCCACTTTGACTCGGATTGTGAGGCAGCATTCGACTCACTCAAACACTCCCTCACTACAGTCCCCGTTCTATCATCTCCAGATTGGGACTACCCCTTTGAGCTTATGTGTAATGCATCAGATTTTGCAGTTGGTGCAGTTTTAGGACAGCACATTGAAAAGATGCCACACGTGATCTATTACACAAGTAAAACCCTGAATGATGCTCAAATTAACTATACAACTACCGAAAAAGAACTTTTGGAGGTTGTATTTGCATTAGAAAAATTCAGGCCTTACTTGATTGGCTCATCAATAGTTGTGTACACTGACCATTCCGTCTTGAAACATCTTTTGGCGAAGAAAGATGCAAAAGGTAGGCTAATACGTTGGATCCTTCTATTACAAGAATTTGATCTTGTTATCAAATATAAGAAAGGATGTGAAAACGTTGTAGCCGACCATCTTTCACGTATCACTTCTTCCCCTGTGACACTGTCGATCTATGATTCTTTCCCAGACGAACAACTCTTGAACGTATCCGAGGAACCTTGGTTCAGGGATATTGTGAACTATCTTGCCACGGGACTGATACCCAGCGATTGGTCAAAACAGGACAAATATCGTTTTCTATCCCAAGTAAAACACTTTTACTGGGATGAACCCTATCTGTTTAAGTATTGTCCTGATCAGATCATTCGCCGATGTGTCCCGAATGAAGAGTTCAAGAGTGTTCTATCTTTTAGTCATGATCAGGCATGTGGGGGTCACTTCGGTCCTAAAAAGACGGCGGAGAAGGTTTTGTAATGCGGTTTTTATTGGCCGACCTTATTCAAGGACGCATTTGATTATTGCAAAACCTGTACACAGTGTCAACACACGGTTAGGATTTCCCGGAGAAATGAAATGCCTCAGCAACCCATCTTAGTGGTTGAAATTTTCGATGTTTGGGGCATTGACTTTATGGGTCCCTTTCCCAACTCCTTTGGGAATTTGTACATACTGCTTGCGGTTGATTACGTCTTGAAGTGGGTTGAATCCATTCCATGTCACACTAATGACAAAAAGGTTGTCATTAAGTTCTTAAAAGAAAATATCTTTTCGCGATTTGGACACCCACGCGCTATCATTAGCGACAACGGGACACATTTCTGCAACAGGTCTTTCGAGACTTTGATGCAGAAATACACAATCAACCAAAGACTTTCTACACCCTATCATCCCCAAACGAGCGGGCAGGCTGAGATTTCGAATAGACAGATCAAACAAATCCTGGAGAAAACTGGTGCGAAGAATAGAAAAGATTGGTCGACCAAACTGACGGATGCTCTTTGGGCATTCCGAATTGCATATAAAACCGATCTAGGGATGTCTCCATATAAGTTAGTGTTTGGGAAGGCATGTCACTTGCCAGTCGAGATTGAGCATAAAGCATTGTGGGCTATTAAGGAAATCAACTTTGACTTAAACCAAGCCTGCAACTTTCGGAAGCTGCAATTAAATGAGCTAAGCGAACTCCGCAATGAAGCTTATGATAACGCTGTAATTGTAAAGAATAGAACTAAGGTTTTTCACGATAAAAACATTTTGAGGAAAACATTTAGACCTGGTCAGCAAGTCCTTCTTTATGATTCACGACTACACCTTCACGCAGGTAAGCTACGATCTTGGTG
Source organism: Agapanthus africanus (assembly GCA_030015575.1). NCBI lineage: Eukaryota > Viridiplantae > Streptophyta > Magnoliopsida > Asparagales > Amaryllidaceae > Agapanthus > Agapanthus africanus. The sequence goes on from JASDDO010000028.1 coordinate 115,197,550, forward strand.
GAAGGGACCTTTTATTGTGCGGTCTGTATACCCGCACGGGGCAATAATAGTTGAAAATGTTTAAAACGGCACATTTTTCAAAGTAAATGGACATAGACTAAAGCCGTATTTTTCCACTGACCCCACGGAGAAGCTCCTGTTCTTACAGGAGCCATTTTATTTGGATTAAAATTCCTCCGTCTCACCTCCATATCCTGTACATTACTGCATCATCTTTTGAATGGAGGTGAGTGAAAAGAATAAGTTTGGGGGAAGATCTTCACTTATATGTTTTGCCCCCACTAATAAATTCCCCCCAGGCTTACAGGTTTTTGTAGGTATAGCGGTTGGCAACAGTGAGGACACTGTTGAAAACAAGTTTGGGGGAGGTTTGTGCTTATTTTTGCATCATTTGCATATCATTTGCATAAGCACAAAACTTTTTTTTTTTGAAAACCTATAAAAATTTTAAAAAAAATTGCAAAACCCATAAAAATTTGAAAATGTTTCAAAATATAAAAATATTTAATATTTAAACATTTTTGTACATAAATAAGATAATAAAAGATTAGATAGTGAAAAATTACATCCATGAGATTAGAAAAATTTAAGAAAACCAAGAAAATTAGAAGTTTTCTTATACGAACTAGTAATAAGTAGTTATGAGCCGTTGTCCCAAGGGTTAGTAAGATGAAGGAAGTCACTAATCTGAGGATAAAAATAAGTCTGAAAAATAGTTTCTATTCTGGAAGCCAAACATTTTGAACGTTGATACCCTGCTATTCGCACTTACACACGTCTTGAAACTCGGGATAGTAGAAGATACCTTAAAATGCTCTTGTCTTAAAACCGATGTATGAAGGAAATAAAAAAAAATGAAGAAAATATAAAGTGGTGAGAAAAATGGACACTGGTTTTGTTATCGCCAAGGGCAATAAAAAATATATAGCGAGGGTGCCTCTTCACCTAGTGCCCTAAGGCCAACTGGTCTGGGAGTCACTGCTAAGCCTTAGGTGGTGCAAGACGAGGAAAATACACCAAATAAGCAAGCACATGAGTAATCGGTCGGTTAGTACCTCAAGAAGTATTAACGGTCGCATGAAAGTGTGTGAGCAATCTCATCTAAATATTCATTAATTAAAAAGTACTGAGGCTGATGGGCAAGAGTATGATAGCTTGAATTGAATTCTCCGGGTGTAAGGATGTCTTTACACACACGTAGGGTGATATGATCAATGTTTGGAAGAAAGATAGGAATGAAGAATAAGACAATGTTTTATTGAGGGAGGACGTGATTTCTAACATCTTTTCATGACTATTAAGATAGGGCTCATGACAACCGAAAAGCTAGCTTAGTTGGAGACCCTAATTTTCAAGGCTTTTGTTTCACAATTCTTTTCTGTAAATGTAATATTCATGATCTTCCTTTTATTATTGGATTTTGTGGGTGCAATCCGCTGAAAACCCTCAGGACACAACACTCCTCCTACCAGGGACACCTAGAGGTTTAAAGGCTTGTTGCACGTGCTCAGTGCAATCGTGTTGCCTACGAAAGTGTGCTAGTTAGTTTTTCTCTTTCTTTATTTTCTCCTTCTCCTTTTAATAAAATTATTCACTCGAGACGACCGAAAATAAGTTTGGGGGAATTTGATCAGTCGAAAATACTGCATTTTTAACACGGCAATTTCCCTATCTTTTGCATTCATGTAGAGGTGTTCGGTATTCATATCGCACATATTAGCAAAACACCTGTAAAATACTCGATTACCTGTACTGTATACTAAAACCGGCATTTTTAGGGAAATTGACTGTTTTTCATGGCATTGCATCATTCTTGTGTAGCGCAACATGTGTTTCGAAGTCTGTGCAGGAAACTCCAGAAGAATGGTCAAATTTATATAACAATGCTGTTAAAGAATACGCCAACTCAAGGATTTGAAATCTGGCAATGATCTAGAAGGAATTCAGGGAATCAACATATCAGAAAGTACACCTGAAGACAAAAGAAGACTTTACATGAAGTTGTAAGCCCTAAAGCTTCCATTGAGCCGTGGATCCGCGGCTGGAGCCGGCTTGCGCCGCGGATCCACGGCCGTTGTGCCACGTCATCACTTCATCTTCAGTCCAGTGTTCTTCTCTCTGGTCCTACACTTCATCAGGCCACTGCAATTGCCAGAACACTCCAGAACATTCTGCCGGATCAGCAAAGGGCTACTTGGTTAAGCTAATTACACTTCCAATCTTCCTAAGCAAGCTTCTCCCTAACTACCTTAAGAGCCTAGAACCTTCTCCCTAACCTCCTAGCTTAAGATGGAAGCTAAATCCTAACTAACTAGTTCTAGAAGCTTCTACCTAACTAACTAGCTTACAAGGGAAGCTAACCTAATCCAAACTTCTTAAGGAAGCTAATCATTCCTAAGCCTATAAAAGGGACCCTAGGCCTCACTTGATAAGGTTGTTGATTGTTGTTGAAACCCTATCACTCTATCAACCCAACACTTGCCACCTCCAAACCCTAACCCTAATCCAATCAAGAAAGCCAAAGTTCAAGATCTTTGAGTTCAAGCAAACCAAGCCTTCAACCATCCTTTAGAAGCGAAGCCGGTCTTCATCGGAGCATGAAATCCAAGCCGATCCGCGACTCAAGGAGCCGATGCAACGCTAGATTCGACAATCTTGTTCCTTCTCAAATTCTTGTAGTCTTGAGCAATGTGTAACAAATTGTTGAATAAATAAAGGTGACGATTCTTTTAACTTGCTTATCTTTCAATTCAAGCATTATGATTTAATTTCGATTCTTGAATGTATTCTTTGTGATGATGCTAGAATAAAACTCCGCTCGTGGAGGAGTCGAGACGATCGGTAGAATGATGATGTTGACGAATCTTTAAACATTTGCTTAAGTCCTATAACGATTGTAAATTCTTGAAAATTGAATGATCGATGATCTAGATCGATGCGAAATGCGTTCTTGATTATTTTCTCAAGGATCTAGAGATCAACGATCGATCATTCGATTTTCTAGAAGCTATCTTGTGAATGTGATTCATCGAAAGGACAAAGGATAGGATGAGGAAACCCTAATTCTTCGCAAGATCCTTAATTCTCGATAAATTGACATCAATTTAGCATCAATTTGCTAATGGATAAGAAAAGGTAATCGCTAATCTTCATCACATCTATGATCTAATCGACTCCTACGAGCTACATTTCAATTCTTGAAACTTTAATCAATTGGAATTCTATCAATTCTTGTTCTTGATTTTTTTTATGCTTTCTTGATTTTTGATGAGATTAGATGATTCTTGAAATTCATTTGATATAATCATATAATCAAGTTTTCTTTTCTCTTCTCATTAATTTTCAATTCAAAATAAAACAAATACAAACGAATCGCACAATCCCTGTGGACGATCCTCACTTACTAACGCGCTACATTTCGACACCGTTATTGATTGCGGTCAAATAATTTTTTGGTTGTGATTTCTTTACAATTTTCATATTACACAATCCGAAATCGTTTCAATCACAATGCCTCACGTGCTCCCATGTGACTTCCAAAACGCAGAAAGAAAAGGCAAAGGAAATGAAGGCTTTGGGCGCTCTCACGTGTTACCACCTGACCCCTTGGCAAACACTTTAACAGTCAGCGCATAAATCCCCATCACGTGTCAACACGTGATGCTCAAAATAAAAATATAAAAAGTTTTTAACACTTAATTGCAGAACGAAGAAAAGGGATCTGGTCCCACATTTGGGCGCCCTCACGTGACCCCACTTTCTTTAGTGTTTAACACTAATTTAGGGATTATATTTCCAGTGTTTAACACTGAATGTTTTCTAGTGTTTAACACTAAATTGAAGATTATATTTCCAGTGTTCAACACTGATTGTCTTTTAGTGTTTAACACTAATTTGAGAGTTCTATCTCCAGTGTTTAACACTGTTGTTCTTTAGTGTTTAACACTGCTTTTAGCCAAATTGGCTAATTCTCCAGAGGCAAAAGTCCCTCCTCCAAATGAATCTCAAAATTGAGGAAATCAAAGATAAAATGTTGCCAAAGCCCTCCAACTCTCATTCAGCATTGCTAAATAATATGAGTTCGAATCCAGACAAATGTCTAATGGTCCAACAGAGGGCCAACACTTCAAACTTAATTAGACTTAGCCCAAGTAGGCCATAAGTCCTCAATTCAGATTTAACTGAGCCAATGTGTTCATAATCTAATTTTTTATTTTAGTTCCAAATTGGACTACAGATCCCCAATCCACCTTGGTTCAAGGGTACATCTCTTCACTCCTTTGATATTTGTCATTGTAATTCCTCAACGTCTTCAAAGAGGTGACGGGTCCCGATAACCATACATTTCACGGACTGTGGGGTCCTTAAACTCATGGAATATGATGTCCTTAACCTCGACCGTGATGTCTTAAAACTAACATCGGACTGTGAGGTCTATAAACTCATGGACTATGATGTCCTTAACCTCGACCGTGATTTCTTAAAACTAACATCGGACTGTGAGGTCCTTAAACTCATGGACTGTGATGTCCTTAATCTCGACCGTGATGTCTTAAAACTAACATCGGACTGTGAGGTCTTTAAACTCATGGACTATGATGTCCTTAACCTCGACCATGATGTCTTTAAACTAGCATTGGACTGTGGGGTCCTTAAACCCATGGACTATGATGTCCTTAACCTCGACCGCGATGTCTTTAAACTAACATTGGACCGTAATGTCAACAATGGACCGTAATGTCCTTAAACTAATCGACCGCAATGTCACTAAACTAAACAATAGAGCCCAATTGCTCTCTTGTTGGATCTAAACGATCCCGTTAAGTTGATCTTAGTCTAAAATTAGACTAATGTATCCTTAACAAACGTTTAAGTTGATCTTAGTCTTAAATGAGGCCAACGTATCCTTAAACCTAACCCCCAATCCCAAATCTAAGAAGATACGGATTTGGACTAATCCACGCCTTACGGGCGACAACATAAATTAGTCTCCGTATACAATCCACGGGCAACCAAAAACAAAACAAACACACCAAGACACGAAGTGACCATCTGGAGAAGGAGAAAGTTGTTACCACGATGCGGTAGCGTAATTAACTGCAGGGGCTTGCGCCTGCAGGGAAGAGCGTCCCCACAATCAAAAACCCCTCAAATAAGGGGGAATCTGACGAAGTCTGCTATATCGGCCGCATCCATTTAAACCTCCGATACGTGGTGCCATAAATCAACTTGGCATCTTCGGAGAGGTGGACGGATAGCAACTATTAGCATCTGCCCCCAGATTCAGGCAAGACGTTTATCTTCCCGGTTTCCGGCGGTGAACAACGGTGAAGCTCGCCAAATGCCGGGCGGAGAAGGCCATGGAGGCGTACAAGGCATCGGACCAATTCTACGCCGATCTCGCCGAATCCGCGGCCGTCGTGTGGCACAGCGCCCTCGACGCCATCAAGGAGTCTGCGCCGGGGATTGATATCAGCGAGCTACGCTCCAAATATTCCATGGCTGAGGAGGAGCGCAAGGGGAAGTTGCTAGGATGGCCGTTGAGGGTGAGGCTGCCGGTGGAAGCATTGACCCAGAGGTCGCAGTTTTGGTCCCCGAGGCTGGCGTTGAGCAGGGCGAGAACCTTCCCGAGCAGACGGCCTGAGCTTTCCTTTCTTGGGGATATTTTTTTTCTTTTTCCGAATTTTTGTAAGCCTCCGGGCATTTTTGGTAAGGCTGAGGAGCCCAGAATACCTTGTATATATTTTTGGTTATAAATAAAGTACTGCTTTTTCCTTTGCCCAAATGTTTGCTTGTTGCGCAAGTACTTTTAGCTCGTATACTTTTGTTCGAATCTCCATTCTGCAAGTATTTTAGCTCGTAGGTTTGTTTATCTTGTAAGTGTCGGACCGGCGTCCACCCCTCCCCCCTCCCCCCCGCACTTGCTGACCGTTCGTCAAGTAGCGACGAACGATGGAGCCAAGTGTAGGAAGGCCAGTACCCTCCTTTTCCCCGAAGTTAAGGTAACCATCGCGCGTTGATGGCCTAGTGTAAGAAGGTCGGTATCTTCCTTTTTACACAGCTGCCTCGTGGTGAGGGCTTTCGATCCACGGTGTTGTCGGGGAAGCTACCCGCTGCGGATGGACCGAGCAGGAAGCTTCCGTCACGAGCCTGCATAGCCGCTCGTGAAGACTGTCATAGCCTACACGTGGCAGTTCCATATCGGGAAATTGAGACATCCCGTGATTCGCGTCGCTGCGCGAGTAAATTTCGGCCGTTGGAAGATTTGGGAGATTTTTATTGAGGCTATAAATAGCGAAGGCATGTTGGTTTCTTTCAAGCATTGCTTTTTTGAAGATGGCCGGGCGCATTTTTACCATCGGGGAGATCATCTCTCGTGACGACTTGTACCATTACTGCCTCGATCGCTCCAAGCAGACGTACGAAGCGGTGATAAACCGCGTGGAGGGCCACTTTGGTCGCCTACTTCCCCAGTGATCTGCTCTCCTCCAAGTGCTCCTTTATGCGATCTGGAGGATGTCCTCGGGTCTGCACAACGCCCTGTCTCCACAGCTGAGGGACGAGGCGCTTGACAAGGTGCACATGCTCTACCACCTCGGTCTGATCTCGCAGAGTAGGCGGGAATGATCAGTGGGTCTTCTTCTGGAGTGTTTCCAAAAAGGCTGATCGTTGCCTCCTTTCCGGCGGATGGGGTCCCCGGCGCTTCTGTGGCATCTAGGGTTCGCGGGCACCGTCAGAGGGAGCGAGTTGAGGAAACTCGGGCTCGGCTGTAGGAGATTTCCTCAGAATACCATCAACAGTGCTTCCTCGATCCTCGTCCCCCTCTGTTGTAATTATTGTAAGGCTGGGGAGCCCATAATACCCCTTAATCAATAAATAAATCATGTTTTTGGCAGCAGTGTGTTGTCTCCTTTTCTTTTCTCTTCGTACATGTTGGGTTAGCCTAGCACCTCATGAAGGGTTTGGAAGCATCACATATACCAAATATGGAAACTTTAGGGTGCTAAGTTAACAAACATCGGATCGTTCCTAGAAAAATTAGGGTTTCAAATTTTTCACACATCATCTCATGAAAGTAAAGCTAGGGTTTTGAGAGTACAACCTTTGTAGCTCCCTACGCTAGACACCTCGGCTACTTGGGGTTTGTAAAAGGTCCGCTTGAACTCCTCGAGGTCACCGATGATCCACCCGGAGTCCGCTTTGTCCAAGCTAGCGACTTCGCAAGATCAAGAATGAAAATCGAAACTAACACTCTAAACAAGTGGGCAAGACTTGTGTAGAATGATGTTGTGGTGGCTTTTCTCACTTCAAAATCCTAACTTGATGAGTATTTTGCTCACTTGAGATTTCTAAAGAGCAATGGAAGAAGGAGGAAGAAGATGATGGCTTTTTGAGAAGAAGATAAGTTCAACTCATGAAAGAAAAATAGAAAATATATCAATATATATTTTCCACTTATCATATCAAACCATGGTTAAGATATTATTGAATTTGAGTTAAAACACAAAAGGAAAAGTAATCCATGGTCAAATGGTGGGTGAGAATGGTTAGGTCAAGAAGAGTGTAAAAAGCATCCATGAATTATCCTTTTCTTTTCTTTTGTTTTAAATCAAATGCAATAATAAATCATATATAAATCCAACCATGGTGTGAGTCTCATATTGCTACCATTTTCATGTATGTACAACCATGAAGGATGTATGTATGTATGTGTGTGTGTATGTACATCCATATGTGCATGAATCTATAAAGAAAGAAAGCATACATGCATGCATACATCCATCATGTACAAGAAAGGATTTCAAGTGAGAAAACTAATGGTCAAATGATAAATCAACACTTGATTTATCAATCCGGCCATATCACATATGACCTCATCAAAAGCAAGCCGCCCGATCAATATACGGTATCCCATACGCGCATTTTAATCGGGTCCATGCGCATATCGCATACGCGCACCACAACATTTCGCCTGGACTAGGCAACTCCTTTGTGGGACTCTAAGACTCGTCAATACGCCGGCAGTGGGTGATGATCATATCAAGCACCCCCAAGCCGCAAGCGGTCAGCTAAACGTAACGGCCACCAGGGTATTGAATGATCAGAAGAAAACAAGCGAACCTGCTACAACTCCCGTCGAGCCAATCGGCAACACTTCCAGTACAGTCCGGTCTCCTCGTCTGATATGTCGCATATCAAGTCTAGGGGTGGTAAACGTCAGACCCCAATAACTGATAAGTCGTGCCGATGTGAGGCTCATAACGGGTCGAGAAACTACTGGTAACACTTACCAGTAAATCTCTAATCAGCCCTGGCCAGGGACTTCCCAGTTACGGCCAATCGAGCACAGAGCAACATCAACCCCCAATACCGGGAAAGACGAAACCCCTCCTATCGCTCATTGCCTCCATGTGACTCAGGACTGTACCCAAAAACCACCGTTTTGCATGCCCTCATGAACGTGGTAAGGTGGAAATCAAAGCACAGTAGGAATCACATAAGACTCTATGACGATCTCGGGTCTACAAACTAAACTACACAAGTGTCACCTGAGAACTGCCATCTGACATGAGGTATAATACCATCTGGGAGCTCTCGGCGAGTCCGTCCAGTGTACCCAGTCTCCACTGAGCACCCGTATACCATCTCTGATGTCAAACACTAATGGATATGGGATCATCCATCGCCCATCTCATGGATCGAGAAGCGTATACGCTAGTCTACACTGGTATATCGATGCCCGGTCTCGATACACCCACGACTAGGGACCTTGAAGGATGTACTTATGGACTACCATGTCCCCACTAGTATGATCCGCATCATAGTCCAGGTAGTCAAGTACACATCCTAAGGGCTTTACCAACATGTAACTATAAGACAGTATAAAGAGACTAGTATACATGTTAAGATAAAGAGCAACCAGATAGCATACTATCATATCGAGAAAGAAAGTCATCTCTATATATGTCCAAGCATCCAATATAATATACATCATCTGTACAATACTAGCCTCTAGGGCATACATACAACTAACAATCTCCCACTTGCACTAGGACCAGCTGCTGTAGTATCGCATACATAGCATCCCGAAGAGTCTCTCAAACTGTATCTGGGGAATAGCCTTCGTGAGTGGATCCGCTGTGTTATTCTTCATGTCAACCCTCCTGACCTCGATCTCCCGGCGATCAACTATCTCCCGGATTAGGTGATACCGCCTTAGAATATGCCTGGATCGCTGATGGGACCTGGGTTCCTTGACCAAAGCCACCGCTCCATTGTTATCGCAATACAAAGGTATTGGATGCTCAATGGATGGAACCAATCCAAGTTCAGTAATGAACTTCTTCATCCAGACAGCCTCTTTGGCAGCATCGTTGGCAGCGATGTATTCAGCCTCCATCGTCGAGTCTGCCACGGTTTCCTGCTTGGAACTCTTCCAGCTAACCGTCCCTCCGTAAAGGGTAAAGACAAATCCTGACTGCGAATTAGAGTCGTCCTTATCACTCTAGAAGCTCGAATCGGTAAAGGACTCCACTTGGAGTTCTCCGTTACCATACACCAAGAGCATCTCTTTAATCCTTCGTAAGTACTTGAGAATGCTCTTCACAGCTGTCCAGTGACTCTCTCCAGGATCAGCTTGATACCTGCTTACTACACTTAGTGAGTATGCTACATCGGGTCTGGTACATAGCATCGCGTACATGATAGAGCCTACAGCCGAAGCATAGGGTATCCCTTGCATGCGAGCTCTCCCCAAATCAGTCTTGGGAGACATCTCTTTGGAGAGAGTGACTCCAGAGATCATGGGTAAGTTCCCACGGTTGGATTCTTCCATACTAAACCTCTTTAGTATGGTGTCAATGTACCTGGATTGGGACAATCCCAATATCCGTTTGGATCTATCTCTATAGATCCTTATCCCCAATATGCAGGAGCCATCACCAAGATCTTTTATTGAGAATCTTTGTGATAAGAAGAGCTTGACCGATTGTAGCATAGGAATGTCATTTCCTATCAAGAGTATGTCGTCTACGTTTAATACGAGGAAGACAACCTTACTCTCTGCCACCTTCTTGTAGATACAAGGTTCATCTACGTTTTTGACGAAATCAAACTCTTTGATAACGACGTCAAAGCAGATGTTCCAACTCCGCGATGCTTGCTTTAATCCATAAATGGATTTAAGCAGCTTGCACACCTTCCTGCTGCTCCCACTATCTACGAAGCCCTCTGGCTGAGTCATGTACACGCACTCTTCTAAATCACCGTTTAGAAAGGCGGTCTTAACATCCATTTGCCAGATTTCGTAATCATAATATGCAGCGATGGCAAGCATGATCCAGATGGATTTAAGCATAGCCACTGGAGAAAAGGTTTCGTCATAGTCCACACCTGGTCTTTGACGAAAACCCTTTGCAACAAGTCTAGCTTTGAAAGTCTCCACTTTCCCATCTACACCAAGTTTTTTCTTGAAGATCCACTTGCTCCCAATGGGTTTTACCCCTTCAGGAGCATCTTCCAAAGTCCATACTTTGTTGGTGTACATGGATTCCATCTCAGACCGCATAGCATCCATCCATTTCACTGAGTCCCCACTCGTGATGGCCTGCTCGAAGCTAGTTGGGTCATCATCCTTCATAATGCAATCCTCGCTGCCACCATCCATGAGAAAACCGTAGTATCTCTCAAGTTGGCGAGGAACCCTACTAGATCGGCGAAGATGCTGAGGTTCGTTGGGAACTACCGAATCTTTTGGTTCAACCAAATCTTCTGTCGTAGTCTGTATTGCTGGAACCTCTTCCAGTTCTACCTCCTTGCCACTAATCTCTTTTTCAAGAAATTCCTTTTCTAAAAAAGTGGCATGTCGAGAAACAAACACTTTTTGTTTCTCGGTGTGGTAGAAGATATACCCGCGCGAATGTTTGGGATATCCAATAAACTTACACAGAATAGACCTTGCCGCGAGTTTGTACGAATTCTGCGTTTTTACATATGCCGGACAACCCCATATCTTAACATAATTAAGACATGGTCTCTTTCCTTTCCATATCTCATATGGAGTGGTTGGCACGGATTTGGTGGGAACCATATTCAATAGGTCTGCAGCTGTTTCCAGTGCATACCCCAAGAAGGAAATAGGTAACTCGTGCTCATCATAGAGTGCACCATATCTAATAGGGTGCGGTTTCTCCGTTCTGATACACCGTTGTGCTGTAGTGTATATGGAGGAGTCAGCTGAGAGAGAATCCCATTCTCTTTTAGGAAGTCCAGGAATTCAATACTCAAGTATTCACCTTCTCGATCAGATCGAAGGATTTTAATACTTTTTCCGGTTTGGTTCTCGACTTCTTGTTTATATTTTCTAAATTTCTCAAAAGCTTCTGATTTGTGTTTCATCAGGAACACATATCCGAATCTAGAGAGATCGTCAGTGAATGTAATGAAGTATGCAGAACCATTCCTGGCATGTGTAGACATTGGACCGCATACATCACTATGCACCAGTCCCATGAGTTCCGTAACTCTTTCTCCGTGTCCCGTAAACGGAGTTTTGGTCATCTTGCCTTTGAGACATGACTGGCAAGTGTCATAAGATGATAATTCAAACGGATTTAAATATCCATCCTTATGCAACTTAGCTAGTCGTGTCGCATTGATGTGACCCAGTCTATAATGCCAAAAGAAGGATTCGTTCAGTTCTGAACTCTTCCTCTTGTGTGTGTTTGTTATACTTAGAACTGTTGATTGATTTAGAACATAAATGCCATTGCACAACGTGCCTGATCCAACCAACTTTTGGTTACGGAAAATGTTCATAACATTATCCTGTAATACAAAATTATACCCCTCTTTACTCAACAAAGAAACCGATGTAATGTTGCATATCAGGTTCGGCATGTAATAGCATTTGTTCAGAATCAATGTATTACCAGTTGGTAATGCAAGGCGATATTCCCCGACGGTCTTAGCTGCAACAATTGCACCATTTCCAACTCTTATGTCTTTATCACCTTCTCCAAGTTCTCTACCTTTCCTAAGCCCATGTAACTGATTACATATATGGGATCCTGACCCGGTATCTAATACCCAGGACGTAGGGCAAATAGAGAAACAGTTCTCTATAACGAACACACCCGAAGAAAATGCATCAACATGTACTTTCTTCATTCGGGTGGCATGGGAATCCTGGTATTCCCCTATATCCTGTTCAGTCTTATAACTCTTATAAGAAAGAACGGAACCAACATTCCCCAGCACAGTATAACATGCGGGTTCAGTCAATACATCCATATTATTATCTCGATTAAGGCATGACATGGTCGCTACCTGGAGAGAGAGAAGAAAACACTTTAGCGTATGCTCTTGCAAGATCAGATTGGTTATTATCTTATCTAATCAGGATGGCTCCCACTGTTTTTATCAAATCTTCCTTCAAACCTTAAAAGGAAAGACTAGTCGGGATTAATTACACCCTACAACTTCGCCAATCTTTCAGCCAGGCCAGTGTCGGTACTTTGAGGGAGGTTCCCCGTGCTTTCGCACGGACCTAATTATAGTAAACCTCGTTTTCGCAGAGGCGTAACCCCGTTAACACCTTTCTAGACACCTACTTGATCGGCTAATTGTCCTGTGTAAAACTTTCCCGAGAGTAACAATTACTCGCAGTGGGTATCAGGATCCAACTATCTCATAGAAGGTATGCAATCTCATTGAAAATCTCAACACTTGAAATTCCCGATAATATTTTGCCCCTAGCGTCCCATGACCTTGACGCAGGCCAACAAACCATAGTGCGCTAGTCAAGTTCAACCCATCATTTCTTGATTGAATTAAACCCACCCGTACGACCCTTGACGCAGGCCAACAAAGTCGCACGACTACCCTAATCCAATCTGCATCATATGCACAAACAGATAAATACTAGTTAGCTACCGCACACTACGTCTTGACGCAGGCCAACAAACGTAGCGCGAATACTAAGTAGGATTTATCTGAAATAACGGAGGGCTACAACAGATTTTTCTGAAAACCTATTGCGTAATGAACTTGATATCGTTGTAGAATCTAGTAAATATTGAAATGGAGTGATTTTGAGGCTTTTATTAGTTTTGCTAAAGAGGTCACTCCCGGTGAAGGGATCTTGGCTCTTTCCTCATCGAATAAGGTGCGGGATATATCATATATATCACTGTGCAAAGCAAAACTCCAAAAGCAGTCAAAAGTCAAACCGAATGTTGTAGTATCTGCCAGTTTTGCTAAAGAGGTCACTCCCGGTGAAGAGATCTCGGCTCTTTCCCCATCGAATAAGGTGCAGGGTATATCATATATACCGCTATGCAAAGCAAAACTGTAGCTACCCTTTTTATTTGAAAATTTGATTCTACAACATCTTTTAGGTTTCTTTTCTTTCATTAATCACATTAATGAAGTCCCATCATTTAACTCACCTAAACATCATAGATAAATACGACGTACACTTATGCCATCCACATTCGCCTCGATGTCCCCTCGTGCACCGTTAGGTTAGGTAACTAACGACAGAGCAGGGCAGGGCTAGTGCGGGTGTAAAACATAAGTAACGCCTATATAATATATCATATATACTATATACTGTATCCATCACAACCTATAAAATGATCACATCACAGATATCGCAGCAGAAACATAGATATAATGTGGGATATTCTAGGACGTCTGTATTTAATATTTAGCCAACAATAGAAAATACGGATTCCACAGTTGCGATGAATAGCCAAGCCCACACACTGGACCCCTACGAGAGCGGCAAGCGACCCTACCAATTCTGGAGTTTAGGAGACCCGGTCTCGACTCCTCGAGATAGCCTCCCACTGAACCCCAGAACCCGGTCACCTGTGCTCCCCTCCTTGGGTCCATCCTAATGCGGAAAAGTAAATAATATACAACACCGGTGGCATCAACCTCAACCCGGAAGTGCCCCAAATAAAAGAATATTACATTACAATTGAATATACATGAATGAAAATATAAAAACTCTCATCTCACATAAAAAAAACCCCGGCTATTCAATCGCAACAATCCTGCACATCATATCTCAGCAACACATAATATCATATATCATCAACGTAAGTAAGTATGCGTACCCCAATTGGAGTTAATGTATAGCAACGAAACCGGCGATATCGACATACTACACTTACGGTCACAGAAAAGAAAGTGTAAAACTGCAATATTTGGAATCCACATTCTCTTTAAACATCGTAAATATGAAATATCACATACTTCGTATTTCATGTCCAACTATATGAATTCCACATATTGCATCTCATTCCAGATAATTAGACGGTATTAAAGTTTTCGAACGAATGATCAAATACCCAAAATTACCTAAAGCTCAACACTTGAGCGGAGTTCAAAAATCCGGAGTGTGACACAGTAGTAGCGGTCCAGCCGTAGAAGAGTCAAGCCAACGCCTCACATGTGGCACGCCGTACTTCCCCAAACCCTAAGGTTCAAAGAGCAGTTCAAGACGGTCACATAATCGAGTTAAGGTTTGTTGTCTTCTAGAGGGTCCACCACAAAACTTGCACGTATCTCCAAAATATTTAAACCCCGTGAAAAGTGAGCAAATGATACTCGTTCAAACACTTTAATACTTTCTAATTTATCCGGAAAAGCAAAACAAAATTAAATTCTCCGATCGAATCGACGATTACAAAATGAACCCCTGAATACTCAACACTTGAGTCAAATTAAAAATACCCATAAAATATGAATCACAGAATCAAGAATTACTGTGCAAACCAACTTCCAAAGTCTCACTGTACGGCCGCGGTTCCGCGGCACAAGCAGGGTATTGCCGCGGAACCGCGGCGGTCCGTACAGATCACGTGATCATTTTTGCTCCGTAATTCTTAAAAATCCCTGCTGTATTTTTTAAGTATTTTTAATTCACAAAAATCCCAGATTTTGAAAATTGTCCAGAGAGGGGGTCGTTTTGTCGTTTTAGGGTTCGATCGGGCTTTTAACTTCGTTAAAGTGTCGCCTAATATTCTAGGTCAGCTCTGATACCAATGTTGGGTTAGCCTAGCACCTCATGAAGGGTTTGGAAGCATCACATGTACCAAATATGGAAACTTTAGGGTGCTAAGTTAACAAACATCGGATCATTCCTAGAAAAATTAGGGTTTCAATTTTTTCACACATCATCTCATGAAAGTAAAGCTAGGGTTTTGAGAGTACAACCTTTGTAGCTCCCTACGCTAGACTCCTCGGCTACTTGGGGTTTGTAAAAGGTCCGTGTCACGCCCCGCTTCCCAGAGTACGCAAGATTGGGTACGTGACATAGCCAACCATGCTACCTGTGGGTAGGAAATATCCATCCACAGTCACATTACGGTTGTAAAGATATCAAGAACAAAATAATGAACTAATCTAACACATGTCCAAATCCATAATAACAAGAATCAATAAACAATAAGTGCGGAAGCAAATGATCCAATACAATAAATAAACAGTACGTCCCATAATGCGGGCTCACATCTGGAAATGAAATGAAATAAATAAACTAAACCCTAAGGGACTCACAGTTCAGCCTGCTGGCTGAAGTACTCCTGCTCGGTCGTCGATAGTGGTAAGGAATCTGGGCCATGCAAAACCCAGACGTCAGCGCGTCATGTCAACCAAATAATATAATATAAACATGGTAATAAGCAATGCAGGTATGAACATGAATAAAGCAGTACTAAGAAATAACGGAGCAGGGTAATGTGCAGTGGTGACTAAACTGTCCTATCAGGTTTCTACTCTATAGTCTTTGAAATCAATTGATGAATCGTCGATGTAACTCAATAGTATCCCGTGCGTGCCCGGGACCACGGTCAAGGTGCTCGGGGCTGAATCCGAGACGTGCCGCTAGGCAGTAAAGTAGGTAGTAGGATGGACGAGTGATGTCAGCATCATTACTCCCGGACTGGCCAAGCCCGTAAGACTGATCAGAACAAGTATCGAACTGTTGAGTTACAAGTCGGTTTCACCTTTGATTTCCCCATACCCCCAAGCTATGTATGTCAGGTCAGGTATTCAGTAGTCAAGGACTAATGCCAACACAAAATCAGGTAAAAGTAGGTCTGTCTGGGTAGACAGCAGGAATGGTCAGGTTCGTCGGCATTAGGCATGAAATCAGGTAACAGGTCAGGTCACGTTTCGACAGGGTGAGTCGATATGTACAGGGTGTCATGTCCGGTGTATCAGTACACGTGTCAGGTGTATCAGGATCGGTCAATATGTAATGCAATCAAACGTATGCTGATAACAGGTATAGTAACGAATAAGGAACAACAGCAGGAACAGCAAATAACAATATTATACCATGTAAACACAGTGATGCTTTGTATTCTCTTATTAACAGGTTCAAGCACCCTTGGGGTGCAATAATCACAGTGTAGCGCAATATTAATAACAGCAGGCAATAAAGATATAAGTGTGCGACTATTAACCTCTAAATAGTAAAATGGTTAGCAGGTAGTTGTTATTAAGGTTAGGTGGCAAAATACGATTTAGGTGGCAGTATTATAATATACATCATATTTCATCCAATGAGATAAGTAGCAATACTAGTTAATATAGTAAGTTTGTGAGTCAAACATTTAATTAGTTTAACGTAGCATGTAGCAAGAAATCTTGCCTCGACGGTTTCGCAAACCGGAAAGCACGGATGCGATGTCGGCAGAAAACACGAGACGGGTGCACGGGCCACAGATCGAATCTTAATAGCGAACAGCGGGAATACACGGACTAGGGTACTTCGCTGGAGCGTCGGGTCCAAACGACGGCATGGTCGGAATCCGGCAAAAGTCAAAAGCAATGAAGTTAGCGAACGCGATATACGTAACCAAACGACCCGCGAGGGGGGAATTTAGCACGAATGGAAGATAAAGATGCTTACCGGGATTGCAAAGGTTGCGAAGGCGACGGGGTCGACGGCGATGGGGCGCCGGCGAGGGAGCTGCAGTCGACGGGCTAGGGTTGCGGTATGGAACAGAAAAGAGAGTGGGGATGCAGAGGAGGTGGTCGGGGACTGGTGCGCAGGGGCTGAAGAGGTACCGAAGGTGTCGCAGGTGACGACGACGACGGTCTCCGGCGACTTCTCCGGCCGAACAGGGAGACACGGGGCAGGCCGGTGTTGTCGCGGCAGCAACGTGTGCACGGGGAGAAGGAGGGAAAGTCGAGGCCGGAAAGAGGAGGCGGAGGCGAGGGTAATGGTGGTGGTGGCGTCGGTGTTGGGGCTGCGGCGGCGACGGCGAGATCTGCGGTGGTTGGTGGCGTCGGGGTTGGGTGCAGGCGCGGAAGAGAACGGAGGAAGGCTGCGGTCGATGCCGTGGAGGTGAGGATGGTGACGGGGAGGTCACGTGGAGGTCGGCGGCGAGGTCGCGACGAGGTTAGGGTTAGGGTTAGGGGTTCTCGTGGTGGGTTCTCTCGTGATCGAGAGGAAGAAGGAACAGTGGGGTTTTTATATAGGAAGAGAGAGAGAGAGGTTAGGATTGGAGAGAGATAGAGAGAGATTTGATGAAGGGAGAAAGAGAGGTTTTAGAGAGAGAAAGAGATAGGGAAGATTTTTGGAGAGATAGAGAGAGAGAGGAGGTGGGCCCACGAGGGATTTAAATCCCTCGTGATTGGCTGCGCAAAAGATTTAGATGGGGATTTAAAAGGATTTTGAGAGATTAAACGTTACAGAAATATATAATATATAGTTTTAGTTTATTAAATTAAATGGGAATTTTGGCGCGAAATGAAACATTTCCAAATCGAGCCCGGGTTGCGCCCAAATGTTTCAAATTCAAATTATAGGATTTTAAGCGAGTTCCAAATTTTGAAAAGAGGTGTTTAATGATTAAAATGCATGCCCCCAAGTCGGACACTTACACGCGCGCGTAGACGTTCAAACTTGCCCGTTCCGCCGAACGGGAAGAAATCTCGACACGCGGACGCTACCACGCGACTAGTGGCAGCGAGTAGGACAACATGGATATTTTTAATTTCATTTTCGGTATTAAAATTTGTTATGTGCCAAAATGACTTAACCGGTTAAAATTTTGCAAAAAGCACCAAACAATCAGGATAATTGGAATGAGCAATATAAAACACTCAACTAGCAAAAGAAATAGTATTATTGGGCTCGGGTGTTACATCATACCCAACTACAAAAGAATTTCGTCCTCGAAATTCCAAGAATACAAGATAGCTAACTACTGGAAAAGGTGAGGGAATTTCTGCCGGATCTCGTCTTCTCGCTCCCAAGTGGATTCTCAATGCGATCGATTACCCCAAGAAACTAGCACAAGAGGGATAACCTTGTTCTTAAGAACCTTTTCTCTTCGATCCTTGATTTCAACTGGTCGCTCCTCAAAAGTTAGGTCCTCCCGTACGGTCAACTCCGAATGATCCAAGACATGAGTCTCACCGCGAACATACCTCCGTAGTTGAGACACATGGAACACATCGTGCACTCCTGCTAATGACTGGGGTAGCGCCAAACGGTACGCTACCTCTCCAACACGCTCCAATATCTCGAAGGGTCCAACGAATCGAGGGCTAAGTTTTCCTCGACTTCCAAAGCGAATCACCCCTCTAGTCGGTGATATCTTCAGGAATACCAAATCGCCCACGGCGAACTCTAGAGGTCTTCTTGTCGTGTCGGCCCAACTTTTCTGTCTGTCTTGAGCTGCCTTCATATGCTTCCTGATTGTATTCACCTTCTCGACTGTCTGTACCACCAAATCTGGTCCTAGTAACCTTCGTTCACCAACATCATCCCAACAAACAGGTGAACGGCACTTACGACCATACAATGCTTCAAACGGAGCCATCTGAATTGTCGCTTGGAAGCTATTGTTGTACGAAAACTCCACCAGGTGTAGATGATCCTCCCAAGAACCTTTGAAGTCTAACATGCAAGCCCTCAACATATCTTCAAGGGTCTGGATCGTTCTCTCCGATTGTCCATCAGTTTGAGGATGATAAGCTGTGCTAAACTTCAATCGAGTCCCCAAACTTTCTTGTAAATTCCTCCAGAAGTGCGACAAGAACCGAGTGTCCCGATCGGACACGATGCTTACCGGTACTCCATGCAATCTCACAATCTCCTGCATGTACCGCTCTGCCAAAGTCTCTGTCGATTGACCAACCCGAAAAGGAATAAAGTGAGCCGCCTTGGTCAACCGATCGACAATCACCCATACTGCAATGTTTCCCTTTGGACTCCGCGGTAAAGCCGTCACGAAATCCATGGTTATATGTTCCCACTTCCACTGAGGAATCGGAAGTGGTTGCAACAAACCAGCAACCCTTTGGTGTTCAGCCTTGACTTGCTGACACACCAAGCACTTAGCTATGAAGCGAGCAATTTCCCGTTTCATACCTTCCCACCAGAAGTGCTGTCGAATATCTCGGTACATTTTCGTCCCTCCTGGATGTACAGAGTAAGCTAAACTGTGTGCCTCCTTCATAAGCTCTTCACGTACATCCCCTTTTGGCACACACACACGGCTACCATATCTCAACGAACCGTCTTCATGGATCAGTAAATCGGTTCGTAGTCCGGCTTCAACCTGCTCTCGGAACTTTTGCAGCCTAGGATCCTGCGATTGCGCCACTTTAATCTTCTCAACTAAGGACGACTGTACTTGCAACTGCATCAACTGTCCCGTAGCATGTGGTAGCACAACCTCCAAATCAAATTTCCGAAAATCCGCAATGATCTCCCTTTGTGCGGTCAAGACCTGAATTGCTGGTAACCGACTTAGCGCATCTGGCACGACGTTAACTTTTCCCGGATGGTACTTAAGGTCAAGGTCGTAGTCGGCCATCAGTTCCAACCATCTGCGTTGTCTCATGTTCAACTCCTTCTGAGTGAACACATACTTCAAACTCTGGTGATCTGTAAAGACTTCGACTCTCTCGCCCAAAAGGTAGTGTCTCCAAATCTTCAGGGCGAAGATCACGGCTGCAAGCTCCAAGTCATGAGTCGGATAATTCTTCTCATGAGTCTTCAGTTGTCTTGATGCGTAAGCGATGACCTTCCCATTCTGCATCAAAACACATCCCAATCCATTTCCAGATGTGTCGCTGTGAATCACCAGTCCTCCTGAATTATCCGGTACAGTCAGGATAGGGGCGGTTATCAACTTCTGCTTCAACGTCTCGAAGGCCAATGCATATCCATCCGTCCAAACAAACGGTACCTCCTTGCGCGTGAGTTTGGTTAACGGCTCTGCTACACGAGCGAAGTTCTCCACAAATCTCCTGTAGTATCCGGCGAGTCCAAGAAAGCTTCTTATCTCCGCAACATTCTTTGGAATGGGCCAATCTCGAACTGCTGCAATCTTTTCGGGATCGACGGCGATTCCGTCGCCCGACACGACATGCCCCAGAAACTTCACTTCTTTCAGCCAGAATTCGCACTTACTCATCTTCGCATACAATTTCTCATGTCTCAGCGTCTGCAATGCGATCTTTAAATGCTCAGCATGCTCCTCCGGACTCTTCGAGTACACCAGAATATCGTCAATGAATACCACAATAAACTGGTCCAAGAATGGTGAAAAGACCCGGTTCATCAAATCCATGAATATTGCCGGCGCATTCGTCACTCCGAAGGGCATCACTAGATACTCAAAATGCCCATATCGAGTTCGAAACGCCGTCTTGCAAATGTCTTCTGCTTTCACTCGGACCCGATGATATCCTGATCGCAAATCCAGTTTCAAGAATACCTTCGCGCCACTAAGCTGCTCAAAAAGTTCTCCAATGCGAGGGAGCGGGTACTTGTTCTTAATAGTCACCCGGTTCAATTCTCGATAATCAATGCACATCCTTCTCGTGCCATCCTTCTTCTTTACTAAAAGAACTGGAGCTCCCCAAGGTGAGTTGCTGCTTCGAATCCATCCCTTCTCGAGTAATTCACCAACTTGTTTCTTAACTTCTTCCAATTCCACCGGTGCCATTGGATAATAAGATTCTGATACTGGCGCTGCACCAGGAATACGGTCAATCGCGAACTCTACATCTCGCTTCGGCGGTAAGCCCGATATATCTTCAAACACATCCATAAAGCCGTGAACAACTGCCGACTCTTCATTCCTATCCACTTCCGTTGTCGCAAGAACACTGTTTGTCGGCCTAGCCCTAAACTCGACTGGCCCGACAGAATTGCTTCCTTACCGTAACTTCTATCTGCATCGTTGGCTGCGAAAGGTCCAGCGAGACTAATGAGTCTCCTCCATTCGGCTGCATGCACGTCCACGGTTGCCCCATCCTGCCTTAGTCCGATAAATTTCTCCTTCATTTCCTCCCGTGCAGTCCGCGGGAAGAATTTCTCCAGGAGACTTTTAGAGAAATCTGCTCAACTGATTGGCTTGGACAAGCGGGTCTCCTCCACATGCCACCACTCTCGGCGTAATCCACTAGCTGAAAGCGCACCACATCAACTCTCTTGTCTTCTGGGACCTGTGCCGCAATCAGTAAATCCTCCGTGTCACTAGCCTTTGCTCGGCTGGTAGCAGCTCCTTTAAACCAGTAAAAGAGTAGGACCCACACGTCTGAAATCTGCCACGGTCCCTACCCGGTCAACTGGTCTAATTCCAATCTCGTTCACAGACTGCTGAACGATCTGCAAACCTTCCTGAAACGAGTCCGCTTACTGCTGGATCAGCTCGGGCTGTTTCTTTGATTTCCAGCATTCCTCTTATCACTCCAAGTATGGCGGCTTCGTTCACACGCCTCTGGTACGTCTTCAACTTCTTACCTGTCATAATCCTGAACTCAAATCACCCAACATTAGCATGATGATAGATTCTGAATGTGGATCAAGGCTAGAACTCCAAGATACTGAAATAGAGTACTGCATTGTAGCTATGCCGCGGTATCATAGCCGCAATTACTTAACTCCACCCAAGTCGCCTAAGTCCTAGAGATAACAAGAAATTAGGTTTTCGAGTTGACAATGCAAAGTAAGTTTGCATGTCGACATGATCCGGAAGAATGATTCAAGGATGGTAAAACGGTCAAGGTGGCTGGACATGTTTCCTAATCACGGGTGTTCTGATTCGTGTATTGGGTACAATACCCAACTACAAAAGAATCAACCCAACTAACCTATGGCTCTGATACCAAAAGAACCATGTCACGCCCCGCTTCCCAGAGTACGCAAGATTGGGCACGTGACATAGCCAACCATGCTACCTGTGGGTAGGAAATATCCATCCACAGTCACATTACGGTTGTAAAGA
Organism: Agapanthus africanus; assembly: GCA_030015575.1. Classification (NCBI taxonomy): domain Eukaryota; kingdom Viridiplantae; phylum Streptophyta; class Magnoliopsida; order Asparagales; family Amaryllidaceae; genus Agapanthus; species Agapanthus africanus. Next base: position 115,219,818 of record JASDDO010000028.1, read on the forward strand.
TATCAAGAACAAAATAATGAACTAATCTAACACATGTCCAAATCCATAATAACAAGAATCAATAAACAATAAGTGCGGAAGCAAATGATCCAATACAATAAATAAACAGTACGTCCCATAATGCGGGCTCACATCTGGAAATGAAATGAAATAAATAAACTAAACCCTAAGGGACTCACAGTTCAGCCTGCTGGCTGAAGTACTCCTGCTCGGTCGTCGATAGTGGTAAGGAATCTGAGCCATGCAAAACCCAGACGTCAGCGCGTCATGTCAACCAAATAATATAATATAAACATGGTAATAAGCAATGCATGTATGAACATGAATAAAGCAGTACTAAGAAATAACGGAGCAGGGTAATGTGCAGTGGTGACTAAACTGTCCTATCAGGTTTCTACTCTATAGTCTTTGAAATCAATTGATGAATCGTCGATGTAACTCAATAGTATCCCGTGCGTGCCCGGGACCACGGTCAAGGTCCTCGGGGCTGAATCCGAGACGTGCCGCTAGGCAGTAAAGTAGGTAGTAGGATGGACGAGTGATGTCAGCATCATCACTCCCGGACTGGCCAAGCCCGTAAGACTGATCAGAACAAGTATCGAACTGTTGAGTTACAAGTCGGTTTCACCTTTGATTTCCCCATACCCCCAAGCTATGTATGTCAGGTCAGGTATTCAGTAGTCAAGGACTAATGCCAACACAAAATCAGGTAAAAGTAGGTCTGTCTGGGTAGACAGCAGGAATGGTCAGGTTCGTCGGCATTAGGCATGAAATCAGGTAACAGGTCAGGTCACGTTTCGACAGGGTGAGTCGATATGTACAGGGTGTCATATCCGGTGTATCAGTACACGTGTCAGGTGTATCAGGATCGGTCAATATGTAATGCAATCAAACGTATGCTGATAACAGGTATAGTAACGAATAAGGAACAACAGCAGGAACAGCAAATAACAATATTATACCATGTAAACACAGTGATACTTTGTATTCTCTTATTAACAGGTTCAAGCACCCTTGGGGTGCAATAATCACAGTGTAGCGCAATATTAATAACAGCAGGCAATAAAGATATAAGTGTGAGACTATTAACCTCTAAATAGTAAAATGGTTAGCAGGTAGTTGTTATTAAGGTTAGGTGGCAAAATACGATTTAGGTGGCAGTATTATAATATACATCATATTTCATCCAATGAGATAAGTAGCAATACTAGTTAATATACCAAGTTTGTGAGTCAAACATTTAATTAGTTTAACGTAGCATGTAGCAAGAAATCTTGCCTCGACGGTTTCGCAAACCGGAAAGCACGGATGCGATGTCAGCAGAAAACACGAGACGGGTGCACGGGCCACGGATCGAATCCCAACAGCAAACAGCGGGAATACACGGACTAGGGTACTTCGCTGGAGCGTCGGGTCCAAACGACGGCATGGTCGGAATCCGGCAAAAGTCAAAAGCAATGAAGTTAGCGAACGCGATATACGTAACCAAACGACCAGCGAGGGGGGAATTTAGCACGAATGGAAGATAAAGATGCTTACCGGGATTGCAAAGGTTGCGACGGCGACGGGGTCGACGGCGATGGGGCGCCGGCGAGGGAGCTGCAGTCGACGGGCTAGGGTTGCGGTATGGAACAGAAAAGAGAGTGGGGATGCAGAGGAGGTGGTCGGGGACTGGTGCGCAGGGGCTGAAGAGGTGCCGAAGGTGTCGCAGGTGACGACGACGACGGTCTCCGGCGACTTCTCCGGCCGAACAGGGAGACACGGGGCAGGCCTGTGTTGTCGCGGCAGCAACGTGTGCACGGGGAGAAGGAGGGAAAGTCGAGGCCGGAAAGAGGAGGCGGAGGCGAGGGTGATGGTGGTGGTGGCGTCGGTATTGGGGCTGCGGCGGCGACGGCGAGATCTGCGGTGGTTGGTGGCGTCGGGGTTGGGTGCAGGCGCGGAAGAGAACGGAGGAAGGCTGCGGTCGATGCCGTGGAGGTGAGGATGGTGACGGGGAGGTCACGTAGAGGTCGGCGGCGAGGTCGCGACGAGGTTAGGATTAGGGTTAGGGGTTCTCGTGGTGGGTTCTCTCGTGATCGAGAGGAAGAAAGAACAGTGGGGTTTTTATATAGGAAGAGAGAGAGAGAGGTTAGGATTGGAGAGAGATAGAGAGAGATTTGATGAAGGGAGAAAGAGAGAGGTTTTAGAGCGAGAAAGAGATAGGGAAGATTTTTGGAGAGATAAAGAGAGAGAGGAGGCAGGCCCACGAGGGATTTAAATCCCTCGTGATTGGCTACGCAAAAGATTTAGATGGGGATTTAAAAGGATTTTGAGAGATTAAACGTTACAGAAATATATAATATATAGTTTTAGTTTATTAAATTAAATGGGAATTTTGGCGCGAAATGAAACATTTCCAAATCGAGCCCGGGTTGCGCCCAAATGTTTGAAATTCAAATTATAGGATTTTAAGCGAGTTCCAAATTTTGAAAAGAGGTGTTTAATGATTAAAATGCATGCCCCCAAGTCGGACACTTGCACGCGCGCGTAGACGTCCAAACTTGCCCGTTCCGCCTAACGGGAAGAAATCTCGACACGCGGACGCTACCACGCGACTAGTGGCGGCGATTAGGACAACATGGATATTTTTAATTTCATTTTCGGTATTAAAATTTGTTATGTGCCAAAATGACTTAACCGGTTAAAATTTTGCAAAAAGCACCAAACAATCAGGATAATTGGAATGAGCAATATAAAACACTCAACTAGCAAAAGAAATAGTATTATTGGGCTCGGGTGTTACAGTCCGCTTGAACTCCTCGAGATCACCGATGATCCACCCGGAGTCCGCTTTGTCCAAGCTAGCGACTTCGCAAGATCAAGAATGAAAATCGAAGCTAACACTCTAAACAAGTGGGCAAGACTTTTGTAGAATGATGTTGTGGTGGCTTTTCTCACTTCAAAATCCTAACTTGATGAGTATTTTGCTCACTTGAGATTTCTAGAGAGCAATGGAAGAAGGAGGAAGAAGATGATGGCTTTTTGAGAAGAAGATAAGTTCAACTCATGAAAGAAAAATAGAAAATATATCAATATATATTTTCCACTTATCATATCAAACCATAGTTAAGATATTATTGAATTTGAGTTAAAACACAAAAGGAAAAGTAATCCATAGTCAAATGGTGGGTGAGAATGGTTAGGTCAAGAAGAGTGTAGAAAGCATCCATGAATTATCCTTTTCTTTTCTTTTGTTTTAAATCAAATGCAATAATAAATCATATATAAATCCAACCATGGTGTGAGTCTCATATTGCCACCATTTTCATGTATGTACAACCATGAAGGATGTATGTATGTATGTGTGTGTGTATGTACATCCATATGTGCATGAATCTATAAAGAAAGTAAGCATACATGCATGCATACATCCATCATGTACAAGAAAGGATTTCAAGTGAGAAAACCAATGGTCAAATGATAAATCAACACTTGATTTATCAATCCGGCCATATCACATATGACCCCATCAAAAGCAAGCCGCCCGATCAATATACGGTATCCCATACGCGCATTTTAATCGGGTCCATGCGCATATCGCATACGCGCACCACAACGTTTCGCCTGGACTAGGTAACTCCTTTGTGGGACTCTAAGACTCGTCAATACGCCGGCAGTGGGTGATGATCATATCAAGCACCCCCAAGCCGCAAGCGGTCAGCTAAACGTAACGGCCACCCGGGTATTGAACGATCAGAAGAAAACAAGCGAACCTGCTACAACTCCCGTCGAGCCAATCGGCAACACTTCCCGTACAGTCCGGTCTCCTCGTCTGATATGTCGCATATCAAGTCTAGGGGTGGTAAACGTCAGACCCCAATAACTGATTAGTCGTACCGATGTGAGGCTCATAACGGGTCGAGAAACTACTGGTAACACTTACCAGTAAATCTCTAATCAGCCCTGGCCAGGGACTTCCCTGTTACGGCCAATCGAGCACAGTGCAACATCAACCCCCAATACCGGGAGAGACGAAACCCCTCCTATCGCTCATTGCCTCCATGTGACTCGGGACTGTACCCAAAAACCACCGTTTTGCACGCCCTCATGAACGTGGTAAGGTGGAAATCAAAGCACAGTGGGAATCACACAAGACTCTATAACGATCTCGGGTCTACAGACTAACCTGCACAAGTGTCACCTGAGAACTGCCATCTGACGTGAGGTATAATACCATCTGGGAGCTCTCGGCGAGTCCGTCCAGTGTACCCAGTCTCCACTGAGCACCCGTATACCATCTCTGATGTCAAACACCAATGGATATGGGACCATCCATCGCCCATCTCATGGATCGAGAAGCGTATACGCTAGTCTACACTGGTATATCGATGCCCAGTCTCGATACACCCACGACTAGGGACCTTGAAGGATGTACTTATGGACTACCATGTCCCCACTAGTATGATCCGCATCTTAGTCCAGGTAGTCAAGTACACATCCTAAGGGCTTTACCAACATGTAACTATAAGACAGTATAAAGATACTAGTATACATGTTAAGATAAAGAGCAACCAGATAGCATACTATCATATCGAGCAAGAAAGTCATCTCTATATATGTCCAAGCATCCAATATAATATACATCATCTGTACAATACTGGCCTCTAGGGCAAACATACAACTTACAGTACATTCTATGGACTTAACTAAACGCCAACATGAATTATATTATTTCAAAAGAGGATACATTTTTTATTTATACAACTTGAGTTTTTCAGCGTTGTAAGGCCGGGGAAAGTTATGCCCCCTAGCGTCTTGCAGGTGGTACGCCCTACCGGGCAAAACCTCTGTGATGAGGAATGGTCCGTCCCACTTCGGGGAGAATTTGTGTAGTCTCCCTTAATCCATGAACTCGTTTCTTCGTAAGACCAAATCTTCCATCTTGAAGGCCCGACATTTAACTCGGGTATTGTAGTAGCGAGCGGTTTGTTGCCGATAGACGGCTTCTTTAATTTGTGCTCAGTCCCATTTCTCCAGCAAGATGTCTAAGTTGCTTCGGAGTGCAGAGGTGTTGGCTTCATCGTCGAAGTGTTCGACCCTATAACTGGGCAGTCCGATCTCCGCGGGTACCATTGCCTCGGTGCCAAAGCAGAGGCTGAAGGGGGTTTCTCCCGTGGGTGAATCCGATGTTTGTAGTGCCCATAGAACTCGTGGCATTTCTTCGACCCAGCCGTCCTGCCTTCCTTTCAAGCGGGCTCTGAGATCTCGGATAACGCCTCAGTTTGCTACCTCGGCCTGCCCGTTGCATTGAGGATGCGCGACTGTGGAAAACTTCATTAGTATGTGGTAGTCATTGAAGAACTCTTTGATCTTATCATTTTCAAAGTTGGTCCCGTGATCGGTAACTATACACCTCGGGATCGAATCGGGAAATTATGTTGTTCTGCAGGAACTTTATCGTAGAGGCGGCGGCCGGTTTTCTGATGGGTACTGCCTCTATCCATTTTGTGAAGTAGTCCACAGCGACGAGGATAAACCTATGTCCGCCCGTGCCGGCGGGGAGTTGACCGACCATGTCCATCCCCCATTGTGCAAACGGCCAGTGGGAACTGAGCGGCGTTAGTTCGGTGGCAGGAAGACGAGGTATGCTACCGAAAAGTTGGCAATTCTTGCATCTTCTGACCAGCTTCTCGACATCATGGTGTAACTTTGTCTAGCAGTACCCTTAGAGCAGTGTCTTCTGGACTAAGGTGCGGGCTCCTTGATCCACTCTCCCGACCCCTTCATGAATTTCTCGTAGAACGTAGTCAGCCTTATGGGGGTCGATGCATCAGAGCAGACGCTGAGTGTACGACTTCTTGTATAGTTTTCTGTTGCTCCAGACGAAATGACGTGCTTTGGCCCGCAGTCGACGAGCTTCTCCTCGGTCTTCAGGGAGTGCACCATTTTTCAGGAACTCCACGAGGGATTTCCTTCAATCTTGGCCTTCTTCTTGGGTTGCGTAGATCTGGAACGCTACCGCTCCTTCTTCCACGCTGGGTCGTGGTAAGACTTCGAAGAGGGTGTTTCTTTTGTGGGTGGCCGAGCAGGAGGAAGCGAGCTTGCTCAAAGCGTCGGCCTGAGTGTTCAAGTTCCTGGGGATTTGTTCCACTTGGACTTCATCAAAAAAAATTTGAAGCTTTTTTACCTCGGTTATGTACTTTATCATGAGTGGTTCCCGGGCTTCGAAGCGCCTGGTTACTTGGCCGACGACCAATGCGGAGTCGCCGCGAATTCTGATGGTCTTAAGTCCTACCCCGGAGGCGATTCGAAGTCCTGCCAACAAGGCCTCATATTCCGCAATGTTATTTGACGCTCTGAACCCAAGATTTAAATAGTATTCCATTTATGCTTCGTTCAAACCGCAAATGATCAGGCCAGCCCTGCTCTCTTCCTTGGTAGAGGATCTGTCCACATAGAGCACCCAATCCGGGATGGGGTCTGGCACCTCCTTGACCATGGGACGAGGTTCGGGGCCCCGTGTCGGCGCTCCTTCCTTAGTGGGGATGGTGTATTCGACAATAAAATCCACCAAGACCTGTGCTTTGATGGCTTGTCGGGATCGGTACTTGATATCGAATTGGGATAGTTCCCGCCTCCATTTTTCCAAACGTCCTGATGACTCGGGGGAGGCAAGGATCGCCCCTAAAGGTCGCTCGGTAAGGACGAGGATTGTGTGCGCCTGAAAATAGTGTCGAAGTTTTCTGGAGGCGGCGACAAGTGCCGGGACTATCTTCTCTATAGCCGAGTATCTCGTTTCTGCGTCCTTGAAGACATGGCTCACGTAATAGACTGGCCTCTGTATGCCTTTGAATTCCCTGACAAGTACCGAGCCTGCTGATTGGTCGAAGATGGCTAGATATAGCAACAGTTCGTCGCCTTCAACTGGTCGGGTGAGTAGCGGTGGGGTTGTTAGATGTGCCTTAAGTTGCTCGAAAGCGTTCTGGCATTCCTCAGACCATTCAAACTTAAGGATCTTCCTCAGGGCCATGAAAAACGGGAGGCACTTCTCTCCGGACGTGGACATAAATCGAATCAGGGCAGCGACCCTCCCCGTGAGCCGCATGATTTTAACATTGCTCTTGGGCGTTTCTATATTGAGGATGGCGCTGATCTTCTCAGGGTTTGCTTCAATTCCTCGGTGGGTTACCATGAACCCGAGGAACTTCCTGCCGGTGACTCCGAATGCTCACTTAGCCGGATTTAGCTTTATTTTGTACTTGCGCAAGACATCGAATGTCTCCCCAAGGTCTTTAGTGTGCCCTGCTGATGAAATGGATTTTATGAGCATGTCGTCGACGTAGACTTCCATGTTTCTGCCGATCTGAGATTTGAAAAGCTTGTTGACCAGCCGCCGATATGTAGCCCCGGCATTCTTGAGTCCGAAGGGCATCACTTTATAGCTGTATACCCCCGGTCAGTGGTGAAGGCGGTAAGTTTTTCGTCTGCCGGGTTCATCCTGACCTGATTGTAACCTGAGAAGGCGTCCATGAAGCTCAATAGTTCGTGGCCGGCCGAGCTGTCTACCGGCTGGTCTATCCGAGGGAGGGGATAGTTATCTTTGGGGCATGCCTTGTTTAAGTCTGAGAAATCGACGCACATGCGCCATTTCCCGTTCGCCTTCTTGACCATGACTACGTTCGCCAGCCAATCGGAGTAGTCTAGGTACCAGATAAAGTTAGCGGCGATTAGCCGATCCACTTCGTCCTCTATTGCCTTTTGCTTCGCCGGCGCAAAGATTCACTTCTTTTGTCGGACGGGTTTGGCTTTTGGGTCGACCCCAAGCTTGTGGGAGATCACTCTAAGGTCGATTCTGGGCATGTCCGCCGGTGCCCAAGCGAATACATCCGAGTTATCTCGAAGGAACCGGATCAGTTCTTCACGGCGATCCCCCGTCAGGAGAGAGCCAATCTGGACTGTTCGACCATTAACCCCTTCTGCGAGGGGTACTTCTGTTAATGCTTCTACCGGGGCACCTCTAACTTCCATTTGGTCGTCGCGCGTAGCTAAAGACCCCTAGAAGTCGAGTATGTCCTCAAAATCGTCACCTTGATCTCCTGTGAAGGACGTCGAGGCGAGACAAATCCTAGCGGTTTGTTGGTCTCCGTAGGCCCGGCTTGTTAGTTATGTATATGCCCTAGAGGCCATTGTTGTACATATGATGTATATTATGATGGATGCTTAGATATATACAGAGAGGACTTTCTTGCTCGTCATGATAGTATGCTATTTGGTTTCACTTTATCTTAACATGTTGACTTATATTGGTTTACTGTCTTTCTCTCATATGTTGATAAAGCCCTTAGGATCTGTACTCGACTACTGGGACTATGATGAGATCATAATAGTGGGGCCACGGTAGTCGATGAGTACATCCTATAACTGTTCCTAGTCGAGGGTATATCGAGACAGGGCATCGATACACCAGAGTAGACTAGCGTATACGCATCTTGACCCATATGATGGGCGATGGATGATCCCATATCCATCGGTGTTCGACATTAGAGATGGTGTACGGGTGCTCAGTGGATACTGGGTACACTGGACGGACTCGCCGAGAACTCCCAGATGGTGTTATACCACACGTCAGATGGCAGTTCTCCGGTGACACTGGTACAGGGTAGTCTGTAGACCCGAGATCGTCATAGTGTCTTGTGTGATTCCCACTGTGCTTTGATTTCCACCTTACCACGTCCAAGAGGGCGTGCAAAATGGTGGCTTTTGGGTACAGTCCCGAATCATATGGAGGCAATGAACGATAGGAGGGGATTCGTCTCTCTCGGTATAGGGAGTTGATGTTGTGCTGTGTTCGATTGGCTATAACTGGAAGTCCCTGGCCAAGGCTGATATAGAGATTTACTGGTAAGTGTTACTAGTAGTTTCTCGACCCGTTATGAGCCACACATCAACACGACTTATCGGTTACTGGGGTCTGACGTTTACCACCCCTAGACTTGATATGCGACATATCAGACGAACAGACCGGACTGTACGGGAGTGTTACTGATTGGATTCACAGGAGAACGCACAGGCTAGCTTGTTGATCTTCTGATCGCTCAATACCTGGGTGGCTGTTACGTTTAGCTGACCGCTTGCAGCTTGTGGGTATTTGATATGATCATCACCTGCTACCGGCGTATTGACGATTCTTTAGAGTCCTACAGAGAGGTTTCTTGGCTCAGGCAAAACGGAGTAGAGGCACATATGTGATATGTGCAGGACCGAGAATAATGCGATATGAGATACCGTATTATATTCTCGCGATATTTAGATATGAACCGGGTCATTAGATCAAGTGTTGATTCGATGAATCGGTACATGATATATTAGTCGGTAATATTCGATATAGCCGGATCGTCGGATCAAGTGTTGATTCGATGATTTAATGTATAATAATATATATGATATATTATTACATTATCTAATATTGGCTTGCTTTATTATTTTATTTTCTCACTGGATGATACATTGATATATATGCGATATATGTTAATTGTATTATTTTCTATTGTTGCAAATATATAATATATATATATGATATATATTATTGTGACATGATATGATTTATTATTAAACATGTTTAAGGATGATTAAATGAGGTTAGGGTTTGATTAGGGTTAGTTGTTCTTGCACTTTCTAGAAGCTCTTTCTTTTGTCATGGTTAAGATATTTGTTGATGACTCATTGCTAACCCAACCAAACCCTAAGTCTAGTTTATTCTCTACAAACTATTAGCCACTCATCCTTGACCATGGTTGATATATCAATCATATACTTTTGTTTCTATTCATCACAAAAAGAATTATCATTTTCCATGATGATCTTCTTCTCTCTTGATTTTGAGCTCACTAGAAATTCATTTTGTGATGAAAAATTATGAGAAAATGATTTAAAAGGAAAGCATAAATACTACTCTCTCATCCTCATCTCATCTAGCCCATGAGATTAGTGTGTTCATCACTTTAGAGTGAGAAAGCTTGAGTTATTGATACTTCGACGTAGATCATCAGAGATTTGGAACACTCCAAGCTAGCATGGATCGTTCGAGTCGTCGAGCCTCTCTTGAGTCCGGGAGATCGTCGATCGCGGCGAAGGGACTTCTACTCGGAGCTTATGAAGCGAAGGAGCGGACTACAAAGGTTGTAATCCCTCACACTTAGCTTAAAAGATGTTATCTTGCATGCTTAACCCTAATTATCTAGCAAAGATTCTGGCTTTGGGTTGTTCGGCACGTCTAATTTTTTATCCGGGCATGTTTGATGCCTTATGAACCTTCACAAGAGTGCCCAGGAACCCTACAGTGGTATCAAAGCTACTAGGCATTAGATGTCGACCTATGGGGGGTTCTCACTGTGTGACAGTGTGGCGAAACATAGGCTCTTACCCCCAGGGTGTCCCGAGACCGGAAGGTGTTCCGGCGGGTTGTAGTCCTCGCGAGGGGGCATGCGTAAAAAGTAGTTGCTGAGGGACCCGTTGGTGCCACGGCGATCCCATTGGATGGGGTGGCTGCCTGCTCTACAGTGGTATCAGAGCCTAGCTAGAGCATTAGGCGACGTGTTAACGAAGTTAAAACTCCGATCGAACCCGAACCGACAAAATTTACCCCCTCTCTGGAAATTTTTTAAAATCTGGTTTTTTTCTGAATTAAAAATACCTGAAAAATACAGCAGATAAAAATAAGAATAACTGTGAAATTCGAGACAGTGATCCGTACAAACGACCGCGGAATCGCGGCCATTGCCTGCTTGGGCCGCGGTTCCGCGGCCGTATTGTTTGATTGGACATTTTTTTTCCACAGTAATTCTTTATTTGTGCTTTTATAGTTTCTGGTATTTTTATATTGACTCAAAGGTTGAGTGATCTAGGGTTTGCTTTGTAATCGTTGATTCGATCGGAATATTTAAATTCGTTTTTATTTTCGGATATTTAGAAACTGTTAAACTATTTGAGCGGATATCATTAACTCACTTTTTCCCGGCACGGCAAACTTTCAAGTGTTGAATTTTTATCGGGTTTAAAATCTTTCGGAGAAATTGTACAAGTTAAGCGGTGGACCCTCTAGAAGACAACAAACCTTAACTCGATTATGTGACCGTCTTGAACTGCCTTTTGAACCTTCGGGTTTGGGGCAGTACGGCGTGCCACATGTGAGGCGTTGGCTTGACCCTTCTACGGCTGGATCACTGGTACTGTGACATATTCTGGGATTATTTGAACTCTGCTCAAGTGTTGAGCACTTTGGGAAATCTTGGGTGTTTGATTATCTGTTCGAAAAGTTTAATACTGTCTATTTATCTGGAATGTGATACAATATGTGGAATTCATAGAGTTAGGCATGAAATGCGGAGTATGTGATATTTCAGATTTATGATGTCTAAAGTGATTGTGGATTCCAAATGTTGTAGTTTTACACTTTCTTTTCTGTGACCGTAAGTGTAACATGTGATATCGCCGGTTTCGTTGCTATATGTCAACGACAATTGGGATGCGCATATTTACTTACGTTGACGATATGTGATATTATATGTTGCTGTGATATGTTATATTGGATCGTCGCGTTCTGAATAGCCGGGGGTTTTATGTGAGATGAGGGTTTTTATTTTCATTCATGTAAAATTCATTTGTAATGTAATATTCTTTTATTTGGGGCACTTCCAGGTTGAGGATGATGTCACCAGTGTATATTATTTACTTTTCCGCATTAGGTAGACCCAAGGAGGGGAGCACAAGTAACCGGGTTCTAGGGTCCAGTGGGAGGCCATCTCGAGGAGTCGAGACCGGGTCTCCTAACCCTAGAATTGGCAGTGTTACTTGCCGCTCTCGTAGGGGTCTTGGGATGTGGGTTTAGCTATTCGTCGCGACCGTGGAATCCGTGTTTTATACAGGCTCGTATTGAAAACACGGACATCCTAGTATATCCAATATTTCATATATGTTCTTCTGCTGCAATGTTCTGTGATGAGATCATATTACTGCCTGAGACGAATGCTTATACTATATATATGCTGATATATAAATATTACTGCTTTCGTTTCTTCTGTGATGCTTAGGAAGCATAAGCTGATGGGATTTTATTAATGAGATTAATAAAAAGAAAAGAAACCTAAAGATGTTGTAGAATCAAAACTTTATAAAAGGGTAGCTACAGTTTTGCTTTGCATAGCGGTATATATGATATGCCCTGCACCTTATTCGATGAGGAAAGAGCCGAGATCCCTTCACGGGGAGTGACCTCTTTAGCGAAACTGGCAAATGCTACAAAACTCGGTTTGTCTTTTGATTGCTTTTAGAGTTTTGCTTTGCACAGCGGTATATATGATATATCCTGCACCTTATTCGATGAGGAAAGGGCCGACGATCCCTTCACCGGGAGTGACCCCTTTAGCGAAACTAAGAAAAGCGTCAAAAACACTCCTTTTCAAAAACTACTCGATTCTACGACGATATCAAGTTCATTACGCTCAGGGTTTTCTGAAAAACCTGCGTAGCTCTCCGTCATTTCAGATAGATATTATTTAGTATTCATGCTATGTTTGTTGACTTAGTCAAGGCATAGTGTACGGTAGCTAAGTAGTGTTTATCTGTTAAAACATGAGATGTGATTGGATTAGGGTATTCGCACGGCCTTGTTGACTCAGTCAAGGGTCGTACGGGTGGGTTTAATTCAATCGGGAAATGTACGGGTTGAACTTGACTTGCGATTTATGGTTTGTTGACTTAGTCAAGGTCATAGATCGCTAGGGGTAAAATATTATCGGGATTTTCAAACGTTGAAATTTGCAATGAGATTGCATACCTCCTATGAGATAGTTGGATCCCGATACCCACTGCGAGTAAGAGTTACTCCTGGGAGAGTTTTACACAGGACAATTAGCCGATCAAGTAGGTATCTAGAAAAGTGTTAACGGGGTTACGCCTCTGGGAAAACGAGGTTTACTTTAATTAGGTCCGTGCGAAAGCACGGGGAACCTCCCTCAAAGTACCGACACTGATCTGGCTGAAAGATTGACGAAATTGTAGGGTGTAATTAATCCCGGCTAATCTTACCTTTTTGGGTTTGAAGGTAGATTTGATAAAAACAGTGGGAGACATCCTGATTAGATAAGTTAATAACCAATCTAATCTTGCAAGAGCATACGCTAAAATGTTTTCTTCTCTCTCTCTCCAGGTAGCGACCATGTCAGGCCATAATCAAGATAATAATATGGATGTATTGACTGAACCCGATTATTGTACTGAGCAAGGGAACGTTGGACCCGTTCTTTCTTATAAGAGTTATAAGACTGAACAGGAAACAAAAGAATATCTGGATTCTCAAGCCGCCCAAAAGAACATGCATGTTGATGCATCTTCTTCGGGTGTGTTAGTCATTGAGAACTGTTTCTCAGTTCACCCTACGTCCTGGGTATTGGATACCGGATCAGGATACCATATATGTAAATTGTTACATGGGCTACGAAAAGGTAGAGAACTGGGAAAAGGTGATCATTCCGTTCAAGTAGGGAACGGTGCAAGTATTGTAGCGAAAGCAATTGGCGAATATCACCTTGTATTACCAAGTCGTAATAAACTGATTCTAAATGAGTGCTATTATATACCGAACATGATGTGCAATATTATATCAGTTTCTTTATTAAGTAAAGAAGGATATAATTTTGTAGTACAGGATAATATTATGAACATATTTCTAGATCAAAAGTTGATTGCATCAGGCTCGTTACATAATGGCATATTCATTCTAAATCAGAATACAGTCCTCAATATACAAAACACACACAAGAGGAAAAGTTCAGAAATGAACGAATCCTTCTTGTGGCATTGTAGACTTGGCCATATCAATGAGACACGGCTAGCTAAGTTACATAAAAATGGATATTTGAATTCATTCGAATTATCATCTTATGATACTTGCCATTCATGTCTCAAAGGAAAAATGACCAAAGCTCCGTTTAGTGGACACGGAGAAAGAGTTACCGAACTCTTAGGACTGGTACATAGTGATGTATGCGGTCCCATGTCTACGCATGCCAGGAACGGTTCTTCCTACTTCATTACATTCACTGTCGATCTCTCTAGATACGGGCATGTGTTCCTATTGAAAAACAAGTCTGAAGCTTTTGAGAAATTCAAAGAATATAAGCACGAAGTAGAAAAACAAACGGGCAAAAGTATTAAGATCCTTCGATCTGATCGAGGAAGAGAATACTTAAGCAATGAGTTCCTAGATTATCTAAAAGAGAATGGGATTCTCTCTCAGCTTACTCCTCCTTATACACCACAGCACAACGGTGTATCGGAACGAAGGAATCGGACCCTATTAGATATGGTGCGATCTATGATGAGCGAAGCTGGGTTACCTATTTCCTTCTGGGGGTATGCGCTTGAGACAGCCATATACATATTGAATCTAGTTCCGTCTAAATCTGTACCTACCACACCATATGAGATATGGAGTGGGAAGAGACCATATTTTAAACGAGTTAAGATATGGGGTTGTCCGGCCTATGTCAAAAGACAAAATCCGGACAAACTCGAGGCACGATCAGTTCTTTGCAAATTTGTGGGATATCCAAAGAATTCTCAAGGATATTTTTTCTACCACACTGAGGAACAAAAAGTGTTTGTTGCTCAACATGCCACCTTTTTGGAAAGGGAATTTCTTGCAAAAGAAATTAGTGGCAAAGAGGTAGAGCTGGAAGAGGTTCCAGAAACACAAATTGCAACTGAAGATCTAGCAGAACCAGAAGATTCAGTAGTACCCGACGAACCCCAGCCTCTCCGCCGATCTAGTAGGGTTTCTCGTCCACCTGAGAGATACTACGGTTTTCTCATTGATGGTGGAAGCGAGGATTGCATCATAGAAGATGATGACCCGACTAGTTTCGAGCAAGCCATCACAAGTGGTGACTCTGTGAAATGGCTGGATGCAATGCGATCTGAGATGGAATCCATGTACACCAATAAAGTACGGATTTTGGAAAATGCTCCTGAAGGGGTAAAACCCATTGGGAGCAAGTGGACTTTTAAAAAGAAATTTGGTGTAGATGGAAAAGTTGAGACTTTCAAAGCTAGACTTGTAGCAAAGGGTTTTCGTCAACGACCAGGTGTGGATTATGACGAAACCTTTTCTCCAGTGACTATGCTTAAGTCCATCCGGATCTTACTTGCCATTGCTGCATACCATGACTACGAAATCTGGCAAATGGATGTCAAGACCGCCTTTCTAAACGGTGATTTAGAAGAGAGCGTGTACATGACTCAGCCAGAGGGCTTTGTAGATAGTGGGAGCAGCGGAAAGGTATGCAAGCTGCTTAAATCCATTTATGGGTTAAAGCAAGCATCACGGAGTTGGAACATCTGTTTTGATGTTGTAGTCAAAGAGTTTGACTTCATCAAAAATATAGATAAACCTTGTATCTATAAGAAGGTAGCAGAGGGTAAGGTTGTCTTCCTCGTATTGTACGTGGATGACATACTCTTGATAGGAAATGATATTCCTATGCTGCAATCAGTTAAGCTCTTCTTATCACAGAGATTCTCAATGAAAGATCTAGGTGATGCCTCCTGCATATTGGGAATCATGATCTATAGAGATAGATCTAAACGGATACTGGGATTGTCCCAATCCAGGTACATTGACACCATACTAAAGAGGTTTAGTATGGAAGAATCCAAGCATGGGAACCAACCCACGATCTTTGGACTCACTCTCTCCAAAGAGATGTCTCCCAAGACTAATTTGGAAAGAGCTCGCATGCAAGGGATACCCTATGCTTCGGCAGTAGGCTCTATCATGTATGCGATGCTATGTACCAGACCCGATGTAGTATACTCACTAAGTGTAGTGAGTCGGTATCAAGCAGATCCTGGAGAGAGTCACTGGACAGCTGTGAAGAACATTCTTACGTACTTGCGAAGGACTAAGGAGATGTTCTTGGTGTATGGTAACGGAGAACTCCAGGTGGAGCCCTTTACGGATTCCAGCTTCCAAAGTGATAAGGACGACTCTAAGTCGCATTCGGGTTTTGTCTTTACCCTCAATGGAGGGGCGGTATGTTGGAAGAGTTCCAAACAGGATACCGTTGCAGACTCGACGATGGAGGCTGAATACATCGCTGCCAACGATGCTGCCAAAGAGGCTGTCTGGATCAAGAAGTTCATTAGTGAACTTGGTGTGGTTCCATCCATTGAGCATCCAATACCTCTGTATTGCGATAACAATGGAGCTGTGGCTTTGGCCAAGGAACCCAGATCTCATCAGAAGTCCAGACATATTCTGAGGCGGTATCACCTGATCAGGGAGATAGTTGATCGCCGCGAGATCGAGGTCAGGAGAGTAGATACGAAGGACAACACTGCGGATCCACTCACGAAAACTATTCCCCAGATACAGTTTGAGAGATTATTCGGGATGCTAGGTATGAGATACTACAGCAGCTGGCCTTAGTGCAAGTGGGAGATTGTTAGTTATGTATATGCCCTAGAGGCTATTGTTGTACATATGATGTATATTATGATGGATGCTTAGATATATACAGAGAGGACTTTCTTGCTCGTCATGATAGTATGCTATTTGCTTTCACTTTATCTTAACATGTTGACTTATATTGGTTTACTGTCTTTCTCTCACATGTTGATAAAGCCCTTAGGATCTGTACTCGACTACTGGGACTATAATGAGATCATACTAGTGGGGCCACGGTAGTCGATGAGTACATCCTATAACTGTTCCTAGTCGAGGGTATATCGAGACAGGGCATCGATACACCAGAGTAGACTAGCGTATACGCATCTTGACCCATATGATGGGCGATGGATGATCCCATATCCATAGGTGTTCGACATCAGAGATGGTGTACGGGTGCTCGGTGGAGACTGGGTACACTGGACGGACTCGCCGAGAACTCCCAGATGGTGTTATACCACACGTCAGATGGCAGTTCTCCAGTGACACTGGTACAGGGTAGTCTGTAGACCCGAGATCGTCATAGTGTCTTGTGTGATTCCCACTGTGCTTTGATTTCCACCTTACCACGTCCAAGAGGGCGTGCAAAACGGTGGCTTTTGGGTACAGTCCCGAATCACATGGAGGCAATGAACGATAGGAGGGGATTCGTCTCTCTCGGTATAAGGAGTTGATGTTGTGCTGTGTTCGATTGGCTATAACTGGAAGTCCCTGGCCAGGGCTGATATAGAGATTTACTGGTAAGTGTTACCAGTAGTTTCTCGACCCGTTATGAGCCACACATCAACACGACTTATCGGTTACTGGGGTCTGACGTTTACCACCCCTAGACTTGATATGCGACATATCATACGAACAGACCGGACTGTACGGGAGTGTTACTGATTGGATTCACAGGAGAACGCACAGGCTAGCTTGTTGATCTTCTGATCGCTCAATACCTGGGTGGCTGTTATGTTTAGCTGACCGCTTGCAGCTTGTGGGTATTTGATATGATCATCACCTGCTACCGACGTATTGACGATTCTTTAGAGTCCTACACAGAGGTTTCTTGGCTCAGGCAAAACGGAGTAGAGGCACATATGTGATATGTGCAGGACCGAGAATAATGCGATATGAGATACCGTATTATATTCTCGCGATATTTAGATATGAACCGGGTCATTGGATCAAGTGTTGATTCGATGAATCGGTACATGATATATTAGTCGGTAATATTCGATATAGCCGGATCGTCGGATCAAGTGTTGATTCGATGATTTAATGTATAATAATATATATGATATATTATTACATTATCTAATATTGGCTTGCTTTATTATTTCATTTTCTCACTGGATGATACATTGATATATATGCGATATATGTTAATTGTATTATTTTCTATTGTTGCAAATATATAATATATATGTGATATATATTATTGTGACATGATATGATTTATTATTAAACATGTTTAAGGATGATTAAATGAGGTTAGGGTTTGATTAGGGTTAGTTGCTTCTTGCACTTTCTAGAAGCTCTTTCTTTTGTCATGGTTAAGATATTTGTTGATGACTCATTGCTAACCCAACCAAACCCTAACTCTAGTTTATTCTCTACAAACTATTAGCCACTCATCCTTGACCATGGTTGATACATCAATCATATACTTTTATTTCTATTCATCACAAAAGGAATTATCATTTTCCATGATGATCTTCTTCTCTCTTGATTTTGAGCTCACTAGAAATTCATTTTGTGATGAAAAATTATGAGAAAATAATTTAAAAGGAAAGCATAAATACTACTCTCTCATCCTCATCTCATATAGCCCATGAGATTAGTGTGTTCATCTCTTTAGAGTGAGAAAGCTTGAGTTATTGATACTTCGACGTAGATCATCGGAGATTTGGAACACTTCAAGCTAGCATGGATCGTTCGAGTCGTGGAGCCTCTCTTGAGTCCGGGAGATCGTGGATCGCGGCGAAGGGACTTCTACTCGGAGCTTATGAAGCGAAGGAGCGGACTACAAAGGTTGTAATCCCTCACACTTAGCTTAAAAGATGTTATCTTGCATGCTTAACCCTAATTATCTAGCAAAGATCCTGGCTTTGGGTTGTTCGGCACGTCTAATTTTTTATCCGGGCATGTTTGATGCCTTATGAACCTTCACAAGAGTGCCCAGGAACCCTACACGGCTTATTCCCCCTTGATCTAAAGAAAACTTGATCGCAAGGTGATAAGTCAAGATTTGGGATCGGAGAGCGTTTAAGGTCGGACGTCCTAGAAGAATGTTGTAGGATGAAGGGGCCTTGGCGACGAGGATGTCCACAGGTACGTGCTCCCCACGTGGGCGCTATTTCAGAAGAAGCGCCTTAGCACTCTAAGTCTCGCGCTCAGCGCCAAGCACTCTGTACATAAAGCGCTCTGTACATAAAAGCTCTGTAGATAAGCGCTCTGCGCCATAAAGAGTGTTCAACACTCAATAAAAGACAAAAAGAAAAAGGGGTGTCAGAACCCAAATTAATGCTCAGCATTATTGAACAAAAAGGGATTGAGCCCAAACAAATGTTCAACATCCAAACAAATGTTCAACATTTTAATCAAAACTGAATGGGCTGAGCCCAAGTTGGCCACAAGTCCCTAACTCAGACCAACCGAGCTCATATGCTCACAATTGGTCTTAGTCCCAAACCTGACTACAGATCTCCCAACCAACATTGGTTCAAGAGTACATCTCTTCATTCCTCTGATATGTGTTATTGTAATTCTTCAACGTCTTCAGAGAGGTGGCAGGTCCCGACAACCAGACATTCCATGGACTATGATGTCCTTAAACCCCATGAACCGCAACGTCCCAAATCTAACAATGGACCGCAACGTCCCTAAACTAAACTCTATGGACTATGATGTTCTTAAACTTATGGACCGCAACGTCCCTAAACTAAACCCCACAGACTATGATGTCTTTAAACTCCATGGACTATGATGTCCTTAAACTTATGGACCGCAACGTCCCTAAACTAAAACGATAGAATCCAAATACTCTTTCGTTGGATCTAAATGATCCCAAAATCTTGTTGAATAGATCTTAGACTAAAATTAGACTAACGTATCCTCAACAAACGTTTGAGTTGATCTTAGTCTAAAACAAGACTAACAGTCCTTAAACCAACCCAAACCCAAATCTAAGAAAATACGGATTTGGACTAATCCATACCCTACGGGCGACAACATAAATTAGTCTCCGTATACAATCCACGGGCAACCAAAAATAAAACAAACACACACGATACGAAGTGACCTTCTGGAGCAGGAGAAAGAGGTTACCGCGATGCAGTAACGTAATTAACTGCAGAGGCTTGCGCCTGCAGGGAAGAGAGTCCCCACAATCAAAAACCCCTCACAATGAGGGGGAATCTGACGAAATCTGCTACAACGGCCGCATCCGTCTAGACCTCCGATACACGATGTCATAAATCAACTTGGTATCTTCGAAGAGGTGGACGGATAAAACCAAATAGCATCTGCCCCCAAATTCAGGCGAGACGTCTGTCTTCCCGGTTTTCAGCGGTAAACAGATTCCGGCACGCCCGGTGGGACCTTTTCCTCTTTCCACTCCACATTTCGTGTATCGTGTTCGCGAATGAATCGCGGTTTAATGTGGTTGCCCCTGGATTCTAGGTACTAAGATTTGGTGTCTTGCCCAGAGAAAATGGCTTCCAACTGCACCAGCTGCAATAACAACTCCCACTCCGTCATCGCCGGATGAGTGACCTATGGGCCCCAAGCGACCTCCATCTTCGCCATGCCAGTGGAACAGGTGACTCAAGCCACCACTGGACTATTCTTTGGGACCATGATCCTACCGGCAAGCTTCAGCGTCCCAATGCCGTCACAGGAAGCTCCAAAGAAGTCGTTCTTTGATCGGCTCACCACTACTGCGGCCCCTCTCAACGGGTCGTCCAATTCCAGTGCTTCAGTCTTTAACAGACTAGAACAAAGCTCAAATAGGCCCATGAAGAAGCCTGCAATACCCGAAGGAGTTATCCCAAAGCGGATAGTCATTCCGGCTCAAGTAGAGGAAATCGTCAAAATGGCTTCTCCTGCTATAGGATCAGTCTTTGCAATACTGGCCGCTCCAACTCCTGCTTCAGGCAAAGTCACCAAGGCTGCTTCCCCTCCCAAAACTCAGTCTTCGACAGGCTGGACGTTCCTTCTCAACGGATGTCGGTCTTCGACAGGCTAGCACCAACAGCAGTATCGCATCAAAGAATGAAGCACGGTGAAGCTACCCCGACAACGGAGGTGATCCCGGCCGCACAACATGCTCGATGTTGCCACTGGCGCCGAATGAGGAAAGCTGGGGGCAGTTCCCATTCTGGACTGACTCCACCAGCTCCAACGGTGGAAATTGACGTTGCTGTTCCAACTGGGAAAGCTTTGAACCACTCAAGAGGGTGCGCAAGAACTCTCCGACCGCCATACTAAAAAGGTCTCCTCCACCTACGGAGAACGTTACAAAGGCAAAGCTGGAGCAGCCCCCTCAGCGGCTGTCCTCCAAAATCCACAGGGTCTGGCGAAGGGTCCAAGTCTCTGTGATTAACGAAGAAAATGAAGGTTCGGCAAGAGAAGGACCACCCCGTTATAGCATAGAAGGTGTCATGGATGCCTGTTGCAACGGCCCCCTCAACTTCGACCGCCCATAAAAGGAGAAGGCCGGAGAAGATCCCCGTGTCTGCGACAAAGCTCAAAGGCGCTGAATCCAAATGCCCTAAGTCTGGGGGCATGATAGTGCACAATGTCTACATGGCTGCCGAAAAAGAGGAAAGCTGTGCTTCTACAGGTCATCGACCACTCACACGGACTGTGACGAAAACTCAGGAGCAGCAACAAAAGCTCCAAGAGATGCTGACAAAGATGGCCGCACTCACTGGGCCAAAAGAAAACCCGGAGACATCGTCAGAGCAGCGCCCGGAGCAGGAAATCAATGCCGAATTCCTCCGAAGAATGCTTGAGAAGAAAGACAAAGAGGCCGCGGAACAAGCGGCTAACATAAAGCAAATGGCACTTCTGTTTCAAGATATGGTCGGGATGATGATACAGCCGGATCCCCCAGTTGAAGAGCCTCCGATTATCCTTGAAGACGACAGAGGGGAGATATCAAACCCTCTTCCGGCTCTATCAACAGCCAAGGAAGAGACCATCTCTAAAGCCGCCCTTGATGACTACATAGCTCAACAGATACGAGCTCACCAGGCGAGCAAAGCGGCCGGCCAAATCGTCAGAACTGGACGACCCTATCCAAGCTGGTACGATCAAATTAAGTACTCGTCGGGATACATGATCCCTAAATTCCACGTGTGTAAGGGGACGAGTAATCCACATCAGCATGTTGCTCAATTCAGAGCCTTATGCGATAATACTGGGGTGATGACAAACTGCTGCTTCGCCAGTTTGTTGGCAGCTGTCGGAGACAGCATTCGAATGGTACTCCGAGCTCCCGAATGACTCCGTCAAGACATTTGCAGAAATGGAGCTACTGTTTACATAAAGGTTCGCTAGTGCCAGCGAACGTACCCCGATTACGGCACTGATCAACGCCGGAGTAAAGCCGAGAGAAACCTGGGTTCAATACGCCATTCGGTGGCGGAACCTGTGGTCAAAGTGTGAACAACGCATAGAGGAAAATCCAGCCGTGGGCATGTTCGTGGGGACCCTTGACCCTCAGGCAACCATTTCCCAATTCATGATGTTCTTCAAGCTGACCACTTTCCAGGTCTTGATCGACAAGCTGGCCCAAATGGACCAGATGGGCCATAGACCGTCCTCCTCGAAGATGGATCCTCGGAATGAAAAAGGGAAAGGGAAAGAAACCTTCGTCGCCAACTGATTATATATATAACACGTGGTATTTGGTATTTTATAGATGAATTTGTAATCCGTGTTATATTTACAATAAACACCCTTAGATGATTAGAATAATGAGGAAATTGTTATGTTACAGAATGCAATATTTTCGACTGAACAAATTCCCCCAAACTTAATTTTGGTCATCTCGAGCAATCCTCTTTTATTCAAGAGAAGGAGAAAATAAAAGAAAAACTAATTAGGACACTTTCGTAGGCAACACGATTACACTGAGCACGTGCAACAAGCCTTTAAACCTTTAGGTGTCCCTAGTAGGAGGAGTGTTGTCTCCTGAGGGTTTTCAGCGGATTGCACCCATAAAATCATATAATAAAATGAAGACTGTGAAAGTTACATAAAAAAATAAGAATTGTAAAAGAAAGAACTTGAAAATTAGAGTTTTTAACTATACTAGCTTTTCGGTTGCTATGAGCTCTATCTTAATAGTCATGAAAAGATGTTAGAAATCACATCATCTCTCAATAAAACATCGTCTTTATTTTTCATTCCTATCTTTCTTCCAAACACCGATCATATACCCCTACATGTGTGTAAAGGACATCCCTACACTCGGAGAATTCAATTCAAGCTATCATATTCTTGTCCATCTACCTCAGTACTTTTTAGTCGGTGAATATTTTAGATGGAATTGCTCACACATTCTTCATGCGACCGTTAATATTTCTTGAGGTACTAACAGACCGATTACTCAATGTGCTTGCAGATTAGGCGTAAGTAGCAATTTCCTCGTCTTGCAACACCTAAAGCTTAGCAGTGGCTCCCAAACCAGTTGGTCTAAGACACTAGGTGATGAAGCACCCTCGCTATATTTTTTTTATGCTGCCTTGGTGATTACAAAACCAGTGTTCATTTTTTTTCTTCACCATTTTATCTTTTATGCTTCATTTATATTTATTTTTTTCATACTTTTGGCTTTTAGACAAGAGCATTTCAAGGTATGCTCTACTATCCAGAGTTTCAAGACGTGTGTAAGTGCATATAGTAGGGTATCAACATTCAAATGTTTGGCTTTCAGAATAAGAACTAATTTTCATACTTATTTTTATCCTCAGATTAGTGGCTTGTTTCATCTTACTAACCCTTGGGACAACGGCTCATAACTACTTATTATTAGGTCGTTTAAGAAAACATCTAAAACTTTTCCTTAAAAAGAATAAGAACTTTCTTCGTTTTCTTAAACTTTTCCTGGTTTTCTTAAACTTTTCCAATCTTTTAAATGTAATTTTTCACTTTCTAATCTTTTATTATAAAAGATTAAATATTAAATATTTTTTTATATGTTTTGTGCTTATGCAAAGTATGATGCAAAGTGATGCATAAATAAGCACAAACCTCCCCCAAACTTGTTTACAACAGTGTCCTTACTGTTGCCATCTGTTAAATCTCAGAAACCTGTAAGCTTGGGAGGAAAAATTTATTAACGGGGACATGAAATATGATCGTGAAAATCTCCCCCAAACTTATTCTTTATTTATGTACAATTTTTTTATTTTATTATTTTTATATTTTTTTATATGTATGTACAAGTTGACTCACCTCCATTCTAAAAGATGAGACAATATTACCAAGACATGGAGGTGAGGTAGAGGAAAATCAGTCATTATAAAGTGGCTCCTGTAAAAACAGGAGCTCCTTCGAGAGGTTAGTGGAAAAATACGGTTTTAATCTATACCCATTTACTTTGAAAATCGTACCGTTTTTAACGTTTTCAACCTCAACTGCCCCGTGCGGGTACACATGCTGCACAACAAATGGTCCTTTCCAACGAGATTTTAGTTTATCCGCATGAAGATGGAGACGTGAATCATAAAGAAAGACTTGTTAACCTGGGGTAAAAGTTTTTCTCAAAATATTTTTATCGTGAAATTCCTTAGTCCGGTTCTTTACAATTACAGCATTATCGTAAGCTTCATCGCGGAGTTCGCTTAGCTCGTTTAATTGCAGCTTCCGAAAGGTGCAGGCTTGATTTAAGTCGAAGTTCAGTTCTTTAATGGCCTACATTGTTTTGTGTTCAATCTCGACCGGAAGGTGGCAAGTCTTATCAAACACTAGACGATAAGGAGTCATACCGAGATCAGTTTTAAAAGCAGTACGGAATGCCCAAAGAGCATTCGTCAATTTGGTTGACCAGTCTTTTCGATTTTTAGAAATAGTTTTCTCCAAAATTAGTTTGATCTGCCTGTTGAAAACCTCAGCTTGCCCGCTCGTTTGGGGATGATAGGGTATCGAAAGTTTGTGATCGATTGCATATTTCCGCATCAAAGTCTCGAAAGACCGATTACAGAAATGCGTCCCGTTATCGCTAATGATAGCGCGGGGGTGTCCAAATCGCGAAAAGATATTTTCTTTAAGAGACTTAATGACAACCTTGTTGTCATTAGTGCGACAAGGAATAGCTTCCACCCATTTCGAGACGTAATCAACCGCAAGCAATATGTACAAATTCCCAAAGGAGTTGGGAAAAGGATCCATAAAATCAATGCCCCAAACATCGAAAATTTCAACCACCAAGATCGGTTGAAGTGGCATCTCATTTCTTCGAGAAATCCGACCCGTGTGTTGACACTGTGGACAGGTTTTGCAATGATCAAATGCATCTTTGAATAAAATCGGCCAGTAAAAACCGCATTGCAAAACCTTCCCCGCCGTCTTTCGAGGACCAAACTGACCTCCACATACCTGATCATGACAAAAAGATAGAACACTCTTGAACTCATCATTAGGGACACATCTACGAATGATTTGGTTAGGACAATATTTAAACAAATAGGGTTCATCCCAGCAAAAATGTTTTACTTGGGATAGAAATTGATGTTTGTCCTGTTTAGACCATTCACTGGGAATAAGTCCTGTTGCAAGATAATTCCCAATATCCCCGAACCAAGGTTCGCCGGATACGTTCAAGAGCTGTTCATCCGGAAAAGTGTCATTAATTGACAGGGTCACAGGTGAAGAAGAGATGCGCGAAAGATGGTCGGCTACTACGTTTTCACATCCTTTCTTATCTCGAATAACAAGATTAAATTCTTGTAATAAAAGAATCCAACGTATTAACCTACCTTTAGCATCCTTATTCGATAAAAGATGTTTTAAGGCGGAGTGATCAATGTACACAACAATTGGTGAGCCAATCAAGTAAGGCCTGAATTTTTCTAATGCAAATGCAACTGCCAAAATTTCTTTTTCGGTGCTTGTATAATTAATTTGAGCATCATTCAGGGTCTTACTTGCATAATAAATCACATGTGGCATCTTATCAATGTGTTGTCCTAAGACTGCACTAACAGCAAAATCTGATGCATCACACATTAGCTCAAACGGGTGGTTCCAATCAAGAGATGATAGAACGGGGGCTGTAGTGAGAGAATTTTTAAGTGAGTCAAATGCAGCCTCACAATCCGAATCAAAGTGAAATGTTGTGTTCTTAGCCAAGAGAAAAGTTAAGGGTCTAGCAATTTCACTAAAATCCTTAATGAATCTCCGATAAAATCCTGCATGGCCAAGAAAAGATCGTATATCTTTGACGCATTTGGGATGAGGAAGGTTATGAATGACATCTATTTTAGCTATGTCAACCTCAATGCCTTTCCGTGAAATGACATGTCCAAGCACAATTCTCTCTTGGACCATGAAATGGCATTTTCCCAATTCAAAGTTAAGTTCTTATCTTTACAACGAGTAAGAACTGTGTCAAGATAGGCAATCATCAAAAGAATCTCCGAATATCGAGAAATCGTCCATGAAAATCTCCAGAAAATTCTCGATCATGTCCGAGAATATCCCCATCATACACCGCTGGAATGTAGCGGGAGCGTTGCATAACCCAAAGGGCATACGTCTATGAGCAAAAGTAACGAAAGGACAAGTAAATGTGGTTTTGTCTTGATTCTTTTCAGCAATAAGGACCTGGTTATAACCAGAGTATCCGTCCATGAAACAATAATATTCATGTCTAGCTAATCGTTCCAACATCTGGTCAATAAAAGGTAGAGGGAAGTGGTCTTTCCTTGTTGTGGCATTGAGTTTTCTATAATCAATACATACACGCCACCCAGTTTGAGCGCGTGTCTGGATCAACTCATTAGCCTCATTTGTTATGACCGTGATGCCAGACTTCTTAGGGACTACATGAATAGGACTCACCAATTGGCTATCAGAGATTGGATAAATGATACCACTGTCAAGGTATTTGACAATTTCTTTCTTTACCGCCTCCTTCATGACGGGATTCAACCATCTTTACAAGAAAAGATTGGCCACTAAGCAACAAATGCGGATAGGCCTGAAGTAGAGGGGATGAGATCAGCTCGACTGTAAAGTTAGGTTTCATGGAAGTCTCTTTCAAGAAGGATTATTTCCTTTCTATTGCTAGTCGTGAATGATACCCGGATTGCGTCTTTGTGGTTCTCGGGTTGGCTTGGCTTCATCCATCAGATGTATATGATGTTCAACAATCAAGAGACTAATCTCTTTGATGTCAGCCATTGTCCAACCAAAAGCCTGCCTATTAGATCTCAAGACCATCAAAAGAGCATTCTCTTGCTCTAAGGTTAGAGAAGCTGATATGATCACAGGTAAACACTCATTCTCACTTAAATATGCATATTTAAGATGAGAAGGTAATAATTTGAATCTAATGTCGGCGGAGAAACAATAGAAGGTATGGTAAGAGAATGACATTCAGATTCACGAAGAAACTCGTAGCCTGCAAAGGATACAGACTCGGAAAGTGATGAGTCAAAAAATTCAGACTCAGGAGTGGACTCGTCAAAAGTGTCCTCACTATTGTGTGCAAGATCAAACAGTGATGTGCTAATGTCGTCGAGATCTTCAAAGCAAAGTTCATCAACCTTGCAGCTTTCGTAAGCTATCTCGTGGACAGAACAGACATCAAGAATGTGAGCAGAGGGTTCAGATGGCTGACTTCCAATCTTATAAATGTTCAGCTCAATTGACATCTTCCCGAAGGATAGGGTCATAGAGCCATTTCGACAATTAATGACGGCATTGGAAGTGGCTAGGAAGGGTCGACCAAGAATCACCGAAATTTGGTTCCGTGGGTTCGCTACAGGTTGTGTATCAAGAACAATGAAGTCCACAGGGAATATAAATTCCCCGACTTTTATTAACACATCCTCAAATTCACCCCTAGGTTTGGTGATTGATCGGTCTGCCATTTGGAGAGTACAATGAGCTGGTTTCAACTCTCCAATCCCTAACTGCTCGTAAACAGAGTATGGAAGCAGGTTAACACTTGTGCCAAGGTCAAGTAAAGCACAGTTAATGTTTTTACCCCCAATAGAAATCAAGATTGTAGGACATCCAGGATCCTTACGTTTCTTTGGTAATTGTGGGGTAAAAGTTATGCTAACATTATTAGTCATAAATACCTTTTTGGGCACTTGAGTCTTCCTCTTCCTAATGCACAAGTCCTTAAGAATTTTCGTATAAGCTGAAACTTGTTGGATAGCATCTAGGAGAGGGATGTTGATATTAATCTGTTTAAACATTTCCATAATATTTATGTGGGCTCGATTTGTTTCCCCTTAACCGATTCGGATAAGGAGCTTTAACAATAATGGTTGGGTCCAACATTGGAGAAAGTGGTGTTTGTGGAACTGATCCCAGAATAGGAGTGGGGATATTCTTTGGTTGACTAGAAGAAGTGGGCTGAGGATTCGAGCCTTTAGAAAAACGAAGAATAGGCTCGCAAGAAAATAGTGGGGTAGACAAAGTAGGATCAGAAGTAGAAGTGGATGTGGAAGTAAAAGTGGAAACCGGGGTGTTATTGATAGATTCATCATTATCAATCTCTTCACCTACTTGGTTATTCAGCACTCTTCCGGATCTCAACGTTGTAATGGCACTCACATTGTAGTGTTGTGAATGCCCAGGATTCGGTAGGGGGTTGCGATGGAAGTTTCTCTTTCTCTCTAGCACTCATTTCGGCATTTAATCGTGCAATTTGTGCTTCTATCGATTTAATACTCTCACCGTGAGAGGCAGAGTTTTTCTTTATATCATCGACAGAAGACTTCATCTCAGCCGAAACTTGCATGAAATTTTTTAGAAGCAAATTCATGGTTTGTTCGAGTGAAAAAGAGTTATCAGTACCAGTCAATTGCAAAGAATTATTATACGATGCAAAAGTATTGACCGGATTTTGAAAATTTTGTGGTTGATAGGGCTGCTGAGTCAATTGTAGTGGTTGCTGTTGTTGTGGAGGTACCCTTTGAAAGTTATTTTGGTTTGGAACCGTGTTTTGGGTTTGGTGTTGGTTCCAGGCAAAGTTAGGGTGATTCCTCCAACTCTGATTATAAGTGGAAGAATAAGGATCGTTTCTAGGTCGTTGCTGAAAAGCAGCATTAGTGTGCTCTTGACCTTGAAACGGAGAATTCAAAGGACATTCTTCCGTTAGAAGTGATAGATCAGAACAGCATCCACAAGCAGTTTTAGGGAGTGTCATCTTGTTTAGGGAGGCTAATAAAAATTTGTGTTCCATAGCTTCAAGTTTCTTTTGCATTGCTGCCATTTCAGCTTTGACTGTTATGGAAACATCAAGTTGATGGATACCACCCCTAAACGATGATTGACTAACACTCTCCCATTGCAAAGTTTTTTCAGCGAAATCTTCTAAAAATTTCCACGCTTCACCATCGTCTTTAGACATGAAATTACCTTGACACATGGATTCAAGTATCTGTTTTGTTGTAGAATTAATGCCCTCATATATGATTCTGCACAGATCTCATCGATGGATTGTTGATGAGGACATTGAACTAACAGATCCTTGAAGCGTTCAAAACACTTCGAAAATTGTTCATTGGGAAGCTGGGTAAATTAGTTTATTTCGCTACGGACTCGAGCTGTCTTATGATTGGGATAGAATTTCTTAAGGAAAGCTATGACGAATTCATCCCAGTTTGAAATAGAATGTGCGGCTGTGTTATAAAGCCATTTTTCGGCTAAATCGCACAAAGTGAACAGGAGAAGACGTAAATGCATAGCATCCACAGAAAGCTGTGAAGTACCCATCATAGCACATATGTTTTCAAATTTGGTAATAAAAACGTATGCGTTTTCAGACTCGAGACCGTGATATTTTGGTAAAAGATTGATGTATTGAGGTTTGATTTCGAAATTGACCCCATTGGCTGGTGGAATGGAAAGACGGTTAGAAAGAGGACCACGAATAGGGTAGCATCTCTTTTGGAAAGAGATGCGGGGTGAATTCTGCGCACCTGCGGGCGGTGGCAAAGTGGTGTTAAAGAAGTTCGATGAAGATCCGTCCATCGTAATGGATGTGGTGTGTGGTGAGGAAAAAGAAGATGTAGAATTACCGACTTCGGAGTCGATAGGGGAAACGCGGACAAGACAGGCACTAGAATCCCTTGTCCAGCCGAGCATGCACTAAACGGTTTAGCACAAGTTGCAGCGTTTGTGATAATTAGAGAAAATGGTTTGTGTTTGGTTTGCTTAGAAAAAGACGGATTTTGCAAAATCACGCAAAAAATGCACAAGCAACCCTAAATCTAATGGTCACCTAGGTCAAGTCACTAGACCGATCCTAAACTTCCAGAAGACAAATCGCAGGATAAATCCTCTAGTGCCTCTTTATCCCTTCTGTGGCCAGGCAAGTGCCAGGTAAGTGGGAGGTTCTCCGCTACATAAGTAGCGGGCCTAATTAAGTAATCACTTGCCTTAAACACACTTGCCTTAGACACCACAAAAGAAATGCGGATAAGCAATAGATTACTCACGACCTCCTTCTGTCCTAATTGAGCGCGACGGTCCTTAGAGTCTTGTCTAGATTTTTTTAGTTAATGAAGGGTGATGCGGATGCTAGTTTTGTGATTTCCGGGGCTTAGGAAGGGTGGTGAAATCCTCACCTAATCTGAGTTTGGTCTTTGCCCTTTAATTTCCGTATTAAAATATGCAAACAACCAATATCAAAACACGCAACAAATTTTTCTTTTAGCGGCGCTGCGAATTTTTGCAAAGAATCCTGCAGAAAATGGTTATTGGACAAGAGCAGGCAAGAGATAAGAAAGAAAGAAATATACCACAGAGAACTGGAGCTCTGAATCGACCAACAGGCCGCGGATCCGCCGCCAAAACCTGCTTTCCACCACGGTTCCGCGGTTGTATGATCTGTTCTTTGAACGAAACTTTGTGCTACTGCTCGTATTGCTCCTCTGTCCTATCTGGAATGATCTGAATATTTTCCCCTTACTGCAGAGATTCCATATTTTCTTGCAAAATTCACCACTAATCGTTAAGCACACGTTGCGATTTTGATATAAAATTCTGATGGAATAATAAAATTTCAACTCAAATAACAAGAGCAAACAAAATAGCACGCATCCCTGGCAACGGCGCCATTTGATTGATCTTATGGATTGTGTTTTGAAAAGTTTAATCACAACCAAAGAATTTATAGCCGCAATCAATAACGGTGTCGATGTAGTTTCGTTAATGAGTGTGGATCGTCCACTGAGATGTGAGGATTTATTCGATCTTGTCTTAGATGAATTGAAATGAAAATATAAAAGAAAATTCAAGAAGATGATTCAAGATTTATGAGATTTAATTTCAAAAAACATCAAGAAAAATATCAAGAATCAAGAAGTCAAGAAAGTATCCAATATTAATTTGAGTTATCAAGAATATGTAGAATAGCTTGTAGGAATTGATCGAATTAGTAGCAATGATGAATACTAATAATTACGAATCTTATCTATTGATGAATTATAGCTAGATCGATGACGATGAATGAAGATTAGGGATCTATTGAAAAAACTAGGGTTTGTCCTTCACTATCCCTTGTCTTTTCATTGATCATCATTCAAATCTAGCTTTTAGCAAAGAAAATTATCAATCATTTGATTCCTAATTTGCAACGAAATAATCAAGAACGTGATATCGCTCCAAATTAGGTCATCGATTATTCTTTTTCCTAAAGTTCACAATCCTCATAAGACTTAAAATTAGTTTAGGATTTCATCATCATTGGATCTACAGATTCTCTCGATTCCTTTACAAGCGGAGATTTCACTCACGCATCATGAAAATAAAAGAATCAAGAACTAGAAATTTCATAATGCAAGAATGTAAAGAAAGCGAGAATTATTATTATCATCTTTATTAAATCTCCTTTAAATTACACCTCTCAATTCGAGTTTACAAGACTAGCTCTCGATCGCTCCTTTGAAAGGGAAGTTGTCGTCGATCTTTGCGTGGCTCGATCGTCGTGAGTCATGGATCAGTTGCGGATCTCTTGCTCTTGATGACGATCGGCATTGCAATAAAGGCTCTTCGATTGTCGCTTGATTTTGCTCTCAATGGATCTTAATTTTGATTGGATTTGGGTTTGGATCACAAGTTGTGTCACTCAATTTGTGTAGTAAATCGGTTCAATGTTCAACAACTCAACAACATTAGCCCTAGATCTCCTTTTATAGCCCTTTGATCAAGCTTCTCTCATAAGCTAGGTTGTTACAAGGAGGCTTCTAGAATAAGCTGGGTAGTTATGAAACTTGATCAACAAGCTAGGCTGTTGTAGAGAAGTTTCCAGAAGAAGCTTGTTACAATGGAGCGTCTCAAGTACGCTAGGTTGTTGAGATGAAGCTTCGAGAGAATTCCTGATTGCCGGTGACCCAACTCGTCCGCGGATCCGCGGCGGATCGGCCGCGGTTCCGCGGCCATATGATGAGATCTCTGCATGATATTTCTTGTGGCTTCTGGTGTAGGTCTTTAGGTCTTCTTTTGATGTCTGGAATCTTATTATCCTTTCTGGATCTTTGCCTTATTTTATTTTTTTGACTTGCTGCGTTTTATCGGCAATTTTGTGATTCCAGTTCTTTGACCTGAAGAATTTTCTGCACAAAATCTTGATGAAAAGTGTTGAAATATAAAATATCATGCGTGAAGTAATAAACACACAATTTCCCTCCAGAATGTTGATTATATATATAACACGTGGTATTTGGTATTTTGCAGATGAATCTGTAATCCGTGTTATATTTAAAATAAACACCCTTAGATGATTAGAATAATGAGGAAATTGTTATGTTACAGAATAAAATATTTTCGACTGAACACCAACGCTCAACAACGATCGAGCGACCTAAGACCGGTTGTTCGCCAAAGCAACAAGCAGCGATCCCTCAATGAGAAGTTGAGACGTTTTTACTCATTCCCTCGGGATAAAACAAGGAGACTGTTCGAACTGGCGGTGCGCAACGGGCTAATCACTCTGCCAGAGCCGAGACACCCACCTCAAGCGAGTGATGTCAACCATCTTAACTACTGCCCCTATCACCGAGTAGTGGTTCATCCAATCGAAGATTGCTACTTCTTCAAAAACTGGGTTGAACACCAGTACCAGCAAGGCAAATTCCCGTTGTCTGAAAACTGGAGGGTAAACCCACCACAACCGCACGCTCCTAAAAAGACGGATATGCCGGGGCATCATGCTCGTTTATAGAGGAAGCTCCATGGGAAGTTGTCCTCTCGGCAAAAACTAAGAGAATGCTGAAGGATCTTTAAGCATGCCCGGCAATCAGATGGAGAAGCCCGTTAGAGCCGGAAATCATTGAGGGGATGCTGAAACCGCGCCCAACGCCGAGAACTAGTAACGATGGGCAAAACACCGAGGCCCAGCCGTCAAAGTCTTCGAAGAAGAAGGAGAAGACCAAGAAGTCCGCGCAGCCTGACGACAAGCGCACGGATCTGCAGAAGCATATTGATGCGCTGGAGGAATACGACCAGAAGACATGAACCACGGTCACACTCCAAGAATTTCTCAACCATATCCTGGAGGGCGGAGATAACGACAATGATGAGGGAGACAACTCGTCACAGATGATGTGGAAAGTTGCCATATGACCTCTCATTCGTTGCTAAATAACAAAGAAGCTCACTCAGCATCAGAAGATAATGTAGAGGAGCTGGGGGCAGGATCAATGCCAAAATCCTTGGGACCGTCAGACGAGATGATCGACATGCTACTGAACGAAGCCCGTCAGAAGAGCAAAGCTGATCGAGAACGCAAAACGACCATATTCGAAAAAGCCAGGCGTCGGCGTCAAGTGGAAGAAGTCGCGGTAGGGATGGATCACAAAACACCCCAACCAAACCAAATCACACCCTAAATGTGTGTATTCCACTTTATCGTTATGTATCCCGTCACGTGACAAATACATGTGCATACAGGATGAACAATGGACCATAATGTCCCTAAACTAACAGCAAACCGAAACGTCCTTAAACTAACAGTAGACCATAATGTCCTTAAAACTAGCTAGGGACCGCAATGTCCTAAAACTAACGACGGACCGGAACGTCTTTAAACTACTACAAACCGTAGCATCCTAGGGCTCACACAAAAAAATGGTACGTCCATAAGGAAGATGGGCACGGATGAAAACCTGAAAGGGCTCCGTGAGTAAAAACAGCAGGGCTACCGGCGAGTTTATGAAAACCCGAAAGGGCGCAGACTCGTAAAAAATTCATGCGCACTTGCGAGATCCTCTCGACCTTGTAAGGAGAAAATACCTGCGTGAGATCCTTACAACTCACGAGGGAGCAACACACTTAGGGATCCCCACGATTCCTGGGGAGAAATCACACTTACGAGATCCTCACAACTCGTAAGGAGAATCCTCTTATGAGACCCTCATGGCTCGTAAGATTCAAAAGCCTTAAGCTACAGGGATCTGAACCTGTTCTTAAGCCATCACATCTCCAAGACTGCCCTACAAACGGTTCGATATTGACCCTTGTATACAATCCACGGGCACAAATAAAAATCTCCCCTGCCAAGTTCCGCCAATGGCGTGAAATCCCTCTATTTGGTGAACAACACTTGTAAGTCCTCTCGACTTATAAGGAGAAAACGCTCTTATAAGATCCTTATAACTTATAAGAGAACACACACTTAAGAATCCTCACGATTCCTAAACAGAAATCGCACCTATGAGATCCTCACGACTCGTAAGGAGAAACATCTTCATGAGACCCTTACGGCTCATGAAGTCAGAAGCCTTAGTCGACAGGATCCTAACCCTGTTTGCTAAGCCACTTTTGTTCGACATCGACAGAGGCAAATGATGATTCGCTCCTGGCAATGTCCCGGTGGTGGCGATACTGATGCCTAAATCAGTATCAAATTCCAAGTCCTTTCACAGCAAATGATGATTCGCTCCTGGCAATATTCCAGTCGCAGCGATGCTGATGCTAAGATTGGCATCAGATCCCAAGTTCCATACTCGCGGCGAAAAGTCAGCGAGCCATAAATGCATATGAAATAGCCGAAATGATAGGGCAACTTGCAACAAAATCAGCAAGTAAAACATATGCATACAAAAATAGCCGAAATGATTGGGAAACTCGCAACAAAATCAGCAAGTAAAAGATATGCATACAAAAATAGCCGAAATGATTGGGCAACTCGCAATAAAAAGCAACGAGTAAAAGGAAAAATAACCGAAATGATTGGGCACCGCGAAAAAATAGCCGAAATGATTGGGCAATCGCGACTTCCGCGATATAAAAAGCTGAAATGATAGAGTATCGCGAAAAGAAATTTAAAAAAATTATGAAAGAATGAAACTTTTGCCCTGCAGGTAAGTCCATACTGACCCATGTATACAATCCATGGGCATAAACGAAAAGGGAACCACATGTCCTAATAAACTCTGTCAAAGGGAAAGTCAGATCTCGACAGTAACATCTGCATCCCAGAAGACCCACAACGGCGCTCCTCCTCATGCCAACAGGGCACAGACGAGACATCACCAATCGGAGCCACGGCAAAGTCCCCAGTTCCAAGACTCTACGGTTCACAGACAATCTAGAGTCAGCAAACGACCCCGTCACGGAAATACGTCATCCAATGACCCCATCGCGGAAATACGTCGGCAAATGACCCCCATCGCGGAAATGCGTCATCCAATGACCCCGTCTCGGAAATACGTCATCCAATGACCCCGTCGCGTAAATACGTCATCAAATGACCCCGCCGCCGAAATACGTCATCAAATGACCCCGCCGCGGAAACACATCATCCAATGACCCCGCCGCCGAAACACGTCATCAAATGACCCCGCCGCGGAAACACGTCATTAAATGACCTCGCCGCAGAAACACGTTATCCAACGACCCCGTTGCGGAAACACGCCATCCAATGAGCCCGTCGCGGAAATACATCATCCAATGACCCCGTCTCGAAAATACGTCAGCAAATGACCCCGTCTCGGAAATGCGTCATCCAATGACCCCGTCTCAAAAATACGTCAACAAATGACCCCGTCTCGGAAATACGTCAACCCTGTCACTGCAGAAAGCGGAGTACGTCAACCCTGACACCGCAGAAAGCGGAGCAAGTCAACCCTGACATCGCGGAAAGCGGAGCAAGTCAGCCAATGATCTCCGTCTCAGAAACAAGTCAACCAACCCCCAGGAAAATCAGTGTCCTTGGCAAAACCTCTCGATTCAGGGAAATCAGCGTCCTTAGCGAGAACCTCAATTCACGTCGACCCGCAAGGAAATCAGTGTCTTTGCAGGAATCTCTTGATTCGTTTCGACCCCAGGGAAATCAGTGTCCTTGGCTAAACCTCTCGATTCAGGGAAATCGGCGTCCTTGGCGAGAACCTCGATTCGCGTCGACCCACAAGGAAATCGGTGTCTTTGCAGGAATCTCTCGATTCGTCTCAACCCCAGGGAAATCAGTGTCATTGGATAAACCTCTCGATTCAGGAAAATCAGCGTCCTTGGCGAGAATCTCGATTCGTGTCGACCCGCAAGGAAATCGGTGTCTTTGCAGGAATCTCTCGATTCGTTTCGACCCTAGGGAAATCAGTGTCCTTGGCTAAACCACTTGATTCAGGGAGATCAGCGTCCTTGACGAGAACCTCTCGATTCATTTCGACCCGCAAGGAAATCAGTGTCTTTGCAGGAATCTCTCGATTCGTCTCGACCCCAGGGAAATCAGTGTCTTTGGCTAAATACCCTAATTCAGGGAAATCGGCGTCGACGAGAACCTCTCGATTCGTTTCGACCGGTAGGGAAATCAGTGTCTTTGCAGGAATCTCTCGATTCGTCTCGACCCCAGGAATATCAGTGTCCTTGGCTCAAATACCTCGATTCAGGGAAATCGGCATCCTTAACGAGAACCTCTCGATTCGTTTCGACCCGCAGGGAAATCAGTGTCTTTGTAGGAATCTCTCGATTCGTCTCGATCCCAAGGAAATCAGTGTTCTTGGCGAAATATCTTGATTCAGGGAAATCAGCGTCCTTGATGAGAACCTCTCGATTCGTTTCGACCCACAGGGAAATCAGTGTCTTTGCAGGAATCTCTCGATTCGTCTCGACCCCAGGGAAATCAGTGTCCTTGGCGAAATACCTCGATTTAAGGAAATCAACGTCCTTGACGAGAACCTCTCAATTCGTTTCGACCCGCAGGAAAATCAGTGTCTTTAAAGGAATCTCTCGATTCGTCTCGACCCCAGGAAAATTAGTGTCTCCGCGCATGAAAAGAAAATTCTCTTATGAGATCCTTACGACTCTCAAGAGAAAACACATTTAGGAATCCTCACGATTCCTAAGGAGAAAATACACCTACGAGATCCTCTCGACCTGTAGGGAGAAAAGTCTTTATGAGACCCTCATGGCTCATAAAGTTGAAAATTCTTAGGCGGCAGATCTGAACCTGTTTCCTAAGTCATCGCTGCCCTGCAAGTAGGTCCAATATGGACTATTGTATACTATCCACGAGCCACACTCTCCAAAGTCAAATATCGACAAGGAAAAAACCACTTACGAGTCCTCTCGACTTGTGAGGGGGAAAATTCTCTTGTGAGATCCTTACGACTCTCAAGAGAAAACGCACTTAGGAGTCCTCACGACTCCTAAGGAGAAAATACACCTACGGGATCCTCTCGACTCGTAGGGAGAAAAGACTTTATGAGACCCTCCCGGCTCATAAAGTTGAAAAGTCTTAGGCGGCAGATCTGAACCTGTTTCCTAAGCCATCGCCGCTCTTCAAGGAGGTCAAGATGGACTATTTGCGGGCCACATTTGCCAAAGACACATTCGCCAATGAAATAAAGAAGCTACTTGCGGGTCCTCACGATTCGTAAGGAAAAATACCCGAATGATATCCTTACGACTCACGGAGGCGCTGAACACATAGAAATCCTCACGATTTCTAGGAAGAATTTGTACCTACGAGATCCTCTCGACTTGTAGGGAGAAAAAACCTTCTTGAGACCCTTACAGCTCATGAAGATAAAAAAAAGTCTTAGGCTACAAGAACCCTAAACTTGTCTCCTAAGCCCTCAATTCTATGGCCATGCATAACTCTGCACTACTTCACCCGCGTACATACTTACGTAGGCAAAGTAGTGGGGGGCATTTGTTCCCACCAAAATTTTGGCTCAAAACTTGCTCCATTATAAAATAATAACAATAAAATAAAAATAAAAATAAAAATAAAGGGAAAGCTCCACATGCAAAGCATGCAGGAACTTGTTTTCCCCCAATCAGAGCAAAGCTCTGTTCAAAATTTGAAATTTAAACTGAGGCAGCGCCTCACGTGTAAAGCACGAGAGCGCCAGCGCTAAGAGTCAAAGACTCTGAGCCAGCGCCTCATGTGCAAAGCCGATCCACTTCGTCCGGCCGAGCTGTCTACCGGCTGGTCTATCCGAGAGAAGGGATAGTTATCTTTGGGGCAGGCCTTGTTTAAGTCCGTGAAATCGACGCACATGCGCCATTTCCCGTTCGCCTTCTTGACCATGACTACGTTCGCCAGTCAATCGGAGTGGTTTAGGTTCTTGATAAAGTTAGCGGCGAGTAGCCGATCCACTTCGTCCTCTATTGCCTATTGCTTCGCCGGCGCAAAGATTCTCTTCTTTTGTCGGACGGGTTTTGCTTTTAGGTCGACCCCGAGCTTGTGGGAGATCACTCTAGGGTCGATTCCGGGCATGTCCGCCGGTGCCCAAGCGAATACATCCGAGTTATCTCGAAGGAACCGGATCAGTTCTTCGCAGCGATCCCCCGTCAGGAGAGAGCCGATTTGGACTGTTCGACCATTAACCCCTTCCGCGAGGGGTACTTCTGTTAATGCTTCTACCGGGGCACCTCTAACTTCCATTTGGTCGTCGCGCGTATCTAAAGACCCCTGGAGGTTGAGTATGTCCTCAAAACCGTCGTCTTGATCTCCTGTGATGAACGTCGAGGCGAGACAAATCCTAGCGGTTTGTTAGTCTCCGTAGGCCCGGCCTATTCCCCTTTGATCTAAAGAAAACTTGATCGCAAGGTGATAAGTCGAGATCTGGGATCAGAGAGCGTTTAAGGTCGGACGTCCTAGAAGAATGTTGTAGGATGAAGGGGCCTTGGCGACGAGAAAGTCCACTGGTACGTACTCCCTACGTGGGCGCTATTTCAGAAGAAGCACCTTAGCGCTCCAAGTCTCGCGCTCAGCGCCAAGCGTTCTGTATAAAAAGCGCTCTGTACATAAAGCGCTCTGCGCCATAAAGAGTGTTCAACACTCAATAAAAGACAAAAAGAAAAGGGGTGTCAGAACCCAAATTAATGCTCAGCATTATTGAACAAAAAGGGACTGAGCCCAAACAAATGTTCAACATCCAAACAAATGTTCAACATTTTAATCAAAACTGAGTGGGATGAGCCCAAGTTGGCCACAAGTCCCTAACTCAGACCAACCGAGCCCATGTGCTCACAATTGGTCTTAGTCCCAAACCTGACTGCAGATCTCCCAACCAACATTGGTTCAAGGGTATATCTCTTCATTCCTCTGATATGTGTCGTTGTAATTCTTCAACGTCTTTAGAGAGGTGGCAGGTCCCGACAACCAGACATTCCATGGACTATGATGTCCTTAAACCCCATGGACCGCAACGTTCTAAAACTAACAATGGACCGCAACGTCCCTAACTAAACTCTATGGACTATGATGTCATTAAACTTATGGACATCAACGTCCCTAAACTAAACCACACAGACTATGATGTCTTTAAACTCCATGGACTATGATGTCCTTAAACTTATGGACCGCAACATCCCTAAACTAAAATGATAGAGTCCAAATACTCTTTCATTGGATCTAAATGATCCCAAAATCCTGTTGAGTAGATCTTAGTCTAAAATTAGACTAACGTATCCTCAATAAACGTTTGAGTTGATCTTAGTCTAAAATAAGACTAACGGCCCATAAACCAACCCAAACCCAAATCTAAGAAAATACGGATTTTGACTAATCCATGCCCTATGGGCGACAGTATAAATTAATCTCCGTATACAATCCATGTGCAACCAAAAATAAAACAAACACACACGATACGATGTGACCTTCTGGAGCAGGAGAAAGAGGTTACCGCAATGTGGTAACGTAATTAACTGCAGAGGCTTGCGCCTGTAGAGAAGAGCGTCCCCACAATCAAAAACCCCTCACAATGAGGGGGAATCTGACAAAGTCTGCTACAATGGCCGCATCCGTCTAAACCTCCGATATGCGATGTCATAAATCAACTTGGCATTTTCGGAGAGGTGGACGGACAAAACCAAATAGCATCTGCCCCCAAATTCAGGCGAGACGTCTGTCATCCCAGTTTTCGGCGGTAAACAACCGCGTGCGGGTTCAGGTGGCCGAAGTCGACCCGCCGGCGCTCGGTAGCGTTGTGATGAGGGTGGAGGAGATCGAGGGCTTGAGTGTGCCCGTCGGTCCTTCGACAGACGTCGTTATCCCGGAGAGGGGGAGACGTGGTCTGGTGGGTAAGGCCCGCCGCTTGAACGCAGACGAGGGCATCCACCAGCGATGTGAGCCTGTCTATCCGGATGAACAAGACGTGGATGGCATTGGGAGGAGGAGGAGACGAGCCGCTCCCGCCTTCGTTGTGGCGGCTCGTATTTGGATCGTCGCGGTTGTCGCACGCCATTAGGTCAAGGGCAGAAGATCAACTTTTATGGTGGAACAAAAAAATTCTTTCGTTCCCACAGACGGTGCCAACTAATGGATCTTCGGATCTCCTTCAGATGCTGTCCTCCGTTGATCCTAAGATGGCGGTCTTTAACGGCTGAGATTTGTTTTCGAGAGTTGTTGAGTGTGGGTTTTAATGGGTTGTTGTTGGACACCGAGATACCTGCAAAAAAGTCCCGGGGTGGGTGACCACCATAGGACCCTCCGACGATAAAATTAGAGCCGAGGTATAGGTGCAGAGTAGCAGCATATTGAAATAAATACAAGTCACCTGAGTCGTCTGAGAAAGGGGTTTATATAGGGGTCGCATGGAGCGAGCATATGCGAGATCACCGCCGTCAGTTACGCCCCAGCGTTATTCTCGTCTTGAATGACGAGATGCGCTCATTAATGGGGGGATACGCCCATTAATGGGGGGATGCGCTAACGTGGGATGCGGATCGTGAGGAGGCGGATATCTCGCCATGGCGTACACGGAGCCGCTGCGGGGCGCATGGGATCCATGCTCTTGGCTGATCGGGGGAGGCCGAGGAAGCTCGGCACGTCAAGAGCTCGGAGACGAGCAGGGAGGCCGAGGAAGCTCGGCACGTCAGGAGGCTCGGAAATGAGCCGGGAGGCCGAGGAAGCTTGGCCCGTCAGCAGGCTCAGAGATGAACCGGGAGACTGAGAAAGCTCGAAGATGAGCTGTTGGTAGTTTCCCAGGTGAAGGTGGAATGTATTCAGGGAAGTCTCTTGAAAGGTCGAATACGTTCCTCAAGAAGGGGCTCCTGAGAAATGTCCCCAATGCAACTCATTTATTCCACCCCTGTAGCCTTCAGGACACGTCATCTGCCACGTGTCGTAATTTGAGGAGACACCACTTGTGAGCATCATCAGGGCTCCATGAGGCGGAGCACGCGGATGAGGAGGAAGCTGAGGGCAGAGCAGAAGGCCACGTGGATTAATGTGAGGGAGATCGGGAAAGGGAAGCAGTATAACTTCGGGTCGAGGATGTATTTGTTGAAGATGATGACGGCGAACCTGAGGGAGATCCATAGAAGGACGTACGAGTAGAAGAGGATGATCTGGTTGATGATGGCCTTGTTGGCCATCTTCGGCGAAGCGAAAAAGATATACGAACCGAGATTATAAGACCCAATGATTTATATATGAACGAATATATACTTGATTTTGACATTAGTGATAGTGTGCATTGATTAAGGAT
This sequence comes from Agapanthus africanus, assembly GCA_030015575.1. NCBI lineage: Eukaryota > Viridiplantae > Streptophyta > Magnoliopsida > Asparagales > Amaryllidaceae > Agapanthus > Agapanthus africanus. Next base: position 115,261,416 of record JASDDO010000028.1, read on the forward strand.
CATGAGAGTGATATCTAAGCAAGCAGATTAAGCAAACAAGCACATGTCTTGGCCTTGAGCATTAGTTTCTAAGCAAAGTGACATGAGAAACTTTGATTCTGTTTCACTTAACCAAAAAGTTGAGGGAGGGTTTTGTAATTGCATGTGATATAATAAATTTATTTTATCATTATAAAAATTTCAAGTTCTCCGAACATATCAAGTATATGATTTTAACGTCGTTGAGGATGACTACAGCCGGACGTAAGAGAGAAAGAGAGGAGCGGGGTCCACTTAAACCCAAGCAGGACTCATTCATTTTGCCCTCTTGCACTCACGGCCCTTGCAGTTTTCCAAGTATGCATACATGCATTTAATTGATTAAGTAACCAAAGAAAATTTTGCGCCCCCACAAAATATGCCCTCAACCAGCAGAGAGCATGCTTGAACTAGCATTATTAAAGCGAATTTTTTCAGCTCTCACTACAAGAATTAATTTTTGGATACCTTATTGAGAGATTAAGTGGTCATATTGACTTCGAAACAAAGCAAACAAATGATTAAAAAAAGAGCAAAATGACTTTTTGCGGCTTAATTCTCACTCATGTATCACAGGTCGATTCTTTGACCTTAATTTTGGAAACCACATGCAAGTCTCTTTGCCACACTTGATGGAAAAGAGATCAATCACTTTCTTTTGCTGAAATTTTGAACGTTTAAGTGCAAGAGAGAGGAGGCTTGGTCCCCTTTTAATATCTAGCAATCAATGACAATGTGGAGTTACCTAAGGCCCCTGTTGGTGGCAAGATTGTGTAGGGTTTGGCGCTATTTGGATTAGCAAATTTAATGATTTCATAATTTTATGTTTGTTTGGATAAGAATCGGGGAGTTTGGATATTTTTGTCTTTTGTGAGGGGCCCATCAAAAACAAAGATTGAATCCTCTAAAACTTTTAGGATTTACAAGGATTTGCATTATTTATAGTACTTTAATTGTACTTTTATTTATTTAACAACCAACTATCTTTAAAATCCTCAAATTCAAATCACACTTTCTTTTCACCAATCAAACAAGAATTATAAAGATCTACAAATCCAATACTAGAAATCCAATACCAACCAAACACAAAATTAGCTAATCTAAAAATTTTCAATTGTGCTATTTGGAAATCCAAATTTCGCAATCCTGCAACCAAACAACCCCTAAATTGAAGCTCAAGCTAGCCTAATTATATATAAATACTTTCCACCAAAACGAATAATAAAACTGAAGGAATACCTGACCGGATGAAAATTATGAAAAAGTCAGTCCTGATACTTTTGAAAGTGGAAATTTGAAAAAGAAAGATGGTGAGTCGAAACTGAGCTGATACATAACAATCCAGAATACTTCAGGGTCGGCTCAAATCCGGCTCATCCCGTCTCGCCTCAGTTAGCACTCACAAAAGTGGTTTTTTTTTTGAAATAGGGTATTTTTTATTTAAAATTATTAAATTAGTGTAGGTTTTTTTAAAATAAAGAGAATATAGCGGTTTCCTGGACCCCACCCCCTCCCCAGTACAGAGGACGGGTTCCTAGAACCCGCCCCCTATATTTTATAGGAGAGGACGGGTTCTAGGAACCCGCCCTCTCCATTATTGTAGAACCCGCCCTCTCCTATATGAAGGAGAGGGCGGGTTCCGCCCTATTCAAAAAAATTAAATAAATAAATGAAAATTCGAAAAAATTATAAAATTGTATTATATGAATATGGTGTACAAAATAAATCCGTCAAATTTACAATACAAAAAAATCACATCTGTTTGTAAAATTTAAATCTATCTCGACGGTCAAATTTATAATATCAAAATGAATCCGTCAAATTACAATACAAAAAAATCTTCCGGTGCACTTGTCACGATCTCGAAGGTCCCGCCCCTGATGACTGTCCTGGACATCTGGTCCTATAATGACCTGCTTGTTTGCATAAACTACATCTGGCGTGCCTTTGCTGAGGATCGGCATCCATTGTCATTCGATCTCGACGCACCTTTGGTCTTCCAGGCCCTATATTTTTTTCCGGCGGTAATACAGTCGGTGTTTGTCTGTTCCCAGTATAATAGTGCCAATAGTGACTGTCCGGTATAGGATGAAATTTTGGATCGTATGCGCCTTGGTAATTGGAAACTGTATAGTAATGGGAAGCAAAATTGTAATGTGAGTTATGCATGCTGCTTGCAGCAGCAATTGCGTGGGCACAAGGTAAATGTCGTTGCTGAAAAACACCGCATGTGCACGAAGAGAGCCCTTCATCTCTAAAGTTTACGGTATATTGATTCCCATTACTCCCCGTTACTTGAAACTCCGCCATGTCAAACCTTTCGGATCTGTAGTATTGTGCTCTGCGCTCTCTTTTCCGGAATATATCTTTATAATACGCGGTGAGCGTAGGCTCTATCGCTAAGGACTTTTCTCTTCTTTGCACAAAGTAAGTATTCACCCGGAAAAAGGTTCGAACAATCAACCCCTGTATCAGTAAGCCTCTAACATGTTTAAGGATCTCGTTGAAGCTTTCAGACATATTAGTGGTCATTAGTAAATATCTGCATCCATTATCATGTGCTTGTGACCACATGTGTACTGGATACTCATCTAACCACGCTTTCGCGGCTTGACTCATCTCCCCAATTTTCGTCATGTACATGTCATGGACATTAGGGTCAGACGTTTCACCGGCTTTGTACATAAGCTTATGTAGATCTGAATTTTTTAATTTTCTATCAAAATTTTGCCTGAAGTGCCGCCGGCAAAACCTATGTGGGGTCGTCGAAAATGCAGCTCTCATTGCAGCTAGTATTCCTAGATGTCTATCAGATATAATGCATAAATCTGTTTTATCAATAACAGATGGGATACTTTTGAGTTGACCGAAAAACCATGACCAGGATGATGTATTTTCACTCTCGACAATAGAAAAACCCAACGGAAATATACCGTTATTAGTATCAACACCTGTAGCGATTAACATGCAGCCTCTGTACTTACCGTATAAATACGTCCCATCAACGCACAATACCGGCCGACAGTGTGTGAAACCAGCCGCACTTGGAGTAAAACACTAGAAAATTCTTTGAAACCTAACAGAGCCATCGACATCTGTCTCTGTGGTTTTTAACCGGTATACGGTCCCCGGATTTGATGCTTTCATGGCTTCCATAAAAGAGACTAGTGAGTTGTATGAGCTTTCCCAGTCCCCAAATATCTTGCATAAAGCCTTTCTACGAGCATCCCATGCCTTCACATACGAAATCTGAATTTTGTGCTCTCCGCTAACGTAGAGCCGTATCTCTCGGGGAGTCATCGCCACATCTGTACAGATTAGTGGCATGATTAGTGAGCAAATGTAAGATGAAGTGAAATTCCTGTGATCTTGTAACATAATAGAATTGATGCATGTATGTTCTTGTTATATTTCATGACCTTCCAAGCATTGGCTCTTTTGGAACAACATGCATGCAATCTCCACTTACATTCAGGAGTTTTCGTACATACCACGGTATAGTACGTCTTATTTGACTCTTCAGTTTTAAATGTAACGTTTTGCTGAATGGACCACGACTTCAGCTTACAAATAAGATCCCTTTTTCCTGAAATAAATCTCCAATAGTGACGCAATCTTCGCTTGCTACTGTCGCTTCCAAATAGGGTGCCGTATTTAATTCTGCCATGGCTAAGTCTACCCAACTATCGTCTTCCAGCGGATCGAGGCCAGGATCTTCTAGTTCGACGAAATCATTGTTCGCAACCATATCATCAAACAATACTACCTCATTTAATCCAGCGGCATATTCCACGCTATCCTCCCCTTGATGACCTTCACCAGTTTCATCAACATCATTGCCACACATATCAATGTCACCCGTAGCAACATAAAGCTCGGGTGCAATATATGATGGTTGTAGTCGGTGTAATGTGGATGGTTCGGGGTGAGAAGATCGGAAAGATGTGGACGGACATGCTTGGAATGCGCTACTTGGATCGTGTTGGAATGATGCGAAGGTATGGGAAAATCTGCGTTTAGTATATATATTGTTATTATACTATTATTTCTTAATATTTTCGTAAATAAATCACCACTTGTTTCAGATTTATTTACCTTTGGAAGGTTGTGTATGGTAATCCTTATTGTTCTTCTGGGGTGCATATAACTGCAGCAGTCGATTGGGAGAACCAGTATTCAATATATAAAACATATTAGTATTTGGGTATTACTAAAATGTTTGAATGTGGATTTATAAAATGTTTACCCTTGAGTTTGAAGGTTTGAATAATATTGTGTATAGTCATATCCACCGAGACTGATGGTATCATCGTTAACCATGTGACCGTACCCCCAGGAACTACCTCCAGCATTACCATCAAAATTACCCGTTGGAGGGACATCTGATACTTTCAATTGTTCCTTTTAAACCAAAAGTTCAAAAGAATACTGGGTGTTTGACAGACCGAAGTCTATCATCGAAGATATTAATGCACTGTCTATAATTTCAACCAATGCATTTCCACTAAACATAGGCCATATACAACTTAACTTAAGCCTAATTTCACGGGGATCGTATTTCATGATTTTGAACACTTTATTCTCGGTTTCATTATAAGTCGTTGATGGTTCTAATCATTTGATTCTTGAGGACCCGCCCATATACTCGGGACCTTATGCACTTGTGATAATCCGGCCATCGTATTTACATACAACAAATAAACTTGAACTTGCCATAATCTGCATCAAACAATATCAAGCCAACAATAAAAAAAGCGTTAACAACTTTATACAATCACAATCAAAACATGCACAATCATACCTAGAGCTATGGTCTTCAAAGTCCACTAGACTGCTCCTAACTGTTCCAAAGTGACAAATTGTGAGATAACCCTCAAATCATCTCTTCACTGTCAATTGTGGCCAGGTAAGCACAAATGAGGAAAGGAGGGTTCCGCTCACGAATCACCATGAGACGGACCTTTTAAAATTATCTTTCTCACTTGTCTAGCCTAGGCACCACAAAGTCAAGTTTAGATAAACGATCGAATGCCCACAACCTTCCTCTGTCCTATTGAGCACGACAGTCCTTAGTTGGCTGAGTCTAGATATTTTTTTAATAAGCTCAAGGGTAATGCGTATACTTTTAGTGATTTTTGGGGTCTTAGGAAGGGTGATGAAATCCCCACCCAATCTGAATTGATGTTATAGCCCCTTAAAGTCCGTATTATTTATGCAAAACAGTAACAAACATAAATCGAAAACACTTGCAAACAACTTATTTGGCGGCGGTGCAAAGAATCCTGCACAAAAACAGTTTTATTGGAGAGAGGAAGAGAGTTTGTGCAAAGAATGCTGCAGGAAGAATAGTTCAGAGGAGGGGAGAAGATGAGAGAAATACTCACAGAGAATTTGGAACTTCAAATTTCTTCCCTGTGCTTGTTTTGGTCTCCTCTTCCTGTTTAGAGCCCCTGAACCTTGGTTTGGTCACTGAATTTGCTCCAGAAATTTACAGCAAGCCGTGGTTCCGTCTTGATCCTATCCAGCAGCTCCTCACGACTATGGCACTGAACTTGACTTTCTTTCTAAACTCCACACTTGCACAAAATAAGGGTAAATGGAGAGTTGTTGTATAGTAGAGAGCTATTTATAGGAACACGCTGGCATTTAATTACTATAATACATAATATGAGGGCAGGTTCCTGGAACAGGCCCTCATTTAATTATTGAAGAGGGCGGGTTCTAAGAACCCGCCCTCTTCGTTCTGATAAAAATATAAAACATTAAAAACCTGATTTGACTTGACACTATAATACAACTGATTTGACTTGACACTATAATGCCCGGGAATCCAACAAATATGAGGGCGGGTTTCTGGAACACGCCCTCATTTAATTATTGAAAAGGGCGGTTATTGAAGAAGGCGGGTTCTTAGAACCCGCCCTCTTCGTTCTGATTAAGAACCCGCCCTCTTCGTTCTGATAAAAATATAAAACAATAAAAAACTTATTTGACTTGACAATCCCAGGAATTCATACAATACTAAACAATAAAAAACTGATGTGACAACACTAAGCATTGAAGAGGGCGGGGTCCTGGAACCCGCCCTCCTTTCCCTATAAAACCCCGCCCACTTCAGTATGGTTTTCGTTAAATTAACTCTGTCCAAAATCCCTTCTCATATCTAAAATATCAAAATTGTCTCAATGGAGAATCAACCATTCGACAAATCTCTGCTCGTTGATCAAAACGAACACAGATCTTTTAATATATTACACGGAGAGGAAAGATTCAAAACTTATTAAATTTTTTTTAATTACCCCTTTCTTTTAATTCTAATAATTGAAAATAACATGATTTAATTTTGCAGGATGGAGATAATCTCATCGTCGTCACCCATAGTTCTGACAAGTGGATAGTTACCGACCAGCGAATAATCGAGCGGTTTCGAAGGGCCGGATTTTATGAAGCTTCATTGCTTCGTCATATCCAAATCGACCACGTCCTCGTTACCTCTCTAGTTGAGCGCTGGAGAAAAGAGACCCACACTTTTCATCTAAGATGAGGTGAGGCCACTATCACACTCCAGGATATTGGCCTCTTACTCGGTTTATGGGTCAATGGGCTTGAATTGGTCGGAGGAAAAATTGTTGGTCCAGATACCGACCACTCATACTGGGATACATATGCCGAGTCTGCTCTCGTACAGGTAAAAAAATTAATGTCAATAAACTCTCGATATTTTTGTTTTTAGCTAAGTAAATTATTTATATTTAATATTCAGATTCAGATTCTCTCTTATTGGTTCCCCTCTTTAGTGTACCTATTGCATGGACATTTTTTACATTATTTCTAGCTTTAATATTTCACAAAAAATGCTAATATCAGGCACCAGGAGACTATAGTAAGGGGTATAAGATCAGTTTAAACTGGCTAAAAGATACATTTACTAATATCCCTGATGAAGCCACCAATGAAGTCTTGGATAGACATGCACGTGCCTACATTCTGTACATGATCGGTTCTTGGTTGATGCCGGACCAATCGGCAACACGTGTCCATCCGTTATACTTTGGCTTTCTTACGGACTTTGATGTGTATGGCCAATATGCTTGGGGAGCAGGGGTCCTGGCCTTTCTTTACAAGGAACTCGATAAGGCATGTGCTCCAACGAAGAATAAAATTTGTGGCTGCATTACATTACTTCAGGTAAATTCCTTGTTTTTCACAGCTAGAAATTTGCAAAATTGTAATATTGGTTCTTTCTCTTATCATCTGACACTTTATTTATAGATTTGGACATGGGAGCATATGTGTATGGGAAGACCAGATCGAGTTAAAATACTGCCTTGGATACCCCTGGAAAGCCGCTCGGCTCTTGGTGGAATGGCAAGAAAGCGTATAAGGCTTCTCGTCGAGTACATAGGTACTATAGAGATGAGTTGGATCGCATGGAGGCGACTCAGGTAACCATAACTTAGGTAATTAAGTTTGTTTTAAAATTTTGAAATACCTTCATCACAATTTTTGTACTATGTTATTTGCGCAGTTTACGTGTGTAAGTCTATGTTACCCACCCCGGTACTTACGGGGAGGTGGAAAGAGTAAAAATCAAATTTTGATCACAAGGAAACATAGACTAACCATGAAGGATCTTTGCTAAACAAAAACTAACAAACATACAAGGAGCTTTAAGTATTAGGTTAAGAGGTTATACCAAAAGCTTGAACTCCTTCTCTTCTTGTGTTGCTTCCTTTTCTTGTGTGCTCCTTTAAGTGGTGTAGACGGCTCCTCCTCTTCGTCTTCACTTTGCTAAAGAAAGATCCACCCGAAGGCCTCTACCTTGAGCTCCTACCTCAACAATGAAGTAACTAGAGTGCTTGGTTTGCTAGACTAAGAACCCTAGAGTGAGTAGAGAGGTGTTTTGGTGGTTTAGTCTCAAAAGCTTATGATTTTCAACACATAAAACACTTAAGTTTTGAGAGAGGAAGAAGGAGAGCTAGTTATGAGAGAGAAAGAGAATTATAGAATAAAAATGAACCTTGCTCTCATATGATAAATATATGATAATAATAATAATAATTAAGAAAATTGTGATGGTGAATTGATTTGACCACTATCATTTCATATTTAATGCTAAGCATGCTTCAAGAAGCATCTTATGCTTAACAAAAGCAAAAAGAAAATATCTAGGTCAAAGTAAGTCAACAAGTCAAATGGTCAAAACAATTCTAACCATGATACAATTATACTCAATTAATATTATTAATCATATTTTTCATTCTCATTAGGGTTTGGATCAAGTCAATGGTCAAAAACCCTAATGAGGCGTCTCCCTCTCCGCCTCTGTCAACTGTACGTACGTACCCGCATTCGTATTCCGAAGAAACACGAATACAATGAGACAAGACCAATCCCAAAACAAATACTAGGATCTGGCTTAAACCAAAGCCCACTAGTAATGTCTGCCCGAACACCGAATACTCACAAGTACGCATATATGAACGAACCCTGTCGTAAAACTATACGACCTCTACCCTGTTTTGCCCAAAGGTGAACAACCCTCTATATGGGACTCTAAAGACTCGACACTACGCTGGCAGTGGGTTTAACCACAGGCCGCAAGCGGTACTAGCTGTACATAACGATCCCCAGGTAGACGTCGATAAGAAGACCGATGAGGTGAACCCATCCGAACTCCTACTGAGCCTGAATGTGACAATCTCCGTACAGTCCGGTCTGTTCGTCTAAAAGTATCGCATGTCGGGCCTAGGGGGCGGTAAACGTCAGTCCCCTAATAGCGGTACAAGTCGTGTCGGAGTGTAGCCCAGAACACCCTGAGAAACTACTGGAAACACAACCAGTAAATCTCGCATGCCCTGGCCAGAGACTTTGGGTAATGGCTCTCCTAGACACAGCGCGATATCAACTCCCAATACCGGGAGAGACGAATCCTATCTAACCATCACTGCCTCCAAGTGCTTCGGGACTGCACCCAACTACTACCTGTTTGCACGACTCAATAGAGCCGTGGTAGGGTAGTAATCTAAGAACAGTGGGAACACACTCGAGGCGAAGTGACAGTGTCAAGTCAACGGACTAAGCTGTACTCCTGTCACCTGGGAACTGTTATCTGACAATAAGTATAGTACAAACCAACAGTTCCCGACGAGTCATGTCCAGTGTACTCGTAACCTAACGAGCATCCGCATACTATCTCCAGTACGACGTACTAATGGCTGTGGGACAGACCATCTCCCCTGCTGGGATGAGAAGCGTATACGCTAGTCTACTCCGAAGTATGTAAGTCGACGGTAGCGTCCCGGCCGTCTTTCAGACGCCAAATGCGGAACAAAAACTTTTTAACTGGCGCTATCGTATACTATAACCCGGATCTGCCATTATTGCTAAACTAACAAACTACAAAGTGGGTAGAAATGTTATACCGAACGATCCGAGTCCTTCATTCTTTAACCATCATCCCACGCTTTGTTGTGGCTGCTCCGATCTCGTCGATCTCCGATCTCCTCGTCCAGGTGGCACCACGTCAACGGATCTTTAAACGGGCTCCTGCCTCTGACCCGAGGCAAATCGGTCATCAAATTTGCTAAAAGAGATGACCAAGATTGATGTAGAGAATGAGTAGAACACTTTGTCTCACTTCGTCCAAAGCCATAGACGAACGGTTAATGAAGTTGCCTTTTGGTTTGAATGAAATGAGAAATGAACAATCTAATTTCCATGAACCAAATTTCATAAACTTTTTTCCAAATCACAACCATCCTATTTGCAAGAGGGGCCGGCCACTTTATAGGATGAGGAAGGTGAGTGTAGGAGCTTAGAAAGGTAACCATAAGATTAATGAAGAGAATGAGTCACAAGACACCTTGCATAAACATTAATGCAACAAAGATTCATCTAACCTAGTCATCCTTTCACTAAATGCAACCAATGAATCAAGAACACCTCACTAACCTAGTCACCACTTCTAGAATCTTCTAGAACCTTCCACACTCATCACCCTCATGACTCACCCAAGTGAAGAAAAGATAAATCCACATTAAACCGAATGTTTAATACGGCCAATAGAAAACTGGAAACCGGTAACTTTCAAAAGAGATCCCGAGACGAATTTCAGGATAACCCCGTAACAGTATAAACATACCCGCATTTGTATTACGACCGAATACAAATGCAACTGAGACAAAGATATTATATCTACACAGTATAATACTCGGGTCCGACTTAAACCAAAGCCCACCAGTATTATCTGCCCGAAAAATGACACGTGCGTAAACGCACGTGCATTTTCCGAACCCTGCCATAAAACAATACGGCCTCTACAACGTTTCTCCCGAACTTGGGAAACTATCTGTGGGGGACTCTAATAACTCGTCGGTACCCTGGCAGTGGGTTTAACCACAAGCCGTCAGCGGCACTAGCTGTGCGTAACGGCTGTCCATGTACTGACCTCAAGGGAAGCCGATGAGCGAACTCATCCAGAAACCCTACTGAGCCTAACAGTGACAATGTATATACAGTCCGGTCCGTTCGTCTATGAGTATCGCATATCGGGCCTAGGGGGCTGGTAACGTCAGACCCCTAATAGCGGTATAAGTCGTGTCGGAGTGAAGCCCAGAACACCCTGAGATACTACTGGAGTACCTACCAGTAAATCTCCTACCTCGGCCGAGGATTTGTGTAATGGCTCTCCTAGACACAGCGCGATCTCACCCCCAATACCGGGAGGGACGAATCCTCTGCCGATCCGCTCACTTGCCTCCATGCGGCTCGGGACTGTACCCAAAAAAGACCTGTTTGCACGACTCCTTTGAGCCGTGGTAGGGTAGAAATCAAAACACAGTGGAAACTCACACGAGACAAATGACGACCTCAGGTCGATGAACTAACCTGTACACATGTCACCAGGGAACTGCTATCTGACGCTGGGTATAAATACCAACTAGCAGGTTCCCGGCGAGTCCTGTCCGGTGTACTCATAACCCAATGAGCACATGTATACATCTTAGGTGATCCAATTGACACCAGTGGCTTGTGAGACCGGCCACCGCCCCTCGTCGGGGTCTCGACTGTATACACTAGTCTACTCCGGAGTATCGATGCCCTATCTCGAAACTCCCATGACTAGGGACCACAATTAAGGATATGCTTATAGACCATCCAACTCTCGCGTATATGATCGCCATCATACTGTTGGTAGTCAAGCAAGATCCTAAGGGCTCTATCAACGTGTAACAGTGATCAGTCACCTGAACCTGTACACGACTGATAAAGGCAAACCAGATAGCATACTATCATCTCGAGTAAGACTGTACTACCGGTATAGGTCCTCCTTAATCATTGCAATCACGTGTCTGCGATCCAATAATTGACTTTGAGGGCACTATATCCAACAATCTCCCACTTGCACTTAAAGCTAATTATTGCGATGTCGCATACTCACAGCCCGTGTGATACCGAACATCCAACTCCTCTACTAATCAGTTTCACAAAGCCCGTTTGTAAAACTATTGTGTTCGAGAAATAGCCTCAGTGAGTGGATCCGCCCTGATGTTTCTTTATATGTCTCTCTTAATCTCAAGTTCGCGGAAAAAGCCATCTCCCGAATTGAGTAATACCTGTCTTAGAATATGTCTGGATATCTGATGGGACCTAGTTCATAAATGAACTCCAAATCAAAACTTCTAAGACTGTATCGTCAACTGAACCTAATCAGTATCCTGCACCATGCCTATCTCTGTATTCTCTTGGACTACCTGTCCATAATACTGTCCCTCGTCAGAAAGAAAACTATAACTCTGTCATCCATGTCACCTTTGAAGCCTGGAATGATAACCGTCTCCCGAAGGAGGCTGCCGCCATCAAATCCGTAGAACATGCACTTATGTTCTAAAACCGCTTCCTTATGTTTCTCCAGGATTGGATTAATACAAACTTATTGCATCTAGTGCAAATATAACATCTGGTGTGATACTTGACATCTCACGATTGACTCAATTGCCTAAGTAAGTGATCTGCCAATCATGCACATCCCTCTCTCCTTTAGTCTGTAAGACACCTTTAGAGAGGGTGACTCCATCACCTGCAGGTACACCACCATGCCAGGAGTCATCTATTCTAAAACCCATTAGAATACTGTCAAAGTACCCACATTGGGAAACTACCCAAATCTAGATCTAAAACCATAGATCTAGAAACCAGAATGTCTGATATTATATCCATATCCTGTCTGGAGAAACAACTGTGTGACGACCACAGTACAACCGATCGTAGTATAGGAATTTTACTTCCTACTCTGTGTATGTTATCCAAATACCAGGACATCACACCCTACTACCTTCTTAACAGATCCATCCCCTATTCTGATGAAGTCAAACCCATGACTGTCACATCAAAATTAGATGATCTATCTCCGCTATATCTGCTCAAGTCTATAAATAGACATAAGCTTCTTGCCTACTATGCTTCCGCTGCTCCCACTGACCACAACAACCCTCTGGCAGAATAATATATACGTGCACTTCTAAAGCTAGTTTAGAACGACACTATACTTAACCTCCTGCCGAGTCTCATAGTCTGGAACAACAGTAGTGTCAAGTCTGGGTAAACAAGAACCTCCCTGTCACCGTCCTTGAGGCTACCGGAGTACCTCTCGGGCGTCTGAGGCTACCCACCATATCTGCAGAGTGGCTAATGGAATGTCAAACCTGATTGAATATTTAGGTTCTATTAAATTTTCCGTAATCGTTTGCGGTTCTGGAATCACTTCCAGTTCTACCATACTCCCACTACTGTTTTCTGAAAAATCCATTTTACTAAAACTGTGGCGAGTCAAGAACAATATCACTATTGATCTTCCAGATGGTAGAAAATCAACCCTCGACATAGCCTGGGTCAACCCGCAAACTGCCATTACAGAAACGTGCCCTGAGTTATCCAGAGTCTGGTTTTAAGCATAAGCCAGACAACTCCCCGTACCTTAACATCGTTAAGGTATGAACCATTCTATATCCAATATAGAAACTTTGGCACTTATTTAATTGGAACCATATTCAAATCATTCAGCTGTCTCCAGTGCATATCAACTTAATTGAAAGAGGCTAATCAGCATTACTCAACTTAGGAATACATCCAATTATGAGTAACCTGAAAGAGAAACAAGTTTCTCAAAACCATTACTATCATCTGAATACCAATCACAAGAATCTACATCTTCGATCTCTTTGAAGAATCTCGATACTTGCGATATCTGGTTCTCTACTTTATTCTTATACCCACAACTTCTCAAAACTTAGACCTTATATTTCTGCGAAACACTTGTCTAAAAAACTAGAGAAGTCATAAATAAACAGAACATAGTACGAGGACCAACCCCTTTGTCCTGACGGACACTGGACAATATACAATACTCTGTATAAGTCCGCTGAGTTGAATAACTCAAAGTCTGTGCGTCGTAGGTTGAAAACTGTACCCAGGCGATTTCCTCAAATATCACCAATTACAACGAATTCCGATATAATGAGGATGATCACCTAATTCCCAATAACTTACTCCCACTCATCATCTGTAAAACCATACAGATGTGAGAATCATACCTGGTAAATACATACCCTGGAGTAAGTATCTAATCGGGAAAACGGTTTTCCTTTAACAACGCACCGTGAAACTGAAACATGGAAATGTTTCGTAGAGGTATCCTGGTATTCCTAGTAATGCCTCTTCCATAATCTAATTCATGACTTTAACCGTATATCTCTTTGCCATCTCTCCAAATCCCTTTATTTGTCTTTATTCATTACCTTCTGTACACCCCTTTAGGCTAAGTGGTTTTCTTCCTTCCCTACCGTTCGGCACCAGCCTATGGTTTGGAAGAAGACTATCCAGTAAGCATAATAGTTGTACTCTCCTAAACCAAGGAGTACTCGCAACTTGAGAGAAGGTGATGATAAAAGACAACTGAATAATACCTTATTCTATTTCTCCCGAACTGGGGAAAAAAGCAAAGGTGAAATAGGAGTGGCGATGAAGTACGCGGTTTGATCGTGAATGATAGCAGTCGCAATTTACTTTGCCCTCTTTCTAATCCCTTTATTTTGTCTTTACATATTACCTTCTGCATACCCTACTTAAGCTAATTGGTTTTCTTCATTCCCTACCTTTCAGCACCTGCCTATGGTTTGGAAGAAGACTATCCAATAAGCGTAATAGGTGTACTCTCCTAAACCAAGGAGCCCTCGCAACTTGAGAGAAGGTGATAATAAAAGACAACTGAATAAACCAATTATATTTCTCCTGAACCTGGATCCATCCTCGAAGAAGTCCCTCCGAGTTAGTATATAACCATACGATGGATCTATCCAATGGAAGTGGATGTTCGTAGTAATACGAGGTGTTCTGAGAAATGCAAAGGGTAAAAGAAGGAGCGGCAATGACTTATGCAACTCGGACAATCCAAAAGCCAGTATTTTAAGAAGGTTCGGTCAACTTAGTCACTGAGTCATAGTCTAGGGTCGGTCAATGGTCGCTGCCAAAGAGAGAGAAAAGAAACACTCTGCGTGCACTCTAACCTAGATCAGAATAGTTATCACTTTATCTAATCAGGAAACCTCCCACTGTACTGTCAAATTCTCCTCCAAACCTGAAAGAAGAATCAATCGGGATCACCGAAGAGTAAACTAACTCATCAGTGGGAATCGGGATCCAACTCTCATCGCATGATAACGTGAAGGTATCCACTCATGTTATCACACTTCAGAAGGTATGCGCATACTTGGCAAGTTTCAGTTTCTTTAGAAACTCCCGATATGATTTTTGCCCCATGCTCTTATGACCTTGGCGTTGGTCAAAATGTCATAAGTCACATGCCAAGTTCTACCCGTCACTATCTTATCAATTTGAACCCACTCGCACATGCCCTTGACGTTGGCCAAAATGGCAGAATGACTGTCCTAAACCAACTCATCTATCTATGCAACAAATGAATACCCAGCAGCTACCAAACACTATGCATTGGCGTTGGTCAAAATACATAGCTTGAATACTACTGAATACCCAAAAGAAATGACGGAGGGCTACGGCTGGTTTTTGGCGAAAAACCTTTAACGTAATGAACTTGATATCGCTGAAGGAACCTGATAGCTTTTTATAAAAATATAGTGGCGAAAACCTTTGCTAAAGAGGTCATTTCCGGTGAAAGGATCTCGGCTCTTTCCTCGTGGAATGAGGTGCAGGATATTCCAACTGAATACCGCGATGCAAAGCAACTTGTAATCGACTATAGTGAAGTTATTACCCTGACGCAAACTTCTGCCCAAGGGGTCACTCCCGGTGAAGGGATATCTGCCCTTGCCTCGTCGAATGAGGTGCAGGATATTCCAACCGAATACCGCTATGCAAAACAAAAGGAAACGTCTTTGTAATAACTCTTTTTAAAACTGTTCCAACAACTGCCAAATAGGTTTGTTTTCCTTTGCATTGATCAGAATCAACGCAGTCCCATCAATTAATCACACCAGAAAAGAACGAAAATAAAATGTACGCATATGCCATCCGCATTCATCACTGGGTCCCGTCATCACCCGTTAGGTTACTTAACTAACGACAGAGCGGAGACTGGACTAGCGCGGGTGTAAAACATATACAACATCTACTAGTATATATACTAATATACAATAATCGCTCCAGGCGTGATAATATGCAACATTACAGAAAAGTAATAAGCATCACAGAACAATACAGATAATCTGGGATCCCCGGGTTTCACAGAGCCGCTACTGAAACCCGACGTTCCCCTGGTCGTGTGGATAGCCTGTGCAATGAAACCTAGACCCCTATGGGTGCGGCAAGTTACCCGCCAAAACCTGAAGCGAGGCAGCCCCCTACAACAAAGTGAATGGACCACCCTGCACTTCACGGAATCCGGTAACTTGAGCACCCCTCCTTGGGTCAACCTGTACCCCCTACAAGTGCGGCGAATAGTCTGCCAATTCTAGAGTAAAGCCCCTATGCCTCTCAAAGCCATGAGATGCGGACCCGTTGCCCTCCAGAACCCGGCTATCCGTGCACTCCGTCGCGGGGTAAAACCTAGTATAGAAATGAAAAATATGTACAACGGGTACATCGACCTCAGCCCGGTCGTGCCCCAAAAGAATATTATACAAACAGGCAGTGACGGCAGTCCACATATTCGACGCTCGCCCCGCAATATCAAATGTACAAATAAATCCAAACTGCACTGTTTACCCCAATCAGAGCAAAGCTCTGTTCAAATTCCAAGGCGGGAGATGAAGCAACGCTTCCGATTCCCCCCAATCAGAGCAAAGCTCTACTTTGAAAATTTAAATTTTAATAAATGAAGCAAAGCTTCAGATCCTCTGAGCTGCGCGCAGAGCGCCACGTGTCAAAATCAGACACGCCAGCGCAGGGAGCGTAGCGCCCAAAGCAGCGCGCCCAATCAAAGCAAGGCTCTATTTAAAACAAAATTAAAAGAAGCAACGCTTCAGATGATCTGCGCTCTGCGTTGTGCGACACGTGGCAGCGCAGTCGCGCTAGAGCAGTTGCGCTGCGCTCTGCGCTGCGCGACACGTGGCAGCGCAGTCGCGCTTGCGCAGTTGCGCTGCGCTCTGCGCTGCGCGACACGTGTCAAGAGCTGGTGCATCTACGCCAAACAGAATTAAAATTCCAGTAAGATCTTTCTGTTCTTGTTAAAACAAGAAGATTGTCTTCTGTAAAACAGAAGCCCTTGGATCAAAGATCCAACGGTGGGGAAAATTTCCCAAATCACTCAGAGAATGATCTCTTTAACAAACTTAACAAATTTGTGGGCACTATATAAAGGCCCCTAGACCCCAATTCAGAAAAAGAAGAACATTGAGAACATCAAGAACTTCAGAAACAAAAACAGAGAGAATTTTTGAAGGATTGTGAGAAGAACTCAAGAACAAAAAAGGTAAAAAACCTTTATAAAAAGAAGAAGAATTTCTTCTGAATAGATCATTGATCTAAGAACAAGATCGATAATCTTCAATAAATAAAAAAATATAAATGACAGTTCCTTGCACTTTTTTATAAACCAATAGTTCTGGAATCTTAAAAATTCTTTTTTTGAATCCAAAGTTGGATCAAGAAATTAAAACAGTGCCTTGCACTTGTAAATCTGCACTGTTGCGCTCCTGGGTTGGCGCAAGCCACCAGAGAGCGCCATGTGTCAGCACCAGAACCACTTGCGCTATGCGCTTTTAAGAAAGAGTATTGCTCTCTGAAATTGGCGCAACTCACCAGAGCGCGCCACGTGTCAGCAGCGCAACAGCGCAGTGCGCTAGCGCAGCGCACAGCGCTTGCGTGACACGTGTCGCCACCACATGAGTTTGCGCCTTGCGCTCCTCAATCGGCGCAAAGCGCCTGACAAGCCACGTGAGGCGTTGTCAGAGCATTTAATGCAATGTATTATTAAGGGCAGAGCCCAATAAAAAGATCTATCAGACCAAAAAGAAAATGTGCTGTGCACTGTTAAAAGGGACAGAGCCCAATTAAAAGGCCTAACAGGCCTAATAAAATAAAAAAATGCAATGCATTATAAAAAAGGGGCAGACCCCAAATAAAGGTCCAACAGACCAATTTAGATGCTGTGCATCATTTAAAGATGGCAGAGCCCAAATAAAGGCCTAACCGGCCAAATGCAAATAAATTGTTGAACATTTTCAACTGGACTTAACCCAACCATGGTCGTAAGTCCTCAAATTAAATTGACTGAACAAGACTGCTCTCCTAAATTAATTTACATCCGGTTCAAGGGTACATCTCTGAATTCCTTTGGCTCCTATCGTTGTAATTCTTCAACGACGTCAGAGAGGTGACGGGTCCCAACAACCACAACATATTCTCAACTGGACTTAACCCAACCATGGACGTAAGTCCTCAAATTAAATTGATCGAGCAAGACTGCTCTCCTAAATCAATTTACATCCGGTTCAAGGGTTATTCTCTGAACTCCTCTGACCCCTATCGTTGTAATCCTTCAACGACGTCAGAGAGGTGACGGGTCCCGACAACCACACATCGATACGGACTGCGGGGTCCTTAAACTCGTGGACCGAAACGTCCTTAAACTAATATTCGTCCCAAAATGGGAATGTTGGACCGAAATATCCTTAAACTAATGCTCGTCCCCAAATGGGAATGATGGACCACCATGTCCCTAAACTGGAAATCGACCGCAACGTCATTAAACTAAACAATAGAGCCAATTGCTCTCTTGTCGGATTCAAACGATTCCGTTAAGTTGATCTTAGTCTTGAGATTAGGCTAACGTATCCTTAACAAAAGTTTAAGTTGATCTTAGCCTCAAATAAGGCTAACGTATTCTTAAACCAAAACCCAAAACCCAAATCTAAGAAAATACGGATTTGGACTAATCCACGTCTTACGGGCGATGGCATAAATAGTCTCCGTATACAATCCACGGGCAACCACAAACAAAACAAACACACACGACACGAAGTGAAATTCTGGAGCAGGAGAAAGTTGTTACCGCGATGCAGTAGCGTAATTAACTGCAGGGGCTTGCGCTGCAGGGAAGAGCGTTCCAACAATCAAAAACCCCTCGAACGAGGGGGAATCTGACGAAGTCTGCTACATCGGCCGCATCCGTCTAAACCTCCGATACACGGTGCCATAAATCAACTTGGCATTTTCGGAGAGGTGGACGGATAAAACTAAATAGCATCTGCCCCGAATCTCAGGCAAGACGTCTTCACGTCGCGCCGCCATTCGGAGGGGAACAGTACACTGCTATCCACCATGACAAATCCGCAATATCACAGCACAACACAGAATATCAACGCGAATGTCACGTTCGCAAATCCGTCTAAAAGAACTATAGCAATTAGACGCAATTTACCGCTCAAATGACATTCCCGGTCGGAGATATAATGTAAGTACTGCAAATTAACAAGTTTAAAATTTCGATCGAAAAACATACCGAAGTGGGCCCCTCATACATCTGTTGTATGGGCCCAAAAGAAATATACCAAAAACCACAATTTCCTCTGTAGAAGCTACTGTAGAAATTTGGCTTATTGATCTCCCCATATGGCGGCGGATCCGCAGCCAAACCCTAGCTTGGGCCGCGGATCCACGGCTGTACAGTGAGATCACAAGGCCAATTTTCTCCAGTGTTCATAAAAAACCCTGCTCGATTTTCTGTGATATACAAAATAATTTTTAGGCCTGTTTTAAAATCGACAGAAACTTTGAACAGAAAAATTATAGTTTTCGAAATTCCGTTCGATCGATATTTTAAACGCGTTAGCACAAGTTAGTAAAGCTTAATGGCGAGGCTCTGATACCACTGTAAGTCGACGGTAGCGCCCCGGCCGTCTTTCAGACGCCAAATGCGGAACAAAAACTTTTTAACTGGCGCTATCGTATACTATAACCCGGATCTGCCATTATTGCTAAACTAACAAACTACAAAGTGGGTAGAAATGTTATACCGAATGATCCGAGTCCTTCGTTCTATAACCATCATCCCACGCTTTGTTGCGGCTGCTCCGGTCTCGTCGATCTCCGATCTCCTCGTCCAGGTGGCACCTCGTCAACGGATCTTTAAACGGGCTCCTGCCTCTGACCCGAGGCAACTCGGTCATCAAGTTTGCTAAAAGAGATGATCAAGATTGATGTAGAGAATGAGTAGAACACTTTGTCTCACTTCGTCCAAAGCCATGGACGAACGGTTAATGAAGTTGCCTTTTGGTTTGAATGAAATGAGAAATGAACAATCTAATTTCCATGAACCAAATTTCATAAACTTTTTTCCAAATCACAACCATCCTATTTGCAAGAGGGGCCGACCACTTTATAGGATGAGGAAGGTGAGTGTAGGAGCTTAGAAAGGTAACCATAAGATTAATGAAGAGAATGAGTCACAAGACACCTTGCATAAACATTAATGCAACAATGATTCATCTAACATAGTCATCCTTTCATTAAATGCAACCAATGAATCAAGAACACCTCACTAACCTAGTCACCACTTCTAGAATCTTCTAGAACCTTCCACACTCATCACCCGCATGACTCACCCAAGTGAAAAAAAGATAAATCCGCATTAAACCGAATGTTTAATACGGCCGATAGAAAACTGGAAACTGGTAACTTCCAAAAGCGATCCCGAGACGAATTTCAGGATAACCCCGTAACAGCATAAACATACCCGCATTTGTATTACGACCGAATACAAATGCAACTGAGACAAAGATATTATATCTACACAGTATAATACTCGGATCTGGTTTAAACCAAAGCCCACCAGTATTATCTGCCCGAAAAATGACACGTGCGTAAACGCACGTGCATTTTCCGAACCATGCCATAAAACCATACGGCCTCTACAACGTTTCGCCCGAACTTGGGAAACTATCTGTGGGGGACTCTAATGACTCGTCGGTACCCTGGCAGTGGGTTTAACCGTAAGCCGTCAGCGGCACTAGCTGTGCGTAACGGCTGCCCATGTACTGACCTCAAGGGAAGCCGATGAGCGAACTCATCCAGGAACCCTACTGAGCCTAACAGTGACAATGTATATACAGTCCGGTCCGTTCGTCTATGAGTATCGCATATCGGGCCTAGAAAGCTGGTAATGTCAGACCCCCAATAGCGGTATAAGTCGTGTCGGAGTGAAGCCCAGAACACCCTGAGATACTACTGGAGTACCTATCAGTAAATCTCCTACCTCGGCCGAGGATTTGTGTAATGGCTCTCCTAGACACAGCGCGATCTCACCCCCAATACCGGGAGGGACGAATCCCCTGCCGATCCGCTCACTTGCCTCCATGCGGCTCGGGACTGTACCCAAAAAAGACCTGTTTGCACGACTTCTTTGAGCCGTGGTAGGGTAGAAATCAAAGCACGGTGGGAACTCACACGAGACAAATGACGACCTCAGGTCGATGAACTAATCTGGACACATGTCACCAGGGAACTGCTATCTGACGCTGGATATAAATACCAACTAGCAGGTTCCCGGCGAGTCCTGTCCGGTGTACTCATAACCCAATGAGCACCTGTATACATCTTAGGTGATCCAACTGACACCAGTGGCTTGTGAGACCGGCCACCGCCCCTCGTCGGGGTCTCGACTGTATACACTAGTCTACTCCGGAGTATCGATGCCCTATCTCGAAACTCCCATGACTAGGGACCACAATTAAGGATATGCTTATAGACCACCCAACTCTCACGTATATGATCGCCATCATACTGTTGGTAGTCAAGCAAGATCCTAAGGGCTCTATCAACGTGTAGCAGTGATCAATCACCTGAACCTGTACACGACTGATAAAGGCAAACCAGATAGCATACTATCATCTCGAGTAAGACTGTACTACCGGTATAGGTCCTCCTCAATCATTGCAATCACGTGCCTGCGATCCAATAATTGACTTTGAGGGCACTATATCCAACAGAGTATCGATGCCCCATCTTGATAATCCTACGACTAGGGACCTGTATAAGGATGTGCTTGTAGATTACCCAGCCCCCACTAGTGCGACTGCCATCACAACGCTGGTAATCAAGCAAAGATCCTAAGGGCTCCACTAATATGTATAAGCGATATGCTAAAAGAAACGCATGCATATATTGAAGTAGAAACAAATCAAGTAGCATACTACCATTTTGAGCAAGACTGTCTATACAACTATGAATATCCTAAGCTTCCATTAAGTAATATACAAACTAGTATGATACAGTAATGGACTCTAGGGCATATACACTAACAATCTCCCACTTGCACTAGGGCCATGTATTGGCGTATCGAAGACCTATCATCTCGATCAGCCGCTCGAACTGAGTCTGGGGTATGGCCTTCGTGAGTGGATCTGCAGTGTTATTCTCCGAATCTACTCTCCTCACCTCGATCTCCCTGATCAGGTGGTACCGCCTCAAGATGTGTCTGGACTTCTGATGGGACCCGGGTTCCTTTGCTAAAGCTATAGCGTCGTTGTTGTCGCGATACGGCGGTATTGGATCAACAATGGTAGGAACCACCTGAAGCTCCATGAGGAACTTCTTCATCCAGACAGCTTCCTTTGCGGCATCGCAAGCAGCTATGTACTCCGCTTCCATCGTTGAGTCAGCAACGGTTTCCTGCTTGGAGCTCTTCCAGCAAACCGCCCCTCCATTGAGGGTAAAGACATAACCCGACATGGACATGGAGTCATCCTTATCACTCTGGAAGCTGGAGTCAGCAAAGGCCTTGATCTGGAAGTATTTTCCGCCATACACCAAGAACATCTCCTTAGTCCTTCTCAGGTACTTGAGAATGTTCTTTACTGCTATCCAGTGTTTCTCCCCTGGGTCAAACAGATACCGGCTTACAACGCTCAGTGCGTATGCTACATCTGGTCTGGTACATAACATCGCATACATTATAGAGCCTACCGCAGATGCGTAGGATATAGATGACATGCGAGCTCTTTCCAAATCAGTCTTTGGAGACATCTCTTTAGATAGGGTGATTCCGTGACAAGCCGGTAAATTACTGCGCTTTGAATCTTCCATACTGAATCGTTTCAGTATGGTGTAGATGTACCTGGACTGCGAAAGTCCCAACATCCTCTTGGATCTATCACGATAGATCTGGATCCCCAGAATGTAAGAGACATCACCCAGGTCTTTCATGGAGAATCTCTGTGACAAGAATCCTTTGACTGACTGTAGCATAGGAATGTCATTTCCTATTAAGAGAATGTCATCCACGTACAAGATGAGGAATACCACAGTTCTCCCTACAATTTTACTGTAAATGCATGGTTCGTCTGGATTTTTGATAAAGTCGAATTCTTTGACTCAAAGCAGATGTTCCAACTCCGCGACGCCTGCTTCAGTCCATAAATGGACTTAAGTAACTTGCACACTTTACCGCTGCTCCCACTCTGAATGAAACCCTCCGGCTGATCCATATAGACGCACTCTTCTAAATTACCAATTAGAAAAGCCGTCTTTATGTCCATCTGCTAGATCTCATAATTGTGGAAGGCAGCAATGGCAAGAAGGATCAGAATGGATTTAAGCATAGCCACTGGAGAAAAGGTTTCGTCATAGTCCAAACCAGGTCTTTGTCGAAAACCCATTGCAACAAGTCTAGCTTTATAGGTTTCAATCTGCCCATCTACACCAATCTTCTTTCTGAAGATCCATTTGCAGCCTACGGGTTTTACCCCTTCTGGAGCAATGTCCAGAGTCCAAACTTTGTTGGTGTACATGGACTCCATTTCGGTCCGCATTGCATCCAGCCATTTTACTGAGTCACCGCTCTTAATGGCTTGCTGGAAGTTAGTAGGCTCATCATTTTCAATGATGCAATCCTCTCGATCCCCTTCTATGAGAAAACCGTAGTATCTCTCGAGCGGATGAGACTGCCTACCACTCCTGCGGAGTGGCGCTGGGATACCCGGTTCTCCTGAAACTTCTGGTTCTACCAAACTTTCAGTAATAGCTTGTGGTTCTGGAATTTCTTCCAGTTCTATTGCGCTCCCACTTGTTTTTTTT
The DNA here is from genome assembly GCA_030015575.1 of Agapanthus africanus. Classification (NCBI taxonomy): domain Eukaryota; kingdom Viridiplantae; phylum Streptophyta; class Magnoliopsida; order Asparagales; family Amaryllidaceae; genus Agapanthus; species Agapanthus africanus. The sequence goes on from JASDDO010000028.1 coordinate 115,284,984, forward strand.
TCTAAAAACTGATGTTCCAGAAAGTGGGCATGACGAGAAACAAAAACCTTTTATTCATCTGCGTAATAGAAAAGATACCCCCTGGAGTTCTTTGGGTATCCCACAAACTTACACAATACTGAGCGTGCCTCGAGTTTGTCCGCATGCTGCTTTTTAACAAAAGCTGGATATCCTCATATCTTCAGATATTGAAGATAGGGTTTCTTCCCACACCACATCTGATATGGTGTGGTAGGCACAGTCTTAGAAGGAATCTTGTTCAAAAGATATGCAGCGGATTCTAGTGCATAACCCCAGAAAGATCGCGGTAACTCAGCCTTACTCATCATGGAACGAACCATATCCAATAGGGTTCGATTCCGCCTTTCCGATACACTATTGTGTTGTAGTGTGTATGGAGGAGTAAGCTGAGAGAGAATTCCATTCTCTTTTAAGTAGCCCAGAAACTCGGCACTCAAGTATTCACCACCTCGATCAGATCTCAGTGTCTTGATACTTTTGCCTGTTTGTTTTTCCACTTCATTCTTGTATTCCCGGAATTTTTCAAAGGCCTCGGATTTATACTTCATCAGAAAGACATGTCCATACCTAGAGAAATCATCCGTAAAAGTAATGAAGTATGAATAACCACTTCGTGCATGTGTAGACATTGGACCACATACATCGCTGTGTACAAGTCCCAAGAGCTCGCTCGCCCTTACTCCGTGTCCAGTGAACGGAGTCTTTGTCATCTTTCCCATGAGACAAGATTCACAAGTGGCATAAGATTGATATTCGAACGGATCCAAATATCCCTCTTTATGTAACTTTGTTAACCATGTCTCATTGATGTGACCCAGTCTACAATGCCATAAGAAAGCCTGATTTAATTCCGGAGACTTTCTTTTAAATGTGTTATGGACATTGAAAACCTGAGCTTGATTTAGTACGTATATACCGTTATCTAATGTACCTGACCCAATCAAAACTTGATTTAGGTGGATGTGGACCACATCGCTTACAAATGTAAAATCATATCCTTCCTTAGAGAGTAAGGATACAGATATGATATTATAAGCTAGACTAGATACATATAAACAGTTACGTAGAATCAATATCTGCCCACTTGTCAATCCTAGGTGATATTTCCCTACGGATTCAGCGTTCACACTCATTCCGTTCGCAACTCTGAGAATCATATCACCTACCCTGATAACTTTACGGTTTCTCAAAGCCTGTAATGAATTACATATATGAGATCCTGATCCGGTATCTAGTACCCAGGAAGTAGAATTAATTGACATACAGTTTTCTATTACAAATACATCTGAAGCCGAAGCCACAACATGTTTCGAATCCTGGCTACTGGCTTTGCTAGCCCTGCAATCTCTCTGCCAATGTCCTTTCCCGTAACAATAGGGACGTCCTTCCTTCCCTATATCTAGTCCCAAAACTTTTGCCCTTCCCTTTCCTTCTCCTTCCCTGGTTTCCTTCAGGGTGTAAGTAGAGGGCAAAGACCGTAGAATCAAGTCAGTACTTGACCCGTTCTTCAACGTGGTCTTCAGGTCCGCGAGCTCATCAAAATAGCTAATCTCTGTAAGGACGTCGTCCCCTACAGATGACCCGACAGCCAACCTCGCTTGAAGCAATTCGTTCGAGGTCTCATATCTTGCGATACGAGATTGCTCTCCATATAAATCTTTGTTATGGAGGAAGACAGAAACTAAGTCCATCTTCTCGTGCTGCCTCTGGTATGTACCATCAACTGAGACCAACACGAGGCACTTGGCACTCGCACAGTCCTTTTCCGTTATCTTACGAATATCAATATTCGTGACAGTGGAAACTGGTCCTGAGACGGCAGGGGTTTGATTAGTGAAGAGGTCTCCCAGTTTGTCATGGGTAATGGGCATCTGGACAGACCTTTGCCAGTCATAACAGTCAGATTCGGTCATTTTATTATTTAGATGTAACCTATGTCTGGTCACTGGGTCGCTGCAATTAAGAGAGAGAGAAGAAAACACTTAGCATAATGCTCTTGCAAGTTTAGATTGGTTTTTAGTTTATCTAAACAGGATGGCTCCCACTGTTTCTCGAATCCTTCTTTAAACCATAAAAGAAGAATTAGTCAGGATTAATCTCACCGTACAATACTTACTTAACTGTTCAGCCAGGCTAGTGTCGGTATTTCGAGGGAGGTTTTACGACGCTTTCGCAAAGTTCCTTAATTAAATAACCTCTTTCCCTGGAGGTGTAGCCCCGCTAACACTTTTCTAGACATCTACTTGGTTTATAGCATTGATCGTTAAGTGAAGAAATCTTCCGAGGAGTAGCGGATACTCACAGTAGGATCGGGATCCAAATATCATTGTGTGGTAATGCTGAAGGAATCCTACCAACATTATCAAACTCCAAATGGTATGCAGCACTAGCAAGTTTCAATTTCCTTAGAAACTCCCGATGTGGATTTTTGCCCCATGTTCTTATGACCTTGACGAAGGCCAACATATCATAAGTCACATGTCAAGTTCTACACGTCATTATCCAGGTTAATTTGAACCCACCCGTACATACCCTTGACGAAGGCCAAAATAGTAGTACGACTGTCCCAAACCAATGCATCTATCTATGCTACAGATAAATATTCAGCAGGTACCAATCACTATGCCTTGGCGAAGGTCAAAATACATAGCTTGAATACTACTGAACATTTAACTGAAATGGCGGAGGGCTACGAATGGTTTTGGCGAAACCGTGAATGTAGTGAACTTGATATAATCGAAAGAACCTGATAGCTTTTAAAAGGAGTGGTTTAAGTTCCGCGTTTTTATAAGTTTTGCTGTTTTGAAAAAACCGAGTGGTTTTGAAATTGTTCCAACGATTCAGGTTTGGTTTATTTTCTTTGCATTAATATAATGCGTCTCATCAATTTAATCCTACCATTACAGAAAACAACGAAAATATGACGTACGCTTATGCCATCCGCATTCGCCACTGGGTCCCGTCATCACCCGTTAGGTTACTTAACTAACGACAGAGCGGGGGCTGGACTAGCGCGGATGCAAAACATAAGCAACGCCTACTAGATATCATATATAGATATAAACATTCGTCAGACGCAATGATAGCCATTCTAGATCACAGATGAACACATTGGATATGCTAGGAATCCGCGTTTCGTTCGAGCCTGCAACGAAAAAAGGATTACACGGTCACGATGAATAGCCAAACCCCACCCTAGACCCCCTACGGGTGAGGCAAACTACCCACCAAATACCCAAAGTGGAGCAGCCTCTCTCAACAAAGTGAGTAGGCCACTCGGCACTTCAAAGTACCCAGTAGTCTGTGCACCCCACCTTGGGTCTATCCTAAGAACAGAAAACAATAAAAGAAATAATATACAAAGGCGGCTACATCCTCAACCCGGATGTGCGACCCAAAAATAATATTACATCAATTTACAATTTATATCAAATGAAAGATAAATAAACATTCATCTCACATCTCCGGCTATTCATCCACGACAATCCAACAAGTTCATATACACAATCCAACATCACAGATCACAGATATGTACAACCCCCACTAATCGACGTATAGCGATTAGTAGACGTTCAGTACATATATCACATTACAGATATAATCCAATTAGCTAAAATTTATAGAATTTCGATCAATATTCTAATTTGAAACTACTCCAAATACAACACTGTATTCAAAAGAATCTGGGCAGAAACAAAGTATCTGAAAAATCATAAAACATCAAGTTGGACAATCTGCAGGAAAAACGAGTTGACTCCGAGTCGACTCGGCCGTGGATCCGCGGCGAAACGCATAGTTTCGCCGCGCTTACACGGCAGTCTGACCGAGTCACGAGCTCGTTTTTCTTGGGTGTCCCTAAAAAAGCCTGCACGTATTTTTCAGGTCTCTGAAAATATTTTTAGACCTGTTTTAAAATCGGCAGAAAACAATAGTTTTTGATGGTTTTTTGCGATTTTTCCGGGATCGAAATTCTAAAGACTTTGCTAACATGTTAGTTGTTGTTTAGGTAGGCTCTAATACCACTGTAAGTCTATGTTACCCACCCCGGTACTTACGGGGAGGCGGAAAGAGTAAAAATCAAATTTTTATCACAAGGAAATATAGACTAACCATGAAGGATTTTTGCTAAACAAAAACTAACAAACATACAAGGAGCTTTAACTACTAGGTTAAGAGGTTATACCAAAAGCTTGAACTCCTTCTCTTCTTGTGTTGCTTCCTTTTCTTGTGTGCTCCTTTGAGTGGTGTAGACGGCTCCTCCTCTTCGTTTTCTCTTTGCCAAAGAAAGATCCACCCGAAGGCCTCTACCTTGAGCTCCTACCTCAATAATGAAGTAACTAGAGTGCTTGGCTTGCTAGACTAAGAACTCTATAGTGAGTAGAGAGGTGTTTTGGTAGTTTAGTCTCAAAAACTTATGATTTTCAACACATGAAACACTTAAGCTTTGAGAGAGGAAGAAGGAGAGCTAGCTATGAGAGAGAAACAGAATTATAGAATAAAAATGAACCTTGCTCTCATATGATAAATATATGATAATAATAATAATAATTAAGAAAATTGTGATGGTGAATTGATTTGACCACTATCATTTCATATTTAATGCTAAGCATGCTTCAAGAAGCATCTTATGCTTAACAAAAGCAAAAAGAAAAATATCTAGGTCAAAGCAAGTCAATAAGTCAAATGGTCAAAATAATTCTAACCATGATACAATTATACTCAATTAATATTATTAATCATATTTTTCATTCTCATTAGGGTTTGGATCAAGTCAATGGTCAAAAACCCTAATGAGACGTCTCCCTCTCCGCCTCTGTCAACTGTACGTACGTACCCGCATTCGTATTCCGAAGAAACACGAATACAATGAGACAAGACCAATCCCAAAATAAATACTAGGATCTTGCTTAAACCAAAGCCCAATAGTAATGTCTTCCCGAACACCGAATACGCACAAGTACGCATATGTGAACGAACCCTGTTGTAAAACCATACGACCTCAACCTGTTTTGCCCAAAGGTGAACAACCCTCTGTGTGGGACTCTAAAGACTCGACACTACGCTGGCAGTGGGTTTAACCACAGGCCGCAAGCGGTACTAGCTGTACATAACGGTCCCCAGGTAGACGTCGATAAGAAGACCGATGAGGTGAACCCATCCGAACTCCTACTGAGCCTGAATATGACAATCTCCGTACAGTCTAGTCTGTTCGTCTAAGAGTATCGCATGTCGGTCCTAGGGGGCGGTAAACGTCAGACCCCTAATAGCGGTACAAGTCGTGTCGGAGTGTAGCCCAGAACACCCTGAGAAACTACTGGAAACACTACCAGTAAATCTCGCTTGGCCTGGCCAGGGACTTTGTGTAATGGCTCTCCTAGACATGGCGCGATATCAACTCCCAATACTGGAAGAGACGAATCATGTCTAACCGTCACTGCCTCCCAGTACTTCGGGACTGCACCCAACTACTACCTGTCTGCAAGACTCAATAGAGCCGTGGTAGGGTAGTAATCTAAGAACAGTGGGAACACACTCGAGGCAAAGTGACAGTGTCAAGTCAACGGACTAAGTTGTACTCCTGTCACCTGGGAACTGTTATCTGACGATAGGTATAGTACCAACCAACAATTCCCGACGAGTCCTGTCCAGTGTACTCGTAACCTAACGAGCACCCGCATACTATCTCCGGTACGACGTACTAATGGCTGTGGGATAGACCATCTCCCCTGCTGGGATGAGAAGCGTATACGCTAGTCTACTCCGGAGTATCGATACCCCGTCTCGATAATCCTACGATTAGGGACATGTATAAGGATGTGCTTGTAGATTACTCAGCCCCCACTAGTGCGACTGCCATCACAGCGCTGGTAATCAAGCAAAGATCCTAAGGATTCCACTAATATGTATAAGCGATATGCTAAAAGAAACACATGCACATATTGAAGTAGAAACAAACCAAGTAGCATACTACCATTTTGAGCAAGACTGTCTATACAACTGTGAATATCCCAAGCTTCCATTAAGTAATATACAAACTAGTATGATACAGTAATGGCCTCTAGGGCATATATACTAACAACATGGACGCCTTATACAGCAGATCGTCTGCAAAGATTACCCGGCATCTATATCGAAGGAGAGCCGGTTTGGCAGGCTCGATGCCCACTCCTCTGCATTAATTCGTTGTCATGCACCTACCGGACCGGGTGTTGCGACAGTTTAATAGATCGCAACATATTCCTGTCCCGCGGCCTTCGCCTATGACAATAGAGGGAGACATGCGAGGAGGAAAGGCAGAGCGTGATTGGAGGGAGCATCACCATCAATATTTGCTGAGATGGGAGGATAGGCAACGTAATATTTCTTTACAGCAAATAGGTGACCAAACAGTCACTGACGCTACCGAAGCATATCTACAGTGGTATAAGCGTGTCACCATAAGATATCTTTCTGCTCCCCCTAACGACGTCCCAAACAACGCGCGGTACGAGTCTAGAGGCCACGTGGAACGAGATTTGGTAAGTTGAATTCTTTAGATTATATTACTTTTTAACATCCGGCGGTATGAGTCAATACTTATTTCTTATTTCTAATGTAACGACAGGCTCGTGGGTTGCATCATATATAATTAATGGTGCGGGATCCATCCCCGACTGATGCTGGTCCGGAAACTCAGGATCTATTTTCAAATGTAAACCAATATATTGGTGGTATATTCGGTTCATATAATATGCTTCCACATTTATCGCCGGCACCGGAGCAGCAGTATGAGCCGGCACCGGAGCAGCAGTATGAACCGGCACAGAGCCGCAGCATGAGCCGGCACCAGAGCCGCAACATCACGGAGATCCAGCGCAGCAGGATCAGTGGTTTGGATCACCATACCGTCAGCAGCAACCCTGGCATACCGGACAAGCGTAACAACCAGAGGAACGACAGTTTTGGGGGACCGGTTTTGCACAACAACACCAGTCTTGGGGCTCAGGTTTTGCAGAACAGCTGTCTTGGGGGTCAGGTTTTGCGCAACAACAGCAACCTTGGGGGTCAGGATTTGCGCAGCCATGGGGCCTAGGTTTTGTGCAACAGCAGCCGTATGAAACCGGGACAGGTTCTTCGCTGCAACTGCCCAGTTTGGAGACGGATTTACCGTCCCACGTACAGTTGTTGGGAGGCAGCACATATCCGACACCTGCCCCACATTTAGGATTTGCGGAACAACAGCCTGTCCAAGATGCTGCTGAAGACGAAACTGAAGCTGAAGTCGAAACAGAAGAGTAGACGCCGCCGCCGCCATCTACCCAAAAAACGGGTGGGTCCTCCAGTCATCCCAAGATGCATAGGCTTATGTCAAGCCTACTCGGATTTCATAAGGGAAAGGGAAAAAGAAAACGATAGTTATTTACATTTTACAAACAGATAGGATTTTTTATATTGTAAATTTGACGGATTCATTTTGATATTATAAATTTGACCGTCGAGATAGAATTTACATTTTACAAACAGATAGGATTTTTTTGTATTGTAAATTTGACGGATTCATTTTGTACACCACATTCATATAATTCAATATTATAATTTTTTCGAATTTTCATTTATTTATTTAATTTTTTTTTAATTGGGCGGGTTCCCAGAACCCGCCCTCTCCTTCATATAGGAGAGAACCCGCCCTCTCCTATAAAATATAAGGGGCGCGTTTTAGAAACCCGCCCTCTGTACTGGGGAGGGGTGGGGTCCAGAAAACCGTCATATTCTTCTAATTTTAAAACAAACTATCCTAATTTAATAATTTTAAATAAAAAATACCCTATTTCAAAAGAAAAAAAAATACCCACAAAAGTATGGTTCATGACTGTGATGCCTCCTTGCAAATCGCAAACTACCAGGATCCTAAATGAAAACTGCCATTCATCTCAATAAGCCAATTATTACAATCCTGTAAAGGTCAAGGGGGATGCGCGAAAGATCTATAGATTAAGGCCTAGTTGAGAGCGTATCGATTCGATTGGTATTTTTTTCCCTCTTTCTTTATTCAGCTGCAAGAGAATTAGACTCTTTCGTTCTTCGAAGGAAGAGAGGGAGAGAGTGAGAGAGGAGAGAGAGAGAGCGATCGCTTGATGACAATGGGGAGTTCCGGTGGATCTAGCGTCGTCGGTGAGATTCTTCCCCTTTCCCCTTCGAATTAGGTTTTCTGTTTGGATTGTTGATTCTCGATAGATCTATGAACGATCGATTTCGATCGCCCCCAAAGTTTAGGGTTTTGATCTGATGCTATGGATTTAGCACGTATGGTTGATGGATTTGTGATCTACGCCAAGATCAAGCTTTCGTTTTTGTGATTGTTTCGCTTAACTTCGTTTGTTAGTCTGTTGTGCATTACATTTCCTCCTTTGTGATTAGAGAAGTTGATATCTTCAGATAGTTGTAATCTACTTTCGGAAACAGATGGCTGTGGTTTTTCTCCTAAGTTTCATGAGCTTGAAACTGGATGTTTTTAAAGTTTTCTGTGGTGAATTGGCCTAATATACTCTAGCACAAGATCTTTATGTGTCTTCGGAGCTCTTGTTCAGGAATTGGGGCATCAACTTACGCTGGGTTAAATGTCGGTCTTGAACTTTCATCAATTTATAGTTGAAGCCTCGTCGACAACGAATTATTGGGCCCTATTTAACCTCCTTTATTGGTAAAAAGGGCTAGATGATGATGAGGGGAGTGATTGCTCAAATTGGATGCTATGTCCACCTTCGATTGAAGTGTTTTGACATTTGTGTGTCAACTTTCTTTCTTGATGGTATTGTTTGGTTCCTATTATTTTTAACCTTATGTAAAATTAGCTTTGGATGAATTCAAGTTACTGGCTGTATAGAACTTCGATTGAAGTTTGCGGTCTGACTTATTCGTTATCTAGTGATTCTAGCTGAAAAAAACACCTTCTCACCCGTTGCTTTGGACTCACTCCTTGTTTAGGGGATCAGGATGCAGCTGGTCGCTCGATCACCATAATATGATTTGTGCTTATTTTACTTTCTGTGTAGTGTTTAGTTGATAGATTCCAGGCTGGATTATTTTACTTGTTTGATTGTTGAGTATCGTTCAAACACTTTTAGTATGTGGTAGCCTTTTGTATTTTTGCACATACGATTGTTCATACAATAATCGAAAAGATAGGATAAGTGTACATACGTAGCAAAGGGAACTTCCATAGAGGATAAAATGAGATAGGGAAAAAATTGAAACGGTTTGGACGTGTACAATTTTGGACGATTAAGGCGTTTGTTAAGAATAATGACCGTCGAGATATGTGGGATTAATAGTTCCACATTGGAAAAACTAAGAGAGGTACTAGGATATAAAATATATTTGGGCCCCCACTAAGAAGGCTCAAGTCTATTTAGACGAACCCAAATTATGTTGAAAACCCATGTACTCTCTCAAATATAAATTACAACACTCCTCAAATATTAAAATATTAAAAATAACATGGCAGTTGAGCAAGAGAGTTAAAAAAAGATGGAAATAGTTAAAAAAAAGAAGTTAGCTGCAATTTATTTGAGAAAATGAGCCTTAACATAGCGGAACAAAAGAAGAAGACTCATATCACGATCCTAAATTTTTGGTAACAAGGCTTGTTGATGTTTTTTGTATATGGGTAGCAACATTACTTGTGGACCACCTGGTGTGCAACAACCGTAGATGCTGATGCATTTTTGAAATACAGATGAGGTATAAGTTCAAGATGAAACTTGATTTTATGTTCACTCCTCCATAACAACAACTTATATCTCAATTCATAAAGGTATCTATAATATTTTCTTTATTCGTTTTGTCCATTCGGCTTCGCTATGAGCCTATGAGACAATTTCATAGTTACATTACCAACTTTTTGGAAAGTTGACGTCATTGAGATAAACATCACTTACATATCAAGTGTGAGTGCTATATACGATTTCATGCATATATTATATGATTAAAGTTTATCATTCCTTCACCTTCACCATTTTTATTGGTTATATTTTGTCCTCATTAATAAATGATATCATATATTATTATAAATTCATACAAAGTATAGAATAGAGGAGTGTAGGGCGGTACAACTTTGCTATCTAATGTGGGGGTTCATTGTTCGAATCGTGTGAGTGTCACAGGAGGATACTTCAAAACCAATTTAAGGTTATAGTTACAGTATGTATATTAGATTAGATGCATGATAATTAGGATATGTATGAATGTTATTAAGATTATATTTAGTTTGGCTATGAGCATATTTAAGAAAACGGACAACGGTATGATTAGAAATTCTATAATTTATATTTTCACTGAATGTGATTTATATTCTAATGGATCAAACCATTGAGAAGTCATGGCACAATGCAAACAAAGAATTCATGACATGAAAAGTATCTTTTTTCCTTTTGTTTTATTATATATTGGGCTATAAGTAAATAACTTATGAAGCCCTCCTATCTTGTAGATCTTGCATTGCTGCTCACGTTGCAATGGTATTAAGAATGGATATAGGATCTTTTTATATATGAGAATGCAAGATGCAGCTAAAGCTCTAGTAGTGTCATATAATATTATAGCATGCACCCAGGTTCTACTGCATTATTCAACTATTACAGTCCGTGAAACAAAAAAATTAAAAGAAACAAAACCAAGTGAAATAATTACACCACAGGGCTATTGAAAAATGATTAGTGCCAACCACAATATGAGAGCCACCAGTGTTGCTGTCCCAGAATTTGATGCACCTTGGTTGCCACCACCTAGTCTAGAACCACCTGGCCTCATATGTCTAGCAGAATGAAGAAGAAAAAAAGAAATATCTTCCTCTTTTACTGGAAGAGTGAAAGTATCTGCCAAAAATTACAGACTAGTAATTTATAAACAGATATAGCTTTGTTTTGAAACACCAAGACAGACCTCTTAGTCCCAATTTCACTTTGACTTGCTGGCATCATCAAAGGACTTTCTATACTTTTCTTAATAATCAACTACCACCACTATTAAGTTTGCATCACTGAAAACTTATTTGTTTTTATGCTAAAAACTTCAATCATAAAAACTAGCTGCAAGAAAATAAACCCTATCCATGAAAGTATACATGCTAACCTGGATAATTTATCTTTAGGTTTATAAAAATGTCAATTCCTTATTCGTTGCATGAATGTATCAAAACACATTGAGGTAGATTGGAATAAGGTTCTTTATGAATGTTCGTGAGCTGATTCGATCGTGTGCTTGTATAGGGGGTTCAAGAACTCAAGTTTATTGACTTTCTTTATCATGATCCATATTCCTCATTGAAGTCTATTCCTTATAAAGAACAAGTCTCTTTATGAGTGTTCATAGGCCTGGTTTGATCATGTGCTTGTATAGGTGGTTCACCAACTCAAATTTATTGACTCTCTGTCATATCCTCAATTGAAGCTATGCTTATAAAGGATAGCAAGTTTTGAATACCATTGCAATCTACAACAGGAAGAAAATTGGTACCTTTGGAGATATTCAGGTGTTATAATTAGTAATTGTAATAGTAATAGTAATAGTAATATAGCAGTGGCAGTAGTATTGGCAATAGTAATATTAGTAGCAGCAGCAGCAGCAGCTTCTTAATGGTGCTGAAAAATGTGTGTTTGGCAACTTTTTCACTGTTCTGCTTCACTCTTATTCCACTGTTATTATCAAGCAACAAATTTAACTGAAACACGCCTCAACCACACAACTTCCTAAAGCTTGAAGCTTTAAATTATATATTTACTGAACCACCTGTCACGCCCCGCTTTCCAAAATACAGAATACGAGGGGTTGACAAGGCCAGCCATGCTCCTACGGTCGAGGAGATATCTCTCCGTAGTCACACTTCGGCTTCTAGCTTTACATGGTAATCAGTAATCAACGCACAGGTAATGAGAAATGCAGTAACTAAATCAAAACAAATACAAAAGAACTAACATGATGGAGATCAAGAGAGTATAGTTCTGGGTAGCTGATCAAGATGTCCGCGATGTCCTCGAGGTACGTCCGGGCCTAGTCCAAGCTAGATCCACCTCACTCTGAGCATGCATACTCAAGTCGTCAGAGCGACACGATAACAATATATATATGTAGATATAAATGGTAACTCGTGCAGTAATAATGAATATGTAACAGTAAATCAAGAGAGTAAAGACGTGAACATGAAGTAGCCAATGCGGGTGTCTAATAGAGCAGGTGAACAGTAAAGCAGTAAATAGTATGTCAGGTGTATTGAATCAGTAATCAATGCATGACAATGTTACTATCCCTATCAGTCTCTAAGTCTCACTGTACAGGTCACTAAGCCTATCGTCAGGCCAAGTGTGGGTCAACCACGCAGGAGTATCCCCCACCCAAGGGCAAGGGAACACGGGCCCAAAACACGCACGGTAATAATCAGTAATATCCCCATATATCTCCATATGTGCCGGCATGGGACTCCCGAGATTCTGTTGAACTCACACTCAAACTACCCCACACCCCGTGGTCTACATCAAACGCCAACCATAAACTCAAATACCGGTCGGTCCATGACAAGTCTGCGCGAGAACTGGAAACAGGGTCTCCATCAAGCATGTCTCGACCGATACCCAAGATGAATGGACAATGTCTGGTGCCTTACCTGGGACACCCATACAAGTGCTTCCATAATTGTCCCATACCAATTGTAGTCACACTTATACACGTCCCACAGATGTCGACAATGCAATAAATCAACAGGGTCTACTGATTGTGTACAAGTACGTGTCATTTTCACTTATCCATTCATACCTAAACACTAACGTACTTGCCACAATCAAACACTAATACCTAACACTGGATAATGCACATGATCACTAGGTTACCAATGCAACGACATATATATAATGTGATGAGAAATACGATAATTCAGGCATGATTAAGATGTCATCACTCGGTGTCCTACCACTTGCATAATTTATCATAATTCATACATGCGAAATTTAGCGAAACAATGAACAGGGGATAAGTAGTATGTTTAATTATCTATCCAGCAAATTTGGTTTCACGTCAATCGGGTTTCAGGATCACTAGATATGGCCATTTCATTTTAAGCGTTCACTGCTGGAAATCCGGTTTCAGAATCGGAAGTCTGTTTCGTAACGCATTTTAATCCCAGTTGGGATCGTAATTAGGCGACGCTATAGTTGAACTATATTTAGGATTTCCAGTCAGGTTTCCACCGCAATTGGTGGATCAGTAATATATTGTGACGACAGGGAGTTATGGACAGATTATGCTCGGTGTGTAAAATCTGCCTCTGCAGAATTTAGCACACGACGTAACGCCATTGTAAAATGGATTAAAAATATCAAACAGTTGAGGAAACCAGTGAGACCAGTCGAGTAAGAAAGCTAATTCAATTTCCTACGTCACGATAAAGGGTTCCGCGCATTCTCATATTTGAACAGTAATATACAGGGGTTTAGAAACAGGGGTTAGTCGGGATTTCCATTCTGGACTGCAGTCCAGAATCGTACTCCTCAGTTTTCTCTGTCATAGTTTATTAAAATTCAATGATCAACAATATGGTATAGTGGGTTAAACAGTTAGCTTCGATACGAGCCATCGCACGCATCATTTTAATGTGTACACAATTAATTATGATTTTAACAAGTATCAGACGCGAGAAATATTCCGTTTTAACGGGTGTAATTGGGGGTGATCGTTCAAGCCAGTAACGATTATATTTTCCAGTAAGATTTCACCACTGTTCATTGCCACACGGGTCAGCGTATATAATCAAGTTCCGTCAGTTTAATGGAAGGTTTTCGTTCGGGTTTTGCATCAAACACTTATGTCATATAAGTTTTCACGAGTTTTAAACACGGAATTAATAGGTTTTAGAAATGTAACAGTAATAACTAGCATGTAGCATGTAGAGTACTTGCCTGAAGACGCTTTGGTGATGCACGGCAGCGGCTACGGCACGAACGTGTAACGAGCGGTACGGTTGGGGTTCGCGGCCTCCGCTCGAGTTTGGGCTCTTGGACTCGATGGCTCGGTGGGTGCGCTGGTGTTGCGACGAACGGCGTGTTGATGACGATGACGGCTTAAGGGGTCGAGGCCACAGATTCGATGGCGACGTCGGTGACCCAAATGGCGGCAACAACGATCAACGTAGGTGTTCGACGAAATGCCGAGGCTCGACTGCGGCGGCTAGGGATTGGGTTAGGTTCGGTTTTGGGGCCTTTTCGAAGAAGAGCCGAGAGAGAGAGATGGTGATGCTGTTGTGGCACAGAGAGAGAGAGATGCTGCTGGGGTAGAAAGAGAGAGAGGGAGATGTGGTAGGGGTAGGGGATGTAGCTGGGGGAGAGAGATGAGAGATGTGGTTGGGCTCAGGTTGCTGAGGGGGAGAGAGAGACGTTGCTTGGTGGTGACGACGTCAAAGAGCTCGTCGGCGGTAGAAGGAGTAGCTCGGGGCTCGATGGGTCCCGGCTTGCAGGTGAAGGGGTGTGGCGCTGGAGGAAGGGGCTCTGGGTGGTTTGTAGAAAGGGGTGAAGGCGGTTGGAGGGAAAGGAGTCGGGGACACCGGGGGTCGTCGGCCACGAGAAGGCGTGCAGGGGGCTCGAGCTCGGCGATGGGTTCGGTGTGCAGGCGAGGGGGTGAGGCAGTGTAAGGGTTTGAGTCTTGGGGGGAAGAGCGAGGGAGGAAAGACGAGGAGATTGTCGTCGGCAGCGGCGGTGAGGCAGGGGGTTTGGATGAACGATGGAGTGAGGAGAGAAGAAAGTGAGGACAAGGGTGAGGAGAAAGAGAGTTAGAGACGAGGTGAGGTTAAGGAGGGCGTGAGCGAACGTGGGTCGGGGTCGTGGTCGCAAGGACGGGGCGTTGGCGGCGACGTGGGCACGGAAAGGAAAAGAGCGGGAAAACACGAGGGAGTGGGGAAGAAGGGAAATGTTCACGGGTCGGGTCGGGTTGTTGGGCGTGCGGGTAAGGAGATCGGGCTGGGCCGGTGGGTATAGGGTTTTATTTTTTTAGTTTAATTTCATTTGGCTAAATTTTGTTTTGGGCTTGGCTTTGGAGGGGGAAAATTGTTTAATTAATTTGATTTTTAATTTTCCCCTGGGGCTGGGCTTGAGAGGTGTTGGGCTTGGGGAAATTTTGTTTAATTTATTTAGTTTTGTATGTTTGGGCTGGTGAAGGTTTAGTTTAAGTTCATTTCTAAAGGAAGAAAAGGAAGTGGGCCGGGGGAGAAAAATAGAGCTTGGGCTGAGGAATTGTTGGGCTGGGGGATTATATATATTTTGTGTTTATTTTGTTTTGGTTTTGATTTGGGCTCGGTTTTAGGGAAAAAGGGAAATAGAAAAATAACAGAGAGATGGAGAGAGTGGGCCGAGACACAAAAATAGAAGGAATTGGGATTAGGGTTTGGGGTTTAAAGGAAATAAAATAATTATAAATAAAATAAATAAATTTTGTAAATAATATATTATGAAGAATGCGGATAGTGATGTACAAAAAGAACTGGGTATTACACCACCCCATAAGAATCAATATACATTTACCGTTTTCTTTCATTTTATGGGCAGTTCCTCGGAACTTCCGGTTGTTAGAAGAACTTGAACGAGGAGAGAAAGGCATTGGCGATGGGACTGTGAGTTATGGAATGGATGACGGAGATGACATCTACATGCGATCCTGGACTGGGACAATAATCGGTCCCCATAATGTACAATATTTGTACTAATTACATCTACAACTATCTTACAGCCTTTATGACTATTTTATGTCATCTTGTATCTTCACTTTTTACTGCAGTCGGTGCATGAAGGGCGCATCTATCAGTTGAAGTTGTTCTGTGACAAGGACTATCCAGAGAAACCACCCAGTGTTCGATTCCACTCACGGATAAATATGACTTGTGTCAATCACGAGACAGGAGTGGTAATAATATAACTCTCTTATTCTTATCCACACTTACTAGTTAGCATATTACCTTTGCAGTTTGATTTGGTAAAAATATAACTACTGTGTTTGTTAAGACCAATCCACTGTAGTAATGTTCTCTGCCAACTGAGGCAGTGGTGGAACAATAAAACTGAGCTATTATAGAGCTTCATAAAAGATTATTTTTTTCCTTCACCCCCCCACCCAACCCCCTCCCTTTTCTTTTATATTTGTGTGGCTGGAATAATAGCTGGCCCTTTCAAATTTTATCGATAATGGAAGAAGTACATAAACATTAGGAGCACTACTCATTATTGAACTCAAAGAATACATTTAAAGCAATTTAGGAAGCATTCATAAATCTAATATGGCTTGACATCTGGCATGCCTAAGAATGGCAAAGAATTAATGCGTGCAACTTGTTCGTCTTGAAAGGCCTTTTAGCAGCTAGAGATCAGCCAAAATATGATTTTATCTATGAATATGATGAATGATACTAGTTCATTGTAGCGGAAGTCTTCCTGCTAAGTGTCATGTAGCGAGACGACCAGTCTGTTCTAGTGCCTTTTAAAGTAGAAGCCATTACCTAAGAGTCAGTCTCAACAAGTAAATTTGAAATTCCTTTGAGATGGCACTGCAATAAGCCATCAAGTAGAGCTTCAATTTCATCATTTCGTCCCTCTGGCCATAAAAATAACAGGAAGCAATATAGCAAATATATGTTCACCATAGGAGTTTCTTAATTTCGCTCCATGCTTCCACCTCCAACAGCCCAGATATAGGACACCTAATGCCATCTGCATTTAACTTAAGAACTCCTCCAGGTGGCCGTATAATGAGAGAATATAATTTCCTAGGGCCATTCCTTGTAGGATATATTCCTAAATCATGCAAGATTATATCAGCAGCCATAGACAGGTTTTAAATGAAGAATAACTGCGTGTTTAGATGGAAGCATTTAGAAATTTGAAACAACACCTAGTCTCATTTACCAGATATGTATATCCGGCATGTTCTTCAATTTGTATTTGTGAAACAGTACTTACCTCACTTGCAATTTGAATTAGTATATATTTAAAAGTTGATGTTTTCTGAGATTTGTGACATTTGTCCACTGGTGCAGTGGTTACACTTCTATCTGCCATTACTAGTCACTCGACGAAAAGCTTAGCAATTATAAGACCTCCTACTGCTCTTGATTAAAAAATAGAATAAAATAAAATGGCTCTTAACATATTTTATTTACTCGACCTCTTAAAGGTATAAGAGAAGTGTGCAGAGTATTGTGGCATCCTTTATACAAAAGTGACTTAGAGAAATGCCTACAATAGAGAACCAGCGCATGGCCAGCCCTTCCTGGTCGATGTTCTAGCTAAGTTTGTAAATTTAAATCTTAGACTTTGCGTTAAACAGATTATATCGCATTCACCATTAGATTACTTGATGTTCTATTTTGCATGGCAGTTTGCAACTAGTCTTTTCTGTCAAAGTGCTGAAGTATATATATTTGTTTACAAATGCTATATTTTGTGCCAGAAGTAACTTAGTTTCTGGTTGGAAAAAATTGCAGGTTGAGTCGAAGAAATTCAGCATGCTCACGTATTGGCAGCGTGAGTACACAATGGAGACGATATTGACACAACTGAAAAAGGCGATGGCCGCGCCTCACAATCGCAAGCTTGTCCAGCCCCCAGAAGGCACTTTCTTCTAATTCAACGGGTCCAATGGCGGTTCATATGAATGGAAGTATGAATGAAGAATGATCTTTTAGAGGGGCAAATTTGATCCTTTTAGCTTGCTATGTTTTCCTTAAGCTCAAGGAAGTGGAAGTATAAATATGTTTGAACTGTAGAGTGGGTCGATCGAGACTGAAACCTATTATGCAACAATTTGGAATTCTAGATTTCCCATGATTTTTGCTTTGTGAAACTGTTATGTGCTGAAATTGGATTTATGCTAGTGAAAAATCTGAGAGGATCTCATCTTGCTGGAAGCAGAAATATATTTAGCCAAGTACTTTGTGTTTAGATTTTAAAAAGAGTTCAAAAAAATTTTTGCCCTGCGTTACATGTATGTTATTATTTATTGACGACTTTCAGAAACAATGAAAGTATTACTCCTTGCACCATAATTATCAGAGGGTTCAGCCTTCGGTTATGTGAATGTGTGAAGGGCTGCAATTAACATTAGCATTTTGAATTTCTATAAAAATATTTGTTCATTCAAAGTAACTCGTATGTCAGAATTTTATTTCACTTTTATGTATGGATAAAATGGAGTAATTGAGATATAATATAATAACCATTATGTTATATTCTGCATGTGTTGCGACGGTGTGGAATGTGTGAAACGGTATAAATATATTTTAATACATATAAACAAATCAATTTACACCGCCTGATTGAGCTTGGGGGGTGGGGGGATACAAAATGGGAAATGATTTGAGTTATGCTAGTTATTCACCTTTATTATATTATGACGATGGTCTTCATTAGTTATTTGGAACAATAAAAAGAGTAGTCCCTGGACATCATGTGTTACATGTAAATGACCGATAATTTTAATGAAGAAAGCTTTGATTGAAAATGCATTCGATAAATAAAGAGTTATATGGTACTCCAAAACAATAAAAACAGAAAGATGAATTTCTCAAGTTTTGTTGGGTTGGGACCCATCTGAAACTGAGTCGTATGACCGTAGTGAAACCGCAGTCCCATTTTTCCATGTTGGTATTAGTGTATATGTAGTATAAGGCAAAACGCAAGCCAGCCATTCCGGTCGGATCTTCAGGAAAAAACTGCAAAACCCGACCCGAACATCCATTAACTCTCCAAACCCTGGCAAACCCTCGTGGGTTTTTTTTTTGAAATAGGCTGATTTTAAATTTATATTATTAAAATAGGATAGTAATTTTATTTTTTTTTATGAAAATAGGATGGTTTGTAGGCCCCACAGAATTAAATTTTTTTTTTAAAGAGGACGGGCCCCGCCCTCTCCTTTACAAAGAAGAGGGCGGGTTCTCCTTTATAAAAGGAGAGGGCGGGTTCTGAGAGAACCCGCCCTCTTCAAAAATGAGGGGAGGCGGGTTCCTAGAACCCGCCTTCTAAATCGGGAAGAGGATGGGGTCCACCAAACCGTCCTATTTTCATAAAAAAAAAATTAACTACCCTATTTTAATAATATAAATTTAAAACCATCCAATTTCAAAAAAAAATCCAACCCTCGTCCTTTTTCTCTTCTCCAATTTTAGAGCAGCAGCAGCACAATCATCAACAATGGCGAAGGAAAAGGAGAAGCGAAAGAAAAATCAATCTCAATCTTCATTGAAGGAACCAACAGCAGATGGAGTAGTAGACGAGAGCAATCACAAAGAGAAGAAGAGGAAGCTCCTCCCTTCTATAATAAAGAACAAGGAGAAGCGGACCCAAGTCCACGCCAAGCTCACGCGAGAGAAGAAGATCAAGTAGAGTAAGCAGGCGAATGCTCTCACTGCTGCTCACGAGAGAGCCCTCGAGGTTGGTGAAGAGGCAAGATCGCTTCTTTCCTCTTCATTTTATTCTAATTTACTTTGTTTGCGAATTTTTCCGGTAAAGTTTGTTCTTTTTTGAAAACTGCAGCCGCCTCCGAAGAAGATTCCGAGGACGATCGAGAATGCAAGGGAACCTGATGAGACTGTTTGCAGGCCTGATGATGAAGAGTTCGATCTCTTTCAATTTCTTCTAACTGTTGCAGTTTTTGTTAAAACCCTAATTTTCAATTAGTTGAAGGATGAAGTGATTTTGCAAGGTAGTTTACTTTGTTGAATTGACATTTGGAATTTTCATCTGCAAATGCAGTTGTTTGCAGGAAACGATGCCGATGAGTTCAGCACGATCCTAAAACAAGAGACGGTTCCTAAGATATTGATTACTACTTGCCGTTTCAATTCTACGGTATGTTTTTGGTTTGCTTTTCCAATTTGATACAACTAGGTCTAGTTTGTGAGAAGTACTTGCTTGAACTGTTATCAATTGTCCACGTCTTATATGTTCATAGAGAGGGCCTGCCTTTATTCAAGAGCTGTTGGCAGTGATCCCTAATGCCCATTACTTCAAAAGAGGGACTTAGGAGTTGAAAAAGGTGCATATATAATGATTTTTAACTGTTAATTATATGTTATTATATTACCGTGGTCTTCATGCAAATCTTACTTCTCCCTTCAGATTGTAGAGTATGCAAAGAAGAAAGAATTCACTTCAATCATTGTGGTCCATACTAATTGCAGAGAACCAGGTTAGTGTTTCAACCATTTTCTCACGAGAACAACATGTTTATTGTTCCTGCCATGCAAATTAGTGGGCTTTTGAAAAAAGTCGAAATATTACCATAACTTGATTAATTATTTGCATGACAACCTTCTAAAATTCTAAGTTTTTGATTCCCTCCTTAAATAATGCTGTAATGTTACTTCTTCGCCTCTCTTCTTAGCTTTTCTAAATATTGATTTTGTAGATGCCATGTTAATTGTCAACTTACCTGATGGACCAACTGCACATTTCAAGCTCTCAAATCTTGTTTTGCGCAAGGATATTAAGGTACAATGGGTGATCATTTTTACTTTTTTTGTTAATGTTGAAAATATTTCGATTTAAAACATACAGCATTTTTTTTGCTGAATGTTGGAGTTAATTTGCTTTCTTAAAATTCATCTAAAGGACAAACACACTAGTCATGCCTGTGTCACTTCACCTGTCGACCTTTTTTCTTTTGTTATTTTCGTCTATTGCCATTTCTATGCAGCGTTCACTTTTTTTGTTTGCAGACTTTAATGATTTATAGAAGTTGAAACTTGACTTGTAACTTGTTGAAATTTGGGAATATACATATAAACTAGCAAGTGCAAATATTATTAATCTGCATGGTGCTCTGTAGGATAGCATGGCACGATACTTAACTCAATATATAGTCATGTAAATGATATCTTAAAGCATATTATAAGGCCATCAGTGGCTCTTTATGTTAAATGATATTAAAAAGTATGTGGGCAATCATACTAGGGATGACAAATGAGGAATGATATAAAAGACTTATTCTCATCAGAACATTCAAGCCAGAGTAGTAAGCATCATTATGTGGCCTTAATTGCTCTTCTTGAGGATAGCACTTTTGTTTCCCTAAGCTCTTTTAAAATATACAACCACTTGAAGGCTCTTGAATGCAGTTCTTAGTTGTTTTAGTCTTGTTTGCTTGGTAAGTACAGGAGGACGAGTGCCCTGACTTTAAATAGTTAATGCATAGGAAGTATTAATTTAATTTTCTAATTATCTACCATGTCATATGGTTTATGTATTCTATGTTGGTAAAACCAATTTCCATTGTTGGATTATTGAAATTTCTCTGGTCATGATATTCAAGTTCCACTTCCGAGCTTCTTGTTCCCAAATTCAACCTTTTTCTTTATCAGATATCAATATGAATATGGCTCCATAATTGATTCATTATGATTCTTGTTTTCTTCTCTCTTTTGGTAGAATATCATTTAATTCATCGTCTACTTTCTACTGATGATCAGATTTATTGCTACTATCACTGTGTTTTTAACTAAACACTCAAAAGCTACAAACTGGCAAACTTGACTAGGGCTTTTGTTGTTGTTGTTTCTTGATTATAACAGCATTAATTATCCTCCCTTTGTGTGTCTTTGGCCTACTGTACACTAATTAGGGAAAAAAAGTATAACTCCACTTTAGTAAACAATAATGAAAATGTATATTTTTCTGTTTTACCCTCACAGCGGGATTTGGGAATGGGCAAGTAGTTTTTGTTTCAAGTCGTCGTTGGTAATTGTTAGTTTTAGTAATTTACATCTAAATTACATTAATTATAGGGGTTAAATTTCAAACGTACTTTTCGGTTTTCTAAAAAACAAGCAATTTAAAAACACGAAAAGATGACCGTAAGGACAAGTAAATCGAAATACAGGGAGTATCATTTTAAGTTCAACGAGTAAAGTTACAAACCTACTATTAATTATATGATTGCCCTGTTCATATTTTATATACCGACTGTAGGGCCATGGAAATCCTACCGGTCATAACCCTGAGTTAGTGTTGAACTATTTCACTACTCGTCACGGTCATCGCATTGGCAGGTGAGCCTTTACATTTTTTCACATCCAAGTAAAGATGTTAAATAATACAATCGCTGTCATTTTTGCTTTTTATTATTATTATTTTTATAAAAATTGCTGACCATTTCTTTATTGAATCATCTCTCTGTAGAATGATACAGTCCTTGTTCCCTCAAGATCCAAACTTCCGTGGTCGTCGGGTTGCAACTTTTCATAACCAGCGATATTTCGTATTCTTTCACCATCATAGGTAATTTGTGTCAATAAGAAGTTCATCATTTTTTATAGTAGGGGTTATTGTCATCATGTCTTTCATGCACTCTGCCAGTGTTTTAAAGGCGGAGCGCCTTGGCTTCTCAAACATCCGGGCGAGGCGACCTGAGCTGTTGTCGCCTTTAGTGTCCAGGCGATCGCCTCCATGTCCAAGGCGAGCATCTAAATTATTTTAATTTTAAAAAATAAAAATAAAATAAATTTCATGTTATTTCAGTTTCATTTTTGTTTATATATACTTGCTTTCTCCTTAATCGTAGAAAAATCTTTATGAAAACAGAATTAAACTGAAAATGATGAAAAATTAGGTTTTTAATTCCAAATTGAAAAGTCTTTTATTCTTTTTTTCATGTTCTTTCTCTAATCCTCAAACCAACTTAGCACTGTTATGTTGGCGGTCTAAATATTTGTCGTCTCACTTCACTCAGGCGGTCGTCTTTTTAGCGCCTCTCCCCTCAGACGATAGGCAAGCTTCGGCGCCTTGATGCCGCCTTTCGCTTTTAAAACTCTGCACTCTGCAACAAGTAATTTAATACCCATGAATTATAGAGGTGCATGTTAATAGGCTTATGCATTGAACCACAACCTAACTAACCAATCATACAATTCGCAATGTACCACTGTTGATGATCCAGTAACAAGACCTTTGCCACCACTAGGCAAGTAATGGGCTACACGAAGAGAAGAAAAGAATTGTCCAAAGAGACTCGTGCTACCAGGGCTCCATGTTGTTAAGGGTGTGGTTTAGGGACTACTATCAAATTAGGTTAATTAGTCAGGGTGTTTATCCTTTAAATGCTATTAGTTAATAGAATAACTGGATTTTAATTACATGCTATGTACGTACAGAAAGGGAAGGGAGTTAAATAGGGAGAAGTGGGTAGTGATAGAAAAATATAGCTGTAGTTTATGTTAATATGAAATTCTCCTTTTCCCCCTATTTATTTGTGACAAAAGAAGGAATCCAAATAATCGATTAATTTGGATTTGAAGATCCTCTCCCTTTTCTTGTTAAAATAGTATATATGTATATAAGAGAGAGCCTCTGGTTGACCGTTCTGGCTACCAAACTAGCTAGACGTAGTTAATCATTAGTATATGTTGACACATCTGTGAAATTAGAGTTAGCTTATTATTATCAACTTCTATTTTGCTTCAACGTTTTCATTTTATTAACTTATGGGACAAGGGTTTATTTTTTGCATTTCTCTTTTGTATTGTCTCCCAATCTAATCTTAAATGACATTTTCCTTTGTTTTTTATTTTTTGGTTTTATTTGAACCAAGCACCAAAATTTCAAATTTGCTTTGGCAAGTGTAAGGTATTCTCTGCTATGTGGTGTCGGTTCCATCTTATTGATTATCTACCGGATCTTTCATCCT
Organism: Agapanthus africanus; assembly: GCA_030015575.1. Lineage (NCBI taxonomy): Eukaryota > Viridiplantae > Streptophyta > Magnoliopsida > Asparagales > Amaryllidaceae > Agapanthus > Agapanthus africanus. Next base: position 115,308,690 of record JASDDO010000028.1, read on the forward strand.
AATTTGGTTATTCCCTGATGGAAAAGATTTATTTTTTTAGAGTTTTACATGTAATTCAACTTCTACAATGTTTATACTTTCATTTAAACGTGGCAATAGGTATATCTTTGAAGCTAAGGAGAAAAAAGATGAGCCTAAGAGTAAATCTGCTAAGGGGGACAAGGGGAAAAAACCAGCTCAAGAGAGAGTAATTGCTCGCCTTCAGGTACATTATACTGGAAATTTGTATTATATTCTCTCTCTCTCTCTCTCTCTCTCTCTTTCTCTCAATTAGAGTAGTTTACTTATTATTGATGTTCAATGTCTTGAATCATCGATTATATCTTGATATTGTAACTTGGGTCATCTATTTGAGATGGTTTGGACATATGTAAAGGAGATGCCAAGCCAGCAAAAAGGAGAGTTGCTGCCGCTGTTTTTATCTTTGTGAATAATAAAGAGGATAATAGGAGAGAAAATTCTTTTAAGCCAGCAATGTCCTTCATAAGAAGAATGTTTGGTTCAAATTGTGTCCGATCACTTGAAGCATCTCTTCTACTATAATGCTAACTACCTGCTGAAGTTAGCATTCTGAAATTCAATCTCTCCTCATGTCCTTTGAGGGGGAAAGAAACAAGTGGGATCCTGATATAAGAAGATGCCGCTAACATGCCTTCAAGAAGAAATGGGCCCACCTTCGAACATTAAAAATTAAATATAGATGTAATATTATTCCATTTTTTATTTGAGTTAATATAAAAACTCAAACCGCTCCAAGCCCATTTTCTAATGCCTTGATATTATGTACGTGCAAAACAATAATGGGTTTTTTCTTGTATATCGACCTCAAAATGTAGCTAGTTCCTTATAGCGCCCCTGAATCTTAGTATCTCCATATACCACCTTCAAAACCTTACGAATATGTACTTGACCCACAATACCGTTCACATATTATTAATTTAACTTGATTTCATTGTTGGTTGCATTGCTTAAATCTGCCACCCTTTTGAAAATCAAGACACGGTGTCATCATATTGCTCTCCGTTTCTTCTAGTAGCCTTTTCATGGATTTTAATTTGTTTACCAATACAGGAATGTGGTCCTCGTTTCACCATGAAGTGGAGGAGTCTGCAGCATGGTACCTTTGATTCCAAAGGGGTGGAATATGAATGGGTCCACAAGGTATTTTCTTCTCGTAGCCTTAAAAATATACTTTTTGTTATGTTATGAATATTATAGCTTCATGTGCAGCTGTGCTTGTTTGTTCTTACATTTAACTTACTTTGTCTCCTCTTTGAATTTTAGGCCGATATGGATACAAGTCGCAGGAGATTTTTCTTATAAGCAACAGTTTAAGTTTGGAATTTCTTAGACCATTGTTAGATATTTTAATGGCAAATTTTTGTCTCCAGAGTTTATGTCATCATGTATTGTAACATTCTGACATTATAGGACAGTTTTGATTTTAAATTTGCTATAAGTTATATGCGCAATTGGGGTATGTTGTCCAGGTTGGATATGGTCTCCTCTTATCATCCTTTGAATTTGATTGTATGCCTTTGTCTCAGCGAAGTAGCTACAGAAAGACAAGCTGAGGCGATTTTACAGTTAACACTATATGAACTTAATTGTGTTTACATCTAGAACTGACATGTCGCGCTGAATTCACAAAAGCAAGCCCTAAGATGAAATAGATACTTGATGCAATTATTTATTTACATTTTTAATCTTCATTGAGAAACTGGTCTGATACAATGTTTCTTACAATCATTCGGCTTAGGAAATTAGGAGGGGCCGTTGCAGAGCAATATTTTTGTGCACATTGTTCTGAAACTTGCTGCATCCTTAAAAAAAGCATTTGCATTAACAATCTGGAAACTGAATACAAGCAACTATTTGTGCCAAATTGACAAAATATCATGGAGAATATGGATGCTAAATTCTAATCCTTCAAAGAGATCCTGATTATGTTAATGGACAATTTTCGAAGTGGGTAGAGAATTTGAACTCTAATATTCACTAAGAAACTATTTCTGAAACGATGATATGTACAGCTATTCTGCTTAGAAAAGTATAGGGGGAACAGTTTCGGTGATGTAAATAAATAAACAGAATATTATGTTATTAAAAATTACAGAGACAATCTCCTGATAATAGCAGGCCTTGGATTAACAGAAATGGAAAGAAGACGGTTCATCGACATTTCTTAACAAAATCAATCAAACTCTTAAATAAAACCACACACACTAAGAAAGGCATCCCTTATAACTCCATGGACATCTTCAGAGTTTAGAGCCAAGTAACAATAAACCAGCTCCTCCATCTCCTCCCAATTTCGAATTCCAACTTCCCGGATCATCTCCAAGATCGAGTTCTTGAAGTCTGCAAAAGGATCAGACGAGCATTTAACGGCGCAAATTGTCCCAGCAAGGAGAAAATCAGAGACATCATCAGGTAACTTTGCTGAGAAACTAAGGTACCTTGCTTCTCTCTTCTGTCTTGTGTTCTTCCTAGATTGGCAGCCCATTTGTTAATTATCTGCTTGTATAGTAAAGGTAAGGTGATGGACATGGGTTTTAATAGAGAAGAAGCGAGGGCTTGTATGTGGATCTGTGAGGGCACATAAACTGGAGGTGTGTTTTGGGGTTTAGCCACCGTTGGTACAAAGAGGTGTGCCAGTTTGTGAAGGAGACAGTGAATTTCGTCGCCATCGATGCTTTAAAAATGATGTTTCCTTTGGGTTTGGTGAAAGATATCTTGGATTTGTGTTATTTTGGGGAAGATTTCAGTAACATATATACCTTAAGCTGTCATATGTTTCCACTGAACTACCTTTTTATTACAGTAAACTCCCTTGAAGGCTTAAACACTGAAGCACCTCGAATGTAGCACAATAAGGGAGGTTACTGTATTTTTTCAAAAACACTTCACGGCACTACGCTGAAATACAATGATAATTAAGGGTATTTAACTAAGGTGCTTTGTTCTCTGTTCTATTTTATGCTGTTCTTAGATTTGCGACCCACATTTGGTATTTAATTGTATGATAAAGATAAATGTGATGGAGATGGGGTTTTGAGGGTTGAGAGGTGAGGGCACATGATGTGGATGTGCGTTTTGGAGTTTATTTTCATTTGGTACCGAATGGGTGTCAGTTTGTGAAGGATTCAGTGAATTTCTTGTCAATAATGATTCCAGTGTTGGTTCCTTTGGCTTTTGGTGGAATTGGGGTGGTGGAGATGTTTTGGTTGTGGAGGCAGGAGGTGTGATGGTCCCTTTTCTTTGTTCTTTTGGTTTGATCCTGAAGGAAAGGTTAATTTCTCTGCATGTGCTTGTATAGTTATCATCCAAGTTTTAAGAATATAAGGGTTAAATTGCATTATTTTGTATGTGGTATTTACCGCAAACCATCCCGTGTTTTGATCCGTTATGAGAAACCACTTTATGGTTTTTAGCGAGAAACCATCTCGAAGTGCTGAAGTATGCATTGTTGGCCAATAAAACACCTTGCTGTTGCATGTATTGTTAAATTACATCTCTATCCCTTATTTTTTACCACTCAAATTTAGGATATTCATCAAAAACCACGGTGCGGTTTTGGTGGTTTTAACGAAAAACCATCATGATGTATCAGCATTGTTAATGAAAAACCATATGTGGTGTGGTATATAAACTTGCAGCCGCACAATCCCAGCGACGGCAAAAGTTGGAAAGCAATGGAAAGCTATTGAGATATTCTCCGATTTCTATTATTATTGCATTCGCGGTTATGCTAATATATCCATGAAATTATTCATTATCGCATTGAGAGGCCGCTGAGATCATCTTATTAGTATAAATTGAACAAATATGAGCGTCCTAAGTTTCATTTTTTTCAATAGATCTAGGCCTTGTAAGATCCATTAGTAATTGATGATGCTCGATATCAGTTGGCTCCCAGATCATGACACATGGCAGATGACATGTCCCAGAGCTTACAAGAAGGGATCAAGAACGTTACGTTGGAAGCACACCCCGGGCCTCCGACCCGAGGATGTTCCCGACGAAGTAGCCTTCCAGACCACCCCCCAGCTCGCCTCCGAGCTATCACAGAACCAAGATGCCTCGGCCTCCCGCTCGTTCCCGAGCCTCCCGCCGAGCTTATCTTCTTCGGTCTCACCGACCGACCCACAACACCGATCACAGGCGTCTCCGCCACGGCTCCGCGAATCTCGCCAGGCGCGAGATATCTGCCGCCCATAACCCGCGTTCCACGTCATCATGATCCTCCATTAACGAGCATATCTCGTCATTAATGGGGAATCCCGCCTATCACACGAGCGTGACGCCAGGGGCATAACAGCCGGCATGAATCTCGTGTCCGCCTGTCCATTGCTGTCACTATATAAACCCCTCTCTCGGACGATTCAGGTAAGCCAATTTCACCCTAATAAGCCGTTACTCTGCCAAAATACCCCGTCTAACTTGATCGTCGGAGGGTCCTCAGTGGCACAACCACCCTGAGACTTCCTTGCAAGTAACTCGGCTTCAACCACATAAAGCCCATTGAGATCCACACACTTCAGGAGGCAACTCTCCAACTCAATCTCAGCCATCCATCAACGCTCGTTGCGGATCAACAGAAAATAACATCTGAAGGAGATCCAGAGATCCATCAGTTGGCTCCGTCTGTGGGAAGGCTAGTTCCACTTAACGAAAGTTCATCTTCCGATCTCGACTTCATGGCGAGCGGTCACCGCGACGATCCAAGCACCAGCCGTCGTCCTCCCCACAGTGGGGATGAGGGAGAATCCCCTCCTCCCCCGAACGCCATTCACGCCATATCCGCTTGGATAGATCGGCTTGCGTCCATCGTGGATGCACTCGTCCGTGTCCAAACGGCCGGGCAAGCTCCCCAGGTTGCCGCTCGCCCACCTCAGGACCGGGACCCCTACAGAAAGAGAGAAGACTCTGCCCGTGTCGGAACGACCGGACACCACCTCGCTATCTCCGGCGACCACAGATCCCCCGGGCCAACATATTCAATGACCCGTTGGGCGCCGCACAGCTCAACACCGAGATCTTTCACCAGAGCGCCTCACCCCGAGGCCCATCGTGCCCCTGTCCCTCCCGAGGAGGTATCGGTCAGCTCGCCTGTGCCCAGGCATGATCGGCACCCCCTCCCTCGACGGGGTCGCACGGATGGGACTCGCCACGGTAGCTCGAAGACGACTTCGCCAGGGGACCTAAAGAACCTCATCGAACGGAATCGGGGCCGTGGCCAGACGCAGGTCTCCGGCAACAGAGGCCAAAAATCAGAATGTGCTGAATCATCGGGATACCACGGCCGACTCGGCGCCCTCGAAAAGAAGATCGAAGGCATGCATCGGGAAAATCGTCCTTCAAGCAGCGAGGCTAAATATGCCGCCGACTTGCTCACGGAGCCCTTCAACAAAGAGCTACTCGACGTCCACGTCTCCTCCCGGAACAAGCCCCCGAAGGTCTCCCTCTTCGACGGGAAGTCCGACCCGATGGATCATTTGGACGCGTTCACGGTCGGGATGAGTTTCCAGGACTGTTCCAACGCCGCGCAATGCCGCGCTTTTCTCGCCACTCCCATCCGCTCCGGACGAGGCTGGTTTCGAGGACTCGGGCCGCGCTCGATCTCTACCTTCGATGAGCTAGCCACCCAATTCCTCGGCCACTTCGTCGGGAACAGACGGCAGAAGTGGACCGTCGATCATCTCTTCACCATAAAGAGTGGGGACAAAGAATCCTTCAAAGGATACGTCACTCACTTCTACAACGCCCTCCTAGAGGTTCCAGAACACCGGGACTAGACGGTCATTACGGCCCTTAGATCAGGTCTTAGGCACAGGGAGTGGCTACGCTCCTTTGCATTAGCACAACCTAAGATCATGGCCGAGGTAAAGGCCTGGACCGAACGTGAGATCCAGCTCGAGTCCAAGGTGAACGCCAACCTGCCCCGGACAGAACAAGCTGATCAGAAGAAAAGGGCCCGGGAGGAGAAAAAGAAGATTGAGCGGCCAAAAACCTACTCCCCGAAGTTTCAGGAGTACACCCCGCTCAACGTCTCCCAGACGGTACTATTAGAGGAGGCTAAGGGCGAGAGATTCTTCAAACTCCCCCCGGTCTCGAATAGGGCGGCAAAGCGCACCAGAGGCCCTTACTGCGGTTTCCACAGGGCACATGGCCACTCCACTGAGAACTGCAAGCAGCTCCGAGACTATATCGAGGAGCTAATCCGCTCGGGGCATCTAGCAACGTACTTGCGAGACAAGCGGCAAGCCGACCGTGAGCAAAAGTAGCGTTCCCCTCCCGACGAATTGACAATCGACCAAATCATGGCCATATCAGCGGGGGGTACGACGAATACCGACGAGACTTGGCGTCCCTCGCCGATCGAGAGGACTAGCAGCCACCCGAGGAAGAAGGCCAAAGCAGCTGAGCCGATCGTTTTTACCGACGAGGACCTCCACGGTATATCCCTGCCTCACAACGACCCGCTGGTGATCACAGCTCGGGTACACCACTACGAAGTACAGAGGATACTGGTCGACTCGGGAAGCTCGGCGGACATTCTCTTTTATGACTGCTTTCTGCGTATGGGACTCACCCCGTCGGACCTAAGGCCGACCGCCCACGTCCTGTCAGGGTTCACTGACCACTCCATCCCGGCGGAAGGGGTAATCACTCTCCAATTTAACATCGGGGAGGCGGGCCGTACTCGCACCGTGCCTGTGGAGTTTATCGTCGCGAGAATCCCATCGGCCTACAACATCCTCCTAGGCCGCCCGATACTGAACTCCTTCCGGGCCCAGATATCGATCTACCACCTAGCGATGAAATTCCCGCTCGACCATGGCGGGATAGGTCGAGCCTACGGGGACCAACTCACCGCAAGGTTTGCTTCACCGCAACATCTACGTCTGAACGGCCAAACAATGACGCTGAAGGCGAGGGTGATATTAAGGGTTCTCTGGACACTAGAGACGAGCAAAAAGAGGTCCGAGGGACCCCGGTGGATCCATTAACAGAGGTCCCCCTCGTAGAAGGGGACGGTGAACGAACCGTTCAGATCGGGCCACTTTTGACGGGGACTCAGCCAGACGACCTGGTTCACTTCATCAGAAACAACTCTGACGTGTTCGCCTTGGCACCTTCCGACATGCCTGGGATCGACCCTAAAATTATATCTCACAAGCTCATGGTGGACCCTACGGTCCGACCTGTTAGGCAGAAAAAACGAAGTTTCGCCCCGATCAAGCAAAAGCCAATCGAGGACGAGGTAGACAGGCTCCTCGCCGCCAACTTCATTCGGAATGTGCCTTACTCGGAATAGTTGGCGAACGTAGTCATAGTTAAAAAGTCAAGCGGGAAGTGGCGCATGTGTGTCGATTTTACCGACCTCAACAAGGCCTGCTGTAACACCCGAGCCCAATGCTACTGGTTTCTGTTGTCCTACGTTGGCGTATGATATTTATTTCGTTGATCCTACTTGACTGTTGTGACTTATTGTAATTTTACCGGCAATTCATTTCTGCATATAACAATTTAAGGCATCTAAAATAAAATTAAAAATATTCGTCATGGCATGCTTGACACCCCTAACTCTGTTGTAGCGTCCGTGTATCGTGTTCTCGTCCCGTTCAGTGAAACGGGCGAGTTTGGACGGCTACGCGCACGTACGTGTGTCCGTTTTGGGGGTATACTTTTTGATTGTAAAATACCTCATTTTAAATTTTGGATCCCGCCTAAAATTTTCGTATTTCAATTTCAAATTTTTGGACCTGACCCGGACGCAATTTCGAAATATTTTACTTTGCGCCAAAATCCCAATTTCTAATATATCTTAAACCGTCGTATATATATATATATTTAAGCTTATAATATTTCTGAATCTTTAATTATTTTTCTAACCCCCACAATATTCATATCCCAGCCAATCACCTTCCTCTTAAACCCGTGGGCCCCACCTCATCTCTCTCTCTCCCCCCTCTCGCTAACTCTCTCTCTCCCCATCTCTATCTCTCTCTCTCTCCCCCCGTATCTCTCTCTCTCCCCCCATATCTCTCCTTCTCTCTTTCCCATTTATTTTCTTTCCCTCCTCCTTTTCTTTAAACGCGAACCCATCACCAGCGAACCCTACCGCCGCTTTGCCCCTCGCCGCCGCAGCCCAACGCCGACGCCATCACCACCGGACTTCTCGCCTCCTCGCCCTCGTCATCCCCATTGCACCTCCTTCCTCCTTCATCAACCCCCGTGCACCCCGCACCAGCAACCGCGGCCACCTGCGCACCCCTGCACGCGTCTGCGCCGCCGGGAGTCGCCGCCGGTGACCTCGTCCCCGTGTCCCCGGTCTTCGTGCGCACCCAGTAAGCCTACCTCTCCCTCCTCTCCTTCTTTCCTTCTTCTTCCTTTTCTCGTTCCTTTCCCTGTTCTTGATTGGCCGATGGTTCCATGCAGGCACGTCACCGGAGCTCCGTCGACGCGGTCGGCAATCACGACCCCTCCACGGATCATCGTGAGCAACCTCTTTTCAGATCTTCTTTTCCCTTCTTCTTTATTTTCTTTTCTTTTCTTGTTGCATCCTGATCGTTCGCTGTTTTGCATCTCGCCGGAATCCGGTGATGCCGACGACGATTCACGACGTTCCAGCGTGGTACCCCGACCCGTGTGGCTTTACTGTTCGTCGTTTGGGTTCATTCCGTGAACCGTGCGCCCGTCGCGAGATTTCCCGCCGACGTTTAACGTTCCGTATTCCCGGTTCGCGACCCGTCGAGGCAAGTACCCCTCGCTACATGCTAAATAATATTTACATATACATTGATGACACCCTAAACCTGCAGTTTAACATTAACACTATAATTTCCCATTTCCGTGTTCAATATTGTTATATATCATTTTATCTTTCAAACTTGGAACCTACCTTTTGTAATTACTGTATTGAACCTAATAACCACAATTACATGTTTTAATTACACTTTCACTAATGACGTAGCCTACGGCACTTCATCTATCGTTTTACTCCATTCGGACACTTGTGCGCATTTAATCTGTATTAGTTGTGATTCCGTCCATTGAACCCATATATAAATCATTGCACCTAAAAGGTTCTTAAAACTTGTTAACATGATTTAACGACCAAAATTGTCATACTGTATTCTTATGTTGTTGAAATCATCTTTGAAAACACAACTGATAATTGTACTGCTAATTGACTGAATCTGCTTATGGTTTAATTCATTGCTTAGATTATGTTATACCGTGCTGGATTCTGTAACTGATTATGAGCACACCCATGATATCATTTACATCTTGACATGACTTGCTACATATATATTGATTGACCCGACATGCTACCGTATACCGCTTGACTTGACCTGATGTACCATGACCTGACCCATTACCTGATCTTGTGTCTAATGCCAACAAACCTGACATGTAGTTCTCATGAACCGTTCCTGTTGTCTATCCAGACAAACCTGTTTACCTGATCCTGTGTTGGCATTAGTTTCTTGATTACGGGATACCTGACTTGACATACATATATAGCTTGGGGGTATGGGGAAATCAAAGGTGAACCTGACTTGTAACTCAACAGTTCGCTACCTGTTCTGATCAGTTTAGAGGCTAGGCCATCCTTAGAATGATGCTGCTGACATCATTCATCTGTACACATTCCTGTTTAGTGCCTAGCGGCATGTCTCGGTTTCAGCACCGAGAATCTGGGGCCGTGGTCCCGGGTATGTACGGGATACTATTGAGTTACATCGATGATTCATCAATTTGGTTTCAAAGACTTTAGGACAGAGAACCTGATAGAACAGTTTAGTTTACCCACTGCACTGCTCTGATTTATATTACTGTTACCCTTGCTTTATTCATGTTTACATTCGCATTGCCTGTTACCCTGTTTATTATGTTATTACTTGATGACTTGACGCGCTGACGTCTGGGTTTTGCATGGCCCAGATTCTGTACCGCTGTCGCAGTCCGAGCAGGAGTACTTCAGCCGACAGGCTGAGCTGTGAGTGTCAGCAGTAGTTAGCTTTTCTTTCCTGCATTTTTATTCCTGATGTGAGCCCGCATTATGGGACGTACATTCCAGTTATTTGTATTGGATCTTTCGCTTCCGCATTTTATTATTCTTGACTCATGTTATCTTGGATTATGGACATGTTTAGATAGTTTTATTTTGTTCTTGATATCTCTACAGCCGTAATGTGACTGTGGATGGATACTTTCTACCCACAGGTAGCATGGTTGGCTATGTCACTTGCCCAGTTTAGCGTACTCTGGGAAGCGGGGCGTGACATGGTTCTTTTGGTATCAAAGCCATAGGTTAGTGGGGTTGATTCTTTTGTAGTTGGGTATTATACCCAATACACGAATCAGAATACCCGTGTTTAGGAAACATGTCCTGCCACCTTGCCGTTTTACCGTTCTTGAATCAAATTCTTCCTGATTATATCTTCTACGATGTGCAAACTTCTTTTGCTTGTCGACTCGAAACCCGATTCCTTGTTATCTCTAGGACTTAGGCGACTTGGGTGGAGTTATGTAATTGTGGCTATGATACCGCGGCATAGTTACAATGCGGCACTCTATTTAAGTAACTTGGAGTTCTAGCCTTGATCTATATTTTGAATCTATAATCATGCTAACGTTGGGTGTTTTGATTTCAGGAATACGGCAGATAAGAATTTGAAGACGTACCAAAGGCGTGTGGACAAAGCCGCCATGCTTGGAGTGATAAGGGGAATGCTGGAGAATCAAAAGAGACAGACCGAGCTGATCCAGCAGCAAGCGGAATCGTTTCAGGAAGGTTTGCAGATCGTTCAGCAGTCTGTGAATAATGTTGGAGCTAAACCAGTTGACCGAGTAGGGACCGTAGCAAATTTCAGGCGTTTGGGTCCGTCTACATTTACTGGTTTGGAGGAGCCGTTGCCAGCAGAGCAGTGGCTAGTTGACATAGAGAACTTGCTTGTTGCGGCACAGATTCCAGATGAGAAAAGAGTTGATGTGGTACGCATTCAGTTAGTGGACTACGCCCGAGAATGGTGGTTGTGGAGGAGACTCGCTTGCCCAAGCCGATTAAGTGGGCGGATTTTTCTAAGAGTTTTCTAGAGAAGTTCTTCCCGCGGATTGCACAGGAGGAAATGAAAGAGAAGTTCATCGGGCTAAGGCAGAATGGAGCACCCGTAGATGTGCATGCAGCAGAATGGACAAGACTCAGTAGATTCGCTGGACCTTTAGTTGCCAACGATGCAGACAGGGCACGGAGGTTCATGCGCAGCTTGGACGTGGACATCCAGAGGCAGATTGTCTCCCTGGGTTTGACCACTTTCTCACAAGTACTTGCGGCAGCTCGAGAGTAGCAGAGTTTATCTGGGATGAAGGGGAGTTTGCAGCAGACAACAGTTGCGGTAAGGAAGCCAGCATTTGTACCAAACCGAGTTCATGATCGCAGAGGTATTCCAGTGGACCGTCGAGGCGTAGCACCCATGAAGAAGCCTGTTGCCATCGATCGAAGAAAGAGCGTGACTTGTAACTACTGCAATTTACCTGGCCACATGCAAAAGGATTGCCGAAGGAGGCTGGGACTCTGTTTGGTCGTGGAGTGGCAGATCACGCTGTTAGTGCTTGTCCGTCGAAGCTTCGTACGAGGGATGATATTCAGAAGCCTCCGCAGAGACCGTTCCAGGGACAGAAACAGCTGACTCAAGGACCTAATCAGGCTCGAGCTTTTACCTTGACAGCTGAAGAAGCTAAAGCGTCAGGAGAAGTTGTTTCAGGTACTCTACCCGTTCATGGTTTTCCCGCATTAGCGTTATTTGATTCTGGTGCATCCCATTGTTTTATGTCATCCAAGTTTATAACTACACACTCGATTGACTGCACGACCCTGTCTGGTTTCTGGGACATACACACTGGGAATGGGAAAATCATAGCTATTAGGGAATGTAAAGATTGTGCAGTTGTTGTGTGCGGACGGGAGCTTTTTGCAGATTTCTTGGTGATTGATACGGGCAGCTACGAGGTCGTCTTGGGAATGGATTTTCTTGGCACTTTCCACGCTCACATTGATTGTAGGGCAAGGAAGGTAATTTTCCAGATTTCCGGACATCCCGAGTTTAGCTTCACTGGAGGAAGCAGTTCTGTCGAGCCAGTCGAGTTTAGGGTTAGGCCGACAAACAATATTCTTGCATCGATGGAGGTTGATATAAGCGAAGAGCCGGCTGTGGTTCACGACTTTATGGACGTGTTTGAAGATATATCGGGTTTACCGCCGAAGGGAGACGTGGAGTTCGCAATTGATCTTATTCCTGGTGCTGCGCCAGTATCCAAAGCGTATTATCCTATGGCACCAGTAGAGTTGGAAGAAGTCAAGAAACAGGTTGCTGAATTGCTTGAGAAGGGTTGGATTCGAAGCAGTAACTCGCCTTGGGAAGCTCCATTTCTTCTAGTAAGGAAGAAGGATGGCACAAGAAGGATGTGCATCGACTATCGAGAATTAAACCGGGTGACTATTAAGAACAAGTACACTATCCCTCGCATTGGAGAACTTTTTGAGCAGCTTAGTGGCGCGAGGGTATTCTTGAAGCTGGATTTGCGATCCGGATATCATCAGGTCCGAGTAAAAGCAGAGGATATTTGCAAGACGGCGTTCCGAACTCGGTATGGACATTACGAATACTTAGTAATGCCCTTCGGAGAAACAAATGCGACGACAGTATTCATGGACTTGATGAACCGAATCTTTTCACCATTCTTGGATCAGTTTATTGTGGTATTTATTGACGATATTCTGGTTTACTCGAAGAGTTTTGAAGAGCATGTTGAGCATTTGAAGATCGCACTGCAGACGTTGAGACATGAGAAGTTGTATGCGAAGATGAGTAAGTGCGAGTTTTGGCTGGAGGAAGTAAAGTTTTTGGGGCATGTTGTGTCTGGCGATGGAATCGCCGTCGATCCAGAAAAGATTGTAGCAGTTCGAGATTGGCCGATTCCAAAGAATGTTGCTGAAATAAGAAGTTTCCTTGGTCTGGCCGGATACTACAGGAGATTTGTGGAGAACTTTGCTCGTCTGGCAAAGCCGTTGACCAATCTTACACGCAAGGAGGTACCTTTTGTATGGACGGGTAAATGTGCGTTAGCTTTTGAGATGTTGAAGCAGAAGTTGATAACCGCCCCTATTCTGACCGTGCCAGACAATTCCGGAGGATTGGTGATTCACAGCGACGCATCTGGGAAAGGAATGGGATGTGTTTTGATGCAGCATGGGAAGGTTGTAGCGTACGCATCAAGACAGTTGAAGACCCATGAGAAGAATTACCCAACGCATGACTTGGAGCTTGCGGCTGTGATTTTCGCGTTGAAGATTTGGAGACACTACCTTTTAGGCGAAAGGGTCGAAGTTTTTACTGATCATAAGAGCTTGAAGTATGTGTTCACGCAGAAGGAGCTTAATATGAGGCAACGTAGATGGTTGGAGCTGATGGCTGACTACGATCTTGATCTTAAGTACCATCCGGGGAAGGTTAATGTCGTGCCGGATGCGCTTAGTCGGTTACCAGCAATTCAGGTGTTGACTACGCAGAAGGAGCTCGTTGAAGATTTTCGAAGATTTGATTTGGAGGTTGTGCTACCGCATTCTACGGGACAGTTGATGCAGCTGCAAGTACATTCATCATTGATCGAGAATATTAAAGCAGCACAATCGCAGGATCCTAGACTGCAAAAGTTTTGAGAACAGGTTGAAGCCGGACTACGAATAGATTTATTGATCCACGAAGATGGTTCGTTGAGGCATGGTAGCCGTTTATGTGTGCCAAAGGGAGATATTCGTGAAGAGCTTATGAAAGAAGCACACAGTTCAACTTATTCTGTACATCCTGGAGGCACAAAGATATACCGAGATATTCGACAGCATTTCTGGTGGGAAGGCATGAAACGGGAGATTGCTCGCTTTGTGGCAAAGTGCTTGGTGTGTCAGCAAGTCAAGGCTGAACATCAAAGGGTTGCTGGTTTATTGCAACCACTTCTGATTCCTCAGTGGAAGTGGGAACATATAACCATGGATTTCGTGACAGCTTTACCGCGAAGTCCAAAAGGCAACAATGCTGTATGGGTGATTGTTGATCGATTGACCAAGACAGCTCACTTTATTCCTTTTCGGGTTGGTCAATCAACAGAGACTTTGGCGGAGCGGTACATGCAGGAGATTGTAAGATTGCATGGAGTATCGGTAAGCATCGTGTCCGATCGTGACACTCGGTTCTTATCACACTTTTGGCGGAGTTTACAGGAAAGTTTGGGGACTCGATTGAAGTTTAGCACGGCTTATCATCCTCAAACTGATGGTCAGTCCGAGAGAACGATCCAAACTCTTGAAGATATGTTGAGGGCATGCATGTTGGACTTCAAGGGTTCTTGGGAGGATCATCTACATTTGGTGGAGTTTTCTTACAACAACAGTTTTCAGGCAACTATCCAGATGGCTCCATTTGAAGCTTTGTATGGTCGTAAATGTCGTTCACCTGTTTGTTGGGACGATGTCGGTGAACGAAGATTGTTGGGACCAGATTTGGTTGTGCAGACGGTTGAGAAAGTTAACACTATCAGAAATCTTATGAAGGCAGCTCAAGACCGACAGAAGAGTTGGGCAGACACGTCAAGAAGACCTCTAGAGTTCGCCGTGGGTGATTTGGTATTCTTGAAGATATCACCAACTAGAGGGGTGATTCGTTTTGGAAGTCGAGGAAAGCTTAGTCCTTGATTCGTTAGACCCTTTAAGATCTTGGAGCCTGTTGGTGAGGTAGCATATCGTTTGGCGTTACCGCAGTCCTTGGCGAATGTGCACGATGTGTTTCACGTATCTCAACTCCGTAGGTATGTTCATGATGAAACGCATGTATTGGATCATTCGGAGCTAACTGTACGAGAAGACTTGACTTTTGAGGAGCGACCGATTGAAATTGTGGATCGAAGGGAAAAAGTTCTTAAGAACAAGGCGATCCCTCTTGTGCTTGTTTCTTGGGGTAATCGCTCGCATGGAGAGTCCACTTGGGAACGAGAAGATGAAATCTGGCAGAAGTTTCCTCATCTTTTCTTGTAGTTATTTTGTCATCTATCTTTGCATTCTTGGAATTTCGAGAACGAAATTCTTTTTGTAGTTGGGTATAATGTAACACCCGAGCCCAATGCTACTGGTTTCTGTTGTCGTACGTTGGCGTATGATATTTATTTCGTTGATCCTACTCGACTGTTGTGACTTATTGTAATTTTACCGGCAATTCATTTCTGCATATAACAATTTAAGGCATCTAAAATAAAATTAAAAATATTCGTCATGGCATGCTTGACACCCCTAACTCTGTTGTAGCGTCCGTGCATCGTGTTCTCGTCCCGTTCAGTGAAACGGGCAAGTTTGGACGGCTACGCGCACGTACGTGTGTCCGTTTTGGGGGTATGCTTTTTGATTGTAAAATACCTCATTTTAAATTTTGGATCCCGCTTAAAATTTTCGTATTTCAATTTCAAATTTTTGGATCCGACCCGGGCGCAATTTGAAAATATTTTACTTTGCGCCAAAATCCCAATTTCTAATATATCTTAAACCGTCGTATATATATATATATATATTTAACCTTATAATATTTCTGAATCTTTAATTATTTTTCTAACCCCCACAATATTCCTATCCCAGCCAATCACCTTCCTCTTAAACCCGTGGGCCCCACCTCATCTCTCTCTCTCTCCTCTCGCTAACTCTCTCTCTCTCCCCGTCTCTATCTCTCTCTCTCTCCCCCCCGTATCTCTCCCTCTCTCTCTCCCATATATTTTCTTTCCCTCCTCCTTTTCTTTAAACGCGAACCCATCACCAGCGAACCCTACCGCCGCTTTGCCCCTCGCCGCCGCAGCCTAACGCCGACGCCATCACCACCGGACTTCTCGCCTCCTCGCCCTTGTCATCCCTACTGCACCTCCTTCCTCTTTCATCAACCCCCGTGCACCCCGCACCAGCAACCGCGGCCACCTGCGCACCCCTGCACGCGTCTGCGCCGCCGGGAGTCGCCGCCGGTGACCTCGTCCCCGTGTCCCCGGTCTTCGTGCGCACCCAGTAAGCCTATCTCTCCCTCCTCTCCTTCTTTCCTTCTTCTTCCTTTTCTCGTTCCTTTCCCTGTTCTTGATTGGCCGATGGTTCCATGCAGGCACGTCACCGGAGCTCCGTCGACGTGGTCGGCAATCACGACCCCTCCACGGATCATCATGAGCAACCTCTTCTCAGATCCTCTTTTCCCTTCTTCTTTATTTTCTTTTCTTTTCTTGTTGCATCCTGATCGTTCGCTGTTTTGCATCACGCCGGAATCCGGTGATGCCGACGACGATTCACGACGTTCCAGTGTGGTACCTCGACCCGTGTGGCTTCACTGTTCGTCGTTTGGGTTCAGTCCATGAACCGTGCGCCCGTCGCGAGATTTCCCGCCGACGTTTAACGTTCCGTATTCCCGGTTCGCGACCCGTCGAGGCAAGTACCCCTCGCTACATGCTAAATAATATTTACATATATATTGATGACACCCTAAACCTGCAGTTTAACATTAACACTATAATTTCCCATTTCCGTGTTCAATATTGTTATATATCATTTTATCTTTCAAACTTGGAACCTACCTTTTGTAATTACTGTATTGAACCTAATAACCACAATTACATGTTTTAATTACACTTTCACTAATGACGTAGCCTACGGCACTTCATCTATCGTTTTACTCCATTCGGACACTTGTGCGCATTTAATCTGTATTAGTTGTGATTCCGTCCATTGAACCCGTATATAAATCATTGCACCTAAAAGGTTCTTAAAACTTGTTAACATGATTTAACGGCCAAAATTGTCATACTGTATTCTTATGTTGTTGAAATCATCTTTGAAAACACAACTGATAATTGTACTGCTAATTGACTGAATCTGCTTATGGTTTAATTCATTGCTTAGATTATGTTATACCATGCTGGATTCTGTAACTGATTATGAGCACACCCATGATATCATTTACATCTTGACATGACTTGCTACATATATATTGATTGACCCGACATGCTACCGTATACCGCTTGACTTGACCTGATGTACCATGACCTGACCCGTTACCTGATCTTGTGTCTAATGCCAACAAACCTGACATGTAGTCCTCATGGACCGTTCCTGATGTCTATCCAGACAAACCTGTTTACCTGATCCTGTGTTGGCATTAGTTTCTTGATTACGGGATACCTGACTTGACATACGCATATAGCTTGGGGGTATAGGGAAATCAAAGGTGAACCTGACTTGTAACTCAACAGTTCGCTACCTGTTCTGATCAGTTTAGAGGCTAGGCCAGCCTTGGAATGATGCTGCTGACATCATTCATCTGTACACATTCCTGTTTAGTGCCTAGCGGCATGTCTCGGTTTCAGCACCGAGAATCTGGGGCCGTGGTCCCGAGTATGTACGGGATACTATTGAGTTACATCGATGATTCATCAATTTGGTTTCAAAGACTTTAGGACAGAGAACCTGATAGAACAGTTTAGTTTACCCACTGCACTGCTCTGATTTATATTACTGTTACGCTTTCTTTATTCATCTTTACATTCGCATTGCCTGTTACCCTGTTTATTATGTTATTACTTGATGACTTGACGCGCTGACGTCTGGGTTTTGCATGGCCCAGATTCTGTACCGCTGTCGCATTCCGAGCAGGTGTACTTCAGCCGACAGGCTGAGCTGTGAGTGTCAGCAGTAGTTAGCTTTTCTTTCCTGCATTTTTATTCCTGATGTGAGCCCGCATTATGGGACGTACATTCCAGTTATTTGTATTGGATCTTTCGCTTCCGCATTTTATTATTCTTGACTCATGTTATCTTGGATTATGGACATGTTTAGATAGTTTTATTTTGTTCTCGATATCTCTACAGGCGTAATGTGACTATAGATAGATACTTCCTACCCACAGGTAGCATGGTTGGCTATATCGCGTGCCCACTTTAGCGTACTCTGGGAAGCGGGGCGTGACACCTGTCCGAAAGACAACTATCCCCTCCCTCGGATAGATCAGCTCGTCGACAGCTCGGCAAGCCACGAGCTACTTAGCTTCATGTATGCTTTCTCCGGCTACAACCAGATCCGTATGAATCCGGCAGACGAGGATCTCACCGCACTCAAAACGGACCAGGGGTATACTGCTACAAGGCGATACCTTTCGGCCTCAAAAACGCCGGAGCTACGTACCAACGCTTGGTCAATCGCATGTTCAAGCCGCAGATCGGTAGGGACATGGAAGTTTACGTCGTTGACATGCTCGTCAAATAGGTCTCATCGGACAAACACGTCAAGGATCTGGACGAGGCCTTCGACGTCTTCCGCAAATACAAGATGAAATTGAACCCCGCCAAATAAGCATTCGGGGTCACCGGTGGAAAGTTCCTCGGTTTCATGGTCACCCACAGTGGAATCGAAGCTAACCCGGAGAAAATCAGCGCCATCCTTAACTTGGCTGCACCCAAGACTAATGTCGAAATCATGCGGCTGACGGGGCGGGTAGCCGCTTTAAGTCGTTTCATGTCGAGGTCTGGGGAGAAGTGCCTCCCGTTCTTCAAAACTCGAAGGAAGATACCAAGGTTCGAGTGGTCGGAGGAGTGCCAGGCCGCCTTTGAGCAATTAAAGAGGCACCTTGCGACTCCCCCGTTGCTCACCCGGTCGGTTGAAGGGGACGAGCTATCACTGTATCTAGCGGTATCCGACCAAGCTGCGGGATCGATGCTCGTCCGAGAGGTCGAGGGAGTCCAGAAGCCGGTATACTATGTGAGCCACGTCTTTAAGGACGCAGAAACGAGGTACCCAGCCATAGAGAAGATCGTCTTGGCACTCATCGTAGCCTCAAAGAAACTACGGCACTATTTCCAGGCGCACACCATTCTCGTTCTTACCGATCGGCCTTTGGGGGCTATCCTCGCTTCTCCCGAGTCCTCTGGCCGCCTGGAGAAATGGAGGTGGGAGTTGTCCCAGTTCGACATAAAATACTGCCCGAGGCAGGTTATCAAAGCACAAGCCCTGATCGATTTCATCGTCGAATGCACCATCCCCAGCAAAGAGCCGAAGTCCACGCCGGCCCCCGCCGCTCAACCCTCAGTCGAGGGGAAGCCCGACTCCGTCCCTGATTGGATCCTCTACATCGACAGGTCCTCGACCAAGGAAGGCTATGGTGCCGGCCTCATCATTCGGAGCCCGAACGAGGCAGAAATGGAGTATTCTCTGAAGCTCGGGTTCAAAGCCTCAAATAACGCAGCGGAATACGAAGCCTTGCTGGCCGGACTGCGCATAGCCTTCGGACTGGGACTGAAAACGATCCGGATCTGCAGCGACTCCGCCCTAGTCGTTGGCCAAGTGACCGGCCGATTCGAGACACGGGAGCTTCTGATGGTGAAGTATCTGGTCGAAGTAAGAAGACTGCGAAAGAACTTCCACGAAGTCCAGGTGGAGCAGATCCCCAGACAGCTAAACGCCCAGGCCGACGCCTTGAGTAAGCTGGCTTCATCTTATATGGCCAACAGCAAGAGGAACATCCTCTTCGAGGTCTTGCCACGGCCCAGCGTGGAAGACGGGGCAACGCCACTTCAAGTGTACACAGCCCGGGAAGAAGACCGGGATTGGAGAAAGCCCCTCGTAGAATTCCTGAGGGAAGGTACGCTCCAAGAAGATCGGGGAGAAGCCTGCTGTCTCCGAGCCAAAGCTCTCCATTTCATCTGGAGCAATGGAAACCTCTACAAGAAGTCCTTCACTCAGCCCCTACTCCGGTGTGTCGATCCCCACGAAGCCGACTATATCCTCCGTGAGATCCACGAAGGGGTCGGTGGCACGCACCAACGAGCCCGCACCTTAATCTAGAAGGCACTGCTCCAGGGGTACTACTGGTCGACAATTCATCAGGACGCCCAGAAACTCGTCAGGAGATGCAAAAGCTGCTAACTCCATGGAAGCATACCTTGCCTTCCGGCTACCGAGCTAATCGCCCTAACCTCCCCGTGGCCGTTTGCCTAGTGGGGAATGGACATGATAGGCCAATTCCCTACCGGTACGGGCGGGCACAAGTGTGTCCTCGTCGTAGTGGACTGCTTCACGAAGTGGATCGAGGCCATTCCCATCAGGAAACCGGACGCCACCACGACTATCAAGTTCCTGCAGAATAACGTGATCCTCCAGTTCGGCATCCCGAGGTGTATAATCACCGACCATGGGACAAATTTCGAAAACGAAAAAGTTAAGGAATTCTGCAGCGAATATCGTATCCTCATGAAGTTTGCCGCGGTCGCACATCCCCAATGCAACGGGAAGCCGAGGTCGCTAATTGGGACGTCCTCCGAGGTCTTCGGACATGCCTAGAAGGACGCCAAGGTAGTTGGGTCGAGAAATTACCCCAGGTCTTATGGGCCCTGCGCACGTCGAAGAAAACCCCCATTGGGGAGACCCCTTTCAGCCTCTGCTACGGTACCGAGGCGATAGTCCCAGCGGAGATCGGGTTCCCCAGTCACTGGGTCGAGCATTTAGACGACGAAGCGAACACCTCAGCCCTCCAAACTAACCTGGACATCTTGTTAGAGAAACGGGACCGGGCTCAAATCAGAGCTGCCGCTTATCAACAGTAAACCGCCCGTTACTACAACGCGCGAGTCAAGCGTCGCTTCTTCAAGACCGGAGATTTAGTCCTAAGGCGCAACGAGTTCGTCGATTAAGGCAAGCTGCATAAGTTTTCCCCAAAATGGGATGGTCCTTTCCTCGTCTCCGAGGTCCTGCCCGGCGGAGCCCATCGTTTACAAGACGCGAATGGTCGCAAATTTCCACGGCCTTACAACGCTGAGAAGCTCAAGCTGTACCTCTGAAAAGAATATCTACGGGTGTATATTTCTTCTTTCACAAATGCGATGTAAACCTTTGTAAAGTTCTTTCTATTTGAATAATAAGAAGGGAACAATGGGGCATCGCAAAAAGGAGAATTTCATTTATTCAAAAGGTATTATGGGCTCCTCAGCCTTACAGAAAAATAATAGGAAAAATTTACAACAGAGGGGGAACGGGATCGAGGAAGTACTCTTGGTGATACTCATAGTAGATTTCCGTTAGCCGGGCCCTAGCCTCTGTAGCCCGCTCCCGCCGATGCTGCACGCGAACCCGGAACGCCACGGAAGCACCCGGCGCTCCGTCCTCTGCGCCTTGGCTCACGATGTACCTCTTTTTGAACCACTCCAAAATGAGGGCCGAGGATCGGTCATGCTTAGCTTTCGAGATGAGGCCGAGCAGGTAGATCGAGCGCCTCATCCAGCAACTCCTCGGAGAAGGGGTTGTACAACCCCGCGGACCTCCTCCAAATTGCGTACATCAGCAACTGTAAGAGGGACGACCGCCGAGGGAGAAGCCGGCCGACGTGACCCTCGAGGCGCTGAACTACTCCCCGGTACCCATCCTCAGCCAGGGATTGGTCATACACGAAGACGTCGTCGAAGGTGATGATCTCTTCGATCGAATACATGCGTCCAGTCATCTCAAAAAGTGATGTCGAAGAAGTTGCCGTCTCCTTCTCTATTTATAATCTCAAACAGAATACTTAAGGACCCAGATTCACACGCGCATGGGCACGAATCCTGGGATCCATCAAGATTACTCCAATACCGCGCCGCCACGTGGCAGAACTGACGCGGCTCCCCGAAACGTTACGCCTCCCCCAAGCATTCCTGACACGTGCCACCTGCGATGGTCGCTCCTCCCAATGTTCACGAACCAAGGAAGGTTAGACTGAAGCTCGCGGATCCACCGAGTAGCTACCCTACTCGGTCCACCCTTAGCAGGCCATTACTTGGGTTCTTTAACAAAACGATGTAAATTCTTCTAAGTTCTTTTTTTACTTAAATAATAATAAGGACACGATAGAGCATTGCAAAAGGGAGAATTTTATTCATTCAAAAGGTATTGTGGGTTCCTCAGCCTTACATTGCTTAAACAAAAAAAATTATTACAACAGCAGGGGAAGGGGTGCAAGAAGCATTGCTCGTGGTACTCCGAGGACATTTCCGCCAGCCGAGCCTTACCGCCTTGGACCTCTGCCTCTGATGCTGTCCGCGAACCTTCGTGGCCACGGACGGGCCAGAAAGATCCACGGGCGGGCACCCATCGGCGAGATGCCTCAATTGGTAACACTCGAGGACAATGCCACCGATCGATCCCGCCGACTCATCGAGATCAAGCCAAATCGGCATAGCGATCTCATCTTACCAACCGCCTCGTCCTTCAGTTGCTCGGACAAGGGGTTGTGCAGCCCCGGCGACACCCTCCAGATCGAGTACATCAGCAGCTGAAGCAGAGGCGATCGCCGGGGAAGCAGTCGGCCAAAATGATCCTCAACACGCCGGATCACCGCCTGCCGCGTCTCCTCGGAGCACAGCTGGTCGTACAAGTATACGTCCTCGAAAGATAAGATCTCGGGGATGGAGAAAGGGAATTCGTCCATTCTTACGTTTTGGGGATGGATAAAGGAATGATCGACACTCCCTCTCTGTTTTATAGCCCCACAGCACCCCTAAGAGTCTAATATTCGCTCATTTCGTCCAATACTGTACTACCACACGGCGGGTATCCCGTCTTTCTCGGCGAACCAAAGTCGGAGCGACGCGGTTCTTACGCTTCGCCTCCCTCCGTGCGTCCATGACACGTGTTGTAACAACCCTAACTTTCTGTACTAACTTTCTGTACAATTTTTCAAAAAAAATACAGAAAGGGATACTTTTGTCTAAGCACAAGTTATAAGTTTGTTTTGCTTTTTAATACCAAGAAAGAGCTTGTAGCTCATTGGTAAGACCTTGCACTGCTAAACCAAACCACCAGAGTTCAAATCCCATACCCCGCATTATTTTTAATATTGTTTTAGTTTGAATTTTTAGAAGTCCAAGTGTTTACACGTGCATAACTCGTAAAAACCCCACTACACATGAAAACCTAACTGGACCAGGGGCTACATGAACCGGCAAGGAGGACTCCGACCACCCGACTCGGCCGGACTCGGCCGAATCGACCGACGGATCGGCCGACTCGGGCCGCCGCCGCCGGCCGGACTCGGCCGGACCGCCGAGTCATCAACATGAAACTTTTAGCTTTTCACCTCCTCTGCACCTCTGAACACTTTATTTCTTCAGACCAGTAATAGAGCCCTTTTAAAACACCAATTACTCCATTTTATTACCTTTTATTATATTTTTTTCAATCCAACCTTTCACCTACCCCAAACCCTAGCCTTACCCTATAAATACAACCCCTAAATACACACACCCCACTCCAAAATTCTGATCAAAACTCTCAAAAAATCCATAAAAGTTTAGTGTACTTTTGAAGTAGCGAAGGGCGAACCTTCGGCAATTTTCCGACGACAACCCTAAGAGTTCCTGGCGACGAAACGATGCACCGGCACCTCCTCCCATCTCCTCTTCCTCTCTTCTAAGCTTCAATCCCGTAAGTCCCTTCTCCTTCTTCACTTTGCTATTCTAAAAATACGAAATTTCAAAACCCGACGGAATAGGAGTTAAACCGATTTCCGATTCAGTTCTTTCTAAAAATTCAACCTTTTCTTAAATACAAATCATACCAAACCATTACATGTTGACTATTAAATATTAATAAACATGTTAAACAAGTCTCCTGATAATATATTTCATTTTGTAACTTTTACCGCTCTTTTTTATTAAAATACCATGTAGTTTCATTTCGACATTAAAACATCACAAACTTGCTATACCTTTAAGTAGATCATGAGCTAATGACCTACCTCCTCACAACACTCATATGCAACATAGCACAATACTTTCGGGTATCTAGAATACGGGAAAACGAAACCTTTCAAATAAAACCGTTTTCTAAAAAGATTAAGTATTTTACAAATCTTTGCAAAGCGCCGCTACAACCCATTTTGGGGAACCCGACTGGGATGTTGCGGATTATCGCACATCCATGGGCTTAGTAGTGCGAGATTCAGACCTCCGCAAGGAGCATTCGGTCTCGAAGATTTAAAATACGAAAAATCTTAGGAAAATGAGATTTCTAGAAATATGATATATATTAAAATTATTTTTATATAAATATGTATATATGTATCATTAAAACATCTATTTTGTGATAATATGAATATTCCAACTTTTTCCTAAAAACACAAGAATCACTTTAAATTAAAATACCATGAAATCCATACAAGTTCAATATACAATTAAATACCATGTATTATGAAAAATAGGTTATTCTCACTAGAAATATCACAAAATATAAAATCTATATTTATGACAACTCTAAAGACGATAATTAAATACTTGGGGTGTATTTTGAAAATTATGCAAAAGTATTTTTACATTAAAACCCCTCAAGTTCTATAAATTACCCTAAGGACCCTAGTAAATATAGGTTTAAGCGGGAACAATCTCTTAAGCCTCAGGGAGCCGGAGAAGTGGGTGTTTGCCTATTTAAGGTAGACAATTTAACAACGGTGTTATCAACACGGTAATTGTTTTTAAAAAAGACACAAATCCTGCCGCCCATGTGCAGCGGTTACCGATAACATCAAAACCTAATTCAGGACTTCAATTTCTTTTCTAATTGTTTTGACTCAGACTGAGTCTCATTAATAATCTGACTTGAATATAATTCAAGTACAATCTACAATTCAACATGAATCCATGAATCCATATATTCAATCTATTCAATCTGTATTGACTGAACCGAATCATGGATATACTTCCATTTACATGATTCTCCAGTTACATCCATGATTCTCCAGTATATCCATTTTACGGATGTCATGGTTTCGGCAAGTCATCCAAATATACAATCTATATTACAATTCAATTACAAGTTGAAATACAATACAAACAATACTATCAAGACATCGCGGGGTTTAAGGGGTAGATTGGTACGGAAGGTGTTAAAAGTGGCACGAGACTGCAAGATTAAGACACCTAACCTGAATCCAATTGCCGTTGTCCCGGGTTGTATAACGGAGCCTTGTGCATTCCATTTGTCCTAGTCTCTAGCATATAGAGACTCCTCTCGTATACACTGGCATCCTTCTGTACCAAGCTACAAACAACAACGTTAATGAATACAACAGTATAACAAATAATACAATTTTAAAAGCTATACTCTCTCTCTCTCTCTGTTTATTCTACTTCTCCTTTATCTTTGGAACTTACCGAGCGATTGTTCGCTGACGACATTCCTTCCCTTTCTTCTTTGGAATGTTGTCGGGTGATCTGGACACTCAGGAGATCGAGCCTACTCGTGAGGATTTGGACCAGCTTGCCTACGACCCAGAGCTCTAGCTTCATTGTACACATTTTTATTTCAGTACTTTTCATTTCTGTTATGCCACTGTTTAGGCATTGCTTTCATTCAGTTGTATTTACTTTTCCATATATTGTAAAAAGAATGTGAATAAATAAAGTTGTTGTTTTATTATATCTTGTCTCTTGTGCATTTACATTTATATTGCTTAGATACGCTTAGCGTGTTTGCTTCAGAGTAAACACGTAGCGGCCTCGTCGCGGCCTCTGCCCGTATACTGGGAAGCGGGGCGTGACACGTGTCGCCAGCGACGGTCGCTCTTCACGATGTTCACACACCAGGGAAGGTCGGACAGAACTTCACAAAACCGAGCAGCTACCCTGCTCGGTCCACCCTTAGCTGGTAACTCCTTACCCAACGACGCCAAGGATCAAAGCCCTCACCAAGAGGCCACCGGGCAGCAATCCCGCTCGGTCCATCCTTGGTTGGTAATTTCTTACTCCACGATGCCAAGGATCAAAAACCCTCATCAAGAAGCCACCGGGCAGCAACCCTGCTCGGTCCATCCATGGCTAGTAATTTACTACCCACTGACCCCAAGAATCAAAGCCCTCACCAAGAGGCCAGCGGGCAGCAATCTTGCTCGGTCCATCCTTAGCAGGCCTTTCGATGCCCTCCCGCGCTAAGGATCAAAGCCCTCATCAAGAGGCCACCGAACAGCAACCCCGCTCGGTCCATCCTTGGCTGGTAATTTCTTATCCCACGATGCCAAGGATCAAAAGCCATCATCAAGAGGCCACCAGGCAGCAACCCTGCTCGGTCCATCCATGGCTAGTAGTTCACTACCCACTGACACCAAGGATCAAAGCCCTCACCAAAAGGCCACCGGGCAGCAACCTTGCTCGGTCCATCTTTAGCAGGCCTCTCAATGCCTTCCCACGCTAAGGATCAAAGCTCTCATCAAGTGGCCACCGAGCAGCAACCCTGCTCGGTCCATACATGGCTGGTAGTTCGCTACCCACCGACGCCAAGGATCAAAGCCCTCACCAAGAGGCCACCGGGCAGCAACCCCGCTCGGTCCATCCTTGGCTGGTAATTTCTTACCCCACGATGCCAAGGATCAAAAGCCATCATCAAGAGGCCACCGTGCAGCAACCATGCTCGGTCCATCCATGGCTGGTAGTTTGCTACCCACTGACGCCAAGGATCAAAGACCTCACCAAGAGGGCACCGAGCAGCTACCCTGCTCGGCCCATCCTTGGCTGGTAATTTCTTAGCCCATGACGCCAAGGATCAAAACTCTCAGCAAGAGGCCACCGAGAAGCTACCCTGCTCGGTCCATCCTTGGCTGGTAATTTCTTATCCCACGATACCAAGGATCAAAGCCCTCGCCAAGAGGCCACCGAGCAACTACCCTGCTCGGTCCATCCATGGCTGGTAGTTCACTACCCACCGACGCCAAGGATCAAAGCCCTCATCAAGAGGCCACTGAGCAGCTACCCTGCTCGGTCCATCCTTAGCAGGCAACTCCTTACCCAACGATGCCAAGGATCAAAGCCCTCATCAAGAGGCTACCGAGCAGCTTCCGTGCTCAACTTCCTCCACGTCTTTACTAAGAGATCTCCACCTCGACTTCGGGGCCATGGAGATACCGGCCTTTCACCGGTCTTTGCATACTTGGCAAATGGTCGAATTCAACTCGACGTGCGATCGCTAGACGAAAAACCGACCTAACATGAAAGCAGTACCGTGCAAATAAAAATGTTTACCACAAACAAAGGGAAAATGCGCACGCAAAAAACATTGCAAAAAGATTTTTATTCATAAAGTCAGAAGTCTTTACAGAGGTATTATGGACTCCCCAGCCTAACAAAAACGTCCGGAGGCTTACAAAATTTTAGTGCAAAGAAAATAAGGAGGCGAGGTGTAGGATTGCTTGGCATGACAGCAAGATTTCGGGAGGCATCGTCCATGCCATTTTCAAAAAAATTCCATGCTAAACAACCCTAACCCTAGAATCTTAACTAGAGATTTAGATAATACAAAGTGTAAACAACTTTACAACTAAGTGAACTAGGAATACAACCTTTGTAGACTGGTCCTTCACTTCAATAGCTCCGTGTAGTAGTCCCTTTGCTCCAAGTAGTGATCTTGCGGACTCTAGAGTGGCTCCACAAGATGAGGAACGAGCTTGCACGAAGTCTTCGATGCCGAAGATGATCTACGTCGAGAAGTCACTAACCCAAGCTACCTCTTCACTAATTAGGGATTAGTGAAGCTAACACCCTAAACTAAATTGCTAATCTAGTAGAGGACGACGAAGTAGGATTTTTGCTCGCTTTAGAATTGATTTTCTCACTAATTTTCCTCACCTCTCATAAACCTAGAGAGCTCTCTCTTGTGAAGAGGAAGATTAAGCAAATAATGGATGAGAGAGTGAATGGCAACCATGGGTGAGTTTGTATTATATACTAACTCATGTAGAGACATAACCATGGCTAATAAGAATGGTTGGGTTAATAAATATTTTAAGTAAAACAAAATTAGTGGACTAAGTCAATGGATCCCAATCTTCTACAAGCTTCATGCCATGTAACCAATTTCCATCTAATTTGGATTTACTTTAAATAAATAATCCTCACATTATCATGAGCATGGTGTAAGTCTCATACACCCATGTAGCATGTGGCATCAAGCATGATACAAATAAAATGTACATGAATATATATCACATATATACTATATGTACACAAGTGAGAAAAAGAAATGTTTAAGTGAGTTAATATTAGTTAATGTAAACTAGTATATCAAATATACAATTATACATTAAATTATCAAATCAACACTTGATTTAATAATACGGCTATATCACATATAACCGACTAATATCTTATGTATCAACTTATCAAATCAACACTTGATCCGATAACCCGGCTATATCACATATAACCGATCGATACAATCATCGTGAGAATGGAATACGGTATCACATACGCATATTATTCTTGGTCCCGCACATATCACATATGTGCTCATACTTCATTTTGCCTGAGCCAGTAAAGCTCTGTGTAGGACTCTAAAGACTCGTCAATACGCCGGCAGCAGGTAATGACCATATCAAGTACCCACAAGCCGTCAGCGGTACTAGCTGGACGTAACGGCTACCTGCGTATTGAGCGATCAGAAGATCAACAAGCAAGCCCGCTCTAGCTCCTGTAAAGCCTGTCAGTAACACTACCGTACAGTCCGGTCTCTTCGTCTGATATGTCGCATATCTAGTCTAGGGGTGGTAAACGTCAGACCCCAGTAACCGATAAGTCGTGCCGATGTGAGGCTCATAACGGGTCGAGAAACTACTAATAACACGTATCAGTAAATCTCCGTATCAGTCTTGACCAGGGACTTCCTGTTATGGCCAATCGAGCACAGCGCAACATCAAACCCCTATACCGGGAGAGACGAATCCCCTCCTATCGCTCATTGCCTCCATGTGATTCGGGACTGTACCCAAAAGCCACCATTTTGCACGTTCTCTTGAACGTGGTAAGGGGAAAATCAAAGCACAGTGGGAATCACACAAGACTCTATGACGATCTCGGGTCTACAGACTAACCTGTACTGTGTCACCAGAGAACTGCTATCTGACGATAGGTATAATACCAACTAGGAGTTCTTGACGAGTCTGTTCGGTGTACCCAGTCTTCACTGAGCACCCGTACACCATCTTTGATGTCAAACACCAATGGATATGGGATCATCCATCGCCCATCATATAGGTCAAGATGCGTATACGCTAATCTACTCTGGAATATCGATGCCCTGTCTCGATATACCCTCGACTAGGAACAATTATAGGATGTACTTGTGGACTACCCTTGGCCCCACTAGTATGATCTCCATCATAGTCCTAGCAGTCAAGTATACATACTAAGGGCCTTATCAACATGTGAGAGCAAGACAATATCACAATACTAATCTACATGTTAAGACAAAGAGCAATCAGATAGCATACTATCATGTCGAGCAAGAAAGTCCTCTCTATATATACCCAAGCATCCACTATAATATACATTATATGTACAATAATGGCCTCTAGGGCATACATATAACTAACACAGGGAAGTTTAGGCCTTGGGGCCGGGGAGAACCTCAATGAGTTGCGCTTCCACTGCGACAACTGGAGTGGCATCTTGAGGGTCGGCGCCCACAGCGGGAGCCTCGACGCCTGTGGCCGGGGCGACCGACTTATCCCTAACGCTCCCACCAGGGGCCTCTTCCTTTGCAGCACTTCCGGGGCATCCCCTTGCACCTCATCCCCGAGGGGGTACTCACCCCGGAGCCCGCCGTCAGGGAACTTCGGCATTAGGGCCTTGACGGCTTCGTGCCAAACGATGGTAGTGGCTCTAGCGAGGTCGGTGTAGTACTGATCCGACTTCTTGTAGCTCTTCACCGCCTTCGAAGCTCGGAGCTCGGCACACCTCGGCCCCTCCTTCGCCGCCTCATTCTCCCTCCGGAGGGTGTTCGCCGTCTTCTTCAGGGTGGCGACAAGCACCCCCGGAGTCTTCTAACTTGGCCTCGCGGCTTGGGCGGCCTCCCGGTACTTAGCGATCTCCCGATCCCGGCCGCCATCCAGTCTTCGAGAGCAACGACCCTCTCCATCGCCGCCTCCAGCTCCAGCCTTGAGCTCTTCTTCTGCGAGGAGAACTCACCCGCGGCCTGCATCACCGGGGCAATTTCCTCATCCTCCATGTTGACGACGAGGGAGACGTGCTGGAGGACCTGAAGAAAACAAAGGAGGGTTAAAAAGAAAAGAGGGGCACCCAATCTCACGAACAAAAATATTGAATGAAGAACCGAGTGGGGTGTGAACACTAACCTGCACGGTCTCTTGAGCTATGGCCGCCATTTGGGCCCGGAGGGTCCCCCGAGGGATTCTGTCCCCGGCCGACCTTTCCATCTCTGAGAGCAGGCTGTCGGTGGCGGAAATCCCCGAGGGCACCTTGAAGCGAAGCTCCCCATCGTCCACGATGATCGGGGAAGCCGGGGAGTGGGGCGCCATCCTACGAAATCTCTTGAGGAGCGACGCAGGGGAACCAGTCTCACCTCCCACCTCCGGAGTCGGGCCTCTTGCTCCCGAGCACGTTTTCGGCTCGGCGCTTGGCTGGACTCCGGGGCCCGGGGCGCACTTGAACGCCTGGATGGAGTGGTTGTCGGTGGAGCCGGGGCCGACGACGGGCGGGATGGGCCGGCGAGTCCGGCCTTCTTCCCCTTCTTCTGTTCGACCAGGGTCGCCCGAAATTTGCCTAGGTCCATGGGTTCTGCATAAGACAAAAGTACAAAGGAGTCAGCAATGCCAGAAAAAGTAAAAGTATACACAAGTTTAAACAGGTCGCCTGAAAGCTCCTAACTTACCCTCGAACTGGACAGGGCTGAGCCCGGCCCAACCGAGGGCCCGCTCAGACAACAACACATCAGTCCGGGGGAGGGGCTCCCACTCCGACACCGCCACCGTGTCGAGATCATTCAACCGCCCCACCCGCGGGCAGTTGGCCCTGTGCCACTGGATGGGCACAGGCCAATCTTCACTCTCGGGCGGCCCAACAAACAAAAACTTCTTCTTCCATTCGTGAATGGAAGAGGGTACTACGACGACCCCCGACCCGGCAGCACCTCCCCGGTGTTTTCTAAAGAGATGTATACCCAGCTCGGCTCGCCCTTGCGAGTTTCGGGGTGGTTTTTGTAGCAAAGAGAAGAAACAAGAAGGCTCCGGCTGAAGAGGATCAGAGGCAATTTCAGCCGGACTAGGAACCCAAGGAGAATCCTCCAAGAGTTCGGCACTAACTGGCCCGGGGCTAACCCAAAACAATTCAACGCCGCACTCATCTCGGGAGAGAAGGGCAGGCACATCCCAGCCCAAAAGGATTCCAGGTACAAGGCAATCTCCTTGCCCCGTACCTGGTCTGCCCTCTCCCCCTCCTCGGCCAGACGAAGCGAGTAACCGGCATGAATGTGGAAACGAGTCCGGATGGTGGCGAGCTCATCCGCATGCCTCAGCACGGATGAAGCGCCAAGAGCATCCATAACCTGCGCTATGGGGACCGCCCCTGTCGCACGACCCCGGGAAGCATGACTAACCCTAACTTCCCGGGGGGACTCCAACTCAGAAGAGGAAGAGGAAGAAGCAGAAGAGGAAGATGCAGAAGACTCGCTAGACTCTACCCGGACTATTTCTACAGACTCCTCGGTAGAAGACATCTAATCTGATCAAAGGGACGGATCCTCGGAAGAGAAAACGAAGCTTCCGGCTTGAGGGGAGAGCACCGAGCTAACATAGCTAGGGACGAAGAAATTATGGTGAGGTATGCGCCCTGATGGGGATCCCACCTCTACTTATAGCTACCGGCATATGCATCCTACGGCTCCTCCGGCCTCCCGCCAAAACAACGCTTCGCAACCAACGGCCGACAACATTCCACCTGTCGCACCCACATTGGACACGTCCCATCGGGCGCGGGAATACCTGCGGCCCGTCTCGTCAGCCAACTAGCGCCAGACACGTGGGCTAACGTTTCGACGAACGTACGCACAAACCGGCGCTTCCTCTTTAATGTGAGATCTCTCCCCTGATCCGCTGACATCATCAAGAAAATACGACTAATTGCCCGGGAATACGCACTGATTGAATGTATTTCTTGTTGTGTGGTAAAAGCAAGTATCGAATCAATTGTTTCCCGATAACGGTTTCATTTGATCGATAATAGTATCTTGTATCGGTATTTAGAAAATTGTATAAAGAAATCACAACCAAAAAATTATATTTGACCGCAATCAATTACGGTGTCAGTTGTAGATCGTAAGCGAGTGCGGATCGTCCACAGGGATTGTGCGATTCGTTTCAATGTTCGATTTGTTTGAATTGAAAAGTTAATCGAAAAGAAAAGAAAGCATGATTCAAGATTTATCAATTGTTCAAGTGTCACTATTCTATTCAAGAATCAAGAAAAAGATAAACAATTAAGAATCGGGTTTCGATGATATTTCCAACCAAATGTCAAGAATCTAAATGAGGCTCGTAGGAATCGATCGGATCTATAGACGTGATGTAATCTCAAGATATCGTGTTCTTGTCCTTCGAAGAATTGAAACTAGATCGATGATGATCGACGAGAGTTAGGGCTTTCTCGTGAAACTAGGGTTTCATCATTTAGCCCTTGTTCTTTCGTCGATATCATTCACATTCTAGCCTCTAGCAATTTCAAGAAACGATCGTAACTCCCCAATCTCGAGCGATATCATTCAAGAAAGCATCGCAGCGAATTGGGTTGTCGGTTCTTGAACTTGCTAGGGTTTACAAAACTCGTAAGATTCAAGAATCGATTTAAGATATGTTACATCATCATTCTATTGATCGTCTCGACTCCTTGACGAGCGGAGTATTACTCAAACATCATTACACAGAAAGCATTCAAGAATTGAAAAGATATCATGATGCAAGAATTTAAAGAAAACAAGATAAAAGAATATCACCTTTTATTTATATCAACAATTTGATTACAGTCGCTCAAGAACTACAAGAGGAAGAACTAAATTGTCGATCTGGCGTCGCTCGGCTCCGTGAGTCGCGGATCGGCTTGGACCACTTGCTCTGTTGAAGATCGGCTCGGCTCATAAAAGGTTGCAAGGCTTCTTGCTTGATGGGGTACTCGGGATCTTGGCTTTTGATTGGAATTAGGGTTAGGGTTTCACACAAGCCTTGTCACTAGACTTGTGGAAGAAGATGAAGAAAGAGAGTGAATTGCTCTAGATTGGCTAAAGATGATAAGATCCATAACCCTAGGTCTAGGCTTCTATTTATAGACTTCCCAAACCCTAGGTCTAGGTTTGAAATTATAATTCTCTCCAAAAGTTTGTTGAGGAGTTTCTAGAAAGAGTTTGTTAGGAGCTAGTTTAGGTTTTAAGCTAGGATTAATTAAGCTTAGAAAACCCCAGTTTGCTGATTTGGCAGAAGCCTCTGGAATCTTCTGGAACTTGAAGTACATTTCTGAACTGTAGGAGCTGAGGTAAGCATTGTGCAGCAAAATTTGGTGGATGACGTGGCAAGACGGCCGCGGAACCGCGGCCTAAGCCGGCTTGCGCCGCGGTTCCGCGGCCAAGTTGTGGCTTCATGGCTTGGTTCTTCTGTTGTGGTCTTGGGATGATATTTGTAGCTTTATCTGATGTGTTGATTTGTATTTGTCCCTTTGGATTGATACCAGAATTGAAATCATTGAGTTGGCGTAATGTTTGATCGGTACCGTATAAATTGTGGCCTTTCTCCTGGATTTTCCTGCACAGATCTCAAAACAAGTGTTGCGCAATATAGGGATGATGCGATGCCATGAAATACAGTCAATTTCCCTAGAAATGCCGGTTTTAAGGACTAACACATGTAATCTGATATTTTGCAACAGTTTTGCTAATATGTGTTATATGAATGCCGAACACTTCTATATGAATGCAAATGATGAGAAAATTGCCGGTTAAAAGATGCAATATTTTCGACTAATCACGCACTGACGATATCTTCAAGTGAGAGCTCACCCCGGATGACCGGTCAGACCACTCTCGACCTGACCCAGGAACGGGTCGAGACGAGAGTGGGGGGCTAATGATGATGCTCGATATCAGTTGGCTCCGCAGATCATGACATGTGGCAGATGACGTGTCCCAGAGCTTATAAGAAAGGATCAAGAACGTTATGTTGGAAGCACACCCCGGGCCTCCGACCCGAGGATGTTCCCGACGAAGTGGCCTTCCAGACCACCCCCCAGCTCGCCTCCGAGCTATCTCAGAACCAAGATGTCTCGGCCTCCCGCTCGTTTCCGAGCCTCCCGCCGAGCTTATCTTCCTCGGTCTCACCGACCGACCCACGTCGCTGATCACAGGTGCCTCCGCCACGGCTCCGCGAATCTCGCCATGCGCACATATCCGCCGCCCACGATTCCGCGTTCCACGCCATCACGATCCCCCATTAACGAGCATGTCTCGTCATTAGTGCGGGATCCCGCCTATCACGCAGGCGTGACGCCAGGGGCATAAAGGCCGGCGTGAATCTCGCGCCCGCTTGCCCATTGCTGCTACTATATAAACCCCTTTCTCAGATGACTCAGGTAAGCCAATTTCACCTTAATAGGCCGTTACTCTGCCAAAATATCCCGTCTAACTTAATCGTCGGAGGGTCCTCGATGGCACAACCATCCCGGGACTTCCTTGCAGGTAGCTCGGCCTCAACCACATAAAGCCCATTGAGATCCACACGCTTCAGGAGGCAACCCTCCAACTCAATCTCAGCCATCCATCAACGCCCGTTGCAGATCAACGGAAGATAACATCTGAAGAATATAGATCCATCAGTAATCTATCATATGAAAGCTTATTTGTTTGTATACCAATATACTGCTGAGGCTGTATTTAGGCACGGTTTTTAACAATCATTGTTTTTTTGGTTGGCTGCATTATTAATTATCAAAAGATCCCTGTTTATTTTATTTTATTTTTATTTTTTCACCATTGTTAGCTTGTTTTATGCTCTTATCAAAACATATTGCGCAAACGAAACAATACGGGAACCCGAAAAAAACGGCCTAGAGATAAAATTACAATATTCATGGGGAAATAAGCATCTTGTTGTCTCCTTTGTTATTATCCAAACTCAAGGTCCATTAGTCACCACCTTTATCTTTCCTCGAGGGAAAAAATAAAAAGTAAAAGAAACAATGAATTGTTTTGCTCTACCATCTATCTACAAAATTTCATGCCATCGCTGCTCTCTCCCTTCTTCATTTCTTGGTTATCTAAATTTTACATTGACTTTTCATATTCTATTCAATGTATATTACACCTAAATCCCCTTAACTGCAACCGTTTTTCATTAAAATGCCTTAAAGTAAATTTTTTTCCCTGTAAACACTCTATGTACTCCCTTTGAGAGCATTTCAGTGAAACAAATCCCTTAAGAAACAGTAGTTTTAAGTTGCTTTGGTGAAAAACCATGACAGTTAATGATATTTTGGTGTAATTTAAACTTCTAATAAATACACAAATCATAATGCATCTAGTCTAGCCAGCTGAAGCCTTTAATTCGATTAATTAATTAATTGGTTGCCATTACATGAACAGAAGAATCTAGCACGAAGAATTCTGACATGAGTCATCCCTATCAAGTGGGCCCCACTCGAATCCAGCGTCCAAACCCTCAACATTTCCCCAATTTCGGCCCTCCACCCACGCCCTACCCTAAAAAATGGAAACAACTTCTTTGAAAGGGCTTGTATGGTGGAAGCCATTTGGAAGACTTTGGAGGGGTTTGGGACTTGTGCAATCCCAAAGCCATCCAAAGGCTTACGAACGGCTTGCACCATGCAAGCCTTGTTGATGGACCTCTGGATCTCCTTCAGATGTTATCTTCCATTGATCTGCTGCGAGCGCTGATGGACGGTTGTGCCACCGAGGACCCTCCGACGATCAAGTTAGACGGGATAATTTGGCAGAGTAACGGCCTGTTGGAGTGAAAATGGCTTACCTGAATCGTCTGAGAGAGAGATTTATATAGCGGCGGCAATGGACAAGCGGGCGCAAGATTCACGCCGGCCATTACGACCATGGCGTCACACCCGCGTGATAGGCGGGATCCTGCACCAATGACGAGATAGGCTCGTTAATGGGGGATCGTGATGGCGTGGAACGCGGGATCATGGGCGGCGGATATCTCGCGCATGGCGAGATTCGCAGAGCCGTGGCGGAGGCGCCTGTGATCGGCGCTGTGGGTTGGTCGGTGAGACCGAGGAAGATGAGCTCGACGGGAGGCTCGGACACGAGCGGGAGGCCGAGGCATCTTGGTACTGTAATAGCTCGGAGGTGAGCCGGGGGATGGTCTGGAAGGCCACCGAAGGTCCGGATTGTTCACCGCTGAAAGACGCGGCCGGGACGTTGGAACGTCTGGCCTGAATTTTGGGGGCAGATGCTATTTGGTTTTATCCATCCACCTCTCCAAAAATTCCAAGTTGATTTATGGCACCGTATATCGGAGGTTTGGATGGATGCAGCCGTTGTAGCAGAATTCGTCAGATTCCCCCTCGTTTGTGAGGGGTTTTTGATTATAGGGACGCTCTTCCCTGCAGGCGTAAGCCCCTGCAGTAAATTACGTTACTGCATAGCGATAACCACTTTCTCCTGCTCCAGATGTTCACTTCGTGTCGTATGTATTTGTTTTGTTTTAGCTTGCCCATGGATTGTATATGGAGACTAATTTATGTTATCGCCCGTAGGGCGGGAATTAGTCCAAATCCGTATTTTTTTAGATTTGGGTTTAATTTGATTTAAGGATCGTTAAGCTCGTTTAAGATTAAAATCAACTTAAATGTATGTTAAGGATACATTAGTCTAAATTTAGACGAAGATCTACTTAACAAGGTTTTAGTATCATTTAATCCAGCGAAAGATCATTTGAGCTCTATCGTTTTAGTTTTAGAACGTTACGGTCCATTGGGTTTAAGGATATCATAGTCCGTGTTTAAGGACATCATAGTCCATAGAGTTTAGTTTAGGAACGTTGTGGTGTATAAGTACAAGGACATCATAGTTTATGGAGTTTAGTTTAGGGACGTTACGGTCCATAGGTTTAAGGACATAATAGTCCATGGAGTTTAGTTTAGGGACGTTACGGTCTATAAGTTTAAGAACATTATAGTCCATGAAGTTTAGTTTAGGGACGTTACGGTCCAAGAGTTATTGGTTATTGGGACCCTCCACCTCTCTGAAGACGTTGAAGAATCACAATGACGTGTATCATTAACCTGGGCTGTGACTCGTTAGACATAGTATTTCTTAAGGAATCAGCCATTTATTGGCCGGAAGGGTCTTTCGCCATGCATGTCCATGAGCAAGTAAGCCCCGCCTTGGTAGAATTTGTCTATGATGTACGAACCCTCATAGTTTGACTCGGATTTCCCCCGTTTGGCACGATTGGGGATCATAGGTCTTTTTACGACTAGCACGAGTTCGCTTTGGCGGAATGTTCTCGGCCTAGCCGATTTTTCGTATGAGCGCGTCATCCTTGTTTTATAAGCTTCTAGGTTTTGCTGTGCCATGAGTCGAGTTTCATCGAGGGCATCGAGCTCCTCAAACCGAAGATGAGCATTCTCTTCGTCTGTTAGCTCGTAATGGACCACCACTCGTAGAGATGGTAGCTCAATCTCGAGAGGGAATACCGCTTCCGTGCCGAATACCAACGCAAATGGCTGTTCCCACCAAAATTTTAGCTCACAACATGTTCCCTTAAAAATAATAATAATAATAATAAATAATAATATAAAATAAAATAAAAATAAAAAAATGAAGGGAAAGACTCCACATGCAAAGAATATAACAAATGCCTCAAAGTCAAAATTCAAAAATTGAAGCAACGCTTCAGATCCAGCGCTCTGCGCTGCGCGCCACGTGTCGAACGTAGGTGCGCTGGCGCTGGAATTAAAAATCCCCCACCATTAGATCAAAAGATCTACTAATAATAAATTATTAATTAATCACAACTAAAATTCTGTTATGGAAAGATCTTTCCAATCTTATTAAAACAAGAAAATTATTTTCTGTAAAACAGAAGCCTTAGAATCAAAGATCCAATGGTGGGAAATATTCCTAAATCAATCAAAGAAAAATCTCTTAAAACTGATTTAACAAATCAATTGGCCCTATATAAAGGCCCCTAGACTTCAAGTCTCACATATAGAAAGATAGAGAAAACCCTCTGCAAAGTTTGAGAAAACTCAAAGAGAAAGAAGAGCAAGCTCTTAGAAAAAAAGAAGATTTTTCTTCATCTTCAAGGTAAAGAACTATGTTCTTGAATAACAGAGATGAAACCATCTCATAAAAAGAAGAACCATCTTCTAAAAAGATCATAGATCTGAAAAAAGACCAAGGTCTTCAATAAAAAGAAAAAGATCAAAAGATCTAATTATAAAAAAAAAAACTAAATGAAGTATTTTACTTCATTCACAGATCTTTGATCCATAAAGGTAGAGCCCTTTTATAAAACAAAAACTTTTGTTCTTGGATCTTGAGGCAAGGCCTCCTTTAAGAAGAACATAATTTGTTCTTTGATCTTAAATCTGATCAAATGCGCTTTGCGGTATTAGAAAGTGCCTTGCACTAATGAACTGCGCTTTTGCGATCCTTGGATCGGCGCTCAGCGCCAAAACATGCCGCGTGTCAACCATAGACACCACTTGCGCTTTGCGCTTTTAAAACAGCGCACTGCGCTCATGAGCTGGTGCTCAGCGCCAAGTGCGCCACATGTCACTCCCTGGCGCACCAACAGACTAGCGCAGAGCGCTCATAAATTAAAAAGCGCAATGCGCTAAATAAACTAGCGCTTAGCGCTAAGCGCGACACGTGTCCTTTTCGTGTGCACTATCTGACAGAAGCGCAATGCGCTCTTTAGCTGGCGCAAAGCGCCTGGCGCGCCATGTGGCACATTGTCAGAGCACAATTTGTTCTGATGAAGACAAAAGATGCCAGAATTCAATGCTTGGCATTATTAAAAGGGTCGAGCCCAAATAAAGGCTTAATAGCCAGAACAAAAATAAAATGTTAAACATTTTTAATTGGACTTAGCCCAATTCTGGCCATAAGTCCTCAACTTATCTTGAATTGAGCACATCTACTCTTTCGACCAGCTCACCTTGGTTCAAGGGTACATCTCTTCACTCCTTTGATATTTGCCGTTGTAATTCCTCAACGTCTTGGTGACGGGTCCCGACAACCACACATTTCATGGACTGTGGGGTCCTTAAACTCATGGACTATGATGTCCTTAACCTCGACCGTGATGTCTTTAAACTAACGTTGGACTGTGAGGTCCTTAAACTCACGGACTATGATGTCCTTAACCTCGACCGTGATGTCTTAAAACTAATATCGGACTGTGAGGTCTTTAAACTCATGGACTATGATGTCCTTAACCTCGACCGTGATGTCTTAAAACTAACATCGGACTGTGGGGTCCTTAAACCCATGGACTATGATGTCCTTAACCTCGACCGTGATGTTTTAAAACTAACAACGGACTGTGGGGTCCTTAAACCCACGGACTATGATGTCCTTAACCTCGACCGTGATGTCTTTAAACTAACAATGGACCACCATGTCCTTAAACTGGTAATCGACCGCAATGTCCCTAAACTAAACAATAGAGTCCAAATGCTCTTTTGTTGGATCTAAACGTTCCCGTTAAGTTGATCTCAGTC
This sequence comes from Agapanthus africanus, assembly GCA_030015575.1. NCBI lineage: Eukaryota > Viridiplantae > Streptophyta > Magnoliopsida > Asparagales > Amaryllidaceae > Agapanthus > Agapanthus africanus. The sequence goes on from JASDDO010000028.1 coordinate 115,348,314, forward strand.
TAAAATTAGACTGACGTGTCATTAACAAATGTTGAGTTGATCTTAGTCTCAAAATTAGACTAACGTATCCTTAATAAACGTTTAAGTTGATCTTAGTCCCAAATGAGGTTAACGTATCCTTAAACCCAACCCCCCAAACCTAAATCTAAGAAGATACGGATTTGGACTAGTCCACGTCCTACGGGCAACGACATAAATTAGTCTCCGTATACAATCCACGGGCAACCAAACACAAAACAAACACCCACGATACGAAGTGACCATCAGGAGAAGGAGAAAGTTGTTACCGCGATGCGGTAGCATAATTAACTGCAGGGGCTTGCGCCTGCAGGGAAGAGCGTCCCCACAATCAAAAACCCCTCAAACGAGGGGGAATCTGACGAAGTCTGCTACATCGGCCGCATCCGTTTAAACCTTCGATACATGGTGCCATAAATCAACTTGGCATTTTCGGAGAGGTGGACGGATAGCACCAATTAGCATCTGCTCCGAAATTCAGGCTAGACGTGCGCCACGTCTCCGCCGCGTCTTTCGGAGGGGAACAGATTCTGGCACGCCCGGTGGGACCTTTTCCTCTTTCCACTTCACACTTCGTGTGTCGCGTTCGCGAACGAATCGCGGTTTGTTAATGGTCGCCCTTGGGTTCGAGGTACTAAGATTTGGTTTCTTACTTGGCGCAGAAAGCGAAACATCAATGATATCCACTTGCGAGAAGTGTTCCAACTGCAATTGTAACTCGCGCTCCGCCTCATCTGGAGGCATAGCCTACGGGCCCCAAGCAGCCTCCTTGTTCACGATGCCGGTGGACCAGGTGACTCAGGCCACCAACGGATTGTTCTTTGGGACTATACTCCCACCGATGAGCTTCAGCACCCCTGTACCAATACCAGAAGCTCCCAAGAAGTCGGTCTTTGATCGGCTTGCTACTACCGTGGCCCCTCTCAACGGGTCGTCCAGCTCCGGCGCCTCAGTCTTCACCAGATTGGGCCAAAATTCATGTAGGCCCATGATGAAGCCTGCAATTCCAGAAAAAGGTTATTCCGAAGAGGAGAGCCATCCCTGCTCCCGAAGTCGTCAAGGCGGCTTCTCCTGCCAAAGGGTCAGTCTTCACAAGACTGACTGTTCCGGCTCCCACTTTAGCTCCCGTCCCTGCTCCAAAGTCTGTCTTTGACAGGTTAGATACCGCTACTCAACGGACATCAGTTTTCAAGAGGCTGGTACCAACGGCCCTTCTCTAAAACAGGGGGCACGACGAAGCCATCCCCATCGCTGAATCAATCCCAGCAGCTAGGCACGCTCGACGTCGCCACTGGCGCCGAGTAAGGAAATCTGCGGGCAACTCTCCCTCTGGGCTAACTCCACCAGCCCCAACGGTGGAAGTCAATACTGCTATTCCAACCGGGAACAGCTTTGAATTGCTGAACAAGGTGCGCAGGAACTCCCCTACCGCCGTACTGAAAAGATCTCCTCCATCCGTGGAGAATACACCGAAGGCGAAGCCGGAGCAGCCCCCTCAGCGGCTATCCTCCAAAATCTACAAAGTCTGGCGACAGGTCCAGAAGTCGGTGATTGATCAAGATTACCCTCGCTGACAGGAAAAGATGAAGGTTCAGCAGGAAGAGAACCGTCCTGGCAAGCTACGAAGGACGACAACCACCTGGGTGCCCACTACAACGGCCCCCTCAACGTCAACTGCTCAAAAGAGAAGAAGGCCAGAGAAAGCCCCTGTGAACGTGGCGGACCACAAAAACGCTAAGCCCAAACGCCCTAAGTCTGGGGGCATGGTGGTGCATACCGTCTATATGGTATCCGGAAAAGAGGATAGCCGTATCTCCACAGGTCATCGACCGCTTACGCGATCAGTGACTAAGGCTCAGGAGCAGCAACAACAAAAGCTCCAAGAGATGTTAACAGCCATGGCCGCACTCACAGGACCGAAAGCAAGCCCAGAAGCATCCTCAGAGCAACACCGTGAGCAGGAAACTGATGCCGAATTCCTTCGGAGAATGCTTGAGAAGAAGGACAAAGAGGCCGCGGAACAAGTGGCCAATATAAAACAAATGGCCATTCTATTCCAAGATATGGTGGGCATGATGATCCAGCCGGACCCTCCAGCCGAAAATCCTCCTATCATCATTGAAGATGACAGAGGGGAAACATCAAACCCTCTGCCAGCTCTTTCAACAGCCAAGAAAGAAACTATTTCCAAGGCCGTCCTGGATGACTATATTGCTCAGCAAATACGAGCTCACCAGGCGAATGAAGCGGCTGGCCAAATTGTCAAGACCGGACGACCCTATCCGGGCTAGTATGATCAAATAAGTTACCCGCCGGGATATACGATCCCTAAATTCCACGTATATAAAGGGACGGGGAATCCCCATCAACATGTCGCTCAGTTCAGGGCTCTTTGTGGCAACACCGGAGGCGATGATAAACTGTTGCTTCGCCAATTCATCGGCAGCTTAGCGGAAACAGCCTTCGAATGGTATTCGGAGCTGCCTAACGACTCTGTCAAAACATTTGCTGAGATGGAGCTGCTGTTTACACAAAGATTTGCAAGCGCAAGCGAGCGCACCCCGATCACCGCATTGATCAACGCCAGGGTAAGGCCAGACGAAACGTGGGTTCAATACGCAATACGGTGGCGAAACTCATGGTCGAAGTGCGAACAACGCATCGAGGAAGCGCCGGTAGTGGGCATGTTCGTGGGCACTCTGGACCCTCATGCAACTATTTCCCAGTTCATGATGTTTTTCAAGCCAACTACTTTCCAGGCCTTGATTGACAAGTTGACCCAAATGGACCAGATGGGTCATAGACCATCTCCCCCAAAGACGGATCCTCGAAATGAAAAAGGGAAAGGAAAAGCAACTTTCGTCGCAAGTACTCAACAACAGCCGAGCAACTTAAAGCCGGTTGTTCGCCAAAACAATATGCGTCCAAGCCCATCCCTCGAGAGAGGCTAGGACGTCCTACTCGATCTCAAGATAAACGAGAAGACTGTTCGAGCTGGCAGTGCGCAACAGACTCATCAATCTGCCAGATCCAAAACGACCGTTGCAACCCGGCGAGGCTAATAGTCCCAATTATTGCCCTTACCATCAAACGTAAGCCATCCATTGAGAATTGCTTCGTCTTTAAAGGCTGGATTGAAGATCAATACCAACAGGGCAAATTTGCCCTGTCCGAGAATTGGAAGGTGAACCCACCACAGCCACACGCTCCCAAGAAGACAGACACGCCGGGGACATCATGCTCTTTCATTGAAAAGCTCCATGGGAGGTCGCTCTTTCAGCAAAGACTAAAAGAATGTTGAGGAATATCCAAACATGCCCGGTAATCAGATGGAAGAATCCCCTGGAACCCGAGATTATCGAGGGAATGCTGAAGCCGCGCTCAATTCCAAAAACTGGTGGTGATAGTCAAAGCGCTCATACCCAGTCGTCAAAGTCTTCCAAGAAGAAAACCAAGAAGCCCGTGAAACCTAATGACAAACGCACGGACCTGCAAAAACATATTGACGCGCAGGAAGAATATAATCAGAAAGCGCGGACCCCAGTTACACTCCAAGAATTCCTCAGCCACGTCCATTGAGGACGGAGGTGATGACAATGGAGAAAGACTCGTCCGATGAGCCCGAGGATTATGTGGCAAGCTGTCATATGATCTCTCACTCGTTAATAAACGGTGAAGAAGCTCCTAACGCAAGAAATTGGGGGCAGATCTTGAGCCGGAACTCTAGGACCATCAGACGAAATGATTGATGCATTTCTGAACGAAATCCGTCTTAAAAAGCAAAGCTGATCGAGAGCGTGAGATGGCTTTATTTGAAAAGGCCAAACGCCGGCGACTGGACGAAAGGGTTAAAACACTTCCCCCAGGTCAAAAACACTTCATCTACCGCAAATAAAAGATGGTTCAAGACGAGCAAAAGGTTCGCCAAAACCATATCGATGGGAATGAAGCTGCCATCTTTTAGAGAAAATTCTCCTGTCAATATACACCTTAATGATGCGGATGCACATCCTAATTACTGTTTATATCATCAAAGGATTGCGCACCCCACCGAAGAGTGCAACGCATTTAAAAATGGTGGTAAGGGTATGTCGCTCACAAGCAGCACTTCAAGAGGATGGAGCGTGAAAACTCGTCGACAGCAGAAAAATGCGACAAACGAACGAGAAAAAGTTGCCGACAACTGTCACATGGTTGATAGCAGGGTATCGCAAGTTCTCACCTTCGGGAGCAATTCTGAAGAAGAAATTACTCTCAGGCCCCTCTCTCCAAGGAATCCACCTCAGGAAAAGAGGAAGAAACGAAGAGTTGCGAGAACATTCCGCTACGCAATCGCACGCTACCTGAAAAGGATCTCGAACCCCGCAAACAAGGATCAAGCAAAAAGGATAAGGGGAAGGGAAAGCGACCTTTGTCGCCAACGCTCAGCAAACAGCCGAGTAACCCGAGACCGTCTGTTCGTCAAAGCATCAGGCCGCGATCCCTCGATGAGAATTTGAAACGTCCTTACTCATTTCCCAGGGATAAAGCAAGGAGACCGTTCGAACTGGCAGTGCGCAACGGGCTCATCACTCTGCCAGATCCAAAACATCCGTCGCAACCGGGGGACGTTAACCATCCTAACTATTGTCCCTACCACAGAGTAGTGGGTCACCCACTCGAAAATTGCTACGTCTTCAAAGGCTGGATTGAGGATGAATACCAAAAGGGCAAATTCGAGTTGTCTGACAACTGGAAGGTGAACCCGCCACAGCCACATGCTCAGAAAAGGATGGACACGCTGGGGGCATCATGCTCTTTTATAGGGGAAGCTCCATGAGAAATTGTTTTTTCGGCAAAAAACTAAAAGAGTGCTGAAAGATCTTCAAACATGTCCGACCTATGAACCAAAGACCGAAACGTCGTTAAACTAACAACGGACCACTATGTCCTAAAACTAGCCGTGACCGAGATGTCGATAAACTACGGTGGATTACAGCATCCCAAAGCTGATACAACAAAAAAAAAGAGAATAAAAAAAGAGAGAGAGAAAAGAAAACGGTATGTTCATAAGCAAAAATGGGCACGGATGAAAACCCGAAAGGGCTCCGTGAGTAAAAACAGCAGGGCTACCGGCGAGTTTTGTGAAAACCCGAAAGGGCGCAACCTCGTTAGAATAAAAAAAAAAAAGAATAAAAAAAAGAGAAAAAAGAAAACGGTATGTCCACAAGCAAAAAGGGCACGGATGAAAACCCGAAAGGGCTCCGTGAGTAAAAACAGCAGGGCTACAGGCGAGTTTTGTGAAAACCCGAAAGGGCGCAATCTCCTTAAAAGACACTTTCAAGGTCCTCTCGACTTTGTAAGGAGAAACCACCTGCGTGAGATCCTTACGACTCACAAGGGAGCAACACACTTAGGGATCCCCACGATTCCTAAGGAGAAATTACACTTGCGAGATCCTCACGACTCGCAAGGAGAATCCTCTTATTGGACCCTCACGGCTCATAAGATTCAAAAGTCTTAAGCTACAGGGATCTGCATCTGTTCTTAAACAGCCCCCATAACCTCCAATACTGCCCTACAAGCGGCTCAACGCCGACCCTTGTATACAATCCACGGGCACGAATAAACATTTCCCTAACGAAGTCCATCCGTAACTAGGGATATGTCTATATGGTGAACAACCCTTGTAAGTCCTCTCGACTTATAAGGAGAAAACACTCTTGTAAGATCTAACGACTTACAAGAGAACACGCACTTAGGAATTCTCACGATTCCTAAGGAGAAAACGCACCTACGAGATCCTTACGACTCGCAGGGAGAAATACCTTTATGAGATCCTTACGGCTCATGAAGTCAAAAGCCTTAATCGACAGGATCCTAACCATGTTCGCTAAGCCACCTTTGTTTGACATCGACAGAGGCAAATGATGATTCGCTCCTGGCAATATTCCAGTTGTAGCGGTGCTGATGTCGAAATCGGTGTCTAATCCCAGGCTTGCAACGAGAAGCTAGCGAGCCACACATGCATACGAAATAGCCGAAATGATTGAGCACTCATAATAAAAAGTAGCGAGTAAAAATAAAATAAATAGCCGAAATGATTGGGCAGCTCGTAATAAAAAGCAGCGAGTAAAAATAAAACAAATAGCCGAATGATTGGGCACCGCGAAAAATAGCCGAAATGATTGAGCAATCGCGACCTTCGCGATACGAAGCTGAAATGACAGAGTATCGCGGAAAGAATAAAGAAAAATGAAATTATGCCCTACATGTGATATCACATCAATCCCTGTATACAATCCAGGGGCACAAACAAAGAAGGAATCACACCTTCCCTCCTCAGGCTCCATCAGAAAACGAAGCCAAATCCCGACGGTTCCAGAGATAGCCTAGAGATCATCAACAGCGTTCCTCCCCATTCCAGCAGGACTCAGACGCTGTAATCAACCCTGGAGCTACTGCAAAGCCCCTACTCCAAATCTCGATGGTTCCCAGACAACCTAGAGACCACCTCGACATTCGTCTCGTTACAGCAGACGCAACATCAGCAAGGCGGAGTGACGGCAAAATCCCAATTCCACCTCAACATTCGTCTCGTTACAGTAGACGCAATGTCAACAATGACGTTCCTTCGCAGTCCAACATGGATGCAGATGCAACGTCAACAAAAGATCTCACGGTCAAAACAACGGAGCGACGGCAAAATCCCTCGTTCCAAGTCTCGACAAGCCACATCTACAGCCTGGAGACCCACCACAGCATTCCTCCTCATTCCAACAGACTCAGACGCAACATCACCAAACGGAGCCACGGCAAAATCCCTAGTCTCCAAGCCTCGACGGTTCACCAACAACCTAGAGACAATCGCGATATTCGTCTCGATACAGCAGACGCAATGCCAGCAAACGAAGTAAAGGCCAAATTCCTAGCTTTGGGTCTTGACGGCAACTCATATAAAACGTGAAAGACTATCGGAGATCATCTCACACTAGCGCGGAGTGCTCACGACCTCGACGTTCGCCTCGATACAGCAGACGATATGTCACTACATCGTCCTTCCTCCAACAGGATTCGGACACGCCAAAGCAAACGAAGCGAAGGCCAAATTCCTAGCTTCAGGGTCTTGACGGCAACTCATATAAAACCTGAAAGACCATCGGAGATCATCTCACACCAGCGCGGAGTGGTCACCACCTCGACGTTCTCCTCGATACAGTAGACGATATGTCACTACAGCGTCCTTCCTCCAACAGGATTCGGACACGCCAAAACAAACGAAACGAAGGCAAAATTCCTAGCTTCAGGGTCTTGACGGCAACTCATACAAGACATGAAAGACCATCGGAGATCATCTCACACCAGCGCGGAGTGCTCACCACCTCGACGTTCGCCTCGATACAGCAGACGATATGTCACTACAGCGTCCTTCCTCCAATAGATTCGGACACGCCAAAGCAAACGAAACGAAGGCAAAATTCCTAACTTCAGGGTCTTGACGGCAACTCATATAAGACCTGAAAGACTACCGGAGATCATCCCACACCAGCGCGGAGTGGTCACCACCTCGACGTTCATCTCGATACAGCAGCCGATATGTCATTACAGCGTCCTTCCTCCAACAGGATTCGGACACGCTAAAACAAACGAAGCAAAGGCCAAATTCCTAGCTTCAGGGTTTTGACGGCAACTCATATAAAACCTGAAAAGCTATCGGAGATCATCCCACATCAGCGCGGAGTGGTCACCATCTCGACGTTCGTCTCGATACAGCAGACGAGATGTCACTACAGCGTCCTTCCTCCCACAGGATTCGGACACGCCAAAGCAAACGAAGCGAAGGCCAAATTCCTAGCTTCAGGGTCTTGACGGTAACTCATATAAAACCTGAAAGACTATCGGAGATCATCCCACACCAGCACGGAATGATCACCACCTCGACGTTCATCTCGACACAGCAGACGAGATGTCACCACAGCGTTCTTCCTCCAGCAGTATTCAGACGCAATAATCAAATAACAGGAGCCACGGCAAAATCCCTAGTTCCAAACCTCGACGGTTTCACCAACAACCTAAAGACAACCGCGACATTCGTCTCGATACAGCAGACGCAATACCAGCAAACGAAGCGAAGGCCAAATTCCTAGCTTCAGGGTCTTGACAGTAACTCATATACAACCTGAAAGACTATCAGAGATCATCCCACACCAGCGCGGAGTGGTTATGACTCATCGGGGCTCTCCAAAATGAGCCTAACCTCAAGTAAAAAGCGGCATAACAAAATTCCTAACGCTTGCTCTTCCAACGGTCAAACTGCCTAGGAGGATTGCTTGAAGGCGTCTTGTGCAACCCCTCGAAGGATCAGAGACACGACATGTCGCAAGGCTACTCGAACAAGCAAGATTGCCTATCGAGGAATATATCAGCCAACGCGACGGTACGACGGACAAAACCCTAGTACCACAGACCCTAATGGACCTTTGTCGTAAAGAGCAGAGGTTAACTGTGACGTTAGGATATCCTTGCGAGAAATGCTCGATTCGTCTCGACTCGTAGGGAAAAGCCTTAGGCAATGGGGATTAAAAAAAACCTGTTTCCTAAGCACTGAGGCCCTGCAAGTCGTTCCAAAATGGACTCTTGCATACTATTCACGGGCCACACTCTCCAAAGTCGAATCTCGACAAGGAGGGAAACAACCGCTTATGGGTCCTCTCGACTTGTAGGAGGGAAAATTCTCTTGTGAGATCCTTACGACTCTCAAAGAGAAAACGCACTTAGGAATCCTCTACGATTCCTAAGGAGAAAATACACCTACGGGATCTCACGACTCGTAGGGAGAAAAGTCTTTATGAGACCCTCACGGCTCATAAAGTTGAAAAGTCATAGGTAGCAGGTCTGAACCTGCTTCCTAATCCATCACTACCTCTCAGAGAGTTCAGGATGAAATGTCATCTACCATCTATGGGCCACATTTGCCAAAGCCACATTCGCTGCTGAAGTAAATAAGCTACTACGGGTCCTCACGATTCGTAAGGAAAAATACTCGAGTGAGATCGTTACGACTCACGGAGGTAATGAACACTTAGAAATCCTCACGATTTCTAGGAAGAATTTGCACCTAACGAGATCCTATCGACTCGTAGGGAGAAAAAACCTTCTTGAGACCCTAACGGCTCATGAAGAACGAAGAAAGTCTTAGGCTACAAGGACCCTAAACTTGTCTCCTAAGCCCTCAATTCTGTGGCCATGCATAACTTTGCACTACTTCACCCACGTCATACTTACGTGGGCAAAGTAGTGGAGGGCATTTGTTCCCACCAAAATTTTGGCTCACAACCTGTTCCCTTAAAAAAATAATAATAATAAACAATAATATAAAATAATAATAAAATAAAAAATGAAGGGAAAGACTCCACATGCAAAGAATGTAACAAATGCCTCAAAGACAAAATTCAAAAATTGAAGCAACGCTTCAGATCCAGCGCTTTGCGCTGCGCGCCACGTGTCAAACACAGGTGCGCTAGCGCAATTACGCTGCGCTCTGTGCTGCGTGCCACATGTCGAACGCGGGTGCGCTAGCGCAGTTGCGCTGCGCGCCACGTGTCGAACGCGGATGCGCTAGCGCAAGATGTGCCAGCGCTGGAATTAAAAATCCCCCACCATTAGATCAAAAGATCTACTAATAATAAATTATTAATTAATCAGAACTAAAATTCTGTTATGGAAAGATCTTTCCAATCTTATTAAAATAAGAAAATTATCTTCTGTAAAACAGAAGCCTTAGGGTCAAAGATCCAACGGTGGGAAATATTCCCAAATCAATCAGAGAAAGATCTCTTAAAACCGATTTAACAAATCAATTGGCCCTATATAAAGGCCCCTAGACTTCAAGTCTCACATACAGAAAGATAGAGAAAACCCTCTGCAAATTTTAAGAAAACTCAAAGAGAAAGAAGAGCAAGCTCTTAGAAAAAAAGAAGATTTTTCTTCATCTTCAAGCTAAAGAACTATGTTCTTGAATAAGAGATATGAAACCATCTCATAAAAAGAATAACCATCTTCTAAAAGGATCATAGATCTGAAAAAAGACCAAGGTCTTCAATAAAAAGAAAAAGATCAAAAGATCTAATTATAAAAAAAAAACTAAATGAAGTATTTTACTTCATTCACAGATCTTTGATCTATAAAGGCAGAGCCCTTTTATAAAACAAAAACTTTTGTTCTTGGATCTTGAGGCAAGGCCTCCTTTAAGAAGAACATAAATTTGTTCTTTGATCTTAAATCTGATCAAATGCGCTTTGTGCTATTAAAAAGTGCCTTGCACTCATGAACTGCGTTTTTGCGCTCCTTGGATCGGCGCTCAGCGCCAAAACATGCCACGTGTCAACCATAGACACCACTCGCGCTTTGCGCTTTTAAAACATCGCACTGCGCTCATGAGCTGGCGCTCAGCGCCAAGTGTGCCACGTGTATGTTCCCCTCCGAATACAGAGACGCGACCGCGTAGGTCCGTCTTGCCTGAAATTCGGGACAGATGCTAATTGGTGCTATCCGTCCACCTCTCTGTAGATACCAAGTTGATGGCACCATGTATCGAAGGTTTAAACGGATGCGGCCGATATAGCAGACTTCGTCAGATTCCCCCTCATTTGAGAGGTTTTTTGATTGTGGGGACGCTCTTCTCTGCAGGCGCAAGCCCCTGCAGTTAATTACGCTACCGCATCGCGGTAAACAACTTTCTCCTTCTCCAGATGGTCACTTCGTGTCGTGGGTGTTTGTTTTGTGTTTGGTTGCCCGTGGATTGTATACGGAGACTAAGTTATGTTGTCGCCCGTAGGGCGTGGACTAGTCCAAATCCGTATCTTTCTTAGATTTTGGTTTGGAGGGTTTGGGTTTAAGGATACGTTAGCCTCATTTGAGACTAAGATCAACTTAAACGTTTGTTAAGGATACGTTAGTCTAATTTTAGACTAAGATCAACTTAACGGGATCGTTTAGATCCAATAAAAGAGCATTGTGGGGGGGGGAGGCTCTGTTGTTTAGTTTAGTGACATTGCGGTCGATAATTAGTTTAAGGACATTATGGTCCATTGTTAGTTTTAAGACATCGCGGTCGAGGTTAAGGACATCATAGTCCGTGGATTTAAGGACTCCACGGTCCGATGTTAGTTTAAAGACGTCGCGGTCGAGGTTAAGGACATCATAGTCCGTGGATTTAAGGACTCCACAGCCCGATATTAGTTTTAAGACATCACGGTCGAGCTTAAGGACATCATAGTCCGTGGATTTAAGGACTCCACAGTCTGATGTTAGTTTAAAAACATCACGGTCGAGGTTAAGGACATCATAGTCCATGAGTTTAAGGACCCCACCGTCCGATGCTAGTTTTAAGACATCACGGTCAAGGTTAAGGACATCATAGTCCATGGATTTAAGGACTCCACAGTCCGATATTAGTTTAAAGACATCACGGTCGAGGTTAAGGACATCATAGTCCATGAGTTTAAGGACCCCACAGTCCAATGTTAGTTTTAAGACATCACGGTCGAGATTAAGGACATCATAGTCCATAAGTTTAAGGACCCCACAGTCCGTAGTAATGTGTGGTCGTCGGGACCCGTCACCTCTTTGAAGACGTTGAGGAATTACAACGACAAATATCAAAGGAGTGAAGAGATGTACCCTTGAACCGAGGTGTAAATTGATTGGAAGAGCTTATGGGTGCGCATGAGGGTGACACGTGTCACGCTTAGCGCTAAGCGCTAGTTTGTTAGTGCACTGCGCTTTTAATATATGAGTGCGCTGCACTAGTTTATGGGTGCGCCACGTGGCGCATCAGGCGCTTTGCGCCAATTAAAGAGCGCATTGCGCTAGTGCACATGAGGGTGACACGTGTCGCGCTTAGCGCTAAGCGCTAGTTTGTTAGCGCATTGCGCTATTAATTCATGAGCGCGTTGTGCTGGTTCGTGGGTGCGCCAGTGAATGACACGTGGCGTGCTTGGCGCTAAGCGCCAACCCAAGAGCGCAGTGCTCTGTTTTCAGGAGCGCAAAGCGCAAGCTGTGTCTGTGGTTGACACGTGGCATGTTTTGGCGCTGAGCGCCGGTCCAAGGAGCGCAAAGGTGCAGTTCAAGAGTGTAAAGCACTTTCCAGTAGCGCAAAGCGCATCAGATCAAATTTAAGATCAAAGAACAAGCTTTTTGTTCTTCAAAGGAAGCCTTGCCTCAAGAACCAAAGTTCTTGTTCTTATCAAAAAGCTCTGCCTTTATAGATCAAAAGATCTGTGGATGAAGTAAAGTACTTCTTTTAGTCTTTTTATGATTAGATATTTTTGTTCTTTTCTTTTTTTCTTTTATTAAAGACATTGATCTTGTTCTTAGATCTCTAATCTTTTTAGAAGAGGTTTCTTCTTTTTAATGAGATGACTTCATCTCTGTTATTCAAGAACATAGTTTCTTTACTTTTAAAGATGAAGAAATGATTTTCTTTCTTCAAAAGCTTGCCTTTCTTTCTCTTTGAGTTTTTCTCAAAGTTTTGCAGAGGTTTTTTTTCTATATGAGACTTGAAGTCTTGGGGCCTTTCTTTGATTAGTTGAAGAGATCTTTCTCTGATTAATTTGGCAATATTTCCCACCGTTGGATCTTTGATCCTAAGACTTCTGTTTTACAGAAGATAATCTTCTTGTTTTAATAAGGTTGGAAAATCTTTCCATAACAGAATTTTAATTCTGATTAATTAATAATTTATTGTTATTAGAACTTTTGATCTAACGGTAGGGAATTCTTTTAATTCCAGCGCCGGCGCACTTGGCGCTAGCGCGCCTGTGTTTGACACGTGGAGCGCAGCGCAGAGCGCAGCGTAACTGCGCTAGCGCACCCGTGCTTGACACGTGGCGCGCAGCGCGGAGCGCTGGATCTGAAGTGTTGCTTCAACTTTTAAAATTTGAATTTTGAAACAAAACTTTGCTCTGATTGGGGGTGCGCTGCCTAGAGCGCAGCGCTCCTAGCGCTGGCGTGTCTGCTTTTGACACGTGGCGCGCAGAGCACGGGATCTGAAGCGTTTCTTCAATTTTAGATTTTTTAATATAGAGCATTGCTCTTATTGGGAAAAGGAAGCGTCGATTCATTTCAAATCTTGGAATTTGAACAGAGTTTTGCTCTGATTGGGGAAACAGTGTCACTCACCAGCGCGCCAACAGACTAGCGCAGAGCGCTCATAAATTAAAAAGCGCAATGTGCTAAATAAACTAGCGCTAAGTGCGACCCGTCTCCTCTTCGTGTGCGCTATCTGACAGAAGCGCAATGCGCTCTTTAGCTGGCGCAAAGCGCCTGGCGCGCCACGTGGCGCATTGTCAGAGCACAATTTGTTCTGATGAAGACAAAAGATGTCAGAATTCAATGCTTGGCATTATTAAAAGGGCCGAGCCCAAATAAAGGCTTAATAGCCAGAATAAAAATAAAATGTTAAACATTTTTAACTGGACTTAGCTCAATTCTGGCCATAAGTCCTCAACTTATTGAGCACATCTGCTCTTTCGACCAACCCACCTTAGTTCAAGGGTACATCCCTTCACTCCTTTGATATTTGCCATTGTAATTCCTCAACGTCTTCAAAGAGGTGACAGGTCCCGACAACCACACATTTCATGGACTGTGGGGTCCTTAAACTCATGGACTATGATGTCCTTAACCTCGACCGTGATGTCTTTAAACTAACGTTAGACTGTGAGGTCCTTAAACTCACGGACTATGATGTCCTTAACCTCGACCGTGATGTCTTAAAACTAACATCGGACTGTGAGATCCTTAAACTCATGGACTATGATGTCCTTAACCTCGATCGTGATGTCTTCAAACTAATATCGGATTGTGGGGTTCATAAACCTATGGACTATGATGTCCTTAACCTCGACCGTGATGTCTTAAAACTAACAACGGACTGTGGGGTCCTTAAACCCACGGACTATGATGTCCTTAACCTCGACCGTGATGTCTTTAAACTAATAATGGACCACCATGTCCTTAAACTGATAATCGACCGCAATGTCCCTAAACTAAACAATAGAGTCCAAATGCTCTTTTGTTAGATCTAAACGATCCCGTTAAGTTGATCTCAGTCTAAAATTAGACTGACGTGTCCTTAACAAACGTTGAGTTGATCTTAGTCTCAAAATTAGACTAACGTATCCTTAACAAACGTTTAAGTTGATCTTAGTCCCAAATGAGGCTAACGTATTCTTAAACCCAACCCTCAAATCTAAGAAGATATGGATTTGGACTAGTCCACGTCCTACGGGCGACGACATAAATTAGTCTCCATATACAATCCACGGGCAACCAAACACAAAACAAACACCCACGACACGAAGTGACCATCTGGAGAAGGAGAAAGTTGTTACCGCGATGCGGTAGCGTAATTAACTGCAGGGGCTTGCGCCTGCAGGGAAGAGCGTCCCCACAATCAAAAATCCCTCAAACGAGGGGGAATCTGATGAAGTCTGCTACATCGGCCACATCCGTTTAAACCTTCGATACATGGTGCCATAAATCAACTTGACATCTTCGGAGAGGTGGACGGATAGCACCAATTAGCATCTGCCCCGAAATTCAGGCTAGACGTCCTCCGCGTCTCCGCCGCGTCTTTCGGAGGGGAACAATGGCATTGTGTTCGTGGCCGTCTTGAACGTAGTCCGATAGGCCCAGAGAAGTTCATGCAGTCTCTCGTGCTAGTCCTTTTTATTTCTGGACATAGTCTTCTTTATGATTTTCGTCAAGGTCTTGTTAAAAGCCTCAGCTAGACCGTTAGCTCGGGGATTATAGACCGAAGGGTATCTCCAGTCTATATTATGTTGCTGTGCGAAGCGGCTGATTTTGTGACTTCTGTAGGCCGGCCCGTTATCAGAGATAATCTGTCGCGGAGTGCCGAACCGATAGATGACTTGTGTCTTGAAGAAATGGAGGATGTTCTCCGTCTTCACTTCTCTTAGCGGTATTGCTTCTGCCCATTTAAAGAAGTAATCAGTTGTCGCCAATATGAACCGATGTCTTTTGGATGATGATGGTTCGATGGGCCCAATTATATCGGTTCCCTACATTTCAAAAGGCCAGCTAGCCACTGTTGGGTGTAGCGGATTTGGATGCTGGTGGATGAAGTCCCCATGAATTTAGCACGAGTGGCACTGTTTCACGTATTCGAGGTAGTCTTGAATCATCGTGGGCCAATAGTAGCCCATCCTTTTGATCTTCAGCTTCATCTTCGGCTCAGCTTGATGAGAACCGCAGAGTCCGTCATGAGTTTCTTGGACGACTCTCCTTGTTTTTTCCGGTCCCAGGCATCTCAGCCATAGAGAGTCGAACGATCTCTTATATAGAGTATCATTGACGAAGGCGAAAGACAGAGTCCGTTTCATGAGCTGATGTCTTGAGGATGCATCTTCCGGCGTTTGACGAAATTTGAAGTAGTCTATAAAGATTTCTCTCCAATCCTTAGCCTTTTCTTGGTCCTCTATTTGTAGGGCTGTTTGTTTGGTCGCTTCCTTTTCTTCAGACGACTCCAGATATATTTCTGCTGGTGCAAGAACCCGACGGCTTAGTACAATGATCCTTACGTCATCGAGGTTTTCGTCAGCCAGTTCTTTAGCGAGTTTGGCTAACGCATCTGCTTTGCTATTTTCTGTGCGCGATATGCTTTTCAGGGCGTAGGAGGGAATTTGAGTCAGCAACTGCTGCACTCTCTTGCCGTACTTTACCAACTCTGGTTTGCATGTTTGATAGTCACCGTTCACTTGACTAACAACCAGTTGGGAGTCTCCGTATATGAGGAGGTCTTCGATTCCCATGTCGACAGCGATCTCAAGACCTGCTATCAAATCCTCATATTCTGCTTCAGTGTTTGTCCCCGACTCTGTTAAGGAAAAGTCAAAGCGCATTATCCTTCCTTGTGGAGTCGCGAAGATGAGGCCTATCCCGGATTTGATTATGGGGGAGGTGTGCTTTCGCTTTTTCATGGAAGCCGCCCCATCGAAGTAGAGTCCCCGTCGGGTATCACTCCCTCCTCTTTCCCCGTCGATCGTGTCAAACGTGTGCTCGTCTGGCAATTCGCAATTTAGGGGTGAGTCGGCAGGTATCGGATGCTCAGCGAGGAAGTTGGCGATGGCCTGGCCTTTCACTGTCTTGATAGGTCGGTATGTTTTCGAGAATTCCATTAAGAGTAGGGCCCATTTAGCGAGCCGTCCCGTTAGTATAGCTCTTGACATCAAATATTTGAGAGGATCCACTTTTGACATGAGATGAACCTCATGCGCCAAAGCATAATGCCGAAGCTTCGTTATCGCAAAGATTAACGCCAGGCAGTGTTTCTCGATAGGGGAGTAGTTGTTTTCTGCCCTACGAGAACTCGACGCAAATAATAGAGGACTCTCTCTTTCCTTTGGTCGTTCTCATGTGCCCATAACGTGCCTAACGAACCTTCGAGGGCTGTTGTGTACAGAATGAGAGGTTTTCGTTTGACCGGAGCGGTCAGTACCGGCGGATTTTGCAGGTATTGCTTGATTTAGTCCAGTTCGCTTTGGCATTTACGATCCCAAACGAACGGGGTTCCCTTCTTCATCAGGTGACCGTAGGGGAGGCATTTTCCGGAGAGATTGGCTGTGAACCGCCGGAACTCAGCGAAAATTGCCCGCCAATGCGTACCTTTCAAACAGACTGTTCGACAAGCTCAGTTCTACAACAGGATTTGGAACGTCCCCGGAACACAGCGAAAATTGCCCGACGGGAAAATGGAAACGATTGGGCTTGGATATGTCCAGTCCAAGAAAAGGGAGCAATTCTATGACTGCCATGTCATAAATGACCTCGATGAAGAAGGGGATGCTCTTTTAAAGGATGCCGATGTTGAACCAGAACGAGGTCCTACCATAAAAATGTTGGGTCCGTCGTTTGAAGAACAGATGGACAAGCTAATAAGGGAAGCGAGTCAAAAGGTTCGGAACGACTACAGCCGCGAAATGGCCATTTACGAGAAAGTCAAGACGCAACGCCTCCTTCAGCAGGCTACGGAGGATGACGATGCTTCACCGTCAGCCCGCCATGCATTCCCAAGATAAGAAAAATGCCCGACGCAGAGGCAAAAACAAGTTAAAGAACGAGAAAAACGTTCGGCAACGGCAAAACAGATCCAAAAGGCCACGCGATCGAGAAAAGGTCAGCCGGAATTCGTCTCTTATGAAAAAGATGGGTCGAGCATATTCTTTCCCTCGAGACAAGACAAGGAGTTTCACGCCCCGCTTCCCGGTGTATGGCGAAGGGAACGCGACGAGGCCGCTACGTATTTACTCTGAAGCAAATACGCTAAGCGTATCTAAGCAATATAAGAGAAATATACACAAGAAACAAATGTAATGAACAACAACTTTATTTATTAACATTCTTTTACAATACATGGAAAAGTAAATACATCTGAATGAAAAGCAATGCCTAAACAGTGGCATAACAGAAATGGAAAGTGCTGAAATAAAATGTGTACAATAAATCTAAAGCTCTGGGTCGTAGGCTAGCTGATCCAAGTTCTCGCTGGTGGGCTCGATCTCCTGAAGGTCCGAACCACCTGACAATATTCCAAAGAAGAAAGAGAAGGAATGTCGTCAGCGAACAATCGCTCGGTAAGTCCCAAAGATAAGGAGAAGTAGAATGGATAGAGAGAGTGTGTGTGTGTGTAGCTTTTAAAGTTCCATTATATTGTTATAATGCTGCATCTAGTGTTAACGCCGTTGTTTGTAGTTTGGTACAGAAGAGGCCAGTGTATACGAGAGGAGTCTCACTTACCCCGGAGACTAAGGTATCAGGAGTACAAGAAACCGTTTATGCCACGGTACAACAGCAATGGAATACAGGTTAGGTGTCTTAATGGTTGCAGTCTTGTGCCACTTCTAATACCTTCCGTACCAATCTACCCCTTGTCACGCCCCGCTTCCTGATATACGGGAAGAGGACGCGACGTGGCCGCGACGTATTTACTCTGAAGTAAATACTCTGAGCGTATCTAAGCAATATAAATAAAAATGCACAAGAGACAAAGATAGTAGGTATAATTGAACATCAACTTTATTTATTAACATTCTTTTGTACAATGCATGGAAAGTAAATACATCTGATGAAAGCAATGCCTAAACAGTGGCAAAACAGAAAAGAAAAGTATTGAAATAAAAATGTGTACAATGAAACTAGAGCTCTGGGTCGTAGGAAAGCTAGTCCAAGTCCTCACTAGTAGGCTCGATCTCCTGATTGTCCAGATCACCTGACAACATTCCAAAGAAGAAAAAGAAGGAACGTCGTCAGCGAACAATCGCTCGGTAAGTCCCAAAGATAAGGAAGAAATAGAATAAACAGAGGGAGAGAGTAGCTTTTAAAGTTGTATTATATTGTTATAATGTTGTATTTAGTGTTAACGTTGTTGTTTGTAGCTTGGTACAGAAGAATGCCAGTGTATACGAAAGGAGTCTCTATATGCTAGAAACTAGGGCAAACGGAATGTACAAGGCTCTGTTATACAACCCGGAATAACGGCAATTGGATTCAGGTTAGGTGTCTTAATCTTGCAGTCTCGTGCCACTTTTAACACCTTCGGTACCAATCTACCCCTTAAACCCCGTGATGTCTTGATTGTATTGTTTGTATTGTATTTCAACTTGTAATTGAATTGTAATATAGATTGTATATTTGGATGACTTGCCGAAACCATGATATCCCGCGATGTCTTTTTTGTATTGTTTGTATTGTATTGTAAATTGTATTGTCTTGTATTATAGAATGTACAGATGGATGACTTGCCGAAACCATGATATCGGTAAATGGATGTAACTGGAGAATCATGTAGGTGGAAGTATATCCATGGTTCAGTTCAGTCAATACAGATTGAATAGATTGAATATATGTATTCATGGATTCATATTGAATTGTAGTTTGTACTTGAATCATATTCAAGTCAGATTATTTATAATGAGACTCAGTCTGAGTCAAAACAATTAGAAAAGAAATTGAATCCTGAATTAGATTTTGGTGTTATCGGTAACCGCTGCACATGGGCGGCGGGATTTGTGTCTTTTTCAAAGACGATTACCGTGTTGATAACACCGTTTGTTAAGTTGTCTACCTTAAATAGGCAAGCACCCATATCTCCGGCTCCCTGAGGCTCAAGAGACCGGTCCCGTTTCAACCAATATTTACTAGGGTCCTTAGGGTAATTTATAGAACTTGAGGGGGTTTTATGTAAAAATAAGTTTGTAAAATTTTCAAAATACACCGTGTTCCCTCATGGGAACTGAATAAAGCAACGAGGAAAGCCCCCAAATAGAGCATCACGTGCCCACACGTGATTGGGCCTCATGTGCAGACACGTGACTTTTTATAGGCAAAGTCTATAGGCGCTGAATGAAATAAACAATTGGAGATGCTTAATTGGTGAAGTCACGTGCCAACACGTGATGGGCTCCTAAGCCCCCTGAACTAATAGAATTAAATCCTAATTAAAGGGAATCAAAAGCCCTAATTGGAAAAAAAATTCCCTAAATTTTTCCAAACAAGAAAGATTGCGCTCTGTAAAACATAACGCCGTTGGATTAACAATCCAATGGTGATTAAAAGATCACCAATTTACAGAAAAATTCTGTACAGGGAAATATCTTTCTAATTTTATTAAGAACAACAAACAAGATATCTTCTGTAAAAAAGAAGTCTTTGTATTAAAAATCCAATAGTGAATAAAATTTACCGAGTGATCTAAAAGATCATGTTGGTTATAAAATCAATCAAAATCTCTCAATGAGAGATTGGTTGAACAAACTGATTCTTTTCTTTCTCCTACAAATAGGAGCCAAGAAGAAAAAAGAAAAAAAGGAGGGGGAGGCACAGAAGGAAGGAGATAGAAGAACCCCCTTGAAAGCAAAAAAAAAAATGGAGAATTTAATTCTCCAGAGAGAAGAAGGTCCCTTCAAAGAAGAAAGAAACTTTAGGTAAGAGAAGGAAAGAGATCACCCCATAAGCTCCCACAAAACAAAAGAGAATTTAATTCTCAAACCAAGAGTTTAACTCTTCTAAAAAAACTTAGTTCTTCCTCTAGTTGAGATCTGCAGAAGCAAATCTCCCCACAAGTTGAGAATTTAATTCTCATCGGGGTGATTCTATTATGTAGTTTCAAACCCAGGGGAAATAACTAAGTTCAAAGAATTTAATTCTTATCAGAACATATAGGAATTTAATTGCTCTAATAAAATTAGGGTTTAACCCTATAGAAGAATTTAATTCTTATAAAACAAAAGGGACCCGAACGTCTCAAAACTCAAGATCTCCATGCATGTAAGGAAAAGATTAGTGCTTGAAGAAAAAGAGAACAAACTGAGATCGGCTCACGCGATCCCACATGACCCCCTAAGCAGTGCTTAGCTTTCATAAAGCAGAAAGGGAATAGATCAAAGGCAATAGCGCCAAATTCGAGCGCCTCACGTGACCCCACGTGAGCGCCTCAAATACTTAGTGTTTAACACTGCTTCAAGCGCCTCACGTGACCCCACGTGAGCGCTTCAAATGCTTAGTGTTTAACACTATTTCAAGCGCCTCACATGACCCCGCGTGAGCGCCTCAAATCCTTAGTGTTTAACACTACTTCAAGTGCCTCACATGACCCCACGTGAGCGCCTCAAATTCTTAGTGTTTAACACTACTTCAAGCACCTCACGTGAGCGCCTCAGATTCTCAGCTTTTAATACTATTTCAAGCACCTCACGTGACCCCACGTGAGCGCTCCAGATCTTCAGTATTTAAACAATACTTTAAGACCTCACGTGGGAGCACGTGAGTGCCGAACATATGCTAGCGTTTTAGGCCAACTTTAGCCCAAGTTAGCTAAGTCTCCCAAAGCCAAAACTCTTTTTCAACCGAACCTCAATTATACTCAGGTATTTCAAAATTGATCTCAGATGTCATTCAAAGTAATGTTATCCCATTCCTTCTCAATCTGACATTTGGTTCAAGGATACATCTCTCCACACCTTTGATACATATTGTTGTAATCATTCAACGTCTTTAGAGAGGTGGCGCGTCCCGACAACCAACAATTTTTTTTTGTACATTTCCAAACCCAGGGACACACCCCATTAGACCGTAACGTCTTTAAACTAACTACGGACCGCAACGTCCCTAAACTAAAATCTATGGGCTATGAGGTCCTTAAGCTCATGGACTATGATGTCCTTAAACTTATGGATCGCAACGTCCCTAAACTAAACTCTATGGACTATGAGATCTTTAAGCTCATGGACTATGATGTCCTTAAACTTATGGACCGCAACGTCCCTAAACTAAACCCTATAGACTATGATGTCCCTAAACTAGACTATGATGTCTCTAAACTATGGACTATAATCTTAGTCTAAAATTAGACTAACGTATTCTTAACAACCATTTAAATTGATTTTAATCTCAAACTAGATTAACGATCCTTAAATCAATCCAACTACAGATCCCTCAACTGACATTGGTTCAAGGGTACATCTTCTCCCACCTCTGATATGTGTCGTTGTAACTCTTCAACGTCTTCAGGGAGGTGACGGGTTCCGACAATCAATAAACCCAATGGACCGCAATGTCCCTAAACTAAAACAATAGAATCCAAATGCTCTTTTGTTGGATCTAAATGATCCCGTTAAGCAGATCTTAGTCTAAAATTAGACTAACGTATTCTTAACAAACGTTTAAGTTGATCTTAGTCTCAAATGAGATTAACGATTCTTAAACCCAACCCAAAACCAAATTTAAGAAAATACGGATTTGGACTAATTCTCGCCCTACGGGCGACAACATAAATTAGTCTCCGTATACAATCCACGGGCAACCAAAAATAAAACAAACACACACGACACAAAATGACCATCTGGAGAAGGAGAAAGTTGTTGCCGCGATGCAGTAGCGTAATTAACTGCAGGGGCTTGCGCCTGCAGGGAAGAGCGTCCCCCACAATCAAAACCCCCTCAAACGAGGCGGAATATGACGAAGTCTGCTATAACGACCCCATCCGTCTAAACCACCGATATACGGTGTCATAAATCAACTTAGCATCTTCGGAGAGGTGGACGGATAAAACCAAATAGCATCTACCCCCAAATTTAGGCAAGACGAACCTACGCGTTTTCGTCTCTGTTTTTTGGAGGAGTACACACCTCAAGTATTTAATTATCGTTTTTAGAGTTTTCATAGATATAGATTTTATATATGTGACATTTCTAGTGAGTAAAACCTAATTTCATAATATATGATATTTAATTGTAAAGTATTGAACTTGTATGGAATTGCATGGTATTTTCATGTGAAGTGATTCTTTTGATTTAGAAAAGTTGGATTATTTATACTATATCAAAAATAGATATTTTAATAATACATACATACATACATACATACATACATATATATATATATATAATAATTAATTTATTGTTTTTCTAGAAATCTCATTTTCTTAAGATATTTGTATCTTTTAAATCTTTCGAGACCGTATGCTCCTTGCGGAGGTCTGCATCTCGCACTACTAAGCCCGAAGACGCGCGATAATCCGCACTATCTCGAACGGGTTCCCAAAATGGGTTGTAGTGGCGCTTTGTAAAGATTTGATAAAAATACCGTCAAGGCCCAGATGCCAAAGTTCCCTGACGGCAAGCTCCGGGAGTAGTACCCTCTCGAGGATGTAACAACTCCAATTTTTGAATACATAAATTTGATTTAAATTTGAAGTATACTTGGAATATTTAATATTATTGCTATCACTTTAAGTATCTATTTTCCCACAATAATTACAAGAAGGAGCTTGTAGCTCATTGGTAATACTTTGCACTGCTGAATCAAGCCACCAGAGTTCAGATCCCATGCCCCACATTATTTTTTAGATTATTTTTCTTTTAAATTTCTTGGAAGCCCAACAGTCCACAGGCCATAACTCCCAAAAGTTGAACTGAACCCTAAAAAGTGAATATACCATGAGCTACGTCTGAAGACCCCCCACGCGTAGACCACCGGACTCGGCCGGACGGCCGAGTCCCCAAAACGAAAGTTTTGGCTTTTCGTCTTTTAAACTCCTCTGTATACTTCATTTTAATGGATCGGTTTCCGAATGTTAAATACACCCTATTTAATACAAATTTTAATGTTTTTTCTTTAATTTTTACATTTTTTTTAAAAATAAAAACCTTTCACCTACCCTACCCTAGCCTACCCTATAAATAGACCCCTTACCCTTACTCTCTCATCTCAAAACACTAGGTTTACCCTCTCAAAATTTTTACAAGAAAGGTGTACTTTGAAATCGAGTTCACGGCGAAGCGCTGACGGAATTCCGGCGACGTTTTTTGAAACAACCGGCGACGAAATAACGCCTCGGCCACTCACCTAGTTCCCTATACTCTTTAGTATAGATCGAAACCCATAAGTCCCATTCTTTCCTTCTTTCTGCTTCTTAAAAATACGAAATTACGAAACCCGACGGAAATCGGAACAAACCGATTTCCGATTCGGTTTTCTATAAAATCTCACTTGTCACCAATTCCATAATACTTAAACTTATTCATGTTGACTGTTAATCACATAACAACTAATTTGGACAAAGTTTCTCACATGAAATGATAGCTTTTGTAATATCGTATTCTTTTCACTTTAATACCATAATGTTTATTTTTTTTACTTCTAATCAATTCAATCATGTCTAAACATCCTTATCATGATTATTAAACTTGTAAAAGTCAATTTGAATAAGTTTTCACACATGAAATGATAACATTTTCAACTTACCGTATTCTTTCACTTTAATACCATCATTTTTCAATCTCACATTTAACCCTTTAACATTGCTATACTTTAAAATAGATCACGAGGTAATGACCTACCTCCTCACACACACATATGAAACCATAATACGCTATCTTGAAAACTCCTAATACGATAAAACAAGACTTTACATTAAAATACCATTTTCTTAATAAACCTTTTATAAAAGTTTAGGTTTGATACATTTGTTTAAACAATATCTTCAATAGGAAAAATACGATAAGTTGTGGACATCGATCGTTTATCTAAACCTGACTTTGTGGTGTCTAAACAAGTGTGTCTAAGGCAGGTGGTTACTTAATTATGGCCACTACTTGTAGTGGAGAGCCTCTTACTTACCTGGCACTTACCTGGCCGCAATTGGCGGTGAAGAGGCGATTTGAGACTTCTAACGACTTGTCGTTTAGATCTTTTAGAAATAGTCTAGTTAGCTTAGGAAACCCTATAACCTAAAATACGAAAAATTACACTTTGCAAATAAATACCTTTTACTTTATAAAACCGTTTTCTAAACGTTTAGTATTTTACAATCTTTGTAAAGCGCCGCTACAACCCATCTTTGAGGAACCCGTTCGAGAACGTGCAGTTTATCGTGCACCCTCGGGCTAGTAGTGCGGGATTCAGACCTCCGCAAGGAGCATTCGGTCTCG
The DNA here is from genome assembly GCA_030015575.1 of Agapanthus africanus. Classification (NCBI taxonomy): domain Eukaryota; kingdom Viridiplantae; phylum Streptophyta; class Magnoliopsida; order Asparagales; family Amaryllidaceae; genus Agapanthus; species Agapanthus africanus. The sequence continues at coordinate 115,372,823 of JASDDO010000028.1, forward strand.
AAAGGTTTAAAATACGACATCTTAAGAAAATGAGATTTTTGGAATATAAAATATTTATTAAAAAATATTTTTGTATAAATATATGTATATTTATCATTTAAATATCTATTTTATTATAATATAAATTTTCCGCCTTTTCCTAAAAATCACAAAGAATATATTTTACACTAAAATACCATGAACTTCAAATAAACAATATTACAACTAGGATATTCTCACTAGAAATGTCACAATATAAAATCCACCCTCATTACAACTCTAAAGACGAATAATAAATACTTGAGGTGTATTTTGAAAAGTATATAAAAGTATTTTTACATAAAACCCCCTCAAGTTTTATAAATTACCTTAAAGACCCTAGCAATTATAAGATTTCGATTCACATCCCTGATTGTTTGACTCGGTTTTGAGTCTGATTAATCTGACTTGAATATAATTCAAGTCAACCTACAATATACAATATTTCAATTCAATATGAACACATGAATCCATGAATACAATTATCAGTTTATACAACTTGACTGAACCGAACCATGGATATATATTCCTTTTACATGATTCTCAGTATTCCATTTACATGACTCTACAGTTATAACCGTTTCCTGATATCATGGTTTCGGTCAATCAGTCAATCAATCATGCAATCAATACAATTTTACAAGCTAACAATACAAACAAGACATCGCGGGGTTTAAGGGGTAGATTGGTATGGAAGGTGTTAAAGGTGGCACGAGGTGGTCAGATTTAACACACCTAACATGAATCCAGTTGCTGTTGTACCGTGCCATAAACGGTTCCTTGTACTATACGTGCCCTTAGTCTCTGGCATATAGAGACTCCCCTCGTATACACTGGCATCTTTCTGTACCAAACTACAAACAACAGCGTTGATATAACATTACAACAATAGTTTACACTTTAAAATGTATCTTCTTATTCTGTCTTTTCCTACTTCGCTCTTACCTTTGGGACTTACCGAGCGACCTGTTCGCTGACGACATTCTGTTTCTCTCTTCTTTGAATGTCGTCAGGTGATTTGGACCCGGCAGAGGTTGAGCCATCGCAAGAAGACTTGGAGCAGTTTACTGAAGACCCTGCACTGTAGTTTCATTGTACACTTTTCCTTTCTGTACTTTTCATTTCCTGTTATGCCACTGTTTAGGCATCTTATTATTTCAGTTGTATTTCCTTTTCATATACTGTACAAAGAATGTTAATAAATAAAAGTTGCTGTTCTTTTCATTTCTTGTCTCTTATGTATTTATTTTATATTGCTTAGACACACTTAGCGTATGTACTTCTGAGTATATACGTAGCGGACCTCGTCGCGCCCACTTCGCCGTATACTGGGAAGCGGGGCGTGACGGATTTTGTTGGTGGCCCATGCAGGTCAGAGCTGTATGAATCCCTATCATGCAGTTCTGTTCTGCGTGAACAACCTAAGCAATATAACACAAGAACCATCAACTAAAATATTCTTTACAATTCATGTTCCTTGAATCTTGCAATTTCATATTCCTTGAATCTTATCATTTCATGTACTTGAATCTGTCCTAACCCAAAAATTTTCTTTAGGGTTATAGATTCTCCGAACAACACCAGCACCAACGTCAACAACACACCCCCAGCACTACCTCTCACACCAGCTGTTCCTGCACCACCTACCGAGCAAACAGTGTTACTTGAGGCAATCCGCAGCCTTCTCGAGGGACGGCAACAACTCTTGAACCGTCCCGAGACCGATGCTCCGGGAGTAAAGCAATTCAGGGCTTTACATCCGAAGCAGTTCTCAGGAAAGGGGAGCCCACTGGAAGCTGAGGAATGGGCTCAAAGTATCGAGAATGATCTGGCCGCAGCACAAGTGCCAGACGTCGCTTGGGTCCGTGTAGCGAAACTACAACTCACGGACAACGCTCGCAACTGGTGGAAGGCGGAAGAAAGCCGTCTTGCGCAGCCTATTGAATGGAAAACGTTTCGCGAGAAGTTCGACGCGAAATACTTCCCTGTGGCTGCCAGGTTTGCCATGGAGCAGCAGTTCATTCATCTACAGCAAGGATCAATGTGGGACAAATCGGTAGATGAATACGACGCTGAATTCACCATGTTAAGCCGGTAAGATATGTCGCAATAGTTCAATTTTAAATATCACATACCATACAGCTAACACTATCTTTAAACAGATTCGCGGCACACTTGATACCGACGGACGATATCAGAGCCCGTCGTTTCCAACAAGGACTGGACACGGAGATTCAGGCTGCTTTAGCCACAGGAAAAATTTTGACTCATGAGAATGCTTTAGAAGCTGCCCGCAGTTATGAGGCAGTGATAAAAGCAAGGGGCAGACCTCAGTCTGCAGGAGTCAAGCGCCCTGCCAACCAGATGGCAGGTGGAGCCTCGTCCAGACCACCTTTTGTATCAAGACGTCCTGGAGCACCAATCAGCAGGCCCAGCCCAGCCTTTTGTAACTACTGCAAGAGAAATGGGCATCTGGCGAGAGATTGCCGTCGTGCGAACAACCTTTGCTTAATCTGCGGCTCAGCTGCTCATGGTATTGGGGCTTGTCCTCATAAACAAAACCCAGTTGCTGCACCCAGGCCAGCAAACAATTATCCACAGCGTCCAGCCATCCAAGCCCCTGCTCCAAGACTTGCACTGCCTGCACCACCCAGAGGACCGCAAGATGCACCACCTCCTCGACAGTTCCATCAAGCTCAAAAGAACGTTCCGAGGAATGCTCCTCAGGCTAGGAGGAATGTGCCGAAGCGCCAGGTTTTCATGATGTCTGTGGAAGAAGCTGAGGCCACTGGCCAAGTCATTACTGGTAAACTTTCCTTCTCAAACTTATCTTTTAGTCCTGGTTATATACACACTTTCCCTATACCTAAAACATATCCCATATACCTTAGGTACAATCCTTGTAGCTTCACTACCTGCACTTGCACTGTTTGATACTGGAGCATCCCACTGCTTTATGCCGCAACGGTTTGTCTGAACCCATACGATTCCAGTCTCACCGCTTGTATCCAGCTGGAATGTCAGTTCCGGAAATGGCGTTCTAAAGGCAACTATGGGATACAGCCTGTGTCCAGTCGTCATCTGCAGTCGAGAGTTTTATGCTGACTTCAAAGTACTGGACATACCGAACTTCGATGTGGTTCTAGGAATGGATTGGCTTGGAACCTTTTATGCTACCATCGACTGTCGTCAAAGGAGGGTAGTATTCGAGATTCCAGACCATCCGATTTTCTATTTCAAGAGCGGAGATCGTACCTTGGAGCCAGGTACCTACAAAGCGAAGCCAAGAGAAGCAGTAGTTGCAGCAGCTCAAGCAGAAGAAGAATTAAGACAGGAGGTAGTTCGAGAGTTCGACGATGTATTTCCTGACGATATATCAGGTTTGCCTCCCGATCGAGCTCTTGAATTCAGTATTGATTTAGTACCAGGAGCACAACCGGTGATCAAAGCACCGTATAGACTAAGTCCGGAAGGATTGAAGGAAGTCCGAACACAGTTGGACGAATTATTGGCGAAAGGATGGATTCGTCCCAGCACTTCAAGTTGGGGAGCACCTGTACTACTGGTGAAGAAGAAGGAAGGTTCATACAAAATGTGCATCGATTATAGGGCCTTGAACGAAATCACTATAAAGAACAAGTATCCACTCCCGCGCATCGATGATTTATTCGATCAGCTAAGTCGATCTTGTGTTTTCTCTAAATTGGATCTTCGTTCAGGTTATCATCAGGTGAAGGTCAAGGAAGCTGATATTCATAAAACAGCTTTCAGAACTCGCTATGGACATTACGAATTTCTAGTGATGCCATTTGGAGTGACCAATGCACCAGCAATATTCATGAACCTAATGAATCAAGTTTTCCGTGAGTATTTAGACAGATTTGTTGTCATCTTCATCGACGACATCCTGGTATATTCTAAGAATCGGAAAGAGCATGCAGAGCATCTACGAATTGTCCTGGAAACTCTTCAACAACATAAGCTTTATGCCAAGTACAGCAAGTGCGAGTTTTGGCTAAATCAAGTTGGTTTTCTTGGACATATCGTATCAGGAGAAGGAATTTCTGTGGATCCAGCCAAAGTTTCAGCAGTTAGCGAATGGCCTACACCAAAGTCAGTGAAAGACATTCGGAGTTTCTTGGGTTTAGCTGGATATTACAGAAGGTTCATTGAAGGATTCTCAAAGATAGCAACACCCCTGACCAAGCTCACACGAAAAGATGAAGAATTTGTGTGGTCAGAAGCACGCGAACAAGCTTTCGTAGAACTCAAGTCAAGATTGACATCTGCACCTATTCTCGTAATACCGGATCAATCTGGAGGATTCGAAGTGCATTGTGATGCATCCTGTAAGGGATTAGGATGTGTTCTACATCAGCACGGTAAGGTTGTGGCTTATGCTTCAAGACAACTGAAGACTCATGAGCGCAATTATCTGACGCATGATCTGGAGTTGGCAGCCGTCATCTTTACTCTCAAGATCTGGCGCCACTACTTACTTGGTGAACGAGTGAATATCTACACAGATCATAAAAGCCTGAAGTACGTGTTTACTCAGAAGGAGTTGAATATGCTGCAGAGAAGATGGTTAGAACTCATGGCGGACTTTGACATCAACTTGCAATATCACCCAGGGAAGGTGAACGTAGTACCTGATGCTCTTAGTCGCCAACCCTTATCGATGAATCTCACCGCTCAGTGGAAGCTTCAGCAAGACTTACATCAGATGGAGATTGAAGTAGTCATGCCAGGTAATGCTTCAAGTTTGATAAATCTACAAGTTCAATCAACCATTGTCAATCAGATCAAAGCAGCTCAAGCAAGTGATGCTAAGTTGCAAAGGATCAGAAAACAAGTGGAGAATGGACTCAGAACAGACTTCATCATCCATGAAGACGGATCTTTGAGATACGGCAGCAGATTGTGTGTACCAAAAGGTCCTGTTCGGGAAGAGTTAATGAAAGAAGCTCACAGCTCTCCCTACTCAGTACATCCTGGAGGTACCAAAATGTACAAAGATCTACGACAGAATTATTGGTGGCATGGAATGAAGCGTGAAGTAGCCAGAAGCGTCGCAAAATGCTTGGTGTGTCAGCAAGTAAAGGCTGAACATCACAGAACAGCTGGACTACTTCAACCGTTACCAATCCCAGAATGGAAGTGGCAGCACATCACGATGGACTTTGTGACTGCTCTTCCTCGCAGCACAAAGGGTAACGATGCTATATGGGTCATTGTGAATCGACTCACAAAGTCGGCTCACTTCATCCCATTTCGAGTTGGCCAATCAACTGAGACACTAGCAAAGAAGTACATGGAGGTAATAATCTAATTAAGATTTAAACACTTCATAATGTACTATCTCTGATACCCATGAACTCATACAGGAAATTGTAAGACTTCATGGAATACCGGTCTGCATTGTCTCCGATCGTGACATCAGGTTCCGATCGCAATTTTGGCAGAGTCTGCAAGCTAGCTTGGGAACAAGTCTGAACTTCAGCACGGCTTATCATCCACAAACAGATGGTCAGTCGGAACGAACTATTCAGATCTTGGAGGATATGCTCAGAGCGTGTATGCTAGAGTTCAAAGGATCGTGGGAAGATCACCTGCATCTTGTGGAGTTCGCGTACAATAACAGTTTACCAAGCAAGCATAGGAATGGCACTTTTTGCAGCATTGTATGGAAGGAAGTGTCGATCACCATTAAGTTGGGACGACATCGGAGATAGGGAACTTCTTGGACCAGAGATGATAGTAGCAACCGTTGATATGGTTCGTACTATCAGGGAAAGAATGCGCATAACCCAATATCGACAGAAACACTGGGCTGATGCAAAGAGACGACACTTGGAGTTCCAGCCAGGAGACCATGTATTCTTGAAGATATCTCTGAATCGCGGAGTGATCCGATTTGGAAGACGGGGTAAATTGAGTCCGAGATATATTGGACCGTTCGACATACTCGAACGAGTCGGTGAAGTGGCATACCGCTTAACGCTTCCACCCTCATTGGAAGGAGTGCATAACGTGTTCCACATATCCCAACTCAGAAAGTATGTGAGTGACCCCAGCCATGTACTTGATCATTCCGAGCTCACTATACAGCCCAACTTGTCTTGTGAGCAACAGCCTGTGGAGATCCTAGACAGAAAAGTGAAGACACTTCGGAACAAGGAAGTTAACTTGGTCCGAGTAATGTGGAGGAAAGACACTCCAGGAGAATCCACATGGGAAAGAGAAGATGAAATGCGTGCAAGATATCCTCACCTCTTTGAAAACTAGTTCTCAAATAAAAGTTGTAAATTTTGAGGACGAAATTTTTGTAAGGAAGGTAGATTGTAACAACTCCAATTTTTGTATACATAAATTTGATTTAAATTTGAAGTATACTTGGAGTATTTAATATTGCTGTTATCACTTTAAGTATCTATTTTCCCACAATAATTACAAGAAGGAGCTTGTAGCTCATTGGTAAAACCTTGCACTGCTGAACCAAGCCACCAGAGTTCAAATCCCATGCCCCACATTATTTTTTAGATTATTTTTCTTTTAAATTTCTTGGAAGCCCAACAGTCCACAGGCCATAACTCCCAAAAGTTAAACTGAACCCTAAAAAGTGAATATACCATGAGCTACGTCTGAAGAACCCCCACGCATAGACCACCGGACTCGGGCGGGATCGGCTGAGTCCCCAAAACGAAAGTTTTGGCTTTTCGTCTTCTAAACTCCTCTGTATACTCCATCTTAATGGATTGGTTCCCGAATGTTAAATACACCCTATTTAATACAAATTTTAATGTTTTTTCTTTAATTTTTACATTTTTTTAAAAATAAAAACCTTTCACGTACCCTACCCTAGCCTACCCTATAAATAGACCCCCTACCCCTACTCTCTCATCTCAAAACACTAGGTTTACCCTCTCAAAATTTTTACAAGAAGGGTGTACTTTGAAATCGAGTTCACGGCGAAGCGCTGACGGAATCCCGGCGACGTTTTTTGAAACAACCGGCAACGAAACAATGCCTCGGCCACTCACCTAGTTCCCTATACTCTTTAGTATAGATCGAAACCCGTAGGTCCCATTCTTTCCTTCTTTCTACTTCTTAAAAATACGAAATTACGAAACCCGACGGAAATCGGAACAAACCGATTTCCGATTCGGTTTTCTATAAAATCTCACTTGTCACCAATTCCATAATACTTAAACTTATTCATGTTGACTATTAATCACATAACAACTAATTTGGACAAACTTTCTCACATGAAATGATAGCTTTTGCAATATCGTATTCTTTTCATTTTAATACCATAATGTTTATTTTTTTTACTTCTAATCAATTCAATCATGTCTAAACATCCTTATCATGATTATTAAACTTGTAAAAGTCAATTTGAATAAGTTTTCACACATGAAATGGTAACCTTTTCAACTTACCGTATTCTTTCACTTTAATACCATCATTTTTCAATCTCACATTTAACCCTTTAACATTGCTATACCTTAAAATAGATCACGAGGTAATGACCTACCTCCTCACACACACATATGAAACCATAATACGCTATCTTGAAAACTCCTAATACGATAAAACAAGACTTTACATTAAAATACCATTTCCTTAATAAAACCTTTTATAAAAGTTTAGGTTTGATACATTTGTTTAAACAATATCTTCAATAGGAAAAATACGATAAGTTGTGGACATCGATCGTTTATCTAAACCTGACTTTGTGGTGTCTAGGCAAGTGTGTCTAAGGCAGGTGGTTACTTAGTTAGGGCCACTACTTGTGGTGGAGAGCCTCCCACTTACCTGGCACTTATCTGGCCGCAATTGACGGTGAAGAGGCGATTTGAGACTTCTAACGACTTGTCGTTTAGATCTTTTAGAAATAGGCTAGTTGGCTTAGGAAACCCTAAAACCTAAAATACGGAAAATTACACTTTGCAAATAAATACCTTTTACTTTATAAAACCGTTTTCTAAAGGATTAGTATTTTACATTCTTTGCAAAGCGCCGCTACAACCCATCTTTAGGAAACCCGTTCGGGATCGTGCGGTTTATCGTGCACCATCGGGCTAGTGGTGCGGGATTCAGACCTCCGCAAGAAGCATTCGGTCTCGAAAGGTTTAAAATACGACATCTTAAGAAAATGAGATTTTTGGAATATAAAATATTTATTAAAAATTATTTTTGTATAAATATGTATATTTATCATTTAAATATCTATTTTATTATAATATAAATTTTCCACCTTTTCCTAAAAATCACAAAGAATATATTTTACACTAAAATACCATGAACTTCAAATAAACAATATTACAACTAGGATATTCTCACTAGAAATGTCACAATATAAAATCCACCCTCATTACAACTCTAAAGACGAATAATAAATATTTGAGGTGTATTTTGAAAAGTATATAAAAGTATTTTTACATAAAACCTTCTCAAGTTTTATAAATTACGTTGAAGACCCTAGCAATTATAAGACTTCGATTCACATCCCTGATTGTCTGACTCGGGTTTGAGTCTGATTAATCTGACTTGAATATAATTCAAGTCAACCTACAATATACAATATTTCAATTCAATATGAACACATGAATCCATGAATACAATTATCAGTTTATACAACTTGACTGAACCGAACCATGGATATATATTCCTTTTACATGATTCTCAGTATTCCATTTACATGACTCTACGGTTATAACCGTTTCCTGATATCATGGTTTCGGTCAGTCAATCAATCATGCAATCAATACAATTTTACAAGATAACAATATAAACAAGACATCGCGGGATTTAAGGGGTAGATTGGTACGGAAGGTGTTAAAGGTGGCACGAGGTGGTCAGATTTAACACACCTAACATGAATCCAGTTGATGTTGTACCATGCCATAAACGGTTCCTTGTACTATACGTGCCCTTAGTCTCTGGCATATAGAGACTCCTCTCGTATACACTGGCATCTTTCTGTACCAAACTACAAACAACAGCGTTGATATAACATTACAACAATAGTTTACACTTTAAAATGTATCTTCTTATTCTGTCTTTTCCTACTTCGCTCTTACCTTTGGGACTTACCGAGCGACCTGTTCGCTGACGACATTCTGTTTCTCTCTTCTTTGAATGTCGTCAGGTGATTTGGACCCGGCAGAGGTTGAGCCATCGCAAGAAGACTTGGAGCAGTTTACTGAAGACCCTGCACTGTAGTTTCATTGTACACTTTTCCTTTCTGTACTTTTCATTTCCTGTTATGCCACTGTTTAGGCATCTTATTATTTCAATTGTATTTCCTTTTCATGTATTGTACAAAGAATGTTAATAAATAAAAGTTGATGTTCTTTTCATTTCTTGTCTCTTGTGTATTTATTTTATATTGCTTAGATACGCTTAGCGTATGTACTTCTGAGTATATACGCAGCGGACCTCGTCGCGCCCACTTCGCCGTATACTGGGAAGCGGGGCGTGACAGAGGATGACGCGCAGGGGAATGTCCCTGGGAACGCTGCAGGGGAAGAGGCCTCCGGTGGGAGCGTGGGGGATAAGTCGGTCGTCCCGGCTACCGGCACCGAGGTTCCCGCCGTGGGTGCCGACCCTGAAGATGCTGCCCCGGTGGTCGCAGTGAACGCGCGGCTCATCGAGGTTCTCCCCGGCCTGAGGCCTGAGCTTCTTCCCCTCTTTATTTTCTTTGCGCTAAAATTTTGTAAATCTCCGGGCGTTTTTGTAAGGCTGAGGAGCCCATAATACCTCTGTAGAGACTTCTGATTTTTTGTGAATAAAAAAGTCTTTTTGCAGTAGTCTTTGCGTGCGCATTTTCCCTTTGTTTGTGGTAAACACTTATATTTGCACAGTACTACTTTCATCTTTAGGTCAATTTTTCATCTAGTGGTTGCACGTCGAGTTGAGAGTTGAAGTCGACCATTTGCCAAGTGTGCAAAGTCCGGTGAAAGGTCGGTATCTCCATGGCTCCGAAGTCGAGGGGGAGATCGCTTAGACGTGGATGGACCGAGCAGGGTAGCTGCTCGATGGCCTCTTGGTGAGGGCTTTTATCCTTGGCGTCATGGGGTAAGAAATTACCAGCCAAGGATGGACCGAGTAGGGTAGCTGCCTGGTTGCCTCTTGGTGAGGACTTTGATCCTTGGCGTCGGTGGGTAAGAAATTACCAGCCAAGGATGGACCAAGCAAGGTAGCTGCTCGGTGGCCTCTTGGTGAGGGCTTTGATCCTTGGCGTCGATGGGTAAGAAATTACCAGCCAAGGATGGACCGAGCAGGGTTACTGCCTCGATTGCCTCTTGGTGAGGGCTTTGATCTATAGCACGGGAGGGCATTAGGAGGCCTGCCAAGGATGGACCGAGAAGGGTAGCTGCCCGGTTGCTTCTTGGTGAGGGATTTGATTCTTAGCGTCGGTGGGTAAGAAATTACCAGCCAAGGATGGACCGAACAGGGTAGCTGCTCGGTGACCTCTTGGTGAGGGCTTTGATCCTTAGAGCGGGAGGGTATTGGGAGGCCTGCTAAGGATGGACCGAGTAGGTTACTGTCCGGTTGTCTCTTGGTGCGGGCTTTGATCCTTAGCGCGGGAGGGTATTGGGAGGCCTGTTAAGGATGGACCGAGCAGGGTTGCTGCCCGGTGGCCTCTTGGTGAGGGCTTTGATCCTTGGCGTCATGGGGTAAGAAATTACCAGCCAAGGATGGACCGAGCAGGGTAACTGCTCGGTGGCCTCTTGATGAGGGCTTTGATCCTTAGCGCGGGAGGGTATTGGGAGGCCTAGTAATGATTGACCGAGCAGGGTAGCTGCTCGGTGGCCTTTTGATGAGGGCTTTGATCCTTGGTGTTGTGGGGTAAGAAATTACCAGCCAAGGATGAACCGAACAGGGTAACTGCTCGGTGGCCTCTTGATGTGGGCTTTGATCCTTGGCGTCGTAGGGTAAGAAATTACCAGCCAAGGATGGACCGAGCAGGGTAGTTGCTCGGTTGATTCGTGAGGTTCTGTCCGACCTTCCCCGGTGTGAACATCGGGAAGAGGGACCGTCGCGGGCGACACGTGTTATGTACGCGTGGAGGAGGCGAAGCGCAAGAGCAACGTCGTTTCGATTTAGCCGAGAAAGGTGGGATGTCTGCCGGGTGGCGGTGCAGTGGTAGAAGAAACGAGTGACTATTGGACCCTTGGGGTGTTGTAGGGCTATAAAAAGGAGGGCGTGTTGATCACTCCTTTTTCATCCCCAAAACGTAAGAATGAACACTTTCCCTTTTACCATTCCCGAGATCATCTCCTTCGAGGACGTGTACTTGTACGACCAGCTGTGCTCCGAGGATACGCGGCAGGCGGTGATCGGCCGTGTTGAGGATCATTTCGGCCGACTGCTTCCCCGGCGCTCACCCCTGCTTCAGCTGTTAATGTACTCAATCTGGAGGGCGTCATCGGGGTTGCACAACCCCTTGTCCGAGCAATTGAAGGACGAGGTGGTTGGTAAGCTGAGGTCTTTGTGCCGCTTCGGCCTGATCTCGACGAGCCGGTGGGATCGCTCGGTGGCACTTGTCCTCGAGTGTTACCAATTGAGGCATCTCGCCGATGTTCACGGACGGCATCAGAGGCAGAGGTCTGAGGCGGCGAGGGCTCAGCTGGCGGAAATATCCTCGGAGTACCACGAGCAATGTTTTCTGCACCTCATTCCCCCGCTGCTGTAATCCTCTTTTTTTTATGTAATGTAAGGCTGAGGAGCCTACAATACCTTTTTTTTTGAATCAATAAAATTCTTCTTTTCTGCAATGCTCGACTGCTTTGTCCTTCTTGTTTGTTTAAATAAAAAGAACTTAGAAGAATTTATATTGCTTTGTTGAAGAATCCAAGTAGCGGCCTGCGAAGGATGGACCGAGCAGGGTAGATGCTCGGTGGATCCGGAGGTTCTGCCCGACCTTCCCTTGTTCGTGAACATTGAGAGGGGCGACCGTCGCAGGCGGCACGTGCCAGGAATTCTTGGGGGAGGCGTAACATTTCGGGGAGCCACGTCATTTTAGCCACGTGGCGGCGCGGTATTGGAGGAATCTTGGCGGATCCCAGGATTTGCGCGCGAATCCGGGTTCTTTAGGATTCCATTTTAGATTATAAATAAAGAAGGAGATGACAACCCCTTCGGCACCGTTTTCTTTTGAGATGACTGGGCGTATGTATACGATCGAAGAGATCACCACCTTTGACGACGTCTCCTTGTATGATCAATCCATGGCTGAGGATGGGTACCGGAGAGTGGTTCAGCGCCTCGAGGGTCACGTCGGCCGGCTTCTCCTTCGGCGGTCGTCCCTGCTTCAGTTGCTGGTGTACGTGATTTGGAGGAGGTCACCGGGGTTGGACAACCCCTTCACCGAGGAGCTTCTGGACAAGGCGCTCGATAAGGTGTGTTCGATCTTCCTGCTCGGCCTCATCTCGAAAGCCAGGCACGACTGATCCTTGGCCCTCATTCTGGAGTGCTTCAAAATGAGGTACATCGTGAGCCAAGGCTCAGAGGGTGGAGCGTCGAGTGCTTCTGTGGCGTCCCGGGTTCGCGTGCAGCATCGGCAGGTACGAGCTGCAGAGGCTAGGGCTCGGCTAGCGGAAATCTACTCTGAGTATCACCGGGAGTACTTCCTCGATCCCGTTCCACCTCTGTTGTAACTTTTTCCTTTTTTTGTAAGGCTGAGGAGCCCGTAGTACCTTTTGAATGAATAAATTCCTTTTTGCAATGTTCTAGTGTTCCCTTCTTATTATTTAAATAGAAAGAACTTTAGAAAGGTTTACATTGTCTTTGTGAAAGGAGAAATACACAATCGTAGATATTATTTTCATTGGTACAGTTTGAGCTTATCAGCGTTGTAAGGCCGTGGAAACTTGCGCACTTCCGCGTCTTGCAAGCGGTAGGCTCCGCCGGGCAGGACCTCGGAGACGAGGAAAGGACCGTCCCATTTTGGGGAAAACTTATGCAGCTTGCCTTGGTCGACGAACTCGTTCTGCCTTAGGACTAAATCTCCGGTCTTGAAAAAACGACGCTTGACTCATGCGGTGTTGTATCGGGCTGTTTGCTGTTGATAGGCGGCAGCTCTGATTTGAGCCCAGTCTCGTTTCTCTAACAAGATGTCCAGGTTAGTTCATAGGGTTGAGGTGTTCGCTTCGTCGTTGAAATGCTCGACCCGGTGACCGGGGAGCCCGATCTCTGCTGGAACTATTGCCTCTGTACCGTAGCAGAGGCTGAAAGGGGTCTCCCCAGTGGGGGGTTTCTTCGACGTGCGCAGGGCTCATAGGACCCGGGGTAATTTCTCGACCCAACCGCCTTGGCGTCCTTCTAGGCGTGTCCGAAGACCTCGGAGGACATCCCGATTAGCGACCTCGGCTTGCCCGTTGCATTAGGGATGTGCGACCGCGACAAACTTCATGAGGATATGATATTTGCTGCAGAATTCCTTAACTCTTTTGTTTTCAAAATTTGTCCCATAGCCGGTGATGATACACCTCGGGATGCCAAACCGGAGTATCTGCAAGAACTTAATAGTCATGGAGGCGTCCAGTTTCCTGATGGGAATGGCCTCGATCCACTTCATCAAGTAGTCTACTAGGATGAGGACGTACTTGTGCCCGCCCGTACCGGTAGGGAGCTGGCCTATCATGTCCATTCCCCACTGGGCAAATGGACACAGGGAGGTTAAGGCGGTTAGCTCGGTAGCGGGAATGTGTGGTATGCTTTCATAGAGTTGGCAGCTCTTGCATCTCCTGACCAGATTCTGGGCGTCCTGATGAATTGTCGACCAGTAGTACCCCTGGAGCAATGCCTTCTGGATTAAGGTGCGGGCCCATTGGTGCGCGCCGCCGACCCCTTCATGGATCTCGCGGAGGACGTAGTCGGCTTCGTGGGGGTCGACGCACCGGAGCAGAGGTTGAGTGAAGGACTTCTTGTAGAGGTTCCCATTGCTCCAGACGAAATGGCGAGCTTTGGCTCGGAGACGGCGGGCTTCTCCCCGATCTTCCGGGAGCGTACCTTCCTTCAGGAATTCCACGAGGGGATTTCTCCAGTCCCGGTCTTCTTCCCGGACCGTATACACTTGAAGTATTATTGCTTCGTCTTCCACGCTGGGCCATGGTAAGACCTCGAAGAGGATGTTCCTCTTGTTGTTGGCCGTATAAGATGAAGCCAGCTTACTCAAGGCGTCGGCTTGGACGTTGAGCTGTCTGGGGATCTGCTCCACCTGGACTTCGTCGAAGTCCTTTCGCGGTCTTCTTACCTTGGCCAGATACTTCACCATTAGAGGCTCCCGTGCCTCGAATCGGCCGGTCACTTGGCCAACGACTATGGCGGAGTCGCTACGGATCTGAATCGTTTTCAGCCCTAGTCCGGAGGCTATGTGCAGTCCGGCCAGCAAGACCTCGTATTCCGCCGCATTATTTGAGGCCTTGAACTCGAGCTTCAGAGAATACTCCATTTTTGCCTCATTCGGGCCCCGAATGATGAGGCCGGCACCACAGCCTTCCTCGATCGAGGACCCGTCGACGTAAAGGATCCAATCGGGGACGGAGTCGGGCTTCCTATTGACCGAGGGTTGAGCTGCGGGGGCCTGCGTTGACTCCGACTCCTTGTTGGGGATGATGCACTCGATGATAAAATCGACCAGGGCTTGTGCTTTGATGGCCTGCCTCGGGCGGTATTTTATGTCGAACCGGGACAGCTCTCACCTCCACTTCTCCAAGTGGCCAGAGGACTCAGGAGAGGTGAGGATAGCCCCCAAAGGCCGCTCAGTAAGAACAAGGATGGTGAGCACCTGGAAATAGTGTCGCAGTTTCCTCGAGGCCATGATGAGTGCCAAGACGATCTTCTCTATGGCTGGGTACCTTGTTTCTGCGTTCTTGAAGACGTGGCTCCCATAGCATACCGACTTCTGGACTCCGTCGACCTCTCGGATGAGCACTGAGCCCGCGGCTTGATCGGATACCGCCAGATATAGCGATAGCTCGTCCCCCTCAACTGGTCGGGTGAGCAGCGGTGGAGTCGCCAGGTGTCTCTTTAATTGGTTAAAGGCGGTCTGGCACTCCTCCGACCACTCAACCCTTGGAATTTTCCTTAGTGCCTTAAAGAACGGGAAGCACTTCTTCCCAGACATCGACATGAAATGGCTCAGAGCGGCTACCCGCCCCGTCAGTCGCATGATTTCGACGTTAGTCTTGGGCGCGGCCATGTTGAGGATGGCGTTGATTTTCTTCGGGTTAGATTCGATCCCATGGTGAGTGACTATGAAACCGAGGAACTTTCCGCCGGTTACCCCTAATGCGCACTTGGCGGGTTCAATTTCATCTTGTATTTGCGGAGGACGTCGAAGGCCTCGCCCAGATCCTTGGCGTGCTCGTCTGATGAGATTGATTTGACGAGCATGTCGTCGACGTAAACTTCCATGTTCCTGCCGATTTGCGGCTTGAACATGCGATTGACCAAGCGTTGGTACGTGGCTCCGGCGTTTTTGAGGCCGAAAGGCGTTACCTTGTAGCAGTATACCCCCTGGTCCGTTGTGAATGCGGTGAGATCCTCGTCTGCCGGATTCGTACGGATATGGTTGTGGCTGGAGAAGGTGTAACAACCCTAATTTTCTTATACACTTTTTTCTATACAAATTTTTTTCAAATATTTTTTTAAAAAAATCCATAAAGGGGTATTTATTGCCTGAGCACAATACTTAAGTAATTGATTAGCAATTTAATTACAAGAAGGAGCTTGTAGCTCATTGGTAATATCTTGCACTGCTGAACCAAGCCACCAGAGTTCAAATCCCATACCCCACATTATTTTTAATATTTATTTTGTTTTAAATTTTATGAAAGCCCAACAGCCCACACGCGATAACTTCAGATTTTCCCACTACACTTTAAAAACTAAATATACCAGAGGCTACACTAGACGACCCCCCACCTCCCCGTGTCCCGACTCGGGCCGGCACCGCCAGCCGGACTCGTCCGGACGGCCGAGTTCCCTTCTTCAATATTATGTCTCTTCATCTTCTAAACCCCTCTGTACACTTCAAATTCCTAGATCGGTTTCAGAGGCCTTTGAAATCCCCATTTACCCCATTTTAATGATTTTTAATAAATTTTTACATTAAAACCTTTCATATACCCTATTTACTCCAATTTTTAATGATTTTATACATTTTTACATTTTTTTAATTTAAAAACCCTTAACCTACCCTACCCCTAGCCTACCCTATAAATACACCCCCTACCCTCTACCCTCTCATCCCAAAATCCTAAGCTCACTCTCTCAAAATTTTCCAAGAGTTGTGTACTTTGAAAATAAGCTCGTGGCGAAGCTCCGACGAAATTCCGGCGGAAATTCCGGCGGCGTTTTTAGGAACTACCGGCGACGACGCAACGCATCGGCAATCCCTTAGTTCCCCCTCATTCTAGTGTAATCGAAAACCCGTAAGTCCCTTTCTATCTCTCTCTTCCCTATTCAAGAAAATGCGGAATTACAAACCCGACGGAATCGGAACAAATCCGATTTCCGATTCGGTTTTCTATAAATTTCACTTCTCACTAATGCAATCATAATTAAACATCTTTAAGTTGATTACTAAACACTAATCAAACAATTTGAACATGTTTCATTACATGAAATGATAACTTTATCAATTTATCGTATTTTTTCACATAAATACCACAATGTTTCGATTTCACATTCAATCCCATTAACCTTGCTATACCTTAAGTGAATCACGAGGAAACGATCTACCTCCTCACATACATACATACAACCTAACACGATACCATTGAAATCTTAGAATACGAGAAAACAAGAATTTACATTTAAATACCATATACTTAATAAAACTATCTATAAAAGATTTAGTTCTGATAGACTTTTAAATAAATACCTCTTACTAGGAAAATACGATAAGTTGTGGATATCGGTCGTTTATCTAAACCTGACTTTGTGGTGTCTGGGTTAGGCAAGTGAGAAAGGTAACTTTAAAAGGCCCGACTCACGGTGATTCGTGAGCGGATCCCTTCTTTCCTCATTTGTACTTACCTGGACACAATTGGCGGTGAAGAGGCGATTTGAGGCATCTAACAACTTATCGTTTAGACCATTTAGAAATAGGCTAGTTGACTTAGGAAACCCTAGAATCTAAAATACGGAAAATTGACATTTTTACAGATAAATACCTTTTACTTTATAAAACTGTTTTCTAAAGGATTTAGTATTTTACAATCTTTGCAAAGCGCCGCTACAACCCACCTTGGGGAACCCGTTTGGGATGGTGCGGATTATCGCACATTCTTGGGCTTAGTAGTGCGAGATTCAGACCTCCGCAAGGAGCATTCGGTCTCGAAAGATTTAAAATACGACATCTTAAGAAAATGAGATTTCTAGAATATAAAATATTTATTAAAATTATTTTTGTATAAATATATGTATATTTATCCTTAAAATACCTATTTTAATATAAAATAAATATTCTACCTTTTTCTAAAAATCACAAGAATAAATTTTACACTAAAATACCATGAACTTCAAATAAATCTATATTACAGATAAATATTTTATTTATAAAACTAGGATATTTTCACTAGAAATGGCTCAATATAAAATCCACATTCATTACAACTCTAAAGACAAATAATGAATACTTGAGGTGTATTTTGAAAGGTATATAAAAGTATTTTTACATAAACCCCCCTTAAGTTTATAAATTACCCTAAAGACCCTAGCAATTATAGGACTTCGATTTACATTTCCAACTGTCTGACTCGAGTTTGAGTCTGATCATTTTGACTTGAATATGATTCAGGTCAATCTACAATCTACAATATTCCAATTCAATATGAACACATGAATCCATGAATTCAATTATCAATTTATACAACTTGACTGAACCGAACCATGTGTATATATATATATATATATATATATATATATATATATATATATATATATATATATATATATTCCTTTTCTATGATTCTCAGTTATTCCCTTTACATGACTCTACGGTTCCAACCGTTTACTGATATCATTGTTTCAGTCAGTCAATCACTCATACCACCAATACAATTTACAAGATAAAAATACAAACAAGACATCGTAGGGTTTAAGGGGTAGACTGGTACGGAATATGTTAAAGGTGGCACGAGGTGGTCACTTAAGACGTAATTACATCCATGCCGTTGTTCCGTGGTATTATCGACGGAGCCTTGTACTACAGGTTGCAAGGCCCCCGGTGTAAGTGGGACTCCCCTCGTATACACTGGTATCTTCTGTACCAGGCTATAAACAACAGCGTTAATACAATATTACAATATTATAATACAGCATTAAAAGCTACTCTCTCTCTCTCTTACTCTCTGTCTATTTCTCCCTTATCTTTAGGACTTACCGAGCGACCTGTTCGCTGACGATATTTTATTTCTTTCTTCTTTGAATGTCGTCAGGTGGTTTGGACTCGGCGGAGATCGAGCCATCTACAGAAGACTCGGACCAGTTTGCTGAAGAACCAGAGCTCTAGTTTCATTGTACATTTTCCATTCAGTACTTTTCATTTCCTGTTATGCCATTGTTTAGGCATCGTTTTATTTCAGCTGTAGTTCCTTTTCATGCATTGTACAAAACAACGTTAATAAATAAAAGTTGCCGTTTTTATTATACATTGTCTCTTGTGTATTTGTTTTATATTGCTTAGATACGCTTAGCGTATGTACTTCTGAGTATATACGCAGCGGACCTCGTCGCGTCCCCTTCTCCGTACACCGGGAAGTAGGGCGCGACAGAAGGTGCCCATGAAGCTAAGTAGTTCGTGGCCTGCCGAGCTGTCGACGAGCTGGTCTATCTGAGGGAGGGATAGTTGTCTTTCGGGCATGCCTTGTTGAGGTCGGTGAAGTCGACGCACCTGCACCACTTCCCGCTTGATTTTTTGACCATGACCACGTTGGCCAACCATTCTGAGTAAGGGACATTCCGAATGAAGTTGGCGGCGAGGAGCCTATCCACCTCGTCCTCGATCGCCTTTTGTTTGATCGGGGCAAAGCTTCGCTTTTTCTGCCGGACAGGTCGGGCCACAGGGTCTATCCCGAGCTTGTGAGATATGATTTTGGGGTCGATCCCCGGCATGTCGGCAGGTGCCCAGGTGAACACGCGCGGAGTTGTTCCTGAGGAAGTGAACCAGGTCGTCTCGCTGAGTCCCCGTCAGAAGCGACCCGATTTGAACGGTTCGTTCGTCATCCCCTTCTACGAGGGGGACCTCTGTCAGTGGCTCCACCGAGGTTCCTCGGACCTCTTTTTGCTCGTCTCGAGTGTCCAGAGAACCCATGATGTCGCCCTCACCCTCAACATCATTGTTTGGCCGCTCAGACGTAGATGTGGCAGTGATGCATACCTTTGAGATTCGTTGGTCTCCGTAGGCCCGACCTATCCCGCCTTGGTCGAGCGGGAATTTCATCGCGAGTTGGTAAGTTGATATCTGGGCCCTGAGGGAGTTCAGCGTCGGGCGACCGAGGAGAACATTGTAGGTCGATGGGATCTTCGCGACGATGAATTCCACAGGCACGGTGCGCGTACGGCCAGCCTCCCCGATGTTAAATTGAAGAGTGATTGCCCCTTCCTCCGGGACGGAGTGGTTAGTGAATCCCGACAGGACGTGGGTGGTCAGCCTTAGGTCCGATGGGGTGAGTCCTATACGCAGGAAGCAGTCATAGAATAGAATTTCCGCCGAGCTTCCAGAGTCGACCAGTATCCTCTGCACCTCGTAGTGATGGACCCGAGCTGTGATCACCAGCGGGTCGTTGTGGGGCAGGGATATACCGTGAAGGTCCTCGTCGTTAAAAACGATCGGCTCGGCCGCCCTGGCCTTCTTCCTCGGGTGGCTGTCAGTCCCCTCGATCGGTGAGGGGTGCTGAGCCTCGTCGGTATTCGCCGTACCCCCATTGATATGGCCATGATTTGGCCGATTGTCAATTCGCCGGGAGGGGGACGTTGTTCTTACTCACGGGCGGCTTGTCGCTTGTCCTGTAAGTATGTTGCCAGGTGCCACGAGCGGATTAGCTCCTCGATGTAGTCTCGGAGCTCCTTGCATTTCTCCGTGGAGTAGCTCTGCGATCTGTAGAAGCCGCAGTAGGGGCCCCGGGTGTGCTTAGCCGCCCTGTTCGAGACTGGGAGGAGTTCGAAGAACCTCTCGCCCTTAGCCTCCTCCAGCAGTACCGTCTGGGAGACGTTGAGCGGGGTGTACTCCTGAAACTTCGGGGCGTAGGGCTTCGGCCGCTCAGTCTTCTTTTTCTCTTCCCGGGCCCTTTTCTTGTGATCAGCTTGTTTTGTCCGGGGCAGATTGGCGTTCACCTCGGATTCAAGCTGGATCTCACGTTCGGTCCAGGTCTTTACCTCAGCCATGGTCTTAGGTTGCGCCAATGCAAAGGAGCGCAGCCACTCCTTGTGCCTATGACCCGACCTGAGGGCCGTAATGACTATCTCGTCCCGGTGTTTTGGGACTTCGAGGAAGGCGTTGTAGAAGCAGGTGACGTACCCTTTGAAGGTTTCTTTGTCCCCGCTCTTTATTGTGATGAGATGGTCGACGGTCTGCTTCTGCCGTCTGTTTTCGACGAAATGGCCGAGGAATTGGGTGGCCAGCCCGTCGAAGGTTGAGATTGAGCATGGCGCGAGTCCTCGGAACCAGTCTCGTCCGGAGCGAAGGAGAGTGGCCGGGAAAGCGCGGCATTGGGCGGCGTCGGAACAGTCCTGGAAACTCATCCCGGCTGTGAACGCGTCCAAATTGTCCTTCGGGTTGGACTTTCCGTCGAAGAGTGAGACTTTCGGGGGCTTGTTCCGGGAAGAGACGTGGACGGCGAGTAGCTATTCGGTGAAAGGCTTCGTGAGCGAGTCGGCGGCATATTTAGCCCCATCGTTTGAATGACTACTTTCTTGATGCATGCCTTCGATCTTCTTTTCGAGGGCGTCGAGTCGGCCGTGGTATCCCGATGATTCGGTGCATTCTGATTTGGCCTCTGCTACCGGAGACCTCTGCTTAGCCACGACCCCGATTCCGTTCGATGAGGTTTCTCAAGTCCCCTGGGGAGGCCGTCTTCGAGCTGCCGTGACGAGTCCCATGCACGCGACCCCGTCGGGGGAGGGGGTGTCGGTCATGCCTAGGCGCATGCGAGCTGACCGACACCTCCTCGGGAGGGACAGGGGCGCGATGGGGCTCGGGGTGAGGCGCTCTGGCGTAAGACCTTGGAGTTAAGCTGTGCGGCGCCCACCAGGTCATTGAATATGTCGATCCGGACGATCTGCGGCTGCCGGAGACAGCGAGGCGGTGTTCGGCCGTGCCAACGCGGGCAGAGTCTTCTCTCCCTCTGTAGGGGTCCCTGTCACGCCCCGCTTCCCAATGTACGCTAAAGTAGGCACGTGACATAGCCAACCATGCTACCTGTGGATAGGAAAAATCCTTCCACAGTCACATTACGGCTGTGGAGATATCAAGAACAGGAAAGTAAACTAACTACCTAGTACATGTCCATAAGCCAGAGTAAAAGAATCAAGAGATAACAATATGCGGAAGCCAAAAGATACAATAAATGAAACACCTGGAGTGAAACTATGTACCGACAGGAACCTCACCGCTCGTCTAACAGCGGCAAAACTCCTAATCAGTCTGCAGCAAGGTAGAAGAATCTGGGCCATGCAAAACCCAGACGTCAGCGCGTCAAGTCATCAAGTAATAACATAGTAAACAGGCAATGCGAATATAAACATGAATAAAGCAAGGGTAACAATAATATAAATCAGAGCAGTACAGGGTAGTGTGCAGTGGGTAAACTAAACTGTTATATCAGGTTTTCTATTCTAGAGTCTTTGAAATCAATTGATAAATCGTCGATGTAACTCAATAGTATCCCGTGCGTGCCCGGGACCACGGTCAAGATCCTCGGGGCTGAATCCGAGACGTGCCGCTAGGCAGTAACAGGTAGCAGGATGGGCGAGTGATGTCAGCATCATCACTCCGGGGCTGGCCTAGCCCGTAAGACTGATCAGAACAGGTATCGAACTGTTGAGTTACAAGTCGGTTTTACCTTTGATTTCCCCATACCCCCAAGTTATGTATGTCGAGTCAGGTATTCAGTAATCAAGAACTAATGCCAACACAGGATTAGGTAAAAGCAGGTTTGTCTGGATAGACAACAGGAACGGTCCATGAGGACTACATGTTATGTTTGTTGGCATTAGACACAAGATCATGTAACAGGTAAAGCCATGGTACATCAGGTCCAGCCAGGTAATGTATAAAGGTGTCATGTCATGTCAAGAGTGTACGGTACCATGTCATGTCAAGTAGGAAGTGTAACAGGTCATGTCAGGAAGCACAAGATGTCATGTGGGTGCTCATAATCAAACTAACATAAGCATGTGTATAAATAAACAAGCATGAGTACTATCAGAACAATAAACTGGAACATGTAATATGATATGCAAATAGATATAATTTCAAGGATATGGATGCACAGTTATCGATTATGGTTACATTTATAGTTCCAATATTAATTAGGATGCAATTTATTAAACATGGAGTGTTAATATCACATTATTATGTAGTAATGTGATCTATGGATGCAATTATATGTATCTTAAATACGATGGATGCAAACGGGTATCCGAAAAGTTATAAAACTATAAAATGGTAATGTGGGATGTACAACTAAGCAATATGTGATATAAATATTGATATAATAATATTAATATGGATAGCATATTCAAAGCGATTAATAACTATAAAAGTGGTATTGATTAACCATGCACAAGAAAGTTCCGTTCAGAAATTCAGCGTCACCCTAATTTGTAAAATAGTTTAAAAATAACAAACGTTCTCCAAAAGGGACGTGTCTTATACCAAAACAAAGATAATTCAATAAGGTTTTCAGTTTTATAAGTATAACCATCTTAGGTTGTCCCTACAAAAAGTTATGAACATTCGAAGTTGAAAATTTACTGCTGGAATTTTCCTGGACAGCAGTTTGGAGATATTTTCATTTGCATTTTACGTTATTTAAATAATTTATTTTGCAAGTAAATATTTTATAGAGTTATAGTATTCTGAGTTATCTTCGTAACAAACTAAAGAACGTATACTAATGATTTTCTATGATTTATAATGAATTTTATAAGGTAAGGTGTACAGTAAATTTCAGATTTGTCGTATCCGCTTTTTCAACGACGTTTCATATGTAAACTATAATATTTTCAAATATATAATATTATAAAATGCAGATTATAAAATAATTAAAGATAATAATAAGAAATATTACGACGACATATATTTTAATTGATATGGATGCAGTATAATGTACTCTAGTATGTCACAGGACAAGTTTTCATGATCTAGATTTAATATGATATAAACTGATGCAAACGGAATATCGAAACGTTATAAAATTTAACATGGGGCACTAGATTTAAACTATAGGTATGGTATTTATTTAAATAGGTATAAAATGAATTATATAGCATGTAGCAAGATTAACTTGCCTCGATGGGTCGCGAATCGGGAAAACGGAACGTTAACCGTCGGCGGGGAAAACTCGCGACGGTCGCACGGTTCACGGAATGAACCCAAACGACGAACAAAGGAACCACACGGGTCGGGGTATCTCGCTGGAACGTCGAGAAGCGTCACCGGCACGACGGAATTCCGGCAACAAAAGAACAGTTAAAAAAATGAGAAACGAGACATGAAGCAAGAAGAGAAAGAATGATAAAGAGAAGTACGAGAGAATATATGAGAGAGAGAGAGAGAGAAAAAGTGGAGAGAGAGAGAGAGATTATGGGGGAGAGAGAGATTATGGGAATAGAGAGAGAGAGAGAGAAAGAGAGAGCTGCAGGTGGGGCCCACGGAATTAAAAGGAACGCGATTGGCTAAAGGGGAATCGTTAGTTAGGGATAAATATTAATTAAAGATTCAAAACATTTTAAGGAACAGTAGCATATATATATATATATATATATATATATAGGTTAATTTAAAGATTTAAAAGATAGGTAATGAACAGTAAGATATCAGGTTAGTTAGAAAAATATATGCGATGGTTTTAATAATATTAAAATCTGGGATTTTGGCGCAAAGTAAAACATTTCCAAATCGCGTCGGGGTCGGGTCCAAAAATTTGAAATTGAAATAATAGAATTTTAGGCGGGATCCAAAATTTAAAATGAAGTGTTTTATGATCAAAAAAGCATACCCCCAAAACGGACACACGTACGTGCACGTAGCCGTCCAAACTCGCCCGTTTCACTGAACGGGACGAGAACACGATGCACGGACGCTACCACGAGATTAGGGGTGTCAAGTAGGCCAAGATGAATATTTTCAATTTTATTTTAGATGCCAAAATTTGTTATATGCAGAAATTAATTTCTGGGTAGAATTTACAATAATTAACCATCAAGCAAGATAAATGAAATAAGTGCCACACTACGTTCGAACGGTAACTGAAATTAGTAGTATTGGGCTCGGGTGTTACATTATACCCAACTACAAAAAGAATTTCGTCCTCGAAATTCCAAGAATACAAAGATAGATAACTACAAGAAAAGGTGAGGAAACTTCTGCCGGATTGCATCTTCTCGTTCCCAAGTGGACTCTCCATGCGAGTGATTACCCCAAGAAACAAGCACAAGAGGGATTACCATGTTCTTAAAAACCTTTTCCCTTCGATCCACGATTCCAATCGGTCGCTCCTCAAAAGTCAAGTCTTCTCGTACTGTTAGCTCCGAATGATCCAATACGTGTGTTTCATCTCGAACATACCTACGGAGTTGAGATACGTGAAACACATCATGCACATTCGCCAAGGACTGCGGTAACACCAAACGATACGCTACCTCACCAACACGCTCCAATATCTCAAAGGGTCCAACGAATCGAAGACTAAGCTTTTCTCGACTTCCAAAATGAATCACCCCTCTAGTCGGTGATATCTTTAAGAATACCAAATCACCTACGGCGAACTCTAGAGGTCTTCTTGACGTATCTGCCCAACTCTTCTGTCGGTCCTGTGCTGCCTTCATATGATTTCTGATAGGGTTAACCTTCTCAACTGTCTGCACAACCAAATCTAGTCCCAATAATCTTCGTTCACCGACATCGTCCCAACAAACAGGTAAACGACATTTATGACCATACTAAGCTTCAAATGGAGCCATCTGAAAAGTTGCCTGAAAACTGTTGTTGTAAGATAACTCCACCAAAAGTAGATGATCCTCCCAAGACCCTTTGAAGTCCAACATGCATGCTCTCAACGTATCCTCAAGAGTTTGGATCGTTCTCTCCGACTGACCATCAGTTTGAGGATGATAAGCTGTGCTAAACTTCAATCGAGTCCCCAAACTTTCCTGTAGACTCCGCCAAAAGTGTGATAAGAACCGAGTGTCCCGATCGGACACGATGCTCACCGGTACTCCATGCAATCTTACAATCTCTTGCATGTACCGCTCTGCCAAAGTCTCTGTTGATTGACCAACCCGAAACGGAATAAAATGAGCTGCCTTGGTCAATCGGTCACAATCACCCATATAGCATGGTTGCCTTTTGGACTTCGCGGTAAAGTCGTCACGAAATCCATGGTTATTTGTTCCCACTTACACTGAAGAATCGGAAGCGGTTGCAATAAACCAGCAACCTTTTGATGTTCAGCCTTAACTTGCTGACACACCAAGCACTTTGCCACAAAGCGAGCAATCTCCCGTTTCATGCCTTCCCACCAGAAATGCTGTCGAATATCTCGGTACATCTTTGTGCCTCCTAGATGTACAGAATAAGCTGAACTGTGTGCCTCCTTCATAAGCTCTTCACGAATATCTCCCTTTGGCACACACAAATGGGTACCAAACCTCAACGAACCATCTTCGAGGATTAATAAATCTGTTCGCAGTCCGGCTTCAACATGTCCTCAAAACTTTTGCAGTCTAGCATCCTGCGATTGAGCTGCTTTAATATTCTCGATCAAAGACGAATGTACTTGCAGCTGCAACAACTGTCCCGTAGAACGCGGTAGCACAACCTTCAAGTCAAATCTTCGAAAATCTGCGACGATCTCCTTCTGCGTAGTTAACACCTGAATTACTGGTAACCGACTAAGCGCATCCGGCACAACATTAACCTTCCCCGGATGGTACTTAAGATCAAGATCATAGTCAGCCATCAGCTCCAACCAGCTACGCTGCCTCATGTTAAGCTTCTTCTGTGTGAACACATACTTCAAGCTCTTATGATCTGTAAAAACTTCGACTCTTTCGCCCAAAAGGTAGTGTCTCCAAATCTTCAAAGCGAAAATCACAGCCGCAAGCTCCAAGTCATGAGTTGGATAATTCTTCTCATGGGTCTTCAACTGTCTCGATGCGTATGCTACAACCTTCCCATGCTGTATCAAAACACATCCCAATCCTTTCCCAGATGCGTCGCTGTGAATCACCAATCCTCCGGAATTGTCTGGCACGGTCAGAATAGGGGCGGTTATCAACTTCTACTTCAACGTCTCGAAAGCTAACGCACACTTATCCGCCCATACAAAAGGTACCTCCTTGCGCGTAAGCTTGGTCAACGGCTCTGCCAGACGAGCAAAGTTCTCCACAAATCTCCTGTAGTATCCGGCTAATCCAAGGAAACTTCTTATCTCAGCAACATTCTTTGGAATAGGCCAATCTCGAACTGCTGCAATCTTTTCTGGATCGACGGCAATGCCATCGCCAGACACAACATGCCCCAAAAACCTTACTTCCTCCAGCCAAAACTCGCACTTACTCATCTTCGCATACAATTTCTCATGTCTCAACGTCTGCAGTGCGATCTTCAAATGCTCAGCATGCTCTTCAAAACTCTTCGAGTAAACCAGAATATCGTCAATGAATACCACAATGAACTGATCCAAGAACGGTGAAAAGATTCGGTTCATCAAGTCTATGAATACTGCCGGCGCATTCGTTACTCCGAAGGGCATCACTAAGTACTCGTAATGTCCATACCGAGTTCGGAACGCCGTCTTGCAAATATCTTCTGTTTTCACTAGGACCTGATGATATCCGGATTGTAAATCCAACTTCGAGAATACCCTCGCGCCACTAAGCTGCTCGAAAAGTTCGCCAATGCGAGGGATCGGGTACTTGTTCTTAATAGTCACCCGGTTTAATTCTCGATAGTCGATGCACATCCTTCTTGTGCCATCCTTCTTCTTTACTAGAAGAACTGGAGCTCCCCAAGGCGAGTTACTGCTTCGAATCCAACCTTTCTCAAGCAATTCAGCAACCTATTTCTTGACTTCTTCCAATTCTACTGGCGCCATTGGATAACACGCTTCGGATACTGGCGCTGCCCCAGGAATAAGATCAATTGCGAACTCCACGTCTCGCTTTGGCGGTAAACCCGATATATCTTCAAACACGTCCATAAAATCACGAACAACAGCCGGCTCTTTACTTTCATCACTTCCATTGATGCAAGAATATTGTTTGTCGGCCTAGCCCTAAACTCGACCGGCCCGACCGAACTGCTTCCTTAACGCAACTGCTGTCTGCTGCAAACTCCCTTTCATCCCAGATAAACTCTGCTACTCTTGGCTGCTGCACGTATTTGTGAGAAAGTGGTCAAACCCAGGGAGACAATCTGCCTCTGGATGTCCACGTCCAGTCTGCGCATGAACCTCCGTGCCCTGTCTGCATCGTTGGCAACTAAAGGTCCAGCGAAACTACCGAGTCTCGTCCATTCTGCTACATGCACATCTACGGGTGCTCCCTTCTGCTTTAGTCCGATGAACTTCTCTTCCATTTCCTCCCGTGCAGTCCGCGGGAAGAACTTCTCCAGGAAACTCTTAGAAAAATCCGCCCACTTGATCGGCTTGGGCAAGCGGGTCTCCTCAACAAGCCATCATTCTCGGGCGTAGTCCACTAGCTGAATGCGTACCACAACAACTTTTTTGTCATCTGGAATCTGCGCCGCAAAAAGCATGTTCTCTGTGTCAACTAGCCACTGCTCCACTGGCAACGGCTCCTTTAAACCAGTAAATGTAGACGGACCCAACCGCCTGAAATCTGCTATGGTCCCTACTCGGCCAACTGGTCTAGCTCCAACATTGTTCACAGACTGCTGAACGATCTGCAAACCTTCCCGAAACGAGTCCGCTTGCTGCTGGATCAGCTCAGTCTGTTTCTTTGATTCTCCAGTATTCCTCTTATCACTTCAAGCATGGCGGCTTCGTCCACACGCCTCTGGTATGTCTTTAATTTCTTACCAACCATAATCCTGAACTCAAAATACCCAACATTAGCATGATGATAGATTTTGAATATAGATCAAGGCTAGAACTCCAAGATACTTAAATAGAGTACCGCATTGTAACTATGCCGCGGTATCATAGCCACAATTACATAACTCCATCCAAGTCGCCTAAGTCCTAGAGATAACAAGAAATCAGGTTTTCGAATCGATATGCAAAGGAAGTTTGCACATTGTAAAAAATATAATCAGGAAGAATGTGATTCAAGAATGGTAAAACGGTCAAGGTGGCAGGACATGTTTCCTAAACACGGGTATTCTGATTCGTGTATTGGGTACAATACCCAACTACAAAAGAATCAACCCGACTATCCTATGGCTCTGATACCAAAAGAACCATGTCACACCCCGCTTCCCAATGTACGCTAAAGTGGGCACGTGACATAGCCAACCATGCTACCTGTGGATAGGAAAAATCCTTCCACAGTCACATTACGGCTGTGGAGATATCAAGAACAGGAAAGTAAACTAACTACCTAGTACATGTCCATAAGCCAGAGTAAAAGAATCAAGAGATAACAATATGCGGAAGCCAAAAGATACAATAAATGAAACACCTGGAGTGAAACTATGTACCGACAGGAACCTCACCGCTCGTCTAACAGCGGCAAAACTCCTAATCAGTCTGCAGCAAGGTAGAAGAATCTGGGCCATGCAAAACCCAGACGTCAGCGCGTCAAGTCATCAAGTAATAACATAGTAAACAGGCAATGCGAATATAAACATGAATAAAGCAAGGGTAACAATAATATAAATCAGAGCAGTACAGGGTAGTGTGCAGTGGGTAAACTAAACTGTTATATCAGGTTTTCTATTCTAGAGTCTTTGAAATCAATTGATAAATCGTCGATGTAACTCAATAGTATCCCGTGCGTGCCCGGGACCACGGTCAAGATCCTCGGGGCTGAATCCGAGACGTGCCGCTAGGCAGTAACAGGTAGCAGGATGGGCGAGTGATGTCAGCATCATCACTCCGGGGCTGGCCTAGCCCGTAAGACTGATCAGAACAGGTATCGAACTGTTGAGTTACAAGTCGGTTTTACCTTTGATTTCCCCATACCCCCAAGTTATGTATGTCGAGTCAGGTATTCAGTAATCAAGAACTAATGCCAACACAGGATTAGGTAAAAGCAGGTTTGTCTGGATAGACAACAGGAACGGTCCATGAGGACTACATGTTATGTTTGTTGGCATTAGACACAAGATCATGTAACAGGTAAAGCCATGGTACATCAGGTCCAGCCAGGTAATGTATAAAGGTGTCATGTCATGTCAAGAGTGTACGGTACCATGTCATGTCAAGTAGGAAGTGTAACAGGTCATGTCAGGAAGCACAAGATGTCATGTGGGTGCTCATAATCAAACTAACATAAGCATGTGTATAAATAAACAAGCATGAGTACTATCAGAACAATAAACTGGAACATGTAATATGATATGCAAATAGATATAATTTCAAGGATATGGATGCACAGTTATCGATTATGGTTACATTTATAGTTCCAATATTAATTAGGATGCAATTTATTAAACATGGAGTGTTAATATCACATTATTATGTAGTAATGTGATCTATGGATGCAATTATATGTATCTTAAATACGATGGATGCAAACGGGTATCCGAAAAGTTATAAAACTATAAAATGGTAATGTGGGATGTACAACTAAGCAATATGTGATATAAATATTGATATAATAATATTAATATGGATAGCATATTCAAAGCGATTAATAACTATAAAAGTGGTATTGATTAACCATGCACAAGAAAGTTCCGTTCAGAAATTCAGCGTCACCCTAATTTGTAAAATAGTTTAAAAATAACAAACGTTCTCCAAAAGGGACGTGTCTTATACCAAAACAAAGATAATTCAATAAGGTTTTCAGTTTTATAAGTATAAACATCTTAGGTTGTCCCTACAAAAAGTTATGAACATTCGAAATTGAAAGTTTACTGCTGGAATTTCCCTGGACAGCAGTTTGGAGATATTTTCATTTGCATTTTACGTTATTTAAATAATTTATTTTGCAAGTAAATATTTTATAGAGTTATAGTATTCTGAGTTATCTTTGTAACAAACTAAAGAACGTATACTAATGATTTTTCTATGATTTATAATAAATTTTATAAGGTAAGGTGTACAGTAAATTTCAGATTTGTCGTATCCGCTTTTTCAACGACGTTTCATATGTAAACTATAATATTTTCAAATATATAATATTATAAAATGCAGATTATAAAATAATTAAAGATAATAATAAGAAATATTACGACGACATATATTTTAATTGATATGGATGCAGTATAATGTACTCTAGTATGTCACAGGACAAGTTTTCATGATCTAGATTTAATATGATATAAACTGATGCAAACGGAATATCGAAACGTTATAAAATTTAACATGGGGCACTAGATTTAAACTATAGGTATGGTATTTATTTAAATAGGTATAAAATGAATTATATAGCATGTAGCAAGATTAACTTGCCTCGATGGGTCGCGAATCGGGAAAACGGAACGTTAACCGTCGGCGGGGAAAACTCGCGACGGTCGCACGGTTCACGGAATGAACCCAAACGACGAACAAAGGAACCACACGGGTCGGGGTATCTCGCTGGAACGTCGAGAAGCGTCACCGGCACGACGGAATTCCGGCAACAAAAGAACAGTTAAAAAAATGAGAAACGAGACATGAAGCAAGAAGAGAAAGAATGATAAAGAGAAGTACGAGAGAATATATGAGAGAGAGAGAGAGAGATTATGGGGGAGAGAGAGATTATGGGAATAGAGAGAGAGAGAGAGAGAGAGCTGCAGGTGGGGCCCACGGGATTAAAAGGAACGCGATTGGCTAAAGGGGAATCGTTAGTTAGGGATAAATATTAATTAAAGATTCAAAACATTTTAAGGAACAGTAGCATATATATATATATAGGTTAATTTAAAGATTTAAAAGATAGGTAATGAACAGTAAGATATCAGGTTAGTTAGAAAAATATATGCGATGGTTTTAATAATATTAAAATCTGGGATTTTGGCGCAAAGTAAAACATTTCCAAATCGCGTCGGGGTCGGGTCCAAAAATTTGAAATTGAAATAATAGAATTTTAGGCGGGATCCAAAATTTAAAATGAAGTGTTTTATGATCAAAAAAGCATACCCCCAAAACGGACACACGTACGTGCACGTAGCCGTCCAAACTCGCCCGTTTCACTGAACGGGACGAGAACACGATGCACGGACGCTACCACGAGATTAGGGGTGTCAAGTAGGCTAAGATGAATATTTTTAATTTTATTTTAGATACTAAAATTTGTTATATGCAGAAATTAATTTCCGGGTAGAATTTACAATAATTAACCATCAAGCAAGATAAATAAAATAAGTGCCACACTACGTTCGAACGGTAACTGAAATTAGTAGTATTGGGCTCGGGTGTTACAGTCCCAGTCTCGAGGTAGGGGAGCGGCGACCTGGGGAGCTTGCCCGGCCGTTTGGACACGGACGAGTGCATCCACGACGGACGTGAGTCAATCTATCCGTGCGGATAGGGCGTGAATGGCGTTCGGGGGAGGAGGGGATTTTCCCTTGTCTCCGCTGCGGGGAGGACGACGGCTGGCGCTTGGATCGTCGCGGTGACCGCTTACCATGAAATCGAGATCGGAAGATGAACTTTTGGTTGAGTGGAACTATATTTCCCACAGACAACGCCAATTGATGGAGCTCTGGATCTCTTTCAGATGTTATCTTCCGTGAGCGCTGGTGGATCGCTGAGATTGAGCTGGAGGGTTGACTCCTGAAGCGTGTGGATCTCAATGGGTTTGGTGTGATTGAGGCCGAACTATCTGCAAAGAAGTTCCGGGATGGTTGTGCCACCGAGGACCCTCCGACGATCAAGTTAGAAGGGATATTTGGGCAGAGTAACGGTTTATTGGAGTGAAAATGACTTACCTGAATCGTCTGAGAGAGGGGTTTATATAGCGGTGGCAATGGGCAGACGGGCGCGAGATTCACACCGGCCATTACGTCGCTGGCGTCACGCCCGCGTGATAGACGGGATCCCGCACTAATGACGAGACACGCTCGTTAATGGGGATCGTGATGGCGTGGAACACGGGATCGTGGGCCGTGGATATCTCGCGCATGGCGGGATTCGCGGAACCGTGGTGGAGACACCTGTAATCAGCGCCGTGGTTTGGTCGGTGAGACGGAGAAAGATGAGCTCGGCTGGAGACTCGGGCACGATAACGACCATCATTACTAGTATACTGGTTTTCCACTCCAAAACAGCAATAATCTCCAAACCCTAATATCATTTTCCCGCCCTTTTCTGTGTCCCATCACTCCCTCCTCCCCTTCTGCTCAAAAATCACAACCAAAACCCTAGCTGGCAATGGCGTCTCGAGCGGCGAAGCGCCGCAAGTTCCAGCCTTCGTCAGAAGGACCCTCAGATCAAAGAGGAGACGACGATTACTTGCCAGGCAACATCGTGGAGATCGAGATCCACAACTTCATGACCTACGACCACCTCACGTGCCGCCCAGCCTCCCGCCTCAACCTCGTCATCGGCCCCAACGGTTCCGGCAAGAGCTCCCTCGTCTGCGCCATCGCCCTCGGCCTCGCCGGCGAACCCCAGGTCCCCAAACCCTAAAAGTAGCTGCTTTCTTTTGATTGTTTGTATTGGTTCGTGAAATTTGGTTAGGGCCTTTGTTTTTGGGTGTAGATACTAGGGAGAGCTGCGAGTATTGGAGCATTCGTGAAGAGAGGGGAGGAGAGAGGGTACGTGAAGATATCGCTGAGGGGGTTTACGGCGGAAGAGAAGATTGTGATTGTGAGGAAGATCGATACTCAACAAATCAGAGTGGACACTCAATGGTAAAATTAGTTTCTTGTAAGCCCAAGGTTTGTTTCTTTTA
Organism: Agapanthus africanus; assembly: GCA_030015575.1. Taxonomy (NCBI): domain Eukaryota; kingdom Viridiplantae; phylum Streptophyta; class Magnoliopsida; order Asparagales; family Amaryllidaceae; genus Agapanthus; species Agapanthus africanus. Next base: position 115,406,090 of record JASDDO010000028.1, read on the forward strand.
TGTAGCTTTTTAGCTAATCTTCTTTGATCGACTCCACTCTATGTTAATTCCTCGGCAGTAAGGGGTGGTTGACTGGTGTATCTAACCTGCATTGAGTTTTAGAAGTTAAAGGTGTTGATTTTCTTGAAACGTGTGAGGAGGCGGAGGAAGAGGAAGGTGACCAACAAAGTTACCTCCTTATTGAGATTTTTCAAGACCACTCATCATATATATCATATTGTTTCCAATATTGTAAAAATCGGTCTGGGCATCCACTTAGGCACTAGACTGTACTCCAGGTGCCCAGCACCCCTAGCGCAATTTAAAGTGTTAGACTGTTTGAGGATTTTCCAAAAACCAGCATAACCAAGTGGCCTTGTTTATGTATTAGCTCAACTTGTGTTTCCACCTTTTTTAAGTAATGTTCGTTTATATTTCGACCGGTGTTGAGATAGCATTTGGGGGTTTTAGGTACTTTTTCACCAGCAAGTTATTTATTGATACATTAAAGCAAAACACCATATGTCAACAATTTTATTTGTGTTTGGACCTATGATTTATTCTTATTATGGAGGAGTTTCACGATAAGTCTACAAGCACCTATCGAGATGTTGTTACCTGAATCGGCAGAGATGCTATAGATTTGAAGTGTGTATTTCCCCGATTCGGAAGCAAAAGGTTTTGCTGCAATAGGCAGTATTCAGTGACTAACACACATGCCTGTTATTCTCACCATAAGGAGTTTTGCCACTAGCAGGAGCAATTGTGGCATTCTTTCTCTCTTTCTAAAGCATCCAGTGTATTTGATATATTTTTGTTTGCTGAAAAACTTTTGCCTTTATGTTCAAAACCCATCTGAGAAGCACAGCAATCAGAGATATCTTAGTTAACATGGTTTATAGTGGTTGTTCTGTTTGTCATGGAAGGATGCATCATGCAATTACTGTTCATGTTTGATTTAAAAGGAATTTTTCTCCCTCTTGTTAACATTCAAAACATGGGGATTTTACTCTGTTCCCATCTGTTGTTTTCCACCGCCTTTAAAGAACAGCTGCAGGTTTGGCTATGTTTGAATTGTTTTGAGACAATGGTGACATTTTGGTTAGTTAGCAAGATATGTATATAATATGCATTTTATTTTATTTACTTTTTGCTTAAACGAAACAAAGAAAAAATAGTTATTTTGTTTATTAAAATTGCAGTATTAAATGTATTCATGTTCTGCAGGTGTGTCGGTGCCTAAGCGAGATGTTGTTGAAATTATTCAGAAATTCAACATCCAAGTTAATAATTTGACTCAAGTGAGATATTTGACACTTTCTTCTTGTACTTGCTCTTTGACTTGATGTTTACTTGAAATTAAGTCTTTGGATCATGTAAGCGCAGCTTTAATGGGCTCTTCTATCATTTTTTCGGTATTATATTGCTAATTATCGTTTCCACAGCCTTCTAAATTATGTTTTTATTTGCTGCACCTCACTGTTTCATGCATTACCCTTTCACATGTAATCAAATCTATAGAAAACTGAGCGAAGAATGGAATTATCACAATTCCCAATGTTGCCCTTAATTCCAAGTATTCTTTGAGTCTTTGTTGGTGAGCTTTATTAGAAAAGCTGACATTTCTTGCATATATCCCCATTTGATGACAAATTGTATCGATGGCGATTAATGGGGGAGGGGCCATTAAAGCAATAGATCCATGCCTCATTTATCGCATGTGGTCCAATGGTTTCTCCTGCTCCGAAATGTCACTCACAGTTCCCTTTTAAAGAAGTAGACGCTAATGAATCTAATTCATCCAATTTAAGTATAATTTTAGGAAGCTTCACTTTCATTTCAAAGTGGTTGGGCATCAAGTTTTTTTTGTAAAGCAAAGACTTACTGATCTTTTTGGAATTTTACTGCTGAAGTTAGTTTATACAAGCAGCTCATTCCCTATGATTACTTGGTTTCTGAGCAATTTAGTGGAAACATAGGTATTAGGTAAGCTAAATTTCAATAATCTTCCATAAACATATAATATATAATATATAAATTGCTGTTTAACATCATCAACTTTCTAATAAAACTATAAACTTTTCATATATTTTAATTTACTGCTAGCTATACATTGCTTTCGATGAACGCTTTCCACCTCTTTGTCAACATGACTAAAACAACGCATGGTATGAAATTGAAGAACATCAAAATGTCATGGCTATCAATATGAAAATTCCCAAGTTTAGAATACATATTTGCCAAAAAAAATTATTTGAAAAATACTGAGGTGACTGCTTAATAGAATTGCTTGAGTCCTAAAGTTCGGAGAATATTGTATGAATGGTATTATACAGAATATACTGAGGCCATGGTATTTTGACTCCTATTTACTTGTCAGTGCAGCGACTCCAAGTTGGTGTAAATGTGGATCAACAATATGGTTATAAGATGCACTTGATGAGTTTATATTTTTGTTTCTTTTAAATATAGGGAGAAATCGTTTTATTAATAAGTTTAGAACAAACTCCAACATAGGTCTTATGGTATTGATACATATGATGTATCAGCAGCATAACCATATAAAGTAAATATTTATAATAAATAGAAATATTTAATATATTTTTTTGCTATTTTCATATGATGCTTATCCGCGGCTTTCAAAGATCTTCTCTTGCCTTTACCTACTTATATTGCATAATAATGCTTATAGTTACTGATTTTTAAATTTTATTTTTAGTATATTATACATATATGCTAGGCTAAAGTTAACCAATCCTTTTCTACGTAAGTTGAAATTATGGGGCTGTTTGGTAGCTTGGAAATGGAGATTCATGCAACATTTGTTGAAAAAAATCTTCATTTCCTTTGTTTGGTTAGCAACAAACTTGAGTTGGAAATGGAAATGGAGATTCTGAAAGAATCAAATTCGTGCAATATATTCGTGCAATATTTGTTGCACTCATTTTGGTTATAACAAGAGTTGCAACTTTGGGAATGGTGAGCATAGTAATTATTATGGGGTGCCACGTAAGCTGTGACATATGCAAATTTGCAACAAATGTTGCATTTCCCTTGCATTTTTGTTCAACCAAACACAAAAATGGGTTGGAATTGAAAATCCAATTACAATACTTGAAGATAACCAAACAATGGATTTGGGCCATTTTTTTTGCAACAAATGCCATGCAACATTTGTTGTAATTCTTTTTTGTTGCTAACCAAATATGCCCTATAAGTAGCTAATTTTCATAACAACTAATTTTCAATTAATGCATAGGGGGCAGATTTTTTTGCTAAATGTATTATATAATGAATATGCAATTTAAATCAATTTCACCTATTCTATAATTTTCTTAAAACTATACTATAATAAATATTGCATAAACCTTTTTATTTATTTATTGTTTAGCCTTGAGTCCCCATGCATCGCATGGGGTTTAGCCTTAGTTTTACTAGTTTATCTAGTAGGGATGTTCCAATGCTGTATGAAAAATTATTATTAGACGTATGGACCTAATAAGATGGAAATAACTTTGATCTTAAATTTGTTATGGACTAGTGGACTAGTGGACCTATAAATGCATACATGTTAAGGTATCAATGGACCAAAAAATTTCACCTTGGCTATCCAATAGTCAAATTGTTAATGTTTATGTCCAAACTGTGCAAGTTGATTCTGAGCTTTATTTGTAAGTTAGAGATTGGGCATCCTAGTTAGCGTGGATATTTAAAGGTAACATTATCGTACCTTAGTATATTTAACAATTGAATGCGTGCTAATGCATAAGTTTTATGTTTTAGCAAAGAGATGCAGTACTTATTAGCTATTTCTAGGTTGCGGAGGTAAAGCCACATTAGACATAGCATTCCTTAGGGTATTTTTGGTTGGTTGTAGTTAGAAAAACAATATATTTGCAAGTACATGTAGATCCACCTACAGCAGAAGCAACATCATTCCTTTGTTTGGGTAAACTGTAGTACATGTTTTCCAAATGTTTGGTTGGATGCAGGTCCAATGCAATAACAACATTTTCCTTTATTTGTGTTCCAAAGCTTATAGTTGCAAAAACGCTCAATTTGAGCGTAGTTGTAACTGCACGTTTCTTAACTCAAATTGTTATTTTAAGTTTTTAACTACATGTTGGAAGAACAACTACTAGCAACCAGACACCAACTTTTTTTACATTTCCGTGTAGTAGGAACACCGTGGGGCCAACTTTACTCCCAACCAAAAGACCCCTTAGTTACTTAGTATTCAGATCGAACCTAATTCTGGAATAGTGAATGGCATGAAATTTGTTAATTCCTCCACCTAACTTTAGGAGACATGAATTTATTACAACTTCCCCATTATCCTTATATAAACTTCGATAGTTTTACTTGTTACTAAATTATAGTTAATGGTGCAGCTATGGGGAGGGATATACCTAGATGAAAATGAATAGAGCCAAGCAAGAGAAATATGTTAATTGTTAATTTAACTGAGGGGAAGGCCCTTAATAGAGAAGAATGGAAGAAATGGGTTCGTATAGCCGACCCTTAAAATTTGGGAGAAGGCTTGTTGTGGTTATTTGGTGTTTCCATGGACATTGTAGCTAGTTTCTATTGTCATGCCAGGAAGTATATAATTCTTTTGAAGACTATTTCATACTTTTTTCTTTCAATTTATAATGACTCATGATGCCATAAAATATTATTTATGGGTAGTTACTAGTTAGTTTGGATGCTTATAGTTGCTATGAACTTAACTCAGTTCTTGCCGCAAGACCGTGTATGTGAGTTTGCTAAGTTAACTCCAATACAACTTCTAGAAGAGACTGAAAAAGCTGTTGGTGACCCTGAATTGCCAGTTCAACATCGTGCGCTTGTTGAGAAAAGCTATGAATTAAAGAGGCTTGAAGTGGTATTTTACTGCTACTCCTTGTTTTTTTCTAACTGAACCAACCAAACAAGATACTTAGAATCCATTTATGACACTTTTCTTGTTGTCTTGTAGACTTTAAAACAAAATGGAGAGACTCTGAATCAACTTAAGGCCCTAAATGCCGAACAAGAAAGGGATGTGGAACGTGTTCGTCAAAGAGAGCAGCTACTAGCCAAGGTAGCATGCTATTACTTATCTCTGTTTACTTCCAAGTGTTTCGAGCTGCATGTTATAATTTATCTCTGTTTTCTTCAAGTGCTTCATGCCTTTTATCCCTGCTATTGCAGGCGGAGTCAATGAAAAAGAAGCTTCCATGGCTTAAATACGATCTAAAGAAAAAAGAATATAAGGACACCCAAAAACGAGAGAATGATGCCAAGAAAAAACTTGAAGGGTCTGCTCAAATTTTGAGTGAGCTCAAAGCACCTATAGAGTATGTTCTCAACACATCAACTTATAAAGGAAAACTTAATTTCCATGTTATACCTTGTTTCAGCTTGTTTCTGGTTTTTTACATGTGTGCATGCACATGTGCACGCGTGTGGTGTGGGGTGTCTCTGTGTGCGCGCGCGATTCTAATTTCGGTCCACTCTCATATTAGGAAATAAAAAGATTACATCCTGTATTAGTTTTGCAAATATGCTCACTAAATCCTGGTTTTAGGTTAAGATAATATGTATACATATGCACATATTTTTATATCCTAAAAAGTTATAAGCTATCTACAGTTTATTGCACCGTTTCATTTATATTTCTTATGCAAGTCCTAGACAAAACATATTGGGACCCTTAGACACAGGATGGGTAGTAGAAAAGACAGACGGAGAATTAATATCCAGGATCTTTTGTCGTTAGCTGCTGGATTCAAAGATCATTTTCAGGAAAAGAATTAATTTTGTTTTGGTTTGTAAATATCTTGGCTTTTTAACCCCTCCATAGAGATGAATTCAGGTAAGATAGGGTGTCGGTTTTTAATTTACTGATAAAGCATGAACCAGATATTTTGTGATGATTTTTCTTTTTATTCTCGGATGAGTCAAGATCTTTTTATTATCTGATAAAATCATTTTCTTGCATTATTCTTTATGAACCTTAGCTCACACCCGAACACTTAGGTTCCATGGGTCATAATTTACAGCTTATCTGGATAACAACTCCATCAGTGGATAATAACATTAGCACCGGTGCAACAATCTCAGTTTCCATAAGTAAACTTAATTATGGGGAGATTCAGAAGTTAGAGCTGCAGTTGCATGCCTAAATGATGGATGATGGCTTGATTTTATGTAGCCCCACGAGATGTTTATATTGTTCATCGATACACAGGTGCAATCTGAGGTAGAAAATGTTTGTTTAGTTTCTTTTAGATGGTCACTGGATCTGAGGTATAATTATCGTATAAAATGTTTGTTTAGTTTCTTCTAGATGGTTTCACATGTGTAATTTTCTGATCCAGTGAGGTCCTTTTAACATGAACCAAAATATAGAATTACAAACCCATCTTGTTACAATAAAACTAATTAGACATGTGCGAAGTCATATATTTATTTACGAATTCTTTGAGAAGGAGAGGAGGCTAATTTATATCACGAGGCCTTGTAATTACACTAAAGTTATTAAAAGAAAGCACCCTTCCCCAAAGAAGGCGCCCTTCCCAAGAAAGTTAGGCCGACGTGCCCATTATAGCTTGGTGTATGGTGAGCAGAAAGGGAAAAAATAAATGAACGAAAGAAACAAGGATATCAATGGGTACATGAAAAGACCAGGAGAGGAGGAAGAAGTTATTCTGCTATCATGCTAAAAAAAAGGTAAATGCCATTATCGACATGTGTCCTGTTCACAATATAACCTCCATAAGCAGATCATGTGGATCCTTTAGTACCGGTGTTCAAAATATCCAAGATATATATTGGATATCGACTCGAAAATGGAGAAGAAACGATATGATTTATCAATATAATATCTTTTTTGTAGTTTTGGGAAAATATCGGCCAGTATATTTGCATATCGGCTAATATATATGTTATTTGATATCAGGTGATATATCGCGATTTTTTCAAATAAATTTTATTTAGGGTTTATTGGGTTTTCTTGTTGTATTCGAACAAAACCCAACCTAACCAACAAAGGAGAAATACTTTAAGTTAAGAAAACTAGATCCACCTTTTCATTTCTTGTATTCGAGAAACACTAGAGCTCAACCTTCTCGCGTTTTCAAAGGTCTTCATTTTAGAAGTTCAAAATTCGACGAGGCGTAATTTGACCGCTCTATTATGAGCTATTAAGGAATAACTCATTTTTAAAAGTCAACTATTAATATTGATTTACATTTTATGATATTTATAATACAAAAATTTACAGCTCGATATTTATAATACAAAAATTTACAGTTCGATATTTTGAATATATCTTTTGATATAACACGATATCCAGTATACAACATGTATTCATCCTAAATTTTTGGGGTCGGCTATTTGAATTTTTCTTTTCCATTTTGCTTTGTCAAGGGCTATATTCTTTTTAAATCAATATATTGTTCTTAATAGCCTCTATCCATGTTCGTTTAGGTCTATCCCTATCCATATTCCCTAGTTTGTCAAGAACTACAATTTCATCGATTTTTCTAAATGGGGCATCGACCGGTCTTCGTTGCACATGCCCAAACCACCGCAATTGATTCTTTCACTTATTTTTTATGAGAGCTACATCTATTTTGTTACGAATACTCGTTTCTTATTACACCTTTTAGTGTATTTCCACCCATCCATCTTAGCATTCATATTTTAGCCACATTCATTTTTTTGGACATGTTTCTTAATTGCCCAACATTTTGATCCATAAAGAAGAGCAGGTCTTATCACAGTCTTATAATTTTTTTCTTTTAATTTCAAAGATACTTTATGATACATAGGCTATCAGAGTACGTCTCCATTTCAACCATTCTACTTTGATCCTATGAGTTTACATCCTCCCCAATCGCCTCATCATAATTGATTATAGATCTTAAGCAACAAAAATGGTGCTTAGCTTTTAGATATTTTATGGCTATTAATTTGCACCGAACGCTTATTCCTCCGCACTGTTTTCAAAAATTATATTCTATATAATTAGTCTTTGTCGTTAATTCTAAATTCTTTAGGTTCTAAGGCCTCAATCCATTTTTTCTACTTTAGTAATCATTCTGTCATTAGACTCATCAACCTAAATAGCATCAACAAATAACAGACACCATGACACATGATCCTAAATATGTCTATTTAGTTTATCCATAACTAAAGTAAAGAGATAGGGCCATTACCCCGATCCTTGGTGTAAACCTATGGTGACAGAAAAAGGCTTTGTATCTTCTCCAATTGTTCTCACTCTAGTAATTATTCCATTTTACATATCTTTAATCATGTCGATATATCTATGATACACTAGTTTATTTTTTAAAGCCCACCGTAATATCTTTTTAGGGACCCTAACATAAGTTTTTTCTAAGTCGATAAAAACTATACGATATTTGATATCCAATATGAAATTTTCGTGCTGATATGATATTGATATCCAATATTTAAAACATTGTTTAGCACTCCACTTCCTCTAGATGAACTTCTCAACTTACCACCAAGGCGAATGAATTTTTTCTCTATATCATTTCGTTTGGTTCGGGACATCTCTACTGTTATAATGACAACTCTCAAGTGATGCCAAATTGATTTTGTAGCTCTCTCACATGTATCTTTTACAGAATATAAAACAAAAGAGCCAAAAGATTGTCATTTATAATAAATTAGGCTATTTTATGTCACCATAACAAGACAAAAAATATCAACTTCCTGCCATTCTCACTATGTTTCAGAATTCAAATTCTAACCAAAAAATGGAGCCAAATTTCCATTCTAGAGTTTTGTATATCCTTAAAAAACTACATTTATGAAGCCCGACAAATATAGTTATGGGAATGGAAAAGGGAAAAAAGCACTCATCACCAAATCATATCAGTTTTAGCCAATTAAAAACACTAATAAAAACTGTCCATTTTCTTCTCCCACAAGAACTACCCACAAATAATAACAATCCAATATTTTATAATCGCACGTGCATCTCTCGTGCCATATACTAGTATTACAAATGACAAGTTTTCATAATGTACCCTTGATCGATTGACATTATTATGTGATTCATTTCTATTTTGACGCTTGACATTTTTCCCTTGAACTTATTATTGTCAATCCTGTGCGCAAGCAGTCAGTGCATACCACAGAATTTGTAAGAAAAGATGCTTGTTTTGCTTTAACAAATAAAGAATATAACTCTAATTCTTTTTTTAGATTTCATCATTTAGTTTTAAGCAGAATGAACCTATTAACAGATTGCCATGTTTTTTCTCTTCAGGGAAAAGAAGAAAACTAAAGCAATGCATGAATCATCTAGCAAAAAATTCAGCAATCAAATAAACCTAAATGCTAAAAAACGTTCTGAACTGTTGGAGATGGAAGCCAAGACGGTATGCTCAACTTTCTCTCTGATTCTTGGTTCTGGGATTTCATGAACTTCCATGTAATATTAGTTGAGCGGAGAGTTTTTTTTTATTTTTTGGATTAGGGTGTACAAGTGCGTGCAAAGTATACGGAAATGGAAGATTTAAAAAGACAGGAGGAATCTCGTCAACAGATGATTATGAAAGCTAAGGAGGATCTCCTTTCTGCAGAAAGGGATCTTAAAGAGTTCCCAATATATGAACCACCCAAAGAGGAACTTGTATGTTTTTCATGTCTTATGTCCACAAGTGCTATTATTAATTGGTTTTGGCATTAAGATTTGATATAAATTTACACAACTTTATTTATATGAATTTGATATTTGACTTGGATATAATTGGCTATTAGCTGCGACACCTTAAATAGTTTTGTTGTAGTTACCAACTTTCATGTTAATATCAATTGTTGCTATTCATTTAAGTCTTCGGGTAGCACCACCAGATCTTCAACAAGGTGGAAATTCTGTTATGTAGGCCAAGCCCATAAATACGTGAATTTACTTGTGATTTTGTGAAAGTAGACCCAACCGAATTCGGAAGTGTTATTTCATTGTAGAATACCATTAAAATATAGGGAAAATTTCTATAGGAGAACCCAACAAAATTCAGGAGTATTATGTCATCGTAAAATGAGAATGTTGGGCAAATTAGAAGCATGCCAACATATGAGTGTGTTTAAAATGAGAATGTTGAGATTAATGAGTGGCAATACTCTAAAAGATAGAATTAAAAATAAGAGTTTTCCTAAAAATTTTGGAGGTAGCTCCTATAGAGGATAAGTTGAGAGATATCCAATTGAGCTGGTTTGAGGTAGCTCCTATAGAGGATAAGTTGAGAGATATCCAATTGAGCTGGTTTTAGCCTTTGCAATAAAGGCCAATACATGCATTAGTTAGATGAAGTGATTAAATTGCTATTTAATGGTGTAGCAAGGGCTAGTTGTACACCTAAACAAACATGGATAGAGGTTCTTAATGACATGCTAGTTGCCAATCAGTAGATGAGACCGTCCTTAACGGAGCATTAGGGAATAAACCCTAAAAGTTTGGGTTGAAGGCTTGTCGTAAAATCCTTGTAGTTGTTGATAGCATGTTGGTTCAGGTCTCGTGAGGGTACCAGAGAGAAGTCCAGATCCTCTAGTAGAATTTGTCCCTGACTAGGCTTATTCATGAATAGGGGCAGTCCGAAATCCCATGCTTTGGACCTTGGTGGTTAAATGGTTGGGTTCCTAATATAAGGATTAAGGACCCAAATAAAAAATATGGGGCTGTGGGTGGGTGTGGGCTTGGTCGAGCCTAGTACCAAGCTGCAGTAGTTACCTCAAGAAGTACATGTACTTGATGTATCCACTTTCTACTCCTATAGCCACTGTTCCATCTAAATTGTTCAGCTAGGAGTGTTTCCCTCGTGAACTCAGTAGTGTTTTTCTTTGCTCATCAGGAAAGGCTACGCAATCAAATAACAGATCTAGAAGTGAATGCAACTCAAATGAGAATGCAAGTGACTGAAAAGGAATGTCTCCTGCAGCAGAAAAAAATGTCCTTGATGCAGAATAAAGATAGGTAAATGGTCCCTGTTTAAGTGGTTTTTTTCTTCGTGACATTCATGAACTCCCCCTCAATCCCACCCAGAAAAAAGAAGAGAAAAATAACACCCACCTGCACCCGCCCTTTTACTTTCCCTTTTGAAAGACATATTTACTTGTGTTTGATTGCAAGCTCTTAGGCTGAGGGAGATGGAAAATAACAACAACAAGCTTCTTCAAGCATTACGAAATTCTGGTGCAGATAAAATATTTGAGGCCTATAATTGGCTCCAAGAGCACCGCAATCAATTAAGAAAAGAAGTATATGGTCCTGTCCTTCTTGAGGTAGTCCCTAGTAATCTTTCGATTTGTGTTTCCTGTTTTCAAATTTGAAAAATCAAAAATTTTTGGGTGGTTGCATAACTAGGTAGCTGTTCAGAATCGGACGCATGCAGCATACTTGGAGGACCATGTTGCTAATTACATCTGGAAGGTAATTGTTTCTATTCAGGTTTTAGGAAAATATGCTGTTTTCCCCCTCAATGCACTACATACATAAATCATGAACTGTATGCATATAGTTTTTCCTTTCGCATATGTACATAGAGTTAAATGAAAGCAAAATTGCTAACCCAGAATATGTAAGTTTGGAAGTTCTTCTTTCCAGTTTGGACCATTTGGCTTAGATACTCTACCAGTCATAAGAAATGAACAACCAGTATATTTTAGGCGGTATGCTTAGATGCATGAACATGGATACATTATTAATCAGAGGGTCTCAGGTGTACAGCTCTTGTCAGTACAGTGTGCAATTAAGTGAGCACAAGTGCATATATACACTTAGCAAGTTGACATGTCCATCACTACTCCTTGATGTTGCATCTAATAGAACAACTGTAATTGCAGTCCTTCATCACTCAGGATTCTGCCGATAGAGATTTCTTGGTTCGAAATATGAAATCTTATGATGTTCCGATTCTCAACTATGTAGAGGATAGAAGCAATAACAAATCGGCTTTCAGTATCTCCCCTAAGGTAATTGTGTGTGATTTATCTGCGTACCAAGCTCTACAACATGTGAAGTTTGATATTTGCTCTTTCTTCTGACAGATGCATGAGCTTGGCATCCAATCTCGTCTTGATCAAGTATTTGATGCTCCGAATGCGGTAAAGGATGTTTTGATCAGCCAGGCTGCTTTGGACAATTCGGTATGTTCACCCCATGAAATTTCTCAGTAATCTATTAACCATAAATTCTTAAAACAAAAGTTGGTTGGAGCACTACAGGTCAAGCCGATAGTTGTCTGTGTGTAAGATTATTTTCCACTTTTATCTGGTTGAACCAACCTTATTTTATTCCTTTTTCAGTATATAGGCTCACATGAAACTGATCGTAGAGCTGAGGAAGTATCGAAATTAGGAATTATGGATCTTTGGACTCCGGAAAGTCATTATCGATGGACCGTCTCAAGATATGGTGGTCACGTTTCAGCAATGGTCGATCCTGTTCATCCGTCACGCCTTTTTTTGTGCAGTATGTTTTTCATATTCTCTCCTTTTCGCTATCATATTCCATGCACAATTTTCATGCATTTTGTTTTTATCTATTGTGAATATATGTTATTGCTGTAGGTCTGGATGTTAGTGGCATAGAAAACCTTAGATCAAGGAAAACTGAACTTGAAAACACCATTGCGGAACTGGAGGGAAGACTTAGAGAGCTTAACGCAGATCGAAGGGAGTTGGAAGATGATACTGCAAAGTTGCATAAAGAGCGGGTATGCTAATTGCAGATAAACAACAATCAATGTACCTCACTAATGAGTTTCTTTACACGATCAAATTATTTTGTCATACTTGTCAGGAGAGTATTCATAAACGAAATAATGATGAGAAAAAGAAATGCCGTGACATGGAAAGTCGTGTGGGTAAGTATTTCCTTTGTCCTCAGTCCCATAAAAGTGTTACTTGCTTGTTTGTTTTATGTGTATCTTCTACTTTGATTCCAGATCAAAGGAGAAGGAAGCTGGAGTCGTTAAAGGGAGAGGAGGATCTTCATTCGGTTACCCAAAAACTTATTGATCAGGTTGTTCAATTGAATGAGCAACGATTCCAGTTGGCAATGAAAATTAAGGTTGGGTCACATTCTCTTGCAAATCTTTGCCATGTACAATTCTGGCATGTCCATTTCAGTCTCATTCTAGCATAGAAGCATGGTATCATTTTAAAGCATTTCATCTTTTCACCTTTTGCTAAATGTATTGTTGGTTTTGTTCCAGACTCTGCTGATTGATGCTGTTGCTTTCAAGTGGAGGTTCGCAGAAAAGCATTTGATGTCAATTGAATTTGACACAAAGGTATAAATTCAGTTTCAAGTTCTTTTTTCTACTGAATTTGAGTGAAATTTAAAACATGACGTGGATGTGGAACATGGTTGGTTTTTTCCTTGGAATCACCAGGTAACGCGTGTCATAATTGTGGCTTTTGTGTGTTAGTATAGTCAAACCACTTATTCTCCTTCTTATTGAAACCAATGAATTTCTTTTATTATTTTCCGACAACATGGTCATTGTGCCTCCTATGAAACACAAACCTTACGCTACACCACCATTCGGATGCAAACAGGATGATTCTAAGAAGGTAGAAATAGTAGTTTGAAAATTGCACTATGATTTACAGTATATAATAAAACTTAGAGAGAACACCAAGAGGAAACAACTTATAATTTGGAAATTGTAAATTATAAGGTCCCAACTTATTGATTTGTACTTTTTGCATGTTCTTTTGCAATGGGTTATAGACACCAATGTGAATTATCTGCACAAATTTTGCTTCGCACCATTGTTTAAAATCTTGGGCGACCCCTATCCGAGATGGCTGATTTCGATCCCAGAAGTGACCATCCGAATCCTAATACCGAGACCAATACCGAGGTTTTAAACCTCAGTATTGGGATTATCAATTGGTTATTTTTCTTTTAATGTTAGGTTTATTAATGCGTGAGTAAGTTTATTGATGGGTTATTGGTTTATTTGGCATCATTATCTACTAATAAAATGCCAAAAAGTTTGCACTTATCTCTATAACAAATTAACATATTTAAAAAAAAACCATTCTAGACATCATGTATTACTAAGAAACGTGTTAAATTGTTTTAGTTATTTTTACTATTTATTTTAATTTTTTTTATAAAATTTAAAATCCATGTACTCAAATAATAAAAAATTTGATATTTACGATCCAAGATGGCCGATATTGCCGATATTGCCGAGATGGTCGATTCCGATCCCAAAAATGATCATCTGATATCCATGAGAATTTAAACGCTGCTTCACACAAGCTGATTTGCAGAACATCATCTTTTACTCATATTTCGTATGACTTTAGATTATATGAGAATTCTTTTTTCTTTAACTATAAATGCATGCTAACAATATGCTCCTGAAATAAGCAATTATGTAGATATATTTTTACACAATAATGAAGCTACATAAGTAATCTTCATACGTTGATTATCCACTGTAAGCGTGTTTCCTTAAATCGAGTGTGCTTTCAGATCAGGGAAATGGAAGCCGGCCTCAAGCAACAGGAGAAGGCTGCTCTTAATGCAGCCACACACTATGACAATTGTAAGTTAGCATTATACCTGAAAGAACTTCCAGATTTTGGTTTCTGGCCTTACAGTTCTATTGATGTTTTATAAAATCAATGATAATCACTCGCTTGCAGCACTATTTTCCAGTCACATGATAATATATCATAATATGTCGGTTTACAATTAGAAAACATTTTTATGTTCGATATTACATACCGGTAGAAGTTGTAAATGAAAATAGACTTTCAGTTGCTTTGCTGGATTCATTAAGGCAATCATATCATCATCACCAGCATCACGCCATCACCTATATCCTTATACCCTTCAAAATGGGATCGTCTATGTATCACAATTCTATATCAAGAATGCATCTGTGGCTAATCTTTAAGATCATCAAACTGATTCTATTAGGTTTGAAACAAATAAGAGGGAAATGAATGAAAAAGTTGTGTGTACACCTAAAAGATACATACCAGAGATTAATATTAATGGTGTCTACTCCTTGTAGCCCAAAGTGTAGTGGTTGCTCTTAGATGTAACATATCATGTACAAAGAACGTTTGCTTCAAATAGCTCACTACTAGAATATAACGTATACTACAATATGCTGGGTGCCAATGAGTTAAACCCAACTTCTGGATTTATTTTATTCATGGTTTAGATATATATTTATTATAGCTATTATTGTTCTGAATATGAATTACCGCTGAGCATGTTGTTACCTGAAGCGAATTTTAATATCCTTCCATTGCTGGACTGGTTTAATATGATCAGTTTACTTTCCAACTTTCCTTGCATTCCCAGCATTTTTTATTGTCTATTGTTTCTTTTTGACATATTTGTCCTCTAGATGAGTTTTACTTACCCCCCCCCCCTATCATTTTGGTTTTTGCTGCCGTCCACATTGTCACTTGCTCAAATGCTAAATCATTTATGCTATATTTTTACTTTTTTATATCAGTCATCTAAAATTTGACACACATACTTGGGAAAAAGGTGCATGCTACTTTTTTGCAATTGTTATTCTATGACCGTTGTAACTTTCCGTGTAATGTATAGGTAAGAAAGAAACAGAACATTGTAAACAACAACTCGCTGCTGCAAAACATCATGCAGAATCAATAGCCATGATCACTGAAGATCTTGCTCGAGAATTTCTTGAGGTATGAATAGTTTCAAATATCTTCTTAATACTTGCCCTGATTTCCTATAACTCTTGTTATATTCAGTATACTATAAATAGTCTACTGACTACTGATTTTCTGTGTATATTTGTAAATACTAGGATGTATGAACTGTAAACCATTTTAGATTTTTTTTTGTTAGCAAAGACAGCAAACTGAGACACCCTGCAGAAATTGTAATTTTTTACTTGTCTTTTACACATCCTAGCTGTTTAACATTCTTGCTTTCTATGCAGGGACATTTATTAGAGTTATAGAGAGGAAAAGAATACAATAAGTATTTAAAAATAAATAAATGAGAAAATTTATATAAATGTTTGGACTTTTATGGACGCATCGATCAGCCACCATCAGCTTGCAAACATTGTTTTCTGAGAAACTGTGTACGTGCAGATGCCAGCTACTATAGAGGAATTAGAAGCTGCTATTCAAGATAATATTTCGGAAGCAAATTCTATCTTGTTTCTCAATCAGAATATTCTCCAAGAATATGAGAGCCGTCGACGCAAGGTAAATTTTAAGTGTACTACCTTTGTTTTGGGCATGGTATTTGAAACAAAGTTTCTCTATGGTGCAGATAGATTCGATGGCGACTAAAGTTGAAGCAGATGAACAAGAATTAAATAAATGTTTATCTGGAATAAACACCTTGAAGGTTTGGAAGAAACCCTTTTCTTTCCACTTCTTTGGGAATAATATATGCCTGTCGGTTGTTTTTATTGAAGTTGGTTTTAATCAAGTATGATTCATGTAGGGTTCTTGGCTTCCAACGCTTCGAAACCTTGTTGGCAAGATAAATGAGACATTCAGTCGTAATTTTCAAGAAATGGCTGTAGCCGGAGAAGTTTCACTTGGTACTGTTCTATAATCATCTTATTAAGTACAACCTAATTAATAAAAATTAGTTGTAATGCTCCTTTGTTTTGACAGATGAGCATGAGACGGATTTTGATAAATATGGCGTACTAATAAAAGTGAAGTTCAGGTACGTTATCAGCTGCTAATAATCAGCGGTAGTCATTTTTATAACCATTCACTAGAACATCTTAATTATTCTAAAAGATGGTAAATGTGAACCATATCGCAATTGTTTCTTGCTATAATCTGGTTTTAGTTTTTGTTGTAGCGCAGTCTGTTTTATTTATCAAATACAAATATCGATAGTTCAAGTCATATCTTGTTTAGCATCCGTGTGATACTGCGTATGTTTTATTTGGTAGACCTTTCAACACTGTAACAATGCTTTTTGGACACTCACATAAACTTCCTATACAAGCATATCAGGATCTGCTTTTTTTAATCACCTTAGCCGTAATATTGATGTAAAATGTTATACTACTAGGTTAAAGTTTGTTTCAAGAATAATAAAAAGACAATATATTAGTGAGTGAAAACGACCTACTCTTTTGTGTTAGTAATGAATATGACTTGAAATGTTTCAGCCGTGCTTTTTCCTTAAAGAAAATTGAGAAATGCACTATTTTGTCAGGGAATCAGGACAGCTGCAAGTGCTGAGTGCCCACCACCAATCCGGAGGTGAACGATCAGTTTCAACTATCCTATATCTTGTTTCTCTTCAAGATCTCACCAATTGCCCATTCCGTGTCGTCGATGAGATTAATCAGGGTAAGGCCTCTGCATAGCTTTATGTTTTAAGGTTCATTTCCAACGCATCATTATGGTATTATTTAGGGCAAATTTCAGTAAAATGCCCTTAACTATTGGCATATTTCAATGGAATACCTTAAGGTTTATTAATTACAGATATATCCCTAAAGTTTTCATTTACCAAATAGGTCCTTGATGCTGTTAACGGAGTTTGGCGTTAACCTTGATGTAAGGCCTCTGCATACCCTTGTACCCCTGCCACATCACTAGCACCTTTAAAGTAAAAAAAGCCCTAACCTAATGACCATCACTAGTTAAAAAACCTTAAAAAATCCCTAACTCACATGGTCCCATCATCAGCTGAAAACCCCTAACCTAACTCTTCCATCTTCCCATTCGAAGAACCCACATCTAGTGCCTTAACTCTAAGCTTTAAATCCAGAACAAATTCAAGAAAATTCAACGAAGATGGCATGCCAAATCTTCACAAAGAAAGAAAGGAGAGCAAAGAAGATGGAAGGAGATGATGGCAATTGACAGAAGATGATATCAAGTAGAAAAAGAAATGGTGGGAAAGGAGGGAAGAAATAGTGGGGAAAATGAGGGAAAATGCCACATCACAGCTTCAACATTGGTATTTCCGTCTTCAAAAATGTCACGTCAACAACAATATAACAAATTAAACGGAAAATTGTCGGAGGGTATTTTAGTGAAAAATCTGAGATAATTTAACGGTTGTGCATATGTAATTTATAAAGTTTACGGTATTTTAGTGAAAATGCCAATATTTAAGGGCACTGAAGTGAAAGTTACCTTATTATCTGTTTTTAAAATTATATGAACAGACCCTATAACATCTGTGAAGTGGAAGAGAGAAATTAGGGAACTGTAATGTAATGGATGGGCTGGACTAAGCCTAATCCTTCTCTTTATATAGGCAAAAGCCATTTTGCTATTGCACCCCTATTAGACGTCTAATTATATATAATAAACCTGTGTACACTATGAGTATTCTAACACTCCTCAAGTTGGAGCATATATATCATACATGCTCAGCTTGTTACAAATAAAATGCATTCTATTCCTGCCTTAAGCCCTTGTGAATAAATCCACTGACTGATGAGCAGATTAGACATAGTAAGTATCGATGATCTCATCTTCAACTTTCTCCCTTCAAAGTTGTAATCCATCTCAATGTGTTTTGTTCGCTTATGGAATACAGGATCAGAGTTAATATAGATTGCTACTTTATTATCACAATATAGCCGCATAGAGGAATTGGGCTCAAAATCAAGCTCTCCAAGCAAAAAGCGAACCCTTACAAGCTCACAGGTGGTATTCACCATGGCTCGGTACTCTGACTCAACGCTGAAGCGGGACACCACGATCTGCTTCTTACTCTTTAAGGAGACCAGGTTACCTCTTACAAATACGCAATATCCTGTAGTAGATCTGCGATAGGATGGAGACCCGGCCCAATCTGCATCAGTGAAGCCTGCCATCCGAGAATATCCATGATCTGAGTACAGTAGACCCTTTCCTCGAGCATTCATTAAATAGCGGAGTATCCGAATCACCGCATCCCAATGAGCCATTCGAGGATCGGCTATGAATTGGCTCAAAACGCCAACTGAGTATGAGATATCAGGCTGAGTGGTGGTGAGGTAGTTCAGCTTACCGACCAACCGTCGGTATCTTCCGGATCATTAATAAATCCACTTTGTCTCGGAAGAAGTTTTGTATTAGGTACCATTTGGAGCCTCTATGGGTTTACACCCTGACATCATCGTTTTAGTCAGCATATCAAGTACATACTTTCGCTATGAGATGTAGATGCCATTCTTCGATCGAGCAATCTCAATATCCAAGAAATATTTAAGGCTCCTAAGATCCTTAATCTGAAATCTCGTTTGAAGGTGGTGTTTAAGCCGTGCAACACCAACCGCATTATTGCCAGTAATCACTATGTCATCGACATATATCACCAAAAGAATGCGAAGGCCATAGGTGTTATTGTGATAGAACACCGAATGATCATCTGCACACCGTCTGAGACCAAACAAAATAACCACCTCAATAAACTTTTCAAATCATGTTCGAGAAGACCGTTTCAAACCATACAACGATTTTTTTAATCGACAAACTAGATCTGACTCCCCTTAGCAATAAAACCAAGTGGGTACTCCATATAGACCTTCTCGATCAAAGAACCGTGAATAAACACATTCTTCATATCAAGCTGATGCAGTGGTTAATGATGAGTAGCCGCAAGAGACATAAGTAGACGAACAGAGGTCATTTTGGCCACAGGAGAAAATATTTCATAATCAATGCTGTATGTCTGTGAATACCCTTAAGCAACCAAACGTGCCTTAAAGTAAGAAAGAGTCCCATCAGGGCGAAGCTTCACTGAGTATACCGAGCGGCGTCCTACTGTCTTCTTTCCAGCCGGAAGAGGAATCAAATCCCAAGTAGACGAAGAGAGGTATCCCAGTCGGAAGAGGAATCAAATCCCAAGTCTGATTTTGGTCGAGGGCAAGTATCTCATCAATCATAGTCTCAGTCCACCCTTTACGAGACAGTATCAGAAAGGGATTTAGGTAAAGCATGCGAGTCGAAGGATGAGAGAAACGTCCG
Source organism: Agapanthus africanus (assembly GCA_030015575.1). Lineage (NCBI taxonomy): Eukaryota > Viridiplantae > Streptophyta > Magnoliopsida > Asparagales > Amaryllidaceae > Agapanthus > Agapanthus africanus. The sequence goes on from JASDDO010000028.1 coordinate 115,426,049, forward strand.
ATATGCCGGAGGTAAATGAGAAGTGGGCACATTGTTCCCGCCAAATTTTTTGGCTATGAGCTACTGGTTTCCTTATAAAAAGGGAGATAAGAAAAAGGAAAAGAATTATTATAGTTTGGCATCACGTGTTAAACACGTGGGCGCTTATATGCAAATTATATGAGCGCAAAAAACAAATAACTAAGGGCCAAACCGGCCTCACGTGTTAAACACGTGGACGCTCATATGCAAAGCATATTAGCGCTGAATAAAAATAACCAAAGGCCAAACATGCCTCACGTGGTGAACATGTGAGCGCGCATATGCGAAGCATTTAATCGCTGAAAACAAATAACTAAGGGTCAAACCGGCCTCACGTGTTAAACACGTGGGTGCTCATATGTAAAGCATATGAGTGCTGAATAAAATAAAGCTAAGGGCCAAACTGGCCTCACGTGTTAAACACGTGGGCGATCATATACAAGCATATGAGCGTTGAACATTAATAACCAAAGGCCAAATAGGCCTCACGTGTTAAAACGTGAGCGCTCATATGTAAAGCATATGAGCGCTGAAAATGAACAAGCTAAAATCCACATTAGGAATCACGTGTTAAACACGTGAGTTCTCTTACCGTATTCTTTGGCAGCACTCACATGCAAAGCATGTGAGCGCCCAAATTTAAAATGCTACCATCTGATAGAATTAAATTCTATGTGATAGAATTAAATTCTATGTGATAGAATTAAATTCTATTTTGGAAATATTTTCCCCTGATCTTTTTAATATGGAAAGATCTTTCTCTAACAGAGAATCTTGGATTTAAAATCCAATGGTGATAAAATATCACCAATTAAACTATCCGATAGAATTAAATTCTATATGATATAATTAAATTCTATTTGGGAAATATTTTCCCTGCTCTTTTTAATATGGAAAGATCTTTTTCTAACAGAGAATCTTGGATTTAAAATCCAATTGTGATAAAATATCACCAATTAAACCATTTGATAGAATTAAATTCTATGTGGGAAATATTTTCCCGATCTTTCTCAAACTAGAAAGATCTTCTCTATTAAACAGAGGACCTTTGAATTAAAAATCCAACGGTGATTATAAAATCACCCATCGATCATCTGATAGAATAAAATTCTATCTTAGGAAAATATTTTCTTAATCTTTTTAAATTAACAAGATATTTATAAAATAGAATAAAATTCTAATCTTGTTAAACTAATAAGACATTCATATGATAGAATAAAATTCTATCTCAAGAAAATATTTCCTAATCTTGTTAAACAAACAAGAAATCTTCTCTGTTAAACAGAGAGCCTTTGGATTAAAAATCCAACGATGAATAAAATTCACCGATTGATCTAAAAGATTGTTTTGATTGATAATGAAATCAATCATGATCTCTCAATGAGAGATTTTCTCAACAAATTGATTTTTCTCTTCTCCTATAAATAGGGGCAAAGAGATTAATCAAAAAAAAGGGGAAGAAGAGGAGGACTGGATAAAAAAAGAGAAGACCTCTCATAAGCTTCTGTAAAAATACAGAAGGCTCTAAAAACAACAGAGAATTTAATTCTCTTAAAGAAAAAGATCATCCTAAAAACCCTAGGTAAAGAAAAAAGAGAGATCAAAATATCTTCTTTACCTATCATATCACATCTAAGGGTATAACCCTTTTAAAAGAACTTAGTTCTTTCTCTGGATCTGAGATCCACAAGACAAGTCTCCCACAAGTTGGGAATTTAATTCTTATCGGGAAGATCTTGTTCTTAAGAATCAAAAATTCAGGAGAGAACATGGATACAAGAACATGAAGAAGATGGAGTTCATAAAACTCCGGGAACTTAGTTCCTTCAAATCAAGAACTTAGTTCTTAAAAAATTTGATTCCAGATCCCCAAAATAGTGATTTCGGTGATCTTTAATGGTCAAAACGCCATTAAAAGAGGTTTAACCTCTCTAAAAATATGAACATGGGAAATATGGAGTTCATAATACTCCAGGAACCTAGTTCTTTCAAATCAAGAACTCAGTTCTTAAAGAACATAATCTCGGATCCTCAAAATAATGATCTTGATGATCGTTAATGGTCAAAATACCATTATTAGAGATTTAAGTTCTCTAAAAATATCAACAGAGGTTAAATCTCTAAAGAACATAGCGCTTCACGTGAAACACATGCGAGGGTCGGAAAAAGTTAGTGCTTAACATTATTTGAGCGTCTCACGTGAAAAGCACGTGAGTGTCCAAGGATAAAAGCTCAGCGTCTCACGTGAAACACAGGTGAGCGCCAGAACAAGTTAGTGCTTAGCACTACTGGAGCGTCTCACGTGATGTTCATGTGAGCGCTACGTAATTGAGTGCTTAGCATTGCTGGGTGGTATAGAAACCCAATCTTAGCCCAAATTGGCTAAGTCTGTGAAGCTTGTGCTTCCTTTTTGATTTTAAATCAATCGAGCCCATATGCTCGTGATTTCCAAACTGATCTTAGTGTCAAACATGACTAATGATCTCTCATTGATGATATCCAAAATGATATTCATCCCATATCTTCTAAGGTGAATTCTCAAATACGACTAACGATTCTTAGGTCCACTACGATCTCTTCTTCCCTCAAATGCGGGATTTGGTTCAAGAGTATATTTTTCCACACTTATGATGTATGTCGTAATTTCTCAACGTTTTCAGAGAGGTGGCGGGTGTCGACAATCAACAATTCTTTTCTCGTCCCAACTCGATGTAAAATTTCATCAAGACAGGAAATGATACATCCCACATTGATGCACCTCCAAATTGATGCGCACACATCAAATCGGGCTGCACCTTAAATTGGGTGCATTCCATGTCAACATTGTTCACTCCGTCACGTAATAAATTCATGTGCACGCATGATGAATAATGGACTGAAATGTCCTTAAACTAAATTGCGTCCCCAAAATGAGAACGTGGGACCGAAACGTCCTTAAATTAATGCGTCACCTCAGATACGGCGCGTCGTCCCAAACAGGGCGATAATGGACCGAAACATCCTTAAACTAATTTTCACTCCAAACATGGCGATAATGGATCGTAATGTTCTTAAACTAAAATAATTGAGTCCATACGCTCATTTGCTTCTAAGTGGATTTTAGTCTCAAATATGATTAACGATCCTTAGATCAAACCCAAATATCTCGTGAACTGATGTACCTCATTTATATGAGTTCTACGTTCTAAGTTTATTCCCGTTGGCAAACCAAGCTACCAACGTGGATCTCGTCAAGCAAATCCTTGACCCAAAACCCAAATCTAAAAGTATACGGATTTGGACTAATCCGCGTCCTACGGGCGATGACACAAACTAATTTTCTATACAATCCACGGGCAACCAAAATAAACCAAAACACACACGACACGAAGTGAACTTCCGGAGTAAGAGAAAGTGGTTATCGCAATGAGGTAACGTAATTAACTGCAGGGGCTTGCGTCTGCAGGGAAGAGCATCCCTACAATCAAAAACCCCTCATAAAAGGAGTGGGAATTTGATAAAGTCTGCTACAATGGTCGCGTTTGTCCAAACCTCCGATATATGGCGTCATAAATCAATTTGGGATCTTCGAAGAGGTGGACGGATAAATCCAAATAGCATCTGCTTCTAGAATTCAGGCCAGACGTTTCAACGTCTCGGCCCCTGTATTTCGGCGGTGAACAGATTCTGGCATACCCGGTGGGACCTTTTCCTCTTTTCACTCTACATTTCGTGTGTCGTGTTTCACGAACGAAATCGCGATTCGCTATGGTTGCCCTTGGATTTGAGGTACTAAAATTTGGTGTCTTGCTCCTGTGCAGAAAAAATTGATGTCTTCCAACTGCACCTCTTACAACAACAACTCTCGCTCCGCCCCAGTTAGAGGAGTGACTTAAGGGTCCAACGCGGCCTTTATCTTTTTAATGCCGGTGGGGGCAAGTTACGCAAGCCACTACTGGGTTGTTCTTTGGGACCATGTTCTCACCGATGGGTCTTCGATCGACTAGCGACCACAACGGCCTTTCTCAACGGCCGTCCAAATCTGGTGTCTCAGTCTTCAACATGCCAAGCAAAAGCTCGAAAAGGCCCGTAAAGAGGCTCGTAATACCAGAAGGGCCTGTCCCAAAACGGATAGCCTTCTTAACTCCTCCTGCAGGTGAAGACGTCAAAGGTGCTTTCCCTACCAGAAAATCGGTCTTTGAAAGATTAACCGGCCCTCAAACTCTGCTAAGGATGTCGGTCTTCAACAGGTTGACGCCAACAACATCCCTTCATCAAAGCCGGGGGCGCGAAGAAGCCGCTTCCAAAACTGAGGCGGTCCCGTTTGCAAGACACGCTCGACGTTGCCACTGGCGCTGAGAAAAGCTTGGGCCAATTCTCCCTCTGGACTTACCCCACTGGTTCCAATGGTGGAAGTTGACGCTGCTATTTCAACCGATAACAGCTTTGATTTACTCAGGAGGGTACATAAGAACTCTTCAACGACGGTGCTAAAGAAATTGCCCCCTTCTGCAGAAGCCACAGTGCAGGCAAAGACGGAGCAGCCCCATCAGCGGCTCTCCACCTAAATTCATAGGGTTTGACGGAAAGTCCAGAGCCTGTGATCAACAAAGATTACTCTCGTCGACCGAAGAAATCGAAAGCTCGGCAAGAGAAATACCATCCCTCCGTCATACAGCGAGGGGCTTTTTCTACACAGGTGCCTGTTACAATGGCTCTTTCAACCTTGACATCCTACAAAAGGATGAGGCCGGAGAAAATCCCACCGCCGGCGGCAAATTCCAAAGGCGATGGACCCAAACGCCCTATGTCTGGGGCATGATCGTACATATGGTCCACATGGCTTCCGGGAAAGAAGAAAGTCGTGCTTCCGTAGGTCATCGACAACAAACTCGGTCGCTAACAAAAGCTCAGGAGCAACAACAAAAGCTTCAGGAAATGCTGACCAAAATGGCAGCACTTACCGGGGTAGAAAGAAAGCCCGGACACAACAGTCGAATAGCGCCAGGAGCAGGACACCGATACAGAGTTCCTGCGAAGGGTGTTTGAAAGAAAGGACAAAGAAGTTGCTGAGCAGGCTGCCAACATAAAGCAGACGGTTCTCTTGTTCCAAGGCATGGTTGGGATGATGATCCAGCCAGAACCCACGGCCGAGGATCCGTCGATAATCATCGAGGATGACAGAAAGAAAACATCAAATCCTCTTCCGGTCTTATCGGCAGCCAAGACGGAAACAATCTCCAAGGCTGCTCTTGATGATTATATCGCTCAACAAATACGAGCTCATCAAGCTAATGAAGCCGCATGCCAATTCATCAGAACTGGGCGATCGTATCCAGGCTAGTATGACCAAATTAAATACCCGTCGAGATATACGATTCCCAAGTTCCATGTGTACAAGGGGACATGCAACCCACATCAGCACATCGCACAGTTCAGAGCTCTGTGCGGCAACACTGGAGGCGATGACAAACTGTTGCTTCGCCAGTTCGTTGGCAGCCTGTCAGAGACGGCCTTTGAATGGTATTCGGAGCTTCCAAATGACTCTGTGAGAATATTCATAGAGATGGAACCGTTGTTTACACAGCGGTTCGCCAGCGCAAGCGAGCGCATCCCGATCACGACATTAATCAATGCCAAGAGTAAAGCCAGGAGAAACTTGGGTGGCGGAACCTATGGTCAAGTGCGAACAGCGCATCGAAGAATCCTTCGCCGTGGGCATGTTCATCAGGACCCTTGATCCTCAAACGACTGTGTCCCAGTTCATAACGTTCTTCAAACCAACAACCTTTCAGGCTTTGATCGATAGACTGGCCTAAATAGACCAGATGGGCCACGAGCCTTCCTTCTTAAGTAAGGACCCTCGAAACGCCAATGGTAAAGGGAAAGCGGCCTTCGTTGCCAACGCTCAGCAACAACCGAGTGGCCCAAAACCGGCTGCTCGCCAAAACAATGCACGTCCACGTCTATCCCTGGAAGAAAGGCTAGAATGCGCTTACTCGTTTCCCCGCGATAAGATGAGAAGACTATTTGAATTGGCAATGCGTAACAAACTCATCACATTGTCAGACCCACGGCGTCCACCGCAACCCGGCGATATCAACAACCCCAACTATTGCGCCTATCACAGAATGGCGAGCCACTCAATTGAGGATTGCTACGTCTTCAAGAACTGGGTCTAGGACCAGTATCAACAGGAGAAGCTCGCGTTGTCTGATAACTGGAGGGTGAACCCACCACAGAAGCACATTCCTAAAAAGGTAGATGCGCCGGGGGCATCATGCTCGCTCGTGGAAGAAACTCCATGAGAAGTCGTTCTTTCAGCAAAACCCAAAAGGATGCTGAAAGATTTACAGGCATGTCCAGCAGTTAGGTGGAAAAGCCCACTTGAACCTGAAATTATCGAAGGGATACTGAAACCGCGTCCCGTACCGAAGATTGTTGGCAAAGGGCAAAATTCTCAAGTCAAGCCTTCAAAGTCTTCGAAGAAAAAGAAGAAGACCAAGAAGCCTGTGCAGCCTGCTGAGTATGACGACAAGCGTATCGACCTACAAAAGTACATTGACGCGCTGGTGGAGTACAAGCAGAAGGTGTGGAAACCAGTCACGCTCGAAGAGTTCCTCAAGCATATTCTTGAGAACGAAAATAGTGACAATGATGAGGAAAACGACTCTTCGGACGAAACCGAAGACCATGTAGCAAGTTGCAACGTGGTCTCCTATTTGTTAAATGTCGAAGAAACTTACTCAGCGTCAGAAAACAACGTAGAAAAACTGGGGGCAGAATCAGCGCTAAAATCCCCGGAACTGCCAGAAGATCCGATCGATAGGTTGTTAAACGAAACCTTTCGAAAAAGCAAAACTGACCGAGAACGCGAAACAACCATATACGAAAAGGCCGCGTCAGCATCAGGATGAAGAAGCTGCGGCAAGGTGGAGTCGTAAAGTACTCCAACTAAACCAAGGCATACCTGCGATAAATAAGAGCAGGATCAAGGCAGAGAAGCGGTTTGCCAAAGCCCTGTCAATGGGAATGAAGCTGCCACCTTTGGTAGGAAACACTCCCGGGCTAATATGCCTCGACGGAAAGGATTCATATCCAAACTACTGCCTATATCATCGGAGGGTTACCCACCCCACCGAAGAATGCAGCAACTTCAAGAAGTGGAGGCAAGGATATGTTGCTCATCAAAAACACTTCAAGAGGATGAAGGGTGAAGCCCATCGACGGTAAAAGAGTGCGGCAGATGCGCGTGAAAAAACAACTGGCAACTGTCATATGGTTGGTACCAGTTCATAAGGGGAAAAAACCCAAGTTCTTGCTTTCGGGAGCGATTCTGAGGACAAAATACCCATTAGCCCTATCTTCAAAGACTCCACCTCCGAAAAAGAAGAGGAGAAGAACTGTGAGAATATTCAGCTTTGTAACCGCACGCTGTCTGAAAAGAATTTCGGACATATAAACAAAGGTTCGAGCAAAAAAGACAAAGAGGAAGAGAAAATCTCCGAGGAAATTGCCCTCGACGATGGAGTTGTCAAAGAGCTAACAGTAAGGGACCCGCCTAGGAAAAATAAGGTAGATTACAAGTCCTAGCACATCTGAGAAAAATACCCTCATAGTTGAGCATATTGGATGCTCTCCTCTTGTCCAAAGTGGCATGAGTCTCTGATCAAAACATTACAAGAGTTCGATTAGTTCCAAGCTTAAATTGCAGAAGAGAAGATGAAGGACGAGCTGGCAGAGGTTCACACAGCTGACATTACAGCGATGAAGATCTTCTCCTCGGTACCTGCGAACATAACCGTCCGTTATACGTTACTGGGTACTGTCACGACATCAAAATAGGGAAAATTCTTATCGACAACGGATCTTCCGTCAATCTTCTCAACGTAAGAGTGCTGAAAGAGATTTGCATGAACGTTCAGCACTTGGCCCGAGACAAAATTACAATCTCCGGGTTCGAATCACAGTCGTCATGGACGCTTGGGTCCGTAATACTGACGTTACGCTTCGGGTTGCTCGTCACCGACATCAAATTTCATGTCATTGACGCCAAGACTTGCTATAACGCTTTGCTCGGTAGACCCTTGTTGCATGAGTATGTCATCCCTTCTACACAACGTCAGTCTATGAAGTATTTCAAGGACGGCTTGGAATGCACCGTCACAGGGAAGCTAAATCCGTTCTCTGTAAACGAGGTCAGGAAATATAAAGACGCAAAGTACTTACCAGACTTCGAAGATACAGAAAGGTGTCATAAGCCGAAGAATAAACAGAAGTCCGTCGCCACTATCCCGATGTTTGGGAGCGATTATGAGGAAGACGAAGAAATAGTCTACTTGGGGCAACCCCAGAAAGAAAACAACAGGGCCGGACCATCTACCCTATTCTGGTCTTTAGCAGCGACTCTGAGGACGAGGCCAACGCAGTGTTCTCCATCCGCCCGTCAGTGCAAACCCTCGACAAAGCAGATCAAAGTCTTAAAATTACAATGGCCCCGTCTCGGCATTATAAGGAACTTGATGCGCTCGATACATACAGCGTACAAGAACCACACATTTTCTACATCCCTCACAGGCGAAGAGATGAAAAGGCGATCCTCTTCTACCAATCTACGGAGACCAAAGTAGAAAAAGAAGTCTGGCATGGTGCCGATTTTGCACTTGACAGGCTTCAATCAATCCGTCTGCTAAGATACTATGTGGAGGGATTGAAAAAGCTGTTAAGATGCTAATGTGTACCCTTCGAACAAACTGTTCGACAAGCCCAATTCTAAATAAAGATTTGGGATATTTCTGGGACTTAGCGAAAGATGCCCAACAGGAAGATGGAGACAACCGGGCTCGGATACATTCGGTCCAAGAAACGAGAGCAGTTCCACAGCTGCCGCGTCATAATCAGCTACCGTGAAGGGGAAAACGCTCTTCCGAATGGCTGCGACGTTGAAACAGAGCGTGAGCCTGCTTTAAGAACGTTAAGTCCGTCGCGAACGGTCCAATGTATCTCGGACTTAACTTACCCCTCTTTCCGAAGCGAATCTCTCCACGGTTTGGAGAAATCTTCAGAAAGACACAATCTCCTGGTTGGAACTCTTAAGTGTCGGCGATTTGTATCAGCCCAGTGTTTTTGTCGATCTTGGGCTATGTGCATTCGTTCCCTGATAGTGCGAACTACATCTACAGTCGCCACTATCATCTCAGGTCCAAAGAGTTCTCTATCTCCGATATCGTCCCAACTTAATGGTGAACGACACTTCCTTCTATAGAGCGCTGCAAATGGTGCCATTCCAATACTCGCTTGGTAGCTGTTGTATGAAAACTCCATAAGATGTACGTGATCTTCCCACGATCCTCCGAAGTCTAACATACACGCTCTTAGCATATCTTCAAGAATCTGGATCATTCGCTCAGACTGACCATCTGTTTGTGGATGATAAGCTGTGTTAAAGTTCAGACTTGTTTCCAAGCTAGCTTGTAGACTATGCCAAAATTGCGATCGGAATCTGGTGTCACGATCGGAGACAATGCAAACCGGTATTCCATGTAATCTCACAATCTCCTGCATGAGTTCATGGGTATCAGAGATAGTACACTATGAAAAGTTTAAATTTTACTTAGATGCATACCTCCATGTATTTCTTTGCTAGAGTCTCGATAGATTGGCCAACTTGAAAGGGAATAAAGTGAGCTGATTTTGTGAGTCGATCCACAATAATCCATACAACATCATTACCTTTCGTGCTGTGAGAAAGTGCAGTCACGAAGTCTATGGTAATGTGTTGCCATTTCCATTCTGGGATAGCTAATGGTTGAAGTAAACCAGCAGTTCTGTGATGTTTAGATTTCACTTGCTGACACACCAAACATTTAGCGACGCTACTGGCTACTTCACGCTTCATTCCATGCCATCAGTAATGTTGCCGCAGATCTTTGTACATCTTTGTACCACCAGGGTATACTGAATAAGGAGAGCTATGAGCTTTCATTAACTCCTTCCGAACAGGATCTTGTGGTACACACAATTTGCTTCCGTATCTCAAACATTCGTCTTCATGGATGATGAAATCTGTTCTAAGTCCATTTTCTACTTGTTCTCTGATCTTTTGCAACTTGGTATCATTTGCTTGAGCTGCTTTGATCTGATTGACAATTGTAGATTGAACTTGTAAGTTCTTCAAACTTGAAGCGTTACTTGGTATGACTACTTCTATCCCCATCTGATGCAAATATTGCTGTAGCTTCCACTGCGCGGTGAGATTCATTGATAATGGTTGACGACTAAGTGCATCAGGTACTACATTAACCTTTTCTGGATATTGTAAGTTGATGTCGAAGTCCGCCATAAGTTCTAATCATTTTCTCTGCCGCATATTCATCTTTTTCTGAGTAAACACATACTTCAGTTTTTTATGGTCTGTGTAGATATCTACCCGTTCTCCAAGAAGATAATGGCGCCAGATCTTAAGTGCGAAGATAACGGCTGGGCAAGACGGCTTTCTTCCGTCTTCCACCATACTCAGGCGTTATCAGTAAGTTGCAGCTTCGCAACCTTTACCCAAGCAATGTCCGGCACTTGTGCTGCTGCCAGATCGTTCTCAATTGATTGGGCCTATTCTTCAGCTTTCAAAGGGCTCTTTATTCCAGAAAATTGCTTCGGATGCAGCGTCTGGAATTGTTTCACTCCAGGTGCTTCCGCTTCTGGACGGTTCATTAGTATGGCAGTCTGTTGCTGCTGTGTAACAACCGCGTTTTCTAATACCTAATAAAATATATTTTATTTAAATTTCTACTATCAAATAATTATTTACGTGTTTCGTTGATAGAAGAATAATTTTTAAAGTAATGTTAATAATTTTCAGAGCATTGAATATGATTAAAGGAATTTTCTAAAATCTATTTATTGTTTTTATAGGCTTAAAATGTTTTAATAAAATTTTATAATGCCTTAAAATAATCTACCTATTTTTTATCAATTAAAATAATTAATTCGTAATTAAAAATATTTTAAAGGATAAACTAGGTTTTAAATAATTATAATAACTAGCTAAAACCATAGATATAGGGTATATTATTTAATTTTAGCCCAAAATTATTTTTATACTAAATATAACAATAAAATATATTTTCCGAAAATTTTCCATAATTTTCCCGTATTTTTAACTATTTTTAACAATTTTTTAAAATCAAATTCAATTTTTAATAAACAGCTTAATATTTTATTAATTAAATAAATATAAAAAAAATTAAATTTCCTTAACCTGGACAGTTGGATGCAAGGATCCAACGGTTCAGAACGCTCGGCGGCGCCCACATGGTGGGGACCACGCGAAACCGCTTGATCCCCTCCCCACGCGGGCACGTGCGACTTGGTGGTGGCTTTTGAGCCGTTGGATGCAAATCCAATGGCCAGGGAGTGATGGCGGCGGCGAAATCATAACGTGATGATTCTGAAATCATTGGGCGGCGCGGATTTTGAGATATTTTAACAGAAATTTTGGATTTTATATTTGGTAATAGAACCCTATAAATAGGCACTTCAAACATTGATTTCTCACACCTCAGAACTCCAAAAATTCTGAAAAAAATACCCACGCTTTCGTATCGACGACGCCGATGCTACGGCTCAACCCAATCACTAAGGAAAAATCTGAGCGCGGAGCTATTGAGGAGTTTGTACAAGCCTATGTTTTCAACCCATCTACATCCAACTCTAATTAAAGGTAGGATCCGCCTCTCTCCACTCATCTGTCGTCTTCTTTTTTTTCAATAACCTTAATTCCAACTTCTAATTATCAACCCTATATTAAAATGATGTTACAATATTCTTGCATGCCTATACTTTTGTACCCTTTAATGATGACAATCTTAACCCATGATTAAAATGGTTTCCTTAATCACTCCTATATGTCAAAAAATATTGCACCTTCATACAACATGGAATGTGACAGGCTTAAAGTTATAACCCACGAGTATTAATTCACCACTTACATATCCATACTCACCCATGCTATTTTTGTGATCTCGAAATAGTTTTCTTCCACAAAAATACCTTCGTTTTGTTAAAAGGTTATATTTGTTTAAAATATCCACATGAGTTAAGACATTTGAAATAATTATTTTAGATACGATATAAGTATATATTTTTACTTAAGCTTTTTCGTCAACTACTATAATGTTGTAATATCCCTTCACCTGTTGAAAGGGGATAATACTAAATTTAAATAACGGCATCTGGTTTTTCCAACTTAGCCCTTTCACTCGAAAGGATATTTTTATATTAATTCTTCTTAAAATATTAAATAAAGTTTAATGAGTTACCCTAATAGGGTAATGTTTTACGTAAGTACCTCATGATTGATAGGTAATCGTCCTTGAAAAGGACACAAATCCTGCCGTTTATATGCAGCGGTTGCCAACACGAACGTATTTTCTAAAAACGTTATCTCAAACTTAGAACATTATAATTTCATAAAATTATTATTTGCAATAAAATACCTCAATCCATCCTAAAAAGAGATAATTTCATTTAAATACCTTGACCTTTACTAGAAAGCTATTTTCAACAAAAACCATAACCCTTATAAATGATATTTTCCAAAAGGATATCTAAAATTTTATTAAAAGATAATTTTCAAATAAATACCATAAGCTTTTATTAAAAGGATATTTTCTCAGTAAAATATTATGGGTTTCCAAAACGATAAATATTCAAAACATCATGGTTTTCTTATAAACAATAAATATAATTAAATACTATTATCCTTTATTAACAAAGTGTTCTACAAGATGATACGAAGTACATTACAAACTTTAAAAGATAACAAGACAAAACGAGCGGTTGTGGAAGGTCATATTAAATGAGATCAACTTCTTGATTACAAGTTTATGACATACATGACACATGATACGGTTAGGGTTAGAATGCGCGGACCTAGGTATGGAATACTTATATATGAAGATCCCTGCAGGCAGGGTGACGAGTCCAATGTGTGGACGACTACTAACCCGATATTCAGGCTAATACTACCCCTATTTGAGGGCGAATGATCCAAAATGTCGATAACATACAATGTGGAAATTCCATGCCTAGAGGTATACGCACTAACTCTAGATCTTTACACTGAATAACGGGGGTGGGTAGTTTGATTAGGCAAGGAGATTCGGAACTCGGATTCCCCTACTACTCGATCATGATCCCGGGAAGTGAAATGGTACATTTCACTTCCCCAGTTGTTCCGTGGCCACAACGGAATAATCGCGAGTATTCGGACCCTTGTTTAACAAACTAAAACGTTTACAATACCTATTGATTCTCAACACTAAACTCACATCATGTGCTATACCCACCTGTTACCTTATCTACCTTTTTTTATGAGACACGAGTTATTCAGTATCTTGGAGGTGGATATTTTACCAGTTTAGACTTGTTGTTTACTATGGAACTGAATGGTGGAAATACCTGTAAACTTGAGTGATATTCACGCTAGACAAAACTCCATAGTAGTCATAAGACATCTTTGGGGATGTTCACGTTACCGCATTGATTGCCACCCCAGGCACGAGCGCCAGCTAGTCATGGGATACCTCAAGGATACGAGTATGTTCACCTGTCAATTCCATCCATACACACCTTGTTTAACCTGATCTAACTCTTAGACTGAATATCCGTTTGACTTAACTTGAACTTTTACCAAACATATACCTCACACAACCGACTCATATTCACATATACCTCTGTCAACATATCTAATTTGTATATAATCTCATACCTTTATACCCATGTACATCACATTCATTACATTTATACACAAGTCTGTTTCTATACCTTTATTTTCTTATGAGGCAATCCTACCCGAGTATAACTCACTGACGGACTTTCATTTTCTTCCTCTATCTTTGGAATGTCCGTTAGATGAGACTAAGTATTATGGCGATGATCAAGGTGTGGAGCCAACTAATGAAGATTATGCAGACTTGACGATGGAAAATTAGCTAGATTTAATTTTTATTGTTGCCCACATGTTTAAGGCTTTTATTTCTCCTTCGATATAATTAAACTACTTAATTTATTTTACTTTTTCCTTTGGGATGTAATAAAGTTGGTTAATGGAAATAAATGCCTTTCGCTTTTATTACTTTGATTTTGGTACAAATCCTGCATGTTAGATATTCATACGCTTAACGTAACTGTATTGAATAGATTACTTTCAATACAGTTGGGTTGCGGACTTTGCCACGTCATCATTCACCTTCTTTTGGGAAGCGGGGCGTGACATGCTGTCCTTCCAGGAGGCTCTTTATTGCCTCGAGCAGTACCGTCTGCTCGTTGATCGGAGCTACAACGGTAGGTGTAAGTGGAAGAGGTGGTGGTGTTGTGCTGCCGATCACGGTGGTGTTAGTATTGTTCGGGGAATCCATAACCTTGAAAGAAAAATAGGGTTATGATAGATTCAAGGAATATGAAATATAAAGAATGTTTTGTTGCTGAGTCTTATAATTCTTGTGTCATATTGCTTAGGTTTCCATGCAGAACTGACCTTGCACGGTAGGGTTCTATGCAGAACTGACCTGCATGGGCCACCATACAAAACCTGTCACGCCTCGCTTCCAGAGTACGGTAAGGAGACGTGATGGGTCACGCGACGTATTTACTCAGAAGTAAACACGCTAAGCGTATATAAGCAATATAATGTAAATGTACACAAGAAAAACATGATATGTAAATGAACAACTATTTATTTATTAAACATTCTTTACAATATAATGCTGGAAAGTAAATACAAGACTGGAAAGCAATGCCTAAACAATGACATGAAACTGAAAATAAAAGTATATACAAGTGTCTAGAGCTCTGGGTCGTCGACGAACCGCTCCAAGTCTTCTAAGCTGGGCTCAATCTCCAGAGAGTCGGGTCCTCCTGACAACATTCCAAAGAAAGAATAGCAACGGAAACAATCGCTCGGTAAGTCCCAAAGAGAGATGGAAATAGACCGATCAGGTAATGAGAATATAACCGTATAATGTTGATAGTTATATTAACGCAGTTGTTTGTAACTTGGTACAGAATATGCCAGTGTATACGAGAGGAGTCCAGCTTACTCCGTGGACTATGGTATAAGGAGTATAAGGCCCCGTCAAAACCCACGGGACAACAGCAACGGATGTTCAGGTTAGGTGTATTAAAGTGACCGTCTCATGCCACTTTAAACACATTTCGTATCCATATACCCCTTTAAACCCCGTAATGTATTATTGTATTGTTTTGTAGTGATTTGTAAATATAGGACTTGTCGAAACTATGATATCAATTGTTCATGTAAACGGATAAGGATATAAACGGACAGTCATGTAGACAAGTCAAATGTATATCCGTGGATCGGTCCAATCAAGTTATGTTGATATAGATTGTATTCTGGTATAAAATGATTCATGTTGCATTGGAGTTATGTTGAATTGTATACATGGATGGATTGATTTCAAATTAGACTGAGACTCCGACTGAGTCAGACACTTAAACAGAATTGAAGTTCTGAATTAGTTTTGGAGTTATCGGTAACTGCTGCACATGGACGGCAGGATTGACTTTTTCCAAGCCAATTACCATTGATAACCTCGTTTTAGTTGCCTACCTTAAATAGGCAAGCACCCACATTCTCCGGTTCTATGAGGCTCAAGAGAATTTGTCCCGTTTAAACATATGTTTACTAGAGTCTTTATTGTAAATTAATAAACTTGAGGAGGTTTTATGAAAAATAGTTTTGATGTATTTTCAAAATAAATCTCAAGTATTTATTTATCGTCTTTAGGTTTTCATAGATGTAATTTTAAAAGCGATGAGATAGTCTGGTGGATATAAACCTAACTTTAATAGTATAGGGTATTTTCATGTAATTTGACTTGTATTAATTCTTGATGGTATTTTCATGAACTTTTGTGATTTTTTTTGATTTAGAAAACATGGAATTATTAAATATATTTAAAATAGATATTTTGATAATATTTATATATATTAAAAATAGAATTTATTTATTAAATAGAAATAATGTTTTCTTAAAAATTGTAATATAAATTCCATCGAGATCGTATGCTCCGTGAGAAGGTCTGCATCTCGCCCTACTAGTCCTATGGATGTGCGATAACCCGCACCAACCAAATCGGATTTCCCAAAATGGGTTGTAAGGACATAATTGTGTGGAATTTAATTAAAACAATTTTAAAGAATACGGTTTTTAATAGTTTAGGGTATTTTATCATAAAATTGTATTAGTCCCAAAAATATTGTAAAGAGGCAATCGTGCTATGTCATGATGATTGTTGTGATGAGGTAGGTCATTACCTCGTGAGTCAATATGATGAAGTAATGTCGTATAGAAAGTTTGTGGTATTTAATCGTAAAAGTGCAATAAAAGTGTTTTTATATGGAGTTTTGAATTGAAATTTGTTTCTAATTATAGTTTAATGTTTAACAAACTAAGAACAATGATTTAGATAAATAATTCTTAAGAAAAGTTGTTAGTTTAAGAAGTTTTAGAGATGGATATCGGTATAACTTCAATTACCGATATCATTGAAAAGAAGAAGTTTTGAGAGGAGAAAAGAAGAGTAGAGGGGATTTACCGGATTAGGGTAAAGAGAAGAGATGGAGGAAGATTTTGAAAGCGTCGTGGAGTCGCGGTGTCGCGGATTTGCCTTGAAACGTCGCCGAAACTTAACCTTGGGCTAACTCCACTTGTACAACTTTTTAGATTTAAATTTTTTGAGAGTTTTGATATTAGATTTCAGAATGAGGAGGGCTAGGATGTATGGTCGTATTTATAGGAGAAATTAGGGTTTTGGGGATTGAAGGAATTAAAATGCATTAACATTTTGGATTAATGCTTCATTTTAATTCTTTGTAATGTGCAGGGAAAACAAACAGATTAGGGTTAGTGGGGGCGTCCAAGGGGTGTTAGGCAAAAATTTATAGCATTTGCCACGGTTTCGACCGGCGGCGCCTCTCCAAATCCAATCTTCATCGGCCAATGTGTGGCGGGTGGGGTCTGGATTCTTGCCACTTGTCATGTTCAGTACATATAATATTTTCCACATGTTTGATTTTAGTGACTTTTCACGTGTATTACATGTATATACTTTTGGGTTTCCAAAAAGTTTAAAAGAAAAATCAGCAAAAATAATGTGGCTTGGGGATTTGAACACAAGGGTTGTCACAGCAGTGCAAGGCTTTACCAATGAGCTACAAGTTGTTTCTTGCTGTTTAAAAACAAATCAAATTTATAACTTGTGCTCAGGATTTACAAATACTCCATTTGTACATTAACTTAAAAAAAATTATGTACATTAAAACAGAGTCGTTGCAGATTAGATTGGAGAAAAAATGGGTGGTTCGGATTAGCTCTGATACCATGTGAAGAGATGGGAAGGAGAGAAATTAATGAAATGTAATGGATGGAGTGGACTATGCCTAATCCTCTTTATATAGGCAAAAGTCATTTTGTTATTACATCTCTATTAGACATCTAATTGTATATAATAAATTTGTGTACACTACGGGTATTCTAACATCAAAATGTCATTTTTATTTGTTTCTAAGATTAAGGGAGTAGACCCTATAACATCATAAAATTATTTAATCTTAATATGTTTCTAAAATTACAGGAATGGACCCTATAACACCATGATGTTTATTCTTCAACTAAATTGATCTATAACTCACAATATAATTTAATCTTTATCTTTTTTTTATAAATATTACTAGGGTTAAATCCTGTGCGATGCGCAGGATATACGAATATCAATAAAAAATTATACAATGAAAAGTTGATCATATAAAAGATGATTATATATTGTTCAAGATTATTGACGTGAAAGTCTATGGTATTTTTGTTAGTAAGAAACAATCCATGGTGTTTAGTAGCAAGAAACAATCCATGGTGTTTAGTAGTAGAAAACAAAGCCATGATATTTATAAGAAAATTCGGCGTACTTTCTGTAATAAATAAAGTTTGTGATATTTATTTCTTATAAAGAAAATCCATAGTATTTATCTAGAAAATATTGAAAGTTTGTGATTTTTTTAATTTGTTAAAAAATCATATGGTACTTGTATGAAAAACATTAAAAGTTCTTCCTATTTTTATTAAGAAATTCTCCCGGTATTTTCGTGAAAAATATCGGAAATTCATGGTACTTATTCGAAATTAAAAAAAAACTCCATGGTATCTATTTAAAAGACTTTGGAAAGTTCATGGTAATCAACGAAAAAAGTTCATGGCATCTATTTAAAGTTCATGGTATTTATTTGTAATAAAAAGTCCCATGACATTTATCTTAAAACATTAAGAATTCATGGTATTTTAGTGGAAATATACATGAAATTTTGAGTTATTAGCTAAAAGAAAACAGAGTTCTTAGCGTTTATCCAAAATTCATCGTTTTTTCTATAATAAATAAAGTTCGTGGTATTTATTTGTAGTAAAGAAACCTCTTGGTATCTATCAAAATATTTAAAAATTCATGATAGAAAATCATTAAAAAAATCCATGATACTTATCTAATAACATTAAAAATTCTTTCTATATATTTGTTATAAGCAAAGCGTTGAGAAGTTCATGGTATTTATTTGAAAAAAGTCCATGGTATCTATTCAAAGTTCATGTTATTTGTTTGAAAAAAGTCCTTGGTATCTATTCAAAGTTCATGTTATTTATTTGTAAAAAATCCATGGCATTTATCTATAAAAACATTGAGAATTCATTATTTTTTAGTGGAAATTTAAGTGAGATTTTGTGTTGATGGCAATATTATAATTCTTGAGAAATGAAAAACATGTAATTAAATTGAAGTTTTGCCGTTTCAATGATTTTCCATTATTGCCCTCACAATTTCATCAAAAACTCATATTTGCCTATAAAATCCAAATTTTATGCTAAAGATGTTAAGTAAGAGAGTGGACAAAAGTAGAAATATCAAAGCTGTGCCAATTTAAAGATTTTCCATTATTGCCGTCACAACTATACCAAAAACTTAAATATGCCTATAAAATCCAAATTTTATGCTAAAAATGTTAAAGTTGAGAGTGAGGACAAAAGTGGAAATATCAAAATTTTGACTTTTGATACCATTTTCTTTTATTGTATAGATAGATAGATAGGGAATGGACCCTATAATATCATAATATAAATTTATTCATTATTTGTTACCATATATGATGTAAAATCGCAACAGTTTTATTCTTTACCTGTTCTGAAAATTTCAGGAATGGACCCTATAAATGAGAGAAAAATGTTTCAACAACTTGTCAGGGCTGCAAGCCAACAAAATACACCACAGTATGAAACATCAATTAAATACAAGTTACGAATTTACATTTCTGGCCCCTCGTATGATTGCTTGATTGATTGCAGGTGTTTCCTGTTGACACCAAAGTTGTTACCTGATCTGGAGTATAGTGATTCTTGTAGCATTTTGAACATCATGAATGGCCCATACATTGAGAAGCCTTCCCAAGGTATTTTGCTTAAGGGTTACTGTGGCTGTGGAGCGACTTGGCCCCTTGTGGGAGCCCACTTGGTTGTAAGCGGGATGGGACCCACCCACCCTTTTCTCTCTGGCGCCCACAGCCGATTAAAGTCTACTGTTTATGTGCTGATAGTTTTCGTCCTAGTTTATAATTAATTTTTAATCAAGCTTCTTCATGGTGATATTTTTTGCAGTATGGAGCTGTGGTGAAAGTTGGGGAACAGTGATGAGCTCAATAGGAGTTTAAGTCAAACAGTGTGCACATCTTCATCGGAAAACCCTAGTCGTTGTGTATCATATGGTTTTTGTGCCTTTCATGTTTATAGTTGAAATCAGAATTAAGTGTTTATAGTTCTAAATTATCATTACATCCTTGGCTGTTGATGCTAAATCATCTTGTAAAGAAATTCCATGTAATTTATATTAATGATATGGTTTTAGATTTTACTCAGCAATTTTTTCATTTATTATCGATTTGGGATGCTTGATTTTTGCAAATGAGAGATAAATGTGAAAAAGATATAGGCCCCATTATGCGTGTGAGAGAGAGCGCATAAGAAACTTGAAATAGTATGACTTGTGAAGAAATTTGGTTACTCGTTTGGTGGAAGCTTATTATTCTTTTTTCTGTTATGTATACACTAAATGTGGTTTACTGGTATATGATTAAGAGAAGTGTAAAGAAATGTGATTTAATATGTATAATCAGTAATTCTAATTTTCTCTAAGTAAAAAAAATGAAGTAGAAATTTACTATGGATTATGAAAGCATATGCAAGGCATTTCGGGACTATGCTAGCTGGACAATAGAGAGTGGCTGGAAGCAGGTTCTCTTGTTTGAAATTCAAAAAAGACGGGGTGAATGCTCTCAGCTGTTCTAACTGTACCAACCACTCTTTTTTCTGTCAAAAAATAGTGGTTAAAAGTACTCTTGGTAGATCTAATTGAACCAAACACTCTTTTGCAATTGAACAGCGGCAAAAGAGGAAAACAGGAAGGTTGAGAGATTGGTACTGAGATGCGCGGTTGGGATATGCTTAAAACACCAAAATAGCAGCCACCCCAAATTCCCCTTTTTCTACCTTCATCATCCATAAGCTAAATCCATCATGTCTTTCTATCTAAAATATTTAAACCAATCAAATTTTTGTTCTTGTAGATATGTGAAGTAAAATATACACATGCACATGAACAAAAAATACTAGCTAGTCAATCGGATCGGTTGGTTGCACAGAAAGATTGAGATGCTAGTCAATCGGATTGGTTGGTTGCACAGAAACTGCCTTGCACAATGCCTTGCAGCTCGCCCTTGTTCCGGTTACGGGACCCTGCCCCACCTCTGGAAATAAGATTGGTTTCTTTATCATGTGGTTGCATGCCTTTTATTTGTGCAATTTTCTTTTCATAATCAATTATCGCACCCTTGATCTCAATTTGCTATAAAAAGAAAAAAAAATCAAAATATTCGCAACCCACATATTTCACATACGTTGGGATTTGAATATTTCCGTACAAATAAACGAACACCTTCAAGAACCCATCAGATATCCAAATGGAATGTTTTCCATATCTGCAATTGTTTTAAGTGTTTCTTCCCGGAGCGTCCCACTGTCATGAATCAAATTACATGTTGTCACAAAAGATTCCGTAGGAGTACATGGGAAGTGGGAACCTTCCAAAATCTGATTTAACATAGAAATACTCTTTCTTAAATAACTCTGTATTCATGTAAGCAAATTGGTTTTGATATATTTGAGTGTGATTGATACTTAAAATAACATACTCCTCACATTTTCAAATAGGTCATCACAGTAGAATTATGCAATCATCACGAGATCATATAGTTATAAACTATTAATAACATAAACTGCACTACTCTTGCGTCAGGAAATCTAAGAGAACCACAATCTTCACATTCAATTTCAACCACAGAATATTATTTTTGCATACATATTCTACCTTAAAACTGGTAGAGGTTTGTATTATTACTGGGAGAGACGCAACAGCATGACAAGTTTCAAGCTGTTGATATCAATCAACAATAAGAATTAAGATCCTAAAAAACCCAAGTATTTCTCATGCCAATCATGGAAAAAATAATTGCCTCTGGACCGCTTTAGATATTAGGAAGAAAAGGTCATT
Organism: Agapanthus africanus; assembly: GCA_030015575.1. Taxonomy (NCBI): domain Eukaryota; kingdom Viridiplantae; phylum Streptophyta; class Magnoliopsida; order Asparagales; family Amaryllidaceae; genus Agapanthus; species Agapanthus africanus. The sequence continues at coordinate 115,447,708 of JASDDO010000028.1, forward strand.
GCTTCATAAATATTCAAACCCTACAGATAACTTATTCACACATCAAACAAAGTTATAGGTGAGACATTAGTCTACGGATCCCTACCAAAGCTCATAATCACAAATCAAAAGTATGGACTTAAAAAGCAAGGTTATTTTAATTGCACCGCAGAATTGCATGTTCTCAAATCTGCTTGAACTTACTACACTAAATAGTTCTGCATTCATGTTAGGAACAAGTGCAGCTGCTCAAAAACTGCATGTTCTCTACATCATCAAGCAAATGGAAGCCACCAAAACTGCTACTAAAGGTTCGAAAGATATCAAGCAGATTGGAAACCACGAAGTTCCCATCACATCTAAACCTGCTACTACCCTTCGGAAATTCTGCATCTGCATTTCAATCTTCGATTTGGTGAAAGAAAGAGAAAAGGATATGACATACGGATGAGCTCAAAATCACGTGCTAATTAGCCATAAGCTCCTCCAAACAGCACCAGTGATCTGATTTAGAAACGGGTGTGTGCGGTGATAATAAAGGGCTTGAGAAGATTGCAAGTGCTGGTAAGTGCAAACATTAGAGGGTTTTGTGCAATGAACACAATATTTTATCCTATACATGCATGACAATCAAATTTCTGACTGATATACTCAAAGACTCATTTTAGTATTCATCCTACGACAAACAACTAAGCAGAAGCTTGCCATTATAACAAATCGAGCTGTCCCGCAAAGTTAAAATTCTACGTCAATCAAGGGCTAGTAGAAATATCTAAAGGACCATCGATTCTGAGCATTCCACACCCCAGAGCAAAGGGAATGCATACGACTTATATAGAAGAAACACATTGTTAGCTCTAAATATTTCATACATTGAAAGAGTTAGAGCCCGACATCATAATATTTAAAGCAGTAAATGTCTTCCTATGTATGATAATTAGGGGAAGGGAAGAACAATCTTCCCTTGGTTGGTTACACCCACAAAAGCTGATCACCAGCCAACTAAGAGCCTTTTTATGTATAAAATTGCATCCACTGAAAATCTTCTTTTGTGAATGAGATAATCAATAGTTGGCACAACAAGTTAGCTGGTAATTATTGGCTAAGAAACCGACATCTTACATTTACATCATAGGTGACTGCCATAAATGCAAAGACCATTTTGCATTTTTCTTTTACATACAAGCCCTATAAGCCGCATTGGCAGGGTATGCGCATATTTTAATGTACATGTGTCGGGCCCAGAGACTTTAGTTTACATTCAAATACATTGGTCTAAAGGCCAAAATTAATCATTTTGGCTCCATATTAGGAATTACGCCTCAAACATGACATCTAAAGACTAAGCAAACCTACAGGTTGACAGGGTGCCCGCCGAGCTTTTTTATTTAAGTCTCCATGCAGGGATTTGCATTGTACAAGACACTCATGAACGCTCAAGTCATAGAATCCTCCTCTCTTCAGCCGAACCTTGACTACTGGGAATCACATTGTACACCAAAAACTCAAACCTAGAGAGAATTCAAGTACCAATGTCACTCTACTCCGGTGAAGACTCCACCCATAACCGACGTCATCAAAATGGAAGGAGTTATCTGGTGACGAGGGATTCACACTCCGAACCCCCTTCCTCTTCGAACTTTCTCATATGTATAGCCTTCTAGCGGTGGCTGTTATAACTTTGAAAAGTGTAATAACTCTCCATGTTCTTCAAAATGTGGCCACATGGTATCAACTACTTGCACTTTAAAACCACATTCTTGAGCACGTCCTGCTTGCCGGAGCCGATAATATACGGCCAGAATTCTCCTATCTCAGCCGAAGTATAATTTCGATTTTTTTTTATCTTAGATCTCCACAACGTGATAGCTGAAACATTGAGGATCTATCAACCATATTTGTAGCTGAATTTAGGTGCAAACAACATCAAACCCTAGTCCTCGACATTAGCTTTCAACTATCTAAATTATAGTCAGCGCATCATACCCTAGTCCTCAACATTAGCTTTCAACTATCTAAAATCTAGTCAGCACATCATACCCCAGTCCGTGGCATTTAGCTTTCAAGGGTTTTTTTTTTGAAATAATAATGTTTTAAAATTATATTATTAAAATAGGGTAGGAAAAATTAAAATTAGCAATATAGGGTGGTTTGCACCCCATCCCGCCGCCCCCACCCCCACCCCCAGAATAGGGGACGGGTTCCCAGAACCCGCCCTCTATTCTGTTTTTTTTTTAATTATTTAAATTATTAATTATATAATTATAATAATATTATTAATTATATAATTATAATATTATTATTATTATAATTATAATTATAATAAATAAAATAAAAGTAAATAGACGAAAAAAACATTTAAATTAAATAATAAAATTTCACTATATCAATGTTTTTTACAGAATGAATCCGTCAAAATTTACAATGTAAAAAAATCCTATCTATTTGTAAAATGTAAATACTATATCGACGGTCAAATTTATAATAACAAAATGAATCCGTCAAATTTATAATACAAAAAAATCTGAGTGCACTTGTCACGATCCTGAAGGTCCCACCCCTGATGCATATCCTGGACATCTGGTCCTATAATGGCCTGGTTGTTTGCATAGGCTACATCTGGATTGCCTTTGCTGAGGATCGGCATCCATTGTCATTCGATCTTGACGCACCTTAGGTCTTCCGGGTTTTATATTTTTTTCCGGCGGTAATACAGTCGGTGTTTGTCTGTTGGCAGTATAATAGTGCCAATAGCGACTGTCCGGTATAGGATGAAATTTTGGATCGTATGCACCTTGGTAATTAGAAACTGTATATTAATGGGAAGCAAAATTGTAATGTGAGGTATGCATACTGCTCGCAGCAGCAATTGCGTGGGCACAAGGTAAATGTTGTTGCTGGAAAAGACCGCATGTACACGAAGAGAGCCCTTCATCTCTAAAGTTCACGGTATATTGATTCCCATTACCGCCCGTTACCTGAAACTCCGCCGTGTCAAACCTTTCGGATCTGTAGTATTGTGCTCTGCGCTTTCTTTTCCGAAAGATATCTTCGTAATACGCGGTGAGCGGAGTGTCCATCGCCAAGGAATTTTCTCTTCTGTGCACAAAATAAGTATTCATCCGGAAAAAAATTCGAACAATCAACCCCTGTATCGGTAAGCCTCTAACCCCTTTAAGGACCCCGTTGAAGCTTTCAGACATATTAGTCGTCATTAGAAGATATCTGCACTCATCATCATGTGCTTGTGACCACATGCGTACTGGATACTCATCTAACCACGCTTTCGCGGCTTGACTCATCTCCCCAATTTTCGTCATGTATATTTCGTGAACATTATGGTCAGGCGTTTCACCGGCTCTGTACATAAGTTTATGTAGATCCGAATTTTTAAATTTTCGATCAAAATTTTGCCTGAAGTGTCGTAGGCAAAACCTATGTGGGGTCGTCGGAAATACAGATCTCATTGCAGCTAGTATTCCCGGATGTCTATCAGATATGATGCATAAATCCGTTCTATGAAGAACAGATGGGATATTTTTGAGGTTACGGAAAAACCATGACCAGGATGATGTATTTTCACTCTCGACAATAGAAAATCCCAACGGAAATATACCATTATTAGCATCAACACCTGTAGCAATTAAGATGCAGCCTCTGTACTTACCGTATAGATACGTACTATCAACGCACAATACCGGCCGACAGTGTGTGAAACCAGCCGCACATGGACCAAAGCACCAGAAAATTCTTTGAAACCTGACTGAGCCCTCGACGTCTGTTTCTGTGGTTTTTAACCGGTATACGGTCCCCGGATTTGATACTTTCATGGCTTCCATAAAAGGGACTAGTGAGTTGTACGAGCTTTTTCAGTCTCCGAATATCTTGCACAAAGCCTTTCTACGAGCATCCCATGCCTTCACATACGAAATCTGAATTTTATGCTCTCCGCTAACCAAGAGCCGTATCTCTCGGGGAGTCATCGCCACATCTGTACGGATCAGAGGCATGATTAGCGAGCAAATGTAAGATGAAGTGCAATTCCGGTGATCCTGTAACATAATAGAATTGATGCAAGTGTGTTCTTGGCTGTATTTCGTGACCTTCCAAGCCTTGGCTCTTTTGGAACAACATGCATGCAATCTCCACTGACATTCAGGAGCTTTCGTACATACCACAGTATAGTACGTCTTATTTAACTCTTCGGTTTTAAATGTAACGTTTTGCTGAATGGACCACGACTTCAGCTTACAAATAAGATCTCCTTTTTCCTGAAACAAATCCCCGACGCTGATGCAATCTTCGCTTGCTGCTGTCGCGTCCAAATAGGGTGTATTTACTTCTGCCACGGCTAAGTCTACCCAACCATCATCTTCCAGCGGATCGAGGCCGGGATCTTCTAGTTCGACAAAATCGTTATTCGCAACCATACCATCAAAGAATGCTACCTCATTCAATCCAGCAGCATATTCCACGCTATCCTCTTCCTGATGACCTTCACCGATTTCATCATCATCACTGCCACACATATCAATATCACCCATAGCAACATAAGGCTCGGGTGCAATATATGATGGTTGTGGTTGGTGTAATGTGGATGGTTCGGGGTGAGAAGACCGGAAAGATGTGGACGGACATGCTTGGAATGCGCTGCCTGGATCGTGTTGAAATGATGCGGAGGTGTGGGGAAATCTGCGTTTAGTATATAAATTGTTATTATAATATTATTCCTTAATATTTTCGTAACTAAATTATCACTTGTTTCAAATTTATTTACCTGTGGAAGGCTGTGTATGGTAATTCTTGCTGTTCTTCTGGGGTGCATGTAACTGCAGCAGTCGACTGGAAGAACCTGGATTTAATTAAATGTTTGAATATTAGTATATAGGTATTACTAAAATGTTTAAATATGGGTTTATAAAATGTTTACCCATGAGTTTGAAGGTTTGAATAATGTTGTGTATAGTCATATCCACCGGCACTGACGGTATCATCGTTGACCATGTGACCGTACCCCCAAGAACTATCTCCAGTATTACCATCAAAATTACCCGTTGGAGGGGTATCTGATACTTCCAATTGCTCCTTCTGAACCAAAAGTTCAAAAGAATGCTGGGTGCTTCAGAGACCGAAATCTATCATCGAAGATATTGATGCATCGTCTATAATTTCAACCAATGCATTTCCACTGAACATAGGCCATATACAACTTAACTTAACCCTACTTTCACGGGGATCGTATTTCGTAATTTTGAACACTTTAGTCTCTAGTTCATTATAAGTCGATGCTTCCAATCGCATGATTCGTGCAGACCCGCCCATATACTCGGGACCTTGTGCACTTGTGATAACCTGGCCATCGTATTTACATACAACAAATATACTTGGGGAGGCCATAATCCTGCACAAAAAAACAGTTATATTTTTTATGTTATGTTGAAATTGCAAAAAACTTTCAAACTCGAAGATTGCTTACTTCCAATACTTTGTGAACTGTTCCACTGCTCGAAAATTGCTTACTCGCAGACTATGGTACTGAACTTGACCTTCTTCTAAAACTCCACACTTACACAAAATTGATAGCGGAGAAGAATTGATCGAAATAAATGGATAGTGACCGGTGTAGGATGAAAATTTGACAGAGATGAAATGGATAGTGAAATGTATAGCGGAGACATATTTATAGGATATGAGGGCGGCAAGATATTGAAGAGGGCGGATTCTAACAACCCGCCCTCTTAATTGACCTGACCGACTCTGGCATACTGGTATAAATAATTATTGAAGAGGGCGGGTTTTAATAACCCGCCCTCTTCAATATGATGTAAAGTGATTTGACAAGAGCAAACAAAATTAATGAAGAGGGCGGGTTCCAGGAACCCGCCCTCTTCCTTTTGTGAATAGTATACCCAGTAACTGATTTGACACATCCTCTCTGCTAATTAATGAAGAGGGCGGGTTTTAATAACCCGCCCTCTTCAATATGATGTTCTGAACACTTACACATAATTTTAATAAATAAATATATTAAAATAAAATGATTTGACAAGATAATATAAAAAAACAAAATTAATGAAGAGGGCGGGTTCCAGGAACCCGCCCTCTTTGAAACCTCTCGTAATTAAAGAAGAGGGCAAATAGTACTGATTTGACATCTCACATTACTGAAGAGTGCAAATAGTACTGATTTGACTAATTAATGAAGAGGGCGGGTTCCTGGAACCCGCCCTCTTCTTTGTGAATAGGAACTGATTTGACAGCTCTCGCCCTCTTCAATAATTAGTCAAATCAATTACTAAAACCCGAGCATCAACCACCCTCTTTGAGAACAAAGACTGTAGCGGGTTTCTGCAACCCGTTCACCCTCTATAAAATCCGAGCATCAACCACACTTTCTAATCTCTACTTGATAAAACTCTGCTCCAGTACATTTCAATGGAGAATCAACCACTCGACAAATCTCTGCTTGTGCATCAAAACGAACACAGATCGTTCAATATATTACACGGGGAGGAAATATTCTAAACTTAGTTAATTTTTTTTAATTACACCTTTCATTTAATTCTAATAGTTGAAAATAACATTATTTAATTTTGCAGGATGGAGATAATCTCACCGTCGTCACGCATAGCTCAGACAAATGGATAGTTAGCGACCAACGAATAAACCATCGGCTTAGACGGGCCGGATTTTATGAAGCGTCGTTGATTCGTCATATCCAAATCGACCACGCCCTCGTCACCTCTCTGGTCGAGCGTTGGAGAAAAGAAACCCACACCTTTCATCTAAGATGGGGTGAGGCCACAATCACACTCCAGGATATTAACCTCTCACTCGGTTTACGGGTCAATGGGCTTGGGTTGGTCGGAGGAAAAATTGTTGGTCCAGATACCGACCACCCATACTGGGATACATATGCCGAGTCTGCTCTCGGACAGGTAAACAATTTCATTATGATTTCCCTATTTAGTGTACCTATTTTATGTTTTACATTATTTCTAGCTTTAATATTTAAAAAAAATGCTAATATCAGGCACCAGGAGGCCACAGTAAGGGATATAAAATCAATTTAAACTGGTTAAAAGATACATTTAGTAATATCCCTGATGAAGCCACCGATGAAGTTTTGGATAGACATGCACGTGCCTACATTCTGTACATGATCGGTTCTTGGTTGATGCCGGACCAATCAGCAACGCATATCCATCCGTTATACCTTGGCTTCCTAGCGGATTTTGATGTCTGTGGCCAATATGCTTGGGGAGCAGGAGTCCTGGCCTTTCTTTATAAGGAACTCGATAAAGCATGTGCTCCTACGAAGAATAAAATTTGTGGATGCATTACATTACTTCAGGTAAATTCTTTATTTTTCACAGCTAGAATTTTGCAATATTGGTTTTCTCTCTTATAATCTGAAACTTTATTTATAGATCTGGTCGTGGGAGCATATGTATATAGGAAGACCAGAGAATATTAAAATAACTGGCTTGAATATCCCCGGAAAGCCGCTCGGCTGCTGGTGGAATGGGAAGAAAGCGTATAAGGCTCCTATAGAGATGAGTTGGATCGCAGGGAGGCGGCTCAGGTAATCATAATTTAGGTAATTAAATTTATTTTACAATTTTGAAATACCTTAATCACAATTTTTTTACTATGTTATTTGCGCAGTTTCTGTGGACGCCTTATACAGCAGATCGTCTACCACACTTACCCGGCATCTGTCTCGAAGGAGAGCCGGTTTGGTGGGCTCGATGCCCACTCCTCTGCATTAATGTCGGGTAAATATGGTAGACGATCTGCTGTATAAGGCGTCCACAGAAACTGCGCAAATAACATAGTAAAAAAATTATGATTAAGGTATTTCAAAATTGTAAAATAAATTTAATTACCTAAATTATGATTACCTGAGCCGCCTCCATGCGATCCAACTCATCTCTATAGTACCTAAGCACTCGACGAGGAGCCTTATACGCTTTCTTCCCATTCCACCAGCAGCCGAGCGGCTTTCCGGGGATATTCAAGCCAGTTATTTTAATATTCTCTGGTCTTCCTATATACATATGCTCCCACGACCAGATCTATAAATAAAGTTTCAGATTATAAGAGAGAAAACCAATATTGTAAAATTCTAGCTGTGAAAAATAAAGAATTTACCTGAAGTAATGTAATGCATCCACAAATTTTATTCTTCGTAGGAGCACATGCTTTATCGAGTTCCTTATAAAGAAAGGCCAGGACCCCTGCTCCCCAAGCATATTGGCCACAGACATCAAAATCCGCTAGGAAGCCAAGGTATAACGGATGGACATGCGTTGCTGATTGGTCCGGCATCAACCAAGAACCGATCATGTACAGAATGTAGGCACGTGCATGTCTATCCAAAACTTCATCGGTGGCTTCATCAGGGATATTACTAAATGTATCTCTTAACCAGTTTAAATTGATTTTATACCCCTTACTGTGGCCTCCTGGTGCCTGATATTAGCATTTTTTTAAAATATTAAAGCTAGAAATAATGTAAAACATAAAATAGGTACACTAAATAGGGAAATCATAATGAAATTGTTTACCTGTCCGAGAGCAGACTCGGCATATGTATCCCAGTATGGGTGGTCGGTATCTGGACCAACAATTTTTCCTCCGACCAACCCAAGCCCATTGACCCGTAAACCGAGTGAGAGGCCAATATCCTGGAGTGTGATTGTGGCCTCACCCCATCTTAGATGAAAGATGTGGGTCTCTTTTCTCCAACGCTCGACCAGAGAGGTGACGAGGGCGTGGTCGATTTGGATATGACGAATCAATGACGTTTCATAAAATCCGGCCCGTCTAAGCCGATGGTTTATTCGTTGGTCGCTAACTATCCATTTGTCTGAGCTATGCGTGACGACGGTGAGATTATCTCCATCCTGCAAAATTAAATAATGTTATTTTCAACTATTAGACTTAATTGAAAGGTGTAATTAAAAAAAATTAACTAAGTTTAGAATATTTCCTCCCCGTGTAATATATTGAACGATCTGTGTTCGTTTTGATGCACAAGCAGAGAATTGTCGAGTGGTTGATTCTCCATTGAAATGTACTGGAGCAGAGATTTGTCGAGAGTTTTATCAAGTAAAGATTAGAAAGTGTGGTTGATGCTCGGGTTTTATAGAGAGTGAACGGGTTGCAGAAACCCGCTACAGTCTTTGTTCTCAAAGAGGGCGGGTTCCAGTTCCTATTCACCCTCTTCAAAAATTACCTGAGAGCTGTCAAATCAGTTCCTATTCACAAAGAAGAGGGCGGGTTCCTGGAACCCGCCCTCTTCATTAATTAGTCAAATCAGTACTATTTGCACTCTTCAGGAACCCGCCCTCTTCATTAATTAGTCAAATCAGTACTATTTGCACTCTTCAGTAATGTGAGATGTCAAATCAGTACTATTTGCACTCTTCAGTAATGTGAGATGTCAAATCAGTACTATTTGCCCTCTTCTTTAATTACGAGAGGTTTCAAAGAGGGCGGGTTCCTGGAACCCGCCCTCTTCATTAATTTTGTTTTTTTATATTGTCTTGTCAAATCACTTTATTTTAATATATTTATTTATTAAAATTATGTGTAAGTGTTCAGAACATCATATTGAAGAGGGCGGGTTATTAAAACCCGCCCTCTTCATTAATTAGCAGAGAGGAGGTGTCAAATCAGTTACTGGGTATACTATTCACAAAAGGAAGAGGGCGGGTTCCTGAAACCCGCCCTCTTCATTAATTTTGTTTTCTCTTGTCAAATCACTTTACATCATATTGAAGAGGGCGGGTTATTAAAACCCGCCCTCTTCAATAATTATTTGTACCAGTATGCCAGAGTCGGTCAGGTCAATTAAGAGGGCGGGTTGTTAGAACCCGCCCTCTTCAATATCTTGCCGTCCTCATATCCTATAAATATGTCTCCGCTATACATTTCACTACCCATTTCATCTCTGTCAAATTTTCATCCTACACCGGTCACTATCCATTTACTTCAATCAATTCTTCTCCGCTATCAATTTTGTGTAAGTGTGGAGTTTTAGAAGAAGCTCAAGTTCAGTACCATAGTCTGCGAGTAAGCAATTTTCGAGCAGTGGAACAGTTCACAAAGTATTGGAAGTAAGCAATCTTCGAGTTTGAAAGTTTTTTGCAATTTCAACACAACATAAAAAATATAACTGTTTTTTTGTGCAGGATTATGGCCTCCCCAAGTATATTTGTTGTATGTAAATACGATGGCCAGGTTATCACAAGTGCACAAGGTCCCGAGTATATGGGCGGGTCTGCACGAATCATACGATTGGAAGCATCAACGACTTATAATGAACTAGAGACTAAAGTGTTCAAAATTACGAAATACGATCCCCGTGAAAGTAGGATTAAGTTAAGTTGTATATGGCCTATGTTCAGTGGAAATGCATTGGTTGAAATTATAAACGATGCATCAATATCTTCGATGATAGATTTCGGTCTCTGAAGCACCCAGCATTCTTTTGAACTTTTGGTTCAGAAGGAGCAATTGGAAGTATCAGATGCCCCTCCAACGGGTAATTTTGATGGTAATACTGGAGATAGTTCTTGGGGGTACGGTCACATGGTCAACGATGATACCGTCAGTGCCGGTGGATATGACTATACACAACATTATTCAAACCTTCAAACTCATGGGTAAACATTTTATAAACCCATATTTAAACATTTTAGTAATACCTATATACTAATATTCAAACATTTAATAAAATCCATAAATCCAGGTTCTTCCAGTCGACTGCTGCAGTTACATGCACCCCAGAAGAACAGCAAGAATTACCATACACAGCCTTCCACAGGTAAATAAATTTGAAACAAGTGATAATTTAGTTACGAAAATATTAAGGAATAATATTATAATAACAATTTATATACTAAACGCAGATTTCCCCACCTCCGCATCATTCCAACACGATCCAAGCAGCGCATTCCAAGCATGTCCGTCCACATCTTTCCGGTCTTCTCACCCCGAACCATCCATATTACACCGACCACAACCATCATATATTGCACCCGAGCCTCATGTTGCTACGGATGATATTGATATGTGTGGCAGTGATGATGATGAAATCGGTGAAGGTCATCAGGGGGAGGATAGCGTGGAATATGCTGCTGGATTGAATGAGGTAGCATTCTTTGATGGTATGGTTGCGAATAACGATTTTGTCGAACTAGAAGATCCCGGCCTCGATCCGCTGGAAGATGATGGTTGGATAGACTTAGCCGTGGCAGAAGTAAATACGGCACCCTATTTGGACGCGACAGCAGCAAGCGAAGATTGCATCAGCGTCGGGGATTTGTTTCAGGAAAAAGGAGATCTTATTTGTAAGCTGAAGTCGTGGTCCATTCAGCAAAACGTTACATTTAAAACCGAAGAGTCAAATAAGACGTACTATACTGTGGTATGTACGAAAGCTCCTGAATGTCAGTGGAGATTGCATGCATGTTGTTCCAAAAGAGCCAAGGCTTGGAAGGTCACGAAATACAGCCAAGAACACACTTGCATCAATTCTATTATGTTACAGGATCACCGGAATTGCACTTCATCTTACATTTGCTCGCTAATCATGCCCCTGATCCGTACAGATGTGGCGATGACTCCCCGAGAGATACGGCTCTTGGTTAGCGGAGAGCATAAAATTCAGATTTCGTATGTGAAGGCATGGGATGCTCGTAGAAAGGCTTTGTGCAAGATATTCGGAGACTGAAAAAGCTCGTACAACTCACTAGTCCCTTTTATGGAAGCCATGAAAGTACCAAATCCGGGGACCGTATACCGGTTAAAAACCACAGAAACAGACGTCGAGGGCTCTGTCAGGTTTCAAAGAATTTTCTGGTGCTTTGGTCCATGTGCGGCTGGTTTCACACACTGTCGGCCGGTATTGTGCGTTGATGGTACGTATCTATACGGTAAGTACAGAGGCTGCATGTTAATTGCTACATGTGTTGATACTAATAATGGTATATTTCCGTTGGGATTTTCTATTGTCGAGGGTGAAAATACATCATCCTGGTCATGGTTTTTCCGTAACCTCAAAAATATCCCATCTGTTCTTCATAGAACGGATTTATGCATCATATCTGATAGACATCCGGGAATACTAGCTGCAATGAGATCTGTATTTCCGACGACCCCACATAGGTTTTGCCTACGACACTTCAGGCAAAATTTTGATCGAAAATTAAAAAATTCGGATCTACATAAACTTATGTACAGAGCCGGTGAAACGCCTGACCCTAATGTTCACGACATATACATGACGAAAATTGGAGAGATGAGTCAAGCCGCGAAAGCGTGGTTAGATGAGTATCCAGTAAGCATGTGGTCACAAGCACATGATGATGGGTGCAGATATCTCCTAATAACGACTAATATGTCTGAAAGCTTCAACGGGGTCCTTAAAGGGGTTAGAGGCTTACCGATACAGGGGTTGATTGTTCGAACCTTTTTCCAGATGAATACTTATTTTGTGCACAGAAGAGAAAAGTCCTTGGCGATGGACACTCCGCTCACCGCGTATTACGAAGATATCTTTCGGAAAAGAGAGCGCAGAGCACAATACTACAGATCCGAAAGGTTTGACACGGCGGAGTTTCAGGTAACGGGCGGTAATGGGAATCAATATACCGTGAACTTTAGAGATGAAGGGCTCTCTTCGTGTACATGCGGTCTTTTCCAGCAACAACATTTACCTTGTGCCCACGCAATTGCTGCTGCGAGCAGTATGCATACCTCACATTACAATTTTGCTTCCCATTACTATACAGTTTCTAATTATCAAAGTGCATACGATCCAAAATTTCATCCTATACCGGACAGTCGCTATTGGCACTATTATACTGCCAACAGACAAACACCGACTGTATTACCGCCGGAAAAAATATAAAGCCCGGAAGACCTAAGGTGCGTCGAGATTGAATGACAATGGATGCCGGTCCTCAGCAAAGGCAATCCAGATGTAGCCTATGCAAACAACCAGGCCATTATAGGACCAGATGTCCAGGATATGCATCAGGAGCGGGACCTTCAGGATCGTGACAAGTGCACTCAGATTTTTTTGTATTATAAATTTGACGGATTCATTTTGTTATTATAAATTTGACCGTCGATATAGTATTTACATTTTACAAATAGATAGGATTTTTTTACATTGTAAATTTTAACGGATTCATTCTGTAAAAAACATTGATATGGTGAAATTTTATTATTTAATTTAAATGTTTTTTCCGTCTATTTACTTTTATTTATTATAATTATAATTATAATAATAATAATAATAATAATAATAATTATATAATTATATAATTAATAATAATATTATTATTATATAATTAATAATTATAATTAATAATTTAAATAATTAAAAAAAAAACCAGAATAGGGGGCGGGTTCTGGGAACCCGCCCCCTATACAAATGTATAGGGGGCGGGTTCCCAGAACCCGCCCCCTATACAAATGTATAGGGGGCGGGTTCCCAGAACCCGCCCTCTATACTTTTGTATAGAGGGCGGGTTCTGGGCCCCTATTCTGGGGGTGGGGGTGGGGGCAGCGGGGTGGGGTGCAAACCACCCTATATTGCTAATTTTAATTTTTCCTACCCTATTTTAATAATATAATTTTAAAATATTATTATTTCAAAAAAAAAAACTATTTTAATAATATAATTTTAAAATATTATTATTTCAAAAAAAAACCCAGCTTTCAACTATCTAAATTCTAGTCAGCACATAGATCGTGTCCTATGTTGAACCACATAAACATCAACAATAGAGAATACACGAGAGAGATTATTTTCAAAAGTGTGATTTTGGTTTACAAAATGAAACCAAATTTCCAGATGTGTTTGAACGAGTTAAACTGCAACTTTATTATGCCGTTGAGAACATATGCATGCATGCATAGGTGCATTACATACATACACAAACATCTTGTTTCCATCTACAAACGACATTTAATGGAAAAGAACATCCAACATAAATTCTGTTGTGTTATCGGACAGTAGCAATATCAAACAGAACTACTTCAATAACCATAAATTGGAAACTTGTGATGTTCTCATATCCAGATATTACTACTGGTAAACACTCTTTGGGAGTCTAAAGATAGAGGGTTCTTGCCAGAGCTTCTAGTGCTCTTGTTTTTGGCACGACTTATACATCAAAGCTTATATAATGAATCTACAAGGATACAACAGGACATCACAAGCGACACTCGACACCAATGAAACCTGGGAAAGATCTATCAGTTGTATATTAGGTAGCTTCCAATATACAACCAGCTCTATAAGTAGATCAACCAGCTCGCTGTAAGCGAACTTTTGCACCAGCATTCAGATCATAACTTGACAATAGACTACAGATCCTTGCATGCAGTATTCACATTGAATCTATAGCATGCAACATGTATAAGCATCCTCAGCTACCACAATTGGCACAATATGAGTGTATTCATATATAATCAACTTCTAATTTGCAGATATGCTACTAACATAAATTAATAAACACCAATAAAGATGAAGAATTTGTAGATTTTGAGCAAAAATCCGAACAGATAACAAATATCACATAGTCAAGTAATACCACTACTACAAGTAACGAGTATTTCATCTAAAACCAAAACGAGCCCGATAAGCCCAGATCATGAACCAAACAGATCGACCAAAAAACATCAAACTAATAATAATAATTAAACTGAAAACAAATTTTAAAAATTTAAATCTTTCCCTCAAACAAGTGATAAAACAGGGATCGAAAATGTACCATCAGATCTAAGCCTGAGAATCGTTCTTCCTGGGGTGAAGCTCCCCCTCCTTCTCCTCCAGCAGCGTCCCCGACTCCTCGTCGGCCTGCGCCGTCTTCTTCTGTGCCTCCTTTGCCTTCAGGGCCTGAAGCTTCACATGATTATAGTAAGCCACACCCAGGAACGCGATCCCGTACCCGATCAAATTGATAGCCGTCACGGTATCCCTAATCACGGACCACGAGAAGGCGATGAGCAGCCAGTCCTTGACGACCCCGGCCACATTCATGGTCAGCGCCGACGTCTTCCCCACCAGCAGGAAGACCGCGAGGTTCAGGGCGAAGGCGCACACGGAATTCGTCCCGAAGATGACGAGATCCAAATGAAAGCTCGACGACTCCCTCAGGATCGGGACCTCCACGAACATCCAGGGCACGAAGAGGAAGGCGAGGCAGCAGGGGGCGACGTAGTAGAGGGAGGTGATGGGGTTGAGGGAGATCCCTTTGGAGGTGAGGAGGATCTGGATGAGGACGAGGCGCGTGGCCTCGAAGGCGACGGCGGCGAGCTGGAGGGTGACGCCCCAGGCGTCGAAGTGGGCCTCGCCGTATGCGGCGATGGCGACGCCGAAGGAGATGGAGAGCATGTTGGCCATGGAGGAGGACCGGAAGGTTTCCTTCTTGAAGAGGATGCCGATGGAGTATACGGCGACGGGCATGAGGGCCTTGAGCATCTGGATGAAGGAGACGGAGAGGTAGATGTAGGCGGAGTTGCTGAACCAGAGGGAGAGGGAGTAGAGGGCGCCGATGGGGACCACGGAGGAGACGTAGAGCTCGCGGGACATGGGAGGGGACGAAGGGGGGTCGACGACGCGGAGCACGCGGATGAGGACGAAGGCGATGGAGGAGCAGAAGCCCATGTGGATCATGGTGAGCGAGATCGGGAAGGGCCAGTTGTACATCTTGGGATCCAATATGTACTTGTTGTACACGATCACGGCGAAGCTCAGCATGATCCAGATCGCCACGTACGAGTAGGACAGCACGATCTTCTTCATCACCGACTCGTTCACGGAGGAGACGGAGGACGAGGATGAGGACGCCATGCCCAAACCCTAACCCTAACCCTAGAATTTTTTGAGGAGGAGGAGGAGGGGGTGAGGGGGGTGTAAGAGGAAGGAGATGATGGGGGAGTGAGATTTGGGGGAGTTTTTATGTTTGTTTGATGATGACGCTGTTAATTAAAAATAATAGGGTTGGTGCATCTGAGATCGAGCCACGTGAACCAGCTTGGGTTTTTGAGGGGGTGATTTTGCATAAGATAACGCCGGCCCTATATTCTTCTTGCACGATTTTCAGTAAATTACAGGGAATTTCAGTTATTTTCAGATAAATTGATGATAGAAAATTAATGGTGCTTTTTTAATCTGAATTTCCGGAATATTTTTAAGTTTTCTGCTGAGATAATGTCCAGAAGTTTTGAAGCCCCTTAACTTATTTGTTTTTATAAAAAATACGTAATTTTAGACGTCTCACTTGTAAAAGCAATACCCTATTGATTTTGTTTGTTATACACAAATAAGTGGATAACAGATATCAATTAATCAATCATACGGCTTGGGATGTTTTAGTCTTCTTTGCAACCCATCTAAAGTGGGCCCCATTTAGGAGGACTTTAAGAGCTTTATGAAGGAAAAGGCAGTGTAAATTAGTTGGGAAATTAGTTGTCAGCATAATATTTAGGAAATTTATGGGAGATTTGTGTGTGGGTGAAAAAAATGGATTGATTGAGATTTGCTTCCTTGTTGGAGCTGAAAGAAAAAAGAGGCGGGTAATTTGGGGGAGATTTTCGCATGCAATCGCATTGACGAGACCAAGTCCCGTGATCTCTCTTAATTTCCCCATCTCTGAAAACTCAAAATTGCAATTATATGCAGATCTTTTCTAGTAAGCATTTTAGTAATATTATGCTAACAACCACATGACACAGGTTTCCCATGTTAAATGATTGATTTCCATTAAGGCCTCTATGTTTTTTATTTTTGTTCTTTACCCTTTTACAACATATTTTTGGATATAAAAGCCTTTTATTGCCGAGAATAGCATAAAACATGGTGTTGAGTTAAGGTTACCTTTGATACATGGAATGAATGATTACTAGAAATCCCTGTATTTCCGAGAATGGGATGACCGGGATCTAATTCCAAGAAATTTTACATTAACGTACTTGGTATACTTTAATCATTCCCGGTAATATATGTATGTGTAACCATCTACCAGCGGTGAGGCCGGAGGAGAGCCGGTGGATGACGGCGAGGCCAGCGACGAACGGCCGATCCGTGGCGGGTCGGCAACGCGAGGCGGAGTTGACCAGCGACGAACGGCCGATCCGTGGCGGGTCGGCAACGCGAGGCGGAGTTGACCAGCGACGAACGTCCAATCGGCGGTGGGCTGTCCGATGAACGATCGGCGATGACCAGCAAATGGCCGGCCGGCGAATGACAGACGATTGTCGACGAGGTTGACGGCGGATGGTTATGGCTCATTCATGTTATGCTAGAATATTTCATAGTAATTTAGAATAAACATATATTTTGGGAGGAATATAATTACCATGAAATGGGTCATTTGATTATCATGTTAATCCTATATTACCAGGAATGTTTTTTACATCTAAACAAGCGTAGCAATGTTTTATGGTAATCTAGGATTACCATCTAGATTACCTCCTACGAAGCACACCCTAAGGAGTTATGTTGATTGCAATAATTAAAAGATGGTAAGCTTTTAATTGCATCGACAAGGAAAAAAGAGAGACAGGTATTGACAAGTGTCATAAATTCACAATTTACCGATGAGCAATTGCTCAGCAGTTGGTATTGCGCTGCCTAAAAGGCGAATTGGCAACAATTCATCATGAGTAAATTCATGGGCTTCTTAGATGTTTATGTGTTCTGTGTGCATGGATTAGACTTACGGGCCGGCTTCAATAAAAATAAACCAGTGTCATGATTTTTTGGACATATATGTATTTATGATATAAACAAGTAACAAGAGGTTTTAGCTCAAGTGGTAAAGTATTTTGTTTTCAATGAAAGGTCTTGGGTTTGACATGTGAAAGATTTTTTTTGATTATAATTAAGTGCGTATTACCATTAATTTGCTCTCTCTTTTTTAAAGAAGTTTTCGTTTCTTTTGTATTTGTAACTGCAATGTACAATCTTCTTAATTTATTTCAATTTGATGATTTTGACTACTCAATTTTAACCTTGCTTTATTGCATGATTTGTTAATTGAATATTCCTCTACTTGAAGTTGGAACTTGCATGATTATTTTGTTGTTTTCGACTTTTACCGTTGGATATCCAAATCCAACAACTTTTTTTTTGTTTTAACAAACATAAAAGATGAATCCTTTATTGTAAATTTGCAGACGGCCTGCCATAAGCTTATATGGTATTCCTAATAATTGTTATGATGTCGACCATTTATTGCAAGAATCCCATGTATTATGCAAGTATTTTTTTTCATTTTGAACTTTTAGTTGTTGCTAAACTATATTTAAAAATGTTGCATGCAACTCTATTTACAAGTAAGAATATCAGTTCTAAAGAATAATTTGAATTTCATGTAAGAATATCAGTTATAAAGAATAATAGCTGAACTTTCTGCACTTTTTTCTTGTGCTTTTTAATCTGTTTGTTTCATTTTTCCTTCACATTTGTTGCTCCGTTGCAATTAATTGATGAATAATATTCTATTTGTATATTATAAATTTTCAATGATTTTTATGAGAGAAACCACAAATCCTCAGAGAATTTAGGAAGACATTTATTTGGAATGTATTTGCTAAATGCATGCAAGAGGCATTCATTATATTTCCATGCCCTGTTCACACAAAATGCATGAGGCTTATGTCTATTTTGTGTCTACTTGATATTCACCTCGTTAAGTTAAGAGAGGGTTAAAGTATTGAGTAATTTAACAAAAAAAAATAAGGACGAGCAAAACAATTTATTCATGAGGTCGTTATTAACATTAGAGAAATGTATGTTTAGCTAATCCATATCTAAAGCACTCCTAATAGAAAAAATTTAATAAGATTTGGTGATCCTTTAGTTGACCAGTCACCTATATACTCACCGTTCCCTCCCTTGTCTATAATTCATAATATTTGTAACGTATATGGTTGTGAGAGTTACTGCATAAGCAAAAATGTAACTCGTATTATTTGGAGCACGAGAGTGCTTTCCATTTAGGATGTGGGCGGATCAGATACGAATTGATATAGTTGTTATCATATCTGTATCCGGATGTCATTGGCAAATACGAATATTGGAAATGAAATTTACTATCTATATTTGGTAAAAAGTTGGATACGGATATGTATATGAAAGAAACATTGGAAAACTAGACCAGGTAAAGCCAAATATTACTTATTTTGGAGAACGGATCATGTTCCCTTGAACTTAGATAATAGAGAACGGGTGACCTTTCCTAAAAAGATGTTTTGATTCGAGAAGATGTGGTTGGAGAACCCGTCGTGTTCTGACGTGGTCAAGAACTATAGGGATAACCACGTGATGTCTTTAGATCGTTCGTTCAGTAGTCGTGTCATTGCTAAATTAGCACACCTAAGGGTATGCCTTGCTAAGTGGCTGCAGCTGCCTTCGGAAACATTAAGATTCAAAAAGAACAACTGCTTCAGAAGTTGGATGATCTTGAAAAGAAAGAAGAAATGGGTGACTTATCCCACCAGGAGCGGGAAGAGATGGGTCGGATGAGGGATTATCTACAGGACATTTATAAGAAGGAAGAGATCATGTGGAGACAAAAATCGAGGGTAGAGTGGCTGAAAGAGGAGGACTTGAATACTAATTTCTTCCATCAAATTGCGAACGATAGGCGTAGAAGGAATCTTATTTCAAAGATGGAGATTGATGGTCAGGAGATTGAGGATGTCTTTAATATTCGCGCACATGTTTATGACCATTTCAGGAATTTATTAGCCACAGTCGAACCAGCTTGTTCAAGTGCGAATTGTGGATTCTGGGAGCAAAGTGACAAAATACCCCTGGCCCAAAATGACCTCCTCGATGCCCCTCTTTCGGAAGAGGAAATCAAGAGTACGATTTTTGATCTTGAAGTTGACAAAGCAGCCGGACCGGATGGTTTCCCGATGTTTTTTCCATCACTTTCGGGATCTAATTCGGGTTGATCTATGTGATCTTATTACACAATGGTACACATGAATGGGAGAGATACATATGTTCAATTATGCCAATACTGTGTTGGTGGATAAGAAGGATGGCGCGGTGAAGGTTAGCGACTTTAGGCAGATTGGCCTACTAAATGGTGTTATTAAGATTATCTATAAACTAATGGGTAATAGACTAGGGGATCTTCTGAGATTAATTATTGCGGGGTACCAAACTGATTTCATATCTAGTAGATCGATTACGGAAGGTGTGGTCATGGCTCTTGAGATCACTCAGTTATGTAAGAGAAGAAAAGAGAAGGGGTGTATGCTTAAGTTGGACTTCGAAAAGGCTTACGACCGCATTGACATGAGATGTATCTTACAAGTTCTGATAAAGCGGGGATTTAGGAAAAGATGGTGCTTTTGGATAATAGAATGGTTATTCTCTGTTAGGAATATATATACCCTAGAGGCCATTATTGTACATGTGATATATATTATAGTGGATACTTGGACATATATATTGTAACAACCCCAAATTTCCAATACAAGTTGTTACAAAAAAAATTCAAAAATCCATAAAGGGGTATTTTAGCCTGAGCACAAGTTATAAGTAATTATTTTGCTTTTTAATTACAAGTTAAAAGAATGTAACAACTCCATTTTTAGTGTACAAAAATTTGCTTTAAAATTAATGTATACTTGGGGTATTTACATTTTCTGTAACTATTTTAAGTAATTAAATAGCTCAATAATTACAAGAAGGAGTTTGTAGCTCATTGGTAATACCATGCACTGCTGAACCAAGCCACCAGAGTTCAAATCCCATAACCCACATTATTTTTAATATTGTTTTTACTTTGAACCTTTAAAATACCAAGAGTTTACACGTGCATATCTCACAAAAACCCTACTACAGCCAAAGATGTAACATTGCCAGAGGGTATATGAACCGTCGGGGGGGATCCCGGCGGCCTGACTCGGCCGACTCAGTTCTCCGACCGAGTCACGGCCGAGTCGGCCGATTCCGGCGATGACCCCAACATGAAAGTTGTGTCTTTTCATATTCCCTATGCACTTGTAAAATTTCAGCCTCAGACCATTTCCAGAGCTCTTTTAAAACCCCAATTACTCCATTTTTAATACATTTTATCGCATTTTTCATTTTAACCTTTCACCTACCCTAACCCTAGCCTAACCCTGTAAATACCATCCCTACCCTCTAACCTCTCACCCCAAAATTCTGAGCCCACTCTCTCAAAATTCCAAGAAAACTTGTGTACTTTGAAAACAAGCTCGAGGCGAAGCTCCGGTGAAATCTATGGCAAAACTTCCGGCGATCGTTTTAGGAACTACCGGCGACGACGCAACACATCGGCGATTTCTCTACTTCCCTCTCACTCTCTTGTGTGATCTAAAACTCGTAAGTCCCAATTCCTACCTATCTCTTCTATCAAAAAAATACTGTTTTACAAAACCCGACGGAATCGGAACAAATCCGATTTCCGATTTGGTTTCTTATAAAATTCCACTTCTCACTAATACAATCATACTTAAACTTCCTCATGTTGACTATTAACCACTAATCAACCAAATTGATCAAGTTTCATCACATGAAATGATGGCTATTTCAATTTATCGTATTTTTCACTTAAATACCACATTGTTTCAATTCTACATTTAACACCATTAAAGTTGCTATACCTTTAAAGTAGAGCACGAGGTAACGACCTACCTCCTCACACACTCATATACAACCTAACACGATACCATCGAAAACTTAGAATACGGGAAAAACAAACATTTTCATTTAAATACCCTTTACTAAATAAAGTCATTTCTAAAAGATTTAGTATTGATACACTTTTTAAATTGTAAATCCCCGTTTCCTTCAATGAGAATCTTTCCGTATTTTTCCCAGGTCCCCGAATGTTATCCCATTTTTCCCGTATCATTATTTTGTGTGAAGATTAATGCGTAAGTTGTAGTATTCGTTTTTCTAAAACCAATTAAAAATCAAAACCCAAAGTTAAAACCAAATATAATAATTTCCCTCATTTAAACCCCCAGCCCATAATATTTCTCAGCCCAACACAAATAAACTTTTACTAACATTAATCCCCGGCCCACTCCTTTTTCCCCCATAATAATTTAATTAACTCCTCCCCAAGCCCATCAAACCCAGCCGCGCCCGCTTCACTCGACCCGACCCGCTCTTTAACCTCCTCTTCCCCAACGTAAACTTTTTCCCGCTCACATTTTACGCCGACCCACGCGGCCACGTCGACGTGCCGTTGCCCCACAACCCGCGACCTCGACCACAACTCCCCCGAGTCCCTCAACTTCAAACCCTCGCCTCCCCTTACTCCTCACTCCCTCTCACTCTCCAGAAAACCCACTGTCTCGAGATCCCTCACCTCGCTCAACTCCCTCCGACGACGACGACGAACCTCCTGCGACCCCCTCATTCATCCTCCCTCGCTTACTCCTCTCCACCAACAGAGTCCCCACACTACTCCACCATCTTCAACCGCCACCGCAGAACCCCCTGCACTCCCAACCCACTCGCATCCGACCACGGCCACCGCCTGCACCCGACGCCGACGAGCCCCCACTGCATCTGAAACACCTCATCGACCCTCTACATCCTCAGCATCATCATCATTACTCCAAACCCGAGCCCCGCTATCTCTCTCTCTCTCTCCCTCCAAAACCCACAGCTCCGACGCCACTGTGCACATCGCCGGAGCGACGCCGCCGACAGTCGTCGACCCCATCACATCCCTGGAGATCCGTAGCACCCCATTTCGCCTCCGGTGGTCGCGAGACATCTCCGGGCAACTCCGACGTCGAACCCAAATTGCGAGCCGAGGCCGTGAATCCAAAACCACGCCGTTCGTCATGCGTTCGTGCCGCTGCCGCTGCCGTGCATCGCCAAAACGTCTCCAGGCAAGTACCCTACTTACTACATGCTAATTTATTTCCGTTACAAACTAAAATCGTATAAATTCCATGATTACAATTCACGATAACTTATACGACATAACTGTTCGATGCAAGATCCTAATGAAAACCTTCATTCAATTTGATGGAACTCGATTGCATACTCTGGCCCGTTGGGCAATGAACCTTGTATACAAATTTCACTGAAAAATATGACTGTTAACGACTTAAACGAACACCCCTAATTACACCCGTAAAAACTGGGAAATTCCCGCACTTGAAAATTGTTAAAATCACAATTAATTGTGTACATATTGAAATGATGCGTTCGAGGGCTCGAGTCGAAGCCGACTCAACGACCTGTAACCCTATGCAAGTTGTTAATTGTTTCTGTACTAAAATCATAACGAGAATTAGTTCGGAGAGCGGCTCTGGACTGCAGTCCAGAGCAACTCTGGTTATTGTTTTCTGCCCCGTAATGTTTACTACTTTGTTTCCTGAACTTTTATGTTGCGGAACCCTGCATTTTACTGAAGATCAATCTGTTAGATAAATAACACAAGTAATTTCATCCCGTTTTATAGTCGTTTTCTATTTAATCTATAATTTAAAGGAACGGGACGTCTAGCAGTCCCAAACAGAAACAGAATTGACATACTAGTGTTGAACAGTGTATAAATTTTGACGTATAGACGCGATTGAGAATCCGTCTGTTGCGTTGAAAACCCTATTGGAAACCCTATATTTCATTCAACTGTAGTGTCTCTAAATTCTGATCCTAACTGGGTGAAAATTATGTCGCGAAGCGGACGTTCAGTTCAGAAACTGAATTTCCTGCAGCGAGCACTTAAATTGAAACGGCTGTAACTTGAATACCAGAAACCCGATTGTACTGAAACAAATTTTTCTGAACTTCCGACAGAGTGTACTTGTTATCTTATTTGTATCATTTTGCTGAATTCTGAACATATGAATTACTGCAATTTTTGTAAGCTCATGACGTGCATATTACACATGACTTGTTAACCGCGTAGATATACATACCTTACCCAATTGTCATATACATAGTGTTAGTGCGCGTTAGTATTCAGTGGACATTGCATTATCGTGCGGGAATGATATTGGTTTAGGAGTGTCAAGTACGCCAATGGAAAAGTGAATGATTTGTGACAGTGATTAATATAGTGAACAGTGATAAAACCGTGCTATTGGTGCATACTTGTATACGACTAAATCATAATCATCAATAGTGTAGACCTGGGGAAAAAGGGGAAATCGAAGTGGAAAGAGCATCATATTTAGCGGGACCGTGTTTTTGAGGATGATCATTCGAGCAATGATATATATATTAGGTAGGATCTAGCGATCCGGCTAACAGGGTTATGTCCCGGGTGTGTGGGCCGTTGTCTCGGGTATGTACGAGACTCCTGTTAAACATGATCCTCCTTTCCACTATACGATTTCAAATATGACCTAGAGACTGATAGGGACTGTCACGCCCCGCTTCGCAGAGTACGCTAAGATGGGCATGTGACATAGCCAACCATGCTACCTGTGGATAGGAAAAATCCCTCCACAGTCACATTACGGCTGTAGAGATATCAAGAACATGAAAGTAAACTAAACTATCTAGTACATGTCCATGAGCCAGAATGAATGAGTCAAGAAATAATGATACGCGGAAGCAAAAGATACAATAATGAAACACCTGGAAAGTAAAACTACATACCAACAGGAACTTCACCGCTCGGTCTAACAGCGGCAATACTCCTGATCAGTCTGCAACAAAGATAGAAGGATCTGGGCCATGCAAAACCCAGACGTCAGCACGTCATAACATCAAGCAACAATATGTAAACAGGGTAGTAAGACATGCAAGTATAATCATAAATAGTAAAGCAGGTGTAAAGCAATTTAAGGGCAGTGAAAGGTAGCGTGCAGTGAGTAAACTAAACTGGTCAGTTGATTATCTACTCTCAAGTCTTTGAAATCAATTTGATGAATTATCGATGTAACTCAATAGTATCCGTGCATGCCCGGGACCATGGTCTAAGACTCTCGGGCTGAAACCGAGACGTGCCGCTATGCACTAACAGGAAAAGGGTACAGACCAACGATGTCAGCAGCATCGTCACGAGGCGGGCCTAGCCTCTAAAAACTGATCTGTATAAGCAAGCAACTGTCGAGTTACAAGTCAGGATTTCACCATTGATTTCCCCATACCCCCAACTTATAAGTGTCTAGTCAGGTATTTTAAGTAATCAAGAACTAATGCCAACTCAGGATCAGGTAGGTGCAGATTTGTCTGGATAGACAACAGGAACGATCCGTAAGGACTACATGTTAGGTTTGTTGGCATTAGACACAAGATCAGGTAACAGGTCAAGCCATGGTACATCAGGTCAAGTCAAGTAGTGTATTTAGGTGTCAGGTCATATCAAGAGTGTACGGTACCATGTCCTATCAGGTAGGAAGTGCAACAGGTCATGTTAGGAAGCACAAAATGTTATTTGGATGCCCATAATCAACTAGCATAAGCATGGGTATACAAAATAAGCATGGGTACTAATAGCACAATAAAATGGAACATTGTAATGTGATATGCAATCATGTACAGATTAAGGCATACAGATGCACAGTTATCGATTAGGGTTACATTTATAGTTTCAATATTAATTAGGATGCAATTTATTAAATATGGAGTGTTAATATCACAGTATCATGTAGTAATGTGATCTATGGATGCAATTATATGTATCTTAAATGCGATGGATGCAAACGGGTATCCGAAAAGTTATAAAACTATAAAATGGTAATGTGGGATGTACAACTAAGAAATATTTGATATAAATATTGATATAATAATATTAATATGGATAGCATATTCAAAGCGATTAATAACTATAAAAGTGGTATTGATTAACCATGCACAAGAAAGTTCCGTTCATAAATTCAGCGTCATCCTGATTTGTAAAATAACTTAAAAATAACAAACGTTCTCCAAAAGGGACGTGTCTTATACCAAAACAAAGATAATTCAATAAAGTTTTCATTTTTATAAGTATAAGTACCTCAGGTTATCCCTACAAAAAGTTATGAACATTCAAAATTGAAAGTTTGCTGCTGGAATTTCCCTGGACAGCAGTTTAGAGACATATTCATTTGCATTTTACGTTATTTAAACAATTTATTTTGTAAGTAAATATTTCATAGAGTTATATTACTCTGAGTTAGCTTCGTAACGAACTAAAGAACGTATACTAATGATTTTTCTATGATTTATAATGAATTTTATAAGGTAAGGTGTACAGTAAATTTCAGATTTGTCGTATCCGCTTTGCGATGACGTTTCATGCGTAAACTATAATATTTTCAAATGTATAACAATATAAAATGCAGATTATAAACTAATTAAAGATAATAATAAGAAATATTACGATGATATATATTTTAAATGATATGGATGCAGTATAATGTAAACTAGTATGTCACAAGATAAGTTTTCATGATCTAGATTTAAAATGATATAAACGGATGCAAATGGAACATCGAAACGTTATAAAATTAAACATGGGGTACTAGATTTAAACTATAGGTATGGTATTTATTTAAATAGGTATAAAATGAATTATATAGCATGTAGCAAGATTAACTTGCCTAGACGGAACAAGAACGGATGTGTACGGAACGTCCTTTGTCGGCGAAATGTCGCGACGCACGCACGGTACATGGAACGGTTCCAAACAACACACGAGGGTGATCACGCAAGTTAGGTACGTTCAGTGGATCACTTGAATCGTCAGCGACGAGCACGACTCCGGCGGTGATCACCGGAATCAAGAAACAAAATCAAGAAAAAGAAAGAAGAAAGAAGAAGAAGAGGCTATGTATTAAATAAGGAAAGAAAAATTAAATAAATAAAATATATATAAATATATATATGCAGAGGAGAGAGAGAGAGAAAGGAGTTGTTAGCTTGTTAGGAAATTAGATTTAAAATTTTAAAAGATTTTTAGATTTAAAATTTTAGATAAGAGATTTCAGTTTGTTAAAGAAATCGTATGAAAATATTTAAACTAAATTTTAAAATTAAATAAATTGAATTTTGGCGGGATACCAAAATATTTCAAAACGCGTCCGGGTCGGGTCTAAAACTTCAGATTTAAAATACGAAAAATATGTGTGACTTTCAAAATTCAAAATGAATGCTCAGGTCACGAAAATGCATACCCCTAAGAACGGATGCACGTACAAGCGTGTAGCCATCCAAACACGTCCGTTTCACTGAACGGGGCGAGAATAAGATGCGCGGATGCTACCACGGGGTTAGGGGTATCATGCAGGCTATGAAATGCAATTTTAAATTATTTTACATGACCTAAAATGTTATATGGTAAAATGCCAGTATGCAGTATACATGAGATGCACGTGTCTATGTAACAAGTCAGGGTAAACTATAAATATGAATCAAACAGGTTCAAGCAAGCGGGTCGGGTCGAATGCAATGTAAAATGTAAAATACTATTCGCACCCAAAACACGATAAATCAGGAAAATACCACAATTAAGAAAATACGAGAACTGGAATTGGTATAAATGAACTAGGGTGTTACAGGGACAAAGATCATACTTTGCATCATTTAGTGACATAGCGATTATCAGCATTTTACTTTCACTGTTATTATCATATTTGGATGTTTCATGTTATTAATATAAAAATTGCTATTACGTCGCTCTGACGACCTGAGTGTGCATGCTCAGACCTCGAGGAAGGACCAGTGCAAGAGTCAGATTTACCTTTCGAGCTGACGGAGATCTAGCATGGAGTACATTTTCTTCGTTTCTGTTTTCCCTAGATATCTTGTATTCGAACTCGGTTAGTGGTTCTTTCCTGTTTATTTGTGAATTATGAACAATGAAAATTTGATGTAATATTTTAGTGATACATTTTCTTTACTGCTGTGCTTTGTTTACTGATTACCTGTAATGCTAGAAGCCGAAGTGTGACTACGGCGGGATTATTCCCTGACCGTAGGAGCATGACTGGCCTAGTCACCTCGTTTCCCGTATTTTTGGGAAGCGGGGCGTGACATAAATAAATACCACTTATTATGAAAATAGGATAAGTTGTGGACATCAGTCGTTTATCTAAACATGACTTTGTGGTGTCTAGGCTAGGTA
This sequence comes from Agapanthus africanus, assembly GCA_030015575.1. NCBI lineage: Eukaryota > Viridiplantae > Streptophyta > Magnoliopsida > Asparagales > Amaryllidaceae > Agapanthus > Agapanthus africanus. The sequence goes on from JASDDO010000028.1 coordinate 115,475,781, forward strand.
AGTGAGAAAGGTAACTTTAAAAGGCCCATCTCACGGTGATTCGTGAGCGGATCCCTCCTTTCTTCTCTTGTACTTACCTGGCGACAATTGGCGGTGAAGAGGCAATTTGAGGCATCTCACAACTTGTCGGTTTGGACCAGTTAGGAATAGTTTAGTTGACTTAGGAGACCCTAGAATATAGAATACAGAAAATTGACATCTTTACAAATAAATACCACATACTTCATAAAACCGTTTTCTAAAGGATTAGTATTTATACAATCTTTGCAAAGTGCCGCTACAACCCATTTTGGGGAACCCGTTCGGGATGGTGCGGATTATCGCATATTTTCGGGCTTAGTAGTGCGAGATTCAGACCTCCGCAAGGAGCATTCGGTCTCGAAAGATTTAAAATACGACATCTTAAGAAAATGAGATTTTTAGAATATAAAAGATATATTAAAATTATTTTTGTATAAATATATGTATATTATCATTAAAATACCTATTTTGTAATGATATAAATATTCCACCTTTTTCTAAAAATCACAAGAATCAATTTTACACTAAAATACCATGAATTCCACACAAATCAATATAACAAATAAATACCTTTATATCTGAATTTATGATATTTTCATTAGAAATATCACAATATAAAATCCACATTCATTACAACCCTAAATATGAATAACAAATGCTTGGGGTATATTTTGAAAAAGTATATAAAAGTATTTTTACATAAACCCCCCAAGTTCTATAAATTACCCCAAGGACCCTAGTAAACATAGGTTTAAGCGGAACCAATCTCTTGAGGCTCAGGGAGCCGGAGAAGTGGGTGCTTGCCTATCTAAGGTAGACAAATTAATAAAAACAATCAGGATTTCAAGTTACTTTGCTGATTGTCTGACTCAGTTTGAGTCTCAGTATAATCTGACTTGAATATGATTCAAGTACAATCTACAATCTACAATTTTCAATATTACAATTCAAGCTGAATCCATGAATCCAATTATCAATCTATACAACTTGACTGAACCGAACCATGGATATACATTCCATTTACATGGTTCTCCAGTTATTCCATTTATATGATTCTACGGTTACATCCGTTTACTGATATCATGATTTCGGTCAGTCAACCAATTATACAATCAATACAATTTACAAGACAAACAAAACAATCAAAACACTACGGGGTTTAAGGGGTAGATTGATACGGAAGGTGTTAAAAGTGGCATGAGACGGTAAGATTAAGACACCTAACCTGTATTCCGTTGCTGTTGTACCGTGGCCCAACGGTTCCTTGAGTTCCTGATACCTTAGTATCCAGGGCAAGTGAGACTCCTCTCGTATACACTGGCATCCTTCTGTACCAAGCTACAAACAACAGCGTTAACACTAAATACAAAAATATAACAATATAATACAACTGTAAAAGCTACTCTCTCTCTCTCTCTTACTCTCTGTCAATTCTATTTCTCCTCTTATCTTTGGGACTTACCGAGCGATCTGTTCACTGATGACATTCTATTTCTTTCTTCTTTGAATGTCGTCAGGTGATTTGGAACCGTCAGAGATCGAGCCAACTGCAGAAGATTTGGATCAGTACAGCGAAGACCCTGAGCTCTAGACATTGTACATTTTCTTTTCAGTACCTTTAATTTCCTGGCATGCCATTGTTTAGGCATTGCTTTTATTTCAGTTGTATTTACTTTTCATGCATTGTACAAAAGAATGTTAATAAATAAATTTGCTGTTTTTATTATAGCTTGTCTCTTGTGTATAGTTTCTTTTATATTGCTTAGTTACGCTTAGCGTATTTGCTTCTGAGTAAATATGTAGTGGACCAGTCGTGTCCCTTCGCCGTATACCGGGAAGCGGGGCGTGACAGGTTTTGTTGGTGGTCCATACAGGTCAGAACTGTATGAAACCCTAATATGCAGTTCTATTCTGCGTGAACAAACCTAAGCAATATAACATAAGAACCAGCAACTAAAACATTCTTTACAATTCATGTTCCTTGAATCTTACAATTTCATATTCCTTGAATCTTATCATTTCATATACTTTGAATCTGTCCTAACCTAAATTTTTCATTCAAGGTTACGGATTCACCAAACAACACCAGCACCAATGTCAACAACACACCTCCACCACTACCTCTCACATCTGCTGTTCCTGCGCCACTCAACGAGCAAACGGTTCTACTTGAGGCAATCCGCAGCCTTCTAGAGGGACAACAGCAGCTCTTGAACCGTTCCGAGGCTGAAGCACCGGGGGTGAAGCAATTCAGAGCTTTACATCCCAAACAGTTATCAGGAAAGGGGAGCCTACTGGAAGCTGAGGAATGGGCTCAAAGTATCGAGGATGATCTGGCAGCAGCACAAGTGCCAGAAATAGCTTGGGTCCGAGTTGCGAAGCTGCAACTCACGGACAATGCACGGAACTGGTGGAAGGCGGAAGAAAGCCGTCTTGATCATCCCATTGAATGGAAGACTTTTCGCGATAAGTTCGACGCGAAGTACTTCCCTGTGACTGCCAGGTTTGCCATAGAATAACAGTTCATTCATCTACAGCAAGGTTCGATGTAGGACAAGTCAGTAGATGAGTATGACGCTGAATTCACCATACTCAGTCGGTAAGATATGTCATAGTAATTCAAATTTTTAATATCACATACTACACAGCTAACACAAGACCGTAACAGATTTGCGGCACATTTGATACCGACGAACGAGATCAGAGCCCGTCGCTTTCAACAAGATTTGGATACGGAAATTCAGGCTGCACTAGCCACAGGGAAATTTCCAACTCATGAGGATGCTCTGGAAGCTGCCCGCAGTTATGAGGCAGTGATAAAAGCAAGGGGCAGACCTCAATCTGCCGGTTTGAAATACCCTGCCACTCAAATGGCAGGAGGAGCCTCTTCCAGGCCAACGTTCGAACCCAGGAGAACTGAAGAACCCAATAACCAGCCAAGCCCACATTTCTGTTTCCATTGCAAGAGAGATGGATATTTGATAAAGGACTGTAGGCACGCAAAAGGCCTGTGCCTAGTTTGTGGCGCGTCCAATCACAGAATTGAGACCTGTCCATATAGATACAACTCAGCTCACACACCTACCAACTACCCGCAGCGGCCAGCTATCCAGGCTCCTGAAACTCGTCCTGCACTCCCAGCACCACCTCCACACAGAACTCCTGCACAGCCTACTCGCCAATTCCAACAGGAAATGAGGAACATGCCTCGAGGGCAGAGAAACAAGTCCCAAGGACAGAATGTGCCTCCAGCTAGAAGGAAGGTACCACGGCGACAGACTTTCACATTAGCAGCCGTAGAAGCTGAGACTGTAGGTCAAGGTAATATCGGTAACCCTTTTCACATTTTTAAAACCCTTACATCACTTTGTTATTTTTTCACACACTGTCAGTACTTCAGTCACTAAACTTTCTTGAATCGGTTACACTTTCCTTTTACAAATTTCGAGGACGAAATTTTTATAAGGAGGGTAGAATGTAACAACCCCAAATTTCCAATACAAGTTTTTACAAAAAAAATTCAAAAATCCATAAAGGGGTATTTTAGCCTGAGCACAAGTTATAAGTAATTATTTTTCTTTTTAATTACAAGTTAAAAGAATATAACAACTTCATTTTTAGTGTACAAAAATTTGCTTTAAAATTAATGTATACTTGGGGTATTTACATTTTCTGTAACTAGTTTAAGTAATTAAATAGCTCCATAATTACAAGAAGGAGCTTGTAGCTCATTGGTAATACCTTGTACTGCTGAACCAAGCCACCAGAGTTTAAATCCCATAATCCATATTATTTTTAATATTGTTTTTATTTTGAACCTTTAGAATACCAAGAGTTTACACGTGCATATCTCACAAAAACCCCATTACACCCAAAGATGTAACATTACCAGAGGGTAGATGAACCGTCGGGGGGGATCCCGGCGGCCTGACTCGGCCAGGAATCGGCCCCGACTCGGCCGAGTCACGGCCGAGTCGGTCGATTCCGGCGACGACCCCAACATGAAAGTTGTGTCTTTTCATATTCCCTATACACCTGCAAAATTTCAGCCTCAGACCATTTCCAGAGCTCTTTTAAAACCCCAATTACTCCACTTTTAATACATTTTTAATACATTTTATCGTATTTTTCATTTTAACCTTTCACCTACCCTAACCCTAGCCTAACCCTATAAATACCATCCCTACCCTCTACCCTCTCACCCTAAAATTCTGAGCCCGCTCTCTCAAAATTCCAAGAAAACTTGTGTACTTTGAAAACAAGCTCGAGGCGAAGCTCCGGCAAAATCTACGGCAAAACTTCCGGCGATCGTTTTAGGAACTACCGGCGACGACGCAACACATCGGCGATTTCTCTACTTCCCTCTCACTCTCTTGTGTGATCTAAAACCCGTAAGTCCCAATTCCTACCTATCTCTTCTATCAAAAAAATACGGTTTTACAAAACCCGACGGAATCGGAACAAATCCGATTTCCGATTCGGTTTCTTATAAAATTCCACTTCTCACTAATACAATCATACTTAAACTTCCTCACTATTAAACACTAATCAACCAAATTGATCAAGTTTCATCACATGAAATGATGGCTATTTCAATTTATCGTATTTTTCACTTAAATATCACATTGTTTCAATTCTACATTTTACTCCATTAAACTTGCTATACCTTTAAAGTAGAGCACGAGATAACGATCTACATCCTCACACACTCATATACAACCTAACACGATACCATCGAAAACTTAGAATACGGGAAAAACAAACATTTTCATTTAAATGCCATTTACTAAATAAAGCCATTTCTAAAAGATTTAGTATTGATACACTTTTTAAATAAATACCATTTATTATGAAAATAGGATAAGTTGTGGACATCAGTCGTTTATTTAAACCTGACTTTGTGGTGTCTAGGCTAGGCAAGTGAGAAAGATAAGTTTAAAAGACCCGTCTCACGGTGATTCGTGAGCGAATCCCTCCTTTCTTCACTTGTACTTACCTGGACACAATTGGCGGTGAAGAGGCGATTTGAGGCATCTCATAACTTGTCGTTTTGGACCAGTTAGAAATAGTCTAGTTGACTTAGGACCCTAGAACATAGAATACGAAAAATTGACATATTTACAAATAAATACCACTTATTTAATAAAACCATTTTCTAAAGTATTAGTATTTATACAATCTTTGCAAAGTGCCGCTACAACCCATTTTGGGGAACTCGTTCGGGATTGTGCGGATTATTGCACATCCTCGGGCTTAGTAGTGCGAGATTCAGACCTCCGCAAGGAGCATTCGGTCTCGAAAGATTTAAAATACGACATCTTAAAAAAATGAGATTTTTAGAATATAAAAAATATATTAAAATTATTTTTGTATAAATATATGTATATTATCATTAAAATACCTATTTTGTTATGATATAAATATTCCACCTTTTTCTAAAAATCACAAGAATCAATTTTACACTAAAATACCATGAATTCCACACAAATCAATATTACAAATAAATACCTTTATTTCTGAATTTAGGATATTTTCATTAGAAATATCACAATATAAAATTCACATTCATTACAACCCTAAATATGAATAACAAATGCTTAGGGTATATTTTGAAAAAGTATATAAAAGTATTTTTACATAACCTCCCCCAAGTTCTATAAATTACCCTAAAGACCCTAGTAAACATAGGTTTAAGCGGAACCAATCTCTCGAGCCTCAGGGAGCCGGAGAAGTGGGTGATTGCCTATCTAAAATAGACAAATTAATAAAAACAATCAGGACTTCAAGTTACTTTGCTGATTGTCTGACTCGGTTTGAGTCTCAGTATAATCTGACTTGAATATGATTCAAGTACAATCTACAATCTTCAATATTACAATTCAACCTGAATCCATGAATCCAATTATCAATCTATACAACTTGACTGAACCGAACCATGGATATATATTCCATTTACATGGTTCTCCAGTTATTCCATTTACATGATTCTACGGTTACATCCGTTTACTGATATCATGGTTTCGGTCAGTCAACCAATTATACAATCAATACAATTTACAAGACAAATAATACAATCAAAACACTACGGGGTTTAAGGGGTAGATTGGTACGGAAGGTGTTAAAAATGGCACGAGATGGTAAGATTAAGACACCTAACCTGTATTCCGTTGCTGTTGTACCGTGGCCCAACGGTTCCTTGAATTCCTGATACCTTAGTCTCCGGGGCAAGTGAGACTCCTCTCGTATATACTGGCATTCTTCTGTACCAAGGTATAAACTACAGCGTTAACACTAAATATAACAATATAACAATATAATACAACTGTAAAAACTACTCTCTCTCTCTTACTCTCTGTCCATTCTATTTCTCCTCTTATCTTTGGGACTTACCGAACGATTTGTTCGCTGACGGCATTTGTTCCCCTACAAATACAGAGACGCGACCGCACGGGTCTGTCTTGCCTGAAATTTGAGGCAGATGCTAATTGGTGCTATCCGTCCACCTCTCCGAAGATACCAAGTTGATTTATTGCTCTATGTATCGAAGGTTTAAACGGATGCGGCCGATGTAGCTGACTTCGTCAGATTCCCCCTCATTTGAGGGGTTTTTGATTGTGGGGACGCTTTTCCCTGTAGCCGCAAGCCCCTGCAGTTAATTACGCTACCGCATCGCGATAACAACTTTCTCCTTCTCCAGATGGTCACTTCGTGTCGTGGGTGTTTGTTTTGTTTGTGGTTGCCCATGGATTGTATATGGAGACTAAGTTATGTTGTCGCCCGTAGGGCGTGGACTAGTCCAAATCTGTATTTTTCTTAGATTTGGGTTTGGGGGGTTTGGGTTTAAGGATACGTTAGTCTCATTTGAGACTAAGATCGACTTAAACGTTCGTTAAGGATACGTTAGTCTTACTTTAGACTAAGATCAACTTAACGGGATCGTTTAGATCCAACAAGAGAGCAATTGGGCTCTATTGTTTAGTTTAGTGACATTGCGGTCGATAATTAGTTTAAGGACATTACGGTTCATTGTTAGTTTAAGAACATCTCGGTCCATTGTTAGTTTAAAGACATCGCGGTCGATGTTAAGGACATCATAGTCCGTGGGTTTAAGGACCCCACAGTCTAATGTTAGTTTAAAGACATCCCGGTCAAGGTTAAGGACATCATAGTCCGTGAGTTTAAGGACCCTACAGTCCAATGTTAGTTTAAAGACATCCCGGTCGAGGTTAAGGACATCATAGTCCATGGGTTTAAGGACCCCATAGTCCGATGTTTAGAGACGTCATAATCTGTGAAATGCGTGGTTGTCGGGACCCGTCACCTCTTTGAAGACTTTAAGGAATTACAACGACGAATATCAAAGGAGTGAAGAGATGTACCCTTGAACCGGGGTGCATTAAGTGATCTGTAGCCTAATTTGGAACCAAGATCAATTAAATTATGTTATGAGCACAATGGCTCAGTTAAGTCTGGATTGAGGGCTTATGGCCAACTTGGGCCAAGTCCAATTAGATTTGAAGTGTTGGCCATCTCTTGGACCATTAGACATTTGTCTGGTTTCAACCCACATTATTTAGCAATGCGAAAAAAGAGTTTAAGGGCTTTAATAACATTTTTATTTTTGACTGAGCATGGAACATTATAGCTCTGAATTTTACTCAATTTTGAGATTCAGTTGAAGAGGAGTCTTTTACCTCTGGAAAATTAGCCAATTTGGCTAAAAGTAGTGTTAAACACTAGAGAACAGTAGTGTTAAACACTAGAAATAAAGCTCTCAAATTAGTGTTTAAACAATAGGAAACAATAGTGTTAAACACTGAAAATAAGGCTCTTGAATTAGTGTTAAACACTAGAAAATGACAGTGTTGAACACTGGAAATAAGTCCTTTAAATTAGTGTTTAAACACTAAATAGGAATGGGTCACATGGGGCCACGTGAGGGCGCCCAGAGGTGGGACCGGGTCCTTTTTACTTTGCTTTGTAAATAAGTGTTTAACACTTTTTTTTATATTTTATTTTTAGCATCACGTGTTGGCACGTGATGGGGATTTATGCACAGATCATTAAAGCATTTACTAAGGGGTCACGTGAGGACACGTGAAAGCGCCCAAAGCTTTGCTTTCTTACGCTTTTTCTTTCTGTGTTTTGTAAGTCACGTGGGAGCACGTGAGGCGTTGCCTCAAAGCTTCCTGCTTCTCATTTCTGGGGATCTCTTCAGGGGTCATGTGGGGACACGCGACCTTAGTTCTTTTCATGCACATAGATCTTTTAAGTCTCCTTATTTTATTTTGAGAATTAAATTCTCTGTAGGGTTAAACTCTAATCATGATTTTGGAGGAATTAAATTCCTATTATGAAAGAATTAAATTCTTATGTAGGGTTAAACCCTAATTTCATTTTAAGAGAAATTAAATTCCTGTGAATTTGAGATAATTAAATTCTCAATTAGGGTTAAACCCTAGTTCTGTCCATCTCGAAGGAATTAAATTTCTGTAATTTTAGGAGAATTGAATTCTCATATAGGGTTAAACCCTAGTTTTGTTTTGAGAGAATTAAATTCTCTAAACTCAATTCCCCCTCCAAGTTTTGGATATGCATGGCAGGATCTCAACCCGATGAGAATTAAATTCTCAACCTATGGGGAGATGTGCTTCTGTAGATCTTCAACTAGAGGAAGAACTAAGTTCTTTTGCGGAAGAGTTAAACTCTTAGATTTTGAGAATTAAATTCTTTGTTTGAAGTTTTGATTCCCTTTTTTTTCTCACCTAGGGTTTTCTTTATTAAGAATTGAATTCTTCTTTCTTTTCTCTCTACTTTTTTGCCTTTAGGAAATTCCAAGATCCCTATGTTCTCTCTTTCTTTTCTCCTGGCTCCTATTTATAGGAGAAGGAAAAGAATCAATTTGTTTAATGAATTTTTCATTGAAAGATTTTGTTTGTTTTCATAATTAATATGAGCCTTTAGTGAATTTTATTCACCGTTGGATTTTCAATCCAAAGATATTCTGTTTGTTATTTTCGGTGAGATTTAGGGAAATCTTTCCTTGTCTAAGATTTTTCCATCACCCATGGATTTTTAATCTAGCGGTTCTCCCTAATCCTTTCCAATTTGGAAAGATTTTAGAGAAATTTAGAATTTTAATTTTATTAAACTGTAAGGCTTTCAAAGCCTGTCACGTGCTGGCGCGTGACCCTTGGTCACGTGTGAGCACGTGACCCCCAATTGAGTCCTTTTCTCAGCCGCTTATTTATACTTCTGTTTTAACCCTCACGTGTTAACACGTGACCATTGGTCACGTGTGAGCACGTGATACCTCATTGAGGTAATTCCTTCAGTAGTTTTTTTATTTCTGTTTTAACTATCACGTGTCAACACGTGACCATTGGTCATGTGTGAGCACGTGACCCCCAATTGGGTCCTCCTGCAACCGTTTGTTTATGATTCTATTTGCTTAGATTTTAACCTTATAAATAGATCACGTGTCAACACGTGACCCTTGGTCACGTGTGAACACGTGATGCCTCTTTGAGGAAAACCCTGATTTTTAATCAGGGAACCAATGCCCCCACAGCGTTGCTCTCACGTGTCTGCACGTGAGTGCAACGCTGTCACTTTTGTGACCGTTGGATCCATCTAGGGTATAGGGGAGATGAAACGTTTCCATCACATCCTATAAATGCAGGGGTATCTTCAGAAGCGCCTCTACTCTTTGCTCATCTTCTTCCTTGCAAACTTTTTCATTTTGAGAATTCAATTCTCCTTTACAGAGCTTAGTTCTCTGCCTTGAATATTTTCAGAGTTTAACTCTGTTCAAAAAGACCCTTTCTTCAGGTAATGGTTTTTGAACGATCGAAGAACCTTCACAGAAACCTTCACTGGATTTTAAATCCACACCAAGGGTTTTCCCTTTAATCAAGAACCCATCTTTTTGAAACTCTCTAAAAAAACAGAGAACCATTTAATCTTCAAATCATAGATCTCTTAGGGTTTTTCTGATCTTCAGGGGTCAATGGTGATGTTTGTCTTTCCCCGGGAATTTAATTCCATCCTTAAAGAGCTTTGGCTCTGGAAAAAGAAGTTTCTAGGAATTTAATTTCTTTTTTCAAAAGGAATTTAATTCATATGAAGAACTCAGTTCTTCCCATAGAACTCTTTGGGTTTTCTTACCCTGAGTTGTCTTCTTCACAACCAAGAAGAAGAAGTTTGCAATGTTGCTTTCTAGGAATTTAATTCCCTTGATTCTGTTTGATTTGTCACAGAGTCCAAGGTGGATTTCTTTTAGAGGAATGTGTAGGGTCATTTGAAATCCACTGTTTATTTAATGAGAATCTTCCTTTTGTCTCATTATAATTGCTTTGCCACATTATTAGCCAACCGCCATCTTGATTTTGTGGGACCCATGGTTTTTGTAACCAATAGTCCCATAAAATGAGTCCGCTGTCGTTTTCTTCCATGGTCTTTACATATATTTATAATCATATATATATATATGCACTGTTGGCTTTGCTTTAACAGCTTCCCCTTATTTTATTTCAGGTACAATGATGTCTGTCCCGTACTTTCCTTTCACTCGCTCGGAAGCCGCTTTTCTCCAGTCGCCATCTGACGAGGAAGTGATGGCGATGATCAGGGCTCACGACCCGAACCGTACCAACTTACTTCTGTGGAGGACCTGGTACGGTCACATCATCCGTGGTCGCCGAAGTTTCCTTTGCGAGATACCGACGGAGCCTACTTATCCATTCCTGCCGATGGATCCTCCAAGGACTGTCTTTGCTGTGGAGATGCCGAATTGGACCCCGATGGGACGGCTTGAACCTTCGACGACTGGCATCCCAAATCATCCTATCCCAGCTATAGATATTCTGGGACGCCGCATTTGCCAGGGCGAGGCCCAACCATGGGGGCAGATCTACAAAATAGGGCTCACCCCTCGATACCCCACGGCTATCTTCTTTAGGCTCGCTACATCATGTCCGCCCATCGCGCGTGACTGCAGAGGGTCGGACTTTATCAGGCAATATATGCCTCGCTCTTCTACTACCAATCCCCTCACGTCTGGTGGGTCTAGACGTTCTTGAACCAGTGGAATCTCCCCACCAACACTTTTCTCCTAGGGGACCGCGAAGTTTCAATTTCTTTGGAAGAATTTTGCGAGATCTCGGGGCTGCCAATTAGGGGGACACTTTATGAGGAATTGCTGCTTTCTGACGAGTACGTCTTTGAGACTGAGCCCGCAATACTCGACGGCTTGTCTACTGAGAATGTCGTCCGCCACAAGCGCCCGAGTTTGATCAAGGCCCTGGGCATCTTTGACAAACTGTTCACAGAGTCGGAGGAGCAGGGCGTTGTTTCCTGATTTAAAATCAGGAAAGCCTACGGAAGAAGCATCACGTGCTAGCACGTGACCAACAGTCACGTGTTGGCACGTGACAATTCAAAGCAGCGGCAAAGGCAGATTCGGTTCCCTGACTAAATCAAAGAAAAGACTCCAGAAAGGGTCACGTGCTCACACGTGACCAGGGGTCACGTGTTGGCACGTGACGGCTGAACAGCGGCTAGAAGACAAAGTGCAGAAAGCAGAAGAAAACTCGTTCCAAGGGGTCACGTGCCTACACGTGACCAGGGGTCACGTGCTCACACGTGACCAAGGGTCACGTGACCACACGTGACCGGCTTTCAAAGCCTATCTATTTAACAGAATTAAATTATGAACAGCATTCAAATCTTTCCAAAGGAGAACGATTATTTGGAACCGATTGGATTAAAGATTTAAAGGTGATTAAATATCACCTATCTATGGAAAAATCTTGAACTTGGAAAGATTTCCTCTTGAAATCTAACCGAAATAACAAAGGAATATCTTTGGATTTAAAATCCAACGGTGAATAAAATTCACCTAATAATCCAAAAGTCCAAATGAATGATGAATGCAAATCAAATCTCTAACGAATGCAAATCAAATCTCGCAATGAATAATTCACTAAAACTGATTGATTCTGCTCCTTCTCCTATAAATAGGAGCCAAGAGATATACAGAGGGGGATATACAGAGACATACACACACAGAGAGAGAGATAGAGCTTTGGAATATTGAAAATTCAGAAGGAAGAATTTGATTCCCTGCAAAAGAAAATCCCTAGGTAAGAAAAGAGAAGCTTAAAAAGAGAATTTAATTCTCAAAAGAGTTTAACTCTTATATTAAAAAGGAGAACTTAGTTCTCTCTTTAGCAGAGGATCTGTAAAGTGCACATTTCCCCATGAATTGAGAATTTAATTCTCATTGGGTTGAGATCCTGCCATGCAGATCCAAAGCATAGAGAGGGAATGGATGTTTGAGAATTTAATTCTCATAGAATTATAGGAATTTAATTCTTTCGAATTAAAATTAGGGTTTAACCCTATGTTGTAGGGATTTAATTCCTTCAAATGGACAGAACCAGGGGTTAACCCCATTAAGAGCTTAATTCTGTCAAAATAACAGGAATTTAATTCCCTTAAGAAAGAAAAAATTAGGGTTTAACCCTATGATAGAATTCAGTTCTTCACAGACATCAGGAATTTAATTCCTACAGAAGAAAAGCCGGGGTTTAACTCCATCTAAGAATATAATTCTTCAAAAAGAAAAGTGGGAATTTAATTCCTCTAAAATTATAGCTAGGGTTTAACCCTATGAAGAATTTAATTCTTAAAAGATAAACAAACATGCAAAGAAGCAGGGTCACGTGTTACCACGTGACCCCTGAAAGTTCTACAGAGAAGGGCTTTGAGGCAATGCCTCACGTGCCCCACGTGACCCCTTGGCAGAAGCTCTAACAGACAAACATTTGAATGCCCATCACGTGACAACACGTGATGCTCCAAAGTATTCAATACTTTTGGCAGAATAAAATGAATTGATGGCGCTCTCACGTGCTATCACGTGACCCCTCTTGCCTTAGTGTTTAACACTAAAGTTGAAACCTCTATATCCAGTGTTCAACACTGATTTTCTTAGTGTTTAAACACTAATTTGGAAAACTCTATTTACAGTGTTTAACACTGACTTTCTTAGTGTTGAACACCAACCTGGAAAACCCTGTTTCCAGTATTTAACATTGATCTGCCTTAGTGTTAAACATTAATTTGAAATCTCCACTGCCAGTGTTTAACACTGATTTGTTTTAGTGCATAAACACTAATTTGAAAGCTCTGTTGCTGGTGTTTAACACTAACTATCTTTTAGTGTTAAACACTAACTTGTCAATCTCATTCTCAGTGTTCAACACTGATTGATCTTTAGTGTTTAACACTAACTTTAGCCCCATTGGCTAAGTGTCTAGAGGCAAAGCCTCTCCTCTAATAGACCAACAGAGGGCCAATATCCTAAACATGATTGGACTTAGCCCAAGCTGGCCATAAGTCCTCAATTTAAATTCAACTGAGCCAATGGGCTCATAATATAATTAATTGGTCTTGGTTCCAAATTGGGCCAAAGATTATTTAATCTACCTCGGTTTAAGGGTACATTTCTTCACTCCTTTGATACTTGACGTTGTAATTTCTCAACGTCTTCTAAGAGGTGACGGGTCCCGATGACCACATATTGATACGGACTGTGGGGTCCTTAAACTCATGGACTATGAGGTCCTTAATCTTGACCGGGATGTCTTAAAACTAACGACGGACTGTGGGGTCCTTAAACTCATGGACTATGAGGTCCTTAACCTTGACCGTGATGTCTTAAAACTAATATCAGACTGTGGGGTCCTTAAACCCATGGACTATGAGGTCCTTAACCTTGACCGTGATGTCTTAAAACTAACATCGCACTGTGGAGTCCTTAAATCCACGGACTACGACGTCCTTAACCTTGACCGCAACGTCTTAAAACTAACACTGGACCGCAATGTCCTTAAACTACCTATTGACCGCAATGTCACTAAACTAAACAACAGGGCTCCCTTAATTGCTCTATTGTTGGATCTAAACGATCCCGTTAAGTTGATCTTAGTCTGAAAACTAGACTAACGTATTCTTAACAAATGTTTAAGTCGATCTTAGTCTCGAACGAGGCTAACGTATCCTTAAACCCAAAACCTCCAAACCCAAATCTAAGATAATACGGATTTGGACTAGTCCACGCCCTACGGGCGACGACATAACTCAGTCTCCGTATACAATCCATGGGCAACTAAACCCAAAATAAGCATACACGACACGAAGTGACCATCTGGAGAAGGAGAAAGTGGTTACCGCGATGCGGTAGCGTAATTAACTGCAGGGGCTTGCGCCTGCAGGGAAGAGCGTCCCCACAATCAAAAACCCCTCAAGCGAGGGGGAATCTGACGAAGTCTGCTACATCGGACGCATCCGTTTAAACCTTCGATACACGGTGCCATAAATCAACTTGGCATCTTCGGAGAGGTGGACGGATAGCACCAATTAGCATCTGCCCCGAATCTCAGGCAAGACGTCCCTGTCGCGCCGTCATTCGGAGGGGAACAGATTCTGGCACGCCCGGTGGGACCTTTTCCTCTTTCCACTCCACACTTCGTGTGTCGTGATTCGCGAACCAATCGCGGTGTGCTAATGGTTGCCCTTGGGTTTCGAAGTACTAAGACTTGGTGTTTCGTTTGCTGTATAAAGCAAAAGGATCAATAGCTGACAACTGCTCCAACTGCAACTGCAACAAGCTCTCCGCCTCGCCAGGAGGTGTAGCCTACGGGCCCCAAGCTGCTTCGTTGTTCACAATGTCCATGGAACAGGTCACTCGAGCCACCACAGGATTGTTTTTCGGGACTATGCTCCCGCCAATGAGCTTTACCGCTCCTGTGCTAACTCCGGAAGTTCCCAAGAAGTCGGTCTTCGATCGGCTTACACCTACCGCGGCCCCTCTCAACGGGTCGGCCAACACCAGTGCCTCGGTCTTCTCCAGATTGGGCCAGAGCTCCTGTGGACCCGCGATGGGGCCTACAATCCCAGAGAAGGCTGCTCCGAAAAAAGTAACCAGTCCTGCTCCTGAAGTCGTCAAGGTGGCTTCCCCTGCCAAAAAGTCGGTCTTTACAAGATTGACGGCTCCAGCTCCCACTCCTGCTACCCAAAGGGCATCGGTCTTTGACAGGCTAACATCAGCGGCGACCCTTCATCTACACAGAGGGCAAGACGAGACTATCATCCTCACCAAGCCGGTTCCATCAGCACGATGCGCTCGACGTCGTTACTGGCGCCGAGTGAGGAAGGCCGGAGGCAACTCCCCTCCTGGGCTAACTCCTCCAGCCCCGATGGCAGAAGTTAATGCTGCTGTTCCAACTGGGAACAGCTTTGAGATGCTAAATAAGGTGCATAGGAATTCTCCTACCGCGGTGCTAAAGAGGTCTCCCCCTCTGCTGAAAAAGGCTGTAGAAGTAAAGCCAGAACAACCCCAATCTCCTCAGCGACTGTCCTCTCAAATCTAAAAAGTCTGGCGGCAGGCCCGAGACTCGGTGATCGATCCAAATTTCTCCCACCAGCACAAGAAGTTGAAAATCCAACAGGAAGTCAGTCACCAGGCTAAGCCACGAAAAGCTGTCTGGGTGCCCACTTCAACGGCCCCCTTAACTTCCTCTGCTCATAAAAAGAAGAGGCCAGAGAGGACCCCCGGGCCTGCAACGAAAGCTAAAAGTGCTGAGCCCAGACGCCCTAAGGCTGGGGGCAGGATGGTCCATACCGTATACATGGCATCGGGGAAGGAAGACAGCCGTGCGTCTACAGGTCATAGACCGCTTACACGGTCGGTGACCAAAGCTCAGGAGCAACAGCAGAAGCTCCAGGAAATGATGATCGCAATGGCCGTGCTTACTGGACCGAAAGAAAGCCCCGAGGCGTCCTCGGATCAGCAACAAGAACAGGAAACCGACGCCGAGTTCCTCCGGAGGATACTGGAAAAGAAAGATAGAGAGGCTGCAGAACAAGCGGCCAATATAAAGCAAATAGCCCACTTATTCCAGGACATGGTGGGAATGATGATTCAACAAGACCCACCTGTTGAGGATCCTCCGATCGTCCTTGAAGACGACAAGGGAGAAATGTCAAATCCGCCACCGGCTCTCTCAACGGCCAAGGAGGAGACAATCTCTAGGGCTGACTTGGACGACTATATAGCCCAACAAATCCGGGTTCATCATGCAATTGAGGCAGCTGGTCAAGTCGTAAAAACGGGGCGACCATATCCGAGCTGGTACGACCAAATCAAATATCCGCCGGGTTATACAATACCAAAATTCCACGTGTATAAGGGGACCGACAATCCCCACCAACATGTTGCCCAATTCAGGGCCCTTTGCGGTAACACCGGCGGTGATGATAAACTGTTGCTTCGCCAGTTCGTGGGCAGCTTATCAGAAACAGCATTCGAATGGTATTCGGAACTCCCGAACGATTCTATCAAGACGTTCGCTGAAATGGAGTTGCTATTCACTCAGCGATTCGCAAGCGCCAGCGAACGCACTCCAACAACGGCATTGATTAATGCCAGGGTGAAACCAGGGGAAACGTGGGTCCAGTATGCTATACGCTGGCGAAATTTGTGGTCGAAATGCGAGCAACGCATTGAGGAAGCGCCCGCGGTGGGCATGTTCGTGGGAACTTTAGACCCTCATGCAACTATCTCCCAGTTTATGATGTTTTTTAAGCCAACCACATTCCAGGCTCTAATCGACAAGTTGGCCCAGATGGACCAGATGGGTCACAGGCCGCCTCCCCCGAAGCCAGAACCTCGGAATGACAAGGGTAAAGAGAAGGCAACCTTCGTTGCGAACGCACAGCAACAACCCAGTGCCCCAAAGCTGGCGGATCAGCTGGAAGAAAGGCGGCGGTATTACAACGAGAAGATGAAGCGCCCCTACTCGTTCCTGCGGGATAAGACGAAACGGTTATTCGAGCTGGCAGTACGCAGCAGACTTATAAACCTGCCAAATCCAAGGCGACCGCCACAACCCATTGAGGTGAATAACCCCAACTATTGCCCCTACCATCAAACGGTAAGCCATCCGATTGAGGATTGCTTCGTTTTTAAAGGATGGATTGAAGATCGGAAGTTTGCACTATCCGAAAAGTGGAAGGTGAACCTGCCACAGCCGCATACTCCTAAGAAAGCAGATACACCCGGGGCAACCTGTTCCTTTATTGAAGAAGCTCCATGGGAGGTCGTGCTGTCAATTAAAACCAAAAGAATACCGAGGGACCTTCAGGCGTGCCCGGCGGTCGAATGGAAGGACCCGCTTGAACCTCAAATCATCGAAGGGATGTTGAAGCCGCGCCCAACTACGAAGACTCGTGGTGATGGCCCGAATACTCACACCCAACCGTCAAAATCTTCGAAGAAAAAGAAGAAGAAATCCAAAAAGCCCGTGAAGCCTGGAGATAAGCGCACGGATTTACAGAAACAGATTGACGCGTTGGAGGAGTACAATCAAAAGGCGTGGACTCCCATCACGCTACAAGAGTTCCTCAACCACGTCTTTCAAGAGGAAGATGATGGAGAGAGCTCATCGGATGAATCCGAGAAATATGTGGCGAGTTGTCATGTGATTTCCCACTCGGAAGATGAGAAAGCTCCTGGCACTGAGGAACTGGGGGCACAGCCTGAGCCAGAATTTGTATGGACAATAGATGAAATGATTGACGCCTTTCTAGACGAGATTCGTTTGAAGAGTAAAGCCGATCAGGAGCGTGAGATGGCTGCATCGGAAGGAGCCAAGCGCAGGCGACTAAACGAAAGAGTCGAAGCACTCCCGCCGGATCGAAAGACATCCGATGCGAATAAAAACGTGTTCAAGACGAGGAAAAGGTTTGCCAAAGCCATGTCAATGGGAATATAGCTACCACCCTCAGAAGAAAACACGCTCAATGGAGCGGAAAGGCACCCTAATTATTGCGCATATCATCGGAAGATTTCGCACCCCACTGAGGAGTGCGACGCTTTTAAGAGGTGGTGGCAAAGATATGTTGCTCACCGGCAACACTTTAAGCGCATGAAACGCAAGACTCGTCGGGAACGAAGAAGTAAGGCCGAAGGACACAAAAGAACTGCCGGCAATTGTTACACGGTTAACGCCGGAGGGTCGCAAGTTCTCACCTTTGGGAGCGACTCTGATGGAGAAATGGCTCTGGGCCCTCTCTTTAAAGAATCCGTTTTAGGGAAAGAGGAAGAACCAGAGGCCTGCGAAAACATTCAGCTGCGCAATCGCATGCTCCCTGAAAAGAATCTCGGACCCGCGAATAGAAAAGATAAGGGAAAAGAAAAGGTCGCCGAGTATATCACCTTAGATGACCAAGTCATGAAAGAGTTGACTGCCAAAGACCCTTCCAGGAAGGGTAAGGTGGATTATAACATCTTAGCACACCTAAGGAAGCTACCTTCTCAGCTCAGCATTCTCGATGCCCTCCTATTATCAAAAGAAGCGCGAGAATCATTAATCAAGGCGTTATAAGAACCCGAACAATTCCAAGCCTTCCTCACCGAAGAAAGGATGAAGGATGAACTGGAAGAAGTGCACACGGCCGACATCACTTTCGGCGACGAAGACCTTCTCCTCGGGACGTGCGACCACAACCGTCCCCTATACGTCTCCGGATATTGCCACGATATCAAGATAGGTAAGATCCTGGTTGATAATGGATCCTCCATCAATCTCCTTAATGTTCGGGTGCTGAAGGAAATCTGCATGAGCGTGCAGCACCTCGCTCGTGACAAAATCACCATCTCCGGTTTTGACTCCCAGTCGTCACGGACCCTCGGATCTGTGATATTAACATTACGCTTCGGATTGCTCATTACGGACATCAAGTTTCACGTCATTGACGCCAAGACCTGCTACAACGCCTTGCTCGGTCACCCTTGGTTACACGAGTACAACATTATCCCTTCTACACAGCATCAGTGTATGAAGTACTTTAAGGATGGTTTCGAGTAGACCGTAACAGGTGAGCTGAACCCATTTTCAGTGAATGAAGTCCGCAAGTACGAAGATGCGAAGTACTTTTTGCCAGATTTCGAGGATACAGAAAGGTGTCGCAAGCCGAAAAACAAAGCCGCCGCCACCATCCCTGTTTTCGGGAGAGATACCGAAGAAGGAGAAGAGATGGTTTACGCTGGTCCGTCTCAGCGCAACAACCCGGGACCGTCCGCCCCCATGTTGATCTTCGGAAGTGACTCGGAAGATGAGGTTAATGCCGTGTTCTCCAGTCGGACGTCAATACAGGCATCCCCTAGCGATGATCATGGTTTGCAAATCACCATGGTGCCGCAGGAACACTACAAGGATCTCGACACACTTCAAGCTCACAATGTGCAGGACCTGCAGACGTTTTACGTCCCTTCCAGGCGAAAGGGTGAAAAGGTGATCCTATTCTACCAATCCACAGAAACGAGAGTGGAGAAAGAGATATGGCATGGCGCGGATGCTACACTCGACAGGCTCCAACCCATCTGTTTGCCCAGTTACTACACAAATGGACTAAAGAGGCTATTGAAGCACCAAGGAGTACCCTTAAAACAGACTGCTCGACAAGCTCGGTTCTACAACAGGATTTGGGATGTCCCTGGAACTCAGCGCAAATTGCCCAACGGGAGAATGGAAATGCTCGGCCTTGGATACGTGAGATCCGGTAAACGGGAGCGAATCCACGGTAGCTACACCGTATAAAACTTCGATGAGGAGGAAAATGCCCTGTCCAGCAATGCCAATCCCTCATCAAAACTGGATCCCGCGAGTGAAGTGCCGAGTCCGTCATTTGAAGAACAAGTGGACAAGCTTATCAGGAAAGCAGGTCAAAAGGCTCGGGAAGACCACAATCGCGAGATGGCCATCTACGAGAAGGCCAGGACGCAACGTCTGTTTCAACTGGCCGCAAAAGACGAAGATGCTCCTCCCTATCAACCCGTTATACAAAAGGCCCGACGCAGAGGCAGAAGTAGGTCAAGAAGCGGAAAGAGGAGCCGACAACAACGACGCAGGATTAGAGAGTTATGTGATCGGGTATTGCACGGCCCGAATTTGTCCCTCATGAAGAAGATGAGTCGAGCGTATTCCTTCCCCCGAGACAAGACGAAGAAATTACTTGAGCTCACTATAAAACATCAAATGATCGCACTTCCAGAGTCTAAACACCCTGAGCAAGCTAACAAAGTTTCTCATCCGGGCTATTGCTCTTATCACCGAGCCATAGGACACCCTATCGAAGACTGCTTCACCTTCAAGAACTGGGTCGAAGACCAGTACCAGCAAGGCAGATTTGCTTTATCCAGCAGCTGGAGGGTAACGCCGCCACAAAAGCACGAACTCAAAGCCGCAAGAGCAGAGCCGGATCCACATCGACCATGGAAGCGGATTCGCACCTGTCACATGATTACAATATTAAAAGAAGAGCCTAAGGACATAGATGAGCTCCCTTGGTGCTTCGAAAACAATGACAATGAGGTAATCTCGGAATTTCCACCGGCTCCGAAAGAACTGGAAGATGGCATACATACTACTGCAGATAACCTCAAGAAGATTGAGTTGGGTTCGGCAGACGATCCGCGAGCGACATTCGTTAGCGAGCTACTATCTGAGGAAAGGGTGGCTGCGTTAAAAGAGGTGCTTATGCAGCATAGAGATTGCTTCGCATGGAACTATTCTGAAATGTCGGGACTAGATCCAGAAATTGCTGTACATAAATTGGTGATATCCCCGGACGTCAAGCCAGTCAAACAGGCGCCTAGAAGAATGCGGCTCGAGCTTGAGATGAGCATTAACGCCGAAGTCAAGAAGCTGATCGATTCTGGGTTTATCCAAGAAGTTCAATATCCTGACTGGATCGCCAACATCGTCCTGGTAATGAAGAAAAATAGGACAGTGCGCATATGCGTGGACTTCCGGGATCTCAATAAAGCTTGCCCGAAGGACGATTTCCCAGTACCGGTAACCGAGCCAATGATAGATAACACGTCCACTCACGAGGTTTTCTCCTTTATGGACGGTTCATCAGGGTACAATCAGATAAAGATGCATCCCGAAGATCAGAAGCACACCGCTTTCCAGACCCCTCTAGGAATATTCTGCTACAAAGTTATGCCCTTCGGTCTAAAGAACGCCGGTGCCACCTATCAGAGAGCCATGACAAAGATCTTCGATGATCTCATACATGAAATCATCGAGTGCTATATCGATGACCTCGTAGTAAAAAGCATGTCACATGAAGAGCATTTAGAACATCTGAAGACCGTATTTCAACGCCTTCGGCAATATAATTTGAAGATGAACCCCCTCAAATGCGCGTTCGGAGTCTTCTCGGGTAAATTCCTAGGATTCATCGTCCGACACCGAGGTATCGAGATAGATCCGTCCAAGATCAAAGCGATCATGGAAATGCCACCGCCAAGGACTCTCAAACAGCTGCGATCTCTCCAAGGAAGCTCGCGTATATCCGGCGGTTTATTGCCAACCTGTCAGGCAAGTGCCGTCCTTACAGCCACCTGATGAAGAAGGGAACTCCGTTCGTCTGGGACCACAAATGCCAAGGCGCGCTAGATGAAATCAAACAGTACCTGCAGAACCCGCCGGTGTTAGCTACTCCGGTCAAGGGAAAGCCTCTTATTCTTTATACAACAGCCCTCGAAGGTTCCTTAGGCGCATTATGGGCACAAGAGAATGATCAAGGGAAGGAGAGAGCTCTTTATTACCTAAGTTGAGTTCTGCTGGGGGCAGAAAGCAATTACTCCCCTATCGAAAAACACTGCTTGGCGTTAATCTTCGCGATAACAAAACTCCGGTACTATGCATTGGCACATGAAGTCCGTCTTATATCAAAGGTGGACCCCCTAAAATATCTCATGTCAAAGGCCATATTGACAGGGAGACTCGCTAAATGGGCCCTCCTCATGATGGAGTTTTCAATAACCTATCAGCCGCTTAAGGCAGTGAAAGGCCAAGCCATCGCCGACTTCCTTGCTGAGCATCCAGTACCTGCCGGTTCTCCTCTAAATTGCGATTTGCCGGACGAACATGCGTTTGACGCGATCGACGGTGGTGACACCCGATAGGAACTTTATTTCGATGGAGCGTCCTCCGTAAAGAAGCGCAAACAAAGTACCCCAATGATCGAATCGGGGGTAGGCCTCATCTTCGTAACTCCACAAGGAGGGATAATGCGCTTCGCTTTCTCCTTAACAGAACCGAGGACGAACAATGAAGCCGAATACGAAGCTTTGAAAGCAGGCCTCGAGATCGCCATTGACATGGGAATTGAAAACCTCCTCATATACGGGGATTCCCAACTGGTCGTTAGTCAAGTAAACGGCAACTACCAAACGTGCAAACCGGAATTGGTGAAGTATGGTGAAAAGGTGCGACAACTGTTGACCCAAATTCCCTCCTATACTCTGGAAAGTATACCACGCGCGGAAAATAGCAAAGCAGACGCGTTAGCTAAGCTCGCTAAAGAACTGGCTAACGAGAACCTCGATGACGTCAGAATCGTGGTACAAAGCCGTCGAGTGCTCGCCCCAGCAGAAATATCTCCGGAATCATACGAAGAAAAGGCAGTGACTGAGCAGACGACCCTACGAATAAAAGACCATGAGAAGGCTGAGGACTGGAGGGAAGTCTTCATAAACTACTTTAAGTCCCACCGAATGCCCGAAGAAGCGTCCTCAAGACATCAGCTCATGAAACGAGCTTTATCTTTCGCTTTCGTCAACGATACTCTATACAAGAGATCGTTTGATTCTCTGTGGCTGAGATGCTTAGGACCTGACGAAGCAGAAAGAGTTGTTCAGGAAGTTCATGACGGAATCTGTAGTTCTCATCAAGCAGAGCCGAAGATGAAGTTAAAAATTAAACGGATGGGTTACTACTGGCCCACGATGATCCAGGACTGCCTCGAATATGCGAAGCAGTGCCACTCATGCCAAATTCATGGGGACTTTATCTACCAGCATCCAAATCCACTCCATCCAACGGTGGCTAGCTGGCCATTCGAAATGTGGGGAACTGACATAGTCGGCCCCATCGAACCAGCATCGTTCAAGGGACATCGTTTCATCTTGGCGACGACCGATTACTTCTCCAAATGGGCAGAGACAGTGCCGTTGAGGGAAGTGAAGACGGAGAATATCCTCCATTTCTTCAAGACGCACGTCATTTATAAGTATGGAACTCCGCGACGGATCATTTCCGATAACGAGCCAGCTTATAGAAGCCACAAGATCAGTTGCTTCGCGCAACAACACAGTATAGACTGGAGATATTCCTCGGTTTATAATCCGCGAGCTAATGGCCTAGCTGAGGCCTTCAATAAGACCTTGACAAAGATCATGAAAAAGATGGTGTCCCGAAATAAGAAAGACTGGCACGAGAGACTGCAAGAGGCTCTTTGGGCGTACGGAACTACGTTCAAGACGGCCACGAGCGCAACGCCATACGCATTGGTATTAGGTACAGAAGCAGTACTCCCCCTTGAGATAGAGCTACCGTCTCTACGAATGGCAGTCCACTGCGAGCTGACGGATGAAGAAAATGCTCACCTGCGGCTTGAGGAGCTTGATGCCCTCGATGAAACCCGGCTCATAGCGCAACAAAATCTGGAGGCTTACAAAGCAAAGATGACGCGCTCATATGAAAGATTGACCCGACCGAGGACATTCCGCCAAGGCGAACTCGTGCTAGTGGTCAAAAGGCCTATGATTCCCAATCGCGCCAAGCGGGGAAAATTCGAGCCAAACTATGAAGGCCCGTACATCATAGATAAGGTCTACCAGGGTGGGGCCTATCTATTCATGGACATACACGGTGAAAGGCCTTTCAGGCCAATAAACGGTCGCTTCCTAAAGAGATACTACGCTTAATGAGCCACAGCCTAGGTCAATGGTAGATGACGACAACTATGTCCGCTCGCTATCTTCCTAAGCTCAAGCTTTATAAGCAGTAGCCGGCCTTCTCCATGACGGGTCGAAACGTCCTTAAACTAATAGCGGACCGAAACGTCCTTAAACTAATACCGCAGCATCCGTAGGCTGACAAGATAAAAAAAAATATAAGAAAAAAATATAAATAAATAAAAACGGTATGTCCATAAGCAGAAAAGGGCACGGATGAAAACCCGAAGGACGCCGTGAGTAAAAACAGCAGGACTACCGGCGAGTGTTCGTGAAAACCCGAAAGGGCGCGACCTCGTAAAAAAAAGAGAAGAAGAAAATAAATAAAAATAAATAAATATAAAATAAAAACGGTATGTCCACAAGCAAAATGGGCACGGATGAAAACCCGAAAGGGCTCCGTGAGTAAAAACAGCAGGACTACCGGCGAGTGTTTGTGAAAACCCGAAAGGGCGCAACCTCGTTAAAAGACACTTATAAGGTCCCCTCGACCTTGTAAGAAGAAACCACCCCCGTGAGATCCTTACGACTCACAAGGGAGCAGCACACTTAGGGATCCCCACGGTTCCTAAGGAGAAAATACACTTGCGAGATCCTCACGACTCGTAAGGAGAACTCTCTTATGAGACCCTCACGGCTCATAAGATTTGAAAGTCTTAAGTTACAGAGACCTAAACTTGTGCTTAAGCAACCCCCACAACCTTCGATATTGCCCTACAAGTGGTCCAATACTGGCCCTTGTATACAATCCACGGGCGCGAATAAACATTTCCCTAACCAAGTTTCATCTGTGATTGGGAATATGTTCGCATAGTGAACAACCCTTATAAGTCCTCTCGATTTACAAGGAGAAAATCCTCTTGTAGGATCCTTACGACTTACAGAGGAACAAGCACTTAGGAATCCTCACGATTCCTAAGAAGAAAATACACCTACAAGATCCTCACGACTTGTAGGGAGAAATAACTTCGTGAGACCCTTACGTCTCATGAAGTCAAAAGCCTTAGTCGACAGGACCCTAACCCTGGTCGCTAAGCCACCTTTGTTCAACATCGACAGAAGCAGATGATGATTTGCTCCTGGCCATATCCCAGTTGTAGCGGTGCTGATAGGCTTCACGTGCATACGAGATAGCCGAAATGATGGGGCAGCTTGCAATAAAAAGCAGCAAGTAAAAATGTATGCATGCAAAATAGCCGAAATGATTGGGCAACTCGCAATAAAAAGCAGCGAGTGAAAACAAAATAAATAGCCGAAATGATTGGGTACCGCGAAAAATAGCCGAAATGATTGGGCAATCACGACCTTCGCGATATAAAAGCTGAAATGATAGAGCATCGTGGAAAAAGAAATAAAATAAAAAAAAGTTTTAATTTATGCCCTACAGGTGATGTTCCATCACACCCTGTATACAATCTAAGGGCGTAAACAAAAAAGGGATCATACTTCTCCCCCAGGTTTCGTCATAAGAAGAAGCAAAATCTCGACGGGCCGCGAATGACTTAGAGATCATCTCAGCACTCATCTCGTAACAACGAACATGACTTCAAGCGAAACGGAACAGCGGCGACTCCCAGTTCCGTGGCTCGGCGATATCCTGATCGCCGAAAAGTCAAGTCCCAATTCCGTGAAATGCGAATACAATCAATAAAATTCCTGGTTACGTGGAACGCGGATAACGTCACTCTTTGACCCCATGGAAAACGTCCAGAGCGGATCCCGGTCTTCGCAGAGCACGGCAGTGAACCCGTGTGAAGCATCCAGAGCGGAGCCTAGTCCTCGCCGAGCACGGCAGTGAACCCGTGTGAAGTATCTAGTGCAAAATTCCTGGTTACGTGGAACGCGGATAACTTCACTCTTTGACCCCATGGAAAAGGTCCAGAGCGGATCCTGGTCTCGCAGAGTACGGCGGTGAACCCGTGTGAAGCATCCAGAGTGGAGCCTAGTCCTCGCCAAGCACGGCAGTGAACCCGTGTGAAGCATCTAGTGAAAAATTCCTGGTTACGTGGAACGCGGATAACGTCACTCTTTGACCCCGTGGAAAACGTCCAGAGCGGATCCTGGTCCTCGCAGAGCACGGCAGTGAACCGTATGAAGCATCCAGAGCAGAGCCTAGTCCTCGCCGAGCACGGCAGTGAACCCGTGTGAAGCATCTAGTGCAAAATTCCTGGTTACGTGGAACGCGGATAACGTCATTCTTTGACCCCGTGGAAAATGTCCAGAGCGGATCCTGGTCCTCGCAGAGAACGGCAGTGAACCCGTGTGAAGCATCCAGAGCGGAGCCTAGTCCTCGCCGAGCACGGCAGTGAACCCATGTGAAGCATCTAGTGCAAAATTCCTGGTTACGTGGAACGCGGATAACGTCACTCTTTGACCCTGCAGAAAATGCCCAGAGCGGAGCCTGGTCCTCGCCAAGCACGGTAGTGAACCACCGGACTGTGGAATCCTTAAAATCCACGGACTATGATGTCTTTAACCTCGACCGTAATGTCTTAAAACTAACAATCAACCACCCTAATTCTGTACTGATTCTACCTTGGTTTAAGGGTACATCTCTTCACTCCTTTGATGCCTGACGTTGTAATTCATCAACGTCTTCAAAGAGGTGACGGGTCCCTGCAACCAAACATCGGACTGTGGAGTCCCTAAATCCACGGACTATGAGGTCCTTAACCTTGACCGTGATGTCTTAAAACTAACATCGGACTGTGGAGTCCCTAAATCCACGGACTATGAGGTCCTTAACCTTGACCGTGATGTCTTAAAACTAATATCGGACTGTGGAGTCCCTAAATCCACGGACTATGAGGTCCTTAACCTTGACCGTGATGTCTTAAAACTAATATTGGACTGTGGAAGTCCTTAAATCCACGGACTATGACATCCTTAACCTTGACCGTGATGTCTTAAAACTAATATCGGACTGTGGAGTCCTTAAATCCACGGACTATAATGTCCTTAACCTTGATCGCGACGTCTTTAAACTACGATACTTTGAGCAACTCCTGACCCCATGAAACACGGATAAGGGCGATCACATCCAGCACTTGCAGGTCCTCACGACCTGTAAGGAAGAAAACTCTCTTGTGAGTTCCTTACGACTCTCAAGGGAAAACCCGCTTAAGAATCCTCACGATTCTTAAGAAGAACTTACACCTATAGGATCCTCTCGATCTGTAGGGAGAAAAACTCTTTATGAGACCCTCATGGCTCATAAAGCGCAAAAGTCTTAGGAAGCAGACCTTAACCCTGAATCCTGAGCCATCGCTGACCTGCAAGGAGATCAAGATAAACTGTCCGCAAAACACATTCAATGAAAGAGACACACCATTGAGAAGAAAAATGTATCTTTTATTCATAAACCAAAATGGATACAAAGTACAATTCATGAAAGAACAAAAAGAAGATACTCTCAGTCATGAGTATATACAAAAACAGAAAAGAAAGGAAAAGATACAAGTTTTCAAGCCGGTGGGCGATTTAGCAGCTTGGTCAGCTCATCCCGCTTTTGCTGGGCCACTGCCTCATGATTTAAGATTGCCAAAAGACGGGCCTCCGCCTGAGCCTGCTGGGCCTGATATGAAGCAAGCCGAACTTCAAGCTCTTTCTCGGTTGCCTTATGAGCCTCGACCCTCTCACGAGTGAACGTAGCAGCTTTATCAAGAGTCACCACCTCCCTGATAGACTCTTGAAGCACCCGCCAGAGTTCATACGCTTTGTTGGCCATGGCAGTAAGACTCGCCTGAAGCTCGCTCAGCGCTTTAGAAGCCAGCTCTCTCTCCGAGAATTTATGGCCGAGCCTCTTCTCGCACGATGTCATGTTTGCCGCGCACCGCGCTATCAGCCCCCGCAAGTCCGCCTTTGCAGCCATGACCTCCGAGGAAAGACGGGAACATTCAAGTGCGTGCAAGCAAGCCTCCACCTGCCAACAGAACTCCACCTAGACTCGCACCACCTCTTCGCTATGGTAGGTGGCAAGAAAAGGAAGAGAACTGTTAGCCTCGGCAGCAAATGCTTCAGCTGTGGTTGCACTACCAGCACGAAGCTCCTCGATCAAAGACGACAGGGAGACAAGGCTCAATTGGGCCAAGCGTTCTGAAGCTCGCAAAGCATAAGGGCCAGGCGGCATGACGACACGCGATTCCTGTAGGGTTCCTAGGCACTCTAGTGAAGTCTCACAAGTGATCAAACATGCACAAATCAAATTTTACGGGTGCCTACAAACCCGACTACGGATCGTTTACTAGATATTTAGGCGAAAACATAAACTAGTTAACATTTTAACTAAGGGAACAGATATACAACCTTTGTAGATCCGGTCCACCACCTCCACGGCTCCGCAATGAAGTCCCCTCGCTGTCCAAATCATGTCTTGGGCTCTAGCGTCGGCATCATCGAAGAATGGGCGGGCTTGATCGTCGGTTCGATGCCGAAGATGATCTACGTCGAGGCATCGCTAGAACAAGCTCCAACTTCACCAAGTCGGAAAAACTTGTGAAGGAAACACCCTATACTACTTGGCAAGAGGTAGAGGATGAAGAAATAGGAAGTGGGTAAACTTTAGTTTTGGGTTTCTCACTAGACTTCATGACTTGCCATTGAAGTAGCAAGCTTTCTTCAATGTTGAAGAAGATGAAGAAGAAGAAGAAGATATGATAACTTAAATTAAAATAGAAAAGAAAATACAATACTTATCATATCTTTGACCATGGTTTAGTGTAGAGACTTAACTTAGGTTAGATGAGTGGTTAGGGTTAGGCATGAGACAAGAATGGTGACTAAAACAATCCTACATGAATCTTCAACTAAAAACAAAAATAGCCACCATTCATTTCTCATTTTCTTTTTCTTTTGAAATAAATAAAATAAAAAGATAAATGAATAAGATGAAACCCTAATCACTAACTAACCATGGTTTAATACTTTACACAAAACCAAACAAGAATGTATCATCAAACATGATACAATCATGTGCACAAAGAAATATATCACATATACAACTTGCACAATTCAAGTGAGAAAATCCTTTTAAAGTGAACCAATACTAGTTAATGCAAAGTAATATATCAAATATATAATTATACATTAAATCATTAAATCAACACTTGATTCAATGATCCGGTCATGTCGCATATAACCGGCCAGTATCCTATGTATCGGCTTATCGAATCAATCCTTGATTCGATAACTAGGTTATATCGCATATAACCAATCGATACATAGATCGCGAGAATGGAATACGGTATCACATACACGCATTATTCTCGGTCCCGTACATATCTCATATGCGCTCCTATTTCGTTTCGCTTGAGCCAGGAAACCTCTGTGTAGGACTCTAAAGACTCGTCAATACGCCGGCAGCAGATGATGATCATATCAAACACCCACAAGCCGCAAGCGGTCTGCTAAATGTAACGGCCACCCGGGTATTGAGCGATCAGAAGATCGACGAGCAAGCCCGCTCACACTCCTGCGAATCCGACCAGTAACACTACCGTATAGTCTGGTCTGTTCGTCTGATATGTCGTATATCTCGCCTAGGGGTGGTAAACGTCAGACCCCAATAGCTCGATAAGTCATGCCGACGTAGGGTCCATAACATTCGTGAAACTACTGATAACTCTTACCAGTATATCACTGCAACCCTGGCCAGGGATTTCCTGTTATGGCCAGTCGAGCATAGCACAACATCAACCCCCAATACCGGGAGAGACGAATCCCCTCCTATCGCTCATTGCCTCCATGTGAATCGGGACTGTACCCAAAAACCACCTGTTTGCATGACTCAGTAGAGCCGTGGTAGGGTGGAAATCAAAGCACAGTGGGAGACACACAAGACTCTATGACGATCTCGGGTCAACAGACTAAGCTGTACCAGTGTCACCAGAGAACTGCCATCTGACGTGAGGTATAATACCATCTGGGAGTTCTCGGCGAGTCCGTTCAGTGTACCCAGTCTCCACTGAGCACCCGCATACCATCTTCGATGTCAAACACCAATGGATATGGGATCATCCATCGCCCATCGCATGGGTCGAGAAGATATGCGCTAGTCTACTCTGGAATATCGATGCCCCATCTCGATATTCCCTCGACTAGGAACACTTGAAGGATGTACTCATGGACTATCCAGGCCCCACTAGTACGATCTGCATCACAGTCCTGGAAGTCGAGTACACATCCTAAGGGCTTTATCAACATGTAATCAGAGAGACAGAAAGTATACATGTTAAGATAAAGTGCAACCAGATAGCGTACTATCATGTCGAGCAAGAAAGTCCTTCCTATATATGTCCCAGCATCCACTACAATATACATCCAATGTACAGTAATGGCCTCTAGGGCATACATATAACTAACAATCTCCCACTTGCACTAGGGCCATCTGTAGCAGTGGTTGCAGTATCACATACTCAACCATCCCCTAAAAGTCTCTCTTTGGGAAAAAGGCCTTCGTGAGTGGATCCGCCGTGTTGTCCTCTGAGTCTACTCTCCTAACCTCGATCAACCTGGAGATCAACTATCTCCATGATCAGGTGATGCTTCCTCAGAATATGTCTGGGTCACTGATGGGACCAGGGTTCCAGGGCCTAAGCCACACTTCCATTGCCATACAATGGCAGGAACCAAGTTCATCTTATGAACCAATATACACCCAAACTGCCTCTTTGGTAGTATCTTCAATAGCGATGTTACCAGCCTTTATCGTCTAGTTTGCCACGGTATCTAGCTTGGAACTCTTCCAACATACCGTCCCTTTACTGAGGGTAAACACAATGCCTGTGACTGACATTCAGTCGTCTTTATCACCCTGGAACTCTTCCAGTGATTCTCCCTAGGATCGATTGATACCATCTCACTACACCTAGTGAGAATCCTAACATCCAATTACATCTATCTCATAGATGAAAACTCAGGATTTAGGATGTATCACTTTGATCCTATTTGGAGAATCCTTGTGATAATAGGAGATTGACCGATCGTAGTATAGGAAACTCTCTTCCTATCAAGAGTATGTTGTCTTCGTACAATACGAGGATGACCACCTTACTCTCTACTATCCTTTTGTATATACAAGGTTCGTCTACCATTTTGATGAAGTCAAACACTTTGACTATCACATCAAAACAGACGTTCCAACTCCGCGATGCCTGCTTCATCATGTAAAGCAACTTGCACACGTTTCCGCTGCTCCCACTGTTTACGAAGACCTCTGGCTGTGTTCTTATAGACGTTCTCTTCTAAATCAGTATTTAGAAAAGCAGTCATGGCACCCAACCGCCAGATATCGTAGTCATGGTATGTAGCCGTGGTAAGTAGGATCTGGATAGACTTAAGCATAGCTACTGGAAAAAGGTTTCATCATTATCCACGCCTGGTCGATGACGAAAACCTTTAACAAGTCTAGCTTTGAAAGTCTTAACTTTTCCATCTATACCAAGTAATCTTCTCAAGATATACTTGCTCCTGATGGGGATTTAACCCTTCAGATATAGCAGCTAAAGTCCATACTTTGCTGGTGTACATGGATTCCATCTCAGATCGCTAAGCATCCAGCCATTCTTACAGAGTCCCTACTCTCGATGGCCTGCTCGAAACTAGTTAGGTCATCATCTCATGATGCAATCCTTGCTCCCACTGTCATCGAGAAACCGAGGTATCTCTCAGGCGGATGAGGAACCCTACTAGATCGGCGGAGAGGCTGAGGTTCGTCAGGAACTATAGAATCTTATGGTTCTACCAAATTATCTGCAGTTTTGTACAGCTGGAACCTTTCCAGTTCTACAGAACTGATCTTGCCTCGATCTTGTCCGGATTTTGCTTTTGACATAGGCCGGACAATCCCAAATCTTAACTTACTTAAGAGATAGGCTCTTCCCATACCATATCTCATATGGAATGGTAGACACTGATTTGATTCGAACCTAATTGAATAGGTATGCAGCTTCTCAAGTGCATAACTCCCAAAAGGAAATAGGTAACTCAGTAATACTCATCATAGAGCACACGATATCTAATATTGTGTGATTGCTCCGCCCCGATATACCATTCGTGCTATGGTGTATTCGGAGGAGTAATGCTGAGAGAGAATCTCATTCTCCTTTAGAATAGTCCAGGAATTCCATGCTCAAGTATTCTCCTCCTTGATCACATCAAAGGATATAATACTTATACCCGTATATTGGTTCTCTACTTCTAACTTATATTCTGTGAATATCTCAAAAGGTTCGGACTAGTGTTTCAACAAGAACATATGTCTGAATCTGAAGAGATCATCAGAGAACGTAATGAAGTATAAAGAACCAGTCCTGGCATGTATAGACAGGGGACCTTACATACATCAACATGTATCATCCCAAGAGTTCACTAACTCTTTCTCTGTTTCTTAGTAAACAGGGCTATGGTCATCTAATCTTTGTGACATGACTGGCAAGTTTCATAAGATGTAAATTCAAACTGATTTAAATATGCATCTAAAATGTAACTTCAGCCAGTCGGGTCGCATTGATGTGACCTAGTCTACAATGCCTCAAGAAGGATTCGTTCATCTATGAACTCTTCCTCTTGTGTGTGTTCTGTATACTAGAAACTGTAGTTTTGATTTAGAACGTCAATGCTTTTAGATAACGTGCCTGAACCGATCAACTTTTGATATAGGAAATGTTCAAAACATTATCCAACAATACAAAATTATATCCTTCTTTACTAATAAAGAGACTGATATGATTTTGTATATCAGGTTCGGTATCTAACAGCATTTGTTCAGAATCAATGTATTCATAATACAGGGTGACAGTGACCAACAGACTTGGCTGCAACACTTGCCCCGGTTCCTGTCTCATGAAACTTATCACCCGTTCTCAGTTTTTCTACCTGTTTGTAGCCCTATGTAACAGATTACATATATGGGATCCTGATCCGGTATCATATACCCAGGATGCAGAGGATACTGAGAAACAGTTCTTTGTAATGAACACATCCGAAGAAGATGCATCATATGTACTTTCTTCGTTTGGGCGGCATAGGAAATCTGGTATTCCCCTATTTCCTGCTCTGTCTTATAACAATTATAAGTTGGAGCGGGACCAACGTTCCCCAGCTCAGTATAACAAGCGGGTTCGGTCAAAATTCCGTATTATTATCTTGATTAAGGCGTGATATGGTCGCTACCAGGAGAGAGAGAGAAGAAAACACTCTGCGTGCGCTCTTGCAAGATTAGATTGGTTATGTATTTTATCTAATCAGGATGGCTCCCACTGTTTTTATCAAATCTTCATTCAAACCCTAAAAGGAAAGACTAGCCGGGATTAATTACACTCTACAAGTTCGCCAATCTTTCAGCCAGGCCAGTGTCGGTACTTTGAGGGAGGTTCCCCGTGCTTTCGCACGGACCTAATTACTGTAAACCTCGTTTTCCCAGAGGCGTAACCCCGTTGACACCTTTCTAGACACCTACTTGATCGGCTAATTGCAAAGTGTAAAACTCTCCCAGGAGTAACAATTACTCGCAGTGGGTATCGGGATCCAACTATCACATAGAAGGTATGCAATCTCATTGCAAATTTCAACACTTGAAACTCCCGATAATGGTTTTTACCCCTAGCACCTATGACCTTGGCTAAGGTCAACAAATCATAGGTACTAGTCAAGTTCTACCCGTCATTTCGTGATTAATTAGACCCACCCACATGACCCTTGGTTAAGGTCAACAAAGCCACATGACTGTCCTAACTAATCGCATCATATGCTGTGTAGGAAGACATCACTTAGCTACCGTACACTGTGCCTTGACTATGGTCAACAAACACAGCACGAATACTAAGTACTCTACTTCCTAAAATGACGGAGGGTTGCGAATGGTTTTTGTGAAAACCTTTAACGCTTTGAACTTGATCTCGTTGCGGAATCAAATGGTTTTTAAATGGAATGTTTTTGAAGCTTTTCTAGTTTTGCTAAAGGGGTCACTCCCGGTGAAGGGATCGTCGGCCCTTTCCTCGTCGAATGAGGTGCGGGATATATCATATATATCACTGTGCAAAGCGAAAACTATAGAAGCGATCAAAGACAAACCGAGTGTGTAGCATCTGCCAGTTATTGCTAAAGGAGTCACTCCCGGTGAAAGGATCTCGGTCCTTTCCTCATCGAATAAGGTGCTGGATGTTCTATAATGAACACCGCGATGCAAAGCAAGAACTGTAGCTACCTGTTTTATTTTGAAATTCGATTCCACAACATCAATTAGGTTTATTTTCTTTCATTAATCTTATTAATGAATATCCCATCATTTAAGTCCACCTAACCATCACAGATAAATATAACGTACGCTTATGCCATCCGCATTCGCCTCGATGTCCCGTCTGCACCGTTAGGTTAGGTAACTAACGCCAGAGCGAGGCAGGGCTAGCGCGGGTGTAAAACATAAGCAACGTCTATATGATATATCATATATACTATATATAATACCTGTCACAGAACATCACATGATCACAGATAAATCACAGCAGAAGAAATATATGAAATATTGGATATACTAGGACGTCCGTGTTTTTAATACGAGCCAGTATAAAACACGGATTCCACGGTCGTGATGAATAGCCAATCCCACACCCTAAGACCCCTACGAGAGCGGCAAGCAACCCTACCAATTCTAGGGTTAGGAGACCCGGACTCGACTCCTCGAGTTTGTCTCCCACTGGACCCCAGAACCCGGTTACTTGTGCTCCCCTCCTTGGGTCTATCCTAGTGCAGAAAAGTAAATAATATACAAACGGTGACTACTTCCGCAACCTGGAAGTGCCCCAATAAAAGAATATTACATACAAGTTTTTACATGAATGGAAATGAAAAATACTCATCTCACATAAAAAACCCCGGCTATTCAAACACGACGATCCAATATAACATATCCAGCAACACATAACATCTCATGTCATCAACGTAAGTAAATATGCGCATCCCAATTGTCGTTGACATATAGCAACGAAACCGGCGATATCACAAATTACACTTACGGTCACAGAAAAGAAAGTGTAAAACTACAACAGTTGGAATCCGCAACCTCCTCAGACATCGCATGCCTGACCAAATGAAATACTTAGACATCGCATGCCTAACAATTATAAACCCCGCATTTTAGTCTCATTATCGAAAACTCTTTTCAATATCAAGTCGGGCAATTCAACAGGATTCCCGACATTCTGATCGAATGCTCGTCGCAAACTTCAGTAGACGGCCGCACCCTCGATACCGTCGATGAAGTGTACCAAGGCGGAACACCGCTGCCGCGAGCACCCGAACGGATGCTTTCGGCGACGGGGTTCTCCTACAGTCACTTGGTCGGGGCGATGGAGTGAGGCTGTCTATTAAGTTTACCCGGCGAGTATCCGCGTACACTACGTGATTGCGAAGGACTTTTGATCACATCAAAATTCCGTGGCAACCGATCAAGTGAGACTAAACTGCTACATTTATAATATTCATTCCGTTATCTCATAACAATTTGTGAATTCCAATTATTGTATCACATTCCAGATAATTAGAAAATGTTAAACCTTTCGATCGAACAATCGAACACCCAAGTTTTCCCGATACAGATCAACACATGAAACAAGTCTAACAACATTCAGTTCGTGCCTCAGTACCAACGGTCCAGCCGTAGAAGGGTCAAGCCAACGCCTCACATGTGGCACGCCGTACTACCCCAAACCCGAAGGTTCAAAGGGCAGTTCAAGACGGTCACATAATCGAGTTAAGGTTTGTTGTCTTCTAGAGGGTCCATCGCGTTACTTGCACTACTTAGAACGTCGTTAAACTTCGGAAAAATCCAACAATTGGAAATTTCCCGGCAGGGGAAAAAGTGGGTATTTATATCCAGTCGAACTTTTTAACATATTCTAAAATTACCCGGAAAGCCACACCGACAAAATTAGACAGTCCGATCGAATATACAGAGTTCCCAATACAAGCCAGAAAATAAAACTCTTGAATAAATATTAAAATATTCCCAGGAAAACGAGCACAGCAAACTGAGAATTACTGTGCAACTTTTGGTCAACGATGCAACAGTGTTGCCGCGGAACCGCCGCGCCACGTGGGCTAACGCCGCGGTTCCACGGTTCATTGATGGAATTATGACTAAAATTTTGCACCGTAATTCTTCTTAAACCCTGCTTAATTTTCTGGATATTTTTAATTTCGAAAAATCCACATTTTACAGAAAAGTCCAGAGAGCAATTTTCTAGTCGGGTTTTAGGTCGATCGGACTTCTGATTCCGTCGGGACTTCGCCTAAGGCTCTAGCTAGGCTCTGATACCACTGTAGGGTTCCTAGGCACTCTAGTGAAGTCTCACAAGTGATCAAATATGCACAAATCAAATTTTACGGGTGCCTACAAACCCGACTACGGATCGTTTACTAGATATTTAGGCGAAAACATAAACTAGTTAACATTTTAACTAAGGGAACGGATATACAACCTTTGTAGATCCGGTCCACCACCTCCACGGCTCCGCAATGAAGTCCCCTCGCTGTCCAAATCATGTCTTGGGCTCTAGCGTCGGCATCATCGAAGAATGGGCGGGCTTGATCGTCGGTTCGATGCCGAAGATGATCTACGTCGAGGCATCGCTAGAACAAGCTCCAACTTCACCAAGTCGGAAAAACTTGTGAAGGAAACACCCTATACTACTTGGCAAGAGGTAGAGGATGAAGAAATAGGAAGTGGGTAAACTTTAGTTTTGGATTTCTCACTAGACTTCATGACTTGCCATTGAAGTAGCAAGCTTTCTTCAATGTTGAAGAAGATGAAGAAGAAGAAGAAGATATGATAACTTAAATTAAAATAGAAAAGAAAATACAATACTTATCATATCTTTGACCATGGTTTATTGTAGAGACTTAACTTAGGTTAGATGAGTGGTTAGGGTTAGGCATGAGACAAGAATGGTGACTAAAACAATGCTACATGAATCTTCAACTAAAAACAAAAATAGCCACCATTCATTTCTCATTTTCTTTTTCTTTTGAAATAAATAAAATAAAAAGATAAATGAATAAGATGAAACCCTAATCACTAACTAACCATGGTTTAATACTTTACACAAAACCAAACAAGAATGTATCATCAAACATGATACAATCATGTGCACAAAGAAATATATCACATATACAACTTGCACAATTCAAGTGAGAAAATCCTTTTAAAGTGAACCAATACTAGTTAATGCAAAGTAATATATCAAATATATAATTATACATTAAATCATTAAATCAACACTTGATTCAATGATCCGGTCATGTCGCATATAACCGGCCAGTATCCTATGTATCGGCTTATCGAATCAATCCTTGATTCGATAACTAGGTTATATCGCATATAACCAATCGATACATAGATCGCGAGAATGGAATACGGTATCACATACACGCATTATTCTCGGTCCCGCACATATCTCATATGCGCTCCTATTTCGTTTCGCTTGAGCCAGGAAACCTCTGTGTAGGACTCTAAAGACTCGTCAATACGCCGGCAGCAGATGATGATCATATCAAACACCCACAAGCCGCAAGCGGTCTGCTAAACGTAACGGCCACCCGGGTATTGAGCGATCAGAAGATCGACGAGCAAGCCCGCTCACACTCCTGCGAATCCGACCAGTAACACTACCGTATAGTCCGGTCTGTTCGTCTGATATGTCGCATATCTCGCCTAGGGGTGGTAAACGTCAGACCCCAATAGCTCGATAAGTCATGCCGACGTAGGGTCCATAACATTCGTGAAACTACTGATAACTCTTACCAGTATATCACTGCAATCCTGGCCAGGGATTTCCTGTTATGGCCAGTCGAGCATAGCACAACATCAACCCCCAATACCGGGAGAGACGAATCCCCTCCTATCGCTCATTGCCTCCATGTGAATCGGGACTGTACCCAAAAACCACCTGTTTGCACGACTCAGTAGAGCCGTGGTAGGGTGGAAATCAAAGCACAGTGGGAGACACACAAGACTCTATGACGATCTCGGGTCAACAGACTAAGCTGTACCAGTGTCACCAGAGAACTGCCATCTGACGTGAGGTATAATACCATCTGGGAGTTCTCGGCGAGTCCGTTCAGTGTACCCAGTCTCCACTGAGCACCCGCATACCATCTTCGATGTCAAACACCAATGGATATGGGATCATCCATCGCCCATCGCATGGGTCGAGAAGATATGCGCTAGTCTACTCTGGAATATCGATGCCCCATCTCGATATTCCCTCGACTAGGAACACTTGAAGGATGTACTCATGGACTATCCAGGCCCCACTAGTACGATCTGCATCACAGTCCTGGAAGTCGAGTACACATCCTAAGGGCTTTATCAACATGTAATCAGAGAGACAGAAAGTATACATGTTAAGATAAAGTGCAACCAGATAGCGTACTATCATGTCGAGCAAGAAAGTCCTTCCTATATATGTCCCAGCATCCACTACAATATACATCCAATGTACAGTAATGGCCTCTAGGGCATACATATAACTAACAATTCCAACGCTATTGGAGCTGGCAAGGCTGTTCAGAGTTGAAAAATATTAGTAAGACTCTTAAGCAAAGGAACAAGTGAGGCTATACCGGAATGTCACTTACCTACGGTCATGCAAGTAGGAGCTGAGGGTTCCCCTGGCCCTTCGAGAACCTCGACCTCATCATCGGCCTCCAAAACTGTAGAGAACATCAATGTCAATACGCAAAATAACAACGATGCTATGAGAAGTGATGAACAACACTCAGCTTGTCCAGACGAGAGGACGATGCGTCGAGGAGATATCGCCTGCGGAGCGGCCATTTCCAAAAGACGCTGGAAGGACTGCCGAGGAGACAGATTGACAATGGAGGCCGCCAGTCCACGCAATTCTGAAAAGACAAAAGAGTTCAGGTAACAGAAAGATTACTAGCTCAAAACGTGGAAGGTTACCTTCGACACTCCTCCCATTCTGAGCCTGGGGTATAGCAGCTTCAGCGGCCTCTGTCGTGACCTCAGGCTCCAACAAAGGGAGGGTAGTCCCGACTACCTCCATCTCAGCCTCTGGGCCGCCTTCGGGAAGAGCCGTTGGAGCGGTAGTCTCCAAAGGAGCCTCCCTCAAAGGGGCAAGCACTCCCTGATCAAGAACCGCCGCTGGAGGCTCTACCATAAGAGGAGCAGCCTCATCAGCCCCCTCCACATCGAGCAATGCTTCATTGGGAATTTCAGCAGGCTTCAGCTTCAATGAGCCCGTAGGGAGCTCCCCCAGCGTCGAAGATTCTGTACAATTCAAATAAGAATAAGGATACACATATACAGGCGTAAATAATCTGAAAAACTACAAAAAAAAAAAACAACGTACCGATGCGCAAAGTAGCCCTCAATATGGCTTCTTCAAGCCGCTGCTCCTTCTCAAGGAGGCGTGCTCGCTGGGGTTCAAGGGTAGACTCATGGCCGCCGGTCCATAAAGAAAGTGCGTCCGCTGTGTCTTCTGAAGCGGCCTGCTTCAGGGCCCTTTCCCCCCATTCCTCCAAAGGATCGATAAACTGCCGCCGAATCCACGAAGGGTCTTCGTAAAAGATTACAGCGGGATAGGGCTTCTTCGGAACCCTGGCGTTATGAGACGCGTCTTTGGAACGCCGTATGGCCTCGGCCAACTGTGCGGCTTTTTCATCGGCCGAATTCGGGAATAGAAGTCCAGCGTCTGACTCTTGCAAGGCCAATGGTTCGTCTTCAAGAATAGGCTCAGACTCCGCCAAAGAATCGAGCAAATTGGTGGCCGCTTTCCTTCGCCGCTTAGACCCAGAGCCGGTCGCCGAGGATGACCGTTTCCTCCCCCGCGAAGCCTTAGGGCGGCGCCGACCCACATCGCCCTCGACACCCTCATCCCTATTACTCTCGCTCGGTGCCACAACCGAAGATGACACCGCCATTGTCGACGCCACGGGGGGCGGTGCTGCCACTGGCGGTGGTGCTACTACTGGGGCCCGTCTACCCCGCGATCGGGAACCTAGAGGCATACCAGCTGTTGGAGTAAGGTCCACCCCTGACTCCCCCGGAATGAGCGCGGTACCAATGTCCCTCAGAGGGAAGCAGACCGGAGCCCTCGGTCGCAGCTTATCCCCCGGAACCTGAGGAGGGGCATCATGACCAAGAAGCACCCTCCTTTCCTCAAGAATAGTTAGGCTGACCCGGTGGAGATACCAACTCGTAAACGAGCCCACGCACTGGGGCATGTACTCAGCTTCAGGGACCATGAAGTGGGAGCCGGTGTTTAGCCTCACGAAATGATGAGCGGCATCGCGAACGGCATCAAGCGAAGGGACCGGTGCAACTATAAAAGCCTCGAAAGGAACACCCTGGTCGTATCCAAGTTGTCGGGCGAATCGATGCGGGTTGTACCGCATGAAAAGAGCTGCACTGTCCTGGCGAAACACCAAGTAGCCCGGTCTAATTGTATACAAGTGTGCGGCCTCCCGGGGCTTCAAAGAAGGTACGTTGTCTTTTGACTGGTCCCAGAGTTGTTGAACTGGACCTGAGGGAGTAGACAAGACCCGATCATTAAAAACCAGCCCGCCAGCGGCAGCGTAAGGAGAAATCAGCACCCGAATAGCCCCAAATTGGGTCGGGTCGGCGGCAGAAGCATCCATTAATCGCATAAGTCATGGGAAGGGGTAGGCATCGTAAAATGAGGGCCTCTGATGCATAGCAAAAGCCCCCAACACTTGCATTTCGATCCAGGATGTGAAGTAATGAAGCGAAAAATTCACCACGTCTATGCCAGGGCTGGAAGTGTTGGCCGCAGCGCCCAACCCGTGGTAAAGATACGCCAGCGCCGGGATGCCGATAGCCAATCGCGTCCCCTCAGTAATACAATGAGCTGGGTAGATAACCGAGGCTCTCATGAAGCGGCGATGAATGGGGATAACGAACCAACTGAGCCAGACACTGACAAACCCCACGAAGAACGTCTCCTCATCCATACCGGGTGCTGCAATGGACTCAAAAGACATCGGCGACATGATGAGGATATAGTATTGAGGTAGATCTGATTCAGTGGTCGGCAGCTTCTTCGGACCAAACCCAAAGGGGTATTTGACGTTGGCAAACTTCGGAGCTGTCTTCGACACGACATCTTCGCGAAGGAAGCAGGCAATGAAGCTCTTAAAAGTAACTCTCTGCTCCTCAGATTCGGTGAACAATCGGTCAAAGATACCTAGCGCCTTGATCAAGCTGGGACGCTTGTGGCGAACGACGTTCTCAACAGACAAGCCGTCAACCGGTGCAGGCTCGGGCTCGAAGACGTACTCGTCAGGAGGCAACAACTCCTCATACAGTGTACCCCTGATTGGCAATCCTGAGATTTCATAAAATTCTGCCAGAGAAATCGAAACCTCGCGATCTCCTAAAATAAAAGTGTTGGTGGGGAGATTCCATTGATTCAAGAACACCCTAACCCACCAGACATGCGTGGACTTATAATTGAAGAGTGACGCGTATATTGCCTGATAAAGCCCAACCTTCTGCAGCCGCGCACGATGGGTGGCAAGGATATAGCGAACCCAGAGAAGGTAGCCCGTGGGGTGTCGAGGAGTAAGCCCTATCTTATAAATCTGCCCCCATGGGTAGGCCTCACCCTGAAAAATGCGACGCCCCAGGATATCTATAGCGGGGACCGGATGGTTCGGGATACCTGTCATCGAAGGCTCGAGCCTCCCCGTTGGAGTCCAGTTGGGCATCTCCACAGCAAAAACCGTTCTCGGAGGGTCCATCGGCAAGAATGGGAAAGTAGGCTCTGTCGGTACTGCACAGAGGAAACTCCGGCGACCCCGGATAATATGGCTGTACCAAGTTCCCCACTGAAGCAAGTTGGTGCAGTTCGGGTCATGAGCCCGGATTATCGCCATCGCTTCCTCGTCAGATGGTGATTGAGGAAAAGCGGCCTCCAAACGAGTAAAGGGAAAGCACGGAACAGAAGCCATCGCACCTGAAATCAAATAAAAGAAGACTGTCAAAAGCAAAGCCAGCGATATATACATGCATGAACATGAAGACAAGTTGAGGAAGGCAACAACAGACTCTTTTTATGGGACCATTAGCTACAAAACACATGGGCCCCACAGAATCAAGATGACGGCTCGTTAATAATGAGACCAAGCAGTTGTAATAAGACAAAGGAGATACCCTCATTAAATAAAAAGTGGGTTTCAAGTGGCCCTGCACATCCCCTAGAAGACAAATCTACCTTGGACTCCACAACAAATCAAACGGGATCAAGGGAATTAAATTCTCACAGAAGATATCATTGCAAACTTCTGCTCCATTAATTGTAGAAGGACAACCTCGGGCCAAGAGATCCTAAGAAGCCTCCATGTGAAGAAACTGAGTTCTTCGTAGGAATTAAATTTCTTATTAAGAAAAAAGGAATTAAATTCCCAGAAACTTTTTTTGAGATGGAATTAAATTCCATAGATTCTAATCGCCACCATTATCTCCTTAAAGATCATATGAACCCTAAAAAGATCTGCTGTTGAAAGTTCTATTTCATACTTGGGTTGAAAAACTTAAAGGAAAAATGGGTTCATATTAAAAGGGTGAAACCCTTGAAGTGGATTTAAAATCCAGAGAATTTTATGTATAAAATTTCTTCGTCCACTCAAGATGATTACCTGAGGAAGAGGAATCGGTCAAACAGAGTTAAACTCTGAAAATGTTTCAAGGCAGAGAACTAAGCTCTGAAAGAAGAGAATTAAATTCTCAGAAAAAGTTCTCAAAGGAAGAAGATGAGCAAAGTGGAGGCGTCGCTGAAATGACCCCTATATTTATAGGATGTGATGGGGACGCTTCATCTCCCCAAATCCCTAGAGGAATCCAACGGTCACAAAAATGACAGCGTTGCACTCACGTGCAGACACGTGAGAACAACGCTGTGGGGGCATTTTTTTCTTGATTTAAAATCAGGAAAGCCTATGGAAGAAGCATCACGTGCTAGCACGTGACCAACAGTCACGTGTTGGCACGTGACAATTCAAAGCAGCGGCAAAGGCAGATTCGGTTCCCTGACTAAATCAAAGAAAAGGCTCCAGAAAGGGTCACGTGCTCACACGTGACCAGGGGTCACGTGTTGGCACGTGACAGCTGAACAGCGGCTAGAAGACAAAGCGCAGAAAGCAGAAGAAAACTCGTTCCAAGGGGTCACGTGCCCACACGTGACCAGGGGTCACGTGTCCACACGTGACCAGGGGTCACGTGTCCACACGTGACCAGGGGTCACGTGCCCACACGTGACCGGCTTTTAAAGCCTATCTATTTAACAGAATTAAATTCTGAACAGCATTTAAATCTTTCCAAAGGAGAACGATTATTTGGAACCGATTGGATTAAAGATTTAAAGGTGATTAAATATCACCTATCTATGGAAAAATCTTGAACTTGGAAAGATTTCCCCTTGAAATCTAACTGAAATAACAAAGGAATATCTTTGGATTTAAAATCCAATGGTGAATAAAATTCACCTAATAATCCAAAGGTCCAAATGAATGATGAATGCAAATCAAATCTCTAACGAATGCAAATCAAATCTCTCAACGAATAATTCACTAAAACTGAATGATTCTGCTCCTTCTCCTATAAATAGGAGCCAAGAGATATACAGAGGGGGATATACAGAGACATACAGAGAGAGAGAGAGAGAGAGAGAGAGAGAAAGCTTTGGAATATTGAAAATTCAGAAGGAAGAATTTGATTCCCTGCAAAAGAAAATCCCTAGGTAAGAAAAGAGAGGCTTAAAAGGAGAATTTAATTCTCAAAAGAGTTTAACTTTTATATTAAAAAGAAGAACTTAATTCTCTCTTTAGCAGAGGATCTGCAAAGTGCACATTTCCCCATGAACTGAGAATTTAATTCTCATTGGGTTGAGATCCTGCCCTGCAGATCCAAAGCATAGAGAGGGAATGGATGTTTGAGAATTTAATTCTCATAGGATTATAGGAATTTAATTCCTTCGAATTAAAATTAGGGTTTAACCCTATGTTGTAGGGATTTAATTCCTTCAAATGGACAGAACCAGGGTTTAACCCCAATTAAGAGCTTAATTCTGTTAAAATAACAGGAATTTAATTCCCTTAAGAAAGAAGAAAT
Source organism: Agapanthus africanus (assembly GCA_030015575.1). Taxonomy (NCBI): domain Eukaryota; kingdom Viridiplantae; phylum Streptophyta; class Magnoliopsida; order Asparagales; family Amaryllidaceae; genus Agapanthus; species Agapanthus africanus. Next base: position 115,519,829 of record JASDDO010000028.1, read on the forward strand.
TAGGGTTTAACCCTATGATAGAATTCAGTTCTTCACACACATCAGGAATTTAATTCCTACAGAAGAAAAGCCGGGGTTTAACTCTATCTAAGAATATAATTCTTCAAAAAGAAAAGTGGGAATTTAATTCCTCTAAAGTTATAGCTAGGGTTTAACCCTATGAAGAATTTACTTCTTAAAAGATAAACAAACATGCAAAGAAACAGGGTCACGTGTTACCACGTGACCCCTGAAAGTTCCACAGAGAAGGGCTTTGAGGCAATGCCTCACGTGCCCCACGTGCCCCACGTGACCCCTTGGCAGAAGCTCTAACAGACAAACATTTAAATGCCCATCACGTGACAGCACGTGATGCTCTAAAGTATTCAATACTTTTGGCAGAATAAAATGAATTGAGGGCACTCTCACGTGCTACCACGTGACCCCTCTTGCCTTAGTGTTTAACACTAAAGTTGAAACCTCTATATCCAGTGTTCAACACTGATTTTCTTAGTGTTTAAACACTAATTTGGAAAACTCTATTTACAGTGTTTAACACTGACTTTCTTAGTGTTGAACACCAACCTGGAAAACCTTGTTTCCAGTATTTAACATTGATCTGCCTTAATGTTAAACACTAATTTGAAATCTCCACTGCCGGTGTTTAACACTGATTTGTTTTAGTGCATAAACACTAATTTGAAAGCCCTGTTGCTGGTGTTTAACACTAACTATCTTTTAGTGTTAAACACTAACTTGTCAATCTCATTCTCAGTGTTCAACACTGATTGATCTTTAGTGTTTAACACTAACTTTAGCCCCATTGGCTAAGTGTCTAGAGGCAAAGCCTCTCCTCTAATGGACCAACAGAGGGCCAATATCCTAAACATGATTGGACTTAGCCCAAGCTGGCCATAAGTCCTCAATTCAAATTCAACTGAGCCAATGGGCTCATAATATAATTAATTAGTCTTGGTTCCAAATTGGGCCAAAGATTATTTAATCTACCTCGGTTTAAGGGTACATCTCTTCACTCCTTTGATACTTGGCGTTGTAATTTCTCAACGCCTTCAAAGAGGTGACGGGTCCCGATGACCACATATTGATACGGACTGTGGGGTCCTTAAACTCATGGACTATGAGGTCCTTAACCTTGACCGGGATGTCTTAAAACTAACGACGGACTGTGGGGTCTTTAAACTCATGGACTATGAGGTCCTTAACTTTGACCGTGATGTCATAAAACTAACATCGGACTGTGGGGTCCTTAAACCCATGGACTATGAGGTCCTTAACCTTGACCGTGATATCTTAAAACTAATATCGGACCGTGGAGTCCTTAAATCCACGGACTACGACGTCCTTAACCTTGACCGCAACGTCTTAAAAGTAACACTGGACCGCAATGTCCTTAAACTACCTATTGACCGCAATCTCACTAAACTAAATAACAGGGCTCCCTTAATTGCTCTATTGTTGGATCTAAACGATCCCGTTAAGTTGATCTTAGTCTGAAAACTAGACTAACGTATCCTTAACAAATGTTTAAGTCGATTTTAGTCTCGAACGAGGCTAACGTATCCTTAAACCCAAAACCCCCAAACCCAAATCTAAGATAATACGGATTTGGACTAGTCCACGCCCTACGCGCGACAACATAATTCAGTCTCCGTATACAATCCACGGGCAACTAAACACAAAATAAGCACACACGACACGAAGTGACCATCTGGAGAAGGAGAAAGTGGTTACCGCGATGCGGTAGCGTAATTAACTGCAGGGGCTTGCGCCTGCAGGGAAGAGCGTCCCCACAATCAAAAACCCCTCAAGCGAGGGGGAATCTGACGAAGTCTGCTACATCGGACGCATCCGTTTAAACCTTCGATACACGGTGCCATAAATCAACTTGGTATCTTCGGAGAGGTGGACGGATAGCACCAATTAGCATCTGCCCCGAATCTCAGGCAAGACGTCCCTGTCGCGCCGTCATTCGGAGGGGAACAGGCGTCACTTTTAAGAGCTTCATCGCTTACTTCTTTCACGAGGATGTCCTGTCGAAGACGGCTCCGAAGTTTGCAAACATTAATGACCCCTTTAGGTTTGGTTTGAACAGGCGGCCGACTAAGGAATCGGATTTACCACAGTACTACATTCCTATTACGTCGCTGATATCTATTGAATCGATTGTAGCTCCCGGCATGGATGAGGAGACATTCTTTGTGGGTTTTATCAGTGTCTGGCTCAGCAGGTTCGTCATTCCCATGCATCGCCGCTTCATGAGAGTCTCGGTGATCTATCCGGCTCATCGTATCGCTGAGGGGACACGGCTAGCCGTAGGCATCCCGGCGCTAGCGCATCTCTATCATGGGTTGGGTGCCGCGGCTAATACTTCGACTCCCGGCGTGGACGTAGTAAACTTTTCTCTCCATTACTTCACGTCTTGGATCGAAATGCACGTGTTGGGGGCCTTTGCTGCGCACCAGCGACCCGCATTTTACGACGCCTATACTTTCCCGCGACTCATGCGGTTAGTGGATGCTTCTGCCCATGACTCGATTCAATTTGGGGCCATTCGCGTGTTGATTGCTCTTTACGCTACCACGGGCGGATTGGTATTCGTTGATCGGGTTCTCTTCTCTCCTTCAGGTCCAATCCAACAACTCCACGACTTGTCGAATGAAGGGGCACCTTCTCTGAAGCCCCGGGAGGCCACGCACTTGTACACGATTAGGCCAGGTTATCTGGTATTCCGTCAGAACAATGCAGCCCTCTTTATGCGGTACAATCCGCATCGCTTCGCCCGGCAGCTTGGATATGATCAGGGCGTCCCATTCGAGGCTTTTACAGTCACGCCGGTTCCTTCACCTGAAGCTGTTCGTGATGCTGCTCACCACTTTATGAGGCTGAACACTGGTTCTCGCTTCATGATCCCTGAAGCTGACGATATTCCCCGATGCGTAGGGTCCTTTATGGGCCGGTACCTTCATCGGGTCAGCCCGATTATTGCTGAGGAGAATAGGGTGCTCCTTGGATATGGTGCTCCTGCTTAGGTTCAGGCCACGGGAGTTCTGCCGCGACCGCGCGCACCGGTCCTCTTTCCCCTGAGGGATACCAGTGTCACGCTTATTCCGGGAGAGTCGGGGGTGGACCTCACCCCCACAGTTGGAATGCCATTGGGTACCCGGTCGCGGGTTAATCAGGCTCCGGTAGCAGTACCACCACCCGTGGCGTCGACAATGGCTGTGTCATCCTCGGTCGCAGCGCCAAGCGGGGGTGATGGGAACGAGGGTGTTGAAGGTGAGGTGGGCCGGCATCGTGCCAAGGCTCCACGGGGAAGGAAACGGTCATCCTTGGCGTCCGGTTCTGGATCCAAGCGGCGAAGGAAAGTGGCTACTAACTTGCTCGACTATTTAATAGAGTCTGAGCCCATTCTTCAGGACGAACCGTTGGCCCTGCAAGAATCGGACGCTGGCTTACTCTTCCCGAGTTCAACCGTCGAGGAAGCCGCTCAGTTGGCTGAGGTTATAAGACGTTCTCAAGACGAGTCAGAGAATGTAGGAATTCCGAAAAAGCCCTACCCAGCCGTCATTTTTTATGAAGACCCTTCATGGATCCGGCGACGATTCATTGGCCCTTTGGAGGAATGGAGCGAAAGGGCCCTTAAACAGGCTTCTTCGGACGACGCTGCGGATGCGCTTTCATTGTGGACTGGCGGCCACAAGTCTACCCTTGAACCTCGGTGAGCACACCTCCTTGAGAAGGAGTGTCGGCTTGAGCGAGCCATACAGAAAGCTTCCTTGCGCATCAGTATGTTCCGATATTTCTTCGTAATACTTCATATTGTCTGCACTTGTATATATGTATTCTTATCCTTGTGTGAACTGTGCAGAGACTTCGGCGATGGGGAAGGTTCCCACGGGTTTACTGACCGTAGAGCCTGCTGATACCCCTAGTGAAACACTGCTCAGTGTGGAGGGGGCTGATGAAACTGTCCCTCCTGCGATAGAGCTTCCTGCGGTGGTTCCTGCTCCCGAAGCACTTGCTCCCTCAGGGGAGGCACCTTTGGTGGTCGCCGTTCCAATGGCTCTCCCTGAGGGCGGCTCAGAGGTTACGGCGGAGGCCGTTGAAGCTGCTATCCCTCCAGCTCAGAATGGGAAGAGCGTCGAAGGTAACCTTCTACATTTTAAATTAGTAATCTTTCCGTTATTTGAATTCTTCTGTCTTTTCAGAAGTGCGCGGGTTGGCGGCTTCGATTGTCGATCTGTCTCCCCGGCAATCCTTTCAGCGTCTGCTGGAAATGGCCGCTCCGCAAGCGATATCTCCTCAGCGCATCGTCCTCTCGTATGGGCAAGGTTAGTGTTGTTTACCATCCTTTTCATAGTATTGTCGCTTTTTCATAAAATGACATCGACGTCTTTTACAGTTATGGAGGCCGATAATGAGGTTGAGGTTCTCGAAGGGCCGGGGGAGCCTTCAGCTCCTTCTTGCATGACTGTGGGTAAGTGAAGTCTCAATGTCGTCCCACTTGTTCTTTGGTTAGAAGTTTCACCGACCGTTTATAAATCTGAACAGCCCTGCCAGTTCTCACAGTGCTGGAGTCGCGCATCGCTATGCCACCCGGCCCCTATGCTTTGCGAGCCTCGGAACGGATGGCCAAGCTAAGCCTCGCCTCTCTATCATCTTTGATCGAGGAACTTCGTGCGGGTAGCGTAATTACGGCCGAAGTATTTGCTGCCGAAGCTAACGGCTCTCTTCCCTTTCTTGCCACCTATCATAGCGAGGTAGTGGTGCAAGTCTGGGTTGAGTTTTGCCGGCAGGTGGAGGCTTGTCTGCACGTCCTCGAATGTACACGCCTTCCTTCGGAGGCTGTGGCCGCGAAGGAGAGCTTGCGGGGTATGATAGAGCGGTGCGCGGCGAACATGGTGTCGTGCGAGAAGAGGCTCGGGCGCAAATTCTCGGAGAGAGAGCTGGCTTCTAAGGCGCTGAACGGGCTCCAAGCCAACCTTACAGTCAAAACCAACAAAGCGTATGAACTCTGGCGAGTACTTCAAGAGGTCATCAAGGAGATGGTGGCCATCGACAAAGCCACCGTGTTCACTCATGAAAGGGTTGAGGCCCACAAGGCTACCGAGAAGGAGCTCGAAGATCGGCTTGCCTCATATCAGACCCAGCAGGCTCAGGCGGAGGCCCTTCTTTTAGCGATATTGTATCATGAAGGCGAGGCGCAGCGAAAGAGGGATGAACTGGCAAATCTGCTAAACCGCCCACCTACTTGAAGAATTGTAGATACATATTTTTGTTCTTTCTTTATACATACTCCTAAATAAGAGTATATATTTTTTGCTTCTTTCGCGAATTGTACTTTGTATTCATTTTGGTTCATGAATAAAAGACATATTTTTCTTCTCAATGATGTGTCCCTTGTTGTTGAATGTATTTCTGTGGATAGTCTATCTCGATCTCTTTGTAGGATAACGATGGCTTAAGATTCAGGGTTAAGATCTGCTTCCTAAGAGTTTTCAACTTTATGAGCCGTGAGGGTCTCATAATGAATTTTCTCCCTAACGGTCGAGAGGATCCCGTAGGTGTAATTTCTCCTTAAGAATCGCGAGGATTCCTAAGTGTGTTTTTCCCTTGAAAGTCGTAAGGATCTCACAAGAGAATTTACTCCCTTACGAGTCTGAGGACCCGCAAGTGATGGGTGAAGTTGCCCTTATCCGTATTTCACGGAGTCAGGGGTTGCTCAGGATGCTTCCCACGGGTTCACTGCCATGTTCTGCGAGGACCAGGCTCCGCTCTGGACGTTTTCCAGAATATCGTAGTTTAAAGACATCGCGGTCGAGGTTAAGGACATCATAGTCCGTGGATTTAAAGACTCCACGGTCCGTTGTTAGTTTTAAGACGTCACGGTCGAGGTTAAGGACATCATAGTCCATGAGTCTAACGACCTCACAGTCCAATGTTAGTTTTAAGACATCACGTTCGAGGTTAAGGACATCATAGTCCATGTGTTTAAGGACCCCACAGTCTGATGTTAGTTTAAAGACATTACGGTCGAGGTTAAGGACATCATAGTCCATGAGTTTAAGGACCTCACAGTCCAACGTTAGTTTTAAGACATCACGGTCGAGGTTAAGCACATCATAGTCCGTGAGTTTAAGGACCTCACAGTCCAATTTTTGCTCTGGATGCTTCCCACGGGTTCACTGCCGTGTTCGGCGAGGACCAGGCTCCGCTCTGGATGCTTCACACGGGGTCAGGAGTGACATAATCCGCGTTCCACGTAGCCAGGAATTTTGCTCTGTATGCTTCCCATGGGTTCACTGCCGTATTCGGCAAGGACCAGGCTCTGCTCTGGATGCTTCCCACGGGTTCACTGCCGTGTTCGGCGAGGACCAGGCTCCGCTCTGGATGTTTCACACGGGGTCAGGAGTGACATAATCCGCGTTCCACATAGCCAGGAATTTTGCTCTGGATGCTTCCCATGGGTTCACTGCCGTGTTCGGTGAGGACCAGGCTCTGCTCTGGATGCTTCACACGGGTTCACTACCGTGCTCTGCGAGGACCAGGATCCGCTCTGGACGTTTCCCACGGGGTCAGGAATGACATAATCCGCGTTCTACGTAGCCAGGAATTTGTTCTGGATGCTTCCCACGGGTTCACTGCCGTGTTCGGCGAGGACCAGGCTCCGCTCTGGATGCTTCACACGGGTTCACTGCCGTGCTCTGCGAGGACCAGGATCCGCTCTGGACGTTTTTCACGAGGTCAGGAGCGACATAATCCGCATTCCACGTAACCAGGAATTTTTGACTTTATCCGCATTTCACGGAGTCGGGGTTTTATTCTCGGTCATCTGTGCACCGTTGAGTCATGGAACTGGGAGTTGCCGCTGTTCCGCTTTTCCTGATGTTGTGTCCGTTGTAATGAAACGAATGTTGAGATGATCTCCAGGCTATCCGCGAACCGTTGAGATTTGGCTTCTTCTTCTGATGAAGCTTGGGGAGGAAAGGTATGATTCATTTTTTGCTTGCGCCTCTAGATTGTATACAGGGATTGATGTGATATCACCTGTAGGGCAAAAAGTTTCATTCTTTCATTTTTTTATTTCTTTCCGCGATACTCTATCATTTCAGCTTTTTACATTGCGAAAATCGCGATTGCCCAATCATTTCGGCTATTTTTCGCGGTGCCCAGTCATTTCAGCTATTTGTTTTATTTTTACTCGTTGCTTTTATTGCGAGTTGCCCAATCATTTCGGCTATTTTGCATGCATACATTTTTTTACTTGCTGATTTTGTTTGCAAGTTGCCCCATCATTTCGGCTATTTCGTATGCATGTGTGGCTTGTCAGCTTCTTGCTGCAAGTTTGGAATTAGACACCGGGTTCGGCATCAGCACCGCTACAACTGGGATATGAGCATGAGCGAATCATCATTTGCCTCTGTCGATGTCAGACAAAGGTGGCTTAGCGATCAGGGTTAAGATCCTGTCGACTAAGGCTTTTGACTTCATTAGCTGTAAGGGTCTCATTAAGGTATTTCTCCCTGCGAGCCGTAAGGATCTCGTAGGTGCGTTTTCTCCTTAGGAATCGTGAGGACTCCTAAGTGTATGATCTCTTATAAGTCGTAAGGATCTTACAAGAGTGTTTTCTCTTTATAAGTCGAGAGGACTTACAAGGGTTATTCACCATGTAGACATATCCCTTGTCACGGATAGGACTTCGTTAGGGAAATGTTTATTCGCGCCCGTGGATTGTATACAAGGGTATGTGTTGAGCCGCTTGTAGGGCAGTATCGGAGGTTGTGGGGGCTGCTTAAGAACATGTTCAGATTCCTGTAGCTTAAGACTTTCAAATCTTATGAGCCGTGAGGGTCCCATAAGAAGGTTCTTCTTATGAGTCGTGAGGATCTCGCAAGTGTAATTTCTCCTCAGGAATCGTGAGGATCCCCAAGTGTGTTGCTCCCTTATGAGTCGTAAGGATCTCACGCAGGTGGTTTCTCCTTACAAAGTCGAAAGGACTTTGCAAGTGTCTTTTAACGAGATTGCGCCCTTTCGGGTTTTCACAAAACTCGCCGGCAACCCTGCTGATTTTTACTCACGGAGCCCCTTCGGGTTTTCATCCGTGCCCTTTTTGCTTATGGATATACCATTTTTTTTCTTTTTTTTATTCTAACGAGATTGCGCCCTTTCGGGTTTTCACAAGACTCGCGGGTAGCACTGCTGTTTTTACTCACGGAGCCCTTTCGGGTTTTCATCCGTGCCCATTTTATTTATGGACATACCGTTTTCTCTTTTCTTTCTTTTTTTTATTCTTTTTTTTTGTATCAGCTTTGGGATGCTGCAATCCACTGTAGTTTATCGACATCTCAGTCAACGGCTAGTTTTAGGGCATAGTGGTCCGTTGTTAGTTTTAAGGACGTTTCGGTCCGTCGTTAGTTTAAGGACGTTTCGGTCCGTTGTTAGTTTAAGAACATTTCGGTCCGTTGTTAGTTTAGGGACATTTTGGTCCGTCGTTAAGGAAGCCGGTTACTACTTACAGAGTTTAGGCTTAGAAAGATAGCGAGCGGACATAGTCGTCGTCATCTATCATTGACCTAGGTCGTGACTCATTAGGCGTAGTACTTCTTCAGGAAGCGACCATTTATTGGCCTGATGCCTTTCGCCATGCATGTCTATGAGTAGATAGGCTCCACCCTGGTAAACTTTGTCTATGATGTACGAGCCTTCGTAGTTTGGCTCGAATTTCCCTCGTTTAGCACGATTGGGGATCATAGGTCTTTTGACCACTAGCACGAGTTCGCCTTGGCGGAATGTTCTCGGCCTAGCCAATCTTTCGTATGAGCGCGTCATCTTTGCTTTATAAGCTTCCAGATATTGTTGCGCTATTAGCCGGGTTTCATCAAGGAAGTCGAGCTTCTCAAGACGAAGGTGAGCATTCTCTTCGTCCGTTAGCTCATAATGAACTGCCACTCGTAGAGAGGGTAGCTCTATCTCGAGGGGGAGTACCGCCTCTGTACCGAATACCAATGCGTATGGCGTTGTGTTTGTGGCCGTCTTGAACGTGGTCCAATACGCCCAGAGAGCTTCATGCAGTCTTTCGTACCAGTCCTTTTTATTTCGAGACACCGTCTTCTTTACGATCTTTGTTAATGTCTTGTTAAAAGCCTCGGCTAGACCGTTAGCTCGTGGATTATAGACTGAAGAGTATCTCCAGTCTATGTTATGCTGTTGTGTGAAGCGGCTGATGTTGTGGCTTCTGTAGGCTGGCCCGTTATCGGAGATAATCCGTCGTGGAGTGTCGAATCGGTAAATGACGTGTGTCTTGAAGAAATGGAGGATATTCTCCGTCTTCACTTCCCTCAGCGGTACTGCTTCTGCCCATTTGGAGAAGTAATCAGTTGTCGCCAAAATGAACCGATGTCCTCTGGACGATGCTGGTTAAATGGGGCCGATTATGTCAGTTCCCCACATTCCGAACGGCCAGCTAGCTACTGTCGGATGTAATGGATACGGATGCTGGTGGATAAAGTCTCCGTGGATCTGGCACGAGTGGCATTGCTTCGCATACTCGAGGCAGTCTTGGATCATCGTGGGCCAATAATAACCCATCCGTTTAATCTTCAGCTTCATCTTTGGGCCGGCTTGGTGAGAACCGCAGAGTCCGTCGTGAGTTTCTTGGACGACTCTCTTTGCCTCGTCTGGTCCCAGGCATCTTAACCATAAAGAGTCAAATGATCTCTTATACAGAGTATCATTGACGAAGGCGAAGGATAGGGCTCGCTTCATGAGCTGATGTTTTGAGCACGCATCTTCGGGCGTCCGACGGGATTTGAAGTAGTCTATAAAGGCCTCTCTCCAATCTTCAACTTTTTCTTGGTCTTTTACTTGTAGAGCCATTTGTTCGGTCGCTCCCTTTTCCTCGGACGACTCCGGAGATATTTCTGCCGGTGCAAGAACCCGACGGCTCTGCACAACTATCCTCATGTCATCGAGGTTTTCATCGGCCAATTCTTTATCAAGCTTGGATAATGCATCCGCTTTGCTATTTTCTGCACGCGATATGCTTTCCAAGGTGTAGGAAGGAATCTGAATCAGCAGTTGTTGTACCCTCTCGCCATACTTCACCAACTCTGGTTTGCACGTTTGGTAGTCGCCATTTATTTGACTAACGACCAGCTGGGAGTCTCCGTATATGAGGAGGTTCTCAATCCCCATGTCGATAGCGATCTCGAGACCTGCTATAAAAACTTCATACTCAGCTTCATTATTCGTCCCCGACTCTGTTAAGGAGAAGGCAAAACGCATTATCCCTCCTTGTGGAGTTACGAAGATGAGGCCCACCCCTGATTTGATTATGGGGGTGTTTTGTTTGCGCTTCTTCATGGAAGATGCTCCATCGAAGTAAAGTTCCCACCGGGTATCACTTCTGTCGATCGTGTCAAACGCATGTTCGTCTGGCAGTTCGCAATTCAAGGGAGAGTCGGCAGGCATCGGATGCTCAGCGAGGAAGTCGGCGATGGCCTGGCCTTTCACTGCCTTAAGAGGCTGATAGGTTATCGAGAACTCCATCAAGAGCAGGGCCCATTTAGCGAGTCGCCCCGTTAATATGGCCTTTGACATCAAATATTTGAGAGGATCCACCTTCGATATGAGATGGACCTCATGTGCCAACGCATAGTGTCTAAGCTTCGTTATCGCGAAGATCAAAGCCAAGCAATGTTTTTCGATGGGGAAGTAATTGCTTTCTGCCCCCATGAGGACTCGACTCAAATAGTAGAGGGCTCTCTCCTTCCCTTGGTCGTTCTCTTGTGCCCATAATGCGCCTAAGGAACCTTCAATGGCGGTTGTATACAGAATGAGAGGCTTTCCCTTGACCGGAGCAGCCAGCACTGGCGGGTTCTGCGGGTATTGCTTGATTTCGTCCAGTGCATTTTGGCAATTGCGATCCCAGACGAAAGGGGTTCCCTTCTTCATCAGGTGACTGTAAGGACGGCACTTGCCGGAGAGATTGGCTATAAATCGCCGAATATAGGTGAGCTTCCCTTGGAGAGACCGCAATTGCTTGAGAGTCCTTGGTGAGGGCATCTCTATAATCGTCTTGATCTTCAACGGGTCTATCTCGATGCCTCGGTGTCGGACGATGAATCCCAGGAATTTGCCTGAGGACACTCCGAACGCGCATTTGAGAGGGTTCATCTTCAAGTTGTATTGCCGAAGGCGTTGAAATACGATCTTCAGATGCTCTAGATGTTCCTCGTATGATTTGCTTTTAACCATGAGATCGTCGATATAGCATTCGACGATTTCATGTATGAGGTCATCGAAAATCTTCGTCATGGCCCTTTGATAGGTGGCACCGGCGTTCTTCAGACCGAAGGGCATCACCTTATAGCAAAATATACCCAAAGGGGTCCGGAAAGTGGTGTGCTTCTGGTTCTCGGGGTGCATCTTTATCTGATTATATCCTGATGAGCCATCCATGAAGGAGAAGACTTCGTGGGTGGACGTATTGTTAATCATTAGCTCGGTGACCGGTACTGGGAAGTCATCTTTCGGGCAGGCTTTATTGAGATCCCAAAAATCCACACATATGCGTACTGTCCCGTTTTTCTTCATCACTGGGACAATGTTGGCGATCCAATCAGGATACTGAACCTCTTAGATGAAACCAGAGTCGATTAGCTTCTTGACCTCGGCGTTGATGCTCATCTCAAGCTCGGGCCGCATTCTTCTCGGCGCTTGTTTGATTGGCTTGACGTCCGGGGATATGGCCAGTTTGTGAACCGCAATCTCTGGGTCTAGCCTGGCATCTCGGAATAGTTCCATGCAAAACAATCTTTATGCTGCATAAGCACGTCTTTTAATGTGGCCACCCGTTCTTCAGACAACAACTCACTAACAAACGTCGGTCGTGGATCACTTGCCGTTCCCAAGTCAATTTTCTTAAGCTCATCTGCAGTGGTATGTATTCCATCTTCCAGCTCTTTCGGCGCCGGTGGAAACTCCGAGATCACCTCGTCATCATTGCTTTCGAAGCACCAGGGGAGGTCATCCATATCCTCAGGCTCCTCTTTTGATAGTGTTATCATATGACAGGTACGAGCTCGCTTCCAAGACCGATGTTGATCTGGTTCTATTCTTGCTATATGCATGGCTTTTGGTTCGTGCTTCTGTGGCGGATTTATCCTCCAACAGCTGGATAAAGCGAACTTGCCGAGCTGATATTGGTTTTCGACCCAATTCTTGAAGGTGAAGCAGTCTTCAAGAGGATGTCCTATCGCTCAGTGATAAGAGCAATAGTCTGGATGAGAGATCTCGTTGGCTTGCTTGGGGTATTTGGACTCCGGAAGCGTAATCATTCGATGTTTTATGGCAAGATCAAGTATCTGCCGTGTTTTGTCCTGAGGAAAAGAGTATGCTCGACTTATCTTCTTTATAAGGGACGAATTTGGATTGCTCGATTCCCGATCGCGTAGCTTCTTGGTCCCGCTTTGTCGCTCTCGAACGCTTTTCCCGCTCTTTGATTTATTCTTGCCTCTGCGTCGGGCTTTTTGTATGACGGGTTGATAAGGAAGAACATTACCATTCTCCGCGGACTGTTGAAGGAGGCGCTGTATCTTGGCTTTTTCGTAAATGGCCATCTCGCGATTATGGTCATCCCGGATCTTTTGACCCGCTTCCCTGATAAGCTTGTCCATTCGTTCTTCGAACGACGGACTCGGCATTTTGATGGTAGGATCTCGTTTTGGTTCAGGGTCAGCGTTTTCTGACAGGGCGTCCTCTTCTTCATCGAAATCATATATGACGTAGCTACCATGGACTCGTTCCCGTTTCTTGGATCGAACATATCCGAGCCTGGCCGTTTCCATTCTCCCGTTGGGCAGTTTGCGTTGAGTTCCGGGGACATCCCAAATCCTGTTGTAGAACCGAGCCTGTCGAGCAGTCTGTCTGAAGGGTACCCCTTGGCGCTTCAATAGCCTTCTCAAGCCTTCCGAGTAATATCTAGGTAGACGGATGGGCTGGAGTCTGTCGAGCAGGGTATCGGCGCCGTGCCAGATTTCTTTCTCCACTTTGGTTTCCTCCGATCGGTAGAATAGGATCGTCTGTTCACCTTTTCGTCTGGGAGGGACGTAAAATGTTTGTAGCTCTTGCATGCTATAAGCTTCAAGTGCGTCGAGATCTTTGTAGTGCTTCCGCGGAATCATGGTGATTTGCAAAACTCTGATTATCACCAGCGAATGCTTGTATTGGTGGCCGAGCGGAGAATACAGCATTAACCTCGTCTTCCGAGTTGCTGCGGAAGATCAACATGGGGGCGGACGGTCACGGGTTGTTGCGTTGAGGAGGCCCCGAATAAACTATCTCTTCTTCCTCTTCGGTATCACTCCCGAATACTGGAATAGTGGTGATAGGTTTGTTCTTCGGTTTGTGGCATCTTTCCGTATCCTCAATATCTGGTAAGAAGTATTTTGCATCTTCGTACTTCCGGACTTCGTTCACGGAGAATGGGTTCAATTCTCCCGTCACAGTGTACTCGAGGCCATCCCTGAAATACTTCATACACTGGTGCTGTGTAGAAGGAATAATGTTGTACTCGTGTAACCAGGACCGGCCGAGCAAAGCATTGTAGCATGTCTTGGCGTCAATGACGTGAAATTTAATGTCCGTGACAAACAGCCCGAAGCGCAGTGTCAGTATTACAGACCCGAGAGTCCGCGATGACTGGGAGTCGAAACCAGAGATGGTAATTTTATCGCGAGCGAGGTGCTGAATGCTCATGCAGATTTCCTTCAATACTCGCATGTTGAGGAGATTGACGGAGAACCCATTGTCGACCAGGATTTTGCCTATCTTTATATCGTGACAGTATCTGTCACACCCCGCTTTCCGGTGTACGGCGAAGGGGACGCGACGAGGTCCGCTACATATTTACTGTGAAGTAAATACGCTAAGCGTATCTAAGCAATATAAAGGTAAATCACAAGAGACAAGAGATATAAAAATAACAGCAACTTTATTAACAACATTCTTTTGTACAATGCATGAAAAGTAAATGCATCTGAAATAAAAAGAGATGCCTAAACAATGGCATGACAGTAATGAAAAATACCGAATAGAACAAGGTACAATGTCTAGAGCTCGGAGTCTTCGTGGAACTGATCCAAGTCTTCACCGGTGGGCTCGATCTCTGACGGGTCCAAAACACCTGACGACGTTCAAAGAAAAAAGAAATAGAATGTCGTCAGCGAACAGGTCGCTCGGTAAGTCCTAAAGATAAGGGAGAATTAGAAAATACAGAATAAGAGGTATCATCTAAAGTATAATATTGTAGAATATTGTGTTCACGCTTTTGTTTATAGCTTGGTACGGAAGGATGCCAGTGTATACGAGAGGGGTCTCAGTATGCTAGAGATCAGGGCAAACGGAATGTATAAGGAACCGTTAAGCCACGGTACAACAGCAACGGAATATAGGTTAGGTGTCTTAATCTTACAGTCTCGTGCCATTTCTAACACCTTCCGCACCAATCTACCCCTTAAACCCCGTAGTGTTTTGATTGTATTGCTGTATTGTATTGTATAAATTGGATGACTGGCCAAAACCATGATATCAGTAAACAGATTGTAACTGCATAATCATGTAGACGGAAAAAACTGGATAATGGATGTATATCCATGGTTTGATTCAGTCAAGTTGTATAGATTGATAACTGGATTCTTAGATTCATGTGTTCATATTGAATTGGAATATTATAGATTTATATAGTACTTGAATCATATTCAAGTCGGATTATGATCAGACTCAAACCCGAGTCGGACAGAAGAAATGTAAATCGAAGGCCTATATTTACTAGGGTCCTTACGGTAATTTATAAAACTTGAGTGGGGTTTATGTAAAAATACTTTTGTATAGTTTTCAAGATACACCCCAAGTATTTATTATTCGTCTTTATAATTATAATGAGTGTAATTTTATTTTGTGATATTTCTAGTGAAAATATCCTAATTACATAAAGGTATTTATCTGTAATATTGATTTATTTGAAATTCATGGTATTTTAATGTAAAATTTAGTCTTGTGATTTTTAGAAAAAGTGGAATATTTATATTATAACAAAATAGATATTTTAATGATAAATATACATATATTTATAAAAATAATTTCAATAAATATTTTATATTCTAAAAATCTCATTTTTCTTAAGATGTGGTATTTTAAATCTTCAAGACTGAATGCTCCTTGCGGATGTCTGAATCTCGCACTACTAAACCCGAGGGTGCACGATAAACCGTACTATCCCTAACGGGTTCCCCAAAGGTGGGTTGTAGTGGCGCTTTGCAAAGATTTTATAAATACTAATCCTTTAGAAAACGGTTTTATAAAGTAAAAGGTATTTATTTGCAAGGGTATAAATTTTCCGTATTTTAGATTCTAGGGTTTCCTACGCCAACTAGCCTATTTCTAAATAGTCTAAACGATAAGTCGTTAGAAATCTCAAATCGCCTCTTCACCGCCAATTGTGGCCAAGTAAGTACAAATGAGGAAAGGAGGGATCCGCTCACGAATCGTGAGACGGGCTTTTTAAAGTTACCTTTTCTCACTTGCCTAGTCTAGACACCACAAAGTCAGGTGTAGATAAACGACCGATGTCCACAACTTATCGTATTTTCCTAATAAGAGATATTTATTTAAAAGTATATCAAAGCTAAAACTTTTTAGAAAAGGTTTTATTAAGAAAATGGTATTTAAATATAAAATCTTGTTTTATCGTATTCTAAGTTTTCAAGGTAGCGTGTTATGTTTGCATATGAGTGTGTGAGGAGGTAGATCATTACCTCATGATCTATTTTAAGGTATAGCAATGTTAAGAGGTTAAATGTGAAAACGAAACATTGTGGTATTTAAGTGAAAAATACGATATATTGCAAAAGCTATCATTTCATGTGAAGAAACTTGTTCAAATTCTTTGTTAAGTGATTAATAGTCAATATAGAGATGTTTAAGCATGAATGTATTGGTGAGAAGTGAGATTTTATAAAAAACCGAATCGGAAATCGGATTTGTTCCGATTCTGTCGGGTTTGTAAATTCGTATTTTTATGAAAGAAAAGAAAGATAGAAAGGGGGACTTACGGGTTTGGACAACACTAGAGAGTGAGAGGGAAGTAGATGGTTTGCCGGTGCGTCGATTCGTCGTTGAGAGTTCCTAGCACGATCACCGGAATTTCGCCGTCGATTTCGTCAGCGCTTCGCCTTTCGCTCGTTTCCAAAGTACCAAAGTTCTCTTGGAATTTTAAGAGAGTGGACTCAGAAATTTAGGATGAGAGGGTAGAGAGTAAGGGGTGTATTTATAGGGTTAGGCTAGGGTTAAGATTTTTAATTAAAAAAATGTAAAAATTATATAAAAATTATTAAAAAATTGAGTAAATGGGAGTTAATGGGTTCTCTGTAACCAATCTAAAAATTTAAAGTATGCAGGGGGTGACCAGTAAAAGATACCCAATTTCGATGTTGGGGACTCGGCCGTCCGGCCTAGTCCGGCCGGCGGCGCCGGCTCGAGTCGGGCCGAGTCAGGTGGTCGGGGGCTGTGGGGTCGTCGGGTGTGGCTTTTAGTGCATCTAACTTTTCATGTGTAGAAGGAAACTTGTGAGAAACGCATGTGTAACTGTTGGTATTCTAAAAAATCAAAAACAAAATAATATTAAAAATAATGTGGGACATGGGATTTGAACTCTGGTGGCTTGGTTCAGCAGTGCAAGGTGTTACCAATGAGCTACAAGCTCCTTCTTGTAATTATGGAGTGAAATAAATACTTAAAGAAATATCAGCAACAATAAATACTCCAAGTATACATTGAATTTAAATCAATTCTTTGTACATTAAAAATGGAGTTGTTACAGTATCCTGAGACATATAGGAGACGGTTGTGCTCGCACGTCCCAAGGAGGAGATCTTCATCGCCGAAGGTGACATCGGTTGTGTGCACTTCTTCTAGCTCGTCCTTCATTCTTTCTTCGGTGAGAAAAGCTTGGAATTGCTCTGGCTCTTGTAGTGCCTTGATCAATGAATCTCGGAGTGTGCGGTTGTGGTGGGCTTACTTTCCACTTCTCAGACAACGCAAACTTGCCTTGTTGGTACTGATCCTCAATCCATCCCTTAAAAACGAAGCAATCTTCGATTAGATGGCTTACCTTCTGGTGGTAAGGATAATAATTGGGATTATTCGCTTCGCCGGGTTGCAATGGTCGCTTTGGATTCGGCAGATTGATAAGCCGGTTACGCATCGCCAGCTCAAAGAGTCTCTTCGTTTTGTCCCGTGGGAACGAGTAAGGATACTTCATTTTCTCATTATAATAGCGCCGTCTTTCTTCCAGTTGATCCGTCAGTTTTGGGGCACTGGGTTGCTGTTGGGTATTCGCAACGAAGGTTGCCTTCCTTTTACCTTTTTCGTTTCGCGACTCCGGCTTCGGAGGAGACGGTCTATGCCCCATCTGGTCCATTTGGGCTAGCTTGTCGATTAGAGCCTGAAACGTGGTCGGTTTGAAGAACATTATGAACTGTGAAATAGTTGCATGAGGGTCTAGGGTGCCCACAAACATGCCCACCGCTGGTGCTTCTTCGATGCGCTGTTCGCACTTCGACCACAGATTCCGCCATCGGATCGCGTATTGAACCCACGTCTCGCCTGGCTTCATCCTAGCGTTGATCAATGCTGTTATTGGGGTGCGTTCACTAGCACTTGCGAATTGCTGGGTGAACAACAACTCCATTTCCGCGAAAGTTTTGACAGAGTCATTTGGAAGTTCGGAGTACCACTCGAACGTCGTCTCCGATAAGCTGCCGACGAATTGGCGAAGCAAGAGCTTATCATCGCTATCAGTATTGCCACAGAGGGCCCTGAACTGAGCAACATGTTGATGGGGATTGCCCGTCCTCTTATATACATGGAATTTGGAGATCGTGTAGCTCGGCGGGTATTTTATTTGGTCATACCAGCCTGGATACGGCCGCCCAGTTTTAACAATTTGCCCAACCGCTTCATTCGCCTGGTGAACTCGTATTTGCTGAGCAATATGGTCATCCAGGGCAGTTTGGAGATTGTCTCCTCCTTGACTGTTGACAGAGCCGGCAGAGGATTCGATGTTTCTCCTCTGTTATCTTCAATTATTACTGGAGGATCTTCGGCTGGAGGGTCCGGCTGGATCATCATGCCCACCATATCCTGTAATAGGAGGGCCATTTGCTTTATATTGGCCGTTTGTTCTGCAGCCTCATTGTCCTTCTTTTCGAGCATTCTCCAAAGGAATTCAGTATTAGTCTCGTGTTCGTGACGTTGTTCCGATGATGCCTCCGGGCTTTCTTTTGGCCCGGTAAGTGCGGCCATTGTAGTCAGCATCTCTTGAAGCTTCTGCTGTTGTTGTTCCTGAGCCCTTGTTATTGATCGGGTGAGCGGTCGGTGGCCCGTCGAAGTGCGGCTTTCCTCTTTTCCGGAAGCCATGTAAACAGAATGTATCACCATGCCCCCAGACTTAGGGCGTTTGGGCTCGGTGTTTTTGTGGTCTGCCACGTTTACAGGGACTTTCTCTGGCCTCCTTTTCTTTTGAGTAGTCGACGTGGAGGGGGCCGTTGTAGCGGGCACCCAAGTGATTGTTGTCTTTAGCGGCTTACTGGGACGGTTCCCTTCCAGCTGAACCTTCGGCTTCTTCTGTCGGCGGAGGTAGTCTTGATCGATCACTGACTCTCGGACTTGTCGCCAGATTTTGCAAACTTTAGAAGACAGTCGTTAAGGGGACTGTTCCGGCTTCACTTCTGCGACAGTCTCTACCGGTGGAGGAGATCTTTTCAGTATGGCGGTAGGCGAGTTCCTACGCACCTTGTTCAGCAGTTCAAAGCTGTTCCCGGTCGGAACAGCCGTATTGACTTCCACCGTTGGAGCTGGTGGAGTTAGCCCAGAGGGGGAGTTGTCCCAAGCCTTCCTCACTCGGCGCCAGTGGCGACGTCGAGCATGTCGAGCTGTTGGGGTTGGTTCAGTGATGGTGACGGCTTTGTCTTGCCCCCTATCCTGATGAGGCGCCGCTGGTGCCAGCCTCTTAAAGACTGACGTCTTTTGAGTAGCGGTATCCAATCTGTTAAAGACAGACCTTCGAGCAGGAACGGGAGCCGGAATAGTCAGTCTTGTAAAGACCGACTCTTTGGCAGGAGAAGCCGCCTTGACGAGTTTAGGAGCAGGGGTGACTATCTTCTTTGGGATGGCCACTTCAGGTATCATGGGCTTCTTGGCAGGCCCATCGGAGTTCAGGCTCAGTCTGGCGAAGACCGAGGAGTTGGAGCTGGACGACCCGTTGAGAGGGGCCGTGGTAGTAGCAAGCCGATCGAAGACCGACTTCTTGGGAGCTTTCGGTGCTGGCATAGGAGCGCTGAAGCTCGTTGGCGGGAGCATGTGGTGGCTTGGGTGACCTGTTCCACCGGCATCGTGAACAGGGACGCTGCCTGGGGCCCGTAAGCTATGCCCACAGTTGAGGCAGAACGTGGGTTGCAGTTGCATGTGGAACACTTCGAGCAGGTGAACGCCATTGATCTTTGCTTTCTGCACCAAGCAAAATGCCAAATCTCAGTATCTCGAACCCAAGGGCAACCATTATCAAACCGTGATTCGTTCGCGAACACAACACACGAAGTGTGGAGTGGAAAGAGAAAAAGGTCCCACCGGGCGTGCCAGAATCTGTTCCCCTCCGAACACAGAGACGCGACCGCGCGGGTCCGTCTTGCCTGAAATTCGAGGCAGATGCTAATTGGTGCTATCCGTCCACCTCTCCGAAGATGCCAAGTTGATTTATGGCACCATGTATCGAAGGTTTAAACGGATGCGGCCGATGTAGCAGACTTCGTCAAATTCCCCCTCATCTGAGGGGTTTTTGATTGTGGGGACGCTTTTACCTGCAGGCGCAAGCCCCTGCAGTTAATTACGCTACAGCATCATGATAACAACTTTCTCCTTCTCCAGATGGTCATTTCGTGTCGTGGGTGTTTGTTTTATTTGTGGTTGCCCGTGGATTGTATACGGAGACTAAGTTATGTTGTTGCCCATAGGGCGTGGACTAGTCCAAATCCGTATTTTTCTTAGATTTGGGTTTGGGGGGGTTTGGGTTTTAGGATACGTTAGTCTCATTTGAGACTAAGATCGACTTAAACGTTCGTTAAGGATACGTTAGTCTTACTTTAGACTAAGATCAACTTAACGGGATCGTTTAGATCCAACAAGAGAGCAATTGGGCTCTATTGTTTAGTTTAGTGACATTGCGGTCGATAATTAGTTTAAGGACATTACGGTCCATTGTTAGTTTAAGGACATCTCGGTCCATTGTTAGTTTAAAGACATCGCGGTCGAGATTAAGGACATCATAGTCCGTGGGTTTAAGGACCTCATAGTCCAATGTTAGTTTAAAAACATCCCGGTCGAGGTTAAGGACATCATAGTCCGTGAGTTTAAGGACCCCATAGTCCAATGTTAGTTTAAAGACATCCAGGTCGAGATTAAGGACATCATAGTCCATGGGTTTAAGGACCCCATAGTCCGATGTTTAGAGACGTCATAGTCTGTGAAATGTGTGGTTGTCGGGACCCGTCACCTCTTTGAAGACGTTGGGGAATTACAACGACGAATATCAAAGGAGTGAAGAGATGTACCCTTAAACCGGGGTGCATTAAGTGATCTGTAGCCCAATTTGGAACCAAGATCAATTAAATTATGTTATGAGCACAATGGCTCAGTTAAGTCTGAATTGAGGACTTATGGCCAACTTGGGCTAAGTCCAATTAGATTTGAAGTGTTGGCCCTCTCTTGGACCATTAGACATTTGTCTGGTTTGAGCCCATATTATTTAGCAATGCTAAACAAGAGTTTAAGGGCTTTGATAACATTTTTATCTTTGACTGAGCATGGAACATTATAGCTATGAATTTAACTCAATTTTGAGATTCAGTTGAAGAGGAGTCTTTTGCCTCTGGAAAATTAGCCAATTTGGCTAAAAGTAGTGTTAAACACTAGAGAACAGTGGTGTTAAACACTAGAAATAAAGCTCTCAAATTAGTGTTTAAACACTAGGAAACAACAGTGTTAAACACTGGAAATAAGGCTCTTGAATTAGTGTTAAACACTAGAAAATGACAGTGTTGAACACTGGAAATAAGTCCTTTAAATTAGTGTTTAAACACTAAATAGGAATGGGTCACATTGGGCGCCCAGAGGTGGGACCAGGTCCTTTTTACTTTGCTATGTAAATAAGTGTTTAACACTTTTTTTTATATTTTATTTTTAGCATCACGTGTTGGCACGCGATGGGGATTTATGCACAGATCATTAAAGCATTTACTAAGGGTTCACGTGAGGACACGTGATAGCGCCCAAAGCTTTGCTTTCCTTCGCTTTTTCTTTCTGTGTTTTGTAAGTCACGTGGGAGCACGTGAGGCGTTGCCTCAAAGCTTCCTGCTTCTCATTTCTGGGGATCTCTTCAGGGGTGACATGGGGACACGCGACCTTAGTTCTTTTCATGCACATAGATCTTTTAAGTCTCCTTATTTTATTTTGAGAATTAAATTCTCTGTAGGGTTAAACCCTAATCATGATTTTGGAGGAATTAAATTCCTATTATGAAAGAATTAAATTCTTATGTAGGGTTAAACCCTAATTTCATTTTAAGAGGAATTAAATTCCTGTGAATTTGAGAGAATTAAATTCTCAATTAGGGTTAAACCCTAGTTCTGTCCATCTCGAAGGAATTAAATTCCTGTAATTTTAGGAGAATTGAATTCTCATATAGGGTTAAACCCTAATTTTGTTTTGAGAGAATTAAATTCTCTAAACTCAATTCCCCCTCCAAGTTTTGGATCTGCATGGCAGGATCTCAACCCGATGAGAATTAAATTCTCAACCTATGGGGAGGTGTGCTTCTGCAGATCTTCAACTAGAGAAAGAACTAAGTTCTTTTGCAGAAGAGTTAAACTCTTAGATTTTGAGAATTAAATTCTCTGTTTGAAGTTTTGATTCCCTTTCTTTTCTCACCTAGTGTTTTCTTTGTTGAGAATTGAATTCTCCTTTCTTTTCTCTCTGCTTTTTTGCCTTTAGGAAATTTCAAGATCCCTCTGTTCTCTCTTTCTTTTCTCTTGGCTCCTATTTATTGGAGAAGGAAAAGAATCAATTTGTTTAATAAATCTTTTATTTAAAGATTTTGTTGGTTTTCATAATTAATATGAGCCTTTAGTGAATTTTATTCACCGTTGGATTTTCAATCCAAAGATATTATGTTTGTTATTTTCGTTGAGATTTAGGGAAATCTTTCCTTGTCTAAGATTTTTCCATCACCCTTAGATTTTTAATCCAGCGGTTCTCCCTAATCCTTTCCCATTTGGAAAATTTTTAGAGAAATTTAGAATTTTAATTCTATTAAACTGTAAGGCTTTCAAAGCCTGTCACGTGATGGCACGTGACCCTTGGTCACGTGTAAGCACGTGACCCCCAATTGAGTCCTTTTCTCAGCCACTTATTTATGCTTCTGTTTTAATCCTCACGTGTTAACACGTGACCATTGGTCACGTGTGAGCACGTGATACCTCATTGAGGTAATTCCTTCAGCCGTTTGTTTTTATTTCTGTTTTAACTATCACGTGTCAACGCGTGACCATTGGTCACGTGTGAGCACGTGACCCCTAATTGGTCCTCCTTCAGCCGTTTGTTTATGATTCTGTTTGCTTAGATTTTAACCTTGTAAATAGATCACGTGTCAACACGTGACCCTTGGTCACGTGTGAACACGTGATGCCTCTTTGAGGAAAACCCTGATTTTTAATCAGGGAACAACATTCTATTTCTTTCTTCTTTGAATGTCGTCAGGTGATTTGGAACCGTCAGAGATCGACCCAATTGCAGAAGACTTGGATCAGTACAACGAAGACCCTGAGCTCTAGACATTGTACATTTTCTTTTCAGTACCTTTAATTTCATGTCATGCCATTGTTTATGCATTGCTTTTATTTCAGTTGTATTTCCTTTTCATGCATTGTACAAAAGAATGTTAATAAATAAAGTTGCTGTTTTTTTTATACCTTGTCTCTTGTGTATATTTTCTTTTATATTGCTTAACTACGCTTGGTGTATTTGCTTCTGAGTAAATACATAGCGGACCAGTCGTGTCCTCTTCGCCGTATACCGGAAAGCGGGGCGTGCCATATATAGAAGACTTTCTTGATCGACATGATAGTATGTTATCTGGTTACTCTTTATCTTAACATGTTGACTGGTATTCTTTACTGTCTTGCTCTCATGTTGATAAAACCCTTAGGATATGTACTTGACTACCAGGATTATGATGAGATCATACTGATGGGGTCAGGATGGTCCACAAGTACATCCTTTAATCAGTTCCTAGTCGTGGGAATATCGAGACCAGGGCATCGATATTCCAGTGTAGACTAGTGTGTAGGTTTTTTGTCCCTTAGAGGGCGATGGTTGATCCCACAACCATTGGTGTGTGACATCAAAGATTGTAAACAGGTGCTCATTGGAGAATGGGTACACCGAACAGGACTCGCTGAGGACTCCTATGTGGTAGTATACCTATCGTCAGATAGCAGTCCTCTGATGACACTGGTATAGGTTAGTCTGTAGACCCGAGATCGTCATAGAGTCTTATGTGGCTCCCACTGTGCTTTGATTTCCTCTCTACCACGGCTCAAAGGAGTCATGCAAACAAGTGGATTTTGGGTACAGTCCCGAGTCACATGGAGACAATGAGCAATAGAGGGGTTTCGTCTTTCCCGGTATTGGGAGTTGATGTTGCGCTATGCTCGATTGGCTATAATTGGAAGTCCCTGGCCAGGGCTGCTGCTGAGATTTACTGATAAGAGTTATCAGTGGTTTCTCAAACCGTTATAGTCCAGACATCGGCATGACTTAACACGTTACTGGGGCCTGACGTTTACCACCCCTAGACATGATATGCGACATATCAGATGAAGAGACCGGAATGTACAGTAGTATTACTGATAGGCTTCATGGAGAGTATGGATGAGCTTGCTTGTTGATCTTCATATCGCTCAATATCCGGGTAGCCGTTATGTCCAGCTAGTACCGCTGACAGATTGTAGGTGATTGATACGATCATCACCTACTGCTGGCGTATCGACGAGTCTTTAGAGTCCCACACAGAAGTTTCCTGGTTCGAGCGAAACGAAGTAGGGCACATATGTTGATATATGAGTGGGTCTGATTAAATATGAGTATGTGATACCGTATTATAATTTGGCAGTTATCTGATGTCGGTCGGGTTATATGTGATATAACTAGATTATCGAATCAAGTGTTGGTTTGATAATGTGATATTCAGATTAATGATATTAGTCGGTTATATGTGATATAACCGGATTATTAGATCAAGTGTTGATTTAATAATGTGATATATATTATATGTGATATAATTATATCTTAACTAATATCATTAGCTCACTAATTGCTTTATATATATATATATATTAATGTATATTTGTTATATTGTTTAATAGAAAATTGTGTTTAAGCGGTATCATTTCTCTTGAGTCTCGGGGAGCTGGAGAAAATGAGTGCTTGCCTATTCAGATTAGACAACTTAACGGAATTATCAAATGACAATTGTCTTGGAGAAAGACACAAATCATGTCGTCCATATGCAGCAGTTGCCGATTTCTCCTGAACATATGATTTTTAACAATTTACATCAATTCACATGAAAAGACATGAACTCGAATCCAAACTCGAATCTAAACTCGAACTCGAACTCGAACTCTAACCCAACTCAAATCTAAACTCGAACATGAACTCGAACCCAATCTACTCGAACCAACTTGACTCGAACCAAGATTGCAATTGTCATGACCCGCAAATTACTCGACTCAATCGACTTCATTCTGCACCTTTTGCAATCTATAGTTTCGATCAAGACATGTTATAACCAATTAATCAAGTTAATTAAGTATACTATACAGTTATAATATATATTATACTCGGGATGTTTGGGATAGTTTCTTGTGTGAATCCAACAGAGTTTCAGGAGTCCCGTATTAACCTCTCTTTTTTATTTTACTCGAATATCAGTCGGGTTGACTCATCCACAAACTAGAGCCCCGATGCTAATACATGAAATGGGCCTGTGTTTCCTTACTCCTGAGGCTCTACTCTTGAGCTTATGAATACTTCTATGGCTGCGTTGACATTCACACTTGAAACTTAACGTTAATACAGTGACCATATAGAGATCTATAGAATATATTTACCCATGAACATATACTCTTACTCGTCATCTATATATTCTATATTTGTCATTTTCTTTACTTTTACTTATCTTTGGGACTTACCGAGCGCAAGTTCGCTGACGGGCATTCCACCTACTTTTCTTCTCTTGGAATGTTCGTCAGATATGGTCGAAACAGAGGAAGTGGAGGCCACCGAGGAGGACTACAACAGGATTGCTCCACAGGATTAGCCTACCTTCACTTTTATTCAGTTTATGTATACCACTTGTTTAAGCATTTCCCTTATTGTATTTACTTTTCAGCTAAAACCTCATGTATTTGTAAATATTGGAAGTTGAATGTAAATAGAGATACTTGTTGAAAAATTTTAAAGTCTCCATTTATTCTTGCATTGTGTACCATTGTTTCAATACGCTTAGTATATTTATTTAGGGAATGACTTCTCTGGATAAATATGTCGCGGGCTTGCCACGCCACCATTTCCGTCTACTGGGAAGCGGGGCGTGACAGTTGGTCCCACAACCATTGGTGTGGTGCACCTAAGATTGTATACAGGTGCTCACCGGGGGTGAGTACACTGAACGAACTCGCCAAGAACTGACTAGATGGTATTATACCTAACGTCAGATAGCAGTTCTCTGGTGACATGAGTGCATATAGTCTGTCGACCTGAGATAGTCATTTGTCTTATGTGAGTTCCTACCATGCTTTGATTACTACCCTACCACGGCTCTACTGAGTCATGCAAACAGCTTTTAGTTGGGTACAGTCCCGAGCCACATGGAGGCAGTGAGCGATTGTTGGGGATTCGTCTCTCTCGGTATAGAGAGTCGATACCGCTTTGTGTTCGGTTGGCCAACACCATAAGTCCCCAGTCAGGGAGGATTGAGAATTACTGATAGTTAGACCAGTAGATTCTCGGATGGTCTTGAGCCACATCGGCACGGCTTGTTAGGTTATTAGGGGTCTGACGTTTTCCAACCCCCTAGACCCGGCATGCGATACTCTAAGACGAACAGACCGGACTGTACGGAGATTGTCACGAACAGGCTCAATATGGGTTTGGATGAGTTTGCTCGTCGGCCTTCTTTTCGACAGGTACCTGGGTAGCCGTTACGTACAGCTAGTGCTACTGACGGATTTGTGGTTAAACCCACTGTCAGGGTACTGTCAAGTCTTTAGAGTCCCATACAGAGGATTTCCCTAGTTCAGGCGAAATGATGTAGAGGTCGTATGGTTTTACGTGTAGGGTTCCGATCATATACGTCTACTAGCTACACGGATTTTGTTCGGACGTATAATACTAGTGGGTTTAGAATTAAGCCGCATTCTAGTATTATGTTATTGGATTATCTTTATCTCTTGGTATTCGTATTTTTTGCAGTACGAATACGGGTATGTAAATACGGTGAGGGCATTCTTGCAATTTTGCAAGAAATGCTTCTAGAAGGAGACACCACATTTTGCATATATCTATTTTTGGAAAATAGATAATGATGTGAAAGAATAGAGATATTTAGAGCATGGGATGAAATATGGCTAATTCTTTTGTTTATTCATTTGCTCTTACTATTCAAGTATAGTTGCATTTTTCTATGGAAAAATAATGCATGCTTGATTTTTGGTAAAAAGACTTGGTCATTCTTCACTTGCTCATTCTACACTTATTTTCTACACTTTGCATTCTCTCTCCATTGCTCTCCTCCTTCTTCCTCAAACCCTAACCCTCACATGTGTTGTGAAACCTAGGGTTCTTTGAGATAAATTAGTCCAATTAACTCTCTATATCTCCTAAGCTATCTAGATTAGCAAATTAGGTACTTTAGTTACCTCATTCTTGAGATTAAAACTTGAACCATAGAGTGGATCGTCTTTGACATGAGGAAGCCGACGACCAAGCTTGATTCGTACCATCTAGGAGGAGGAGAAGAAGACCCGAAGGACTTGTATCTTAAAGGTATAAATAAC
This sequence comes from Agapanthus africanus, assembly GCA_030015575.1. Classification (NCBI taxonomy): domain Eukaryota; kingdom Viridiplantae; phylum Streptophyta; class Magnoliopsida; order Asparagales; family Amaryllidaceae; genus Agapanthus; species Agapanthus africanus. The sequence goes on from JASDDO010000028.1 coordinate 115,547,059, forward strand.
TATCATAGTAGTTTAGAACATTTATGAGTTTTGTTAGATAAGGTTTCTGAATGATCTTGAAAGTTTAGTCAATATTGCTTGTATAAAAATTGTTTTTTGTTAATTACGCCTCTCCACAAATCTTGTGGAGTATGCGACATCGACTTACAGCATATACGGTAGAAAGTATTTTGTATTTATATAAAATACCTTCTAAAAGATAACACTTCATCATGCATTTTTTCTATTTTGTTGAAAATAGAAAATGAGGTGGAAAGGGTGAGATGGTATGAAGTATGGGTGAAGCATGGCTTTGGTATTTATTGCATACACTATTGGAGTATGGTTGTGGTTTTAAAAAAAAAAGAAAAAATATTTCATAAGAAAAACCTTAGCCATTCTTCATTCAAGACTTGATCATTTTTTCACTTGCCTTTCTCTTTTCATCTTCTTGAGTTCACTCTCTTGCTCATCTCTTATCACTCTCATGTGTTGAGAAATAAAAGGATTTGAAATAGAAAATTACTACCAAACCAAACCACATCATCTAAGCAAACTAGATCAACAAACTAGTTTGCTTGGTTTACTTCTTTTTAGAGGTAGGAGCTTGAATCAAAGATCTTCAGGTGGATCATCTAGGACCGACAAGACCGGCCATCAAGATTGATCAAGGACACCTTAAGAGTTTAAGAAGAGGAGTGAAGACCCGAAGGACACGTATCTTTGGGTATAAGCCTCTATCACAGTAGCTAGATCTCTTGTAGCTTACTAGTTTAGGGTTATGGTTTGATCACTTGGGTCAAGTTGGTTGTGCTTACTTAAAAATTTAATTTTTGTGCATTCTGCCTCTCTACTTCGATGTAGAGTGAGCACAACTCACCAACAGTTAATCTGTAATACGCGGACGATACCTTGTTATTTAGGAAAAAGAGACAAGGAACTTGCTAAGTTTATGAAAGGGTTTCTTAGTTTATTTGAGGAGTGGTTAGGATTAAGGATCAATTTTCATAAAAGCTCGTTAACTTTACTTGGGGGCAGGGAGATTGTCAAAGAAGAATGGAGTATGATATTTGGATGTAATTATACGGAATTTCCGGTAAAATACCTAGGTTTACCGCTCTGCCCGGGAAAATTAAAGATTTCAGACTGGACGTCAATTATAGATAGAATGGCGAAAATATTGAAGGGTTGGAAGGGGTGATTACTGTCATTCGGAAGAAGGGTGACGCTTTTAAACATTGTTTTCTCCGCCATTCCAATGTATTATCTCGCGGTGTATGAGATACCCGTCAAAACTGAAAAACGCATCGATAAAATTCAACTATAGTTTCAATAGAAAGGGGGTAACAAAAAGACGGGGTACTCACAAGTAAAATGGTCCACGGTCTGTATGCCCAAAAAGTTGGATGTGGGGTGATACATATCAGAGACATGAACAAGGCTTTACTTGTGAAATGGTGGTGGAAAATGTACGACGATGAGGCCAGCAATTGGAAATAAATCATTAAGGGTGGTAACTTGAAAAATGGGGATCTGAGGGGCAAGCAAAAAAATGTTGCGACCAGTACTGGATTCTGGGGAGGTATATACGAAACTAGAAAAATCTTCCTGTCAGGGCTAACTTTTTCGATAGGTGACGGAAACAAGATTAACTTCTGGAAAGATAAATGGTGTGGAGAGGCGGCACTTCGGTTTCGATTCCCAAGACTTTTTGCCATAGTCAGGAATAAATATGAGAAAGTTGTGGCAGTTTGGAACGGAAGGGAGTGGCAATTATCTTTCAAGTGAACCCTAGCGGCCGGAGAAAGATGTAATTTAAGGATCCTGAAGGAGTACTTAGAAAGGTAGCGGCCGAATAGCCAGAGGCAAGACCGTCCTAGATGAAAATGGAACAGTAATACAAAATTCTCAGTCAAGTCATTGTATAAGATCATCAATGGAGGGGGGAAACAGGAGGACAGATGGATCATATATGGCCTACGAAGGTACTTAGCAAAATTAAGTCTTCAACTGGTGTATAAAAAGGCTAGTTTGACCAGAGACAACCTTATTAAGAGGAAATGGTAAGGCCCGTCATTTTGCGAATTCTGTAAGGCTAGTGATGAATCAGGGGATCACATTTTCTTCAGTTGTTCTTTTGCTGAGGACGTATGGCCTAAGAATAATATTCTTATGCTACCTACGTCAATCGAAGATGTGTGGGGAAATTGGCGAAAACATCTAGGGGGAATCAATAGGAGTAATTGAGATATCATTATTATGGATATTACCTGGGGTATCTGGAAAGAACGTAATGAGAGGAATTTTAAGGAGAAAATAACTACGCAAACACTGTTGTTCTCCTTATTTTATATTTGCTTCTCAGCTGGTCCTTTTTACTTGCAGAAAAAATAGCAGAAGATGAGAAAAATGATTCATGGGACCGATGTCCATGATGGAGATGGTGGTGTCCCTGGTGATGGAGATTTGACTGAGGATGAAGAAGATGATCTGGTCAACTGAGATGGAGTGGCGTTCTAGGCTTTTGGGAGGGACGACGTTCTCTGTGGCGGTCAAAGCTCTTGTCCTTTTATTTCTGCTCTTCGTTCGGTGAACTGGACGGGTGTGGCAATGGTTCTAGTTCATTTTGAACGTGGCATGTAAATTATTTTACACTTTATGCTGTATGATGACGTTGTGGGCGTTTGGGTGTTTCCATTAAAAACATTTTAATGCGTTTGGGTGGCTAATTATCCACCTTTTATCAAAAAAAAAAAACATTACTAATTCTGTCTTTCATACCTGCATATAAAAATCAGATATGGATATAAAACGGATATATGTGTTATAGTGTCCGTTTTTGGTGGTTGTTTGGGGATGCAAAATAATATCACATATAGTAATTGGAAATGAAAATTACTATCATGTTTGATAAAAATCGACACACGGTCGTCTGAGAGTATTCACATTATATCCCGACTTCTAATAAACATATGAAGTGACAATATTAAGGCAAGTTCGGTTTTCAAAGTGTTCCCATGCCTCTTCCTCCGTCACACACATATTATTCGGTATGTTCAGACAAAAGAAGAAAGAGATGGAAATTCAGATGGGATGGAACTTACGTTGTTGTATTTCTCTTTCATTTTTGACGGAAGTATTTCTCTTTCATGATTGGACATATACACACAAAATATATCATTTAAATTTTTCTCTATTTCGCACCTATGTACCCTCATTCAGCAACATTGATGCAGAGATGCATATCACTCTCCCCTTCTTTCATGACCGGCATAGATGTTACAATATCCGCGTCCAGTGAATTGTTTACTTTAAGATTTTGATCACATTCTCATGTTACAAAATTGAAGTCAAATGTAGATAACCTTTATATTACAATTTTTTAGGAAAATATAATAACGAAAGAGCAAAGGATACCACAAGCATCCTTCTATGATACTTCCTTGCTTCCAAATATATTCAAGTCCCTTTTCCATCGGTGTGGAACAAAAGTACATATGCTGCCTTGTTCCAACTTGTATTTGAAAGCAAGATTAGAACATGGACTTGGAAAATTTAAGCCCAAGTTCCGTTGGATTTGTCAGAATAGTCAACTTGAAGACTAATGCCATCACAATCACAATCTCAACTTGAAAGAGAGAATCATCCAACCAAGCAACAAAAATGAATGGCCAGCTACTCTCACACTATATGCCAAACATGTTGAATCATGCTTCATATAAAATGGCAAAGAAAGTTTATTAATGCACGAAGATATTTTTTTGGTCGATTTTTAAATGTGTTCCCGATGTTATCATAGCCTGTATTATTTTGACACCAACTTTTAAGTCCTCAAACTATATTGTATCGAAATTTAAATTTACGATCTAGGTTGAATATATTTTTCTCTATATTCTAACAAAATTTGAGAAGAAATCGAGATTCTATATTCAACAACATAAGAGGATTCGGGAAAAATAATCCCTTAGCATTTTTCATCTAATGCAAAATTTACTTCACGTTTCCATTTCTTTTCTCATTTCCCGTTTCTTCCCCTTAAAATATACCTAAGCCATTCTTTTCTCTTGGGCTTCTTTAGTTGGGCTCTAGACCGAAATATAGGCTTATTATGTAAAAATTCTAATGGCTTTCATCACAGAAAACTGTCATCACTAACAGTCAAATTGACGGTCTTCGTTTAATGCTATCAACTGTACTTAAATACCCTTTTACCTTTTTAATAGTTACAGTTAAAACAATAATTATATAATTTAATTAATAGTTATAACATTTTTTAAATTAAAAAACAATGCAAGAGGAGGTGGGCGACACGAACAATGGTCCAAGGAGTTTTGTTTCTGTTTTTTTCCTTTTAACAACAGCCTTTTTTGGGGGTTGGTGGGGAGGGGCTCTGGACCCATGAGAAATTTTTTCACATAATTGATGAAAATCCTTGCTGCCACTGAAAATGAGGAGTTTTGAACCCAAAACCTCCCACCGAGTTAGAAAGTGTCATTACCGCTCGAGTAAAGGCTATATGGCGAGTCGAAGGTGATGGCAGACGGCAACGATAGAAAGATAGTGGCGGTTACTGAAGTGTTGGGTTACGGGTAGGATTGGTTTAAATAAATAGAAAAAAGAAAGATTTCGTATGACTTAAAAAAGATGTTCAGCTTGATTGTTGAAGAACTAGTGCTCCAACAGAGGAGATGATATATGGTCTAGAATGGATTTTTAAAAATTATTTTGACCGGACATCGACCTAAGGATTCTATATGCTAAAGAAACCAATTCAAGGGTGATAACTATAACTTTGGATAATACGACAGCAACTGGGCAACGAGATCACAGTTCAACAAATATTGATGCAGAGGTGGTGGGTGATGCGGACGGGGAAGTATAGGAAGCAAGGCAGGGACAACAAGAAGGGGAATGGAGGGATATTTTTATTGTTTAGTGAGAAGAGTGTTTGTTGTGTAAGGATGTTTCAGGGACTTGTTTGCTACGGAATTTTTTCGTGCCCCCCCTCCTCCTGCTTTATTTTCATTGTTTTGAATTTATACTGTTGTTTCGTTAAAATCTTTTTTTAATAAACTGCGGGGCATTTTGCCTATCAAAAAAAATTTTCAAGGATGATAATTGTTAGTTAAGATACTGTTAGAACTAATCGCACAAAAACGTTCCATACCTGACATCTAAGACATAATAAACACATGTTAGTGCAAATACATCTCTGCTCGATATACTAAGTTCGACTCAAAGCAACTCAAAAGACCATCTAATTCAACTTCAGGACTTGCTTATGTTGAAAATGGAGGGGTTTTCACCGGAGAAGGGGGTATAAACGCTACACATGATTAACTACAGGGGTATTTAGGGGAAAAAAAAGAAGAAAGAAAAAACCTACAGCGGCCTTTTGTGCAATAAAACCCAATTCACATGTGGGTCCCAGGAAAGGTAGAAAGCCGCGGGTTTATCCCCCAGCAGAAAACGGGCCCATCCACCCATGGCTCTCGTAACAGCCCTATCCCATCTCCCTCTTCCCTGTGCCTGGCGCACGTTAGCCTATCCTACACCTCGGGCTGCGGCGGCGGCGCAACCTAGCAACCTTACGCCGCCTCCGCCGCCGCCTCCAGAAGCGCTGATCGAAATAGAGAGATCTCGTGTCATCGCCTGCCTCCGAGCCCATGAGTACGATCTTTTTTTTCTCCTGATCTTTTTTTTGTTCGAATAATTCTGTTTGTTATGCAATCTTGCAATGAAATTCTCGATGCTGTTCAAAAAAATGCAGGCTCAAATTTTGATTGAATCGGTTTTAGTTCGATTCGTTGATTTAGGAATGTTAATTATGTGACGATGTTGAGATAATTTCTGATATCAGGACAAGTTCTTGATTGATATTACATCACAATGTCATCTTGAAAGTTTTTTTTTCTTTATCTCAGAAGTTGTGATTGGGTTGTGTAAAATTATGCAGCTACTGCTTGATTATGTTTATAAAATCAGTTATTTGCATAGTCATACACTTGTAAATTGTAAAATTAAGTCCTTTGTTCAATTTGATTATAGTAACTAATCCACCAGGATCCAAGTTCCCACACATTTCCAAACATTAGGAGAAAATGCTATGAAGCACGGACACCGACATCGATACAGAGACACGGAGAAAAGGCTATGAACCACAGGGACATGGCTGGTTTATATCTATATATCTGATTATACATACAGACAACAAGAAGAAACATCTACTAGCATAACTTTATGAGTACAATAAATATAAAATCAAGGCTATAACTTTCATCCATAACCATAAATTTTCTTGAGCACAATTAAATACATAAAAAGTAGAAGACACAATATATAATTTATAAGAGTTAAAACAAACAAAATATTATCCCTTATTTATGAATTCGACTTTCATAGACCAGAGTCAATCATTTTCATCATTCTACACCTTTACTCCTTCCAGCTCTACTACATCATAAGATAGATTTGAAATAATTAATATTCTTGTGTATGCAAAGATATCAAAGCTGTTCACACATATATTCTATATTCTTATTTCTTCACCATTTGAATTATGTAGAAGTGTCGGGCATGTCCAATTTGGCCTAACACGGCTATAGCGTGTCGGACACGTATAGGACGGAGTGTCCGAATATCTAAGTGTCCAATACGTGTCGAATATGAACACAACAAGCAAATAAAAGTATCCGTTCTTCCTAGAGAAAAGATCATCATTGTCATCATCATCTAAGCATTTTCCCATCCAAATGGGGTCGGCTGTAAAGCAAAGCTATATTTAAGAGATGACAAGTTTTACGATCAATCATCGACCGAACATCAACCCTCACCAAATAAATATCAAATTCCTGGTTTCCAAACTATGACAAGATAAGGGTTTGTATAGTCCTAGATGATCATTTGACATCCTCCAACATTTCATAAACTATGGAGAAGTCTAATAGAAGATGAACATATGTTATATTTGCTATATGAAATTATGTTCCAACTCAAAGGCACAAATATATAGCGAAGAGCTAAATGGAACATATTCCGTTACCTTAAGAGAAAAGGGAAGAAGATTTATGTATAGGTCGATTAATGTACTTTTCTTTCATATCTCAAGCTCATCAAACAATACCTCATACACAGATTACCCATTAATGCTGCTTTCATTACAACAACAACAACTGCGTCTTTTATCCCAAGCATATGGGGTGGGCTACATGAACCAGCATGAGAATTACACCGGATCGAGCACATGAATCCTCATCCACTCACTCCTATCGAACAATATACTTTCATTAAGGCCTTTGACATCCATATCTTTTCGTATCGTCTTCATCCATCTTTTCCTCAGTCTTCCTTTCGCTCTTTTGACTTAGCCTAAATTGGTAATATCCATTCGTCGAACTAATACTTCCGTAGGTCTGCGTCGCATATAGCCAAACCATCTTAGACGGTTTTCCCGTATCTTTTCCTCCACAAGTGCTACATCAGCCTTTGCACGAATATTCTCATTTCGCACCTTATCTTTTCCAGTGTTACCACGCATCCAACGAAGCATGCGTATCTCCGCTACATGTATCTTCTGTGCATGATATTTTTTCGGAGCACAGTATTCTGTACCATATAATAAGGCATGCCGAATAACGCTTCGATAAAACTTCCCTTTCAATCTTAACGGAAAGTTACGATCATACAAAATCCCCGTTGTACTCCTCCATTTCAACCAACCAACCTGAATCTTATGGTTGATATCGCTGTCGATCTTCCCATCCTTCTAAATTTATCGCTCAGTGATATCTCTTGCCCATCCAGTGTTATACAACTGTGATCGCGACTTTTCTGTTTACTGAATTTGCATTGCATATATGCTGTTTTAGACCTACTCAATCTAAATCCCCCGAGATTCCAACGTTTGTCTCCATAACTTTAATTTGGTAAGAAACCCTGGTTTCGTCTCATTTACCAGAATAATGTCATCAGCGAATAACAAACACCATGGCACCTCATCCTGGATAGTTCTAGTAAGCCCATCTATCACTATGGCAAATAAGAATGGACTTAACGCAGATCCTTGATGCAAACCATTTGTGATCGGAAAATCACTCATTAGGCCGCCACAAGTCCTTACATTTGCCACTACTTCATCATACATGTCCTTGATTATGTCAATATACCTGATTGAGACTCCTTTTCTCATCATCGTTCGCCATAATACCCCTCTATGTACCTTGTCGTAAGTTTTCTCTAAGTCAATAAAAACCATATGCAAATTCTTTCTCCTCTCTCGAAAATGTTTGACAAGTTGACGAAGCAAATGATTAGCCTCTGTCGTTGATCGATCAGGTATGAACCCAAATTGGTTTTGTGTTATTTTAATTCTAAGTTAATCGGTCCTAGGGTCGCGACATTCGCGGCCGTGGCGGAATTTAAAAACAACGATTTTTTGAAGCATAGAACCAATTAACCACCAAGATCATATCATTTACAAGTCCAATTGCGAAAACTAAAAAGACTAGATAGCAAGTCTAGAGGCTACACTAGAGAGGGGTTGGGATTGCTACAACCTTTGTAGCATGTCTGATCGTCTATCGGAAGACCTTCGCCAGACTAGTGATCTCCCAGATGTGCTTGGACGTCGATCGCCTTGCCGCAGATGATCTATGTGAAAGCCCCAAATCCAAAACTATCTTCACTTCCTGAAGTGAAGAAACCAACTTATTTAGCATGTTAGGATAATGAGAAGGGTGTAGTGGTGATGAAAGTCTCTCTTTTTCTCTTTCTATTTCTTTTTCTCAATTTTGAAAAATCAAGAAGAGGAAGAAGTAGCCATGCTCAAAAAATTATGAAAAGAAGATGAATAAAGAAAAAGAGAGAATAGAAAGAAACTTATTTTTCTTTTCTCTTCTCTTCTTCATCCATCAATTCTCTTTATTTTATATATATATATATATATATATATATATATATATAGGTTAATGGAGGGAAGAGGCCATAGGAGGGAATTTCCTCCTATGGCGTCGAAAAAGTACGCCCTTCTTTATTTTTTCCGGCGATCGGCACCCATCGTCTTCATCGTTATCATTTGAGATGTTGATACACCAAATTTCATGTGATTCTACGACTTTTTCACCGTTGATTTTACAATGTAAAAAGTTATGTTGTCGGTAAACCGTTAATTTTGAACCCATAAAATCAATGGTGAAAAAGTCGTAGAATCGCATGGAATTCGGTGTATCCACATCTTAGATGATAACAATGAAGATGGTGTGTGCCGATCGTCGGAAAAAATGAGGGAGGGTGTACTTTTTCGACGCCATAGGAGGAAATTCCCTCCTATGGCATCTTTTCTCCATTATTCTCATATACATATTAAGAGATTCAAAAACTATTCTCTCTTTCCTCTTATGTCATCCAAAGAAAGAGTGGGTCCCACATGCTTTCTTTGTTTATTTTTCAATAACAAAGAAAATGTATTTGTATCAAAATGCAGATACATAATGTATCAAATATATAGTATGTATTATATGTATCAGATACATATAAATTAGAGTTTATATGCTTTCGTACACACACACACACATATATATAATTTTAAAGAGAAGAATATATGTATCATATACATAAACAAATCCATCAGTATCCAATACTAATGAGAGAGCAAGAGAGAGTGTATTATATATACACACATATACTAGAAACCATATCGTCTATACGGTTATTAAGTTAACACTTGACTTAATATTCCGGTTTATAAATAAACCAGCTAGTATATCAACCGTTCGATTAAATCACGCGTATCACACGTATTTAATCGAACCCTCGCACTTGTCCCCATACACACGCCACATCATCGTTTCGCTGGGTAAAGACTTTCGTTGCGGAACTCTAAAAACTTATCAATACGTTGGCAGTAAGTTATACATAATCGTATCCGATTGAATCTGAAACACTTTCAAATTCAATCCCCTCACGGGTTAACCCACAAACTCGTCAGCGGTACTAGTTGTACGTAACGGCTATCCAGGTATGAGCAAGATAAAAGCAGGTCAACGGATAAACTCATCCAGACCTTACAAAGTCTATAAGCGACGAATACCATACAGTCCGGTCTTTTCGTCAAAGAGTATCGCATACCGGGTCTGGGGGTAGAACTGTCATCCTCCTAATAACCCAATAAGTCGTGCTAATATCAAACTCATAACTAACAGAGATACAACTGATGACACTTATCAGTTTATCTCACTTGCTGTGGCCATAGACTTGTGGTTATAATCATGTCATGCACTGCGCGATATCGACTCCCCATACTGGGAGATGCGAATCCTATCGACCGCTCACTGCCTCCATATGTTTATGGACTATACCCAACTAAAACCTGTTTGCACGACTCCTTTGAGTTGTGGTAGGATAATAATCAAAATATAGTGGGAACACACGTAAGACATTATGACGATCTCTGGTCGAAGGACTACACTGTACTATTGTCATCGGAGAACTGCTACCCGACATTGGTATAAAACCATCTAGGATTTCTTGGTGAGTCCGTCCAATGAAACTCATACTCTTATGAGCATCTGTATACAATCCTCGGTGTCAAACACAATAGCTGTGGGATCAGGTATCGCCCTCCAACCGGGTCACGAAACGTATACACTAGTCTGAACTGGAGTACCGATTTCCAGTTTTGATACGCCTACGACTAGAGACATTTAGGAATGTGCTTATAGACTACCCGGGTCCTACTAGTATGATCCCTATCATTAATTCTGGTAGCCAAGCAAAATTTTAAGGGCTCTATCTCATGTATTAGCGATACGTGATAACGAGTAAAAGGTATACACATGACAGATAAAGACAAACCAGATAGCATACTATCATCTCGAGTAAGATTGTTCTCCGCATAGGTCTTCCTTCAATTACAATAATTGCCTTGAGAGCCCCTATATCCAACATTAATATCATGCCTTAGCATGTGTTCAATCACTCCCTTCCAAATCTTCATGGCGTGATACATGAGTTTTATTCCACGGTAGTTTGAGCAATTTTGAATATCATCCTTGTTCTTGTAGAGAGGTACAAGGGGATTCCTTCACTCATTTGGCATCTTTTTGGTTTGCCAAATTTTATTAAACAGGCCCTTCGGCCATCTAACGCTTATCTCTCCTAGGCATCTCCATACCTCGATAGGAATTCCGTCTGGACCACCAGCTTTTCTTGATTTCATCTTCTTCAAAACCTTTGTAACCTCATGTATTCTTATTCTATGCATGAAATCACAGTTTATATCTTAAGATTGAATAACAATTCCATCCAAATCCTTAGTAAAGCTCTCATTAAATAACTTGTCAAAATAATCTCTCCATTTTTCCCTTGATATCATTATCTCGAACTAAAATTTTCTGATCTTCAATTTTGACATATTTCACTGCACATAAGTCTCTGATCTTCCTTTCCTTCATTCGAGCAATCTTGTATATATCATTTTCTGTTTCCTTGGTGTCCAACTTCTCGTACACTTTTTTGTAGACCTTAGTTTTGGTTTCCCGAACAACTTTCTTAACCTCATTTTAGTTGTCTTATATTTTTCAAATCTCTCTACATCTGTACTTTTCTTCAAATCTCTATAAGAATCCCTCTTGATTTTAATAGCAGCTTTTAATTTTTCATTCCACCATAATCTGTCCTTAAATGGTAGAGCATCACCCCTCGACTCACCAAGTAGCTCTCTAACCACCCTCTTAAAGCAACCGGCTCTTTTGTTCCATATTGTGTCTGAATTGTCTCCGGACTTCCAATCTGCCCCTTAAACTACACGATCTACTTCTTGGTTATCTTCTTTCAGTCGCTACCACTTAATTTTAGGTTCTACCTTACATCGAATCTTCCCATGTTCTTTTCTAAACCGAATATCTAGAACTAAAAGTATATATTGAGTGGTTACACTCTTACCTGGCACTACTTTACAATCGATACAATAATCTTTATCTATCCTTATAGTCAGAAAAAGTCTATTTGACTAACACTCGATCCACTCTTAAAAGTGATCAAGTGAGACTCTCTTTTCCTAAACTAAGTATTTGCCAAGATCAAATCATAAGACAAGGAAATATCTAAAATCGAGTTATCTGCTTCATTCCTCTGTCCAAAACCAATATCTCCATGGATAGTATCAAACCCACTACAATTAGTACCTACATGTCCATTGAAATCCCCACCAATAAATAACTTCTCTATACTTGGTATTCTTTGCACCAACTCTTCTAAATCCTCTCAAAATTAACGTTTACTAGTGTCTTCAAGAGCCATTTATGGTGCATAAGCACTAATGACATTAAGAATCTCCTTAACTAGTATAATCTTATCACATTTTCTCCTAATCTCAACTACATTCTCAACTAATCATTTATTTATGATTATGTCTATCCCATTATGCTTTTTATCTATACCCGTACACCAAAACTTATAATTCCAGGGCTCTATAACTGTACCTTTTTCTGAAAGTATTCCTAAAGGGGGTGAATAAGAATACACAAACAATGTGCTCAAATTAAAAATTCTATCAACTACACTTGCAAAGATAACATAATTGAATAGCTTAAGCAATGAATATAACAATAGAGATGGGTGGCTAAGCTAATCACAATTGTGAACACATAAACATATAGCAAGCAATATATCTGGCAACCAAGCAAGTAAAGAGCATATAAAGTGGAAGCAATAATCTAGCATGTAATTTCTAAGCAAATAAACTATAAAGCATAAGAGATTGCAAACGCAAACACGAGTCGATTTAGAAGGGTTCGGGAGATCTTCTAGTCCACTTTCTTTAAGCGTACGAGCTCGTTCCACTTAATCATGTCTCCAATGAAACAAACACGTTGCGCACCCGTAACAACACGTCACTCGACATACGAGTGACTCTCTCTCCAAGCACCTGCACTCCTCTCTTACAAAGGCACCGATAACATTTCGGTCCTCATACAAAGAAAGAAATACAAATTTCTCACTCTTCTCTTTTATAAAGACACCCTTGCACTGAAGGATCCCCACATAAAGACAAGAAGAGGGTTTACAATGAAGTACAATACTCTCAAAAGAGTTTCTCTCAACGCTCTATCTAATATTCTTACAAGTATGGATAATCAAATGAAAGCTCTTGATTTTGTGTGTGAGAATGAATTTGGATAGCAAATTTAAAACTCTTTTAAACTCTCACAAGAGATGAGATATTTCTTTTGAAGATCACTTTAAAATATAGGCAACCGAAATCTCTAAGTGATTGGGGCTCAAAATACCAACACAAAACCTTTTTATAGTCCCTAAAGAAAACTAGCCGTTATGGGTCAAAGTCAGCAGAAAACGTTCACGGAAGACGTCTGAAGAACATCGGGGCAGACGTCTGGCCTTTTAGAAAAAGTAACCCAATGGCTATATTTTTCAAAAAAATCTTTCTGCAGACGTCTGAAGTTCAAATAGTCAGATGTCTGAGTTGAAAAAGTTTTGGCAAAATCATAACATCAGGTGTCTGTCCGATGAACGACAGATGTCTGTGTTTCTTACTGGCAAGCACATAGCCAAAACCAGACGTTTGAAGTTCAAATGGACATACGTCTGAAGTTCAAAAATGCTATTTTGAAAGGTTTCATCAGACGTCTGGTCCAATGACCTTCAGACGTCTGTCTCATCTCAATTTAAAAATATATCTGAAATATCATATATCAACAGTGCACAGACGTCAGAACTACAACGAGATAGACGTCTGGCTAAGCACAAAAACAGCAGTTGGGTTTTCTGAAAAATGAAAACTTCGAAAACGAAAACCCCGATGTTTGTAAAACCATTGTGCTAAAGTGTGTGAGTGTTCAAGAGTTCTAATTGATATGAACCATAATCGATCGAGTACTTACAAAGATTCATATGTCGGTATTGCATTTCTTAAAAAACTTGAATATTTGATGCTTCGACACGAGCCCTTGAAACTTTGGCGCTTCGTTTGAACTTGCGTTGGTCGATTGATCTTCAAATTGGTTTCGACACCTGACGCTTCAAACTCGAATACGTCATTTCACTTACTTGCGTCTTGAATTCGATATTTGATTTTTAAATGAACTTAGCTTCGACTTCGATTTTTGACGCTTCAAACTTGGACTATGCTTCTAGCTTCTTGGCTATTCATAGCATGAACTTTTGAATCCTTGAATCTTGGCTACTTAGCATCATGAAGCTTGAATATGCAAAATGTGAAGCACTCGTCCGTATCTTCCAACCTCCATTAAATATATCGGTTAAGCTCAATTTCCTCCATCATCTTTTATACGCTTGTGTCGTGAGGTGTCCTGAATATCCTGAAAAGCAATCTCGAAACGACCAAGCACATCATATACAGTGTTATGAAATATAAGCAAGTTAATAAACACAAGTATATGACCATTCATTGTTCCGATATCACAACCATGAATAGTATATCAATATCAAGATAAAAACAAAAGCAAAGCATGTGATATTGATATACCAAACATATATACATGTTATATGAAGAGCAAGATATTAAATCACATGTATATACAAATTCATATTGTGAATTACCAAAATAATGAATGGGAGTAATATATCGATATCACGAATATAACACAAGTATTGCATGAGATATTGATATATTACTCGGTATACTCAAGATATAAGATAAGCAAGCTAAGCATCAAGTGTATACGTGTTTAGTGTCGATATGATAAGCAAGATAAGTAAGTGACATTGAACGAATTATTCATGTTTAAGCTATCTTCAAAACTAAAAAAATGGATCATCGAAATCCATAAGTCATCAATCTCCCACTTTTTGACGATGACAAAATATGAATAGAAAATAGTATATCTATATCAAATAAAACCAAATATCCGATATCGATATACTAAAACTCTTATTATCCTCCCCTTTTTTGACATAATTAAAAAGGGTATTTAAGGAATTTAGAACGTTTGAACCACTTCCCCTAAACATATGCATACATTAATCCGAATCAAACGTTTGAACCACTCCCCTAAATATATGCATAGGAGAACACTAGGAAATGGATACGAGCACAAGTAAAATACAAAATTTGAAAATAAGGCTCAACTCGTATCCAAATACACGTAAATAAGAGATATGCAAAATAAAGCAAGTATACATGCAATAAATATCCACATGAGTAAGATATAACTAAGTTCTAATGGCATGTGGATGCAAATATGAGTTGATGTTAATTAAAAATAAACAATTTTGAAAGCGGAGCCCAACTCATACACAAAAGCATGTTTTGAAAAAGATATGCAATTAAAGCTAAAAAACATGTTCTAACCTATAATAAGTAAAACAAGTTTTGAACTTATGAGTTAAAACACATGTCGTAATACGAACCATAAGATAACAATGAAAAACCTAATTGTATTACGTATGTACTAAGTGTGCGTGTATTTAAAACAAGAATATAATTTAAAAAGTGCACAATACGAGATTGGGAATGTAAATACGAAATATTGTATCTCAATAGCGCAACGCTTACATATCCCAATCGCTTGAATCTCCCAAAATTGAAAAGCAAGCTCAAAGGATCGATTCATGAATTCTATCACACGATCACTTAAATACCAAACCATTAGAGCTCAAACATAAAATATAATGGAATGCAAGCGATAGAAATTTAATGATTCTAACTCATGAACGGATCAAAATATGCACATATAATCATGATGATACCAAAGAAAGGTACAAATGTGCAAACAACTCACATAAAAAAGATACCAATTGAAAACAATATGATATCAATTGGAAATAATTAAGAACCGTATGTGAGTGTAAGTATGAGTAACCGTCTCATCTTAAGTATCGACTACTCGGTGAAGGGTTTCTAATTCTCTCCGCTATACCGTAGGATTCGTTGTAATTAACGAAATGCACAAGTGGGTCCCCTAGTAGGGTTGCAGAAGCCATTTGGCAAGATGAACTAAGAATTCAATACCAATGAATAATTCTACTCATGCAAGAAGTGTGTGTGCAACAATAGATAAGCAAGTTTAAGGATAAACACACATGAACAAGGCACAATGCAAAGATACCAATTGAAAATTGGTTTAAATTAAAAACAAGTGCCAAAATGTATCCATTGAAGAAGATTTAAACAATTTAAAGGTATATAGATACGAACTCTCACTTATAAGATTAAAAACACATCATAAGCAAGTGAGAGTGGTTTATGGCAAGAAAACATAAGGATATGCAAATCTAAATAAGTTTTCAAACTATATTGTGCTCAAGTTCAAAAGATCACAAGTTTAAAAACATATGAGCAAATAAATGATACCGATTGTAAATACCAATTGAAATTATCCTATAAATAGTATCTCATACATGAATAAGCACAAATAGATATAAACAAGGGTAACAAATATGCATGAGAAGGGGTATATCAAGATAAAATACACTAAAATAGAATATCAACATTAAGCTTAAATGAACGGGCGATATTCTAAAACGAGTATAGAAAAGAAATACGACACTCCATAAATTGACGAGGGGGGAGGGGTGAATGGGAATACACAAGCAATATGCTCAAATTAAAAATTCTATCAAGCACACTTACAAAGATAACACAATTGAATAGCTTAAGCAATAGATATTACAATATAGATGAATGGCTAAGCACATCATAATTGTGAACACATAAACATATAGCAAGCAATATATCTAGCAATCAAGCAAGTAAAGAGCATATAAAGTGGAAGCAATAATCTAGCATGCAATTTCTAAGTAAATAAACTATAAAGCATAAGAGAAATTGCAAACGCAAACATGAGTCGATTTAGAGTGGTTCGGAAGATCTCCTAATCCACTTTCTTTAGGCGTACGGGCATGTTCCACTTAATCACGTCTCCAATGAGACAAAACACATTGCGCACCCGTAACAACACTGTTGGGGTCAAAATTTGCACCTCGGTTGACCAAGTCAGAGTCAAAGTCAAGCCCAGGCCATGTGGGCCTATGCCCAAGTCGAGCCCGCGGCCAGCCTCCCCATGCCAACATAAAAATCATGTAATAAATAATTTTAATGTAATTTTTTATGCATGAATGGGTATAAAGCCGAATTTTTGTAAAGCTCATGGCTTATGTGCAAAAGAAATGAGCACATGAGGCATGAGATGAGCAAAATGCCATTTTGTAAAGCCCAATGGGCTATATGTAAATGTGTAAGCCTATATAAGGCAACATGATGATGAATAGAAAAGAACTTTTTTCATTCTCTAAAAAAAACTCTAGGGTTTTTGTGCCTCTTTCGCCTTCCTTAAGCTTCCGAACCTTCTTCTTTCTTTTAAATTAAATCAAGAGTTTTACTCTTCCTTTTCTAAAACTAAATAGTTTTTCATCACAAAACCCACAAAGAGGAGTTCAGATCTTCCATTAGATCTCAAAAAGGGGAGATTTTTAAAATCTCACCCCTCTTGTTCTCCAAGATCCAGCCAACAAAGAGGAGGAAGGAGACCCATCTCCGAAAATCCCACTTTGGAAAAGATTCAAGGCTCAAGAGAAGATCCCAGGCTTAAGAGAGAAGAACCTCTGAAGATTTTTAGGGAGTTCAACTCCAAGATCCAAATTCTCAAAAGAGTTTAACTCCTAATCCAGATCTTTTGGAGTTTAACTCCACTCAAAAATTCTCTTTTGGAGTTTAACTCCTACTTCTGGGGGTAAAACCCCCTTCCTTTCGCTAGCGCTCAAAACGCTAGCGTCCAAAGCGCTAGCGCTGGCACCCGAGCGCCCACGTGTCGGGCACGTGAGGCGCTAGCGCCCAAAGCGCGAGCGCCAGCGCCCAAGCGTCTAGCGCTAACCCAAGCGTTCAAGCACCAGTGCAGCGCCCTGCGCCAGCGTGTTAGGCACGTGAGGCGCTGGCGCTCACACGTCCTTTGAACACCATTTTCCTTTCATTTTATATGTACACCACACTAAAAATACCTCCCCCGTTAGAAAAATTTTCTAACGGGCGCTGCCCCGCACCCCGTAAGGGGGCTGCTAGCCCTCTTAACCTCCAGCCCGCTATCCGGGTAGCGGGACCCCCGTAAAAACTCTGCGGGCCCCCGATATATCCAAAACCCCTTCAAAACACAACACTGCACATTGAGTTCGCATGACCTGTTTGACCTGTCAATCGGAGGTTCTCTCGCTCCAAAGGCGAGAGATAATTAACGGCAGCTTAGTCCGTGGCTGCCGGAGATTCGGATCCCCACAATCAATAAACCGCAGCCTGCCCTAGGCAGGGGAATCTGTAATGCACCTGACAAGCGCGCGCGTATTCCCATCTAAATGGGATGACGAAAAACACCCTACAGATTCTGGCACGCTTGGTGGGACCTATCTTTCCTCCCATATTTCGGGTTAAGCATTCATGCGAACTCAATTAATATGCATATCAATTGCCTGTACTGAAATCATGCTTTTTTGTGCAGGTTAACGTTTTCCAATCGCAATCTTCAGACGCAACAAAATGTTTCCAAGGACAAACTTAGCTCTCGACACAACTCCCATCTCCTACACGATGAAGATGGATGCCAGGACGGTTCTTCCGGCCAGTTTCGGGCGACAGTAGGAGGAGACACCGCTACCATTTGGCTCTATTCTGTTCGTTCCAGCTGACACCGTCCCTGCTCTTCAAGCTCCGGTAACCGACAAACCGGCCTCAAAAGGCAAGAGGCCAAATGTGGTGGTCTCGAGGGCGTCCCAACCCAGACGCGAATCGGTGTTCAAACGGCTCTCCATGGCCCCAGCTGGGGGCAAAGCCGTCAGAACAAAAGAAGTTGCCAGACGTCACGGGCAAGCCCAGGCGATACTTTCGACAGACATCCGGGCGGATGTCTTCTCAAGCCTCCCCATCACTAGGCCTATGGCGGCTTCCCGAAGAGCAGAAGCCTGCCAAGCTCTCAAGACAGAGAAGCTGAGACAGAAGCGACTCAGATACAGAGCCAACAAAAGGGCTAGGGCTCCGTCCATATTAAAATTTATGAATTTCCGAAGCCCGGACCGCTCCGCGAAACCAGCTGCCAGTGATGAAAAGATGGCTGAATGTGTTATCCACACGGTCTACATGGTGGGAACGCACCTTCGCAGCATGGATGGGGTCACCATATCTCAATTCCAATCTGGTGTGAATGTGGTTGGCATTTTCCAAGACCAGCCTCCTCTGTAAGGTAATGAAAACCCTTCCAGTGAGGCTGATAAGCAGAGAGATCTCTCGGTTCATGAGGAGTTGGGCTCGGAAAGCGAAGATGAGCCAATCTTCCGTCCCAAGATCGCAGAGCAGCAACTTCTCCAAGAGCTCCGAAAACAACTCAGAAGTAAAGACAAGGAGATGGCCAAGCTTTACTCAAAGATTGACAACTTGACAAACGTTGTCTTACGGCTCAGGGCCTAAGTTGCCTCTTAGTCGCCCAATCAAGCGCAGGGCTCTGCTTATGAATCGGGAAACGGTGTCCCAAGGCAGCTGACGCCTATTCCCTCAAATCCAAAGGTGGGCGGACCGCATGAAAGTCAGTCGCATCCTATCTCGGGAAATGTCTTGGCTACCGATGACAGTACCCCGCTAACTCAAGATCAAATCATGGATTTGGTTGCCAACAAAGTCAAAACATTGGTAGCCGAAGCTGAAGCGCAAAAAGATGTTAGCAGTAGCGGGAGACCATATCCTGCTCAGTATGATCTGGTAGAATTTCTTAGAGGCTATGCCATCCCTAAATTCGGAAAATTCGATGGGATGAAAAATGCGAATCAGCACATCGTCCACTTTAAAGCCTCATGCGGGAATACTGGGGGCAATGATGCGCTTGTCCTCCGCCAGTTCATTAATAGCTTGACCGATATTGCTTTCGACTGGTACGCGAGCATACCGGATGGCTCCGTCACAACTTTCATCCAAATGGAGTCTTTGTTTCGACAGAGGTTCATGAGCGTCAGCGATAAGATCACCATTGCCGATCTCGTAAGGACCAAGACAAAGAACAACGAAAGCAGCACGGATTTTATAACCCGATGGCGCAATCTCTCCGTCAAATGTGAACCGCCGATAGAGCAGGACCAATCTGTCAGTCTCCTTGTCGGAAATTTCAACGATTGGATGGCCCCGTTTCTATGCACCGCGGGTCTCAAAACATTCCAAGAGCCGACCAGAAAAGTTCAGATGCTGGAGCGCTCAAAGCAGGAGTTCTCCTCGGATTCCCAAAATAACAATAGGTGCTGGAGAAACCGAAAGGACGATAATCGCAAAGGCGGAAATTCCGACGATTCTGAATCTTTCAACACCTCGGTTAACCGAAATAAGGAGGGGATGAGCGGGCCTAATGCCAACCGGTCCCGGAAGCCAGTGTTCGGAGAGGGAGGAGAAGCGCCACTGAAAGAGAAGCTGGACAAGGTCTATTCCTTCAGAAGGGACCAAGTCCGTAAAATATTCAAAGATGCCCTAAGAAACGGTCTACAATTGCGAGAATCAAAAAGACCGCAAGAAGCGAATATGACCGATGACCTTATATCACAGAGTGATAGGGTGATAGGTCATGCCATTGAGGACTGCTTCGTCTTCAAGGATTGGGTCGAAAAGCAATACAAGGCAGGAGAGATACAACTGTCTAAAGGCGTGTTAACGAACAGTCAAGCTGCGACCGCCAATTTCATACAAACGGAAACCGAAGTCCTTCGTGAAACTGATTCTCTCAGACATCTGTCTTTCTCTTAAAACAATCGACCACCACGTCATTAAACTGGGAACAGTCGACCTCTAAGTCGTTAAACTGGGAATGTAAAAAAATGTGTAAATAAAAAAAAGAAAAGCCGAAATGATGGGGCAATTCGCAATAAAAATCAGCGAGTAAAATAAAGATGAAAATAAATCCGAAATGATAGGGCAACCGCGAATAAAAGCCGAAATGATAGGGCAATCGCGACCTTCGCGATAAGAAAAGCTGAAATGATTGAGCAATCGCGGTAAAACAAAAAAAAATCTCCAACGACGAATGATGAGTCGCTCCTGGTACCATATTCCAGTGCGGCGATGCAGACGCCAACCAAAATCCAATTTCCCAAAATTCTTTCTGCCTTACGGTTGGTCCCCAAGTTGACTACCGCATACAATCCACGGGCTCAAATAATTCTCATCATACCCATGCCCCACCACAATCACCAGTTACGCGGCCGGTCTCCGCCCTTGGAATTATGCTCCATTGGGAAGACCTACTCATGTGTCCTCACGATACATGAGGAGAACAAACTTACGAGATCCTCTCGACTCGTAAGAAAACGCCTTCGTGGGATCCTTACGACCCACAAAGGAAAAACACACTTGGGAGTCCCCACGACTCCTAAGGAGAAAGTACATCTACGAGATCCTTTCGACTCGTAGGGAGAAAATACTTTTATGGGACCCTTACGGCTCATAAAATTGAAAAGTCTTAGGTGATATGGACCTAAACCTGTCTCCTAAGCTATCGCTTCCCAACAGGGAAAGGCAAATGATGAATTGCTCCTGGCACCTGTGCTTCAGTGTTAGCAACGCTAATGCCGACCCCTACCCCAAAATTCCAAGCTTCCGATCCAATAGACCCTTAAGTCTTTAAACTGGGAACAGATGATCTCTAAGTCGTTAAACTGGAAACATAAGACCTCCAAGTCGTTAAACTGGAAACAGATGATCCCTAAGTCGTTAAACTGAAAACAGATGACCCATAAGTCGTTAAACTGGAAACGAGAGAGATACCCTCACGGCGAATGATGAGTCGCTCCTGGTACCATATCCCGGTGCAGCGATGCAGACGCCAACCAAACTCTGAATGTCCCAACGGCGAATGATGAGTCGCTTCTGGTACCATATTTCAGTACAGCAATACAGACGCCAACCAAAACTCAAATTCCCGACGGCGAATGATGAGTCGCTCCTGGTACCATATTCCAGTACAGCGATGCAGACGCCAACCAAATTCCAAATCCCATACCCCAACGGCGGATGATGAGTCGCTCCTGCTACCATATTCCAGTACAGCGATGCAGACGCCGACAAAGTCCCGAAATTCTTCCGGCCCTACGGTCTGGATCATACATCCTGCAAAACCATATACAATCCACGGGCGTAAAACGATCCCAATCTCTCCCAAGTCCTACCGGCGAGACCACATTGAAAGTCCCACCAGCGATGAAGATTCAAAAAAAAAATTATGTCCACAAGCAAAATGGACACGGATGAAAACCCGAAAGAGCTCCGTGAGTAAAAACAGCAGGCCTGCAGCGAGTTTGTGAAAACCCGAAAGGACGCAAACTCGTGAAAAAGAGATGAAATGCACTCGCAAAGTCCTCTAGACTTTGTGAGAAGAAAATTCCCGCGTGAGATCCTTATGACTCATAAAGGAGCAACACACTCTTGCGCTGGCGTCTCGAATCCACTATTTTCAAGATCTTTTCCCTCTGGTCGCCCCATACATAGACATCAGGATCCTTAGGAGTCCGCACGACTCCTAAGGAGAAAATACACATACGAGATCCTTACGACTCGTAGAGAGAAAATACTTTTATGGGACCATTACGACTCATAAAATTGAGAAGTCTTAGGGGATAGGGACCTAAAACTTGTCTCCTAAGCCATCGCTTCTTAATAAGCAAACGCAAATGATGATTTGCTCCTGGTACCATATTCCAGTGTAGCGATACCGATACCAAACAAAAACCAAAATCCCCAAATCCACTCATGGCAACTGATGATTCGCTTCTGGTACCATATTCCAGTGTAGCGATGCTGATGTCAACCCAAATCAAATCAAATCAACAATCTCTGCGTCGGAATCATGCTTCGTCTCAGAGTGTACCCCGTGTCGAAATCATGTTCCGCCTCGGAGTATCCACCTTCCCTGTCGAAATTATGCTTCGCCTAGGAATCATCCTCTACATCAAAACCAGTGACACTCCGTGCTGGCATCAAAACCAGTGACACTCCCTGCCGGAATCAAGTCAACAAGCGACCTCCTCGTCGGAATTATGCTCCGTCCTGGAATCAAGTCAACAAGCGACCTTCTCGTCGGAATTATGCTCCGCCCTGAAATCAAGTCAACAAGCGACCTCCTCGTCGGAATTATGCTCCGTCCTGGAATCAAATCAACAAACGACCTCATCGTCGGAATTATGCTCCGCCCTGCAATCAAATCAACCAGCGACCTCCTCGTCAGAATTATGCTCCGTCCTGGAATCAAGTCAATCAACGACCTCCCCGTCGGAATTATGCTTCGATTCGGAAACAAGTCAACCAACGACCTCCCCGTCGGAATTAAGCTCCGCCTCGGAATCAAGTCGACTAACAAGCTCTGCGTCGAAATCATGCTTCGTCTCAGAATGTACCCCGTGTCGAAATCATGCTTCGCCTCGGAGTATCTGCTTTCCATGTCGGAATTATGCTCCGCCTGGGAATCAACCTCTGCATCAAAATTATGCTTCGGCCAGAATGTCTGCTGCTCGTCGGAATTATGCTCCGACCCCTTTGAAATCATACTCCGCTCGTCGGAATTATGCTCCGACCCCTTTGGAACCATGCTCCGCTCATCGGAATCATGCTCCGATCCCTGGAATCATGCCTCTACTCTTCGGAATTATACTACGATCCTCGGAATGATGCTCCGACTCTTCTGAATGATGCTCCGATCCTCGGGAATCATGCTCCCCGAGGGATGCTCCGCCCCCGGAATGATGTTCCACCTTGAAGTCCAGCTTCAAGATCCATCAATTTCATGCACACAACTCATATGCACGGCGTGCATTTATTGATTGTGGTACTTTGTTGAGGTCAAAATTTGCATCCCGGTTGACCAAGTCAAAGTCAAAGTCAAGCCCAGGCCATGTGGGCCCATGCCCAAGTCGAGCCCGCGGCCAGCCTCCCCATACCAACATAAAAATCATGTAATAAATAATATTAATGTAATTTTTATGCATGAATGGGCATAAAGCCGAATTTTTGTAAAGCTCATGGCTTATGTGCAAAAGAAATGAGCACATGAGGCATGAGATGAGCAAAATGCCATTTTGTAAAGCCCAAGGGGCTATATGTAAATGTGTAAGCTTATATAAGGCAACATGAAGATGAATAGAAAAGAACTTTTTTCATTCTCTAAAAAAAACTCTAGGGTTTTTGTACCTCTTTCTCCTTCCTCAAGGTTCTAAACCTTTTTCTTTCTTTTGAATTAAATCTAGAGTTTCTCTTTCTTTTCTAAAACTAAATAGTTTTTCACCACAAAACCCACAAAGAGGAGTTCAGATCTTCCATTAGATCTCAAAAAGGGGAGATTTTTAAAATCTCACCCCTCTTGTTCTCCAAGATCCGACCAACAAAGAGGAGGAAAAAGGAGACCTATCTCCGAAAATCCCACTTTGGAAAAGACCCAAGACTCAAGAGAAGATCCCAGGCTTAAGAGAGAAGAACCTATGAAGATTTTTAGGGAGTTCAACTCCAAAATCCAAATCCTCAAAAGAGTTTAACTCCTAATCCAGATCTTTTAGAGTTTAACTCCACTCAAAAATCCTCTTTTGGAGATTAACTCCTACTTATGGGGGTAAAAACCCCTTCCTTTCGCTAGCGCCCAAGCGCCCACGTGCCGGGCACGTAAGGCGCTAGCGTCCACGTGCCGGGCACGTGAGGCGCGAACGCCGAAAGCGCTGGCGCCCGAGCGCCCACGTGCCGGGCACTAACCCAAGCGTCCAAGTGCTAGCGCCCAGCGCCAGCGTGCTAGGCACGTGAGACGCTGACGCTCACGCGTCCTTTGGACGCCATTTTCCCCTCATTTTACATGTACTCCACACTAAAAATACCTCCCCCGTTATATCCAAAACCCCTTCAAAACACAACACTGCACATTGAGTTCGCATGACCCGTTTGACCCGTCAATCGGAGGTTCTCTCGCTCCAAAAGCGATGGGTAATTAACGGCAGCTTAGTCCGAGGCTGTCGAAGATTCGGATCCCCAGCCTACCCTAGGCAGGGGAATCTGTAATGCGCCTGACAAGCGCGCGCGTATTCCTATCTCAATAGGGTGACGAAAAACACCATACAAACACGTCACTCGACACACGAGTGACTCTCTCTACAAGCACTTGCACTCATCTTTTACAAAGGTACCGATAACGTCTCGGTCCTCACACAAAAAAAGAAATACAAATCTTCCACTCTTCTCTCTTACAAAGGCACCCTTGCACTCAAGCATCCTCACACGAAAACAAGAAGAGGGTTTACACTGAAGCACAATACTCTTAAAGGAGTTTCTCTCAATGCTCTCTCTAATACTCTTACAAGTACGGATGATCAAATGAAAGCTCTTGATTTTGTGTGAGAATGAATTTGGATAGTAAATTGAAAACTCTTTTAAACTCTCACAAGAGATGAGATGTTTCTTTTGAAGAGCCCTTTAGAATATAGGCAATTGAAATTTCTAAGTGATTGGGGCTCAAAATACCAACACAAAACCTTTTTATAGCCCCAAAGAAAACTAGCCGTTATGGGTCAAAGTCAGCAGAAAACGCTCACGACAAACGTATGAAGAACATCGGGGTAGACGTTTGGCCTTTTAGAAAAAATAACCCAACGGTTATATTTTTCAAAAAAATCTTAACTACAGACGTCTGAAGTTCAAATAGGCAGACGTCTGAAACAGAAAAATGTTTGGCAAAAACATAACATCAGATGTCTGTCCCGATGAACGGCAGACGT
This sequence comes from Agapanthus africanus, assembly GCA_030015575.1. NCBI lineage: Eukaryota > Viridiplantae > Streptophyta > Magnoliopsida > Asparagales > Amaryllidaceae > Agapanthus > Agapanthus africanus. Next base: position 115,572,775 of record JASDDO010000028.1, read on the forward strand.
CTATAGTTCAAATGGGCGAACGTCTGAAGTTTAAAAATGTCATTTTGAAAACCTTCATCAGACGTCTGGTTTATTGACCTTCAGACGTCAGTCTCATCTCAATTTTGAAAACATATATGAAATATCAGATATCAACAGTGCAAAAACGTTTGAACTACAACGAGGCAGACGTTTGGCTAAGCAAAAAAACAACAGTTTGGGTTTTCTGAAAAATGAAAACTTCGAAAACAAAAAATCCGATGTTTGTAAAACCTTTGTGCTAAAGTGTGAGTGTTCAAGAGCTCTAATTAATATAAACCATAATCGATCGAGTACTTACAAAGATTCCTATGTCGGCATTGCATTTCTTCGAAAACTTAAATTTTCGATGCTTTGACACGAGCTCTTGAAACTTTGGCGTTTCGCTTGAACTTACGTTGGTAGATTGATTTTTAAATTGGTTTCGACACTTAACGCTTCAAACTCGAACACGCCATTTCATCCACTTACGTCTTGAAGTCGATATTTGATCTTCAAATGAACTTCGCTTCGACTTCGATCTCTAACGTTTCAAACTTGGACTTGGCTTCTAACTTCTTGGCTATTCGTAACATGAACTTTTAAATCCCTTGAACCTTGACTACTTAGCATCATGAAGTTTAAATATGCAAAATGTGAAGCACTCGTCCGTATCCTCCAACCTCCATTAGATATATCGGTTAAGCTCAATTTCCTCCGTCCTCCTTTATACGCTTGTGTCGTGAGATACCTTGAATATCCTGAAAAGCAATATCAAAACGACTAAGCACATCATATACAGTGTTATGAAATATAAGTAAGTTAATAAACACAAGTATATGACCATTCATTGTTTCGATATCACAACTATGAATAGTATATCGATATCAAGATAAAAACAAAAACAAAGTATGAGATATTGATATACCAAACATATATACATGTCATATGAAGAGTAAGATATTAGATCACATGTATATATAATTTCATATTGTGAATTATCAAAACAATGAATAAGAGTAATATATCGATATCACGAATATAACACAAGTATAGTATGAGATATTGATATATTACTTAATATACTCAAGATATAGGATAAGCAAGCTAAGCATCAAGTGTATACGAGTTTAGTGTCGATATGATAAAGAAGATAAACAAGTGATACTAAACGAATTATTCATATTTAACATATCATCAAAACTAAAAAAATGAATCATCAAAATTCATAAATCATCAATCTTCCCATTTTTGATGATGACAAAATATGAATAGGAAATAATATATCTATATCAAATAAAACCAAATATCCGATATCGATATACTAAAAATTCCTATTATTTTCACCTACCCATTTAGTTTCTTGCAAACACATAATACTAACTCATCGTCTCCGCTAATTTTGTTAATCTATCCGTAAGAGAACTTATGTTCTAAGAGGCTAGACGGATCCTATGCCGCCTCTACTTTCATTACAACTCAAAAAGGTTTGATGCATTTTGTATATTTCCAGCGGCATGCTGGCACTGGAAGCTGCTCGAGCTGCTCTCAGAGGCGGCATATCAGTTGTGAGTTGAATTCAAAGAAATCCTTTCACAAAAGGATGTTCCTTATTCAATATATACTTGCATTATTGATGTTCTGCTTCCTTAATATGTAGTTGGAGATTGTGATGTCCACTCCGGGTGCATTAGAGGTTGTTCTCATGCATAGGTCACTGTGCTGCTGCAATTCCCCATCATATAGGGACTCATGAGTTTGCTCTTTGTAGGCGATAAAGGAACTTATTCAAGAGTATCCTTCATCAATTATAGGGGTACGTTTCTAATCATTACAAGTTCTAAATCTGTCGATTGTCATCAAATGCTAACTTGCATGTAGTTTTTTCCCCGTCACGTTTAGAATTAGATAGCTCTATAGATACACGTAATGAAGCAGAATCCAAATGATATGGATACAATTTAGAAAAGCATTTATGTGATAATTTAAGAAGTAAAATTCCGAATAATTTGGATGCGATTGTTTGTAGGTTGGGACTGTCCTGAATGCTGAAGATGCAAGAATGGCGGTTCATGCTGGGGCAAAATTTCTCATGAGTCCTGGTACGGTCATGGTGTGTATTTAATCACTTTGTGAATTATATGCTTATTTACCCTATGTATGTTGTTGCAGTCATTTTAATTGCTTCTTTATTTAGTGTTCTTAGTATCAATTGCAAAGTGCTACTAAAAGGGAAAAAGAACTGTTAACCATTGTATTATAATTTCTTGGATCATGAATTGTACTTTTTGAATGAACAAAAATTTCCTGGATCCCCCACTATATTGGGCAAAAATTACATTTTTATCGCTCTGGGGTTTCCCATGGTTGCTAGCTTTGAAGATATGTAAATTATTGATGATGCTCGTAAGTAAAAATTTCCCAGATCACGACACGTAGCAGATATCGTATTGTCCACGTAAGTCCGCTAAATTCCTGAGAGCTGCAGAGCTGGAATAAGCATGATACATGAGGGACATTCGCCTCGCCTTCGAGGTTGCGCCCAACCTTTCAGATAAGCTACCCGGAGCACGTTCCCTCTTCGGCTGACCGTCAGCCAGTAGCTTGTATTCGAGCTTCCTATAGCCAAGACTCCTCAGGTTGCTTGCTCATCTCCGAGCTATTTTATGTTTGAAATTCCTCAGCATCCATGTTTGGCCGGGAGCACGGAGTTCGAACGCCTTATAACGACTCCGTGTATCTTGCCACGATGAGATCTCCGCCGCTCCACTTCCCGCATCCCACGCTAATGTATCCAGCCATTAATGGGCGTATCCCGCCATCAACGCGAGCGTGACGTAGGGGCGAAACGGACGGCGAGAATCTCGCATTGGCTCGCTCCAATACAACAACTGAGCCTTTTATCCCAAGCATATGGGGTAGGCCACATGAACCAACATGAGAATCACGCCGGGTCCAGCACATGAATCCTCCGCCTCCACTCACTCCTATCGAACAATATACTTTCATTGAGGCATTTGGCAACCATATCGTTTTGTATCACCTCCATCCATGTTTTCTTCGGTTTCCCTTTTGCCCTTTTGCCATTGCCCATATCGAGAGTATCTATTCGTCGAACCGGTGCTTCCATAGGTCTGCGTCGCACATGACCAAACCATCTTAGCTGGTTTTCCCGCATCTTCTCCTCCACAGGTGCTACACCAACTTTTGCACGAATATCCTCATTTCGCACCTTATCTTTTCTAGTGTTACCGCACATCCAACGAAGCATGCGCATCTCCGCTACGTGCATCTTCTGTGTATGATGCTTCTTAGGAGCCCAGCATTCTGTACCATATAATAAGGCAGGCCGAATAGTGCTCCGATAAAACTTCCCTTTCAATTTTAACGGAAAGTAACGATCACACAAAATCCCTGTTACACTCCTCCATTTCAACCAACCAGCTTGGATCTTTTGATTATCACTATCGATCTCCCCATTCTTTTGGATGATGGAACCTAGATATCTAAACTGGTCGCTCGGTGATATCTCTTGCCCTTCCAATGTTGTACCAATATAGTTTTGACTTCTCTGTTTACTAAATTTGCAATGCATATATGCTGTCTTGGACCTGCTCAATCTGAACCCCCGAGATTCCAATGTTTGCCTCCATAATTCCAATTTGGCATTAACCCCTGCTTTCGTCTCATTTACTAGAACAATATCATCAGCGAATAGCATACACCAAGATACCTCATCTTGGATAGTTCTAGTAAGCTCATCCATCACGATGGTAAACAGGAATGGACTTAATGCAGATCCTTGATGTAAACCAATTGTAATCGGAAAATCACTCGTTAGGCCGCCGCAAGTTCTGACATTTGCTACTACTCCATCGTACATATCCTTGATTATGTCAATATACTTGACGGGGACTCCCTTCTTCATCATTGTCCCCCATAATACTTCTCTAGGTACCTTGTCGTACGCTTTTTCTAAATCAATAAATATCATATGAAAATTTCTTCTCCTCTCTCGAAAACGCTCGACAAGTTGACGAAGTAAATGAATAGCATCTGTCGTCGATCGTCCATGCATGAACCCAAACTGGTTCGCTGTTATCTTAATATCCCTCTTTAGCCTGTGTTCAATCACTCTCTCTCAAAGTTTCATGGTGTGACACATAAGTTTTATTCCACGGTAGTTTGAGCAACTTTGAATGTTGCCCTTGTTCTTGTAGATAGGTACAAGAATACTTTTCCTCCATTCATTTGGTATCTTTTTTGTCTGCCAAATCTTATTAAACAGATCTGTCAGCCATTTAACGCCTATTTTTCCTAAGCATCTCCAAATCTCGATAGGAATCCCGTCAGGACCAACCGCTTTTCTTAAACTCATTCTGTTCAAACCTTCTTTAACCTCGGGTAGTCTTATTTTACGCATGAAATCACGGTTTATATCTTGAGATTGAATGACAAGTCCATCCAAATTCTTAGTAAAGCTCTCATTGAACAATGTCAAAATAATCTTTCCATCTTTCCTTGATATTCTCATCTCGAACTAAAACCTTCTGATTTTCATTTTTGACACACTTCACCGCACATAAGTCACCAGTCTTCCTTTCCCGCATCCGAGCAATCCGGTATATATCATTTTCAGCCTCTTTAGTGTCTAATTTCTCGTACACCTCTTTGTAGACCTTAGATTTAGCTTCCCGAACAGCTTTCTTAATTTCCTTTTTAGCCATTTTATACTTCTCAAATCTCTCCACATCTCTACTTTTCTTCAAATCTTTATAAAAATCCATTTTAATTTTATAGCAGTCTTTACTTCTTCATTCCACCATGATGTGTCCTTAGATGGTGGAACACCACTTCTCGACTCACCAAGTAAATCTCTAGCTGCCCTCTTTATACAACTAGCCATTTTGTTTCATGTTCTGTCTGAATTATCTTCCGACTGCCAATCCGCTTCTTGGACTACACGATCTATAAAAGCCTTTTGGTTACCTTCTTTCAATCGCCACCATTTAATACTAGACTCTACCTTACGTCTAATCTTTCTAGGTTCTCTTCTAAATCGAAAATCTAGAACTAAAAGTCTATGTTGAGTGGTTACACTCTCACCTAGCACTACCTTACAGTCGATACAACAACCTCTATTTATTCTTCTCGTCAGAAAAAATCTATTTGACTAGCACTTGATCCGCTCCTAAAAGTGATAAGGTGGGACTCTCTTTTCCTAAACCAGGTGTTTGCTAAGATTAAGTCATAAGATAAGACAAAATCTAGAATCGAGTCACCTACTTCATTCCTTTGTACAAAACCAAAACCTTCATGGATAGTATCAAACCCACTACGACTAGTAACTACATGTCCATTGAGATCACCACCAATAAATAACTTCTCTCCATCAGATATACTTTGCACCATCTCGTCTAAATCCTCCCAGAATAGACGCTTACTAGCGTCATCAAGACCTATCTGTGGTGCATAAGCACTAATAACATTAAGGATCTCTCCACCTAGAATAAGCTTAACCAGTAAAATTCTATCACTTTTTCTCCTAATCTCAACTACATTCTCAAGCAACCGTCTATCTATGATTATGCCTATCTCATTACGATTTTTATCTCTACCCGTATACCAAAGCTTATAACCCTAAGGCTCTATGACTCTACTCTTTTCACCTATCCACTTAGTTTCTTGCAAACACATAATACCAACTCTCCTCCTAATCACCACCTCCACTAATTCTATTAGTCTACCCGTAAGGGAACCTATGTTCCAGGAAGCTAGACGGATCCTATGAAACCCTTACTTATTTGTCACTACACCCGGGGCCCGATGTAGCACGCCGTTTCTGGACGACGACCTAGAAGCCCTTGCATACTTAACACTACACCCGGGATTCGATGTAGCGCGTTGCTAAGTAGGGGACGTCCTAATGATATTCTTATTATGGTTCATGTCATAGAATATGACAAAGTTTTACGTTGGCTCGCTCCAATACGACCCCTATATAAGCCATCTTCCAGACAACTCATGTATCTCAAACTCATTCTAATACACCGCTGCTCTGCCCTACTATCCCTCGGTACTTGATCGTCGGAGGGTCTTACGGTGGTTTCCCATCTCGGAACTTCTCTTGCAGTTAGCTCGGCGTCCACAACAACCAACAACCCATTGAGATCCATACGCTCAACTCTCAATCGTTCAGCACCACTGGCAGCAAGATCGACGGAAGATAACATCTGAGAGAGATTCAGGGCTCCATCAGCTGGCCCCGTCTATGGGAACTCTTCTTTTCCATCCAAAAAAGTTGATCTTCCGCTTTCGATATAATGACCAATGATCATCACAACGGAGATCCCGGCATGAACCATTCCGTCTTCCGCAATAGAGACAGGGACGGTTCTAGTTTGCCTCCCAACATCGTCGAGGCCTAATCTGTACGGTCGACAGACTCGCGGCGATGGTGGATGCGCTCGCTCGTGTTCAAACGGCCGGCCATGCCCGCCAAACCACCGCCCCCGCTCCTTGGAACGACGGCATGCACGGGGCGGCAGAGGGGCGAAATCAAGTCCTCGGCCTCTCGTGCCAATCTCGATGTCACGGAACACCGGCGTGCCGATTTCGGCAATCACGACCTACATACGAGGAATGATTCCATAACTCGTTGGGCGCTGGACAGTTCGACACCGAGGTCTCAGGAGCGACCGGATTATCGTTTCAACGCTCGCCGTGTTCCCTTGCCCTGGAAGAGGCGTCGGTCAGGTCGCCTGATTCCAGGAAAGGCCGACGTCACCACTCACCAAGGACGTGCACATCGAGCCAAACCACGATGGGTTCACCCCGGGATCTGAGGAATGTGATAGAGCAAAGCCGAAGTCGAGACAGCAGGCACTCCGACCGTGGAGAATCCTCAGGGTACCTACAACGAATTGAGATCCTCGAGAAGACAATCGAGGATATGTGGCTCGCCATCCGTCCGCCCGGAGGATCGGAAAAATACTCGGCGGATTCTCTCACGAGGCCCTTCACAGAGCGGTTACTAAATGAGCGGGTCTCGTTTCGGTACAAACAGCTCAAGGTGGCCCTTTTTGAAGAGAAGTCCGACCCAAAGGACCACTTGGACGCGTTTACGGTGGGCATGATCTTCCAAGATAACTCGGACGCGGCTCGGTGCCGAGTCTTCCCCACCACCCTTATCCGGGCTGGATGAGATTGGTTCTGCGGTCTTACTCCGCGTTCAATCTCCACCTTCGACGAGCTGGCTACACAGTTTCTCGGTCATTTCTTCGGCAACCGACGATGGAAGAGAACGGTCGATTACCTGTTCACTATTAAGTGCGAGAACAGGAAATTTTTCAAGGGCTGTCACCCGGTTCTACAATGCTCTCCTGGAGGTACCCGAGCACCGAGACGAGACGATCATCACCGTCTTGAGATATGGTCTTAGGCACAAAGGGTGGCTCCGCTCTTTTGAATTAGCGCAACTTAAGTGTATGGCCGAGGTGAAAGTCTGGACCAAGAGCGGGAGATCTAACTCGAATTAGAGGTAAATGCCAACCTTTCCCGAGGGGACCAGGCGGACCGAAAGAAGCGGGATCGGGAGGAGAAGAAAAAGACCGATCGTCCGAAACCCTATTCTCCGAAATTTCACGAGTACACTTCTCTGAATGTCTCTCAGGCCGAGCTGCTAGAGGAGGCAAATAGTGAGATTCTTCAAACTCTCGCCGTTGATACAAAGGCCGGGCAAGCGACTCCGTGGTCTATACTGTGCCTTTCATCGGTCGCAGGGGTATCCAACCGAAAACTGCAAACAGCTCCGTGGTTATATTGAGGAGCTGATCCGCTCCGGTCACCTAGTAAAGTACCTGCGAGACAAACGCCAAATAGATCGGAAGCAAGCAGACTAACCCCCAACCGGAGAGTTAACGGTCGGACAGATCATGATCACCTCTTTTGACTCGACTCCGAGCAACAAGGCCGCCGTATCAGGCCGGTCATGACCTTAGGCGCCCCCTCCAAAAATTGCAAGGAGGCCGCTCCCACCACCTTCACCGAGAAAGACCTTTATGGCATAACTGCCCCGCACAATGACCCCCTGGTGATCGTGGCCCGGGTAAATTGGTATTAAGTCTGGAGAGTCCTAGTCGACTTGGGGAGCTCGGCGGATATATTATTTTACGACTGTTTCCAGCATATGGGGTTAAACCCGTCTGATCTCCAACCAACTTCACACGTCCTTTCCGGATTCACTAACCACTCCGTCATAGCTGAGGGAACGATCACTCTCCGTTTCAACGTCGGGGAGGCCGGAAGAACTCGAACCTTATCGGTGAGTTTCCTCGTCGTCCGGGTTCTTTCGTCTTATAACATCCTTTTGGGTTGTCCCACATTAAACGCCCTCCAGGTTCAAATCTCGACCTACCATCTCACGCTCAAATTCCCTCTGGGTGATAGGGGGATAGGCCAGGCTTACGAAGATCAGCAGATCGCTCGGGTGTGCTTCGCCACAACAGTACCCAAGGATAAAGAAGTAGACCTATCCGAGGGACCGTGTGACCCTCGGGAATCGCTGGATACACGGGATGACTTGGGAGAGATCCGGGGTTCTTCGGCGGAGAACCTATCCGAAGTCCCTCTCGAGGACACCAACCAGACCGTGCAGATCGGCTCCCTCCTGACTGGGGAAGTTCGGGACAACCTTATCCGGTTCCTCCGAAACAACTCCGACGCATTTGCTTGGACTCCCGCAGACATGCCAGGGATTGACCCCAAAGTAATCTCCCACAAGCTCGGAATTGACTCAAAAGCCCGGCCGGTCCAACAAAAGAAAAGAAGTCCAGCGCCTGTCAAACAAAAGACGATCGAGGAAGAAGTGAACTGACTGCTCGCGGCTGGCTTCACCAGGAACCTGGACTACTCCGCTTGGCTAGCCAACGTAGTCATAGTCAAGAAAGCGAATGGGAAGTGGCACATGTGCGTTGATTTTACCGATCCGAACAAGGCCTGCCCCAAAGACAACTACCCGCTCTCTCGAATAGATCAACTAGTTGACAGCTTGATCGGTCACGAGTTGCTGAGCTTCATGGACGCCTTCTCCGGTTATAATCAAATCCGGATGAACCCGGCCGACGAAGAGCTCACCGCCTTCACCACCGATCGAGGAGTCTACTGCTACAAGGAAATGCCCTTCGGCCTAAAAAACACGAGACAACATACCAGCGGCTGGTCAACAAGCTGTTCAAGCCACAGATCGGGAGGAATATGGAGGTCTACGTCGACGACATGCTCGTGAAATCCACCCTGTTCGCGGGGCATACCGCGGACCTCGGCGAGACCTTTAAAGTCCTACGAAAGTACAAAATGAAGCTGAATTCAGCTAAGTGCGCTTTCGGCGTTACGGACGGAAAGTTTCTCGGATTCATGGTCACACACCTAGAAATCGAAGCAAACCCGGAGAAAATCAGGGCCATCATAAACAGCGACGCCCAGGAGCAACGTTGAAATCATGCGGCTCACGGGCAGGGTGGCCGGTTTGAGTCGGTTCATGTCCAAGTCAGGCGAAAAGTGCCTACCTTTCTTCAAAACATTGAGGAAAATCCCCAGGTTCGAGTGGTCCGAGGAGTGCCAAATAGCCTTCGAGCAACTCAAGACTCATCTGACGACGACGACGCTTCTCTCCTGACCGGTCGAAGAAGACAAGCTGTTGATATATCTGGCCGTTTTCGACCGGGCTGCCGGCTCAGTGGTCACCAGAGAATCTGAGGGCGTACAAAGGCCGGTCTACTACGTCAGCCACATTTTCAAGAACGCAGAGACCAGGTTCCCGACCATCGAGAAGATAGTCCTGGCGCTCGTCGTCACATCCAGGAAACTTCGGCACTATATCCAGGCTCATACCATCATCGTCCTCACCGACTTACCCCTGGAAAACATTTTTGGTTCTCCCGAGTCGTTGGGCCGCTTGGAGAAGTGGAGATGAGAGTTGTCGCAGTTTGACATCCGATACCGATCAAGGCAAGCTGTCAAAGCCTAAGCCCCTCGCCGATTTCGTGGTTGAATGCACCATTCCCAACAGAGAAGAAGCACTGACGCGAGATCTGGACCCCACAACACTCAATCGAAGAAAATCTTGGTCCGATTCCGGAATGGGTACTCTTTGTGGACAGTTCTTCCATAAAGGAAGGGAGTGGGGCTGGGTTGGTTATCTGCGGCCCCAACGAAGCCGAAATGGAATACTCTCTGCGGCTCGACTTCAAGGTCTCGAACAACGCCGCAAAATATGAAGCCTTATTGGCCGGTCTACGAATCGCCTCGAAAGTGGGACTAAAGAGAATTAGAGTTCACAGCGACTCCGCGTTGGTTGTCGGCCAAGTGACCAGGCGATTCGAAACCCGAAAACCCTTGATGATGGAATACCTAGCCGAGGTAAAAAGGCTTTGGAAAAACTTAGACGAGGTTCAAGTGGAACAGATTTCTCGGAGTATGAACGTCGAAGCAGACATGTTGAGCAAACTCGTCTTCTTCTATTCGGCCAATCACAAGAGGAACATTCTCTTTGAAGTCCTATCACGACCCAGCATCGAAAATAAAGAAGTGATACACCGTATCTACACCGCTCAAGGGAGCATCTCGGATTGGAGAAAGCCCATAGTGGAGTTTCTCAAGGACGGAGTACTCCCCGAGGACCGAATCAAGGCGCGCCGGTTCCGCATGAAAGCTCGCCACTTCGTATGGAGCAAATGAAACTTGTACAAGAAGTCGTACATCCAAGCTCTACTCAGATGCGTCGATTCCGACGAATCAGAGTACGTTCTCCACGAAATGCACGAGGGAGTTGGTGGCGCACATCAGGGAGCCCGCGATCTAGTTCAAAAAACACTGCTACAGGGATATTATTGGCCGACTATCCATAGCGACGCAGAAAAGCTCGTACGAAAATGCTGGACATGTCAACCCTTCAACAGCACTCATCGGTTGCCAGCCATTGAATTAACATTGCTGAGTTCCCCTTAGTCATTCGCATAATGGAGAATGGACATGATTGGCCAACTCCTCACCGACACAGAGGGCATAAGTATATCCTTGTCGCTGTGGACTACTTTACGAAATGGGTCAAAACCACGCCGTTCAGGAAACCGGATGTCGTCTCCACGGTGAAGTTCCTGTAGAACAATGTAATCATCTGATTTGGGATTCTGAGGTGCATCATCACCGATCACGCAACCAACTTTGAAAATGACAAAGTCAGAGAATTCTGCAGCGACTATCACATATTGATGAAGTTCTCCGCGGTCGCACATCTCCAGTACAACGGGCAAGCCGAGGTAGCAAATCGAGATGTCATCCGGGCCTCAGAGCCCGCTTAGAAGGAAGACAGGGCGGATGGGTCGAGGAACTGCCACGGGTGCTGTGGGCATTGCCAACGTCAAAAAAGACACCCACTGGGGAAACCCCGTTTAGTCTCTGTTATGGCACCGAGGCAATGGTCCCCGCAGAAATCGGCCTGCCGGGTTATCGAGTCGAACACTTCGACGACGAGGCCAATGTCTTGGCCTTTCGAAACAACTTATACTTCCTATTGGAAAAGAGAGACCGTACGCAAATAAGGATGGCCACGTATCAGCAACAAACCGCTCGATATTACAACGTCCGGGTCAAACGCCGAGCGTTCAAAACAGGAGACTTAGTTCTACGACGAAATGAATTCGAGGACCAAGAGAAGCTGCACATGTTCTCCCCAAAGTAGGATGGTCCCTTCCTCGTGACCAAGGCGTTACCCGGGGGTGCCTACCGCCTCCAAGATTCCTTGGGGCGCAACTTTCCGCGGCCATATAATGCCGAAAACCTTAAATTGTATAGATGAACTTGTACTCTCTTGAATAATGAGATTCCTCTTTTTCTGTCATTAAGTTTGTTTTAGTCTTCGAGCTAAGCCCTCACGCGAGTAGGTTCCTGTTTGGTTTCGAGGCTGGCGGACATCCTTTTGCTCGTCGAAACCGGGTAACTTCCTGCCCGACCCGTCCACAACGGGCATCTTTCTGCCCAACGACGCCGTGGATCCAAAAGCCTTCTCTACGAGGCAGCCAGTATAGTGCCCTCAAGTCAATTATTGGATCGTAGGCACGTGATTGCAATGATTAAGGGAGGATCTATACCGGTAGGACAGTCTTACTCGAGATGATAGTATGCTATCTGGTTTGTCTTTATCATCGTGTACATGCTTCAGGTGACATTACAGATCACTATTACATGTTGATAGAGCCTATAAGATTCTTGCTTGACTACCAGCAGTATGATGGCGATCATATACGTGAGAGTTGGGTGGTCTATAAGCACATCCTTAAAGTGTCCCTGGTCGTGGGAGTTTCGAGACTGGGCATCGATACTCCATGAGTAGACTAGTGTATATGGATCGAGACCCCGACGAGGGGCGGTGGCCGGTCTCACAAGCCATTGGTGTCAGTTGGTTCACCTAAGATGTATACAGGTGCTCATTGGGTTATGAGTACACCGGACGGACTCGCCGAGAACATACTGGTTGGTATTATACCTATTGTCAGATAGCAGTTTCCTGGTGACATGTGTACAGATTAGTCTATCGACCTGAGATCGTCATTTGTCTCGTGTGAGTTTCCACTGTGCTTTGATTACTACCCTACCACGGCTCAAAGGAGTCTTGCAAACAGCTTTTAGTTGGGTACAATCCCGAGCCACATGGAGGCAGTGAGCGGATCGTCAGGGGTTTCGTCTCTTCCGGTATTGAGGGTAGAGGTCGCGGTGTGCACGGGTGGCCATCACCAGAAATCCTTGGCCAAGATAGTCGAGAATTACTGATTCGGATCAGTAGTTTCTCAGGTGGTGATGGGCTTCATACCGACAATAAATATTGCGTTATTAGGGGTCTGACTTTATCCACCCCTAGACCCGATATGCGATACTCATAGATGAACGGACCAGACTGTACGGATATTGTCACTGTCAGGCTCAGTAGGGTTTCAGGATGAGTTCGCTCGTCGGCCTCCCTTTCGCTCAATACCTGGGCAGCCGTTACGTACAGCTAGTGCCACTGACGTGCTTGTGGTTAAACCCACTGCCAGTGTATTGACGAGTCTTTAGAGTTTCACACAGAGGGTTTCCCTGATTCGGGCGAAACGTTGTAGAGGCCGTATGGTTTTATGGCAGGGTTCGATCATATACATGCACTTGTGCACGGATCATGATCGGTCGGATAATACTGGTGGGCTCTGGTTTAAGCCGGATTCTAATATTATATTGTTGGATTATTTTCGTCTCGTTGTATTCGTATTCAGTCGGAATGCGGATGCATGTATGTATATACGGACGAGGGGTATTCTTATAATTCGTTACGAGTTTACTTTGAAGATGCCATTTCTTTTTCTAAGTATTAAACATTTAGGGTTTTTGTTTAAATGTTTAATATTGTGTGATGGAGAGTGTGAGTTCAAGTCTTGGCATGAGGCATTGAATGTGGCGTGGCATGTGCACACTTGGTGACTCATGGTGTTGGGTCTTGTGTGATGCAAGTGGTAGATCTTTTTGTGCTAGATATTTTCTTTAGTTGCTCACACAATACTCACCACAACTCAAGACAAGAAAAGAACAGATAGTTTTTCCTTTTGGTTTTTTCTTTTAACCAACTATTGAGCTCACACCTCTTTATCAATGACTTCTTCTTCACCTCCATCCTAACATGTCTCATGTGTTGAGCAACCTAGGGTGTATTGAGACAAAAGTATTCACATACACTCTCTACTTCATCTTGTGCATCTAGGCTAGCAAACTGGATGTCCGAGTTACTTCGGTTTAGAAACGGGAGCCCGTATAAATAATCCTCGACGTGGATCCTCTTCGACGAGAGAGACCGAAGAGCGAACTAGTTCGGGACAGCCGCGACAAGCATGGGTCAGAGATTGAAGACCGAAGGACACGAATCGATCGGTATAATCTCTTAAACCACTTTACAGTTAACTAGTATAAGGTTAATGGCACGATCCGTAGTTTAGGGTTCCGTTAGCGCCACGTTTTAAAAGTTTTTGTTCCGCATTTGGCCACGGAAAGATGGCCGGGACGCTAGCGTAGCCTTACATGGTATCAGAGCCAACCCATTAACCGCATACTAGTTGTTTAGACGATGTTAAACTATCGAAACCGAAACAACCCCGAAACAATATCCGATGCCTTCCAGTTTCTGTCAAAATTTTACGAGTATTCTAAAAATATTTTAGCAACTGCAGAAGACTACTTTTGTGACCACTAGCCAGCACCCCAAATACGAACCATTCCCACCTTGTTTTGGCCAAGCACATTGAGGTTAAAACCGAGCAGGCCGGCCCTGTTTGGGCTTCTGGGTTTCGTGTTTTGGGTCCGGTCTCTGGAATGTTGGTTCAGTGGTATTGCTAGTTTAGCCCAGTTTTGATATGGTTTTATCTAGGTGTTTGGGGGCTATTCGGGGTTATTTCGAAGTCGATATTTCTAACATTGTTTAAAGTTTTTCAGTACATGCATTTCTATCTGCGACCGTGAATGTCATTAGATCGGTACAACTTGTCTAATTGCTATAGTTCTTTTAGACGGGTTTGCGAACATGACATTCACGTTGATGTTCTGTGTTGTGCTGTGTTGCGGATTCGTCGTAGTGGATAGCTTGGATGCAATGATAGTACGGTTTAGTTTTATTTGTATATTTGATATCGCGGGGCGAGCGTCCGACATGTGGATTGCCGTCACTGCCTGTTTGGGCACGACCGGGTTGAGGTTGATGTCACCGTTGTACATATTTTCTTTTCTATACTAGAATTACCCCGCGATGGAGTGCACGGATAGCCGGGTTCTGGAGGGCAACGGGTCTACATCTCATGGCGTTGAGAAGGAGGGGGCCTCACTCTAGAATTGGCGGGCTATTCGCCGCACTTGTAGGGGGTACAGGTTGACCCAAGATGGGGTGCTCAAGTTACCGGATTCCGTAAAGTGCCGGGTGGCCCATTCACTTTGATGAAGGGGGTTGCCTCGCTTCTGGTTTTGGCGGGTAACTTGCCGCACTCGTAGGGGTCTAGGTTTTCATTGCACAGGCTATCCACACGACCAGGGGAATGTCAGGTTTCAGTTGCGGCTCAAAGGAAATCCGGGGCTCCCAGATTATCTGTATTGTTCTGTGATGCTTATTGCTTATCTGTGATGTTGTATTTATCACGCCTGGAGCGATTATTCTATATTGTTATATATATACTAGTAGATATTGTATATGTTTTACACCCGCGCTAGTCCAGTCCTCGCTCTGTCGTTAGTTAAGTAACCTAACGGGTGGTGACGGGACCCAGTGACGAATGCGGATGGCATATACGTACATCATATTTTCGTTATTTTGTGGTGTGATTAATTGATGAGACTGCGTTGATTCGGATCAATGTAAGGAAAACAGACCTAACCAATGTTGTTGGAATAAATTTTCAAAAGCTGTTATTGCAAGGACGTTTTCTTTTGTTTTGCACAGAGGTATTCGGTTATGAATATCCAGCACCTCATTTGACGTGGCAAGGGCCGAGATCCCTTCATCGGGAATGACCCCTTGGGCAGAAGTTTGCGTCAGGGTAATAACTTCACTATAGTCGATTACTTTTTGCTTTGCATCGCGGTATTCAGTGAGAATATCCTGCACCTCATTTCACGAGGAAAGAGCCGAGATCCCTTCGCCGGGAGTGACCTCTTTAGCAAAGGTTTTCGCCACTATATATTTGTAAAAGGCTGCCCGGTTCCTTCAACGATATCAAGTTTATTACGTTAAAGGTTTTTCGCCAAAAACCATTCGTAGCCCTCCGTCATTTCAGACGGGTAGCACTTAGTATTCATGCTATGTTTGTTGGCCTTAGTCAAGGCATTGTGTATGGTAGCTATTTGTTACTTTTCTGTTGCATAGATAGATGCGTTGGTTTGGGACAGTCGTACAACCTTGTTGGCCCTAGTTAAGGGCGAGTACGGGTGGGTTCAAATTAACCTGGATAATGACGGGTAGAACTTAACATGTGACTTATGATTTGTTGGCCATAGTCAAGGTCATAAGAGCATGGGGTAAAAATCACATCGGGAGTTTCAAACATACAGGAAACTTTCCAGGCATGTGCATGCTTTTTGGAGTGTGATAACGTGAGTGGATTCCATTAGATTATCATGCGATGATAGTTAGATCCCGATACCCACTGATAAGTTGGTTTATCCTCGGGTGATTTTAGATGATCCCGACTAATTCTTCTTTCAGGTTTGGAGAAGAATTTGAGGATACAGTGGGAGACATCCTGATTAGATAAAGTGATTAACCATTCTGATCTAGGTTAGAGTGCACGCAGAGTGTTTCTTTTCTCTCTTTGGCAGCGACCATGGCTTGACCTTAGACTATAACTCAGTAACCAAGATAACCGAACTTTCTTAAAACACTGGCCTTTGGATTGTCAGAGTTGCATACATCATTGCCACTCCTTCTTTTACCCTTTGCTTTTCTTCGGAACATTCCGTATTACTACGAAGATCCCCTTTTCATTGGATATAACCATTGTATAGTTACATACGAACTCGAAGAAACTTGTTTCATATTCGAGGATGGTTTCCGGTTCTGGAGAAATTGAATAGGACTATTCAGTTGTCTTTTCCTTTTACCTTCTCTCAGGTTGTGAGGGCTCCTAGGATTAGGAGGGTACACCTATTACGCTTATTGAATAGTCTTCTTTCAAACCATAGATAGGCGCCGAAAGGTAGGGAAGGAAGAAAATTAATTAGCCCAAGTGTGGTGTACAGAAGGTAATAAGTAAAGACAAATAAAAGGATTAGAAAGAGGGCAAAGTAAATTGCGACTGCTATCATTCACGACCAAACCACGTATTTCATCGCCACTCTTACTTCACCTTTGAATTTCTCCAGAACACCCTGTATCACTACGAAGATCCACAGTTATTGGACAATCCATCATACTTGAAGGAACTTGTTCCAGTTCGAGGATGGATTCTGGTTCATGAGAAATAGAATCAGGATTATTCAGTTGTCTTTAATATTTACATTCTCTCAGGTTACGAGGGCTCCTAGGATTAGAAGAGTACATCTATTACGCTTATTGGACAGTCTTCTTCCAAACCATAGGCTGGTGCCGAACGGTAGGAAAGGAAGAAAACCATTTAGCCTAATGGTGGTGTACAGAAGGTAATGAGTAAAGACAAATAAAGGGATTTGGAGAGATGGCAAGAAAATATACGGTTACAGTCATGAATCTGGATAATGGAAGATGCATTACTAGGAATACCTGGATACCCCTTCGAAACATTTTCATGTTTCAGTTTCTCTATGCGTTAATTGAAAACTGATTTCCCAATTAGATCCTTACTCCAGGGTATGTATTTACCAGATTTGTTTCACATCTGTATGGGTTTACAGATGATGAGTGGGAGTAAGTTATTTGGAATTAAGTGATCATCCTTATTATATCGGGATTCATTGTAATTGGTGATATTTGAGGAAATCGTCTGGGTTTTTGCCGGACGGCAAATATTTGGTTTTGAATATCCGTTATACACCAATTTCAAACTGATATATCTGTATGTTTATTTCATAAAGTGAGATATAACTTTTTGAAATTATGTTCATGACATTTACCTATATCAGTTGATAGTTAGGTAAGGAGTATTAAACAGCGGTGTAATTCTTCTTAACCATAGTACAGTTTTCAACCTACGACGCATAAGATTTGAGTTATTCAACTCAGAGGACTTATACAAAGTATTGTATGTTGTCCAGTGTCCATTAGGACAAAGGGGTTGGTCCTCGTACTATATTCTGTTTACTTGTGACTTCTTCAGTTTTAGATAAGTGTTTCGTAGAAATACAAGGTTCAAGTTTTGAGAAGTTATAGGTACAAGGATAAAGTAGAGAACCACGTGCTGCAAGTATCAAGATTCTTCAAGGTGATCGAATATGTAGTTACTTATGTTTGGTATTCAGTTGATAGTAATGGTTATGAGAACTTGCTTCTCTTTCAGGTTATGCTGATTGGCCTCTCTCCATTTAGTTGACATGTACTGGAGACAGCTGCATGATTTGAATCTGGTTCCAATTAAATCAGTGTCTCTGTTTCTATATTGTATATAGAATGGTTCATATCTTAACGATGTTAAGGTATATGGAGTTGTCCGGCTTATGCTTAAAACCAGACTCTGGATAACTTAAGACACGTTTCTGTAATGTCAGTTTGTGGGTTATCCCGGGTTATGACGAGGGGCAACTTTCTACCATATGGACCCGAGCAGCCACGGTTCCGTTAGGGACTCCCACCGTTGAATATGAAGTTATGATCCAGCTCTGTTGGAAAGCTCGGCGAAGGATGTCTATCGAGCAATCTCGCCTGTTCTTCGAGATTAGGCCAACTCGTAGGCCGTGCGCATCTTGTCGACGGTCTCCTTTGGTGCTTGTTGGGACAATGCCCCGAAAAGGCCGGAGGAAGACCTCCAGATCGCGTAAATGAGCATCTGTAGGAGAAAAGATCGGCACGGGAGGAACCTCCCATAATGACGCTCCAGACGACTTATCACGGCTTCATATGTCGGTTCGGAACCGTCAAAGTCGTCATGATAGACATCGTTGCATGTCACGATGTCCTGGATGTTGTACGTGTTGCCGGCCATCAGGAGACAATGAACTCCAGAGATCAGCCAAAGAAAAAGGGAGGAGACGAAGACAACCAAAAGCAAATCGACAGGAGTGCCTAAGAGGGGGTCGAGCCTCCTCTATTTATAGCTTCAACAAAAATTCCCAAACGGTCGAGATTCTCTCCTACCAAGACGCGAATCACGGAGTATCATCATACGTATCATACCACTCGATACGGCGCCGCCCCGCAGTGCTCGGCTATTGGCCCCCTCCCGTTCACATAGACCCGGGAAGATTGAACGAAGCCTTCGGGAGATTCGCATGGATCTCGAGATGCACGCCACATGCTATGTGGCACCGAGAATCAGGGATGCGCAAATATTGGCGGCATGGCAATCCCACGATCGATTTACCAATCAACGCGAATGAATTCCTGATCGAAAAGCCCTCTTAACGAGACGTCCTGGTAGATTCATGCCCGACCCATCCACAGCGGGTAACTTCCTGCCCAACAATGCCGTGGATCCAAAGTCCTCTTTACAAGGCAGCCGGGTAGATTCCTGTCCGGCCTATCCACAACGGGCAGCTTCCTGCCCAACGACGCCGTAGATCCAAAGTCCTCTTCACGAAGCACCCAGATAGATTCATGCCCGGCCCATCCACAACTGGTAGCTTCCTACCCAACAACGCCGTGGATCCAAAGCCCTCTTCATGAGGCAGCCGGGTAGATTCTTGTCCGGTCTATCCACAGCGGGTAGCTTCCTGCCTAACATTGTCGTGGATCCAAACCCCTTGGCACGAGGCCACCAGGTAGCTTCCTACTCGACCTCCGCGGTGGATCCTAAGGCCTCGCGTTAAAACCGGCAAGCCGACCTCTACCCGACGCACGTACACGAAGTAAGCAAACTCCTAACATGTCCCAAGTAAATAAAGCTCGGATTCTGTCGATAGCTGGCCCAACCAACCCCACTCGAATCCAAAGGAGTGATACACCGAGCTCTACTAAAGTCGCTCGACTCACGCCACACCTTGTCTCCAGGGTGAAAAGGATACCAGTCTATCTATACTTGGTGTTCGCTCGTCTCACGTCACTTCGACTCCGGAGAATGAGGGACACCGGTCTACTTACACTTGGTGTTCGCTTGTCTCACGTCACCTCGACTCCGGGGCGAGGAGGGACACCGATCTACCTACACTTGGTGTTCGCTCGTCTCACGTCACCTCGACTCCGGGGCGAGGAGGGACACCGGTCTACCTACACTTGGTGTTCGCTCGTCTCACGTCACCTCGACTCCGGGGTAAGGAAGGACACTGGTCTATCTACACTTGGTGTTCGCTCGTCTCACGTCACCTCGACTCCGGGATGAGGAGGGACACCGGTCTATCCATACTTGGAAAATGAATGAGAATGAAAACATTTTAGTCGGGCATATAAAAAACGAGCTAAAAATACTTCATTAAAATTCCAAATTATATACAAGGTATTATAAGCTTTTCAGCTTTACAAGATGGCCACAGAATGCCCGAAGGCTTACAAAATCAAGAAAAAAAGAGGGGAAGGGGAACGATAGAGAGCAGGGAGAGCGGCGGCTTCAAAACACCTCGGCCAAAGCCTCCCCGCCGTCTGCCTGCTCGCCTCCACCCGCCGGCTCGGTGCTGCCGCCGTGGGGTCCTTCCTCCGTGAGAGGATACCTCGTGCAAAGCTCCCGGTCGTCGAACCCGGGCACCGCCTCCTTGACGGCGTCGAGGGCGTTGTGCCATCCGACAGTCGCGGAATCATTAAGGTCGACGTATAATTGGTCGGACGCCTTGTGGTCTTCCACGACCTTTTTCGCCTTATCCTCGGCCCGCTTCGCCGCCTCATGTGCCGCCTGGGCATCCCTTTGAACTGGTCTCTCTGCTTCCTCATGGCTTCAAAGAGCTTGTTAATCTCGCCGACCTGGGTCTGGAGAGCCCGGTTAGACTCGGTCAGGGCCCGGTGAGACTCCTTCAGCCTCGTGGCCTTCACGCCCTCCAAGATCAGTCTCGACTCAAGGTAGGCAGCATTGTCCTCGGCCTTCTTCAGTTTGGCGAGGAACTCTTTCTCACGCGAGAATAAACTTGGTGTTCGCTCGTCTCACGTCACCTCGACTCCGGGGTAAGGAAGGACACTGGTCTATCTACACTTGGTGTTCGCTTGTCTCACGTCACCTCGACTCCGGGATGAGGAGGGACACCGGTCTATCCATACTTGGAAAATGAATGAGAATGAAAACATTTTAGTCGGGCATATAAAAAACGAGCTAAAAATACTTCATTAAAATTTCAAATTATATACAAGGTATTATAATCTTTTCAGCTTTACAAGATGGCCACAGAATGCCCGAAGGCTTACAAAATCAAGAAAAAAAGAAGGGAAGGGGAACGATAGAGAGCAGGGAGAGCGGCGGCTTCAAAACACCTCGGCCAAAGCCTCCCCGCCGTCTGCCTGCTCGCCTCCACCCGTCGGCTCGGTGCTGCCGCCGTGGGGTCCTTCCTCCGTGAGAGGATACCTCGTGCAAAGCTCCCGATCATCGAACCCGGGCACCGCCTCCTTAACGGCATCGAGGACGTTGTGCCATCCGACAGTCGCGGAATCATTAAGGTCGATGTATAATTGGTTGGACGCCTTGTGGTCTTCCTCGACCTTTTTCGCCTTATCCTCGGCCCGCTTCGCCGCCTCATATGCCGCCCGGGCATCCCTTTGAACTGGTCTCTCTGCTTCCTCATGGCTTCGAAGAGCTTGTTAATCTCGCCGACCTGGGCCTGGAGAGCCCGGTTAGACTCGGTCAGGGCCCGGTGAGACTCCTTCAGCCTCGTGGACTTCACGCCCTCCGAGATCAGTCTCGACTCAAGGTAGGCAGCATTGTCCTCGGCCTTCTTCAGTTTGGCGAGGAGCTCTTTCTCACGCGAGGATACTCTCCGGCCTTTTTCATCGTTGGGGCAACCTCGGCCTCCATAGCGGTTAGGAGGGCGCAATGTTGAAGGACCCGCAGAACAACACGAACCACATTCGTCAGGGACTAAACAGAGGAAAAATCACTTAGATTTTTTTTTAAGGATTACCAACCTGGACAGCCTCCTGAGTTATCGGTGCCTTGGGGAATCTTGGCCCCCACTGCCTTCTCCATGTCCGCCATCAAGCTGTCGGCCACGGAAAGCCCCGATGGCATCTCGATAAAGAAGTCGCCCTCCTACACCTCTATCCCGGCCGGGGGCGGCCGGAAAACCACTTTCTTGAGTCTCTTGGCCGGAGACTCGACGAAGGAAGAAGCCTCCAGTCTCACCCGATGAGCCTGTTCTCGGACATGCTTCTGCCCTTCACTCCTGCATTCCTCCGGGATGGGGAGAGCGACGGTGACCTTGGCGGAAGGACCCTACCGGAGCTCCACGCCCGGTGCGGGCTTGGACGAACTACTGTCGCCGCTTTTCCTTCCTTTGTACTTTGGCGGCCAGGACGGCCATGATCTTCGATCGATCCATGGGCTCTGCGAATGAAAACGAAAGAAAATTTCAGCAACAGGAACGACAAATTATGCTAAGTCTAAATTAATCGGCGATGTCCTAACTTATCCTTGAAACACATGGGACTGAGTCCCGCCCAGCTCAAACCCTGCTCGGAAAGTAAGACGTCGACACGCTGGATCGGTTCCTACCGCGACACGGCCTCCTCCTCCGGGGCGCTTGACTGTTTGGCCCTCGGGCAATCCGTCCTATGCCACTTGGTGGGCACTAGCCATCCCTTTCCCTTCGGAGGGCCGACGAACACGAACTTCTCCTTCCACTTGTGGAAAGAAGAAGGGATGACCAATACCCCTGACCCGGTCGTCCTATCCTTATGCTTTTTAAAAAAGAAATAAACCCAACCCGGCTCGTCCTTACGAGTGCCGGGGTGATTCTTGTAACAAAGGAAGGAGAGGTGAAGACCTAAGTTGAAAGGGATCCGATCAATTTTCAGCCGGACTAGGAATCCGAGAAGAATCCTCCACGAATTCGGTGCTAGCTGGCCCGGGACAAGTTGGAAGTAATGGAGGACGACACAAATCTCGGGTGAGAAGGGCAGACGCATCCCTGCTCAGAACGCCTCCAAGTACAGAGCAATCTCATTGCCCTGTATCTGGTCTGCCCGTTCATCCTCCCTGGCCAGACGGAGTGAATAGCCAGGGGATATGGAAACGAGCCCGGATATCGAAAAGCTCGTCCGACCGACTCAACATCGAGGACGCATCACGAATATTCTCGATGCGCATCTTGGGGGCCCTTTTTGTCCCCCGATGACGAAGAACAAGGGCATCACCATCCCTTGGGGGCAAGCCTAACGCGGAGGAAGAACTTCCTTAGCTATCAGAAACCGAGGAAGAGGAAGATGACCCATTAGAGTCGGTTTCAGAGGCTGAAACCTCATCTCGCTCAACTCAGCTATATCAACAAAAACATCAGAGGAAGACATCTGATCTGATTCAAGGGAAGAGTGGCTGAGAATGGATTTTGACTGAGGATTTGACCTAAGAGATGAAGCGCCAAGCAATTCTCAGATGACAGGAGGCAAGCGAAGTAAAGGAGTTTCTTAGGGAAATGCCTCCCCTATTTATACACTCAGCGAAAGCCTTCCGATGGCCTAAATTTGCTCCCGCTAAAATGAAGCGTCGCACCCCACGGCCCCGATGACGCCACGCGGCAGCCAAGCATTGGACGTTCCCCCCCCACGGATCCAACTGGCGGAAGCGACGTCTCGCAATCCACCGCCCAATTATGGCAACGTGGCACGAAAATCGATGACATGAGCAAGCTAAGCGCCGTCTCCTTTATGGCGTCATCATTTCGCTGATCCGCAGACGTCATCAAGGATACATGCAAAAATTATTCTAAAGGTTGCGAAGCATAGAACTGACTTGACGCATTGTGAGACGCCACGTGGATCCGGAGATCGAAAAGACGCGGACGCCAAGCGCCACGTCGTTCCCAGACAACCCACTACAAGAATCCTCGGCACGAAGCTGAACGTTGAAGATCGAGCAGACCTCTCTCTACCCGACCCATAAACAGGTCGAAACGAGAGTGGGGGCTAATGATGATGCTTGTAAGTGAGAATTCTCCATTTCACGACACGTAGCGGATGACGTGCGTCCACATAGCGGATGATGTGTCATCCATGTAAGCCCGCTAGATTCCTAGGGGCTGTAGAGCTGGAATAAGCATGATACATGGGGGACATTCATCGGCGTCTCGCCTCCGAGATTACGCACGTTCCCTTTTCGGCTGACCGTCAGCCAATAGCTTGTATGCGAGCTTCTTATAGCTGAGACTCCTCAGCTCACTTGCTCGTCTCCGAGCTATCTTATATTTGAGATTTCTCAGCATTCCTGTTTGGCCGGGAGCACGGACCCCGAATGCCCTGTAACGACTCCATGTATCTCGCCATGACGAGATCTCCGCCGCTCCACGTGCTGCATCCCACGCTAACGTATCTCGCCATTAATGGGCATATCCCGCCATCAACGCGAGCGTGACGCAGGAGCAAAACGGACAGCGAGAATCTCGCATCGGCTCGCTCTAATGCGACCCCTATATAAACCCCTCTTCCAGACGGCCCAGATATCTCGAACTCATTCGATTACGCTGCTACTCTGCCCTACTATCCCTCGGTACTTATTTGATCGTTGGAGAGTCCTACGGTGGTTTCCCACCTCGGGATTTCTCTTGCAGGTAGTTCGGCGTCAACAACAACCAACAATCCATTGAGATCCACACGCTCAACCCTCATCTCAAATTTCAACCGTTCAGTATCGCTGGCAGCAAGATCGATGGAGGATAAGATCTGAGGGAGATTCAGGCCTCCATCAATTATGGTGTCGCCTTTTGAGTTAAAATTTTGAAAAGGTGATCATACACGAAGCTAGTTAATTTGATATGCCATCTCATAAAATTGGGTTATCTTGTAGTCTAATTTATCCTTGTTTATATCCTGTTAGAAGTATACTTACCACTGTTAAAGCACATAGAGTTTAAGCATCCAAGGATGCCCGCGGGCTTTTGTACTACAGCTTTAGGCAGAAGCGTCATGACTGCTTTATGCGAAAGCGGGGGTTTTAACGGGGCATAATGTGGTATATCACAACAGAGATTATAGTGTTGAGTAAGCCTCTATTCAAAATATTCTCCCAAACATGTCATTTCAACATCTTACCTGCTCAGTCATAATTTCAATTACGTAGCCTATTTGGTGATTGCTTTTCCACTCAATGTTACCGTACATGTTGTGAATACTAGATTTTTACTACTGTGAGCAAAAAATGTATGCTAAGAAAAGAAGCAACATTTTCCGGTGTTCTGTTGGATATTCTCCTAAATTACACAGTGAATGAGTTGAGAGGTGTAATTTTTTAACATTATTTTTTATTATGTAATAGCGCAAAATCTAAATTGATTGCTATAATATTCGACGAACAGTTCATTAATTGTGTTTCCATTGTTCTTATGCGGGATAGGTAAATTATCAGAAGTGATAATTAAAATTAATGGTTTATTCCGTAGGAAATACTTCTTGATGTTCAAGGTGGAGAAGTTCTTTATATTCCAGGAGTAATGACGCCTACAGAAGTAAGCATTTCTTCTTGCAGCTTAATATAAATTTCTTTTCCACCATTATCTTCTATATATCTCTTTTTTTTATGAAAAATATATCACACTTTATTTATACTGTGGTTGTTTTTAGCTTTCTTTACATGTAAACTATTACATCAATCTTCTTAAGCTTTTCATGGACATGATATCATCTTATGTTTTCATAGGTGATAAGTGCATATAATGCTGGTGCAAAGATTGTCAAGGTATTGCATTTTGTTCATCCTTTCCCCCTTTTGCTTTTGGGTGACCATAGTTAAATGAACTTTCCCACAAGAAGAAGAAGAAGAAGAAGATAGGTAGGGCAAATGGCTTGGGTTCCCCATGATGCGTAACCCCCATGCACTTAGAGAGACCATCTCAAATTCTAGAAGTCATTGTATTTGATTCGTGACTACACAACATGCTCATACTAAACCAAATCAAATCTGCACCTTTATTATCCTCATAAAGTCATAATTATAAGGATTCTGAGATGAGAAAAGAAGCACGGAGAAACAAAACAAATTTAACAAAGTTTTAAAAATGTGTCATGACCTATTTATTATCAGGCATCACTGAAAAGCGTTTTACACGGTGTCGATGTCTCATGTCCTCTGTGTGTTGGTGTTGAATACGTGTTGGACATGGGACGCATCATTTTGCAAGTTTTGGTGCTTCATACCATGTGATCACGACGGTCTCTCAATTAAATGCAAGAGTTTCATCTGGCAACCATGTACTTGCATATATAAGCAACATCACTAGTTCATATGGAGGAAGTCAAATTAGTTTTATAATATAACTTTTAACTTTCTTCCTTTAATAATCACTAGAAAGCTCCATAGTTCAACGATGTTTATGTCACATTTCAGTCAAATCTTGTATATTATTTTCTTCACTAGCTTCATTTTCATCGATGAAGGAATGCATATTCCAGGAATTTTATTTACGGCTTAAACCATACAGTAATGATTTTAGACCTCCTTTTTAGGCGACTGTGAACTACTTTGTTATATCTTTGGAACACATTTTTCTATGATATACATGGAGTCAAAGTAGTTTTCTTACTTTTATTAGGTTTACCCCGTCACGGTTCTTGGAGGTGAGAGATATCTTTCAGTGCTCAAGAAACCCTTTCCTCAAATTCCGATGGTTGCTTCCCAAGGCATTACCATAGGTACACTTTTTTATTGTAATTTCTTATATGAAGGCTGTTGTTATTTGTTGCAGTATTTATGTGTCTCCTTTTGTTTGTATATATTTATGATTAATAGATTTCCCCATCCAACCAAAGTTTAAGGATGAAGTCGTCGTTATTTTTGTTCATTTCCAGACCAAACCCTATAACCACCAAAAAAGGGGGAACCCCCCCCCCCCCCCCCCCTCCACACAAAAAAAAAAAGCTCTTGTTATCTTTAATCGTGGTTTGAAATATCAGCCGATCTTGATTCGAGATGGCCGATTCCGATCCCAAAAATGGTCATGCAAGTTCCGAGACCGAGTTATTGTTAAACAAAAAAGTAAGAGTAAGAAAAGAATACCTAGTTAATGTTGATGCAAATCATTAATTATTAATATTTATCAGTGCAAGCTATAATCTAATATTTCTTCCAATGGAGCCGGTAAATAGTAGTATCAACTATCAAGCCCTTTTGCTAGCAAATTCCTTTGACATTACATGACTAATATATCATACACTTGCAGCCAGCGAGCATAAGCTAGGATGATATGTAATTTATTATTCTTGAGAAAATTGTGACGTTGGTTGTTTACAGAATCAACTAGGAGATACATTGATGCAGGGGCAGCAGCGGTGGTATTATCTGATGCTATATTTACGAAAGAAGCAATGCAACAAAGGGATTTTGATTCTATATGCAAACTTTCCAAGCTCGCTATTTCGCAAAGTCGTTGAGCTGAAACACAAAGAGTACAAGGTCAGCTCTTCCTTCTATATTTGATCACATAGAAACAAGGGATTGCTCATTTCTTCATAAGACCTTCCTTAAAAAATACAAAATAAAATATAAACATCCGAGTCTTCATTATCCATTAACTTTTGCAACTCAGTGAACTTCTGGGACCGTCGATGATATTTTGCCAGTTTTTCCATGGATCATCCTGCAAAAGTGTCTTCCCTGGTAGTTGCTGGAGCCTTGGAGACGACAACCCACCCAACTCAACTTGGAAGCTTTTCTGGGGCATTGCAAAACTTAGAGGTATGAATTAAAGATTTCCGCAAGTTATGAATTTCACATTTGTACATTATGACGAAATAGTCGTTTGCATGTAAGTTTGGTATGTGCTCGTGACACAAGAAAATGTTTGGCGGTTCGAATAGACTAGCCGTATGTGATGCTAATAATTGAGATATTAGTTACTGATAGCAGTCTTTGTAAAAATGCGCTAAGATGCACGTGTCGCTACGAAAGCCTTAATTTTAGGATTGATTCGCCACGTTGCGGAAGTAGAAGGTGCAGGAGAAACAAAGCGGTGCGCTTTGCTTTGAATTTCGTGCACACTCACATGATGCGCGCTGCAGGGGGGAAGCTCGAGCTTCAATTATATTGGAACTAGAATTTGTGCACGATGTATTGCACTTGTTAATTTAAAAATTAATTATTTTTTTGGGAGGAAAGATGCGGAGGGTTCTAATAATTAAAAAAATAATTTTTTTTGGGAGGAGTGTAAGATGCGATGGGTTCTAATAATTAAAAAAACAATTATTTATTTTGGAGAAGAGAGAGATATAAAGGGTTCTACGTATAAACAATTAATTTTTTTGGGTAAAAGAGAGAGAGAGAGAGATACACACACGATGTGGATGGATTTTTGTCCCTTTTTCATCTTTTCATTTGAATTTAACATTTTCTTAGTGAAAACGAAAATTTATTAATAATGAGGGTTTATGTGTAAATTTTCATTTAAAGGAGGATTTATGTGTAAATGTATAAATAATGAGGGTGTATATGTAAATTTTTATTTGAATGCATTATTATTTTTGTCTTTTTCTTAGGTGAGGTGGAGGCCAGGTGAGTTTTTTTCTTTTTTTTTTAATTTTGAAAAAAATAGATGAACTTTTAATTTTTTGTTTTGTTTTTACCTTTCAAGTTGATGATGTGGAGGCCTGAGGAGTCAGGATTTTCTAGAAAAAAGAAAGAATGGATGTGATGTGGAGGCTTGAGGAGTCAGGATTTTCTAGAAAAAAGAAAGAATGGATTTCTAACCAAAGAGTATTTGTATTATATATATATATGTATATATGTATATATAAAAGATGATCCAAAATATTCAAAGCTGACTATTTGTTTGAAGTCAACAGGTTCAGCATATTTAAAAAATGACTTAGTTGGCCCACCATTAATTAATTGAAGTAACAATAAGAATGTGCTGCTTGGAGGCCATTCATTTTTTATATGAAGTCAACAAGTTCCAACATGTTCAAAACAACTTATTGTGGAGTAGTAGTTTTCAAGGTTTTTTTCCTGCAGTTTATTTTTTCTAAGAAATTTCCTTTTTCCAGCAATTTCTTCAAGCAAATCTCATTAACTTGTATAGGTTTGCTGTGATTTCCTATTTAAAACTATTTTTGTATAAGCAAATGGAAAATCGAGGAAGCTTATGCTTTTCGCTGCGTAGCTTACGCTCTACTTTTCTTATAGGTCTAACACTTTGCCTCACGCTATCGCTTTTCCAAATATCGACGGATAAGAATCAATTGTGTTCTTCAAATCAAACAAGTTTTGTTATTTTCTCACAATTTTTGTTACTTTCTTACAAATCAAACAAGTTTTGTTATTTTCGAACCATGCACTCTTCTGAGGAGGGCAAGTGTCATACCAATTGAGCTATTGCTCACTGGTGTAATTTCATTAAATCGCTTGCGAAAAATACTCATGAGCATATCCCACAGTCCACACCCTTTCTTTAGGGGAAAAACCTTTTATTTTCTCGGCCTGTGTTCATATAGTAATAACGAGCGGTGGCTTGCTCATCTTGTAATAACAACATTTCTTACTGCTCAGTTTGTAAAAATAATATTGAACATTTATATGTTTTTTCACGTATTCTTATAATTATTCGTGGCTATTTTCTAGATTTTAAATAGGCTCGATAAAGCTCGTGTCTCGGCTTATGTTTTGTCTTAAAGAAATTTATAAGCTCGTTTAAATAATTGAACCGAACCGAACAATTTAAAGTTCAGCTCGGCCCTAATGCTGAAGCTATGGTTGTTGGCTGCTGTTTCATCGCTGGTGTTGTGGCAGAAATGGGAGATCATGCCAAATGACGAAAGAACCCCAAACACGCCTCTCTACAAGGTACAGATCCCAACAAGTCACCGTCAGATAGTACAAAGTGCATAACTCATTTTTTCCTCCATCTGAAGGCAACATGGACTTTTCCTGTCACTCTTATTCCATATTAATTATCACAATTTACAGTGTTTTCCATTTTACATCGGATATTTCAGTTTCTATATGCTATTGTTTCAGGGAAAAATTGTTTCCGGACCATGACTTATTTTTAAACCTACATGGTTTCAAAATTGTTAAAAAAATCCAATAATAGAAAAGACGAAAGTCTCAAGTATATATGTATTCTATATTCTATAAAAATACCGGCTTTATCCTTTATGAAGCGGTACACATTCTTATTTCAGTAACTTTATTTATTCAACTATAACATTATTATCAATTCATAATATAGTTATCAAATCACAAACTGTTTATCATAATATAACTTTATTTTTCAAATCAGAACATGAATTTTGGAAATCTTAAAAGAATAATACATACATATATGTAAATACATATATGTAAATAACTCAAGGTTAAAGAAATCAATAATATCCTTTGGTGATAATGATACCCGTAAGTAGGAATTTTCCAGATCATGACACGTGGCAGGTGACGTGCCATCTACGCAAACCCACTAGATTTCTGGGGACTACGAAGCTGGAATAAATATGACGCATTGGGGACGTTCATCGACACCACGTCTCCGAGGCTGCATCAGGCCTTCTAAGAAGACCTTTCCGGAATACTTTTCTCTTTCGGCCGATCGCCAGCGAATGGCTTGTCTCCGAGCTATCCTATAGCTGAGACTTCTCAGCTCATTTGCTCGTTTCCGAGCTATCCTATAGCTGGGACTCCTCAGCGTCCCTGTTTGGTCGGGAGCACGGAGTTCGAGCGCCCCCGTAACGGCTCCGTGTATCTCGCCACAGTGAGATCTCCGTCGCTCCACGTCCTGCCTCTCACGCTAGCGTATCTTGTCATTTATAGTCATATCCCGCCATCAACGCGAATGTGACGCGGGGGTGTAACGGACGGCGAGAATCTCACATCGGCTCGCTCTAGACGACCACTATATAAACCTCTCTTCCAGACGACTCAGGTAGGTGGACCTCATTTCCAATACGCCGCTACTCTGCCCAATTACTCCTCGGTACTTACGTGATCATCGGTGGGGCCTACGGTGGTTTTCAATCCCGGGACTTCCTTTGCAGGTGGTTCGGTGTCAACGACAACCAACAACCCATTGAGATCCACACGTTCAATCCTCATATCAAATCTCAACCGTTCGACACGGCTGGCCCCAAGATCGACGAAGAACAACATCTGAAAGAGAAACCGATCTCCATCAGTTGACGCCGTCTATGGGAACGTCCTTTTCCCACCCAAGAAAGTTGATCTTCCGCCCTCAATATAATGGCCATCGATCCTCATTATGGAGATCCCAGCACGAGCCACCCCATCCTCTACAAAAGAGGCGGGGTCGGTCCTACTCCACCTCCCAACGTCATCGACACCTTATCAACGCGGATCGACAGGCTCACGGCGATAGTGGACGCGCTCGCTCGTGTTCAAACGGCCCGCCATGCCTTCCAAACCGCTGTCCCCACTCTCCGGAACGACGGCGTGCGTGGGCCGACGGAGGGGCGCATTCAGGCCCTCGACCTCGCTCATGCCCATCTCGATGTCACCGAACACCAGCGTGCTGATTCCGGCAGTCACGACCCCCATACGAGGAATGATTCCATGACTCGTTGGGAGCCGGATAGTTCGACACCGAGATCTCATGGGAGATTGGGTCATCACTTCAATGCCCGCCATGCTCTCTCGCCCCCTGAGAAGACGTCGGTCAAGTCGTCTGATTCTAGGGGAAACCGATGTCCCCGCATCCATCGAGACCGCGCACATGGCTTACCTCGGGACCGATCACGAATGGTTCCCCCCGAGGACCTGAGGAACATAATAGAGCGAAACCGAAACCGCACCATCGCGCAAGCCCAAAGCAGAGACAGCAGGCGCTCCGAGAGCGGGGAATCCTCGAGGTACCATTAGCAAATCGAGGCCTTCGAGAAGAAAATCGAAGACATGGGGCACGCTACCCGTTCGGCCGGAGGAATGGTAAAGTACTCCACATATTCGCTTACGAGGCCCTTCACAGAGCAACTACTAGGTGAGCGGGTCTCGTCCAGGATCAAACCGCTCAAAGTGGCCCTCTTCGATGGGAAATCTTACCTGAAGGACCACTTGGACGCATTCGCGAGGAGCATGAGCTTCCAAGACAACTCGGATGCAGCTCAGTGCCGAGCCTTCCCCACCACCCTCATCCGGGCCGGTCGAGATTGGTTCTGTGGACTTGCTCTACGCTCGATCTCAACCTTTGATGAGCTGGTGACTCAATTCCTCGTCATTCGTTGGTAACCGACGACAGAAAAGAACGGTCGACTATCTTTTTACCATCAAGAGTGAAGACAGGGAATGCTTCAAGGGTTACGTCACCCGCTTCTATAATGCCCTCCAGGAAGTCCCCGAGCACAGCGACGAAACGGTTATCACCCCTTGAGGTCGGGTCTTAGGCACAAAGAGTGGCTCCGCTCTTTTGTATTAGCGCAATCTAAGACCATGGCCGAAGTAAAGGCCTGGACCGAGCGAGAAATCCAACTCGAGTCAGAGGTAAACGCCAACTTACCCCGCGGCGACCGAACGGACCGAAGGAAACGGGACAGAGAAGAGAAAAAGAAGGTCGACCGTCTAAAACATTATTCTCTGATGTTTCATGAGTACACTCCCCTGAACGTCTCCCAGACCGAGCTACTAGAGGAGACTAAGGGCGAGAAGTTTTTCAAACTCCTGCCAGCTACTCAGAGGCCGGGCAAGCGACTTCGCGGCCTGTACTGCGCCTACCATCGGTCGCAGGGGCACCAGACCGAGAGCTGCAAACAACTCCGTGACTATAATAAGAAGCCGATCTGCTCCGATCACCTGGCGAAGTACCTACGAGAAAAACGGCAGGCAAATCGGGAGCAAACGAACCAACCCCCTCCTGGAGAATTGACGGTCGGGCAGATCATGGTCGTCTCTGTAGGTTCGACTCCGAGCAACGAGGACACCCGCCGCTTCCGGCCGGTCATGACTTTAAGTGATCCGCCCCACAAGAAGTACAAGAAGGACGATCCAATCACCTTCACCGATGAGGACATTCACGGCATATCACTCCCGCACAATGATCCCCTTATTATAGCAGCCCGGGTAAACCGATACGTGGTCCGGAGAACGTTGGTCGACTCGGGAAGCTCGGCGGATATCCTGTTTTACGACAGTTTCCAGCGTATGGGATTAAATCCATCCGACCTCCAACCGACCCTCCATGTCCTCTCCGGGTTTACAAACCATTTCGTCTTGGCCGAGAGATCGATCACCCTCCCTCTCAATATTGGGGAAGCAGGCAAAACGTGAACCATATCGGTGACTTTCCTCATTGCCAAGATCCTGTCGTCCTATAACATCCACCCTAAACGCCCTCCAGGCTCAGATCTCGACCTATCACCCCGCTCTCAAGTTCCCTCTAGACAATGGGGGGATAGACCGGGCCTAAGGACACCAGCAAACTGCCAGGGTCTGTCTCGCCTCAACGTCTCCCGGGGAGAAAGAGGTTGACAATTTCAATGACGTGTACGATCCTCAGGAGTCTCTGGATACACACGATGACCAAAAAGAGATTCGAGACGCCCCGGTGGCGGCTTTGGTAGAAGTTCCTCTCAGGAAGGGAGACGACGGCCGAACTGTTAGGAATATGTATGCCCTAGATGCCATTATTGTATGATATAGTGGATGCTTGGACATATATATAGAGGAGTTTCTTGCTCGACATGATAGTATGCTATCTGGTTACTTTTTATCTTAACATGTACACTTGTATTATTATACTGTCTCTATGATACATGTTCATAAAACCCTTAGGATGTTTGCTTAACTACCAGGACTATGATGCGGATCATACTACTGGGACTTGTGTGGTCCACAAGCACATCATTTAACTGTTTCTAGTCGAGAGAGTATCGAGACAGGGCATCGATATTCCAGACTAGACTAATGTGTACGTTTCTTGACCTTGTAGGGAGCGATGATTGATCTCATAACCATTGGAGTTTGACATCAAAGATTGTACACAGGTGCTCATTAAAGAATGGGTACACCGAACAGGACTCGCCGAGAACTCCTAAAGGGGACTATACCTATCGTCAGATAGCAGTTCTCTGGTGACACTGGTACAGATTAGTCTGTAGACCCGAGATAGTGTCTTGTGTGGTTCCCACTGTGCTTTGATTTCCTCCCTACCACGGCTCAAAAGAGTCATGCAAACAGGTGGATTTTGGGTATAGTCCCGAGTCATATGGAGACAGTGAGCGATAAGAGGGGTTTCGTCTCTCCCGGTATTGGGAGTTGATGTTGCGCTATGCTCGATTGGCTATAACAGTAAGTCCCTACCCAGGGTTGATGAGATTTACTGGTAAGTGTTATCAGTAGTTTCTCGAATCGTTATGAGCCACACATCGGCATGACTTATCAAGTTACCGGGGTCTGATGATTCCATCCCTAAACTCGATATATGACATATCAGACGAAGAGACAGGACTGTACGGTAAGTGTTACTCATAGGCTTCATGGGAGTTTGGACAAGCTTTCTTGTTGATCTTCTAATCGCTCAACACCTGGGTAGCCGTTACGTCCAGCTAGTACCGCTGACGGCTTGTGGGTAACTGATGTGATCATTACTTACTGCTGGTGTATTGATGAGTCTTTAGAGTCCACACAGAGATTTCCTAATTCAAGTGAAACGAAGTAAGGCACATATGTTGATATGTGCGGGAGCCTGATTAAATACGAGTATATGATACCGTATTTTAACCTGGCGACATTTGATATCGGTTAGGTTATATGTAATATAACCGGATTATTAAATCAAGTGTTGATTTGATAATGTGATATACAGATAAATGATATTAGTCGGTTATATATGATATAACCGGATTATTAAATCAAGTGTTGATTTAATAATTTGATATAATTATATATTAACTAATATTAAGCTCATTAATTATTTTCTTCTCTTAATATATATATATGTGTGTGTGTGTGTGTGTGTGAATAATGGAGGAAAGATGCCATAGGAGGGAATTTCCTCCTATGGCATCGAAAAAATGCACCCTCGCTCATTTTTTCCGACGATCGGCACCCACCATCTTTATCGTTATAATCTAAGATGTGGGTACACCAAATTTCATGTGATTCTACAACCTTTTCACCGTTGATTTAGCAATGTAAAAAGTTCTATTGTCGGTAAACCGTCAATTTTGAACCCACTAAATCAATGGTGAAAAAGTTGTAGAATCACGTGAAATTTGGTGTACCCACATCTTAGATGATAACGATGAAAATGGTGGGTGCCGATCGTCGGAAAAAATGAGTGAGAGTGTATTTTTTCGACGCCATAGGAGTAAATTCCCTCCTATGGCCTCTTTCCTCCATTAACCTTATATATATATATATATATATATATATATATATATATATATTGAGCATGGATTTTCTATTTTGAGAAAATAGAATAAAGAGGTGGAAATTGGAGAGATATTTATGGTATGGTGTAAAGCATGACTTGTTCATTTTTTTATTCATTTGCATTCACTATTGAAACATGGTTGGATTTTATTATTGTGAGAAATTCCATGCTTTAATAAGTAAGATGAGAGAGCCATTCTTCATCACTTGATCATTTACCTTAGCTCATTTTTTGCTAGCTCTCTTCATTATCTCCTCCTTTCTCCTCAAAGCCCTAACCCTCACATGTGTTGTGAACGCTAGCATTTTGGAGTAATCCAAATGAGTTAAACATCCTATTTCATCAACCTGCACTCAATTAGCCATTAAGTATAGGTTGTTTCATTCACTAATAGTAGATTAGTGAAGAGCTAGCTTGAATTAGAGAAGCTTCAAGGTGGATCATCTTCGACACGAAGATCGCGAAGCAAGCTTGTTCCCTTTTCAAGTGGAGCCTAGAGGAGTCGTAGGGACTATTACCCAGAGCTATAGAAATGAAGGACACGATCTATAAAGGTTGTAATCTCTTTCACTTAGTGTAGTTTTTGTTATCTCATTACTTAAACCCTAATACTCTAGTTAGATTCTAGGTTAGTGTAGCTTAGCACCAAGAAATTTTTAAAATTGCATGCTTGACGCCGGTTAAAATCTTGTGGTGGTGCTAGAATACACTTTCATGGTATCGGAGCCAAAGTTAGAGCATTAGACGATATGTGAGAAATTGCGAAACCGAAACAACTCCGAAAACCGAAACCTAAAACCCAAGTTTCTGTCGATTTTAAAATAACCTTTGAAATTTTTTTAAACAAGTGAATGTTACATATGATGTAACTAGAACACCATAGAAAAACGAGCCCCAAATGATTTACTTTGGCCGGCGAGATTACCAAAATACCCTGCCTGGCCGGTTTTTCAAAAGAATTGAGGTTTGGGTTTTGTATGGTGTTCTTAACTCTTGGATTTAGGGTTTCAGGATATGTTTGTTTTTGCCCAGATTGCATATGATGTTATCTTTTGTATTGGGGCAATTCGGAGTGTTTCGTAGTCGCGTTTTAATATCGTTTCGGGTTTAAGTATTGATATGTGATAGTATATTTGGAATCGACATTTAATTAGTTTTGTGAAAACTAGTTTGCTAATTGTAAATCTAGTATTTTAGTCTCTATTGATCGATTGCCATGGAGTTTTGATTCGGATCAAAACTCCGTCACAATCTCGTATAGTATGCGAATACTCGCCGGATAATACTACTAGATAGCCACGCCCCATAACCCCGACCAAATGACCGTAGGACAACCCCGTTGCCAAAAGCATCCACTTGGGTGCTCACGGCCACGATGTTCCGCCTAAGTACACTTTGTCGATGGTATCGGCGGTGCGGCTATCTACTAAAGTTTCTGACGAGTATTCGATCAGGTAGTTGGGAATCTTGTTGAAATTACCCGAGTAAGTTATTAAAAAGTGTTTTCGATTTGAGACTAAAATGCAAGGTTTATAGGGTTAGGCATGAAATCCGGAATATGAGATATTCCGGATTTATGATGTCTAAGGATTAATGCGGATTCTAATTATTGTAGTTTTTCATCTCTTTTCTGCGATCATAAGTGTAATATGTGGGGTATCCCCGATCTTGTTGCTATATCTCAACGGAATTCGGGATACGCATATTTACTTACGTTGATGACATGTGATATTTATGTGTTGTTGTGATATGTTATATTGGATCGTTGTGATTGAATAGCCGGGTTTTTTTTACATGAGATAAGAGTTTTTCTATTTTCATTCATATAAAATTGTATGTAATATTCTTTTATTGGGACACTTCCGGGTTGAGGATGATGTCTCCATTGATATATATTATTTACTTTTCCGCATTAGGATAGACCCAAGACGGGAAGTATAAGTAACCGGGTTCTAGAGTCCAGTGGGAGACCATCTCGAGAAGTCGAGACTGGGTCTCCTAACTCTAGAATTGGCAGGGTTGCTTGCCGCTCTCGTAGGAGTCTAGGTATGTGGGTTTGGCTATTCATCACGACCGTGGAATCCGTGTTTTTCATTACTGGTTGAATTTAAAACACGGACCTCCTAGTATATCCAATATTTCATATGTCGACATCTGCTGCTTGAGTTCTGTGATGTGATCATATAATTGCATGAGATGAATGCTATGTAAGTCCATGTCACGCACCCCACGAGCTCGCGGGGAGGCGGAATATATGAAAAACAATTATCAAAGCTTCGTAACACGGACTTGAGCACACGGATCGTGTCTAAACCATTACTAGCAAACTACGAAAGGTTTAACTACTCGGATTCGAAGTTATACCTCACGTTACTTGTCCTTCGGGTCTTCATCGCTGTCCTCCACACCTCGTAGGCTCTATGGAACATGGGCACCTCAACGGCCTCCTCGAGTCAAAGACGATCCACCCGAGAGTCTATAGTCCGAACTCCTATCTTGAATCTGAGATAACTACGGCTTCCAGATCGCTAATCTAGAAGTCCTAGAGGGTGTAGAGTAATTAGATGGATCACTTAGTCACTAAAACCCTAAGATTCTCAACTCATAAGAGCTTTTAGGGTTTTGAGGAAGAAGATGAAGACTTGAGGAGAGAGAAAGCTTTTGTGATAATGATCATGAATAATACTCATGAAAGAATATAATGAAGTATACAAATATCTCTTGATAAATATCTAGAAATATCTTGTGAGCTTCATTTAATCCTAAGGGTGAATCACCTCATGAGTCATTAAGCATTTAATGAAAACTTACACCTCATCTCTCCACCTCATTTGTGTTTAATCCAAAAAGAAATAAATACAAATGAGTCATCTTCTTCTAGAAGCTTCCCGACAAATTACGAGACTGCCCCTCACACCCGTATTTCCGAAAAACACGGATAATCTTTGACTGAATAAATCCATCTGTATAATACTAGAATCTGGCTTAAACCAAAGCCCGCTAGTATTATCTGCCCGATCATAATACGTGCACAAGTGTACGTAAGTGATCGCGGCCCTGCCGTAAAACCATACGGCCTCTACACCATTTGCCCGGTGCAGGGAAACTCTCTGTGTGGGACTCTAAAGACTCGACACTAGGCTGGCAGTGGGTTTAACCACAGGCCGCAAGCGGTACTAGCTGTACGTAACGGTCCCCAGGTAGATGTCGATAAGAAGGACGATGAGAAAACCCACCCGAACTCCAACTGAGTCTGATGTGACAATCTCCGTACAGTCCGGTCTGTTCGTCTAGGACTATCGCATATCGGGCCTAGGGGGCGGTAAACGTCAGACCCCTAATAGCAGTATAAGTCGTGTCGGAGTGAAGCCCATTACACCTTGAGAAACTACTGGAACCTACCAGTAAATCTCGCTTGCCCTGGCCAGGGACTTTGCGTAATGGCTCTCCATACACAGCGCGATATCAACCCCCAATACCGGGAGAGAAGAATCCTGTCTAACCGCCACTGCCTCCAAGTGCTTCGGGACTGCACTCAACTACTACCTGTTTGCACGACTCCTTTGAGCCGTGGTAGGGTAGTAATCTAAATACAGTGGGAACACACCTGAGGCGAAGTAGCAGTGTCAAGCCGACGGACTAAGCTGTACTCATGTCACCTGAGAACTGCTATCTGACGATGGGTATAAAACCAACCTGCACTTCCCGGCGAGTCCTGTCCGGTGTACCCGTAACCTAACGAGCACCTGCATACTATCTCCAGTACGACGTACTGATGGCTGTGGGACAGGCCATCTCCCTATGCTGGGATGAGAAGCGTATACATCAGTTTACTCCGGAGTATCGATGCCCTGTCTCGATAATCCTACGACCAGGGACCCGTATAGGATGTTGCTTATAGACTACCCAGCCCCCACTAGTATGACTGCCATCACAACGCTGGTAATCAAGCAAAGATCCTAAGGGCTCTACTAATATGTATAAGTGATACGTTAAAAGAAACATATGCACATATTAAAGTAGACACAAACCAAGTAGCATATTACCATTTTTAGCAAGACTGTCAATACAACTGTGAATATCCCAAGCTTCTATTAAGTAATATACAAACTAGTATGATACAATAATGGCTTCTGGGGCATAAACACTAACAATCTCCCACTTACACTAGGGCCATGTACTGGCATATCGCAGACCTATCATCTCGAATAGCCTCTCGAACTGAGTCTGAGGAATGGCCTCTGTGAATGGATCAGCAGTGTTATTCTCCATATCTACTCTCTTTACCTCGATCTCCCGGCGATCTACGATCTCCCTGATCAGGTGATACCGCCTTAAGATGTGTCTGGACTTCTAATGGGACCTGGGTTCCTTCGCTAAAGCTATAGCGCCGTTGTTGTCGCAATACAGAGGAATTGGATCAACACTGGTAGGAACCACCTGAAGTTCTATAAGGAACTTCTTCATCCAGACAGCTTCTTTTGCGGCATCGCAAGCAGCTATGTACTCCGCTTCCATCATTGAGTCAGCAACGGTGTCCTGCTTGGAACTCTTCCAACAGACCGCCCCTCCATTGAGAGTAAAGACATAACCCGACATGGACTTGGAGTCATCCTTGTCACTCTGGAAGCTGGAGTCGGCAAAGGCCTCGATCTGGAGGTCTTTTCCGCCATACACCAAGAACATCTCCTTAGTCCTCCTCAGGTACTTGAGAATGTTCTTTACTGCTATCCAGTGCTTCTCCCCTGGGTTTGCCTGATACCGGCTTACAACGCTCAATGCGTATGCTACATCTGGTCTGGTACATAACATCGCATACATTATAGAGCCTACCGCAGAAGCGCAGGGTATAATCGACATGCGATCCCTTTCCAAATCAGTCTTGGGAGACATCTCTTTGGAGAGGTTGATTCCGTGACAAGCCGGTAGGTTACCGCGCTTAGAATCTTCCATACTGAATCTTTTCAATATGGTGTCTATGTACCTGGACTGCGAAAGTCCCAACATCCTCTTTGATCTATCACGATAGATCTGGATCCCCAGAATGTAGGTGGCATCACCCAGGTCCTTCATGGAGAACTTCTGTGGCAAGAATCCTTTGACTGACTGTAGTATAGGAATATCATTTCCTATTAGGAGAATGTTATCCACGTACAAGACGAGGAACATTACAGCTCTCCCCACAATCTTACTGTATATGCATGGTTCATCTGGATTCTTGATAAAGTCGAATTCTTTGACAGTATCATCAAAACAGATGTTCTAACTCCGCGATGCCTGCTTCAGTCCATAAATGGACTTAAGTAACTTGCACACTTTACCGCTGCTCCCACTCTGAATGAATCCCTCTGGCTGATCCATATAGACGCATTCTTCCAAATTACCATTTAGAAAAGCCGTCTTTACGTCCATCTGCCAGATCTCATAATCCTGGAAGGCAGCAATGGCAAGAAGGACCCGAATGGATTTGAGCATAGCCACTGGAGAAAAGGTTTCGTCATAGTCCAAACCAGGTCTTTGACGAAAACCCTTTGCAACAAGTCTAGCCTTATAGGTTTCAATCTGTCCATCTACACCAATCTTCTTTCTGAAGATCCATTTGCATCCTACGGGTTTTACCCCATCTAGAGCAATATCCAAAGTCCATACTTTGTTAGTGTACATGGACTCTATTTCGGTCCGCATTGCATCCAGCCATTTTACCGAGTCGCCGCTCTGAATGGCTTGCTGGAATCTAGTAGGGTCATCATTGTCAATGATGCAATCCTCTCGATCCCCGTCTATGAGAAAACCGTAGTATCTCTCGGACTGATGAGATTGCCTACTACTTCTGCGGATAGGCGCTCATATGTCCCTTTCTTCTGAAACTTCTGGTTCTACCATACTTTCAGTAACAACTTGTGGTTCTGGAATTTCTTCCAGTTCTATTGCGCTCCTACTCTTCTGATTTTCAAAAAATTCAGCTTCCAAGAAGTGGGCATGACGAGAAACAAAAACCTTCTGTTCCTCTGCGTAATAGAAATAATACCCATTGGAGTTCTTTGGATATCCCACAAACTTACACTGTACTGAGCGTGCCTCGAGCTTGTCCGGATGCTGCTTTTTTACAAAAGCTGGACATCCCCATGTCTTCAGGTACTGAAGATAGGGTTTCTTTCCACTCCACATCTGATATGGTGTGGTAGACACAGTCTTGGTTGGAACCTTGTTCAAAAGATATGCAGCTGATTCTAGTGCATAACCCCAGAAAGATCGCAGTAACTCAGCCTTACTCATCATGGAACAAACCATATTCAATAGGGTTCGATTCTGACTTTCCGATACACCGTTGTGTTGTGGTGTGTATGGAGGAGTAAGCTGAGAGAGAATTTCATTCTCTTTTAAGTAACCCAGGAACTCGGCACTTAAGTATTCACCACCTCGATTAGATCTCAGTGTCTTGATACTTTTGCATGTTTGGTTTTCCACTTCGTTCTTGTATTCTCGGAATTTCTCAAAGGCCTCGGATTTATGCTTCATTAAGAAGATATGCCCATACCTAGAGAAATCATCCGTAAAAGTAATGAAGTAGGAATAACCACCTCGCGCATGTGTAGACATTGGACCACACACATCGCTGTGTATGAGTCCTAAGAGCTCGCTCGCTCTTACTCCGTGTCCAGTAAACGGAGTCTTTGTCATCTTTCCCATGAGACAAAATTCACAAGTAGCATAAGATTGATATTCGAACGGATTCAAATATCTTTCTCTATGTAACTTAGTCAACCGTTTTTTCATTGATGTGACCTAGTCTACAATACCATAAGAAAGCCTGATTTATTTCTGGAGACTTTCTTTTAAGTGTGTTCTGGATATTGAAAACCTGAGCTTGATTCAATACGTATATACCGTCATCTAATGTACCGGACCTAATCAGAACTTGATTTAGGTGGATGTGAACCACATTGCTTACGAATGTAAAATTATATCCCTCTCTCGAAAGTGAGGACACTGATATGATATTACAAGTCAAACTAGGTAGATACAAACAGTTACGTAGAATCAATATCTGCTCACTTGTCAAACCTAAGCGATATTCTCCCACGGATTCAGCGTCCACGCTCATTCCGTTTGCAACTCTGAGAGACAAATCACCTACCCTGATAACTCTACGGTTTCTCAAAGAATGTAATGAATTACAGATATGAGATCCTGCTCCGGTATCTAGTACCCAGGTAGTAGAGTTAATTAACAAACAATTCTCAATTACATACACACTCGAGACCGAAACCACAACATGCTTCGAATCCTGGCTACTGGCTTCCAAAGCCTTGCAATCCTTCTGCCAATGCCCGTTCCCATAACAATAGGAACATCCCTCCTTACCTATACCAAGTCCCGAAACTTTTGCTCTTCCCTTTCCTTTTACTTCACTGACACCGTATATCGGCTTTGTAGAGATTTTCCTGTTTTCACCCTTTGCTTTTGCCCTGGATGCAGAAGAAGAAGGTCCCCCATTAAGCAGAGCGGGTGTCTCCCTGGTTTCTTTCAGGATGTAAGTAGAGGGTAGGGACTGTGGAAATAAGTCAGTACATGACCCGCTTCCCAACGTAGTCTCCAGGTCCGTGAGCTCATCAATATAGCTAGTCATCGTAAGGACATTGTCCCCTACAGATGACCCGACAGCTAATCTCGCTTGAAGCAATTCGTTCGAGGTCTCATATCTTGTGATATGAGATTGCTCTCCATATAAA
The DNA here is from genome assembly GCA_030015575.1 of Agapanthus africanus. Taxonomy (NCBI): domain Eukaryota; kingdom Viridiplantae; phylum Streptophyta; class Magnoliopsida; order Asparagales; family Amaryllidaceae; genus Agapanthus; species Agapanthus africanus. The sequence continues at coordinate 115,615,620 of JASDDO010000028.1, forward strand.
TCTTTGTTATGGAGAAAGATGGAAACTAAGTCTATCTTCTCGTGCTGCTTCTGGTATATACCATCAACTGAAGCTAACACGAGGCACTTGGCATTCGCACTATCCTTTTCCCTTGTCTGACGGATATCCATATCCGCGACGGTGGAAGCTGGACCTGGGACGATGGGGGCTTGAGTAGTAATAGGGTGGTCCAACTTGTCATAGGCAATGGACATCTGGACAGACCTTTGCCAATCATAAAAGTCAGATTCAGTCATTTTGTTATCTAGATGTAACCTAGTCATGGTCACAAGGTCGCTGCAATGAGAGAGAGAGGGAACACTTTAGCATGATGCTCTTACAAGTTTAGAGTGGTTTTTAATTTATCTAAACTAGATGGCTCCCACTGTTTCTCGAATCTTTCTTCAAACCATAAAAGAAGAATTAGCCAGGACTGATCTCACCGTACAATACTTGCTTAACCGTTCAGCCAGGCTAGTGTCGGTACTTCGAGGGAGGTTTTACGACGGTTTCGCAAAGTTCCTTAATTAAATAACCTCTTTTCTCTGGAGGCGTAGCCCCGCTGACACTATTCTAGACACCTATTTGGTTTATAGCATTGATCGTTAAGTGACGAATCTCCTGATAAGTAGCAGATACTCACAGTAGGATCGAGATCCAAATATCATCGTGTGATAATGCTGAAGGAATCCTACCAACATTATCAAACTCCAAATGGTATGCAACACTAGCAAGTTTTAGTTTCTTTAGAAACTCCCGATGTGGATTTTTGCCCCATGCTCTTATGACCTTGACGAAGGCCAACAAATCATAAGTTACATGTCAAGTTCTGCCCATCATTATCTTGTTAATTTGAACCCACCCGTACATACCCTTGACGAAGGCCAACAAGGTAATACGACTGTCCCAAACCAACGCATCTATCTATACTACATACGAATACCCCAGCAGCTACCAAACACTATGCCTTGACGAAGGCCAACAAACATAGTTTGAATACTACTGACCATCCATATGAAATGACGAAGGACTACGACTGGTTTTGGCGAAACCGTGAACGTAGTGAACTTGATATAATCGAAGGAACCTGATAGCTTTTTAAAAGGAGTGGTTAAAGCTCCGCAATTAAAAAATCTGCTCTTTTAAAATAACCGAGTGGTTTCTTTTAAATTTGTTCCAACGATTCAATTTTGGTTTGTTATCTTTGCATTAAAATAATGCATCCCATTAATTAACCTATCATTGCAGAAAACAATGAAAATACAACGTCCGCTTATGCCATCCGCATTCGCCACTGGGTCCTGTCATTCACCTGTTAGGTTACTTAACTAACGACAAAGCGGGGGCTGGGCTAGCGCGGATGCAAAACATAAGCAACGCCTACTAGATATCATATATAGATATTGTACATTCGTCAGACGCAATAATAGGCATTCCAGATCACAGATGAACATTATTGGATATACAAGCAATCCGCGTTTCCTTTGAGCCTGCAACGAAAGACGGATAACACAATTGTGATGAATTGCCATTACCCCACCCTAGACCCCTACGGGTACGGCAAACTACCCGCCAAGTACCCGAAATGAAGTGGTCTCTCTCAACAACATGAGTAGGCCACTAAACACTTCAAAGTACCCGGTAGTTTGTGCACCCCATCTTGGGTCTATCCTAGGAGCATAAAACAGTAAATGAAATAATACAACGGTGGCTACAACCTCAGCCCGGATGTGCCCCGCAAAAGAATATTACATCATATTACAATTTACATCGAATGAAAGAATATAAAAACTCATCTCAAACCCCCGGCTAATTATCACAACGATCCAATGAAGTTCATATACACAAACCAGTAAAAACCATTACAGAAATGTGCAACCCCCTGCTAACCGACATACTAGCAATTAGGGGAGGTTTACGAACACATTAAACATCACAGATAATACTTGATTAGCAAATAGCTTAGAATTTCGATTGACAACCTTTTTTCCGTCTCTACCCCAAATGCAAGCCAGCACTGAAATAACCTGGGCATAAACAAAATATACAGGAAAACAAAACACCCAAAAATAAGAGTTACTGTGTAAATACGAGTCAACTCGGAGTTGACTCGGCCGCGGATCCGCGGCGGATCGCACTAATCTGCCGCGCTTCCGCGGCCTTCTCACCAAGTTAGCAGCTCGTATTTCTCTAGTATTCTTAGAATTCCCTGCCGTGAATTTTCATACCTCTGAAATAATTTTTTTGACAGGTTTAAAATCGACAGAAACTTGAGGGGTCTGGGGTTAAGTTTTCGTGTTTTTCCGACGATCGAAGTTCTAATAAGTTGCTAACAAGCTAGTAAAGGTTCAGTAGGCTCTGATACCACTGTAAGTCCATGTCACGCACCCCACGAGCTCGCGGGGAGGCGGAATATATGAAAAACAATTATCAAAGCTTCGTAACACGGACTTGAGCACACGGATCATGTCTAAACCATTACTAGCAAACTACGAAAGGTTTAACTACTCGGATTCGAAGTTATACCTCACGTTACTTGTCCTTCGGGTCTTCATCGCTGTCCTCCACACCTCGTAAGCTCTATGGAACATGGGCACCTCAACGGCCTTCTCGAGTCAAAGACGACCCACCTGAGAATCTATAGTCCGAGCTCCTATCTCGAATCTAAGATAACTACGGCTTCCAGATCGCTAATCTAGAAGTCCTAGAGGGTGTAGAGTAATTAAATGGATTACTTAGTCACTAAAACCCTAGGATTCTCAACTCATGAGAGCTTTTAAGGTTTTGAGGAAGAAGATGAAGACTTGAGGAGAGAGAAAGCTTTTGTGATAATGATCATGAATAATACTCATGAAAGAATATAATGAAGCATACAAATATCTCTTGATAAATAACTAGAAATATCTTGTGAGCTTCATTTAATCCTAAGGGTGAATCACCTCATGAGTCATTAAGCATTTAATGAAAACTTACACCTCATCTCTCCACCTCATTTGTGTTTAATCCAAAAAGAAATAAATACAAATGAGTCATCTTCTTCTAGAAGCTTCCTGACAAATTACGACACTGCCCCTCCCACCCGTATTTTCAAAAAACACGGATAATCTTTGACTGAATAAATCCATCTGTATAATACTAGAATCTGGCTTAAACCAAAGTCCGCTAGTATTATCTGCCCGATCATAATACGTGCACAAGTGTACGTAAGTGATCGCGGCCCTGTCGTAAAACCATACGGCCTCTACACCATTTGCCCGGTGTTCATATCAGATTTTTGCATTTTTATACCGCCCAATTTTTATCATATTGCTTATCGGTAGGTACTCTTGAGCCGTGTTTGCTACTCACTTGTAGAATACAGGTTCTCGGCTCTAAACGGTGAAATTCATGGAAAACACAACAAAATCCGGGTTCCTGCCAACCACAGATAAAACACGGGTCTCCGCTCTTTATCCGTATGTTGCCACATACTAGTTTGAGAGACAAAATGACAAATCGATTGTCACCTTCATGCACAAAGCACAATGGCAACACCAAGACCAAGAAATCTATGCGGAGCTCAAGAAAATCATGACAAAAAGATCCACATCCAATCACCCTTGATTCTGGAAGAAATGTGGAAATATTATCAGAAAAAACATGTACCAGACTAAAGGGAACAGAAGACCAGGGCAGCACACAAAAGACGACAGCCTAACTCCCCCATAGGGCGGCGGAACCGCGGCCAATAGGGGGTCTAGGCCGCGGTTCCGCGGCCGTACTGCCTCCTCGCATGATGAAATTTCAGGGGGTGTTTGGTCTTTTCATATGGGTTCAGAATTTTGCCCTAGATTTTCTTTTCCCTGCCTATAAATAGCCCAGAACCTTGTGAAGCCAAGGGGTGCATAATCTTGTATTTAGATTTTAGGTTTTAGTTGTTGTTCTTCTTCCTCCTCTCATCTCTTTTCCATTAAAAAACTTGTAGTGAGCTTTTGTGAGTGAAGAATGAATAAAGGAGTTCTTGTTCTTGCCATCTTGTTGTAATTGTTCTTTTATAATTGCTTGTAATTTTCTTTTGCTAATCTAGTTGTTGTTATTTATTGTTTGTTTCTTTCTTTTCTCTTTTCCTTTATCCTTAAACAACCATGACGCTTACGCTTGATTCTTGCCGAGGTGAGGTCGCAAATAGCTAGTTGTTATTTTCTAATCTCCTTCTTTCTATCTTCCTCTTTTGTTTTATTTTCTTTTCGTTATGATGTGTGAGTAGTTTCCATACTTGTTAGGGTAGGATAAGGGAAGTTTGAGAGAAGGAAATCTCTCTCACTCTTTCCTTGCCCAATATCTTAAATCGACTCCCGTTAATTGAACCACAATCCGCTCCCTACGGCACCCTATCCTACATGATAGCGGTGATTCCGTAGTGAGACCGGTTGTGGTTGAATTAACCGGAGGTTATGGCTAAGAGCCAAGAACGGATGGACAAGCACCAAAAGGAAGAACTTAAGCGTTGGAAAGCCTAGCTTATACTCGCAAGTTCCTTCCTAGTCGTGCTAATCCCCGTTGTTGCCGATTACCGTAACACCGATATTAAGAGTGGCAACGAAAGAAGTGAGCGACTCCTAACTCAAACTAACCTAATCCTAACCCTAACAAGCTCTCTTTACATATCATTTTAACACTTAGTTAATCACAAACAAATCTGGACTTTCGGACTTAACTCGTTAAAGCACATAGAAAAAGATTCCCATCTCCCTGCGGACGACCCGTACTCAACCGGCTAGCTACAAGCGAAACCGTTTTGATTGCGGTAATTAACTAAATTTGAACACGCAGAATCTCTAACAATCAAATGGCGCCGTTACCGGGGAGACAGTAGTTTATTTCTTTGTGTAATTTCGGGTTAATTTGTGAATATAAAGCTAACCGAAAAACAAAACCAAAAAAAAAAAATATATACATTGTAAAAAAAAACCATCTTGTTATTTTTGATTAGTTTTTGTGCAAGTGTGCAGCATAATACGAAGTTCAAGTTCAGTGCCAAAGACGTGGGAAGTTAGACCCACATTTCGCGGCTACACCGCGACGGATCAAAACGAAGCTAACGGTCTACCGTAAAAATCTGGAGCAGATACAGTGAGCAAATCAAGATTCAGCAAATCCAGACAAGCAGAGGACATCCAAGGCAGCCCACCCAAGAAATTCAGAAGCCTAAATCCACCTTACTGCCGCGGAACCGCGGCCGTTTGGGGCCTTCAGGGTGCCATTTTTTCTGTGAGTATCTCTTTCCTCTCTCCCACTCCTCTGGACTCCACTAAACTGTGTTTTCTGCAGTATTCTTTGCGCAAATTCTCTTCCCCCTTCCAATAAACTGTTCTTGTGCAGGATTCTTTGCGCCGCGCTAAAAAAATAAAAAAAATTATTTGCAGTTGATTTGTTACTGCTTTGCATTCATTAATACGGACTTAAGGGGTTTGAAACCAATTCAGATTGGGTGGGGATTTCATCACCCTTTCCAAGACCCCAGAAATCACAAAAAGCATATGTATTAACCATTGTTAATTAAAAAATACTAGACTCGGCCCTAAGGACTTCGCGCTCAATAGGACAGAGGACTAGTTACAGGCATCGGCTGTTTATCCTATCTGACTTTTGCGGTGTCTAGGCAAGTGTGTCGAAGGCAAGTGGTTATTTAATTAAGGAACTTCGCGAAAGCGTTGGACAACCTCCCACTTACCTGGCACTTACCTGGTCGCAATTGACGGAGAAGAGGCGGTTTGAGGTCCTATTTCTAGCCCTCTGGAACAGTCAGGAGCTGTCTAGCAGACCTAGGTGACCCTAGATCTAGGTGTGATTGTGCATATCTTATTTGTGATTGCTTAAAGCCGTAAGTCCGTACATATTTCTGTAAAGCTCTTTCTTAAAAAAAAAAAGGAAAAAATCAAAAACTTTTATAAAAACTTGCCCTTTGTCGCCAAAATCCATTTTCACCCACCACCCATCGTATTTCTTCATTGACGTTTTCTTACCCTCACCTTCTCCGCTTTGACTATACTAAACTCGTTTAGTGTATGTCCGCTTGGACTCGGGACACTAGCGTCCGTCTAGTCCGCGTTACGTTAGTTGCTACCGACTACGCGATCGACTCAGACGTCGAAACTCCGTCCACGCCTCTTTCACCTTTACCTTTGCCGGCCAACTCCGACGTTGACCGGAATTCTGTTCATACATCTTCACCTTCACCATCACCAACCTCTTCTTCCACGATGTCAGGATTTAATCCAAACATCTCTTTGACTATCCCTGGATTGGCTCCACCTCCTACGGAGACCAATAACCCACCACCACCACCAGTTGTAGCGCCGCAGCGAATCGCGCTCCAGGATCGTTTCTATCCCACCCGTTCCGCACTTCCCACCTGTCTCTCTCTTCCACCGGCCAATGGGGATAATTTTGAAATTAAGCCCCACTTCATCAACATGCTTCCGCGATTTCATGGGCTTGAATCTGAAGATGCCTATATCTTCATCATTAAATTTCAAAACGTTTGTGCCATGATGAAAACTACCCAACTGTCAGACGATGCTATACGCCTACGGGTCATTCCGTTCACTTTATGCGATCTTGCTGAAAAATGGCTGTATAGCACCGCTTCCCACTCCATCACCAGTTGGGACGAGTTTGTAAAAGCGTTTCTTAAAATTTTTTATCCAAATCATAAAACCGCAAGGATCCGTAATGAAATCAACCAATTCTCTCAGCGTCCTTCTGAACCCTTCTGGAAGTGCTTTGACCGGTACAAAGACCTTCTTGTTCAGTGTCCTCACCACGGTATAGAGAAATGGCAACTTTGCCAAACCTTATACGAGGGCCTGAACCCAGCAACGAAGCAGTTGTTGGAAACCATCTGTCAGGGCCACTTCCTGTCGAAATCTGACGAGGAAACGTGGCAATTCTTTGACGACCTTGCGGAGCAAACGCTACAATGGGAGAGCACCAGACCGACTTCTTCTTCTTCTACCTCCACTTCTACCGGTCAGTCTAGGGTAGGAATTCACCAACTTGACGTCTCTATTGCGATGAAAGCTGAAATGGCTGCAATAACGAGAAAGCTTGAAGCAATAGAGAGCAAATTTTCTTCTCCTGCTCCTGCCCCTGTTCTCCCCCTTCGTACCATTTGCGCTTGTTGTTCCGATCCTTCTCACTTAACCGAAGAGTGTCCTTACAATCCACCATTGCAAGGACAGGATCAGGTTAATGCTGCATTTCAGCAAAGACCGAGGAATGATCCATACTCTTCCACCTACAATCCCGGTTGGAGGAACCACCCCAATTTCGCCTGGAATCAGAATCAGAATCAATTCCAAGGCAACAATTTCCAAAGGCCCCCTCCGCCGCAACAACAAGCGCAACAACAAACTCAACATCAGTTTCAGCAGCCCTTCCAACCCCAACCTTTTCAAAATCAGACGAACAACTTTGCACCCAACAATTCTTTTTCCCAAAACAATTTTGTTCCGTCAAACAACGATAAGGTTTTCTCGCTCGAACGAAGTCTGGAGGCGTTCGTTAAACAATCGACTCAATCCACCGCAAACATCCAGTCTTCCATTCAGTCCTTAGTGCAACACACTGCCGCTCACGGGCAAAGCATCAAGACTATCGATGCCCAGATTGCACAGCTGAATACGGCCTTAAGCGAGCGAGAGAAGGGGAAGCTCCCGTCCCAGCCACTCCCAAATCCCGGTCACCCACATAATGTACATGTTGCTCTTGAACAACAGAATCATAATGTGAGTGCCGTGACCACATTGAGATCGGGAAGGATGCTGTAAAACAACATTGGCACACGGATCAACGATGACACCCCGGCCGCTGCTTCTTCTTCTTCTTCTTCTCCTGCTTCTTCGTCTTCTGAGCCTATTCTCCATTCTTCAAAAGGCTCTCCTTCTTCTTCTTCTTCTGCTCTGAACGGACCCGCTTCTCACTCCACGAAAACACCTGTTCTGGGATCCGTTCCAACTCCACAATCTCCTCCACAAGCATTAGACTCAACCAATTTTAAAAACGTCCCATTTCCAAACCGGTTGAGGTCTAATAAACAAAATCCTCAAATGGAGAAGATTCTGGAGTTATTTAAGCAGGTTAACATTAACATTCCTCTTTTAGATGCCGTCCAACAAGTCCCATCCTACGCGAAAATCTTAAAGGACTTGTGCACGAAAAAGAGAAAGTCTCAGATACCAAAGAAAGTTTTCTTGGCTAGTGCTGTGAGTGATGCTCTTACCCAATCTTTACCACAAAAACGGAAGGACCCTGGCTGTCCTACGATTTCTATTACCATTGGGGATAAGAACATCAACCGCGCACTATTAGATCTTGGTGCCAGTGTTAACCTGCTTCCGTACTCAGTATACGAGCAATTAAGCGTAGGAGAGCTGAAACCCACACACTGCACTCTCCAAATGGCCGACCGATCGATCACCCATCCTAGGGGTGAGCTAGAGGATGTGTTAATCAAAGTCGGGGACTTCATATTCCCCGTTGACTTCATTGTATTAGACACACAGCCTGTAGCTAACCCCCGGAATCAAATTCCGGTGATACTCGGTCGCCCATTCCTTGCAACCTCAAATGCTGTGATCAATTGTCGCAATGGTTCGATGAACCTCTCTTTTGGAAACATGACAATTGAACTCAACATTTTTAGGTTGGGGAATTAGCCCTCTGAACCTAATGCTCATATACTGGACGTTTGCTCAATCCAGGAGATCACCCCAGAAGAGTGTGAATTCGAGGAGTTTCTGTTCGAACATGATAACCTTAACGCTACTGGTGCGTTCCTCCTCGAACCTGCTGCTGTTTCTGCGCCCGACAACGACTACGAGTGTTTCACGTTCTTGAACGATCTTAGCCGCTCGCAACCCGAGTTTGAATCCTTCGAATTTCCGGATGAGTTACCTGAACCATCCGACTCGGTCGCTTACACTCGTTTTGAACCTTTGCTGGAGTCCTTTGAGTTCGAGACCTCTTCACCAATCTTGCCTTCAATCGTTTCACCTCCAACGCTCGAACTCAAGCCTTTGCCGTCTCACCTTAAGTACGCTTACTTAGGTGAGAACGAGACCCTCCCTGTCATCATCTCGGCTTCTCTAGCTCCAGAGCAAGAGAAAGCCCTTCTCACGGTCTTGCACAGCAACAGGCAAGGTTTTGGCTGGTCCATGGCGGACATCAAGGGGATTAGTCCCCTGATCGTTGAACATCACATTCATCTGATGGATGATGCCAAACCAGCCCGGGATCCACAAAGACGTCTCAATCCAGTCATGAAAGAGGCTGTGAAGAAGGAGATCGTAAAATGTCTGGATAGTGGTATCATTTACCCTATCTTTGATAGCCAGTGGGTTAGCCCCATTCACGTTGTCCCCAAGAAATCAGGTATAACGGTCATCACTAACGAGGCGAACGAGTTAATCCCTACTCGCACCCAAACTGGGTGGCGAGTATGCATCGATTACAGAAAACTCAACGCCGCAACGCGGAAAGACCACTTTCCGCTACCTTTCATTGACCAAATGCTTGAACGATTGGCCGGACACGAGTACTACTGCTTTCTTGATGGCTACTCCGGCTATAATCAAATTCCCATCGCTGAAAAAGACCAGGACAAGACCACTTTCACTTGTCCTTTCGGCACGTTTGCATATCGTCGCATGCCCTTTGGGTTATGCAATGCGCCCGCTACCTTCCAGCGGTGTATGATGGGAATCTTCTCAGACATGATGGAAAAATTTCTGGAGATCTTCATGGACGATTTCTCCATCTTCGGCGATTCCTTCAACGAGTGTTTGCTGCATCTTGACGCTGTCCTTACCCGATGTAAGGATAAGAATCTCACTTTGAATTGGGAGAAGTGCCACTTCATGGTGCGCGAAGGTATTGTCTTAGGACATATCATCTCGCAAAATGGTATAGAGGTTGACAAAGTAAAGATTGAGGTCATTTCCAATCTACCTCTTCCCAGATGCGTCCGAGACATCCGAGCCTTCCTTGGCCATGCCTGTTTCTATAGACGGTTCATCAAGGACTTTAGCAAGATTGCTAGGCCCTTGACTCTTTTGCTGGCCAAGGACACGCCATTCGACTTCAACTCGAGCTGTGTGACTGTGTTCGAGTCACTAAAAAGCCCACTCACTTCTGCTCCCGTTCTTTCTTCACCTGACTGGACGCACCCATTTGAGATTATGTGCGATGCATCTGATTTTGCCATTGGTGCTGTCCTTGGACAACACATCAACAAAATGCCGCACGTAATCTATTATGCGAGCCGAACCCTGAACGACGCCTAACTCAATTATACAACAACTGAGAAGGAATTCTTGGCTGTTGTATTTGCTTTAGAAAAGTTCAGGCCCTACCTCATTGGCTCTCCAGTCATTGTCTACACTGACCATTCTGCTCTGCGCCATCTTTTTGCGAAGAAAGATGCAAAATCTCGGCTAATACGTTGGATCCTCTTGCTTCAAGAGTTTGACCTTGTCATTAAGGACAAACGAGAATGTGAAAACGTAGTTGCCGACCATCTCTCACGACTTCCTTCTTCGCCTTCGCTTCCAATTCCGATCAACGACGTTTTCCCGGATGGACAGCTCTTGACAGTATCTTGCGAACCCTGGTTCGCAGATATTGTGAACTATTTGGCCACGGGATTACTACCGACTGAATGGTCAAGTCAGGACAGACTTCGCTTCTTATCCCAAGTAAAACACTTTTACTGGGACGAACCCTATTTGTTCAAGTACTGTCCCGACCAGATTATTCGTCGGTGTGTCCCTGACGAGGAATTCAAGAGTGTGCTGTCATTTTGCCACGATCAAGCGTGTGGCGGGCATTTTGGCCCCAGAAAGACAGCTGAGAAGATCTTGCAATGTGGTTTCTACTGGCCACAACTCTTCAAAGACGCTCATGACTATTGCAAGACTTGCTCCCGGTGCCAACACATGGGCCGGATATCCCGGAGGAACGAGATGCCGCTCCAACCAATCTTGGTTGTGGAGATTTTCGATGTTTGGGGGATAGATTTCATGGGGCCGTTTCCCAGCTCTTTCGGGAACTTGTACATCCTTCTCGCTGTTGATTACGTCTCTAAGTGGGTCGAGGCTGTGTCCAGCCGGACTAACGACTACAAGGTTGTCGTTAGGTTTCTTAAAGAAAACATTTTCTCCCGGTTTGGGTACCCCCGAGCGATCATTAGCAACAATGGAAGCCATTTCTGCAACAAGACTTTCGAGGCCTTGATGCGGAAATATTCAATTAATCATAAGCTCTCTACGCCCTACCACCCCCAAACCTGCGGGCAGGCCGAAGTTTCAAATCGGCAAATCAAGCAGATACTGGAGAAGACGGTTTCCAAGAACCGTAAGGATTGGTCGCTGAAACTCACTGATGCCCTTTGGGCATTTCGAACCGCTTATAAGACCGACCTTGGCATGTCTCCCTATCGGCTTGTGTACGGAAAAGCTTGCCACCTACCTGTCGAAATAGAGCATCGCGCATTTTGGGCGATAAAGGAGCTGAATCTGTCTCTCGAAGATGCGGGCAGCCATCGGAAGCTGCAGTTGAATGAATTGAGCGAGCTTAGGGATGAGGCTTACGATAACGCGGTTGTCGTTAAGAACCGAACGAAGATGTTTCACGATAAACACCTTTTGCGCAAAACTTTCGTACCTGGTCAACAGGTATTGCTTTACGACACTCGACTACACTTCCATCCAGGAAAGCTCAGATCTCGCTGGAAAGGGCCGTATTTTGTGCGGAATGTGTATCCGCATGGCGCTGTGGATTTGGAGAATCCAAAGGACGGTTCATTTTTCAAAGTGAACGGACACCGACTAAAACCGTACCTTAGCACCGAACCAACAGAGGAGCTCCTGGTCTTACAGGAGCAGGTTTACCCTGCATAATCTTCCTCTGCCTACCTCCAAACTTCGGTTATCCAGCCAAGAACAAGTGGACACTGTTCCAAATAAGTTTGGGGGTATGTATATACCATTTTGTACATTTTTGTGGATACTCTTTTCCATTTTTGCTTTTCTTTTCTTTTCTTTAAAAACAAAAAAATGTGTGTATAGCTAACCGACAATTTTGACCCTTCAAATGATCTCTTCATGCGATGACAGTGAGGACACTGTCCAGTTTAAGTTTGGGGGTACGCTCGGTACGCATTTCTAACCTTCGCATTCATATGTATATTTTGCATCTGCATTTTAAAATCCATAAAATCCATAAAAATCTGAAAATTTTCTAAAAATATAAAAACTTTTCTGTCAAGTTAGTTAGTGGGAAAACTCTGATTCAACATTTCGACGGTTTTGTGTGATAAGATAAGAATAACTAAATCTTATTTTTAGATTTTGAAAACCTGAAAGATAACTCTCCTTTGAAGTTAACTATAGCTGATATACGTCTTTACATCACACTACACGTATCGTGAGTTTTGGAAATTAGATGACTGGTCTTTTATGTCTAAAAACTTTTAAATGGATAAATGATTTTCTGAGGATCAAATAGGTTTGTTCTGAAATAAGTAATATCAAGAATAGTTTATGAAGTGAAGTGAATATGAAGGAATGTTATTGATGCCTTAATTGGAACTAAGTCTGAAAAATAACCCATCTGAAACTTGATTGGAATGATTACACACTGAACCCACTAAACACGTCTTTTATCCAAAAAAATAATTGAACTGCCGGTTATATCTCCGTTCATATTGAATCATCACGATTTTCACACCAAACTGTCTTTTGTTTTTGGACCTAGGTAACTTGAGTAATTAAGTCCGCTGGGGTGTTTTTACACCTAATGCCCTAAAGCCAACTGATTTGGGTGCATTGGCCCAAAGCTCGCTAAGAAGCCTAGAAAGTCCAGATTAAAACAAAGTCAAGCAAGTGTTCTCTCCGAGTTAAAATTCCTAACGGTTCTTTGTGTGAGAATAATCTTAATAAAAGACAGGCTTTTATAAAAAAATTTAGCGGAGATATGAAGGTTTTATTCTATGATAAAGACTATTGCACGTTCACAGAGGTGTGTATGAAATGAAAACAAAAAAAAAGGTGGAGTGAAAAATAAGACCTAGTTTCCTGTTAAGGAAGATAGAAATTCTGAAGTTGAAACTTTACTGGAAAACGAAACTTGAAAAATGCTTAACTCTTTATAAAACTTATGTGATCCTTTTAAAATTTTTATCTGGGCTTTATTGTGTGACATAATGACTTTAAATCGATCCTTCTGGAAACTTAACGACACTATTTGCACTGCACGTAAAGACATATAAAATCTGTAGATAAATAAGAAGCGAGGTGTGAAAAATAAGGGTTTGACAGTCTAGACTTGGGATCATAGAATTGTTATTTTCTGAAACAAAAGTTTAGGGTTTGAATCATAGTTCTGTTGCAAAACTAGCTTGACCGGATTTTGTGGGTAGTATCCGCAGAAAACCCTCAGGAGACAACACTCCTCCTACTAGGGACACCTAGAGGTTTAACGGCTTGTTGCACATGCTCAGTGCAATCGCGTTCCCTGCGAAAGTGAGGTTAGGAATTTTTTGTGAATAAATTGGGTTTGCTCGGGACGAGCAAATGATAAGTTTGGGGATATTTGTTCATATCAGATTTTTGCATTTTTATACCGCCCAATTTTTATCATATTGCTTATCGGTAGGTACTCTTGAGCCGTGTTTGCTAGTCACTTGCAGGATACAGGTTCTCGGCTCTAAACGGTGAAATTCATGGAAAACACGACAAAATCCGGGTTCCAGCCAACCACAGATAAAACACGGGTCTCCGCTCTTTATCCGTATGTTGCCACATACCAGTTTGAGAGACAAAATGGCAAATCGATTGTCACCTTCATGCACAAAGCACAATGGCAATACCAAGATCAAGAAATCTACGCGGAGCTCAAGAAAATCATGACAAAACGATCCACATCCAATCACCCTTGATTCTGGAAGAAATGTGGAAATATTATCAGAAAAAACATGTACCAGACTAAAGGGAACAGAAGACCAGGGCAGCACACAAAAGACGACAGCCTAACTCCCCCATAGGGCGGCGGAACCGCGGCCAATAGGGGGTCTAGGCCGCGGTTCCGCGGCCGTACTGCCTCCTCGCATGATGAAATTTCAGGGGGTGTTTGGTCTTTTCATATGGGTTCAGAATTTTGCCCAAGATTTTCTTTTCCCTGCCTATAAATAGCCCAGAACCTTGTGAAGCCAAGGGGTGCATAATCTTGTATTTAGATTTTAGGTTTTAGTTGTTGTTCTTCTTCATCCTCTCATCTCTTCTTCATTAAAAAACTTGTAGTGAGCTTTTGTGAGTGAAGAATGAATAAAGGAGTTCTTGTTCTTGCCATCTTGTTGTAATTGTTCTTTTATAATTGCTTGTAATTTTCTTTTACTAATCTAGTTGTTGTTATTTATTGTTTGTTTCTTTCTTTTCTCTTTTCCTTTATCCTTAAACAACCATGACGCTTACGCTTGATCCTTGCCGAGGTGAGGTCGCAAATAGCTAGTTGTTATCTTCTAATCTCCTTCTTTCTATCTTCCTCTTTTGTTTTATTTTCTTTTCGTTATGATGTGTGAGTAGTTTCCATACTTGTTAGGATAGGATAAGGGAAGTTTGAGAGAAGGAAATCTCTCTCACTCTTTCCTTGCCCAACATCTTAAATCGACTCCCGTTAATTGAACCACAATCCGCTCCCTACGGTACCCTATCCTACATGATAGCGGTGATTCCGTAGTGAGACCGGTTGTGGTTGAATTAACCGGAGGTTATGGCTAAGAGCCAAGAACGGACGGACAAGCACCAAAAGGAAGAACTTAAGCGTTGGAAAGCCTAGCTTATACTCACAAGTTCCTTTCTAGTCGTGCTAATCCCCGTTGTTGCCGATTACCGTAACACCGATATTAAGAGTGACAATGAAAGAAGTGAGCGACTCCTAACTCAAACTAACATAATCCTAACCCTAACAAGCTCTCTTTACATATCATTTTAACACTTAGTTAATCACAAACAAATCTGGACTTTCGGACTTAACTCGTTAAAGCACATAGAAAAAGATTCCCATCTCCCTGCGGACGACCCGTACTTAACCGGCTAGCTACAAGCGAAACCGTTTTGATTGCGGTAATTAACTAAACTTGAACACGCAGAATCTCTAACAATCACCCGGTGCAGGGAAACTCTCTGTGTGGGACTCTAAAAACTCGACACTACGCTGGCAGTGGGTTTAACCACAGGCCGCAAGCGGTACTAGCTGTACGTAACGGTCCCCAGATAGATGTCGATAAGAAGGACGATGAGGAAACCCATCCGAACTCCAACTGAGTCTGATGTGACAATCTCCGTACAGTCCGGTCTGTTCGTCTAGGACTATCGCATATCGGCCCTAGGGGGCGGTAAACGTCAGACCATTAATAGCGGTATAAGTTGTGTCGGAGTGAAGCCCATTACACCTTGAGAAACTAATGGAATCTACCAGTAAATCTCGCTTGCCCTGGCCAGAGATATTACACAGCGCGATATCAACCCCCAATACCGGGAGAGACGAATCCTGGCTAACCGCCACTGCCTCCAAGTTCTTCGGGACTGCACCCAACTACTACTTGTTTGCACGACTCCTTTGAGCCGTTGTAGGGTAGTAATTTACGTACAGTGGGAACACACCCGAGGCGAAATAGCAGTGTCAAGTCGACAGACTAAGCTGTACTCATGTCATCTGGGAACTGCTATCTGACGATGGGTATAAAACCAACCTGCAGTTTCCGGCGAGTCCTGTCCGGTGTACCCGTAACCTAACGAGCACCTGCATTCTATCTCCAGTACGACGTACTGATGGCTGCGGGACAGACCATCTCCCTATGCTGGGATGAGAAGCATATACACCAGTCTACTCCGGAGTATCGATGCCCTGTCTCGATAATCCTACGACCAAGGACTTGTATAGGATGCTGCTTATAGACTACCCAGCCCCCACTAGTGTGACTGCCATCACAACGCTGGTAATCAAGCAAAGATCCTAAGGGCTCTACTAATATGTATAAGTGATACGTTAAAAGAAACATATGCACATATTAAAGTAGACACAAACCAAGTAGCATACTACCATTTTTAGCAAGACTGTCAATACAACTGTGAATATCCCAAACTTCCATTAAGTAATATACAAACTAGTATGATACAGTAATGGCCTCTAAGGCATAAACACTAACATGCTATATATATATATATATATATATATATATATATATGTGTGTGTGTGTTGCTTATGTTTTGCACTCGTGCTAGTCCAGCCCCCGCTCTGTCGTTAGTTAAGTAACCTAACGGTGCATGACGGGGCCCCGTGGCGAATGCGGATGGCATAAGTGTGCGTTCTCTTTTCATTTCTTCTGTGATGTTTAAGAAACATAAATGATGGGACTTCATTAATGAGATTAATGGAAAGAAAAGAACCCTAAAGATATTGTAGAATCAAAATTTTCAAAAAGGTAGCTCTTGTTCTTGCTTTGCATAGTGGTATTCTTTGATGAATATCCTGCACCTCATTCGATGAGGAAAGAGCCAAGATCCCATCACCAGGAGTGACCTCTTTAGCAAAACTAGCAAATGCTACAACCCACTCGGTTTTGTTTTGATAGCTTCTCTAGTTCTTGCTTTGCATTGTGGTATTCTTTGATGAATATCCAGCAGCTCATTCGATGAGGAAAGAGCCGAGATCCCTTCACCGGGAGTGACCTCTTTAGCAAAACTAGCAAATACTACAAAAACCACTCCTTTTCAAAACACTAGATTCTACAACGATATCAAGTTCATTACGTTAAAGGTTTTCTTCAAAACCAGTCGTAACCCTCCATCATTTCAGATAAGTGTTGTTTAGTATTCATGTTGCGTTTGTTGACCATAGCCAAGGCGTAGTGTACAGTAGCTGATTAGTGTTTATCTGCCGCATGTGATGTGATTGCATTAGGGTAATCGTACGGCTTTGTTGACCTTAGCCAAGGGTCGTACGGGAGGGTTTAATTCAATCACGAAATGACGGGTTGAACTTGGCTAGCACTTTTGATTTGTTGACCATAGCTAAGGTCATAAGTTACTAAGGGTTAAAACAGATATTGGGGATTTCAAGTGTTGAATTTGCAATGAGATTGCATACCTTCTATGAGATAGTTGGATCCCGATACCCACTGCGAGTAAGAGTTACTCCTGGAAGAGTTTTTCACTTTACAATTAGCTGATCCAGTAGGTGTCTAAGAAAGGTGTTAACGGGGTTATGCCCCTGCGGAAACGATGTTATTTAATTAGTTACATGCGAAAGCATGGGGAGACTCACTCGGAGTACCAATACCTGTCTGGCTGACCGATTGGCGAACTAGTAGGGTGTAATTAATCCCGGCTAATCTTACCTTTTAGGATTTGAAGGAAGATTTGATAAAAACAGTGGGAGCCATCCTAATTTGATAAGATAATAATCAATCTAATCTTGCAAAGAGCGCACGCTAAAGCGTTTCCTTCCTTCTCTCTTCTGGTAGCGACCATGAAACGTCTTAATCAAGATAATGATATGGATATATTGACCGAACCCGCTTATTAGATTGAGCTGGGGAACGTTGGTTCCGCTTTTTCTAATGATTGTCATAAGTCTAAGCAAGGAATAGGGGAATATCATGATTCCCACGCAACCCGAACGAAGAAAGAGCATGATAATGCATCTTCTTCGAGTGTGTTCGTTACCGAGAACTGTTTCTTAGTATGCTCAACGTCCTGAGTATTAGATACCGAATCGGGATCCCACGTATGTAATTTGTTACATAGGTTAAGGAGAGGTAGAGAACTGAGAAAGGGTGTTATGTCTCTCAAAGTAGGAAATAGAGCAATTGTTGCGGCCAAAGCAGTTGGTGAATATCACCTTGTATTACCAAATGGTAATAGAATGATTCTGAATGACTGTTATTACGTACCAAAAATGATGTGCAATATAATATCAATTTCTTTATTAGATAAAAAAGGATATAACTTTGTATTAGAGAAAAATATTATGAACATTTTCTTAAATCAAGTGTTGATTAGGTTTGGTACGTTGTGTAACGGTATATACGTTCTAAATCAAACTACAGTTTTAAACATACAGAACACAGACAAGAGGAAAAGTTCAGAGATGAACGAAGCCTTCTTGTGGTATTGTAGACTAGGTCATATTAATGCGACAAAACTAGCTAAGTTACATACAGATGGATAGTTAAATCAGTTTGAATTTATATCTTATGAAACTTGCCAGTCATGTCTTAAAGGGAAGATGACCAAAACTCCGTTTATTAGACACAGAGAAAGAGCTACTGAACTCTTGGGACTAATACATAGTGATGTATGCGGTCCTATGTCTACACATGCCAGGAATGGTTCCTCGTACTTCATTACATTCACCGATGATCTCTCAAGATACGGACATGTGTTCCTGATGAAACACAAATCTGAATCTTTTGAGAAATTCAAGGAATATAGGAACAAAGTAGAAAACCATATGGGTAAAAGTATTAAAATCCCACGATCTGATCGGGGAGAAGAATACTTAAGCACGGAATTCCAAGACTACTTAAAAGAGAATGGAATTCTCTCCCAGCTTACTCCTCCGTATACATCATAGCACAATAGAGTATCAGAACGGAGGAATCGCACCCTATTAGATATGGTGCGTTCTATGATGAGTGTTGCTGAATTACCTATTTCCTTTTGGAGTTATGCACTTGAAACAGCTGCATACCTATTGAATAGGGTTCCGACCAAATCCGTACCTACCACTCCATATGAGATATGGAATGGGAAGAGACCATCTCTTAAACGAGTTAAGATTTGGGGTTGTCCAGCCTATGTTAAAATGCAAAATCCAGACAAGCCGAGGTAAGGTCTGTTTTGTGTAAGTTTGTAGGATATTCAAAGGATTCATATGGATATATCTTCTACCATACTGAGGAACAAAAAGTGTTTGTTTTTCAACATGCCACCTTTTTAGAATAGGAATTTCTTATGAAAGAAAATAGTGGTAATGAAGTAGAACTGGAAGAAGTTCCATCTACACAAACTATAACTGACAGTTTGGTAGAACCGGAGGATTCAATAGTTCCGAAAAACCTCAGCCACTCCGCAGATCTAGTAGGGTTCCTCATCCACCTGAGAGATACTACGGTTTTCTCATAGACGGTGGGAGTGAGGATTGCATCATGGAAGATGATGACCCAACTAGTTTTGAGCATGCCATCACAAGTGGGGACTCTGTGAAATGGCTGGATGCTATGCGATCTGAGATGGAATCCATACACACCAACAAAATATGGACTTTGGAAGTTGCTCCTGAAGGAGTAAAACCCATCGGGAGCAAATGGATATTTAAGAAGAAAATTGGTATAGATGGAAAGGTTGAGGCATTCAAAGCTAGACTAGTAGTAAAAGATTTTCGTCAACGACCAAGTGTCGACTATGATGAAACCTTTTCTCCAGTGGCTATGCTTAAGTCCATCAGGATCCTACTTGCCATTGCTGCATACTATGACTACGAAATCTGGCAGATGGACGTCAAGACGGCTTTTCTAAATGGTGATTTAGAAGAAAGCGTGTACATGACACAGCCAGAGGGCTTCGTAGACAGTGGGAGCAGCGGAAAGGTGTGCAAGCTGCTTAAATCCATCTACGGATTAAAGTAGGCATCGTGAGCTGGAACATCTGTTTTGATGAAGTGATCAAAGAGTTTGATTTCATCAAGAACATAGATGAACCATGTATATACAAAAAGGTAGTAGAGAGTAAGGCAGTCTTTCTCGTATTGTACGTGGATGACATACTCTTGATAGGAAACGATGTTCATATGCTCACTCGGTCAAGTTCTTCTTATCATAAAAGTTCTCCATGAAAGATCTGGGTGATATCTCCTACATCCTGGGGATAAAGATCTATAGGGATAGATCTAAACGGATGTTGGGATTGTCCCAATCCAGGTACATAGACACCATATTAAAGAGGTTTAGTATGAAAGATTCTAAGCGTGGTAATTTATCCGCTTGTTCAGGAATCACTTTCTCCAAAGAGATATCTCCCAAGACTGATTTGGAGAGGGATCGCATGACAATGATACCCTATGCTTCAGCGGTTGGGTCTATCATGTATGAGATGTTATGTACCAGACTGGGTACAGCTTATGCACTAGGTGTAGTGAGTAAGTATCAATCAGATCCTGGGGAAAAACACTGGACAACTGTGAAGTACATTCTTAAGTACTTAAGATGGACTAAAGAAATGTTCTTGGTGTATGGTAACGGAGAACTCCAAGTGGAGTTCTTTACCGATTCGAGCTTCCAGAATGATAAGGACGACAGTAAATCGGTCTCGGGTTTTGTATTCACCCTCAATGTAGAGGCGGTATGTTTGAAGAGTTCCAAGCAAGATACCGTAGCAGACTCGATGATGGAGGCTGACTACATCGCTGCCAACGATGCTGCCAAAGAGGCTGTCTGGATGAAGAAGTTCATTACCGAACTTGGTGTGGTTCCATCCATTGAGCATCCAATACGTTTGTATTGTGATAACAAAGGAGCAGTGGCTTTGGCCAAGAAATCCTGGTCCCATCAGCGTCCAGACATATTCTTAGGCGGTATTACCTAATCCGGAAGATAGTAGATCGCCGGGAGATCGAGGTCAGGAGAGTTGACACAAAGGATAACACAGCGGATCCACTCACGAAGGCCCTTCTCCAGACGCAGTTTGAGAGACTTTTTAGGATGTTGGATATGAGATACTACAACAACTGGCCTTAGTGTAAGTGGGAGATTATTAGGAATATGTATGCCCTAGAGGCCATTATTGTATGATATAGTGGATGCTTGGACATATATATAGAGGAGTTTCTTGCTCGACATGATAATATGCTATCTGGTTGCTCTTTATCTTAACATATGCACTTGTATTATTATACTATCTCTCTGATACATGTTGATAAAGCCCTTATGATGTTTGCTTGACTACCAGGACTATGATGCGGATCATACTACTCGGACTTATGTAGTTCACAAACACATACTTTAACTGTTCTTAGTCGAGGGAGTATCGAGACAGGGCATCAATATTCCAGAGTAGACTAGTGTGTACGTTTCTTGACCCTGTAGGGGGCAATGGTTGGTCCCATAACCATTGGTGTTTGACATTAAAGATTGTACACAGATGCTCATTAGAGAATGGGTACACCGAATATGACTCGCCGAGAACTCCTAGATGGTACTATACATATCGTCAGATAGGAGTTCTCTGGTGATACTGGTACAGGTTAGTCAGTAGACCCGAGATCGTCACAGTGTCTTGTGTTGTTCCTACTGTGCTTTGATTTCCTCCCTACCACGGCTCAAAAGAGTCGTGCAAACAGGTAGATTTTAGGTACAGTCCCGAGTCACATGGAGGCAGTGAGCGATAGGAGGGGTTTCATTTCTCCCGGTATTGGGAGTTGATATTGCGCTATACTCGATTGGCTATAATAGAAAGTCCCTAGCTAGGGCTGATGAGATTTACTGGTGAGTGTTGTCAGTAGTTTCTCGAACCGTTATGAGCCACACATCGGCATGACTTATCAAGTTACTGGGGTCTGACGATTCCACCCCTAAACTCGATATGCGACATATTAGACGAAGAGACCAGACTGTACCGTAAGTGTTACTCACAGGCTTCATGGGAGTTTGGACAAGTTTTCTTATTGATCTTCTAATCGCTCAATACCTGGATAGCCGTTACATCCAGCTAGTACCGCTGACGAATTGTGGGTAACTGATGTGATCATTACCTACTGTTGGCGTATTGACGAGTCTTTAGAGTCCCACACAGAGGTTTCCTAGTTCAAGCGAAACAAAGTAGGGTACATATGTTGATATGTTCGGGAGCCTGATTAAATACGAGTATGTGATACCGTATTCTAATCTGACGACATTTGATATCGGTTAGGTTATATGTGATATAACCGGATTATTAAATCAAGTGTTGATTTGATAATATGATATACAGATAAATGATATTATTCGGTTATATATGATATAACCGGATTATTAAATCAAGTGTTGATTTAATAATTTGATATATATTTATATTTGATATAATTATATATTAACTAATATTAAGCTCACTAATTATTTTCTTCTCTTAATATATATATATATATATATATATATATATATATATATATATATATCATGGATTTTCTATATATATATATATACATCATGGATTTTCTATTTTGAGAAAATAGAATAAAGAGGTGGAAATTGGAGAGATATTTGTGGTATAGTGTAAAGCATGGCTTGTTCATTTTTTTTATTCATTTGCATTCACTATTGAAGCATGGTTGGATTTTATTACTGTGAGAAATTCCATTCTTCAATAAGTGAGATGAGAGAGCCATTCTTCATCACTTCATCGTTTACCTTAGCTCATTTTTTGCTAGCTTTCTCCATTATCTCCTCCTTTCTCCTCAAAGTCCTAACCCTCACATGTGTTGTAAACCCTAGGGCTTTAGAGTAATCCAAGTGAGCTAAACACCCTACTTCATCAAGCTACACTCAATTAGCCATTAAGTATAGGTTGTTTCATTCACCAATAGTAGATTAGTGAAGAGATAGCTTGAATTAGAGATGCTTCAAGGTGGATCATCTTCGACACGAAGATCGCGAAGCAAGCTTGTTCCTTCCTCAAGTGGAGCCTAGAGGAGTCGTAGAGACTACTACCCGGAGCTATAGAAATGAAGGACACAATCTATAAAGGTTGTAATCTCTTTCACTTAGTGTAGTTTTTGTTACATCATTGTTTAAACCCTAATACTCTAGCTAGATTCTAGGTTAGTGTAGCTTAGCACCAAGAAATTTTTAAAATTGCATGCTTGATACCGGTTAAAAGCTTGTGGTGGTGCTAGGATACAATTTCACAAACTGTCCAGATCGACCCACTCTTAACAGGGGGCGCTCAGGATGACCTGATCCAGTTCCTCCAGAACAACTCCGATGTGTTCGCTTGGACTCCAGCGAACATGCCCGAGATCGACCCCAAGATGATTGTAGGGTGCTTTTCGTCACCCCATTGAGATGGGAATATGCGCGCGCTCGTCAGGCGTACTACAGATTCCCCCTGCCTAGGGTAGGCCGGGGTTTATTGATTGTAGGGATCCGAATCTCCGGCAGCCGCGGACTAAGCTGCCGTTAATTACCCATCGCCTTTGGAGCGAGGGAATCTCCGATTGACGGGTTAAACTGGTCATGCGAACTCAATGTGCAGTGTACGTGTGTTTTGTTTTGGAGGGGGTTTTTGGATATATCGGGAGCCACGCATAGTTTTTATGGGGGTCCCGCTACCCGGATAGCGCGCTGGGGGTCAAGAGGGCTAGCAGCTCCCTTGCGGGGTGCGGGGCAGCGTCCCGGCCCAAATTTTTTTTGAGAGGGATAGTGCTGTAGAGTATGTGTGTGGGTGTGTATATATATATATATATATATAATGAAAAAAGGAAAGGGCATCCAACGGATGCGTGGGAAAAGCGCCAGCGCTTTGGGTGCTAGCGCTTTGTGCGCAAGAGCGCTAGCGCACCATGTGTCAACACGTGGGCGCTCGAGCGCAAGCGCCCCACGTGTCAGCATGTGGACGCTCGGGCGCTAGCGCTCTGGGCGCTAGCGCACCACGTGTCAGCACGTGGGCGCTCGGGCGCTAGCGCTCTGGGCGCTAGCGCACCACGTGTCAGCACGTGGGTGCTTGGGCGCTAGTGTTTTGAGCGCTAGTGCTCTGAGCGCTAGTGCTCCACGTGTCAGCACATCTCGATCTCTCTTTTCCTCCTCCTCCGTTGTTGTTGTTGAGAGAGGATCTCTCTCTTTTCCTCCTCCTCCGTTGTTGCTCTCTCTCTCTCTCTCTCTCTCTCTCGATATATATATATATATATATATGAGAAGTTAAACTCTTAGGATGTTTTGAAGCTGATGAAGGGCTTCTCCCCTTGAGCCCTAGTTCTTCCCCAAAGTGCGGTTTCTGGAGATGGGTCTCCTTCTTCTTTTGTTGGCCGGATCTTGAAGATCAAGAAGTATGAAATTCTAAAAATCTCTCCTTTCTGAGATCTGATGGAAGATCTGAGTTCCGCTTTGTGGGTTTTGTGGTGAAAAACTGTTTAGTTTTTGAAAAGGAAGAGTAAAACTCTTGATTTAATTCAAAAGAAAGAAGAAGATTTTAGAACCTTGAGGAAGGAGAAAGAGGCACATGCTCTAATTTTTTTCTTTTGGGGAATGAAAAGTATATCTTTTATTCATCATCATGTTGCCTTATATAGGCTTACATATTAACATATAGCCCCTTAGGCTTTGCAAAATGGTATTTTGCCCATCCCATGGCTCATGTGCCATTTTTTTTTGCACATAAGCCACGGGCTTACAAAATTTGGCTTTATGCCCATTTTGTTTACATTCATGCATAAAAAAATTACATAAAAACTATTTATTACATGATTTCATTTTGGCATGGGGGAGTGCCGGCCGCTTCATGTTCGGACTCGACCTGGGCATGGGCCCGCTTGACCTGGGCTTGGGCTCATCTGGCTTGGGGTTGACCTTGACTTTGACTTGGTCAACCGCGGTGCAAATTTTGACCCCAACAAAGTGCCCCCCATCAATGAATGCACACCGCATGCATGAGTTGTGTGCATGAAATTGATGGATCTTCTTTTGCGTAGAGGCGACTTGCTTTGGTTCCCACTTTTTGGGATGCACTGCCCTTTTTACGACATAGACGGTCGACGCTCTGATCCGGAGCGATTTGGTTCCCTGCTTTGTAGGAAGCCTGCACTGCCATTTTTGCGACATAGACGGTCGACGCTCTGATCCGGAGCGATTTGGTTCCCGATTTGTGGGAAGCCTGCACTGCCCTTTTTGCGACATGGATGGTCGACGCTCTGATCCGGAGCGATTTGGTTACCGATTTGTGGGAAGCCTGCACTGCCCTTTTTGCGACATGGACGGTCGACGCTTGACGCGTCTCCGAGACGGAGTGTCCGTGGTAGACTTTTCTCTGGCCCGGAGTGATCCGGTTCCTGCTTTGTAGGAAGCCTGCACTGCCATTTTTGCGACATGGACGGTCGACGCTCTGATCCGGAGTGATTTGGTTCCCGATTTGTGAGAAGCCTTCACTGCCCTTTTTGCGATATGGACGATCGACGCTCTGATCCGGAGTGATTTGGTTCCCGATTTGTGGGAAGCCTGCACTGCCCTTTTTGCGATCTACGCTTGAAGCGTCTCCGAGACGGAGTGTCCGTGGTAGAATTTTCTCTGGCCCGGAGTGATCTGGTTCCTGCTTTGTAGGAAGCACGCACTGCCATTTTTGAGACATGGACGGTCGACGCTCTAATCCGGAGCGATTTGGCTCCCGATTTGTGGGAAGCCTGCACTGCCCTTTTTGCGACATGGACGGCCGACTCTCTGATCCGGAGCGATTTGGTTTCCTGCTTTGTAGGAAGCCTGCACTGCCATTTTTGCGACATGGACGGTCGACGCTCTGATCCGGAGCAATTTGGTTCCCGATTTGTTGGAAGCCTGTACTGCCCTTTTTGCGACATGGACGGTCGACGCTTGACGCGTCTCCGAGACGGAGTGTCCGTGGTAGACTTTTCTCTGGCCCGGAGTGATTTGGTTCCTGCTTTGTAGGAAGCCTGCACTTCCATTTTTGCGACGTGGACGGTCGACGCTCTGATCCGAAGCAATTTGGTTCCCGATTTGTGGGAAAGCCTGCACTGCCCTTTTTGCGACATGGACGGTCGACGCTTGACGCGTCTCTGAGACGGAGTGTCCGTGGTAGACTTTTCCCTAGCCCGGAGTGATCTGGTTCCTGCTTTGTAGGAAGCCTGCACTGCCCTTTTTGCGACATGGACGGTCAACGCTCTGATCCGGAGCGATTTGGTTCCCGATTTGTGGGAAGCCTGCACTGCCTTTTTTGCGACATGGACGGTCGACGCTCTGATCCGGAGCGATTTGGATCCTGCACTACCCTTTTTGCGACATGGACGGTCGACGCTTGACGCGTCTCCAAGACGGAGTGTCCGTGGTTGACTTTTCCCTGGCCCGGAGTGATCTGGTTCCTGCTTTGTAGGAATCCTGCACTGCCCTTTTTGCGACATGGACGGTCGATACTCTAATCCGAGCGATTTGGTTCCCGATTTGTGGGAAGCCTGCACTACCCTTTTTGCGACATGGACGGTCGACCCTCTAATCCGGAGTGATTTGGTTCCCAATTTGTGGGAAGCCTGCACTGCCCTTTTTGCGACATGGACGGTCGACACTTGACGCGTCTCCGAGATGGAGTGTCCGTGGTAGACTTTTCCCTGGCCCGGAGTGATCTGATTCCTGCTTTGTAGGAAGCCCGCACTTCCATTTTTGCGACGTGGACGGTCGGCGCTCTGATCCGGAGCGATTTGGTTCCCGATTTGTGGGAAGCCTGCACTGCCCTTTTTGCGACATGGACGGTCGACGCTTGATGCGTCTCCGAGACGGAGTGTCCGTGGTAGACTTTTCCCTGGCCCGGAGTAATCTGGTTCCTTCTTTGTAGGAAGCCTGCACTGCCCTTTTTGCGACATGGACGGTCGACGCTCTGATCCGGAGCGATTTGGTTCCCGATTTGTGGGAAGCCTGCACTGCCCTTTTTGCGACATGGACAGTCGACGCTCTGATTCGGAGCGATTTGGTTCCCGATTTGTGGGAAGCCTATACTGCCCTTTTTGCGACATGGACGGTCGACGCTATGATCCGGAGCGATTTGGTTCCCGATTTGTGGGAAGCCTGCACTGCCCTTTTTGCGACATGAACGGTCGACGCTTGACGCGTCTCCGAGACGGAGTGTCCGTGGTAGACTTTTCCCTGGCCCGGAGTGATATGGTTCCTGCTTTGTAGGAAGCCTGCACTGCCCTTTTGTTGCGACATGGACGGTCGACGCTTGACGCGTCTCCGAGATGGAGTGTCCGTGGTAGACTTTTCCCTGACCCGGAGTGATCTGGTTCCTGCTTTGTAGGAAGCCTGCACTGCCCTTTTCGCGACATGGACGGTCGGTGCTCTGATCCTGAGCGATTTGGTTCCCTGCTTTGTAGGAAGCCCGCGCTGCCATTTTTGCAACATAGACGGTCGACGCTCTGATCCGGAGCGATTTGGTCCCGATTTGTGGGAAGCCTGCACTGCCCGTTTTGCGACATGGACGGTCGGCGCTCTGATCCGGAGCGATTTGGTTCCCTGCTTTGTAGGAAGCCTGCACTGCCATTTTTGCGACATGGACGGTCGACGCTCTGATCCGGAGCGATTTGGTTCCCGATTTGTGGGGAGCCTGCACTGCCCTTTTTGCGACATGGACGGTCGGTGCTTGATTTGACTTGCTATGCTTCTTGCAGTGTCAGAGGTGGACTTGACTTGCTCCGCTTCTTGCGGTGTCGAGATTGGATTCTGACTTGCTCCGCTTTTTGCGATGTCGAAGTTGATGTTGACTTGTTGATTTTGATTTGGGTTGACATCAGCATCGCTATACTGGGATATGGTACCATGAGCGAATCATCATCTGTCTTTGAGAGGATTTTAGGATTTTGGTTTTTGTTTGGCATCTGTATTGCTGCACTGGAATAATTCCAGGAGCAACTCACCATTTGCCCTGAGAGGATTTAGGAATTAGTTTTTGCTTGGCATCAGTATCGCTACACTGGAATATGGTACCAGGAGCGAATCATCATTTGCGCTTCCTTATCTGGAAGCGATGGCTCAGGAGAAAGGTTTTAGGTCCCTATCACCTAAGACTTTTCAATTTTGTGAGCCGTAAGGGTCTCACAAAGCATTTTCTCCCTACGGGTCGTAAGGATTCCGTAGGTGTATTTTCTCATTAAGAGTCGTGAGGACCCCCAAGTGTGTTGCTCCTTTGTGAGTCGTATGGATCTCACGCGGGAATTTTCTCCTCACAAAGTCGAGAGGACTTTGCGAGTGCATTTCATCTCTTTTTCACGAGTTTGCGCCCTTTCGGGTTTTCACAAACTCGCCGGCAATCCTGCTGTTTTTACTCACGGAGCCCTTTCGGGTTTTATCCGTGCCCGTTTTGCTTGTGGACATACCGTTTTTTCCTTTTTTCTTTCTTTTTTTTTCGCTGGTGGGACTTTAAAAGTAGTCTCGTTGGTGGGACTTGGGAGAGATTGGGATCGTTTTACGCCCGTGGATTGTATACGGTTTTGCAGGATGTATGATCCAGACCGTAGGGCCGGAAAAATTTCGGGACTTTGTCGGCGTCTGCATCGCTGCACTGGAATCTGGTACTAGGAGCGACTCATCATTCGCCGTTGGGATATGGGATTTGGAACTTGTTTGGCATCTGCATCGCTGCACTGGAATATGGTACCAGGAGCGACTCATCATTCGCCGTTGGGGTATGGGATTTGGAATTTGGTTGGCGTCTACATCGCTGCACTGGAATATGGTACCAGGAGCGACTCATCATTCGCTACTTGGGGATTTGGATTTTGGCTGGTGTCTGCATCGCTGCACTGGAATTTGGTACCAGGAGCGACTCATCATTCGCCATTGCCTGTTGGGGAGCGATGGCTTAGGAGACAGGTTTAGGTCCCTATCACCTAAGGCTTTTCAATTTTATGGGCCGTAAGGGTCCAATAAAAGGCTTTTCAATTTTATGGGCCGTAAGGGTCCCATAAAAGCAATTTCTCCCTACGGGCCTTAAGGATCCCGTAGGTGTATTTTCTCCTTAGGAGTCGTGAAGACTCCCAAGTGTGTTTTTCCTTTGTGAGTCGTAAGGATCCCACGAAGGTTTGTTCTCCTCATGTATCGTGAGGACACATGAGTGGGTCTTCCCAATGGAGCATAATTCCAAGGGCGGGGACCAACCGCGTAACTGGTAATTACGGTGGGGCATGGGTATGATGAGAATTATTTGAGTCCGTGGATTGTATACGGTAGTCAATTTGGGGACTGGCCGTAGGGCAGGGAGAATTTTGGAAAATTGGATTTTGGTTTGCGTCTGCATCGCTGCACTGGAATATGGTACCAGGAGCGACTCATCATTCGCCGTTGTTTTTTTTTGTTTTTTTTGTTTTACCGCGATTGCTCTATCATTTCAGCTTTTCTTATCGCGAAGATCGCGATTGCCCTATCATTTCGGCTTTTATTCGCGGTTGCCCCATCATTTCGTCTTTATTTTCATCTTTATTTTACTCGCTGATTTTTATTGCGAGTTGCCCCATCATTTCGGCTTTTCTTTATTTTTCTTTTATTTACACATTTTTTGTTTATTTACATATATTTTTCTTACAATCCCAGCTTAACGACTTAGAGGTCGATTGTTCCCAGTTTAATGACGTGGTGGTCATCTGTTTCCAGTTTAACGACGTAGAGGTCGTCTATTTCCAGTTTAACAACGTGGTGGTCGTTATTCCCAGTTTAATGACGTGGTGGTCAATTATTCCCAGTTTAATGACATGGTGGTCGATTATTCCCAGTTTAACGACGTGGTGGTCAAAGAAGATACTCGATTGAGCAGTTGTCAGGGACACCGCTGGAGCTTGCCCGAAATGCCTTATTACTTTGTCATGTTGATGGCCTTGCCCCCAGCTCGGGGCCAAGGAAAGTTGTTCAAATACCGACTTACGTTCGATGATGGCAATTGAAAACTGTTAACCCCTGCAAATAGAAACCTGATTTCAGTATATACAATCGATATGTACATTGATGGAGCTCGCATGAACATTTAACCCGAAATATGGGAGGAGAGATTAGTCCCACCGGGCGTGCCAGAATCTGTAGGGTGCTTTTCGTCACCCCATTGAGATGGGAATACGCGTGCGCTCGTCAGGCGTATTACAGATTCTCCCTGCCTAGGGTAGGACGGGGTTTATTGATTGTGGGGATCCGAATCTCCGGCAGCCGCGGACTAAGCTGCCGTTAATTACCCCTCTCCTTTGGAGCGAGGGAACCTCCGATTGACGGGTTAAACTGGTCATGCGAATTCAATGTGCAGTGTACGTGTGTTTTGTTTTGGAGGGGGTTTTGGATATATCGGGAGCCACGCAGAGTTTTTACGGGGGTCCCGCTACCCGGATAGCGGGCTGGGGGTCAAGAAGGCTAGCAGCCCCCTTGCGAGGTGCGGGGCAGTGCCCCGGCCCAATTTTTTTTTAGAGGGATAGTGCTGTAGAGTATGTGTGTGGGTGTGTAAATATACATATATATATATATAAAATGAAAAAAGGAAAGGTCATCCAAAGGATGCTTTGGGTGCCAGCGCCAGCGCTTTAGGTGCTAGCGCTAGCGCACCACGTGTCAGCACGTGGGCGCTCGAGTGTCAGCACGTGGGCGCAAGGGCGCTAGCGCCCCACGTGTTAGCAGATGGACGCTCAGGCACTAGCGCACCACGTGTCAGCACGTGGGCGCTCGGGCGCTAGCGTTTTGGGCGCTAGCGCTCTGAGCGCAACAGCGCTAGCGCTGTGAGCGCTAGCGCACCACGTGTCGGCACGTGGGTGCTCAGGCGCTAGCGCTCTGAGCGTAAGAGCGCTAGCGCCCCACGTGTCAGCACGTGGGCACTCGAGCGGCAAAAGGGACTTGGTCCCTGCAATAGGAGTTGTACTCTCAGGAAGGAGCACTTATTATTCTATATATATATATATATATATATATATATATATATATATATATATATATATATGAGGAGTTAAACTCCTAAGATGTTTTGAAGCTGATGAAGGGTTTCTCCCCTTGAGCCCTAGTTCTTCCCCAAAGTGGGGTTTCTGGAGATGGGTCTCCTTCTTCTTCCTTTGTTGGCCGGATCTTGAAGATCAAGAAGTATGAGATTCTAAAAATCTCCCCTTTCTGAGATCTGAGTTCCCCTTTGTGAGTTTTGTGGTGAAAAACTGTTTAGTTTTTGAAAAGGAAGAGTAAAACTCTTGATTTAATTCAAAAGAAAGAAGAAGGTTTTAGAATCTTGAGGAAGGAGAAAGAGGCACATGCCCTAATTTTTTTGGGGGGGTGAAAAGTATATCTTTTATTCATCATCATGTTGCCTTATATAGGCTTACATATTTACATATAGCCCATTGGGCTTTGCAAAATGGTATTTTGCCCATCCCATGGCTCATGTGCCATTTCTTTTTTGCACATAAGCCATGAGCTTACAAAAATTTGGCTTTATGCCCATTTTGTTTACATTCATGCATAAAAAATTACATAAAAATTATTTATTACATGATTTCATTTTGGCATGGGGGAGGACCGGCCGCTTCATGTTCGGACTCGACCTGGGCATGGACCCGCTTGACCTGGGCTTGGGCCCATCTGGCTTGGGGTTGACCTTGACTTTGACTTGGTCAACCGGGGTGCAAATTTTGACCCCAACAGTGATCTCCTACAAGCTTGAGGTTTATTCGAAAGCCCGACCATTTCGACAAAAGAAAAGAAGTTTCGCGCCAATGAAGCTGAAAGCGGTAGAGGAGGAAGTAGACCGACTGCTCGCGGCCGACTTCATCAGGAACCTGGACTACTCGGATTGGCTAGCAAACGTGGTCATGGTTAAGAAGGCAAATAGGAAATGGAGCATGTGCGTCGATTTCACCGATCTAAACAAGGCATGCCCCAAAGACAACTATCCACTCTCTCGAATAGATCGGTTAGTAGATAGCTAGGTCGGTCACGAGCTACTAAGTTTCATGGACACCTTCTCCGGTTATAATCAAATTCAGATGAATCCGGCCTACGAAGAGCTAATTGCCTTCATCACCGATCGAGGAGTCTACTGCTACAGGATAATGCCCTTCAACCTTAAAAACGCCGGGGTAACATACCAGCGGCTGGTCAACAAGCTGTTCAAATCACAAATTGTGAGAAATATGGAAGTCTACATCGATGACATGCTCATGAAGTCCACCCTGTCGACCGAGCACACCACATACCTCAGCAAGACATTCGATGTCCTGCGAAAGGACAAGACGAAGTTGAATCCAGCCAAATGTGCGTTCGGCGTCACAAGCAGGAAATTCCTTGGTTTCATGATCACCCATCGAGAAATCGAAGCAAACCCGAAGAAAATCAGGGCCATCATCGACATGGCGACACCCAAGAGCAATGTTGATATCATGCGACTCACA
Organism: Agapanthus africanus; assembly: GCA_030015575.1. Taxonomy (NCBI): domain Eukaryota; kingdom Viridiplantae; phylum Streptophyta; class Magnoliopsida; order Asparagales; family Amaryllidaceae; genus Agapanthus; species Agapanthus africanus. Next base: position 115,647,804 of record JASDDO010000028.1, read on the forward strand.
GGTAGGGTGGCTGCTTTGAGTCGCTTCATGTCCAGATCCAGAGAAAAGTGCCTGCCCTTCAAACCCTTAAGGAAGATCCCCAGATTCGAATGGTCCGAGGAGTGCCAAATCGCTTTTGAGCGGCTCAAGTCACACCTGGCGACCCCCTCCCCGCTTCTCACCCGACCAGTTGAGAGGGACGAGCTACTACTATATCTAGCCGTCTTCGACCAGGCTGCCGGCTCCGTACTCATCAGAGAATTCGAAGAAATACAAAGACCGGTATACTACGTCAGCTACGTTTTCAAGGATGCAGAGACAAGATACCCGGCCATAGAAAAAATAGTCCTTGCGCTTGTCGTCGCCTCTATGAAGCTGCGACACTATTTCCAAGCTCACACGATCATCATTCTCACCGAACGACCCTTGGGGAATATCTTCGGTTCCCTCGAATTGTCGAGCCGTTTAGAGAAATGGAGATGGGAGTTGCCCCAATTCGACATCAAGTACCGATCAAGACAAGCCATCAAAGTACATACCTGATTAATCTGAAATATTGCACATTTGAATAATTATTTTCCCCGTTATTATTAAATTCTAAAAGGTGTTTATTGTAATTATAGAACATATGAGGGTTTATGTGTAAAAAGTTTATTATCATATATTTCTACATTATAATTAACATAATGAAGGAAAATACATGCATATAAATTTATATGAAATATTGTAATTAGAATATGCATATCATATCAAATAATTCTAATCAATATTCTTAAAATATTGTATCATACAAATGGTTAGGATAATATCTCAAAATAATAACAAATATTACTTACATTATGACTTGAAATATTGTGAAAATATTAGCTCAGATGTAACATTTCAAAAAAATAAAATATTATTTTTGGGGATTTTCATAATTTAATATTAATTTTTAATGAATATTTTAATAGTCGGTATAATTAAATACTGATAAATGGGGAAAATTCTAAAGAAAAATTATGGAAATTCTAAAACAGGGTATTTTATGAAAATGTGCCATTTTACAGTTTTTATGATGAATTAAATGCGACTTTAGTGTTAATCGCGATTAAAAATCGCTAATTGGATTTTTGACTTTTTGTGCAAAAATGTGCACGTAACATTTCCTACACTTGTCACACTTGTTTCATGTTTTGGACTCATGGTAGCTTAGGGTTGAACCATGTTAGGATGACCATGGTGGGTTGAACCAATTGGTTATGTTAATTAGGTTAATTGGGTTAATTAAGGGTTTTAGCTTGTTAAGGGTGATTAGGATGGGAGTTGACCTTGTGTAGGAGAGAGAGAGAGATGGTTAGGGTGTGCCATGATCCATTCCACTTCATAATCCCTTGTGCTCTTTTACTCCCTCTCACACATCATCCTATATCAACCCTTCAGCCACCATCAGCACATCAGCCCCTGAATTCAGCTGAAACAATCCATCAGCCCCCAATCTTGCATCAGCACACTCCAGCAGCAGCTGCATCAGGTCCCTTCACCCACACATCAGCCCCCTAGCTGCTGCTACAAGCTGTAACATCAGCCCCAATTCAATCAACATGAGCAGCTACATCAGCCCCCCCTATCAACACATTTTCAGCCACCTGCAGGCACCCTGAAAACACACTTTAACCACAACTTCATAACCCCACACCAACACAACACCAACATCAGCAGCAACTCCATTTAAAACAACTCCACACCCTCATCAACCCTCAACTCAGCAGCCTTAGCAACACAAAACCACACCACCACACCACCACAACCATTGCCACAACACTACACAAAAATAAACCAACAGAAGCAGTTTTAGCCCAAGAAACAGCATCAGTATCAGCTACTGCAGCATCACCTGGAACACAAGGAGCAGCTCCACAGCAGCAACAACCCTTCCTTCATCTTGATCTCCCCTTCTCCTTCATTCTAGGTCCTTTGAGGTATAATCTTGCAACCCAACTCCTTTATCATGGTCATCTAGTTAAAACTTAGTGTTATATTAAAGATTAGTGCTAGTTTAGGAGAATTTGAGTGAGATTTGGCCAAGAGTTGGTTTTGAATGTTAGAGTAGCCTTATTAGGTATATTTGAGACCAGTTTAACCAAGATTTGTTCCAGATTTCACCAAAATACCAGATTTGTTATACTTGGTGTAATTCAGCATTTTTGTCGACTTTGTGGCTTTTCTGGAAACTGCTATCAACCCGGACCTCCTAAAATAAAATTGACTTGGCAGTGAGATATGCAGGAAGATAGAAACCAGCACCCAAAACCCTAGCCCCAACCTCCTTTCCCTGGCCGCAGTTTTATTCCTTCTGGTCGCAATTTGCGGCCAGAGCAGTAAGGAAACTCCTCGTTTTGCGTGCACGGCCCTATTTCATGTAAACTTGACCCTGGGTATGTCTAGTTTTGACTGATTCCAGTTAGGGTAGAATCTGGGTTGATTTACTCGAGTTGGCGCATGATTTACGACTTGTTTTCGTATGGATTTTTGGTATTCGATGATTCGTTCTGTCAGGTGGCGTTTGGACGTCAACGACAGTGGATATTGGCTGCGTTTGCACACGAGGACACAGGTTTTTACCTATGGGCGTAGCGTGCACCATTTTGGTTTCCGACATGGTTTTCATGTGTTTTACCGTGTGATATTCTTGTAGGTACCCCACGTGGCGTCGAAGCGTTGGAGATGCAGATGGCGACATCGGCACCGGCACACATAAACAAGGTGAGTAGATTTATATCTACGGGGAGAAGTCGGGTGGATGGCGTATAGCACCCCCGCAGTCCGTGGTGATGTATACGGATGCGTATACACACCTATAATTATTATATGTTATTTAGGATTAATGGTGATGTTTAGGATGGACACTAGAGTGTTGGATGATTTAGTGTCGCGAACCCTAGGTAGTGGCTGCACTACACATACATATACACACATACATACTTGCATACATCCTTGTCCATATGTGCTTATGGGATTCTATATAGTTATGTGTTCATATGGGTATGGGACCACGTGTTCACATACGGTTTTGAGGATGATACTTGGGAATTGAGATGAGTCGATGATAGTTGATCCGAGATTAGGGTATCGGTGATATGATAAAATCTATATTTGAGATACATCTTGATGCTTTAGCGGATTCTGGGATGATGATGACATATGAATAGCGATTTATAAATATAAAATGATCGACATGTGATTATGATACGAGATAGGTATGATATGATATGATATGATATGACAAGATATTCATGATAGGCCACCTTGGGCGTTGTTTACTCCTTGAGATGATATGTGCTGATAATATCGTTATTGCTAGAGGCTGTCAATCGGAAGCCGGATTATGATTTTACTGACGATATATGATGAGGATATCGATTTATACGAGACTGTCGATCAGTAGTCAGATCAGAGTTATTATGATGACATTAGCATTGTACTAGACATAGGTCAGTACCCAGATTATGATATTTGATAAAGAGAATACCAGATGAATGATATGACGAATATGATATTGACCTGTACCCAGATTTGGGGATGTCGTACGACGGATTTACGTACGAGCTATAAATTAAGGTTTGATCCGCACTCTTGATTTTGGGAATAACTTATTATAGAGATATGTTATCGGATGTGATATTATCGAGGCGGGATCACCGACTATATATGTATATATATGTATCAACTCAGAGGTTAGGCGGCTTACCTTACCTGCAGTTAGCCTATTAGCTCAGCCTTTAGTTGGCGTAGCTGTATGACTCTTATGACATTAGATGCAGTTCAGCTATCATTGTGTTAGTATTCAGCTCCCGCACTTTATCATTGTTGCTCTGCATCGCATACTGTTGTGATTCATATTTCATTATTGATATCCTGCTGTTAGGACACCAGCACCATTACCGATGATGCGTATGTACCACATACACTTATTTGCCGGCGCACACACATCTTCATCGGTAATTGCCATGTCACGCACACTTAGAAAATATTATTGCTTGATTTAGCTTGCTAGCTAGTAGTGACATGATATTAGTATGCTTGCCTTATACGCCAGCTTGGCATTGTAGTTATTACTTGTCACATCATGCATACTGTTATTCATTATATGCTGCATTCATGGATTCTCATGCTTATATTCATGGTTTACCTGCTATTGATGATTCGGATTTCCATGATGTTTCCTGGATTTGGAGGAAAACCGCAAAACATATATAAACTGCTTTCACTCTTTTTTTAAATAAAAAATGCGGTTTTTCCATGATGTATGAGTCGTCCACCATGAGTTTTGCTGATGGATTTCGAGACCCGATTCGAGAAGGCGGATGAACCGTTTCGGGTACATGGTGGGCCCGGTGCGGTATCCCGGGGCAAGAAGATCGCAGGAGATGGCGTTGAGCCTAGCAGGGGAGCACGACCGACCGGTGATTTTACCCGACACGTCGGATATCCGGAGGATACCGTCGTAGTCATGAAATGGATGGTAGGGGCCGATCTGGACTGACGGCGCCCTAGATATTATGATTGAGACATTGAGATTTGAGATATTGAGGTACAGAGATTTGTGATACAGAGATATCGAGATATTGGGATTTATGTTTTGTGCCGATGCTAGGCACTGTTTATGTTGATTTCATTCATGATACCTCATTTTATAAATACAGAAATCTCACAAATTTATGAAAGCAGTTTTCTTCAGTACATGCATTCTGTTTCATGCATTCATACATCATTCATATGATTCATTGCTACCTGATGCACTGTCACGGGCACATGGGATTACACTTGGGTTAGATATTTACCCTAGTCTTGTTATAGATTGCTGGTTATATATTTGAGGATTATATATTATGATCGTATGACCTAGGATTGCGTCATACATGCGATTTTCTGTTCGTAGATCTTTTTCTACTCACGAGTTGGCAACTCACCCCCGTTGTGCCCCAGTTTCTTGCAGGTGTTGCCGTACAGGTTTCATTACGGCTGTGCGGGCACTGTTCCTTTCGGGTGACTTGCTAGTAGGTGGGTTTATTGTATCGTACCCATCATTATACATTGTATATTATATTTCGGTTGTATCTAGAAGTTCCATCAACCAAACATATACTTATTTGAGATAGAAACCAGTGATGTTTATTCTTTCGACCTTAGAGTCGCACGTTATTTTTCTGTGGATTTCTTGTTGTTGGAGTTTCCTTTCTGTTGTGATCCTCGCCTTTAGGCATTGTATATTATATTGCTACTGGTTGATATATCATGGTTTTTCCTATACTCTACTACTTTTCTTGGTTTAGATTTCTGGGCTCGGCTTACTTAGAGCACGTACGTCTTGAGATGTTCGTAGCCTAAGTGCCGGTCAGGTTCCGTACTTTCGGGACGTGACATCAAATCTGGAGATCAAAATATCCGAGATGTCGGAATCAAATTTGCCGAAATATTGAGGGAAAATATAAGATCTAACAACGGTAGAGACTCAGAGTAAACTTTTCAAAATCCAGACATCGAAGAGATCTACACATGTCAACAGAAGAGCCCATAAGAAATTCCATAAGCTGATGACACTATAGAGCCGTGGTTGGGCGGCCAATTACCTATATTTGCGGCGGATCCGCGGCCCCTTGATGGCCATTGGATCTGAGATTTTTTGGGTGTGATCGTAACAACAAACCATCACGTCTAGCAACTAGGGTTCCTAGTTTCTGTGACTATTTAAAGGACTGAGAGCTTCACTTTGAAGATCATAAAACCGAAGAGATCAAGAGGTCCAAAACGATCCACGCATCCAGGTGATCATCAGCCAGTCATCTACCTCCAACAAGAGAGAGAGAGCAAAAACTAGGGTTTTTTGTAATCTACTTTGTACGGATAGTGTATGTAATAGTTGATTAATAAATGTAGTCTTTTTGTTAGCCCTTTTCGTGTTTACTTTCTGCATTTTATTTCTGCATCTTAATCATGTTATCTTCTTCAATCTTTCTTCTATCTCCAAGCATGCGTGAGTAATTCCTAGCTTGCTAGGATTCGTAGGCTAGAGTAGATCAATAGATGATAAAATATTTTAACTTATTTTATACATTTTAAGCTTTATAAACTTTAGCAAAATAAATGTTAACATTCTTATCGGACGCGCTACCAATTTATTGATAGTCTCGACCACGATTCAAGATTAGATTAACACTTATTTTGTTAAAGGCTAGACATGAATAGAGATCAATGCAAGGATGAGGGTTAAGAGTGAGGATACCCTAGTTTCTTCCAAAAGAGAACCCTTATCCACATTCATCACTATCGATCTAGTTTTAAACTATTAAAAAATAAAAGGTGTCATTTTTAATTAGTCATCCATTACTACTAAGTCATATGAACCCTACAATCCCTTTCTTTATAAAATCTACATCCGTATTAAAATAGATCTACAACCAACCAACCTATCTTTCAATCAACTCGTCTAAAGCAAGAAAAAGGTTCGCGTTTCCCTGCGGACGATCCGTACTCATCGCGGCTAGCTACTAGCGACACTGTCTTAATTGCGATTATTTACAACACACTTTTTTAGCACATCAATCAAGGCCCTAGCCGATTTTGTGACTGAATGCACCATTCCCAATATGGAAGGAGCGCCAGCGTGGGGCCTTAACCCATGACCCTCAGTTGAGGAGACGTTCGGCTCGATTCCGGACTGGGTACTCCATATGGACGGCTCCTCCACAGAAGAAAGGAGTGGGGCCGGGTTAATCATTCGTGATCCGAATGAGGCAGAGATGGAGTACTCTCTGATACTTGGCTTTAAGGTGTCGAACAACGCAGCAGAATACGTGGCCTTATTAGCCAGGCTACGAATCGCCTCCGGGGTAGGGCTAAAGACGATCAGGATTCGCAGCGACTTCGCGCTAGTCATCAGCCAGGTGACCGGATGTTTCGAAGCTCGGGAACCCCTAATGATGAAATACCTGGCAGAGGTAAAAAGACTTTGGAGAAATTTTGAAGAGGTCCAGGTAGAACAGATTCCTAGGAGTAAAAACGCCGAGACCGACGCGCTAAGCAAACTCGCATCCTCTTATTCGGCCAATCACAAAAGAAACATCATCTTCAAAGTCCTGCCACGGCCCAGCGTGGAAGATAAAGAAGTGATACACCGGATCTACACTGTCAAAGGGATATCCTAGATTGGAGAAAACCCATTGTGGAGTTCTTTAAGGACGGAGTACTCCCTGAGGACCGGGTCGAGGCCCGCCAGCTCCGTTTGAAAGTTCGCCACTTCGTGTGGAGCAAAGGAAACCTGTACAAAAAGTCGTACACTCAACCTTTACTCCGATACGTCGATCCCGACGAAGTAGATTATGTCCTCCGAGAGATACATGAAGGGGTCGAAGGAGCACATCAAGGGGCCCGCAGTCTAATTCAAAAGACACTGTTGTAGCGGTATTACTGGCTGACTATACACCAAGACGCAGAAAAACTGGTCAGAAGATGCAAGAACTGATAACTCTTTGGCAGTATCCCGCGGCTACCCGCTACCGAATTAACACCACTAAGTTCCCCTTGGCCATTTGCACAGCGGGGGATGGATATGGTTAGCCAACTCCCTACGGATATGGGTGGACACAAATAAATCCTTGTCGCCGTGGATCCTGAGGTGCATCATCACCGACCACGGAACCAACTTCGAAAATGAAAAAGTCAGAAAATTTTGCAGCGACAATCACATATTGATGAAGTTCTCCACGATCGCGCATCCCTAATGCAACGGTAAGCCGAAGTAGCAAACCAAGGCGTCATCCGGGGGCTCAGAGCCCGCCTGGAGGAAAGACATGGCAGCTGGGACGAGGAACTGCCTCGGGTGCTGTGGGCGTTACGAACGTCGAGAAAAACACCCACGGAGGAAACTCCGTTTAGCCTCTGTTACGGCAACGAGGCAATGGTCCCGGCAGAAATCGACCTGCCAAGTTATCAAGTCAAGCACTTCGATGGCGAGGCTAACATCTTAGCGCTTCGATGCAACCTAGACATCTTATTGGAGAAAAGAGATCGGGCGCAAATAAAGATGGCCGCATACCAGCAGCAGACAGCCTAATATTACAACGCCCGAGTTAAACATCGAGCTTTCAAGATAAGAGACTTAGTCCTACGTCGAAACGAATTCGAAGACCGAGGGAAGCTACACAAGTTCTCCCCGAAGTGGGATGAGCCATTCCTCGTAACAGAGGCATTGCCCGGCGGAGCCTACCGCCTCCAGGATACCTGGGGGCGTGATTTTTCTTGGCCATATAACGCCGAAAAACTTAAGTTGTACAGATAAACTTGTACCCTTTCAAGTAATAAAATTCATTTTTGTGCCGACTGAAGTTTCTAAGCTAAGCTCTCACGCGAGTAGATTCCTGCTCCGCTCCGAGCCCGGCGGATAGCCTCCTATTCGCCGCACTCACTCAAATCTGATAGCCTCCTACCCGACAAAACACGGGCCTTATAGCGTCTGACACAGGCTTTCTCCAGCCCGGCTCAGAAGAGGGGAGGTGCCCCAGGATAAGCACCCCGGCGCACTCAAAGAGCAGTCAACCTAAGCCTAGCTCCGTCCTCTCTACCTCGGCTCCGAGGTAAGAGTTGGAGGAAAAATCGCCGATCCACCAGCGCTTCGAAAAACAATCAAGGGAGATTGAAAAACAAAGCAAGGTCCTTAATCCGTAGAAAATTTATTAAGAAAAATTATTAAGAGGTATTCTCAGTTTCTCAGCCTTATAGAATAAGAGAAAAAGCACATACTCCCTAACTATTACAGAAAAGGGTGAAGGGGATTGAGAAAGCATTGACGATAATATTCGGAGGAGAGTTCCTCCAACCGAGCCCAAGCAGCCTCCATCTGCTCCCTCTATCGATACCCATGGACCCGAGAAGCTACGGATCCGTCGGGGACTCCCGCTTCCGAACACGATACCACAATCAACCTCTGCTGGAAACATTCGAGAATAATATCCGTTGAGCGATCATGTCTACTCTTCGAGATTAGACCCGGCTCATGGGCCATGCGCATCTTGTCGAACGTCTCCTCCAGTGCCTGCGGGGACAAGACTTTGTAAAGACCCGGGAAAGACCTCCATATCGCGTAGATAAGCACCTATAGGAGAGGGGATCGGCGTGTTGTAAACGCCCACAGTGACCCTCCAGACGACCTAGCACGGTCTCATACGTTGCCTCGGAACGATCGAGTTCGTAGAAATATACGTCGTCTCATGATACGATGTCTCGGATGGTGTACACACGGCCTGCCATCCGTAAGAGACGAAATGGCTAGGAGCAAATGAAAGTGGGTGCCTAAGAAGGGGCCATGCCTTTGCTATTGATAGCCCCAACAAAAGTCTTCCCAACAACTGAGATCTTCTCACGTCACAGTGCAAATCACGGAGTATCGCATCTTCCCGATAAGGTGCGGCTATGTGGCGTCCGGTTACTGGCCCGCTCCCTCCCATGCAGGTCAAAGAAGGTTGAACGACATCTCCAAGAGATCCCGAGAATCAAGGAGGCCAAGATATGGAAACCCTCACCGACCGATTAGTTTCTTGCTCGGCTCATTCGCAGGGGGCAGCTTCCTACCCGGCTACGCTGTGGATCCAAAGCCCTCATCGCGAGGCGGTCGCGTAGTTTCCTGCCCGACTCATCCGCGAAGGGCAGCTTCCTGCCTGGCTATGTCGCGGATCCAGAGCCCTCGTCGCAAAGCGGCCGAGTAATTTCCTGCTCGGCTCATCTGCGGGGGGGGCAGTTTCCTGCCCGGCTACTCTGTAGATTCAAAGCCCTCGTCGCGAGATGGCCAAGTAGTTTCCTGCTCGGCTCATCCGCGGGGGGCAGCTCCTTGCCCGGCTACGCTGCGGATCCAAAGCGCTCATCGCAAGGCGGTCGAGTGGTCCCCTACACGGCTCATCCACGGTCGAGTCCAGGAGACACCGATCTACTTATACTTGGCTTTCGCTCATTCGTATGTCACGCTCGCTCATCACTTCGACTCCAGGGTGAGGAGGGACGTCGATCTATGTGTACTTAGCTTTTGCTCATTCGTATGTTGCGCTCGCTCATCACCTTGACTCCGGGGTGAGGAGGGACGCTGGTTTATCTGTACTTGGCTTTCGCTCGTTCGTATGTCGCGCTTGCTCGTCACCTAGACTCCGGGGTGAGGAGGGACGCTGGTCTACCTGTACCCGGCATTCGTTCGTTCGTATGTTACGTTCACTCGTCACCTCGACTCCGAGTTAAGGAAGGACGCCTATCTTCTTATACTTGGCGATCGTTCGTTCGTATGTCACGTTCGCTCATCACCCCGATTCTATTTATACTTGGCGTTCGCATGGACACCGGCCTATCCATACTTGCGAAATATACAAGAGTAAAAACATTGCATAGGCAAGCTAAAAATACTTTATTGATATTCTGAGTTATGTACGAGGTATTATGGGCGCCCCAGTCTTACAAGATGCCCGGAGGCCTACAAAAATGTAATAACAAGGGGGGACTCAAGTTGCTTTCTTGGCCACCACTTCCCCCTGTTCGGTGCTTCCGCCAGGAGCTTCGGTTGCGGCCTCTGGATCGGCACTTCCGCCCGCCGCCTCGTCTCCTCCTGCCGGCTCGGCACTGCCTCCCTGAGGCACTTCCTCGGTAAGGGGATACCTTGCACGAAGCTCCTAGTCGTCGAACCCAGGCATAGTTTTCTCGACAGCGTCGAGAGCGTTATGCCACCCGATGGCCACAGAGTCGGCAAGGTCGACGTAGAATTGGTCGGAAGCCTTGTACTCCTCCACGCCTTTTTCCGTCTTGCTCTCCGCATGTTTTGTCGCCTCGTGGCCCGCCCGGGAATCCCTCTTGAATGAGTCCCTCTACCTTTTCATGGCGTCATAGAGCCCGTTGACCTCCTCCATCTTGGCCTGAATAGCCCGGTTGGATTCGGTCAGGAGCCGATAAGACTCTTTCAGCTTAGCGACCGTCAGGCTCTCCGCAACCAACCTCGGGTCTAGGGAGGCCGTCTTATCCTCCGCTTGTTTCAGCTGGGTGAGAAGCTCTTCCTCATGCAAGGAAGATTCACCGGCCTTCTTTATCGCCGGGGCCACCACCTCGGCCTCCATAATGGCAAGAAGGGCGCAATGCTGGAAGATCTACGGAAAACATGAACCATTTTTTGAGAGCTAAACAGAAGAAAAAACACTTGGAAAAATTTTGGAAAAATTACCAACCTGAACGGCCTTCTGAGCTATCGCCGCCACTTGGGCCTTCATGGTGCCTCGGGGAATCTTAGTCCCCGCCGTCTTCTCCATGTCTGCCAGTAAGCTGTCGGCCACAGAGAGCCCTGAAGGCACCTCGATGCAGAAGTCGCCCTCCTGCACCTGTATCCCGGCCGGAGGTGGCCGGGAAACCACTCTCTTCTGCCTCTTGAGCGGAGGCTCGGTAGAGGACGGCACCTCTGTTCTAGCCTAGGGTGCCGGATCCTGGGCATACTTCTGCCCTCCACCACGGCGTTCCTCCGAGACGAGAGGGGCTATGGGGACCCTGGCGGAAGGGGCTTGCCTGGAACCATGCTCGGTGCGGGTCAGGACGAGCTGGCACCACCACCCTTCATCCCCTGCGCCTTGGCGACCATGGCAGCCATGATCTTCGAGCGATCCATTGGCTCTGCGGAATATACATAAGAAAAAAAGAGGGGAGGGGGTTAGCAACTAAAACAACAAAATTATGCTAGAATTATGTTAAGTCTAAATTGATCGGCGAAGCCCTAACTTACCCCTGAAGCGTGCGGGACTGAGTCCTGCCCAACTTAAAGCCTACTCGGAAAACAGGACATCGGCCCGCTGGATCGGTTCCTACTGCGACACCACCCTCGCCTCTGAGGCACTCAACTGTTTGACCCTAGGGCAATCGGCCCTATGCCACTTGGTGGGCACGGGCCAATCCTCTCCCTCCGGAGGCCCGACGAAAACAAACTTCTTCTTCCATTCATGGATGGAAGAAGAGACGGCTGCTACCCCATACCCGACCGTCCTATCCTTATGTTTTTTGAAAGAAAGATACACCCAGCTCGGTTCATCCTTACTGGTACCAGGATGATTTTTATAACAAAGAAAAGAGCGGAGGAGAATCAAGTCGAAAGGGATCCAATCAATCTTCAACCGGATTAGAAACCCGAGGAGGATTCTCCACGAGTTTAGCGCTAGCTGGCCCGGAGCGAGACGGAAGCAATAGAGTACGGCGCAAACTTCGGGCGAGAAGGGTAGACGCATCCTTGTCCGGAACGCTTCCAGGTACAAAGCAATCTCATTGCCCTGCACCTGGTCTGCCCGCTCACCCTCTCTGGCCAGAAGAAGCGAATAACCAGGGGGAATATGGAAACGATCCCGGATATCAGAAAACTCGTCCAAGCGATTCAACATTGTCACACCCCGCATCCCAAGATACGCAACTACGGCACGTGACAGAGCCAACCATACTACCTGTGGCTAGGAATCATACCTCCACAGTCACATTACGGCTGTCTATAGGATATCAAGAACTGTAAAATATATAATCTAGCTAATACATGTCCATCTGTCACAGTAAGTAAAATCAAGAAAAGAATAAAGCGGAAACGAATCAAGATCGCATAAACAATATCTGAATCATATCCTAATGTGGGCTCACATGAAAAGAATAAAACTGCTGAAATAAATAAACTAAGAGTCTCTAAACTAAATAGCTAGCTCCTCATTACTCGGCTTGATTGCTAAAGCACTCTTAATCTGCCTGCGATAAAGGTAGCTAAACTGGGCCATGCAAAACCCAGACGTCAGTGCGTCATAATATCAAAAGATTAGCAATAACCAGGATATGATAATATGATTAAACATGCATATAAATAAATAACACAGGTATAAAACAGTGAGATATAGGTATGTGATGTGTATCCTAAAATCTATGCTTCCAGGTTATCTATTCTACAAGTTTTTGAAAACATTTTAATGGAATCGTCGATGTAACTCAATAGTTTCCCGTGCGTGCCCGGGACCACGGTCAAGATTCTCGGGCTGAACCCGAGACGTGCCGCTAAGCAGTAAACATGTAACATGTACAGATGAATGATGTCAGCAGCATCATTCCGGGGCTGGCCGAGCCCGTAAAGACTAATCAGTATAAGCATCGAACTGTTGAGTTACAAATCAGGTTTCATTATTAATTTTCCCTTACCCTCAAGGTTATGTGTTCAAGTCAGGTATTGATGATATGAATATAATGCCACCACAGGATCAAGCAGGTACAGGTTTTGTCTATGTAGACAACAAGTTACATCCATCAGGACCACAATCAGGATTGTTGGTATTAGCAAGAAGATCCAAGTAACAAGTCTGGTAGTGTCATGAACATGCCATGTAATATATATTAACCAAAATAGATGCCAAATGTGAAACTGTAATCCATATCGGAACGTGGTAAACACAACTGATGCCAGGATGCATATGTATCTATCTGTAATAACCATTATACGTCCATTACCATGTATAATGCAATTTAGATAACATATTGAACTAATGTAGTAGTATAATGATATCATGATGTTCCAGCATGCAACTAGATATGCTATTATCAGTACGGATACAGACTGATACTGTAGAACTGTAAATCTGTAGTATTTGCTGAATAAATAAACACATGCACAATTTTTATTCATATAATTATCGATATAATAACATAGCATGTTGCAAGTTTAAAACTTGCTTGATCGGATCTCACAACGGGATCCGAATGCCACGTCCGACATCGGAATAACATCGCGATGCAAACTTACGCGCGTAGGACTGGACCTGGCTGAGCAGTGACGTGACGTGGTGACTGGGATGGACAACGACGGTGACTGGGTCATCCGGATCGTCGGCGACGTGCGCGACTCCGGTGAGTCGGTCGGAGAATCAAGAAAAGAAAAGAGGGAAAGAAAGAAGGAAAGAAAAGAAGAAGAAGAAGAAGAATGGGATGGCTGCTTAGTTTTGGGTTCTGGGGTGGCGAGGACAGAGGAGAAGTGGCGAAGTGAAGGCGACGATGGCCGATGGCGAAGGTGGCTGTAGGTTTTGAGGGTAGGTGATCGGGGGTCGGGAAGGTGTTGGGTTGGTGGTGGCGATGGTCTGGGGTGTCGAGGAGAGGAGAGGGAGGCGAGGGGTGATCGGTGGTGGCGACGAGAAGGCGGTGCGACATGGATGCCGGCGGTGGGGTGTTGCGAGGGTTAGGGTTTGAGTTAGGTTTCTAGGCGTCGGAGGTTGCTGGGGGTGCTCGGGAAGGAGAGAAGAGAGGAGGAGGATGTCTCGGAGTGATGAAGACGAGGGCGGTGATGGTGAGGTGAGGTCGGGAGTGAACAGCGACGAGGGAGCGGCGAGGGCGTAGGTAGGGTTCTTGGTTCTCGCAGGGACGTGAGGAAGAATATATGAATAAGAAGAGAGAGTTGGTTTATATATATATAGTGAGAGAGAGAGAGGAAGACAGAGAAGAGAAGCGAGAGAAAGTGAGAGAGATAGACAGAGAATGAGATAGAAAAAAGACAGAGAGAGAAAATATATATTAGTTATTATAAACATATTATATATTTTAAATATATTATCTATTTTATATATATACTGTTAGTTTAGTTATATAGAAAATATTATAATATATATCTATTGGGTGTTTACAGCTAATATCAGATTACTTCGATTCTTGTCCGGGTCCCTTCTAAAAATCTAGTTTTTAAATATAAAGAAAATACGTAAAAATTTAAACCATAGTGCGATGTCCTGTTAATAAAAATGCACATCTCCAAGTACGGATCTACGTAAATATACATAGCGATCCAAACAAGTCTGTTTTTAGAATTAGGGTATGAACATGTTATATGGGTGGAACCATATGATCAGAGGTATGATGACATGCAAGGCTAAATATTAAAATATGTTATTTGGTTTTTATTTTGTATTATAAATGATATGCGAATACTAAAATATATTATACACGTATATAAAAATCTAGATTTGCATGGATGATCCTCTGTATTAGCAAATATTTGACGTAATTTTGAACCATGATGGGTTTCAAACATGCGGGTCGGGTCGGATAATAACCGCAACTGCTAATTGCACTATCCGCAAGCCATAAGCAAAAATAATAAGGAATTTTACCGCAAGATTTGAAATACATTAAATAAATAGTATAAATGCACCAGGGTGTTACAATATACCCAACTACAAAAGAATTTCGTTCTCGAAATTCCCGGAACAAGAAAAGATACAATAAGATATGGATCTAAGAAAAGAGGTGTGGAAACTTCTGTCGGATCCCGTCTTCACGTTCTCAAGTAGATTCTTCATGTGAACGATTCCCCCATAAAACAAGTACTGGTGGGATAACTCTATTCTTGAGGACTTTTTCTCATCGATCCACAATCGTCATTGGTCGCACTTCATATGTTAAATCTTCCATTACTGTCAGTTCCAAGAGATCTAAGATGTGCGTCCCATCTCGAACATACTTGCGGAGTTGAGATGCATGAAACACGTCATGAACACCCACCAAGGATGGTGGTAACGCCAATCGATACGCTATCTCTCTAACACGCTCGATAATACCGAAAGGCCCCACGAATCGAAGACTAAGCTTACCTAGACTGCCAAATAGGATCACTCCTCTGGTCGGTGATATCTTCAAGAATACAAGATCGCCAACTGCGAACTCCAGAGGTCTTCGTCGATATTGTACCGCCTTAATATGATTTCGGATCGCGTTGACTTTCTCCACCGTTTACACAATAAGAGCCAATCCCAATAATCTTTTTTCTCCAATATTGTCCCAACAGACAAGCAAGCGACACTTACGACTATATAATGTTTCGAATGAAGCCATCTGTATAGTCACCTGGAAACTGTTATTATAAGAAAACTCCACCAAGTGCAAATGATCCTCCCATGAACCCTTGAAGTCTAACATGTATGCTCTCAACATATCTTCAAGAGTTTGGATCGTTCTTTCTGACTGGCCATATGTTTGAGAATGATAGGCTGTGCTAAACTTCAAGCGAGTTCCCAAACTTTCCTACAGACTCCTCCAAAAGTGTGATAAAAATCGAGTATCACGATCGAAAACGATGCTCACGGGTACTCCATGCAATCTCACAATCTCCTGCATGTACCGCTCTGCTAAAGCCTCCGTCGACTGTCCAACTCGAAACGGTATAAAATGAGCTGCCTTGGTCAATCGATCAATAATCACCCAAACTGCATTATTGCCCTCCGTGGTAAAGCTGTCATGAAATCCATGGTTATATATTTCCACTTCCATTGAGGAATCGGAAGTGGTTGCAACAAACCAACTACCCTTTGATGTTCAGCCTTGACTTGCTGACACACCAAGCACCTCGATACGTAGCGAGCAATCTCCCTTTTCATGCCTTCCCAGCAGAAATGCTATTGCAGATCTCTATATATCTTTGTGCCTCCCGGATGTATGGAATACGCGGAACTATAAGCCTATTTCATGAATTCTTCACGAACATCTCCTTTCAGTTTACATAAACGACTATCATATCGCTGTTGGGGTAAAAATTTACACCCCGTTGACCGAGTCAAAGTCAAGGTCAACCCCAAGCCAGGTGGGCCCAAGCCCAGGTCAAGCGGGCCCATGCCCAAGTCGAGCCCGCGGCCAGCCTCCCCATGCCAACAACAAAATCATGTAATAAATAATTTTTTATGTAATTTTTTATACATGAATGTATGCAAAATGGGCATAAAGCCAAATTTTTGTAAGCCCATGGCTTATGTGCAAAAATGAAATAACACATGAGCCATGGAATAGGCAAAATGCCATTTTTGTGAAGCCCAAGGGGCTATATGCAAATATGTAAGCCTATAAAAGGCAACATGATGAATAAAAAATAGACTTTTCATTCTCTCCACAAAAATTTTAGATCTGAGATCTTTTGTGCCTCCTGCTCCTTCTCCAAGGTTCTAAACCTTCTCATTTTTTTTGAATTAAATCAAGAGTTTTACTCTTTCTTTTCCAAAACTAAGTAGTTTTCCACCACAAAACCCGTAAAGGGGAACTCAGATCTCCTATCAGATCTCAAAAAGGAGTGATTTTTAAAATCTCCTATTTCTTGATCTTCAAGATCCGGCCAAACAACAGGAAGAAGAAGAAGAAGAACCCCCTTCATCAGCTTCAAAACATCCTACGAGTTTAACTCCATACATATATACATAATAAATATTTCCTTTCTGAAGCATAGATTCTGTTTCTTAGGCTAAAAGCCTCCTTTTCTCGCCGGCGCTCAAGCGCAGAGCGCCCGCATTCCGACACGTGGCGCGCTTACGCTCCAGCGCAAGCGCTCGAGCGCATGTCGTCCCCGTGCCGACACGTGGCGAGCTTGCGCTCAAGCGCCCAGCGCTCAAGCGCAGAACGCCCACGTGCCGACACGTGGCACTCTAGCGCCTGAGCGCACAGCACCTAGGCGCACAGCGCCCAAGGTGCTGCCCCACGCATCCTTTGGATGTATTTTCCCCTTTTTATATATATACATGTATATCTATACATATGTATACATATGTACATACACACATACTCCACGACACTGTCCCTGTTAGAAAAAAATTTCTAACGGGGCGCTGCCCCGCACCCCGCAAGAGGGCTGCTAGCCCCCTTGACCCCCAGCCCGCTATCCGGGTAGCGGGACCCCCGTAAAAACTCTGCGTGGCTCCCGATATATCCAAAACCCCCTTTCAAAACACAACACACGTGCACTGCACATTGAGTTCGCATGACCAGTTTAACCCGTCAATCAGAGGTTCCCTCGCTCCAAAGGCGATGGGTAATTAATGGCAGCTTAGTTCGCGGCTGCCGGAGATTCGGATCCCCACAATCATTAAACCCCGGCGTACCCTAGGCAGGGGGAATCTGTAGTACGCCTGACAAGCGCGCGCGTATTCCCATCTCATTGGGGTGACGAAAAACACCCTACAATCGCAATGAACCATCTTCATGAATTAACAAATCTGTTCGAAGTCCCGCTTCTACTTGTCCTCGAAACTTCTGCAATCTTGGGTCGTGCGACTGCGCTGCTTTAATGTTGTCGATCAAGGTTGACTGTACTTGCAACTGTATCAACTGTCCCGAAGAATTCGGTAGTACAATCTCCAATTCGAACCTTTGAAGATCAGCTATAATCTCCTTCTGTGCGGTCAACATCCGTATTGCTGGCAACCGACTTAGAGCATCTGGCACTATATTAATTTTCCCCGGATGGTACTTTAGATCAAGATCATAGTCAGCCATCAACTCTAACCATCTACGCTGTCTCATGTTGAGTTCTTTCTGTGTGAACACATACTTCAGGCTTTTGTGATCGGTAAATACTTGTACCCTTTCGCCCAATAAGTAGTGTCTCCAAATCTTCAAAGCGAAAATCACTGCTTCTAACTCCAAATCATGAGTTAGGTAGTTCTTCTCATGAGTCTTCAATTGTCTCGACGCGTAGGCTATGACCTTCCCATACTGCATTAGAACACATCTCAAGACTTTCCCAGATGCGTCGTTGTGAATAACCAGCCTTCCGGAACTATCTGGCACTTTCAGAATGGGAGCGGTGGTCAATCTTTATTTCAACGCTTCAAAAGCTGATGCACATCTATCCGTCCATACGAACGGTACATCCTTTCGTATTTGCTTGGTCAATGGTTTTGCTATTCGAGTGAAATTTTCCACGAACCATCTATAGTATCCGGCAAGTCCAAGAAAACTTCTCATCTCACCCACATTCTTTGGAATTGGCCACTCATGAACCACTACAATATTTTCAGGGTCAACGGCAATTCCATCTCCGGATACAACATGACCTAAGAACTTCACTTTTTCGAGCCAAAACTTGCACTTACTCATCTTAGCATATAACTTTTCTTGCCTCAACGTTTGCAGTACGATTCTCAAGTATTCTGCATACTTTTCTTTGCTCCTCAAATAGACAAGAATGCCATCAATAAACACCACTACGAACTGGTCCAAGTACAGTGAAAAGATTTAGTTCATCAAGTCCATGAATATTGCCAGTGCGTTAGTAACTCCAAATGGCATCACTAAGTACTCGTAATGCCTATATCGAGTTCGGAACGCTGTCTTGCAAATATCTTCTGATTTCACCTGAACTTGATGATATCCGGATCGCAAATCCAGTTTCAAGAATACACTCGCGCCACTGAGTTGATCGAATAATTCGCCGATGCGAGAGATTGGGTACTTATTCTTAATAGTCACCCGATTTAACTCTCGATAATCGATGCACATCCTCCCCGTGCCATTCTTCTTCTTGACTAGAAGAACTGGAGCTCCCTAGGATGAATTGCTGCTACGGATCCAATTCTTCTCTAGTAATTCGGCAACTTGTTTTTTTACTTCTTCCAGTTCCACCAATGCTGTTGGATAATATGCCTTTGAAATCGGCGCTGCTCTTGGAACAAGATCAATCGCAAATTCCACATACCGTTTTGGCGGTAAACCCGAGATGTCCTCAAACACTTCCATGAACTCTCGAACTACTGCTGGCACTTCCTCATTGTCTACTTCCATCAACGAAAGAACGGCATTAGTCGGCCTAGCCCTAAATTGAACTGGCCCGACAAATCCGCTACCTCCCAAAAATATGAACTCCGGATGTCCAGGAATCTGGAAAATCACTTTTTTTTACCCTACAATCGATGTGAGCGTGGAAAGTGCCAAGGAAGTCCATTCCCAAGACAACATCATAGCTGCCAGTATCAATCACCAAGAAATCCACGAATAACTCTCATCCGCAAATAACAATCGAGCAACCCTTGCACTCACTACTAGATATAATTCTCCCATTACTGGTGTGTATGTCCCAGCAACTAGACAGGGCCGTGTATGGAATAGAGTGTGCACCAATAAACATGGATGACATGAAGCAATGGGATGCACCTGAATCGAATAATGCCAATGCGGGAAAATTATAAACGAGTAGGATACCTGAAACAACTCCGTCTGAAGCTTTGGCCTCCTCGGCCGTCAAGGTGAAGGCCCGTGCTTGATTAGGCCTCTGAGTGATCAGCTTCTGCCCATGAATTCGCTTCTGTGGTGGCTTCTGAATATCGTCTCTCAATCGTTGCTTTGAAGGGCAAGCACTGATGGTATGGTCAGCTGATCCACAAACTAGGCGAAGTCTAAGCCTCCTCCGACGGTCCTTCTGTAGGTGTCCGGGTAGATGGCAGAAGTCACAAATCACACTTCTCTTCTGATTGGATACAACGGGCTTCTTTATAGGTACAATGCCTCGTTTGTTTACCGGAATACTTCTACGTACAAGAGCTCGGTTTGGCTTAAACGCCGGATTCCGCAATATAACAGCTTGTTGTTGCATACTCTTCGCTTTTACCGATAAACTCTGCTGCTTCCTGGCTGTCTTGAGAACTTGAGAGAAGGTGGTCAATCCCAGAGATATAATGTCTTTGAACCTCCACATCCAAGCTACGCATAAACCTCCATGCCCTATCTGCCTCGTTGGCAACCAAAGGCCTCGCAAATCGACTGAGCCGGGTCCACTCGGCCGCATGTGCATCAACGGATCCGCCATTCTGCTTTAGGCTAATAAACTTCTCTTCTATTTCCTCCTGAGCAGACTGCGGAAAGAACTTCTTCAACAAACTCCGCGAAAATGTTGCCCAGCTAATTGGCTTGGGCAGACGGGTCTTCTCTACGAGCCATCACTCGCGAGCATAATTTACCAACTGGATGCGTACTTAATCCACCTTTTTTTCATTTGGAATCTGCGCGGCGACTAACAGATTCTCTGTATCAACTAGCCACTGCTCCGCTGGCAATGACTCCTCCAATCCTGTAAATGTGGACATACCGAGCTTTCTAAAATCCTCCATGGTGCCCTCACCCTGTGCTGGCCTGGGTGCTACTGCAACTACGGACTGCTGGACTGTTCGCAGATCCTTCTGGAAAGTCTCGGCCTGCCGCTGATTCAGCTCAGTTTGCCGCTTCTGGTTTTTCAGCATACCATGTATAACTCCAAGCATTGCGGCGTTATCAACACGCCTCTGGTAAGACCGCAAATCTCTATCCGCCATGATTCTAAAGTTAAGACACTAAAGTTGATTAGCAATGGTAAACAAGATTCAATAAACAAGATAGCTATAGATTCAAGACTGGCAAGATAGTAATATGGCGGGACATGTTTGTAATTCCGGGTTTCCTGGTTAGTGTATTGGATTCAATACCCAACTACAAAGAACCAAACCCAACTAACCCTAAATCATATGGCTCTGATACCAAATAAAGCCTGTCACGCCCCGCTTTCCAAGATACGCAACTATGGCACGTGACATAGCCAACCATGCTACCTGTAGATAAGAATCATCCATCCACAGTCACATTGCGGCTGTCTATAGGATATCAAGAACAGTAAAATATATAATCTAGCTAACATATGTCTATCTACCACATTAAATAAAATCAAGAAAAGAAAAAAGCGGAAGCGAATCAAGATCCCATAAACAATATCTGAATCATGCCCCAATATGGGCTCACATCAAAAGAATAAAACGGCTGAAATAAATAAACTAAGAGTCTCTAAACTAAATAGCTAGCTTCTTATTGCTCGGCTTGATTGTTAAAATACTCTTGATCTGCCTGCGATAAAGGTAGAGAAACTGGACCATGCAAAACTCAGACGTCAGTGCGTCATAATATCAAAAGATTAGCAATAACCAGGATATGATAATATGATTAAACATGCATATAAATAAATAACATATGTATAAAACCGTGAGATATAGGTATGTGATGCATATCCTAAAGTCTATTCTTCTTGGTTATCTATTTTACAAGTTTTTGAAATCAATTTAGTGGAATCGTCGATGTAACTCAATAGTATCCCGTGCGTGCCCGGGACCACGGTCAAGATTCTCGGGCTGAATCTGAGACGTGCCGCTAAGTAGTAAACAGGTAACATGTACAGATGAATGATGTCAACAGCATCATTCCGGGGCTGGCCGAGCCCGTAAAGACTGATCAGTATAAATATCGAACTGTCGAGTTACAACTCAAGTTTCATTATTGATTTCCCCTTACCTAAGGTTATGTTTTCAAGTCAAGTATTGATGCTATGAATCTAATGCCAACACAGGATCAAGCAGGTACAGATTTTGTCTATGTAGACAACAAATTACGTCCATCAGGACCACAATCAGGATTGTTGGTATTAGCAAGAAGATCCAAGTAACAAGTCTGGTAGTGTTGTGAACATGCCATGTAATATATATTAACCAAAATAGATGCCAAATGTGAAACTGTAATCCATATCGGAACGTGGTAAACACAACTGATGCCAGGATGCATATGTATCTATCTGTAATAACCATTATACGTCTATTACCATGTATGATGCAATCTAGATAACATAGTGAACTAATATAGTAGTATAATGATATCATGATATTTCGGCATACAACTAGATATGCTATTATCAGTACGGATACAGACGGATGCTGTAGAACTGTAAATCTGTAGTATTTGCTGAATAATAAAATGCATGCACTATTCTTATTCATATAATTATCTATATAATAACATACCATGTTGCAAGTTTAAAACTTGCCTGATCGGATCTCATGACGGGATCCAGATGCCACGTCCGACGTCGGAATAACGTCGCGATGCAAACTTACACGCGCAGGACTGGACCTGGCTGAGCAGTGACGTAACGTGGTAACTGGGCTGGACGATGACAGTGACTGGGTCATTCAGATCGTCGGCGACGTGCACGACTCCGGCGAGCCGATCGGAGAATTAAGAAAAGAAAAGAGGGAAAGAAAGAAGGAAAGAAAACAAAAGGAAGAAGAAGAATGGGGTGGCTGCTTGGTTTTTGGTTCTGGGGTGGCGAGGACAGAGGAGAAGTGACGTGGTGATGGCGACGATGGCGAAGGTGGCTGTGAGTTTTGAGGGTAGGTGATCGGGGGTCGAGAAGGTGTTGGGTTGGTGGTGGCGGCGGTCTGGGGTGTCAAGGAGAGGAGAGGGAAGCGAGGAGTGGTTGGTGGCGGCGACGAGAAGGCGGTGCGACGAGGGTGCCGGCGGTGGGTTGTTGCGAGGGTTAGGGTTTGAGTTAGGTTTCTAGACGTCGGAGGTTGCTGGGCGTGCTCGGAAAGGAGAGAGGGGAGGAGGAGGAGGTCTCAGAATGATGAGGACGAGGGCGGTGATAGTGAGGTGAGGTCGGGAGTGAACGGTGATGAGGGAGCGGCGAGGGCGTGGATAGGGTTCTTGGGTTCTGACGGGGACGTGATAAAGAATATATAAAGAAGAGAGAGAGAGTTGGTTTGTATAATATATTATTATTATTATATATATATATAGTGAGAGGGAGAGGAAGACAGAGAAGAGAAGCGAGAGAGAGAGAAAATATATATTAGTTATTATAAATATATTATATATATATTATATATATATATATAATGTTAGTTTAGTTATATAGAAAATATTATTATATATATATATATATTGGGATTTTACAGCTAATATCAGATTACTTCGAATAATCAGATTACTTCGAATATTGCTCGGGTCCCTTCTAAAATTCTAATTTTTAAATATGGAGAAAATACGTAAAAATTTAAACCATAGTGCGATGTCCTGTTAATAAAAATGTATATCCCGAAGTACGGATCTACGTAAATATACATAGCGATCCAAACGAATTTGTTTTTACAATTAGGGTATGAACATGCTATATGGGTGCAACCATATGATCAGGGGTATGATGACATGCAATGCTAGATATTAAAATATGTTATTTGGTTTTTATTTTGTATTATATAAGATATGCGGATACTAAAATATATTATACACGTATATAAAAATATAGATTTGCATGGATCCTCTGTACTAGCAAATATTTGACGTAATCTTGAACCATGATGGATTTCAAATATGCGGGTCGGATCGGATAATAACCGCAACTGCTAATTGCACTATCCGCAACCCAAAAGCAATAATAATAAGGAATTTTACCGCAAGATTTGAAATACCCCAAATAAATAGTATTACAATATACCCAATTACAAAAGAATTTCGTTCTCGAAATTCCCGGAACAAGGAAAGATACAATAAAATACGGATCTAAGAAAAGTGGTGTGGAAACTTCTATCGGATCTCGTCTTCAAGTTCCCAAATAGATTCTCCGTACGAACGATTCCCCCATGAAACAATTACTGGTGGGATAACTCTATTCTTGAGGAATTTTTCTCGTTGATCCACAATCGCCATTGGTCGCTCTTCATATGTTAAATCTTCCCTTATTGTTAGTTCCGAGAGATATAGGACATGCGTATCATCTCGAACATATTTGCGGAGCTGAGAAACATGAAACACGTCATGAACACCCGCCAAGGATGGTGGTAACGCCAATCGATACGCTACCTTTCCAACACGCTCGATAATACCGAAAGGCCCCACGAATCGAAGACTAAGCTTGACCCGACTGCCAAATCGGATCACTCCTCTGGTCGGTGATATCTTCAAGAATACAAGATCACCAACTGCGAACTCCAGAGATCTTCATCCTGTATCGGCCCAACTTTTCTGTCGATCTTGTGCCGCGTTCATATGATTTCGGATCACGTTAATTTTCTCCACCGTTTACACAATAAGATCCGGTCCCAATAATCTTCTTTCTCAAATATCGTTCCAACAGACAGGCAAGCGACACTTACGACCATATAATGTTTCGAATGGAGCCATCTGTATAGTCGCCTGGAAACTGTTATTATAAGAAAACTCCACCGAGTGCAAATGATCCTCCCATGAACCCTTGAAGTCTAACATGCATGCTCTCAACATATCTTTAAGAGTTTGGATCGTTCTTTCTGACTAGCTATATGTTTGAGGATGATAGGCTGTGCTAAATTTCAAGCGAGTTCCCAAGCTTTCCTACAGACTTCTCCAAAAGTGTGATAAAAATCGAGTATCACGAACGAAAACGATGCTCACAGGTACTCCATGCAATCTCACAATCTCCTGCATGTGCCGCTCTGCTAAAGCCTCCGTCGACTGACCAACTCGAAACGGTATAAAATGAGTTACCTTGGTCAATCGATCAACAATCATCCAAATTGTATTATTGGCTTTCGGACTCCGTTGTAAAGCTGTCACGAAATCCATGGTTATATATTTCCACTTCCATTGAGGAATCGGAAGTGGTTGCAACAAACCAGCTACCCTTTGATATTCAGCCTTGACTTGCTGACACACCAAGCACCTCAATACGTAGCGAGCAATCTCCCTTTTCATGCCTTCCCAGCAGAAATGCCATCGCAGATCTCTATACATCTTTGTGCCTTCAGGATGTACGGAATACGCGGAATTATGAGCCTCTTTCATGACTTCTTCACGAACATCTCCTTTCGGCACACATAAACGACTACCATATCGCAACGAACCATTTTCATGAATTAACAAATCTGTTCGAAGTCCCGCTTCTACTTGTTCTCGAAACTTCTGCAATCTTGGGCCGTGCGACTGCGTTACTTTAATATTATCGATCAAGGATGACTGTACTTGCAACTGCATCAACTGTCCCGAAGAATTCGGTAGTACAATCTCCAATTCGAACCTTTGAAGATCAGTTATAATCTCTTTCTGTCCAGTCAACATCTGTATTGCTGGCAACTGATTTAGAATATCTGACACTACATTAACTTTTTCCGGATGGTATTTTAGATCAAGATCATAGTCAGCCATCAGCTCTAACCATCTACGCTGCCTCATGTTGAGCTCTTTCTGTATGTCTGTGTGAGCACATAGTTTAGATTTTTGTGATTTTAAATACTTATACCCTTTCTCCCAATAAGTAGTGTCTCCAAATCTTCAAAGCAAAAATCACTGCTGCTAACTCCAAATAATGAGTTGGATAGTTATTCTCATGAGTCTTCAATTGTCTCGGCGCATAGGCTATGACCTTCTCATACTGCATTAGAACACTTCTTAAACATTTCCCAGATGCGTCGCTGTGAATAATCAGCCCTCATGAACTGTCTGGTGCTGTCATAATTATTTTTTTGGGAGAAGAGGGAGAGATGTGGAGGGTTCTAATAATTAAAAATAATAAATTATTTTTTGGGGAGAAGAGGAAAAGAGATGGATGGTTCTAATAATTAAAAAATAATTATTTTTTTGGGAGGGGATTGAGAGATTTGG
Source organism: Agapanthus africanus (assembly GCA_030015575.1). Lineage (NCBI taxonomy): Eukaryota > Viridiplantae > Streptophyta > Magnoliopsida > Asparagales > Amaryllidaceae > Agapanthus > Agapanthus africanus. The sequence continues at coordinate 115,674,021 of JASDDO010000028.1, forward strand.
AGGGCTCTAATAATTAAAAAAATAATTATTTTTTAGGTGAAGAGGCAGAGATACAGAGGGTTCTACATATAAACAATTAATTTTTTTTGGTGGGAGAGAGAGAGGGAGAGATGAAGTGGATGGATTTTTCTTCTTTTTTTTCCTTTTCATTTGAATTTAACATTTCATTAGTGAGAATGAAAATTTATTAATAATAAGGGTTTATGTGTAAATTTTCATTTAAAGGAGAATTTATGTGTAAATGTATAAATAATGAGGGTGTATGTGTAAATTTTTATTTGAATGCATTATTATTTTTGTCTTTTTCTTAGGTGAGGTGGAGGCCGTGAGAGGTAAGTTTTTTTTCCTCCTTTTTTTTAATTTTGAAAAAGATGAGATGGAAGAACTTTTATTTTTTTGTTTTGTTTTTTACTTTGAAGATGATGATGTGGAGGCTTGAGGAGTCGGGATTTTTCTCCTTTTTCTTAATTTTTCCTTGAAAAAATTAGGGATGGATAAAGAACCGAAGAGTAATAGCATTATATACAGAAGATGATCGGAAATATTCAAAGCTGATTAGTTCTTTTGAAGTCAACAAGTTCCAGCATATTCAAAAAATGACTTAGTGGGCCCACCATTAATTAATTGAAGTAACAATAAGAATGTGCTGCTTGGAGACCTTTCATTTTTTTATGAAGTCAACAAGTTCCAACAAGTTCAAAACAACTTATTGTGGAGCAGCAGTTTCAAGGTTTTTTTTTCCTGCGGTTTATTTTTTCTAAGAAATTTCCTTTTTCCAGCAATTTCTTCAAGCAAATCTCATTAACTTGTATAGGTTTGCTGTGATTTCCTATTTAAAACTATATTTGTATAAGCAAAAGGAAAATGAAGCTTATGCTTTTCGCTTCGTAGCATACGCTAAGCTATTCTTATGAGTGTACCACACGCTATTGCTTTTTCAAAGATTGACCAATAGGAATCAATTGTGTTCTTCAAATCAAACAAGTTTTGTAATTTTCTCATAATTTTTGTTACTTTCTCACAAATCAAACAAGTTCTGTTATTTTCAAACCCCGCACTCTCCCGAGAAGGGCAAGTGTCATACCAATTGAGTTATTGCTCATTGGTGCAATTTCATTAAATCCCTTGTGAAAAATACTCATGAGCATATCCCATAGTCCACACCCTTTCTTTAGGGGAAAAAACCTTTTATCTTCTCGGCCTATGTGTTCAGATAGTAATAACAAGTGGTGGCTTGCTCATCTAATAATAACAATATTTCTCACTGCTCAGATTGTCAAAAATAATATTGAACATTTATATGTTTTTTCACATGTTCTTATAATTATTCGTAGCTATTTTCTATATTTTAAATAGGCTCGATAAACCTCGTGTCTCGGCTTGTGTTCTGTCTTGAAGAAATTTGTAAGCTCCTTTAAATAATTGAATCAAACCGAACAATTTAAATACCGGCTAGGCCCTAATGCTGAAGCTATGGTTGTTGGCTGCTGTTTCATCGCTGGTGTTGTCGCTGAAATGGGAGATCATGCCAAACACAAAGAACCCCAAACACAAAGAACCCCAAACACTCCTCTCTACAAAGTACAGATCCCAGGATGTCACCGTCAAATAGTACAAGTGCATAACACATATTTTTCCTCCATCCGAAGGCAACATGGACTTTTCCAGTCATTCTTATTCCATATTAATTATCACAATTTACAGTGTTTTCCATTTCACAGCTGATATTTCAATTTCGGTTTTTTTTGGAAATAGGACGTTTTAAATAATTAATTATTAAAATAGGATGGTTGTAATTAAAATTAGAGAAATAGGACGGTTTGCACGCCCCACCTCCATCCCCACCCCAGTATAGGGGCAGGTTCCTAGAACCAGCCCCTATATAATAATATAGAGGGCGGGTTCTGGGAACCCGCCCTCTCTATTATTATAGAGAGGGCGGGTTTCCAGAACCCGCCCTCTATATAATATAGGGGGCGGTTTCCTATAAATATAATTATAATTATTATAAATATAATTATAATTATTTTTAAAAAAGTTAAAAATAAATAAACGGAAAAAATATTTGAATAAAATAATAAAATGGGGTGAGGCCACTATTCAACGGGCCGGATTTTATGAAACTTCATTACTTCGTCATATCCAAATCGACCACGCCCTCGTTACCTTTCTAGTTGAGCGCTAGAGAAAAGAGATCCACACTTTTCATCTAAGATGGGGTGAAACCACTATCACATTCGTGAATATTGGCCTCTTACTCGGTTTACGGGTCAATGGGCTTGGATTGGTCGGAGGAAAAATTGTTGGTCCAGATACCGACCACCCATACTGGGATACATATGCCGAGTCTGCTCTCGGACAGGTAAAAAATTTCATTTTGTTTCCCCTCTTTAGTGTACCTATTGCATGTTATACATTATTTCTAGCTTTAATATTTCACAAAAAATACTAATATCAGGCACCAAGAAGCTACAGTAAGGGGTATAAGATCAGTTTAAACTGGCTAAAAGATACATTTAGTAATATCCCTGATGAAACCACCGATGAAGTCTTGGATAGACATGCACGTGCCTACATTCTGTACATGATCGGTTCTTGGTTGATGCCGGACCAATCGGCAACGCGTGTCCATCCGTTATACCTTGGCTTCCTTACGGATTTTGATGTGTGTGGCCAATATGCTTGGGGAGCAGGGGTCCTGGCCTTTCTTTACAAGGAACTCGATAAGGCATGTGATCCAACGAATAATAAAATTTGTGGATGCATTATATTACTTCAGGTAAATTCCTTATTTTTCACAGCTAGAAATTTGCAAAATTGTAATATTGGTTCTCTCTCTTATCATCTGAAACTTTATTTATAGATTTGGTCATGAGAGCATATGTATATGGGAAGACCGGATCGAGTTAAAATAACTGGCTTGGATATACCTGGAAAGCCGTTCGGCTCTTGGTGGAATGGCAAGAAAGCGTATAACGCTTCTCGTCGAGTACTTAGGTACTATAGAGATGAGTTGGATCACATGGAGGCGACTCAGGTAACCATAACTTAGATAATTAAGTTTGTTTTAAAATTTTGAAATATCTTCATCACAATTTTTGTACTATATTATTTGCGCAGTTCATGTGGACGCCTTATACAGCAGATCGTCTGCAAAGATTACCCGGCATCTGTATCGAAGGAGAGCCGGTTTGGCGGGCTCGATGCCCACTCCTCTGCATTAATGTCGTTGTCATGCACCTCCCGGACCGGGTGTTGCGACAGTTTAATAGATCGCAATATATTCCTGTCCCGCCGCCTTCGCCTATGACAATAGAAGGAGACATGCGAGGAGGAAAGGCGGAGCGTGATTGGAGGGAGCATCATCATCAATATTTGCTGAGATGGGAGGATAGACAGCGTAATATTGCCTTACAGCAAATAGGTGACCAAACAGCCACCGACGCTACCGAAGCATATCTACAGTGGTATAAGCGTGTCACCATAAGATATCTTTCTGCTCCCCCTAATAACTTCCCAAATATCTCGCGGTACGAGCTTAGAGGCCACGTGGAACGAGATTTGGTAAGTTGAATTCTTTATATTATATTACTTTTTAACATCCGGCGGTATGAGTCAATACTTATTTCTTATTTCTAATGTAACGACAGGCTCGTGGGTTGCATCTTATACAAACAATGGTGCAGGATCCATACCCGACTGATACTGGTCCGGAAACTCAGGCTCTATTTTCAAGTGCAGGCCAATTAATTGGTGGTGTATTCGGTTCATATAATATTCTTCAACATTTATCGCCGGCACCAGAGCAGCGGTATGAGCCGACACCGGCGCCGCAGCATGAACCGGCACCAGAGCCGCAGCATCACGGAGATCCAGCGCAGCAGGATCAGTGGTTTGGATCACCATACCGTCAGCAGCAACCCTGGCATACCGGACAAGCGCAACAACACCAGTCTTGGGGGTCAGGTTTTGCAGAACAGTCATCTTGGGGGTCGGGTTTTGCGCAACAACAGCAACCTTGGGGGTCAGGATTTGCGCAACAACAGCAACCTTGGGGGTCAGGATTTGCGCAGCCATGCGGCCCAGGTTTTGTGCAACAGCAGCCGCATGAAACCGGGACAGGTTCTTCGCTACAACTGCCCAATTGGGACACGGATTTATCGTCCTACGTACAGTTGTTGGGAGGCAGCACATATCCGACACATGTCCCACATTCAGGATTTGCGGAACAACAGCCTGTCCAAGAAACTGCTGAAGACGAAGCTGAAGCCGAAACCGAAGCAGAAGAGCAGACGCCGCCGCCGCCGCCATCTACCTAAGAAACGGGTGGGTCCTCCAGTCATTCCAGGAGGCATAGGCTTATGTCAAGCCTCCTCGGATTTCATAAGGGAAAGGGAAAAGGAAAACGATAGTTATTTACATTTTACAATCATATAGGATTTTTTGGTATTATAAATTTGACGGATTCATTTTGGTATTATAAATTTGACCGTCGAGATAGAATTTACATTTTATAAACAAATAGGATTTTTTTGTATTGTAAATTTGACGGATTCATCCTGTACAAAACATTGATATAATAAAAATTTATTATTTTATTCAAATATTTTTTCCGTTTATTTATTTTTAAAAATTTTTAAAATAATTATAATTGTATTTATATAGGGGCGGGTTCGTAAAACCCGCCTATAGAGAGGGTGGGTTCCCAGAACCCGCCCCTTATATAATAATATAGAGGGCGGGTTCTGGAAACCCGCCCTCTCTATTATTATAGAGGGGCGGGTTTCCAGAACCCGCCCTCTATATTATTATATAGGGGGCTGGTTCTTGGAACCCGCTTCCTATACTGGGATGGAGGGTGGGGGGTGCAAACCGTCCTATTTCTCTAATTTTATTTACAACCACCATATTTTAATAATTAATTATTTAAAACGTCCTATTTCAAAAAAAAAACTTCAATTTCTATATGTGATTGTTTCAAGGAAAAATCGTTTCCGGGGCATGGCTTATTTTTAAACCTACATGGTTTCAAAATTATTAAAAAAATCCAATAATAGAAAAGACGAAAGTCTAAGCCTATATGTATTCTATATTTTATAAAAATACCGGCTTTATCTTTTATGAAGCTGTACACTTTCTTACTTCAGTAACTTTATTTATTCAACTATAACATTATCATCAAATCATAACATAATTATCAAATCACAATACTGTTTATCATAATATAACTTTAATTTTCAAATCAGAACATGAATTTTGGAAATCTTAAAAGGGAATTATTGATAAAACATACAACCGCATATGTAAATAACTCAAGGTTAAAGAAATCAATAATATCCTTTTGGGCCTTTCCACAGTTTTCCAACTTGTGGGTTTAATAATTAATCAAGTTTGAGAAACAGGCCCGATAACAACTTTCCTTGCTTTTAAGGTATATTATTAATATTAAAGGCTAAATTGATGACAGGCATATCATATTTAAATTAAGGTTGCTCTTGGAACATGGAATGGAAGATTACCGGAAATTCTTGCATTCCCGAAAATGGGATGATCGGGTATCTAATTCTAAGGAATCTTGCATTAACTTGCACGGTATAATTTAATCATTCTCAGTAATAGTTGTATGTGCAACCGTCGACAGGCGATGAGGTCGGTAGATGGTGGCGGGGCTGGCTGGTGTACGACCGGCGACAAACTACAGCCGGTCGGCAGCGAACCGGCCGGTGAACGATCGGTGATGACCGGCAACGGACCGGCCGGTGAACGATCTGTGATGACCGGAGGCTGGCCGGCGGCAAACGGCCTATCGGCTCTGGGTCGGCCGGCGACGACCAACGATGGGCGGCAGGGCCGGACAGCGGGTGGCGAGGGAGGCTGGCGATGGATGATCATGGCTCATTTCATGTTAGACGTGAATGTTTCGTGGCAATTTAGGATAGACACATATTTTGGGAGAAACATGATTGACGAAATAGGATCGTTTGATTACTATGGCCATCTTATATTTTCGGGAACATCTTTTACACCTAAACAAGTGTGGTAATTTAGAATTACCATCTAGATTACTCCAAGCAAGCGGACCTTGAATAGTATTCTAAGTATCAAAAAAGAAGCATATGATGTTTACTTGTAACCATATAATTATGATTTGTAATACCATGTTTTGTTTGCAAAAAATTGACTCTTGGGGGCCTCTTAATGAATCTAATATTCCCAAAAAAGAATACATCCATCCTAAGGAGTTTGGGGGTCTCTAAAATCAGCTAACAGGACAAGAGGAAGGAGAGCATAGCTCCTGTGGTAAAAAAAAAACAACTCCAAAACGCGAGGTTAACATTTCGATTTTGGAAATGGTCGTACCCAAAAAATAAAAAAGACATATTCAAGGGCGTTGTAGTCCATCTTTCTTTGGCTACAGTGCAAGGTTAAATTTTTTGATATTTCCACCTGGTTAATAGGTACTCCATAAAAACTCAAAGTTTAGGTGACAGTCCAAATTGAAAGATGGAGATACAATAATAACAAAAGTTCAAAGGGACCAACATGCAAAAAATCCCCACCAAAAGATCAAAAGAAGGAAAATAATTTGACCCACCCGCTCTTGCGCGCGACCGGCATCTTGTTCTAATTCCAAACTCAAAAAAATCCCCTCTTTCCTCTTCTTCCTCCTCCAATGGCGGCCAAGGCCGACGATCCACCCGCCGCCTCCGATCCGCCATCAAGCCTCGCCGGCGATGAATCATCCGGCAAGCGAAAAGAGAAGTTCGCCGAACAGAAAGAAGAGCTGCAGCAGCGGCGGCGGCGGTACGAGGAGGCGGAGCCGCGAGAGGCGAAGCGGCAGCGGACTAATTGCCAGCTGGCGATCGAGAAGCTCCCCGCCAATCCCTCGGACGAAGGATCGGCGAAAGGGAAGGGGCTAGGGTTTTCGTTCTCGTTCGATACTAGGGTTTCTTCGCCGATCGAGGCCACGCCTAAGTTCGGATCCTTCAATTCGGCGGTGGATCTTGTCGGATTGGGGACTCAATTTGATGATGATGAGGAGGAGGAGGAGGAGGAGGAGGAGAGGAAAGGGACAGAGATGGAAGAGAAAGAGAACGGTGAGGGCATAGTTGGAATTTGATGATGAGATGGAGTGTGTACGATTTTTTAAATTATTCTTGCTTAGTATTTTTGTTTTTTATCTACCTTTTTTTTTGCTTGTAATGCTGTGAGATTATTTAAGAAATAACATGGGGTTTTAAAATTTCGCTATGTCTTTGATTTTGTGAATTTGTAAATTAATTGGGATTTTGAGATTAGATAAGCTAAACAGTGCGTTTATCTTCAGCGCCTCAAAATAATATACTGATGCATGGGTGTATTCTGAATCGTCTGATCCAGCTGAATCGGTTGCAAACCTTTATCTTTCATGTGATTCTGCTTGCCGTAACGACCGATTTAACGTGGAAGAAAACACGCGGCAATTATGGTCAGATCGAGTCAAACCCGTGATTTTTTTTTCCGTTGCAGGCATTGAGATTCGTTCAATTTTTTTCCTTCTTAATCCGATGGATATATTTATCTTGGGGGTGATAAAGAAGGCATAACACCCTTGTTTGTGAATATCTTCTTCTCATTCTTTTTTTCTTTTTTAACTCTCTCCTCTGTTCTTTAACTTGGTTTTGTGAATTTGTTTATCTGTGAGTTGTTTATTTCAACACTATGCTAAATTTCAGTTAATTACTTTCAAATTGATGCACGGAGGAAGCGGCTCTAACATTAAGGACAAAACTCTGATCAACAAATAGCCGACTAAGAGTATGGTTTAGACATTGCATGTCCTGTAATTGATTACGAGAACTCACTACATTTTATACATTTTATAATTTTCAACTAAATCAGAATGGTCTAATCTGTACAATAATTTTGCAAGGGTGAAAAGATGTATTATGAGGCTGGATGCTAGAAGAGACGCGGAGAATAAAAACATCTTAATCTTTTTAGATTTAAATGCTCTTATATTGGATGTCATACAAAACAATATATAGACCGAGGAAACAAAATTCAAAAAGAACGTGCATTTACAGGTTGTGATTGTTTAGCAAAGTTAGAAATCGGATTTTAACCAGAGACAAATAAGTGTTTAGTGTTGTGTACAGATGACTACAATCCGTATGTTAACCGATTTTGGAAAAGTTATATTTCTTTGATCACAAAGGAAAGTGGAAATAAAATGCATAAAAATGATATTATAAAATTGGTGAATGCTTGTATAAGAAAAAACAAGATTGTTGACTTTGAAGTGCATGAGAGTAAAAGATATGTAAAAGTAAATTACACACCTAGAGATGTTTAAAACCATTGTTATCAAGAGATTATAAGGAAAATAGAGAAGGGTGATGCGCAAGTTGTATTAGACAGAACTATTGCTTCTAATTGAGAGAAACAAGATTTATCTATTGTTCTTATTGGGAAGAAGATAAACGCTTGATCTGATTATTTTGGGCCGATGAGCAATCGAGATTAGATTATCAATATTTTGGTACATGATGTTATTTTCTTTGATTCTATTTATTGCAGAAATATATGCAATATATCCTTTATTCTCTTTGTTGGTGTCAATAATCACGGTCGCGCTATATTCTTCGTATGTGAAGTTATGAGGAATGAAACAAAGGTTTCATACATTTGGTTGCTAAAAACGTTTCTTATGTAACTAATATGGACCACACAATGCATGTAACAAAAACAGAAGTTTTTTTTTGTATAAAACTCAGAGAATATATTGTACATATTGAAAGAAATATTTCAAAAAATCTTAAATAACTATATCAAATTAAAGAACTGATGGAGATCTGGATCTCCTTCAAATGTTGTCTTCCGTTGATCTGTAGCAAGCGTTGATGGATGGCTGAGATTGGGTTTGAGCGTTACCTCTTGAAACGTGTCGATCTCAGTGGGCTTGATTTGGAATGAATCCGAGCCACCTGCAAGGAAGTCCCGGGGTGGTTGTACCACCGTGGCCCCTCCGACGATCAAGTTAGTCGAGATATTTGGGCAGAGTAGCGGCCTGTTGGATAATAATTCCCTTACCTGAGTCGTCTGAGAGAGGGTTTATATAGTGGCAGCCATGAGCTAGCGGACGCGAGATTTACGCCGGCCGCTACGTCCTTGGAGCCGCGCATGCGCGAATGGAGGGATCCTCCATTAATGGCTAGATACGTCCGTTGACGGGGGAACGTGATGGCGTGGGACGCGGGATCGTGGGGCGGCGGATATCTCGCGTATGGCGAGATTCGCGGGGCCATGTCCGTGACACCGATAATCTGCGCCTTGGGTCGGTCGATGAGACCGAGGAAGCAAGCTCGGCGGGAGGCTCGGAGGCAAGTGGGGGGCCGAGCAAGCTTGATTCTATGATAGCTCGGGGGCGAGCTGGGAGGGCTGAGGAAGCTCAGCGTGCAGGGGGGCTCGGAGGCGAGCCAATGGTTATTTGGAAGACGGACATAGGAGTGGTCTGGAAGGCCACCGAGGGTCGGGAACATTCTCGGGAGGAAGGCCCGGGGTACGCCTTCAACGTATCGTTCTTACTTCTTTGTCGTAAGCCTTGGGACACGTCACCTGCCACGTGTCGTGATCTGGGGAGTTCTCAGTATTGAGCATCATCATTAGCCCCCCACTCTCGTCCCGACCTATTTATGGGTCGGGTCGAGAGTGGTCTGATCGGTCACCATGGCTAAATTCTTATTTGAAGATATCGTTGGTGCGAATTCCCGGGCAACTAGTCGTATTTTTTTTGATGGCGTCAGCGGATCAGAGAAGAGATCGTGCATTAAAGAGGAAGCAACGATTCGATCGTACGTTCGTTGAGGCGCCAAGCCATGTGTCCGGCGCTAGTTGGCTGATGTGACGGGCCGCCGATGTCCTTGGCGCTTGAAGGGACGCGTCCAATGCTCTTGTGACACGTGGAAAGTTGATGGCCACCGAACGCGAAGCGTCTGTTTTGGCGGAAATCGATCGGCACCGTTGGATACGCTTGCCGAATGCTATAAATAGATGCAGGACCCCTCCAGGGTCCACACTTTGCTGTAATTTCCTCATCACTGCGTGTGTTAGCTCGGCGCTCTTCCCTTTAGGTCGGATTTCTTGTGTTCTTTCATCGGACATCTCCTTCCTTTGCTCAGGTTAAATGTCTTCCTCTGGGGAGTCTGTTGAGGTAGTAGAGGTAGAGTCTGGGGAGTCTTCTGCCGTTTCTTCCTCATCCTCGTCCGAGTCGGAATCCCCCTAGGGAGCTAGGGTTAGTCCTGCCATCTTGGGTCGCGTGGTGGGGACGGTCCCCAAAGCGCGTGTCAGGAGTGTCCGTGACGCTCCTTCCCTCCTGAGGCATGTGGACGAGCTCACCACAATCCGGGCTCGCTTCCACATTCCCCCCGGCTACTCGCTTCGCTTGGCCGGGGAGGGAGAGAGGGCAGACCAGGTACGGGGCAAGAAGATTACCTTTTACTTGGAAGCCTTTTGGGCCGGAATGCGTCTGCGTTGCTTTCAATTAGCCCCGGGCCAACTAATGCCGAACTCGTGGAGGATTCTTCTCGGGTTCCTGGTCCGGTTGAGACTGTAGGAGATCCTTTTCTGCCTGAACCTTCTCCTTTCCTCCCTCTGCTACAAAAATCACCCCGGTACTCATAGGGACGAGCCTAGCTGGGTGTACGTTTCTTTTAGAAAACACAGAGGAGGGGCGGCGGGTCGGGGGTCGTAGCAGTACCTTCTTCCATTTATGAATGGAAGGAGAAGTTCTTGTTTGTCGGGCCACCCGCGGGTGAGGATTGGCCTGTGCCTGTCCAGTGGCACAGGGCCAACTGCCCGCGGGTGAAGCGATCGTCTGATCCCGATGCGATGGAGGTGTCGGCGTGGGAGCCCGTTCATCGGGCCGACGTGTTGCTGTCCGAGCAGGCCCTCAGTTGGGCCGAGCTCACCCGGCTCAGTTTGCGGGTAAGTTAGGAGCTTAGGCGACCTGTTTAGACTTATGTATTCTTCCATTCTTTCTGACATTGCTAACCCCCTTTGTATTTTTACTTCTTTGCGGAACCGATGGACCGATCTAAATTCCGGGCTGCTATGGCCAAGAAGAAAAGGAAGAAGGCTAGAGGCGCCGGCCCGTCACGTCCCGCTGCGAGCCTGGCCCCGTCGGCGGCCGCTTCGGCTAGGCGTTTCACTACTCCCCGGGCTCAGGAGACCAGCAACGGGGAAAGCTGCAAACATGCTCGGGAGCAGGAACCCCGGGTTGTGAATGCGGCTGATGAGGCCGACCCTACCGTGGCCCCCCTCAAGCGGCGCAAGAGGACGGTGACCCGAGCCCCGTCTTCCCCGATCTTCGTGCAGGAGGGGGATCTTCGCTACAAGGTGCCCTCGGGGCTTTCTATCTCCGATAGCTTGCTCTCCGAGATGGAGCGGTCGACCGGGGGCAGAATCCCCTGGGGGACCTTCAAGGCCTAAATCGCGGCCATAGCTCAGGAAGCCGTGCAGGTTAGTGTCCGCCTCCCATTCGGGTTTTTATTAAAACTTTTTGTTTGCAGAATCGTATACCTTTTTAACCCCTCCTTTTGTTTTCCTCGGGTCCTTCAGCATTGCGCCCTCGTCGCCAACTGTTGAAGTCAAAATTTGCACCCCGGTTGACCAAGTCAAAGTCAAGGTCAACCCCAAGCCAGGTGGGCCCAAGCCCAAGCAAGTGGGCCAATGCCCAGGTTGAGCCCGAACACGAAGCGTCCGGCCCTCCGCCATCCCAAAGAAAAAATCATGTAATAAATAATTTTTATGTAATTTTTTATACATGAATGTATGCGAAATGGGCATAAAGCCAATATTTTGTAAGCCCATGGCTTATGTGCAAAAATGAAATAGCACATGAGCCATGGGATGGCTAAAATGCCATTTTTGTAAAGCCCAAGGGGCTATATGTAAATATGTAAGCCTATAAAAGGCAACATGATGAATAAAAAAAAGGGACAACTTTTCATTCCCCCAAAAAAAAAACCTAGGGTTCTTTGTGCCTCCTGCTTCTTCTCCAAAGTTCTAAACCTTCTCATTTCTTTTGAATTAAATCAAGAGTTTTACTCTTTCTTTTCCAAAACTAAGTGGTTTTCCACCACAAAACCCACAAAGGGGAACTCAGATCTCCCATCAGATCTCAAAAAGGAGTGATTTTTAAAATCTCCTACTTCTTGATCTCCAAGATCCGGCCAAACAACAGGAGGAAGAAGAAGAACCCCCTTTATCAGCTTCAAAACATCATAGGAGTTTAACTCCATACATATATACATAATAAATATTTCATTTCTGAAGCGCAGCTTCTGTTTTTTAGGCTAAAAGCCTCTTGTCCTCTCCAGCGCGCAGCGCAAGTGCGCAAAGCGCCCGTGTGCCGACACGTGGCGCGCGCGCTTGCGCATGTGCGCAAAGCGCCCGCGTGCCGACACGTGGCGCGCGCGCGCTTGCGCTCCAACGCGCATTGCGCAAAGCGCCCGCGTGCCGACACGTGGCGCGCGCGCGCGCTTGCGCACCTGCGCGCAACGCGCATTGCGCAAAGCGCCCGCGTGCCGACACGTGGCGCGCGCGCGCTTGCGCACCTGCGCGCAGCGCTCTTGCGCAAAGCGCCCACGTGCCGACACGTGGCGCGCGCGCTTGCGCACCTGCGCGCAGCGCTCATTGCGCAAAGCGCCCACGTGCCGACACGTGGCGCGCTTGCGCCTGAGTGCACAGCACCTAAGCGCACAGCGCCCAAGGTGCTGCCCCACGTATCCTTTGGATGCCTTTTCCCTTTTTTTATATATATATAACATATGCATACACATGTATAGATACACACACGCTCCACAATACTGTCCTCCTCAAAATTTTTTGGGCCGGGGCGCTGCCCCGCACCCCGCAAGGGGGCTGCTAGCCGCCTTGACCCCCAGCCCGCTATCCGGGTAGCGGGACCCCCGTAAAAACTCTGCGTGGCTCCCGATATATTCAAACCCCCCTCCAAAACAACAACACACGTACACTGCACATTGAGTTCGCATGACCAGTTTGACCCGTCAATCGGAGGTTCCCTCTCCCCAAAGGCGGGGGGTAATTAACGGCAGCTTAGTTCGCGGCTGCCGGAGATTCGGATCCCCACAATCATTAAACCCCGGCCTACCCTAGGCAGGGGGAATCTGTAGTACGCCTGACAAGCGCGCGCGTATTCCCATCTCAACGGGGTGACGAAAAACACCCTACAGATTCTGGCACGCCCGGTGGGACCAATCTCTCCTCCCATATTTCGGGTTAAGCGTTCATGCGAACTCAATCAATATACATACCTGTATTTATCCTAAAAATAATGCTTTTTCATGCAGGTTTTCAAGCAATCACTTTCCAACAATGTCTCCGATGATGAACTCAGCTCTCAGCACGGCTCCCGTCTCATACACGATGAAGATAGACTCCAGGACGGTCCTTCCGGCCAGTCTTGGGCGACAATGGGAGGAGCCGCTGCTACCATTCGGCTCTATCATGTTCATGCCAGTTGACGCCATCCCTGCTCCCCAAGCCCCGGTGGCAGACAAACCGGTCTCGAAAGGCAGGAGACCAAATGTGGTGGTCGCGAAGACACCTCAGCCCAACCGCAAGTCCGTTTCCGAACGACTCTCCATGGCCCCAGCCGGGGGCAAGGCCACCCACACCAACAAAAGTACAATGCGTCTCGAGCAAGCTCCAGCGGTGCCCTCGACCACTGCTCGATCGGGTGTCTTCTCTAAGCCCCCCTCTGATCAACTCATAATGGCTTCCCGGATAGCGGATGCCCACCGAGCCTTCAAAATCGAGAAGCTGAGGGAGAAAAGGCTCAGATATAGAGCCAACAAAAGGGCTAGGGCTCCTGCCAGGTTGAACCTCATGAGGTTCGAAGAACAGGATTACCCCGCCGAAGATGAGAAAATGGCTGGGTATGTGGTCCACACTGTCTACATGGTAAGCACGCGCAGCAAGAGCAAGGACGGGGCTACCACATCTCAAACCCAAGCTGGCTTGAATATGGTGGCCGCTTCCCAAGAACAGCCGCCTCTGCTGGGTGATGAAAACCCTCTCGATGAGGATGATAGGCAGAAAGACCTTTCGGTCCATGAGGAGTCGGGCTCAGAAAGCGAAGAAGAGCCGACTTTCCGCCCCAGGACTGCGGAGCAAGAGCTGCTTCAAGAGCTCCGAAAGCAGCTCAGAAGCAAAGACAAGGAGATGGTCAAGCTCTACTCAAAAATTGACGACTTGACAAATGTCGTCCTACAACTCACGGTCCAACTTGCCTCTCAGCCGCCCAATCAAGCACAGGGCTCAGCTCATGAATCGGGAAACGGTGTCCCGAGACAGCCGACGCCCGTTCCCTCAAATCCAAAAGTGGGCGGACCGCATGAAAATCAGTCGCATCCTATCTCAGCAAATGTCTTGGCTACCGATGACAGTAGCCCGCTAACTCAAGATCAAATTATGGATTTGGTTGCCAGCAAAGTCAAAACATTGGTGGCCGAACCCGAAGCACAAAAAGATATCAGCAGTAGGGAGACCATATCCTGCTCAGTTTGATCTGGTAGAATTTCCTAGCGGCTATGTCATCCCCAAATTCGGAAGATTCGATGGGACGGGAAATGCGAATCAGCACATTGCCCACTTCAAAGCCTCATGCGGGAATACTGGGGGCAATGATGCGCTTCTCCTCCGCCAGTTCGTTAATAGCCTGACCGATGTTGCTTTCGACTGGTACGCGAGCATACCGGATGGCCCCGTCACAACTTTTGTCCAAATGGAGTCCCTGTTTCGGCAGAGGTTCATGAGCGTCAGCGATAAGATTACCATTGCCGAGCTCGTAAGGACCAAGCCCAAGAGCGACGAAAGCAACACGGATTTTATAACCCGATGGCGTAATCTCTCCGTCAAATGCGAACCGTCGATAGAGCAGGACCAATCTGTCAGTCTCCTTATCGGAAATCTCAACAACTGGATGGCCCCGTTTCTATGTACCGCGGGTCTCAAAACATTCCAAGAGTTGACCAAAAAGGTCCAAACATTGGAACGCTCAAAGCCCGAGTCTGCTCAGGATCTTCAGTTCACAAGCAGACCGAAGCCTTGGAGGGACGACAACCGAAAAGGCGGAAGTTCTAACATCACCGATTCTCCAAATAAGCAGAGAACGGGCGGAGCAAAAACTGACCAGTCTCGAGAGCCAACTTTGGAGGAAAGAAGAAATAAGGTCTACTCATTCCGAAGGGACAAGGTCCACAAAATTTTTAAAGATGCTTTGAAGAATGGCCTGCGGCTACCGGAACCGAGAAGGCTAAGTGAAGCAAACAAGACTGATCATCCCAACTTTTGCCCATACCACCGAGTGCTGGGGCACACTATTGAAGACTGTTGCATCTTCAAGGATTGGGTCGAGAAACAATACAAGGCGGGAGAAATATCATTGTCCCCTGGCGTGTTAACAAACAATCAAGCTGCGACCGCCAATTTCATACACACGGGGACCGAAGTCCATCAGGGACCTGATTCTCTCAAACACCCACCTTTCTCTGAAAACAATCGACCACCACGTCATTAAACTGGAACAGTCGACCTCTAAGTCGTTAAACTGGGAATGTAAAAAAAATGTAAATAAAAAAAATGTGTAAATAAAAGAAAAATAAAGAAAAGCCGAAATGATGGGGCAACTCGCAATAAAAATCAGCGAGTAAAAATAAAAATGAAAATAAAGCCGAAATGATGGGGCAACCGCGAATAAATAGCCGAAATGATAGGGCAATCGCGACCTTCGCGATAATAAAAGCTGAAATGATAAAGCAATCGCGGTAAAACAAAAACAAAAACAAAACAAAACAAAACAAAACAACGGCGAATGATGAGTCGCTCCTGGTACCATATTCCAGTGCAGCGATGCAGACGCCAACCAAAATCCAATTTCCAAAATTCTTCCAGCCCTACGGCCAGTCCCCAAATTGACTACCGTATACAATCCACGGGCTCAAATAATTCTCAGCATACCCATGCCCCACCGCAACTACCAGTTACGCGGCTAGTCTCCGCCTTTGGAATTATGCTTCATTGGAAAGACCCACTCATGTGTCCTCACGATGCATGAGGAGAACAAACCTTCGTGAGATCCTTACGACTCACCAAGGAAAAACACACTTAGGAGTCCTCACGACTCTTAAGGAGAAAATACACCTGCGGGATCCTTACGACTCGTAGGGAGAAAATGCTTTTATGGGACCCTCACGGCCCATAAAATTGAAAAGTCTTAGGTGATAGGGATCCAAACCTGTCTCCTAAGCCATCGCTCCCCAATCCCCAAGTGGCGAATGATGAGTCGCTCCTGGTACCATATTCCAGTGCAGCGATGCAGACGCCAACCAAATTCCAAATCCCAATCCCCAACGGCGAATGATGAGTCGCTCCTGGTACCATATTCCAGTGTAGCGATGCAGACGCCAACCAAATTCCAAATCTCATACCAACGGCGAATGATGAGTCGCTCCTGGTACCATATTCCAGTGCAGCGATGCAGACCCCAACAAAGTCCTGAAATGTTTCTGGCCCTACGGTCTGGATCATACATCCTGCAAAACCGTATACAATCCACGGGCGTAAAACAATCCCGATCTCTCCAAAAAAAAAGGAAAAGAAAAAAAAAGAAGAACGGTATGTCCACAAGCAAAACGGGCACGGATGAAAACCCGAAAGGGCTCCGTGAGTAAAAACAGCAGGACTGCCGGCGAGTTTGTGAAAACCCGAAAGGGCGCAAACTCGTAAAAAAAAAAAATGCACTCGCAAAGTCCTCTCGACTTTGTGAGGAGAAAATTCCCGCGTGAGATCCTTACGACTCACAAAGGAGCAACACACTTGGGGGTCCTCACGACTCCTAAGGAGAAAATACACCTACGGGATCCTTACGACCCGTAGGGAGAAAATGCTTTGTGAGACCCTTACGGCTCACAAAATGGAAAAGCCTTAGGTGACAGGGATCTAAACCTGTCTCCTAAGCCAACAATTCCCAAATCCTCTCGGGGCAAATGATGAGTTGCTCCTGACATTATTCCAGTGCAGCAATGCAGATGCCAAACCAAAAAACCAATTCCCAAATCCTCTCGGGGCAAATGATGAGTTGCTCCTGGCATTATTCCAGTGCCACAATGCAGATGCCAAACAAAAAAAAAACCAATCCCCTAATCCTCTTAAAGATAGATGATGATTCGCTCCTGGTACCATATTCCAGTATAGCGATGCTGATGTCAACTCAAATCAAACAAATCAAACCAACCAATTCCAACATCGACCTCTGCGTCAACAAGCAGACACTCCGTCCCGGGGATACGTCCTACCACAGGCACTCCGTCTCGGGGAAACGCC
Source organism: Agapanthus africanus (assembly GCA_030015575.1). NCBI lineage: Eukaryota > Viridiplantae > Streptophyta > Magnoliopsida > Asparagales > Amaryllidaceae > Agapanthus > Agapanthus africanus. Next base: position 115,691,409 of record JASDDO010000028.1, read on the forward strand.
CTACCACAGGCACTCCGTCTCGAGGAAACGTCCTACCACAGGCACTCCGTCTCGGGGAAACGTCCTACCACAGGCACTCCGTCTCGGGGATACGTCCTATAACAGGCACTCCGTCTCGGGGATACGTCCTACAACAGGCACTCCGTCTCGGGGAAACGTCCTACCACAGGCACTCCGTCTCGGGGATACGTCCTACAACAGGCACTCCGTCTCGGGGAAACGTCCTACCACAGGCACTCCGTCTCGGGGAAACGTCCTACCACAGGCACTCCGTCTCGGGGATACATCCTACAACAGGCACTCCGTCTCGGGGATACGTCCTACCACAGGCACTCCGTCCCGGGGATACGTCCTACAACAGGCACTCCGTCCCGGGGATACGTCCTACAACAGGCACTCCGTCCCGGGGAAACGTCCTACAACAGGCACTCCGTCCCGGGGATACGTCCTACAACAGGCACTCCGTCCCGGGGAAACGTCCTACAACAGGCACTCCGTCTCGGGGAAACGTCCTACAACAGGCACTCCGTCTCGGGGAAACGTCCTACAACAGGCACTCCGTCCCGGGGAAACGTCCTACAACAGGCACTCCATCTCGGGGATACGTCCTAGAACAGGCACTCCGCCTCGGGGAAACGTCCTACAACCGACACTCCACCTAGGGGAAACGTCGACCAGCGACACTCCGTGCCGGGGACACGTCTACCAAATCGCTCCGGAACAGAGCGTCGACCGTCCATGTCGCAAAAAGGGCAGTGCAGGCTTCCTGAAAACAAGGAACCAGATCGCTCCGGGCCAGGGAAACGTCTACCACGGACACTCCGTCTCGGAGACGCGTCAAGCGTCGACCGTCCATGTCGCAAAAAGGGCAGTGCAGGCTTCCTGAAAACAAGGAACCAGATCGCTCCGGGCCAGGGAAACGTCTACCACGGACACTCCGTCTCGGAGACGCGTCAAGCGTTGACCGTCCATGTCGCAAAAAGGGCAGTGCAGGCTTCCTAAAAACAAGGAACCAGATGGCTCCGGGCCAGGGAAACGTCTACCACGGACACTCCGTCTCGGGGACGCGTCAAGCGTCGACCGTCCATGTCGCAAAAAGGGCAGTGCAGGCTTCCTAAAAACAAGGAACCAGATCGCTCCGGGCCAGGGAAACGTCTACCACGGACACTCCGTCTCGGGGACGCGTCAAGCGTCGACCGTCCACGTCGTAAAAAGGGCAGTGCATCCCAAAAAGTGGGAATTAAGGCAAGTCGCCTCCACGTGAAAGAAGATCCATCAATTTCATGCACACGACTCACATATGTAGTGTGCATTTATTGATGGGGGGCACTTTGTTGAAGTCAAAATTTGCACCCCGGTTGACCAAGTCAAAGTCAAGGTCAACCCCAAGCCAGGTGGGCCCAAGCCCAAGCAAGTGGGCCAATGCCCAGGTTGAGCCCGAACACGAAGCGTCCGGCCCTCCGCCATCCCAAAGAAAAAATCATGTAATAAATAATTTTTATGTAATTTTTTATACATGAATGTATGCGAAATGGGCATAAAGCCAATATTTTGTAAGCCCATGGCTTATGTGCAAAAATGAAATAGCACATGAGCCATGGGATGGCTAAAATGCCATTTTTGTAAAGCCCAAGGGGCTATATGTAAATATGTAAGCCTATAAAAGGCAACATGATGAATAAAAAAAAGGGACAACTTTTCATTCCCCAAAAAAAAAAACCTAGGGTTCTTTGTGCCTCCTGCTTCTTCTCCAAAGTTCTAAACCTTCTCATTTCTTTTGAATTAAATCAAGAGTTTTACTCTTTCTTTTCCAAAACTAAGTGGTTTTCCACCACAAAACCCACAAAGGGGAACTCAGATCTCCCATCAGATCTCAAAAAGGAGTGATTTTTAAAATCTCCTACTTCTTGATCTCCAAGATCCGGCCAAACAACAGGAGGAAGAAGAAGAACCCCCTTTATCAGCTTCAAAACATCATAGGAGTTTAACTCCATACATATATACATAATAAATATTTCATTTCTGAAGCGCAGCTTCTGTTTTTTAGGCTAAAAGCCTCTTGTCCTCTCCAGCGCGCAGCGCAAGTGCGCAAAGCGCCCGTGTGCCGACACGTGGCGCGCGCGCTTGCGCATGTGCGCAAAGCGCCCGCGTGCCGACACGTGGCGCGCGCGCTTGCGCATGTGCGCAAAGCGCCCGCGTGCCGACACGTGGCGCGCGCGCGCTTGCGCTCCAACGCGCATTGCGCAAAGCGTCCGCGTGCCGACACGTGGCGCGCGCGCGCGCTTGCGCACCTGCGCGCAACGCGCATTGCGCAAAGCGCCCGCGTGCCGACACGTGGCGCGCGCGCGCTTGCGCACCTGCGCGCAGCGCTCTTGCGCAAAGCGCCCACGTGCCGACACGTGGCGCGCGCGCTTGCGCACCTGCGCGCAGCGCTCATTGCGCAAAGCGCCCACGTGCCGACACGTGGCGCGCTTGCGCCTGAGTGCACAGCACCTAAGCGCACAGCGCCCAAGGTGCTGCCCCACGCATCCTTTGGATGCCTTTTCCCTTTTTTTATATATATATAACATATGCATACACATGTATAGATACACACACGCTCCACAATACTGTCCTCCTCAAAATTTTTTGGGCCGGGGCGCTGCCCCGCACCCCGCAAGGGGGCTGCTAGCCCCCTTGACCCCCAGCCCGCTATCCGGGTAGCGGGACCCCCGTAAAAACTCTGCGTGGCTCCCGATATATTCAAACCCCCCTCCAAAACAACAACACACGTACACTGCACATTGAGTTCGCATGACCAGTTTGACCCGTCAATCGGAGGTTCCCTCTCCCCAAAGGCGGGGGGTAATTAACGGCAGCTTAGTTCGCGGCTGCCGGAGATTCGGATCCCCACAATCATTAAACCCCGGCCTACCCTAGGCAGGGGGAATCTGTAGTACGCCTGACAAGCGCGCGCGTATTCCCATCTCAACGGGGTGACGAAAAACACCCTACACCAATATGAAGCACGAGGAAATAGCCCTGGCGCTGCAGCTAGCGGGCGAGTCTTCCTCGCGGGAAGAAAGCCTGAGACGGGAGCTGCGTCAGGCGAGGGAGAGGATCGCCGCTTTCGAAGACCGGGTGGCTGCCGAGGAGACGGTGAACGCCAACTGCCGGGAGTCCATCCGAGTTTTGATGGAGTCCAACAAGGTCGTTGAGGCCAAATTGGAGGATGGCAGGATGCTCGCCGCCACTATGAAGAAGGCGCAGGACACCCTCAAGAGGGAGAACGAGGCGCTGAAGGAAGGGATGAAGCGCGCTGACCTCTGGGCTGCGAAGGCGGTGGAGAGCTACAAGACGTCGGATTAATTCTACGCTGACCTTGTCGAAGCCTCGGCCCTCGTCTGGCATGATGCCCTCGACGCCGTCAAGGCGCTGATGCCAGAGTTTCCCGACGATAAGCTCCGGCTCGAGTACCCCTCAAGGGTGAGGTGCAAGGGGATGCCACCGAAAGCGTCGCCCGGGGGAAGGCCTTTGGTGGGAGCGTTAGGGAGAAGGCGGTCACCCCGGCTCCCAGTGCCGAAGCTCCTGCAGTGGGCGCCGACCCTCAAGCCACTACCTCAGCTCCCGAGGTGTCCGCGGAGCACGTCAAGGTCCTTCCCGGCCCTGAGGCCTGAGTCTACCTGCCCTCTTTTTTGTATATTTTTGTTTTCGTCTTGGAATTTTGTAAGCCTTCGGGCAATTTTGTAAGGCTGGGGAGCCCACAATACCTTTGTAAAGGTTCCCGAGTTGTAAATAAAGCCTTTTTGCAGAATTTTTTGTGGCAATGTTTCCATTTCGCTGCAATGTTTCCATTTCGCGATAACGTCTTCATTTTGCTTGCCTGATGAGCGCTAGGTCAGGGACCGATCCTTTAGTTGGCGATCGCGCGTCGAGTTAATCCTAATTATTTGTCAAAGTGTACAATGGCCGGTGTAAGGTCGACATCGTTATGGCCCTGAAATCGAGGTGGCGATCGCACGTTGAAGGTATGCCGGTTGGTACCTCCGAGTAGAAAGACGTAGACTCGCCCATTTTCTCGAGTTGGACTGGCGACCATCTCTCTGAAGATAGGTCGGCATAGACCGAGCAGATGGGTAGGGAGTTACCAACTAAGGATAGACCGAGTAGGGAAGCTGCTCGGTGACCTCTTGGGAGGGTTTAAATCCTTAGCACAGATGGGTAAGAAGTTACCCACTAAGGATGGACCGAGCAGGGAAACTGCTCGGTAGCCTCTTGACAAGGGCTTCGATCTTTGGCGTCGGTGGGTAGTAAACTACCAGCCAAGGATGGACCGAGCAGGGAAGCTGCTCGGTGGCCTCTTGACGAGGTTTCAATCCTTAGCGTAGATGGGTAAGAAGTTACCTGCCAAGGATGGACCGAGCAAGGAAGCTGCTCGGTGGCCTCTTGACGAGGGCTTCGATCTTTGTCGTCGATGGGTAGTAAACGAACAGCCAAGGATGGACCGAGCAGGGAAGCTGCTCGGTGGCCTCTTGACGAGAGCTTCGATCCTCAGTGTAGTTGGATAAGAAGTTACCCGCTAAGGATGGACTGAGAAGGGAAGCTGCTCGGTGGCATCTTGACGAGGGCTTCGATCCTTAGCGTAGATGGGTAAGAAATTACCAGCTAAGGATGGACCGAGCAGGGAAGCTGCTCGGTTGCCTCTTGACGAGGGCTTCGATCCTTAGCGTAGATGGGTAAGAAGTTACCCGCTAAGGATAGACCAAGCAGCGGAGCTGATCGGTTGCCTCTTGACGAGGGTTTCGATCCTCTTAGCGTAGATGGGTGTCACGACCCGAAATATTAGCTCGTGACCAGTACTTGAATCATGCAACGTCTAAAGGCATAGCGGAATTCAAGTAAGCTGAAACCCAGAAATCTAAACCTTTTAAGAAAATAAAGGAGGTGAAGTTTTGAAATAAAGGTATAATGAAATCAGGTTTTCTTAGTGCATAGAAAAGAAACATGAATGATGCAAGTGAAATTTATTAGTTTGAAAACATGTTTCGTCCTTTTTGAAAATTTTGGCAACATCTCCTTTGCATATTTTGATCCAAAACCACAAGTACATAATAAGAATAATGGCATCCCCAAACGGGAGCTAGCTCTTCACCAAACGGCGGATCACAACCACGCAAAACAACATAAATAAGTATACGACGCCCAACGACGAAGATCACCACAAGGATAAAAGGAAGCAAGACATAAATATCACAAGTAGCGAAAAAACCCTCGCTCTAAGTCTCGTAACCACAAACCCACTAAGTCTCATTACTAATACAAATTTCTAATTATGATTGATTGATGGAGTTAACTAAATACAATATGAAATGTAATACAAGAGTGGGTACGATACAAATGTCCCACCTACCACTGCAAAACACCTAAAGGAAACTGTGTGTCAACGCTGCCGCTACTGATCCACGCGGTCAACCTGCAAGAACTGTGGCACAACGGGGGTGAGTTGCCAACTCATGAATAGAAATATATCTACAAGTAGAAATCGAATAAACAACGACTCCTAGGTCAACTATATCAAAAGGTAATACTATGATATCTAGGGTGACCGGGTCTGTATATGTGCCAACAAGGTAATCAATACCTAAATGCATGCGGATAACATCCAACAGTAATAATCAATGCATGTATATGGATCTCGTCCAACCATAATCATGGTATGTATGCACGTGGATCTCGTCCACCCAAAATCAATGTATGCATGCACCTAAATATCATAAAGGAGTGTGCATGAAAGTATGAGAATATATATCAACGGTGTCCCTCCCGACACATCAAAATCATGGAACCTGAGTGCCTAGCATCGACACTCGAAAACATCATGAAAACCGTGCCCAGCATCAGCACGTAAATCCTCATATAACGGGCTCCGTCAGTCCGGATCGGCCCACGGGCTCCGTCAGTCCGGATCGGCCCATATCATCTCTCGACTCCGGTCGGTATCCTCCGGATATCCACCGAGCCCAAATATTATCACCGGTAGGTACTAGTCCCTCTTCCATGCTCACCGTCTGTATACACAGCATCCCTTTCTTGCCCCGGGTACCATACCGGGTCCACCATGTACCCGCAATCGGCCTCATCCGCCTCCTCGAATCGAGTTTCACATGTCGCTCTCAGAACCGAGAAAACACATGGTGAACGCACTGAAATATCATATCAAGAGAAACCGGGTTTTAAAACAACACATAATCTCTTTTAAAATGTCCACGGTTCTCAAATCCAGAAATCTCATGAAAACAGCATATCTCAATGCGTAAAATCATAAAGCATGATGCATGCGACATATAATAGAAATGTAAGCATACCCGTGTATCATACAACATGGAATAGTGATATGACATATTAAGGGAAAACTGCTCTTTTAAAATGATTCCAGTTTTTAAAATATAACATGCGGTTCCCAATTTTACAATAAAACCAGATATTTATATAGGTACAATATGAATATGCGCAAGTGTAGATGTACCAATGTATGTGTGTACAAGTATGGATGTATCAAGGTATATGTGCACCAATATGGATATACAAATGTGTATATCCGCAAGTATAGATGTATATGTCATGATGCAGCAACCCTGCTGTGTAGTGACATGGCAATTATCGATGATGAAGTGTGTGAGCTGGCAAATCTGTGTACGTGTAACATACGCATCATCGATAATGGTGCAAGTGTACTAGCACAGGTATAAGCAATGCAATGGAAATAATATGAATGCAGCATAAAGTAAATCATATGCAAATGCTGACGGGTATACGTATCTAACATGACCGAGTCGGGGAATCTATCAATCGGCATCCGGCCAAAACATCAACGTGTACGGTATAATCCATCGTATGACAACCTCTAGTCAAGGGTAAGGATGAATCATCTAGTCAAACTCATCACGCACGGAAAATTATCGTACGGCGGCATTAAGCTAATAGGAATCCTATCATCCTATAAGACAAATGAGGGTACAGCCTAATATCACATACGGCCTATCATCCATGATTCACAACATTATATATATATATATATGTACCTATGTCCCGGTTCACATCCGCAACAATCTCACATCAGGGGACCGGCAGGGTATAAATCATCTCGATCGACTCGCATCCGTATACCAATATATCATCATATCATCATCTCATCATCTCATCATATCTCTCTTATATCCTTTCATCGCATTTATAACACACATCAAATCGAATTTACATCAACATTCTATCTCTACTAAACACAAGTATCTAATCTAACATACACACCCGAACCATATAATCAGATTTTTAAAGAAGCGAATCGTAGTTTTGAAAATAGGGATTACGGTGTTTTTAAGAAAAGATATCATTTGAAAATCCGTAACATCCCTCAAGGTATATGTTTAAAAGATACATATGATTCTTCGGTTTAGAAAAAGGTATGGTTCGGATGACGCATCTATATCGACTATCTAGTCCTACAGTATCTTAAACGGCAATATCGCTAAACGTCATCCTATGATAGTAGTAACATATCACTTCTAACTATTCTCTAGTTTCTAATATGGTTTCATAGCTATCTCATTCTAATCCTAGTTTCCTAATCTAGATTTCCTAACCATACTCTATAAATCGGTTTTCCATCAAAAAGTTGCGGGGGTGCTATACGCCATCCACCCGACTTCCCTGGTAGATATAGATCTACTCACCGTACTCTTCGCTCGCCGAAGTCGATGACGCCTCGCTCCGTCGCTCCGGAATCCATTTGAAGGTACCTACAATAACGAACAATCACAATGCGTATTAAAATCAAGGCGGAAAACCAAAATGGCACGCGCATTGCTCATAGGTTAGAACCTATAACTTATGCGTACAAAATCAATCAAACAACCCTTGTTGTCGATGTACAAACATGCGACAACCAAAAACGAATCCAAATATCAAAACTCATCATTTCAAATACGGAAAACATATCCTAAATCATACACAAGTATTCCCAGATTTTGACTCAGGTCAGATAAATCTAAGCAAACAAGTCTAGGGTGATGTATAAGGTATATGTGAGCTACTGAACCAACCTAGGCCCCTACCCTTACCAAATGGCCGGCCACTTCCTCCTAAAATCCGAGCTCGCCGGCCAGGGGGTCTCTGTTAGGGTTCATCAGGTCAGAGAGGTCTCCTAGTAGTATATCTAAGCCCCTAGTATTGTTTGGTTGCCTCAGAAATTCCCTGGGTTGCTCCAGATACCCCATAGGCACACTCAAAGTCACAAAACTGATATGGGTCAATTCTAAAGTTTGCGCATCTGGTTCAGGTCTATGGCTCAGGTCAGGTATCATGTTCCCATGGTCATGTAAACACTCACCAATGTTCCCAGATTCCACCTACAGTCATTACATAAAAATCTAGTAGGACCAAACACTCCTAAACAGCTTCAGGCAACTACCCTAAGGAATCTAATCCCTAACTCCCCTACATACCCGGTGTCGCCGGATTTTGCCCAATGGTCTCCGGCCAAAACCGGTAGGGAAGGCCTCGTTCTTCAGGTGGTCACTTAGGGTTACGAGCACAACATTACCATACTGTTTGTTTTCCCAGTGGATGCTCGGGGTAACAGCAGGTCAGCAACATCATAAAACGGCATCCCAAAACACGATATCACACAAAACTAATCTAAAGGGAAGAATTTATACCTCATTTGATCCCTTCTAGGCAGCACTAACTTCCCAACGTCGTCAAAATCCCACTTTGCTCGATTCAACGTGTAGAGGAGGAGATGGGGATTAAGTTTTGTGAAAGGAGTGTAGGGTTTTGGGAATTGGTTGGAGATGGATCTAGGGTTCTTTGAGGAGGGTTGTGGGGTTGAGGAGATGAGGAGGGAGATGAAAATGGTGGGGGATTGAAATTGGGCAACAGCGCCCCCTCTCTCTCACTAATATTCTCTCTCTCTCCCTCTCTCTCTCCAAGGTATACCTAACGCACTCATTATGTCCCCTTTGACTTTTCCTTCTTTTTTTTTTATCAAAACTGCGTATAATAAATTTTAAAATTGCCAAATCCGTTAAATATATTTTTAAATGAATAAATCATTTTAATTTCCATTTATTTCACAAATATTGGTGTATATATATATATACTCTTTTTCGAAAACCTCAATTTCGCAGATCGGGCAGTTTTCGGGAAATATATATTATTTTAATATTAAATTCCCAAATAATATTTTATATTTTTCTAAAATGTTACAGTCTTCCCCCCTTAAATAAATTCGGTCCCCGAATTTAAATTTAAACCCCTAAAATCTAAAACATTTCAATAATCGGCCTAAAACAACGGGGCTCCGAAATCATGGAAAACGCAGAAATAACATAGCGCGTCAAGTGCGCATGAAAACAAGTACAAAGCTCAAAACCGAACTCCTTCAAGCGCCACGCAAATCATTGGACTTGCACGCATATCCTCGGAGTTACAATAGAGACGCAGATCTCGAAATCTGAAATCCAATACACACTAGTCAAATACTATAATACGTGTATAGTACGCATCGTTGAAAACTCCAAAATCTGAATAAAACACATGCAAAAATCTTTTCTATATTGCCGTGTGATGCGTAACTCACGGCATAAGTGACGGACGCTCAGTTTAAAATAATAATATATGTCCATATATTTTTTGCTAAATATACGTTCCGTCGTTTTCGAAATATCCTAAAAGGTTTCCCTTTATAAACGTTCGCGTCGCTTACGGACACGTAGGAAAATAGCGAGACTATAGCTCCTCTTGAAAACCCTTTTGGTAAGTTTTTAATGCATGCAAAGTACTCAGGTCTTGTCCTCAGATCAGTCCTGTTTGGCTACTACACAATATAGTGCCTAATATAAAAAGAAGTGCTCAAAAGCAAAATCAGTCTCAAAAGGCGTATCCAAAAAACATATGCGTCTAGTGCGCATGGAAATCAAATCCAAATACAGATGCCACAATACGCACGAAGCAAAACTAAGTGCAACGGGTGTGCACAAATGCATCTGTCCACTGCAACGGTGTGCATGACAACAATATCGGGTGCATTTGATATGCACAAGAATCCAATCAGGTGCACAAGGTGCACAAAATAATATCGAGTATCAAAATCGAATCAACGGTATACACACATTTCAATCTAAATCCAAATCAGGTATACCATGGTATATAATCGCACAACCATGTGCATCAACGTGCACAAAAGAAAATCGAATAATAAAGTGCATGAAAACTATGCCGAAAGCTTAAATCAAATCATATGCATGCCTAGGCATGAAATCACAATAAGTATCTCAAATGATATAAAAATGAAGTCAGGTGCAACTGTGGTGCACAAAATACGTATCAATGCACTACAAGCATATATAAGCTATACCGAGTGCAAAAATCAAATCATCCGTATGAAATCCACGAAATCATAAACACATGATACGGAGGTACAAAATCGACATCGAAAGCAATACATATGCACAAATCGCAAGTCAACACAACGGTGTAATAAATATACATATTAAGTGCGAAACTATGCGCAAATATGCAAATACCCAGTAGGTGCAGCCATGGTGCACGAAATCAATATCAGGAAACTCGTCATCAAAACTCAAATCCAAGCGATATAAGCGTGATACTCGGATCACAAACGCAAATCGCAAAAAGGACATTGAGGTATACCTCCTACAATGTCGAAAAAATAAATTGGTGCGCTTAAAACTGGCGGGGAAAGAACATCCGCTCGCCTCCTGCTCACGGCCTGGCGTCCTCTATCTCTGGGTCCTTATCTTCTCTGTGGATTACCAATCCCGCAATCCATCGGCTCATCGGCCCTGTCAGGTGTGCTAACGGGGACGATTCCGTTCTGGCACTTCTCTGGTCATCTCTCGGTCAATCATCATGACCTCTCGTAAAGCAGCACGTTGTTGGCGTCGGCCTCTGGTTATCTGAATGCACGTGACCCATCTGATCCTGGGTGCAAATCTCATTGCAGCAGTGTCCCGGAAGGAATCCTGCTCAAGGTCTCTTCCGATGTTGCCTATGCCAAACTGTACGGAGGCTAGTACTCTTACATAATCTTTTCTCGTTTTCTGGACATCTGCGTGTTCCGCACACAATTCCTCGGAAACTGGCCGTATCCCAACGCCTCTGTAAGCATATCAGGTCTCTAGCCTCGACGGGGAGTAATGACAGCTCGTCAGCGTCTCGCATGAACCTCTGGCTCCACTTGTCTTTATCGTCGCCCACTATGACGTCACGCCATGCTATCTGCGCACTGCAACTGTTTCCGGCCACGGTCAATCCGCAGTCTCTCGCACGAACTCGAAATCGCGTACTTTGCAGCTTCATTACTCTGTAGAAGATATCTGGCCGAACACGTCCTCGGGAACTCGTCCCAACCATCGGAGGAATACTCAATACTCGTCCGTTCTCGATCAATTCACAATGCCCCAGGGTGATGTCCTCTATCCAAAACTGGTCAGCTTGCTGATTTCTTATCACATGGTATCCGGACGGTGTCAAACTTTTCGATCGAGTCATCAAGGTCCCAAAATCTCCCGAAGGCCCAACACCTGAGCTCAGTCTAAAACATCTGGTACATACCACAGTACCTCTGGACCAGCCGTAGAAGGGCAAACCCAAGCCTCACTGATGGCACCGCTAAACTGCCACAAACCCTAAGGTTCAAAGCGGTTCCATGGTCATCATGTCGAGTTAGGGTTTCATTCTTCTAGAGGGTCCACAGAATTACCTGCATGTTCCTCCGAACACTTTAAACTTGGGAAAATGGGTTTCCGACACTCGTTCGAACTTTTTAGCTTCGCCTATACAACATGTGAATATTCTTCGCCCGCATGCTAAACAATGCCTCAATCCTCCGGGAAAGGCAATACATCGGCGGTCATCTCTGGATCGGTCTGCTCTAGATCTGAGTAAAACTCTCCATACTGGAAATCTTCAACTCAACTGGGCCTGCGTCGGCGCGTCAATCTGACGAATCACCTTCGTCTCTCAAATCGGGGTAGACTAGCTGTCATCTGTCGCATTTCTGCCTGGAAGCTCCGGCGATCTTAGCTCGTAAGCTCTGGAAGCGACATCCCATCAATCTCAACAACAGCTGGGTCACCTGTCCGAACGGTAGGCGACATCAAAATCTCTGAAGTATGTTGTACATCAACAGTCCTCTCGCAACTGGCAGCTCTAACAATGGCCCGATCATCCGGTGTAAAACCAAGCACTCGTCTCCACAAGAGGTTACAACATAAAATACTAACTCGAGACGTTCTCATGTCACCAGGAAACACAATGGTCAGCCCTCATACCAGACAAGCTCGCCCTGACCGCAACACTAGCAGCAGCTCAAACTGCGCTCAAACTATGGTGACAGGAATCTCAATCGAGTATCGAAGAAGGCAGATCAACGGCATGAGAGGAAACGACAGATCCAGAATGGATACATGATCATAAGAAGGAACAACATCAATGGGAGTATGATCATGGAAACAAATAGAATCAAGGATCTCAAATGGATGTATAATCATGGATACGAAGAGAATCACTGGTCTCAAAAATATGTACATCCTAAGGCTTCTTAAGTGGAGTATCGTATCGTAAATATGCCGCGGAACATACGTACGGTACGTCACTCTACTCAAGCTACCTACTCCATCAATCAGGGTCGGCCTATGAAGAAAGTTCGGGTCTAATACCCCCCCTCCCGTCCAAGTCTAAGTTCCGTATGGTCAAGCCTAGGTTCCGAAATACATGCCCGCCCTAGACTCCGCATAGTCAAACATAGACTCGAACAAGATTAAACCTAGCGCTCTGATACCAACTTTGTCACGACCCGAAATATTAGCTCGTGACCAGCACTTGAATCACGCAACGTCTAAAGGCGTAGCGGAATTCAAGTAAGCTGAAACCCAGAAATCTAAACCTTTTAAGAAAATAAAGCAGGTGAAGTTTTGAAATAAAGGTATAATGGAATCATGTTTTCTTAATGCATAGAAAAGGAACATGAATGAATGATGCATAGAAATCTAAACCTTTTAAGAAAATAAAGGAGGTGAAGTTTTGAAATAAAGGTAGAACCAAATCTCTGGTTTTGAAGGCGCGATGCTTGACTTGTGCGTTGTAGTATCGAGCAATCTGTTTTTGGTAGGCGGCAGCCCTGATCTGTGCCCAGTCCTGCTTCTCCAACAAGACGTCCAAATTAGTCCGGAGGGCCGAGGTGTTTGCTTCATTGTCGAAGTGCTCGACCATGTAACTGGGCAGCCTGATCTCTGCTGGGACCATCGCCTTGATGCCGTAGAAGAGGCTGAAGGGGGTCTTCCCAGTGCGGGTCTTCTTCGACATGCGCAAGGCCCATAAGACCCGGGGTAATTCGTTGACCCAACTGCCCTGTCGTCCCTCCAGGCGAGCTCAAAGACCTCGGATGACATCTCGGTTAGCGACCTCGGCCTGCCCGTTGCACTAGGGGTGCGCGACCGCGATGAACTTCATCAGTATATGGTATTCGCTGCAGGATCCCTTGACTTTTTCGTTATCGAAATTCGTCCCATGGTCGGTGATGATACACCTCGGGATTCCGAACCGGAATATTATGTTGTTCTGCAGGAACTTGATGGTCGTAGTGGCGTCCAGTTTTCTGATGGGGACGGCCTCGATCCACTTCGTAAAGTAGTCCACCACGATGAGGATGTACTTGTACCCGCCCGTACCAGTAGGGAATTGGCCTATCATGTCCATTCCCCACTGGGCAAACGGCCAGGGGGATGTTAGGGTCGTTAGCTCGATAGTCGGAAGGCGGGGTATGCTGCCATGGAGTTGGCAGCTCTTGGACTTTCTGACGAGTTTCTGAGCATCCTAATAGATGGTCGGCCAATAGTATCCTTGGAGGAGTGTCTTCTGGACTAAGGTGTGGGCCCCTTGATGTGCTCCGCCGACCCCTTCATGGATTTCACGGAGGACATAGTCGGCTTCGTGGTGATCGACGCACCGAAGTAGGGGTTGAGTGAAGGATTTCTTGTAGATGTTCCTTATGCTCCAGACGAAATGGCGGGCTTTGGCTCGGAGGCGGCTGCCTCCCCTCGATCTCCGGGTAGCGTATCCTCTTTCAGGAATTCCACGAGAGGCTGCCTCCAATGCCGGCCTTCTTCCCGGGCCGTGTAAACTTAGAGTGGCGTCGCTCTATCCTCTTCGCTTGGCCATGGCAAGACCTCGAAGAGGATGTTTCTCTTGTTGTTGGTCGTGTAGGAGGAAGCTAGCTTGCTCAGGGCGTCGGCCTGGGCATTTAGGTGCCGGGGGATCTGCTCCACTTGAACTTCGTCAAAGTCCTTCCGTAGTCTTCTTACCTCGGCCAAATATTTTATCATTAGAGGTTCCCGTGCCTCGAAACGGACGGTCACCTGGCCTACGACCAGGGCGGAGTCGCTACGGATTTGGATCGTCTTCAGCCCCACTCCGGAGGCGATTCGTAGTCCAGCGAGCAAAGCCTCCTACTCCGCGGCATTGTTTGAGGCTTTGAACCCGAATGTTTGAGGCGTTGTTTTAAGGAATACTCCATCTCTGCCTCGTTCGGACCCCGGATGATGAGGCCGCCACCACAGCTTTCCTCGGTTGATGACTCATCGACGTAAATGACCCAGTCGGGGATGGAGTCGGGCCCCTCTTCGATCGAAGGTTGAGATCCGGGGGCCGGCACGGACACTGCCTCTTTGTTAGGGATAGTGCATTCGACGATAAAATCGGCCAAGACCTGTGCCTTGATTGCCTACCTCGGGCGGTACTTGATGTCGAATTGGGACAACTCCCACCTCCACTTCTCCAAACGACCAGAAGACTCGGGGGAGGCGAGAATAGCCCCTAAAGAGCGCTCGGTGAGAACGAGGATGGTGTGTGCCTGGAAGTAGTGTCGTAGTTTTCTTGAGGCCACTATAAGCGCCAGTAAAATCTTCTCTATGGCCGGGTACCTTATTTCCGCATCCTTAAAGACGTGGCTTACATAGTAGACCGGCCTCTGGACTCCTTCGACCTCTCGGACGAGCACCGAGCCTGCAGCTTGATCAGACACCGCCAGATACATTGATAGCTCGTCTCCTTCAACTAACCGGATGAGCAGTGGGGGAGTCGCCAGGTGCGTTTTTAATTGTTCGAAAGCGATCTGACACTCCTTCGACCTTTCGAATCCTGGAATCTTCCTCAGGGCATTGAAGAATTGTAATATTTCAGAAAATAAAATATTATTTATTTGGGAAGTTAAATAATTAAAATAATAAATATTACGAATATTTTAATATGTGGAGATTAGTTTTAATGTTATGGTATGATCATATACCGATAGATTGGAAAAATATTGGAAAATTACATTTGAATGTTGATTTTGAAAGAATATTATATGATATAGACACTTTATAAAGTTTATACAATTAATTATATACAAGTTTATATCTAAGCTTGATTAATATTACTAATTTTTGCATTAAGCTTAGTTAGGCATATGACATGCACCATATCATGTTGCAAAACACATTTTCGAATTTCTATAGACCATGGCACCCCTGCTTTCCTTTTATATGTATATGGGTTTTTATTTGTTTTTGGATTTAAAAAGATAAAGAAAAGAAAAGGAAACGAATAAAGATTAAAGAATGTGGCATGGGGAAACAAGGAAGCATGGGCTTAGGAGAGAGAGAGAGGGGGGGTGAGGGGTCATTTGTTGACCATGACATTGTTTCTTCATTTCATCTCCATCTTTCTTCTTCTCCCTCTCCCTCCATGGCTGCCCTCTTCCCTTCACCATCTCTATCTCCTCACAACACCCCCATTTCCACATCAAAACCATACATCCCCTTCACAAAAATCATGCACAATCTCACTACAATCATGGTGATCAAGAAAGTTTGGATTTTGAGTACTTGGGGCAACTCAAGAATTTTCTTGAGTTGCCAAATGAGGTAATTCTTTCACCATTAGTAATTGAGTTTCTATAGCCTCTAGTTTAGTTTAGAATTCATTTAGTAAGGTTTATTGATCTTGGAAAATTCCAAGATGAAGGTTAGGGATTTATTTGAGTTGAGATGGTGCAATTGAGCTTTAGTGGTGACCTTAAACCCCCCCACCCTTAGTGTTAAAAACCCAGATCAAACCAGAAACTAGGCCATGAAACTTGAATTTGAAACTTTCCGTGTCGGTTTTTGTAGTTGTGATGCCTACAGGGAATCTGGAGTGACCCGAGACCTTTACAAGAAAAACTAGCAACCCTAGAGACCTAGATTGGACACTAGGAGACCACCCTGAAGAGACGAGACCCTAACTCCCTGACTTGGCCAAGAAGGCCGGATTTCAGGGTAGTGTGGCCGGCTAAATTGTGGGTAATGGTGTCTAGGTCGGTTCTGTAGCTCACATACCCCATATAATACTTCCTGTACTGCTTGTCTATCCCCATTTTACCTGAACCAAAATCTGGAGCAAGTTTTCTTGAGTTGCTGTATTGTTTTGTAACTTTCCATGACTTGAAGTTTTGATATTGTCTTTGGTATCGGTCACTTGACGTTTGTAAGTCGATATCGGGAGTTGTTTGGTTACTCTTGCATGCGTAGACCATAGGTTTTAATCTATGTGTGACTCGTATGCCGTTTTGGTTTTCGTACCCGATTCTGTTTACGATACTGTGTGTTTATATATGTAGGCACCTTCATGTGGACTTCGGACGACATGGAAGAGAATAGTGACATCGACTTTGGCAAGCAAGGAAAAAGGTGAGTAGATATATATCTACGGGGGAAGTCGGGTGGGTGGCGTATAGCACCCCCCACAATTTCGTAGGGTATGATGCGTTTATATATATATACGTATGTGTTGTTGCGAGATGTCTATACTTAGCAAGAAAGACTTTAGGAGACATGGGTTGGTTTTAGTGTAATTGAAAGAAGGTGATTTTAGTTAGTTTCTTAGTCGCGAACCCTAGAGTAAGGTTGGCGCACACACACATGCACACACGTGATATGGTATTGGGTGTATATGTTATATGTATATGTGTGTGTGTGTGTATGCGTTGGTATACACACACACACACACACATACATACATACATACATACATATACGTATACACGGGCAATAGGGATAGTATATGACACTTGGAGATGAGTTGATGTGATCGGGCATGATGCCGTAAGATCGGTTATGTGATTTGGGTCGTGTTGTGAGATACGATATGATATTATAGTGGATCGATGGGCGATGTGATTTTATTCACACGCGGATATATGTTTGATGGTATTGGTATGTACTAGACTATAGAACGGTACCCCTAATTCAGGATATTATGATAATGATACCATATGAATAATACGGTATATGTGATAATTGACCCGTACCCCGATTTCCGGGATGCTGTACGATTGATTTTACCGTACGAGATATAAATATGATGATTGATCCGCACTCTTAATTCGAGGATGTCGTATTATATATTTTACCGTACATGACGCTATTGAGGCGGAATTGCTGACTACTAGATATATAGACTTAGGTGGATTTCCTTACCCTTTCGATTAGTCTCTTAGTTTAGTCCTGTAGTTTATCAGGTAGATGTTAGACTGAGCTCGAGTCATACTTATTTTCAAAACCAACGAATCGTGAGTATTTTAAAGACAGGCCGAGAGACACTACGGATTTTTCAAAGTATATATCTTTTCTCAAGGACCCTGTAGCCCCTATTTTTCTAAAATCACGATTCGTGCGATTTCAAACACCAAAAACTATATGACTCGTATATAGAAACGTATATTCTTCAATGTTGCGTTTATTATGCATTTTCCATATATCCTTGTTGTTCATATCGCATTGCATGCTTAAATGTGTTTTCGTTAGTTATTATGAAACCCTGTTGTCAGGACACCAGCACCATTACCGATGATGTATATGCTCCACGTACACTTTCTTGCCGGCTCACGCACATCATCATCGGTAATTTTTATGTCACGTACACATTAGAAAACACTACTTCATTGGTATAAATTGCTAGCTCGTAGTTCGACATCGTACTAGTACGCTTGCTTTCATATGCTAGTTTAGATATTGCATTTATTACTGAGATACTTCATGCATTTATACGTTTATTTGTCATGAAATATTATGGGGCTTTATGCCGGTAATTCACTGTTTATTTATTCTCGAGTTTGGGATTTCGGATTTTCCATGAGATTTCTGGATTTGGAGAAACCGCAAAGATTTTATAAACCCATTTTCATTGCTAAAAGATAGGAAATTGTGGTTTTCTCATGATATGATGTGAGAGGTGTCCACCATGAGTTTTCTCGGCTCTTGAGCGGTATCATACACCCGATTCGAGAAGGAGGATGAACCGTCTGCGGGTGCATGGTGGACCCGGTGCGGTACCCCGGGGCAAGATGGTCGCAGATGATGGCATTGAGCCCGGCAGGGGAGCACTACCGACCGGTTATTTGTGACGCGGCGGATATCCGAAGGATACCGATGTAGTCGTGAGATTTGATGATATGGGCTAGTTCAGATTGCCGGAGCCCGGGGCCAGTCTGGATTGCTGGAGACCGAGATATTGAGATTTGATGTTATGGGCCAGTCCGGATTGCCGGAGCTCGAGATATTGAGATTTGATGTTATGGGCCAGTCCGGATTGCCAGAGCCCGAGATATTGAGATATTGGGATACATATTTTGTGTCGATACTTGACACGGATTCTCTGTTGATTTCATTGATGATTTTCGGTTTTATACAAAAATCTCACTGAGATAAGAAAACAGTTTTCTCGTACAAGATGTATCTTGCTTTCATTCTTAATGCATTTGTACATCATATATGTGATATGTTGCTACCTGAGGCACTGACACGAGCACTTGGTATCATACTTATGTTTAGATATTTACCCTGGCCATTATTAGATGCTTCAGGTTATATTATTTTGAGAATATTATTGTATGACCTAGGAGAGAGTCATACATATGATTTCTTCTCGGTGATGTTTTTTACTCACGAGTTGGAAACTCACCCCCGTTGTGCCACAGTTTCTTGCAGGTTTGGCCGTACAGGTTCCATTGCGGCTTGTTGGCATACTGCTTCCTTCTGGGTGATTGCTTTGGTAGGTGGGTTCACTTGCATCGTGACCACCGCTGTACTTTTATTTATTTCAGTTGTATTTAGTAAACTCCATCAACCAGACTTGTATATTTTGATAGACTTAGAAAACCAGTTGTGTATAAATTCGACTTTAGAGTCACGCGCTTGTATTGTTATGATTCTTCTCTGGTTTTCTTGAAGTTGTTGGTTTCTTTCAAAGTTTTGATCCTCGCCCTTCGGCGTTGTATATTATATTGCTTGCGTAGTTGTTTCCGCCAATTGGCAAAGAGCTAGCTCCCACTTAGGGATGCCTTTATTCATTGCTTATGATTATCCTTGTTTTGTACTCGTTGGGGGCCAGTTTTTACAAAGGAGACTGCCAAAATTTTTGGGAAAATACGATGTTGCTTTTAAATGTTTAATGCGACTTATTTGGTTAAAACTGCTTGTTTTAAATAAGTTTTCCTTCACTCCTTCTTTTAAATGGTTTAGACTTCTAGGCTTTTGGCTTAATTAAATTAGGTGGGGTCCTATAGACTTCACATGATTCAAGTGCCAGTCACATGCCATTTCGGGTCATGACAAAGTTGATATCAGAGCGCTAGGTTTAACCTTAGTTCGAGTCTAGGTTTGACTATGTGGAGTCTAGGGCGTATATTTATATTCGGAACCTAGGCTTGAGCTTACAGAACTTAGACTTGGTGGAGGGGGTATTAGACCCGAACTTTCGTCGTATAGGTTAACCTTGGTTGATGGAGTAGATGATTTAAGTAGAGTGACGTACTGTGTGTATGTTCCGCGGCATACTTACGATACGCTACTCCGCTTAAGAAGTCTTAGGATGTACATTTCTTTGCAACGTATTCTATTCGTTCATTTGATCTATCCTCATCGATATCGGATGGTGGTTTTTGTTACCATGGTTGCACGGGCAGAGAGCTGCGGCTAAAGTTGCGGTCAGCATGAGTTCGTCATAGAGGAGGACCGACCAGGATGTTTTTCGGTGACATAAGAGTTTCGATATGTCTTTTTACTATGTTTTCTCGTGGACGCCAGCATTTGATATCTACACCAGATGATCGGGCTACCGCTAGAGGCCAGCCAGAATGTGATGATCGTCAATGCACCGTTTATTCTTGATGATTAAGGCATTGTCTATCGTGCGGACGGATGAGCTAGTTGCTGCTGCAACTGACAAAATATCGTCCCAAATGTTTGAAGCTATTGCAGCACGAGTTATACTTAGGGATTTGATAGAAGAACCATGGACGAATGACTAGGACATGTGGTTCATTTGCATACCCCGATACGAGGTCATCAGATTGATTGATTTCAGCTAGAGAAAACTTTACACAGACACGTTGAGAGTCGATAGAAAACAGACGATTGAAGAGTATTCCTCCAACGAGTTGGAAGAGTTTCCGAGGGTGTAGTTGGCCATATACCTACCACAAGATATTGAGATGTCGATGTTCGTAGTTTCAGAAGGGAGACTCTAGATATGAGTATAGCCGTTTGTAGTGCAGTCCATATAGCTACGAAGAGACGAGTCCGAATCAGTCCACGTTAGAGAAAAGTGGAGTAAGAGGTTCGTACGAGATTTTGACGAGATGACATTCCACTCCGTTGACATCAGAGATGTGATACGCATGTAGAGGCGTTGAATATGGATATATCGTTTAGAAGGAGTCGTGATGAGTATGCAGCCGTTCCGGAACAAGAAATAGATTTAGTAAAGAGTGATAACTTCCGGGCAATTCGGCAGAAACGAGATTTGGGAGAGACCCCGATAGAATCTTTCTGGAATACTACACGAGAAGATTTGGACCCAGGATCAGTCGTATTACGCACACCCAGTAGGCCAGAGTTCGGCATCATCGACGAGACATGTTATGAGTGACCATGATGGTTGTCCAGAAATCTTTAGAGGATGTGCCAGAGCGGAACTGCTTCCGTCATCATTTCCATATTGGGCCGTTGAGCCGAGAAGTTATGTAACTGGCAATCTGCAGTGAGAGACGAGAGCCTAAGGGCACAAGGTGCCAGACCAGGAACAGGAGACAAGTAGATATCTTGCTCTGCTAGCTTTGGATGCACCGACACCTTCTCGACTTGGATGGAAGAGCATATCGACGACAGTGTTTACGAATTGCGATTTGGTGATTCGAATATCACGTGGCCGTCATTTTGGATTTCGGTATTTTGGGCAATTTATTTGCATGATTGAGTTTTCGTGCACCACAGTTGCACTCGATTTGGATTTGATGTCGTTCGAGATGTTGATTTTGATTTCATGCCTATGGTATGTATGTGATTTGACTTGTGCTTTCGGTGTAGTTTTCATGCACTTTTAGTACTTGGATTCGATTTTATGCACGCTGATGCATGTAGTTATGAAATTATATACCGCGGTATAGCTGATTTAGATTGAGGTTTGTTGTATACCGTCGATTTTGATTGTGATTTTCGATATTTGTTTTCATGCACCTTGTGTACGTGATTTGGATTCTTACGCTTACTTGGCGCGCTTGATGCGATTTTGGTGCACACCAGATGCACTAAATCGGGATTCTTCGTGCATATCAGATGCACCTGATATTGTTGTCAGGCACACTGTTGCCCTTGACAGGTGTTTTCGTGCATACACGTTGCACTTAGATTTTGTTTCTGTGCAAATGTATGACACAATCATTGATTTCGATTTCTGTGCGCACCAGACCCACGTGGAATTCTTATACACATTTTGGGATTGGTTTCTTTTGGAGCAGTATATTTTATGATATTTACCATTTGGTATAGTAACTGTGCAGGACTAGTCAGAGGACAGTACCTGAATATGTTTTTGCATGCATCAATAGTGTGCTATAGTCTCAGTATTTACCTATGTGTCCGAGATGACACGAAACATTTTACAAAGGAAACCCTTCTAAATTATTTTCAAAACGGCGGGACGTGTATGCTAAACAAAAGATATATATAGTTATTTTCTTACACTAAACGTCCGCTACGTGTGCCGTGATACGCGCATCGCACAGCGACTTGCAAAAGGTTTGGCATGCATTTCTTTAAGATGTTTTGACAAGTCTACAACGATGCGTACTATGTATATGTTATAGTTTTGAGTATATCATGTTGGTTTTCGTATTGGACTTTGACATTGGTATCTTCACCATAACTCCGATAATTGCGTGATGCTTGACGGAGTTTTGATTTTGAGTTATATACTCGTTTTCATGCGCATGCATTGCGCTAACATGTGTTTTAAGTATTGAGAATTTTGGAACCCCGATAACTTGATTATTTTGCTGAAATGTTTTAGTATTTGGGGGGATTAAATTTAAATTAAGGGACCGAATTTATTTAAGGGGGGAAGATTGTAATATTTCAGAAAATAAAATATTATTTGTTTGGGAAGTTAAATAATTAAAATAATAAATATTACAAATATTTTAATATGTGGAGATTAGTTTTAATGTTATGGTATGATCATATACCGATAGATTGGAAAAATATTGGAAAATTACATTTGAATGTTGATTTTGAAAGAATATTATATGATATAGACACTTTATAAAGTTTATACAATTAATTATATACAAGTTTATGTCTAAATTTGATTAATATTACTAATTTTTGCATTAAGCTTAGCTAGGCATATGACATGCACCATGTCATGTTGCACGACACATTTTTGAATTTCTATGGACCATGGCACCTTGCTTTCCTTTTATATGTATATGGGTTTTTATTTGTTTTTGGATTTAAAAAGATAAAGAAAAGAAAAGAAATGAATAAAGATTAAAGAATGTGGCATGGGGAGACAAGAAAGCATGGGCTTAGGAGGGGGGGGGGGAGAGAGAGACAGAGATGGTGAGGGGTCATTTGTTGACCATGGCATTGTTTTTTCATTTCATCTTCATCTTTCTTCTTCTCCTTCTCCCTCCATGGCTGCCCTCTTTCCTCCACTACCTCTACCTCCTCACAACACCCCCATTTCCATATCAAAACCATACATCCCCTTCACAAAAATCATGCACAAGCTCACCACAATCATGGTAGATCAAGAAAGTTTGGATTTTGAGTACTTGGGGCAACTCAAGAATTTTCTTGAGTTGCCAAATGAAGTAATTCTTTCACCATTAGCTTAGTAATTGAGTTTCTATAGCCTCTAATTTAGTTTAGAATTCATTTAGTAAGGTTTAATGATCTTGGAAAATTCTAAGATGAAGGTTAAGGATTTATTTGAGTTGAGATGGTGCAATTGAGCTTTAGTGATGACCTTAAACCCCCCTTAGTGTTAAAAATCCAGATCAAACCAGAAACTAGGCCATGAAGCTTGAATTTGAAACTTTCCGTGTCGGTTTTTTTAGTTGTGATGCCTACAGGGAATCTGGAGTGACTCGAGACCTTTACAAGAAAAACTAGCAACCCCAGAGACCTAGATTGGACACTAGGAGACAACCCTGAGGAGACGAGACCCTAACTCCCTGACTTGGCCGAGCAGGCCGGATTTCAGGGTAGTGTGGCCGGCCAAATTGTGGGTAATGGTGTCTAGGTCGGTTCTGTAGCTCACATACCCCATATAATACCCCCTGTACTGCTTGTTTATCCCCATTTTACCTGAACCAAAATCTGGAGCAAATTTTCTTGAGTTGCTGTATTGTTTTGTAACTTTCCATGACTTGAAGTTTTGATATTGTGTTTGGTATCGGTCACTTGACGTTTGTACGTCGATATCGGAAGTTGTTTGGTTACTCTTGCATGCGTAGACCATAGGTTTTAACCTATGTGTGAATCGTGTGCCGTTTTGGTTTTCGTATCCGATTCTGTTTACGATACTGTATGTTTATATATGTAGGCACCTTCACGTGGACTTCGGACGACGAGGAAGAGAATGGTGACATCGACTTCGGCAAGCAAGGATAAAGGTGAGTAGATGTTTATCTACGGGGGAAGTCGGGTGGATGGCGTATAACACCCCGCAATTTCGTAGGGTATGATGCGTTTATATATATATATATATATAGACACACACACACGTATGTATTGTTGCAAGATGTCTATACTTAGCAAGAAAGACTTTAGGAGACATGAGTTGGTTTTAGTGTAATTGAAAGAAGGTGATTTTAGTTAGTTTCTTAGTCGCGAACCCTAGAGTAAGGTTGGTACATACACACATGCACACACGTGATATGGTATTGGTTGTATGTGTGTGTGTGCGCGCGCGCGTTGGTACATACATACATATATATATACATATACGTATACACGGGTGATGAGGATAGTATATGACATTGGAGATAAGTCGATGTGATCGGGCATGATGCCGTGAGATCGGTTATGTGATTTGGGTCGTGTTGTGAGATACGACATGATATTATAGTGGATCGATCGGTGATGTGATTTTATTCACACGCGGATATATGTTTGATGGTATTGGTATGTACTATACTATAGAACGGTACCCCTGATTCAGGATATTATGATAATGATACCATATGAATAATGAGGTATATGTGATAATTGACCCGTACCCCGATTTCCGGGATGCAGTACGATGGATTTTACCATACGAGGTATAAATATGATGATTAATCCGCACTCTTGATTCGAGGATGTCGTAGTATATATTTTAGCGTACGTGACGCTATTGAGGCGAAATCATCGACTACTAGATATATCGACTCAGATTTAGGTGGATTTCCTTACCCTTTCGATTAGTCTCTTAATTTAGTCATGTAATTTATCAGGTAGATGTTAAACTGGGATTGAGTCATACTTATTTTCAAAACTAACGAATCGTGAGCATTTTAAAGACAGGCCGAGAGACACTACGGATTTTTCAAAGGATATATCTTTTCTCAAGGACCCTGTAGCCCCTATTTTTCTAAAATCACGATTCATGCGATTTCAAACACAAAAAACTGTATGACTCGTATATAGAAACGTATATTCTTCAATGTTGCGTTTATTATGCATTTTCGGTATATTCTTGCTGTTCGCATCGCATCGCATGCTTAAATGTGTTTTCGTTAGTTATTATGAAACCCTGTTGTCAAGACACCAGCACCATTACCGATGATGCGTATGCTCCACGTACACTTGCTTTCCGGCTCATGCACATCATCATCGGTAATTTTCATGTCATGTACACATTAGAAAATGCTACTTCATTGGTATAAATTGCTAGCTGGTAGTTCGACATGGTACTAGTATGCTTGCTTTCATATGCTAGTTTAGATATTGCATTTATTACTGAGATACTTCATGCATTTATACGTTTATTTGTCATGAAATATAATGGGGATTTATGCCAGTAATTCACTGTTTATTTATTCTCGAGTTTGGGATTTCAGATTTTTCATGAGATTTCTGGATTTGGAGAAACCGCAAGGATTTTATAAACTCGTTTTCATTGCTAAAAGATAGGAAATTGCGGTTTTCTCGTGATATAATGTGAGAGGTGTCCACCATGAGTTTTCTCGGCTCTTGAGCGGTATCATACACCCGATTCGAGGAGGAGGATGAACCGTCTGCGGGTGCATGGTGGACCCGATGCGGTACCCCGGAGCAAGATGGTCGCAAATGATGGCGTTGAGCCCGGCAAGAGAGCACTACCGACCGGTTATTTGTGACGCGGCGGTTATCCGGAGGATACCGACGTAGTTGTGAGATTTGATGATATGGGTTAGTCCGGATTGCCGGAGCCCGGGGCTAGTCCGGATTGCCGGAGCCCGAGATATTGAGATTTGATGTTATAGGCCAGTCCGGATTGCCGGAGCCCGAGATATTGAGATTTTGAGACATTGGGATACATATTGTGTGTCGATGCTTGACACGGATTCTCTGTTGATTTCATTGATGATATTCGGTTTTTATACAAAAATCTCACTGAGATAAGAAAACAGTTTTCTTGTACAAGATGTATCCTGCTTTCATTCTTAATGCATTTGTACATCATATATGTGATATGTTGTTACCTGAGGCACTGACACGAGCACTTGTTATCATACTTATGTTTAGATGTTTATCCTGGCCATTATTAGATACTTCAGGTTATATTATTTTGAGAATATTATTGTATGACCTGGGAGAGAGTCATACATACGATTTCTTCTCGGTAATGTTTTAAACTCACGAGTTGGCAATTCACTCCCGTTGTGCCACAGTTTCTTGCAGGTTTGGCCGTACAAGTTTCATTACGGCTTGCTGGCACACTGCTTCCTTCTGGGTGATTGCTTTGGTAGGTGGGTTCACTTGCATCGTGACCACCGCTGTACTTTTATTTATTTCAGTTGTATCTAGTAAACTCTATCAACCATACTTGTATATTTTGATAGACTTAGAAAACCAGTTGTGTATAAATTCGACTTTAGAGTCGTGCGCTTGTATTGTTATGATTCTTCTCTGGTTTTCTTGAAGATGTTGGTTTCTTTCGGAGTTTTGATCCTCGCCCTTCGGCGTTGTATATTATATTGCTTGCGTGGTTGTTTTCGCCAATTGGCGAAGAGCTAGCTCCCGCTTAGGGATGCCTTTGTTCATTGCTTATGATTATCCTTGTTTTATACCCGTTTGGGGCCAGTTTTTACAAAGGAGACTCTGCCGAAATTTTCGGGAAAAAAAGGATGTTGATTTTAAATGTTTAATGCGACTTATTTGGTTAAAACCGCTTGCTTTAAATAAGTTTTCCTTCACTCCTTCTTTTAAATGGTTTAGACTTCTGGGTTTTTGGCTTACTTGAATTAGGTGGGGTCCTATAGACTTCACATGATTCAAGTGCCAGTCACGTGCTATTTCGGGTCGTGACAAGAATGGGAGGCACTTTTCCCCGGATATTGACATGAAACGACTCAGGGAGGCTGTCATGCCCCGCTTCCCAGAGTACGCTAAGATGGGCACGTGACATAACCAACCATGCTACCTGTGGATAGGAAAAATCCCTCCACAGTCACATTACGGCTGTAGAGATATCAAGAACAGGAAAGTAAACTAAACTATCTAGTACATGTCCATGAGCCAGAATGAATGAGTCAAGAAATAATGATATTATGCGGAAGCAAAGGATACAATAAATGAAACACATGGAAAGTAAGACTGCATACCAACAGGATCTTCACCGCTCGGTCTAACAGCGGCAATACTCCTGATCAGTCTGCAACAAAAGTAGAAGGATCTGGGTCATGCAAAACCCAGACGTCAGCACGTCATAACATCAAGCAATAATAAAACAAGGGTAGCAATACATGCAAGTATGAGTATGAACAAGAATATAATGAGAATATATAACGGTGAATGTGTCAGTATAAGTGACGTGCAGAGATATCTAAACTGTGCTACGGGGTTATCTATTCTAAAGTCTTCGAAACCAAGTAATGTAATCCTCATCGTAACTCGTCGGTGGTTATTCCGTAACGCCCGGAAAGACGGCAAACAATAGGTATTCCGTAACGCCCGGAAAAACGACAAACAATGGGTATTCCGTAACGCCCGGAAAAACGGCAAACAATGGGTATTCCGTAACCCCCGGAAAAACGGCAAACAATAGGTATTCCGTAACGCCCAGAAAAATGGCAAACAATAGGATGACCCTTTGAGTTACGTTCGATTACAATACTGATTTCCCCATACCCCCAAGTTATATATGTTCAAGTCAAGTATTGAATAATCTAGAGTTAATACCAACACAGGATCAGGCAAGTACAGGTTTATCTGGATAGACAACAGGAACGGTCCGTAAGGGCAACAGGTCAGGTTTGTCGGCATTAGACACAAGATCAGGTAACAGGTAAAGCATGGTGCATCATGCCAAGCCAGGTAATGTATAAAGGTGTCATGACATGTCAAGAGTTGTACGGTACCATGTCGTGTCAAGTAATGGGTGTAACAAGTCATGTCAGGGTGTATAAGATATCATATGGGTGTTCATAATCAAACTAGCATAAACATGGTATACAGAACAAGCATGAGTGCTAATATAATCAACAAGCTGGAACTAGTAACGTGAAATGTAATCAGGTACAGATTAAGATATGTAGATGCACAGTTATCGGTTTGGGTTCAAGGGATACTTTTAACATTACATGAATACAGTAAAATAAGTGTGGATGATAAAATCATATTAATATGTACTAAGTAATCTAGAGATGCAATTGAATATAAATCAGGTTAGATGTATGCAAATGGTCGTCCGACACGGTATGAAATAAAAGGGGTACTGTGGGCTATGCAAATAATTGTTATAAGATTTAAATATGAATGTGGGTACAATGTAAAATAGAATTAAATGCAACCTGGTATGTTTCGAGCTATGAATCTAAAATGATATAACGGGATGTCACAATGTTAAAATGGAAATTATGGTATTAAGTGTAAACTACAGGTTTAACATGCACTCAAATAGGTATATAGTAATCTAAATAGCATATACATGTAGCAGTTTTCACTTGTTTCGGGAACGATGACTATGCGAACGGAACAATAACGGAGCACGATGCAACACAAGATCTCGACGTCGGATAAACGTCGCAAAACCACACGCGCGCACAGGACGGGTCCAGGAAAGGCAAAAGCACGACCACGCTGGTTGGGGTGGTCTACTGGGTCGCCCGGATTGTCGGCAGTAGCACGGCTCCGGCGATGACCGGGGAAACCAAGAAAAAGAAAAAGAGAAGAAGAAGAAGTAGAAGAAGAGGGAAGAAGAGCTGGGGTTAGGTGCTCTGGTGTTTGGCTCAGGGGTCAGAGAAAGGTGTGATGGGATGACGTCGACAGTGTGCCATTGACGGTGAGGCCCACGACAAAGGGCAGTGACAACTAGGGTTTCGGGTGCAGGAAAGAAGAGGAAGTCGGGGATGCAGGGAAGGTAAGGATGAGGTCGAGGAGAAGGAGATGGGAGCAGACGAGGGTGGTGACGAGAATGGTGGCGACGGCGAGGGTTGCCGGCGACGAGGGTGTTGCAGCCGCAGTGGATTTTCTTGGGTTGAAGTCGGGGTTCTTGGGTCGAAGTCGGGGTTCTTGGGTCGGTTCAGATGTGAGTTCTCGGGGTTTATAGTTTGCAGTAAGGAGAGGAGATAGGAAGGGAAGAGGAGAATGAGGAGATGAAGGCGGTGACGAGGGTGGTCGGAGCTCCGGCGAGGTGTAGGTGATGGAGGTGATGGGTTCTATGCAGGCTCGGGAGAGGTGATGGCGTC
This sequence comes from Agapanthus africanus, assembly GCA_030015575.1. Lineage (NCBI taxonomy): Eukaryota > Viridiplantae > Streptophyta > Magnoliopsida > Asparagales > Amaryllidaceae > Agapanthus > Agapanthus africanus. The sequence continues at coordinate 115,720,705 of JASDDO010000028.1, forward strand.
TACGAGGAGGTGGTAGAGGAGAGGTTGAGGAGACAAGGATGAGGGAAGGCCGACGAGGGTGATCGGCGGCGAGGCGAGCTCCGGCAAGGAGGGTTGCAGGGGCTTGAGTTGGGTGCAGGGTCGCCGGCTCGTCGAGGGAAGGAGAAAGGAGGAGAGAGGAAGGAGGTGAAGACAAGGAGAGGGGATGCCGACGCGCGCGAGGCAGGGTGGCATAGGTTAGGGTTTGGGTTTGCGATGGAGCCGGAGGCGAGAACGAAAAGAGAAGACGAAGAGAGAGGAGAGAGAGAGAGACGTGGGTCTGTAAAGGTGAGTATGGGATTTTTTTATTAAGAAATAAGAAAATATATATTTATAATATAAAGATAGAGAGAGACAGGGAGAGAGAGAAGGGAAAGAAAGAGAGAGAGAGAGAGAGAATACGAAAGGTGAGAGATAGAGAGGATGAGAGAGATCGAGAGGAGGAAAGAGAAGTTTGTATTTTAGAGGGGGAGAGAAAGAAAGAGAGAGAGAGAAACGTTAAGATTAGATTTATTAGTTAAAGAAATAAATAATATATATGTAAAATCTAACAGTTATCATAAGAGGTTAAAATAATATATATTAGTTAAGTTTATATTAAAAGTTTAAACTATATAAAGAATATAATATTAGTCCGGTTTGAGATTTTGGCAAATACCAATTTACTTCAAAACACGCCCGGGTCGGCTCTAAAAATTCAGATTAAAAATATGAAAAATATATGCGACGTCCAAACTTTAAAACAAGTACTCAGGTAACGAAAATGCGTACCCCCAAGAACGGATGCACGTATGTGCGCGTAGCCATCCAAACACGTCCGTTTCACTGAACGGGACGAGAACAAGATGCGCGGATGCTACCACAGGGTTTGGGGTAACAAGCAGGCTATGAAATGCAATTTTAAATTATTTTCTGTGACTTAGAAGTTATATGATAAAACATGCGATGTCAGATGAAATACCAATATGCAGTTTATGCATGTGTCAATGCAACGAGTCAAGGTAACCTATAAATATAAATCAAACAAGTTCAAGCAAGCGGGTCGGGTCGAATGCAAGGTAATATGTAAAATACCATTCGCACCCAAACACGCTAAATCAAGAAAAGACCATGGATAGGTAAATACGGAAACCGGAATTGGTATAAGTGAACTCGGGTGTTACATTATACCCAACTACATAAGAATTTCGTCCTCGAAATTCTAAGAACAAGATATGATACACAAACAAGAAATTTCAAGAATAGATGTGGAAACTTCTGCCGGATTTCATCTTCTCGTTCCCAAGTTGGTTCTCCATGCGAGCGATTACTCCAAGAAACAAGCGCAAGAGGGATAATTTTGTTCTTAAGAACCTTTTCTCTTCGATCCATAATCGACATCGGTCATTCCTCAAAAGTCAAATCTTTTCGTACAGTCAGTTTCGAATGATCCAACGCATGTATTTCATCTCGAGCATACCTACGGAGTTGAGATACGAAACACATGTTATGAACATTCACCAAAGATTGTAGTAACACCAAAAGATAAGCCACTTCTCCAACACGCTCAAAATCTCAAAAGGTCCAACGAATCGAGGACTAAGCTTTCCTCGACTTTCGAAACGAATCACCCCTCTAGTCGGTGATACCCTCAAGAATACTAAATCACCAACGGCGAACTCTAGAGGTCTTCTCAACGTATCCGCCTAACTCTTCTGTCGGTCTTGTGCTGCTTTCATTTGATTTCGGATAGTGCTAACCTTCTCGACTGTCTACACAACCAAAGCTGGTCCCAACAATTTTCGTTCACCAACCTCGTCCCAACAAACAGGTGAACGACACTTGCTACCATATAAAGCTTCGAATGGAGCCATCTGAATAGTCGCCTGGAAACTGTTGCTGTAAGAAAACTCCAGCCAATGTAGATGATCCTCATATGAACCCTTGAAGTCCAACTTGCAAGCTCTCAGCATGTCTTCAAGAGTTTGGATCGTTCTCTCAGACTAGCCATCTGTTTGAGGATGATAAGCTGTACAAACTTCAATCGAGTCCCCAAACTTTCCTGTAAGCTCCTCCAAAAGTGTGATAAGAACGAGTGTCACGGTCGGACACGATACTCACCGGTACTCCATGCAATCTCACAATCTCCTGCATGTACCGTTCTGCTAACGCTTCCGTTGACTGACCAATTCGAAAAGAGATGAGATGAGCTGCCTTGGTCAATCCGTCAACAATCACCCAAACTGCATTGTTGCCCTTTGGACTCCGCGGTAAAGCCGTCATGAAATCCATGGTTATATGTTCCCACTTCCACTGAGGAATCGGAAGTGGTTTCAATAAATCAGCAACCCTTTGATGTTCAGCCATAACTTGCTGACACACCAAGCACCTCGCCACAAAGCGGGCAATTCTCCTGTTTCACGCCTTCCCACCAGAATTGCTGTCGTAGATCTCAATATATCTTCATGCCTCCTGGATGTACGAAATGTGCGGAACTGTGTGCCTCCTTCACAACTTCTTCGCGAAAATGTCCCTTTGGCACACACAAACGGCTACCATATTGCAGCGAACCATCTTCATGGATCAACAAGCCCGTTCGAAGTCCAGCTTCAACTTGTTCTCGAAACTTCTGCACTCTTGGGTCCTGCAATTGTGCTGCCTTAAAATCCTCGATCAACGATGACTGTACTTGCAGCTGCATCAACTGTCCTGAAGAATGCGGTAGCACAATCTCCAACTCGGATATCCGAAAAATCTTCAATAAATTCCTTCTGTGCAATCAACATCTGAATTGCTGGCAACTGACTAAGCGCATCCGGTTCAACATTAACTTTTCCCGGATGGTACTTAAGATCAAGATCGTAGTCCGCCATCAGCTCCAGCCATCTACGCTGTCTCAAAAATAGCTCCTTCTGAGTGAACACGTACTTTAGGCTTTTGTGATCGGTGAATACTTCGACCCCCTTCGTCCAATAAGTAGTGTCTCCAAATCTTCAAAGCAAAAGAATTACAGCTGCTAGCTCCAAGTCATGAATTGGGTAATTCTTCTCATGGATCTTCAACTGTCCCGATGCGTAAGCTATAACTTTGCCATGCTGCATCAAAACACATCCTAAACCTTTTCCAGATGCGTCGTTGTGAATTACCAATCCACCGGAACCGTCTGGTACAGTCAAAATAGGAACGATTAACAATCTTTGCTTCAACGCCTCAAAAGCTGACGCACACATATTTGTCCACACAAATGGTACCTCCTTGCGCGTAAACTTGGTCAGAGGCTCTGCCAAACGAGCAAAATTCTCTACCAACCTCCTGTAATACCCGGCAAGTCCAAGGAAGCTTCTGATATCTGCTACGTTCTTCGGAATCGGCCAATCTTGAACTGCTGCAATCCTCTCGAGATCAACGGCGATTCCATCACCGGATACGACATTCCCAAAACTTCGCTTCTTCAAGCCAAAACTCGCACTTGCTCATCTTAGCACACAATCTTTCTTGCCTCAATGTCTGCAATGCGATCTTCACGTGTTGTGCACGCCCTTCAATACTCCTTTTAGTAGACCAGGCTATCATCAATGAACACCACTATAAACTGGTCCAAGAATGGTGAAGAGATTTGGTTCATCAAGTCCATAAATATCGTCGGTGCATTCGTTACTCCGAAAGGCATCACTAAATACTCGTAATGTCCATACCGAGCTCGGAGCGCAGTCTTGCAAATATCTTCTGTTTTAACTCGGACCTGATGATATCCGGATCGCAAATCCAGTTTCGAGAATACCCTCGCGCCACTAAGCTGCTCAAACAATTCGCCAATGCGAGGGATCGGGTACTTGCTCCTAATAGTCACCCGGTTTAATTCTCGATCAACGATGCACATCCTCCGTGTGACATCATCTTCTTTGCTAGAAGAACTGGAACTCCCCAAGGTGAGTTACTGCTGTGAATCCAACCCTTCTCAAGTAATTCGGTAACCTGCTTCTTGACTTCTTCCAACTCCACTGGTGCCATCGGGTAATATGCCATTGAGATTGGCGCTGCACCAGGGACACAATCAAACGCAAACTCCACACCTCATTTTGGCGATAATCCCGAGATGTCTTCGAACACGTCCATGAATTCTCGAACTAGAGCCGGTGCTTCTTCCTTATCAACTTCCATCGACGAAAGAACCTTGTTTGTCAGCCTAGCCCTAAACTCGACTGGCCCGACAGAACGCTTCCTCCAGCAAAACAAGCTCCGGATGTCCGGGAATCTAAAGAATCACTTTCCTTTCCTTACAATCAATATAAGCATGGAAAGTGCCGTGAAAATCCATTCCCAAGACAACAACAAACAAATGAATGCACCAGAATTGAATAATTCTAATGCGGGGAAAACATGAACAAGTAAGATACCGAAATGACTTCGTCCGACGTCAAGATACTGAAGAGGATTAAGCACGGTAACCATGATTCAAGCTGGCGATGAAACAATAACTGGTAAGCAATGACACGGAGAGAAGCAAGGTAATATAACGATCATGGAATAGGGAAGTGAATCAAGATCAGGACTCCAAGTTACTCAAATAGAGTACCGCATTGTAACCATGCTGCAGTTCATGGGTACAATTACATAACTCCACTCAAGTCGCTCAAATCCTAGTATCGGAATCAAGGAACATGGAGAAACAATGGTGAATCCAAAAAGGTTTCAAGCCGAGATGCAAAGTTGTTTGCATATCGTCAAGGTAAAGGATAAAAGAAGGATATGATTCAAGAATCACGATAACTGGGTGGCAGGACATGTTCCTAATCACGAGTATTCTGATTCGTGTATTGGGTCCAATACCCAACTACAAAAGAATCAAACTCGTTTAACCTATATCCTATGGCTCTGATACCAAAAGAACCATGTCACGCCTTGCTTCCCAGAGTACGCTAAGATGGGCACGTGACATAGCCAACCATGCTACCTGTGGATAGGAAAAATCCCTCCACAGTCACATTACGGCTGTAGAGATATCAAGAACAGGAAAGTAAACTAAACTATCTAGTACATGTCCATGAGCCAGAATGAATGAGTCAAGAAATAATGATATTATGCGGAAGCAAAGGATACAATAAATGAAACACATGGAAAGTAAGACTGCATACCAACAGGATCTTCACCGCTCGGTCTAACAGCGGCAATACTCCTGATCAGTCTGCAACAAAGGTAGAAAGATCTGGGCCATGCAAAACCCAGACGTCAGCGCGTCATAACATCAAGCAATAATAAAACAAGGGTAGCAATACATGCAAGTATGAGTATGAGCAAGAATATAATGAGAATGTATAACGGTGAATGTGTCAGTATAAGTGACGTGCAGAGATATCTAAACTGTGCTACGGGGTTATCTATTCTAAAGTCTTCGAAACCAAGTAATGTAATCCTCATCGTAACTCGTCGGTGGTTATTCCGTAACGCCCAGAAAGACGGCAAACAATAGGTATTCCGTAACGCTCGGAAAAACGGCAAACAATGGGTATTCCGTAACGCCCGGAAAAACGGCAAACAATGGGTATTCCGTAACCCCCGGAAAAACGGCAAACAATGGGTATTCCGTAACGCCCGGAAAAACGACAAACAATAGGATGGCCCTTTGAGTTACGTTCGGTTACAATACTGATTTCCCCATACCCCCAAGTTATATATGTTCAAGTCAAGTATTAAATAATTTAGAGTTAATGCCAACACAGGATCATGCAAGTACAGGTTTGTCTGGATAGACAACAGGAACGGTCCGTAAGAACAACATGTCAGGTTTGTCGGCATTAGACACAAGATCAGGTAACAGATAAAGCATGGTACATCATGTCAAGCTAGGTAATGTATAAAGGTGTCATGCCATGTCAAGAGTTGTACGGTACCATGTCGTGTCAAGTAATGGTTGTAACAAGTCATGTCAGGGTGTATAAGATATCATGTTGGTGTTCATAATCAAACTAGCATAAACATGGTATACAGAACAAGCATGAGTGCTAATATAATCAACAAGCTGGAACTAGTAACGTGAAATGTAATCAGGTACAGATTAAGGTATGTAGATGCACAGTTATCGGTTTGGGTTCAAGGGATACTTTTAACATTACATGAATACAGTAAAACAAGTGTGGATGATAAAATCATATTAATATGTACTAAGTAATCTAGAGATGCAATTGAATATAAATCGGGTTAGATGTATGCAAATGGTCGTCCGACAGGGTATGAAATAAAAGGGGTACTGTGGACTATGCAAATAATTGTTATAAGATTTAAATATGAATGCGGGTACAATGTAAAATAGAATTAAATGCAACCTGGTATGTTTCGAGGTATGAATCTAAAATGATATAACGTGACGTCACAATGTTAAAACGGAAATTATTGTATTAAGTGTAAACTACAGGTTTAACATGCACTCAAATAGGTATATAGTATTCTAAATAGCATATATAGTAAATTTAATACAATGTAGCAAGTTTCACTTGCCTCGGGAACGATGAATATGCGAACGGAGCACGATGCAACACAAGATCTCGACGTCGGATAAACGTCGCAAAACCACATGCGCGCACAGGACGGGTCCAGGAAAGGCAAAAGCACGATCACGCTGGTTGGGGTGGTCCATTGGGTCGCCCGGATTGTCGGCAGCAGTACGGCTCCGGCGATGACCGGGGAAACCAAGAAAAAGAAAAGGAGAAGAAGAAGAAGTAGAAGAAGAGGGAAGAAGGACCCCCTGAAATCCTCCGTACCTTCAAGGTCATCGCCTCACTCCTCGGGCATAGATGTCGCTGTGAAGCAAATTTTTGCGGTTTGCTGGTTCCCGTAGGCCCGGCCTATTTCTCCTTGGTCGAGTGGAAACTTGATCGCGAGGTGGTAGGTCGATATCTGGGCCTGGAGGGAGTTTAGCGTCGGGCGTCCCAGGAGAATATTGTAGGCCGATGGAATTCTGGCGACGATGAACTCTACAGGCACGATACATGTACGGCCTGCCTCCCTGATGTTAAATAGGAGGGTGACCACTCCTTTCGCCGGGATGGAGAGGTTAGTAAACCCCGACAGGATGTGGACGGTCGGCCTCAGGTCCGACAGGCTAAGTTCCATACGTAGGAAGTAGTCGTAGAAAAGGATGTCTGCCGAGCTTCCCGAGTCAACCAGTATCCTTTGAACCTCGTAGCGATGGACCCGCACTGCAATCACCAGGGGGTCGTTGTGAGGCAAGGATATCCCGTGGAGATCCTCGTCGGTAATGGTGATGGGCTCGGCTACTTTAGTCCTCTTCATGGGCTGGCTGCTTGTCCCTTCGACCGGCAGGAGGCGTCGGATCTTGCCGGCTCCAGACACACCTCCCGCTGATACGACCATGATTTGGCCGATCGTCAATTTGCCAGGAGGGGGACGGTGCTCTTGCTCTCGGTCAGCTTGTCGCTTGTCCCGCAAGTATTTTGCCAGGTGCCCCGAGCGAATTAACTCCTCAATGTAGTCTCGGAGCTGTTAGCAATTCTCGGTGGGGTGTCCCTGCAACCTGTGGAAGGCGCAGTAGGGGCTTCGTGTCCGTTTGGCTACCCTATTGTCGACCGGCGGGAGTTTGAAGAATCTCTCGCCCTTCGCCTCCTCCAACGGCTCTGTCTGGGAGATTTTGAGTGGAGTATACTCCTGGAACTTCGGGGAGTATGGCTTTGGCCGGTCAATCTTCTTTTTCTCTTCTTTGGCCCTCTTCTTTTGATCGGCCTGGTCGGTCCGGGATAGGTTGGCGTTCACCTTGGACTCGAGCTGGATCTCTCACTCGGTCCAGACTTTTACCTCGACCATGGTCTTAGGTTGCGCTAATGCAAAGGAGCGGAGCCACTCCTTGTACCTAAGACCCGACCTAAGGGCCGTGATGACCATCTCATCCCGGTGCTCTGGGACCTCAAGAAGAGTGTTGTAGAAGCGGGTGACGTATCCTTTGAAAGATTCCTTGTCCTCACTCTTTATAGTGAAGAGGTGGTCGACGGTCCGCCTCTGCCGTCTGTTCCCGACGAAATGGCTGAGGAATTGGACGGCCAGCTCATCAAAGGTAGAGATGGAGTGTGGTGTGAGTCCTCGAAACCAGTCTCGTCTAGAGCGGTTGAGAGTGGCGAGGAATGCACGGCATTGTGCGGCGTCAGAGTTGTCCTGGAAGCTCATTCCTGCCGTGAACGAATCCAAACGGTCTTTTGGGTCGGACTTTCCGTCGAAGAGTGATACCTTTAGAGGCTTGTTCCTGGAATAGGCGTGGACAGCGAGCAGCTTTTCAGTGAAAGGCCTTGTAAATGAGTCATTGACATATCTAGCCCCGTCGCTTGAAGGACGACTCTCCTGATTTATAGCCTTGATCTTCTTTTCGAGAGCATCGAGTCGGTCGTGGTATCTCGAGGATTCGGCATACTCGGATTTATGGCCCCTGCTGGCGACCTGCGCTTGGCCGCGGTTCCGGTTCCGTTCGATAAGGTTCTTCAGGTCCCTTGGAAAGGTCGTCCTCGAACTACCGTGGTGAGTCCCGTCCGTGCAAACCTGTCGAGGGAGAGGGCGTCGTCCATGCCTGGGAGCAGGCGAGCTGACCGACACCTCCTCGGGAGGGACATGAGCGCGATGGGCCTCGGGGTGCTCTTTCATAAGACCTCGGAGTCGAGCTGTAAGGTGCCCACCGGGTCATCGAATTGGTCACCACGGGGGATCTGTGGCCACCGGAGATAGCGAGGCAGTGCTCGGATGTGCCGGCACGGGCGATGTCTTCTCTCCCTATGTGTCGCATCCGAGGTGGGGGAGCGACAACTTGGGGAGCTTGTCCCGCCGTTTGGACATGGACAAGCGCATCCATGACGGACGCGAGCTGATTTATTCACGCAGACAGTGCGTGAATGACGTTCGGGGGAGGAGAGGATCCATCCGCGCCTCCGTTGTGGGGAGGATGACGGCAAGTGCTTGGATCGTCGCGATGGTCACTCGCCATGAGTTCGAGATCGGAAGATCAACTTTTGCTGAGCAAAATTTTCGAGGTTCCCATAGACGGCGCCAACTGATGGAGTTCTGGATCTCCTTCAGATGTTGTCTTCCGTTGATCTGTAGCGAGCGTTGATGGATGGCTGAGATTGGATTTGAGGGTTGCCTCTTGAAACGTGTGGATCACAGTGGGCTTGATTTGGAATGAAGCCGAGCTACCTGCAACGATGTAACACTTGAGAATGCGTTTAGTGGCTAATTATATTTTAATATGTGATTTTTAATAAAAAGTTTACCAAATTGATTTTCAAATATTTTATCAAAATTAATAAACATTTTTTTGAGAATTTTCCTAAGCTTGCACAAACATGTGCATGTAAACTAGGGTTAAAATTTGGGTTAAACCATGTTTAGGCAACCATGGTGGTATAACCCCTTTTTGTTAAGCTAATTAGTTTTAATTAAGGTTTTTAGTTTTGAAAATTCAAATTAGTTTTGGGGTTGACTTGTGTTGAGGGGAGAGAGAGCATGATGGAGGCACATGCAAACATTTAATGAGAGAGAGAGAATGGTGGCTCTAGGGTTGTGTCAAATCTTTTTGCTTCATCCCTCAAACACTCACTTCACTCACATCTCTCCCTCTCACACTCACACACACTTGACCAGCATCAGCTACAGAAGCCTTGGCAACAACAACACATCATCAAAAACACAACAAGCAACAACCACATCAGCAGCTATAACAGCATCAGCCACAATAATATCATAAACAACAGCCACTACAACAACAATAGCTACAATAACAACAACTACAGCAGCAGCAGAGGGGGCAGCAGCAACTACAGCAACACCAGCAACAATACAACAACAACAAACTAACAACAGCAGCAGCAGCAGCCAGAACAGCAGCAACAACTCTTGGGGGCTGCAAACAGCAACAGCACCAAATTGGGTGCACTCCAGCAACTGCAGTAGCCCATTCCCTCTTCTTCTTCTCCTTCTACTTGTTGTGAGGTTCCTAGGGGGTATAACTTCTAAACTACTTCCGTGTTTGCTTAGTTTGTGTCGATATAGCTTCGATTAGCGATAATTATACGATTTTGTGCTTATTTTGGTGATTTGTGTGAAGTTTTGTTTAAGTGATGTTAGTGTTAGGTAGACTAGCCTAAGTAAGTGTTGTTAGGGCCAAATTAACCTAGGTAAACCCCAGATTACACTAAAATACCTTCAATTTCCATTTTTGTGCAAAATTGACGTTTTTAAGCAAAATCTTAGCTTTTTAAAATCTGCTTTAGACCCAATGAGTTCAGAATGAAATTGAGTGGACTGTAGCCTACTGGAGATGCCCTGACCACACCACCAGAGCCCGACCCCGCCACCCCAAGTTGAGGCCGCCGGAAAAATCGTTCTGGCCGCAAATTGCGGCCAGACTTGAGAGATGGGTCTCAGGGTTTTTAGGGTAGGTGTCTGCTACATTTTGTGGGTCCATGGTATATATAGATTTGAAATATTTTGACCTGGGTAAAATCTGGGACTGTATGTCGTTTTCAGGTATTTTTAGTTTGCACGATACGCGCGGTACGCGAGAGGGTTCTGTGATTCAGCGTATCGCGGCGTGTCGGGTTAAGTGTTAGGCGCGTACACACACGTTTCAGTGTATCGCACACATGCGCATTAATTCGCGACGCGAGTTCTCGTTTTGATTCGATATCGCGTTTTGCGAGATTCTTGCTTATAATTGGATTCCTTGTATAAATTCCAGGTTCGCAGGCGGATACGTCAGACGCCGCCAGGAAAGGAAAGCAGGTGGTCGGCTATACTTTGCACGCGACCAGGTGAGTAGATTTAACATCTACGGGGAAATCGCCCGTATGGCGTTAAGCGTCAGGGCGTAATAGGATATTTAGTCATGTGTGTTCATATAGATATACTAGTAGCATACTCTCTTGTTATATATAGAACTGGTAGTATAGAACACTGCACTGTCACTAACGGTTCAAGTTGCACGAGCACGATTTATATGCTACACTCACACCGTTAGTGATTGCCATGACACTCACATTATAGGATTGCTAGAAATCAATATCATATTGATCCCGCTTTATTGACGTTGTCATGATTTGCCGCATATTAGCATATGTTATATTCATACCAAGCACACTGTATACGTACTTTTGTGCGTACCTTCATTGATATATCACTACCTGTGCACATTTACCCTTTATATTTTGTCTTAGTGCATATATATATATCTTGATATGTTTACCCTTGTGCCCCTATACATCATATACTCATACTTGGGCACACATACATCACATATCCATACTTGTGCCATATACATCGCATATATTCATACTTGGGCACACATACACCACATATCCATACTTATGCCATATACATCACATATATTCATACTTGGGCACACATACACCACATATCCATACTTGTGTCATATACATCACATATATTCATACTTAGGCACATATACATCACATATCCATACTTGTGCCATATACATCACATATATTCATACTTGGGCACACATACATCACATGGACACACATACATCACATATCCATACTTGTGCCATATACATCACATAAATTCATACTTGGGCACATATACATCATATGTCCACATGAGGGCACATGTACATTGCTACATTCACTTTGCGTACTTATCCTTTCGCACATCCATACCTATACACATTTTCATATGTTACACACATGGATGACATTGACTTGATTTAAAAACTAAGGGACCGCATGTGATATTTTCAAAACTGGATCTTTAAAAGAGCGGTTTTCCCTTTCTTTTACTCTTGGTGCCATACGACATATTGCATGGATTTACGCATTAGATTTGATTTATGTGATTTCTGGATTTGGGAACCGGAGTACTATTTTAAGAAAATACGCACTGTTTAAAAACCCGGTTTCCCTTGATATGATATTTCAGTGTGTCCACCATGTGTTTTCTCGGTGCTAGAGCGATATATATGAATCCGAATCGAGAAGCTGGACAAGCCCGATTGCGAGTACATAGTGGACCCGGTATGGTATCCCGGGACGAGAACGGATCGCTGTGCAATAGACGGTGAGCCTGGCAGAGGGACCACTACCTACCGGTGATTGCTTGGACCTGGCGGTTATCCGGAGGATACTGACTAGAGTCGATGGATGGATACGGGACGACTTGTACTGCCGGGGCCGAGGGCCGATACCGCAGACGGAGCCCGTGGGTTGACCCGGACTGACAGATGCCCGATACATGAGGATTTGCGTGTCGATACTGGACACGAGTATTTCTTGATATTTTGAGTGCCGATGTTGGGCACTCACAATTTTATGAGATTTACAGGATTTGAGGGCCGATGTGGATGACGGCGCCTGAGTTGCATTGGGATTTGGGTGCATTGATGGGCACCGATTATATTTTCCACGATGACATTCCGTATAGATGTTATATTTCCCATGCTCAGCATTTAGTATTTGATATCTCATCCTGTATCTATTGTACCTGATATAGTACACATGCTGCACGATCATTGCATACTCTGCTCATTCTATATAGGGTTGTTAGGTTGCATTGCCATACCTGATTATCACATATCTTGCTCATCACATAGAGATGTTATCAGATACCACTTGTTGCATGATATTGAGCATTCAGTTCATCATATAGATGTTTACCTGTTGTCATAGGTTAGAGTATCGCAGCACGTGCATACTCATGATTACCTTTATATATTATCTACTATTCACGAGTTGGCAACTCACCCCCGTTGTGCCACAGTGCTTGCAGGTTGCCCTTTGGAGTAGTCGCGGCTGGCTGTTTACCGCATCTTTTGACACAGATACCATTGCTGAGGCATGCTAGCCCTTTTGCTATTAGGTGAGTTTTGTACGGTATCTGTTTACTTTTCAGTTGCATCTTGATGTATCTAGTACTCTCCATCTACTTTCATGTATTGACTTAGAGTCCAGTTGTGAGGACGATGTATATTATTTTATACTCTGGTGTCGAGCTCGTTGTGAGCCGACTTTATTTATGCAGTCTTATCTTTTATGATATTCGTTTTCACTTTACTGCTCTTTCTTCGCTACGGCGTCGTATATCATATTGTGGTGATTGTTCCGCCGTTAGGCGCGATTCTCCCATTTGGGATGCTCTATACATTTCACATGCCGTTTTACTTATACCTTGCCGTTTAACCGGTTTTCGGGACGAATTTTTATAAAGGAAATGTTGCCAAAATTATTAAAATATAACTCTTGAACCAAAAAAGGATTTCTACTAAATTAATTAAGGTTTTCTAAACATTTTACAAATGTATCTAATAAATGTTTTAAACACTCTATACTTTTTATGGTTTTGATTTCTGGGTTTTCGGCTTACTTAGTCGCGTTACGCCTGTAGACGTCATGTGGTTAACTGCCGGTCACGGGCCGAACTTTGGGTCATGACAAAGTTGGTATCAGAGCCAGGTTTTACCTTCGGAGTGTAGGATGACCCTGGTATGATGGAGTAGGTAGTTGAAGCAGTGTGGCGTAGCGTGTGTATGTTCCGCGGCATACTCACGACACGGTACTCCGCCTAAGCGACCTTAGGACTTATTGATTGGAATTCCTTCTTGATGTATATATTCTTGCGATTCGATTTCCGTATCCTCATCGAATCCCACTTTCCTTTCAGCCATTATGCCGCCAAAGACTACGAGGGCGCAGAGAGCGGCTGCGAGAGCCGAGGTTCGTGTTGACTCGTCCGAGACGGGGACTGATCCGGGCAGTGCACCCGTTGTACCCGAGCAGATTATTCCTCCTATGACAGATCAGATCGCCACGCTAGGGGATGGTATGCAGGAGATGCGTCAGACGGTGGGATCCAGCATGCAGGAGATGCGTCAGATGATAGGATCGCTAGTTGAGACGTTTCGAGCACAGCGACCGGAGGTAGCTCCACCAGTCACGGGGTCCGCGATGGTATCTACAGCACAGGTCGTTGCCCCTGCAGCTACGGAGGTGATTACAGTATCGTTAGCAGAATTCATGAGGCTGAAGCCTCCGGTCTTCACAGGCACCGATGCAGCCGAGGACCCACAGTCCTTCATTGATAGGATGGCCCGGATATGCCATTCCCTTAGATGCGAGATAGGTAGAGTTCGCGAGTTTTCGCCTGGAAGGACTTGCGCAGAAATGGTGCGAATCGGTCGAGAAGGGTAGAGCAGCAGGTCTTCCTCCTATGACCTGGACAGAGTTCGTGATGGTGTTCCTTACCCGCTTCCTTCCCTGCAGTGTTAGGGATGCCCGAGCACGCAGATTCGAGTCCTTACGCCAGACGCCAGAGATGATCGTAGCAGAGTACGATGTGCTATTCACCGAGCTATCAGTTTATGCTCCGTACCTAGTGGCTACTGAGGAGTTGCGAGTCAAGAGATTTGTCCGAGGCTTGCTTACACCACTGTTCCTTGCGATTAGCGCACAGTATTACGAGACGTATGCAGCAGCTGTAGACGCAGCCCTATTAGTCGAGGAGCGCCTTGCAGAGATTTCAGCAGTTCCAGGGCCGAAGAGGGTTCGTACTGATACACCGGCACAAAGACGGCCATTCAGGCGCCGCGACAGACACCTTGCAGGTGGCAGAGACTCGAGATGAGGTCAGCTTTTCAGCTCTTATCACCAGGAGGGTCAGCCGGTATCATCCGGATGTTTCCGATGCGGGAGTTCCTATCATCGTGTTCGAGAGTGTCCTGAGATACCCCGGAGGGAGGCAGCCGTACCGTATGTCACACTACCACCTTCACCACCCCAGAGGGCGTTGCCTATGGTACCCACAGTTGCTCCGCATCAGACTCATGCACAGAGAGGCCGTGGTCACGGAGGGTTTGTCCCTAGAGGGAGAGGCAGTCGAGGCAGAGGACAGCCAGCCACTGGCAGAGTACAGCCAGTTGCTAGTAAGGGACTGCCAGTTGCAGGTGGAGGACAGGCACGGGTTTTTGCGTTGACGCATCAGGACGCGCAGGCGTCCATTGCGGTAGTCGCAGATACCTTATCAGTATGTTCTGTTGATGCACACGTGTTGTTTGATCCCGGATCCACACACTCGTACGTATCCACACACTTCATGCTGAGTTTGGGTAGAGAGTCCGGTCTGCTTGATCAGCCGCTTGTTGTGACTACTCCCGTGGGAGAGTCGTTTGTTGCTAGGCACGTGTTCCGATCCTGTGTTGTCCGTATTGGCGAGAGAGATCTGCCTGTCGACTTGATCCTTCTTGAGATGTTGGACTTCGACTTTCTTTTGGGCATGGATTGGTTAGCCACATGCTATGCGTCTGTGGACTGCCGCGAGAAGACAGTGAGATTTTGTTTTCCCGGCGAGTCGGCTTTTGTTGTGCAGGGTGACCGTGTTGCCACCCCTCACATTTTGATTTCTTCTCTTCGCGCTGGACAGCTGTTGAGGAAGGGATGTCAGGGATTCTGTAACACACGAGCCCAATGCTACTAATTTCTGTTACTTTGTGAATGGAGTGTGACCCTTATTTCATTTATCTTGCTTGTTTGTTACTTACTGTAAATTTTTACCTGGCAAATTCATTTCTGCATATAACAATTTATGGCATCTAAAATAAAATTAAAAATATTCATCTTGGTCTTCTTAACACCCCTAACTCTGCTGTAGCGTCTGTGCATCGTGTTCTCGTCCCGTTCAGTGAAACGGGCGAGTTTGGATGGCTACGTGCACGTACGTGTGTCCGTTTTGGGGGTATGCTTTTTGATCGCAAAACACTTCATTTTAAATTTTGGATCCCGCTTAAAATCCTATTATTTCTATTTCAAATTTTTGGACCCAACCCGGGCACGATTTGAAAATATTTTATTTTGCGCCAAAATCCCAAATTTTAATATTCTAAACGTCGCATATTTTTCCTTAACCTATAATATATTACTGTTCCACAAAATCATTTAAGTGTTTTATACTTTACCCTTACAACTCTCAACCAATCAATTCCCTCTCTTTCACTCCCGTGGGGCCCCCTTCTCTCTCCAGTCTCTCTCTACCTCTTTCCTCCTCTCTCTATCTCTCTCCTCTTTCTCTCTCCCCCGTATTCCTCTCTCTCCCCCCCCCCCGTATCTTCCTCTCTCTCTCTCATTTATTTAAAAACCCTTCTCCCTCCTCCTTTATTTTTCCAAACGTAAACCCATCTCCTCGCAAACCCTAACCACCGTACCCTCGCCGCCGCAGCCTCAACGTTGGCACCACCGTCGCCTGCACCCTCGCCTACTCATCCTCATCGCACCCACATCCTCTTCCTCCTTTCCCCCACGTTCCTGTGCACCCCTGCACCTTCACCGCGGCCTGCGCGCACCCCCTGCATGCCGTTCCACCGCCGTGAGTCGCCGCCGGTGACCCCGTCCTCGTATTCCTGGCCTCGCAAGCCTCCCTCGGTGAGTTAGCTTCCCTCCTCTTCCCTTCTTTTTCCTTCTCTGCTACTGTTCTCGATCGGCAGATCTTTTCTCACCGTCGTCATAGGCTGGTCGTCGGAGTTTCTTCGACGACCGTCGATCCTCATGACCCCTCTGCAGACCACCATAAGCCTTCTTCTCCTCTTTCTTCCTTCCTTTCTTCTCTAGTTTCTTTCTATTCTTGATTGCATACCTTGATCTTTACTGTTCGCATTTTGGCCGGAATCCGGCGATGCCGACGACGTGTCCCGACGTTCCAGCGAGGTACCCCGACCCGTGTGGTTCCATTGTTCGTCGTTTGGGTTCATTCCGTGAACCGTGCGCCCATCACGAGTTTCCCCGCCGACGTTTATCGTTCCGTATTTCCGGTTCGCGACCAGTTGAGGCAAGTACCCCTTGCTACATGCTTTACAATATTTACATATTCATTAATGACACCCTAAACCTGCTATTTTAACTGTAGTATTATAATTCCCATTTTTATGTCAATGTTGCTATATATCATTTATCTTTCAAATTTGGAACCTACCTATTGCAATTGCCGTAGTGAACCTAATAACCATATTTACAGATTTTAATTTCACCTTCACTAATAACGTAGCCTATGGCACCTTATCTACCGTTTATTTCATTCAGACACTTGTATACATTTAACCTGCTTAAATTGTGATTTCATCCGTGGAACCTGTATATACATACAACATTGCATCCATGAAGTCTTAAACTTGTTAACATGATTAAATGGCTATAATTGTCTTACTGCATTCTTGTAGTGTTGAAATCCTCTCTGTGACACAACTAATAACTGTACTGCAAACTGAGCGCATCTGCCTATTGCTTAATTCATTGCTTATATCATGTTGTTGATAACCATGCTTGATTATATAACTGATTGTGAATACACATAGGATATCGCTTACTTCTTGACCTGACTTGCTACATACATAGTGCTTGACCCAACATGGTACCGTATACTGCTTGACTTGACCTGATGTACCATGACCTGACCCGTTACCTGATCTTGTGTCTAATGCCAACAAACCTGACATGTAGTCCTCATGGACCGTTCCTGTTGTCTATCCAGACAAACATATTTACCTGATCCTGTGTTGGCATTAGTTTCTTGATTTCGGGATACCTGACTTGACATACACATATAACCTGGGGGTATGGGGAAATCTGTATCGTAACCGAACGTAACTCAAAGGGCCATCCTATTGTTTGTCATTTTTCCGGGCGTTACGGAATACCCATTGTTTTCCGTTTTTCCGGGCGTTACGGAATACCCATTGTTTGCCGTCTTTCCGGGCGTTACGGAATACCTATTGTTTGCCGTCTTTCCGGGCGTTAGGGAATACCTATTGTTTGCCGTTTTTCCAGACGTTACGGAATACCTATTGTTTACCGTCTTTCCGGGCGTTACGGAATAATCCCCGACGAGTTACGATGAGGATTACCTTACTTGGTTTCAAAGACTTTAGAACAGAGAACCTGATAGCACAGTTTAGTTTACCCATTGCGCATTACCCTGCGCTGCTCTGATTCATATTATTGTTACTCTTGCTTATTTCATGTTTATATTCGCATTGCCTGTCTATTATGTTATTACTTGATGATATGACGCGCCGACGTCTGGGTTTTGCATGGCCCAGATTCCGTACCGCTGTTGCAGTCCGAGCGGGAGTGCTTCAGCCAGCAGGCTGAGCTGTGAGTCCTGTAGTAGTTAGTTTTCTTTCCTGCATTTTATTCCTGATGTGAGCCTGCATTATGGGACATACATTCCAGTTGTTTGTATTGGATCTTTCGCTTCCGCATTTTTATTATTCTTGACTCATGATTTATCTTGGATTATGGACATGTTTAGGTAGTTTTATTTTGTTCTTGATATCTCTACAGCCGTAATGTGACTGTGGATGGATACTTCCTACCCACAGGTAGCATGGTTGGCTGTGTCACGTGCCCATTTTAGCGTACTCTGGGAAGCGGGGCATGACAGATTCCTAGCCTAAGTTTGTGACACTAGAGCTACGGATGTTCCGTTGGACCAGGTTCCGATTGCATGTGAGTTCCCTGACGTGTTCCCTGACGAGCTTCCTGGGCTACCGCCTGAGCGTGATGTTGTGTTCTATATTGATTTGATTCCCGGCAAGGAGCCAATTTCTATACCGCCTTATCGGATGGCCCCGGCGGAGCTTAGTGAGTTGAAGAGTCGGTTGCAAGATTTGTTGGACAAGGGACTTATACGACCCAGTGTTTCTCCTTGGGGTGCTCCGGTCCTGTTTGTCAAGAAGAAGGACGGAAGCTTACGTTTGTGTATCGACTACCGCCAGCTGAACAGGGTGACCGTGCGGAACAGATATCCTTTACCACGCATCGACGATTTGTTCGACCAGCTTCAGGGGGCAGGATATTTTTCGAGGATCGACTTGCGATCAGGCTATCATCAGCTGCGAGTTCGACAGGAGGACATCCCGAGGACAGCTTTCCGCACGCGCTATGGCCATTATGAGTTTTTGGTGATGTCGTTCGGACTCACCAATGCGCCAGCAGCATTCATAGACTTGATGAACCATATATTCAGGCCGTACCTTGACTTGTTCATCATCTTGTTCATTGACGATATATTGGTGTATTCCCGGAGCAGAGAGGAGCATGAGCAGCACCTGCGGATCACACTGCAGACCTTGAGGGAGCACCAGCTTTATGCAAAATTCTCCAAGTGCGCATTCTGGCTGGACAGCGTAGACTTCTTAGGCCACGTGATTACACGAGATGGTATATGTGTAGACCCGAGGAAGATTGTGGCCGTTCAGAGTTGGCCCAAACCTACATCCGTTACTGAGATACACAGCTTTTTAGGACTGGCCGGCTACTACAGGCGATTTGTACAGGATTTCTCCCGTATTGCCGCACCCTTGACCGGATTGATCCAGAAGGGAGTTCTTTTCGTTTGGACGGAGGAGTGCGAGCGCAGTTTCCAGCAGCTACGGACTTGTTTGACTACGGCGCCGGTATTATCATTGCCTTCAGGATCGGGCGGGTTTGTAGTCTATTGTGACGCTTCACGAGTGGGGCTAGGGTGCGTATTAATGCAGCATGGCAGGGTGATCGCATATGCTTCCCGGCAATTGAAGAAACATGAACAGAACTACCCCACTCACGATTTGGAGATGGCTGCAGTGGTCTTTGCACTTAAGATCTGGCGACATTACCTATACGGCGAGTCATGCCAGATATTCACTGATCACAAGAGCTTAAAGTATATATTTCAGCAGCGAGACCTGAATCTCCGACAGCGCCGTTGGATGGAACTAGTGAAGGACTACGATTGCGAGATCTTGTATCACCCGGGCAAGGCTAATGTAGTAGCAGATGCTTTGAGCAGGAGGCTCGGGGGTAGTCTATCTTGTTTGAGCGCAGTACAGAGGCAGTCGTCGGCAGATTGGCAGATATTATGCGACAGCCGAGTGCAGTTCGAGTTCACGCAGATCGGGGGACAGGTTGCGCATGTTCGTGCACGCCCACAGTTGCTTGACCGTATATATGAGGCACAGTGTAGTGATGACCGTTGCTCAGAGATCATGGCACAGATTGGACAGGACAAATTCTCCGAGTTCGTGATCGATGATCAGGGGATATTACGATTTGGGTCTAGACTGTGCGTACCAGATACTGAGGGATTGCGGCGCGATATTCTTGAGGAGGCATATCGATCGGTGTACAGTGTCCATCCCGGTTCCACCAAGATGTACCATGATATGAGAGAGGTCTACTGGTGGGACGGAATGAAGAGGGACATCGCAGATTTCATATCAAGATGCCTGACTTGTCAGCAAGTCAAGGCCGAGCACCAGAGGCCCGCAGGAGAGCTACAGCCGTTACCCATTCCGGAGTGGAAATAGGAGCAGATTTCGATGGATTTCGTAGTGGGTCTACCCAGGACTAGGCGGGGGTATGACTCCATTTGGGTGATCGTGGATCGTTTGACGAAAGCAGCTCACTTCCTGCCAGTGAAGACGACTTTCAGATTTGCTCAGTACGCCCAGATTTACATCGACGAGATTGTACGACTGCATGAGGTCCCGACGTGTATTGTGTCCGACCGAGGCACCCAGTTTACCAGCCGACTATGGCAGAGGCTCCAGGAGGCTTTGGGCACTCGCTTGAGTTTCAGCACAGCATTTCATCCGCAGACCGACGGATAGTCAGAGCGGACTATTCAGACTCTCGAGGACATGCTCCGAGCGTGAGTTTTAGACTTTGGTGGTAGCTGGGATCATCATTTACCCTTGGTGGAGTTCTCCTACAACAACAGCTTCCAGGACACTATTCAGATGGCACCTTTCGAGGCTTTGTATGGGAGGAGATGTAGATCGCCCGTCTGTTGGACAGAGCTCAGTGAGAGCAGTATTTTAGGGCCACATATCGTACAGGAGACCACCGAGAAGATACAGCTGATTCGAGACAGGATGAGGACAGCTCAGAGTAGGCAGAAATCGTATGCTGACAGGCGCCGCTGCAGATTAGAGTTCGCAGTGGGCGATCACGTTTTTCTGAAGGTCTCTCCAATGAAGGGAGTGATGAGGTTTGGACGGAAGGGGAAGCTTAGCCCCAGATTTGTGGATCCCTTCGAGATCCTCGAGCGTGTCGGCGCAGTTGCATATCGTTTGGCTCTTCCACCCAGCTTTTCAGATGTTCACCCCGTCTTCCACGTGTCGATGCTACGCAGATATCTTCATGACCCTTCCCACACGATCCAGCATCAGACAGTTCAGCTTAAGCCCGACCTTTCGTTCACCGTGCAGCCAATAGAGATATTGGATCGGCAGGTAAAGAAACTTCGATCTAGGGTCCTGCCGTCTGTGAAGGTTCTTTGGCGCAGTCCGAATGATGAGGAGATCACTTGGGAGGCTGAGGGAGAGATGCGGAAGAAATTCCCTCATCTCTTTGAAGGTACGCGTAGTTATATATTTTAAATTCGGGGACGAATTTCTTAAAGGGGGAAGACTGTAATACCTGAGAATGCGTTTAGTGACTAATTATATTTTAATATGTGATTTTTAATAAAAAGTTTACCAAATTGATTTTCAAATATTTTATCAAAATTAATAAACATTTTTCTGAGAATTTTCCTAAGCTTGCACAAACATGTGCATGTAAAGTAGGGTTAAAATTTGGGTTAAACCATGTTTAGGCAACCATGGTGGTCTAACCCCTTTTTGTTAAGCTAATTAGTTTTAATTAAGGTTTTTAGTTTTGAAAATTCAAATTAGTTTTGAGGTTGACTTGTGTTGAGGGGAGAGAGGGCATGATGGAGGCACATGCAAACATTTAATGAGAGAGGGAGAATGGTGGCTCTAGGATTGTGTCAAATCTTTTTGCTTCATCCCTCAAACACTCACTTCACTCACATCTCTCCCTCTCACACTCACACACACTTGACCAGCATCAGCTACAGCAGCCTTGGCAACAACAACACTGTAGGGTTGCTAGGCACACGCCCAAGGGTCTACGAGGCATCAACCATGCCCGATTAAAATTTTAGCCGTGCCGAACAACCCAAAGCCGGATCTTTAAACTAGAGTTTAGGTGAAAACAAGCATGTTAAACTCTTTAACACTAAGTGATAGGGATTACAACCTTTGTAGATCCGGTCCTTCACTTCTTAAGCTCCGTGTAGATGTCCCCATCGCTGCGATCGTGAACTCCGGACTCTAGAGAAGCTTCACAAGAAGAAAGAACGTGCTTGCTTCGATGACTTCGAGGCCGAAGATGATCTACGTCGGGGAGACACTAACTCAAGCTATTCCTTCACTAGGTCATGAACTTTGTGAAGAGAACATACTCTACTACATGGCAAGTGATAGAGGATGAAGAAGTAGGAAGTGGGCTTACTTTAGAATTGATTTTCTCACACTTTTTCTCATGGCACCATTGGAGCTAGTAAGCTTTTCATGGAGCTTGATGAAGAAGAAGATGAAGAAAGAATAATAATATCATATGAATTATTATCCTCTCAATAATGTAACCATGGGTGAGTTAAGCTATCATGTTTAACTCATGTAGAGAATTAACCAAAGCATGAGGTTAAGGGTTGGGTTAACTAAATATCCATAAGAATGACAAAAGAGTTGACTTTGTCAATGTTTCCACAAGCTTCATGAATGCTTGAGAACTTTGACAAAGTCTTTCTCTTTTGTTATTCTTAAGATATAAACAAAACCCTAATCTTTATCCTAATCTTGGTATAAGTCTCATACACCCATCTTTGATGTATCATCAAGCATGATACAATCATATGTACACAAATATATATCACATATACACTTATGCACAATGTAGTGAGCTAATACAAGTTAATGTAATGTAATATATCAAATATATAATTATACATTAAATTATTAAATCAACTCTTGATTTAATAATCCGGCAATAACCGACTAATATCATGTGTAACAACTTATCGAATCAACACTTGATCCGATAACCCGGCTATATCGCATACAACCGATCAATGTCACGAATCGCGAGAATAGAATACGGTATCTCATATTGTATCAATCTCGGTCCCGCACATATCACATATGTGCTCCTACTCCGTTTCGCTTGAGCCAGGAAACCCCTGTGTAGGACTCTAAAGACTCATCAATACGCCGGCAGTAGGTGGTGATCATATCAATCACCCACAAGCCGCAAGCGGTCTGCTAAACGTAACGGCCACCCGGGTATTAAGCGATCAGAAGATCAACAAGTAAGCCCGCTAGTTCTCCTGCGAATCCAATCAGTAACACTACCGTACAGTCCGGTCTCGTCGTCTGATATGTCGCATATCTCGCCTAGGGGTGGTAAACGTCAGACCCCAGTAGCTCGATAAGTCGTGTCGATATGAGGTCTATAACAGTTCTAGAAACTACTGATAACACTTACCAGTAAATCTCAGCAACCCTGGCCAGGGATTTCCGGTTATAGCCAATCGAACACAGCGCAACATCAACTCCCTATACCGGGAGAGACGAATCCCCTCCTATCGCTCATTGCCTCCATGTGATTCGGGACTGTACCCAAAAGCCACCTTTTTGCACGACCTCTTGGACGTGGTATAATGGAAATCAAAGCACAGTGGGAATCACACAAGACTCTATGACGATCTCGGGTCAACAGACTAAGCTGTACCAGTGTCACCAGAGAACTGCCATCTGACGTAAGGTATAATACCATCTGGGAGTTCTCGGCGAGTCCGTCCAGTGTACCCAGTCACCACTGAGCACCCGTACACCATCCCTGATGTCAAACACCGATGAATATGGGATCATCCATCGCCCATCATATGGGTCAAGATGCGTTTACGCTAGTCTACTCTGGTGCATCGATGCCCTGTCTCGATACACCCTCGACTAGGAACAGTTATAGGATGTACTCATCGACTACCGTGGCCCCACTAGTATGATCTCATCATAGTCCCAGTAGTCGAGTGCGTATCCTAAGGGCTTTATCAACATGTAATATAGAGACAATCAGAGTACATGTTAAGATAAAGTACAACCAGATAGCGTACTATCATGTCGAGCAAGAAAGTCCTCCCTATATATGTCCTAGCATCCACTACAATATACATCGTATGTACAGTAATGGCCTCTAGGGCATACATATAACTAACAAACACATCATCACAAACACAACAAGCAACAACCACATCAGCAGCTATAACAGCATCAGCCACAACAATATCATAAACAACAGCCACTACAACAACAATAGCTACAATAACAACAACTACAGCAGCAACAGAGGGGGCAGCAGCAACTACAACAACACCAGCAACAATACAACAACAACAAACTAACAACAGCAGCATCATCAGCCAGAACAGCAGCAACAGCTCTTGGGGGCTGCAAATAGCAACGGCAGCAAATTGGGTGCACTCCAGCAACTGCAGCAGTCCATTCCCTCATCTTCTTCTCCTTCTACTTGTTTGTGAGGTTCCTAGGGGGTATAACTTCTAAACTCCTTCCTTGTTTGCTTAGTTTGTGTCGATATAGCTTCAATTAGCGATAATTATACGATTTTGTGCTTGTTTTGGTGATTTGTGTGAAGTTTTGTTTAAGTGATGTTAGTGTTGGGTAGACTAGCCTAAGTAAGTGTTGTTAGGGCCAAATTAACCTAGGTAAACCCCAGATTACACTAAAATACCTTCAGTTTCCATTTTTGTGCAAAATCTTAGCTTTTTAAAATCGGCTTTAGACCCAGTGAGTTCAGAATGAAATTGAGTGGACTGTAGCTTATTGGAGATGCCCTGACCACACCACCAGAGTCCGACCCCACCACCCCAAGTTGAGGCCGTCGGAAAAATCGTTCTGGCCGCAAATTGCGGCCAGACTTGAGAGATGGGTCCCAGGGTTTTTAGGGTAGGTGTCTGCTACATTTTGTGCGTCCATGGTATATATAGATTTGTAATATTTTGACTTGGGTAAAATCTGGGACTGTATGTCGTTTTCTGGTATTTTTAGTTTGCGTGATACGCGCGATACGCGAGAGGGTTCTGTGATTCAGTGTATCGCGGCGTGTCGGGTTAAGCGTTAGGCGCGTGCACACACGTTTCAGCGTATCGCGCACACACGCACGTTAATTCGCAACGTGAGTTCTCGTTTTGATTCGATATCGCGTTTTGCGAGATTCTTGCTTATAATTGGATTCCTTGTGTAAATTCCAGGTTCGCAGGCGGGTACGTCAGACGCCGCCAGGAAAGGAAAGCAGGTGGTCGGCTATACTTAGCACGCGACCAGGTGAGTAGAATTAACATCTACGGGGAAATCGTCCGTATGGCGTTAAGCGTCAGGGCGTAATAGGATATTTAGTCATGTGTGTTCATATAGATATACTAGTAGCATACTCTCTTGTTATATATAGAACTGGTAGTATAAAACACTGCACTGTTACTAACGGTTCAAGTTGCACGAGCACGATTTATATGCTACACTCACACCGTTAGTGATTGCCATGACACTCACATTATAGGATTGCTAGAAATCAATATCATATTGATCCCGCTTTATTGACGTTGTCATGATTTGCCGCATATTAGCATATGTTATATTCATACCATGCACACTGTATACGCACTTTTGTGCGTACCTTCATTGATATATCACTACCTGTGCACATGTACCCTTTATATTTCGTCTTAGTGCATATATATATATATATATATATATATATATATATATATATATATATATATATATATATATCTTGATATGTTTACCCTTGTGCCCCTATACATCATATACTCATACTTGGGCACACATACATCACATATCCATACTTGTGCCATATACATCACATATATTCATACTTGGGCACACATACACCACATATCCATACTTGTGCCATATACATCACATATATTCATACTTGGGCACACATACATCACATATCCATACTTGTGCCATATACATCACATATATTCATACTTGGGCACACATACATCACATATCCATACTTGTGCCATATACATCACATAAATTCATACTTGGGTACATATACATCATATGTCCACATGAGGGCACATGTACATTGCTACATTCACTTTGCGTACTTATCCTTTAGCACATCCATACCTATACACATATTCATATGTTACACACATGGATGATATTGACTTGATTTAAAAACTAAGGGACCGCATGTGATATTTTCAAAACTGGATCTTTAAAAGAGCGGTTTTCCCTTTCTTTTACTCTTGGTGTCATACGACGCATTGCATGGATTTACGCATTAGATTTGATTTATGTGATTTCTGGATTTGGGAACCGGAGTACTATTTTAAGAAAATACGCACTGTTTAAAAACCCGATTTCCCTTGATATGATATTTCAGTGCGTCCACCATGTGTTTTCTCGGTGCTAGAGCGATATATGTGAACCCGAATCGAGGAGCTGGACGAGGCCGATTGCGGGTACATGGTGGACCCGGTATGGTACCCCGGGGCGAGAACGGATCGCTGTGCAGTAGACGGTGAGCCTGGCAGAGGGACCACTACCTACCGGTGATTGGTTGGACCTGGCGGTTATTCAGAGGATACTGACCAGAGTCGATGGATGGATACGGGATGACTCGTACTGCCGGGGCCGAGGGCCGATACCGCAGACGGAGCCCATGGGCTGACCCGGACTGACGGATGCCCGATACATGAGGATTTGCGTGTCGATACTGGACACGAGTATTTCTTGATATTTTGAGTGCCGATATTGGGCACTCACGATTTTATGAGATTTACAGGATTTGAGGGCCGATGTGGATGACGGCGCCTGAGTTGCATTGGGATTTGGGTGCATTGATGGGCACCGATTATATTTTCCACGATGACATTCCGTGTAGATGTTATATTTCCCATGCTCAGCATTTAGTATTTGATATCTCATCCTGTATCTATTGTACCTGATATAATACACATGCTGCACGATCATTGCATACCCTGCTCATTCTATATAGGGTTGTTAGGTTGCATTGCCATACCTGATTATCACATATCTTGCTCATCATATAGAGATGTTATCAGATAGCACTTGTTGCATGATATTGAGCATTCAGTTCATCATATAGATGTTTACCTGTTGGCATAGGTTAGAGTATCGCAGCACGTGCATACTCGTGATTACCTTTATATGTTATCTACTATTCACGAGTTGGCAACTCACCCCCGTTGTGCCACAGTGCTTGCAGGTTGCCCTTTGGAGTAGTCGCGGCTGGCTGTTTACCGCATCTTTTGACACAGATACCATTGCTGAGGCGTGCTAGCCCTTTTGCTATTAGGTGGGTTTTGTACGGTATCTGTTTACTTTTCAGTTGCATCTTGATGTATCTAGTACTCTCCATCTACTTTCATGTATTAACTTAGAGACCAGTTGTGAGGACGATGTATATTATTTTGTATTCGGGTGTCGAGCTCGTTGTGAGCCGACTTTATTTATGCAGTCTTATCTTTTATGATATTTGTTTTCACTTTACTGCTCTTTCTTCGCTACGGCGTCGTATATCATATTGTGGTGATTGTTCCGCCGTTAGGCGCGATTCTCCCATTTGGGATGCTCTATACATTTCACATGCCGTTTTACTTATACCTTGCCTTTTAACCGGTTTTCGGGACGAATTTTTATAAAGGAAATGTTGCCAAAATTATTAAAATATAACTCTTGAACCAAAAAAGGATTTCTACTAAATTAATTAAGGTTTTCTAAACATTTTACAAATGTATCTAATAAATGTTTTAAACACTCTATACTTTTTATGGTTTTGATTTCTGGGTTTTCGGCTTACTTAATCACGTTACGCATGTAGACGTCACGTGATTAAGTGCCGGGCACGGGCCGAACTTTGGGTCGTGACAAAGTTGGTATCAGAGCCAGGTTTTACCTTCGGAGTGTAGGATGACCCTGGTATGATGGAGTAGGTAGCTGAAGCAGAGTGGCGTAGCGTGTATATGTTCCGCGGCATACTCACGACGCGGTACTCCGCCTAAGCGACCTTAGGACTTATTGATTGGAATTCCTTCTTGATATATATATTCTTTCGATTCGATTTACGTATCCTCATCGAATCCCACTTTCCTTTCAGCCATTATGCCGCCAAAGACTACGAGGGCACAGAGAGCAGCTGCGAGAGCTGAGGTTCGTGTTGACTCGTCCGAGACGAGGACTGATCCGGGCAGTGCACCCGTTGTACCCGAGCAGACTGTTCCTCCTATGACAGATCAGATCGCCACGCTAGGGGCTGGTATGCAGGAGATGCGCCAGACGGTGGGATCCAGCATGCAGGAGATGCGCCAGACGGTGGGATCGCTAGTTGAGACGCTTCGAGCACAGCGGCCGAAGGTAGCTCCACCAGTCACGGGGTCCGCGATGGTATCAACAGCACAGGCCGTTGCCCCTGCAGCTACGGAGGTGATTACAGTATCGTTAGCAGAATTTATGGGGCTGAAGCCTCCGGTCTTCACAGGCACCGATGCAGCCGAGGACCCACAGTCCTTCATTGATAGGATGGCCCGGATATGCCGTTCCCTTAGATGCGAGATGGGTAGAGTTCGCGAGTTTTCGCCTGGAAGGACTTGCGCAGAAATGGTGCGAATCGGTCGAGAAGGGTAGAGCAGCAGGTCTTCCTCCTATGATCTGGACAGAGTTCGTGACGGTGTTCCTTACCCGCTTCCTTCCCTGGAGTGTTAGGGATGCCCGAGCACGCAGATTCGAGTCCTTACGCCAGACGCCAGAGATGATCGTAGCAGAGTACGATGTGCTATTCACCGAGCTATCAGTTTATGCTCCGTACCTAGTGGCTACTGAGGAGTTGCGAGTCAAGAGATTTGTCCGAGGCTTGCTTACACCACTGTTCCTTGCGATCAGCGCACAGCATTACGAGACGTATGCAGCAGCTGTAGACGCAGCCCTATTAGTCGAGGAGCGCCTTGCAGAGATTTCAGCAGTTCCAGGGCCGAAGAGGGTTCGTACTGATACACCGGCACAAAGACGGCCATTCAGGCGCCGCGACAGACACCTTGCAGGTGGCAGAGACTCGAGATGAGGTCAGCTTTTCAGCTCTTATCCCCAGGAGGGTCAGCCAGTATCATCCGGATGTTTCCGATGCGGGAGTTCCTATCATCGTGTTCGAGAGTGTCCTGAGATACCCTGGAGGGAGGCAGCCGTACCGCATGTCACACTACCACCTTCACCACCACAGAGGGCGTTGCCTATGGTACCCACAGTTGCTCCGCGTCAGACTCATGCACAGAGAGGCCGTGGTCGCGGAGAGTTTGTCCCTAGAGGGAGAGGCGGTCGAGGCAGAGGCCAGCCAGCCACCGGCAGAGTACAACCAGTTGCTAGTAGGGGACCGCCAGTTGCAGGTGGAGGACAGGCATGGGTTTTTGCGTTGACGCATCGGGACGCGCAGGCGTCCAATGCGGTGGTCGCAGGTATCTTATCAGTATGTTCTGTTGATGCACACGTGTTGTTTGATCCCGGATCCACGCACTCGTACGTATCCACACACTTCGTGCCGAGTTTGGGTAGAGAGTCCGGTCTGCTTGATCAGCCGCTTGTTGTGACCACTCCCATGGGAGAGTCGTTTGTTGCTAGGCACGTGTTCCGATCCTGTATTGTCAGTATTAGCAAGAGAGATCTGCCTGTCGACTTGATCCTTCTTGAGATGTTGGTCTTCGACGTTCTTTTGGGCATGGATTGGTTAGCCACATGCTATGCGTCTGTGGACTGCCGCGAGAAGACAATGAAATTTTGTTTTCCCGGCGAGTCGGCTTTTGTTGTGCAGGGTGACCGTGGTGCCACCCCTCACATTTTGATTTCTTCTCTTCGCGCTGGACAACTGTTGAAGAGGGGATATCAGGGATTTCTAGTCTATGTTTGTGACACTAGAGCTACGGATGTTCCGTTGGACCAGCTTCCGATTGCATGTGAGTCCCCTGACGTGTTTCCTGACGAGCTTCCTGAGCTACCGCCTGAACGTGATGTTGTGTTCTGTATTGATTTGATTCCCGGCACGGGGCCTATTTCTATACCGCCTTATCGGATGGCCCCGGCGGAGCTTAGTGAGTTGAAGAGTCAGTTGCAAGATTTGCTGGACAAGAGGCTTATACGACCCAGTGTTTCTCCTTAGAATGCTCCGGTCCTGTTTGTCAAGAAGAAGGACGGAAGCTTACGTTTGTGTATCGACTACCGCCAGCTGAACAGGGTGACCGTGCGGAACAGATATCCTTTGCCACGCATCGACTATTTGTTCGACCAGCTTCAGGGGGCAGGATATTTTTTGAGGATCAACTTGCGATCAGGCTATCATCAGCTGCGGGTTCGACAGGAGGACATCCCGATGACAGCTTTCCGCACGCGCTATGGCCATTATGAGTTTTTGGTGATGTCGTTCGGACTCACCAATGCGCCAGCTGCATTCATAGACTTGATGAACCGTATATTCAGACCATACCTTTACTTGTTCATCATCGTGTTCATTGACGATATATTGGTGTATTCCCGGAGCAGAGAGGAGCACGAGCAGCACCTGCGGATCACACTGCAGGTCTTGTGGGAGCACCAGTTTTATGCAAAATTCTCCAAGTGCACATTCTGTTTAGACAGCGTAGACTTCTTGGGCCACGTGATTACACGAGATGGTATATGTGTAGACCCGAGGAAGATCGATGCCGTTCAGAGTTGGCCCAGACCTACATCCGTTACTGAGATACGCAGCTTTTTAGGACTGGCCGGCTACTATAGGCGATTTGTACAGGATTTCTCCCGTATTGCCGCACCCTTGACCGGATTGATCCGGAAGGGAGTTCCTTTCGTTTGGACGGAGGAGTGCGAGCGCAGTTTCCAGCAGCTACGGACTTATTTGACTACGGCGCCGGTATTATCATTGCCTTCAGAATCGGACGGGTTTGTAGTCTATAAGAAAAAAGAAGATTGTTGACTTTAAAGTGCATGAGAGTAAAAGATATGAAAACGTAAATTACACACCTAGAGATGTTTAAAACCATTGTTATCAAGAGCTTATAAGGAAAATAGAGAAGGGTGATGCGCAAGTTGTATTAGACAGAACTATTGCTTCTAATTGAGAGAAACAAGATTTTTCTATTGTTCTTATTGGGATGAAGATAAACACTAGATCCGATTATTTTGGGCCGATAAGCAATCCAGATTAGATTATCAATATTTTGGTACATGATGTTATTTTCTTTGATTCTATTTATTGCAGAAATATATGCAATATATCCTTTATTCTCTTTGTTGGTGTCAATAATCACGGTCGCGCTATATTCTTCGTATGTGAAGTTATGAGGAATGAAACAAAGGTTTCATACATTTGGTTGCTAAAAACGTTTCTTATGTACCTAATAGGGACCACACAATGCATGTAACAAAAACAGAAGTTTTTTTTTTTTTGGTATAGAACTCAGAGAATATATTGTACATATTGAAAGAAATATTTCAAAAAATCTTAAATAACTATATCAAATTAAAGACCTGATAGAGGTCTTCAGATGTTGTCTTCCGTTGATCTGTAGCAAGCGTTGATGGATGGCTGAGTTTGGGTTTGAGCGTTACCTCTTGAAACGTGTCGATCTCAGTGGGCTTGATTTGGAATGAATCCGAGCCACCTGCAAGGAAGTCCCGGGATGGTTGTACTACCGTGGACTCTCCGACGATCAAGTTAGTCGAGGTATTTGGGCAGAGTAGCGGCCTGTTGGATAATAATTCCCTTACCTGAGTCGTCTGAGAATGAGTTTATATAGTGGCAGCTATGGGCTGGCGGGTGCGAGATTTACGCCGGTCGTTACGCCTTTGGAGCCGCGCCTTCGCGAATGGCGGGATTCTCCATTAATGACGAGATACGCCCGTTAACGGGGGAACGCGATGGCGTGGGACGCAGGATCGTAGGGAGGCGGATATCTCGCGTATGGCGAGATTCATGGGCCATGTCCGGGTGGCTGATGATCTGTGCTCTGGGTCGGTCGATGAGATCGAGGAAGCAAACTCGGCGGGTGGCTCGGAGGCGAGCGGGAGGCCGAGCAAGCTTGGTTCTGTGATAGCTCGGGGGCGAGCTGGGAAGGCTGAGGAAGCTCAGCGTGCAGGAGGGCTCGGAGGCGAGCCAATAGTTATTTGGAAGACGGGCATAGGAGTGGTCTGGAAGGCCACCGAGGGTCGGGAACATTCTCGGGAGGAAGGCTTGGAGTACGCTTTCAACGTACCGTTCTTGCTCCTTTCTCGTAAGTCTTGAGACACGTCATCTGCCACGTGTCGTGATCTGGGAAGTTCTCAGTATTGAGCATCATCAAGACCTAATAAGTTGTTGTACGCATAGTAGACATCAGCTAATATCGAATCAAAATGTGAAGAATTTAGGGTTAATAGGAGGATTAGGTCCCATCACTAATGGATCCAAATGGTGCACTGAATGTGATATTTATGGGCAGAAACTTTTTGTTAAAGGCCAAGTGCTCTTAGGAATTAGGAGTACCCAGCTGAGCGCTTTGTTATATTAAATATTTCGATCAACGTAAATTCTTCAAGACCTACTTTCTCGTTATAATATTTGTGTTGTACGAACTCGAAAAATTGAAGCATTAGATGATTGCATTGATAAGTATTTAACAAGCGAAACACAGCAATTAGAATTTTTTCTATTTCCCATTTTCGCCTTTAACTTCCACTGTTTTTTGCGTCTTTATTTGGGAATGGAGTTCATAAGGTTGTTTAAAGTTTAGATAATTGGAGTTTATAAAAGTCCAATCCAACCAAAGTATTATAAACGTCAAAATCTGTGAAGAAAACATCCATTTTGAAGTTCAACTAACTTCATATCCAAACACGCCATCAAAAGCAAGCTTTAAAATCCGATATGAGATTTAATGATTTGGCTAAGACAGTACAACAACACAACAAGACCGCATTTAAGTGATGACACTAGTTAAAAAGCGAGACGAGACCGGGGAGAAAACGGACGAGCTCCAAATTTTAATCCTAGGAGGCCATGGTAGGCATCTCGAATCCCTAACAAGCAACTTGACTTCAATTCCCTCCCCCCCGCCCTACAAATCCTTTCAAAAGTTCCAATCCAAAACAAATGTAGTTCATGTTAGGCCTTCTTTTGGTAAGCTTTCCCTTTCCAAAAACCCAAAAATTGGTTTCGGCCGCAAAAATATCATGAATTGGCCTTACCAATCGTAACATTATTTTTGGATTCATGATATAAATCCAAGAAACTAGGTTGGATTTTATGTATTCTTTCTGAAGCGTTATGATTTTAGATGGTGGAAAAGAAATAAAGATGTAAAAAGATTCTATTGAGATAGTTATGAACTTGATTGATTTTCCGTTGGTTGACCGAACAATCCCCAATTCCGTTATTTCAATTATATCGAATGATCTTTCGAATTGGTCAAGACTCTTCGGTTTATGGCCTCTTCTTTATGGTACGGGTTGTTGTTTCATTGAATTTGTTTTATTAATAGCCTCGCGATTAGACTTTGACCCAAAGCATCTTCTGACTCGTATTCTCTTTTCGAAAATATATAGAATAAGTAATCTAGTCATTCTTCAAAAGGTTTTCTCGATTATTTGGGAAGAGTTTTATAAGAAAATTACAGGGAAACTTGGCTCTGAGCTGTTAGACGACGCTATGATGGTTCTGACCAATTACAACGAAACGTCATTTTTCAAGAATATCATAGAGAGTTTATTATGGTGAGTTATTTGATCGAGAAATCGTCTAGATCACACTTGTTTAGTTGATCAAATCTGCCCCCCCTCCCCCCGAGAAAATCATACATGATGGACATGGCC
This sequence comes from Agapanthus africanus, assembly GCA_030015575.1. Taxonomy (NCBI): domain Eukaryota; kingdom Viridiplantae; phylum Streptophyta; class Magnoliopsida; order Asparagales; family Amaryllidaceae; genus Agapanthus; species Agapanthus africanus. Next base: position 115,754,477 of record JASDDO010000028.1, read on the forward strand.
AAGCCTAAATTTGTGTTGGAGTCTTGTAGATTGGCTTGCCTTCCCGATTTTTTTATTTTATTTTGAAGAGACTATTAAATCGGTTGAGGCATCGAAGATAAACCCGTTAAATTTTCAGGACATTCTGGAGCTAGACCGGGCATGATAATTGGCAGCCTTACAACGGCTGTCTATGTTTAACTTCTTACATTTTTCACACTTTTAATTTTCATCATTACATCCACAACATAAGGAGTTCATTGAGATCAGTCGGCTAGTAGAGAATTTACATGAATCACGCTTATTCAGTTGTCTTAAATCTGGCCTCAAAGAGGAACTTAGATAGATGTATTCATGGTCAAGCCTAAATTTGTGCTGGAGGCGTATAGATTGGCTTGTGCCTTAAAAGAAGAAACTTTTGGTTTTGAAGAGACTATTAAACTGGTCGAGACACGAAAGAGAAACCCATTAAATATTCAAACATTCCGGACCTCGGTTTAGCATGACAGTTGGCAATCCTACAATGACCATCCATGCCTAACTTTTTACACTTTCCATTCTTTTAGTTTCCATCATTATATTCACAACATAAAGAGTTCATTAAGGTCGGTCATCCGATCGAGAATTTATCCTAATGACAATTGTTCAATTGTTTCAAATCTGATCTCAAAGAGAGAATCATATAGATGTATTCATGCCTAAGGCTAAATCTATATTGGGGGCTTATAGATTCTTAAAGAAGAAAATTTTGATTTTGAAGAGATCCATTAAACCGGTTGAGCCGCCGAGGATAAACCAATTAAATATTCAGACATCCTTGCGCTGAGCCGGACATGACAGTTGGCAGCCCTACAGTGACTGTCCATGTCTAACTTGTTACACTTTCTACCCTTTCATCTTCCATCATTATATCCACAACATACGGAGTTCATTAAGGTCGGTTACCTAATCGAGCCCGAATCACAATTGCTTAGTTGTTTCAAATCTGACATCAAAGAGGAACTCATGCATGATATACTCATGGCCAAGCCTAAATCTGTGTTGGAGGCTTATAAAATGTTTTGTATTGAAGATACCCATTAAACTGGTTGAGGCACCAAAAGATAAACCCATTAATTATTTAAACATTGTCGAAATGGACCAGGCATGACGGCTGGCAGCCCTACAAATGTTGTCCATACCTAACATTTTATATTTTCCACCCTTTCAATTTCTAACATTACATCCGCGGTATCTCCCCAAATTTGGCGGATTAAATGCAGATACCTCGGATGCTAGACCCACTTTTAATTGCGGTTTACTCCCTCCCGTCCCCCGCACGAAAACATAAAAGGCCCGCAAAATTATACATTAATATAAAATTAAAAATTAAGAATAGAGAAAAAGATAGAAAGAGACGCAAACAGAGCCACATCGATCTCATTCATTCATCCTCTCTCTCTCTCTCTCTTCATCGCCCCCCTTTTGTTCAAAACCCTAACCCTAATTTTCCCCTTTGATTCGATCGATTTTTGTTCGTCTTTTCTTCGGCGCAGGTCAGTAATCGCATCACTTAATCTCAATCGGTGATACCTAATCTGCTCAGTTTCTGTCGTGTTGATTTTTGATTTGAGATTCATTGATTTGGATGATTTGCGCGTGTCTTTTGGTATGATTTGATGTCGGATCGATAGGTTTTGATGTCGTATGATTGGATTGTTTGGTTGTGGCGCGAGTTTGTTGCTGATTTTTAGGGCTCTTGTGGATGTTTTAGTGGAAAAGGGACGGATTTGGGGGTTTTGACGGATCTGTTGGTTATAGGGCGAATTAGAGGAGGAGGGATCCGATTTGGGGTTTGGGATTCGAAAAGGGGAAACTTTATTAGGATTTGTTTTGATTTATACGTTAGTTTTTTGATACTCCTTTGATTTTTAATTTATCTTTTAAAGCGTGATTGTAGCCTATAGATTGATTGATATATGAGAATATTGAAACGATTTGCAATATCAATTTTGTGTATTTGAATATCGTCATTTTTATATGAATATAATATGTTTGATTACTTGACGTGAAGGAGCATAAAATTATATTTTATAACAAAAGAGACTTTATTTATTATTAAAAAATGCCTTCCTGTCATTACCATGCAAAATGTGTCCCGAATGGTGTTCGGGAACATTTTTGTAAGATCATGTAGGCTGCAGAGGACGTGTAATTCTCTTGGAGTAAAATCCTTAAGTTTGGAGAGCAGGAGGTCCGACAATTTTCCTTGGTAAATTTTTTTGGGTACTGAATGCAACTTTCCAAGACCTTTATGTTGTGTAATAAATTTGGGTAGAAGAAATGATTTAGTAGCGGGAAAGTAGGTTATCGGTCATCTGAGAGACCTGCCTTGGTGTTTAGGCAGCTGCTTTGCACAAATATCAACTCAGATACTTTTCTCCCTTCTAAATAATGATAACTTAATGGCTTAGACAAAATATGGATATTGAAGTTAAACTATATGTAAAAATGCTTTAATAACATGTTATTGCAACCATAAAAGTACTCAACTCGATATGAGCCGTGAACAATTGCAAAGCCGAAAGGAAAAAAGGCTGGAAGAAGAATGAAAATGGAAAATATTTCATTAGAAAGACGAGTACAATAGGTTGGGATGGACTTCGCTGACAGGCTGATATGGTGGTGTCCCGCTGCTAGTAGTGAATCAACAGAGTCAATGTGGCAATAGTTTGTCGAAGTTGGAGGTTCAATGTTAAATTGTTAATGGGGTTGCTTGTTTGTTTCTACTAATAGAATGTAGTCGTAGACAATTATTGTAATAAAATCCATCTCAAAGTGCATGTGTTTTGGTGTGATTTAGTCCTTTAGATGCATATGATGACTTACTGTTGCAATTTAGGAGTTTGAACTGTCCTTTCATTTCTTTTGCCTCTAGATTAGTTTTTTAATTTTTAAGCTTTTTATTTGTTTAATCAGTATGTTTAAGAACATGGAAATCTCATGAGGATTGGACATTTCTAACTGTCATGTTTCTTGGTGGTGCTGTTATAAATATGCACATGATCAAAAGAATTAAAAAATGCAATAGTGGTATTAAGGATCGTGTCTCGTCATGCATTTATTATTTGGTTTAGTTGTTCATGATTTAGCGTTGTCTTATTGGTGTTCCCGGCATACATAATACATGAGTAATTTCTGAAGGCTTTGTTTTCTCTTTTCTGTTTCCTTTTCTGTTTGTTCGAGTGTTGAAAACTCGGTTTATATTCGTAACAGCGATGTAGTTGAATATTTGGTTTGCATGTTCTTAATTCACACTGGTATTCAGTTTATCTTTTAGTTCTCCATTAAACAAGTTCTATAAGGATTTGCGGTTGAAATAGCTTCGCTGCTCTGCTGTTTATTTGTTTGCTTTGATGCTGTCTTCTATTATAAAATTTAATATGTGAGACTTTTAAATGAGATAATAAATTTGAAAGTTTATTATCAGTAAATCCATCATTATCTAGTAACACATTTGCATGTGTAGAATTGTTTCTTCTTATTGTTCTGAAGAAAAGATTTTTTTTTGCTCGATTCTACAGTTTTTCGTAAAAGATGTAGCTAGACTTTAGTGAATGAATCCTGTTTGAAGCACGTCAAATAATATAAGGCCGGTTTCTCAAGACCAAAGGGCTCAATTTTTTTAATGAGCTTTGGTTGATCTATTATTGTTAGCGCTCAAATTAAACGTCATTTGACATTGAACCGATTAGGTTCAGAAACCGAAAGAGCAACATATGCAGTAAGAATGATATGGAGTTGATGTATAACTCTATATAGGAAAAGGTATTTGAGATGTGCAGTTGTACTTCACAAGATTCTAAGATGCTCTTGATTCACACTGGTATTTAGTTTATTGTAACTTCTCCATTAAACCTGTTCTATAAGGATTTTGCAGTTGAAATGTTTTCTCTGCATCGATGTTTATTTGTTTGCTTTGAATGTCTTCTATTTAAAGCGGAATATGTGAGACTTTTAAATGAGATATTGAATTAGAAAGTTTATTATCAGTGAAACCATCATTATCTTGTATCACGTGTAGACTCTTCTTATTGTTCTGAAGAAAACCTTTTTTTTTTGGGGTTTGATTATTCAGTTTGCGTGAAAGATGTAGCTAGTACTTTAGTGAACATTTCCTGTTTGAAGCATGTCATAAGATCAGTTTCTCAAGACCAAAGGGATAACATTTTTAAACGAGTAATAGTTTAGGGCTCAAATTAAACGTCATTTGACATTGAGTCAACTAGGGTCAGAAACTGAAAGAGCTTCAGTAAGAATGATACGAAGTCATTGTATAGCTTTATGTAGGAAATGGAATACGAGATGTGCACTTGTACTTCTCGAGACTCAAAGATGCCTAAACCCCTTTAAATGATCTAAATATTAGATATTGGGTTGATATCTCAATGCCGGATGACAAATTTCAGCTATTCTTAACGAGCAATCATTGGCAAAAGAATAGTAAATGAAAGATCTGTTTCAAGTGGCGGTCACAAGTATGATATATAAACAAAATAAATTTAGATGGACTTCCTTGTCTTTGCTTGAGGGAAAGGCTGGGAGTTATCCACATCATTTATTCATCAGAAAGTAAAATATATTCATTATAATTTTTTTATAGTATATATCGTATGTGGTACGTCGGTGCAACTTATACTACTTAATATGCCTGCTGCATTCCACATGGATTTTCATGTAGTAATGTCAATTCCTCATCCTTTGTATGCATCTCTAATATCTGTCAATATCACTTTCAGGTTTTGAGAGATGTCTCCAGCATCGAAATCCAAGTCCAAGGATAAGTCAGCTGCAAAGGCAGCGAAAGAACACCCAAAGGCATCTTCTAAAACCAACGGGGCTGCCGCAAGTGCATACAATCCACTTTCCGGCACATTTCATGCACTCGAGACTGCTCCATCTACCACTACTTCGGCACCCCAAATCAATGGTCGGTTTCGAACCATAGACGAAACAACAGAAGAGCATAATCTTGATACCGCAGTTGAATACGATTCCATATCCAACAATGACAGTTGTTCCGGTGAATCTGAAGACCAACAAAAAGAGAAGAATAATACAACAGCAATCAATACATCTCGCTCGGAAACTGATAATGAAAAGCGGGAAAAGATAAGGCTCAAGAATGAGAAGAAGCACCAGAGGCAGAGGGAACGCCGTGCCCTTGAACTTCATGAGCGATGCTGTAGCTATTTAACTTCGAGAAAACTGGAATCTTTGGCTCAGAAGCTTGTGGTGATGGGGTTTACATATGAACAAGCGACCATGGCTCTTATTCAAAATGAGGGCCGTGTTGATGAATCGGCCTTGTGGCTTGTTGATAGGGGTGAAGAAAGCAAACAACAGGCTGCTGCATCAAATTTTGATGGCGTTAGTGCTAAGATTGATATTGCGGATGAGCTTGCTAGAATTGCAGAATTGGAGTTGAGATTTAAATGTACTAAGCAGGAGGTTGAGAGAGTTGTGGTTGCATGCGAGGGTGACTTGGAGAAGACGGAAGAGACTTTGAAGTCGCAAAAACAAGAACCTTCAGGTGCTTCCTCAAAATTAGAAGAATCTAGCCAAAATTCTAGCCCAAACCCTATCGTAAGAACAGCACAGATTAAGGGAGTTGCTCCTACAAGCATTCAGCTTCAGAGAAGGGATGAAAGAGACTTCAATTACACAAAGTCGAACTTATCAGTAACAACAGCCCAAATGGAAGCAGCAAGCAGAATTTTACCGCAGCCTTCTTTGAGAAAAGTACAGTCAAAAGCAGACTGGACCAAAACACAGTCTGCAGTTCCTTCTATAGAGAAGAAATGGCCAAGCACAAGCTCCTCGCCTTCGCCTTACACCATAGCATCATCTCCATTGCAGGTCGCAGCAGCACAAGCAAAACCCGAAGCTCGATATATCGCTACTATGAATGGTAATGAAGTAAAGAACAACAATACACTTCAAGGAACGACAATAAGAGAGCCGATCCATGTGATGCAGCGGCCACAGTCTAATGGCACAATTAGGCAAAATGTCCTTGGCTCTTCACCGCCATCATCAACAGGGTGGTATCCAAACGGCACTAATGGTGGCACAAACGTAATTGAGATGATGAAGTTGGCTGCAAATGGGGGCTTAGGGCAGCAGCTGAGGAATTTGTCCCTGGTGGGGTCTAATATCCCTCAGCAGCAGCAGCAGCAGCGGTTCTATAACCAAGATCATTATCATCATCCTTCGTCTTATATGGAACCAGGTGGTGGCTCATATAACATGATGCATGGAACCAATGGTACGAGGTCGTCATCGTCGCTGGCTGTGCCTTCTTCGTTGGGGCTGTTTACTGGGTGGGGACCATCGAGTTCTTCCGGCACATCGTCCCCTGTTGATTGGAGCACTCGAGGATCGATACCACAGCGTGACTATACGAGCATAGACTGGAGTTTGGATTCGACGGCAATGTCTTTGACATCTTCATCTATCAAAGGAGAACGCTTATATGATAATTCATGGCATGCTTCCTCATATAATAACAGTACGATGCCATTAAAAGCTGCTGCTACACCAATGTCTGCTGCTGCGCCGTCTGCTGCTGCAGCTTCAGGATCTTCGCAAGAGTGGACTTCGCCATTTGCGGGGAGGGATATGTTTAGGGCTCCTAGGCACTTTGTTACTACTTCCCCATCTCCATAGGAAGCGGAAAAAATAAGTAAAAGAAAATTTGACTATTTGAAAATCATGATAAAAATGGACTATTGTGTTTTGCTTCCAGAAAGGCTTTGTGATCTTTATTTTTATATGCATGCCGAGCTGCCCCGACGATATATTTGGCTTTGAGATGCTTGCGGTAATGTGGCTTCGTGTGGCTGCGTACATTACTAGATTCCATCTCAAAGCCTGTGTTGTGTTTGCTTCTTGGAGTAGTGATCCAAGGATCAAGGGAATATTATCTGGAGATTTTCTTCCTTGTCTTCGAATTTTGTAGACATTAAGTGATCATTTAGACGACATAAGCCGTGTCTCCAGTTTAGCCTTGAGAATTGATATATAGGATGTCGCTATAATCTCCACAAAGTTTTGAAATGGAAAAAACTGGTGAACCAAGACATAATCTGTGTCTCTAGTTTTATCCTTGATAATTGATATATAGGATGTCCCTATAATCTCCACAAAGTTTTGAATTGGAATGAACAAGTGAACCAAGTGAATAAACAATGTCGCTAAAGTTTTGAAATGGAATAAACAAGTGAACCAAGTGAATAAACATTGTCGCTGTAAAGTTCGTTTTTCAATTAAAGCGAACCAAGTGAATAAACAGTATACAAACGCCATCATTGATTCGGCAAAATGAAATTTGAGTAGAAACATGTAAGCTAGGAAAAAAGATTATGACATTCTCTTGAAACCATTGCTGAACATTTTAACTGCTTAAAAATGATCGGTTAGGGAATAAAACACACACACGCATCCATGGCAACTTTAGATGTCAACTCTCATCTGTTATGCTCTTGATATATAGATTATATAGAGAGCTGTATGCTTGGAATATTCTCGCCTCTTTCTTAAACATATGGATGCAAAATTTATCTTATCCTTTTAGTCTTTATTACAACTTGCATATCGAAAAATCAATCTTAAACTAAAAAGATTGATATTTTATCACATTAATAAACTTCTTTTCTTATATTAAGAATCTATATGAAAATAGCCTTATTAATAATTTGAGAAATGCTATTCAATAGCGAGCAAAATTATTAAAAAATCAAAGAACACAGAAAATTTTGATTTTCTTGAAAATTTCGTGATTTTTGTGAAAATTTCTTGATTTTCACGATGCTATGACAAAAACATATTTAAAACTCGAAGAAAAAAGAAAATTTTGTGATATTTAAAATTTTGCGATTTTTTTTAACTGCAGTATGCAAAATATCGAAAAATGGGATAACAAAAAAAATTGAAATTTTGCGATTTTTGTTAGTTAATTATAATAAATAAAATATTTTAAAAACCGAAGAAAATAGAAAAAAATAAGATTTTTATACAGTACATGTACAAAATATTGACACTTTTGGGATTTTTGAACATATCACAATTTTCATGTGCAACAGGCAAAATATTGAAAAAACGAAATAAAACATGAAATTTTGAGGTTATAAAAATTTCGCGATTTTCATTTGTTACAGCAAAAAAAAATATTGGAAAACCGAATAAAACATAAAAATACGATTTGTAGATGCACATACAAAATATTGAAAAGTTCAAAGAAATCGATAATTTTGAGGTTTTCGAATATTTCGTGATTTGTGTGATAATGCACGGAAAACATTGAAAAAACGAAAAAAAGAAAAAAATTGCAATTTTTTAAAATTTTATTATTTTCGTGTGATATAACATGCAAAATATTGAATATTGAATGAAATTTTAGGATCATTGAAAATTTCACGATTTTCATGTGTTATCACAAACAAAATATTGAATGGTTGACAAAATTTCAAAGTTACACAATTCTCATTCTCATGTACTCACTAGTAAAATAAGGGGTTGCCCCTACGGATAATAACATCCGTAGGGGCAGTTAAAGTTTGGCCCTACGGATTAATCCGTAGGGCAAAACGGTTGCCCCTACGGTCCTTCAATATTTATTTAAAATTTATTAAATCTTAAAGTGTTGTTTGCCCCTACGGAGCCGCAAACCAAGCACCTACGGGTATATCCGTAGGGGTATATGAATAGGGATTTAAGAGATCGATCCCTACGCTGATTATTTCTTTTTCTTATTCTCGCGCGAAACCAAATTTTCCCAAATCGAGATCGTCGTCGCCGCCGCGCTGCAGTGATCTCGTCGTCGCCGAATCCAAGCCAAATCGTCGTCGCCACGCCTGCGCAGTGATCTCGTGGTCGCCATCGTGCTCCGTTCTCGTTGTCGCCACCGCCCTCGTCGTCGCCGATTGCGTCTCCGTCGTCGCCTACAGGTAATTAGTTAAACATTATTATAATGATGTTAGGGTAGCGATTGATGAGGGTTAGGATTAGGTATCGGTTGTGGTTAGGGTTAGGATTAGGGTTAGGGTACGGGTTCGATCGGCGGTTGGGGTTCGACGACTGGTGTTGGGGTTAGGGTTAGGGTTCGGTTGGGGTTTGGTGTTGGGGTTGGGGTTCGGCTGGGGCTGGGTTGGGGTTAGGGTTAGGCCGGGTTAGGGTTTGGTGTTGGGTTGGGGTTCGGCTGGGGCTGGGTTGGGGTTAGGATGAGTTGGAGAGATTGAAGGCGAGCTGGGTTTTGGGAGAAGAGAAGGAAATGGCACTGCTTGCTGCTTCAATTTTTTGATATAGATAGATAAGGTTCTTTTGGGATTTTGGAGGGGTTTTGGGGGAAATAAATAGCTTTGGAGATGAAATGGGGCATTTCGGTAATTTGATTCTCTGTTGCAAATATTATTTATCAATATATTTAATTATAAATATTAAATAAAATAAAGTAAACTATAAATAATATGAAACCAATATATGATACTCGATGATAATATGAAACCTTCATATTCCCATCGATACTCATATATGAAACTAAAAGCGCCACTTAGTCCCCGTCTATCGGTTAACATACGTGCGATGCTCGTCGTGACCTAGAACTATACGAAGGTTGTTAAATATCGGACAGTATAGCTCGATACTAACAACCGTCGTATAGTCTACGCGACGAGAAAATTCAATCGTATGGTAACCCATAGATTTGTCCCGCGTGGACAAGTTAAGAATGTATAAAGCAAACGCCTTCATTCACTTGTGTTTTCATCCGTTTCGAGATATTTCGTCGGTACCTTTCCGCTGGTTCTCCGTGTACAAAGATAGATTAGATGTTCATTTCAACGTTATTTCACAGCTTTGAAATGATTATCTATTCTATTACAGTGTACTCGGAGAACAGCGGGGAGGTGCTGCCGAAATTTACTCGAAACGGTTGAAAGCACAAGTGATGGGCGTTCGCTCTATACATTCTTAATGGGATAGAAGCCTACCCCCGACAGCCGGAACACACACATACAACAAGAATACACAACAAACGCATAATTAGAGAGCGATTCGAGATGTTCGGGTTAAAACCAATATATGATACTCGATGATAATATGAAACCTTCATATTCCCATCGATACCCATATATGAAACTAAAAACGCCACTTAGTCCCCGTCTATCGGTTAACATACGTGCGATGCTCGTCGTGACCTAGAACTATACGAAGGTTGTTAAATATCGGACAGTATAGCTCGATGCTAACAACCGTCGTATAGTCTACGCGACGAGAAAATTCAATCGTATGGTAACCCATAGATTTGTCCCGTGTGGACAAGTTAAGAATGTATAAAGCAAACGCCTTCATTCACTTGTGTTTTCATCCGTTTCGAGATATTTCGTCGGTATCTTTCCGCTGGTTCTCCGTGTACAAAGATAGATTAGATGTTCATTTCAACGTTGTTTCACAGCTTTGAAATGATTATCTATTCTATTACAGTGTACTCGGAGAACAGCGGGGAGGTGCTGCCGAAATTTACTCGAAACGGTTGAAAGCACAAGTGATGGGCGTTCGCTCTATACATTCTTAATGGGATAGAAGCCTATCCCCGACAGCCGGAACACATACATACAAACGCATAATTAGAGAGCGATTCGAGATGTTCGGGTTAAAACCAATATATGATAATATGAAACCTTCATATTCCCATCGATACCCATATATGAAACTAAAAGCGCCACTTAGTCCCCGTCTATCGGTTAACATAACGTGCGATAATTTATTCTTTTCAACGACAAACGCACACACAAAGCACATACACGGATTTTCTCCTTTGTTAGTAACTATCTCGTTCTTATATTTCTCAATATAGTCAGCATAACCTACAATTTATATGTTATTCAGTCTAACATGGCCCATGAGTACGTCAGAGTTAAGGACTGGATGTATGTGGATTAGAAACAACGTATGCAACCTAAGTTTGTCGCAGGAGTTGCTGCTTTCCTTGAATTTGCACGAGCACATAATAAGATCATAATAGAGAAGATTCTCTGTCCGTGCGATAGATGTGGCAATAAGTACTGACAGAAGGTAGAATTGGCAGAGCTTCATATTGTAAAACATGGGTTTACTAGACTTTATTCAACTTGGAAATATTACGGGGAAGGAGAAGAATGCAGTACTGCGGTAGAAGAAGAAGGAGAACACGATAATGCGGCAGGAGAAGAAGAAGAATTCGGTAATACGGCAGGATACGGAAATTTATTTCCATCAGAAGAAATGGAGGATATGGTAGAGGCTGCCCTAGGTGAATCTATTCGTACCGAAGATGACATTCCTTCCGGTCAAGGACCGCGTGCGGATAAATATGAAAATTTCATGAATGATGCTAGGAAACCAATTTATGAGAATGCGAAGTATTCCACCCTCTCATGGTTCGTCCAACTTTTCCAAATTAAGTGCCTTAATGGATGGAGCAACAAGTCATTCACAATGCTTCTTTCGTTCTTGAAAGATTCTATGCCTCCGGGAAATAATGTGCCCGAAAGCTGGTACGAAGCCCAGAAAATGATGTCTGATTTGGGTCTAAAGTGCGAGAAGATTCAAGCATGTCCTAAAAATTGCGTGTTGTACCGGAAAGAGAATTCATATTTGAAAGAGTGTCCAACATGCGGAGAGGCCAGGTATAAGCCGAAAGATTCTGATAAGAAGCCTGATATACCTGTGAAGATAGCACGATATTTTCCCATAACACAGAGGCTACAGAGGCTATTCAGGTGCAAGAAAACAGCCGAGGCAATGATTTGGCATCACCGTGCTCCTCCAAGCAAAAATGGAAAAATGAGCCATCCAAGAGATTCACCGGCATGGAAGGATTTCGATAGGAGGCACGCAATATTCAGTAGCGATCCTCGCAATGTCCGGCTCGGACTGGCTGCCGATGGCTTCTGCCCATTCAACTATATGGCTGGAAGTCACAGTACATGGCCCGTTGTAATGATAATTTATAATCTGTCGCCTTAGTTGGCTATGGACCAATCATACTTTATGATGCCTCTTCTTATCGACGGACCAAACTCACCGGGGAACAATATCGACGTCTATCTCCGACCTCTGATCGAGGAGCTGAAAACTTTGTTCATTGATGGTGTAGAGACATATGATTCAAACACAAATACAACCTTCATACTGCGTGCGGCTTTAATGTGGACAATTAATGACTTTCCTGCGTATGAAATGCTATCAGGTTGGTCCGTACATGGTCACAAAGCATGTCCTCATTGCCATGAACACACAACATCAAAATTTTTGAATTTTAGCAGGAAGGTTTGTTATTGCGGCCATCGACGTTTTCTGCCTCCAGACCACCCCTATAGGTTAGACACGGTTCACTTTGATGGTCATCAGGAGCTTCTTGGGCCTCCATCCCCATTGTCCGGAGAGGACGTGACTGCTAAATGGGATGGTTACAATAACGTGACCTTCGGGATGGATCCGACGAGACAGGTCAAACCATAATATTGGAACAAGTTAAGCATTTTCTTCGAGCTTCCGTATTGGTCTACAAATTCAGTGCGTCATTGTCTGGACGTCATGCATATAGAGAAGGGAGTATCAGAGCACATGCTTAACTTGCTTCTGTGTAAAGACGGGAAATCGAAAGACAACATGAATGCCCGGATGGATCTACAAGAGTGGGGAATAAGAAGTGAACTGCACCCTAAACCGGTAGCGGGTAAACCGGGCAAGTTTGTACTTCCCAATGTCGCTTATCATATGTTACAACCGGAGAAGAAAAGATTCCTGCAGGTGTTGCATGATTTGAAAGTCCCCACAGGTTTCTCAGGATCATTCAGCAAGAAAATAAAAATTGTGAAGGGCAAGATCGATGGGCTGAAAAGTCATGATCACCATGTTATCGTGGAGCACCTTCTTCCATTAGCCCTCAGGACTTCTTTCCCCGACTCGGTTGGTCTAGTAATCAACGACCTATGTTGTTTTTTCAGGGAGTTGTGTGCTAAAACACTGGAGGTTGCGACGCTGGATAAACTAGAAAATTCTATTGCGTTGATACTTTGCAAGTTTGAGCGTATTTTCCCACCGTCATTCTTCGATATCATAATACACTTGACGGTTCATCTTGCAACTGAGGCGAAGTTAGCCGGACCGGTACAATATCGATGGATGTATCCCGTCGAGAGGTACGTGTAATTTTTCGTTTCGCGCAATTTATAAATTTATTGTTGTCCTATATGCCCGTGTTTATTTATTCAACATATTCTCATTAGGTACCTTTACACTCTTAAGAAGTATATACGCAATAAAAATCGACCAGAGGGTTCTATCATGCAAGGTTATCTTCTTGATGAAGCAACCACATTTTATTCCCGCTATCTGGACGAGAACATTGAGACAAGGCTTAACCGACCACGAAGAATTCAAGACGGGCCATATGGTAAAGCCGAGTATAAGAGGGTAGACACTATGTTTATCAACAAGATATACCGGTTTATCTTGCTTAATTGCGCATGTCTTGAACAAATTAGAGAGTAAGTTCTTTTGGATTAATTGTTATATCTGTGTTTGTGTGTGTATGAAATGACATAATATTAATATCACAATTATTTGTCGAAAACAGAACTCATTTTAACGAGGTACGTGAGGGGCATCCTGATTGGAACGAAGAGCGTTTGGAAAAATACCATCAGGATAATTTTTGTGATTGGGTCACAGAGCATGTAAGTTATTCGAATTACATTTTATTGCTATCAGTTTTAATCTAAACTTGTATCGTTATATATTTATCGTAAAATTTGTTTTGTTAGATCCACGATCCGAACTTGTCTGCATCATTTGGGAGTGATTCAAGATGTTTAGCTCAATTTCCTATTATGGAGGTTGCATATTACAAAGGATTTGGTGTCCTTGGATACAAATTCGAAGTTAAGGACATAGAAACATCTAGAACCACTCAGAATAGTGGGATTGCGACGGTAGGATCGGACGGTGTGATTTACTATGGGTACTTAAATTGTATACTCGGCATCCACTATCCCGGATGATCAGAACCCTTTTATATATTCCACTGTACTTGGTACGATCCGCGAACCGATACGGACAGGTGGAGAAGCAGTCTTGGGACTTGGAAAGATGAATATGGATTGACCAGTGTGAACACACTTCGATTTTACGGTCAGGACGATCCGTTTATCTTTCCGAACCAAGCGTTTCAAGTATACTACTCACAGTGTTTGAAGCATCCGGGGTGGAGTGTTGTATGCCGATGGAAACCTAGAGATGTCTACGATGTCCCAGAATACGAGGACAGCGATGAGGACGAAGAAGAGAGAAGGCTTAAAGTGCTCCGACCGTCTGTTTCGAAGGACGGGTTGTCTTCGACCGATCATGAAGTTACGTGGGTTAGAAATGACATCGACGATGAAATCCAAGTAGATATGTATGATGCGCCCACGAAACGAAAAAGGTTATCAGTAATGTTATATTATTACTTCACATTTTACGCTCTAGATCATATATAGTCAATACTTTTAATGATTGTCTAATGCGTCCACGAACCGTTTATCTAGATTTGATGACGATGTCGGAAGCAGCGAGGGGCGGCAGGAGCTCCAGCCGCGGCAGAGGCAGAGGCAGAGCGGTTCTGCCGCCCGGAGAGCTCCGTAGGGAGCTTCAGAGGGCCGGTCTTGCACCCAGATCGGAGACCCCTTCGGATGCCTCCTTCCGTGTTGATTTGGCCACACCTCCAGGTATACTGCACGCATATCCATTTTGAATGTAATATTACAGATATTCATGCATGTTTATGTCAAAATTACTTATATTGTCAATGTTTGATTGTCTAGTTGTTGGTGATGCGTCCATATCTGGGACAGAGGCCACCCCCGCTCCTCCAGGTATGTTTATATATCATATAGTGTATGTATATTGATTTAGAATGCTATATCATAAATACACACATTCCTTTTGCTCTTACTTAGCAATTTTTATTATTGTCTAGCTGTAGGTGGTGACACCACCGCACCTGCGGGTATGTTTATATATCCTATAGTGCATGCATATTGATTTAGAACGTTGTATTATTGATCTACACATTCTTTTTGCAATTACTTATATAATCTATTTTTAATTGTCTAATTATAGGTGGTGCGTCCACACCTTCCGCAGGGGCCACTCCTGCCGCTTCCATACCCTCCGCATCGTCTGCAGGTTAGTATGAATAAATTTAAAATATTTATTCATTTTACATATGCTCTATAGAATAAATATGAACTTCATGGAAATTTAGCGTCGATGTTTATTTTATAGTTGGAGGGGATGCGTCCGGGTCCGGGACCCCTGTTGTTCCTCACCGGAGGAACTATCGTCCCGCTCGTGCTGCTGCTCGGGCCCAGGCTCGTGCGCTAGTCACCGGAGGTATATATCACACTTGAATTTTTGTTTAACCTTGATTTCTTAATACAACTTTGTCTTATTATTGATTGTCTTGATATTTCGTGCAGACGCAGGGCCTCTCCATCCCCAGAGGGGGACTCGAGGCCCGAATCAGTCCCATAGGCTGAGGCCTGATAGAGCTAGGGGGGAGGCAGTATTCCCCCTATTTTTTACCCTTGACTATCGCTATACCGGTCCTCATGCCGAGAGGTTCGGCTGGTATTTGGGGGACGAGAGCCGGATCGTGAAGAACTATCCACTTCACGTTGAGTGGGGCGAGCAGCACCAGCGCTCATTCGCCCTCTTCTTTGATCAGGCTCGGGTATGTATTAATATATATTTTCATTTGATCTATCTAATATATTTATTATTAACACTTGCAATCTAATAACAATGTTTTTTTTTGTATTTTCAGTTGAATTACGATTTTCAGCCTGTAGCCGACCCTGATCACCCGGGGAGGGTGCTCGACCTTCATGCTCTGTACAATGGCCTGATGAAGAACATGCAGGCCAAGGTCCGATACAACAGGAATGAGCTGAAGGCCGACTGCTACTCCCTGTGGATAGCGACCCCCGAAGCAGAGAGAGCGGCCCTCCTATCTACTCCGGCGTTTGCGAGAGTCGACGTAGAGACATGGCCTCTATTGTGCGCTTATTTCGACTCCGGACGCAAACAAGTATGTATTTTAAATTTAATTCATTATTTATGATATAATTTATTTCTTTGTGTTTCTTAATTAGAAAACTAAATGTTAATGCGTTGTGCAGAAACAGGCCGCTCAGAATACCGAGAACAGGAAGTCGGCGAAGAGGGGTCGCCCCACTTACACATGTGGCTCGAGGAACATTACTCGAGCCATGGAGTTATCGGTAAATTAAGAGTTATTCTCTAATATTCTGCAATATTAAGAGTTATTCTCTAATATTTCTAATATTAAGAGTTACTTTCTAATATTGCAGACATCTCGGACCGTGGCGTCAGGTGGTACACCGAGCGTGCTGTCCGCATATCTTGCCGTCCACGGCACCTCGACAGATCCCGCCACGGGCGAGCTTCGATGTCCCGACGTCGCTACCCAGGAGTACTGCGTAAGTGTTAATATTTTTTCTACCCAAATTTGAAATTTTAGTTTTGGAAGGTTCAAGTTTAAATTTTATACTTATACTTTACTGCTTAATGTGAGTGTAGGAGCGGGTGGTTGAGCAGGCCCAGGCCTCGGGGATCGATTTTACCGGACAGAACGATCCGAGGCTGCTGACCCCAGTTCTGGACGCCGCACACGGAGGGCACCACGGAGGTTGGGAGAGAGGCCGGGGATTGGGCCCTAGCAGGGCCTATATGAGGTTGGACTCCACCCCGGCGGTTACTTCCTCCGTCTCCAGTGACCGGCATGTCCATCAGGAACTGGATAGCTTGAGGGCCACCGTTCAGGAGTTGAAGGAGATGCTGGTATGTATACTACTTTATAGTAAAATATCATTTCATATTATATACATATCAACATATCCATAATTAGTACGTAGCTTGAGCTTATTTGGTTTTAGACTTAAGTTTGATTAATCATACATACACATGTAATTAAAATAAACAACGCTTTTCCAAACTAGATATCCAAACAGGGTTTCGAAATAACTTAATAATGAAACGAATTCGAATAATACACAGTTCTTACACGCTTCTTACACACGTTATGTCCAGACGCGACAGGGTAGATCGGCCGAGCCTCCACATGCATCTCCTTCGGCTGCGGCTCCGCAAGCCACTACATCGGCTGCGGTTCCGCAGACAGCTCCTGTAGCTCCACCGCCCACTCAGACTCCCGCAGCCGCGGCTCCGCAAGCGACTACCTCGACGGCGGCTGCGCAGACCACATCGCCAGCTCCACATGCCGCTCAGACTCCCTTATTTGTAGCATTGCAGAGTGTATTGATCGAGGAGCAGGCGCGCGTTATTCTAACGTTATTCAGAGGTGGAGCTGGACCGAACTAGGGTAGCTTTTTGGTTCTTATTTTTTGAAACATGTATTCATTTATATCACATTGTACTACATTTTGAAACGATATTGATATTGGTTTGTATTTATATCATATTCAGTTTTTGGGTTTCTTTTGTATATTATATATATGCGTGAGATGTGATTATGAATACTGCAATATATGATTTGATTGATGTATATAGTATTGTGCACAGGGCGGGAAAAAATCTAGCAGCCCATTTAAAAAAAAAAAATACAGACAATATGTACCTACGGATTAAGCCGTAGGTATATACGTTGCCCCTACGGAGTTATCCGTAGGGGCAAACTATCAGGAAACCTGATATTTTCCCACCTGATCTCAGTGCAGGGTGTTGGAAGTGCCCCTACGGATATGTCCGTAGGAGCCACTGTCTATCCCCTACGGATTTATCCGTAGGGGCAAAATATCGGGTTTCCTGATATTTTCCCCCCTGATCTCAGTGCAGGGTGTTGGGAGTGCCCCTACGGATATGTCCGTAGGGGCCACTGCCTATCCCCTACGGACATATCCGTAGGGGTAGAACAAGGACCTACGGTTGTATCCGTAGGTACATACAATATATTCAAAAAAAAAATACATATATGATTTGATTACCCTTACGGAGTAATCCGTAGGGGCAATAACACCTACAGATATATCCGTAGGGGCAAGAATTTGCCCGTAGGGGCAAGTTCAGGGCCTCAACTTGCACCTGCGGCCTTTGCATCTACGGGGTATTTTTTCGTCTCTACGCAGATATCCGTAGGGGCAGTGGGTTGCCCCTACGGATAAATCCGTAGGGGCAACCCTTATTTGTAGTAGTGGCTATAGTATGCAAAATTATGAAAAACAGAACAAAACAAAATATTTTAAGCATGCAAAATATTAAAAGACCGAAACCGAAACCTCAACTCTTAAATGAGTAGATTTGAAGAAAAATAGAAAAGTTTTGAAGGTTTTTAAAATTTCCTGATTTCTATATTAAGCAAAATATTGAAAAACGAAAAAAAATGAGAATTATGAGACTTTTTGCAATTTTTGTGTAACATACAAAATATTTAAAATTTTCGGATTTTTAACTATTTTTTTATTTTCGTGTGCTACTATTTAAAATACTGAAATATGGAAGAAAACTGAAAACTTAATCATGCAAAATATTGAAAAACTGAAGAAAAAACGGTTTTCCTGTGAGCAAGCAAAATATTGAAAAACAAAAAGAACAGAAATTAATTAAGATTTTTGAAAATTTCGTGATACCGTTGTACTATAATAAGAAAAATATTGAAAATCCGAAGAAAATAATTTTTTTTGAGTTGATTGAAAAATTTTCTTTTTTTTGTCTATTATGAGAAAAATATTGAAAAACCGAAGAGCTTTGAATTTTTTTTAGATTTTCAAAAATTTCACCGTATTTATTTGCTATAATGAGCAAAATATTGAAAAACCTAAGAAAACAGAAGATTTAGAGAATTTTAAAAAATTCATGATTTTCCTATGCTATATAACATACAGCATGTCAACATATAATAAATTTGAATTGAATAGAAATTTTTTCATGTGTTGTATTAAACCGAATAAAACTGATTTTTTTGGAATTTTTAATATTTCGCTATTTTAGTTTTGATATAACAAGCAAAATATTCAAAAACAAAGAAAAAATAGAAAATTTTAGGATTTATCTAAATTTTGTGATTTCGTGTGATAGAACAAGAAAAAATTGAAAAACTGAAGAATACAAGGTAGTTTGAGATTTTTTTTAAAATTTCACGATTTTCATTACATAACATACATATTATTTAAAAATAAAAATAAACCTGAATTTTAAGAGTTTCAAATATTTAGTTTGTTATTGCAAACAATGTCAAAAACTAGGGCTTTTTACTAAAATGCCACTTTATACTTCGCTAATTACTAAAAAACTCTCGATACTTCATATTTACTTAAAACATTCCTCATATATTTAAATTGTATTAAAAAGCCCCCCCTCATTAGTTTTCAATCAAAAGTTAACGTCCAGTTAGGAAGATGGAATTAGAGCTTTTATTTTGAGTTGTTCTTTTACCTTCTTGGTATTTAGGTAAGTGTTTCTCCCATAAAAAAAACCCGCATTATCGCTTAGTTGAAAATTGGAATTTAGTACAGCTAAAGAATTGGTCTCCGTTTAAATAAGGTTGCCCACAAACCCAAAGATTGCATTTGAAAGGATAATGACACTCAACAACCTCGTTCGTGGAGAATGTTGAGAAAAACCAGCTGGTTTCCATGATCAATTTGAGAAATTTTTGATCAAAACCTTAATGCTAAAGCCAATTTGGGGGAAAATTTATAAATTTTGGAAAAAGAATAGGGATCAGGAAGATTTTCACCGTTATTGTGGGGGTAGTGCAACTTAAATATATGGGATTTTTTAAGTAAATATGAAGTATGGAGGGTATTTTAGTAATTAGCGAATTATGAGGAGCCGTTTTAGCAAAATAAAAAGAATTTTAAGAATTTTAACAAAAGCACTAAAAGTCTAAGGTAACAAAAAAATTTGTGATTTTTTTAAAATATCATGATTTTCATAGGCTAGAAACAAAATGCTCAAAAGCAGCACAAAACATTTTTATGAGCAACATCATTAAAAAGCGGAAGAAAACCGAAAAATTGAGATTATTTGAAAATTTCGCTATTTTAGCATGCAAAATATTGAAAATATATTAATTGAAAATATAGAAATCCGAAAGTAAATTATTAATTTCGCTATTTCAAAAGTTTACAATTTTCATACGCTATAGAAAGCAAGATATTGAAAAATCAAACAAAACACAGAGTATTGTTTCGCGATTTTAAATGTAATGGCATACAAAATATTAAAAATTTTTAGAACAAAAATATTTGGATTTTTGGCAATATTGAAATTTTTGTTTGATATAAGAAAAGTAATTTAAAAACCCGAAGAAATCAAAATATTTTGTTTTTTTTTGAAAATTTTGTATTTTCGTGTACTATACATGCAAAATATTGAAAATCCATTGAAAACCAAAAAACATCATTTTTCAAAATTTCACAATTTTTATGTGCTAAAAATAAAAAATTTCGAGGTTGTTTATTTTTTGGTATTATATAGCATACAAAATATTGAAAACTTTACGAAAACAACATATATTGGAATTTTTTGGAATATCGCAATTTTCATGTACTAAAAGTTAAATAACAAAAAACCGAAGAAATCATTAAATTTTGTGATTTTCGTGTGCTATATGATAAAAAATATTGAAAAATCGAGGAAAACAAAAAACTTTTTAGATTTTCAAAAAATTTACAATTTTTGTTTGTTATTTCAAGCAAATTTTGAAAAACCGAACAAACTAGAGATTTTGTTACTTTTATAAAATTTTGCGATTTTCTTGTCCTTGTGAAAGGCTGAAAATTTGAAGAAATTTAAAAATTTAAGGATCTTTGAAAATTTCGAGATTTTCATTTGCAAGTGGCAAGCAATATATTGAAAAACCGAAGAAAATAAATATGTTCTAGATTTTTGAAAATTTCACGATTTTCGTATGCTATATATCTTTCATAATGCTGAAAAATTGTTTTTTTGGGTTTTGAATATTTCACTATTTTCGTACGGCATAGCATGCAAAATACTAAAAATCGATAAAAAAAAGTTTTGAGATATTTGAAAATTTTACGGTTTTAGTGTGTGATATCTTGCAAAATATTGAAAACCGAAAGTAAACATATCGGTTTTGAGATTTTTTTAGAATTTCATGATTTTCGTATGCTGTATTTGCAAATTATTGAAAACCTGGAGACAAAAATTTATGATTTTCGTAAGTTATATAGCAAGCAAACTATTCAAAAACGAAAGAAAACAGAAAATTTTTAGATTATTGAAAATTTTAAAATTGTGCGATATGCAAAATATTGGATTGCGGAAAAAAAACAGAAATATTTTGTGTCTGTTTTGAAATTTTTGTGATTTTCATGTTGAAAATTTTGAAAATCTGAAGGCAATAAAAAAAATTTAAGAACTTTGAAAGAGAGAAAAATATTATTATTTTGAAGAAAACAAAAATTGTTTGGATTTTTTAAATTTTGCTATTTTTTTTGTCACATATAGTAAGCAAAACATTGATAAACCAACACGAACCGAAAATTAGATATGTTTTAAAACATTCATGATTTTCGTGTGCTATGCATAATACTGAAAAACGAAAGAAAATAGAAAATCTTGAGATTTTATGATTTTCCCGTGATATAGAAATCAAAATATTGAAAAGTTGAATTTTTTGTTAGATTTTTAATGTTACATCCTTTTCATGTGCTAGCTTGCAAGATATTGAAAATTTAAAGAAAAAAATGGGTTTTTTTTCTAAAATTTCATGATTTTCTTATACCATAGCAAGAAAAATAATATAAAACTAAACAAAAAATATAATTTTAAGATTTTTGATTTTCTTGTGCTATGGTATGCAAAATATTGAAAAATAGTAGCAAACAGAAAATTTTCTCGATTTTTTGTGGTATACCGTGCGAAATATTGAATCACCGAAGAACTTAAAAAATATTTGTGATTTTTAGATAATATTGGGAAAACGAAATTAAACTGAATATTTTTAGATTTTTGAAAATTTCTCGATTATTATCGCGTGGACATTCAAAAATATTGAAAATTTCAAGAAAACAAAAAAATTTGGGATTTTTTGAACATCACTATTTTGGTATGTGATATATCATGCAAAAAGAACTTTTTTTGTTGGCATTTAAAAAAAATTCGCAACTTTTGTGGACCTTTTTCATGGAAAATATTAAAAAGACATATAGATTTAAAATCTTTGCGATTTTCATTAGCTAAAACAAAACAGAAACAAAACAAAGGAAAATATTAAAAACCTAAAAAAATACCTAAGTATTTATAAGATAATCCTCCATATACAATTATATATTAAATATATATGAATTTCATAAACATAAGCTATCACAGATCAGCACAATAAAGATTCTTGATTAATCCGCATTTTTGGGCTTCGTTCCGCCCACATTGCATGGAAGCCCTCGCTTGTGCGTGTGTCATGCATGTAACCACATGTAATTTACGCTGAAGAACCTAAAATCCACATGTAATTTACGCTGAAGAAACTAAAATCCTCCGAAACACCGCAGGTATAGGGGCAGAGAACCTGATATAATAACATTCAAAAGGCAATTTATTCAGATTCCTAATATGAAAAAGATAGAACACAATTTTGATAACCCAAATCAAACATGCAGGATTTATCCTTCGCATAAAATGAAAACAAGCCACCAAAACTAATAATGGTTCATCGCTCAAGAACCCCTATTGAATCACAAACCATACACATGCAGCTTTTGTGACCGGACAAATTACACAGAAGCATTATAAACATTATGATCTTACAGCAAATTTATGAAGAACACGTGCAACTAAAAGCAAGGCTAGTAATCAAAAGGCCATCCTGAGTAGCTCATCTCATTAACACTATCCTCACTAACAGCCGCGGAACTACCTCCGGCCTCATTTTGGCGGCCGTGCTCATTCTGGCGTGAGTGCCCATTTTGCACCGGAGCATTAGAACTTGAGTTTGAATTGCGAAACGGCCACAGATACGAGAACGGGTTCCGCCTCCCATTACTTTCTCCACTACTCTCACCACTGTTTCTTCTAGAACTTCTGGATCGCGAACCACCACCACTATACCCTGGCGGCAACTCAACCCTGCAAACCGGGCAAGAATTGTGCTGCACCAACCACGGAACAATACAGTCTGAGTGGTACAAATGCTTACAAGGCATTTCCCGAGCATCACAGCCCAATTCAAACCGCTCTTTACAAACCGGGCAATGAGAATCTCCTCTAAGATGCCTTTGATTGATCTTTATAGTTGGCATAGCATCGATAGAGGATCGCTCTGCTGGCGCTGGGCCCCGCCGATCATTTCGTGCCAGCATTTCAATCAAATCTTCTAACCCTCCGTCAACAAAATAGTCATTTATATTTCCGTTTCCGTTTCTGCCCCTTAAACCAGAGGCCCCATTGAGAAACAGACTGAGTGCGCTATTATCAGAAATATGTGCGGGGATCTGGCCACTGAAGATTAAGAGCGGATTTGCGCTAAACCCTAGTCCTTGATCTGGGACTGTGTTGTTAGGTCGCGCACGAATGTCAACTTCGCGATTTCTTACGGCCATTTGTTGTCGCATAAAGGCAGACAGCGCCTCCATAATGTTGACACGATAGTCCTGAGTATCATTGGAGTTGAGCCCATGGAACCCGAATGGGCCCACGATGGAGTCGACCTCATTTAGTTCTTGAAGAAAGCCTTCGTCGCAGTAGGGGCAGAGTAGGTTGCGGCCATAAGGTTGGATTGCTTGCCTGCATTTGTAGCACCAGTGTGTGTTTCGGCCGCTCGACATTGTTTACCTTTTTCAAAATTTATATAAAATGAATCTGCTCCTGCACCTTGCAAAGAATAATCATCAGGAATTTATATTTTAGGATATTCATGGTTATAATCATCATCCAGGCCTTCTTCCATCGAAATGGGTTCGGCTATGAAACATGAATCAAAGTTAATAATGCACTAGTTTAAAACAAAAAAAAACAAGCGAAAAACGATAATTTAAGTATACAAATTAAGATGAAACAAACAGCTCAGATGAAAAGCCGAAATACAATGCAAGCGAAACTTCCTGTCTTTTTTCAACCCGGGAGAAAGTATCAAGGTTATCTGGGACAAGACGTGAATTTTCATCTAAGAAAAGAATTTGAGCCAGGTTTGACACCTAGGTTTGCACTATATGAAGCACATCAACAGAAGAAGATAGAGAATTCAAGTTATGTCTAATATACATTAGAACTTAAGTAAAAAGAGAAACCAAGAAAAAGAGAACATGTAAAACGAATTTGAAAAGATAGCGGAACAGCTATATTCTTGACTATCCAATAGTATCATGACTTTGGGAAAAACAGAAGTACCTATATTTCTCTGTATGTTTTAGCTTCTTAGTATCTCAGTCCTTGATCTAATGAATTAACAAAACAAATTTATCACCAGTGTAGGCTAAAATTCACAGCAATACCATGAAGTCGTGAACTATCAGCGCTTTTCAAATAAATGCAAAGAGCTAAACAAACGGAGACAAGTAACACAAAATCATCCTGCTTTCTTCACCCAACTATCATTGGCCAGAGTGGTTTATTTCTGTTACTTTAAGTGACATGTGGCTATCAATGACACATTTCTTTAATTGCTGGAACTTTACTTGGCTATCAATGACACTTGAATCCCCGAATTATCACACATCTTTATCTTCTTCATTGAGCAGTACTCCCACTCGGTCAGCTCAAACCCGACACCGTTAAATGAAGGTGACTCAAATGATCTTAAGCTTTAAATGGCAACAATGCCTCAAACCTAATTATTGACTTCCAGAATATTTTATCAATCCCATCTTCCGAAACTTCTGAAAAAAATCCCTTATCCAGACTAGTTACAGATAATCATTAACAAAGCAAATAGGATCTAATTTTGCAACCACTAAATTATACAAAAATTAGGAAGACGAGAAAAACGAAACAAAAACGCAAGAAAATTGAAGCATCCAAATTCCAAAACTAACCCATTTCAGTTTCCATGCGAAAATTGGAAGAAAATAACTTGAAATACTGATATTTAACTTTAGCAACATGAACAGCTGCAAAAAGTGATCCTGTTGATTAATTGATCGATATATAGATAAAAAAAAGTTCATTGAAACCATGGTTAGAATAAAAAAAATCATTGAAACCATGGTTGGCTATGATCTAACACATCGCAAATGGGTGAAGAAAAACTATTAGTTGGATACTGCTTTTTGCAGACATATATACAGCAGAAGAATAGTATCAGACATTAACATATAGGTATTTATTAGACAAAAACATAGCATATAATATTTATCTCCAACTTATTTACTTGTTGATACTTTCGTTAAATAATAATAGTTAATTGTATTTTAGTGAAATTTTAGCCAAGCATTTATATGACAGTGAGCATGTCGAACATATGGTCTCCTATGAAAGAGCAACGTCATGCAAACATATCCCATTGTCTTGCTATGAGATTGATGGAATCAAAAGGGAAAAACAAAAGACCTACAAACAATCAGAAGAGTTTTCTTTTGTGGCACTCTGATCACTTTGGTCACCACTTATTGCATATGAAAAAAACTGTTGGTATGAAACAAATGCTGGGTTAATAAATTATCTGCCACCTGTGCTTTGCTTGTGACCCTATGGCAATAATTCGAGGAACAGACTTGGTAATGTCATTGCATTGTATGCATGTGCAATATAATGACTGAAGGAGTGTATTTATAAGGTTTTAAGGCGATGCTTCTAACATGTTAAGTATGGAAGAAACAAGTGGTCGCAAATTTAAAATTGTGGAGGACTACTAAATTTGAATACTTGTGAAAATAGATTACATTTCCCCCCTATTTTGATTTATGGGGTTTCTAGCTATGCATTTCTCGTAAAGGGGAAAGGGCAGTATAATCAGAGGCTGTGTTACATGAATCGAGATATTGTGAGGAATATGGAATATGGTGTTGTAACAAGCAGGTGAAAGTGGTGAGGTATTGACCTCTATATTAGTTGAGGTTATTGAATTTGATGAGCTTCAAGTTCGCCCCGAAGGACAAAACCGTGCGGTTTTGGCCAGAGCGGACAATACTCTCTGTATTGGGGGTGGGGCGTGACAGAATGGTATTAGAGCTGGCCCCTCAATAATAGGGCTGTGGTTCGAGGACGAACCATTGTTCAAAGGTGAGGAGAATGTCGGGACCCGGTTCTTGCTTACGGAGCAAAGTGCCACACGGACAAAGTATCACGCCGAGTGTCATGTTAGGTGGGCGGAGGCCACCTCTTGAATCCGTGGGGGCCACCTCTTGAGTCCGTGGGGCCCACTGTAGAACAATGGGGAATCTTCGGAATACATTCCGAAAGAGGGCAGATCTGTACTATAAATGGAATGATACCGCTCTTCAATACAAAGACGCCTTTTAAGTGAACCGGCACTACAGGAGCTTGAGAACTCCGTACTTAAGCGTGCTCGAGCCAGGGAAGTTCTGGGATGGGTGACCTCCTGGGAAGTGGCCCTGGTCGGGTCCGGTTCGCCCCGAAAGACAAAACCGTGCGGCTTTGGCCAGAGCGGACAATACTCTGTATTGGGGGTGGGGCGTGACAAAGTTGATCACATGACATCCTACTAGCCGAGTGGTTAGCCCCAAACATTGATTTCAACATACATAATTCTCCATTCTGATCTTCTGATCAAGTAAACTAAATATTCTGTTGGAATTGATTATAGATGAAGCAAAATGGGAATTATGTATTTTAAGGCATAACATCAAAAGATGACTTTTCTTAAAATAAAAATTAGAAAGGCAAAAATAGAACATATAACGATGCTCAAGGAATAAGAAGAAAGATATGTGTCTATGACATGATGAAAATGTATGGATTAGCCTGAGAGGAAATCAATTCCTTCAATTTCCCTGTCAGATCCCTTTATAAAATTGCAGATTTTTTTAACAGATCATAAATTCTGAAAATCTCTAGTCTCTCCTTCTAAAGTAGCTTGAGTGAGGCTTAGTTAACTCAAAACACTCTTTTGTATGGATACATCTAGATTCACACTATAGATTTGGCTTTGGATACATCTAGCCTCACTCTATAAATTTAGGATTTGGATACATCTAGCCTAACACTATAGCTTATGGATAAGATAAATTAAGAATACCACCTAGTCTATGATCATCCAATTTTTTTTCACCGCAGGAAACAAGATCAAAAGTACCACCGGCAGCATAAAGACAAATCAATACCAAGGTATTTATGTTTAAAATGCTTGAATATTTTTCATCCAGCTCTCTAAACCCCGTTCCCTATTTTTTATTTAGCAAGTAGCAACTAGTATATCCCTTTTCTTCCATCTCTCTAGCTTCTTTGGTCTACCCTTAACCTTTCCTTCTTCTAGTGTGCAATTGCTCAAAGATACCCCTCATCTTCTTGAGCTACCTCTAATTATTTTGAGTCTTCCTACCCTATCTTCTACCACATGCCATTTTCCAATTCAACATTCTCATTTAGTTAGTTTCCTCATTTAGGCATATGGTTTTCTAATCACCGCATATTCAACACCATAGAGCACTAATTGATATTAATTGTCAAAAATAATTCCCCTTCCAAATCATGTGCATCATATAATAACCCAAAAGTAATATTCCACTTTAGTCCTACAAGATGTTCAATCTCACATCATGATAAAAATGGTCAATCCTAAGCGATGACGGCTCTCAAGTAACTCTAGCCCAGGTGAACTGCAAATCCCACAAGACCTTCACAAAATTTGGTACCAAATGCAATACCTACACGTTCATTTTCTATGACAGATAGCTACTCCATTTACTCCATTCAATTTTCTTCCAAATCATTAACATAGAGTCAAATTTTAAGAAGATCTACAACAATCGAAATTACTTAACCAAGATCTAGCAAAACATAATTGTGCTACAGATCGACCTAAGGTTATCGAACCCAACCCTAATGCGTGCATCAAAAGCATAAATATATGAACGTTTTGAATAAAGTTTACAAATTAGTCACAAAAATCACACTGCACAATAAAAACCGAAGAAAGAAGATTGTACCTTTGCAACACACCGAGAACAAACCCGAAACCCTAAATTGGGATTAGGGTTTGGATGATTTGGATTGGGAAAAGAGAGATAGTTGAGAGAATTGAAGTGAAAGAGAGAGTGAAAAAGGGGCACACTTCAGAAGTCTCCTCGCCCCTCTATCTTCAGTGGACGCCCCTTGTGAAGCCACGTGGCTTCACATGCGCCGTCCGATGTGGGGCTCTGCGTATGGACCCCTCGATGCACCAGCTAATATGTCGGTGGTGGTTATGGGTAACCTCGGGTGTTATTGGATAGTTCTAAAGTTTTTTAATAGTGGCCCCCCTCCTATTTGGATCTAAACACGGGTAATCCCAGCTGACTCGGTCTCTCTAGGGGCTTGTTTGCTTGCAGGATTCTTGAAGATTTGGATTGTGGAATCTAAGGATTCCATAATTTTGTGTTTGGTTGGGGATTTGGATTTGTAGCACCCTTTGTTTTTATGGGGCCCCACCACAAAACAAGGATTCATGAATCCTAAAAGTTTTGAGAATTTGCAAGGATTTGGCACTATTCATTGTACTTTAAGATGAGATCCGTATACTTTATTTATTTAATAATCTTTTCTCTATCTATCTCTCTCTAAGGGCCTGTTTGGTTGCAGGATTTTGAGTTTGGATTTGGATTTTGGATTGTGGAATCCTAGGATTTCATAATTTTGTGTTTGGTTGCAGAATTAGGATTTCTAGGATTCCTTTGTTTTTTATGGGGGACCCACCACAAAACAAGGATTCTTGAATCCTAAAATTTTTCTAGAATTTGGTACTATTCATTGTACTTTTAGATGGGGTCCATGTACTTTATTTATTTAACAATCCTCTCTCTCTATCTCTCTCTAAAATTCTCAAATCCAAATCCCACTTTCTTTTCACCAACCAAACAAAGATTACAAGGATCTACAAATCCAATATTAGGAATCCAAAACCAACCAAACAACAAATCACCAAATTCAGAAATTTCAACCGTACTATTCTTAAGGCCTGTTTGGTTGCAGGATTATGGAATTTGGATTCCAAAATAGTACGGTTGAAATTTCTGGATTTGGTAATTGTTGTTTGGTTGGTTTTGGATTTCTAGTATTGGATTTGTAGATCCTTGTAATCTTTGTTTGGTTGGTGATAAAAGGTGGGATTTGAATTTGAGGATTTTAGAGAGACATATATAGAGAGAGGATTATTAAATAAATAAAGTATCATGGGTTCCATCTAAAAGTACAATGAATAGTGCCTAATCTTTGCAGATCCTTAAAAAAATTCAGGATTCAAGAATCCATGTTTTGTGGTGGTCCCCTCCCCCATAAAAACCAAAGGAATCCTCGAAATCCAAATCCATCAACCAAATACAAAATTATGGAATACTAGGATTACACAATCCAAATCCTAAATAATCCTGCAACCAAACAAACCCTAAAATCTTCAAATCCAAATCTCACTTTCTTTTCACCAACCAAACAAAAATTACAAGAATCTACAAATCCAATACCAGGAATCCAAAACCAACCAAACAACAAATTACCAAATCCAGAAATTTTCAACCGTGCTGTTTTGAAATCCAAATTTCATAATCCTGCAACCAAACAGGCCCTCGCTGAATTTTGTCAAATAGGGGATAATTATATTTATTTCCGATGATTATCCAAATTTTTACCCACATTGGTCGATGGTCATCAGATAAGGATATGGGAACACATATATCAGTTCTATGCGTATCCGTAACAAAATATAGCAATTTTTTTTATTTTTATTGAGTATATATTTTCCAATATTCATTTCATGACCATATTTGTATTCTACTTTTACCAAATACGAATAGTAATTTTCATTTCCAATACATATCCATATTGGTGTTCGAATCCTTCTAGAATTACCAACAGATATGGAGACATCCGTATCCGATCCATACCCCATCCATTTACATCCTTGATTTTCACCATTAGCTTGGGTGTAATTGAAGAGTCATAACGAGTGTTGGTTTAGGTGAATTTAAGATATTTGGAAATTTCATAATTTTCGTTTTCTTAACAAACAAAAATGTTAATAAAATGAAGAAAACAAGAAAAATTATGATTTTTGTGTGTTATGCATTCAAAATATTAAAAAGTTGTAAGCAAACAGGAAATTACATGATTTTTGAAAATTTCTTGATTCATGCGTGCAATTCCCAGAAAACATAGAAAAACCGAAGAAAATATAAAACTTCTATGATTTTCATTTATATAAAATTTGAAGAAAGTTTAGCATTTTTGAAAATTTCGAGATTTTCATGTGCCATGCAAAATTATGAAAAAGAGAACAAAACAGGAAACTTTCAGGACTTTTAAAATTGTTATGATTTTCGTATGTTATAGCATGCAAAATATCGTAAAACCAAATATGACAGAGAATTTTTTAGATTTTTGAAAATTTCTCGATTTTCAATCCCTATAGAAAGGCAACTATTGAAAATCAAAAAAAAATTATGAGGTTTTTGAACATTTCATGATTTTTTTGTGTTACAACATACAAAAAAACTAAAGTTTTGGGATGCTTAAAATTTGTACAAATTTGGCGTGTTATATCATGTAAATAATCGAAATACGAAAAAAGAACAGAAAATTTTAAGATTTTTGAAATTTTTGTGATTTTGGCGTATCGCATGTATAATAATGTAAAATATTGAAAAACTGAAGAAAGCATAAAAATTTTGAGATTTTAATTTTTTTTGGTGATTTTCTTATATTATAATAAGTAAAATATTGAAAGAAAAAAAACAGAAAATTTCGAGGGTTTTGAAAATTTCATGATTTTTTGGTTATAGCAAACAATTTTAAAAATAAAGCATACAGAAAACTTTAATATTTTAGTAAATTTCGATACTTTCTTATGCCATGACATGAAAAATATTAAAATTTTAAAGAAAAAATTTGGGGTTTATTAAAATATCACGAATTTTTTGTGCTATAACATGCTAAATATTGAAAAATCGCAGAAAACAACAAATTTTAAGATGTTGAAAAATTTCACGATATTCGTGAACAATATCATGCAAAATATTAAAAGCCAAAACAAAACAGAAAAAATTAAGACTTTTGAAAATTTCACGATTTTCCTGAGATATAGCATGCAAAATGTTTAAAAAAACTGCAGAAAACAGAATGTTTTTGTTTTTCAAACATTTGAAAATTTGATGCGATATGAAAAGGCAAATATTGAAAAACAGGAGAAAAACAGAAAATTTAGAGGTTATTGAAAATTTTGCGATTTTTAAGGTGTTATTGCATACAAAATTTTAAGAAAACAAAAAATACTGTATTTTTGGAAATATATCAATTATTGTTTGCTTTAAGCAAAATAATAAAACACCGAAGATGAAAAGTTTTGTGATTCGTGAAAATTTCCTAATTTACATATGTTATTTGTTGGATATAGGTGTCCTCAAGACAATTATTGTAATTGAAGGATGACCTATATGAGAGAATAATTTTACTCGAGATGATAGTATGTTATTTGGTTTGTCTTTATCTTTTATGTGATGCATTTTATTTATTATCACGTATCGTTTAGACATGAGATAAAACCCAAGGATTTTGCTTGATTACCAGGACGATGATGGAGATTATACTAGTAGAGCCTGGGTAGTTGATAAACACATCCTTAAATGTCACTAGTCGTATGAGTATCGAGACCGGGTATCGATACTCTAGTTTAGACTAGTATGTATATTTCCTTACCCGGTTTGAGCGTGATAACTGATCCTACAGCTATTGGTGTTTGACATCGAGAATTGTATAAAAGTGCTCATTAGATGAGTTACACTGGACGGACTCACTGAGAACTCCTAGTTGGTAATATACTAATATCAGCCAGCAATTCTCTTGTGACATATGCACAGGACAGTCCTTATGACCCGAGATCGCCATAGTGTCTCATGTCTATTCCCACTATACTTAGACTTCTAACTTACCACGGCTTAAAGGAGTCGTGCAAATATGTTTTTATTGGGTATAGTCCTGAAGCACGTAGAGCTAGTGAGCTGTTGTAACAACTCGCTATACTTGAATCTATCTCACTTTTTTCATTTGATTTTCTTGAAAATCACTTCTTACTCTCTTGAAATTCATTTCTGTGTGTCCTTGTATCTTTTTAACCATTTTTTATATTCAATATTACTCTCTTGTTAATTAGAGTACCGACTGGTGGAGCGACGAAGAAACGAGACTACATTATTCTAACCCAGTTTTCTTGTTATGTTACCATATCCTTCTTAAATAATTTCGAGAATGAAATTAGTTTAAGGAAGATAGAATGCAACGATCCTAAAATTCCTAAACCTTCGCGTATCATTTTTTTAAATAAAATATTGCAATTATTTATTTTTAGTATATTTTATTTTCTAGTAAATGCATTATTTTATCACTTCATCTATTTTATCCATTCTATAATTTTTCAAAGACCAAAATCCAAGCCAAGACAATTTCATTTGATTTCTTTCTTTTCTTTTTCTAAGCCACTTTCTTTTCAAGCTACGACATATATATAATTCTTGTTAAATATGTGCATGAACAACCTTGTAGCTCATTGATTAAGTCTTTGCATTGTTGTTCTATAGATTATATGTTCAAATCCATATTCTTGCAATTATTTTTATTATTTTTAAACCCTCTCATTAGACTTTTCATTTTCTTTAACTTCCAAATGAATGGCCGCCCTTTCAATTTCTTTTAACTTTCAAAATAAATCCATCATGAATTAGAATTATGGTGAACATTATATGTTCTCTTTCTCTCATTCATTTTCTTCAAATCTCAGCTCATAATTTTCTCCCTTTCTTATGTGCATTTCATCATTATTTGTTTTCCTATTCTTTTTTTTTTATATAAAAGAATTCAGAAAAGATAAACCTTAAATAAGATCTAGCCATCTTCATTTTTGAGCTATCATAATTCCGGCGTTTTTGGAGTACTTCCGTTCGCTAGGATTCGAGACGAGATGAATTGAGCATCGTTACCGCTCACAACTTTGTCATCAAAATAAATCGTTTTCCATCAAATCGAATCGGTGAGCCGGTTGTTATATCGACTTACACATTTTGTAAGTTCCCTCTCCTTCTCTTTTTCTCAACTTGAAATTCATCTCCTTACTCTGTCATGCCGAATCTTGAGATAACTAATTAGTTCCATTATAAAGTTTTTTGTTAAATTTTAAAAAAGGTTGGAATAGAGTATATATGTTTAGTTATAAAATCTTGCATGCAATAATTGATAACATATTAAATATTGCTGTTTTAGACGGTTAATTATGACCGGATCATATATTTGCTTCACATATATTAATTCATGTTATTTATCGCTGAAATTTTAATTATTTATATTTACTTTTGCATACAAGAAAATAAACTTATAAATAAATACCATAGATTTATCATCTTCAAATACGATCTTACAAAACCTTTATCTTTAAAATAATTTTTATAAATTAATTCCCACTTTTGGAAATTTCAGGAAATTTATCTATGATAGAATATATATTTTTGTACATGCTATAAAAATTTCAGATCAAACCGCATAACGGTATAGAATTATATCATTTTTATTCACTGTTCGTAAAACAAAAAAGTATATTTATCGGTCAATTTCTAAAATACATAACTTGGTCTACCGGTATCCAAATCGAGAGAACCCAGGTTTTTTTGATATTTATATCGAAAGATATAGATTTTATTAGTTTTAAGTTTTTACTGAAAACCGACATAAAATATAGAAAACTGCGTTACAATATTAAGCGGCGAATCTGGACAGAATCGTTCCTGATTCGTACACTATTTTTAAATAGGACATAACTCGAACTCCCGATATCTGTTCGTGACAAAATTTAGATGTGTAGATGCACAATTGATAGATCTATAATTTTATGTATATTAAATTACTTATAAACGCATGAAACAAACCGATATATACTTTACAATATAACATATAGTTGCTGTCTAGAAATCTGAATTTCTATTTTAAACGATGATATTAAAATGATCATAACTAGAGCCTCAGAAATCTAAATCGCATGAATCTTGGTATTTTGGATAAGTATATTGAAAGACCTACAATTTTCTAATAATTGTAGCAATATACTCAGCTTCTTTGGCTAATGTCATAGCCCCATTATTATCACAATACAATGGTATTGAATCAATAATGGTCGGAACTACTCCTATCTTCGAGACGAACTTCCTCATCCAGACGGCTTTCTTGGCAGCATCATTTGCAGCAATATACTCAGCTTCCATCGTGAAGTCTGCAACTGTATCATATTTGGAACTCTTCCAACACACCGCCCCTCCATTGAGGGTAAAGACAAACCCAGAGATAGATTTGATGTCATCCTTATCATTCTGGAAGCTAGAATCGGTAAAGGCCTCCATTTGGAGATCTCCGTTACTATATACCAAGAATATTTCTTTAGTCCTTCGCAAGTACTTAAGAATGTTCTTCACTGCTGTCCAGTGATTCTCCCATGAGTTGGATTGATACCTACTTACTACACCCAGTGCATAAGCTACATCAGGGCGTGTACACAACATCGCATATATTATAGATCCTACAGCAGAAGCGTAGGGTATAATGCTCATGCGAGCCCTCTCTTCATCGGTCTTTAGGCAAAAGTCCTTAAAGAGAGTGACTCCATGACTAGCGGGTAAGGAACCCCGCTTGGAGTCTTCCATACTAAACCTCTTTAGGATGGTGTTAATGTACCTGGTTTAGGACAATCCCAATAACCGTTTAGATCTATCCCTATAGATCTTTATGCCCAATATGTACGAGGCATCACCCAGGTCCTTCATGGAGAATCTTTGTGATAAGAACAGTTTGACCGATTGTAGCATAGGAACGTCGTTTCCTATCAGAAGAATGTCATCCACGTACAATACGAGGAATGTGATAGTACTTCTCACAATCTTCTTATAAACACAAGGTTCATCGGGATTTTTGACGAAATCAAACTCTTTGATAACATCATCAAAACAGATGTTCCAACTCCGTGATGCCTGCTTTAATCCATAAATGGATTTAAGCAACCTACATGCTTTCCCGCTGCTCCCACTATCAATGAAGCCCTATGGCTGATCCATATAAACGCACTCTTCTAAATCACCATTTAGAAAAGCAGTTTTAACGTCCATCTGCCAGATTTCATAGTCGTAGTGAGCAGCAGTAGCAAGTAGGATCCGAATGGATTTAAGCATGGTTACAGGAGAAAAGATTTTGTCATAGTCCAGTTCTGGTCTTTGTCGAAATCCTTTCGCTACAAGCCTTGCCTTATAGGTCTCTACCTGCCCGTCTACACTGATGTTTCTCTTAAAGATCCATTTGCACCCTACGGGTTTTACCCCAGAGGGTACAACATCCAAAGTCCACACTTTGTTGGTGTACATAGACTCCATTTCGGATCTCATGGCATCCAGCCACTTCACAGAGTCACCACTCGTGATAGCTTGCTGAAAACTGGTTGGTTCATCATCATCCATGATGCAGTCTTCTCCATCACCATCAACGAGAAAACCGCAGTATCTCTCCGGTGAGTGAGAAGTCCTACCAGATCTACGGAGCGGCTGAGATTTATTAGGTTATGTTGCAACATTAGGTTCAACCAAGTCGTCATTTGTAACTTGTGTCTCTAGAACCTCTTCTAGATCTACCACATTTCCATCAGTATCATTTGGAAAAATCTCATTTTCTAAAAATGTGGCATTTCGAGAAACAAACACCCTTTGTTCCTCCTTGTGGTAAGAAAGATATCCATATGAATCTTTTGGATATCCCACAAATAAACATTTGAACGATCGTGTCTCGAGTTTGTCCGGATTCTGCTTTTTGACAAAAGCCGGACAACCCCAAATCTTAACTCGCTAAATAGATGGTCTCTTCCCATACCATATCTCATATGGAGTGGTAGGCACGGTCTTGGTCGGAACCCTGTTCAACAGAAAAGCTGCAGTCTCCAATGCATGCCCCCAAAAGAAGAGGGGCAACTCAGCATCACTCATCATGGATCATACCATATCTAATATGGTTCAATTCCGCCGCTCTGACACACCGTTGTGATGTGGTGTATAAGGGGGAGTGAGCTGAGAGAGAATCCCATTCTCTTTTAGGAAGTTCGAAAACTCTGTACTAAGATACTCTCCACCTCGATCTGATCGAAGTATCTTGATTCTCATTCCAGTTTGTTTTTCTACTTCAAGTTTGTACTCCTTGAATTTCTGGATAGCTTCAGATTTATGCTTTATCAAAAACACATGACCGAATCTTGAGAAATCATCAGTAAAAGTTATGAAATAAGAAAAACCGCCTCTCGCATGTGTAGACATTGGCCCACATACATCACTATGTATGAGGCCCAAGAGCTCAGTAGCTCTTTCTCCGTGTCCAGTAAACGAAGTTTTGGTCATTTTCCCTTTGATACAAGACTGGCAAGTCGTATAAGATTTATACTCAAAAGAATTTAAATATCCATCTTTATGAAACTTGTTTAGTCTTGTTTTATTAATATGGCCAAGTCAACAATGCCAAAGAAAAGCTTCATTTATATCTGAAAATTTTCTTTTGTTTGTATGTTGTATGTTGAAAACTGTGTGTTGATTAAGGACGTATATCCCGTTATTAAGTGTACCACAACCAATCAACTCTTTATTAAGTTTAATGTTTATAACATTGTGTTGCAATATAAAATGATATCCTTCATTGTCCAACAAAGAAATGAATATAATATTACAAAGCATGCTTGGTACAAAATAACATGGGTTCAAAACCAATATACAATCCGATGGCAATCCCAGATGATACTCTCCCACCGAAACTGCATGTACATTGGAATCATTTCCAACCCGGAGAGTATGATTACCTGTCTTCAAAACTCTGCTATTTTTCAGCCCCTGCACAGAATTGCAGATATGATAACCCGAACCGGTATCAAATACCCAGGAAGCAGAGTTTATAGAAAAACAGTTTTCAGTTACGAACACACCTGAAGCTGAAGCATCACCATGCTTCCCTTTCTTGAGACCAAGGTACTCAGTACAATTCCGCTTCCACTGTCCCGTCTTCTTGCAGTAGAAACGTTCTCCTTTTCCCGACTCCGCAGCTTTGGATTTGTCTTTCCCCTTTACCTTTTTTATTCCAGCTCTCGGCTTGGTGGATTTCTTGTTCTTTCCCTTGGCCTTGGCTTTTGGGATGGAAGAAGAAGATTGTCTAACAAGCAGGGAGGGAGACTTTGCCTTAAGCATGCTCTCCGCATTTCTCGACATATTGAGAAGTTCGGGTAGTGACTTCTCCATATTATGCATGTTGAAATTCACTATGAAAGGAGCAAAGGCAGAGGGAAGAGACTGTAGAACAATATCCGTATATTGCTCGTTGTCCATTGTCTATCCGAGACCCTCAAGCTCTTCAATAAGAGCTATCATCTTCAGAACGTGGTCGCCTACTGAAGTGCCAGGAGCCATCCGTATCTGAAACAGCTTTCGAGATGCTTCGTATCGTAGGATACGAGATTACTTTCCATACAACTCCTTTGTATGGAGAAAGATGGATTGAACATCCATCTCCTCATGCTGCTTTTGATGTGTGTTGTCCATCGATGCAAGCGCGATGTATTTGGCGGTGGCACAGTCAATATCCCATGTTTTGCGGATCTCCCTATCCGCAACCGAAGATTCAGGGCCTGGTTTGGGCGGGGTTGTGGCAGTGAGGACATATGATACTTTATCATATGTGAGAGCAATGTTAATGTTCTTCAACCAGTCTTTATAGTTCAGTCCGGTAAGCTTATTTTTCTCTAATAGTAGCTTACGTCCAGTCATGGTTATCTGCCATTAGGAGAGAGCAAAGAATACACTCAGCGAAAGCTCTTGCAAAGATTAGATTGGTTTATTATCTTATCTAATCGATATCTCCCACTGCTTTTATCAAATTCTCCTTCAAACCTTAAAAGGAAAAAATTAGCCAGGATTAATTATATTCTACAACTTCGCTAACCGTTCAGCCAAGCCAGTGCCGCTACTTCTGAGGGAAGTTTCCCGTGCTTTCGCACGGACCTAATTAAAATAAACCTCATTTTCCCAGAGGCGTAGCCCCATTGACATCTTTCTAGGAACCTAATGAGTTAGCTAATTGTAAAGTGTAAAATTCTCCCCGGAAGCAACTATTGCTCACAGTGGGATCGGGATCCTACTATTACATAGAAGGTATGCAATCTCATTGCAAATTTCAACACTTGAAACTCCCGATATGGTTTATACCCCTAGCACTTATGACCTTGACTATAATCAATATATCATAAGTATTAGTCAAGTTCTACCCGTCATTTCATGATTAATTAGACCCACCCATATGACCCTTGACTATAATCAACATAATCGCATGAATGTCCTAATTAATCTCATCATATGTTGTGTAGGAAGACATCATTTAGCTACCGTACACTACGCCTCGACTATAATCAACATACGTAGCACGAATACTAAGTACTCTACTTCCTAAAATGACGGAGGGCTGCGTATAATTTTTAAGAAAACCTTTAATGCTTCGAACTTGATATCGTTGTAGAATCTAATGGTTTAAAAAAGGAGTGGCCTAAGCTCCGCCTTTTGAAATCTTACTTTTTCATAAAAAGCCGAGTAGGTTTTAAATCTGATTCTGCAACATCTTTTTAGGTTTCTTTTGTTTACATTAATCATATTAATGTAGTCCCATCATTTAAGTCCTTAATCCATTACAGGAAAGAAACAAAAATAGAACTGGTCCCCTCCGAATCACGGAGACGACGACGTAGGTTCGTCTTGCCTGAGATTCGGGGCAGATGCTATTTGGTTTTATCCGTCTACCTCTCCGAAGATGCCAAGTTGATTTATGGCACCGTGTATCGAAGGTTTAGACGGATGCGGCCGATGTAGTAGACTTCGTCAGATTCCCCCTCGCTTGAGGGGTTTTTGATTGTGGGGACGCTCTTCCCTGCATGCGCAAGCCCCTGCAGTTAATTACGCTACCGCATCGCGGTAACCACTTTCTCCTTCTCCAGAATTTCACTTCGTGTCGTGTGTGTTTGTTTTGTTTGTGGATGCCCGTGGATTGTATACGGAGACTAAGTGATGCCGTCGCCCGTAGGACGTGGATTAGTCCAAATCCGTATTTACTTAGATTTGGGTTTGGTGTTTTAGTTTAAAGATACATTAGCCATATTGAGGCTAAGATCAACTTAAACGTTCGTTAATGATACGTTAGCCCAATTTGAGTCTAAGATCAACTTAACGGAAAGAGCATTTAGGGGCTCTATTGTTCCAGTTTAGGGACGTAGTAGTCCATTTAATATATATGGCCGTCGGGACCCGTCACCTCTCTGACAACGTTGAAGGATTACAACGACAAGTGTCAGAGGAGTTCAGAGATGTACCCTTGAACCAAAGTTGATTAAGGGATCAATAGTCCAGTTTGGGGCTAAAGTCTGTTTGAATGTTTAAGCATACGTTAGCCAGATTTGAGGCTAAGATCAACTTAAACGGGATCGTTTAGATCCGACAAAAGAGCATTTGGAGGCTCTATTGTTCCAGTTTAGGGACGTAGTGGTCCATAGGTAGTTTAAGGACATTGCGGTCCATTGTTCCCGTTTTAGGGACGGATAGTAGTTTAAGGACGCATTAGTCCATGGGTTTAAGGACCCCACAGTCCGTATCTTGGTTTAAGGACGCATAAGTCCATGAGTTTAAGGACCCCATAGTCCATATGGATGTGTTTAAGGACGCATTAGTCCATTA
This sequence comes from Agapanthus africanus, assembly GCA_030015575.1. NCBI lineage: Eukaryota > Viridiplantae > Streptophyta > Magnoliopsida > Asparagales > Amaryllidaceae > Agapanthus > Agapanthus africanus. The sequence goes on from JASDDO010000028.1 coordinate 115,794,436, forward strand.
GTTTAAGGACGCATAAGTCCATCGGTTTAAGAACCCCACTGTCCGTATCAATGTGTGGTTGTCGGGACCCGTCACCTCTCTGACGTCGTTGAAGGATTACAACGATAGGTGTCAGAGGAGTTCGGAGATGTACCCTTGAACCGGATGTAAATTGATTTAAGAGAGCAGTCTTACTCAGTCAATTTAATTTGGGGACTTACGGCCATGATTGGGCTAAGTCCAGTTGAGAATATTCAACGTTTTTATCTTTGGCCTATTAGGCCTGTGCTAGGGCTTTTCCCCTGTTTAATAATGCACTGCATTTTCTTTTGGCCTGCTAGGCCTTTTTAATTTGGGCTCTGTCCCTTTTAAATGATGCACATCACCTATTTTTGTTTGGGCTCTGCCCCTTTTAAAATAATGCATAGCATTTTATTAGGCCTGTTAGGCCTTTTTTTAATTGGGCTTGGCCCTTCTGTAAATAATGCAGTGCATCAATCAAACTGACAGTGGCCATGTGGCCTGTCAGGCGCTTTGCGCCAATTATTGAGCACAAGCGCATGTGGAGGTGACACGTGTCACACTCTGGTGAGCGCTGCGCCAGTGCGCTGCTGACACGTGGCGCGCTCTGGTGAGTTGGGCCAATTTCAGAGAGCAATGCTCTATCTTAAAAGCGCATAGCGCAAATTATTCTGGTACTGACACGTGGCGCTCTCTGGTGGCTTGCGCCAACCCAGGAGCGCAACAGTGCAGATTTGCAAGTGCAAGGCACTGTTTTTATATCTTAATCCAATTTTGGATTCAAGAAAAGAATCTTTAAGATTCCAGAACCAATGGTTCATAAAAAGGCAATGCCTTTGTTAGTTATTATATTTTTTATTAAAGATCCTTGATCTTGTTCTTAGATCAATGATCTTTTCAGAAGAAATTCTTCTTTTTATAAAGGTTTTACCTTCTTTTTCCTTTCTGAATTCTTTTCAAAATTCTTTAGAGGAGTTCTCTCTTTGTTTCTGTGTTTTTGTCTCTCCGTGTTGTGTGTTTTGGAATTGGGTTCTAGGGGCCTTTATATAGTGCCCATTAATTTGTTAAATTTGTTAAAGAGATCATTCTCTGAGTGATTTGGGGATTTTTCCCCACCGTTGGATTTTTGATCCAAGGGCTTCTGTTTTACAGAAGACAATCTTCTTGTTTTAACAAGAATAGAAAGATCTTACTGGAATTTTAATTCTGTTTGGCGCAAACGCTCCCGTGCTTGACACGTGTCGCGTAGCGCAGCTGCGCCGCCACGTGGCACGCAGCGCAGAGCGCAAGTCAGCTGAACCGTTGCGTCTTTAATTAAAGTTTGAATTTTAAACAGAGCCTTGCTCTGATTGGGTGCGCTGCCTTGGGCGCTGCGCTCCCTGCGCTGGCGTGTCTGATTTTGACACGTTGCGCTCTGCGCTCTGCGCAGGGGATCTGAAGCGTTGCTTCATTTATTTTAACTTCAATTTTCACTTTACTTTTCAAAACAGAGCTGTGCTCTGATTGGGGGAAACATAAACATTGCTTCTTTTCCCGCCTTGGAATTTGAACAGAGCTTTTCTCTGATTGGGGTAAACAAATGCCCCCTACCGTTGCGCTTACGTGGCCCCCAAACGTGAGCGCAGCGGTAGCAGAATTCCAACCGTCACGGCAACTTTTGGAAGTTGAAAGGGCATTTGATGCCTATAAATAGGACCTTTGGTCCTCAACAGATGATTATCATCTTCAAAATTTTTACTTTCACAACTTCAGAGCCTTGCTCTTGCCTTTAAGAACTCCAAGAGTTAGAATTTCTTAAAACTTTTTAGGTAAAAAATTAAATTTAAATTAAATTAATTTTAATTAACAGAGCCATGCTCTCAATAGATTCCTGATCTAAAGAAAATCCCATTTAGGATTTCACTTAGCAGAGCTTTGCTTTATAGGTCTAAAGGGATCTAAAGAGAACTAAAGGGAACCCTATTAGGGTTCCATTAGTAGAGCTCTGCTTTCTAAAAGATTTTCCTTGTATTTTCTTAATTCATTAATGGAGTTTTGCTCCTTCCAAATCATATAGAAGAACTCTTAAGAATTCTTCATGGATCTTGGAAGTTAAAGATGGCATTTTATATTATTATTATTATTATTATATCATCTTTTCAGAGCAAAGCTCTTAATGTTCTTAGGGGATTTTCTTCAAATTCTCCTCATAACTGATTTTGACACGTGTCACTCCTGTTGCAGAGCATTGCTCTCGAGGAGTTTTAACTCCCTGTCTTCTTTTTTTTTCCTCATTGCTAATTTTCCAATGATATTTCCTTCAGGTATTATGGCGGTGCATCTATACAGTCTGCACGAATTCATCACCTACGAGGATATTCGCGTACAGGGCCGTCAACAGAACCAGGAGTTTACAGATGCCCAGTGTGCGGAGGTCATGGGTCGCTTGAACGCATGTGTTGGTTGGCTGCTCCCTCGCCGTTTTGCTCTCTTGAAGGTCGTGCTGGGAGCCATTTGGAGAGCACTCCCAGGGTTTCATGAGGCCATGCCGCTTAATGCGCTGGATGATGCCGAAGACAATGTGCATTCAGTATACCTATCGGGGCTAATTTTGAAGAGACGGCGGGATAGCCTCGTTGACATCCTGCATCAAATTTTTCAGCAGACGATGATAATCGCTGATTATCGAAGGATAGGGGGCCTTGCCGAAGATCTTGACACACGTGAGCGCGAGAGGCTGCGCACGAGAATAATCAGGAAGGCCAGAAGAACTCTAGATGGCCTTACTTTTGAATTCCTTAATCCGTGCCCTGGATCTGAGGTTATACCTTTGTAATCATTTGATGATGTTCTTCGTTTATTGCTTTCATGATTGTAAGAATTTTTGGCAATATGAATGGAAATTTTTTATTTCAGCTTGTCTTATTTCTCGTTCTGAGTCTTCTGCCATGCATGAATGAGTGTGTCTCGAACGCTTAATCAAATGCACATTGGATGTTCTTTCCGTCGCTTTCTCTTTTTTTTCCAGCATGTTACCTTAGTAAACATGGTCGACAGATAATAGAGCGAGTATCCTGTCTTGGTTTCTTTAAGAGGTAGCGATGGCTTAGGCCGCAGGTTCAAATCTGCTGTCTAAGACTTTTCAACTCTATGAGCCGTGAGGGTCTCATAGAGACTTTTCTCCCTACGGATCGAGAGGATCTCGTAGGTGCATTTTCTCCTTAGGAATCGTAAGGATTCCTAAGTGTGTTTTCTCTTATAAGTCGTAAGGATCCTATAAAAGAATTTTCCCTCTGACGAGTCGAGAGGACCCGTAAGCGATTGTTTCCCTCCTTGTCGAGATTCGACTTTGGAGAGTGAGACCCGTGGATAGTATGCAAGAGACCGTTTTGGGCCAACCTGCAGGGTCCCAGTGCTTAGGAAACAAGTTTTTTAATCCTTACTACCTAAGGCTTTATCTTACGAGTCGAGCCGCATCGAGAAGTTCTCGCAAAGACATCAATTTTCTCACAAGTCGAGACGAATCGAGCATTTCTCGCAAGAATATCCTAACGTCACAGTTAACCTCTGCTCTTTACGACAGAAGTCCGTTAGGGTCTGTGGTACTTAGGGTTTTGGCCGTCGTACCTCGCATCAGCTGATATATTCCTCGATAGGCAATCGTGTTGTTCGAGTAGCCCTGCGACTGCCGTGTCTCTGATCCCTTCGGGGGCTGGACAAGACGTCTTCAAGCAATCCTCCTTGGCAGTTTGACCGTCGGAAGAGCAAGCGTTAGGAATTTTGCCATGCCGCTTTTTAATTGAGGTTAGGCTCATTTTGGAGAGCCCTGATGAGTCATAACCACTCCGCGCTGGTGTGGGATGATCTCCGATAGTCTTTCAGGTTTTATGTGAGTTGCCGTCAAGACCCTGAAGCTAGGAATTTGGCCTTTGCTTCGTTTGCTGGCATCGCGTTTGCTGTATCGAGACGAATGTCGCGGTTGTCTCTAGGTTGCTGGTGAACCGTTGAGGTTTGGAACTAGGGATTTTGCCGTGGCTCCGTTAGTTTGATTGTCGCATCTGAACCGTGCTGGAGGAAGAACGCTGGGGTGACATCTCGTCTGCTGTATCGAGACGAACGTCGCGGTTGTCTCTAGGTTGCTGGTGAACCGTCGAGGTTTGGAACTAGGGATTTTGCCATGGCTCCGTTTGTTTGATGGTGTTGCGTCTGCTGTATCGAGACGAACATAGAGGTGGTGACCATTCCACGTTGGTGTGGGATGATCTCCGGTTGACTTTCAGGCTTTATATGACTTGCCGTTAAGACCTCGAAGCTAGGAATTTAGTCTTCACTTCGTTTGCTTTATCATGTCCGAATCTTGTTGGAGGAAGGACATTATTGTTGACATTGCGTCTGCTGTATCGAGACGAATGTCACGGTTGTCTCTAGGTTGTTGGTGAACCGTCGAGATTTGGCTTCGCTTTCTGGCGGAGCCTATTGGGAAGGTATAGCTCCCTCTTTGTTTGTGCCCCTGGATTATATACAGGGATCGACGTGATCTCACCTGTAGGGCAAAAAGTTTCATTCATTTTCATTTTTCATTTTTTTTGTATTTCCACGATGCTCTATTATTTCAGCTTTTATATCGCGAAGGTCGCGATTGCCCAATCATTTCGGCTATTTTTTGCGGTGCCCTATCATTTTGGCTATTTATTTTGTTTTCACTCGCTGTTTTTTATTGCGAGTTGCCCAATCATTTCGGCTATTTATTTTATTTTTACTCGCTATTTTTTATTGTGAGCTGCCCAATATTTCGGCTGTTTATTTTATTTTTACTCGCTGCTTTTTATTGCGAGTTGCCCAATCATTTCGGCTATTTCGCATACATACATTTCTACTTGCTGCTTTTTATTGCAAGTTGCCCCATCATTTCGGTTATTTCGTATGCATGTGTGGCTCGCAGATTTTTTATCGCGAGTGTAGAACTTGGAATCTTGATGCCAATCCTAGCATCAGCATCGCTACAACTGGAATATTGCCAGGAGCGAATCATCACTTGCCTTGAAAGGGCTTGGAATTTGATACCAGTTTAGGCATCAGTATCGCTACAACTGGGATATTGCCAGGAGCGAATCATCATTTGCCACTGTTGATGTCGAATAAAGGTGGCTTAGCGAACAGGGTTAGGATCCGGTCGACTAAGGCTTTTGACTTCATGAGCCGTAAGGGTCTCACAAAGGTATTTCTCCCTGCGAGTCGTGAGGATCTCGTAGGTGTGTTTTCTCTTTAGGAATTGTGAGGACTTCTAAGTGCATGTTCCTCTGTAAGTCGTAAGGATCTTACAAAAGGGTTTTCTCCTTATAAGTCGAGAGGACTTACAAGGGTTGTCCACCATGCGAACATATCCCTAGTCATGGGTGGGACTTTGGTAGGGAAATGTTTATTCGCGCCCGTGGATTATATACAAGGGTCAGTATTGAGCCATTTGTAGGGCAGTATCGAAGGTTGTGGGAGTTGCTTAAGAACAGGTTCAGGCTTCTGTAACTTAAGACTTTCAAATCTCATGAGCCGTGAGGGTCTCATAAGAGAGTTCTCCTTACGAGTTGTAAGGATCTCGCAAGTGTAATTTCTTCTTAGGAATCGAGAGGATTCCTAAGTGCGTTGCTCCCTTGTGAGTCGTAAGGATCTCACACGGGTGGTTTCTCCTTACAAGGTCGAGAGGGCCCTGCAAGTGTCTTTTAACGAGGTTGCGCCCTTTCGGGTTTTCACAAACACTCGCCGGTAGCCCTGCAGTTTTTACTCGCGGAGCCCTTTCGGGTTTTCATCCGTGCTCGTTTTGCTTATGGACATACCGTTTTTTTTAATTCTTTTTATTCTCTTTTTTTTACGAGGTCACGCCCTATCGGGTTTTCACGAACACTCGCCGGTAGCCCTGCTGTTTTTACTCACGGAGCCGTTTTGGGTTTTCATCCGTGCCCCTTTTGCTTATGGACATGCCGTTCTTTTTTATTATTATTTTTTTTATATGTTTATTTTTTTATCTCGTCAGCCTGAGGATGCTGCGGTAGTAGTTTAAAGACGTTTCGGTCGTTTGCAAGTTTTAGGACATTGCAGTCCATCGTTGGTTTAAGGACGTTTCGGTCCGCCATTAGTTTAAGGACATTTCGGTCCGCCGTCGCTGTATTTGAGGCGAATCTCTAGTTTACTGACTTTTCGGTCTATGGGGCTTTCTCTATGATTGAGCATGATGCCCACGGCGTATCCATCTTTCTCGGAGTGTGCGGTTGTGGCGGGCTCACCTTCCAGTTTTAGGAGATGACGAACTTGCCCTGTTGGTATTGGTCTTCAACACAGTTTTTGAAGACGTAGCAATCCTCGATCAGGTGACTTAACGCTTGGTAGTAAAGGCAATAATTGAGATCGTTAATATCGCCTGGCCGCAACGGACGTTTTGGACTCGGTAGATTGATGAGTCTGTCGCGCACTGCCAGCTCGAACTGTCTTCTTGTTTTATCTTGAGGAAATGAGTAAGGACGTTTCAACTTTTCATGGAGGGGTTGCCGCTTGTTGTTTCGGAAAACAACCGGTCTAGGGCCACTCGATTGGTGTTGAGTATTGGCTACGAGGGCTGTTTTTCCCTTCCCTTTATCCTTTTTGCTCAATCCTTTGTTAGCGTGGCCGAGATTCTCTCCGGATATCGTGCAATTGAGCGGCTGAATGTTCTCGCAACTCCTCAATTCTTTCATTTTTGAAATGGATTCCTTGAGGAGAGGGTTGAGGGCAGCTTCTTCGTCAGAGTCGCTTCCAAATGTGATAATTTGCGATCCCTTGGAGTCGGCTATGTGACAGTCGGCGGCGGCTCTTTTGCGCTCATCTATCGCATTTTTCTGATGTCTACGAGCTTCACGCCTTGTCTTGTTGAAGTGTTGCTTTTGAGCGACATACCCTTGCCACCAACACTTAAAGGAGTCGCAGTCTTCGGTAGGATGTATGATCTTCTGATGATATAAGCAGAAGTTAGAATGCATCTCTACTCCACTGAGAGTATTTTCTTCAGAGGGTAGTAGCTTCATTCCCACTGATAGGGCTTTGGCGAACCTTTTCCTCGTCTTGAATTTGTTTTTATCCGCAGCGGATGACTTTTGATTTAACGGAATTGCCTCGACTCTTTGGTCTAGTAGTCGGTGTTTGGCTCCTTCCAGTATGGCCATCTCACGCTCTTGATTGGCTTTAACTTTCAGACGAATCTCATTCAGGAAGGCATCGATCAACTCGTCTGACGGCCGCAGAATTTCTGATTCAGGGTCTGCCCTCGGTTTCTCGGCGTAAGGAGCCTCCTCCTCATCCGCCAATGAGTGAGAGATCACATGACAAGTTGCCCCCGGTGCGTCCGTCTTCTTTGGAGTGTGCGGCTGTGGTGGGTTTACCTTCCACCTTTCAGACAGCGCAAACTTGCCTTGTAGGTACTGATCCTCGATCCATCCCTTAAAGACGAAGCAATCCTCGATCGGGTGACTTACCGTTTGGTGGTAAGGGCAATAATTGTGATTATCGAGATCGCCTGGCTGCAACAGACGTTTTGGACTCGGCAGATTGATGAGTTTGTTGCGCACTGCCAGCTCAAACAGTCTTCTTGTTTTATTCTGAGGAAATGAGTAAGGACGTCCTAGTCTCTCCTCGAGGGATGGGCGTGGACGCACATTGTTTTGGCGAACGACCGGCTTTGAGTTGCTCGGCTGTTGTTGAGCATTGGCGACGGTGATCGCTTTCCTTTTTCCTTTATCATTTCGAGAATCTGGTTTTGGAGGAGACGGTCCATGACCCATCTGGTCCATTTGGGCTAATTTGTCGATCGGGGCCTGGAAGGTGATCGGCCTGAAGAACATCATGAATTACGAGATGGTCGCTTGCGGATCAAGAGTGCCCACGAACATGCCTACCGCAGGTGCTTCTTCTATGCTTTGTTCGCATTTCGACCATAGGTTCCGCCATCGTGTTGCGTATTGGACCCACGTTTCGCCGGGCCTTATCCTGGCGTTAATCAGTGCTGTTATCGGGGCGCATCCACTAGCACTCGCGAATCTTTGTGTAAACAGTAGCTCCATTTCCGCAAATGTTTTAACAGAGTCGTTAGGTAGCTCCGAATACCATTCAAAGGCTGTTTCCGCTAAGCTGCCGACGAATTGGCGAAGCAGCAGCTTGTCATCGCCTCCAGTGTTGCCGCATAAGGCCCTGAATTGAGCGACATGCTGATGTGGGTTCCCTGTCTCCTTATATACGTGGAACTTAGGGATCGTATATCCCGGCGGGTAACTGATTTGGTCATACCAGCTTGGATAAGGTCATCCAGTTCTAACAATTTGCACAGATGCTTCATTCGCCTGATGAACTCGTATTTGCTGAGCTATATAGTCATCCAGGGCGGCCTTGGAGATAGTTTCCTCCTTGGCTGCTGAAAGAGCCGGAGGAGGATTAGATGTCTCCCCTCTATCGTCTTCGACAATGATTGGAGGGTCTGGCTGTAACATCATCCCTACCATATCTTGGAAGTGGAGCGCCATTTGTTTTATGTTAGCCGCCTGCTCTGCGGCTTCTTTGTCCTTCTTTTCGAGGACTCTGCATAAGAAATCAGCATCAGTCTCTTGTTCGTGACGCTGTTCTGATGACGCCTCCGAGCTTTCTTTTGGCCCAGTAAGTGCAGCCATTGCAGTCATCATTTCCTGAAGCTTTTGTTGTTGTTCCTGGGCTTTCGTCACGGATCGGGTGAGCGGTCGGTGGCCCGTAGAAGCACGGCTTTCCTCCTTTCCGGAAGCCATATAAACAGTGTGCACCACCATGCCCCCAGACTTGGGGCGTTCAGTATCTTTGGGATTTGCCAAGTTCACAGGGGCTTTTTGCTGCCTCCTTTTCTTTTGAGTGATTGACGTTGAGGGAGCCGTTGTAGTGGGTACCCAAGTAGCTGCTGCTTTTTCTGGTTTGACGGAGTAGTCCTTCTCCTGCCGAACCTTCATCTTTTTCTGTCAGCGGAGATAGTCTTGATCCACTACGGAGTCTTGGACTTGACACCATACCTTGTAAATTTTAGAGGACAGCCGTTGAGGGGGCTGCTCCAGCTTCACTTTTGGGGCATTATCCACAGGTGTAGGAGATCTTTTCAATACGGCAGTTGGCGAGTTTTTGCGCACACTTTGGTTCAAAGCTATTCCCGATCGGAACAGCAACATTAATTTCCACTATCGGAGCTGGCGGAGTTATTCCAGAGAGGGAGTTGCCCCCAGCTTTCCTTACCCAGCGCCAGTGACGACGGCGAGCATGTTGCGCGATTGGAGTTGGTTTAGCCGTAGGGGTGACCTCCTCATGCCCCTTTTGTTGGTCAGAATTCGCTGTTATCAGCCTTTTAAAGACCGACGTCCGTTGAATGGGGACGGCCAACCTATCAAAAGCAGACTTCCGAGTAGGGGAAGCAACCTTGGTGATTTCGCCTGGAACAGGAGCAGAAATAATCAGTCTTGTGAAGACCGACCCTTTGGCGGGAGAAACCGCCTTGACGATTTTGGGAGCAGGGATGGCTATCCGCTTCGGGATAACGCCTTCTGGTATTGCAGGCTTCTTCATGGGCCGTTGGAGCTCTGGCCTAGTCTGTTAAAAACTGAGACAGTGGAGTTGGGCGACCCGTTGAGAGGGGCTGCAGTAGTAGCAAACCGATCGAATACCGACTTCTTGGGAGCTTCTTGTGACGGTACAGGGGCGTTGAAGCTCATGGGTGGAAGCATGGTCCCGAAGAATAGTCCAGTGGTGGCTTGAGTTACCTGCTCCACTGGTATCTTGAAAAGGGACGCCGCTTGGGGCCCGTAAGTCACTCCTCCAGTAAGGACGGAGTGAGAGTTGCAGTTGCAGGTAGTGCAGTTTGAAGCCATTGATCTTCTGTTTTCTGCACGGGCAAGACACCAAATCTAAGTACCTTGAATCCACAGGCAACCATAGCGAACCGTGATTCACTCGCGAACACGACACACGAAGTGTGGAGTGGAAAGAGGAAGAGGTCCCACCGGGCATGCCAGAATCTGGTCCCCTTCGAATCACGGAGACGATGACGTAGGTTCGTATTGCCTGAGATTCGGGGCAGATGCTATTTGGTTTTATCCGTCTACCTCTTCGAAGATGCCAAGTTGATTTATGGCACCGTGTATCGGAGATTTAGACGGATGCGGCCGATGTAGCAGACTTCGTCAGATTCCCCCTTGCTTGATGGGTTTTTGATTGTGGGGACGCTCTTCCCTGCAGGCGCAAGCCCCTGCAGTTAATTACGCTACCGCATCGCGGTAACCACTTTCTCCTTCTCCAGAATATCACTTCATGTCGTGTGTGTTTGTTTTGTTTGTGGATGCCCGTGGATTGTATACGGAGACTAAGTGATGCCGTCACCCGTAGGACGTGGATTAGTCCAAATCCGTATTTACTTAGATTTGGGTTTGGTGTTTTAGTTTAAGGATACGTTAGCCATATTGAGGCTAAGATCAACTTAAACGTTCGTTAAGAATACGTTAGCCCAATTTAAGACTAAGATCAACTTAACGAAAAGAGCATTTAGGGGCTCTATTGTTCCAGTTTAGGGACGTAGTGGTCCATTTAATATATATGGCCGTCGGGACACGTCACCTCTCTGACGACGTTGAAGGATTACAACGACAGGTGTCAGAGGAGTTCAGAGATGTACCCTTGATGTCACGCCCCGCTTCCCAGTGTACGGCGAAGTGGACGCGACGAGGTCCGCTACGTATGTATTCAGAAGTACATACGCTAAGCGTAGCTGAGCAATATAAATACACAAGAGACAAGAGTATAAAAAGAACAGCAACTTTTATTTATTAACATTCTTTGTACAATACATGGAAAGGAAAATACAACTGAAATAAAGATGCCTAAACAGTGGCATAACAGGAAAAGGAAAGTACTGAAAAGAAAAGAGTACAATGAAATTATACTGCTGGGTCGTCGGCAAATTGCTCCAAGTCTTTTTCTGTTGGCTCTACTTCTGCCGGGTCTAAGTCACCTGACGACATTCAAAGAAGAGAGAACAGAATGTCGTCAGCGAACAGATCGCTCGGTAAGTCCCAAAGGTAAGAGGGAAGTAGAGAAGACAGAATAAGAAGATACATTTTTACAGTGTAAACTATTGTTGTAATGTTATGTTAACGCTGTTATTGTAGCTTGGTACAGAAGGATGCCAGTGTATACGAGAGGAGTCTCACTTGCCAGAGACTAGGGTACGTGTAGTACAAGGAACCGTTATGCCACGGTACAACAGCAATAGGATTCAGGTTAGGTGTATTAATCTGACCACCTCGTGCCACCTTTAACACCTTCCGTACCAATCTACCCCTTAAACCCCGTAATGTTTTTAACAGTATTGTTATCTTGTAAAATTGTATTGATTGTAAGATTGATTAACCGACTGTCCGAAACCATGATATCAGGAAACGGTTATAACCGTAGAGTCATGTAAATGGAATACTGGGAAACATGTAAAAGGAATATATCCATGGTTCGGTTCAGTCAGGTTATATAGATTGTTAACTGGATCCTGGGATTCATGTATTCATCTTGAGTTGAAATATACAGAATATAGATTGACTTGAATCATATTCAAGTCAGAAATAGTCAGACTCTAACTCGAGTCAGCCTAAAGAAGGTAAGTTGAAGTTCAATATTTGTTAGGGACCTTATTGTAATTTATAAAACTTGAGGGGGTTTTATGTAAAAATACTTTTGTATAGTTTTCAAAATACAACTCAAGTATTTAATTATCGTCTTTATGTATATACAACAATTTAATGATCAAGATAAATATGTATACATGTCCGAATAGCATGAAATGAGTCAAGTATATTATTCGAGTAACTATCATAAACAATGCTGTAAAGAAATATTATGTACGACTAATTAATCAAGTTGAACGAATGCAGAATATAAACAAAGATATGGCTCTAAATGTTTTGCATGCGTGAGTTCCAGTTTCACCTAAATACGACTACCGGTTTGAGAGATATATATGTTTTCGTATCGTCGCGCAAAACAGATCAGAATCTATTCGGCACCGTCACATATTTTTAAAACGCGGTTTGAGTTAATTTCTATCGGGTTTCAGGTTACGAAAATTATTAGAAAATTGTAGGTATTTCGATGTACTTATCGAAAACACCAATATTCATATGATTTGGATTTCTGAAGCTCTAGTTATGATCATTTTAATATCAGCGTTTAAAACAGAAATTCAGATTTCTGGACAGCAACTATATATTCTATTGCAAAGCCTATATCAGGTTGTTTCATGCATTCCTAAGTAATATAATATACATAAAATTATAGTTCTATCAATGGTGCATCTACACATCTAAATTTTGTCACAAACGGACATTGGGTGTTCGAGTTATGTCCAATTTAAAAACAGTGTGCGAATCGGAACAGATTCTGTCCAGATCCGTCACTTAATATTGTAACGCAGTTTTCTTTATCTTAGATGGGTTTTCAGTAAAACTATAAAACTAAGAAAATCTAGATCATTCGATATAGATATCAAAAACACCTGAGTTTGCTCAATTTGGATATCGGTATACCAATTTATATGTCCTAGAAGTTGACCGATAACTGCTGTTTTCTGTTTTACGATCAGTGAATAAATACTATGTAATTCCTAAACCGTTATGCGGATCGATCTAAAATTTTTACAACGTGTACAAAATAATATATTCTATCATATGTAAATTTCCTGAAATTTTCAGAGTAAAAATTAATTTCTACAAATTATTTTAAAGGTAAAGATATTGATATGTATACTAAAATCGGCAAAAAGATTAACTAGAATTTTTACGCAAGCTTCATCTTTTCTTTTAATAACCAAACCGATTCCATGAGATATCGTAAATATATTGTGGCATGAAATTTATGTTCTCACTACTCATAATAAACATTTATAGTCATGAACAAAGAATTGAAAACACTTTAATTTGAACAAGAGGTAATAAGATATTATTAAACCATATATAACCATATGTATCTAGACTTATATATATGTATATGTTTATGTTTATTTTTCTCTTAAGGATTACGATATGGATAAAAACGGGTTCACGAGATATGAAAAGAGAAGAATAAAGAGATGGAGGGAGGGAGAGAGAAGGGACTTACATGCACAAGCCGGTATTGTCACCGGGCTTGTCTATCCGCCGATAGCCTCGCGTTACTAGCGAGACCTTCTTGAAGACTTCTTCATGTTCTTCTTCTTGGACTCTAGGTGAAGAGGGAGAAGTAGGGGATAGAAAAAATGTGAGGAAGGAAAAGATAGAGAAGGACAATAAAGATGGTGTAATGGTGAATTATGTATAATAATATATGCATTTAATATGAGAATTAAAAAAGAAATGAAAAGTCACCATTCATTTTGAAAATGAAAGGTCTCATTTGTAGGTTATGAGAAGAATAAAAAATAATAAAAAATAATTGCAAGAATGGGGATTTGAATATGTGACTTATGGAATAACAATGTAAGGACTTAACCAATGAGCTATAAGGTTGTTTATGCATATATTTAATTAGAATTAAATATATGATGTTGCTTAAAAAGAAAATAGGCTTTTTAGATGGGCTGTAGAGAATTAGAATAATGGATTTGGGTTAAATATTTATGAAATGAAAAAATAAGAATGAGAAGTTAAAAACTTAAATATAAGAAAAAGAAATTGTACCTAGAAAAAAAATACATAATAGATTGAGGAATAAAATAATAATAAATTTAATAGAAAAAGGAAAATACCAAGTACAAATAAATACGGTATATTATTGAAGAGGGATAATACAAATGTATAAAGATTTTGGGGTCATTACACTTGAATCAAAGTTGATTAAGGGATCTATAGTCCAGTTTGGGACTAAAGTCTGTTTGAATGTTTAAGGATACGTTAGCCAGATTTGAGGCTAAGATCAACTTAAACGGGATCGTTTAGATCCGACAAAAGTGCATTTGGAGGCTCTATTGTTCCAGTTTAGGGACGTAATGGTCCATAGGTAGTTTAAGAACATTGCGGTCCATTGTTCCCGTTTTAGGGACGGATATTAGTTTAAGGACGCATTAGTCCATGGGTTTAAGGACCCCACAGTCTGTATCTTGGTTTAAGGATGCATAAGTCCATGAGTTTAAGGACCCCATAGTCCATATGGATGTGTTTAAGGACGTATTAGTCTATTAGTTTAAGGACGCATAAGTCCATGGGTTTAAGGACCCCACAGTCCGTATCAATGTGTGGTTGTCGGGACCCGTCACCTCTCTGACATTGTTGAAGGATTACAACGATAGGTGTCAGAGGAGTTCGGAGATGTACCCTTGAACCGGATGTAAATTGATTTAAGAGAGCAGTCTTGCTCAGTCAATTTAATTTGAGGACTTACGGCCATGATTGGGCTAAGTCCAGTTGAGAATATTCAACATTTTTATCTTTGGCCTATTAGGCCTGTGCTAGGGCTTTGCCCCTGTTTAATAATGCACTGCATTTTCTATTGGCCTGCTAGGCCTTTTTTATTTGGGCTCTGTCCCTTTTAAATGATGTACAGCACCTATTTTTGTTTGGGCTATGCCCCTTTTAAAATAATGCATAGCATTTTTTTAGGCCTGTTATGCCCTTTTTTAATTGGGCTTGGCCCTTCTGTAAATAATGCAGTGCATTAATCAAACTGACAGTGGCCATGTGGCCTGTCAGGCGCTTTGCGCCAATTATTGAGCGCAAGCGCATGTGGAGGTGACACGTGTCACACTCTGGTGAGCGCAAGCGCAGTGCGCTGCGCTGTTGCGCTGCTGACACGTGGCGCGCTTTGGTGAGTTGCACCAATTTCAGAGAGCAATGCTCTATCTTAAAAGCGCATAGCGTAAATTATTCTGGTGCTGACACGTGGCGCTCTCTGGTGGTTTGCGCCAACCCAGGAGCGCAACAGTGCAGATTTGCAAGTGCAAGGCACTGTTTTTATATCTTAATCCAATTTTGGATTCAAGAAAAGAATCTTTAAGATTCCAGAACCAATGGTTCATAAAAAGGCAATGCCTTTGTTATTTATTATATTTTTTTATTGAAGATCCTTGATCTTGTTCTTAGATCAATGATCTTTTCAGAAGAAATTCTTCTTTTTATAAAGGTTTTACCTTCTTTTTCCTTTCTGAATTCTTTTCAAAATTCTTTAGAGGAGTTCTCTCTTTGTTTCTGTGTTTTTGTCTATCTGTGTTGTGTGTTTTGGTATTGGAGTCTAGGGGCCTTTATATAGTGCCCATTAATTTGTTAAATTTGTTAAAGAGATCATTCTCTGAGTGATTTGGGGATTTTTCCCCACCGTTGGATCTTTGATCCAAGGGCTTCTGATTTACAAAAGACAATCTTCTTGTTTTAAAAAGAACAGAAAGATCTTACTGGAATTTTAATTCTGTTTGGCGCAAACGCTCTTGCGCTTGAAGCGTTGCGTCTTTATTTAAAGTTTGAATTTTAAACAGAGCCTTGCTCTGATTGGGTGCGCTGCCTTGGGCGCTGCGCTCCCTGCGCCGGCGTGTCTGATTTTGACACGTGGCGCTCTGCGCGCAGCGTAGGGGATTTGAAGCGTTGCTTCATTTATTTTACTTCAATTTTCACTTTAATTTTCAAAACAGAGCTTTGCTCTGATTGGGGGAAACATAAGCATTGCTTCTTTTCCCGCCTTGGAATTTGAACAGAGCTTTGCTCTGATTAGGGTAAAATAGAACGTACACTTATGCCATCCGCATTCGCCACAATGTCCCATTATGAACCGTTAGGTTACTTAACTAACGGTATAGTGGGGCGGGACTAGCGCGGATCCAAAACATAAGCGACGTTTATTATATATCATATATATAATATATCATTCATCTCAACATATAAAATAATCACATTATAGAATATCCACAGCAGAAGAACATATATGAAAATACAGGATATATTAGGAGGTCCGTATTTTGTATTTAGCCAACAATAAAAAATACGGATTCCACGGTCGCGATGAATAGCCAAGCCCACACCCCTAGACCCCTACGAGAGCGGCAAGTGACCCTACCAATTCTAGACTTTAGGAGACCCGGTCTCGACTCCTCGAAATGGCCTCCTACTGAACCCCAGAATCCGGTCACTTGTGCTCTTCTCCTTGGGTCTATTCTAATGCGGAAAAGTAAATAATATACAATAATGGTGACATCATCCTCAACTCGGAAGTGCCCCAATAAAAGAATATTACATACAATTAATTTTACATGAATGAAAAGAAAAACTCTCATCTCCCATAAAACCCCCCGGCTATTCATTCACGACGATCTTGCACATCATATCTCAGCAACACATAATATCACATATCATCAACGTATGTAAGTATGCGTACCCCAATTGTCGTTGATGTATAGCAATGAAACCGGCGATACATCACATATTATACTTACGGCCGCAGAAAAGAAAGTGAAAAACCACAACATTTGGAATCAACACTGCCTTTAGACATCATAAACCCAGAATATCACATATTCAGGATTTCATGCCTAACAATGAAAATCTTATATTTAGGTCTCAGCCATGAAAACACCTTTTCAAAAGAAGCCGGGTAATTCAACAAGATTCCCGATTCTGTCGAGGCCAAAATATTAGATTTACACGCAACTAATTACTTTTCACAAAACTAATTAGTGTAGATTCCAATTATTGTATCACATTCATAAATAAACTAGGCGCAATTAAAACATCCGATCGATCAATCAATCATCCAAAGAATTATCAGATGGCTCAACACCTGAGTCAGATCAAAATATACCAGAGACTGTATCAAGCACATATAGGCTATCACAAGAAGGCACAGTCCAAGCCTCACCAACGGCGCAGCGGAACCGCCGCCAAAAGACCTTTTTGGCCGCGGTTCCACGGTCGTAAAGTTGAGTTAGGACTTCGTTCTTCTTGGGGGCCCATACAATACTCTGCATGATTTTCTGAATATTTTTAATATGAAAAGTTCCAACTTTGTAAAAAAATTCCAGAGAGGACTACTTTGGATATCGGTTTTCGTTCGTTCGAAGTTTTTAACGTCGTCTAGGTTACCCTAAAGTTCTAGCTTGGCTCCGATACCACTGTAGGGATTATCTATACCACCGCACTAGCTTTAGGGTTGCATTACACATGCTATAACAAAAATTTAGAGGGTGCTAAGCAATTCCAAACATGAATCGAACTAGAAATATAGAGTAATAAGCTATAACATTACATACTATAAAGTGTCTAACACTAAGTGAGGTGGAAATACAACCTTTGTAGACCTCCTCCCAGACTCCTTGTATCATATAGGGTTTGAGCCGGTTGGCTTGTATCCTTCCGCGTCCACGATGGTCCACCACGAAGTCTCTTTGCACCAAGCTCCAAGCTTCACTTAATCAAGGATGAAGATGAAGCAAATACTCCACTCAAGTGGGCTAGAATAAAGTGAAATGGTGATGTGGGTTTGGATCTCACTACAAAACCTTTTCTTTTTAATCCTTTCTCTTTCTTTTAAAACCCTAGTGAGCTTTTAGGAGAGAGAGGAAGAAGGAGATGGCTCAAGCTAAACTTAAGAGAGAGAATAATATGAGAATAATATGATAACCCTATGATAACCCACTCTAAACTCAAGAGACTAAGAGTAGTCATCCATGCTAAACTATGGTTACAAAATATCTAGATATTTTGTAACTTGAGTTTAAGCAAAACCATGGGCCAAAACCATGGGCAAATGAAACCATTGACTTTGTCAACTCAAGAGAGTTGAATAGTCAACCATGATTTTAATCTCATTTTGCTTTTCTCAAATAATCAAAATATCTAAATATGTAACCATGTGAGTCTTGCATTGGCACCACCAATGTATCATCAACCATGACACATGTATTCTTGCATGTGTGCATCCATATCATCATATGCATACACTCATGCATGCATCATAAAGAAATACGTTTTAATAAATGAGCTAATGGATTTAATATTAAATCAACACTTGATTTAATAACCTAGTCATATCACATACGACCCGTCCAATAGTAAACGCTCGATTAAAATACGGTATCTAATACACGCATTTAATCGAGCTCCCACGCATATCACATATGCACCCCACATCTTTTCGCCTGAGTTAGGAGACTCCTTTGTGGGACTCTAAGACTCGTCAATACGCTAGCAGTAGGCAGTGATCATATCATATGCCCATAAACTGTTAGCGGCACAAGCTGTATGTAACGGCTCCCAGGTATTGAGCGATCAGAAGAAACACAAGCAAATCTGCTAAAACTCCTGTCGAGCCAACTGGTAACACTTACCGTACAGTCCGGTCTCTTCGTCAAATATGTTGCATATGTGAGTCTAGGGATGGTATCGTCGACCCCAATAACCCAATAAGTCATGCCGGTATATGGCTCATAACAGATCGAGAAACTACTGATAACACTTATCAGTAAATCTCAGCAGCCCTGGCCAGGGACTTCCTGTTATAGCCAATCGTACATGGTGCAATATCAACCCCCAATACCGGGAGAGACGAAACCCCTCCTATCGCTCATTGCCTCCATGTGCCTCGGGACTGTACCCAAAATCCACCTGTTTGCACGACTCGGTATAGCCGTGGTAGGGTGGAGATCAAAGTATAGTGGGAGACACACAAGACTCTATAACGATCTCGGGTCTACAGACTAACCTGTACCAGTGTCACCTGAGAACTGCTATCTGACGATAGATATAATACCACATAGGAGTTCTCGGCGAGTCCGTTCAATATACCCAGTCTTCACTGAGCATCCGTATACGATCTTTGGTGTCACCACACCAATGGATATGGGATCATCCATCACCCATCATATAGGACAAGTAACGTATACTATACGCTAGTCTACTCTGGTGATATCGATGCCCCGTCTCGATACACCCACTGTTCCCGCCAAAAATTTCTGCGCAAAAGAGCCCAAGGTATCAAATGGCAGCGATACGCTTAAGGAAATGCGAACCAGTATCTTCCGGCCTGTATTTTGATAAACCCCCGAAGGAGGAACAGCTAAATTCTGATGGTATCGAAAGCATCTCGAAAAACCCTTTGATTTGATATATTATGGGCCTCATAATTTATCCGGGATCAAATGTTATATGCTATGCACTATTCCCTGATTAAAAATCAGGAATTACCTCAATGAGGTATCACGTGCTCACACGTGATCAATGATCACGTGTTGACACGTGATAGTTAAAACATAAATAAAAATAACGGCTGAAGAAAGACCCAATTAGGGGTCACGTGCTCACACGTGACCAATGGTCACATGTTGACACGTGACAATCGAAACAGAAATGAAATAACAAACGGCTGAAGGAAATACCTCAATGAGGTGTCACGTGCTCACACGTGACCAATGGTCACGTGTTGACACGTGATGGTTAAAACTGAACCGTAAGTAAATGCTAAGAAAATGACTCAATTGGGGTCACGTGCTCACACGTGACCAAGGGTCACGTGCCAGCACGTGCCAGGCTTTGAAAGCCTTACAGTTTAATAAAATTAAATTCTAAAAAGCTTCTAAATCTTTCCAAATGAAAAAGGATTATGAGGACCGTTGGATTAAAGATCCAAGGGTGATTAAAAATCACCAATTTATGGAAAAATCTCAAATAAGGAAAGATCTCCCCAAATCTCACCGAAATAACAAACAGAATATCTTTGGATTTAAAATCCAACGGTGAATAAAATTCACTGAATGATCTAAAGGATCATATTAAATATGAAAACAAATCAAATCTTTCAATGAGAGATTTGCTGAACAAATTGATTCTTTTCCATCTCTTAAAAATAAGTGCCAAGAAAAGAAGAGAGGGGATCTACTTTTTTGAGAGAAAAACAGAGAAAGGAGAATTTAATTCTCAACAAAGAAAACCCTAGGTGAGAAAAGGGAAAAAGATCAACTTCAAAAAGATAATTTAATTCTCAAAATTTAAGAGTTTAACTCTTCTGCAAATAAAGAACTTAGTTCTTCTTCTGGTTGAAGATCTGCACAGAGCACATCTCCACATAAGTTGAGAATTTAATTCTCATCGGGTCGAGATCCTGCCATGCAGATCCTAAACTTAGAAGGGGAATTGAGTTTTGAGAATTTAATTCTCCTAAAACAAAACTAGGGTTTAACCATAATCAAGAATTTAATTCTTTTACATATCTGGGAATTTAATTCCTTTAAAAAGAAATCAGGGTTTTATCCTAAATAAGAATTTAATTCTTTCACAATAGGAATTTAATTCCTCCAAAATCATAATTAGGGTTTAACCCTACGGAGAATTCAATTCTTAAAAGATCTCTGTTCATGAAAAGAACTAGGGTCACGTGCCCCCACGTGACCCTTGAAAAGATCCCTGAAGAAAAGAAGCTTTGAGACAATGCCTCACGTGCTCCCACGTGACTCCCAAAATGCAGAAAGAAAAAACAAAATAAAAGAAGCTTTGGGCACTCTCACGTGTCCCCACGTGACCCCTCAGCAAGTGCTGTAATTATCGATGCATAAATCCCCATTACGTGCCAACATGTGATGCTCTAAAATAAAGATGAATAGTGTTTAACACTTATTCGCAGATTTGAGGATAAAACAAAGGAGATCTGGCTCCACATTT
This sequence comes from Agapanthus africanus, assembly GCA_030015575.1. Lineage (NCBI taxonomy): Eukaryota > Viridiplantae > Streptophyta > Magnoliopsida > Asparagales > Amaryllidaceae > Agapanthus > Agapanthus africanus. The sequence continues at coordinate 115,815,093 of JASDDO010000028.1, forward strand.
AGGGCGCCCTCACGTGTCCCCACGTGACCCCTAACAAATCCCTTTAATATCCAATGGATGAATGCCTATCACGTGCCCACACGTGATGGCCAGGAAATGAAAAGTGTTTAACACTTAATTGCAGAACAAAATAAAAGGGATCTGGTCCCACTTTTGGGCGCTCTCACGTGTCCACACGTGATCCCTCTTTCTTTAGTGTTTAACACTAATTTGGGGATTATATTTCCAGTGTTTAACACTGATTGTTTCTAGTGTTTAACACTAAATTAAAGATTATATTTCCAGTGTTTAACACTGATTGTCTTTTAGTGTTTAACACTAATTTGAGAGTTCTATCTCCAATGTTTAACACTGTTGTTCTCTAGTGTTTAACACTACTTTTAGCCAAATTGGTTAATTTTCCAGAGGCAAAAATCCCTCCTCCAAATGAATCTCAAAATTAAGGAAATAAAAAACAAAATGTTGTCAAAGCCCCCAAATCTTTGTTTAGCATTGCTGAATGATGAAGGACTGAACCCAGAAAAATGTCTAATGGCCCAAAGGGCCAATATTTCAAACATAATTAGACTTAGCCCAAACTGGCCATAAGTCCTCAAATCATCTTGAACTGAGCAATCTGCTCTTTCAACCAACTCATTGGTTCAAGGGTACATCTCTGAACTCCTCTGATATTTGTCGTTGTAATCCTTCAACGTCTCCAGAGAGGTGACGGGTCCCGACAACCACACATTAATACAGACCGTGGGGTCCTTAAACTCATGGACTAATGCGTCCTTAAACTAACATTTGTCCCCAAAACGGGAATGATGGACCACTATGTCCCTAAACTGGAACAATAGAGCCCAAACGCTCTTTTGTCGGATCTAAACGATCCCGTTAAGTTGATCTTAGTCTCAAACTGGACTAACGTATCCTTAACAAATGTTTAAGTTGATCTTAGCCTCAAATACGGCTAACGTATCCTTAAACCAAAGCCCCAAACCCAAATCTAAGAAAATACGGATTTGGACTAATCCACGTCCTACGGGCGACGACATAAATTAGTCTCCGTATACAATCCACGGGCAACCAAACACAAAACAAACACCCACGATACGAAGTGACCAGCTGGAGAAGGAGAAAGTTGTTACTGCGATGCGGTAGCGTATTTAACTGCAGGGGCTTGCGCCTGCAGGGAAGAGCGTTCCCACAATCAAAAACCCCTCAAACGAGGAGGAATCTGACGAAGTCTGCTACATCGGCCACATCCGTTTAAATCTTCGATACATGGTGCCATAAATCAACTTGGCATTTTCAGAGAGGTGGACAGATAGCACCAATTAGCATCTGTCCCGAATTTCAGGCAAGACGTCCCATGTCTTGGCCGCCATTCGGAGGGGAACAGATTCTGGCACGCCCGGTGGGACCTTTTCCTCTTTCCACTCCACACTTCGTGTGTCGTCTTCGCGAACGAATCGCGGTTTGTTAATGGTTGCCCTCGGGTTCCAAGTTACTGAGATTTGGTCTCTTGCTTGGCGCAGAAATCAAACAGCAATGGCGTCCAACTGCTCAAAATGCAAATGCAACCGACGCTCGGCCTCACCTGGAGGTGTAGCCTATGGGCCTCAAGCGGCCTCCATCCTTGCTATGCCGGTGGAATAAGTGACTCAGGCTACCACCGGTCTGTTCTTCGGGACCATGCTCCCGCCAGCAAGCCTCACCATTTCAGTGCCCGTACCGGAAGCGCAAAAGAAGTCGGTCTTGGATCGGCTCACTGCTACAACGGCCCCTCTCAACGGGTCGTCCAATGTCAAGCCGGCAGCCTCGGTCTTTACCAGGCTGAATCAGAACTCTAATGGGCCTGCCAAGAAGCCCATGACCCCTGACGTGGCCATCGCAAAGAAGACAGCCATCTCCATTCCTGAAGTCATCAAGACGGCTTCTCCTGCTAAAGAGTCGGTCTTTTCAAGGCTGACTATTCCGGCACCTGCTCCTGCTCGAGGGTCTATTTTTGATAGATTGAACATCGCCCCTCAAAAGACATCAGCCTTCAAGAGGCTGGCACCAGCGGTGCCTCATCTAGACAGGGGGCAAGACAAAACCATCCCCATCGCCGAACCAGCCCCAACAGCTCGACACGCTCGACGTCGCCACTGGCGCCGAGTAAGGAAGGCCGGGGGCAACTCCCCCTCCGGGCTAACCCCACCAGCTCCAACGGTGGAAATTAATGCTGCTGTTCCGACTGGGAACAACTTTGAACCGCTAAGGAGGGTACGCAAGAACTCTCCGACTGCTACGCTGAAAAGATCTCCTCCACCTGCGGAGAGTGCTGCGGGAACAAAGCCGGAGCAGACCCCTCAACGGCTGTCCTCCAAGATTTACAAGGTCTGGCAACAGGTCCAGGAGTCGGTGATTGATTAAGACTATCTCTGCCGACAGAAAAAGATGAAGATTCGGCAGAAGAAGGATTACTCCGTCAGGCCAGAAAAAGCAACAACTACTCGGGTGCCCACTGCGACGACCCCCTCAACTTCAACCATTCAAAAGAAAAGGAGGTCGCAAAAAGCCCCTGTGAACATGGCGAACCGTAAACGCGCTGAGCACAAACACCCCAGGTCTGGGGGATGGTGGTGCACACTGTTTATATGGCTTCTGGAAAGGAGGAAAGCCGTGCTTCGACGGGTCACCGACCGCTCACCCGATCCGTGACGAAAGCCCAGGAGAAGCAACAGAAGCTTCAAGAGATGCTGACTACAATGGCCGCACTTACCGAGCCAAAAGAAAGCCCCGAAGCATCCTCGGATCAGCGACAGGAGCAAGAAACTGACGCTGAGTTCCTTCGGAGAATACTCAAAAAGAAGGACAAAGAGGCTGCGGAACAAGCAGCCAATATAAAACAAATGGCCCTTCTGTTCCAGGACATGGTGGGTATGATGATCCGGCAGGATCCCCCAGCCGAAGATCCTCCGATTATCCTTGAAGATGACAGATGAGAAATGTCAAATCCACCGCCGGCCCTTTCAGCAGCCAAGTAGGAAACCATTTCCAAAGCTGCACTAGACGACTATATTGCTCTACAGATACGAGTTCACCAGGCAACTGAGGCAGCCGGTCAAGTTGTCAAAATGGGGCGACCCTATCTGGGCTGGTATGACCAAATCAGTTACCTGCCGGGATATACGATCCCTAAATTCCATGTGTACAAGGGGACAGGGAATCCACATCAGCATGTCGCTCAATTCAGAGCCTTATGCGGCAACACTGGAGGCGACGACAAACTGTTGCTTCGCCAATTCGTCGGCAGCTTAGCAGAAACGGCCTTTGAATGGTACTCGGAGCTTCCCAATGACTCTGTCAAAACATTTGCAGAGATGGAGCTGCTGTTTACACAGAGATTTGCAAGCGCTAGCGAGCGCACCCCGATCACGGCACTGATCAACGCCGGAGTGAAGCCGGGAGAGACGTGGGTGCAATATGCAATCCGGTGGTGGAACCTATGGTCGAGATGCGAACAACGCATAGAAGAAGCTCCTGCCGTGGGCATGTTCGTGGGTACTTTCCACCCTCAAGCGACCATCTCCCGATTCATGTTGTTCTTCAAGCCGATCACCTTCCAGGCCTTGATTGAAAAGCTGGCCCAAATGGACCAGGTGAGCCATAGGCCTTCCTCTTCAAAGACAGAGCCTTGGAATGAAAAGGGCAAAGGGAAAGCAACCTTCATTGCGAATACTCAGCAACGGCTGAGCAACTTAAAGCCGGTTGTTCGCCAAAACAACGTGCGTCCATACCCATCCCTCAAGGAGAGACTAGGACCTCCTTACTCGTTTCCTCAGAATAAAACGAGGAGATTGTTCGAGCTGGCAGTGCGCAACAGACTCATCAACCTGCCGAGTCCGAAACGTCCGTTGCAGCCAGGCGATGTCAACGATCTAAATTACTGCCCTTACCACCAAGCGGTAAGCCATCCAATCGAAGATTGCTTCGTCTTTAAGGGATGGATCGAGGATCAGTACCAACAAGGCGAGTTCGCGTTATCGGAAAATTGGAAGGTGAACCCGCCACAGCCTCACACTCCTAAGAAGACGGACACACCGCGGGCATCATGTTCTTTCGTAGAAGAGACTCCATGGGAGGTCGCTCTTTCAGCCAAGACGAAAAGAATGCTGAAAGATCTCCAAACATGCCCGGCAATCAGGTGGAAGAATCCGCTGGAACCCGAGATTATCGAGGGAATGCTGAAGCCGCGCCCAATTCCAAAAACGGGTGGTGATAGTCAAAATGCTCACACCCAGCCATCAAAGTCTTCGAAGAAGAAGAAGAAGACCAAAAAGCCCGTGCAGCCTGGTGATAAGCGTACGGACCTGCAAAAACAGATTGATGAGTTGGAAGAATATAATCAAAAGGCGTGGACCCCAGTCACACTCCAAGAATTTCTCAGCCACGTCCTTGAGGACGGAGATGATGACAATGGAGAAGACTCGTTGGATGAATCTGAAGATTATGTGGTAAGCTGCCATGTGATCTCTCACTCGTCAATAAATGACGAAGAAGCTCCTTACACAGAGAAGCTGGGGGCAGATCCTGAGCCAGAACTGTTTACCCCAATCTGAGCAAAGCTCTGTTCAAATTCTAAGACGGGAGACGAAGCAACGCTTCTGTTTCCCCCAATCAGAGCAAGGCTCTGTTCTGAAAATTAAAATGAAAATTAAAAATTTAAAGAAGCAATGCTTCAGCCGACTTGCGCTCTGCGCTGCACGCCACGTGTCAGCGCAGTTGCGCTAGCGCTGTCGCGCTGCGCGACACGTGTCAGCGCAGTTGTGCAAGCGCAGTCGTGCTGCGCTGTGCGCTGCGCGACACGTGTCAAGCGCTGGTGCGTTTGCGCAAGCGCAGTCGCGCTGCGCTGTGCGCGACACGTGTCAAGCGCTGGTGCGTTTGCGCCAAACAGAATTAAAATTCAGTAAGATCCTTCTGTTCTTGTTAAAACAAGAAGATTGCCTTCTGTAAAACAGAAGCCCTTGGATCAAAGATCCAACGGTGGGGAAAATTTCCCAAATCACTCAGAGAATGATCTCTTTAACAAACTTAACAAATCTATGGGCACTATATAAAGACCCCTAGACCCCAACTCAAGAGGGGTGATAAAAAAAAACATCAACAGAGAGAGAACTCCTTTAAAGAAAATTTTGAGAAGAGCTCAAAGAAAGGAAAGGTAAAAATCTTGAATAAAAGAAGAATTTCTTCTAAAAAGATCATTGATCTAAGAATAAGATGAATGATCTTCAATAAAAATATAACAAAAATGAAGGCATTGCCTTTTGATGAACCACTGGTTCTTTGAAAACAAGAAAATTTGTTTTCTTTGATCTAAAGTTGATCAAAATAATAAAACAGTGTCCTGCACTTGGAAAATCTGCACTGTTGCGCTCTTGGGTTGGCGCAAGCCACCAGAGAGCGCCACGTGTCAGCTACAAAACAATCTGTGCTATGCGCTGTTAAAATAGAGCACTGCTCTCATGAATTGGCGCAACCCAGCAAAGCGCGCCACGTGTCAGAAGCGTAACAGCGCAGCGCACTGCGCTTGCGCTCACCAGAGCGTGACACGTGTCACCTCCACATGGACTTGCGCCTTGCGCTCCTCAATCAGCGCAAAGTGCCTGACAAGCCATGTGGCACTCTGTCAGACTAATTAATGCAATGCATTATCAAGGGCAGAGCCCAATAAAGAAAGTTCTATCAGACCAAAAAAAGTGCTATGCACTATTAAAGGGAATAAAGCCCAAACAGAAGGACAAAGCCCAAATCAAAAAGGCCTAGCAGGCCAGAATGAAATGCAGTGCATTATCAAACAGGGGCAAAGCCCTAGCACAGGCCTAATAGGCCAAAGATAAAAACGTTGAACATGTTCAACTGGACTTAGCCCAATTATGGTCGTAAGTCCTCAAATTAAATTGACTGAGCACGGCTGCTCTTTTAAATCAATTTACACTTGGTCCAAGGGTACATCTCTGAACTCCTCTGACACCTATCGTTGTAATCCTTCAACGACGTCAGAGAGGTGACGGGTCCTGACGGCCATACATACCATGGACCACCACGTCCCTAAACTGGCAATGGACCATTACGTCCCTAAACTGGAACAATAGAGCTTCCAAATGCTCTATTGTCGGATCTAAACGATCCCGTTTAAGTTGATCTTAGTCTCAAATATGGCTAACGTATCCTTAAACATTCAAACAGATTTTTGTCCCAAATTGGACTATAAGACCCCCAATCAACTTTGGTTCAAGGGTATATCTCCGAACTCCTCTGACACCTATCGTTGTAATCCTTCAACGTCGTCAGAGAGGTGACGGGTCCCGATGGCCATGCATATAATGGACCACCACGTCCCTAAACTGGAACATGGACCACCATGTCCCTAAACTGGAACATGGACCACCATGTCCCTAAACTGGAACAATAGAGCCCTCAAATGCTCTTTTGCCGGATCTAAACGATCCCGTTAAGTCGATCTTAGTCTCAAATCAGAATAACGTGTTCTTAACAAATGTTTAAGTTGATCTTAGCCTCAAAAATGGCTAACGTATCCTTAAACCAAAACCCCAAACCCAAATCTAAGAAAATACGGATTTGGACTAATCCACGTCCCACGGGCGACGACATAAATTAGTCTCCGTATACAATCCACGGGCAGCCACAAACAAAACAAACACACACGACACGAAGTGAAATTCTGGAGAAGGAGAAATTTGTTACCGCGATGCGGTAACGTAATTAACTGCAGGGGCTTGCGCCTGCAGGGAAGAGCGTCCCCACAATCAAAAACCTCTCAGACGAGGGGGAATCTGACGAAGTCTGCTACATCGGCCGCATCCGTCTAAACCTCCGATACACGGTGCCATAAATCAACTTGGCATCTTCGGAGAGGTGGACGGATAAAACCAAATAGCATCTGCCCCCAGATTCAGGCAAGACGTCAGTCTTTCCCGGTTTCCGGTGGTAAACAGATTCTGGCACGCTCGGTGGGACCTTTTCCTCTTTCCACTCCACACTTCGTGTGTCGTGTTCGCGAACGAATCACGGTTTGTTATGGTTGCCTGTGGATTTGAGGTACTAAGATTTGGTGTCTTGCTCTGTGCAGAAAACAGAAGATCAATGGCTTCAAATTGTACTAATTGCAACAACTCCCACTCCGTCCTCGCCGGAGGAGTGACTTACGGGCCTCAAGCGGCCTCCCTTTTCAAGATGCCAGTGGAGCAGGTAACTCAACCCACCGCTGGACTATTCTTCGGGACCATGCTCCCACCGATGAGCTTCAATGCCCCAATGACATCGCAAGAAGCTCTAAAGAAGCCGGTCTTTCATCGACTTACCACTGCCGCGACCCCTCTCAACGGGTCGCCCAACTTCAATATCTCAGTTTTCAACAGACTGGGCCAGAACGTCTACAAGCTTGAGATACCCGAAGCTGTCATCCCAAAGCGGATAGCCATCCCGGCTCAAGCGGACGAAATCATTGAAAAGGCTTCTCCTTCCAAGAAGTCAGTTTTTACAAGGCTGGTCATTCCGGTTGCTGCTCCAGGCGAGGTCCTCAAAGCTGCTTCCCCTGCCCAGAGGTCTGTCTTTGACAGATTAGACATTGCTTCTCAACGAGTGTCAGTTTGCGACAGGCTAACACCAATAACAGTCTCTCCTCAAAGCAGGGGGCATGAAGAAGCTTATCCAACAACGGAGGTGATCTCATCCGCACGACATGCTTGACGTCACCACTGGCGCCGAGTGAGGAAAGCTGAGGGCAACTCCCCCTCTGGGATAACTCCGCCAGCTCCAACGGTGGGGATCGAGGCTGCTGTTCCAACCGGGAACAGGTTTGAATTGCTGAACACGGTGCGCAGAAACTCTCCTACTGCGGTGTTGAAACGAACTCCTTCATCTGTGAAGAATACTTCGGAGAAGAAGCTAGAGCAGCCCCCTCAACGGATGCCCTCTAAAATTTACAAAGTCTGGCGACAGGTCCAGGAGTCGGTGATTGATGAAAACTATCTCCGCCGACAGAAAAAGATGAAGGTGCGGCAGGAGAAGAATTACTCCGTCAAGCCACAAAAAGCAACGGCTACTTGGGTGCCCACTGCAACGGCCCCCTTATCTCCAATCCCTCAAAGGAAAAGGAGGCCGCAAAGAGCCCCTGTGAACATGGCGAAGCGTAAAAGCGCTGAACACAAACGTCCCAGGTCTGGGGGCATGGTGGTGCATACTGTTTACATGGCTTCCGGAAAGGAGGAAAGCCGCGTTCGACGGGTCACCGACCGCTTACCCGATCCGTGACAAAAGCCCAGGAGCAGCAACAGAAGCTTCAGGAAATGATGACTACGATGGCTGCACTTACCGAACTAAAAGAAAGTTCGGAAGTATCATCAGAGCAGCGTCATCAACAAGAAACCGATGCTGACTTCTTACGTAGAGTCCTTGAAAAGAAGGACAAAGAGGCAGCAGAACAAGCTGCCAACATAAAACAAATGGCGCTCCTCTTCCAAGATATGGTAGGGATGATGTTACAGCCGGACCCTCCAGCTGAAGACCCTCCGATCATTGTTGGAGACGACAGAGGGGAGACATCTGATCCTCCTCCGGCTCTTTCAGCAGCCAAAAATGAAACCATTTCCAAGGCCGCACTGGATGACTATATATCTCAGCAAATACGAGCTCATCAGGCGAGTGAATCGGCTGGGCAAACTGTTAGAACTGGATGACCCTATCCGGGCTGGTATGACCGAATCAGTTACCCGCCGGGATATACGATCCCTAAGTTCCACGTATATAAAGGGACAGGGAATCCGCATCAGTATATCGCTCAGTTCAGGGCCTTATGCGGCAATACTGGAGGCGTTGACAAATTGATGCTTCGCCAATTCGTCGGCAGCTTAGCAGAAACATCCTTTGAATGGTATTCAGAGCTACCTGACGACTCTGTCAAAACATTTGCGGAGATGGAGCTACTGTTTACACAAATATTCGCGAGCGCTAGTGAACGCACCTCGATAACAGCACTGATAAATGCCAGGATAAGACCAGGCGAAATGTGGGTCCAATACGCAACACGATGGCGGAACCTATGGTCAAAATGCGAACAACGCATAGAAGAGGCACCTGCGGTAGGCATGTTCGTAGGCACTCTTGATCCGCAAACGACCATCTCACAATTCATGATGTTCTTCAGGCCGACCACCTTCCAGGTCTTGATCAACAAATTAGCCCAAATGGACCAGATGGGCCATGGACCGTCTCCTCCAAAGCCAGACTCTCGAAATGAGAAAGGAAGAGGGAAAGCGACTATCGTTGCCAATGCTCAACAACAGCCGAGCAACTCAAAGCCGGTCGTTCGCCAAAATAACGCACATCCACACCCATCCCTCAAGGAGAGACTGGGACGTCCTTACTCATTTCTTCAGAATAAAACGAGAAGACTGTTTGAGCTGGCAGTACGCAACAGACTCATCAATCTGCCGAATCCAAAACGTCCGTTGCAGCCAGGTGATCTCAGTAGTCCCGATTATTGCCCTTACCACCAAACGGTAAGTCACCCGATCGAGGATTGTTTCGTCTTTAAAGGATGGATCGAGGATCAGTACCTACAAGGCAAGTTTGCGCTGTCTAAAAACTGGAAGGTAAACCCACCACAGCCGCACACTCCAAAGAATACGGACACGATGGGGGAAGCTTGTTCTTTTGTTGAGGGCGAAAACGATGGAGAAGACTCATCAGACGAATCCGAAGACTACGTAGCGAGTTGTCATGTGATCTCTCACTCCTTGGCGGATGATGAAGAGGCTCCTTACGCCGAGAAACCGAGGGCGGACCCTGAACCAGAAATTCCGCGGCCATCAGACGAGTTGATCGATGCCTTCCTGAATGAGATTCGTTTGAAAGTTAAAGCAAATCAAGAGCGTGAGATGGCCATACTGGAAGGAGCCAAACACCGACGACTGGACCAAAGAGTCGAGGCACTCCCGTCAAATCAAAAGTCATCCGCTGCGGATAAAAATAAATTCAAGACGAGGAAAATGTTCGCCAAAGCCCTATCAGTGGGAATGAAGCTACCACCCTCTGAAGAAAATACTCTCGGTGGAGTAGAGATGCATCCTAACTTCTGCTTATATCATCAGAAGATCATACATCCTACTGAAGACTGTGACTCCTTTAAGTGTTGGTGGCAAGGGTATGTCGCTCAAAAGCAACACTTCAACAGGACAAAACGTGAAGCTCGTAGACATCAGAAAAATGCGATAGAGGAGCGCAAAAGAGCCGCCGCCGACTGTCACATAGCCGACTCCAAGGGATCGCAAATTATCACCTTTAGAAGCGACTCTGACGAAGAAGTTGCCCTCAACCCTCTCCTCAAGGAATCCATTTCAAAAATGAAAGAATTAAGGAGTTGCGAGAACATTCAGCCGTGCAATCACCCGCTGTTCGGAAAAAATCTCGGCCCCGCAAACAAAGGATCGAGCAAAAAGGATAAAGGAAAGGGGAAAATGACCTTCGTCGCCAACACTCAACAACAGTCGAGTGGCCCTAGACTGGTTGTTCGTCAAAACAATATGCGTCCACGCACATCCCTCGAGGAGAGGCTAAGACGTCCTTACTCATTTCATCAGGATGAAACAAGGAGGCTATTCGAAGTGGCAGTGCATAACAGGCTTATCACTCTACCGGAGCCGAAACACCAACTACAACTGGATGATGTCAACAGTTCTAATTATTGCCCTTATCACCAAGTATTGGGCCATCCGATTGAAAACTGTTACGTCTTCAAGAACTGGATTGAAGACCAATACCAACAGGGCAAGTTTGTCATCTCCGAAAACTGGAAGGTGAGCCCGCCACAACCGCATGTTCTGAGAAAGATGGATACGCCGGGGGCATCATGCTCAGTCATAGAGAAAGCCCCATAGACCGAAAAGTCAGTAAACTAGAGATTTGCCTCAAATACGGCAACGGCGGACCGAAACGTCCTTAAACTAATGATGGACCGCAATGTCCTAAAACTTGCAAATGACCGAAACGTCTTTAAACTACTACCGCAGCATCCTCAGGCAAACGAGATAAAAAAAAGAATAAAGAATAAAATAAAATAAAAAATATAAAAATGAAAAATAAAAAAAACGGTACGTTCATAAGCAGAATGGGCACGGATGAAAACCCGAAAGGGCTCCGTGGGTAAAAACAGCAGGGCTACCGGCGAGTCTTGTGAAAATCCGAAAGGGCGCAATCTCGTTAAAAAAAGAATAAAAAAAAAACGGTACGTCCATAAGCAAAATGGGCACGGATGAAAACCCGAAAGGGCTCCGTGAGTAAAAACAGCAGGACTGCCGGCGAGTGTTTGTGAAAACCCGAAAGGGCGCAACCTCGTTAAAGGACACTTACAAGGTCCTCTTGACCTTGTAAGGAGAAACTACCCGCGTGAGATCCTTACGACTCACAAAGGAGCAACACACTTAGGAATTCCTAAGGAGAAAATACACTTGCGAGATCCTCACGACTCGTAAGGAGAACTCTCTTATGGGACCCTCACGGCTCATAAGATTTGAAAGTCTTAAGTTACAGAGACCTAAACATGTGCTTAAGCAACCTCCACAACCTTCGATATTGCCCTACAAGTGGTTCAATACTGACCCTTGTATACAATCCACGGGCGTGAATAAGCATTTCCCCAGCAAAGTCCCACCCGTGACTAGGGATATGTTCGCACGGTGAACAACCCTTGTAAGTGCTCTCGACTTATAAGGAGAAAGCACTCTTGTAGGATCCTTACGACTTATAAGAGAACATACACTTAGGAATCCCCACGATTCCTAAGGAGAAAACACACCTACGAGATCATCACGAGTTGTAGGGAGAAATACCTTTGTGAGACCCTTACGGCTCATGAAGTCAAAAGCCTTAGTCGACAGGATCCTAACCCTGTTTACTAAGTCACCTTTGTTCAACGTCGACAGAGGCAAATGATGATTCGCTCCTGGCAATATCCCAGTGGTAGCGGTGCTGATGCCGAAACCGGTGTCTAATTCCAAGCTTACGGCGAAAAGCCAACAAGCCGCACATGCATACGAAATAGCCGAAATGATGGGGCAGCTTGCAATAAAAAGCAGCAAGTAAAAAAAACGTATGCATATAAAACAGCCGAAATGATTGGGCAACTCGCAATAAAATGCAGCGAGTAAAAATAAAATAAACAGCCGAGATGATTGAGCACCGCGAAAAATAGACGAAATGATTGGGCAATCGCGACCTTCGCGATATAAAAGCTGAAATGATAGAGCATCGCGGAAAGAAAACAATAATATATAAAAAAATAATGAATGAAATTTTTGTCCTACAGGTGAGATCACATCGATCCCCGTATACAATTCATGGGCACAAACAAAGAGGGAACCATACCTTCCCAACAGGCTCCACCAGAAAGCGAAGCCAAATCTCGAGGTTCATAGACAACTTAGAGACAATCTCAACATTTGTCGCAATATTGCAGACACAATGTCAAAAAACGGAGCAAAAAGATGTCCCCTAGCCTCAGGGTCTCGACGTCGATATCGACAACTTAGAGATCAACAACGGCGTTCCTTTGCGGTCCAGCAGGATGTAGATGCAACGTCAACAAAAGACCCCATGGTCAGCAAAGCGGAGTGACGGCAAAATCCCTACTCCACCTCGACGTTCGTCTCGACACAGCAGACGCAACAACATCAAACAAATGGAGCCACGGCAAAATCCCTAGTTCCAAACCTCGACGGTTCACCAGCAACCTAGAGACAACCGCGGCATTCGTCTCGATACAGCAGACGAGATGTCACGACAGCGTTCTTCCTCCAGCAGGGTTCGGACGTGACGAAAGCAAACGAAGAGAAGGCCAAATTCCTAGCTTCAAGGTCTTAACGGCGAGTCATATAAAGCCTGAAAGACAACTGGAGATCGTCTCACACCAGTGCGGAATGGTCACCACTTCGACGTTCGTCTCGACACAGCAGACGCAACATCATCAAACAAATAGAGCCACAGTAAAATCCCTAGTTCCAAACCTCGACGGTTCAGCAGCAACCTAGAGACAACCGCGACGTTCGTCTCGATACAGCAGACGAGATGTCACCCTAGCATTCTTCCTCCAGTAGGGTTCGGACGTGACGAAAGCAAACGAAGAGAAGGCCAAATTCCTAGCTTCAAGGTCTTAACGGCGAGTCATATAAAGCCTGAAAGACAACTGGAGATCGTCTCACACCAGTGCAGAATGGTCACCACTTCGACGTTCGTCTCGACACAGCAGACGCAACATCATCAAACAAATGGAGCCACTGCAAAATACCTAGTTCCAAACCTCGACAGTTCACCAGCAGCCTAGAGACAACCGCGACGTTCGTCTCGATACAGCAGACGGGATGCCACCCTAGCGTTCTTCCTCCAGCAGGGTTCGGACGTGACAAAAGCAAACGAAGCGAAGGCCAAATTCCTAGCTTCAAGGTCTTAACGGCGAGTCATATAAAGCCTGAAAGACAACTGGAGATCGTCTCACACCAGTGCGGAATGGTCACCACTTCGACGTTCGTCTCGACACAACAGACGCAACATCATCAAACAAATGGAGCCACAGCAAAATCCCTAGTTCCAAACCTCGATGGTTCACCAGCAACCTAGAGACAACCGCGATGTTCGTCTCGATACAGCAGACGAGATGTCACCCCAGCGTTCTTCCTCCAGCAGGGTTCAGACGCAACAATCAAACAAACGGAACCACGGCAAAATCCCTAGTTCCCACCGCGACATTCGTCTCGATACAGCAGACGCGATGCCAGCAAACGAAGCAAAGGCCAAATTCCTAGCTTCAGGGTCTTGACGGCAACTCATATAAAACCTGAAAGACTATTGGAGATCATCCCACACCAGCACGGAGTTGTTATGACTCATCGGGGCTCTCCAAAATGAGCCTAACCTCAAGTAAAAAACGGCATGGCAAATTCCTAACACTTGCTCTTCCGATGGTCAAACTGCCAAGGAGGATTGCTTGAAGACGTCTTATCCAGCCCCCGAAGGGATCAGAGACACAGCAGTCGCAGGGCTACTCGAACAGCACGATTGCCTATCGAGGAATATATCAGCTGATGCGACGGTACGACGGCCAAAACCCTAAGTACCACAGACCCTAACGGACTTCTGTCGTAAAGAGCAGAGGTTAACTGTGACGTTAGGATAATCTTGCAAGAAATGCTTGATTCGTCTCGACTTGTGAAGAAATTGATGTCTTTGCGAGAACTTCTCGATGCGGCTCGACTCGTAAGATAAAGCCTTAGGCAATAAGGATTAAAAAACTTGCTCCCTAAGCACTGGGACCCTGCAAGTTAGCCCAAAACGGTCTCTTGCATACTATCCATGGGTCTCACTCTCTAAACTCGAATCTCGACAAGGAGAGAAACAACCGCTTACAGGTCCTCTCGACTCGTAAGAGGGAAAATTCTCTTATAAGATCCTTACGACTTATAAGAGAAAATGCACTTAGGAATCCTCACGATTCCTAAGGAGAAAATACACCTATGAGATCCTCTCGATCCATAGGGAGAAAAGTCTTTATGAGACCCCCACGGCTCATAAAGTTGAAAAGTCTTAGACGACAGATCTGAACCTGCGGCCTAAGCCATCGCTGCCTTCTGAAGAAGCCAATATAGGATGCTCGCTTTATCACATGTCAGCCATGTTTACTAAAGCAGTATACTGAAAATAAAAGGAAGAGGGAAGCGACAAAAAGGACATTCGAGTTGCATTTGATCAAGCGTTCGAGATACATCCATTCATGCGTGTGCAAAAGACTCAGAATGAGAAATAAGACAAGCTGAAATAAAATTTTTCCATTCATATTTCGAAAGGCTTTTACAATCATAAAGAAATAAATGACAACATTATTGAAATGTTTATAACGGTATAACCTCGGACCCAGGACATAGATTAAGGAACTCGAAAGTAACCTTATCTAAGATTTTCCAAGCCTGGCGAACCATCCCAGTGTGCTTTCTTTCGCGAGCACAAGCGTCGGGGTCCCCGCGGATGTCCTCCTCCCTCCAATAAGCAGCGAGTATGGCGGACTGTTGGAAGGCCTGGTGCAGGAGATCAACAAGATTGTCTCGCCGTCTCTTCGAGATTAAGTTCATCAGGTACACTGAGTGCACCTTATCCTCGGCGGCATCCAACGCCCTAAGCGGCACACCGGAACAGAATAGAGGAAGCGCTTCCCAGATGGCTCCCACGACAAGCTTCAGGAGGGAGGAACGTCGGGGAAGTAGTTGACCGTTATATGCGTCGAAGTGGCTCATGATTTCAGCACACTCCGCGTTTGTGAACTCTCGATTTTGAGAACGGCCAAGTCGGCGGATGTCCCCGTAAGAGATGATCTCGTCAAGATCGTACATGTGGGCGTCCATTGTTTCTGTGAAAGAAAATCAACAGAATTATCAGAAAGACTGATTAAGCAAAACGATATAATGCACCGAGGAATAAAATGCCATCTTTAAACTACAAGATCAACGAAAAACTCCTAAGAGTTCTTTTGTATGATTTGGAAGGAGCAAACCTCCATTAATGAAATGAGAAAATACAAAGAAAATCTTTTAGAGAGCAGAGCTCTATTAATGGAACTCTAATAGGGTTCCCTTTAGTTCTCTTTAGACCCCCCTTAGAGCAAAGCTCTGCTAAGTGAAACCCTAAATGGGTTTTCTATAGATCAGGGATCTATTGAGAGTAAGGCTCTGTCAATGAAAATTAATTTAATTTAATTTAAACTAAAAATTTTACCTAAAAAGTGTTTTCTAAAGAAATTCTAACTCTTGGAGTTCTTGAGGACAAGAGCAAGGCTCTGAAGTTTCGAAAGTAAAAATCTTAAAAGATGATGATCATCTATTAAGGAACAAAGGTCATATTTATAGGCATCAAATGCTCTTTCAACTTCCAAGAGTTGCCACGGCGGTTGGAATTCTGCTACCACTGCGCTCACGTTTGGGGGCCACGTAAGCGCAACGGTGGGGGGGCATTTGTTTACCCCAATTAGAGCAAAGCTCTGTTCAAATTCCAAGGCGGGAGACGAAGCAACGCTTCTGTTTCCCCCAATCAGAGCAAGGCTCTGTTCTGAAAATTAAAATGAAAATTAAAAATTTAAAGAAGCAACGCTTCAGCTGACTTGTGCTCTGCGCTGCGCGCCACATGGCAGTGCGGTCGCGCTAGCGCGATCGCGCTGCGCTGCGCGCCACGTGGCAGCACGGTCGCGCTGCGCTCTGCGCTGCGCGACACCTGTCAGCGCAGGTGCGCTGCTCTGTGCGTTGCGCGACATGTGTCAAGCGCTGGTGCGTTTGCGCCTTACAGAATTAAAATTCAGTAAGATCCTTCTGTTCTTGTTAAAACAAGAAGATTGTCTTCTGTAAAACAGAAGCCCTTAGATCAAAGATCCAACGGTGGGGAAAATTCCCCAAATCACTCAGAGAATGATCTCTTTAACAAACTTAACAAATCTATGGGCACTATATAAAGACCCCTAGACTCCAACTCAAGAGGGGAGATCAAAAAAAAACATCAACAGAGAGAGAACTCCTTTAAAGAAAATTTTGAGAAGAGCTCAAAGAAAGGAAAGATAAAAACCTTGAATAAAAGAAGAATTTCTTCTAAAAAGATCATTGATCTAAGAACAGGATCAATGATCTTCAATAAAAATATAACAAAAATGAAGGAATTGCCTTTTGATGAACCACTGGTTCTTTGAAAACAAGAAAATTTGTTTTCTTTGATCTAAAGTTGATCAAATAATAAAATAGTGCCCTGCACTTGGAAAATCTGCACTGTTGCGCTCTCGGGTTGGCGCTAGCCACCAGAGAGCGCCACGTGTCAGCTCCAAAACAATCTGCGCTATGCACTGTTAAAATAGAGCATTGCTATCATGAATTGGCGCAACCTGATTGGTTTGAAAGAGTGTGTGTTTGTAGTTAACCGCAATCAGAACGGTGTCGCGTGTAGCTAGACCGAGGTGAGTACGGGTCGTCCTCTGGGAAATGTGGAACCTTTTACTCTTACTTTAGATGTGTTGAGAAAGAGAGGAGGGATAAAGAATTTTGAAGAATGGTTTCTAGATCTACGTTAAGCAAGAATGCAAAAATATAGATCTAGATTATTTTAGGGATGTAGTTAATATAATAAGGGGGCTTGTAGGGTTCGTTAGGATTTAGTAGTCATGGACGATTAATTAAAAGTTACTCTTTTTATCCTTTAATAGATTTAAAACTAGAACGACGGTGATGCGTGTAGATTAGGGTTTCTGGAGGGAAAAGGAATCCCACTCTTAACCCTTATCTCGACACGGAACTCCGTTCATATCTAGCCTTTACCAAAACAATCATTAATCTAATCTCTAATCGCGGTCGGAACTAACAAAGAATTGTTAGCATGCCCAATTAGGATGTTAATAATTCTTTTGATAAAGTTCATAAACTTTATAGGACTTAAAAAGGGTTTAGGGATGTTCATCATACATTAGCCTACCCTAATCCTACGAACCCTAACAAGCGGAGAATTACTCGTGCATGTTGGGAGAAAAAGAGATGGAAAGAAATTGCATAATTAAACTACGAAGAAATAGAATAAGAAAAAGAAAGCTACCTTTATTAATCAGCAATATTCATTACACTTGAATCCTTAGAAAATGATTACAATTTCTAGTTGCTTCTTGATCTCTTCTAAGGAGGTAGACGAACAGTTGATGATCAGCCTGGATGCGTGAGCCGTCTTGGACTTCGTGATCTCGTCGGCTTGATGATTTTTCCAAGAGGCTCTCGGTCTTTATTTATAGTCCCAAAGGCCAGAAATTTAGCTTCCAAAATTGGAAGTTAACAGCAAAGATTCACCCTAGAAAATTGCATACCCTAACTCATCTAACATGCGGCGGATCCGCGGCCCAAGGGGGGTATGGCCGTGGCCATTGGTCAGGATCTCTTGATCAAAAGTTTGGAGCTTCATCCTTATGACATGTGGCAGTATCTGGGACCTTTGGAACTTGAAAATCTTCTCGTAATTGCTGCCAGACTTGGTCTCCAAGTTTTGCTTTTTTAATTAGGCAGGTTAGCTTTAACAACTTGATTTCCTTGATTTAAGACCTGAAAATTCTGCATAACAATAATATTTAGTAGACTAAGTCTACTAGGATTAGGTAAATAATATTATATACATTTTTCTACCAAATGCTAATTATAATATATCAACACATGGAAAATAGTATTTTTACAGATAAGCCCTCATATATGTGATATATTATAATAAAGACCTTTTTAAATATGGAAATGGTAGGAAAAATGTTATAACAAATGTGCAGTTTTATCAACTGAACAAATACCTCCAAACTTATCTTTGATCGTCCCGAGCAAACTAGTTTATTCAAGAGAAGAAAAGAAAAGAAAGGAGAAAACTAAGTACACTTTCGTAGGCAAACACGATTGCACCGAGCACGTGCAACAAGCCGTTAAACCTCTAGGAGTCCCTGGTAGGAGGAGTGTTGTCTCCTGAGGGTTTTCAGCGGATTACACCCACAAAATCCTATAATAAAAGAGAGATGGTGAAATTTACATATAAAGATAAGAACCATAAAAGAAAGACTTTGAAAATAAGAGTTTCCAACTAATACTAGCTTTTCAGTTGTCATGAGCCCTATCTTAATAGTCATGAAAAGATGTTAGAAATTACATTATCCCTCAATAAAACATCATCTTTATTCTTCATTCCTACCTTTCATCCAAACATTGATCATATAACCCTACGTGTGTGTAATGGACATCCCTATACTCGGAGAATTCAATTCAAGCTATCATACTCTTGTCCATCTATCTCAGTACTTTTTAACTTGATGAATATTTATGGATTTGCTCACATATTTTCATGCGACCGTTAATACTTCTTGAGGTACTAACCGACCGATTACTTATATACTTGCAGATTAGGTGATAGTATTTTTCTTGTCTTGCACCACCTAAGGCTTAGCAGTGACTCCTAGACCAGTTGGCCTTAGGGCACTAGGTGAAGAGGCACCCTCGCTATATTTTTTTATTGCTGTCTTGGTGATAACAAAACCAGTGTTCATTTTTCTTTTCACCATTTTTATATTTTCTTCATTTTTTTTCATTTCCTTCATACTTTGGCTTTTAGACAAGAGCATTTCAAGGTATCCTCTACTATCCCGAGTTTCAAGACGTGTGTAAGTGCAAATAGTAGGGTATCAACATTCAAATGTTTGGCTTCCAGAATAGAAACTATTTTTCAGACTTATTTTTATCCTCAGATTAGCGACTTCCTTCATCTTACTAACCCTTGGGACAACAGCTCATAACTACTTATTACTAGTTCGTTTAAGAAAACTTCTAATTTTCTTGGTTTCCTTAAACTATTTCTATCTTTTGGATGTAATTTTTCACTTTCTACTCTTTTGTTATAAAAGAATTTTTTTATAAAATTTTTGAAAATGTTGTGCTTATGCAAAATATGATGCAATTGATGTGTAAATAAGCACAAACTTCCTCCAAACCTGTTTACAGCAGTGTCCTCACTGATGTCATCCGTTAAGCTCAAAAAACCTATAGAATTAGGAGGAAATTATTAATGGGGGCAAGAATATATGAAAGTGAAAATCCTCCCCCAAATTTATTTTTGGCTCACAATTTTGTAAAAATTATCTTCTTTCAAGAGCCCAAAATATACCACCCCCCAAACTTGAGTTAAACAAGTTTAATCTTTTAAAATCACACGAGGGGGTCAAGGTGATTGGTCAATGCCAAGGTTTGCAAAGACCGAAGGTCAACACCAACCATTCAAAAATTTTATCGATGAAGCACCAAGGTTGGTGGAAGAACATGTCATCTTTCGACGTGAAGAAGTGGGGAGGTGATAAGAGGTGTGATGGAAACGGATTGCGTCTTAATTTGGAGAGACGACACAGTGATAGTGATGATGGATTACTCGCATTATCATGAATGTCCAAAAGAAGGGGTGGAGGTCCAATTTCTTCATCTTGGAGTTGATTTATCTCAACACCCGTTTCTTTTAAAAATGCGAGTTCATCAGCGAAAATTTCCTCAAAACTTTCATCGATACCCCGAAGAATAATGTCATCATAAAAAATGAGGTGATCGTCAGACTCTATAAAAAGTTCCTCATCAGCGTTAGATGTTGACCCGAACAACTCGGTGGAAGAGTACATGGTTGGGTCAAACAACAACATATGAAAAGAGTCAGAATTATGAGGTTGATCATATTCACTGCTGTCGATATCCATTAATTCGACAGAACACACATGATCATAGGGTTCGGAGGGTTCACTTCCCAACTTGTAAATGTTAAGCTCAATTGACTTCTTTCCAAAGGATAGGGTCATAGAGCCGTTTCTACAATTGATTACTGCGTTGGAAGTGGCCAAAAAGGGTCGACCGAGTATCACCGGGATTTGATTGCGTAGGTTTGCCACAGGTTGTGTATCAATAACGATAAAGTCCACAGGGAATATGAATTCCCCGACTTTGATTAACACGTTCTCTAGCTCACCCCTAGGTTGGGTGATAGATCGATCGGCCATCTGAAGAGTGCAATGCGCAGGTTTTAACTCTCCGATCTCTAATTGCTCATAAACAGAATACGGAAGCAAGTTAACACTAGCACCTAGATCGAGTAAAGCACGATTGATATTTTTACCCCCAATAGAAATAGAAATTATAGGACTTCCGGGGTCCTTTCGTTTCTTGGGTAGTTGTTGTGTAAAAGCAGTGCTCACATTACTCACATTACTCACAAGGAAAACTTTTTTAGGTACTTGAACTTTTCTCTTCCTAGTGCACAAGTCCTTTAGGATTTTCGCATATGACGGAACTTGTTGAATAGCATCTAGGAGAGGAATGTTTATGTTAACTTGCTTAAAAATTTCCACAATCTTCTCCATTTGTGGACTTGGTCTGTTGCCCCTTAACCTATTTGGATAAGGTGCTTGATCAATAAGTTTTGGGTCTAACGTTTGTGGAGAAGACTGTAGGGACGGATTCGATCCCAAAATTGGAGTGGGAATCGACTTAGATAGATTCGGCGAAATGTTCGAGCCTTGGGGAAAACGGAGAATAGGCTCGGGTGAAGGTGGGAGATTAGACGAATTAAGGGAAGAAGAAGTAGCTGGGGTATCATTGGTGTCACTATCATCACATTGCTCACCCATTCGGTTCTTCAGCACTTTTCCCGATCTCAACGTGGTAACAGTACTCACATTATAACTTTGTGAGTGGCCAGGATTAGGTATGGGTTGAGATGGGAGTTTCCCTTTCTCTCTCGCACTCATTGCGGCGTTTAACTGTACGATTTGGTTTTCTATTGATTTAATACTCTCACCATGGGAGGCGGAGTTTTTCGTTATGGTATCAATAGAAGACTTCATCTCAGCCGACAATTGCATGGATTGTTTCATGAACATATCCAAAGTTTGTGCAAGTGAGTTGTCAGTACCGGCCACTTGTGGTGTAGAAATGTTGGCCGGATTTTGAAAATTCTGTGACTGAAAGGGGGGCTGATTCTGTGGTTGTGGTTGCCGTGGAGGAGGTCTTTGATAATTGCTTTGTTGGTTTTGATTCCAAGCAAAGTTAGGATGATTCCTCCATCCTTGATTGTACGTGGAAGAATAAGGGTCGTTTCTAGGTCGCTGCTGAAAAGCAGCATTAGTTTGCTCGTGACCTTGAAACAGTGCATTCATAGGACATTCTTCCGTTAAGTGTGAAGGATCCGAACAGCAACCACAGACGATCTTAGGAAGCGTGACCTGATTTAGGGAGAATGATGAGAATCTGTTCTCAATAGCGTCGAGTTTCTTCTGTATCGCTGCCATTTCGGCTTTTACTGCGATAGAAACATCGAGCTGGTGAACACCTCCCCTAGATGAAGGTGGTCTTATGCTTTCCCACTGCAAAGTGTGTTCAGCGAGGTCTTCCAGATACTTCCAAGCTTCACCGTCATCTTTAGACATGAAATTGCATTGACACATTGTTTCAAGCATCTGCTTTGTCGCTGGATTAATGCCCTCATATATAATCCGACATAAATCCCATCTATTGATTCCATGATGAGGACATTGGACAAGCAAATCCTTGAAACATTCAAAGCACTTCCAAAATGGTTCGTTGGGAAGCTGGGTGAACTGGTTGATCTCGCTTCTAACACGGGCAGCCTTATGGTTTGGGTAAAACTTCTTAAGAAATACTATTATGAATTCATCCCAATTAGTGATAGAGTGTGCGGCAGTATTGTAAAGCCATTTTTCTGCCAAGTCGCACAGTGTGAATGGGAGAAGACGTAAGCGCATAGCATCTAAAGTCAATTGTGAAGTACCCATCATTGCGTATACGTTTTCGAATTTGGTAATGAAAACATATGCGTCTTCTGATTCAAGCCCGTGAAATTTGGGCAGCAGATTGATGTAGTGGGGTTTAATTTCGAAATTATCCCCGTTAGGTGGTGGAAGAGATAGATAAGTGGGAAGAGGACCACGGATAGGATAGCATCTCTCTTGGAGAGAAATGCACGGTGGATTCTGCGCACCTTCGGGCGGTGGCAGCGTGGTGTTATAATTTGATGGAGTGCCGTCCATCTCGGTCGTGGTGTGTGGTGGGGGAAAAGAAGATGAAGAAGTACCGACTTCGGCGTCGATAGCAGGAACGCGGACAAGACGGGCACTAGGATCCCGTGTCCAGCCAAGCATGCACTAAGCGGGTTTAGTGCAAGTGGCAACGTGTGTGTGATTTAAAATTGGCTTGTTTTGAAAAAAATTGGGAATCAATACAAATCTCCCTAAGATGCACAAGCAACCCTAGAACTAAGGTCACCTAGGTCCAGTCTCTTGACTGCTCCTAGATTTCCAAAGGACAAGCCGCAGGATAAATCCTCTACCGCCTCTTTACTACTCTTGTAGCCAGGTAAGTGCCAGGTGAGTGGGAGGCTCTCTACTACGAAAGTAGTGGTCCTAATTAAGTAACCACTCGCCTTGGACACACTTGCCTAGGCACCACAAAAGTAATGCAGATAAGCGATAGATTATCCACGACCTTCCTCTGTCCTTAATGAGCGCGACAGTCCTTAGAGTCTGGTCTATATATATTTTAAATTATTGTAGGGTTGATGCAGATGCTCGGTTTGTGATTTATGGGGCTTAGGAAGGGTGATGAAATCCCCACCTAATCTTGATTTGGTCTTTGCCCCTTAAAGTTCGTATTAAAATATGCAAAACAAAATCAATCACAAAACTTTTGCAAAAAGATTTTTGAGCGGCACTATTTTGCAAAGAATCCTGCAGAAAATAGATTTTATTGGATTTGAGAGGAGAGAGAAGGAGTTAAGAAAGATACCAGAGAAGTTCGGAACCCTAGATCTCCTGTTTCCTCAAGTCCGTGACTCCAGATCTCCTTGCAAAAATTCACGCACAAATCGTTAAATATGCAATTTGCAGTTTTGTTTTAATAATGATATGATCGTCTAAGAATTCAACACAAAAAATAAGAATAAAAATTACGCACGTATCCCCGGCAACGGCACTACTTGATTGGTTCGAAAGAGTGTGTGTTTGTAGTTAACCGCAATCAGAACGGTGTCGCGTGTAGCTAGACCGAGATGAGTACGGGTCGTCCTCTGGGAAACGTGGAACCTTTTACTCTTACTTTAGATGTGTTGAGAAAGAGAGGAGGGATAAAGAATTTTGAAGAATGGTTTCTAGATCTACGTTAAGCAAGAATGCAAAAATATAGATCTACATTATTTTAGGGATGTAGTTAATATAATAAGGGGGCTTGTAGGGTTTGTTAGGATTTAGTAGTCATGGACGATTAATTAAAAGTTACCATTTTTATCCTTTAATAGATTTAAAACTAGAACGACGGTGATGCGTGTAGATTAGGGTTTCTGGAAGGAAAAAGAATCCCACTCTTAACCCTTATCTCGACACGGAACTCCGTTCATATCTAGCTTTTACCAAAACAATCATTAATCTAATCTCTAATCGCGGTCGGAACTAACAAAGAATTGTTAGCACGCCCAATTAGGATGTTAATAATTCTTTTGATAAAGTTCATAAACTTTATAGGACTTAAAAAGGGTTTAGCGATGTTCATCATACATTAGCCTACCCTAATCCTACGAACCCTAACAAGCGGAGAATTACTCGTGCATGTTGGGAGAAAAAGAGATGGAAAGAAATTGCATAATTAAACTACGAAGAAATAGAATAAGAAAAAGAAAGCTACCTTTATTAATCAGCAATATTCATTACACTTGAATCCTTAGAAAATGATTACAATTTCTAGTTGCTTCTTGTTCTCTTCTAAGGAGGTAGACGAACAGTTGATGATCAGCCTGGATGCATGAGCCGTCTTGAACTTTGTGATCTCGTCGGCTTGATGATTTTTCCAAGAGGCTCTCGGTCTTTATTTATAGTCCCAAAGGCCAGAAATTTAGCTTCCAAAATTGGAAGTTAACAGCAAAGATTCACCCTAGAAAATTGCATACCCTAACTCGTCTAACATGCGGCGGATCCGCGGCCCAAGGGGGGGTATGGCCGCGGATCCGCGGCCATTGGTCAGGATCTCTTGATCAAAAGTTTGGAGCTTCATCCTTGTGACATGTGGCAGTATCTGGGACCTTTGGAACTTGAAAATCTTCTCGTAGTTGCTGCCAGACTTGGTCTCCAAGTTTTGCTTTCTTAATTAGGCAGGTTAGCTTTAACAACTTGATTTCCTTGATTTAAGACCTGAAAATTCTGCATAACAATAATATTTAGTAGACTAAGTCTACTAGGATTAGGTAAATAATATTATATACATTTTTCTACCAAATGCTAATTATAATATATCAACACATGGAAAATAGTATTTTTACAGATAAGCCCTCATATGTGTGATATATTATAATAAAGACCTTTTTAAATATGGAAATGGTAGGAAAAATGTAATAACAAATGTGCAGTTTTATCAACTGAAAAGAATGCTGAAAGATCTCCAAACATGCCCGGCAATCAGGTGGAAGAATCCGCTGGAACCCGAGATTATCGAGGGAATGCTGAAGCAGCGCCCAATTCCAAAAACGGATGGTGATAGTCAAAGCGCTCACACCCAGCTGTCAAAGTTTTCGAAGAAGAAGAAGAAGAAGACCAAAATGCCCGTGCAGCCTGGTGACAAGCGCACGGACCTGCAAAAACAGATTGACGCGTTGGAAGAATATAATCAGAAGGCGTGGACCCCAGTCACACTCCAAGAATTTCTCAGCCACGTCCTTGAGGACGGAGATGATGACAATGGAGAAGACTCGTCGGATGAATCGGAAGATTATGTGGCAAGCTGCCATGTGATCTCCCACTCGTCAATAAATGACGAAGAACCTCCTTACACAGAGAAGCTGGAGGCAGATCCTGAGCCAGAACTGTTTACCCCAATCAGAACAAAGCTCTGTTCAAATTCTAAGGCGGGAGACGAAGCAACGCATCTGTTTCCCCCAATCAGAGCAAGGCTCTGTTCTGAAAATTAAAATTAAAAATTAAAAATTTAAAGAAGCAACGCTTCAGCTGACTTGCGCTCTGCGCTGCGCGCCACGTGGCAGCGCAGTTAAGTCGACTAAACTGGAACATGGACCACCACGTCCCTAAACTGGAACATGGACCACCACGTCCCTAAACTGGAACAATAGAGCACTCAAATGCTCTTTTGCCGGATCTAAACGATCCCGTTAAGTCGATCTTAGTCTCAAATCAGACTAACGTGTCCTTAACAAACGTTTAAGTTGATCTTAGCCTCAAAAATGGCTAACGTATCCTTAAACCAAAACCCCAAACCCAAATCTAAGAAAATACGGATTTGGACTAATCCACGTCCTACGGGCGACGACATAAATTAGTCTCCATATACAATCCACAGGCAACCACAAACAAAACAAACACACACGACACGAAGTGAAATTCTGGAAAAGGAGAAAGTTGTTACCGCGATGCGGTAACGTAATTAACTGCAGGGGCTTGCGCCTGCAGGGAAGAGCGTCCCCACAATCAAAAACCCCTCAGACGAGGGGGAATCTGACGAAGTCTGCTACATCGGCCGCGTCCGTCTAAACCTCGGATACACGGTGCCATAAATCAACTTGGCATCTTCGGAAAGGTGGACGGATAAAACCAAATAGCATCTGCCCCCAGATTCAGGCAAGACTTCAATCTTTCCCGATTTCCGGCGGTAAACAAGAACTTCTAAGACCATCAGACGAAATGATTAATGCATTCCTGATCGAAGCCCGTCTTGAAAGCAAAGCTGATCGAGAGCGCGAGATGACCATATTCGAGAAAGCCAAACGCCGGCGACTTGATGAGAGGGTCGAAACACTCCCACCGGATCAAAGTACACCCGACGCAAATGAAAGCAGGATCAAGACAAGGAAACGATTCGCCAAAGCCATATCGATGTGGATGAAGCTGCCCTCTTTCAGAGAAAATTCTCCTGGCGGTATCATCTTGATGAAGCGGACGTACATCCTAACTTCTGCTTATATCATCAGAAGATCGCACATCCTACTGAAGACTGCAACACCTTTAAGTGTTGGTGGCAAGAGTATGTCTCTCACAGGTAACACTTCAACAGGACAAAGCGTGAAGCTCGTAGACAGCGGAAAAATGCGACAGATGAGCGTAAAAGAATTGCCGGCAATTGTCATAGGGTTGATCCCAAGGGATCGCGAGTTCTCACCTTCGGGAGCGACTCTGACGAAAAAGTAGCCCTCGGTTTTCTCTTCAAGGAATCCATCTCTGAAATGAAAGAATTGAGGAGCTGTGAGAACATTCAGCCGTGGAATTGCTCACTACCCGAAAAGAATCTCGGACCCGCAAATAAGGGATCGAACAAAAGGGATAAGGGGAATGGAAAAGCGACCTCCGTCGCCAATGCTCAACAACAGCCGAGTGACCCGAAACCGTTTGGTCGTCAAAACAACAAGCCGTGATACCTTAATGAGAAGTTGAAACGTCCTTACTCGTTTCCCAGAGATAAAACAAAGAGACTGTTCGAGCAAGCGGTGCGCAGCGGGCTCATCACTCTGCCGGATCAAAAACGTCCGTTGCAGCCAGGTGACGTTGACAATCCTAACAATTTTCCCTACCACAGAGTAATGGGTCACCCACTCGAAAATTGCTATGTCTTCAAAGGCTGGATTGAGGATGAATACCAACAGGGCAAATTCGCGTTGTCTGACAACTTGAAGGTGAGCCCGCCACAACCACATGCTCCGAAAAAGATGGACATGCCGGGGGCATCGTGCTCTTTCAGAGAGAAAGCCCCATAGACCGAAAAGTCAGTAAACTAGATATTCGCCTCAAATACGGCGATGGTGGACCACTACGTCCTAAAACTGGCGTTGGACCGAAACGTCCCTAAACTAACGACGGACCGCAATATCCCAAAACTTGCAAATGACCGAAACATCGTTAAACTACTATCAACCCGCGGCATCCTCAAACAGGCGTGGTTAACAAAAAAAACAAAAAAAACGGTATGTCCATAAGCAAAATGGGCACGGATGAAAACCCGAAAGGGCTCCGTGAGTAAAAACAGCAGGGCTACCGGCGAGTCTTGTGAAAACCCGAAAGGGCGTAAGCTCGTTAGAATAAAAAAAAGAAAAGAAAGAATAAACAAAAAAAATGGTATGTCCATAAGAAAAATGGGCACGGATGAAAACCCGAAAGGGCTCCGTGAGTAAAAACAGCAGGGCTACCGGCGAGTGTTTGTGAAAACCCGAAAGGGCACAAGCTCGTTAAAAGACACTTACAAGGTCCTCTCGACCTTGTAAGGAGAAATCACCCGCGTGAGATCCTTACGACTCACAAGGGAGAAACACACTTAGGGATCCCCACGATTCCTAAGGAGAAATTACACTTGCGAGATCCTCACGACTTGTAAGGAGAACTCTCTTATGGGACCCTCACGGCTCATAAGATTTGAAAGTCTTAAGTTACAGAGACCTGAACATGTTCTTAAGCAACCCCCACAACCTTCGATTTTGCCCTACAAGTGACTCAATACTGACCCTTGTATACAATCCACGGACGCGAATAAACATTTCCCTAACCAAGTCCTATCCGTGACTAGGGATATGTTCATATGGTGAACAACCCTTGTAAGTCCTCTCGACTTATAAGGAGAAAACCCTTTCGTAAGATCCTTACGACTTGCAAGAGGACATGCACTTAGGAATCCTCATGATTCCCAAGGAGAAAACACACCTGCAAGATCCTCACGACTTGTAGGGAGAAATACCTTTGTGAGACCCTTACGGCTCATGAAGTCAAAAGCCTTAGTCGACAGGACCCTTAACCCTGTTTACTAAACCATCTTTGTTCAACATCGACAGAGGCAAATGATGATTCGCTCCCGGCAATATCCCAGTTGTAGCGATGCTGATGCCTAAAACCGGTATCAAATCCCAAGCCCTTTCACGGCATATGATAATTCGCTCCTGGCAATATTCCAGTCGCAGCGATGCTGATGCTAAGATTGGTATCAGATTCCAAATTCCTTACTCGCGAAAAAAAAATCAGCGAGCTAAAAAAAATGCATATGAAATAGCCGAAATGATAGGGCAACTTGCAATAAAAAGCAGCAAGTAAAAATGTATACATGAAAAATAGACGAAAGGATTGGGCAACTGGCAATAAAAAGCAGTGAGTAAAAATAAAAAAAAATAGCCGGAATGATTGGGCACCGCGAAAAATAGCCGAAATGATTGGGCAATCGCGACCTTCGCGATATAAAAGCTGAAATGATAGAGCATCGCGGAAATAAAATAATAATATGAAAATGAATGAAACTTTTGCCCTACAGGTGAGATCACATCGATCCCTGTATACAATCCAGGGGCTCAAACAAAGAGAGAACCATACCTTCCCAACAGGCTCCATCAGAAAGCGAAGCCAAATCTCGATGTTCATAGACAACCTAGAGACAACCTCGACATTTGTCGTAATATTGCAGACACAATGTCAACAAATGAAGCAAAGGAAGATCCCTAACTTCAGGGTCTCGACGTCAACATCGACAACTTAAAGATCACCAAAGGCGTTTCCCCTTCCTCCAGTAGGGTTCAGACGCGACAATCAAACAACGGTACCACGGCAAAATCCCTAGTTCCAAGCCTCGACGGTTCACCAATAACCTAGAGACAACCGCGACATTTATCTCGATACAGCAGATGCAATGCCAGCAAATGAAGCACAAGGCTAAATTCCTAGCTTCAGGATCTTGACGGCAAGTCATATAAAGCCTGAAAGACAATCGGAGATCATCTCGCACCAGCGCGGAGTGGTCACCACCTCAACGATCGTCTCGATACAGCAGATAAAATGTCACCCCAGCATTCTTCCCCCAGCAGGATTCGGACGCGCCAAAGCAAATGAAGCACAAGGCCAAATTCCTACCTTCAGGGTCTTGACGGCAAGTCATATAAAGCCTGAAAGACAATCGGAGATCATCTTGCACCAGCGCGGAGTGGTCAACACCTCGACGATCGTCTCGATACAGCAGATGAAATGTCACCCCAGCGTTCTTCCCCCAGCAGGATTCGGACGCGCCAAAGAAAATGAAGCAAAGGCCAAATTCCTAGCTTTAGGGTCTTGACGGCAACTCATATAAAGCCTGAAAGACAATCGGAGATCATCTCGCACCAGCGTGGAGTGGTCACCACCTCGACGATCGTCTCGATACAGCAGATGAAATGTCACCCCAGCGTTCTTCCCCAAGCAGGATTCGGACGCGCCAAAGCAAATGGAGCACAAGGCCAAATTCCTAGGTTCAGGGTCTTGACGGCAACTCATATAAAGCCTGAAAAACAATCGGAGATCATCTCGCACCAGCGCGGAGTGGTCCCCACCTCGACGATCGTCTCGATACAGCAGATGGAATGTCACCCCAGCGTTCTTCCCCCAACAGGATTCGGACGCGCCAAAGCAAATGAAACAAAGGCCAAATTCCTAGCTTCAGGGTCTTAACGGCAACTCATATAAAGCCTGAAAGACAATCGGAGATCATCTCGCACCAGCGCGGAGTGGTCACCACCTCGACGATTGTCTCGATATAGCAGATGAAATGTCACCCCGGCATTCTTCCCCCAGCAGGATTCGTACGTGCCAAAGCAAATGAAGCAAAGGCTAAATTCCTAGCTTCAGGGTCTTGACGGCAACTCATATAAAGCCAGAAAGACCACCGGAGATCATCTCGCATGGAGTGGTCACCACCTCGACATTCGTCTCGATACAGCAGACGCAACATCACCAAAAGGAGCCATGGCGAAATCCCTAGTTCCAAACCTCGACGGTTCACCAGCAACCTAGAGACAACCACGACATTCGTCTCGATACAGAGGATGCAATGCCAGCAAACGAAGTAAAGGCCAAATTCCTAGTTTCAGGGTCTTAACAGCAAGTCATATAAAGACTGAAAGACTATCGGAGATCATCCCACACCAGCGCGGAGTGGTTATGACTCATCGGGGCTCCCCAAAATGAGTCTAACCTCAAGTAAAAAGCGGCATGGCAAATTCCTAACGCTTGCTCTTCCGACGGTCAAACTGCCTAGGAAGATTGCTTGAAGACGTCTTCTCCAGCCCCCGAAGGGATCAGAGACACGGCAGTCGCAGGGCTACTCGAACAGCACAATTGCCTATCGAGGAATATATCAGCTGATGCGACGGTACGACGGCCAAAACCCTGAGTACCACAGACCCTAACGGACTTCTGTCGTAAAGAGCAGAGGTTAACTGTGACGTTTGGATATTCTTGCGAGAAATGCTCGATTCGTCTCGACTTGTGAAGAAATTGATGTCTTTGTAAGAACTTCTCGATGCGGCTCGACTCGTAAGATAAAGCCTTAGGCAGCGGGGATTAAAAAACCTGTTTCACAAGCACCGGGACCCTGCAAGTCAATCCAAAACGGTCTCTTGCTTACTATCCACGGGTCACACTCTCCAAAGTCGAATCTCGACAAGGAGGGAAACAACCGCTTACGGGTCCTCTCGACTCGTAAGAGGGAAAATTCTCTTAAAAGATCCTTATGACTTATGAGAGAAAACACACTTAGGAGTCCTCACGACCCCTAAGGAGAAAATACACCTATGAGATCCTCTCGATCCGTAGGGAGAAAAATCTTTGTGAGACCCTTACGGCTCATAAAGTTGAAAAGTCTTAGGCTACAAGGACCCTAAACTTGTCTCCTAAGCCCTCAATTCCAAGGCTATGCATAACTTTGCACTACTTCACCCATGTACATACTTACATGGGCAAATTAGTGGGGGGCATTTGTTCCCGCCAAAAATTTCTGCGCAAAAGAGCCCAAGGTATCAAATGGCAGCGATACGCTTAAGGAAATGCGAACCTGTATCTTTCGGCCTGTATTTTGATAAACTCCCGAAGGAGGAACAGCTAAATTCTGATGGTATCGAAAGCAACCCGAAAAACCCTTCGATTTGATATATTATGGGCCTCATAATTCATCCGGGATCAAAATTTATATGCTATACACTGTTCCCTGATTAAAAATCAGGAATTACCTCAATGAGGTATCACGTGCTCACACGTGATCAATGGTCACGTGTTGACACGTGATAGTTAAAATATAAATAAAAATAACGGCTGAAAAAGGACCTAATTGGGGGTCATGTGCTCACACATGACCAATGGTCACGTGTTGACACGTGACAATCGAAACAGAAATGAAATAACAAACGGCTGAGTGTCACGTGCTCACACGTGACCAATGGTCACGTGTTGACACGTTATGGTTAAAACTGAACCGTAAGTAAATGCTGAGAAAAGGACTCAATTGGGGTCACGTGCTAACACGTGACCAAGGGTCACGTGCCAGCACTTGACAGGCTTTGAAAGCCTTACAGTTTAATAAAATTAAATTCTAAAAAGCTTCTAAATCTTTCCAAATGAAAAAGGATTATGAGGACCGTTGGATTAAAAATCCAAGGGTGATTAAAAATCATCAATTTATGGAAAAATCTCAAATAAGGAAAGATCTCCCCAAATCTCACCGAAATAACAAACAGAATATCTTTGGATTTAAAATCCAACGGTGAATAAAATTCACTGAATGATCTAAAAGATCATATTAAATATGAAAACAAATCAAATCTTTCAATGAGAGATATGCTGAACAAATTGATTCTTTTCCATCTCCTATAAATAGGAACCAAGAAAAGAAGAGAGGGGATCTACTTTTTTGAGAGAAAAACAGAGAAAGGAGAATTTAATTCTCAACAAAGAAAACCCTAGGTGAGAAAAGGGAAAAAGATCAACTTCAAAAAGATAATTTAATTCTTAAAATTTAAGAGTTTAACTCTTCTGCAAATAAAGAACTTAGTTCTTCTTCTGGTTGAAGATCTGCACAGAGCATATCTCCCCATAAGTTGAGAATTTAATTCTCATCGGGTCGAGATCCTGCCATGCAGATCCTAAACTTAGAAGGGGAATTGAGTTTTGAGAATTTAATTCTCCTAAAACAAAACTAGGGTTTAACCCTAATCAAGAATTTAATTCTTTTACATATCTGGGAATTTAATTCCTTTAAAAAGAAATCAGGGTTTTATCCTAAATAAGAATTTAATTCTTTCACAATAGGAATTTAGTTCCTCCAAAATCATAATTAGGGTTTAACCCTACGGAGAATTCAATTCTTAAAAGATCTCTGTTCATGAAAAGAACTAGGGTCACGTGCCCCCACATGCCCCTTGAAAAGATCCCTGAAGAAAAGAAGCTTTGAGGCAATGCCTCACGTTTTCCCACGTGACTCCCAAAATGCAGAAAGAAAAAACAAAAGAAAGGAAGCATTGGACGCTCTCACGTGTTCCTACGTGACCACTCAGCAAGTGCTGTAATTATCGATGCATAAATCCCCATCACGTGCCAACACGTGATGCTCTAAAATAAAGATGAAAATTGTTTAACACTTATTCGCAGATTTGAGGATAAAACAAAGGAGATCTGGCTCCACATTTAGGGCGCCCTCACGTATCCCCACGTGACCCCTAACAAATTCCTTTAATATCCAATGGATGAATGCCTATCACGTGCCCACACGTGATGGACAGGAAATGAAAAGTGTTTAACACTTAATTGCAGAACAAAATAAAAGGGATCTGGTCCCACTTTTGGGCGCTCTCACGTGTCCACACGTGACCCCTCTTTCTTTAGTGTTTAACACTAATTTGGGGATTATATTTCCAGTGTTTAACACTGATTGTTTTTAGTGTTTAACACTAAATTGAAGATTATATTTCCAGTATTTAACACTGATTGTCTTTTAGTGTTTAACACTAATTTGAGAGTTCTATCTCCAGTGTTTAACACTGTTGTTCTCTAGTGTTTAACACTACTTTTAGCCAAATTGGCTAATTTTCCAGAGGCAAAAGTCCCTCCTCCAAATGAATCTCAAAATTGAGGAAATAAAAAACAAAATGTTGTCAGAGCCCCCAAATCTTTGTTTAGCATTGCTGAATGATGAGGGACTGAACCCAGACAAATGTCTAATGGCCTAAAGGGCCAATATTTCAAACATAATTAGACTTAGCCCAAACTGGCCATAAGTCCTCAAATCATCTTGAACTGAGCACATCTGCTCTTTCAACCAACTCATTGGTTCAAGGGTACATTTCTGAACTCCTCTGATATTTGTCGTTGTAATCCTTCAACGTCTTAAGAGAGGTGACGGGTCCCGACAACCACACATTAATACGGACCGTGGGGTCCTTAAACTCATGGACTAATGCATCCTTAAACTAACATTTGTCCCCAAAACGGGAATGATGGACCACTATGTCCCTAAACTGGAACAATAGAGCCCAAACGCTCTTTTGTCGGATCTAAACGATCCCGTTAAGTTGATCTTAGTCTCAAACTGGACTAACGTATCCTTAACAAACGTTTAAGTTGATCTTAGCCTCAAATACGGCTAACGTATCCTTAAACCAAAACCCCAAACCCAAATCTAAGAAAATACGGATTTGGACTAATCCACGTCCTACGGGCGACGACATAAATTAGTCTCCGTATACAATCCACGGGCAACCAAACACAAAACAAACACCCACGACACGAAGTGACCAGCTGGAGAAGGAGAAAGTTGTTACCGCGATGCGGTAGTGTAATTAACTGCAGGGGCTTGCTCCTGCAGGAAAGAGCGTCCCTACAATCAAAACCCCCTCAAACGAGGGGGAATCTGACGAAGTCTGCTATATCGGCCGCATCCGTTTAAATCTTCGATACATGGTGCCATAAATCAACTTGGCATTTTCGGAGAGGTGGACGGATAGCACCAATTAGCATCTGCCCCGAATTTCAGGCAAGACGTCCCATGTCTTGGCCGCCATTCGGAGGGGAACAGATTCTGGCACGCCCGGTGGGACCTTTTCCTCTTTCCCCTCCACACTTCGTGTGTCGTCTTTGCGAACGAATCGCGGTTTGTTAATGGTTTCCCTCGGGTTCCAAGTTACTGAGATTTGGTCTCTTGCTTGGCGCAGAAATCAAACAGCAATGGCGTCCAAATGCTCCAAATGCAAATGCAACCGACGCTCCGCCTCACCTGGAGGTGTAGCCTATGGGCCTCAAGCGGCCTCCATCCTTGCTATGCCGGTGGAACAAGTGACTCAGGCTACCACCGGTCTGTTCTTCGGGACCATGCTCCCGCCAGTAAGCCTCACCATTCCAGTGCCCGCACCGGAAGCGCAAAAGAAGTCGGTCTTCGATCGGCTCACTGCTACAACGGCCCCTCTCAACGGGTCGTCCAATGTCAAGCCGGCAGCCTCGGTCTTTACCATACTGAATCAGAACTCTAATGGGCCTGCCAAGAAGCCCATGACCCCTCACGTGGCCATCGCAAAGAAGACAGCCATCTCCATTCCTGAAGTCATCAAGACGGCTTCTCCTGCTAAAGAGTCGGTCTTTTCAAGGCTGACTATTCCAGCACCTGCTACTGCTCGAGGGTCTGTTTTTGACAGATTGAACATCGCCCCTCAAAAGACATCAGCCTTCAAGAGGCTGGCACCAGCGGCGCCTCATCTAGACAGGGGGCAAGACAAAACCATCCCCATCGCCGAACCAGCCCCAACAGCTCGACACGCTCGACGTCGCCACTGGCGCCGAGTAAGGAAGGTCGGGGGCAACTCCCCCTCTGGGCTAACCCCACCAGCTCCAACGGTGGAAATTAATGCTGCTGTTCCGACTGGGAACAGCTTTGAACCGCTAAGGAAGGTACGCAAGAACTCTCCGACTGCTACGCTGAAAAGATCTCCTCCACCCGCAGAGAGTGCTGCGGGAACAAAGTCGGAGCAGCCCCCTCAACGGCTGTCCTCCAAGATTTACAAGGTCTGGCAACAGGTCCAGGAGTCGGTGATTGATCAAGACTATCTCCGCCGACAGAAAAAGATGAAGATTCGGCAGAAGAAGGATTACTCCGTCAGGCTAGAAAAAGCAACAACTACTCGGGTGCCCACTGTGACGGCTCCCTCAACTTCAACCACTCAAAAGAAAAGGAGTCCGCAAAAAGCCTCTGTGAACATGGAGAACCGTAAACGCACTGAGCACAAACACCCTACGTTTGGGGGCATGGTGGTGCACACTGTTTATATGGCTTCTGGAAAGAAGGAAAGCCGTGCTTCGACGGGTCACCGACCGCTCACCCGATCCGTGACGAAAGCCCAGGAGCAGCAACAGAAGCTTCAAGAGATGCTGACTACAATGGCCGCACTTACCGAGCCAAAAGAAAGCCCCGAAGCGTCCTCGGATCAGCGACTGGAGCAAGAAACCGACGCTGAGTTCCTTCGGAGAATACTCAAAAAGAAGGACAAAGAGGCTGCGGAACAAGAAGCCAATATAAAACAAATGGCCCTTCTGTTCCAGGACATGGTGGGTATGATGATCCGGCAGGATCCCCCAGCCGAAGATCCTCCGATTATCCTTGAAGATGACAGAGGAGAAACGTCAAATCCACCACCGGCCTTTTCAGTAGCCAAGGAGGAAACCATTTCCAAAGCTGCACTAGACGACTATATTGCTCAACAGATACGAGTTCACCAGGCAACTGAGGCAGCCGGTCAAGTTGTCAAAACGGGGCGACCCTATCCGGGCTGGTATGACCAAATCAGTTACCCGCCGCGATATACGATCCCTAAATTCCATGTGTACAAAGGGACAGAGAATCCACATCAGCATGTCGCTCAATTCAGAGCCTTATGCGGCAACACTGGAGGCGACGACAAACTGTTGCTTTGCCAATTCGTCGGCAGCTTAGCAGAAACGGCCTTAGAATGGTACTCGGAGCTTCCCAATGACTCTGTCAAAACATTTGCAGAGATGGAGCTGCTGTTTACACAGAGATTTGCAAGCGCTAGCGAGCGCACCCCGATCACGGCACTGATCAACGCCAGAGTGAAGCCGGGAGAGACGTGGGTGCAATATGCAATTCGGTGGCGGAACCTATGGTCGAGATGCGAACAACGCATAGAAGAAGCTCCTGCCGTGGGCATGTTCGTGGGTACTCTCGACCCTCAAGCGACCATCTCCCGATTCATGATGTTCTTCAAGCCGACCACCTTCCAGGCCTTGATTGACAAGCTGGCCCAAATGGACCATGTGAGCTATAGGCCTTCCTCTTCAAAGACAGAGCCTTGGAATGAAAAGGGCAAAGGGAAAGCAACCTTCGTTGCCAATACTCAGCAACGGCCGAGCAACTTAAAGCCGGTTGTTCGCCAAAACAACGTGCGTCCACGCCCATCCCTCGAGGAGAGACTAGGACGTCCTTACTCGTTTCCTCAGAATAAAACGAGGAGATTGTTCGAGCTGGCAGTGCGCAACAGACTCATCAACCTGCCGAGTCCGAAACGTCCGTTGCAGCCAAGCGATGTCAACGATCTAAATTACTGCCCTTACCACCAAGCGGTAAGCCATTCAATCGAAGATTGCTTCGTCTTAAATGATGGATCGAGGATCAGTACCAACAAGGCGAGTTCGCGTTATCCAAAAACTGGAAGGTGAACCCGCCACAGCCTCACACTCCTAAGAAGACGGACACAACGCGGGCATCATGTTCTTTCGTAGAAGAGACTCTATGGGAGGTCGCTCTTTCAGCCAAGACGAAAAGAATGCTGAAAGATCTCCAAACATGCCCGGCAATCACGTGGAAGAATCCGCTGGAACCCGAGATTATCGAGGGAATGCTGAAGCAGCGCCCAATTCCAAAAACGGGTGGTGATAGTCAAAGCGCTC
This sequence comes from Agapanthus africanus, assembly GCA_030015575.1. Taxonomy (NCBI): domain Eukaryota; kingdom Viridiplantae; phylum Streptophyta; class Magnoliopsida; order Asparagales; family Amaryllidaceae; genus Agapanthus; species Agapanthus africanus. The sequence goes on from JASDDO010000028.1 coordinate 115,852,435, forward strand.
ACACCCAGCCGTCAAAGTCTTCGAAGAAGAAGAAGAAGAAGAAGACCAAAAAGCCCGTGGAGCCTGGTGACAAGCGCACGGACCTGCAAAAACAGATTGACGCGTTGGAAGAATATAATCAGAAGGCGTGGACCCCAGTCACACTCCAAGAATTTCTCAACCACGTCCTTGAGGACGGAGATGATGACAATGGAGAAGACTCGTCGGATGAATCTGAAGATTATGTGGAAAGCTGCCATGTGATCTCTCACTCGTCAATAAATGACGAAGAACCTCCTTACACAGAGAAGCTGGGGGCAGATCCTGAGCCAGAACTGTTTACCCCAATCAGAACAAAGCTCTGTTCAAATTCCAAGGCGGGAGACGAAGCAACGCTTCTGTTTCCCCCAATCAGAGTAAGGCTCTGTTCTGAAAATTAAAATGAAAATTAAAAATTTAAAGAAGCAACGCTTCAGCTGACTTGCGCTCTGCGCTGCGCGCCTCGTGGCAGCGCAGTTGCGCTAGCACGGTTGCGCTGCGCTCTGCGCAGCACGCCACGTGGCAGCGCAGCTGCGTTGCGCGACACGTGTCAGCGCAGTGTGCTGCGCGACACGTGTCAAGCGCTGGTGCGTTTGCGCCAAACAGAATTAAAATTCAGTAAGATCCTTCTATTCTTGTTAAAACAAGAAGATTGTCTTCTGTAAAACAGAAGCCCTTGGATCAAAGATCCAACGGTGGGGAAAATTCCCCAAATCACTCAGAGAATGATCTCTTTAACAAACTTAACAAATCTATGGGCACTATATAAAGACCCCTAGACCCCAACTCAAAAGGGGAGATAAAAAAAAACATCAACAGAGAGAGAACTCCTTTAAAGAAAATTTTGAGAAGAGCTCAAAGAATGGAAAGGTAAAAACCTTGAATAAAAGAAGAATTTCTTCTAAAAAGATCATTGATCTAAGAACAAGATTAATGATCTTCAATAAAAATATAACAAAAATGAAGGCATTGCCTTTTGATGAACCACTGGTTCTTTGAAAAAAAGAAAATTTGTTTCCTTTGATCTAAAGTTGATCAAAATAATAAAACAGTGTCCTGCACTTGGAAAATATGCACTGTTGCGCTCTCGGGTTGGCGCAAGCCACCGAAGAGCGCCACGTGTCAGCTCCAAAACAATCTACGCTATGCGCTGTTAAAATAGAGCACTGCTCTCATGAATTGGCGCAACCCAGCAGAGCGCGCCACGTGTCAGAAGCGCAACAGCGCAGCGCACTGCGCTTGCGCTCACCAGAGCGTGACACGTATCACCTCCACATGGACTTGCGCCTTGCGCTCCTCAATCAACGCAAAGTGCCTGACAAGCCATGTGGCACCCTGTCAGACTAATTAATGCAATGCATTATCAAGGGCAGAGCCCAATAAAGAAAGGTCTATCAGACCAAACAAAGTGCTATGCACTATTAAAGGGAATAAAGCCCAAACAGAAGGACAAAGCCCAAATCAAAAAGGCCTAGCAGGCCAGAATGAAATGCTGTGCATTATCAAACAGGGGCAAAGCCCTAGCACAGGCCTAATAGGCCAAAGATAAAAACGTTGAACATCTTCAACTGGACTTAGCCCAATCATGGCCGTAAGTCCTCAAATTAAATTGACTGAGCACGGCTGCTCTTTTAAATCAATTTACACTTGGTCCAAGGGTACATCTCTGAACTCCTCTGACACCTATCGTTGTAATCCTTCAACGACGTCAGAGAGGTGACGGGTCCCGACGGCCATACATGCCATGGACCACCACGTCCCTAAACTGGCAATGGACCACTACGTCCCTAAACTAGAACAATAGAGCTCCCAAATGCTCTATTTTCGGATCTAAACGATCCCGTTTAAGTTGATCTTAGCCTCAAATATGGCTAACGTATCCTTAAACATTCAAACAGACTTTAGTCCCAAATCGGACTATAAGACCCCCAATCAACTTTGGTTCAAGGGTACATCTCCGAACTCCTCTGACACCTATCGTTGTAATCCTTCAACGTCGTCAGAGAGGTGACGGGTCCCGATGGCCATGCATACAATGGACCACCATGTCCCTAAACTGGAACAATAGAGCCCTCAAATGCTCTTTTGTCAGATCTAAATGATCCCGTTAAGTCGATCTTAGTCTCAAATCAGATTAACGTGTCCTTAACAAACGTTTAAGTTGATCTTAGCCTCAAAAATGGCTAACGTATCCTTAAACCAAAACCCCAAACCCAAATCTAAGAAAATACGGATTTGGACTAATCCATGTCCTACGGGCGACGACATAAATTAGTCTCCGTATACAATCCACGGGCAGCCACAAACAAAACAAACACACACACGATACGAAGTGAAATTCTGGAGAAGGAGAAAGTTGTTGCCGCGATGCGGTAACGTAATTAACTGCAGGGGCTTGCGCTTGCAGGGAAGAGCGTCCCCACAATCAAAAACCCCTCAGACGAGGGGGAATCTGACGAAGTCTGCTACATCGGCCGCATCCGTCTAAACCTCGGATACACGGTGCCATAAATCAACTTGGTATCTTCGGAGAGGTGGACGGATAAAACCAAATAGCATCTGCCCCCAGATTCAGGCAAGACGTCAGTCTTTCCCGGTTTCCGGCGGTAAACAAGAACTTCTAAGACCATCAGACGAAATGATTGATGCATTCCTGAACGAAGCCCATCTTAAAAGCAAAGTTGATCGAGAGCGCGAGATGACCATATTCGAGAAAGCCAAACGCCGGCGACTAGATGAGAGGGTCGAAACACTCCCACCGGATCAAAGTACACCCGACGCAAATGAAAGCAGGATCAAGACAAGGAAACAATTTGCCAAAGCCATATCGATTGGGATGAAGCTGCCCTCTTTCAGAGAAAATTCTCCTGGCGGTATATATCTTGATGAAGCGGACGTACATCCTAACTTCTGCTTATATCATCAGAAGATCGCACATCCTACTGAAGACTGCAACTCCTTTAAGTGTTGGTGGCAAGGGTATGTCGCTCACAGGTAACACTTCAACAGGACAAAGCGTGAAGCTCGTAGACAGCGGAAAAATGCGACAGATGAGCGTAAAAGAATTGCCGGCAATTGTCATAGGGTTAATCCCGGGGGATCACGAGTTCTCACCTTCGGGAGCGACTCTGACGAAAAAGTAGCCCTCGGTTTTCTCTTCAAGGAATCCATCTCTGAAACGAAAGAATTGAGGAGCTGCGAGAACATTCAGCCGTGCAATTGCTCGCTACCCGAAAAGAATCTCGGACCCGCAAACAAGGGAACGACCAAAAAGGATAAGGGGAATGGAAAAGCGATCTCCGTCGCCAATGCTCAACAACAGCCGAGTGACCCGAAACCGTTTGGTCGTCAAAACAACAAGCCGTGATACCTCAATGAGAAGTTGAAACGTCCTTACTCGTTTCCCAGAGATAAAACAAAGAGACTGTTCGAGCTAGCGGTGCGCAGCGGGCTCATCACTCTGCCGGATCAAAAACGTCCATTGCAGCCAGGTGACGTTGACAATCCTAACTATTGTCCCTACCACAGAGTAATGGGCCACCCACTCGAAAATTGCTATGTCTTCAAAGGCTGGATTGAGGATGAATACCAATAGGGCAAATTCGCGTTGTCTGACAACTTGAAGGTGGGCCCGCCACAACCACATGCTCCGAAAAAGATAGACATACCGGGGGCATCGTGCTCTTTCAGAAAGAAAGCCCCATAGACCGAAAAGTCAGTAAACTAGATATTTGCTTCAAATACGGCGATGGTGGACCACTACGTCCTAAAACTGGCGTCGGACCGAAACGTCCCTAAACTAACGAAGGACCGCAATGTCCTAAAACTTGCAAATGACCGAAACGTCGTTAAACTACTATCAACCCGCGGCATCCTCAGGCTGGCATGGTTAACAAAAAAAAAACAAAAAAAACGGTATGTCCATAAGCAAAATGGGCACAGATGAAAACCCGAAAGGGCTCCGTGAGTAAAAACAGCAGGGCTACCGGCGAGTCTTGTGAAAACCCGAAAGGGCGCAAGCTCATTAGAATAAAAAAAAGAAAAGAAAGAATAAACAAAAAAAACGGTATGTCCATAAGAAAAATGGGCACGGATGAAAACCCGAAAGGGCTCCGTGAGTAAAAATAGCAGGGCTACCGGCGAGTGTTTGTGAAAACCCGAAAGGGCACAAGCTCGTTAAAAGACACTTACAGGGTCCTCTCGACCTTGTAAGGAGAAATCACCCGCGTGAGATCCTTACGACTCACAAGGGAGCAACACACTTAGGGATCCCCACGATTCCTAAGGAGAAATTACACTTGCGAGATCCTCACGACTTGTAAGGAGAACTCTCTTATGGGACCCTCACGACTCATAAGATTTGAAAGTCTTAAGTTACAAAGACCTGAACCTGTTCTTAAGCAACCCCCACAACCTTCGATTTTGCCCTACAAGTGGTTCAATACTGACCCTTGTATACAATCCACGGGCGCGAATAAACATTTCCCTAACCAAGTCCCATCCGTGACTAGGGATATGTTCATATGGTGAACAACCCTTGTAAGTTCTCTCTACTTATAAGGAGAAAACCCTTTTGTAAGATCCTTACGACTTGCAAGAGGACATGCACTTAGGAATTCTCACGATTCCCAAGGAGAAAACACACCTGCAAGATCCTCACGACTTATAGGGAGAAATACTTTTGTGAGACCCTTACGGCTCATGAAGTCAAAAGCCTTAGTCGACAGGACCCTTAACCCTGTTTACTAAGCCATCTTTGTTCAACATCGACAGAGGCAAATGATGAATCGCTCCCGGCAATATCCCAGTTGTAGCGATGCTGATGCCTAAAACCGGTATCAAATCCCAAGCCCTTTCACGGCATATGATAATTCGCTCCTGGCAATATTCCAGTCGCAGCGATGCTGATGCTAAGATTGGTATCAGATTCCAAATTCCCTACTCGCGAAAAAAAATCAGCGAGCTAAAAAAATGCATATGAAATAGCCGAAATGATGGGGCAACTTACAATAAAAAGCAGCAAGTAAAAATATATACATGAAAAATAGCCGAAAGGATTGGGCAACTCGCAATAAAAAGCAGTGAGTAAAAATAAAAAAAATAGCCGAAATGATTGGGCACCGCGAAAAATAGCCGAAATGATTGGGCAATCGCGGCAATCGCGACCTTCGCGATATAAAAGCTGAAATGATAGAGCATCGCGGAAATAAAATAATAATATGAAAATGAAGGAAACTTTTGCCCTACAGGTGAGATCACATCGATCCCTGTATACAATCCAGGGGCTCAAACAAAGAGGGAACCATACCTTCCCAACAGGCTCCATCAGAAAGCGAAGCCAAATCTCGACGGTTCATAGACAACCTAGAGACAACCTCGACAATTGTCGCAATATTGTAGACACAATGTCAACAAATGAAGCAAAGGAAGATCCCTAGCTTCAGGGTCTCGATGTCAACATCGACAACTTAAAGATCACCAACGGCGTTTCTCCTTCCTCCAGCAGGGTTCAGACGCGACAATCAAATAACGGAACCACGGCAAAATCCCCAGTTCCAAGCCTCGACAGTTCACCAATAACCTAGAGACAACCGCGATATTCATCTCGATACAGCAGATGCAATGCCAGCAAATGAAGCACAAGGCCAAATTCCTAGCTTCAGGATCTTGACGGCAAGTCATATAAATCCTGAAAGACAATCGGAGATCATCTCGCACCAGCGCGGAGTGGTCACCACCTCGACGATCGTCTCGATACAGCAGATGAAATGTCACCCCAGCGTTCTTCCCCCAGCAGGATTCAGATGCGCCAAAGAAAATGAAGCAAAGGCCAAATTCCTAGCTTCAGGGTCTTGACGGCAACTCATATAAAGCCTGAAAGACAATCGGAGATCATCTCGCACCAGCGCGGAGTGGTCACCACATCGACGATCGTCTCGATACAGCACATGAAATGTCACCCCAGCGTTCTTCCTCCAGCAGGATTCGGACGCGCCAAAGCAAATGGAGCACAAGGCCAAATTCCTAGCTTCAGGGTCTTGACGGCAAGTCTATAAAGCCTGAAAGACAATCGGAGATTATCTCGCACCAGCGCGGAGTGGTCACCACCTCGACGATCGTCTCGATACAGCAGATGAAATGTCACCCCAGCATTCTTCCCCCAGCAGGATTCGGACGCGCCAAAGCAAATGAAGCAAATGCCAAATTCCTAGCTTCAGGGTCTTGACGGCAACTCATATAAAGCCTGAAAGACAATCGAAGATCATCTCGCACCAGCGCGGAGTGGTCACCACCTCGACGATTGTCTCGATACAGCAGATGAAATGTCACCCCATCGTTCTTCCCCCAGCAGGATTCGGACGCGCCAAAGCAAATGAAGCAAATGCCAAATTCCTAGCTTCAGGGTCTTGACAGCAACTTATATAAAGCCTGAAATTCCACCGGAGATCATCCCGCATGGAGTGGTCACCACCTCGACATTCGTCTCGATACAGCAGACGCAACATCACCAAAAGGAGCCACGGCAAAATCCCTAGTTCCAAACCTCGACGGTTCACCAACAACCTAGAGACAACCACGACATTCGTCTCGATACAGAGGACGCAATGCCAGCAAAAGGCCAAATTCCTAGCTTCAGGGTCTTAACGGCAAGTCATATAAAACCTGAAAGACTATCGGAGATCATCCCACACCAGCGCGGAGTGGTTATGACTCATCGGGGCTCCCCAAAATGAACCTAACCTCAAGTAAAAAGCGGCATGGCAAATTCCTAACGCTTGCTCTTCCGACGGTCAAACTGCCTAGGAAGATTGCTTGAAGACGTCTTGTCCAGCCCCTGAAGGGATCAGAAACACGGCAGTCGCAGGGCTACTCGAACAGCACGATTGCCTATCGAGGAATATATCAGCTGATGCGACGGTACGACGGCCAAAACCCTAAGTACCACAGACCCTAACGGACTTCTGTCGTAAAGAGCAGAGGTTAACTGTGACGTTAGGATATTCTTACGAGAAATGCTCGATTCGTCTCGACTTGTGAGGAAATTGATGTCTTTGCGAGAACTTCTCGATGCGGCTCGACTCGTAAGATAAAGCCTTAAGCAGCGGGGATTAAAAAACCTGTTTTCTAAGCACTGGGACCCTGCAAGTCGATCCAAAACGGTCTCTTGCATACTATCCATGGATCACACTCTCCAAAGTCGAATCTCGACAAGGAGGGAAACAACCGCTTACGGGTCCTCTCGACTCGTAAGAGGGAAAATTCTCTTATAAGATCCTTACGACTTATGAGAGAAAACACACTTAGGATTCCTCACGACCCCTAAGGAGAAAATACACCAATGAGATCCTCACGATCCGTAGGGAGAAAAATCTTTGTGAGACCCTCACGGCTCATAAAGTTGAAAAGTCTTAGGCTACAAGGACCCTAAACTTGTCTCCTAAGCCCTCAATTTCATTGCTATGCATAACTTTGCACTACTTCACCTATGTACATACTTACGTGGGCAAAGTAGTGGGGGGAATTTGTTCCCGCCAAAAATTTCTGCGCAAAAGAGCCCAAGATATCAAATGGCAGCGATACGCTTAAGGAAATGCGAACCAGTATCTTCCGGCCTGTATTTTGATAAACTCCCGAAGGAGGAACAGCTAAATTCTGATGGTATCGAAAGCACCTCGAAAAACCCTTCGATTTGATATATTATGGGCCTCATAATTCATCCGGGATCAAAAGTTATATACTATGCACTGTTCCCTGATTAAAAATCAGGAATTACCTCAATGAGGTATCACGTGCTCACACGTGATCAATGGTCACGTGTTGACACGTGATAGTTAAAACATAAATAAAAATAACGGCTGAAGAAGGACCCAATTGGGGGTCACGTGCTCACACGTGACCAATGGTCACGTGTTGACACGTGACAATCGAAACAGAAATGAAATAACAAACGGCTGAAGGAAATACCTCAATGAGGTGTCACGTGCTCACACGTGACCAATGGTCACGTGTTGACACGTGATGGTTAAAACTGAACCGTAAGTAAATGCTGAGAAAAGGACTCAATTGGGGTCACGTGCTCGCACGTGACCACGTGCCAGCACGTGACAGGCTTTGAAAGCCTTACAGCTTAATAAAATTAAATTCTAAAAAGCTTCTAAATCTTTCCAAATGAAAAAGGATTATGGGGACCGTTGGATTAAAGATCCAAGGGTGATTAAAAATCACCAATTTATGGAAAAATCTCAAATAAGGAAAGATCTCCCCAAATCTCACCGAAATAACAAACAGAATATCTTTGGATTTAAAATCCAACGGTGAATAAAATTCACTGAATGATCTAAAGGATCATATTAAATATGAAAACAAATCAAATCTTTCAATGAGAGATTTGCTGAACAAATTGATTCTTTTCCTTCTCCTATAAATAGGAGCCAAGAAAAGAAGAGAGGGGATCTACTTTTTTGAGAGAAAAACAGAGAAAGGAGAATTTAATTCTCAACAAAGAAAACCCTAGGTGAGAAAAGGGAAAAAGATCAACTTCAAAAAGAGAATTTAATTCTCAAAATTTAAGAGTTTAACTCTTCTGCAAATAAAGAACTTAGTTCTTCTTCTGGTTGAAGATCTGCACAGAGCACATCTCCCCATAAGTTGAGAATTTAATTCCCATCGGGTCGAGATCCTGCCATGCAGATCCTAAACTTAGAAGGGAAATTGAGTTTTGAGAATTTAATTCTCCTAAAACAAAACTAGGGTTTAACCCTAATCAAGAATTTAATTCTTTTACATATCTGGGAATTTAATTCCTTTAAAAAGAAATCAGGGTTTTATCCTAAATAAGAATTTAATTCTTTCACAATAGGAATTTAATTCCTCCAAAATCATAATTAGGGTTTAACCCTACGGAGAATTCAATTCTTAAAAGATCTCTGTTCATGAAAAGAACTAGGGCCACGTGCCTCTTGAAAAGATCCCTGAAAAAAAGAAGCTTTGAGGAAATGCCTCACGTGCTCCCACGTGACTCCCAAAATGCAGAAAGAAAAAACAAAAGAAAAGAAGCTTTGGATGCTCTCACGTGTCCCCACGTGACCCCTCAGCAAGTGCTGTAATTATCGATGCATAAATCCCCATCACGTGCCAACACGTGATGCTCTAAAATAAAGATGAAAAGTGTTTAACACTTATTCGCAGATTTGAAGATAAAACAAAGGAGATCTGGCTCCATATTTAGGGCGCCCTCACGTGTCCCCACGAGACCCCTAACAAATCCCTTTAATATCCAATGGATGAATGCCTATCACATGCCCACACGTGATGGCCAGGAAATGAAAAGTGTTTAACACTTAATTGCAGAACAAAATAAAAGGGATCTGGTCCCACTTTTGGGCGCTCTCACGTGTCCACACGTGACCCCTCTTTCTTTAGTGTTTAACACTAATTTGGGGATTATATTTCCAGTATTTAACAATGATTGTTTCTAGTGTTTAACACTAAATTGAAGATTATATTTCCAGTTTTTAACACTGATTGTCTTTTAGTGTTTAACACTAATTTGAGAGTTCTATCTTCAGTGTTTAACACTGTTGTTCTCTAGTGTTTAACACTACTTTTAGCTAAACTGGCTAATTTTTCATAGGCAAAAGTCCCTCCTCCAAATGAATCTCAAAATTGAGGAAATCAAAAACAAAATGTTGTCAGAGCCCCCAAATCTTTGTTTAGCATTGCTGAATGATGAAGGACTGAACCCAAACAAATGTCTAATGGCCCAAAGGGCCAATATTTCAAACATAATTGGACTTAGCCCAAACTGGCCATAAGTCCTCAAATCATCTTGAACTGAGCACATCTGCTCTTTCAACCAACTCATTGGTTCAAGGGTACATCTCTGAACTCCTCTGATATTTGTCGTTGTAATCCTTCAACGTCTTCAGAGAGGTGACGGGTCCCGACAACCACACATTAATACGGACTGTGGGGTCCTTAAACTCATGAACAAATGCATCCTTAAACTAACATTTGTCCCCAAAACGGGAATGATGGACTACTATGTCCCTAAACTGGAACAATAGAGCCCAAACGCTCTTTTGTCGGATCTAAACGATCCCGTTAAGTTGATCTTAGTCTCAAACTGGACTAACGTATCCTTAACAAATGTTTAAGTTGATCTTAGCCTCAAATACAGCTAACATATCCTTAAACCAAAACCCCAAACCCAAATCTAAGAAAATACGGATTTGGACTAATCCACGTCTTACGGGCGACGACATAAATTAGTCTTCGTATACAATCCACGGGCAACCAAACACAAAACAAACACCCACGACACGAAGTGACCAGCTGGAGAAGGAGAAAGTTGTTACCGCGATGCAGTAGCGTAATTAACTGCAGGGGCTTGCGCCTGCAGGGAAGAGCATCCCCACAATCAAAAACCCCTCAAACGAGGGGGAATCTGACGAAGTATGCTACATCGGCCGCATCCGTTTAAACTTTCGATACATGGTGCTATAAATCAACTTGGCATTTTCGGAGACGTGGACGGATATCACCAATTAGCATCTGCCCTGAATTTCAGGCAAGACGTCCCATGTCTTGGCCGCCATTCGGAGGGGAACACCCACGACTAGGAACATTTCAAGGATATGCTCATAGACAACACATGTCCCACTAGTATGATCCGCATCATAATCTCAGTAGTCCTGCATCATCTTAAGGGCTATATCAACATGTACCAAATGAATGAAAGTATGATCAAATGAACATGTCAAGATAAATGGTGCAACCAGATAGCATACTATCATGTCGAGCAAGAATGTCCCCTGAATACACACACACACACCGATACATACACTATCATATAATGGCCTCTAGGGCATACATATATCCAATATCTATGTCCGTAACCGATACAATATCACAATGTATAGGTGTATGCATGTAGGTATAGCAAGGTATATGTGTATGCTATCTTTCTTATACACAATGGAAACAAGGATCATGTCTCAATGTCCCTAACCAATACAATATCACATATGTATATGGGTTGTGCGTGTCATGGCAATTATCGACGGTGTGTGTGTAACATACAATTAGTGCTCGTGTAGCATGAACCGTCGGTAATGGTGTTGTGTCTCATTAATACTATGTCCATATGCAATAGGAAAATGAGGTATGCAACAATGGTACACATGCACAATCAATGCTCATATACTTATAACTAGTAATCATGTCATATAATCTAGCCCAGGCGTATAATGCCATGAGGGCGATTCCCCTGTAGATGTTAAATCTACTCACTGATGACCTCAAACTAAGTAAATTCGACCACCTGCTTCCCTTTCTTCGCAGCGTCCGAAGTCGCTGCTCGCGATCCTAAAATTTCATAAACACAATACATAACACTAAATATCCTACGCCGACACAAAGACAACAAAACGCAAGGATAACATCCACAAGATATACACACTGTGCACTTAGTGCACAAAACGCGTACGATATCGGCACAACCCTAGTTAGGAACACAAAACGACATAATCACCAAGTCTAGACCCTGATCGTACCGATCACGTATTCACAACACAATATATATCATGGAATCTAATACATATAATATCGCAACGTCAATAGAAACTCATGCCTAAATTTACCGAAAACCTAGTAAGCACTTTTAATCATTTTGGCTCAAGTCTTAAACAATTCTAGCGATCACAATCATCACAAAGCAGCTTAACTAAGTCACACAAAGATTTACTACAATTTAAATCTCACCCATATAAGATTTAGTAAAATTTAGTTTGCTATTAAGCTTAATTAGACAATTAGGAAAATAACAAATAACAATCTCACAACTAGGTTATATTTTTCCTTGTCTAAACAACTCACTTAACCGTTACAATAATCAAAACCCTAACTTGATCTTCATAATCTTTTCTTGAATTTCTAAACATGCAAGTTAAAGCCATACTTAATATCTAATAAGCTAGCTTAAAGTATTTAAACAACAACTAAAGTTTAGGGTTAGGATTTTATACCTCCACTTGAATCACAAACTTGCAACAAGATTTCCAAGATAACCTCCAAAATGCTAACTTTCATGAAGATCCAAGCTAGACTTAGGCTAAAGAATAATGGGTATGGATTTGTATTTGAGTTTGTGGGATTATTTAATAATTTTTGATGAATTTTAGAAACTTGAAGGAGTGGAAATGGGGTGAAAAAGAAAAGAAGGCAGCAATGGGGGGTTCGACCACTTCATGAAGGAAATGGAAGTTGTGTGGAAATTTCTAGCTAAGTTCATAATTAATGTTCAATTAAATCCTCTCTCATCCATGCCACCTCTTAAACCTTTTCTTTTCTAACTAAAGTTTTCTTTTAATTCACCAAAATATCTAGATATTTTCTAGGATATTTTCAAAGATGGTTTAATACTTAATCTTGTGATTAAGTTAGCATAGATTCACTTTAGCATAATTAACCCAAACCAAATTGTAATTACCACTAATTAAGTGCATAATTAAAACCTTATAATAATATTTTTATTAAGAAAAAATATTAAAGTGAACTAAAATTTTCAAGTGACAACTAAAAACCGCAAACTAGTAATTTCCTAGTTAAACTAGGTGCAGTTAAGTCTATACAGAAAAAGGAATACTTCTAGGTTTTTACAGAAAAAACACAATTTATTTTACCTATTAACGGAAAATTCGCCTAAACGATTTCTAAAGCGTTACAGCTAACATGCTATATATTGATACATATGTACCCACACACATATTGCTTTAATTAATCAAGATTGGTTATGAAATCATAGATTCGGACGAGTATTATGATCCGTGATTGTGCATAGCAGAACTTGGAACGTGAATCGGGTTACTAATCGACTTTAACTTCATTAAGAATTTATATGATTAAATCTCGTCTTGATCGATTAAACGAAACCAAAGTTTCGATTGCTATACATATAATTAAGTGTTCGACGCTAGACCCTAAACGAAATATACTTTAAAATGGCGGAACTTGTTATAGATATATCCGTTTGCTGATAAAGAACATAATGTAGGAATTTGGGTTGAAAATAGTGAAGTTTATATCATGTAACGACGCCCCCAAAAGGTGATGTTGAATCTGGAATTCACCACACATGCCGCATTCTAAAATCTATATTAAATTGAATAAAACTCGCAACTTAATTTTTTAGGTCTCGTATCGAAGCCAATAGATAAACCTACAGTATCCCATAGTTGATCTCCGAATTTTAATAAGTTATAACGACGAAAACTGAGGCGATTCATAGCTCTGAATTGCAGTCCAGAGCAAGAATCTCTGCCTTTACCCGTTTTTAGAACTCATACTTTTCATTGTTTAAGCACGCAAGTGTGCGGAACCATACATAGAAGTGGAGATAATTGAATTAGCTTTCTAATGGTGCTGGTCTCGTTGCATTCCAGTATTGTTTGATATTTATAACACTTTTTAAACCGACGATGTGCGCTGCAGTTTTGTGCAAAACCAGAATGTATACCTTAACCTTAAATAGTGTATATCTCACTGCGTACAACGGATATTATTGATCCGTCTGATTTGTTGGAAACATAACAGATAAATCTAAATATTATCTAACTGTAATATCGCCTAATTATGATCCCAACAGGGAGTAAAACGTGTGCGAAACGGACTTCCAGTTCAGAAATTGGATTTCCAGCAGTAAACACTTAAAATGGATTGACCAAAACTTGCAAACCTGAAACCCGATTGACTCGAAACTAATTTTTCTATAGAGATAATTTAATACACTGTTTACTATTTTTATATTGTTTCGCCAAATTATGCATGTGTGATTTTATGTGATTTTTCTAATCCAACCGACACCGGTTGCTCACATGTATTCAGTAGTGCATTTACTGTATCCCCATCATGTTGCATGACTGTTATACCATTGTAATTAGTGTTTATTTGCATCGATATCCTAGTGACTGTGTTACATTATCAGGTGATAAATGTTAGTGATTGAATTATGGCAAGTACATTAGTTTAAAAGCGTGATTTAATAACAGAAGCGATATGTACTTGTACACAATCAGCGGAACCAGTTAGTTATTGCATTGTCGACGCCTATGGGATGTATATAAGTGTAACTATAACTGGTATGGGATGGGTATGGAAGCACATATATTAGTGTCATAGGTAAGATATCGAGCACTGTCCATTTATCTTGGATACCGGTCGAGACATACTTGATAAAGACCCTGTCTCTAGTTCTCGCGTAGACTTGTCATAGAGCGACTAGTATTTAGATTCATGGTTGGTGTTTGATATAGACCGCGGAGTGTGGGGTAGTTTGAGTGTGAGTTCGATCAACGGAATCTCAGGAGTCCCACTGCCGGCATATGTAGTGATTTCGGGATTTGTACTGATAGTGTTTCTGATTCTTACTGATAGTGATTCGGGCCCGTGTTCCCTTGCCCCTGGGGATTACCCTTGGGTTGGAGATACTCCTGCGGTGGTTGACGCTCACATTTGGACTGACGATAAGTTTAGTGACTTGGATATTGAGACTTAGAGACTGATTGCTTTAGTGGCATGGACATTGCATTGATTACTGATCTGACACACATGCTTTATCGTTACACATACCGGTTATTTTTTGCTCGCGTCGTTACTCTATGCTTACTGCTTTATGTTTATCATCGTTGCACATTATATATGTATATATTGCTATTGTGTCGCTCTGACGACCTGAGTATGCATACTCAGAGTGAGAAGTTGACTTAGCTCGGATCAGGATCTGTCTTACCTCGAGGATACTGCGGACATCTAGATTAGCGTTGTCAACGCTATCCTTTCCGTTGACTCTATCTGGTTAGTTTTATATCTGTTTGATAGAATTAGTGACTGCATTTCTCATTACTAGTGCTATAATTACTGATTATCATGTAATGCTAGAAGCCGAAGTGTAACTACGGCAGGATATTTCCTTGACCGTAGGAGAATGGCAGGCCTTGTCACCACTCGTATTCCGTATTATGGAAAGCGGGACGTGACAAAGTGTCTCATAAAGGTATTTCTCCCTACGAGTCTAGAGGATCTCGTAGGTGTATTTTCTCATCAGGAATCGTGGGGACTTCTAAGTGGTATTTTCTCTTGTAAGTCGTAAGGATCTTATAAGAGCATTTTCTCCTTATAAATCGAGAGGATTTACGAGTGTCATTCACCATATTGGGATATTACTCGCCATTGGTGGAACTCGGTTGGAATATATTTTGTTCGTGCCCGTGGATCGTACAGAATAGTTGATATCGAACTACTTATAGGACATAAATTTGTGGGGTTTTGGTGTCTTAAGAACAGGTTTAGGTCCCTGTAATTTAAGACTTTTGAATTCTATAAACCGTGAGGGTCTTATAAAGGATATATTCTCCTTACGAGTCATGAGGATCTCGTAAATGTATTTTCTCTTTAGGAATCGTATGGATTCCTAAATACGTTACTCTTTTGTGAGTCGTAAGGATCTTGCGCATATGTTTTCTTCTTACAAAGTCATGAAAACTTTGTAAATGCTTTTTTTTTTTAACGAGTTTGCGCCCTCTCGGGTTTTCACAAGCTCGCCGGTAACCCTGCTGTTTTTACACACGACTCCCTTTCGGATTTTCATCCATGCTCATTCCGCTTGTGGACATACCCCTTTTTTTAAACGGTCCATAAGATAACGCACTAAGAGCTGTGGATCATGACTTTTTTCGAATGACCGTATCATATAGGACCCGAGAAGGTTGTGAATTGTTTTATGCCCGTGGATTGTATATGGTGCTCGATATGGAGACTCGTTGTAGGACAATATATTAGTTTATCAGTCGTAAGGTTAGTAATACATTATATTTAATTTAAAATGTTTATTAATTATTACCCATAATAAAATAA
This sequence comes from Agapanthus africanus, assembly GCA_030015575.1. Classification (NCBI taxonomy): domain Eukaryota; kingdom Viridiplantae; phylum Streptophyta; class Magnoliopsida; order Asparagales; family Amaryllidaceae; genus Agapanthus; species Agapanthus africanus. Next base: position 115,868,365 of record JASDDO010000028.1, read on the forward strand.
TAATAGTTTTATCTTAGCAATTATTATTTAGTAACTTATTCCCGTAAGTTTTAATTCTTAGAGATTAAATAAAGTGCATAGTGGTGTAACAATTGGTCAACTAATAACATACCAATTAAAATGATTTGACCGATATATTTTATTCATAAAATAGTTTAAACTATTTTAAAAAATGATATTTATTGGTATACCTGTCATATCGGCCGTGTACAGTACACTGATAAATATGGTAAATACCGTTACCGGCCACTGATCAGTATATCGGTAAATACCGGTACTTCAAACATTGCATGCATGGCTTCTCTTGCACTTTTTGGTTATATTGCACATTTCCTCTGACACCTTCTCTTGCACTTTTTAGTTATTTTCATGGATCCAGCTGAAAATTGTGAGAACAAATTAAGCAACTTATCAAGTCCTTTAAAATTTCAATCGTATCCTTTCAAAAAAAAATTCAATTGTACAATTGGAAGAGGGAGGGTACGTATTGAATTTTTTTATGAAAGGGTATGATATAAGTTGAAATTTTCAGCTCGATCGGTATTGAAATTTTCATCGTTGCTCCTGTCATCACGATCTAGGCTAGCTAGTTACATGCATGTTGGGAGGATCGTCTCGGACTTATGCTGTGCATTGTTAGAACATCAATGTAAAACAAAATCCAGACTCGGCTTCGGTTTGCTGAAATTCAGTACAAGCGCAGAACATCGTGTCATGGACATTGCTCTTGGAAAAGCCTAAATTCTTATCGACCCATGCTTGTCAACTAGATAAACAAGGCCCGAGTCATATAGTTTGCCATTTAAGGAATTAATCATCCTTCAGCTTGCAAAATTCAGTTACCAACAAACAGATGCGCATGCATGACATTTAAAATATGTTCTGCTCTCCAATAGGCAGCAAAATTATGGTGGTAATATATCATCGGTTGTGGAGTCATCGCTCGAGTCCTTGCACTTGAATGCAGGGCTCTTTTCGCCCTATTGCAACTCGTGCATCTCTAGCATGAGTTTCTTTTTCACCATTTCAACTTTCTCTGTATATATGCCCTGTGATTAAATTTCACAGACGAAACAATTAATCATAATAAGTTGCTTTTTCCATCATTAAAAGAATGCCTAATATCACTAAACAACCAAAGGTATGCCTAATATCACTAAACAACCAAAGCTATGCCTAATATTCACTAAACCAGTAAAAAAATTACACGTACCTATGAAAACTTTCATAACAACACTTCCACTAAAATGCCAAAAGGCCACCTTGTCATTTTAGTAAAAAAAAAAAAAAAACAGGTGTAATTCACCAAAAAATAATTTACGGATGTTGTTACTAGGAAGCTTTTTTTCCCTATAATGTGATGAGGCTCGACACCGTGACCTCCCAGATACAGACACGTGGCAGATGACGTGCCCCCGAACTACAAGATCAAGGGATTAAGAACTTCAGTTGGGAGAGCATCTCGGATTCCGGACCGAGTAGTCTCCCGACCTTTGTCGATCGACCTTCCTGACTTCTCTCGGATCAAGAACTACGTAGGGTATGCGATCGATGAAATACACGGGAGTAGGATGCTTATAGAGTACGTGTCATTTGTCTCAGATAACAAAACGTCTCATGATCATTGCACATGAGATCATATCATTAGATGTTAACAGAATATTTAATTAGTTATATATAATTTAGTTGCTCCTGATATAACTAGAAATTAAATTTATGACAAAATTTTTAATAATATTGCAAAACAATGGCAGTTGCATGCATGCTATATTAAATATATGGAGGGTTTTGATATACGTACCGAACCGGTGATTAGGTTCACGCCCGACGACGAGGAGCTGATGGCATGGGTTACCTCTGGAGCAAGTATACTGATCCTTCCAGCCTCGATATCACCCCTCTCTTTATCAAAGAAGATTTTTCTGGCACCGAACCATGGAATCTACCAAGTATGTTTTCTTATTTGATTAATGACAACTTTCCGATTATTAATTTGTTTCTTGGATTGATTCTAATTCTGAAGTTGCCTTTGTCTGTATATCGAAATAAATGTTTTTTTGGGTGTGTGTGTGTGTTTAATATAATACATTATTTAACATGCATGCAGAGTTTGAAAGTGTACCGGTAAAATCAGAGGTATACCGGTACCGGTGTATATCGGGTATATATACAGAAAATGGGGCATGAGGTGGTGATCCCTTTTCCAAAAAGGGGAGTCTCAAAACACATCTAACTCCATTTTTTTTATCGATCCAAACCGGTCATCTTTAGTTACATATTATAAAACCCATATGTACAAAAAAAATCACGAGATTTAAAGACTTCTTAAACGTCCATCAAGCCACCGTATTTTTCCTGTACCGATAAATTGTTGATTTTTATATTCGCTTGATGAACGCGTTAGAGGTTATTAAAACTCGAGATATTTTGTACTTAGAGGTTTTATGATATGTAGATCAAGATGGCAAGTTGGATCGGTGAAAATCATGAAAGATGTATATGTGTGCCTGAGGCGAGACCCTTTTCTTGAAAAAGGACCCGCTGCCTTATATTCTTTTTCATTATATATATATATATATATATATAGAGAGAGAGAGAGAGAGAGATAACAAAGGAAAGAGACCGTGGAAGGGAATTTCCTCTTATGGGGTCGAAAAAATATACCCTCCATCGTATTTTCCGACGATCGGAATCCATCATCTTCATCGTTATCATCTAAGATGCGGGCACACCAAATTTCATGTGATTCTACAACCTTTGCACCGTTAATTTAGCAATGTAAAAAGTTCTATTATCGGTAAACCGTTAATTTTGAACCCACTAATTGATCAACGGTGAAAAGGTTGTAAAATCACATGAAATTTGGTGTACCCACATCTTAGATGATAACGATGAAGATGATGAGTGCCGATCGTCGGAAAAAACGATGCAGGTTGTAATTTTTCGACGTCATAGGAGGAAATTCCCTCCTATGGCATTATTATTATTATTATTATTATTATTATTATTATTATTATTATATTCCGTAATTTTTTCGACGATCGACATCCATCATCATCATCTTTATCATGTAAGAAGTCGATACATCAAATTTCATGTGATTCCATCTCTTTTTCACCTTTGGATCAACGATCGAATTTTTGCATAATGTTCTACACGTCAAAATATGTATGTGTATAAAAAATAGACAATTTCGAGACTTATAAGTCATGCATCAAGGGTATGCAATGTATGCAACTTTTACAATGCTTTAACAACCATCCATTTTGCGATCGATATCCATACCTTAGAAATGAATAAATCATCTAAATTTTTGTACACATATGTTGATTAAGAACATGATGTATGGAGCTTAATCGTCATTTACAATGATAGATGGTGGTCGGATTTTTCCATCTCATTTTAAGAATTCCATCTCAACATCTCATCCTATCGCTACCATGTGTGTGTGTGGAGAGAGAGAGAGGCCATAGGAGGGGATGTCCTCCTATGGCGTCGAAAAATTACACGCTCTCTCATTTTTTCCAACAATCGCCACTCATCATCTTCATCGTTATCATCTAAGATGTGAATACACCAAATTTCATGTGATTCTACATTTTTTCCACTGTTGATTTAGTGGATTCAAAATTAACGGTTCACCGACAACATAACTATTTACTTTGCTAAATCAACGGTGAAAAAGTTGTAGAATCATATGAAATTTGGTATACCCACATCTTAGATGATAACGATAAAGATGATTGGTGCCGATCGTCGGAAAAAATGAGGGAGGATGTAATTTTTCGACGCTATAGGAAGAAATTCCTTCTTATAGGCTCTTTCCTCCATTATTCTCATATATACACACACAGAGTTCGAAGGATTTGGAAACAAATACTTCCCATTTTTTCACTATTAGGTTAAGTTTAGGATTTGTGCATTCAATTATATTATGTTTTGTAATATATGAAAACTTATATTCATAATTAAATGCAAAATTTCCAAAGTTAATTTAATAGTGAAAAAGTGGGCCAAATACTTCTGATAGGATCCTAGTCTCTCTCCGTATGTATGTGTGTGTAGAGAGAGAACTGAAAATATTAAAACTTTTAAAAATTTAGCAATTTTCATATACCATATAGCATTTAAAATATAAGGAAAATGAAGGGGGGAAATATTTGGACTTCTGAAAATTTCACGATATCCATGTGATATGCAGACAAAAAAAATATTGAAAAACCGAAGAAAATTTAAAATAATCTCTTTTCTTGTGCTACAGCAAGAAAAATATTTAAAAACCGAAGAAAAGACAAATTCTAAGAGTTTTAAAATTTCATCATATTCGAGTGCTAAAGCATGCAAATATTGAAAATTCAAAGAAAACCAAAAATTTTGATAATTTCGTAATTTTTCATGATTCTTGTGTCTATGTTGTTCATGATTCTTGAGTCTATGTTTTCAAGATTGTCGTATGTATTACAAGTAAAATATTGAAAATCCGAAACTTCTGAGATTTTTAGAAATTTCACCATTTTCGCAAGCAAGGGAAATATTGTAATAAGGAAAGCGTAATACAATTTATAGGCTTCGATTTGCTAAAATTCAGTACAAGTGCAGCAGCTCATGGTAATATGGACATTGTTCTTCAAAAAGACTGAAATCTTATCATCCATCATCATCATTCGTAATTAAATTATTTCCCTTTACTCGCACACAATTTTTCTCTACAGAGACAAACCACATCGTTTCTCTCACCAAAGGAATTAATTGATCATCCTGCTGTTTACAAAATTCAGTAATGATACTTAAAAATGTTTAGCTCTCCAATTGACTGCAAAATCCTCATCATCATCGCTTGAGGAATCGTCGCTCGACTCCTTGCCCTTAAATGCAGGGCTTTTCCTCCCTTTGGCAATCCGTGCAGCTTTTGCATCCATGAGCTGCTTTTTCACCATCTCAACCTTCTCTCTATATGCCCTGTGATGAGTTTTACAAAAGAAACAATCATTACAATAAGGCCTAATATCTCTTAACTACCTAATGGTCCAAAACTATACCCAGATTTCACTAAACTATAAAGCAATATTAAATTTCCGGAACTGCCAAAACGTTTCATATTAACACTACCCCTTTTATACTAAACCACCATGACAAAATTTTACCGACTAAGCTTTAGCTCAATTGGTATAAATTTCCTCTCCAATGTGAGAAGTCGCAGGTTCGATTCCCGAAGGGGGCTGATTTTAAAAAAAAAACAAAACAAAAGTTTACAGATTCCGTGGACGTCATCAATGTCGGTTTAGTAAAATGCAAGTATAATTCACAAAAAATATGACTATGAAGCTTTTTGGTAGTTTCTTAAATTTACAAAGTTTTTGGTGATTTAATGAGAAAACGGTTATAGATTTGGTTACTTAATAGCTATAATTAATTCAGCAACCACAGGCCAGAAACTCACTGCTGCTCCAAGGACTCATACTCCTCCCTAACTTCAGCAGCATCAATCTGTAATGTAATGTAAATTAAATGAAAGACTAATGTCAATACTTCAATTTATAATTGCACAGGAATTCCTTAATGACAAAACCATGAACATGATTTTTTTTTACCTCTTCCTCTTCAAGGCGGTCATCCACTCCCTGCAAGTCATCATGTATTTCCTTCTCAAACTCTTTGTAGGCATCACTATATCGATATTTAAAGGCACAATATTAGTAATTTTTCGTGTCTAAGTATAAAGGTTCTAATCTCAGCTAAGAGCTCATATAATAGATGAAAAATAAACAAAGTTGAAAAGCGAGACAAGCTAGTAGAAAAATCTGGCTTCAGCCAGCAGAAACATTAATGAAATTGAAATGTATAGTGTATACAACAAAGAAAAAAATCCGATTCGCATCTTTCCTAAACTTATGCAAAGACAAAAAAGAGCATAAAATATCTGGAAATCAAATTGAATGGGGACATGATCACTTGTATCACTTTAAATTCTTAGTCTCTGCTTGTTCAACCGGTTGCATGGACAAATGACTCGGTATATTACAAAGATAATGTGATACCTTCTACAGGGTGCTACCTACATGTATGTAGCAGACACCGACATTTACCCAACATGCGTCGAACATGTCATAAATGCACTTGGGTGCACCATGTAAGTGTCATATGTTTATTGTATACACCAGTATGTGTGACATATATGTGGCTTCAGAGAAATAAAACACTAGCATAGTATTTTGTGTTAAAACCTGAATTATATATCCATTAGTTTGCGTTTCTTATTTATTCATATAGTTAATTGATAACTTGATGCAGTTAAACTTTGGTTGTAGTTTATTGTTCTTATAAACTTGTAATAGATACTAGTGTTTCTTTTTTTTTTATATATAAAATATGCATTTTGATGTTCTTCTAATAGAATGGAATCTTATATATGTACCGAAACAGTCACTATATGATGTTAGTTTACACTTTTACTTCTCTTAAAACTACAAGAAGAAAACCGATGACCAAGGATGTGATACAAGACATGAAACAAAAGGAGTTTGCACTGCATACAAGGAAATAGGCAAGGGGAAACTACAGAAAAACCAATGATCCAGGACGTGTAAAGGGTTTGCATTCTAGGCGCAAAAGGGAAAACATCAGTATAAATTAGATAAACTAACTAGAAGTTGTATAAGACCATGACTTTTCTCCAAAAAGACTATGTACAAGATAAGAGCAAGGATGTCACTTATTAAATGTTGATTACTGTCAAAAGGAATGTAAAGACATAAGATTATTTTGCATTTCATGCCCTGATGAATATTTATGATTGACATGAATTGTTAAAGAAATGCCTGCCCTCACTTCAAACTTTCAACGTCTCAGCATGATTTATTATGAAAATCAAGCAAAAATTATTGTTATTCAAGAAGCAAGTTTATAACCGGAGACGACGACAGCAAAGCCTTTGAGTTTCTGGGTAGCCTCAGTTTACAAAAGAAGTAAAATATAAGGATAAGCTACACCGGTTTTGTCATGACAAAATGTGACCAGATGACTATAAACTTGCCATCAAAAAAAGTAGGCATGTAGTTGAGCTCAGCTAAACAGTTAAGGAGATGCACGATTTTATGCAACCACCAGAATATAGTTTACCTCAAACCCAATGCACCAAATTTTAAAATAATAAAAAACATTTTCCAGCCACTGAAACAGTCGGATAAGAAGCCAATTGAACATAGCATTGTCACATCGGAACAAGTCAAGAAAAAATCGAAGAACTTACTTAATATCAACCTTAACAGGTTCAATGCCACGGGCGCGCAAGTCTGCATCTTTATTATCGAAAAAACCTTCAGGTAGTGCTCCTTTTACTTGCTTAGATTCCGTACCATCAGACAATTTAGTAAGTTCATGGATACTTTCACTGCTTCCCTTCCTATCAAAGAAGTCATCAGGAAGTGCTCCCTTAACTTGCTTGACTTCTGAAGTGTCCAATTTTTTCATCCCTTGGTTGAATTTGTTGGAAGGCTCACTTTCAATACTTTTCTTGTTATGAGAAGAGCCTTCATGAGAAGTTCCTTTAACTTGCTTGGCATCTGCATAATCCGCATTGTTGGATGGCTGCTTGAGATTGTTTGATGGTTTATTTTCATTTCTATCCATTTCAGTAAGATGATTATTGGCTGGCCTATCCACTTTCATCCCAGTAACTACAGTAAAAGGAACTTTGTCACTTTTATGAAGATGATCATATAAACAAAAAAAAAGCTGGGAAGGCTATAGCTTTTAGCAATTCATTCTGTTCAGGTGACAAATGACTAAATTTATGCAACAGGAAGCTTTATATGGAGTGTCAAGCATTCAACTAGATGAGAAATTCTAAACCCCAGGCTAAAACATAAAAATGCAGTCCAGCAACACTATATGTGCCTGAATTAACAAGTCTCAAGCTACTACTGCTTAACCAAAAAAGATGATTTTAGATAATGATGGCATAACCAAAGAACATATAATAAAACTTACTAAAGCAACTCTATTAACCATAAAATTTGTTCTATCAGACAATGGTGCGCTGATGACATAAACAATGAACTTCTGATCCTGCTTATAAAATTCATCACTTATACATGTTATGATTAGTAAAGTAACAGTCTATGAATTACATATCCTTGTGCTTAATATGCTCAACGGTTGCCAAATGCTCATGTTCTTATATAGGTAAATCCTTGTATTGAACCCAAAAAACTTGAGAAAGAACACTGTGGATTGTCCCCTACTAATACAGTTCTATTATTTAGAATGTGATCTTTAATCGATTAGATTCAATTTCAGAGATTTCCATATCTCACCATATATGTGCAGTGGCTACATTATATTCAGATGAGAAGTATACGACTATATAGCATACACAATACTACTGATTGGTGCAATTTTGATGTGTATTCAATCTTGCAACTGCACCCCCACCCACCCACTCCCACCCCACAAACCCCCCCAAAAAAATCCACGTGGCCCACACCCAAAAAACAGAACGAAAGGTTGAATGCAATCTTTGCATTAATTTCAAGAAACCCAAACTAATATCATAAAAACCAAGCAACCCTATATAGGAGATGACATCCCTTCTAATTACCTTCATACATGGCATAAATAGGCCGAAAAACGAGAAACTTACCACCCTTTTGCCGTTTTGCCTCCTGATTATCAAAAAAATTTGCAGGCAGTGTGGATGATGGTTGTGCCTTGTGCACCTCTACTGATTTCTCGGTATTGACCTTATTAGTTTGAGTTACTCCTGCAGCAGCAGCTTTGACGTTTTCAATAGCCTGTCATTGTATCAGCATAAGCATTATAAAAATATGTAAACCACAAGATAGATGTTATTGCTAGATAAACATGATAACAAGGATCCCTAACAAAATATTAAGAGTTTTAGGCATGAAATAATATAAAGAATGATAAAAGAGACAAAAATTGATGGATCACTAAAATGAGGGAAATGCTCATAACAGTATTAGTACGCAAACCGTTTCATATGTTTAGTTAGGAAACATATCATAATAGTATAATAAAGATAACCTTACGCAAAAAAGGCATGTGCAAAGGGTTATATGGAGATCAATAATGACATGCAAGGAAACCATTATATGAGTTAAGTTTCTAACTGCAGGTATGTGAATGACAAAGTAAAGTCTCGCCTCATTACTCGTAAAATCAGAAGCGATTGGAATTTTAAAAAAAAACAGGGTAAAAAACCATGCTATGTTATTGACATACTTATGCAGTTTATATAAATAAGATAAGATATAAACTGGCTAAAGAGGATTATTATGGAGGGAAGATTTGAGTGGTCAAGTCTGGAGACTAGTTGAAACCAATCTATCTATTTATAAAATATATATAAAGCTATATGAGATAATATTCCTTGAAATATTCCCCTATCTAGCTTTGACTTTATTGGGAAAATTATTATCTAGCCCCTATTTAATTCTCTTACTATATTTCGGTCATGAAATTTTTTTATTGGCTCCTTACTCAATATTTATCAATCTTTTATCCCGCCAGCTTATATGGTGGAAAATTTCTAATCGACCCCATTCTTTAAGATCTCTTTCTATTTTACCCTCACTACTTGGGTTTTACCGGAAAAATATTGAAAATTTCACGATTTTTGCGTTCTATAGCATGCCAAATTTTGAAAAATCGAACAAAATAGAGTTAAATTCCACGATTTTCGTTTGGTATTGCAATATATATATATAACCAAATATAACAAAAAAATTGACATTTTTTAAAACATTCGCTATTTCTTGTGATATAGCATGTAAAATATTAAAAATTTGAAGGATGGAAAATTTCATAATTTTCATATGCTATTAAATAGAATGCATAATATTGAAAAGGAAGAAAAATAGAAAATTTTGATATTTTTGTGTTGAAGAAAACAAAAAAAATTGGAATTTTAAAAAAATTATGATTTTCGTGTGTTAGCTACGGGTTTCCGGTCACCCGTAGCCTTTCTTGATTCAAACCGGATTTCTTTGTTCTATTAGGTAATAGGTTCTTAGCAGCAATCGGCGACTTTTTCTTCTTCTTTTTTTATTTCACATGTTTTTGTCTCCTTGATACCCAGAATTTCTCTTAAAATATGAGTAAGTAAAATATTGGGGAAACAAAATAGAAAATTTTAAGATTTTCGAAATTTTATGATTTCCGTGTGCTATAATAGCATGCAAAATAATGAAAAAAGGAAAAGAAGGAATTTTTTGAGATTTTTGAAAATTTTGCGATTTTCATGTGCTATATCATGCAACATATTAAGCAAGGAAACAGAAAAATTAGGAGATTGCTGAAAATTTTACGATTTTCGTTTCTTATGGCAAGCAAAATGCAAGTAAACAGAAAATTTTGGGATTTCTAAAAATATTGCAATTTTAGCGAGCAAAATAATAATAAAACCGAAGAAAACAAAAAAAATTGACTTTGAAAAATTCACGATTTTCGTGTACTATATAAATTTGTAAATCCGAAGAAAACAAAGAAATTGAGATTTTTAAAATTTAGCCAATTCCATGTGCTATAAAAGCAAAATACTGAAAACGGAAGAATTTTTTGATATTTTTTAAAAGTTTGATCCGTGTTCCATAGAAAGGAAAATATTGAAAAACTGAATAAAACAGAAAATATTGAGATTTTTGAAAATTTCGGATTTTCGTTATTGAAAATTTGAGGAAAACCGAAATTTTTTGAATTTTTGGAAAATGTGAATTTTGGATGCCGTAGCATGCAAAATATTGAAAACTTGAAGGAAATATAAAAATTTGGGATTTTTGAAAATATCACGATTTCCATGTAAGCAAACAAAATATTGAAAAACAGAAAAACGCATAATTTTGGGGGTTTTGTGATTTTCATGTGCAGCCAGCAAAATATTGAAAAACCGAAGAAAAATGCAAAATTTTGGAAATTTCGTGATTTATGTGTGATATAGCAAACAAAATATCGAAAACTCGAATAAAAAAAAATCGAGAGTTTTGAAAATTACACAATTTTCGTGTGGTAATTTGCAAAATATTTTAAATCTGAAGAAAACAAATAATTTTTGGATTTTTTAAAATTTCGTGATCGTCATGTGTTTGTAGCATGTAAAATATTAAAAAAAAACGAAGAAAACATAAGAAAATGAAATTTTTGAAAAAATTCATGATTTTCATGTATTATAGCATGCATAATATTGAAAAAGAAAGAAAACAAGAAATTTTGTGATTATCTTATGCATATCATAGAAAATATTTAAAAGAAGAAAACAAAAGGTAATATTTTATAAAAAATCATGATTTTCTTGTCCTATAGCAAGCAAAATATTAGAAAGAAAACATAAATTTTGAGATTTTTAAAATTTCACCATATTCGTGTTCAGCATGCAAAATATTGAAAATTTGAAGAAAACAAAAAAAATGAGATTTTTGTACATTTCGTGAATCTCTTGTGCGATAAGAATCAAAATTTTGAAAAACCGAAAAAAAGAAAATTTTAAGATTTATAAAATTATTCGCGATTTTCATATGCTATAGAAAGGAAAATATTGAAAAGATGATGAAAAATGCCAAAGTATTTGTAGTTAATCCTTCATATATTTTATATATGAAGTTCATAAATATGAGTTAATACAATTTACAAATTATATAACAATAAATATTTAAATTAATATGATTTTTTTTACTTTAGACTCCGTATGCCCTTGCTAGTATAAATAAAATACTGGAGATACTAGAAATGGTGCATAAGGAAATATAAATATGAAGCATTCTGTTAAAACATTCGTAAACTATGCCTTTCAAAAAACAACTAAAAGGACCCTAGCTTATCAGAAGATGGAGAGTACCTAGAATTAGGGCATGTTTGGATTGGATTATTTTTTGTCAACAAGTGATTAAAAATCACTTCAATGTGGGTCCCAAGTAGATAGTGTGTTTGGATCTCTCTTTTACCATTCAATAAATGATTATTTTACCATGGGTCCCACCATGACTAGCTTAAAAATAGTATCTTTTCTCACTTAAAAATAAGTTAGGAATTCCTTGGTTATTCCATAAGTGATTATGGAATAGTAGAACTGACCAAGTAATATTCCATAATACTCCTAGTCTTTTCATCCAAATCTTAAGATGGCATTAATGATACGTCTTTTTGGTCATTTTACACTCAATAATCACTTATCTATCTTTTCATCCAAACACACTATCTACTTATAATCAATTTTCATACAAAATCATTCAAACACTAAACAGCTTATTTGCCATAAGCACTTATAAGTGATTTTTTCATTTTTTCCAGAAATAATCACTTAAAAGTCATTATGGCAAATAATCACTTAAAAATAAGCTCATCCAAACATGCCCTTAGACTGGTAATTTAAGGGATCATAGGATGGAAAAAATGAATAATTCTATCTTACAGATATCAAGAATTGTACTATCCCCTCTTCCTCCAACCAAAATAGCCCCCCCCCCCCTTCAAGCTTATTAGAAGCAAAAGCTCCCTTAAAAAATATGATAAATGGATGCCTATGATGTGCATGTCTATTACCTCATTTACTCTGATTTATCTCTAATTTAAGGGATCATAGAAAGAACGGACAAGGACTAGAGGATGAACAACCTAATTTCTACTCCAATCTCCTTCTCGCTCGAACACCAACTTCTAATGCATGCCAGAGGTGGACAGAAATGTGTGCAGCAGTGAGTGCAATGAAGGAGGCTACAGAGGCGGCCAAAACATCAAATTTTAGGGTGAGAATGGCATGTGTTACACATTGCAGAAGATAATTTAGACGTAGATCTCATTTTTGATGCTACAGGCAGCGGGAGAAGCATGCAATAGGGTGTGCAATTAGGGAATCACAGGAGGCGACCAGAAAATCGAATTTATGGATGAGAATAGCATAAATTACAAATCGTAAAGGGTTCATATTTTTAATAATGCTGAAGCCAATAATCCTAGAAATTCTAGAGCCATAGTGGTAGAGGATGTGAGCATTGGTTAAAGCCTTCAAGACTGAAAGTCGAGCAAGAACAGTTCAATTAGCAGGTTGATTAAGTTTGATTAGTCTCTGTGGGGCCTTCTTTATATAGGAATTGTAATCAATTCAATCTTGTGAAAGAGTAAAATGGTGACGATAGTGGCATATACCTGGCAATTCAATGTGAACATGGTACTAATTAATGGAAGAGATAATATAAAAATGAAGTATTAAAACTTCTGAAATAATAAAAATGCAGCGCACCTTGCTTCCAAGCATGGCAGTCTGGCTATTTTCAGATAAAGATTTTCAATTTTTTCTAAGATGAGAAATATTTGGGGACCAACATTGAATTACAGGAAAAAAAAACTAATCTACCAGCATAATGTCTTTTATACATCATTACTGCAACATTTGGATCTGGTTATATTTACTTTATAATGAAAGTTCACATTAGTTATAAAGTTAATTATTAGCATGCAGGAAAATTTTCACTCGACTAAGAAGCCCCCTCAACCAAATGAGAATCTCTTTGTGGGATTCCTTTATTCTCAGCTAACTTCGTAGCAGTTATTTCTGAATAAGAGTTTCTAAATTTCAATTTCAAATTTGAATTGCATGAACATGATTACCTTTCACAGGGGCAAATTTTTTTACATTCATGATTACTTTTCATGAGGGGGGAAATTAAACTACTAAAACCTAACTAATGACTCTCCATAGCACAAAAATACACTTGGGTTTCCATATTATAGTACTTCTGTTTTTTTTTCTTACTTTTGATGAAATACAGACTGCACAAATCTATTAGCTTTTCAATCATTTAATCATAGAAAGAGAACCCAGATATGGACACCAAGCAATTTATTCTGGTTAGGGACAGGTTTGAAGTTTAAACTTGGATTCTCAATAGACATGTGACCGAAGAAATGAGTGCATTGTAAAGAGTTAGATCAGACGTAGCCCTCACTGGAAGATAAAACGAGGAAGAAATGATTTTGATGATCAAGACATATGTGAAGAAGGCCGATCAAAGTGTCGTTAGGAGTGACAAAAGTATGGTAACGGAGCACGAGCCGTCAAAGGCTAAAGGCAGGCCAAAACGAACATTAATGTGTGCAGTTAAAAAATATGTTACTTGTTAATTATACAAGAATTTATTTTGTTGATAGAGATTAGCACTAGACAGAGTCCCTTAGAGTTTGAGTTTTCTGGTTAATTTCTCTACAAAAGTACTAATAAAAAAGGAATTTTAAACAAAAATCAGAATTTACTATCTCACCACCCATTCATAACCCTTAAAAAATTTAAAGATTATAAACAACGCAAACAAGTCCTACAAAGTAAATCATGCTATCTAGACTAAATATTGAACCCAAATGGATTTTAACAAACATTATGAACAAATCTTTGCGGGCACAAGCATGTGATATGAGTTCAAAATTGCATTGCAATATAGAAGAAAGAGAAGCAACATGAGTTAGACCATCTTCATATCAAAATGCCTCTAACAAAAAGTCATCAAATTCATACAGAAAAGAAGTAGGAAAAAGCACACATCATTTAGCGGTAGACACGGAGCATTACCTCATGATGCTTTCGGGAAGCCTGGTGTGCAGGCCAAAGTGATTCAGATTTTAAAATGACATTGCAAACTCTGCAAACGGGTTGATCAGATTCATTGTACCTATAGTAAATGAACCATAAGTCAGAACTTTTGTTAATCGAATCATTGCCCATACATACATGGGAACCAACCAATAAATGATATGCATTCATACATTTATCTTCATTTGTACTCGATATGTGTGGTACACATAAACGCATACGTATATGTTACATGCACAAAGTGCACGCCGAGTGGAGAGCTATAAATATGACATTGACGGTCTGTATGCAAGCATGTGCGGGGAGTCGTAGAACACGTCATTCAATACAGTGCCTCGATAAATTCAGAAGTGTTGTATGTTACACAACCAAGGAGTTGAAGATAACAAATTTACCTTGCAATAAGGCAACGTATTCTTATCTTCAGTGGGAACGCACTGTTGATGATTAAATAATATCTTGATAATTTATTTATTATTCGACTAAATAAACGAAATCTGGGTGTTGGACATTGTCAATTGGATGTAGTTTAGATGCTACAGGATTTTCTAAAACTGCATTGTGTTTTAGACGACCTAGATAATTTGTTGACCATGGTGATGCACATAATTACAAGTAAGGCATTGTAGGTGGTTGCATCCAAAAACTGTAATACATTTCAAAGTTCAAATTGTGTTGAACGCGTAAGCCCAATCCGGTTCTGGGCAAATATCTTTCAGCCGATTGCAACAAGGTGTCCTTTTTCTTCCTAATTTCATCAGTCAAATGCAAACTAATTCAACAAATTCCTAAAATAATAACATCTCAGAAGAATACCAAATGCGAGCCAGCATCAAGTGAGTACCTCACAAGAGGAGAATCGATTCGCTTGTCTCGATTCTGCGAAGACTCCCTCAGTTTCGAGCGAAACAAGGCCTTCCTTTGCGCCTGTCTATCCATCGCCGATATCTACAATTCAACCCACGAAAACTCTCCGCAACATTCTAGGTCTGTCAAAATCTAAAATCTCCAACAAAATGAACAACATACAAGCTTAATAAACACAATTAAATTAAAAAAAAAAGAGGGAAATAGTTGGAAATAGACTTAGGGTTAGGGTTTATACCTGAAGAGAGAAGAGAGTGGCAACAGAGATGGCCGAGCGCGGAGGGGCGGAGCGAAGTGGCAAAGATTAGATTTCCCACTGGACCCCTGTAAACGAGGTCCTTGGAACGGGCCGGGCCGGGCCTTATATGTACAAAAAGAGGTCTGGAATATGTTCCTTTTGATTTTTTTGAACGTGGTGTTTACGAAAAACCACTTATGGTTTGATCTTTTCTGAGAAAACACAATGCGGTGTTTTCCTCTAATGAAAAAACCATTTTGCTGTGTGGTTTCTTACCCAAGCTATAAAACTATATGGTGGTGTTTCGCTACAACTATCAAACTACGCGATGGAATTTTGTTGAATATCTCAATTTGGCATAATTAAAAATAACGGGAAGAAACGTCATTTAATGATATACATAACGGCATAGTGATTTTCGCTGATAGTGCATACTTCAAGATGGTTTTTCACTAATAGTGCATACTTCAAGATGGATTTTCGCTAATGGTGCATATTTTAGAATGGTTTTCCGTTAGAGAAAAATCAAAGATGGTTTCTTATAAAAGGGTCAAAATACATGATGGTTTTCAGTAAACACCCCTTTAAAATTGTATAAAAATAAAATTAAAAAAAATGGCCCAAAAGAATCCCATAAAAAACATATGGATCCCATCCCTCCTCATGTTTTACCCCTTTTAGGGCCTGTTTAGCTGCAGGATTAGTATGGATTTGGATTCTGGAATCTTAGGATTCCATAATTTTATGTTTGGTTGATAGATTTGGATTTCTAGAATTCCTTTGTTTTTTATGGGGGGCCACCACAAAACAAGAATTCTTGAATCTTATTTTTTTTTAAGGATTTGGCACTATTCACTGTACTTTTAGATGGGTCCCGTGTACTTTATTTATTTAATAATCCTCTCTCTGTCTATCTCCCTCTAAAATCCTCAAGTCCAATCCCCACTTTATTTTCAGCAACCAAACAAAAATTACAAGAATCTACAAATCCAATACTAGGAATCTGATGATTCTCGATATCGGTGACTCTCCAGATGCTGACACGTTGCAGAAGACGTGTCCCAGAACCTACAAAAAAGGATCAAGAATCTCAGTTGGGATCACGCCTCGGCCCTCCGGCCTGAGGATTATCCCGACCTTCGGTGGCCTTCCAGACCACCCCCCCGGCTCGCCTCCGAGATATCACGGAACCAAGATGCCTCGGCCTCCCGCTAGTTCCCGAGCCTCCTGCCGAGCTCAACTTCCTCGGTCTCACCGACCGACCCACAGCGCTGATCACAGACGCCTCCGCCACGGCTCCGCGAATCTCTCCAGGCGCAAAATATCTGCAGCCCACGATCCCGCGTTCCACGCCATCACGATCCCCCATTAACGAGCCTGTCTCGTCATTAATGCGGGATCCCGCCTATCACGCGGGCGTGACACCAGGGGCGTAACGGCCGGTGTGAATCTCGCGCCCGCCTGCCCATTGCTGACGCTATATAAACCCCTCTCTCAGACGATTCAGGTAAGTCATTTTCACTCCAATAGGCCGTTACTCTGCCAAAATACCCCGTCTAACTTGATCGTTGGAGGGTCCTCGGTGGCACAACCACCCCGGGACTTCTTTGCAGGTAGCTCGGCCTCAACCGCACAAACCCATTGAGATCCACTCGCTCCAAGAGGCAACCCTCCAACTCAATCTCAGCCGTCCATCAGCGCTCGCAGCAGATCAACAGAAGATAACATCTGAAGGAGATCCAGAGCTCCATCAGCTGGCGCCGTCTGTGGGAAACTGATTCCACTCAACCAAAAGTTCATCTTCCGATCTTGACTTCATGGCCAGCGGTCACCGCGACGATCCAAGCACCAGCCGTCGTCCTCCCCGCAGCGGAGACGAGGGAGAATCCCCTCCCCCCGAACGCCATTCATGCCCTATCCGAACGGATAGATCGACTCATGTCCGTTGTGGATGCACTCGTCCGTGTCCAAACGGCCAGGCAAACTCTCCAGGTCGCCGCTCCCCCACCTCGAGACCGGGACCCCCACAGAGGGAGAGAAGACTCTGCCCACGTTGGCCCGACCGATCAACGCCTCGCT
Source organism: Agapanthus africanus (assembly GCA_030015575.1). Taxonomy (NCBI): domain Eukaryota; kingdom Viridiplantae; phylum Streptophyta; class Magnoliopsida; order Asparagales; family Amaryllidaceae; genus Agapanthus; species Agapanthus africanus. Next base: position 115,886,145 of record JASDDO010000028.1, read on the forward strand.
GTCTCCGGCGGCCGCAGGTCCCCCGGGCCGACATATTCAATGACCCGGTGGGCGCCTCACAGCCTGACTCCCAGGTCTTATGCCAGAGCGCCTCGCCCCAAGCCCCATCGTGCCCCTGTCCCTTCCGAGGAGATGTCGGTTAGTTCGCCTGTGCCCAGGCATGACCGGCACCCCCTCCCTCGACGGGGTCGCATGCACGGGACTTTCTACGGCAGCTCGAAGATGACCTCGCCAGGGGACATGAGGAATCTCATCGAACGGAATCGGGGCCATGGCCAGGCAGAGGTATCCGGCAGCAGAGGCCAAAAATTAGAATATGCCGAATCATCGGGATACCATGGTCGACTCGACGCCCTCGAAAAGAGGATCGAAGGCATGCATCGGGAAAGTCGTCATTCAAGCGACGGGGCTAAATATGCCGCCGACTCGCTCACGAAGCCCTTCACCGAAGAGCTACTTTCCGTCCACATCTCCTCCCGGAACAAGCCCCGAAAGTCTCGCTCTTCGACGGGAAGTGCGACCCGAAGGACCATTTGGACGCGTTTACGGCCGGGATGAGTTTCCAGGACTGTTTCGACGCCGCTCAATGCCGCGCTTTCCCGGCCACTCTCATCCGCTCCGGACGAGACTGGTTCCGATGAGTTGCACCACGCTCAATCTCTACCTTCGATGAGCTGGCCACCCAATTCCTCGGCCACTTCGTCGGGAACAGACGGCAGAAGCGGACCGTTGACCACCTCTTCACAATAAAGAGCGGGGACAAAGAATCCTTTAAAGGATACGCCACCCGCTTCTACAACGCCCTCCTCGAGGTCCCAGAACACCGGGACGAAACGGTCATTACGGCACTCAGGTCGAGTCTTAGGCACAAGGAGTGGCTACGCTCCTTTGCATTAGCGCAACCTAAGACCGTGGCCGAGGTAAAAGCCTGGACCGAACGTGAGATCCAGCTTGAATCCGAGGTGAACACCAACCTACCCCGAACAGAACAAGTTGATCAGAAGAAAGAGGGGCCGGGAGGAGAAAAAGAGGATTAAGCGGCCAAAGCCCTACTCCCCGAAGTTTCAGGAGTACACCCCGCTCAATGTCTCCCAGAAGGTACCGCTGGAGGAGGCGAAAGGCGAAAGGTTCTTCAAACTCCCCCCAGTCTCGAACAGGGTGGCAAAACGCACCCGGGGCCCCTACTGCGGCTTCCACAGGTCGCAGGGCCAGTCCACTAAGAACTGCAAACAGCTCCGGGACTATATCGAGGAGCTAATCCGCTCGGAGCACCTGGCAACATACTTGCGAGACAAGCGGCAAGCCGACCGTGAGCAAGAGCAACGTCCTCCTCCCGGCGAATTGACAATCGGTCAAATCATGGTCATGTCAACGGGGGGTACGGAGGAAACCGACGAAACTCAGCGTCCCTCACCGATCGAGGGGACTGACAGCCACCTGAGGAAGAGGGCCAAAGCAACCGAGCCGATCGTTTTTACTGATGGGGACCTCCACGGTATATCCCTGCCTCACAACGACCCGCTAGTGATCACAGCTCGGGTCCACCGCTATGAGGTGCAGAGGATACTGATCGACTCTTAGAGCTCGGCAGACATTCTCTTCTATGACTGCTTCCTGCGCATGGGACTCACCTCGTTAGAACTAAGGCCAACCACTCACATCCTGTCAGGGTTCACTAATCACTCCATCCCGGCAGAAGAGGTAATCACTCTACAATTTAATATCGGGGAGGCGGGCCGTACGCACACCGTACCTGTGGAATTTATCGTCGCAAGAATCCCATCGGCCTACAACGTCCTCCTTGGCCGCCCTACACTGAACTCCCTCCAGGCCCAGATATCGACTTACCACCCGACGATGAAATTCCCGCTCGACCAAGGCGAGATAGGTCGGGCCTACGGAGACCAACGAACAATAAATGTTTGTTTCACTACAACCTCTACGTCCGAGCGACCAAACAATGATGTTGAAGGCGAGGGTGACATCAAGGGTTCTCTGGACACTCGAGACGAGCAAAAGGAGGTCCGAGGAACCCCGGTGGAGCCACTGACAGAGGTCCCCCTCGTGGAAGGGGACAAAGAACGAACCGTTCAGATCGGGTCGCTTTTAACGAGGACTCAGCGAGACAATCTGGTTCACTTCCTCAAAAACAACTCTGACGTGTTCGCCTGGGCACCTGCCGACATGCCTGGGATCGACCCCAAAATCATATCTCACAAGCTCGGGGTAAACCCTACGGCCCGACCCGTTAGGCAGAAAAAACGAAACTTCGTCCCGATCAAGCAAGAGGCGATCGAGGACGAGGTAGACAGGCTCCTCGCCGCCAACTTCATTCGGAATGTGCCTTACTCAGAATGGTTGGCGAACATAGTAATGGTCAAAAAGTCAAGCGGGAAGTGGCGCATGTGCGTCGACTTCACCGACCTCAACAAGGCCTGCCCGAAAGACAACTATCCCCTCCCACAGATAGACCAGCTCGTCGATAGCTCGGCAGGCCACGAACTACTTAGCTTCATGGATGCCTTCTCCGGCTACAACCAGATTCGTATGAATCCGGCAGACGAGGATCTCACCGCATTCACAACGGACCGGGGGGTATACTGCTACAAGGTAATGCCTTTCGGCCTCAAAAACGTCGGAGCTACGTACCAACGCTTGGTCAATCGCATGTTCAAGCCGCAGATTGGCAGAAATATGGAAGTTTACGTCGACGACATGCTCGTCAAATCGATCTCATCGGACGAGCACGCCAAGGATCTGGGCGAGGCCTTCGACGTCCTCCGCAAATACAAGATGAAACTGAACTCCGCCAAGTGCGCATTCGGGGTCACCGGAGGAAAGTTCCTTGGTTTCATAGTCACTCACCGTGGGATCGAAGCGAACCCGGAGAAAATCAATATCATCCTCAACATGGCCGCGCCCAAGATTAACGTCGAAATCATGCGGCTGACAGGACGGGTTGCCGCTCTGAGCTGTTTCATGTCGAGGTCTAGGGAGAAGTGCTCCCGTTCTTCAAGACTCTGAGGAAGATTCCAAAGTTTGAGTGGTCGGAGAAGTGCCAGACCGCCTTTGACCAATTAAAGAGCACCTAGCGACTCCACCGCTGCTCACCCGACCAGTTGAAAGGGATGAGCTTTCACTATATCTGGCGGTATCCGACCAAGCTGCAGGCTCAGTGCTCGTCCGAGAGGTCGACCGAGTCCAGAAGCCTGTATACTATGTGAGCCATGTCTTCAAGGACGCAGAAACGAGATACCCAGCCATAGATAAGATCGTCTTGGCACTCATCATGGCCTCAAGAAAACTACGGCACTATTTCTAGGCGCACACCATCCTCGTTCTTACTGAGCGCCCTTTGGGGGCTATCCTCGCCTCCCCCGAGTCCTCTGGCCGCTTGGAGAAGTGGAGGTGGGAGTTGTCCTAATTCGACATAAAATACCGTCCTAGGCAGGCCATCAAAGCACAAGCCTTGGTCGATTTTATCGTCAAGTGCACTATCCCCAGCAAGGAGCCGGACTCAACGCCGGCCCCCGCAGCTCAACCCTCGGTCGATGGGAAGCCCAACTCCGTCCCTGATTGGATCCTTTACGTCGACGGGTCCTCAAAGGCTGTGGTGCCGACCTCATCATTCGGGGACTGAACAAGGAAGAAATGGAGTATTCTCTGAAACTCGGGTTCAAGACCTCAAATAACGCGGCGGAATACGAGGCCTTGCTGGCCGGACTGCGCATAGCCTCGGACTGGGGCTGAAAACGATTTGGATCCGCAGCGACTCCGCCCTTGTCGTTGGCCAAGTGACCAGCCGATTCGAGGCACAGAAGCCTCTGATGGTGAAGTATCTGGCCGAAGTAAGAAGACTGCGAAAGAACTTCGACGAAGTCCAGATGGAGCAGATCCAAGACAGCTCAACGCTCAAGCCGACGCCTTGAGTAAGCTGGCTTCATCCTATACGACCAACAACAAGAGGAACATCCTCTTCGAGGTCTTGCCATGGCCCAGCGTGGAGGACGGGGCAATAATACTTCAAGTGTATACAGCCCGGGAAGAAGACCGGGACTGGAGAAAGCCCCTCGAGGAATTCCTGAGGGAAGGTATGCTCCCAGAAGATCGGAGAGAAGCCCGCCGCCTCCGAGCCAAAGCTCGCCATTTCGTCTGGAGCAATGGGAACCTATACAAGAAGTCCTTCACTCATCCCCTGCCCCGGTGCGCCGACACCCATGAAGCCGACTATGTCCTCCATAAGATCCACGAAGGGGTCAGCGGCCCGCACCAAGAGGCCCGCACCTTAATCCAGAAGGCATTTAGTTGGGTTAGCGATCCTCCTTAACGGAGTCGGGGTTGCTCCAGGGGTACTACTGGCCGAAAATTCATCAGGATGCCCAGAAGCTGGTCAGGAGATGCAAGAGCTGCCAACTCCATGGAAGCATACCTCGCCTTCCCGCTACCGAGCTAACCGCCCTAACCTCCCCGTGGCCGTTTTCCCAGTGGGGAATGGACATGATAGGCCAATTCCCTACCGGTACGGGCGGGCACAAGTACGTCCTCGTCGTAGTGGACTACTTCACGAAGTAGATCGAGGCCATTCCCATCAGGAAACCGGACCGTTCGCCACCGAAAACAGAGACGAAACCGCATAGGTCGTCTTGCCTAAATTTGGGGGCAGATGCTATTTGGTTTTATCCGTCCACCTCTCCGAAAATGCCAAGTTGATTTATGGCATCATATATCGGAGATTTAGACGGATGCGGCCGTTATAGCCGACTTCGTCAGATTCCCCCTCATCGTGAGGTTTTTTTTTTATTGCGGGGACGCTTTTCCCTGCAGGCGCAAGCCCCTGCAGTTAATTACACTACCGCATAGCGGTAACCACTTTCTCTTTCTCCAGATGGTCACTTCGTATCGTGTGTGTTTGTTTTGTTGTTGGTTGCCCGTGGATTGTATACGGAGACTAATGTATGTTGTCTTCCATAGGGCGTTGATTAGTCCAAATCCGTATTTTCTTAGATTTGGGTTTAAGGATCGTTAATCTCATTGAGATTAAGATCAACTTAAATGTTTGTTGAGGATACGTTAGTCTAATTTTAGACTAAGATCTACTCAACAGGATTTTGGGATCATTTAGATCCAACGAAAGAGTATTTAGACTCTATCGTTTTAGTTTAGGGACATTGCGGTCCACTGTTTAAGGACATCATAGTCCATGAGTTTAAAGACCTCAAGCCTGTAAAGTTTAAGGACGTCATAGTCCATGAGTTTAGGGACGTCATGGTCCATTTGGGTTTAAGGACATCATAGTCCGTAAAATTTAAGGACATCATAGTCCGTGTTTAAAAATATCATAGTCTAGTTTAAAGACATCATAGTCTAGTTTAAAGACATCATAGTCTGTAAAGTTTCTGGTTGTCGGGACCCGCCACCTCTCTGAAGACGTTGAAGAATTACAACGACACACATCAGAGATGTGAAGAGATGTACCCTTGAATCAATGTTGGTTGAAAGATCTGTAGTCAGGGTTTGGGATTAAGACCAATTAAAGAGATTGTGAGCATATGTGCTCAGTTAATCTGAATTGAGGACTTATGGCCAACTTGGGCTCAGTCCACTCAGATTTGAATAAAATGTGGAACATTTATTTGGGCTCGGTCCCTTTTTTATTTAACAATGTTGATCATTGATTTGGGTTCTAGCCCCCTTTTTCTTATGTCTTTTATTGAGTGTTGAACACTTTTTATGGCGCTGGGCTTTATTTAAAGAACACTTTGTGTTCTCTCAGCGCACACGTGAGGAGCACGTGGTGCGCTTGGCGCTGAGCGCCAAACCTGGAGCGCTAAGGCGCTTCTTGTGAAATAGTGCACATGTGAGGAGCACGTGGTGCGCTTGGCGCTGAGCGCCAGACCTGGAGCGCTAAGGCGCTTCTTATGAAATAACACACACGTAAGGAGCACGTGGTGCGCTTGGCGCTGAGCGCCAGACCTGGAGCGCTGAGGCGCTTCTTTTGAAATAGCACACACGTGAAGAGCACGTGGTGCGCTTAGCGCTGAGCGCCAGACCTGGAGCGCTGAAGCGTTTCTTTTGAAATAGCGCACACGTGAGGAGCACGTGGTGCGCTTGGCGCTGAGCGCCAGACCTGGAGCGCTAAGGCGCTTCTTATGAAATAGCGCACACGTGAGGAGCACGTGGTGTGCTTGGCGCTGAGCGCCAGACTTGGAGCGCTGAAGCGCTTCTTTTGAAATAGCGCACACGTGAGGAGCACGTGGTGCGCTTGGTGCTGAGCGCTAGACTTGGAGCACTGAAGCGCTTCTTATGAAATAGCACACACGTGAGGAGCACGTGGTGCGCTTGGCGCTAAGCGCCAGACTTGGAGCGCTGAAGCGCTTCTTTGGCAATTTTGGTCAGTTCTGTGCTCTGAGAATTAAATTCTCGTTTATAAAAGACTTTGTCTCATGGATCTAAGAACTAAGTTCTTTTTTTATGAAGAGATGTTATGATCTCTTCTTTTTTTGTGAAAAATTTTGTCTTACAGATCTGTAAATCTAGAAAAAAAAAAACTAAGTTCTTATTTTTTTATCAAGAGATGCTATGATCTCTCTTCTTTTTATTTACCTTGAAGAAGGTTCTTCTTCTTAGAGCTTGCTCTTCTCTTTTTCTTTTCTGAGAATTTAAAGTTTATGGGGGGGTTCCTCTCTTAAGACCTGAAGTCTTGGGTCCTTTATATAGGGGATGCTGATTTGTTGAATCAGTTAAGGAAATCTTTCTCTGATTGATTTGGGGATGTTTCCCCACCATTGGATCTTTGATTCTAGGGCTTCTGTTTTACAGAAGACAATCTTCTTGTTTTTAATAAGATTGGGAAAATATTTTCCCATACAGAACTTATTCTGTATCTTGGTGATTTTTAATCACCATTGGATCTTTGATCCAACGGTGCTCCGATTTACAGAGGACAGTATTTCCTGTTTGGAAAGATTTGAGGAGTATTTCCTCAACAGAATTTTTATTCTAGTAATTTGATGATTTTTTAATCATCATCGTTGGATTTTTGATCCAAGGATGGAGAACATTTAGTTCTGGCGTTGGCGCTCTCGTGCTTTGCACGTGAGCGCTGCCTCAGAGTCATTAGCACCGGCGCTCTTGGCGCGGCGCTCTTGTGCTTTACACGTGAGCGCTGCCTCATTACTGAAGGTGTCTTTTCATCTTCCTTCCCCGCTTTTCCCGAGTCAAACTTTTCTTTCCCAGAGCTTAGAAATAGTTCCATCATGCACGGCATTTTCTATGCCTAGACTTAAATGTCTCCCTTCATAATCTGAAGCAATGCTTCTTTTCTTTCTCATTTTCAGAGAATCATTTTAACAGAGAAGAGCTATGGCTTGTAATCGCCCACATGCTCGCCGTCAGCCATGGGAGGTGCCCATTGAGGAAATTGTTCCTCGTTTTGCTGCGCGCTTGGTGAACCCTACTCTTACGGATGAATAATGCGACACGGTGCTGCACGAGCTCTTGACTCATATAGGATCTCCTCTCCCCATCGGCTCCATTTTGCTCCGGATGGTTTTCTTGTCTGTGATCAATGATATTCCCCCTCCTCCGGCGGAGATGACTCCGGCAATGCTCGACGCCGCGGAAGACAAGATCGAGTGCTTCCACGAGGCACTTCTGATCACCACAGCTCCGAGGGATCGCTCTGTTCGGCTGCTAAGCCAGATACGGGCTCAGCGGGTCGTCATGTCTGCCTTTGCTAATGGGTGCGGTGCTGACCGATAGGTAGCTACTCTTCGTGAAGATCGCCACTTTGTCATGGTGGAGAAGGCAGAGAGGGAGTTAGATAATTTTATCCATAGTTTTGTAAATCCCTGTACTTTCGATCCCGTGTTTGGTGATCTATTTCTTATAGAATAAAATGTTCAATTAAATTCTTTGTTTTTGTCGTTTGAACACTTGTTCTTCCCCTGATGTGTGCATGTACGTATATGAATGAGCCCGGTTTCACACATATCTGTAAACGAAACTTAAGTCGGCATAAACAGGAACAAATAGCTCTTGGCCGAAGATTTTGGCGGGAACAAATGCCCCCACTACTTTGCCCACGTAAGTATGTACGCATGTGAAGTAGTGCAGAGTAAGTCATAGCGTATGACCGGTTTCAAGCCGCTATATAACTTTCAAAATCTTAATCTAAAAAGATAGCGAGCGGTCACAAGCGTCTTCATTTATCATTGACTCAAATTTCAACTCTTAAGGGATATAGTTCCAAACTCTCAACCCCATGAGCTGCACCCTTCGATTTCTTTGTGTCTTAATTTGGCGTGAAGTAATTTACTTGCTCATGAGTAACTCCTCCATTTCAGTGGCATGTATCTTTGGTAAGTGTGGCCTGTAGACGGTAGATAACAGTTCATCTTGATCTCTTTGTAGGGTAGCGATGGCTTAGGAAGCAGGTTCAGGTCTGCTGCCTAAGACTTCTCAACCTCATGAGCCGTGAGGGTCTCATAAAGACTTTTCTCCCTACGAGTTGTGAGGATCTCGTAGGTGTATTTTCTCCTTAGGAATCGTGAAGATTCCTAGGTGCGTTTTCTCTTGAAAGTCGTAAGGATCTCACAAGAGAATTTTCTCCCTTACAAGTCGAGAGAACTCGTAAGTGGTTGTTCCCCCCTTTGTCGATATTCGACTTGGGAGAGTGTGGCCCGTAGATAGTCCATCTTGACCTCCTTGCAGGGCAGTGATGGCTTAAGAGACAGAGTTATGATTTGCCACCTAAGACTTTTCAACTTTATGAGCCATGAGGGTCTCATAAAGACTTTTCTCCCTACGAGTCGAGAGGATCCCGTAGGTGTCTTTTCTCCTTAGGAGTCGTGAGGACTCCTAAGTGCGTTTTCTTTTGAGAGTCATAAGGATCCCACAAGAGAATTTTCTTTATGAGTAGAGACACTAATTTCCCCGCAGGTCGAGACGAATTGAGAGATCCTCGCAAAGACACTGATTACCTTGCGGGTCGAAACGAATCGAGGGGTTCTCGTCAAGAACGCTGATTTCCCTGAATCGATATATTTTTCCAAGGATACTGGTTTCCCTAGGGTCGAGACGAATCAAGAAATTTCTACAAAGACACTAATTTCCTTACGGGTCGACGCGAATCGAGATGTTCTCGTCAAGGACGTTGATTTCCCTGAATCAAGGTTTTGCCAAGGACACTGATTTCCCTGGGATCGAGACAAATCGAGAGATTCCTGCAAAGACGCTGATTTCCTTGCGGGTCGACGCGAATCGAGGTTCTCGCCAAGGACACTGATTTCCCTGAATCGAGAGGTGTTGCCAAGGTCACTGATTTCCCTGGAGGTCGAGACGAATCGAGAGATTCCTGCAAAGAAACTGATTTCTCTGCGGGTCGACGCGAATCGAGATGCTCTCGTCAAGGACGCTGATTTCCTTGAATCGAGGTTTTCCCAAGGACACTGATTTCCCTGGTGGTCGAGACGAATCTATAAGAAATAAAATTCTAAAGAGAACCCACTTCCTATTTCTCCATCCTCTACTAGACTAGCACTTTAGTATAGGGTGTTTGCGTCACTAATTCTCTAGTTAGTGAAGTAGTAGCTTGAGTTGATATTCCCTCGACGTAGATCATCTTCGGCCTCGAAGACTTCAAGCAAGGACGCTTCTTTCGCCTCGTGAAGCCATGCAAGAGCCCGGGAGAACCATGATCGCAGCGAAGGGACTACAACAAGGAGCTTTAGAAGTGAAGGACCGATCTACAAAGGTTGTATTTCGTATTCACTTAGTGGTAAATGTGATTTACTTGCATGTGAAACCCTAATTATCTAGCAAAGATCTTGTTTAGGGTTATTCGGCACGGCTAAAATTGTAAACGGGCATGGTTGATGCATTGTAGAACCTTATTAGAGTGCCTAGTAACCCTACAGTGGTATCAGAGCCTAGCTAGAGCATTAGGCGATCTGTTTACGAAGTTAAAACTCCGATCGAACCCCGATATATCGCATTTTAACCCTTCTCTGGACATTTTTTTAAAACTGTGTTTTTTCAGAATTAAAAATACTTAAAATATTCAGCAGGCAAATCTAAGCAACTCTGTAAAAAAACGAAGCCATAATCCATACATACCGCAGCGGAACCGCGGCCATACCTCGCTTGGGCCGCGGATCCGCGGCCGTACAGAAGAGATATAGCCTCGTTTTTGTACAGTAATGTTCTTGTCTGCTTGTACATATTTTTGGGTATTTTTAATCTGACTTAAGTGTTGAGTGTTCTGGGGATTATTTTGGATTCGTTGATTCGATCGGAATATTTAATTTCGTGCTGTTTCCGGATAATTTAGAAAGTATTAAAATGTTCGAACGGATATCATTAACTCATTTTTCCCGGCACGAAAAACTTTCAAGTGTTGAATTTTTCTTGAGTTTAAATCTTTCGGAAAAATGTGCATGTAACGCAATGGACCCTCTAGAAGAACACAAACCTTAACTCGATTATGTGACCGTCTTGAGCTGCCTCTAAACCTTAGGGTTTGGGGCAGTACGGCATGCAACATGTGAGGCGTTGGCTTGACCCTTCTACGGCTGGACCGTAGCTACTGTGACGTATTCTGAAATTTTTGAACTCCGCTCAAGTGTTGAGCTATTATGGAAATCTTGGGTATTTGATTATTCGATCGAAAAGTTTAATACTGTCTATTTATCTGGAATGTGATACAATATGTGGAATTCATATAGTTAGGCATGAAATGCGAAGTATGTGATATTTCGGATTTATGATGTCTAAAGAGATTGTGGATTCCAAATGTTGTAGTTTTACACTTTCTTTTCTGCGACCGTAAGTGTAATATGTGATATCGCCGGTTTCGTTACTATATGTCAACGACAATTGGGATGCGCATATTTACTTACGTTGATGACATGTGATGTTATGTGTTGCTGGATATGTTATATTGGATCGTCGCGTTTTGAATAGCCGGGGAGGGGTTATGTGAGATGAGGGTTTTTATTTTCAGTCATGTAAAATTAAATGTATGTAATATTATTTTATTGGGGCACTTCCGGGATGAGGTTGATGTCACCATTTGTATATTATTTACTTTTCCGCACTAGGATAGACCCAAGGAGGAGAGCACAAGCAACCGGGTTCTAGAGTCCAGTGGGAGACCAACTCGAGAAGTCGAGTCCAGGTCTCCTAACTCTAGAATTGGAAGAGTTGCTTGCCGCTCTCGTAGGGGTCTAGGGGTATGGGTTTGGCTATTCATCGCGATCGTGGAATCCGTGTTTTATAGAGGCTCAAAATAAAATACGGACGTTCTAGTATATCCAATGTTTCATATGTTTCTTCTGCTGCGATGTCTGTGATGTGATCATTTGATATGTTGTGATAAATACTGTATATAATATATATGATATATTATATAGACGTTACTTATGTTTTACACCCGCGCTAGCCCTGCCCCGCTCTGCCGTTAGTTACCTAACCTAACGGTGCACGAGGGGACATCGAGGCGAATGCGGATAGCATAAGTGTACGTCGTATTTATCTGTGATGTTTAGGTGACTTAAATGATGGGACTTCATTAATATGATTAATGAAAGAAAAGAAATCTAAAAGATGTTGTAGAATCAAATTTTTCAAAAAGGGTAGCTACAGTTTTTGCTTTGCATAGTGATATATATGATATATCCTGCACTTTATTCGATGAGGAAAGAGCCGAGATCCCTTCACCGGGAGTGACCTCTTTAGCAAAACTGGCAGATGCTACAACACTCAGTTTGTCTTTTGATTGCTTTTAGAGTTTTGTTTTGCATAAGTGATATATATGATATGTCCTGCACCTTATTCAATGAGGAAAGACCGAGATCCCTTCACCGGGAGTGACCTCTTTAGCAAAACTAATGAAACCTTCAAAATCACTCCATTTCAAAATTTCACATGATTCTACAACGATATCAAGTTCGTTACGCAATAGGTTTTCAGAAAAACCTGTCGCAGCCCTCCGTCATTTCAGATAAGTCCTGCTTAGTACTCGTGCTGCGTTTGTTGACCTTATCAAGACGCAGTGTGCGGTAGCTAACCAGTATTTATCTGCTTATGCATATGATACAGATTGGATTAGGGTAGTCGTACGGCCTTGTTGACCTTGTCAAGGGTCGTATGGGTGGGTTTAATTCAATCAAGAAATGACGGGTTGAACTTGACTTACGGTCTATGGTTTGTTGACCTTGTCAAGGTCATAGATCGTTTGGGGCAAAATATTTATCGGGAATTTCAAGTGTTGAAATTTGCAATGAGATTGCATACCTTCTATGAGATAGTTGGATCCCGATACCCACTGCGAGTAATTGTTACTCCTGGGAGAGTTTTACACAGGACAATTAGCCGATCAAGTAGGTGTCTAGAAAGGTGTCAACGGGGTTACGCCTCTGGGAAAACGAGATTTACTTTAATTAGGTCCGTGCGAAAGCACGGGGAACCTCCTTCAAAATACCGACACTGGCCTGGCTGAAAGATTGGCGAAATTGTAGGGTGTAATTAATCCCGGCTAGTCTTTCCTTTTAGGGTTTGAAGGAAGATTTGATAAAAATAGTGGGAGCCATCCTGATTAGATAAAATAATAACCAATCTGATCTTGTAAGAGCATACGCTAAAGTGTTTTCTTCTCTCTCTCTCCAGGTAGCGACCATATCATGCCTTAATAAAGATAATAATATGGATGTATTGACCGAACCCGCATGTTATACTGTGCTGGGGAACGTTGGTTCCGTTCTTTCTTATAAAAGTTATAGACTGAATATGATATAGGGGAATACCAGGATTCCCATGCCACCCGAATGAAGAAAGTACATGTTGATGCATTTTCTTCGGGTGTGTTCGTTACAGAGAACTGTTTCTCCATTTGCTCTACGTCCTGGGTATTAGATACCGGGTCAGGATCCCATATATGTAATCAGTTACATGGGCTTAGGAAAGGTAGAGAACTTGGAGAAGGTGATAAAGACATTAGGGTTGGAAATGGTGCAATTGTTGCAGCTAAAACCGTCGGAGAATATCACCTTGTATTACCAACTGGTAATACATTGATTCTGAACGAATGCTATTACATGCCGAACCTGATATGCAACATTATATCGGTTTCTTTGTTGAGTAAAGAGGGATATAATCTTGTATTACAGGATAATGTTATGAACATTTTCCTTAACCAAAAGTTGGTTGGATCAGGCACGTTGTGCAATGGCATTTATGTTCTAAATCAATCAACAGTTCTGAGCATAACAAACACACACAAGAGGAAGAGTTTAGAACTGAACGAATCCTTCTTGTGGCATTGTAGACTCGGTCATATAAATGCGACACGGCTAGCTAAGTTGCATAAGGATGGATACTTGAAACCGTTCGAATTTTCATCTTATGATACTTGCCAGTCATGTCTCAAGGGCAAGATGACCAAAACTCCGTTTACGGGACACGGAGAGAGAGTTACCGAACTCTTGGGACTAGTACATAGTGATGTATGCGGTCCCATGTCTACACATGCCAGGGATGGTTCTTCATACTTCATTACATTCACTGACGATCTCTCTAGATTCGGATATGTGTTCCTGATGAAACACAAATCAGAAGCTTTTGAGAAATTTAGAGAATATAAACAAGAAGTCGAGAACCAAACCGGGAAAAGTATTAAAATCCTTCGATCTGATCGAGGAGGTGAATACTTGAGCAATGAATTTCTGGACTTCCTAAAAGAGAATGGGATTCTCTCTCAGCTGACTCCTCCACCACAACACAATGGTGTATCGGAACGGAGGAACCGCACCCTATTAGATATGGTGCGCTCTATGATGAGCACAGCTGAGTTACCTATTTCTTTCTGGGGGTATGCGCTGGAGACAACAGCATACCTATTGAATCAAGTTCCATCTAAATCTATACTTACCACACCATATGAGATATGGAGTGGGAAGAGGCCATATCTTAAACAAGTTAAGATATGGGGTTGTCCGGCCTATGTCAAAAGACAAAATCCGGACAAACTCGAGACACGGTCAGTTCTTTGCAAGTTTGTGGGATATCCAAAGAACTCATATGGGTATTTTTTCTACCACAGTGAGGAACAAAAGGTGTTTGTTGCTCAACATGCCACCTTTTTGGAAAAAGAATTTCTTGTAAAAGAAATTAGTGGCAAAGTGGTAGAGCTGGAAGAGGTTCCAGATACATAAACTGCAACTGAAGATTTAGTGGAACCGGAGGATTCGGTAGTTCCCGATGAACCCCAGCCACTCCGCCGATCTAGTAGGGTTCCTCACCCACTTGAGAGATACTACGGTTTTCTCATGGATGGTGGGAGCGAGAATTGCATCATGGTTGATGATGACCCAACTAGCTTCGAGCAGGCCATCACGAGTGGTGACTCAGTGAAATGGCTGGATGCAATGCGGTCCGAGATGGAATCCATGTACACCAACAAAGTATGGACTTTGGAAGTTGCTCCTGAAGGGGTAAAACCCATTGGGAGCAAGTGGATCTTCAAGAAAAAACTTGGTGTAGATGGGAAAGTGGAGACTTTCAAAGCTAGACTTGTTGCAAAGGGTTTTCGTCAAAGACCAGGTGTGGACTATGACGAAACCTTTTCTCCAGTGGCTATACTTAAATCCATCCGGATCATGCTTGCCATCGCTGCATATCATGACTACGAAATCTGGCAAATGGATGTTAAGACCGCCTTTCTAAACGGTGATTTGGAAGAGTGCGTGTACATGACTCAGCCAGAGGGCTTCGTAGATAGTGGGAGCAGCGGGAAGGTGTGCAAGCTGCTTAAATCCATTTATGGATTAAAGCAAGCATCGCGGAGTTGGAACATCTGCTTTGACGTCGTTATCAAAGAGTTTGATTTCGTCAAAAACGTAGATGAACCTTGTATCTACAAGAAGGTGGCAGAGAGTAAGGTTGTCTTCCTCGTATTGTACGTGGACGGCATACTCTTGATAGGAAATGACATTCCTATGCTGCAATCGGTCAAGCTCTTCTTATCACAAAGATTCTCAATGAAAGATCTAGGTGATGCCTCCTGCATATTGGGAATTATGATCTATAGAGATAGATCTAAAAGGATATTGGGATTGTCCCAATCCAGGTACGTTGACACCATACTAAAGAGGTTTAGTATGGAAGAATCCAAGCATGGGAATTTACCCACGATCTCTGGACTCACTCTCTCCAAAGAGATGTCTCCCAAGACTGATTTGGAGAGAGCTCGCATGCAAGGGATACACTATGCTTCGGCTGTAGGCTCTATCATGTACGCGATGCTATGTACCAGACCCGATATAGCATACTCACTAAGTGTAGTGAGTAGGTATCAAGCTGATCCTGGAGAGAGTCACTGGACAGCAGTGAAGAGCATTCTCAAGTACTTGTGAAGGACTAAAGAGATGCTCTTGGTGTATGGTGACGGAGAACTCCAAGTGGAGTCCTTTACCGATTCGAGCTTCCAGAGTGATAAGGACGACTCTAAGTCGCACTCGGGATTTGCCTTTACCCTTTACGGAGGGGCGGTTAGCTAGAAGAGTTCCAAGCAGGAAACCGTGGCAGACTCGACGATGGAGGCTGAATACATCGTTGCCAACGATGCTGCCAAAGAGGCTGACTGGATCAAGAAGTTCATTACTGAACTTGGAGTGGTTCCATCTATTGAGCATCCAATACCTCAGTATTGCGATAACAATGGAGCGGTGGCTTTGGCCAAGGAACCCAGGTCCCATCAGCGATCCAGGCATATTCTGAGGCGGTATCACCTCATCCGGGAGATAGTTGATCGCCGGGAGATCGAGGTCAGGAGGGTTGACACGAAGAACAACACTGCGGATCCACTCACGAAGGCCATTCCCCAGATACAGTTTGAGAGACTCTTCGGGATGCTAGGTATGCGATACTACAGCAGCTGGCCCTAGTGCAAGTAGGAGATTGTTAGTTGTATGTATGCCCTAGAGGTCAGTATTGTACAGATGATGTATATTATTTTGGATGCTTGGATATATATAGAGAGGACTTTCTTGCTCGATATGATAGTATGCTATCTGGTTGCTCTTTTATCTTAACATGTATGCTTGTCTCTTGATACTGTCTTATAGTTACATGTTGGTAAAGCCCTTAGGATGTGTACTTGACTATCTGGACTATGATGCAGATCATACTAGTGGGGCCATGGAAGACCATAAGTACATCCTTTAATGTTCCTAGTCGTGGGTGTATCGAGACAGGGCATCGATATACCAGAGTAGACTAGCGTATACGCTTCTCGACCCATGAGATGGGCGATGGATGATCCCATATCCATTGGTGTTTGACATCAGAGATGGTATACGGGTGCTCAGTGGAGACTGGGTACACTGGACGGACTCGCCGAGAACTCCCAGATGGTATTATACCTCACGTCAGATGGCAGTTCTCTGGTGACACTTGTGCAGGTTAGTCTGTAGACCCGAGATCGTCATAGAGTCTTGTGTGATTCCCACTGTGCTTTGATTTCCACCTTACCACGTCCAAGAGGGCGTGCAAAATGGTGGTTTTTGGGTACAGTCCCGAGTCACATGGAGGCGATGAGCGATAGGAGGGGTTTCGTCTCTCCCGGTATTGGGGGTTGATGTTGCGCTGTGCTCGATTGGCCATAACAGGGAAGTCCCTGGCCAGGGCTGATTTAGAGATTTACTGGTAAGTGTTACCAGTAGTTTCTCGACCTGTTATGAGCCTCACATCGGCACGACTTATCGGTTATTGGGGTCTGACGTTTACCACCCCTAGACTTGATATGCGACATATCAGACGAGGAGACCGGACTGTACGGGAAGTGTTACCGGCAGGCTTTTACAGGAGTTGGAGCGGGCTTGCTTGCTGATCTTCTGATCGCTCAATACCCGGGTGGCCGTTACATCCAGCTAGTACCGCTGACGGCTTGTGGGTGCTTGATGTGATCATCACCTACTGCCGGTGTATTGACGAGTCTTTAGAGTCCTACATAGAGGTTTTACTGGCTCAGGCAAAACGAAATATGAGCACGTATGTGATATGTGCGGGACAGAGAATAATGCGTGTATGTGATACCGTATTCTATTCTCGCGACTTTTTGTATCGGTCGGTTATATATGATATAGCCGGGTTATCGAATCAAGTATTGATTCGATAAGTCGATACAATAGATGTTAGTCGGTTATATGAGATATGACCGGATTATTAAGTCAAGTGTTGATTTAATAATTTAGTGTATAATTGTATATTAGATATACTAATTTACATTAACTAACATTTGTTCACTTAAGGATTTTTCTCACATGTGCACAACTTTAATATATATGTGATATATATTAAAATGTGTTTTCTTTTTGTATCATGGTTGATGATACATCTTTCATGGGTGTATGAGACTTACACCATACTATTTGTTATGTTGGGTTTAATATTTAAAAGTAATTACAAAATTAGTGGATGTTCCCCTCCGAATGGTGGCCGAGACGTGGGTGTCTCCCCTGGGATTCGGGGCAGATGCTATTTGGTTTTATCCGTCCACCTCTCCGAAGATGCCAAGTTGATTTATGGCACCGTGTATCGGAGGTTTAGACGGATGCGGCCGATGTAGCAGACTTCGTCAGATTCCCCCTCGCTTGAGGGGTTTTTGATTGTGGGGACGCTCTTCCCTGCAGGCGCAAGCCTCTGCAGTTAATTACGCTACCGCATCGCGGTAACAACTTTCTCCTTCTCCAGAATTTTACTTCGTGTCGTGTGTGTTTGTTTTGTTTGTGGTTGCCCGTGGATCGTATACGGAGACTAATTTATGTCGTCGCCCGTAGGACGTGGATTGGTCCAAATCCGTATTTTCTTAGATTTGGGTTTGGGGTTTTGGTTTAAGGATACGTTAGCCATATTTGAGGCTAAGATCAACTTAAACGTTTGTTAAGGATACGTTAGCCTAATCTCCAGACTAAGATCAACTTAACGGAAAGAGCATTTAGGAGCTCTATTGTTCCAGTTTAGGGACGTAGTGGTCCATGTTCCAGTTTAGGGACATGGGGGTCCAACATTCCCATTTTGGGGACGGATATTAGTGTAAGGACACGTTAGCCATATTTGAGGCTAAGATCAACTTAAACGTTTGTTAAGGATACGTTAGCCTAATCTCCAGACTAAGATCAACTTAACGGAAAGAGTATTTAGGAGCTCTATTGTTCCAGTTTAGGGACGTAGTGGTCCATTTAATATATGGCCGTCGGGACCCGTCACCTCTCTGACGACGTTGAAGGATTACAACGACAGGTGTCAGAGGAGTTCAGAGATGTACCCTTGAACCGGATGCAAATTGATTTAAGAGAGCAGTCGTGCTCAGTCAATTTAATTTGAGGACTTACGGCCAGAATTGGGCTAAGTCCAGTTGAGAATATTCAACAGTTTTTATTTGCATTTGGCCTGTTAGGCCTTTACTAGGGCTCTGCCCCTGTTTAATAATGCATAGCATTTTGTTTGGTCTATCAAGCCCCCTTTTAATTAGGCTCTGCCCTTTTTAAATGATGCACAGTATTTATTTTAGCTTGACAGACCATTGTTTGGGCTTTATCCCTTTTAATAGTGCATGACACTTTGTTTGGTCTGATAGACCTTTCTTTATTGGGCTCTGCCCTTGATAATGCATTGCATTAATTAGTCTGACAGAGTGCCACATGGCTTGTCAGGCGCTTTGCGCCAATTGAGGAGCGCAAGGCGCAAGTCCATGGGGAGGTGACACGTGTCATGCTCTGGTGAGCGCAAGCGCAGTGCGCTGCGCTGTTGTGCTTCTGACACGTGGCGCGCTCTGGTGGGTTGCGCCAATTCATGAGAGCAGTGCTCTATTTTAACAGCGCATAGCGCAGATCATTCTGGAGCTGACACGTGGCGCTCTCCGGTGGCTTGCGCCAACCTAGGAGCGCAACAGTGCAGATTTACAAGTGCAGGGCATTGTTTTATTATTTTGACCAATTTTAGATCAAAGAAAACAAATTTTCTTGTTTTCAAAGAACCAGTGGTTCATCAAAAGGCAATGCCTTTATTATTATATTTTTATTGAAGATCTTATATCTTGTTCTTAGATCAATGATCTTTTTAGAAGAAATTCTTCTTTATTCAGAGGTTTTACCTTTTCTTTCTCTGATCTCTTCTCAAAAGTTTCTTTAGAGGAGTTCTCTCTTCTTCTTTTTTCTCTGTGTTGATGTGTATTGATCCCCTTTGAATTGGGGTCTAGGGGCCTTTATATAGTGCCCATTAATTTGTTAAATTTGTTAAAGAGATCATTCTCTGAGTGATTTGGGGAATTTTCCCCACTGTTGGATCTTTGATCCAAGGGCTTCTGTTTTACAGAAGACAATCTTCTTGTTTTAATAAGAACAGAAAGATCTTACTGGAATTTTAATTCTGTTTGGCGCAAACGCATCTGTGCTTAACACGTGTCGCGCAGCGTAGAGCGCAGCGCAACTGCGCTGACACGTGTCGCGCAGCGCAAAGCGCATCGCAGAGCGCAAGTCAGCTGAAACGTTGCTTCTTTATTAAAATTTGAATTTTATTTGAAAACAGAGCCTTGCTCTGATTGGGGAAGCAGAAGCGTTGCTTCATCTCCCGCCTTGGAATTTAAACAGAGCTTTGCTCTGATTGGGGTAAACAAATGCCCCCCCACCGTTGCGCTTACGTGGCCCCAAACGTGAGCACAACGGTGGCAGAATTCCAACCGCCGCGGCAACTCTTGGAAGTTGAAAGGGCATTTGATGCCTATAAATAGGACCTTTGGTCCCTTAGATGATTTTCATCTCTTCATAAGAATTTTGTTCAGAGCCTTGCTCTTTTGTTTAAGCACTTTTAAAAGTTCAAACTCTAGAGAATTTTAGGTAAAAATTAATTTGGATTAAATTAAATCAATTTTAAGAGCCTTGCTCTCAATAGATCCCTGATCTAAAGAAGACCCATTTAGGGTTTCACTCAGCAGAGCTTTGCTTTAAAGGGGTCTAAAGAGAACTAAGGGGAACTCTATTAGAGTTCCATTAATAAAGTTCTGTTCTTCTGAGAGGATTTTATTTGTAATTTCTTGATTCATTAATGGAGCTTTGCTCCTTTTAAATCATATAGCAGAACTTTAGAGGAGTTGATTATTTTTTTATCTTCTTTTATAGGAGTGATGGACGCCCACATGTACGACCTTGACGAGATCATTTCTTATGGGGACATCCGTCGACTTGGCCGTTCTCAAAATAGAGAATTTACCAACGTCGAGTGTGCCGAGATCATGAGTCGCTTCGACGCGTACAACGGTCAACTGCTTCCTTAGCTCTCCCTCTCCTGAAGCTTATTGTGGGAGCAATTTGGGAAGCGCTTCCTCTATTCTGTACTGTTGTGCCACTTGGGGCATTGGATGCCGCCGAGGATAAGGTGCACTCGGTGTATCTGATGAGCCTAATCTCAAAGAGGAGGCGAGATAACCTTATCGATCTTCTGTACCAAGCTTTTCAACAGTCTGCAATACTTACTGCCTATCGGAGGGAGGAGGACATCAGTGGGGATCTCGACGCTCGTGCTCGCTAAAGGAAGCACACTAGGATGGTTCGCCAGGTTTGGAAAGTTTTGGACAAGGTTACTTTTGAGTTCCTCAATCCATGTCCTGGATTTGAGGCTATACCGTTGTAAACATTTCAATAATGTTGTTGTTTATTTCTTTATGATGTAAAAACTTTCTAAGTATGAATGACAAATCTTTTGTCTCCTTCCTTTTCTTATTATCAACATGTTGTCTTGATAAACATGGTTGACAGATAATAGAGTAAGCATCTTGGTTTTCTTTAAGAGATAGCGATGGCTTAGGCCTCAGGTTCAGATCTGCTGCCTAAGACTTTTCAACTCTATGAGCCGTGAGGGTCTCATAGAGAATTTTCTCCCTACAGATCGAGAGGATCTCGTAGGTGTATTTTCTCCTTAGGGATCGTGAGGATCCCTAAGTGTGTTCTCTCTTTTAAGTCGTAAGGATCTCATAAGAGAATTTTCCCTCTCACGAGTCGAGAGGACTCGTAAGCGGTTGTTTCCCTCCTTATCGAGATTCGAGTTGGGAGAGTGAGACCCGTGGATAGTATGCAAGAGACCGTTTTGGGCCGACTTGCAGGGTCCCAGTGCTTAGGAAACAGGTTTTTTAATCCTTACTGCCTAAGGCTTTATCTTACGAGTCGAGCCGCATTGAGAAGTTCTCGCAAAGACATCGATTTCTTCACAAGTCGAGACGAATCGAGCATTTCTCGCAAGAATATCCTAACGTCACAGTTAACCTCTGCTCTTTACGATAGAAGTCCGTTAGGGTCTGTGGTACTTAGGGTTTTGGCCGTCGTACCGTCGCATCAGCTGATATATTCCTCGATAGGCAATCGTGCTGTTCGAGTAGCCCTGCGACTGCCGTGTCTCTGATCCCTTCGGGGGCTGGACAAGACGTCTTCAAGCAATCCTCCTTGGCAGTTTGACCGTCGGAAGAGCAAGCGTTAGGAATTTTGCCATGCCGCTTTTTACTTGAGGTTAGGCTCATTTTGGAGAGCCCCGATGAGTCATAACCACTCCGCGCTGGTGTGGGATGATCTCCGATAGTCTTTCGGGTTTTATGTGAGTTGCCGTCAAGACCCTGAAGCTAGGAATTTGGCCTTTGCTTCGTTTGTTGACATTGCGTCTGCTATATCGAGACGAATGTCGCGGTTGTCTCTAGCTTGCTGGTGAACCGTCGAGGTTTGGAACTAGGGATTTTTCCGTGGTTCCGTTTGTTTGATTGTCGCGTCTCAACCCTGCTGGAGGGAGAATGCTGGGGTGACATCTCGTCTGCTGTATCGAGACAAACGTCGCGGTTTTCTCTAGGTTGCTGGTGAACCGTCGAGGTTTGGAACTAGGGATTTTGCCGTGGCTCCATTTGTTTGATTGTCGCGTCTGAACCCTGCTGGAGGGAGAACGCTGGGGTGACATCTCGTCTGCTGTATCGAGACGAACGTCGCGGTTGTCTCTAGGTTGCTGGTGAACCTTCGATGTTTGGAACTAGGGATTTTGCCGTGGCTCCATTTGTTTGATTGTGTTGCGTCTGCTGTATCAAGACGAATATAGAGGTGGTGACCATTCCACGTTGGTGGGGGATGATCTCCGGTTGTCTTTCAGGCTTTATACGACTTGCCGTTAAGACCCCGAAGCTAGGAATTTAGCCTTCGCTTCGTTTGCTGGCATTGCGTTCTCTATATCGAGACGAATGTCGCGGTTGTCTCTAGGTTGTTGGTGAACCATAGAGGTTTGGAACTAGGGACTTTGCCGTGGCTCCGTTTCATTGCGACTCTGAAGTCGGTTGTTGACGTCATGTCTGCATCTAGTTGGAGTGAGGAGAAACGCCGTTGGTGATCCCTAAGTTGTCGATGCTGATGTCAAGCCCCTGAAGCTAAGAATCTTCCTTTGCTTCATTTGCTGACATTGTGTTTGCAATATCGCGACAAATATTGAGGTTGTCTTTAGGTTGTCTATGAACCGTCGAGATTTGGCTTCGCTTTCTGATGGAGCCTGTCGGGAAGGTATGGTTCCCTCTTTGTTTGTGCCCCTGGATTGTATACAGGGATCGATGTGATCTCACCTGTAGGGCATAAATTTTATTTTTATTTTTATTTTATTTCTTTCCGCGATGCTCTATCATTTCAGCTTTTATATCGCGAAGATCGCGACTGCCCAATCATTTCGGCTATTTTTCGCGGTGCCCAATCATTTCGGCTATTTATTTTGTCTTTACTCGCTGCTTTTTATTGCGAGCTGCCCAATCATTTCGGCTATTTTGTGTGCATACGTTTTTACTTGCTGCTTTTTATTGCAAGTTGCCCCATCATTTCGGCTATTTTATATGCATTTTTTTTGGGCTCGCAGATTTTTTATCGCGAGTACAGAACTTGGAATCTTGATGCCAATCCTAGCATCAGCATCGCTACAACTGGAACATTGCCAGGAGCAAATCATCATTTGCCATGAAAGGGCTTGGAATTTGATACCGGTTTAGGCATCAGCATCGCTACAACTGGGATATTGCCAGGAGCGAATCATCACTTGCCTCTGTCGATGTCGAACAAAGGGGGCTTAGAGAACAGGGTTAGGATCCCGTCGACTAAGGCTTTTGACTTCATGAGCCGTAAGGGTCTCACAAAGGCATTTCTCCCTACAAGTCGTGAGGATCTCGTAGGTGTGTTTTCTCCTTAGGAATCGTGAGGATTCCTAAGTGCATGTTCCCCTGCAAGTCGTAAGGATCTTGCAAAAAGGGTTTTCTCTTTATAAGTCGAGAGGACTTATAAGGGTTGTTCACCGTATGGACATATCCCCAGTCACGGGTGGGACTTGGTTAGGGAAATGTTTATTCGCGCCCGTGGATTGTATACAAGGGTCAGTATTGAGCCACTTGTAGGGCAATATCGAAGGTTGTGGGAGTTGCTTAAGAACAGGTTCAGGTCTCTGTAACTTAAAACTTTCAAATCTTATGAGCCGTGAGGGTCCCATAAGAGAGTTCTCTTTACGAGTCGTGAGGATCTCGCAAGTGTAATTTCTCCTTAGGAATCGTGAGGATCCCTAAGTGTGTTGCATCCCTGTGAGTCGTATGGATCTCACGCGGGTGATTTCTCCTTACAAGGTCGAGAGGACCTTGTAAGTGTCTTTTAACGAGGTTGCGCCCTTTCGGGTTTTCACAAACACTCGCCGGTAGTCCTACTGTTTTTACTCACGGAGCCCTTTCAGGTTTTCATTCGCGCCCATTTTGCTTATGGACATACCGTTTTTTTTTATTCTTTTTTTTTTTATTTTTTTTCTAACGAGGTCGCGCCCTTTTGGGTTTTCACGAACACTCGCCGGTAGCCCTGCTGTTTTTACTCACGGAGCCCTTTCGGGTTTTCATCCGTGCCCATTTTGCTTATGGACATACCGTCTTTTTTTTTATTTTTTTTATTTTATATATATTTTTTTTATTCGCTTTTTTTTTCTCGTCAGCCTGAGGATGCTGCGGTAGTAGTTTAAAGATGTTTCGGTCGTCAGCTAGTTTTAGGACGTAGTGGTCCGTCATTAGTTTAAGCACGTTTCGGTCCGTCATCGCCGTATTTGAGGCGAATCTCTAGTTTACTGACTTTTCGGTCTATGGGGCTTTCCCTATGAATGAGCATGATGCCCCCGGCATATCCATCTTTCTCGGAGTATGTGGCTGTGGCGGGCTCACTTTCCAGTTTTCGGACAACGCGAACTTGCCCTGTTGGTATTGGTCTTCAACCCAGTTTTTGAAAACGTAGCAGTTTTCGATCGAATGGCCCAATACTTAGTGGTAAGGGCAGTAATTAGGATTGTTGACATCATTCAGTTGTAGCTGTTGTTTCGGCTCCGGTAAAGCGATAAGCCTGTTATGCACTGCCACTTCGAACGGTCTCCTTGTTTCATCCTGGGGAAATGAGTAAGGACGTCTCAACCTCTCTTCGAGGGATGGGCATGGTCGTACATTGTTTTGGCGAACAACCGGCTTAGGGCCACTCGATTGCTGTTGAGTGTTGGCTACGAGGGCTGTTTTTCCCTTTCCTTTATCCTTTTTGCTCGATCCTTTGTTTACGGGGCCGAGATTTTTTTCGAGTAGCGTGCGATTGCACGGCTGAACGTTCTCGCAACTCTTCAATTCTTTCATTTTTGAGATGGATTCCTTGAGGAGAGGGTTGAGGGTAGCTTCTTCGTCAGAGTCGCTTCCAAAGGTGATAATTTGCGATCCCTTGAAGTCGGCTATGTGACAGTCGGCGGTGGCTCTTTTGCGTTCACCTATCGCATTTTTCTGACGCCTACGAGCTTCACGCTTTGTCCTATTGAAGTGTTGCTTTTGAGCGACATACCCTTTCCACCAACACTTAAAGGAGTCGCAGTCTTCAGTAGGATGTATGATCTTCTGATGATATAAGCAGAAGTTAGGATGCGTCTCTACTCCACCAAGAGTATTTTCTTTAGAGGGTGGTAGCTTCATTCCCACTGATAGGGCTTTAGCGAACCTTTTCCTCGTCTTGAATTTGTTTTTATCCGCAACGGATGACTTTTGATTTGACCTCGACTCTTTGATCTAGTAGTCGGTGTTCGGCTTCTTCCAGTATGGCCATCTCACGCTCTTAATTGGCTTTAACTTTCAGACGAATCTCATTCAGGAAGGCATTGATCAACTCGTCTGACGGCCGCAGAATTTCTGGTTCAGGGTCCACCCTCGGTTTCTCGGCGCAAGGAGCCTCTTTATCATCCACCAATGAGTGAGAGATCACATGACAACTTGCTACGTAGTCTTCGGATTCATCTGATGAGTCTTCTCCATCATTTTCGTCCTCAATAAAAGAACAAGCTGCCCCCATCGTGTCCGTCTTCTTTGGAGTGTGCGGTTGTGGTAGGTTTACCTTCCAGTTTTCAGACAGCGCGAACTTGCCTTGTAGGTACTGATCCTCGATCCATCCCTTAAAGACGAAACAATCCTCGATCGGGTGGCTTACCGTTTGGTGGTAAGGACAATAATTGGGATTATTGAGATCGCTTGGCTGCGACCGACGTTTTGGACTTGGCAGACTGATGAGTCTGTTGCGCACTGCCAGCTCGAACAGTCTTCTCGTTTTATTCTGAGGAAACGAGTAAGGACGTTCCAGTCTCTCTTCGAGGGATGGGCGTGGGCGCACGTTATTTTGACGGACAACCGGCTTCAAGTTGTTCGGCTGTTGTTGAGCGTTGGCGACGAAGGTTGCTTTCCCTTTGCCCTTTTCATTCCAAGGCTCTGTCTTTGAAGAGGAAGGCCTATGGCCCATCTGGTCCATTTGGGCCAGCTTGTCAATCAAGGCCTGGAAGGTGGTCGGCTTGAAGAACATCATGAATTGCAAGATGGTCGCTTGAGGGTCGAGAGTACCCACAAACATGCCCACGGCAGGAGCTTCATCTATGCGTTGTTCGCATCTCGACCATAGGTTCCACCATCGTGTTGCGAATTGAACCCATGTTTCGCCTGGCTTTATCTTAGCGTTGATCAGCGCTGTTATCGGGGTGCGTTCGCTAGCACTTGCGAATCTTTGTGTAAACAGTAGCTCCATCTCCGAAAATGTTTTGACAGAGTCGTTAGGTAGCTCCGAATACCATTCAAAGGCTGTTTCTGCTAAGCTGCCGACGAATTGGCAAAGTAACAGTTTATCATAGCCTCCAATGTTTCCGCAAAGAGCCCTGAATTGAGCGACATGCTGATGTGGATTCCCCGTCCCTCTATATACACGGAACTTAGGGATCGTATATCCCGGCGGGTAACTGATTTGGTCATACCAGCTCGGGTACGGTTGCCCAGTCTTGACGACTTGGCTGGCCGCTTCACTCGCCTGATGAGCTCGTATTTGCTGAGCTATATATTTGTCCAGGTCAGCTTTGGAAATCGTCTCCTCCTTGGCTGTTGACAAAGCCGGTGGAGGATTCGACGTTTCTCCCCTGTCATCTTCAAGGATGATCGGAGGATCTTCAGCAGGAGGATCTTGTTGGATCATCATACCCACCATGTCCTGGAACAGGAGGGCCATTCGCTTTATGTTAGCCGCTTGTTCTGTGGCTTCTTTGTCATTCTTTTTGAGGACTCTGCGTAAGAAATCAGCGTCAGTTTCTTGTTCGTGACGCTGTTCTGATGACGCCTCCGAGCTTTCTTTTGGCTCGGTAAGCGCGGTCATTGCAGTCATCATCTCCTGAAGCTTCTGTTGCTGCTGCTGGGCTTTTGTCACGGATTGGGTGAGCGGTCGGTGACCCATCGAAGCGTGGCTTTCCTCCTTTCCGGAAGCCATATAAACAGTGTGCACCACCGTGCTCCCAGACTTGGGGCGTTTGTGTTCAGCGCTTCTACGGTTCGCCATGTTCACAAGGGCTTTTTGCGGCCTCCTTTTCTTTTGAGTGATTGGAGTTGAGGGGGCCGTTGTAGTGGGCACCCAAGTAGCCGTTGCTTTTTGTGGCTTGACGGAGTAATCCTTCTCCTGCCGAACCTTCATCTTTTTCTGTCGGCGGAGATAGTTTTCATCAATCACCAACTCTTGGACCTGTCGCCAGACCTTGTAAATTTCAGAGGACAGCCGTTGAGGGGGCTGCTCTAGCTTCACCTTTGGGGCATTATCCACAGGCGTAGGAGATCTTTTCAATACGGCAGTTGGCGAGTTTTTGCGCACCCTTCTTAGCGGTTCAAAGCTATTCCCGGTCGGAACAGCAGCATTGATTTCCACCATCGGAGCTGGCGGAGTTATCTTAGAGGGGGTGTTGCCCCTAGCTTTCCTTATCAGGCGCCAGTGACGACGGCGAGCATGTCGTGCGATTGGAGTTGGTTTAGCCGTAGGGGTGACCTCCTCATGCCCCTTGCTTTGAGGAGAGACTGTTATTGGTGCCAGCCTGTCGAAAACTGACACCCGTTGAGAAGTAATGTCTAATCTGTCAAAGACAGACCTCTGGGCAGGGGAAGCAGCTTTGAGGACCCCGCCTGGAGCAGCAACCGGAATGGCCAGCCTTGTAAAAACTGACTTCTTGGAAGGAGGAGCCTTTCCAATGATTTCGTCCGCTTGAGCCGGGATGGCTATCCGCTTTGGGATGGCAGCTTCGGGTATCGCGGGCTTCTTCATGGGCCCGTTTGAGCTTTGACCCAGTTTGCTGAAGACGGAGGCGTTGGACTTGGACGACCCGTTGAGAGGGGCCGCGGTAGTCGTAAGCTGATCAAAGACCGACTTCTTTGGAGCTTCTTGCGACGTCATTGGGGCATTGAAGCTCATTGGTGGGAGCATGGTTCCGAAGAATAATCCAGTGGTGGCTTGAGTTACCTGCTCCACTGGCATCTTGAAAAGGGAGGCCGCTCGGGGCCCATAAGCCACTCCTCCAGCAGGGACGGAGTGAGAGTTGCAGTTGCAGGCAGTGCAGTTTGAAGCCATTGATCTTCTATTTTCTGCACGGAGCAAGACACCAAATCTAAGTACCTTGAATCCACAGGCAACCACAGCAAATCACGATTTGTTCGCGAACACGACATACGAAGTGTGGAGTGGAAAGAGGAAAAGGTCCCACCGGGCGTGCCAGAATCTGTTCCCCTCCGAATGGCGGCCGAGACGTGGGCGTCTCGCCTGGGATTCGGGGCAGATGCTATTTGGTTTTATCCGTCCACCTCTCCGAAGATGCCAAGTTGATTTATGGCACCGTGTATCGGAGGTTTAGACGGATGCGGCCGATATAGCAGACTTCGTCAGATTCCCCCTTGCTTGAGGGGGTTTTGATTGTGGGGACGCTCTTCCCTGCAGGCGCAAGCCTCTGCAGTTAATTACGCTACCGCATCGCGGTAACAACTTTCTCCTTCTCCAGAATTTCACTTCGTGTCGTGTGTGTTTGTTTTGTTTGTGGTTGCCCGTGGATCGTATACGGAGACTAATTTATGTCGTCACCCGTAGGACGTGGATTGGTCCAAATCCGTATTTTCTTAGATTTGGGTTTGGGGTTTTGGTTTAAGGATACGTTAGCCATATTTGAGGCTAAGATCAACTTAAACGTTTGTTAAGGATACGTTAGCCTAATCTCCAGACTAAGATCAACTTAACGGAAAGAGCATTTAGGAGCTCTATTGTTCCAGTTTAGGGACGTAGTGGTCAATGTTCCAGTTTAGGGACATGGGGGTCCAACATTCCTATTTTGGGGACGGATATTAGTTTAAGGACACGTTAGCCATATTTGAGGCTAAGATCAACTTAAACGTTTGTTAAGGATACGTTAGCCTAATCTCCAGACTAAGATCAACTTAACGGAAAGAGTATTTAGGAGCTTTATTGTTCCAGTTTAGGGACGTAGTGGTCCATTTAATATATGGCCGTCGGGACCCGTCACCTCTCTGACGACGTTGAAGGATTACAACGACAGGTGTCAGAGGAGTTCAGAGATGTACCCTTGAACCGGATGTAAATTGATTTAAGAGAGCAGTCGTGCTCAGTCAATTTAATTTGAGGACTTACGGCCAGAATTGGGCTAAGTTCAGTTGAGAATATTCAACAGTTTTTATTTGCATTTGGCCTGTTAGGCCTTTACTAGGGCTCTGCCCCTGTTTAATAATGCATGGCATTTTGTTTGGTCTATCAAGCCCCCTTTTAATTGGGCTCTGCCCTTTTTAAATGATTCACAACATTTATTTTTAGCCCGATAGACCATTGTTTGGGCTTTATCCCTTTTAATAGTGCATGGCACTTTGTTTGGTCTGATAGACCTTTCTTTATTGGGCTCTGCCCTTGATAATGCATTGCATTAATTAGTCTGACAGAGTGCCACATGGCTTGTCAGGCGCTTTGCGCCAATTGAGGAGCGCAAGGCGCAAGTCCATAGGGAGGTGACACGTGTCACGCTCTGGTGAGTGCCAGCCTAGTGCGCTGCGCCAGTGCGCTGCGCTGTTGCGCTTCTGACACGTGGCGCGCTCTGGTGGGTTGCGCCAATTCATGAGAGCAGTGCTCTATTTTATCAGCGCATAGCGCAGATCATTCTGGAGCTGACACGTAGCGCTCCCCGGTGGCTTGCGCCAACCCAGGAGCGCAACAGTGCAGATTTACAAGTGCAGGGTACTGTTTTATTATTTTGACCAATTTTAGATCAAAGAAAACAAATTTTCTTGTTTTCAAAGAACCAGTGGTTCATCAAAAGGCAATGCCTTTATTATTATTATATTTTTATTGAAGATCTTTGATCTTGTTCTTAGATCAATGATCTTTTTAGAAGAAATTCTTCTTTATTCAGAGGTTTTTACCTTTTCTTTCTCTGATCTCTTCTCAAAATTTTCTTTAGAGGAGTTCTCTCTTCTTCTTCTTTTCTCTGTGTTGATGTGTATTGATCCCCTTTGAATTGGGGTCTAGGGGCCTTTATATAGTGCCCATTAATTTGTTAAATTTGTTAAAGAGATCATTCTCTGAATGATTTGAGGAATTTTCCCCACCGTTGGATCTTTGATCCAAGGGCTTCTGTTTTACAGAAGACAATCTTCTTGTTTTAACAAGAACAGAAAGATTTTACCGGAATTTTAATTCTGTTTGGCGCAAACGCATCTGTGCTTGACACATGTCGCGCAGCGCAACTGCGCTGCCACGTGTCGTAGAGCGCAAGTCAGCTGAAGCGTTGCTTCTTTATTAAAATTTGAATTTTATTTGAAAACAGAGCCTTGCTCTGATTGGGGAAGCAGAAGCGTTGCTTCATCTCCCGTCTTGGAATTTGAACAGAGCTTTGCTCTGATTGGGGTAAACAGTGGAAAATTAGAAAATGCATGAAGCTTGTGGAAGCTTGTGGATGCATTGACTAAAGTCTACTAAGTTTGTTTTTACTTTGGATTTTTGTTAACCTAACCATCACACTTAGCCATGATTAAGTCTCTACATGAGTTAGTATATGATACTCACTCACCATGGTTAGCTCACTCACTTGATCATTATCCTCATCATTTTTCTTTTGTTCATCTTCTTCTTCTTTGAGCAAAAAGGAAAAGCTTGCTAGGGTTTTAAAAAGAGAGTGAAAGATTGTGAGAAATAAAATTCTAAAGAGAACCCACTTCCTATTTCTCCATCCTCTACTAGACTAGCACTTTAGTATAGGGTGTTTGCTTCACTAATTCTCTAGTTAGTGAAGTAGTAGCTTGAGTTGATATTCCCTCGACATAGATCATCTTCGGCCTCGAATACTTCAAGCAAGGACGCTTCTTTCGCCTCGTGAAGCCATGCAAGAGCCCGGGAGAACCATGATCGCAGCGAAGGGACTTTAACAAGGAGCTTTAGAAGTGAAGGACCGATCTACAAAGGTTGTATTTCGTATTCACTTAGTGGTAAATGTGATTTACTTGCATGTGAAACCCTAATTATCTAGCAAAGATCTTGTTTAGGGTTATTCGGCACGGCTAAAATTATAAACGGGCATGGTTGATGTATTGTAGAACCTTATTAGAGTGCCTAGTAACCCTACAGTTACGTCGAGGGAATATCAACTCAAGCTACTACTTCACTAACTAGAGAAATAGTGAAGCAAACACCCTATACTAAAGTGCTAGTCTAGTAGAGGATGGAGAAATAGGAAGTGGGTTCTCTTTAGAATTTTATTTCTCACAATCTTTCACTCTCTTTTTAAAACCCTAGCAAGCTTTTCCTTTTTGCTCAAAGAAGAAGAAGATGAACAAAAGAAAAATGATGAGGATAATGATCAAGTGAGTGAGCTAACCATGGTGAGTGAGTATCATATACTAACTCATATAGAGACTTAATCATGGCTAAGTGTGATGGTTAGGTTAACAAAAATCCAAAGTAAAAACAAACTTAGTGGACTTTAGTCAATGCATCCACAAGCTTCCACAAGCTTCATGCATTTTCTAATTTTCCACTAATTTTGTAATTACTTTTAAATATTAAACCCAACATAACAAATAGCATGGTGTAAGTCTCATACACCCATGAAAGATGTATCATCAACCATGATACAAAAAGAAAACACATTTTAATATACATCGCATATATATTAAAGTTGTGCACATGTGAGAAAAATCCTTAAGTGAACAAATGTTAGTTAATGTAAATTAGTATATCTAATATACAATTATACACTAAATTATTAAATCAACACTTGACTTAATAATCCGGTCATATCTCATATAACCGACTAACATCCATTGTATCGACTTATCGAATCAACACTTGATTCGATAACCCGGCTATATCATATATAACCGACCGATACAAAAAGTCGCGAGAATAGAATACGGTATCACATACACGCATTATTCTCGGTCCCGCACATATCACATACGTGCTCCTATTTCGTTTTGCCTGAGCCAGTAAAACCTCTATGTAGGACTCTAAAGACTCGTCAATACGCCGGCAGTAGGTGATGATCACATCAAGCACCCACAAGCCGTTAGCGGTACTAGCTGGACGTAATGGCCACCCGGGTATTGAGCGATCAGAAGATCAGCAGGCAAGCCCGCTCCAACTCCTGTAAAAGCCTGCCGGTAACACTTCCCGTACAGTCCGGTCTCCTCGTCTGATATGTCACATATCAAGTCCAGGGGTGGTAAACGTCAGACCCCAATAACCGATAAGTCGTGCCGATGTGAGGCTCATAACGGGTCGAGAAACTACTGGTAACACTTACCAGTAAATCTCTAAATCAGCCCTGGCCAGGGACTTCCCTGTTATGGCCAATCGAGCACAGCGCAACATCAATCCCCAATACCGGGAGAGACGAAACCCCTCCTATCGCTCATCGCCTCCATGTGACTCGGGACTGTACCCAAAAACCACCATTTTGCATGCCCTCTTGGACGTGGTAAGGTGGAAATCAAAGCACAGTGGGAATCACACAAGACTCTATGACGATCTCGGGTCTACAGACTAACCTGCACAAGTGTCACCAGAGAACTGCCATCTGACGTGAGGTATAATACCATCTGGGAGTTCTCGACGAGTCCGTCCAGTGTACCCAGTCTCCACTGAGCACCCGTATACCATCTCTGATGTCAAACACCAATGGATATGGGATCATCCATCGCCCATCTCATGGGTCGAGAAGCGTATACGCTAGTCTACTCTGGTATATCGATGTCCTGTCTCGATACACCCACGACTAGGAACATTAAAGGATGTACTTGTGGTCTACCATGGCCCCACTAGTATGATCTGCATCATAGTCCAGATAGTCAAGTACACATCCTAAGGGCTTTACCAACATGTAATTATAAGACAGTATCAAGAGACAAGTATACATGTTAAGATAAAAGAGCAACCATATAGCATACTATCATATCGAGCAAGAAAGTCCTCTCTATATATGTCCAAGCATCCAATATAATATACATCATCTGTACAATACTGGCCTCTAGGGCATACATACAACTAACAGAATCGAGGTATTCCTGCAAAGACACCGATTTCCTTGGGGGTCGACGCGAATCGAGATGTTCTCGTCAAGGACGCTGATTTCCCTGAATTAAGGTTTTGCCAAGGACACTGATTTCCCTGGAGGTCGAGACGAATCGAGGTATTCCTGCAAAGACACCGATTTCCTTGTGGGTCGACGCGAATCGAGATGTTCTCGTCAAGGATGCTGATTTCCCTGAATCGAGATATTTGCCAAGGACACCGATTTCTCTGGAGGTCGAAACGAATCGAGAGATTCCTGCAAATACACTGATTTCCTTGTGGGTCGATGCGAATCAAGATGTTCTCGTCAAGGATGCTGATTTCCCTGAATCGAGATTTTGCCAAGGATACTGATTTCCCTGGGGTCGAAACGAATCGAGGTATTCCTGCAAAGACACCGATTTCTCTACGGGTCGACGCGAATCGAGATGTTCTCGTCAAGGACGCTGATTTCCCTGAATCGAGGTTTTTCCAAGGACACTGATTTCCCTGGAGGTCGAGATATTTGCCAAGGACACTGATTTCCCTGGGAGTCGGTTGACTTGTTTCCGAGACGGATTCACTGGATGACGTATTTTCGAGACGGGGTCATTTGCTGACGTGTGTCCGCGATGGGGTCATTGGATGACCGTATTTCCGAGACGGAGGTCATTGGTTGACGTGCTCCACCTTCTACAGTGTCGGGATCGACTTTCTCCATTTTCTGCTGTGTCGGGATCGACTTTCTCCGTTTTCTACGGTGTCGGGATCGACTTTCTCCATTTTTTACGGTATCAGGGTTGACTTTCTCCGTTTTCTACGGTGTCAGTGTTGACTCTAGGTTGTCTGTGAACCGCAGGGTCTTGGAACTAGGGACTTTGCCGTGGCTCCGACTGGTAGTGTCGTGTCCGCGTCCTACTGGCATGAGGAGGAACGCCGTTGCTGGTCTTCTGGGATGCAGATACTGCCGCTGAGACCTGACTCTCCCTTTGATTGAGTCTGGCGGGGAAATGTGGTTCCCTTTTCGTTTATGCCCATGGATTGTATACAGGGGTCAGTACGGACTTACCTGCAGGGCATAAGTTTCATCATTTTTTTTATTTCTTTCCGCGATGCTCTATCATTTCAGCTTTTTATATCGCGAAATTCGCGATTCCCCAATCATTTCGGCTATTTATTTATTTATTTTTTTACTCGCTGCTTTTTATTGCGAGTTGCCCAATCATTTTGGCTATTTTTGTATGCATATATTTTACTTGCTGATTTTGTTATAAGTTGCCCCATCATTTTGGCTATTTTATATGAATTTTTGGCTCGCTGACTTTTTGCTGCGATTATGGAACCTGTGATCTGATACCAATCTTAGCATCAGCATCGCTGCGACTAGAATATTACCGGGAGCGAATCATCATTTGCCGTGAAAGGACTTGGAATTTGATACCGATTTAGGTATCAGCATCGCTACCACTGGGACATTGTCAGAAGAGAATCATCATTTGCCTATGTCGATTCGAACAAATATGGCTTAGCAAACAGGGTTAGAATCCTGTCGACTAAGGCTTTTGACTTCATGAGCCGTAAGGGTCTCATAAAGATGTTTCTCCTTACGAGTCGTGAGGATCTCGTAAGTCTGTTTTCTCCTTAAGAATCGTGAGAATTCTTAAGTGTATGGTCTCTTAAAAGTCGTAAGGATCTCATAATAGCATTTTCTCCTTATAAGTCAAGAGTACTTACAAGTGTCGTTCACCACATGAGGACGTCCCATTCCATTGGTGGAACTTGATGGGGGAGACGTTTATTTGTGCCCGTGGATTGTATACAAGGGTCAATATTGAACCGTTTGTAGGGCAGTCTGGGAAATGTGATGGCTTAAGAACAGATTCAGATCCCTGTAGCTTAAGGCTTTTGAATCTTATGATCCGTGAGGGTCTCATAAGAGGGTTCTTCTTATGAGTCGTGAGAGTCTCATAAGAGGGTTCTTCTTATGAGTCGTGAGGATCTCGTAAGTGTAATTTCTCCTCAGGAATCGTGGGGATCTCCAAGTGTGTCGCTCCTTTGTGAGTCGTAAGGATCTCACGCAGGTAGCTTTCTCCTTACAAGGTCGAGAGGACCTTGCAAGTGTCTTTTAACGAGATTGCGCCCTTTCGGGTTTTCACAAACTCGCCGGTAGCTTTGCTGTTTTTACTCAGGGAGCCCTTTCGGGTTTTCATCCGTGCCCATCTTGCTTATGGACGTACCGGTTTTTTTACGAGTCTGCCCCCTTTCGGGTTTTCACAAACATCGCCGGTAGCCTTGCTGTTTTCACTCATGGAGCCCTTTCGGGTTTTCATCCGTGCCCATCTTGCTTATGGATGTACCATTTTTTTACGTCGGCCTGGGGATGCCGCGGTTTGCAGTAGTTTAAATACGTTTCGGTCCGTTGTTCATCCTGTATGCATGTGTACTTGTCACGTGACGGGATACATAACGATAAAGTGGGATACACCCATTTAGGGTGTGATTTGGTTTGGTTGGGGTGTTTTGTGATCCATCCCTACCACGACTTCTTCCACTTGACGTCGACGCCTGGCTTTTTCGAATATGGCCATTTTGCGTTCTTGATCAACTTTGCTCTTCTGACGGGCTTCGTTTAGCAGCACGTCAATCAACTCATCGGACGGTTCCAAGGATTTTGGTGTCGATTCTGCCCCCAGCTTCTCTGCATCAGGAGCTTCTTTATCATCTATTGACGAGTGAGAGATCATGTGACAACTTGCCAAGTAATCTTGGAATTCTTTTGACGTGTCGTCTCGCTCGTCATTGTTATTGTCTCTGTTCTTAAGGATATGGTTAAGAAACTCATGGAGTATGACTGGGGTCCGCGCCTTCTGGTTGTATTCCTCCAGTGCGTCAATATGCTTTTATAGGTCCGTGCGCTTGTCATCAGGCTGCACGGGCGTCTTGATCTTCTTCTTCTTCTTCGAAGACTTTGACGGCTGGACCTGGGTATTTTGCCCATTGCTACCCATTCTCGGTGTCGGGCGCAGTTTCAGCATTCCCTCAATAATTTCAGGCTCTAGCGGGATTTTCCACCTGATTGCGGGGCATGCTTGAAGATCCTTCAGCATTCTTTTCATTTTTACCGAAAGAACTATTTCCCATGGAACTTCCTCTATGAATGAGCATGATGCCCCCGGCGTATCTACCCTTTTAGGAGCGTGCTGTTGTGGTGGATTTACCTTCCAGTTTTTGGACAGCGTGAACTTACCCTGTTTTTACTGGTCCCCAACCCAGTTTTTGAAGACGTAGCAATCTTCGACTGGGTGGCCCATTATTCGGTGGTAGGGGCAGTAATTGGGATTGTTGACGGCATTCGGTTGCAGTGGGTGTCTCGGCTCCGGTAGAATGATGAGCCCGTTGCGCACTGCCAGTTCGTACAGTTTCCTTGTTTTATCCTGGGGAAACGAGTAAGGACATTTCAACTTCTCGTCGAAGGATCGCCGCTTGTTGCCTTGGCGAGTAGCTGACTTCGGCTCACTCGGCTGTTGTTGAGCGTTTGCGAGAAAGGTCTCTTTTCCTTTCCCCTTTTCATTCCGAGGCTCCGTCTTCGAAGAGGAAGGCTTATGGCCCATCTGGTCCATTTAGATCAGCTTGTCGATCAAGGCCTGGAAGGTGGTCGGCTTGAAAAATATCATGAATTGGGATATGTTCGCTTGAGGATCGAGGGTTCCCACAAACATGCCCACGGCAAGAGCTTCCTCTATACGTTGTTCGCACTTTGACCACAAGTTCCGCCACCAAATGGCGTATTGAACCCAGGTTTCTCCTGGCTTCACCCTGGCATTGATCAATACCGTGATTGGGGTGCGTTCGCTGGCGCTTGCGAAACGCTGAGTGAATAGCAATTCCATCTCCGTGAATGTTTTGATGGAGTCGTTTGGAAGTTCCGAATACCATTCGAAGGCCGTCTCTACCAAGCTGCCAACGAATTGGCGAAGCAGCAGCTTATCGTCACCTCCAGTATTGCCGCAGAGAGCCCTGAGTTGGGTGACATGCTGAGGGGATTGCCGGTCCCCTTATTTACGTGAAATTTGGGGATCGTGTATCTTGGCGGGTACTTAATTTGATCGTACCAGCCCGGGTAGGGTCGTCCAGTTCTGACGACTTGGCTGGTTGCTTCATTCGTCTGATGAGCTCGTATTTGTTGAGCTATATAGTCGTCAAGGGCGGCTTTGGAGATGGTCTCTTCCTTGGCTGCCGATAGCGCAAGAAGCGGGTTTGATGTCTCCCCTCTATCGTCTTCAATTATTATCGGAGGATCTTCGGCTGGTTGGTCTGGCTGCATCATCATGCCTACCATATCTTGGAACAATAGCACCATTTGTTTTATGTTGGCCGCTTGTTCCGCGGCCTCTTTGTCTTTTCTCTCGAGCATTCTTCGGAAGAATTCGGCATCAGTTTCCTGTTTTTGGCGCTGCTCCGACGATATCTCCGGGCTTACTTTTGGCCCAGTGAGTGCGGCCATGGTTGTCAGCATCTCCTGGAGCTTTTACTGTTGTTGCTCCTGAGCCTTTGTTATTGATCGGGTGAGTGGTCGATGGCCCGTGGAGATACGACTATCCTCTTTTCCGGAAGCCATGTAAATGGTGTGCACCACCATGCCCAGAGAGTTGGGGCGTTTGGATTCAGTGCCTTTGAACTTTGTTGTGGACACGGGGATTTTCTCCGGCCTTCTCCTTCTGTGGGCGGTCGATGTAACACCCTAGTTCATTTATACCAGTTCTAGTTCAAGTATTTTTTTATTTATGATATTTTCTTGATTTACTGTGTTTTGGGTGCAAATAGTTTTTTGACATCTGTATTTGCATCCGACTCGACCTGCTTGCTGGAAACCCGTCTTAATTCATGTTTATGGTTTATCCTGGCTTATTATATGGATCCGTGCACTTTCATTATTTGTAAATTGCATGTTGGCATTATATCTGGCATCTGCATTTTTTAATATAATATTTAAAGTCAAGTAAAATATTTTAAAAATATATTGAATGGCCTGCCTGATGCCCCTAACCCTGTGGTAGCATCCGCGCATCTTGTTCTCGTCCCGTTCAGTGAAACGGACTTGTTTGGATGACTACATGTACGTGCGTGCATCCGTTCTTGGGGGTATGCATTTTCGTTACCCGGATATCCAACTTTAATTTTGGTCAACGTGTATATTTTTCGTATTTTAAAACTGAATTTTAGACCCGACCCGGGCGTGTTTTGGACTATGTTTGTATTTACCAGAATATAAAATTTTATTTATAGAATATTAATTTTATAAACTGATACAAATTAAAATTTAGATAACTAATAAAAGATTTTTTTAAAATTTAAATCTAAACTAATTTCCTAACAAACTAACAACCCCTTTTTCTCTCTCTCTCCCCTTCTTTCTCTCTCTCCCCTTTCTCTCTCCTCTCGAGCGCTCTCTCTCCCCTCTCATGGTTACTATAGCCTTCTCGAGTCACGTCACCGCCCCCTCTCCTTACAATCACCTCCCTTCTATTCCTCTTCTCCTTCTTCTATTTTAACCCGAGCCCCCACGAGAAACCCACTGCAAAACCCTAACCCTAACCCTAACCCTAGCTCCTCTGCCCTCAAAACTCAACCACCTCCATCCTCATCATCTCCTCCTCCTCTCCCTCCTCGTCATCATCTTCTTCCTCTTCTTCCTCACCCGAGAGCCTGCACACACCAACCCTAACCCACAGAACCCATCACCCAACCTGCACACCCAAACCCTAGCCTCGCCGTCACCACCCCCATTCTCCTCTCCTCCTCATCTTCCTTCTCTTCTCTTCTTCCTTCTTGAACCCTACACCAACAGAGCCCCAGCCTGCACTATCACCCGAGCACCCTGCACCCTCGCCGGAGCTCCATTAACCACCATCACCTCGTCTCCCCTGACCCCTGTGCACGAAACCCCGGTGAGTACCAACCCCTCTTCTCTTTCATCTTCTTCCTCTTCTTCTTTTTCTTTGTCTTTCTCTTTTTCTTGAAATCTTGTTTTTCCAGCAATTGTCGGATTCGCGTCGCCGCTGCCGATCCAGACGATCCAGTGAGCGTATCTTGCCTGCGTGATCACCATCTTGCCTTGCCTGGACCCGTCCCGCGTGCCGTGTGTGCGTTGCGACGATTTACCGACGTCGGACGTTCCGTGCGTATCCATCGTGTGATCCGATCGAGGCAAGTTTATCTTGATACATGCTATGTCTATATATTTTTTTTTAAATTAATAAAAATATTACATGTTTATTTCATTTTGCATCCATATTACAATTTTACAGTTTTTCGATACCCGTATGCATCCATACCGTTATTTACATATCTAGTCGCATGCTAGTTCATCTTGTTACATGCTAGGTATATTATTATGCATCCATATGAATAAAAATATCACATGTTGAATGTATTGTACATCCATATTAAAGTTTACCGTTTTCGGATACCCGTTTGCATCCATATCATTTAATATACGTGTAGCTGCATCTACATATCACATTAATTCATATTATTAATATAGAAACACCCCATGCTTAATAATGCATCCCACGTAGTCTTGGAACTGTAAATGTAACCCTAATCGATGTTTGTGCATCCATACCATTAATTGTATATCAATTTGCATGCCATGTCACATTGTTTCATATTGTTAGTACTCCATACTTGATAATGTTCATCCTACATAGTCATGATGTAACCCCTGATAAATATTTGTGTATCCATGCTTTTATCGTGCACCCGTACTTGCTACATTTTTATAATGAGCATTCACTTGATATCTGTGCACTACCTGACTTGACTTGATGCACCACTGCTTGACTTGATACCTGATCTTGTTACTAATGCCGACAATCTTGACCTGTTGTCCCTACGGACATATCCTGTTGTCTATTTAGACAAACCTGTACATGCTTGATCCTGTGTTGGCATTAGCTTCATATTTTCAATACCTGACTTGAACACATAACCTTGGGGGTATGGGGAAATCAAAAGTGTAAACTAAAGTGTAACTTAAAAGGGTATTACTTGATCCGTGGTCCCGGTGGGTAACAGGACAGAGCCATTCGTGACTCTTACATCTTGATCCGTGGTCCCGGGGGGTAATGGGACAGAGCCATTCATGACTCTTACATCTTGATCCGTGGTCCCGGGGGGTAACGGGACATAACCACTCTTGGTTCACATATTCCTGATCCGTGGTCCCGGGGGGTAACGGGACATATTCTTTGAGTTACATGGAGGATTACATTAATTGATTTCAAACAAACTTTAGAATAGATAACCCAGTAGCACAGCTTAGATTGAGCACTGCACGTCACACATACTGATATACTTCATTGTTATACATTCCTGTTAACTTGTTACTATTTATGATTCCTGCCTGCATATCTCATTACATCCTGATTGCTTATATTATTGTTTGATATCATGACGCACTAACGTCTGGGTTTTGTATGGCCCAGATCCTCTATCTCTGTCGCAGGACGTTCATGAGTATTTTGACCAACAAGCCGAGCAGTGAAGATCATGTTAGTAGCTAGTTAGTTTAGTTTTATTTCGCATTTTCATTCCTGATGTGAGCCCGTATTTTGGGACGTACTTTCCAGATTGTTATTGTTACTTGAATTTATTGCTTCCGCATATTATTTCTTGACTCGTTATTTCTGGCTCATGGACATGTACTAGATAGTTTCTTTTATTTTTCCTGTTCTTGATATCTATAGACAGCCGTAATGTGACTATGGAGGGATGTTTCCTAGTTACAGGTACCATGGTTGGCTCTGTCATATGCCGATCTTAGCGCACTCTGGGAAGTGGGGCGTGACAGTCGAAGTTGAGGGGGCCGTTGCAGCAGGCACCCAAGCAGACGACACCTTCTGTAGTATGACAGAGTGGTCCTTCTCTTGCCGAACCTTCATCTTCTTCTGTCGGCAGGAGTAGTCCTTATCGATTACAGAGTCTTGAACTCTTCGCCAAACCCTGTGGATTTTGGAGGACAACCGCTGAGAGGGC
Source organism: Agapanthus africanus (assembly GCA_030015575.1). Lineage (NCBI taxonomy): Eukaryota > Viridiplantae > Streptophyta > Magnoliopsida > Asparagales > Amaryllidaceae > Agapanthus > Agapanthus africanus. The sequence continues at coordinate 115,927,118 of JASDDO010000028.1, forward strand.
TGTTCCGGCTTTACCTTTGTAACGTTCTCCACAGGTGGAGGAGACCTTTTAAGTACGGCAATTGGAGAGTTCTTGCGCACCCTCCTGAGTGGTTCAAATCCTTTTCCAGTTGGAACAACAACTTCAATTTCCACCATCGGAGCTGGTGGAGTCAATCCAGAGGGAGAGCTGCCCCCAGTTTTCCTCACTCGGCGCCAATGGCGACATCGAGCATGTCTTGTAGACGGTACTGGCTCAGTTACGGGGGTGGCTTCATCATTCCCCCTGTTCTAGTGAAGGGTTGCTGTTGGTACCAACCTATCGAAGACCGACGTCCGTTGAGAAGAAACGTCCAACCTGTCGAAGACTGACTTTCGGGTAGGGGGAGAGCTTGTAACGACCTCACCCGTGGTAGGAGTTGGAACGGTCAGTCTTGCGAAGACCGACCCCTTGGCAGGAGAAGCCCCTTTGACAACTTCGTCTATTGGAGTTGGAATGGCTATCCGCTTCGGGATAACTCCTTCGGGTGTTGCATGCTTCTTTACGGGCCCACTGGAGCTCAGGGTCAGCCTGTCGAAGATTGATGCAGTAGACTTGGAATTGGACGGCCCGTTGAGAGGGGCTGTGGTAGTGGTAAGCCGATCAAAGACCGACTTCTTTGGAGCTCCCTGCGACGACACTGGAGCGTTGAAGCTTGCTAGTGTGATCATAGTCCTAAAGAACAGTCCAGTGGTGGCCTAAGTCACCTATTCCACTGGCATGGCAAAAATGGAGGCCGCTTGGGGCCCATAGGTCACCCATCCAGCGAGGACGGAGTGGGAATTGTTGTTGTAGTTGGTGCAGTTGGAAGCCATTTTCTCTTCTGCACGGAGCAAGACACCAAATCTTAGTACCTCGAATCCACATGCAACCATAGTAGACCGCGATTTGTTCGTGAAACACGACACACGAAGTGTGGAATGGAAATAGGAAAAGGTCCCACCGGGCGTGCCAGAATATGTTCGCCGCCGAAAACAGAGACGAAACCGCGTAGGTCGTCTTGCCTGAATTTGGGGGCAGATACTATTTGGTTTTATCCGTCCACCTCTCCGAAGATGCCAAGTTGATTTATGGCACCATGTATCGGAGTTTTAGACGGATGCGGCCGTTGTAGCAGACTTCATCAAATTCCCCCTCATTGTAAGGGGTTTTTGATTGTGGGGACGCTCTTCCCTGCAGGCGCAAGCCCCTGCAGTTAATTACGCTACCGCATAGCGGTAACAACTTTCTCCTTCTCCAGATGGTCACTTTGTGTCGTGTGTGTTTGTTTTGTTGTTGGTTGCCCGTGGATTGTATACGGAGACTAATATAGGTTGCCGCCCGTAGGGCGTGGATTAGTCCAAATCCTTATTTTCTTAGATTTGGGTTTGAGTTGGGTTTAAGGATTGTTAATCTCATTGAGATTAAGATCAACTTAAACGTTTGTTGAGGATACGTTAGTCTAATTTTAGACTAAGATCTACTCAATAGGATTTTGGGATCATTTTGATCCAACGAAAGAGTATTTGGGCTCTATCGTTTTAGTTTAGGGACATTGCGGTCCACTGTTTAAGGACATCATAGTCCATGAGTTCAAGGACCTCATAGTCCGTAAAGTTTAAGGACGTTAAGTCCATGAGTTTAGAGACGTCATGGTCCATTGGGTTTAAGGACATCATAGTCCGTAAAATTTAAGGATATCATAGTCCATGAGTTTAAGGACCTCATAGTCCGTGTTTAAAGACATCATAATCTAGTTTAAAGACATCATAGTCTGTAAAGTTTCTGGTTGTCGGGACCCGCCACCTCTCTGAAGACGTTGAAGAATTACAACGACACATATCAAAGGTGTGAAGAGATGTACCCTTGAACCAATGTTGGTTAAGAGATCTGTAGTCAGGTTTGGGACTAAGACTAATTAAAGAGATTGTGAGAAGATGTGCTCAGTTAATCTGAATTAAGGACTTATGGCTAACTTGGGCTCAGTCCACTCAGATTTGAATAAAATGTTGAACATTTATTTGGCTCAGTCCATTTTTTTATTTAACAATGCTGAGCATTGATTTGGGTTCTAGCCCCCCTTTTCTTGTGTCTTTTACTGAGTGTTGAACACTTTTTATGGCGCTGGGCTCTATTTAAAGAACACTTTGTGTTCTCTCAGCACACACGTGAGGAGCACGTCGTGCGCTTGGCGCTGAGCGCCAGACCAGGAGCGCTAAGGTGCTTCTTGTGAAATAGCGCACACGTAAGGAGCACGTGGTGCGCTTGGCGCTGAGCGCTAGACCTAGAGCGCTAAGGCGCTTCTTATGAAATAGCGCACACGTGAGGAGCACGTGGTGCGCTTGACGCTGAGTGCCAGACTTGGAGCGCTAAGGCGCTTCTTATGAAATAGCGCACACGTGAGGAGCACGTGGTGCACTTGGCGCTGAGCGCCAGACTTGAAGCGCTGAAGCGCTTCTTTTGAAAAAGCATACACGTGAGGAGTACGTGGTGCGCTTGGCGCTGAGTGCCAGACTTGGAGCGCTAAAACGTTTCTTTTGAAATAAAGCACACGTGAAGAGCACGTGGTATGCTTGGCGCTGAGCGCCAGACTTGGAGCGCTGAAGCGCTTCTTTTGAAATAGCGCACACGTGAGGAGCACGTGGTGCGCTTGGCGCTGAGCGCCAGACTTGGAGCGCTGAAGCGCTTCTTTTGAAATAGCGCACACGTGAGGAGCACATGGTGCGCTTGGCGCTGAGCGCTAGATTTGGAGCACTGAAGCGCTTCTTATGAAATAGTGCACACATGAGGAGAACGCGGTGCGCTTGGCGCTGAGCGCCAGACTTGGAGCGCTGATGCACTTCTTTGGCAGTTCTGGTCAGTTCTGTGCGCTGAGATTTAAATTCTTGTTTATAAGAGACTTTGTCTCATGGATCTAAGAACTAAGTTCTTCTTTTTATGAAGAGATGCTATGATCTCTTCTGTTTTTGTGAAAGATTTTGTCTTACAGATCTGTGATCTAGAAAAAGAACTAAGTTATTTTTTTATCAAGAGATGCTATGATCTCTCTTCTTTTTATTTACCTTAAAGAAGGTTCTTCTTCTTAAAGCTTGCTCTTCTCTTTTTCTTTTCTGATAATTTGAAGTTTATGGGGGGTTCCTCTCTTAAGACTTGAAGTTTTGGGTCCTTTATATAGGGGATGCTGATTTGTTGAATCAGTTAAGGAAATCTTTCTCTGATTGATTTGGGGATGTTTCCCCACCATTGGATCTTTGATCCTGGAGCTTCCGTTTTACACAAGACAATTTTCTTGTTTTTAATAAGATTGGGAAAATATTTTCCCATACAGAACTTATTTTGTATCTTGGTGATTTTTAATCACCATTGGATCTTTGATCCAACGGTGCTCCGATTTACAGAGGACAATTTTTCCTGTTTGGAAAGATTTGAGGAGTATTTCCTCAACAGAATTTTATTCTGGTAATTTGATGATTTTTTAATCATCTTCATTGGATCTTTGATCCAAGGGTGGAGAACATTTAGTTCTAGCGCTGTCGCTCTCGTGCTTTGCACGTGAGGCGCTGCCTCAGAGTCATTAGCGCTGGCGCTCTTGGCGCTAACGCTCTCATGCTTTGCACGTGAGGCGCTGCCTTAGAGTCATTAGCGCTGGCGCTCTTGGCACGAGCGCTCTTGTGCTTTGCACGTGAGCGCTGCCTCATTACTGAAGGTGTCTTTTCACCTTCCTTCTTCGCTTTTCCTGAGTCAAACTTCTCTTTCCCAGAGCTTGGAAATAGTTCCATCATGCACAACATTTTCTGTGCCTAGACTTAAATGTCTCCCTTCATAATCTGAAGCAATGCTTCTTTTCTCTCTCATTTTCAGAGAATCATTTTAACAGAGAAGAGCTATGGCTTGTAATCGCCCACATGCTCGCCGTCAGCCATGGGAGGTGCCCATTGAGGAAATTGTTCCTCGTTTTGCTGCGCGCTTGGTAAACTCTACTCTTACGGATGACCAATGCGACACGGTGCTGCACGAGCTCTTGACTCGTATAGGATCTCCTTTCCCCATCGGCTCCATTTTGCTCCGGATGGTTTTCTTGTCTGTGATCAATAATATTCCCCCTCCTCCGGTGGAGATGACTCCGACAATGCTCGACGCCGCGGAAGACAAGATCGAGTGCTTCCACGAGGCACTTCTGATCACCACAGCTCTGAGGGATCGCTCTATTCGGCTGCTAAGCCTGATACGGGCTCAGCGGGTCGTCATGTCTGCCCTTGCTGATGGGAGAGGTGCTGACCGATGGGTAGCTACTCTTTGTGAAGATAGCCGCTTTGTCATGGTGGAGAAGGAAGATAGGGAGTTAGATAATTTTATCCATAGTTTTGTAAATCCCTATACTTTCGATCCCGTGTTTGGTGATCTATTTCCTGTAGAATAAAATGTTCAATTAAATGCTTTGTTTTTGTCGTTTGAACACCTGTTCTTCCCCTGATATGTTCATGTGCGTATATGAATGAGCCTGGTTTCGCACATATCTGTAAACGAAACTTAAGCCGGCATAAATAGGAACAAATAGCTCATGATTGAAGATTTTGGCGGGAACACGGACGCCGCCACGACTATTAAGTTCTTGCAGAACAACGTGATACTCCGTTTCGGCATCCCGAGGTGTATCATCACCGACCATGGGACAAATTTTGAAAACGAAAGAATTAAGGAATTCTGCAGCGAATATCGTATCCTCATGAAGTTTGCCACGGTCGCACATCCCCAATGCAATGAGCAAGCCGAAGTCGCTAATCGGGACGTTCTCCGAGGTCTCCGGACACGCTTAGAAGGACGCCAAGACAGTTGGGTCGAGGAATTACCCCGGGTCTTATGGGCCCTACGCATGTCGAAGAAAACCCCCACCAGGGAGACCCCTTTTAGCCTCTGCTACGGTACCAAGGCAGTGGTCCCAGCGGAGGTCGGGCTCCCCAGTTACCGGGTCGAGCATTTTGACGACGATGCGAACACCTCAGCCCTCCGAACTAACCTAGACATCTTGTTAGAGAAACGAGATCGGGCCCAGATCAGAGCCGCCGCCTATCAACAGCAAACCGCCCGCTACTACAATGCGCGAGTCAAGCGTCGCTTCTTCAAGACCGGAGATTTAGTCTTAAGGCGGAACAAGTTCGTCGATCAAGGCAAGCTGCATAAGTTTTCCCCAAAATGGGACGGTCGTTTCCTCATCTTCGAGGTCCTGCCCGACGGAGCCTACCGCTTACAAGACACGGATGGTCGCAGATTTCCAAGACCTTACAATACTGAGAAGCTCAAGCTGCACCACTGAATAGAATAGCTATGCATATATATTTCTTCTTTCACAAAGGCGATGTAAACCTTTTTAAAGTTCTTTCTATCCAAATAATAAAAGGGGAACAACAGAGCATTGCAAAATGGAAGAATTTTATTCATTCAAAGGTATTAAGGGCTCCTCAACTTTACAGAAAAGAGAAAGGAAAATTTACAACAGAGGTGGAATGGGATCGAGGAAGTACCCCTGGTGATACTCAGAGTAGATTTCCGCTAGCCGGTCCCTAGCCTCTGCAGCCCGCTCCCGCCGATGCTGCACGCAAACCCGGGATGCCACAGAAGCACCTGACTCTCCGCCCTCTATGCCTTGGCTCACGATATACCTCATCTTGAAGCACTCCAAAATGAGGGCCGGGATTGGTCGTGCCTGGCCTTCGAGATGAGGCCGAGCAGGAAGATCGAGCGCACCTTGTCGAGCGCCTCGTCCAGCAGCTCCTCGGAGAAAGGATTGTCCAACCCCGGAGACCTCCTTCAAATTGCGTGCATCAGCAACTGAATCAGGGACGACCGCTGAGGGAGAAGCCAACCGACGTGATCCTCGAGGCGCTGAACCACTCCCCGGTACCCATCCTCGGCCAAGGATTGGTCGTACAAGGAAACGTCGTCGAAGGTGATGATCTCTTCGATCGAATACATGCGCCCAGTCATCCCAAAAAGCGATGCCGAAGAAGTTGCCGTCTCCTTCTCTATTTATAACCTAAAACAGAATCCTGAAGGACCCGGATTCACGCATGCATGGGCGCGAATCATGGGATCCGCCAAGATTGCTCTAATGCCGCACTTCCACGTAGCAGAACTGTCGCGACTTCCCAAAACGTTATGCCTCCCCTAAGCGTCCTTGGCACGTGCGGCCTGCAACGGTCACTCCCCCAATGTTCATAAGCCAAGGAAGGTTAGACTAAGCCTCCGGATCTACCGAGTAGCTACCCTGCTCGGTCCATCCTTAGCAGACCACTACTTGGGTTCCTCAACGAAGCGATGTAAATTCTTCTAAGTTCTTTTTTAAACAACAAGAAGGACACAATATAGCATTGCAGAAAGAAGAATTTTATTGATTTAAAAAGGTACTATGGGCTCATCGGCCTTACATAGAAAAATAAAAAATAAAAAATTACAGTAGCGGGGGAAGGGGTTACAAGAAGTATTCCTCATGGTACTCCGAGGAAATCTCCACCAGCCGAGCCCTTGCCGTCTCGGACCTCTGCCTCTGATGCTGTCCGCGAACCCTTGTGGCTACGGACGGGCCATAAAGCTCTATGGGCGAGCACCCATCAGTGAGATGCCTCAATTGGCAACACTCAAGGACGAGTGCCACCGAGCGATCCCGCCGACTCATCGAGATCAGGCCGAGACGACATAGCGACCTCAGCTTCCTAACCGCCTCGTCCTTCAGCTGTTCGGACAAGGGGTTGTGCAGCCCCGGCGATGCCCTCCAGATGGAGTATATAAGCAGCTGGAGAAGGGGCGATCGCCTGGGGAGCAAGTGGCCGATGTGATCCTCAACCCGCCGGATCACCGCCTGCCGCATCTCCACGGAGCACAGTTGGTCGTACAGGTACACGTCCTCGAAAGAGACGATCTCGGGGATGGTGAAAGGGAAAGTGTACATTCTTATGTTTAGGGGATGAAGAAAGGAGTGATCAACACGCCCTCCTTTTTATAGCCCTACAGCGCCCCAAGGGTCGAACAGTCGCTCGTTTCTCCCACTACTGCACCGCCACGCGGCGGACATCCCGCCTTTCTCAACGAAATCAGAATGACGCTGCTCTTACGCTTCGCCTCCCCCATGCGTTCATAACATGTGTCGCCCGCGACGGTCCCTCTTCCCGATGTTCACACCATGGAAGGTCGGACAGAATCTCACGAATCAACCGACCAGCTACCCTGCTCGGTCCATCCTTGGCTGGTAATTTCTTACCCCACGACGCCAAGGATCAAAGCCCTCACCAAGAGGCTACCGAGCAGCTACCTTGCTCGGTCCATCCTTAGCAGGCCTCTCCAAGCCCTCCCACGCTAAGGATCAAAGCCCTCACCAAGAGGCCACCGAGCAGCTACGCTGCTCGGTCCATCCTTGGCTGGTAATTTCTTACTCCAGACGCCAAGGATCAAAGCCTTCACCAAGAGGCAACGGGATAGCAACCTGCCCGGTCCATCCTTGGCTGGTAATTTCTTACCCTACGACACCAAGGATCAAAGCCCTCACCAAGAGGCCACCGAGCAGCTACCCTGCTCGGTCCATCCTTGGCTGGTAATTTCTTACCCCACGACGCCAAGGATCAAAGCCCTCACCAAGAGGCAACCGGGCAGCAACCCTGCTCGGTCCATCCTTGGCTGGTAGTTTCTTACCCCACGACGCCAGGGATCAAAGCCCTCACCAAGAGGCCACCGGGCAACAACCCTGCTCGGTCCATCCCTGACTGGTAATTTCTTACCCCACGACGCCAGGGATCAAAGCCCTCACCAAGAGGCCACCGGGCTGCAATCCTGCTCGGTCCATCCTTGTCTGGTAATTTCTTATCCACCGATACCAAGGATCAAAGCCCTCACCAAGAGACAACTGGGCAGCAACCCTGCTCGGTCCATCCTTAGCAGGTATCTCCATGCCCTCCCGCGCTAAGGATCAAAGCCCTTGATCCATCCTTAGCTACCCTGCTCGGTCCATCCATATCTGAGCGATCTCCACCTCGACTTCGGGGACATGGAGATACTGACCTTTTACCGGTCATTGTACACTTGGCAAGTAATAGAATTCAACTCGACGTGAGATCGCAAAATGGAAAACCGACTTAACATGAAGGCAGTACCACGCAAATATAATTGTTTACCACAAACAAAGGGAAAATGCACACACAAAGACTACTGCAAAAAGATTTTTTTATTCATAAAAACCGGAAGTCTTTACAGAGGAATTATAGGCTCTCCAGCCTTACAAAAAAGCCCGAGGGGCTTACAAAATTTTAGCGCAAAGAAAATAAGGAGGCGGGGAAGTTCAGGCCTCAGGGCCGGGGAGAACCCCAATGAGCTGCACGTCCACTGCGATAACCGGGGCGGCGTCTTGAAGGACAACGTCCATCGCAGGAGCCTCGGCACCGGGAGCTGGGGGGACCGACTTCTCCCCAATGGTCCTACTGGGGGCCTCTTCCCCTGCAACATTTCCAGGGGCATTCCCTTACGCGTCATCCTTGAGAGGGTACTCCTCCCGGAGCTTGCCGTCAGGGAACTCCGGCATTTGGGCCTTGACGGCGTCGAAGGCGTTGTTCCCTTATGAAAAATAAAAAGAATAAAAAGCAATAGAAAATTCCGAAAATGGAGCATCACGTGCCCACACGTGATGCGCCTTGGAGCCAAAATTATAAAGCATTACACTTAACAAATGGGACTGAAGTTGGGCCTCACGTGCCACACGTGAGCACCTATATACAAAATATATAGGCACCTTCATAAAACAAGTAGCAGACCAGAAGGCGCATCACGTGATACTCTTCTCTGGGACTACTGCATATAGGCAAACCGGCCTAGTGTCATTGGGTCACGTGCTACACGTGAGGGGTCCTAATATCTTCCGACCCGATAGAATTAAATTCTATATAAAAGGGATCAGAACCCTATTTTGGAAATATTTTCCCCAATCTTTCTAAACAATAAAGATCGTGCTCTGTAAATCAGAGCATCGTTGGATCAAAGATCCAATGGTGATTAAAAATCACCAAGATACAGAATTAAATTCCGATTGAGGAAATACTCCTCAAATCTTTCTAAACAAGAAAGATTGTGCTCTGTAAATCATAGCACCGTTGGATCAAAAATCCAAAGGTGATTAAAAATCACCAAGATACAGAATAAGTTCTGTATGAGAAAATATTTTCCCAATCTTGTTAAAGACAAGAAAAATGTCTTCTGTAAAACAGAAGTCCTTGGATCAAAAATCCGACGGTGGATAAATTCCCCAAATCAATTAAGAGATCTCTTAATGAGAGATTTTCTCAACTAAATCAACAAATCAGCCTCCACTATATAAAAGCCCCAAGACTTCAAATCTAACAGAGACGACCCCCCCTAAAAAAACTGCAAGTCCAAAAGAAAAGAAGAAACCCTAGGTAAGAAAGAACAAAATATAGAGAACATCTTACTTCTTCTTCGTCTCCACAAGAGTTTAACTCTTCCAAAAGAACTTAGTTCTTTCTTCTGGTAAAAGATCTGCAGAAGCAGATCTCCACACAAGTTGAGAATTTAATTCTCATCCGGGAGATTCTGCCATGCAGATCCAAAACCCAGGGGAAGATCTAAGTTCAGAGAATTTAATTCTCCCAAAAGGCATATAGGAATTTAATTCCTCTGATAAAACTAGGGTTTAACCCTTCATATAAGAACTTAGTTCTCCCTTCTGGTGAAAAATCTGCAGAAGCAGATCTCCCCATAAGTTGAGAATTTAATTCTCAGGAAGACTCTGCCATGCAGATCCAAAACCTAAGGAAAGAACTAAGTCCAAGGAATTAAATCCTTATAATATATATATATATATATATATATATATATATATAATAAGGGATTTGAGATTTTTAACACTCAGAGAAAGAATTCCATGCATATTGACGATCACGTGTTCACACGTGACCACCTGTGATGAACTCAAAAGAAAGATTGAAATAGATCACGTGTTCACACGTGACCCCCCTTGCTGATAAAGCTTGCCACTTTTTAAAAAAGAAAAGGGGATAAACCGAAGGAAACAATGTCTGACTCTGAGGCGCCCTCACGTGCTCACACGTGATGGCCACATGATGAAGTGTTTAACACTTATATAAAGATGGGGAATAAAATCAAGCGAACAACACCATCTTTAAAAGCATCACGTGGGACAAGTGAGCGCTCTCAAATTCCAGTGTTTAACACTGCCTAAGAGCATCGCGTGGGAGCACGTGAGCACTAAAGGTACATTAGTGTTTAACACTATAAGGAACCAACTCCAATCTCAAATCAGTTAAGTTCCCTCTGAGATTAAATCTCCAAAAAAACCGAGCCTCTATGCTCAGAACTAATAACTCCTCGATTTGGAATCTGGTTCAAGGGTACATCTCTCCACACCTATGATATATGACGTTGTAATCCTTCACCATCTTCAGAGAGGTGGAGGGTCCCAATAACCAATAACTCTTGGTGCACCCCCAAACCAATAAGCCATAAACTAAACTCTATGGACTATGGTGTCCTTAAACTCCATGGGCTATGATGTCCTTAAACCTAATGGACCGCAACGTCCATAAACTAAACTCTATGGACTATGATGTCCTTAAATCCAATGGACCGTAACGTCCTTAAACTAAATTGATAGGGCCCAAATGCTCATTCATTGGATCTAAATGATCTTAAAACCTTATTAAGTAGATCTTAGTCTAAAATTAGACTAACGTATTCTTAACAAACATTTAAGTTGATCTTAATCTCAAACGAGGTTAACGAGCTTTAAATCCACCAAACCCAAATCTAAAAAAATACGGATTTGGACTAATCCCCGCCCTACGGGCGACAACATAAATTAGTCTCCGTATACAATCCACGGGCAACCTAAAACAAAACAAATACACACGACACGAAGTGAACATCTGGAGCAGGAGAAAGTGGTTATCGCTACTCGGTAATGTAATTAACTGCAAGGGCTTGTGCCTGCAGGGAAGAGCGTCCCCACAATATAAAAAAAACCCTCGCAAATGAGGGGGAATATGACGAAGTCTGCTATATCGGCCGCATCTGTCCAAACCTCCGATATACGGTGCCATAAATCAACTTGGCATCTTCGGAGAGGTGGATGGATAAAACCAAATAGCATCTGCCCCCAAAATTCAGGCCAGACGTCCCAACGTCCCGGTCGCATCTTTCGGTGGTAAACAGATTCTGGCACGCCCGGTGGGACCTTTTCCTCTTTCCACTCCACACTTCGTGTGTCGTGTTTCACGAAAAAATTGCGGTCTGCTATGGTTGCCTATGGATTCGAGGTACTAAGATTTGGTATCTTGCTCCCGTGCAGAGAAAAGAAGATCAATGGCTTCTAACTGCATAAATTGCAACAACAACTCCCACTCCGTCCCTGCTGGAGGAGTAACTTACGGGCCCCAAGCGGCCTCCATCTTCGTAATATCGGTGGAACAGGTGACACAGACCACCACTGGGTTGTTTTTCGGGACCATGATCCCGCCAACAAGCTTCAACGCTCCAGTGCCATCACAGGAAGCTCCAAAGAAGTCGGTCTTCGATCGGCTTGCAACTATCACGGCCCCTCTCAATGGGTCGTCCAAGTCTACTGCCTCAGCCTTCGACAGGCTGAGCCTAACTCATATAGGCCCGCGAAGAGGCTCGCAATACCGGAGAAGGCTATCCCAAATCCTGTTGTAGGCGAAATCGTTCAAACAACTTCCCCTACTCGAAAGTCGGCCTTCGACAGGTTGACCATTCCTTTCCAGCGGATATCATTCTTTGACAGGCTGACGCCGATAACAGCCTCTCCTCAAAGCAGGGGGCATGACGAAGCTACCCCAACGATAAAGGTGATCCTGGCTACATGACATGCTCAACGTCGTCACTGGCGCCGAGTGAGGAAAGCTGGGGGCAGTTCCCCTTCTGGACTTACCCCATCAGCACCAATGGTGGAAGTTGATACTGCTGTTCCAACTGGGAATAGCTTTGAGCCACTCAGGAGGGTGCGCAAGAACTCTCCAATTGCCATGTTGAAAAAGTCTCCCCACCTGTAGAGAACGTTACAAAGGCAAACCCGGAACAGCCCCCTCAGCGGCTGTCCTCCAAAATCCACAGGGTCTGGCGAAGAGTCCAAAACTCTGCGATCGACAAAGACTACTCCCGCCGACAGAAGAAAATGAAGGTCCGGCAAGAGGAGGGTCATCCCGCCGTTGTACCACGAAAAGTATCGTCTGCAACAGCCCCCTCAACTTCGACCGCCCATAAAAGAAGAAGGCTGGAGAAGATCCCCATGCCTACGACAAATCTCAAGGACACTGAACCTAAACGCACCAAGTCTGGGGGCATGGTAGTGCACACCGTCTACATGGCTTCCGGAAAAGAGGAAAGCCGTGCTTCTGGAGGTCATCGACCACTTACGCGGTCCGTAACAAAGGCTCAAGAGAACCAGCAGAAACTCTAGGAGATGCTGACGAAGATAGCCGCACTTACCGGGCAGAAAGAAAGCCCGGAAGTATCGTCGGATCAACGCCAAGAGCAGGAAACCGACGCCGAGTTCCTCCGAAAAATGCTCGAGAAAAAAGATAAAGAGACCGCGGAACAAGCAGCTAACATAAAAAAATGGCGCTCCGGTTGCAAGATATGGTGGGGATGATGATCCAGCCGGACCCTCCAGCCGAAGATCTCCCAATAATCATTGAAGACGACAGAGGGGAGACATCAAACTCTCTCCTGGCTTTATCAGCGGCAAGGGAGGAGACAATCTCGAAAGCTGCGTTTGATGACTACATAGCTCAACAAATTCGAGCTCATCAGGCAAATGAAGCAACTGGCCAAGTCGTCAGAACGGGGCGACCCTATCCAAGCTGGTATGATCAAATTAAGTACCCGCCAGGAAACACGATCCCTAAATTTCACGTGTATAAGGGAATGGGCAATCCCCATCAGTACGTCGCTCAATTCAGAGCTCTATGCGGAAATACTGGAGGTAACGACAAACTGTTGCTTCGCCAATTCGTCGGCAGCTTAGAGGAGACGGCATTTGAATGGTACTCGGAGCTTCCGAAAGACTCCATCAAAACATTCGCAGAAATGGAGTTGCTATTCACCCAGCGTTTCGCAAGCGCTAGAGAACGCACCTCAATCACGGCGTTGATCAATGCCAGAGTGAAGCCAGGAGAGACTTGGGTTCAGTATGCAATTCGGTGGCGGAACCTATGGTCGAGATGCGAACAACGCATAGAAGAAGCTCCTGTCGTGGGCATGTTCATGGGGACCCTGGATCCGCACGCAACTATATCCCAATTCATGATGTTCTTTAAGCCGACCACTTTTCAGGTTTTGATTGACAAGCTGGCCCAAATGGACCAGATGGGCCATAGACCGTCCTCCTAAAAAACGGAGCTTCGAAATGAAAAAGGGCAAAGGGAAAGCGACCTTTGTCGCCAATGCTCAGTAACAGCCGAGTGATCCAAAACCAGCTGCTCGCCAAAACGATAAACAACAAACACTCGGAGAAAAGCTAAGATGTCCTTACTCATTCTCTTGGGATAAAACGAGAAGACTGTTCGAACTGGGGGTGCGCAACAGGTTTATCACTCTACCAGATTCGAGACGCCCACTGCAACCGGGTGATGTCAACAATCCTAATTACTGCCCCTTCACCGAATAGTGGGCCACCCAATCGAAGATTGCTTCGTCTTCAAAATCTGGATTGAGGACCAATACCAATAAGGCAAATTCACGCTGTCTGAAACTGGAGGGTAAATCCACCACAACCGCACGCTCCTAAAAAGTTGGACACGCCGGGGGCATCATACTCATTTATAGAGGAAGCTCCATGGGAGGTTGTTCTTTCAGACAAGACTAAGAGAATGCTCAAGGATCTTCAAGCATGTCCGGCTATTAGATGGAAAAGCCCGCTGGAGCCAGAGATCATTGAGGGGATACTGAAACCGTGCCCAACACTGAGAGTTGGTAACGATAGGCAAAATACCCAGGCACAGTCGTCAAAGTCTTCAAAGAAGAAGAAGAAGACCAAAAAGCCCGCACAGTCTGACGACAAATGCACGGATCTGCAAAGGCATATTGACACGCTGGAAGAATATAACCAGAAGGCGCGAACCCCGGTCACACTCCAAGAGTTTCTCAACCATATCCTTGAGAGCGGAGATAATGACAATGACGACGGAAACGACTCGTCAGAAGAACCCAAGGATTATGAGGAAAGTTGTCACATGATCTCTTATTCACCAATAGACGACGAAGAAACTCACTCGGCATCAGAAGATAATATAGAGGAGCTGGGGGCAGGATCGGTGCCAAAATCCTTAGACCCGTCTGACGAAATGATTGACATGTTGCTGAACAAAGCCTGTCAGAAGAGCAAAGCTGATCAAGAGCGTGAAATGGCCATATTCGAAAGGGCCAGGCATCGACATCAAGTTAAACGAGTCATGGTAGGGATAGGTCACAAAGCACTCCAACCAGATCAAAGCACGCCTGCAACAGACAAAAACATGTTTAAGACAAGGAAACGGTTCGCTAAAGCCCTGTCAATGGGAATGAAGCTGCCGCCTTTCAAAGGAGATACTCCTGGCGGTATGTACCTTGATGAAACGGACGTTCATTCGAGCTACTGTTTGTACCATCGGAAGCTTACACATCCCATTGAAGAATGCAATGCCTTCATGAAATGGTGGCAGGGATACGTTGCTCACCGACAACATTTCAAACGGATGAAGTGCAAAACTCATCGGGAGCAGAGAAATACGACAGATGAGCGCAAAAGAACTGCCGGCAACTGTCACATGGTTGATACCAAGAGATCTCAAGTTCTCACCTTCGGAAGCGATTCTGACGAAGAAATAGCCCTCGACCCTCTCATCAAAGAATCCACCTCAGAAAAAGAGGAAGAGATGAAGAACTATGAGAATATTCAGCTGCGCAATCGTACGTTGCCCGAAAAGAATCTCGAACCTACAAACAAGGGATCAAACAAAAAAGATAAGGGGAAGGAAAAAGTCCCTGAGGATATCGTCCTTGATGATCGAGTCATCGAAGAACTTGCAGCCAAGGACCCGCCTAAGAAAGACAAAGTGGATTACAATGTCCTGTCACACCTGAGAAAGATACCCTCACAATTAAGCATTTTGAATGGACTTCTCTTGTCTAAAGAGGCATGAGATTCTCTGATCAGGGCATTACAAGAGCCTAACTAGTTTTAAGCTTTTCTTGCCGAAGAAAAGATGAAGGACGAGCTGGAAGAAGTGCACACAGCTGACATCACTTTCGGCGATGAAGATCTTCTCCTCGAAACGTGCAAGCACAATTGTCCCCTGTATGTCACCGGGTACTCCCACGACATCAAGATAGGGAAGATCTTAGTTGACAACGGGTCCTCTGTCAACCTCCTAAATGTGAGGGTGCTAAAAGAAATCTGCATGAGCGTTCAACACCCCGCTCGGGATAAAATCACCATCTCCGGGTTCGACTTCCGGTCATCACGGACGCTCGGGTCTGTAATACTGACGTTACGCTTCGGGTTACTCGTCACTGACATCAAATTTCATGTCATTGACGCCAAGACCTGCTACAACGCTTTGCTCGGCAGGCCTTGGTTACACGAGTACAATATCATCCCTTCTACACAACATCAGTGTATGAAGCATTTCAAAGATGGTTTCGAGTATACCGTGACGGGGGAACTAAACTCATTCTCCGTAAATGAAGTCCGAAAGTACAAAGATGCAAAGTATTTCCTACCAGACTTTGAAGACACGGAAAGATGCCATAAACCGAAGAATAAGTAAAAAACTATCACCACTATCCCGGTCTTCGGGAGCGATACCGAGGAGGAGGAAGAGATAGTCTATTCGGGGCTGTCCCAATGCAACAGGCCGGGACCATCTACCCATATCCTGGTCTTTGTTAGTGACTCTGAAGACGAAGTCAACGCAGTGTTCTCGGTCCGTCCATCAATGCAGACACTCACTGGAGATGATCAGAGTTTGCAAATCACCATGGTTCCGCAGCAGCACTACAGAGAGCTTGATGCACTTGAAACATATAGTGTGCAAGAGCTGCAGATATTCTACGTCCCTCCCAGGCGAAGAGGTGAAAAGGTGATCATATTCTATCAATCCGTAGATACTAAAGTCGAAAGAAAAGTCTGGCATGGTGCCGATTTTGCGCTCGACCGGCTCCAACCCATTCGTCTACCCAGATACTACACGGAGAGATTGAGAAGATTATTAAGATGCCAAGATGTACCTTTCAAACAGACTCCCCGACAAGCCCAATTCTACAACAGGATCTGGAACGTCCCCGGAACTCAGTGAAAATTGCCCAACGGAAAAATGGAAATGATCGGGCTTGGATATGTCCAGTCCAAAAAACGGGAGCAGTTCTATGGCTGCCATGTCATAAAGGACCTTAATGAAGAAGAGTACGCTGACGCTGAACCAGAACGAGGTCCTACCATAAAAATACTGAGTCCGTCGTTTGAAGAACAGATGGACAATCTAGTGAGGGAAGCGAGTCAAAAGGTTCGGAACGACCACAGCCACGAAATGGCTATTTACGAGAAAACCAAGACTCAACGCCTCCTTCAGCAGGCTACGGAAGATGACAATGCCCTTCACCATCAGCCCTCCATGCATTCCCAAGACGAGAAAAAGGCCCGACACGGAGGCAGAAACTAGTTAAAGAACGGAAAAAGCGTTTGACAGCTGCAAAACGAATCCAAAAGGCCACGCGATAGAGAAAAGGTCAGCCGGAATCCGTCTCTTATGAAAAAGATGGGTCGAGCAAATTCTTTCCCTCGAGACAAGACAAGGAGAATCTTTGACCTTGTCATGAAACATCAAATGATGGCACTCCCGGAGTCTCGGCACTCCGATCAAGCAAACGAAGTTCATCACCCGGATTATTGCTCCTATCATAGAGCGATAGGACATCCTCTTGAAGACTGCTTCACCTTCAAAAACTTGGTCGAAGACCAATATCAACTCAGCAGATTCGCTCTGTCCAACAGTTGGAGGGTAGCCCCACCATAAAAGCATGTGCCAAAAGCAACATATATAGAAGAGTAGAACCAGATCAACATCGGTCTTGGAAACAATCTTGTACCTGTCACGTGATAACGCTGTCAGAAGAAGGAGTGCTCGAGAATATGGATGACCTCTCCTGGTGCTTCGAAAATGAGGATGAAGATGAGTTGATCTCAGAATTTCCACCGGCGCCAAAAGAGTTGGAAGATGGAATACACACTACCATGGATAACCTGAGAAAAATCGACTTGGGAACGGCAAATGACCCACGACCAACGTTCGTCAGTGAGTTGCTGTCTAAAGAGCAGGTGGCTATGCTAAAAGACGTGCTCATGCAGTATAAAGACTGCTTCGCATGGAATTATTCCGTGATGCCGGGGCTGGATCCAGAAATAGCTGTGCATAAATTGACGATATCTCCGGACGTCAAGCCGGTCAAACAAGCACCAAGAAGAATGCGGCTCGAACTTGAAATGAGCATCAACGCCGAAGTCAAGAAGCTAATCGACTTCGGCTTTATCCAAGAAGTTCAGTACCCTGACTGGATCGCCAACATTGTCCCAGTGATGAAGAAAAATGGGACGGTGTTGTTAGTTATATGTATGCCCTAGAGGCCATTACTGTACATAGGATGTATATTGTAGTGGATGCTGGGACATATATAGGGAGGACTTTCTTGCTCGACATGATAGTATGCTATCTGGTTGCTCTTTACCTTAACGTGTATACTGATTGTCTCTCTGTTACATGTTGGTAAAGGCCTTAGGATCTGTACTTGACTACCTGGACTATGATGCGGATCATACTAGTGGGGATATGGTAGTCCATAAGTACATCCTTCAAAGTCCCTAGTCGTGGGTGTATCGAGACGGGGCATCGATATACCAGAGTAGACTAGCGTATACCTTCTCGACCCATACAGATGGGCGATGGATGATCCCATATCCATTGGTGTTTGACATCAGGGATGATATACGGGTGCTCAGTAGAGACTGGGTACACTGGACGGACTCGCCGAGAACTCCCAGATGGTATTATACCTCACGTCAGATGGCAGTTCTCTGGTGACACTGGTACAGAGTAGTCTGTTGACCCGAGATCGTCATAGAGTCTTGTGTGGTTCCCACTGTGCTTTGATTTCCATCTTACCACGTCCAAGAGGGCGTGCAAAACGGTGGTTTTTGGGTACAGTCCCGAGTCACATGGAGGCAATGAGCGATAGGAGGGGATTCGTCTCTCCCGGTATAGGGAGTTGATGTTGCGCTGTGTTCGATTGGCTATAACAGGAAATCCCTGGCCAGGGTTGCTGAGATTTACTGGTAAGTGTTACCAGTAGTTTCTCGAACAGTTATAGACCTCATATCGACACGACTTATCGAGCTATTGGGGTCTGACGTTTACCACCCCTAGGCGAGATATGCGACATATCAGACGATCAGACCGGACTGTACGGTAGTGTTACTGGTCGGATTCACTGGAGTGTGAGCGGGCTTGCTCGTCGATCTTCAGATCGCTCAATACCCGGGTGGCCGTTACGTTTAGCAGACCGCTTGCGGCTTGTGGGTGTTTGATATGATCATCATCTGCTGCCGGCGTATTGACGAGTCTTTAGAGTCCTACACAGAGGTTTCCTGGCTCAAGCGAAACGAAATAGGAGTGCATATGAGATATGTGCGGGACCGAGAATGATACCAGTATGTGATACTGTATTCGATTCTCGCGATATGTGACATTGATCGGTTATATGCGATATAGCCGGGTTATCGGATCAAGTGTTGATTCGATAAGTTGTTACTGTTGATATTAGTCGGTTATATACGATATGACCGGATCATTAAATCAAGTGTTGATTTAATGATTTAATGCATAATTATATATTTGATATATTACTTTGCGTTAACTAGTATTGGTTCACTTTAAATGGATTTTCTCACTCGGATTGTACACATTGTATATGTGATATACTTTTGTACACTTGATTGTATCATGTTTGATGATACATGTTTACTTGTGTTTTGTGTAAAGTTTAAACCATGGTTATGTGATGGTTAGGGTTTACATTTTCATATCTATTTATTTATTCATTTTGGAAAATGAAAAGCAAATGAGAAAATTGTGGCTTCTTTTGTTTTGTTCATGAAGCTTCATGAAGACTTTGACCAAGTGACCATTTTGTCTCATGCTTAACCCTAACCATCCCACTAACCATGATTTATTCTCTACACTTGACCATGGTTGAAGATGATAAGTATTCTTTTATTTCTATTTTCTAAAAAAACTTATTATAATACTTATCTTCTTCTTGCTCTTCTTCTTCTTCATTCTTCTTTGAAGAAAACCAAGCTCCATCAATGGTGATTGTTGGAAAAGAGTGAGAAATCCAAAACTAAAGTCTACCCACTTCCTATTTCTTCATCCTCTACCTCTTGCCAAGTAGTAGAGTGTGTTTACTTCACAAGTTTCTTGACTTGGTGAAGTCGGAGCTTGATTTAGCGATGCCTCGACGTAGATCATCTTCGGCATGGACATCGACGACCTAGCTTGCCCATTCTCCGACGAAGCCGACGCTAGAGCCCGGATTTGATTTGGACAGCGGAGAGGACCTCATCTCGGAGCCGTGGAGGTGGACAAACGGATCTACAAAGGTTGTATATCCGTATCCCTTAGTTAATTGTTAACTAGTTAGCTTTTTCGCCTAGAATTCTAGCAAACGATCCGTAGTCGGGTCTCTCGGCACCTAGATTTTTTGAAATTGGCATGTTCGATACCTTTAGAGGCCTCACTAGGGTGCCTAGGAACCTTGCAGTGGTATCAGAGCCTAGCTAGAGCCTTAGGCGAAGTCCAGACGGAATTTGAAGTCCGAACGAACCCGAAACACCAAATCAATCTTGCTCTCTGTACTTTTTTGAAAACAGTGAGTTTTTCCAAATTAAAAATTGCTAAAAAATTCAGCAGGGAAAAATAAGAATTACGGTGCAAAAAGTTTCTGGTGAACAGTAAATTTAGCGGCGGATCCGCGACAGAAGCATGGCTTCTGCGGCGGATCAGCGGCCATTTGATGACGTCATCCTCCACTATTTGCACAGTAACTTTTATTATTTTATTCTGGATTTTCTGGGAATTTTTAATACTGTTTCCAGAGTTGTATTTTCTGGGATTGTTTTGGGGATTCGGTGTTTCGATCGGGGTATCAAATTTTGTCTATGTGGCTTTCCGGATAAATTTTTAGAATATGTTAAAAAGTTCGACCGGATATAAATACCCAATTTTTCCCCTGTCGGGAAATTTCCAAGTGTTGGATTTTTCCGTAGTTTAACGACGTTCTAAATAGTGCAAGTAACGCGATGGTCCCTCTAGAAGACAACAAACCTTAACTCGATTATGTGACCGTCTTGAACTGCCCTTTGAACCTTCGGGTTTGGGGCAGTACGGCGTGCCACATGTGAGGCGTTGGCTTGACCCTTCTACGGCTGGACCGTTGGTACTGAGGCACGAACGGAATGTTGTTATACTTGTTTCATGTGTTGATCAGTTTCGAGAAAACTTGGGTGTTCGATTGTTCGATCGGAAAGTTTGACATTTTCTATTTATCCGGAATGTGATACAATAATTGGAATTCACAAGAAGTTATGAGATAACGGAATGAATATTATAAACATAGTAGTTTAGTCTCACTTGATCGGTTGCCACGGAATTTTGATGTGATCAAAAGTCCGTCGCAATCACGTAGCGTACGCGGATACTCGCCGGGTAAACTTAATAGACAGCCTCACCCCATAGCCCCGACCAAGTGACTGTAGGAGAACCCCGTCGCCGAAAGCATCCGTTCGGGTGCTCGCGGCAGCGGTGTTCCGCCTTGGTGCACTTCGTCGACGGTATCGGGGGTGCAGCCGTCTACTGAAGTTTGCGACGAGCATTCGATCAAAATGTCGGGAATCCTGTTGAATTGCCCGACTTGGTATTGAAAAGTGTTTTCGATAATGAGACTAAAATGCGGGGTTTGTAATTGTTAGGCATGCGATGTCTAAGTAATTCATTTGGTCAGGCATGCGATGTCTGAGGTGGTTGCGGATTCCAACTGTTGTAGTTTTACACTTTCTTTTCTGTGACCGTAAGTGTAATATGTGATATCGCCGGTTTCGTTGCTATATGTCAACGACAATTAGGATGCGCATATTTACTTACGTTGATGACATGTGATGTTATGTGTTGCTGGATATGTTATATTGGATCGTCGTGTTTGAAAAGCCGGGGGTTTTTATGTGAGATGAGTGTTTTTCATTTTCATTCATGTAAAAACTTGTATGTAATATTCTTTTATTGGGGCGCTTCCAGGTTGCGGAAGTTGTCACCGTTTGTATATTATTTATTTTTCCGCACTAGGATAGACCCAAGGAGGGGAGCACAAGTAACCGGGTTCTGGAGTCCAGTGGGAGACCAACTCGAGGAGTCGAGTCCGGGTCTCCTAACTCTAGAATTGGTAGGGTTTCTTGCCGCTCTCGTAGGGGTCTAGGGGTGTGGGTTTGGCTATTCATCGCGACCGTGGAATCCGTGTTTTATACTGGCTCGTATTGAAAACACGGACGTCCTAGTATATCCAATATTTCATATGATTCTTCTGCTGCGATATCTGTGATGTGATCATGTGATGTTCTGTGATAGATACATTATATAGTATATATGATATATTATATATAGACGTTACTTATGTTTTACACCCGCGCTAGCCCTGCCCTGCTCTGCCGTTAGTTACCTAACCTAACGGTGCACGAGGGGACATCGAGGCGAATGCGGATGGCATAAGTGTACGTCGTATTTATCTGTGATGTTTAGGTAACTTAAATGATGGGACTTCATTAATGTGATTAATGAATTAAAAGAAACCTAAGATGTTGTAGAATCGAATTTCAAAATAAAACAGGTAGCTACAGTTCTTGCTTTGCACAGCGGTATATGTGATATATCCTGCACCTTATTCGATGAGGAAAGGACCGAGATCCCTTCACCGGAAGTGACTCCTTTAGCAATGACTGGCAGATGCTACACACTCGGTTTGTCTTTTGATTGCTTTTAAGTGTTTTTGCTTTGCACAGTGATATATATGATATATCCCGCACCTCATTCGACGAGGAAAGGACCGACGATCCCTTCACCGGGAGTGACTCCTTTAGCAAAACTAGAAAAGCCTCAAAAACACTCCATTTTAAAATCATTTGATTCTACAACGATATAAAGTTCATTACGCAAAAGGTTTTCTTAAAAACCTGACGTAGCCCTCCGTCATTTCAGATAAGTCCTAGTTAGTATTCGTGCTGCGTTTGTTGACTCAGTCAAGGCGTAGTGTGCGGTAGCTGATTAGTGCTTATCTGCAAAGCATATGATGCGATTGGATTAGGGTAGTCGTGCGGCCTTGTTGACTCAGTCAAGGGTCGTGCGGGTGGGTTTAATTCAATCGAGAAATGACGGGTTGAACTTTACTTGCGGTCTATGGTTTGTTGACTCAGTCAAGGTCATAGATCGCATGGGGCAAAATATTATCGGGAATTTCAAGTGTTGAAATTTGCAATGAGATTGCATACCTTCTATGAGATAGTTGGATCCCGATACCCGCTGCGAGTAAGTGTTACTCCTGAGAGAGTTTTACACATTACAATTAGCCGATCAAGTAGGTGTCTAGAAAGGTGTTAACGAGGTTACGCCTCTGGGAAAACGAGGTTTACATTAATTAGGTTCGTGCGAAAGCACGGGGGACCTCCCTCAAAGTACCGACACTGGCCTGGCTGAAAGATTGGCGAACTTGTAGTGTGTAATTAATCCCGGCTAGTCTTTCCTTTTAGGGTTTGAAGGAAGATTTGATAAAAAGCAATGGGAGCCATCCTGATTAGATAAAATAATAACCAATCTATTCTTGAAAGAGCGCACGCTGAGTGTTTTCTTCTCTCTCTCTCCAGGTAGCGACCATATCACGCCTTAATCAAGATAATAAAACGGATTATTGACCGAACCCGCTTGTTATACTGAGCTGGGGAACGTTGGTCCCGCTCCAACTTATAATTGTTATAAGACAGAGCAGGAAATTGGGGAATACCAGATTTCCCGTGCCGCCCAAACGAAGAGAGTGCATGCTGATGCATCATCTTCGGGTGTGTTCATTATACAGAACTGTTTCTCAATGTCCTTTACGTCCTGGGTATATGATACCAGATCAGGATCCCAGATATGTAATCTGTTACATAGGGCTACAGAAAGGTAGAGAACTGAGAACGGGTGATAAGTTTCATGAGGCAGAAAACGGGGCAAGAGTTGCAGCCAAGTCTGTTGGTCACTGTCACCCTGTATTACAATACATTGATTCTGAACGAATGTTATTAGATACCGAACCTGATATAAAAAATCATATCTGTCTCTTTATCAGTAAAGAAACGGTAAAATTTTGTATTGTTGGATAATGTTTTGAACATTTCCTATATCAAAAGTTGATCGGTTCAGGCGCGTTATCTAAAAGCATTGATGTTCTAAATCAAACTACAGTTCTTAGTATATGGAACACACATAAGAGGAAGAGTTCAGAAATGAACGGATCCTTCTTAAGGTATTGTAGACTAGGTCAGATCAATGTGACCCGACTAGCTAGAGTTTCATAAAGATGCATATTTAAATTAGTTTGAATTTACATCTTGTGAAACTTGCCAGTCATGTCACAAAGATAAGATGACCATAGCTCCGTTTACTGGAAACAGAGAAAGAGTTAGTAAACTCTTGGGATAATACATGTTGATGTATGTAGGTCCCCTGTCTACACATGCCAGGACTGGTTCTTTATACTTCATTACGTTCTCTGATAATCTTTCGAGTTTCAGACCTATGTTCCTGTTGAAACACAAGTCCGAACCTTTTGAGATATTCACAGAATATAAGTTAGAAGTAGAGAACCAGATATACGGGTATAAGTATTATGTCCTATGATGAGATCAGGGAGGATAATACTTGTGCACAGAAATCCTGGACTATTCTAAAGGAGAATGAGATTCTCTCTCAGCATTACTCCTCCGAATACACCATAGCATGATGGTATATCGGGGCGGAGCAATCACATCCTATATGATAAGGTGTGCTCTATGATGAGTATTACTGAGTCACCTATTTCCTTTTTGGGTGTTATGCGCTTGAGAAGATGCATACCTATTGAATACGGTTCGAATCAAATCAGTTGCCTACCACTCCATATGAGATATGGTATGGGAAGAGCCCATGTCTTAAGTCAGTTAAGATTTGGGGTTGTCCGGCCTATGTCTAAAAGCAAAATCTGGACAAGCTCGAGGCAAAGTCTGTTATGTAGAACTGGAAAGGTTCCAGCTATACAAACTACAGCTGATAATTTGGTACAACCAAAGGATTCAGTAGATACCAACGAACCTCAGCCTCTCCGCCGATCTAGTAGGGTTCCTCACCCACCTGAGAGATACTTCGGTTTCTCTATGACAGTGGGAGCGAGGATTGCATCATGAGATGATGACCCAACTAGCTTCGAGCTGGCCATCAGGAGTAAGACTCTGTAAGAATGGCTGGATGTTTATCGATCTGACATGGAATCCTTATACACCAACAAAGTATGGACTTTGGTTGCTATATCTGAAGGGTTAAATCCCCATCAGGAGCAGGTATATCTTGAGAAGATTACTTGGTGTACATGGAAAAGTTGAGACTTTCAAAGCTAGACTTGTTAAAAGTTTGCATCATTGACCAGGTGTGGATAATGATGAAACCTTTTCAAGTAGCTATGCTTAAGTCCATCCAGATCCTACTTGTCACGGCTACATACCATGACTGCGATATCTGGTGGTTGGGTGTCTTGACTGCTTTTCTAAATGATGATTTAGAAGAGAGCGTCTATAAGTACACAGCCAGAGGGCCTCGTAGACAGTGGGAGCAGCGGAAACGTGTGCAAGATGCTTTATAGGATAAAGCAGGCATCGCGGAGTTGGAACGTCTGTTTTGATGTGTTAGTCAAAGAAGTTGACATCATCAAAATGGTAGATGAACCTTGTATATACAAAAAGGTAGTAGGGAGTATGGTGACGATCCTCGTAGAGTACGTGGATGACATACTCTCGATAGGGAAGGAGTTTCTTATGCTACGCTCGGTCAATCTCCGCCTATCACAAAGATTCTCCATATAGGATTAAAGTGATACCTACTAAATCCTGGATTTTGGATCTATGAGATAGATCTAAATGGATGTTAGGATACTCACTAGATGTAGTGAGATGGTGTCAATCGATCCTGAGGAGAATCGCTGGAAGGGTTCCAGTGTGATATAGACGACTGAATGTCAGTTACAGGCATTGTCTTTACCCTCAGTAAAGGGACGGTATGTTGGAAGAGTTCCAAACAAGATACCGTGACACACTAGACGATAAAGGCACGATACATCGCTACTTTAGATGCTACCAAAGAGGCTGTTTGGGTGTATATTGGTTCATGAGATGAACTATGTTCCTCCCATTGTGTGACAATGGAGTTGTGGCTTATGCCAAGGAACGCAGGTCCCATCAGTGATCCAGACATATTCTAAGGCAGTGTCACCTGATCATGGAGATGGTTGATCTCCAGGTGATCGAGGTTTGGAGAGTAGACTCAGAGGACAACACAGCGGATCCACTCACAAAGGCCTGTTCCCAAAGAGAGATTTTTTTATGGGATGGTTGAGTATGAGATACTACAACCACTGCTACAGATGGCCCTAGTGCAAGTGGGAGATTGTTAGTTATATGTATGCCCTAGAGGCCATTACTGTACATAGGATGTATATTGTAGTGGATGCTGGGACATATATAGGGAGGACTTTCTTGCTCGACATGATAGTATGCTATCTGGTTGCTCTTTACCTTAACGTGTATACTGATTGTCTCTCTGTTACATGTTGGTAAAGCCCTTAGGATCTGTACTTGACTACCTGGACTATGATGCGGATCATACTAGTGGGGATATGGTAGTCTATAAGTACATCCTTCAAAGTCCCTAGTCGTGGGTGTATCGAGACGGGGCATCGATATACCAGAGTAGACTAGCGTATACCTTCTCGACCCATACAGATGGGCGATGGATGATCCCATATCCATTGGTGTTTGACATCAGGGATGATATACGGGTGCTCGGTAGAGACTGGGTACACTGGACGGACTCGCCGAGAACTCCCAGATGGTATTATACCTCACATCAGATGGCAGTTCTCTGGTGACACTGGTACAGAGTAGTCTGTTGACCCGAGATCGTCATAGAGTCTTGTGTGGTTCCCACTGTGCTTTGATTTCCATCTTACCACGTCTAAGAGGGCGTGCAAAACGGTGGTTTTTGGGTACAGTCCCGAGTCACATGGAGGCAATGAGCGATAGGAGGGGATTCGTCTCTCCCGGTATAGGGAGTTGATGTTGCGCTGTGTTCGATTGGCTATAACAGGAAATCCCTGGCCAGGGTTGCTGAGATTTACTGGTAAGTGTTACCAGTAGTTTCTCGAACAGTTATAGATCTCATATCGACACGACTTATCGAGCTATTGGGGTCTGACGTTTACCACCCCTAGGCGAGATATGCGACATATCAGACTATCAGACCGGACTGTACGGTAGTGTTACTGGTCGGATTCACTGGAGTGTGAGCGGGCTTGCTCGTCGATCTTCAGATCGCTCAATACTCGGGTGGCCGTTACGTTTAGCAGACCGCTTGCGGCTTGTGGGTGTTTGATATGATCATCATCTGCTGTCGGCGTATTGACGAGTCTTTAGAGTCCTACACAGAGGTTTCCTGGCTCAAGCGAAACGAAATAGGAGTGCATATGAGATATGTGCGGGACCGAGAATGATACCAGTATGTGATACTGTATTCTATTCTCGCGATATGTGACATTGATCGGTTATATGCGATATAGCCGGGTTATCGGATCAAGTGTTGATTCGATAAGTTGTTACTGTTGATATTAGTCGGTTATATGCGATATGACCGGATCATTAAATCAAGTGTTGATTTAATGATTTAATGCATAATTATATATTTGATATATTACTTTGCGTTAACTAGTATTGGTTCACTTTAAATGGATTTTCTCACTCGGATTGTACACATTGTATATGTGATATACTTTTGTACACTTGATTGTATCATGTTTGATGATACATGTTTACTTGTGTTTTGTGTAAAGTTTAAACCATGGTTATGTGATGGTTAGGGTTTACATTTTCATATCTATTTATTTATTCATTTATTCATTTTGGAAAATGAAAAGCAAATGAGAAAATGGTGGCTTCTTTTGTTTTGTTCATGAAGCTTCATGAAGACTTTGACCAAGTGACCATTTTGTCTCATGCTTAACCCTAACCATCCCACTAACCATGATTTATTCTCTACACTTGACCATGGTTGAAGATGATAAGTATTCTTTTATTTCTATTTTCTAAAAAAACTTATTATAATACTTATCTTCTTCTTGCTCTTCTTCTTCTTCATTCTTCTTTGAAGAAAACCAAGCTCCATCAATGGTGATTGTTGGAAAAGAGTGAGAAATCCAAAACTAAAGTCTACCCACTTCCTATTTCTTCATCCTCTACCTCTTGCCAAGTAGTAGAGTGTGTTTACTTCACAAGTTTCTTGACTTGGTGAAGTCGGAGCTTGATTTAGCGATGCCTCGACGTAGATCATCTTCGGCATGGACATCGACGACCTAGCTTGCCCATTCTCCGACGAAGCCGACGCTAGAGCCCGGATTTGATTTGGACAGCGGAGAGGACCTCATCTCGGAGCCGTGGAGGTGGACAAACGGATCTACAAAGGTTGTATATCCGTATCCCTTAGTTAATTGTTAACTAGTTAGCTTTTTCGCCTAGAATTCTAGCAAACGATCCGTAGTCGGGTCTCTCGGCACCTAGATTTTTTGAAATTGGCATGTTCGATACCTTTAGAGGCCTCACTAGGGTGCCTAGGAACCCTACAGGTGCGCATCTGCGTGGACTTTCGGGACCTCAACAAAGCCTGTCCGAAGGATGACTTTCCCGTACCGGTTACCGAGCTGATGATCGATAACACATCCACCCATGAAGTCTTCTCCTTCATGGATGGATCATCAGGATACAATCAAATAAAGATGCATCCCAAAAACCAAAAGCATACCGCTTTCCGGACTCCTCTGGGCATATTCTGCTACAAAGTAATGTCTTTAGGTCCGAAGAACGCCGGCGCTACCTATCAAAGGGCTATGAAAAAGATCTTTGATGATCTCATACACAAGATTGTCGAATATTATATCGATGACCTCGTAGTAAAAAGCAAATCATATGAGGAACACTGGGAGTATTTGAAGATAGTGTTTCAGCGCCTTCGGAAGTATAACCCGAAGATGAACCCTCTGAAATGCGTATTTAGAGTCTCCTCAGGCAAATTTCTAGGGTTCATCATACGACATCGGGGCATCGAAATAGATCCCTCGAAGATCAAGGCAATTATGGAAATGCACACTCTAAGAACTTTAAAACAATTGTGGTCTCTACAAGGGAAGCTCACGTATATCCGACGGTTCATAGCCAACCTCTCCGGAAAATGTCGTCCCTACAGTCACTTAATGAAGAAGGGAACCCTGTTTCTTTGGGACCATAAATGTCAGAGTGCACTGGACGAAATCAAGCAATACCTGCAGAATCCGCCGGTACTGACCGCTCCAGTCAAGGGAAAGCCCCTCATCCTGTACACAACAGCCCTTGAAGGTTCTTTAGGCGCGCTATGGGCACAGGAGAACGACCAAGGGAAGGAGAGAGCCCTCTACTATTTGAGTTGAGTTCTTTTGGGGGTAGAAAACAACTACTCCCCTATCGAAAAACTCTGTCTGGCGTTAATCTTCACGATAACAAAGCTTCGGCATTATGCTTTGGCACATGAGGTCCATCTTATCTCAAAAGTGGATCCTCTCAAATATTTGATATCAAGAGCCATATTAACAGGATGGCTCACTAAATGGGCTCTACTCCTAATGGAATTCTCAATAACATACCGACCACTCAAGACGGTGAAAGGCCAGGCCATCGCCGACTTCCTCGCTGAGCATCCGATACCTGCCGATTCACCCCTAAATTGCGAATTGCCAGACGGGCACATGTTTGACACAATCGACGGGGAGAGAGGAGGGAGTGATACCAGATGGGAACTCTACTTCGATGGGGCATCTTCCATGAAGAAGCGAAAGCATAACTCTCCCATAATCAAATCTAGGGTAGGTCTCATTTTCGTGACTCCACAAGGAGGGATAATGCGCTTTGCCTTTTCCTTAACAGAGCCGAGGACAAACAATGAAGCAAAATATGAGGCTTTGATAGCAGGTCTTGAAATCGCTGTCGACATGGGAATCGAAAACCTACTCATATACGGAGACTCCCAGCTGGACGTTAGCCAAGTAAATAGTGACTATCAGACGTGCAAACCAGAGTTGGTAAAATACGGCAAAAGAGTACAGCAACTGCTGACTCAAATTCCCTCCTACATTCTGAAAAGCATACCACGCACAGAAAATAGCAAAGCGGACGCATTAGCCAAACTCGCTAAAGAACTGGCTGAAGAAAACCTCGATGACGTGAGGATCATTGTACAAAGCCGTCAGGTTCTTGCACCAGCAAAAACATCTCCAGAGTCGTCTGAAGAAAAGGAAGCGACCAAGCAAATAGCCCTACAAACAGAGGACCATGAAAGGGCTAAGGATTGGAGAGAAGTCTTTATAGACTACTTCAAATCCCGTCAAACACCGGAAGATACATTCTCAAAACATCAGCTCATGAAACGAGCTCTGTCTTTTGCCTTCGTCAATGATACTCTCTATAAGAGGTCGTTCGACTCTCTGTGGCTGAGATGCCTGGTACCGAAAGAAGCAAGGAGAGTCGTTCAAGAAACTCACGACGGACTCTGCGGTTCTCATCAAGCCGGGCCGAAGATGAAGCTGAAGATCAAAAAGATGGGCTACTATTGGCCCACGATGATTCAGGACTGTCTCGAATACGCGAAGCAATGCCATTTGTGTCAAATTCATAGAGATTTCATCCACCAGCATCCAAACCCGCTACACCCAACAATGGCTAGCTGGCCGTTCGAAATGTGGGGAACCGACATAATCGGATCCATCGAACCAGCATCGTCCAAAGGACATCGGTTCATATTGGCGACGACCGATTACTTCTCTAAGTGGGCAGAAGCCTGTTCATATCATAATTTTGCATTATTATATTCCCCATTCTTATTCATTTTACAAATAAATAGGTGCTCTTGATCCATGTCTGCTACATAGTTGCAGGTTACAGGTTCTCGGAACAAAACAGTGAAAATGATGAAAAGACGATACAAAAGTGAGACTGTGACCAACAAATGGAAGAATCTTGATCATGCCTACAGTTTGAAGAATACACGAAGATCAATGGACAATTTCACAAAGCACAAAGGCAGAGTGCAAGGTTCAAGACTTCGACACGAAGCAAAGGGTAAAAGTCCACTACATTATGCACTGTGGAAATCTGGAAGAGACTAGAAGACATTCTGAAGAACCAAGTAAAGAAAAGCCAAGTAAAAAGAAACAGAAAGAACCCCAGAAAAACCCAGCCAGAGACCCCACTAGATGGCCGCGGATCCGCGGCCAAACAGGGCTTTTGGCCGTGGTTCCGCGGCCATGGTGAGCACGTGTCGGTGCAAAATTCAACGGTGTGGCGGTGCATTGACTAGGCTTCTTAGGGTAAATTTGTAAATGCAGAAATGAATCGGATGTAACCCTAGGGTTTCTATAATCTATAAATAGAAACCCTAAAGCTCTTTTTTTGGAGCATGCCTCTTCCTATGCCTCTTTTTCTTGATAAAAATTCAGAATTCATTGTAATGTTTTGAAAAGTGCATCGAATAAAAGTAAGTAGTTTTTTTTTACCTTGCCCTAGTTTTAATTTCTTTTCTGCCGTAGTTTAGAAATTTATTTATCTGCCCTAGTTAGATTATCTGCCGTAATTTAGATAATTAGTCTTTTAAAAACAATCATAAAAAATGTCTTTTATTATCAATTCCTTAATGAGTGAGTAGTTCCTCACTTGTTAGGGTTAGGAATAGGAAAAGTTTGAGAGATGAAAATCTCTCACCCCTTTCTTGCTCATCGCATATTTTTTATAGGACTCAATGCATACATACACACACCGCTCACTACGGCACCCTATCCCACGAGGTAGCGGTGATACCGTAGTTTAAAAGATCGGTTGTGTATGTTTTCCATGGAGGTTAGGGTAAGAATTAAGAAAGGACGGACACGAACCTAGAGGAAGAAACATCGTTTCTTCCCGATCGTGCTAATCCCCTTTATTAATTATTACCATAACACCTAGATATATCTTAATTAGGGCATAGAAAGTGGTGAGGAATCTTAAATTTCCAAACTTAACCTAAATCTAACCCTAGCAAGGTTTTAATCCTAGTCTAAATCAACCTTAGTTTTTAGTGATAATCAATCCAACACCAATTGGAATTAACTCGTTAGAACAAATAGGAAATACACAAAATCCCTGTGGACCGACCCGTACTCACCGGCTAGCTACCAAGCGACGCCGTTCTTGATTGCGGTAAAATTCTTTGATCTAAAAAGCACGTAAGCAAAACCTCTTTCAATCAAATGGCGCCGTTACCGGCGATGGCGTAGTTATTTTCTTTTTGCAATTTCGGGTTAATATAAAATCATAAAATTCATAAAAACTGAACAATTAAAAAAATATATATAAAATTTTTATCATCTTGTTATTTTTTGAAGGGTCTTTCGTTTGAATTGTGCAGGATCGACGAACGAATTCAGATCTGGAAAAATCCAGAGAGCAAAACAGAAAACAGCAGATCTGAACAACAGAGGAAAATCAGACTAGAGGAGCAGAAAAAATTTCGGGAACTGAACCGCAGAGTCCACCGCGGAACCGCGGCAAGAAGGCACCTTTGGCGGCGGAAACGCGGTCTTGTAGTGACGTCGGCAGGTGGAAACCCCTCTGTAAGCTTTCTCTTCTTCTCTGTAACCCCATTATCTCCTCTGTAAAATTTTCCTGCAGGATTCTTTGCGCAAAAACTTCTCCCCTTCTCCAATAATTTGATCTTGTGCAGGATTCTTTGCGCCGCAAAATAAAAGATTGTTTGCAAGTGTTTGATTGTGTTTACTGCTTTGCATATTTAAAATTGACTTTAAGGGGCTTTTACACCAATCCAGATTGGGTGGGGATTTCATTACCCTTCCCAGGACCCCAAAAATCACATAAAGTATATTGCATTGACCATCAAGTTAAATTAAAAAAAGATTAGACTCAGCCTTAAGGACTGTCGCGCTCAATAGGACAAAGGAATAGTTGTAGGCATCGATCGTTTATCTAAACCTGACTTTGTGGTGCCTAGGCTAGACAAGTGGGGAAAGATAACTTTAAAAGGCCCGTCTCACGGTGATTCATGGGTGGATCCCTCCTTTCTCTACTTGTGCTTACCTGGCCATAATTGGCGGTGAAGAGGCGATTTGAGATCCTCACATCTTGCCCTTTGGAACAGTTAGGAGCAATCTAGTTAACCTAGGTGACCCTAGATCTAGGCTTGATTGTGCATTTTGTGATTGATTGAACGTGTGTCTAAGCCTTTTATTGAAAATATTTTTTCAAAAAGCTCCTTATAAAAAAAACACAAAAAGGAAATTTTTTTACAAAAGCTTGCCACTTGTCGCTAAGAAATCCGTTGCACCTCACTTACACCCACGTCCCTCCATTGACGTTTTCATACCCCCACCTTCTATTTCACCTTTTGACTATACTACCTTTTTAGTGTATGTCCGGTTGGACTAGGGACACTAGCGCCCGATTAGTCCGTGTCTAGTTAGTACCGACTGACGACGCTTTCGACTCTGAAGTCGAAATCCCTTCCACTTCTTTACCTTCACCTTCATATTCTTCGTCTTCTAAGGAGATGTCGGGATTTAATCCTAACAACCCCTTACCCGCGGGACTGATTTCACCTCCGCTATGTGCGAATAACCCATAACACCCGCCTGTTGAAGTGCCCCAACGAATCGCGCTCCAGGATCTTTTCTACCCTATACGCACCGTCTTACCCACTTGTCTTTCACTTCCACCGGCTAATGGGGATAAGTTTGAGATTAAACCCCACTTCATCAACATGTTGCCAAAATTTCACGGACTGGAATCCGAAGATGCATATATCTTCATAAACAAATTCCAGAATGTTTCCGCAATGATGAAGACAACACAACTTTCTGATGATGCTATAAGGCTACGTGTCATTCCATTCACCTTATGTGACCTAGCCGAGAAATGGTTGTATAGCACAGTATCATACTCGATTAAAAATTGGGAAGAGTTTGTTAAAACTTTTCTAAAAAAGTTTTACCCACATCACAAGACCGTGAGAATTCGCAATGAGATTATTCAATTTTCCCAGCTTCCTTCTGAACCTTTTTGGAAGTGTTTTGAAAGATTTAAAGACCTACTTGTTCAATTCCCTCACCACGGTATCGAGAATTGGAAACTTTGCCAAACTTTATACGAAGGATTGAATCCAGCAACTAAGCAGTTGTTGGGAACCATTTGTCAAGGTCACTTTCTAACAAAATCAAGCGAGGAAGCTTGGAAGTTTCTTGACGATCTTGCTTAACAAACACTTCAGTGGGAAAGCACTAAGACCACCTCATCTTCTTCAACAGGTCAGTCTATGGCAGGTATACATCAACTAGATATGTCGATTGCAATGAAGGCCGAAATGGCCGCACTTACGAAAAAGCTAGAAGCAATTGAGACTAAAATCTCATCGCCTTCTCCTGCCCCTGCTTTACCCCCACGCACTGTTTGCGCTTGTTGTTCGGATCCATCCCATCTTACTGAAGAGTGTCCTTACAATCCACCTGTTCAAGGACAAGATCAAGTCAATGCCGTCTTTCAGCAAAGACAAAGAAATGATCCATACTCTTCGACTTATAATCCTGGTTGGAGGAGCCACCCAAATTTTGCTTGGAATCAAAATCAACAATTCCAAGGCAATAACAACTTTCAAAGGCCTCCTCCTCCACAACAACAAGCACCTCAACAAACTCAATACCAGCAACCTTTCTAACCACAACCTTACCCAAACCAAATGAACGATTTTGTGCCCAACAACTCTTATCCTCAAAACAATTTTGTTCAACCAAATAACGATAAGGTTACCTCGCTAGAAAGAAGTTTGGATGCATTTTTAAAACAATCCACACAATCCGCAGCAAGGTTGGAGACTTCCATTCAATCATTGGTGCAAAACAGTGCTTCACATGATCAAAGCATCAAATCAATTGAGGCCCAAATTGCACAACTAAATGCTGCGTTGAGCGAGCGGGAAAAGGGAAAGCTTACGTCTCAACCATTGCCAAATCCCGGTCACACACACAACGCACATGTTGCTTATGAACAACAAAATCATAATGTAAATGCCAAGACCACGTTGAGATTTGGAAAAGTGTTGCACAATAACGTGGGTAATAGTGATGACACCCCTGCCGGTGCTTCTTCTTCATCTGCTTCTTCTTCTTCATCTTCTTCTTCTTCAGAGCCTATTCTTCATTCTTCACAAGGCTTTACTTCTTCTACTTCTAACGGACCCACACCTCACTTCATGAACACACCAACACTGGGATCCGTTCCAACTCCGCAATCTACTCCACAAACATTGGACTCAACAAATTTTCAAAATGTTCCATTTCCAAACCGGTTAAGATCCAATAAACCAACTCCCCAAATGGAGAAGATTGTGGAGTTATTCAAACAGGTTAGCATAAATATACCTCTCTTGGATGCAATCCAACAAGTCCCTTCTTACGTTAAAATCTTAAAGGACTTATGCACCAAGAAGAGGAAGTCACAAGTACCAAAAAATGTTTTCGTGGCTAGTGCTGTAAGTGATGCTCTTGTCCAATCTTTACCCCAAAAATATAAGGACCCCGGCTGTCCTACAATTTCGATAACAATTGGGGATAAGAACATCAATAGAGCACTTTTAGATCTTGGTGCTAGTGTCAATTTGCTACCCTATTCAGTATACGAACAATTAGGCGTTGGAGAGCTTAAACCCACTCATTGTACTCTCCAAATGGCCGACCGATCCATCACCCATCTTAGGGGTGAGTTAGAGGATGTGTTAATTAAAGTAGGGGACTTCATTTTCCCCGTTGATTCCATTGTTATGGATACACAGCCTGTAGCTAACCCCCGGAGTCAAATTCCGGTGATACTCGGTCGACCATTCCTTGCGACTTCTAATGCGGTGATCAATTGTCGTAATGGTTCAATGAACCTATCTTTTGGAAATATGACAATTGAACTCAATATTTTTAAGTTGGGGAATCAGCCCTCCGAGCCTAATGCTAGTATACTTGATGTTTTCTCGATCCATGAGATCACGCAGGAGGACTGTGTGCTCAAAAAATTTCTGTTCGATCACAGCAGTTTTGACGCCTCTAGTGCGTTCCTCTTAGAATCTGACACGGCTTTCACACCAGAAAACGATTACGAGTGTTTCACATTTTTGGACGATTTTGAAGACTCACCACCCGAGTTTGAGTCCTTTGATTTTTCGGATGAGTTGGTTGAACCATCCGACTCGTTTGCTTACACTCGCTTTGAACCGTTGATGGAATCCTTCGAGTTTGAGACAGTTTCACCAATGTTACCATCAATTGTTTCACCTCCAAAACTGGAACTCAAGCTTTTGCCGTCTCACCTTAAATATGCTTACCTAGGTGAGAATGAGACCCTTCCCGTTATCATATCGGCATCTCTAGCTCTCGAGCAAGAGAAAACCCTTTTAATGGTCTTACAAAATAACCGACAAGCTTTTGGCTGGACTATGGCGGACATCAAGGGGATTAGTCCCCTCATAGTTGAACATCATATACATATGATGGATGATACCAAGCCAGTAAGGGATCCACAAAGACGCCTCAACCCCATAATGAAGGAGGCTGTCAAGAAGGAGATTGTCAAATGTCTTGATAGTGGTATCATTTAGCCTATCTCGGATAGCCAGTGGGTTAGCCCCATTCATGTTGTCCCAAAGAAATCGGGCATAACGGTCATAACCAATGAGGCGAATGAGTTAATACCTACTCGTACCCAAACTGGGTGGCGAGTTTGCATCGACAATAGAAAACTCAACGCTGCGACAAGGAAAGACCACTTTCCGTTACCTTTTATTGACCAAATGCTAGAACGATTGGCTGGGCACAAATTTTACTGCTTTTTGGATGGCTATTCCGGCTATAATCAAGTTCCCATCGCCGAAAAGGATCAAGACAAGACCACATTTACTTGTCCTTTCGGTACATTCGCTTACCGTCGCATGCCCTTTGGGCTATGCAATGCACCCGCTACTTTTCAGCGGTGTATAATGGGAATCTTTTCAGACATGGTGGAGAAATTTTTGGAGATCTTTATGGATGATTTCTCCATTTTCGGTGACTCCTTCGATGAGTGTTTGCTACACTTAGACGCAGTTCTTACCTGCTGTAGGGATAAGAACCTCTCTTTAAATTGGGAGAAGTACCACTTTATGGTACGAGAGGGTATTGTCTTAGGACATGTCATCTCGCAAAACGGCATAGAGGTTGATAAAGCCAAGATTGAAGTCAATTCCAATCTTCCTCCTCCTAAATGCGTCAAAGACATCCGAGCCTTCCTTGGCCATGCCGGTTTTTATAGACGGTTCATCAAGGATTTTAGCAAGATAGCTAGACACTTGACTCTTTTATTGGCCAAGGACACAACTTTTGATTTTGACTCAACTTGTATGGAAGCGTTCGAGTCATTGAAACACTCACTCATTTCTGCGCCCATTCTTTCATCACCCGACTGGACACATCCATTTGAAATTATGTACGATGCATCTGATTTCGCCATTGGTGCTGTCCTTGGACAGCACATTAATAAGATGCCGCACGTAATTTATTACGCTAGCCGAACATTAAATGAGGCCCAATTGAATTACACAACAATAGAAAAAGAATTTTTAGCCGTTGTGTTTGCACTTGAAAAATTCAGGCCCTATTTAATCGGCTCTCCAGTGATTGTTTACACGGACCACTCAGCTCTTCGCCATCTTTTTGCGAAGAAGAATGCTAAATCCCGGCTAATACGTTGGATTCTCTTGCTACAAGAGTTTAACCTTGTCATAAGGGACAAAAGAGGATGTGAAAACGTAGTTGCCGACCACCTTTCACGACTTCCTTCTTCGCCCACACTTGAAATTCCTATTAAAGATGTTTTTCCCGATGAGCAACTCTTAACCGTGTCATGCGAACCTTGGTTCGCTGATATAGTAAATTACTTAGCCACCGGACTGATACCTAAAGATTGGTCGAAACAGGACAAACTACGATTCCTGTCCCAAGTAAAACATTTTTACTGGGATGAACCGTATCTCTTTAAATACTGTTCCGACCAAATCATTCGTCGGTGTGTCCCCGAAAACGAGTTTAAGAGTGTGCTGTCTTTTTGCCACGATTAAGCGTGTGGTGGGCACTTTGGCCCTAAAAAGACAGCAGAAAAAATCTTGCAGTATGGTTTCTACTCGCTACGACTCTTTAAAGATGCATACGAATACTGCAAGACATGCTCCCGGTGCCAACACTTGGGCCGGATATCACGGAGAAATGAAATGCCGCTCTAACCAATTTTGGTTGTTGATATTTTTGATGTTTGGGGAATAGACTTCATGGGACCATTTCCCAATTCCTTTGGTAATATGTATATTCTATTGGCTATTGACTATGTGTCAAAATGGGTCGAGGCTGTGCCCAGCCGAACGAATGATAACAAGGTTGTTGTTCGATTTCTTAAAGAAAATATCTTTTCTCGGTTTGGGCACCCTCGAGCGATTATAAGTGATAATGGATCTCACTTCTGTAATAGGACTTTTGAGTCCTTAATGCGCAAATACTCCATTACTCACAAATTGTCAACACCATATCACCCCTAGACTTATGGGCAAGCCGAGATTTCAAATCGGCAGATTAAACAAATTTTGGAGAAAACGGTTTCTAAAAACCGTAAAGATTGGTCACACAAACTGATTGATGCACTATGGGCATTCCGTACTGCTTACAAGACCGATCTTGGCATGTCTCCATACCAGCTTGTTTATTGGAAGGCTTGCCACCTTCCTGTTGAAATTGAGCACAAGGCATTTTGGGCGATTAAAGAGTTGAACTTATCGATGGGAGATGCGGGCAGCAATAGAAATCTGCAATTGAATGAATTGGATGAGCTGCGGGATGAGGCCTACGAAAATGCGGTAATTGTTAAAAACCGAACGAAGGTGTTCCATGACAAACACCTTATGCGCAAAACTTTTAAACCTGGTCAACAGGTTTTGCTTTATGACACTCGGTTACACTTCCACCCCGGCAAGCTCAAATCTAGATGGACATGGCCGTTTTTGGTACGCACCGTATATCCGCACGGTGCGGTAGACCTAGAAAACTCGGAGGACGGTACTTTATTTAAAGTAAACGGACATCGGCTCAAACTGTTCCTCACTGCGGACCCGTCGGAGGAGCTCCTGTTTTTGCAGGAGCCGATTTATACTGACTGATCTTCCTCCATTTACCCCCAAATGTTCGATCATTTTGCCAAAACATTGTTTCAAACAAGTTTGGGGTATGTATCATTTGTAAATATATATATACAAAATAATATAAGAAAAATAAAAAAAATTGAAAATAATTTTTTTTGGGTATTTTTGTAAATTTCCAGATTTTAAAACAAAATAAAAAAATTTATTTGCAAATAATTTCCTCTTTTTAGAGGGGTTTATTTGCAAATAACCAACACTTCCCCCTATATAAATACCCCCGACCCCTCTCTCTGCTCACAACCCTAAATTTCATCTTCTATAAACCCTAGCGCCGCCGCACTCAATTTTTCCTGCGAGTTCCCTCTGTGCCGCCGCTGATCCGCCGCAGATCCCTACAAAGAGCCGCGCTTCCCCCGCCATCTACTGTCTTCACCCCCTAAAATTTTCAGGGGAGGTTCGATCTCTGTAACCCATCTCTGTTTTTAAATTTCTAGATCTGTAGATCACCTGATGGCACACAGTATGCAACTCGAACGTGACTTTTCACAAATGTTTTCACATGCGGTATACAGAAGTTATTTTGCAAATGAGATAGCACGTAGGGGTTGGAACTTTTTGATATATAATCACCCTAACGCTTATGCACTTCCGGAATTAGTCACTCGTTTTTCCGAGTGTATGGAAGATGGGTGTCTCACCCAATTTGGCTTTATAAAATTGCAGTGGGGCGATAGGGAAATTATCATCGATAGGGATATCATACACGAAGTCACATTAATCTCTCGGATACCCGCCCATGACCAACCACTACAATTTGAGAATTACATGCCCTTGATGGGCAATGATTGCTCAAGGGAACCGCGGAAGGGGATCCAAGCGAGAACCCTTTTCGCCAATGTTTTAACTGTGTGCCGGTAGACACAAAACAATATTTTTGGAATCTCCCACAACACCAGATTTTTTACACCCTCATTGCATATTGTGCATACCCTCATGACAAGAAACCCTCGTTTCGACATGTGCACAGTTTTGCTAAACTCTATAGGTGCGGGCAAACGAGCCGCAAATTACCCTTGTCTCATACTTGTTACACAACTATGTCGATATTTCCTCCCCGTGGAGGAGTTCGAATTTTACATGCTTGGAGGCACACCTGTCAGGCCTCTTATTGAGGGCGTTTCTACGTCCTATTCACGATTGTGTGGTCGAGGACTGAACCGGCGGAGCACGTGCCCGCCCGAACACCTAGCTCCAGCTCGACCGCGAGCGAAAGAGAAATGACCCCTTTAGAACATGAAAATTTGATGCGAAGAGCTGTTAGGGGCATAGAGGAGTTGAGGGGGATATCTAGGGAGCATGATGGGCGGTTGACTGAGGTAGAGCAGGGGATTCGAACCCTGCTGGGTAGGGCTGAGCGTTCCCGTTCACGCTCGAGGCCACGGCGTGGGGCCGAGCAGTGAGGGCACTGCTTGTGATAAGTTTGAGAGAGTTTGTGGTTGTATATAGTTTTCTTTTGTATTGCATACTTTTTTTTTAAATTTTTGTATATATTTTTTCTTTTTCTTTTGCATGTTTAAATTCTGCATTGCATCTATATAAAAATCATAAGAATTGAAAAAAAAAATTGAAAATAAAAAAAAACAGAAAAAATATATAAATCAAATAAAAACTGAAAAATTTGAAAAATTATAAAAATTAAAACATTCAATTTTGGCCATAATTGACTTGAGTTTGATAAAAAGGTTAACTAGTTAGAAACAACTAGATCTTAGACTTAGTAAATTAAAAACCCTAAAAATAACCTTTCTTAAAATTTAACGGTAGAAAATATATGTCTTTGTAGTTTACTTAGAAATAGGCAAATTGTGAGTTCACTTCTTGGGTTAAGTCAAAATAAAGGAAAAATATTGATATTTTTATTAAAGTATAAGTCTGAAAAATAATTCCTAAGCTTAAGTCTAAATTCTGAAAATATATACCCTACAAATTGCACAAACACGAACCTTGAAACTTGGAATAGTAGAAGAAACCTTGAAATGCTCTTGTCTTAAGTCCTTAGTATGAAGGAAAATAAAATAAAAATACAAGTGTGAATAAAAGAGAAAAAAATGAACACTGGTTTTTGTAATTACTAAAGGCTGCATAAATAGAAAAAAATATTTAGCGAGGTGCTTTATCACCTAGTGCCTTAGACCAACTGGTTTGGGAGTCACTGCTAAAAGCCTTACGTGTTACAAGATTAGGAACTACGCTTTAATGTGCAAACACATTTTGTAATCGGTCGTTAGTACCTCAAGAAGTATTAACGGTTGCATGAAGAATGTGTGAGCA
The DNA here is from genome assembly GCA_030015575.1 of Agapanthus africanus. NCBI lineage: Eukaryota > Viridiplantae > Streptophyta > Magnoliopsida > Asparagales > Amaryllidaceae > Agapanthus > Agapanthus africanus. The sequence goes on from JASDDO010000028.1 coordinate 115,968,157, forward strand.
ATTTCATCTAAAAATTCACCAAAGTACTTTGGACAATGGACAAGAGTATAAGAGCTTGAATTGAATTTCCAAGTGTAGGGGTGATACATACACACACGTAGGGGTATATGATTGGGATTTGGATGAGAGATAGGAATGAAAAATAGGACTTATATCTTTAGTAGAGATGATAAAAATTCCTAAGTTGAGATGGAACCTTAGAAGGAAAACTCAAAAGATGCTAAAAACTAAGTAAATTTATAGAACATATACAATCTTAAGTTAAATGATAAGGAAGCGTGAAAAATACGGGTTGATAATTTCTAAGTTGAAGATAATAGAGTTTCTTGTTAGAAAACCGAATTGGAGAATAAAAGTCAATAGGCCGAATTGATAGGATTTTGTGGGTAGTATCCGCTGAAAACCCTCAGGAGACAACACTCCTCCTACTAGGGACACCTAGAGGTTTAACGGCTTGTTGCACGAGCTCAGTGCAATCGCGTTTCCCTGCGAAAGTGAGGTTAGGTCTTTTTCGAGAATAAAACTAGTTTTGCTCGAGGACGAGCAAAAGATAAGTTTGGGGGTATTTGTTCATATTATAATTTTGCATTATTATATTTCCCATTCTTATTCATTTTACAAATAAACAGGTGCTCTTGATCCATGTCTGCTACATAGTTGCAAGTTACAGGTTCTCGGAACAAAACAGTGAAAATGATGAAAAGACGATACAAAAGTGAGACTATGACCAACAAATGGAAGAATCTTGATCATGCTTACAGTTTGAAGAATACACGAAGATCAATGGACAATTTCACAAAGCACAAAGGCAGTGCAAGGTTCAAGACTTCGACACGAAGCAAAGGGTAAAAGTCCACTACATTATGCACTGTGGAAATCTGGAAGAGACTAGAAGACATTCTGAAGAACCAAGTAAAAAAAAGCCAAGTAAAAAACAACAGAAAGAACCCCAGAAAAACCCAGCCAGAGACCCCACTAGATGACCGCGGATCCGCGGCCAAACAGGGCTTTTGGCCGCGGTTCCGTGGCCATGGTGAGCACGTGTCGGTGCAAAATTTAACGGTGTGGCGGTGCGTTGACTAGGCTTCTTAGGGTAAATTTGTAAATGCAGAAATGAATCGGATGTAACCCTAGGGTTTCTATAATCTATAAATAGAAACCCTAAAGCTCTTTTTTTGGAGCATGCCTCTTCCTATGCCTCTTTTTCTTGATAAAAATTCAGAATTCATTGTAATGTTTTGAAGAGTGTATCAAATAAAAGTAAGTAGTTTTTTTTACCTTGCCCTAGTTTTAATTTCTTTTCTGCCCTAGTTTAGAAATTTATTTATCTGCCCTAGTTAGATTTAATTTATCTGTCGTAGTTTAGATAATTAGTCTTTTAAAAACAATCATAAAAAATGTCTTTTATTATCAATTCCCTAATGAGTGAGTAGTTCCTCACTTGTTAGGGTTAAGAATAGGAAAGGTTTAAGAGATGAAAATCTCTCACCCCTTTCTTGCCCATCGCATATTTTTTATAGGACTCAATGCATACATACACACATCGCTCACTACGGCACCCTATCCCACGAGGTAGCGGTGATACCGTAGTTTAAAAGACCGGTTGTGTATGTTTTCCATGGAGGTTAGGGTAAGAATTAAGAAAGGACGGACAGGGACCTAGAGGAAGAAACATCGTTTCTTCCCGATCGTGCTAATCCCCTTTATTAATTATTACCATAACACCTAAATAGATCTTAATTAGGTCATAGAAAGCGGTGAGGAATCTTAAATTTCCAAACTTAACCTGAACCTAACCCTAGCAAGGTTTTAATCCTAGTCTAAATCAACCTTAGTTTTTAGTGATAATCAATCCAACACCAATTGGAATTAACTCGTTAGAACAAATAGGAAATACACAAAATCACTGTGGACCGACCCATACTCAGTGGCTAGCTACCAAGCGACGCTGTTCTTGATTGCGGTAAAATTCTTTGATCTAAAAAGCACGTAAGCAAAACCTCTTTCAATCAAATGGCGCCGTTGCCGGAGATGGCGTAGTTATTTTCTTTTTGCAATTTCGGGTTAGTATAAAATCATAAAATTCATAAAAACTGATAAATTAAAAATATATATATATATAAATTTTATCATCTTGTTATTTTTTGAAGGGTGTTTCGTTTGAATTATGCAGGATCGACGAACGAATTCAGATCTGGAAAAATCCAGAGAGCAAAACAGAAAACATCAGATCTGAACAACAGAGGAAAATCAGACCAGAGGAGCAGAAAAAATTTTGGGAACTGAACCGCAGAGTCCACCACGGAACCGCGGCAAGAAGGCACCTTTGGCGGCGGAAACGGTTCAATATTGACCCTTGTATACAATCCACGGGCACATAGTTTTCAAAAGCCTTAAGCTACAAAGATCTAACCTGTTCTTAAGTTATCATATTCCCCATATTGCCCTACAAACGGTTCAATATCGACCCTTGTATACAATCCACGGGCACAAATAAACGTCTCCCCCACCAAGTTCCACCAATGGTGCGAAATGTCTTCATGTGGTGAACACACTTGTAGGTCCTCTCAACTTGCAAGGAGAAAATGCTCTTGTGAGATCCTTACGACTCTCAAGAAAAAACGCATTTAGGAGTCCTCATGACCCCTAACGAGAAATTACACCTACGAGATCCTTACGACTCGTAGGGAAAAACACCTTTATGAGACCCTTACGGCTCATGAAGTCAAAAGCCTTAGTCTACAGGATCCTAATCCTGTTTTCTAAGCCACCTTTGTTTGAACCGACAAAGGCAAATGATGATTCGCTCCTGGCAATATCCCAGTTGTAGCGATACTGATGCCTAAATTGGTAACAAATTCCAAGTCCTTTCACGACAAGTGATAATTCTCTCCTGGCAATATTCCAGTGGCAGCGATGCTGATGCTAAGATTGGTATCAGATCTCAAGTCCATACTCGCAACAAAATCAGCGAGCCAAAAATACATGAAAAAATAGCCGAAATGATTGGGCAACTCGCAATAAAAAGCAGTGAGTAAAAAGGAAAATAGCCGAAATGATTGGGCACCGCGAAAAACAGCCGAAATGATTGGGCAATCGCAACCTTCGCGATATAAAAAGCTGAAATAATAGAGCATCGCGGAAAAAAAATGAAATGAAAGTTTTGCCCTACAGGAGAGTCCATACTGATCCCTGTATACAATCCATGGGCATAAACAAAAAGGGAACCATATTTCCCACCGGGCTGCATCAAAAGGAAGTCAGATCTCGACGACCACATCTGCAGCCTAAAGATCAACAACGATGATTCTTCTCACTCCAACCGGATGCATACGTGATGTCAACAACCGACCTCAGAGTTGTAATGAAGCGGAGCCATGGCAAAGTCCTTAGTTCCAAATCTCGACGGCCACATCTACAGCCTGGAGACCAACAACGGCATTCCTGCTCATTCCAACAGGATATGGACGCAACATCACCAATCGGAGCCACGGAAAAGTCCCCAGTTCACAGACAACCTAGAGTCAACCAATGACCTCCCCATCGAAGCAATGCTCCGACTCGGAAACAAGTCAACCAATGACCTCCCCGTCGCAGCAATGCTCCGACTCGGAAACAAGTCAACCAATGACCTCCCCGTCGAAGCAATGTTCCGACTCGGAAAAAAATCAACCAATGACCTCCCCGTCGCAGCAATGCTCCGACTCGGAAACAAGTCAACCAATGACCTCCCCGTCGAAGCAAAGCTCCGACTCGGAAACAAGTCAACCAATGACCTCCCCTTCGCAGCAATGCTCCGACTCGGAAATAATTCAACCAATGACCTCCCCTTCGAAGCAATTCTCCAACTTGGAAACAAGTCAACCAATGACCTCCCCGCCGGAACAACGCTCCGTCTCGGAAATAAGTCAACCAATAATCCCTCGATTCGTCTCGACTCGTAGGGGAAAACCTTAGGCAATGGGGATACGGATCTATTTCCTAAGCACTGGGGCCCTGCAAGTCGGTCCAAGATGGGCCATTGCATACTATTTATGGGCCACGCTCTCCAAAGTCGAATCTCAACAAGGAGGGAAACAACCATTTACGAGTCCTCTCGACTTATAAAGGGGAAAAATTCTCTTGTGAGATCCTTACGACTCTCAAGAGAAAATACACACTTAGGAATCATCACGATTCCTAAGGAGAAAATACACCTATGGGATCCTCTCGACTCGTGGGGAGAAAAGTCTTTATGAGACCCTCACAGCTCATGAAGTTGAAAAGTCTTAGGCAGCAGACCTGAACCTGTTTCCTAAGCCGTCGCTGCCGTGCAAGGAGATCAAGATAGACCATCTACAAGACGTATTTGCTAAAAAGACACGACAGTACGACTGTGTATGTGTTTAAATGGAAATGGTGTCTAAAACGTGCTGATTTATGTACGACACTAGCGCTCGCACTTAAAAGAAAATTCCCAAAGGTAAAGTATGAAGCTCATATACAGAGATGGGATTCTTGTATGAATATATGATGAAAGGAAAATATTCAGAAGAAAACATTCAACACTCAATAATAAGGGAAGTACATCGATATAAATATACTACTCTACAGGGGAAAAGATCACCAAATATGGGATCAGAAATACAGGGGTTAACAAAACAAAACAAAAGGTTCTCCAGTTCCCTCTCTGCCTTTTCCACTATGTCGAAGCGACAGTCTTCGCGAGGGGTTGATCTCCACCGATTAGCGCTATGCTCATCAGCAAAAACAGACATGATAGCCCGCCGGGCTCTTATCTGACTTAGTAAATGAACCAAGCGATCCTTCAGAGCCTGGGTAATTAAGCGTGCCTCATGGAAACACTCAACTTTATCCTCCGCCGTATCAAGAATTGTCGGGGTCATCTCTACCGGATGAGGAGGAATATCGGCAAGCACGAATAGAAAGATCATCCGGAGCCAAATGGAGCCCATAGGAAGAGGAGAGCCCCTACGAGTCAGGAGCTCATATATCACCGCGTCACATTAAGCGTCAGTGAGAAGGGGATCTACTAGCCGCGCAGTAAGGCGATGAATCATTTCCTCGATAGGCACCTCCTATGGTTGCCGACAAGCGTGAGGGCGATTGCAGGCTATAGCTCTGGGTTTGTTTGAGTTCTGTTAATAAAAAGAAGGGTTTCTCTTTGAAGAGAAGAAAGAAGGTGTAGCCTGGGGTTATAAAGAGATGCATTCAAAGCTATGTACAAAAATATCGTGCATGGTGGAGCTATTCCCAAGGCCGGAAAAAGGGGGGTATGGGAAAAGAAAATGGTGACTCATAGGAATCAGAGTAAGGAGGCGAAATGACCTCATCAGCAGAACCCTATATGCATGGCACGTGAGCACCAGCCTTGATCCCTTTGAAAACTGAAACGGCACCGCACGTGCATAACACGTGAGCGTAGGCGCTAGTACAGGATTAAAATCCCCAGCGGTGCCTCATGCGCAAAACGCGTGAACACCAACTTCAGTATATCAACATCTCATACAGAACATATATAAACATAAAAAGAAAGGAGGGTAAACATGAAGTTTTGTCATTCATACTCCAAGAACTTATACATGGTGTAAAAATGAAAGAAAATGTTTACAATGGTAAAACACTTGATCCTGGACATGGATTAAGGAATTCAGAAGCAAGATCGAGTAAAGTGTTTCTGGCTTTTCTGACCATTCTCGTGTGCATCTTCTCGCGAATACAAGCGTCAGGATTCTCGCTGATATCATCCGCCCTTTGATAGGCAGAGATTATCGTTGTCTGTTGGAAAACTTGATGCAAGATATCAACAAGACAATTTCACCGCCTCTTCGAGATCAAGCCCATCAGATACACTAAGTGTACCTTGTCTTCGACGTCATCAACTGCCTCCAGCGGCACGGCTTCGTAAAATCCAGGAAGGGCTTCCTAAATCGCTCCCACGATGATCCTCAACAAAGCAGAACGACAGGGGAGTAGTCGACCATTGTATTCATCGAGGCGACGCATAACCTCATCGCATTGAGCGTCCGTAAACTCCTGGTTTTGACAACGGTCTTGGACGCGAATATCTTCATAGGAGATAATTTCGTCAAGATCATACAAATAAACGACCATAGTATCTGAAAAAAAAAATCAATGAGAGTTAATAATCAAAGTGATTAAAACAGGGTTTATTATGAAGATCTAAAAAGATTCTCATTTCAACGGACACGGGGGTTTAAATAACCCTTGATATCTTCATAGAGAAAGAAAATTCTGTTAAAATACTCAACCAATTTGAATTTACGCAAATAAGGGAAAAACCCTGTGAAATGTTCTCGAGACCACCAGGGAATAAAATTCCTGAGGGGCCCTTTTGATCCTCAGAGCTAAGCTCTTCAGTGAGGAATTAAATTTCTTTTATGCAATGGAATTAAATTCCAGAAACTCCATAAAGAGAAAATGAAAAATCAAATACCATGAATCCTTAAAGGTCAGAGGAGAAATGCCCAAAGCATTAAGAGTTATTACTCAAAGATCACGTCTTTGGATCTCTAAGAGATGGGTTTTAGAGGAGAGTAAAGCTCCCATGACGGATTTAAAATCCAGAAGTTTTCTTTAAAGGAAAAGGTTTCTCTAATGTTCGAGATCTTTACCTAGAAAAAGTTTCCATTTCTGACAGAGTTTAACTCTGGAATTGCAACAGCAGAGAACTAAGCTCTGAAGAGGAGAATTAAATTCTCAAAGAAAACAAAGAAGGAAGAAGATGAAAAAACAGTGGCTTCCCAAAGGCCAAACCCTTGCATTTATAAGACGTGATTGTTGGGATGGCTTAGCACCTTAGCAAGGTTTTTGCAAGCATCAATCATGCTACTTTAAAATTTTTGGTGTGCTAAACAAACCCTAACCAAGATCTTAATTAGAGTATTAGGATTAACATAGCATGTAAACAACTTTACATCTAAGAGTTAGGGATTACAACCATTGTAGTCCGTTCCTTCACTTCTAAAGCTCCGTGTTGAGGTCCCTTCGCTGCGATCATCGAGTACCCGGACTCAAGAGAGGCTCCATGAAGAGAAAGATGCAAGCTTACTTCCGATCTTCAACAACTAAGATGATCTACCTTGAAGAATCTCAAACCCAAGCTCTTGCTTTACTAATCAAGTATTAGCAAAGCAAACACCCTAATCTAAGTGGCTAGAATAGATGAGGATGATGAAGTAGGAATTTATCTCTCATTTGTTTTCAATTTCTCACTCAAAATCATCACATAAGAAAAAGCTAGAAAGCTTTTCTCAAAGGAAGAAGAAGAAGAAAATTACTTTGTGATTAATAATGAAATCATTGTGTGTGGTTAGAAATGCAACCATGGGTTAAGAATGAAGAATTGACCCATATAGAGAATTAACTATGGTAAAGGGTTTGAGTTTGGTTAAGAAATATCTACAAAATATCTTTACAAAATATCATAGTCAAAGTCAAAGCTTCAAGAAACTTCTTGAAAGCTTCATCCAAGTTTAACCCTAATCCAAACCCTAACCATATTTAAACTCCACAAAACATGTTGCATTTATAACCCTAACTTGTTACAATATTATATATCACATATACAATATTTATTGTAACAAAATAAAATAATACAATTAACATATATCACATATATATCAATGTATTACCCGAGTGAGAAAAAGAATCTTTAAGTGAGCTTATATTAGTTAATGTAATTTAATATATCAAATATATAATTATACATTAAATTATCGAATCAACACTTGATTCGATAATCCGGCTATTTCATAAATAACTGACTAATATAATCTGTATCTGTTCATCGAATCAACACTTGATCCGATGACCCGGCTATATCATATATACCCGGTCGATATCACATATCGCGAGAATCTAATACGGTATCGCATACACGTATTATTCCCGGTCCCGCACATATCACATATGTGCTCCTACTCCGTTTTGCCTGAGCCAGGAAACCTCTGTGTAGGACTCTAAAGAATCTTCAATACGCCGGCAGTATATGATGATCATATCAAACACCCACAAGCTGCAAGCGGTCAGCTAAACGTAACAGCCACCCAGGTATTGAGCAATCAAAAGATCAACAAGCAAGCTTGTACATTCTCCTGTGAATCCAATCAGTAAGACTCCCGTACAGTTAGATTCTGTTTTCCCGGTGAGTCGGTTTTTGTTGTGTTGGGAGACCGTGGTGCCGCCCCTCACAGTGTGATTTCTTCTTTTCGCGCTGGACAGCTTTTGAGGAAGGGATGTCAGGGATTTCTCGCCTATGTTTGCGATGCTCGTGCTACGGAGGTTCCATTGGATCAGGTTCCGGTTGTTAGCGAGTTTCCTGATGTGTTCCATGACGAGCTTCCTGGGTTACCGCCCGAGCGCGACATTTCTTTCTGTATTGATTTGGTTCCTGGCTCGGGGCCTATTTCCATACCGCCTTATCGGATGGCCCCGGCGGAACTTCGAGAATTGAAGGGTCAGTTGCAAGATTTGCTGGATAAAGGACTTATTCGACCCAGTGTTTCTCCCTGGGGTGCTCCAGTCTTGTTCGTCAAGAAGAAGGACGGCAGTTTGCGTCTGTGTATCGACTACCGCCAGCTGAACAGGGTGACAGTGCGGAACAGGTATCCTTTACCGCGCATCGACGATTTGTTCGACCAGCTTCAGGGGGCAGGGTACTTTTCGAGGATCGATTTACGATCGGGCTATCATCAGCTGCGGGTTCGACATGAGGACATTCCCAGGACAGCTTTCCGTACGCGCTACGGCCATTATGAGTTTTTGGTGATGTCGTTCGGACTCATCAATGCGCCGGCAGCATTCATGGACTTGATGAACCGTATTTTCCGGCCATATTTGGATCTATTCATCATAGTCTTCATTGACGATATCTTGGTGTATTCCCGGAGTAGTGAGGAGCACGAGCAGCACCCGCGGATTACACTGCAGACTTTGAGGGAGCACCAGCTATATGCGAAATTCTCCAAGTGTGCTTTCTGGCTGGACAGCGTAGACTTCTTGGGGCATGTGATTTCACGAGACGATATATGTGTGGACCCGAGGAAGATCGAGGCCGTGCAGCGTTGGCCCAGACCCACATCGGTTACGGAGATTCGCAGCATTTTGGGGTTGGCCGGTTACTACAGGCGCTTTGTGCAGGACTTCTCCAGTATTGCTACCCCTTTGACCGGGTTGACCCGGAAGGGAGTTCCTTTCGATTGGACGGAGGAGTGCGAGCACAGTTTTCAGCAGCTACGGACTCGGCTGACGACGGCACCGGTGTTATCATTACCTTCAGGATCAGGCGGATTTGTGGTCTATTGTGATGCTTCTCGAGTGGGGCTAGGGTGCGTTTTGATGCAGCATGACAGGGTGATCGCGTATGCTTCGTGACAATTGAAGAAACATGAACAGAACTACCCCACTCATGATTTGGAGATGGCTGCAGTGGTCTTTGCACTTAAGATCTGGCGACATTACCTATACGGCGAGTCGTGCCATATATTCACTGATCACAAGAGTTTAAAGTATATATTTCAGCAGCGAGACCTGAACCTTAGACAGCGCCGATGGATGGAGTTAGTGAAGGATTACGACTGCGAGATCTTGTATCACCCGGGCAAGGCGAATGTGGTGGCGGATGCTTTGAGCAGGAGGCCCGGGGGTAGTTTATCTTGTTTGAGCGCAGTACAGGGGAAGTCGTCGGCAGATTGGCAGATATTATGCGACAGCCGGATACAGTTCGAGTTCATGCCGATTGGAGGACAGATCGCGCATGTTCGTGCACGCCCACAGTTACTTGACCGCATACTTGAGGCACAGCGCAGTGATGACCGATGTTCGGAGATCATGGCACAGATTGGACAGGGCAGATTTTCCGAGTTCGTGATCGATGATCAGGGGGTACTACGATTTGGAGTTAGACTATGCGTACCAGATGCTGAGGGACTACGGCGCGAGATTCTTGAGGAGGCACATCGATCGGTGTACAGCGTCCATCCCGGTTCCACCAAGATGTATCATGATATGAGAGATGTTTACTGGTGGGAAGGAATGAAGAGGGACATCGCAGATTTCGTGTCAAGATGCCCGACTTGTCAGCAAGTCAAGGCTGAGCACCAGAGGCCCGCGGGAGAGCTACAGTCGTTACCCATTCCGGAGTGGAAATGGGAGCAGATTTCGATGGATTTCGTTGTGGGTCTACCCAGGACTAGGCGAGGGTATGACTCCATCTGGATGATTCTGGATCGTTTGACGAAAGCGGCTCACTTCCTACCAGTGAAGGCGACTTTCGGGTTTACTCACTATGCCCAGATCTACATCGACGAGATTGTGCGACTGCACGGAGTCCCGACGTGTATTGTGTCCGACAGAGGCACCCAGTTTACCAGCCGGTTATGGCAGAGGCTTCAGGAGGCTTTGGGCACTCGCTTGAGTTTCAGCACAGCATTTCATCCGCAGACCGACGGACAGTCAGAGCGGACTATTCAGACTCTCGAGGACATGCTCAGAGCTTGTGTATTAGATTTCGGAGGTAGCTGGGATCATCATTTGCCCTTAGTAGAGTTCTCCTACAATAACAACTACCAGGAGACCATTCAGATGGCACCATTTGAGGCACTTTATGGGAGGAAATGCAGATCGCCCACCTGTTGGACAGAGCTCAGTGAGAGCAGTATCTTAGGGCCACAGATTGTTGAGGAGACGACCGCGAAGATCCAGTTGATTTGTGATAGGATGAGAGCAGCCCAGAGTAGGCAGAGATCTTATGCGGACCGTCGGCGACGCAGACTTGAGTTTTCTGTTGGTGATCATGTTTTCTTGAGGGTCTCCCCAATGAAAGGTGTGATGAGGTTTGGGAAGAAGGGGAAGCTCAGTCCCAGATATGTAGGCCCCTTCGAGATCCTCGAGCGTGTTGGTGCAGTTGCGTACCGGTTAGCCCTTCCGCCCAGTTTTCCAGATGTGCACCCCGTATTTCACATTTCGATGCTCCGTAGATACCTTCATGATCCTTCGCATGCGATTCAGCACCCGACGATCCAGCTTGAGCGCGACCTTTCCTATGCAGAACAGCCGGTAATGATCTTGGATCGACAAGTGAAGAAATTGAGATCAAAGGACATTCCATCAGTCAAGGTACTTTGGCGTGGTCAGGGTAGTGAGGAGGTCACTTGGGAGACTGAAAGCGAGATGAGGAAGAAGTATCCCCGTCTTTTCGAAGGTGCGTATAGTTAGATTTTGAAATTCGGGGACGAATTTCTTTAAGGGGGGGAGATTGTAACACCTTAGGATGTGTTTAGTGACTATTATATTTAAATAAAGGGTTTTTAATAAAAGTTTACCAAATTGTGTTTCAAGTATTTTTCCTAATTTAATAAATATTTTTCTAGAATTTTCCTAGGCTTGCACACACATGTGCATGTAAACTAGGGTTTTTAAATGAGGTAATACCATGATTAGTAACCATGGTGGGTTAATCATGGGGATTAAGTCTTTTGGGTTTTAATTAAGTTTAATTAGTTGTTTAATGGTTGCTTTAATTTGAATTTCCTTTGGGTGTTGACTTGGGGGGAGAGAGAGAGAATGCATCATGGCTTAGGCCATGCTTGCATTTAATGAAGAGAGAGAGAGGAGGGGTTGACATTGGGGTTATGATTCCTCTCATTCTTTTGTTCTTTTCTCTCTACCTCACTCACACACACACACACGCTTACCATCCCAGCAGCAGCAGAAGCAAGCAGCACAGCAGCAGCCAACAACACAGCAGCAGCAAGCAGCAGAAATCAGCAGCAGCAGCAACAGTGAAATCGGCAGCCGCAGTGAGCAGCAGCAGCAACAACTTCGACTGCAGCTCCTTCCCTCGACTTCTTCTTCTTCCTCCAGCTCCCTAGGGTCGAGTGTGGGGTATATTTCCTGAACTTACTCCCTAGTTTACTTGTTTGGTGTAGTTTTGCTTCGGTTAGTGTTTATTGGTGCGATTTGGTGCGATTTAGTGCGATATGTGGTGATTAGTGCGAACCTTGAGCAAGTGATGTATGATTTGGTTTTAGTAGGTTGATAGAGTGTTGTTAGGGCCATTTTAACCCAGCTTAGCCCCCATTTGCACGGAAATACCACCAGATCTCTTTTTTGAAGCAGATTCGTCGTTTTAAGGCAAATTTTGTGTCTCTGTAAACTGCTATCGACCCGATGAGTTCAGAATAATTTTGAGAAGACTGTAGCATAGTGGTTAGGAGCTGATAACCCTGGTAGAACCCGACCCCCTTAGGACTTGTTCTGGCCGCCGAAAAATTCGATCTGGCCGCAATTTGCGGCCAGATGGGGAGGGTTTGGGTTGGGGTTTGGTCCTATAGGTGTCTGCTGCAACCCTTAGACTCATGGCATGTGCAATTTTGTTTGGTTCTTACTGTAGAAAAATCTGGGGCTAAATACCTGTTTTTCCGTATTTCTAAACCTTCGCGACATGCGTGATACGTGTGTGGGTTTGGGGTTTCTGCGTATCGCGACGCGTCAGGGTAGTTTCAGGCGCGTGATCACACGTTTTAGCGTATCGCGCACACGCGCGATTGGTTTGCGACACGGGTTTCTAGTTTGACCTTAATAATCACGTTTTCATGAATTTGAGCTTATGTGTCATATATGTTGTATGATCTTAGGTTCGCAGGCGAGTGAGACGGACGCTGCGAAGAAGGGGAAGCAAGTCGTCGGCTACACTTAGCGCGAGACTACGGTGAGTAGATTTAACATCTACGGGGATATCGCCCGCATGGCGTTATGCGTCAGGGCTGATAGGACCTTATTATTATATGTTGCATTTATCTCATGGACTGTCATTACATATTGCATTCCCTGCTGTATGTATGCTTAGAATTGATAGAACACCGCACTATTACTAACGGTTCATGTTGCACGAGCACTACTATGCATGTTACACACACACCGTTAGTAATTGCCATGACACACTCACTGTAGAACTGCCATGATTATATTGCTGTAGTTCATCTCATATGCGTTTCGATATGATTTTTATGGAAATTGGGATCCGCGTAATATCTTTAAAAACGGAAACTATTTTTTTAAAAGCGGTTTTCCCTTATACCTATATCATGGATTGATGTACATTGCACATCGCATTGGATTTATTTCTTGGTGTTGGATTTTCATGTGATTTCTGGTTTGAGGACCGAGGGAATTTTTAAGAAAAGATGCAATATTTGAAAACCCGGTTCCTCGTGATATGATACTTTGGTGCGTCCACCACGCGTTTTCTCGGTGCTGAGTTGTGTGCTTGAAACCCGATTCGAGGAGTTGGATGATCCGTTTGCGGGTTCGTGGTGGACCCGGTATGGTTCCCCGGGACGAGAAATGTTTTTCATGGAGTAGACGATGAGCCTAGCAGGGTGGCAAGTACCTACCGGTGATTGGTTGGACCTGGCGGTTATCCGGAGGATACTGACCAGAGTCGAGAGATAGATGCGGGATGATCCGTTCTGCCGGGGCCTAGGGCCGATACCGCAGACGGAGCCCGTGGGCCGATCCGGACTGACGGAGCCCGATATATGAGGATTTGCGTGTCGATGCTGGACACGGGTATTTTATGATATTTTGAGTGCTGATGTTGGGCACTCGTGATTTCTCAGAGATTTACAGGATTTGAGAGCCGATGGGTGTGCCGGCGCCTGAGTTATTTGGGATTTGGGTGCAGTTGTGGGTACCGATTATTTTCCACGTTGATATTCCGTGTAGATATTGTTTATCCCATGCTCAGCATTGATTGTCATATATCTCATCCTGTAGTTATTTTACCTGACAGAGCATTTGCATGATTATTGCACCTACTGCTTGTCGCATATAGATCTTACTTGCTGGCATTTGATAGAGTAGCGCAGTACGTGCATGTTCGCGATTACCTTTATATGTTATCTCTATTCACGAGTTGGCAACTCACCCCCGTTGTGCCACAGTATTTGCAGGTTGCCCTCAGCATAGTTGCGGCAGGCTGCTTTTTGCATCTTTTGGCTACAGATACCACTACAGTTGCGGCGAGATCCGTTTTGCATTTAGATGGGTTGTGGTATCTGATTACTTTTATTGTGTCCCTTTTTGTATCTAGTATTCTCCATCTACCATTTATGTACTGGACTTAGATACTGTGTGAGGACGATGATGTATATTTTGTATTCTAGTGTCGAGCTCGTGGGAGCCGACTGTTTTTATATGCGGTTTATATTCTGTGATGTTTACTTATTGCTCATTCTTCGCTACGGCGTCGTATAATACTCTTGTGTTGATGGTTTCCGCCGTTGGGCGTGATTGCTCCCGTTTGGGAATGTTTTGTTTCATTATATCTCATTTTCACTCATATCCTCTTTTATACCCGGTCTCGGGGCTACTTTTACAAAGGAAATGCTGCCAAAATTATTTAAATGATTAAGTAACTTTAAAAAGAACTTATTGAATTATTTAAGGTTTTCTAAATGCTTTAACTAAATGTTTTCAACACTCACTATTTTTTTAAATGGTTTTGATTTCTGGGTTCGGCTTACTTAGTCGCGTTACGCCTGTAGACGTAGCGTGGTTAAGTGCCGGTCACGAGTCGAAATATTTGGGTCGTGACAAAGTTGGTATCAGAGCGTAGGTTTTACCTTCGGAGTATAGGATGACCCTGGTATGATGGAGTAGGTAGCTGCAGCAGGGTAGCGTAGCGTGTGTATGTTCCGCGGCATACTCACGACACGGTACTCCGCCTACGCGACCTTAGGAATTATTGATTTACAATTCCTTCTTGAATACATACATTCTTGTGATTCGATTTCCGTATTCTTATCGGATCCTACTTTCCTTTTCAGCCACTATGCCGCCAAAGACTACTAGGGCGCAGAGAGCGGCCGCGAGGGCCGAGATTCGAATGGACTTGTCCGAGACGAGGACTGATCCGGGCAGTACACCCGTTGTACCCAAGCAGACTGTCCCTCTTCTGACAGATCAGATCGCCACGCTAGGGGCTGGTATGCAGGAGATGCGCCAGATGATAGGATCGCTAGTTGAGACACTTCGAGCACAGCAACCAGAGGTAGCTCCACCCGCCGCAGGTACTGCGATGGTACCGACCGCACAGCCAGTTGCCCCTGCAGCCACGGAGGTGATTACTATATCGTTATCAGAGTTTACGAGGCTGAAGCCTCCGGTCTTCATAGGCACCGATACAACCGAGGACCCCCAGTCCTTCATTGATAGGATGGCCCGGATATGTCGTTCCCTCAGATGCGCAGATGCGAGATGGGTCGAGTTCGCGAGCTTTCGCCTGGAGGGTCTTGCGTAGAAGTGGTGTGATTCAGTTGAGAAGGGCAGAGCAGCAGGTCTTCCTCCTATGACCTGGACGGAATTCGTGACAGTATTTCTAGCTCGTTTCCTTCCCCAGAGTGTTAGGGATGCCCGAGCACGCAGATTTGAGTCCTTGCGCCGGACGCCAGAGATGACAGTGGCAGAGTATGACGTGCTGTTTACAGAGCTAGCAGCTTATGCCCCGTATTTAGTGGCTACCGAGGAGTTGCGAGTCAAGAGATTTGTTCGAGGCCTGCTTACACCATTATTCCTTGCGATCAGTGCGCAGCACTATGAGACTTACGCAGCAGCTGTAGATGCAGCCTTATTGGTCGAGGAGCGCCTGGCTGAGACTTCGGCAGTTCCAGAGCCGAAGAGAGTTCGTACTGGTATATCCGCACGGAGACAGACATTCAGACGCCGCGACAGTTATCGTTCAGGTATGGGGAGTGGCAGAGATTCGGGACGGGGCCAGATGTTTGGTTCGTATCCACGAGAGAGTCAGCAGTCGTCGCGGGGTTGCTTTAGATGCGGCAGTATACTTCACCTCGTTAGAGATTGTCCCGAGACACACCGGAGGGAGGCGGCAGCACCGCATGTTACTTTACCACCTTCACCACCCCAGAGGGCGTTGCCTGTTTTACCTACAGTTGCTTCGCGCCAGACTCATACACAGAGAGGTCGTGGGCGTGGAGGAGTTGCTCAGAGAGGGCGAGACGACCGAGGCAGAGGGCAGTCAGTCACAGGTGGAGGACAGGCGCGGGTTTTTGC
Source organism: Agapanthus africanus (assembly GCA_030015575.1). Lineage (NCBI taxonomy): Eukaryota > Viridiplantae > Streptophyta > Magnoliopsida > Asparagales > Amaryllidaceae > Agapanthus > Agapanthus africanus. Next base: position 115,984,255 of record JASDDO010000028.1, read on the forward strand.
TTTGACGCAGCAGGACGCGCAGGCGTCCAATGCGGTGGTTTCAGGTATCCTTCCAGTATGTTCTGTTGATGCACGCGTATTGTTCGATCCCGGATCCACACACTCGTACGTATCCACACACTTCATGCCGAGTTTGGGTAGAGAGTCCGGTTTGCTTGATCAGCCGCTTATTGTGACCACTCCTGTGGGAGAGTCGTTTTCTGCTAGGCACGTGTTCCGATCCTGTACCGTCTATATTGGCGAGAGAGAGTTGCCTGTCGACTTGATCCTTCTGGAGATGTTGGACTTCGACGTTCTTTTAGGCATGGATTGGTTAGCCACGTGCTATGCTTCTGTGGACTGCCGCGAGAAGACAGTTAGATTCTGTTTTCCCGGTGAGTCGGTTTTTGTTGTGTTGGGAGACCGTGGTGCCGCCCCTCACAGTGTGATTTCTTCTTTTCGCGCTGGACAGCTTTTGAGGAAGGGATGTCAGGGATTTCTCGCCTATGTTTGCGATGCTCGCGCTACGGAGGTTCCATTGGATCAGGTTCCGGTTGTTAGCGAGTTTCCTGATGTGTTCCCTGACGAGCTTCCTGGGTTACCGCCCGAGCGCGACATTTCTTTCTGTATTGATTTGGTTCCTGGCTCGGGGCCTATTTCCATACCGTCTTATCGGATGGCCCCGGCGGAACTTCGAGAATTGAAGGGTCAGTTGCAAGATTTGCTGGATAAAGGACTTATTCGACCCAGTGTTTCTTCCTGGGGTGCTCCAGTCCTGTTCGTCAAGAAGAAGGATGGCAGTTTGCGTCTGTGTATCGACTACCGCCAGCTGAACAGGGTGACAGTGCGGAACAGGTATCCTTTGCCGCGCATCGACGATTTGTTCGACCAGCTTCAGGGGGCAGGGTACTTTTCGAGGATCGATTTACGATCGGACTATCATCAGCTGCGGGTTCGACATGAGGACATTCCCAGGACAGCTTTCCGTACGCGCTACGGCCATTATGAGTTTTTGGTGATGTCGTTCGGACTCACCAATGCGCCGACAGCATTCATGGACTTGATGAACCGTATTTTCCGGCCATATTTGGATCTGTTCATCATAGTCTTCATTTACGATATCTTGGTGTATTCCCGGAGTAGTGAGGAGCACGAGCAGCACCCGCGGATTACACTGCAGACTTTGAGGGAGCACCAGCTATATGCGAAATTCTCCAAGTGTGCTTTCTGGCTGGACAGCGTAGACTTCTTGGGGCATGTGATTTCACGAGACGGTATATGTGTGGACCCGAGGAAGATCGAGGCCGTGCAGCGTTGGCCCAGACCCACATCGGTTACGGAGATTCGCAGCATTTTGGGGTTGGCCGGTTACTACAGGCGCTTTGTGCAGGACTTCTCCAGTATTGCTACCCCTTTGACCGGGTTGACCCGGAAGGGAGTTCCTTTCGATTGGACGGAGGAGTGCGAGCACAGTTTTCAGCAGCTACGGACTCGGCTGACGACGGCACCGGTGTTATCATTACCTTCAGGATCAGGCGGATTTGTGGTCTATTGTGATGCTTCTCGAGTGGGGCTAGGGTGCGTTTTGATGCAGCATGACAGAGTGATCGCGTATGCTTCACGACAATTGAAGAAACATGAACAGAACTACCCCACTCATGATTTGGAGATGGCTGCGTGGTATTTGCACTTAAGATCTGGCGACATTACCTATACGGCGAGTCGTGCCATATATTCACTGATCACAAGAGTTTAAAGTATATATTTCAGCAGCGAGACCTGAACCTTAGACAGCGCCGATGGATGGAGTTAGTGAAGGATTACGACTGCGAGATCTTGTATCACCCGGGCAAGGCGAATGTGGTGGCGGATGCTTTGAGCAGGAGGCCCGGGGGTAGTTTATCTTGTTTGAGCGCAGTACAGGGGCAGTCGTCGGCAGATTGGCAGATATTATGCGACAGCCGGATACAGTTCGAGTTCACGCCGATTAGAGGACAGATCGCGCATGTTCGTGCACGCCCACAGTTACTTGACCGCATACTTGAGGCACAGCGCAGTGATGACCGATGTTCGGAGATCATGGCACAGATTGGACAGGGCAGATTTTCCGAGTTCGTGATCGATGATCAGGGGGTTCTACGATTTGGAGTTAGACTGTGCGTGCCAGATGCTGAGGGACTGCGGCGCGAGATTCTTGAAGAGGCACATCGATCGGTGTACAGCGTCCATCCCGGTTCCACCAAGATGTATCATGATATGAGAGATGTTTACTGGTGGGAAGGAATGAAGAGGGACATCGCAGATTTCGTGTCAAGATGCCCGACTTGTCAGCAAGTCAAGGCTGAGCACCAGAGGCCCGCGGGAGAGCTACAGTCGTTACCCATTCCGGAGTGGAAATGGGAGCAGATTTCGATGGATTTCGTTATGGGTCTACCCAGGACTAGGCGAGGGTATGACTCCATCTGGGTGATCGTGGATCGTTTGACGAAAGCGGCTCACTTCCTACCAGTGAAGGCGACTTTCGGGTTTACTCACTATGCCCAGATCTACATCGACGAGATTGTGCGACTGCACGGAGTCCCGACGTGTATTGTATCCGACAGAGGTACCCAGTTTACCAGCCGGTTATGGCAGAGGCTTCAGGAGGCTTTGGGCACTCGCTTGAGTTTCAGCACAGCATTTCATCCGCAGACCGACGGACAGTCAGAGCGGACTATTCAGACTCTCGAGGACATGCTCAGAGCTTGTGTATTAGATTTCGGAGGTATCTGGGATCATCATTTGCCCTTAGTAGAGTTCTCCTACAATAACAGCTACCAGGAGACCATTCAGATGGCACCATTTGAGGCTCTTTATGGGATGAAATGCAGGTCGCCCACCTGTTGGACAGAGCTCAGTGAGAGCAATATCTTAGGGCCACAGATTGTTGAGGAGACGACCGCGAAGATCTAGTTGATTCGCGATAGGATGAGAGCAGCCCAGAGTAGGCAGAGATCTTATGCGGACCGTCGGCGACGCAGACTTGAGTTTTCTGTTGGTGATCATGTTTTCTTGAGGGTCTCCCCAATGAAAGGTGTGATGAGGTTTGGGAAGAAGGGGAAGCTCAGTCCCAGATATGTGGGCCCCTTCGAGATCCTCGAGCGTGTTGGTGCAGTTGCGTACCGGTTAGCCCTTCCGCCCAGTTTTCCAGATGTGCACCCCGTATTTCACGTTTCGATGCTCCGTAGATACCTTCATGATCCTTCGCATGCGATTCAGCACCCGACGATCCAGCTTGAGCGCGACCTTTCCTATGCAGAACAGCCGGTAATGATCTTGGATCGACAAGTGAAGAAATTGAGATCAAAGGACATTCCATCAGTCAAGGTACTTTGGCATGGTCAGGGTAGTGAGGAGGTCACTTAGGAGACTGAAAGCGAGATGAGGAAGAAGTATCCCCGTCTTTTCGAAGGTGCGTATAGTTAGATTTTGAAATTCGGGGACGAATTTCTTTAAGGGGGAGAGATTGTAACACCTTAGAATGTGTTTAGTGACTATTATATTTAAATAAAGGGTTTTTAATAAAAGTTTACCAAATTGTGTTTCAAGTATTTTTCCTAATTTAATAAATATTTTTCTAGAATTTTCCTAGGCTTGCACACACATGTGCATGTAAACTAGGGTTTTTAAATGAGGTAATACCATGATTAGTAACCATGGTGGGTTAATCATGGGGATTAAGTCTTTTGGGTTTTAATTAAGTTTAATTAGTTGTTTAATGGTTGCTTTAATTTGAATTTCCTTTGGGTGTTGACTTGGGGGGAGAGAGAGAGAATGCATCATGGCTTAGGCCATGCTTGCATTTAATGAAGAGAGAGAGAGAGGAGGGGTTGACATTGGGGTTATGATTCTTCTCTTTCTTTTGTTCTTTTCTCTCTACCTCACTCACACACACACACCCACTTACCTTCCCAGCAGCGGCAGAAGCAAGCAGCACAGCAGCAGCCAACAACACAGCAGCAGCAAGCAGCAGAAATCAGCAGCAACAACAGTGAAATCGGCAGCCGCAGTGAGCAGCAGCAGCAACAACTTCGAATGCAGCTTCTTCCCTCGACTTCTTCTTCTTCCTCCAGCTCCCTAGGGTCGAGTGTGGGGTATATTTCCTGAACTTACTCCCTAGTTTACTTGTTTGGTGTAGTTTTGCTTCGGTTAGTGTTTATTGGTGCGATTTGGTGCGATTTAGTGCGATATGTGGTGATTAGTGCGAACCTTGAGCAAGTGATGTATGCTTTGGTTTTAGTAGGTTGATAGAGTGTTGTTAGGGCCATTTTAACCCAGCTTAGCCCCCATTTGCACGGAAATACCACCAGATCTCTTTTTTGAAGCAGATTCGTCGTTTTAAGGCAAATTTTGTGTCTCTGTAAACTGCTATCGACCCGATGAGTTCAGAATAATTTTGAGAAGACTATAGCATAGTGGTTAGGAGCTGATAACCCTGGTAGAACCCGACCCCCTTAGGACTTCTAGCCGCCGAAAAATTCGATCTGGCCGCAATTTGCGGCCATATGGGGAGGGTTTGGGTTGGGGTTTGGTCCTATAGGTGTCTGCTGCAACCCTTAGACTCATGGCATGTGTAATTTTGTTTGGTTCTTACTGTAGAAAAATCTGGGGCTAAATACCTGTTTTTCCGTATTTCTAAACCTTCGCGACACGCGTGATACGTGTGTGGGTTTGGGGTTTCTGCGTATCGCGACGCGTCAGGGTAGTTTCAGGCGCGTGATCACATGTTTTAGCGTATCGCGCACACGCGCGATTGGTTTGCGACACGGGTTTCTAGTTTGACCTTAATAATCACGTTTTCATGAATTTGATCTTATGTGTGATATATGTTGTATGATCCTAGGTTCACAGGCGAGTGAGACGGACGCTGCGAAGAAGGGGAAGCAATTCGTCGGCTACACTTAGCGCGAGACTTCGGTGAGTAGATTTAACATCTACGGGGATATCGCCCGCATGGCGTTATGCGTCAGGGCTGATAAGACCTTATTATTATATGTTGCATTTACCTCATGAACTGTCATTGCATATTGCATTCCCTGCTGTATGTATGCTTAGAATTGATAGAACATCGCACTATTACTAACGGTTCATGTTGCACGAGCACTACTATGCATGTTACACACACACCGTTAGTAATTGCCATGACACACTCACTGTAGAACTGCCATGGTTATATTGCTGTAGTTCATCTCATATGCGTTTCGATATGATTTTTATGGAAATTGGGATCCGCATGATATCTTTAAAAACGGAAACTATTTTTTTAAAAGCGGTTTTCCCTTATACCTATACCATGGATTGATGTACATAGCACATCGCATTGGATTTATTTCTTGGTGTTGGATTTTCATGTGATTTCTGGTTTGAGGACCGAGGGAATTTTTAAGAAAAGATGCAATATTTGAAAACCCGGTTCCTCGTGATATGATACTTTGGTGAGTCCACCACGCGTTTTCTCGGTGCTGAGTTGTGTGCTTGAAACCCGATTCGAGGAGTTGGATGATCCGTTTGCGGGTTCGTGGTGGACCCGGTATGGTTCCCCGGGACGAGAAATGTTTTTCGTGGAGTAGACGATGAGCCTAGCAGGGTGGCAAGTACCTACCGGTGATTGGTTGGACCTGGCGGTTATCCGGAGGATACTGACCAGAGTCGAGAGATAGATGCGGGATGATCCGTTTTGCCGGGGCCTAGGGCCGATACCGCAGACGGAGCCCGTGGGCCGATCCGGACTGTCGGAACCCGATATATGAGGATTTGCGTGTCGATGCTGGACACGAGTATTTTATGATATTTTGAGTGCCGATGTTGGGCACTCGTGATTTCTCAGAGATTTACAGGATTTGAGGGCTGATGGGTGTGCCGGCGCCTGAGTTATTTGGGATTTGGGTGCAGTTGTGGGCACCGATTATTTTCCACGTTGATATTCCATGTAGATGTTGTTTATCCCATGCTCAGCATTGATTGTCATATATCTCATCCTGTAGTTATTTTACCTGACAGAGCATTTGCATGATTATTGCACCTACTGCTTGTCGCATATAGATCTTACTTGCTATCATTTGATAGAGTAGCGCAGTACGTGCATGCTCGCGATTACCTTTATATGTTATCTCTATTCACGAGTTGGCAACTCACCCCCGTTGTGCCACAGTATTTGCAGGTTGCCCTCAGCATAGTTGCGGCAGGCTGCTTTTTGCATCTTTTGGCTACAGATACCAGTACAGTTGCGGCGAGATCCGTTTTGCATTTAGGTGGGTTGTGGTATCTGATTACTTTTATCGTGTCCTTTTTTGTATCTAGTATTCTCCATCTACCATTTATGTACTGGACTTAGATACTGTATGAGGACGATGATGTATATTTTGTTTTCTGGTGTCGAGCTCGTGGGAGCCGACTGTTTTTATATGCGGTTTATATTCTGTGATGTTTACTTATTGCTCATTCTTCGCTACGGCGTCGTATACTACTCTTGTGTTGATGGTTTCCGCCGTTGGGCGTGATTGCTCCCGTTTGGGAATGTTTTGTTTCATTATATCTCATTTTCACTCATATCCTCTTTTATACCCGGTCTCGGGGCTACTTTTACAAAGGAAATGCTGCCAAAATTATTTAAATGATTAAGTAACTTTAAAAAGAACTTATTGAATTATTTAAGGTTTTCTAAATGCTTTAACTAAATGTTTTCAACACTCACTATTTTTTTAAATGGTTTTGATTTCTGGGTTCGACTTACTTAGTCGCGTTACGCCTGTAGACGTAGCGTGGTTAAGTGCCGGTCACGAGTCGAAATATTTGGGTCGTGACAACCATGAGCGTAATGAACTTAATATCGTTGTAGAATCGAGTGATTTTAAATGGAATATTTTTTAGGCATTTTCTAGTTTTGCTAAAGAGGTCACTCCCAGTGAAGGGATCTCGGCTCTTTTCTCATTGAATAAGGTGCAGGATATTTCACAAATATCACTATGCAAAGAAAAAACTATAAAAACAATCAAAAGACAAACCGAGTTTGTAGCATCTGCCAGTTTTGCTAAAGAGGTCACTCCCGGTGAAGGGATCTCGGCTCTTTCTTTATCGAATAAGGTGCTGGATATTCTACAAGGAATACCGCTATGCAAAGCAAGAACTAGAGCTACCTATTTTTGAGACAAGTTTCTACAACATCTTTAGGTTTCTTTTAGTTTCATTAATCTCATTAATAAAGTCCCATTTTATTATGCTTCACAAGCATCACATTTGAAACGAAATCAGCAATATAATATATATCTCATATATATAATATAAACATTCGTCTCAGGCGGTAATATGATCTCATCACAGAACATTGCAGCAGAAGATAACATATGAAATATTGGATAAACTAGGATTTCCATGTTTTATGCGAGCCTGTATAAAACGCGGATTCCATGGTCGCAATGAATAGACAAACCCACATCCTTAGACCCCTACGAGAGCGGCAAGTAACCCTACCAATTCTAGAGTTAGGACACCTAGTCTCGACTCCTCGAAATGGTCTCCTACTGGACCTTAGAACCCGGTTACTTGTGCTCCCCTCCTTGGGTCTACCTAATGCGGAAAAGTAAATAATATACAATGGTGACATCATTCTCAACCCGGAAGTGCCCCAGCAAAAGAATATTATATATAATGAATTTTACATGAATGAAAATAAAAATCCTCATCTCACATAAAACCCCCGGCTATTCAGAACGCGACGATCCAATATAACATATCACAGCAACACATAATATCTCATATCATCAACGTAAGCAAGTATGCGTATCCCGATTGTCGTTGATATATAGCAACGAAGCCGGCGATACACCACATAATACGCTTACGGTCACAGAAAAGAAAGTGTAAAACTACAACAGTTGGAATCCGCAACCTCCTTAGACATCTCATGCCTAATCAAATGAATTTCTTAGACATCGCATGCCTAACAATTATAAACCCCGCATTTTAGTCTCGATCTCGAAAACACTTTTCAATATCTAGTCGGGCAATTCAATAAGATTCCCGACATCCTGATCGAATGCTCGTCGGAAACTTTAGTAGACGGCCGCACCCCCGGATGTCGTCGATGGAATGCACTAAGGCGGAACACCGCTGCCGCGAGCACCCGAACTGATGCTTTTGGCGACGGGGTTCTCCTACAGTCACTTGGTCGGGGCTATGGGGCATGACTATCTATTAAGTTTACTCGGCGAGTATCCGCGTACGCTACGTGATTGCGACGGACTTTTGATCACATCAAAATCCCGTGGCAACCGATCAAATGAGACTAAAAACTGCTAGATTTATAACATTCAAATTAGTTATCTCATAACTACTTGTGGATTCCAAATATTGTATCACATTCCAGATAAATAGACAATGTTAAACTTTCCAATCGAATAAACAAACACCCAAAATTTCCCTTTTTGCTCAACACTTGAACTTAGTTTAAAAGCATCCATCATATGCCACAGTACCAATGGTCCAGCCATAGAAGGGTCAAACCAACGCCTCACATGTGGCAACGCCGTACTGCCCCAAACCCTGAGGTTTAGAGGCGGTTCAGACGGTCACATAATCGAGTTAAGGTTTGTGTTCTTCTAGAGGGTCCACCGCGTTACTTGCACGACTGCGAATATTCTTTAACTAAGGAAAAATCCAACACTTGGAAATTTTCCGACAGGGGAAAAAGTGAGTTATTGATATCCGTTCGAACTTTATAACACGTTCTAAATTACCCGGAAAAACTTAAACGAAGTTAAAGTATCCGATCGAATCAACGAGTTCCCAATATATCCCAGAAGGCTCAACACTTGAGTAGAACTAAAAATTCCCAGAAGCATGAAAAAATACCCAAGAATAAAACCATGAAGTATTAGCCCCCAGCTCCCAAAGTTGGCCGCGGAACCGCCGCCAAACACATGGTTTGGCCGTGGTTCCGCGGTCCTTTGAGGGAGTTAGGGCTTCGTACTTCACAGTAATTCTTAAAATTTCCTGCATGATTTTCTGAGTATTTTTAATACGAAAAATTTCAACTTTTGAAAAAATTTCCAGAGAAGGGGGATATATCGGGTTTTCGGAGTTCGATTGGACTTCAGACTTCGCCTACACATCGCCTAATGCTCTAGCTTGGCTCTGATACCACTGTTGCAATGGCTTAGCACCTTAGCAAGATTTTGGCAAGCATCAATCATGCTACTTTAAAAATTTTGGGCTGCTAAACAAACCCTAACCAAGATCTTAACTAGAGTATTAGGATTAACATAGCATGTAAACAACTTTACATCTAAGAGTTAGGAATTACAACCTTTGTAGTCCGTTCCTTCACTTCTAAAGCTCCATGTTGAGGTCCCTTCACTGCGATCATCGAGTACCCGGACTCAAGAGAGGCTCCATGAAGAGAAAGATGCAAGCTTGCTTCCGATCTTCAACAACTAAGATGATCTACCTTGAAGAATCTCAAACCCAAGCTCTTGCTTTACTAATCAAGTATTAGCAAAGCAAACACCCTAATCTAAGTGGCTAGAATAGATGAAGATGATGAAGTAGTAATTTAGCTCTCATTTGTTTTCAATTTCTCACTCAAAATCATCACATAAGAAAAGGCTAGAAAGCTTTTCTCAAAGGAAGAAGAAGAAAATTACTTTGTGATGAATAATGAATTCATTGTGTGTGGTTAGAAATACAACCATGGGTTAAGAATGAAGACTTAACCTATGTAGAGAATTAACTATGATAAAGGGTTTGGGTTTGGTTAAGAAATATCTACAAAATATCTTTACAAAATATCATAGTCAAAGTCAAAGCTTCAAGAAGCTTCTTGAAAGCTTCATCCAAGTTTAACCCTAATCCAAACCCTAACCATATTTAAACTCCACAAAACATGTTGCATTTATAACCCTAACTTGTTACAATATTATATATCACATATACAATATTTATTGTAACAAAATAAAATAATACAATTAACATATATCACATATATATCAATGTATTACCCGAGTGAGAAAAAGAATCTTTAAGTGAGCTTATATTAGTTAATGTAATTTAATATATCAAATATATAATTATACATTAAATTATCGAATCAACACTTGATCCGATAATCCGGCTATTTCATAAATAACCGACTAATATAATCTGTATCAGTTCATCGAATCAACACTTGATCCGATGACCCGGCTATATCACATATACCCGGCCGATATCACATATCGCGAGAATCTAATACGGTATCGCATACACGTATTATTCCCGGTCCCGCACATATCACATATGTGTTCCTACTCCATTTTGCCTGAGCCAGGAAACCTCTGTGTAGGACTCTAAAGAATCGTCAATACGCCGTCAGTAGGTGATGATCATATCAAACACCCACAAGCTGCAAGCAGTCAGCTAAACGTAACAGCCACCCAGGTATTGAGCAATCAGAAGATCAACAAGCAAGCCTGTACATTCTCCTGTGAATCCAATTAGTAACACTCCCGTACAGTCCGGTCTCTTCGTATGATATGTCGCATATCTCGCCTAGGGGTGGTAAACGTCAGACCCCGGTAGCTTGATAAGTCGTGTCGATATGAGATCCTTAACAGTTCGAGAAACTACTGATAACACTTACCAGTAAATCTCAGCAACCCTGGCCAGGGATTTCCAGTTATAGCCAATCAAACACAGCGCAACATCAACTCCCTATACCGGGAGAGACGAAACCCCTCCTATTGCTCATTGCCTCCATGTGATTCAGGACTGTACCCAAAAGCCACCGTTTTGCACGCCCTCTTGGACGTGGTATGATGGAAATCAAAGCACAGTGGGAATCACACAAGACTTTATGACGATCTCGGGTCTACAGACTAACCTGTACCAGTGTCACCAGAGAACTGCCATCTGACGTGAGGTATAATACCATCTGGGAGTTCTCGGCGAGTCCGTCCAGTGTACCCAGTCTCCACTGAGCACCCGTATACCTTCTCTGATGTCAAACACCAATGGATATGGGATCATCCATCGCCCATCATATGGGTCAAGAAGCGCATACGCTAGTCTACTCTGGAGTATCGATGCCATGTCTCGGTACTCCCACGACTAGGAACATTTGAAGGATGTACTTGGCGACTACACTGTCCCCACTAGTATGATCTGCATCATAGTCCTGGTAGTCAAGTACTCATCCTAAGGGCTTTATCAACATGTAACATAGAGACAATCAAAGTACATGTTAAGATAAAGGGCGACCATATAGCATACTATCATGTCGAGCAAGAAAGTCCTCCCTATATATGTCCAAGCATCCACTACAATATACATCATATGTACAGTAATGGCCTCTAGGGCATACATATAACTAACAGTGACATGGGCGGTTCACCTCCCCGTTCCCCTAGGTCATCCGACGGCTGTAAAGGTGACAGTGTTGCACTCATGTGCAAGCCACGCGAGAACAACGCTGTGAGGGCATTTGTTCCCTTATGAAAAATAAACAGAAATAAAAAGCAATGGAAAATTCCCCAAATGGAGTATCACGTGCCCACACGTGATGCGCCTTGGAGCCAAAATTATAAAGCATTACACTTAACAAATGGGACTGAAGTTGGGCCTCACGTGCCACACGTGAGCACCTATATACGAAGTATATAGGCGCCTTCATAAAACAAGTAGCAGACCAGAAGGCACATCACGTGCCAACACGTGATGCTCTTCTCTGGGACTGCTGCATATAGGCAAACCGGCCTAGTGTCATTGGGTCACGTGCTACACGTGAGGGATCCTAATATCTTCTGACCCGATAGAATTAAATTCTATATAGGGATCGGAACCCTATTTTGGAAATATTTTCTCCAATCTTTCTAAACAAGAAAGATCGTGCTCTGTAAATCAGAGCACCGTTGAATCAAAAATCCAATGGTGATTAAAAATCACCAAGATACAGAATTAAATTCTGATTGAGAAAATACTCCTCAAATCTTTTTAAACAAGAAAGATTGTGCTCTGTAAATCAGAGCACTGTTAGATCAAAGATCCAATGGTGATTAAAAATCACCAAGATACAAAATAAGTTTTGTATGGGAAAATATTTTCCCAATCTTATTAAAGACAAGAAAAATGTCTTCTGTAAAACAGAAGTCCTTGGATCAAAGATCCGATGGTGGATAAATTCCCCAAATCAATTAAGAGATCTCTCAATGAGAGATTTCCTCAACTAAATCAACAAATCAGCCTCCACTATATAAAGGCCCAAAGACTTCAAGACTAACACTGAAGACCCCCCCCCCCAAAAAAAAACTGCAAGTCCAAAAGAAAAGGAGAAACCCTAGGTAAGAAGGAACAAAACACAGAGAACATCTTACTTCTTCTTCGTCTCCACAAGAGTTTAACTCTTCCAAAAGAACTTGGTTCTTTCTTCTGGTAAAAGATCTGCAGAAGCATATCTCCCCACAAGTTGAGAATTTAATTCTCATCGGGGAGATTCTGCCATACAGATCCAAAACCTAGGGGAAGATCTAAGTTTAGAAAATTTAATTATCCCAAAAGGCATATAGAAATTTAATTCCTCTGATAAAACTAAGGTTTAACTATTCATATAAGAACTTAGTTCTCCCTTCTGGTGAAAGATCTGAAGAAAGTGATCTCCCCACAAGTTGAAAATTTAATTCTTATCGGGAAGACTCTGCCATGCAGATCCAAAACCTAAGGGAAGAACTAAGTCCAAGGAATTAAATCCTTATAAATAAATATATATATATATATATATAATAATAAAGGATTTGAGATTTTTAACACTCAGAGAAAGAATTCCATGCATATTGATGACGTGTTCACACGTGACCACCTGTGATGAACTCAAAAGAAAGATTGAAATAGATCACATGTTCACATGTGACCCCCCTCGCTGATAAAGCTTGCCACTTTTTAAAAAAGAAAATGGGATAAACCGAAAGAAACAATGTCTGATTCTGAGGCGCCCTCACGTGCTCACACGTGATGGCCACATGGATAAAGTGTTTAACACTTATATAAAGATGGGGGAAAAAATCAAGCGAACAACACCATCTTTAAAAGCATCACGTGGGACACGTGAGTGCTATCACATTCAAGTGTTTAACACTGCCTCAGAGCATCGCGTGGGAGCACGTGAGCACTAAAGGTACATTAGTGTTTAACACTATAAGGAACCAACTCCAACCTCAAATTAGTTAAGTTCCCTCTGAGATTAAATCTCCAAACAAACCGAGCCTCTATGCTCAGAACTGATAACTCCTCGATTTGGAATCTGGTTCAAGGGTACATCTCTCCACACCTCTGATATATGTCGTTGTAATTCTTCAACGTCTTCAGAGAGATGGATGGTCCCAATAACCAATAACTCTTGGAGCACCCCCAAACCAATAAGCCAAAACTCTATGGACCATGGTGTCCTTAAACTCCATAGACTATGATATCCTTTAACCCAATGGACCGCAACGTCCCTAAACTAAACTCCATGGACTAAGATGACCTTAAACCCAATGGACCGTAACGTCCTTAAACTAAATTGATAGGGCCCAAAATCTCTTTAATTGGATCTAAATGATCTTAAAACCTTATTAAGTAGATCTTAGTCTAAAATTAGACTAACGTATCCTTAACAAACATTTAAGTTGATCTTAATCTCAAACGAGCTTAACGAGCCTTAAATCCACCAAGCCCAAATCTAAGAAAATACGGATTTGGACTAATCCCCGCCCTACGGGAAACAACATAAATTAATCTCCGTATACAATCCACGGGCAACCTAAAACAAAACAAACACACACGACACAAAGTGAACATCTGGAGCAGGAGAAAGTGGTTATGCTACGTGGTAACGTAATTAATTGCAGGGGCTTGCGCCTGTAGGGAAGAGCATCCCCACAATCAAAAACCCCTCGCAAACGAGGGGAAATCTGACGAAGTCTGCTACATCGGCCGCATCTGTCCAAACCTCCGATATACGGTGCCATAAATCAGCTTGGCATCTTCGGAGAGGTGGATGGATAAAACCAAATAGCATCTGCCCCCAAAATTCAGGCCAGACGTCCCAACGTCCCGGTCGCGTCTTTCGGCGATAAACAAGCATCGTGCCAAACGACAGCAGCGGCTCCAGCGAGGTCGGCGTAGAACTGGTCTGATTTCTTGTAGCTCTCCACCGCCTTCGACGCCAGAAGCTCGGCCTTCGACGCCCGAAGCTCGGCATGCCTCGTCCCCTCCTTCGCCGCCTCATTCTCCCTCCGGAGGGTGTTCGCCGTCTTCTTCAAAGAGGCGACGAGCACCTTGGAGTCTTCCAACTGGGCCTCGGTGGCTCGGGCGGCCTCTCGGCACCTGGCGATCTCCCGATCCCCGGCCGCCACCCGGTCTTCAAGGGCAGCAACCCTCTCCATCACCGCCTCCAGCTCTAGCCTTGAGCTCTCCTCCCGCGAGAACTCTCCCGCGGCCCGCATCGCCGGGGCTATCTCCCCGTCCTCCATGTTGACGATGAGGGCGACGTGCTAGAGGACCTGAAGAAAAGAATGAGGATTAAAAAGGAAAGGGAGGTATCCAACCACGCGAGCAAAAATACTAAATGAAGAATCGGGTGGGGTGCGAACACTAAGCTGCACGACCTCTTGAGCTATGGCCACTATTTGGACCTGGAGGGTCCCCCGATGGATTCTGCTCCGGCCGACCTTTCCATCTCCGAAAGCAGGCTGTCGGCGATAGAAAGTCCCGAGGGCACCTCGGAGCAAAGCTCCCCATCGTCCATAAGGATCGGGGAAGCCGGGGAGCGGGGCGCCGTCTTATGAAACCTCTTGAGGAGCGACGCGGGAGAACCAGTCTCGCCTCCCACCTCGAGAGCCCGGGGCTCTTGCTCCCGAGCACGCTTTCGGCTCGGCGCACGACTGGACTCTGGGGTCCGGGGCGCGCTTGGGCGCCTGGATGGAGCGGCCGCCGGTGGAGCCGGAGCCGACGACGGACGAGAAGGGCCGGCGCCTCCGGCCTTCTTCCCCTTCTTCGTGTCGACCAGGGCTGCCCGAAACTTACCTAGGTCCATGGGTTCTGCATAAGACTGTTGGGGTAAAAATTTACACCCCGGTTGACCAAGTCAAAATCAAAGTCAACCCTAAGCCAAGTGGGCCCAAGCCCAGATCAAGTGGGCCTATGCCCAGGTCGAGCCCGAACATGAAGCGGCCGGCCTCCCTCTATGCCAAAATAAAATTTTTATAATAAATAATTTTGTTGTATTTCTCTTATTTTATTTTTATGAATAAATGTAAGAAAAATGGGCATAAAGCCAAATTTTTGTAAAGCGCATGGCTTATGTGCAAAAAGAAATGGCACATGAGCCATGGGATAGGAAAAATGCCATTTTGAAAAGCCCAAGGGGCTATATGTAAAATGTATAGCTTATAAAGGCAAAGATAATGAAATATCCCAACAACTTTTTCTCTCTCCAAAAAAAATTAGATCTGAGATCTTTCTTCTTCCTCAAGGTTCTAAAACCTTCTTCTTTCTTTTGAATTAAATCAAGAGTTTTACTCTTCATTTTATAAAACTAAATAGTTTTTCACCACAAAACCCATAAAGGAGAACTCGGATCTTCCATTAGATCTCAAAAAGGAGATATTTTTAAAATTTCACATCTCTTGATCTTCAAGATCCTGCCAACAGAGGATGAAGAAGGAGGCCCATCTCCGAAAACCCCATTTTTGGGAAGACCTATGGCCCTAAAGAAGAACCCATTTCATCAACTCCAAAACATCTTAAGAGTTTAACTCCACCTTAAATCCTCTTTCGGGATTTTAAATCCCATTTCTGGGGCTAAAAATCCCATCTTTCGCACCGGCGCTCAAGCGCCCGAGCACCTTGCGCTCAAGCACTCAGCGCCCACGTGCCGACACGTGGCGCGCTAACACTCGAGCACCCAGCGCCCACGTGCCGACACGTAGCGTGCTAGCGCTCGAGCACCCAGCGCTCAAGCGCCCAGCGCCCACGTGCCGACACGTGGCACGCTAGCGCTCGAGCGCCCACATGCTGACACGTGGCGCGCTAGCGCTCCAGCACCCAGCGCTCAAGCGCCAAGCGCCCACGTGCCGACACGTGGTGCGCTAGCGCCTAAGCACACAGCACCTAAGTGCACAGCGCTCAAAGCGCTGGCCTCACGCGTCCTTTGGGCGCTTTTCCCTTTTTTTATATACGTATACATGTGTATATATATAGATATATAGATACACACACACTCCACAACACTGTCCCTCCAAAAAAAAATTTTGGGCCGGGTCGCTGCCCTGCACCCCGCAAGGGGGCTGCTAGCCCCCTTGACCGCCAGCCCGCTATCCGGGTAGCGGGACCCCCGTATAAACTCTGTGTGGCTCCCGATATATCCAAGCCCCCTCCAAAACAAAACACACGTACACTGCACATTAAATTCGCATGACCAGTTTAACCCGTCAATCGGAGGTTCCCTCGCTCCAAAGGCGAGGAGTAATTAACGGCAGCTTAGCCCACGGCTGTCGGAGATTTGGATCCCCACAATCAATAGACCCCGGCCTACCCTAGGCAGGGGGAATCTATAGTACGCCTGACAAGCGCGCGCGTATTCCCATCTCAATGGGGTGACGAAAAACACCCTACAGTTTCTGGCACGCCCGGTGGGACCTTTCTCTCCCCCCATGTTTCGGGTTAAACGTTCATGCGAACTCAATCAACATACATATCGATTGCCTATACTGAAATATTGTTTTTTTTTCGTGCAGCAATCAACCTTCGACGACAATGTCTCCCAAGACGAATTCAGCTTCCAACGCGACCCTGATCCCGTACGTGGTCAAGGTCAATGCTCGTGTGGTTCTCCCCGCAAGCCTCAGTCGACAGTGGGAGGAACTGCCCCGCCAGTTTGGCTCCGTCATCATCTACCCTGCCGGAAGTGCTCATCTAGCAGAAATCCCGGCAAAACAGGTGGCCAAGCCGGTCTCAAGGGGCAAAAGGCCGAATGTTGTGATCGCTAAGGCACCACAACCGAAGCTTAAGACGGTCTCTGAACGACTCTCTGGCGCTCCAGCTGGGGGCAAGACTTCCGGTACAAAGGGCAACATCAAATGTTGCGGACGAGCTCAGGCGATGACTCCAACAAATGCACAATCGAGCGTATCTCCAAAATCCTCCATCGCCCGGTCTACGGCGTCTTCCCAAAGAGCCGAAGTCTGCCAGGTGCTTAGAACAGAAAAGTTAAGACAGAAGCGGCTCAGGTATCGAGCCAACAAGAGGGCCAGAGCTTCAGCCAAGTAGAATCTTATGAAGTTCCAAGAGCAGGGTTACTCTGTGACGACGGCTGAGTCGGCCGTAAAAATCAGCAATTCCTTCGAACCTCTGAGGTGGGTTCTGAAAAATGCCATGACTGCCAGAATCAAGAAGACAGCGGTCCGAACGTCGCTACAAAGAGACGTGTCCCGGCCTCAACAGAAAAAGTATGACACTGTCTCTTCAAGAGTCTATCAGGCGCTCTGTGCCGCGAGAAAGCAGCAGGGCAAATCAAGAAAAGAAGCGCCAGCACCATTCAAGAACCTGGTCAGGCCAGCCGCCGATAATAAAAAGAGGGCTGGATATATTATCCATACGGTCTATATGGCGGGCGGTCGCCCCAGCGACAACCTTCGCAACAAAAGCAAGGATGGGGCCACCACATCCTAAGCCCAATCTGGCTCGAATGTGGTTACCGCTTCCCAAGAACAGCCGCCTCAGCTAGACGATGAAAACCCTCTCGATGAGGACGAAAGGCAGAAGGACCCTTCGGTCCAGGAAGAGTCAAGCTCGGACAGCGAGGAAGAGCCGACTTTCCGCCCCAGGACCGCGGAGCAAGAGCTGCTTCAAGAGCTTCGGAAACAGCTCAAGAACAAAGATAAAGAGATGGCCAAGCTCTATTCGAAAATTGAGGACCTAACGAATGTTGTGATGCAGCTTACGGCTCAAATTGCTCGAGCGCCTCCCAATCAAGCACAAGTCGCTACTCATCAACCAGGTGATGACAATCCGAAGGAGCCAATGCCTGTTCCTTTAGGTCCAAGACTGGTCGAGCCGCATGAAAACCGGCAACATTCCGCTTCTGGGGACGCCTTGGCCCCAGATAACACCATCCCGCTAACACAAGATCGGATAATGGACTTGGTCACCAGCAAGGTTAAAACATTGGTGGCCGAAGCTGAAGCCCAGAAAGAAATTGGCAGTAGTGGGAGGCCATATCCCGCACAGTACGATCTGATCGAGTTTCCGAGTGGCTACTTCATTCCTAAGTTCGGAAGATTTGACGGAACGGGGAATGCAAATCAGCATGTCGCCCACTTCAAAGCATCGTGCGGAAATACAGGGGGCAATGGCGCGCTCCTTCTTCGTCAGTTTGTCAACAACCTGACCGGTGTCGTTTTCGACTGGTACGCGAGTATACTAGACGGGTCCGTTATTACCTTTGCCCAAATGGAGTCTCTGTTTCGGCAAAGGTTCATGAGTGTCAGTGATAAAATCTCCATTGCTGACCTTGTGAGGAACAAGCCGGGGAAGAATGAAAGCAACACCGACTTTATCGCCCGATGGCGTAATCTCACAGTCAAGTGCGAACCGCCGTTAGAGCAGGACCAGTCCGTCAGCCTTCTCATTAGGAACCTCAGCAATTGGATGGTCCCATTCTTGTGTACAGCAGGCCTCAAGACATTTCAAGAGCTAACCAAGAAAGTCCAAATGCTGGAACGATCGAAGCAAGAGTCTACCCCGGACTCTCAGAGAGACAAGACTTGGAAAAGCAAGCGGGACGACAACCGTAGAAGCGGGAGTTCCAGCAGTACCAATGTCTTCAATACGTCCGACAATGAAGAAAAGCGAAGGGCGGGCGAATCCAAAACCAACCGGTCTTGAAAGCCAGTGCTGGGAGGAGAAGGGCCTTCCCTAGAGGAGAAAAAGAACAAGGTTTACTCTTTCAGAAGGGATAAGGTCCGAAAGATATTTAAAGATGCCTTGAACAACGGTCTACAATTGCCAGAGTCGAAAAGACCTCAAGAAGCGAAAATGACCGACAATCCCCTGTACTGCCCGTACCACCGAGTAGTGAGCCATGCGATCGAGGATTGCTATATCTTCAAGGACTGGGTCGAGAAGCAGTACAAGGCTAGAGAGATCGAGCTGTCCAAAAGTGTGTTGGTGAACAATCAAGTTGCAACCACCAACTTTATACAGACAGAAGCTGAAGCTTTCTGGGAGCTGACAGCCGAACCCGCTGTCCTGAGAAATGAAACGGACTCATCGCGGCCTCCGTGGGGAACGCACATATCTAATAAGATGAAGAAGATGATAAATCTACTTCGGAAAGAGCCCAGGACGGAATGGGAAGGGCAGAAGAAGCCTACCTTTCCAGCTGCCAATGCGGCTCCATCGGGCTCAAAATCCAAAAAGCTCAAGAAGAAGAACAGTGCAGCTCGATGCGAAAAAGAGTCTGCAGGGAGATCGACCATTCAAACATATATCGATTCCCTCGAAGACTATGAACAGAAGGAAAGAACTCTAATTCAATTGAAAGAGTTCTTCCCCATAGAAGCAGCGGAGAGTTTGGAGGAGTCGGAAGAAGGCTCCAATGAAGAGATCCCTATAGTGCCCTGCTACGCCATCCATCTGGGCAGCGACTCTGAGGAGGATCTCTGTTTTCCCGAAGAGGACGAGGAGCTCGCCACAAAGGCCAACCAAGTCCAGCTCAGAAGCGGCAGGGCTCTACCGCCAAATCAGGGAAACGCCTCAAAAGGAAAGGAAAAACAGGTGGCTAATGAGGAAGATGACAGAGAGCCGGCTAATGAAAACTCAAGTCCTTCCTCTGTGGACTATAATGTCTTGGCTCACCTCCGAAAGCTTCCGTCTCTCCTTAGCATCTACGATGCCTTGGTCCTATCTAAGGAGCTCAGAGATGTTCTCATTCACGCTCTACAAAACCCCGAGCGGTATCAGGCTCGCTTTGCGGAAATTAGTATGAAAGAAGCCCAGTACGCTTTGCATGCCACCGCAGTCACGTTTAAGGACGAAGACTTGCTACTGGGAACGGCTGAGCATAATCGGCCGCTTTACGTAACCGGGTACAGCGACGGAGATCGAATTAATCGCATATTGATTGATCCGGGGTCCTCAGTGAACATCATGAACTTGCGAACTCTGAAGAGTTTGTCAATGGACGTCCGACACCTGTCAAGGGAAAGGATTGTCATTCAAGGCTTCAACCAAAATTGCCACCAAGTTCTGGGGTCCATAGCTCTGCCAATTAAATTTGGGGATCTGCAGACCGAAGCTAAGATATACGTGATCGATGCTGACACGTCTTATAAGATTCTCTTGGGACGGCCGTGGCTCCACGATTACGGCGTCGTTCCGTCAACTCTCCATCAATGCATGAAGTATACTAAAAATGGCGAAGAAAGACGCATTGACGGAGACATCCAGCCGTTCGGTGTGCATGAAGTCCGATATGAAGATTCTCGGTACTTCATGAACCACCAAAATGCTAAGCCACAACTGACTGAGGATAGACCGGCCCTAAAACTCAAAAGCAAATCTGCGCCGGCTGTCACTTTCAAAAGCAAAAACGCCCAAGTGCACCCACGCATCGGTAGCGACACTGATGAGTCTGACGCAGGAAGTCCGTCCTTCCGTAAAACTCGACCTCGTTTCGGCAGTGGTACAGACAAATCCGATACTGAAGGCCCATCTAGCAGCAAAGTCCGCCCTCATCTTGGCAGCGACACTGAAGAGTCGGAGGAAGAGGACCTGTCGTGCGACAGCGGTGCAGATTGGACCCCCATGCAACAAGCGAAACTACGAGAGACCTTCGAAATTGCAGAAGGGCCCCTAGCTGTCATAAGGGTGCCGGAGCAGATGTGCAAAGAGCTCGATGCATTGTCAGTCTCCACCGTGGACCAGCTGAGAACTTTCTACGTCCCCGGAAGGAAAAATGGACAGAAGGGCATCCTGTTTTATGGGTCAAATCCTGTTATGCACCCGGACGATTTGTCTGTCGCGTGCCTTCCATATGAGAGAGGCATAAGAGCCGTCCTCAATCCCAGATACTATGCACCCGAGATGCGGGAATACTTTAAAAAGTGTAGATGCCGGTTGTATCAAACGGAGTCCGAAGCAAAGTTTTACGAAGGGCTATGGCATCCACCTCAGGTCCGAGCACTCATCGATGGACGAATTCCAGATAGGCGGGGCATAGGTTTCATCCAGCCTGATTCTAAGGCATGCTACATGACCTATATTGGGGAAGCCAACGAAGAGTCAAATGATGAAGACGAGCTAGCCGAGCCAGAAGAAGCTCCTCAAGAGCTCGAAGATGGCGGACAAGCAACCTTTGATGAGCTAACCGAGATTGACTTAGGAACGCCCGATAATCCAAGGCCGACCTACATCAGCTCACTCTTGTCTGAGGAAATGAAAGAGCAGATAATTACCCTGCTGCATGAGTTTGTCGACTGCTTCGCGTGGACATACAAAGAAATGCCTGGCCTTTCCCCTGAAGTGGCCATGCATAAGCTGGCTATATCTCCTGATGCTAAGCCAGTCAAACAAGCTCCTCGAAAAATGAGAAGGGAACTGGAAGAAAAGGTCATCGAGGAAACCAAGAAGCTCATCGATGCTGGCTTAATCAGGGAAGAGAAATATGCGGACTGGATCGCATGCATAGTCTCAGTGAAGAAGAAAAATGGGCAGATCCGAGTTTGTGTCGATTTCAGGGACATCAACAAGGCTTGTCCTAAAGACGACTTTCCGCTACCGGTCATGGAAATGATGGTCGATGACACCTCAAATTA
This sequence comes from Agapanthus africanus, assembly GCA_030015575.1. Lineage (NCBI taxonomy): Eukaryota > Viridiplantae > Streptophyta > Magnoliopsida > Asparagales > Amaryllidaceae > Agapanthus > Agapanthus africanus. Next base: position 116,006,097 of record JASDDO010000028.1, read on the forward strand.
CGAACTATTCACCTTTTTGGATGGCTCGTCTGGATATAATCAGATCAAGATGTCGCCTGAGGATGAGAAACACACAGCATTTCGAACCCCGATCGGAATATATTGCTACAAAGTGATGCCGTTTGGACTAAAGAACGCAGGTGCTACATACCAAAGGGCGATGACCAATATCTTTGATGACCTAATTCATAAAGTCGTCGAATGTTATATTGATGATCTGGTCGTCAAGACTAAAGCCAAGGCCGATCACATCCAAGATCTTAGGACCGTTCTCACCAGACTGAGGGAATACGATCTGAAGATGAATCCTTTAAAGTGCGCTTTTGGCGTGTCATCGGGAAAATTCCTGGGCTTCATAGTCCGACATCGAGGGATTGAAGTTGACCCGTCCAAGATAAAGGCCATCATGGAGATGCCCCCTCCGAAGAGTCTGACGCGGCTAAGATCTTTTCAAGGCAGGCTTGCTTATATACGGAGGTTTATCTCAAATTTATCGGGGAGATGTAGGCCCTTCTCAAAGCTCATGAAGAAAGGAGCTCCTTTTGTCTGGGATGCCGAATGTCAAGAAGCGTTCGAAAGCATCAAACAGTACTTGTTGCACCCTCCAGTGCTGGCCGCTCCCATTCCAAATAAACCGCTGATTCTCTACACTGCCGCGCTGGATGAGTCACTCGGTGCGCTCCTTGCTCAGAACAACGAGGAGGGAAAAGAGAATGCCCTCTACTACCTCAGTCGAACTTTAGTCGGGGCGGAACACAACTATTCCCCGATCGAAAAGCAATGCCTGGCTCTGATATTTGCTGTGAAGAAGCTAAGGCACTATCTGCTTGCTCATCGGGTTATGCTGATCTCCAAAGTCGACCCGCTCAAACACTTGATGACCAAAGCAAGCCTAGCCGACAGAATGGCAAAATGGGCTGTCATGCTACTTGAGTTTGACATAATTTATACTCCTGAGAAAGCAGTAAAAGGGCAAGCTCTTGCAGACTTTCTCGCTGCTCATCCCATACCAGAAGATCACCACTCAATTGCGAGTTACCCGACGAACAAGTGCTGCATCTCTAGAATGACGAGCCATGTTGGGAACTCTACTTCGATGGGGCCTCATCGATAAGGACCTCCAGTAAATCAAGCATCCCGGAGATAAAAGCAGGGATCGGATTGGTGTTCATCACGCCATCAATGGGAACCCTACGGCGTTCTTTTTCTCTCACCGAGCCTCGCACAAACAATGAGGCCGGGTATGAAGCTCTGATAGCTGGTTTGGAGCTCGCCATAGAAATGGAAATCCTTCGGCTACGGGTTTACGGTGACTCCCAGCTTGTCGTCAACCAAGTAAGCGGCAACTATAAGATATACAAACCCGAGTTAGCTCGGTACAGAAGCCGGGTGGTGGAACTCATGAAACGGTTCACTCACATTGAACTAATGAGAGTCCCTAGAGTATTGAACGGAAAGGCTGACGTACTCGCTCGCTTAGCCAAGGAGCTGGCTGATCCTGACATGAATGAAATTCTAATCACAGTCAGGAGCCGACAAATTCTACCCCATGTCTCTCTACGAGAAGAGGAAAGCGCGAAACAGAAGAGTAGTCCCGCCGAAGAAGTTTCGATCGTTCAAGACGAGCCCGATTGGAGAGAACCCTTCATAGAGTACTTCCGATACGACAAGCTGCCCGAAGGAAGGTCTGCGAAGGTTCAGCTGAAGAAGAGAGCTCTCCGATACGTTTTTGTAAATGACACACTATACCGCAGGTCATATGACCAACTCTGGCTCAGGTGCCTGTCATCGGTTGAAGCCCAAAAAGTCATGAAAGAAGTTCACTCAGGCGTTTGCGGTGCTCACCAATCTGGCCCCAAGATGCGACTTCAAATTAAACGGCTTGGGTATTACTGGCCCACCATGATACGGGATTGCGGAGAGCATGCAAAGAAATGTTATATCAGCCAAATTCATGGTGATTTCATGCACAAGCACCCCAATCCGTTGCATTCTACGGTGGCGTCGTGGCCCTTCGAAGTCTGAGGAACCGACATAGTTGGTCCAATTGATCCTCCGTCATCCAAAGGCCACCAGTTCATACTGGCTGCAACAGACTACTTCTCCAAATGGGGTGAAGCTGTCCCGCTAAAAGAAGTCAAGACAGAAGATATTCTGACATTCTTCCAGCAAAATATTCTATACCGCTTCGGTACACCAAGAAGAATCATTTCTGACAACGGGCCTTCTTTCAAGAGCTTCAAAGTCTCAAGGTTCGCTACTCAGCACAAGATAGACTGGAGATATTCCTCCATTTATAATTCAAGAGCCAATGGGCTAGCCGAAGCCTTCAATAACACTCTATGCAAACTCCTGAGGATAAATGCTTCAGCCAACAAGAGAGACTGGAATCTCAAACTTCACGAGGCGTTGTGGGCATATCGTTTCACGCACCGTACTCCCACTCAGTCCACTCCATACTCATTGCTCTTCGGAGTGGAGGCAGTCCTCCCTCTCGAAGTCGAAGTTCCAAGCTTAAGAATGACCGTTCAGCACGAGTTGACGGAGGAGGAAAACGTTCTCCTTCGGCTTGAAGAGCTCGACTCCCTCGAAGAAAAGAGGCTCGCGGTGCAGCAAAATCTGGAGCTAAACCGAGCCCAAATGTCACGGGCCTATGACAAGATAACCCGTCTCCGCGCTTTCAAGAAAGGCGAATTGGTGTTGGTGCTCAAAAGGCCGATCATCCCAAATCGACATGCCAAGGGAAAATTCGAGCCAAACTGGGAAGGACCATACGTCATCGAGAAAGTGTTCGACGGAGGATCCTACCAACTAATAAGTGCCGAGGGAGAAAGGCCCATGCCACCCATCAATAGCCGATATCTTAAGAAATACTACGTGTGAATGCTCCAAGTCGCAGGCGAATTGAGCACACAAGCCCTACGGTCCGGATCATACATCCTGCAAAACCGTACACAATCCACGGGCGTAAACGACCCCTATCTATCCCAAATCCTTCCGGTGAGACTACTTTTAAATTCCCACCAGCGGCAAAAAAAAAACAAAAAAACAAAAAAAAACGGTATGTCCACAAGCAAAACGAGCACGGATGAAAACCCGAAAGGGCTCCGTGAGTAAAAACAGCAGGACTACCGGCGAGTTTGTGAAAACCCGAAAGGGCGCAAACTCCTGAAAAGAGATGAAATACACTCGCAAAGTCCTCTCGACCTTGTGAGGAGAAAATCTGTCACGCCCCGCTTCCCAAAATACGGAATACGAGGGGTAGACAAGGCCAGCCATGCTCCTACGGTCAAGAAAATGTCCTGCCGTAGTCACACTTCGGCTTCTAGTTTTTCATGGTAAACAGTAAATAATGCGCAGGTAATGAGAAAATGCAGTAACTGAATGAAACAATGTAAAGAACTGACCTGAGGGGTAACAAAAGAATATAACTCTGGATAGCAAGTCGATATATCTATGATATACGTCTAGTCCTGGTCCAGGCTAAATCTTCTCCTCACAATGAGCATGCATACTCAGGTCGTCAGAGCGACACAATAGCAATATAATATATATAAAATCATGTGACAATTCTAACAGTGATAATAGATATATATAACATTAGATCAAAAGCAGTATGGGTATGAACATGCAGTAATCAATGCAGCGGAACAGTAAAAGCAGTAGAACGATATGCCACGTATGTCAACACAGTAAGTAAGGTATATCAATGGCAGTATCCCTATCAGTCTCTAAGTCTCACTGTACAGGTCACTGAGCCTATCGTCAGTCCAAGTGTGAGAGTCAACCACTCGCGAGTGTCCTCCATCCAAGGGTAGAACCCAAGGGCAAGGGACCACGGGCCCAATATGTATATCACGGTAATAATCACGTACCCTGTAAAATCTCCATATATCTCCCTAAATATATAAGCCGGCATGGGACTCCCGAGATTCTGTTGAACTCACACTCAAACTACCCCACACCCCGTGGTCTACATCAAATGCTAATCATAACCCTAAATATCAATCGGTCTGTGACAAGTCTGCGCGAGAACTGGAGGCAGGACCTCCATCAAGCACGTCCCGACTAATACCTAAGATAAATGGCAGTGTCTGGTGCCTTATCTGTGACACCCGTGCAAGAGCTTCCATAAGTGTCCCATACCACTTATAGTCACACGTACACGCGTCTCACAGACGTCGACAATGCAATATAATAATAAGGGTCACTGATTGTGTACAAGTACGTATCACTTTCACTTATTCACTGATACACGAACACTGACGTACTTGCCACAATCATCACTATACCTAACACTGGGTAATGCACGTTATCACTAGGTTATCAATGCAGTGACATGTGTATGATATGATGCGTGAACAGTATATAAAGCATGTTTAGGATGTCCTGAATCATTAATCTACCATTTGCATAATTTATCATAATTCATACGGTTACAATTTAGTGAAACGGTGAACAAGTAATAATTAGTATGTTCAGTTATCTATCTATCTAATTTAGTTTCACGCTAATCGGGTTCCAGGATCACTAATTATAGCCATTTCATTTTAAGCGTTCATGGCTGGAAATCCGGTTTCAGAATCAGAAATCCGTTTCGCAACGCATTTTAATCCCAGTTGGGATCAGAATTTAGCAACGCTACAGTTGGATGAAATCTAGGGTTTTCAGTAAGGTTTTCAACGCAATAGACGGACCTTCAATCGCGTCTGTACGTCAGGAGATACACACTGTTCAATACTAGTATATCAATTCTGATTCTGTTGGGACTGTTATACGTCCCTATCTATTAAATTACAGATTAAATAACAAACGATAACGAAACAGAATGAAACCACTTCTGTTGTCTAGCTATCAGATTCACCTTTCATAAACAGCGGAGTTCCGCAACCTACGGGTTAAGGAAACAGGGTGGTACTCATCACGGGACAGCACACAGTAAACAGAGTCGCTCTGGACTGCAGTCCAGAGTCGCACTCCAATCCAAATATCATCGCAGTTACAGAACAAAAGTCATTAGAAGTTTACATAGGGTCAAAGTTCGTCGAGTTGGATTCTATTTGAGCCCTCGAACGCATCATTCCAGTATGTATATAATTTATGGTGATTTTTACAGTTTTCAGGTACAGGAAATTTTCAGTTTCACAGGTAAACTTGGGGGTAGTCGTTTTAGTCGGTAATCGTCGTATTATCCAGTGAAATTTATACAGGGTATTTATCACTACACGGGCCAAGACGGACAATCTAATTCCGTCAAAATAGACAAGTATTTTATTTGGGAACATGCATCGAACAGTTACGTATTATAACTTTTCAGGAAAAATTACTACGGAATCTATACTATTTTAATTTGTAATAAAGATAACTTAGCATGTAGCAAGTAGAGAACTTGCCTGGAAATGTGTCGACAATAATACTGCGGTGGTATCAGCACGATCGCGCCACGAACGCAGCACCGGCTCAGTCCTTTGGAATCCGACAATTTCACTCGATCTAGCTGCTCTTCATGCCTTCCTTTTCTTCACTGCTTCATGCTGTTCCTTGATTTGATGTGAAGGAGGGTGAGACGCTGATAAAGAGAGAGAAATTTAGAGAGAGAGGAAGAGAGAATTAGAGAGAGCGAGAGAGAGGGAATTAGAGAGAGAGAGAGAGGATTAGAGAAATTGAGAGAGAGAGAGGGGATTAGAGAGAAAGAACATGGGTGAGATGAGAGAGGGGGAATAGAATGAATGAGAATTAAGTGGTGATTAATAGGATTTTAAAAGGGATTAATGGGGGAAATTAATTGGGATTAAAGAGGCATTAACTTGGTGGTTTAATAGGAATTTATAGAGGAGATTTGGGTTTGGATTTGAAGGGATTTAAAAGAAATGAGGTGGGATAATTGTTATTTTAATGGGCTGGGGAGGGAAAATGGGCTCGGGTCAAGGGATAAGATAGTAGGGAAAAGAAAGGGGCCGGGCTTAGGATTTTAAGTGAATGAGAAAAGGATTAGAGGAGTGGGCCGGCTCTGGGCTTGGGGAAAGTAACGGCTGGGCTAAAAATGAAAAAGAAAGGGGATAATAAAAGAGGAAGGGAATGAGGGTTTGGATTAGGGAAAATTAAAAGATATGAGATTAGATTAGGATTTGGGTTTTTAGAATAATACAAATAATAATTATAAAATAAATAAATTTTGAGAGTGACAAAAATACGGATATTGGTATTCAAAAGGACTGGGTATTATATCATACCACCCTTACAAAAAATTTCGTCCTCGAAATTTAAAAGAAACGACAAGCTATAAAATAGTAAGCGAAAAGTTACCACATCGAACACTAATACATAGTGATTTACTTTAAACGGGTGGATAAAATTTTGAAAGTCTATATATGTAAGAACAACATACAAAAGGATAGGTCTAAATAAGTATAAGGTAGGAACAACTATAAGGGAAAACTCCATGCATACGAGAATATAAATAACAATAACGAACAATAATAATCAAGGCGTGTCCAATAAAATCGAAACCCAAATGTGTGCTCATTTAAGTATATCAAAAGTAGCAAGGTAGAAATAATAAGTATAAGGCACAACCATTGATAATAGTAGCCATATGTACAATACTCGAAAATAAGGTAACGACAATTAAGTAGTGAAAGATTAGTCGGTAAGTTAAAACATTTTGGGATAATGTATCGATCAAATAGTTTTAAAATAACTTAGAAAACTCATATAGTGAAAATAAGAAACATGGAACAAAATATGCGCGGTGTAAGGTTGCGCTACTGAAAATAATGTGAAAGTTAGTAGTAGAGTACTTGAAATGCGTAAAACGGGAATAGTCGATATCACACACTCTTCGATAAATATAAAATAATGAAAACCAAATTTTCGAGTAATAATGCTCATAAAAATATTTAGGGTAATAGGAAAAAAACACAAAGAGGTGTAGGGCTACGTAGGGTAATGATTACAAAGAAGTGTGGCTCATTCAGAAGGTCGGAGTGTGGCGGCTTTAGGCTGAAGGTCAAAGAGATCGGGATCGGGTCAGCACAGGCAGTAAAAAAAATAAGCAGCAAAGGGCTACAAGGGAAAAATGTATGGGGAGGATATTTGATCGATACATCAAGCGAATCCAAAATTTGAAGGGTTAGTGAACTCGAAAACTTCACTAGAAATGTTCTCCTCCCAGAAGGATCTCAAACGGGGCACAGACGAAGGATGAAAGGTGGACTTCTAAAAGATCGGGTGTGGTACTGGTTAATCTTAGTGAGGGTTAAGGCAAAGTAAGTAGTAGGGGTGGACAGACCTCAGTAGGAAGAATAATTGTATAGAAGAAATATCAAACATCAAGGGAACTAAGAAGATCAAAGGATTAGTGAACTCAGCAATTTATTTTATTCCAGAAGATTTTAAACAAAGCATCCTCAAAAAAACGAAATGTGACCCTAAACTATACACAGATTTATTTGACCAAAGAACACAGCATTTAAAGGAAATCCCGTCAGTCGCGGTTGTGGAGATTCAGCAAGTTGCGGTAGGCTCGCGCACTCAGATAGGGGCGTCCATTCCCATATCGCCTCGCGGGCATCGTCATTGGGAGTTCTTCCACCGCAGGGTCTTGATCTTCTGGTCCTTCTTCCTCGGATGGAGCTTCTTCATCGAGGTCCGATTCCATGTGATTCTCTTCTTCTAGATTCTCTTTCATGGGATTTTCCTCCACTGGATTTTCTTCTATCGGATCTTCATCGGGATCTTCCTCTATCGGGATCTCTTCAGGCGCTTCCTCTTCGTCGGAATCGCCTATCATGTCAAACTCTGGGGCGGCTGCTCTTTCATCCTCTGAATCGCTGTTCCCGAAAATAGCCTGGGGATCGTTGATCTCATCATCAGAACTCATCAACGTGCGGTCTAAGGACATGCATGACTGTGCATCCTCATCTAGATACGGCGCTGTTCCAGGGTGGGCCATGGCCTGAAAAGAAAGAGTCATGATTAGACAGTGGAGTACATTAAGAAAATAGCTCAAGATACGAAGTATAGAGAGATATACGGTGGCAGGAACTGAAAAATCAGGATAAAAGTGCTGTGATAATGAATAGTATGAATAAGGGAAAGGACAAGAGAATGATACATATATTACGATTCAAAGTTTCATTACATTCAACTAAAAGTTCGACGGATACAAGATTTCAAACGGAAAGAAATATTTATAAGAGGATGACAACTTTATTACTGAAAGTAGAAAACATGAAAATTCTTCTTTGACTACTAGAACGTTGCATTCTCGTCACGTGAGTTGAACCCTGTGCTGGGTCCGCCTTATCCTCGAGATTCGAATTACGCAATAATCATCACTCGGCAGAAGTGTGGAGTGTGGACGAATTTCCTCCCTGTAGCTCTTTTCTTTTTGGGCAACTGTTGATAAGATGTCCGCTGGATCCGCAAATCAGACATTTCTCTTGGGCGCGGCGACAATCCCTCTGAAGATGTACTGGCCTCTTACAGTATCCACAACATGGGGTCTTCTGCTGCTTCTGTCGCGGGGAAACAAAATGGCGCTTCATCTTCTTCTCTTTTCCTCGCCTAACAGGGATCCTTTTACGATTTGAGACTCTCGCTGGTGCCTGATTCACCTGCTTTCTCAGTCCTTCAGCTAACAAGTCGTTCGTTCGCTCCTGGGCTTCCTTTAAACATTACAGTACGCTCAGGATCTCAACAGTCTGATTCTGGGGAATGGAGATAGAGGAAGAGTCGTTGGAAGACATGATCCTGAAACAATAATTTTTTTGAGGATGATATAAGGCACAAGCTATAAGATTCAAATATAATAAGGATTGGACAAAGATTCAAGAATATGATGAAATTCATTACAATTGGAAATCAACTGTAGGATTCTAAATCACTTAAACAGAGTAGGTAGTGCAATTGCAACCACGTAACCATGCCAAGTCACCCGAAACCCTAGCGAATGGATAGCAGAACACTCAATGTGAATATGGATCAAGAATATCAAGTTTACAATCTAGATCGAGAGATGTCTTAGATTGTCGAGCTATACACGGAAAACTGCAATCCCGATCGAAGCAAAACCTGGGCTCTGATACCAACTAAACCATGTCACGCCCCGCTTCCCAAAATACGGAATACGAGGGGTAGACAAGGCCAGCCATGCTCCTACGGTCAAGAAAATGTCCTGCCGTAGTCACACTTCGGCTTCTAGTTTTTCATGGTAAACAGTAAATAATACGCAGGTAATGAGAAAATGCAGTAACTGAATGAAACAATGTAAAGAACTGACCTGAGGGGTAACAAAAGAATATAACTCTGGATAGCAAGTCGATATGTCTATGATATACGTCTAGTCCTGGTCCAGGCTAAATCTTCTCCTCACAATGAGCATGCATACTCAGGTCGTCAGAGCGACACAATAGCAATATAATATATATAAAATCATGTGACAATTCTAACAGTGATAATAGATATATATAACATTAGATCAAAAGCAGTATGGGTATGAACATGCAGTAATCAATGCAGCGGAACAGTAAAAGCAGTAGAACGATATGCCACGTATGTCAACACAGTAAGTAAGGTATATCAATGGCAGTATCCCTATCAGTCTCTAAGTCTCACTGTACAAGTCACTGAGCCTATCGTCAGTCCAAGTGTGAGAGTCAACTACTCGCGAGTGTCCTCCATCCAAGGGTAGAACCCAAGGGCAAGGGACCACGGGCCCAATATGTATATCACGGTAATAATCACGTACCCTGTAAAATCTCCATATATCTCCCTAAATATATAAGCCGGCATGGGACTCCCGAGATTCTGTTGAACTCACACTCAAACTACCCCACACCCCGTGGTCTACATCAAATGCTAATCATAACCCTAAATATCAATCGGTCTGTGACAAGTCTGCGCGAGAACTGGAGGCAGGACCTCCATCAAGCACGTCCCGACTAATACCTAAGATAAATGGCAGTGTCTGGTGCCTTATCTGTGACACCCATGCAAGAGCTTCCATAAGTGTCCCATACCACTTATAGTCACACGTACACGCGTCTCACAGACGTCGACAATGCAATATAATAATAAGGGTCACTGATTGTGTACAAGTACGTATCACTTTCACTTATTCACTGATACACGAACACTGACGTACTTGCCACAATCATCACTATACCTAACACTGGGTAATGCACGTTATCACTAGGTTATCAATGCAGTGACATGTGTATGATATGATGCGTGAACAGTATATAAAGCATGTTTAGGATGTCCTGAATCATTAATCTACCATTTGCATAATTTATCATAATTCATACGGTTACAATTTAGTGAAACGGTGAACAAGTAATAATTAGTATGTTCGGTTATCTATCTATCTAATTTAGTTTCACGCTAATCGGGTTCCAGGATCACTAATTATAGCCATTTCATTTTAAGCGTTCATGGCTGGAAATCCGGTTTCAGAATCAGAAATCCGTTTCGCAACGCATTTTAATCCCAGTTGGGATCAGAATTTAGCGACGCTACAGTTGGATGAAATCTAGGGTTTTCAGTAAGGTTTTCAACGCAATAGACGGACCTTCAATCGCGTCTGTACGTCAGGAGATACACACTGTTCAATACTAGTATATCAATTCTGATTCTGTTGGGACTGTTATACGTCCCTATCTATTAAATTACAGATTAAATAACAAACGATAACGAAACAGAATGAAACTACTTCTGTTGTCTAGCTATCAGATTCACCTTTCATAAACAGCGGAGTTCCGCAACCTACGGGTTAAGGAAACAGGGTGGTGCTCATCACGGGACAGCACACAGTAAACAGAGTCGCTCTGGACTGCAGTCCAGAGTCGCACTCCAATCCAAATATCATCACAGTTACAGAACAAAAGTCATTAGAAGTTTACATATGGTCAAAGTTCGTCGAGTTGGATTCGATTTGAGCCCTCGAACGCATCATTCCAGTATGTATATAATTTATGGTGATTTTTACAGTTTTCAGGTACAGGAAATTTTCAGTTTCACAGGTAAACTTGGGGGTAGTCGTTTTAGTCGGTAATCGTCGTATTATCCAGTGAAATTTATACAGGGTATTTATCACTACACGGGCCAAGACGGACAATCTAATTCCGTCAAAATAGACAAGTATTTTGTTTGGGAACATGCATCGAACAGTTACGTATTATAACTTTTCAGGAAAAATTACTACGGAATCTATACTATTTTAATTTGTAATAAAGATAACTTAGCATGTAGCAAGTAGAGAACTTGCCTGGAAATGTGTCGACAATAATACTGCGGTGGTATCAGCACGATCGTGCCACGAACACAGCACCGGCTCAGTCCTTTGGAATCCGACAATTTCACTCGATCTAGCTGCTCTTCATGCCTTTCTTTTCTTCACTGCTTCATGCTGTTCCTTGATTTGATGTGAGGAAGGGTGAGACGCTGATAAAGAGAGAGAAATTTAGAGAGAGAGGAAGAGAGAATTAGAGAGAGCGAGAGAGAGGGAATTAGAGAGAGAGAGAGAGGATTAGAGAAATTGAGAGAGAGAGGGGATTAGAGAGAAAGAACATGGGTGAGATGAGAGGGGGGAATAGAATGAATGAGAATTAAGTGGTGATTAATAGGATTTTAAAAGGGATTAATGGGGGAAATTAATTGGGATTAAAGAGGCATTAACTTGGTGGTTTAATAGGAATTTATAGAGGAGATTTGGGTTTGGATTTGAAGGGATTTAAAAGAAATGAGGTGGGATAATTGTTATTTTAATGGGCTGGGGAGGGAAAATGGGCTCGGGCCAAGGGATAAGATAGTAGGGAAAAGAAAGGGGCCGGGCTTAGGATTTTAAGTGAATGAGAAAAGGATTAGAGGAGTGGGCCGGCTCTGGGCTTGGGGAAAGTAACGGCTGGGCTAAAAATGAAAAAGAAAGGGGATAATAAAAGAGGAAGGGAATGAGGGTTTGGATTAGGGAAAATTAAAAGATATGAGATTAGATTAGGATTTGGGTTTTTAGAATAATACAAATAATAATTATAAAATAAATAAATTTTGAGAGTGACAAAAATACGGATATTGGTATTCAAAAGGACTGGGTATTATAAAATCCCTGTGTGAGATCCTTACGACTCACAAAGGGGCAACACATTTAGGAATCCTCACGATTCCTAAGGAAAATATACACCTGCGAGATCCTCTCGACTCGTAGGGAGAAAATGCTTTTATGAGACCCTTACGACTCATAAAATTGAAAAGCCTTAGGTGATAGGGACCCAAACCTGTCTCCTAAGCCATCGTTCCCCAACGGGCAACGGCAAATGATAAGTCGCTCCTGGCATTTCGCTTCAGTGTTAGCGGTGCTGATGCCGACCTAAAAACCAAATCTCAAGTCCTCTCAGGGCAAATGATGAGTTGCTCCTGGTATTATTCCAGTGCAGCAATGTTGATGCCAAACAAGATCCAAATTCCAAGTCCCCAAACGGCGAATGATGAGTCGCTCCTGGTACCATGTTCCAGTGTAGCGATGCAGACGCCAAACAAAACCCAATTTCTCAAAATTCTCCCGGCCCTACGGTTAGTCCCCAGATCGACTACCGTATACAATCCATGGGCTCAAATAATTCTCATCATACCCATACCCCACCACAATCACCAGTCCAGCGGCCGGTCTTCGCCCTTGGACTTACGTTCCATTTTGGAAGACCCACTCATGTGTCCTCACGATACATGAGGAGAACAAACCTTTGTGGGATCCTTACGACTCACAAAGGAAAAACACACTTGGGGGTCCTCACGACTCCTAAGGAGAAAATGCACCTATGGGATCCTTACGACTCGCAGGGAGAAAATGCTTTTATGGGACCCTTACGGCCTATAAAATTGAAAAGCCTTAGGTGATAGGGATCTAAACCTGTCTCCTAAGCCATCGCTCCCTAATCCCCAAGTGGCGAATGATGAGTTGCTCCTGGTACCATATTCCAGTGCAGCGATGCAGACGCCAACCGAACTCTGAATGCCCCAACGGCGAATGATGAGTCGCTCCTGGTACCATATTCCAGTGCAGCGATGCAGACGCCAACAAAGTCCCGAAATGTTTCCGGCCCTACGGTCTGGATCATACATCCTGCAAAACCGTATACAATCCATGGGCGTAAAACAATCCCAACCTCTCGCAAGTTCTACCGGTGAGACCACATTCAAAGTCCTCCCAAAAAAAAGAGAAGGGATGTCCACAAGTAAAATGGGCACGGATGAAAACCTGAAAGGGCTCCGTGTGTAAAAACAGCAAAATTGCCGGCGAGTTTGTGAAAACCCGAAAGGGCGCAGACTCGTAAAAAAAAGAGATGAAATGCACTCGCAAAGTCCTCTCGACTTTGTGAGGAGAAAATTCCCGCATGAGATCCTTACGACTCACAAAAGAGCAATACACTTAGGAGTCCCCACGACTCCTAAGAAGAAAATACACCTACGGGATCCTTACGACCCGTAGGGAGAAAATGCTTTGTGAGACCCTTACGGCTCATAAAATTGAAAAGTCTTAGGTGATAGGGACCTAAAACCTATCTCCTAAGCCATCGCTTCCTGATAAGCAAGCGCAAATGATGATTCGCTCCTGGTACCATATTCCAGTGTAGCGATACTGATGCCAAGAAAAAACCAATTTCCAAATCCTATCATGACAGATGATGATTTGCTCATGGTACCATATTCCAGTGTAGCGATGCTGATGTCAACCCGATACACATCAAATCAGCAAGACAAGCACCGACCGTCCACGTCGCTAAAAGGGCAGCACCGACTGTCCAAGTCGCAAAAAGGGCAGCACCGACCGTCCAAGCCGCTAAAAGGGCAGCACCGACCGTCCACGTCGCTAAAAGGGCAACACCGACCGTCCAAGTCGCTAAAAGGGCAGCACCGACCGTCCACATCGCTAAAAGGGCAGCACCGACCGTCCACGTCGTTAAAAGGGCAGCATCGACCGTCCAAGTCGCTAAAAGGGCAGCACCGACCGTCCAAGTCGCTAAAAGGGCAGCACCGACCGTCCAAGTCGCTAAAAGGGCAGTATCGACCGTCCAAGTCGCTAAAATGGCAGAACCGACCGTCCAAGTCTCAAAAAGGGCAGCATCGACCGTCCATATCGTAAAAAGGGCAGTGCAGGCTTCCTACAAAGCGGGAACCAGATCATTCCGGGCCAGGGAAACATCTATCAGGGACACTCCCTCTCGGAGACATGTCAATCAACGACCGTCCATGTCGTAAAAAGGGCAGTGCCAGCTTCCCAAAAAAGTGGGAACCAAATCAAGTCACCTCCAAGTAAAAGAAGATCCATCAATTCTATGCACACGACCCACATGTGTGGTGTGCATTTATTGATGGAGGGCAATTTGTTGGGGTAAAAATTTACACCCTGGTTGACCAAGTCAAAATCAAAGTCAACCCCATGCCAAGTGGGCCCAAGCCCAGATCAAGTGGGCCTATGTCCAGGTCGAGCCCGAACATGAAGCGGCCGGCCTCCCCCCATGCCAAAATAAAATTTTTGTAATAAATAATTTTGTTGTATTTCTCTTATTTTATTTTTATGAATAAATGTAAGAAAAATGGGCATAAAACCAAATTTTTGTAAAGCGCATGGCTTATGTGCAAAAAGAAATGGCACATGAGCCATGGGATAGGCAAAATGCCATTTTGAAAAGCCCAAGGGGCTATATGTAAAATGTATAGCCTATAAAGGCAAAGATAATGAAATATCCCAACAACTTTTTCTCTCTCCAAAAAAATTTAGATCTGAGATCTTTCCCCTTCTTCAAGGTTCTAAAACCTTCTTCTTTCTTTTGAATTAAATCAGGAGTTTTACTCTTCATTTTATAAAACTAAATAGTTTTTCATCACAAAACCCATAAAGGGGAACTCGGATCTTCCATTAGATCTCAAAAAGTAGAGATTTTTAAAATCTCACATCTCTTGATATTCAAGATCCCGCCAACAGAGAAGGAAGAAAGAGGCCCATCTCCGAAAACCCAATTTTTGAGAAGACCCAGGGCCCCAAAGAAGAACCCCTTTCGTCAACTTCAAAACATCTTAGGAGTTTAACTCCACCCTAAATCCTCTTTCGGGATTTTAAATCCTCTTTCTGGGGCTAAAAATTCCCTCTTTCGCACCGGCGCCTTGCGCTCGAGCGCCGAGCGCCCACGTGCCGACACGTGGCGTGCCAGCGCTCGAGCGCCAAGCGCCCACGTGCCGACACGTGGTGCACTAGCGTCTAAGCGCACAGCACCTAAGTGCACAGCACTCAAGGCGCTGGCCCCACACGTCCTTTGGGCGCTTTTTCCCTTTTTTTTATATACGTATACATGTGTATATATATAGATACACACACACTCCACAACACTGTCCCTCCAAACAAAATTTTTTTGGGCCGGGGCGCTGCCCCGCACCCCGCAAGGGGGCTGCCAGCCCCCTTGACCCCCAGGCCGCTATCCGGGTAGCGGGACCCCCGTATAAACTCTGCATGGCTCCCGATATATCCAAGCCCCCTCCAAAACAAAATACACGTACACCGCACATTGAGTTCGCATGACCAGTTTAACCCGTCAATTGGAGGTTCCCTCGCTCCAAAGGCGAGGGGTAATTAACGGCAGCTTAGTCCGCGGCTGCCGGAGATTCGGATCCCCACAATCAATAGACCCCGGCCTACCCTAGGCAGAGGGAATCTGTAGTACGCCTGACAAGCGCGCGTGTATTCCCATCTCAATGGGGTGACGAAAAACACCCTACAAAGACAAAATACAGAGGAGTCATCAATACCAGAAAAAAAATGCACAACTCTAAACAGGTCGCCTGAAAACTCATAACTTGCCCACGAACTGGGCGGGGCTGAGCCCAGCCCAACTGAGGGCCCACTCAGACAACAGCACATCAGCCCGGGGAGTAGGCTCCTACTCCGACACCGCCACCGCGTCGGGATGATTCGACCGACTCACCCGCGGGCAGCTGCCTCCGTACCACTGGATGGGCACAGGCCAATCCTCACCCTTGGGCAGCCCAACAAACAAAAACTTCTTCTTCCATTCGTGAATGGAAGAAGGTACTACGATAACCCCCGACCCGGGAGCGTCCCCCGTTGTTTTCTAAAAGAGATGTATACCCAGCTTGGCTCGCCCCTGCGAGCGCTAGGATGGTTTTTGTAGCAAAGAGAAGAAATGAGAAGGCTCCGGCTGAAAGGGATCAGACGCAATTTCAACCGGACAAGGAACTCAAGGAGGATCCTCCAAGAGTTCGACACTAACTGGCCCGGGGCTAACCCAAAACAATTCAACGCCTCAATCACCTCGGGGGAAAAGGGCAGGCGCATTCCGGCCCAAAAGGCTTCCAGGTACAAGGCAATCTCCTTGTCCCGTACCTGGTATACCCTCTCCCCCTCCTCGGTCAGACGAAGAGAATAGGCGGGAGGAATGCGGAAACGAGTTCGGATGGCGGCGAGCTCATCCGCGTGCCTCAGCATGGATAACGCGCCGTGAACACCCGTGACCTGCGCTCTGGGGACCGCCCCCGTCGCACGCCCCCGGGGAACGTGACTAATCCTAACTCCCCGGGGAGACTCCGACTCAGAAGAGGAAGAGAAAGAAGTAGAAGAGAAAGTTTCAAAAGACTCCCTAGACTCTACCCGGACTATATCTACAAACTCCTCGGAAGAAGATGTCCAACCTAATCGAAGGGGCGTGTCCTCAATAGAGAAAACGCGAGGAATCCGACCTGAGGAGGAGAGCGCCGGGCTAACACGACTAGGGACGAGAAAGTTATGAAGAGGTATGGGCTCTGATGGGGATCCCACCTCTATTTATAGCTGCCGGCGTACACATCCTAAGATCGCCTCCCGCTAAAACAACGTTTCGCAACCAATGGCCTACAATGTCCCTCTTGTCGCAGTCACATTGGGCGCGTCCCATCGGGCGCGGGAATACCTGCGGCACGTCTCGCCAGCCAACCAGCGCCAGACACGTGGGTTGTCGCTTTGACGAACGTACACACGATCCGGCGCTTCCTCTTTAATGCGAGATCTCTCCCATGATCCGCTGACGTCAACAAGAAAATACTACTCTTTACCCGGGAATGCGCGCCAACGATATATTCGAGTAAGAGCTCACCCCGAGTGACCGGTCAGACCACTCTCGACCCGACCCGAGAACGGGTTGAGATGGGAGTGGGGGGCTAATGATGATGCTCGATATCAGTGACTCTCCAGATGCTGACACGTTGCAGAAGACGTGTCCCAGAACCTACAAGAAAGGATTAAGAATCTCAGTTGGGATCACGCCTCGGGCCTCCGGCCTGAGGATTATCCCGACCTTCGGTAGCCTTCCAGACCCCCCCCCCCGACTCGCCTCCGAGCTATCACGGAACCAAGATGCCTCGGCCTCCCGCTCGTTCCTGAGCCCCCCGCCGAGCTCAACTTCCTCGGTCTCACCGACCGACCCACAGCGCTGATCACAGGTGTCTCCGCCACGGCTCCGCGAATCTCGCCAGGCGCAAGATATCCGCCACCCACGATCCCGCGTTCCACGCCATCACGGTCCCCCATTAACGAGCATGTCTCGTCATTAATGCGGGATCCCGCCTATCACGCGGGCGTGACGCCAGGAGCGTAACGGCCGGCGTGAATCTCGCGCCCGCCTGCCTATTGCTGCCGCTATATAAACCCCTATTTCAGACGATTCAGGTAAGTCATTTTCACTCAAATAGCCCATTACTCTGCCAAAATATCCCGTCTAAATTGATCGTCAGAGGGTCCTCGGTGGTACAAACCCCCGGGACTTCTTTGCAGGTAGCTCGGCCTCAACCGCACAAATCCACACGCTCCAGGAGGCAGCCCTCCAACTCAATCTCAGTCGGCCATCAGCGCTCGCAGCAGATCAACGGAAGATAACATCTGAAGGAGATCAAGAACTCCATCAGAATCCAAAACCAACCAAACAACAAATTACCAAATCCAAAAATTTCAACCGTCCTATTTTGCAATCCAAATTTCATAATCTTGCAACCAAACAGGCCGTTAATGGTGAACGTACATAGCCCAATTAATCTTTTTTCGAAATTACACTTTTTGTGTACATATGATAGGCTAGGTGACTACATGCATGATCACATAGGGTCTTAGACTCTTAGTGTAACCATTATCAGTGCAAAGTCTTTACTACGTCTTTTAATTGGAGCCTTTTTATAAAAATTGCTTTCCTGGAAAAAGAAAATGATATATAGAACCAGTCCCTCAATCTCCTCTCAATTTCTTATCAACCCCTTCTCTACCCCCAAAATTCATCCAAGGATAATTTATTCCGATCCCTCATTTTCTTCCAAATTTTACTCTTTACCCCTTTCAAGAAATGGGCTCCCTCCAAAACAAAGATTCTGACTCCCGCAAGATTTTCTACTTCTCCTCCAAATCCCCAAACCCAAACCCTAACCCTAATTCCTTCGACGACGACGAATCATGGAGCCTCTCCACCGAGGAGCAACTCGAAGACCTCCTTTTTAAGAAACTCGACTCGCTGTACAAAGCAGCCCTCTCTCTCTCTCTCCTGATCGCTGCAGAAGGCATCGATGAAACCCTAGCTCTTTGCGCCATCCTCTCCTGCGGCGGCTGCTACAAATTCATGGACGTCGACAGCGAGCGCACGTACCTCAAATTGGGCGCCGGCGCCGGCGCTGCGGCGTTCGCCGATCTGCGACATCTCGAAGAATTCTCGCTCGCTGCAATGATCTCGCTTCTTCAATGTGCTGGCGAGAGTCGTGGCGACGCGATGTGGTTGCTGTTGACGTGCGGGCTCACGATCCCTATGAGTGTGCTTCTTGAATCCAAGAAAAGGGTTTCTGTTGTTTTGTTGCTGGCGTTTTTTGATCGGATGAAAGATGAGATCTTGCGTTTGAATAAACAGATTTGCGATCTAGAAGAAGAAGTTCAGACCAAAAAGAATGAGGCACATCAAAGAGTAATAAAGTTTGCGGAATTAGTGAGTAAAGCTTTGAGTGAACTGATGGTTTCAAGGATGAAGGAGGAGGCGGAAAGGTCGAAGAATGAGACCGCGGAGATCAAGGCGGATATCATGGCCTTGGAGCTCATTGCTTCAGAGTTGGCAAGCAAGAGCTCGAATGCATTGAAGAGCGAGAAGAAGTATTCAAAGAAGCTGCGGGCATCGGCAAAGCTGAGGAAGAAGGTGCAAGCGGAAGTCAAGGAGAAGAAGAAGATGCCGCTGATTCATGTTACGGAAAAAGAAGTGCTCGCAAAGGTGAAGTTGAGGGAAGAAAGAAAGGCCAAAGAAGAAGCCATTGTGTTGGTCGAGGAAGCATGAGAAGCCAAAAAAGCCGCCGATGCTACCATCAAGAGTAATCACAAGAAGATGAAAAGAGGGTTTGATGCAGATAACAGAAAATGTCAGGATGATATCTGCGATCTTGAAAAAGAAGTCTTGTGTCAGAGAGATTTAGTCGATAAACAGGAAGCCTAACAGAGAATGCATCGGTTGTTTGAGGGATGAGGCTGATATGGTTTTCTTGCCGTGTGGCCATCAGGTTCTTTGTTGTCGTTGCAGCGAGAATCAAGAGAGGAGTGGGAACCCTAATTGCTGTTGTTGTGATGCCTGAATCGATCAAAGAATGCCATTGGAGCAAACCGATAAGTCTAAAGCTCCAGCATCAGGTCATACAGTCTAATTGTTTTCTTCCCATGAGAATGAGTAATGCATTGTTGTTTCACTTCATTTGAGGTCAGGATTAGAAAAAAAAAGTCACAGAAACTTGGGATTTTGGATACATTTTTTCCAAGACAGCTTACCCTAGGTGCTGGTTTGATTAAACATTCATATCATAAACTTAAGATGTTCTATAATGACAAACCCCAATCGTTGTAGTCTTTGATGGAATGATATGAGATGACACACCATTAAGAAACCCTCCTTTATCTTTAAGCTCAAGGGATGAGCATATAAGAATACGTAGGTAGGGAAAGTATTTTTGTGAATACGAGAAATTTTGGAAAGGTGGTGGACAATGATATCAGCAACCAAATAATGTCGAATATAAAGTTCTTTAGATAGATTAGATATTCTGCTCATATCATAATATATGAAAAAACGGTCATACGTCCATTGGCATTTCGAAACGAATGTGCTTGCTATTCTAGTATACCCTCCTAGGACTTATCCAACGTTGGAAACCCCATGTGCCTTTTCATAGTTGGTATTTGTGTTAAATACCAATTCCTCCCTTTTGGTTAACTATGCTCGGTTTACTTGTTAGCAATGTTCTGGTCTATGGGTGGATGAAGACCCGATTAGACGATAGATGGTTAACTAGAAACAATTTCGCATAAGCCAAAACTCTCTATCTTTATGTGGAAACTATCTGCATTTAACTTTAAATCGTCTTAGTAAATAGTAAATATATATACCATACATACATTATACATATATGCATGTAAGCATGCATAAGCTCTACACACACATAAACGTACATACATTTATACATAAATTCCGCCCTAACGGATCTAAACTCTACACATGCGCGCGCGTGCACACATAATTACATGTAATAATGTATTATTCACATACATGCGCGCGCGTGTACACTCACACACTATGGGGGGAGACAGAGACAAAGAGACCCACACCCCTAATAACCATTTGTACGTAGCAAGAAGCCGTCTTTACTCTAAAGTATCTAGTTTACATGAAGACAATCTAGAAACTTTCTATACGAGGCAAATTATCCGTATTTATCAAAACCTATCTATGCTTAACCAAAAACCACGTTAACTTAATGAAATTTCCACATTTGCAGGAAATCTACTTATAACTAAAAACAATGTGTGTGTGTGTGTGTGTAGAGAGAGAGAGAGAGACCAAAAAAACTATTTAATAGTAACCCATTTCAGACGGAGGAGCTCGTTGGAAAGGATGCCTTTAAGTCATTAAGAAGTTGGGAGAAGTCAGAGAGGAGGAAGGAGTTGATCAAGAAGAGGGAGAAAAAGTCGTTGGAGACAAGGGGAGTAGATTTGGGAAGGAGGGAGGAGCTCAGGAGAAGGAGAGGGAGTTGGAGTTGTCGGAGAGGAGGGAGGTGTTGTCATCAGAGTCGAGGTAGATGGAGTTGGAGAAGAGGGAAGAGGAGGCAGTAAAAGAAGAAATTAGGAGGTTGCAGGTTAGTGAATGAATACAGAAAGAAATGATAGAATAGAAAGCTTAAAATGAATTAATATTCTGTATATTTTAAAATGTAATGTTCTATATACTTGTTTTGTTGTATAGGGTGTAAAGGAATGAACATTTAGTTCTGGGAGAGCAATTACTAAAGTAACATTATAGTTATAATATTATAATTTCATATAGTAAGTATATTGTAAATACAAAAATAAATTTATTTATACCGATAATATATTATTATCGAGAAGACAGAATGTATGTCGATATGGAAGGTTTTCCCCCTATGGTGGTAAAAAAAACGCTTCTACTAAAGATCTACACCGTCTATGTTCGTTTATATGATCTAAAACTTATATAAACCATTTTTTTTATTTACTTGCTTTTAGCCCTTTCGTTGGAGGATTGCAAAAGCAACGGTTTATCTATAATAGAGCATTTCTCACCTTTAAATCTTTGAGTAGAATCATGGAAATCACTCTACATTCGGTATGCCTTTTGTGTAACCTTAAAAAATTGTATCCGCGATGCTGAGTAGCGGATTTATAATTGCAAAAGTTGACTTTTTCGACCGCCATAGGAGGAAATCGATTTGCTTGTGGGGTCGACAAATCCAGCCACTCTTTAATCGCATGGCATCTTAGATTTCATTTTCTCTATTATAGTTTTTCATTTGTAATATAGTATTTTAAAATGTCAATATTTTATTATAATGTAACATCTTCACGTTATATTATATACTTTGTTTGAATATAATACATACAAGATGCTGTGTATAATACTGATTTATCATATTTAAAATTGGGGTGAGGTTCCGGTGAAATGTGTCTTTGAAACTTTTTCGTCAAAGATGGATATCCACCATTCATCATCATAGCAAATCAAGGGAATCAATGGCTGGGATTATTTATTTCCATTTGCAAATTCTTCTCTGATTTGTTATGGTGATGAACAGTGAATATCCATCTTTAACAAGAAAAACTTCAAAGGCCCCTTTCACCGGATCCGTGCCCTTAAAGTTGCAGCATTTCATTTTGCACCATTCTCTTGCTGTTGATTGTTGTTTCATTTGGAAGTCTCTATGTCATAGATTGGTTGTGTAAGGAAATTCTCTTTTTGGTTCCTTACCAGTCATGACATGTTTTATCTGCTGTTTGCGTTTGGAAGTTACTTATTGATGTTAAGTAACAAGGTATTATATTTCACAATCTGTTTTTAGGATCTGTATCTATCATTAAGTTCTCTGGGTGAACTGTCCAGTTAGATAAACTTGTTGTTCTCGATTTGTTTTCCACTGTGGTTTATTTGCATTTTTCTCAGGAACTGGTCTTTATTTGCAACTTCTGTATTGTTGTGAAATTTGAGTCCTTAAAAGACTTTCAGAGGTCTTGGTCTTTGACATGCTTCTTCGTCAATTGTTCATGATACCAATTTGACTTTCAGAGGTATTATATTTCACAATCTGTTTTTAGGATCTGTATCTATCATTAAGTTCTCTGGGTGAACTGTCCAGTTAGATAAACTTGTTGTTCTCGATTTGTTTTCCACTGTGGTTTATTTGCATTTTTCTCAGGAACTGGTCTTTATTTGCAACTTCTGTATTGTGAAATTTGAGTCCTTAAAAGACTTTCAGAGGTCTTGGTCTTTGACATGCTTGTTCGTCAATTGTTCATGATACCAATTTGACTTGCGAGCGTTGGCATCTTGTTCATTGCCCCCCCCCCCCCCCCCAAATTTGGAGTTTTAAGACTCTTACCATCCCCTTTTTTGTGCTTGTTGGACCATTATTGTCCGTGTCGTACTTCATTCTTGAAATTCATTATTCATCATGATTTGTTACTCAAGGTTTTATTGATATCTCGGAGCAAGGCATGGACAGTTCGTGTAGAAGATAGTACAACTCAACAATTCTATTTTAATTTGATGTAGAGTTTCATTACTAGCAAGCAAATATAACTACGCTTTGGATTGTATTGTTCGACCATAATAAAAACCTGGTCATTGAAGCCGAAGAGAACTTAGGATTGTATTGATCTCTGGTGGGTTTGAGATCACTCAGCACAGAGAATTTTTTTTGTTGCTTCAGTAGTTTCTGTTTCCCAAATGCTTTCTTTTGTGCAAGTATTTCATTTTGCCATTGTTGTGACAAGAGGTTTGTGTGATTTGTCACTTGAAACTATGCAACTGATAAAATGTCTAGTTGTCTATCGTCACAGTATAATAGGGATCATGACTCTAAGCACACTGTTATGCTTATACTTGTTTGTGGTTAATATATGTCTATTGAGTCAAGTTTACAACCTAATATATAGCAGCGGTCGTAATAAACTTATAGTTTCTTTTAGATTTGTACTGCTCCTCTACCATAACAGAAGGCTTTTTGTAGAGCATCGTGTTTCTTTTTTTTCTTTTGCCTTAAGAATGTAAATCATTTTTCTCCATTTTAGTTATTTGGTCTACTTCTTTAATTTAATCAGGTTTCGTAGAGAATTATGTTTGTGACCAAAGATGTATTCATTACCGTTGTTACAATATTATTTGATAGAAATATTTTGTTTTACTTTTTTTTAAATTTATTTTTGACTTTATTGGTACATTGCTCTAGGATTGAGCTAAAGAGTTGGTATTTGTTGTTCGAGATTATTATACTTTGTGTCCTTGACATTTGAATCTCTGCGTCTGTAGTTGTTTTGACTTTGTAAGGTACAAATTTTGGTTAATTTCTTGTTGTTGTGTTGCTTTAACACTGCCAATGCTGGTCCCAAGCCTGGATGAGAAAATGTGGAGGGGCTTAGATGATATTCTGCTGCTATTTTATTTTTGTGCATTCATTCTCCATTATCAGATCCGTAAAAAAAATTCTTCAAACAACCGTAGTATTCATGAAGTCATCTTTGGATTGTTGCTTATTTGTGGACACTGGCAACAGCAATCCGAGTGTAAAATCACGGCCACTTGATACTGATGATAGGAACGAGACTTCCAAATTGTTTCGCAAGTCCCTTCAGATTCTTCATGCTCGTTATTTCTTTCAGTTACACCGGTTTGGTATAGATAAGGACATATGGTAGCCAATCTAGTATTTTTCTTGAAATTCATTATTTCCAGAGGAATCAAACGTGACCATTGATCAAATAAAAAATATCATTCCCCAGCTACTATCATCATCATTTTGAGTTGCCAGTGATGGAAATAATTTAGGGAGGGGAAAACAAACATAGGTTTTCCATTTAATAACTGGAAGATTACTAAGAAGATCAGAATATTTATAAATAAACCAAACTTGAACATAAAATGTTGTTTAGCATGAAATAAGACTGTTACCTCCAGTAAATAAAATTCTATATTGATTAGCTGCACTATTTGAAAGGCAAAGGAAATAACCAACCTTTTGCTATATAATGAATAAACAATAGACAATATAAACATCAAGGATTTACAATGAATTGCTACTCTAGCATTGAGAGGGCCAGTGAATTGTTCTACGTTCTTGCTTTTGCAGTGCGGGACCTAATGGAAGAGACTATCTCATTCCAGAAAGTAAAATTCGACCCAAAGAACCGCACTTGGACCGATTTTTTGGATCCTTCTTCTTTGATGTACTCGACATCCTTACGCACGCCAAATTCCTCGAATTCGGGTTCCTCGAGTAGAGGCAATGGATAAATTCCATTGGACTCAAGATTCTTAATCCATCCACGCAATAAGTAGTTTACAACCTGCAATGAACAAGGGAATTTTGAGTTAATTTGTTTCCGAAATTTCCCAAATATTGAAAGCCAAAAATCTGGTAAAAAGAACGACGGACTTCAACAGTGTGATATTACGTGGCCTGAGATTTTGCCAAAATAACCAAATACTTCCAATAGATATATTTGAAAGCTAATTCACTATTTATGCATATAATTTAGAACTTATCCATGTAATACATATTACGAATTATGCTACTTCCTGCCACCCTCGGCGTATTTATGAGTTGTTAATTTCTGCGTCATACTTGCTCGACATGTAGCACAAGTATAGTTGCGAGCCATTTACTTCCTTGATACACACGAATGAACTCACACACAATAAAACTTTTATAAATTCTTCACATATTTTGGAAACTTTTATTGTATATGCTTGAATTTCAGTTAGGAGATCCCTCAAGGCCTTGATTTTTTTTTTCTCAAAGCGGAAATATTGTACACACAACATTGACTTAGTGTGAAAGAACAGAAATATTAAGCACACATAAGATCGACTTGTTATTAAAGACTGCTGCCCGATTAACTGAAGTTCTACCAGTCGCAAAATAACAAGAAGTATACACTTGCTTCTTAATTCTTAACTATGATATCTGCGACACTCTTTAACTTAGTCTCAAATGGAAACACGGTTATGAAAATCATTGCTAAAATGTAAAGCCAACAAATAAATACCAAACAATCTTCAGATCTCACTTGCCTACAGAAGCTCCAACACTAGAAGAATCAACCCATATTCTTTTTTAAGGTTATTTTTTTTTGAGCTAATGGCAGCTCAGCGTTCCATTAGATGAGAACTACGAGAAATTTGTTTTCACCTGTCGGTATAACTAATCATTTAAACATAGTCTTTCTTATGAAAAAAAACACGGTTATTAAAAACTGGTTATTTATTTAATTCTGTCTAAACTATTAAGTTGCTGATCCTAGAGAGGGAATAGAATCAATATCAGCAACTAAATATAATTTAAAAAAAATTGCATTTATCATCAAAGGTGGAAATTCAAATCCTCGCATACCTCAGGAACTTCATCGTGAGGGCAGTGACCTGCAGGACTGATTTCATAATATGGTGTTTTCGGGAATTGCCGCTTCACTTTCATACCCCAAACAGGTCTAACCCAGGGATCCTCCTTACCGTACATAAGACAGATGGGAACATCTTGCAGTTGACACCTATATCCAATTATTATGAGATAAGGTCAGATATAGGAGCGTGCACAATACTATTGGAATATAAAATTACATCCCTCAACCCGCACCAAAATTTCAGAGAGTTGGTGCGGAGGCAGAACTTTCAGGTATCAGCACCTTCCATCTATGAAGCACATATAAAAAGTTGATATTAATCCCCACCCCCTACCCCCACCCCCTTCCCTCAAAACAAACACAAAGATATATCGTTCAACCCTCACCACAACTTTGAAGTTTAGGTGCAGTTACACGGATTCTTTAGGTTAAGAATTACTCAGACATAAAATTTTATTGCATATGGTAAGAAGAAATAGACTATGAGCATAAAGTTGGTACTTGCATTACCTGTTCAAACAATCCTGGAAAGAGAGCTCTCCCTTGGGAGCAAACATAATCGAGGCAAAAGATGCCGCAGCTGCAGGATGTTCTGTTACCTCGATAATACGCGAGAAAACTTTGTCAACCTTTGTTGAATGATCAGCATATACTTGCTTTAGTATCTCCCCTATACTCTTAGGGTCGCTTATCTTGTACCACCTAAACCATAGAAAGTAACATCTCAATACAGTTCTGTTCGTTTCAGTTGAGAATAGAATAATATTGATTGATTAAATAGGAGACCTGCAATTGATAATACAAAAGGAAGAATCGGGGGTCTAATTTATCACCGCAAGGTGCTCCGTATAGTGAAGCTCACATGACAATGATGTGTTTCCTATTTAAATAAAGTGATGCGGAAAAAAATGAATCCAATATTTACTATGAGAGAGATGTGATATCACTATAAATAATGGATATCATGGTTATCATGTTAGGGTGCACCATACAATACATTTTAGGCCCCATTTCCTCATAGCGAAAAATTATTTTGACATTAAAAAATGTAAAATTAAGGACTGAATACCTACACGAATTTTGTGAGCCTTCTAATATTTGAAGGTAGAGGAAAGGTCCCGGCCCATGGGAAAATTTTGGACAATCTAGGTGATGTAACGGGATTAGGTAGAAATCCCCAAAACGGTGTTGCATTAAGCAATGTAACTCCTTTCACGAGTTGCGGGTTGCATGCTGCAAAGTATAAAGCAACATAGCCACCAAGGGAGTTTCCCACAACATAAACCGGTTCACCTATAACCTGCAACATAAGATGTGAGACAGAGAGGTAAGCTTCAATGTTCTAAGAGGCTTCGGCATACATATTAAAGATTCAATTTGTACCTGTTGTACAAAATCCTGAACTTGCTCTTGCCACAAATCAACAGAATAAACCAACTCCTGAGCCCACGGCTGAGATTCCTCTCCGAAACCCCAAAAACTATTCTCCATAGTAGACGGAGTAGGATCTTCTGAAGGCAATGACATCCCTTGACCTAAAAAATCCAATGACCACACTCTATATTGTCTCCCGAGATCTTTCAATTGCTTCTCATAATGAAAACTCCCGACCCCAAAACCGGGAAGAAATAACACAGCTGGCGCACCAAGATTCTCCGCCCCCGATCTATCATAATGAACGGTTAACTTTGGCTTCCATTCCCAGAAACCACTACTAATTGGGGATCCCTTGTTTCCATTTGAGTCGTTAGGCAAGCGCGGAATCAAGACCTTTGTAGCCTCATCGGCCTTTTTTGGAATACCTGTCAGTCCCAAATCCCCATCGGTTACATAATTATTGTAGCTTTCACTGGAAACCTTCAAAGTGGGAATTTTTCGAAGCGCTTGGGATATTCGTAGAGGCCATTTGGGGTTTTCCCCAACACATAGAATTGCGGATTTTTTATGGATGAAGAGCTTAGAATTTCTAAAATTTTGGTTCCTGTACTCAATCGTAGTAAAGCGGTATGGGATAGAGCAGTGAAGGGGAAGCAATTCCATTTCATGAAAAGCTCGAGTTCTGCAGCGAAAGCAATTTACGATGCATAAGAAAACAACAAACTGAATTTTATAAAAAAAGAATAAATCTTGAAAATCCAACTTATTCCCATCTAGATTTTCCGGCTTCTGCTTCTCCTAACTAGCGGCTTACTAAAGTCTATTATATGACTTGATCCAAAAATAATAATAATAAT
Source organism: Agapanthus africanus (assembly GCA_030015575.1). Classification (NCBI taxonomy): domain Eukaryota; kingdom Viridiplantae; phylum Streptophyta; class Magnoliopsida; order Asparagales; family Amaryllidaceae; genus Agapanthus; species Agapanthus africanus. The sequence continues at coordinate 116,034,291 of JASDDO010000028.1, forward strand.
AATCTTAAACCGCCGGGTTGTGTACAAATTTATAGGAATCTATCTTCATGCGTAACAATCACCCTCATATAGACCTTTCAGCTAAGTGGAAATGCTTTTTAACATTACACGCTTTAAAGGTAAAACTAAGGAGATGAGTAAACAACACTTCAAATCACTAACAATAAGATTTGAAGCTAGGACCTTCTGGCATCTAGGAAACCAATTTACCCCAAAACTTGAGGGGGCAGATTGCGAACGAACAATAGTAATGTTCTACTCATGCAGTCGACCTGTGTATATATGTTAACATCGTGAACAAAAGATTGGAGAAGATTTTCAAAAGTTTTAAATAAGATGATAAATTCTTTTAAGGGCCTTTTTAGTAGAGATCTATCAAAAGATCTGGTACGATTTGAAAAGTCAGTTACGTTTTTTTTAACCCTTTTTTTTCCTTCGAAATTATGAGAACTTTTCTTGCCACGCACTTTCGGAGAATCAGATTGACAATTTCAATTTGAAGACGCCCTCCCCTTTTGCACTAATAGCAAAGAAGACATAAGCAAATTAACTATTTGTTAAATATTTCAAGCATCCCAGCAGAGCTTAACTAGAGCAATATACCAAGACAACATACAAGGTCATTCCCTACACAAAAATTAAATTGTTAAGATACAAATTCACTTAAAAATATTCTCATTAAACTTCAAGATGAGTGAAAAATGAGTTTTATGCAAGGGGGGAAAAATTGGAACAAGAGTTACCAGCATCCAGCCAATTAGACACCTAAACTTGGTGAAAATATTATCAAAATCGATCCTTTACCTCTCCTTTGAACCCTATACCTTCAAGAAAACTCAATTTTGATTCCTTCCAACCAAATTGAGAAAAAAAAAATTCTAGAAAATAAATCCTGAGTATTAACAAGCATCCAAGCAAAACCCATGAATCATAAACTAAAATTAAACTTAAATCAAGCTTAAAAAAATAGATACCTGTTCCTTGATTCTCTCTCTCTCTCTCTCTCTCTTGAGTCTAGAGTATAAAATAGCAGGGGTTTAATAATTGCTCCAGTGAGAGAGAGAGGAAGATCTAAGAAGATGGGCATGGTGAGTGGGCCCCACCAGGGCCAAGTGGTGTCAGATACTGATTTGCTTGAACAGCTGTTTGCTGTTTGGAGAAGATTCGAGTTGCTGGAAGTTGTGTTGTGCACGGCACGTGCAGAAGAATATTGCGTGTGTTCTTCAAAGGCACTAATTTGTCTTCGTGTCCCATTTTTCTTGGAATCAAATGTGGATGATTGAGGACCGTTGATTGAGATACTTAGAGGAGAGTTCGTCAATACTCGGATGATTCGGATCGTATTACCCTTTCCTATTTTTTGCAGATATAGTCTTTTGTTATATGAGATGGGTACCAAGGCCCTTTTGTAATTTTCCGTTAAGATGCTGTTTGTTTGTGAGGAATCGTCCAAAAAAATGAGAATTGAGGGGACTGACACTATCGATCAAAACAAAGAAATATGGAATTGCCGTTACTTTGTTTGTGTACATGAAATAGGAATTGTAAGTTTTAGGAATTCAACTTTTTGGCAATTCCAAATCCAAGCTCTTTTTTTGATGGAATTGGCCCATTCCCAACAACACATAGGATTACAACCAATGAGCATCAGTTCAGTTGGTATGGTCACTCCTCTCATTGGGAGACTGCGGGGTTCGAACCCCAGAGAAGAAGTGACCATAAATTAACGTTTTCAGAGCAAATTAGCGGGTCCCTTGTGTGTGTGTTTTGCGTGCTTGTGTGTGGTGCGCGTGGGTGTGTTGTTTGTGTTACATGCTTAGATTAAGGTTTACGGGTCAGTGCCAAAAGTTAAGCTGAGAATAATTGGAAACCTAATCCTTTTGATGTGTGGGTATTTTCTTCTGCAAGAAGCCTTATACCTTGACTCGGCCCATTTATATGTGAAGTTACTAAAATATAGTCGATACGTTAAACTATCAGTTTCTAATAAGAAAGCTCGATGCAGCATGCTGATTTAAAAGTTTATTATTATATGATTTATAATTTAAAATTTTATTATTATATGATTTATAAGTTCTAATATTTCGTATTTATGAATTTCATATTTAAAATATATAAAGGATTAACTTGAAAATTTTAAAAATCTCAAACTTTTCTTTTTTCCTTATGTTTTTCAATATTTTGCTTGTTATACCACACAGAGTCATGAAATATAAAAAAAAACCATAATTTTTGTTCTCTTCACATTTTCAACATTTTGCACGCTTATAGCATACGAATATGGCTAAATTTTAAAAATCTTAAAAGTTTTGTTTTCTTTGATTTTTCCAATATTTTGCTTGGTGTAGCATAAGAAAATCATGAAATGTTAAAAAGTACAATATTTTTTGTTTTATTTGGTTTTTTAATATTTACGATGATATAGCACATAAAAATCATAAATTTTTCAAAAATCACAAAACTTTGTGTTTTCTTCCTTTTCTTCAATATTATGCATTCTATAAATATCAGACACAAATCATAAAATTTTGAAGAAATATTCAAAGTTTCGAGTTTTCTTCGGTTTTTTAATATATTAAGTGCTATATGGCATATGAAAATCATGAAATTTACAAAAACCATAATATTATTTGTTTTTTTTTCAAATTTACAATATTTTGCAACTTACCTAACTAAAATTGCGTTATTTTCAAAAATCTTAAATTTTCCTGTTTACTTCAATTTTTTAATATTTTGCTTACAAATAACACATAAAATTTGCGAATTTTTCAAAAATCTAAAAATATTCTAGTTTTCTTCATTTTTAAAAAAATATTTTACATATTAGCATATGAAAATCATGAAATTTTCAAAATCCCAAAATTTTCTGTGTTATTCGGTTTTTCAATATTTTGTTTGTTATAAGCAAACAAATATCGCGATATCATCAAAAATCATTAAGTCTACGCGTGAGGTATCCAGCATCTGATGTTTGTACAGCAGTATCCACGACTCCTTTTCGAGCTTCGTAGCAGGAAATTATATATCCTGTCAAAGAAAGTCCTTCGCACAAATTGTTTTGAATGGGTAAATCAATCATTTGTCCTTGGGGATCTGACATTATTGTTTTCTTCAAACTTTCAACTTCTGTTCTATTCAAATTTTCTATATCTTGCATGTATAGCACATGAAAATCGAAAAAATTCAAAATTCTCAATATATTCTGTTTTATTCGGTTTTTCAGTATTTTGCTTTCTATAATAAAGATCACGAACTTTTCAAAAATAACAAAATTTTAAGTTTTCTTTTATTTTTCAATATTTTGCTGCTTATAGCGCACAAAAATGTCACACCCCGTTTCCCGGTATACGGACAGAGAACGCGACGAGCCCTCTACGTATTTACTTTGAAGTAAATATGCCAAGCGTAACTAGGCAATATAAAAGAAATGTACACAAGAGATAAATGTAATGAAACAACAACTTTATTTATTAACATTCTTTTTACAATACATGGAAAAGTAAATATATGGGATAAAGCGATGCCTAAACAGTGGTATAACAGAAATGAAAAGTACTGAAATGAAATGTATACAATGAATCTAAAGCTCTGGGTCGTAGGCTAGTTGATCCAAGTTTTCGTTGGTGGGCTCGATCTCCTGAGTGTCCAGATCACCTGACAACATTCCAAAAAAGAAAGAGAAGGAATATCGTCAGCGAACAATTGCTCGGTAAGTCTCAAAAATAAGGGAGAAATAGAATAAACATAAAGTAAGAGAGAGAGAGAGTAGCTTTTACAGCTGTATTATATTGTTGTATTTAGTATTAATACTGTTGTTTGTAGCTTGGTATAGAAGAATGCCAGTGTATACGAGAGGAGTCTCTATATGCCAGTGACTAGAGGCAAATGGAAGTACAAGGCTCCGTTAGAATACCCGGAACAACGGCGATTGTATTCAGGTTAGGTGTCTTAAATCTTGCAATCTCGTGCCAATTCTAACACCTTCCGTACCAATCTACCCCTTAAACCCCGCGATATCTTGTTTGTATTGTATTGAAATTGTAATGTCTTGTAATATAGATTGTACAGATGGATGACTTGCCGAAACCATGATATCGTATAAATGGAAATGGATGTACTGGAGAATCATGTAGATGTATGAATCATGTAGATGGATGTATATCCATGGTTTGGTTCAGTCAAGTTATATAAATTGATAGATTGAACAGATTGAATATATGGATTTATATTGAATTGTTATATTGTAGATTGTGTTGGGCTTCTCTTGCACCTAGTCTAGGGTTTGGTAGCATCACTCATGCCATTTTAAAATTTAGAGAGGTGCAAAGCAAGCAAACAAAGAATCATGCTAGAATTTCTAGGGTAACATGTTTGTATCACATACAAATAAGTAAAGAGATGAGGATTACAACCTTTGTAGTCCGTTCCTTCGCTTCATAAGCTCCGTGTTGAGATCCCTTCGCTGCGATCATCAAGAACTCCGACTCTCGTGAGGCTCGAAGAGATGAATGATGCATCTTGCTTGAAGTTTTCATGATCTAAGATGATCTACCTTGAAGAATCTCTAACCCAAGCTTATTCACTAAACAACTTATTAGATAAGTGAACACCCTAATCTAAGTGGTTAGAATAGATGAGAATGATGAAGTAGGAATTTTGCTCTCTTTTGTTTTCAATTTCTCACTCAATATCATTACAAATCAAAAAGCAAGTGAAGGTTTTTCAAGAGCTCAAAGAAGAAGAAGAAGGAGAATATGAAGCTAATTCCTTTTGTGATGAATAATGAATTATTGTTGTGGTTACTTATTCAACCATGAGTTAAGCATGAAGGGTTTTAACTTATGTAGAGAATAAACTAGAGTTAATGGTTTGGATTGGGTTAACAAATATCTACACAAAATATCAAAGCTAAAGACAAAGTCAAAACTTCATGAAGCTTCATGGAAGCTTCATGCAAAAGCTAACCCTAATCCAAACCCTAACTAAGTTTAAATCCTAAATCATGGTTGCATTTGTAATCTTAACTTGTTACAATAATATATATCAAATATATATTATGTTTTGTAACAAAAGTAAATAATACAATTAACATATATCGCATATATATCAATGTATTATCCAGTGAGAAAATGAATCAATAAAGCGGGCTTATATTAGTTAATTAACATAATATAATATATCACATATATAATTATACATTAAATTTTCGAATCGACTCTTGATCCGACAATCTGGTTATATTGCATATAACCGACTAATATAACAAGTACCAATTCATCGAATCAACACTTAATTCGATGACCCGGCTATATCACATATACCCGGCCGATATCACATATCGCGAGAATAGAATGCGGTATCTCATATCGTATTATTCTCGGTCCCGCACATATCACATATGTGCTCCTACTCCATTTTTCCTGAGCCAGGAAACCTCTGTGTAGGACTCTAAAGAATCGTCAATACGCCGGCAGTAGGTGATGATCATATCAAACACCCACAAGCTGCAAGCGGTCAGCTAAACGTAACAGCCACCCAGGTATTGAGCGATCAGAAGATCAACAAGTAAGCTTGTACATTCTCCTGTGAATCCAATCAGTAACACTGCCGTACAGTCCGGTCTCTTCGTCTGATATGTCGCATATCCAGTCTAGGGGTGGTAAACGTCAGACCCTAGTAACCGATAAGTCGTGTCGATGTGAGGCTCATAACGGGTCGAGAAACTACTGATAACTCTTACCAGCATCACTCCATATCATCCCTGGCCAGGGACTTCCAGTTATAGCCAATCGAACACAGCACAACATCAACTCCCTATACCGAGAGAGATGAAACCCCTCCTATCGCTCATTGCCTCCATGTGTTTCGGGATTATACCCAAAAGCCACCGTTTTGCACACCCTCTTGGACATGGTAAGGTGGAAATCAAAGCACAGTGGGAATCACACAAGACTCTATGACGATCTCGGGTCTACAGACTAACCTGTACCAGTGTCACCGGAGAACTGCTATCTGACGATAGGTATAATACCATCTAGGAGTTCTCAGTGAGTCCGTTCAGTGTACCCAGTCTCCACTGAACACCCGTACACCATCTTTGATGTCAAACACCAATGGATATGGGATTATCCATCGCCCATCATATGGGTCAAGATGCGTATACGCTAGTCTACTCTGGTGTATCGATACCCTGTCTCGATACACCCTCGACTAGGAACAGTTATAGGATGTACTCGTTGACTACCCTGGCCCCACTAGTATGATCTCATCATAGTCCTAGTAGTCGAGTACATATCCTAAGGGCTTTATCAACATGTGAGAGCAAGACAGTAAACCAATACAAGTCAACATGTTAAGATAAAGTAAAACCAAATAGCATACTATCATGTCGAGCAAGAAAGTCCTCTCTCTATATATATCCAAGCATCCACTATAATATATATCATATGTACAACAATGGCCTCTAGGGCATATATATAACTAACAATCTCCCACTTGCACTAAGGCCAGCTGTTGCAGTATCTCATACCCAACATCCCGAAGAGTCTCTCAAATTGTATCTGGGGAATGGCCTTCGTGAGTGGATCCGCAGTGTTGTCCTTCGTGTCAACTCTCCTGACCTCGAACTCGCGGCGATCAACTATCTCCCGGATCAGGTGATACCGCCTCAGAATATATCTGGACTTCTGATGGGACCTGGGTTCCTTGGCCAAAACCACAGCTCCATTGTTATCACAATACAAAGGTATTGGATGCTCAATGGAAGGAACCACACCAAGTTCAGTGATGAACTTCTTCATCCAGATAGCCTTTTTGGCAGCATCATTGGCAGCGATATATTCAGCCTCCATCGTCGAGTCTGCCACGGTTTCTTGCTTGGAACTCTTCCAACAAACCGCCCCTTCATTTAGGGTAAAGACAAATCCCGAGTGCGAGTTTGAGTCGTCCTTATCACTTTAGAAGCTCGAATCGGTAAAGGACTCCACCTGGAGTTCTCCGTTACCATACACCAAGAACATCTCCTTAGTTCTTCTCAAGCACTTGAGAATGTTCTTCACAGCTGTCCAGTGATTCTCTCCTGGATCTGCTTGATAGCTACTCACTACACTTAGTGAATATGCTACATCGGGTCTGGTACATAGCATCGTGTACATGATAGAGCCTACTGCCGAAGTATAGGGTATCCCTTGCATGCGAGCTCTCTCCAAATCAGTCTTGGGAGACATCTCTTTGGAGAGAGTGAGTCCAGAGATCGTGGGTTGGTTCCCACGCTTGGATTCTTCCATACTAAACCTCTTTAGTATAGTGTCAATGTATCTAGATTGGGACAATCCCAGTATCCGTTTAGATCTATCTCTATAGATCTTGATTCCCAAAATGCAGGAGGCATAACCTAGATCTTTCATTGAGAATCGATGTGATAAGAAGAGCTTGACCGAGTGCAATATAGGAACATCATTTCCTATCAAGAGTACGTCATTCACGTACAATACGAGGAAGACAACTTTACTCTCTGCAACCTTCTTGTAAATACAAGGTTCATCTACGTTCTTGATGAAGTCAAACTCTTTGACTACAACATCAAAGCAGATATTCCAACTCCGCGATGCCTACTTCAACCCGTAGATGGATTTAAGCAGCTTCCATACCTTTCCGCTGCTCCCACTATCTATGAAGCCCTCTGGCTGAGTCATGTACATGCACTCCTCTAAATCACCATTTAGAAAGGCGGTCTTAATATCCATTTGCCAGATTTCGTAGTCATGGTATGCAGCAATGGCAAGTAAGATCCGGATGGATTTATATATAGCCACTGGAGAAAAGGTTTCGTCATAATCCATACCTGGTCGTTGACGAAAACCCTTTGCAACAGTCTAGCTTTGAAAGTCTCCACTTTTCCATCTACACCAAGTTTCTTCTTAAAGATCCACTTGCTCCCAATGGGTTTTACCCCTTCAGGAGCAACTTCCAAAGTCCATACTTTGTTGGTGTACATGGATTCCATCTCAGATCGCATTGCATCCAGCCATTTCACAGAGTCCCCACTCGTGATGGCCTGCTCGAAACTAGTTGGGTCATCATCTTCCATGATGCAATCATCGCTTCCACCATCAATGAGAAAACTGTAGTATCTTTCAGGTGGACGAGGAACCCTACTAGATCAACGGAGTGGCTGAGGTTCGTCGGGAACTATTGAATCATCTGGTTCCACTAAATCTTCAGTTGCAGTTTGTGCTGCTGGAACTTCTTCCAGCTCTACCTCTTCGCCACTAATTTCTTTTACAAGAAATTCCTTTTCTAAAAAGGTGGCATGTTGAGCAACAAATACCTTTTGTTGTTCACCGTGGTAGAATAGATATCCATTTGAATGTTTAGGATATCCTATAAACTTACAAAGAACCGATCGTGCCTCGAGTTTGTCCGGATTTTTCCTTTTGATATAGGCCGGACAACCCCATATCTTAACTCGTTTAAGACATGGTCTCTTCCCACTCCATATCTCATATGGTGTGGTAGGTACAGATTTTGATGGAACCTGATTCAATAGGTATGCTGCTGTTTCAAGTGCATAACCCCAAAATGAAATAGGCAACTCAGCAGTGCTCATCATAGAGCGTATCATATCTAATAGGGTGCGATTCCTCCTCTCCGATACACCGTTGTGCTGTGGTGTATAGGGAGGAGTAAGCTGAGAGAGAATCCCATTCTCTTTTAGATAATACCGGAACTCATTGCTCAAGTATTCTCCTCCTCGATCAGATCGAAGAATTTTAATATTTTTACCCTTTTGGTTCTCTACTTCGTTCTTATATTCTCTGAATTTCTCAAAAACTTCAGACTTGTGTTTCAACAGGAACATATGTCCGTATCTTGATAGGTCGTTGTTAGTGTATATGCCCTAGGGGCCATTATTGTATCATACTAGTTTGTATATTACTTAATGGAAGCTTGGGATATTCACATGTATATAACAGTCTTGCTAAACATGGTAGTATGCTACTTGGTTTTTTCTATCTTAATATGTGAGTATACGTATTGATAGAGCTCTTAGGATCTTTCTTGACTACCAGCGTTGTGATGGCAGTCACACTAGTGGGGGCTGGGTAGTCTACAAGCACATCCTTATTCAGGTCCCTAGTTGTTGGATTATCGAGACAGGGCATCGATACTCCGGAGTAGACTAGTGTGTACGCTTCTCATCCCAGTTGGGGAGATGGTCTGTCCCACAGCCGTCAGTACGTCGTACTGGAGATAGTATGCAGGTGCTCGTTGGGTTACGGGTACACCGGACAGGACTCACAGGGAACTGTTGGTTGGTTTTATACCAATCGTCAGTGAACAGTTCCCAGGTGACATGAGTACAACATAGTCCGCAGACTTGACACTGCTGCTTCGCCTCGAGTGTGTTCCCACTGTTCTTAGATTGCTACCCTACCACGGCTCAAAGGAGTCATGCAAACAGGTAGCAGTTGGGTGCAGTCCCGAACCACTTGGAGGCAGTGGCGGTTAGATAGGATTCGTTTCTCCCGGTATTGGGAGTTGATATCGCGCTGTGTCAGAGAGCCATTACGCAAAGTCCCTGGCCAGGGCAAGCGAGATTTACTGGTAGGTTCCAGTAGTTTCTCAGGGTGTAATGGGCTTCCCTCCGACACGACTTGTTCCGCTTTTAGGGGACTGACGCTTGCCGCCCCCTAGGCCGGATATGCGATAGTCTTAGACGAACAGACCGGACTGTACAGAGATTGTCACATCAGACTCAGTAGGAGTTCGGATAGGTTTCCTCATCGGCCTTCTTATCGACATCTACCTGGGGACCGTTACGTACAGCTAATGCCGCTTGCGGTCTGTGGTTAAACCCACTGCCAGCGTAATAGTCGAGTCTCTAGAGTCCCACACAGAGAGTTTCCCTACTCCAGGAAAAACGATATAGAGGTCGTACGGTTTTACGACAAGGGTTCGGACGCATACGTGTGTTTACGCACGTACGACTTTCGGACAGTTTTTACTAGTCGGCTTTGGTTTAAGCCAGTTACTAGTATCCGGTTATTGGATTTATACAGTCTAAAGTTTTTTCCGTGTTTTCACGGATAGGAGGGGCGTTCTCGTAATTGCGCGAGAAGCTTCTAGAAGATGGTGACTAAGGGGGTTAAGGTGGCATATACATTGAATGAGATTAGTGAGTCATATGGATGATTCATCCATGTCATTAATGCATCATAAATGCTTAATGACTCATGGAGATGAATCACCATTAGATATTTATCAAGTATGGTTGTAAATCATTTTCTTTTCTTTTCTTGAAAAATAATAATGCTTGATATATATTATGATAGCTCATTTTCTCATCTCATTATCATTCTCACTTTCTCTCTCCTCAAGCTCTCCCTCTTCAAACCCTAATCATCCCCTCTCATGTGTTGAGTACAAGGATTAGATTAGACTACTTAATCCTTAACCATTCTCTATATCACCTAGGTTACTTGGATTAACACTTCAAGAAACCTAGTTACCTCTAGTTTGAGGTGAAACTTGTAGTAAAGCTCTCGGGTGGATCTTCTACTACTTAGAGAAGGCCGGAGAGGACGTGGAGAACGACAAGACGAAGGACTCGGTTCTATAGGTATAATCACTTAACATAGTAGTTAACACTTCTATGGTTTGTTGTTAGTTATTGTTTATGCAAAGATTCTCGGTTAGTCGATGCTTACGCCTTAAACAAGATTGTTTTTCATTTTTCTGCCTCCCCGCAAGTCGTGGGGTGTTGTACATCGACTTACAGTGGTATCAGAGCCTCGCTAAACAATAAATAACTCATTAGCAAAGTCGTAAGAATTTCGAACGCAAAAAAGAACCGGAAACATCGTCGATTATCACACTTGCTGTCGAATTTTAAACTGGCTCTAAAATTTTTTCAGGATGCTTCAGAATAACAATCAGGAAAAACTAGGGCTACTGAAGAAATTTGGACTCCTAACTCGGCCATCTCACCGTGGAACCGCGGCGGATCCATGCGTTCCGCCGCTGATCCGCGGCCGAGTTGAGGCCGAGTCGGCCCAAATTTATTCAGTAACTCCTAGGTGTTAACAGTGATATTTCTGGGATGTTTTATTTTCTGCTAAGATCTCAGGTTCACAGAGAAGTGTTGGAGTAGAATCTAAAAGCGTTTGTTCGATCGAAATTTTACGAAGTTTTCTAATATGATTATATCTGTGTTTGTATAATGTGTTCGTAAACCTCCCCTAACTGCTAGTATGTCGGTTAGCAGGGGGTTGCACATTTCTGTAATGGTTTTTACTGTTTGTGGATGTGAACTGTATTGGACTGTTGTGATGATTAGCCGGGGTTTGTGATGGGTTATTATTTTAATTCATTCGATATAATTGTAATATGTTGTAATATTATTTTTGCGGGGCACATCCAGGTTGCGGTTGTAGCCACCGTTGTATTATTTCATTTTACTGTTTTTGCTCCTAGGACAGACCTAAGGTGGGGTGCACAAACTACCGGGCAGGTAGTTTGCCGTACCCGTAGGGGTCTTGGGTGGGGTAATGGCTATTCATCACAACTGTGTAATCCGTCTTTCATTGCGGGCTCAAAAGAAATACGGATTGCTTGCAAATCCAATAAAGTTCATTTGTGATCTGGAATGACTATTATTGCGTCTGACGAATGTAAAATATCTATATATATGATAGCTATTTAGACGTCACTTATGTTTTACACCCGCGCTAGCCCAGCCCCCGCTCTGTCGTTAGTTAAGTAACCTAACGGGTGATGACGGGACCCAGTGGCGAATGCGGATGGTATAAGAAGACGTTGTATTTTCGTTGTTTTCTGCAATGATAGGTTAAATGATGGGACGCGTTATTTATAATGCAAAGAAAATAAACCAAAAGTTTAATCGTTGGAACAATTTAAAAGAAACCACTCGGTTAATTTTAAAACAGATATTTTTTAAATGCGGAGTTTTAACCACTCCTTTTAAAAGCTATTAGGTTCCTTCGGTTATATCAAGTTCACTACGTTCATGGTTTCGCCAAAGCCATTCGTAGCCCTCCGTCATTTCATCTGGGTATTCAGTAGTATTCAAGCTATGTATTTTGACCTAACGCCAAGGCATAGTGTTTGGTAGCTACCGGATATTCATTTGTTGCATAGATAGATGAGTTTGGGACAGTCGTATTATCATTTTGGCCGAATGTCAAGGATATATACGGATGGGTTCAAATTGACAAGATAATGATGGGTAGAACTTGACATGTGACTTATGACATTTTGACCTAACGCCAAGGTCATAAGAGCATGGGGCAAAAATTTATATCGGGAATTTCTAAAGAAACTGAAATTTGCAAAGAGATGCATACCATTTGGAGTTTGATGAATGTTGGTAGGATTCCTTCAACATTATCATACGATGATATTTGGATCCCGATCCTACTGTGAGTATATGCTACTCATCAGGAGATTCGTCACTTAACGATCAATGCTATAAACCAAGTAGGTGTCAAGAAAGGTGTCAACGGGGTTACACCCCCAGAGAAAAGAGGTTATTTAATTAAGGAACTTCGCGAAAGCGTTGGAAAACCTCCCTCGAAGTATCGACACTAGCCTGGCTGAACGGTTAAGCAAGTATTGTACAGTGAGAATAGTCCTGGCTAATTCTTCTTTTATGGTTTGGGGAAGGATTCGAGAAACAATGGGAGCCATCCAGTTTAGATAAATTAAAAACCATTCTAAACTTGCAAGAGCATCATGCTAAAGAGTTTTCTTCTCTCTCTCCTAATTGCAGTGACCCTGAAAATGACTGGACTTAAGTTACTTTTAGAGAAAATTATACTGACAGGGCCAAACTATAAAGATTGACTGCGGAATGTCAAAATGGGTTTGACCTATGACAAATTGGGGTACGTCCTCACCGCTACGGCACCTGCTATCCCTGGTCCCAAATCCAGTAATGCGGATAAGGAAATCCGCAAAACCTGGGATTTCGATTGCGCGAAAGCCAAGTGCATCGTGCTTGCCTCGATGATCAATGAACATCAGAGGAGGCACGAGGATATGGAACTAGATGCCATATTTCTCCATACAAAGGAACTTTATGGAGAGCAATCTCGTATAGCAAGATACGAGACCTCAAAGAACTTGTTTCGAGCGAGGTTGGCTGTCGGGTCATCGGTAGGAGAACATGTCCTAAAGATGATCGGCTATATAGAAGAGCTTGCAGACCTTGGGACGAATTTGGATAATGAGCTCTATACAGACCTTATTCTCCAGTCCCTTCCTCCCACCTACGCCCAGTTTATCCTGAACTTCAACATTCAAAGAAAAGAAGTTGAACTTCCGGAACTCCTGAACATGTTAAGGAGTGCAGAGGGCACCTTGCAGAAGGCAAGAGAAACACCCGCTATGTTTGTTAGCGGTACTTCTTCTTCCGGGTCCAAGGCTAGGACCAAAGGAAGGAAAAAGAAGGCCGCCCCCAGACCTAGAGGAGGTGTAAGTAAGGTGGGAGGGAAGGGAAAGAAAAAGATTGCAGTGCCGGTAGTGGCCCAGGATGAGTGCTTCCATTGTCACATGAAAGGGCACTGGAAGAAAGATTGTAAGGCGTGGAGCGCCAAGAACCAGGAACCGAAGCAAGCTGTGGCTTCGACTTCAGGTGTGTTTGTAATTGAGAATTGTCTGTCAATCAACTCTACTTCCTGGGTATTGGATACCGGATCAGGATCTCACATATGCAATTCATTGCAGGCACTGAGAAACCGTAGAGTGCTGAAGGAAGATGATATGACCCTAAAGGTTGCTAACAGAGCTAGCGTGGGAGCTGTGTCCGTCGGGGATTATCACCTGGGATTGACGAGTGGACACTTTTTGGTTTTACATAACTGTTTTTGTGTACCCAGCTTAACGTGTAATATTATATCTGTTTCCTTGTTATCAAATAAAGGTTATGATTTCACGTTTGGAAGTGGTGTTGTTAACATCCACCTTAATCATAGTTTGATTGGGTCCGGTACACTGAAAAACGGTATATATGTGTTAAACCAACTCCAAATTTTCAATGTCCAGAACACACTAAAAAGAAAGTCTCCAGATTTAAATAAAGCTTTCTTATGGCATTGTAGACTGGGTTACATCAATGAGAGAAGGTTGACTAAGTTGCATAGAGAAGGATATTTGGACTCGTTCGAATATCAAACTTATGACACTTGTCAATCTTGTCTCAAAGGAAAGATGACAAAGACTCCATTTACTGGACATGGAGTAAGAGCGAGCGAGCTCTTAGGACTCATACACAGCGATGTATGTGGTCCAATGTCTACACATGCAAGAGGTGGTTTTTCCTATTTCATTACTTTCACGGATGATTACTCAAGGTACGGATTCATTTATCTGATGAAACATAAATCCGAGACTTTTGAGAAATTCCAAGAGTATAAGAATGAAGTAGAAAACCAAACCGGCAAAAGTATCAAGACACTAAGATCTGATCGAGGTGGTGAATACTTGAGTGCTGAGTTCCTAGGTTACCTAAAAGAGAAAGGAATTCTCTCTCAGCTTACTCCTCCATACACTCCACAGCATAACGGTGTATCGGAGAGATGGAATCGAACCCTATTGGATATGGTGCGATCCATGATGAGTAATGCTGAGTTGCCGCGATCTTTCTGGGGTTATGCGCTAGAATCAGCGGCATATCTTTTGAACATGGTTCCTACCAAGACTGTGCCTACCACTCCATATCAGATGTGGAGTGGGAAGAAACCCCATCTTCAGTATATAAAGATTTGGGGATGTCCAGCTTTTGTTAAAAAGCAGCATGTGGACAAGCTCGAGGCACGATCAGTAAAGTGTAAGTTTGTGGGATATCCAAAGAACTCCAGGGGATATCTATTCTATTACGCAGAAGAACAAAAGGTATTTGTTTCTCGTAATGCCCATTTTCTAGAACATCAGTTTTTAGAAAAGGAAACAAGTGGGAGCGAAATAGAACTGGAAGAAATTCCAGAACCACAAACCAATACTGAAAGTTTGGTACAACAAGTAGTTCAAGAAGAACAGGACATTCCCGCACCCCTCCGCAGGAGTAGTAGGCCGTCTCATCCGCCTGAGAGATACTACGGTTTTCTCATAGATGGGGATAGAGAGGATTGCGTCATAGATGATGATGAACCTACTGGCTTCCAGCAGGCCATTCAGAGCGGCGACTCGGTACGATGGCTAGATGCAATGCGGACCGAAATGGAATCCATGTACACCAACAAAGTATGGACTTTGGACTTTGCTCCAGATGGGGTAAAACCCATAGGATGCAAATGGATCTTCAAGAAAAAGATTGGTGTAGATGGACAGGTGGAAACCTATAAGGCTAGACTTGTTGCAAAGGGTTTTCGTCAAAGACCTGGTTTGGACTATGACGAAACTTTTTCTCCAGTGGCTATGCTCAAATCCATTCGGGTCCTTCTTGCTATTGCTGCCTTCCATGATTATGAAATCTGGCAGATGGACGTAAAGACGGCTTTTCTGAATGGTAATTTAGAAGAGTGCGTCTATATGGATCAGCCAGAGGGTTTCAATCAGAGTGGGAGCAGCGGGAAAGTATGCAAGCTGCTTAAGTCCATTTATGGACTAAAGCAGGCATCGCGGAGTTGGAACATCTGTTTTGATGAGACAGTCAAAGAATATGACTTTATCAAAAATCCAGATGAACCATGTATATATAGTAAAGTTGTAGCCAGAAGTGTCGTATTCCTCGTCTTGTACGTGGATGACATTCTATTGATAGGAAATGACATTCCTATGCTACAATCTGTCAAATGATTCTTGTCACATAGGTTCTCCATGAAAGACCTGGGTGATGCTTCTTACATTCTGGGGATCCGGATCTATCGTGATAGATCCAAGAGGATGTTGGGACTTTCGCAGTCCAGGTATATCGACACTGTACTGAAAAGATTCAGTATGGAAGATTCCAAGCGCGGTAATCTACCGGCTTGTCACGGAATCACCCTATCCAAAGAGATGTCTCCCAAGACTGATTTGGAAAGGGAACGCATGTCTATTATACCCTACGCTTCTGCGGTAGGCTCTATAATGTATGCGATGTTGTGCACCAGACCAGATGTAGCTTACGCACTGAGCGTGATAAGCCGGTATCAGTCAGACCCAGGGAAGAAGCACTGGATAGCAGTAAAGAACATTCTCAAGTACCTGAGGAGGACTAAGGAGATGTTCTTGGTTTACGGCGGAAAAGACCTCAGGTTGGAGGCCTTTGCTGATTCCGGCTTCCAGAGTGATAAGGACGATTCCAAGTCCATGTCAGGTTATGTCTTTACCCTCAATGGAGGGGCGGTGTGCTGGAAGAGCTCCAAGCAGGACACCGTTGCTGACTCGACGATGGAAGCGGAGTATATTGCTGCTTGCGATGCCGCAAAAGAAGCAGTCTGGATGAAGAAGTTCCTAATCGGAACTTCAAGTGGTTCCTACCATTGTTGATCCAATACCTCTGTATTGCGACAACAACGGAGCTATAGCTTTAGCGAAGGAACCAAGGTCCCATCAGAAGTCCAGACACATCTTAAGGCAGTATCACCTAATCAGGGAGATCATTGATCGTCAGGAGATCGAGGTTCGGAGAGTTGCTACTGAAGAGAACATAGCTGATCCATTCACGAAGGCCCTACCTCAGATTCAGTTCGAGAGGCTACTCGAGATCATCGATCTTCGATATGCCAGTATATGGCCCTAGTGCAAGTGGGAGATTGTTAGTGTATATGCTCTAAGGGCCATTATTGTATCATACTAGTTTGTATATTACTTAATGGAAGCTTAGGATATTCACATGTATATAACAGTCTTGCTAAACATGGTAGTACGCTACTTGGTTTTTTCTATCTTAATATGTGAGTATACGTATTGATAGAGCTCTTAGGATCTTGCTTGACTACCGGCGTTGTGATGGTAGTTACACTAGTGGGGGCTGGGTAGTCTACAAGCACATCCTTATTTAGGTCCCTAGTCGTTGGATTATCGAGACAGGGCATCGATACTCTGGAGTAGACTAGTGTGTACGCTTCTCATCCCAGTTGAGGAGATGGTCTGTCCCACAGCCGTCAGTACGTCTTACTGGAGATAGTATGCAGGTGCTCGTTGGGTTACGGGTACACCGGACAGGACTCACAGGGAACTGTTGGTTGGTTTTATACCAGTCGTCAGTGAACAGTTCCCAGGTGACATGAGTACAGCATAGTCCACAGACTTGACACTGCTGCTTCGCCTCGAGTGTGTTCCCACTGTTCTTAGATTGCTATCCTACCACGGCTCAAAGGAGTCGTGCAAACAGGTAGCAGTTGGGTGCAGTCCCGAAGCACTTGGAGGCAGTGGCGGTTAGATAGGATTCGTCTCTCCCGGTATTGGGAGTTGATATCGCGCTGTGTCAGAGAGCCATTACGCAAAGTCCCTGGCCAGGGCAAGTGAGATTTACTGGTAGGTTCCAGTAGTTTCTCAGGGTGTAATGGGCTTCGCTCCGACACGACTTGTTCCGCTTTTAGGGGACTGACGCTTGCCGCCCCCCTAGGCTGGATATGCGATAGTCTTAGATGAACAAACCGGACTGTACGGAGATTGTCACATCAGACTCAGTAGGAGTTCGGATGGGTTTCCTCATCGGCCTTCTTATCGACATCTACCTGGGGACCGTTACGTACAGCTAGTGCCGCTTGCGGTCTGTGGTTAAACCCACTGCCAGCGTAGTAGTCGAGTCTCTAGAGTCCCACACAGAGAGTTTCCCTACTCCAGGCAAAACGATATAGAGGTCGTATGGTTTTACGACAAGGGTTCGGACGCATACGTGTGTTTACGCACGTACGACTTTCGGACAGTTTTTACTAGTCGGCTTTGGTTTAAGCCAGTTACTAGTATCCGGTTATTGGATTTATACAGTCTAAAGTTTTTCCGTGTTTTCACGGATAGGAGGGGCGTTCTCGTAATTGTGCGAGAAGCTTCTAGAAGATGGTGACTAAGGGGGTTAAGGTGGCATATACATTGAATGAGATTAGTGAGTCATATGGATGATTCATCCATGTCATTAATGCATCATAAATGCTTAATGACTCATGGAGATGAATCACCATTAGATATTTATCAAGCATGGTTGTAAATCATTTTCTTTTCTTTTCTTGAAAAATAATAATGCTTGATATATATTATGATAGCTCATTTTCTCATCTCATTATCATTCTCACTTTCTCTCTTCTCAAGCTCTCCCTCTTCAAACCCTAATCCTCCCCTCTCATGTGTTGCGTACAAGGATTAGATTAGACTAATTAACCCTTAACCATTCTCTATATCACCTAGGTTACTTGGATTAGCACTTCAAGAAACCTAGTTACCTCTAGTTTGAGGTGAAACTTGTAGTAAAGCTCTCGGGTGGATCTTCTACTACTTAGAGAAGGCCGGAGAGGACGTGGAGAACGACAAGACGAAGGACTCGGTTCTATAGGTATAATCACTTAACATAGTAGTTAACACTTATATGGTTTGTTGTTAGTTATTGTTTATGCAAAGATTTTCGGTTAGTCGATGCTTACGCCTTAAACAAGATCGTTTTTCATTTTTCCGCCTCCCCGCAAGTCGTGGGGTGTTGTACATCAACTTACAGTCGTCAGTGAATGTAATGAAGTACGAGGAACCATCCCTGGTATGTGTAGACATGGGACCACATACATCACTATGTATTAGTCTCAAGAGTTCCGTAGCTCTTTCTCCATGTCCACTAAACGGACTTTTGGTCATCTTGCCTTTGAGACATGACTGGCAAGTATCATAAAATGAAAATTCGAACGGATTCAAATATCAATCCTTATGTAACTTAGCTAGCCGTGTTGCATTGATATGACCTAATCTACAATACCACAAGAAGGATTTGTTCATTTCTGAACTCTTCCTCTTGTGTGTGTTTTGTACATTAAGTACTGTAGTTTGGTTGAGAACGTATATTCCATTATTTAACGATCCTGATCCAATCAACTTTTGATTCAGAAATATGTTCATAACATTATCCTGTACTACAAAATTATATCCTTCTTTGCTCAATAAACAAACTGATATAAGATTGCATATCAGGGTCGGAATGTAATAGCATTCGTTCAGAACCAATGTATTACCATTTGGTAACATAAGGTGATATTCGCCAACTGCTTTAGCTGCAACATTTGCACCATTCCCAACTTTTACGGAATGATCACCCTCTCCCAGTTCCCTAGCTTTACGTAGCCCATGTAACATATTACATATATGGGATCCTGATCCGGTATCTAATACCCAGGACGTAGAGTGAACTGAGAAACAGTTCTCAATAGCTAACATACCTGACGAGAATGCATCAATATACTTATTCTTCGTTTGGGTGGCGTGAGAATCCAGATATTCTCCTATTCCCTGCTCGGACTTATAACAATTATAAGTGGGAGCGGGACCAACGTTCCCCTGCTCAGTATAAAAAGCAGGTTCTGTCAATACATCCATTTTATTATCTTGATTAAGGCCTGACAGGGTCGCTACCTGGAGAGAGAGAGAGAGAAGAAAACACTTTAGCGTATGCTCTTGCAAAATTAGATTGGTTATTATTTTATCTAATCAGGATGGCTCCCACTGCTTTTATCAAATCTTTCTTAAAACCCTAAAAGGTAAGACTAGCCGGGATTAATTACACCTTACAAGTTCGCCAATCTTTCGGCCAAGCCAGTGTCAGTACTTTGAGGGAGGTTCCCCGTGCTTTCGCACGGACCTAATTAAAGTAAATCTCATTTTCCCAGAGGTATAACCCCGTAAACACCTTTTTAGACACCTACTTGATCGGCTAATTGTCCTGTGTAAAATTCTCCCAGGAGTAATTCTTACTCGCAGTGGGTATCAGGATCTATCTATCTCATAGAAGGTATGCAATCTTATTGCAAATTTCAACACTTGAAATTCCCGATAATGCTTTTACCCCTAGTGTGCTATGACCTTGACAGAGGTCAACAAACCATAGTGCACTAGTCAAGTTCAACCCGTCATTTCTTGATTGAATCAAACCCACCCGCACGACCCTTGACAGAGGTCAACAAGGTCGTACGACTAACCTAATCCAATCTCATCACATGCTTTACAGATAATTACTAATCAGCTACCACACACTACGCCTTGACAGAGGTCAACAAACGCAGCACGAATACTAAATAATCTTTATCTGAAATGACGGAGGGCTACGACAGTTTTTTCTGAAAACCTTTTGCTTAATGAACTTGATATCGTTGTAGAAATAAGTGATTTTGAAAAGGAGTGTTTTTTAGGCTTTTCTAGTTTCGCTAAAGAGGTCACTCCCGGTGAAGGGATCTCGGCTCTTTCCTTATCGAATAAGCTGCAGGATATTTCACAAATACCGCTATGCAAAGTAAGAACTATATAAGCAATCAAAAACTAAATCATGAGTTTGTAGTATCTGCCAGTTTTTCTAAAGAGGTCACTCCCGGTGAAGGGATCTTGGCTCTTTCCTCATCGAATAAGGTGCAGGGTATATCGCATATACCATTACGCAAAGCAAAAAACTGTAGCTACCCTTTTTGAAAATTTGATTCTACAATATCTTTTAGGTTTCTTTTCTTTTATTAATCTCATTAATAAATCCCATCATTTATGCTTCCTAAGCATCACAGAAGAAACGAAAATGCAACGTACGCTTATGCCATCCGTATTCGCCACAATGTTCCGTTATGCACCGTCAGGTTACTTAACTAACGGCATACCGGGACGGGACTAGCGCGGGTGCAAAACATAAGCAACGTTTATTATATATCATATATACAATAATAAAGCATTCATCTCACGCATATAATATGATCACATCACAGTATATCAGCAGCAGAAGAAACATATGAAATATTGGATATACTAGGAGGTCCGTGTTTTATATCGAGCCAGTATATAACACGGATTCCACGGTCGCGATGAATAGCCAAACCCACATTCCTAGACCCCTACGAGAGCGGCAAGTAACACTGCCAATTCTAGGATTAGGAGACCCGGTCTCGACTCCTCAAGATGGCCTTCTACTGGACCCTAGAACCCGATTACTTGTGCTCCCCTCCTTGGGTCTATCCTAATGCGGAAAAGTAAATAATATACAATGGTGACATCAATCTCAACCCGGAAGTGCCCCAATAAAAGAATATTATATACAATGAATTTTACATGAATGAAAATAAAAACCCTCATCTCACATAAAACCCCCGGCTATTCAAAACACGACGATCCAATATAACATATCACAGCAACACATAATATCTCATATCATTAATGTAAGCAAGTATGCGTATCCCGATTGTCGTTGATGTATAGCAACAAAGGCGGCAATACCCCACATACTACACTTACGGTCGCAGAAAAGAAAAGTGAAAAACTACAACATTTGGAATCCATAATCTCCTTAGACATCGTAAACCCGAAATATCACATATTACGGATTTCATGCCTACTATATGAATTCCACATATTGTATCACAATTACAGAATATCAAGACGTTGTTTAACGTTTCGATCGAATCAACATACACTCACAAATTACCCCCGTGAACTCAACATTTGAGCAAAATCAAAATACTCAAAAACCGTGCCACAGTGTCTATGGTCCAGCAGTAGAAGGAGTTAACCAACGCCTCACCTATGACACCACGGAACTACGGCAAACCCGAAGGTTCGATCGTGGTTCCGTGGGCATAGAATCGAGTTAAGGTTACTATGTTCTTCTAGAGGGTCCGTAGGGGTAGTTACACGATTTTACGAGTACAATCAACTTCGGAAAATTACAACACTTGGAAATTTCAGCGGGGTACAAAATGTGGTGTGCGAAGTTCGCTAACTGCTAAAAATAGTCAAGGTTACCAATACAGTGTTAAGTTATACGACTACGAAGCACTACGAATTAGCCCCAGGTCAAACAGATCATCACATGAAAATTGGGCTAAATAAACAATACTAGGAAACCTAAATTGAACACAAAAGAGCACAGATGGAATACGGAGGGCAGAGGAGCCCTCAGGGCCGGCCAGGCCGGAATTCTAGGCTTGGGGCTCGGCCAAAATCCGAGCCCCTCCTTCCGTATTTCACCCAAGTTCTTAGAATTGTCCAAATATCATTCTGCAGTCGTTTGGAAAATTTTTAAAAGACTTTTTGGAAAATTTCCAGAGAGCAAAATGGGGTGTTCACAATATCGTATTTCGGAGTGGATTTTGTTTTCGTAATTGTTATAACACCGTATCTAGAATTCTAGTTTGGCTCTGATACCACTGTTGGGCTTCCCTTGCACCTAGTCTAGGGTTTGGTAGCATCACTCATGCCATTTTAAAATTTAGAGAGGTGCAAAGCAAGCAAACAAAGAATCATGCTAGAATTTCTAGGGTAACATGTTTGTATCACATACAAATAAATAAAGAGATGAGGATTACAACATTTGTAGTCCGTTCCTTCGCTTCATAAGCTCCGTGTTGAGGTCCCTTCGCTGTGATCATCAAGAACTCCGACTCTCGTGAGGCTCGAAAAGGTGAATGATGTATCTTGCTTGAAGTCTTCATGATCTAAGATGATTTACCTTGAAGAACCTCTAACCCAAGCTTACACTTCACTAAACAACTTATTAGATAAGTGAACACCCTAATCTAAGTGGCTAGAATAGATGAGGATGATGAAGTAGGAATTTTGCTCTCTTTTGTTTTCAATTTTTCACTCAATATCATCACAAATCAAAAAACAAGTGAAGGTTTTTCAAGAGCTCAAGGAAGAAGAAGAAGGAGAATATGAAGCTAATTCCTTTTGTGATGAATAATGAATTATTGTTGTGGTTACTTATTCAACCATGAGTTAAGCATGAAGGGTTTTAACTCATGTAGAGAATAAACCAGAGTTAATGGTTTGGATTGGGTTAACAAATATCTACACAAAATATCAAAGCTAAAGACAAAGTCAAAGCTTCATGAAGCTTCATGGAAGCTTCATGTAAAAGCTAACCCTAATCCAAACCCTAACTAAGTTTAAATCCTAAATCATAGTTGCATTTGTAACCTTAACTTGTTACAATAATATATATCAAATATATATTATGTTTTGTAACAAAAGTAAATAATACAATTAACATATATCGCATATATATCAATGTATTATCCGGTGAGAAAATGAATCAATAAAGCGAGCTTATATTAGTTAACGTAATGTAATATATCACATATATAATTATACATTAAATTATCGAATCGACTCTTGATCCGACAATCCGGTTATATTGCATATAACCGACTAATATAACAAGTACCAATTCATCGAATCAACACTTGATCCGATGACCCAGCTATATCACATATACCCGGCCGATATCACATATCGCGAGAATAGAATACGGTATCTCATATCGTATTATTCTCGGTCCTGCACATATCACATATGTGCTCCTACTCCGTTTTGCCTGAGCCAGGAAACTTCTGTGTAGGACTCTAAAGAATCGTCAATACGCCGGCAGTAGGTGATGATCATATCAAACACCCACAAGTTGCAAGCGGTCAGCTAAACGTAACAGCCACCTAGGTATTGAGCGATCAGAAGATCAACAAGCAAGCCTGTACATTCTCCTGTGAATCCAATCAGTAACACTGCCGTACAGTCCGGTCTCTTCGTCTGATATGTCGCATATCCAGTTTAGGGGTGGTAAACGTCAGACCCTAGTAACCGATAAGTCGTGTCGATATGAGGCTCATAACGGGTCGAGAAACTACTGATAACTCTTACCAGCAGCACTCCATATCAGCCCTGGCCAGGGACTTCCAGTTATAGCCAATTGAACACAACACAACATCAACTACCTATACCGGGAGAGACGAAACCCCTCCTATCGCTCATTGCCTCCATGTGATTCGGGACTGTACCCAAAAGCCACCGTTTTGCATGCCCTCTTAGACGTGGTAAGATGGAAATCAAAGTACAGTGGGAATCACACAAGACTCTATGACGATCTCGGGTCTACAGACTAACATGTACCAGTGCCACCGGAGAACTGCTATCTGACGATAGGTATAATACCATCGTTCTCGGCGAGTCCGTTCAGTGTACCCATTCTCCACTGAGCACCCGTACACCATCTTTGATGTCAAACACCAATGGATATGGGATCATCCATCGCCCATCATATGGGTCAAGATGCGTATACGCTAGTCTACTCTAGTGTATCGATGCCCTGTCTCGATACACCCTCGACTAGGAACAGTTATAGGATGTACTCGTTAACTATCCTGGCCCCACCAATATGATCTCATCATAGTCCTAGTAGTCGAGTACATATCCTAAGGGCTTTATCAACATGTTAGAGTAAGACAGTAAACCAATACAACTCAACATGTTAAGATAAAGTAAAACCAAATAGCATACTATCATGTCGAGCAAGAAAGTCATCTCTATATATATTTTAGCATCCACTATAATATACATCATATGTACAACAATGGCCTCTAGAGCATATATATAACTAACTGATTGTACTTGAATCATATTTAAGTCAGATTGATTATATTGAGACTCGGTCTGAGTCAGACAATTAGAAAAGAAATTGAAGTCATGAATTAGGTTTTGGTGTTATCGGTAACCGCTGCATATGGGCGGCAGGATTTGTGTCTTTTTCAAAGACGATTACCGTGTTGATAACACCGTTTGTTAAGTTATCTACCTTAAATAGGCAATCACCCATATCTCCGGCTCCCTGAGACTCAAGAGACTGGTCCCGCTTAAACCTATATTTACTAGGATCCTTAAGGTAATTTATAGAACTTGAGGGGGCTTTTTGTAAAAATAATTTTGTATAGTTTTCAAAATACACCTCAAGTATTTTATTATCGTTTTTAGAGTTTTTATAGATGTAGATTTTATATATGTGACATTTCAAGTGATTAAAGCCTAATTTCATAATACATGGTATTTATTTGTAATATTGAACTTGTATGGAAATTCATGGTATTTTCATGTAAAGTGATTCTTTTGACTTGGAAAAGTTGGAATAGTGATATTATAACAAAAATAGATATTTTGATAATACATATATATTTATATATATTTATAAAAATAATTTTTAATTTATTATTTTCTAGAAATCTCATTTTCTTAAGATATTTGTATTTTAAATCTCTCGAGACCGAATGCTCCTTGCGGAGGTATGAATCTCGCACTACTAAACCCAGGGATGTGCGATAATCCGCACCATCCCAGTCGGGTTCCCCAAAAATGGGTTATAGCGGTACTTTGCAAAGATTTATAAAAATACGTAATTTTGTAGAAAACGGATTTTATAAGTTAAAGGTAGTTTTGTGTAAAACGGTATTTCCCGAATCTATATTTCCCAAAAAGTATTGTGCTATGTTGCATATGAGTGTTGTGAAGAGATAGGTCATTAACTCGTGATCTACCTAAAGGTATAGTAAGATTTATGATGTTTTAAAGTCAAAACTAAACTATATAGTATTTTACTGAAAAATATGATAAAAATTGAAATATACATTCTTTTGAAATGGAATTTGTTCCATATGTTTTGTTAATGATTAATAGTCAAGATGTAAGAGTTTAATATGGTTGTTTTAAGTAAAATTGAACTTTATAAAGAAAACCGAATCGGAAGTCGGATTTAACTCCGCTTCCGTCGGATTTTAGTTTTTAAAAGTTTTAGAATGGATAGAGAAGAGAGTGGTGGGACTTACGGGTTTAGAGGCAAGATAAGAGGGAGAGGAAGTGGTAGGAGGCGCCGGTGCATCGTTTCGTCCCCGGAAGCTCCTAGGGTCGTCGTCGGAAAATTGTCGGAGCTTCGCCCTTCGCTAACTTCAGCTGTACACAAAATTCTAGAGAGTTTTCTTGAGGGTTTTGGACAGAATTTGTGAGTGAGGGGTGTGTGTTTAGGGATGGTATTTATAAGGTAATCTAAGCTTTAGGGTAGATGAAAAATTGTATTGAAAATATATTAAAAATTGTATTAAAAATATGGTTTAATGGGGTTTTGAATGTCTCTGTTAATATGCAGGATTTTTAAAGTATACAGGATTTTTCAGAAGACAAAGAGGCACAAGTTTCATGAAGGGTCAACTCGGATTCAGTCGAGTCAACCCGGCCTCGCCGGCCGAGTCGGGCCGGTGCTCGCCGTCGAAGGTCCGTCGTCGTCTGGTAAGAACAGTGGGGTAGTTTGTTTTTAGCGTGACCTTTGGTTTTACGGATTTAGCATGTGTAGACTCTTGGAATTCTAAAAATTTAAAAATAAATCAATATTAAAAATAATGTGGGTGGTGGGATTTAAACTCTGGTGTTTTGGTTCAGCGGTGCAAGATCTTACCAATGAGCTACAACCTCCTTCTTACTATTAAAAAGCAAATCAAATTTATAACCTGTTGTTCCCCTCCGAACGGCGGCCTGGACGTTAGGACATCCATGCCTGATGTTCGGGGCAGATGCTATTTGGTTTTATCCGTCCACCTCTCCGAAGATGCCAAGTTGATTTATGGCACCGTGTATCGGAGGTTTAGACGGATGCGGCCGATGTAGCAGACTTCATCAGATTCCCCTTCAGAGTGAGGGGTTTTTGATTGTGGGGACGGTCTTCCCTGCAGGCGCAAGCCCCTGCAGTTAATTACGCTACCGCATCACGGTAACAACTTTCTCCTTCTCCAGAATTTCACTTCGTGTCGTGTGTGTTTGTTTTGTTTGTGGTTGCCCGTGGATTGTATACGGAGACTGAGTAATGCCGTCGCCCGTAGGACGTGGATTAGTCCAAATCCGTATTTACTTAGATTTGGGTTTGGTGTTTTCAGTTTAATGATGCATTAGTCGCGTTGCGGCTAAAATCAACTTAAACTTTCGTCAAGGATACGTTAGTCCTGTTTTAGACTAAGATCAACTCAACGTAGTGATTAATTTAATGTATGGCCATCGGGACTCGTCACCTCTCTGACGTCGTTGAAGGATTACAACGACATGTATCAAAGGAGCTCGGAGATGTACCCTCGAACCAGATTTGATTGGGAGTTTTATAATCCATTTGAATATTTAAGGATACGTTAGCCGTGTTTGAGGCTAAGATCAACTTAAACGTTTGTTAAGGATACGTTAGTCCAGTTTGAGACTAAGATCAACTTAACGGGACCGTTTAGATCCGATAAAAGAGCATTTGGGCTCTATTGTGCCAGTTTAGGGACGTGGTGGTCCGATATTAGTTTAGGGACGTTTCGGTCCGATATTAGTTTAGGGACGTTTCGGTCCGACGCCAGTTTAGGGACGTAGTGGTCCGTTATTAGTTTAGGGACGTTTCGGTCCAATGTTAGTTTAGGGACGTTTCGGTCCGATATTAGTTTAAGGACGTCTCGGTCCGATATTAGTTTAGGGACGTTTCGGTCCAATGTTAGTTTAGAGACGTTTCGGTCCGATATTAGTTTAAGGACGTCTCGGTCCAATATTAGTTTAGGGACGTTTCGGTCCATTATTAGGTGTGTGGCCGTTGGGACCCGTCACCTCTTTGACGTCGTTGAGGAATTACAACGATGAATGTTAAAGGAGTTCGGAGATGTACCCTCGAACCGGTTGTGAATTGATTCAGGAGAACCATTTTGCTCAATCAATTTGATTTAAAGACTTATGTCCACGATTGGGTTAAGTCCAATTTTTATTTATTTTGGGCTTTGCTCAAATAGAATATTAATTCAAATAGGGCTCTGCCCTTTTATTGCTTTGCAATTTGATTTGGGCCAGGCCCTTTAAATAATGCATTGCATTTGTGCAGAGCATCAAGAATCTTTTAGATTCAAGAACAAAAGTGCAGAGCACTTTTGATCTAAATTTAGATCAAAGAAAAACAAGTTTCTCTCTTGTTTTTCCTTTTCTCAGAGAACCAAGGGTTCATAACAAGTGCAAGGCACTATTTTTATTTATTTATTTTTATTTTATTTATTTGTTCATTGAAGATTAATGATTTTTAGATCAATGATCTGTACTTCAGAGATTTTTCTCTTTTAAAAGGTTTTACCTTTTTTGTTCTTCCAAAGTTCTTCAAGAATTCTCTCTGTTTTCTTTCTGATGTTGATGATGATCAAATGAGGTCTGGGGTCCTTTTTATAGTACTCATAGATTAGTTGAATTTGTTAAACAGATCTTTTTCTGAGTGATTTGGGGAATTTTCCCCACCGTTGGATCTTTGATCCAAAGGCCCCCTGTTTTACAGAAGAAATCTTCTTGTTTAAACAAGAACAGAAAAATATCCTTAAATCTTCAATCTGTTGTTGCGCAACTCACCAGCGTGTGACACGTGTCGCGCAGCGGTGCGCTTGCGCAGCAGCGCTTGCGCAACTGCGCAGACACGTGTCGCGCAGCGGTGCGCTTGCGCAGCAGCCCTTGCGCAACTGCGCAGACACGTGTCGCGCAGCGGTGCGCTTGCGCAGTTGTGCTTGCGCAACCGCGCAGACACGTGTCGCGCTGCCGTGCGCTTGCACAGTTGGACGTTGCTTATGTTTTTTAAAGAGCCTTGCTCTGATTGGACGTACTGTCTTGGGCGTTGTGCTGCCGTGTCAACTTCTGACACGTGGCGCGTTGCGCGCAGCGCACGGGAACTGAAGCGTTGCTTCAAAATTTGAATTTTCAAAATTTAAGCAGAGCCTTGCTCTGATTGGGGGAACAAATGCCCCCCTACCGTTGCGCTCACGTGGCGCGCACGTGAGTGCAGCGGTGGCAAGACCCCAACCGTTGGATCATGTGGGTCATTTGAAGAGACGCAGGCATCTATAAATAGGACCCTTGGTCCTTGGTAATTCTTTACCAATTTCAAGAATTTGAATTTCAGAGCCTTGCTCTTGCTTAAAAACTCTTAGAGCCTTGCTCTTGCTTCTTCCCAAGAACTTTGAAGTTCAGAACTTAGAATCACTCTTAGGTAAAAATTTAAATTAATTTTAATTAATTTTAATTAACAGAGCCTTGCTCTTGTAGATCTTTGATCTAAAGAAAACCCCTTTGGGGTTTCTTCAACAGAGCCTTGCTCTCGTAGATCTTTGATCTAAAGAAAACCCTTTTGGGATTTCTTCAACAGAGCCTTGCTCTCAAAAATTTACAGAGATCTGGTTCCTGGGTTTTAACCCATGAACAGAGCCATGCTCATAGATCAAATAGAGAACTCCTAAAAGTTTTCATGGATCTTTAAGATCCCAAAAATTATAATTCCTAGGAGTTATAATTTTTCATTACTACTACAGAGCTAGGCTCTTTTTAAGAAGTTTTATTCCTTTGAGACCAGAGTTTGACAAATGTCACTCTGTGATAGAGCTTTGCTCTAAAAAGAGGAGATTTTCTCCTTGTCTCTAGGGACCCCCTCCCAATAGGGATATTCTTTTTGGGGGTCTTTTTCATTGACTGACAGTCTCATCCAATGATGGGACTGTCTTATCAAATGATGCGCCGTCATCTAGATTTTGTGGGTCCCCCTTTGGTCCCCTACTCACTGCACTGTAGTGTGATGTAGGACTTTGACATATGAAGCATTGGAACGCTAACGGTTATATTTATTTTTTTTTGTCTACAGGGAACATGTCTGAAGATTTGTCTTTCCCTTTTGTTCGCTCAGAAGGAGGGTTCCCACACGCACCAGTGGACCGGGTGGCGTTCGCCTTGATTAAAGATCATGATCCAGAGTACAAGAGACTCCATTTGTGGGGAAGGTGGTACAGCCAAATCATCCAAGGCCGTCGCAGCTTCAGCTCCGCTTCGCCTTCTGAGCCCATAGTTACGATTCCCTTATGCGGACAAGCCCCCGGTGGAGTATGCCGTGGAGGTTAAAAATTGGAATGCCGACGACCTCCTTCAGCCTGCAATCGGTGCCATTCCGGTGCAGCCGCCGCCGGCTATAGATATCTTGGGGAGGCGAATCTGTCAGGGTAAAGCACGCCCTTGGGGACAGGCTTACAATATTGGATTGACTCCGCGACCGCTTGCCGGATATCTGCCATGGGCCCGTTACATTTTGACGACGAAGAGGGCTCTCCTGACGACCATTGGCTTATACTCAGCTGTCTACGTCTCGCTTTTCGAGTATCCCTCTCCTCCGACGTGGTGGATAAAGGCCTTCATCGAACAATGGAATATCCCCACCCATACCTTCTTGACAGCGGATAGGGAAGTCTCCATCTCTCTGGAGGAGTTTGCTGAAATTTCAGGTCTGCCAATGAGGGGAGAACACTACGAGGAGCTGCTTCCTCCAGACGAGTATGTCTTCGCCACCAAGCAGCTTGTATTTGACTTAACTCCGAAAAATGCCATTCAGCATCAGCACCCGGGCTTGGTGAAGGTGTTGGAGATTTATGAGGAACTCCATTTGGAATCGGGCGACCGGGGCGTCAGTTTCACGGATTTCATTGCTCGTTTTATCCGCCCGGAGTTCCTATCAGAGCAGGGCGAGAAGTTCGCTCAGCTTGCTGACCCTTTTGGTTTCGGCTTGGACCGCCGACCTTCATTGGAAAATGACCAGCGGGATTTTTATTTCCCGGGCACTGCCAGCGTCCCTTTCTCAGAGATCGCCGTTCCTGGCATGGACGAGGAGACTTTTTTCATAGGGTTCTTGGGTCTATGGCTATGCAGCTTCGCGCTTCCCATGCACCCACGCCTCATGCGGTCCTCTGTCTTTTACCCGGCGCATCGAATGGCGGCTGGTTTACAGTTATCAGTAGGGATCGTCGGGCTGGCTTACCTCTACAATGGACTTAGCGTAGCGGCGGATGCTAATGAGCCTGGTGTACAGCCTGCTAACTTCCCGATGCACTACTTCACTTCTTGGATGGAGCTGCATGTGCGTGGGGTGTTTGGTGCCCATAAGGCTCCTCCGTTTTTTGAGAAATACAGGCTCCCAAGAATCATGCGGTTGGTCGGGGCTTCAATCGTGGTTGCACCTCCGCGGGAGTCTAGGGGACTGCTCCTGCGTTCACATCTAGTCGGAGCGAAGACTTCTTTTGTGGATAAGGTCATCACCATAGGCTCCGAGACCACTAAGTCAGTGGTGTCGCTGCGTGATGACTTTAAGGGCGGGGTTTCTGTACTGAAGGCTCGGGAAATCCTTCATCTTTACTCCATTCGGCCGGGCTACCTAGTATTTAGGCAGAATGAGACGGCCCTCTTTATGAGGTATAACCCACATCGATTTTCCCGACAATCGAGTTACAATCAAGGGATCCCGATGGAAGCCTTTCTGGAAACACCCGCGGCCAACCAAGGGGGAATAAGGAATGCTATGCATCATTTCACCCGGCTCAATACAGGCTCTTATTTTTTTATTAGTGAGCCTAGCTGTGCCCCTAAAATAATCCATCCGTATGTAGCCTAGTATGCGCATGCCATGGGCCCAATCATTTTAATGGAGAAACGCTTGCTAGTTGACCGTAGGGGTGCGCCTCCTGGTGGTGATCGTAAGGCTCCCTTGCAGCCAAGGCGCCCGGTCGTCCCTCCGCTAAAAGAGGCCGGAGTCGACCGACCACGCGTGTTGGCCCCCCCGCATGGATTGCCACTGCCTACTACGGTGGATGCACCACCGGCGCCCCGTGCTCCCACAAAGACAGTTAAAGTGGTATCGCCAGAGTCTGGCGCAGGAGCGGATATCGGGACTCGCCGCCCTAAAGTGACTGCCAAGCGCAAAGCTGCTCCGGGTGGATCTAAAGCTGGCGGGCAGAAGAAGAAGAAGTCCACCCTATCCCTCGACGCGATCCTCAGCTTAAATCCTGCGGCTCCTCCCGCCGATGCCATATGTGAATACGGCAGCAATGAGGGTTTCGTGGTAGATCCTGCGGACACCAATCTGGCTGCCGCCATTGCAGCTTCGGAGCGATCAGCTAGGCTCGAAGCGATGCTAAGTAAACTTGCTGAGTTCGGTAATCATCAGACGCTTCATTTGTCATTTTATTGCACCTTGTATTATTATCTTTAACTAACATTTGCTCCATTTTCAACAGGTGTCTCTACTGAAGAGGCTATTGCTGCCTCCCTGAAAACCTTCCAGGAGGAGGAGGAGAAGCGTGCCTTAGCAGGCGCCGGTATGTTTCACTCCTTTCTCTTTTATAAGAAAAGTTTGTTGTCTTTTTATGATGGTCAACCTAACCTTCTTTCGTTTCTTAGCAGGGGTTATATCAGTTGATGTGGGGATCCTTCCTGAGCCTGTTACTGAAGTCCCGGCCTCGTCAAAGTTGCCGCAAGAGCCTCGGCTTGACAAAACGACGAGGGATGCCCTGAAAACCTTAGAGGCTTCCCTATTCACGGACGAGGACACCTCAATTAGGGAAGCTCTAGTGGCATCCGTCTCAACGGCTCGGGAGGAGCGGAAGCGGTTGAGACGCGAAGCAAGGGCGCGTAGAGCTGCTTTGGCCGCGGGAGCGGGTCCCTGTACCATTCCTCGCGCTGACACTCCTTCTGGAGAGGCCCCTGTCGCCCTGTCTACTGCTTATAGGCAAGTGGCGCGCGCGGCCCGAAGTGCAAACAATAAATCCCCTTCAGGTAGCATCTCTTTCAGA
Source organism: Agapanthus africanus (assembly GCA_030015575.1). Classification (NCBI taxonomy): domain Eukaryota; kingdom Viridiplantae; phylum Streptophyta; class Magnoliopsida; order Asparagales; family Amaryllidaceae; genus Agapanthus; species Agapanthus africanus. The sequence goes on from JASDDO010000028.1 coordinate 116,066,870, forward strand.
ACCTTGTTGTAAGAATTATTATAAAGCCATTGGCTCATATGCATTCCATCTTGCAGGACGAAGTCCAACTGAGGGGGAGGCAGAGACCGTCGGACCCCATGAAACGGCGGAAGCGGCGCCCGCCGAACCTGAGCCGACGGTGGGCACCGTCGTCGGGGCCACGGTGCCTGAAACAGAAGTTGAAGGATCCGCCGCCGAGAAGGTCATTGATGCCGAACCTGAAGCGGTGGCAGATGATATGATCATTATAACTGAGTCTAGGGTGGTGGCGGCTGAGGCGCTCGAGGTCGGCGGTCCCTTGGTGACGATAGACGATACAACCACGGCTACTGAACCTGAGAGGGTAGTGGGTGAGGTGGCCATGATTCCCGAGGACGAGCCAACCGCTCCCTCTCTGGAATCTGGCAATACTCCAATCATAGCCCTTCCCGCCTATGGCCCTCCGTTGTCCCCAGGTCTTGCTAGCACGACGACGGTCCCCATCGAGTCGGGTGACGAGGCCACGGGCGGTGGTCTCATGTCGGTAGAGGAGGGAGTCGCCTCCGTTTCAGCCGGGAGCTCCTCAGGTAAACTCCAAGTGACTGCCTTTCTTAACTTTACAATCTTTTCTGACAAGTTCAGTTTTTCGTAATGCAGGTGCAGCTAGTGCTGATGCCCCACTGCTTGAAGGAGCGCCTTCAACGACTGCCTTGGCGGTGGTCACCTCTCAACCCTCTCTTACTCCTTCGAAGATGTTGGAAGGTATGGGTTTATAACTTATTAATCCTATCTTTCAGATATACAGTTTATGTACTGAAGTCACACTGTTGTATCTTTCAGGGGTGCTTTTTGATCATCTCTATCAAGTGTTGCTCCCACACTTCTCCTTCCCATCTGAATTCGCCTCCCCGTCTGGTGGCGCTGGTGAGTACTGTTCCCGATTGGTAGCTTTGTCTTTTTAGCGGTAGAATTATTTCCAACTCTCTCTTGTTCTGACTGCAGCGTTGCAAATCGAAGGGGGAGCAGAAAGATCGGCTGCGCCACCAGCCCTTCCGGCCTTGCCACCTGTTTCCACCGGTATAATAAATTTCCTTTTTTGGTAACCCTTCAACATTTTCTGAACCATCGTTTAAACATGTTTTGTTTTGCAGCTATTGTTTCGGCTCCGGTCCCCTTTGAGGCTCGTGTCCTTTCACCGGCAGGCCCTTTCTTGAGACGTCCATCTTCCAAGGGTGCTGCGATGAGTTTAGGCATGCTGAGCGGGTACATTGAAGAGCTCAATATGGACGCTCTCCCTTCTGCCGTAGATTTCGCTGTGGAGGTTAATCCAATGTTGGCGGCGCTCGTAAATTTTCATAACGAAGGCGTCGTCGGATCTTGGGTTAATCATTGCAGGGAGATCGAGGCCTGTCTATACCGGCTGGAGTCGACGCGCCCTTCTCCTGAAGTTTTAGCCCTGAGCACCCAACGCACAACTTGGCTCGAGCAAAGCACTTCGCACTCCCGCCACTTGGAGCAAGAAGCAGCTTTAAGACTAAGGGAATGCCAAAAGACCTCGAACGAAACGGCCCATCTGCGCGCCGAGGTTGAGGCAAATGCTGCCCAAGTGAAGACTATCTTTGAGGGTCTCTTGGAGCGCATCTCCCATGGGCTAAACTTGAAGCGGAAGCTTGACGTAGCTGAGCGCAATATCCCAAGTCGGGAAGCTGCCTATCAGGTCGTCAGGGAGCAGCTTGCGTCGGTCTTGCAGGAACGAGCCCAAGTGGAGGCAGAGCTGGCGATGGTAGCTGACCAAGAGAAGGCATGGAAGGACATATGCGAGCAATTGCTACACCTATGCAAGACGCTTCCTTCCCAATAATTCTCCTTGTATCATTTGTCTTTGTAAAGTATATGTATATATATTTTTTTATTCTTTAGCACAATGTATCCTGTACTTGATTAATATTTCTGAATAAAAGATGCACATTTTGTAATGTCTTGTGTCATTTCTTCGCCTTTTCCTTTCTTTTCAGCATGTCATATTTCTCGTCTTGAGTCTTCTGTCCATGCATAAATGAATGCGTCGCGCATACCAGATCAAATGTAGAACGGATATTCTTTCTGTCATCTTCTTTCTTTTAATGTCAGTAGGCTGTCTTAATAATCATGGTTGATGGATGTCTAAAACGAGTATTCCGACTTCCTCAGGAAATAGCGATGGCTTAGGCCGCAGGTTCGGGTTTACCGCCTAAGACTTTTCAATTCTATGAGCCGTGAGGGTCTCATAGAGGCTTTTCTCCCTACGGATCGAGAGGATCTCATAGGTGGATTTTCTCCTTAGGAATCGTGAGGATTCCTAAGTGTGGTTTTCTCTTATAAGTCGTAAGGATCCTATAAGAGAATTTTTCCCTCTTACGAGTCGAGAGGATTCGTAAGTGGTTGTTTCCCTCCTCGTCGAAATTCGACTTCGGAGAGTGAGACCCGTGAATAGTATGCAAGAGACCATTTTGGATTGACTTGCAGGGCCCCATTGCTCAAGAAGCAAGTTTTTCAATCCTTGCTGTCTGAGACTTTTTCTTACAAATTGGGACGAATCGGGAATTTGCTCGCGGAGAGAGTGATGGCTCTGCGAGTTGACATGAGTTAGGAGGCTCTCATCACGGAGTGTTTGTATCCGTGAGTCGAGGAGTTTGCTAGGGATTATTTGTTTCCCGAGCACCAAGGATTATTTGTTTCCTTGGGGTTTGAAACGAGTCGAGGATTCCCACGGAGGCGCTGGTGGCTCTGCAGGTCGACGCGGATCAGGAGTCTCTCGTCAAGGAGTGTTTGTATCCGTGAGTCGAGGGATTTGCTAGGGATTGTTTGTTTCCCGAGCGCCAAGGATTATTTGTTTCCTTGGGGTTTGAAACGAGTCGAGGATTCCCACGGAGGCGCTGGTGGCTCTGCAGGTCGACGCGGATCAGGAGTCTCTCGTCAAGGAGTGTTTGTATCCGTGAGTCGAGGGATTTGCTAGGGATTATTTGTTTCCCAAGCGCCAAGGATTATTTGTTTCCTTGGGGTTTGAAACGAGTCGAGGATTCCTACGGAAGCACTGGTGGCTCTGCGGGTCGACGCGGATCAGGAAGCTCTCGTCAAGGAGTGTTTGTGTCCGTGAGTCGAGGAGTTTGTTGGGAGAGTATGGCTCCCTCTTTGTTTACGCCATTGGATTGTATACAGGGATCGATGTGATCTTAACTGTAGGGCCAAAATTTTATCATCATTATTTTTTTTGTTTTATTTCCGCGATGCTCTATCATTTCAGCTTTTATATCGCGAAGGTCGCGATCGCCCAATCATTTCGGCTATTTTTCGCGGTACCCAATCATTTCGGCTTTTTATTTTATTTTTACTCGCTGCTTTTTATTGCGAGTTGCCCAATCATTTCGGCTATTTCGCATGCATACATTTTACTTGCTGCTTTTTATTGCAAGTTGCCCCATCATTTCGGCTATTTCGTATGCATACGCGGCCTACTGGCTTTTTGCCGTAAACCTGAAATTGGACACCGATTTCGGCATCAGCATCGCTACAACTGGGATATTGCCAGGAGCGAATCATCATCTGCCTCTGTCGCTGTCGAACGAAGGTGGCTTAGCGACCAGGGTTAGGGTCCTGTCGACTAAGGCTTTGACTTCATGAGCCGTAAGGGTCTCATAAAGGTATTTCTCCCTACAAGTCGTGAGGATCTTATAGGCGTATTTTCTCCCTAGGAATCGTGAGGGTTCCTAAGTGTTTTGTTCCTCTGTAAGTCGTAAGGATCCTACAAGAAGGTTTTCTCTTTGCAAATCGAGAGGATTTACAAGGGTTATGCGAACATATCCCCAGTCACGGATGGACCTTGGTTAGGGAAATGTTTATTCGCGCCCGTGGATTGTATACAAGGGTCAGTATTGAGCCACTTGTAGGGCAATATCGGAAATTGTGGGGATTGCTTAAGCACAGGTTTAGGTCTCTGTAACTTAAGACTTTCAAATCCTATGAGCCGTGAGGGTCCCATAAGAGCGTTCTCCTTACGAGTCGTGAGGATCTCGCAAGTGTATTTTCTCCTTAGGAATCGTGGGGATTCCTAAGTGTGTTGCTCCTTTGTGAGTCGTAAGGATCTCACGCGGGTGGTTTCTCCTTATAAGGTCGAGAGGACCCTATAAGTGTCTTTTAACGAGGTTGCGCCCTTTCTGGTTTTCACAAACACTCGACGGTAGTCCTGCTGTTTTTACTCACGGAGCCCTTTCGGGTTTTCATCCGTGCCCCTTTTTTGCTTATGGACATAGCGTTTTTTTTTCCCTCTTCTTCTTCCACCCTTTGTTATTGAGATCCTGACTTTGCAACTCCCCATATTAATAATAATTACGATATTTATAACAAGTATATATGGTTTTACCAAATCCCATTCCATATATTATATGGTGTTAGCAGCATACTCATTGGTAATACCTTGTATTGCTGAACCAAGCCACCAGAGTTCGAATCCCATACCCCACATACTTTTGTGCACCTGATTGTATCATGTTTGATAATACATGGAAATCTTTCTTCTTTTTTTTTTACGAGGTCGCGCCCTTTCGGGTTTTCACGAACACTCGCCGGTAGCCCTGCTGTTTTTACTCACGGAGCCCTTTCGGGTTTTCATCCGTGCCCCTTTTTGCTTATGGACATACCGTTTTTATTTTATTTTATTTTCATATTTTATTTTTATTTTATTTTATTTTATTTTATTTTATTTTTTTTATCTCGTCAGCCTAAGGATGCTGCGGTAGTAGTTTAAAGACGTTTCGGTCTGCTATTAGTTTTAGGACATTTCGGTCCGCTGTTAGTTTAGGGACATTTCGGTCCGCTGTTGAGAAGCTGGCTACTGCTTATACAGTTTGAGCTTAGGAAGATAGCGAGCGGACATAGTCGTCGTCGTCTATCGTTGACCTAGGCTGTGGCTCATTAAGCGTAGTATTTCTTTAGGAAGCGACCGTTTATTGGTCTGAAAGGCCTTTCACCATGCATGTCCATGAGTAGATAGGCCCCACCCTGGTAAACTTTATCTATGATGTACGGGCCTTCATAGTTCGGCTCGAATTTTCCCCGCTTGGCGCGATTGGGGATCATAGGCCTTTTGACCACTAGCACGAGTTCGCCTTGGTGGAATGTCCTCGGTCGGGTCAACTTTTCGTATGAGCGCATCATCTTTGCTTTATAAGCTTCCAGATTTTGTTGTGCTAGAAGTCAGATTTCATCAAGAGCGTCAAGCTCTTCAAACCGGAGGTGAGCATTTTCTTCATCCGTCAGCTCGTAGTGAACTGCCACTCGTAGAGAGGGTAATTCTATCTCGAGAGGGAGTACTGCTTCCGTCCTAAATACCAACGCGTACGGCGTTGTGTTTGTGGCCGTTTTAAATGTAGTTCGATACGCCCAAAGAGCCTCTTGCAATCTCTCGTGCCAATCTCTCTTATTTCGTGACACTGTTTTCTTCATGATCTTCGTCAAAGTCTTGTTGAAGGCCTCAGCTAGCCCGTTAGCTCGCGGATTATAAACTGAGGAATATCTCCAGTCTATATTGTGCTGCTGTGCGAAGCGGTTAATTTTATGACTTTGGTAGGCTGGCCCATTATCAGAGATGATCCTTCTCGGGGTTCCAAACCGGTATATGACATGCGTTTTGAAGAAATGGAGGTTGTTCTCCGTCTTCACTTCCCTCAACGGTACCGCCTCTGCCCATTTGGAGAAGTAATCAGTCGTCGCCAAGATGAAACGATGTCCCTTGGACGATGCTGGTTCGATGGAGCCGACTATGTCAGTTCCCCACATTTCAAATGGCCAACTAGCCACTGTTGGATGCAGTGGATTGGGATGCTGATGGATGAAGTCCCCATGAATTTGGCATGAATGACATTGCCTCGCGTATTCCAGGCAATCCTGCATCATCGTGGGCCAGTAGTAGCCCATCCGTTTTATCTTCAACTTCATCTTAGGGCCTGCTTGGTGGGAACCGCAGAGTCTGTCGTGAACTTCCTGAACGACTCTTTCCGATTCGTCCGGTCCTAAGCATCTCAGCCACAGAGAATCGAATGACCTCTTGTAGAGAGTATCATTGACGAAGGCGAAGGACAGAGCTCGTTTTATGAGTTGATGTCTTGCGGACGCATCTTCAGGCATTTGGTGGGACTTGAAGTAGTCTATAAAGACTTCCCTCCAATCCTCAACCTTCTCATGTTCTTTTATTTGCAAGGTCGCTTGTTCAGTCACTCCCTTCTCTTCGGGTGATTCCGAAGGTATTTCTGCGGGGGCGAGCACCTGACGACTTTGTACCATGATTCTAACGTCATCGAGGTTCTCGTCAGCCATTTCTTTAGCGAGTTTGGCCAACGCGTCCGCTTTGCTGTTATCTGCACGGGGTATGCTTTCCAAAGTATAGGAGGGAATTTGGGTTAGCAGTTGTTGCACCTTTTCACCGTATTTTACTAACTCCGGCTTGCATGTTTGGTAATCGCCGTTTACTTGACTAACGACCAGTTGCGAATCTCCGTATATGAGGAGGTTCTCAATTCCCATGTCAATGGCGATCTCGAGGCCTGCTATCAGAGCTTCGTATTCGGCTTCGTTGTTTGTCCTCGGTTCCGTTAAAGAGAAGGCGAAGCGCATTATCCCTTCTTGTGGAGTTATAAAGATGAGTCCTACCCCCGATTTGATTATAGGGGTAGTTTGTTTGCGTTTCTTCACGGAAAATGCTCCGTCAAAATAAAGCTCCCATCGGGTATTATCACCATCGATCGCATCAAACGCATGTTCGTCTGGAAGATCGCAGTTTAAAGGAGAGTCAGCTGGTATTGGGTGCTCAGCAAGGAAGTCGGCTATGGCCTGACCCTTCACTGCCTTGAGGGGTCGATATGTTATCGAGAACTCCATTAAGAGCAGAGCCCATTTAGCGAGTCGTCCTGTCAAGATGGCCTTTGACATTATATATTTGAGAGGGTCCACCTTTGAAATGAGATGGACTTCATGCGCTAATGCGTAATGTCTAAGCTTTGTTATTGCGAAGATCAACGCCAGGCAGTGTTTTTCAATGGGGGAGTAGTTGCTTTCTGCCCCCAGCAGAACTCGACTTAAGTAGTAAAGTGCTCTTTCTTTTCCCTGGTCATTCTCTTGTGCCCATAATGCGCCTAAAGAACCCTCAAGGGCGGTTGTATAAAGAATGAGAGGCTTCCCCTTAACCGGAGCAGCCAACACTGGCGGGTTCTGCAGGTATTGCTTGATCTCATCCAGTGCGCCTTGGCATTTTTGATCCCAAACGAATGGGGTTCCCTTCTTCATCAGGTGACTATAAGGACGGCACTTTCCTGAAAGGTTGGCTATAAATCGCCGTATGTATGCGAGTTTCCCTTGGAGAGACCGCAGCTGTTTGAGAGTCCTCGGCGGAGGTGTTTCCATGATCGCTTTAATCTTTGACGGATCTATTTCAATACCTCGGTGTCGAACAACGAATCCCAGGAATTTGCCCGAGGAAACCCCGAACGCACATTTAAGAGGATTCATCTTCAAGTTGTATTGCCGAAGGCGTTGAAATACAGTCTTCAGATGCTCGAGATGTTTCTCGTATGATTTGCTTTTAACCACGAGATCGTCGATATAGCATTCGACGATTTCATGAATAAGGTCGTCGAAGATCTTTGTCATGGCCCTCTGATAAGTAGCACCGGCGTTCTTTAAACCGAAGGGCATCACTTTATAACAGAATATACCTAGAGGGGTCCTGAAGGCCGTATGCTTCTGATCTTCAGGATGCATTTTTATCTGGTTATACCCCGATGAGCCGTCCATGAAGGAGAAAACTTCATGAGTGGATGTGTTGTCTATCATCAGTTCGGTGACTGGCACTGGGAAATCATCTTTTGGGCAGGCTTTATTAAGATCCCGAAAATCCACGCATATGCGCACCGTCCCATTTTTCTTCATCACCGGGACGATGTTAGCGATCCATTCAGGGTATTGAACTTCATGGATAAAGCCGGAGTCTATCAGCTTTTTGACTTCGGCGTTGATGCTCATTTCAAGCTCGAGCCGCATTCTTCTCGGCGCCTGTTTGACTGGTTTGACGTTTGGGGATATTGCTAATCTATGTACAGCGACTTCTGGATCTAGTCCTGGCATCTCGGAATAGTTCCATGCGAAGCAATCTTTATGCTGCACAAGGACGTCTTTTAACGCAGCCACCCTCTTTTCAGACAGCAGCTCGCTGACGAATGTCGGTCGCGGATCATTTACCGTCCCCAACTCGATTTTCCTGAGGTTATCTGCAGTAGTATGTATTCCATCCTCTAGTTCTTTTGGAGCTGGGGGAAATTCTGAGATTACCTCATCGCTGCTGTTTTCAAAGCACCGAGGAAGGCTGTTCATGTCTTCGGACTCTTCTTTTAATATTGTTATCACCTGGCAAGTGCGAATTTTCTGCCAATCCCAATGCGGAGTTGGTTCTATCCTGGTGTTTTCGGGTTCGTGCTTTTGCGACGGCGCTACCCTCCAGTTGTCAGACAACGTGAATTTGCCAAGCTGATATTGGTCATCAACCCAATTCTTAAAGGTGAAACAATCTTCAAGCGGATGCCCTACTACTCGATGGTAAGAGCAATAATTTGGGTTGAAGACTTCGCCTGCTTGCTCAGGGTGTTTAGACTCTGGCAGTGTAAGCATTTGATGTTTTAGAGCAAGATCAAGTATTTTCCTTGTTTTGCTCCGAGGAAACGAGTATGCTCGACCCATTTTCTTCATGAGGGCTAGGTCAATAACGCTCGACCCTCGGATGCGTGGCTTCTTAGCTCTGCTTTGTGGTTGTTGAGCGCCTTTCTTGCCTTTCGACTTGTTTTTGCCTCCGCGTCGAGCCCTTTTTGTATCAGGTTGGTACGGGGCAGCATCTTCGTTCTTTACTGCCTGTTGAAGGAGGCGCTGTGTCTTGGCTTTCTCATAGATTGCCATTTCACGATTGTGATCATCTCGGGCTTTTTGACTCGCATCCCTTATAAGTTTGCTCATCTGGTCTTCAAACGATGGACTAGGCGGCTTTGTATCAGGAACTTTTGCTGGTTCAGGATTAGCGTCTTCCCATTGAGCGTCCGCCTCTTCATCGAAGTCATACATGACATAACAGCTGTCTACTGGCTCCCTTTTCTTTCACCGGATGTACCCAAGCCCTTTTGTTTCTATTCTCCCGTTAGGCAATTTGCATTGAGTCCCGGGAACGTTCCATACTTTGTCATAGAATTTGGCCTTTCTAACGGTTTGTTTGAAAGGTATTCCCTGGCGTTTCAGCAGTTTCCTCAAACCTTTGGTATAATATCTGGGAAGACGGATGGGCTGAAGCCTGTCGAGCGTGGGATCCGCGCCATGCCAAATTTCTTTTTCCACCTTGTTTTCTTCAGAACGGTAGAATAGGATTGCCTTCTTGCCTTTTCGTCCGGGAGGAATATAGAATGTGTGCAATTCTTCTACGCTGTTGGCGTTGAGTGCATCCAGTTCTTTGTAATGTTCAAGCGGCACCATGGTTATCTGCAGACTTCGCTCTTCATCAGCAGAAGCTCGTATTGACAGCCGAGCAGGGAATACAGCGTGAACTTCATCCTCTGAATCACTGCCGAAGATTAATGAAGGAACGGATGGTCCTGGCCTGGTGGACTGGGATGGACCTGAGTAAATTATATCCTCCTCCTCCTCGGTGTCACTGCCGAAGACAGGGATGGTGGCGTTAGTTTTGTTTTCCGGTTTGTGACACCTTTCCGTGTCTTCGAAACTCCGTAAGAAGTACTTGGCATCTTCATACTTGCGAACTTCGTTTACGGAAAACGGATTCAACTCTCCCGCCACAGTGTACTCAAGGCCATCCCTAGAATACTTCATGCACTGATGCTGTGTAGAAGGGATGATATTGTACTCATGTAGCCATGGTCGGCCGAGTAGAGCATTGTAGCACATCTTGGCGTCTATAACATGGAATTTGATGTCTGTGACAAGCAACCCGAAGCGTAGCGTCAATATCACAGATCCAAGTGTTTTTGATGATTGAGAGTCGAATCCGGAGATAGTGATTTTGTCTCGGGCGAGGTGTTGGACACTCATGCAAATCTCCCTTAACACTCGCACATTGAGTAAATTGACAGACGATCCGTTATCGACCAAGATCTTGCCTATCTTTATGTCATGGCAGTATCCTGAGACATAAAGGGGGCGATTGTATTCACACGTCCTGAGGAGAAGGTCTTCATCACTAAAAGCAACGTCGGCTGTGTGCACTTCCTCTAATTCGTCTTTCATCTTTTCTTCGGCTAGGAAGGCTTGGAACTGGTCTGGCTCTTGTAGGGCTTTAATTAAAGAATCCCTCGCCTCTTTTGATAGTAATAGGGCATCGAGAATGCTGAGTTGTGAGGGTAGCTTCCTCAGATGCGCTAAGACATTGTAATCTACTTTATTCCTCTTTGGGGGATTCTTGGCGGTTAACTCTTCCACGACTCGGTCATCCAAGGAGATATCTTCAGAGACCTTCTCTTTCCCTTTGTCTTTTCTGTTCAAGGGTCCGAGGTTCTTTTCGGGTAATGTTCGATTGCGCAGCTGTATATTTTCGCAGGCCTTCGGTTCTTCTTCTTTTCCCGAAGTGGATTCTTTGAAGAAGGGGCCAAGTTCTAGTTCCTCATCAGAGTCGCTCCCAAATGTAGGCACTTGTGACCCGGCAGTGTTAACCATGTGACAATTGCCGGCAGTTCTTTCAAGTTCTTCAGTCGTATTTCTTTGCACTCGGCGAATTTTATGTTTTTCCCGTTTAAAACGTTGTCGATTAGCGACGTATCCTTGCCACCATCCATTGAAAGCCTTGCACTCTTGGGTAGGATGCGAGACCTTCTGATGATATAAGCAATAAGAGGGGTGCATTTCTACCACACCAGTAATTTTTCCTTCAGAGGATGGTAGCTTCATGCCCATTGATATGGCCTTAGCAAACCTCTTTTTTATCTTGAATTGGCTTTTGTCAGCGGTGGAGGCATCTTGCTCCAGCGGGATCGTCTCAGCTCTTTCATCAAGTCGCTGGCGCTTGGCCCTTTCGAATATAGCCGTCTCGCGTTCTCGATCAGTTTTACTTTTCAATCGAGCTTCATTAAGAAACGCGCCAATCATCTCAACTGATAACCCTGGAGCTCTTGATTCGGCATTTGCCCCCAGCGTTTCAGTGCCAAAGGTCTCTTCATCATTCGTGACCGAATGAGAGATCATATGACAGCTCGCCACATACTCCTCGGATTCGTCCGATGAACTTTCTCCCTCATCTTCCTTTTGAAAGACGTGATCAAGGAAATCTTGGAGCGTAATGGGAGTCCGCGCCTTTTGATTATATTCATCCAGCGCGTCGATCTGCTTTTGTAGGTCCGTGCGCTTGTCGCCAGGCTTCACGGGCTTCTTAGATTTCTACTTCTTCTTTTTCGAAGATTTTGACGGCTGGCTATGAACGCTTGAACCACCACCATCAGTCTTCGGAGTCAGTCGTGGCTTCAACATCCCCTCAATAACCTGCGGTTCCAAGGGGTTCTTCCACTTGACCGCTGGACAGGTCTGAAGATTGTTTAGCATCCTCTTTGTCTTGGCTGACAATACGACCTCCCAAGGGGCTTCCTCAATGACGGAGCATGTTGCCCCCGGCGTATTCGTCCCCTTAGAGGTGTGGGGCTGCGGGGGATTCACCTTCCATTTGTCAGATAGCGCAAATTTGCCCTGACGGTACTGATTCTCAAGCCAATTCTTGAAAACGTAGCAATCCTCGATGGGATGGCCTAGCACTCGATGGTAAGGGCAATAATTGGGCTCGTTGACGTCGTTCGGTTGCAACGGACGTTTTGGATCTGGCAGATTTATGAGTCTGTTGCGCAACGCCAGCTCGAACAGCCTCCTCGTTTTATCGCCGGGGAAGGAGTAAGGACGTCCCATCCTGTCCTCAAGGGGTACATATGGGCGCGTATTGTTTGGACGAGCAACCGGCTTCGAGTCGCTCGGTTGTTGTTGGGCATTAGCGACAATGATCGCTTTTCCCTTTCCTTTGTCGTTTCGGGAGTCCGGCTTCGGGAGAGGGGGTTTATGGCCCATCTGATCCATCTGCGCTAGTTTGTCGATCAAAGCCTGGAAGGTAGTCGGCTTGAAGAACATCATGAACTGCGAGATGGTTGCCTGTGGATCAAGCGTTCCAACAAACATTCCCACCGCTGGAGCTTCTTCTATGCGCTGTTCGCACTTCGACCATAGATTTCGCCACCGTATAGCGTACTGAACCCATGTCTCGCCGGGTTTTACCCTGGTATTGATCAGTGCCGTCATCGGGGTACGCTCACTGGCACTTGCAAAGCGTTGGGTGAAGAGCAGCTCCATCTCCGCAAAGGTTTTAATAGATTCGTTGGGAAGCTCAGAATACCATTCAAACGCCGTGTCTGATAAGCTTCCAACAAACTGGCGAAGCAACAACTTGTCGTCGCCGCCGGTATTACCGCAAAGCGCCCTGAACTGGGCAACATGTTGATGGGGATTGCCGGTCCCTTTGTAAACATGAAACTTGGGAATTGTGTAACCCGGCGGGTACTTGATTTGGTCATACCAGCCCGGATATGGCCGCCCCGTTTTTACGACATGGCCGGCTGCCTCGGCCGCATGATGAACCCTTATTTGCTTGGCTATGTATTCGTCCAGATCAGTTTTAGAGATTGTATCCTCTTTAGCCGTTGATAGAACGGGCTGAGGGTTTGATGTCTCTCCCCTATCATCCCCAAGGACAATCGGGGGTTCTTCAGTCGGGGGATCTTGTTGTATCATCATCCCTATCATGTCCTGGAAGAGGAGGCCCATACGCTGTATATTGGCTGCTTGTTCAGCAGCCGCTTTGTCTCTCTTTTCCAGTACTCGGCGGAGGAACTCGGCGTCGGTCTCTTCCTCCTGGCGCTCATCTAAGGACGCCTCGGGGTTCTCTTTCGGCCCAGTGAGTGCAGCCATTGCAGTCATCATTTCCTGGAGCTTTTGTTGCTGCTCCTGAGCCTTGGTCACTGATCGGGTGAGCGGTCGGTGACCCGTAGAAGTGCGGCTTTCTTCCTTTCCAGAAGCCATATAAATCGTATGAACTGTTATGCCCCCTGACTTTGGAGGTTTAGGTTCACCGCCTTTAAACTTTGCCGCTGACGCGGGAGCTTTCTCTGGCCTCCTTCTTTTGTGGGCCATCGAGGTTGAAGGAGCTGTTAAAATGGTCCTGCTAGCAATTGTTGCCCCCTGCTGTTTAACGGGGCGGGTTTTGTCCTTCTCCACCTTTGCCTTTTTCTGGCGATGAAAGTGATCTGGGTCAATCACAGAGTCTTGAACCCTCCGCCAAACCTTGTATATCTTTGACGATAGCCGTTGAGGGGGCTGTTCTTGTTTTGTTTCTGGAACTCTCTCCGCAGGTGGAGGAGATCTTTTCAAGGTAGCGGTTGGAGAGTTCTTACGCACTCTCCTCAGTAGTTCAAAGATGTTCCCAGTCGGAACAGCAGCATTGACTTCCACCATTGGAGCGGGTGGAGTTATCCCTGAGGGGGAGTTGCCCCCTGCTTTCCTCACTCGTCGCCAATGGCGACGTCGCGCACGACGAGCCGTTGGGACTGGCTCGGAAATCGAGATGGTTTCTTGTTGCCCCTTGTTTGAGTGTGGGGTAACTGCCGATGTCAGCCTGTCGAAGACTGATGCCTTTTGACCAGCTGGGGGAGGAGTGGGAACCGTCAATCTTGTGAAGACCGACCCTCTGATGGGAGAGGCCGCTTTAATGACTTCCAAAGCAGCGGCCGTTGCCCTCTTTGGGACGGCCACTTTATAGTTCTGACCTAGCCTGGTGAAAACGGAGGCTGTCGGTTTAGTAGCGGGCGACCCGTTGACAGGGGTCGTGATAGCAGTGAGCCGGTCGAACACCGACTTCTTGTTCGCTTCCGGTGCGGATATCGGCATAGAGAAGCTTGTAGGTGGGACCATGGTCCCGAAAAATAGGCCGGTGGTGGCCTGGGTCACCTGTTCTACTGGCAGAGCAAGGAAAGAGGCCGCTTGGGGCCCATATGTTACACCTCTCGGTGAGGTGGAGCGTCCGTTGCAGTGGTGCTTCGCGCATTTGGTGCAGTTAGAATCCATGGATGCTTGAGTTCTGCGCCAGACAAAAAACCAAATCTTAGCAACTTGAAATCCGAAGGCAACCATTTAACAAACCGCGATGGGTTCGCGAAGACGACACACGAAGTGTGGAGTGGAAAGAGGAAAAGGTCCCACCGGGCGTGCCAGAATCTGTTCCCCTCCGAACGGCGGCCTGGACGTTAGGACGTCCATGCCTGATATTCGGGGCAGATGCTATTTGGTTTTATCCGTCCACCTCTCCGAAGATGCCAAGTTGATTTATGGCACCGTGTATCGGAGGTTTAGACGGATGCGGCCGATGTAGCAGACTTCATCAGATTCCCCCTCAGAGTGAGGGGTTTTTGATTGTGGGGACGCTCTTCCCTGCAGGCGAAAGCCCCTGCAGTTAATTACGCTACCGCATCGCGGTAACAACTTTCTCCTTCTCCAGAATTTCACTTCGTGTCGTGTGTGTTTGTTTTGTTTGTGGTTGCCCGTGGATTGTATACGGAGACTGAGTAATGCCGTCGCCCGTAGGACGTGGATTAGTCCAAATCCGTATTTACTTAGATTTAGGTTTGGTGTTTTCAGTTTAAGGATGCATTAGTCGCGTTGCGGCTAAGATCAACTTAAACTTTCGTCAAGGATACGTTAGTCCTGCTTTAGACTAAGATCAACTCAACGTAGTGATTAATTTAATGTATGGCCATCGGGACTCGTCACCTCTCTGACGTCGTTGAAGGATTACAACGACATGTATCAAAGGAGCTCGGAGATGTACCCTCGAACCAGATTTGATTGGGAGTTTTATAATCCATTTGAATATTAAAGGATACGTTAGCCGTGTTTGAGGCTAAGATCAACTTAAACGTTTGTTAAGGATACGTTAGTCCAGTTTGAGACTAAGATCAACTTAACGGGACCGTTTAGATCCGATAAAAGAGCATTTGGGCTCTATTGTGCCAGTTTAGGGACGTGGTGGTCCGATATTAGTTTAGGGACGTTTCGGTCCGATATTAGTTTAGAAACGTTTCGGTCCATTATTAGTTTAGGGACGTTTCGGTCCGACGCCAGTTTAGGGACGTAGTGGTCCGTTATTAGTTTAGGGACGTTTCAGTCCGATGTTAGTTTAGGGACGTCTCGGTCCGATATTAGTTTAAGGACGTCTCGGTCCGATATTAGTTTAGGGACGTCTCGGTCCGATATTAGTTTAGGGACGTCTCGGTCCGATATTAGTTTAAGGACGTCTCGGTCCAATATTAGTTTAGGGACGTTTCGGTCCATTATTAGGTGTGTGGCCGTTGGGACCCGTCACCTCTTTGACGTCGTTGAGGAATTACAACGATGAATGTCAAAGGAGTTCGGAGATGTACCCTCGAACCGGTTGTGAATTGATTCAGGAGAACCATTTTGCTCAATCAATTTGATTTAAAGACTTATGGCCACGATTGGGTTAAGTCCAATTTTTATTTATTTTGGGCTTTGCTCAAATAGAATATTAATTCAAATAGGGCTCTGCCCTTTTATTGCTTTGCAATTTGATTTGGGCCAGGCCCTTTAAATAATGCATTGCATTTGTGCAGAGCATCAAGAATCTTTTAGATTCAAGAACAAAAGTGCAGAGCACTTTTGATCTAAATTTAGATCAAAGAAAAACAAGTTTCTCTCTTGTTTTTCCTTTTCTCAGAGAACCAAGGGTTCATAACAAGTGCAAGGCACTATTTTTATTTATTTATTTTTATTTTATTTATTTGTTCATTGAAGATTAATGATTTTTAGATCAATGATCTGTACTTTAGAGATTTTTCTCTTTTAAAAGGTTTTACCTTTTTTTTGTTCTTCCAAAGTTCTTCAAGAATTCTCTCTGTTTTCTTTCTGATGTTGATGATGATCAAATGAGGTCTGGGGTCCTTTTTATAGTACTCATAGATTAGTTGAATTTGTTAAACAGATCTTTTTCTAAGTGATTTGGGGAATTTTCCCCACCGTTGGATCTTTGATCCAAAGGCCCCCTGTTTTACAGAAGAAATCTTCTTGTTTAAACAAGAACAGAAAAATATCCTTAAATCTTCAATCTGTTGTTGTGCAACTCACCAGCGTGTGACACGTGTCGCGCAGTGACGCACTTGCGCAGCAGCGCTTGCGCAACTGCGCAGACACGTGTCGCGCAGCGGTGCGCTTGCGCAGCAGCCCTTGCGCAACCACGCAGACACGTGTCGCGCAGCCGTGCGCTTGCGCAGCAGCCCTTGCGCAACCGCGCAGACACGTGTCGCGCTGCCGTGCGCTTGCGCAGTTGGGCGTTGCTTATGTTTTTTAAAGAGCTTTGCTCTGATTGGACGTACTGTCTTGGGCGTTGTGCTGCCGTGTCAACTTCTGACACGTGGCGCGTTGCGCGCAGCGCACGGGAACTGAAGCGTTGCTTCAAAATTTGAATTTTCAAAATTTAAGCAGAGCCTTGCTCTGATTGGGGGAACACCTGTGCTCAGGCAAAAGTACATCTTTCTGTATTTTTGAAAAAAAATTATACAGAAAGTTGTACAGAAAGTTTAGGGTTGTTACATTCTACCCTCCTTATAAAAATTTCGTTCTCGAATTTTCTAAAAGAAAAGTGTAACAGATTCAAGGAAAGTTTGGTGATAGAACTATTGGTAGTGTATGAAAAATATGTGAAAGAAGGAAAAAATGCGAAGGTTTTGGTTAGATTGTAAAAGAGGTGAGGGAATTTTGGGTTAGGACAGATTCAAAGTATATGAAATGATAAGATTCAAGGATTGTAAAGAATGTTTTCAGTTGCTGGTTCTTGTGTTATATTGCTTAGGTTGTTCACGCAGATTGAACTGCATGGTATGGTTCCATACAGCTCTGATCTGCATGGGCCGCCAACAAAGCCTGTCACGCCCCGCTTCCCGGTATATGGGCAGAGAACGCAACGAGGCCGCTACGTATTTACTCTGAAGTAAATACGCTAAGCGTAACTAAGCAATATAAAAGAAATGTACACAAGAGACAAGTGTAATGAAACAGCAACTTTATTTATTAACATTCTTTTTACAATACGTGGAAAAGTAAATACATAGGATAAAGCGATGCCTAAACAGTGGCATAACAGAAATGAAAAGTACTGAAATGAAATGTGTACAATGAATCTAAAGGTCTGGGTCGTAAGCTAGCTGATCCAAGTCCTCACTGGTAGGCTCGATCTCCTGAGTGTCCAGATCACCTGAAAACATTCCAAAGAAGAAAGAGAAGGAATGTCATTAGCGAACAATCGCTCGGTAAGTCCCAAAAATAAGAGAGAAATGGAATAGACAGAGAGTAAGAGAAAGAGAGTAGCTTTTACAGATGTATTATATTGTTATATTTTTGTATTTAGTGTTAACGCTGTTGTTTGTAGCTTGGTACAGAAGAATGCCAGTGTATACGAGAGGAGTCTTTATATGCAAGAGACTAGAGGCAAATAGAAGTACAAGGCTCCGTTAGAATGCCCGGAACAACGGCGATTGTATTCAGATTAGGTGTCTTAAATTTTGCAGTCTCGTGCCAATTCTAACACCTTCTGTACCAATCTACCTCTTAAACCCCGCGATATTTTGTTTTTATTGTATTGAAATTGTAATATCTTGTAATATAGATTGTACAGATGGATGACTTGCCGAAACCATGATATCGTATAAATGAAAATGGATGTACTGGAGAATCATGTAGATGTATGAATCATGTAGATGGATGTATATCCATGGTTCGGTTCGGTCAAGTTGTATAAATTGATAGATTAAACAGATTGAATATATGGATTCATATTGAATTATTATATTGTAGATTGTACTTTAATCATATTCAAGTCAGATTGATTATATTGAGATTCAGTCTGAGTCAGACAATTAGAAAAGAAATTGAAGTCCTGAATTAGGTTTTGGTGTTATCGGTAACCGCTGCACATGGGCGGCAGGATTTGTGTCTTTTTCAAAGACGATTACCGTGTTGATAACACCGTTTGTTAAGTTATCTATCTTAAATAGGCAAGCACCCATATCTCCGACTCACTGAGGCTCAAGAGACCGGTCCCGCTTAAATCTATGTTTAGTAGGGTCCTTGAGGTAATTTATAGAACTTGATGGGGTTTTATGTAAAAATAATTTTGTATAGTTTTCAAAATACATCTCAAGTATTTTATTATCGTTTTTAGAGTTTTCATAGATGTAGATTTTATATATGTGACATTTCAAGTGATTAAAACCTAATTTCATAACACATGGTATTTATTTGTAATATTGAACCTGTATGGAAATTCATGGTATTTTCATATAAAGTGATTCTTTTGACTTGGAAAAGTTGGAATAGTGATATTGTCACGCCCCGCTTCCCAAAACACAGAATACGAGGGGTTGACAAGGTCAGCCATGCTCCTACGGTCAAGGAAATATCCTGCCGTAGCCACACTTCGGCTTCTAGCTTTACGTGGTAATCAGTAAACAATGCGCAGGTAATGAGAAATGCAGTAACTGAAACAAAACAAATACAAAGAACTGACCTGATGGAGGTAAAAAGAGTATAACTCTGGATAGCTGATCAAGATGTCCGCGATGTACGTCTAGTCCTGGTCCAGGCTAGATCCACTCCTCACTCTGAGCATGCATACTCAGGTCGTCAGAGCGACACGATAGCAATATATATATATGTATATGCAGTTGTAACTCGAACAGTGATAATAAATATATAACAGTAAATCAAGACAGCAAAGATGTAAACATGGAGTAACCAATGCAGTGTCTAATAGATCAGGTGAACAGAAAAAGCAGTAAACTAGTATGCCAGGTATGTCAACACAGTAAGTAATGTATATCAATGCCATTATCCTTATCAGTCTCTAAGTCTCACTGTACAGTTCACTAAGCCTATCGTCAGTCCAAGTATGAGAGTCAACCACTCACGAGTGTCCTCCACCCAAGGGCAAGGGACCACGGGCCCAACATATAACTCACGGTAATAATCATGTACCCTGTAAATCTCCATATATCTCCATATATATAAGCCGGCATGGGACTCCCGAGATTCTGTTAAACTCACACTCAAACTACCCCACACCCCGTGGTCTACATCAAACGCCAACCATAACCTCAAATACCGGTCGGTTCATGACAAGTCTGCGCGAGAACTGGAGACAGGATCTCCATCAAGCACGTCCCGACTAATACCCAAGATAAATGGCTGTGTCTGGTGCCTTATCTGTGACACCTATGCAAGAGCTTCCATAAGTGTCCCATACCACTTATAGTCACACGTACACGCGTCCCACAGACGTCGACAATGCAATAGAATAAAAGGGTTCACTAATTGTGTACAAGCACGTGTCACTTTCACTTATCCACTCATGCACGAACACTAACGTACTTGCCACAATCATCACTAATACCTAACACAGGGTAATGCACATGATCACTAGGTTATCAATGCAGTGACATATGTATGATATGATGAGTAAACAGTATGTAAAGCATGATTAAGATGTCATAAATCAGTATTCTACCACTTGCATAATTTATCATAAATCATACGTGTACAGTTTAGCAAAACAATGAACGGGGAATAAATAGTATGTTTGATTATCTATTCAGCGAATTTGGTTTCACGTCAATCGGGTTTTAGGATCACTAGTTATGGCCATTTCATTTTAAGCGTTCACGGCTGGAAATCCGGTTTCAGAATCGGAAGTCCGTTTCGCAACGCATTTTAACCCTAGTAGGGATCAGAATTTAGCGATGCTACAGTTTAATGAAATCTAGGATTTTTAGTAAGGTTTTCAACTCAATATACGGATACTCAATCGTGTCTGTACGTCGAAAGTTATACACTATTTAACACTAGTATGTCACTTCTGAATCTGTTCTGGACAGTTATACGTCCTGCCCTTTTAATTTACAATTTAAATAGCAAACGACGATGAAACAGGATGAAACCTCTTGTGTTATCTAAATAACAGATTCACCTTTACTAAACTGCAGAGTTCTGCGACATACGAGTTCAGGAAATAAGGTGGCACGCATTATGGGACAGTAAATAATAATTAGAGTCGCTCTGGACTGCAGTCCAGAGTCGCACTCCGATCTAAATATTATCACAATTTAAGTACAGAAACCATGAGAAACTTTCATAGGGTTATAGTTCGTCGAGTCTTCTTCGATTTAAGCCCTCGAACGCATCATTCCAGTATGTACATAATTTACGGTGATTTTAACCATTTTCAGACACGAGAAATTTCTAGTTTTATGAGTATACTTGGGGTTATTCGTTATAGTCACTAACAATCGTATTATCCAGTGAAATTTATACATAGTATTCAAAATCACATGGGCCAGCACATGCCCTCATGTTCCGTCAATTTAAATGAGGATTTCCATTGAGATCATGCATCGAACACTTGCGTCATATAATTTATCGAGAAATGTAAATTTGTAATCTATATGATCTAAGTTTGTAACATGAATATATTAGCATGTAGCAAGTAAAATACTTGTCTGGAGACGCACGGCAGACGCAGTACAGCACGGGCACGGCAACGGCGACAAGGGTTTGGCTTTGGCTTGGCTCGGCTTGAACTTGGCCATGGCTTGGGCTTGGTGACGGCTGTTGTGGCTCAGATGATGTTGTGGCTCCGTCGATGGTTGGTTAATAGAAGAGGGAGAAAGAAGGATTTAGAGAGAGAGAGAGAGAGTTAGATAGAGAGGGAGAGAGAGAGAGAGTTAGAGTTAGACAGAGAGAGAGTTAGACAGAGAGAGGGAGAGTGAGATTTAGAGAGAGAGAGAGAGAATTAGAGAAATTGAGAGAGAGTGAGAAAGAGAGAGAGACAGAGAGATTAAGAGAGAGAACAGAGAGTGTGAGAGAGGGAAACAAAGAGAGTGAGAGAGAGAGATTGCAGGGGGCGTCGAGATGGGTGCAGTGGAGTCGAGCTCGGAGCTCCGGTGATGGAGAGGGGAGAGCGAGGGAGGAGCGAGAAGAGAGGGTGATTCGTCGTCGTCGTCGGGGTGCAGGCGACAGAGGAGGCGGGGCGATGGTGATGAGGGGTGCAGGTACTCGGGTTCGTTGCGAGGTCGGCGGCGTGGAGGAGGGAGAGGGGAGTGAGGTGATGGTCGAGGAGGGGAGGTGAAGGTGGAAGTGCGCTCGGGGAGGACGTCGGCGTTGGTGGCGACGGTGAGCGCAGGCGTGGGCGTGGGCTCGAGAGAGGGAGAACGTGTGTTTGTGAGTGAGAGAGGAGTAAGGGAGATAGGGGGAATCGCGAGGGGGTAACGACAAGGCGAGCGTGGGCGTCGTGGCCGCGAGCGTTGGCGACGGAAGCGGCGGAGATCACGGATCGCGTGGGCGGGAAAGAGGGAGAGACGTTGGGGAGGGGATGAAGAGTGGGCCGGGCCGGGTTGGTAAGGGAGAAATTAATTAAATAGAATTAAAGAATTTGGGCTGGACTAAGGGTATGTTATTAAGTAAAAAAATAGAAAAATAGAGATGGGGAAAAGGGCCGGCTAAGACTTTGGGAATTTAAAAGGGAAAGAGAAATTTGAGCATTGGGCCGGGGAAAAATAGAATAAAAGAATTATAAAGGAATGGAAAGGGCCGGGCTGCTTTAATAAAATGAAATCAATTTAATTTCGTGGGCTGAGGAAAGGAGTTGGGCTGGAAAGAAAATAAATTTAAATTTTAAAGCAATGGGCTGAAGGAATAAAATATGGTTTGGGTTTGGGGCTTTTTTTAAAAAAAGAATGATTTACTTGGTTTGGTGTTTAAAAGGGGTTTTAGAAATAAATAAATAATTATAAGTAGAAATAAATAAATTTTATAAGTGAAATAGAAATACAGATATTGGTATAAAAAGGGGCTGGGTATTACAGATATTATAACAAAAATAGATATTTTGATAATACATATATATTTATATATATTTATAAAAATAATTTATTATTTATTATTTTCTAGAAATCTCATTTTCTTAAGGTATTTGTATTTTAAATCTCTCGAGACCGAATGCTCCTTGCGGAGGTCTGAATCTCGCACTACTAAGCCCAGGGATGTGCGATAATCCGCACCATCCTAGTCGGGTTCCCCAAAAATGGGTTGTAGCGGCGCTTTGCAAAGATTTATAAAAATACGTAATCTTATAGAAAACGGTTTTTATAAGTTAAAAGTAGTTTTTTGTAAAACGGTATTTCCCGAATCTA
This sequence comes from Agapanthus africanus, assembly GCA_030015575.1. Classification (NCBI taxonomy): domain Eukaryota; kingdom Viridiplantae; phylum Streptophyta; class Magnoliopsida; order Asparagales; family Amaryllidaceae; genus Agapanthus; species Agapanthus africanus. Next base: position 116,089,204 of record JASDDO010000028.1, read on the forward strand.
TATTTCCCAAAAGGTATTGTGCTATATTGCATATGAGTGTTGTGAAGAGGTAGGTCATTACCTCGTGATCTTCCTAAAGGTATAGCAAGATTTATGATGTTTTAAAGTCAAAACTAAATTATATGGCATTTTACTGAAAAATATGATAAAAATTGAAATATACATTCTTTTGAAATGGAATTTGTTCCATATATTTTGTTAATAATTAATAGTCAAGATGTAAGAGTTTAATATAGTTGTGTTAAGTAAAATTGAAGTTTATAAAGAAAACCGAATCGGAAGTCGGATTTAACTCCGCTTCCGTCGGGTTTTGGTTTTTAAAAGTTTTAGAATGGAATAGAGAAGAGAGAGGTGGGACTTACGAGTTTAGAGTCAAGAGAAGAGGGAGAGGAAGCGGTAGGAGGCACCGGTGCGTCATTTCGTCGCCGGGAGCTCCCAGGGTCGTCGTCGAAAAATTGCCGGAGCTTCGCCCTTCGCTAACTTCAGTTGTACACAAAATTCTAGAGAGTTTTCTTGAGAGTTTTGGACAGAATTTGTGAGTGAGGGGTGTGTTTAGGGGTGGTATTTATAGGGTAATCTAAGATTTAGGGTAGATGAAAAGTTGTATTAAAATGATTAAAAATTGTATTAAAAATATGGTTTAATGGGGTTTTGAATGTCCCTGTTATTGTGCAGGATTTTTAAAGTATACAGGAGTTTCCAGAAGATAAAGAGGCACAAGTTTCATGAAGGGTCAACTCGGATTCAGCCGAGTCAACCCGGCCTCGCCGGCCGAGTCGGGCCGGGGCTCGCCGTCGAAGGTCCGTCGTCGTCTGGTTAGAACAATGGGGTAGTTTATTTTTAGTGTGACCTTTGGTTTTACGGATTTAGCATGTGTAGACTCTTTGAATTCTAAAAATTTAAAAAGAAATCAATATTAAAAATAATGTGGGTGATGGAATTTGAACTCTGGTATTTTGGTTCAGCAGTGCAAGGTCTTACCAATGAGCTATAAGCTCTTTCTTGCTATTAAAAAGCAAATCAAATTTATAACTTGTGCTCAGGTAAAAGTACATCTTTCTGTATTTAAAAAAAAAAGTGTACAGAAAGTTGTACAGAAAATTTAGGTAACGATTTTTTTAAAAAAATTGTTTTTTCTATTTTACTGTTTTTTTTGTATGCTAGCACACGTGACTCATGACATTTTCTAAAATCTCAAAATTTTCTTTTTTAAATTTTTTTTGCTTGCTATATATTGAGCATGAAAGTTGAAATATTTTCAAAAGCCCCAAATCTTTTATTTTCTTCAGTATTTCAATATTCTATTTACTACAACAAACAAAAATCACAAAATTTTCAAAAATCTAAAAATAAAATTGTTTACTTCACTATTTCAATATTTTGCATTATATATAACACATGAAAGTCACAAAATTGTCAAAAATCTCGAGAAAGATTCTGTATTCTTTTTTTCCATTATTTTTCTTGTTACAACACACGATAATCATGAAATTTTAAAAATCTCATAATTTTTTGTTTGGTTTTCCAATATTATACTTGCTCGTTTTTTGAGAATTTTCGGGTATCAAAAAGACAAAAGCCTTTGTGAAGTAAAAGAAAAAAAACTCGTCAATTGCTACTAACAACCTAACAGAAGAAATAAATCCGGTCTGGATGACAGAGACTTCAGGTGATTGGGAACCTCTAGCAACACATGAAAAATAAGAAATTTTAAAAAATCCCAAATATTTTTTAATTTAAATTTATAATATTTTACACTCAGCAGGACGCAAAATGCACGAAGTTTTCTATTTTCTTTGGTTTTTCAATATTTTGTTTGTTATAGTATATGAAATCACAAAATCATCCAAAATATCAACAACTTTCTGTTTTCTTCCATATTTCAATTTTCTGTTTATTATAACACACGAAAGTCGTGAAATTTTCAAAAGCCATAGAATTTTTCTGTTTTTTCTTTGTTTTTCTATATTTTACATACTATAGAACAAGATAATCATAGAATTTCAACAATCTAAAAGTTTTATGTGTTCTTTATTTTTTCAATATCATACGTGCTAACACACGAAAATCATGAATTTTCGAAAAACCTTAAATTTTCTGTTTTCTTTGGTTATATATGTCGTTATCAATACCAAATGAAATTCGAGAAATTTTGAACTTTTTTTTTAAGATTCGATTTTTCAATATTTTGTATGCTGTATAGCGCCCAAAAAAATTGTGAAAATTTTTCAACATTTTGCCAGTAACGTCTAAATAGTGAAAGAAAAGTAGAAAGATTTTTAAAAAAGGGTCCGATCAAAATTTTCCACTATATAAGCTTAGTTGTATTTGTATAAAATAAAAGAGTGATAAATATTGAGCAGAGAACCAATAAAAAAATTTCCATGATCCAAATGTAGTATGAGAATTAAATAAAGATAACTAGACTAGTATATTGCTCGTGCATTGCACGTATCTGGTTAAAAAAATTATATTTTCCACTAAACAAAGATATTATACAGTATTTCCAAACGTTTGACGTGGAAGTTACTTTCATCTCATTCAATGAAATTGTATTTTCATAAAATATATCATGTTTATGGAATTCGGTACTTTTCTGTAATACCCGGTTCTTTTGCACGCCAATATCCGTATTTATATATATTGTTGCTTACAAAATTTGTTTATTTATATTTAAAATTATTTTATTTAGTTTAAAACCCTAACCTTCAAACCTACCCAAACCCTAACCCTATTTCTTTTTCCTTTTTGTTTCCTCCATTTCCCAGCCAGCCCACCATTCAACCCCCTCTCCTTTTAATTCTTATTCCCAGCCCAAGTACCCTTTCTCCTCTTTCCTTTTCTTTTCTTTATATTCCTAGGCCCAAACCCCCTAATTCTTTTCCTATTTCTAACCCGAGCCCGGCCCATCCCCTCTACCCAACCCGTTAGCGCTCTTTCTTCCCCACGCTCCTTTCCTTCCCGCTTATTTCTTTTTCCCCACGTCACGACCACGTCCTCTCGCGCTCGCCTCCCTCGTGCCCACGACGCGCGCGCGTTCCCTCCCACGACCCGCTCTCCTCAACGGCTCCCTCCTCCTTCTCACGCTTCTCCCCCTTCCTCCTCTCTCCTCTCTCAAGAAATCGTGAGCTCCCTCTACCTATTGCCTGCACACCGAGCCCTCGCCTGTACACCCAGCACCCACTTCATTCTCGGCCACCCTCCTCGACTTCCCCAACCGCACCTTCCCTCTGTCTTCTCCTCGCCTTCATCCCTACAACCATCAACCACGACGGACTCTTCCCACCTCCCTACTTCCCGCTCTCGCCAAGCCCCTGCTCTCATCACTGCAACCCATCTCCGACGACTCCAACCCACGACGGCCGCAGCACCCGTCGCTCACCCTGAGCACCGCGCCGACCACCTCCGACGCCGAGCCTTCGTCCGTGCCCTTCCGAGCTGCAGACCGAGCGCCCCCTCTGCAGGCCACCTCGCCGGCGCCTCCGTCGACCTCACGTCGTCACCACTAAGGTCCCCCTCTCTCTCACAGGCAACATCTCTTTCCCTCTATCTCCCTCAGCAACCTCACCACATCTCTCTCTCTCTCTCTCACACAACATCTCTCTCTCACATCCCTCTCTCATCTCTACTTTAAAAGACCCCAAGACCGAACCTAACCCAATCCCTACGCCACGACCGAGCCCCTGTGCGACACCCACCACCGACACCCCCTCACTCCATCCTTAGCTACCGCAGTCGAGCCCCCGGCATTTCTTCGAACACCTACATCGATCACTTTTGCCACTAATCTGGTCACCGACGTCGCCATCAAATCTGTGGCCTCGATCCCTTAAGCCGTCATCGTCATCAACATGCCATTCATCACAACGCCAGCGCACGCCTGTGTCACGCCCCGCTTCCCAAAATACGGAATACGAGGGGTAAACAAGGCCAGCCATGCTCCTACGGTCAAGGAAAAGTCCTGCCGTAGTCACACTTCGGCTTCTAGTTTCTCATGGTAAACAGTATATATTGCACAGGTAATGAGAAATGCAGTAAATGAAGGAAACAACATATAGTCTGACCTGGAGTGGAACAAATGAATGTAAATCGGGAAGGCAAGTCAAGAAGTCTGTGATGCACGTCTAGATCTGGTCCAAGCTAAATCTTCTCCTCACACTGAGCATGCATACTCAGGTCGTCAGAGCGACACAATAGCAATATAATGTATATAGTTAAATAACAGTTCTAACAGTGGTAAAGAATATGAATAACAGTAAATCAGTGACAGCATGAATATAAATGAGCAGAGATCAATGCAGCGGAAAAGTAAAGCAGTATAACAATATGTCACGAATGTCAACACAGTATAGAAGGAATGTAAATGACAGTAACCCTATCGGTCTCTAAGTCTCACTGCACAGGTCAATAAGCCTATCGTCAGTCCAAGTGTGAGAGTCAACCACTCGCGAGTGTCCTCCACCCAAGGATAGAACCCAAGGGCAAGGGACCACGGGCCCAACATGTAACGAATGTATCACGGTGTCTATAGCACATACCCTGTAAATCTCCATATAACTCCCTAAATATATAAGCCGGCATGGGACTCCCGAGATTCTGTTGAATTCACACTTGAACTACCCCACACCCCGAGGTCTACATCAAACGCTAACCATCACCCTAAATATTAATCGATCCGTGACAAGTCTGCGCGAGAACTGGAGGTAGGACCTCCATCAAGCACGTCCCGACCAATACCTAAGATAAATGGCAGTGTCGGATGCCTTATCTGTGACATCCGTGCAAGCGCTTCCATAAGTGTCCCATACCACTTATAGTCACACGTACACGCATCCCACAGACGTCGACAATGCAATAGAATAATATGGTCACTGATTGTGCACAAGTACGTATCACTTCCACTTAATCACGAATGCACGAACACTGACGTACTTGCCACAATCATCACTAAATTCTAACACTGGGTAAAAGCACGATATCACTACGTAATCACTGCGATGATATGGGTATGCTATGATGCATGAACAGTATATGAAGCATGGTTAATGTGTCATAAAACAATATTCTATTACTTGCACAATTTATCATGAAACGTATGTATATAATTTAGCGAAAAGATGAACAGGTAGTAATTAATATGTTCAGTTAGCTATCCATAGAATTTTGTTTCGAGCCAATCGGGTTTCAAGACCATTAGTTATAACTGTTTCATTTTAAGCGCACGCGGCTGGAAATCCGGCTTCAGAATCAGGAATCCATTTCGCAACGCATTTTAATCCCAGTGGGGATCGGATTTTAGCGACGCTACTGTTGGATGAATTCTAGGGTTTTCAGTAAACTTTTCAACGCAACAAACGGATCTTCAATCGCGTCTGTACGTTAGGAGTTATAATCTGTTTAATATTAACATGTCAATTCTGATTCGGTTGGGAACTGTTATGCGTCCCGATCTTTTAAATTACAAAATAAATAACAATTGGTAACGAAACAGTGTGAAATCAATTACGTTGTCTAGCTAACAGGTTTATCTACAATAAACAGCGGAGTTCCGCAACCTAAGAGTTGAGTAAATCCTGTGGTACCTATTACGGAACAGCAACCAATAACTGGAGTCGCTCTGGACTGCAGTCCAGAGTCGCACTCCGATCCGAATATTGTCACAGTTTAAATACAGAATTGTCTGGAAACTATTATAGGGTTAAAGATCGTCGAGTTAGCTTCGATTTGAGCCCTCGAACTCACCATTCTAATATGTATATGATTTATGATGAATTTAACTATTTTCAGGTGCAACAGAATTTCAGTTTTACGATCAAACTTGGGGGTAGTCGTTTTAATCTTTAACAGTCGTATTTTCTAATGAAACTTGCACAAGGTATTCAACATATCAAGGGCCACAGCATTATATCTAGTTCCGTCAAATTGGATAATGATTTTCTATGAGAACAAGTATCGAACGGTTTTATGGCAATATTTAGCATCAAGCAAAACATGGAATATCTACGATTTTGATTTGTAATTTAATGATAAATAGCATGAAAACAAGTAAAAACTTGCCTGGAGACAACCCGGGAATGTACGGTGGCTGTGACCTCACGAACGCGCGACACACGCGCGGCTCGGCACCTGACTTGGCTCGAACACGAGTCTCGGCACGACGGCTCGCAGTTTGGTGGTCGGGGCTCGGCTGTGAAGCTTGGCTCTTGTGCAATGGCTGTGACGGCTGCGAGCTCAGGCGATGCTGTGGGGGTGGTCGGTTGATAGAAGGAGAGAGAGAGAGTTAGAGTTAGACGGAGAGAGAGAGGGGGATTAGAGGGGGTGAGAGAGACAGAGAGAGAGAGAAGTTAGAGAGTGAGAGACAGAGAGAGAGTGTGAGAGAGAAGACAGAGAGAGAGAGTGAGAGAGAACTGGAGAGAGAGAGAGAGAGAAATTGCAGAGAGAAAGAGAGAGAGATACAGTGAGTGAGAGAGAGAGAGAGAGAGAGATAGAAAACTGAGAGAGAGAGAGAGAGATAGAAAACTGAGAGAGAGAGAGATCACAGAGTGAGAGAGAGACGGTGAGAGAGATGAGTGACGACGACGACGTCGACGATGATAGTGAGGTTGACGACGTGGTGCAGGGGTGTGACGACGATCATTGGAGGCTGCAGGCAAGGCTCGAGCTCGGGAAATGGTGCAGGCAAGGCGCTCGGGGCAGTGAAGGAAAGGAGGAGGAGGAGCGAGACGAGAGAGCGAGTGGGTGAACGATGGTGGTGGAGGGCTGTCGTGGCGGTGGTGATGGATCGAGGGAGGTGGCCGGAGTTTTCTCGCGAGAGAGAGAGGGGAGGTTTTAGATTGAGAGGGAGAGGGGAGTATGCAGAGAAAGAATCGTGGGGAGAGAAATGAGACGGGGCGAGCATCGTGGGGTAACCGTCGCGACGTGGGCGCAGGCGGAGGAGGCGGCGCGAGACGCGCGCTCGCGAGCGGGAGTTACGGCATAGAGCCGTTGGGGTTTGAATGAAGATGAACAGGAGAGGGGGAGCGGGTCGGGTAGGAGGTTGAAGCGGGCGCGGGTGCGAAGCTGAGGCGGCTGCTGGGGAGAGGAGTGGGCCGGGCCAATGAATAAAAGAAAAAGATTAAATTAATAAGGATGGATGATGGGCTGGCGGGCCGGGGCTGAAGAAATTAATTGAGAAGAGAATTAGAGAAGGGAACGGGCCAGGATAATTTGAAGGTTAAACTAGTTTAATTTGAGTTGGGCCATAGATTTATTAAGGAAAAATAAATTTATTAACCAAAAAGTGGGCTGGGTAATGCTCAAAGAAAAATGGGGTTTTAATGAAAATAAATTAAGTTATAAAGAATGGCTTGGGGAAAAATACTAAAAATGAAATGGAGTTCTAGATCGAGATCGGGGTTTATATAAATAGGAAAGGGGAAAATAAGGGATTGGAATTATGGTTTGAGAAAATAGCGGGGTACAAATGATTGGGAGTTTAGGGTCTAAAGGAGTTCCCCAAACTAAATAAATTAATAATTAGTTATATAAAAAAAAGATTGAAATCTCATAAGTTAACGAGAAACTCAAATATTGGTATAAAGAGGGCCGGGTGTTACATCATACCACCCTTATAAAAATTTCGTCCTCGAAATTTAAAATGAACGACAAGTTATACAAATATAGGTGAAGGCTATTATATTGCAAACTAACACATAAAGGTTTATAAAGAAACCGTGAACAAAGAAATTGAAGGTACGAATATGTAGGAACAACATACAACCGACAGGTCTAAATAGATATCAGACAGGAATCACTATAGGGGCAACTACATGTATACAAATTAGTAATAACAACAACAACGAATAATGATATTCGAGGTGTACTCGATAAATGCACATAGTAATATATCAAAAGTAGCCCCACAAAATAATTAAGGCACGGCCATTTATAATAGCAAACATAGGCACAAAACCCGAAAATAAAATAATGAGAATAAAAGCAGTGAAAAATTAATCGGTAGGTTAAAACATTTTAGAATACTGTATCGTTAAAATGGGTTTAAAATAATTTAGGAAGCTTGTATAGTGAAATTTAGGAACATGTAACGAAATATGCGCGGTGTAAGGTCGCGCTACTGAAAATAAGAATACTAATAGTGTACTAAAATACATAAAATAGAGTAATCAGTAACACACACTCTTTTAAAAATAATGAAAACTAAATTTGAATAATAATGTCTCTAAATATATTTGGGGTAATGGAGAAATCGCCAATATGAATGGGGCTAGCTGGGGTAGTGATTACAAGAAGGTGTGGCTCAAACAGAAGGTCAGAGTATGGCGGCTTTGGGCTGAATATTAAGGAGATTGGGATAGGGTCAGCATAGGAAGTAAGAATGAGCAACCAAGGAATACAAAAGGAAAAGTGTGGGAGGAAACAACGGTCGGTACAACACATGAATCAAAATTTGAAGAGTTAGTGAACTCGGAAGTTTCACAGGAACTGTTATCCTCCCAGAAGGATCTCAACGGGGCACAGACGAGGAATGAAGGGTGGCTCATTCCAAGGATTAGGGTGCGGTACTTTCTAATCGAAACGGGGGTGAAAAACTATATAATGAGTAGGGGGACAGCCAGGGATCTCGGCAGAAAATAAATGGATGTGGGTAATAAACAAGTATCAGGCGAAACAAAAATCAAAAGGTTTACGAATCCAGAAGGTTTACTTTATTCAAGAAAATTTGAAACAAGACATTCTCAAGGACGAAAGGTGGCCCTAAACTATACACAATTTATTTGGACAGAAAGACAACATCAAAAGAAATTCTGTCAGTCGCGGTTGTGGAGATTCAGTAGGTTGCGGTAGGCTCACGCGCTCAGGTAGGGGCGTCCATTTCCATAGCGCCTCGCAGGTATCGCTAAAGGAAGTTCTTCCATGGCAGGGTCTTGATCCTCCGGTCCTTCATCCTCGGATAGAACTTCTTCATCGAGGTCTGATTCCATGTGATTCTCTCCTTCTGGGTTTTCTCCCAAGGGGTCTTCCTCCACTGGATTTTCTTCTATTGGATCTTCCTCGGGATCTTCCTCTATTAGGTTCTCTTCAGGATCTACTTCTTCTTTGTCAGAATCAGCCATCATACCAAACTCTGGGGCGGCTGCTCCTTCGTCCTCTGAATCATTGTTTTCGAAGTTGACCTGTGGACCATTGGCCTCATCATCGGAACTCGTCAGTGTGTGATCTAAGGAAACGCACGACTGTGCATCCTCGTCTAGATGCGGCGCTGCTCCAGGGTGGGCCATGGCTTGAAAAGAGAAGTCATCATTAGACAATGGAATACATCAAGGAAAGCTCAGGGTACGAAATATAGGAAAAATATGCGGTTGCAGGAACTGAAGGATCAGAATGAAAATACTGTGATAATGAATAGAATTTGACATAAAGGAAGCATGAGAATGATACATATATATGATTCAAATTTCATTGCATTCAACTAAAAGTTCAAAGGATACAAGATTTAAAACAGAAAGAAATATTCACAAAGGAAGACACATTATTATTACTGAAACATGAAAATTATTCTTCGACTACTATAACATTGCATTCTCGTCACGTGAGTTGAATCCTGCGTTTGATCCGCCTTATCGTCGAAGTCCGAACTACGCAGCAATCCTCACTTGGCAGAAGTGGGGAGAGTGGACAAGTTTCTTCCTTGCAGTTCTTTCCTTTCTGGGCAGCCGTTGATGATGTGTTCGCTGGATCCACAAATTAGACATTTTCCTTGGGCGCGGCGACAATCCCTCTGAAGATGTCCTGGCCTCTTACAATGTCCACAGCAGGGGTTCTTCTGATGCTTCTGTTGACGCTTCATCTTCTTCTCTTTTCCTCGTCCAATAGAGATCCCGGTATGATAGGAGACTCCCGCTGGGGTCTGACTCACTTGTCTTCTCAGCCCTTCGGCTAAAAGGTCGTTTGTTCGCTCCTGGGCTTCCTTTAAACCTTGTAGTACACTAAGGATCTCAACAGTCTGATTCTAGGGAGCGGACAAAGATGAAGAGTCGTTGGAGGACATGATCCTGAAACAACAATTTGAGGATGATATAAGTCACAAGCTAAATGAATCAAAATATAATATGGATAGAACAAGGATTCAAGAATATCAGTGATGATGAATATCATTACAAGTGGGGAATCAACTGTATCACTTTAAGTCAATTGAATAGAGTACGGTAGTGCAATTGTCACCACGTACCCTTGTCAAGTCACCCGAAAGCATAGTGAATGGATATCTGAACGCACGATGTGAATATGAATCAAGAATGACAGTTTACAACCTAGACCGAAGGATGTCTTAGATTGCCAAACTGTACACGGAAAACTGCAATCCCAATCGATGCAAAACCTGGCTCTGATACCAACTAAACCGTGTCACGTCCCGCTTCCCAAAATACGGAATACGAGGGGTAAACAAGGCCAGCCATGCTCCTACGGTCAAGGAAAAGTCCTGCCGTAGTCACACTTCGGCTTCTAGTTTCTCATGGTAAACAGTATATATTGCACAGGTAATGAGAAATGCAGTAAATGAAGGAAACAACATATAGTCTGACCTGGAGTGGAACAAATGAATGTAAATCGGGAAGGCAAGTCAAGAAGTCTATGATGCACGTCTAGATCTGGTCCAAGCTAAATCTTCTCCTCACACTGAGCATGCATACTCAGGTCGTCAGAGCGACACAATAGCAATATAATGTATATAGTTAAATAACAGTTCTAACAGTGGTAAAGAATATGAATAACAGTAAATCAGTGACAGCATGAATATAAATGAGCAGAGATCAATGCAGCGGAAAAGTAAAGCAGTATAACAATATGTCACGAATGTCAACACAGTATAGAAGGAATGTAAATGACAGTAACCCTATCGGTCTCTAAGTCTCACTGCACAGGTCAATAAGCCTATCGTCAGTCCAAGTGTGAGAGTCAACCACTCGCGAGTGTCCTCCACCCAAGGATAGAACCCAAGGGCAAGGGACCACGGGCCCAACATGTAACGAATGTATCACGGTGTCTATAGCACATACCCTGTAAATCTCCATATAACTCCCTAAATATATAAGCCGGCATGGGACTCCCGAGATTCTGTTGAATTCACACTTAAACTACCCCACACCCCGAGGTCTACATCAAACGCTAACCATCACCCTAAATACTAATCGATCCGTGACAAGTTTGCGCGAGAACTGGAGGCAGGACCTCCATCAAGCACGTCCCGACCAATACCTAAGATAAATGGCAGTGTCGGATGCCTTATCTGTGACATCCGTGCAAGCGCTTCCATAAGTGTCCCATACCACTTATAGTCACACGTACACGCATCCCACAGACGTCGACAATGCAATAGAATAATATGGTCACTGATTGTGCACAAGTACGTATCACTTCCACTTAATCACGAATGCACGAACACTGACGTACTTGCCACAATCATCACTAAATTCTAACACTGGGTAAAAGCACGATATCACTACGTAATCACTGCGATGATATGGGTATGCTATGATGCATGAACAGTATATGAAGCATGGTTAATGTGTCATAAAACAATATTCTATTACTTGCACAATTTATCATGAAACGTATGTATATAATTTGGCGAAAAGATGAACAGGTAGTAATTAATATGTTCAGTTAGCTATCCATAGAATTTTGTTTCGAGCCAATCGGGTTTCAAGACCATTAGTTATAACTGTTTCATTTTAAGCGCACGCGGCTGGAAATCCGGCTTCAGAATCAGGAATCCATTTCGCAACGCATTTTAATCCCAGTGGGGATCGGATTTTAGCGACGCTACTGTTGGATGAATTCTAGGGTTTTCAGTAAAATTTTCAACGCAACAAACGGATCTTCAATCGCGTCTGTACGTTAGGAGTTATAATCTGTTTAATATTAACATGTCAATTCTGATTCGGTTGGGAACTGTTATGCGTCCCGATCTTTTAAATTACAAAATAAATAACAATTGGTAACGAAACAGTGTGAAATCAATTACGTTGTCTAGCTAACAGGTTTATCTACAATAAAAAGCAGAGTTCCGCAACCTAAGAGTTGAGTAAATCCTGTGGTACCTATTACGGAACAGCAACCAATAACTGGAGTCGCTCTGGACTGCAGTCCAGAGTCGCACTCCGATCCGAATATCGTCACAGTTTAAATACAGAATTGTCTGGAAACTATTATAGGGTTAAAGTTCGTCGAGTTATCTTCGATTTGAACCCTCGAACGCACCATTCTAATATGTATATGATTTATGATGAATTTAACTATTTTCAGGTGCAACAGAATTTCAGTTTTACGATCAAACTTGGGGGTAGTCGTTTTAATCTTTAACAGTCGTATTTTCTAATGAAACTTGCACAAGGTATTCAACATATCAAGGGCCACAGCATTATATCTAGTTCCGTCAAATTGGATAATGATTTTCTATGAGAACAAGTATCGAACGGTTTTATGGCAATATTTAGCATCAAGCAAAACATGGAATATCTACGATTTTGATTTGTAATTTAATGATAAATAGCATGAAAACAAGTAAAAACTTGCCTGGAGACAACCCGGGAATGTACGGTGGCTGTGACCTCACGAACGCGCGACACACGCGCGGCTCGGCACCTGACTTGGCTCGAACACGAGTCTCGGCACGACGGCTCGCAGTTTGGTGGTCGAGGCTCGGCTGTGAAGCTTGGCTCTTGTGCAATGGCTGTGACGGCTGCGAGCTCAGACGATGCTGTGGGGGTGGTCGGTTGATAGAAGGAGAGAGAGAGAGTTAGAGTTAGACGGAGAGAGAGAGGTGGATTAGAGGGGGTGAGAGAGACAGAGAGAGAGAGAAGTTAGAGAGTGAGAGACAGAGAGAGAGAGTGAGAGAGAAGACAGAGAGAGAGAGTGAGAGAGAACTGGAGAGAGAGAGAGAGAAATTGCAGAGAGAAAGAGAGAGAGATACAGTGAGTGTGTAAGAGAGAGAGAGAGAGATAGAAAACTGAGAGAGAGAGAGATCACAGAGTGAGAGAGAGACGGTGAGAGAGATGAGTGACGACGACGACGTCGACGATGATAGTGAGGTCGACGACGTGGTGCAGGGGTATGACGACGATCATTGGAGGCTGCAGGCAAGGCTCGAGCTCGGGAAATGGTGCAGGCGAGGCGCTCGGGGCAGTGAAGGAAAGGAGGAGGAGGAGCGAGACGAGAGAGCGAGTGGGTGAACGATGGTGGTGGAGGGCTGTCGTGGCGGTGGTGATGGATCGAGGGAGGTGGCCAGAGTTTTCTCGCGAGAGAGAGAGAGGGGAGGTTTTAGATTGAGAGGGAGAGGGGAGTATGCAGAGAAAGAATCGTGGGGAGAGAAATGAGACGGGGCAAGCATCGTGGGGTAACCGTCGCGACGTGGGCGCAGGCGGAGGAGGCGGCGCGAGACGCGCGCTCGCGAGCGGGAGTTACGGCATAGAGCCGTTGGGGTTTGAATGAAGATGAACAGGAGAGGGGGAGCGGGTCGGGTAGGAGGTTGAAGCGGGCGCGGGTGCGAAGCTGAGGCGGCTGCTGGGGAGAGGAGTGGGCCGGGCCAATGAATAAAAGAAAAAGATTAAATTAATAAGGATGGATGATGGGCTGGCGGGCCGGGGCTGAAGAAATTAATTGAGAAGAGAATTAGAGAAGGGAACGGGCCAGGATAATTTGAAGGTTAAACTAGTTTAATTTGAGTTGGGCCATAGATTTATTAAGGAAAAATAAATTTATTAACCAAAAAGTGGGCTGGGTAATGCTCAAAGAAAAATGGGGTTTTAATGAAAATAAATTAAGTTATAAAGAATGGCTTGGGGAAAATACTAAAAATGAAATGGAGTTCTAGATCGAGATCGGGGTTTATATAAATAGGAAAGGGGAAAATAAGGGATTGGAATTATGGTTTGAGAAAATAGCGGGGTACAAATGATTGGGAGTTTAGGGTCTAAAGGAGTTCCCCAAACTAAATAAATTAATAATTAGTTATATAAAAAAAGATTGAAATCTCATAAGTTAACGAGAAACTCAAATATTGGTATAAAGAGGGCCGGGTGTTACAGCCTGTCGCAACCACCGAGCTATCGAGTCCAAGAAGCAAGATCCGACAAGGCTGAACCTGTGCCGCGTTCGTGACGTGATCGTGCCGTTGCCGCTGCCGTACCGCCGTCGACACGTCTTCAGGCAAGTTTAATACTTGCTGCATGCTAATTTTATATACTACAATTTATGTGAATCATTATAATTCAAGTGTTCGATGCAAAATCCGGGTGGGAAACCCCGTTAAATTGACGACAACAAATACCATGCGATGGCCCGGGTTATAATGAATGTCCTTGGGGACTTTGGTTCCAATACAATATCGTTTGCTCACGTAATATGGTGTCCCGATTTCTGTCGTAAAACCTGAAAACTTTCGTACATGCTAAACTGTAAAATTTATATTAAATTATGTACAAATCAAATTTTAGCGTTCCATGGCTCGTATCGAAGATAACCGATTAACCTGCAGTATTCTATAGTTGGTCACTGGATTTTAACATACTATGATAGAGATAACTGGGGAGAATTACGATTCTGGACTGCAGTCCAGAACAGAAATCCTGGTTAACCCCCGTTCTTAAACCCCTGTATATTCCTGTTCAAATATGAGAAGGCACGGAACCCTATATCGTCCTGTTCAAATATGAGAAGGCACGGAACCCTATATCGTTACTTAGAAAATTGAGTTGGCTTTCTTATTCCACTGTTCTCACTAGATTCCTCAACTGTTTGATATTTTTAACTCATTTTATAAGGTCGATACGTTTTGCTGATTTCTGCAGAGGCAGATTTTACATATCGAAGATAACCTGTCCATAACTCCCTGTCGACATAGTATATTACTGATCCGCCAATTAAGGTGGAAACCTCACTGATAACCCTAAATATTATTCAACTATAGCGTCACCTAATTACGATCCCAACTGGGATTAAAATGGGTTACGAAACGGACTTCCGATTATGAAACCGGATTTCTAGCAGTGAACGCTTAAAATGAAATGGTCATATCTAGCGATCCAGAAACCCGATTAATGTGAAACTAATTTTGACGGATAGATAATTAAACATACTGCTTACCCCCTTTTCATTGTTTTGCTCAATTTTGCATGTATGATTTATGATAAATTATGCAAGTGGTAGGACACCGACAGATAATATCTTAATCATGCCTTAATTATTGTATTCCCATCACATTATATAGATGCCATTGCATTTGTAACCTAGTGATCATGTGTATTACCCAGTGTTAGGTATTAGTGGTCTGATTGTGGAAAGTACGTTAGTGTTTAAGCATGAGTGAATAAGTGGAAGTTATACGTACTCGTACACAATCAGCGGACCCTATTGATATATTGCATTGTCGACGTCTATGGGACGTATATAAGTGTGACTATAATTGTTATGGGACAATTATGGAAGCACTTATATGGGTGTCATAGATAAGGCACCAAACATTGTCCATTTGTCTTGGGTATCGGTCGAGACATGCTTAATGGAGACCCTGTCTCCAGTTCTCGCGTATACTTGTCATGGACCGACTGGTGTTTGAGTTTATGGTTGGCGTTTGATGTAGACCATGAGGTGTGGGGTAGTTTGAGTATGAGTTCAACAGAATCTCGGGAGTCCCATTGCCGACACATACAGTGACTCTGGAGATATATGGGGATATTACTGATTATTAGCGAGCGACTCAGGCCCGTGTTTTGTTATCCTTGGGTCCTACCCTTGGGTGGGGGATACTCAAGAGTGGTTGACTCTCACACTTGGACTGACGATAGGCTTAGCGACCTGTGCAGTGAGACTTAGAGACTGATAGGGTTAGTGGCATTGATATGCATTGCTTACTGATTCAACATACCTGCCATGCTGTTTACTGCTTTACTGTTTATCTGCTCTATTAGCTACCTGTATTGGCTACTTCATGCTTACGTCATTATTCCATGCTTACGGTTTCATATTCATCATTATTGCACGTGTTCACATTTGTATCTATATGTATATATTGCTATCGTGTCGCTCTGACGACCTGAGTATGCATGCTCAGAGTGAGAAGTGGATCTAGCTTGGACCAGGACCTGACGTACCTCGAGGACATCGCGGACATCTTGATCAGCTACCCAGAGCTATACTCTCTTGATCTCCACCTGGTTAGTTCTTGTGTATTTTTTTTTGATTCAGTGGCTTTATTTCTCATTACCTGTGCATTAATTACTAATTACCACGTAAAGCTAGAAGCCGAAGTGTGACTACGGCAGGATATTTCCTTAACCGTAGGAGCATGGCTGGCCTTGTCAACCCCTCGTATTTCGTATTTTGGGAAGCGGGGCGTGACATGGTTTTTTTGGTATCAAAGCCAGGTTTTGCTTCGACCGGGATTGCAGTTTCCGTGTAGGGCTTGACAATCTAAGACACCCTTCGGTCTAGATTGTAAACTTGTCATTCTTGATCTTGATTCACATAGTGTATTCTGCTATACATATTGATCCATTCGCTAGAGTTTTGGGTGATTTAGTAGAGTTACGTGATTGTAATTATGAATTGCAGCATAGTTACAATACTATACTCTATTAAGTGACTTGGAATTCTACATTTGATTTCCGCTCGATTGAGTTTCACCTCACCCGATATTCTTGTTTCATTGTCTATTCTATATCCTGTTCTGATTTTTACTCCTTGTACCTTATGCCGTCCTAAAATTGTTTTTCAGGACCATGTCTTCCAACGACTCTTTCTCTATCTCCACTCCCCAGAATCAGACCGTCGAGATTTTGAATGTGCTGCAAGGTTTGAAGGAAGCCCAGGAGCGAACGAACGACCTGTTAGCTGAAGGATTAGGAAGGCAGATGACTCAGGCACCAGCGAAAGGCTCCAATCGTAAGGGAATCCCTGTTAAACAATGAAAAGAGGTGAAGGTGAAGCGCCCACCTGTTCCCCAGCAACGGAAGCAGCGGAAGGCTCAATATTGTGAATACTGCAAGAAGCCAGGACACTTTCAGAGAGACTGTCGCAGCGCCAAAGGGCAGTGCCTGATTTGCGGATCCAACGAACATCTGGTCAACAGTTGCCCTAAAAGGAAGGAACTACAGGGAGGAGATTCATCCACACTCTCCACTCTCGCTAAGTGATGGTTATTTCGTAACTCGAGCTTTGAGGATAGTACGGGCCCAGCGCAGGATTCAACTCGCGTGACGAGAATGCAGCGGTCTAGATATCAAAGAAGAATTATCACCTTTCCGCTTTCAATAAAAATGTTGTCACTCTTTTGTAAATATTTCCTTTCGTTTGAGATCTTGTATCCGCTGAACTTTCAGTTGAATGCAATAAAATTCTGAGTTGTGATGTATGTATCATTCCCTTGCCTCTCACTTTACTTATACTATTTATTGCATCAGTATTCTAATGTTTGATTTTTCAGTCCTTACCTACCACATATTTTCCTTGTGCTCCGTATCCTTAGTTATTTTCTTGGTGTGTTTCACTGCCCAATCATGACTCTTTCTTTTCGGGCCATGGACTACCCTGGAGCAGCGCCGCCTCTAGATGAGGACACACGATCGTGCGTTTCCTTGGACTGCATGCTGGTAAGCTCATATGACAAGATCAACGGCCCACAGGTTATGTTCGGAAACAGCGATTCCGAGGACGAGGGAGTCGCAGCCCTAGAAGTCGACATGATCAGTGATTCCGACGACGAAGAAGAGGACCCTGAAGAGGACCCGATAGAGGGAGATCCCGAGGAGGACCCGATAGAAGAAAATCCAGTAGAGGAAGACCTTGGGGAGAATTCAGTGGAAGAAAATCCTATAGAAGAAGGTCCAGAAGAAGAGAATCATGTGGAAGCAGACCTCGATGAAGAAGCTCTAGCCGAGGAAGGAGGACCAGAGGAACAAGACCCCATGGTAGAAGAACCTCTAGTGGCAATCTCTGCGAGGCGATATGGAAATGGACGCCCCTATCTGAGCGCGCGAGCCTACCGTAACCTACTGAACTTCCACAACCACGACTGACGTGATTTAGTTTTGTCTCCTCTGGCCAAATAAATCTATGTATAGTTTAGGGCCACTCTTTATCTTTCGTGAGTACCTTGTTTGAAATTTTCTGGAATGAAATAAAATTTCTGAGTTCGCTAATCTTTTGGTTTTTGGTTCGCATGATCTATTGACTGTTCTCCCTCCCCAATACATTTCTTTCCTTCCTGAGATTCATGACTATTCACACTTACGCCCTGTGCTGACCTGACCCCGGTCTTTTCGACATTCAGTTTGAAGTACCACAGTCCAACCTTTTGAGTGGGCCATACTCCATTGTAATCTCTACCCTGGCTAGCCTCTACATATTTTTTGTGTGCTATCTCCTATCACCATAATTATATTCAGTGACATCGTATTCGAAATTTAGCTTCCACTACCTTGTGTTTACAAAAATTTCGTGTTATTAACTATTTCCGTTTTACCCGTTTTAAATACTTTACTATTCTCCACATTTCCAATAGCGCAAACATATATCACGCATATTATTTTGTTCCATGTCTCTTATTTTCACCATGTGGGTTTTCTAAGTTATTTTAAAATTGTTTGATCGATACACTTATTCTAAAATACTTTGGCCTATCGGCAAACCCTTCACTACTGGTTGTTATTGCTATTTTTATTCTCTTGTACATATAGTTTGCCCTTATAGTTGATTCTGCCTTGTACTTACTTAGACCTTCAATTTTTTTTCTTTTTAACTGTTTTTAAGTAAACCACTATATGTTAGTGTTCGAGGTTGTAGCTTTTCGCATGTTATTTTATATAGCTTATCGTTTGTTTTAAATTTCGAGGACGAAATTTTTGTAAGGGTGGTATGATATAATACCCGGTTCTTTTGCACGCCAATATCCGTATTTATATAAATTGTTGCTTACAATATTTAGTTTCGTTGATATGATTATTTCATATCAGGTTTAAAATTCATAATTAAGTTTGAATATGTAAATAAAAACTAAAATATGATGAGAAAAAATTTGAGAAATTCCAAAAAGAGAAAAATAATAAAATTTGAATCCTCTAAGATTTTTAAAAAGAACTCAAAATTTGTTTAACGACTAAAATGAAATTTTTGGAGTTGATGCCAAAACTTCTAATAATACTGGCCTTGACTCCTAAAATTCGAGCGAAAATGGTATTTTGATACAGTAGTATCAATCAAGGTCCGAGTTAATATTGAAAATTTCAACAATATTAGATTCTAATAATATCGGATATTGCTCTATAGATTACGTATAACCTAGAATCGATATCTAATTTTTAAATGAAAACACGATTGGAAGGTCACGTTATATATTCGTATAACATTTTTACAATAAATTTAAAACACACATCATTTTCTTTTCTTTTTCAACCATCCTTCTTCAAAATGGACTTTTTCTCTCATTTGAAAGATAATTAATCTTCAAAATGGACTTCGATTCGTATGCTGATTAATTGAGTTCATAATGTTCAAGAGCTTTATAAAGGCTCATCATAGAAAATCATTGAAAAGTTGGTTAATAAAACCACCGCCAACTATTCAGTCCAATCTCCTATCATCTTTTAAATATCCTTGATGTCAATTTTAACTGCGATCTACGATAATGAGAAACTTGCTTAATGGCATGGATGACTAAAATAAAGAAATTTTCTAAAAGCTAACGTGTCCAAAATTAAAAATCGATTGCAAATTCTACTTCTTTTACATTAGTTTAGTACAGAAAATAATTATTCCAATTTTGAAGTTATGAAAGACATATAAATATTTTACATGTAAGTATTCTAATTTAACGGAACCCATGATTAAACTAATCAAAAATCATAATCAGAAATAAAAATTATGTGGAAAAAGAAATGGGATTTTTTGAGAAAGATCATGAAATACGGGAAACAAATAAGGGATTTCGCAACAATAAATCTCATAATATGTATGAAACTCATCATAACATTTATAAATTTATTAAACTCATTAAAAATTGGGATTTTGCAAGAATAAAAGATTTTAAAAATGGGAATTGTTTGGATAAGAAAAAAAATAAAAGTTTAATAGTTAAAAAAGTTTTACCTCAAATTATTAATGAGTTTTTGATAGACCTCCAAAAAGAAAGCCGTGAATATTTATTATAGAAAAATATATAAAAGAATAGAAAACTACAATTTATATTATCATAAAATGTAACATAGATATGAACTATGTATACTAAATGAAAAATATTATATGAGTGAGATCGAAGAGAAATTGGTACCTATAGTACCGGTCTATTTTTGCCTTTTGTTACTTGAAAATATTGTTTACAAAACCAAAAAACACCACCACATTAAAAACCGGTAATGTTAAAGATATTAGAAGATAATAAAATTTTATATATGAAAAAACACAAATCAAACCATGTAGCGATGGAAAACCATCGGGTGTGTGTGGGCTTTGATTAAGTGTGTGTGTTCGTATGTGGACCCGAGGAGGAAGGAGGGAGAGAGAGAGATAAAAAGTGTGCATTTGAAAACTAAGCACGCAACATAGAAATTATAGATTAGTTATGAAAAGATAAGTTGCATATTTTGTGGAGATAGTTGCACATAACGAGAAGTTGGTTTTTATTATGAATATCTTAAACTATGATTTTTTTAATTTTATTTTTAAAAAAATGTGTGGATATTTTGTATTTTTCTTTTTGCTTTCTAAAAAAAGAGAAGGCTACATCATCAGTCTATTTTGAAATTAAAACCCCCTTTTCTTTTCCACTATAATAGTAGAGATTCTGAAATAATTTTATGATTATATCAATTTTTTTGGTTGCAATCAAACAAAAAAGGAAATGATGGATCCATCATATAAAATACATTACTCAAAATTAGAAGGATTTAATTAGAATGAAAATAGAAGTATACGACAATTAAATAAAATTCAATGTCCCAAAAAAATGTTTATACTTGTTGTTAATGTAACTATTTTGGTGCAAATAAAAATCTCTGTTGATTTTTTATTGACATGTAAGTATTTTTTTGACTTCAACAAATACGTATATACGTCATAATATTGGAGCTTAATTTTATAGTATAACATATTTAAGAAAATCTAAATACGTATAGCTCCTGAAGAATCTTTGGTTTCGATGTATTTTTCAAAGCAAAAAATCTCAATTTCATAAATACAACCATGACAAATTCATCGTTAGATGTACTTTACCAAAAAATATACAGAAAAGTGATAAAAAGAGAGAGACCAATCTTCTCCTCCAAATCCTGTTCTTCTATTGTTCATAAAAGTAAACATCCAATAATTAAGCCATGAATTTGCAAAAAAATAAAAAATAATAATTAAATGTTAAAATGAAGAAGTTGTATGTGTGTGTGAGAGAGCCCATATTTTCTCCTAATGAATCTTTTGTTTCAAAGAGAGAGAGACCAACCTCTCCTCCAAATCTTCTTCTATCATCCATAAAAACAAATATCCAATAAACAATCCATGATTCTGCAAAGAAAAAAAAAGAAAAGGGATAAAATGAAGAAGATCTTGTGTATGTGTGAGTTTGTGTGTGTGTGAGAGAGAAACCTCTTACTTTCTTCTGATCTTACTTTCTTCTAAAGAATTTTTGGTTTCATCGTATTTTTCAAAACAAATTTTTTAACCTCGTAATATAACCATGACAAATTTATTGTTCGATGTATTTTACTAAAAGAGAATATAGAAAACTGAGAGAGAGACCAACCTCTTCCAAATCTTATTATTTTGTTATCCATCAAAGCAAACATCCAGTAAATAATGCACAATTATGCACAAAAAAAAATAAAGGTTAAAATAAAGAATACCAACCTTCTCCAAATCTTCCTCTTCAATTACCCATAAAAGCAAACCTTCAATAAATACTCCATTGATTCTGTGAAAAAATAAAAAAATAATGGTTAAAAGGAAGAAAACATTTTGTATTTGTGGGTTTGTGAGTGTGTCTGTCACAGAGAAATCTCTTACTATTTAGATGGGGAGAGAGAAAGCATGGGTATTGTTTAGTTATAAATAAAGAGAGATGTAGAAAGAGAAAGAGAGATTTATTAGTACCCAGTTATAGAATTTGACATGTTTTTTGTTTGATTTCTATTTGAAAAACCAAGAGTCCATGTCAGCAATCAATTTGAGAAATTGGAGATCCTTTTCTTTTTGCCCTATAATAGTAGAAATACCATTTTTTCCACCGAAATCCAAGCTAGATAAAGAAATATTTCAAGGAATGTTCTCTTATATAGTTTTATATATATTTTATAGATAACAATAATGAGTAAATAAAATCAGAAAATCAAAACTAGCTGTACTAGGATGGTATATGGTAATCGGTTTGAGTTATAGTAATAGAAAAGAAATACTTTCCCTGCCAGCTTTAAACTTATAGCAAATTAGGCATGTGAAGCTCTGCAGACCCATTGCCTGCAAAAATAGGATGGCTCCTTTCAGAAGAGGGTACTCAGACATATAAATGTGTAAATCAAATGAGAATAAATAAAAACTAGCTGACTTAGATGAGACATGGTACCGTGGAAATCAGATTGCTGACATAACAATTATGATAGGATAAATTGTTGGAAAAAACCCTGATCCAAGAAAAAGGGGTTAAAAAGTTCCCGGCCTTTTTGAACGTGTCAAAAAAATCCTTAGCCCATCATTTTTTCCCTCACATACTTACAGTAGTGGATATTTTAGTATGTCCCAAAAATGCTTTTACCCTCTATTCATTCGCAACCGTTTAAAATTTCTGTTCTTTCTCTTTCTCTCGATCAAAGAGAACCCAATTCGCCTCTTGTCGTCGTCGTCGCCAGTTTCGCCATCGTCGTCACCGTTTTTTCCGTCGTCGTCGTCTCTCGCTCGATCTTAGAGAACCCAATTCGCCTCTTGTCGTCGTCGTCGCCGGCTTCGCCATCGTCGTTGTCGCCTTCGCCTTCACCGCCGCCACCATCGCAACCTTGCCTTCCCAAGCAGCGCAGCATAACACGGGAGACCATTCTCATACTCGTCGGTTGCTCTTTATCTTCTAAATTCAATTGCTTAAGTGTATTTTGACGATCGAGAATTTACTACATTACAAAGGTAATTTTTGTATTGTCTCTTAATTTTTGGGTTAATAAGTTCGATCTAAACCTAATTTTATATTATGGATTTCTCTTAATTTTCAGTTACAGTGTTGTTTTTTTTATTGTTGTACGGTAATTGTTTAATAAATTGCCTTATTGAGTATGTTGATTGAAACGGCCAAGAAAAATGCAAGTTTTGTGAAATTTTTGAATGAATATTCAATTTCAATATCGTTTTTGTTGTTACATTATTATTTTTTATTGTTATGAGTTTTATTAAGTTGATTTTATAATAGATATAGTGTTGTTAGAGACTGAAAAGGGATAATTTGAAGGCCAACTCCAAGTAGACTGCATAAGGCTAGAAGCTTATGGGCATTAAAATTAGATTAAATAATAAACTTAAGTGTGTGTGTATGTATTTTGTGCGTTCCTATAACTTATAAGCACTTACCTGCAACTTCCAAGCAATTGTCTGTAACCTCTAATAAGTTGCATGTAATTTCTAAACAATTGCCTGTAAGCTCTAATAAGTTGCCGTAACTTATAAGCACTTAATTTCTAACAACTTGCCTGTAATTTCTAATTAGTTATATGTAATATCTAGGCACTAGATTGTAACTTCTGATAAGTTGTATGTAACTTGTAAATCTATGACCTCTAATTAATTACCAGACGTCTACAGTTCAAAAATTTCCACGTCTGCCCCAAACGTCTCTTTTAAAAACAGAAACTGACATATTATAGCTTCTAATAAATTGCTTGTAACTTATAAGTACTTTCCTGTATCTTTTAACAACTAGTCTGTAACTTCTAATAATCTGCCTGTAATTTCTAACACTTAGGGTTATTACTTAATCTAATTTTAACTTGATTATAACATATTGTGGTTTTCATTGTGCAGATTCTGGAGAATCGATTTGTTGAGAAGCCGGATGGAAAGGACAGTGCGGAGGGTATGTTCTTTGAAGCACAAGCGACATATTGGAAGAATGTTTGTACAAAAAAGGAGGTGCACAAATTTTATTGGCGAATGAGAAAGAAATGACTTGATATTGTTTTTTTTGTTTGGCCGAAATTTGAACTCTTTGTTATTCGTACATGTATTCATCTATTTGTATTTGACTGATATTCGCCGATATTATTACTTATTTTGAGTGAGAATGACAAATTATTTATATGTTATTGGTTTGTCTAATAAACGTAAAAAAATTAATGACGTATTTATTTTAATATTGTCGATGTTGGTCGATATTATAATACAAATGATATTTTTGTTGATGTTGTTTGTTTTATATAGCTGATATTGGCCGATACTATGATATGAAGTTACATGCAACTAATTAGAAGTCACAGGTAAGTTGTTAGAAGTTATAGTTACACGTTACATGCAACTTATTAGAACTTACATGCAACTAATTAGAGGTTACAGACAACGTATGTAACTTCTATGCACTTGTCTTTAACTCTAACCACTAGTCTGTAACTTCTAATCAGTTGCCTGTAATTTCTCATAAGTTGCATGTAACCTATAAGCACATGCCTATAACTTCTAATAACTTATCTGTAATTTCTAATTAGTTGTATGTAATATCTAGGCACTTGTCTGTAATTTCAGATAAGTTGCTTATAATTTCTAGCCAGTTGTCTGTAACTTTTAATTAATTGCCAGACGTCTGTAGTTCAAAAATTTCTGAGAGACGTCTGCGTAGACGTCTCTTTTTAAAAACAGAAACCGATATATTGAAAATTTCTTGTAACAGACGTCTGTATCAGATGTCTGCAGTTCAAAATTTTCTTAAGGAGACGTCAGGTGGCAACTAATTAGAAGTTGCAGGGAACTGCTTACAAGTTACAGACAACTGCCTAGAACCTACAAGCAAGTGTTTCTGCTTGTAGAAACAAGAGTGTATTTCCATTTCCCTCATGAACTTCTTAATTATTGAATTGTTAATGTTGAGGAGTATGTAGCTTCTAAAACGAACAGATTTATTAGATTATAACACAAACATTCTACTTTGTTATTGAGTAAAACTAACCTTTAATTGATGTTATTTAATATAACCAAAGAATAATAATATATTACACCATCAATTTTTTGCCGTATGCATACGGTATAGTTTCCTTGTTGAAAAAAATTAAAAATCTTAATTATGTATATATCCAAAGGTCCCAAAAAGGGAAAAAAACAGATAGCAACAACCTCTAATCTTGAGCTTTCTTTTCTTCTTCTTCTGCTTCATCTTCTTCTTTCTTTTGATGAGGAAGAAGCTGTTGAGATCTTTCAATGGCTCCCTCAATAATGTTTCCAATATCAATGGCCAACTCCTGGGCTTAGGCCTGAATTCTTGATAGTCCCCCAGCGCTAAAGAATTCACCAAATCCTTCACGATAACTTGCCCGAATTCTTGATAGTCCCCAAGCGCTAAAGAATTCACCAAATCCTTCACAATAACTTGCATGTAATTTCTAAACAGTTTCCTGTAATTTCTACTGAGTTGCATGTAATTTCTAAGCAATTGCTTGTAATTTCTCTCTTTTCTTCTTCCTCTTTACAACTCAAAATTTCTTCTTTTTAATTTCCCATGATCTATTCTGTTTCCTTTTTCTTTTCTTCTTGCAATTGCAACACAACCCTTCGATATTTTGCTCCCCTTATCATCATCCTTTTCCAACAAAACCCATATATATTTTCCAACATAACCCATTAAGCTTCTTAATTATTGAGTTGTTGGTGTTGAGGAGATGTGTGTATGTGTGTGTGTGTGTGTGAGAGAGAGAGAGAGAGAGAGAGAGAGAGAGAGAGAATGTGCGGGAAAAGGATGCAGAGAAGAGAAATGTAATTAAAAAGAGAAGAAGAAAAGTATGAGCTCTAAAATGACATTTGGATGTCGACTTGGGAAGGAGAGGTTGCGACGAGGGAGACGATGGCGATATGAAGGACGGAGAGGCGATCGAAGACGATGGCTCGCCGTAGAAGCTGAGGCTTGCCGGAGAGGAGAGAAATGGTTTAGACATTTGAGGAGATTGGAGCGAGAGAGAAAGAGAAATTTTTAGTGGCTATGAATGAATGGTGGTATTTTGATCTCTGCACCAAAATAAAATAACCAGGTCTTGGGCCAGGTGTTTTTCAACAATTTACCCATTAAGATATAATAAGAAAAAAAAAAATACTCTTCTTGCCCGTTATAAATTTATAGCATATTGGGACTGCAGAGCTCTGCAGGCCCATTGCCCGAAAAAACAGGCTTCTTGCAAAAAATTAACCCTTGCATATAACATAAGTAAATCAAATAAAAGAATTCAAAAATAGCCGACCGAGATGAGATATGGTAACTATGGAAATCAGATCGGTAACATAGCGAGCGATTGAGATATAAGATATAGCAAGAAGAAAGAATACTTTCCTTGCTCAATTTAAATCAGATGGCTGACATAGCAATTGAGATATAGCAAGAAAAAAGAAAATACTTATCCTCCCCGCTTAAAATTTGTTTTGCAAGTGAAAAAGGTCTCTTTTTTTTGGGGCCGGCAGGAGGAGGGGTGGGGGGGGGGGGTGGGGGGGGGGGGGAGGCGGCTGCAGCGGCACTCCTGTGGGTTGGGGCCCTGTAACGCTTTGTGTAGGCGATGGAATTGCGGAGCTATGTAGGTTCATCTCTCTCTTAAATTTATACTTATATCTATCCAAGAGAAAAATTATGAGCCCCCAGTTTGACACTAATATTTCGGTGTTGTGAATCCCGGCATTTTAAATTTTAGGTAAATATGGATAGAATTTGAAATGTGCAGGCAGAGTGCCCATCTTAATACATTTCAAAGAAAAATCCTTCAACGTGTTTTTTCTACTCATCTGAGAGAATCCATCTAGCCTGTCGGATTTCTTATTGAACACAGAGAGATTCACTACTTAAAAAACTACACAATGAGAGACCAGATAATCTATGTAGACCCTGCTACAGGGTTAATATGATGACAAGTCAATTTATAGCTTGTCTGGTTGCTTATAAAGATACAAACATTCTCCTGGTGGGCTTAGGGCTGGAATGCAACCCTACTACTATTTAGGAAACATAATGCTTGGTTGCACCTTTAAAACATTTTAATGCACTACGATAAAATTAACTATCTCGATTTTAGAGCACTCTGTACTTAGCTCAAGGTGAAGGTTCAATTACGCTACTGGTGGAAATCATTAGGTCATGCTACCATATCTCATCTTTTTTTTATTGTAAGTGATATTATTATGGTAAGATGCTATGATTTAAGAGAATTTTAAATGGAAGGCCATGAGATCACTTGCACTTGTCATGATTCACTGAATTTAGACTTGGAAATGAAAGTAGAATGCATGCCTCGGAGTTCTTAAAAATTAAGAATTCTAATGTTCCTAGCTTCATCGATACTGTTATAACTAGAACACAGAGAGATAATAGAAAAGGTTTCTCATATTTTCTAATAAAATAATACAAAAAATGAGAAAATTCCCTTATGGAACTCTAACACCAAAGCATACCGACTCATACTCTTAATCTCATGAGTTTACATTTTTACCCTTTCACCATTTAAATCAATAATGGTTAGGCAACGATGGCCCGGTTATTTTTTTCTTCAAAAACAACCCTAATAATTAACCTATTTATGAGAAACAGTTTAAACAAGCTAGCACGCTCCACAATTAATTTTCTTAATTTACGCACATGCAAAAATTCTAGTATCAATAATGTGAGGTTTGTGCAGCAGCATAGTTAGTTCAGACATCGTCTTCAAATCTATGCTACTGCACATGCAAAAATTCTAGTATCAATAATGTGAGGTTTGTGCAGCAGTATAGTTCGATCAGACATCATCTTCAAATCTATGCTACTGCACCAAAATCCATGAAGTTTTTTTCGAGATAATAGATGGGATAAATTAACCATCCCTTATTAATAGGGTATCCCGGACTAGAACCCGGAACCCCACCAATGGGCACTCCAATCCCTTCAAAATCCATGAAGTTCTCCTTAAAAACTATACCTTACCAAATTAGAAGGAATTGTTAATGAAACACCAACTCAAGTGTTTTCAAGGGGGTTTCTAAACAAATCTATCATGAGCTTACATACATCATTCATTTGTGACGAATAGGAGTGCAATCTTATATTGATCAGGAATTTAAATGAATAAAATCACATTATATAATCCATGGATATAACCAACATCGTTGCTGCTGCAATAGTATATTGTTATATTATATATATAATATAAAGTCTTGAAAGCTTGAATCAAGCTTTTCTTTTCCCCATTTTGCTCCTTGCCTTCAATTTAATTACTATTTTGTCCTAAATGTATTCAAGCTTTTCCCTCCTTTTGCCCCCTGCATTCAATTTAATTACTATTTTGTCCTAAATATCTTCAAACATTTTTTTTTCAACATGCATGAAAAATTAGACTCCACCCCTTTAATTTAGAAAAATCTGCTTTTGCTTCCTTGCTGCATGAAATTAATCCTCCGCCCCATATAATTTACAGTTAACATGCATGCATTTAGCCCATTCTAAGTTTATCTTCATATTCATGTAATATATTTTCTGATGAATTATCTGTATTTATTTTTATACAAATTATCACTATGTTAGTGTTATATGCCCTAGAGGCCATTATTGTATCATACTGGTTTGTATATTACATTTTGAAAGCTTGGGATATACACAGATATATTAACAGTCTTGCTCAATATGGTAGTATACTATTTGGTTTGATTCTACCTCAATATGTGCATATGTTTCTTTTAGCATATCGCTTATATATATTGGTAGTGCCCTTAGGATCTTTGCTTGACTACCAGTGTTGTGATGACAGTCATACTAGTGGGGGCTGGGTAGCCTATAAACACATCCTTATACAGGTCCCTAGTCGTAGGATTATCGAGACGGGGCATCGATACTCCAGAGTAGACTAATGTATACGCTTCTCATCCCAGCAGGGGAGATGGTTTGTCCTACAGCCATTAGTACGTCGTACATGAGATAATATGTAGGTACTCATTAGATTATGAGTATATTAAACAGGACTCGTGGGGAACTGCTGGTTGGTACTATACCTATCGTCAGGTAGCAGTTCCCAGGTGACATGAGTACAACATAGTCCGTTGACTTGACATCGCTACTTCTCTTCGAGTGTGTATCCACTGTACTTAGATCACTACCCTACCACGGCTCAAATGAGTCGTACAAACAGATAGTAGTTGGGTGCAGTCCCGAAGTACTGGGAGGCGGTAGTGGTTAGATAGGATTCGTCTCTCCCGGTATTGGGGGTTGATATCGCGCTGTGTTCGGAAAGCCATTACACAAAGTCCCTGACCAGGGCAAGCGAGATTTACTGGTAGGTATTCCAGTAGTTTCTCAGGGTGTTTTGGGCTCTACCCTGGCACGACTTATTGCGCTATTAGGGGTCTGACGGTTACCGCCCTCTAGGCCATGCGATACTTTTAGACGAACAGATCAGACTGTATGGAGATTGCCACAGATATGCTCAGCAGAAGTTCGGATGAGCTTGCTCCTCGGCCTTCTTATCGACAGATACCTGGGTAGCCGTTACGTGCAGCTAGTACCGCTGACGTGCTTATGGTTAAACCCACTGCCAGCGTACTGTCGAGTCTTTAGAGTTCACACAGAGGGTTTCCCTGCTTCGGACGAAACGATGTAAAGGCCGTGTGGTTTTATGACAGGGTTCGATCATATACGTGTACTTGTACACGGATCATGATCCGGATGGATAATATTAGTGGGCTTTGTTTAAGCCAGATCCTAGTATTAGATTATTGGATTATTTTCGTCTCACGTATTTTTTGGAATACAGATACGGGTATGCATATACGGTGAGGGGTATTCTTGTAATTGTGAAAGAGTGCTTTTAGAAGAAAACACCTCATTTGTGGATTAAATCATTTTATTAAATGGTTAATGAGGTGGAGGTATGAGGTGTTACTTGGCATTAAATGAAGCATGGCTACTTGGGTGACTCATGGTTTTTATGACTATTGAAGCATACTTGATTCACTTATGAATTATTGGTATGAATTATTATCACAAACCCTTAGCCATCTTCATATTAATCTATCTTCAACACTCTCTCTCCTCAAGAGCTCTTTTCTTCTTCCTCAAATCCTAATTGTCTCATGTGTTGAGAATCCTAGGGTTCTTGAGACTAAACAATCTATAATCACTCTCTGCATCCTCTAAGCTACTTAGATTAGCGAACTAGGTACCCTAATTACCTCGGTATTGAGGTTGGGGCTCGAACTATAGACTCTCAGATGGATCGTCTTTGACTTGAGGAGGCCGACGATCAAGCACGATCCGTACACTTTGAGAAGCTTAAGACGAAGAGAAGGAGAACAAGAAGACCCGAAGGACTTGATACTAGAAGGTATAACTTTCTTCTGAGTAGTTAAACCTCATAGTAGTTTAGCTAGTTAAGGATCAAGTTAAGATGCTGGAGTTTAGTCGGTGTTGCGAAACCTGTAAAAATCATTTTTTGTACATTCTGCCTCCCCGCGAACCCGCGGGGTGCGCGACATCGACTTACAGTGGTATCAGAGCCTACTAAACCTTAACTAGCTAGTTAGCAAGTAGTTAGAACTTCGATCGTCGGAAAAACCCGAAATCATAACTTCAAAACCCATGCTTGCTGTCGTTTTTAAAATCTGATCAAAAAATAATTTCAGTAGCCTTAAAAGTACAAGCAGGATATTCTAAGAACATAAAAGAAAAACGAGTTCGTTACTCGCCAAGATCAACGCGGAAGCGCGGCGAAACAGTGCGTATCGCCGCGGTTCCGCGGCCGAGTCAAGACCGAGTTGGACTGATTTTCTTCTGTCGGTCTATTTTGTGGAGTTTTGATTTCTGGTATATTTGGTTTCTGCCCAGTATTGTTTGTGTGCTGGTTTGTACATGGGGTAGACACGGAAAATATGTTCGATCGAAATTCTTAAGTTACTTGGCTAATCGGGTTTTCTGTGTTTGGATATATGTGTTCGTAAACTTCCGCTAATTGCTATACATCGATTAGTTGGGGGTTGCACATATCTGTGATATTGGTTTGTGTATATGGAATATTGGATCGTCGTGGATGAATAGCTGGGGGATGTGAGAAGAGAGTTTTCTTTCTATCATTCGATGTAAATTTGTAAAGTGATGTAATATTATTTTGTGGGGCACATCTGGATTGAGGTTGTAGCCATCGTTGTATTATTTCATTTACTGTTTTTGCTCCTAAGATAGACCCAAGGTAGGGTGCACAAATTATCGGGTTCTTGAAGTGCCGAGTGTCCTACTCATTTTACTGAGGGATGTTGCTTCACTTCGGGAATTTAGCGGGTAGTTTGGCGCATCCGTAGGGGTCTAGGGTGGGGTTTGGCTATTCATCCCGACCGTGGAATCCGTTTTCGTTATAGGCTTAAACGAGACACGGAATTCCTAGCATATCTAATGTGTTCATTTGTGATCTGGAATGTCTATTATTACGTGAGACGAATGGATATTTATATATATGCTATATAATAGACGTTGCTTATATTTTGCACCCACGCTAGTCCAGATCCCGCTCTGCCGTTAGTTAAGTAACTTAACGGTGTATGACGGGACCTGTTCATATCAGATTTTTGCATTTTCATACCGCCCAATTTTTATCACATTGCATATCCGTAGATACTCTTGAGCCGTGTTTGCTAGTCAATTGCAGGATACAGGTTCTCGGTTCCAAAACGGTGAAATTCATGGAAAACACGACAAAATCCGGGTTCCTGCCAACCACAGATAAAAACACGGTCTCTGCTCTTCATCCGTATGTTGCCAGATATCAATAGGAAGACAAAAGATCAAATCAATGTCATTCTCATGCACAAGGCTCAATGGTAGCACAAAATCCAAGAGATCTACGCGGAGCTCGAGGCAAATCATGACAAAATCTTGATAAAAAGTCCACCTTTCCCTCAACAGAATTCTGGAAAATTCGTGGAGCAATTATAAGAAAATACATATACCAGAATAATGTAGACAACAGATCAGGCCAGCACCAAAAATTGGGGGGCCCAATTCAATCATAA
The DNA here is from genome assembly GCA_030015575.1 of Agapanthus africanus. Lineage (NCBI taxonomy): Eukaryota > Viridiplantae > Streptophyta > Magnoliopsida > Asparagales > Amaryllidaceae > Agapanthus > Agapanthus africanus. The sequence continues at coordinate 116,121,430 of JASDDO010000028.1, forward strand.
GGCCGCGGATCCGCGGCTAAAGTGGGGTCCAGGCCGCGGATCCGCGGCAATATAGTGGCGGCAGTTGAAGATTTTTGGGGGGTTTTTTTGGTCTTTTTGTTTAGGTTCTGGTGGTTGCCCTAGGGTTTCATTCTCTGGCCTATAAATAGCCCAGAAGTTTGTGAAGGAAGGGGTCCAACTTTGTAATCTCATTTTGCCTAGTTGTAATGTGTTTCTTCTTCCTCTTCTCACCTCTTCTCCATTAAACTTGTAAGTGAGCTTTTGAGTGAAGAGTGATGAATAAAGAAGAACAATTTGTTATCATGCTTGTCTCTTTATTTGTATGCTTATTATAATTTTATTTGTTGCAATTTTACTTGTTGTAATTTTAATTTGTTAAGTAGTTGTTGTTATTTTAGTTGTTTCTTTCTTCTCTCTTTTTCTTTATCCTTACATACGACAATGATACTTACGCTAGATCCTCGCCAAGGTGAGGTCGCAAATAGTTAGTCGTATTCTTCTAATCTCCCTCTTTCTATCTTCCTCTTTTGTCTTGTTTTGTTTTTCCTTATCATGAAGTGTGAGTAGTTTTATACTTGTTAGGGTTGGATAAGGGAAGTTTGAGAGAAGGAAATCTCTCTCTCTCTTTCCTTGCCCAACAACTTGAATCGACTCCCGTTAATTGAACCACAATCCGCTCCTTACGGCACCCTATCCTACATGATAGCGGTGATTCCGTAGTGAGACCGGTTGTGGTTGAATTAACCGGAGGTTATGGATAAGAGCCAAGAACGGACGGACAAGCACCAAAAGGAAGGACTATGCGTTGGAAAGCCTAGCTTATACTCGCAAGTTCCTTCCTAGTCGTGCTAATCCCCGTTGTTGCCGATTACCGTAACACCGATATTAAGTGGGGCAACGAAAGATGTGGAGACTCCTAACTCAAACTAACCTAATCCTAACCCTAACAAGCTCTCTTTAAATATCAACTCAACACTTAGATAACTACAAACAAAATCTGAACAACCGGACTTAACTCGTCGAAAAACACATAGAAAAAGATTCCCATCTCCCTGCGGACGACCCGTACTCAACCGGCTAGCTACGTGCGAAACCGTCTTGATTGCGGTATTTAGAACTAAACTTGACACGCTCGTAACCTATCAATCAAATGGCGCCGTTGCCGGGGAGACGGTAGTCTATTTCTAAGTGAAATTTCGGGTTAATTTGTGAATATAAAAACAACCAAAAACAAAAAAAAAAAATATACTTTGTAAAAATCATCTTGTTATTCTTGATTAGTTTTTGTGCAAGTGTGCAGGAAATACGAAGCTCAAGATCGACGCCTAAGACGTTGGAAATACGGAGTTCAAGTACAGTGCCAAAGACGTGGGAAGATAGACCCACAGTTCGCGGCTACACCGCGACGGACAAAAACGAAGCATCCGGTCTACTGTAGAAATCTGGAGCAGATACAGTGAGCATATTAGAATTCCACACATCCAGACAAGTAGAGGAGATCAAACAGAGCCCACACCAGAAAAATTAAGCACCAATTCCTCATTTCCGCCGCGGAACCGCGGCATTAGGGCCTTTTTGCCGCCCTTCCGCGGCCACTTGGTGGGGTCAGTGTGCCATCTTCTCTCTGTAAGTCAATCTGCCTCTCTCCACTCCTCTAAGCTCCACTGAATTGTGTTTTCTGCAGCCTTCTTTGCGCAAATTCTTCTCCCCCTTCCAATAAACTGTTCTTGTGCAGGATTCTTTGCGCCGCAAATAAAATTGTTTGCTGTTGATATTGTTACTGTTTTGCATTCTTTAATACGGACTTAAGGGGCTTGAAACCAATCCAGATTGGGTGGGGATTTCATCACCCTTCCCAGGACCCCGGAAATCACTAAAGCATATGCATTGTCCATTGTAATTAAAAAATACTAGACTTCAGCCCTAAGGACTTCGCGCTCACTAGGAGAAGATAAACCTTGTTTAGAACCTTGCTTAACCGTATATTGTTTACGGGGTGTCTAGGAAAGTGTTAAAGGCGCAACCGCCGAAAGAGAAAGGGTTATTTAATTAAGGAACTTCGCGAAAGCGTTGGACAACCTCCCCTTATCTCTGCACTTACCTGGCCTCGTGATCAGTGTATTTTTAAGCTTGTTTCTCGACACTGTTTAACTTCGACAATCAAGTTCAGGAGCAGGTCTAGTAGACCTAGGTTACCCTAGATCTAGGTGTGATTGTGCATATCTTGTTTGTGATTGCTTAAGCCGTATTCCCGTACATACTTCTGTAAATCTTTTTCTAAAAAAAAAAAAAAAGAAAAAATCAAAAACTTTTACAAAAACTTTCCCTTTTGTCGCCAAATCCATTTTCACCCAACACCCATCGCCTTTCTTCATTGACGTTTTCTTACCCTCACCTTCTTCGCTTTGACTATACTAAACTCTTTTAGTGTATGTCCGCTTGGACTCGGGACACTAGCGCCCGTCTAGTCCGCGTTACGTTAGTCGCGACCGACTACGCGATCGACTCCGAAGTCGATACTCCGTCCACTCCTCTTTCACCCCTTCCTTTGCCGGCCAACTCCGACGTTGACCGAAATTCTGTTCGTACATCTTCACCTTCACCTTCACCTTCACCAACCTCTTCTTCCGCGATGTCGGGATTTAATCCGAACATCTCGTTGACCACCCCGGGATTGGCTCCACCTCCTATGGAGACCAATCTCCCACCACCTCCGCCTGTTGTAGCGCCGCAGCGAATTGCGCTCCAGGATCGTTTCTACCCTACCCGTTCTGCACTTCCAACCTGCCTTTCTCTTCCTCCGGCCAATGGGGACAACTTTGAAATTAAGCCCCATTTCATCAACATGCTTCCACGTTTTCATGGGCTTGAATCTGAAGATGCCTATATCTTCATTAACAAATTTCAAAACGTCTGTGCCATGATGAAAACAACCCAGCTGTCGGACGATGCTATACGTCTACGGGTCATTCCGTTCACTTTATGCGATCTCGCAGAAAAATGGCTGTATAGCACCGCTTCCCACTCAATCACCAGCTGGGACGAGTTTGTTAAAGCGTTTCTGAAAAAATTCTACCCAAATCATAAGACCGCAAGAATTCGAAATGAGATCAACCAATTCTCCCAGCTTCCTTCTGAACCCTTTTGGAAGTGCTTTGACCGATACAAAGACCTTCTTGTTCAGTGTCCTCACCACGGTATAGAGAAATGGCAACTCTGCCAAACCTTATACGAGGGACTGAACCCAGCAACGAAGCAGTTGCTGGAAACCATCTGTCAGGGTCACTTCCTATCCAAATCTGACGAGGAAGCGTGGCAGTTCTTTGACGATCTTGCGGAGCAAACGCTACAGTGGGAGAGCACCAGACCGACTTCTTCTTCTTCTACCTCCACTTCTACCGGTCAGTCTAGGGTAGGAATCCACCAACTCGATGTCTCTATTGCGATGAAAGCTGAAATGGCTGCAATTACACGAAAGCTTGAAGCAATAGAGAGCAAATTTTCTGCTCCTGCCCCCACACCTGTTCTCCCCCTTCGTACCATCTGCGCTTGTTGTTCCGATCCGTCCCACTTGACCGAAGAGTGTCCTTACAATCCACCCTCGCAAGGACAGGATCAGGTTAATGCATTCCAGCAAAGACCGAGGAATGATCCATACTCTTCCACCTTCAATCCCGGTTGGAGGAACCACCCCAATTTCGCCTGGAATCAGAATCAGAATCAATTCCAGGGCAACAATTTCCAAAGGGCCCCTCCACCGCAACAACAAGCGCAACAACAAACTCAGTATCAGCAGCCCTTCCAACCCCAGCCTTACCAAAACCAGACGAACAACTTTGCACCGAACAATTCCTTTCCACCAAACAACTTTGTTCCGTCAAACAACGATAAGGTTTCCTCGCTCGAGCGAAGTCTGGATGCGTTTGTTAAACAATCGACTCAATCCACCGCCAACATCCAGTCTTCGATCCAATCTTTAGTGCAACACACCGCCGCACACGGGCAGAGCATCAAGACCATCGAGGCCCAGATTGCACAGCTGAACGCGGCCTTGAGCGAGCGAGAGAAGGGGAAGCTCCCGTCCCAGCCACTTCCAAATCCCGGCCACCCACATAATGCACATGTTGCTCTTGAACAACAAAACCATAATGTGAGTGCCGTGACCACACTGAGATCAGGGAGGGTGCTGCAAAACAACATTGGCAAGCAAATCAACGATGACACCCCGGCCGCTTCTTCTTCTTCTTCTTCTCCTGCTTCTTCTTCTTCGTCTTCCGAGCCTATTCTCCGTTCTTCACAAGGCTCTCCTTCCTCTTCTTCTCTAAACGGACCCGCTTCTCACTCCACGAAAACACCTATTCTGGGATCCGTTCCAACTCCAAAATCTCCTCCTCCAGCATTAGACTCAACCAATTTTCAAAATGTTCCATTTCCAAACCGGTTGAGGTCTAACAAACAAAATCCACAAATGGAGAAGATTTTGGAGTTATTCAAGCAAGTTAACATTAACATTCCTCTTTTAGATGCTGTCCAACAAGTCCCTTCTTACGCGAAAATCTTAAAGGACTTGTGCACGAAAAAGAGGAAGTCTCAGGTACCCAAGAAGGTTTTCTTGGCTAGTGCTGTGAGTGATGCCCTTACCCAATCTTTACCACAAAAACGGAAGGACCCTGGCTGTCCTACGATTTCAATTACTATTGGGGATAAGAACATCAACCGCGCACTATTAGATCTTGGTGCCAGTGTTAACTTGCTTCCGTATTCAGTATACGAGCAATTAGGCGTCGGAGAGCTGAAACCCACACACTGCACTCTCCAGATGGCCGACCGATCGATCACCCATCCTAGGGGTGAGCTAGAGGATGTGTTAATCAAAGTCGGGGACTTCATATTCCCCGTCGACTTCATTGTCTTAGATACACAGCCTGTAGCTAACCCCCGGAATCAAATTCCAGTGATACTCGGTCGCCCATTTCTCGCAACCTCAAATGCTGTGATCAATTGTCGCAATGGTTCAATGAACCTCTCTTTTGGAAATATGACAATTGAACTCAACATTTTTAGGCTGGGGAATCAGCCCGCCGAACCTAATGCTCATATACTGGATGTTTGCTCGATCCAGGAGATCACCCCCGAAGAGTGTGAATTCGAGGAGTTTTTGTTTGAATACGATAATCTTGACGCCACTAGTGCGTGTCTCTTCGAACCTGCTGCTGTTTCTGCGCCCGATAACGACTACGAGTGTTTCACGTTCACGAACGATCTTAGCCGCGCACAACCCGAGTTTGAATCTTTCGACTTTTCGGATGAGTTACCTGAACCATCCGACTCGGTTGCCTACACTCGTTTTGAACCTTTGCTGGAGTCCTTTGAGTTCGAGACCTTTGCACCAGTCTTGCCTTCCATCATTTCACCTCCAACGCTCGAACTCAAGCCGTTGCCGTCTCACCTTAAGTATGCTTACTTAGGTGAGAACGAGACCCTCCCTGTCATCATCTCGGCTTCTCTAGCTCCCGAGCAAGAGAAAGCCCTTCTCACGGTCTTGCACGGCAACAGGCAAGCTTTTGGCTGGTCCATGGCGGACATCAAGGGGATTAGTCCCCTCATCGTTGAGCATCACATTCATCTGATGGATGATGCCAAACCAGCCCGGGATCCACAAAGACGTCTTAATCCAGTTATGAAGGAGGCTGTGAAGAAGGAGATCGTCAAATGTCTAGATAGTGGTATCATTTACCCTATCTCTGATAGCCAGTGGGTTAGCCCCATTCACGTTGTCCCCAAGAAGTCGGGCATCACGGTCATAACCAACGAGGCGAATGAGTTAATCCCTACTCGCACCCAAACTGGGTGGCGAGTTTGCATTGATTACAGAAAACTCAACGCCGCAACGCGGAAAGACCACTTTCCGCTACCTTTTATTGACCAGATGCTCGAACGATTGGCCGGACATGAGTACTATTGCTTTCTTGATGGCTACTCTGGCTACAATCAAATTCCCATCGCCGAAAAAGACCAGGACAAAACCACTTTCACTTGTCCTTTCGGCACGTTTGCATATCGACGCATGCCCTTTGGGTTATGCAATGCGCCCGCTACCTTCCAGCGGTGTATGATGGGGATTTTCTCAGACATGGTGGAGAAATTTCTGGAGATTTTCATGGATGACTTCTCCATTTTCGGCGACTCCTTTGACGAGTGTTTGCTGCATCTTGACGCTGTCCTTACACGATGTAAGGACAAGAATCTCACTTTGAACTGGGAGAAATGCCACTTCATGGTGCGTGAAGGTATTGTCTTAGGACATATCATCTCGCAAAATGGCATAGAGGTTGACAAAGCAAAGATTGAGGTCATTTCCAATCTGCCTCCTCCCCGATGCGTCAGAGATATCCGAGCCTTCCTTGGCCATGCCGGTTTTTATAGACGGTTTATCAAGGACTTTAGCAAGATTGCTAGGCCCTTGACGCTTTTGCTGGCCAAGGACACGCCTTTCACCTTCGACTCGAGCTGTGTGACTGCATTCGAGTCACTGAAACTCTCACTCACTTCTGCTCCCATTCTCTCTTCTCCTGACTGGACGCACCCATTCGAGATTATGTGCGATGCATCCGACTTTGCCATCGGTGCTGTCCTTGGACAGCACATCAACAAGATGCCGCATGTAATCTATTACGCAAGCCGAACCCTGAACGACGCACAACTCAATTATACAACAACTGAGAAGGAATTCTTAGCTGTTGTATTTGCCTTAGAAAAGTTCAGGCCCTACCTCATCGGCTCTCCAGTCATTGTCTACACTGACCACTCAGCTCTGCGCCATCTTTTTGCAAAGAAAGATGCCAAATCTCGGTTAATCCGTTGGATCCTCTTGCTTCAAGAGTTTGACCTTGTCATTAAGGACAAACGAGGATGTGAAAACGTGGTTGCCGACCATCTCTCGCGACTTCCTTCTTCGCCTTCGCTTCCAATTCCGATAAACGACGTTTTCCCGGATGAACAACTCTTGACAGTATCTTGCGAACCCTGGTTCGCAGATATTGTGAACTATTTGGCCACGGGATTGCTACCGACCGAATGGTCGAGTCAGGACAGACTTCGCTTCTTATCCCAAGTAAAACATTTTTACTGGGACGAACCCTACTTGTTCAAGTACTGTCCCGACCAGATTATTCGTCGGTGTGTCCCTGATGAGGAATTCAAGAGTGTGCTGTCATTTTGCCACGACCAAGCATGTGGCGGGCATTTTGGGCCCAGAAAGACAGCTGAGAAGATCTTGCAATGTGGTTTCTACTGGCCACAACTTTTCAAAGACGCTCACGACTATTGCAAGACTTGCTCCCGGTGCCAACACATGGGCCGGATATCCCGGAGGAATGAGATGCCGCTCCAACCGATCTTGGTTGTGGAGATTTTCGATGTTTGGGGGATAGACTTCATGGGGCCGTTTCCCAGCTCTTTTGGGAACTTGTACATTCTTCTAGCTGTTGATTACGTCTCTAAATGGGTCGAGGCTGTGCCCAGCCGAACTAACGACAACAAGGTTGTCGTTAGGTTCCTTAAAGAAAACATTTTCTCACGGTTTGGGCACCCCCGAGCGATCATTAGCGACAATGGAAGTCATTTCTGCAATAGGACTTTCGAGGCCTTGATGCGGAAATACTCCATTAATCATAAGCTTTCTACGCCCTACCACCCCCAAACCTGCGGGCAGGCCGAAGTTTCAAATCGGCAAATCAAGCAGATACTGGAGAAAACGGTTTCCAAGAACCGTAAGGATTGGTCTTTGAAACTCACTGATGCCCTTTGGGCATTTAGAACCGCTTATAAGACCGACCTTGGCATGTCTCCCTATCGGCTTGTGTACGGAAAAGCCTGCCACCTTCCTGTCGAAATCGAGCATCGCGCGTTTTGGGCGATAAAGGAGCTGAATCTGTCTCTGGAGGACGCGGGCAGCCATCGGAAGCTGCAGCTGAACGAACTGAGCGAGCTTAGGGATGAGGCTTACGACAACGCGGTTGTCGTTAAGAATCGAACGAAGGTGTTTCATGATAAACACCTTGTGCGCAAAACCTTCGTACCTGGTCAACAGGTACTTCTTTACGACACACGACTTCATTTCCATCCTGGAAAGCTCCGATCTCGCTGGAAAGGGCCGTATTTTGTGCGGACTGTGTATCCGCAGGGCGCTGTGGATTTGGAAAATCCAAAGGACGGTTCACTCTTCAAAGTGAACGGACACCGATGCAAACCGTACCTTAGCGCCGAACCAACAGAGGAGCTCCTGTTCTTACAGGAGCCGGTTTACCTTGCTTGATCTTCCTCTGCCTACCTCCAAACTTCGGTTATCCAGCCAAGCACAGTGGACACTGTTCCAAATAAGTTTGGGGGTATGTATAAACCATTTTTATATTTGTGTATATTCTTTTTCTTTTCTTTCAAAAACAAATAAAACTTGTGTATCGCTAACCGACAATTTTGAACCTTCAAACTGATCTCTTCATGCAACGACAGTGAGGACACTGTCCAGTTTAAGTTTGGGGGTACGTTCGGTACGCATTTCTTACCTTCGCATTCATATGTATATTTTGCATCTGCATATTTAAATTCATAAAATCCATAAAAATTTGAAAATTTTCTAAAAAATATAAAAACTTTTTTGTCAAGTTAGCTTGTGGAAGAACTCTGATTCAACATTCGACGGTTTTTGTTTGAAAAAATAGGAATAACTAGATCTTATGTTTGGATTTTGAAAATCTGAAAGATAACTCTCCTTTGAAGTTAACTATAGCTGATATAAGTCTTTACATCACACTACACGTGTCGTAAGATTTTGGGAAATAGATGACAAGTCTTTCATGTTTAAACTTTTAAACAGATAAATGATTTTCTGAGGATCAAATAGGTTTGTTCTGAAATAAGTAATGTCAAGAATAGTTTATGAAGTAAAGCGAATATGAAGGAATGTTATTGATGCCATAATTGGAGCTAAGTCTGAAAAATAACCCATCTGAAACTTGATTGGAATGATTACACACCAAACCCACTAGACACGTCTTTTATCCAAAAAATATTTGAACTGCCGGTTATATCTCCGTTCGTATTAAATCATCTGATTTTCACGCCAAACTGTCTTTTGTTTTTTTGACCTAGGTAACTTGAGTAATTAAGTCCGCTGGGGTGTTTCTACACCTAATGCCCTAAAACCAACTGGTTTGGGTGCATTGGCCCAAAGCTCGCTAAGAAGCCTAGAAAGTCCAGTTTAAAACAAAGTCAAGCAAGTGTTCTCTCCGAGTTAAAATTCCTAACGGTTCTTTGTGTGAGAATAATCTTGATAAAAGACAAGCTTTTAAAAAATTTTTAACGGAGATATGAAGGTTTTACTCTTTGATAAAGACTATTGCACGTTCACAGTGGTGTGTATGAAATGAAAACAAGAAAAAGGTGGAGTGAAAAATACGACTTAGTTTCCTGTTAAGGAAGATAGAAATTCTGAAGTTGAAACCTTACTGCAAAACGAAACTTGAAAAATGCTTAACTCATTATAAAACTTATGTGATCCTTTTAAAATTGTTATCTGGGCTTTATTGTGCGACATGATGACTCTAATCGATCCTTCTGGAACTTAACGACACTATCCGCACTGCACGTAAAGACATATAAAATTTGTAGTTAAATAAGATGTGAGGTGTGAAAAATAAAGGTTCGATAGTCTAGACTAAGGATTATAGAATTGTTATTTTCTAAAACAAAACTTTAGGGTTTGAAACTTAGTCATTTTTACAAACCAACTTGACCGGATTTTGTGGGTAGTATCCGCTGAAAACCCTCAGGAGACAACACTCCTCCTACTAGGGACACCTAGAGGTTTAACGGCTTGTTGCACATGCTCAGTGCAATCGCGTTCCCTGCGAAAGTGAGGTTAGGAAATTTTTTGTGAATAAATGGACTTTGCTCGGGACGAGCAAATGATAAGTTTGGGGGTATTTGTTCATATCAGATTTTTGCATTTTCATACCGCCCAATTTTTATCACATTGCATATCCGTAGATACTCTTGAGCCGTGTTTGCTAGTCAATTGCAGGATACAGGTTCTCGGTTCCAAAACGGTGAAATTCATGGAAAACACGACAAAATCCGGGTTCCTGCCAACCACAGATAAAAACACGGTCTCTGCTCTTCATCCGTATGTTGCCAGATATCAATAGGAAGACAAAAGATCAAATCAATGTCATTCTCATGCACAAGGCTCAATGGTAGCACAAAATCCAAGAGATCTACGCCGAGCTCGAGGCAAATCATGACAAAATCTTGATAAAAAGTCCACCTTTCCCTCAACAGAATTCTGGAAAATTCGTGGAGCAATTATAAGAAAATACATATACCAGAATAATGTAGACAACAGATCAGGCCAGCACCAAAAATTGGGGGGCCCAATTCAATCATAAGGCCGCGGATCCGCGGCTAAAGTGGGGTCCAGGCCGCGGATCCGCGGCAATATAGTGGCGGCAGTTGAAGATTTTTGGGGGGTTTTTTTGGTCTTTTTGTTTAGGTTCTGGTGGTTGCCCTAGGGTTTCATTCTCTGGCCTATAAATAGCCCAGAAGTTTGTGAAGGAAGGGGTCCAACTTTGTAATCTCATTTTGCCTAGTTGTAATGTGTTTCTTCTTCCTCTTCTCACCTCTTCTCCATTAAACTTGTAAGTGAGCTTTTGAGTGAAGAGTGATGAATAAAGAAGAACAATTTGTTATCATGCTTGTCTCTTTATTTGTATGCTTATTATAATTTTATTTGTTGCAATTTTACTTGTTGTAATTTTAATTTGTTAAGTAGTTGTTGTTATTTTAGTTGTTTCTTTCTTCTCTCTTTTTCTTTATCCTTACATACGACAATGATACTTACGCTAGATCCTCGCCAAGGTGAGGTCGCAAATAGTTAGTCGTATTCTTCTAATCTCCCTCTTTCTATCTTCCTCTTTTGTTTTGTTTTGTTTTTCCTTATCATGAAGTGTGAGTAGTTTTATACTTGTTAGGGTTGGATAAGGGAAGTTTGAGAGAAGGAAATCTCTCTCTCTCTTTCCTTGCCCAACAACTTGAATCGACTCCCGTTAATTGAACCACAATCCGCTCCTTACGGCACCCTATCCTACATGATAGCGGTGATTCCGTAGTGAGACCGGTTGTGGTTGAATTAACCGGAGGTTATGGATAAGAGCCAAGAACGGACGGACAAGCACCAAAAGGAAGGACTATGCGTTGGAAAGCCTAGCTTATACTCGCAAGTTCCTTCCTAGTCGTGCTAATCCCCGTTGTTGCCGATTACCGTAACACCGATATTAAGTGGGGCAACGAAAGATGTGGAGACTCCTAACTCAAACTAACCTAATCCTAACCCTAACAAGCTCTCTTTAAATATCAACTCAACACTTAGATAACTACAAACAAAATCTGAACAACCGGACTTAACTCGTCGAAAAACACATAGAAAAAGATTCCCATCTCCCTGCGGACGACCCGTACTCAACCGGCTAGCTACGTGCGAAACCGTCTTGATTGCGGTATTTAGAACTAAACTTGACACGCTCGTAACCTATCAATCAAATGGCGCCGTTGCCGGGGAGACGGTAGTCTATTTCTAAGTGAAATTTCGGGTTAATTTGTGAATATAAAAACAACCAAAAACAAAAAAAAAAAATATACTTTGTAAAAATCATCTTGTTATTCTTGATTAGTTTTTGTGCAAGTGTGCAGGAAATACGAAGCTCAAGATCGACGCCTAAGACGTTGGAAATACGGAGTTCAAGTACAGTGCCAAAGACGTGGGAAGATAGACCCACAGTTCGCGGCTACACCGCGACGGACAAAAACGAAGCATCCGGTCTACTGTAGAAATCTGGAGCAGATACAGTGAGCATATTAGAATTCCACACATCCAGACAAGTAGAGGAGATCAAACAGAGCCCACACCAGAAAAATTAAGCACCAATTCCTCATTTCCGCCGCGGAACCGCGGCATTAGGGCCTTTTTGCCGCCCTTCCGCGGCCACTTGGTGGGGTCAGTGTGCCATCTTCTCTCTGTAAGTCAATCTGCCTCTCTCCACTCCTCTAAGCTCCACTGAATTGTGTTTTCTGCAGCCTTCTTTGCGCAAATTCTTCTCCCCCTTCCAATAAACTGTTCTTGTGCAGGATTCTTTGCGCCGCAAATAAAATTGTTTGCTGTTGATATTGTTACTGTTTTGCATTCTTTAATACGGACTTAAGGGGCTTGAAACCAATCCAGATTGGGTGGGGATTTCATCACCCTTCCCAGGACCCCGGAAATCACTAAAGCATATGCATTGTCCATTGTAATTAAAAAATACTAGACTTCAGCCCTAAGGACTTCGCGCTCACTAGGAGAAGATAAACCTTGTTTAGAACCTTGCTTAACCGTATATTGTTTACGGGGTGTCTAGGAAAGTGTTAAAGGCGCAACCGCCGAAAGAGAAAGGGTTATTTAATTAAGGAACTTCGCGAAAGCGTTGGACAACCTCCCCTTATCTCTGCACTTACCTGGCCTCGTGATCAGTGTATTTTTAAGCTTGTTTCTCGACACTGTTTAACTTCGACAATCAAGTTCAGGAGCAGGTCTAGTAGACCTAGGTTACCCTAGATCTAGGTGTGATTGTGCATATCTTGTTTGTGATTGCTTAAGCCGTATTCCCGTACATACTTCTGTAAATCTTTTTCTAAAAAAAAAAAAAAAGAAAAAATCAAAAACTTTTACAAAAACTTTCCCTTTTGTCGCCAAATCCATTTTCACCCAACACCCATCGCCTTTCTTCATTGACGTTTTCTTACCCTCACCTTCTTCGCTTTGACTATACTAAACTCTTTTAGTGTATGTCCGCTTGGACTCGGGACACTAGCGCCCGTCTAGTCCGCGTTACGTTAGTCGCGACCGACTACGCGATCGACTCCGAAGTCGATACTCCGTCCACTCCTCTTTCACCCCTTCCTTTGCCGGCCAACTCCGACGTTGACCGAAATTCTGTTCGTACATCTTCACCTTCACCTTCACCTTCACCAACCTCTTCTTCCGCGATGTCGGGATTTAATCCGAACATCTCGTTGACCACCCCGGGATTGGCTCCACCTCCTATGGAGACCAATCTCCCACCACCTCCGCCTGTTGTAGCGCCGCAGCGAATTGCGCTCCAGGATCGTTTCTACCCTACCCGTTCTGCACTTCCAACCTGCCTTTCTCTTCCTCCGGCCAATGGGGACAACTTTGAAATTAAGCCCCATTTCATCAACATGCTTCCACGTTTTCATGGGCTTGAATCTGAAGATGCCTATATCTTCATTAACAAATTTCAAAACGTCTGTGCCATGATGAAAACAACCCAGCTGTCGGACGATGCTATACGTCTACGGGTCATTCCGTTCACTTTATGCGATCTCGCAGAAAAATGGCTGTATAGCACCGCTTCCCACTCAATCACCAGCTGGGACGAGTTTGTTAAAGCGTTTCTGAAAAAATTCTACCCAAATCATAAGACCGCAAGAATTCGAAATGAGATCAACCAATTCTCCCAGCTTCCTTCTGAACCCTTTTGGAAGTGCTTTGACCGATACAAAGACCTTCTTGTTCAGTGTCCTCACCACGGTATAGAGAAATGGCAACTCTGCCAAACCTTATACGAGGGACTGAACCCAGCAACGAAGCAGTTGCTGGAAACCATCTGTCAGGGTCACTTCCTATCCAAATCTGACGAGGAAGCGTGGCAGTTCTTTGACGATCTTGCGGAGCAAACGCTACAGTGGGAGAGCACCAGACCGACTTCTTCTTCTTCTACCTCCACTTCTACCGGTCAGTCTAGGGTAGGAATCCACCAACTCGATGTCTCTATTGCGATGAAAGCTGAAATGGCTGCAATTACACGAAAGCTTGAAGCAATAGAGAGCAAATTTTCTGCTCCTGCCCCCACACCTGTTCTCCCCCTTCGTACCATCTGCGCTTGTTGTTCCGATCCGTCCCACTTGACCGAAGAGTGTCCTTACAATCCACCCTCGCAAGGATAGGATCAGGTTAATGCATTCCAGCAAAGACCGAGGAATGATCCATACTCTTCCACCTTCAATCCCGGTTGGAGGAACCACCCCAATTTCGCCTGGAATCAGAATCAGAATCAATTCCAGGGCAACAATTTCCAAAGGGCCCCTCCACCGCAACAACAAGCGCAACAACAAACTCAGTATCAGCAGCCCTTCCAACCCCAGCCTTACCAAAACCAGACGAACAACTTTGCACCGAACAATTCCTTTCCACCAAACAACTTTGTTCCGTCAAACAACGATAAGGTTTCCTCGCTCGAGCGAAGTCTGGATGCGTTTGTTAAACAATCGACTCAATCCACCGCCAACATCCAGTCTTCGATCCAATCTTTAGTGCAACACACCGCCGCACACGGGCAGAGCATCAAGACCATCGAGGCCCAGATTGCACAGCTGAACGCGGCCTTGAGCGAGCGAGAGAAGGGGAAGCTCCCGTCCCAGCCACTTCCAAATCCCGGCCACCCACATAATGCACATGTTGCTCTTGAACAACAAAACCATAATGTGAGTGCCGTGACCACACTGAGATCAGGGAGGGTGCTGCAAAACAACATTGGCAAGCAAATCAACGATGACACCCCGGCCGCTTCTTCTTCTTCTTCTTCTCCTGCTTCTTCTTCTTCGTCTTCCGAGCCTATTCTCCGTTCTTCACAAGGCTCTCCTTCCTCTTCTTCTCTAAACGGACCCGCTTCTCACTCCACGAAAACACCTATTCTGGGATCCGTTCCAACTCCAAAATCTCCTCCTCCAGCATTAGACTCAACCAATTTTCAAAATGTTCCATTTCCAAACCGGTTGAGGTCTAACAAACAAAATCCACAAATGGAGAAGATTTTGGAGTTATTCAAGCAAGTTAACATTAACATTCCTCTTTTAGATGCTGTCCAACAAGTCCCTTCTTACGCGAAAATCTTAAAGGACTTGTGCACGAAAAAGAGGAAGTCTCAGGTACCCAAGAAGGTTTTCTTGGCTAGTGCTGTGAGTGATGCCCTTACCCAATCTTTACCACAAAAACGGAAGGACCCTGGCTGTCCTACGATTTCAATTACTATTGGGGATAAGAACATCAACCGCGCACTATTAGATCTTGGTGCCAGTGTTAACTTGCTTCCGTATTCAGTATACGAGCAATTAGGCGTCGGAGAGCTGAAACCCACACACTGCACTCTCCAGATGGCCGACCGATCGATCACCCATCCTAGGGGTGAGCTAGAGGATGTGTTAATCAAAGTCGGGGACTTCATATTCCCCGTCGACTTCATTGTCTTAGATACACAGCCTGTAGCTAACCCCCGGAATCAAATTCCAGTGATACTCGGTCGCCCATTTCTCGCAACCTCAAATGCTGTGATCAATTGTCGCAATGGTTCAATGAACCTCTCTTTTGGAAATATGACAATTGAACTCAACATTTTTAGGCTGGGGAATCAGCCCGCCGAACCTAATGCTCATATACTGGATGTTTGCTCGATCCAGGAGATCACCCCCGAAGAGTGTGAATTCGAGGAGTTTTTGTTTGAATACGATAATCTTGACGCCACTAGTGCGTGTCTCTTCGAACCTGCTGCTGTTTCTGCGCCCGATAACGACTACGAGTGTTTCACGTTCACGAACGATCTTAGCCGCGCACAACCCGAGTTTGAATCTTTCGACTTTTCGGATGAGTTACCTGAACCATCCGACTCGGTTGCCTACACTCGTTTTGAACCTTTGCTGGAGTCCTTTGAGTTCGAGACCTTTGCACCAGTCTTGCCTTCCATCATTTCACCTCCAACGCTCGAACTCAAGCCGTTGCCGTCTCACCTTAAGTATGCTTACTTAGGTGAGAACGAGACCCTCCCTGTCATCATCTCGGCTTCTCTAGCTCCCGAGCAAGAGAAAGCCCTTCTCACGGTCTTGCACGGCAACAGGCAAGCTTTTGGCTGGTCCATAGCGGACATCAAGGGGATTAGTCCCCTCATCGTTGAGCATCACATTCATCTGATGGATGATGCCAAACCAGCCCGGGATCCACAAAGACGTCTTAATCCAGTCATGAAGGAGGCTGTGAAGAAGGAGATCGTCAAATGTCTAGATAGTGGTATCATTTACCCTATCTCTGATAGCCAGTGGGTTAGCCCCATTCACGTTGTCCCCAAGAAGTCGGGCATCACGGTCATAACCAACGAGGCGAATGAGTTAATCCCTACTCGCACCCAAACTGGGTGGCGAGTTTGCATTGATTACAGAAAACTCAACGCCGCAACGCGGAAAGACCACTTTCCGCTACCTTTTATTGACCAGATGCTCGAACGATTGGCCGGACATGAGTACTATTGCTTTCTTGATGGCTACTCTGGCTACAATCAAATTCCCATCGCCGAAAAAGACCAGGACAAAACCACTTTCACTTGTCCTTTCGGCACGTTTGCATATCGACGCATGCCCTTTGGGTTATGCAATGCGCCCGCTACCTTCCAGCGGTGTATGATGGGGATTTTCTCAGACATGGTGGAGAAATTTCTGGAGATTTTCATGGATGACTTCTCCATTTTCGGCGACTCCTTTGACGAGTGTTTGCTGCATCTTGACGCTGTCCTTACACGATGTAAGGACAAGAATCTCACTTTGAACTGGGAGAAATGCCACTTCATGGTGCGTGAAGGTATTGTCTTAGGACATATCATCTCGCAAAATGGCATAGAGGTTGACAAAGCAAAGATTGAGGTCATTTCCAATCTGCCTCCTCCCCGATGCGTCAGAGATATCCGAGCCTTCCTTGGCCATGCCGGTTTTTATAGACGGTTTATCAAGGACTTTAGCAAGATTGCTAGGCCCTTGACGCTTTTGCTGGCCAAGGACACGCCTTTCACCTTCGACTCGAGCTGTGTGACTGCATTCGAGTCACTGAAACTCTCACTCACTTCTGCTCCCATTCTCTCTTCTCCTGACTGGACGCACCCATTCGAGATTATGTGCGATGCATCCGACTTTGCCATCGGTGCTGTCCTTGGACAGCACATCAACAAGATGCCGCATGTAATCTATTACGCAAGCCGAACCCTGAACGACGCACAACTCAATTATACAACAACTGAGAAGGAATTCTTAGCTGTTGTATTTGCCTTAGAAAAGTTCAGGCCCTACCTCATCGGCTCTCCAGTCATTGTCTACACTGACCACTCAGCTCTGCGCCATCTTTTTGCAAAGAAAGATGCCAAATCTCGGTTAATCCGTTGGATCCTCTTGCTTCAAGAGTTTGACCTTGTCATTAAGGACAAACGAGGATGTGAAAACGTGGTTGCCGACCATCTCTCGCGACTTCCTTCTTCGCCTTCGCTTCCAATTCCGATAAACGACGTTTTCCCGGATGAACAACTCTTGACAGTATCTTGCGAACCCTGGTTCGCAGATATTGTGAACTATTTGGCCACGGGATTGCTACCGACCGAATGGTCGAGTCAGGACAGACTTCGCTTCTTATCCCAAGTAAAACATTTTTACTGGGACGAACCCTACTTGTTCAAGTACTGTCCCGACCAGATTATTCGTCGGTGTGTCCCTGATGAGGAATTCAAGAGTGTGCTGTCATTTTGCCACGACCAAGCATGTGGCGGGCATTTTGGGCCCAGAAAGACAGCTGAGAAGATCTTGCAATGTGGTTTCTACTGGCCACAACTTTTCAAAGACGCTCACGACTATTGCAAGACTTGCTCCCGGTGCCAACACATGGGCCGGATATCCCGGAGGAATGAGATGCCGCTCCAACCGATCTTGGTTGTGGAGATTTTCGATGTTTGGGGGATAGACTTCATGGGGCCGTTTCCCAGCTCTTTTGGGAACTTGTACATTCTTCTAGCTGTTGATTACGTCTCTAAATGGGTCGAGGCTGTGCCCAGCCGAACTAACGACAACAAGGTTGTCGTTAGGTTCCTTAAAGAAAACATTTTCTCACGGTTTGGGCACCCCCGAGCGATCATTAGCGACAATGGAAGTCATTTCTGCAATAGGACTTTCGAGGCCTTGATGCGGAAATACTCCATTAATCATAAGCTTTCTACGCCCTACCACCCCCAAACCTGCGGGCAGGCCGAAGTTTCAAATCGGCAAATCAAGCAGATACTGGAGAAAACGGTTTCCAAGAACCGTAAGGATTGGTCTTTGAAACTCACTGATGCCCTTTGGGCATTTAGAACCGCTTATAAGACCGACCTTGGCATGTCTCCCTATCGGCTTGTGTACGGAAAAGCCTGCCACCTTCCTGTCGAAATCGAGCATCGCGCGTTTTGGGCGATAAAGGAGCTGAATCTGTCTCTGGAGGACGCGGGCAGCCATCGGAAGCTGCAGCTGAACGAACTGAGCGAGCTTAGGGATGAGGCTTACGACAACGCGGTTGTCGTTAAGAATCGAACGAAGGTGTTTCATGATAAACAACTTGTGCGCAAAACCTTCGTACCTGGTCAACAGGTACTTCTTTACGACACACGACTTCATTTCCATCCTGGAAAGCTCCGATCTCGCTGGAAAGGGCCGTATTTTGTGCGGACTGTGTATCCGCAGGGCGCTGTGGATTTGGAAAATCCAAAGGACGGTTCACTCTTCAAAGTGAACGGACACCGATGCAAACCGTACCTTAGCGCCGAACCAACAGAGGAGCTCCTGTTCTTACAGGAGCCGGTTTACCTTGCTTGATCTTCCTCTGCCTACCTCCAAACTTCGGTTATCCAGCCAAGCACAGTGGACACTGTTCCAAATAAGTTTGGGGGTATGTATAAACCATTTTTATATTTGTGTATATTCTTTTTCTTTTCTTTCAAAAACAAATAAAACTTGTGTATCGCTAACCGACAATTTTGAACCTTCAAACTGATCTCTTCATGCAACGACAGTGAGGACACTGTCCAGTTTAAGTTTGGGGGTACGTTCGGTACGCATTTCTTACCTTCGCATTCATATGTATATTTTGCATCTGCATATTTAAATTCATAAAATCCATAAAAATTTGAAAATTTTCTAAAAAATATAAAAACTTTTTTGTCAAGTTAGCTTGTGGAAGAACTCTGATTCAACATTCGACGGTTTTTGTTTGAAAAAATAGGAATAACTAGATCTTATGTTTGGATTTTGAAAATCTGAAAGATAACTCTCCTTTGAAGTTAACTATAGCTGATATAAGTCTTTACATCACACTACACGTGTCGTAAGATTTTGGGAAATAGATGACAAGTCTTTCATGTTTAAACTTTTAAACAGATAAATGATTTTCTGAGGATCAAATAGGTTTGTTCTGAAATAAGTAATGTCAAGAATAGTTTATGAAGTAAAGCGAATATGAAGGAATGTTATTGATGCCATAATTGGAGCTAAGTCTGAAAAATAACCCATCTGAAACTTGATTGGAATGATTACACACCAAACCCACTAGACACGTCTTTTATCCAAAAAAATATTTGAACTGCCGGTTATATCTCCGTTCGTATTAAATCATCTGATTTTCACGCCAAACTGTCTTTTGTTTTTTTGACCTAGGTAACTTGAGTAATTAAGTCCGCTGGGGTGTTTCTACACCTAATGCCCTAAAACCAACTGGTTTGGGTGCATTGGCCCAAAGCTCGCTAAGAAGCCTAGAAAGTCCAGTTTAAAACAAAGTCAAGCAAGTGTTCTCTCCGAGTTAAAATTCCTAACGGTTCTTTGTGTGAGAATAATCTTGATAAAAGACAAGCTTTTAAAAAATTTTTAACGGAGATATGAAGGTTTTACTCTTTGATAAAGACTATTGCACGTTCACAGTGGTGTGTATGAAATGAAAACAAGAAAAAGGTGGAGTGAAAAATACGACTTAGTTTCCTGTTAAGGAAGATAGAAATTCTGAAGTTGAAACCTTACTGCAAAACGAAACTTGAAAAATGCTTAACTCATTATAAAACTTATGTGATCCTTTTAAAATTGTTATCTGGGCTTTATTGTGCGACATGATGACTCTAATCGATCCTTCTGGAACTTAACGACACTATCCGCACTGCACGTAAAGACATATAAAATTTGTAGTTAAATAAGATGTGAGGTGTGAAAAATAAAGGTTCGATAGTCTAGACTAAGGATTATAGAATTGTTATTTTCTAAAACAAAACTTTAGGGTTTGAAACTTAGTCATTTTTACAAACCAACTTGACCGGATTTTGTGGGTAGTATCCGCTGAAAACCCTCAGGAGACAACACTCCTCCTACTAGGGACACCTAGAGGTTTAACGGCTTGTTGCACATGCTCAGTGCAATCGCGTTCCCTGCGAAAGTGAGGTTAGGAAATTTTTTGTGAATAAATGGACTTTGCTCGGGACGAGCAAATGATAAGTTTGGGGGTATTTGTTCATATCAGATTTTTGCATTTTCATACCGCCCAATTTTTATCACATTGCATATCCGTAGATACTCTTGAGCCGTGTTTGCTAGTCAATTGCAGGATACAGGTTCTCGGTTCCAAAACGGTGAAATTCATGGAAAACACGACAAAATCCGGGTTCCTGCCAACCACAGATAAAAACACGGTCTCTGCTCTTCATCCGTATGTTGCCAGATATCAATAGGAAGACAAAAGATCAAATCAATGTCATTCTCATGCACAAGGCTCAATGGTAGCACAAAATCCAAGAGATCTACGCCGAGCTCGAGGCAAATCATGACAAAATCTTGATAAAAAGTCCACCTTTCCCTCAACAGAATTCTGGAAAATTCGTGGAGCAATTATAAGAAAATACATATACCAGAATAATGTAGACAACAGATCAGGCCAGCACCAAAAATTGGGGGGCCCAATTCAATCATAAGGCCGCGGATCCGCGGCTAAAGTGGGGTCCAGGCCGCGGATCCGCGGCAATATAGTGGCGGCAGTTGAAGATTTTTGGGGGGTTTTTTTGGTCTTTTTGTTTAGGTTCTGGTGGTTGCCCTAGGGTTTCATTCTCTGGCCTATAAATAGCCCAGAAGTTTGTGAAGGAAGGGGTCCAACTTTGTAATCTCATTTTGCCTAGTTGTAATGTGTTTCTTCTTCCTCTTCTCACCTCTTCTCCATTAAACTTGTAAGTGAGCTTTTGAGTGAAGAGTGATGAATAAAGAAGAACAATTTGTTATCATGCTTGTCTCTTTATTTGTATGCTTATTATAATTTTATTTGTTGCAATTTTACTTGTTGTAATTTTAATTTGTTAAGTAGTTGTTGTTATTTTAGTTGTTTCTTTCTTCTCTCTTTTTCTTTATCCTTACATACGACAATGATACTTACGCTAGATCCTCGCCAAGGTGAGGTCGCAAATAGTTAGTCGTATTCTTCTAATCTCCCTCTTTCTATCTTCCTCTTTTGTTTTGTTTTGTTTTTCCTTATCATGAAGTGTGAGTAGTTTTATACTTGTTAGGGTTGGATAAGGGAAGTTTGAGAGAAGGAAATCTCTCTCTCTCTTTCCTTGCCCAACAACTTGAATCGACTCCCGTTAATTGAACCACAATCCGCTCCTTACGGCACCCTATCCTACATGATAGCGGTGATTCCGTAGTGAGACCGGTTGTGGTTGAATTAACCGGAGGTTATGGATAAGAGCCAAGAACGGACGGACAAGCACCAAAAGGAAGGACTATGCGTTGGAAAGCCTAGCTTATACTCGCAAGTTCCTTCCTAGTCGTGCTAATCCCCGTTGTTGCCGATTACCGTAACACCGATATTAAGTGGGGCAACGAAAGATGTGGAGACTCCTAACTCAAACTAACCTAATCCTAACCCTAACAAGCTCTCTTTAAATATCAACTCAACACTTAGATAACTACAAACAAAATCTGAACAACCGGACTTAACTCGTCGAAAAACACATAGAAAAAGATTCCCATCTCCCTGCGGACGACCCGTACTCAACCGGCTAGCTACGTGCGAAACCGTCTTGATTGCGGTATTTAGAACTAAACTTGACACGCTCGTAACCTATCAATCAGGACCCCGTGGCGAATGCGATGGCATAAGCGTATATTGTATTTTCGTTTCTTTCTGCAATGATATGTGTAATGATGGGACTGCATTAATTGATTAATGCAAAGCAAACAAACCAAATCTGAATCGTTGGAACTTCAAAAACCACTCGGTTTTTTCAAAAAGCAACTTTTAAAAGCGGAGCTTAAACCACTCCTTTAAAAGCTATCATGGTTCCTTCGATTATATCAAGTTCATTACGTTCACAGTTTCGCCAAAACCATTTGTAGCCCTCCGTCATTTCAGATGGGTATTCAGTAATATTCAAGCTATGTATTTTGACCTTCGCTAAGGCATAGTGATCGGTAGCTACTGAATATTCATCTGTATTATAGATAGATGCATTGGTTTGGGACAGTCGTACTACTATTTTGTCCTTCGTCAAGAGTATGTACTGGTGGGTTTAAATTAACCCGGACAATGACAGGTAGAACTTGACTTGCGACTTATGACATGTTGGCCTTCGTCAAGGTCATAAGAGCTTGGGGCAAAAATCCACATCGGGATTTTTTTAAGGAAATTGAAATTTGCTAGTGTTGCATACCATTTGGAGTGTGATGATTTTGGTAGGATTCTTTCAAGATTGTCACACGATGATATTTGGAACCCGATCCTACTGTGAGTATCCGCCACTCCTCGGGAGATTTTTTCACTAAACAATCAATGTTATAAACCAAGTAGGTGTCTAGAACGGTGTTAGCGGGGCTACGCCTCCAGGGAAAAGAGGTTATGTAATTAAGGATTTCGCGAAAGCGTTGGAAAACCTCCTTCGAAGTACCAACACCAGTCTGGCCGAAAGGTTAAGCAAGTATTGTAAGAGTTAGATTAATCCTGACTAATTCTTCTTTTATGGTTTGAGGAAGGATTCGAGATACAGTGGGAGCCATCCTGTTTAGATAAACTAATAACCAATCTAAACTTGCAAGAGCATCATGCTGAGTGTTTTTCCCCTCTCTCTTGACTGTAGCAACGAAAATGACTGGACTTAGCTTACAGCTAGATGATAAATTGACTGGGCATACTATAATGATTGGCTAAGGTATGTCCAGATGGCCATTACCTATGACAAGCTGGGCTACCTTCTTACTACTAAATCCCCCACCGTCCCAGGTCCAGATTCCACCGTCGTGGATGTTGAAATCTGTCAGACATGGGAAAAAGACAGTGTGAGAGCTAAGTGCCTCATGTTAGCCTCAATGGATAGTGAACACCAGAAGCAGCATGAGAAGATGGACTTAGCTTCCATCTTCCTCCATACCAAAGTTTTATATGGAGAGCAATCTCGTATCGCAAGATATGAGACCTAGAATGAATTAATTCTAGCGAGGTTGGCTATTGGGTCATCTGTAGAGGACCACGTCCTTACGATGATTAGCTACATTGAGGAGCTTACAGACCTGGGGACCATGTTGGAGATCGAGTTATATACTAACTTGATTCTACAGTCTCTCCCCTCAACCGACGCCCAGTTTATCTTGAATTTCAACATTCAAGAGAAGAAAGTTTCACTTCCAGAACTCCTCAACATGTTGAGGAGCTCAGAGGGCACCCTGCAGGAATCCAGGAAGACACTCGCTCTGCTTATTAGAGAATCTTCTTCTTCTAGATCCAAGGTGAAAACCAAGGGAGAGAAGAAGAAAGCCTCCACTAAGACGAAAGGCGGTGTTAGTAAGGTAGATGGAAAAGGTAGGGCAAAAATTTCGAGGCTAACAGTAGGAAAGGAGGAATGTTTCTATTGCCACGGGATAGGGCATTGGCAAAAGAACCGCAGGGCTTAGAAAGCCAGAAACCGGGATTCGAAGCACGTTGTGGCTTCGGCTTCCGGTGTGTTTATAATTGAAAACTGTCTGTCAATTAACTCTACTTTCTGGGTACTAGATACCGGATCAGGATCTCATATCTGTAATTCATTACAGGCTTTGAGAAATAGTTGAGTTATCAAGGCAGGTGATATGACTTTCAGGGTTGCTAATGGAATAAGCGTGGACGCTGTATCCGTAGGGGAATATCACTTAGGATTGACAAGTGGGTAGATTTTGATTTTACGTAACTGTTTGTGTGTACCTATTTTAACATGTAATATCATTCTGTATCTTTACTTTCTAATGAATGTTATGTTTTACATTTGTAAACGATATTGTAAACATCCACCTAAATCAAGGTTTGATTGGGTCGAGTACACTAGATAACGGTATATACGTATTAAATCAAGCTTAGGTTTTTAACGTCCAGAACACACTTAAAAGAAAGTCTCCAGAATTAAGTCAGGCTTTCTTATGGTATTGTAGAATTAGTCACATCAATGAAACACGGTTGACGAAGTTACATAAAGAAGAATATTTGGATCCGTTCGAATATCAATCCTATGCAACCTGTCAATCATGTCTTAAAAGAAAGATGAAAAAGACTCCATTCACTGGACACGGGGTAAGAGCGAGCGAGCTCTTGGGACTTATACACAGCGACGTGTGTTGTCCAATGTTTACACATGAAAGAAGTGGTTATTCCGATTTCATTACTTTTACGGATGATTTCTCTAGGTATGGACATGTATTCTTGATGAAATATAAATCCGAGGCCTTTGAGAAATTCCGGGAATATAAGAATGAAGTAGAAAAACAAACAGGCAAAAGTATTAAGACACTTAGACCTGATCGAGGTGGTGAATACTTAAGTACCGAGTTCCTGGATTACTTAAAAGAGAATGGAATTCTCTCAGCTTACTCCTCCATACACACCTCAACACAACGGTGTATCGGAAATGCGGAACATAACCTTATTGGATATGGTATGTTCCATGATGAGTAACGCTGAGTTGTCGCAATCCTTCTGGGGTTATGCACTAGAATCAGCTGCATATCTTTTGAACAAGTTTCCTACCAAGACTGTGCCTACTACACCATATCAGATGTGGAGTGGGAAGAAACTCCATCTTAAGTATCTGAAAATATGGGGATGTCCAGCTTTTGTAAAAAAGCAGCATGCGGACAAGCTCGAGGCATGCTCAGTACTGTGTAAGTGGGATACCCAAAGAACTTCAGGGGGTATCTTTTCTATTACGCAGAGGAACAAAAGGTTTTTGTTTCTCGTCATACCCACTTTTTGGAAAATCAATTTTTAGAAAAAGAGATAAGTGGAAGCGCAATAGAACTGGAAGAAATTCCAGAACCACAAGTTATTACTGAAAGTATGGTGGAACCAGAAGTTTCAAAAGAATCGGACATCCCACGCCACTTCGCAGGATTAGTAGGCAGTCTCATCCGCCTGAGAGATACTATGGTTTTCTCATAGACGAGGATAGAGAGGATTGCATAATCGATGATGATAAGCCAACTAGCTTCCAGCAAGCCATTCAGAACAAAGACTCGGTAAAATGGCTGGATGCAATGCGGACCGAAATGGAGTCGATGTACACCAACAAAGTATGGACTTTGGACATTTCTCCAGAAGGGGTAAAACCCGTAAGCTGCAAATGGATCTCTAGAAAAAAGAATGGTGTAGATGGACATGTTTAAACCTATAAGGCTAGATGTTGGGGTAAAAATTTACACCCCGGTTGACCAACTCAAAATCAAAGTCAACCTCAAGCCAAGTGGGCCCAAGCCCAGATCAAGTGGGCCAATGCCCGGGTCGAGCCCGAACATGAAGCGGCCGGCCTCCGCCATGCCAAAATAAAAATTCTGTAATAAATAATTTTGGTGTATTTATTTTATTTTATTTTACGAATATATGTAAGAAAATTGGCATAAAGCCAAATTTTTGTAAAGCCCATGGCTTATGTGCAAAAAAGAAATAACACATGAGGCATGGAATGGACAAAATGCCATTTTGTAAAGCCCAAAGGGCTATATGTAAAGTGTATAGCCTATAAAGGCCAAGATAATGAAAATATTTCAACAACTTTTTCTCTCTCCCAAAAACAATCCAGATCTGTGATCTTTCTCCTTCCTCATGATTCTAAAACCTTCTTCTTTCTTTTGAATTAAATCAAGAGTTTTACTCTTCCTTTTTTCCAAAACTAAATAGTTTTTCACCACAAAACTCACAAAGGGGAGCTTGGATCTTCCATCAGATATTAAAAAGGAGAGATTTTTAAAATCTCACCACTCTTGTTATCTAAGAGTCGGCCAACAAAAGAGGAAGAAGGAGACCTATCTCCAAAGACCCCACTTTGGGGAAGATCCAGGGCTCAAGGGGAGAAGCCCCTTCATCAGCTTCAAAATATCCTAGAAGTTTAACTCCTCATATATATATATATATACACATAAAAAATAATAAGTATTTCTTTCTAGGAGTACAACTCCCATTGCAGGGACCAAGTCCCTTTTGCCGCCCAAAGCGCGAGTGCCCGAGCGCCCACGTGCCCGGCACGTGTGGCGCTCGTCCCTTTTGCCGCTCAAAGCGCGAGCGCCTGAGCGCCCGAGCGCCCACGTGCCTAGCACGTGTGGTGCTAGCGCCCAAAGCGTGAGCGCCCGAGAGCTCACGTGCCTGGCACGTATGGTGCTAGCACCCAAAGCGCGAGCGCCAGAGCGCCCACGTGCCTGGCACGTGTGGCGCTAGCGCCCACATGCCTGGCACGTGTGGCGCTAGCGCCCACATGCCTGGCACGTATGGCGCTAGCGCCCAAAGAGCGAGCGCCCGAGCGCATACGTGCTTGGCACGTGAGGCGCTAGCGCCCGAGCGCCCAAGGCGCCCACGTGCCTAGCACGTTAGCAGTAGCAGGGATTGCATCACCTCAAAACGGGTTGAGGCGCTAGCGCCCAAAGTGCTAGCGCCCGAGCGCCCACGTGCTTGGCACGTGAGATGCTAGCGCCCAAAGCGCTAGCGCCCGAGCGCCCACGTGCTTGGCATGTGAGGTGCTAGCGCCCAAAGCACGGGCACCCGAGCACCCAAGGTGCCGGCGCCCGAGCGCCCTGGCGCCCAAAGTGCTAGCGTCCTGGCACCCAAGGTGATAGCGCCAGCGTCCTGGCGCCCAAGCGCCCGCGTGCCTGCGCACGTGAGGCGCTGGCGCTTCTTTTTCCCACGCATCCTTTGGATGCCCCTTTTCCTCTTTTATATATATATATATGTATATATGTATATATACATACACACACACACACACATACTCTACATAATTGTCCCCCGTTAGAAAAAATTTCTAACAGAGCGCTGCCCTGCACCCCGCAAGGGGGCTGCTAGCCCCCTTGACCCCCCAGCCCGCTATTTGGATAGCGGGACCCCCGTAAAAACTATGCGGGGCCCCCGATATATCCAAAACCCCTTTCAAAACACAACACACGTACACTGCACACTGAGTTCGCATGGAGGTTTTTTCGCTCCAAAGGCTAGGGGTAATTAACGGCAGCTTAGTCCGCGGCTGCCGGAGATTTGGATCCCCACAATCAATAAACCCTAGCCTATCCTAGGCAGGGGGAATCTGTAATGTGCCTGACAAGCGCGCGTACATTCCCATCTCAATGGGGGTGACGAAAAATACCTTACTGATTCTGGCACGCCCGGTGGGATCTTCCTCTCCTCCTATATCTCGGGACAAGTGTTCATGCGAACTCATTTAACATATATGCCAATGTTTGTACCGAAATAATGTTTTTTTCCATACAGCAATCAAATTTCAACGATGATGTCTCCCAAGACGAATTCAGCTTCCAACGCGACCTCGATCTCGTACGTGGTCAAGATCAATGCTCGTGCGGTTCTCCCCGCAAGCCTCAATCGACAGTGGGAGGAACTGCCCCGTCAGTTTGGTTCCGTCGTCATCTACCCTGCCGGAAGCACTCATCTGGCAGAAATCCCGGCAAACAGGTGGCCAAGCCGGTCTCAAGGGGCAAGAGGCCGAATGTTGTGATCGCTAAGACACCACAACCGAAACTTAAGACGGTGCCTGAATGACTCTCTAGTGCTCTAGCTGGGGGCAAGGCTTCGGTACAAAGGGCAACATCAAACGTTGCGGACGAGCTCAAGCGATGACCCCAACAAATGCACAATCAGGCGTATCTCCAAAGCCCTCCATCGCCCGGTCTACGGCATCTTCCCGAAGAGCCGAAGTCTGCCAAGTGCTTAAAACAGAAAAGTTAAGGCATAAGCGACTCAGGTATCGAGCTAACAAGAGGGCCAGGACTCTGGCCAAGTGGAATCTTGTGAGGTTCCAAGAGCAGGGTTACTCCGCGACGACGGCTGAGTTGGCCGTAAAAATCAGCAATTCCTTCGAACTTCTGAAGTGAGTTCAGAAAAATGCCATGACTGCCAGAATTAAGAAGACAGCGGTCCGAACATTGCTACAAAGAGAGGTGTCCCGGCCCCAACAGAAAAGTATGACACTGTCTCTTCAAGAGTCTACTAGGCACTCTGTGCCGCGCGAAAACAACGGGGCAAAACCAGAAAGGAAGCGTCGCACCATTCAAGAATCCGTCCAGGCCAGCCGCCTTCAATCGACTTTCCGTTACCAAAACAGGAGGGTTAAGACAGCGATCCGTGAAATCAGCCGCCGATAATAAAAAGACGGCTGGATATATTATCCATACGGTCTATATGGCGGGCGGGCGCCCCAGCGACAACCTTCGCAGCAAAAGCAAGGATGGGGTCACCACATCCCAAGCCCAATCTGGCTTGAATGTGGTTGCCGCTTTCCAAGAACAGCCGCCTCCGCTGGATGATGAAAACCTTCTCGATGAGGATGATAGGCAGAAAGACCCCTCAGTCCATGCAGAGTCAAGCTCAGACAGTGAGGAAGAGCCGACTTTCCTCCCCAGGACCGCGGAGCAAGAGCTGCTTCAAGAGCTTCAAAAACAGCTCAGGAGCAAAAATAAAGGGATGGCCAAGCTCTATTCGAAAATTTACGACCTAACGAACGTTGTGATACAGCTTACGGCTCAAATTGCTCGAGCGCCTCCTAATCAAGCACAAGTCGCTACTCATGAGCCGGATGATGACAATCCGAAGCGGCCGAGGTTTGTCCCTTTGGGTCCAAGATTGGTCGAGCCGCACGAGAGCCGACCACATTCCGGTTCTGGGGACGCCTTGGCTCCATATAACACTATCCCGCTAACACAAGACCGGATAATGGATTTGGTCACCAGCAAGGTTAAAACATTGGTGGCCGAAGCTGAAGCTCAGAAAGAAATTGGCAGTAGTGGGCGGCCATATCCCGCACAGTACGATCTGATCGAGTTCCCGAGCGGCTACGTCATTCCTAAGTTCGGAAGATTTGACAGGACGGGAAATGCAAATCAGCACGTCGCCCACTTTAAAGTATCATGCGGAAATACAGGGGGCAATGATGCGCTCCTTCTTCGTCAGTTTGTCAACAGCCTGACCGGTGTAGCTTTTGATTGGTACGCGAGTATACCAGACGGGTCCGTCATTACCTTTGCCTAAATGGAGTCTCTGTTTCGTCTAAGGTTCATGAGTGTCAGTGATAAAATCTCCATTGCTGACCTTGTGAGGACCAAGCCGGAGAAAAATGAAAGCAACACCTACTATATCGCCCGATGGCGTAATTTCATAGTCAAGTGCGAACCGCCGCTGGAGCAGGACCAGTTCGTCAGCCTTCTCATTGGGAACCTCAGCAATTGGATGGTCCCATTCTTGTGTACACCAGGCCTCAAGATGTTTCAAGAGCTAACCAAGAAAGTCCAAATGCTGGAACGCTCGAAGTAAGAATCTACCCCGGACTTTAAGAGAGACAAGACTTGGAAAAGCAAACAAGACGACAACCGTAGAAGCGGGAATCCCAGCAGTACCAATGTCTTCAATGCGTCCGACAATGAAGAAAAGCGAAGGGCGGGCGAATCCAAAACCAACCAGTCTCGAAAGCCAGTGCTGGGAGGAGAGGGGCCTTCCCTAGAGGAGAAAAAGAACAAGGTTTACTCTTTTAGGAGGGACAAGGTCCGAAAGATATTTAAAGATGCCTTGAACAACGGTCTACAATTGCCAGAGTCGAAAAGACCACAAGAAGCAAAAATGACCGACAATCCCCTGTATTGCCCGTACCATCGAGTAGTGAGCCATGCGATCGAGGATTGCTATATCTTCAAAGACTGGGTCGAGAAGCAGTATAAGACTGGAGAGATCGAGCTGTCCAAAAGTGTGTTAGTGAACAATCAAGTTGCAACCACCAACTTTATACAGACAGAAGCTGAAGCCTTCTAGGAGGAGACAGCCGAACCCGCTGCCCTGAGAAATGAAACCGACTCACTGCAGTCTCCTTGGAGTAAGCACATATCTAATAAGACGAAGAAGATGCTAAAGCTATTTCAGAAAGAGCTCAGGACGGAATGGGAAGGGCAGAAGAAGCCCACCATTCCAGCCGCCAATTCGGCCTAATCAGGCTCAAAATCCAAAAAGCTTAAGTAGAAGAAAAGTGCAGCTCGATGCGAAAAGGAGTCTGCAGAGAGATCGACTATTCAAAAATATATCGATTCTCTCGAAGACTATGAACAAAAGGAAAGAACTCTAATTCAATTGAAAGATTTTTTCCCTGTAGAAGCCGCTGAAATTCTGGAGGAGTTAGAAGAAGACTCCAATGAAGAGATCCCTATAGTGGCCTGCTACGCCATCCATCTTGGCAGTGACTCTGAGGAGGAGCTCTATTTTCCCGAAGAGGACGAGGAGCTCGCCATAAGTGCCAACCAAATCCAGCTCAGAAGCGGCAGGACTCTGCCGCCAAATCAGGGCAACGCCCCAAAAGGAAAGGAAAAACAGGTGGCTAATAAGGAAGATGGCGGAGAACCGGCTAATGAAAACTCAAGTCCTTCCTTGGTGGACTATAATGTCTTGGCTCATCTCCGGAAGCTTTCGTCTCTGCTGAGCATCTACGATGCCTTGGTACTATCTAAGGAGCTTAGAGATGTTCTCATTCACGCTCTACAAAACCCCGAGCGGTATTAGGCTCGCTTTGCGGAAATTAATATGAAAGAATCCCAGTATGCTTTGCATGCCACCGCAATCACGTTTAAGGATGAAAACTTACTACAGGGAACGGCTGAGCATAATCGGCCACTTTACGTGACTGGGTACAGCGATGGAGATCGGATTAATCGCATATTGATTGATCCGGGATCCTCAGTGAACATCGTGAACTTAAGGACTTTGAAGAGTTTGTCAATAGACGTCCGACACCTGTTAAGGGAAAGGATTTTCATTCAAGGCTTCAATCAAAACTGCCAGCAAGTTCTGGGGTCTATAGCTTTGCCAATCAAATTTAGGGATCTGCAAACTGAAAGTAAGATATATGTGATCGACGCTGACACATCTTATAAAATTCTCTTGGGACGACCGTGGCTCCACGATTACAGCATCATTCCGTCAACTCTCTATCAATACATGAAGTATACTAAAAATGGCGAAGAAAGACGCATTGACAGAGACATCCAGCCGTTAGGTGTGCATGAAGTCCGATATAAGATTCTCGGTACTTCATGAACCACCAAAATGCTAAGCCACAACTGACTGAGGATAGAGCGATCCCAAGACTCAAAAGCAAATCTGAGCCGTCTGTCACTTTCAAAAGCAAAAACGCCCAAGTGCGCCCGCGTTTTGGTAACGACACTGATGAGTCCGACGCTGGAAGTCCGTCCTTCCGTAAAACTCGCCCTCGTTTCGGTAGCGATACAGATGAATCTGATACTGAAAGCCCATCTAGCAGCAAAGTCCGCCCTCATCTTGGCAGCGACACTGAAGAGTCGGAAGAAGAGGAACTGCCGTGCAACAACTGTGCAGATTGGACCCCCATGCAACAAGCGAAACTATGAGAGACCTTTGAAATTGCAGAAGGGTCCCTGGCCATCACAAGGGTGCTAGAACGGATGTGCAAAGAGCTCGATGCATTGTCAGTCTCTACCGTGGACCAGCTGGAAACTTTCTATATTCCCGGGAGGAAAAGTGGATAGAAGGGCATCCTGTTTTATGGGTCAAACCCCGTTGTGCACCTGGACGATTTGTCTGTCGCGTGCCTTCCCTATGAGAGAGGCATAAGAGCCGTCCTCAATCCCAGATACTATGCACCTGAGATGCGGGAATATTTCAAAAGGTGCGGATGCCGGCTATATCAAACGGAGTCCGAAGCAAAGTTTTATGAAGGGCTATGGCATCTGCCCCAGGTTCAAGCACTCATCGATGGACGAATTCCAGATAGACGGGGCATAGGCTTCAGTCAACCTGACTCCAAAGCATGCTACATGATCCATGTTGGTAAAGCCAGCGAAAGATCAAATGATGACGACGAGATAGCCGAGCCAGAAGAAGCTCCTCAAGATCTCGAAGATGGAGGACAAGCAACCTTCGATTAGCTAACCGATATCGATTTGGGAACGCCTAATAATCCAAGGCCGACCTACATCAGCTCACTCTTATCAGAGGAAATGAAAGAGCAGATAATTGCCCTGCTGCATGAGTTCGTCGACTGCTTCGTGTGGACATACAAAGAAATGCCTGGCCTTTCCCCTGAAGTGGCCGTGCATAAGCTGGCTATATCTCCTGATGCTAAGCCAGTCAAACAAGCTCCTCGAAGAATGAGAAGGGAGCTAAAAGAAAAGGTCATCGAGGAAGTTAAGAAACTTATCGATGTTGGCTTCATCAGAGAAGAGAAATATGCGGACTGGATCGCATGCATAGTCCCAGTGAAGAAGAAAAATGGGCAGATCCGAGTTTGTGTCGATTTCAGGGGCCTCAACAAGGCATGACCTAAAGACGACTTTCCGCTACCGGTCATGGAAATGATGGTCAATGACACCTCAAATTACGAGCTGTTCACCTTTATGGATGGCTCGTCTGGGTATAATCAGATCAAGATGTCGCCTAAGGATGAGAAGCACACAGCATTTTGAACCCCGATCGGAATATACTGCTACAAAGTGATGCCGTTCGGACTGATGAACGCAGGTGCTACATATCAAAGGGCAATGACCAATATCTTTGGTAACCTAATTCATAAAGTCATCGAATGTTATGTTGATGATCTGGTTGTCAAGACTAAAGCTAAGGCCGATCACATCCAAGATCTCAGGACCGTTCTCACCAGACTGAGGGAGTACGATCTGAAAATGAATCCTCTGAAGTGCGCTTTTGGCGTGTCATCGAGAAAATTCCTGGGCTTCATAGTCCGACATCGAAGGATCAAAGTTGACCCATCAAAGATAAAGGCCATCATGGAGATGCCCCCTCTAAAGAGTCTGATGCAGCTAAGTTCTTTTCAAGGCAAGCTTGCTTAGATATGAAGGTTTATCTCAAATTTATCGGGGAGATGTAGGCCCTTCTCAAAGCTCATGAAGAAAGGAGCTCCTTTTGTCTTGGATGCTGAATGTCGTGAAGCGTTCGAAAGTATCAAACAGTACTTGTTGTACCCTCCAGTGCTGGCCGCTCTCATTCCAAATAAACCGCTGATTCACTACACTGCTGCGCTAGATGAGTCACTCGGTGCGCCCCTTGCCCGGAACAACGAGGAGGGAAAAGAAAATACCTTCTACTACCTCAGTCGAACTCTAGTCGGGGCAGAACACAACTATTCCCCGATTGAAAAGCAATGCCTGGCCATGATATTCGCTGTGAAGAAGCTGAGGTACTATCTGCTTGCTCATCGGGTTATGTTGATCTCCAAGGTCGACCCGTTCAAACACTTAATGACCAAAGAAAGCCTAGCCGGTAGAATGTCAAGATGGGCTGTCATGCTGCTTGAGTTTGACATAGTTTATACTCCTCAGAAAGCAGTAAAAGGGCAAGCTCTTGCAGACTTCCTTGCTGCTCATCCCGTATCAAAGGGGTCACTGCTCAACTGCGAGTTACCCGACGAACAAGTGCTGCACCTCGAGGAAGGTGAGCCATGATGGGAGCTCTACTTCGATGGATCCTCATCAATAAGGACCTCTGGCAAATCAAGCATCCCACAGATAAAAGCAGGGATAGGATTAGTGTTCATTATTCCATCGATGGAAACCCTACGACGTTCTTTTGCTCTCATCGAGCCTCTCACAAATAACGAGGCTGAGTACGAGGCTCTGATAGCTGATCTGGAGCTCGCTATAGAAATAGAAATCCTTCGGCTATGAGTCTACGGTGATTCCCAGCTTGTCATCAACCAGGTAAGCGGCGACTATAAGATATACAAACCCGAGTTAGCTCGATACAGAAGCCGAGTGGTGGAACTCATGAAACGTTTCACTCACATTGAACTAATGAGAGTCCCTAGAGCGTTCAACGGAAAAGCCGACATACTCGCTCGCTTAGCCAAGGAGCTGGCTGATCCTGACATGGATGAAATTCTGATCACAGTCAGGAGCCGGCAAATTCTACCCCCAGTCTCCCTATGAGAAGAGGAAAGCGCGGAACAGAAGAGCAGTCCTGCTAAAGAAGCTTCGATCATCCAAGACGAGCCCGATTGGAGAGAACCCTTCATAGAGTACCTCCGATACGAAAAGCCACCCGAAGGAAAATCTGCAAGGATTCAGCTGAAGAAGAGAGCTCTCCGATACGTGTTTGTAAATGATACGCTATATCGCAGGTCATATGACCAACTCTGGCTCAGGTGTCTGTCATTGGCCGAAGCCCAAAAGATCATGAAAGAAGTTCACTCGGGTGTTTGCGGTGCTCACCAATCTGGCCCTAAGATGCGACTTCAAATTAAATGGCTTGGGTATTACTGGCCCACCATGATACGTGATTGCGGAGAGTATGCAAAGAAATGTCATATCTGCCAAATCCACGGTGATTTCATTCACAAGCATCCCAATCCGTTGCATCCTACGGTGGCGTCGTGGCCCTTCGATGTCTAGGGAATCGACAGTTGGCCCAATTGATCCTCTGTCATCCAGAGGCCACCGGTTCAAATTGGCCTCAACTGACTATTTCTCCAGATGGGCTGAACTTGTCCCGCTAAAAGAAGTCAAGACAGAAAATATTCTGACGTTCTTCCAACATAATATTCTATACCGCTTCGGTATACCAAGAAGAATCATTTCTGACAACGGGCCTTCTTTCAAGAGCTTCAAAGTCTCAAGGTTCGCTACTCAGCACAAGATAGACCGGAGATATTCCTCCATCTATAATCCAAGAGCCAATGGGCTAGCCGAAGCCTTCAATAAGACTCTATGCAAGCTCCTGAGGAAAATGCTTCAGCCAAAAGAGAGTCTGGAATCTCAAACTTCACAAGGCGTTGTGGGCATATCGTACCACGCACCGTACTCTAACTCAGTCCAATCCATACTCATTGCTCTTCGGAATGGAGGCGGTCCTCCCCCTCGAAGTCGAAGTTCCAAGCTTAAGAATGGCCGTTCAGCACGAGTTGACGGAGGAGGAAAACATGCTCCTTCGGCTTGAAGAGCTTGACGCCTTTGAAGAAAAAAGGCTCGCGGTACAGCAAAATCTGGAGCTGTACCGAGCCCAAATGTCACGGGCCTATGACAAAATGACCCGTCTCTGGGCTTTCAAGAGAGGCGAATTGGTGTTGGTCCTCAAAAGACCGATCATCCCCTATCGACATGCCAAGAGAAAATTCGAGCCAAACCGGGAAAGACCATACGTCATCGAGAAAGTGTTCGACGGAGGATCCTATCAATTAATAAGTGCCGAGGGAGAAAGACCCATGCCACCCATCAATGGCCGATATCTCAAGAAATACTACGCATGAATGCTCCAAGTCGGAGGCGAATTGAGTACACAAGCCCTACGGTCTAGATCATACATCCTGTAAAACCGTATACAATCCACGGGCGTAAACGACCCTTATCTCTCCCAAGTCCTGCCGGTGAGACTACTTTTAAAGTCCCACCAGCGGCAAAAAAAAACAAAAAAAATGGTATGTCCACAAGCAAAACGGGTATGGATGAAAACTCGAAAGGGCTCCGTGAGTAAAAACAGCAGGACTGTCGGCGAGTTTGTGAAAACCCGAAAGGGCGCAAACTCGTGAAAAGAGATAAAATACACTCGCAAAGCCCTCTCGACCTTGTGAGGAGAAAATCCCTGCGTGAGATCCTTATGACTCACAAAGGAGCAACACACTTAGGAATCCTCACGATTCCTAAGGAGAACATACACCTGCGAGATCCTCTCGACTCGTAGGGAGAAATGCTTTTATAAGACCCTTACGACTCATAAAATTGAAAAGTCTTAGGTGACAGGGACCTAAACCTGTCTCCTAAGCCATCGCTTCCCAACGGGAAATGGAAAATTATGAGTAGCTCCTGGCGTTACGCTTCAGTGTTAGCGGTGCTGATGCCGACCCAGAAACCAAATCCTAAGTCCTCTCGGGGCAAATGATGAGTTGCTCCTGGCATTATTCCAGTGCAGCAATGCTGATGCCAGACAAGATCCAAATTCCAAGTCCCCAAACGGCGTATGATGAGTCGCTCCTGATATCATATTTCAGTGCAGCGATGCAGACGCTAACCAAAATCCAATCTCCCAAAATTCCCCCAGCCCTACGGTTGGTCCCCAAGTTGACTACCGTATACAATCCACGGGCTTAAATAATTCTCATGCCCCACCACAATCACCCGTCCAGCGGCCGGTCTCCGCCCTTGGAATTATGCTCCATTTGGGAAGACCCACTCATGTATCCTTACGATACATGAGGAGTTGTTCATACGATAATATTGCATTATTATATTTCCCATTCTTATTCTTTTTATAAATAAACAGGTGCTTTTGACGCATGTCTGCTATATATTACAGGTTACAGGTTCTTGGACAGAAAACAGTGAAAATGATGAAAAGACGATGCAAAAGTGGACTTTGACCAACAAACAGAAGACTCTTGATCAAGCCTACATCGAAGATAAAATTCATAAAGTACAAGGCAATGCAAGGTCCAAGATTACAAAGCGAACGGTTAAAAGCCCACCGCAATTATTCACTGGAGATCTGGAAGAAACATAGAAGCTATTTTAATAAAGAACCAAATAATAAGGAAGCCCAAAGATCCAAGGCCCAATACTTTCTTTTAAAGAGACATAAAATTTTACCAAAGCTTGAAGTCTACTTTGACTAGGTCTTCCTAAGGATATTTTGGTAAATGTAGACATGCAAATCAATTGTAACCTAGGGTTTCTATCTCCTATAAATAGAAGCCCAAATCATTGTATTCTTTTCATGCCTCTTTTCAATAAATAAAATTCAGAAATTCTGGAAGTGACATTCAGATCTGTTCTTTATCGCTTGGAGGGAGCCATCACCATTAGTAAGTGTTTCTATTTTATTCTTTTAATGTTATTTCATCCCCTAATGAGCGAGTAGTCTCCTCGCTTGTTAGGGTTAGCCTTAGGGAAAGGGTTGAGAGATGAGATCTCTCACCCCTTTCAATGCCTAACCCATTAAGAACTCCATGCATGCGCGCACAACCGCTCCCTGCGGCACCCTACCCTTCGAGGTAACGGTGAACCGCAGTATAAAGGGCCGGTTGCGCGCGTTTTCCATGGGGGTTAGGGTAATTAACGATAAAGGAAGGATACGAATCTAGAGGAAGAAAACATCTTCCCAAAAGAGTCGTATCCACTTTATCGATAATTACTATAACACCTAATGGATCTAAAATACGGCATTGAAAGCGGTGAGGAAACATCAATCTCCAAAACTTCCTCTAAGCCTAACCCTAGCAAGAATTTAAATTAGATTAATTAAGTTTTAGATCTAGATTTTTATAAAACCAAAACGACAAATAGAATCAACTCGTTAAGACACAATAAAGGAATTTACCCGTCTCTGTGGATCGACCCGCACTCACCGGCTAGCTGCGAAGCGACGCCGTTTCTGATTGCGGTTACAAATATTTTTGATCGTGAAATCTCTACTAATCAAATGGCGCCGTTGCCGGGGATGGCGTAGAATTTTCTTTTCGCAATTTCGGGTTAATCTTAAAATTTAAAAAATCATAAAAATAAAAAAAATCAAAAAAAATATAAAAATACATATATTTTGTTATTTTTGGAAGGGATACTTTGTTGTTTTAATTTTGCAGGATATACAAAGACGATCTGGAAATTTCCAGAAGGCGAAACGGAAATCAGAAGATCTAAACAGCAAGGGATTAATTCAACAGAACACCAGAGAAAATTTGGAGATCTGAATCGTCCAAAATACCGCGGATCCGCCGCATTTCTCTGCTCCCGCCGCGGAAGCGCCGCCATCTGGTGACGTCAGCAAAATCTGAACACGTGTCTCGCACGTTTAGCCGCGGAACCGCCGCGGTAGGCCTCCTTTGACCGCGGAAACGCGCTCTTTTGGTGAGACCATCCTCTGAAATTTGCACTGTAAGCTCCTCTGTTATTTCTCCTCTGCAAATTTCAATATATTTTCTGAAAAATGCCTGCAGGATTTTGTGCACCTTAAAAATATATTCCCTTCCATATAACAGTCTTGTGCAGGATTTTTTGGCCCCCGCTCAAAATTGAAATTGATTGCAAGTAATCTTTTTTGTTGCATATCTTTTCCCGAATATCTTTTTGCAACAATTTTTTCCAAATAAAGATTCTTGTGATATGCTTCAAATAATAACCAATTGCAAGTAATATTTTGCTGTTGCATATCTTTTCTATAAAATATTTTGCTGTTGCATATCTTTTCTCTAAAATCTTTTTGCAACAAAAATTTTTCGAAATAAAGAAAAAAAATGAAAATAACAAGGACAAATATTTTATAGAACTTGCAAATTTTTTTAGCCCCAAATAAATCCTTGCACCATCCAACCTTCCTTCTTGTCACCTTTCTTCTTCTAACATGGGTACCCCACATAAAAAATCATTAGCCGAACTTTGGTATCCCGAACCTAATTTTGCGTCATATGTCAATGTGTTCGGTCAATTTAAAGACGATCCTTCCATGCCTAAAAAATCTTTGAAAGATCACATAGAGGAGTCTAGGAGAAATAGTTTGACTTTTCAACCCACTTTGTGTCAACCGAGTCAACCTTTACAACCTACATATGTTGATACCACTTCTTCAAGTCCTTCTGTCACTCCTAGGCCGATGTCCATTGCTGAGCATATTGCTCAATCTCGCAGTCGATCTTTCACCCCTCTCCACTCATCTAGTTTTAGGAATCCGCACAATTATTCACCTTCTTATCCATATGTTGACCCTACTCCTGTCTTACCACCCACTTCCTACCAGTCATACCCGACCTTCCCACCTTCACTAGACACTGTTTCGACACAGCCATTAGGTTTCACATACCCAACTAATTTTGAATCTTTTACTGAAACCCCCTCACCACCTAAGCCTAGTTTGGAAGAGTCGTTGGAAGCATATATTGCTGTAACAAATAAAATAATGAGGAATGTGGAAGCATCCATGGCCGCCCTTATGCAGCCTAGTGAACCGGTAGCTAGTGTCCCGCTAGCTCCGAATTTTTCAATGTATAAGGCGGCAGTTGGACAGAGTGAGAATGAGAGAGGATTTTCAAATCAAACCTACCCTTACCCAATTGAAGCCCACAACTCCGGTTTTCCATCGATTGTTCCAAATGATTCACCAGTTGAAAATAAAAATGAGTTGTGCGATTTTGTAGTGTTTGATTTGCCAAATTGTGAGGAACCCCTTTCGAGTGAAACCGCACCTAATCCTTTCGATCTTTACACCTCCACTCTAGAACCTACATTGATAAATATCCATGCTGTGGATGAAGTGTCTAAAGAAATTGATTTTCACTTGATTGAGGATATAGACGCCGGGAATATTTCGGATGATGAACCTGTCGATTTGCTTAAAATTTTATGTTCAAATCATCATCCTGAGTTATTAAATGTTTCTCCCGAATCTCATATGCGTCTAGATTTTGATGACAATGGCATGGATGGGTTGAATATTGAGGATAGTATTGAGGAGAGTCTTGAGGATAATATCGAGGTTGAACCATTTTTAATTGATGTGTCGGATTTTCCAATTCAGCCTCCTGAACCTTTGACTGTTATATCACCCTCCCTCCTTCCTATTGTTCCGACCGAACAAATGACCGTTACGCTTTCATCTCCGATACCAAGTTCGGCGTACCCATGTTTTCTTGCGAATCTTGAGGGATTTGACCCCATCGCACGACGAGTTGGTAGGTTAGCGCAATCGCTTTTAACACATCGGTCATCACAAATTGCGCTAATTTATTCACTTAATTTACACCCTCAAGATCGCACTCCACTTCTTTCTTCTTTCCGTCTTTTTTCTCCCCCACCGAGACCATATTCTACCATTCTTCTTTCCAAACGGTCTCGCATGCTTTTCATCTCTTTTCTTTCCATCCCATTCTTGCACCAACTATACCATTACCACGATAAGATCTTTGAATGGTTGGTGCTAACCTTTGGCTTGTGTAAGGCCAAGCTTAAGTTTGGGGGGAACCTTTGTATATATGTATATAACCTTTTGTTTTCTTTTTCTATAAAAAAATAAATTTTTTTTTTCAAAACATTAAAAAAAAAATATAAATAAATAAACAGGGAAGTGCCGGTATTTTGACCCTCTTGGTTTAGCATGACAGTGAGGACACTGTCAAGTTCAAGTTTGGGGGTATGCTCGGTACGTCTTCTTCCTTCGTATTCATTTGTACATATTTTTGCATTTGCATATTTATTTGAAAAACCCATAAAAATTGAAAAATTTCAAAAATTATAAAAATTAATGTATTCAATTTTGGCTAATTGACTTGAGTTTGACAAATAGGTTAACTGATTAGGAACAACTAGATCTTAGACTTAGTGAATTAAAAACCCTAAAGATAACCGTCCTTAAAGTTTAACGGTAGAAAGTATATGCCTTGTAGTTTATTTAGAAATAGGCAAATTTTTGGGTTCACTTCTTGGGCTAAGTCAAAACGAAGGAAAAGTATTGATATTTTATTAGAGTACATGTTTGAAAAATAATTCCTAACTTAAGTCTAGATTCTGAAAATGTATACCCTACAAATTGCACAATCACGCACCTTGAAACTTGGAATAGTAGAAGAGACCTTGAAATGCTCTTGTCTAAAGTCCTTAGTACAAAGAAAATAAAAGAAAAAAGTGAATAAAGAAAAAAAATGAACACTGGTTTTTGTGATTACTTAAGGCTAAAAAAATAGAAAAAATATTTAGCGAGGGTGCTTCATCACCTAGTGCCTTAGACCAACTGGTTTGGGAGTCACTGCTAAAGCCTTGGGTGTTGCAAGACTAGGAATTACGCTTTAAAGTGCAAACATATCTTATAATCGGTTGTTGGTACCTCAAGAAGTATTAACGGTCGCATGAAGGATGTGTAAGCAAAATTCAATTAAAAATTCACTTACTAATAAGTACTTTGGACAACGGACAAGGGTATGATTGCTTGATTTGAATTTCCAAGTGTAGGGGTGATATTTACACACACGTGGGGATATGTGATTGGAGTTTAGATGAGAGAAATGAATGAAGAATAAAACTTGTATCTTTAGTAGGGTTGATAGAAATTCCTAAGTGGAGATGGAACCCTAGAAGGAAAACTTAAGAGATGCCGAAAGCTAAGTAAGTCTACAGGATATATATAATCTTAAGTTAAACAATGAGGAAGTGTGAAGAATATGGGTGGATAGTTTACAAGTCAAAAGATAATAGAATTCCTTGTTAGAAAACCTAATTGGAAAACAAAAGTTAATGGGCCGAATTGATAGGATTTTGTGGGTAGTATCCGCTGAAAACCCTCAGGAGACAACACTCCTCCTACTAGGGACACCTAGAGGTTTAACGGCTTGTTGCACATGCTCAGTGCAATCGCGTTTCCCTGCGAAAGTGCGGTTAGGATTTTAGTGAATAAAAATAAGTTTGCTCGAGGACGAGCAAAAGATAAGTTTGGGGGTATTTGTTCATACGATAATATTGCATTATTATATTCCCCATTCTTATTCTTTTTATAAATAAACAGGTGCTTTTGACGCATGTCTGCTACATATTACAGGTTACAGGTTCTTGGACAGAAAACAGTGAAAATGATGAAAAGACGATGCAAAAGTGGACTTTGACCAACAAACAGAAGACTCTTGATCAAGCCTACATCGAAGATAAAATTCATAAAGTACAAGGCAATGCAAGGTCCAAGATTACAAAGCGAACGGTTAAAAGCCCACCGCAATTATTCACTGGAGATCTGGAAGAAACATAGAAGCTATTTTAATAAAGAACCAAATAATAAGGAAGCCCAAAGATCCAAGGCCCAATACTTTCTTTTAAAGAGACATAAAATTTTACCAAAGTTTGAAGTCTACTTTGACTAGGTCTTCCTATGGATATTTTGGAAAATGTAGACATGCAAATCAATTGTAACCTAGGGTTTCTATCTCCTATAAATAGAAGCCCAAATCATTGTATTCTTTTCATGCCTCTTTTCAATAAATAAAATTCAGAAATTCTGGAAGTGACATTCAGATCTGTTCTTTATCGCTTGGAGGGAGCCATCACCATTAGTAAGTGTTTCTATTTTATTCTTTTAATGTTATTTCATCCCCTAATGAGCGAGTAGTCTCCTCGCTTGTTAGGGTTAGCCTTAGGGAAAGGGTTGAGAGATGAGATCTCTCACCCCTTTCAATGCCTAACCCATTAAGAACTCCATGCATGCGCGCACAACCGCTCCCTGCGGCACCCTACCTTTCGAGGTAACGGTGAACCGCAGTATAAAGGGCCGGTTGCGCGCGTTTTCCATGGGGGTTAGGGTAATTAACGATAAAGGAAGGATACGAATCTAGAGGAAGAAA
The DNA here is from genome assembly GCA_030015575.1 of Agapanthus africanus. NCBI lineage: Eukaryota > Viridiplantae > Streptophyta > Magnoliopsida > Asparagales > Amaryllidaceae > Agapanthus > Agapanthus africanus. Next base: position 116,164,188 of record JASDDO010000028.1, read on the forward strand.
ACATCTTCCCAAAAGAGTCGTATCCACTTTATCGATAATTACTATAACACCTAATGGATCTAAAATACGGCATTGAAAGCGGTGAGGAAACATCAATCTCCAAAACTTCCTCTAAGCCTAACCCTAGCAAGAATTTAAATTAGATTAATTAAGTTTTAGATCTAGATTTTTATAAAACCAAAACGACAAATAGAATCAACTCGTTAAGACACAATAAAGGAATTTACCCGTCTCTGTGGATCGACCCGCACTCACCGGCTAGCTGCGAAGCGACGCCGTTTCTGATTGCGGTTACAAATATTTTTGATCGTGAAATCTCTACTAATCAGGAGTACAAAACTTACGAGATCCTCTCGACTTGTAAGAAAATACTTTCGTGGGATCTTTACGACTCACAAAGGAAAAACACACTTGGGGGTCCCCACGACTCCTAAGGAGAAAGTATACCTATGAGATCCTATTGATTCGTAGGGAGAAAATGCTTTTATGGGACACTTACGACTCATAAAATTGAAAAGCCTTAGGTGATAGGGACCTAAACCTGTCTCCTAAGCCATCGCTCCCCAACAGAGAGAGGCAAATGATGAGTTGCTCCTGGCATTATTCCAGTGCAGCAATGCAGATGCCGACCTATACCCAAACCAAATCAATCCGATAGACCCCTAAGTCGTTAAACTGGAAACATATGACCTCTAAGTCGTTAAACTAGGAGCAAGGGAAATTCCCTCACGGCAAATGATGATTCACTCCTGGTGCCATATTCCAGCGTAGTAATGTTGATGTCAACCCAAATCACAATCAGCAAGTTAACATCAACATCGACACCGCAGAAAACGGAGCAAGTCAAATCAAATCCCGACCGTCCACGTCGCTAAAAGGGCAATACCGACCGTCCACGTCGCTAAAAGGGCAGCACCGACCGTCCACGTCGCTAAAATTGCATCGACCGTCCAAGTCGCAAAAATGGCAGAACCGACGGTCCACGTCGCTAAAATGGCAGCATCGACCGTCCAAGTCGCAAAAAGGGCAGAGCCGACCGTCCAAGTCGCAAAAAGGGCAGAACCGACCGTCCATGTTGCTAAAATGGCAGCATCGACCGTCCAAGTCGCAAAAAGGGCAGAACCGACCGTTCACGTCGCTAAAATGGTAGCATCGACCGTCCAAGTCACAAAAAGGGCAGAGCCGACCGTCCAAGTCGCTAAAATGGCAGTATCAACCGTCCAAGTCACAAAAAGGGCAGAGCCGACCGTCCAAGTCTCAAAAAGGGCAGAACCGATCGTCCACGTCACTAAAATGGCAGAACCGACCGACCAAGTCGCAAAAAGGGTAGAACCGACCGTCCAAGTCGCAAAAAGGGCAGCACCGACCGTCCAAATCGTAAAAAGGGCAGCGCCGACCGTCCAAATCGCAAAAAGGGCAGAACCGACCGTCCACGTCGCTAAAAGGGCAGCACCGACCGTCCACGTCGCTAAAAGGACAGCACCGATCGTCCACGTCGCTAAAAGAGTAGCAACGACTGATTGAATGAATTCTCTGTGTGTCGGTTTAGAAAATGAATAGAAATCACAATCAAAGAATTTTTACCGCAATCAATAACGGTGTCGAATTGTAGCGCGTTAGTAAGTGCGGATCGTCCACAGGGATTGTGAGATTCGTTCGTATTTGTTTTGTTTGAATTGAAAATTTAAGAGAAAAGAAAAGAAAATGATTCAAGATTTATATCAATGAATTTCAAGAATCAACTAGATCTAATCAAGAATCAAGAAAGTATTAAAAATCAAGAATCAAGAAGTGAAAGAATTCTAATCGATTAAAGTTTCAAGAATTGAAATGTAGCTCGTATGAGTCGATTAAATTTATAGATGTGAAGAAGATTAGCAATTACCTTTTCTTATCTATTAACGAATTGATGCTAGATCGATGATGATTTATCGAGGATTAAGGATCTTGCGATGAATTAGGGTTTCTTCATCTTATCCTTTGTCCTTTCGATGAATCTCATACACAAGATAGCTTCTAGGAAATCAAATGATCGATCGTTGATCTCTAGTTCCATGCGAAAATAATCAAGAAAGCATTTCGCATCGAAACTAGATCATCGATCATTCAATTTTCAAGAATTTACAAACGTTATAGGACTTAAGAAAATATTTAAAGATTCGTCAACTTCATCGTCTATTGATTTTCTTGACTCCTCCACGAGCGGAGTTTACTTAAGCATCATCACAAAGAACACATTCAAGAATCTAGATTGAATCATAATGCTTGAATTTATAGAAAACAAGATAAAAGAATTTCACCTTTATTTATCGACAAGTTCGTTACAACTCTCTTGAAATTTACAAAAGGAAGGAACTAGATCGTCGATTTTGGCGTCGCTTCGGCTCCTTGAGTCGCGGATCGGCTTGGATCACTTGCTCCGATGAAGTCCGGCTTCGCTTCTAAAGGCTTTGAAGGATTCTTGCTTCGATTGAACTCGGTGTTCTTGAACTTTTTGGCTTTTTGATTGGATTAGGGTTAGGGTTTGGAGGCACACGTTGTGTCACTCAACTTGTGGGGAAAATTGTTGAACTTCTTGAACAACCTTTAGAAGTGAAGCCTAGGGTCCCTTTTATAGCCTTAAGAGTAGTTAGCTTCCTTAAGAAGCTTGGATTAGGTTAGCTTCCCTTGTAAGCTTAGTCTAGGTTAGCTTCCCTTGTAAGCTTGGTAGTTAGGGAGAAGGTTCTAGACTTTAAGGTAGTTTAAGGGGAAGCTTGCTTTGGAAGCTTGGAGTGTATAGCTTTGATCAAGGAGCTTGCTGATCTGGCAGAAGACTCTGGAGTGTTCTGGAAATTGTCATGGTTTTCTGAGATGTAGGCATCGAATGAAGAGTTCTGCAGTGAAGCTGAAATGGTGACGTGGCACATAAACCGCGGATCCGCGGCGCACGCCGGCTCCGGCCGCGGATCCGCGGCGCAATAGGAGCACCAGGGCTTCATGCTTCAACTATGGATTTCTGAAGTCTTCCTGGTATTTTTCTGATATATTTAATTTCAGAATTCCTTCTAGATTACTACCAGATCTCAAATCCTTGAGTTGGCGTCTTTTTAACAGCACTGTTTCACAAATTTGGCCATTCTCCTGGAATTTCCTGCACAGACTTCGAAATAAGTGTTGCGCTACACAAGAATGATGCGATGCCATGATAAACAGTCAATTTACCTAAAAATGCCGGTTTTAGTATATAGTACAGGCAATTCAGTATTTTACAGGTGTTTTGCTAATATGTGCAATATGAATACCGAACACCTCAAGATGAATGCGAAAGATAGGGAAATTGACGTGTTAAAAATACATTATTTTCGACTGATCAGATTCCCCCAAACTTATTTTCGGTCGTCTCGAGCGAATTGTTTTATTAAAAAGAGAAGGAGAAAAAAAAGAAAGAGAAAAACTAACTAGCACATTTTCGTAGGCAACACGATTGCACTGAGCACGTGCAACAAGCCTTTAAACCTCTAGGTGTCCCTAGTAGGAGGAGTGTTGTCTCCTGAGGGTTTTCAGCGGATTGCACCCACGAAATCCAATAATAAAAGGAAGATCATGAATATTACATTTAAAGATAAGAATCGTAAAAGAAAAGTCTTGAAAATTAGGGTTTCCAACTAAGCTAGCTTTTCGGTTGTCATGAGCCCTATCTTAATAGTCATGAAAAGATGTTAGAAATCACGTCATTCCTCAATAAAACATCGTCTTATTCTTCATTACTATCTTTCTTCCAAACATTGATCATATAACCCTACGTGTGTGTAAAGACATCCCTACACCCGGAGAATTCAATTCAAGCTATCATACTCTTGCCCATCAGCCTCAGTACTTTTTAATTAATGAATATTTAAATGAGTTTGCTCATACACTTTCATGCGACCGTTAATACTTCTTGAGGTACTAACCGACCGATTACTCATATGCTTGCTTATTTGGTGTTTTTCCTCGTCTTGCACCACCTAAGACTTAGCAGTGACTCCCAGACCAGTTGGCCTTAGGGCACTAGGTGAAGAGGCACCATCGCTATATTTTTTTATTGATGCCTTGGCGATAACAAAACCAGTGTCCATTTTTCTCACCACTTTATATTTTATTCATTTTTTTTATTTGCTTCATACTTTGGCTTCTAGACAAGAACATTTCAAGGTATCCTCTACTATCCCGAGTTTCAAGACGTGTGTAAGTGCGAATAGTAGGGTATCCACGTTCAAAATGTTTGGCTTCCAGAATAGGAACTATTTTTCAGACTTATTTTTATCCTCAGATTAGTGACTTCCTTCATCTTACTAACCCTTGGGACAACGGCTCATAACTACTTATTACTAGTTCGTCTAAGAAAACTTCTAATTTTCTTGGTTTTCTTAAATTTTTCTAATCTTTTGGATGTAATTTTCACTATCTAATCTTTTATTATCTTATTTATGTACAAAAATGTTTAAATATTAAATATTTTTATATTTTGAAAATTTTTAAATTTTTATGGGTTTTGAAAATTTTTAAATTTTTATAGGTTTTAAAGAAATGTTTTGTACTTATGCAAATGATATGCAAATGATGCAAAAATAAGCACAAACCTCCCCCAAACTTGTTTTCAACAGTGTCGTCACTGTTGCCAACCGCTATATCTACAAAAACCTGTAAGCTTGGGAGGAATTTATTAGTGAGGGCAAAATATTTAAGTGAAGAACCTCCCCCAAACTTATTCTTTTCACTCACCTCCATTCAAAAGATGATGCAGTAATGTACAGGACATGGAGGTGAGATGGAGGACTTTTAATCAAGATAAAATGGCTCCTGTAAGAACAGGAGCTCCTCCGTGGGGTCAGTGGAAAAATACGGCTTTAGTCTATGTCCATTAACTTTGAAAAATGTGCCGTTTTTAACATTTTCTACTTCTACTGCCCCGTGCGGGTATACAGACCACACAATAAAAGATCCCTTCCACCGAGATCGAAGCTTACCCGCGTGAAGGTGTAGTCGTGAATCATAAAGAAGGACTTGCTGACCAGGTGTAAATGTTTTCCTCAAAATGTTTTTATCGTGAAAAACCTTAGTCCTATTCTTTACAATTACAGCGTTATCATAAGCTTCATCACGGAGTTCGCTTAACTCATTTAATTGCAACTTCCGAAAGTTGCAGGCTTGGTTTAAGTCAAAGTTGATTTCCTTAATAGCCCACAATGCTTTATGCTTAATCTCGACTGGCAAGTGACAAGCCGTCCCAAACACTAACCTATATGGAGACATCCCTAGATCGGTTTTAAATGCAGTTCGGAATGCCCAAAGAGCTTCCGTCAATTTGGTCGACCAATCTTTTCTATTCTTCGCAACAGTTTTCTCCAGGATTTGTTTGATCTGTCTATTCGAAATCTCAGCATGCCCGCTCGTTTGGGGATGATAGGGTGAGAAAGTCTGTGGTTGATTGCGTATTTCCGCATCAGAGTCTCGAAAGACCTGTTGCAGAAATATGTCCCGTTATCGCTAATGATAGCGCGTGGGTGTCCAAATCGCGAAAAGATGTTTTCTTTTAAGAACTTAATGACAAACTTTTTGTCATTAGTGCGACATGGAATGGCTTCAACCCACTTTGAGACGTAATCAACCTCAAGCAGTATGTACAGATTCCCAAAGGAGTTGGGAAAAGGACCCATAAAGTCAATACCCCAAACATCGAAAATTTCAACCACTAAGATGGGTTACTGGGGCATCTCATCTCTCCGGGAAATCCTACCCGTGTGTTGACACTGTGTACAGGTTTTGCAATAATCAAATGCGTCCTTGAACAAGGTCGGCCAATAAAAACCGCATTGCAAAACCTTCTCCGCCGTCTTTTTAGGACCGAAGTGACCCCCACATGCCTGATCATGACTAAAAGATAGGACACTCTTGAACTCCTCATTCGGGTCACATCGGCGAATGATCTGATCAGGACAATACTTAAACATATAGGGTTCATCCCAGTAAAAGTGTTTTACTTGGGATAGAAAACGATATTTGTCCTGTTTTGACCAATCGCCGGGTATCAATCCCATGGCAAGATAGTTCACAATATCCCTGAACCAAGGTTCCTCAGATACGTTCAAGAGTTGTTCGTCAGGGAAAGAATTATTGATCGGCAGGGTCACAGGTGAAGAAGAGATGCGTGAAAGATGGTCGGCTACAACGTTTTCACATCCTTTCTTATCTTTGATAACAAGATCAAATTCTTGTAATAGAAGGATCCAACGTATTAGCCTATCTTTAGCATCTTTCTTCGCCAAAAGATGTTTCAAGGCGGAACGGTCAGTGTACACAATTATTGATGAGCCAATCAAGTAAGGCCTGAATTTTTCTAATGCAAATACAACCGCCAAAAGTTCTTTTTCGGTAGTTGTATAGTTAATTTGAGCATCATTCAGGGTCTTACTTGCGTAATAGATCACGTGTGGTATCTTTTCAATGTGATGTCCTAAGACTGCACCAATTGCAAAATCTGATGCATCACACATAAGCTCAAAGTGGTAGTCCCAATCTGGAGTCGATAGAACGGGGGCTGTAGTGAGGGAGTGTTTGAGTGAGTCGAATGCTGCCTCACAATCCGAGTCAAAGTGGAAAGTGGTATCCTTGGCCAAGAGAAGAGTTAAAGGTCTAGCAATTTTGCTAAAATCCTTAATGAATCTCCTGTAAAAGCCCGCATGGCCAAGAAATGATCGGATATCCTTGACGCTCTTGGGATGAGGAAGGTTTTGAATAACATCTATCTTAGCTCTGTCAACCTCAATGCCTTTTCGTGAAATAACATGTCCAAACACAATTCCCTCTTGGACCATGAAATGGCATTTTTTCCAATTCAAGGTTAAGTTCTTCTCTTTGCAACGAGTAAGAACTGCGTCGAGATTCGATAGGCAGTCAGAAAAAGAGTCTCCGAAAATCGAGAAATCGTCCATAAAAATCTCCAAAAAATTCTCGACCATGTCAGAGAATATCTCCATCATACACCGCTGAAAGGTAGCAGGAGCATTGCATAACCCGAAGGGCATGCGTCTATAAGCAAAGGTACCAAAAGGACAAGTAAATGTGGTTTTATCTTGATCCTTTTTGGCAATAGGGACCTGATTATAGCCAGAGTATCCATCCATAAAGCAATAATACTCACATCCAGCTAAGCGTTCCAGTATCTGATCAATGAAAGGTAGAGGAAAGTGGTCTTTCCTCGTGGTGGCATTGAGTTTTCTGTAATCAATACATACACGCCACCCAGTTTGGGCGCGTGTCTGAATCAACTCATTTGCCTCATTGGTAATAACAGTGATACCAGATTTCTTAGGAACGACATGAATTGGACTCACCCATTGGCTATCGGAGATTGGGTATATAATACCATTATCAAGGCATTTGACGATCTCTTTCATCACTGCTTCCTTCATGACGGGGTTCAACCGTCTCTGTGGTTCTCGGGTTGGTTTGGCATCATCCATCACATGTATATGATGTTCTACAATCAAGGGACTAATCCCTTTGATGTCCGTCATGGTCCAACCAAACGCCTCCCTATTAGATCTCAATACCGACAAAAGTGCATTCTCTTACTCTAATGCTAGAGAAGCGGATATGATAACTGGTAAAGACTCATTCTCACCTAAATATGCATATTTAAGATGAGAAGGTAAAATTTTGAGATCTAATGCTGGTGGAGAAATAATAGAAGGTGGGATCATCGAGTGATTTTCGGAGTCACAAAGAAGCTCATAGCCTATGAAAGATACAGACTCGGGTAGTGATAAGTCAGGAGTGTTGGACTCAAGCGTGGAATTGGTGTCCTCACTAAGATCATGTGCAAGGTCAAACAGTGATGTGGTAGTGTCGTCGAGATCTGTAAAGCAAAGTTCATCAACTCCGCAACTTTCGGGAGCAATCTCGTGGACAGAGCACACATCAAGGATATGAGCAGAGGGTTCTGATGGCTGACTTACAACTTTGTAGATGTTCAGTTCAATGGTCATATTTCCAAATGATAAGTTCATTGAACCGTTTCTACAGTTAATGACAACATTGGAAGTGGCAAGGAACGGTCGACCCAAAATCACCGGAATTTGGCTCCGGGGGTTTGCTACAGGTTGTGTATCGAGAACAATGAAGTCCACAGGGAATACAAATTCCCCGACCTTTATCAACACATCCTCTAGTTCACCCTAGGTTTGGTGATTGAACGGTCTGCCATTTGGAGAGTGCAGTGAGCTGGTTTCAACTCTCCAATCCCTAGCTGCTCATAGACAAAATATGGAAGTAGGTTAACACTTGCGCCAAGGTCTAAAAGAGCACGGTTGATGTTTTTACCCCCAATAGAAATCGATATCGTAGGACATCCTGGGTCCTTACGTTTCTTTGGTAGCTGTGGGATAAAAGCAGTGCTAATATTATTGGACATAAAGACCTTCTTTGGCATTTGAGTCTTCCTCTTCCTAGTGCATAAGTCTTTAAGAATTTTCGCATAAGCGGGGACTTGTTGAATAGCATCTAGGATAGGGATGTTGATGTTAACCTGTTTGAACATTTCCATAATTTTCTCCATATGTGGACTCGATTTGTTAGCCCTTAACCGATTCGGGTAAGGAGCTTTAGCAATAAGCGCTGGGTCCATCATAGGAGAAGGAAGTGGGGGTAGACGTGATCCCAAAAGAGGAGTGGGGATCGTCTGTGGAGAACTAGAAGAGGGTTGCTGAGGTGTCGAGCCTAGAGTGAAACGGAGAATAGGCTCGTGAGAAGGCGGTGGGGTAGAAGAACAAGGATCAGAAGTAGAAGTGTGTGTGTGAGGAAAGGTCTCAGCCGGGGTGTTATTGATAGGATTTTCAATATCATCAATTTCTTCCCCAACATGGTTATTCAGCACTCTTCCTGATCTCAACGTTGTGATGGCATTTACATTGTAATGCCCATGATTCGATAGGGGTTGAGACGGAAGTTTCCCTTTTTCTCTCGCACTCATTTCGGCTTTAAGTCGTGCAATTTCTGCTTCCATCGCTCTGATACTCTCAGCTTGGGACGCTGAGTTTTTCTTTATCTCACTGACGGAAGATCTAACCTCAGCCGACACCTCTATGAAATTTGACAAGAGTGACTTCATGGTTTGTGTGAATTGAGAGAACTCGTCAGAACAGGTCGACTGCATAGGATTAGACGGTGCAGGAGTGTTGACCTGGTTTTGAAAATTTTGTGACGGGTAGGGGTGCTGAGTGAGTTGAAGTGGTTGCTGTTGTGGTGGAAGAGCCCTTTAGAATTGATTCGGGTTTGGAACCGTGTTTTGGGATTGGGATTGGTTCCAAGCAAAGTTCGGGTGATTCCTCCAACCCTGATTGTACGTGGAAGAATATGGATCGTTTCTAGGTCTTTGAAATGCGACATTGGTATGCTCTTGACCTTGAAACGGAGAGTTTAATGGACATTCTTCCGTTAAATAAGAAGGATCAGAACAGCACCCACATACAGTTTTAGGGAGCGACATCGGATTTAGGGAGGCTGCTAAAAATTTGTGTTCCATAGCCTCGAGCTTCTTTTGCATTGTTGTCATCTCAGCTCGAACACCTATGGACACATCAATTTGGTGTACGCCTCCCCTAGACGATGACTGATTTCCACTCTCCCACTGTAAGGATTTTTCAGCGAACTCTTCTAGAAATTTCCAAGCTTCACCATCATCCTTGGTCATAAAAGTGCCTTGACACATAGCTTCAAGGTTCTGTTTAGTGGTTGGGTTAATGTCCTCATATATGATTCGGCAAAGATCCCATCTCGGGATGCCGTGATGTGGACATTGAACCAAAAGATCCTTGAAGCGTTCAAAGCATTTCGAGAATGGTTCAGTCAGAAGCTGGGTGAATTGATTAAGTTCGCTATGGATTCGAGCTGTCTTTTGCATAGGGTAGAATTTCTTAAGGAATGCCGCAACGAATTCTTCCCAATTCGTAATGGAATGTGTGGTAGTGTTGTATAGCCACTTCTCGGCTATATCGCACAAGGTAAATGGAAGAAGACATAGACGCATAGCATCCACAGAAAGTTGTGACGTACCCATCATTGCGCATACATTTTCAAATTTTGTGATAAACACGTATGCGTCCTCAGACTCGAGACCGTGGAATTTGGGTAGAAAATTGATGTATTGGGGTTTAATCTCAAAATTATCCCCGTTGGCTGGTGGTGTGGATAAGCAAGTCGAAAGAGGACCTCGCATAGGATAGCACCTCTCTTGGAGAGAGATCCGGGGTGGATTCTGCGCGCCTACGGACGGCGGCAGATTAGTGGTAAAGAAGTTCGATGGAGAAGGATCCATCGATGTGGGTGTGGTGGTGGGTAAAGGAGAGGTAAATGTAGAAATACCGACTTCGGAGTCGATCGGGGGGGGGGGGGGCGCGGACTAAACGGGCACTAGAATCCCGTGTCCAGCCTATCTTGCACTAAAAAGGGTTAGTATAAGTGGCAGCGTGACTTATAATTAGGAGAAATGATGAATGCGGTGTTTGTTTTGAAAAATGGACGAATTTTTGAAAAAATGATGCGATCACAACAAATGCAACAAGCAAAACCCTAATTCTATTGGTCGCCTAGGTCAAAGCTCTAGAGCACTCCTAACTGTCAAAAGACAAGTCACAGGATAAATCCTCCACTGCCTCTTTGTCTCCCCTGTGGCCAGGTAAGTGCCAGGTAAGTGGGAAGGTACTCCACTACGTAAGTAGTGGGCCTAATTAATAACCACTAGCCTTAGACACACTTGCCTTAGACACCACAAAAGAAACGCGGATAAGCAATGAATTACCCACGGCCTTCTCTTGTCCTAAGTGAGCGCGACGGTCCTTAGAGTCATCTCTAGATCTTTTTTAGTTAATGAGGGTAAATGCGGATGCAAGTTTGTGATTTTTGGGGCTTAGGAAGGGTAATGAACTCCCCACCTAATCTGGATTTGGCCGTGCCCCTTAATTTCCGTATTAATATGCAAACAACCAAAAATCAAAAACACGCACAATTTTTTTATTGCTTTTTGTGGCGCTGCGATTTTTGCAAAGAAGCCTGCAGAAAATTGTCAATTGGAGCAGATTGAGAAGGATATAAGAAAGTAAGAAGTCACCTGAGGAAATTTGGTACAGAGAAGCTTCCACAAAGCCGTGGAAACACCGCAATTGAAGGCTTAAACCGCGGATGCGCGGTGCTTTGAACAGTATGCTGCACCAAATTTTAACAGAGAGCCTCTGTTAACATCTTGAGTCCTCTGCAATATTCTGAAATTTTTTTCGCTTGCTCCACAGCTTCCAGATTTCCTCGCAACAAATCACAACAACACGTTTAGAGTTTGCGCGAATTTTGATCTCAAAATTGTAATGGAATAAATCTTTCAATTCAAATTTCAAATAATGAACGAATTAGCGTTCGATCCCCGGCAACGGTGCCATTTGATTGAATGAATTCTCTGTGTGTCGGTTTAGAAAATGAATAGAAATCACAATCAAAGAATTTTGACCGCAATCAATAACGGTGTCGAATTATAGCGCGTTAGTAAGTGCAGATCGTCCACAGGGATTGTGAGATTCGTTCGTATTTGTTTTGTTTGAATTGAAAATTTAAGAGAAAAGAAAAGAAAATGATTCAAGATTTATATCAATGAATTTCAAGAATCAACTAGATCTGATCAAGAATCAAGAAAGTATTAAAAATCAAGAATCAAGAAGTGAAAGAATTCCAATCGATTAAAGTTTTAAGAATTGAAATGTAGCTCGTAGGAGTCGATTAAATTTATAGATGTGAAGAAGATTAGCAATTACCTTTTCTTATCCATTAACGAATTGATGCTAGATCGATGACGATTTATCGAGAATTAAGGATCTTGCGAAGAATTAGGGTTTCCTCATCTTATCCTTTGCCCTTTCGATGAATCTCATACACAAGATAGCTTCTAGGAAATTAAATGATCGATCGTTGATCTCTAGTTCCATGCGAAAATAATCAAGAAAGCATTTCGCATCGAAACTAGATCATCGGTCATTCAATTTTCAAGAATTTACAAACGTTATAGGACTTAAGAAAATATTTAAAGATTCGTCAACTTCATCGTCTATTGATTTTCTCGACTCCTCCACGAGCGGAGTTTACTCAAGCATCATCACAAAGAACACATTCAAGAATCTAGATTGAATCATAATGCTTGAATTTAAAGAAAACAAGATAAAAGAATTTCACCTTTATTTATCGACAAGTTCGTTACAACTCTCTTGAAATTTACAAAAGGAAGGGACTAGATCGTCGATTTTGGCGTCGCTTCGGCTCCTTGAGTCGTGGATCGGCTTGGATCACTTGCTCCGATGAAGTCCGGCTTCGCTTCTAAAGGCTTTGAAGGTTTCTTGCTTCGATTGAACTCGGTGTTCTTGAACTTTTTGGCTTTTTGATTGGATTAGGGTTAGGGTTTGGAGGCACAAGTTGTGTCACTCAACTTGTGGGGAGAATTGTTGAACTTCTTGAACAACCTTTAGAAGTGAAGCCTAGGGTCCCTTTTATAGCCTTAAGAGTAGTTAGCTTCCTTAAGAAGCTTGGATTAAGTTAGCTTCCCTTGTAAGCTTAGCCTGGGTTAGCTTCCCTTGTAAGCTTGGTAGTTAGGGAGAAGGTTCTAGACTTTAAGGTAGTTTAAGGGGAAGCTTGCTTTGGAAGCTTGGAGTGTTTAGCTTTGATCAAGGAGCTTGCTGATCTGGCAGAAGAATCTAGAGTGTTCTGGAAATTGTCATGGTTTTCTGAGATGTAGGCATCGAATGAAGAGTTCTGCAGTGAAGCTGAAATGGTGACGTGGCACATAAACCGCGGATCCGCGGCGCAATAGGAGCACCAGGGCTTCATGCTTCAACTGTGGATTTCTGAAGTCTTCCTGGTATTTTTCTGATATATTTAATTTCAGAATTCCTTCTAGATTACTACCAGATCTCAAATCCTTGAGTTGGCGTTTTTTTTAACAGCACTGTTTCACAAATTTGGCCATTCTCCTGGAATTTCCTGCACAGACTTCGAAACAAGTGTTGCGCTACACAAGAATGATGCGATACCATGATAAACAGTCAATTTCCCTAAAAATGCCGGTTTTAGTATATAGTATAGGTAATTCAGTATTTTACAGGTGTTTTGCTAATATGTGCAATATGAATACCGAACACCTCAAGATGAATGCGAAAGATAGGGATATTGACATGTTAAAAATACATTATTTTCGACTGATCAACAACCTCCTCGTCGGAATTATGCTCCGCCTTGGAATCAAGTCAACCAGAAACTCCATCTCGGAGACACGTCAAGTATCGACCGTCCATGTTGTAAAAAGGGCAGTGCCAACTTCCCAAACGCGGGAACCAAATCAAGTCGCCTCCACATGAAAGAAGATCAATCAATTTCATGCACACGACCCATATGTGTGGTGTGCATTTATTGATGAGGGGCAATTTGTTGGGGTAAAAATTTACATCCCGGTTGACCAAGTCAAAATCAAAGTCAACCCCAAGCCAAGTAGGCCCAAGCCCAGATCAAGTGGGCTAATGCCCGGGTCGAGCCCGAACATGAAGCGGCCGGATTCCCCCATGCCAAAATAAAAATTTTTTAATAAATAATTTTGGTGTATTTATTTTATTTTATTTTACGAATAAATGTAAGAAAAATTGGCATAAAACCAAATTTTTGTAAAGCCCATGGCTTATGTGCAAAAAGAAATAGCACATGAGGTATGAGATGGGCAAAATGCCATTTTGTAAAGCCCAAGGGGCTATATCTAAAGTGTATAGCCTATAAAGGTCAAGATAATGAAAATATCTCAACAACTTTTTCTCTCTCCCAAAAAGAATCCAGATCTGTGATCTTTCTCCTTCCTCAAGGTTCTAAAACCTTCTTCTTTCTTTTGAATTAAATCAAGAGTTTTACTCTTCCTTTTCCAAAACTAAATAGTTTTTCACCACAAAACCCACAAAGGGGAGCTTAGATCTTCCATCAGATCTTAAAAAGTAGAGATTTTTAAAATCTCACCCCTCTTGTTATCCAAGAGCCGGCCAACAAAGGAGGAAGAAGGAGACCCATCTCCAAAGACCCCACTTTGGGGAAGATCCAGGGCTCAAGGGGAGAAGCCCCTTCATCAGCTTCAAAATATCCTAGGAGTTTAACTCCTCATATATATACATACATATATACATACATACATACATACATATATACAAAATAATAATTATTTCTTTCTGGGAGTACAACCCCTATTGCAGGGACCAAGTCCCTTTTGTCACCCAAAGTGCGAGCGCCCGAGCGCCCACATGCCTGGCACGTGTGGCGCTAGTGCCCAAGGCGTGAGCGCCCCAGCGTTCACGTGCATGGCACGTGTGGTGCTAGCGCCCAAAGCGCGAGTGCCCAAGCGCCCAAAGTGCGAGCGTCTGAGCGCGCGAGCGCCCAAGGCGCTGGCGCCTGAGCACCCACGTGCCTAGCATGTGAGGCGCTAGCGTCCGAGAGCCCGAGCACTTGGCACGTGAGGCGCGAGCGCCCAAAGCGCTGGCGCCCGAGTGCCCGAGCGCCCACGTGCTTGGCACGTGAGGCGCTAGCGCCCAAAGCGCCGATGCCCGAGCGCTTAAGGCGCCGGCGCTCGAGCGCCTAAGGCGCCGGCGCCCGAGCGCCCATGTGCTTAGCACGTGAGGCGCTAGCGCCCAAAGCGCTAGCATCCTGGCGCCCAAAGCGCTAGCGCCCAAGACGATAGCGTCAGCGCTCGAGTGCCCAAGCGCCCGCGTGCCGCGCACGTGAGGCGCTGGCGCTTCTTTTTCCCACTCATCCTTTGGATGCCCCTTTTCCTATTATATATATATATGTGTGTGTGTGTGTGTGTGTGTGTGTGTGTGTGTGTGTGTGTGTGTACACACACACATACTCTACAACTCTGTCCCCCGTTAAAACTATGCGGGGCCCCCGATATATCCAAAACCCCTTTCAAAACACAACACACGTACACTGCACGCTGAGTTCGCATGACCTGTTTGACCCGTCAATCGTAGGTTCTCTCGCTCCAAAGGCGAGGGGTAATTAACGACAGCTTAGTTCGCGGCCGCTGGAGATTTGGATCCCTACAATCAATAAACCCCAGTTTATCCTAGGCAGGGGGAATCTGTAATGCGCCTGACAAGCACATGCATATTCCCATCTCAATGGGGTGACGAAAAACACCCTACACTAGACTTATTGCAAAAGGTTTTCGTCAACGAACTAGTTTGGACTATGATGAAATCTTTTCTTCAGTGGCTATACTCAAATCCATTCGGATCCTTCTTTCCATTGCTGCCTTCCACGATTATGAAATTTGGCAAATGGTCGTAAAGACTGCTTTCCTGAATGGACATTTGGAAGAGTGCGTCTATATGGATCAGCCGGAGGGTTTCATTCAGAGTGGGAGCAGCGGAAAAGTGTGCAAGTTGTTTAAATTCATTTATAGACTAAAGAAGGCATCACAGAGTTGGAATATCTGTTTTGATGAGACGGTCAAAGAATTCAACTTTATCAAAAATCCAGATGAACCATGCATTTATAGTAAGATTGTAGCGAGAATTGTGGTATTCCTCGTCTTGTATGTGGATGACATTCTTTTGATAGAAAATGACATTCCTATGCTAGTCAAAGGATTCTTGTCACAAAGGCTCTCCATGAAGGACCTGGGTGTTGCCTCTTACATTCCGGGGATCCAGATCTATCATAATAGATCTAAACGGATGTTGGGACTTTCACAGTTAAGGTACATCAACACCATACCGAAAAGATTTAGTATGGAAGATTCAAAGCGCGGTAATCTACTGGCTTGTCACGGAATTACCCTCTCCAAAGAGATATCTCCCTAGACTGATTTGGAAAGAGATCGCATGTCTATTATACCCTACGCTTCTATGGTAGGCTCTATAATGTATGTGATGTTGTGTACCAGACCAGATGTAGCTTACGCACTGAGTGTTGTAAGCAGGTATCAGTCAAACCTAGGGGAGAAGCGCTGGATAGCAGTGAAGAACATTCTCAAGTACCTGAGAAGGACTAAGGAGATGTTCTTGGTGTACGGCAAAAAAGACCTCCAGATTGAGGCCTTTGTGGACTCCAGCTTCAAGAGTGACAAGGATGACTCCAAGTCCATATCAGGTTATATTTTTACCCTTAATGGAGGGGCGGTCTGTTGGAAGAGCTCCAAGCAGGACACTGCTGCTGACTCGACGATGGAAGCGGAGTATATCGCTGCATGTGACGCCGCGAAAGAAGCAGTCTAGATGAGAAAGTTCGTGACAGAACTTCAGGTGGTTCCGTCTTTTGTTGATTCAATACCACTGTATTATGACAACAACGACGCTATAACTTTAGCGAAAGAACCAAGGTCCCATCAGAAGTCCAGACACATCTTGAGGCGGTACCACCTGATCGGGGAGATCGTTGATCGCCGGAAGATCGAGGTGCGGAGAGTAGATATGGAGAACAACATTGCAGATCCACTCATAAAGGCCATCCCTCAGACATAGTTCGAGTGGTTATTCGAGATGATAGGTCTGCGATATGTCAATACATGGCCTTAGTGCAAGTGAGGGATTGTTAGTGTTATATGCTCTAGAGGCCATCATTGTATCATACTGGTTTGTATATTACATTTTGGAAGCTAGGGATATACACAGATATATTAACAGTCTTGCTCAATATGGTAGTATGCTACTTGGTTTGATTCTACCTCAATATGTGCATATGTTTCTTTTAGCATATCGCTTATACATATTGGTAGAGCCATTAGGATTTTTGCTTGACTACCAGTGTTATGATGGTAGTCATACTAGTGGGGGCTGGGTAGTCTATAAGCACATCCTTATACAGGTCGCTAGTCATAGGATTATCGAGACGGGGCATCGATACTCCAGAGTAGACTAGTGTATATGCTTCTCATCCCAGCAGGGAAGATGGTCTGTCCCACAACCATTAGTATGTCGTACTGGAGATAGTATGTAGGTGCTCATTAGGTTATAAGTACACTGGACATAACTCGTGGGGAACTGCTGGTTGATACTATACCCATCGTCAGGTAGTAGTTTCCAGGTGACATGAGTACAACATAGTCCGTTGACTTGACATCACTACTTCGCCTCGAGTGTGTTCCCACTGTACTTAGATCACTATCCTACCACGACTCAAATGAGTCGTGCAAACAGGTAGTGGTTGGGTGCAGTCCCGAAGCACCGGGAGGCAGTAGTGGTTAGATAGGATTCGTTTTTCCCAGTATCGGGGGTTGATATCGCGCTGTGTTCGGAAAGCCATTACACCAAAGTCCCTAACCAGGGAAAGCGAGATTTACTGGTAGGTACTCCAGTAGTTTCTCAGGGTGTTTTAGGCTCTACGCCGGCACGACTTATTGCGCTATTAGTGGTTTGACGGTTACCGCCCCCTCAGTCCGATATGCGATACTTTTAGACGAACAGACCGGACTGTACGGAGATTGTCACAGATAGGCTCAATAGGAGTTCGGATGAGTTTGCTCATTGGCCTTCTTATCGATAGAAACCTGGGTAGCCGTTACGTGCAGCTAGTACCGCTGTTGTGCTTGTGGTCAAACCCACTGCCAGCGTACTATCGAGTCTTTAGACTCCCACACAGAGCGTTTCCCTGCTTCGGGCGAAATATTGTAGAGGCCGTATGGTTTTACGGCAGGGTTCGATCATATACGTGTACTTGTACACGGATCATGATTCAGACGGATAATACTAGTGGGCTTTGGTTTAAACCGGATCCTAGTATTAGATTATTGGATTATTTTCGTCTCATTGTATTCATATTTTTCGGAATACGGATACGGATGTGAAGAGTATTCTTGTAATTATGCAAGAGTGCTTCTAGAAGAAGACACCACATTTGTGGATTAAATCATTTATTAAATGGTTAATGAGGTGGAGGTATGAGGTGTTACTTGGTATTAAATGAAGCATGGCTACTTGGGTGACTCATGGTTTTTGTGACTATTGAAGAATGCTTGATTCACTTGTGAATTATTGGTATGAATCATTATCACAAACCCTTAGCCATCTTCATATCAATCTATCTTCAACACTCTCTCTCCTCAAGAGCTATCTTCTTCTTCCTTAAACCCTAATTGTCTCATATATTGAGAAACCTAGGGTTCTTGAGACTAAATAATCCATAATCACTCTATACATCCTTTAGGCTACTTAGATTAGCGAACTAGGTGCCCTAGTTACCTCGGTATTGAGATTGGAGCTCGAACTATAGACTTTCGGGTGGATCGTGTTTGACTTGAGGAGGCCGACGATCAAGCGCGATCCGTACACTTCGAGGAGCTTAAGACGAGGAGGAGGAGAACAAGAATACTCTAAGGACTTGATACTAGGAGGTATAACTTTTTTCCGAGTAGTTAACCCTCATGGTACTCTAGCTAGTTAAGGTTCAAGTTAAGATCCTGGAGTTTAGTCGGTGTTGCGAAGCCTGTAAAAATCGTTTTTTGCACATTCCGCCTCCCCGCTAATCCGCGGGATGCGCGATATCGACTTACACATTATTCAACCTAAATTATACCGTAATATTTATGGAAAGTAATTTCTTCATGGACACATATGGATGGAAATTAAATAAGATCTTTGATATCTTTTGAAAATTGCAATCAACCAGTCCATTATTAATTTGTATATGTACATGCATAAAAAAATAGATGGGGCTTAGATGTATTTTGAAAAATTGTCGTCAACACTTTCATTATTACTTTGTATACATTCTTATTGATCGGATACGTTCGTCCATTATTACTTTGCATAAGTACATGGATGAAAAATTATATGAGACTCAGATGACTTTTAAAAAATTGCAACCAACACTTTTACTATTATTTTTTATACGTTCTCATTGTTCGGATATGGATCGGATGTAGATATTATAATATTCGTATTATGTGGTCATTGGCAGATGCAAATATAGATATGAATAGTTATAAGAAATGAAAATATGTACTGTTTCCCCCCAATAAGAGAGCAAGGCTCTGTTCAAATTTTGAACTGAGGCAGCGCCTTATGTGCAAAGCACGCGAGCATCAGCGCCTTATGTGCAAAGCACGCGAGCATCAGCGCCAAGAGTTAAAAACTTTGAGGCAGCATCAAGAGTTAAAAAAAACTCTGAGGCAGCGCCTCACGTGCAAAGCACGAGAGCGCCAGTGCCAGAACTAAAAGTTCTCCACACTTGGATCAAAAATCCAACGAAGATGATAAATCATCAAATCACAGAATTAAATTCTGTTGAGGAAATATTCCTCGAATATTACTAGAACAAGAAAAGGTTAATCTCTGTAAAACAGAGCACCGTTGGATCAAAGATCTAATGGTGATTAAAAATCACCAAGATACAGAATAAGCTCTGTATGGGAAAATATTTCCCCAATCTTGTTGAAAACAAGAAAAATATCTTCTGTAAAACAGAAGGCCTAGGATCAAAGATCTAGCGGTGGATAAAATCCCCAAATCAATTAGAGATCACTCAATGAGAGATTTTCTTAACTAAATCAACAAATCAGCCTCCACTATATAAAAGACCCAAGACTTCAAGTCTTGTTCAGAGGAAACCCCCTATAAACTTGAAGTTCAACAAAAAGAGAGAAGAGCAAGCAAAAAGAGCCTTCAGAGAGAAGAAAGAAGAAGAACTTTCTTCATGGTAAATAGAGATCATAGTATCTCATCTTCATACCCAAGGGTTTAACCCTTACAAAAGAACATAATTCTTTCCCTGGATCTGAGATCCATGAGACAAGTCTCGCACAAATGAGAATTTAATTCTCGTAGGGATGAATTTGTTCTTAGGGATTGAAGATCCAGGAGAGAACAAAGAATTGAACTCTTCGGAATAATATATAAAGAAGGAAACTGCGCTGCTAATAAAATAAAGAGTGCTCTGCACTCAGTGTTTGGCGCCCAGCGCCAGCGCCTCACATGCCCCTCACGTGGGCGCTAATAAAATAAAGAGTGCTCTGCACTCAGTGTTTGGCGCCCAGCGTCAAGCGCCTCACGTGCCCCTCACGTAGGCGTTAATAAAATAAAGAGTGTTCTGCACTCAGTGGTTGGTGTCCAGCGCCCAGCGCCCCACGTGCCCCTCACGCGGGTGCTAATAAAATAAAGAGTGCTCTTCACTCAGTGGTTGGCACCCAGCGCCCTACGTGCCCCTCACGTGGGCGCTGTTTAACATAAAGTGCTCTGTAAATAGTGCCTAGCACCATAAAGAGTGTTTAACACTCCATAAAAAAATTAAGAAATGAGGTGAGAGTCAGACTCCATATCAATGCTCAACATTGTTGCACATAAAAGGGACCGAGCCCAAACAAGTGTTTAACACTTTATTCAGTACTAAGTGGATCGAGTCCAAGTTGACTAAAAGTCCCTAATTCAGATCAACCGAGCCCATGTGCTCACATTCTTTCTAAATTGGTCTTAACCCCAAACCCAACTACAGATCTCCCAACTGACATTGGATCAAGGGTACATCTCTCCACACCTCTGATATATGTCGTTGTAATTCTTCAATGTCTTCAGAGGGGTAGCGGGTCCCGACAACCAACAATTTCATGGACCGTAATGTCTTTAAACTAGCTATGGACCGTAATGTCCTTAAACTAGCTATGGACCATAATGTCCTTAAATTAGCTATGGACTGAAACGTCCTTAAACTAACAATAAACCGTAATGTTCTTAAACTAATATTGGACCACAACGTCCTTAAACTAAAACGACAGAGCCCAAATGCTTTTTCATTGGATCAAAAATGATCCCGAACCCCCGTTAAGTTGATCTTAGTCCAATATCGGATTAACGTATCCTTAACAAATATTTAAGTTGATCTTAATCTCAAATGAGATTAACAATCCTTGAATCAACCCAAACCCAAATCTAAGAAAATACGGATTTGGACTAATCCATACCCTACGGACGACAACACAAATTAGTCTCCGTATACAATCCACGGGCAAACAAAAATAAAACAAACACATACGACACGAAGTGAACATCTGGAGAAGGAGAAAGTGGTTATCGCTACGCGGTAACGTAATTAACTGCACGGGCTTGCGCCTGCAGGGAAGAGCGTCCCCACAATTAAAAACCCCTCGCAGCGAGGGGGAATCTGACGAAGTCTGCTACAATGGCCGCATCTGTCTAAACCTTCGATACATGGTGCCATAAATCAACTTGGCATCTTCGGAGAGATAGACAGATAAAACTAAATAGCATCCGCCCCCAAATTCAGGCTAGACGTTTGTCTTTCCAGTTTTCGGCGGTGAACAGATTCTGGCACGTCCAGTGGGACCTTTTCCTCTTTCCACTCCACATTTCGTGTGTCGTGTTCGCGAACGAATCGCGGTTTAATATGGTTGCCCTTAGATTCGAGGTATTAAGATTTGGTGTCTTGCTCCGTGCAGAAGAGAAGATGACGTCAATAGCATCCAACTGTGCCAATTGCAACAACAACTCTCACTCCGCCCATGTTGGAGGAATAACTTATGGGCCCCAAGCGGCTTCCATCTTCGCAATACCAGTGGAACAGGTGACTCAGGCCACCACTGGATTGTTCTTCGGGACCATGATCCCGCCAACAAGATTCAATGCCCCGATGCCATCACAGGAAGCTCCGAAGAAGTCGGTCTTCGATCGGCTTGCAACTACCACGGCCCCTCTCAACGGGTCGTCCAATTCCAACGCCTCAGTTTTTAACAGACTGAGCCAAAGTTCCAGCGGAACCGCAAAGAGGCCCGCAATACCTGCAGGGGTTATCCCGAAGCAGATAGCCATTCCAGCTCTGGTAGACGAAGTCGTTAAAGCGGCTCCTCCATTTAAAGGATCGGTCTTTACAAGACTGTCCGTTCCAACTCCCGCTTCAGGCAAAGTGACCAAGGCTGCTTCCCCTGCCCAAAAGTCGGCCTTGCAAGATTGACTATTCCCTCTTAGTGGACGCCTGTCTTCGACAGGCTGACACCGACAACAACTTCTCGTCAGAGTAGGGGGCATGATGAAGCCACTCCCGTATCTGAACCATTCCCATCTGCACGGCACGCTCGACGTCGTCACTGGTGCCGAGTAAGGATGGCTGGGGGCGGTTCCCCCTCTGGACTTACTCCACCAGGTCCAATGGTGGAAATTGACGCTGCTGTTCCAACTGGGAACAGCTTCGAGCTGCTCAAGTGGGTGCGCAAGAACTCTCCAACATCCATCTTGAAGAAGTCTTCTCCGCCTGCTGAAAGCATGACACAAGTGAAGCCGGAACAGCCTCCTCAGCGGTTGTCCTCCAAGATCCACAGAGTTTGGCAGAAAGTCCAAGACTCTGTAATTGACAAAG
The DNA here is from genome assembly GCA_030015575.1 of Agapanthus africanus. Lineage (NCBI taxonomy): Eukaryota > Viridiplantae > Streptophyta > Magnoliopsida > Asparagales > Amaryllidaceae > Agapanthus > Agapanthus africanus. The sequence continues at coordinate 116,186,574 of JASDDO010000028.1, forward strand.
ATTACACTCGCCGGCTGAAGAAAACGAAGGCTCAGCAAAAGGAGGATCATTCCACCGTCATACCACAAAAAGTATCATCTACGTGGGTGCCTGCTGCAACGGCCCCCCCAACCTCGACCTCCCATAAGAGGAGAAGGCCGGAGAAGATCCCCGTGCCTACGACAAATCTCAAGGGCACTGAACCTAAACTCCCCAAGTCTGGGGCATGTTAGTGGACACCGTCTATATGGCTTCCGGAAAAAAGGAATGCCGTGCTTCTGGGGGTCATTGACCACTTACGCGGTCCGTAACAAAGACTCAGCAGCAACAACAGAAACTCTAGGAGATACTGCCAAAGATGGCCGCACTTACTGGGCAGAAAGAAAGCCCAGAAGTGTCGTCAGAACAACGTCAGGAACAAGAAACCGACGCCGAGTTCATACGAAGGATGCTCGAGAAAAAAGATAAAGAAGCCACGGAACAAGCGGCTAACATAAAATTAATGGCGCTCCTGTTCCAAGATATGGTGGGCATGATGATCCAGCCGGACCCTCCAGCCGAAGATCCCCCAATAATCATTGAAGATGACAGAGGGGAGATGTCAAACCCTCTTCCGGCTCTATCAACAACCAGGGAGGAGACGATCCCGAAAGCTGCGCTTGATGACTACATAGCTCAACAAATATGAGCTCATCAGGCGAGCAAAGCTGCTGGCCAAGTCGTCAAAACTGGGCGACCCTATCCAAGCTGGTACGATCAAATTAAGTACCCACCGGACTATACGATCCCTAAATTTCACGTGTATAAGGGGACAGGCAACCCCCATCAGCACGTCGCTCAGTTCAGGGCTCTTTGCGGCAATACTGGAGGTGATGACGAATTGCTACTTCGCCAATTCGTCGGTAGCTTACCGGAGACGGCATTTGAATGGTACTCGGAGCTTCCAAATGACTCCATCAAAACCTTCACAGAAATGGAGTTGTTATTCACCCAGCGTTTTGCAAGCGCCAGCGAATGCACCCCGATCACGACATTAATTAATGCCAGGGTGAAGCCAGGAGAGACATAGGTTCAGTATGCAATTCGGTGGCGGAACCTATGGTCGAAATGTGAACAACGCATAGAAGAAGCTCCTGCTGTGGGCATGTTCGTAGGGACCCTTGACCCGCAAGCGACTATATCCCAGTTTATGATGTTTTTCAAGCTGACCACTTTCCAAGCCTTGATCGACAAGCTGGCCCAAATGGACCAGATGGGCCATAGACCGCCCTCCTCGAAAACGGAGCCTCGAAATGAAAAGGGTAAAGGGAAAGCGACCTTCGTCGCCAACGCTCAGCAACAGCCGAGTGATCCGAAACCAGCTACTCGCCAAAACGATAAACAACGATCACTCGGAGAAAAGCCGAGACGTCCTTACTCATTCCCTCGGGATAAAACGAGAAGACTGTTCGAACTGGCGGTGCGCAACAGGCTTATAACTCTACCAGATCCGAGACGCCCGCTGCAATCGGGCGACGTCAACAATCCCAATTACTACCCCTACCACCGAATAATGGGCCACCCAATCAAAGACTGCTTTGTCTTCAAAAACTGGATTGAGGACTAGTACCAACAAGGAAAATTCGTGCTGTCTGAAAACTGGAGGGTAAACCCACCACAACCGCATGCTCCTAAAAAGGTGGACACGCCGGGGGCATCATGCTCATTTATAGAGGAAGCTCCATGAGAAGTTGTTCTTTCGGACAAGACTAAGAGAATGCTGAAGGATCTTCAAGTATGTCCGGCAATTAGATGGAAAATCCCGCTGGAGCCAGAAATCATTGAAGGGATGCTGAAACCGCGCTTAACACCGAGAGTCGGTAGCGATGGGCAAAATACCCAGGCCCGGCCGTCAAAGTCTTCAAAGAAAAAGAAGAAGACTAAGAAACCCGCACAGCCTGATGACAAGCGCACAGACCTGCAAAGGCATATTGATGCACTGGAGGAATATAAACAGAAGGCGCGAACCCCGATCACACTCCAAGAGTTTCTCAACCATATCCTTAAGGGCAGAGATAATGACAATGATGAGGGAGAAGACTTGTCAGAAGAACCCGAGGATTATGTGGCAAGTTGTCACATGATCTCTTCATTCACCAATAAATGACGAAGAAGCTCACTCGGCATCAGAGGATAATATAGAGGAGCTGGGGGCAGGATCGGTGCCAAAATCCTTAGAACCGTCAGACGAGATGATTGACATACCGATGAACGAAGCCCGTCAGAGGAGCAAAGCTGATCAAGAGCGTGAAATGGCCATATTCGAAAGGGCCAGGCGTCGGCATCAAGTTGAAGAAGTCATTGTAGGGATAAGTCACAAAGCACTCCAACCAGATCGAAGCACGCCCGCGGCAAACAAAAACAGGCTTAAGACAAGGAAATGGTTCGCTAAAGCCTTGTCAATGGGAATGAGGCTGCCATCTTTCAATAGAAATACTCCTGGCGGTATACACCTTGATGAAGTGGATGGCATCTTAACTACTGCTTATACCATCGGAGGATTGCACATCCTACTAAAGAGTACAATGCTTTCAAGAAGTGGTGGCAAGGATATGTTGCTCACCGACAACATTTCAAGTCAATGAAACGCAAAACTCGTCGGGAGCAGAAAAACACGACAGATGAGCATAAAAGAACCGCCGGCAACTGTCACATGGTTGATATCAGAGGATCGCAAGTTCTCACATTCGGAAGCGATTCTGATGAAGAAATAGCCCTCGACCCTTTCATCAAGGAATCCACCTCAGGAAAAGAGGAAGAGATAAAGAACTATGAAAACATTCAGCTGCGTAATCATACGTTGCCCGTAAAGAATCTTGGACCTTCAAACAAAGGATTGAAAAAAAAAAGATAAGGGGAAAGAAAAAGTTCCTGAGGATATCGCCCTAGATGACCAAGTCGTCGGAGAGCTTGCAGCCAAGGACCCGCCTAAGAAAAACAAAGTAGATTATAATGTCCTGGCATACTTGAGGAAGATACCTTCACAATTAAGCATTTTGGATGCCCTTCTCTTGTCTAAAGAGGCACGAGATTCTCTAATCAAGGCATTACAAGAGCCGAGCAGTTTCAAGCTTTCCTTGCCGAAAAAAAGATGAAGGACGAGCTAGAAGAAGCGCACACAGCTGACATCACTTTCGGCGATGAAGATCTCCTCCTCGGAACGTGCGAACACAACCGTCACCTGCATGTCACCGGGTACTGCCATGACATCAAGATAGGGAAGGTCTTAGTTGACAACGGGTCCTCTGTCAACCTCCTAAATGTGAGGGTGCTAAAAAAAATCTGCATGAGCGTTCAACACCTCGCTCAGGATAAAATCACCATCTCCAGGTTCGACTCCCAGTCATCACGGACACTCGGGTGTGTAATACTGACGTTACGCTTTGGGCTGTTCATCACTGACATCAAATTTCATGTTATTAATGCTAAGACCTGCTACAACGCTTTGCTCGGCAGGTTTTGGTTACACGAGTACAACATCATCCCTTCTACACAACATCAGTGTATGAAGTATTTCAAACTTGGTCTCGAGTATACCGTGACGGGGGAACTAAACCTATTCTCCGTAAATGAAGTCCGAAAGTACGAAGACGCAAACTACTTCCTACCAGATATTGAAGACACGGAAAGATGCCATAAGCCAGAGAATAAGCAAAAAGCTATCACTACTATTCCGGTTTTCGGGAGCGATACTGAGGAGGAAGAAGAAATAGTCTATTCGGGGCTGCCCCAATGCAACAGGCCGGGACCATCTACCCCTATTCTGGTCTTTGGCAGTGACTCTGAAGACGAAATCAACGTAGTGTTCTCGGTCCGTCCATCAATGCAGGCCTTCACTGGAGATGATCAGACTCTGCAAATTGCCATGGTTCCGCAGCAGCACTACAGAGAGCTTGATGCGCTTGAGACATATAGTGTGCAAGAGCTGCAGACATTCTACATCCCTCCCAGGCGAAGAGGTGAAAAGGCGATCCTATTCTATCGATCCACGGAGACTAAAGTCGCAAGAGAAGTCTGGCATGGTGCCGATTTTGCACTCGACAGGCTCTAACCAATCCTTCTGCCCAGATACCACGCGGAGGGATTGAAAAGGTTATTAAGATGCCAAAGCGTACCTTTCGAACAAACTGCTCGACAAGCTCAGTTCTACAACAGGATTTGGAATGTCCCTGGAACTCAGCGAAAATTGCCCAACGGAAAATGGAAACGATTGGGCTTGGATATGTCCAGTCCAAGAAATGGGAGCAATTCCATGGCTGCCATGTCATAAATGACCTCGATGAAGAAGGGGATGCTCTTTTAAAAGACGCTGACGTTGAACTAGAATAAGGTCTTGCCATAAAAATGTCGAGTCCGTCGTTTGAAGAACAGATGGACAAGCTAGTAAGGGAAGCAAGTCAAAAGGTTCGGAACGACCATAGCCGCGAAATGTCCATTTACGAGAAAGCCAAGACGCAACGCCTCCTTCAGCAGGCCATGGAGGATGACAATGCCCTTCACCGTCAGTCCGCCATGCATTCCCAAGACAAGAAAAAGGCTCGACGCGGAGGCGAAAACAAGTTAAAGAACGGAAGAAACGTTCGATAGCGGCAAAACGGATCCAGAAGGCCACGCGATCGAGAAAAGGTCAGCCGGAATCCGTCTCTTACGAAAAAGATGGGTCGAGCATATTCTTTCCCTCGAGACAAGATAAGGAGAATCTTTGACCTTGTCATGAAATATCAAATGATGACACTCCTGGAGTCTCGGCACCCCAGTCAAGCAAACGAGGTTCATCACCCGGATTATTGCTCCTATCACCGAGCGATAGGACATCCTCTTGAAGACTGCTTCACATTCAAAAACTGGGTCGAAGACCAATATCAACTCGGCAGATTCACTCTATCCAGCAGTTGGAGGGTAGCCCCACCACAAAAGCATGTGCCAAAAGCAACGTATATAGCAAGAGTAGAACCAGATCAACATCGGCCTTGGAAATGGTCTTGTACCCGTCACGTGATAACGCTGTCGGAAGAAGGAGTGCACAAGAATATGGATGATCTCTCTTGGTGCTTCAAAAATGAGGATGAAGATGAGTTGATTTCAGAATTTCCACCGGCGCCAAAAGAGTTGGAAGATGGAATATATACTACCACGGACAACCTAAGGAAAATCGACTTGGGGACGCCAAACGACCCGCGGCCTACGTTCGTCAGTGAGTTGCTGTCTAAAGAACAGGTGGCTACGATAAAAGACGTGCTCATGCGGTATAAAGACTGCTTTGCATGGAACTACTCCTAGATGCCCGGACTAGATCCAGAAATAGCTGTGCATAAATTGGCGATATCTCCGGACGTCAAGCCAGTCAAACAAGCGCCAAGAAGAATGCGGCTCGAACTTGAAATGAGTATCAACGCCGAACTCAGGAAGCTAATCGACTCCAGCTTCATCCAAGAAGTTCAATACCCCGACTGGATCGCCAACATTATCCCAGTGATGAAGAAAAATGGGACGGTGCGCATCTGCGTGGATTTATGAGACCTCAATAAAGCTTTCCCAAAAGATGACTTTCCCGTACCGGTTACCGAGTTGATGATAGATAACATGTCCACTCACGAACTCTTCTCCTTCATGGACGGATCATCGGGCTACAATCAAATAAAGATGCATCCCGAAGACCGAAGCATACCGCTTTCCGGACTCCTCTGGGCATATTCTACTACGAAGTGATGCCTTTCGGTCCGAAGAACGCCGGCGCTACCTATCAGAGGGCCATGACAAAGATTTTTGATGACCTCATACATGAAATCGTCGAATGCTATATCGATGACCTCGTAGTGAAAAGCAAATCGTACGAGGAACACTGGGAGCATTTGAAAATAGTGTTCCAACGTCTTCGTAAGTATAACCTGAAGATGAACCCTCTGAAATGCGCATTTGGAGTTTCCTCAAGCAAATTTCTAAGGTTCATCATACGACACCGGGGCATCGAAATAGATCCATCGAAGATCATGGCGATTATGGAAATGCCTACTTCAAGAACTTTAAAACAATTGCGGTTTCTATAAGGGAAGCTCGCGTATATCCGACGGTTCATAGCTAACCTCTTCGGCATATGCCGCCTCTACAGTGATCTAATGATGAAGGGGACCCCGTTTGTTTGGGATTGTAAATGCCAAAGTGCACTGGACAAAATCAAGCAATATCTACAGAACCCGCCATTACTGATCGCTCCGGTCAAGGGAAAACCCCTCATTTTATACACAGCGGCCCTTGAAGGTTTCTTAGGCGTGTTATGGGCACAGGAGAACGACCAAGGGAAGGAGAGAGCCCTCTACTATTTGAGTCGAGTTCTACCGGGGGCAGAAAACAACTACTCCCCTATCAAAAAACACTGCCTGACATTAATCTTCGCGCTAACGAAGCTTCGGCATTATGCTTTGGCGCATGAAGGCCATCTCATATCAAAAGTGGATCCTCTCAAATATTTGATGTCAAGAGCCATACTAACTGGACGGCTTGCTAAATGGGCCCTACTCTTAATGGATTTCTTTATAACATACCGACCTCTCAAGACAGTGAAAGGCCAGGCCATCGCCGACTTCCTCGCTGAGCATTCGATACCTGCCGATTCACCCTTAAATTGCGAATTGCCAGACGAGCACACGTTTGACACAATCGACGGGGAAAGAAGAGGGAGTGATACCCGATGGGAACTCTATTTCGATGGAGCATCTTCCATGAAGAAGCGAAAGCACAGATCTCCCATAATCAAATATGGGGTAGGCCTCATCTTTGTGACTCCACAAGGAGGGGTAATGCGCTTTGCCTTTTCCTTAATGGAGCAGAGAACAAACAACGAAGCGGAATATGAGGGTTTGATAGCAGGCCTTAAGATTGCTGTTGACATGGGAATTGAAAATCTCCTTATATACGGAGACTCCCAGCTGGTCGTTAGTCAAGTAAACGACGACTATCAAACGTGCAAACCAGAGTTGGTAAAGTACGGAGAGAAAGTGCAACAACTGTTGACTCAAATCCCTTCCTACGCCCTAGAAAGCATACCGCGTACAAAAAATAGTAAAGCGGATGCATTAGCCAAACTCGCTAAAGAATTGGCTGACGAAAACCTCGATGATGTAAGACTCATTGTGCAGAGCCGTCGGGTTCTCGCACCAGCAGAAATATCTCCGGAGTCGTCTGAAGAAAAGGAAGTGACCAAGCAAACAGCCCTGCAAATAGAGGATCAAGAAAAAGCTATGGATTGGAAAGAAGTCTTCATAGACTACTTCAAATCCCGTCGAACACCTGAAGATGCATCCTCAAAACATCAGCTCATGAAACGAGCTCTGTCTTTTGCCTTCGTCAATGATACTCTGTATAAGAGATCATTCGACTCTCTGTGGTTGAGATGCCTGGGACCGGAAGAAGTAAGGAATGTCGTCCAAGAAACTCACGATGGACTCTGTGGTTCTCACCAAGCCGGACCAAAGATGAAGCTGAAGATCAAAAGGATGGGCTACTATTGGCCCACGATGATTCAGGACTGCCTCGAATACGCGAAGCAATGCCACTCGTGCCAAATTCATGGAGACTTCATCCACCAGCATCCAAACCCGCTACACCCAACCATGGCTAGTTGGCCGTTCGAAATGTGGGGAACCAACATAATTGGGCCCATCGAACCAGCGTCATCCAAAGGACATCGGTTCATATTGGCGACAACTGATTACTTCTCTAAGTGGGCAGAAGCCATACCGCTAAGAGAAGTGAAGACCGAGAATATCCTCCATTTCTTCAAGACACACATCATCTATTGGTTCGGCACTCCGCGACGGATTATCTCCGATAACGGGCCGGCCTACAGAAGTCATAGAATCAGCCGCTTCGCACAGCAGCATAATATAGACTGGAGATACTTTCGGTCTACAATCCCCGAGCTAACGGTCTAGCTGAGGCTTTCAACAAAATCTTGACAAAGATCATAAAAAAGATGGTGTCCAAAAATAAAAAGGACTGGCACAAAAGACTGCATGAAGCTCATTAGGCATATTGAACAACGTTCAAAACGGCTATGAATACAACGCCGTATGCATTGGTATTCGGCACGGAAGCAGTACTCCCCTTAGAAATAGAGCTACCCTCTCTACGAGTGGCGGTTCATTACGAACTAACAGATGAAGAGAATGCTCATCTTTGGCTCGAGGAGCTCGACGCCCTCGATGAAACTCGTTTCATGGCGCAACAAATCCTGGAAGCTTACAAAGCAAGGATACCGCGCTCATACGAAAAATTGACTAGGCCAAGATCGTTCCGCCAAGGCGCACTCGTGCTAGTCGTAAAAAGACCCATGATACCCAATCGTGCCAAACGGGGGAAATTCGAGCCAAACTATGAGGGCCCGTACATCATAGACAAAGTTTACCAAGGTGGGGGTTACTTGCTCATGGATATGCATGCCGAAAGACCCTTCCGGCTAATAAACGGCCGATTCCTTAAGAAATACTATGCATGACAAGTCACGGCTCAGGTTAATGATGGATGACGACGCTCGTGTCCGCTCGCTGTCTTCCTGAGTACCAAACTCTATAAGTAGTATTCGGCAAAACTTCGCTGCAGAAAACTAACAATGGACCGAAATGTCCCTAAACTAACAACGGATCGAAACGTTCCTAAACTAACAAACAACGGACCAAAACGTACAATAGACCGCAATATCCTGAAACTAGCTACGGACCGTAACGTCCATAAACCACTACGAACCGCAGCATCCTTAGGCCAACGCGGCAAAAAAAAAACGGTACGTCTATAAGCAAAATAGGCACAGATGAAAACCCGAAAGGGCTCCATAAGTAAAAATAGCAAGGCTACCGGCGAGTCTGTGAAAACCCGAAAGGGCGTAGACTCGTAAAAGTTTCTGTGCACTTGCAGGGTCCTCTCAACCTTGTAAGAAGAAAATACCCGCGTGAGATCCTTACGACTCACAAGGGAGAAAACACTTAGGGATCCACATGATTCCTAGGGAGAAAATCACACTTACGGGATCCTCACGACTCATAAGGAGAATTCCCCTTATGAGACCCTCACGGCTCATAGGATTCAAAAGCCTTAAGCTATAGGGATCTGAACCTGTTCTTAAGCCATCACATCCTCCAGTTTGCCTTACAAGCGGTTCAATACCGACCCTTGTATACAATCCACGGGCACAAATAAACGTTTCCCCCACTAAGTTCCACCAATGGCGCGAAATTTCCCCATGTGGTAAATGACACTTGTAAGTCCTCTCGACTTATAAGGAGAAAACACTCTTACAAGATCCTTACGACTTATAAGAGAACACACACTTAAGAATCCTCACGATTCTTAAGGAGAAAACGCACCTATGAGATCCTTACGACTCGTAGGGAGAAATACCTTTATGAGACTCTTACGGCTCACGAAGTCAAAAGCCTTAGCCGTCAGGTCCCTAACCCTGTCCACTAAGCCACCTTTGTTCGATAGTGACGAAGACAAATGATGATTCACTCCTGGCAACATTCTAGTAGTAGCGATACTGATGCCTAAATCGGTATCAAATTACAAGTCCTTTCACGGCAAATGATGATTCGCTCCTGGCAATATTCCAGTCGTAGCGATGCTGATGCCAAAATTGGTGTCAGATCTTAAATTCCATACTCGCAGCAAAAAATCAGCGAGCCAAAAATGCATATAAAATAGCCGAAATGATAGGGCAACTCGCAACAAAATCAGCGAGTAAAATATATGCATATAAAAATAGCCGAAAAGATTGGGCAACTGGCAATAAAAAATAGCGAGTAAAAAGAAAAATAGCCGAAATGATTGGGCACCGCGAAAAATAGCCGAAATGATTGGGCAATCGCGACTTTCGCGATATAAAAAGCTGAAATGATAGAGTACCGCGGAAGGAAATTAAAAATATGAAAGAATGATTTTTTTTCCCTACAGGCGAGTCCATACTGACCCCTGTATACAATCCATGGGCATAAACGAAAGGGGAACCACATTTCCCAACAGCCTCTGTCAAAGGAGGAGTCAGATTTCGACGGCAACATCTGCATCCCAGAAGATCAACACGGCATTCCTTCTCGACACCGCAGTAAGTGGAGCAAGTCAACCCCGACACCGCAGAAAGCGGAGCAAGTCAACCAATGACCTCTCCGCCGGAACAACGCTCCGTCTCAGAAACAAGTCAGCCAATGACCTCCCCGCCGGAACAACGCTCCGTCTCGGAAAAAGTCTGCCAACGACCTCCCCGCCGGAACAACGCTCCGGCTCAGAAACAAGTCAGCCAATGACTTCCCCGCCGGAACAACGCTCTGCCGGAACAATGCTCCGGCTCGGAAACAAGTCAGCCAATGACCTCCCGCCGGAACAATGCTCTGGCTCGGAAACACGTCAACCAAGGACCTCCCCGCCGGAACAATGCTCCGGCTCGGAAACAGGTCAACCAAGGACCTGATTGATCAAAGAATTTATTTATAACCGCAATCAAGAACGGTGTCGCTTACCCCCAAACTTATCTTTTGCTCGTCCTCGAGCAAACCTAGTTTTATTCTCAACAAAATCCTAACCTCACTTTCGCAGGGAAACGCGATTGCACTGAGCTCGTGCAACAAGCCGTTAAACCTCTAGGTGTCCCTAGTAGGAGGAGTGTTGTCTCCTGAGGGTTGATCTCCATAGTGAGTAATGTAATGGACTTTTACCATTTGCTTCGTGTCGAAGTCTTGAACCTTGCGCTGTCTTGTTCTTTGTGAACCGACCTTCGTTTATTCTCCAACTGTAGACTTGATCAAGATTCTTCCATTTGTTGGTCGTAGTCTCACTTTTGTATCATTTTTTATCAATTTCACTGTTTTTGTTCCGAGAACCTGTAACCTGCAAAGATGTAGCAGACATGAATCAAAAGCACCTATTTATTTGTAAAATGTATAAGAATGGGGAATATAATAATGCAAAATTATGGTATGAACAGGACCTTCCCGTCGGAACAATTCTCCGACTCGGAAACAAGTCAACCCACGAACCTCTCAACCCGTAAAAAAGAAAAAACTCTCTTGTGAGATTCTTACGACTCTCAAGAGAAAACGCACTTAGGAGTTCTCACGACCCCTAAGGAGAAATTACACCTACGAGATCTTCTCGATTCGTGGGGAGAAACGTCTTTATGAGACCCCCACAGCTCATAAAGTTGAAAAGTCTTAGGTAGCAGACCTGAACCTGGTTTCTAAGCCATCGCTTCCCTATAAGGAGTTCAAGATGAACCGTTATTTACCATCTACAGACCACATTTGCTAAAGTCACATGCTAATGACACGACAAAGAAAAGAAAGCGATAGTATGAGATAAAATATGTCCTTTATTCATGAATCAAAATGAATACAAGATATTCCTATTCGTACATGAATACAAAAATACACAACGACGAAAAATGCTTAAGCCGGTGGATGGTGCAGTATGCTCGTAAGCTCGTTGGTCTTCCGCTGAACCTCGGCCTCAAGCTCCGTTATGGTTGTGAGATGAGTCCCCGCCTGAGCCTGTTGAGTCCGATAAGAAGCAAACCGACTCTCAAGCTCCCTTTCAACAACTTTATGAGTTTCAACCATCTCGCGGATAAAGATGGCGGCTTTATCAAGAGCAACCACCTCAGTGATAGCTTCTTGAAGCACTCGCTAAATTTCGTTGGCGGCGCACCGTTCGATCAACCCCCGCAGGCTCATCTTTGCAGTCAAGAGCTCAGAGGGAAGACGTATGCACTCAAGACCATGTAGGAAAGCCTCCACTCGACGACAATACTCGATCCAAAACATGCACAAACCATGTGCTATGTAAGGCAATAAGGAGAGTCTTCGGTGTACGCCCCATTAAGCACGCATTCGCGACTATATGCTTGCTTAAATGAAAATGGTATCCAAAACGTGCTGATTCGTGGGCAACACGACAATAACGCTCGCACTTAAAGAAAATTCCTACAGGTAAAGTATAAAGCTCATGTACACAGGTGGGATGCACATACGAATATATGACGAACAGAAAAATTCAACAGAAAGCATTCAACAGTCAGTAATAAAAGAAATACATCGGTTTAAATATACTGCTTTACAGGGAAAAGATCACCAAATATGGGATCAGAGATACAGGGGTTAACAAAAAAAAATACAAAGTTCTCTAATTCCCTTTCTGCCTTCTCCAACATGTCGAAGCGACATTTTTTGCAAGGAGTTGCTCCCCACTGGTTAACACCGTGCTCATTAGCAAAAGCGAACATGATGGCCCGCCGAGTTCTTATTTGACTCAGTAAATGAACCAAACGTTCCTTCAGAGGCTGGGTAATTAGGTGTGCCTCATAGAAACACTCAATTTTGTCCTCTGTTGTATCAAGAATCATCGGAGTCATCTCCGCCGGATGAGGGGGGATATCGGCGAGCACGGATAGAAAGATCATCCGGAGCCAAATGGAGCCCATAGGAAGAGGAGAGCCCCTACGAGTTAGGAGCTCATACATCACCGCGTCACACTGAGCGTCGGTAAAAAGAGGGTCTACTAGCCGTGCGGCAAAGCGAGGAATAATCTCTTCAATGGGTACCTCCCATGGTTGCCGACGAGCGTGGGGGCGGTTGCAAGCCATAACCTTTGGTTTGTTACTCAAAATGATCACCCTAAGGTCTAAATGGGTTTCTCTTTGAAGAGAGGAAGAAAGGCACGTCTTCAGGTTATAAAGAGAAGCATTCAATGCTATGCACAAAAAATGTTGTGCATGGTGGAACTATTCCCGAGGCCTAGAAAAAGAGAGAGCATGGGAAATGAAAGAGGTGACTCATTGGAATCCGAGTAGGCAGATGAAACGACCTCATCAGCAGAGCCTCATGTGCGTGGCACGTGAACACCCACTTCGATCCTTTTGAAAACTAAAATGGCACCGCACGTGCATAACACGTGAGCGCCGGCGCTAGTTCAGGATTAAAATCCCAACAGCGCCTCATACGCAAAACACGTGAATTCCAACAACAGTATAACGACACTTCATGCAAAATACATGTAAAAAAGGGGGGAAGAAAGTTTTGTCATTCATACTCTAAGAACTTATACAAAAACAAAAGAAAATGTTTACAATGGCAAAACACTAAATCCGGGACATGGATCGAGGAATTCAGAAGCAAGGCCGTCTAAATGCTTCTAGCTCTTCTGACCATTTTTGTGTGCACCTTCTCACGAATGCAAGCGTCAGGATCCTCGCTGATGTCATCCGTCCTCTGCTAGGCATAGATTATCGTCGTTTGTTGGAAAACTTGATACAAGATATCAACAAGATTATCTCGCCACCTCTTCGAGATCAGGACCATCAGATATACTGAGTGCACATTGTCTTCGGCATTATCAAGTGCCTTAAGTGGCATAGCTTCGTAAAATCCAGGAAGTGCTTCCCAAATCGCTCCCACAATGATCTTCAAAAGAGAAGAACGACGGGGAAGTAGTCAACCGTTGTACTCGTCGAAGCGAAGCATAACCTCAGCGCATTGGGCGTTTGTAAATTCCTGGTTTTGGCAGCGGCCTTGGACGCGAATGTCTTCATAAGAGATAATTTCGTCGAGATCATACAGATGAGCGATCATAGTATCTGAAAAGAAAAATTAGTGAAACTTTAGCGATCAAACTGGTCAAGAAAATTCTCATCAAATAGACATGGGAGTTTAAACAACTCTTGACATCCCCGTAGAGAAAACAAGTTCTGTTAAAATACCAAACAAATTTAAAATTGTGCAACCCTATGAAAACGCTCAAGAACACCAGGATATGAAATTCCTGAAAGGCTTTTTGATCTTTCAGAGCTAAGCTCTTTGGTAAGGAATTAAATTCCTTTTATGCGATGGAATTAAATTCCAGAAACCCCCATGATAAGGAAATGAAAAATAAAACCCCCATGAATCCTCAAAAATCAGAGGGGAATGACCAAGATATTGAGGTTTACTACTCCAAGATTATGTCTGTGGATCTCTAAGAGATGGGTTTCAGAAGAAAGCGAAACGTTTTACAGAGTAAAAACTCCAAGATCTTTAAGATCTGCAAAACGAACTCGAAGAGTTATTCACAAAGGATGAACAGTGTTCTAATTTCTAATTAATGGGTTAAGTAACCATAAAAATCCATTTTAAGATCTACGATCTGAGAAGAGCAAAACTCTGTTAATAGGTTCGATCCTTACCAAATTTGGGCAGAGTTCTAATTCGAAAAAGAATTTCCTTGGGCAGAGATCTAAGCTCTGAAGGGAGAATTAAATTCTCAGAAACAAGAAAGGAAGAAGATGAACAGAAGTCATCTCAAGGGCCAAAGGCCCTACTTATAGGTGCTGGAAGACGATCCAACTTCCAAGATGATCCAATGGTGGAAAGGTTGCCACCGCCGTACTCACGTGTGAGCCACGTGAGCGCAACGGTGGGAGCGCATTTGTTTCCCCCAATAAGAGAGCAAGGCTCTGTTCAAATTTTGAACCGAGGCAGCGCCTCACGTGCAAAGCACGAGAGCGCTAGCGCCTCACGTCCAAAGCACGAGAGCGCCAGCGCCAAGAGTTAAAAACTCTGAGGCAGCGCCAAGAGTTAAAAAGACTCTGACACAGCGCCTCACATGCAAAGCACGAGAGCGCCAGCGCCAGAACTAAAAGTTCTCTACCCTTGGATCAAAGATCCAATGAAGATGATAAATCATCAAATCAGAGAATTAAATTCTGTTGAGGAAATATTCCTCGAATATTACTAGAACAAAAAAGGTTAATCTCTGTAAAATAGAGCACCGTTGGATCAAAGATCCAACAGTGATTAAAAATCACCAAGATACAGAATAAGCTCTGTATGGGAAAATATTTTTCCAATCTTGTTGAGAACAAGAAAAATATCTTCTGTAAAACAGAAGGCCTAGAATCAAAGATCCAACAGTGGATAAAATCCCTAAATAAGTTAGAGATCTCTCAATAAGAGATTTCTTTAACTAAATCAACAAATCAGCCTCCACTCTATAAAGGACCCAAGACTTCGAGTCTTGTACAGACGAACCCCCCTATAAACTTGAAGTTCAAAAAAAAAGAAGAGAGAAGAGCAAGCAAAAAGATCCTTCAGTGTGAAGAAAGAAGAACTTTTTTCAAGGTAAATAGAGATCATAGTATCTCATCTGCATACCCAAGGGTTTAACCCTTACAAAAGAACATAGTTCTTTCCCTGGATCTGAGATCCATGAGACAAGTCTCCTACAAATGAGAATTTAATTCTCATAGGGATGAATTTGTTCTTAGGGATTGAAGATCCAGGGGAGAACAAATAATTGAACTCTTTGGAAAAATGTATAAAGAAGGAAACTGCGCTGCTAATAAAATAAAGAGTGCTCTGTACTCAGTGTTTGGCGCCCAGCGCCAAGCACCTCACGTGGGCACTAATAAAATGAAGAGTGCTCTGCACTCAGTGTTTGGCGCCCAGTGCCAAGCGCCCCACGTGCCCCTCACGTGGGCGCTAATAAAATAAAAAGTGCGCTGCACTCAGTGGTTGGCGCCCAGCGCCCTACGTGCCCCTCACATGGGCGCTGTTTAACATAAAGTGCTCTGTAAATAGAGCCCAGCACCATAAAGAGTGTTTAATACTCTATAAAAAAAAACAAAGAAATGGGGTGAGAGTCAGAGCTCATATCAATGCTCAGCATTGTTGCATATAAAAGGGACCGAGCCCAAACAAGTGTTTAACACTTTATTCAGTACTAAGTGGACCGAGTCCAAGTTGACTAAAAGTCCCTAATTCAGATCAACCGAGCTCATGTGCTCACATTCTTTCTAAATTGGTCTTAGCCCCAAACCCAACTACAGATCTCCCACCTGACATTGGATCAAGGGTACATCTCCCCACACCTCTGATATATGTCGTTGTAATTCTTCAATGTCTTCAGAGAGGTGGCGGGTCCCGACAACCAACAATTCCATGGACCGTAATGTCCTTAAACTAGCTATGAACCGTAATGTCCTTAAACTAACAATGGACTGTAATGTCCTTAAACTAGCTATGGACTGAAACATCCTTAAACTAATAATGGACCATAATGTCCTTAAACTAACAATGGACTGCAACGTCCTTAAACTAAAACGACATAGCCCAAATGCTCTTTCATTTGATTAAAAATGATCCCAAACCCCCGTTAAGTAGATCTTAATCCAATATCGGATTAACGTATTCTTAACAAATATTTAAGTTGATCTTAATCTCAAATGAGGTTAACGATCCTTGAATCAACCCAAATCCAAATCTATGAAAATACGGATTTTTCTTATCTACGCCCTACGGGCGACAACACAAATTAGTCTCCGTATACAATCCACGGAAAACCAAAAATAAAACAAACACATATGACACGAAGTGAACATCTGAAGAAGGAGAAAGTGGTTATCGCTACGTGGTAACGTAATTAACTGCAGGGGCTTGCGCCTGCAGGGAAGAGCGTCCCCACAATCAAAAACCCTCGCAGCGAGGGGGAATCTGACGAATTCTGCTACAAAGGCCGCATCTGTCTAAACCTTCGATACACGGTGCCATAAATCAACTTAGCATTTTCGGAGAGATAGACAGATAAAACCAAATAGCATCTGCCCCAAATTCAGGCTAGACGTTTGTCTTTCCGTTTTCGGCGGTGAACATGTACATTATAGATCGACCACCAATAATATTATAAAATATATATTAAAATTTATATACGCTTATGAAATATATATTAAAAGTGATGATGTCACGCCCCGCTTCCCAGTAGACGGAAACAGTGACATGGCAAACACAACATATTCACTATGAAAATACGTTAGGCGTAATTAAGCAATATAACAATGAGTAAGAATGAAAAGAGTAATAAAATGAAACAACAACTTTTTTACATTCAACTTTACATACAACTATTTGGAAATAAAAGGTACAATAATAATGTAAATGCTTAAACAATGGAATAATGGAAGTAAGTACAAGTATAAGAAACTAGCAGTCTGGCTGAGTAACAAACTGGTCTAAGTCCTCTTAGCTCGGCTCGATATCCTCAGATTCCGGTCCTCTTGAAGAACATTTCAAAGAAAGAAAACAGAGAGGAGTGTCGTCAGCGAACTAGCACTCGGTAAGTCCCAAAAGAAATAAGAGAAGATAGTATATAAAGTGAATAGAAACCAAATGAATAGTGAACGGTAAAATTGTATATCATCATTCACAGGTACAAGATAGTTATTCTATTGTGGTTATTTATAGTTTGACAAAAAATCTATTCATGTATACGAGAGGAGTTCATCTTACCCCATGGACTATGGTAACATATAATATAAGGCCCCGTCATAACCCACTGGACAACGGAATGTGAATTCGTGTAGGTGTCTTTTAAAGTAAGCTCTCGTGCCACGATATACGTTCCGTACCAATCTACCCTTTTATCCCTGCGTACTGTATTAAGATTACAGGTCTTGGCTGAATCCATGGATATAAAATGTACAGGTTCATGTTCAAGATGTAATCATGTGTTCAGGTATTCATGTCAAGTTCATGTTAAGTTATAACCATGGTTCGGTCAACTCGAGTCAAGTATACAAGTTTGAATTTGATAAGAATTCGAGTGTTCAGGTTCAGGATCAAGTATTCAAGTTCGTGTTTGATTTTGGATTTTGGTTTGAATTTGGATTCAGATTGATGTCAGAATCTTATGAAAGGATTTAGTTCTTGAAATTCTTAAGTCGGGAGTAATCGGCAACTGCTGCATATGGACGACATGATTTGTGTCTTTTTCCAAGACAATTGCTATTGAAAACTCCATTAAGTTGTCTAACGTGAATAGGCAAGCACTCACTTTCTCCGGCTTCCCGAGACTCAAGAGAAATGATACCGCTTAAACCTATATCAATCTAGAGTCCTTAAAATATTGTTTGCATATCTCGAAGGGGTTTTATGAAAAATACTTTAATATAGTTTAATATTAAAGCTCTAGGGTGATTTATAATATTTAGGATTTTCATGAACATGTATTTTAATTTAGATGGTGTTTTAGTGATAAAACCTAGTTTTTAAAAGTTTATGGTATTTTTATGAAAACTAGCTCTTTTGTAAACTTGATGGTATTTTATTAAAATTTTAATCTTTCATTTTAAAAAATATAGTTTCATAATATGTCTTTGTTGAAAATACGAATTCATAACTTTGTATAATTCCCAAAGTATAGTTTTTATTTAGAAAAGTCATATTTCTTAAAAACCGTATTTTTATTTCCTTTCGAGACCGAATACTTCTGTAAAACAGAAGTCCTTGGATCAAAGATCCAAAGGTGGATAAATTCCTTAAATCAATTAAGAAATCTCTCAATGAGAGGTTTCATTAACTGAATCAACAAATTAGCCTCCCCTGTATAAATGGCCCAAGACTTCAAGTCTGGAGGAGAAGAACCCCTCCATAAACTTCAAGTTAAAGAGAGAAAACAGAAAGAGAAACCCTAAGTGAGAAGGAACAAAACACAGAGAACATCTTACTTCTTTTTCGTCTCCACAAGAGTTTAACTCTTCCAAAGAACTTAGTTCTTTCTTCTGGCAAAAGATCTGCAGAAGCAGATCTCCCCACAAATTGAGAATTTAATTCTCATCGGGGAGATTCTGCCATGCAGATCCAAAACCTAGGGAAAGATCTAAGTTTAGAGAATTTAATTCTCCCAAAAAGTATATAGGAATTTAATTCCTCTGATAAAACAAGTGTTTAACCCTTCATATAAGAACTTAGTTCTTCCTTATGGTGAAAGATCTGTAGAAGCAGATCTCCCCACAAGTTGAGAATTTAATTCTCATCGGGGAGATTCTGCCATGCAGATCTAAAACTTAAGAGAAAAAACTAAGTCCTAAGAATTTAATTCTTACAAAATAGTAGGCTTGAAAGTCTCAAAATTCAAGATCTCCATGCACTAAAAAGATTAGCAGCCAACATGATAACGGCCGATCATGTGCTCCCACGTGAGCACCCTTGATGAACAAAAGAGGACAACTAAGATTGGCTCACGTGATCCCACATGACCCCAATTAGTGCTTAGCACTTATAAAGCAAAAGGCGAATAAATCAAAGGCAGTTTCCATTTTTTTTGGGACGCCTCACTTGATCCCACATGACCCAATAATGCTTAGTGCTCAGAAAAGAACAAGAGAATAAACCCAAAGAAATAGCGCCTCAAATTTTTAGTGTTTAACACTACTTCAAGCATCTCACATGACCCCACGTGAGCGCTTCAAATTTTTAGTGTTTAACACTACTTCAAGCGCCTCACGTGGGAGCACGTGAGCGTTGAGTATATACTAGTGTTTAACACTATGAAAGGCCAATATTAGTCAAACTCAGACCAAATCTCCCGAAGACCATCAATTGAGCCCCTCATGCTCAGGATCCCCAAAACCGATCTCAGTCCCAAAGATAGCTAATGAGCTTATAACAGATGGCATCTAAAATGATGTTCATCCCATTCCCCCTCAGTCGGGACATTGGTTCAAGGGTTCATCTCTCCACACCTCTGATACATGTCGTTGTAATTCTTCAACGTCATCAAGGAGGTGGCGGGTCCCGACAACCAACAACTTTTTGGTACATTTCCAAACTTATGGATACACCGTAATGGACCGCAACGTTCCTAAACTAAACTCTATGGACTATGACGTCATGATGTCTTTAAACCCTAAAGACCATGATGTCTTTAAACTCTATAGACTATGATGTCTTTAAACATGGACTATGATGTCCTTAAACCCAACGGACTATAATGTCCCTAAACTAAAACGACAGAGCCAAAATGGTCTTTCATTGGATCAAAAATGATCCTGAACCCCGTTAAGTAGATCTTAGTCTAAAACTTAGACTAATGTATCCTTAACAAACATTTAAGTTGATCTTAATCTAAAACAAGGTTAACGATCCTTAAATCAACCAAACCTAAATCTAAGAAAATACGGATTTGGAGTAATCCCCGCACTACGGGCGACAACATAAATTAGTCTCCGTATACAATCCATGGGCAACCTAAAACAAAACAAACATATACGACACGAAGTGAACATCTGGAGAAGGAGAAAGTGGTTATCGCTACGCGGTAATGTAATTAACTGCAGGGGCTTACGCCTGCAGGGAAGAGCGTCCCCACAATAAAAAAACCCTCGCAAACGAGGGGGAATCTGATAAAGTCTGCTACAACGGCCGCATCTGTCCAAACCTCCGATACACGGTGCCATAAATCAATTTGGCATTTTCGGAGAGGTGGACAGATAAAACCAAATAGCTTCTGCCCCCAAAATTCAGGCCAGACGTCCTAACGTCCTGGTCGCGTCTTTCGGCGGTGAACAGATTCTGGCACACCAGGTAGGACCTTTTCCTCTTTCCACTCCACACTTCGTGTGTCGTGTTCGCGAACAAATCGCGGTTTAATATGCTTGCCCCTTGATTTGAGGTACTAAGATTTGGTGTCTTGCTCCCTAGAAGAGAAGATGGCGTCAATAGCTTCCAACTGCACCAACTGCAACAACAACTCCCGCTCCGCCCTGTCTGGAGGAGTAACTTACGGGCCTCAAGCGGCCTCTATTTTCGCAATGCCGGTGGAACAGGTGACACAGGCCACCACTGGGTTGATCTTCGGGACTATGATCCTGCCAACAAGCTTCAACGCTCCAGTGCCGTCACAGAAAGCTCCAAAGAAGTCGGTCTTCAACCGGCTTGCAACTATCGCGGCCCCTCTCAACGGGTCGTCCAAGTCCAACGTCTCGGTTTTTAACAGACTGGGCTAAAGCTCAAGTGGGCCCGTGAAGAAGCCTGCAATACCCGAAGGAGTTATCCCGAAGCGGATAGCCATTCTAGCTCCGGTAAACGAAGTCATCAGAGGGGCTTCTCCTGCTAAGGGATCGGTCTTCACAAGACTGGCCGTTCCAACTCTTGCTGTAGGAAGGGTCGTTAAAAATGCTTCCCCTGCCAAAAAGTCGGTCATTGCAAGATTGACCGTTTCCTCTCAGTGGACACCGATCTTCGACAGGTTGACCCCAACAGCCCTTCACCAGAATAGGGGGTATGATGAAGCCACCCCGTAACTGATCCAGTCCTATCTGCAAGACATGCTCGACGTCGCCACTGGCACCGAGTGAAGAAAACTGGGGGCAGATCTCCCTCTGGACTGACTCCACCAGCTCCAATGGTGGAAATTGATGCTGCTGTTCAAACTGGGAACATCTTTAAGCCGCCCAGGAGGGTGCGCAAGAACTCTTCAATTGCCGTACTAAAACAGACACCTCCACCCGCTGAAAATGTTATTAAGGTGAAGTCGGAGGAGCCTTCTCAATGGCTGTCCTCCAAAATCCACAGGGTCTGGCGAAGAGTCCAAGACTCTGTAATGGACAAAGATTACTCCCGCCGATCGAAGAAGATGAAGGCTCGGAAAGAGGAGGACCATCCCTCTTCCATACTACGAAAGGTATCGTCTGCATGGGTACCTGCCGCAACGGTCCCCTTAACTTCGACCTCCCATAAAAGGAGAAGGTCGGAGAAGATCCCCAGGCCTGCGACCAATTTCAAGGGCACTGAACCTAAACGCCCCAGGTCTGGGGGCATGGTAGTGCATACTGTTGGAGATAGTGCCCTCAGAGTCAATTATTGGATCACAGGCACGTGATTGCAATGATTGAGGGAGGACCTGTCCCAGTAGGACAGTCTTACTCGAGATGATAGTATGCTATCTGGTTCATCTTTATCATCGTGTACTGCTTTAAGTGACCTGACATGTCGCTATTACACGCTGATAGAGCCCCTAGGATTCTTGCTTGACCACCAGCAGTATGAGGGCGATCATATAAGTGGGAGCTGGTAGTCTATAAGCACATCCTTAAATGGTCCCTAGTCGTGGGAGTTTCGAGACAGGGCATCGATACTCCAGAGTAGACTAGTGTATACAGTCGAGACCCCGATGAGGGGCGGTGGCCGGTCTCACAAGCCACTGGTGTCAGTTGGTTCACCTAAGATGTATACAGGTGCTCATTGGGTTATGAGTACACCGGACAGGACTCGCCGGGAACATGCTAGTTGGTCTTATACCTGACGTCAGATAGCAGTTCCCTGGTGACATGTGTACAGGTTAGTTCATCGACCTGAGGATCGTCATTTGTCTCGTGTGTTGTCTCGTGTGAGTTCCCACTGTACTTTGATTACTACCCTACCACGCTCAAAGGAGATGTGCAAAAAGGTTTTAGTTGGGTACAGTCCCGAGCCATATGGAGGCAGTGAGCGGATCTTCAGGGGTTCGTCTCTCCCGGTATTGGGGGTGAGGTCGCGCTGTGTCTAGGAGAGCCATTACACGAAGCCCTCGGCCGAGGCAGGAGATTTACCGGTAGGTATTCCAGTAGTATCTCAGGGTGTTCTGGGCTACACTCCGACACGACTTGTACCGCTTTTGGGGGTCTGACTTTACCAACCCCCTAGGCCCGCCATGCGATGCTCATAGACAAATGGACCGGACTGTACGGATATTGTCACTGACAGGCTCAGTAGGGTGTCAGGATGAGTTCGCTCATCGACGTCCCTTTTGGTCAATACCTGGTAGCCCGTTACGTATTGGCTTATACCTCTGACATGCTAGTAGTTAAATCCACAACCAAGGTGTTGACGAGTCTTTAGAGTCCCCCACATTCAGTTGCTCAAGTTTTCGGGCGAAACGCTGTAGAGGCCGTATGGAGATATGGCAGGGTTCGATCAGATGCGTGCGGTATTGCACGGATCAGGATCGGACGGTTAATACTAGCCGGCTTTGGTTTAAGCCGGATCCTAGTATAGTACAGTGTAGATTTTGTCTCATTGCATTTGTATTTCGGTCGGAATACAAATGCGGGTGTGTATACACAGTATCGGGGTTTTCCTGTAATTTATTACGGGACCAGTTTTCTGGAGTTGCCAGTTTGCTTTCTGTTTCGACCGATTTCCTTTGTATCGTTCATTGGCCGAAGATTGGTGGAGGAGGGCTTATTTGCATTTGTGCAAATAAGCATTATGGAGGGTGTTCTTTGCATACTTTTGTGTCATGATGGTTTCATGATGGAGCCCCATCCTTTGACCTTCCATGGTTCATGATTGCTTGACTTTTTGTAGCAATCATGGTTGTTGATTAGTTGGTGGAGTGTGGATTTGTTTGTGATCATTGCTTGACTTTGGAGTCATCATGCTTTTGGTGATGGTTGAATATGATAACCATTTTCCCTTCACTTGATGATTATTGGGGCTATCCTTTTTCACTCACTCTCTCTCTCATTCTCTCCACTCCTAAGAGCCATGGCCGGCCAAGCCTTTAGGGGGCTGTCCAAAATTCTAGAGGTGGGGTTTTTGTGCTTTTGCTTTGGTAAAAATCCCACAAGATCAATCTCCATTAGCTTGTATCATCCCTCCACCAAATGGCAACCTCCATGAACCCCAAAATGAGACATGGTTCTACACGTATTCTACAGCAAACCTTGGGCATGTTGGCTCACCAACTTCGTGCCCGAGTTACCTCGGTATAGAGGTGGGAGCCCGTAAAAGAAGCCGACGACGTGGTGCCTTTCCGGCGAGGAGGTGGAGACCGGACATTCCGCGGGGGATCGGGACGACGACGAGAAGACCGGAGGACACGGATCACTCGGTATATCTCTCTTCCCATCTTGTAGTTAGCTAGGACTAGTTAATGGTACGATCCGGGTTTTAGTGCGCGGTGGTGCCGGTTCAAGAAAAAATAAAGTTAATCATCGCTTCCGCATTTGGCCTCGGGATGGAGGCCGGGCCGCCGCCGTGCACTTACAGTGGTATCAGAGCCTCGCCATTAACATAGTCTAGCTTTGTCTAATGTGTTTTACATTTCCGATCGAACAATTTTCCAAAAACCGTATTTTTCTTCACATCAGTTTCTGTCGAAATATTTTGAAGTCCAAAAATTTTTCAGGTTGTTTCAGAATGATGTGTAGGACATTCTAAGAGTTCTGTGAAAATTTGGGCTCGTGAATAGTCCAAACCACCGCGGAACCGCGGCCAAACCCATGCTTGGGCCGCGGTTCCGCCGCGACATGAACTGTTCAGTCCCCCAAAATTCTACAGAATGCTCCTGAGTGGAAAATAGGTTTTCTGGATTGTTATTTTTTTGGCCCAGATTTCTTGATGTGCTACAGTAGTACTTGGGGGCCCACTTGGTAAATTTGATCGATCGGATATTTTAAACACATTAGTTCACAGTATTTACATTATATCTGCGACCGTGAATGTCACTTGATCGATAAATCCTGTCTAACTGCTATAACCCGGTTAGACGGATTTGCGAACGTAACTTTCACGTTGATGTTCTGTGATTTTGCTGTGATGTTGCGGATCGGTCGTGGGGGATAGCCTGGTTGCAGTGGTAGTACAGTTTTGTTGTATTATGTACATTTGATATTGCGGGGCGAGCGTCCGACATGTGGACTGCCGTCACTGCCTGTTTGTATTATTATTTTGGGGCACGACCAGGTTGCGGTCGATGTACCCGTTGTATGTATATTTTACTTTCTGTACTAGGATTACCCCGCGGAGGGGTGCACGGATAGCCGGGTTCTAGAGGGAACAAGCCCGCATCTCATGGCATTGAGACGGAGGGGGTTTTACTCTATAATTGGCGGGCTATTCGCCGCACTCGTAGGGAGTACAGGTTGACCCAGGAGGGGTGCCCAAGTTACCGGATTCCGTGAAGTGCTGGGTGGTCCATTCACGTTGCTGAAGGGGGCTGCCTCGCTTCAGGTTTTGGCGGGTAACTTGCCGCGCCCGTAGGGGTCTAGGATTTTCATTGCACAGGCTATCCACACGACCAGGGGAACGTCGGGTTTCAGCGGCTCTGTGAAACCCGGGGATCCTAGATATCTGTATTGTTATGTGATGCTGTACATTTCTGTGATGTTGCATTTTATCACGCCTTGAGCGAATATAATATATTGGTATATATATTAGTAGATGTTGTATATGTTTTGCATCCGCGCTAGTCCAGTCCTCGCTCTGTCGTTAGTTAGCTAACCTAACGGGTAATGACGGGACCCAGTGGCGAATGCGGATGGCATATACGTACATCAGTATATTTTCGTTCTTTGTGGTGTGATCAATTGATGGGACTGCGTTGATTCGGATCAATGCAAGTTAAAAACAAACCTAATATGATATTGTTGGAACTTTTTCAAAAAGCTGTTATTGCAAGGACGTTCACTTTTGTTTTGCACCATGGTATTCAGTTGGAATATCATGCTCTTCAGTCGACGAAGCAAGGGCCGAGATCCCTTCACCGGGAGTGACCCCTTGGACAAAAGTTTGCGTCAGGGCAATAACTTCACTATAGCCGATTACTTTTGCTTTGCACCGTGGTATTCAGTTGGAATATCCTGCACCTCATTCTACGGGGAAAGAGCCGAGATCCCTTCACCGGGAGTGACCTCTTTAGCAAAGGTTTTCGTTACTATATTTTTTATAAAGCTATCCATTCCTTCAGCGATATCAAGTTCACTACGTTAAAGGTTTTCGCCAGAAACCATTCGTAGCCCTCCGTCGTTTCATATGGGTGGTCAATAGTATTCAAGCTGTGTATGTTGGCCAAAGTCAAGGCACAGTGATTGGTAGCTATTGGGTATTCATATGCAGCATAGATAGATGCGTTGGTTTGGGGCAGCCGTACTACTATTTTGGCCAAAGTCAAGGGTATGTGCGGGTGTGCTCAAATTAACCTAGAGAATGACGGGTAGAACTTGACATGTGACTTATGATATGTTGGCCAAAGTCAAGGTCATAAGAGCATGGGGTAAAAATCACATCGGGAGTTTCTAAAGAAACTGAAACTTGCCAGATATGCGCATACCTTCTGGAGTGTGATGACGTGAGCGGATTCCGTCACGTTATCATGCGATGATAGTTGGATCCCGATTCCCACTGATGAGTTAGTTTACTCCTCGGGTGACCCCGACTAATTCTTCTTTCAGGTTTGGAGGAGAATTTGAGGTGACAGTGGGAGGTTTCCAGATTAGATAAATTGGTAACCATTCTGATCTAGGTTAGAGTGCACGCTGAGTGTTTCTTTTCTCTCTCTCTTTGGCAGTGACCATTGACCCGACCCTAGACTATGACTCAGTGACCAAGTTGACCGAACCTTCTTAAACACTGGCTTTTGGATTGTCAGAGTCGCTGACCTCATTGCCACTCCTACTTTTACCCTTTTCTCCAGGACACCCCGTATTATTACGAACGTCCACTTTCATTGGACCAAACCATCGTATGGTTATATACGAACTCGAAGGGATTTATTCGAGGATGGTTTCCGGTTCCGGAGAAAACGGATATGATTATTCAGTTGTCTTTTCCTTTTACCTTCTCTCAAGTTGTGAGTACTCCTTGGTTTAGGAGATAGTACACCTATTACGCAAATTGGATAGTCTTCTTCCAAACCATAGGAAGGTGCCGACCGGTAGGGAATGAAGAAAACCAATTAGCCTAACGATGGTGTACAGAAGGTATTATGTAAAGACAAAGAAAGGGATTAGTAAGAGGGCAAAGTAAATTGCAACTGATATTCACGACCAAACCAGGTATTTCATTACCACTCCCACTTCACCTTTGTATTTCTCCAGGACACTCCGTATCACTACGAAGATCCACAGTTTATTGGATACTCCATCGTATGGTTATATACGAACTCGAAAGGAACTTGTTCCAGTTCGGGGATAGATTCTGGTTCAGGAGAAATAGGAATAAGGTTTATTCAGGTGTCTTTTGTCTTCACCTTCTCTCGCATTGCGAGTGTTCCTAGGATTGGGATAGTACACCCATTATGCTTATTGGATATTCTTCTTCCAAACCATAGGCTGGTGCCGAACGGTAGGGAAGGAAGAAAACCATTTGGCCTAAGGGGTGTGCAGAAGGTAATGACTAAAGACATATAAAGGGATTTGGAGAGGCGGCAAAGAATTCTACGGTTACAGTCGTGAATCTGGAAGAGGCATTACTAGGAATATCAGGATACCCCATCGAAACATTTCAATGTTTCTGTTTCACTGTGTACAGTTAAAGGAAAACTGATTTCCCGATTAGATACTTACTCCAGGGTATGTATTTACCAGGTATAATTCTCACATCTGTATGGTTTTACAGATGATGAGTGGGAGTAAGTTATTGGGAATTGGGTGATCATCCTCATTATATCGGGATTCGTTGTAATCGGTGATATTTGAGGAAGTCACCTGGGTTGTTTGCCGGTCGGCAAATATTTGGTTTTGAATATCCGCTGTTATGCACCAATTTCAAATTGATATATCTGTACGTCTATTTTCATAGAGTGAGATATACCTTTTTGAAATTATGTCTATGACATTTACCTATATCAGTTGATGATTAGGTAAGGAGCATTAAATATCGGTGTAATTCTTCTTAACCAAAGGTACAGTTTTCAACCTACAACACACAGTGAATGAGTTGTCAGACTCAAGGGACTTATACAGAGTATTGTATGTTGTCCAGGGTCCATCAGGACAAAGGGGTTGGTCCTCGTACTATATTCGGTTTACTTATGACTTCTCTAGTTTTTAGACAGGTGTTTCGTGGAAACACAGGGTCTGAATTTTTAGAAGTTATAGGTATTTGAATAAAGTAGAGAACCAGATATTGCAAGTATCAGGATTCTTCAAAGTGATCGAAGATGTATATACTTGAGTGTGGTATACAGTTGATAGTAGTGATTAAGAGAACTTGCTTCTCTTTCAGGTTACTCATAATTGGAAGCATTCTTAAGTTGAGTAACGCTGATCGGCCTCCTTCCATTAAGTTGACATGCACTGAAGACAGCTGCATGATTTGAATCTGGTTCAATTAAATCAATGCCTTTGTTTCTGTATTGGATATAGAACAGTTCATATCTTAACGATGTTAAGGTACGGGGAGTTGTCCGGCTTATGATTAATACCAGACTTTGGATAACTCAAGGCACGTTTCTGTAATGGCTGTTTGTGGGTTGACCCAGGCTATGACGAGGGTTGGCTTTCTACCATCTGGAAGATCAATAGTAATATTGTTCTAAACTCGCCACAGTTTTAATAAAAATGGAATTTTTTCAGAAAACAGTAGTGGGAGTATGGTAGAACTGGAAGTGATTCCAGAACCACAAACGATTACTGAAGATTTGATAGGAACCTAAAGATTCAATCTGGTCTGACATTCCATTGGCCACTCCGCAGATACGGTGGGTAACTTCAGGCACCCGAGAGGTACTCCGGTAGCCTCAAGGACGGTGACAGGGAAGTTCTTGTTTACCCAGACTTGCCATTGCTGTTGTTCCAGACCGTGAGACCCGGCAGGAGGATGAGTATAGCGTCGTTCTAAACTAGCTTTAGAAGTGTACGTCTATATGACTCTGCCAGAGGGTTGTCGTAGTCAGTGGAAGCAGCGGAAGCATTGGTGGACAGGTAGCTTATGTCTATTTATAGACTAAAGCAGATATAGCGGAGATAGATCATCTATTTCTGATGTGACAGTCATAGGTTTGACTTCATCAGAATAGGGGATGGATCTGTTAAGAAGGTAGTAGGGTGTGATGTCCTGGTATTTGGATGACATACACAGAGTAGGAAGTGATATTCCTATACTACGATCGGTTATACTTTGGTCGTCACACAGTGGTTTCTCCACATGGGACTTGTATATTATATCAGACATACTGGTTAATAGATCTATGGTTTTAGATCTAGATTTGGGTGGTTTCCCAATTAAGGGTACTTAGACAGCATTCTAAGAGTATTTAGAATGGACGACTCCTGGCACGGTAGTGTACCTGTAGGTGATGGAGTCACCCTCTCTAAAGGTGTCTTACAGACTAAAGGGGAGAGGGATGTGCATGATTGGTAGATCACTTGCTTAGGCAATTGAGTCAATCATGAGATGTCAAGTACCACACCAGATGTTGTTCTTGCAGTAGATGCAATAAGTTGATATTAATCCAATCCTGGAGAAACAGTCGGAAGCAGTTTTAGAACATAAGTGGATGTTCTAGGGATATGATAACGACAACCTCTTTCAGGAGACAGTTATCATTCCAGGCTTCCAAGGTGACCTAGACAACAAGGAGGTTGTCAGAGTTATAGTTTTCCTTCTGACGAGGGGCAGTATTTTGGACAGGTGGTCCAAGGGAATACTGAGGGAGGCATGGCGCAGTATACTGATTAAGTTTAGTTGACGATACAGTCTAAGAAGTTTGGATTTGGAGTTCATTTATGAGCTAGGTCCCATCAGACATCCAGACACATTCTAAGACAAGTATTGCTCATTTCGGGAGATGGCTTTCTCCGCGAACTTGAGATATAGAAAGACATAGAAAGAAACATCAAAGCGGATCCACTCACTGAGGCTATTCCTCGAACGCAATAGTTTCGCAAACGGGCTTTGTGAGACTGACTAATAGAGGAGTTAGGTGTTCGGTATCACACGGGCTGTGAGTATACGACATCGCAATAATTAGCCTTGAGTGCAAGTGGGAGATTGTTGGAGATAGTGCCCTCAGAGTCAATTATTGGATCACAGGCACGTGATTGCAATGATTGAGGGAGGACCTGTCCCAGTAGGACAGTCTTACTCGAGATGATAGTATGCTATCTGGTTCATCTTTATCATCGTGTACTGCTTTAAGTGACCTGACATGTCGCTATTACATGTTGATAGAGCCCCTAGGATTCTTGCTTGACCACTAGCAGTATGAGGGCGATCATATAAGTGGGAGCTGGTAGTCTATAAGCACATCCTTAAATGGTCCATAGTCGTGGGAGTTTCGAGACAGGGCATCGATACTCCAGAGTAGACTAGTGTATACAGTCGAGACCCCGACGAGGGGCGGTGGCCAGTCTCACAAGCCACTGGTGTCAGTTGGTTCACCTAAGATGTATACAGGTGCTCATTGGGTTATGAGTACACCGGACATGACTCGCCGGGAACATGCTAGTTGGTCTTATACCTGACGTCAGATAGCAGTTCCCTGGTGACATGTGTACAGGTTAGTTCATCGACCTGAGAATCGTCATTTGTCTCGTGTGAGTTCCCACTGTACTTTGATTACTACCCTACCACGCTCAAAGGAGACGTGCAAACAGGTTTTAGTTGGGTACAGTCTCGAGCCACATGGAGGCAGTGAGCGGATCTTCAGGGGTTCGTCTCTCCCGGTATTGGGGGTGAGGTCGCGCTGTGTCTAGGAGAGCCATTACACGAAGCCTTCGGCCGAGGCAGGAGATTTACTGGTAGGTATTCCAGTAGTATCTCAGGGTGTTCTGGGCTACACTCCGACACGACTTGTACCGCTTTTGGGGGTCTGACTTTACCAACCCCCTAGGCCCGCCATGCGATGCTCATAGACAAACGGACCGGACTGTACAGATATTGTCACTGACAGGCTCAGTAGGGTGTCAGGATGAGTTCGCTCATCGACGTCTCTTTTGGTCAATATCTGGTAGCCCGTTACGTATTGGCTTATACCTCTGACGTGCTAGTGGTTAAATCCACAACCAAGGTATTGACGAGTCTTTAGAGTCCCCCACATTCAGTTGCTCAGGTTTTCGGGCGAAACGCTGTAGAGGCCGTATGGAGATATGGCAGGGTTCGATCAGATGCGTGCGGTATTGCACGGATCAGGATCGGACGGTTAATACTAGCCGGCTTTGGTTTAAGCCGGATCCTAGTATAGTACAGTGTAGATTTTGTCTCATTGCATTTGTATTTCGGTCGGAATACAAATGCGGGTGTGTATACACAGTATCGGGGTTTTCCTGTAATTTATTACGGGACCAGTTTTCTGGAGTTGCCAGTTTGCTTTCCGTTTCGACCAATTTCCTTTGTATCGTTCATTGGCCGAAGATTGGTGGAGAAGGGCTTATTTGCATTTGTGCAAATAAGCAATATGGAGGGTGTTCTTTGCATACTTTTGTGTCATGATGGTTTCATGATGGAGCCCCATCCTTTGACCTTCCATGGTTCATGATTGCTTGACTTTTTGTAGCAATCATGGTTGTTGATTAGTTGGTGGAGTGTGGATTTGTTTGTGATCATTGCTTGACTTTGGAGTCATCATGCTTTTGGTGATGGTTGAATATGATAACCATTTTCCCTTCACTTGATGATTATTGGGGCTATCCTTTTTCACTCACTCTCTCTCTCATTCTCTCCACTCCTAAGAGCCATGGCCGGCCAAGCCTTTAGGGGGCTGTCCAAAATTCTAGAGGTAGGGTTTTTGTGCTTTTGCTTTGGTAAAAATCCCACAAGATCAATCTCCATTAGCTTGTATCATCTCTCCACCAAATGGCAACCTCCATGAACCCCAAAATGAGACATGGTTCTACACGTATTCTACAGCAAACCTTGGGCACGTCGGCTCGCCAACTTCTTGTCCGAGTTACCTCGGTATAGAGGTGGGAGCCCTTAAAAGAAGCCGGCGACGTGGTGCCTTTCCGGCGAGGAGGTGGAGACCGGACATTCCGCGGGGGATCGGGACGACGACGAGAAGACCGGAGGACACGGATCACTCGGTATATCTCTCTTCCCATCTTGTAGTTAGCTAGGACTAGTTAATGGTACGATCCGGGTTTTAGTGCGCGGTGGTGCCGGTTCAAGAAAAAATAAAGTTAACCATCGCTTCCGCATTTGGCCTCGGGATGGAGGCCGGGGCGCCGCCGTGCACTTACACATACTGTCTACATGGCATCCGGAAAAGAGGATAGCCATACCTCCACGGGTCATCAACCACTCACGGTCTGTGACAAAGGCTCAGGAGCAACAGCAAAAGCTCCAGGAGATGCTAATGAAGATGGCCACGCTCACTGGGCAGAAAGAAAGCCCGGAAGCGTCGTCAGAACAACGCCAGGAACATAAGACTGACACCGAGTTCCTACGGAGGATTATTGAAAAGAAAGACAAAGAGGTCGCAGAACAAGCGGCTAACATAAAATAAATGGCACTTCTGTTTCAAGGTATGGTCGGGATGATGATACAGCCGGATCCCCCAGCTGAAGACCCTCCGATAATCCTTGAAGACGACAGAGGGGAGACATCGAATCCTCTTCCGGCTCTATAAGCAGCCAAGGAGGAGACGATTTCCAAAGCTGCCCTTGACGACTATATAGCTTAACAGATATGAGCTCATCAAACGAGCGAAGCGGCTGGCCAAATCGTCAGAACTGGGCGACCATATCCCGGCTGGTATAATCAAATTAAGTACCCGGCAGGATACACGATCCCTAAATTTCATGTATACAAGGGGACAAGCAACCACCATCAGCACGTCGCTCAGTTCGGGGCTCTGTGCAGCAATACCGGAGACGACGACAAATTGCTACTTCGCCAGTTTGTCGGCAGTTTAGCGGAGACGACTTTTGAATGGTACTCGAAGCTTCCGAACGACTCTATCAAAACGTTTACAGAAATGGAGCTGTTATTCACTCAGCGAACGCACCCCAATCACGGCGTTGATCAACGCCAGAGTGAAGCCGGGAGAGACATGGGTTCAGTATGCAATTCGGTGGCGAAACCTATGCTCGAGATGAGAACAACGCATAGAAGAGGCTCCCGCCGTGGGCATGTTCATAGGTACCCTCGCCCCGCAGGCAACTATATCACAATTCATGATGTTCTTCAAGCCGACCGCTTTCTAGGCCTTGATCGACAAGATGGCCCAAATATACCAGATGGGCCATAGGCCGTCCTCCTAAAAAACGGAGCCTCGGAATGAAAAGGGTAAAGGGAAAGAGATCTTCATCGCCAACGCTCAGCAACAGCTGAGTGATCCGAAACCAGCTGCTCGCCAAAACGATAAACAGCGAACACTCAGAGAAAAGATGAGACGTCCTTACTCATTCCTTCGGGATAAAACGAAAAGACTGTTCGAACTAGCGGTGTGCAACATGCTTATCACTCTACCAGATCCGAGACGCCCGCTGCAACCGGGCGACATCAACAATCCCAATTACTGCCCCTACCACCAAATAGTAGGCCACCCAATCAAAGATTGCTTCGTCTTCAAAAACTGGATTGAGGACCAGTACCAACAAGGCAAATTCACGTTGTTTGAAAACTGGAGAGTGAACCCGCCACAACCGCACGCTCCTAAAAAGGTGGACACGCCGGGGGTATCATGCTCATTTATAGAGGAAGCTCCATGGGAAGTTGTTCTTTCGAACAAGACTAAAAGAATGCTGAAAGATTTTCAAGCATGTCCGGCAATTAGATGGAAAAGCCCACTGGAGCCAGAGATCATTGAGGGGATGCTGTAACTGCGCCAAACACCGAGAGCTGGTAGCAATGGGTAAAACATCCAGGCCCAGCCGTCAAAGTCTTCGAAGAAATAGAAGAAGGCCAAGAAGCCCGCGCAGCTTGATGACAAGCTCACGGATCTACAAAAGCATATTGACGCGCTGGAAGAATATAACCAGAAGGTGCGAACCCCGGTCACACTCCAAGAGTTTCTCAACCACATCCTTGAGGGCGGAGATAATGATAATGATGAGGGAGGCGACTCGTCAGAAGAACCTGAAGATTATGTGGTAAGTTGCCACATGATCTCTCATTCATCGCTAAATAATGAAGAAGCTCACTCGGCATCAGAAGATAATGTAGAGGAGCTGGGGACAGGATCGGTGCCAAAATCCTTGGGACCGTCAGACGAAATGATCGACATGCTACTGAATGAAGCCCGTCAGAAGAGCAAAGCCGATCGAGAGCGTGAAATGGCCATATTCGAAAGAGCCAGGCGTCGGCATCAAGCTAAAGAATTCATGGTAGGGATGAGTCGCAAAGCGCTCTAACCAGATCGAAGCACACCCGCGGCAGACAAAAGCAAGTTTAAGGCAAGGAAACGGTTCGCTAAAGCTCTGTCAATGGGAATGAAGCTGCCATCTCCGAAAGGAAATACTCTTGGCCGTATATGCCTTGACGAAGTGGATGTACATCCTAACTACTGC
Source organism: Agapanthus africanus (assembly GCA_030015575.1). Taxonomy (NCBI): domain Eukaryota; kingdom Viridiplantae; phylum Streptophyta; class Magnoliopsida; order Asparagales; family Amaryllidaceae; genus Agapanthus; species Agapanthus africanus. Next base: position 116,220,592 of record JASDDO010000028.1, read on the forward strand.
TTGTACCATCAGAGAGTCACACACCCTACTGAAGAGTGCAATGCCTTTAAAAACCGGTGGCAGGGATATGTTGCCCATCGAAAACACTTCAAGCGATTGAAATGCAAGGCTCGTCAGGAGCAGAGATGCACGACAGATGAGCACAAAAGAGATACCAGCAACTGTCACGTGGTTGATACCGGGGGATCGCAAGTTCTCACCTTCGGAAGCGACTCTGATGCAGAAGTAGCCCTCGGTCCTCTCTTCAAAGAATCCACCTCAGGAAAAGAGGAGGAGATAAAGAACTGTGAAAATATTCAGCTGCGTAGTCGTACGTTGCCTGAAAAGAATCTCGGACCCACAAACAAGGGGATGAACAAAAAAGATAAAGGAAAGGAAAAAGTCCCTGAGGATATCGCCCTCGATGATCGAGTCGTCGAAGAGCTCGAAGCCAAGGACCCGCCCAAGAAAAACAAGGTGGATTACAATATTCTGGCACACCTGAGGAAGATACCCTCGCAGCTAAGCATTTTGGATGCCCTTCTGCTATCTAAAGAGGCGCAAGATTCTCTGATCAAGGCACTACAAGAGCCCAACCAATTCCAAGCTTTCCTTGCAGAAGAAAAGATGAAGGATGAACTCGAAGAAGTGCACGCAGCTGACATCACTTTCGGCGATGAAGATCTCCTCATCGGAACGTGCGAGCACAACCGCCCCCTGTATGTCACCGGGTACTGTCATGACATAAAGATAGGGAAGATCTTAGTTGACAACGGGTCCTCCATCAACCTCCTAAATGTGAGGGTGCTAAAAGAAATCTGCATGAGCATTCAGCACCTCGCTAGGGATAAAATCACCATCTCCGGGTTTGATTCCCAGTCATCACGGACGCTCGGGTCTGTAATACCAACGTTACGCTTTGGGCTTCTTGTCACTGACATCAAATTTCATGTCATTGACGCAAAGACCTGTTACAACGCATTACTCAGCAGGCCTTGGTTACACAAGTACAACATCATCCCTTCTACACAACATCAGTGTATGAAGTATTTCATGTTAGTTATATGTATGCCCTAGAGAAGATGAAGGAGGACTTTCTTGCTCGACATGATAGTATGCTATCTGGTTGCTCTTTATCTTAACGTGTACACTGATTGTCTCTCTGTTACATGTTGGTAAAGCCCTTAGGATGTGTACTTGACTACCTGGACTATGATGCAGATCATACTAGTAGGGACATGGTAGTTCATAAGTACATCCTTCAAGGTCCCTAGTCGTGGGTGTATCGAGACGGGGCATCGATATACCAGAGTAGACTAGCGTATACCTTCTCGACCCATACAGATGGGCGATGGATGGTCCCATATCCATTGGTGTTTGACATCAGAGATGATATACGGGTGCTTAGTGGAGACTGGGTACACTGGACGGACTCGCCGAGAACTCCCAGATGGTATTATACCTTACGTCAGATGGCAGTTCTCTGGTGACACTGGTACAGGTTAGTCTGTAGACCCGAGATCGTCATAGAGTCTTGTGTGATTCCCACCGTGCTTTGATTTCCACCTTACCACGTCTAAGAGGGCGTGCAAAACGGTGGGTTTTGGGTACAGTCCCGAATCACATGGAGGCAATGAGCGATAGGAGGGGATTCGTCTCTCCCGGTATAGGGAGTTGATGTTGCGCTGTGTTCGATTGGCTATAACCGGAAATCCCTGGCCAGGGTTGCTGAGATTTATTGGTAAGTGTTACCAGTAGTTTCTCGAACTATTATAGACCTCATATCGACACGACTTATCGAGCTATTGGGGTCTGACGTTTACCACCCCTAGGCGAGATATGCGACATATCAGACGATCAGACCGGACTGTGCGGTAAGTGTTACTGGTTGGATTCACAGGAGTGTGAGCGGGCTTGCTCGTCGATCTTCTGATCGCTCAATACCCGGGTGGCCGTTACGTTTAGCAAACCTCTTGCGGCTTGTGGGTGTTTGATATGATCATCACCTATTGCCGGCGTATTGACGAGTCTTTAGAGTCCTACACAGGGGTTTCCTGGCTCAAGCGAAACGAAATAGGAGCGCATATGAGATATGTGCGGGACCGAGAATAATGCGTGTATGTGATACCGTATTCTATTCTCGCGATGAATGTATCGATTGGTTGTATGCGATATAACCTAGTTATCAAATCGAGGATTGATTCGATAAGTCGATACATTGGATATTAGTCGGTCATATGCGATATGACCGGATCGTTAAATCAAGTGTTGATTTAATTATTTGATGTATAATTATATATTAGATATATTACTTTACATTAACTAGTATTTGTTCACTTAAAATGGATTTTCTCACTTGATGTGCACATTGTATATGTGATATATTTTTGTGCACTTGATTGTATCATGTTTGATGATACATGCATGTTTGGGTGTATGTTTACTTTAAACCATGTTTAAGTGAATGGTTAGGGTTTTGTTATCTTTTCTTAACTATTTATTTTATTTATTTATTTTTGGGCAAGAAAAGAAATGGTTGCTTCTTTTGTTTGTTTCCTTGAAGCTTCAAGAAGTTCAACCATTTTTGTTTCTTTTGCTTAACCTAACCATTCACCTAACCCTAGTTTATTCTCTACACTTAACCATGGTTGCATTATGATAACCATCACTTGTATTTCTATTATTGATAATTCTTTTTCATTCTTTTTCCTTCATCTTCTTCATGAAGAGAAAAAGAAAAACCTTTGCTTGAAATTTCTAAGTGATGATTCCAAGTGAGAAATCCAAATCAAAAGTGAACCCACTTCCTATTTCTTCATCCTCTACCACTTGCCATGTAGTATAGGGTGTTTTCTTCACAAGTTTCATGACTTGGTGAAGGTGGAGCTTGATCTTGAGTTTCCTCGACGTAGATCATCTTCGGCATCGAAGTCGACGACCTAGCCCGATCATTTCTCCGACGAAACCATCGCCAGAGTCCGGGATCCGATGATCGCAGCGGAGGGACGTCAACACGGAGCTATGGAAGTGGAGGACCGGATCTACAAAGGTTGTAGTCTCTTTCACTTAGCAGTAAAGTTGTTTACTAGCTTGTTGTTTCGCCTAAACTCTAGTCAACGATCACATTAGGGTTTCTCGGCACCGGAAAAATTTGAATTTGGCATGCTGGATGCCTTGTGAGACCTCATTAGTGTGCCTAGGAACCCTACAGTGGTATCAGAGCCTAGCTAGAGTTTTAGGCGAAGTGTATACGAAGTTCGAAGTCCGATCGAACCCGTAAACCCCGACAAAACCCTTCTCTGTACATTTTTTAAAACAGTGGATTTTTGTGAATTAAAAATTCTCAGAAAAACAAGCAGGAAAAACTAAGAATTACTGTGAAGTACGGTCAACTAAGTCGATAATTTGACCGCGTAACCGCGCCGAAACCAGGGGTTTGGCGGCGGTCCCGCGGCCAAAATTTGGACTTAGTCTCTGAAATTTCATATATTTATTCTTAGGTCCTTTCTTGGCAATTTTTTATGGGAATTTTTTAATTCTACTCAAGTGTTGAGTTTTCTAGGGTTTTATTGGGGACTCGTTAATTCGATCGGATAATTTAACTTCGTTTATGTTTTTTTGGATATTTTAGAAACTGTTAAAAAGTTTGACCGGATATAAATACCCACTTTTTCCCTTGTCGGAAAATTTCCAAGTGTTGGATTTTTCAGTGGTTTAAGAACGTTCTAAGTAGTGCAAGTAACGCGATGGTCCCTCTAGAAGACAACAAACCTTAACTCGATTATGTGATCGTCTTGAACTGCCCTTTGAACCTTAGGGTTTGGGGCAGTACGGCGTGCCACATGTGAGGCGTTGGCTTGACCCTTCTACGGTTGGACCATTGGTACTGAGGCATGAAGTGAATGTTTTTAAACTTATTTCATGTGTTGAGCTGTTTCGGGAAAACTTGGGTGTTTGACTGTTCGATCGGAAAGTTTAACATTTTCTGTTTATCTGGAATGTGATACAATATTTGGAATTCCCAAGTAGTTATGAGATAACTAATATGAATGTTATAAACATAGCACTTTAGTCTCACTTGATCGGTTGCCACGGGATTTTGATGAGATCAAAAGTCCGTCGCAATCACGTAGCGTACGCGGATGCTCGCCGGATAAACTTAATAGACAGCTACACCCTTTAGCCCCGACCAAGTGACTGTTGGAGAACCCCGTTGCCGAAAGCATCCGTTCGGGTGCTCGCGGCAGCGGTGTTCCGCCTTGGTGCACTTCGTCGACGGCGTCGGGGGTGCGGCCGCCTATTAAAGTTTGCGACGAGCATTCGATCATTCTGTCGGGAATCTTGTTGAATTGCCCGACTTGATATTGAAAAGTATTTTCGATTTTGAGACTAAAATGCGGGGTTTATAATTGTTAGGCATGTGATGTCTAAGGAATTCAGATGGTTAGGCATGCGATGTCTAAAGAGATTGCGGATTCCAACTGTTGTAGTTTTACACTTTCTTTTCTGCGACCGTAAGTGTAATATGTGATATCGCCGGTTTCGTTGCTATATGTCAACGACAATTGGGATGGGCATATTTACTTACGTTGATGACATGTGATGTTATGTGTTGCTGGATATGTTATATTGGATCGTAGTGTTTGAATAGCCGGGGATTTTTTATGTGAGATGAGTGTTTTTCATTTTCATTCATGTAAAAACTTGTATGTAATATTCTTTTATTGGGGCACTTCCAGGTTGCGGAAGATATCACCTTTTGTATATTATTTACTTTTCCGCACTAGGATAGACCCAAGGAGGAGGGCATAAGTAACCGGGTTCTAGGGTCCAGTGGGAGACCATCTCGAGGAGTCGAGTCCGGGTCTCCTAACCCTAGAATTGCTAGGGTTGCTTGCCGCTCTCGTAGGGGTCTAGGGGTGTGGGTTTGGCTATTCATCGCGACTGTGGAATCTGTGTTTTATACTGGCTCGTATTGAAAACACGGACGTCCTAGTATATCCAATATTTCATATATGTTTCTTCTGCTGCGATATCTGTGATGTGATCATTTGATATGCTGTGATAGATACTATATATAGTATATATGATATATTATATAGACGTTACTTATTTTTTACACCCGCGCTAGCCCTGTCCCGCTCTGCCGTTAGTTACCTAACCTAACGGTGCACGAGGGGACATCGAGGCGAATGCGGATGGCATAAGTGTACGTCGTATTTATCTATGATGTTTAGGTACTTAAATGATGGGACTTCATTAATATGATTAATGAAAGAAAAAGAAACCTAATGATGTTGTGGAATCGAATTTTCAAAAACAGGTAGCTACAGTTCTTGCTTTGCATCGCGGTGTTCCTTGTAGAACATCCTGCACCTTATTCGATAAGGAAAGGACCGAGATCCCTTCACCGGGAATGACTCCTCTAGCAATAACTGGCAGATTCTACAACCCTCGGTTTGTCTTTTGATTGCTTCTATAGTTTTTGCTTTGCACAGCGGTATATATGATATATCCTGCACCTTATTCGATGAGGAAAGGGCCGACGATCCTTTCACCGGTAGTGACCCCTTTAGCAAAACTAGAAAAGCCTTAAAAACACTCCATTTTAAAATCATTTGATTCTACAACGATATCAAGTTCATTACGCAATAGGTTTTCAGAAAAACCTGTCGTAGCCCTCCGTCATTTCAGATAAGTTGTATATAGTATTCGTGCTACATTTGTTGGCTTTCGTCAAGATGTAGTGTGCGGTAGCTATATGCTGCTTATCTGTTGCATACGATGCGATTGGATTAGGGTAGTCGTGCGGCTTTGTTGGCTTTCGTCAAGGGTCGTGCGGGTGGGTTTAATTCAATTAAGAAATGTACGGGTTGAACTTGACTAGCAGGCTATGGTTTGTTGGCTTTCGTCAAGGTCATAGCACGTTAGGGGAAAAATTATCGGGAATTTCAAGTGTTGAAATTTGCAATGAGATTGCATACCTTCTATGAGATAGTTGGATCCCGATACCCGCTGCGAGTAAGAGTTACTCCTGGGAGAGTTTTACACATTACAATTAGCCGATCAAGTAGGTGTCTAGAAAGGTGTTAACGAGGTTACGCCTCTGGGAAAACGAGGTTTACATTAATTAGGTTCATGCGAAAGCACGGGGGACCTCCCTCAAAGTACCGACACTGGCCTGGCTGAAAGATTGGCGAACTTGTAGTGTGTAATTAATCCCGGCTAGTCTTTCCTTTTAGGGTTTGAAGGAAGATTTGATAAAAACATCAGGAGCCATCCTGATTAGATAAAATAATAACCAATCTGATCTTGCAAGAGTATACGCTGAGTGTTTTCTTCTGTCTCTCTCCAGGTAGCGACCATATCACGCCTTAATCAAGATAATAATACGGATGTTTTGACCGAACCCGCTTGTTATACTGAGCTGGAAAACGTTGGTCCCACTCTAACTTATAATTGTTATAAAACAGAGCAGGAAATAGGGGATTACCAGAATTCCCGTGCCGCCCAAACGAAGAGAGTGCATGCTGATGCATCATCTTCGGGTGTGTTCGTTACAAAGAACTGTTTCTCAGTATCCTCTACGTCCTGGGTATTAGATACCGGATCAGCATCCCGCAAATGTAATCCGTTACATGGGCTACAGAAATGTAGAGAACTGAGAACGGGTGATAAGTTTCATGAGACAGAAAACGGGGCAAGTGTTGCAGCCAAGTCTGTTGGTCACTGTCACCCTGTATTACCAGTACATTAATTCTGAACAAATGCTATTAGATACCGAACCTGATATACAAAATCATATCAGTCTCTTTATTAGTAAAGAAAGGATATAATTTTGTTTTGCTGGATAATGTTTTGAACATTTTCTATATCAAAAGTTGATCGGTTCAGGCACGTTATCTAAAAGCATTGATGTTCTAAATCAAACTAAAGTTCTTAGTATACGGAACACACACAAGAGGAAGAGTTCAGAAATGAACGGATCGTTTTTGAGGTATTGTAGACTAGGTCATATCAATGCGACCCGACTAGCTAAGTTACATATAGATGCATATTTAAACTAGTTTGAATTTACATCTTGTGAAACTTGCCAGTCATGTCACAGAGATAAGATGACCATAGCTCTGTTTATTGGAAACAGAGAAAGAGTTAGTGAACTCTTGGGATGATTCAGGTTGATGTATGTAGGTCCCCTGTCTACACATACCAAGACCGGTTCTTTGTATTTCATTACATTCTCTGATAATCTCTCAAGATTCAGACATATGTTCCTGTTGAAACACAAGTCCGAAGCTTTTGAGATATTCACAGAATATAAGTTAGAAATAGAGAACCAAAACGGGTATAAGTATTATGTCCTTTGATGTGATCAAGGAGGAGAGTACTTGAGCACGAAAATCCTGGATTATTCTAAAGGAGAATGAGATTCTCTCTCAGCATTACTCCTCCGTATACACCACAGCACAACGGTGTATCGGGGTGGAGCAATCGCACCATATTGGATATGGTGTGCTCTATGATGAGTACTACTGAGTTACCTATTTCCTTTTGGGAGTTATGCACTTATGAAGTTGCATACCTATTGAATAGGGTTCCAATCAAATCAGTTGCCTACCGCTTCATATGTGATATGGAAAGGGAAGAGCCCATATCTTAAGTTGGTTAAGATTTGGGGTTGTCCGGGCTATGTCTAAAAGCATAATCCGGACAAGCTCGAGGCAAGGTCTGTTATGTACAACTGGAAAGGTTCCAGCTATGCAAACTACAGCAGATGATTTGGTAGAACCAAAGGATTCAGTAGATTCCAACGAACCTCAGCCTCTCCGCCGATCTAGTAGGGTTCCTCACCTACCTGAGAGATACTTCGGCTTCTCTATGACAGTGGGAGCGAGGATTGCATCATGAGATGATGACCCAACTAGTTTCGAGCTGGCTGTCAAGAGTGGGACTCTGTAAGAATGGCTGGATGCTTAGCGATCTGAGATGGAATCCTTATACACCAACAAAGTATGGACTTTGGTTGCTATATCTGAAGGGTTAAATCCCCATCAGGAGCAAGTATATCTTGAGAAGATTACTTGGTGTACATGGAAAAGTTGCGACTTTCAAAGATGGACTTGTTAAAGGTTTTTCATCATCGACCAAGCGTGGATAGTGATGAAACCTTTTCTAAGTAGCTATACTTAAGTCCATTCAGATCCTACTTGCCACGGCTACATACCATGACTATGATATCTGGCGGTTGGGTGTCATGACTGCTTTTCTAGAAGAGAACGTCTATAAGTACACAGCCAGAGGGCTTCGTAGACAGTGGGAGCAGCGGAAACGTGTGCAAGATGTTTTATGTGATGAAGCAGGCATCACGGAGTTGGAACATCTGTTTTGATGAGTTAGTCAAACAGTTTGACATCATCAAAATGGTAGATGAACCTTGTATATACAAGAAGGTAGTAGAGAGTATGGTAGTGATCCTCGTAGAGTACGTGGATGACATACTCTTGGTAGGGAAGGAGTTTCCTATGCTACGCTCGGTTAATCTCCGCTTATCACAAGGATTCTCCATATAAGATCAAAGTGATACCTCCTAAATCCTGAGTTGTCATCTATGAGATAGATGTTATTGAGTGTTAGAATACTCACTAGATGTAGTGAGATGGTATCAATCGATCCTAGGGAGAATCACTGGAAGGGTTCCAGGGTGATAAAGACGACTGAATGTCAGTCACAGACATTGTCTTTACCCTCAGTAAAGGGACGGTATGTTGGAAGAGTTCCAAGCTAGATACCGTGGCATACTAGACGATAAAGGCTGGATACATTGCTACTTAAGATACTACCAAAGAGGCTGTCTGGGTGTATATCAGTTCATGAGATGAACTTAGTTCCTCCCATTGTGTGACAATGGAGTTGTGGCTTATGCCAAGGAACGTCCGTCCCATCAGTGATCCAGACATATTCTAAGGCAGTATCACCTGATCATGGAGATGGTTGATCTCCAAGGGATCAAGGTTAGGAGAGTAGACTCAGAGGACAACACGGCGGATCCACTCACAAAGGCCTTTTCCCAGAGAGAGACTTTTATGGGATGGTTGAGTATGAGATACTGCAACCACTGCTACAGATGGCCCTAGTGCAAGTGGGAGATTGTTAGTTATATGTATGTCCTAGAGGCCATTACTGTACATAGGATGTATATTGTAGTGGATGCTAGGACATATATAAGGAGGACTTTCTTGCTCGACATGATAGTATGCTATCTGGTTGCTCTTTATCTTAACATGTACACTGATTGTCTCTCTGTTACATGTTGGTAAAGCCCTTAGGATGTGTACTTGACTACCTAGACTTTGATGCAGATCATACTAGTGGGGACATGGTAGTCCATAAGTACATCCTTCAAGGTCCCTAATCGTGGGTGTATCGAGATGGGGCATCGATATACCAAAGTAGACTAGCGTATACCTTCTCGAACCATACAGATGGGGGATGGATGATCCCATATCTATTGGTGTTTGACATCAGAGATGATATACGGGTGCTCAGTGGAGACTGGGTACACTGGACGGACTCGCCGAGAACTCCCAGATGGTATTATACCTTACGTCAGATGGCAGTTCTCTGGTGACACTGGTACAGGTTAGTCTGTAGACCCGAGATCATCGTAGAGTCTTATGTGATTCTCACTGTGCTTTGATTTCCACCTTACCACATCCAAGAGAGCGTGCAAAACGGTGGTTTTTGGGTACAGTCCCGAATCACATGGAGGCAATGAGCGATAGGAGGGGATTCGTCTCTCCCGGTATAGGGAGTTGATGTTGCGCTGTGTTCGATTGGCTATAACCGGAAATCCCTGGCCAGGGTTGCTGAGATTTATTGGTAAGTGTTACCAGTAGTTTCTCGAACTATTATAGACCTCATATCGACACGACTTATCGAGCTATTGGGGTCTGACGTTTACCACCCCTAGGCGAGATATGCGACATATCAGACGATCAGACCGGACTGTGCGGTAAGTGTTACTGGTTGGATTCACAGGAGTGTGAGCGAGCTTGCTCGTCGATCTTCTGATCGCTCAATACCCGGGTGGCCGTTACGTTTAGCAAACCTCTTGCGGCTTGTGGGTGTTTGATATGATCATCACCTATTGCCGGCGTATTGACGAGTCTTTAGAGTCCTACACAGGGGTTTCCTGGCTCAAGCGAAACGAAATAGGAGCGCATATGAGATATGTGCGGGACCGAGAATAATGCGTGTATGTGATACCGTATTCTATTCTCGCGATGAATGTATCGATTGGTTGTATGCGATATAACCTAGTTATCGAATCGAGGATTGATTCGATAAGTCGATACATTGGATATTAGTCGGTCATATGCGATATGACCGGATCGTTAAATCAAGTGTTGATTTAATGATTTGATGTATAATTATATATTAGATATATTACTTTACATTAACTAGTATTTGTTCACTTAAAATGGATTTTCTCACTTGATGTGCACATTGTATATGTGATATATTTTTGTGCACTTGATTGTATCATGTTTGATGATACATGCATGTTTGGGTGTATGTTTACTTTAAACCATGTTTAAGTGAATGGTTAGGGTTTTGTTATCTTTTCTTAACTATTTATTTTATTTATTTATTTTTGGGCAAGAAAAGAAATGGTTGCTTCTTTTGTTTGTTTCCTTGAAGCTTCAAGAATTTCAACCACTTTTGTTTCTTTTGCTTAACCTAACCATTCACCTAACCCTAGTTTATTCTCTACACTTAACCATGGTTGCATTATGATAACCATCACTTGTATTTCTATTATTGATAATTCTTTTTCATTCTTTTTCCTTCATCTTCTTCATGAAGAGAAAAATAAAAACCTTTGCTTGAAATTTCTAAGTGATGATTCCAAGTGAGAAATCCAAATCAAAAGTGAACCCACTTCCTATTTCTTCATCCTCTACCACTTTCCATGTAGTATAGGGTGTTTTCTTTACAAGTTTCATGACTTGGTGAAGGTGGAGCTTGATCTTGAGTTGCCTTGACGTAGATCATCTTCGGCATCGAAGTCGACGACCTAGCCCGATCATTTATCCGACGAAACCATCGCCAGAGTCCGGGATCCGATGATCGCAGCGGAGGGACGTCAACACAGAGCTATGGAAGTGGAGGACCGAATCTACAAAGGTTGTAGTCTCTTTCACTTAGCAGTAAAGTTGTTTACTAGCTTGTTGTTTCGCCTAAACTCTAGTCAACGATCACATTAGGGTTTCTCGGCACCGGAAAAATTTGAATTTGGCTTGCTTGATGCCTTGTGAGACCTCATTAGTGTGCCTAGGAACCCTACAGTTCAAAGATGGTCTTGAGTATACCGTGATGGTGGAATTAAACCCATTCTCCGTAAATGAAGTCCGCAAGTATGAAGACGCTAAGTACTTCCTACCAGAATTTGAAGACATGGAAAGATGCCATAAACCGGAGAATAAGCAAAAATCTATCACTACTATTCCGGTCTTCAGGAGTGATACCGAGGAGGAAGAAGATATAGTCTATTCGGGGCCACCCTAATGCAATAGGCCAGGACCATCTACCCCTATCCGGTCTTTGGCAGTGACTCTGAAGATGAAGTCAACGCAGTGTTCTCGGTCCATCCATCAATGAAAGCCCTCACTGGAGATGATCAGAATTTGCAAATCTCCCTGGTTCCGCAGCAGCACTACAGAGAGCTTGATGTGCTTGAGACATATAGTGTGTAAGAACTGCAGACATTCTACGTCCCTCCCAGGCGAAGAGGTGAAAAGGCGATCCTATTCTAACGATCCACGGAGACTAAAGTCGAAAGAGAAGTCTGGGATGGTGCCGATTTTGCGCTCGACAGACTCCAACCAATCTTTCTGCCCAGATACTATGCAGAGGGATTGAAAAGGTTATTGAGATGCCAAGGCGTACCCTTTAAGTAAACCGCGTAACATGCCCAATTCCACAACAGGATCTGGAACGTCCCCGGAACTCAGCGAAAATTGCCCAACGGAAAAATGGAAACGATCAGGCTTGGATATATCCAGTCTAAGAAATGGGAGCAGTTCCATGGCTGCCATGTCATAAAGGACCTTGATGAAGAAGAGGATGCTCTTTTAAAAGACGGTAACGCTGAATCAGAACGAAGTCCTGCCAAAAAAGTGCCGAGTCCGTCGTTTGAAGAACAAATGGACAAGCTAATAAGGGAAGCAAGTCAAAAGGTTCGGAACGACCACAACCGCGAAATGGCCATTTACGAGAAAGCCAAGACGCAACGCCTCCTGCATCAGGCTACGGAGGATGACAATGCCCTTCACCGCCAGTCCGCCATGCATTCCCAAGATAAGAAAAAGACCCGACGCAGAGGCAAAAACAAGTTAAAGAACGGAAAAAACATTTGACAGCGGCAAAACGGATCGAAAATGCCACGCGATCGAGAAAAGGTCAGCTGGAACCCGTCGCTTATGAAAAAGATGGATCGAGCATATTCTTTCCCTCGAGAAAAGACAAGGAGAATCTTCAGCCTCGTCATAAAACATCAAATGATGACACTCCCTGCGTCTCGGCACCCCGATCAAGCAAACGAAGTTCATCACCCGGATTATTGCTCCTATCACCGAGCGATAGGACATCCTCTAGAAGACCGCTTCACCTTCAAAAATTGGGTCGAAGACCAATATCAACTCGACAGGTTCGCTTTATCCAACAGTTGGAGGATAGCCCCACCACAAAGGCATGTGCTAAAAGCAACGTATATAGCGAGAGTAGAACCAGATCAACATCGGTCTTGTAAACGATCTCGTACCTGTCACGTGATAACGCTGTCAGAAGAAGGAATGCCCGAGAATATGGATGACCTCTCCTGGTGCTTCGAAAACGAGGATGAAGAGGAATTGATCTCAGAATTTCCGCCGGCGCCAAAAGAGATGGAAGATAGAATACACACTACTGCGGACAGCCTAAGGAAAATCGACCTGGGGAAGGCAAACGACCCGCGACCTACGTTCGTCAGTGAGCTGTTATCTAAAAAACAGGTAGCTACGCTCAAAGACGTGCTCATGCAGTATAAAGATTGCATCGCATGGAACTATTCCGAGATGCCGGGACTAGACCCAGAAATAGCTGTGCAAAAATTGGCGATATCTCCGGACGTCAAGCCAGTCAAACAAGCACCAAGAAGAATGCGGCTCGAACTGGAAATGAGCATCCACGCCGAAGTTAAGAAGATAATCGACTCCGGTTTCATCTAAGAAGTTCAATACCCCGACTGGATCGCCAACATTATCCCAGTGATGAAGAAAAATGGGACGGTGCGCATCTGCATAGACTTTCGGGATCTCAACAAAGCCTGCCCGAAGGATGATTTTCCTGTACCGGTTACCGAGTTGATGATAGATAACATATCCACTCACGAAGTCTTCTCCTTCATGGACGGATCATCGGGGTACAATCAAATAAAAATGCATCCCGAAGACCAGAAGCATACAGCTTTCCGGACTCCTCTGGGCATATTCTGCTACAAAGTGATGCCTTTCGGTCTGAAAAACGCTGGCGCTACCTATCAGAGGGCCATGACAAAGATTTTCGATAACCTCATACATGAAATCGTCGAATGCTATATCGACGACCTCGTGGTGAAAAGCAAATCATACGAGAAACACTGGGAGCATTTGAAAATAGTATCCAGCGTCTTCGGAAGTACAACCTGAAGTTGAACCCTTGGAAATGCGCATTTGGAGTTTCCTCAGGAAAGTTCCTAGGGTTCATCATACGACATCGAGGCATCGAAATAGATCCATCGAAGATCAAGGCGATTATGGAAATACCCACTCCAAGAACTTTAAAACAATTGCGGTCTCTCCAAGGAAAGCTCGCATATATCCGACAGTTCATAGCCAACCTCTCCGACAAATGCCATCCCTACAGTCACCTGATGAAGAAGGGAACCCCGTTCGTTTGGGATCACAAATGCTAAAGCGCACTTGACGAAATCAAGCAATACTTGCAGAATCCTGGTACTGACCGCTCCGGTCAAGGGAAAACCTCCCATCCTGTACACAACTGCCCTTGAAGGTTCTTTAGACGCGCTATAGGCACAGGAGAATGACCAAGGAAATGAGAGAGCCCTCTACTATTTGAGTCGAGTTCTACTGGGGGCAGAAAAGAACTACTTCCCTATCGAAAAACACTGCCTGACGTTAATCTTCGTGATAACAAAGCTTCGGCATTATGCGTTGGCGCATGAAGTCCATCTCATATCAAAAGTGGATCCTCTCAAATATTTGATGTCATGATCCATACTAACGGGACGGCTCACTAAATGGGCCCTACTCTTAATGGAATTCTCGATAACATACTGACTTCTCAAGGCAGTGAAAGGCCATGCCATCGCTGACTTCCTTGCTGAGCATCCGATACCTGCCGATTCACCCCTAAATTGCGAATTGCCGGATGAGCACACGTTTGACACGATCGACAGGGAGAGAGGAGGGAGTGATACCTGATGGGAATTCTACTTCGATGGGGTATCTTCCATGAAGAAGCGAAAGCAAACCTCCCCCATAATCAAATCTGGGGTAGGCCTCATCTTCGTGACTCCACAAGGAGGGATAATGCGCTTTGCCTTTTCCTTAACAGAGCTGAGGACAAATAATGAAGCGGAATATGAGGCTTTGATAGCAGGTCTTGAGATCGCTGTCGACATGGGAATCGAAAACCTCCTCATATACGGAGACTCCCAGCTGGTCGTTAGTCAAGTAAACGGCGATCATCAAACATGCAAACCAGAGTTGGTAAAGTACGGCGAGAGAGTGCAGCAACTGCTGACTCAAATTCCCTCCTACAGTCTGGAAAGCGTACCGCGTACAGAAAATAGTAAAGCGGACGCACTTGCCAAACTCGCTAAATAACTGGCTGACAAAACCTCGATGACGTAAGGATCATTGTACAAAACCGTCGGGTTTTTGCACCAGCAGAAATACAAAGGTAGCGACCAAGGAAACAACCCTGCAAATAGAGGACCAAGAAAGGGCTAAGGATTGGAGAGAAGTCTTCATAGACTACAAATCCAGTCGAACACCTGAAGATGCATCCTCAAGACATCAACTCATAAAAAGAGCTCTGTCTTTCGCTTTCATCAATGATACTCTATATAAGAGACCGTTCGACTCTTTAAGGCTGAGATGCCTGGGGCCGGAAGAAGCAAGGAGAGTCGTCCAAGAAACTCATGATGGACTCTACGGTTCTCATCAAGCCGGGCCAAAGATGAAGCCGAAGATCAAAAGAATGGGTTACTATTGGCCTACCATGATTCAGGACTGCCTCGAATATGTGAAGCAGTGCCAAATTCATGGAGACTTCATCCACCAGCATCCAAACCCGCTACACCCAACAGTGGCTAGCTGGTCGTTCGAAATGTGGGGAACCGATATAATAGGGCCTATCGAACGAGCGTCATCCAAAGGACATCGGTTCATATTGGCGACAACTGATTATTTCACCAAGTAGGCAGAAGCAGTACCGCTAAGAGAAGTGAAGACAGAGAATATTCTCTATTTCTTCAAAACGCACGTTATCTATCGGTTTGGCACTCCGCGACGGATTATCTCCGATAACGGGCCGGCCTACAGAAGTCACAAAATCAGCCGCTTCGCACAGCAGCATAATATAGACTGGAGATACTCTTCGGTCTATAATCCCCGAGTTAACAGTCTAGCTGAGGCTTTCAATAAGACCTTGACGAAGATCATAAAGAAGACGGTGTCCAAAAATAAAAAGGACTGGCACGAGAGACTGCATGAAGCTCTCTGGGCGTATCGGACCACGTTCAAAATGGCCATAAACACAATACCGTATGCATTGGTATTCGGCATGGAAGTAGTACCCCCTCAGAGATAGAGCTACTCTCTCTACGAGTGGAGGTTCATTACGAGCTAATAGATGAAAAGAATACTCATCTTCGGCTTGAGGAGCTCGACGCCCTCGATGAAACTCGTCTCATAGCGCAACAAAACCTAGAAGCTTACAAAGCAAGGATGACGTGCTCATATGAAAAACTGACTAGGACGAGAACTTTCCGCCAAGGCGAACTTGTGCTAGTCGTCAAAAGACCTATGATCCCTAATCATGCCAAACGGGGGAAATTCGAGCCAAACTATGAGTGCCCGTACATTATAGACAAAGTCTACCAAAGTGGGGCTTGCTTGCTCATGGATATGCATGGCGAAAGACCCTTCCGGCCAATAAACGACCGATTCCTTAAGAAGTACTACGCTTGAGGAGTCACGAACCAGGATAATGATAGATGACGACGCCTATATCCGCTCGCTATCTTCTTGAGTCAAGACTCTAAAAATAGTATCCAACGATACCCCATCTCAAACACGGAAGGCTACGGACCGAAACGTCTTTAAACTACTACAAACCGCAGCATCCTTAGGCTGACGCAAGAAATAACGGTATGTCCATAATCAAGATAGGCATGGATGAAAACCCGAAAGGGTTCCGTGAGTAAAAACAGCAAGGCTACCGGCGATGTTTGTGAAAACCCGAAAGGGCGCAGACTCGTAAAAAAATTCATGCACACTTGCAAGGTCCTCTCGAACTTGTAAGGAGAAAATACCTGCGTGAGATCCATACGACTCACAAGGGAGCAACACACTTAGGGATCCCCATGATTCCTGAGGAGAGATTACACTTACGAGATCCTCACGATTCGCAAGGAGAACCCTCTTATGAGACCCTCACAGCCCATAAGATTCAAATGCCTTAAGCTACAGGGATCTGAACCCGTTCTTAAGCCATCACATTTCCCATACTACCCTACAAACGGTTCGATATTGACCATTGTATATAATCCACGGGCATAAATAAACGTCTCCCCCATTAAGTTCCACCAATGGTGCGAAATTTCCCCACTTGGTGAACAACACTTGTAAGTCCTCTCGACTTACAAAGAGAAAACACTCTTGCAAGATCCTTACGACTTATAAGAGAACATGCACTTAAGAATCCTCACGATTCCTAAGGAGAAATCGTACCTATGAGATCCTCACGACCCGTAGAGAGAAACACCTTTATGAGACCCCTACGGCTCATGAAGTCAAAAGCCTTAGTCGACAGGATCCCAACCCTATTTGCTAAGCCACCTTTGTTCGAATCGACAGAGGCAAATGATGATTTGCTCCTGGCAATGTTCCAGTGGTAGTGATGCTAATGCCTAAATCGGTATCAAATTCTAAGTCCTTTCACGGCAAATGATGATTCGCTCCTGGCAATATTTCAGTCGCAGCGATGCTGATGCTAAGATTGGCATCAGATTCCAAGTTCCATACTAGCAGCAAAAAGTCAGCGAGTTATAAATGCATATGAAATAACCGAAATGAAAGGGCAACTAGCAACAAAATCAGCAAGTAAAAGATATGCAAACAAAAATAGCCGAAATGATTGGGCAACTCACAATAAAAGGCAGCGAGTAAAAAGAAAATAGCCAAAATGATTGGGCACCGCGAAAAATAGCCGAAATGATTGGGCAATCGCGACTTTCGCAATATAAAAAGCTGAAATGATAGAGCAACATGGAATGAAATAAAAAAAATGAAAATGGTGAAAGAATGAAACTTCTGCCCCACAGGTGAGTCCATACTAACCCCTGTATAAAATCCATGGGTATAAATGAAAAGGGAAACCACATTTCCCAACAGACTCTGTCAAAGGAGGAGTCATATCTCGACGGCAACATCTACAGCCTAGAAAACCAACAATGGTGTTCCTCCTCATTCCAGCAGGATACGACGCGACATCACCAATCGGAGCCACGACAAAGTCCCCAGTTCCAAGACTCTACGGTTCACAGACAACCTAGAGTCAGCCAATGACCTCCAACCCATAATCAAGTCAGCCAATGATCTCCGTCTCAGAAACAAGTCAGCCAATGACCTCCGTCTCGGAAACAAGTCAGCCAATGACCTCCGTCTCGGAAATACGTCAACTAATGACCTCCGTCTCGGAAACAAGTCAGCCAATGACCTCCGTCTCAGAAACAAGTCAGCCAATGACCTCCGTCTCGGAAACAAGTCTCGGAAACAAGTCAGTCAATGACCTTCGACCCGAAACAAGATAGCCAATGACCTTCGACCCGGAAATAAGTCAGCCAATGACCTCCAACCTGGAAACAAGTCAGCCAATGACCTCCGTCTCGGAAACAAGTCAACCAATGACCTCCGTCTCGAAAACAAGTCAGCCAATGACCTCCGACCCGGAAACAAGTCAGCCAATGACCTTTGACCCGGAAACAAGTCAGCCAATGACCTTTGACCCGGAAACAAGTCAGCCAATGACCTTTGACCCGGAAACAAGTCAGCCAATGACCTTCGTCTCGGAAACAAGTCAGCCAATAACCTCTGTCTCAGAAACAAGTCAACCCCGACACCGCAGAAAGCGGAGCAAGTCAACCACGACACCGCAGAAAGTGGAGCAAGTCAACCCCGACATCGCAGAAAGCAGAGTAAGTCAACCACGACACCGCAGAAAGCAGAGCAAGTCAACCCCGATACCGCAGAAAGCGGAGCAAGCCAACCACGACACCGCAGAAAGCGGAGCAAGTCGACCACGACACCGCACAAAGCGGAGCAAGTCGACCACGACACCGCACAAAGTGGAGCAAGTCCACCACGACACCGCAGAAAGCGGAGCAAGTCAACCACGACACCGTAGAAAGCGGAGCAAGTCAACCCTGACACCGCAGAAAGCGGAGCAAGTCAACCCCGACATCGTAGAAAACAGAGCAAGTCAACCCTGACCCGACACCGTAGAAAATGGAGCAAGTCAATCCTGACATCGCAGAAAGCGGAGCAAGTCAACCCCGACATCGCAGAAAGCGGAGCAAGTCGACCCCGACACCGCAGAAAGCGGAGTAAGTCGACCTTGACACCGCAGAAACCGGAGCAAGTCAACCCCGACACCACAAAAAATGGAGCAAGTCAAACCCGACACCGCAGAAAACAGAGCAAGTCAACCATGACACCGCAGAAAGCAGAGCAAGTTAACCCTGACACCGCAGAAAGCGGATCAAATCAACCCGCAGAAAGTGGAGCAAGTCAACCTTGACACCGCAGAAAACGGAGCAAGTCGACCATGACACCGCAGAAAGCGGAGCAAGTCGACCCTGACACCGCAGAAAACGGAGCAAGTCAACCCTGACACCGCAGAAAGCGGAGCAAGTCAACCCTGACACAGCAGAAAACGAAGCAAGTCAACCCTGACACCGCAGAAAGCGGAGCAAGTCAACCACGACACCGCAGAAAGTGGAGTAAGTCAACCACGACACCACAGAAAGCGGAGCAAGTCAACCAATAATCCCTCGATTCGTCTCAACTCGTAGGGAAAGCCTTAGGCAATGGGAATAAAGACATGTTTCCTAAGCATTGGGACCTTGCAAGTCGGTTCAAGATGGACCATTGTATACTATTCACGGGTCACACTCTCCAAAGTCAAATCTTGACAAGGAGGGAAATAATCACTTATGAGTTCTCTCGACTTGTAAAAGGGAAAAATTCTCTTGTGAGATCCTTACGACTCTCAAGAGAAAACGCACTTAGGAGTTCTCACGACTTTTAAGGAGAAAATACACCTACGAGATCCTCTCGATTCGTAGGGAGAAAAGTATTTATAAAACCCTCACGGCTCATAAAGTTGAAAAAAGTCTTAGGTAAAGTTGAAAAAAAGACTTAGGTAGCAGACCTGAACTTATTTCATAAGCCATCGCTACCCTACAAGGAGGTTAAGATGGACTATTATATACCATCTACAGGCTACACTTGCCAAAATTACATGCCACTGAAATGGAGGTGCTACTCAAGAGTACGTAAACTACTTTGCGCCAAGTCAAAACAAAAAAGGCATAACCCATGGACGTCGACCACATACTATGCAAGGCGATAAAGATAACATTTGATTCACATCCAATTAAGCGTTTGAAGCGTACCCACTCATATATGTGCAAAAAGGATTAATGAATAAAATAAATGCGTAGAAATGAAAATTTTGTTATTCATACCTCAGAGAATTCTTACATTAATGAAAACAGTAAAACAAAACATCATTAAAATGTTTATAATGGTAAAACACTAAATCCGGGACATGGATTGAGAAATTCAGAAGTAAGGCCGTCTAAAATGCTTCTGGTCTCTCTGACCATTTTCGTGTGCATCCTCTCACGAATGCAAGCGTCAGGATCCTCGCTAATGCTATTCGTCCTCTGATAGGCAGAGATTATCGTCGTCTGTTGGAAAATTTGATACAAGATATCAACACGATTATCTCGCCGCCTCTTCGAGATCAAGCCCATCAGATATACTGATTGCACCTTGTCTTCGGTATCATCCAGTGCCTTAAGCGGCATGGCTTCGTAAAATCCAGGAAGTGCTTCCCAAATCGCTCTTACGATGATCTTCAAATGAGCGGAGCGACGAGGAAGTAATCGACCGTTGTATTCATTAAAGCGACTCATAATCTTAGCGCATTGGGCGTTTGTAAACTCCTGGTTTTGACAACGGCCTTGTACGCAAATGTCTTCATAAGAAATAATTTCGTCAAGATCATACAGATGAGCGGCCATAGTGTCTGAAAAGAAAAATCAGTTAAAGTTTAGTGATCAAACTGATCAAGAAAATGCTTATTGAAACGGACATGAGAGTTTAAAACAACTGTTGACATCCTCATAAAAAAACTGTTAAAAATATCCAACAAATTTAGAAATTGTGCGATTCTGACATTTGGTACTTTAAATTTGTACCACACTGCAATGCAGGAAGAAGGGACCCAGAGGGACCTACAAAATCAAGGTGACGGCTCATCATTGATGAGACAATCATTCATTAAAGAAGAAATCCTAAAAAAGATACTCATTTAATGAGAGACGCCTTGTGCCAAGGAGTTAAACTCCCTCGAGAGAAACGCTCTACAAACAGGAGTGACATATGTCAACTCTAATTATGAGGGGAATAAAATTCCCTAAAAAATTCTAAGAGCTATGCACTGTGAAAAAGATGGAATAATCCATCAAAACCCTAAAAAGCAAAGCTTTTACTGAGTTAAAAACTCCGAAATCTTTAAGATCTACAAAATGAACTCTAAGAGTTCTTCAGTAATGGGTTAAGAAACCCTAAAAAGAAGATTTTTTTGATCTATGATCTAAGAAGAGCAAAGCATTGTTTTCATTTAAAGGGTCAAGAAACCCTAAAACACATCTTTAAGATCTGTGATCTGAGAAGAGCAAAGCTCTTCATTGAGGAATTAAATTCCTTTTATGCAATAAAATTAAATTCCAAAAACCCCCATAGAGAGGAAATCAAATGCCATGAATCGTTGAAGGTCAGCCTAAAGCGTTGAAAGTTATTACTCAAAAATCACATCTTTGGATCTCTAAGAGATGGGTTTTAAAGGAGAGCGAAGCTCTCATGATGGATTTAAAATCCAGAGGCTTTCTTTAGGAAAATGGTTCTCTGATGTTCAAAAGCTTTACCTAAAAGGGGTTCTTTTTGGCAGTGTTAAACTTTGGAAATTTTCAATAGACAGAGAACTAAGCTCTGAAGAGGAGAATTAAATTCTCAAAAAAAGCAAAGAAGGAAGAAGATGAAGGAACGGAGGCGTTGCAGAGACGAGACCCCTGCATTTATAAGACATGATGGGGAACGGTTCATCTTCCCCGTTCCCTAGACAGATCCAACGGCTACAAAGGTGATAGCGTTGCACTCACATGCAAGACACGTGAGAATAACGCTGTAGGGGCATTTGTTCCCTTATAAAAATTTAGAAAGAAAAGGGGAAAGGAAAATCCCCTGCTAATGGAAGCATCACGTGTAAACACGTGATCATCGATCCCTTATAAAGAGACTCAGAGAGAGAAAGGAAAAACTTCCCGCTAGTGGAGTATCACGTGCAAGCACGTGATGCATCTGTATACAGAGTAAACGGCTCCACTTAATAAGCGGCAATTAAAGCCTCACGTGTAAGCACGTGATCGTCTTTCACACAAAACGTGTAGGACCCAGCTATAAAATAAACAAAGAGCAAAGAAGCTCACGTGTTACCACGTGATGCCTTCCCTCTGTTTGGACTGCTGCATACAAATGAACCAAGTTAATTCTGTGAAGGGTCACGTGCTGCATGTGAGGGCTTCTAATGCCTTCTGAGCCGATAGAATTAAATTCTAAATAAAAGGGATAAGAACCCTATTTTGGAAATATTTTCCACAATCTTTCTAAATAAGAAAGATTATGCTCTGTAAATCAGAGCACCGTTGGATCAAAGATCCAATGGTGATTAAAAATCACCAAGATACAGAATAAGTTCTGTATGGGAAAATATTTTTCCAATCTTGTTAAAAACAAGAAAAATGTCTTCTGTAAAACAGAAGTCCTTGGATCAAAAATTCAACGGTGGATAAATTCCTCAAATCAATAAGAAATCTCTCAATGAAAGATTTCATTAACTGAATCAACAAATCAGCCTCCCCTATATAAAGGGCCTAAGACTTCAAGTCTGGAGGAGAAGAACCCCCCAATAAACTTCAAGTTAAAGAGAGAAAACAGAAAGAGAAACCCTAGGTGAGAAGGAACAAAACACGGAGAACATCTTACTTTTTCTTCGTCTCCACAAGAGTTTAACTCTTCCAAAGAACTTAGTTCTTTCTTCTGGCAATGGATCTGCAGAAGCAGATCTCCCCACAAGTTGAGAATTTAATTCTCATCGGGGAGATTCTGCCATGCAGATCTAAAACCTAAGCGAAGATCTAAGTTCAAAAAATTTAATTCTTCCAAAAAGTATATATGAATTTAATTCCTTTGATAAAACAAAGGTTTAACCCTTCATATAAGAACTTAGTTCTTCCTTATGGTGAAAGATCTGCAGAAGCAGATCTCCCCACAAGTTGAGAATTTAATTATCATCGGGGAGATTCTGCCATACAGATCTAAAACCTAAGAGAAAAAAAACTAAGTCCTAAGAATTTAATTTACAAAATAATGGGCTTGAAAGTCTTAAAATTCAAGATCTCCATGCACGTAAAAAGATTAGCAGCCAACATGATAACGGCCGATCACGTGCTCCCACGTGAGCACCCTTGATGAACAAAAGAGAACAACTAAGATTGGCTCACGTGATCCCATGTGACCCCAATTAGTGCTTAGCACTTATAAAGCAAAATGGGAATAAATCAAAGGCAATTTCCATTTTTTTTGGGGCGCCTCACGTGATCCCACGCGACCCAATAGTGCTTAGCGCTCAGAAAAGAACAAGGGAATAAACCCAAAAAAACCGCGTCTCAAATTTTTAGTGTTTAACACTATTTCAAGCGCCTCACGTGATCCTACGTGAGCGCCTCAAATTTTTAGTGTTTAACACTACTTCAAGCGCCTCACGTGGGAGTACGTGAACGCTGAGCATATACTAGTGTTTAACACTATGAAAGACCAACATTAGCTAAACTCAGACCAAATCTCCCGAGGACCATCAATTGAGCCCCTCACGCTCAGGGTCCCCAAAACCGATCTCAGTCCCAAAGATAGCTAATAAGCTTATAACAGATGGCATCTAAAATGATGTTCATCTCATTCCTCCTCAGTCGGGACATTGGTTCAAGGGTACATCTCTCCACACCTCTGATACATGTCATTGTAATTCTTCAACGTCATCAGGGAGGCGGCGGGTCCTGACGACCAACAACTTTTTGGTACATTTCCATACCTATGGATACACCCCAATGGACCGCAACATTCCTAAACTAAACTCTATGGACTATGATGTCCTTAAACAACAGATTATGATGTCTTTAAACCCTACAGACCATGATATCTTTAAACTCTACAAACTATGATATCTTTAAACATGGACTATGATGTCCTTAAACCCAACGGACCGTAATGTCCCTAAACTAAAACGACAGAGCCCAAATGGTCTTTCATTGGATCAAAAATGATCCTGAACCCCGTTAAATAGATCTCAGTCTAAAACTTAGACTAACGTATCCTTAACAAACATTTAAGTTGATCTTAATCTCAAACAAGGTTAACGATTCTTAAATCAACCAAACCCAAATCTAAGAAAATACGGATTTGGACTAATCCCCGCCCTACGGGCGACAACATAAATTAGTCTCCGTATACAATCCACGGGCAACCAAAACAAAACAAACATACACGACACGAAGTGAACATCTGGAGAAGGAAAAAGTGGTTATCGTTACGCGGTAACGTAATTAACTGCAGGGGCTTGCGCCTGTAGGGAAGAGCGTCCCCACAATCAAAAACCCCTCGCAAACGAGGCGGAATCTGACGAAGTCTGCTACAACGGCTGCATCTGTCCAAACCTCCGATACACGGTGCCATAAATCAATTTGGCATCTTCGGAGAGGTGGACAGATAAAACCAAATAGCATCTGCCCCCATAATTCAGGCCAGATGTCCCAACGTCCCGGTCACGTCTTTCGGCGGTGAACAGGTTGCGTCTTGGTGTGATCTTTGGTTCAAAATTTTGGAGCTTCATCTTGTTGACATGTGGTGATCTTTTGAATATATGGATTTTGGAAATCTTCTTTAAGTCTCTTCCAGAATTGATTTTTTTGATTTACTTTAATATTTCTGCAGATTTGATCTCGATAACTCGGATTTCCTTGATTCCAGTTCTGATGTAATTTCTGCATAATATCTCAACAAATAATGTTAGTAGAATTTGTTTTTATTGATATATTATCTTAACCATTTTATATGATGTTATCTTTTAAGAATATTGGTTAGGATACTTGATATGATATGCATATTTAAAATATCAAAATATTATATAAATATTATATGCATACATTTTCCTTCATATTGTTACTTATAATATATAAACATATAAAAATAGTATTTTTACAGATAAACCTTCATATGTGTTATATTTATAATAAATACCCTTAAACATTTAAGAATAGTAAGGAAAATGTCATATCAAAAGTGCAGTTTTATCGACTGAACATATGGCGAGCCTCTTTACGGGCCCACTTAAGCATAGGCTCAGCCTATTAAAGACTGAGGCGTTCGAATTGGATGACCCTTTGAGAGGGGTCACGGTGGTTGCAAGCCGATCGAAGACCGACTTCTTCGAAGCCTCATGTGATGTCACTGAAGCATTGAAGCTCATTGGCGGGGGCATGGTCCTTAGAACAACCCAGTGGTGGCCTGAGTCACCTGTTCCACCGGTATTGCAAAGATGGAGGCCGCTTGGGGCCTATAGGTCACTCCTCCGGCGAGGACAGAGTCGGAGTTGCTGTTGCAGTTAGTGCAGCTGGAGGCCATCGATGTTATCTTCTTTTCTGTATGAAGCAAGACACCAAATCTTAGTATCTCGAATCCAGGGGAAACCATATTAAACTGCGATTCATTCGCGAACACGACACACAAAGTGTGGAGTAGAAAGAGAAAAAGTTCCCACCGGGCGTGCCAGAATCTGTTTACCGTCGAAAACCGGGAAGACAGACGTCTTGCCTGAATTTGGGGGCAGATGCTATTTGGGTTTATCCATCCACCTCTCCGAAGATGCCAAGATGGCTTATGGCACCGTGTATCGGAGGTTTGGATGGATGCGGCCGTTGTTGCAGATTTCATCAGATTCCCCCTCGTTATAAAGGATTTTTGATTGTGGGGACGCTCTTCCCTGCAGGCGCAAGCCCCTGCAGTTAATTACGTTACCGCGTAGCGATAACCACTTTCTCCTGCTCCAGAAGGTCACTTCGTGTCGTGTGTGTTTGTTTTATTTTTGGTTGCCCGTGGATTGTATACGGAGACTAATTTACGTTGTCGCCCGTAAAGTGTGGATTAGTCTAAATCCGTATATTCTTATATTTGAGTTTGGTTTAATTTAAGGATCGTTAATCTCGTTTGGGATTAAGATCAACTTAAATATTTGTTGATGATAGGTTAGTCAAATTTTAGACTAAGATCTACCCAACAGGATTTTTGGGATCATTCAGACCCAACAGAAGAGCATTTGGGCTCTATATTGTCTTAGTTTAAGGACGTTGCGGTCCATAGCTAATTTAAGGACGTTGCGGTCTGTTCATATCAGATTTTTGCATTTTTATACCGCCCATTCTTAATCACAATGCATATAGGTAGGTACTTTTGATCTGTGTTTGCTGAATAATTGCAGGTTACAGGTTCTCAGTTCTTTACAGTGAAATTCATGAAAAGTCGCAACAAATACGGGACTACGACCAGCAACAGATAAATACTGATCTCCACTAACCATCCGTATGATACCGCCTACCAGTTCAAGGGACAAAATGGCAAATCGTTGGTCACTTCAAAGCACAAAGCACAAAGGCAGCACAAGATCCAAGACTTCAATGCGGAGTTCAAGGCAAAAGTCCACATCATTTTGCACTGTTGAATATCTGGAAGAGAACTGAAGAGATTTTGAGGAACCAAGAATACAAAACAGAAGATAAAAGCAATATGGAGAAGCCCTGAAAAGATGGTCCCCTAAATCCACCAAATGGCCGCGGAACCGCGGCCAAATAGGCACTTCTGCCGTGGTTCCGCGGCCGCGTCTGAACAGTGTCGGTGGCAGTTGGTTCCGCGTTGACTCGGCTCTTTTGGGGTAGTTTTGTAATCTCATGTTTAGCTCAGAATGTAACCTAGGGATTCACTTTCCTATCTATAAATAGAAGAGCTCAAAGCCAAATAAGGTGTGCTTTTCTTTAGTTTAGATTTTAGAATTAAATTTTGTTCTTTCTCTATGAAAAATTGTAGCGAGTTTATGAGCATTGATGAATAAAAAGAAAATAAAAAGAGAGTTCTTTTATATATCTTGCATGTTTATTTATCTTTGCAATTTCTTATTTGTTAATCTAGTCGCTTATTTTATTATTGTTTTTCTTTTGTTTTTCTTCTTCTATTTTCTTTATCTTTAAATAACGATGATGCTTGAGTAAGATCCTTGAAAAGGTGAGATCTCAAATAGCTAGTTGTAATTTTTCTTAACCTCATTTCTTTCTATCTTCCTTTTTGTTTTATTCTTTTTAATAGGTGAGTAATCTCTCACTTGTTAGGGCAGGAGAAGGAAAGTTTGAGAGAAGAAAATCTCTCTCACTTTTTTCTTTGCCCAACACCTTAATTCAGACTCCCTTTAATTGAACCACAATCCGCTCACTACGGCACCCTATCCTACATGATAGTGGTGATTCCATAGTTAGACCAGTTGTGGTTGAATTAACCGGAGGTTGGGGTTAAGAGCCAAGAACGGACGGACAAGGACCAAAAGGAAGAAACTAAGCATGGAAAGCCTAGCTTATACTTGTAAGTTCCTTCCTAATCGTGCTAATCCCCGTTGTTGTTGATTACCTTAACACCGATATTAAGAAGGGTATTGAAAGAAGTGAGAAATTCCTAACTCGAACTAACCTAATCCTAACCCTAGCAAGTTCTTTATCATCTTTTATCTCACTAGTAGATCTTAGAACAAACTCAAAATATTTGGATCTAACTCATTAAAACATAAAGAAAAAGATTCCATCTCCCTGTGGATCGACCTGTACTCAACCGGCTAGCTACCAAGCGAAACCGTCTTGATTGCGGTAATTAAAAATTAAGCACGCAGAAAAACGTAACAATCACGGTCCAAGGAGTTGTTGGTTGTCGGGACCCGCCACCTCTTTGAAGATGGTGAAGAATTACAATGATATGTATCAGAGGTGTGAGGAGATATACCTTTATACCAATGTCAGTTGGGAGATCTGTAGTTGTGTTTGGGACTAAGACCAATTTGAAACATAATGAACACATGGGCTTGGTTGATCTGAGTTGGGGATTTGGTCAACTTGGACTCAGCCCACTTAATCTTTGAATAAACTTTTAAACACTTGCTTAGACTCAGTCCCTTTTCTGTGCAAATAATGCTTTGCTTTATTTTCCCTTCTTTTTCTTGTTCTTTTATTTTTTATGGAGTGTTAAACACTCTTTAGGCACCCACGTGTAGAGCACGTGAGGCGCTTGGCGCTGTTTGATGAGTGCAGAGCACTTTATGTTAAGCAGCGCCCACGTGAGGCGCTTGGCGTTGAGCGCCAACCATTGAGTGCTAAGCACTCTTTATTTGAATAGCGCCTACGTGAGAGGCACGTGAGGCGCTGAGCGCCAACCATTGAGTGCTAAGCACTCTTTATTTGAATAGCACCCACGTGAGGGGCGCGTGAGGCACTTGGCGCTGAGCGCCAACCATTGAGTGCTAAGCACTCTTTATCTGAGAAGCGCCCACGTAAGGGGCACGTGAGGCGCTTGGCGCTGTTTCTTTCTTTGTGCATTAGTCTGAAGAGTTCAATTCTTTGTTCTTCCCTTGATCTTCGATCCCCAAGAACAAATTCATCCCCATGAGAATTAAATTCTCATTTGTGGGAGACTTGTCTCATGGATCTCAGATCCAGGGAAAGAATTATGTTCTTTTATGAGGGTTAAACCCTTAGATATGCAGATGAGATACTTTGATCTCTATTACTTTTATTTACTTTGAAGAAAGTTCCTCTTCTTTCTTCTCTTTTAAAGCTTTCTTTTTTGCTTGCTTTTCTTTTTTGAACTTGAAGTTTATGGGGGGTTTCTCTCTGTACAAGGCTTGAAGTCTTGGTGCCTTTATATAGTGGAGGTAAGTTTGTTGATTTAGTTAAAGAAATCTCTCATTGAGAGATCCTTAATTTATTTGGGGATTTTATCCACCGTTGGATTTTTGATCCAAGGATTTCTGTTTTACAGAAGATATTTTTCTTGTTTTTAACAAGATTGAGGAAATATTTTCCCATACAGAGCTTATTCTGTAGCTTGGTGATTTTTAATCACCATTGGATTTTTAATCCAACGATACTCTGTTTTATAGAGAATAATCTTTCTCGTTTAGAAAGATTTGAGGAATATTTCCTCAACAGAATTTAATTTTGTTGGATCTTTGATTCAATGGTAGAGAACTTTTAGTTCTGGCGCGGGCGCCCTCTTGCAAGACACGTGAGGCGCTGCCTAAGAGTTTTTAACTCTTGGCGCTGGCGCCCTTGTGCAAGGCACGTGAGGCGTTGTCTCAAAGTTTTTAACTCTCGGCGCTAGCGCCATCGTGCAAGGCACGTGAGGCTCTACCTCAGAGTTTTTAACTCACGGCGTCGGCGCCCTCATCGAAAACACGTAAGGCACTGCCTCAGAGTTTTAACTCTTGGCGCTGGCGCCCTCGTTCAAGGCACGTGAGGCGCCGCCTCAGAGTTTTTAACTCTTATTTAATAGATTTCTTTTTTGTGCTTTGCACATTGGCGCCCGCGTGAGGAGCACGTGAGGCGCCATCATAGGATTTAATTCTATCCGAGGCAGTACCTACATGCTTTGCATGTGTAGCTTTCCCTTTATTTTTATTTTATTGTTATTATTTTATAAGGGAGAAATTTTTGAGCCAAAATTTTGGCGGGAACAGGTTAGGTCTCTGAGGTTTTCTTACAACTGAACCAAAATGCTCTGTTGTTGGATCTGAAATAAAAATGATCCTTGAAATTTTACTAAGTTGATCTTAGTCTCAAATTAGGCTAACGTATCCTTAGTTAAAATAAATTGAGCCCAAATGCTCATATATTTAAGTTGATTTTAATCTCAAACTAGATTAACGGTCCTTAAATAAACCTAAGTCCAAATCTAAAATATACGGATTTGGACTAATCCGCGTCCTATGAGCGACGGCATAAACTAGTCTCCGTATACAATCCACGGGAAACCAAAATAAACAAAAAACACACACGACACGAAGTGAACTACTAGAGAAAGAGAAAGTGATTATCGCAATGCGGTAACGTAATTAACTGCAGAGGATGGCGCTTGCAGGGAAGAGCGTCCCTACAATAAAAAAACCCTCATAAAATGAGGGGGAATCTGATAAAGTCTGCTACAACGGCCGTGTCTGTCCAAACCTCTTATATATGGTGCCATAAATCAACTTGGTATCTTCGGAGAGATAGATGGATAAATCTAAATAGCATCTGCCTCCAGATTTAGGCAAGACGATCCATCCCGGTACGTCCCCGTATCCGGCGGTTAATAGATTCTGGCATGCCTGGTGGGACCTTTTCCTCTTTCCACTCCACACTTCATGTGTCGTGTTTCGCGAACAAAATTGCAGTTCGCTATAGTTGCCCTTGGATTCGAGGTACTAAAATTTGGTGTCTTGCTCCTGTGTAAAGAAAATCAATGGCTTTCAACTGCACCTATTGCAACAGCAACTCTCTCTCCACCCCAACTGGAGGAGTGACTTATGGGCCCAATGCAGCCTCTATCTTTTCAATGCCAGTGCGGCAAGTTACGCAAGCCGCTACTGGATTGTTCTTTGGGACCATGCTCCCACCAGTGAGTTTTGATGTATCAGCGCCGCAAGAAGAACCTCCCAAAGGGTCGGTCTTCGATCGACTGGCGACCACAACGGCCCCTCTCAACGGGCCATCCAAATCTGGTGTCTCAGTCTTCAACAGGCCAAGCAAAAGCTCGAACGGGCCCGCAAAGAGGTTCGTGATACATGAAGTGGCTGCCCCAAAACGAATAGCCCTCCCAACTCCTACTACGGGCGAAGCCGTCAAAAGCGCTTCCACCATCAGAAGATCGATCTTTGAAATATTGGCCGGCCCTCCTCAAACTTTGTCAAGGATGTCAGTTTTCAACAGGTTGACGCCAACAACAGCCACTCAGTAAAGCCAGGGGCATGAAGAAGCTGCTTCCAAATCTGAGGCGGTCCCGTCTGCAAAACATGCTCGACGTCGCCACTGGCGTTGAGTGAGAAAAGTTGGGGGCAACTCCCCCTCTGAACTTACCCTACCAACTCCAATGGT
Organism: Agapanthus africanus; assembly: GCA_030015575.1. NCBI lineage: Eukaryota > Viridiplantae > Streptophyta > Magnoliopsida > Asparagales > Amaryllidaceae > Agapanthus > Agapanthus africanus. The sequence goes on from JASDDO010000028.1 coordinate 116,251,460, forward strand.
CGAAGTTGATGCTGCTGTTCTAACCGGGAAAAATTTTGATCTGCTCAAGAGGGTGCGTAAGAACTCTCCAACGGCGGTGCTAAAGAAATCGCCCCCGCCCGCAGAAGCCATAGTGCAGGAAAAGACAGAGCAGCCCCATCAGCGGCTCTCCTCGCAAATTCACTGAGTCTAGAAGAAAGTCCAGGACTCTGTGATCAATAAAGATTACTCTCCTCGGCCGAAGAAATCAATGACTCGGCAAGAAAAAGTCCATCCCTCCGTAATACAGCGAGGGACTTCTTCTACACAGGTGTCTGTCATAACGGCTCCTTCAACTTCAACCTCCCACAAAAGGATGAGGTCAGAGAAAATCCCACTGCCGTCGGCAAATCCCAAAGGTGATGGACCCAAACACCCTAAGTCTGGGGGCATGATCGTGCATACGGTCTACATGGCTTCTGGGAAAGAAGAAAGTCGTGCTTCCGTAGGTCATTGACCGCAAACTAAAGCTCATGAGCAACAACAGAAGCTCCAGGAAATGCTGACCAAAATGGCAGCGCTTACCGGACAGAAAGAAAGTCCAGACAAAGAGGCCGAACAGCGCCAGGAGCAGGAGACCAATACAAAGTTCCTGCAAAGGGTGCTTGAAAGAAAAGGCAAAGAAGCCGCTGAGCAAGCTGCCAACATAAAGTAAATGGCGCTTTTGTTTCAGGATATGGTTGGAATGATGATCTAGCCAGAACCCCCAGCCGAGGATCTGCCGATAATTATCGAGGATGATAGAGGGGAAACATCAAATCCTTTTCCGGCCTTATCGGTAGCCAAGGAGGAAACGATTTCCAAGGCTGCTCTTGATGATTATATAGCTCAACAAATAAGAGCTCATCAAGCTAGTGAAGCTGTAGGCCAAATCGTCAGAACTGGACGACCGTATCCAGGCTGGTATGACCAAATTAAATACCCGCCGAGATTTACGATCCCTAAGTTCCATATGTACAAGGGGACATGCAACCCACTCCAGCACGTCGTGCAGTTCAGAGCTCTGTGCGGCAACATTGAAGGCGGCGACAAACTGTTGCTTCGCCAGTGCGTTGGTAGCTTGTTAGAGACGGCATTTGAATGGTACTCAGAGCTCCTAAATGACTCCGTGAGAACATTCACAGAGATGGAACCGCTGTTCACATAGCGGTTCTCCAGCGCAAGCGAGCGCACCCCGATCACGGCATTGATTAATGCCAGGTTAAAGCCAGGAGAAACCTGGTCAATATGCGATCCGGTGGTGGAACCTATGGTCAAAGTGCGAACAACGCATCGAAGAATCCCCCGCCGTTGGCATGTTCATCGGGACCTTTGATCCTCAAACGACCGTATCCCAGTTCATGACGTTCTTCAAACCAACGACCTTCCAGGTTCTGATAGATAAACTGGCCTAAATGGACCATATGGGTCATGAGCCTTCCTCCTCAAATAAGGACCCTCAAAATACTAAAGGTAAAGGGAAAGCGGCCTTCGTTGCCAACACTCAACAACAACCGAGTGGTCCAAAACCGGCTGCCCGCCAAAACAGCGCGCGTCCACGCCTATCTCTGAAAGAAAAGCTAGGACACGCTTACTCGTTTCCCTACGACAAGACAATGAGACTGTTTGAATTGGTAGTGCACAACAAACTCATCACATTGCCAGACCCACGGCGTCCATCGCAATCCGGCGACGTCAACAACCCCAACTACTCTCCTATCACAGAATGGTAAGCCACGCAATTGAGGATTGCTACGTCTTCAAGAACTGGGTTGAGGACCAGTATCAATAGGGTAAGTTCACGCTGTCTAAGAACTGGAGGGTAAACCCGCCCCAGAAGCACACTCCTAAAAAGGTGGATGCGCTGGGGACATCATGCTCGCTCGTGGAAGAAACTCCATGGGAAGTCGTTCTTTTAGCTAAAACCAAAAGAATGCTGAAAGATCTACAGGCATGTCTGGCAGTCAAGTGGAAAAGCCCACTTGAACCCGAAATTATCGAAGGGATGCTGAAACCGCGTCCCGTGCCGAAAGTTGTTGACAAAGGGCAAAAACCCCAAGTCAAGCCTTCAAAGTCTTCGAAGAAAAAGTGGAAGACCAAGAAGCCTGTGCAGCCTGCCGAGTATGACGACAAGCGCACAGACTTACAAAAGTATATTGACGCGCTAGAGGAGTACAACCAAGAGGCACGGAAACTAGTCACGCTCGAAGAGTTCCTCAAGCATATTCTTGAGAACGAATATAGTGACAACGATGAAGAAAATGACTCATCAGAAGAAACCGAAAACTATGTAGCAAGCTGCCACATGGTCTCCCATTCGACGTTAAATGACGAGGAAACTCCCTCGGCATCAGAAAAAAAATGCGGAGAAACTCGGGGCAGAATCCGTGCTAAAATCCCCAAAACTGCCAGAAGAAGATCCGATCGATAGGATTTTAAACAAAGCCTTTCACAGAAGCAAACTTGACCGAGAACGCGACACAGCCATATACAAAAAGGCTAAGCGTCACCGTTAGGATTAAGAAGCTACGGCAAGGATGAGTCGTAAATTACTCCAACTAAACCAAGGCATACCTGCGACAAATAAGAGCAAGATTAAGGCAGAGAAGCGGTTCTCCAAATCCCTGTCAATGGTAATGAAGCTGCCACCTCTCGTAGGAAACACTCCCGGGGTCATATGCCTCGACGGAGAGGATTCATGTCCAAACTACTGCCTATATCATCGGAGAGTTACCCACCCCATCGAAGAGTGCCGTACCTTTAAGAAGTGGTGGCAAGGATACATTGCCCATCAAAAATACTTCAAGAGAATGAAGCACGAAGCTCGTCGATAGCAAAAAAGTGCGACAGATGCGCGTGCAAAAATGACTAGTAACTGTCATATGGTTGGTACCAGTTCAGAAGGAGAAAAACCCCAAGTTCTTACTTTCAGGAGAGATTCAGAGGACGGAATACTCCTCAGCCCTCTCTTCAAAGACTCCATCTCCGAAAAAGAAGAAGAGGAGAAGAATTGCGAGAATATTCAGCTACGTAAGCGCACGCTGCCTGAAAAGAACCTCGGACCTACAAACAAAAGTTTGAGCAAAAAAGACAAAGGGAAAGAGACAATCTTTGAGGAAATTGCCCTTGACGATGAAGCTGTTAAAGAGCTCGCAGCAAGGGACACGCCTAGGAAAATAGATGGATTACAATATTGTTCAGACCATAATATTGCATTTTTCATTCCCCTATTCTTATCTGTTTTATAAATAAACAGGTACCCTTGATGCACGTTTGTTGCATATTACAGAATACAGGCTCTTGGAGCGAAGACAGTGAGAAAAGACAGAAGATGATACAAAAGAGAGACTTTTGACTAACAAGTAGACGGATCCTAGTCACGAAGAACAATTTACAAATGTATAAGGCAATGCAGTCCGAAATGTCAAAGTGAACGGTCAAAATATCCTTACAAGTTTTCACTGAAGATCTGGAAAAGACCAAGAAGCCAAACAGAGAAAAATAGTGAAGAATAAACAAGCCCAAATACCCAGCATGAAGACCAGAAAATTTGGTGAGCTGAGCTCACCAGAGGGCCGTGGAACCGCGGCCCAAGGCCCATCATTGCCGCAGTTCCGCGGCCGCTTAGTGCCCGTGTCGGTGCATTTTTCCCGTGTCGGTGCGTCGGTGCAGGGGTTGGGATTTTTCGTGGGCATATCTGTAATTGCACATGCGCGAGACTCTGAAACCCTAATTTTCCCTGTTTACTTATAAATTGTAATCTCAAATCTGTAAAAGGCTATGCCCCTTTTCAATCAATAAAATTCAGAATTGTTGGGAGTTTATTCAGATCTGTTCTGTATTCTTGCTTGGAGGGAGCCATCAATAAACTAGTAAGTTCTTTTTAATTCTTTGTTTTAATTCTCTTAATTAGTATGTCTTTTCATCCCCTAATGAGCGAGTAATCTCCTCGCTTGTTAGGGTTAGCCTTAGGGAAAGGTTTGAGAGATGAGATCTCTCACCCTTTTCATGCCCTTTCACAAATAAGAATTAGAACTCCATGCATGCACACACAACCGCCCCCTACGGCACCCTACCCTTTGAGGTAACGGTGACACTGTAGTATAAAGGACCGGTTGCACGTGTTTTCCATGGAGGTTAGGGTAATTATCGATAAAGGAAGGATAAGAATCTAGAGGAAGAAATATCTTCCCAAAAGATTCTAATCCACTTTATTGATAATTACCACAATATCTAATAGATCTAAAATAAGGCAATGAAAGCGGTGAGGAAATCCTTAATCTCCAAACTTCCCCTAAGCCTAACCCTAGCAAGACTTTAATTTAGATCAATTTAGTTTAGTGATAGATCTAGATTTTAGATTTAATCAATCCAAACAACATTTGGACTCAACTCGTAAAAACACATTAAGATAATTACCCATCTCTGTGGATTGACCCGTACTCACCGGCTAGCTGCAAAGCGATGCCGTTTCTGATTACGGTTAACATATAATTTTTGGACTAATCAAATGGCGCCGTTGCCGGGGATGGCGTAATCTTTCTTTTGTGTAATTTCGGGTTGATTTAAATTTTTTAAAATCATAAAATTCAGAAAATAGAAAAATACAAAAACATTTTATCGATTTTTATCTGTTTGAAGGGTTTTATGGTTTGAATCTTGCAGGAACAGCGAAGAATTGCGAATCTGGAAATTTACAGAGGTCAAATCAGAAAAGTGAACATCACAGCAGAGGAGAATTGGTACAAAGGAGCAGTACAATTTTTTCCAGAGAGTGATCCCCCTAGACGACCGCGGAACCGCGGCCAAGGAGCACCCCAGACCGCGGAACCGCGGCTATTTAGCCGCTTTAGAACCTCAAATTTGCATGGTTTGCTTTCTTGTTTTCCCTTCTGTCAACCTCCATATATCTCTCTGTAAAAAACTTTCTGCAGGAATTCTTTGCGCTAAAAATTCTTTCTCCCCCTTCTAAATAACAGATTTTCTGCAGGTTTCTTTGCGCCGCGCTAAAAAAATTGATTGCAAGTGAATTTTATTGTTTTTCATAATTTAATCGGACTTTAAGGGGCTAATTGACCAAACTCAGATTGGGTGGGGATTTCATCACCCTTCCCAGGACCCCAGAAATCACCTTAAAGTATTTTGCATCGACCACAATTAATTAAAAAATACTAGACTCAGACCTAAGGACATCAAGCTCAATAGAAAAAGGACTAGTATAGGCATCGACCGTTTATCCTAACTGACTTTGCGGTGTCTAGGCTAGTGGTTATTAATTAGGCCCACTATTGTGGTTCCTTCCCACTTACCTGGCCGTACTTGTCGGTGAAGAGGCGGTTTGAGGTCCTATTTCTAGCCCTAGTTAGGAGCTGTTTAGCAGACCTAGGTGACCCTAGATCTAGGCTTGATTGTACATGTGTGGTTGATACATTTGTGTCACAAGTCCCTTTTCAAAAACCTCTTTGCAAAACTCTAACATAAATAAAAAAAAAGGAAAAATCTTTTCAAAACTTGCAACTTGTCGCTAAGAAAACTTGCAACTCACTTCCACCACTTCCCTCCGTTGACGTTATCTTACCTCCACATTCTGTCTTTCTTTTTTTTTTTCTGACTACACTACCCCTTTAGTGTATGTCACTTTGGACTAGGGATACTAACGCCCGATTAGTCCGTGTTTCGTTGGTACCGACCGACGAACTTTTCGACACCGAAGTCGAAATTCCCTCCATTTCCTTACCTCCACCTTCAAATTCTTCTTTCGAAGGTATGTCGGGATTCAACCCCAACGATACCTTACCGACGGGAATGATTCCACCTCCGTTAGGTGCGAATAACCCGAATCTTCCGCCTGTTGTAGCGCCCGCACGAGTTGCGCTCCAGGATCTCTTTTATCCCGTCCGCACTTCCTTACCTACATGTCTTTCACCCCCACCGGCAAATGGGGACAATTTTGAAATAAAACTACATTTCATCAATATGCTGCCAAAATTTCATGGTTTGGAATCTGAAGATGCATATATCTTTATCAATAAATTCCAAAATGTGTGCGCTATGATGAAAACGACCCAATTAAGTGATGACGCTATAAGGCTAAGGGTCATTCCTTTTACCTTATGTGACCTAGCCGAGAAGTGGCTATACAGCACCGCATCACATTCCATTAGAAATTGGGACGAGTTTGTGAAAGCTTTTCTGAAAAAGTTCTATCCTCATCACAAAACTGCCAGAATCCGTAACGAGATTATACAATTTTCACAACTTCCTTCCGAACCATTTTGGAAGTGCTTCGAGAGATTTAAAGACCTACTTGTTCAATGTCCTCATCATGGGATCGAAAGTTGGCAACTTTGCCAAACATTATACGAGGGATTGAACTCGGCAACGAAGCAGTTGCTAGAAACCATATGTCAAGGTCATTTTCTCTCCAAGTCTAGCGACGAAGCGTGGCAGTTTCTTGAGGATCTTAGTGAGCAAACAATTCAGTGGGAGAGTACCAAGACCACATCATCTTCTTCTGTTGGTCAATCTAGGGCAGGCATACATCAAGTAGATATGTCGATTGCTATGAAGGCCGAGATGGCCGCACTTATGAAAAAGCTAGAAGCCATTGAGACCAAAATCTCATCGTCTTCTCCTGCCCCTGTTATGCCTCCACAAACTGTTTGTGCTTGTTGTGCGGATCCATCGCATCTAACCGAAGAATGTCCTTATAATGCATCTACTCAAGGACAGGATCAAGTCAATGCTGCATTTCAGCAACGACAAAGAAACGATCCGTACTCTTCGACATACAATCCGGGGTGGAGGAGTCACCCAAATTTCGCTTAGAACCAAAATCAACAATTCCAAGGAAATAACAATTTTCAAAGACCTCCTCCTCCATAACAACAACAAGCACCTTCACATACTCAAAACCAGCAATCTTTCCAACAACAACCTTATACAAATCAAACGAACAATTTGGTTCAACCAAATGATGATAAGGTTATCTCGCTAGAAAAAAGTCTAGATGCATTTCTCAAGCAATCTACAGAATCCGCAGCAAGATTTGAAAATTATGTTCAATCTTTGATGCATAACAATGCTTCACACGATCAAAGTATCAAATCTATCGAGGCACAAATTGCACAATTAACTGCTGCGTTGAGCGAGAGAGAAAAGGGAAAGCTTCCATCTCAACCATTGCCAAATCCTGGTCACACACAAAACGCGTATAACAATCACAATGTAAATGCGGTGACCATTTTGAGATCCGGAAGAGAGTTGCAAAATAATATGGGTACTAATGATGACATCCCCGCCGGTGGTTCTTCTGGTTCTTCTTCTCCATCGTCATCTTCCCCGTCTTCATTTTCTTCACTTTCTTCTTCACCTTTTTCTTTAGAGCCTATTCTCCACCCTTCACACGGCTCTACTTCTTCTAACTCGAACGGACCCATTTCTTACAACACGAACACATCCACACCGGGATCCGTTCCTACTCCACATTCTATTCCACAGACATTTGACTCAACAAATTTTCAAATTGCTCAATTTCCAAATAGGTTGAGTCCCAATAAACCAACTGCACAAGTGGAGAAGATTGTGGAGTTATTTAAGCAGGTTAGCATAAATATACCTCTCTTGGATGCAATCCAACAAGTCTCTTCATACGCGAAAATCTTAAAGGGCTTATGCACCTCGAAGAGAAAGGCGTCTCAAGTACCCACGAAAGTGCTAGTGGCTAGTGCAGTGAGCAATGCTATTAACCACACTCAAACCTTACCCCAAAAACGAAAGGACCCCGGCTGTCCTACGATTTCAATCATAATTGGGGATAAGAAAATTAATCGAGCACTTTTAGATCTTGGGTCTAGTGTTAACCTGCTTCCCTACTCCGTGTATGAACAATTAGGGGTTGGAGAGTTGAAACCCACTCGTTGTACTCTCCAAATGGCTGATCGATCAATCACCCACCAAGGGGTGAGCTAGAGGATGTGCTGATCAAAGTATGGGAGTTCATATTCCCCGTTGATTTTATTGTTATGGATACACAACCTGTTGCTAACCCACGGAACCAAATTCCGGTGATCCTCGGTCGACCATTTTTGGCCACTTCCAATGCTGTAATAAACGGTCGTAATGGCTCCATGACTCTATCCTTTGGGAAGATGTCTAGTGAGTTCAATATTTATAAGATGGGAAGTCTGCCCCCCGTGCCTAAAACTAGTACACGAGAAGTTTGCTCTGTTCATGAAATCACGCAGGAGGACTGCGAGCTTGAAAGATTCTTGTTTGATGAAAACAGTTTTGACGCCACTAGTGCGTCCCTCCTTGAGCCTACCACCGTGGACACAACCGATATGGATTATGAATGTTTCACTTTTTCGGATGATGACGACTCACAGCCCGAATATGAGTTTTTTAAATTTTTGGATGAGTTAGTTGAACCATCCGAATTGGTTGTTTGCAGTGATTTCGAACCTGTGTTGGAGTCCTTTGAGTTCGAGGTAGATTCCGTAATGATTCTTTCGCCTCCGAAACTCGAACTCATGTCCTTACTGCCTCACCTTAAATATGCTTACATAGGTGAGAATGAGACCTTTCCCATTATCATATCGGCTTCTCTAGCCCTTGAGCAAGAGAACGCCCTTTTAATGGTCTTACAAGATAGGCGGCAAGTTTTCGGTTGGACTATGGCGGACATCGAGGAGATCAGTTCCCTTATAATTGAATATCATATGCAATTGATGGATGATGCCAAGTCAATAGAGGACCCACAGGAACATTTTGGGGGTATTGTGGTTAATCAACCTCCTCCTTTAGAAGTTGAACCACCCCCATTTCTTTTTAGAAGCTACGAGAATGCCAACATTCCACTGATTGCTGATTATTCGCATTCTCGTTTTGATTCATCACCACCTCCTGTCTATTCACCTCCATACATTCCATACCACCACTTCTATCTTCCCCAATTCTTTATAGATCGCTACGACCTATTCTTCCACCAACTGATACTCTTTACTGATAAATTTTTCAACTGGTTGGTATTAACGTTTGGTCTATGCAAGGTTTGGCAGTAATGTCTAACATAGTTTAAATGAAGTTTGGGGGAGGGCCTTTCTGTATATATTGTTGTTAACAATAAAAAAAATAAAAATTTATAAATAAATAAACAGGGAAGTGCCGGTATTTTGACCCTCTTGGTTTAGCATGACAGTGAGGACACTGTCAAGTTCAAGTTTGGGGGTATGCTCGGTACGTCTTCTTCTTTCGCATTCATTTGTACATATTTTTGCATTTGCATACTTATTTAAAAACCCATAAAAATTTGAAAAATTTCAAAAAATTATAAAATTAATTATATTCAATTTTGGCTAATTGACTCGAGTTTGATAAATAGGTTAACTGGCTAAGAACAACTAGATCTTAGACTTAGTGAATTAAAAAACCCTAAAGATAACATTCCTTAAAGTTTAGCGGTAGAAAGTTATGCCTTGTAGTTTATTTAGGAATAGGCAAATTTTAGGTTCACTTCTTGGGCTAAGTCGAAATAAGGGAAGAATATTGATGTTCTTATTAGAGTATAAGTTTGAAATATAGTTCCTAGCTTAAGTCTAGATTCTGAAAACGTATACCCTACAATTTGCACAATCACGCACCTTGAAACTTGGAATAGTAGAAGAGACCTTGAAATGCTCTTGTCTAAGTCCTTAGTACAATGAAAATAAAAGAAAAAAAATGGACACTGGTTTTTGTGATTACTTAAGGCTGTAAAAAAATAGAAAAATATTTAGCGAGGGTGCTTCATCATCTAGTGCCTTAGACCAACTGGTTTGGGAGTCACTGCTAAAGCCTTGGGTGTTGCAAAACTAGGAAGTACGCTTTAAAGTGCTAACGCATCTTGTAATCGGTTGTTGGTATCTCAAGAAGTATTAACGGTCGCATGAAGGATGTGTAAGCAAATTTCATTTAAAAATTCACTAATTAATAAGTGCTTTGGACAATGGACGAGAGTACGATTGCTTGATTTGAATTTCCAAGTGTAGGGGTGATATTTACACACACGTGGGGATATGTGATTAGAGTTTAGATGAGAGAAAGGAATGAAAGATAGAACTTGTATCTTTAGTAGAGTTGATAGAAACTCCTAAGTAGAGATGAAACCCTAGAAGGAAGATTTAAGAGATGCCGAAAGCTAAGTAGGTCTACATAACATATATAATCTTAAGTTAAATAATGAGGAAGTGTGAAGAATGTGGGTGGATAATTTGCGAGTCAAAAGATAATAGAATTCCTTGTTAGAAAACCTAATTGGAGAACAAAAGTTAATGGGCCAAGTTGATAGGATTTTGTGGGTGTAATCCGCTGAAAACCCTCAGGAGACAACACTCCTCCTACTAGGGACACCTAGAGGTTTAACGGCTTGTTGCACGAGCTCAGTGCAATCGCGTTTCCCTACGAAAGTGTGGTTAGGATTTTAGTGAATAAAAAAATAAGTTTTCTCGAGGACGAGCAAAAGATAAGTTTGGGGGTATTTGTTCAGACCGTAATATTGCATTTTTCATTCCCCTATTCTTATCCGTTTTATAAATAAACAGGTACCCTTGATGCACGTTTGTTGCATATTACAGGATACAGGCTCTTGGAGCGAAGACAGTGAGAAAAGACAGAAGATGATACAAAAGAGAGACTTTTGACCAACAAGTAGACGGATCCTAGTCACGAAGAACAATTTACAAATGTATAAGGCAATGCAGTCCGAAATGTCAAAGTGAACGGTCAAAAGATCCTTACAAGTTTTCACTGAAGATCTGGAAAAGATCAAGAAGCCAAATAGAGAAAAATAGTGAAGAATAAACAAGCCCAAATACCCAGCATGAAGACCAGAAAATTTGGTGAGCTGAGCTCACCAAAGGGCCGCGGAACCGCGGCCCAAGGCCCATTATTGCCGCGGTTCCGCGGCCGCTTAGTGCCCGTGTCGGTGCATTTTTCCCGTGTCGGTGCGTCGGTGCAGGGGTTGGGATTTTTCGTGGGCATATCTGTAATTGCACATGCGCGAGACTCTGAAACCCTAATTTTCCCTGTTTACTTATAAATTGTAATCTCAAATCTGTAAAAGGCTATGCCTCTTTTCAATCAATAAAATTCAGAATTGTTGGGAGTTTATTCAGATCTGTTCTGTATTCTTGCTTAGAGGGAGCCATCAATAAACTAGTAAGTTCTTTTTAATTCTTTGTTTTAATTCTCTTAATTAGTATGTCTTTTCATCTCCTAATGAGCGAGTAATCTCCTCGCTTGTTAGGGTTAGCCTTAGGGAAAGGTTTGAGAGATGAGATCTCTCACCCCTTTCATGCCTTTTCACAAATAAGAATTAGAACTCCATGCATGCACACACAACCGCCCCCTACGGCACCCTACCCCTTGAGGTAACGGTGACACCGTAGTATAAAGGACCGGTTGCGCGTGTTTTCCATGGAGGTTAGGGTAATTATCGATAAAGGAAGGATAAGAATCTAGAGGAAGAAACATCTTCCCAAAAGATTCTAATCCACTTTATTGATAATTACCACAACATTTAATAGATCTAAAATAAGGCAATGAAAGCGGTGAGGAAATCCTTAATCTCCAAACTTGCCCTAAGCCTAACCCTAGCAAGACTTTAATTTAGATTAATTTAGTTTAGTGATAGATCTAGATTTTAGATTTAATCAATCCAAATAACATTTGGACTCAACTCGTAAAAACACATTAAGATAATTACCCATCTCTGTGGATCGACCCGTACTCACCGGCTAGCTGCAAAGCGACGCCGTTTCTGATTACGGTTAACATATAATTTTTGGACTAATCAAATATCCTAGCACATCTGAGAAAAATACCCTCATAGCTGAGCATATTGGATGCTCTCCTTTTGCCCAAAAAGGCATGAGAACTATGAAGGCCCGTACATCATAGAAAAAATCTATCAAGGTGGAGTTTACCTGCTCATGGATATGCATGGCGAAAGGCTCTTTCAGCCAATAAACGGCTGATTCCTCAAAAAATACTATGCCTAACGAGTCATGACCTAGGTCAATGATAGATGATGATGCTTGTGTCCGCTCGCTATCTTCCCGAGTCAGAACCCTAAAAGCAGTATCCAAATGCTCTGTCTCCTAAAAAATGGTGATAACGGACCGAGATATCCCTAAACTAGAACCTCGCCTCAAATATGGCGATATAGGACCGAGAAGTCCTTAAACTAATTATCTGCCTCAAACATGGTGACATCGGACCGGGATATCTCTAAACTAACAACGGACCGAGATGTCCCTAAACTAACAATGGACCGAGATGTCCCTAAACTAAAATTCGCCCCAAATACGGTGATATCCTCCCTTGAGATCTATATTGCAATCGAAGTCTCATCGGCGAGGGTTGCAGCTCAAGTCCTACCGGCTACACAGCTACTCCAGCAAAGAAACCACTCCCAAATCCTACCGGCAAACAGATGGGTCACCTACGACGAAGCTACTTTCGAGAGTTTTGTTACAAAACAAAAAACAAAAAAAAACGATACGTCCACAAGAGAAATTGGCACGGATGAAAACCCAAAAGGGCGCCGTGAGTAAAAATAGCAGGGCTACCGGCGAGTTTATGCAAACCCGGAAGGGCACAATCTCGTAGGAATAAATAAATAAATAAAAATACACTTGCAGGGTCCTTTCGATCTTGTGAGGAGAAAATACTTGCGTGAGATCCTTACGACTTACAAAGGAGCAATACACTTAAAAATCCACACAATTTTTAAGGAGAAAATACTTAAGAGATCTTCACGACTTGTAAGGAGAATCTCCCTATGAGATTGTCATGCACTGCTTTCCAAAATACGGAATACGGGAGGAGACTAGGTCAGCCATGCTCCTACGGTCATGAAAACAATCCCACCGTAGTCACACTTCGGTTTCTAGCATTACATGGTAATCAGTAAATACAGCGCAGAAGTAAACGAAACACATCACTAGTTTATTAAATCAAATTTCATTGTTCACAGTTTAAAATAGCTCGAAAGAAAAGGAAACTACTAACCAAGTGCAAATACAAGGTTGATTTATGGAAAGAGGTAAGAGTACTGATGGTACGACCGTCTAGATCTCTGCGAGCTCGAATGGTAGGTCTGACTCCTGAGTGGCGTCCTCTCCAAACTCTGAGCATGCATACTCAGGTCGTCAGGATGAAGCAATAGCAATAATATAATAGCAATATAGTAAAGCATGAAACAAAAGGTAATAATAGTGGAAACAGTGTATGCAGGTAATCAGTGTATCAACACGCAATGCAATATATGGTCCATGTCCCTATTGGTCGCTAGGTCAATTTGAAATCGAATTGTGGAAAATAGTGATCATATTTAACGAGGGTCTCGTGCATATCCGAGACTACGGCCCGCTGTTGCCCGGGACATAACCCTGTCAGCCGGACCGCTAAGTCCATAACCTAAAATATATATAAGAGTCGATGTTCGAATGATCATCCTCTAAATCGTTAAACTTCGCTAAATAAAAGTTCCATTCCACTTCGATTTCCTCTTTTTCCCCAGATTCCAATAAGTATATGTATGGGGCTAGTTGTGTACAAGCACACACCAATAACCTGGTTTTATTCACTTTTCACTGCACTGTTCACTTTTACGAATCATTCATTTTTCACTGGCGTACTTGACACAACTAATCCAATACCACTCACATTCGACAATGCAATAATTTCCAAGAATCAATAAGATTGTTCGCTATCACTAAACGTATTATGGTCGAGTAAATATGAGAATTATGCCGTGAATCAAGTCATATACAAAATGAATCACTACGTACCTTATGAGTTCAGAAAATCATATTAAATCGTATAATCGTAGTTAGGCTAAATGATACAATAGGGGTAGAAAGTAAACTTAATTATCGATTCAATGAAATTGGTTTCAAATAAATCGGGTTCGGGGTTTGCGAATTACGGTCATTACTTTTTAAGTGTTCTCTGCTGGAAAGTCCAGTTTCTGAACTGAAGGTCCGTTTCGTAACACGTTTTACTTCCCGTTGGGATCATAATTAGATAACTCTACAGTTCAACTATTTGTAGGGATATGAGTTAAATTTACAACGCAGAAGACAGATCAACAATAGTCATCTTAGTTTAGGAGTTATGATCAGTTTACTGATGAAGGGTGTAAACTGAATTTGCAGAAATCTGCCATACACACTAATAGTTTAAAATGTATTATAAATATCAAACGACATTTGAATGCAATAGGACCAGTACCGTTAGAAATATAATTCAATTATCTATGCTTCTATATATGGTTCCGTGCTCCTGCACATCTAAACAAGGTGACACAGGTGTCTTGAAACAGATAAAAGTAGAGAATTCTGCTCCGTGCTGCAGTCTAGAGCCAAGACACTCCTCTGTTTTTGCTATTAAAATGACATTCTAATTAGAAAATATTTCCACAAATTTAAAGATTAAACAGTCCTTTTCGTAATGAGCCCAAGCATGACACGATCCGATTTTTGTGGAATTAAATATAGATTTTAGGGAACACCTTATACGGCAAAGTTCAGATTTCGTATCAATCTGCGGGGTGTCATTTTGTGGTTAAAACGATATCGATTTGCCACCAAATTTCTACAGCGTGTTTGTTAACAGCATTAGGGTCTAAATATCATAAATTCCACCATTTTAGACTTTGTTTTTGCATAAAGTTTGTATCAACACCTAGATTAAGCATACACGTGTACCGATCATAATGTTATTTTCACTCGATCGATCCAAAAGATAATTCATTCTAGCAAATTCAACATGTTGTGATAGATCGATTATACTCAAACCGAACCACTAAAGATCATGGGGTGGAGATAAAGTTTACGGTTAATTTAAGACATGAATTTGTAGTTTTAACGTATTCAAGTGAACTAGGATATATATATCTAATACGTATAGCATGTAAGCAAGTGGAGTGCACTTGCCTGTGACGAATCGACGATTACGATAGCGACGATGACATGGGCACAGCACGACGAGTACAACATGGCAGCGATAGTGAGCTTGGCGCGACTATGGCGGCAGCAAAGTGGTAAGAGGTGATGGCGTGGCTTTGGGGCTTGGTGGTTGGGGGGAGAAAGAGAGAAGTTAGAGAAGAAGAGAGACTATATATATATATATAGAGAGAGAGAGAGAGAGACTTCTATGTATTTGAAAAGAGAGAGTGGGATTTGAGTGAGTTAATAGGATTAATGGGTGATTAAAGGAGTTAATTAGAATTGATGGGGAATACTTCGGTTTGGGATTTGAGAAGTTTTGAAAATAAAGGGGAAAAGAACTTTTGAGTTAGAAAGAAGGAAGGGGAGGGGTTGGGCTTTGAAGTGGGTGAGGGAGTGGGGCCGGTCTGGTGTGGGCTTGAAAAAAGAGTGTTGGGTTGTGGGTTTAGATTAGAATATTGGGTTTGGGTAGGATTTAGTTTTAGGGTATTAACTTGGTTTTGAAAAATAGAATTTAAAAGTTAAGAAAAGTAATAGGAAAATATATAGGAAAATCTGGGTATAAAAATAGATTAGGCTTTAGGAAATAAATACAATAAATAAAATATAAATGGGTAAATTATTTGGAAACAACATTTTATTTAAATACGGATATTATAATACAACAGAAAATGGGTATTACATCATACCAGCCGTACAAAAATTTCGTCCTCGAAATTAAAGAAACGAAAACAACAGAAACAAACAAACGAACAGCTACTCAAAAATATGCGGAAAACGTGAATGAATATTCTCCTCACGTTCCCATGTAGACTCTCCTGGAGAACGACCACCCCAAACTACTTGGACTAGCGGAATGATCTTGTTCTTTAGCACCTTCTCTCTACAATCGAGAATAGTAGTTGGCTGCTTCATATAAGATAAGTTGGTACCCAACGTCAACTCCGAATGATCATGCACATGATTGTCGTCTCGAACGTAGCACCGCAATCGTGACATATGAAATGTGTTGTGCATACTATCTAACGTTGGAGGCAAGGCAAGATGATAAGCCACCTCCCCTACTCGCTCTAGCACCTCGAACGGTCCGATGAATTGGGAACCAAGTTTCCCATGACTCCTAAACTTGATCACTCCGTGAGTAGGTGAAGTCTTCAGGAATACATGATCACCGACTTCAAACTTTAACAATCTCTTGCTGGCATCTGTCCAACTTTTCTGTCGGTCTTGAGCAGTTTTAATGCGCTGCCTGATCATCTGAATTTTGTCCATCGTATGAACTATAATCTTGAGACAAAGTAACCTTCACTCACCAACGTCATCCCAACAAACAGGGGATCGACATTTCCGTCTGTAAAGAGTTTCGAACGGAGCCATCTGGATGCTAACTTGGAAACTGTTGTTATAAGAAAACTCCACCAGATGAAGGTGACCCTCCCATGAACCCTGAAAGTCCAGCATGCATGCTCTCAACATGTCCTCAAGTGTCTGAATAGTATGCTCAGACCGTCCGTCCATCTATGGATGGTAAGCCATGCTAAACTTGAGATGTGTACCCAGACTTTCCTGTAAGCTCTTCCAGAAGTGGGAATTGAATCTGGTGTCTCTATCCGATACTATGCTGACCGGAACTCCATGAAGACGCGCTATTTCCTGCATGTACTTCTCCTCAAGTGACTCTGTCGACTGTCCCACTCGGAAAGGTATAACGTGTGCTGCTTTCGTGAGACGGTCGACGATAACCCAGACGGCGTTGTTGCCTCTTGGACTCCAAGGTAAGGTCGTCACGAAATCCATAGTGATGTGTTCCCATTTCCACTCGGGTATCAGAAGCGGTTGAAACAATCCAGCTGTCCTCTAGTATTCTGCTTTTATCTGTTGGCATACTAAGCATTTAGAGACAAACTGTGCAATCTCTCGCTTCATCCCGTTCCACCAATAGTGCTGCCTCAGGTCTTGGTACATCTTTGTGCCTCCCGGATGCACTGAATAAGCTGAACTGTGAGCCTCAGCTAGTACTTCTTCTTGAACATCACCCTTGGAAACGCAGAGTCTGCTACCGAATCTCAAAGAATTGTCTCGATGTATGAGTAGATCTGTCCTCAGTCCGGCTTCCACCTGCTCTCTGAACTTCTGCAATCGAGGATCGTCAGCCTATGCAGCCTTAATGCGATCTACAAGTGAAGACTGCACCTGTAATTACCAAAGCTGCCCGGTTGCACTTGGTGTAACGACTTCTAGTTTGATTTTCTAAAGGTCTTCAATGATACTTCTCTGACTGGTCAACATCATGACCACTGGCTTGCGACTGAGAGCGTCGGGTACGACATTTACTTTCCTCGAATGGTACTGTAAGTCTAAGTTGCAGTCCGCCATTAATTCTAACCATCGGTGTTGCCTCATATTCAATTCCTTCTGAAAGAACACGTATTTCAGACTCTAGTGATCCGTGTACACTTCCACCTTTTCGCCCAATAAGTAATGTCTCTAGATTTTCAAGGCGAAAACCATTGCAGCTAACTTCAAGTCATGAGTTGGGTAGTTCTTCTTGTGTTTTCTCAGCTGTCATGAGGCATAAGCAACTACCTAACCGTGATGCATCAAAACACGACCTAAACCTTTCCCTGAAGCATCGCCGTGTATCACCAAACCACCTGAATTATCCGGCACTGTAAGAATAGGGGCCGTGGTCAACTTTTATTTCAACAGATCAAATGCATGTGCACATCCCTCCAACCATACATAAGGCACTTCTTTTCGCGTAAGCTTCGTCAAGGGTTCAGCAACTCGTGCAAAGTCCTGAACGAAACGCTGATAATATCCTGCCAATCCCAAGAAGCTTCTGATCTCGGCCACTTATTTCGGCGTCGGCCAATCTCTAACAGATTCTATCTTTACTGGGTCCACCGTACTTTGTCTAGCCAGAACTTGCACTTACTAAGTTTTGTGTATAGCTTCTCTTCTCGCAGAATTTGTAGTACCGTTTGCAAATGTTCGGCGTGCTCCTCTCGAGTCTTAGAGTAGACTAGTATGTCGTCAATGAATACAATGATGAACGTGTCCAAGTATTCAGCAAATACCCTATTCATCAGATCTATGAATATTGCTGGAGCATTGGTAACACCAAACGGCATCACAAGAAATTCATAATGCCCGTATCGGGTCCGGAAAGCCATCTTGCATACATCTTCAGCTGTTACCCTGATCTGGTGATAACCCGAACGAAGATCCAGCTTCAAAAATACCTTGGCACCACCCAGTTGATCAAATAAGTCGTCGATGCACGGAATATGGTACTTGTTCTGTATCGTTACTCTGTTCAGCTCAAGGTAATCTATGCACATCCCCAGCAATCCATCCTTCTTCTTCACCAATAAGACTGGTGCACCCCACGGAGAAGCGCTTGGGCAAATAAATCCCTTCTCCAGAAGATCCCCAATTTGTTTCTTCAATTCTGCCAATTTAACTGGCGCCATTCTATACGGTGCCCGAGAAACTGGTGATGTACCTGGAATCAGGTCGATTGAGAATCCCAAAATGCGAGGAGGTGGTAGACCTGGTAAATCTTCAGGAAACACATCAAGGAAATCTCGAACAATCTCTGGCGCTGGGTTCTCATCAATCTCCATAGCCGTCAATACCTTCGACTTAGCTCTATACTTGGCTGGTTCCAAAGATTCACTTCCACCCTCGAAAAAAAACTCAGGATGATTGGGGATGCGGAAAGTCACATTCCTAGCTCGACAATCGATGGTTGCATGGAATGTACTCATCTAATCCATCCCAAGAATTGCATCATAACTGCATATCCCGATTAAAAAGAAATTCACATAGAATTCTCTGCCACAAACTACAACTGGACAAGATCTACATTCTCGACTAGACACTATGATACCATTACCCGTATGTATTTCCCATCCCTTGGTTAATGGTTCATGTGGTATGGAGTGAGTTTTGACGAAATGTACAAATATGAAACAATGTGATGCTCCTGAATCAAATAGTACTCTAGCGGACGTAGAATAAACGAGTAGAGTACCTGTAACAACTTCACCTGAGGGCTCCGCCTGCTCGGCGGTCGGGGTGAAGATCTGTCCCCCTAATCGCGACCTGTGTTGGTCTGCCTCTACTCCAACGATCTCTGCTGCTGTGGTCCAGATCCTCCATGTAACTCTGTCTGCTGAGGGCAACCACTAGCCCTATGCTGACTGGACCCGCAAAGCAAACATTGTCCCTTGGTACGACGACAGTCCTTCTGAGTATGACCGGTCCTATGGCAGTAACCGCAGACTAAATCCTTCCTATATCGCTGCTGTTGGGGCATGAAGGGACGCTTCATCTGCGCCATTCCTGGCCTGTGAACTGGTATGACCCCTCTGGATGATGTATGAGTACGTGCTAGGATTACTAGAGGCCTCATGTCAGTTGAGCTGGGGTATTTGAATTTATTGATTAGTTTATCCTGAATTCGTGCAGCGTTGAGTACTTGCGCGAAAATCTGCAACTCAAGAGACGCAATCAATTGTTGTAGCTCAAAGTCCAGTTCCTGTAAAAAACGTCAGGCCCTGGTGGCCTCTGAAGCGACCATATAGGGAGCAAATCGGCTCAGACGGTTGAATTCTACCGCATAAACATCAACGGGACAGTCGTTCTACTTTAACAAGATAAATCTTTCCTCCATTTCTGCTTTCGCTGTAGAGGAGAAGTAGTGATCCAAGAAACACTCTTTCAACTGACTCCATTAAATCGGCTCATTTAGCTTGCTCTCTTTGACGGACTACCAATTACGGGCCTCGTCTTCTAGCTGAATCTTAATCACGTTTACCTTCTCCTCATCGGGGACCCATGCGGCCGTCAAAAGGTTCTCCACATTGACTAGGCATTGCTCGGCCTCAAGTGGTTTGGCTAACCATGTAAATACAGTCAGGTGTAGTCTCCGAAAATCCGATACAGTGCCAGCCATTGCAGGTGTAGTTGATGCAGCGACACCCTCGGGGACGGTAATGAGAGCTAGTGGTCCCCCCAATGCGGTAATTACCTTGATACCCTCGGTAAGTAGCTCAGTCTTTCTCTCTTGATCTTCCGCAAGAGTCGTTGGTGCATTCAGGATCCTCTCTGTGCGATCTTGGGAACTAGAGTCCGAAGTGAGGTTGTTCGAGGAGGTCATGTCGCTGAAAGATAGATCGAAGGATAGGATTAGATACAAAAATGAAAGCAAAGGATGGTGAAGTGAAAATAACGTAATAAAGTGTAGGTCACGTTGTTCCTTTATACTTAACCTGGCTTTGATACCAACAAAACCATGTCACGCCCCACTTCCTAAAATACGGAATACGGGAGGTGAATAGGCCATCCATGCTCCTACGGTCAGGGAAACAATCCCGCCGTAGTCACACTTCGGCTTGTAGCATTACATGGTAATCAGAAAATACAGTGCAGAAGTAAAGAAAACACATCACTAGTTTATTACATCAAATTTTATTGTTCACAGTTTAAAATAGCTCGAAAGAAAAGGAAACTACTAACCAAGTGCGAATACAAGGTTGATTTATGGAAAGCGGTAAGAGTACTTATGGTACGACCGTCTAGATCTCTGCGAGCTCGAATGATAGGTCTGACTCCTGAGTGGCGTCCTTTCCAAACTCTGAGCATGCATACTCAGGTCGTCAGGACGACGCAATAGCAATAATATAATAGCAATATAGTAAAGCATGAAACAAAAGGTAATAACAGTGGAAACAGTGTATGCAGGTAATCAGTGTATCAACACGCAATGCAATATATGATCCATTTCCGTATTGGTCGCTAGGTCAATTTGAAATCGAATTGTGGAAAAGAGTGATCATATTTAACGAGGGTCTCATGCGTATCCGATACTACAGTCCGCTATTACCCAGGATATAACCCTGTCAGCCGGATCGCTAAGTCCATAACTTAAAATATATTTAAGAGTCGATGTTCGAATGATCATTCTCTAAATTGTTAAACCTCGCTAAATAAAAGTTCCATTCCACTTCAATTTCCCTTTTTTCCCCAGATTTCAATAACTATATGTATGGGGCTAGTTGTGTACAAGCACACACCAATAACCTGGTTTTATTCACTTTTCACTGCACTGTTCACTTTTACGAATCATTCATTTTTCACTGGAGTATTTGAAACCAATAATCCAATACCACTCACGTTCGACAATGCAATAATCGCCAAGAATCAATAAGAGCGTTCGCTATCACTAAATGTATTATGGTCGGGTAAATATGAGAATTATGCCGTGAATCAAGTCATGTACAAAATGAATCACTACGTACCTTATGAGTTTAGAAAATAATATTAAATCGTATAATCGTAATTAGGCTAAATGATACAATAGGGATAGAAAGTAAACTTAATTATCGATTGAAGAAAATTAGTTTCAAATCAATCGGGTTCCGGGTTTGCGAATTACGGTCATTACTTTTTAAGTGTTCTTTGCTGGAAATTCCAGTTTCTGAACTGAAAGTCCATTTTGTAACACGTTTTACTCCCGGTTGGGATCATAATTAGGTGATGCTCCAGTCAACTATTTGTAAGGATATGAGTTGAATTTACAACGCAGAAGATGGGTCAACAATAGTCGTCTTAGTTTAGGAGTTATGATCAGTTTACTGATGAAGGGTGTAAACTGAATTTGCAGAAATCTGCCGTACACACTAATAGTTTAAAATGTGTTATAAATATCAAACGACACTAGAATACAATAGGACTAGTACTGTTAGAAATATAATTCAATTCTCTACTCTTCTATATATGGTTCTACGCTCTTGCACATCTAAATAAGGTGACACAGGTGTCTTGAAACATATAAAAGTAGACAATTCTGCTCCGTACTGCAGTCCAGAGACAAAATACTCCTCTGTTTTTGCTATCAAAATGACATTCTAACCAGCAACTATTTCCAAAAATTTAAAGATTAAACAGTTCTCTTCGTAACGAGCCTAAGCATGACACAATCCGATTTTTTGGAATTAAATATAGATTTTACGGGACAACTTTTACGGCAAAGTTCAGATTTCGTATCAATCTGCGGGGCGTCATTTTGTGGTTAAAACGATATCGATTTGCCACCAAATTTCTACAGCATGTTGTTAACAGCATTAGGGTCTAAATATCATAGATTCCACCCTTTTAGACTTTGTTTTTGCATAAAGTTTGTATCAACACCTAGGTTAAGCATACACGTGTACCGATCACAATGTTATTTTCACTCGATCGATCCAAAAGAAAATTCATTCTAGCAAATTCCCCTTGACACTAACATGTTGTGATAGATCGATTATACTTAAACCGAACCACTAAAGATCGTGGAGTGTGTTGGCTATTATGCCCTCAAAGTCAATTATTAGATCGCAGGCACGTGATTGCAATGATTGAGGGAGGACCTATGCCGGTAGGACAGTCTTACTCAAGATGATAGTATGCTATCTGGTTTAGATTTATCATCGTGTACATGCTTTAGGTGATATTACAGATCACTATTACATATTGATAGAGACCTTAGGATTCTTGCTTGACTACCAGCAGTATGATGGCGATCATATACGTGAGAGTTGGGTAGTCTATAAGCACATCCTTAAAAGTGTCCCTAGTCGTGGGAGTTTCGAGACTGGGCATCGATACTCCATTAGTAAACTAGTGTATACAGTCGAGACCCCGATGAGGGGCGGTGGCTGGTCTCACAAGCCATTGGTATCAGTTGGTTCACCTAAGACGTATACATGTGCTCATTGGGTTATGAGTACACCGGACAGGACTCGCCGGGAACCTGCTGGTTGGTATTATACCTAGCGTCAGATAGCAGTTCCCTGGTGACATGTGTACAGGTTAGTTCATCGACCTGAGATCGTCATTTGTCTCGTGTGAGTTCCCACTGTGCTTTGATTACTACCTTACCACGGCTCAAAGGAGTCGTGCAAATAGGTTTTAGTTGGGTACAGTCCCGAGCCACATGGAGGCAGTGAGCGGATCGGCAGGGGTTTCGTCTCTCCCGGTATTGGGGGTGAGATCGCGCTGTGTCTAGGAGAGCCATTACACGAAGTCCTTGGCCAAGGCAAGTGAGATTTACTGGTAGGTATTCCAGTAGTATCTCAGGGTGTTCTGGGTTACACTCCGACACGACTTGTACCGCTTTTGGGGGTCTGACGTTTACCAGCCCCCTAGGCCCGACATGCGATGCTCATAGATGAATGGACCGGGCTGTACGGATATTGTCACTGATATTCTCAGTAGGGTTTCTGGATGAGTTCGCTCATCAGCTTCCCTTTTTGTCAATACAAGGGTAGCCGTTACGTACAGCTAGTAACACTGACGTGTTTGTTAAACCCACTGCCAGCGTATTGACGAGTGTTTAGAGTCCCCTACAGATAGTTTTCTAAGTTCGGGAGAAACGTTGTAAAGGCCGTATGGTATTATGGCATGGTTCGATCATATACATGCACTTGAGCACGGATCATGATCGGACGGATCATACTAGTGAGCTTTGTTTTAAGCCAAATCCTAGTATTAGATTTGTTGGATTACTTTAGTCTCATTGCATTCTCATTCAGTCAGAACGCGGATGCATGTATGTATATACAGGTGAGGGGTATCCTTGTGATCCGTCACGAGTTTACTTTAGATGTTGCCATATCTTATTGTCATAAACATTTGGGTTAATGTTTGTTAGTGGATGTCATCATGAAGGGGCATGTTCAATTTGGTGACTCATGGTCTCTTTTTTTGGAGCCATGTCACATTATTGATTGATAATTGTGTTGAAATGAGAGGTGGAGAGAGAAAGGGCAACCATAACTCTTGGGGTTGGCTCTTGGTTTTCATTCTAGTGGTCTCACTTTTATCTCAACACAATAGAAAAAAAAGCCTCTTCTTCTTCTTCCTCTAGCTCACAAGTTCCACCATGGCTTCATCTTCAACCTCCATCCATACACTCTCATATGTTGAGAATCAATAGATGCTTGAGACAGTTATCATACACATTCTCTACATCACCTTGGACATGTCGGCTAGCAAACTTCATATTCGAGTTGCTTCGGTTTGAAGCAGGAGCCCGTAAAAAGACTTCTTGATGTGGTGCCCTTTTCGACGAGAAGACCGGAGATCGAGCGAGATCGGAGATGCCGCGAGGAGCTAGGGATGGTGGCTAAAGACCGAAGAACACGGATCGATCGGTATATCCTTTCTATCATCTTTATAGTTTGCTAGTTTAGTGTTAATGGTTCGATCCGGGTGAAAGACTATGATAGCGCCGGTTTCATAAAAGTTTTTGTTCCGCGTTTGGCCTCGGATTGACGGCCGGGGCGCTACCGTAGACTTACATGGTATCAGAGCCACGCCATTAACATTTACTAGCTTGTTCTAACATGTTTAAAATATCGATCGATCAAAATTTCCGAAACCACATTTTCATTTTCTGGGTTTCTGCCGAATTTTAAAAGTCGTCGAAAAATTAGTTTAGGTGTTTTAGAAAAACATGCAGGCTTTTCTAAGACCCCTGTAGAAATTTGAATGCACGAAATCATTACGCCGCGGAACCGCGGTATAACTGGCATGTTTGCCGCAGATCCGCGGCGGGAATATGTGCTCAGAGCTTCATTTTTCTTCTGGTGGTCTTTCTCTTGGAATTGTGGTTTCTGGAAAATTTAGTTTTGGCCCAGATTATTTTGAATGCTGGAATTGTACTTGGGGCCCACTTCGGAAAATTTTGTCAATCAAAATTTTAAATAAATTAGTTCGCAGTACTTACATTACTATCTGCAACCGTGAATGTCACTCGAGCGGTAAATCTTGTCTAATTGCTATAGCTCCTTTAGACGAGTTTGCGAACATGACATTCACGTTGATGTTCTGTGTTGTGCTATGATGCGGATTTGTCGTGGTGGATAACTTGGTGCAATGTTAGTATAGTTCAGTTTTATTTGTACATTTGATATCACGGGGCGAGCGTCCGACATGTGGACTGCCGTCACTGCCTGTTTGTATATTATTCTTTTGGGGCACGACCGGGTTGAGGTCGATGTACCCGTTGTACATATTTTTCATTTCTGTACTAGGATTACCCCGCGGTGGAGTGCACGGATAGCCAGGTTCTAGAGGACAACGGGCCCGCATCTCATGGCTTTAAGACGGAGGGGGCTTCACTCTAGAATTGGCGGGCTATTCGCCGCATTCGTATGGGGTATAAGTTGACCCAAGGAGGGGTGCTCAAGTTACCGGATTCCGTGAAGTGCCGGGTGGTCCATTCACTTTGCTGAAGGGGGCTGCCTCGCTTCAGGTTTTGGCGGGTAACTTGCCGCACTCGTAGGGGTCTAGGTTTTCATTATACAGGCTATCCACACGACCAGGGGAATGTCGGGTTTCACTTGCGGCTCAAAGGAATGCCGGGGCTCCCAGATTATCTGTATTGTTATGTGATGCTTATTACATTTCTGTGATGTTGCATTTATCACGCCTGGAGCGATTATTATATATTGATATATATACTAGTAGATGTTGTATATGTTTTACACCCGCGCTAGTCCAGTCCCCGCTCTGTCGTTAGTTAAGTAACCTAACGGGTGATGATGGGACCCAGTGGCGAATGCGGATGGCATATATGTACATCATATTTTCGTTCTTTTCTGGTGTGATTAATTGATGGGACTGCGTTGATTCGGATCAATGCAATGAAAACAAACCTATTCAATGTTGTTAGAACAATTTTCAAAAATCTGTTATTACAAAGACGTTTTCATTTGCTTTGCACAGCGGTATTCAGTTTGGAATATCCAGCACCTCATTCGACGAGGCAAGGGCCGAGATCCCTTCATCGGGAGTGAGCCTTTGGGCAGAAGTTTGCGTCAGGGTAATAACTTCACTATAGTCGATTAATTTTTTCTTTGCATCGCGGTATTCAGTTTGGAATATCCTGCACCTCATTCTACGGGGAAAGAGCCGAAATCCCTTCACTGGGAGTAACCTCTTTAGTAAAGGTTTTCGCCACTATATATTTGTAAAAAGCTATCCGGTTCCTTCAACGATATCATGTTCATTACATTAAAGGTTTTTCGCCAAAAACTATTCGTAGCCCTCCGTCATTTCAGACACGTAGCACTTAGTATTCATCCTATGTATGTTGGCCTTCGTCAAGGCATAGTGTATGGTAGCTATTTGTTACTTTTTTGTTGCATTGATAGATGCGTTGGTTTGGGACAGTCGTACTACTATTTTGGTCTTTTATGTACGGGTGGGTTCAAATTAACCTGGATAATGATAGGTAGAACTTGACATGTGACTTATGATATGTTGGCTTTCGTCAAAGTCATAAGAGTATGGGGTAAAAATCACATCGGGAGTTTCTAAAGAAACTAAAATTTGCCAGGCATGCGCATACCTTCTGGAGCGTGATAACGTGAGTGGATTCCGTCATGTTATCATGCGATGATAGTTGGATCTCGATCCCCACTGATGGGTTGGTTTACTCTTTGGGTGATCCCGACTAATTCTTCTTTCAGGTTTGGAGGAGAATTTGAGGATACAGTGGGAGACATCCTGATTAGATAAAGTGATTAACCATTCTGAGCTAGGTTAGAGTGCACGCAGTGCGTTTCTTCTCTCTCTCTCTTTAGCAGCGACCATGGCCCGACCCTAGACTATGACTCAGTGACCAAGTTAACCAAACTTTCTTAAAACACATTGGCTTTTGGATTGTTTGAGTTGCATACATCATTGCCATTCCTTCTTTTACCCTTTGCATTTCTCCAGAACACCTCGTATTACTACGAACGTCCACTTTCATTAGATAAATCCATCGTATGGTTATATACGAACTCGAAGGAACTTGTTCCAATTCGAGAATGGATTCTAGTTCTGGAGAGATTGAATAGGACTATTCAGTTGTCTTTTCCTTTTACCTTCTCTCAGGTTTTGAGGGCTCTTAGGATTAGGAGAGAGTATACCTATTATGCTTATTGGATGGTCTTCTTCCAAACCATAGGCAGGTGCCGAAAGGTAGCGAATGAAGAAAACCAATTAGCCTAAGTGTGGTGTACAGAAGGTAATAAGTAAAGACAAATAAAGGGATTAGAAAGAGAGCAAAGTAAATTGCGATGGCTATCATTCACGACCAAACCAAGTATTTCATCGCCACTCCTACTTCACCTTTGTATTTCTCCAGAACACCCCGTATCACTACGAAGATCCACAGTTATTGGATAATCCATCGTATGGTTATATACAAACTCGATGGAATTTGTTCCAGTTCGGGGATGGATTCTGGTTCAGGAGAAATATGTATATGGTATATTCAGTTGTCTTTTATCTTTACCTTCTCTCAGGTTGCGAGTGCTCCTAGGATTAGGACAGTACAACTATTACGCTTATTGGATAGTCTTCTTCTAAACCATAGGCTGATGTCGAACGGTAGGGAAGGAAGAAAACCATTTAGCCTAACGATGGTGTACAGAAGGTAATGAGTAAAGACAAATAAAGGGATTTAGAGAGATGGCAAGGAAATATACAGTTACAGTCATGAATCTGGATAATGGAAGAGGCATTACTAGGAATACCCGGATACCCCTTCGAAACATTTTACATGTTTCAGTTTCACTATGCGTTGTTAAAGGATAACTGATTTCCCAATTAGATCCTTACTCCAGGGTATGTATTTGCCAGGTTTCATTCTCACATCTGTATGGTTTTACAGATGATGAGTGGAAGTAGGTTATTAGGAATTAGGTGATCATCCTTATTATATCGGGATTCGTTTGAAATGGGTGATATTTGAGGAAATTTCCTGGG
Organism: Agapanthus africanus; assembly: GCA_030015575.1. Taxonomy (NCBI): domain Eukaryota; kingdom Viridiplantae; phylum Streptophyta; class Magnoliopsida; order Asparagales; family Amaryllidaceae; genus Agapanthus; species Agapanthus africanus. Next base: position 116,279,257 of record JASDDO010000028.1, read on the forward strand.
TTTTTTACCGGAAGACAAATATTTGGTTTTGAATATTCGTCATTATGCACCAATTTCAAACTGATATATCTGTACGTTTATTTTATAAAGTGAGATATGACTTTTTGAAATTTTGTCCATGATATTTACCTATATCAGTTGATGGTTAGGTAAGGAGCATTCAACAGCGGTGTAATTCTTCATAACCATAGTACAGTTTTCAACCCATGACGCACAGGGTTTGAGTTATTAAACTCAGGAGACTTATACAAAGTATTGTATGTTGTCCAGTGTCCATTAAGATAGAGGGGTTGATCCTTGTACTATACTTTATTTACTTGTGACTTCTCTAGTTTTTGACAAGTGTTTCGTAGAAACACAAGATCCAAGTTTTGAGAAGTTATAAGTATAAGAATAAAGTAGAGAACCAAGTGTTGTAAGTATCGGGATTCTTCAAGGTGATCGAAAATGTAGATACTTGTGTTTGGTATTCAGTTGATAGTAATGGTTTTTGAGAAACTTGTTTCTCTTTCAGGTTACTCATATTTGGATGCACTCCTAAGTTGAGTAATGCTAATCGCCCTCTTTCTATTTAGTTGACATGCACTGGAGACAGCTGCATGATTTGAATCTGGTTCCAATTAAATCAGTGCCTCTGTTTCCATATTAGATATATAATGGCTCATATCTTAACGATGTTAAGGTATATGGAGTTATCCGGCTTATGCTTAAAACCAGACTCTGGATAACTCAAAGCACGTTTCTGTAATGGCAGTTTGTGGGTTAACCCGGGCTATAACGAGGGTTGACTTTCTACTATCTGGAAGATCAATAGTGTAACACCCGAGCCCAATAATACTATGTATATTACCAGTTGAGGGTTGTGGTTTGCTCATTTCCAATTTTCCTGATTTTCTGGTGTCTATTGCTAAATTTTACCCGGTTAAGTCATTTTGGCACATAACAAATTTTAACTCCGAAAATGAAATTTAAGATGTCCATGTTAGCCTACTCGTCGCCACTAGTCGCGTGATAGCGTCCGCGTGTTGAGATTCCGTTCCGTTTGGCTAAACGGGCAAGTTTGGGCGACTACGCGCGCGTGCAAGTGTCCGACTTGGGGGCATGCATTTTAATCATTAAACACCTCTTTTCAAAATTTGGAACCCGCTTAAAATCCTATAATTTGAATTTGGAACATTTGGGCGCAACCCGGGCGCGATTTGGAAATGTTTCATTTCGCGCCAAAAAGGGCCCGTTTCAATTTAATATATAAAACTATAATTATACGAATCTATTTCCTTTAACAGTTCAAATCCTTCACGAATCTTTCTCAAATTTTAATCAGCCAATAGCGAGCTTGGTTTTCATTCTCGTGGGCCCCGCCTCCCTTTCCTCATCTCTCTCTCTCTCATCATCAGAACTCTCTCTCTCTTCACTCAATCTCTCTATTTCTCTCTCCAATCTCGCTTTCTCTCTCTAATCCCTCTCTCTCTCTTCCTCTATATATCTATAAACATGCATCCGCCTCCTACCCCATTAATCCATCGCGAGAAACCCCCTCAACCCTAACCCTAGCCTCCCGCAGTCTCACCGCCGGCCTCCTCACGACCTCGCCGTCGCCGCCCTCACCACCACGACCTCCACCGCACCCACCTACCCTCTTTCCCCCGTTCTCCCGCTCCTCCCCGCACCTGCAACCCATTCCCGACCTCGCCTCCACCCGCGCAAACCTCGCCGTCGACGCCACCCATCGTCGTCGACGACCCCGCGACCCCCTTTCACCCTACTCGACCCGACCTCGTCGTCGTTCCCTCCTCCCCTCGCCGGAACAGTAAACCCGAGCCTTCATCCTTCGCCTACCCCGCTGTTCGCCGGAGAAACATGCCGGCGACCTCGTCGACACCACCTCCGACCACCTCCCTCTCTCCCACGACCACCATAGCCGACCACACTCCTCTCCAACTCGCCGCAGCACACTACCCTGCACACCCGAGGCCCTTCCCCTTGCTGCAGCCGCCGCCTCGCCGGCGATCCAGTGCCGTCGAGCCTTCGTGTTTGCACCCTGTTTCTTCTCGCGAAGCCCCCTAGTCCGTGTGATCCCGTTGTTCGCTGTTGAGACCTGATCCGTGGCCCGTGCTAGCTTATCGTGCTTTTTCCGACATCGCATCCGTATTCCAGTTCGCTGACCGTCGAGGCAAGTATCTGAATACTTGCTTGAACATGCTAGCGTGCGAGATCTAGTCTCGCCACGCAATTTAATTCCAACTATTTAATACCGTAACTTAATGACGACATTTGATATCGTAATATTGCTTTTATCCTCATAATGGAATCGTTGCAACCGTTTCTCGTAATTAGGTAACCCACATCACTCCATGCTTTAACTAAATAAAACAACTGAATCTGATATGCTTGTTACTTCTTATTGCTGCTTTATTCATGTTCATGCTTGCATTGTTTATTACCATGTTTATGCTATATACTTGATATCACGACGCGCTGACGTCTGGGTTTTGCATGGCCCAGATTCCGTACCTTTGTCGTCGACCGAGCAGGAGTACTTCAGCCAGCAGGCTGAACTGTGAGTTCTTTAGAGTTTAGTTTATTTATGTCATTTCATTTCCAGATGTGAGCCCGCATTATGGGACATACTGTTTATTCATTGTATTGGATCATTAGCTTCCGCACTTATTGTTTATCGATTCTTGTTATTATGGATTTGGACATGTATTTAGATTAGCTTTTATCTTGTTCTGGATATCTTTACAACCGTAATGTGACTGTGGATGGATACTTCCTACCCACAGGTAGCATGGTTGGCTATGTCACGTGCCCAAATCTTGCGTACTCTGGGAAGCGGGGCGTGACAAATAGTGATATTGTTCTTGACTCGCCGCTGTTTTAGTAAAATGGATTTTTTCAGAAAACAGTAGTGGGAGTATGGTAGGACTGGAAGTGATTCCAGAACCGCAAACGATTACTGAAAGTTTAATAGGACCAAAAGATTCAATCAGGTTTGACATTCCATTAGCACTCCGCAGATATGGTGGGTAACCTCAGGCGCCCGAGAGGTACTTCGGTATGCTCAAAGACGGTGACATGGAGGTTTTTGTTTACCAAGACTTGCCATTACTGCTGTTCCAGACCATGAGACCTAGCAGAAGGATGAGTATAGCGTCGTTCTAAACTAGCTTTAGAAGTACACATGCATATGACTCTGCCAGAGGGTTGTCGTAGTCAGTGGGAGAAGCGGAAGCAAAGTGGACAAGTAGCTTGTGTCTATTTATAGACTAAAGCAGATATAGCGGAGATAGATCATCTATTTTTGATGTGACAGTCATGTCATTTGACTTCATCAGAATAGGGGATGGATCTGTTAAGAAGGTAGTAGGGTGTGATGTCCTGGTATTTGGATGACATACACAGAGTAGGAAGTGAAATTCCTACACTACAATCGGTTATACTTTGGTTGTCACACAGTAGTTTCTCCACACAGGATATGAATATAATATCAGACATTCTGGTTACTAGATTTATGGTTTTAGATCTAGATTTGGGAAGTGTCCCAATCTGGGTACTTAGACAGTATTCTAGAATGTATTTTAAAATGAACGACTCCTGGCACGGTAGTGTACCTACAGGTGATGGAGTCACCCTCTCTAAAGGTGTCTTACGGACTAAAGGGGAGAGGGATGCGCATGATTAACATATCACTTGCTTAGGCAATTGAGTTAATCATGAGATATCAAGTACCGTACCAGATGTTGTTTTTGCACTAGCTGTAATAAGCTAATATTAATCCAATCCTGGAGAAACATTCGGAAGCAGTTTTAGAAAATAAGTGGATGTTCTAGGGATATGATAACGGCAGCCTCCTTCGAGAGACTGTTATCATTCCAGGCTACCAATGTGACCTGGATGACAGAGTGACTGTCAGAGTTATAGTTTTTCCTCTGACAAGGGGCAATAGTTTGGACAGGCGGTCCAAGCAGATATCGAGGGAGGCATGACGCAAGATATTGATTAAATTCAGTTGACGATACAGTCTAAGAAGTTTGCTGGATTTGAAGTTCATTTATGAACTAGGTCCCATCAGATATCCAGACATATTCTAAGACAGGTATTACGCATTTCGGGAGATGGCTTTCTCCGTAAACTTGAGATTTAGAGAGACATAGAAAGAAACATTAGGGCGGATCCACTCACTGAGGCTATTCCTCGAACGCAATAGTTTCACAAACGGGCTTTATGAGACTGATCAGTAGAGGAGTTGGGTGTTCGGTATCACACGGGCTGTAAGTATGCGACATCGCAATAAATAGCCTTGAGTGCAAGTAGGAGATTGTTGGATATAGTGCCCTCAAAGTCAATTATTGGATCGCAGGCACGCGATTGCAATGATTGAGGGAGGACCTATGCCGGTAGGACAGTCTTACACAAGATGATAGTATGCTATCTGGTTTATCTTTATCATCGTGTACATGCTTTAGGTGATATTACAGATCACTATTACACGTTGATAGAGCCCTTAGGATTCTTTCTTGACAACCAGCAGTATGATGGAGATCATATACGTGAGAGTTGGGTAGTCTATAAGTACATCCTTAAAAGTGTCCCTAGTCGTGGGAGTTTCGAGACTGGGCATCGATACTCCATTAGTAGACTAGTGTATACAGTCGAGACCCCGACGAGGGGCCGTGGCTGGTCTCATAAGCCATTGGTGTCAGTTGGTTCACCTAAGACGTATACATGGGCTCATTGGGTTATGAGTACACCGGACAGGACTCGCCGGGAACCTGCTAGTTGGTATTATACCTAGCGTCAGATAGCAGCTCCCTGGTGACATGTGTACAGATTAGTCCATCGACCTGAAATCGTCATTTGTCTCATGTGAGTTCCTACTGTGCTTTGATTACTACCCTACCACGGCTCAAAAGAGTCGTGCAAACAGGTTTTAGTTGGGTACAGTCCCGAGCCACATGGAGGCAGTGAGCGGATCGGCAGGGGTTTCGTCTCTCCCGGTATTGGGGGTGAGACCGCGCTGTGTCTAGGAGAGCCATTACACGAAGTCCTTGGCCAAGGCAAGTGAGATTTACGAGTAGATATTCCAATAGTATCTCAGGGTGTTCTGGGCTACACTCCGACACGACTTGTACCGCTTTTGGGGGTCTGACGTTTACCAGCCTCCTAGGCCCGACATGCGATGCTCATAGACGAACAGACCGGACTGTGCGGATATTGTCACTGATAGGCTCAGTAGGGTTTCTGGATGAGTTCGCTCATCAGTTTCCCTTTTGGTCAATACAAGGGTAGCCGTTACGTACAGCTAGTACCACTGACGTGCTTGTGGATAAACCCACTGCCAGCGTATTGACGAGTCTTTAGAATCCCCCATAGATAGTTTTCCAAGTTCGGGCGAAACGTTGTAGAGGCCGTATGGTATTATGGCAGGGTTTGATCATATACGTGCACTTGAGCACGGATCATGATCAGACGGATCATACTAGTGGGCTTTGATTTAAGCCGGATCCTAGTATTAGATTTGTTGGATTACTTTAGTCTCATTGCATTCGCATTCAGTCGGAATGCGGATACAGGTATGTATATACAGGTGAGGGGTATCCTTGTGATCCGTCACGAGTTTACTTTAGATGTTGCCATATCTTATTGTCATAAACATTTGGGTTAATGTTAATTATGGTGGATATTGTGAGTGGAAGTCATCATGAAGGGGCATGTTCAATTTGGTGACTCATGGTCTCTTTTTTTGGAGCCATGTCACATTATTGATTGATTATTGTGTTGAAATGAGAGGTGGAGAGAGAAAGGGCAGCTATAACTCTTGGGGTTGGCTCTTGGTTTTCATGCTAGTGCTCTCACTTTTATCTTAACACAATAGAAAAGAAAAGCCTCTTCTTCTTCTTTTTCCTCTAGCTCATATGTTCCACCATGGCTTCATCTTCAACCTCCATCCATACACTCACATGTGTTGAGAATCAATGGATGTTTGAGACAGTTATCACACACATTCTCTATATCACTTTGGACATGTCGGCTAGAAAACTTCATGTCCGAGTTGCTTCGGTTTGAAGAGGGAGCCCGTAAAAAGACTTCTTGATGTGGTGCCCTTTTCGACGAGAAGACCGAAGATCGAGCGAGATCGGAGATGCCGCGAGGAGCTAGGGATGGTGGGTAAAGACCGAAGGACACGGATCGATTGGTATAGCCTTTCTATCGTCTTTGTAGTTTGCTAGTTTAGTGTTAATGGTTCGATCCGGGTGAAAGACAACGATAACGCCGGTTTCATAAAAGCTTTTGTTCCACGTTTGGTCTCGGATTGACGGCCGGGACGCTACCGTAGACTTACAGAGTGTAGATAAAATTTATGGTTAATTTAAGACATGCATTTATAGTTTTAACATATTCAAGCGAACTAGCATATATTTCTAATATGTATAGCATGCAAGCATGTGGAATGCACTTGCTTGTGACGAATTGACGATTATGACAGCGACGATGAAATGGGCACAACACGGCGAGTACAACATGATAGTGACAGTGAGCTTGGCACGGCTACGGCGGCAGCAAGGTGGTGAGAGGTAATGGCGTGGCTTTAGGGCTTGGTGGTTGGAGATAGAGTGTGAGGTTAGATAAGAAGAGAGTGAGAATAGAAAGAGAGAGAGAGAGAGTTCTGTGTATTTGAAAAGAGAGAGTGAGATTTGAGTGAGTTAATAGGATTAATGGGTGATTAAAGGAGTTAATTGGAATTGATGGGGAATCCTTCGATTTGGGATTTGAGAAGTTTTGAAAATAAAAGGGAAAAGAACCGTTGAGTTAGAAAGAAGGAAGGGAAGGGGTTGGGTTTTGAAGTGGGTGAGGGAGTGGGGCCGGTCTGGTGTGGGCTTGGAAAAAGAGTATTGGGTTGTGAGTTTAAAGTAGAATATTGGGTTTGGGTAGGATTTAGTTTTAGGGTATTAACTTGGTTTGGAAAAATAGAATTTAAAAGTTAGGAAAAGTAATAGGAAAATATATAGGAAAATCTGGGTATAAAAATAGATTAGGTTTTAGGAAAATAAATACAATAAATAAAATATAAATGGGTAAATTATTTGGAAACAACATTTTTTTAAATACGGATATTAGAATACAAAAGGAAATGGGTATTACAGAGACCCTCACGGCTTATAAGATTCAAAAGCCTTAAGCTACAGGGATCTGAACCTGTTCTTAAGCTGTCATATCCCCCAAGTTGCCCTGCAGGTGAGTCCACATTGACCCCTGTATACAATTCATGGGCACAAATGAAAAGGGAACCCTCCAGGCCCCGTCAAAGGGTGAGGCAGATCTTGACAGCAACATCTACAGCCTAGAGATCAGCTCGACGTGCTTCTCATTCTAACAGGATGTAGACGCAACGTTAACAAAAGATCCAAGGGTCAAACAAAAAAGGAGTAATGGCGAATTCCCACCTCCAGCTCGACGCTCCTTCTCGGTGCAGATGCGACGTTAACAAAGGCCCCAAGAAGCCAAATCAAAAGTGGAGTGATGGAAAAATCCTAACTCCATCTCGACGTGCTTCTCATGCCAGCAGGATGCAGACGCAACGTCGTCATAAAAAAAATGGGGCCCAAGGGTCAAAAAGAAGCGGAGTAACGATAAAATCCTAACTCCAGCTTGATGTTTCTTCTCATGTTAGTAGGATGCAGACGCAACGTCATCATCAAAAAAATGGAGCTCAAGGATCAAAGCGAAGTGGAGTAACGGTAAAATCCTAACTCCAGCTCGACGTTTCTTCTCATGCCAGTAGGATGCAGACGCAACGTCAACAAAAGACCCAAGGGTCAAAACAAAAATAGAGTCATGGCAAAATCCTAGCTCTAGGTCTTGACGGTACATATACAATCTAGAGACTATCCCTGTGTCCTTTCCCTCCTCATTCTAGTAGGGGCAGACACAGCAATCAAATAAAAGTGATATGACGGCAAAATCCTAACTTCAAGTCTTAATGGCAACATCTAAAGTTTAGAGATCACCCCGATGTTCTTATCATTCCAGTAGAATGCAGATGCAAATCAACAAAAGACCCAAGGGTCAAAGCAAAAATAGAGCCATGGAAAAATCCTAGCTCCAAGTCTTGACGGTATATATACAACCTAGAGACCATCCCGGCATTCCCCCTCATTTCAGCAGTATGCGAACGTAGCTATCAAATGAAATTGGAGCAACAGCATATTCCTAGCTCTGGACTTCAACTGCAATACACGCAGCATAGAGGTCTTACGGATGTTTACCCTACTTCAGCAAAGAATCGGCACGACAACGTCAAAACAAAAAAAATAAAAAAATGAAGTGACGGCATATTCCCAGCTTCGGGTCTCGATGGCAACGCATATAAAGCCTAAAAGAATATCGGAGATCATCCCACACTAGAGCAGAGTGGTTATGACTCATCGGGGCACCAAATTGAATTTAACCTCAAGTAAGAAGCGTCATGGAAAATTCCTAATGCTTGCCCTTCTGACGGTAATATGACCTAAGGAGATTACTTGAAGACGTCTTGTCCAGCCCCTGAAGGGATCATAGAAACGACAGTCGCGGGGCTACTCGAACAACGGCTTGAAGACTGCATATCGAGGAATACATCATCCAACGCGATGGTACCACGGATTAAAACCCTAGTACCACAAACCTAACGAACCTCTATCGTAAAGAATGGGGGTTATCTGCATATAACGTTAGGACAAGTTTGCCTGTAAACCCAAGGGAGGTAAACTAAAAGCTCTCCAAAACGAGTACATAAACTAGAAACTCCGAAACGAGTGAATAAACGACAAACTCCGAAGTGAGTACATAAACTAGAAACTCCGAAACGAGTGAATAAACTACAAATTCCAAAATGAGTAAATAAACTAAAGACTCCGAGACAAGTGAATAAACTAATTGGTGCTAAATTAAGGCATCAAGAAACAGAAAGGCGCAACTCATAGATCTCGAGGCTCGGAATTATGTTTCTTAGGGATCAAGACCTAAGTTAATCATGGATGACGACGCTTGTGTCCATCCGCTTTCAAAATTCTAAATGACATGCCAGCCCGAAACCAGCCATATATTATACTTCACTCACAGGTAAACCACCGTGAGCAAGGTGGCAGGGCGAAGAATTTGTTCACATCAGTCTAGTACTCACCTATGTCTAGATGTATGCGTCAGAAACTTCTAAGGTTAAAATACAAAGTATACGTGCAGAGGCAAGATGCCCACATGGATATGTGCTGGGGTGAAACGTTCAACGGTCAACAAATTATTTATTTATTTATTCCACAGAAAAAAGATCACCAAATATGGGATCGGAGATACATGGATTAGTAAAACAATAAACAAAATTCTCTAACTTCCTCTCTGCCTACTCTACCATATCGAAGCGGCAATCTTCGCGAGAGGTCGCTCCCCATCAGTCAGCGTTATGTCCATCAGCGAAGATGGACATGACGGCCCGCTGAGCCTGCATCTGACTTAGTAACTGAACAGAATGGTCCTTCAGAGGCTGGGAAATCAAATATGCCTCATAAGAGCACTCGATCTTGTCCTCTGCTGCATCGAGCATTGCCGGAGTCATCTCCGCTGGATGAGAGGGATGTCAGCAAGCACGAACAGGAAGATCATTCGGAGCCAAATGGAGCCGATAGGAATAGGAGAGCCCCTACGAGCCAGAAGCTCGTACATCACCATGTCACACTGATCATCAGTGAGAATGGGATCCACTAATTGCGCAGCAAAACGGGGAACAATTCCCTCGATAGGTACATCCCATGGTTGCCGACGAGCATAGGGATGATTGCAAGCCATAACTCTTGGTTTCTAAAAAAATGGCTTTCTTCTTATGAAGAAGAAGAAGATCATCACTTCAGAATATAAAGAGAAGCATTTAAATTTAGGCACAGAAAATGTTGTACATGGTGGAACTCTTTTCAAGGCCTGGAAAAAAGGGCATGGGAAAAGAAAGAGCTGACTCATGGAAATTAGAGCAAGAAGGTCAAACGATTCCCTCAGCGGCGCCCCACGTGAGCACCGACGCTGATTCTTTCCGGGTTTAGAGCAGCGCCTCACGTGCATGACATGTGAGCGCTGGCGCTAGTTCTTTTTAGGATTAAATCCTGCAACAGCGCCTCATGTGCATGACATATGGGCGCCAGCGCTAGTTTTTATATGTATAACAATACCTTACGTGAGGCACATACGAGCATTGGCGTAAAGAAAAGGGGAGCTTTGTTATTCATACTCCAAAGAAATTTATACATTGGTGATAAGGGTGATAAAAAAAGAAGAAAGAAAGAAACATCATCAAAATGTTTACAATGGTAGAACACTAAACTCCGGATACGGATTCATGAACTTAGAGGCAAGTTTGAGTAAAGTTCTTCTAGCTTCGTTGACCATCTTTTTATTCATTTTCTCACGAATGCAAGCATTGGGATCCCCGTTGATGTCGTCCATCCTCTAGTACGCGGATATTATCGCTGTCACAACCCGAAATAGCACGTGACTGGCCATTGAATCATATGAAGTCTATAGGGCCTCATCTAATTCAAGTAAGCAAAAAGCCCAGAAATCTAAAACCATTTTAAATAATAAATGAAGGAAAACTACTTTTAAAGAAGTGAAGAAAACATGTTTTAAAAACAAGGTTTTTAAATAAGTAGGCCGAATATGCATTTTTAAATCCTCAAGTCTTTTCTGAAAATTTCGGCAGAGTTTCTTCTGTAAATACTGGCCCCAAATGGGGTACAACAAGAATAATATATCCATAATGATAAAAGGCATCCCCAAGCGGGAGCTAGCTCTTCATCAATCGACGGTCACAACCACGCAAGCAATATAATATACAACGCCGAGGGGCGAGGATCAAAACTCAAAAGGAAACTCAAGATCAACCTGAAAACCCATAATAATACAACGCGCGACTCTAAGTCGAAAGAATATACAACACAGGTCATCTAAGTCTGAAATAAGTATACATGTCTGGTTGATGGAATTACTAGATACAACTGATTAAAATAAATACAAGGGTGGTCATGATGCGAATGAACCTACCTACCAAATCAAGTCACCCGGAAAGGAAGCAGTGTGCCAGAAAAGCCGCAATGAAACCTGTATGGCAAAACCTGCAAGAACTGTGGCACAACGGGGGTGAGTTGCCAACTCGCGAATAGAAAACATCACAGAGCAGAAATCGTATGTATGACTCATCCTAGGTCAAACGATCAGTAATAATATATCCTCAATATGAATAAGTCTGAAGTATGAAAAGGTGGGAGGGGTAACCATCTATACCAAGTGCTCGTGTCAATACCTCAGATAGCAACATATCATAATTATGAGGTGTCATCAATGTAATCATCATGAAATCAGTGTCAATTATGTCATGAAGTCTAAATACGTGGATATCATCCGACTATGTAATCAATGTCTGTATGTATGTGGATCTCGTCCACGTATCACCCAATGACACAAAACATCATGCAGGTAAATATCATAAAGCATATGCATGGAAGTATGAGGATATAAATTAACATGTGTCTCTCACGACACATCAAAATCATGGAACCTGAGTTTCTAGCATCGACACTCGAAAACATCATGAAACCCGTGCCCAGCATCGGCACGTAAATCCTCACCATGTACCCACAATCGGCCTCATCCGCCTTCTCGAATTGGGTTTCACATGTCGCTCTCAGAACCGAGAAAACACATGGTGGACGCACTGAAATATCATATCAAGAGAAACCGGATTTTTAAAACAGTACATACTTTCTTTTGAAATCGCCACGGTTCTCAAATCCAAAAATCATATGAAAACAGCATATCTCAATGCGTAAAATCATAAAGCATGATGTACGTGACATATGATAGATATGTAAGCATATAAGTACATCATGCAACATGGAATAGTAATATGCACATATCAAGGGAAAACCGCTTTTTGAAATGAATCCAGTTTTAAAATACATCTTGCGGTTCCCAAATCTCAAAAATCAAGCCAGAATCATCTATGTATGTGCAAATATGCATGTATGTCAGTATGTCATACAAGGAGTCATATCCTGATGCAACAATCCTACTGTATAGTGACATGGCAATTATCGATGATGAAGTGTGTGAGCCGGCAAACAGGTGTACGTAGAACATACGCATCATCGATAATGGTGCTGGTGTCCTGACAGCATGGATTTAATATAACAATGAACACATTTAAACATGCATGCGATGCGAACAACAAGAATATGTGGAAAAAGAATGGTAAACACAACAGTGAAGAATCTACATCAATACATATATATATATATATATATATATATATATATATATCATACAGTTTTGCCATTTGAAATAACATGAATCGTGAGGTTTAGAAAAATAAGGACTACGGTGTTTTTAAGAAAAGATGCGTCTTTTGAAAATATCCGTCGAATCCCTTGACCTGTCTTAAAAATACTCACGATTCGTTAGTTTTGAAATAGGTATGACTCGGGTCTAGTCTAATATCTACTAAGTAAACTACAGATCTAACTAACAAGCTAATCGAAAGGGTATGGAAACCACCTAAATCTGAGTCGATATATATAAGTATAATAGTCGGTGATCCCGCCTCAATAGTATCACATACGATACAATATATAACATGACATTCTCGAGTCAAGAGTATGGATCAATCATCAATATAAAGCTCGTACGTAAATCTGTCATACGGCATCCCAAATCTGGGTACAGGTCGAATCTCACATTTATCTCATCAATTATCTGGTATCCTTATCATCATATCTCATGAACTGGGGTACTGATCTAAGTCTAGTACAAACTGATACCATCGATATATATATATGCGTGTATGAAAACACACGCCTAAATGCCCGCTATAACTCATGTCATATCTCATAATACGAACTACATAATATCACCGATCTCATGGCACCATGCCCAATCTCATCGACTCATCTCCACATATCATCCACTATCCCCATCATCCAAGTGTAGGTATATATATATATATATATATATACACAGTCCCATACCTATGTGTGTGTGTGTGTATATCTCCCCATATACGCACAATTATAACAGTAAGCATGTGTGTGCGTGCGAGTGTAAACCTATTCTAGGGTTCGCGACTAAGAAGCTATACTAGTTCAACTCTAAAAACCCTAATCTAACCATGAACACATAATCATATATATATATATAGTATATATATAGTATACTATACATCAAACTTCGGGGGTGCTATACGCCATCCACCCGACTTCCCCCGTAGATATAATCTACTCACCTTGACCTTCGCTTGCCGATGTCGACGTCGCCACGCGCTTGTTTGTCGTCTTGAAGTCTTCGCGAGGGTACCTACACATCATAGTGTATCGTATCGCATTAAAAACCAAGTCGAAACCAAAACGACACGCGGAACTCGCATAGGTCAGAACCTACGGTTTGCCCTCGCAAAACAACCCGATATCACTCGATATAGACGTACAAACGTCACGTGATCGAGATAAGGCACAAATACTAAAATCCAGAATTTAAAATACGCAAAACCTCTCGAATCAAAATAGCAATGCATGTATTCAGTCCCAGATTTTGATTAAGGTGCAAACAATGTTCCAAAACAATACTGGAGTGATGTATAAAGTGTAAATGAGCTATGGAAGCAACTAGGGCCCCTGACTCCATAAGGTGGCCGGCCCCCTATCCTAAAATTCCGGCGACCTCGGCCCTAGTAGGGAGTTGGGGTGTCGTGTTTGTAAGGTAGTCTCCTGGTAGTCAATATAGGGTAATGGTCTTGCTAGTTTTTCCAGTAAGTGTCTAGGGTCATTCCAGATTCCCTGTAGGCCACCAATCTAACATAAAAACCAAGATTTGGTATCTAAAGTTTAAGTCATGTCAATGTCATGATACTAAATTGTAGGAAATTGGTCCCAGATTTGGATGAGGGTGAAAACCATGTGAGCAAACAACACTAGGGTGATATATAGGGTGTATGTGACCTACAGAAGAAACCTGGACTCACACCCTCACCAAGTGGCCGAGCCCTCTCTCATGCCAAACCGAGATCGCCGGCCTTGGGGATTCCTCTGGGGTTCGTGCTCTCAGAGTGTCTTCCTAGGGTCAATTCTAAGCTCCTGAAGTTGTTTGCTAGTCTCGTAATCAACCCAGGTCATCCCAGATTTTCCTGCACGCTCTAAGTTCACAAACCGACATTGCAAAGTTCTGTAAATCCGTATTTTGGGTTTCAGTTGGGTTGGTCTGGGTTTCTATCAATTGGGAGGGGTTTAAGGTCACCACTAGGCCTCAATTCACAAACACCACTCAATTCAAACCCTAGCCCTCTCTAGAATTTTCAAAGTTCACCCAAACACCACTTAATCACCACTAAACACATATGAATACCAAAGTGAAAGAAAAACTACACAAATGGTGTAGGGATTACCTCATTTAGTACTCATGAATTCTCTACAGCACCAAAATCAAATTTTTCTTGGTCCATAGTGTAGCTTGTGAGCTTGTGCATCCTTTTTGTGAAGTGGGGAAGATGTTTTGGTGTAGTTTTGAAGCTTGAGTGAAGAGGAGAAGAAGAAGAAGAAGAAGAAGAAGAAGGAGAAAGGGAGAGGGAGGGGCTGCTGCTGGAGTCTTGGGAGGGAGTGAAGGAAAGAGAGAGAGTGTCCAAAGTCAAGCACCATGCCTCCTAACTACCCCCCCCCCATACCTCTTGACTTTCTTTTCTTTATTGTTTTCCTTTCTTTTCTTTTCATTTTCTTTTCTTTTCTTCTCTCTAATATTGGAATAGGAAACCCAAATGAAACCATGGTAGAAAAATGCACAAGTGTGAAAAAAGACTTTGTGCATACTATGTGCACAAAACACGCTTAATCTGCGATTAGCGATTTTTAATCGCGATTAGCACTAAAATAGCGTATAATTAATCATAAAAACTTGAAATTTGCATAATTCATATAAAACACCCTCTTTTAGTAATTTCTATAATTTTCCAAATTTTTTTCCAATTTAGGTATTTAATTATACTGCCTTATTAAAATATTCAATATTTTATTATTTAATTATAAAAATTCCCAAAAATAATATTTTATTTTTTTGAAATGTTACAACCGCCTTCTGTTGGAATATGCGATGCAAAACAGCGACAAAATCATCTCTCCGTTTCTTTGAGATCAGACCCATCAGATATACTGAATGCACCCTGTCTTCAGTATCATCAAGTGCCTCGAGCGGCATAGCCTCATCAAGCTCGGGAAGTGCTTCCCAAATCGACCCATCGATAATATTTAAAAGAGCAGAACGGCGGGGGAGAAATTGACCGTTGTAATCGTCGAAGCGACGCATCACCTCAGCGCATTGGGCGCTAGTAAACTCCTGGTCTTGACAGCGGTCTTGGATGTGAATCTCCTCATAAGAGATAATTTCTTCAAGATCATACAGATGAGAAGCCATAATATCTAAAAAACCAGTAAAGGATTAGCAATCAAAATACCAAAATTATTACGATCAAGAAGAAAAACAGTGGGCCCCACAAATTCAAGGTAATGCCCCTATCAATGATGAGGCAGGCACTCATTGTAAAAATCCAAAAGGATTTTCATTTAATAAAAAATATTATTGAAATGTGGAGTTAAACTCCCAATATTCCAGAAAAACGAGTTCTACAGTAGATTCAAATCTGCAAGAAAAACCCTAAAAAAGAAAACAAGAAAAGAGAATAAAATTCCCAAAAGAATTTTCAAAAATAAATTTTTTTAAATTCCAAACAACTCTCAAAGATCAAAGTCACTAACAGAGTAAACCCTTAAGATCTCTAAGACCCAAAGTCTACCCAAATAAAAGCTTTTTTTAAGATCTCTAAGAGATCGTTCCGAGAGAAGAGCGAAACCGTGTTAATGGGTTAAAAAATCCAAAACGAGAAGAGATTCTTTTAAGAATTTCTTTAAGAGTTAAATCGTGGTCATAATTCTTACCAATTTTTGACAGAGTTTAACTCTGAGAAAGTTCTGGAACAGAGATCTGAGCTCTGAGGAGAGAGTTAAATTCTCAAGGGAGAAGAAGACTCAAAAAGATGATGGAACGGCAGTCATCTCAAGGGCCAAAAGCCCTATTTATAAGACATGAAGGAACGGTTCAACTCCCAAGGAGATCGAGCGGTGGAAAAGGTGACACCGTTGCACTCACGTGTGAGCCACGTGAGTACACCGATGAGGGGCAATTGTTTCCCCGATATTTAAACCTAATGAAAGAACAAAGCTCTGTTGGATTTAATGAGGCAGCTTCTCACGTGCTCTCCATGAGGGCGCCAGCGCCAGAGCCAATCTTATAGGATTAAATCCTATGGTGGCTCCGCACATGCTCCTCATGCCGGTGCCAATATACAAAACACAGAAAACGCTTTTTGAATAAGAATTAAATTCTTATATGGCGCCGTGCGTGCTCATCACGCGGACGCCAATGTGAAAAGCACAAGAATACCTATCATAAGAATTAAATTCTTTGGTGGCGCCCACGTGCAAAACACGTGAGCGCCAGCGCCCAAGTCAAGATCAATAGAATTAAATTCTACATGGGGATATTTCCCTAAAAATTGGGATACTCTCTGTTAAATAGAGCTGTTGGATCAAAGATCCAATGGTGATGATAAATCACCAAATAATAGAATAAAATTCTATTTTGGGAATATATTCTCTCAATCTTTACAAACAAAAAAGATTGCTCTCTGTAAAACAGAAAACCATTGGATTAAAAATCCAATGGTGATTAAGAATCACCGTTTAACAAAATAAATTCTGTATACGAGAAAATATTTCCCCAATCTTGTTAAAAAACAAGAACAACATATTCTGTAAAACAGAAGTACTTGGGTAAAAAATCCAACGGTGGGTAAAATTCCCTAAATCAATTTTGAGTCCAATTAAATCAATTGGAATCTCTCAATGAGAGATTTTGTCAGAACCAATTAACAATTTTCCTCCACTATATAAAAGACCCGAGACTTCAAGTCTCACACACAGAGACAGAGGGAGAGAAACACAGAAAAAAGGAGGAACCCCTGTAAGGTTCTGCAAAAATACAGTGAGCTCTCAAAAAGAACAGAGAATTCAATTCTCAAATAAGAAGATCTTCCTTCTCAAAACACTAAGTAAAGAAAAGGGATCAAAATATCTTTATCACATTTAAGGGTTTAACCCTCCTCAAAAAACTTAGTTCTTTTTCTGGATCAGAGATCCACAAGACAAGCCTTCCACAAGTTAAGAATTTAATTCTCATCGGGAAGATCTTATTCTTGAGAATCAAAGATTCAGAAAAGAACTAGGTAAAAGAACATATCCTATGGTGATTTAATTCCTTGGAAAATAGGTTTTAACCCTAAAAGAAACTTAGTTCTTATAAAAGAACTTAGTTCTTAAAAGAAAACTTGATCCCAGATCTTCAAAACAAAAGATCTTAGTGATCGTTAATGGTCAAAATACCATTAACAGAGACTCAATCTATGAAAAAGAAAAGAACTTAGCGCCTCACATGCCTCCCACGTGGACGCCTCTCCCAAAAGCGCCCAGCGCCTCATGTGAAAAACTTATGGGCGCCCAAAGCATATGCACAGCACCTCACGTGCTCCTCTCGTGGGCGCCACAAAAATAATAACAGTGCTTAGCACTTCACAAATAGCTAAAACGGTTGAGTGTTTAGCACTGATTTGACAGCGCCCAGCGCCTCACGTGCTCCTCATGTGAGCGCCACAAAAATAATACGAGTACTTAGCACTTCACAAATAGCCAAAACGGCTGAGTGTTTAGCACTGACAGGGCAGCGCCCAGCACCTCACGTGCTCCTCACGTGGACACCACAAAAATAATAAGAGTGCTTAGCATTCTACAAATAGCCAAAACGGCTGAGTGCTTAGCACTGACTGGGCAATGCCCTGTGCCTCACATACTCCTTACGTAGGCACCACATAAGAAGTGATCAACACTCCATATGCAACCAAAACGGCTGAGTGCTTAGCACTGATTGGGCAATGCCCAACGCCGCGTGTGCACCTCATGTGGGCACCATAAAAAGTGCTTAGTTGAGCTCCCGAAATAAGTGCTTAGCACTTTTACATAAAAGGGCTAAACAAACAGAGCCCAAATAAGTGCTTAGCACTTTTGTATGAACAAAAAGAAAAGACTAAGCGGACTAAATCCAAATTGGTTAGGTCTCTAAAGTTTTCTTACAACTGATCCCAAATTCTCTGTTGTTGGATCTGAAATAAAAATGATCCTTAAAATTTTGCAAAGTTGATCTTAGTCTCAAATTAGACTAACATATTCTTAGTTAAAATAAATTGAGCCCAAATGCTCATATATTTAAGTTGATCTTAATCACAAACCAGATTAATGGTCCTTAAATAAAACTAAGCCCAAATTTAAAATATATGTATTTGGACTGATCCGCGCCGTACGGGCGTCGACATAAACTAGTCTCCGTATACAATCCATGGGCAACCAAAACAAACAAAACACACACATGACATGAAGTGAACTGCTGGAGAAAGAGAAAGTGGTTATCGCAATGCGGTAATGTAATTAACTGCAGGGGCTTGCGTCTACAGGGAATAGCGTCCCCACAATCAAAAATCCCTCATAAAATGAAGGGGAATCTGATAAAGTCTGCTACAACGGTCGCGTCTATCAAAACCTCCGATATATGGTGCCATAAATCAACTTAGTATCTTCGGAGAGGTGGATGAATGAATTGTAATAGCATCTGCCCCCAGATTCAGGCTAGGCGATCCATCCCGGTTCGTCCCCGTCTCTGGTGGTGAACCGAACTTTTCAGAGAAAGAGAGTCCTCTTGAGGCTGAGAAATAGGCCCAAAGTATCGAGGACGACCTTGCAGCAGTGCAGGTACCAGACATAGCTTGGGTTCATGTGACCAAGCTCCAGCTCACCGAAAAATGAGAGTCTGTTGGAAAGCCGAGGAAAGCCGTCTCACACATCTAATAGAGTGGAAGACGTTTCGCGATCTGTTCGATACGAAGTTTTTTCCTGAGACTGCTCGCTTTGAGATGGAACAACAATTCATCCACCCACAACAAGGCTCTATGTGGGTAAAATCAGTGGATGAATATGATGTCGAATTCATCATGCTTAGCGGGTAAAGAATTTGTATCAAATTCTGTTCCGTAAAACACATCTCTATTCTGACATCAGCATGTTATCAGGTTTGCAACACACTTTTTCCCGACCGATGAGATTCGGACTAGATGATTCCAACATGGCCTAGACCTGGAGATTCAGGCGGCTTTAGCCACAGGCGAATATCCAACTCATGAACTCGCACTGAAGGTAGCACGTTGTTATGAAGCTGTGGTTAAGAAGAAGGGTAAGGCTCAAACAGTCGGAATCAAACGCCCTGCTACCCAGATGACAGGAGGAGCCTCTTCTAGGCCGATTTTTGCACCCAAGAGATCAGAAGGACCGTTTAACCGGTCCAGTCCAGATTTCTGTTTTTACTGCAAGAAAACTGGACACTTGGCGAAGGACTGCAGGCGTGCAAATGGCCTGTGTTTGATTTGTGGCTCATCTACTCATGCTATAGGAGCATGCCCATATCGTATTAACACGGCACCAGCACCCAGACTCGCAATTACAGCTCCGCAGAGGCCAGCCATTTAGGCACCTGTACCCTGCCTAGCTCTTTATTCACCAACTCCACGGGGACCACCTGTATAGCCTCAGAGTCAATTCCTGTTAGGTCCACGTTACCTCTCCCGGTACTTTCGGGGTTGCGGAAACGGTAAATCAAAATTTTTCTAAACTTTGTAACATGGACCGTAAAAGCCGGATCTTTGCTAAACTAAACTAGCAAACTTGCAAAGAAGAATTAACTACTCGGCAAAGTGGTTATACCTCAACTTGAACTCCTTCACTTCTTGTTGTTGTTCTTCTTTGATGTTCTTCTCTTCTTGTTCTTCTTCTCATCGCTTGCTCAATGGTTGATCCGGACTTCGGTCACCTCCGCGGCCTCCTTGAGTCGAAGACGATCCACCCGAGAGATGTACACCGAGCTCCACCTCAAGCCGAGGTAACTAGGGCAAGGAGATTGCCAATCTAGAAGCCCTAGGTTGTGTAGAGAGGATGTATGGATGTGTTTGTCAAGTAGAATCCTTTTTCTCTCAACACATGAGATCAAAGGAGAAATCAAGAGGAGGAAGAAGAAGGAGGTTTTCTATCAACCATGGAGCTTCTCATTTCAAGAGAGAGAATGAGAATGAGCAAATGAAAAGCTTAACCAAGAGAAAAGCTAACCATGATTGCAATAATGCACAAAACATTATCATTACAAATCCAATCAAGATAAAGGTGATGGCTACAAATGACATGACCATTATCATAACTTAATAAAAAGAAAACCAAAGAATACTTTAGATCTTCTAAGAAGGTCCAAGTCAACTTTGGTCAAAAGGTCAACAAAGTCAAGATGGTCAAATGGTCAATGTAATTAGCCATAACAAAATTATCAATGAAAGGATTAGTAAATAATGTCCCCGGCTCATTTATGGTTTTGACCAAACGAACTGTCGAAACCCTAATGAGTCCGCCTCAAAATGGTTTTGACCGAATCAACTGTCAAAACCCTAATGAGCCTGCCACATAGTGGTTTTGGCCGAACCAACTGCCAAAACCCTAATGAGGCACCTCCTCCTTCATCGCTCCAGAAAACTGTGCATACACACCTGCATCCGTATTCCGTAGAATGCGGATGCGCAGAAGACAAAACAGATCCATCCGTGCAATACTAGGATCTGGCTTAAACCAAAGCCCACTAGTACTGCCTGCCCGAACATCATACGCACACAAGTGTACGTAAGTGATCGCAGCCCTGCCGTAAAACCATACGGCCTCTACACGTTTCGCTCAGTGCAGGGAAACTCTCTGTGTGGGACTCTAAAGACTCGACACTACGCTGGCAGTGGGTTTAACCACAGACCGCAAGCGGCACTAGCAGTACGTAACGGTCCCCAGGTAGATGTCGATAAGAAGGCCGATGAGGTAAACCCATCCGAACTCCTACTGAGTCTGCATGTGACAATCTCCGTACAGTCCGGTCTGTTCGTCTGATACATCGCATGTCGGGCCTAGGGGGGCGGCAAGCGTCAGACCCCTAATAGCGGTACAAGTCGTGTCGGAGTGAAGCCCAGAACACCCTGAGATAACACTGGAACCTACCAGTATATCTCGCTTGCCCTGGCCAGGGACTACTCGTGTAATGGCTCTCCTAGACACAGCGCGATGTCAACCCCCAATACCGGGAGAGACGAATCCTGTCTAACCGTCACTGCCTCCAAGTGCTTCAGGACTGCTCCCAACTACTACCTGTTTGCACGACTCAGTAGAGCCGTGGTTGGGTAGTAATCAAAGAACAGTGGGAACACACTCGAGGCGAAGTGACAGTGTCAAGTCAGCGGACTATGCTGTACTCATATCACCTGGGAACTGATAACTGACGATAGGTATAATACCAACCATCAGTTCCCGACGAGTCCTGTCCAGTGTACTCGTAACCTAACGAGCACCCGCATACTATCTCAAGTACGACGTACCGACGGCTGTGGGACAGACCGTCTCCCGTGCTGGGATGAGAAGCGCATACGCTAGTCTACTCCGGAGTATCGATGCCCTATCTCGGTACTCCCACGACTAGGGACGTGTATAAGGATGTGCTTGTGGATTACCCAGCCCCCACGAGTGTGATCGCCATCACAACGCCGGTAATCAAGCAAAGATCCTAAGGGCTCTACTAATGCGTATAGGTGATATAATAAATAAGCACACACGTACACATTAAAGCAGAGGCAAACCAAGTAGCATACTACTATATTGAGCAAGATTGTCTGTACAACTGTGAATATCCCAAGCTTCCATCAAGTAATATACATACTAGTATGATACAGTAATGGCCTCTAGGGCATATACACCAACAATCTCCCACTTGCACTAAGGCCATGTACTGGCGTATCGAAGACCTATCATCTCGATCAGCCGCTCGAACTGAGTCTGGGGTAAAGCCTTTGTGAATGGGTCCGCAGTGTTGTCCTTTGTGTCCACTCTCCGCACCTCGATCTCCTGTCGATCAATGATCTCCCTGATCAGGTGATACCGCCTTAAGATGTGCCTGGATTTCTGATGGGACCTTGGTTCCTTCGCTAAAGCTATAGCCCCATTGTTATCGCAATACAAAGGTATTGGGTCAACAATGGACGGAACCACCTGAAGTTCACTAATGAACTTCTTAATCCAGACCGCCTCTTTTGCAGCATCGCTTGCAGCAATGTATTCAGCCTCCATCGTCGAGTCTGCGACGGTATCCTTCTTGGAACTCCTCCAACATACCGCCCCTCCGTTGAGGGTAAACACAAAACCCGAGACAGACTTGCTGTCATCTTTGTCACTCTGGAAGCTTGAATCGGTAAAGGACTCGACCCTGAGGTCTCCATTACCGTAAACCAGGAACATCTCCTTAGTCCTTCTCAGGTACTTGAGAATGTTCTTCACTGCTGTCCAGTGGTCCTCCCCTGGGTCTGACTGATACCGGCTTACCGTGCTTAACGCGTAAGCTACATCTGGTCTTGTACATAGCATCGCATACATTATAGATCCTACCGCCGAAGCGTAGGGTATAGTGCTCATGCGAACCCTCTCCTCGTCAGTCTTAGGAGACATCTTCTTGGAGAGGGTAATTCCGTGCAATGCGGGTATGTTACCGCGCTTGGAATCCTCCATACTAAATCTCTTTAGTACGGTCTCTATGTACCTGGACTGCGAAAGTCCCAATAGTCTCTTGGATCTATCTCTATAAATCTTGATCCCCAGAATGTACGAGGCATCACCCAGGTCCTTCATGGAGAACCTTTGTGACAAAAACAGCTTGACCGATTGTAGCATAGGAATGTCATTTCCTATCAAAAGAATGTCGTCTACGTACAAGACTAGGAATACGACAGTTCGTCCTACAATCTTCTTATATACACAGGGTTCATCTTCGTTCTTGATGAAATCAAATTCCTTGATTGCCTCATCAAAACAGATGTTCCAGCTCCGCGATGCCTGCTTTAATCCATAAATGGATTTAAGCAACTTGCACACCTTTCCGCTGCTCCCACTGTCTACGAAACCTTCTGGTTGATCCATGTAAACGCACTCTTCCAAACAACCGTTTAGGAAAGCCGTTTTAACATCCATCTGCCAGATTTCATAGTCATGGAAGGCAGCAATGGCAAGTAGGATCCGAATGGATTTGAGCATAGCCACCGGAGAAAAAGTTTCATCATAGTCCAAACCAGGTCTTTGACGAAAACCTTTTGCAACGAGTCTAGCTTTATAGGTTTCCACCTGCCCATCTACACCAAGTTTCCTTTTGTAGATCCATTTGCATCCAACGGGTTTTACCCCAGGTGGAGCAATATCCATGGTCCACACTTTATTGGCGTACATGGACTCCATTTCGGATTGCATTGCTTCCTGCCACTTATCAGAGTCCCTACTGATAATGGCCTGCCTGAAACTGGTAGGGTCATCTTCTTCCAAGATGCAATCCTCTCGATCCCCGTCTATGAGAAAACCGTAGTATCTCTCGGGCGGATGAGAAATCCTACCAGATCTGCGGAGTAGCTGAGGTTCGTTTGGGGTTATTGAATTCTGAGGTTCTGTCAAATTTTCAGTTTCATTTTGTGGTCGCTGAATTTCTTCTAGTTCTACCGAACTCCCACTTGTTTCTTTTGCAAGAAATTGCCACTCTAAAAAGGTGGCGTGGCGAGATACAAACACCTTCTGTTCCTCGGTGTGGTAGAACAGATATCCTGCGGAGTTCTTAGGATATCCCACAAATTTACATAGAACTGAACGTGCCTTAAGTTTGTCCGGATTTTGCACTTTTACATAGGCCGGACAACCCCATATCTTAATGCCTTTAAGATACGGCTTCTTACCATTCCATATCTCGAACGGTGTCTTAGGCACAGATTTAGACGGAACATCGTTCAATAGGTACGCCGCTGTCTGAAGCGCATGTCCCCAAAATGAAAGAGGCAACTCAGCACTACTCATCATGGAGCGAACCATATCCAATAGGGTACGATTCCTCCGCTCCGAAACACCGTTGTGCTGTGGCGTATAAGGAGGAGTAAGCTGAGAGAGAATACCATTCTCTTTTAAGTAATCTAGGAATTCTGTGCTTAAGTACTCCCCTCCCCTGTCAGACCGGAGGATCTTGATACTTTTGCCAATCTGGTTCTCTACTTCCTTTCTGAATTCCTTGAATTTCTCAAAAGCTTCAGATTTGTGTTTCATCAGATACACATATCCGAATCTAGAGAGATCGTCAGTGAATGTGATGAAGTATGAGAACCTACCCCTTGCATGTATAGACATCGGACCACACACATCACTGTGTATGAGTCCCAAGAGCTCTCTTGCTCTTTCTCCATGTCCGGTGAACGGAGATTTGGTCATCTTTCCTTTGAGACAAGACTGACAAGTTTCATAAGATGAAAACTCGAACGCATTCAAGAGTCCATCTTTATGCAACTTACTCAGTCTTTTCTCTCCGATATGACCAAGTCTACAATTCCACAAGTAGGATTCATTCGTATCTGAATTCTTCCTCTTGCGTGTGTTTTGTATATTGAGAACTGTATTCTGATTTAGAACGTAGATACCATTACACAGTGTACCCTCTGCAACCAGTACCTTATGAAGGTAAATGTTCATGATATTCTTTTCAAGAACAAAGTTATATCCATCTTTATCGAGTAAAGAAACTGATATGATGTTGCAAACCATGGAGGGTACATAGTAGCAATCGTTCAAAATCATAGTCTTGCCATTTGGCAATACTAGGTGATATTCACCGACGGCTGCCGCATTAACTTGTGCTCCGTTCGCTACTCTGAGCGACATATCACCCGGTGCAACTTTCCTACTTTTTCTCAGTCCCTGCAATAAATTACAGATATGAGATCCTGATCCGGTATCAAGTACCCAGGAGGTAGGGCTGACCGTAAAACAGTTCTCAATTACAAGAACACCTGAAGTAGATGCAAAACCATGCTTCTTCTTCGACTGGGTATCCTGAAAATCCATACTTTCCTCTTTCCCATTCTCATACTCATGACTGTTGTCACAAGTTAGAGCTGAACCAACTTTCCCCAGTCCCGAATAAGAATTCGGTTCGGTCAAGCGATACATTTTATTATCTTGATTAGGGCGTGAAAAGGTTGCTGCCTGGAGAGAGAGAAAAGAAACACTCAGCGTATGCTCTTGCAAGATTAGATTGGTTTATTAATTTATCTAACCAGGATGTCTCCCACTGTTTCCTCAAATTCTTCTTAAAACCCTTTTAAAAGAAAAACTAGCCGGGTTTTAATTCACGTCACAATACTTGCTTAACCTTTCAGCCAGGCTAGTGTCGGTACTTCGAGGGAGGTTTTCCAACGCTTTCGCGAAGTTCCTTAATTAAAGAACCTCTTTTCCCTGGGGGCGTAGCCCCGCTAACACCTTTCTAGACACCTACTAGGTTTATAGCATTGATCGTTAAGTGAAATAATCTCCCGAGAGTAAACCAACTCATCAGTGGGATCGGGATCCAACTGTCATTGTGTGATAACCTAGATGGAATCCACTCTAGTCACCACACTCCAGAAGGTATGCTAAATCTGCAAGTTTCAGTTCTTTTGAAACTCCCGATGTGGTTTTTGCCCCTAGGATCCAAGTGACCTTGACTGAGCCAAAATGTCAAAAGATCCTAGTCAAGTTCAACCCGTCATTTTCTTGACTGCATTAGACCCACCCGTACGAGTCCTTGACTGAGCCAAAATGACCACACGACTGTCCTAACCAATCACTTTGTATCCTACGGAAAAATATTACATAGCTACCGTTCACTACGCCTCGGCTGAGCACGAAATACGTAGCACGAATACTAAGCAATATTAATCCGAAACGACGGAGGGCTACGACTGGGTTTTGGCGAAAACCCGTTAACGTAATGAACTTGATTTCGTTGAAGGAACGTGATACACCTTTTTGAAAATATAGTGGCGAAAACTTTTTGCTAAAGAGGTCACTCCCTATGAAGGGATCTCGGCTCTTTCCTCGTCGAATGAGGTGCAGGATATTCCAAATTGAATACCTCGATGCAAAGCAAGAATAATCGACTATAGTGAAGTTATTACCCTGACGCAAACTTTTGTCCAAGGGGTCACTCCCGGTGAAGGGATCTCGGCCCTTGCCTCGTCGACTGAGGTGCTGGGCATTCATAACCGAATACCGCGATGCAAAACAAAACTGAACGTCCTTGCAATAACAGCTTTTTGAAAAATTGTTCCAACAACGTCTTTTAGGTTTATTTTCTTGCATTAGTTCTTTTAATGCGTGATATTCTTGCATTAGTTCTTTTAATGCGTCCCATCATTTAATCCTACCATTGCAGAAAACAACCAAAATATGACGTACGCTTATGCCATTCGCATTCGCCACGGGGTCCCGTCATCACTCGTTAGGTTACTTAACTAACGACAGAGCGGGGGCTGGGCTAGCGCGGCTGTAAAACATAAGCAACGCCTAAATAGTAAAGCAATGATAGACATTACAGATCACAGATGAATACATTGGATATACTAGCAATCCGCAATCCTTTCGAGCCTGCAACGAAAAGCGGATTACACGGTCGCGGTGAATAGCCAAATACCCCACCCAAGACCCCTACGGGTGCGGCAAACTACCCACCAAGTACTCAGCAGTTTGTGCACCCCTCCATGGGTCTATCTTAGGAGCAAAAACAGTAAAAAGAATTATACAATGACGGCTACAACCCCGACCCGGTTGTGCGGCCAAACAAATAATAATATTACATCAATTTACATTTACAATGAATGAAAGAAAAACAAAAGCTCATCTCACATCCACCCCGGCTATTCACCCGCGACAGTCCAACACATTCATATACACAAACCATCAAGAACAATCACAGATCACAGATATGTATAACCCCGACTAATCGACATATAGCGATTAGCCGACGTTCAATACATAAGAACAACACAGATATAACCTTTATAGTCAAAGTATATTGAAGCTCGGAAAAATACGGAATTATAGGCCCCCAAAAACAAATTTCTATTTTGGAAAATCTGGGCACATATAATATATCTGAAAAATCCTAAAACCATGTCAGAAACATACTGCACCAAAATCGATGCAGTAACTCACCAAGTTGGCCGCGGTTCCGCGGCAAGAGCTTGCTCTTGCCGCGTAAGCGCGGCGCTTTGGTTGAGTCGCTGCATCGTTTTTGGTGGTTTTCTTATAAAAACCCTGAGATGATTTTTGGGATATAACAAATTTTGTTTTAACCAGAAAAAGTTTTAACAGAAACTCAGATTTTTACAACTTGGTTTTTTTTCGATTTTTCCGTTTCGAACTTCGATACACTTTACTACCAAGCTAGTTTATGTTTAGTTAGGCTCTGATACCACTGTTAGGTCCACGTTACCTCTCCCGGTACTTTCGGGGTTGCGGAAACGGTAAATCAAAATTTTTCTAAACTTTGTAACATGGACCGTAAAAGCCGGATCTTTGCTAAACTAAACTAGCAAACTTGCAAAGAAGAATTAACTACTCGGCAAAGTGGTTATACCTCAACTTGAACTCCTTCACTTCTTGTTGTTGTTCTTCTTTGATGTTCTTCTCTTCTTGTTCTTCTTCTCATCGCTTGCTCAATGGTTGATCCGGACTTCGGTCACCTCCGCGGCCTCCTTGAGTCGAAGACGATCCACCCGAGAGATGTACACCGAGCTCCACCTCAAGCCGAGGTAACTAGGGCAAGGAGATTGCCAATCTAGAAGCCCTAGGTTGTGTAGAGAGGATGTATGGATGTGTTTGTCAAGTAGAATCCTTTTTCTCTCAACACATGAGATCAAAGGAGAAATCAAGAGGAGGAAGAAGAAGGAGGTTTTCTATCAACCATGGAGCTTCTCATTTCAAGAGAGAGAATGAGAATGAGCAAATGAAAAGCTTAACCAAGAGAAAAGCTAACCATGGTTGCAATAATGCACAAAACATTATCATTACAAATCCAATCAAGATAAAGGTGATGGCTACAAATGACATGACCATTATCATAACTTAATAAAAAGAAAACCAAAGAATACTTTAGATCTTCTAAGAAGGTCCAAGTCAACTTTGGTCAAAAGGTCAACAAAGTCAAGATGGTCAAATGGTCAATGTAATTAGCCATAACAAAATTATCAATGAAAGGATTAGTAAATAATGTCCCCGGCTCATTTATGGTTTTGACCAAACGAACTGTCGAAACCCTAATGAGTCCGCCTCAAAATGGTTTTGACCGAATCAACTGT
Source organism: Agapanthus africanus (assembly GCA_030015575.1). Classification (NCBI taxonomy): domain Eukaryota; kingdom Viridiplantae; phylum Streptophyta; class Magnoliopsida; order Asparagales; family Amaryllidaceae; genus Agapanthus; species Agapanthus africanus. The sequence continues at coordinate 116,307,683 of JASDDO010000028.1, forward strand.
CAAAACCCTAATGAGCCTGCCACATAGTGGTTTTGGCCGAACCAACTGCCAAAACCCTAATGAGGCACCTCCTCCTTCATCGCTCCAGAAAACTGTGCATACACACCTGCATCCGTATTCCGTAGAATGCGGATGCGCAGAAGACAAAACAGATCCATCCGTGCAATACTAGGATCTGGCTTAAACCAAAGCCCACTAGTACTGCCTGCCCGAACATCATACGCACACAAGTGTACGTAAGTGATCGCAGCCCTGCCGTAAAACCATACGGCCTCTACACGTTTCGCTCAGTGCAGGGAAACTCTCTGTGTGGGACTCTAAAGACTCGACACTACGCTGGCAGTGGGTTTAACCACAGACCGCAAGCGGCACTAGCAGTACGTAACGGTCCCCAGGTAGATGTCGATAAGAAGGCCGATGAGGTAAACCCATCCGAACTCCTACTGAGTCTGCATGTGACAATCTCCGTACAGTCCGGTCTGTTCGTCTGATACATCGCATGTCGGGCCTAGGGGGGCGGCAAGCGTCAGACCCCTAATAGCGGTACAAGTCGTGTCGGAGTGAAGCCCAGAACACCCTGAGATAACACTGGAACCTACCAGTATATCTCGCTTGCCCTGGCCAGGGACTACTCGTGTAATGGCTCTCCTAGACACAGCGCGATGTCAACCCCCAATACCGGGAGAGACGAATCCTGTCTAACCGTCACTGCCTCCAAGTGCTTCGGGACTGCTCCCAACTACTACCTGTTTGCACGACTCAGTAGAGCCGTGGTTGGGTAGTAATCAAAGAACAGTGGGAACACACTCGAGGCGAAGTGACAGTGTCAAGTCAGCGGACTATGCTGTACTCATATCACCTGGGAACTGATAACTGACGATAGGTATAATACCAACCATCAGTTCCCGACGAGTCCTGTCCAGTGTACTCGTAACCTAACGAGCACCCGCATACTATCTCAAGTACGACGTACCGACGGCTGTGGGACAGACCGTCTCCCGTGCTGGGATGAGAAGCGCATACGCTAGTCTACTCCGGAGTATCGATGCCCTATCTCGGTACTCCCACGACTAGGGACGTGTATAAGGATGTGCTTGTGGATTACCCAGCCCCCACGAGTGTGATCGCCATCACAACGCCGGTAATCAAGCAAAGATCCTAAGGGCTCTACTAATGCGTATAGGTGATATAATAAATAAGCACACACGTACACATTAAAGCAGAGGCAAACCAAGTAGCATACTACTATATTGAGCAAGATTGTCTGTACAACTGTGAATATCCCAAGCTTCCATCAAGTAATATACATACTAGTATGATACAGTAATGGCCTCTAGGGCATATACACCAACAATTCCATCAGGCACAGAGAAACGTGCCTCAAGGGCAAAGGAATGTACCTCCCGCAAGGAGAAATATACCAAGACGACAGGCTTTTACAATGACAATCAAGGAGCTCGAAGCCACAGGACAAGTCACCACCGGTAAATCCTCCCATCCTTTCAACCTTTTAATTCTTATGCATCGTTATACTTTCCCTATATCTAAATACAACCTCATACAACTTAGATACTATACAAGTATCCACCCTTCCTGCATTCGCACTTTTCGACACTGGGGCTTCATACTGATTCATATCACAATGATTCGTAAGAACGCACGCGATTCCCGTGAAGCCACTCATTTCAAGCTGGAATGTCAGTTCCGGGAATGGAGTCTTGAAGGAAAATTTGGGATATAATCAGTGCCCAGTTGTAGTTTGCGGTCGAAAATTCTACACAAATTTCAAAGTATTAAACATACCAAATTTCTATGTGGTGTTAGGAATGGATTGGCTGGGAGTATTTATATTACTATTGACTTCCGTCAAAGGAGGGTAGTATTTGAGATACCAGATCACTCAGTCTTCTATTTCAAAAGTAGAGACAGAACCTTGGAGCCAGAAAGCTACCGTGCTAAACCAAAGAATGCAAAAGTGTTCTCTCTACCAGCTGAAAAAGAAAAACCTGAGATAGTTCGAGAGTTCGAGGATGTGTTCCCTGAAGAAATATCACGTTTGCCTCCCGATTGAGCTCTTGAATTTAGTATTGATTTACAACCTGGTGTACAACCTGTAATCAAAACTCCATACCGATTAAGTCCGGCGGGATTGAAGGAGATCTGTATTCAGTTGGATGAACTATTGAAGAAAGGTTGGATCCGACCCAGTACTTCAAGTTGGGGATCTCCGGTGTTACTAGTGAAAAAGAAGGAAGGTTCCTATAGGATACATGTAGATTATCGAGCTCTGAATGAAGTAGAACAAGTATCCACTACCGTGCATCGATGACCTTTTCTATCAGTTAAGTGGATCTTATGTCTTTTCAAAACTAGACCTTCGTTTGGGTTACCATCAGGTGAAGGTCAAAGAGTCTGACATTCCGAAAACGGTTTATAGGATTCATTATGGCCATTATGAATATCTCATAATACCATTTTGAGTGTCCAATGCACCTTCCATCTTTATGAACCTGATGAACCAAGTTTTCTGAGAATACTTAGACATGTTTGTTGTTATCTTCATCGACGACATCCTGGTGTATTCAAAGAATCGGAAAGAACACGCCGGGCACTTACACATTGTCCTGGGGACATTACGACAACACCAACTCTATGCTAAATACAGCAAGTGTGAATTTTGGCTAGATCAAGTCGGATTTCTTAGACATATTGTTTCAGGCGAAGGAATCTCGGTGGATCCAACTAAGGTGTCAGCTGTCAGCGAGTGGCCGACACTAAAGACGATGAAAGATATAAGAAGTTTCTTAGGCTTAGCAGGATACTACCAACGCTTCATCGAAGTATTCTCAAAGATCGCAACACCCCTGACCAAGCTCACACGTAAAAATGAAGCATTCGTGTGGTAAGAAGCATGTGAGAAGGATTTTATAGAACTCAAGTCGAGGTTAACCTCTGCGCCTATTCTTTTAATACCGGATCAATCTGGCGAATTCGATGTGCATTATGATGCGTCCGGTAAAGGATTAGGATGTGTTCCACATCAGCAAGGAAAAGTTATGGTTTTTGCATCAAGGCAGTTAAAAGTTCATGAACGCAACCATCCAACACATGATCTGGAATTGGCAGCCGTCATCTTCACCCTCAAGATTTGGCGTCACTATTTATTGGGAGAGCGAGTAGATATATACACTGATTACAAAAGTCTGAAGTATGTATTTACTCAGAAGGAACTCAACATGCGACAGCAAAGATGGTTAGAACTCATGGCGGACTTCGACATCAACCTACAGTATCATCCTGAAAAGGTGAACGTAGTTACCAATGCACTTAGTCGCTAGCCATTAGAAATGAACCTTGCTGCTCAGTGGAGACTACAACAAGAATTGCATAGATCGGAGATTAAAATAGTTGTGCCAGATAACACTTCATCTTTGATGAACCTACAAGTCCAGTCCACTCTTGTAAATCAGATTAAGGTAGCTCAAGCAAACGATGCCAAGCTACAAAAGATCCGAGAACAAGTAGAAAGTGGACTATGAACTGACTTCATCATCCATGAAAATGGATCCTTGCTATATGAAAGCCATTTATGTGTACCAGTTGGGCCTATTCGAGAAGAGTTGATGAAAGAAGCTCACAGCTCTCCGTATTCGGTACACCCCGGCGGTACAAAGATGTACAAGGATCTACGGCAACACTACTGGTGACAAGGAATGAAGCGATAAGTAGCAAGGAGCGTAGCAAAGTGTCTAGTATGTCAGCAAGTGAAGGCTGAACATCACAGAACTGCCGGTCTACTTCAGCCGTTACCAATCCCAAAATGGAAATGGCAGCACATTATCAAGGACTTCGTGACTGCTCTCACTTGCAACACGAAGGGTAACGATACAATTTGGGTTATTGTGGATCGACTCACCAAATCGGCTCACTTTATTCCATTCAGAGTTGGCCAGTCAACTGAGACGTTTGTAAGGAAGTACATGAAGGTGAGTAAAAAAATCTAAAGTAAGATTTATACTTTCAAGATGTACCATATTTGATATCCATAAACTCATGCAATAAATCGTGAGATTACATGGAGTACCTGTTTGCATCATCTTCGATCGTGATACAAGATTCCGATCATAGTTTTGGCAAAGTCTGCAAGCTAGCCTGGGGACCAGTCTGAATTCAACAGTGTATCATCCACAAACGGACGGACAGTTCGAGCGAACAATTCAGATATTAGAAAATATGCGGAGAGCCTGTATGTTAGATTTAGGAGGTTCGTGGAAAGAACACCTACACCTTGTGGAGTTTTCATACAACAACAGCTATCATGCCAGTATTGGGATGTCACCATTCGTAGCACTCTACGGACGAAAATATCGTTCCCTACTGAGTTGGGACGACGTAAGTGATCGTGAACTTCTTGAACCAGAGATGATCGTGGCGACTGTAGATGTAGTTCGCACGATCAGAGAAAGGATGCGCATAACCCAGGACCAATAGAAACATTGGGCAGATGCAAAATGTCGATGTCTGGAGTTTCAACCCGGAGAGCGTGTATTCTTGAAGATCTCTCCAAACAGAGGAGTGATACGTTTTGGCAAGAGGGGTAAACTAAGTCCAAGATACATAGGACCGTTCGACATACTTAAACGAGTTGGAGAAGTGGCATACTGTCACGACCCGAAGGTGGAACGTGACTGGCACTTAAATCACGCAACGTTTAAAGGCATAACGTAATTCAAGTAAGCCAAAATCCCAGAAATCTAAACCGTGAAATAAAATAGAGTGTTAAAGAAATACTTGTTTTAAAAGGTAAATTTTAAATGCAAGAGTTATATCAAAATAATTTGAAGATCCCAGTTTTATGAAAATTTCGACAGCATCTTCTTTGTAAAAAACTGGCCCCAAATCGATACATAACATGAATATACATATTCGAACATAAAGGCATCCCTAGAGGGAGCTAGCTCTTCGCTGAATTTGGCGGAACACAAACACAAGCAAGAATATAACTTAATAGTGCGAAAACAAGGAAAGCAAGAAAAGAAAACATCGCCCACAAGAAAACATAAAAGTCGGCTCACACGAGCTCGCCACCAGATACCAACATAATACAAGTCTCACAGTCTCGTCTCTAGGTCAAATATACAAGTGGTAGATAGAGCATATTAGATACAAAAGTAAATATACATGGTGGAAGACAAAAAAATATCCTCAAAAACCCACCTACAAGTATCGCGCCCAAAAGTCGAAGCAAAATTGATAGCAGAAGGAGTAGTAGTGTGCCCGCCGTGACTATGCAGATGGGTCGGTCCTGCAAGATACTATGGCATAACGGGGTGAGTTGACAGCTCGTGAGCAGTAAGTAACATCATATGAGACAATCGCAAGCATGCACGTAAAGATGTCATATCCTAAGCATAAGTCATGATGCGACGCACTAGTATAAATGCGACATGATTAAATGATCTAATATGAAATCTGGGTATATCTATTTATTGGAAAACTGAGTTTTGTCTTTAAAGATTTTGGTATGATAAAACCAAGGTATCATCAATAGAAACAACATGTCCCGTGTCAAGCATCGGCACTCAAATATCTCAATATCTCGGGTGCCGTCTCTCATATCGGCTCTCAAATCTGTCTGAATCACACGACTCCGGTCAGTATCCTCCGGATGTCCGCTGGGCCAACAATCACTGGTAGGTATTGCTCCCCTGCCGGGCTCAATGTCTCTATACGATCTTATTGCCCTGGGGTACCTCACCGGGTCCACTATGTACCCACAGACGGTGCCTCCTCTCTCCTCGAATCAAGTATATACATAACTCCAGAACCGAGAAAACTCATGGTGGACGCCACACATCATATCATGAGAACCACATTTTTATTTTAAAATGATCATAAGTTTATAAAATTCACTTGCGGTTCCCCAAATCCAGAAATATCATGAAAAATGGAAATTTCCAAGTAAATCATAGTACATGAATATGTCGATGATGGCGAATGTCCATGATATTAATATGATGCAACAAGATGAATGATTTGAAGATTTATATGTCATGATGATGCAAATGCAAACATTGCAAGTTATCCGGTAAATTCTATAGTATACGTGACATAGCAATTACTAATGGCGTGCGTGTACATACATGATAGTGCACGTGCGGCATGAACCATTGGTAATGGTGCAAGTGTCCTAGGGTGATAATATTGATGTGCATGATGATGCGTATGCAATATGAATATGGTATAAGCATTGTAAGGCTACGGCAGCGCCCCGACAGTCTTTTCGAGGCCAAATGCGGAACAAAAAAAACTTTTAAAACCGGCGCTAACGTAACCGTAAATCCTGGATCGTGTCATTAACCATATACTAGTAAACTGTAAAGTGGTAAAAGAGATTATACCGATCAATCCGTGTCCTTCGGTCTTCAATCTTTTCCCCTAGCTTGTTGCGACTGCCCCAACGAAGTTCGCTCTTCGGTTTCGCTCGATGAAGAGGTCCACGTCGAGAATTTTTTATACGGGCTCCCGCTTCAAACCGAAGCAACTCGGACATCAAGTTTGCCTGCCGAGATGTCCAAGGTGAAATAGAAATAGTGTGTGAATACTTTGTCTCAAAGCACCCAAGGATTTGGGCGGAGGTAAATGAAGTTGCCATTGGAGAAAAAGAAAGTGAGCACAAGAATTTTTGGCTTGGAGAAAAATTAAGCTTGCAAATTGGGCTCGGCCATGAATGAATTGGTGCTCTCTGGGGATTCATGAAGCGTGAGGTTATGTGTGAATAAATTAATCAAGCAAAGAATTCTCACACCAACAAAATACCCCAGCACCCACAAATTAAACACCCACCTCACTCCTCACAAAAATATCAACACTAAATATCCTAGCCCAAACAAGAAGCATTAATGACAAAAGAATATCTCACCCACTCCCCAAGCCATCTCACACACTTGCCCATGCTGCCCACGATTTTGCCAGCCCACTCACAAAAATCTCACCAATTCCATACAAGAATTTTGGCAAAAATAATGACACACAAATTCCATTAATTAAACATTAAACCAAAGTATAATCAAGTGAAAAAAATTAGCAACTTCAAAAGTAAACTAGTAACGAATTACAAGAATACCCCTCATCCGTATTTACATATCTGCATCCGTATTCCTACTGAATACGAATACAACGAGACGAAAATATTCCAACAATCTAATACTAGGATCCGGCTTAAACCAAAGCCCACTAGTATGTCCCCCCGATCATGATCCATGCACGAGTGCACGTATATGATCGAACCCTTCCATAAAACCATACGGCTCTACAGCGTTTCGTCCGAACTGGGAAAACTTTCTGTAAGGGACTCTAAAGACTCGTCAATATGCTGGCAATGGGTTTAACCACAAGCACGTCAGTGGCACTAGCTGTACGTAACGGCTGCCCATGTATTGAGCAAAAGGGAAGCTTACGAGCGAACTCATCCTGAAACCATACTGAGCCTGTCAGTGACAATATCCGTACAGTCCGGTCCATTTGTCTATGAGTATCGCATATCGGCCCTAGGGGTGGTAAACGTCAAACCCCCAATAGCGGTATAAGTCGTGTCGGAGTGTAGCCCAGAATACCCTGAAAAACTACTGGAATGCCTACCAGTAAATCTCACTTGCCCTGGCCATGGACTTTGTGTAATGGCTCTCCAGACACAGCGCAATATCACCCCCAATACCGGGAGAGACGAATCCCCTGATGATCGGCTCATTGCCTCCATGTGGCTCGGGACTATACCCAACTAAAACCTATTTGCACGACTCCTTTGAGCCGTGGTAGGGTAGTAATCAAAGCACGGTGGGAACTCACACGAGACAAATGACGATCTCAGGTCGATAAACTACGCTGTACACATGTCACCAGGGAACTGCTATCTGACGACAGGTATAATACCAACTAACATGTTTCCGGCGAGTCCGTCCGGTGTACTCATAACCCAATGAGCACCTGTATACATCTTAGGTGAACCAACTGACACCAATGGCTTGTGAGACAGGCCATCGCCCCTCGTCGGGGTTTCGATCTGTATAGACTAGTCTACTCTGGAGTTTCGATGCCCTGTCTCGAAACTCCCTCGATTAGGGACCATTAAGGATGTGCTTATAGACCCTAACTTCCACGTATATGATCGCCATCATCCTGCTGGCAGTCAAGAAAGAATCCTATGGGCTCTATCAACATGTAATAGTGATCTGTAATATCACCTGAAGTATGTACACGATGATAAAGATAAACCGGATAGCATACTATCATCTCGAGTAAGACTGTCCTACCGGTATAGGTCTTCCCTCAATCATTGCAATCACGTGCCTGCGATCCAATAATTGACTTTGAGTGCACTATATCCAACGATCTCCCACTTGCATTTAAGGCTAATTATTGTGATGTCGCATACTCACAGCCCGTGTGATACCGAACATCCAACTCCTCTACTAATCATTTTCACAAAGCTCGTTTGTAAAACTATTGTGTTCGAGAAATAGCCTCAGTGAGTGGATCCGCCCTGATGTTCCTTTCTATGTCTCTCTTAATCTTAAGTTCGCGGAGAAAGCCATCTCCCGAAATGAGCAATACCTGTCTTAGAATATGTCTGGATATCTGATGTGACCTAGTTCACAAATGAACTCCAAATCCAGCAAACTTCTTAGACTGTATCGTCAATTGAATTTAATCAGTATCCCGCGTCATGCCTCCCTCAGTATCCGCTTGGACCATCTGTCCAAACAACTGCCCCTTGTCAGAAGGAAAACTATAACTCTTACAGTCACTCTGTCATCCAGGTCACCTTGGAAGCCTGGAATGATAACCGTCTCCCGAAGGAGGCTGCCGTTATCAAATCCCTAGAACATCCACTTATGCTCATAAATTGCTTCCGAATGTTTCTCCAGGATTGGATTAATATATATAAACTTATTGCATCTAGTGCAAAAAAAACATCTGGTGTGGTACTTGACATCTCATGATTGACTCAATTGCCTAAGCAAGTGATATGCCGATCATGTACATCCCTCTCCACTTTAGTCTGTAAGACACCTTTAGAGAGGGTACCACCATGCCAGGAGTCGTCCATTCTAAAGCACCTTTAGAATACTGTCTTAGTATCCAAATTAGGACATTTTCCAAATCTAGATCTAAAACCATAGATCTAGTGACCAGAATGCCTAATATTATATCCATATCCTATGTAGAGAAACCACTGTATGACAACTACAGTATAAATGATCGTAGTATAGGAATTTTACTTCTTATAAAGTGCATGTCATCCATCTACCAGGACATCACACCCTACAACTTTCTTAACAGATCCATCTCATATTCTAATGAAGTCAAAACCTTGTAGTATTTCTTGGATTATTTCTTATATTAGGACACACATGACTGTCACATCAAAAATAGATGATCTATCTCCGCTATATCTGTTTTAGTTTATAAATAAACACAAGCTACTTGTCCACTACACTTCCGCTGCTCCCACTGACTGCAACAACCCTCTGGCGGAGTCATATAGACGTACACTTCTAAAGCTAGTTTAAAACGATACTATACGCATCCTCCTGCCGGGTCTTATAGTCTGGAACAACTGTAGTGTCAAGTCTGGGTAAACAAGAACCTCCCTGTCACCGTCCTTGAGGATACCGGAGTACCTCTCGGGTGTCTCAGGTTACCCACTATATCTGCGGAGTGGCTAATGGAATGTCAAACCTGATTGAATCTTTAGGTCCTATTAAATTTTCAGTAATCGTTTACGGTTCTGGAATCACTTCCAGTTCTACCATACTCCCACTACTGTTTTCTGAAAAAGTCCATTTTACTAAAACCGTGGCGAGTCAAGAACAATATCACTATTGATCTTTCAGATGGTAGAAAGTTAACCTTCATCAAAGCCCGGGTTAACCTACAAACTTCCATTACAGAAATGTGCCTTGAGTTATCCAGAGTCTGGTTTTAAGTATAAGCCGGACAACTCCCCGTACCTTAATATCGTTAAGATATGAACCATTCTATTTACAATATAGAGGCACTGATTTAATTGGAACCAGATTCAAATCATATAGCTGTCTCCAGTGCATGTCAACTAAATGGAACGAGGCCGGTCAGCATTACTCAACTTAGGTGTGCATCCAGATATGAGTAATCTGAAAGAGAAATAAGTTTCTCAAAACCATTACTATCAACTGAATACCAAACGCAAGTATCTACATCTTCGATCACCTTGAAGAATCCCGATACTTGCAACATATAGTTCTCTATTTTATTCTTGTACCTATAACTTCTCAAAACTTGGACCTTGTATTTCTATGAAACACTTGTCTAAAAACTAGAGAAGTCATAAGTAAACAGAATATAGTAAGAGTACCAACCCCTCTGTCCTAATGGACACTGGACAACATACAATGCTTTGTATAAGCCCCATGAGTTGAATAACTCAAACCCTGTACGTCGTAGGTTGAAAAGTGTACTATACACAACTGTTTAATGCTCCTTACCTAACAATCAACTGATATAGGTAAATGTCATGGACATAATTTCAAAAATTTATATCTCACTTTATAAAATAAATGTACAGATATATCAGTATGAAATTGGTGCATAACAACGGATATTCAAAACCAAATATTTGCCGTCCGGAAAAAACCCAGGCGATTTCCTCAAATATCACCAAATACAACGAATCCCGATATAATGAGGATGATCACCTAATTCCCAATAACTTACTCTCACTCATCATCTGTAAAACCATACAGATGTGAGAATCAAACCTGGTAAATACATATCCTGGAGCAAGGTCTAATTGGGAAATCAGTTTTGTATTAACAATACATAATGAAACTGAAACATGAATATGTTTGGAAGGGGTATCCAGGTATTCCTAGTAATGCCTCTTCCATTATCCAGATTCATGACTGTAACAGTATATTTCCTTGCTATCTCTCCAAATCTCTTTATTTGTCTTTAGTCGTTACCTTCTATATACCATCGTTAGGCTAAATGGTTTTTTTCCTTCCCTACCGATCGGCACCAGCCTATGGTTTGGAAGAAGACTATCCAATAAGCGTAATAGGTGTACTCTCCTAATCCTAGGAGCCCTTGCAACCTGAGAGAAGGTAAAGATAAAAGACAACCGAATAAACCTTATTCATTTTCTTCTGAACCGAAGAAATGCAAAGGTGAAGTGGGAGTGGCGATGAACTACGCGGTTTGGTCGTGAATGATAGCAGTCGCATTTTACTTTGCCCTCTTTTTAATCCCTTTATTTGTCTTTGCTTATTACCTCCTGCACACCACACTTAGGCTAATTGGTTTTCTTCTTTCCCTACCTTTCGACACCTGTCTATGGTTTGGAAGAAGACTATCCAATAAGCGTAATAGGTGTACTCTCCTAATCCTAGGAGTACTCACAACCTGAGAGAAGGTAAAAGGAAAAGACAACTGAATTATCCTATTCAATCTCTCCAGAACAAGAATCCATTCTCAAATCTGGAACAAGTTCCTTCGAGTTCGTATGTAACTATACGATGGATTTATCTAATGGAAGTGGATGTTCGTAGTGATACGGGGTGTTCTGGAGAAATGCAAAGGGTAAAAGAAGGAGTGGCACTGATGTATGCAACTCAGACAATCCAAAAGCCAGTGTTTTAAGAAAGTTCGGTTAACTTGGTCACTAAGTTATAGTCTAGGGTCGAGCCATGGTCGCTACCAAGAGAGTTAGAAAAGAAACACTCTGCGTGCACTCTAACCTAGATCAGAATGGTTAATCACTTTATCTAATCAGGATGTCTCCCACTGTATCCTCAAATTCTCCTCCAAACCTGAAAGAAGAATTAGTCGGGATCACTCGAGGAGTAAACCAACTCATTAGTGGGAATTGGGATCCAACTATCATCGCATGATAACGTGATAGAATCCACTCACGTTATCACACTCCAGAAGGTATGCGCATGCCTGGCAAGTTTCAGTTTCTTTAGAAACTCCCGATGTGATTTTTACTCCATGCTCTTATGACCTTGACGAAGGCCAACATATCATAAGTCACATTTCAAGTTCTACCCGTCATTATTCAGGTTAATTTGAACCCACCCGTACATACCCTTGACGAAGGCTAAAATAGTAGTACGACTGTCCTAAACCAACGCATCTATCTATGCAACAGAAAAGTAACAAATAGCTACCATACACTATGCCTTGACGAAGGCCAACATACATAGGATGAATACTAAGTGCTATATGTCTGAAATGACGGAGGGCTATGAATGGTTTTTGGCGAAAAACCTTTAACGTAATGAACTTGATATCGTTGAAGGAACGGGATAGCTTTTTATAAATATATAGTGGCGAAAACCTTTGCTAAAGAGGTCACTCCCGGTGAAGGGATCTCGGCTCTTTCCCCGTAGAATGAGGTGCAGGATATTCCAACTGAATACCACGATGCAAAGCAAAAATTAATCGACTATAGTGAAGTTATTACCCTAACGCAAACTTCTGCCCAAGGGGTCACTCCCGGTGAAGGGATCTCGGCCCTTGCCTCGTCGAATGAGGTGCTGGATATTCATAACCGAATATCTCTGTGCAAAACAAAAGAAAACGTCCTTGTAATAACAGCTTTTGAAAATTTGTTCCGACAACATCAGTCAGGTCTGTTTTTCTTGCATTGATCAGAATCAATGCAGTCCCATCAATTAATCACGCCAGAAAGAACGAAAATATGATGTACGTATATATTGTTCCCTTATAAAAATTCAGAAGAGGAAGGGAAGGGGAAAATTCCCCATTAATGAAAGCATCACGTGTAAGCACGTGATCATCAATCCCTTAAAAAGAGACTCAGAGAGGGAAAAGGAAAAAGTTCCGCTGGTGGAGCATCACGTGCAAGCACGTGATGCATCTGTATGCAGAGTAAGTAGCTTCGTTAGTAGGAGGCAACTAAAGCCTCGCGTGTAAGCACGTGATCGTCTTTTACACAAAACGCGTGGGACTCGGTTATATAACAAATAAAGAAACAAAGAAGCTCACGTGTTACCACGTGATGCCTTCTCTTTGTTTGGACTCTTGCATACAAACAAACCAGATTAATTCTGGGAAGGGTCACATGGTACACGTGATGGGCTTCTAAGCCTTCTGAACCGATAGAATTAAATTCTACTTAAAAGGAAGCAAAAGTGTTATTTGAAAAATATTTCCTTGTATCTGTCTAAACAAGAAAGATTATGCTCTGTACAACAGAGCGCCGTTGGATTAAAAATCCAATGGTGATTAAAGATCACCAATCTACAGAAAAATTCTGTACAGGGAAATATCTTCTCAATCTTGTTAAGAACAACAAACCAGATATCTTCTGTAAAACAGAAGTCCTTGGATTAAAAATCAAACGGTGAATAAAATTCACTGATTGATCTAAAAGATCTTTTTGGCTGATTATAAAATCAATCAAAATCTCTCAGTGAGAGATTTTCTAAACAAATTGATTATTTTCTTTCTCCTATAAATAGGAGACAAGAAGAAAAAAAGGAGGAGGATACAAAAGGAGAGAGAAAAACCGTCTTGGAAGCAAAAAAAAGAGAAAAGAGAATTTAATTCTCTAGAGAGAAGAAGATCTCTTCAAAGAAGAAAAAAACTCTAGGTAAGAGAAGGAAGGAGATCACCCTATAAGCTCCCACAAAACAAAAGAGAATTTAATTCTCAAACCATGAGTTTAACTCTTCTAAAAGGAACTTAGTTCTTCCTCTGATTAAAGATCAGCAGAAGCAGATCTCCCCACAAGTTGAGAATTTAATTCTCATCGGGGAGATCTGTCATGCAGATTTAAAACTTAGGAGGTAAAATTGAGTTTAAAGAATTTAATTCTTTCAACGTAATATATAGGAATTTAATTCCTCCAAATAAAACTGGGGTTTAACCCTATAAAAGAATTCAATTCTTAAACAAAGGATTTAACTCTCCATGCACGTAAAAGAGATTAGCACCCAATATGATAGATGTCAGGTCACGTGCGCCCACGTGGGCTTCCCCCCTCCCCCTCAATAATCAAAAGAGAACAATTCATATCAGGTCACGTACTCCCACATGACCCCTGAACTAGCCTCTTCAAAACTATAAAAGAGGAGTAAAACTAAAACAGATCTCAATTTGAGACGCCTCACGTGACAATACGTGACCCCTTTATAGTACTTAGCATTTTCATGAGATGAAACAAAGCAGTCTCGATATTTAGGACGCCTCACATAATATCACGTGACCCTTTTATAGTGCTAAGCACTTTCAGAAGAGAAAGGAGAATAAATCAAATGCAAGTGCGCCTCACGTGATCCCACGTGGCCCCAATAGTGCTCGGCACTCAGAAAAGAAAAGGGTAATTCCAAAGAAACTGGGCCTATTTTCAAGCGTCTCACGTGACCCCACATGAGCGCCTCAAGCTCTCAGTGTTTAACACTACTTTAAGACATCACGTGACCCCACGTGAGCGCCAAATATACGTTAGTGTTTAACACTTCAAATAAAACAAAAGAATGAAGGGTGTCAGAGCCCACATTATTGTTCAGTATCGCTGTTCATATCAGAAAACGGCATTCTAATATCTCTCATTCATTATCTATTTGTTGTATTTATCGGTACTATTAACCAGTGTCTGCTCAGTAATACAAATTACAGGTACCCGTGACAAAATACTGGAAATACATTCAAAAGCACGGATATATCATTTGAGAGCCGAAACTGCAACCAGAACCGCAAACTGACCGATACTTCATGAGTTTCTTTTTGCAACAAGTTTGTGTACACACTTTTTTATCTAAATGGTCCAACACAAACAAGTGTGTACACATGACTTTTAGGCACATGTGGATATGAAGTAATGTGCATTCAATGCTAAAGATTATGTGTTGATTTAAAGATACAAAATTCCCTCCAATAATAAGTGCAAAACAAAATCAAATAGACAAATTAATATTAACCATAATGGGGGCAGCCATGAATCAAGCCACAAATGGAAATGAAGTAATGAGCATTCAATGCTAAAGATTTTGTGTTGATTCAAAAATTCGAATTTCCCTCCAAGCACTGGGTGCAAACAAGGTCAAAACAGAGAAAATAAACTGGACCAAAGAGACAATGGGGACAACAAAATACCACACACCAAGTTCTAGACCCAGCCCTTCGGTTTTGGGCCGAGCCCCTTCCCTTTTGAGCCGAGCTGGCCGGCCCCCCTGCCTCCTGTGGGCCCCAGTCTCTCACAGTCTCTCCTCTGCTGCCACGTGGTCTTGTTTTTATTGTTTATTTAATTTTCTTTTTTTCCTATAAATACAGACCAGAGGGCATAGGGAAAATATACTTTTTTTTTCTTTAGTTTTGTTTTAGAATTCTTGTAATTTATAAGTTTTCTTCTCTTTGCAATTCTTGAGCTCTTGCCCCTTTGTCTTGACCTTGCAACTTCTCATTTGAGCTTGCAAGCTTAAGACTTAGGTTCTTGACTTCAAGATCTCTTGTAATTTGTTTACAATTCAATAAAAAGTTCTCATTTTTATTACAATGTCTTGTTCTATTTTACATATTCGAACTTGTGAAATTCTTGCTTTACTTTGATCTTGCAACCTCTTTAGTGAGCTTGCAATCTTAAAGTTTAGTATTTGGATTTCACATTTCACCGAGTTTAAGAACACTTGGAGATAATCACACTTGGATTCATCGGTTCTCTTTTTATCTTTCTTTTCTTGCATTTTCTTTATTATGTTCCTTACTCTTTTCTCTTTTCTTTATTTTTACTTTGTGAATATGTGTGAGTAATCTATTTACTTGTTAAGGGTGTAATATGGTTAGATTGTATTTGAAGATTTTCTTTGCTAAAACTTTAAAAACCTTAAACTTTGCAATTGAAACTCCGTGCAAATCACTCGCAATTCCGCTCTACTAGGCATCCTATCCTACCACGATAGCGATAATTCCTAATTATGATCGGATTGCTAGTGGTTTGCCGAAGGCTAAAATCAAGAGATAACAACGGAAGGATAAGGGACAAGGAAAACGGATTTAGCGAAATGCGGCAAATACCGTATTTTAAGTTCCCTAATCCACGTTGTTACCTATTGCTTTAGTATCAATACCAAAGTTGGGGCTATAAGGAATCGGCAAACATCACCTTCATACAATCTAACCTATTACTACCCTTAACAAATCTCTTTTTTATACATATCCTTGTTACGACATTTAGTTTAACCAAAAAATCAAAACACGTTGTTAACTCATTAAAACAAGCCTAAAAACTTACCATCTCCCTGCGGATGACCCGTACTCATCGCGGTTCGCTACACGCGACACCGTTTTGATTGCGGTAATTTCACAACTCTTTTTAAATACAACACGGTGAAAACATGACAATCAATCGCTGATGCAGAAATGGGATCAATCTCAAATAAAAATGATTAAATGGGCTGAGCCCAGGATTGGACGAACCCCAAATTGACTGAGCCCATCGACTTTAGTCCCAAACAAGATTATCAAATCTTTAATAAACATTCACTGGTTCCAGGGTATATCTCCTCACACCTCTGATATATGTTATTGTAATTCTTCAACGTCTTCAGAGAGGTGGCGGGTCCTGGCAACCAGACACTCAATGGACCGCAACGTCCCTAAACTAGAACAATTGAGCCCAAATGCTCTTTTGTTGGATCTAAATGATCCTGTTGAGTAGATCTTAGTCTAAAATTAGACTAACGTATCCTCAACAAACGTTTAAGTTGATCTTAGTCTCAAATGAGATTAACGATCCTTAAACCCAACCCAAATCCAAATCTAAGAAAATACAGATTTGGACTAATCCACGCCCTACGGGCGATAACATAAATTATTCTCCATATACATTCCATGGGCAACCACAAACAAAACAAATGCACATGACACGAAGTTACCATTTGGAGAAGGAGTAAGTGGTTACCGCGATGCGGTAGCGTAATTAACTGCAGGGGCTTGCGCCTGTATGGAAGAGCTTCCCCACAATCAAAAACCCCTCACAATGAGGGGGAATCTGACGAAGTCTGCTACATTAGCCGCATCCGTCTAAACCTCCGATACGCGGTGCCATAAATCAACTTGGCATCTTCGGAGAGGTGGACGGATAAAACCCAATAGCATCTGCCCCCTTATTCAGGCAAGACGTTTATCTTCCAGGTTTTCGGTGGCAAACAGATTCTGGCACGCCTGGTGGGACCTTTTCCTCTTTCCACTCCACACTTCATGTGTCGTGTTTCGCGAACGAATCACGGTTTGCTATAGTTGCCCTGGATTCGAGGTACTAAGGTTTGTTGTCTTGCTCCGTGTAGAAAACAGAAGATCAATGGCTTTCAACTGCACTAACTGCAACAACTGCAACAACTCCCACTCCGTCCTTACTGGAGGAGTGACCTATGGGCCTCAAGCGGTCTCTCTTTTTACGATGCCAGTGGAACAGGTGACTCAGGCCACCACTGGACTGTTCTTTGGGACCATGCTCCCACCCATGAGCTTCAACGGCCCACTGCCATCGCAAAAAGCTACGAAGAAGTCGGTCTTTGATCGGCTTACGACTACCTCGGCCCCTCTCAACGGGTCGTCCAAATCCAACGCCTTAGTCTTTAACATACTGGGCCAAAACTCCAATGGGCCCGTAAAAAAGCCTGCAATACCTGAAGGGGTTATTCCGAAACGAATAGCCATCCCTACCCCTGAAGTCGTCAAAGCGACTTCTCCTGCTAAGGGGTCGGTCTTCACAAGACTGGCCGTTTCAGCTCCCGCCCCAGGCGAAGTCATCAAAACTGCTCCGTCTGCGTGAAAGTCTGCCTTCGACAGGTTGGTTATCCCCTCTCAGCGGAATTCCGTTTTCAATAGGCTGGCGCCAATAACGGCTCTTGACCAGAACAGGGGGCATGACGAAGTCACCCTCATAACTGAGCAGATACCATCTGCAAGGCATGCTCGACGTCGCCACTGGCGCCGAGTGAGGAAGGCTGGGGGCAGTTCCCCTTCTGGATTGACTCCGCCGGCTCCAACGGTGGAAGTTAATGCTGCTGTTCCAAATGGGAACAGATTTGAATCACTTAGGAGGGTGCGCAAGAACTCTCCCCTTCTGGATTGACTCCGCCGGCTCCAACGGTGGAAGTTGATGTTGCTGTTCCAATTGGGAACAACTTTGAATCACTTAGGAGGGTGCGCAAGAACTCTCCGACTGTTGTGCTGAAAAGATATCCTTCATGTCTGGAGAACGTCACGGAGGTGAAGCCAGAGCAGCCCCCTCAGCGGCTGTCCTCTAAAATTCACAAGGTCTGGTGACGGGTCCGAGATTCTGTGATTGATCAAGACTACCCCCGCCGACAAAAGAAAATGAAGGTTCGGCAAGAGAAGGACCAACCTGTCAAGCCACAAAAGGTGTCGTCCACTCAGGTGCCCACTGCAACGGCCCCCTCAACATCGACCGCTCACAAAAGAAGAAGGCCGGAGAAAACCCCCGTGTCTGCGACGAATCGAAAGGGCATTAAACCTAAACGGCCCAAGTCTGGGGGCATGGTGGTGCACACTGTTTATATGGCATCCGGGAAAGAGGATATCCGTATTTCTACGGGCCACCGACCGCTCACATGATCTGTGACAAAAGCTCAGGAGCAACAGTACAAGCTCCAGGAGATACTAACGAAGATGGCCGCACTCACTGGGCCAAAAGAAAGCTCAGAGACGTCGTCGGAGCAGCGACAAGAACAGGAAACTGATGTCGAATTCCTCCGAAGAATGCTCGAGAGGAAAAATAAAGAGGCCGCGGAGCTAGCGGCCAACATAAAAAAAATGGCGCTTTTATTCCAAGACATGGTCGGCATGATGATCCAGCCGGACCCTCTAGTCGAAGAGCCTCCAGTAATAATCGAAGACGATAGAGGGGAGTCATCGAACCCTCTTCCGGCTCTATCAGCACCCAAAGAGGAGACGATATCCAAAGCCGCCGTGGATAATTATATCGCTCAACAGATATGAGCCCATCAGGCGAGCGAAGCGGCCGGCCAAATTGTTAAGACTGGACGACCCTATCCGGGTTGATATGACCAAATAAAGTAGCCGTCGGGATATACAATCCCTAAATTCCTTGTATATAAGGGGACAGGGAATCCACACCAGCACATTGCTCAATTTAGGGCTTTGTGCGGTAACACCGGAGGTGACGATAATCTACTGCTTCGCCAATTCGTTGGCAGCTTGTGGGAGACAGCATTCGAGTGGTATTCCGAACTCCCGAATGACTCTGTCAAGACATTTGCAGAAATGGAGCTACTATTTACACAGAGATTCGCAAGCGCTAGCGAGCGCACCCCGATCACCACACTAATTAATGCCACGGTGAAGCCAGGCGAAACATGGGTTCAGTACGCGATACGGTGGTGGAATTTATGGTCGAAATGCGAACAACGCATCGAAGAAGCTCCTGCAGTGGGCATGTTTGTGGGAACTCTTGATCCGCAGGCGACCATATCCCAGTTCATGATGTTTTTCAAGCCGACTACCTTCCAGGCCTTGATTGACAAGCTGGCCCAAATGGATAAGATGGGTCATAGACCGTCTCCTTCGAAGATGGAGCCTCGAAACGAAAAGGGAAAAGGGAAAGCGACCTTCGTCGCCAATGCTCAGCAGCAGCCCAGTGGTCTAAAACCAACTGATCGCTAAGACGATAGACAACGATTCTTTAACGAGAAGCTGAAGCGTCCTTATTCGTTTCCTCAGGATAAAATGAGGAGACTGTTCGAGCTGGCGGTGCGCAACAAGCTCATCACCCACTGGATCTGAAACGCCCACTGCAGCCCGATGACATCAACAGTCCAAACTATTGCCCCTACCATCGAATAAAGGGCCATCCAATCAAAGATTGCTTCAACTTCAAAAACTGGATTGAGGATCAGTACCAGCAAGGCAAATTCGTGTTGTCTGAAAACTGAAGGGTAAACCCGCCCTAGCCGCACGCTCTTAAAAAGGTGGACATGCCGGGGGCATCGTACTCTTTTATAGAAGAAGCTCCATGGGAGGTCGCTCTTTCAGCCAAAACCAAAGGAATGCTAAAGGATCTCCAAACATGCCCGGCGATCAGGTGGAAAAGTCCGCTGGAACCCAAGATCATCGAGGGAATGCTGAAGCCACGCGCGACGCCAAGAATTGGTAGTGATAGTCAAAACGCCCATGCCCGTTCGTCAAAGTCTTCAAAAAAAATAAGAAGACCAAAAAGCCCGTGAATCCTGATGACAAGCGCACGGACCTGCAAAGACACATTGACGCGCTGGAAGAATATAACCAGAAGGCGCGAACCCCGGTCACGCTCCAAGAGTTTCTCAACCACATCCTTGGCGACGGAGATGATGATAATGATGGGGGAGAAGACTCGTCAGATGAACCTGAGAACTATGTGGCAAACTGCCACATGATCTCTCACCCGTCAATAAATGGTGAAGAAGCTCCTAATACAAAGAGACTGGCGGTAGATCAAGAATCGGAACCAAAATCCCTAGAGCCATCAGACGAATTGATTGACAGGCTGCTGAACGAAGCTCTGCAGAAAAGCAAAGCTAACAGAGAGTGGGAAACGGCCATATACGAGAGGGCCAAGCATCGGCATCACGTTGAAGAAGCTCCGGTATTGAGAAGCCATAAAGTACCCCAACCGGATAGAAGCACTTCTGCCGCCAGTAAAAGCAGGTTTAAGACAAGGAAGCAATTCGCTAAAGCCCTGTCGATAGGGATGAAGTTGTCACCTTTCAAAGAAGATACTTCAGAAAATACGTTCCCCGACGGACTAGATGCACATCCAAACTACTGCTTATATCATCGGAGGATCGTGCACCCTACCGAGGAATGCATGGCCTTTAAAAATTGGTGGCAGGGATACGTTGCTCATCGACAGCATTTCAAGCAGATGAAGCGCAAAACTCGTCGAGAGCAAAGAAGCGTGACCGATGAGCATAAAAGAACTGCCGGCAACTGTTACATGGTTGATAGCAAGGGATCGCAAGTTCTCACCTTCAGGAGCGATTCTGATGAAGAAATAGCCCTCAGCCCTCTCTTCAAGGAATCCATCTCTGAAACAGAAGAGACCAAGACCTGCGAGAACATTCAGCTGCGCAATCGTATGCTACCCGAAAAGAATCTCGGATCTACAAATAAGGGATCGAACAGAAAAGATAAGGGGAAGGAAAAAGTCCCTGAAGATATCGCCCTCGATGATCAAGTCGTCAAAGAATTGGCAACCAAGGACCCGCCCAAGAAAAACAAGGTGGATTACATCGTTCTGGCACACCTGAGGAAGATACCCTCGCAGTTAAGCATTCTCGATGCCCTTCTACTATCTAAAGAGGCGAGAGATTCGTTGATCAAGGCGTTAAAGGACGCTGGGCAGTTTTAAGCCTTCCTTGCCGAAGAAAAGATGAAAGACGAGCTAGAAGAAGTGTACACAGCCGACATCACCTTCAGCGACGAGGACCTCCTCCTCAGGACATGCAAGCATAACCGTCCCTTCTATGTCTCCGGATATTGCCATGACATCAAGATAGGGAAGATCCTAATTGACAACGGGTCCTCCGTCAACCTCCTAAATGTAAGGGTGCTAAAAGAAATCTGCATGAGCGTTCAACACCTCTCTCGAGATAAAATCACTATCTCCGAGTTCGACTCCCAATCATCACGGATGCTCGGGTCTGTGATACTGACGTTACGTTTTGGCTTGCTCGTCACTGACATCAAGTTTCATGTCATTGATGCCAAGACTTTCTACAACGCTTTGCTCAGCAAGCCTTGGTTACACGAGTACAACATCATACCTTCTACACAACATCAGTGTATGAAGTATTTTAAGGATGGTCTCGAGTATACCGTGACAGGGGAGTTGAACCCATTCTCCGTGAATGAAGTCCGAAAGTACGAAGATGCAAAATACTTCTTGCCGGACTTTGAAGACATGGAAAGATGCTATAAGCCAGAGAATAAGCAGAAGGCTATCACCAGTATTCCGGTCTTTGGGAGCGATACAGAGGAGGAGGAAGAGATGGTCTATTCGGGGCCGCCCCAATACAACAAGCCCGGACCGCCTACCCCTATGTTGGTCTTCGGCAGCGACTCTGAAGATGAAGTCAACGCTTTATTGTCTGTTCAGCCATCAATACAAGCCCTCACTGGCGATGAACGGAGTTTGCAAATCGCCATGGTTCCGTAAAAACATTACAAAGACCTCAACGCACTTGATACCTATAGTGTGCAAGAACTGCAGACGTTCTACGTCCCTCCCAGGCGAAATGATGAAAAGGCGATCCTCTTTTATCGATCCACGAAAACTAATGTAGAGAAAGAAATCTGGCATGGTGTTAATTCTGCACTTGACAGGCTCCAGCCCATCCGTCTACCCAGATACTACACAGAAGGATTAAAAAGGCTGTTAAGGTGCCAAGGCGTACGTTTCAAACAGACTGCTCGACATGCTCAGTTCTACAACAGGATCTGGAACGTCTCTGGAACTCAGAAAAAATTGCCCAATGGGAGAATGGAAACGATCGGGATTGGATATGTTCAATCCAAGAAACGGGAACGATTCTATGGCTGCAACATTATACATGACTTTGATGAAGAAGGAGATGCTCTGTTAGAAGACGCTAACCCTGAGCCAAAACGAGGTCCCGCCATGAAAGTGCCAAGTCCATCGTTCAAAGAACAGATAGACAAGCTAATAAGGGAAGCGGGTCAAAAGGTCCGGGATGACCATAGCCGCGAAATGGCCATTTACGAGAAAACCAGGACGCAGCGCCTCCTTCAGCAGGCTGCGGAGAATGACGGTGCTCTTTGTCGCTATCCCGTCATACAAAAGACCCGACACAAAGGTAGAAACAAGCTAAAGAACAGAAAAAAATGTTCGACAGCGGCAAAGAGGGTCCAAGAAACTACGCGATCGAGAATTGAGCGGCCGGGATTCGTCTCTTATAAAGAAGATGGGTCGAGCATATTCTTTCCCTAAGACAAGACAGGGAAGATATTCGATCTTGTCATGAAATATCAAATGATTACACTCCCGATGTCCAAACACCCCGAACAAGCAGACGAGGTCTCTTACCCGGATTATTGCTCCTATCACCGAGCGATAGGACATCCTCTCGAAGATTGCTTCACAATCAAAGACTGGGTAGGAGACCAGTATCAGAAAGGCAGGTTCGCTTTATCCAGCAGTTGGAGGGCAACCCTGCCATAGAAGCATGAACCGAAAGCCACATATGCAGCGAGAGTAGAGCTGGATCAACATCGGTCTTGGAATCGATCTCGTACTTGTCACGCGATAATGCTGTCAGGAGAAGGAGTACGCGAGGATATGGCTGACCTCTCCTGGTGGTTCGAAAACGATGATGACGAGGTGATCTCAGAGTTTCCACCGGCGCCAAAAGAGCTGGAAGATAGGATACATACTACTACAGATAACCTCAGAAAAATCGATTTGGGAACGGCAAACGACCCACGGCCGACGTTCGTCAGTGAGCTGTTGTCTGAAGAAAAGGTGGCTACGCTCAAGGACGTGCTCATGCAGTATAAAGATTGCTTCGCATGGAACTATTCCGAGATGCCAGGATTAGATCCAGAAATAGCCGTCCACAAATTGGCGGTTTCTCCGGACGTCAAGCCGGTCAAACAAGCGCCGAGAAGAATGCGGCTCGAACTTAAGATGAGCATCAACGCCGAGGTCAAGAAGCTAATCGACTCCGGCTTTATCCAAGAAGTTCAATACCCCGACTGGATTGCCAACATTGTCCCAGTAATGAAGAAAAATGGGACGGTGCGCATCTGCATAGACTTTCGGGACCTCAACAAATCCTGCTCAAAGGATGACTTTCCCGTACTGGTCACCGAGCTGATGATAGACAACACATCCACTCATGAAGTCTTCTCCTTCATGGACGGCTCATCAGGGTACAATCAAATAAAGATGCATCCTGAGGACCAGAAGCATACCGCTTTCCGGACTCCTCTGGGCATATTCTGCAATAAAGTGATGCCTTTCGGTCTGAAAAACGCCGGCTCCACCTATCAGAGGGCCATGACAAAGATCTTTGATGACCTTATACACGAAATCGTCGAATGCTATATCGACGACCTCGTAGTGAAAAGAAAATCGTACGAGGAACATTGGGAACATCTGAGGATCGTGTTCCAACATCTTCGGAAATACAATATGAAGATAGACCCTCTCAAATGCACGTTCGGAGTTTCCTCCAGCAAATTCCTAGAATTCATCGTACGACATCGGGTCATCGAAATAGACCCGTCAAAGATCAAGGTGATTATGGAAATGCCTCCGCCAAGAACTGTCAAGCAACTGTAGTCCCTCTAAGGAAAGCTCGCATATATCCGGCGGTTCATAGCTAATCTCTCTGGCAAATGCCACCCCTATAGCCATTTAATGAAGAGAGGGACCCCTTTCGTCTGGGATCGCAAATGCCAAAGCGCTCTGTACGAAATCAAGAAATACTTGCAGAATCCGCCAGTACTGACCGCTCCGGTCAAGAGAAAACCCCTCATACTATACACAACGGCCCTTGAAGGTTCTTTAGGCGCGCTATGGGTACAGGAGAACGACCAAAGGAAGGAGAGAGCCCTCTACTATTTGAGTCGAGTTCTCCTGAGGGAAGAAAACAACTACTCCCCTATTGAAAATGTTGGATGTAGTGCCCTCAAAGTCAATTATTGGATCGCAGGCATATGATTGCAATGATTGAGGAGGACCTATACCGGTAGGA
The DNA here is from genome assembly GCA_030015575.1 of Agapanthus africanus. Taxonomy (NCBI): domain Eukaryota; kingdom Viridiplantae; phylum Streptophyta; class Magnoliopsida; order Asparagales; family Amaryllidaceae; genus Agapanthus; species Agapanthus africanus. The sequence continues at coordinate 116,332,486 of JASDDO010000028.1, forward strand.
CAGTCTTACTCGAGATGATAGTATGCTATCTGGTTTGCCTTTATCATCATGTACAGCTTTTGGTGACATGATCACTATTACACGTTGATAGAGCCCTTAGGATTCTTGCTTGACTACCAGCAGTATGATGGCGATCATATACGTAAGAGTTGGGTAGTCCATATGCACATCCTTAAAAATGGTCCCTAATCGTGGGAGTTTCAAGATAGGGCATCGATACTCCGGAGTAGACTAGTGTATACAGTCGAGACCCCGATGAGGGGCGGTGGCCGGTTTCACAAGCCATTGGTGTCAGTTGGTTCACCTAAGATGTATACAGGTTCTCATTGGGTTATGAGTGCACCGGACAGAACTCGCCGGGAACCTGCTAGTTGGTATTATACTTAGCGTCAGATAGCAGTTCCCTGGTGACATGTGTACAGGTTAGTTCATCGACCTGAGGTTGTCATTTGTCTCGTGTGAGTTCCCACTGTGCTTAGATTACTACCCTACCACGGCTCAAAGGAGTCGTGCAAACAGGTTTTATTTGGGTACAGTCCCGAGCCACATAGAGGCAGTGAGCAGATCGGCAGGGTATTCGTCTCTCCCGGTATTAGGGGTGAGATTGCGATGTGTCTAGGAGAGCCATTACACCAAGTCCTTGGCCAAGGCAGGTGAGAATTACTGGTAAGTATTCCAATAGTTTCTCAGGGTGTTCAGGGCTACCCTCCGACACGACTTATACCGCTTTTGGGGGTCTGACGTTACCAGCCCCTTAGGCCCGATATGCGATACTCATAGACGAACGAACCGAACTGTACGGATATTGTCACTGATAGGCTCAGTTAGGGTTCCAGGATGAGTTCGCTCATCGGCTTCCCTTTTGTTCAATACTTGGGGCAGCCGTTACGTACAACTTGTACCACTGACGTTCTTGTGGAATCCATGGCCCGTGTATTGATGAGTCTTTAGAGTCCCCCACAGATAGTTTCCCAAGTTTGGGAGAAACATTGTAGAGGCCGTATAGTTTTATGGCAGGGTTCGAACATGCACGTGCACTTGTGCACGTGTCGTGGTTCGGACAGATAATACTGGTGGGCTTTGGTTTAAGCCGGATCCATGTATTATATTGAGTCGAAATATTTTAGTCTCATCGTATTCGTATTCGTATTCGGTCGGAATACGGATACAGATATGTATTTACAGGTGAGGGGTATTCTCGTAATCCGTTACGAGATTACTTTAGAAGATGCATTTCTTTTTTGGTTAATCATTTTGGTTTAAATAATTATTGGATTTGGAAAGTGTGACTCATTTTTGGTGACTCATTAATTCTAGCATGTTCACTAATGACTCATGCTAATGAGTCATGTAGTGACTCATGATGAATTAATGGAGTTTGTTTTGGGTGAGATATTATGTGGGCTTTGTTGAGATATTTTGCTAAGATATTTTTCCTTGATATTTCATCACAAAACCTCATTATATATCACACCAAATTAAGAGGGCAAAAAAAGGTCAATTGTTTTGGGTTTGGTTTTTTGCTCACTAGAGTTTTCTTGCGCTCACACTCTTCAACTCTTTGCATCTTCTTCAACCTCCACCCTAACCCTCTCATGTGATGAGAACCTTAGGGTGTTTGAGACTAGGTATTCTACTCATTCTTTACTTCATCTTGGACATGTCGGTTAATATACTTCATGTCCGAGTTGCCTCGGTATAGAGGCGGGAGCCCGTATAAAGATTCATTAATGTGGTGCTACCTCGACGAGAAGATCGGAGTCGCAGCGAGGAGCGTGGGATGATGGCTAAAGACCGAAGGACACGGATCGATCGGTATAGCCTTTCTACCTCTTTACAGTTTGTTAGTTTAGCGTTAATGGCAAGATCCGGGTTATAGTATGTGATAGCGCCAGTTGTAAAAGTTTTTGTTCCGCGTTTGGCCTCAGATTGACGGCCGGGGCGCTACTGTAGACTTACAAAAAAACACTGTCTGGCGTTAATCTTCACGATAACGAAGCTCAGACACTACGCATTGGCGCATGAGGTCCACCTCATATCAAAAGTGGATCCTCTCAAATATTTGATGTCAAGATCCATACTAACAGGGCGGCTCGCTAAATGGACCCTCCTCTTGATGGAGTTCTTAATAACTTATCGTCCCCTCAAGGCAATGAAAGGCTAGGCCATCGCCGAATTCCTCGCTGAGCATCCGATACCTGCCGATTCACCCCTAAATTGCGAACTGCTAGATGAGCACGCGTTTGACACGATCGACGGGCGGAGAAGAGAGAATGATACCCGATGGAAACTCTATTTCGACGGAGAATCTTCCATGAAGAAGCGAAAGAACAACTCCCCTATAATCAAATCGGGGGTAGGCCTCATCTTCGTGACTCCACAATGAGGGATAATGCGCTTTGCCTTCTCCTTAACAGAGCCGAGGACGAACAATGAAGTCGAATATGAAGCTTTGATAGCAGGTCTTGAGATCGCTGTCGACATGGGAATCGAAAACCTCCTCATATACGGAGACTCCCAGTTGGTCGTTAGTCAAGTAAATGGCGACTATCAAACGTGCAAACCAGAACTGGTAAAGTACGGTGAGAGAGTGCAACAATTACTGACTCAAATCCCTTCCTACGCCCTGGAAAGCATACCGCGAGCGGAGAATAGCAAAGCAGATGCGCTAGCCAAACTCGCTAAAGAACTGGCTGACGAAAACCTCGATGACGTAAGGATCATGGTACAAAGTCGTCGGGTTCTTGCACCGGCAGAAATATCTCCGGAGTCGTTCGAAGAAAAGGGAGCGACCAAGCAAATGGCCCTATAAATAAAATACCAGGAAAAGGCTAAGGATTGGAGGGAAGTCTTTATAGACTACTTCACATCCCGTCGAGCACCTGAAGATGCGTCCTCAAGACATCAGCTCATGAAACGAGCTATGTCTTTCGCCTTCGTCAATGATACGCTGTATAAGAGGTCGTTTGACTCTCTGTGGCTAAGATGCATAGGACCGTAAGAAGCAAAGAAAGTCGTCCAAGAAACTCACGACGGACTCTGCGGTTCTCATAAAGCCGGGCCGAAAATGAAGCTGAAGATCAAAAGGATGGGCTACTATTGGCCCACGATGATTCAAGACCGCCTCGAATACGCGAAGCAGTGCCACTCATGCCAGATTCACGGGGATTTCATCCACCAGCATCCGAATCTGCTACACCCAACGGTGGCTAGATGGCCATTCGAAATATGGGGAACTGACATAATCGGGCCCATCGAACCAGCATCGTCCAGAGGACATCGATTCATATTGGCGACAACCGATTACTTCTCTAAGTGGGCAGAAGCAGTACCGCTAAGAGAAGTGAAGACGGAGAATATTCTCCATTTCTTCAAGACACAGGTCATCTATCGGTTCGGCACTTCGTGACGAATTATCTCCGATAACGGGCCAGCCTACAGAAGTCACAAAATCAGCCGCTTCACACAACAGCATAACATAGACTGGAGATACTCTTCGGTCTATAATCTCCGAGCTAACGGTTTGGCTGAGGCTTTCAACAAGACCTTGATGAAGATCATAAAGAAGACGGTGTCCAAAAACAAAAAGGACTAGCATGAGAGATTGCATGAAACTCTCTGGGCGTATCGAACTACGTTCAAAACAGCCACAAACACAACGCCGTATGCATTAATATTCGGCGCTGAAGCAGTACTCTCTTTGGAGATAGAGCTACCCTCTCTACGAGTGGCAGTTCATTATGAGCTAACGGACAAAGAGAATGCTCATCTTTGCCTGGAGGAGCTTGATGCCCTTGACGAAACCCAGCTCATGGCGCAACAAAACCTGGAAGCTTACAAAGCAAGGATGACGCGCTCGTACGAAAGATTTACTAGGCCCAAAACATTCCGTCAAGGCGAACTCGTGCTAGTCATAAAAAGACCTATGATCCCTAATCTGCCAAACGGGGGAAATTCGAGACAGACTATGAGGGCCCGTATATCATAGACAAGGTCTACCAAGGTGGGGCTTACTTGCTCATGGATATGTATGACGAAAGACCCTTTAGGCCAATAAACGGCCGGTTCTTGAAAAAATACTACGCCTGACCAAAACGTCTTTAAACTACTACAAACCCGCAGCATCCTTGGGCTGACACGTAAAAAAAAAGGTATGTCCGCAAGCAAAATGGGCACGGATGAAAACCCAAAAGGGCTCCGTGAGTAAAAACAGCAGGACTACTGGCGATTTTGTGAAAACTCGAAAGGGCACAATCTTATTAAAAAATACTTGCAAGGTCCTCTCGACCTTGTAAGGAGAAAACTAGCTGCGTGAGATCCTTACGACTCACAAAAGAGCGATACACTTAAGAATCCTCACGATTTCTAAGGAGAAATTACACTTACGAGATCCTCACGACTCGTAAGGAGAACCCTCTTATGAGACCCGCACGGCTCATAAGATTCAAACGCCTTAAGCTACAGGGATCTGAACCTGCTCTTAAGCCATCACCTTTCTCAGAGTGCCCTACAAGCAGTTCAATACTGACCCTTGTATACAATTCACGGGCACAAATAATCATTTCCTTGCCGAGTCCCACCGACGACGAGGAATGCTCTCGTTTGATGAACAAACACTTGTAGGTCCTCTCGATATACAAGGAGAAAACACTCTTGCAAGATCCTTTCGACTTACAAGAGAACATACACTTAAGAATCCTCACGATTCTTAAGAGAAAAACACACCTACGAGATCCTCAGGACTCCTAGAGAGAAACACCTTTATGAGACCCTTACGGCTCATGAAGTCAAAAGCCTTAGTCGACAGGATCTTAACCCTGTTTGCTAAGCACCTTTGTTCGAACCAACAAAGGCAAATGATAATTCACTCCTGGCAATATCCCAGTTGTAGCGATGTTGATGCCTACATCGGTATCAAATTCTAAGTCCTTTCACGGAAAATGATGATTCGCTTATGGCAATATTCCAGTCGCAGCAATGCTGATGCTAAGACCGGCACCAGATTCCAAGTTCCATACTCGCGATAGAAGTCAGCGAGCCATATGAAATAGCCGAAATGATGGGGAAACTTGCGACAAAATCAGCAAGTAAAATATATGCATACAAAATAGCCGAAATGATTGGGCAACTCGCAATAAAAAACGGCGAGTAAAAAAAAAACAGCAGCCGAAATGATTGGGCACCGTGAAAAATAGCCAAAATGATTGGACAATCGTGACTTTCGTGATACAAAAAGCTGAAATGATAGAGTATCGCGGAAAGAAAACACAAAAATACATATAAAATGAAACTTTTGCCCTGCAGGTAAGTCCATACTGACTCCTGTATACAATCCATGGGTATAAACGAAAAGGGAACCACATATTCCAACAGACTCTGTCAAAGAGAGAGTCAGGTCTCAACGGCAACATCTAAAGCCTGGAGACCAGCAACGGCGTTCCCCCTCATTCCAGCAGGATACGGACGCGGCATCACCAATCGGAGCCACGACAAAGTCCCCAGTTCCAAGACTCTATGGTTCACAGACAACCTAGAGTCAAAACCCCGACACCGTAGAAAATGGAGAAAGTCGATCCCCGACACCATAGAAAACGGAGAAAGTCGATCCCCGACACCATAGAAAACGGAAAAAGTCAATCCCCGACACCGTAGAAAACGGAGAAAGTCGATCCCCGACACCGTAGAAAACGGAGAAAGTCGATCCTCGACACCATAGAAAACGGAGAAAGTCAAACCCCGACACCGTAGAAAACGGAAAAAGTCAATCCCCGACACCGTAGAAAACGGAGAAAGTCAAACCCCGACACCGTAGAAAACGGAAAAAGTCAACCCTCGACACCGTAGAAAACGGAGAAAGTCGTCCCTGACACCATAGAAAACGGAGAAAGTCAACCCCCGACACCGTAGAAAAGGGAGAAAGTCGATCCCCAACACCGTAAAAAACGAAGAAAGTCGATCCCCGACACCGAAGAAAACGGAGAAAGTCGATCCCCGACACCGTTCAAAACGGAGAAAGTCGATCCCCGACACCGTAGAAAATGGAGAAAGTCAACCCTCGACCTCCCTGTCGAAGGAACGCTTTGACTCGGGAACAAGTCAACTCATCAACCACTTACGAGTCCTCTCGACTTGTAAGGAAGAAAATTCTCTTGTGAGATCCTTACGACTCTCAAGAGAAAACGCACTTAGAAGTCCTTACGACTCATAAGGAGAAAATACACCTATGAGATTCTCATGACTCGTAGGGAGAAAAATCTTTATGAGACCCTCATGGCTCATAATGTTGAAAAGTCTTAGGAAGGACCCGAACCTGTTTCCAAAGCCGTTGCTACCCTACAAAGGGTTCAAGATGAGTTGTTATCTACAGACCACACTTACTACAGTGATATGACAACATCACAGCGAAGAAAAGAAGACGATAGTGCAAGATAGAAAAGAAATACGTCATTTATTCATGAATTGAAAATGAATACAAGATACATGTCATAAAAGAATACAAAATATTCTCTCGTTCAGAAGTAAATAAAAAAAAAGGAGAGTATACAAAAAATCTTTAAGCCGGCGGACGACGTAATAAATTCGTCAATTCATCTTTCTTCCGTTGGGTCTCGGCTTCATGTTTTGTTATTGCTATGAGACGGGTCTCCGCCTGAGACTGTTGAGCCTTATACGAGGCGAGCCGACTCTCAAGCTCCTTTTCAGCAACTTTGTGAGCTTCAACCATCTCACGAGTAAAAATAATGGCTTTATTAATAGCTACCACCTCCCTGATAGCTTCTTGAAGAACCCGCCAAAGTTCATACGCACGAGTGGTCTTAGCCGTAAGTTCAGCTTGAGGTTCCACCAAAGCATTTGAAGCTATCTCCCTCTCCGAAAATTTTCGGTTAAGCCTCTTCTCACATGACTGCAGATTTGCGGCGCACATTCAATCAGCCCCCGCAAGCTCGTCTTTGCTGCCACGAGTTCTGAGGGAAGGCGTGTGCACTCGAGACCATGTAAGCAAGCCTCCACTCGACGACAAAACTCAACCTAGACATGCACCAATGTTTCGTCATGGTAAGTGGCAAGAAAGGGCAAAGAAATGTTGGCTTCAGCAGCAAATTCTTCGGCTGTGATCGAACTACCAGCACGAAGATCTTCAATAAGAGCCGACAAGGAGTGAAGGCTTTGCTTCGCCATCCGTTCAGATGCGCGCCGGGCATAAGGACCGGGTGGCATAGTGATGCAAGATTCCAGCGGGATAAGAATGGGAAAAACTTTCAAGGTTCATAAACAATCAGCGAGATTTAAAAACAAAGAATAGATGGAACAACGTCAAAACTTTACTTATCCACAGTCATGCAAGGAGGGTTTAAAATATCTCCAGGCCCATCGAGAATCTCAACTTCGTCGTCAGCTTCCAGAACTACAGAAGACATTAGCATCCTTATATGAAATAATGATAATGCAATGAGGGGGTCAAATAACACTGACCTTGCCCAGAAGAGAGGATGATGCGTTGCGGGGATATTGCCTGCAGGGCGGCCATCTCGAGCAGACGCTGAAATGACTTTCTGGGGGGATAGATCCGCGATGGATACCGCCAATCCTCGTAATTCTGAAAAGACAGAAAGATTCAGATAATGGAGAGATCATTAAAACAAAATATAGAAAACTACCTTTGATACTCCTCCCGCTTTGAACAGGAGGGATAACAGCTTCGGCAACCTGCTCCATACCCTCAGGCACATCATCGGAGACATTTGCTGGTATGACGGCTTTTAGTTGAGGGGCAACGGCCGCCACTTCAGGAACGGCAATCTCAATTACCTGTTCCATAATCTCCAAGCCATTACTAGAAAGGTCCATTAAATCTACGGCCGGTAAGGGCACCTCTTCCGGGAGAATGGACACCGGGGAATAGAGACCGCCAGAGGAAGCTCCGCAGAAAGAATAACAGTTGTACCGACCCCCTCTACACCTACTGGTGTCTCATCAGGGATATTTACAGAGTCCACAGTCAGGACGCAATTTGAACTCAGATTCTCTGCCATTGCTGAAGTCCTTGCAATGTTTTACGAAGATAAGGAGACATAAAAAGCGATACAAATTACTTGCCAAAGAGAAAACACCGAAATCACGCATACCGATACGCCAGGATGCCTATAGTATGGCTTTTTCAAGCCGACATTCCTTCGTGAGAAGGTATGCTCACCGGGGTTCAAATGTAGATTCGTGGCCGCTGGTCCACAACAATAACTCATCTTCGGAAGCGGCTGAGATAGGCTGTTTGAGGGCTATCTCGCCTCCCTGTTCCAGAGGACCTATAAATATTCGCCGTATTGATGGGGGATTTTCGTAGAATATGACGGCAGGATAAGGACTCTTCGGAACACTCACATTCTCAGTTTCATCATGTGAGCGCCTTATAGCCTCAGCCAATTGTGAAGCTTTCTCGGCAGATGAACCCGGAAAAAGAAAACCATCATCTGGCTCTTGCATGGATATGGGTTCATCTTGGGCAACAACTTCAGGTTCAAGCATGAGGTCGAGCAGACCGGTGACCATCTTCTTTCTCCTCTTCGACCCGGAACTAGTGCTGGTAGAAGATCACTTCCTTCCCTTCAGTGCTTTGGCGTGACGTTGGACCACTTCACCCCCATATCCTCTTTCAGCGACACCACTGCTGATTATGGCACTGCTGCTAGCACTTCGGCAGAAGCCTTTGCTTGAGCTCTAGTACGCATTGACAGCCCTACAGTGGGAGGAGCTGATTCGGTTTCTGCGGCTTGCGAGATAAGGACCACGCCGCTATCCCGCAAGAGAGAGTGACCGACTGACCGTGGTCGCAACGGGACGCTGGCAGCTTGAGCCGGAGCAGGAGTCTTATACTCAAAGAGTACCCGCCTTTCCTCAGCAATAACAGAGCCAACCCGGTGGCGATACCAGCCCACAAAGGACTCCACAGATTGTTGGAGATATTCAGGTTCTGGAATTATGAACACAGAGCCAGTGTTCAGCTGCATGAAGTGATGCATGACGTCACGAATAACTCCCAAAGATGAGGAGGGCTCAACCAAAAACGCTTCAAAAGGGACGCCCTGATTATACCCCAACTGCCGAGCGAAGCGGTGCGGACTATACCGCATGACGAGAGCGTATCATCCCGGCGGAACACTAAATAGCCCAGCCTAATTGAATACAGATGCATGATCTCTCTAGGCTTTAAAGATGGTGCTCCCCCTTTCGACGAGTCGAATAACTGTTGGACAGGCCCCGTCGGAGTAGAAAGAATGCGATCAATGAACACCATCCCTCCCTCATTAGTATATGTATTGAGCAGAACATGGAGAGCCCCTAATTAAGTCGGATCAGGAGCGAAGGCATCCACCAATCTCATAACTCGAGGGAAGGTGTAGGAGACATAGAAGTTCGGCCGTCGATGTGCCGCGAATGCCCCCAGCACATGCATTTCGATCCAAGAAATGAAGTAATGAAGGGGAAGATTCACAACATCTACACCTGGACTCGAAGTGTTGGCCGCAACACTTAACCCGTGATAAAGATGCGATAGTCTCGCGATACCGATGGCCAACTTTTCCCCTTCAGCTACACGATGGGCAGGATAAAAGGCGGAAGCTCTCATGAAGCGTTGGTGCGACGGTATCACAAACCAACCAAGCCAAAGGCTAATAAAACTGACAAAGAAGGTCTCTTCATCCATGCCGGGAGCCGCAATCGAATCCAAAGGAACGACCGACAAGATCGAGATGTAAAACTGTGGTAAATCTTCTTCTTTGACCGGCAGTTTATCCAAACCAAACCCAAAAGGGTCATCAATACTTGCAAACTTCACGGCTTCCTTGGATAAAATATCCCTCCAAATGAAACAGGCGATAAAGCTCTCAAAAGTGACACCCTGCCCTTCTGACTTCGCAAATAATCTGTCAAAAATACCCAGGGCCTTGATCAGACTGGGATACTTATGACGGATGGTAGTTTCGGCTATCAAACCATCAAGCACAGCCGGCATGGTGGAGAAAACATATTCATCAGGAGGCAGCAGTTCCTCGTAATGCTCCCCCCTAATGGGCAGTCCTGAAATCTCACGGAATTCATCCAATGAGATAGACACCTCTCGATCCCCTAGCAGGAAGGTGTTGGTGGGCATATTCCACTGGTTTAAGAAGTCTTTGATCCACCAGACGTGAGGAGCGTGGTAATGGAAGAGTGATGCATATACTGCCTAATATAGCCCAACCTTCTGTAGCATTGCACGGTGGACAGAAAAAATATAGCGAGCCCAAATAACGTAGCCCACTAGGTGCCGGGGGGTGATACCCACTTTATAGACCTTCCCCTAAGGTCGAGCTTCACCTTGGCAAATCCGACGCCCCACGATATCTATAGTAGGCAAGGGCTAGTTAGGTAACCTAGAGGTAGAGGGCTCCGGCCGGCCCGAAAGAGTCCAATCGGTCACTTCCACTGTATAAGCAGTCTGTGGGCGTTCCATCGGCAGTATAGGACGAAGAGGTTCCACCGGCTCCCCGTAAATAAAACTTCGGCAACCTCGGATGATGTGGCCGTACCAAGTGCCCCATAAGAGCAGATTTGTTTGATCTTTATCATGAGCTCTGATCATCGTCATTGCTTCTTCGTCCAACGGCGAATGTGGAAAAGCAGCGTCTGAGCGAGTAAAATGAAAGTAGGGAAGGGAAGATATTGTCCCTGAAATAAAGGTAGGAAAGACTGTTAATGCAACCTATACGTGCAAATATATATATATATATATATATATATATATATATAAACAGCAGAAGAAAACGATAAGAAGCTTATTCCGTGAGATCATTGATTACAAAAACAATGGACCCCACAAAATCAGTATGACAGCTCGCCAATCACGAGGCAAGGATATCATTGAGAGAATAAAGAAAAAAGATTCTCAATAAATGCATATTGGAGTTCAACTGACCTGGAACATCCTCACAAAAGAACACCATTACAAATCCTAGAAAAATCCCTTAAAAAGATTTTTCAAGAACACTGGGGAATCAAATTCCCGAAGGGCCTTCTTGATCTTTCAGAGCTAAGTTCTTTGGTGAGGAATTAAATTTCTTTTATGCAATGGAATTAAATTCCAGAAACCCCATAAAGAGGAAAGGAAAAATCAAATGTCATGCCCAAGACATTGAGAGTTATTATTCAAAAATCACATCTTGGATCTCTAAGAGATGGGTTTTAGAGGAGAGCAAATCTCTCATGATGGATTTAAAATCCAGAGGCTTTCTTTAAGAAAGGAGTTCTTTGATGTTCTAGAGCTTTACCTAAAATGGGGTTCTTTTTGGCAGAGTTAAACTCTGAAAATTTTCAATGGACAGAGAACTAAGCTCTAAAAAGGAGAATTAAATTCTCAGAAGATAGCAAAGAATGAAGAAGATGAAGGAACGGAGGTGTTGCAGAGACGAGACCCCTGCATTTATAAGGCATGATGGGAAACGGTTCATCTTCCCCATTCCCTAGGGTTTTCCGGCACTTGTAAAATTTGAAATTGGCATGGTTGATGCCTTGTGAGACCTCATTAGTGTGCCTAGGAACCCTACAGTGGTATCAGAGCCTAGCTAGAGCCTTAGGCGAAGTGTAGACGACGTTTGAAATCCGAACGAATATCGAAACCCTAATTTTTCATGCTCTCTGGACTTTTTTCAAAAACTGGGTTTTTTCCAGATTAAAAATTGCTAAAAAATTCAGCAGGGTGTTTTTTGAATTACTGTGAAATTCGAGGGGCTGATTCGCCCAAAGAGCGGCGGAACCGCGGCAGAAGCATGGCTTCTGCGGCGGTTCCGCGGCCAATAAGTATCTTCAGTCACTCCTTTTTGCACAGTAACTTCTTTATTTTAATGCTGAGTTTTCTGGGAATTTTTAATATTTACTCAAGAGTTGAGTTTTCTGGGTTGTATTGGGAGTTCGTATATTCGATCGGATTATCAAACTTTGTCTATGTGTTTTTCCGGGTAATTTTAGAATATGTTAAAAAGTTCGACCGGATATAAATACCCAATTTTTCCCCTGCCGGAAAATTTCCAAGTGTTGGATTTTTCCGTGGTTTAAAGACGTTCTAAGTAGTGCAAGTAACGCGATGGACCCTCTAGAAGACAACAAACCTTAACTGTAGGGTTCCTAGGCACACTAATGAGGTCTCACAAGGCATCAACCATGCCAATTTCAAATTTTACAAGTGCCGGGAAACCCTAATACGGATCGTTAACTAGAATTTAGGCGAAAAATGAAACTAGTTAACAACTTAACTAAAAGAAAGAGGCTACAACCTTTGTAGATCCGGTCCTCCATCTCCACGGCTCCGTGATGAAGTCCCCTCGCTGTCCAAATCGAATCCATGACTCTAGCGTCGGCTTCATCGGAGAAATGGGCGGGCTAGGTCGTCGACTTCGATGCCGAAGATGATCTACGTCGAGGAATCACAAGATCAAGCTCCCACTTCACCAAGTCATGAAACTTGTGAAGAAAACACCCTATACTACTTGGCAAGAGGTAGAGGATGAAGAAATAGGAAGTGGGTTTACTTTAGAATTGGATTTCTCACTCTTTTCATCAATTCACCATTGATGGTTACAAGCTTTTTCTTCTTGAAGAAGAAGAAGAAGAAGAAGAAGATGATCTTATCATAAGTCATCTTCAAAAAGAAAAATAAATGAATACTTATCATTTTGCAACCATGGTTAGGTGTAGAGAATGGACTATGGTTAATTTAAATGGTTAGGGTTAAGCAAAAGACAAGAATGGTGGACTTGTTCAAAGCTTCATGAAGCTTCAACAAACAAACAAACAAAGCCACCATTCTTTCTTTATCTTTTCCAAAATAAGAATTATAAATAAATAGATAAGTAATTAAACAAAAACCCTAATCACTAACTTAACCGTGGTTCAATTCTTTACACAAACCCAAGTGAGCATGTACCATTAAACATGATACAAACAAGTGCACAAAAGTATATCACATATACAACTTGTGAACTTCAAGTGAGAAAATCCATTTAAAAGTGAACCAATACTAGTTAATGCAAAGTAATATATCAAATATATAATTATGCATTAAATCATTAAATCAACACTTGATTTAACGATCCGGTCATATCGCATATGACCGACTAATATTCAATATATCGGCTTATCAAATCAATCCTTGATTCGATAACTAGGTTATATCGCATACAACCAATCGATACATTCATCGCGAGAATAGAATACGGTATCACATACATGCATTATTCTCGGTCCCGCACATATCTCATATGCGCTCCTATTTCATTTCGTTTGAGCCAGGAAACCTCTATGTAGGACTCTAAAGACTCGTCAATACGCCGGCAGCAGGTGATGATCATATCAAGCACCCACAAGCCGCAAGCGGTCTGCTAAACGTAACGGCCACCCGGGTATTGAGCGATCAGAAGATCGACGAGCAAGCCCGCTCATACTCCTGTGAATCTAACCAGTAACACTTACCGTACAGTCCGGTCTCGTCGTCTGATATGTCGCATATCTCGCCTAGGGGTGGTAAACGTCAGACCCCAACAGCTCGATAAGTCGTGTCGATATGAGGTCTATAACAGTTCGAGAAACTATAGGTAACACTTACCAGTAAATCTCAGCAACCCTGGCCAGGGATTTCCGGTTATAGCCAATCGAACACAGCGCAACATCAACCCCCTATACCGGGATAGACGAATCCCCTCCTATCGCTCATTGCGTCCATGTGACTCGGGACTGTACCCAAAAACCACCGTTTTGCACGCCCTCTTGGACGTGGTAAGGTGGAAATCAAAGCACAGTGGGAACCACACAAGACTCTATGACGATCTCGGGTCAACAGACTACTCTGTACCAGTGTCACCAGAGAACTGCCATCTGACGTAAGGTATAATACCATCTGGGAGTTCTCGGCGAGTCCGTCCAGTGTACCCAGTCTCCACTGAGCACCCGTATATCATCTCTGATGTCAAACACTAATGGATATGGGATCATCCATCGCCCATCTTAATGGGTCGAGAAGGTATACGCTAGTCTACTCTGGTATATCGATGCCCCGTCTCGATACACCCACGACTAGGGACCTTGAAGGATGTACTTATGGACTACCATGTCCCCACTAGTATGATCTGCATCATAGTCCAGGTAGTCAAGTACACATCCTAAGGGCTTTACCAACATGTAACAGAGAGACAATCAATGTACACGTTAAGGTAAAGAGTAACCAGATAGCATACTATCATGTCGAGCAAGAAAGTCCTCCCTATATATGTCCCAGCATCCACTACAATATACATCCAATGTACAGTAATGGCCTCTAGGGCATACATATAACTAACAAATCCAACGGCTGTAAAGGTGACAGCGTTGTACTCACGTGTGAGCCACATGAGAACAATGCTGTGGGGGCATTTGTTCCCTTATAAAAATTCAGAAGATGAAAGGAATAGGAAAATTCCCTATTAATGAAAGCATCACATGTAAGCACGTGATCAGCAATCCCTTACAAAGAGACTCGGAGAGGGAAAAGGAAAAAGTTCCCGCTAGTGGAGCATCACGTGCAAGCACGTGATGCATCTGTATGCAGAGTAAGTAGCTCCGTTAGTAGGTGGCAACTAAAGCCTCACGTGATCGTCTTTTACACAAAACGCGTGGGACTCAGTTATAGAACAAACAAAGAAGCTCATGTATTACCACGTGATGCCTTCTCTCTGTTTGGACTCCTGCATACAAACAAACCAGATTAATTCTGGGAGGGGTCACGTGGTACACGTGATGCGCTCCTAAGCCTTCTGAACCGATAGAATTAAATTCTACTTAAAAGGAAGCAAAAGCATTATTTGGAAAATATTTTCTTGTATCTTTCTAAACAAGAAAGATTATGCTCTGTACAACAGAGTGCCGTTGAATTAAAAATCCAATGGTGATTAAAGATCACCAATCTACAGAAAAATTCTGTACAGGGAAATATCTTCTCAATCTTGTTAAGAACAACAAACAAGATATTTTCTGTAAAACAGAAGTCCTTGAATTAAAAATCCAACGGTGAATAAAATTCACTGATTGATCTAAAAGATCTTTTTGGCTGATTATAAAATCAATCAAAATCTCTCAATGAGAGATTTTCTAAACAAATTGATTCTTTTCTTTCTCCTATAAATAGGAGCCAAGAAGAAAAAAAAGGACGAGGATACAAAAGGGGAGAGAAAAATCCCCTTGAAAGCAAAAAAAAAAAGAGAAAAGAGAATTTAATTCTCCAGAGAGAAGAAGATCTCTTCAAAGAAGAAAGAAACTCTAGATAAGAGAAAGAAGGAGATCACCCTATAAGCTCCCACAAAACAAAAAAGAATTTAATTCTCAAACCAAGAGTTTAACTCTTCTAAAAAGAACTTAGTTCTCCTCTGATTAAAGATCTGCAGAAGCATATCTTCCCACAAGTTGAGAATTTAATTCTCATTGGGGAGATCTGTCATGCAGATTCAAAACTTAGGGGAAAAATTGAGTTTAAAGAATTTAATTCTTTCAACGTAAAATATAGGAATTTAATTCCTCCAAATAAAACTGGGTTTTAACCCTATAAAAGAATTCAATTCTTAAACAAAGGATTTAACTCTCCATGCACGTAAAAAAGATTAGCACCCAATATGATAAATGTCAGGTCACGTGCGCCTACGTGGGCTTCCCCCCAATAATCAAAAGAGAACAATTCATATCAGGTCACGTGCTCCCACGTGACCCCTGAACTAGCCTCTTCAAAAGGATAAAAGGGGAGTAAAACTAAAACAGATCTCAATTTGAGGCGCCTCACGTGACAACATGTGACCCCTTTATAGTGCTTAGCATTTTCATGAGATGAAACAAGGCAGTCTCTATATTTAAGACACCTCACGTGATATCACGTGACCCCTTTATAGTGCTAAGCACTTTCAGAAGAGAAGGGAGAATAAATCAAATGCATGTGCGCCTCACGTGATCCCACGTGGCCCCAATAGTGCTCGGCACTCAGAAAAGAAAAGGGTAATTCCAAAGAAGCTGGGCCTATTTTCAAGCGCCTCACGTGACCCCACGTGAGCGCCTTAAGCTCTTAGTGATTAACACTACTTTAAGGCATCACGTGACCCCACGTGAGCGCCAAATATACGCTAGTGTCTAACACTTCAAATAAAACAAAAGAATGAAGGGTGTCAGAGCCCACATTATTGTCAGTATCGCTGATGCAAAAATTGGATCAATCCCAAATAAAAATGATTAAATGGGCTGAGCCCAGGATTGGCCGAACCCCAAATTGACTGAGCCTATCGGCTTTAGTCCCAAACAAGATTATCAAATCTTTAATGAACATTCACTGGTTCCAGGGTACATCTCCTCACACCTCTGCTATATGTCGTTGTAATTCTTCAACGTCTTCAGAGAGGTGGCGGGTCCCGGCAACCAGACACTCAATGGACCGCAACGTCCCTAAACTAGAACAATCGAGCCCAAATGCTCTTTTGTTGGATCTAAATGATCCTGTTAAGTAGATCTTAGTCTAAAATTAGACTAACATATTCTTAACAAACGTTTAAGTTGATCTTAGTCTCAAATGAGATTAACGATCCTTAAACCCAACCCAAACCCAAATCTAAGAAAATATGGATTTGGACTAATCCACGCACTACGGGCGACAACATAAATTAGTCTCCGTATACAATCCACGGGCAACCAAAAACAAAACAAACACACACGACACGAAGTGACCATCTGGAGAAGGAGAAAGTGGTTACCGCGATGCGGTAGCGTAATTAACTGCAGGGATTTACGCCTGCAGGGAAGAGCGTCCCCACAATCAAACACCCCACACAATGAGGGGGAATCTGACGAAGTCTGCGACATCGGCCGCATCCGTAGAAACCTCTGATACGCGGTGCTATAAATCAACTTGGCATCTTCGGAGATGTGGACGGATAAACCCCAATAGCATCTGCCCCCTTATTCAGGCAAGACGTTTGTCTTCCAGGTTTTCGGCGGCGAACATATGCCATCTGCATTCGCCACTGGGTCCCGTCATCACCCGTTAGATTACTTATCTAACGACAGAGCGGGAACAGGACTAGCACGGGTGTAAAACATATACAACATCTACTAGTATATATATCAATATATAATAATCGCTTCAGGCGTGATAAATGCAACATTACACAAAAGTAATAAGCATCACAGAACAATACAGATAATCTGGGAGCCTCGGGTTTCCTTTGAGCCGCAAATGAAACCCGACGTTCCCCTGGTCGTGTGGATAGCCTGTGTAATGAAAACCTAGACCCCTACGAGCGCGGCAAGTTACCCGCCAAAACCAGAAGCGAGGCAGCCCCTTCAGCAAAGTGAATGGACCACCCAGCACTTCACAAAATCCGATAACATGAGCACCCCACCTTGGGTCAACCTGTACCCGCTACGAGTGCGGCGAATAGCCCGCCAATTCTAGAGTGAGGCCCCCTCCGTCTCAAATCCATGAGATACGGGCCCGTTGCCCTCCAGAACCCGGCTATCCGTGCACTCCACCGCGGGGTAATCCTAGTACAGAAAAGAAAATATGTACAACAGGTATATCGATCTCAACCCGGTCGTTCCCCAAAAGAATAATATACAAACAGGCAGTGACGGCAGTCTACATGTCGGACGCTCGCCCCGCGATATCAAATGTACAAATAAATCCAAACCGCACTACCATTGCACGCAAGCTATCCACCACGAAAAATCCGCAACATCACAGCACAACACAAAACATTAACTTGAATGTCACGTTCGCAAACCCGTCTAAAGGAAATATAGCAATTAGATAAGTTGTACCGCTCTAATGACATTCACGGTCGCAGATAGTAATGTAAGTACTGTAAAATACATATTTAAAATTTCGATCGACAAAACCTTTCCAAATAGGCCCCAAATACAAATCCAGCACTCAAACAAATCTGAGCCAAAACCATATATCACAAAATCATATTTTCATGTACTAGAGCCCCAGAAAAATTTTGGGGTACTGTAGCCCAAAAAGCGCGGTGGAAGGGCCACGAAATGCGACATTTTACTCCCTTTCTGCGGCGGAATTTTGGAGTTAGGTCCCTAAATTTTTTCTGTAGCTATAGTTTTGCCTACACATAATTCTAAGATACCCAAAAAAAATTTAGAACAACTTTGAAAATCGACAGCAAGCACATGAACATAGATTCGTGATTCGGAAAAATCTGTCAATCGAGATTTTAACCTTATGCAAACTAGTTAGTAGGGTTAATGGGTTGGCTCTGATACCATGTAAGGCAACGGCAGCGCCCCGGCCGTCTTTTCGAGGCCAAATGCGGAACAAAAAAACTTTTAAAACCGGGGCTAACGTAACCGTAAATCCCGGATCGTGCCATTAACCCTATACTAGTAAACTGTAAAGTGGTGAAAGAGATTATACCGATCGATCCGTGACCTTCAGTCTTCAATCTCTTCCCCTAGCTTGTTGCGGCTGCCCCAACGAAGTTCTCTCTCCGGTTTCGCTCGATGAAGAGGCTCCACGTCGAGAATTCTTTATACGGGCTCCCGCTTCAAACCGAAGCAATTCGGACATCAAGTTTGCCAGCCGAGATGTTCAAGGTGAAATAGAGATAGTGTGTGAATACTTTGTCTCAAAGCACCCAAGGATTTGGGCGGAGGTAAATGAAATTGCCATTGGAGTAAAAGAAAGTGAGCACAAGAATTTTCGGCGTGGAGGAAATTAAGCTTGCAAATTGGGCTTGGCCATGAATGAATTGGTGCTCTCTTGGGATTCATGAAGTGGTGAGGTTATGTGTGAATAAATTAATCAAGCAAAGAATTCTCACACCAACAAAATACCCCAGCACCCACAAATTAAACACCCACCTCACTCCTCACAAAAATATCAACACTAAATATCCTAGCCCAAACAAGAAGCATTAATGACAAAAGAATATCTCAAACACTCCCCAAGCCATCTCACACACTTGCCCATGCTGCCCATGATTTTGCCAGCCCACTCACAAAAATCTCACCAATTCCGCACAAGAATTTTGGCAAAAATAATGACACACAAATTCCATTAATTAAATATTAAACCAAAGTTTAATCAAGTGAAAAAAATTGGCAACTTCAAAAGTAAACTCGTAACGAATTACAAGAATACCCCTCATCCGTATTTACATAGCTGCATCCATATTTCTACTGAATACGAATACAACGAGACGAAAATATTCCAATAATCTAATACAAGGATCCGGCTTAAACTAAAGCCCACTAGTATGATCAGTCCGATCATGATCCGTGCACGAGTGCATGTATATGATCGAACCCTGCCATAAAACCATACGGCCTCTACAAGGTTTCGCCCGAACTGGGAAAACTTTCTGTAGGGGACTCTAAAGACTCGTCAATACACTGGCAATAGGTTTAACCACAAGCACGTCAGTGGCACTAGCTGTACATAACGACTGCCCATGTATTGAGCAAAGGGAAGCTGACGAACGAACTCATCCTGAAACCCTACTGAGCCTGTCAGTGACAATATCCATACAGTCCAGTCCGTTCATCTATAAGTATCGCATATCGGGCCTAGGGGATGGTAAACGTCAGACCCCCAATAGCGGTATAAGTCGTGTCGGAGTGTAGCCCAAAACACCGTGAGAAACTACTGGAATACCTACCAGTAAATCTCACTTGCCCTGGCCAGGGACTTTATGTAATGGCTCCCTAAACACAGTGCAATATCACCCCCAATACCGGGAGAGACGAATCCCCTGACGATCGGCTCACTGCCTCCATGTGGCTCGGGACTGTACCCTGTTTCCCCCAATCAGGGCAAAGCTCTGTTTTGAATTTCAAAATTCAAAAATTAAAGCAACACTTCAGATTCTGCACGCTGCGCGCTGTGCGCCACGTGTCAAACACAAGTGTGCTAGCACAGTTGCGCTGCGCTCTGCGCTGCGTGCCACGTGTCAAACACATGTGCGCTAGCGCAGTTGCGCTGCGCTCTGGGCTGCGCGCCACGTGTCGAACGTAGGTGCGCTACGCTCTGCGCTGCATGCCACGTGTCAAACACGGGTGCGCTAGCGCAGTTGCACTGCGCTCTACGCTGCGCGCCACGTGTCGAACATAGGTGCGCCAGCGCAAGGTGCGCCAGCGCTGGGATTAAAAATTCCCCACAGTCAGATCAAAAGATTTACTAATAATAAATTATTAATTAATCAGAACTAAAATTCTGTTATGGAAAGATTTTTCAATCTTATTAAAATAAGAAGATTATCTTCTGTAAAACAGAAGCCTTAGGATCAAAAATCCAACGGTGGGAAATATTCCCAAATCAAGCAGAGAAAGATCTTTTAAAACTGATTTAACAAATCATTTGGCCCTATATAAAGGACCCTAGACTTCAAGTCTAGAAGGGAAATACACAAAAAAAAAGAGAGAAACCCTCTGCAAAAAGAAGAGCAAGCTCTTAGAAAGAAGAAGATTTTTCTTCATCTTCAAAGTAAAAGAAACTATGTTCTTGAATAACAGAGATGAATCCATCTAATAAAAAAAGAAGAACCATCTTCTAAAAAGATCTTAGATCTATAAAAAGACCAAGGTCTTTTGATTTAATAGAAAAGATCAAAAAGATCCAATCATAAAAAGACTAAAAGAAGTATTTTATTTCATTCACAGATCTTTTGATTTATAAAGACGGAGCCTTTCATAAAAAAAACAAGAACTTTTGTTCTTTGATCTTGAGGCAAAGCCTCCTTTAAAGAACATAAATTTGTTCTTTGATCTTAAAATTGATCAGAAGCATTTTGCGCTATTAAAAAGTGCTTTGCACTCATGAACTGGGCCTTTGCGCTCTTTGGACCGGCGCTCAGCGCCAAAACCTGCCACGTGTCAACCATAGACACTACTTGCGCTTTGCGCTCCTAAAACAGTGCATTGCACTCATGGGCTGGCACTCAGCGCCAAGCGCGCCACGTGTCACTCACTGGCGCACCCACAAACTAGTGCAGCGCGCTCATAAATTAAAAGCGCAATGCGCCAACAAACTAGCGCTCTGCGCTAAGCACGACACGTGTCCTCCTCGTGTGCGCTGTCCAACAGAAGCGCAATGCGCTTTTTCCTTGGCGCAAAGCGCCTGACGCACCACGTGGCGCACTGTCAGAACATACTTTGTTCTGATAAACGCTGTGCATTATTAAAAGGGCCGAGCCCAAATAAAGGCTCAATAGCCAGAACAATAAATGTTCAACTCATATCAACTAAGCCCATATGCTCGTAAACCTTCAAACAGACCTTAGTCCCAAATTGGACTATAGATCTCCCAACCAACATTGGTTCAAGGGTATATCTCTGAACTCCTCTGATATTTGTCGTTGTAATCCTTCAACGTCTTCAGAGAGGTGACGGGTCCCGACAGCCATACATTCCACGGACTATGATGTCCTTAACCTTGACCGGGATGTCTTTAAACTAACATTGGACCACCATATCTTTAAACTGGTAATCGACCGAAATGTCCATAAACTAAACAATAGAGTCTAAATGCTCTTTTGTTGGATCTAAACGATCCTGTTAAGTCGATCTTAGTCTAGAAATTAGACTAACGTATCCTTAACAAACGTTTAAGTTGATCTTAGTCTCAAATGAGGCTAACGTATCCTTAAACCAAACCCCCAAACCCTAATCTAAGAAGATACGGATTTGGACTAATCCACGCCCTACGAGCGACAACATAAATTAGTCTCCGTATACAATCCACGGGCAACCACAAACAAAATAAACACCCACGACACGAAGTGACCATATGGAGAAGGAGAAAGTTGTTACCGCGATGCGGTAGCGTAATTAACCGCAGGGGCTTGCGCCTGCAGGGAAGAGCGTGTTAGTGTATATGCCCTAAAGGCCATTACTGTATCATACTAGTTTGTATATTACTTGATGGAAGCTTGGGACATTCACAGTTGTATAGACAATCTTGCTCAAAATGGTAGTATGCTACTTGGTTTGTTTCTACTTCAATGTGTGTACATGTGTTTCTTTTAGCATATCGCCTATACACATTAGTGGAGCCCTTAGGATCTTTGCTTGATTACCAGCGTTGTGATGGCAGTCACACCAGTAGGGGCTGGGTAATCTATAAGCACATCCTTATACAGGTCCCTAGTCGTAGGATTATCGAGACAGGGCATCGATACTCCGGAGTAGACTAGCGTATGCGCTTCTCATCCCAGCAGGGGAGATGGTCTGTCCCACAGCCATCAGTACGTCGTACTGGAGATAGTATGCGGGTGCTCGTTAGGTTACGAGTACACTGGACAGGACTCGTCGGGAACTGTTGGTTGGTACTATACCTATCGTCAGTTATCAGTTCCCAGGTGGCATGAGTACAGCTTAGTCCGCTGACTTGACACCGTCACTTCGCCTCGAGTGTGTTCCCACTGTACTTAGATTACTACCCTACCACGGCTCAAAAGAGTCGTGCAAACAGGTAGTAGTTGGGTGCAGTCCCGAAGCACTTGGAGGCAGTGACGGTTAGACAGGATTCGTCTCTCCCAGTATTGGGGGTTGATATCGCGCTGTGTCTAGGAGAGCCATTACACAAGTAGTCCCTGGCCAGGGCAAGCGAGATATACTGGTAGGTTTTCAGTGTTATCTCAGGGTGTTCTGGGCTACACTCCGACACGACTTGTACCGCTATTAGGGGACTGACGTTTACCACCCCCTAGGCCCGCCATGCGATATTCTCAGACGAACAGACCGGACTGTACGGAGATTGTCACATACAGGCTCAGTAGGAGTTCGGATGGATTTACCTCATCGGCCTTCTTATCGACATCTACCTGGGGACCGTTACGTACAGCTAGTGCCGCTTGCGGTCTGTGGTTAAACCCACTGCCAGCGTAGTGTCGAGTCTTTAGAGTCCCACACAGAGAGTTTCCCTGCACTGAGCGAAACGTGTAGAGGCCGTATGGTTTTACGGCAGGGCTACGATCACTTACGTGCACTTGTATGTGTATGCTGTTCGGGCAGACAATACTAGTGGGCTTTGGTTTAAGCCGGATCCTAGTATTGTATGGATGGATTTGTTTTGTCTTCTGTGCATTCGCATTCTACGGAATGCGGATGCGGGTGTGTATGCACAGTTGTGAGGAGCGAAGAAGAAGGTGGTGCCTCATAAGGGTTTTGACAGTTGATTCGGTCAAAACCATTATGAGGCGGACTCATTTGGGTTTTGGCGGTTGGTTCGGTCAAAACCATTATGAGCCGGAGACATTATTTACTAATCTTTTTAGTGATAATTATGTTATGGCTAAATTGCTTTGACAATTTGACCACACTTGACTTTGTTGACCGTTTGACCAAAGTTGACTTGGACCTTCATGAGAGGTCTAGAGTATTCTTTGGTTTTCTTTTTATTTTTGATATGAAAATGGTCAATTCAAATGTAGCCATCAACTTTATCATGAAAGGATTAGTAATGATGATGTTTGTGTATTATTGCAACCATGGTTCATTTTCTTTAGTTCATTATTCATTTCTCATTCTCTCTCTTGTGAGAAGAAAAGAAAAAAGCTCCATGGTTGCTAGTTCTTCTTCCTCCTCTTGAAAATTCCTTTGATCTCATGTGTTGAGAGAAAAAGTATCCAAATAGATAAAAACATCCATCTACTACTTCTACACAACCTAGGACATCAAGCTTAGCGATCTTGTTGCCCTAGTTGCCTCGACTTGAGGTAGAGCTCGGAGCACAACTCTCGGGTGGATCGTCTTCGACTCAAGAAGGCCGTGGAGGTGACCAAGATCCGGATCGATCCTCGGAGCGTGGATGGACGAGAAGGACATCGGAATGAATACCCTAAGGACCGGTATCGTAAGGTATAATCTCTATGGCATAATAGATAACACCTCAAGTAGTTTGCTAGTTTGTAGTTTAGCAAAGATCCTTCTTTTAGTCCATGTTGCCTTTGCGCCAAAAATTATTTTTCGCCGTTTCCACCTCCCCATAAGAACCGGGGTGAGCAACGTGGACTTACAGTGGTATCAGAGCCTAGCTAAAGACAAACTAGCTTATTAGCAAAGTATTTGGAACTTCGATCGGAAAAAAATCGCAAAACACATCCGGAAAAATCAACTTTCTGTCGATTTTTTATACTGCTCTAAAAATAATTTAACATATATGAAAAATTGGTTCAGGGTTTTCTAAAGACACAGAACAAAAACGATCCAGTGAGTCGGTCAAAGCGCCGCGGATCCACGACAAGAACATGCTTCTTGCCGCGGATACGCGGCCGAGTTGACTCGGCCATGGACCATTTTTGCTGCAGTGTACTTAGTTAGAGGTTTTGGGATTTTTAATATATTTTGTTTCTACCCAGAATTTCCAGAGAACAAATTTGTATTTGGGGTGGTTACAAATCCGTATTTTGATCGAAATTCCGTAGACTTTGGCTAATGGATATTATCTGTGATGTGATATATGTATTGAATGTCTGCTAATCGCTATACGTCGATTAGTGGGGGTTATACATATCTGTGATCTGTAATGTTGATGGTTTGTGTATATGAACTCGTTGGATTGTCGCGGATGAATAGCCGGGTGGATGTGTGATGAGAGTTTCTTTTTCTTTCATTCATTATAAAATTTGTAATTGATGTAATATTATTTTATGGCCGCACATCCGGGATGAGGTTGTAGCCGCCATTGTATAATTTCTTTTACTGTTTTTGCTCCTAGGATAGACCCAAGGTGGGGTGCACAAACTACCGGGTATCTCGAAGTGCCGAGTGGCCTACTCAAGTTGATGAGGGAGGTTGCTTCGCTTCGGGTACTTGGCGGGTAGTTTGCCGCACCCGTAAGGGTCTAGGGTGGGGTATTGGCTATTCATCGCGACCGTGTAATCCGCTTTTCGTTGCAGGCTCGAACGAATCGCGGATTCCTAGTATATCCAAAGTGTTCATCTGTGATCTGGAATGGCTATCATTGCATCTAACGAATGTATATATCTATATATGAATCTATTTAGGCGCTGCTTATGTTTTGCATCCGCGCTAGTCCAGCCCCCGCCCTGTCGTTAGTTAAGTAACCTAACGGGTGATGACGGGGCCCCGTGGCGAATGCGGATGGCATAAGCGTACGTCATATTTTCGTTGTTTTCTGCAATGGTAGGATTAAATGATGGGACGCATTAAAATTAATGCAAGAAAATAAACCAAGTAAAGTCGTTGGAACACTTTCAAAACCACTCGGTTCTTTTCAAAAACCAACTTTTAAACGCGGAGCTTGAACCACTCCTTTTAAAAGCTATCTCGTTCCATCGATTATATCAAGTTCACTACGTTCACAGTTTCGCCAAAACCATTCGTAGCCCTCCGTCATTTCAGTTAAATATTCAGTAGTATTCAAGCTATGTATTTTGACCTTCGCCAAGGCATAGTGATTGGTAGCTGCTGAATATTTATCTGTAGCATAGATAGATGCGTTGGTTTGGGACAGTCGTACTACTATTTTAGCCTTCGTCAAGAGTATGTACGGGTGGGTTCAAATTAACCTGGATAATGACGGGTAGAACTTGACATGTGACTTATGATATGTTGGCCTTCATCAAGGTCATAAGAGCATGGGGAAAAAATCCACATCGGGAGTTTCTAAAGAAACTGAAACTTGCTGGTGCTGCATACCATTTGGAGTGTGATGATTCTGGTAGGATTCCTTCAGTTTTATCACACGATGATATTTGGATCCCGATCCTACTGTGAGTATATGCTACTCCTCGGGAACTTTCTCACTTAACGATCAATGCTATAAACCAAGTAGGTGTCTAGAAAGGTGTTAGCGGGGCTACGCCCACAGGGAAAAGAGGTTACTTAATTAAGAAACTTCGCGAAAGCGTTGGAAAACCTCCCTCGAAGTACCGACATTGGCCTGGCTGAAAGGTTAAGCAAGTATTGTACGGTGAGATTGATCCCGACTAATTCTTCCTTTATGGTTTGAGGAGGGATTCGAGAGACAGTGGGAGCCATCCTGTTTAGATAAATTAAAAACCAATCTAAACTTGCAAGAGCATCATGCTGAGTGTTTTCTTCTCTCTCTCTTAATTGCAGCGACCCAGTGACCACATCTAGGTTACATCTAGATAATAAAATGACTGAATCTGACTGTTATGACTGGCAAAGGTCTATCCAGATGTCCATTGCCCATGACAAGCTGGGACACCTCTTAACTAATCCAGCCCCTGCCGTCTCAGGACCAGTTTCCCTTGTCACGGATCTTGATATCCAAAAGACATCGGAAAAAGACTGTGCGAAAGCCAAGTGCCTCGTGTTAGCCTCAGTTGATGGTGCATACCAGAGGCAGCACGAGAAGATGGACTTAGTTTCTATCTTCCTTTATAACAAAGATTTATATGGAGAGCAATCTCGTATCGCAAGATATGAGACCTCGTACGAATTGCTTCAAGCGAGGTTGGCTATCGGGTCATCTGTAGGGGGCAACGTCCTTACAGAGACCAGCTATTCTGAGCTCATGGACCTGAAGACCACGTTGAAGAACGGGTCAGATGCTGACTTGGTTCTACAGTCTCTACCTTCTACCCTGAAAGAAACCAGGGAAGTAAAAGGAAAGGAAAGGGCAGAAGTTTCGGGACTAGATGTAGTAAAAGAGGGACGTTCCTATTGTTACGGGAATGAACATTGGCAGAAGGATTGCAGGGCTAGCAAAGCCAGTAGTCAGAATTCGAAGCATGTTGTGGCTTCGGCTTCGAGTGTGTTTGTAATAGAGAACTGTATGTCAGTTAACCCTACTTCCTGGGTATTGGATACCGGATCAGGATCTCACATCTGTAATTCATTACAGGCTCTGAGAAACCGTAGGGTTATCAAGATAGGTGATATGACTCTCAGGGTTGCTAACGGAATAAGCATGTACGCTGAATCCGTAAGGGAGTATCAACTTGGACTGACAACTGGGCAGATATTGATTCTGCGTGACTGTTTTTATGTACCAGGTGCGACTTGTAATATCATATCTGTATCCTTACTTTCTAAGGAAGGATATGATTTTACTTTTGTAAGCGATGTGGTCAACATCCACCTAAATCAAGTTCTGATTGGGTCAGGTACATTAAAAAACGGGATATACGTATTGAATCAAGCTCATATTTTCAGTGTCCAGAACACACTTAAAAGAAAGTCTCCGGAATTAAATCTGACTTTCTTATGGCATTGTAGACTGGGTCACATTAATGAGACACGGTTAACAAAGTTACATAAAGTAGGATACTTGGATCCGTTCGAGTACCAGTCTTATGCCACTTGTGAATCTTGTCTCATGGGAAAGATGACAAAGACTCCGTTCACTGGACACGGAGAAAGAGCAAGCGAGCTCTTGGGACTCATACACAGTGACGTGTGTGGTCCAATGTCTACACATGCGCGAAATGGTTATTCATATTTCATTACTTTCACAGATGATTTCTCTAGGTATGGACATGTCTTCCTGATGAAGCATAAATCCGAGGCCTTTGAGAAATTTTGGGAATACAAGAATGAAGTTGAAAAACAAACAGGCAAAAGTATCAAGACACTGAGATCTGATCGAGGTGGTGAATACTTGAGTGCCGAGTTTCTGGACTACTTAAAAGAGAATGGAATTCTCTCTCAGCTTACTCCTCCATACACACCACAGCACAACGGTGTATCGGAAAGGCGGAATCGAACCCTATTGGATATGATCCGTTCCATGATGAGTAAGGCTGAGTTACCGCGATCCTTCTGGGGTTATGCACTAGAATCAGCTGCATATCTTTTGAACAAGGTTCCCTCCAAGACTGTGCCTACCACACCATATCAGATGTGGTGTGGGAAGAAACCCCATCTTCAATATCTGAAGATATGGGGATGTCCAGATTTTGTTAAAAAGCAGTATACGGACAAACTTGAGGCACGCTTAGTACTGTGTAAGTTTGTGGGATACCCAAAGAACTCCAGGGGGTATTTTTTCTATTACGCAGAGGAACAAAAGGTTTTTGTTTCTCGTCATGCCCACTTTCTGGAACATCAGTTTTTAGAAAAAGGAACAAGTGGGAGCGTAGTAGAACTGGAAGAAATTTCAGAACCACAAGCTATTACTGAAAGCTTGGAAGAACCAGAAGTTTCAGAAGAACCGGACATTCCTACGCCGCTCCGCAGGAGTAGTAGGCAGTCTCATCCGCCCGAGAGATACTACGGTTTTCTCATAGACGGGGATAGAGAGGATTGCACCATTGACTATGGTGAGCCTACTAGCTTCCAGCAAGCCATTCAGAGCGGTGATTCAGTAAAATGGCTGGATGCAATGCGGACCGAGATGGAGTCCATGTACACCAACAAAGTTTGGACTTTGGACTTTGCTCTAGAAGGGGTAAAACCCGTAGGCTGCAAATGGATCTTCAGAAAGAAGATTGGTGTAGATGGGCAGGTTGAAACCTATAAAGCTAGACTTGTTGCAAAGGGTTTTCGTCAAAGACCTGGTTTGGACTATGACGAGACCTTTTCTCCAGTGGCTATGCTCAAATCCATTCGGATCCTTCTTGCTATTGCTGCCTTCCACGATTATGAAATCTGGCAGATGGATGTAAAGACGGCTTTCCTAAATGGAAATTTAGAAGAGTGCGTCTATATGGATCAGCCGGAGGGATTCATTCAGAGTGGGAGCAGCGGGAAAGTGTGCAAGTTGCTCAAGTCCATCTATGGACTGAAGCAGGCATTGCGGAGTTGGAACATCTGCTTTGATGATACTGTCAAGGAATTCTATTTTATCAAAAACCCAGATGAACCATGCATTTACAGTAAGATTGTAAGGAGAACTGTGGTATTCCTCGTCTTCTACGTGGATGACATTCTCCTAATAGGAAATGATATTCCTATGCTACAGTCAGTCAAAGGATTCTTGTCATAGAGGTTCTCCATGAAGGACCTGGGCGATGCCAACTATATTCTGAGGATCCAAATCTATCGTGATAGATCTAAGAGGATGTTGGGACTTTCACAGTCCAGGTACATTGACACCATACTGAAAAGATTCAGTATGGAAGATTCCAAGCGCGGTAATTTACCGGCTTGTCACGGGATCACCCTCTCCAAAGAGATGTCTCCCAAGACTGATTTGGAAAGGGATCGCATGTCTATTATACCCTAAGCTTCTGTGGTAGGCTCTATAATGTATGCGATATTATGTACCAGACCAGATGTAGCATACGCATTGAGCGTTGTAAGCCGGTATCAGTCGGACCCAGGGGAGAAACACCGGATAGCGGTAAAGAACATTCTCAAGTACCTGAGAAGGACTAAGAAGATGTTCTTGGTGTATGGCGGAAAAGACCTCCAGATCGAGGCCTTTGCTGACTCCAGCTTCCAGAGTGATAAGGATGACTCCAAGTCTATGTCGGGTTATGTCTTTACCCTCAATGGAAGGGCGGTTTGCTGGAAGAGTTCCAAGCAGGAAACCGTTGCTGACTCAACTATGGAAGCGGAGTACATAGCTGCTTGCGATGCCGCAAAGGAAGCTGTCTAGATGAAGAAGTTCCTCACGGAGCTTCAGGTGGTTCCTACCATTGTTGATCCAATACCACTGTATTGTGACAACAACAGCGCAATAGCTTTAGCGAAGGAACCCAAGTCCCATCAGAAGTCCAGGCACATTTTGAGGCGGTACCACCTGATCAGGGAGATCGTTGATCGCCGGAAGATCGAGGTGAAGAGAGTAGATTCGGAAAATAACACTGCGGATCCACTCACGAAGGCCCTATCCCAGACTCAGTTCGAGCAGCTGATCGAGATGGTAGGTCTTCGATACGCCAGTACATGGCCTTAGTGCAAGTGGGAGATTGTTAGTGTATATGCCCTAGAGGCCATTACTGTATCATACTAGTTTGTATATTACTTGATGGAAGCTTGGGACATTCACAGTTGTATAGACAATCTTGCTTAAAATGGTAGTCTGCTACTTGGTTTGTTTCTACTTCAATGTGTGTACATGTGTTTCTTTTAGCATATCGCCTATACACATTAGTGGAGCCCTTAGGATCTTTGCTTGATTACCAGCGTTGTGGTGGCAGTCACACCAGTGGGGGATGGGTAATTTACAAGTACATCCTTATACAGGTCCCTAGTCGTAGGATTATCGAGACAGGGCATCGACACTCCGGAGTAGACTAGCGTATGCGCTTCTCATCCCAGCAGAGGAGATGGTCTGTTCCACGGCCATCAGTACGTCGTACTGGAGATAGTATGCGGGTGCTCGTTAGGTTACGAGTACACTGGACAGGACTCGTCGGGAACTGTTGGTTGGTACTATACCTATCGTCAGTTATCAGTTCCCAGGTGGCATGAGTACAGCTTAGTCCGCTGACTTGACACCGTCACTTCGCCTCGAGTGTGTTCCCACTGTACTTAGATTAATACCCTACCACGGCTCAAAGTAGTCATGCAAACAGGTAGTAGTTGGGTGCAGTCCCGAAGCACTTGGAGGCAGTGATGGTTAGACAGGATTCGTCTCTCCCGGTATTGGAGGTTGATATCGCGCTATGTCTAGGAGAGCCATTACACAAGTAGTCCCTGGCTAGGGCAAGCGAGATATACTAGTAGGTTTCCAGTATTATCTCAGGATGTTCTGGGCTACACTCCGACACAACTTGTACCGCTATTAGGGGACTGACGTTTACCACCCCCTAGGCCCGCCATGCGATATTCTCAAACGAACAGACCGGACTGTACAGAGATTGTCACATACAGGCTCAGTAGGAGCTCGGATGGGTTTACCTCATCGGCCTTCTTATCGACATCTACCTGGGGACCGTTACGTACAGCTAGTGCCGCTTGCGGTCTGTGGTTAAACCCACTGCCAGCGTAGTGTCGAGTCTTTAGAGTCCCACACAGAGAGTTTCCCTGCACTGAGCGAAACGTGTAGAGGTCGTATGGTTTTACGGCAGGGCTACGATCTCTTACGTGCACTTGTGTGCGTATGCTGTTCGGGTAGACAATACTAGTGGGCTTTGGTTTAAGCCGGATCCTAGTATTGTATGGATGAATTTGTTTTGTCTTCTGTGCATTCAAATTCTATGGAATGCGGATGCGGGTGTGTATGCACAGTTGTGAGGAGCGAAGAAGAAGGTGGTGCCTCATAAGGGTTTTAACAGTTGATTCGGTCAAAACCATTATGAGGCGGACTAATTTGGGTTTTGGCAGTTGGTTCGGTCAAAATCATTATGAGCCGGGGACATTATTTACTAATCTTTTTAGTGATAATTATGTTATAGCTAAATTGCTTTGACCATTTGACCACACTTGACTTTGTTGACCGTTTGACCAAAGTTGACTTGGACCTTCATGAGAAGTCTAGAGTATTCTTTGGTTTTCTTTTTATTTTTGATATGAAAATGGTCAATTCAAATGTAGCCATCAACTTTATTATGAAAGGATTAGTAATGATGATGTTTGTGTATTATTGCAACCATGGTTCATTTTCTTTAGTTCATTATTCATTTCTCATTCTCTCTCTTGTGAGAAGAAAAGAAAAAAGCTCCATGGTTGCTAGTTCTTCTTCCTCCTCTTGAAAATTCCTTTGATCTCATGTGTTGAGAGAAAAAGGATCCAGATATATAAAATAATCCATCTACTACTTCTACACAACCTAGGACATCAAGCCTAGCGATCTTGTTGCTCTAGTTGCCTCGGCTCGAGGTGGAGCTCGTAGCACAACTCTCGGGTGGATCATCTTCGACTCATGAAGGCCGTGGAGGTGACCAAGATCTGGATCGATCCTCGGAGCGTGGATGGATGAGCAGGACAGCGGAATGAAGACACGAAGGACCGGTATCATGAGGTATAATCTCTATGGCATAGTAGATAACACCTCAAGTAATTTGCTAGTTTGTAGTTTAGCAAAGATCCTTCTTTTAGTCCATGTTGCCTTTGCGCCAAAAATTGTTTTTCGCCATTTCCGCCTCCCCGTAAGAACCGGGGTGAGCAACGTGGAATTACAGAGCGTCCCCACAATCAAAAACCCCTCAGACGAGAGGGAATCTGATAAAGTCTGCTCCATCGGCCGCATCCGTTTAAACCTTCGATACATGGTGCCATAAATCAACTTGGCATTTTTGGAGAGGTGGACAGATAGCACCAATCAGCATCTGCCCTGAATTTCAAGCAAGACTTTTATCGCGTCTGCGTGATTCGGAGGGGAACAGATTCTGGCACGCCCGGTGGGACCTTTTCCTCTTTCCACTCCACACTTTATGCGTCGTGTTCGCGAACGAATCGTGGTTTGCTATGGTTGCCTGTGGATTCGAGATACTTAGATTTGGTGTCTTGCTCCGTGCAGAAAATAGAAGATCAATGGCTTCAAACTGCACTCATTGCAACAACTCCCACTCCATCCTCGCCGGAGGAGTGACCTACGGGCTTCAAGCGGCCTCCCTTTTCAAGATGCCAGTGGAACAGGTAACTCAGGCCACCACTGGGCTGTTCTTTGGGACCATGCTCCCACCCACGAGCTTCAATGCCCTAATGTCATCACAAGAAGCTCCAGAGAAGTCGGTCTTTGATCGGCTTACAACTACCGCGGCCCCTCTCAACGGGTCGCCCAAGTCCAATGCCTCAACTTTCAGCAAACTGGGCTAAAACTCATATGGGCCCATGAAGAAGCCTGCAATACCAGAAAAGGTTGTTCTGAAGAGGATAACCATCCCTGCTCCTGACGTCGTCAAGGCGGATTCTCCTGCCAAAGGGTCGGTCTTCACAAGACTGACTGTTACGGCCCCCA
The DNA here is from genome assembly GCA_030015575.1 of Agapanthus africanus. Taxonomy (NCBI): domain Eukaryota; kingdom Viridiplantae; phylum Streptophyta; class Magnoliopsida; order Asparagales; family Amaryllidaceae; genus Agapanthus; species Agapanthus africanus. The sequence goes on from JASDDO010000028.1 coordinate 116,365,316, forward strand.
TTCCTGCTCAAAGGTCTGTCTTTGACAGATTGGATACTGCTACTCAAAAGACGTCAGTCTTCAAGAGGCTGGCACCAGCGGCACCTCATCTGAACAGGGGACAAGACAAAGCCATTCCCATCACCGAGCCAACACCATCTGCGCGACATGCTCGCCGTCGTCACTGGCGCCGAGCACGGAAGGCTGGAGGCAGCTCTCCGTCTGGATTTACTCCACCAGCTCCAACGGTGGAAGTTGATGCTGCTGTTCCAACCGGGAACAACTTTGAACTACTTAATAAGGTGCGCAGGAACTCTCCTATAGCCATGCTGAAGAGATCTCCTCCACCGGTGGAGACGATCACAGAAATAAAATCAAAGCAGTCCCCTCAACGGCTGTCTTCCAAAGTTTATAAAATCTGGCAACAAGTCCGAGAGTCGGTGGTGGATCAGGACTATCTCCGCCAACAAAAGAAACTGAAGGCTCAGAAGGAAGAGCACCGTCCTGTCAAAACACAACGGACGACAACCACTTGGGTGCCCACTGCAACGGCCCCCTCAACTTCGACCACTCATAAAAGAAGGAGGCCGGAGAAAGCCCCCATGCCTGCGGCAAATGTCAAAGGCACTGAGCCCAAACACCCTAAGTCTGGGGGCATGGTGGTGCATACCGTCCATACGGCATCTGGAAAAGAGGATAGCCGTATCTCCACAGGTCGTCGACCGCTTACGCGATCTGTGACAAAAGCCCAAGAACAGCAGCAGAAGCTTCAGGAGATGCTAACTGCGGTGGCCGCACTCACCGGACCAAAAGAAAGCCCAGAACCATCCGCGGAACAGCGTCACGAACAAGAAACTGATGCTGACTTCCTTCGCAGAGTCCTCGAAAAGAAGGACAAAGAAGCCGCAGAGCAAGCGGCTAACATAAAGCGAATGGCACTTCTTTTCCAAGACATGGTCGGGATGATGTTACAGCCGGATCCTCCAGCCGAAGATCCTCCAGAGATAATTAAAGATGATAGAGGAGAAACATCAAACCCTCTGCCGGCTCTGTCGACAGCCAAAGAAGAGACAGTCTCCAAAGCTGCACTGGATGACTATATTGCTCAGCAAATAAGAGTTCACCAGGCAAATGAAGCGGCCGGCCAAGTTGTCAAGACTGGACGACCCTATCCGGCCTGGTACGACCAAATAAGTTACCCGCCGGGATATATGATCCCTAAGTTCCATGTGTATAAAGGGACGGGGAATCCACATCATCATGTCGCCCAGTTCAGGGCTCTTTGTGGTAACATCGGAGGCGATGATAAACTACTACTTCGCCAGTTCGTCGGCAGCTTGTCGGACACAGCTTTCGAATGGTATTCAGAGCTTCCCAACGATTCTGTCAAAACTTTTGCAGAGATGGAGTTGTTATTCACTCAGCGTTTTGCGAGCGCTAGCGGACGCATCCCGATCACGGCATTGATCAACGCCGGAGTAAAGCCAGGAGAGACATGGGTGCAGTATGCAATCCGGTGGCGGAACCTATGGTCGAAATGCGAACAACGCATCGAAGAAGCGCCGGCAGTGGGCATGTTCGTGGGCACTCTTCACCCTCAAGCGACCATCTCGCAATTCATGATGTTTTTTAAGCCAACTACTTTCCAGGCCTTGATTGACAAGTTGGCCCAAATGGATCAGATGGGTCATAGACCATCTCCTTCAAAGACGAATTCTCGGAATGAAAAGGGGAAAGGAAAAGCAACTTTCGTCGCCAATACTCAACAACAGCCGAGTAACTTAAAATCGGTCGTTCGCCAAAGCAATATGCGTCCACGCCCATCCCTCGAGGAAAGGCTAGGACGTCCTTACTCATTTCCTCAAGACAAAACGAGAAGACTGTTTGAGCTGGCAGTGCGCAAAAGGCTCATAAATTTGCCGGATCCAAAACGTCCGTTGCAGCCAGGCGATCTCAACAATCCTAATTACTGCCCTTACCATCAAGCAGTAAGCCATCCAATCGAAAATTGCTTCGTTTTCAAAAACTGGGTTGAAGACCAATACCAACAAGGCAAGTTCGCATTATCCGAAAACTGGAAGGTGAAACCGTCGCAACCTCACGCCCCTAAAAAGGTGGACACGCCGGGGGCATCATGCTCTTTTATAGAAGAAACTCCGTGGGAGGTCGCCCTTTCAGCCAAAACTAAAAGAATGCTGAAGGATCTCCAAATGTACCCGGCAATCAGGTGGAAAAATCCACTGGAGCCCGAGGTCATTGATGGGATGTTGAAACCAAGACCAACACCGAGAATTGATAGCAGTGGGCAAAACACCCAGGCACAGCCGTCAATGTATTCAAAGAAAAAGAAGAAGACCAAAAAGCTCGCGCAGTCTGATGACAATCACACGGATCTGCGAAAATATATTGACGCACTGGATGAATATAATCAGAAGGCGCGGACCCCAGTCACATTCCGAGAATTCCTCAGCCACGTCCTTGAGGACGGAGATAATGAAAAAGACTCGTCGGATGAACCTGAGGATTATGTGGCAAGCTGCCATATGATATCTCACTCGTCGATAGACGGTGAAGAAGCTCCTGACGTAGAGAATCCGGGGGCAGATCCCGAGCCGGAACTTCTAGGGCCATCAGACGAAACAATTGACGCATTCCTAAACGAAGCCCGTCTAAAAAGCAAAGCTGATCGGGAGCGCGAGATGGCCATATTTGAAAAGGCCAAATGCCGGCGACTAGACAAAAGGGTCGAAACACTCCCACCAGATCAAAGTACATCCGCCGCAAATAAAAGTAGGATCAAGACAAGGAAGCGATTCTCTAAAGCCATATCGATGGGGATGAAGCTGCCCTCTTTCAGAGAAAATTCTCCTGGTGGTATATATCTTGATGAAGCGGACGTACATCCTAATTTCTGCTTGTATCATCAGAAGATTGCACACCCTACTGAAGACTGCAACTCCTTTAAGTGTTAGTGGCAAGGGTATGTCGCTCACAGGCAACACTTCAAGAGGACAAAGCATGAAGCTCGTAGACAGCGGAAAAATGTGACAGATGAGCGTAAAAGAATTGTCGGCAATTGTCATAGGGTTGATCCTGGGGGATCACGAGTTCTCACCTTCGGGAGCGACTCCGACGAAGAAGTAGCCCTCGGCCCTCTCTTCAAGGAATCCATCTCTGAAACGAAAGAACTGAGGAGTTGCGAGAACATTCAGCCGTGCAATCGCACGCTACCCGGGAAGAATCTCGGACCCGCAAACAAGGGATCGAGCAAAAAGGATAAGGGGAAGGGAAAAATGGCCTTCGTCGCCAACGCTCAACAGTAATCGAGTGGCCCTAGACCGGTTGTTCGCCAAAGCAACAAGCGACAACCCCTCTATGAGAAGTTGAAACGTCCTTACTCATTTCCCCGAGATGAAACAAGGAGACTGTTCGAAATAGCAGTGCGCAGCAGGCTTATCACTTTGCCGGATCCAAAACGTCCGTTGCAGCCAAACGACGTCAACAATCCCAATTACTGCCCTTACCACCGATTATTGGGCCATCCGATCGAAAACTGCTACGTCTTCAAAAACTGGGTTGAAGACCAATACCAACAGGGTAAGTTCGCGCTGCCCGAAAACTGGAAAGTGAGCCCGCCACAACCACATACTCCGAAAAAGATAGATATGTCGGGGCATCAGGTTCATTCATAGGGAAAGCCCTACGGACCAAAACGTCCCTAAACTAACGATGGACCACTATGTCCTAAAACTGGCTGCGAACCGAAACGTCCCTAAACTAACGGTGGACCACTATGTCCTAAAACTGGCTGTGGACCAAAAAGTCCGTAAACTAGAAATTCGCCTCAAATACGGCAACGGTGGACCACTATGTCCTAAAAGTGGTTGATGACCGAAACGTCGTTAAACTACTACCAACCCGCGGCATCCTTAGGCTGACATGGTAAAAAAACGGTATGTCCATAAGCACAATGGGAACGGATGAAAACCCGGTAGGGCTCCGTGAGTAAAAACAGTAGGGCTACCGGCGAATCTTGTGAAAACCCGAAAGGGCGCAACCTCGTTAAAAAAAATGTCCATAAGCGAAATGGGCACGGATGAAAACTCGAAAGGGCTCCGTGAGTAAAAACAGCAGGACTACCGGTGAGTATTGTGAAAACCCGAAAGGGCGCAATCTCGTTAAAAGACACTTGCAAGGTCCTCTCGACTTTGTAAGGAGAAACCGCCTACGTGAGATCCTTACGACTCACAAGGGAGAAACACACTTAGGGATCCTCACAATCCCTAAAAATAAATTACACTTGCAAGATCCTCACGACTCGTAAGGAGAACCCTCTTATGGGACCCTCACGGCTCATAAGATTTGAAAGTCTTAAGCTACAGGGATCCGAACCTGTTCTTAAGCAGTCCCCACAACCTCCGATACTGTCCTACAAGCGGCTCCATGCTAACCCTTGTATACAATCCACGGGCGCGAATAAACATCTCCCTAACAAAGTCCCATTCACGACTAGGGATATGTTTGCACGGTGAGTAACCCTTGTGAGTCCTCTTGACTTATAAGGAGAAAACACTCTTGCAAGATCCTTACGACTTATAAGAGAACATACACTTAGGAGTCCTCACGATTCCTAAGGAGAAAACGCGCCTACGAGATCCTCACGACTCGCAGGGAGAAATACCTTTATGAGACCCTTACGGCTCGTGAAGTCAAAAGCCTTAGTCGACAGGATCCTAACCCTGTCTACTAAGCCATCTTTGTTCGACATCGACTAAGGCAAATGATGATTCGCTCCTTGCAATATCCCAGTTGTAGCGGTGCTGATGCCGAAATCGATGTCTAATCCCAAGCTTGCAGTAAGAAGCTAGCGAGCCACACATGCGTATGAAACAGCCGAAATGATGGGGCAACTTGCAAACAAAATCAGCAAGTAAAAATGTATGCATGCCAAATAGCCGAAATGATTGGGCAACTCGCAATAAAAAGCAGGGAGTAAAAATGAAATAAATAGCCGAAATGATTGGGCACCGCGAAAAATAGCCGAAATGATTGGGCAATCGCGACATTCGCGATGTAAAAGCTGAAATGATAGAGCATCGCGGAAAGAAATAAAGAAAAATGAAATTTATGCCCTACAGGTAAGATCGCATCGATCCCTGTATACAATCCAGGGGCACAAACAAAGAAGGAAGCACACCTTCCCTCCCCAGGCTCCATCCGAAAGAGAGCCAAGTTTCGACGGTTCACAGACAACTTAGAGACCACTTCGGCATCCGTCTCGTTATAGCAGACGCAATGTCAACAACGGCATTCCTTTGCAGTCCAGCAGGACGCAGAAACAACGCCAACAAAAGACCTCACGTCAAAACAAAGAGGAGTGATGGCAAAACCCCAACTCCGCCTTAGCATTCGTCTCGTTACAACAGACGCAATGTCAACAACGGCATTCCTCCAATGTCCAGCAGGATGAAGACGCCACGTCAACGAAAGACCCCATGGTCGAAACAAAGTGGAGTGATGGCAAAATCCCAGCTCCACCTCAGCATTCGTCTCGTTACAGCAGACGCGATGTCACCCCAGCGTTCTTCCCCCAGCAGGATTCAGACGCAACAATCAAACAACGAAGCAAAGGCCAAATTCCTAGCTTCAGGGTCTTGATGGCAACTCATATAAAGCCTGAAAGACAATCAGAGATCATCCCACACTAGCATGGAGTGATCACCACCTCGACGTTCGTCTCAACACAACAGACGAGATGTCACCACAGCGTTCTTCCTCCAACAGGATTTGGACACGCCAAAACAAACGAAACAAAGGCCAAATTCCTAGCTTCAGCGTCTTGACGGCAACTCATATAAAACCGGAAAAACCATCGGAGATCATCTCACACTAGCATGGAGTGATCACCACCTCGACGTTCGTCTTGACATAACAAATGATGTGTCACTACAGCGTTCTTCCTCCAGTAGGATTCAGACGCGACAATCAAACAACGGAGCCACGGCAAAATCCCTAGTTCCAAACCTCGACGGTTCACCAGCAACCTAGAGACAACCGCGACATTCGTCTCGATACAGCAGACGCAATGCCAGCAAACGAAGCGAATGCCAAATTCCTAGCTTCAGGTCTTGATGGCAATTCATATAAAACCTGAAAGACTATCGGATATCATCCCACACCAGCGCGGAGTGGTTATGACTCATCGGGGCTCTCCAAAATGAGCATAACCTCAAGTAAAAAGCGGCATGGCAAAATTCCTAACGCTTGCTCATCTGACAGTCAAACTTCCTAGGAGGATTGCTTGAAGACGTCTTGTCCAGCCCCCGAAGGGATCAGAGACACGACAGTCGCAAGGCTACTCGAACAGCAAGATTGCCTATCGAGGAATACATCAGCCAACGCGACGGTACGACGGACAAAACCCTAGTACCACAGACCCTAACGGACCTTTGTCGTAAAGAGCAGAGGTTAACTGTGACGTTAGGATATCCTTGAGAGAAATGCTTGATTCGTCTCGACTTGTAGGGAAAAGCCTTAGGCAGTGGGGGTTAAAAAACCTGTCTCCTAAGAACTGGGGCCCTGCTAGTCAGTCTAAAATGGACTCTTGCATACTATTCACGAGCCGCACTCTCCAAAGTCGAATCTTGACAAGGAGGGAAACAACCGCTTACGGGTCCTCTCGACTCATAGGAGGGAAAATTCTCTTATAAGATCCTTACGACTTATAAGGGAAAACGCACTTAGGAATCCTCACGATTCCTAAGGAGAAAATACACCTACAGGATCCTCTCGACTCGTAGGGAGAAAAGTCTTCATGAGACCCTCACGGCTCATGAAGTTGAAAAGTCTTAGGCAGCAGATCTGAACCTGCCTCCTAAGCCATCACTACCCCTCGAAGAAGCCAAAACAAGATGTTCACCCCATCATCTGCCGGCTATGTTTGCTAAGATGACATGCTGATAACAAAAGAAAGAAGAAAGCAGAGAGATGACACAAGACATTGCGAAAGAAATGTATCTTTTATTCATGAATTCAATTGAGTACAGGCTACATCATCTGAAAGGATAAAGAAAAATGAATACATTTTATTCAAAATTTACAAATGGCGCAAAATGCAACTATTGGGAGGGAAGCGTCTTCAGTAGGCCAATCAATTGCTCACGCACTCCCCTCAGCCTCTCGTCACGGTCAGCTACCGCGGCCAACTCTGCTTCAATTTGGGCCCGTTGCTGCAAACAGGATGAGAGATTCTGATCAACTTCCTGCTGGGCAGCCTCCTGACTCTGCGTGACCTGCTCATTAAGATCAAGCTTCTTCCTCAACACCAGCCCGTCAGAGATATATCGTTGAAGGTTTTCAAAAATGGCATTCAGCTGGGCAGCATTAGCGACAACCTCAGCATGCAGTTGGGCAGATTCAGCAGCAGTCGCCTCACGTTCCTTCCGTTTAAGGGTTGCCTCTCGTTCGAAATGATGAAGGAACGGAACACTCTGCTCAACCCATGCGGCCCGCTGGGAGTTCAAAGCCTGAGTCTCAAGGGCAGGACGCATAAGCTCAAGCTCATACAGACAAGCCTCAATTCTCCTACAATGATTAACCCAAGACTCAACGACACCTTCATTATGGAAGTTCATGAGCATCGCCAGCATTGGGTTGACCTCGGCAGCAAAATCTGCGGCGGATGTAGGAGCCTCCGCGTCAAGCTCCTCGATGTATTCGCTTAGCATACGCAGACTGGTCATAGCATCTTTTGAGGATGGACGTCTGGAAAAGGGCCCTGACGGCATCGTAATACGAGATTCGAAAGAGGCCGGAGTCGAAGCGACCGCTGCAAAACAAATCACAATCAGATGACGGTTCAAGAAATATAAGAGATTCATGAACAATTGGATTTATTATACCAGCCGCAGCAGGTGGCAAAGCTGGAAGGACCAATGGCGCAACTGTTCTCTCATTTCCTCCTTCAATCTGTAGTACTGCAATCAAAGCAAAGAAGAATCAGAAATGATTTCACTGTTGGTAAAAGAAAGAACATTAACTGAAGGCTGTATTCACCAGCACTACTGGATGAAGCAATCTCCGACAGGAAGGAGAAGTGGGGGTGCAGCACCTGGTACAGGTGGTCAAAAAGGACTCCTACAAAAATGCAATAATGCAATATCAATACATAAATTATACAGCTTAAAAAATAAGACTGATGAGTCACAAATCCGCACCTTCCAACATCTGAGATGGTATGAGAGAGGGTAGAGGAGATGCCACCGTCAAGGCGATAGCTGATGGCGCTGCCTCGGGTAGTGTGACATCAGCACTAGCCGCACCAGCATTAGAGACAAGATAAACCCTGTCAGGAAAGATTGCAGAATGAAAAGAAGGGCGGTGACCTAAAATTTACCTGATGAGTCGCCAGCCGGAGCCGTGACGAGGGCTTCACTTGATACAACGGCGGCGTCTCCCTCCTCCATCAGGGTGGTCTCACCTCCCGTCGCCTCATCCCCTGACTCCACGAGAGCCGTCGTCACGCTCGCGACGCCAGGAGATGGCAAAGAACCGTAGGCGGGAAGAGTAATGATCGAAGCGGTGGCCGGCTTTTGAGAAAGAGCGGCCATCTCGGGCCCAGCAATTGTACCCGTTTCGCTCGCCACCACCTCGGGCTCAGTGATTGCAGCCGTCTCATCCACCGCTGCCTTAGGCTCGGCCGTGGTAGCCATCTCACCTGCCGCCACCTCAAGCTCGGCAGTGGTGGCTATCTCGGGCATAGCAATCGTGACTGTCTTGTCAGCCACTACTTCGGGCCCAGCAATTGCGGCCACATCACCTACCGTCGCCCCGGGTTCGGGAATAGCAGCCACCTCCTCCACCGCTCCCTCAGGCTCAGCGGTCGCCGCCATTTCTTCGGAAAGGCTCGGCCCTGCAAGATAAGGTATATGAGAACTGATAGCTTAAAACTTTGACAACGGAACCTCATGGCACATTACCTGGAGTTGATTTACCGTTCACTTTCCGAGCCGCACGTGTCGCCCGTCTATAAGTAGTAGACAAGGCGACCGGAGACTCCTCTGAAGGAGTAGCAGCAGGGGCAGCGGCACTCGAACCCGCACCCACAGCTAGAGCAGCATTACGCTCCCTTGCTGCGCGCCTCTGGTACTTCCTTTCCTCCCGGGCTGTCAAAGCAGACCTTCTAGAAGCCTCCCTCAACAGAGCGTCATCATCCGCACTCAGGGTTACCTCTGGAGCCGTCAAGGCTTCCATCATCGGTTGTTTGAGTAAAGCCTCTTTCGGTAATTCCGACGAGGCCGGGACTTCGGTGGCTGGCCCGGGGAGAGTCTCCACATCACCTTGCGGGACCGACATTGTGGTCCCTGCGATGAGATAAAGAAAGGTTTAGATTGTCCATAAAAAAGAGAATGAAGACTCAATGAGCCGAGACATACCAATGCCCAATAGAGCGCGATTCCTCTCCTCCTCTTCGAAGGACCCGAGGGAAGTCACCAGAATCTCTTCAGTGGTAAAACCCGCTACAAAAGGAGAAATGTCAATCAAAACATGATAATAAGAAGAATGTATAATGCAATAACAAGACGCGACTAACGTTTACTTGATTGCACGAGGGCGGCTATTTCTGTTTGAAGAGTGGCAGAGCGCACAGAAGCTGCAATAGCGGCCTCGAGATCAGTGTCTTCTGGCGCTATGACGAAACCCTCATTGGTCCCATATTCACTTATGCCCGCGTTATAAGGAGCCTCAGACTCTAGGCCGAGTATGGCATCAAGAGAGAGGACCGATTTCTTCTTCTTCTTCTGTGCACGAGCTCCAGTCATAGCCAGTACCAGCTTGCGTTTAGTGGCCACTTTGGGACGGCGAGTCCCGATGTCCGAGCCCACGCCAGATTCGGGTGAAGCTACATTTACCGTCTCTATGGGAGCACGGGGCACCGATGGCACATCCACCGTCTCCACAGGAGCATGGGGCAATCCGCGCGTGGGGCTTAACACACGTGGAGGCTCAACTGCAGCGACTTCTCTTAGCGAAGGGGGGACAATGGTCCGTCACCTCAAAGGGACCTTGCGATCACTGGCAGGAGGTGCACTTTTGCGGTCAAGCAGCAACCGCCTTTCTTCCTTAATAACGGCGCCCGTCGAATGCTGGTACCATGCCGTATATGCATTAAGGATCCGTGGGACACAACCCGGATCGCTGATAAAGAAGTGAGAGCCCGTATTTAAACGCATGAAGTGATGCAGCGCGCTCCACATCCCCTCTTCACTAGCAGTGGGTTCCATCAAAAAGGCCTCCAGCGGCACTCCTTGGTTATAGCTCAATTGTTGGGCAAAACGATGCGGATTATATCTCATGAAAAGCACCGCATCATTTTGCCTAAACACCAGGAAGTCTGGTCTGATAGAATATAAATGGAGGGTCTCCCGAGCTGTCAGAACTGAGGCTCCATCTTTGAAAATATCCTGCAATAACCGCACCGTTGTGGTAGACTCTTTTCCGATGGTTAACACCTTGTCGGTAAAGGTCATCCCGTCTCCAACCGTGCGGGGGTGAAGGAGCAAATCTCTAGCAGCCCGCGGTGACGGATTTACAATTGAGGCACCGACCAATCGCATAATCCGGGGGAAGCTGCACCTGTGATAGAATTAAGGCCTTCTATGGATACCAAAAACGCCAAGTGCATGTAGCTCGAGCCATGACATGAAGTAATGCATCTAGAAGTTCACATGATGTACTCCAGGTTCAGTAGTATCCGCCGCTTGACTAAGGCCGTAATACAGATGGGCTAAGCCAGCGACCCCGACAGCCACTTTCACCCCAATAGTCATCCGGTGAGCCGGGTAAAAGACAAATGGCCTCATACGGCGAAGGTGCATCGGGAGCGCGAACCAGCTCAACCATAGCCTAAGGAATCCCAAAAAGAATGCTTCCTCGTCCATCCCAGGGACTGCAATCTCCGCAAAAGGAACAACCGGAGAGTTGGGAAGGAAGAAACCCTTCTGATTTACCTCCATCGCTGGCAGGTTGTCCAAACCTAAGCCGAAAGGGTCGTCAAGCGTGGCGAATTTAACGGCCTCCTTCGAGAAGACTTGTGGGTGAAGGAAGCGAGCGATGAAATCCTCGAAACTAACCCCGCGGCTCCCAGATTCGAGAAAAAGGCCCTCCTAGATATTCAACACTTTGATCAAACTAGGAAACTGGTGTTGAACAGCATTCACCGGGGTAAGGCCCATTACCACTGACTTAGCACCAAAAACATATTCGTCCGTGGGAAGCAGCTCCTCATAATGCTCCCCTATGACCGGTAAGCCAGAAACTTCTGCAAATTCCTCTAAAGAGATTGATACTTCTCGGTCCAGCGAGAGGAAGGTGTGAGTAGGGATATTCCACTGCTCCAAAAAGACCTTAATCCACCAGGTGGGATGCGTAGGATACTGGAAAAAAAAGCATAAACGGCGGTATACAACCCAAGCCTTATCAACTGCGACTTTTTCGCTGACAGAATGTAGCGGGCCCATTACAGATAATCGGTCGGATGACGAGGAATCAGACCTATGTTATATGGTTGCCCCCACGGCCGCGCCTCGCCTTGACAAATACGGCGTCCTAAGGTATCTAAAACCATGGGAGGCTGAACGGGAATCGAAACTATAGCAGGCTGAAGAAGGCCTTCTGAAGTCCAATTGACCATCTCCACGGCATAGTTCACCCGGGGTGAGTTGGCGTAATGGATCGTCGTGATGGGCTCCGAGGGTACCACACATGAAAAGCTTTGTCGACCCCTGATAATCTGATTGTACCATGACCCCCAAAGGTGAAGATTCTTATGTTCCGGATCATAGTCTCTGCTCAAAGCTAGGACCTCCCGGTCTACGGGTGCTCCAGGAAATCCTCCCTCTGAGCGAACGAACGGGAACGAAGCATCGAAAGACATGTTGCCTGCAAAAAAGGGGACAGAAATCAACTGTCAATGTTGTAATTTAATTTTTAATTTCTGACACTCGGTACTTTAAAAGTTGTACTACACTGCAATACAGTAGAAAGGGGACCAAGGGGGACCCACAAAATCTAGATGACAGTTCATCATTAATAAAAAAATGCCTCATCATTGGATGAGGCTGTCATTAAAAGAGGAAATTCTCAAGAGATTCTCATTAAATGAGAAATCCCTCGGGCAGAGGAGTAAAATTTCTATTGAGAGCAGCGCTCTTTACTAGACAGACATCTGTCAAAGTCTAATGATGAAGGAATAAAATTCCTCAAGAAGAGCCTTACTCTGAGAAGATGATCCATCAAAAATAAAATTTTATTTTTAAGATCCATGAACAAACTCATAAGAGTTCTTCACAAGAGATTAAAAAATCTACATGTTCAGGAAAGCAAAGCTCTGTTAATGAAACCCTAAATGGGTTTTATTTAGATCAAAGATCAATGAAGAGCAAGGCTCTGTTAATGGGTAAAACCCTAATTTATTAAAAGTTATTAACTTTACCTAAGTTTTGACAGAGTTTTACTCTTGAAAAAGTTTTAAACAGGAGAGCTATGCTCTGTGGGAGAATGAAATTCTCAGAAGTGAAAATTCTTAAGAAGAAGATGAAAATCATCTAAGCGACCAAAGGTCCTATTTATAGGCATTGAAACGCCTCTTCAACTTCTGAGTTGATCCAAGGGTTCAGATGTTGCCACCGCTGCACTCACGTGTGCGCCACGTGAGCGCAACAGTGGGGGGGGCATTTGTTTCCCCCAATCAGGGCAAAGCTCTGTTTTGAATTTCAAAATTCAAAAATTGAAGTAACGCTTCGTGCCACGTGTCAAACACAGGTGCGCTAGCACAGGTGCGCTAGCACAGTTGCGCTGCGCTCTGCGCTGCGCTCCGCGTGTCGAACACAGTTGCGCTAGCGCAGTTGCGCTGCGCTCTGCGCTGCGCGCCGCGTGTCGAACACGGGTGCGCTAGCGCAAGGTGCGCTGCGCACCGCGTGTCGAATACGGGTGCGCTAGCGCAGTTGCGCTGCACTCTGCGCTGCGCGCCGCGTGTCGAACGTAGGTGCGCTACCGCAAGGTGCGCCAGCGCTAGAATTAAAAATTCCCCACCGTCAGATCAAAAGATTTACTAATAATAAATTATTAATTAATCAGAACTAAAGTTCTGTTATGGAAAGATTTTTCAATCTTATTAAAACAAGAAGATTATTTTCTATAAAACAGAAGCTGTAGGATCAAAGATCCAACGGTGGGTAATATTCCCAAATCAAGCAGAGAAAGATCTCTTAAAACTGATTTAACAAATCATTTGGCCCTATATAAAGGACCCTAGACTTGAAGTCTAGAAGGGAGAATACACAAAAAAAAAGAGAGAAACCCTCTGCAAAAAAAAGAGCAAGCTCTTAGAAAGAAGAAGATTTTTCTTTATCTTCAAGGTAAAAGGAACTATGTTCTTGAATAACAGAGATGAATCCATCTCATAAAAAAGAAGAACCATCTTCTAAAAAGATCTTAGATCTATAAAAAGACCAAGGTCTTTTGATTTAAAAGAAAAGATCAAAAAGATCCAATCATAAAAAGACTAAAAGAAGTATTATACTTCATTCACAGATCTTTTGATCTATAAAGGCAGAGCCTTTCATAAAAAAACAAGAATTTTTGTTCTTTGATCTTGAGGCAAAGCCTTCTTTGAAGAACATAAATTTGTTCTTTGATCTTAAAATTGATCAGAAGCGCTTTGCGCTATTAAAAAGTGCCTTGCACTCATGAACTGCGCCCTTGCACTCCTTAGACCGGCGCTCGGCGCCAAAACCTGCCACGTGTCAACCATAAACACTACTTGCGCTTTGCGCTCCTAAAACAGTGCATTGCACTCATGGGCTGGCGCTCAGCGCCAAGCGCGCCACGTGTCACTCACTGGCGCATCCACAAACTAGCGCGGCGCACTCATAAATTAAAAGCGCAATACGCCAACAAACTAGCGCTAAGCGCGACACGTGTCCTCCTCGTGTGCGCTATCCAGCAGAAGCGCAATGCGCTCTTTCCTTGGCGCAAAACGTCTGACACGCCACGTGGCGCACTGTCAGAACATACTTTGTTCTGATAAATGTTATGCATTATTAAAAGGGCCGAGCCCAAATAAAGGCTCAATAGCCAGAACAATAAAATGTCCAACTCATATCAACTAAGCCCATATGCTCGTAAACCTGCAAACAGACCTTAGTCCCAAATTGGACTATAGATCTCCCAACCAACATTGGTTCAAGGGTACATCTCTGAACTCCTCTGATATTTGTCGTTGTAATCCTTCAACGTCTTCAGAGAGGTGACGGGTCCCGACAGCCATACATTCCACGGACTATGATGTCCTTAACCTTGACCGGGATGTCTTTAAACTAACATTGGACCACCATGTCCTTAAACTGGTAATCGACCGAAATGTCCGTAAACTAAACAATAGAGTCTAAATGCTCTTTTGTTGGATCTAAACGATCCTGTTAAGTTGATCTTAGTCTAGAAATTAGACTAACGTATCCTTAACAAACGTTTAAGTTGATCTTAGTCTCAAATGAAGCTAACGTATCCTTAAACCAAACCCCCAAACCCAAATCTAAGAAGATACGGATTTGGACTAATCCACGCCCTACGGGCGACAACATAAATTAGTCTCCGTATACAATCCACGGGCAACCACAAACAAAACATACACCCACGACACGAAGTGACCATATGGAGAAGGAGAAAGTTGTTACCGCGATGCGGTAGCGTAATTAACTGTAGGGGCTTGCGCCTGCAGGGAAGAGCGTCCCCACAATCAAAAACCTCTCAAACGAGGGGGAATCTGACGAAGTCTGCTACATCGGCCGCATCCGTTTAAACCTTCGATACATGGTGCCATAAATCAACTTGGAATCTTCGGAGAGGTGGACGGATAGCACCAATTAGCATCTATCCCGAATTTTAGGCAAGACTTTTATTGCTTCTGCGTGATTCAGAGGGGAACATACCCAACTAAAACCTATTTGCATGACTCCTCTGAGCCATGGTAGGGTAGTAATCAAAGCATAGTGGGAACTCACACGAGACAAATGAGGATCTCGGGTCGATAGACTAACCTGTACACATGTCACCAGGGAACTGCTATCTGATGATAGGTATAATACCAACTAGCATGTTCTCAGCGAGTCCGTCCGGTGTACTCATAACCCATGAACACCTGTATACATCTTAGGTGAACCAACTAACACTAATGGCTTGTGAGACCGGCCATCGCCCCTCGTCAGGATCTCGATCTGTATACACTAGTCTACTCTGGAGTATCGATGCCCTGTCTCGAAACTCCCTGGACTAGGGACCATTTAAGGATGTGTTTATAGACCCCAGCTCCCACGTATATGATCGCCATCATACTACTGGCAGTCAAGCAAGAATCCTATGGGCTCTATCAACATGTAATAGTGATCTGTAATATCACCTAAAGCATGTACATGATGATAAAGATAAACCAGATAGTATACTATCATCTTGAGTAAGACTGTCCTACTGGTATAGGTCCTCCCTCAATCATTGCGATCACGTGCCTGCGATCCAATAATTGACTTTGAGGGCACTATATCCAACAAGCATATGAATACAAGATTTGTAATTAGATTCTAACTATCGAGCGCTTTACGCCATTCAAACGATTCCCCCGTAGATGTTAAATCTACTCATCGGAATGTCTCAGCTAATCGAATCTGACCACAGCCTTTCCTTTCCTAGCCGTGTCCGACGTCTCCGCAACCAATCCTAGAATCGCACAAACTTAACATATAAGGCTAGACATCCGAGATAACGCGAAATCAAATACTATACGAAAGAACGAACTCTCACAAATTAAACACATATAAACTTGGTGCTCTAAACATATGCAACAACGTCTAAGACCACCCTTAAGGGCTGTTTTTCCAAGGAAAACGCCAAAAATAGAATCAAAACGTTCATATCGTATATTAACAAAATGTCTAAATTACGGTAAAATGGTCCCGGATTTTGAAAGGGGTAAAACTAGAGAAAGTTGCACACATCTAAGACCTAATTAGTGTAGCAGAGAACACCCCACAAAACCCCACAACCAAACTCCCTCATCCAGCCGCAATTTGCGGCCAGAAATGTTAAATCTGCAGCCTCCAGATAAGGGTAGGGGATCGGGCTTCGAGGGTATATTCCTAGTCTTATAACTATCTTACAGTAATTGCAACTTCTCAAAAAAACTTTAGGGTTGATAGCAGATTTGTAAGAACCCTAACCTTTAACCAAAAAACGGTATTTAACACTAATTGAAACATTAAGGTGTTTTAATGCAAACTTGGGAGTTTAGCAGGGCTATTAGACTCTACACTACTCTTAACTACCCTAATATGAGTCATGATTACCCTAGAAGTCACTAAAACCTTAAACTTGACTTAACCCTCTTTTGAAAACTTTAAACTTACTTTAAGCACTACCCTAAAACCTAATCAAGAACAATTATGACAAAAGATTAGCAAAACAAATAGTAAACTTAACTCATACTTTGAGATAGACTAGGAGGTGATCCTGACTTGATAGGATAGCCACCAAAAAGGAAACTTTCTTGAAGGAAACTCTTGAAGAGATTTGGATTAGGATTTTGGAAAGGTTTAATGAAGGGTTTATGATGATTAGGGTAGGGTTTAAGTGAGGTAGAAAAGGTTTTCTTGTTCTAAGAAGAAAGAAGACAAGAAGAAGACAAGAAGAGATGAAAGAAGTATCCAGAGAGTGAGAGAGAGAAAGCCCAAGCCACGGCACACCCCTCGCCTCACATTTAATGCATCATGCCTCTTATTTTCATTTTTATTTTTATTTTTATTTTTCACAAAAACCTAGAACCATCTAACATTTTTAAATGAAAAGGCATGTTAATAAAATATGTTTAGGTTGTCATGGTTGCAAAAACTTATATTAACATATACTAACCTATTGTTAACCCTAGATTAGTGTGTATGTGCATGTTAAAATAATTAATTAAATAAGTAAATAATTAAATAAATAATTAATTAATTAATTAATTAAATACATACATAATTAAATAATAATTACATAGCGAATTAGTAAAAGTATACCTATGTAGAAATAATTATTAACTAGGTTTTATTTGAAAAACACTTGTTCTAACGCTAATAAATCTATATTTATTCTAAATGATTTTTAAAACGTTACACATACCGTTTGGCACTACCACCCTCATTAGAAGGAGTGCACAATGTGTTCCATATATCCCAACTACGACGATATGTGAACGATCCCAGCCACATACTTGATCATTCAGAGCTCACTGTACAGACCAATCTAACTTGTGAGCAGCAGCCTGTCGAGATCTTGGATCGAAAGGTGAAAACCTTACAGAATAAGGAAGTGAACTTGGTCTGGGTGCTGTGGAGAAAAGACTCGCCAGGAGAATCGACATAGGAGCGAGAAGACGATATGCATGCACGATACCCTCGGCTATTCGAAAATTACTCATTTATGTAAATTTCGAGGACGAAATTTTTATAAGGAGAGTAGAATATAACGACTCTGAAATCTCTGTACAAAAATTACTTGTTTATTGTATAGAAAAGGTATTTCAACCTGCTGTAAAGTTATAAGTTATTTTTATTCAATAAAAACAAGAACAAGCTTGTAGCTCACTAGTTAATCTCTATACTGCTGTGACATAACCCATGTGTTCGATTTCTCTTAATCCTAATTATTTTTTAAGATTTTTCTTTTTAATTTTTCAGAAGCTCAAGAGTTGCACGCGCAACACACGGAGAAATGAAAAGTTTAAAAAAAAATCAAACAGGCGTAATAAGAAGCAGACACTGATTACAGCATGTAGCACGAAACTTGAGGCAATTGGCTCAAATCCGACCACCCGTTTCTCCATTTTGGCCACCGCTGACGGTCCGATTTGGTCCAAATGACTCTGTGCTTTGCATACAAGTCCCTACGACTCCCCTCAACTCTCCTACACTATTTGATTTTCCTGCAATCAAACAGAGACTCTTCAAATCCCAAACACTATTAAATCAATTTTAACTCATTTTATTTCACACCCTCTCTCATTTTTACCCTATAAATATTATCCCATGCCCTAACTCTCCCCCATTCTGAAATTTCTATCCAATTTCTCCTAAAATTTTCTAAGTGCAAGAGGAGTCAAGTGGAGTTAGCAACCAAGTTCTCTTTCGTTGAAAATCAGAGTCAATCCCAGAGTTACTGCGACACCACGGAGCCCCCTCTCTTCCTTACTCTTTTCTTAACGTTATAAAGCCGTAATTCCCTTCCCCCTCTTCTTTTTTCCAACTAAAATCGCATTCTTAAAACATATCGGTAAAGAAGAGTTAGAACTGATATTGCTTTCTTTTCAAACCTTTTCACCCACTTGATAAGCAAAATAAATCAAAACAGCACTATAAAACCACTCTTAACCTTATTCATATCATCTAGTTTTTTTAGCATAATGAAAATTTCCATATGAAATACTCATATAACAAAAATTTTCATTAAAATACCATGAATTTTAGTATAACCCCTTTTTCGATAATTAGTTTATCTACCTTTAGAAAAACTTCACGGGGTAACGACCTACCCCCCTCCCCCACACACACTATGACTTCATAGCACGAGATTCTAAACATAGGTTTTATATAAGAATAGGTTTTCATTAAAATACCACATTTTTTTACAAAACGGGTTTATTTTAAATCGATATTTTAAATTCTTGGCAAATATGCCTCTACAACCCTCATCAGGAGACCCGCTAATGGATGGTGCGGATTATCACATATCCTTAGGACAGTAGAGCGAGATGCAGAACTTCTCACGGAGTCATTTTTCTTGTTTTTAACAAGATTGGAAAAATATTTTTCCATACAGAACTTATTCTCTATCTTGGTGATTTTTAATCACCATTGGATCTTTGATCCAACGGTGCTCTGATTTACATAGCATAATCTTTCTTGTTTAGAAAGATTGTGGAAAATATTTCCAAAATAGGGTTCTGATCCCTTTTATTTAGAACTTAATTCTATCGGCTCAGAAGGCATTAGAAGCCCTCACGTGCAGCACGTGACCCTTCACAAAATTAACTTGGTTCATTTGTATGCAGCAGTCCAAACAGAGGGAAGGCATCACGTGGTAACACGTGAGCTTCTTTGCTCTTTGTTTGTTTTATAGCTGGGTCCTACATGTTTTGTGTGAAAGACGACCACTTGCTTACACATGAGGCTTTAGTTGCCGCTTATTAGGTGGAGCCGCTCACTCTGTATATAGATGCATCACGTGCTTGCACGTGATGCTCCAGTAGCAGGAAGTTTTTTCTTTCCCTATTTGAGTCTCTTTATAAGGGATCGATGATCACGTGCTTACACGTGATGTTAGATATAGTTCTCTCAAAGTCAATTATTGGATCGTAGGCACGTGCTTGCAATGATTGAAGGAGGACCTATGCCGGAAGGACGGTCTTTCTCAAGATGATAGTATGCTATCAGGTTTATCTTTATCATCGTGTACATGCTTTAGGTGATATTACAGATTACTATTACACGTTGATAGAGCCCTTAGGATTCTTGCTTGACGGCCAGCAGTATGATGGCGATCATATACGTGGGAGCTGGGGTCTATAAGCACATCCTTAAAAGGTCCCTAGTCGAGGGAGTTTCGAGACAGGGCATCGATACTCCAGAGTAGACTAGTGTATACGGATCGAGACCTCGACGAGGGGCGGTGGCTGGTCTCACAAGCCATTGGTGTCAGTTGGTTCACATAAGACGTATACAGGTGCTCATTGGGTTATGAGTACACCGAACAGGACTCACCGGGAACATACTAGTTGGTTTTATACCTAGCGTCAGATAGCAGTTCCCTGGTGACATGTATACAGGTTAGTTCATCGACCTGAGATCGTCATTTGTCTCATATGAGTTCCCACTGTACTTTGATTACTACCCTACCACGGCTCAAAGGAGTCGTGCAAACAGGTTTTAGTTGGGTACAGTTCCGAGCCATATGGAGGCAGTGAGCGGATCGGCAGGGGTTTCATCTCTCCCGGTATTGGGGGTGAGATCGCGCTGTGTCTAGGAGAGCCATTACACGAAGTCCTTGGCCAAGGCAGGAGATTTACTGGTAGGTATTCCAGTAGTATCTCAGGGTGTTCTGGGCTACACTCCGACACGACTTGCACCGCTTTTGGGGGTCTGACTTTTACCAACCCCCTAGGCCCGACATGCGATGCTCATAGACGAACGGACCGGACTGTACGGATATTGTCACTGACAGGCTCAGTAGGGTGTCAGGATGAGTTCGCTCATCGACCTCCCTTTTGGTCAATACCCGGTAGCCCGTTACGTACGGCTAGTACCACTGACGTGCTAGTGGTTAAATTCACGGCCAAAATATTGACGAGTCTTTAGAGTCCCCCACAGACAGTTTCTCAAGTTTCGGGCGAAACGTTGTAGAGGCCGTATGGTATTATAGCTGGGTTCGATCATATACGTGCAGTAGTGCACGGATCATGATCGGACGGATCATACAAGTGGGCTTTAGTATAAGCCGGATCTTAGTATTAGATTTGTTGGATTACTTTAGTCTCATTGCATTCGCATGCAGTCGGAATGCGAATGCAGGTATGTATATACAGGTGAGGGGTATCCTTGTGATCCGTCACGAGTTTACTTTAGTAGATGCCATTCTCTTTTTATTGTTGCAAACATTTGGATTAATGTTTGCAAATGGAAATTGTGAGCTCAAATTCATGATTAAGAGCATTAATTGTGACACATGCACAAGTGATGACTCATGGTCTCTTTATTTGTGCATGTGTCACATTATTGTTTGATTTATGTGTTGAAATGATAAGAAGAGAGAGAAGGCAGCCAAGGGGCAAGGGTTTGCTCTTGTGTTTATCATTCTAGCTCACTCTCATTTTATCATACAACAGAAAAGAAAGTTCTTCTTCTTCCTCCTTCTTTCTTGAGCTCACTATCTCCATTAATGGCATCCACTTCAACCTCCATCCATACACTCTCATGCATTGAGAATCAATGGATGCTTGAGACAAAGTTATCACACACATTCTCTACATCACCTTGGATACGTCGGCTAGGAAACTTCATGTCCGAGTTGCTTCGGATGAAGCGGGAGCCCGTAAAAAGACTCATTGATGTGGTGCCCTTCCGACGAGGAGACCGGAGATCGGAGATGCCGCGAGGAGCTTAGGATGGTGGCCAAAGACCGAAGGACACGGATCGATCGGTATAGCCACTCTCACTTCTTAGTAATTAGCTAGTTTAGCGTTAATGGTTCGATCCGGGTGAAAGACTACGATAGCGCCGGTTTCCTAAAAAGCTTTTGTTTCCGCATTTGGCCTCGGATCGACGGTCGGGGCGGTACCGTAGACTTACATGGTATCAGAGCCACGCCATTAACCTTTACTAGCTTGTTCTAACATGTTTAAAATATCGATCGATCAAAATTTCCGAAACCGCATTTTCATTTTCTGAGTTTCTGTCGAAATTTTTTTGTGGTCAAAAAATTATTTTGGGTATGTCAGAAAATTAGGCAGGCTATTTTAAGACATCTGTAGAAATTTGGTATCGTGAATCCACAGTAACACCGCGGAACCGCGGCAATAAGTTATTGCCGCGGTTCCGCCGCTGTTATGTGGCTTCAGTGCACCATTTTTCTTGTGCTGGTCTTTTGTGTGAAAATGTGGTTTCTGGAATTTTTAGTTTTGGCCCAGATTATTTTGAGTGCTGGAATTGTTCTTGGGGCCCACTTCAGGAAATTTTGTCGATCAAAATTTTAAATAAGTTAGTTCGCAGTACTTATATTACTATCTGTGACCGTGAATGTCATTTGATCGGTAAATCTTGTCTAATTGCTATAGCTCTTTTAGACGGATTTGCGAACGTGACATTCATGTTGATGTTCTGTGTTGTGCTGTGATATTGTGGATTTATCGTGGTGGATAGCCTGGATGCAATGGTAGTACCGTTTGGTTATATTTGTACATTTGATATTGCGAGGCGGGCTTCCGACATGTGGACTGCCATCACTGCCTGTTTGTATATTATTCTTTTGGGGCACGACCGGGTTGAGGTCGATGTACCCGTTGTATATATTTTATTTTCTGTACTAGGATTACCCCGCGGTGGGGTGCACGAATAGCCGGGTTCTAGAGGGCAACAAGCCTGCATCTCATGACTTTGAGATGGAGGGAGCTTCACTCTAGAATTGGCGGGCTATTCACCGCACTCGTAGGAGGTATAGGTTGATCCAAGGAGGGGTGCTCAGGTTACCGGATTCCGTGAAGTGCTGGGTGGTCCATTCACTTTGTTGAAGGGGCTGCCTCGCTTCAGGTTTTGGCGGGTAACTTGCCTCACCTGTAGGGGTCTAGGATTTCATTGCACAGGCTATCCACACGACCAGGGGAACGTCGGATTTCAGTTGCGGCTCAAAGGAAACCCGGGGCTCCCAGATTATCTGTATTGTTCTGTGATGCTTATTACATTTCTGTGATGTTGCATATATCACGCCTGGAGCGATTATTATATATTGATATATATACTAGTAGATGTTGTATATGTTTTACACCTGCGCTAGTCAAGTCCCCGCTCTTTCGTTAGTTAAGTAACCTAACGGTTGATGACGGGACCCAGTGGCAAATGCGGATGGCATATACGTACATCGTATTTTCGTTCTTTATTGGTGTGATTAATTGATGGGGCTGCATTGATTCGGATCAATGCAAGGAAAACAAACCTGTTTGATGTTGTTGGAACAATTTTCAAAAAGTTGTTATTACAAGGACGTTCTCTTTTGTTTTGCACGGTGGTATTCGGTTATGAATATCCTGCACCTCATTCGACGAGGTAAGGGCCGAGATCCCTTTATCGGCAGTGACCCCTTGGACAGAAGTTTGCGTCAGGGTAATAACTTCACTATAGTCGATTATTTTTTGCTTTGCATCGCGGTATTCAGTTGGAATATCCTGCACCTCATTCTACGGGGAAAGAGCCGAGATCCCTTCACCGGAAGTGACCTCTTTAGCAAAGGTTTTCGCCACTATATTTATAAAAAGCTATCCGGTTCCTTCAACGATATCAAGTTCATTACGTTAAAGGTTTTTTGCCAAAAACCATTCGTAGCCCTCCGTCATTTCAGACGGGTAGCACGTAGTATTCATGCTATGTTTGTTGACCTTCGTCAAGGCATAGTGAATGGTAGCTGCTTATTATCTTTCTGTTGCATAGATAGATGTGTTGGTTTGGGACAGTCGTATAGCCTTGTTGACCTTCGTCAAAGGCTTGTACGGGTAGGTTCAAATTAACCTAGACAATGACGGGTAGAACTTGACATGTGACTTATGATTTGTTGACCTTCATCAAGGTCATAAGAGCATGGGGTAAAAATCACATCGGGAGTTTCAAAAGAAACTGAAACTTGCCAGATATGTGCATACCTTCTGGAGTGTGATAACGTGAGTGGATTCGATCACGTTATCATGCGATGATAGTTGGATCCCGATTCCCACTGATGAGTTGGTTTACTCCTCGGGTGATCCCGACTAATTCTTCTTTCAGATTTGGAGGAGAATTGGAGGTTACAGTGGGAGGTTTTCTGATTAGATAAATTGATAACCATTCTGATCTAGGTTAGAATGCACGCAGAGTGTTTCTTTTCTCTTTCTCTTTGGCAGCGACCATGGCCCAACCCTAGACTATGACTCAGTGACCAAGATTAACCGAACTTTCTTAAAACACTGGCTTTTGGATTGTCTGAGTTGCATACCTCATTGCCACTCCTACTTTTACCCTTTTTCTCCGGAACATTTCGTATCAATACGAACGTCCACTTCCATTGGATAAAACCATCGTATGGTTATATACGAACTCGAAGGAACTTGTTCCAGATTCGAGGATGGTTTCCGGTTCTGGAGAAAATGAATAGGACTATTCAGTTGTCTTTTCCTTTTACCTTCTCTCAGCTTGCGAGTGCTCCTTGGATTAGGACGGTACACATATTACGCTAATTGGATAGTCTTCATCCAAACCATAGGCAGGTGCCGAAAGGTAGGGAATGAAGAAAACCATTTAGCCTAAAAGGTGTACAGAAGGTATTAAGTAAAGACAAATAAAGGGATTAGAAAGAGGGCAAAGTAAATTGCGACTACTATTCACGACCGAACCAAGTATTTCATCGCCACTCCTACTTCACCTTTGTAGCACCCTATATCACTACGAAGATCCACAGTTATTTGGATAATCCATCGTATGGTTATATACGAACTCGAAGGAACTTTTTTTAGTTCGGGGATGGATTCTGGTTCAGGAGAAATAGGAATAAGGTTTATTCAGTTGTCTTTTATCTTTATCTTCTCTCGCGTTGCGAGCGCTCCTAAGATTAGGAGAGTACACCCATTATGCTTGTTGGATAGTCTTCTTCCAAACCATAGACTGGTGTCAAACGGTAGGGAAGGAAGAAAACCATTTGGCCTAAAGGTGGTGTACAGAAGGTAATGACTAAATACATATAAAGGGATTTGGAGAGATGGAGAAGAAATATACGGTTACAGTCATGAATCTGGATAATGGAAGAGGCATTACTAGGAATACCAGGATACCCCATCGAAACATTTTCATGTTTCAGTTTCACTGTGTATTGTTAATAGAAAACTGATTTCCCAATTAGACCCTTACTCCACGGTATGTATTTACCAGGTTTGATTTTCACATCTGTATGGTTTTACAGATGATGAGTGGGAGTAAGTTATTGGGAATTAGGTGATCATCCTCATTATATTGGGATTCGTTGTAATTGGTGATATTTGAGAAAATCGCCTGGGTGTTTGCCGGACGGCAAATATTTGGTTTTGAATATCCGTTGTTATGCACCAATTTCAAATTGATATATCTGTACGTTTATTTTTATAAAGTGAGATATAACTTTTTGAAATTATGTCCATGACATTTACCTATATCAGTTGATCATTAAGTAAGGAGCATTCAACAGCGGTGTAATTCTTCATAACCATAGTACAGTTTTCAACCTACGACGCACAGGGTTTGAGTTATTCAACTCAGCGAACTTATACAAGGTAATGTATGTTGTCCAGTGTCTATTAGGACATTGGTCCTCGTACTATATTCTGTTTACTTGTGACTTCTCTAGTTTTTAGACAAATGTTTTGTAGAAATGCAAGATCTAAGTTTGAGAAGTTATAGGTATAAGAATAAAGTAGAGAACCAGGTGTTGCAAGTATCAGGATTCTTCAAGGTGATCAAAGATGTAGATACTTGTATTCGGTATTCGGTTGATAGTAATGGTTTTGAGAAACTTGTTTCTTTTTCAGGTTACTCATATCTGAATGCATTCCTAAGTTGGGTAACGCTGATCGGCCTCCTTCCATTTAATTTACATGCACTGGAGACAGCTGCATGATTTGAATCTGGTTCCAATTAAATCAGTGCCTCTGTTTCTATATAGGATATAGAACGGTTCATATCTTAACGATGTTAAGGTACGGGGAGTTGTCCGGCTTATGCTTAAAACCAGACTCTGGATAACTCAAGGCACGTTTCTGTAATGGCTATTTGTGGGTTGACCCGGGCTATGACGACGGTTAACTTTCTACCATCTGGAAGATCAATGGTGATATTGTTCTTGACCCGCCACAGTTTTAGTAAAATGGACTTTTTCAGAAAACAGTTAGTGGGAGTATGGTAGAACTGGAAGTGATTTCAGAACCGCAAACGATTACTGAAAATTTAATAGGACCTAAAGATTCAATCTAGATTGACATTCCATTGGCCACTCCGCAGATATGGTGGGTAACCTCAGGCACTCGAGAGGTACTTCGGTATGCTCAAAGACGGTGACAGGAAGGTTCTTGTTTACCCAGACTTGACACTACTGTTGTTCCAGGCTATGAGACCCGGCAGGAGGATGAGTATAGCGTCGTTCTGAACTGGCTTTAGAAGTGCACGTGTATATTATTCTGCCAGAGGGTTGTCGTAGTCAGTGGGAGCAGCGGAAGCATAGTGGACAAGTGGCTTATGTCTATTTATAAACTAAAGCGGATATAACGGAGATAGATCATCTATTTTTGATGTGACAGTCATGGGTTTGACTTCATCAAAATAGGAGATGGATCTGTTAAGATGGTAGTAGGGTGTGATGTCCTGGTATATGGATGACATACACAGTGTACGAAGTAAACTTTCTATCTACAATCGGTTATACTGTGGTTGTCACACAGTGGTTTCTCCACATAGGATATGGATATTATATCAGATATTCTGGTTACTAGATCTATGGTTTTAGATCTACATTTGGGTAGTTTCCCAATCTGGGTACTTAGACAGCATTCTAAAGGTGTTTTAGAATGGACGACTCCTGGCATGGTAGTATACCTGCAGGTGATGGAGTCACCCTCTCTAAAGGTGTCTTGCAGACTAAAGGGGAGAGGGATACGCATGATTGGAATATCACTTGCTTAGGCAATTGAGTCAATCATGAGATGTCAAGTACCATACCAGATGTTGTTTTTGCACTAGATGCAATAAGTTGATATTAATACAATCCTGGAGAAGCGTTCGGAAGCAGTTTATGAACATAAGCGGATATTCTAGGGATATGATAACAACAACCTCTTTTGGGAGACGGTTATCATTTCAGGCTTCCAAGGTGACCTGGATGACAGAGTGACTGTCAGAGTTATGGTTTTCCCTCTGACGAGGGGCAGTAGGTTGGACAGGTGATCCAAGTGGACACTGAGGGAGGCATAACGCAGGATACTGATTAAATTCAGTTAACGATACAGTCTAAGAAGTTTAGATTTGGAGTTCATTTATGAACTAGGTCCCATCAGATATCCAGACATATTCTAAGACAGGTATTTCTCATTTCGAGAGATGGCTTTCTCCGCGAACTTAAGATTAAGAGAGATATAGAAAGAAACATCAGAGCGGATCCACTCACTGAGGCTATTCCTCGAACGCAATAGTTTCACAAACGGGCTTTGTGAGACTGATCAGTAGAGGAGTTGGGTGTTCGGTATCATACGGGCTGTGAGTATGCGACATCGCAATAATTAGCCTTGAGTGCAAGTGGCAGATTATTGGATATAGTGCCCTCAAAGTCAATTATTGGATCGTAGGCACGTGATTGCAATGATTGAGGGAGGACCTATGCCGGAAGGACGGTCTTACTCAAGATGATAGTATGCTATCTGGTTTATCTTTATCATCATGTACATGCTTTAGGTGATATTACAGATTACTATTACATGTTGATAGAGCTCTTAGGATTCTTGCTTGACGGCCAGCAATATGATGGCGATAATATACGTGGGAGCTGGGGTCTATAAGCACATCCTTAAAAGGTCCCTAGTCGAGGGAGTTTCGAGACAGGGCATCGATACTCCAGAGTAGACTAGTGTATACGGATCGAGACCCCGAAGAGGGACGGTGGCTGGTCTCACAAGCCATTGGTGTCAGTTGGTTCACCTAAGATGTATACAGGTGCTCATTGGGTTATGAGTACTCCGGACATGACTCGCCGGGAACATGCTAGTTGGTTTTATACCTAGCGTCAGATAGCAGTTCCCTGGTGACATGTGTACAGGTTAGTTCATCGATCTCAGATCATCATTTGTCTCGTGTCAGTTCCCACTGTGCTTTGATTACTACCCTACCACAGCTCAAAGGAGTCGTACAAACAGGTTTTAGTTGGGTACAGTCCCGAGCCACATGGAGGCAGTGAGCGGATCGGCAGGGGTTTCGTCTCTCCCGGTATTGGGGGTGAGATCGCGCTGTGTCTAGGAGAGCCATTACATGGAGTCCTTGGCCAAGGCAAGAGATTTACTGGTAGGTATTCCAGTAGTATCTCAGGGTGTTCTGGGCTATACTCCGACACGACTTGTACCACTTTTGGGGGTCTGACTTTTACCAACCCCCTAGGCCCGACATGCGGTGCTCATAGACGAATGAACCGGACTGTACGGATATTGTCACTGACAGGCTCAGTAGGGTGTCAGGATGAGTTCGCTCATCGACCTCCATTTTGGTCAATACCTGGTAGCCCGTTACGTACGGCTAGTACCACTGACGTGCTAGTGGTTAAATCCATAGCCAAAGTATTGACAAGTCTTTAGAGTCCCCCACAGACAGTTTCTCAAGTTTCGGGCGAAACGTTGTAGAGGCCGTATGCTATTATAGCTGGGTTCGATCATATACGTGCAGTAGTGCACGGATCATGATCGGACGGATCATACTAGTGGGCTTTAGTTTAAGCCGGATCCTAGTATTAGATTTGTTGGATTACTTTAGTCTCATTGCATTCGCATTCAGTCGGAATGCGGATGCAGGTATGTATATACAGGTGAGAAGTATCCTTGTGATCCGTCGCGGGTTTACTTTAGTAGATGCCATTCTCTTTTTATTGTTGCAAACATTTGGATTAATATTTGCAAATGGAAATTGTGAGCTCAAAGTCATGATTAAGAGCATTAATTGTGACACATGCACAAGTGATGACTCATGGTCTCTTTATTTGTGCATGTGTCACATTATTGTTTGATTTATGTATTGAAATGATAAGAAGAAAGAGAGGGGGCAGCCAAGGGGCAAAGGTTTGCTCTTGTGTTTATCATTCTAGCTCACTCTCATTTTATCATACAACACAAAAGAAAGCTCTTCTTCTTCCTCCTTCTTTCTTGAGCTCACTATCTCCATTAATGGCATCCACTTTAACCTCCATCCATACACTTTCATGCATTAAGAATCAATGGATGCTTGAGACAAAGTTATCACACACATTCTCTATATCACCTTGGACACGTCGGCTAGCAAACTTCGTGTCTGAGTTGCTTGGGATGAAGCGGGAGCCCGTAAAAAGACTCATTGATGTGGTGCCCTTCCGACGAGGAGATCGGAGATACCGCGATGAGCTTGGGATGGTGGCCAAAGACCGAAGGACACGGATCGATCGGTATAGCCACTCTCACTTCTTAGTAGTTAGCTAGTTTAGCGTTAATGGTTCGATCCGGGTGAAAGACTACGATAGCGCCGGTTTCCTAAAAAGTTTTTGTTTCCGCATTTGGTCTCGGATCGACGGCCGAGGCGCTACCGTAAACTTACACGTGATGCTTCCATTAGTGGGGGATTTTCCTTTCCCCTTTTCCTTCTGAATTTTTATAAGGAAACACTGCCCAACCGCGGCCAAAATACCAAAATTGCGGCGAATCCGCGGCCTAAAGGGGGAGTTGGGGTTTGAGATTTTCAGGATGGATTTGCTACAACTAACCCTAATTCTGGGGATCTAGGGATTTCAACTTCTGTAACTATAAATAGAACCGAGAGCCTCACTTGTAAACTTATCAAACTGACGAGATCACGAAGTCCAAAACGGCTCAAGAATCCAGGTTGATCATCAGCTGTTCATCTACCTCCTTAAGAAGAGATCGAGAAGCAAACTAGGGTTTTTGTAATCACTTTCTAAAGGAACAAAGTGTAATTGATCAAGTTGATTAATAAAGGTAGTTGTTTTATTCTTATTCCATTTTATTTTCTTCATGATCTCTATCCGTTCTTCTTTCTCCATCATGCGCGAGTAATTCTCCGCTTGTTAGGGTTCGTAGGATTATGGTAGATCAATGGATGATTAGAATCTTTTAACTCCTTTTATGTCCTATAAATTTTATAAACTTTATCAAAAGAATAGTTAACATCCTAATCGGGCGCGCTATCAATTCATTGATAGCCCCGACCACGATTAGAGATTAGATTAACAATTGTTTTGGTAAAGGCTAGACATGAACGGAGATCCATGTCAAGATAGGGGTTAAGAGTGGGAACCCTATTCCCTCCAGAAACTCTAACCTGCATGCATCACTGTCGATCTAGTTTTAAATCTATTAAAGGATAAAATGAGTAATCTTTAATTAATCATCCATGACTGCTAAATCTTAACGAACCCTAGAAGCCCCCTTCTAATATAAAACCTACATCCGTAGTTAATCTAGATCTATATGCTATATCCGTGATTGACGTAGATCTAGAATCTACAACCATTCTCTACTATTCATTATTCTTCCTCCTTTTCTAATCAATACGCCTAAAGTAAGATTGAAAGATTCAACGTTTCCCTGAGGACGACCCGTACTCATCTCAGTCTAGCTACACGCGACACCGTTATTGATTGCGGTTACTACACACACTTTACAGATCAATCACCATACCTGAAGGGGTTATCCCGAAGCGGATAGCCATTCCTGTTCCGACAGACGAAGCCGTCAAAGGGGCTTCTCCTGCTAGAGGATCGGTTTTCGCAAGACTGGCTGTTCCAACTCCTGCTGCGGGTGAGGTCGTTACAAGTGCTTCCCCTACTCGAAAGTCAGTTTTCAACAGGTTAGACGTTCCCTCTCAACTGACGTCAGTCTTCGACAGGCTGGCACCAACAGCAGCCTCTCATCAAAGCAAGGGGCATAACGATGCCGCTTCTATAACTGAAGTGATCCCATCCGCAAGACATGCTCGACTTCGCCACTGGCGCCGAGTGAGGAAAGATGGGGGCAGTTCCCTATTTGGACTTACCCCACCAGCTCCAACGATGGAAATTGACGCTGCTGTTCCAACTGGGAACAGGTTCGAGCTACTCAGGAGGGTGCGCAAGAACTCTCCAACCACTGTACTAAAGAAGTCTCCCCCGCCCATTGAAAGCATAACGCAGGAAAAACCGGAACATCCTCCTCAGCGGCTATCCTCCAAGATCCACAGAGTCTGGCTAAAAGTCCAAGACTCTGTAATTGACAAAGATTACTCTCGCCGGCTGAAGAAGACGAAGGCTCGAAAAGAGGAAGACCATCCCTTCGTCGTACCATGGAAGGTATCATCTGTGTGGGTGCCTGCTGCAACGGCCCCCTCAACCTCGACCTCCCACAAGAGGAGAAGGCCGGAGAAGATCCCCATGCAGGCAGCAAATATCAAAGGCAGTGGACCCAAATGCCCCGTCTGGGGGCATGGTAGTGCACATGGTGTATATGGCTTCCAGCAAAGAGGAAAGCCGTACTTCCGCGGGTCATCGACCACTTACACGGTCTGTGACAAAAGCTCAGGAGTAACAACAAAAGCTCTAGAAGATATTGACAAGGATGGCCGCACTCACTGGGCAAAAAGAAAGCCTAGAAGTATGGCCGGAACAACACCAGGAGCAGGAGACCGACACCGAATTCCTACAAAGGGTGCTTAAAAAGAAAGATAAAGAGGCCGCGGAACAAGCGGCTAATATAAAATAAATGGCGCTTCTGTTCCAAGACGTGGTCGGTATAATGATCCAACCGAATCCTCCAGCCGAAGACCCTCCAATAATCATTGAAGACGACAAAGGGGAGATATCAAATCCTCCTCCGGCTTTCTCATCAACCAAGGAAGAAACGAACTCCAAGGCTGCCCTTCTGACTACATAGCTCAACAAATACGAGCTCATCAGGCAAGTGAAGGAGCTGGTCAAGTCGTCAGAACTAGACTACCTTATCCAGGATGGTACGATCAAATTAAGTACCTAACGGGATATACGATCCCTAAGTTCCACATGTATAAAGGGACGGGCAATCCACACTAGCACGTTGCTCAATTCAGAGCTCTATGCGGCAATACTGGAGGCGATGACAAACTATTGCTTCGCCAATTTGTCGGCAGTCTAGCGGAGACAACATTTGAATGGTACTCGGAGCTTCCGAATGACTCCATCAAAACATTTACAGAAATGGAGCTACTGTTTACACAACGGTTCGCAAGCGCTAGCAAGTGCACCCTGATCACGACGTTAATCAATGCCAGAGTGAAGTCAAGAGAGACCTGGGTTCAATACGCAATTCGATGCCGTAACCTATGGTCAAAGTGTGAACAACGCATAGAAGAAGCGCCTGCCGTGGGCATGTTCGTGGGAACCCTTGATCCCCAGGAAACTATATCCCAGTTTATGATGTTCTTCAAGCCGACCACCTTCCAGGCCTTGATTGACAAACTGGCCCAAATGAACCAGATGGGTCATAGGCCATCCTCTTCAAAGACGGATCTTCAGAATGAAAAGGGCAAAGGGAAAACGACCTTCGTTGCCAACACTCAACAACAACCGAGTGACCCGAAACTGGTAGCTCGCCAAAACAACAAACGAAGATCCCTCGAAGAAAAGTTGAGACGTCCTTACTCGTTCCCCCGGGATAAAACGAGAAGACTATTCGAACTGGCGGTGCGCAATAGGCTCATCACTCTGCCGGATCCGAGACGCCCGCTGCAACCAGGTGACATCAACAATCCCAATTACTGCCCCTACCACCGAATAGTAGGCTACCCAATCGAAGATTGCTACGTCTTCAAAAACTGGGTTGAAGACCAGTACCAACAGGGCAAGTTCGCGCTGTCCGAAAACTGGAAGGTAAACCCGCCACAACAGCACGCTCCTAAAAAGGTGGATATGCCAGGGGCATCATGCTCATTTGTAGAGGAAGCTCCATGGGAAGTTGTCCTTTCGGCTAAAACTAAAAGAATGCTGAAAGATCTTCAAGCGTGTCCGGCGATTAGGTGGAAAAGCTCGCTGGAGCCTGAGATTATTGACGGGATGCTGAAACCGCACCAAACGCCGAAAGTTGGTAACGATGGGCAAAACCTCCAGGCCAAGCCTCCGACGTCTTCAAAGAAAAGGAAAAAGACCAAGAAGCCCGTGCAGCTCAACGGTAATCGTACGGGTCTACAAAATTACATCGGCGCACTGGAGAAATACAACCAAAAGTCACGAACCCCAGTCATACTAGAAGAATTCTTCAAGCATGTTCTTAAGAACGGAAACAGTGGCATTGATGAAAGAGACGATTCTTCAGAAGAACCCGAGGATTATGTGGCGAGTTGCCACATGATCTCTTGCTCGTCAATAAATGGCAAAGAAGCTCCTGACGTAGAGAAACTGGGGGCATATCCAGAACCAAAATCCATGGAAACGTCAGATGACCTGATCGACAAGCTGCTGAACGATGCTCTTCAAAAGAGCAAAGCTGATTGAGAACGTGAAGCGGCCATTTACGAAAAGGCCAAGCATCGGTGTCAGGCTAAAAAAGCTCCAGTAATAAGAAGCCATAAAGTACCTCAACCGGATCGAAGTGCCCTTGCCACCAGTAAGAGCAGAATCAAGATAAGAAAGCAGTTCGCCAAAGCTCTGTCAGTAGGAATGAAATTGCCACCTTTCAAAGAAAATACTTCCGGGAGCACGTACCCCTACGAACCGGATGTACATCCGAAATTCTGCTTATATCATCGGAGGGTCACACACCCTACCGAAGAGTGCAATGCCCTCAAGAAGTGGTAGCAGGGATATGTTGCCTACCGACAACACTTCAAGCGAATAAAACGCAAAGCCCGTCGGGAGCAGAGAAGCACGACAGATGAGCATAAAGGAACAGCCGATAACTGTCATATGGTTGATGCCATCCCAACAAAAGGGAAGTCTCAAGTTCTTACCTTCGGGAGTGATTCGGACGAGGAAATGGTCCTCGGCCCTCTCTTCAAGGAATCCACCTTTGGAAAGGAAGAAGAAACGAGGAACTGTGAGAACATTCAGCTGCGTAACCGTACATTGCCTGAAAAGAATCTCGAACCCTCAAACAAAGGTTCGTGCAAGAAAGACAAGGGGAAGGAAAAAGTCCCTAAGGAGATTGCCCTCGATGATAGAGTCGTCGAAGAGCTCACAACCGAGGACCCGCCTAAGAAGAACGGGGTGGATTACAATATCCTGGCACACCTGAGGAAGATACCCTCATAATTAAGCATTTTGGATGCCCTTCTCCTGTCTAAAGAGGCACGAAATTCTCTGATCAGGGCGTTACAAGAGCCCGATCAGTTTCAAGCCTTCCTGGCAGAAGAAAAGATGAAAGACGAGCTAGAAGAAGTTCACACAGCGGACATCACCTTCAGCAATGAAGACCTCCTCCTCGGAACGTGCAAGCATAATTTTCCGTTATATGTAACCGGGTATTGTCACGATATCAAGATAGGGAAGATCCTGGTCGACAACGGGTCCTCTTTCAACATTCTCAATGTAAGAGTGTTGAAGGAGATTTGCATGAATGCGCAGCACTTGGCTCGGGATAAAATTACCATCTCCGGTTTTGACTCCCAATCATCACAAATGCTCGGGTCTGTAATACTGACATTACTCTTCGGGCTGCTCGTCACTGACATCAAGTTCCATGTTATTGACGCCAAGACTTGCTACAACGCTTTGCTCGGCAGGCCTTGGTTACATGAGTACAACATCATCCCTTCTACACAATATCAGTGTATGAAGTACTTCAAGGACGGCCTCGAGTATACAGTTACAGGGGAGCTAAACCCATTCTCCATAAATGAAGTCCGAAATATGAAGACGCCAAGTACTTCTTACCAGACTTCGAAGACATGGAAAGATGTCGCAAACCGGAGAATAAACAAAAAGCCATCGCCACTATCCCGATCTTTGGGAGCGACACCGATAAGGATGAAGAGATGGTCTACTCGGGACAACCCTAAGGCAACAGGCCAGGACCATCTACTCCTATTCTGGTCTTTGGCAGTGACTCTGAAGACGAAGCCAACACAGTGTTCTCCGTCTGCCCGTCAATGCAGACCTTTGCTGGACCTGAACAGAGTTTACAGATTACCGTGGTTCCGCAGCGGCATTACAAAGAACATGATACACTTGATACATACAGCATGCAAGAGCTGCAGACCTTCGACATCCCTCCTAAGCAAAGGGGTGAGAAGACAATCCTTTTCTATCAATCTACGGAAACCAAAGTGGAGAAAAAAGTATAGCACGGTGCTGAACCTGCGCTCGATAAGCTTCAACCAATCTGTCTGCTCAGATACTACGCAGAGGGACTAAAATGGCTATTGAGATGCCAAGGCGTACCATTCAAACAGACTGCTCGACAAGCCCGGTTCTATAACAAGATTTGGGATGTTCGCGGGACTCAACGAAAGATGCCCAACGGGAGAATGGAGACGACTGGCCTTGGATACGCTCGGTCCAAGAAACGGGAGCGATTCCATGGCTTCCATGTTATAAATGATTCCGGTAGAAAAGAGAATGTCTTTCCAGATAGCGTTGATATTGAAAAAGAGTGAAATCCCGCCGTACGAATATTAAGTCCGTCATTCGAAGAGCGGATTAACAAGCTAATAAGGGAAGCGGTTCAAAAGGTTCAGGATGACCACAGCCGCGAAATGGCCATTTACGAGAAAGCTAGGACGCAACGTCTCATTCAGCAGGCTACGGAGGATGATGATGCCTTTCACTGTCAGCCCGCCGTGCGCTCTCATGGCAAGGGAAAAGCCCAACGTAGAGGCAACAACAAGGTGAAAAACGAGAAAGACGTTCAAAAATAGCGAAGCGAATCCAAGAAGACGCGCGATCGAGAAAAGGTCCGCTGGAATTCATCGCTGATGAAGAAGATGGTTCGGGAATACTCTTTCCCTCAAGACAAGACAAGGAAAATATTCCACCTTGTCATGAAGTATCAAATGATGACACTCCAGGAGTCTCGGCACCCTGAGCAAGTAAACAAGATCAACCATCCGGCTTATTGCTCCTACCATCGAGCAATAGGACATCCTCTTGAAGATTGCTTCACCTTCAAATACTGGGTCGAAGATCTGTATCGAAGCAGGTTCACTCTATCCGACAGTTGGAAGGTAACCCCACCACGGAAGCATGAGCCAAAAGCAACCTACACTGCGAGGGTAAGTCCAGATCAACATCGAGCGTGAAAATGAGCTCGTACCTGCCACATGATAACATTCTCAAAGGAGGGAGAGCATGAGAATGTGGACGACCTCTCCTAGTGCTTTGCAAATGAAGATGAAGACGAGATGATCTCAAAATTTCCACCAGCACCAAAGGATCTAGAAGATGGGATACATACCACGGCGGACAACCTGAAAAAATTGACTTGGGGACGGCAGACGAGCCAAGGCCAACGTTCTTCAGTGAGCTGCTGTCTGAGAAACATGTGGCCACGTTAAAAGACATGCTTATGCAGTATAAAGACTGTTTCACAAAGAACTATTCCGAGATGCCGGAATTAGATCGAGAGATAGTCGTACATGAACTAGCAATATCACCGGACGTCAAGCCAGTCAAACAAGCACCAAGAAGAATGCGGCTCGAGCTTGAGATGAGTATCAATGCCGAAGTCAAGAAGCTAATCGACTCCGGCTTCATCCAAGAAATTCAATACCCTGACTGGATCGCCAATATCGTTCCGGTAATGAAGAAAAATGGAACGGTACACATCTGCGTAGATTTTCGGGATCTCAACAAAACTTGTCCGAAGGATGACTTCCCAGTGCATGTTATCGAGCTGATGATTGATAACACATCCACCCATGAATTCTTCTCCTTCATGGATGGATCTTTGGGGTATAAACAAATAAAGATGCATCCTAAAGACCAAAAGCACACTGCTTTCCGGACTCCGCTGGGCATATTCTGCTACAAAATGATGCCCTTTGGTCTGAAGAACGCTGGCGCCACCTACCAGAGGGCCATGACAAAGATCTTCGATGACCTCATACACGAGATTGTCGAATGTTATATCGACAACCTCGTGGTGAAAAGAAAATCGTACAAGGAGCACTCGGAGCATTTGAAGATAGTGTTCCAGCGCCTTCGGAAGTACAACCTGAAGATGAACCCTCTGAAATGCGCGTTTGGAGTTTCCTCAGGAAAATTCCTAGGATTCATCGTACGATACCGAGGCATCGAAATAGACCCATCAAAGATTAAGGCGATTATGAAAATGCCCGCGCCAAGAACTCTCAAACAACTGCGGTCTCTTCAAGGAAAGCTCGCGTATATCCGGTGGTTCATAGCTAACCTCTTCGGCAAATGCCGCCCCTACATTCATCTAATGAAGAAAGGGACACCGTTAGTTTGGGATCGTAAATGCCAAAACGCACTGGACGAAATCAAGCAATATCTGCAAAACCCGCCGGTACTGACCGCTCTAGTCAAGGAAAAACCCCTCATCCTATACACGATAGCCTTTGAAGGTTCTTTAAGCACGCTATGGGCACAAGAGAACAATCAGGGAAAGGAGAGAGCTCTCTGATATTTGAGTCGAGTCCTTTTGGGGGTAGAAAACAACTATTCCCCTATTGAAAAGCATTGCCTAGCACTAATCTTCGCGATAACGAAGCTCCAACATTACGCCTTGGCACATGAGGTCCATCTCATATCAAAGGTAGATCCTCTCAAATATTTGATGTCAAGAGCTATACTAACGGGAAGGCTTGCCAAATGTGCCCTCCTCTTGATGGAGTTCTCAATAGTATATCGGCCCCTCAAGGCAATAAAAGGCCAGGCCATCGCTGACTTTCTCGCTGAGCATCCGATACCAGCTAATTCTCCCTTAAACTACGAGTTGCCGGACGAACATGCGTTTGACGCAATCGACGGGGAGAAAGAAGGGAATGATACCCGATGGGAACTCTACTTCGATAGGGCATCATCTATGAAGAAGCGGAAGAAAAGCACCCCTATAATCAAAGCCGGAGTAGGCCTTATCTTTGTGACTCCACAAGGAAGGATAATGCGTTTTGCCCTTTCCTTAACGGAACCAAGAACAGACAACGAAGCGGAATATAAAGTTTTGATAACAGGTCTCGAGATCGCCATTGACATGGGAATCGAGAACCTCCTCATATACAGAGACTCCCAGCTGGTCGTTAGCCAAGTAAATGGCGACTAGCAGACATGCATGCCAGAGTTGGTAAAATATGGTGAAAGAATGCTGTAATTGCTGACTCAAATCCCCTCCTACGTCCTAGAAAGTATACTACGGACAGAAAATAGCAAGGCAGATGCGTTAGCCAAGCTCACTAAAGAACTGGCCGACGAAAACCTCGATAACGTAAGGATCATTGTGCAAAGCCGCCGGATTCTCGCGCCAGCAGAAATATCTCCGGAGTCGTCTGAAGAAAAGGAAGTGGCCGAACAAGCGGCATTCCAATTAGAAGATGAAGAAAAGGTGAGGGATTGGAGAGAAGTCTTTGTAGACTACTTCAAATCTCATCATACTCCCGAAGACGCGTCATCAAGACATCAGCTCATGAAGCGAGCTCTGTCTTTCGCCTTCGTCAATGATACTCTATATAAGAGATCATTTGATTGTTTGTGGCTAAGATGTCTGGGACCAGAAGAAGCAAGGAGAGTCGTCCAAGAAACTCATGACGGACTCTGCGGTTCTCATCAAGCCGGGCCAAAGATGAAACTGAAAATCAAAAGGATGGGCTACTATTAGCCCACGATGATTCAAGACTGCCTCGAATACGCGAAACAGTATCATGCGTGCTAGATTCACGGGGACTTCATCCACCAACATCCGAATCCGCTACACCCAACATTGGCTAGCTGGCCATTCGAAATGTGGGGAACCGATATAATTGGTCCCATCGAACCAACATCATACAAGGGACATCGGTTCATACTAGCAACAACTGATTACTTCTCTAAGTGGGCAAAAGCAACACCGCTAAAAGAGGTGAAGACAGAGAACATCCTCCATTTCTTTAGGACGCATGTCATTTAACGATTCGGCACTCCGCGACGGATTTTCTCGGATAACAGGCCAGCCTACAGAAGCCATAAGGTCAGCCGCTTCGCGCAACAATATAATATAGGCTGGAGATACTCTTTAGTCTATAACCCCCGAGCTGACGGTCTAGCTGAGACATTCAACAAGACTTTGACGAAGATCATAAAGAAGACGGTGTCCAGAAACAGAAAGGATTGGCACGAGAGATTGCATAAAGCTCGTTGAGCTTATCGGACCGCGTTCAAGACAACCACGAATACAACGCCATTCGCGTTGGTATTCGGAACGGAAGCAGTTCTCTCCTTGGAGATAGAGCTACCCTCTTTACGAGTGGCAGTCCGACATAAGCTGACGGATGAAGAAAATGCCCACCTTCGGCTTGAAGAGCTTGATGCCCTCGATGAAACTCGTCTCATGGCGTAGCAAAACCTAGAAGATTACAAAGCAATTATGACGCGCTCGTACGAAAAACTAACTAGGCCAAAAGCATTTCACCAAGGCGAACTTGTGCTAGTTATCAAAAGACCTATGATCCCCAACCGTGCCAAACGGGGAAAATTCGAGCCGAACTATGAGGACTCATACGTCATAGACAAGGTTTATCAAGGAGGTGCCTACTTGCTCATGAATATGCATGGCGAAAGACCCTTCCGGCCAATAAATGGCCGCTTCCTTAAGAAATACTACCCTTGACAAGTCACAACTCAGGTTAACGATAGATGACGACGCTCGTGTCCACTCGCTATCTTCCTGAGTCAGAACTTTATAAGTAGTATCCGGAAAAACTTCGCCTCGAAGCTGCATTGGACCGAGACGTCCCTAAACTAACAATGGACCGTGATGTCCTTAAACTAAATACGTTGCCTCAAACATGGCGATAGTGGAATTCAAGTCCACAGGTCCCAGCGGCAAAGACTGCAACTCAAATCCCGCTGCCTACACAGCTACCCTAGTGGCCAAGTCCCACCGTGATTAAAAAAATGCGATACGTCCATAAGCAAAAAGGGCACGGTTGAAAACCCGAAAGGGCGCCGTGAGTAAAAACAGCAGGGATACCGGCGAGCTTGTGAGAACCTGAAAGGGCGCAATCTCGTGATGTAAAAAAAACAAAAAAAACGGTACATTCACAAGCGAAATGGGCTCGGATGAAAACCCGAAAGGGCTCCGTGAGTAAAAACTGCAGGACTGCCGGCGAGTTCGTTAAAACCCGAAAGGGCGCAGACTCGTTAAAAAAAATCATGCGCACTTGTAAGGTCCTCTCGACCTTGTGAGGAGAAAACACCCGCGTGAGATCCTTACAACTCACAAAAGGGAGCAACAGACTTAGGGATCCCCACGATTCCTAAGGAGAAATTACACTTACGAGATCCTCACGACTCGTAAGGAGAATTCCCCCTATGAGACCCTCATGGCTCGTAGGATTCAAAAACCTTAAGCTATAGGGATCTGAACCTATTCTTAAGCCATCACATTCCCCAAGTTGCCCTACAAGCGGTTCAATATTGACCCTTGTATACAATCCACGGTCACAAATAAACGTTTCCCCCACCAAGTCCCACCAACGACGAGGAATGTCCTCATGTGGTGAACGACACTTGTAAGTCCTCTCGACTTATAAGGAGAAAACACTCTTGTAAGATCCTTACGACTTATAAGAGAACATACTTAGGAATCCTCATGACTTCTAAGGAGAAAACACACCTACGAGATCCTCACGACTCGTAGGGAGAAACACTTTTATGAGACCCTTACGGCTCATGAAATCAAAAGCCTTAGTCGAAAGAATCCTAACCCTGTTTGCTAAGCCACCTTTGTTCGAATCAACAAAGGCAAATAATGATTCGCTCCTGGCAATAATCCCAATGGTAGCAATGTTGATGCCTAGATTGGTATCAATTTCCAAGTCTTTTCACGGCAAATGATGATTCGCTCCTAGCCATATTCCAGTCGCAGCGATGCTGATGCTAAAGTTGGTATCAGATCTCAAGTCCCATACTCGCAGCAAAAATCAGCGAGTCAAAAATACATATGAAAAAGCCAAAATGATAGGGCAACTCACAACAAAAATTAGCGAGTAAAATATATGCATATAAAAATAGCCGAAATGATTTGGCAACTCG
Organism: Agapanthus africanus; assembly: GCA_030015575.1. Classification (NCBI taxonomy): domain Eukaryota; kingdom Viridiplantae; phylum Streptophyta; class Magnoliopsida; order Asparagales; family Amaryllidaceae; genus Agapanthus; species Agapanthus africanus. The sequence continues at coordinate 116,406,068 of JASDDO010000028.1, forward strand.
CAATAAAAAACAGCGAGTAAAGAAAAAGAAAAAATAGCCGAAATGATTGGGCACTGCGAAAAATAGCCGAAATGATTAGGCAATCGCGAATTTCACGATATAAAAAAGCTGAAATGATAGAGCATTGCGGGAGGGGAAAAATGAAATGAAACTTTTGCCCTGCAGGTAGGATCACATTGACCCATGTATACAATCCATGGGCACAAACGAGAAGGGAACCATGTTGCCCCACCGGGCTTCGTCAAAGGGAAGACAAGTCTCGATAGCTACATCTACAGTCTAGAGATCAACAACAGCGTTCTTCCTCCCTCTAGCAGGATGCAGACATGACATCAACAAACGGAGCCATGGCAAAATCCCCTAGTTCCAAATCTCGACGGTTCACGGACAACCTAGAGACTACCTCGGAGCCATGGCAGAGTCCCTAGTTCCAAGTCTCGACGGCAACATCTACATCCTAGAGATCAACAACAGCGTTCTTCCTCCCTCCAGCAGGATGCAGACGCGACATCAACAAACAGAGTTATAGAAAAGTCCCCTAGTTCCAAATCTCGACGGTTCACGGACAACCTACAGACTACCTCGGAGCCATGGTAGAGTCCCTAGTTATAATTCTCGACGGCAATATCTACAGCCTAGATATCAACAACAGCGTTCTTCCTCCTTCCAGCAGGATGCAGACGCGACATCAACAAACGAAGCCATGGCAAAGTCCCCTAGTTCTAAATCTCGACGGTTCAGAGACAACCCAGAGAAAACCTCGACGTTCGTCACAATATTGCAGACACAATGTCAACAAACAAAGCAAAGGAAGATCCCTAGCTTCAGGGTCTTGACGGCAACTCAAATGAGACCTGAAACACTATCGGAGATCATCCCACTCCAGCACGGAGTGGTCATGACTCATCGGGGCTCCCAAACTGAGCCTAACCTCAAGTAAAAAGCAACATGTAATATCCTTAACGCTTGCTCTTTCGACAAATATCACCTGGAAGATTACTTGAAGACGTCTTGTCCAGCCCCCGAAGGGATCAGAAACACGACAGTCGCGGGGCTACTCGAACAGCAAGATTGCGTATCGAGGAATACATCGGCCAACGCGACGGTATGAAGGGTAAAAAACCCTAATACCACAGACCCTAACGGACTTCTATTAGCAGGAATTAACTGTGACGTTAGGACATCCTTGCGAGAACTTCTCGATTCGTCTCGACTCGTAGGGAAAATAATATTCCTGCGAGAACTTCTCGACTCATCTCGACTCGTAGGGAAAAGCCTTAGGCAACGGAGATAAGGACTTTTTTCCTAAGCACTGGGACCCTGCAAGTTGATCCAAGATGGACTATTACATACTATCCATGAGCCACACTCTCCAAAGTCGAATATCGATGAGGAAGGAAAAAACACTTACGAGTCCTTTCGACTTGTAATGGGGAAAATTCTCTTGTGAGATCCTTACGACTCTCAAGAGAAAACGCACTTAGGAGTCATCACGACTCCTAAGGAAAAAATATACCTACGAGATCCTCTCGACTTGTAGGAAGAAAAAACCTTTCTTGAGACCTCTACGAAAAGTCTTAGGCTACAAAGACCCTAAACTTGTCTCATAAGCCCTCAATTCTATGGTCATGCATAACTCTGCACTACTTCACCCACATACATACTTACGTAGGCAAAGTAGTGGGGGCATTTGTTCCCGCCAAAATTCTGGCTCAAAACTTGCTCCCTTATAAAATAATAACAATAAAATAAAAATAAAAATAAAAATAAAGGGAAAGCTCTATATGCAAAGCATGTAGGTATTGCCTCGGATAGAATTAAATCCTATGATGGCGCCTCACGTGCTCCTCACGCGGGCGCCAATGTGCAAAGCACAAAAAAGAAATCTATTAAATAAGAGTTAAAAACTCTGAGGCAGCGCCTCGCGTGCCTTGCATGAGGGCGCCAGCGCCAAGAGTTAAAAACTCTGAGGCAGCCCCTCACGTGTTTTCCACGAGGGCGCCGGCGCCGAGAGTTAAAAACTCTGAGGCAGCGCCTCACGTGCCTTGCACGACGGCGCCGAGAGTTAAAACTCTTAGGCAGCGCCTCACATGCCTTGCACGAGGGCGCCCGTGCCAGAACTAAAAGTTCTCTGCCATTGGATCAAAGATCCAACAGAATTAAATTCTGTTGAGAAAATATTCTCAAATCTTTCTAAATGAGAAAGATTATTCTCTGTAAAACAGAGTACCGTTGGATTAAAAATCCAATGGTGATTAAAAATCACCAAGCTACAGAATAAGTTCTGTATGGGAAAATATTTCCCCAGTCTTGTTAAAAATAAGAAAAATATCATCTGTAAAACAGAAATCCTTGGATCAAAGATCCAACGGTGGATAAAATCCCCAAATCAATTAAGGATCTCTCAATGAGAGATTTCTTTAACTAAATCAACAAACTTACCTCCACTATATAAAGGCCCCAAAACTTCAAGTCTTGTACAGAGAGGAAACCCCCCCCCCCTAAACTTCAAGTTCAAAAAAGGAAAGCAAGCAAAAAAGAAAGCTTTAAGAGAGAAGAAAGAAGAAGAACTTTCTTCAAGGTAAATAAAAGTAATAGAGATCAGAGTATCTCATCTGCATATCTAAGGGTTTAACCCTCATTAAAGAACATAGTTCTTGCCCTGGATCTGAGAACCATGAGACAAGTCTCCCACAAATGAGAATTTAATTCTCATGGGGATGAATTTGTTCTTGGGGATCGAAGATCCAGGGGAGAACGGAGAATTAAACTCTTCAGAAAAATGCACAAAGAAAGAAACAGCGCCAAGCGCCTCACGTGCCCCTCATGTGGGCGCTGCTCAGATAAAGAGTGTTTAGCACTCAATGGTTGGCGTTCAACGCTAAGCGCCTCATGCGCCCCTCACATGGGTGTTGTTCAAATAAAGAGTGCTTAGCACTCAATGGTTGGCGCTCAGTGCCAAGCGCCTCACGTGCCTCTCACGTGGGCGTTGTTCAAATAAAGAGTGCTTAGCACTCAATGGTTAGCGCTCAGCGCCAAGCGCCTCACGTGCCCCTCACGTGGGCGCTGCTTAACATAAAGTGCTCTACACTCATCAAACAGCGCCCGGCGCCTAGCGCCAAGCGCCTCACGTGTTCCACACGTGGGCACCATAAAGAGTGTTTAACACTCCATAAAAAATAAAAGAACAAAGAAAAATAAAGGAAAATAAAGCAAGGTATTATTTGCACAGAAAAGGGACTGGGTCTAAGCAAGTGTTTAACAATTTATTCAAAGATTAAGTGGGCTGAGTCCAAGTTGACCAAATCCCCAACTCAGATCAACCGAGCCTATATGTTCATCATGTTCCAAATTGGTCTTAGTCCCAAACACAACTATAGATCTCCCAACTGACATTGGTTTAAAGGTATATCTCCTCACACATCTGATATATATCGTTGTAATTCTTCAACATCTTTAGAGAGGTGGCGGGTCCCGACAACCAACAACTCCTTGGACTGCAACGTCCTTAAACTAGCTATGGACCGCAACGTCCTTAAACTAAGACAATATAGAGCCCAAATGTTCTTCTGTTGGGTCTGAATGATCCCAAAAATCCTGTTGAGTAGATCTTAGTCTAAAATTAGACTAACGTATCCTCAACAAACATTTAAGTTGATATTAATTCTAAATGATATTAACGGTCCTTAAATTAAACCAAACCCAAATCTAAGAATATACGGATTTGGACTAATCCATGCCCTACGGACGACAACATAAATTAGTCTCCGTATACAATCCACGGGAAACCAAAAATAAAACAAACACACACGACACGAAGTGACCTTCTGGAGCAGGAGAAAGTAGTTATCGCTACGCGGTAATGTAATTAACTGTAAGGGCTTGCGCCTGCAGGAAAGAGCGTCCCCACAATCAAAAAACCCTTACAACGAGGGGGAATCTGACGAAATCTGCTACAACGACCGCATCCGTCCAAACCTCTGATACACGGTGCCATAAGTCGGCTTGGTATCTTCGGAGAGGTGGACGGATAAACCCAAATAGCATCTGCCCCCAAATTCAGGCAAGACGTCTGTCTTCCCGGCTTTCGGCTGTAAACATAACTAATTTAGGTTTAGTCTACTTAGTCTTTTCTTTTTGTTCATACAAAAGTGCTAAGCACTTATTTGGGCTCTGTTTGTTCAGCCCTTTTATGTAAAAGTGTTAAGCACTTATTTTGGGACATCAACTAAGCACTTTTTATGGCGCCCACGTGAGGTGCACGTGCGGCATTGGGCGCTGCCCAATCAGTGCTAAGCACTTAGCCGTTTTGGCAGATATGGAGTGTTGAGAATTTTTTATGTGGTGCCCATATGAGGAGCACGTGAGGCGCTAGGCGTTGCCCAGTCAGTGCTAAGCACTCAGCTGTTTTGACTATTTGTAGAATGCTAAGCTCTCTTATTATTTTTGTGGCGCCCACGTGAGGAGCATGTGAGGCGCTGGGGGCTGCCCAGTTAGTGCTAAGCACTCAACCGTTTTGGCTATTTGTGGAGTGTTAGGCACTCTTATTATTTTTGTGGCGCCCATGTGAGGAGCACAGAGACGCTGGGCTTCTGCTTTGGACGCCCACGTGTTTTTCACGTAAGGCGTTGGGCGCTTTTGGGAGGGACGCCCACGTGGGAAGCACGTGAGACGCTAAATTCTTTTCTTTTTCATAGATCTAGTCTCTGTTAATGGTATTTTGACCATTAATGATCACCAAGATTTTTTGTTTTGAAGATCTGGGATTAAGTTTTCTTTTAAGAACTAAGTTCTTTTATAAAAACTAAGTTTCTTTTAGGGTTAAACCCTATTTTCCGAGGAATTAAATCCTTATAGGATAGGTTCTTTTTCCTTATTCTTTTCTGAATTTTTGATTCTCAAGAATAAGATCTCCCCGATAAGAATTAAATTCTCAACTCGTGGGAGGCTTGTCTTGTGGATCTCTGATCTAGAAAAAGAACTAAGTTCTTTAAGAAGGGTTAAACCCTTAAATGTGATAGAGATATTTTGATCTCTTTTCTTTACCTAGGGTTTTGAGAAGGAAGACCTTCTTCTTTGAGAATTGAATTCTCTGTTCTTTTTGAGAGCTCACTATATTTTTGCAGAAGCTTATAGGGGTTCCTCCTTTTTCTGTGTTTCTCTCCCTCTGTCTCTGTGTGTAAAGACTTGAAGTCTCGGGTCTTTTATATAGTGGAGGCAAATTATTAATTGGTTTTAAGAAAATCTCTCATTGAGAGATTCCAATTGATTTAATTGGACTCAAAATTGATTTAGGAAATTTTACCCACCGTTAGATTTTTGATCCAAGGACTTCTGTTTTACAGAATATGTTGTTCATGTTTTTTAACAAGATTGGAGAAATTTTTTCCCATATACAGAATTTATTCTGTCAAACGGTGATTCTTAATCACGATTGGATTTTTAATCCAAGAGCTCTCTGTTTTACAGAGAGCAGTCTTTTTTGTTTGTAAAGATTGAGAGAATATATTTCCAAAATAGAATTTTATTCTATTATTTGGTGATTTATCATCACCATTGGATCTTTGATCCAACGGCTCTGTTTAACAAAGAATATCCTAATTTTTAGGGAAATATCCCTATCTAGAATTTAATTCTATTGATCTTGACTTGGGTGCTGGCGCTCATGTGTTTTGCACGTGGGCGCCATCTAAGAATTTAATTCTGATGATGGGTATTCTTGTACTTTGCACATTGGCGCCCGCGTGATGAGCACGCGGGGCGCCATATAAGAATTTAATTCTTATTCAAAAAGCGTTTTCTGTGCTTTGCACATTTGCGCCGGCGTGAGGAGCACGTGCTGTAGGGTTCCTAGGCACTCTAATGAGGTCTCACAAGGCATCAACCATGCCAATTTCAAATTTTACAAGTGCCTAGAAACTCTAATACGGATCGTTAACTAGAATTTTAGGCGAAACATTAAGCTAGTTAACATCTTAACTAAAAGTGAGAAGCTACAACCTTTGTAGATCCGGTTCTCCACTTCCTTAGCTCCACATAGACGTCCTCTCGCTGTCCTAGTCGGATCTCGGACTCTAGCATCGGCTTCATCGGAGAAATGAGCGGACAAGTCGTCGGCTACGATGCCGAAGATGATCTACGTCGAGGTTACACAAGATCAAGCTCCAACTTCACCAAGTTGTGAAACTTGTGAAGAAAACACCCTATACTACTTGGCAAGAGGTAGAGGGTGAAGAAATAGGAGGTGGGTTCACTTTAGAATTGGATTTCTCACACTTTTGCTCAAGATGCCATTAATGGTGGCAAGCTTTTTCTTGAAGAAGAAGATGAAGAAGAAGATAGATTATGATGAGTTATCTTCAAAAAGAATAATAAAATGAATACTTATCATCTTCTAACCTTGGTTAGGTGTAGAGAATAGACCATGGTTAGTGGGAATGGTTAGGGTTAAGCATGAAGACAAAATTGTCACTTTAGTCAAAGCTTCATGAAGCTTCAACAAGCTTCATGATAAAAAGAAACCATTTTGTTTTCCTTTTATCTATTTTTCAAAAAGAATGGATAAATAAATAAGTGAATAAATCAAAACCCTAACCATTATCATAACCATGGTATAAGTCTTTACACAAAGCCAATTTTCATGCATCATCAAACATGATACAATCAAGTGCACAAAAGTATATCACATATACAACTTGTGAACATCAAGTGAGAAAATCCATTTAAAGTGAACCAATACTAGTTAATGCAAAGTAATATATCAAATATATAATTATACATTAAATCATTAAATCAACACTTGATTCAATGATCCGGTCATGTCGCACATAACCGACTAGTATACAATGTATCGATTTATCGAATCAACGATTCGATAACTAGGTTATATTGCATACAACCAATCGAAACATTCATCGCGAGAATGAAATACGGTATCACATACTCGCATTATTCTCGGTCCCGCACATATCTCATATGCGCTCCTATTTCGTTTCTCTTGAGCCAGGAAACCTCTGTGTAGGACTCTAAAGACTCGTCAATACGCCGGTAGCAGATGATGATCATATCAAGCACCCACAAGCCGCAAGCGGTCTGCTAAACGTAACGGCCACCCGGGTATTGAGCGATCAGAAGATCGACGAGCTAGCCCGCTCACACTCCTGTGAATCCAACCAGTAACACTTACCGTACAGTCCGGTCTGTTCGTCTGATATGTCGCATATCAAGTCTAGGGGTGGTAAACGTCAGACCCCAATAACCGATAAGTCGTGCCGATGTGAGGCTCATAACGGGTCGAGAAACTACTGGTAACACTTACCAGCAAATCTCTGATCAGCCCTGGCCAGGGACTTCCCTGTTACGGCCAATCGAGCACAGCGCAACATCAACCCCCAATACCGGGAGAGACGAAACCCCTCCTATCGCTCATTGCCTCCATGTGACTCGGGACTGTACCCAAAGACCACCGTTTTGCACGCCCTCATGGACGTGGTAAGGTGGAGATCAAAGCACAGTGGGAATCACACAAGACTCTATGACGATCTCGGGTCTACAGACTAACCTGTACAAGTGTCACCTGAGAACTGCCATCTGACGTGAGGTATAATACCATCTGTGAGTTCTCGGCGAGTCCGTGCAGTGTACCCAGTCTCCACTGAGCACCCGTATACCATCTCTGATGTCAAACACCAATGGATATGGGATCATCCATCGCCCATCTCATGGGTCGAGAAGCGTATACGCTAGTCTACACTGGTATATCGATGCCCCGTCTCGATACACCCACGACTAGGGACCTTGAAGGATGTACCTATGGACTACCATGCCCCCACTAGTATGATCTGCATCATAGTCCAGGTAGTCAAGTACACATCCTAAGGGCTTTATCAACATGTAACTATAAGACAGTTTAAAGAGACTAGTGTACATGTTAAGATAAAGAGCAACCAGATAGCATACTATCATATCGAGCAAGAAAGTCATCTCTATATATGTCCAAGCATCCAATATAATATACATCATCTGTACAATACTGGCCTCTAGGGCATACATACAACTAACAATCTCCCACTTGCACTAGGGCCAGCTGCTGTAGTATCGCATACCGAGCATCCCGAAGAGTCTCTCAAACTGTATCTGGGGAATGGCCTTCGTGAGTGGATCCGCCGTATTGTTCTTCATGTCAACCCTCCTGACCTCGATCTCCCGGCGATCAACTATCTCCCGGATCAGGTGATACCGCCTCAGAATATGCCTGGATTGCTAATGGGACCTGGGTTCCTTGGCCAAAGCCATAGCTCCATTGTTATCGCAATACAAAGGTATTGGATGCTCAATGGATGGAACCACTCCAAGTTCAGTAATGAACTTCTTGATCCAGACAGCCTCTTTGGCAGCATCGTTGGCAGCGATGTATTCAGCCTCCATCGTCGAGTCTGCCACGGTTTCTTGCTTGGAACTCTTCCAGCTAACCGCCCCTCCGTAAAGGGTAAAGACAAATCCCGACTGCGACTTAGAGTCGTCCTTATCACTCTGGAAGCTCGAATCGGTAAAGGACTCCACTTGGAGTTCTCCGTTACCATACACCAAGAGCATCTCTTTAGTCCTTCGTAAGTACTTGAGAATGCTCTTCACAGCTGTCCAGTGACTCTCTCCAGGATCAGCTTGATACCTGCTCACTACACTTAGTGAGTATGCTACATCGGGTCTGGTACATAGCATCGCATACATGATAGAGCCTACAGCCGAAGCATAGGGTATCCCTTGCATGCGAGCTCTCTCCAAATCAGTCTTGGGAGACATCTCTTTGGAGAGAGCGACTTCAGAGATCATGGGCAAGTTCCCACGCTTGGATTCTTCCATACTAAACCTCTTTAGTATGGTGTCAATGTACCTGGACTGGGACAATCCCAATATCCGTTTGGATCTATCTCTATAGATCCTAATTCCCAATATGCAGGAGGCATCACCAAGATCTTTCATTGAGAATCTTTATGATAAGAAGAGCTTGACCGATTGCAGCATAGGAATATCATTTCCTATCAAGAGTATGTCGTCCACGTACAATACGAGGAAGACAACCTTACTCTCTGCCACCTTCTTGTAGATACAAGGTTCATCTGGATTTTTGACGAAATCAAACTCTTTGATAACGACATCAAAGCAGATGTTCCAACTCCGCGATGCTTGCTTTAATCCATAAATGGATTTAAGCAGCTTGCACACCTTCCCGCTGCTCCCACTGTCTACGAAGCCCTCTGGCCGAGTCATGTACACGCACTCTTCTAAATCACCATTTAGAAAGGCGGTCTTAACATCCATTTGCCAGATTTCGTAATCATGATATGCAGCGATGGCAAGCATGATCCGGATGGATTTAAGCATAGCCACTGGAGAAAAGGTTTCGTCATAGTCCACACCTGGTCTTTGACGAAAACCTTTTACAACAAGTCTAGCTTTGAAAGTCTCCACTTTCCCATCTACACCAAGTTTTTTCTTGAAGATCCACTTGCTCCCAATAGGTTTTACCCCTTCAGGAGCAACTTCCAAAGCCCACACTTTGTTGGTGTACATGGATTCCATCTCGGACCGCATAGCATCCAGCCATTTCACTGAGTCCCTACTCGTGATGGCCTGCTCGAAGCTAGTTGGGTCATCATCCTCCATGATGCAATCCTCGCTCCCACCATCCATGAGAAAACCGTAGTATCTCTCAGGTTGGCGAGGAACCCTACTAGATCGGCGGAGAGGCTGAGGTTCATCGGGAGCTACTGAATCCTCTGGTTCAACCAAATCTTCTGTCGTAGTCTATATTGCTGGAACCTCTTCCAGTTCTACCTCCTTACCACTAATCTCTTTTTCGAGAAATTCCTTTTCTAAAAAGGTGGCATGTCGAGAAACAAACACCTTTTGTTCCTCAGTGTGGTAGAAGATATACCCGCGCGAATGTTTGGGATATCCAATAAACTTACACAGAATGGACCTTGCCGCGAGTTTGTCCGGATTTTGCGTTTTTACATATGCCGGACAACCCCATATCTTAACATAATTAAGACATGGTCTCTTTCCTTTCCATATCTCATATGGAGTGGTTGGCACGGATTTGGTGGGAACCATATTCAATAGGTCTGCAGCTGTTTCCAGTGCATATCCCCAGAAGGAAATAGGTAACTCAGCTGTGCTCATCATAGAGCGCACCATATCCAATAGGGTGCGGTTCCTCCGTTCTGATACACCGTTGTGCTGTGGTGTATATGGAGGAGTCAGCTGAGAGAGAATCCCATTCTCTTTTAGGAAGTCCAGGAATTCATTGCTCAAGTATTCACCTCCTCGATCAGATCGAAGGATTTTAATACTTTTTCCGGTTTGGTTCTCGACTTCTTGTTTATATTCTCTAAATTTCTCAAAAGCTTCTGATTTGTGTTTTATCAGGAACACATATCCGAATCTAGAGAGATCGTCAGTGAATGTAATGAAGTACGAAGAACTAATCCTGGCATGTGTAGACATGGGACCGCATACATCACTATGTATTAGTCCCAAGAGTTCGGTAACTCTTTCTCCGTGTTCCGTAAACGGAGTTTTGGTCATCTTGCCTTTGAGACATAACTGGCAAGTGTCATAAGATGAAAATTCAAACGGATTCAAATATCCATCCTTATGCAACTTAGCCAGTCATGTTGCATTGATGTGACCCAGTCTACAATGCCACAAGAAGGATTCGTTCAGTTCTGAACTCTTCCTCTTGTGTGTGTTTGTTATGCTCAGAACTGTTGATTGATTTAGAACATAAATGCCATTGCACAACGTGCCTGATCCAACCAACTTTTGATTACGGAAAATGTTCATAACATTGTCCTATAATACAAAATTATATCCCTCTTTACTCAACAAAGAAACCGATATAATGTTGCATATCAGGTTCGGCATGTAATAGCATTCGTTCAGAACCAATGTATTACCAGTTGGTAATGCAAGGTGATATTCCCCGACAGTCTTAGCTGCAACTATTGCACCATTTCCAACTCTTATGTCTTTATCACCTTCTCCAAGTTCTCTACCTTTACTTAGCCCATGTAACTGATTACATATATGGGATCCTGACCCGGTATCTAATACCCAGGACGTAGAGCAAATGGAGAAACAGTTCTCTGTAACGAACACACCCGAAGAAAATGCATCAACATGTACTTTCTTCATTCGGGTGGCATGGGAATCCTGGTATTCCCCTATATCCTGTTCAGTCCTATAACTCTTATAAGAAAGAACGGAACCAACGTTCCCCAGCACAGTATAACATGCGGGTTCGGTCAATACATCCATATTATTATCTTGATTAGGGCATGAAATGGTCGCTACCTGGAGAGAGAGAGAAGAAAACACTTTAGCGTATGCTCGTGCAAGATCAGATTGGTTATTATCTTATCTAATCAGGATGGCTCCCACTGGTTTTTATCAAATCTTCCTTCAAACCCTAAAAGGAAAGACTAGCCGGGATTAATTACACACTACAAGTTCGCCAATCTTTCAGCCAGGCCAGTGTCGGTACTTTGAGGGAGGTCCCCCGTGCTTTCGCACGAACCTAATTACTGTAAACCTCATTTTCCCAGAGGCGTAACCCCGTTGACACCTTTCTTGACACCTACTTGATCAGCTAATTGCAATGTGTAAAACTCTCCCAGGAGTAACTCTTACTCGCAGTGGGTATCGGGATCCAACTATCTCATAGAAGGTATGCAATCTCATTGCAAATTTCAACACTTGAAATTCCCGATAATATTTTGCCCCTAGCGTCCTATGACCTTGACGCAGGCCAACAAACCATAGTGCGCTAGTCAAGTTCAACCCGTCATTTCCTGATTGAATTAAACCCACCCGCACGACCCTTGACGCAGGCCAACAAAGTCGTACGACTACCCTAATCCAATCTGCATCATATGCATAAGCAGATAAATACTAGTTAGCTACCGCACACTACGCCTTGACGCAGGCCAACAAACGTAGCACGAATACTAACTACTACTTATCTGAAATGACGGAGGGCTACGACAGGTTTTTCTGAAAACCTATTGCGTAATGAACTTGATATCGTTGTAGAATCAAATGAAGTTTTGAAATGGAGCGATTTTGAGGCTTTTCTAGTTTTGCTAAAGGGGTCACTCCCGGTGAAGGGATCGTCGGCCCTTTCCTCGTCGAATGAGGTGCGGGATATATCATATATATCACTGTGCAAAGCAGAAACTATAGAAGCAATCAAAAACAAACCGAGTGTGTAGCATCTGCCAGTTATTGCTAAAGGGGTCACTCCCGGTGAAGGGATCTCGGCCCTTTCCTCATCGAATAAGGTGCAGGGTATATCATATATACCGCTATGCAAAGAAAAACTGTAGCTACCCCTTTTTATTTAAAATTTGATTCTACAACATCTTTTAGGTTTCTTTTCTTTCATTAATCACATTAATGAAGTCCCATCATTTAAGTCACCTAAACATCACAGATAAATACGACGTACACTTATGCCATCCGCATTCGCCTGGATGTCCCCTCGTGCACCGTTAGGTTAGGTAACTAACGACAGAGCAGGGCAGGGCTAGCGCGGGTGTAAAACATAAGCAACGCCTATATAATATATCATATATACCATATACTGTATCTATCACAGAACATCACATGATCACATCACAGAAATCGCAGCAGAAAATATCATATGAAACATTGGATATACTAGGACGTCCGTGTTTTCAATACGAGCCAGTATAAAACACGGATTCCACGGTCGTGATGAATAACCAATCCCACACCCCAAGACCCCTACGAGAGCGGCAAGCAACCCTACCAATTCTAGGGTTAGGAGACCCGGACTCGACTCTTCGAGATGGTCTCCCACTGGACCCTAGAACCCGGTTACTTGTGCTCTCCTCCTTGGGTCTATCCTAATGCGGAAAAGTAAATAATACACAAAAGGTGACAACTTCCGCAACCTGGAAGTACCCCAATAAAAGAATATTACATACAAGTTTTTACATGAATGAAAATAAAAAACACTCATCTCACATTAAAAAAACCCGGCTATTCAAACACGACGATCCAATATAACATATCCAGCAACACATAACATCACATGCCATCAACGTAAGTAAATATGCGCATCCCAATTGTCGTTGGCATATAGCAACGAAACCGGCGATATCACATATTACACTTACGGTCACAGAAAAGAAAGTGTAAAACTACAACAATTGGAATCCGCAACCTCTTTAGACATCGCATGCCTAATCAAATGAAATACTTAGACATCACATGCCTAACAATTATAAACCCTGCATTTTAGTCTCATTATCGAAAACTCTTTTCAATATGAAGTGAGACTAAACGGCCAGATTTATAACATTCATTCAGTTATCTCATAACTGTTTGTGAATTCCAATTATTGTATCCCATTCCAGATAAATAGAAAATATTAAAGTTTCCGATCGAACATTCGAACACCCAAGTTTTCCCGAAACCGTTCAACACATGAAATAGGTTCAAATACATTCACTTCATGCCTCAGTACCAACGGTCCAGCCGTAGAAGGGTCAAGCCAACGCCTCACATGTGGCACGCCGTACTGCCCCAAACCCGAAGGTTCAAAGGGCAGTTCAAGACGGTCACATAATCGAGTTAAGGTTTGTTGTCTTCTAGAGGGACCATCGCGTTACTTGCACTACTTAGAACGTCTTTAAACCTCAGAAAAATCCAACACTTGGAAATTTTCTGGCAGGGGAAAAGTTAGGTATTTATATCCGGTCGAACTTTTTAACATATTCAAAAATTATCCGGAAAAACACATAGACGAAGTTTAATAATCCGATCGAATCTACGATTCCCAATGCAACCCCAGAACACTCAACTCTTGAGTCAAATTAAAAATTCCCAGAAAACTCAGCATCTTAGATTAGGAATTACTGTGCAAAAAGGGAATGATGATGTCATCATCTGGCCGCGGAACCGCCGCAGAAGCCAGGCTTCTGCCGCGGTTCCGCCGCGCTTTGGACTCATCTCTTGGAAAAATTTGCACAGTAATTCTTAGAATTCCCTGCTGAATTTTTTAAGCATTTTTAATCTGGAAAAAACCCAGTTTTTGAAAAAAGTCCAGAGAGCGTGAAAAAATTAGGGTTTCGGGTTCAATCGAGTTTCAAACATCGTCTAAGCATCGCCTAAGGCTCTAGCTAGGCTCTGATACCACTGTAGGGTTCCTAGGCACTCTAATGAGGTCTCACAAGACATCAACCATGCCAATTTCAAATTTTACAAGTGCCGAGAAACTCTAATACGGATCGTTAACTAGAATTTTAGGCGAAACATTAAGCTAGTTAACATCTTAACTAAAAGTGAGAAGCTACAACCTTTGTAGATCCGGTTCTCCACTTCCTTAGCTCCAGGTAGACGTCCTCTCGCTGTCCTAGTCGGATCTCGGACTCTAGCATCAGCTTCATCGGAGAAATGAGCGGACAAGTCGTCGGCTACGATGCCGAAGATGATCTACGTCGAGGTTACACAAGATCAAGCTCCAACTTCACCAAGTTGTGAAACTTGTGAAGAAAACACCCTATACTACTTGGCAAGAGGTAGAGGGTGAAGAAATAGGAGGTGGGTTCACTTTAGAATTGGATTTCTCACACTTTTGCTCAAGATGCCATTAATGGTGGCAAGCTTTTTCTTGAAGAAGAAGATGAAGAAGAAGATAGATTATGATGAGTTATCTTCAAAAAGAATAATAAAATGAATACTTATCATCTTCTAACCTTGGTTAGGTGTAGAGAATAGACCATGGTTAGTGGGAATGGTTAGGGTTAAGCATGAAGACAAAATTGTCACTTTAGTCAAAGCTTCATGAAGCTTCAACAAGCTTCATGATAAAAAGAAACCATTTTGTTTTCCTTTTATCTATTTTTCAAAAAGAATGGATAAATAAATAAGTGAATAAATCAAAACCCTAACCATTATCATAACCATGGTATAAGTCTTTACACAAAGCCAATTTTCATGCATCATCAAACATGATACAATCAAGTGCACAAAAGTATATCACATATACAACTTGTGAACATCAAGTGAGAAAATCCATTTAAAGTGAACCAATACTAGTTAATGCAAAGTAATATATCAAATATATAATTATACATTAAATCATTAAATCAACACTTGATTCAATGATCCGGTCATGTCGCACATAACCGACTAGTATACAATGTATCGATTTATCGAATCAACGATTCGATAACTAGGTTATATCGCATACAACCAATCGAAACATTCATCGCGAGAATGAAATACGGTATCACATACTCGCATTATTCTCGGTCCCGCACATATCTCATATGCGCTCCTATTTCGTTTCGCTTGAGCCAGGAAACCTCTGTGTAGGACTCTAAAGACTCGTCAATACGCCGGTAGCAGATGATGATCATATCAAGCACCCACAAGCCGCAAGCGGTCTGCTAAACGTAACGGCCATCCGGGTATTGAGCGATCAGAAGATCGACGAGTTAGCCCGCTCACACTCCTGTGAATCCAACCAGTAACACTTACCGTACAGTCCGGTCTGTTCGTCTGATATGTCGCATATCAAGTCTAGGGGTGGTAAACGTCAGACCCCAATAACCGATAAGTCGTGCCGATGTGAGGCTCATAACGGGTCGAGAAACTACTGGTAACACTTACCAGCAAATCTCTGATCAGCCCTGGCCAAGGACTTCCCTGTTACGGCCAATCGAGCACAGCGCAACATCAACCCCCAATACCGGGAGAGACGAAACCCCTCCTATCGCTCATTGCCTCCATGCGACTCGGGACTGTACCCAAAGACCACTGTTTTGCACGCCCTCATGGACGTGGTAAGGTGGAGATCAAAGCACAGTGGGAATCACACAAGACTCTATGACGATCTCGGGTCTACAGACTAACCTGTACAAGTGTCACCTGAGAACTGCCATCTGACGTGAGGTATAATACCATCTGGGAGTTCTCGGCGAGTCCGTGCAGTGTACCCAGTCTCCACTGAGCACTCGTATACCATCTCTGATGTCAAACACCAATGGATATGGGATCATCCATCGCCCATCTCATGGGTCGAGAAGCGTATACGCTAGTCTACACTGGTATATCGATGCCCCGTCTCGATACACCCACGACTAGGGACCTTGAAGGATGTACCTATGGACTACCATGCCCCCACTAGTATGATCTGCATCATAGTCCAGGTAGTCAAGTACACATCCTAAGGGCTTTATCAACATGTAACTATAAGACAGTTTAAAGAGACTAGTGTACATGTTAAGATAAAGAGCAACCAGATAGCATACTATCATATCGAGCAAGAAAGTCATCTCTATATATGTCCAAGCATCCAATATAATATACATCATCTGTACAATACTGGCCTCTAGGGTATACATACAACTAACACGTGCGGTGCCACCATAGGATTTAATCCTATAAGATTGGCGCTGGTGCCGACGCCATCATAGAAAGCACGTGAGGCACTGCCTCATTAAATCCAACAGAGTTTTACTCTTTTATTAGGTTCAAATATTGTGGAAACAAGTTCCTTCGATGCAATACATGAAATTGCTTTACTCCAGGTGCTTCGGTTTCAGGGCGGTTCATGAGAATTGCAATTTGCTGATGCTGACCTTCCAGAAGACTTTTGATGGGTTCTAGGAGTACCGTCTATTCATTGATCGGAGTAGTAATAATAGGGAGATATGGTAAAGTAGGTGGTGGTGTGTTGCCATTGACGTTGGTGCTGGATTGTTAGGAGAATCTATTATCTTGATAGAAAAGAAAAACTTAGGATAGATTCAAGAAATTTGAAATGTAAGGAATGTATAGTTGCTTATTCTTATAATTTTTGTGATATATTGCTTAAGATTTCATGCAGAACTGATCTGCATGGGCCACCAACAAAACGTATCACGCCCTGGTTCCCAGTAGACGGAAACAGTGATATGGCAAGCCCGCAACGGATTTACTATGAAAATACGTTAAGCGTAATTAAGAAATATAATAATGAGCAAGAATGACAAGAGTAATAAAATAAAACAGCAATTTTATTTACATTCAACTTTACATACAACTGTCTGGAAATAAAAGGTACAATAATAATGCAAATGCCTAAACAATGGCATAATGGAAATAAGTACAGATAGTAAGAAACTAGTAGTCTGACTGAGTAGCAAACTGATCTAAGTCCTCCTAGCTCGGCTCGATGTCCTCAGATTCCGGTCCTCCTGACGAACATTCCAAAGAAAGAAAACAGAGAGGAACGTCGTCAGCGAACTAGCGCTTGGTAAGTCCCAAAACAAGTAGGAGAAGATGGTATATAAACTGAATAGAAACCAAATGAACAGTGAACGGTAAAATTGTATATGATCATTCACAGGTATAAGATAGTTATTCTAACGTGGTTATTTGTAGTTTGATAAAAAAAGGTATTCATATATACGAGAGAAGTCCATCTTACCCCGTGGACTATGGTAACATGTAGTATAAGGCCCCGTCATAACCCACGAGACAACGGCACATGAATTCATGTAGGTGTCTTTTAAAGTGATCTCTCGTGCCACAATATATATTCTGTACTGATTGAATTGATGAAATTCCGTAGATTCGATATGAAAAGTATAATCACAATCAAAGAATTTATAGCCGCAATCAATAACGGTGTTGTTGTAGTTCATTAATGAGAACGGGTCGTCCACTGAGATTCGTGTATTTATTCGTTCTTGTTTTAGTTGAGTCGAAAGAAAAATAGTAAAGAAAATTCAAGAAAATGAATCAAGAATTATTGGATGAAGTATTTTCAAGAAAGAGTTAAAGATTTAGTAATCAAGAAAGTGTCCAATTTCAGTTTTAGTTATCAAGAAAATGAAGAATAGCTTGTAGGATTCGATAGGAATTAGTAGCAATGATGAACAAAAAAATTACTCATCTTATCTATTAATGAATTATAGCTAGAACGATGGCGATGAATGAAAATTAGAGATCTTTTGAAGAAACTAGGGTTTCTTCTTCACTATCCCTTGTCTTTTGATTGATCACCGTTCAAATCTATACTTTAGCAAAGAAAATCATCAATCATTTAATCCCAAATTGCAACGAAATTATCAAGAACGGTGATCTCGCTCCAAATTTGGTCGTTGACGATTTTTTTCCTAAAGTTCATAATTCTCATAAGACTTAAGATGAGTTTATGATTTCATCACCATTTGATCTACCTTATTCCTTCGAATTCTTAACAAGCGGAGATTTCACTCACGCATCATGAAAACGGAAGAATCAACAATTAGAAATTTCATAATGCAAGAATTTAAAGAAAGCGAGAATTAACAAATGATCACCTTTATTAATCAACTTCTAATTACACTTTCCTTCAATCCGAGATTACAAGAATTGCTCTCGATCGCTCCCTTGAAGAGATAACTATTCCGTCGAATTTCGCTTTGCTCGATCTTCATGAGACTTAGACCTGTCGAGGATCTCGTGCTCTTAATGACGATCGGCTTCGCGTAAAAGATCTTGAATGTCGTCGCTCGATATTGTTCTCAACGATTCTTGATTTGGATCTTGATTTGGAATTGAATTGGATTTGGATTGGCTCTCAAAGTGTCTCCCCAAATTGCGTAAACCCCGAAATGAAGGCTTAGATTCTTTATATAGCCCTTCACCAATCTTCCACTAGAAGCTAGGTTAATCTTCCCCAAGAATCTAGATAGTTATAGGGAAACTTCTAGAATAAGCTAGTTATTAAGCTTCCTCAAGAAGTTAGGCTGTTATAAGGAAGTTTCCAGAACAAGCTTGTTACAATGGAGCGTCTTCAACAAGCTAGGGAGTTGGAAT
Organism: Agapanthus africanus; assembly: GCA_030015575.1. NCBI lineage: Eukaryota > Viridiplantae > Streptophyta > Magnoliopsida > Asparagales > Amaryllidaceae > Agapanthus > Agapanthus africanus. Next base: position 116,424,950 of record JASDDO010000028.1, read on the forward strand.
GAAACTTCTGGAATAGTACCGTCACCGGATGCCCTAACTCGGCCGCGGATCTGCGGCGACTCGGCCTGACTTGGCCGCGGTTCCACGGCCGTTTGGTGAGTTTGTGTCTTCATTTTTCTTGTGTCTTCTGGTGTTGGTTTATGGGTATTTAGGTGATATCTGGAATCTTCTTATCTCTTCTGAATCTCTGCCAGATTTTATCTCTTTAATTTCCTGTATTTTTTCGACGCATTTGCGATTCCGATATCTGTCCTGAAATAATTTTCTGCACAAAATCTCACTGAAGAATGTTGAGATATACAATATCATGCTTAAAATAATAAACACACAATTTCTTTCCAAAATGTTGATTATAATGTATAACACGTGATATTTGATATTTTCCAGAAGAACTTGTAATACATGTTATATTTATAACAAACATCATTAGATGATTAAAAAAGTGAAGAAATTGTTATGTTAAAAATTGCAATATTTTCGACTGAACACGTACCAATCTACCCCTTTATCCCCGCGTATTGTATTAAGATTACAGGTTTTGACCGAATCCATGGATATAAATGTACAGATTCATGTTCAAAATATAATCATGTGTTCAACTATTCATGTCAAGTTCATGTCCAGTTATAACCATGGTTCAGTCAAGTCGAGTCAAGTATACAAGTTTGAGTTTGATATTTGAATTCGAGTGGTCAGGTTCAGAATCAAATATTTAAGTTCGTGTTTGATTTTGGATTCTGGTTTGGGTTTGGATTCAGGTTGAAGTCAGAATCTTATGAAATGATTTAGTTCTTGAAATTCTTAGGTTCGGGAGTAATCGGCAACTGCTGCACATGGACGGCAGGATTTGTGTCTTTTTCCCAGACAGTTGTTATTAAAAACTCCGTTAAATTGTCTAACCTGAATAGGTAAGAACTCACTTTCTCCAGCTCTCCGAGGCTCAAGAGAAATGGTACTGCTTAAACTTATATTAATCTAGAGTTCTTAAAATATTGTTTGCATATCTCGAAGGGGTTTTATGAAAAATACTTTAATATAGTTTAAAATTAAATCTCGATGGTGATTTATAATATTTAGGGTTTTCATGAACATGTATTTAAATTTAGATGGTGTTTTAGTGATAAAACCTAGTTTTTAAAAGTTTATGGTATTTTTATGAAAACCGGCTCTTTTGTAAACTTGATGGTATTTTATTAAATTTTAATCTTTCATTTTAAAAAATATAGTTTTATAATATGTCTTTGTTGAAAATACGAATTCATAACTTTGTATAATTCACGAAGTTTAGTTTTTATTTAGAAAAGTCGTATTTCTTAAAAACCGTATTTTTATTTCCTTTCGAGACCGAATACTCCGTGAGAAGTTCTGCATCTCGCTCTACTGTCCCAAGAATGTGCGATAATCCACACCATCCATTAGCAGGTCCTCTAATGAGAGTTGTAGAGACGTATTTGCCAAGAATTTAAAATATCGATTTAAAATAAACCCTTTTTGTAAAAAAATACGGTATTTCAATGAAAACCTATTCTTTACATAAACCCTATGTTTAGAATCTCATGCAATGAAGACATAGTGTGCGTGTGGGGTAAGTCGTTATCCCGTAAAGTTTACCTAAAAGTAAGGAAACTAATTATCGAAAAAAGGGTTATACTAAAATTCATGGTATTTTAATGAAAAAGTTCGTTATATGAGTATTTCATATGGAAATTTTCATTATGCTAAAAAAACTAGATGATGTGAATAAGGTTAAGAGTGGTTTTATAGTGTTGTTGTGATTTATTTTGCATATCAAGTGGGTGAGAAGGTTTGAAATGAAAGCAATATCGGTTCTAACTCCACTTTACCGATATGTTTTAAGAATGCGATTTTAGTTATAAAAAAAGAAGAAGGGGAAGGGACTTACGGCTTTATAACGTCAAGAAAAGAGTAAGGAAGATAGAGGGGGCTCCGTAGCGTCGCGGTAGTTTCGGGATTGACTTTGATCTTTAACGAATGAGAACTTGGTTGCTAACTCCACTTGATTCCTCTTGCAGTTAGAAAATTTTGGGAGAAATTAGATAGAAATTTCATAATGGGAGAGAGGTAGGGCATGGGGTGGTATTTATAGGGTAAAAATAAGAGAGCGTGTGAAATAAAATGAATTAAAATGGATTTAATGGTGTTAATTAGGGATTTGAAGTCTCTATTTGATTGCAGGAAAATCAAACAATGCAGAGGAGTTGAGGGGGGTCGAAAGGACTTGTGTGCAAAGCACGGAGTCATTTGGACCAAATCGGACCGTCTACGTGCTTTAATCAGTGTTTACTCCTCATTGTGCATGTTTGATTTTTCTTAAACTTTTCGTTTCTCTGTGTATTGCACATGCAACTCTTAGACTTCCGAAAAATTAAAAAGAAAAATCTTTAAAAAAATTTAGGACTAAAGAGAATCGAACACACATGCTATGTCACTGCAGTGTAGAGCCTTAACCAGTAAGCTACAAGCATGTTCTTATTTTTATTGAACAAAAATAACTTACAACTTTACAGCAGGCTGAAATACCTTTTATATACAATAAACAAGTAATTTTTGTACAGAGATTTCATAATCGTTACATGTGAGTTGAATCATAAAATATGAAAATCAGCAAGAGAAGGGTACATGATGAGTAAAGAAAATTATGGTCTGAAAGAGGAAGGAGGCCGAGAGCAATCAGTGATGATGGCAGGAAAATTGCGGAGAAAATCTTTTAAAATTTCAAATCAAGTCAGTGGTGATTGTATGAATTTTCGAATGCAATTTGTCATCTGATGAATACATGCAATAAGCAGAAACGTGTAACGACAGATACTTTCCTGAAATTATTTTGAGACAATAAAGAAATTTTCTAAATTGTTTTGTAAGGGACTCTATTTATGTTAGATTTGAACGATTTTCTTGTAATAAAATATAGTTAAAATTCAGTCATCAATGCGATAAAAAAAATTTAGGCAGCTCCTCGGGTCCGTGCTAGGCACTTGCGCTCGCTCGCTCGCTCTCTCTCTCTCCGTGTGTGTCTGTGTGTGTGCGTGTGTGTGTGTGAGGAAAGTGGCCACGTGAGGAGATTTCCTCCTATGTGTGTGTGTGTGTATAACAGGAGAGGATTTTCTCCTATGGCGTCAGAAATATACATCCTCTACCATTTTTCATGACGATTGGCACCCATTATATTTATTTTTATCATCTAAGATATGGATACACCAAAACTCATGTGATTCTACAATTTTTTCACCGTTGATTTAGTGGGTGCAAAATTAACGGTTTACCGACTATATAACTTTTTACATTGTTAATTCAATGGTGTAAAAGTGGTAGAATCACGTGCAATTTGGTGTATCCACATCTTGCATGATAAAAATGATGATGATGGATGCCAATCGTCGAAAAAAATCGTGGAAGGTATAATTTTTCGACGCCATAAAAGAAAATTCCCTCCATCGGCACATTTTCTCTATTATCCTCTATGTAGATATGTGTGTGTAAGGGTGGCGACGGGGGGTTTCAACCTCTTTTTTGTCATATAACTAGAATTTCAAGTTTTTTTTTGTCATATATATATAGGAATTTTCAAGCTCAATTTTGTCTATTTTGCGAAAAAAATTGTAAGAAATCCCTTCACCTTTTGGGCATCTAACGTAAAATTATGTGGACCCTCATTTCCAAAATTTTGTCACGGTTATAAAATTTTGTAAATAAACTCCAACAACACACTTTAATTTCGTCATGCAAAATTTTTAGCTTGCGACAACCATCGTATTGCAGCTATATTGAGAAAACGTCGCTTAATGCACAGTTCATTTTGCTTTCAAATGTACAAATGAAAACTTCGTTTTTTCATGCTTTTATAGATATCTAGCGGATAATTATTGAAAGACCCTCATTTTCAAAATTTTATCATGGTTGCAAACTATTTAAACAAACTCCAATAATACATTTTAATTTCGTCATGAAAAATTGTAATTTAACTGCATCATGAAATTTTTTTAATCTGCGACAACCATTTTACTGCAGCTATATTGGGAAATCATTGCTTAATGCAATGTTCATTTTGCTTTCAAATGTATAAATGGAAACTTCGGTTTTTTATGCTCTTTTTGGCATCTGGCAGATACTTATATGGAATATCCTGGGTTTCAAAATTTAGTCATGGTTGCAAAATTTCGTAAATAAACTCTAATAATTCATTTTAACTTCGTCATGGAAAATTTTAATATGTGATAACCATCTTAATGTCGCTATATTGAGAAATCGTTGCTTAATGTACCGTTCATTTTGCTTTCAAATATACAGATTCTGGGCTCTTTTTTGACATCTAGTGGAAAATTATATGGAAGACATCATTTTCAAAATACTGTCACGGTTGCAAAATTTCGTATACAAAATTTAATAATACACTTTAACTTCCGCATGGAAAATTTTTAGCTTACGACAATTGTCCTACTGCATCTATGTCTGTAAATCGCCGCTTAATGTACTGTTCCTTTTGTTTTCAGTATACGGATAGAAATTTCGGTGTCCCTGAACTTGCGGAGGGGTTCTTTCTAGTTTGCTTCTGAAAACTCTTTGGCCTCTTGACCATCAACCATGGATGGCTCTTGTGAACTCCAAAAGGCCAATTTTGATGACACAACTAAGAGTTTGGTAGCATAATTGGTTGACTTTGTTGCAAATATTGAGTGACAACACAGATTTTGTTGACATATAATAAGCACATGAGAAGCAATCTTTAAACTAGCCCAATTATTTCTCTTGAACAAATAGCTATAGCCTTTTCCCTCATCTATAACTTCAATATTATTATTTATTCACAATCAATCCTGTTATAGGATGACATCCAACAGGATAGAAATTGACAAATGTATATCCCTGCTGAAATCTAAAACCAGAGTTTAACAATGCTAACTGAGATGATATAGTTGCTTTGACAAGCACTTTCAACCAAATAACATTAGCTAGGAACCGTATTATTAGAATATAAAATAATAGCCTTCACGCTCTGTTATAACTTCGGAGTTTTGGTACTGAAGAAGTAACATTTCACACATATGGTCTTGAAAGTATTACCTAATGCAAGTTCAGAACAGAAGTAAGAAGCGAGTTCGGTACCACGAAAAGTTCTTGTTATTAGTTTCAATTCCAGAATAACAGTTTGGGTGCACTCCTGCTTCATAATGATACCAATATCCTTTAGACCTACAGCAACTCGGAAAATAGAAATCCCCGAAGATAAATTATAATTAACTAAATAAATCATACAAGTAAATATGTAAGTAAACTCTTCAACAACGCGTAAATGGGTTTTCTAGATTGAAACTGTATTGTACAACAAGGTTTAAGAGGCCGATTAATTGGTGTTTAAATGTTTACAGCTAAAAACTGCTTCGAATAGTAGAAAAAAGATGAATGACTGCATATGAGTCTATGAAAATTATGTGAGCGAAAGACCGTTCAACCAGAATGTATACAATGAACATAATCATGATATCCAAAACACGACAGACAAACTCAATATCCCCATTGACATACATTGACATCTACTTCAAGATTTTTCTACATACATCATATATCTTAAAAATCTACTTCTGGTGTAATTCCTTGCATAATCTGATTATGTAATTCATTTATGCATTATGCGCTGGCCACCAGATAGAAAACGGGTAGGTGTTTTACAACATTGGATTGACATTTCAAATAGAAATAACTCAAGTCTATCGGTTTGCACCAAAATAAAGCCCATGAATCTTGGCATAAGAACGAAACTACACCGGCCAAAAAAATCACCTAGTCCAGCATTGTCAGCTAATCAGATCGTCACCAAACATTGTCGACTGCTACCAACGAACTTTTAAAAAAAGAGCTGACTAAGAAATGAGCATAAGCCAGGATGTGGGCAAGAACATGAACACTAACCCATACACACATGGCTATCGAAGACGAGCACAATTAGAGAATGTGGGTAGTCATGGTGCAAATTGGGGGAGCAACTCCTACTTCCAAACTTTTATAAATATCAGAGTTCAAAGAACAAAAAATCCACTCTTTTGAACCAATACTCTACTATTTTTTATGTCTTAACTATCTAGGAGTAATGTAGTTTGCCCGTAAAGTTGGAGGCCTTGTCGGAGCTTTAGCGTCAACCCCTCACCGCAGATAACTCCATGTCATTGCCTAGCTCTCATGTTACTCTCTCAACAACATAGGTAATGGCATTGGCTGAGAATTCCGGAGTTCAGTGCAAACGCCTATGTCGTAACTCTCGTTCGACAACCGTACTCAACAAGTAGTTTAGTTCAGGCTTAGGTGTTCGATCCAAACAGCCGCACTTAGGACCTAAACTAGATGGGAATTCGATACTCACTAAAGTGTGGCTCTTCAGTGCAAACCCCTGTGAGCTGTCCCTTTGTTCAGTGTGAACCCCTTCATTGGAATTATAGAATAGGCCATGGATAACAACTTGTTAGCTTATTCACGGTGCTTATCATGTTTTATGAATTCACACATATCTCTTGTGAGTTTATATTCCTATCCTGTTGGCGGGTGACTTGTATTCATGCAAAAGCTATGTATTTGGCTCACTTATGTTTCATTAGGCCTGTAAGCGATGATCTTATTCTGACAAAGCCTCCCTTCTATCTAATTACCCGTCGTGGGCCAACTGAGCTGATAATGTGTAAGATCTGTATATCTCGATCTCATGGCTGGTGTATTTGATGAATATATGAAGACAAGACCTCTTGCTTTACAACTACAATTCATGAAATGAATTAAGTGTCTTTGCTTATCATTTTTATGCTCTTACATTGCTTATAATTGTCTTGGCAATTAAATCCATGTTTATGCTGGCGCAAAACAATTAACCGTTTTATATTAATTATAATCTTCAATAACGTTTTATATTAATCATCAATAACATTTAGGTGTCTAACTGGTACTAAATTCAAAATGGTAAAACTCATCTTCGGAAGATCGCCTTCCCCTTCCCCTATGTTTTTCTTCAGAAAAATGTGTTTGATTTAAAGTTTGAACTCATTAGAATCTAAGCACTAATCATATAAAAAATATATTTAGAGTGACACTATCATATTATTCATTTTAATGTTGCAAGATAAAATCTATTATATGACTTTGATGTACATCCATCCAAAACAAAGAGACTTCATCGTAATATACAAACTAGCCTATCCTTAACACATAAATACATAATATGTAGGAAGCTTTCTCATCCACTGAACATTATTTCCATCATACATCTATCTTATCTGCATTTACCTAGATCAGCAAACAGTTGAACAAACACCACAAAATTTAGTATTACTAAAAAGGCTTTGAAGGGCTCAAACCTTGCATGAGATCGAATTCACTCAGCTTGAGAAGATAGAATTTGCCTCGCATCACCATTGAGATTTACTTGACAATCAAGAATGGGGGGCATGCATCCCTCGTACCAATTAAGCATATCCCTGTCCATACCGACACATTGGGGATTATCATCACACTGCAAAATAACACCATTGCAAGATTTCTGAAATGGATAAACCCCTAATTCTCCATCGATCTTTCCCCGAAGATCAACCAAAAGGCTCCTCAGCCTCAGAACCTCTGCCTCTAAAGCCACTTGCCCTTGCAATTTCCTCACGAGTTGCTCATTAATGAGCCTAAGCTTTTTTACTTCCTCTTCCAGATACGCGGCATGTGCCTTCTTCTTTTCTCTATATTTCCGAACAGCCTCTCGGTTTCCTAATGGCTTTTTAGTTTTTTTGAGTTCTTCTTCTTCGGCTGAGGCGAATACTTGGGTGTGGGCGTGGTAGCAAGTGTGGGTGTGGGCCGGGGATGCGGGGCTCGGGGGGTTGCAGGTGTGGGTGTGGGTGCAGGATGTTCTTGTTGTGTTTTTCAGGAACTCATCGAAGTTGTTGGAGGTTTCGGGGTTTGGGATGAGTAAATGGCTTGAAATGTCTAGTTCTCCATCATCCATTTTCAGTAATGGAGGATTTAATGATAGCGCAAATATTTAAAAAAGAGCAAATAAGATGCCCAATTGCCCTGATACCAAAGAACGGAGATAGAATAATTGGTTAGATCATTGAAGAGAAAATTTACTAAGTACTAATTATAAAGCGAATTGTATTGGAAAATAAATAGAAATGAGAAAAAATGGAAAAAAAAATTATAGTAACTGATCTCATTTGAAAGAATTAGCAACATCAAAGACTGCCTTTTTTCTAAAAAGGAGCAATCTCTATTGAATTCAGCTAGAGATCATTTACAGAAATTTCAACTGCTTTAATTATTTGCAGAGAACACTAATTCTAACAGAGAGCAAGAAGCTGTACAATTGAGTTCATGCAAAAGGATTTTGGATTAATAAATGGTCAAATTATAACTAGCAAGTCTACTGAACACTAGAAATAGCAAAAAAGTGTATTCATATTGCATGTGAAAAACTCATGCAAAATCCAAGCAGAACCAAGATGATAGAATCACAATTGAAACAAATATTAACATCAAAAGACTGCCTTTTCTACAAATTAATGCCCAAACATAAGAACTTTATCAAAGCACCTATCGAAATCGAAAGAACGACATGAGATAGTAGCCAATTAAAGAAATTTCAAAAAAATTCAAGCAATCGCAAAGAACCCTAATTCTAACCCAAAAAAAAAATGTTTTCTGTGGGATTTGAGAGATACCCAAGAATCGAGCTGCAGAGTTGAAATCTAGCATCAAAGAAAGACCTTGGCGCAAAAATCCAGCATCTGATCCGATCAAAGCTTTATTGGAATTTGGAAAGCAATGGGCTTTGTTGTTGTTTGGTTTCTGTTTTCTATGATTTCACTGTCTCTTTAATAATCTCTTTTTGTAAATTTTCAATGATTTTCTATGAATGGATTTTCCTTTTTGGTTGGGTCTAAAATAGTCCAGTCTTAAATTTTTTTCCTTTTTTTCTTTCAGAAGTGAGAACTGTTGGTTTCGGAAAAAGAGTTGTGATAGCATGACTTTCCTCAGGAGATTTTGTCCTCAGATCATACGTGCAAAGCCCTTAGGATGCTCCAAACTCTGTTTTACACAAATCTCGACCGTTCATTACTATTTTGGATGGATCTGGACCCTTGGATGTAATAGCATGGATGCTATTACACCCATAATAGCAGCCACTCTAAATCCGTTTGTTTCCTGTGGGTTCTAAACTTATATTAACTTTTCTGTTCTCTTTTTGCTTGGATCAGCTTGAGTTCAACTCATGTATCTTCAGTTTGGCTCGAGTTGAGATTGTGTAGCTTAAGTTTGATCATGCTCATGTTGACCATGGCTCCTTAACCGTGCATATACAAACAAACCGAGATCATAATTTATAAATCATGCTGGAATTAAGCTTAAGCTTGTTCGTGGGTCTGATCCTTTATAGCTCATTAATCAATATTGAAATAAATACCAAAAACTTTGGTGTTGATAGATAGGTTGGGTATTAAGCACGAGCTTACTGAAAAATATGATATAATCATAGATGATGGCGCTAAAAAACAAGAACGACTGAAGATAAACTCACGTTCGGCTCGTTAGCTGTTAGCTATTCGAGTGAAATTTTTAGATCAAGTTTAGTTTGTTAATAATTGAACTGAACTTCTATGAGCTCTTAGCACCCTTACATGCATGGTTTAGTCAATATTTAGCCAGAAAATATTTATTGTATGAACTTTTTTTTTTTGGCTAAATTGCAGAAAACCTAGTGATTGTGATTTGTGAGTTCAAGCTATCATTTTTACTCATGGGCTATACCTCCAAAGAATAAATTCAAAACATATTGGGGAAAAATCAGAGCTGCAGTTTATCTTGCCAAAGAATGCCTCAATACCCACAATGTAGCTGCAGTGATTCAACAATATTCATCCCTGAAGATATCCAAATATTAGCTAAAGTTGATGAACTCTATCTTCATTCCCCATACTTGGAGCCAGAGTTTGAAGTATGTCAAGCTTATCAAATTGGGCTCACAATCATAAATTTGTGAAATTTTAGGCCATTTTGATTCATTGTAGTAAGGGTTTTCTTTCATTTGTATTTTGTAAAAATGATCATGACCTGTTAACCCTGCTATTGACAACTGTAAAATACCGAAGGAGATCATCAAGTTAGCCTCATCTTTTCAATCGGACATAGCTCCTGTGGTTACAAGTTCCTTTCCAAATTAAGAGGTTACTAGTTTGATTCCTGAAGCCGCAGCTGGGAAAAGTTGGTCGCATCCGCATGCTCACAGATTTCATAATGGAAAAAAAAGATATGTTTTAACTTTTAAGCATAAAATCACACAGATAGCTTGGCTTTGAATGTAGTGAAGAAAAGGACTAAAATCCATTGATTCTGCAAACAATTAGTAAATTTTTTTCCAAATCATTCTAAAAGAAGAAAGACACAATGGATGGTGCTAATGTCATGTTCCCAATTATATTGCAACAGTACAAGTCAATCCATCACTATCAAAGTCACACAAAAGGGAAAACAAATCAAATATGTAAGTATATAACAAACATGCCAGGACAAATATGAACAAGAAAATCTCAGCGGCAATAATATCTTTCTTTTGCAATAGTAAGCTATTATATCAAAAATTGACTAAATTAAGCTTTTGTTTTAATAAAAATACAGATTCTCTAGATGCATTGAAGGTAAATCATACCCGTAGTGCCGTTCAATGGGCAATATGGCCTAATTTGGAGAAAAGAGTTTAGGTTTGAGAATTTGGAAAAGAATGCTCAATTTGCGTTAAATAGAAATTTACAAAAAAACCGATATAATGAGATTAGAATAGATAATTTAGGATAAAACTATGAGTATCAATCAAATGTGAGGTCATATGACTTATTTATCGCCAAAAAACTTCACAATCAAACCATAGAGAGTTGTTGTACAACGAATTAAAAATTCAGGAGGTTTCATGATGAGTTTGAACTGCATGATGGTTTTGGTTTTGAAAAACTCAAGTAAACCATGTAGTAGTTTCAGTGAAATAAACCATGATAAATTTCCTTTTTTAATTTCTTTATTAATTTAACTAAATTTAACTACGTGCATTACATTTGTAAAATAATAATGATGTGACATGCAGTACATATAAAACAAACAATGGTGTGTGTGTTTTTTGTAGAGATTAAACAACCCCTCTCCTTTTTGCCATGTAACAATAGAGATTTTAATAATGCATAATATAGCCCCCAACACATTTTCCCATGTGGGCTTGGGACCAGCATTGGCAGTGTACCTCGTATGAGCAAATGAAACAGTAACAACGAGATAACAGTAACAATCCAATGCCAGGAACAAATGTACCTCGTATGCGCAATCCAACTCCTAACATACAGTGGGTATTCTAAGCTGAATCACATTTCTACGTATAAAGACACAATTTAAATCATATAGCAACGACGGTACATGCATCAACTCATGTACGTTTCATACATATCACCAGATCTAATAAAACAGTAAATTTATGTTATCTATAAAAATGATGAATTAAGTATAAATCCATGTTGTGATAATACACAAACCAAGATCTATCAAAGTTAAATTTCTTAATGAGAGCAAAATCAAAGTTCCTCTCTCAACAATAGAATAGATTGCAACAAAAGTAAAGAAAGTAACCCAGATAACCAAGTTAAAGAAACGCTTCTGTTAAATTGGAGAACCGGCACAAAACTAGATGAAATCATAAGTTTATATCCTTATGGTATACATTCTATGACTTGTTGTGTTTCATATAAAAATATGAAAAACAGTGGCAAAATGAAATACCTCTAACACAAAATTCAGTTGTGAGAACCCACCCACCCACCCCAACCCCCACACACGCACACACACAAAAAAATAAATAAATAGCAAGGAAAACTAACCAAGTCGCAAAGAGATTACCCATGCCGGCAAATAATCTCATAAACACCTGCAGATCAAGCTCTCCATACGAAATTCTCTTCGGCTTCAAGGACCGACTCTTCTTATTATGATTGTAATACTAAACTCCAAGATGTACTTAAACTGTTGGCTAATAACAAAACACCAAATTAAACTAAAATTGTTCAGCAGTAATCTATCTTCTGTGTGAACAGTACACGCTCTGCTACAAGATATCAATAGAAACCCGAGTAACAAATCATCGCAAGAAAAGAAGGAAATCCCATAGAGATCAAATTCTTTAAAACTTAATAAACTTCAACTAACAGGAAAAATGAAGATCCAACAAAAGAAAGGACGATGAGAGCGTGGGGGGCAAAATAAGGGACCCTTAAAACCGAACATGAGCATTGGAAGGGCAAAACAAAGGACCCTTCAAAACAAACATAAACAAGATGCTGATGCTTGCTAGTCAAAATCTGGGCCAAAATTCCTCGATTAAGCATAGTAAATATGACAAAAATCAAAAGGTATGAATGATTTAAAGGACACATCCCACTATTAAAAAGTAATCAAACTTGAAATCTATCTGAGCTAAATACAAATGAACCAAAAATTTAATGATTGATGCAGAACCTACAAGATTTTAATATCATTGAAATTTCATCGAAAGAACCATAAGAAGAGATAATCAAACACAAAGTTTGTCACCCTATCCTGAAATAAGTTTAGTTGTAGCAAACATAATGTAGAAATTAAGGACTACATGTCAGATCATCTATATACTCCACGAAGGCAAGTCTAATCAGAACACAAGATTCAGTGAAACACAAATTCTCCTTAAACAACCAGCCTACAACATAAACAATAAACTAACAAGAGGTAAAACAGAGGCAAATCACCACGAGATTGGTACAGAGCTAAAAAAAGGCATTTCCTTGCACTACCGATCTTCAATAGCGACTTTCAAATAGAACAACAACGAGAGATTGGTGCAGAACGAAATATTGCGATCTTTAACATGATAAGTTATTAATATACAAAAAAAAATTGTAAATATTCTATTCCAACTAAATATACAATGTAAAATTGTAGATATCATATTGTACTGGTAAAATTATTTAATTGCTCTTGATTTTGTAAGTCAATGAGATGCCATGTCAATATGATAACTAAATAAATACTTTTCCTACCCATTTATACTCGTACCCCTTCCACGTCCTTAGGGCTAAAGGAGGGACTCTTCATGAGATGCCATGTCATGCCATTCCCTCAAAGAGCTCTTCTATAGCCATTGGGATGTTTTCTGAAAACATTTACCAAGTTCTTGACATGAATATATAAAGAAAACATAACCTCATGCCATTCCATCAATGAACTTTGCTATAGCCTTTAACGTTTCAGAACATTAGGTTCTTGGCATGAGATTTTTTTTCTTTAGAACATGTTTAAGTTTTATAACACACTCAGATGCCGTGAAAGACTATTCCACAATCCAACTTTTCTGACCATTTTTTAATGGCATCAAGTGAAGAAAAATAACAATATATTAATTATCTCACAGGAAGAAAAAGACTACCTGATAACAGAGCTCTCAAACATTCAGCTTGCACCAAAACTCGTGTTATCTGGTCAATTCGGTATCACAATAATAGCAATTAGTGATTCTTCTCCTCTTTCGATTCTCACTGCATCCAACACAAAGAACTAGGTGACCACAAGTCAAGAAAACCTCGTTAACCTCATCCCTTAAACGTATCATGCACTCTCTGTCCCGCTTCGACGTTGCGAGCCAATCCTTCAGTCTATTAACTAAGTCTCGCTGATACAAGTCGTCTTATTTAAGACCACTAGTATCATGCTAGTATTGTTTATAATCCGATCTTTCTTCGCATCTCCCAATTTCTCTTGATTTAATGCATCAATCACTTCTTTGGCTCTTCGTTCTTCCTCAACTAATATAATGGCTTCTTCTTTAGCCATGATGATGAAAATATTATGTTCTAGTTTAGTTTGCTAGTTATACTACTACAATGTATTCATATTCATCTTTCAGGATACCAATTTAAAACGAGCGATTCCCCCTCCGCTTCCTATTAAATTTTTCACTATTTTTTTGAATCATTACCACTCAAATGATAGTAGGTTTTGTGCAACAAAGCGATAATAAGAGGGAGTGCCATAATTAAAACAGAACTGACAATAAAATAGCTGCATTGGAGGGGAGAAATTTACATAATTAGATTATCTGTTTAGGAGAAAACGTGTAGAGACTTCAGATGACAATAAACCCAACAAAAAAAAAGACAATAGCAAAAATTTGATCAAAGGTTTACATTTGATGCAGAAATAATGACTGTAAGATTCTAGATCGTTACCATAATTTATCTGCATACCTGCAATTGGAAAATTGATGCTACACCTAAATGAAACAACAAAAAGAAGATAGAAACCTTAAGGGACTCAGGAAACACTTCAGAAGTTGAGAGTGAAGGCACCTCGATTCTACATATGGGTTGCCAAAGGAATTAATAATATTGGAGAACAAAAAAGGCAGGCAATTATGAAATAGGTGCACAAATCAATGGCGGCAGCAGATATTAGAAGCCCCCTCCACATTTTTTCATCCGGGCTTGGGACCGGCATAGGCAGTGTTAAACAACACAATACCAAAAAAACAAAACCAAAGATAATAACTTTCAAAATCCACCAAAAAATAAATAAATTTAAAGACATACCAGTTTGATAGTCCAAAACACATGTAAATTGAGCAGTCAGTCCATATCCAACTCCAAGAATAACATATTTCGCACAAATAATCAATTAGAAATTTAATATCTATGAAGGCAAAGTAGTGTAAAACTAGGCAGGCTCTCTATATTCAACCTGAAAATGATGCAGAACATATAATGAGGAGTAATTCATATAAAACTCCCCGATAACTATCACCAGAGGAGGGGGGGGGGGGGACAAAGAGAGAGAAAACTACACAATTCGCAAAGTCACAATATCAATTGAGCCGTTGATTATTTCAAACCATTTCACCAGCAAATCCTATAGCCAGTAGACACAATATTCTACCAACATCATCATTCTATCAGTGACAGCCACAAAGAAGGGGAAAAAAGAAACCCTGATTCTACTCGATAACCAAAGCTAGAAACAAAGGCAACAGAACTCATAACTGCAGTAAGAACTACTTTTCTGCCCTATCCTACAAAACAGTCTGATGACACCTTGGACACCTTAACATACGTTTCTCAAAATCCTAACATGTCATGACTCATGATGCAGGGACTTTTCAAAATGTAAATATCTAGCTCAAAAATGTACATGCATAGATATGTTGATGTAGCTCATAAATACCTGTGTTGGTGCTATCGTCTGAAGCAGTAAAATGTGTCTCCTACATATCGTAAATAAACTTATAAAACCAGCAAGTATAGATCAACAAATAAGCGGCCTCAATTGAGTCAATGCCACGTAAATTAAGAGTTACCAAATTTTTGCTTAGCCTGTGTGATATGTGCGAAGTATATAGATCAAACACCCTTAAGAAATATATGATAAACAGCCCAAATGGAAGTTCCTCCTCCATTAACATTTTCGTCCATATATATTTACACTAGGGTAGATTGAATTACCCGGTTACAAACCCAAAAAATTTAGATACACAACTCAAGTGATGAAGGTCCTTCGATTAACTTGGAAAAACAATGGAAAACTAAAACAAATAAGTGATAACAAAATTACTTGTACGAATACCACAACAATAAGAGTAAATTGTAATACACAACTACAGATTTACTCACTAGTCCCTAGACATATCAAGCATAATGAGCATGATAAGGATAGGCATAAGCATAATTGCACAACAATGATTTTCTATTAATTTATTATATTGATAGTAGACATTTTATCACATGCAAAGTTACACAAATAAGAAACCAATTACATGAATCTCGCGTCAGCACGCATCATGATACAATATAAAACAACCACACGACCTCGGTTTGGAAAGCAATGGAAACACTAGTGCGACTACTGAAAGCTTGCTTGCTTAATCAAGACTAAATGAACTTACTTCTACACCAAGGGAAAATATCTGTGAGATGAAGCCAAACAGAAAAGACTCCAACATAACAGAATAGCAGAAAGAGGGCAAGCAAAGAAGCTAAAAATTTCTTTACGGAGAACAAAACACTGCACAAAATGCAGGTCCATAAAACTAAGTTCATCACGAGAAACTTTATCTAAATATGAATACAATGTATACATTGCAAAAGTAAAACATTTATTATGGATATAAACATAGGCCTAGAAGTTTTTCTGTAATTATTTTTAACTAAATACCAGGTAAATAATATCATTATTCATTTTTAGTTTGAATTTTATTTTTCCTTTTATTGTTCCGAATCTTCAGTGATCAGCTTCTGTAAGCTTTTAAACAAACTTAAGCATTTTTCTTTTTTTTCTTTCTATTCTTATATATATGGTTTTCCTCATGAATTAGTAAGGTAGCGCCTTGGAACTATGGCCATTCCCTAGTCCCTACGCAAGCAAGTGCATCACAAACACATCAACCTTCTCTGTCCAGGTACTCTTCATCTTCAATGAGCTCAACATTTTTTCATATGACCTAGTGATGGCAAACCATTAACTGATGGAATGTTTATTTCATATCTTTATGAGTGGTATAAATATAATTGGTCTGTCTTGTTATTAATGAGTCAGTTTCTGCGTCACCTGAGTAAATGGCAAGCTCAAAATTCTAACACACAGAATCTTCAAGTAAAAGTTTATTGTAAAAAAACAAAAGGTAGTGTTCACGCAAAACATAACTCGAAATTATATTTAAATCTAAATAGTTCAAACATGATTTGATTACGTGCACTGCACATGCATACAACTATCTATAGCACACATATATAAATAAGTAAATTAAGTTTTTTTGGAAAAAAAAAAATTACCCTAAGCTGAAAACGGTGCTTCCTTAAAATCAATCTTACCAAGTCAATGTTAAAACTTTAGTGCAAAACACATAATTAAAACCACAAATCTTGTCGCCACAGGTACAAAGATGTTAAATATAGAGTTATTATGGCAACACATTATCTTATTGATACAGGAACCTATCAGTTTCTCTGTCTCGGTACTTAACAATTATAGGGTCCTATTCAACACACTATCAGAGTAATCATTATGCAATGCTTCCTTGGTGAAAATAAGTACAGAACCATCTAGCAATCTAAGAAATCTTCCCATAATATCACAAAGACAATAAAAAATATCAAACTCAACAAGAAATCAGTTTATCCATCTGTCTTGTTATCCAATTATACAGGAACCTATCCGGTATACTGTAAGAGTTGCCATATTGATGTTGTATTCCATAGAAACATTAAAAAACACTCTCATAATACCAAAGTACCAAAGGAATTTGATAGTTTGCCTTGGACTCCTAAATACATAATTTGAAGACAGGAACAAGTGTGCCATATTGTAACATTAACACACGGAAATTCTTGAAAGCCCTAACATCACGCACGCGTGTGTGTAAGTATGCACGTATAACATAGAGGTACATATATGATATAAGTCATATGTGAGTATGCATGCATGTACGTAGGTATGTGT
The DNA here is from genome assembly GCA_030015575.1 of Agapanthus africanus. Taxonomy (NCBI): domain Eukaryota; kingdom Viridiplantae; phylum Streptophyta; class Magnoliopsida; order Asparagales; family Amaryllidaceae; genus Agapanthus; species Agapanthus africanus. The sequence goes on from JASDDO010000028.1 coordinate 116,442,485, forward strand.
ATGTGTGCGGCACACGCATTGTTTGCATATGTGCATGGTTTAACTCATATATCATATATGCAGTTATCAGTTGTTAACATCAAAAGGGGAAATAACGCTCTAGATAGATGGATATTTTGTTAATGTTAAACATCTATTGCCGCATTGGACACATCAATTTTTTTGCAAGGCAAGTGTCTTTACATATTGTATATATACTTTATCCAGAAAAAAGTGATCAGCAGCAGCAATGACCTCAATACCACATTAATCAAAAGCTAATAAAGTAGAACTAATTAAATATAGATGATAAATTAACTAAACAGCCTTCGTCATTATATATAACAAACAATCCTGGTAAAAAGTTCCTCTGAACACAAATTTCGTCTACATATACTATAACTATCATATACTATAACTATCGTAGCTTGTATTACACAAATACAAATACAAAGCCCATTAAATCAACTTAAAGGTACCTCAACTTATGATGAATACGTTCAGATAAATTGGAAAAACAATGCAAAACTAAAACAAAATATAAGTGGCCACAAAATTCCTTCAGTGTACAAATATCCTATGACAATAGAAGTAGATTGTAATACACATCTAAAGCTTGACTCAGACATAGCAAGAACAATGTGCATAATAGGAATAAGCAAGGTTCGAGGTTTCGGCTAAAACCACCGATACGTATTGGTTTCGTATCGGTTTCGGTGGAAATCGATACGAAACCAACTGAGACCAATACAAAATCAACCATACAATATCGTTTCGGCCAAAACCTTTAAAAACTTATTTTTTATATTATTTTTCTAGTCATTGTGATCATTGTAGGCCTTCATTGTTAGAAAACCGCAAAAAAAAAGTGAACCCAAACCCTATATTAATACTTATCTAAGTACACTTTTCTATATATTTTGCATCATGGCTGGATTTTTAAATCCTAGGATCGTTGTCTTATAATATAGAAGTATAAATTTAAATATTTAATATATCAACACTTATGTATGTTGTATTACCGTCGAAACCGAAACCCGAACCGAGATTAGCGTAACTACCGAATCCCAGCGAAACTAATAAAATTATGAGAGACCGAAACCGAAACCGAGTTCTCGAACCTTGGGAATAAGCACAAGCATAATGGCATTCACAATCAAAAAGAGGACCAGCAAAGATTCTAGCCTTCTCAGGGAGCATTTGAACATTTCACAATCAGACTACAGAGCCATAATTACCAAAGTTCATCATGGTAAACCATCTTAATACTTAATAAGGATACAAGATTTACATATTAGACCCTTGCAAGTAGCCAAGTACCCTCATCATGAGAAAATTTATCTCACCTTTTCCTTCTTCATAGGGTAACACATTTATGATGGATATAAACATGGGCCTAAAAGGTTTTTTTTTTCTTTTAACAAATTTTAAGTAAATGCCTCCAAATTATCCTAAACAGTATCGTAATTCCCTTTCAATTTCTATTTTATATTTTCACATTTTAAATCTTAATGATATACTTTCTAAGCTTCTTGTACAAACTTGTTAGTTGACGCAACTAGAACTAGGGCTATACCTCAATGAACATGTATGGAAACAGTAAAAAAAGAAGTGTTAGCGATCCATCTTACCGAAGAGACGGACTCTAACAGAGCAGACGGCCTCTAACAGAGAAGACGGAAGAAAGGGATTGATATAGGCAACACCGAAAGTTTATAAAGGCCTGCTGTTGGTGTTTTCGTTGTTCTCAAACAAACTTATGCCTTTTCCCCCTAAAATGTGGTTATCTATCGAATTAATAATGTGGATAACCTCTTTAAGGAAAAAAAAAACAGTTTACAAATAGGCAGCCTAGCAAGTGTGCATCAACATATCGACTTCCTCTCTCCAAGTACTCGTCTTAAATGACCACTTTTTTCCGTATGACCAACTAAATGGCAACTTAAACTTATTATACAAAGAACCTTCAACTAAAAGTTATAGTATGACTACAAAAAGTATCATCACATTGCTCTCATGAAATATTACAATTAAATTACAATCTGTACAGTTTCATATATACTCTATGTTCTGCATGCACTGTACATGCTTACAAGTTACAACCATCTAACACTGACACATGCTTACAACCATCTAACACTGACACACATAAATGAAAATGAACAATAGAGACCCAGACCCCCAGCACACAAATAAACAGCTTAATCCCCCAGCACACAAATGGGTATCTTAACTAATAAATATAATAATAATAAACTAAAACAAACACTGATCTATATGATGTGTTTCCTAGAAATCAACCAACCAATCAATAGTAAGATTCTACTGCAAAACACATGATTAGAAATTGGTTATCTGGTCGCCATTGCTAGTATATGTTGAGTAGAAAGGTTTTTTTTTATTGCAATATGCCCTGTTATTAATATATGAACCTATTAGTCTGTCTTAGGACAGCAATTACAGGTACCTATTTAACTGACTGAAATAGTTATCATATTTATGCAATTGCTTCCACAGTAAAAAGAATGCTAAGAAATCTTCTACTAATATCAAAAAGGTATTTTATTACCATAGGTAATATAGGTTAAGTAGAAAGGATTTTATTGTGATCTGTCATGTTATTAATATACGAGCCGAATAGTCTTAGTAAAGCGATCACAAGGACCGATTCAACCGACTGTCAAAGTTATTGTCTTTATGCGATGTTTCCACAGTAAAGAGAATGATACCAAATCTTGATAGACAATAACAATATCAAATTCAACAGGAAATCAGTTTATCTGTCTATCTACTAATTCAATTAGACAAGCTTAATCAACTATCCAAAAAACCGTAAAAGTTGCAAAATTGATCACAAGCTTCCATAGTAAAGATAAAAGATCTTAAAATTACCAAATTAATGGCATGCTTCCAAAGTAGTGATTGTATCAAAGATAGATATAAAATAAATGTGCAAAGCTCCCGTTAACAAGAAAATCTAATGGAAATAGCTAATAAAATCTGAAGTCGAACTGGAACCAAATCACCCATATATGAAAAACTCTAGCACACACTAACAATACTCGAGGAACCAACAAATCAACCAAACGATCCCAGACTAAACAGAACCACCAGACAATCACAAGATCAACAAAGGCAAAAGTCTACCAGAATGTGGGTACCAGAATCAAACTAAGCACAAATCCAATTAAAAAGAGAGAGGAAGAAAAAATTAGCACAATACACAAGTTGAATGGGAATGAAGGCCACAGAAATCAAAGTATCAAAAAAATAATGAGTCGAAGATGTATTTCAGAATGGATAAAGAAAAAGCAAGTAAAAATTGAACAGGAAAGAATCAGAGATTTTGCTGCTAACCAAATTTATAGAACCACAACTAATAGGTAGGGGGGGGGGGGAATACTTTTAAACAACAAGATTAATAACTAACTGCTAAAACAGCTACCACAAACACCAAAACGTGGGTTTAATTTCAACTATTTACTAGGAAAATTGAACAGAAAGTAAACAGCAATGCAGAGGAAGCATACAAAACAGCTACTTCTATGCTCGCCATAAAGGGGACATAGAATTAGGAATTTAAAAAAATAATAATCAAACAGCAACATTTCATCAATTCAAAACATCCGTGCCCATGCAATTTAAAACACGACATATTCAATTAGCAAGGTCAGAAAACAAATAAAATATAAGCATTCACGCACGCAAGACATTGGCATAGCAGAAACTATAATCTTCCAAACAAACTCAACTAAAACATTGGCATAGCAGAAATCCCAATATATGGAAACCATAAAATTCAAGCACCAAAGACAATGCAGTCAGTTAAGGGGCATAACAATTCCATGCATTACCATCATATATTATAAATGCACTCACAATTTTGAATAATCTATCAACAAATAATGCATATTTCAAATATAATTAGACAAACATAAGACATGAGAAAATCATAACAAACATGTAATTCTCAAATCTGAAAACTTGTTAAGGATAGAAAGTGAACATAGTGGTGCATCCAGCTTGCTTTGTTTTTCCAAACTAATGAATTGGACAATAAAACTTATTATCTTCACAACCATCTAGTAGTAGACTGGTTAATATTTCCTATCCAGTAGTGAACTCTATAGTAAAGGGGTCAAATGTCTAATGGAAATAGAATTAGAATTTCTCTAATATAGTATCTGCTTTCGGTAGACTGGGTTTCCACGATGCAATAGCGCCTGGGCTTTTTGACTGCGACAACACCCCCCACCCCACGCCAAAAAAGAAGAAGAAACCACACACAGAGACATGAAAAAAATACAAGAACAAAAGATGTAAGGATTCCATTTGGCTTGATTTAGAGATAAATAGGGTTGTTGCGTGAATATGGATCCCTCTCCCCTTGGGTTAACTGCATGAATCTGTTCTGTCTATTCTTCTTCTTCTTCTTTTATTTGAGACTTTTCTCAAGACAATTACATTAAAAGTAGAAAGAATGTGAGATATTTTATTATACCCAATAGTTATCTTTTCTATCTTGTAAAACCTGTGTTTTAGTTACCAAATTCATTATTTTACAATTCATGACTACGAGATTTAAAAACAAGAAAACAATAAAGAGCAATTTCTAATTTCACGCACTAAGTTAATAATTGATATGTTGTTCAATTGAAGGTAAGGCATGCACATATATCTTATTTTCTCTATGGCTTAAACGTCCATCCCAATTAATCGTGTAGCCAATTATGTTGCCGTTTAAATGTTTTAGCTTTAATGCCACACAAACACCCCAAAAAAACACCCACCACCACCCAAACACAAAAAAAGAACACCCCCACCCCCACCACCCAAACCCAACAAAAAAATAAAACACACACACGAGTGCCAAAAAAAAAAGGAAAGGAAAGGAAAGGAAAACACCAGCAAACCAAAGATATATACAATAAGAGGTTCATATATTAATTTGTATTTTAACTTCTACCATAATGTGTTTTCGCTGATGCTTCATATCCTTCACATAATGTGTGTTTTCACTTGTACCCTTAACTATGCGTGTACATACTTCTTATTAGACAATAATTAGTGCCCACCCTTGTCTCCATTTAGAAGAGAACTGCATATATATCTATCCAAGCATAGAAGCGAATGAAAAATTGAAGAAAATGGTACACAAATTGGTTGATATATGGTTAAGCCTTTTTCACCGTATTCTTTGATATATGGTTTTCCTCCTGAATTAACAAGGTAGAGCCTTGGAGTGACCTATGACCTTTCCCTACACAAACAAGTACATCACAAACACAACCACCTTATCTCCCCAAGTACTCTCCATCTTCAATGACCATCCCGCGTTTTATCTGTCTTCGGAAAAAAATGGTTTGTTTCGTTTATTGATGATCATACTAGAGTCCTTTGGGTGTTTTTACTAAAAAAGAAATCAGAAGTTGAACAAGTTTTCAAAACCTTTTATGCCATGGTTGAAACACAGTTTAACACAAAAATTCAGAATTTTCGAAGTGACAATGGACGAGAATTTTTTAACGAAACCTTGAGAGATGTTTTTGCAAAGAAAGGCATCATCCACCAAAGTTCTTGCATTAACACCGTAACAAAACGGTGTGACTGAAAGAAAAAATAAACACATTCTTGAAATTGCTAGGGTATTATTATTCACCAACCATGTTCCAAAAACATTATGCAATGAAGCAATTTTAACAGCAACATATTTTATTAATAGAATACTCTCGAAAATTCTCAATTTTAAAAAACCTGTTGCCTTGTTAAAATCCCTTTACCCTCAAAACCGCCTTGCAATCTCGGATCTTCCGTTGAAAATTTTTGGTTGTACCGTGTTTGTTCACGATCACAACCCCACTAGGGGTAAACTTGATCCAAAATCGAAAATGTGTTTTCATTAGCTACGCTACGAATCAAAGAGGGTATAAATGCTTTGATCTTTTATCAAATAAAATATTTATCATAATGGAAGTGTTGTTTTTTGAGAATAAAGCTTTTTTTAAGCCTCTTCTTCAGGGGGAGACAAATAGTGAAGACTCGGTTTCCATAAAAAATAGTCTCCCAAAAATTGTCAACTTAATCCCACATACAAATTCATAAGATCTAGATTTTTTAAATCAAAACATTTTAGACCAGTCTTTTGAACACTTGGCAAACCAAAAATTCACTGGACACTCAAAAAACGGTCCTTGAAAACTCAGAAAATGTCTGTTGAAAACTCAGTTCCTTTATTAGAAAATCCGGAAAAATCCCATAAAAATAGAAACACACCACCGACTCCTAAAACAACTTGCCATGTGGATTTAAATCCACCAGAAGCTGATGTGGAAATTAAAACTTACAAAAAGAAACAACGTGAAACAGGTCTGAAAAAACGCAACATGAACATTTAATTGAGATGATCCTTCTCCAGAAGCAGAGGCCGACTCTGTCCAGCCCTACCAAGAATCCGACTCGAGAACAGAACCGAATCACAGTGAGCTGGATCTTCTTATAGCCCTCCGAAAGTCCACAAGGTCATGTACTAGTCGTCCTTTATATCCAATGTCAAAATTTATGTCCTCAAATAATCTCTCATCCAGTTTTTCAGCCTTTACCTTTAATGTGTCTGCTGTGGAGATTCCAAAAACTGTACAGGATTCTCTGAGAGCTCCAAAGTGGATAAAGGCGATTTTCGAGGAGATGAATGCACTTGAGAAAAATCAGACTTGGAACATGGACGAGCTGTCGAGAGGAAAGAAGACTGTAGGATGCAAATGGGTATTCACACCAAAGTTTCGTGCAGATGGAACCCTAGAACGATATAAGACGAGGCTCGTTACTAAAGGGTTCATTTAAACATACGGGATCGACTACACAGAGACTTTTGCACCTGTGGCTAAGCTAAACACGATCCGGATCTTGCTGTCAGCTGCAGTAAACCTCGATTGGCGACTTCAACAACTAGATGTGAAGAACACGTTTTTGAATGGAGACCTGGACGAAGAAGTGTACATGGAACCTCCGCCAGGGTTTGAAAAAGGGTTCGGCTCCAAAGTGTGCAGATTGAAAAGATCACTTTACGGCCTTAAACAATCTCCACGAGCTTGGTTCGAACGTTTCCATCAGTTTGTGAAAGGGCAAAGATACAATCAGGCTCAGGCAGATCACACCATGTTCTACAGAGTCTCGAGACATGGAAAAATTGCAATACTAATTGTTTACGTTGATGACATCATTGTTACGAGAGATGACAAGGAAGGGGTCAACCAGTTAAAAGAAAGTCTCGCCAAAGAGTTCGAAGTAAGACATGAGAGAATTGAAGTATTTCTTGGGTATGGAAATTGCTCGAAATAAGAAAAGCATTGTCTTGTCTCAACAGAAGCATGTTCTCGATCTTCTCAAAGAAATAGGAATGACAAACTGCAAACCTGCGGAGACACCGATAGATCCGAATAAAAAGCTCGGAGAATTTACACAGAGCCCGCCAGTGGACATTTCACAATACCAGAGGTTAGTGGGAAAATTGATCTATCTCTCATACACACGTCCCGATATCACCTTTGCAGTGAGTATGATAAGCCAATTTATGCACTTACCTCAAGAAGAGCACCTTGATGCAGCATATAGAGTTTTGAAGTATTTAAAGGGCGCACTAGGAAGAGATTTATTCTTCAAAAAAGGTGAGACTCGCAGTGTCGAAGTATTCACTGACGCGGATTGGGCAGGTTCCATCGTAGACAGGAAGTCAACTTCAGGGTATTGTACATACGTGTGGGGCAATCTAGTTACATGGCGGAGCAAGAAACAAAGTGTCATGGTAAGGAGTAGTGCGGAGGCAGAATTTCGAGCCATGGCCAACGGTATTTATGAAGTTCTGTGGGTTCAACGGGTACTACAGGAAATAAAACAGCCTATAACTCAGCCACTAAAACTATACTGCGACAACAAAGCTGCCATCAGCATAGCACACAACCCCGTACAGCATGACAGAACGAAGCATATTGAAGTCGACCGACACTTCATCAAGGAAAAACTGGATGCCGGTACCATCTGTATCGCTTACATTCCAACAAACTGCAGATATCTTTACAAAGGGACTATTCAAAGCATTGTTCGAGAGACTCATAAGCAAGTTGGGCATGATGAATATCTACGCACCAACTTGAGGGGAGTGTTGGAAATAGCCAACAGTAAGATATTTCTCAAATTAGTTAGAATCTGTTTGTAACATAATTTGTTTATACTTAGTTAGAATCTGTTTGTAACTTCCTTATTATTTTCAAGGCTATAAAAGAGCATATCTGTATACTGAATTAAAAAGTGAAAAAGAAAGTTCCATTCGCTTATACTAACATTTTTCATATGACCAGTGATGGTGTTAACTGATGGAATGTTTATTTCATATCTTTATGAGTACGTATAAAAATAATTGGCTGTCTTGTTATTAATGAGTCAATTTCTGCATCACCTGGGGAAATGGCAAGCTCAAACTTCTAACATACAGAATCTTCAAGTACAAGTTTATCATAAGAAAACAAAAGGTAGAGTGATCACGCGAAATACGACTCAAAATTAAATTTAAATCTACATAATGCAGATGTGGTCTGATTTTACGTGCACTGCACATGCATATTACAATCTATTGCACACATACATAAATAAGTTACTTTTTTTTTTGAGAAAAGATTTAATTTACCCTGAGCTGCATGTGGCGCTTCCTTAAAATCAATCTTACCAATCAATGTGAAAATTGTGCAAAAACACATGATTAGAAATCACAAATCTAGTGGCCACAGGTACAAATATGTTAAATATAAGGTTATTATCGCAACATGTTATCTTATTAATATCGAAACCTATCAGACTCTATCGATACAACAATTATAGGGCCCTATTCAACAGACTGTCAAAGTTATCATTGATTCATTATGCAATGCTGAAAATAAGTACAGACCCATCTAGCAATGCTGAGAAATTTTCTCAGAATATCAAAAAGGCGATTAAAAAAATATCAAACTTAACAAGAAATCATTTTTATCCATGTCTTGTTATTCATTTATACAGGAACCTATTCAATATACTTTAAAAAGTTGTCATATTGATGTTGTGTTTCCATAGAAGCAGAAAAAGCTTTCCATAATACCAAAGGAAAATTTGATAGTCCGTATTGGACTTCTAAATTCATAATATGAAGACAACAAGTGTGTTATATTGTAACATTAACATACGGAAATTCATAAAAACCCTAACATGATGTGTGTGCACAAAAAATATGTGCACATATAACACAAAACACAACAACAACAACAACTACAACTACAACTATAAGTGAGCCTTTTATCCCAAGCATATGGTGTAGGCTACATGAACCAATATGAGAATCACGCCGGGTCCAGCACATGAATCCTCCGCCTCCACTCACTCCTATCGAACAATATACTTTCATTGAGGCCTTTGGCAACCATATCTTTTCGTATCACCTCCATCCATGTTTTCTTCGGTGTCCATTTCGCCCTTTTGACATTGTCTATATCGAGAATATCCATTCGTCGAACCGGTGCTTCCATAGATCTGTGTCGCACATGACCAAACCATCTTAACCGGTTTTCCCGTATCTTCTTCTCCACATGTGCTACACCAACTTTTGCACGAATATCTTCATTTCGCACCTTATCTTTTCTAGTGTTACCACACATCCAACGAAACATGCGCATCTTCGCTATGTACATCTTCTGTGTATGATACTTCTTAGAAGCCCGGCATTCTGTATCATATAATAAGGCGGTCCAAATAGCGCTCCGATAAAACTTCCCTTTCAATTTTAACAGAAAGTTACGATCACACAAAATCCCTGTTGCACTCCTCCATTTCAACCAACCAGCTTGGATCATTTGATTAATATCGCTATCGATCTCCCATCCTTTTAGATGATGGAACCTAGATATCTAAACTTATCGCTCAATGATATCTCTTGCCCTTCCAATATTATACCAATATGGTTGACTTCTCCGTTTGCTAAATTTGCAATGCATATATGCTGTCTTGGAGCTGCTCAATCTAAACCCCCGAGATTCCAACGTTTGCCTTCATAACTCCAATTTGGCATTAATCCCTACTTCCGTCTCATTTACTAGAACAATATCATCAGCGAATAACATACACAAAAGTACCTCATCTTGGATAGTTCTAATAAGCTCATCCATCACGATGGTAAACAGGAATGGACTTAATGCAGATGCTTGATGTAAACCAATTGTAATCGGCAAATCACTCGTTAGGCCGCCGCAAGTTCTGACATTTGCCTACATGTCCTTGATTATGTCAATGTACTTGACGGGGATCCCTTTCTTCATCATTGTCCCCCATAACACCTCTCTAGATATCTTGTCGTACGTTTTCTGTAAATCAATAAATATTATATGCAAATCTCTTCTCCTCTCTCGAAAACGCTCGACAAGTTGACGAAGCAAATGAATTACCTCTGCCGTCGATCGTTCAGACATGAACCCAAACTGGATCTCTGTTATCTTAACATCTTTCCTTAACCTGTGTTCAATCTCTCTCCCAAAGTTTCATGGTGTGACACATAAGTTTTATTCCACGGTAATTTAAGCAATTTTGAATGTCAATCTTGTTCTTGTAGATAGATAAAAGGTTACTTTTCCTCTATTCATTTGGAATCTTTTTGGTATGCCAAATTTTATTAAACAGATCTGTCAGCCATTTAACGCCTATTTCTCCTAAACATCTCCAAATCTCGATAGGAATCCCGTCTGGATCAACCATTTTTCTTGATCTCATTCTCTTCAAACCTTCTTTATCCTCACGTAGTCTTATTTTACGCATGAAATCACGGTTTATATCTTGAGATTGAATGACAAGTCTATCCAAATTCTTAGTAAAGTTCTCATTGAACAATTTGTCAAAATAAACTCTTCACCTTTCCTTGATATTCTCATCTCGAACTAAAACCTTCTGATCTTCATTTTTGACACGCTTCACCGTACATAAGTCTCTGGTCTTACTTTCCCGCATCCGAACAATCCAGTATATATCATTTTCAGCCTCCTTGGTGTCTAACTTCTCGTACACCTTGTAGACCTTATCTTTATCTTTCCGGACAACTTTCTTAACTTCTTTTTAGCCATTTTATACTTCTCAAATCTCTCTGCATCTCTGCTTTACTTCAAATATTTATAAGAATCTCTCTTAATTTTTATAGCAGTCTTTATTTCTTCATTCCACCATGATGTGTTCTTAGATGGTGGAGCACCATCTATCGTCTCACCAAGTAGATCTCTAGCTACTCTCTTGATATAACTAGCCATTTTGTTCCATGTTCTGTCTGAATCACGTTCAGACTGCCAATCCGCCTCTTGAACCATTGAACAACACGATCTATAAAAACTTTTTGGTTGTCTTCCTTCAATCGCCACCATATCAAGATAAAACACAAGTACATATATTAAATCATATGGATGTATGTATGTATATGCGTGCGCACGTGCGCATGTCTACGTGTATATGTACATGGTTTAACTCACATATACAGTTATTGGTTGCTAACATCTGAAACTGTTTATAACTTTATATCCAAAAAAACCATCTGATGCGGTAGAATGTGTTTTAATTTTCGGCCAAAACAGCAACTATAGATAGATGGATATTTTTGTTAATGTTGGACATCAATGGCCGTCTTGGACACATCAATTTTTGGCAAGGCCGTCTTACATATTGTGTATATACTTTAAAAATGATCCAGAAAAAAGTGATCAGCAGCAGCAATGACCTCAAAGGTTCGTTTTAGCCCTTGAAAAAAGGAAAACTGATTTTCGAACCACATTAATCAAGAGCTACTAAAGCGAAATATTGATGATAAATTACATCAACAGCCTTCAGAATTATATGACAAACAACCCTGATAAAAGTTCCTCTGAAACACAATTTTGTCTACATATATCAAAACTATATAGTAAATTGTATCACACAAATACAAAGCCAATTAATTTCTTTAAAGGTACCACAGCGAGCGATGAATACCTTCAGATAAATTGGAAAAACAATGCAAAACTAAAACAAAGTAAAGGTTACAACAAAATTCCTTCAGTGTATGAATATCCTATGATAATAGAAGTAGATATTGTAATACACACTTAAAAGCTTGACTCAGCAGCCATAAGAACAATGTGCATAATAGGAATACGCACAAGCATAATGGCATTCATAATCAGAAAGAGGACAAGCAAAGATTCTAGCTTTCTTCAGGGAGAATCTTAATATTTCACAATCGGACTGTAGAGCCCTTATACCAAAGTTCATCACGATAAACCTCATCTCACCTACTTAATAAGGATACAAGATTTACATATTAGACCCTGGCAAGTGGCCAGTACCCTTATCATGAGAAACTTCATCTAACCTATTCCTTCTCCTCCATTGAGGTAGAACATTTATGGATGGATATAAACATGGGCCTATAGGTTTAATCTTTAAATAATTATAAGTAGACACTTCCAAATTATCCTAAACAGTAGCATTATTCCCTTTCAATTTAAATTTTATATAATTCACGTTTCAAATCTCGAGTGATATGCTTTCTTCTAAAGCTTCTAGAACAAACTTGTTAGTTGATGCAACTAGAACTAGGGGTAGACCTCCATGAACATGTATGGAAACAGTAAAAAGAAGAAGTGGTAGCTGTCCATCTTACCGAAGAGACGGCCTCTAGCAGAGCAGATGGAAGAAAGGGATTCATATAGGCAAACACAGAAAACTTACAAATACCTGCCGTCGGTGTTGTCGTTGTTCTCAAACAAACTCAAGCCTTTCCCCCCTAATATACGGTTTCTCTCTCAAATTAACTATATGGATAGCCACTTTCAGGCCAAGAAAAGAAAAGAAAACGGCAGCCTCGCAAGTGCACCACTGACAAATCAGCTTCCTCTCTCCAAGAACTCAATTCATCTTCAATGCCAATTTTTAAGGTACGACAGACTAAATCGCAGCTTAAACTTATTATACATAGAACCTTCAACTACAAGTTTATTGTATGACAACAAAAAGTATCATAGTATCATCGCATTGCTCTCATGAAATATTATGTGAAATTAAATTACAATCGATATAGTTTCAGATGTACTTTACGTTCTATGTGCACGCATGCTTAACACCGCGTAACAAATGAAAATGAGCAATAGAGAACTCAACCCCCACCCCCCCCCCACCCCGCCCCAAAAAAAAAGAATAGAAAAAGAAAAGGCCATACAAATAAGTAACTTAATCCCCAGCACTCAAATAACTTAATTATTAAATGTAATAATAAAACTAAAACAAACCCTGAACTATATAAGGTGCTTCCTAGAAATCAATCAACCAATCAAATTGTAAGATTCTACCGCACAACACATGATTAAATTGGCTATCTTGTCACCAAAGCTAGTATATGTTGAGTTGAAAGTTTTTATTATTGCAATATGCCACGTTATTAATATATGAACCTATTAGTCTGTCTTAGAAGAGCAATCACAGGGATGTTTGTTTAACTGACTGACAAAGTTATCATATTTATGCAATTGCTTCCACAGTAAAGAGAATGCTAAGAAATCTTCTCGTAATATCAAAAAGTATTTTATTGCCATAGGTAGCACTAGGGTTAAAACCGATGGGTGAGGGTCATGGAGTGATCTACATTTTTTTTTACGACTTATCATAAACTACACCGTGTTTATTCGATTTCCCAAAACTATCATGTAGTTCAAATTCATCGCATCCCTCTCTCTCCCCTCCCCCATATGGCAGAATAATAATAATAATAATAAATAAAAAGTAGAAATAAAATTAAAAAAACAATTCACGGTCCAATCCCAAATTGGGGCTTTCTCTACAAATTAGGATCACATCTTGGTGAAAATCCAACCACCCATTGGTGAACACGGAAAGTTTGTCTTCAATCGCATCCCCTAGGATTGCAATTTTAAATAAATCGATTTATGCAATAGATGAGAGCAGGGGATTTCTGTGTAACAGAATGATAGTTTTGTGTTTTCGTGATTAGTTTAAACCATAGGGTGGTTCTTGAAACTCGAGTAACTTACAATGGCGGTTTTTCTGAAATAAGCCTAAATTTAGTGCAGAGAATATGTTATGTTTTTAATTCTCTGATGCTATATTGTGAGCTATTATTTAATGGTGCATGTCACAAAAAATATCGGGAAAAAATTGTTGGGTTGCTGTCCCTAATGAAGTTTTGTTCTACATCTTTGAATTTTCTTGATCCTTGAAAAGCTTTTTACAAAGTTGGTGAAATAAGAAGTGAAAGTTATTAACCCAGACCAAGGGATCTAACTATTGTGGTAAAAAGTCTGCAATTTTTAAATAAGATTTTCTCAATTCCTTTTTTTTAATTTATGTGAACATATGGTAAATCTTAAAAAAGGATTTGAGATTGCAAATAATATATGAACATATGTTAATAGTAAATAGCAAAGGCTGAAAAAACAATTATTTTCATAGAATAAAAATGTTAGAACAATTAAATACTTATTGTATTGTTGTATATAATATTTGGATTGCAAAATCATATTCTCTGTTAGCTAAATTTATGCATGCAACTATAATTGACTGAAAACACTACTATAACTAATTATTAAATAGGCTAATATTAAATGTAATAACAAATCATATCTATTGAGATAAGGATGGGTAGTGAGCATTTAGTTCTTTAGGAACCATGAAAAATGTTAAGAGAACATTTTTGAAGGGAAAAAATACCAAAAAAAGGAGGAAAAGAAAAACAAAATCAATTCTCATTTAGTTAAAAACAACAACCCATCGCATTCATTCTCCAACAAAGGTTGTCCCCTCCCACAAAAAGGCATGGCAGAAATTTACCCTAGAATTTCCAAATTTATCCACACCTCTTCTAAGAATCCACAATCAAACCAAAAAAATTACATTCAAATATAAATCTCTTTTTCAAAGTTGAAGATAGTTTTGGAAACTTAGCCAAAGTTTCACCAATCATACCGCTTTCTATTAGTATGTATATAGATATATAGATATATAGATTAGTAGAAAGGATTTTATTGCGATCTGTCATGACATTAATATACGAGCCTAATAGTCTGTCTTAGTAAAGCAATCACAGGGACCTATTCAATTGACTGTCAAAGTTATCATATTTATGCAATGAATCCACAGTAAAGAGAATGCCAAGAAATCTCCTCATAATATAAAGAATATAACAATATCAAATTCAACAGGATATCAGTTTATGAGTCTGTCTGGTTATTCGAGTATACAGCTTATTCAACTATACAGGAAAGAAACTATCCAATAAACTGTAAAAGTGGCAAAATTGATGGCGTGTTTCCATAAAAAAGATAAAAGATGGTGTGCTTCCATAGTAAAGATAAAAATCATGTCATCAAAGATATACATAAAATAACTCAACATAGCTCCTACTCAATGTAACAAAAAAATTCAATGGAAATAGCTGAGGAAATCTAAAGTTGGAACCAAATCAACTATTTAGGAAAAACTGTAACAGACACTAACAATACTCAAGGAACCAACAAATCAACCAAACCATCCCAAACAAAACAGAACCATCAGACAATCACAAGATCAACAGATGCAAAAGTCTAGAAGAATGGGTACCATAATCAAATTAAAAAGAGAGGAAGAAAAAAGAGCACAATACACAAGTTTGAAGGGGGGGGGGGGGGGGACTGATGGCCAAAGAAATCGAAATATCGAATAAATAATGAGTTAAAGATGTATTTAAGTAAAAATTGAACGGAAAGAATCAGAGCTTTTGCTGTGAATCAAATTGTATAGAACCACAACTAATAGGGAGAAAAACAATCACTTGTAAACAAAAAGATTAATAAACTAACTGCTGAAACAGCTACCACAAACACTCAAACGGGGGTGTGATTTCAACTATTTACTAGAAAAATTGAACAGAAAGTAAACATCAACATTTCATCAATTCAAATCATCCATGCCCATGCCATAGAAAACACAACATATTCGATATGCAAAGCTAGAAAACAGATAAAATATAGCATTCATGCACGCAAGACATTGGCATAACAGAAACTATAACCTTCCAAACAACTCATCTAAAACATTTGCATAGCAGAAATTCCAATAGATAGAAACTATAAAATTCAAGCACTTCAGATAAGGGGCATAACAATTCCATGCATTACCACCAAAATTATAAATGAACTGACTATTTTGAATCATCTATCAGCAAATAATGCATATTTAAAATAGAATTAGACAAATTAACGACAGGAGAAAATCATAACAAACATGTAATCCTCAAATCTGAAAGCTTGTTAGAGATAGTAAGTGAACATAGTGGTGCACCCAGCTTGCTTTGTTCAAATATCACAGCCGTCTAGTAGTAGCCTGGCTAATATTTACTATTTAGTAGGGAACTCTTCAGTGAAGGAGTAAACAGTCTAATGGAGAATAGAATTACAAGTTCTCTAATAAAATATCCGCATTGGGTAGACTGGGTTTCCATGATGCACCAGCACCTGGGCTTTTTGGCTGTGAGAACCCCCCCCCCCCCCCCAAAACACACACACACACACACACACACACACACACACACAGAGAGAGAGAGAGAGAGAGAGATGAAGTAGAAGAATGAAAAATGTAAGGATCTAATTCCATTGTGGCTTAGATTTAGAGATGAATAGGATTGTTGCAAGAATAGGTTGGACTCCTCTCCCATTGCGTTAACTGCATGAACTGTTATCTCTATTCTTTTTTCTTTTCTTTTTTTGAGACTTTGAAGCAGACAATTTTATTAAAAACTAGAAAGAATGTGAGATAATGAGATATTATTATACCCAGTCCATTAGTTTTTCTCTTTTGTGAAACTTCAGTGTTTTAGTTACCAAATTGATTATTCTCATATTCATGACTATGATTTTCTTTCAGAGAAAATGATGACCAGGTCAACCACAAAATTCATTATGTTAGGGAAGACAATAATAGCACATAATGCCGATGACTAAAAAATAAGGAAACAATAAAGAGCAATTTAAGCTCATAACAGGCATGTTGTTCTATTGAAGGCAAGGGCTGCACATAAATCTTATTTTCTCTATGACTTAAATGTCCACATAGTTAATCATGTAACAATGATACTGTAGATAAAGTTACTGGGGGAATCCAAGGAGAGAACATTAAATGTTGGAAATGCTTAAAACAACCATGGATTAACAACAACAGAACCTAACATGACTAAAAAATTTAAGTTATTACACCAATAATATATAAAGAAGAATATTAAACTTCAAACATGCAGAACCATCTATATTCTGACATATTAGTATTAGATGTCCAGAAATTCCAGAAAAACATGAGTAGGTGAAGGAATCAATTACCAAGAAGTACACAAACTGATTACAGCCAAAGCCTCAGTTAAGTGTAAAATTTTGGGGAGAAAGTATTTCCTAAAAAGGAATTTCACAATCAACGAGAAGAAATGGCATTGCATGATCAAAAGACAAAATTTGTAATTTGTTTTTATTGTCAAATATGAAACCACATGATATCTTAAGATAATAACAAATATATGGTACAGTTTCACGAAATATCAAGAACCACTTCTTGTATTTTAATTTTATATTCTGTAAAATGTTCAAATAGTCAAGAAAAGCTTTTGCAAGTGAAGCAGCTAGTGTAAACTCATGACCTTGTCCCTTCAATCAAATGCAATAGTTCTTCACAAACTCCCTTTGTCATAAGTAGTTCATCACTCTCCTTGATAAGTGTTTTTTTCCGGCGCCTTTTTCCTTCTCTATGTTGGAGGCATATTTCCACAAATTCTATTATTTTTTAAACTTTGGGTGACAAAAAGGGACACACCGATCCATTTTTCAATTCATAAGCCATTCTGACGAGTCATAAAACCTACTGACAACTTAAGCATATGACCGAAATGAATGTAAATAGAGAGGAACTTCCAACTGCTCCTCGAGGGCGATGAACAATTCCTTGATGAACATTAACTAGTTATACCATTTTTGTCTGCAAATTAGGATAACAGAATCAAACCAACACCAACTT
Source organism: Agapanthus africanus (assembly GCA_030015575.1). Taxonomy (NCBI): domain Eukaryota; kingdom Viridiplantae; phylum Streptophyta; class Magnoliopsida; order Asparagales; family Amaryllidaceae; genus Agapanthus; species Agapanthus africanus. Next base: position 116,460,542 of record JASDDO010000028.1, read on the forward strand.
TATAAGATTGTAATATTAATCAAGATGCAAGTTAAAACGAGACACTCGGGATGCTATTTACCGTACAGACTCTCCAAATGAAATCCCATTTTTTCCAAAGAGAAAAACGGTGATCCACTATAATAAGTGAAACTAGTACACTGTCTTGACCAGTCCATGAAATCGGAATAAATGAGATGTTCTGATGTGATACGGTCTCAGTAACAGATTCTTGAAAACCTTGCAACCAATGGAAGTGATAATGGATCCAAGAATGCTCCAAAGGCTAGGTTAGTTCGCCTACTCTGACAACTATACTCCTTAGTAACTCTGAAGATTTAACTCTTTCACAAAAAAATGCATGTGTAGATTCAGTTTCAATAATGTCTCCATAAGCTATAATCACAGTATCCCGGTTACATGAATCCATTCTTCATTCTATTAAAGTTCGTCTTCTGTAATGGAATATTAATCAACATATTCTTTATTTTATTTCGATACAGCTTATATTCTCTAGTTAGCAGACACCGCCTTAAGATTCATTCTTCCAATCTCTATAATACAAGACCACATCATGTCAAGTGGTTTTCCTCAACTCCATATCGACCTCTTAAATAGATGCATTGTAAGAGCTCATCCCATTATTTTAGGCAATCGTTTGTTTTAGAAGTTCTAAGTCCTGCTATTGGACCTGTAAATCATGCTTGGTCAAATCTTTCTAACAGAATATGAATATCCCTTCAAGCCCATCAGTTTTTTACAATCTGATTCCAAACAAGTCCAGTTCTCTCACTACTACTGACTGCTTTAGTTTTACATCATCTTCATCTACAAACCCTACTCACGATCCGAAGCCCAGATCATCATAACAAATTTCCCGTTTCCAGGAACTACTCTGCATTGCTACTTGATGTAAGAATGTATTGTGTTAACCTGTCCCTTGATACATCGGTGGAAATAGTATATGGAGTTGTCGAAATTTGAAACTCAAACTGCATCCATGTAACTTAAGTAGACTGAAAATAATCATGAACTTGAATAGTGCCCTTGAAATCAAGAAACTAAACACCGAGATCAAACATATCAACAAATAGGCTTGTCCCATATATCCGCATCAGCATGTAGAGTCCGAGATGTTAAGGTATATTGAGTAACAAATACATGGGATATGATGATAACATGACATGGATGCACATAAAACCCAAAAAAACGAATATATATTTAGAAGAAAAGGCTACAACATGATACATGCGCGCGCAACTGAACATGCCAATCCACAACAACTAAGTCAAGGTTTGAAATCATTGTAACGGTTTGCAATTCCAAGAACCGTTTTTCGGGTATTGGTATCAAAAGTTTCAAGTGAAAAGGACTCAAAACATCAGATTGATAGCATTAGAAATGAATTTAAGAAACGGCAAGAATAATTAGCAACATTTAAGCAAAATCTTTTTATACTGATGGCAATAAGATAGGACCTTGATGACATCTTGTACAGTTGGACACTTGATGCAGCATTCTTAAAATGTAAACAAATAAATGAGAATGGTTTACTTGGATTGAAGCATGCTATAAATCCAGTATACTGCACTCAATAAGTATCGTTATTGGATGACTTTTCAATCCTTGCCTAGAAGAATGCTAAAATTACTATGTCGTAATAAAAAGTTTCGCTTATTTTTTCTTAAATAATGGCATGAATGAAGAAAAACCGCATTCTAATATCCATATACAAGACCATATGGGAAGTGTCTGAAACTTGCTCTAAAATAAAATCATATAATCCAATGGAAAAAACATCACATGCTCAAATAAGAGTAATGGAGTATTTTGTTGATGCATATACATGTAAAACAATTACAAAAATTTATCGAAGGATGCTAGACGTGATAGATTGAGGATAAATATTTCAATTAAGATAAAGTGAGAATGTAAGTAGTAACTCTATAGATGGTGATTAAGGCCGTTAACACCTGTCAAATACCTTCAAAAATAACTAATTTATTTTCCCTTGATGTTATAACTTATATGCTCCAATACAAAAAATCTCTCTTACACCCAAAATTGACAGTCTTAAGAATTCACAGGCTAGGTGCCATTGCACTTCATGATTTTCCCAACTTCACTAGAACTATATTGAAAGCTATCCTATAAGACTATACCTAATGGGTGCAAGCCTCCTGCACAAAAAATTGATAATATATGGTCAAGTTCTTTCTCCAAAATAAACAAAACAAATGGAGGAAAAAGGAGGAAATGAGGGAAATAGACACTTAGGCTTGAACTCGTTTTCAACAGACCTTTATGAATAGAAGGAACATAATTGATATATAGTTGGTGTGTCATCTCTCTATATCCTATCATATTGTATATGTAGACGAACCCACTACCAAATAAACAAGAAGATGTACACAAATAAAGTACACAACCATAAACTTGACACGGTAATAAAAAATTATTTGTATTTCTTAATGCACACATTCAGATAACAAATTTTGTTGCACCAAACAGTCAAATATAGAACAAATTACGAGATACAGTTTATAGATATACTCATAGAAGTTCAGCCATGAACATAAAATTTATGGTCGGTAATTACATGCATACTTCTATTTATCAAACCAACCAACCTAACGTTTGAAAGATATAATGGAAAAAATTTAATCACTTAGATAACACAGATAAATGGTGGATGATTATGTGAAGAAGGTATTTTTTTTATGCCAAACAGTTTGTTCTTCCAAGTGAAATTTATCTCACAAACCCACTTTTCTGAGAATTTCTGTATATAGATTTGAGTAATGGTTACCAAAAGGGACATGGTTAATTTGCAAATAATATAGCCATACTAGTAATACTAATGGATTATCATATAGAAGTGTTATATATCATATGTAATCATAACAACAGGAATTACATAAACATCACACCTGCATGCTGTCAAAAAAAAGTAAACATTAGCTACTTCAAGCGATAACTTTACAATTGGGATGACCTCATGATTAATGTAATTTTTCCAATTTTCGACTCATGTGCTTAACTAACAAAAAACACAGCTTATGCATATAGATGATCGTTAAAACCAATGAAAGAATACTTAATATCTTTTACCTAATGTGTTTTTCACTCGTACGATTGACTAAACGTGTACATGCTTCTTATGAGACATTAATTAGTACCTACCCTTGTGTCCATCTAGAAGAGAACTGCATATGTATCAAGCCAATCATAGACCCGAATGAAATAATTGATATAGAAAATGGTACTCAAATTGCCTAGTGCTATTCGGTATCAAATTGTTGTGACCTTATGATTTTTAATACACCCATGAAATGAATATGCAAAAAATAACGAGAACCAATTTTTTTTTCAAACCGCTCCCTAATTCAGAATTATTGAATAACATAAACACGAATCTAAAACACCAAAAATACTTAATTCTCTCACACAGAAATTAACATAATAAACCATTGACGTTGTTATAGCATCACCATCATTACAAAAAAAAGGCATAAAATCATATCTACAAATAGAAATTATATCGATTACTATACAATATACCTACCGACTACAGGATAACCCCAAATAATTTCAATACCCGAAAATTGCCCTAAAATTGCAATATTAACTCTGAATTATTCAACGATTTTCAAAATATCGAAAAGAATAAGCCTCATAAAACCCCCAATCCAAAAAAACTAATTTCAGAAACCTAGCGCCCTAGCAAAATTGAATGTCTCATGCTAAAATCACACAATCAAACAGCTTGCTAATGGTTCATTGTAATCAAAATCACGCAAGATATAATAATAATAATAATAAAAATAACGACCACAAATAAAATAAATAAATAAACATACAAGAGATCGAAGATCGAAGGAGAGAGAAGCGAGGATCAATAGGATCGGGTCCAAATTGGGGATTATTAATAGGCATCCAATTTGGGGGAATTTAGAGTCGGTGGTGGTTTTGTTGAAAGAGTTGGGCTGTGGCGGATGAGGTTTCTGTTCTGTTTCCCGCACGCGGCTTCCATAAAACAGCAGGCGGTTCTCTCGGGCCTGTTTGCTTTTAGTTTATGAAATTTGGATTCCAAAATAGTATGGTTGAAAATTTCTGGATTTGGTAATTTGTTGTTTGGTTGGTTTTGGATTGATTCTATCGGATTTGTAGATTCTTGTAATCTTTGTTTGGTCGGTGAAAATAAAATGAAATTTGAATTTGAGGATTGTAGAGAGATGATTATTAAGTAAATAAAGTACACGCTCATCTAAAAATACAATGAATAGTGTCAAATCTTTGAAAATCCTTAAAAAAATTTAGGATTCAGGAATCCATGTTTTATGGTGGACCCCCCATAAAAAACAAAGCAATCCTAGAAATCCAAATCACCCAACCAAACACAAAATTATGGAATCCTAGGATTCCATAATCCAAATCCAAAGAAATCCTGCAACCAAACATGCCCTCAGCCTTTATAGACCTTATTGCTTTTTTAGCTGCAATTAGATACCTGTGGTCCAAACTAAATGTACTTTTTTCTAATTGGTGATGGATTTTACGGTCTACTAAAGTGAGCAAAATATTAACTGTTTGTACTTTATGGTATATAAATGCAGTAAAAAAATTAATAAGGTATATAAATACAAAGTAGGTAAAACATTGGTCTATTATTTAGCAATTAACCCTTACTTACTAGCATTTTTGCACGTGCCATGCACCTTTATAGCTTTATCCTATCTGGAGTCCCAAAATAATTCTTGAGTCCATGGATAAATATAAGACAGGGGGTTTTGGTTTAAAATTATTTTGAATGTTAATAAGTGAATAAAACAGTCATTTTAGTAAATTGGATCGAGAGTATTCTAGAAAATATTATAATATGTTATTTTTCGTATTTAAGTAAAAGAATGTAGTTATAAGTAAATGAAAGCAGAATTTGAAAAATGATAAGATTAAAATAATTTCTAGAAAGTTCTTTTTTTATCTTAAATTTGAGTATAATGTTAGATTGGATTTGGAATTCAAACTAATTTCTATAAAGTTCTTTTTTTGTCTCAGGTTCTAGAAAATTCCTTTTTTCTTTGTTTTTCAAAAAATAAAGAAGTTTAATTACTTTTTTCTTTTTTTATGATGTGAAGGCTCTAAGATCTGAAAAATTTTCTCATTTTTTCTTTCTTTCTAAAAAGATGAAGAAAGTAAACTCTAACCAATGTCATTTGCGTTGTATAGCAGTATAGATTTTATTGGCTTAAATGTAGAAAACCCCCTCATGTTTAAAATCCTCCGCTTTGCCCTTCCCCCCAGCCCCAAACCACTTACTAGGGATGAAAGTTGGGTTGGGTTTGACAAACCTGACCCGATCCGACCTAGTTTTTCTGGGTTTTTTCAAAATCCAATACCCGTCCGAACCCGATCAGACGGGTTGAGGATTAGATAAAATAGTTTCGGGGTTGGGTATGGGTTTAGTATTAAACCCGCTCGTCCGAACTCTAGACCTGGCCCGAACTAAAGCCGCTTCCTATATCTGATCCAGCTCGATATATTACATAGACGTCTAATTCTAATATTATAAAATATATATTCCGACTTATTGTAGGCATGTGCCCAATGCAATTTTTAAGTGTAGTTTGTAAATCTATCACATATAACTTATATATTTTTATCTTAGTATAAATTTTGTGCGTGTATATTTGGTAGAGCATACTCAAATATTATAATTTTAATTTTTTGATAAATTATAACGGGGAAAGTCAGAAAACCCCGCAAAAACCGACCTGCCCTCATAAACCCGAAGTTGCAGTGCAACTATCCTGAAATTCCTGTACAAATGTAACTTGTTCAATATATAGAAAGGGTATTTCAGCCTGATTAGGAGTTATAAATTAAAATTGTTCAATAAAAGCAAAAAGAAACCTATAGCTCATCGGTTAAGACTCTTTACAGCTGTTCTTTAGCCCGAAAGTTCCAATCCCATTAGCCCTAATTATTTTTTAATATTTTTTAAAACTTTTCGGAAACCTAAGAGTTGCACATGTGCAATACACGAAGAATCGAAAAGTTTCAAAAAAATTAACTGAAGAAATGAGGAGTTAAGACGAAATATAACACATGGCCAAACCCTCAAGACACGTGGCATCGATCTGGCCTTCAAAAACCGGAATTTGTGATTGGATCTTGCCCGATCGCCTCAGTGCTTCGCATGTGCGTCTCTTTGGCTTCCTTCTACTCCATTTTACACTTAATTTTCTCTGATTTTAACCAGAGACTTCACAACCTTTCATCTACCCCATTAACACAATTTAAGCTCTTTTTAATTCATTTTCTTTAAATTCACACATTCTCATTTTCTACCCTATAAATACCACCTCATTCCCTAACTCTCCCATATTCTGAAAATCTAGCAAAATTCTCTAAAATTTCTAAGCTCAGGAAGGCTTAAGACTAGTATCCAAATTCGTTCTATTGAAAGCCGAAGCCATTCTCGACAATACCGGACTCCACAAGACCTCCTATCTCTTTTTCCTCCATTTTTAATGCTCCAAAACCCATAAGTCCCTTTCTCTCTCTTTCGTTTCATCTCAAAACGATTCTTAAAAACAATGTCGACAAAAGTGGAGTTAACTTTCATCTCATTTCTTTTTAAACATTTTTATCATCTTTGATAGGCCAAATAAGCCACACAAATCCTCTAACATCATTTTACACTATTATTCACATCATTTACATTTTAATGTATTTAAAATTCCATGCAAAATAAATTTATATCGACATTTTCATATAAATACCATGAACTTTAAAAGTACCTTTTTTATCGATATCTAGAAATATATGTACCTATAGAAAGTTCACGGGATAACTACCTATCTCACCCACATACACTATGGTTTATAGCATGATAATTTAGATACATGTTTGGTTCTAAAAGGAACAATTTTCATTATAATACCATTGCTTTTTAAAAGTACCTTTTGAATCGCTATTTTTAACCCTTGGCAATTATGTCTCGACAACTCTCGTGAGGGGACTCGTTTGTGGATGATGTGGATTAGCGCACGACCTTGGATAGTAGAGCGAGATGCAGAATTCCTCACGGAGAATTCGGTCTCGAACAGAATTAAAAATACGATTTTTAAAGAATACGTTTTTTAACAAATTAAAGCATTTGAAAATTTTCATAAATCGCAAATCCGTATTTTCTATGAAAACTAATTTTGAAAAAATATATTATTAAAATGAAAAATTAAAGTTACACAAAAATACCACCAAATTTCCAAAGGTATAGTTTTCATAAAAATGCCATAAACTCTTAAAAAGCTAGATTTCATCACTAAAATACCACTAAAGCTAAAATACCTTTTCATAAAAACTATTAATATTATAAATCACTCTTGAGGTTTATTTTTAAAACAATATTAAAATATTTTACGTAAAATCCTCTCGAGAAATGCAAACAATGTAAATACATAATAAACAACTTGAATAAATTTGTAAGGATTCTAGATTAATATAGGTTTAGCCGGTATCATTTCTCTTGAGCCTCAGAGAGCCGGAGAAAGTGAGTGCGTTCCTATCCAGATTAGATAACACTGCAAATTAAAGAAATTATCAATGGCAAACATCTTGGAAAAAGATACAAATTTCGTCGCCCATGTGCAGCGGTTGCCCGATTATTCCCGAACTTAAGAATTTCAAAAGCTGAATGCATTCATAAGATATTGACTATAATCTGAATACAAAGTCGAACTTGTTTCAAATTGGAACTCGAACCCAAACATGAACACTTAATCTTGAACTTGAACACTTGAGTTGACTTGATCGAACCATGAATATAACATGACATAAATACCTGATTACAACTTGAACCTGAACTTGTAATCTTTATATTCATGGATTCAGCTAAGACCAGTAAACTTGAACCATACACTACAATACACGGGGATAAATGATAGGTTGGTATGGAACGTATATCGTGGCACGAGAGACCATTTTAAAAGACACCTAATCTGAATTCGTGTGACGTTGTCCCCGTGGGTTTTGACGGGGCCTTGTACTTCCTATTACCTTAGTCCACGGGATAAGTTGAACTCTTCTCGTATACATGAATGCCTTCTTTATCAAACTACAAATAACCACGTTAGAATAACTATCTTATACATATAAACGACATGCTTAGATACCCTCACATACAATCTTACCTATTCACATTTACTTGGTTCCTATTCATTTACATACTATTCAGTCATCTTTATTTACTTCTTTTGGGGACTTACCAAGCTCTAGTTCGCTGATGACATTCCTCCTTTTCTTTTTGTCACGCCCCTCTTCCTAGAGTATGCTAAGATAGGCACGTGACATAGCCAACCATGCTACCTGTGGATAGGAAAAATCCTTCCACAGTCACATTACGGCTGTAGAGATATCAAGAACAGGAAAGTAAACTAAACCATCTAGTACATGTCCATAAGCCAGAATGAATGAGTCAAGAAATAATATAATATGCGGAAGCAAAATATCCAATAAATAAAACACCTGGAAAATAAAACTGGATACCAACAGGATCCTCACCGCTCGGTCTAACAGCGGCTGTACTCCTGATCAGTTTGCAACAAAGGTAGAGGATCTGGGCCATACAAAACCCAGACGTCAGTGCGTCATAATATCAAGCAATAACATAAACAGGGTAGCAAGACATGCAGGTATGTGTATGAACAGTAAAACAGATATAACAGTAATATAAGCGAGGACAGTGGGGTAATGTGTAGTGAGTGATCTAAACTGGTCTATTGGACTAACTACTCTCAGGTCTTTGAAATCAATTTGATGAATCATCGATATAATTCAATAGTATCCCGTGCGTGCCCGGGATCACGGTCTATGACTCTCGGGCTGAATCCGAGACATGCCGCAAGGCAGTAAAAGGGTAGTAGGTAATGACGAGTGATGTCAGCAGCATCACCCCGGGGCTGGCCTAGCCTGTAAGACTGATCAGAAAAGGTATAAACTGTCGAGTTACAAGTCAGGTTTCATCATTGATTTCCCCACACCCCCAAGTTATATGTGTTCAAGTCAAGTATTAAATAATCTGGAGCTAATGCCAACACAGGATCAGGCAGGTACATGTTTGTCTGGATAGACAACAGGAAATGTCCGTAAGGACAACAGGTCAGGTTTGTTGGCATTAGTCATAAGATCAGGTAACAGGTAAAGCCATGGTACATCAGGTCGAGTCAGGTAGTACATAAGTATCATGTCATGTCAAGAGTTGCACGGTACCATGTCGTGTCAAGTAGTAGGTGTAACAAGTCATGTCAAGGGTGCACAAAATGTCATGTGGGTGCTCATAATCAAACTAACATCAGCATGGGTAAACAAAACAAGCATGGGGTACTAATAGAACAATAAAATGGAACATTGTAATGTGATATGCAATCAGGTACAGATTAAGGCATATAGATGCACAGTTATGATTAGGGTTAAAGTTAAAGTTCTAATACTAATTAAACTACAATATATCAAATGTGGAATGTTAATATTATAATATTATATATTCAAGTGATTTATGGATGCAATAATATGTATACTAGATGAGATGGATGCAAACGGGTGTTTGAAGGGTTATAAACTATTTTATGGTACTATGGGTTATGCAACCAAGCACTATGATATAAATATGGACGCGGGCACAAAATATTGTAATCTAACATGCAACCAGGTATGTTTTCATAATTAACTCTAAAATGATATAAACGGACATCGAATGGTAAAATGTAATATAGGGCACTAAATTCAAACTTCATGCTTAATATATATCTAAATAAATATGAAATATTATAAATATCATGTAGCAAGTTTTACTTGCCTGGACGGATCACAGAACGGAAGGCGTACAGCACGTCGGATGTCGGTAAAAGTCGCTATGCACGCTCGCGTGTACAGAACAGGACCAGGCAATGTAAGAGAGTGACCATGCTGGCTAGGAATGTCCACAGGGTTGCTCGGATTGTCGGCAACGGCACGGCTCCAGCGATCGTCGGGAAATACGGATCAAGAAAGAGAAAGAGAAAGGAAAAGAAGAAGAAGAAGAAGGAGAAGAAGGAGTGCCTCTGGGGTTTGGAACAAGGACGAGGGCAGAGGGTGACGACGGCAACGGGTCTCCGGCGATCCACCGGAAAGATGTGAAAACGAGAAAACCAAGAAGAGCAAGAAGAAGGAGAAGACGGAGAAAGGAGAAGAAGGCCGGGGATCTCTGGTTTGGCTCTGGGTCAGAAGAGGCTGCAAGGGTGATGAGGTCGAGATGGTCGGCAAGGTGGTCGGAGCTCCGGCGATGGAACAGAAAGGTGGCCGCAGTGGGTTGTAGGCGAGGGTTCTTGCAGGGTAGGTTCAGTTTGGGGAGAAGGGAAGAGGAGAGGGAGAGGAAGAGAAGGTGGTGGTGACGAGGGGAAGGTCGCCGGCGGCGACGAGGCACGGCGGCGACGAGGAGGTGTAGGCGATAATGGTTGCAGGCTCGGGGAAGAAGGTTCTGGGGTTGGTGTTGAGGAGAAGGAGTGGAGGAGGTTGAAGAGAGGAGACGAGGTCGGGGGTCAGGCGGCGACGAGATGGCGGAGGCGGCGTCGGCGACGAGGAGGCAAGGTTAGGGTTTGGGTTTCGTTCCCGCGGGCACGAGCACAAGGGAGAAGAGAGAGGAATGTGTATGGGTTAATTAATAAGGGTAAAAATAATTTATGTATATGTGCAGAGAGAGAGAGAGAGGGAGAGAGAGAGAGAAAGAGAGTCACGAGAGAGAGAGAGAATCAGTTATGATAAAGATTTATTATAATAAAATATATTTTGTTTGTTTTAAAGATTGTTAACAGTTTGAAAAATATTAGAATATAATATTAGTCCGTTTTGAGATTTGGCAAAATATGAACTTACTCCAAAACATGCCCGGGTCGGGTCTAAAAATTCAGTTTTAAAATATGAAAAATATATGCGACTTTCAAAACTCAAAATGAATGCTCAGGTAACGAAAAAGCATACCCCTAAGAACGGATGCATGTACGTGCGTGTAGCCATCCAAACACGTCCGTTTCACTGAACGGGACAAGAACAAGATGCGCGGATGCTACCACAGGGTTTAGGGTATCAAGCAGGCTATTTTAACTATTTTTAAAATATTTTCTTTGACTTTATTTGTTTTATTAAAAAAATGTAAAAGCCAGATATAAATGCAAGCATGCAAGATATGCAACAAGAAAATGCACGGATCCACAAACTAGCAGGGATATCTCAAAAACAAGAATCAAGACGGTTTCTCGCAAGCGGGTCGGGTCATGGATACAATGCAGATGTCAAAAAATACTATTTGCACCCAAAACACGGCAAAACAAGAAACAACCATAATAAAGAAATACTCAGAAAAAGAACTGGTATAAATGAACTAGGGTGTTACACTTTTCCTTATAATGTTCGTCAGGAGGACCGGATTCTCAGAAGATAGAGCCGAGCCAGGAGGACTTGGACCAGCTTACTACCCATCCTGATTGCTAGTTCTTTTTCTGTACTTAATTTCGGTATGCCATTGTTTAGGCATCTTTCAATTATTGTGTAACACCCTAGCACGATCGTACGTTATCTAATGATATTAATTAGTATCTTGAATTTCTTTAATTATTATTGTTGGGTTGTGTTTGGTGTTTGGGTAGTATATATGCTTATCGGACCCGCCCCGCTTGCATGAGATCCGTTATGGATTGATGGTTTGATAGAATATATTTTTATTGATAATTATCCATAGATTAAATCTATATGAATCTCAAATAATAGATATACAATGTTTAAACTATATATATATATATATATATATATTTTCCTGGTAGCCAGACTATGGGTATTTTATATTAATTGGTAGTGTGCTTTATCCGATTTAAAATATCCCATGATATTATACCGACGGTTATCTATTACACCTAAATTCTAAACATTCTAAGATACTGTGTAGAATATATTTTTCTATAACCATTATATTTATGGTTTAAGTGGGCTATGTATGTGTAGATAATTTTTTTAGTATGTTTTTGAGGTTTAGTAGAGATGGATCAGGGATCATAATATCTTTATAAAATATTATCAGCTTTTTAGTTTTATACAAATATATATATATATATATATATATATATATATATATATATATATACCTGATATATAATAATATATATTTTTTCTTATATAAAAAAACCCATCTCTCTCTCTCCCATCTCTTTCTCTATCTCTCTCTCCCTTTCTCATAAGCACTTTCCTCTTTCTTTCTCGAGCTGGCCACCTCATCACCTCGAACCAAACCCACACCTGAGCCGCCATCACCTCGTCTACACCTTCATCGACTCCTTCAACCGTCGAACATCCACCCCCCTCACCCTCGTCGCCGACACCCATCCTCGCCGACACCATCACTGATCCCCATCTCGTCCACAACCCCAGCGCCCATCATCCCTCCTCATCGTCGCCAAGAATTCAACTCCATCGCCACCTCCTTTTCCCATCTACAGCCGAGACCCCAACAACCACCGCTACCCTCGCTTTCACTTTGTCGTCGCCGTCATCATCATTGCCCGCACCCGTCGAAGAACCCATCACCATCATCTTCTCCCATCTTTTTCTTTCTCGACCCAACTCAACCATCACCTACCCTTCGCCTCACCGGCAAGACTCCATCGGCGACCATCAACCGAGCAACATCCCAACTCCATCAAACCCTTCGTCAATCACTGCAACGACCTTGCCTAACCGTCGACCCGAGCATCGTCACCGTCATCGTCTTCCTTGACTACACACCCTTGCCGCAGCCATCCTCCCTCCTAAACCCACGGCACTCTTGTCGAGACCTCCAAACACCTCGCCGTCGTTCTTCCTGGGAACCCAACTCCCTTTTCATTCTGACTGGAGTCTGCAACTCACTCGCAACACCTCGCCGGCACATCAACGGCCGAGCACCCTTCTTTTCCAACAACTCCTTCATCTCAACCGAGATCCGTTCCCCGATGCAACTCCAGCCGCATCCTAGAACCTTAAACGAGCCATCAAAACTTGGTGTTGATTTGTATAATATCGTGTTGCTTCCGTTCATTGCATTTCTTTCCAGGCAAGTTTATACTTGCTGCATGCTATATACACACACGATATTATATTTTTAATGCTATAATTTCTATTTGAGTAACTCCTCTGTAAATCATTTCCTCATGATATACCTAGTATTGATTACTTGTAGACATCTAACTATTATTATAATACTTTTAGCAACCTATAATCTTATTTGCCATAATACCTATCATATTTATAACCAATTAATACACTTATAATGTTCAATATAATCATAAATACATTAGTTTAGAATATTATGAAGATCAAACACTGTTTTACAATATTGTTATATATTTTTTATCTATTTGAAACTAATGTTGAGTCTATTGCATTAATAGTAGTCAGGACAGTTATATTTATACCGATGACTACGAAAGCTTATTGTATGATGTTATACACACACACATGTATATAGTGTACAGATTCTATTCGTCTACCTTGATTAATGTTTAGTACTATTACGCTAAAATAACAGTAGGATCATTTAAATCTGACATGACTAGTTAACTATATCAGTCACGATTATCAATATACTATTACAACTATATTCATCATGACTTGTGTACGCGATATTATTATGAGATAAACACTTCATCTGATTTAATACACTATCCCTGACATGCTTATAATCTGTTGTCTCATTACTGTTATTGCTATCTTGCTTGTAACCTTCGAGACTATTTTGTTATCACGTTAATAATTATTACCTGTAATACTTACCGATGCCAACAAACCTGACTTATTATCCTGATGGACGTGACCTATTGTCTAGATAGACATAACCTGTACTTGCCTGCTCCTGTGTTCGTATTAGGTAGATATTATTCATACCTGACTTTAAAAACGAAATCTGGGGAAATGGGGAAATCAAAAGTGTAACTGAAATGTAACTTAAAAAGATATTACATGTTTCTGTGGTTCCGGGTGTTAGTGTATATGCCTTAGAGGCCATTACTGTATCATACTAGTTTGTATATTACTTGATGGAAGCTTGGGATATTCACAGTTGTATAGACAATCTTGCTCAAAATGGTAGTATGCTACTTGGTTTGTCTCTACTTCAATATGTGCATGTGTTTCTTTTTAGCATATCGCTTATACATATTAGTAGAGCCCTTAGGATCTTTGCTTGATTACCAGCGTTGTGATGGCAGTCACACTTGTGGGGGCTGGGTAATCTATAAGCACATCCTTATACAGGTCCCTAGTCGTAGAACTATCGAGACAGGGCATCGATACTCCGGAGTAGACTAGCGTATGCGCTTCTCATCCTAGTGGGGGAGATGGTCTATCCCACAGCCGTCAGTACGTCGTACTTGAGATAGTATGCGGGTGCTCGTTAGGTTACGAGTACACTGGACAGGACTCGTCGGGAACTGTTGGTTGGTATTATACCTATCGTCAGTTATCAGTTCCCAGGTGACATGAGTACAGCTTAGTCCGCTGACTTGACAGTATCACTTCGCCTCGAGTGTGTTCCCACTGTACTTTGAATACTACCCTACCACGGCTCAAAGGAGTCACGCAAACAGGTAGTAGTTGGGTGCAGTCCCGAAGCACTTGGAGGCAGTGACGGTCAGACAGGATTCGTCTCTCCCGGTATTGGGGGTTGACATCATGCTGTGTCTAGGAGAGCCATTACACATAGTAGTCCCTGGCCAGGGCAAGCGAGATATACTGGTAGGTTTCCAGTGTTATCTCAGGGTATTCCGGGCTACACTCCGACACGACTTGTACCGCTATTAGGGGACTGACGTTTACCACCCCCTAGGCCCGCCATGCGATGTTCTCAGACGAACGGACCGGACTGTACGGAGATTGTCACATACAGGCTCAGACAGAGTTCGGATGGGTTTACCTCATCGGCCTTCTTATCGACATCTACCTGGGGACCGTTACGTACAGGTAGTGCCGCTTACGGTCTGTGGTTAAACCCACTGCCAGCGTAGTGTCGAGTCTTTAGAGTCCCACACAGAGAGTTTCCCTGCACTGAGCGAAACGTGTAGAGGCCGTATGGTTTTACGGCAGGGCTACGATCACTTACGTGCACTTGTGTGCGTATGCTGTTCGGGCAAGCAAGGCTTTGGTTTAAGCTGGATCCTAGTATTGCGCGGATGGATTTGTTTTGTCTTCTGTGCATTCGCATTCTATGGAATGCGGATGCGGGTGTGTATGCACAGTTGTGAGGAGCGAAGAGGAAGGAGGTGCCTCATTAGGGTTTTGACAGTTGATTCGGTCAAAACCATAATGAGGCGGACTCATTAGGGTTTTGGCAGTTGGTTCGGTCAAAACCATTATGAGCCGGGGACATTATTTACTAATCTTTTTAGTGATAATTATATTATGGCTAATTGCTTTGACCATTTGACCGTACTTGACTTTGTTGACCGTTTGACCAAAGTTGACTTGGACCTTCATGAGAGGTCTAGAGTATTCTTTGGTTTTCTTTTTATTTTTTGATATGAAAATGGTCAATTCAAATATAGCCATCAACTTTATCATGAAAGGATTAGTAATGATGATGTTTTATGCATTATTGTGACCATGGTTCTTTTTCTTGGTTCATAATTCATTTCTCATTCTCTCTCTTGATATGAGAAAGCTCCATGGTTCTCCTTCATCTTCCTCCTCTTGATTCTTCCTTTGATCTCATGTGTTGAGAGAAAAAGGATCCAAATAGACAAAAACATCCATATACTACTTCTACACAACCTAGGACATCAAGACTAGCGATCTTGTTGCCCTAGTTGCCTTGGCTCGAGGTGGAGCTCGGAGCACAACTCTCGGGTGGATCGTCTTCGACTCAAGGAGGCCGCGGAGGTGATCAAGATCCGGATCGATCCTCGGAGCTTGGATGGACGAGCAGGACAGCGGAGAGAAGACCCGAAGGACCGGTATCGTGAGGTATAATCTCTATGGCATAGTAGATAACACCTCATGTAGTTTGCTAGTTTGTCGTTTAGCAAAGATCCTTCTTTTAGTCTATGTTACCTTTGCACCAAAAATCGTTTTTCGCCGTTTTCGCCTCCCCGTAAGAACCGGGGTGAGCAACGTGGACTTACAGTGGTATCAGAGCCTAACTAAACACAAACTAGCTTATTAACAAAGTATTTAGAATTTCGATCGAAAAAAAATCGCGAAACACGTCCGTAAAAACCAACTTTCTGCCGATTTTTTATACTGCTCTAAAAATAATTTAACATATATGAAAAATCGGCTCAGGGTTTTCTAAAGACACAGAACAAAAACGATCCAGTGGGTCGGTCAAAGCGCCACGTATCCGCGGCAAGAACATGCTTATTGCCGTGGATCCGCGGCCGAGTTGACTCGGCCGTGGACCATTTTTGCTGCAGTGTATTTAGTTGGAGGTTTTGGGATTTTTAGTATATTTTGTTTCTGCCCAGAATTTCCAGAAAACAAATTTGTGTTTGGGGTGGTTATAAATTCGTATTTTGATCGAAATTCCGTAGACTTTGGCTAATGGATATTATCTGTGATGTGATATATGTATTGAACGTCTGCTAATCGCTATACGTTGATTAGTGGGGGTTATACATATCTGTGATCTGTAATGTTGATGGTTTGTGTATATGAACTCGTTGGATTGTCGTGGATGAATAGCCGGGTGGATGTGAGATGAGAGTTTCTTTTTCTTTCATTCATTGTAAAATTTGTAATTGATGTAATATTATTTTATGGCCGCACATCCTGGATGAGGTTGTAGCCGCCATTGTATAATTTCTTTTACTGTTTTTGCTCCTAGGATAGACCCAAGGTGGGGTGCACAAACTACTGGGTATCTCGAAGTGCCGAGTGGCCTACTCAAGTTGATGAGGGAGGTTGCTTCGCTTCGGGTACTTGGCGGGTAGTTTGCCGCACCCGTAGGGGTCTAGGGTAGGGTATTGGCTATTCATCGCGACCGTGTAATCCGCTTTTCGTTGCAGGCTCGAACGAATCGTGGATTCTTAGTATATCCAAAGTGTTCATCTGTGATCTGGAATGGCTATCATTGCATCTAACGAATGTATATATATCTATATATGATATCTATTTAGGCGTTGCTTATGTTTTGCATCCGCGCTAGTCCAGCTCCCGCTCTGTCGTTAGTTAAGTAACCTAACGGGTGATGACGGGGCCCCGTGGCGAATGCGGATGGCATAAGCGTACGTCATATTTTCGTTGTTTTCTGCAATGGTAGGATTAAATGATGGGACGCATTAAAATTAATGCAAGGAAATAAACCAAGTAAAGTCGTTGGAACACTTTCAAAACCACTCGGTTCTTTTCAAAAACCAACTTTTAAACGCGGAGCTTGAACCACTCCTTTTAAAAGCTATCTCGTTCCATCGATTATATCAAGTTCGCTACGTTCACGGTTTCGCCAAAACCATTCATAGCCCTCCATCATTTCAGTTAAATATTCAGTAGTATTCAAGCTATGTATTTTGACCTTCGCCAAGGCATAGTGATTGGTAGCTGCTGAATATTTATCTGTAGCATAGATAGATGCGTTGGTTTGGGACTGTCGTACTACTATTTTGGCCTTCGTCAAGGGTATGTAAGGGTGGGTTCAAATTAACCTGGATAATGACGGGTAGAACTTGACATGTGACTTATGATATGTTGGCCTTCATCAAGGTCATAAGAGCATGGGGCAAAAATCCACATCGGGAGTTTCTAAAGAAACCGAAACTTGCTAGTGCTGCATACTATTTGGAGTGTGATGATTCTGGTAGGATTCCTTCAGTTTTATCACACGATGATATTTGGATCCCGATCCTACTGTGAGTATATGCTACTCCTCGGGAACTTTCTCACTTAACGATCAATGCTATAAACCAAGTAGGTGTCTAGAAAGGTGTTAGCGGGGTTACGCCCACAGGGAAAAGATGTTACTTAATTAAGGAACTTCGCGAAAGCGTTGGAAAACCTCCCTCGAAGTACCGACACTGGCCTGGCTGAACGGTTAAGCAAGTATTGTACGGTGAGATTGATCCCGACTAATTCTTCCTTTATGGTTTGAGGAGGGATTTGAGAGACAGTGGGAGCCATCCTGTTTAGATAAATTAAAAACTAATCTAAACTTGCAAGAGCATCATGCTGAGTGTTTTTCTTCTCTCTCTCTTAATTGCAGCGACCCAGTGACCACACCTAGGTTACATCTAGATAATAAAATGACTGAATCTGACTGTTATGACTGGCAAAGGTCTGTCCAGATGTCCATTGCCCATAACAAGCTGGGACACCTCTTAACTAATCCAGCCCCTGCCGTCTCAGGACCAGTTTCCCCTGTCACGGATATTGATATCCAAAAGACATTGGAAAAAGACTGTGCGAAAGCCAAGTGCCTCGTGTTAGCTTCAGTTGATGGTGCATACCAGAGGCAGCACGAGAAGATGGACTTAGTTTCTATCTTCCTTCATAACAAAGATTTATATGGAGAGCAATCTCGTATCGCAAGATATGAGACCTCGAACGAATTGCTTCAAGCGAGGTTGGCTATCGGGTCATCTGTAGGGGGCAACGTCCTTACAGAGACCAGCTATTCTGAGCTCACGGACCTGAAGACCACGTTGAAGAATGGGTCAGATGCTGACTTGGTTCTACAGTCTCTACCTTCTACCCTGAAAGAAACCAGGGAAGTAAAAGGAAAGGAAAGGGCAGAAGTTTCGGAACTAGATGTAGTAAAAGAGGGACGTTCTTATTGTTACGGGAATGAACATTGGCAGAAGGATTGCAGGGCTAGCAAAGCCAGTGCCAGAATTCGAAGCATGTTGTGGCTTCGGCTTCGGGTGTGTTTGTAATATAGAACTGTATGTCAGTTAACCCTACTTCCTGGGTATTGGATACCGGATCAGGATCTCATATCTGTAATTCATTACAGGCTCTGAGAAACTGTAGGGTTATCAAGATAGGTGATATGACTCTCAGGGTTGCTAACGGAATGAGCATGTACGCTGAATCCGTAGGGGAGTATCATCTTAGACTGACAACTGGGCAGATATTGATTCTGCGTGACTGTTTTTATATACCAGGTGCGACTTGTAATATCATATCTGTATCCTTACTTTCTAAGGAAGGATATGATTTTACTTTTGTAAGCGATGTGGTCAACATCCACCTAAATCAAGTTCTGATTGGGTTAGGTACATTAAAAAACGGGATATACGTATTGAATCAAGCTCAGATTTTCAGTGTCCAGAACACACTTAAAAGAAAGTCTCCGGAATTAAATCAGGCTTTCTTATGGCATTGTAAACTGGGTGACATTAATGAGACACGGTTAACAAAGTTACATAAAGAGGGATACTTGGATCCGTTCGAGTATCAGTCTTATGCCACTTGTGAATCTTGTCTCATGGGAAAGATGACAAAGACTCCGTTCACTGGACACGGAGAAAGAGCAAGCGAGCTCTTGGGACTCATACACAGTGACGTGTGTGGTCCAATGTCTACACATGCGTGAAGTGGTTATTCATACTTCATTACTTTCACAGATGATTTCTCTAGGTATGGACATGTCTTCCTAATGAAGCATAAATCCGAGGCCTTTGAGAAATTTCGTGAATACAAGAATGAAGTTGAAAAACAAACAGGCAAAAGTATCAAGACACTGAGATCTAATTGAGGTGGTGAATATTTGAGTGCCGAGTTTCTGGACTACTTAAAAGAGAATGGAATTCTCTCTCAGCTTACTCCTCCATACACACCACAGCACAACGGTGTATCGGAAAAGCGGAATCGAACCTTATTGGATATGGTTCGTTCCATGATGAGTAAGGCTGAGTTACCGCGATCCTTCTGGGGTTATGCACTAGAATCAGCTGCATATCTTTTGAACAAGGTTCCCTCCAAGACTGTGCCTACCACACCATATCAGATGTGGTGTGGGAAGAAACCCCATCTTCAATATCTGAAGATATGGGGATGTCCAGCTTTTGTTAAAAAGCAGCATGCGGACAAACTCGAGGCACGCTCAGTACTGTGTAAGTTTGTGGGATACCCAAAGAACTCCAGAGGGTATCTTTTTTATTACGCAGAGGAACAAAAGGTTTTTGTTTCTCGTCATGCCCACTTTCTGGAACATCAGTTTTTAGAAAAAGGAATAAGTGGGAGAGTAGTAGAACTGGAAGAAATTCCAGAACCACAAGCTATTACTGAAAGCTTGGAAGAACCAGAAGTTTCAGGAGAACCGGACATCCCAGCGCCACTCCGCAGGAGTAGTAGGCAGTCACATCCGCCCGAGAGATACTACGGTTTTCTCATAGACGGGGATAGAGAGGATTGCACCATTGACTATGGTGAGCCTACTAGCTTCCAGCAAGCCATTCAGAGCGGTGACTCGGTAAAATGGCTGGATGCAATGCGGACCGAGATGGAGTCCATGTACACCAACAAGGTTTGGACTTTGGACTTTGCTCCAGAAGGGGTAAAACCCGTAGGCTGCAAATGGATCTTCAGAAAGAAGATTGGTGTAGATTGGCAGGTTGAAACCTATAAAGCTAGACTTGTTGCAAAGGGTTTCCGTCAAAGACCTGGTTTGGACTATGACGAGACCTTTTCTCCAGTGGCTATGCTCAAATCCATTCGGATCCTTCTTGCCATTGCTGCCTTCCACGATTATGAAATCTGGCAGATGGACGTAAAGACGGCTTTCCTAAATGGAAATTTAGAAGAGTGCGTCTATATGGATCAGCCAGAGGGATTCATTCAGAGTGGGAGCAGCGGTAAAGTGTGCAAGTTGCTCAAGTCCATCTATGGACTGAAGCAGGCATCGCGGAGTTGGAACATCTGCTTCGATGATACTGTCAAACATTTCGACTTTATCAAAAATCCAGATGAACCATGCATTTACAGTAAGATTGTAGGGAGAACTGTGGTATTCCTCGTCTTGTACGTGGATGACATTCTCCTAATAGGAAATGATATTCCTATGCTACAGTCAGTTAAAGGTCTTGTCACAGAGGTTCTCCATTAAGGACCTGGGTGATGCCAACTACATTCTGGGGATCCAGATCTATCGTGATAGATCTAAGAGGATGTTGGGACTTTCGCAGTCCAGGTACATCGACACCATACTGAAACGATTCAGTATGGAAGATTCCAAGCGCGGTAATCTACCGGCTTGTCACGGAATCACCCTCTCCAAAGAGATGTCTCCCAAGACTGATTTAGAAAGGGCTCGCATGTCATCTATACCCTACGCATCTGCGGCAGGCTCTATAATGCATGCGATGTTATGTACCAGACCAGATGTAGCATACGCATTGAGCGTTGTAAGCCGGTATCAGTCGGACCCAGGGAAGAAACACTGGATAGCAGTAAAGAACATTCTCAAGTACCTAAGAAGGACTAAGGAGATGTTCTTGGTGTATGGCGGAAAAGACCTCCAGATCGAGGCCTTTGCTGACTCCAGCTTCCAGAGTGACAAGGATGACTCCAAGTCCATATCGGGTTATGTCTTTACCCTCAATGGAGGGGCGGTTTGCTGGAAGAGTTCCAAGCAAGAAACCGTTGCTGACTCAACTATGGAAGCGGAGTACATAGCTGCTTGCGATGCCGCAAAGGAAGCTGTCTGGATGAAGAAGTTCCTCACGGAGCTTCAGGTGGTTCCTACCATTGTTGATCCAATACCACTGTATAGTGACAACAACGGCGCTATAGCTTTAGCGAAGGAACCCAGGTCCCATCAGAAGTCCAGGCACATTTTGAGGCGGTACCACCTGATCAGGGAGATAGTAGATCGCCAGGAGATCGAGGTGAAGAGAGTAAATTCGGAGAATAACACTGTAGATCCACTCATGAAGGCCCTACCCCAGACTCAGTTCGAGCGGCTGATCGAGATGATAGGTCTTCGATACGCCAGTACATGGCCTTAGTGCAAGTGGGAGATTGTTAGTGTATATGCCCTAGAGGCCATTACTGTATCATACTAGTTTGTATATTACTTGATGGAAGCTTGGGATATACAGTTGTATAGACAATTTTGCTCAAAATGGTAGTATGCTACTTGGTTTGTCTCTACTTCAATATGTGCATGTGTTTCTTTTTAGCATATCGCTTATACATATTAGTAGAGCCCTTAGGATCTTTGCTTGATTACCAGCGTTGTGATAGCAGTCACACTTGTGGGGGCTGGGTAATCTATAAGCACATCCTTATACAGGTCCCTAGTCGTAGGACTATCGAGACAGGACATCGATACTCCGGAGTAGACTAGCGTATGCGCTTCTCATCCTAGCGGGGGAGATGGTCTGTCCCACAGCCGTCAGTACGTCGTACTTGAGATAGTATGTGGGTGCTCGTTAGGTTACGAGTACACTGGATAGGACTCGTCGGGAACTGTTGGTTGGTATTATACCTATCGTCAGTTATCAGTTCCCAGGTGACATGAGTACAGCTTAGTCCGCTGACTTGACACTGTCACTTCACCTCGAGTGTGTTCCCATTGTACTTTGATTACTACCCTACCACGGCTCAAAGGAGTCGTGCAAATGGGTAATAGTTTGGTGCAGTCCCGAAGCACTTGGAGGCAGTGACGGTCAGACATGATTCGTCTCTCTCGGTATTGGGGGTTGACATCGCGCTTTGTCTAGGAGAGCCATTACACATAGTAGTCCCTGGCCAGGGCAAGCGAGATATACTGGTAGGTTTCCAGTGTTATCTCAGGGTGTTCTGGGCTACACTCCGACATGACTTGTACCGCTATTAGGGGACTGACGTTTACCACCCCCTAGGCCCGCCATGCGATGTTCTCAGACGAACGGACCGGACTGTACGGAGATTGTCATATACAGGCTCAGTAGGAGTTCGGATGGGTTTACCTCATCGGCCTTCTTATCGACATCTACCTGGGGACCGTTACGTACAGCTAGTGCCGCTTACGGTCTGTGGTTAAACCCACTGCCAGCGTAGTGTCGAGTCTTTAGAGTCCCACACAGAGAGTTTCCCTGCACTGAGCGAAACGTGTAGAGGCCGTATGGTTTTACGGCAGGGCTACGATCACTTACGTGCACTTGTGTGCGTATGCTGTTCGGGCAGGCAATACTAGTGGGCTTTGGTTTAAGCTGGATCCTAGTATTGCGCGGATGGATTTGTTTTGTCTTCTGTGCATTCGCATTCTACGGAATGCGGATGCGGGTGTGTATGCACAGTTGTGAGGAGCGAAGAGGAAGGAGGTGCCTCATTAGGGTTTTGACAGTTGATTCGGTCAAAACCATAATGAGGCGGACTCATTAGGGTTTTGGCAGTTGGTTCGGTCAAAACCATTATGAGCCGGGGACATTATTTACTAATCTTTTTAGTGATAATTATGTTATGGCTAATTGCTTTGACCATTTGACCGTACTTGACTTTGTTGACCGTTTGACCAAAGTTGACTTGGACCTTCATGAGAGGTCTAGAGTATTCTTTGGTTTTCTTTTTATTTTTTGATATGAAAATGGTCAATTCAAATGTAGCCATCAACTTTATCATGAAAGGATTAGTAATGATGATGTTTTATGCATTATTGTGACCATGGTTCTTTTTCTTGGTTCATAATTCATTTCTCATTCTCTCTCTTGATATAAGAAAGCTCCATGGTTCTCCTTCATCTTCCTCCTCTTGATTCTTCCTTTGATCTTTCCTTTGATCTCATGTGTTGAGAGAAAAAGGATCCAAATAGACAAAAACATCCATATACTACTTCTACACAACCTAGGACATCAAGACTAGTGATCTTGTTGCCCTAGTTGCCTTGGCTCGAGGTGGAGCTCGGAGCACAACTCTCGGGTGGATCGTCTTCGACTCAAGGAGGCCACGGAGGTGATCAAGATCCGGATCGATCCTCGGAGCTTGGATGGACGAGCAGGACAGCGGAGAGAAGACCCGAAGGACCGGTATCGTGAGGTATAATCTCTATGGCATAGTAGATAGCACCTCATGTAGTTTGCTAGTTTGCCGTTTAGCAAAGATCCTTCTTTTAGTCCATGTTACCTTTGCACCAAAAATCGTTTTTCGCCGTTTCCGCCTCCCCGTAAGAACCGGGGTAAGCAACGTGGACTTACACCGGGGGGCAACGAAACAGAATCATTCTTGATTCATACATCTTGCATCCATGATCCTGGGGTATAACGGGATATATCTTGTGTTTGTAGTCCCAGGGAGTAACGGGATATATACTTTTGAGTTACATGGAGGAGTACATTTATTGGTTTCAAACACCACTAGGATAGTTAACCTAGAAACACAGACCTTAGGATACACATGACATGTTTGACTACCTATAGCCTGGTGTTATAACACACGTGATTGATTTAGTTATACTCATACATCACTCGTGCACGTGACATCTTATATAGCACACTGTTCAGTTTATTATTATTATGATATTTATGACGTGCTGATGTCTGGGTTTTGCATGGCCTAGATATTTGACTTAGCATAAGAGAATTCTGAATATTTCGACAGAATTGCCGATCAGTGAGAGGCATCCCACTGATCTAGTTCTTATTGATAGTTTAAGTATTCTTCGTTTCCTTGGATCTTTATTGTTTCCGCTACTGTTTTCTGTTATCGTTTGTGGTTATTGGACATGTTTAGAGATAGATAGTTATATTACTGTTCTTGATTACTGATTGACAGCCGTAATGTGACTATGAGAGGATATTTTCTTATCGTAGGTAGCATGGTTGGCTTTGTTACTATCCCGTTTTTTTGTATTTTGGGAAACATGGTGTGACACATTGTATCTTTTATTTCAAACAATTGTATTTGAATTTTGAATGTAAATAAAGTTGCTGTTTATTTTTATTACCCTTGTTATTGTTGCACAATATTATATTGTTTACATACGCTTAATGTATTTATTAAGAGAAACGACCTTCTCATAGTAAATACGTTACGGGCTTGCCATGTCACCATTTTCGTCTACTGGGAAGGGAGGCATGACAGGTTTTATTGGTGGCCCATGCAGGTCAGTTCTACATGAAGTCTTAAGTAATATATCATAAGAATTATAAGAGTCAGCAACGTATTTTCTATGAAAAGGGTGGTGAGATTTTCCTCCTCTCTTTCCATTGGATCTTGAAAAAAAAATGATAGTGAGATTTATTTTTTTTCGAAAAAAGAAGAGTTAAACTCTTGATTTAATTCAAAAAAGGGAAGGAGGTTTAAAATCTTGAGGAAGGAAAAGAAGGCACATAACCCTAATGTTTTTGTGGGGAATGAATTATATTTCATTTCTTCATAATGTTGTCTTATATAGGTTTACAAGTTTACATATAGCCTCTTGAGATTTACAAAATGACATTTTGCTCATCATATACCCATGTGCTTATTTCTTTTTGGACATAAGCCACGGGCTTTACAAAAATTTGGCATTTTGCCTGTTTATTTTACATTTATGCATGAAAATTACATCAAACCTATTTATTGCTTGATAATTATTCTTTTTGGGGGGCTGACCTCTTCATGCTCGGGTTCGACTTGGGCATGGGCCCACTTGATCTGGACTTGGGCCCGCTTGCTTGGACTTTAGTTTGGGCTTGGGCCCACTTGACTTGGATTCGGGCTTAGGCCCGGGCCTACTTTTCGAGTCTTGACTTTGACTTATTGACTTGTTGATCTCGATCGTAGGGTATAATTTTTGACCCCAACAGACGGAGCCTTGTACTTCCTGTTACCTTAGCCTACGGGATAAGTTGGACTCCTCTCGTATACATGAATACCTTTTTTTTTATTAAACTACAAACAACCACGTTAGAATAACTATCTTATACATATAAACGACATGCTTAGATACTCTCACATACAACCTTATCTGTTCACACTTACTTGGTTCCTATTCATTTTACATACTATTTAGTCATCTTTATTTACTTCTTTTGGGGACTTACCAAATGCTAGTTCGCTGACAATATTCCTCTCTATTTCTTTTCATTGGAATGTTCGTCAGGAGGATTGGACTCTGAGGAGATAGAGCCGAGCCAGGAGGACTTGGACCAGTTTACCACCTAGCCTGACTACTAGTTCCTTTTCTGTAGGGTTAGCTTAGCACCTTAGCAAGGTTTTGGTAAGCATCAAACATGCTACTTTAAAATTTTGGGGTGCTAAACAAACCCTAACCAAGATCTTAACTAGAGTATTAGGATAAAACATGCATGTAAACAACTTTACATCTAAGTGAGAGAGATTACAACCTTTATAGTCCGCTCCTTCGCTTCATAAGCTCCGTGTTGAGGTCCCTTCGCTGCGATCATCAAGTATCCGGACTCTAGAGAAGCTCCATGAAGAGAAAGATGCAAGCTTGCTTCCAATCTTCAACTACTAAGATGATCTACCTTGAAAAATCTCAAACCCAAGCTCTTGCTTCACTAATCAAGTATTAGCAAAGCAAACACCCTAATCTAAGTGGCTAGAATAGATGAGGACGACGAAGTAGGAATTTAGCTCTCATTTGTTTTCTTTATCTCACTCAAAATCATCACACAAGAAAAAGCCAGCGAAGGTTTTCTTCATGAAGAAAGAAGAAGAAGATGAAGCAAAACCTTCTGTGATGAATAATGAAATCATTGTTGTGGTTACAAAATCAACCATGAGTTAAGAAAGAAGGGCTTAACTCATGTAGAGAATAAACCTAAGGTAAAGGGTTTGGGTTGGGTTAATAAATATCTACACAAAAATATCTAAGCTTAAAACAAAAATAAAGCTTCTAGAAACTTTAAGAAAAAGCTAACCCAAATCAAACCCTAACTATGTTTAATCTCCACAAATCATGTTGTATTTGCAATCATAACTTGTTACAATATTATATATCACATATATAATATATTTTGTAACAAAATAAAATAATACAATTAACATATATCACATATATATCAATGTATTATCCAAGTGAGAAAAAGAATCTTTAAGTGAGCTTATATTAGTTAATGTAACTTAATATATCACATATATAATTATACATTAAATTATCGAATCAACACTTGATCCGATAATCCGGCTATATCGCATATAACCGACTAATATAATCTGTATCTATTCATAGAATCAACAGTTGATCCGATGACCCGGCTATATCACATATACCCGGCCGATATCATATATCGCGAGAATGGAATACGATATCTCATATCGTAATATTCTCGGTCCCGCACATATCACATATGTGCTCCTACTCCATTTTGCCTGAGCCAGAAAACCTCTGTGTAGGACTCTAAAGAATCGTCAATACGCCGGCAGTAGGTGATGATCATATCAAACACCCATAAGCTGCAAGCGGTCAGCTAAACATAACAGCCACCCAGGTATTGAGCGATCAGAAGATCAACAAGCAAGCCTGTACATTCTCCTATGAATCCAATCAGTAACACTCCCGTACAGTCCGGTCTCTTCGTCTGATATGTCGCATATCTCGCCTAGGGGTGGTAAACGTCAGACCCCAGTAGCTTGATAAGTCGTGTCGATATGAGGTCCATAACAGTTCGAGAAACTACTGATAACACTTACCAGTAAATCTCAGCAACCCTGGCCAGGGATTTCTAGTTATAGCCAATCGAACACAGCGCAACATCAACTCCCTATACCGGGAGAGATGAAACCCCTCCTATCGCTCATTGCCTCCATGTGATTCGGGACTGTACCCAAAATCCACCGTTTTGCACGCCTTCTTGGACGTGGTATGATGGAAATCAAAGCACAGTGGGAATCACACAAGACTCTATGACGATCTCGGGTCTACAGACTAACCTGTACCAGTGTCACCAGAGAACTGCCATTTGACGTGAGGTATAATACCATCTGGGAGTTCTCGGCGAGTCCGTCCAGTGTACCCAGTCTCCACTGAGCATCCGTATACCTTCTCTGATGTCAAACACCAATGGATATTGGATCATCCATCGCCCATCATATGGGTCAAGAAGCACATACGCTAGTCTACTCTGGAGTATCGATGCCCTGTCTCGGTACTCCCATGACTAGGAACATTTGATGGATGTACTTAGCGACTACACTGTCCCCACTAGTATGATCTCCATCATAGTCCTGGTAGTCAAATACTCATCCTAAGGGCTTTATCAACATGTAACATAGAGACAATCAGAGTACATGTTAAGATAAAGAGTAACCAGATAGGATACTATCATGTTGAACAAGAAAGTCATCCCTATATATGTCCAAGCATCCACTACAATATACATCGTATGTATAGTAATGGCTTCTAGGGCATACAGAACACTAACAATCTCCCACTTGCACTAGGGCCATCTGTTGTGGTATCGCATACCTAACAATCAGCTGTGGTTGAAGTATCTCATACTCAACCATCCCATAAAAGTCTCTACTGGGAAATAGGCCTTTGTGAGTGGATCCACGCTGTTGTCCTCTGTGTCTACTTTCCTAACCTCGATCTCCCTGAAGATTAACCATCTCCATGATCAGGTGACACTGCCTAAGAATATGTCTGGATCACAAATGGGACGGGGGTTCCTAGGCCTAAGCCACAACTCCATTGTCACACAATGGTAGGAACGAAATTCATCTCATGAGCTCATATATATCCAGACTGCCTCTTTGGTAGCATCCTTGGTAACGATGTATCTTGCCTTTAATCGTATAGTAAGTCATGGTATCTAGCTTGGAACTCTTCCAACATACCGTCCCTCCACTGAGGGTAAAGACAAAGCCTGTGACTGACATTCGGTCATCCTTATCACCCTGGAACCTTTCCAGTGATTCTCCCTATGATCGATTGATACAATCTCACTACAACTAGTGAGAATCCTAACATCCAATTAGATCTATCTCATAGATCCATAATCCGGGATTTAGGAGGTATCATCTTGATCCTTTTTGGAGAATCTTTAAGTGATAAGAGGAGATTGACCGAGCGTAGCATAGGAAACTCCTTTCCTATCAAGAGTATGTCATCCACGTACAATACGAGGATCATCACCATACTCCCTACTATCTTTTTGTATATACAAGGTTCATCTACCATTTTGATGAAGTCAAACTCTTTGACTACAACATCAAAACAGACGTTCCAACTCCGCGATGCCTGATTTATCCCATAAAACATCTTGCACACGTTTCCGCTGCTCCCACTGTCTACGAAGCCCTCTGGCTGTGTACTTATAAACGCTCTCTTCCAAATCACTGTTTAGAAAAGCAGTCATGACACCCAACCGCCAGATATCGTAGTCATGGTATGTAGCAGTGGCAAGTAGGATCTGGATGGACTTAAGCATAGCTTTGAAAGTCTCAACTTTTCCATGTACACCAAGTAATCTTCTCAAGATATACTTGCTCTTGATGGGGATTTAACCCTTCAGATAAAGCAACCAAAGTCCATACTTTGTTGGTATATAAGGATTCCATCTCAGATCGCTAAGCATCCAGCCATTCTCACAGAGTCCTCACTCCTGATGGCCTGCTCGAAACTAGTTGGGTCATCATCTCATGATGCAATCCTCGCTCCCACTGTCATAGAGAAACCGAAGTATCTCTCAGGTGGATAAGGAACCCTACCAGATCAGCGGAGAGGCTGATGTTCGTTGGGAACTTATTGAATCCTCCGGTTCTACCAAATCATCAGCTGCAGTTTGTTTTAGCTGGAACTACTTCCAGTTCTACCTTATGACCACTAATTTCTTCACAAGAAATACCATTTCCCAAAGGTGGCATGCTGAGAAAACAAAACATCTTTTGTTCCTTAGTTTGGTAGAAGATATTCCCTTGCGAATGCTTGGGATATCCAACAAACTTCCACAGAACTGACCTTGCCTTGAGCTTGTCCAGATTTTGCTTTTGACATAGGCCGGACAACCCCAAATCTTAACTTCCTTAAGAGATGGGCTCTTCTCATACCATATCACATATGGAGTGGTAGGCATCTGATTTGGTTGGAACCCTATTCAATAGGTATGCAACTTCTCAAGTGCATAACCCCAAAAGAAAATAGGCTACTCAGTAGTACTCATCATAGAGCACACCATATTACATAGGGTGTGATTACTCCGCCCGATACACCGACGTGCTGTGGTGTATTCGGAGGAGTAATGCTGAGAGAGAATCTCATCTCCTTTAGAATAGTCCAGGAATTCCGT
Source organism: Agapanthus africanus (assembly GCA_030015575.1). Lineage (NCBI taxonomy): Eukaryota > Viridiplantae > Streptophyta > Magnoliopsida > Asparagales > Amaryllidaceae > Agapanthus > Agapanthus africanus. Next base: position 116,490,727 of record JASDDO010000028.1, read on the forward strand.
GCTCAAGTATTCTCCTCCTTGATCTCATCAAAGGACATAATACTTATACCCGTTTTTGGTTCTCTACTTCTAACTTATATTCTGTGAATATCTCAAAAGTTTTGGACTTGTGTTTCAAGAGGAACATATGTCTGAATCTTGAGAGATCATCAGTGAATGTAATGTAGTACAAAGAACCGGTCCTGGCATATGTAGACAGGGGACTTTCATACATAAGCATGTATCAATCCCAAGAGTTCAGTAACTCTTTCTCTGTTTCCAATAAACGGAGCTATGGTCATCTTATCTTTGTGACATGACCGGCAAGTTTCACAAGATGTAAATTCAAACTGATTTAAATATGCATCTTTATGTAACTTGAGTTAGTCGGATCGCATCGATATGACCTAGTTTATAATACCTCAAGAAGGATTCGTTCATTTCTGAACTCTTCCTCTTGTGTGTGTTCTGTACGTTAAGAACTGTGGTTTGATTTAGAATGTTTATGCTTTTAGATAACGTGCCTGAACCGATCAACTCTTGATATAGGAAATGTTCAAAATATTATCCAACAATACAAAATTATATCCTTCTTTACTACTAAAGAGATTGATATGATTTTGTATATCAGGTTCGGTATCTAATAACATTCGTTCAAAATCAATATATTCTGGTAATACAGGGTGATAACTGCCAACAGACTTGGCTGCAACACTTGCACCATTTCCAACTCTTGAAACTTATCACCCATTCTCAGTTCTCTACTTATCTGTAGCCCATGTAACAAATTACATTTGCGGGATCCTGATCCGGTATCTCATACCCAGGACGTAAAGGATACTGAGAAACGGTTCTCGGTAATGAACACACCCGAAGAAGATGTATCAGCATGTAGTTTCTTCGTTTGGGCGGTACGGGAATTCTGGTAATCCTCAATTTCCTGCTCTGTCTTATAACAATTAGAGTGGGACCAACGTTCTTTAGCGCAGTATAACAAGCGGGTTCGGTCAATACATCCATATTATTATCTTGATTAAGGCATGACATGGTCGCTACCTGGAGAGAGATAGAAGAAAACACTCAGCGTATGCTCTTGCAAGATTAGATTGGTTATTAATATATCTAATCAGGATGTCTCCCACTGTTTTTGTCATGCCTCACTTCCCAGAGTGCGCTAAGATAGGCACGTGACAGAGCCAACCATGCTACCTGTGGATAGGAAAAATTCCTCCACAGTCACATTACGGCTGTAGAGATATCAAGAACAGGAAAGTAAAATAAACTATCTAGTACATGTCCATGAGCCAGAATACACGAGTCAAGAAATAATATGCGGAAGCAATAGATCCAAGTAACAACAACAATTTGGAAAGTATGGAAGTAACTGAACTAACTGGATACTAACTGGATCCTCACTGCTCAGCCTAACGGCAGAAGTACTCCTGATCAGCCTGCGATAAAAGTAGAGGATCTGGGCCATGCAAAACCCAGACGTCAGTGCGTCATAATATTAAACAATAATATAATTAGGAGGTAACAAGACATGCAGGCATGAGTAAGAACAGTAATAAGAGTATAACAGTAACATGCATAAGAAACAGTGAAGGGTATAAGCACATGTGTCGTGCAGTGAGTAATCTAAACTAAGCTACTGGGTTGACTACTCTCAAGTTTTTGAAATCAATTTGATAAATTATCGATGTAACTCAATAGTATCCCGTGCATGCCCGGGACCACGGTCAAGATTCTCGGGCTGAATCCGAGACGTGCTGCTAGGCAGTAAAAGGTAGTATGTAACGATGAATGATGTCAGCAGCATCATCCCGGGGCTGGCCTAGCCCGTAAGACTGATCAGTAAAGGCATCGAACTGTCGAGTTACAAGTCAGGTTTCATCATTGATTTCCACATACCCCCAGGTTATGTGTTCAAGTCGGGTATTGATAAATCTGGAGCTAATGCCAACACAGGATCAAGCAGGTATATGTTTGTCTGAATAGACAACAGGAAATGTCCATAGGGACAACAGGTCAAGATTGTCGGCATTAGTAACAAGATCAGGTAATAAGTCAAGTAGTAATATATCAGGTCATGTCAGGTAGTGTACATGTTTCAAGTCATGTCAAATAGTGGTGTATCAGGTCATGTCAAGTAGTGCACAAGTGTCAAACGGGTGCTCATAATCAAACTGTAGCAAGTATTGAATCAAGGTGAAAGTACGGATGTACAATAAAAGCATGGATGCATAAATATCGATCAGGGGTCACATCATGACTAAGTAGGATGCATAATTATCAAGCATGGTGCACTAATATAACAGTAACATGAAATAATATGGTCTCGGCGTGCAACTAGATATGTAATAAATCGTACGGATACAGACGGGTACTATAAAACTGTAAATCGGTAAAATTTGTTGAATATTAAAACACAAGCACTATTATTTATTAAATAGATATTGACATAATAATATTAACATGGATAACATATTCAAACCAATTAATAACTATAAAAGTGGTATTGATTAACCATGCACAAGAAAGTTCCGTTCAGAAATTCAGCGTCACCCTGATTTGTAAAATAACTTAAAAATAACAAACGTTCTCCCAAAGGGACGTGTCTTATACCAAAACAAAGATAATTCAATAATGTTTTCATTTTTATAAGTATAAGAATCTTAGGTTGTCCCTACAAAAAACTATGAACATTCGAAATTTAAAGTTTGCTGCTGGAATTTCCCTGGACAGCAGTTTAGAGATATTTTCATTTGCATTTTACATTATTTAAACAATTTATTTTGCAAGTAAATATTTCATAGAGTTATAGTATTCTGAGTTAGCTTCGTAACTAACTAAAGAACGTATACTAATGATTTTTCTATGATTTATAATGAATTTTATAAGGTAAGGTGTACAGTAAATTTCAGATTTGTCGTATCCGCTTTTCAACGACGTTTCATGTGTAAATTATAATATTTTCAAATGTATAACATTACAAAATGTAGATTATAAACTAATTAAAGATAATAATAAGAAATATTACGACGATATATATTTTAAATGATATGGATGCAAACCGGTATCACATAATCGTAAAATGATAAACTAACAAGTGCGGAACATATAACTAAGCAATATGAAATGTAACTATTCAATTTGATGCAATATATGATAGTATAGTATGAACAAGATAAGTTTTCATGATCTAGATCTGAAATGATATGGATGGATGCAAACGGAACATCGAAAAGTTATAAAACTAAACATGGGGTGCATGATTTTAAATACAGGTATTCCATTTGTTAAAATAGATGCGTCTAAAGTAATGTAGCATGTAATTAAGATTGGTTTGCATGTCCTAGATCTGAAATGCACTATACAAATGTAAACGGAACGTCGAAAGGCTGTAATATGAAACATGAGATGCTTGATTCAAAATACAGGTGTGATATTTATTTAAATAGGTATATAATGAGTTATATAGCATGTAGCAAGATTAACTTGCTTAGACGGAACAAGAACGGATGTGTACGGAACATCCTTCGTCGGCGAAATGTCGCGACGTGCGCACGGTACACGGAACGGTTCCAAACAACACACGAGGGTGATCACGCAAGTCAGGTACGTTCACTGGATCACTCGGATCGTCAGCGACGAGCACAGCTCCGGCGGTGATCACCGGAATCAAGAAACAAGATCAAGAAAAAGAAAGAAAGAAGAAGAAGTAAGAAGAAGAGGCTGTGTATTAAATAAGGAAAGAAAAAAATTAAATAAATAAAATATATAAAAATATATATATGCAGAGGAGAGAGAGAGAGAAAGGGATTGTTAGTTTGTTAGGAAATTAGTTTAGATTTAAATTTAAAAAATCTTTTATTAGTTAACTAAATTTTAATTTGTATCAATTTATAAAATTAATATTATATAAATAATATTTGATATTCTGGTAAATACAAACATAGTCCAAAACATGCCCGGGTCGGGTCTAAAATTCAGTTTCAAAATACGAAATATATACATATCGACCAAAATAAAAAATGAATGTTCGGATAACGAAAAATGCATACCCCCAAGAACGGATGTACGCACGTGCGCGTAGACATCCAAATAAGTCTGTTTCACTGAACGGGACGAGAACAAGATACGCGGATGCTACCACGGGGCTAGGGGTATCATGCAGGCCATGCAATGTATTTTTAAAATATTTTATGTGATTTAAAATGTTATATTATAAAAATGCAAATGCTAGATAAAATGCCAGTATTCAAGATGTATAAATTAAAATGAAAGTGCACGAGTCCATGTAACAGGTCAGGATAAATCATAAACATGAATCAAGACTGGTTTCAAGCATGCGGGTCGGGTCGGATGCAAATACAAATGTCAAATACACTATTCGCACCCAAAACACAATAAAGCAGGAAAATACCATAAATAAAGAAATACATGAACTATAACGGGTATAAATGAACTAGGGTATTACAGTTTTAGTCAAATCTTCTTTCAAACCCTAAAAGATAAGACTAGCTGGGATTAATTACACCCTACAAGTTCGCCAATCTTTCGGCCAGGCCAGTGTCGGTACTTTGAGGGAGGTCCCCCGTGCTTTCGCACGGACCTAATTAAAATAAACCTCGTTTTCCCAGGGGCGTAACCCCGTTGACACCTTTCTAGACACCTACTTGATCGGTTAATTGTAATGTGTAAAACTCTCTCAGGAGTAACTCTTACTTGCAATGGGTATCGGGATCCAACTATCTCATAGAAGGTATTCAATCTTATTGCAAATTTCAAAACTTGAAATTCCCGATAATATTTTACCCCTAGCGTCCTATGACCTTGACGCAGGCCAACAAACCATAGTCCGCTAGTCAAGTTCAACCCGTCATTTCCCGATTGAATTAAACCTACCCGCACGACCCTTGACGCAGGCCAATAAAGTCGCACGACTATCCTAACTCAATCACATCATATGCTTTAACAGATAAGCATAAATAGCTACCGAACACTACGCCTTGACGCAGGCCAACAAACACAGCACGAATACTATGAAGTACTTATCTGAAATGACGGAGGGCTACGCCAGGTTTTTAAGAAAACCCTTTGAGTAATGAACTTGATATCGTTGTAGAATCGAGCGATTTTAAATGGAATGTTTTTGAGGCCTTTTCTAGTTTTGCTAAAGAGGTCACTCCCAGTGAAGGGATCGTCGGCTCTTTCCTTATCGAATAAGGTGCAGGATATTTTACAAATATCACTATGCAAAGCAAAAACTATAAAAACAATCAAAAGACAAACCGAGTTTATAGCATCTGCTAGTTTCGCTAAAGAGATCACTCCCGGTGAAGGGATCTCGGCTCTTTCCTTATCGAATAAGCTACTGGATATTCTATAAGGAATACTGCTATGCAAAGGAAGAACTAGAGCTACCAGTTTTTGAGATAAGTTTCTACAACATCTTTAGGTTTCTTTTAGTTTCATTAATCTCATTAATGAAGTCCCATTTTATTATGCATCACAAGCATCAAATATGAAACGAAATCAACAATATATAATATATATCTCATATATAATATAAACATTCGTCTCAAGCAGTAATATGATCTCATCACAGATCATTGCAGCAGAAGAACATATATGAAATATTGGATATACTAGGATTTCCGTGTTTTATATCAAGCCAGTTTAAAACACGGATTCCACGGTCGCGATGAATAGCCAAACCCACATCTCTAGACCCCTACGAGAGCGGCAAGTAACCCTACCAATTTTAGAGTTAGGACACCCGGTCTCGACTCCTCGAGATGGTCTCCCACTGGACCCTAGAACCCGGTTACTTGTGCTCCCCGCCTTGAGTCTATCCTAATGCGGAAAAGTAAATAATATACAATGGTGACATCATCCTCAACCCAAAGTGTCCCAATAAAAGAATATTATATACAATGAATTTTACATGAATGAAAATGAAAAACTCTCATCTCACATAAAAACCCCCGGCTATTCAAAACACGACGATCCAATATAACATATCACAGTAACACATAACATCATATGTCATCAACGTAAGTAAATATGCGTATCCCAATTGTCGTTGATGTATAGCAACGAAACCGGCGATACACCACATATTACATTTACGGTCGCAAAAAAGAAAGTGTAAAACTACAACAGTTGGAATCCGCAACCTCCTTAGACATCTCATGCCTAACCAAATGAATTTCTTAGACACCGCATGCCTAACAATTATAAACCCCGCATTTTAGTCTCAATATCGAAAACTCTTTTCAATATCAAGTCGGGCAATTTAACAAGATTCCCGACATCTTGATCGAATGCTCGTCGGAAACTTTAGTAGACGGCCGCACCCCCGATGCCGTCGACGAAGTGCACTAAGGCGGAACACCGCTGCCGCGAGCACCCGAACGGATGCTTTTGGCGACGGGGTTCTCCTACAGTCACTTGGTCGGGGCTATGGGGCGTGGTTATCTATTAAGTTTACCCGGCGAGTATCCGCGTACGCTACATGATTGCGACGGACTTTCGATCACATCAAAATCCCGTGGCAACCGATCAAATGAGACTAAAAACTGCTAGATTTATAACATTCAAATTAGTTATCTCATAACTACTTGTGGATTCCAAATATTGTATCACATTCCAGATAAATAGACAATGTTAAACTTTCCAATCGAATAAACAAACACCCAAGATTTCCCAAATAGCTCAACACTTGAAATTAGTTTAAAAGCATCCATCACATGCCACAGTACCAATGGTCCAGCCGTAGAAGGGTTAAACCAACGCCTCACATGTGGCAACGCCTTACTGCCACAAACCCTAAGGTCTAGAGGCGATTCAGACGGTCACATAATCGAGTTAAGGTTTTAGTTCTTCTAGAGGGTCTACCGCATTATTTGCACGACTGTGAATGTTCTTTAACTAAGGAAAAATCCAACACTTGGAAATTTTCCGGCAGGGGAAAAAGTGGGTTATTGATATTCGTTCGAACTTTTTAACACGTTCTAAATTACCCGAAAAAAGTTAAACGAAGTTAAATTATCCGATCGAATCAACGAGTTCCCAATATATCCCAGAAAGCTCAACACTTGAGTAGAACTAAAAATTCCCAGAAGTATGAAAAAGTACCCAAGAATAAACCCCTGAAGTATGGGCCACCAACTCCCAAATTTGGCCGCGGAACCGCCGCCAAACGCATGGTTTGGCCGCGGTTCCGCGGTGAATTAATGGAGTTATGGCTTCGTACTTCACAGTAATTCTTAGAATTCCCTGCATGATTTTCTGAGTATTTTTAATATGAAAAATTTCAACTTTTGAAATTTTTTCCAGAAATTAGGATTTATCGGGGTTTCGGAGTTCGACCGGACTTCAAACTTCGTCTACACATCGCCTAATACTCTAGCTTGGCTCTGATACCACTGTAGGGTTAGCTTAGCACCTTAGCAAGGTTTTGTCAAGCATCAAATATGCTACTTTAAAATTTTGGGGTGCTAAACAAAGCCTAACCAAGATCTTAACTAGAGTATTAGGATAAAACATGCATGTAAACAACTTTACATCTAAAAGAGAGAGATTACAACCTTTGTAATCCGCTCCTTCGCTTTATAAGCTCCGTGTTGAGGTCCCTTCGTTGCGATCATCAAGTACCCGGACTCTAGAGAGGCTCCATGAAGAGAAAAATGCAAGCTTGCTTCCAATCTTTAACTACTAAGATGATCTATCTTGAAGAATCTCAAACCCAAGGTCTTACTTCACTAATCAAGTATTAGCAAAGAAAACACCTTAATATAAGTGGCTAGAATAGATGAGGATGATGAAGTAGGAATTTAGCTCTCATTTGTTTTCTTTATCTCACTCAAAATCATCACAAAAGAAAAAGCTAGTGAAGGTTTTCTTCATGAAGAAAGAAGAAGAAGATGAAGCAAATCCTTTTGTGATAAATAATGAAATCATTGTTGTGGTTACAAAATCAACCATTAGTTAAGAAAGAAGGGCTTAACTCATGTAGAGAATAAACCTAAGGTAAAGGGTTTGGGTTGGGTTAATAAATATCTACACAAAAATATCTAAGCTTAAAACAAAAATAAAGATTCTAGAAGCTTCAAGAAAAAGCTAACCCAAATCAAACCCTAACTATGTTTAATCTCCACAAATCATGTTGCATTTGTAATCATAACTTGTTACAATATTATATATCACATATATAACATATTTTGTAACAAAATAAAATAATACAATTAACATATATCACATATATATCAATGTATTATCCAAGTGAGAAAAAGAATCTTTAAGTGAGCTTATATTAGTTAATGTAACTTAATATATCACATATATAATTATACATTAAATTATCGAATCAACACTTGATCCAATAATCCGGCTATATCGCATATAACCGACTAAAATAATATGTATCTATTCATCGAATCAACAGTTGATCCGATGACCCGGCTATATCACATATACTCGGCCGATATCATATATCACGAGAATGGAATACGATATCTCATATCGTAATATTCTCGGTCCCGCACATATCACATATGTGCTCCTACTCCGTTTTGCCTGAGCCAGAAAATCTCTGTGTAGGACTCTAAAGAATCGTCAATACGCCGGCAGTAAATGATGATCATATCAAACACCCACAAGCTGCAAGCGGTCAGCTAAACGTAACAGGCACCCAGGTATTGAGCGATCAGAAGATTAACAAGCAAGCCTGTACATTCTCCTGTGAATCCAACCAGTAACACTCCCGTACAGTCCGGTCTCTTCGTCTGATATGTCGCATATCTCGCCTAGGGGTGGTAAACATCAGGCCCCAGTAGCTTGATAAGTCGTGTCGATATGAGGTCCATAACATTTCGAGAAACTACTGATAACACTTACTAGTAAATCTCAGCAACCCTGGCCAGGGATTTCTAGTTATAGCCAATCGAACACAGCGCAACATCAATTCTCTATACCGGGAGAGACGAAACCCCTCCTATCGCTCATTGCCACCATGAGATTCGGGACTGTACCCAAAATCCACCGTTTTGCACGCCCTCTTGGACGTGGTATGATGGAAATCAAAGCACAGTGTTAATCACACAAGACTCTATGACGATCTCGGGTCTACAGACTAATCTGTACCAGTGTCACCAGAGAACTGCCATCTGACGTGAGGTATAAAAACATCTGGGACTTCTTGGCGAGTCCGTCCAGTGTACCCAGTCTCCACTGAGCATCCGTATACCTTCTCTGATGTTAAACACCAATGGATATGTGTAACATTTCAGAAAAATAACATATTATTTTTGGGAATTTTTAAAATTTAATATTAATTTTTAATGAATATTTTAATATTTCGGTATAATTAAATACCGATAAATGGGAAAATTTTTGGAAAAATTATGGGAAATTGTAAAATAGGGTTGTTCCCTGATTAAAAATCAGGAAGAGCTTCAGAAGAGGCATCACGTGCTCACACGTGACCAGTAGTCACGTGTTGGCACGTGATGGTTAAGCAGCGGCCAGAAAACAGAGCGCAGAAGAAGAGAAGCCCACTCAAGGGGTCACGTGCTTACACGTGACCAGGGGTCACGTGCTCACACGTGACCAACGGTGACGTGGCCACACGTGACCGTCTTTAAGAGCCTCATTCTTTAATAGAATTAAATTCTGAGGATAGATCCTTCAAATCTTTCCAAAATGGAGAAGAATTATTTGAAACTGTTGGATTAAAAATCCGAGGGTGATTAAATATCATCAATGTATGGAAAAATCTTGGACATGGAAAGATTACCCCCTAAATCTAACCGAAATAACAAAGAGATATCTTTGGATTTAAAATCCAATGGTGAATAAAATTCACCCAATAATCTAAAGACCCAGATTAATGATGAAGATAAATCAAATCTCTCAATAAACAAATGAAATCTTTCAATGAAAGATTCACTAAAACAGATTGATTCTTTTCCTTCTCCTAGAAATAGGAGCCAAGAAAAGAAGAGGGGGACTTTTGGACTTTGGACCTTTTCTTTTGATACACACAGAGAGAGAGATATAGAGCCTTTGATTCTCTGCAAAAGGAAAACCTTAGGTAAGAAAAGAAAAGGGAGGCTTCAGAAGAGAATTTAATTCTCAAAAGATTTTAACTCTTATATAAAAAGAAAAGAACTTAGTTTTTTCTCTGGTGGAGGATCTGCAAAGTGCACATCTCCCCATGAATTGAGAATTTAATTCTCATTGGGTTGAGATCCTGCCATGCAGATCTAAAACACAGAAGAGGAACTGAGTTTTGAGAATTTAATTCTCACAGAATTATAGGAATTTAATTCCTTTGAGATAAAATTAGGGTTTAACCCTATGTTATAGGAATTTAATTCCTTCAAAATGGACAGAACCAGGGTTGAACCCTAATTGAGAACTTAATTCTCTCAAACTCACAGGAATTTAATTCCCTTAAAGAAAAAAAAAGAATTAGGGTTTCACCCTATACCAGAATTTAATTCTTTACAGAAAAGAAATTAGGGTTTAACCCTATTCAAGAATATAATTCTTCAGAAGAAAACAGGAATGCGATTCCTTTAAAGTTTATTGCTAGGGTTTGACCCTATGAAGAATTTAATTCTTAAAAGATGAACAGATCTTTAGAACATACAAAGAGTCAGAGTCACGTGCTACCACGTGACCCCTGCAAAGATCCATAGAAAAGAACTTGAGTCAGAGTCACGTGCTACCACGTGACCCCTGCAAAGATCCATAGAAAAGAACTTTGAGGCAATGCCTCACATGCCCTACGTGACCCCTAAAGCACACAGAGAAAAGGCAGAAGAAACAGAAAAGAGCTCTAGGGCGCTCTCACGTGCTACCACGAGACCCCTTGGCTGAAACTTTAACAGACAAACACCTAAATTCCCATCACGTGACAGCACGTGATACTTCAAAGTATTCAATACTTTTGACTGAATAAAATAAGAGGAATCAGGGCGCCCTTACGTGTCCACACATGACCCCTCTCTCCTTAGTTTTTTAACACTAATCTGGAGATTTTGTCCCCAGTGTTTAACACCGATTTTCTTAGTGTTTAACACTAATTGGAAAACTCTATTTGCAGTGTTTAACACTGATTTGCTTAGTGTTTAACACTAATTTGAAAACTCTGTTTCCAGTGTTTAACACTGATTTGCTTTAGTGTTTAACACTAATTTGAAATCTCCGTTTGCAGTGTTTAACACTGATTTGCCTTAGTGTTTAACACTAATTTGAAAGCCCTATTGATAGTGTTCAACATTGGTTATCTTTTAGTGTTTAACACTAAGTTGTTAATCTTATTCCCAGTGTTCAACACTGTTGGTCTCTAGTGTTTAACACTAGCTTTAGCCCAATTGGCTAAGTTTCCAGAGGCAAAGCCTCTCCTTCAATAGACCAACAGAGGGTCAATATTAAACATGATTGGACTTAGCCCAAGAAGGCCATAAGTCCTCAATTCAAACTTAACTGGGCCAATGGGCTCATAATATAATTAATTGGTCTTGGTTCTAAATTGGGCCAAAGATCATTTAATCTACCTTGGTTTAAGGGTACATCTCTTCACTCCTTTGATTTTTGGCGTTGTAATTCCTCAACGTCTTCAAAGAGATGACGGGTCCCGATGACCACACATTGATATGGACTGTGGGGTCCTTAAACTCACGGACTATGAGGTCCTTAACCTTGACCGTAATGTCTTAAAACTAACGCCGGACTGTGGGGTCCTTAAACCCTCGGACTATGACGTCCTTAACCTTGACCGTAATGTCTAAAAACTAACGCCGGACTGTGGGGCCCTTAAACCCTCGGACTATGACGTCCTTAACCTTGACCGTGACGTCTTAAAACTAACAACGGACTACGACGTCCTTAACCTTGACCGCAATGTCTTAAAACTAAGACTGGACCGCAATGTCCTTAAACTACCTATTGACCGCAATGTCACTGAACTAAACAACAGGGCTCGCCTAATCGCTCTCTTGTCGGATCTAAACGATCCCGTTAAGTTGATCTTAGTCTAAAACTAGACTAACGTATCCTTAACAAACGTTTAAGTCGATCTTAGTCTCAAACGAGACTAACGTATCCTTAAACCTAAACCCCCAAACCCAGATCTAAGATAATACGGATTTGGACTAGTCTGCGCCCTACGGGCGACGACATAACTCAGTCTCCGTATACAATCCACGGGCAACCAAACACAAAGTAAACACACACGACACGAAGTGATCATCTGGAGAAGGAGAAAGTTATTACCGCAATGCGGTAGCGTAATTAACTGCAGGGGCTTGCGCCTGCAGGGAAGAGCGTCCCCACAATCAAAAACCCCTCAAGCGAGGGGGAATCTGACGAAGTCTGCTACATCGGACGCATCCATTTAAACCTTCGATACATGGTGCCATAAATCAACTTGGCATCTTCGGAGAGGTAAACGGATAGCACCAATAAGCATCTGCCCCGAATTTCAGGCAAGACGTCCATGTCTTGGCCGCCGTTTGGAGGGGAACAGATTCTGGCACGCCCGGTGGGACCTTTTCCTCTTTCCACTCCACACTTCGTGTGTCGTGATTCGCGAACCAATCACGGTTCGCTAATGGTTGCCCTTGGGTTTTGAGGTACTAAGATTTGGCATTTCGTTTGCTGCAGAAATCAAGCGTCAATGGCCTCTAACTGCTCAAGCTGCTCAAAATGCAAGTGCAACCAACGCTCCGCCTCACCGGGAGGTGTAGCCTATGGGCCTCAAGCGGCCTCCATCCTTGCCATGCCGGTGGAACAGGTGACCCAGGCCACCACCGGTCTATTTTTCGGGACCATGCTCCCACCTGCAAGCTTCACCATACCAATGCCCGCACCGGAAGCAAACAAGAAGTCGGTCTTCGATCGGCTCACTGCTACAACGGCCCCTTTCAACGGGTCGTCCAATATCAAACCGGCAGCCTCTGTCTTTGCCAGGCTGAACCAGAACCCTGATGGGCCCGCCAAGAAGCCCATGAACCCTGAAATAGCCGTCCTGAGGAAGACAGCCACCCCTGCTCCAGAAGTCGTCAAGGCGGCTTCTCCTGTTAAAGAGTCAGTCTTTTCAAGGCTGACTATTCCGGCTCCTGCTCCTGCTCGAGAATCTGTCTTTGACAGATTGAACATCGCTACTCAAAGGACAACATCAGTCTTTAAGAGGCTGACACCAGCAGCACCTCATTCGGACAGAGGGCAAGAAGAAGCTATCTTTATCGCCGAGCCAGTCCCGACGGCTCGTCATGCTCGACGTCGCCACTGGCGCCGAGTAAGGAAGGCCGGGGGTAACTCCCCCTCAGGGCTAACTCCACCCGCTCCAATGGTGGAAGTTAATGCTGCTGTTCCAACTGGGAACAGCTTTGAACCACTTAGGAGGGTACGCAAGAACTCTCTAACTGCTACGCTAAAAAGATCTCCTCCACCTGCGGAGAGGGTTACAGAAGCGAAGCCGGAGCAGCCTCCTCAACGGCTGTCCTCCAAGATTTACAAGGTTTGGCAGAGGGTTCAAGATTCCGTAATCAACCAAGATCACTCTCGCCGGCAGGAGAAGATGAAAGTTCAGGAAGGAAAGAACCGTCCTGTCAAACAACAAAGGACGACAACCGCTTGGGTGCCTGCTGCAACGGCTCCCTCCACGTTGACTACTCAAAAGAGAGGAAGGCAGGAGAGGCCCCCCACACCTACAGCTAATGTCAAAGACAGTAAGCCTAAACGCCCAAAGTCTGGGGGCATGATGGTACACACTGTCTACATGGCGTCTGGTAAAGAGGACAGCCGTACATCTACGGGTCATAGACCGCTTACACAGTCAGTAACCAAAGCTCAGGAGCAGCAGCAAAACCTCCAAGAAATGATGACCGTGATGGCCGCACTCACTGGGCCAAAAGAAAGTCCCGAAGCATCCTCGAATCAACGTCAGGAGCAAGAAACCGACGCCGAATTCCTTCGGAGAATACTGGAAAAGAAGGATAAAGAGGCTGCGGAACAAGCAGCCAATATACAACGAATGGCCCTTCTGTTCCAGGATATGGTGGGTATGATGATACAGCCGGATCCTCCTGCTGAAGATCCTCCAATCGTCCTTGAAGATGACAGGGGTGAAACCTCAAATCCTCCACCGGCTCTGTCAACAGCCAAAGAGGAGACAATCTCCAAAGCTGACCTTGATGAATATATAGCTCAACAGATACGGGTTCATCAGGCAACTGAAGCAGCCGACCAAGTCGTCAAAACGGGGCGACCATATCCGAGCTGGTATGATCAGATCAAATACCTGCCGGGCTATACAATATCGAAATTTCATGTCTACAAGGGGACAGGCAATCCCCATCAACATGTGGCCCAGTTCAGGGTGCTTTGTGGCAACACTGGCGGCGGCGATAAGCTTTTGCTTCGCCAGTTCATGGGTAGCTTGTCAGAAATGGCGTTCGAATGGTACTCTGAGCTCCCGAACGACTCTGTCAAAACATTTGCGGAGATGGAGCTGCTATTTACGCAGCGATTCGCGAATGCCAGCGAACGCACTCCGATAACGGCATTGATTAATGCCAGGGTGAAACCAGGTGAGACGTGGGTCCAGTACGCTATACGCTGGCGAAACTTGTGGTCAAAATGCGAACAACGCATTGAGAAAGCGCCCGCGGTGGGCATGTTCGTGGGTACCCTAGATCCTTACGCAACTATCTCACAGTTCATGATGTTCTTTAAGCCAACCACGTTCCAGGATTTGATCGACAAGCTGGCCCAGATAGACCAGATGGGTCACAGACCATCTCCCCCGAAGCCAGAACCGCGAAATGATAAGGGTAAAGGGAAGGCAACCTTTGTTGCGAACGCTCAGCAGCAACCCAGTGCCCCAAAGCTGGCGGATCAACTGGAAGAAAGACGGCGGTATTGTAATGAGAAAATGAAGCGCCCCTACTCATTTCCACGGGATAAGACGAAGAGACTATTCGAGCCGGCGATACGCAACAGGCTTATCAACTTTCCAAATCCAAGGCGTCCGCCGCAACCCAATGAGATGAATAACCCCAACTACTGCCCTTACCATCAAACGGTAAGCCATCCGATTGAGGATTGCTTCGTCTTCAAAGGATGGATTGAAGATCAATACCTACAGGGCAAATTTGCGCTGTCCGAGAAGTGGAAGGTGAACCCGCCATAACCTCACACTCCTAAGAAGACGGACACACCGGGGGCAACTTGTTCCTTCATTGAAGAAGCTCCATTGGAAATCGTGCTTTCAGCAAAAACCAAAAGGATGCTGAGTGATCTTCATACATGCCCGGCGATCGAATGGAAGAACCCGCTGGAACCCCAGATCATCGAAGGGATGCTGAAGCCGCGCCCAACTCCAAAGATCGGTGGTGACGACCCGAGCACTCACGACCAGCCGTCGAAATCTTCAAAGAAAAAGAAGAAGAAATCTAAGAAGCCCGTGAAGCCTGGCAACAAGCGTACGGACTTGCAGAAACAGATTGACGCGCTAGAGGAGTATAATCAGGAGGCGCGAACTCCCATCACACTCCAGGAGTTCCTCAACCACTTCTTTCAGGAGGAAGATAACGGGGAGAGCTCGTCGGATGAATCTGAGGGATATGTGGCGAGTTGTAATGTGATCTCCCACTCGCTTACGGACGGTGAAAGAACTCCTAGGACTAAGAAACTGGGGGCAGAGCCTGAACCGGAGCTTGTGTGGCCGACAGACGAAATGATCGACGCCTTTCTAGACGAGATTCGTTTGAAAAGTAAAGCCAATCGGGAGCGTGAGATGGCTGCATCAGAAGGAGCCAAACACAGGCGACTAAACGAAAGAGTCGAAACACTCCCGCCAGATCGAAGGACACCCGACGCGGATAAAAACATATTCAAGACGAGGAAAAGTTTGCCAAAGCCATGTCAATGGGAATGAAGCTACCGCCCTCGGAGGAAAACACGCTCAATGGGCCGGAGAGGCACCTTAATTACTGCTCATATCATCGGAAGATTTCACAACCCACTGAGGAGTGCGACGCTTTTAAGACATGGTGGCAGGGATATGTTGCTCACCGGCAACATTTTAAGCGCATGAAACGCAGAGCTCGTCGGGAACAGGGAAGTGCAACCGACAGGCACAAAAGAATTACCGGCAATTGTTACACGGTCAACACCGGGGGATCGCAAGTGCTCACATTCGGGAGCGATTCTGACGAGGAAATGGCTCTGGGCCCTCTCTTTAAAGAATCCGTCTTAGGGAAGGAGGAAGAACCGAAAGCCTGCGAAAACATTCAGCTGTGCAATCGCACACTTCCCGAATAGAATCTCGGACCCGCAACTAGAAAAGATAAGGGAAAGAAAAAGGTCATTGAGGATATCGCCTTAGATGACCAAGTTACGAAAGAGCTGACTGCCAAGAACCCGCCTAAGAAAAGTAAGGTGGACTACAACATCCTAGCACACCTGAGAAAGCTACCCTCGCAGCTCAGCATTCTTGACGTCCTCTTATTATCATAAGAAGCGAGAGATTTATTAATCAAGGCGCTACAAGAGCCCGAACAATTCCAAGCCTTTCTGGCCGAAGAAAGGATGAAGGATGAACTGGAAGAAGTGCTCAAGGCCGATATCACTTTCGGTGACGAAGACCTGTTCCTTGGGACGTGCGACCACAACCGTCCCCTATACGTCTCTGGATATTGCCACGATATAAAGATAAGCAAAATCTTGGTTGACAATGGGTCTTCCGTTAATCTCCTCAACGTGCGGGTGTTAAAGGAAATCTGCATGAGCGTTCAGCACCTCGCTCGGGACAAAATTACCATCTCCGGTTTCGACTCTCAATCATCACGAACTCTTGGGTCTGTGATACTGACATTATACTTCGGACTACTCATCATGGATATTAAGTTTCACGTCATTGATGCCAAGACCTGCTACAACGCCTTGCTCGGTCGTCCTTGGTTACACGAGTACAACATCATCCCTTCTACACAACATCAGTGTATGAAGTATTTCAAGGATGGTCTCGACTATACCGTAACAGGTGAGCTAAACCCATTCTCCATGAACGAAGTCCGCAAATACGAAGATGCAAAGTACTTTTTGCCAGATTTCGAGGATACAGAGAGGTGTCGCAAATCGGAGAACAAAGCCGCCGACACCGTTCCTGTTTTCGGGAGTGATACCGAAGAAGAAGAAGAGATAGTTTACGTTGGGCTGTCTCGACGCAGCAACCCGGGACCGTCCGCCCCTATATTGATCTTCGGAAGCGATTCGGAAGATGAGGTTAATGCTGTGTTCTCCAGTCGGCCGCCGATACAAGAATTCCCTGGTGATGATCGGAGTTTGCAAATCACCATGATTCCGCGGGAGCACTACAAAGACCTTGATGCACTTGAAGCTTACAATGTGCAGGACCTGCAGACGTTTTACGTCCCTCCCAAGCGAAAGGGTGAAAAGGCGATCCTGTTCTACCGGTCCACGGAAACGAGAGGAGTGAAAGAAATCTGGCACGGCGCGGATTCTACACTTGACAGGCTCCAACCCATCCGTTTGCCCAGATATTACACAAACGGACTAAAAAAGCTATTGAAGTGCCAAGGGGTACCTTTAAAACAGACTATTCGACAAGCTCGGTTCTATAATAGGATTTGGGATGTCCCTGGGATTCAGCGCAAGTTGCCCAACAGGAAAATGGAGACGCTTGGGCTTAGATATGTGAGATCTTGGAAACGGGAACGAGTCCACGGTAGCTACGCCATATATAACTTCGATAAAGAAGAGGACGCCTTGTCAGGAAATGCCAACCCCTCATCAAAACTAGATCCCGCGATCGAAGTGCCGAGTCCGTCGTTTGAAGAACGAATGGACAAGCTTATCAGGAAAGCGGGTCAAAAAGCTCGGGACGACCATAATCGCGAGATGGCCATCTACGAGAAAGCCAGGACGCAACGCCTTCTTCAGCAGGCTGTAAAACACGAAAATGCTCCTCCCTATCAACCTGCTGTGCAAAAGGCCCGACTCAGAGGCAGAAGTAAGTCAAAAAGCGGGAAAGGAGGTCGACAACGACAACGCGGGATCAAACAGTCATGTGATCGGGTATTCCGCGGTCCGGATTTGTCCCTTATGAAGAAGATGAGTAGAGCGTATTCTTTCCCTCAAGACAAGACGAAGAAGATACTCGATCTCGCTTTAAAACATCGAATGATCACACTTCCGGATTCTAAACACCCTGAGCAAGCTAACGAGGTCTCTCATCCGGGCTATTGTTCTTATCATCGAGCCATAGGACACCCTATCGAAGACTGCTTCACCTTCAAGAACTGGGTCGAAGATCAGTATCAGCTCGGCAAGTTTGCTCTGTCTGACAGCTGGAGGGTAACGCCGCCACAGAAGCATGAGCCCAAAGCCACGAGAGCAGAACCAGATCCACATCGATCTTGGAAGCAAGTGCGTACCTGTCATATGATAACAATATCAAAAGGAGAGCCCGAGAACATGAATGACCTTCCTTGGTGCTTCGAAAACAGCGACGACGAGGTAATCTCAGAATTTCCACCAGCGCCAAAAGAGCTGGAAGATGGCATACATACTACTGCAGATAACCTCAAGAAAATTGAGTTGGGAACGGCGAACGACCCGTGATCGACATTCGTCAGCGAGCTGCTATCTGAAGAAAGGGTGGCTGCGTTAAAAGACGTGCTTATGCAGCATAGAGATTGCTTCGCATGGAACTATTCTGAAATGCCAGGACTAGATCCAGAAATTGCTGTACATAAATTGGCGATATCCCCGGACATCAAGCCAGTCAAACAGGCGCCAAGAAGAATGCGGCTTGAGCTCGAGACGAGTATCAATGCCGAGGTTAAGAAGCTAATCGACTCTGGCTTCATCCAAGAAGTTCAATATCCTGACTGGATCACCAACATCGTCCCGGTAATGAAGAAAAATGGGACAGTGCGCATATGCGTGGACTTCCGGGATCTCAATAAAGCTTGCCCGAAGGACGATTTCCCAGTGCCGGTCACCGAGCTGATGATAAATAATACGTCCACTCACGAAGTTTTCTCCTTCATGGACGGCTCATCAGGATACAATCAGATAAAGATGCATCCCGAAGACCAGAAGCACACCGCTTTCCGGACTCCTCTAGGTATATTCTGCTACAAAGTCATGCCCTTCGGTTTAAAGAATGCCGGTGCCACCTATCAGAGGGCCATGACGAAGATCTTCGATGACCTCATACATGAAATCGTCGAATGCTATATCGACGACCTCGTGGTTAAGAGCATGTCATACGAAGAGCATTTAGAGCATCTGAAGACCGTATTTCAACACTTTCGACAATACAACTTGAAGATGAACCCTCTCAAATGCGCGTTCGGGGTGTCCTCAGGCAAATTCCTAGGATTCATTGTTCGGCACCAGGGTATCGAGATAGATCCGTCGAAGATCAAGGCGATCATGGAAATGCCACCGCCAAGGACCCTCAAACAGTTGCGGTCTCACCAAGGGAAGCTCGCGTACATCCGACGATTTATAGCCAATCTCTCCGGCAAGTGCCGCCCTTACAGTCACCTGATGAAGAAGGGAACCCCGTTCGTCTGGGATCATAAATGCCAAGGCGCACTGGACGAGATCAAGCAATACCTGCAGAACCCGCCGGTGTTAGCTGCTCCGGCCAAGGGAAAGCCTCTTATTCTTTATACAACAGCCCTCGAAGGTTCCTTAGGCGCATTATGGGCACAAGAGAACGACCAAGGGAAGGAGAGAGCACTTTACTATTTAAGTCGAGTTGTCCTGGGGGCAGAAAGCAATTATTCTCCCATCGAAAAACATTGCCTGGCGTTAATCTTTGCGATAACAAAACTCCGGCACTATGCATTGGCGCATGAAGTCCGTCTTATATCAAAGGTGGACCCCCCTCAAATATCTGATGTCAAAAGCCATATTGACAGGAAGACTCGCTAAATGGGCCCTGCTCTTGATGGAGTTTTCAATAACCTATCAGCCTCTTAAGGCAGTGAAAGGCCAAGCCATCGCCGACTTCCTCGCTGAGCATCCAATACCTGCCGACTCTCCTTTGAAATGCGAGCTGCCAGACGAACATGCGTTTGACGCGATCGACGGTGGTGATACCCGATGGGAGCTTTATTTCGATGGAGCGTCTTCCATGAAGAAGCGCAAACAAAACACACCTATAATCAAATCGGGGGTAGGTCTCGTCTTCGTAACTCCACAAGGGGGGATAATGCGCTTTGCGTTCTCCTTGACAGAGCCGAGGACGAACAACGAAGCCGAATACGAAGCCAGAAATATTTCCGAAATCATCCGAAGAAAAGGGAGTGACTGAGCAGACGACCTTGCAAATAAAAGACCGGGAAAAGGCCGAGGATTGGAGAGAAGTCTTTATAGACTACTTCAAATACCGTCGAACGCCTGAAGATGCGTCCTCAAGACATCAGCTTATGAAACGAGCTCTGTCTTTCGCCTTCGTCAATGATACTCTGTACAAGAGGTCGTTTGATTCTCTGTGGTTGAGATGTCTGGGACATGAAGAGGCAAAAAGAGTCGTTCAGGAAGTTCACGACGGGCTCTGCGGTTCTCACCAAGTAGGCCCGAAGATGAAGTTGAAGATAAAACGGATGGGTTACTACTGGCCCATAATGATTCAGGATTGCTTCGAATATGCGAAGCAATGCCACTCATGCCAAATCCATGGGGACTTCATCCACCAGCACCCAAATCCTCTACATCCAACGGTGGCTAGCTGGCCGTTCGAAATGTGGAGGATGACATAGTCGGCCCTATCGAATCAGCATCATCCAGGGGACATCGTTTCATCCTAGCGACCACTGATTACTTCTCCAAATGGGCAGAAGCAGTACCGTTGAGGGAAGTGAAGACGGAGAATATCCTCCATTTCTTCAAGACACACGTCATTTATCAGTTTGGAATGCCGAGACGGATCATCTCCGATAACGGGCCAGCCTACAGAAGCCACAAGATTAGTCGCTTCGCTCAGCAACACAACATAGACTGGAGATATTCCTCAGTTTATAATCCTCGAGCTAACGGTCTAGCTGAGGCTTTCAACAAAACCTTGACAAAGATCATGAAGAAGACGGTGTCCCGTAACAAGAAAGACTGGCACGAGAGACTGCAAGAAGCTCTTTGGGCGTATCGAACTACGTTCAAAACGGCCACAAACACAACGCCATACGCATTGGTATTCGGTACAGAAGCAGTACTCCCCCTCGAGATAGAGTTACCCTCTCTACGAGTGGCAGTCCACTACGAGCCGACGGACGAAGAAAATGCCCACCTTCGGCTTGAGGAGCTTGATGCCCTTGATGAAACCCGGCTCATAACGCAACAAAATCTGGAGGCTTACAAAGCAAAGATGACGCGCTCATATGAAAGATTGACCAGGCCGAGGACATTCCGCCAAGGCGAACTCATGCTAGTGGTCAAAAGGCCTATGATCTCCAATCGCGCCAAGCGGGGAAAATTCGAGCCGAACTATGAAGGCCCGTACATCATAGACAAGGTCTACCAGGGTGGAGCCTATTTACTCATGGATATGCACGGTGAGAGACCTTTCAGACCAATAAACAATCGCTTCCTGAAGAAATACTACGCTTGACGGGTTAAGGCCTAGGTCAATGATAGATGACGACGACTATGTCCGCTCGCTATCTTCCTAAGCCCGAACTCTATAAGTAGTAACCGGCCTTCTTCAACAACGGACCGAAACGTCCTTAAACTAACAACGGACCGAAACGTCCTTAAACTAACAATGGACCACTATGTCCTAAAACTGGTTGTTGACCGAGATGTCGATACATTACGGTGGATTGCAGCATCTTAAAGCCGATACAAAAAAAAAATATAATAAAAATAAAAACGGTATGTCTATAAGCGAAATGGGCACGGATGAAAACCCGAAAGGGCTCCGTGAGTAAAAACAGCAGGGCTGCCGGCGAGTGTTTGTGAAAACCCGAAAGGGCGCAACCTCGTTAAAGGACACTTGCAGGGTCCTCACGACCTTGTATGGAGAAACCACCCGCGTGAGATCCTCACGACTCACAAGGGAGCAACACACTTAGGAATCCTCACGATTCCTAAGAAGAAATTACACTTGCGAGATCCTTACAACTCGTAAGGAGAACTCTCTTACGGGACCCTCACGGCTCATAAGATTTGAAAGTCTTAAGTTACAGAGACCTGAACCTGTTCTTAAGCAAACCCCCTCACAACCTTCGATCTTGCCCTACAAGCGGCTCAATTCTGACCCTTGTATACAATCCATGGGCGCGAATAAACATTTCCCTAACAAAGTCCCACCAGCGACTAGGGATATGCTCACACGGTAAACAACCATTGTGAGTCCTCTCGACTTATAAGGAGAAAACCCTTTTGTAAGATCCTTACGACTTACGGGGGAACATTCACTTAGGAATCCCCACGATTCCCAAGGAGAAAACACACCTACAAGATCCTCACGACTTGTAGGGAGAAATACCTTTGTGAGACCCTTACGGCTCATGAAGTCAAAAGCCTTAGTCGACAGGACCCTTAACCCTGTTTACTAAGCCACCTTTGTTCAACATCGACAGAGGCAAATGATGATTCGCTCCTGGCAATATCGCAGTTGTAGCGGTGCTGATGCCAAAATCGGTGTCTAAATCCAAGCTTGCAGCGAAAAGCCAGCAAGCCACACATGCATACGAAATAGCCGAAATGATAGGGCAACTTGAAATAAAAAGCAGCAAAAAAAAATGTATGCATGAAAAATAGCCGAAATTATTGGGCAACTCGCAATAGAAAGCAGCGAGTAAAGATAAAAAAATATAGCCGAAATGATTGGGCACCGCGAAAAATAGCCGAAATGATGGGGCAATCGCGACCTTTGCGATATAAAAGCTGAAATGATAGAGCATCGCGGGAAAAGAAATAAAATAAAAATGAAAGTTTTGCCCTACAGGTGATGCCACATCAATCCCTGTATACAACCCAGGGGCGCAAAAGAAGAAGGAATCACACTCCTCATCCCCAGGTTTCATCAGAAGAAGAAGCCAAATCTCGATGGATCACAGACAGCCTAGAGATCTTCTTAACACTCGTCTCATTACAGCAGACACAACATCAAGCAAAGTGGAACAGCGGCAACTCCCAGTTCCATGACTCAGCAATGTACTCCCACTGAGAGTCAAATCCCAACTCCGTGAAATACGGATATAATCAACAAAATTCCTGGTCACGTGGAACGCGGATAACGTCACTCTTTGACCCCATGGAAAACGCCCAGAGCGGATCCTGGTCCTCGCTGAACACGGCAATGAACCCGTGGGAAGCATCCAGAGCAAAATTCCTGGTCACGTGGAACGCGGATAACGTCACTCTTTGACCCCATGGAAAACGTCCAGAGCGGATCCTGGTCCTCGCAGAGCACGGCAGTGAACCCGTGTGAAGCATCCAGAGCGGAGCCTAGTCGCCGAACACGGCAGTGAACCCGCGTGAAGCATCTGGCGCAAAATTCCTGGTCACATGGAACGCGGATAACGTCACTCTTTGATCCCGTGGAAAACGTCCAGAGCGGATCCTGGTCCTCGCAGTGCACGGCAGTGAACCCGTGTGAAGCATCCAGAGCGGAGCCTAGTCCTCGCCGAACACGACAGTGAACCCGTGTGAAGCATCTAGCGCAAAATTCCTGGTCACGTGGAACGCGGATAGCGTCACTCTTTGACCTCGCAGAAAACACCCAGAGCGGAGCCTGGTCCTCGCAGAGCACGACAGTGAACCCGTGTGAAGCATCCAGAGCAAAATTCCTGGTCATGTGGAACGCGGATAACGTCACTCTTTGACCCCATGGAAAACGTCCAGAGCGGAGCCTAGTCCTCGCCGAACACGGCAGTGAACCCGTGTGAAGCATCTAGCGTAAAATTCCTGGTCACGTGGAACGCGGATAACGTCACTCTTTGACCCCGTGGAAAATGTCCAGAGTGGATCCTGGTCCTCGCAGAGCACGGCAGTGAACCCGTGTGAAGCATCCAATGCGGAGCCTAGTCCCCGCCAAACGCGGCAGTGAACCCGTGTGAAGCATCTAGTGAAAAATTCCTGGTCACGTGGAACGCGGATAACGTCACTCTTTGACCTTGCGGAAAACGTCCAGAGCGGAGCCTGGTCCTCGCCAAACGCGGCAGTGAACCCGTGTGAAGCATCCAGAGCAAACATTGGACTGTGGAGTCCTTAAAATCCACGGACTATGATGTCCTTAACCTCGACCGTAATGTCTTAAAACTAACGATCAACCATGATGATTCTAGATTGATTTTACCTTGGTTAAAGGGTACATCTCTTCACTCCTTTGATATTTGGCGTTGTAATTCCTCAACGTCTTCAAAGAGGTGACGGGTCCCAGTAACCACACGTTTCGTGGACTGTGGAGTCCTTAAATCCACGGACTATGAGGTCCTTAACCTTGACCGTGATGTCTTAAAACTAACAGTGGAGTCCTTAAATCCACGGACTATGAAGTCCTTAACCTCGACCGTGATGTCTTAAAACTAACATCGGACTGTGGAGTCCTTAAATCCACGGACTATAAAGTCCTTAACCTCGACCGTGATGTCTTAAAACTAACATCGGACTGTGGAGTCCTTAAATCCACGGACTATGAAGTCCTTAACCTCGACCGTGATGTCTTAAAACTAACATCGGACTGTGGAGTCCTTAAATCCACGGACTATGAGGTCCTTAACCTTGACCGTGATGTCTTAAAACTAACATCGGACTGTGGAGTCCTTAAATCCACAGACTATGAGGTCCTTAACCTTGACCGTGATGTCTTAAAACTAACATCGGACTGTGGAGTCCTTAAATCCACGGACTATGAAGTCCTTAACCTTGACCGTGATGTCTTAAAACTAACATCGGACTGTGGAGTCCTTAAATCCACGGACTATGAAGTCCTTAACCTTGACCGTGATGTCTTAAAACTAACATCGGACTGTGGAGTCTTTAAATCTACGGACTATGACGTCCTTAACCTTGACCGTGATGTATTAAAACTAACGTTGGACTGTGGAGTCCTTAAACCCATGGACTATGATGTCCTTAACCTTGACCGCGATGTCTTTAAACTACGGTACCTTGGCAACCCCTGACCCCGTGAAATACGGATAAGGGCGACTGCACCCAGCACTTGCGGGTCCTCACGACCTGCAAGGAAGAAAACTCTCTTGTGAGATCCTTACGACTCCCAAGGGAAAACCCGCTTAAGAATCCTCACGATTCTTAAGAAGAACTTACACCTATGGGATCCTCTCGACCTGTAGGGAGAAAAACTCTTTATGAGACCCTCGTGGCTCATAAAGCTCAAAAGTCTTAGGAGGCGGATCTTAACCCTGAATCCTAAACCATCGCTGCCCTGCGAGGAGACCTAGATAAATTGTCCACAGAACACATTCAATAAAAAGAGACACATCATTGAGAAGAGAAAAATATGTCTTTATTCATAAACCAAAATGAATACAAAGTACAATTCATGAAAGAACAAAAGGGAGATACTCTCATTCAGGAGTGTGTGCAAAAAGAAAGGAAAAGATACAAGTTTTTCAAGCCGGCGGGCGATTTAGCAATTTTGCTAGCTCATCCTGCTTTTGCTGGACCATAGCTTCATGATTCAGGATCGCCAGAAGACGAGCCTCCGCCTGAGCCTGCTGGGCCTGATACGAGACGAGCCGGCCTTTGAGCTCTTTCTCAGTGACCTTGTGAGCCTCGACCCTTTCGCGAGCAAGCACGGCAGCAAGAATCATCCGAAACCAAAGGGACCCCATTGGGAGGGAGGACCCCCTGCGGATCAAGAGATCATATATCGCCGAATCACATTCGTCGTCGGTAAGAAGGGGATCCACTAGTCGTGCAGCAAAGCGAAGAATCATCTCCTCGATAGGTACTTCCCATGGCTGTCGACGAGTATGGGGGCGGTTGCAGGCCATGGCACTCAGTTGTTTTATCAGGATAAATCACACTAAAGTGAGAATAAATTTCTCTGTGAAGAGAAAAAGAAGGCTATGGCCTCAGGTTATAAAGAGGGGCATTAAATGCCGCGCATGGGGAATATTGCATGATGGGACTATTTCCGAGGCCTAAAAAGGGAAAGCATTGGAAATCAAGGAGATGGGACTATTTCCAAGGCTCCTTTTCAGCACTAAATGCTGTGCAAAAAAAAATATGGCATGAAAAATTAAACAGCCCCATCAAGAGGGCCCCATGTGTGGAGCACGTGAGCACCACGCTTGATGTGTACTGAAAAGTGAAATAGTGCCTTACACGCTAAACACATCAGCAGCAACAATAACAAAAATGACAAAATCCCACAAAAAAAGGGGGCATGCAAACAAGAAGGGCACGATAAAACTTATCATTCATACTTTAAAAAGTTCATACAAAATAAAAAAAGGGGAAAAACGATTACAACGGCAGGACCTCAGACGCGGGGGGCACGGATTGAGAAACTCAAACTTGGGTTTGTCCAAGATCCTCCAAGCATTTCGAACCATTCGAGCATGTTTTCTCTCGCGGTCATAAGCGTCGTGGTCCTTACGAATGTCTTCTACCCTCCGATAGGCAGCAAGTATGGCCGACTGCTGAAAAGCCTGGTGCAAGAGATCAATGAGGTTATCTCGCCTCCTCTTCGAGATTAGGCTCATCAGATACACCGAATGCACTTTATCCTCGGCGGCATCCAATGCCCCGAGCGGTACGCCGGTGCAAAAGAGAGGGAGCGCTTCCCAGATCGCCAGCACGATGAGTTTCAAAAGAGAAGAGCGACGAGGGAGTAATTGACCGTTGTACTCGTCGAAGTGGCTCATGACCTCAGCACACTGAGCGTTGGTGAACTCCTGGTTCTGGCTGCGGCCCAGTGCGCGAATATTTCCGTAAGAAATGATTTCGTCAAGATCATACAAATGGGCATCCATAATACCTGAAATAACTATCATGAAGATTCATTACAAGCTTCTTCTTCATTGATTACAGAAGGACAACCCAGGGCAAGAAAACCCTAAGAAGCCTCCGTGGGAAGAACTTAGTTCTTCGTAGGAATTAAATTCCTTTTGAAAAGGGGGAATTAAATTCCCAGAAAATTTTGTTCCAGAGCCAGAGCTCCTTGGGATGGAATTAAATTCCATGGAAAACAACCGACATTATCGTCTCCCTTAAAGATTAGAAAAGCCCTAAGAGATCTACAGTTTGAGGATTAGATAGTTTTCTGTTCTTGTGGAAGAACTTGAAGAAAAAATGGGTTCATGTTAAAAGGGTGAAACACTTGATGTGGATTTAAAATCCAGAGAATGCTATGTATGAAAGTTCTTCGTTCGCTCAAGATGATTACCTGAGGAAAAGAAATTGGTCAACAGAGTTATACTCTGGAAAATTTTTGGAACAGAGAACTAAGCTCTGGAAAGGAGAATTAAATTCTCAGAATGAAAAGTATGCAAGGGGGAAGATAAGCAAAGTGGAGGCACTTCTGAAAAGACATGGGCATTTATAGGATGGGATGGAAAACGATTCATCTACCCTACTCTCAAAACAGATCCGACGGTCACAAAAGTGACAGCGTTGCACTCACGTGCAGACACGTGAGACCAACACTGTGGGGGCATTTGTTCCCTGATTAAAAATCAGGAAGAGCTTCAGAAGAGGCATCACGTGCTCACACGTGACCAGTAGTCACGTGTTGGCATGTGATGGTTAAGCATCGGCCAGAAAACAGAGCGCAGAAGAAGAGAAGCCCACTCAAGGGGTCACGTGCTCACACGTGACCGACTTTAAAAGCCTCATTCTTTAACAGAATTAAATTATGAGGATAGATCCTTCAAATCTTTCCAAAATGGAGAAGAATTATTTGAAACCGTTGGATTAAAAATCCGAGGGTGATTAAATATCACCAATGTATGGAAAAATCTTGGACATAGAAAGATTTCCCCCTAAATCTAACCGAAATAACAAAGAGATATCTTTGGATTTAAAATCCAATGGTGAATAAAATTCACCCAATAATCTAAAGGCCCAGATTAATGATGAAGATAAATCAAATCTCTTAATAAACAAATGAAATCTTTCAATGAAAGATTCACTAAAACAGATTGATTCTTTTCCTTCTCCTATAAATAGGAGCCAAGAAAAGAAGAATGGGACTTTTGGACTTTGGACCTTTTCTTTTGATACACAGAGAGAGAGAGATATAGAGCCTTTGATTCTCTGCAAAAGGAAAACCTTAGGTAAGAAAAGAAAAGGGAGGCTTCAGAAGAGAATTTAATTCTCAAAAGAGTTTAACTCTTATATAAAAAGAAAAAAACTTAGTTCTTTCTCTGGTGGAGGATCTGCAAAGTGCATATCTCCCCATGAATTGAGAATTTAATTCTCATTGGGTTGAGATCCTGCCATGCAGATCTAAAACACAGAAGAGGAACTGAGTTTTGAGAATTTAATTCTCACAGAATTATAGGAATTTAATTCCTTTGAGATAAAATTAGGGTTTAACCCTATGTTATAGGAATTTAATTCCTTCAAAATGGACAGAACCAGGGTTGAACCCTAATTGAGAACTTAATTCTCTCAAACTCACAGGAATTTAATTCCCTTAAAGAAAAAAAAAGAATTAGGGTTTCACCCTATACCAGAATTTAATTCTTTACAGAAAAGAAATTAGGGTTTAACCCTATTCAAGAATATAATTCTTCAGAAGAAAACAGGAATGCGATTCCTTTAAAGTTTATTGCGAGGGTTTGACCTTATGAAGAATTTAATTATTAAAAGATGAACAGATCTTTAGAACATGCAAAGAGTCAGAGTCACGTGCTACCACGTGACCCCTGCAAAGATCCATAGAAAAGAACTTGAGTCAGAGTCACGTGCTACCACGTGACCCCTGCAAAGATCCATAGAAAAGAACTTTGAGGCAATGCCTCACGTGACCCCTAAAGCACACAGAGAAAAGGCAGAAGAAACAGAAAAGAGCTCTAGGGCGCTCTCACGTGCTACCACGAGTCCCCTTAGCTGAAGCTTTAACAGAAAAACACCTAAATTCCCATCACATGACAGCACGTGATACTTCAAAGTATTTAATACTTTTGACTGAATAAAACAAGAGGAATCAGGGCGCCCTCACGTGTCCACACGTGACCCCTCTCTCCTTAGTTTTTTAACACTAATCTGGAGATTTTTTCCCCAGTGTTTAACACCGATTTTCTTAGTGTTTAACACTAATTGGAAAAATCTATTTGCAGTGTTTAACACTGATTTGCTTAGTGTTTAACACTAATTTGAAAACTCTGTTTCCAGTGTTTAACACTGATTTGCTTTAGTGTTTAACACTAATTTGAAATCTCCGTTTGCAGTGTTTAGCACTCATTTGCCTTAGTGTTTAACACTAATTTGAAATCCCTATTGCTAGTGTTCAACATTGGTTATCTTTTAGTATTTAACACTAACTTGTTAATTTTATTCCCAGTGTTCAACACTGTTGGTCTCTAGTGTTTAACACTAGTTTTAGCCCAATTGGCTAAGTTTCCAGAGGCAAAGCCTCTCCTTCAATAGACCAACAGAGGGTTAATATTAAACATGATTGGACTTAGCCCAAGAAGACCATAAGTCCTCAATTCAAACTTAACTGGGCCAATGGGCTCATAATATAATTAATTGGTCTTGGTTCCAAATTGGGCCAAAGATCATTTAATCTACCTTGGTTTAAGGGTACATCTCTTCACTCCTTTCATTTTTGGCGTTGTAATTCTTCAACGTCTTCAAAGAGGTGATGGGTCCTGATGACCACACATTGATATGGACTGTGGGGTCCTTAAACTCACGGACTATGAGGTCCTTAACCTTGACCGTAATGTCTTAAAACTAACGCCGGACTGTGGGGTCCTTAAACCCTCGGACTATGACGTCCTTAACCTTGACCGTAATGTCTTAAAACTAATGCCGGACTGTGGGGCCCTTAAACCCTCGAACTATGACGTCCTTAACCTTGACCGTGACGTCTTAAAACTAACAACGGACTATGACGTCCTTAACCTTGACCGCAATGTCTTAAAACTAACACTGGACCGCAATGTCCTTAAACTACCTATTGACCGCAATGTCACTGAACTAAACAATAGGGCTCCCCTAATCGCTCTCTTGTCGGATCTAAACGATCCCGTTAAGTTGATCTTAGTCTAAAACTAGACTAACATATCCTTAACAAACGTTTAAGTCGATCTTAGTCTCAAACGAGACTAACGTATCCTTAAACCTAAACCCCCAAACCCAGATCTAAGATAATACGGATTTGGACTAGTCCGCGCCCTACGGGCGACGACATAACTCAGTCTCCGTATACAATCCACGGGCAACCAAACACAAAGTAAACATACACGACACGAAGTGATCATCTGGAGAAGGAGAAAGTTGTTACCGCAATGCGGTAGCGTAATTAACTGCAGGGGCTTGCACCTGCAGGGAAGAGCGTCTCCACAATCAAAAACCCCTCAAGCGAAGGGAAATCTAACGAAGTCTGCTACATCGGACGCATCCGTTTAAACATTCGATACATGGTGCCATAAATCAACTTGGCATCTTCGGAGAGGTAAATGGATAGCACCAATTAGCATCTGCCCCGAATTTCAGGCAAGATGTCCATGTCTTGGCCGCCGTTCGTAGAGGGGGAACAAGGGTATTTTATGGAATTGTGCCATTTTTAAGTTTTTATGATGAATTATATGCTAATTTAGTGCTAATCGCGATTAAAAATCACTAATCGGATTTTAAGCGTGTTTTGTGCACATGTCTTTTTTTCCACACTTGTTACATTTTCTTACATGTTTTTGGTGCATGGTTTGTTTTGGGTTTACTATTGCATGGAGAAGGAAATAAAAGGAAAAGAAAAGAAAAGGAAAAAGTGAAAGAATGATTAGGAGAGAGAAAGAGTACGTATGGGGTCAAACCCTTGTTGTGAGCCATCCCCCCATCATTTCTTCAACCCATTTTCTCTCTCCCTCCTCTCATGTGCTGCTGCTGCTGCCTTTCCCTTCTTCCTCCTCCATCTCCAAGCCCCAAAACACCATGGATACAACTCCAAAACCCTATTCCCTTTTTACAAAAATTGTTCACAAGCTCGAGAGGAACATATTGGACCAAGAAAGAGAGAATTTTGAGGACTTTGAGCAACTCAAGAATTTTCTTGAGTTGCCAAAGGAGGTAATTTCTGCACCATTAGAGTAGTATTTCAATTCCTTGTGCATCTATACTTGTTTCATGTCGATATCGAGTGGTTTTGAGGACTTTGGAAATTCCAAGTTAGGGTTTAGGGGTTGAAATGAAATCAAAGGTGAATTGAGGTGTAATTAGGGACTACAACCCCTGTTGTGATGTTACATTGGACTAAACCAGAGACTAGAACCCGGAATATGGATTTATAAAAACGATATCGGGAAAAACTGTGATTCTGTGAGTGTATTTGGAAATCTGCTAACACTCGGGTCACCTGAAAATATTTTTGGTTTGACAGTGAGATGTGCAGGCAACTAGGAACCATCACCCAAAGCCCTAGGCCCTACCCCCTCCTTCAGGCCGCCAATTAATCCATTCTGGCCGTAATTTGCGGCCGGAGCATGGGTTCTGGGATCCGTGTTGGTTCTGTAGCTTTATCCCCTATAAACTAGACCCTTGGCATATGCAATTTTGACTGATTCCACATAGGGTAGAATCTGGGGTAATTTTCTTGTGTTGGCGCATGGTTTACGACTTGTTTTAGCATGGATTTTGGTATTTGGTGATTCGTTTCTATCGGGTGGCGTTTGAACGTCAACGGCAAAGGGTTATTGGTCGTGTTTGCATGCGAGACTATAGGTTTTTACCTATGAGAGTAGCGTGTGCCGTTTTGGTTTCCGATGTGATTTTCATATGCTTTTGCGATTGTATTATCTTGTAGGTACCTTACGTGATGTCGAGGCGTTGAAGATGAAGATGGCGACATCGGCATCGGCACACAAGAAGCAAGGTGAGTAGATTTATATCTACGGGGAGAAGCTGGGTGGATGGCGTATAGCACCCCCGCAGTTCGTGGTGATGTATACGAATACGTATACACACATGTATTTATTATATGTTGTTTGAGTTGATTGATGATAAAGATGGATTTTTGGTGTTCTTGGATTGGTTTAGTGTTAGTTGCGAAACCCTAGAGTAGTGGTTGCACCCCCACACACACACGCACACACATACTTGCATACTTTCTTTCTTTTACCTGTGCGTATATGGAGATGTGTATATTTACACATGGGTATGGGACTATGTGTTTATATACTGGATTTGAGGATAGTACTTGGGATTTGAGATGAGTCGATGAGATTTGATTTGAGGCCGTGAGATCGGTGATTTGGCAGGGTTCGTATTGAGATACGACATGACGTTGTAGCGGGTCCTTTGACGTAGTGTTTCACACACGTGCATGCAAACTTAGGTGGTATCCGTATTGTACTAGACATAGATCAGTACCCCGGATTATGATCTTTGATAAAGAGGATACCAGATGAATAATATGATGAATATGATATTGACCCGTACCCAGATTTTGGATGCCGTACGACGGATTTACGTACGAGCTATATATTGATGATAGATCCGCACTCTTGACTTGGGGATGTCTATTTATAGATATTGTATCGGATGTGATACTATCAAGGCGGGATCACCGACTAATATATATATATATATATATATATATATATATATATGTATCGACTCAGATGTTAGGCGGTTTTCTTACCTTTAGTTTAGCCTGTTAGCTCAGCCCTATAGTTAGTGTAGTTGTTAGAATAGATTCGACTCCTACCTATTTCAAAAACTAACGAATCGTGGGTATTTTACAAGACAGGTCAAGGGATTCTACGGATATTTCAAAGGACGTATCTTTTCTTAAAAACACCGTAGCCCTTATTTTCAAAACCCCATGATTCGTGTTATTTCAAATGGCACCACTGTATGACTTATATTATGTTAAATGCAGATTAGTTATCATTGTGTTTAGTATTCAGCTCCCGCACATTATTGTTGTTCACTCCGCATCGCATACTTATATTGTGATTTCATATACCATTATTGATATCATGCTGTTAGGACACCAGCATCATTACTGATGATGCGTATGTACCATGTACACTTACTTGCCGGCTCACACACATCATCATCGGTAATTGCCATGTCACGTACACTTTAGAAAATACTATTACATTGACATAGCTTGTTAGCTAATAGTTTCGACATGATATTAGTGTACTTGCCTTATATACCAGTTTAGACATTTCAGTTATTACTTGCTACTTCATGCATATTGTTATTCACTGTTATGCCGCATTCATGGATTTTTATGCCTACATTCACTGTTTTACGTGCTATTGGTGATTTGGATTCGGATTTTCATGAGATTTCCTAGATTTGGGGGAAAACCGCAAAAACATATATAAACTTCTTCTCTCTCTCTCTTTTTAAAATGAAAAGTGCGGTTTTCCCATGACGTATGAGTCGTCCACCATGAGTTTGCTGATGGATTTCGAGACCCGATTCGAGGAGTTGGATGAACCGTTTCGGGTATATGGTGGACCCGGTATGGTAACCCGAGGCAAGAAGTTCAAGGAGTAGACGATGAGTCTGGCAGGGGCAGACTACCTACCGGTGATTTTACCTGACGCGTCGGATATCCGGAGGATATCGTCGTGGTCTTGTGATTGGATGTTAGGGGCCGATCTGGACTGACGGCGCCCTAGATAGTAAGATTTAGACATTGAGATTTTGAGATATTGAGGTACTGAGATTTGATAGTACAGGCCAGTCCGGATAGCCGGAGCCTGAGATATTGAGATATTTGGATTTATGTTTTGTGTCGAAACTAGACACTGTTTATGCTAATTTCATTTATGATACCTCGTTTTAAAAATACAGAAATCTCACTAAGTTATGAAAGCAGTTTCTCCATTTACATGTATTCTGTTTTCATGCATTCATACCTCATCCATATGATATATTGCTACATGTGGTACTGACACGAGCACATGGGATTACACTTGGGTTAGATATTTACCCTTGCCACCTTTTCATGCTCCAGACTTGTCATTTCGAGGGTTATATATATAGTGATCGTATGACCTAGGATTGCGTTGTTCATGTGATTTCTGCTCGTAGATGTTTTCTACTCACGAGTTGGCAACCCACCCCCGTTGTGCCACAGTTTCTTGCAGGTTTTGCCGTACAGGTTTCATTACGGCTTTGCTGGCACACTGCTTTCTTTCCGGGTGATTTGCTAGTAGGTGGGTTCACTTGTATCGTGACCATCATTATATTTTGTATATTATTATTCTGTTGTATCTAGAAGCTCCATCAACCAAACATGTATTTATTTCAGAGATAGAGACCAGTGATGTTTATTTTTTCGACCTTAGAGTCGCGCGTTGTATTTCTATGGATTTCTTGCTGTTTTGAGTTCCCTTTTCTGTTGTGATCCTCGCCCTTCGGCGTTGTATATTATATTGCTTGCGTCGTTGTGACCGTCGATTGACGAAGAGCTAGCTCCCGCTTGGGATGCCTTTATTCATTATATATGCCTTATCAGATTTTGTACCCGTTTGGGGTCAGTTTTTACAAGGGAAACTCTGCTGAAATTTTTAGAAAAGACTTGTGATTTTAAAATGCGCATTTCGGCTTGTGTTGCAAACTATTTGATTTAAAATAGTTTTTCCTTCACTCTACTACTTTTCTTGGTTTGGAATTCTGGGTTTTTCGGCTTACTTAGATTATGTACGCCTCGAGACGTTTCGTAGTTTAAGTGCCGGTCATGTTCCGTACTTTCGGGTCGTGACAATATGGGATCATCCATCGCCCATCATATGGGTCAAGAAGCGCATACGCTAGTCTACTCTGGAGTATCGATGCCCTGTCTCGGTACTCCCACGACTAGGAACATTTGAAGGATGTACTTAGCGACTACACTGTCCCCACTAATATGATCTGCATCATAGTCCTGGTAGTCAAGTACTTATCCTAAGGGCTTTATCAACATGTAACATAGAGACAATCAGAGTACATATTAAGATAAAGAGTAACCAGATAGCATACTATCATGTCGAACAAGAAAGTCCTCCCCATATATGTCCAAGCATCTACTACAATATATATCGTATGTATAGTAATGGCCTCTAGGGCATACATATCACTAACATTTTCTGCACTTACTTTCTGTATGCCATTGTTTAGGCACCTTTCAATCATTGTATCTTTTATTTCAGACAGTTGTATTTGAATTTTGAATGTAAATAAAATTGTTGTTTATTTTTATTACTCTTGTTATTCTTGCACAATATTATATTGCTTACATACGCTTAATGTATTTATTAAGAGAAATGACCTTCTCATAGTAAATAAGTTGTATTTGAATTTTGAATGTAAATAAAATTGTTGTTTATTTTTATATCTCTTATTATTATTGCACAATATTATATTGCTTACATACGCTTAATGTATTTATTAAGAGAAATGACATTCTCATAGTAAATAAGTTGCGGGCTTGCCACGTCACCGTTTCGGTCTACTAAGAAGTGGGGCATGACACTCGGGTTCGGATTTAGCGCATCAGAAACCCGTTTAGTTCGGGCAGGTTTTGGGTTTAGGTTTTTATTTTCAGGTCGGGTAAAAAAATTGTCAAAAATCCACCCAACCCGGTCCGATTTCACCCCTACCACTTACGTCCGGTTTCACCCCTACCACTTATGTAACGACTCTAAAATCTTTGTACGGAAATTTTCTGTTAATATACAAGAAATGAGTTTTACAGCCTGAGTTTGAGTTATAAGTCACTTTTGTGAAATAACAGCAAGAAACAATTTGCAGCTCACTGGTAAGGCCCTAGCATTGCTGTGACGTAGCCCCTGTGTTCGATTCCCATCAGACACACTTATTTTTTTCTGATTTTTTAAAAAACTTTTTGGAAGCCCAAAAGATTTCACGTGCAATACACAGGGAAATGAAAAGTTCAGAAAAATCAAACATGTGGAAAATGGAGTAAACTCTGAATAATCCACGTGACATGAATCTCGAGACCTAAAACCCTAGATCAACCGGCGAAAATGCCCATGGGCCGGCGCTGACGGTTTAGATGGGGCCAAAATGCTCCGTGCTTTGCGCACACACCTCTTCAGTTACCCTTAACTCCTCTGCACTGTTTGATTTCCTTGCAATCAAACAGAGACCTTTCATTTCATAATTTAACATCATATTAATGCATTTTAATCCATAATTTTAATTCTCAAACCCTAATTCTCCACTATAAATACCAAACCACACTTTGTCTCAGCACCATTCTGAAAATTCTAGTCAAAATTCTCTAAAAAGTTCCTAATGCAAGTGAAGTAAAGTGGAGTTAGCGAGCAAGTTGGTTCCGGCGAAGATCGAAACCAATTCCGGAGCTCTTGCGACGCCACGATGATCATCCACTCTTCTTTAACCTTTCTTTGAAGTTTCTAAACCGTAAGTCCCTCCCAATTCGCCTACTTTTCATTGATACTCATTTTAAATCAAATATCGGTAAAAGTGGAGTTATTACCGATATTATCTTTTCTAGAACCTATAACTCCATTTTATTTTATCATTTGGTCAAACCAATTTTACCACTTCACTTATAATCTTAATACTAATGTTTAGAATCAAATTTTATCCAAGAATCTCATGTAAATCATTCATAATTGAACTTTTATATTAAAATACCTTGAATTTTGTTATCATATCTTTTCGACAAAATTACTTAACAATACCTTTAAGAAAACTTCACGGGGTAACGACCTACCCCACATGCACACTTGGTTTCATAGCACGATGCTTAGTTGTATGTGTTTTTTGTTCGAAAATAGTATTTACAATAAAATACCACATAATTCTAAAACCGAATTTCTTTTAAAGCGGTATTTCATTTCCTTTGCGATTATGCATCTACAAGCTTCTTTAAGAGACCAGCTAATGGATGGTGTTGATTATCGTATATCCTTGGGCTAGTAGAGCGAGATGCAGATCTCCTCACGGAGCATTCGATTTCGAAAGAATTTAAATACATTTTTAAGAAATTCAAATTTTCTAAATAACCTAAAATTATTTTTTTAAAATTAAAATTATATAAAATTATAAATCTATATTTTCAAAATATAATAAATCTATATTTTTCTAAAAATGAAAGATTAACAAATGCCAATAAAATATCATCAAGATACCAAAAAGGACAAGTTTTTCAATAAAATACCATGAACTTTCAAATTCTAAGTGTTTATCATTAAAATACCACAATACTTAAAATCCATGCTCATGTAAACCCTAAGTAATACTAATCACCCTTGAGGTTTACTTTTTAACTATATTAAAATATTTTTCATAAAAACCCTTCGAGTTATATAAAAATAATATTTTAAGGACTTTAGTAAATATAGGTTATAAAAATAATATTTTAAGGACTTTAGTAAATATAGGTTTAAGCGGGATCAATTCTCTTGAGCCCCAGGGAGCCGGAGAAAGTGAGTGCTTGCTTATTTAAGGTAGATAACTTAACCGGAGTTATCAATGGCAATTGTCTTGAAAAAAATACAAATTCTGCCGTCCATGTGCAGCAGTTGTCGATGACTCCTGAACCTAAGAATTCCAGAGTTAAATCAGTACAAGTGTCTGACTCAGTCTGAGTCCAATTCAAACTTGAATCCAAAGTCAAACACGAATACTTGATCATGAACATGAATACTCGAATCTAAACATCAATATTAAACCTGTATACTTGACCTGACTTAACCGAACCATGGTTATAACGAGACATGACTACTTGAATACTTGATTACATCCTAAACATGATTACTTGAACATTTTATATTCATGGTTTCGGAAAGACTTGTAAATATAATCTATACAATACATTATGCGGGGATAAATAGGTAGATTGGTACGGAACGTATATCGTGGCACGAGAGGTCACTTAAAAGACACTTAAATGAATTCACGTGCCGTTTTCCCGTGGGTTATGATGGGGCCTTGTACTATATGTTACCATAGTCCACGGGGTAAGATGGACTCCTCTCGTATACATGAATACCTTCTTTACCAAGCTACAAACAACCACGTTAGAATAACTATAGACTGGAGAATGGGTCGAGTAAACTCTGTCACGCCCCGCTTCCCAGTGTACGGAGAAGTAAACATGATGGGCCGCGATGTATTTACTCAGAAGTAAACACGTTAAGCATAAATAAGCAATATAAATGAATACACAAGAATAACAAGAGATGTAATAATAACAACAACTTTTATTAACATTCTTTCTTTATATGCAACTGAAAAGAAAAGTATAGTGATAGAAAGCGATGCCTAAACAGTGGTATATGAACTGAAAAGAAAATAAGTACAAGTAAAAGCCTAGAAATCTGGCTCCTCTATGAACTGCTCCAAATCGTCCTGACTGGGCTCGGTCTTCTGAGAGTCGGGTCCTCCTGATGAACATTCCAAAGAAAGAAGAGACAGGAATATCGTCAGTGAACTAGCGCACGGTAACTCCCAAAAGATAGAATGGAATAGACAAGTAAAGAGAATAGAACTGGTAAATTATCTGTTTGTTATGCTAACGTAGTTGTTTGTACCTTGGTACATAAGGTATCAGTGTATACGAAAGGAGTCCAACTATCCCGTGGACTATGGTAACATGTAAGTACAAGGACCCATCAAAACCCGCGGAACAACGGCACAGGATGTTCATGTATGTGTCTTTTAGTGTCCATCATCGTGCCACTTTTAACACATTTCGTGTAAGGTTCCTCTCGACGATAGCAAGGTTTCGGGAGGCATCGTCCATGCCATTTTCAAGTTTTTGCCGTTTCAAGGAACTCTAAACTAGAATTGATAATTAGAAATTAATATGGAAACTAATGTAAACTATTTTACATCTAAGTGAAATCGAAATACAAACTTTGTAGATCGTTCCTTCACTTCATATGCTCCTTGTAGTAGTCCCTTCGCTGCGATCATCGTGCTCCCGGATTCTCGGACGGCTCCATGAGAAGATAGCAACGGTATTGCTTGAAGTCTTCGAGGCCGAAGATGATCTACGTCGAGGGAATACGAACTCAAGCTACCACTTCACCAAAGTGAAGCAAACACCCTATACTAAAGTACTAATCTAGTAGAGGATGGTGAAATAGGAAATGGGTTCATTTTAGAATCTCTTTTCTCACAATATTTCCTCACTTGGATCAAACCCTAGCAAGCTTTTCTTTTTGGAAGAAGAAGATGAAGAAAAAGATAAGAATGAAATTAATCCAAGTGAGATAAGCTAACCATGGGTGAGTGGGTATCATATACTAACTCATGTAGAGACATAACCATAGCTAATTATAGTGGTTAGGTTAATAAAAATCCTAAGTAAAAACAAAATGAGTGGACTTTGTCAAAAGCACCCACAAGCTTCTACAAGCTTCATGCATACAAAAATTTTCCACTAATTTTGGATTTACTTTGAATATTAAAACCCCACCATTATAATTAATATGGTGTATGTCTTATACACCCATGAAGTGTGTATCAACAACCATGATACAAAATGAACACAAATAAATATATATCACATATATATTAAGTTGTGCATAAGTGAGAAAAACAAATGCTTAAGTGAACCAATGTTAGTTAATGTAAATTAGTATATCACATATACAATTATACACTAAATTAATAAATCAACACTTGACTTAATAATCTGGTTATATCACATATAACCGACTAACATCCAATGTCTCGACTTATCGAATCAACCCTTGATTCGATAACCTGATTATATCGCATATAACCGATCGATACAAATATCGCGAGAATAGAATACGGTATCACATACTCGCATTATTCTCGGTCCCGCACATATCAAATATGCGCTCCTATTTCGTTTTGCCTGAGCCAGTAAAACCTCTATGTAGAACTCTAAAGACTCGTCAATACGCCGGCAGTAGGTGATAATCATATCAAGCACCCATAAGCCATCAGCGGTACTAGCTGGACTTAACGGTTACCCGGGTATTGAGCAATCAGAAGATCAGCAAGCAAGCCTGCTCCAACTCTTGCAAAAGCCTGACAGTGACACTACCGTACAGTCCAGTCTCCTCGTCTGATATGTCGCATATCAAGTCTAGGGGTGGTAAACGTCAGACCCCGATAACCGATAAGTCATGACGATATGAGGCTCATAACGGGTCGAGAAACTACTGGTAACACTTACCAGTAAATCTCTAAACCAGCCCTGGCCAGGGACTTCCCTGTTATGGCCAATCGAGCATAGCGCAACATCAACCCCCAATACCGGGAGAGACGAAACCCCTCCTATCGCTCATTGCCTCCATGTGACTCGGGACTGTACCCAAAAACCATCGTTTTGCACGCCCTCTTGGACGTGGTAAGGTGGAAATCAAAGCACAGTGGGAATCACACAAGACTTTATGACGATCTCGGGTCTACAGACTAACCTGTACCAGTGTCACCAGAGAACTGCCATTTGACGTGAGATATAATACTATCTGGGAGTTCTCGGCGAGTCCGTCCAGTGTACCCAGTCTCGACTGAGCACCCGTATATCATCTCTGGTGTCAAACACCAATGGATATGTGATCATCCATCGCCCATCTATATGGGTCGAGAAGCTATACGCTAGTCTACTCTGGTATATCGATACCTTGTCTCGATACACCCACGACTAGGGACCTTAAAGGATGTACTTGTGGACTACCATGGCCCCACTAGTACCATCTGCATGATAGTCCTGGTAGTCAAGTACTCACCCTAAGGGCTTTACCAATATGTAACAGAGAGACAATTAGTGTACATGTTAAGGTAAAGAGTAACCAGATAGCATACTATCATGTCGAGCAAGAAAGTCCTCCCTATATATGTCCAAGCATCCACTACAATATACATCTCATGTATAGTAATGGCCTCTAGGGCATATATATAACTAATATTTCGTACCAGTCTACCCCGTTAAACCCCGTAATGTATATTGTATTGATTCGTAATTATCAGGCTTGCCGAGACCATAGTATAAGTTGTTCATGTAAATAAGTTCAGGATGTATCAAGTAGTCATGTAATGAAGTCAAGTCATAATCATGGTTCGGTCAAGTCAAGTCATGTTGCGTGTTGATATTGTTCTGGTATTCAAGTTCATGTTTAGTATATTGGATTCATGTTGAATTGTATTCATGTTTGGATTGGATTCAGATTGATACTTGGACTCAGATTTGAGCCAGACACTTTAAACAGAATTTGGATCCTGAATTAGGTTTAGGAGTTATCGGTAACTGCTGCACATGGACAGTAGGATTTGTGTCTTTTTCTAGGAAAATTACCATTAATAACTCCGTTTTAGTTTTTCTACCTTAAATAGGCAAGCACCCACTTTCTCCGGCTTCCTGAGGCTCAAGAGAATTGGTCTCGCTTAAACCTATATTTACTAGAGTCCTTAATGTAATTTTATATATCTCTAGGGGGTTTTATGAAAAATATTTTATATACTTTCAAAATAAATCTCGAGTAATTATTTAAGTACTTTAGGGTTTCCATGGATGTGAATTTTAAAGAGTGGTATATTAATGAATATTTATATAGCTTGAATAGTTCAAGATATTTTAGTGAAACTTGTCTTGTATTGATACTTGATGGTAT
Organism: Agapanthus africanus; assembly: GCA_030015575.1. NCBI lineage: Eukaryota > Viridiplantae > Streptophyta > Magnoliopsida > Asparagales > Amaryllidaceae > Agapanthus > Agapanthus africanus. The sequence goes on from JASDDO010000028.1 coordinate 116,532,492, forward strand.
TTTAATGAAACTTGTCATTCTTTTATTTTCTAGAAAACATGGAATTTTATTATATATTAAAAATATATGGTTTGATGATATTTATATAATTATTTAAAAATTAATTTTATTTATTACGTAGAAAATCTCTTTTTTCTTAAAAATCGTATTAAAATTCTTTCGAGATCGTATGCTCCGTGAGGAGGTCTGCATCTCGCTCAACTAGTCCCGAAGATGTGCGATAATCCGCACCATTCAATAGTGGGTTCCCCAAAATGGGTTGTAGAGGCATAATCGCAAAGAATTTGATAACACCGTTTAAAGATAACCGAGTTTTTATAGTTCAAGGATTTTGATGAAAAGTCGTATTTTACCACAAAAGTCATGTCTCAAAAGAATCGTGCTATGTCAAGATGTGTGTATGTGAGAGGTAGATCATTATCTCATGAAGTTTTCTAAAGGTATGCTAAGCAAAACAACTAAAAGATGTCGTATAGAAAGTACATGGTATTTAAATGTAAAAGTTGATTTAAAGTTATCTAGTATGTTGTATTTGAGTGAAAATGAATTCTAAACATTAGATTCAAGATTATAATTATAGGGTAAGAGTTTGAATGTAAGTTAAGAAAGAATTAATGAAATTTTTTAGGTTTTAGAAGAAAACGTCGGTGGTAATTCCACTTACCGACGTGTTTTGAAAAGAGAATTTTTTTAAGGTGAAAGAGTAGAATAAGGAGTGGGACTTACAAGCAAAAAGGAAAGAGGAGAGGTAGAGAATTAGGGTGGTAGCCTTCGTGACGTCGAGGGGTTCCCGGAACTTGTGTAGATCCTCTCCGGATTTTGACCTTGGGTTAACTCAACTTGTACTCTTCTTGGACTTGGAAAATTTTGATAATTTTGGCTATACATTTCAGAATGAAGAAGGGCTAGGGTATGGGGTTGTATTTATAGTGTGAAATTAGGGTTTTGGAATTGGAAAAAGAATTAAAATGCATTTAAAATTGGATTAAAGAATGAAATTTACTTCTCTGTTAAATTGCAGAGAAAATAAACAGAACAGGGGTAGTGGGGTAGGCCAAAGGGTTTTGTGTGTAAGACCCGAGGACTATTTCCCATAGGCCACCTATCGGCGCCGGCCCTAAGCGGCATCTCGCCGGCTACGTGTTGGAGGTGGGGGTTGGATCATCGCCATGTGTCCATCTCTGTTCATACAGTATTTTGCACATATTTGTTTTATCTGACTTTCATTTTTACGTGTATTGCACGTGTAAACTTTTGGGCTTCCAAAGAATTTAAAAGAAAAATTTAGAAAAATAATAAGTGGCTGATGGGATTCGAACACAGGGGCTATATCACAGCAGTGCAAGGGCTTTACCAGAGAGTTACAAGTTCTTTCTTACTGTTCTTAAACAAATTAAATTTATAAGTTGTACTCAGACTTGCAAACTCAATTCTGTACATTAACTTGAAAATTTTCGTACGGTAAAATTAGAGTCGTTACATTCTACCCTCCTTACAAAAATTTTGTCCTCGAAATTTACATTTACATAAGGACTAATTTACAAACAAGTAAGGGTATCTTGTACGCATGTCGGCTTCTCGCTCTCAAGTTAATTATCCTGGCGAATCTTTTCTCCACATCACTTGGACCAAGTTTACTTCCTTGTTCCTCAGTGATTTTATCTTTCGGTTCAGAATTTCAACGGGTTGTTGCTCACAAGATAGATCTGTCTGTACAGTGAGCTAGGAGTGATCAAGGATGTGGCTGGGGTCGCTCACATATCTTCGAAGGTGGGATATGTGGAACACGTTGTGCACTCCTTCCAATGGGGGTGGTAGTGCTAAACGATATGACACTTCTCCGACTCGTTCGAGAATATCGAACAATATATCTTGGATTGAGCTTACCTCTCTTGCCAAAGCGAATTACACCATGGTTTGGAGATGTTCCTGCCAAAAATTTCTGCACAGAAGAGTCCAAGGTATCAAATGGCAGCGATACACTTAAGGAAATGCGAACCAGTATCTTCCGGCCTGTATTTTGATAAATTCCCGAAGGAGGAACTATTAAATTCTGATGGTATTGGAAGCATCTCGAAAAACCCTTCGATTTGATATATTATGGGCTTCATAATTCATCCGGGATCAAAAGTTATGAGCAAATATGCTATGCACTGTTCCCTAATTAAAAATCAGGAATTACCTCGATGAGGTATCACGTGCTCACACGTGATCAATGATCACGTGTTGACACGTGATAGTTAAAATAGAAATAAAAACAAATGGCTGAAGGAAATACCTTAACGAGGTATCACGTGCTCACACGTGACCAATGGTCACATGTTGACACGTGATGGTTAAAATAACAACATAAACAAGCGGCTGTTAAAGGACTCAACTGGGGGTCACGTGCTCACACGTGACCAAGGGTCACATGTCAGTACGTGACTGGCTTCGAAAGCCTTACAGTTTAATAGAATTAAATTCTAAAAGCTTCTAAATCTTTCCAAATGGAAAAGGATTACGGGGACCGTTGGATTAAAGATCCAAGGATGATTAAAAATCACCAATTTATGGAAAAAATCTTAGACAAGGAAAGATTTCCCCTAAATCTCACCGAAAATAACAAACAGAATATATTTGGATTTAAAATCCAACGGTGAATAAAATTCATTGTGTGATCTAAAGGATCATATTAATTATGAAATCAATTAAAATCTTTCAATGAAAGATTCACAAAACAAATTGATTCTTTTCTTACTCCGATAAATAGGAGCCAAGAAGAGAAGAGAAGAGGGGGACCTTTTTGAGAGAAGAACAGAGAGAGGAAAGAAAGGGAGAGTTTAATTCTCAAGAAAGAAAACCCTAGGTGAGAAAAGAAAGGGATCAAAACTTCAAAAAAGAGAATTTAATTTTCAAAATCTAAGAGTTTAACTCTTTTTGCAAAAGAACTTAGTTCTTCCTCTGGTTGAAGATCTGCAAAGAGCACATCTCCCCATAAGTTGAGAATTTAATTCTCATCGGGTTGAGATCCTGCCATGCAGATCCAAAACTTAGAGGGGGAATTGAGTTTAGAGAATTTAATTCTCCCAAAACAAAACTAGGGTTCAACCCTATATAAGAATTTAATTCTCTTGAAAATATAGGAATTTAATTCCTTCAAGATGGACAGAAATTAGGGTTTAACCCTACATAAGAATTTAATTCTTTCATAATAGGAATTTAATTCCTCCAAAATCATGATTAGGGTTTAACCCTAAAGAGAATTTAATTCTTAAAATAAAGAGACTTGAAAGATCTCCATGCACATAAAGAATATTGGTCACGTGATGACACGTGACCCCAATCCGCAGTGATCAGAAAAGAAGGAATAAAACTAGGTCACGTGTCCCCACACGACCCCTGAAGAGATCCCCAGAAATGAGAAGGAGGAAAGAACTCAGAGGCAATGCCTCACGTACCCCACGTGACCCCTGAAACACAGAAAGAAAAAGTAAAAGAAATAAAGGCCTTGGACGCTCTTACGTGCTCCCACGTGACCCCTTGGCGGACGCTTTAATGATCAGTGCATGAATCCTCCTCACGTGCCAGCACGTGATGCTCCAAAATAAAATATAAAAAGCGTTTAACACTTAATTGCAAAACGAAGAAAAGGAATCTGCTCCGACCTTTGGGCGCCCTCACGTGTCCATACATGACCCATTTTTCTTTAGTGTTTAACACTAATTCGAGAGCTTTATTCCCAGTGTTTAACACTGATTATCTTTTAGTGTTTAACACTAATTTTAAAATCTTATTTCCTGTGTTTAACACTATTATTTTCTAGTGCTTAACACTAATTTGGGATTCTATATTTCCAGTGTTTAACACTGATTGTCTTTTAGTGTTTAACACTAATTTGAGGGATCTATTTCCAGTGTTTAACACTGTTTTCTCTAGTGTTTAACACTACTTTTAGCCAAATTGGCTAATTTTTCAGAGGCAAAAGTCCCTCCTCCAAATGAATCTCAAAATTGAGAAAATCAAAGATGAAAATGTTTAGCATTGCTAAATAATGCGGGCTTGAACCCAGACAAATGTCTAATGGTCCAACAAAGGGCCAACACTTCAAATCCAATTGGACTTAGCCCAAGTTGGCCATAAGTCCTCAACTCAGACTCAACTGAGCCAACGTTCTCACAATATAATTAACTGATCTTAATTCCAAATTGGACTACAGATCACTTAATACACCTTGGTTCAAGGGTACATCTCTTCACTCCTTTGATATTTGTCGTTGTAATTCCCCAGCGTCTTCAAAGAGGTGACGGGTCCCGATAACCACATATTGATACGGACTAATGCGTCCTTAAACTCATGGACTAAAGCGTCCTTAAACTCACGGACTAAAGCATCCTTAAACTCACGGACTAATGCGTCCTTAAACTCACGGACTAATGCGTCCTTAAACCAGTATTCGTCCCCAAAATGGGAACGATGGACCACTATGTCCGTAAACTAGAACAATAGAGCCCCCAAATGCTCACTTGTCGGATCTAAATGATCCCGTTAAGTTGATCTTAGTCTCAAATTAGGCTAACGTATCCTTAACAAACGTTTAAGTCGATCTTAGCCTCAAATACGGTTAATGTATCCTTAAACCACAACCCCAAACCCAAATCTAAGAAAACACGGATTTGGACTAATCCGCGTCCTACGAGCAACAACATAAATTAGTCTCCATATACAATCCACGGGCAACCACAAACAAAACAAACACCCACGACACGAAGTGATCATCTGGAGAAGGAGAAAGTTGTTACCGCGATGCGGTAGCGTAATTAACTGCAGGGGCTTGCGCCTGCAGGGAAGAGCGTCCCCACAATCAAAACCCCCTCAAGCGAGGGGGAATCTGACGAAGTCTGCTATATCGGCCGCATCCGTCTAAAGCTCCGATGCACGGTGCCATAAATCAACTTGGCATCTTCCGAGAGGTGGACGGATAGCACAAAATAGCATCTGCCCCCAGATTCAGGCAAGACGTCAGTCTTTCCCAGTTTCCGGCGGTAAACAGATTCTGGCACGCCCGGTGGGACCTCTTCCTCTTTCCACTCGACACTTCGTGTGTCGTGTTCGTGAACGAATCGCGGTTTGCTGTGGTTGCCTGTGGATTTAAGGTACTTAGATTTGGTGTCTTGCTCCGTGCAGAAAATAGAAGATCAATGGCTTCAAACTGCACTATCCGCAACTGCAACTCTCACTCTGTCCTTGCTGGAGGAGTGACTTACGTGCCCCAAGCGGCCTCCCTTTTCAAGATGCCAGTGGAGCAGGTAACTCAAGCCACCACGGGACTATTCTTCGGGACCATGCTCCCGCCAACGAGCTTCACCATCCCTGTACCGTCACAAGAAGCTCCCAAGAAGTCGGTATTCGATCGGCTTGCTACTACCACGGCCCCTCTCAACGGGTCGTCCAGCTCCAACTCCTCGGTCTTCGCCAGGTTGAGCCTGAACTCCGATGAGCCTGCCTAGAAGCCCATGACACCTGAAGTGGCCATCCCAAAGAAGATAGTCATCTCTGCTCCTGAAGTCGTCAAGGCGGCTTCTCCTGCCAAAGAGTCGGTCTTTACAAGACCGACTATTCCGGCTCCCGTTCTTGCTCGAAGGTCTGTCTTTGACAGATTGGATACTGCTACTCAAAAGACGTCAGTCTTCAAGAGGCTGGCACCAGCGGCGCCTCATCTAGACAGAGGACAAGGCAAAGCCAGCCCCATCGCCGAACCAACCCCAATAGCTCGACACGCTCAACGTCGCCACTGGCACCGAGTAAGGAAGGCTGGGGGCAACTCCTCCTCTGGGCTAACTCCACCAGCCCCAACGGTGGAAGTCAATGCTGCTGTTCCAACTGGGAACAGCTTTGAATTGCTTAATAAGGTGTGCAAGAACTCTCCTACTGCAGTGTTGAAGAAATCTCCTCCACCCATGGAAAATGCACCGAAGGCAAAGCCGGAATAACTCCCTCAGCGGTGGTCCTCCAAAATTTACAAAGTCTGGCGACGGGTTCAGGACTCAATAATTGATCAAGATTACTCTCGCCAACAGAAAAAAGGTGAAGGTTCAACAGGAAGAGAACCGTCCTGTCAAGCCACAAAGGACAACAGCTACTTGGGTGCCCACTGCAACGGTCCCCTCAACTTCGACCGCCCATAAGAGGAGAAGGCCGGAGAAAATCCCTGCGTCTGCGATGAATCGCAAGACCACTGAACCCAAACGCCCCAAGGCTGGGGGCATGGTGGTACATACTGTTTATATGGCTTCCGGAAAAGAGGAAAGTCGCACTTCGATAGGCCACCGACCGCTCACCCGATCAATAACAAGGGCTCAGGAACAACAACAGCAGAAGCTTCAGGAGATGCTGACTGCAATGGCCGCACTTACCGGGCCAAAAGAAAGCCCGGAGGCGTCATCGGAACAACGCCACGAGCAAGAAACTGATGCCGAGTTCCTTCGCAGAATGCTTGAAAAGAAGGATAAAGAGGCCGCGGAACAAGCGGCCAATATAAAACAAATGGCCCTTCTGTTCCAAGATATGGTGGGCATGATGATACAACCGGATCCTCCGACTGAAGACCCTCCGATTGTCCTTGAAGATGACAGAGGGGAGACATCGAATCCTCTGCTAGCTCTGTCAGCAGCCAAGGAAGAAACCATCTCAAAAGCCACGCTTGATGATTATATTGCTCAGCAAATACGAGCTCACCAAGCGAAGGAAACGGCCGGCCAAGTTGTTAAAACTGGGTGACCATATCCGGGCTGGTATGACCAAATAAGTTACCCGCCGGGATATACGATCCCCAAGTTCCATGTGTACAAGGGTACGGGCAATCCCCACCAGCATGTTGCTCAGTTCAGGGCTCTTTGCGGAAACACCGGGGGCGAGGATAAACTTTTGCTCCGTCAGTTTGTCGGCAGCTTATCGGAAAAGGCATTTGAGTGGTGCTCCGAACTTCCAAACGACTCCGTCAAAACATTTGCGGAGATGGAGCTGCTGTTTACACAAAGATTTGAAAGCGCCAGCGAGCGCACCCCAATCACCGCATTGATCAATGCCAGGGTAAGGCCAGGTGAAACATGGGTTCAATACGCAATACGGTGGCGGAACTTATGGTCGAAGTGCGAACAACGCATCGAAGAAGCACCGGCGGTAGGTATGTTCGTGGGCACTCTTGATCCGCAAGTGACCATCTCGCAATTCATGATGTTCTTCAAGCCAACTACCTTCCAGGCCTTGATTGATAAGTTGGCCCAAATGGACCAGATGGGTCATAGACCATCTCCTTCAAAGACAGAGCCTTGGAATGAAAAGGGCAAAGGGAAAGCAACCTTCGTTGCCAATACTCAACAACGACCGAGCAACTTAAAGCCGGTTGTTTGCCAAAACAATATGCGTCCACGCCCATCTCTCGAGGAAAGACTGGGACGTCCTTACTCGTTTCCCCAGGATAAAATGAGGAAACTGTTTGAGCTGGCAGTGTGCAACGGATTCATCAATCTGCCGAGTCCGAAACGTCCGCTACAGCCAGGCGATGTCAACGATCCTAATTACTGCCCCTACCATCGAGCAGTAAGTCATCCGATCGAAGATTGCTTCATCTTCAAAAACTGGGTTGAAGACCAATACCAACAAGGCAAACTCGCGCTGTCCGAAAAATGGAAGGTGAGCCCGCCACAACCACATGCTCCGAAAAAGATGGATATGCCGGGGGCATCATGCTCATTCATAGAGAAAGCCCAACGGACCACTACGTCCTAAAATTGGATAATAGACCGAATCGCCATTAAATTAACAATGGACCACTATGTCCTAAAACTGGATATAGACCGAAACGTCGTTAAACTAACAACGGACCGCAATGTCCTAAAACTTGCAAATGACCGAAACGTCGTTAAACTACTACCAACCCGTAGCATCCCCAGGCTGACGTGGTAAAAAAAAAGCCAAAAAAAAACGGTATGTCCATAAGCAAAAGAGGGCACGGATGAAAACCCGAAAGGGCTCCGTGAGTAAAAACAGCAGGGCTAACGGCGAGTCTTGTGAAAACCTGAAAGGGCGCAAACTCGTTAAAAAAAAGAATAAAAAGAATAAAAAAAAGGAAGACGGTATGTCCATAAGCAAAATGGGCACGGATGAAAACCCGAAAGGGCTCCGTGAGTAAAAACAGCAGGGCTACTGGCGAGTGTTTGTGAAAACCCGAAAAGGCGCAACCTCGTTAAAAGACACTTACAGGGTCCTCTCGACTTTGTAAGGAGAAACCACCTGCTTGAAATCCTTACGACTCACAAGGGAACAATACACTTAGGGATCCTTACGATTCCTAACGAGAAATTACACTTGCGGGATCCTCACGACTCGTAAGGAGAACTCTCTTATGGGACCCTCACGGCTCATAAGACTTGAAAGTATTAAGCTACAGGGATCTGAACCTGTTCTTAAGCAGCCCTCACAACCTCCGCTACTGCCCTATAAGTGGCTCAATACTGACCCTTGTATACAATCCACGGGCGCGAATAAAAATTTCCCTAACAAAGTCCTACCCGTGACTATGGATATGTTCGCATGGTGAACAACCCTTGTAAGTCCTCTCGACTTATAAGGAGAAAACCCTTTTGTAAGATCCTTACGATTTACAGGGGAATATGCACTTAGGAATCCTCACGATTCCTAAGGAGAAAACACACCTACGAGATCCTCACGACTTGTAGGGAGAAATACCTTCGTGAGACCCTTACGGCTCATGAAGTCAAAAGCCTTAGTTGACAGAATCCTAACCCTGTTTACTAAGCCACCTTTGTTCGACATCGACAGAGGCAAATGATGATTCGCTCCTGGCGATATCCCAGTTGTAGCGATGCTGATGCCGATGCCTAAACCGGTATCAAATTCCAAGTCCTTTCATGGCAAATGATGATTCGCTCCTGGCAATATTCCAGTCGTAGCGATACTGATGCTAAGATTGGCATCAGATTCCAAGTTTCACACTCACAATAAGAAAAATTAGCGAGCCAAAAATGCATATGAAATAGCCGAAATGATAGGGCAGCTTGCAACGAAATCAGCAAGTAAAAATGTATGCATACAAAATAGCCAAAATGATTGGGCAACTCGCAATAAAAAGCAGCGAGTAAAAAGAAAAACAGCCGAAATGATTGGGCACCGCGAAAAATAGCCGAAATAATTGGGCAATTGCGACCTTCGCGATATAAAAGCTGAAATGATAGAGCATCGCGGAAAGAATAAAAAAAATGATGATGAAAGAATGAAACTTTTTGCCCTACAGGTGAGATCACATCGATCCCTGTATACAATCCAGGGGCACGAACAAAGAGGGAACCATACCTTCCCAACAGGCTCTATCAGAAAGCAAAGACAAATCTCAACGGTTCATAGACAACCTAGAGACAACCTCGACATCTATCACAATATTGCAGACACAATGTCAAAAAACGAAGCAAAAGAAGATCCCTAGCTTCAGGGTCTTGACGTCGATATCGACAACTTAGAGATCACCAACGGCGTTTCTCCTCATTCCAACCAGATGCAGATATGAAGTCAGCAACCGACCTCAGAGTCGCAACGAAACGGAGCCACGGCATAGTCCCTAGTTCCAAATCTTAACGGCAATATCTACAGCCTAAGAATCAGCAACGGCGTTCCTTTGCAGTCCAGCAGGATGCAGATGCAACGTCAACAAGAGACCCCATGGTCGAAACAATGCGGAGTGACGGCAAAATCCCAACTCCACCTCAGCATTCGTCTCATTACAGCAGACGCAATGTTAACAACGGTGTTCCTTCGCAGTCCAGCAGGATGTAGATGCAACGTCAACAAGAGACCCCATGGTCGAAACAATGCGGAGTGACGGCAAAATCCCAACTCCACCTCAGCATTCATCTCGTTACAGCAGACGCAATATCAACAACGGCGTTCCTTCGCAGTCCAGCAGGATGTAGATGCAACGTCAACAAAAGACCCCATGGTCGAAACAATGCGGAGTGACGGCAAAATCCTAACTCTACCTCAGCATTCGTCTCGTTACAGCAGACGCAATGTCAACAACGGCGTTCCTTCGCAGTCCAGCAGGATGCAGATGCAACGTCAACAAGAGACCCCATGGTCGAAACAATGCGGAGTGACGGCAAAATTCCAACTCCACCTTAGCATTCGTCTCGTTACAGCAGACGCAATGTCAACAACGGCGTTCCTTCGTAGTCCAGTAGGATGTAGATGCAACGTCAACAAAAGACCCCATGGTCAGTAAAGCGGAGTGACGGCAAAATCCCAGCTCCACCTCAGCATTCGTCTCGATACAGCAGACGCAATGTCAACAACAGTGTCCTTTCTTCGACAGGATTCGGACACACCAAAGCAAACGAAGCGAAGGCCAAATTCCTAGCTTCAACGTCTTGACGGTAACTCATATAAAACCGGAAAGACAATCAGAGATCATCTCACACCAGCATGGAGTGATCACCGCCTTGACATTCGTCTCGATACACCAGACGAGATGTCACTACAGCGTTCTTCCTCCAACAGGGTTCAGACGCGACAATCAAACAATGGAGCCACAGCAAAATCCCTAGTTCCAAACCTCGACGGTTCACCAGCAACCTAGAGACAACCAAAACATTCGTCTCAATACAGCAGACGCAATGTAAGCAAACGAAGCAAAGGCCAAATTCCTAACTTCAGGGTCTTAACGGCAAGTCATATAAAGCCTGAAAGACAATCGGAGATTATCTCGCACCGGTGCGGAGTGGTCAACACCTCGACGTTCGTCTCGACACAGCAGACGCAACATCACACAACGGAGCTACGGCAAAATCCCTAGTTCCAAACCTCGACGGTTCACCAGCAACCTAGAGACAACCACGACATTCGTCTCAATACAGTAGACGCGATGCAAGCAAACGAAGCGAAGGCCAAATTCCTAGCTTCATGGTCTTAACGGCAAGTCATATAAAGCCTGGAAGACAATTGGAGATTATCTCGCACCAGTACGGAGTGGTCACCACCTCGACGTTCGTCTCGACACAGCAGACGCAACATCACCAAAAGGAGCCATGGCAAAATCCCTAGTTCCAAACCTCGACGGTTCACCAGCAACCTAGAGACAACCACGACATTCGTCTCAATACAGCAGACGCGATGCAAGCAAACGAAGCAAAGGCCAAATTCCTAGCTTCAGGGTTTTAACGGCAAGTCATATAAAGCCTGAAAGACAATCGGAGATTATCTCGCACCAGTGCGGAGTGGTCACCACCTTGACGTTCGTCTCGACAGAGCAGACGCAACATCACACAACGGAGCCACAGCAAAATCCCTAGTTCCAAACCTCGACGGTTCACCAACAAACTAGAGATAACCATGACATTCGTCTCAATACAGCAGACGCAATGCAAGCAAACGAAGCGAAGGCCAAATTCCTAGCTTCAGGGTCTTAACGGCAAGTCATATAAAGCCTGAAAGACAATCGGAGATTATCTCGCACCAGTGCGGAGTGGTCACCACCTCGACGTTCGTCTTGACACAGCAGACGCAACATCACCAAAAGGAGCCACGGCAAAATCCCTAGTTCCAAAGCTCGACGGTTCACCAGCAACCTAGAGACAACCACGACATTCGTCTCAATACAGCAGATGCAATGCAAGCAAACGAAGCGAAGGCCAAATTCCTAGCTTCAGGGTCTTAACGGCAAGTCATATAAAGTCTGGAAGACAATCGGAGATTATCTCGCACCAGTGCAGAGTGGTCACCATCTCGACGTTCGTCTCGACACAGCAGACGCAACATCACCAAAAGGAGTCACGGCAAAATCCCTGGTTCCAAACCTCGACGGTTCACCAGCAACCTAGAGACAACCGCGACATTCGTCTCGATACAGCAGACGCGATGCCAGCAAACGAAGCAAAGGCCAAATTCCTAGCTTCAGGGTCTTAACGGCAAGTCATATAAAGCCTGAAAGACTATCGGAGATCATCCCACACCAGTGCGGAGTGGTTATGACTCATCGGGGCTCTCCAAAATGAGCCTAAGCTCAAGTAAAAAGCGGCATGGCAAAATTCCTAACGCTTGCTCTTCCGATGGTCAAACTGCCTAGGAGGATTGCTTGAAGACGTCTTGTCCAGCCCCAGAAGGGATCGGAGACACGACAATCGCAAGGCTACTCGAACAGCAAAACTGCCTATCGAGGAATACATCAGCCGATGCGGCGGTACGACGGACAAAACCCTAAGTACCACAGACCCTAACGGACCTCTGTCGTAAAGAGCAGAGGTTAACTGTGACGTTAGGATATTCTTACGAGAAATGCTCGATTCGTCTCGACTCGTGAGGAAATTAGTGTCTTTGCGAGAAATGCTCGATTCGTCTCGACTCGTAAGGAAAAGCCTTAGGCAGCAGGGATTAAAAAACATGTTTCCTCAGCACTGGGACCCTGCAAGTCGATCCAAAACGGTCTCTTGCATACTATCCACGGGTCACACTCTCCAAAGTCGAATCTCGACAAAGAGGGAAACAACCGCTTACGGGTCCTCTCGACTCGTAAGAGGGAAAATTCTCTTATAAGATCCTTACGACTTATAAGAGAAAACACACTTAGGAGTCCTCATGACCCCTAAGGAGAAAATACACCTACGAGATCCTCTCGATCTGTAGGGAGAAAAGTCTTTGTGAGACCCTCACGGCTCATAAAGTTGAAAAGTCTTAGGCTATAAGGACCCTAAACTTGTCTCCTAAGCCCTCAATTCCATGGCTACTCATAACTTTGCACTACTTCACCCACGTATATACTTACATGGGCAAAGTAGTGGGGGGAATTTGTTCCCGCCAAAAATTTCTGCGCAGAAGAGTCCAAGGTATCAAATGGCAGCGATACGTTTAAGGAAATGCGAACCAGTATCTTCCGGCCTGTATTTTGATAAACTCCCGAAGGAGGAACTATTAAATTCTGATGGTATTGGAAGCATCTCAAAAAACCCTTCGATTTGATATATTATGGGCTTCATAATTCATCCGGGATCAAAAATTATGAGCAAATATACTATGCACTGTTCCCTGATTAAAAATCAGGAATTACCTCAATGAGCTATCACGTGCTCACACGTGATCAATGGTCACGTGTTGACACGTGATAGTTAAAACAGAAATAAAAACAAATGGCTGAAGGAAATACCTTAACGAGGTATCACGTGCTCACACGTGACCAATGGTCACGTGTTGACACGTGATGGTTAAAACAACAACATAAACAAGCGGCTGTTAAAGGACTCAAATGGGGGTCACGTGCTCACACGTGACCAAAGGTCACGTGTCAGCATGTGACTGGCTTTGAAAGCCTTACAGTTTAATAGAATTAAATTTTAAAAGCTTCTAAATCTTTCCAAATGGAAAAAGATTATGGGGACCGTTGGATTAAAGATCCAAGGATGATGATTAAAAATCACCAATTTATGGAAAAAATCTTAGACAAGAAAAGATTTCCCCTAAATCTCACCGAAAATAACAAACAGAATATCATTGGATTTAAAATCCAACGGTGAATAAAATTCATTGTGTGATCTAAAGGATCATATTAATTATGAAATCAATTAAAATCTTTCAATGAAAGATTCACAAAACAAATTGATTTTTTTCTTTCTCCTATAAATAGGAGCCAAGAAGAGAAGAGAAGAGAAGAGGGGGACCTTTTTGAGAGAAGAACAGAGAGAGGAGAATTTAATTCTCAAGGGAAAAAAAAGAAAGGGAGAATTTAATTCTCAAGAAAGAAAACCCTAGGTGAGAAAAGAAAGGGATCAAAACTTCAAAAAAGAGAATTTAATTCTCAAAATCTAAGAGTTTAACTCTTTTGCAAAAGAACTTAGTTCTTCCTCTGGTTGAAGATCTGCAAAGAGCACATCTTCCCATAAGTTGAGAATTTAATTCTCATCGGGTTGAGATCCTGCCATGCAGATCCAAAACTTAGAGGGGGAATTGAGTTTAGAGAATTTAATTCTCCCAAAACAAAACTAGGGTTCAACCCTATATGAGAATTTAATTCTCTTGAAAATATAGGAATTTAATTCCTTCAAGATGGACAGAAATTAGGGTTTAACCCTACATAAGAATTTAATTCTTTCATAATAGGAATTTAATTCCTCCAAAATCATGATTAGGGTTTAACCCTACAGAGAATTTAATTCTTAAAATAAAGAGACTTGAAAGATCTCCATGCACATAAAGAATATTGGTCACGTGATGACACGTGACCCCAATCCGCAGTGATCAGAAAAGAAGGAATAAAACTAGGTCACGTGTCCCCACGCGACCCCTGAAGAGATCCCCAGAAATGAGAAGGAGGAAAGAACTCAGAAGCAATGCCTCACGTGCCCCACGTGACCTCTGAAACACAGAAAGAAAAAGTAAAAGAAATAAAGGCCTTGGGCGCTCTCACGTGCTCCCACGTGACCCCTTGGCGGACGCTTTAATGATCAGTGCATGAATCCTCCTCACGTGCCAGCACGTGATGCTCCAAAATAAAATATAAAAAGCGTTTAACACTTAATTGCAGAACGAAGAAAAGGAATCTGGTCCCACCTTTGGGCGCCCTCACGTGTCCATACGTGACCCATTTTTCTTTAGTGTTTAACACTAATTCGAGAGCTTTATTCCCTGTCACGCCCCGCTTCCCAGAGTACGCAAGATTGGGCACGTGACATAGCCAACCATGCTACCTGTGGGTAGGAAGTATCCATCCACAGTCACATTACGGTTGTCGAGATATCAAGAACAAGATAATCAAACTATCTAACACATGTCCAAATCCAGAATAACAAGAGTCAATGATAAATAAGTGCGGAAGCAAATGATCCAATACAATAATAGAAAAGTACGTCCCATAATGCGGGCTCACATCTGGAAATAAAATGCAATAAATAAACTAATCACCACAGAACTCACGAATCAGCCTGCTGGCTGAAGTACTCCTGTTCGGTCGGCGACAGTGGTAAAGAATCTGGGCCATGCAAAACCCAGACGTCAGCGCGTCATATCAACCAATAACATAATATGAACATGGTAATAAGCAGTGCATAAATAAACATGAAATAAGCAGTAGTATGTAACAAGCAGTGCAGGGTAGTGTGCAGTGGGTAACTAAACTGTTCTATCGGATTTCTATTCTAAAGTCTTTGAAATCAATTCGAGTAATCCTCCATGTAACTCAAAGGATATGTCCCGTTACCTCCCGGGACCACGGATCAGGAAAATGGGAACCAATAATGGTTCTGTCCCGTTGCCCCCCGGGACCACGGATCAGGAATGTAAGAGTCACGAATGGCTCTGTCCCGTTACCCTCCGGGACCACGGATCAAGTAATACCCTTTTAAGTTACACTTTAGATTACCCGTTTGATTTCCCCATACCCCCAGGTCATATGTGTGAAGTCAGGTATTCAGGAATCAAGGACTAATGCCAACACAGGATCAGGTAACAGGTCAGGTTTGTCTGGTTAGACAACAGGAATGGTCCATGAGGACTCCAAGTCAGGTTTGTTGGCATTAGGCATGAGATCAGGTAACAGGTCAGGTCATGGTACATCAGGTTGAGTCGATAGTAAAGGGTACCATGTCCAGTGCATCGGTATGTATATATATGTCATGTGTAGCAAGGTCAGGTCAATATGTAACGCAATCGAGGGTGTGCTCACAACAGGTATATAATCGAATAAGGAATAACAGCAGGAAATAAAGTAAACAACAATAACAGTTCATTTAATCACAATGGTGCATTAATATAGTGCAGTTGTATATTAACAGGTTCGAGCACCCTTGGGGTGCAATAATCACAAGGTAGTGCAATATCAATATCAGAAATTAATAGAGCTACATGTGTACGACTATCGTCCTTTAAACAGTAAAATGATTAACTGGTAATTTCGTTATTAGAGTTAAAGTGGCAATTGTGATTTTAGTTTACAGTATCATGATATATGTCATAATGCGTCCAAATAATAAAATAGCTCTACTTAGTTAAGTTTTGCAAGTTTAATGAGTCAAACACATTTAATTTGTATAACATAGCATGTAGCAAGTAATACTTGCCTCGACGGTTTCGCGAACCGGGAAAACGGACGTAGCGTCGGCGGAAAAACACGCGACGGACGCACGGTTCACGGATCGAGTCCAAACAACGAACAGTGGGACCACGCGGACCGGGGTACCTTGCTGGAATGTCGGGTCAAGTCGTCGGCACGGCCGGATTCCGGCGAAATGTCAAAACAGCGACAACAGTTAGCAAACTACGCACGGACGAAAAGCAACCAGCGAAGGGAAAAAGGAAGGGGAGAGGTAAGGAGAAACTTACTGGGATGGCAAGGATGGCAACCGCGACGGGGTCGACGGCGATGGGGCGCCGGCGAGGAACAGTGAATCGTAGAGGAGATCTGCCGACCGCGATTCAAGTTAACAGCAGAAAGGAAAAGAAAGGGAGAGAGGAAGAAGGTGATCTTACCGAGGGGTGTGCCTGCAAGGTCGGGGACACGGGAACGGGGTCGTCGTCGGCGACAGTCGGCGGTCCGACGGTGTGCAGAGGATGTGCAGGCGGGGTGAGCAGGTGGTCGGGGCTGCGTAGACGTGCGCAGGGTGTTGGTGCAGGGCGAGGGAGGAAATGAGCTGGTGAAGGTGGTGGGGTGAGGCTAGGATCGCCGGCGATGGAGGAACGCCGACGAGGTGGCGCGGGCGAGTGCGAGGGCGTGCGGTGGCCACCTGCAGGCGCTGGAAGGAAGGGAGAAAGGAGGGAGGAGGTGCGGTCGAGGTTGAGGAGGCAAGGGTGATGGTGGTGGTGTCGTCGGCGCGGGGGCTGCGGCGGCGACGGGCACGGTGGTGGCTAGGGTTCTCGCATGGGTTCTCGGATGAGGTTCTCGTGAAAACGAAGGAGGTTAGGGAATAATATATATAGGGATAGAGAGAGAGAGAGATTAGAGGAAGAGAGAGAGAGAGATTTGAGACAGAAAGAGAAAAGGAGGCCGGCCCACGAGGGTTAAAGTCCCTCGTGATTGGCTGAGCGTGAAATTTAGGAAAAGATTTAAAAGATTAAATGGTTATAAAAACGTAACAGTTAAGGTTTGAATATATATATTATAGTTTTATAATATTTAATTAAATTGGGCTTTTGGCGCTAAATGAAGCATTTCTAAATCGCGCCCGGGTTGCGCCCAAAAATTTGAAATTCAAATAATAGGATTTTAAGCGGGTTCCAAATTTTAAAATGAGATGTTTTATGATTAAAAAGCATGCCCCCAAGTCGGACACTTGCACGCGCGCGTAGCCGTCCAAACTCGCCCGTTTCACCGAACGGAATGAAAACTCGACGCGCGGACGGTACCACGCGGCTAGGGGTGACGAGTAGGCCAATATGGATGTTTTTAATTTTACTTTAGGTGTTAAAATTTGTTATATGCAAAACTGACTTAGCCGGTTAAAATTTTGCAATAAGAACCAAACAAGCAAGATAAATGAAATAAGCAATGTCAAACACTCAACCAGTAACAGAAATAGTATTATTGGGCTCGGGTGTTACATTCCCAGTGTTTAACACTGATTATCTTTTAGTGTTTAACACTAATTTGAAAATCTTATTTCCAGTGTTTAACACCATTATTTTCTAGTGCTTAACACTAATTTGGGATTCTATATTTCCAGTGTTTAACACTGATTGTCTTTTAGTGTTTAACACTAATTTGAAGGATCTATTTCCAGTGTTTAATACTGTTTTCTCCAGTGTTTAACACTACTTTTAGCCAAATTGGCTAATTTTCCAGAGGCAAAAGTCCCTCTTCCAAATGAATCTCAAAATTGAGAAAATCAAAGATGAAAATGTTTAGCATTGCTAAATAATGCGGGCTTGAACCCAGACAAATGTCTAATGGTCCAACAAAGGGCCAACACTTCAAATCCAATTGGACTTAGCCCAAGTTGGCCATAAGTCCTCAACTCAGACTCAACTGAGCCAACGTGCTCACAATATAATTAACTGATCTTAGTTCCAAATTGGCCTACAGATCACTTAATCCATCTTGGTTCAAGGGTACATCTCTTCACTCCTTTGATATTTGTCGTTGTAATTCCTCAGCATCTTCAAAGAGGTGACGGGTCCCGACAACCACACATTGATACGGACTAATGCATCCTTAAACTCATGGACTAAAGCGTCCTTAAACTCACGGACTAAAGCGTCCTTAAACTCACGGACTAATGCGTCCTTAAACCGGTATTCGTCCCTAAAATGGGAACGATGGACCACTATGTCCCTAAACTAGAATAATAGAGCCCCCAAATGCTCACTTGTCGGATCTAAACGATCCCGTTAAGTTGATCTTAGTCTCAAATTAGGCTAACGTATCCTTAACAAACGTTTAAGTCGATCTTAGCCTCAAATACGGCTAATGTATCCTTAAACCAAAACCCCAAACCCAAATCTAAGAAAACACGGATTTGGACTAATCCACGTCCTACGGGCGACAACATAAATTAGTCTCCGTATACAATCCACGGGCAACCACAAACAAAACAAACACCCACGACACGAAGTGACAATCTGGAGAAGGAGAAA
This sequence comes from Agapanthus africanus, assembly GCA_030015575.1. Lineage (NCBI taxonomy): Eukaryota > Viridiplantae > Streptophyta > Magnoliopsida > Asparagales > Amaryllidaceae > Agapanthus > Agapanthus africanus. The sequence continues at coordinate 116,551,095 of JASDDO010000028.1, forward strand.
GTTGTTACCACGATGCGGTAGCGTAATTAACTGCAGGGGCTTGCGCCTGCAGGGAAGAGCGTCCCCACAATCAAAAACCCCTCAAGCGAGGGGGAATCTGACGAAGTCTGCTACATCGGCCGCATCCGTTTAAACCTCCGATGCACGGTTCCATAAATCAACTTGGTATCTTCGGAGAGGTGGACGGATAGCACCAAATAGCATCTGCCCCCAGATTCAAGCAAGATGTCAGTCTTTCCCGGTTTCCGGCGGTAAACAGGAGAGATCTTTAAGAATACATGATCTTCCGGTTGGAACTCCAGGTGACATCGCTTTGCATCAGCCCAGTGCTTCTGTCTGGCTTGGGCTATGCGCATTCTTTCCCTGATCGTGCGAACTACGTCCACAGTTTCTACAATCATCTCTGGTCCAAGGAGTTTCCTATCTCCGATGTCGTCCCAACTTAGTGGTGAACGACGCTTCCTTCCATAGAGTGCTGCAAATGGTGCCATTCCAATACTCGCTTGGTAGCTGTTGTTGTATGAAAACTCTACAAGATGTAGGTGATCTTCCCATGATCCTTCGAAATCTAACATACAAGCTCATAGCATATCTTCTAGAATCTGAATTGCTCGCTTAGACTGTCCATCTGTTTGTGGATGGTAAGCTGTGCTGAAGTTCAGACTCGTTCCCAGGCTAGCTTGCAGACTCTGCCAAAACTGCGATCGGAATCTGGTGTCACGATCGGAGACGATGCAAACTGGTACTCCATGTAATCTCATGATCTCCTTCATGAGTTGATGGATATAAAAAATGGTACATCTAAAGGTTAAATCTTACATTAGATTCATGCTTACCTCCATGTACTTCTTTGCTAGCGTCTCGGTAGATTGGCTAACTCAAAATAGGATGAAGTGAGCTGACTTGGTGAGTCGATCCACAATAACCCATACCGCATCGTTACCTTTGTGCTGCGAGGAAGTGCAATCACGAAATCTATAGTGATGTGTTGCCATTTCCACTCTGGAATAGGTAACGGTTGAAGTAGACCAGCAGTTCTGTGATGTTCAGCCTTTACTTGCCGACACACCAAACACTTGGCTATACTTCTGGCCACTTCACGCTTCATTCCATGCCACCAGTAATGTTGTCATAGATCTTTGTACATCTTTGTACCACCAGGGTGTACTGAGTATGGAGAGCTGTGAGCTTCTTTCATCAACTCTTCTCGAACAGGACCTTATGGTACACACAATCTACTTCCGTATCTTAAAGATCCGTCTTCGTGGATGATGAAGTCTGTTCGCAGTTCACTTTCTACTTGTTCTCGGATCTTTTGCAACTTGGCATCAGTTGCTTGAGCTGCTTTGATCTGATTGACAATAGTATACTGAACTTGTAAGTTCATCAAATACGAAGCGTTACCTGGCATAACCACTTATATATCTATCCCGTGCAATTCTTGTTGTAGCTTCCACTGTGCGGTGAGATTCACCGATAGTGGCTGGCAACTAAGTGCATCAGGAACTACATTCACCTTCCCTGGATGATACTGTAGGTTGATGTCGAAGTCCGCCATAAGTTCTAGCTATCTTTTCTGCCGCATATTCAACTTCTTCTGAGTAAACACATACTTCAGACTCTTATGGTCCGTGTATATATCCACTCGTTCTCCAAGAAGATAATAGCGCCAAATCTTAAGTGCAAAGATAACGGCTGTCAACTCCAAGTCATGTGTTGGATAGTTGCGCTCATGAATCTTCAGCTGTCTTGATGCAAAGGCTACAACTTTTCCATGCTGATATAGAACACATCCTAATCTCTTACCGGATGTATCGCAATACACAACGAAACCTCCCGATCGATCCGGTATTACGAGAATAGGAGCTGATGTCAATCTTGACTTGAGTTCTATAAAAACTTGTTCACATGCTTCTGACCACATGAATGCTTCATCTTTACGTGTAAGCTTGGTCAGGGGTGTTGCAATCTTCGAAAAGCCTTCTATGAATCTTCGGTAGTATCCTGCTAATCCTAAGAAACTTTGAATGTCTTTCACCGTCTTTAGTGTCGGCCATTCGCTGACGGCTGATACCTTAGCTGGATCTACTGATATTCCTTCGCCCGAAACAATGTGCCCGGGAAATCCGACTTGTTCTAGCCAAAATTCGCACTTGCTGTACTTGGCATAGAGTTGATGCTATCGCAAAGTCTCCAGGACAATCCGTAAATGCTCAGCGTGCTCTTTCCGATTCTTTGAATACACCAAGACGTCGTCGATGAAAATAACAACAAAACTGTCTAGGTACTCTCGGAAAACTTGGTTCATCAGATTCATGAAAATAGCAGGTGTATTGGTCACTCTAAATGGTATCATGAGAAACTCATAATGTCCATAGCGAGTCCTAAATGCCGTCTTCGGAATATCAGACTCTTTGACCTTCACCTGATGATAACCCGAACGAAGATCTAGTTTGAGAAAACACAAGATCCACTTAGCTGATCGAACAGATCGTCGATGCGTGGTAGTGGATACTTGTTCTTTATCGTCATTTCATTCAAATCTAGGTAGTTTATACACATTCTATATGAACCTTCTTTCTCTTCACAAGCAAAACTGGAGATCCCCAACTTGAAGTACTGGGATGAATCCATTGTTTCTTCAGAAGTTCGTCCAATTGAGTACGAATATCCTTCAATCCTTCTGGACTTAAGAGATATGGTGCTCTGATCAATGGTTATGCACCAGGTACTAACTCAATACTGAATTCAAGAGCTCGATCGGGAGGCAAACTTGAGATGTCTTCAGGGAATACATCCTCAAACTCTCGAACTACCTCTGGCTTATCTTCTTCCGCTTGTATTGTTGCAATCATTGCCTTCCTTGGTTTAGCCTTGTAGGTGCTATGTTCCACGGTACGATCTCCACTCTTGAAATAAAAGACCGGATGATCTGATATCTCGAACACTACCCTCCTTTGACGACAGTCGATGGTAGCGAAGAAAGTTCCTAACCAGTCCATTCCCAAGACTATGTCGAAGTTCGGTATGTCCAGCACCTTGAAGTCCGCATAAAATTCTCTGCTGCTGACAACCACTGGACACAGATCGTATCCCAGAGTTGCCTTTAGAACGCTTTTCCCTGAACTGACATTCCAGTTGGATACGAACGATTTAACTGGAATCGCATGAGTTCGGAAGAACCGTTGCGACATAAAGCAATGTGATGCTCCAGTATCGAAGAGTGCTAAAGCAGGTAGGGAGGCTACTAAGATTGTACCTAAGTTGTGTGGGATATATTTAGGTATAGAAAGAAAAATATATTGATGTATACAAGGATTGAAAAGGTTTAAAAGATTGGGAGGTTACCAGTGATGACTTGGCCAGTGGCTTTAGCTTCTTCCACAGTCATTGTGAAAGCCTGACGCCTAGGTACATTCCTCCTTGCGGGAGGCACATTCCTCTATCCGTTCCTTTATCCTTGAGGCATGTTCCTCTATGCCTGATGGAACTAACGAGGAGGCTGTGCAGGAAGTCCACTAGGAGGTGGAGCAGGTAGGGCTAAGCGATGTGCAGGAGCCTGAATAGCTAGCCGCTGCAGAAAAGTGATTGCTGGTCTGGATGCTGGAGCTGGGGTGAGATGATGTGGACAATCACCAATGGCGTGAGTGGATGCGCCACAAACTAAGCATAGGCGGTTAGCACGCTTGCAGTTCTTCTCCAGGTGTCCAATCCTTTTGCAATAGAAGCAAAAGTCTGGACCGGGCCGGTTAAATGGTACTCCTGGTCTCATGGGTACAAAAGGTAGCCTGGAAGAGGCTCCTCCTGCCATCTGAGTGGCAGGGCGCTTCACACTCGCAGTCTGAAATCTGCCATTCTTCTTCACTATTGCCTCATATCGTCGGGTAGCCTTCAGTGTAAGATCATGGGTTGGGAAATCTCCTGTAGCTAATACAGCTTAGATCTCCGGGTCCAATCCTTGCTGAAATCTTATTGTCCAGATCTCAGCAGTCGGGATGAGGTGTGCAGCGAACCTGCTGAGCATGGTAAACTCAGTATCGTATTCATCCACAAATTTGTTCGATATTAAACCTTACTGCAAGTGGATGAACTGCTGTTCCATGTCGAAACGGGCAGTCTCGGGAAAGTATTTCGTGTCGAATATGCCGTGAAAAGTCTTCCATTCAATTGGCTGTGCAAGGCGGCTTTCTTCAGCCTTCCACCATACTCTGGCCTTGTCTGTGAGTTGCAGCTTCACAACTCTCACCCAAGCAATGTCTGGCACTTGTGCTGCTGCCAGGTCATCTTCTATAGACTGAGCCCATTCCTCTACCTCTAGTGGGCTCTCTTTTCCAGAAAAGTGCTTAGGGTGCAATGCCCAGAATTGTTTGACTCCGGGTGCCTCAGTCTCTGGGCGGTGCAAGAGGATAGCAGTCTGCTGCTGCTGACCCTCCAAGAGTCTCTTTATCACCTCAAGTAGTACCGTCTGCTCGTTGATAGGAGCTGCGACGGTAGGTGGGGGTGGTAGAGGAGGTGGAGTGTTTCCATTCACGTTGGTGCTGGAGTTGTTCGGAGAATCCATAACCTTGAAAGAAAAGAAAGGGTTAGGATAGATTCAAAAGCTTAGAAATATAAGGAATGTTTAGTTGCTGATTTTTATAATTCTTATAACATATTTCTTAGGTTTCCATGCAGAACTGACCTGCATGGGCCGCCAACAAAACCTGTCACGCTCCGCTTCCCAGTGTACGGAGAAGTAGACATGACGGGCCGCGACGTATTTACTCAGAAGTAAACACGTTAAGCGTAAATAAGCAATATAAATGAATACACAAGAATAACAAGAGATGTAATAATAACGACTTTTATTAACATTCTTTATTTGCATACAACTGAAAAGAAAAGTATAGTGATAGAAAGCGATGCCTAAACAATGGCATATGAACTGAAAAGAAATAAGTATAAGTAAAAGCCTAGAAGTTTAGCTCCTCTATGAACTGCTCTAAATCATCCTGACTGGACTCGGTCTCCTGAGAGTCGGGTCCTCCTGATGAATATTCCAAAGAAAGAAGAGACATGAATGTCGTCAGCGAACTGGCGCTCGGTAAGTCCCAAAAAATAGAATGGAATAGACAAGTAAAGAGAATAGAACTGGTAAATTATCTGTTTGTTATGCTAACGTGGTTGTTTGTATCTTGGTACAGAATGTATCAGTGTATACGAGAGGAGTCCAACTATCCCGTGGACTATAGTAACATGTAAGTACAAGGTCCCGTCAAAACCTACGGGACAACGGCATAGGATGTTCATATAGGTGTCTTTTAGTGTTCATTATCATGCCACTTTTAACACATTCCGTACCAGTCTAACTCGTTAAACCCCGTAATGTATATTGTATTGATTGGTAATTATCAGACTTGCCGAGACCATGGAATAAGTTTTTCATGTAAACAAGTTCAGGATGTATCAAGTAGTCATGTAATGTAGTCAAGTAAAAACCACGGTTCGGTCAAGTCAAGTCTTGTTGCATGTTGATATTGTTCTGGTATTCAAGTCCATGTTTGGTACATTGGATTCATGTTGAATTGTATTCATGGTTAGATTGGATTCAGATTGATACTTGGACTCAGACTTTAGTTAGACACTTTAAACATAATTTGGATCCTGAATTAGGTTTAGGAGTTATCGGTAACTGCTGCACATGGACAGCAGGATTTGTGTCTTTTTCCAGGACAATTACCATTGATAACCCCGTTTTAGTTTTTCTACCTTAAATTGGCAAGCACCCACTTTCTCCGGCTCCCTGAGGCTCAAGAGAATTGGTCCCGCTTAAACCTATATTTACTAGGGTCCTTAATGTAATTTTATATATCTCGAGGGGGTTTTATGAAAAATATTTTATATAATTTCAAAATAAACCTCGAGTAATTATTTAAGTTCTTTAAGGTTTCCATGGATGTGAATTTTAAAGAATGAGGTATATTAGTGAATATTTACATAGCTTGAATAGTTCAAGATATTTTAGTGAAACTTGTCTTGTATTGATACTTGATGGTATTTTAATGAAACTTGTCATTCTTTTATTTTCTAGAAAACATGGAATTTTATTATATATTAAAAATATATGGTTTGATGATATTTATATAATTATTTAAAAATTAATTTTATTTATTACGTAGAAAATCTCGTTTTTCTTAAAAATCGTATTAAAATTCTTTTGAGATTGTATACTTCGTGAGGAGGTCTGCATTTTCCTCTACTAGTCCTAAGAATGTGCGATAATCCGCACCATCCAATAACAGGTTCCCCAAAATTGGTTATAGAGGCATAATCGCAAAGAATTTGATAACACCATTTAAAGATAACCGGGTTTTTATATTTCAAGGTATTTTGATGAAAAGTCGTATTTTGCCACAAAAGTTATGTCTTAAGAGAATCGTGTTATGTCAAGATGTGTGTATGTGAGAGGTAGGTCATTACCTCGTGAAGTTTTCTAAAGGTATGCTAAGCAAAACAATTAAAATATGTCGTATAGAAAGTACATAGTATTTAAATGTAAAAGTTGATTTAAAGTTATCTAGCATGTTGTATTTGAGTGAAAACGAGTTCTAAACATTATATTCAAGGTTATAATTATAAGGTAAGAGTTTGAATGTAAGTTATGAAAGAATTAATGAAACTTTTTAGGTTTTAGAGGAAAATGTCGGTGGTAATTCCACTTACCGACGTGTTTCGAAAAGAGAACTTTTTTAAGGTGAAAGAGTAGAATAAGAAATGGGAGTTACAAGAAAAAAGGAAAGAGGAGAGGTAGAGGATTAGGGTGGTAGCCTTCATGACGTCGAGGGGTCGCCGGAACTTGTGTAGATCCTCGCCGGATATTGATCTTGGGCTAACTCCACTTGTACTCTTCTTGGACTTGGAAAATTTTGATAATTTTGGCTATAGATTTCAGAATGAAGAGAGGCTAGGGTATGTGGTTGTATTTATAGTGTGAAATTAGGGTTTTAGAATTGAAGAAAGTATTAAAATGCATTTAAAATTGGATTAAAGAATGAAATTTACTTCTCTATTAAATTGCAGAGAAAATAAACCGAACAGGGGTAGTATGGTAGGCCAAAGGGTTTTGTGTGCAAGACCCGGGGACTATTCCCCATGGGTCACCCGTCGGCGCCGGCCCCAAGCGGTATCTCGCCGGCCACGTGTTGGAGGTGGGGGGTTAGATCATCGCCATGTGTCCATCTCCGTTCATAAAGTATTTTGCACATGTTTGTTTTATCTAACCTTTTGTTTTTACGTGTATTTCACGTGTAAACATTTGGGCTTCCAAAAAATTTAAAAGAAAAATTTAGAAAAATAATATGCGGCTGATGGGATTCGAACACAGGGGCTATGTCATAGCAGTGTAAGGGCTTTACCAGCGAGCTACAAGTGCTTTCTTGCTGTTCTTAAACAAATTAAATTTATAACTTGTACTTAGGCTTGCAAACTCCATTCTGTACATTAACTTGAAAATTTTCGTATAGTAAAATTAGAGTCGTTACACTAGCATATACCAGCAATCAGTCACATACACTTGTTCATTTCACTTTATATATTATCTTTTCTTTCTTCTTTTGGGACTTACCGAGCGTTAGTTCGCTGACGACATTCCTTTCTATTTTTTTTTGGAATGTTCCGTCAGGAGGACCAGACCCGGAGGAGATAGAGCCGAGCTAGGAAGACTTGGACCAGCTTACCGCTCAGTCCGACTTCTAGTTCCGTTGTACTTACTTTCCTGTATGCTATTATTTAGACACTGTTTTACTCATTATACCTTTTATTTTCAAAAGTTGTATGTAAAGATGAATGTAAATAAAGTTGATGTTTATTTTATTACTCGTGTCATTCTTGTTCATTTTTATATATTGTTTAATTACGCTTAATGTATTTATTTCTTAGTAAATATGTTGTGGCCTGCCACGTCACCGTTTTCATCTACTGGGAAGCGGGGCGTGACAGGTTTTGTTGGCGGCCCTTGCAGATCAGTTCTGCATGAAGTCTTAAGCAATATATCACAAAAATTATAAGAATCAGCAACTATACATTCCTTACATTTCTAATTTCTTGAATCTATCATAACCATTCCCTTTTCTATCAAGGTCATGGATTCTCCCAACAACTCCAGCACCAATGTCAATGGAAATACCCCACCGCCTACTCTACCATCACCACCTACCGTTGCAGCTCCCTTCAACAAGCAAACGGTACTACTTGAGGATATTAAAAGCCTATTGGAGGGTCAGCAGCAGTAGACTGCTATCCTCATGCACCGCCTCGAAGCTGAGGCACCCGGAGTCAAATAATTTCGGGCACTGCGTCCAAAACATTTCTCCAGGAAAGAGAGCCTACTGGAGGTGGAAGAATGGGCTCAATCGATCGAAGATGATCTGGTAGCAGCTCAAGTGCCAGATATTGTCTATGTGAGAGTTGCTAAGTTGCAAGTGACAGACAATACCAGAATGTGGTGGAAGACTGAAGAAAGCCATCTCACCCAACCTATTGAGTAGAAGACGTTTCGCGATCTGTTCGACGTGAAGTACTTTCCTGAAACTGTCCGTTTTGACATGGAGTAGCAGTTCATTCATCTACAACAAAGCTCGATGTGGGTCAAGTATTTGAATGAATACGATACTGAGTTTACCATACTCAGCAGGTAAGATATTGTCTCAATATTCAAATTCTTGATCTCACTCACTACATTGCTAACACGAGATTGTAACAGGTTCTCTGCACACCTTATTCCTACTGCTGAGATCCAGGCACGACGATTTCAGCAAGGGTTGGACCCAGAAATCTAAGCTGCACTCGCTACAGGGGATTTCCCAACTTATGAACTTGCTTTGAAGGCTGCCCGACGCTATGAGGCGGTTGTGAAGAAGAAGGGCAGACCTCAGACTGCCGGTGTGAAACGCCCCGCCATACAGATGACAGGAGGAGCCTTTTCTAGGGAAACTTTTGCACCCAGGAGACCGGAAGGGTCATTTAACCGGTCCAGTCCAGACTTTTGTTTCTACTGCAAGAGAACTGGGACACCTGGCGAAGGACTGCAGGCGTGCAATTGGCCTATGCTTAGTTTGTGGCGCATCCACTCACGCCATAGGAGCATGTCCATATCGTTTCAACACAGCTCCAGCACCCAGACCCGCAATCACAGTACCGCAGCGGCCAGCCATTCAGGCTCCTGCACCTCGTTTAGCTCTCCCTGCATCAGCTCCACATGGATCTTCTGCACAGCCTCAACGTCAATTCCATCAGGCATAGAGAAACATGCCTCAGGGATAGAGAAACATGCCCCAAGGATAGAGGAATATACCTCCAGTAAGGAGGAATGTACCACGACGTCAGGCTTTCACATTGACGGTCGAGGAGGCTGAAGCCACAGGACAAGTCATCACTGGTAATCCCCCAATCCTTTCAATTTTTCAATCTTTGTGTATCACTATAATTTTTCCTATACCTAAACCTATCTCACACAACTTAGGTACAATCTTAGTAGCCTCCCTACCTGCTCTAGCACTCTTCGACACTGGAGCATCACATTGCTTTATGTCACAACGGTTCGTCCGAACTCATGCGATTCCAGTTAAACCGCTCGTATTCAGCTGGAATGTCAGTTCAGGGAACGACGTTCTAAAAGCAACTTTGGGATATGATCTGTATCCATTGGTTGTCTGCAGTAGAGAATTTTATGCGAACTTCAAGGTGCTGGACATACCGAACTTCGACGTGGTCTTGGGAATGGACCGTCTGGGAACTTTCTTCGCTACCATCGATTGTCGCCAAAGAAGGGTAGTGTTCGAAATACCAGATCATCCAGTGTTCTATTTCAAGAGTGGAGATCGAACCTTAGAACTTAGCATCTACAAAGCAAAACCAAAGAAGGCTGTGGTTGCAGCATTGCAAGCGGAAGAATCGAAGCCAGAGGTGGTTCGAGAGTTCGAGGATGTATTCCGAGAAGATATATCAGGTTTGCCTCCTGATCGAGCTCTTGAATTCAGCATCGATTTACAACCTGGTGCGCAACCTATAATCAAAGCTCCGTACCGGCTAAGTCCAGAACGATTGAAGGAGATCCGCATTCAGTTGGACGAACTCCTGAAGAAAGGTTGGATTCGTCCCAGTACTTCAAGCTGGTGATCTCCAGTATTACTCATGAAGAAGAAAGAAGGTTCATACAGGATGTGTGTGGATTATCGAGCTCTGAACGAAGTGACAAGTAAGAACAAGTATCCACTACCATGCATCGATGACATTTTCGATCAGCTAAGTGGGTCTTGTGTATTTTTGAAACTAGATCTTCGTTCGGGTTATCATCTGGTGAAGGTCAAAGAGTCCGACATTCCGAAGACGGTGTTTAGGACTCGATATGGTCATTATGAATATCTCGTAGTGCCATTTGGAATGACCAATGCACCTGCCATCTTTATGAATCCGATGAATCAAGTTTTCCGAGAGTACTTAGACATGTTCGTTGTCATCTTCATCGACGACATCCTGGTGTATTCAAGGAATCGGAAAGAACACGCCGAGCATTTACGGATTGTCCTGGAGACATTGCGACAACATCAGCTCTATTCCAATTACAACAATTGTGAATTTTGGCTAGATCAAGTCGGCTTTCTCGGACATATCATTTTAGGCGAAGGAATCTCAGTAGATCTAGCTAAGGTGTCAGCTGTCAGCGAGTGACCGACACGGTGAAGGATATACGAAGTTTCTTGGGATAAGCAGAATACCACCGACGATTCATTGAAGGCTTCTCAAAGATTGCAGCACCCCTGACCATGCTCACACATAAAGATGAAGCATTTGTGTGGTCAGAAGCATGTGAAAAAACTTTTGTAGAACACAAATCAAGATTAACCTCTACTCGTATCCTTGTAATACCGGATCAATTCAGAGGATTTGTTGTGCATTGTGATGCGCCCGGTAAAGGATTATGATGCGTTCTACACCAGCATGGAAAAGTTGTGGCCTTTGCATCAAGACAACTGAAGGTTCATGAGCGCAACTATCCAACACATGATCTGGAGTTGGCAGCCGTCATCTTCGCACTTAAGATTTGGTGCCACTATCTTCTGGAAGAATGAGTGGATATATACACTGACCACAAGAGTTTGAAGTATGTATTTACTCAGAAGAAATTAAACATGCGGCAGAGAAGATGAATAGAACTCATGGCGGACTTTGACATCAACCTACAGTATCATCCTGGGAAGGTTAACGTAGTTCCTGATACACTTAGCCGCCAGCCTTTAGTAATGAACCTCACCGCTCAGTGGAAGCTACAACAAGAATTGCATGGATTGGCGATTGAAGTAGTTATGCCAGATAATGCTTCATATTCGATGAACTTACAAGTCCAGTCCACTCTTGTCAATCAGATCAAGGCAGCTCAAGTAAATGATGCCAAGCCATAAAAGATCCAAGAACAAGTAGAAAGTGGACTTCGAACTGAATTCATCATCCACGAAGATTGATCCTTACGATATGGAAGTCAATTAAGTGTACCTATCGGCTCTGTTCGAGAACAGCTGAAAGAAACTCACAGCTCTCCTTATTCTGTACATCCCGGTGGTACAAAGATGTACAAGGATCTACGGCAACACTACTGGTGGTATGGAATGAAGCGCGAAGTAGTAAGGAGCGTAGCCAAGTGTTTGGTGTGTCAGGAAGTTAAGGCTGAACATCACAGAACTGCTGGTCTACTTCAGTCGTTACCAATTCCAGAATGGAAATAGCAGCATATTACCATGGTCTTCATGAGTGCCCTTCCTCACAGCACGAAGGGTTACGACGCAATATGGGTTATTGTGGATCGACTCACCAAATCGGCTCATTTTATTCTATTCGAGTTGGCCAATCAACCGAGATGCTAGCAAAGAAGTACATGGAGGTAAGCATAAATTTAAAATAAGATTTAAACCTTCAAAGTGTACTATATTTGATACCTATGAACTCATGCAGGAGATCGTGAGATTACATGGAGTACCTGTTTGCATCGTCTCCGATCGTGATACAGGATTTGATCCCAATTTTGGCAGAGTCTGCAAGCTAGTCTGAGAACGAGCCTGAATTTCAACACGGCTTATCATCCACAAACGGACGGACAGTCCGAGCGAACAATTCAGATTCTAGAAGTCATGCTAAGAGCTTGTATGTTAGATTTCAGAGGTTCATGGGAAGATCACCTACAGCTTGTGGAGTTTTCATACAACAACAGCTATCGGGCAAGTATTGAAATGGCACCATTCGCAGCATTCTACGGACGAAAGTGCCATTCACTACTAAGTTGGGACAGCGTTGGAGATCGTGAACTCCTGGGACCAGAGATGATCGTGGCAACTGTGAATGTAATTCGCACGATCAGGGAAAGAATGCGCATATCCCAAAACCGACAGAAACATTGGACAGATGCTAAGCGTTGACATCTGGAGTTCCAACCTGGAGACCATGTTTTCCTAAAGATATCTCCAAATAGAGGAGTGATCCGCTTTGGCAAGAGGGGTAAGCTAAGCCATGATATATAGGACAGTTCGACATACTCGAACGAGTTGGAGAAGTGGCATACCGTCTAGCACTACCACCCTCATTGGAATGAGTGCACAACGTGTTCCACATATCCCAGCTACGACGATACGTGAGTGACCCCAGCCACATACTTGATCACTTAGAGCTCACAGTACAGACTGATCTAACCTGCGAGCAACAAACCCTTGAGATCCTGGACCAAAAGGTAAAGACACTGTAGAACAAGGAAGTAAACTTGGTCCGAGTGATGTGGAGAAAGGATTCGCCAGGAGAATCAACATGGGAACGAGAAGAAGACATGCGTGCAAGATACCCTTGAAAATTAGTCCCTATGTAAATGTAAATTTCGAGGACGAAATTTTTATAAGGAGAGTAGAATGTAACGACTCTAAAATCTTTGTACGGAAATATTTTGTTAATATAAAAGAAATGAGTTTTACAGCCTGAGTTTGAGTTATAAGTCACTTTTGTGAAATAACAACAAGAACTAACTTGTAGCTCACTGGTAAAGCCCTAGTATTGCTGCGACGTAGCCCCTGTGTTCGTTTCCCATCAGACACAATTATTTTTTTCTGATTTTTCTTTTTAAATTTTTGGAAGCCTAAAAGATTTCACGTGCAATACATTGGGAAATAAAAAGTTCAGAAAAATCAAACATGTGGAAAATGGAGTAAACTCTGAATAATCCACGTGGCACGAATCTCGAGACCTAAAACCCTAGATCGACCAGTGGAAAATGCCTATGGGTCGGCGCCGACGGTTTAGATGGGGCCAAAATGTCCCATGCTTTGTACACACACCTCTTCAGCTATCTTTAACTTCTCTGCACTGTTTGATTTCCCTACAATCAAATAGAGACCTTTCATTTCAGAATTTAGCATCATATTAATGCTTTTTAATCCACAATTTTAATTCTCAAACCATAATTTTCCACTATAAATACCACCCCACACTTTAGCTCAGCACCATTCTAAAAATTCTAGCCAAAACACTCTAAAAAGTTCCTAGTACAAGTGAAGTAAAGTGGAGTTAGCGAGCAAGTTGGTTCCGGCGAAGATCAAAGCCAATTCCGGAGCTCCCGCGACGCCACGAAGATCATCCTCTCTTCTTTAACCTTTCTTTGATGTTTCTAAACCGTAAGTCCCTCCCAATTCTCCTACTTTTCATTGATACTCATTTTAAATCAAATATCGGTAAAAGTGGAGTTATTACCGATATCATCTTTTCTAGAACCTATAACTCCATTTTTTTTATCATTTGGTCGAACCAATTTTACCACTTCACTTATAATCTAACTACTAATGTTTAGAATCAAATTTTATCCAAGAATCTCATGTAAATCAATCATAATTGAACTTTTATATTAAAATACCTTGAATTTTGTTATCACATCTTTTCGATAAAATTGCTTAACAATACCTTTAGGAAAACTTCACGGGGTAACGACCTACCCCACACGCACACTTGGTTTCACAACACGATGTCTAGTTGTATGTGTTTTTGGTTCGAAAATAGTATTTACAATAAAATACCACATAATTCTAAAACCGGATTTCTTTTAAAGCGGTATTTCATTTCCTTTGCGATTATGCATCTACAACCCTTTTTAGGGGACCCGCTAATGGATGGTGCGGATTATCGCATATCCTTGGGCTAGTAGAGCGAGATGCAGAGCTCCTCACGTAGTATTCGATTTCGAAAGGATTTAAATACGTTTTTAAGAAATACGAATTTTCTAAATAACCTAAAATTATTTTTTTTTAAATTAAAATTATATAAAATTATAAATCCATATTTTCAAAATATAATAAATCTATATTTTTTCTAAAAATGAAAGATTAACAAATGCCAATAAAATGTCATCAAGATACCAAAAAGGACAAGTTTTTCAATAAAATACTATGAACTTTCATATGCTAAGTGTTTATCATTAAAATACCACAATACTTAAAATCCATGCTCATGTAAACCCTAAGTAATACTAATCACCCTCGAGATTTACTTTTTAACTATATTAAAATATTTTTCATAAAACCCCCTCGAGTTATATAAAAACAATATTTTAAGGACTTTAGTAAATATAGGTTTAAGCGGGACCAACTCTCTTGAGCCCCAGAGAGCCGGAGAAAGTGAGTGTTTGCCTATTTAAGGTAGACAACTTAACCGGAGTTATCAATGGCAATTTTCTTGGAAGAAGATACAAATCCTGCCGTCCATGTGCAGCAGTTGCCGATGACTCCCGAACCTAAGAATTCCAGAGTTAAATCAGTACAAGTGTCTGACTCAATCTGAGTCCAATTCAAACCTGAATCCAAATTCAAAGACGAATACTTGAACATGACCATGAATACTCGAATCTAAACATCAATATTAAACCTGTATACTTGACCTGACTTGACCGAACCGTGGTTATAACGTGACATGACTACTTGAATACTTAATTACATCCTGAACATGATTACTTGAATATTTTGTATTCATGGTTTCGGCAAAACTTGTAAATATAATCTATACAATATATTTCGTGGGGATAAAGGGGTAGATTGGTACGGAACGTATATTGTGGCACGAGAGGTCACTTAAAAGACACCTACATGAATTCACGTGCCATTGTCCCGTGGGTTATGACGGGGCCTTATACTACATGTTACCATAGTCCACGGGGTAAGATGAACTCCTCTCGTATACATGAATACTTTCTTTACCAAACTATAAACAACCACGTTAGAATAATTATCATATACCAGCAACAGTCACATACACTCACCTGTTCAATTCACTTTATATATTATCTTCTCTTTCTTCTTTTGGGACTTACCGAGTGTTAGTTCGCTGAAGACATTCCATTCTATTTTTTTCTTTGAAATGTTCGTCAGGAGGACTAAACCCGGAGGAGACAGAACCGAGCCAGGAGGACTTGGACCAGCTTACCACTCAGTCTGACTTCTAGTTCCGTTGCACTTACTTTCCTCTATGCCATTGTTTAGACACTGTTTTACTCATTGTACCTTTTATTTTCAAACAATTGTATGTAAAGATGAATGTAAATAAAGTTGTTGTTTATTTTATTACTCTTGTCATTCTTATTCATTTTTATATATTAATTAATTACGCTTAACATATTTATTTCTTAGTAAATACGTTGCGGCCTGCCACGTCACCGTTTTCATCTACTGGGAAGCGGGGCGTGGCAACTTACCTGTTATAATTAGATCATGGGTAAACTGTCAAAAGCCCCCTGGGTCAATTCAAACTTGTTTAAAAAACCCTCGGTTTTTTGCTATTGTTAAAAAACCCATGGACCCAATCAAAACCCTTTGCATACCAATTGCCTGTAATATCTAAACAGCTGCAGTTGCCTGTAATATCTAAGCAGTTTCCTGTAATAGGAATACAAGGCCTAAATGAAATACAACACATGTCTTTTCACAAAGATTTTGAACAGTAGGCCCTTCCCAACAATTCCGAAAATTACAGGGGTTTTTAAACAACCCCCGAGCGGGCTAGGGGCTTTTTGACAATTTACCCTTAGATTTTCGATACAAAAACCATATGACTTGACCAAAACGCCCTTATAAAACAAAAATAACAAAAACGGTATTTAGAGGATGCCAGGGGTATTTTTTTTCAAGTCATGAAAATTTTGGATCGAAAATATAACGGAAGTTAAATAAGGGAGTTAAAACGTTAATGGTGTTTCCCTCTTTTGGGTCATGAAGGGTTTCCGCATTTAAGCCTATTTTATTTTCAGATCTATAGGCGTTGCTGCTAGGAAAAAAAGTAGATTCAAGCCTACACGCTTGTTGGGCCCAAAACATGGCTACAGTTTGTGCAACAGCTAAAAATGAAAAAGGAATTTTTTTCCCTCGGTTATTTTCGATCCCAAAAGGAAAGGACCGCCAGCATAAAAATAATTAATATTAAAAAACATCTCTCTCTCTCTCTCTCGCTCGATTGAAAAAGGTTAGTCTGTAGAGTATATGGTTAGGGTTTTGGTCTTCTTTATATTTATAATCTCTTGATGTTAAAGGAACTCACTTTTGAGAATTATTTGATATTTAATGTGCTAATTAATAGTTTATATAGTCTTTTGATAGTTTGGATGGTTTCAATTTTTCCAAAATCACAGGAACTAAAAAATGCATGTTATCATATTGATGGAGGACGGAATCTCCCTCAGATGTTGTCTTGCGTCGATCTTGTGGCCAGTGAGGCTGAACGGTTGAGATTTGTGGTGGAGATTGGATGTGGATCTCAGTGGGTTGTTGTTGTCGCCGAGCTACTTGCAAGGGAAGTCCTGGGGTGGAAAACCACCTTAGGACCCTCCGACTATCAAGTAAGTACCGAGGAGTAATTAGGCAGAGTAGCGGCATATTGGAATCAAATTGAGTTACCTGAATCGTCTCGAGGATGGGTTTATATAGGGGTCGTATTGGAGCGAGCCAATCCGAGATTCTCGTCATCCATTTCACCCCTGCATCACGTTTGCGTTGATAGTGGGATCTCGCCCATTAATGATGAGATACACTCATTAAAGGTGAGATATGCTAGCATGAGATGCGGGACGTGGAGCGGCGGAGATCTCGTCGTGGCGAGATACATGGAGCCGTTACGAGGGTGCTCCTGGCCAAGCAGGGACGCTGAGGAACCTCAGCAATAGGATAGCTCGGAGAAGAGCAATGAAGCTAAGGAAGCTTAACTGTAGGATCGCTAGGAGACGAGCAATTGGCTGGTGGTTAGGCGAAGAGGGAACATACTCAAGGAAGCCCCCAAAAGATCAGGTACTACCTTGGAGGCGAGGTGCCGAGGAATGTTCTCATTGCATCATACCTATTCCAGCTCCATCCAGCTCCATAGCCTCCAGGAATCAAGGGCTTACATGGATGACACGTCATTTGCTACGTACCATGATTTGGGAAATCCCCACTTACGAGTATCATCATTAGCCCCCAACTCTTATTCCGGCCTATTTATGGATCGGCTCGAGAGTGGCCTGCATGGTCTTCTCTGTTCGGCTTGGTCTGAGAAATCATCGTGGTAGATTTTCCGGGAACGACATGGCGGTTGGCAGTTATATCTCTTTGATCCCCGAGTCCACGTGGTGTATCATCGGGCACGAAGCCGTCCTCCAGCCTCGTGGCGAGGGCTAAGAATTCACAGGTTAGGCCGGGCAGGAATCTACCCGCCGTGAATGAGTGTGACGAGCAGGAAGCTGTCTGCTAGACTTGAACAGAGTAGGAGTCTACTCGTGCGAGGGCTTAGGATTCATGGGTTTGGTCGGGCAGGAATCTACCAACCGTGAATGGGTGCGACGAGGAGGAAGTTGTTCGCCGGTCTCGTAGCGAGGGCTTAGAATTCACAACTTATGTTAGACAGAAATCTACCCGCTGTGAATGGGTGCGATGAACAGGAAGCTATTCGCCGGCTTCGTGGCGAGGGCTTAAGATTCACAACTTATGTTAGGCAGGAATATACCCGCTGTGAATAAGTGCGACGGGCAGGAAGCTGTCCGCCGGCCTCGTGGTGAGGACTTAGGATTCACGGGTTTGGTTGGGTAGGAATCTACCCGCCGTGAATGGGTGCGACAAGCAGGAAGTTGTCTGCCGGCCTCGTGGTGAGGGCTTAGAATTCACAACTTATGTTAGGCAGAAATCTACCCGCTGTGAATGAATGCGACGGGCAGGAAGCTCTCCGTCGGCCTTGAACCGAGCAGGAGTTTACTCATGCGAGGGCTTAAGATTCACGGGTTTGGTCGGACAAGTATCTGTCCGCCGTGAATAGGTGCAACGAGCAGGAAGCTGTCCTCCGGTTTCATGGCGAGGGCTTAGGATTCACAACTTATGTTAGACAGGAATCTACCCGCTGTGAATGGGTGCGACGATCAGGAATATGTCCTCCGGCCTCGTGGCGAGGGCTTAGGATTCACAACTTATTGTTCCATTATAAAAAATTACCTTTTATTTAAATACAATCAGGCGGCGCCTCACTTGAAAGGCATATGAGCGCCGACGCTAGTCTCTGATAGGATTGAATTCTATAGCGGTGCCTCACGTGAAACACACATGAGCGCTGGCGTGCAAAGCACGTGGACGCTTGATTAAATCTTATGGCAGCGCCTCACGTGATACATGCGTGAGCGCCGGCGTGCAAAGCACGTGAATGCCTGTTTATGTACGAATTAAATTCTTGACCGTCGCTCACGTGCATAGCATGTGAGCGTCAGCGCCCAAATTAAAGCGGGTAGAATTAAATTCTATATGGGAAATATTTTCCTAAAATCTGGGGATATTTTCTATTAAACAGAGCTGTTGGATTAAAAATCCAATGGCGATTAAAAATTATCAAATGAGGAGAATTAAATTCTATTAGGGGAAAATATCTCCTTGATATTTCTAAATGAGAAAGATATTCTCTGTTAAATAGAGAGCTGTTGGATCAAGGATCCAATGATAAAATTAAATTCTATTTTGAGGGTATATTTCTCCAATCTTTGTAAACAAGAAAGATATGCTCTGTTAAACAGAGAACCCCCAGATTAAAAATCCAATGGTGTTTAAAAATCACCGTTGGAATCAAGAGATGGAATAAAATTCTATATATGGAAAAATATTTCCTAATCTTGTTAAAAACAAGAAAATATATTCTGTAAAACAGAAATCACCGGATCAAAAATCCAATGGTGGGTAAAATTCCCTGAATAATCTTTGAGGCCAATTAAATCAATCGGTATCTCTCAAATGAGAGATTTTCTCAAACTGATCAACAGTTTGCATACCTGTATAAAGGACCCGAGACTTCAAGTCTCAGGAAGAGAGAACCCCTATAAGGTTTTGAAAAAAAAAAGATAGAAGTTGCAACTAAGAATTTAATTCACTTACTGAAGACAGCCCCGTTCCTCTTTCAAACCCTAGGTAAAGAAAAGGAAGAGATTAAAAATATCTTCTTTGTCTAGTACAAGTAAGATATAAGGGTTTAACCCTTCATAAAAACTTAGTTTTTTCTCTAAATCTGAGATCCATAAGACAAATCTCCCATAAGTTGAGAATTTAATTCTCATCGGAAATATATTGTTCTTCAGAACTCGGTATCTAGAGGAGAAAACTAGGTCTGGAAAAAAGAAATAAAAAGAAGATGAAGAAAAAGAATGAAAAGATGGAAGTTACATTCCGGGAATTTAATTCTTCTGAAATCAGGGTTTAACCCTACAAAGAACTTAGTTCTTATAATAAAGAACATAAGAACTTAGTTCTAAAAAACTTGATCCCAGATCTTCAAAACAGAGATCTTCATGATCATTAATGGTGATTGATCTATATTTGAGAAAGTAAAGTGTTTTGTAAGTAACCGCAATCAATAACGGTGTCGCTAGTAGCTAGCCGAGATGAGTACGGGTCGTTCTCAAGAAAACGTGGAACCTTTATCTTGCTTTAGACGAGTTGATTGAAATATGGTTGAGTTGTTGTAGATGTATGATATACGGATGTAGAATTTATGAAGAAAAGATTTGTAGGGTTCATAGAATTTAGTAGTAATGGATGATCAATTAAAGATCATTCCTTTTATCTTTTAATAGATTTAAAACTAGATCGATAGTGATGAATAAAAATTAAGCTTCTTGGAGGGAATAGGGTTCCCACTCTTAACCCTTATCTTTTCATTGATTTCTATTCATGTCCAGTCTTTACCAAAACAATTGTTAATCTAATCTCAAATCGCGGTCGAGACATCAATAAATTAATAGCGCGCCCGATAAGGATGTTAACAATTACTTTGCTAAAGTTTATAAACTTTATAAGATATAAAAGAAATTAAGAGATTTTATCATCTATTGATCTACCCTAATCCTACGAACCCTATCAAGCGTAGAAATTACTCACGCATGGTTGAGATAGAAGAGAAGATAAAAAAGGAGATCATATTGTAAATACAGAAAGTAATGCAGAAAGTAAAATGCAAAGAATTAAACTAAAGATCTATCTTTTTATCAATCAACTATCATTTACAAATCCGTCGAATTTAGAGTACAAGAACCCTAGTTTATGCTCCCGATCTCTGTCTCGTAGGAAGTAGATGAACAGCTGATGATCAACCTGGATGCGTGGATCGTGTTGGACCTCTTGATCTTTTCGGTTTGATCTATTAGGTGATCGTTTAGTGATATATTTTCAAGATCAGATAGATAGATTTTTAAATGAAGCTCCCAGTCCTTTAAATAGCTCAGAAGCAGAAACCCTAGTTGCCTAATATGATGATTTGTTGTTAAGATCACACTGAGAAAATTTTAGATCCTACGGCCACGATAAGGCCACGGATCTGTCGCATATTTGCACATTTAACCGCGGTTGGACGGCGGTTTAGAGAGATAAAGGTTCCAAAATTCTTGAGCTTCCTCATGTTGACACGTGGAGATTGTTGTGATGCCTGGAATCTTTAAATTTTCTCTGAGTCTCTGCCATTTACGATTTTACGATTTGATCTAATTTTATCGGCAGATTTATTCCCGACATCTCGGATATCTCAATCTCCAGACCTGAGCTAAATCTGCACAATATCTCAATTCATAGTATTAGTAATATTTATTATATTTGAGATAATATCCTAATCATTATATATATGATACAATATTTTAAGAATATTGATTAGGGATATTTGATATGATGTACATATTTAAATTATCAAAATATCATATAAATATTTTATGCATATATTTTCCTTCATAATGTTAAGTATAGTGTATAAACATATGATAAAGAGTATTTTGCAGATAAACCCACATATGATCCATAATAACGATAAACACCTTGAAATACTTAACAAAAGTAAGGAACAATGTTCCATCAGATATGCAATATTTTCGATTGAATAAATACCCCCAAACTTAACTTTGATCTGTTTTCCCAATAAAAGAGCAAATTTCTGTTCAAAATTTGAAAGGCAGCGCCAAGAGTTAAAAATTCTCAGGCAGCGACTCATATGCCTTGCACGAGAGCGCCGGTGCCAAGAGTTAAAAATTCTGCGGCAGTGCCTTACGCGCCTTGCACGAGGGCGCCAGCGCCAAGAGTTAAAAACTCTGAGGCAGCGCCTCACGTGCACCAGCGCGAGAACCAAATCTCTCTGTTAAACAGAGCCGTTGGATCAAAGATCCAATGAAGATGATAAATCATCAGAGTACAGAATTAAATTCTGTTGAGGAAATATTCCTCAAATCTTTCTAAACAAAAAAGATTATTCTCTGTAAAATAGAGCACTGTTGGATTAAAAATCCAATGGTGATTAAAAAATCACCAAGCTACAGAATAAGCTCTGTACGGGAAAATATTTCCCAATCTTGTTAAAAACGAGAAAAATATCTTCTGTAAAACAGAAGTTCTTGGATCAAAGATCCAACGGTGAATAAAATCCCCAAATCAATTAACGATCTCTCAATGAGAGATCTCTTTAACTAAATCAACAAATCTTCCTCTACTAAATAAAGGACCCAAGACTTCAAGTCTTATAGAGAGAGAAACCGCCGCATAAGCTTTGAGAAAAAGAAAGAAGAAAGTTTTAAGAAGGAAGAAAGAAGAATATCTTTCTTCGAGGTAAATAAAAAAATAGAGATCAGAGCATCTTATCTGCATATCCAAGAGTTTAACTCTTCTCAAAGAACATAGTTCTTTCTTTGGATCTAAGGTCCATGAGACAAATCTACCACAAATGAGAATTTGATTCTCATGAGGATGAACTTGTTCTTGGGGATCAAAGATCCAGAAAAGAACAGAGAATTTCTTCAGAACATAATACACAAAGAGCGCCTAGCGCCAAGCGCCGCATGTGTCCTTCATGTGTGCGCTGCTCAATAAAGAGTGCTCAGCACTTAATGGTTGGAGCTCAGCGCCAAGCGCCTCACGTGTCCCTCACGTGGGCGCTGCTCAATAAAGAGTGCTTAGCACTCAGTGGTTGGCGCTCAGCTCCAAGCGCCTCATGTGTCCCTCACGTGGGCGCTGTTCAATAAGGAGTGCCTAGAATCCAGTGGTTGGCGCTTAGCGCCAAGCGCCTCACGTACTCCGCACGTGGGCGCCATAAAGAGTATTTAACACTCCATAAAAATAAAAGAACAAAAAAAGAGTGGAAAGTAAAGCAAAATATTATTTGCACAGAAAAGGGACTGAACCCAAGCAAGTGTTTAACACTTTATTCAAAGACTGAGTGGGCTGAGTCCAAGTTGATCAAAAATCCCTAATTCAGATCAACCGAGCCCTGTGCTCATCATTTGCCAAATTGGCCTTAGTCCCAAACGCGACTACTGATCTTCCAACGGACATTGGTTCAAGGGTACATCTCCTCACACCTCTTATACATGTCATTGTAGTTCTTCATCGTCTTCAGAGAGGTGGTGGGTCCCGATAACCAATAACTCTTTGGTGCACTCCCAAATCGACATGCACATCCCAATGGATTGTAACGTCCTTAAACTACAATGGACCGAAACGTCCTTAAACTAAAACAATAGAGCCCAAATGCTCTTTTGTTGGATCTGAATGATCCTAAAACCTTGTTAAGTAGATCTTAGTCTAAAATTGGACTAACGTTCCTTAACAAACATTTAAGTTGATCTTAATCTCAAACGAGATTAACGATCCTTAAATCAAACCAAACCCAAATCTAAGAATATACGGATTTGAACTAATCCACGCCCTATGAGCGACAACATAAATTAGTCTCCGTATACAATCCACGGGCAACCAAACTATAAAACAAACACACACGACGTGAAGTGACCTTCTGGAGTAGGAGAAAGTGGTTATCACTGCATGGTAATGTAATTAACCGCTGGGGCTTGCGCCTGCAGGGAAGAGCGTCCCCACAATAAAAAAAACCCTCGCAAACGAGGGGGAATCTGACGAAGTTTGCTACAACGGCCGCATCCATTCAAACTTCCGATACACGGTACCATAAATTAACTTGGCATCTTCGGAGAGGTGGATGGATAAAACCAAATACCATCTGCCCCCAAATTCAGGTAAGACGTTTGTCTTCCCAGTTTTCGGGGGTAAACAGATTCTGGCACGCCCAGTGGGACCTCTTCATCTTTCCACTCCACACTTCGTGTGTTGTGTTCGCGAATGAATCGCAGTTTAATATGGTTTCCCCTTGATTCGAGGTACTAAGATTTGGTGTCTTGCTCCATGCAGAAAAGGAGATAACATCGATGGCCTCCAGCTACACTACCTGCAACAGCAACTCCCGCTCTATCCCCGCCGGAGGAGTGACCTATGGGCCCCAAGCGGCCTCCATTTTTGCAATGCCAGTAGAACAGGTGACTCAGGCTACCACTGGACTGTTCTTTGGGACCATGATCCCACCATCAAACTTCAGCGTCCCGATGCTACCATAAGAAGCTCCAAAAAAGTCGGTCTTTGATCGACTTGCAACCACCACGGCCCCTCTCAACGGGTCGTCCAAGCCTGCCACCTCGGTCTTTGATAGACTAAGCCGAAACTCTAATGGGCCTGCAAAGAGATTCGTGATACCTGAAGGGGTTATCTCAAAGCGGATATCCATTCTAGTTCCGGCAGACGAAGTCGTCGGAGGGGATTCTCCTGCTAAAGTATCGGTCTTTGCAAGATTGGCCGTTCTAACTCCTGCTTCTGGCGAAGTTACCAAGACTGCTTCCCCTATCAACGGATGTCAGTCTTCAATAGGCTGGCACCCACAGAGACTCTCATCAGAGTAGGGGGCATGACGAAGCCGCTCCAGCGACAGAGGTAGTCCCGTCTGCATGACATGCTCGACGTCGCTACTGGCGCCGAGTGAGGAAAGCTGGGGGCAACTCCCCCTCTGGACTTACCCGACCAGCTCCAATGGTGGAAATTGACGCTGCCGTTCCAACTGGGAACAGTTTCGATCCGCTCAGGAGGGTGCGAAAGAACTCTCCAACCGCTGTACTAAAGAAGTCTCCTCTGCATGCTGAAAACATGACACGGGTGAAGCCGGAGCAACCCCCTCAACGGATGTCCTCCAAAATCCATAGGGTCTGGCGGAAAGTCCAAGACTCTATAATTGACAAAAATTACTCTCGCCGACTAGAGAAAAAGAAGGCTCGGCAGGAGGAGGACCACCCCTCCGCCATACAACGTAAGGCCTTGTCCACATGGGTGCCTGCTACAACGGCCCCCTCAACTTCGACCTCCCATAAGAGGAGAAGGCCGGAGAAGATCCCTGTGCCTGCGATAAATTTCAAAGGCAGTGGACCCAAACGCCCCAAGTCTGGGAGTATGGTAGTACACACGGTGTACATGGCTTCCGGGAAAAAGGAAAGCTGTACTTCCACGGGTCATCGACCGCTCACACGGTCTGTAACGAAAGTTCAGGAGCAACAACAAAAGCTCCAAGAAATGCTAATGAAGATGTTAGCACTTACTGGGCAAAAAGAAAGCCCGGAAGCATCGTCTGAGCAGCGCCAGGAACAAGAGTCCGACACCGAGTTCTTGCGAAGGGTGCTGGAAAGAAAGGATAAAGAGGCCGCGGAACAGACCGCTAATATAAAAAAGATAGCGCTTCTATTCCAAGACATGGTTGGGATGATGATCCAGCCGGAACCTCCAGCCGAAGACCCTCCGATAATCTTCGAAGACGATAGAGGGGAAACGTCAAATCCTCTACTGGCTTTCTCAGCAGCCAAGGAAGAAATGATCTCCAAGGCTGCCCTTGATGACTACATAGCTCAACAAATACGAGCTCATCAGGCAAGCGAAGCGGCTGGCCAAGTCGTCAGAACTGGGCGACCTTATCCAGGCCGGTATGATCAAATCAAGTACCCACCGGGATATACGATCCCTAAATTTCACGTGTATAAGGGGACAGACAATCCCCATCAGCACGTCGCTCAGTTCAGAGCTCTATGTGGCAATACTGGAGGCGACGACAAACGGCTGTTTCGCTAATTCGTCGGCAGCTTGGCGGAGACAGCATTTGAATGGTACTCGGAGCTTCCGAATGACTCCATCAAAATGTTAACGGAGATGGAACTACTATTCACACAGCGGTTCGCAAGCGTAAGAGAGCTCACTCTAATCACGGCATTAATCAATGCCAGGGTGAAGCCAGGGGAAACTTGAGTTCAATACGCAATTCGGTGGCGGAACCTATGGTCAAAATGCGAACAACGCATCGAAGAAGCTCCTGCCGTGGGTATGTTTGTAGGGACCCTTGATCCTCAGGCGACTATATTCCAAGTTATGATGTTCTTCAAGCCGACCACCTTCCAGGCCTTGATTGACAAGCTGGCCCAAATGGACCAGATGGGCCATAGGCCGTCCTCTTCAAAAACGGATCTCTGGAATGAAAAGGGCAAAGGGAAAGCAACCTTCATTGCTAACGCTCAATAACAACCGAGTGACCCGAAACCGGTTACTCGCCAAAGCAACAAACCACGATCCCTCGAAGAGAAGTTGAGACGTCCTTACTCGTTTCCCTGAGATAAAACGAGGAGGCTGTTCGAACTGGCAGTGCACAATAGGCTCATCACTCTGCTGGATCCAAGATGCCCACTCCAGCCTGGCGACGTCAACAGTCCCAACTACTGACCCTACCACAGAGTAATGGGTCACCCAATCGAAGATTGCTATGTCTTCAAAAACTGGGTTGAAGACCAGTACCAAAAAGGCAAATTCGCGCTATCCGAAAACTGGAAAGTAAACTCGCCACAGCAGCACGCTCCTAAAAAGGTGGACACGCCAGGGGCATCATGCTTATTTATAGAAGAAGCTCCGTGGGAAATTGTCCTTTCGACTAAAACTAAAGGAATGCTAAAGGATTTTCAAGCATGCCCGGCAATCAGGTGGAAAAGTCCGCTGGAGCCCGAGATTATTGACGGGATGCTGAAACCGCGCTCAACACCGAAAGTTGGTAGCGATGGGCAAAACACTCAGGTCACGCCTTCAAAGTCTTCGAAGAAAAAGAAGAAGACCAAGAAGCTCGTGTAGCCTGAAGACGATCGTACAGATCTACAAAAATACCTTGACGCACTGGAGGAATATAACCAAAAAGCACGGCCCCAGTCACACTTGAAGAGTTCCTCAAGCATATTCTTGAGAACAGAGACAGTGACATTGATGAAGGAAATAGCTCCTCAGAAGAATCCGAGGATTTTGTAGCGAGTTGCCACATGGTTTCTCACTCATCGTTAAAGAATGAAGAAACCCCCTCGATGTCGGAAAACAACGCAAAGAAGCAAGGGGCAGGATCGGTCCCAAGATCCCTGGAACCGTCAGATGACCTGATTGACAGACTGCTGAACGAAATCCTTCAGAAAAGCAAAGCTAACCGAGAGCGTAAAACGGCCATATATGAAAAGGCCCAGTGTCGACGTCAGAATGAAGAAGCTGCGGCGAGGAAGAGTTATAAAGTACTCCAACCAGAGCGAAGCACACCCGCGGTAGACAAAACCAGGTTTAAGACAAGAAACGGTTCGCCAAAGCCTTGTCAATGGGAATGAAGCCGCCACCTTTCAAAGGAAATACTCCCGGGAGTACGTGCCTCGATGAAGCGAATGTACATCCGAACTACTGCTTATACCATCGGAAGGTCACGTACCCCACCAAAGAGTGCAGTGCCTTCAAGAAGTGGCGGCAGGGATACGTTGTCCACCGACAACACTTCAAGCGGATGAAGCATGAAGCTCGTTGACAGCGAAAAAGTGCGACAGATGAGCATGGAAAAACGACTGGTAACTGTCATATGGTTGATACCATTTCGACAAAAGCGAAAACTCAAGTTCTCACATTCAGGAGCGATTCTGAGGAAGAAATAACCCCCGGCTCTCTCTTCAAAGAATCCACCTCTGGAAAAGAAGAAGAGGTGAAGAACTGCGAGAACATTCAGCTGCATAATCGTACGTTGCCTGAAAAGAGCCTCGGGCCTACAAACAAATGTTCATGCAAAAGAGACAAGGGGAAGGAAAAAGTCCCTAAGGAAATTGCTCTCGATGATGTAGTCGTCAAGGAGCTTACAGCCAAAGACCCACCTAAGAAAAACAAGATGGATTACAATGTCCTGGCACACCTGAGGAAGATACCCTCGCAACTAAGCATACTGGATGCTCTCCTCCTGTCTAAAGAGGCACGAGATTCTCTAATGAAGGCACTGCAAGAGCCTGATCAGTTCCAAGCTTTCTTTGCGGAAGAAAAGATGAAGGACAAGCTGGCAGAGGTTCATACAGCTGACATCATATTCGGCGATGAAGATCTCCTCCTCAGAACGTGCGAGCACAACTGTCCTTTATATGTCCTTGGGTACTGCCACGACATTAAGATAGGCAAGATCCTGGTCGACAACGGGTCCTTTGTCAACCTTCTCAATGTAAAGGTGCCGAAGGAGATCTGCATGAACGTTCAGCACCTGGCTCGGGATAAAATTACCATCTCCGGGTTTGACTCCCAGTCATCACGAACGCTCGGGTCCGTGATATTGACATTACGCTTCAGGATGCTCGTCACTGACATCAAATTTCATGTCATTGAGGCCAAAACTTGCTATAACACTCTGCTTGGCCGACCTTGGTTACACGAGTACAACATCATCCCTTCTACACAACATCAGTGTATGAAGTACTTCAAAGACGACCTCGAGTACACAGTTACAGGGGATCCAAACCCATTATCTATAAATGAAGTCCGCAAATATGAAGATGCCAAGTACTTCTTACCAGACTTCGAAGACATGGAAAGATGTCGTAAACCGGAGAACCAACGAAAGCCATCGTCACTATCCCGGTCTTTGGGAGTGATACTGAGGAGGATGAAGAGATAGTCTTCTCGGGGCAACCCCAAGGCAACAGGCCAGGGCCATCTACTCGTATTTGGCAGCGACTCTGAAGACGAGGTCAACGCAGTATTCTCTGTTTGTCCATCAATACAAACCTTCATTGGAGCTGATCAGAGTTTGCAAATCACCATAGTTCCGCAGCAGCATTATAGGGAATTGATGCGCTCGATACATATAGCGTGCAAGAGCTACAGACCTTCTACGTTCCTCCTAGGCGGAGAGATGAAAAGACCATCCTCTTCTATCAATCCACGGAGACCAAAGTGGAGAAAGAAGTCTGGCATGGTGTCGATCTTGCGCTTTACAGGCTTCAACCAATCCGGTTGCCAAGATAGTACGCAGAGGGATTGAAGAGGCTATTAAGATGCCAAGGCGTACCCTTTAAACGAACCGCTCGACAAGCCCAATTATACAACAAGATTTGGGACGTTCCCGAGACTCAGCGAAAGATGCCCAACGGGAGGATGGAGACAACCGGGCTCGGATACGTTCAGTCCAAGAAACGGGAGCGATTCCATGGTTGCCATGTCATAAATAACTCCTGTGGAGAAGCGAATGCATTTCCAGATAGCGCTGATATCAAACCAGAGCGAGATCCCGCCATGAGAATACCAAGCCTGTCATTCGAAGAACGGATTGACAATCTAATCAGGGAAGCGGGTCAAAAGGTTCGGGATGACCACAGCCGCGAAATTGTCATTTACGAGAAAACCAGGACGCAATGTATCATTCAGAAGGCTACAGAGGATGACGATGCCCTTCACCCTCAGCCCGCTGCACGCTCTCATGGTAAGAAAGAGGCCTGACGTAGAAGCAACAACAAGGTGAAGAACGGAAATGATGCTCGAAAACAGTGAAGCGGATTCAAGAATCCACACGATCGAGAAAAAGTCAGCTGGAATCCGTCGTTTATGAAGAAGATGGATCGAGAGTACTCATTCCCCCAAAACAAGACAAGGAGAATATTCGACCTTGTCATGAAATATCAAATGATGACACTCCCGGAGTCTCGGCGCCCTGAGCAAATAAACGAGGTCTATCATCCGGCTTATTGCTCCTACCACCGAGCAATAGGAAATGCTCTTGAATATTGCTTCACCTTCAAAGACTGGGTCGAAGACCCGTATCAGCAAGGCAGATTTGCTCTATCCGACAATTGGAGGGTAGCCCCACCACGAAAGCATGAGCCAAGGGCAACCTACACTGTGAGGGAAAGTCCAGATCAATATCGAGCTTGGAAACGGGCTCGTACCTGCCACATGATAACATTATCAAAAGGGGCGAGCATGAGAATATGGATGACTTCTCCCATTGCTTCGCAAATGAAGATGAGGACGAGGTGATCTCAGAATTTCCACGGGCGCCAAAAGAGCTGGAGGACGGGATACATACCACGGCGGACAATTTGAGGAAAATCGACTTGGGGACGACAAACGATCTGAGGCCAACGTTCGTCAGTGAGCTGCTGTCTGAAGAGCAGGTGGCTACACTAAAAGACGTGCTTATGCAGTATAAAGACTGCTTCGCATGGAACTATTCCGAGATGCCGGGATTAGATCCGGAGATAGCTGTGCATAAACTGGCTGTATCGCCAGACATTAAGCCAGTCAAGCAGGCGCCAAGAAGAATGCAGCTCAAACTCGAGATGAGCATCAATGCTAAAGTCAAGAAACTAATTGACTTCGGCTTCATCCAAGAAGTTCAATATCCTGACTAGATTGCCAACATTGTCCCAGTGATGAAGCAAAATAAGACAGTGCGCATCTATGTGGACTTTCGGGATCTCAACAAGGCTTTCCCGAAGGACGACTTCCCCGTGCCTGTTACCGAGCTGATGATCGACAACACGTCCACTCATGAGGTCTTCTCCTTCATGGATGGATCTTCAGGGTACAATCAAATAAAGATGCATCCTGAAGACCAAAAGCACACCGCCTTCTGGACTCCGCTGGGCATATTTTGCTATAAAGTGATGCCCTTCGGACTGAAGAATGCTGGCGCTACCTACCAGAGGGCCATGACGAAGATCTTTGATGCCCTCATCCAGGAGATCGTCGAATGCTATATCGACGACCTTGTGGTGAAAAGCAAATTGTATGAGGAGCACTGGGAGCATTTGAAAATAGTGTTCCAGCGTCTTCGAAAATTTAATCTGAAGATGAACTGTCTGAAATGCGCGTTTGGAGTCTCCTCAGGTAAATTCCTAGGATTCATCGTATGACACCGAGGTATCGAGATAGACCCATCAAAGATCAAGGCGATTATAGAAATGCCCGCGCCAAGAACTCTCAGGCAACTGCGGTCTCTCCAAGGAAAGCTCGTGTATATCCGACGGTTCATAGCTAACATCTCCGGCAAATGCCGCCCCTACAACGATCTAATGAAGAAGGGGACCCTGTTCATTTGGGATCATAAATGCAAAGTGTACTGGACGAAATCAAGCAATATCTGCAGAACCCACCAGTACTAACCGCTCCAGTCAAGGGAAAGCCCATCATCCTGTACACAACAGCCCTTGAAGGTTCTTTAGGCGCGCTATGGACACAAGAGAACGATCAGGGAAAGGAGAGAGCTCTCTATTATTTGAGTCGAGTCCTTCTGGGGGAAGAAAACAACTACTCCCCCATTGAAAAGCATTGCCTGGCACTGATTTTCGCGATAACGAAGCTCAGGTACTATGCTTTGGCACATGAGGTCCATCTCATATCAAAAGTGGACCCTCTCAAATATTTGATGTTAAGAGCCATACTAACGGGAAGGCTTGCCAAATGGGCCCTCCTCTTAATGGAGTTCTCAATAATATATCGACCCCTCAAGGCAGTAAAAAACCAGGCCATCGCCGATTTTCTTGCTGAGCATCCGATACCAGCCGACTCTCCCCTAAATTGCGAATTGCCAGACGAACATGCGTTTGACACAATCGACTGCCCGATGGGAACTATAATTTGACGAAGCATCTTCCATGAAGAAGCGAAAGCACAACACCCCCATAATCAAAACTAGGGTAGGCCTTATCTTCGTGACTCCACAAGGAGGGATAATGCATTTTGCCCTTTCCTTAACGGAGCCAAGAACAAACAACGAAGCGGAATATGAAGCTTTGATAGCGGGTCTTAAGATCGCTGTCGAGATGGGAATCGAAAACCTCCTCATATATGGAGACACCCAGCTGGTCGTTAGCTAAGTAAATGGCGATTATCAGACGTGTAAACCTGAGTTGGTAAAATATGGCAAAAGGATGCAGCAACTGGTGACTCAAATTCCATCCTACGTCCTGGAAAGTATAACGCGGGCGGAAAATAGCAAGGCAGATGCATTAGCCGAACTCGCTAAAGAACTGGCTGACGAAAACCTCGTTGACGTAAGGATCATTGTGCAAAGCCGTCGGATTCTCGCGCCAGCAGAAATATCTCCGGAG
Source organism: Agapanthus africanus (assembly GCA_030015575.1). Taxonomy (NCBI): domain Eukaryota; kingdom Viridiplantae; phylum Streptophyta; class Magnoliopsida; order Asparagales; family Amaryllidaceae; genus Agapanthus; species Agapanthus africanus. Next base: position 116,582,869 of record JASDDO010000028.1, read on the forward strand.
TCGTCTGAAAGAAAAGAAGCGACCAGACAAGCGGTCCTCCAAATAAAAGATGAAGAAATGGTCAAGGACTGGAGGGAAGTCTTCATAGACTACTTCAAATCCCATCGGACACCCGAAGACGCGTCGTCAAGACATCAGCTCATGAAGCGAGCCCTATCTTTCGCCTTCGTCAATGATACTCTATATAAGAGATCGTTCGACAGTTTATAGCTAAGGTGCCTGTGACCGGAAGAAGCAAGGACAGTCGTTCAAGATACTCATGACGGACTCTGCGGTTCTCATCAAGCCGGGCCAAAGATGAAGCTGAAGATCAAAAGAATGGGTTACTATTGGCCCACAATGATCCAGGACTGTCTCGAATATGCGAAGCAGTGTCATTCATGCCAAATTCACGGGGACTTCATCCACCAGCATCCGAATCCGCTACACCCAACATTGCCTAGTTAGCCGTTCGAAATGCGGGGAACCGATATAATCGGGCCTATCGAACCAACGTCATCTAAAGGACATCGGTTCATATTGGCAACAACCGATTACTTCTCTAAGTGGGCAGAAGCAGTACCGCTAAGGGATGTGAAGACGGAGAACATCCTCCATTTCTTCAGGACACATGTCATCTACCGGTTCGGCACCCCATGACGAATCATCTCGGATAATGGGCCAGCCTACAGGAGCCATAAAATCAGTCGCTTTGCACAGCAGCATAATATAGACTGGAGATACTTTTCAGTCTATAATCCCCGAGCTAACGGTCTAGCTGAAACTTTCAACAAGACCCTGACGAAGATCATAAAGAAAACGGTGTCCAGAAATAAAATAGACTGGCACGAGAGATTGCATGAAGCTCTCTGGGCGTATCGAACCACGTTTAAAACAGCCACGAATACAACGCCATTCGCGTTGGTATTCGGCATGGAGGCGGTACTTCCCTTGGAGATAAAGCTACCCTCTTTACGAGTGGCAGTTCGATATGAGCTGACGGATGAAGAAAACACCCATCTTCAGCTCGGGGAGCTCGATGCCCTCGATGAAACCCGCCTCATAGCGCAACAAAAACTGGAAGTTTACAAAGCAAGGATGACGCGCTCATACGAAAGACTGACTAGGCCAAAAACATTCCGCCAAGGTGAACTCGTGCTAGTCGTAAAAAGACCTATGATCCCCAAGCATGCAAAGCGGGGGAAATTCGAGCCAAACTATGAGGGATCGTACATCATAGACAAGGTCTACTAAGGCGGAGCCTACTTGCTCATGAACATGTATGGAGAAAGACCCTTCCGACAAATAAACGGCCAATTCCTTATGAAATACTACCCTTGACGAGTCACAACTCAGGTTAACGATAGATGATGACGCTCGTGCCCGCTCGCTATCTTCCTGAGTCAAGACTCTGTAAGTAGTATCCGGCAAAACTTCGCCTCAAAATCCCCACGGACTGCAACGTCCTTAAACTAGTTGTGTATCGAGATGTCCCTAAACTAACAATGGACCGTAATGTCTGTAAACTAAGTATGTCGCCTCAAACACGACGACAGTGGAATTCAAGTCCACGAGTCCCAACGGTGAGGACTGCAACTCAAATCCCACCGACAAACAGATGGATCATATGCGGCGAAACTATTCTCGAGGGTTTCATCGTTGTTGCAAAATAAAAATGGTACGTCCACAAGCGAAATGGGTACGGATGAAAACCCGAAAGGGCTCCGTGAGTAAAAACAACAGGGCTACCGGCGAGTTTGTGAAAACCCGAAAGAGCGCAATCTCGTTAAAATAAAAACACTTGCACGGTCCTCTAGGAGAAAACACTTGCGTGAGATCCTTACGACTCATAAGGGAGCAACACACTTAGGGATCCCCATGATTCCTAAGGAGAAATTACATTTATGAGATCCTCATGACTCGTAAGCAGAATTTCCACCTGTGAGACCCACACGGATCATGGGATTCAAAAGCCTTAAGATATAGGGACCTGAACCTGTTCTTAAGCCATCACACACCCCAAGTTTCCCTACAGGCGGTCCAATATTGACCCTTGTATATAATCCATGTGCACAAATAAACGTTCCCTCACCTAGTTCCACCAATGATGGGGAATGTCCCCACTTGGTGAACAACACTTGTAGGTCCTTTCGACTTGCAAGGAGAGGAAGATCCCTAGCTTCAGGGTCTCGATGGCAACATCTACAGCCTAGAGATCACAATGGCGTTCCTTCTCACTCCAGCAGGATGCAGACACAACGTCAACAACCGACCCCAGGGTCAAAACAATGGAGCCATGGCAAAGTCCCTAGTTCCACGACTCGACGGTTCACAGACAACCCAAAGACAACCTCGACATTCATCGCAATATTGCAGACGCATTATCAACAAATGATGAAAAGGAAGATCCCTAACTTCAGGGTCTTGACGGCAACTCAAATGAGACCTGAAAGACTATTGGAGATCATCCTACACTAGCGCGGAGTGGTCATGACTCATCGGGGCTCCCAAACTGAGCCTGACCTCAAGTAAAAAGCGGCATGGAATATCCCTAATGCTTACTCTTCCGACGGTAATATCACCTGGAAGATTACTTGAAGAAGTCTTGTACAGCCCCCGAAGGGATCAGAGACATGACAGTCGTGGGGCTACTCGAACAGCAAGATTGCGTATCGGGGAATACATCGGCCAACGCGACGGTACGACGGACAAAAACCCTAGTACCATAGACCCTAACGGACTTCTATCAGTAGAGGTTAACTGTGACGTTAGGACATCCTTGCGAGAACTTCTCGATTCGTCTCAACTTACAGGGAAAACAATGTTCCCGCGAGAACTTCTTGACTTGTCTCGACTCGTAGGGAAAAGCCTTAGGCTACGGGGATATCAACCTGTTTTCTAAGCACTGGGGCCCTGCAAGTAGGTCCAAGATGGACTATTGTATACTATCCACGGGCCACACTCTCCAAAGTTGAATATCGACAAGGAGGGAAAAAATCACTTACGAGTCCTCTCGACTTGTAAAGGGGAAAATTCCCTTGTGAGATCCTTACGACTCACAAGAGAAAACACACTTAGGAGTCTTCACGACTCCTAAGGGGAAAATACACCAGCGGGATCCTCTCGACTCGTAGGGAGAAGACCCTTTATAAGACCCTCATGGCTCATAAAGTTGAAAAGTCTTAGGCGGTAGACCTGAACCTGTTTCCTAAGCCATCGCAGCCCTGCAAGGAGGTCAACATGGACTATCTACGGGCCACATTTGCCAGAGTTACACACCAATATGAAATAAAATATGTCTTTTATTCATGAATTCAAGTGAATACAAGATACATTTCATAAAGGAATCAAAATGAATACATGTTATTCATAAATCGCAAGTTTACAGTCAGTACAAAAAGGGGGGGGGATAATGATGGTTATTAAGGAGGAGGCGTCTTCAGCAAATCGGCAAGCCGCTCGCGTGCTTCTCTCAATCCTTTCTCATGGTCAGCTATTGCGGCCAATTCCGTTTCAACCTGAGTCCGTTGCCGCAAACAGGACGAAAGCTTTTCATCGGTTTCTAGCAGGGCAGCTTCGCAGTCCTGCATGACCCCTTCGGTGAGGTCGAGCGTCTGCCTCAGCGTCAGCCCATCCGAGATACATCGTTGGAGGTTGTCAAAAACAGCTTTTAATTGTGCAGCATTCGCTTCAACCTGGGCGCGCAACCGGAAAGATTCGCGCGAAGCCACCTCATGTTCCTTTCATCTCAGGGTCGCCTCTTGTTCAAAATGGCGAATGAAAGGAACGCTATGCTCGACCCACACAGCCCTTTGGGAGTTCGAAGCCAACACCTCAGGAGTGAGACACTTGAGCTCAATCTCGTGCAGGCAAGCCTCGATCTTTCTGCAGTAATCAACCCAAGAGCCGACGAGATCTTCATCATGGAAGTTCACTAGTGTCGCCAGCAATGGATTGACTTCAACGGCAAAATCCATGGCAGAACTGAGGGCCTCGGCATCAAGATCTTCGATAAATTCGCTCAACATTCATTTGCTATTTGCGGCGTCCCTAGAATATATGCGTTTAGCGAAGGGCCCTGCGGGCATTGGAATGCGAGACTCGAAAGGAGCTGGAGCCGGTGCAATTGCTGCAAAATGAATTACGATCAAATGTCGACTCGGGAGATAAAGAAAATACATGAGGGATGGAGTCTACTATATCGGCTGTGACAGGCGGTAGGATAGGGAGTACTGGAGGCACGGCAAATCTTCCGTCTCCTCCTCTGACCCGTAACGCTATGATCAATATGAAGAAGACTTAGCAACAATACCTCTATTCTTAAAAGAAGGGGGGAGACGTTAGCCGAAAAATATATTAACCAATACCAGAAGGTGGAACGACTTTCGACTGAAAGGAGAAATGCTGGTTCAACACCTGGTATAGATGGTCGAAAAGGACTTCTGCAGAGTTGCGACAATATACTGTCAATACAAGGAGGATAGTACCCACAGTGAAACAAATAAGTCAAAAACCCACACCTTCCAATATTTGAGGGGGCACAGAAGAAGGCGAGGGGACAACGACCGTCAGAGCAGTGACTGGCGACACTTCTTCAGACGGCACAGCCTCAGGGTTCACCGTGTCTATACTCAAGACAAACAAAATATCATTAGAAGGGCTGAACATGATTTAAAAACTCGAAAACAGTGACCCAGCGACTACCTGATAGATTATGGACCAAAACTATGACGGAGGAGTAACCAGGTGTAATGGCTTCTTCACTCTCTCTCGGAGGAATAGATTCCGCGCCCATAGATTCATCCCCTAACACAACGAGGGCCATCGTAACGCTTGTGACGCCCGCCGATACCAAGGAACCACAGGGAGAAAGAGCAGCGGTCTGGACAGTCCCAGATTCCCGAGAAAGAGTAGCCACTTTGGGCTCGGTAATCACCAGCGTTTCGTTTGCCATCCCATCGCCAGGGCTTGGCCCTGCAGAAAATGCGTATGTTAGAATTCGAGGATCAAGTTCTAATAAAAGACTGGACGTTACATTACCTTGAAGCAGCTTTTTAGTTCCTTCCTGAACTGCGCGTGCAACCTGTCTATGGGCAGTAGACAGGATAGTGGGAACATCCGCCAAAGGAATATCAGCAGGCGAAATATTGCTTGAGCCTGCACCTATGGCCAAAACGGCATCACGCTCCTTCGCCGCGTGCTTCCTGCGCTTCCTTTCAGTCTGAGCCGTGAGAAACGATCTCCTCAAAACTTCCGACAAGGGGACGTCGTCATCCGAACCAAGCTTTGCTTCTGGAGCCGCTACAGCGTCCATCATCGGCTGCTTTAGCAAAGCCTCCGGCGGTGACTTTAGGAGGGCCGTGGCCACGGCGGCTGGCTCTAAAAGTTTTGCTGCATCGCCACTCGGGATCGATACTGCACTTGGAATAACCCGAGTTGAGGTTGTCCCTACAATAAGGTGAAAGAGAGGGTCAGAGCACGAATAAAAAGAATAAAGGTGTAATGAAGCAACTTATACCAAGGCCCAAAGAAGCGCGGAGCCTCTCTTCCTCCTCGAACGTCTTGATGGAAACCGTGAGAGCCTCTTCGGCAGAAATACCTGTTGAAGAAGAGAGCGTTAGTAAAAGCATAATAATAAGAAAGGGATAGACACAGAAGAATACAACTGAAGTATACTGGACTTCGTGATGGTGATCAGTGCCGCTTCCTGGCGAGCCAGTCGCTCGGAAGCTGCGAGGGCAGCCTGAAGATTAGTGTCAGTCACAGGTGTGTCGAACAAACCCTCGTTGGTACCGTATTCGCACAAGCCCTCGCTATAGGGAGCATGTGGCTCCTGACCAAATATGACGCCGGCGAAAAATAGTGACTTCTTCTTCTTTTGCAAACGGACGCTAGCGGCCGATGATAAGAGCTTGCGCTTGACAGGCATTTTTAGGCAGCGGGTCCCGATTTCCGTACCAGCACCAGGTTCTGGAGATGCCACAGCTACCTCAGTTATGAGAACACAGGGCTGAGGCTTCTCAGGGAAGGCGCTCAGGACCATAAACGTAGTGACTTCTCTTAAGGAAGGACGAACGGCGGTCCGTCGCTTCAAAGGGACTGCTTGGTTACCAGGTGGGACAGCATCCTTATGATCAAGTAATAGCTGCCTCTCTTCCCTGATAATAGCACCCGTCGCATGTTGGTACCATGCCACGTAGGCGATCGAAACTTTTGGCACGTAGCTCGGTTCGCTGATGAGAAATTTGGACCCCGTATTTAGCCGCATAAAGTGGTGTAGTGCGCAGCGAATACCCTCTTCTGTAGCGGTCGACTCGGCTAAGAATGCCTCAAAGGGAACGCCCTGATTGTAACCTGACTGTTGAGCGAAACGGTGCGGGTTATAGCTCATGAACAATGCCGAAGCGTTTTGCCTGAACACTAAAAAGCCTGGCCTAATTGAATACAAGTGCAGGATCTCCCGAGCCTTCAACGTAGGAGCCCCGTCTTTGAAAGTATCGTGCAGCGGTTGTACTGCCTTGGTAGATTCCTTGCTGATAGTTAAGATTCTATCGACAACAATCATACTATCCTCGACTATACGCAGGCGAAGGACCAAACGTCGAGCCTCTCGCTGCGACAGATCTAATGCAGAAGCGTCAACTAGAAACATGACCCGGGGAAAGTTGTACCTGTCGTAGAAGCGGGATCGTTTGTGGACTCCGAAAGCACCCAACATGTGCATCTTGACCCAGGACATGAAGTAGTGCAACGGAAAATGTACAGGTTTCACCCCTGGCTGAGTAGTATCTGTCGCTAAGCTCAGGTCGTGATATAGATGAGCCAGCCCCGCTATCCCAACGGTCACGCGCGTCCCTGCAACCATGCGGTAGGCGGGATAAAAGAAAGACGGCCTTATGTAGTGAGGGTGCATCGGAAGCATAAACCAGCTCAACCACAGGCTGATGAACCCCAGAAAGAACGCCTCTTCATCAACGTCTGAAGCAGCAAGTTTTGCAAAAGGGGCAACCGGAGTGTCTGGAATAAAGAAATTTTTTTGATCCGCTTCCGCCGTTGGCTGGTTATCCAAACCAAAACCAAATGGGTCGTCAAGCTTAGCAAATTTTGCGGCTTGTTTTGACAGGACTTCTGGGCGAAGGAAGCGGGCGATGAAATCTGTGAAGCTGACTCCGTGCCCTCCAGACTCCAGAAAAAGACTCTCGTAAATGTTCAACACCTTGATTAGGCTCGGGAACCGATATTGAACGGCATTCTCCGGGGTGAGACCTATTACCACTGATTCGGTGGCAAAGATGTACTCATCAGGGGGAAGTAACTCCTCGTAATGTTCCCCTCTGACGGGTAGGCCTGAAATTTCCGCGAACTCCTCCAAGGAAATTGAAACTTCCCGATCCGATAGAAGAAATGTGTGAGTCAGGATGCTCCATTGCTCCAGAAAAGCCTTGACCCACCATACATGCGGCATAGGATATTGAAAAAGAGACACATAAATTGCAGGATACAACCCGAACTTCAGCAGCAACGACTTCTTGGCCGACAGGATGTATCTAGCCCACTGCAGGTATTCGGCTGAATGGCGAGGAGTCAACCCCATCATGTAGACTTCTCCCCAAGGGCATGACTTGCCTTGACATATGCGTTGACCCAAAATATCCAAGGCCATCGGCGGCTGTATGGGTATCGATGCCATAGAAGGCTGAAGGCGACCCTCCGAGGTCCCGTTGACCTCCTCTATAACATAATTCATTTGAGGCGAGTCGGCATAGTGAATTGCTGAAATGGGCTCTGAGGGCATTGCACAAGAAAAACTGTGCCGACCCTGGATAATCTGGTTGTACCACGACCCCCATAGGTGAAGAGATTTCTTCTCCGGGTCATGATCTTTAATAAGCACGAAGTATTCCTGATCCACGGGCGCGTCGGCAAAGGCGCTCTCCGAACGTACAAAAGGGAAAGAAGAGTCGAAAGCCATAATACCTATACAAAGAGTGATAAGGTTTAGTTATTATTTCCACAATAAAAGAGCAAAGCTCTGTTCAAAATTTGAAAGGCAGCGCCAAGAGTTAAAAGTTCTGAGGCAGCGCCTCACGTGCCTTGCACGAGAGCGTCAGCGCCAAGAGTTAAAAACTCTGAGGCAGTGCCTCACGTGCCTTGCACAAGGGCGCCATGCTCAAGAGTTAAAAACTCTGAGGAAGCGCCTCACGTGCCTCGTACGAGGGCGTCAGCGCCAGAACCAAATCCCTCTGTTAAACAGAGCCGTTGGATCAAAGATCCAACGGAGATGATAAATCATCAGAGTACATAATTAAATTCTGTTGAGGAAATATTCCTCAAATCTTTCTAAACAAGAAAGATTATTCTCTGTAAAACAGAGCACCGTTGGATTAAAAATCCAATGGTGATTAAAAAATCACCAAGCTACAGAATAAGCTCTGTATGGGAAAATATTTCTCAATCTTGTTGAAAACGAGAAAAATATCTTCTGTAAAACAGAAGTCCTTAGATCAAAGATCCAACGGTGGATAAAATCCCCAATTCAATTAAAGATCTTTCAATGAGAGATTTCTTTAACTAAATCAACAAATCTGCCTCTACTATATAAAGGACCCAAGACTTCAAGTTATGTAGAGGGAGAACCCCCCATAAGTTTTGAGAAAAATAAAGAAGAAAGCTTTAAGAATGAAGAAAGAAGAATATCTTTCTTCGAGGTAAATAAAAAAATAGAGATCAGAGCATCTGGTCTGCATATCCAAGAGTTTAACTCTTCTCAAAGAATATAGTTTTAATTCTGGATCCGAGGTCCATGAGACAAGTCTCCCACAAATGAGAATTTAATTCTCATGGGATGAACTTGTTCCTGGGGATCAAAGATCCAAAAAAGAACAAAGAATTGAACTCTTCATAACATAACCACCCAAAGAAAAACCTAGCGCCAAGCGCCTCACGTGTCCCTCACGTGGGCGCTGCTCAATAAAGAGTGCTGAGCACTCAATGGTTGGCGCTCAGCGCCAAGCGCCTCATGTAGGCGCTGCTCAATAAAGAGTGCTTAGCACTCAATGGTTGGCACTCAGCGCCAAGCGCCTCACGTGTCCCTCACATGGGCGCTGTTCAATAAGGAGTGCCAAGCACCCAGTGGTTGCCAAGCGCCTCACGTACTCCGCACGTGGGCGCCATAAAAAGTGTTTAACACCCCATAAAATAAAAGAACAAAAAAGAGAGGAAAGCAAACCAAAACATTATTTGCACAGAAAAGGGACTGAACTAAAGCAAGTGTTTAGCACTTTATTCAAAAACTGAGTGGACTGAGTCCAAGTTGACCAAAAATCCCTAATTCAGATCAACCAAGCCCATGTGCTCATCATTTGCCAAATTGGCCTCAGTCCAAAATGCGACTACTGATCTTTCAACGGACATTGGTTCAAGGGTACATCTCCTCACACCTCTGATGCATGTCGTTGTAATTTTTCAGCGTCTTCACAGAGGTGGTGGGTCCCAATTACCAATTACTCTTTGGTGCACTTCCAAATCGACAGGCGCATCATAATGGACCGCAACGTCCTTAAACTAACAACAGACCGTAACGTCCTTAAACTAACAACGGACTGTAACGTCCTTAAAACTAAAACAACGGAGCCCAAATGCTCTTTTGTCGGATCAAAATGATCCTAAACCCCCGTTAAGTAGATCTTAGTCCAATATCGGACTAACGTATTCTTAACAAACATTTTAGTTGATCTTAATCTTAAACAAGATTAACGGTCTTTAAATCAAACCAAACAAAAATCTAAGAATATATGGATTTGGACTAATCCACGCCCTACGGGCGACAACATAAATTAGTCTCCGTATACAATCCACGGGCAACCAAAAATAAAACAAACACACATGACACGAAGTGAACTTCTGGAGCAGGAGAAATCTGTATGCGGTAACGTAATTAACTGCAGGGGTTGCGCCTGCAGGGAAGAGCGTCCCCACAATCAAAAACCCCTCACAACGAGGGGGAATCTAACGAAGTCTGCTACAACGGCCGCATCCGTCGAAACCTCCGATATCCGGTGTCATAAATCAACTTGGTATCTTTGGAGAGGTGGACGGATAAACCCAAATAGCATCTGCCCCCAAATTCAGGCAAGACGTTTGTCTTCCCGGTTTACGGTGGTAAACAGATTCTGGCACGCCCAGTGGGACCTTTTCCTCTTTCCACTCCACACTTCGTGTGTCGTGTTCGCGAACGAATCGCGGTTTAATATGGTTTCCCCTGGATTCGAGTACTAAGATTTAGTGTCTTGCTCCTGTGCAGAGAAGAGAAATCGATGGCTTCCAGCTGCACCAACTGCAACAGCAACTTCCACTCCGTCCCCGCCGGAGGAGTGACTTATGGACCCCAAGCGGCCTCCATCTTTGCAATGCCAGTGGAACAGGTGACTCAAGCCACCACTGGACTGTTTTTTGGGACCATGATCCCGCCAACAAGCATCAGTTCCCCAGTGCCACCATAAGAAGCTCCCAAGAAGTCGGTCTTCGATCAACTTGCAATCTCCACGGCCCCTCTCAACGGGTCATCCAATTCTAACGCCTCAGTCTCCAACAAGCTGAGCCATAGCTCAAGTGGGCCCGTGAAGAGGCTCGCGATACCTGAGGGGGTTATCCCGAAGAGGATAGCCATTCCAGTTCCGGTGAATGAATTTGTCAAAAGGGCTTCTCCTATTAAAGGATCGGTCTTCGCAAGACTGGCCGTTCCAACTCCTGCTTCCGGCGAAGTCATCAAGACTGCTTCCCCTATCAAAAGGTTGGCCTTTGCAAGATTGACCGTCCCCTCTCAACGGACGTCGGTCTTCAACAGGTTGACACCAACGGTGGCCTCTCATCAAAGCAGGGGGCATGACGAAGCCGCTCCCATGACAGAGTTGGTCTCGTCTGCATGACATGCTCGACGTTGCCACTGGCGCCGAGTGAGGAAAGCCAGGGGCAGTTCCCCCTCTGAAATTACCCCACCAGCTCCAATGGTGGAAATTGACGCTGCTGTTCCAACTGGGAACAGTTTTGAGCTGCTCAGGAGGGTGCGCAAAAACTCTCCAACGGCTGTACTAAAGAAGTCTCCTCCGTCTGTTGAAAACACAATGCAGACAAAGCCGGAGCAACCCCCTCAGCGGTTGTCCTCCAAAATCCACAGAGTCTGGCGGAAGGTCCAAGATTCTGTGACCGATAAATACTACTCCCGCCGACTGAAGAAAATGAAGGCTCGGTAAGAGGAGGACCATCCCTCTGTCGTACCACGGAAGGTATCGTCTGCATGGGTTCCTGCTGCAACGGCCCCCTCAACTTCAACCTCCCACAAAAGGAGAAGGCCGGAGAAAATCCCTATGCCTGCGGCAAATTTCAAAGGCAGTGGACCCAAACGCCCAAAGTCAGGGGGCATGGTAGTACACACTGTGTACATAGCTTCCGGGAAAGAGGAAATACGTACTTCCACGGGTCATCGACCACTCACACGATCTGTGACAAAAACTTAGGAGCAACAACAAAAGCTCCAGGAGATGCTGACAAAGATGTCCGCACTCACTGGGCAGAAAGAAAGCCCGGAAGAATCGTTCGAACAGCGCCAAGATTAGGAGACCGATACGGAGTTCCTGCGAAGGGTGCTGGAGAGAAAGGATAAGGAGGCCACGGAACAAGCCGCTAATATGAAGCAGATGGCTCTCCTGTTCCAAGACATGGTTGGGATGATGATCCAGCCAGAACCTCCAGCCGAAGATCCACCGATAATCATTGAAGACGACAGAGGGGAGACATCAAACACTCTTCCGGCTCTATCAGCGGCCAGGGAGGAGACGATCTCCAAAGCTACCCTTGATGACTACATAGCTCAGCAAATATGAGCTCATCAAGCAAACGAAGCGGCCGGCCAAGTCGTTAGAACTGGGCGACCTTATCCAGGGTTGGTACAATCAAATCAAGTTCCCGCCAGGATATACGATCCCTAAGTTCCATGTATATAAGGGGACGGGCAATCCATACCAGCACGTTGCTCAATTCAGAGCTCTGTACGGTAATACTGGAGGCGACGACAAACTGCTGCTTCGCCAGTTCGTTGGCAGCTTATCGGAGACGGCATTTGAATAGTACTCCGTGCTCCCAAATGACTCTGTCCAAACATTCACGGAGATGGAACTACTGTTCACGCAGCGGTTCGCAACCACAAGCGAGCGCACCCCGATCATGGCATTAATCAATGCCAGGGTGAAGCCAGGAGAAACCTGGGTTCAATACGCAATTCGGTAGCGGAACCTATGGTCAAAATGCGAACATCGCATAGAAGAAACTCCTACCGTGGGCATGTTCGTGGGTGTTCGCCGCCGAAAACGAGAGACGAAACCGCGTAGGTCGTCTTGCTTGAATTTGGGGGCAGATGCTATTTAGTTTTATCCGTCCACCTCTCCGAAGATGCCAAGTTAATTTATGGCACCATGTATCGAAGGTTTAGACGAATGCGGCCGATGTAGCAGACTTCGTCAGATTCCCCCTCATGGTGAAGGGTTTTTGATTATGGGGACGCTTTTCCCTGCAGGCGCAAGCCCCTGCAGTTAATTACGCTACCGTATCGCGGTAACCACTTTCTCCTTCTCCAGATGATCACTTCGTGTCGTGTGTGTTTGTTTTGTTTTTGGTTGCCCGTGGATTGTATACGGAGACTAATTTATGTTGTCGCCCATAGGGCGTGGATTTGTCCAAATCCATATTTTCTTAGATTTGTGTTTGGTTTTGGGTTTAAGGATCGTTAATCTCATTGAGATCAAGATCAACTTAAACATTTGTTGAGGATACATTAGTCTAATTTTAGGCTAAGATCTACTCAACGGGGTTTGGGATCATTTAGATCTGATGACAGAGCATTTTAGGCTCTATCGTCTTAGTTTAGGGACGTTGCGGTCCATAGTTAGTTTTAGGACGTTGCGGTCCATGGAGTTTAAAGACATCATAGTCTGTTGGGTTTAGTTTAGGGACGTTGCGGTCCATAAGTTTAAGGACATCATAGTCCATGAGTTTAAGGACTTCACGGTCCGTAAAGTTTAAAGACATCATAGTTTGTACAGTTTAGAGACGTCATAGTCTGTGGGGTTCTGGTTAAACTAGTTTGGGAATGTGCCAAAAGTTATTGGTTATTGGGACCCTCCATCTCTCTGAAGAAGTTGAAAGATTACAACGACATGTATCAGAGGTATGAAGAGATGTACCCTTGAACCAATGTCCCGATTTGGGGAAATGGGATAAACATCTGTTTAGATGTCATCTGTTGGGAGCTTATTAGCTGTCTTGAGATCGGCTTTGGAAACCCTGAGCATGAAGGGCTCAATTGATGGTCCTTGGAACATTTGGTCTGATTCTGGCTAATGTTAGCCCTTCATAGTGTTCAACACTAACATGTTTATTCAACGCTCACGTGCTCCCACGTGATACTCTGAGGCAGTGTTAAACACTGGAATTTGAGAGTGTTCACGTGTTGCACGTGATTCCTTTAGAGGTGGTGCTGTTCGCTTGGTTTTATTTCCCATCTTCAGATAAGTGTTAAACACTTTGGCCATCACGTGTGAGCACGTGAGGCCCTTGAGATAGTGTTAAACTTCAAGAATTTGAAGCGCTGTTTCTTTGGGTTCATTCTTTTGTTCAAGCACTGTTGGGTCATGTGGGATCACGTGAGGCGACCCAAAAATGGGAACTGCCTTTAATTTATTCCTTTTTGCTCTGTAATTACCAAGCACTACTATGGGGTCACGTGTGATCACGTGGGCCAATCTCAATTGTTCTCTTTTGTTCATCAAAGGCGCTCACGTGGGAGCACGTGATCGGCTGTTATCATGTTGGGTGCCAATCTTTTTACGTGCATGGAGATCCCGAGTTTCGAGACTTTTAAGCCTATTGTTTTATGAGAATTGGATTCTTAAGACTTAGTTTTTCTCTTGGGTTTGAGATCTGTATGACAGAATTTACCCGATGAGAATTAAATTCTCAACTTGTGGGGAGATCTGCTTCTGCAGACCTTTTACCATAAGAGAGAACTAAGTTCTCATGTGAAGGGTTAAACCCTTGTTTTATTAGAGGAATTAAATTCCCAGGAATTAAATTCCTATAGACTTTTATGGGAGAATTAAATTCTCTGAACTTAGTTCTCCCTCTAGGTTTTGGATCTGCATGGCAAAATCTCTCCGATGAGAATTAAATTCTCAACTTGTGGGGAGATCTGCTTCTGCAGATCTTAACCAGAGGAAGAACTAAGTTCTTTATGGAAGAGTTAAACTCTTATGGAGGTGAAAAGGAGATGAGATATTCTCTGTATTTTGTTCCATCTCTTACCTAGAGTTTCTTTTTCTCTTTTTCTCTCTGGAGAATTAAATTCTCTTTTCTTTTAAGCTTACGAAGGGTTTCTCTCTCTTTTTTATATCTTCTTCTTTTTTCTATCTCCTCCTCCTCTCTGTGTTTCTTTGCTCCTATTTATAGGAGAAAGAGGAGAATCAATTCGTTCAGAAATTCTCTCATTGAGAGATTTTGATCAACAAAATGTGATCTTTTAGATTAATCGATGAATTTTATTCACCGTTGGATTTTTAATCCAAGAAATTCTGTTTTACAGAAGATATTTCTTTTGTCGTTCTTAACAAATTTAGAAAGATATTTCCTTGCACAGAATTTTTCTGTAGATTGGTGATTTTTAATCACCATTAGATTTTTAATCCAACGACGCTCTGTTTTACAGAGCGTAATCTTTCTTGTTTAGAAAGACCCAAGGAAGTATTTTCCAAATAAGGCTTTTAATCCCTTTTAATTAGAATTTATTTTTATCAGTCCAGAAGGCATAAGAGTTTATCACGTATAGCACGTGACCCTACCAAATTAAACCGACCCAAGGGTGTCATGTGTTATCACGTGAGTTTCTTTTTGTCCCACTTGTTTGCTTTATTCAGGCGCTTGTATACTTTACTTATAGAGGTCATGTGTCTGCACGTGAGGTTCAGTTTTGGTTTAGTTTTGTTAAGCGCAGCGCCTATCACGTGTGGGCACGTGACGATCCACGTGGGGACTTTCTCCATTGTTTTATTTATTTATTTATTTTCCGTAAGGGAACAAATACCCCCACAGCGTTGTTCTCACGTGGTTTGCACGTGCGTGCGACGCTGTCACTTTTATAGCCGTTGGATTGTCTAGGGGAACGGGAAGATGAACCGCCCTAGTCACGTCTTATAAATGCAAGGGTTTGGTTCTTTAGACAGCCACTGTTTCTTTATCTCCTTCCTTTTCATTTTCCTTGAGAATTTAATTCTCTTTCTCAGAGCTTAGTTCTCTGTCATTGCAAATCCAGAGTTAAACTCTGTCAAAAGAAACTCTTTTTCAAGTAACGCTTTGTACATCAAAAAACTTTGCTTCTTTGAGAAAACCTCTGGATTTTAAATCCATTATGAGAGGTTTGCTCTCCTCAGAAACCCATCCTCCAAAGATGTGATCTTTGAGCAATAACCTTCCATATCTCGAACATTTCTATCTGATTTTGAGGATTTGCGGGATTTTTGTTTCTCATATATATATATGTATATATATATATATATATATTTGTGAGTTTTTGGAATTTAATTCCATCATACAAAAGGAATTTAATTCCTAAAGCGAAGAGCTTAGCTCTGAAAAGATCAAGCAGACCTTTTGGGAATTTTATTCCCCGGTGTTTTTGAAGGCCTCTTCATAGGGTTTTACCCTTATTCGCGTAAATTTGAATTTTGTTGGTAGCTTAACAGAACTTGTCTTCCCAAGAATTTGTTTGAATCCCAATGTTTGTTTAATGAGGGTCTTCTTTATTCTCGCAATGATCCCCCTATCTCATCATTGGTGAGCCGCCATTTTGATTTTGTGGGGTCCGTGTATCTTGTAGGCAGTGGGCCTGTGAAATAGACATCTTGTCGTTTTCTTTTGTTATTATATGTGTGTGTGTGCGCGCGCGCGCGTGCGGCTTCACTGATGTTTTTTTTGTTTCAGGACCAATGGCTTCTTTCCCTTACTTCCCTTTTACTCGCTCAGATGCTGCTTTCTCGCAATCGCCGTCAGACGAAGAAGCAATGGCGATGATTCGGGCCCATGACAAAGATTGCACCAATTTGCTCTTATGGGGTACCTGGTATAGACATATCATTCGAGGCCGCCGCAGCTTTCTTTGCGAAGTGCCAGCAGAGCCTCTTCGCCCAGTCTTGCCGATGGAGCATCCGCAGACTGCCTTTGCAGTGGAGGTGGCTGATTGGACTCCTACAGGCCGGCTTGAGCCGTCGACAGCTGGGATACCAAACCGGCCTTTACCAGCCATAGACATCTTGGGGCTTCGTATTTGCCAAGGTGAAGCCCAGCCCTGGGGACAGATCTATAAGATAGAGCTTACCCCTCGCCATCCAGTCGGCTATCTTCCTTGGGCTCGATACGTCCTCTCTGCCCACCGTACACGGTTGCAGAAGGTCGAGCTTTATTAGGCGGTATACGCGTCCCTCTTTCATTATCAGTCCCCCCATGTTTGGTGGGTTAAATCTTTCCTAAATCAATAGAATCTTCCCACTAATACTTTCTTGCTAGGGGATCGTAAGGTCTTGATTTCCCTGGAAGAGTTCCGTGAGGTTTCTGGATTGCCAATCAGGGGAGAACACTATGAAGAGTTGCTGCCTCCTGATGAGTATGTATTCACGACCGCGCCTGCTATGCTAGACGGCCTGACGATTGAAAGTGCTATCCACCATCAGTACCCTAGTCTAATCAAGACTCTGGGAATTTTCGAAAAGTTGTTCGAGAAGTCAGAGGGACAGGGCGTCACTTTTACGAGTTTTATTGCTTGCTTCCTCCGTGAAGATGCCTTATCAAAGGAGGCTCCGAAATTTACGAATATTAACGACCCCTTTGGGTTTGAGTTGGATAAGCTGCCAGTCAAAGAAGAAGATTTGCCACAGTTTTACATCCTGATCTCGCCGGTCATGTCCTTCGATTCAATTGCGGCTCCAGGCATGGACGAGGAGACCTTCTTTGTTGGTTTTATCAATCTCTGGCTCAGTTGGTTCGCCATGGAGATACATCGACGCTTCATAAGAGCCTCTGTCATCTATCCCACTCATCGTGTAGCCGAAGGGGTACGGGCTGTTGGCATTGCAGGGTTATCGCACTTGTACCATGGGCTGAGCACTGCGGCCAATACTTCAACTCCGGGTGTGGACGTGGTGAGTTTCTCCCTCCATTATTTTACGTTGTGGATTGAGATGCACGTGCCGGGGGCATTCGCGGTGCATCAGAGGCCAGATTTCTATGATGCTTACACCTTCTTGCGGCTCATGAGGTTGGTGGACACTTCCGCTCCTGATCCGACTCAGCTAGGAGCTCTTCGTGTGCTGCTCAACCCGTATTCTAATTAAGGCGGGATGGTATTCAATGACCGAGTCCTCTCTGCCCCTTCAGGACCTATTCAACAGCTGTTCAATTTATCGAAAGGGGGAGCACCATCTTTGAGGCATAAAGAAATTATGCACTTGTATTCGATCAGGCCGGGTTATCTGGTGTTCCGTCAGAATGATGCGGTTCTTTTCATGCGGTATAATCCGCACCGTTTTGCCCGGCAATTGGGTTATAACCAGGGTGTTTCCTTCGAGGCATTTTTGGTAGAGCCTAGCTCGTCTCTGGGAGTTGTTCGTGACAGCATCCATCACTTCATGCGGCTGAACACCGGCTCTCGCTTCATGATCCCCAAGGCAGACTACATTCCAAGGTGTGTGGGGGCTTTCACAGGTTGGTACTGCCACCGAGTTGGTCCCATCATTGCCGAGGAGAAACAGATACTCTTCGGTTATAGAGCTCCCGCCCTAATCCAGGCCATGGGAGTTTCGCTACGACCGCGGACAGTGGTTCGCGCTCCCTTGAGGGATACGGGTGCCTTACTCATCCCTGAGGCGGTGGATGCGGAGTCGACTCCTCCCACTGCTGGTATGCCGATGTGCACTAGAGCCCAAGCATGGGCTTCTGATAAGATGCCAGCAGTAGTTTCATCAGTTGCGGCGTCATCAATGGCAGTGCCATCATCGGTAGCACCGTTAACAGAGGATACCGGAGGCGAAGTTGGGCAGCGTTGTGTTAAAGCATCGAAGGGGAAGAAGCGATCCTCTTCTAGTGCCACCTCCGGCTCAAAAAGGAGGAAGAAGACGGTTACCGGTCTGCTCGACCTCTTCCTCAAACCTGAAGATGTCGCTCAAGATGAACCCATATCCATGCAAGAGCCGGATGATGGTCTTCTCTTTCTGGGTTTGTCTGCCGAGGAAGCCGCACAATTGGCTGAGGCTATAAGGCGCTCACATGACGAAATTGAGAACGTGGGTGTTCCGAAGAGTCCTTATCTTGCCGTCATATTCTACGAAGATCCCCCATCAATACGGAGAATATTTATAGGTCCCCTGCGACAGGGAGAAGAGATAGCCCTCAAGCAGCCTATCTCAGCCACTTCCGAAGATAAGTTGTCATTGTGGACCGGTGGCCACGAATCTACATTTGAACCCCGGTGAGCATACCTCCTCAGGAAGGAACGTTGGCTTGAAAAAGCCATACTAGAGGCATCCTGGCGTATCGGTATGCATGACTTCTGTATTTTTCCTTTGGCAAGTAATTTGTATCGCTTTTTATGTCTTCTTATCTTCGTAAAACTTTGCAGGGACTTCAGTAATGGCAGAGAATCTGAGCTCAAGTCGTGTCCTGACTGTAGACTCTGTAAATATCCCCGATGAGACACCAGTATGTGCGGAGGAGGTCGTTGCAGTTGCTATTCCTGTTGCGGAGCTTCCTTTGGTGGATTCTGTTCCCCTGGTGTCCGTTCTCTCAGAAGAGGTACCCTTACTGGCCGTAGATTTAATGGACCTTTCCGGTGATGGCCTGGAGATTGTGGAACAAGTAATTGAGACCACCGTCCCTTTATTGGAGCCTGAAATGGCGGCCATTGCCCCTCAACTGGAAGTTGTCACACCAGTAAATGTATCTGGTGATGTTCCTGAGGGAATGGAGGAGCCTGCCGAAGCTGCTATCCCTCCGGCTCAAGGCGGGAAGAGTATCGAAGGTAGTCTTCTTATCTTGCTTTAATGATCTCTCTATTATCTGACTCTTTCTGTCCTTTCAGAATTGCGAGGATTGGCGGCGTCCATAGTGAATTTATCTCCCAGAAAGTCCTTTCAGCGTCTGCTCGAGATGGCCGCCCCACAGGCAATATCTTCTCAAAGCATCGTCCTCTCTTCTGGGCAAGGTTGGTGTTATTTTACCCCTTCATTGTATTATTATTATTTCGTATAACGATGCTGATATGTTTTCTGCAGTTCTGGAAGCTGATAACGAAGTTGAGATCCTCGACGGGCCTGAGGATCTGTCCAATCCTCCTTACATGACCGTGGGTAAGTAAGATGTTGACGTCGCTTTATATATTCTTTGGGCGTAAATCTCATAGCTTGTTCATGGATCTTGACAGCCTTGCCCGCTCTTATCCCGCTGGAGTCTCGCATCATTATGCCACCGGGCCCTTATGCCCTACGCGCATCTGAATGGATGGCGAAGCAAAGCTTTCACTCCTTATCGGCTCTCATCGAAGATCTTCGTGCTGGTAGCTCGATCATAGCCGAAGAATTTGCTGCCAAAGCCAACATTTCTCTGCCCTTTCTTGCCGCCTACCATGATGAAACATTGGTGCATGTCTGGGTCGAGTTTTGTCTTCGAGTTGAGGCTTGTTTACATGGTCTCGAGTGCACACGCCTTCCCTCAGAGGTCATGGCCACAAAGACGAGCTTACGGGGGCTGATCGAACGGTGTGCTGCGAATCTACAATCATGTGAGAAGAGGCTTAACCGAAAATTCTCAGAGAGGGAACTGGCCTCGAATGCTTTAGGGGAACTTTAAGCTGAGCTCACTGCTAAGACCACCCGTGCATACGAACTTTGGTGGGTGCTCTAAGAAGCTATTAGGGAGGTGGTGGCTGTTGATAAAGCCGTTATCTTTACCCGTGAGATGGTCTAAGCTCACAAAGTTGCTGAAAAGGAGCTTGAGATTCGGCTCGCCTCGTATCAGGCTCAACAGTCTCAGGCGGAGACCCATCTCATGGCGATAACCAAGCTTGAAGCCAAGGCTCAGCGGAAGAGCGATGAATTGAGGAGCTTATTGTGTCGTCCACCAGCTTAAAGAATTTTTGTAAAAATTTTCTTTTCTTGTATCCACTCCTGAATGAGAGGGTATTTTGTATTCATTTTGATTCTCTTTACGATATGTATCTTGTATTCACTTTGAATTCACGAATAAAAGACATATATTATTATTTTTATCTCATTGTTGCATGTAGCTCTGATGGATGTGGTCCATATGTAGTTTATCTGGATCTTTTTGCAGGGTAGTGATGGCTTAGGTGAAAGGGTTAAGATTTGTCACCTAAGACTTTTCAATTTCACGAGCCATGGGGGTCTCATGAAGACTTTTCTCCCTACGAGTCGAGAGGATCTCGTAGGGGTAATTTCTACTTGGGGGTCGTGAGGACTCCTAAGTGCATTTTCTTGTGAGGGTCGTAAGGATCTCACAAGAGAGCTTTTCTTTTTATGGGTTTGATAAGTTCGTGTGTTGATTTATTTCCAAGTCGGACATTGCTCTACGATAGGAAGATCATGGGTTGATGTATTTCCGAGACAGAGCATTGCTCCAGTGGGGGGGTTAGGGGTTGACATATATCCGAGTCGAAGCATTGCTTTACGACAGGGAGGTCAAGAGTTGACATGTATCTGAGTCGAAACGCTGCTTGACGACAGGGAGGTCAGGGGTTGACATGTATCCAAGTCGAAGCGTTGCTTGATGACAGGGAGGTCAAGAGTTGACATGTATCCGTGTCGAAGCGTTGCTTAACGACAAGGAGGTCAGGGGTTGACATGTATCCGTGTTGAAGCGTTGCTTAACGACAAGGAGGTCAGGGGTTGACATATATCCGAGTCGAAGAGTTGCTTTACGACAAGAAGGTCAAGGGTTGACATGTATCCGTGTCGAAGCATTTCTTTACGACAGGGAGGTCAGGGTTTAACATGTATCCGAGTCGAAGCGTTGCTTGACGAAAGGGAGGTCAGGGGTTGACATGTATCTGAGTCGAAGTGTTGCTTGACGACAGGGAGGTCAGTGGTTGACATGTATCCGAGTCGAAGCGTTGCTTAACGACAGGGAGGTCAGGGGTTGACATGTATCCGTGTCGAAGCATTGCTTAACGACAAGGAGGTCAGGGGTTGACATGTATCCGAGTCGAAGCGTTGCTTTACGACAGGGAGGTCAGGGTTTGACATGTATCCGAGTCGAAGCGTTGCTTGATGACAGGGAGGTCAGGGGTTGACATGTATCTGAGTCAAAGAGTTGCTTGACGACAGGGAGGTCAAGAGTTGACATGTATCCGAGTCGAACCGTTGCTTGACGACAGGGAGGTCAAGAGTTGACATGTATCCGAGTCGAAGCGTTGCTTGACGACAGGGAGGTCAGGGGTTTGATATGTATCCGAGTTGAAGCGTTGCTTTACGACAAGAATGTCAGGGGTTGACTCTAGATTGTCTGTGCACCCTAAAGTCTTGGAACTGGGGACTTTGCCGTGGCTCTGATTGGTGATGTCGCGTCCGTGCTCTGCTGGCATGAGGAGGAACGCCGTTGTTGGTCTTTAGGCTGTAGAGGTGACCGTCGAGATTTGGAACTAGGGACTTTGCCATGGCTCCGTGTAACAACCCTAATTTTCTTATACACTTTTTCCTAAAAAAAAATTTTCAAATATTTTTTCAAAAATCCATAAAGGGTATTTATTACCTGAGCACAAGATTTAAGTAATTAATTAACAATTTAATTACAAGAAGGAGCTTGTAGCTCATTGGTAATACCTTGCATTGCTGAACCAAACCACCAAAGTTCAAATCCCATGCCCCACATTATTTTTAATATTTATTTTGTTTTAAATTCTTCTTCAATATTGTGTCTCTTCATCTTCTAAACCCCCATGTACACTTCAAATTCCTAGATCGGTTTCAGAGACCTTTGAAATCCACATTTACTCCATTTTAATGATTTTTAATACATTTTTACTTAAAAACCTTTCATATACCCTATTTACTCAAATTTTTAATGATTTTATACATTTTTACATTAAAACCTTTCATATACCCTATTTACTCCAACTTTTAATGATTTTATATATTTTTACATTTTTTATTTAAAAACCCTTCACCTATCCTACCCCTAGCCTACCCTATAAATACACCCCCTCCCCTCTACCCTCTCATCCCAAAACCCTAAGCTCACTCTTTCAAAAAATTTCCAAGAGTTGTGTAATTTGAAAACAAGCTCGCGGCGAACCTCCGACGAAATTCCGGCGGAAATTCCGGCGACGTTTTTAGGAACTACCGGCAACGACGCAACGCATCGGCAACCCCTTTAGTCCCCCTCACTCCTTAGTATAGATCAAAACCCGTAAGTCCCATTCTATCTCCCTTTCTAATTCTCAAAAACACGAAATTACGAAACCCGACGGAATTGGAACAAATCCGATTTCCGATTCGGTTTTCTATCAAATCTCACTTATCACTAATTCCATAATGCTTAAACATATTCATGTTGACTACTAATCACTTAAAAATTAATTTGAATAAGTTTTCACACATGAAATGATAACCTTTTCAACTTACCGTATTTTTCCACCTTAATACCCTCATGTTTCAATTTCACATTTAACCCTTTAACATTGCTATACCTTAAAATAGATCACGAGGTAATGACCTACCTCCTCACACACACATATGAAACCATAATACGCTATCTTGAAAACTACTAATACGACAAAAGAAGATTTTACATTAAATACCATTTCCTTAATAAAACCTTTTATAAAAGTTTAGATTTGATACATTTGTTTAAACAATATCTTCAATAGGAAAAATACGATAAGTTGTGGACATCGATCATTTATCTAAACCTGACTTTGTGGTGTCTAGGCAAGTGTGTCTAAGGCAAGTGGTTACTTAATTAGGGCCACTACTTGTAGTGGAGAGCCTCCCACTTACCTGGCACTTACCTGGCCCCAATTGGCAGTGAAGAGGCGATTTGAGGCTTCTAACGACTTGTTGTTTAGACCTTTTAGAATAGGCTAGTTGGCTTAGGAAACCCTAGAATCTAAAATACGGAAAAATTACACTTTGCAAATAAATACCTTTTAATTTATAAAACCGTTTTCTAAAGGATTAGTATTTTACAATCTTTGCAAAGCACCGCTACAACCCATCTTCGGGGAACCCGTCCGGGATCGTGCGGTTTATCGCGCACCCTCGGGCTAGTAGTGCGAGATTCAGACCTCCGCAAGGAGCATTCGGTCTCGAAAGGTTTAAAATACGACATCTTAAGAAAATGAGATTTTTGGTATATAAATTATTTATTAAAACTATTTTTGTATAAATAAATGTATATTTATCATTTAAATATCTATTTTATTATAATATAAATATTCTACCTTTTTCTAAAAATCACAAGAATAAATTTTACACTAAAATACCATGAACTTCAAATAAATCAATATTACAGATAAATACCCTTATTTATAAAATTAGGATATTTTCACTAGAAATGTCACAACATAAAATCCACCCTCATTACAACCCTAAAGACGAATAATAAATACTTGAGACGTATTTTGAAAAGTATATAAAAGTATTTTTACATAAACCCCTCAAGTTTTATAAGTTACCCTAAGGACCTTAGCAATTGTAAGAGCTCGATTCACATTTCTGATTGTCTGACTCGGGTTTGAGTCTGATTAATCTGACTTGAATATGATTCAAGTCAATCTATAAACTACAAGATTCCAATTCAATATGAACATATGAATCCATGAATACAATCATCAATTTACACAACTTGACTGAACCGAACCATGGATATATATTCCTTTTACATGATTCACAGTATTCCATTTACATGACTCTACGGTTATAACCGTTTCCTGATATCATGGTTTTGGTCAGTCAGTCAGTCAATTAATCATACAACCAACACAATTTACAAGATAACAATACAAACAAGACATCACGGGGTTTAAGGGGTAGATTGGTACGGAAGGTGTTAAAGGTGGCACGAGACGGTAAGATTAAGACACCTAACATGAATCCAATTGCCGTTGTTCCGGGTTGTATAACGGAGCCTTGTACTTCCATTTGCCCTGGTCTCTAGCATACTGAGTCCCTTCTCGTATACACTGGCATCCTTCTGTACCAAGCTACAACAACAGCGTTAACACTATACTACAATAATATAACAATATAATACAACTGTAAAAGCCACCCTCTCCCTCTCTCTCTTACTCTCTGTCTATTCTATTTCTCCTCTTACCTTTGGGACTTACCGAGCGACCTGTTCGCTGACGATATTCTATTTCTTTCTTCTTTGAATGTCGTCAGGTGATTCGGACCCGGCAGAGATCGAGCCATCTGAAGAAGACTTGGAGCAGTTTGCCGAAAATCCAGCACTTTAATTTCATTGTACACTTTTCCTTTCTGTACTTTTCATTTCCTGTTATGCCACTGTTTATGCATTTTTTTATTTCAGTTGTATTTCCTTTCATGTATTGTACAAAGAATGTTAATAAATAAAAGTTGCTGTTCTTTTTATTTCTTGTCTCTTGTGTATTTATTTTATATTGCTTAGATACGCTTAGCGTATGTACTTCTGAGTATATACGTAGCGGATCTCGTCGCGTCTCCTTCGCCGTACACTGGGAAGCGGGGCGTGACTGGTTTTGTTGGTGGCCAATGCAGGTCCGAGCAGTATGGAATCCTAAGCAATATAAAACACAAGAACCAGCAACTAAAACATTCTTTACAATCATATTTCTTGAATCCCATCATTTCTTATTCTTTAAATCATATATCTTGAATCTGTCCTAACCTAAAATTCCCTCACCTCTTTTACAATTTTACCAAAACCTTCGCATCCATTCATTCCTTCACACATTCTTCACATTTCTAAAACCCTTGCACCACTTTGTTATTTTTCGCATACTATCAGTACACCAACACCAAACTTTTCTTGAAACTGTTACACTTTCCTTTTACAAATTTCGAGGACGAAATTTTTATAAGGAGGGTAGAATGTAACAACCCTAATTTTCTTATACACTTTTTCCAATAAAAATTTTTTCAAATATTTTTTCAAAAATCCATAAAGGGTATTTATTGCCTGAGCACAACATTTAAGTAATTAATTAACAATTTAATTACAAGAAGGAGCTTGTAGCTCATTGGTAATATCTTGCATTGCTGAACCAAGCCACCAAAGTTCAAATCTCATCCCCCACATTATTTTTAATATTAAGAAAATTATGGTTGTTATATTCTACCCTCCTTATAAAAATTTCGTCCTCGAAATTTGTAAAAGGAAAGTGTAACGGTATCAAGAAAAGTTTAGTCCTGGTGTACTGACAGTATGCGAAAAATAACAAGGTGGTGCAAGGGTTTTAGAAATGTGAAGAATGTGTTAAGGAATGAAAGGATGCGAAGGTTTTGATAAAATTGTAAAAGAGGTGAGGGAATTTTGGGTTAGGACAGATTCAAGATATATGATTCAAAGAATAAGAAATGATGGGATTCAAGGAACATGATTGTAAAGAATGTTTTAGTTGCCGGTTCTTGTGTTTTATATTGCTTAGGGTTCCATACAGATCTGACCTGCATGGGCCGCCAACAAAACCTGTCACGCCCCGCTTCCCAGTGTACGGCGAAGGAGACGCGACGAGGTCCGCTACGTATATACTCAGAAGTACATACGCTAAGCGTATCTAAGCAATATAAAATAAATACATAAGAGACAAGAAATAAAAAGAACAGCAACTTTTATTTATTAACATTCTTTGTACAATGCATGAAACGAAATACAATTGAAATAAAAAGATGCATAAACAGTGGCATAACAGGAAATGAAAAGTACAGAAAGGAAAAGTGTACAATGAAACTAAAGTGCTGGATTTTCGGCAAACTGCTCCAAATCTTCTGCAGATGGCTCGATCTCTGCCGGGTCCGAATCACCTGATGACATTCAAAGAAGAAAGAAATAGAATGTCGTCAGCGAACAGGTCGCTCGGTAAGTCCTAAAGGTAAGAGAAGAAATAGAATAGACAGAGAGTAAGAGAGAGAGGGAGAGGGTGGCTTTTACAGTTGTATTATATTGTTATATTATTGCAATATGGTGTTAACGCTGTTGTTGTAGCTTGGTACAGAAGGATGCCAGTGTATACGAGAGGGGTCTCAGTATGCTAGAGACCAGGGCAAATGGAAGTACAAGGCTCCGTTATACAACCCGGAACAACGGCAATTGGATTCAGTTAGGTGTCTTAATCTTACCATCTCGTGCCACCTTTAACACCTTCCGTACCAATCTACCCCTTAAACCCCGCGATGTCTTGTTTGTATTGTTATCTTATAAATTGTGTTGTTTGTATGATTGATTGACTGACTGACCGAAACCATGATATCAGGAAACGGTTATAATCGTAGAGTTATGTAAATGGAATACTGTGAATCATGTAAAAGGAATATATATCCATGGTTCGGTTCAGTCAAGTTGTATAACCTGATAATTGTATTCATGGATTCATGTGTTCATATTGAATTGGAATCTTGTAGTTTATAGATTGACTTGAATCATATTCAAGTCAGATTAATCAGACTCAAACCCGAGTCAGACAATCAGGGATGTGAATCGAAGTCTTATAATTGCTAGAGTCCTTAGGGTAATTTATAAAACTTGAGGGGGTTTTATGTAAAAATACTTTTATATACTTTTCAAAATACACCTCAAATATTTATTGTTCGTCTTTAGAGTTGTAATGGGGGTGGATTTTATGTTGTGACATTTCTAGTGAGAATATCCTAGTTTTAGGTATTTATCTGTAATATTGATTATTTGAAGTTCATGGTATTTTAGTGTAAATTTATTCTTGTGATGTTTTAGAAAAAGATGGAAAATTATATCATAATAAAATAGATATTTAAATGATAAATATACATATGTTTATACAAAAAAAAAAATTTAATAAATATTTTATATTCCAAAAATCTCATTTTCTTAAGATGTCGTATTTTAAACCTTTCGAGACCGAATGCTCCTTGCGGAGGTCTGAATCTCGCACTACTAGCCCGAGGATGCACGATAAACCGCACGATCCCGAACGGGTTCCCCAAAAATGGGTTGTAGCGGCGCTTTGCAAAAATTGTAAAATACTAATCCTTTAGAAAACGGTTTTATAAAGTAAAAGGTATTTATTTGCAAAGTGTAATTTCTCCGTATTTTAGATTCTAGGGTTTCCTAAACCAACTAGCTTATTCTAAAAGATCTAAACGACAAGTCGTTAGAAGCCTCAAATCGCCTCTTCACCGCCAATTGCGGCCAGGTAAGTGGGAGGCTCTCCACTACAAGTAGTGGCTCTAATTAAGTAACCACTTGCCTTAGACACACTTGTCTAGACACCACAAAGTCAGCTTTAGATAAACGATCGATGTCCACAACTTATCGTATTTTTCCTATTAAAGATATTGTTTAAACAAATGTATCAAACCTAAACTTTTATAAAAGGTTTTATTAAGGAAATGGTATTTTAATGTAAAATCTTGTTTTATCGTATTAGGAGTTTTCAAGATAGCGTATTATGGTTGCATATGTGTGTGTGAGGAGGTAGGTCATTACCTCGTGATCTATTTTAAGGTATAGTAATGTTAACGGGTTAAATGTGAAATTGAAACATGATGGTATTAAAGTGAAAAAAATACGGTAAGTTAAAAAGGTTATCATTTCATGTGTGAAAACTTATTCAAATTGATTTTTACAAGTTTAATAATCATGATAAAGATGTTTAGACATGTTTGAATTGATTAGAAGTGAAATTTTATAGAAAACCGAATCGGAAATCGGATTTGTTCCGATTCCGTCAGGTTTCGTAATTTCGTATTTTTGAGAATTAGAAAGGGAGATAGAATGGGACTTACGGGTTTTCGATTAGACAAAGGAGTGAGGGGGGACTAAAGGGGTTGCCGAGGCGTTACTTCGTCGCCGGTTGTTCCTCAAAACGTCGCCGGAATTTCCGCCGGAATTTCGTCGGAGCTTCGCCGCGAGCTTGTTTTCAAAGTACACAACTCTTGGAAAATTTTGAGAGAGTGAGCTTAGGATTTTTGGGATGAGAGGATAGAGGGGAAGGGTGTATTTATAGGGTAGGCTAGGGGTAGGGTAGGCGAAGGGTTTTTAAATAAAAAATGTAAAAATATATAAAATCATTAAAAGTTGGAGTAAATAGGGTATATGAAAGGTTTTAATGTAAAAATGTATAAAATCATTAAAAATTGGAGTAAATAGGGTATATGAAAGGTTTTAATGTAAAAATGTATTAAAAATCATTAAAATGGAGTAAATGGGGATTTCAAAGGTCTCTGAAACCGATCTAGGAATTTGAAGTGTACATGGGGGTTTAGAAGATGAAGAGACACAATATTGAAGAAAAATTTAAATCAAAATAAATATTAAAAATAATGTGGGGCATGTGATTTGAACTCTGGTGGCTTGGTTCAGCAGTGCAAGGTATTACCAATGAGCTACAAGCTCCTTCTTGTAATTAAATTGCTAATTAATTACTTAAATCTTGTGCTCAGGCAATAAATACCCCTTTATGGATTTTTGAAAAAATATTTGAAATTTTTTTTTAACCAACAAAACCTGTCACGCCCCGCTTCCCAGTGTACGGCGAAGGAGACGCGACCAGGACCGCTATGTATAAGAAAATTATAAGAAAACCTGTCACTGCCAACAAAACCTGTCACGCCCCGCTTCCCAGTGTACGGCGAAGGAGACGCGACGAGATCCGCTACGTATATACTCAGAAGTACATACGCTAAGCGTATCTAAGCAATATAAAATAAATACACAAGAGACAAGAAATAAAAAGAACAGCAACTTTTATTTATTAACATTCTTTGTACAATACATGAAAGGAAATACAACTGAAATAAAAAGATTCATAAACAGTGGCATAACAGGAAATGAAAAGTACAGAAAGGAAAAGTATTCAATGAAACTAAAGTGCTGGATTTTCGGCAAACTGCTCCAAGTCTTCTGCAGATGGCTCGATCTCCGCCGGGTCCAAATCACCTGACGACATTCAAAGAAGAAAGAAATAGAGTGTCGTCAGCGAACAGGTCACTCGGTAAGTCCCAAAGGTAAGAGGAGAAATAGAATAGACAGAGAGTAAGAGAGAGAGGGAGAGGGTGGCTTTTACAGTTGTATTATATTGTTATATTATTGTAGTATGGTGTTAACGCTGTTGTTGTAGCTTGGTACAGAAGAATACCAGTGTATACGAGAGGGGTCTCAGTATGCTAGAGACCAGGGCAAATGGAAGTACAAGGCTCCGTTATACAACCCGGAACAGCGGCAATTGGATTCATGTTAGGTGTCTTAATCTTACCGTCTCGTGCCACTTTTAACACCTTCCGTACCAATCTACCCCTTAAACCCCGCGATGTCTTGTTTGTATTGTTATCTTGTAAATTGTGTTGGTTGTATGATTGATTGACTGACTGACCGAAACCATGATATCAGGAAACGGTTATAACCGTAGAGTCATGTAAATGGAATATTGTGAATCATGTAAAAGGAATATATATCTATGGTTCGGTTCAGTCAAGTTGTGTAAATTGATGATTGTATTCATGGATTCATATGTTCATATTGAATTGGAATCTTGTAGTTTATAGATTGACTTGAATCATATTCAAGTCAGATTAATCAGACTCAAACCCGAGTCAGACAATCAGAAATGTGAATCGAGGTCTTACAATTGCTAGGGTCCTTAGGGTAACTTATAAAACTTGAGGGGTTTTATGTAAAAATACTTTTATATACTTTTCAAAATACGCCTCAAGTATTTATTATTCATCTTTAGGGCTGTAATGAGGGTGGATTTTACGTTGTGACATTTCTAGTGAAAATATCCTAGTTTTATAAATAAGCGTATTTATCTGTAATATTGATTTATTTGAAATTCATGGTATTTTAGTGTAAAATTTATTTTTGTGATTTTTAGAAAAAGGTGGAATATTTATATTATAATAAAATAGATATTTAAATGATAAATATATATATATGTTTATACAAAAATAGTTTTAATAAATAATTTATATTCCAAAAATCTCATTTTCTTAAGATGTCGTATTTTAAAGCTTTCGAGACTGAATGCTCCCTGCGGAGGTCTGAATCTCGCACTACTAGCCCGAGGGTGCGCGATAAACCGCACGATCCCGAACGGGTTCCCCAAAGATGGGTTGTAGCGGCGCTTTGCAAAGATTGTAAAATACTAATCCTTTAGAAAACGGTTTTATAAAGTAAAAGGTATTTATTTGGAAAGTGTAATTTTTCCGTATTTTAGATTCTAGGGTTTCCTAAACCAACTAGCCTATTCTAAAAGGTCTAAACAATAAGTCGTTAGAAGCCTCAAATCTCCTCTTCACCGCCAATTGCGGCCAGGTAAGTGCCAGGTAAGTGGGAGGCTCTCCACTACAAGTAGTGACCCTAATTAAGTAACCACTTGCCTTAGACACACTTGCCTAAACACCACAAAGTCAGGTTTAGATAAACGATCGATGTCCATAACTTATCGTATTTTTCCTATTGAAGATATTGTTTAAACAAATGTATCAAACCTAAACTTTTATAAAATGTTTTATTAAGGAAATGGTATTTTAATGTAAAATCTTCTTTTATTGTATTAGTAGTTTTCAAGATAGCGTATTATGGTTTCATATGTGTGTGTGAGGAGGTAGGTCATTACCTCGTGATCTATTTTAAGTTATAGCAATATTAAAGGGTTAAATGTGAAATTGAAACATGAGGGTATTAAGGTGGAAAAATACGGTAAGTTGAAAAGGTTATCATTTCATGTGTGAAAACTTATTCAAATTAATATTTAAGTGATTAGTAGTCAACATGAATATGTTTAAGCATTATGGAATTAGTGATAAGTGAGATTTGATAGAAAACCGAATCGGAAATCGGATTTGTTCCGATTCCGTCGGGTTTCGTAATTTCGTATTTTTGAGAATTAGAAAGGGAGATAGAATGGGACTTACGGGTTTCGATCTATACTAAGGAGTGAGGGGGACTAAAGGGGTTGCCGATGCGTTGCGTCGTTGCCGGTAGTTCCTAAAAACGTCGCCGGAATTTCCGCCGGAATTTCGTCGGAGTTTCGCCGCGAGCTTGTTTTCAAATTACACAACTCTTGGAAAATTTTTGAAAGAGTGAGCTTAGGGTTTTGGGATGAGAGGGTAGAGGGGAGGGGGTGTATTTATAAGGTAGGCTATGGGTAGGGTAGGTGAAGGGTTTTTAAATAAAAAATATAAAAATATATAAAATCATTAAAAGTTGGAGTAAATAGGGTATATGAAAGGTTTTAATGTAAAAATGTATAAAATCATTAAAAATTGGAGTAAATAGGGTATATGAAAGGTTTTAAAGTAAAAATGTATTAAAAATCATTAAAATGGAGTAAATTTGGATTTCAAAGGTCTCTGAAACCGATCTAGGAATTTGAAGTGTACATGGGGGTTTAGAAGGTGAAGAGACACAATATTGAAGAAGAATTTAAAACAAAATAAATATTAAAAATAATGTGGGGCATGGGATTTGAAATTTGGTGGCTTGGTTCAGCAATGCAAGGTATTACCGATGAGCTACAAGCTCCTTCTTGTAATTAAATTGTTAATTAATTACTTAAATCTTGTGCTCAGGCAATAAATACCCCTTTATGGATTTTTGAAAAAATATTTGAAAAATTTTTTATAGGAGAAAGTGTATTAGAAAATTAGGGTTGTTATATTCTACCCTCCTTATAAAAATTTCGTCCTCGAAATTTGTAAAAGGAAAGTGTAACAGTTTCAAGAAAAGTTTGGTGTTGGTGTACTGACAGTATGCGAAAAATAACAAGGTGGTGCAAGGGTTTAAGAAATGTGAAGAATGTGTGAAGGAATGAAAGGATGCGAAGGTTTTGGTAAAATTGTAAAAGAGGTGAGGGAATTTTTGGTTAGGACAGATTCAAGATATATGATTCAAAGAATAAGAAATAATGAGATTCAAGAAATATGATTGTAAAGAATGTTTTAGTTGCTGGTTCTTGTGTTTTATATTGCTTAGGGTTCCATACAGCTCGGACCTGCATGGGCCACCAAAAAAACCTGTCACGCCCCGTTTCCCAGTGTACGGCAAAGGAGACGCGACGAGATCCGCTACGTATATACTCAGAAGTACATACGCTAAGCGTATCTAAGCAATATAAAATAAATACACAAGAGACAAGAAATAAAAAAGAACAGGAACTTTTATTTATTAACATTCTTTGTACAATACATGAAAGGAAATACAACTAAAATAAAAAGATGCATAAATAGTGGCATAACAGGAAATGAAAAGTACAGAAAGGAAAAGTGTACAATGAAACTAAAGTGCTGGATTTTCGGCAAACTGCTCCAAGTCTTCTGTAGATGGCTCGATCTCTGCCGGGTCCGAATCACCTGATGACATTCAAAGAAGAAAGAAATAGAATGTCGTCAGTGAACAGGTCGCTCGGTAA
The DNA here is from genome assembly GCA_030015575.1 of Agapanthus africanus. Classification (NCBI taxonomy): domain Eukaryota; kingdom Viridiplantae; phylum Streptophyta; class Magnoliopsida; order Asparagales; family Amaryllidaceae; genus Agapanthus; species Agapanthus africanus. Next base: position 116,615,543 of record JASDDO010000028.1, read on the forward strand.
GTCCCAAAGGTAAGAGGAGAAATAGAATAGATAGAGAGTAAGAGAGAGAGAGGGAGAGGGTGGCTTTTACAGTTATATTATATTGTTATATTATTGTAGTATGGTGTTAACGCTGTTGTTGTAGGTTGGTACAGAAGGATGCCAGTGTATACGAGAGTGGTCTCAGTATGCTAGAGACCAGGGCAAATGGAAGTAAAAGGCTCTGTTATACAATCCGGAACAACGGCAATTGGATTCATATTAGGTGTCTTAATCTTACCGTCTCGTGCCACCTTTAACACCTTCCGTACCAATCGACCCCTTATACCTCGCGATGTCTTGTTTGTATTGTTATCTTGTAAATTGTGTTGGTTGTATGATTGATTGACTGACTGACCGAAACCATGATATCAGGAAACGGTTATAACCATAGAGTCATGTAAATAGAATACTGTGAATCATGTAAAAGGAATATATATCCATGGTTCGGTTCAGTCATGTTGTGTAAATTGATGATTGTATTCATGGATTCATCTGTTCATATTGAATTGGAATCTTGTAGTTTATAGATTGACTTGAATCATATTCAAGTCAGATTAATCAGACTCAAACCCGAGTCAGACAATCAGAAATGTGAATCGAAGTCTTACAATTGCTAGGGTCCTTAGGGTAACTTATAAAACTTGAGGGGTTTTATGTAAAAATATTTTTATATTCTTTTCAAAATACGCCTCAAGTATTTATTATTCTCTTTAGGGTTGTAATGAGGGTGGATTTTATGTTGTGACATTTCTAGTGAAAATATCCTAGTTTTATAAATAAGGGTATTTATCTGTAATATTGATTTATTTGAAGTTCATGGTATTTTAGTGTAAAATTTATTCTTGTGATTTTTAGAAAAAGGTGGAATATTTATATTATAATAAAATAGATATTTAAATGATAAATATACATATATTTATACAAAAATAGTTTTAATAAATAATTTATATTCCAAAAATCTCATTTTCTTAAGATGTCGTATTTTAAACCTTTCGAGACCGAATGCTCCTTGCGGAGGTCTGAATCTCACACTACTAGCCCGAGAGTGCGCGATAAACCGCACGATCCTGAACGGGTTCCCCAAAGATGGGTTGTAGCAGCGCTTTGCAAAGATTGTAAAATACTAATCCTTTAGAAAACGGTTTTATAAAGTAAAAGGTATTTATTTGCAAAGTGTAATTTTTCCGTATTTTAGATTCTAGGGTTTCCTAAGCCAACTAGCATATTCTAAAAGGTCTAAACAACAAGTCGTTAGAAGCCTTAAATCTCCTCTTCGCCGCCAATTGCGGTCAGGTAAGTGCCAGGTAAGTGGGAGGCTCTCCACTACAAGTAGTGGCCCTAATTAAGTAACCACTTGCCTTAAACACACTTGCCTAGACACCACAAAGTCAGGTTTAGATAAACGATCGATATCCACAACTTATCGTATTTTTCCTATTGAAGATATTGTTTAAACAAATGTATCAAACCTAAACTTTTATAAAAGGTTTTATTAAGGAAATGGTATTTTAATGTAAAATCTTCTTTTGTCGTATTAGTAGTTTTCAAGATAGCGTATTATGGTTTCATATGTGTGTGTGAGGAGGTAGGTCATTACCTCGTGATCTATTTTAAGGTATAGCAATATTAAAGGGTTAAATGTGAAATTGAAACATGAGGTTATTAAGGTGAAAAAATACGGTAAGTTGAAAAGGTTATCATTTCATGTGTGAAAACTTATTCAATTTAATTTTTAAGTGATTAGTTGTTAACATGAATATGTTTAAGCATTACGGAATAAGTGATAAGTGAGATTTGATAGAAAACCGAATCGGAAATCGGATTTGTTCCGATTCCGTCGGGTTTCGTAATTTCGTATTTTTGAGAATTAGAAAGGGAGATAGAATGGGACTTACGGCTTTCGATCTATACTAAGGAGTGAGGGGGACTAAAGGGGTTGCCGATGCGTTGCGTCGTTGCCGGTAGTTCCTAAAAACGTCGCCGGAATTTCCGCCGGAATTTCGTCGGAGCTTCACCGCGAGCTTGTTTTCAAATTACACAACTCTTGGAAAATTTTTGAAAGAGTGAGCTTAGGGTTTTGGGATGAGAGGGTAGAGGGAAGGGGTGTATTTATAGGGTAGGCTAGGGGTAGGATAGGTGAAGGGTTTTTAAATAAAAAATGTAAAAATATATAAAATCATTAAAAATTGGAGTAAATAGGGTATATGAAAGGTTTTATTGTAAAAATGTATAAAATCATTAAAAATTGGAGTAAATAGGGTATATGAAAGGTTTTAATGTAAAAATGTATAAAATCATTAAAAATTGGAGTAAATAGGGTATATTAAAGGTTTTAAAGTAAAAATGTATTAAAAATCATTACAATGGAGTAAATGTGGATTTCAAAGGTCTCTGAAACCGATCTAGGAATTTGAAGTGTACATGGGGGTTTAGAAGGTGAAGAGACACAATATTGAAGAAGAATTTAAAACAAAATAAATATTAAAAATAATGTGGGGCATGGGATTTGAACTTTGGTGGCTTGGTTCAGCAATGCAAGGTATTACCAATGAGCTACAAGCTCCTTCTTGTAATTAAATTGTTAATTAATTACTTAAATCTTGTGCTCAGGCAATAAATACCCTTTATGGATTTTTGAAAAAATATTTGAAATTTTTTTTATAGGTAAAAGTGTATAAGAAAATTAAGGTTGTTACACTCCGCTTCGTTGCGACCTTGAGGTCGGTTGTTGACATCGCATTTGCATTCTGCTGGAGTTGAGAAGGAGCGCCGTGTCGGTCTTCTGGTATGCAGATATTGCCGCTGAGACCTGACTCTCCCTTTGGTAGAGTTTGTTGGGACATGTGTTTCCTTTTTTGTTTATGTCCTTGGATTGTATACAGGGGTCGGTATGGACTTACCTGCAGGCAAAAGTTTCATTTTTTTTATTTTCTTTCCGCGATACTCTATCATTTCAGCTTTTTATATTGTGAAAGTCGCGATTGCCCAATCATTTCGGCTATTTTCCGCGGTGCCCAATCATTTCGGATATTTTTCTTTTTACTCACTGCTTTTTATTGCGAGTTACCCAATCATTTCGGCTATTTTTGTATGCATATATTTTACTTGCTGATTTTGTTGCAAGTTGCCCTGTCATTTCGGCTGTTTCATATGTATTTATGGCTCGTTGGTTTTATACCGTGAGTAAGGGGCTTGGGATCTGATACCGATTCGAGCATCAGCATTGCTACAACTGGGATATTTCCAAGAGCGAATCATCATTTGCCTTTGTCGGTTTAAACAAAGGTGGCTTAGCAAACAGGGTTAAGATCCTGTCGACTAAGGCTTCTAACTTCACGAGCCGTAAGGGTCTCGTAAAGATGTTTCTCCCTACGAGTCGTGAGGATCTCGTAGCTGCGTTTTCTTCTTAAGAATTGTGAGGATTCTTAAGTGTATGGTCTCTTATAAGTCGTAAGGATCTCACAAGAGTGTTTTCTCCTTATAAGTCGAAAGGACTTACAAGTGTTGTTCTCCATGTGAAGATATCCCTCGTCAGTGGTCGGACTCTGTTGGGGAAACGTTTATTTGTGCCCGTGGATTGTATACAAGGGCCAGTATTGAAACGCTTGTAGGGTAATATCGGGGTGTATGACGGCTTAAGAACAGGTTTAGATCCCTGTAGCTTAAGGCTTTTGAATCCTATGAGCCGTGAGGGTCTCATAGGGGAATTTTTCCTTACAAGTCGTGAGAATCTTGTAAGTGTAACTTCTCCTTAGGAATCGTGGGGATCCCTAAGTGTGTTGCTCCCTTGTGAGTCGTAAGGATCTCACGCAGGTATTTTCTCCTTACAAGGTCGAGAGGACCTTACAGGTGTCTTTTAACGAGATTGCGCCCTTTCGGGTTTTCACGAACTCGCCGGTAGCCCTACTGTTTTTACTCACGGAGCCCTTTTGGGTTTTCATCCGTGCCCATTTCGCTTATGGACGTACCATTTTTTTAATGTCAGCTTTTGAATGCTGCGGTTTGCAGTAGTTTAAAGACGTTTCGGTCAATAGTTAGTTCCAGGACATTACGGTCCATTGTTAGTTTTAGGACATCTCGGTCCGTTGTTAGTTTTAGGACATCTCGGTCTGTTGTTAATTTTAGGACATCTCGGACCGTAGCCTTGGGGGCGAGGTTTCGCTGGGCACTACTTATAGAGTTTGGACTCAGGAAGATACCGAGCGGACATAGGCGTCGTCATCTATCATTAACCTGGGCCGTGACTCGTTAAGCGCAGTATTTTTTTAGGAGCCGGCCGTTTATTGGCCGGAAGGGTCTTTCGCCATGCATATCCATGAGCAAGTAAGCCTTACCTTGGTAGACTTTGTCTATCATGTACGGGCCCTTATAGTTCGGCTCAAATTTCCCCCGTTTGGCACGATTGGGGATCATAGGCCTTTTGACCATTAGCACGAGTTCACCTTGGCGGAATGTTCTCGGCCTAGTCAATCTTTCGTATGAGTGCGTCATTTAAGCCTCCAAGTTTTGCTGCGCCATGAGCCGAGTTTCATCAAGGGCGTCGAGCTCCTCAAGGCGAAGATGAGTATTCTCCTCGTCTGCTATCTCGTAGTGAACCACCATTCATAGAGAGGGTAACTTTATCTCCAAGGGGAGTACCGCTTCTGTACCGAATACCAATGCATACGGCGTTGTGTTTGTGGCCGTTTTGAATGTGGTCCGGTATGCCCAGAGAGCTTCATGCAGTCTCTCGTGCCAGTCCTTTTTATTTTTGGACACCATCTTCTTTATGATCTTCGTCAAAATTTTGTTGAAAGCCTCAGCCAGACCGTTAGCTCAAGGATTGTAGACCGAAGAGTATCTCCAGTCTATATTATGCTGCTGTGCGAAACGGCTGATTTTATGGCTTCTGTAGGCCGGCCCATTAGCGGAGATGATCCGTCGCGGAGTGCCGAACCGATAGATGACGTGTGTCTTGAAGAAATGGAGGATATTCTCCGTCTTCACTTCTCTCAGCGGTACTGCTTTTGCCCACTTAGAGAAGTAATCGGTTGTTGCTAATATGAACCGATGTCCTCTAGATGATGCTGGTTCGATGGGCCTGGTTATGTCAGTTCCCCACATTTTGAATGGCCAGCTAGCCACCGTTGGGTGTAGCGGATTTGGATGCTGGTGGATGAAGTTCCCGTGAATCTGGCATGAGTGGCACTGCTTCGCGTATTCGAGGCAGTCTTAAATCATCGTGGGCCAATAGTAGCCCATCCTTTTGATCTTCAGCTTTATTTTTGGCCCGGCTTGATGAGAACCTTAGAGTCCATCGTGAGTTTCTTGGACGACTCTCCTTGCTTCTTCCGGTCCCAGGCATCTTAGCCACAGAGAGTGGAACGATCTCTTATATAGAGTATCATTGACGAAGGCGAAAGACAGAGTTCGTTTCATGAGCTGATGTCTTGAGGATGCATCTTCAGGTGTTCGACGAGATTTGAAGTAATCTATAAAGACTTCTTTCCAATCCTTGGCCATTTCCCGGTCTTCTATTTGTAGGGCTGCCTCCTTGGTCGCTCCTTTTTCTTCAGATGACTCCGGAGCTATTTCTGCCGGTGCAAGAACCCGACGGCTTTGTACAATGATCCTTACGTCATCGAGGTTTTCGTCAGCCAGTTCTTTAGCGAGTTTGGGTAATGCGTCTGTTTTGCTATTTTCTACACGCGGAATGCTTTCCAGAGTGTAGGAGGGAATTTGAGTCAGTAGTTGATGCACTCTCTCACCGTACTTTACCAGCTCTGGTTTGCACGTTTGATAGTCGCCGTTTACTTGGCTAACGATCAAATGGGAGTCTCCGTATATGAGGAGGTTTTCAATTCTCATGTCGATAGCGATCTCAAGCCCTGCTATCAAAGCTTCATATTCGGCTTCATTGTTTTTCCTCGGCTCTGTTAAGAAAAAGCCAAAGCGCATTATCCCTCCTTGTGGAGTCACGAAGATGAGACCTACCCCAGATTTGATTATGGGGGAGCTGTGCTTTCGCTTCTTCATTAAAGATGCCCCATCGAAGTAGAGTTCCTATCAGGTGTCATTCTCTCTTCTCCTCCCATCGGTCGTGTCAAACGCATGCTCGTCTGGCAGCTCGCAATTTAGGGGTGAATCAGCAGGTATTGGGTGTTCAGCGAGGAAGTCGGCGATGGCCTGACCTTTCACTGCCTTAAGGGGTCAGTATGCTATCGAGAATTCCATTAAAAGTAGGGCCTATTTAGCGAGTCGTCCTGTTAGTATGGCTCTTGACATCAAGTATTTGAGAGGATCCACTTTTGATATGAGGTGGAGCTCATGTGCCAAAGCATAATGCCGGAGCTTCGTTATCACGAAGATTAACGCCAGACAGTGTTTTTCAATGGGGAGTAGTTATTTTCTGCCTCCAGGAGAACTCGACTCAAATAGTAGAGGGCTCTCTCTTTCCCCTGGTCGTTTTCTTGTGCCTATAGCGCGCCTAAGGAACCTTCAAGGGCTGTTGTGTACAGGACGAGAGGTTTTCCCTTGACCGGAGCGGTTAGTACCGGCGGATTCTGCAAGTATTGCTTGATTTCGTCTAGTGCGCTTTGACATTTGCGATCCTAGACGAAAGGGATCCCCTTCTTCATTAGATGACTGTAGGGGAGGCACTTGCCAGAGAGATTGGCTATGAAACGTTGGATACATGCGAGCTTTTCTTGGAGAGACCGCAGTTGCTTGAGAGTTCTTGGCGGAGGTATTTCCATGATCGGCTTGATCTTCGACGGGTCTATCTCGATGCCCCGGCGTCGTACGATGAATCCTAGGAATTTTCTCGAGGAGACTCCGAACGCGCATTTGAAAGGGTTCATCTTCAAGTTGTATTTCTGAAGGCGCTGAAACACGATTTTCAGATGCTCCCAATGTTTCTCGTACGATTTGCTTTTCACCACGAGGTCGTCGATATAGCATTCGACGATTTCATGTATGAGGTCATCGAAAATCTTCGTCATGGCCCTCTGATAGGTGGAGCCGGCGTTCTTCAGACCGAAAAGCATCACTTTGTAGCAGAATATGCCCAGAGGAGTCCGGAAAGCGGTATGCTTCTGATCTTCGGGATGCATTTTTATTTGATTGTACCCTGATGATGCATCCATGAAGGATAAGACTTCGTGAGTGGACGTGTTGCCTATCATCAGCTCGGTGACCGGTATGGGAAAGTCATCCTTCGGACAGGCTTTGTTGAGGTCCCGAAAGTCCACGCATATGCGCACTGTCCCATTTTTCTTCATCACTGGGATGATGATGGCGATCCAGTCAGGGTACTGAACTTCTTAGATGAAGCCGAAGTCGATTAGCTTCTTGATTTCGGCGTTGATGCTCATTTCAAGTTCGAGCTGCATCCTTCTTGGTGCTTGTTTGACCGGCTTGACGTCCGGAGATATCGCCAATTTTTTCACTTCTATCTTTGGATCTAGCCCCTGCATCTCGGCATATTTCCATGCGAAGCAGTCTTTATGCTGCATGAGCACGTCGTTTAGCGTAGCTACCTGTTCTTTAGACAGCAGCTCGTTGACGAACGTTGGCCGTGGGTCGTTTGCCGTCCCTAAGTTGATTTTCCTCAGGTTGTCCGCAGTAGTGTGTATCCCATCTTCCAACTCTTTTGGCGCCAGTGGAAACTCTGAGATCAACTCATCTTCACCCTCATTTTCGAAGCACCAGGAGAGGTCATCCATATCCTCATAGACTCTTTCTTTCGACAACGTTATCACGTGACAGGTACGAGATCGTTTCTAAGACTGGTGTTGATCTGGTTCTACTCTCGCCATATACGTTGCTTTCGGCGCATGCCTTGTGGTGGGGTTACCCTCTAACTATTGGATAGAGCGAACCTGCCGAGCTGATATTGGTCTTCGCCCCAATTCTTGAAAGTAAAGCAGTCTTCAAGAGGATGACCTATTGCTCGGTGATAGGAGCAATAATTTGGGTGATGAACTTCGTTTGCTTGATCGGGATGCCGAGACTCCGGGAGTGTCATCATTTGATGTTTCATGACGAGGTCAAAGATTTTCCTCGTCTTTTCTCGGGGGAAAGAATATGCTCGGCCTATCTTTTTCGTTAGGGACGGATTCCGGCTGACCATTTCTTGATCGTGTGGCCTTTTGGATCCGTCTTCCCGCTGTCGAACGTTTTTTCCATTCTTCAACTTGCTTTTGCCTCTGCATCGGGCCTTTTTCCTGTCTTGGGAGTACATGGCGGGCTGATGGCAAAGGGCATCATCATCTTCCGTGGCCTGGCGAATGAGACGTTGCGTCTTGGCCTTCTTGTAAATGGCCATTTCGCGGCTGTAGTCGTTTCAAACCTTTTGACCCGCTTCCTTTATTAGCTTGTCCATCTGTTCTTCAAACGACGGACTCGACATTTTTATAACAGGACCGCGTTCTGGTTCAACGTCAGCGTCTTTTAAAAGGGCGTCCTCTTCTTCATCCAGGTCCTTTATGACATGGCAGCCATGGAATTGCTCCCGTTCCTTGGACTGGACATATCCAAGCCCAATCGCTTCCATTTTTCCGTTGGGCAATTTTCGCTGAGTTCCAGGGACGTTCCAGATCCTGTTGTAGAACTGAGCTTGTCGAGGGATTTGTTTGAAAGGTACGCCTTAGCATCTTAATAACCTTTTTAATCCCTTTGTGGGCAGACGAATGGGTTGGAGCCTGTCAAGCGCAGGATTGGCACCATGCCAGACTTCTCTTTCAACTTTAGTCTCCGTGGATCGGTAGAATAAGATCGCCTTTTCGCCTGGGAGGGACATAGAATGTTTGCAGCTCTTGCACACTATATGTTTCGAGCGTATCAAGCTCTCTGTAGTGCTGTCGCGGAACCATAGCGATTTGCAAGCTTTGATCTTCTCCAATGAAGGTCTGTATCGATGGCCGGACCGAGAACACTGCGTTAACTTCGTCTTCAGAGTCGCTACCAAAGACCAGAATAGGGATAAATGGTCCCAGCTTGTTGCATTGGGGTGGCCCCGAATAAACTATCTCTTCTTCCTCTTCGGTATCGCTCCTAAAGACCGGAATAGTGATGATAGCTTTCTGCTTATTCTCCGGCTTACGGCATCTTTCCGTGTCTTCAAAGTCCGGCAGGAAATACTTTGCATCCTCGTACTTTCGGACTTTATTTCCGGAAAATAGGTTCAGTTCCCCTGTCACGGTATACTCAAGACCATCTTTGAAGTACTTCATACACTGATGCTGTGTAGAAGGGATGATGTTGTACTCGTGTAACCAAGGCCTGCCGAGCAAAGCGTTGTAGCAAGTCTTGGAGTCAATGACATGAAAATTGATGTCAGTGACGAGAAGCCTAAAGCGTAACATCAGTCTTACAGACCCGAGTGTCTGTGATAACTGGGAGTCGAATTCGGAGATAGTGATTTTATCCCGAGCGAGATGTTGAACGCTCATGGAGATTTCTTTTAGCACCCTTACATTTAGGAGGTTGACAGAGGACCCATTGTCAACTAAGATCTTTCCTATCTTGATGTCATGGCAGTATCCGGTGACATACAATGGACGGTTGTGCTCGCATGTTCCGAGGAGGAGAGCTTCATCGCCGAAAGTGATGTCAGCAGTGTGCACTTCTTCCAGCCCGTCTTTCATCTTTTCTTCGGCAAGGAAAGCTTGAAACCGTTCGAGCTCTTGTAGCGTCTTGATTAGAGAATCTCTCACCTCTTTAGATAGCAGAAAGGCATCGAGAAAGCTTAGTTGCGAGGGTATCTTCCTCAGGTGTGCCAGAACATTGTAATCCACCTTGTTTTTCTTGGGCGGGTCCTTGGCTGTCAGCTTTTTGACGACTCGATCATCGAGGGTGATATCCTCAGGGACTTTTTCCTTACCCTTATCTTTTTTATCCGATCCCCTATTTGCAGGTCTGAGATTATTTTTGGGAAACGTGCGACTACGCAGCTGAATGTTCACGCAGGTCTTCATCTCTTCTGTTTCGGAGATGGATTCCTTGAAGAGAGGGCCGAGGGCTATTTCTTCATCAGAATCGCTCCCGAAGGTGAGAACTTGCGATCCTCCGGAATCAACCATGTGACAGTTACCGGCGGTTCTTTTGTGCTCATCGGTCGCGCTTCTTTGCTCTCGACGAGTTTTACGCTTCATCCGCTTGAAATGCTGTCGATGAGCAACGTATCCCTGCCACAAATTTTTAAAGGCCATGCACTCCTCGGTAGGGTGCATGGTCCTCCGATGGTATAAGTAGTAGTTTGGATGTGCATCCGGTTCATCGGGACACGTACTCCATGAAGTATCTTCTTTGAGAGATGGCAACTTCATTCCCTTTAATAGGGCTTTGGCAAATCTCTTCCTTGTCTTAAGCCTGTTTTTGCCGGTGGCAGAAGTGTTTTGATACGGTTGGGGTACTTCAACCCTTTCGTTTAGTCGCCGACGTTTGGCTCTTTCGTATATGGCGATTTCACACTCTCGATCAGCTTTGCTTTCCTGAAGAGCTTCGTTCAGGAATCTGTCAATCATCTCGTCTGACGGTTCTAAGAGTTCTGGTTCTGGATCTGCCCCCAGTTTGTTTGCATCAGGAGCTTCTTTACCATCGATTGACGAATGAGAGGTCGTGTGGCAGCTTGCTACATAATCCTCGGGCTCATCTGACGAGTCTTCCCCCTCGTCATTGTCGTCATATTCGTCCTCAAGGACGTGGTTGAGAAACTCCTGGAGCGTGACCGGGGTTCATACCTTTTGGTTGTATCCTTCCAACGCGTCAATGTGCTTCTGCAGCTCCGTATGCTTGTCATCAGGCTTCACGGGATTTTTGGTTTTCTTCTTCTTCTACGAAGACTTTGACGGCTGGGCTTGAATGTTTTGTCGACCATCACCAACTTTTAGCGTCGGGTGCGGCTTCAGCATCCCTTCAATAATCTCGAGCTCCAGCAGGCTCTTCCACCTAATTGTCGGGCAAATTTGGAGATCCTTCAGCATTCGTTTTGTTTTAGCTGAAAGAGTGACTTCCCATGGAGCTTCTTCTATAAAAGCCCCCGGCGTGTCCATCTTTTTAGGAGTGTGTGGCTGAAGCGGGCTTACCTTCCAATTCTCAGACATCATGAATTTGCCCTGTTGGTATTGGTCCTCTATCCAGACTTTGAAGACGAAGCAATCTTCGATTGGATGGCTTACTGCTCGGTGGTAGGGGCAGTAATCAGGATTGTTGGCGTCGCCTGGTTGCAGCGGATATCTTAGATCTGGCAGATTGATGAGCCTGTTGCGCACTGCCAGCTCGAACAGTCTCCTAATTTTATCCCGGCGAAACGAGTAAGGGCGTTTCAGCTTCTCATTGAAGAATCGTTGTTTATCGTTTTGGCGATAAGCTGGTTTTGGACCATTGGGCTGCTGTTGAGCGTTGGCGACAAAGGTCGCTTTCCCTTTCCCTTTTTCATTTCGAGGCTCCATTTTCGAGGAAGACGGTCTATGGCCCATCTGATCCATTTGGGCTAGCTTGTCAATCATGGCCTAGAAGGTATTCGGCTTAAGGAACATCATGAATTGAGATATGGTCGCCAGCGGATTGAGGGTTCCCACAAACATGCCTAGTGCAGGAGCTTCTTCGATGCATTGTTCGCATTTCGACCATAGGTTCCGCCACCGGATTGCATACTGAACCCATGTTTCTCCCGACTTCACCCTGGCATTAATCAATGCCGTGATTGGGGTACGTTCACTGGCGCTTGCAAATCTTTGTGTAAACAGTAGCTCCATTTCTGCAAACGTCTTGACAGAGTCATTCGGGAGCTCAGAATACCACTCGAATGCTGTCTCCGACAAGCTGCTAACAAATTGGCGAAGTAGTAACTTATCGTCACCTCCAGTGTTGCCGCGCAGAGCCCTAAACTGAGCGACGTGCTGGTGTGGATTACCTGTCCCTTTATACACATGGAACTTAGAGATCGTGTATCCCGGCGGGTACTTTATTTGGTCGTACCAACCCGGATAGAGTCGTCCAGTCTTGACAATTTGGTCAGCCGCTTCGCTCGCCTGATGAGCTCGTATCTGTTGAGCTATATAGTCGTCAAGGGTGGCTTTGGAGATCGTCTCCTCTTTGGCTGCCGATAGAGCAGGAAGAGGGTTCGATGTCTCCCCTCTGTCGTCTTCAAGGATAATCGGAGGGTCTTCAACTGGAGGATCCGGCTGTATGATCATCCCGACAATATCTTGGAATAAAAGCTCCATTTGTTTTATATTGGCCGCTTGTTCCGCAGCCTCTTTGTCTTTCCTCTCGAGCATTCTTCGGAGGAATTCGGCATCAGTTTCCTGTTCTTGACGCTGTTCCGATGATATTTCCGGGCTTTCTTTTGGCTTAGTGAGTGCGGCCATCTTCGTCAGCATCTCTTAGAGCTTTTGCTGTTGTTGCTCCCGAGCCTTTGTCACAGACCGTGTAAGTGGTCGATGACCCATAGAAGCGTGGCTTTCCTCTTTTCCGGAAGCCATATAAACAGTATGCATTACCATGCCCCCAGACCTGGAGCATTAGGGTTCAGTGCCTTTGAGATTCGTCGCCGACACGGGGATTTTCTCCGGCCTTCTTCTTTTGTGGATGGTCGAAATTGAGGGGGCCGTTGCAGCAGGCACCCAAGTAGATGACACCTTTTGTGGTATAACAGGGTGGTCCTTCTCTTGCCGAACCTTCGTTTTCTTCGGTCGGCGAGAGTAGTCTTAGTTAACCACAGAGTCTTGGACTCTTCGCCAGACCCTGTGCATTTTGGAGGACAGCCGCTGAGGGGGCTGCTCTGGCTTTGCCTTTGTAACGTTCTCCAGAGGTGGAGGAGAATTTTTCAGCACGGCAGTTGGTGAATTCCTGCACACCCTGTTAAGTGATTCAAAGCTGTTCCCAGTTGGAACAACAGCATCAATTTCCACCATCAGAGCTGCTAGAGTCAATCCAGAGGGGGAACTGCCCCCAGATTTCCTCACTCGGCGCCAGTGGTGACGTCGAGCATGCCTTGCAGACAGCATTAGTTCAGCTATAGGGTGGCTTCATCATGCCCCGTGCTCTGGTGAAGGGTTTCCGCAGGTGCCAGCCTCTTGAAAAATGACGTCCGCTGAGAAGAAGCGCCCAACCTTTCAAAGATTGACCCTTGGGCAGGGGAAGCAACTTGGTGATCTCGCCTGAAGCGGGAATTGGAGCGGACAGTCTAGCGAAGACCGATCTTTTAGCAGGAGAAGTCTCTCTGATAACTTCATTTATTGGAGCAGGGTTGGCTATCCGTTTCGGGATAACCCCTCACGTATTGCGGGCTTCTTCATGGGCCCGTTGGAGCTTTGGCCCAGTCTGTTAAAGACCGAGGTATTGGATTTGGGCGACCCGTTGAGAGGGTCCACGGTAGTTGTGAGCCGATCAAAGACCGACTTCTTCGGAGCTTCTTGTGACGGCAGTGGGGCGTTGAAACTCATTGGTGGGAGCATGGTCCTAAAGAACAGCCCAGTGGTGGCTTGCGTCACCTGTTCCACTGGCATCGTAAAAATAGAGGCCGCTTGAGGCCCATAGGTCACTCCTCCAGTAAAGACGGAGTGGGAGTTGTTGCAGTTGTTACAGTTGGTGCAGTTGAAAGCCATTGATCTTCTGTTTTCTGCACGGAGCAAGACACTAAATCTTAGTATCTCGAATCCAAGGGCAACCATAGCAAACCGAGATTCGTTCGTAAAACACGACATATGAAGTGTGGAGTGGAAAGAGGAAAAGGTCCCACCGGGCGTGCAAGAATCTGTTCGCCGCTGAAAATGGGAGACGAAACCGCGTAGGTCGTCTTGCCTGAATTTGGGGGCAGATGCTATTTGGTTTTATCCGTCCACCTCTCCGAAGATGCCAAGTTAATTTATGGCACCACGGTATACCTGATTTGGATTTGGATTGAGATACGTTGTATACCGTCGATTTCGATTTTGATATTCGATATTTGTTTTCGTGCACCTTGTGCATTTGATTTGGATTCTTGCGCATACTTGGGCGCTTGAGGCGATTTTGGTGCACACCAGATGCACTAAATCGAGATTTTTCGTGCATATCAGATGCACCTGGTATTACTGTCAGGCGCATCCGCTACCTTCGATAGGTTTTTTGTGCACACCCGTTGCACTTAGATTTTGTTTCCGTGCACATGTATCGCACATTCATGGATTTCGATTTCTGTGCACACCAGACACACGTGGCATTCATATGCTCCTTTGGGGATTAATTTCTTTTGGAGTAGTATATTTTTGATACTTACTTTTTAGTATAGTAGCTGAGCAGGACTAGTCAGTGGATAGTACCTGAGTATATTTTTGCATGCATTGATAGTTATCGAAGGGATTTCCAAGGAGGAGCTATAGTCTCAGTATTCACCTATGTGTCCATGATGACACGAAACTTTTTACAAGGGAAACCCTTCTAAATTAATTTCAAAACGTCGGGACGTGTATGTTAAACAAAGGATATATATATATATATAGTTATTTTCTTACAATGGACGTCTGCCACTGTGCAGTGTTGCGAACATCGCATGGCGATTTGAAAAAGGTTTGGCATGCATTGCTTCCAGATGTTTTAATGATGTATATCATGTTGATTTTCGTATTGGATCTTGACATTAATGTCTTCCCCATAACTCCGATAATTGCGGGATGCTTGACGGAGTTTTGATTTTGGTTTATATATCTGTTTTTCATGCGCATGCATTGCGCTACGATGTGTTTTATATATTTATGATTTCGGAGCCCCGACGACTTGATGGTTTTGCTGAAATGTTTTGGTATTTGGGGGAGTTTTAATTTAAATTAAGGGACCGAATTTATTTAAGGGGGAAGATTGTAACGTTTTGAAAATCGTTTAGGTGAAATTTCGGAAAAATCGGTAAAATAACGGGTGTTTTCCGTAAAAATCAAGATATAAATATCTTTTAATATAAAATTAAATATACATATTATAGCTATGTAATTACTAGTATTTGGTGTTTATTGAGCCACTTGTAAAATTTCTAATTTATTGAAAAAATTTCCGAAATTAATTATTTTAATATTATTTTAAGCCGTCACTAATCCATTTAATTAGGGATAATTACAAATTGGAATGGGTTGATACAAATTTTTTGCATCAAGACACATTAAACTAACATGTAAAATATTATTTTTTGAAATGAAAAGAAATTATTAAGATGGTTTTAGAAAATATAAACTAGAAAAGGCTTATTTTGTGAAAATTAATTAGGTAATTGAGGTATGGTGCTAGTTTGACTTGGGGGTTTTGGTGTTATCATTTTTTTTCCTCACCCACACTCCCACACACACCCAAACCCACCCCTTGATGGCCGAGAGCAGTAGGAACCCCCCCCCCCCCAATTCCTTCACCTCATTTGAAAAGAAAAAGGGGAAATGAAATATTAATATTGAAAGAAGTATGGTGTTTAATTAATATGTAATGGGGAGAGTTGACTTAGACTTTTAGCCACATCCACACACCTCCCCTCTCCCTCTTTTTTCTGTAGAAATTCAGCAGCCCCCCCATCTCAAAAATTTCCTCTTCTCTCATGGTGAAAACCTTGCAAAAAGCTCACTCAAAAATCCAATAAATCCACACAAATTTCCATCAAAATCAAAATCTAATCTCTACCCATTTTTCCTTAGCCTATCAAGCATGGATCTTGGGGCATAGAAGCAAGATTAGGAGGCTTAGTTTCATGTTGATCTCATGTTTGTGAGGTATAAATCCCAACCCATGTTTAAGTTGTTGTTTAATTACTTCAATTTAAGTAATTTCGGTGTTTAATTTTGGTTCTATATTCAAACTTGAAATTTCAAGAGATGGGGTTTTGAGCTAGGTTAGGTTTTTCATCACTCATTTATGATTACAAGATGTAGGCTAACATGTTATGATATGCAAAAATCTAAGCTAGTTGCTATATTACCAATTGCCACTTTTAAATTGTCCAATTTAAGCTATTTTGCTTACTAGGTTTTTGTTATTGCATAATTAGATGAAATTAAAATCTAGTTAAGGTTTTAGCACATCATTAAGGTTACAATGTATGGTTTAACATCTTAAGTTATGCAAATTGTAGTCTAGTTGTAAATTTGTAAATTTGTTACAATTAAATTGTCCAAATTGCTTAATTGTTGCAAACTAGGTTTTTGCGTTTAATACAAATTTATGAGAATAAATTATAGAAATGGTTTATATGACTTAGTTATGATATTTAGTGGATATTATGGCCATTAGTTTTGTTAAAATATCAAGTTTCGAATTAAAACGAAAATTTAGTGCTTTCTAGGTTTTTGGAAATAAATCGATTTGATTTATTTTGGGGTTTTGATGAGTTGCAATCTACTAAATATTAAAATTAGTGATTGTGAAAACACGATTGGGATGTTTGGGTTTTTCTCGATGGTTTGACGTTTGTACATCGACATCGAGTGTTGGTTTGGCTATTCTTGCATGCGTAGGCGATAGGTTTTGACCTATGCGTGATACGCGTGCCGATTTGGTTTTCGTATGCCGTTTCGATTTCGAATTGGGTTTTTATGTGATACGATACGTTGTGATATGTAGGTACCCCCATCTGGACTTTGAGATGACAAGCAAGCGCATGGCGACGTCGGCACCGGCGAGCGAAGATCAGGTGAGTAGATATATCTATGGGGGAAGTCGGGTGGATGGCGTATAGCACCCCCGCAGTTCGTAGTATAGTTATGATATATATGTTATATATGTGATTCAGGATACGCGGATGTTATCAAGAGATGATTATTATGTTCATGGTTTAGTTTAGGGTAATTAGGAGTAAACTTGTATAGTTTCTTAGTCGCGAACCCTAGAATAGGTTCACACCCACACGCACACACGCATTTGCATACATATTTTTACATGTGCGTATATGGGGATATGTATATATATATATACACATAGGTATGGGACTGTGTGTGTGTGTGTGTGTGTGTGTGTATACACACGTATGCATATACATGGATTTTGAGGATAAGTGCATGGGATTGGAGATGAGTCGATGAGATTGGGCTTGAGGCTGTGAGATCGGTGATGTGACAGGGTTCGTATTCTAGTTACGACGTGATGTGTTTAGCGGGTCTTTTAGGCGTGGTGTTTTCATACACACGCATACATACATAGATGGTATCAGTATTGTACTAGACGCAGATCAGTACCCCGGATCTTGATTTTGATAAAGAGGATACCAGATGAATAATGTGATGAATGTGATATTTGACCCGTACCCAGATTTGGGATGCCGTACGACGGATTTACCGTACGAGCTATATATTGATGATAGATCCGCACTCTTGATTCGAGGATGTCATATTATATTAGGGTATCGTATGGGATACTATTGAGGCGGGATCACCGACTATTATATGTATATATATGTATCGACTCAGATGTTAGGCGGTTTCCTTACCTTACAATCAGCCTGTTTAGTTTAGCCCTATAGTGTACTTGTAAATGATAGATTAGATTCGACTCATACCTATTTCAAAAACTAACGAATCATGTGTATTTTAAAGACGGGACAAGGGATGCTACGGATATTTCAAAGGACGTATCTTTTCTTCAAAACACCATAGCCCTTATTTTCAAAACACCACGATTCGTGTTATTTCAAATGGCACCACTGTATGACTCATATTTATATAAATGCAGATTAGTTATCATTGTGTTTATCATTCAGCTCCCGCATATTATTACTGTTCGCATCGCATTTGCATGTTTATATTGTACTTCCATATGCCATTATTGAGATCATGCTGTCAGGATACCAGCACCATTACCGATGATGCGTATGTTCCACATACACTTACTTGCCGGCGCATACACATCATCATCGGTAATTGCCATGTCACTTACACTTTAGAGAATATTATTTCATTGACATAGCTTGTTAGCTGATAGTTTCGACATGATATTAGTGTACTTGCTTTATATGCTAGTTTAGTCATTGCAGTTATTACTTGCAAATTCATGCATATTATTATTCATTGTTATGCAGTATTATAGAGTTTTATGCCAATGCTCACTGTTTACTTATTCTTGATTCTTGGATTTCGGGTTTTCTTGAGATTTCTGGATTTGGGGGAAAACCGCAACAATATATATATATATATATATATATATATATAAACTTCTCTCTCTTTTTTTTTAAAAATGCAAGTTGCGGTTTTCCCGTGATGTATGAGTCGTCCACCATGAGTTTTCAGGATTGCTGTTGGATTTCGAGACCCGATTCGAGGAGTTGGATGAACCGTCTCGGGTACATGGTGGGCCCGGTATGGTACCCCGGGGCAAGAAGCTCGAGTTGTATTCGATGAGCCTGGCAAGAGAGCACTACCTACCGGTGATATTATTTGGACTCATTGGTTATCTGGAGGATACCGGTCGGAGTCATGAGATGGCTATAGGCTGATCCGTTCTGCCGGAGCCCGCGGGCCGATCCCGCAGATGATACGGATGCCTGAGATATTGATATTTGAGATTTGAGATTTGAGATATTGAGATACTAACACTTATGTTTTGTGTCGATGCTTGACACTGATTTCTCTGTTGCATTCATTGATGATACTTGATTGATATACATATAGAAATTTCATTAAATAAGAAAACAGTTTTTCCATCATGATGTATTTTTCTTTCATTTGTATAGAATTTGCATATCATATTCATGCCTTCATACATCATATATCTGATATGTGGCTATCTGAGGCACGGACACGAGCACGTGGTATTGCACTTATATGTAGATGTATCAAGATATTTATTGAGGATATTACTAGTTTTGACCTAGGATAGCGTCATACATGCGATTTCTACTGGTAGATGTTTTCTACTTACGAGTTGGCAACTCACCCCCGTTGTGCCACAGTTCCTTGCAGGTTTTGCCGTACAGGTTTCGTTGCGGCTTTACTGGCACACTGTCCTTTCCGGGTGATTGCTTCGGTAGGTGGGTTTTTTTTGCATCAGGACCACCATTGTTTATTTATTATTTCAGTTGTAACTAGAAACTCTATCAACCAGATTGTATATTTGATAGAGATAGAAGACCAGACTTGTTTTATTTCGACCTTAGAGTCGCGCGTTGTATTATTATGGTTTTCATGCTGATTTTGGGTTTTCTTTTGAGTTTTGATCCTCGCCCTTCGGCGTTGTATATTATATTGCTTGCGTGGTTGTGATCGTCGATTGACGAAGAGCTAGCTCCCGCTTGGGGATGCCATTTATCATTTTGTATACTATTCATGTTGTATCCCGTTTGGGGGCCAGTATTTACAAAGGAGACTCTGCTAAAATTTTCAGAAAATACTTGAGATTTTAAAAATACATACTTCGGCCTATGTTTTTAAAACTACTTGCTTTAAATTGGTTTTTTCTTCACTTTACTGCTTCTTTGGTTTTGATTTCTGGGTTTTGGCTTACTTAGATTACGTACACCTCGAGACGTTTCGTAATTTAAGTGTCGGTCATGTTCCGTACTTTTCGGGTCGTGACAAAGTTGGTATCAGAGCGTTAGGTTTTACTTTCGGAGTGTAGGATGACCCTTGGTTGATGGAGTAGGTAGGTTGAGTAGAGTGACGTACCGTACGTATGTTCCACGGCATATTTATGATACGATACTCCGCTTAAGAAGCCTTAGAATGTACATTCCTTGCATAGTATTATATTCATCCTATGATCTATCCTCATCAGTACCAGTTATTGTTTTGTTACCACGGTTGTACGGGCAGAGAGAGCTGCGGCTAGAGTTGCGGTCAGCACGAGCTCGTCACGGACGAGGACTGATCAGGGCGTGATTCCAGGGACATACGAGTGCATAGAGGTGTCGTTTTATTGTGTTTTCGCACCACGAGCGTTTGATGGATCGCTTTTACGAGATATCTCGGACGTGCAGATCAGCACCAGAGGATTAGGCTACTGTTAGAGGCCAGCCAGAATGTGATGACCGTAAATACACCGATTACTTGATGATTGAGACACGGTTCAGCGTGCGGACAAATGAGCCAGTTGCTGCGAATGACGAGATATCGCCCCAGAAGTTTGGAGCTATTGCCGCACAAGTTGTACTTAGAGATATGATAGAAGATCGCTAGTCACCAAAGATGAAAGACTAGGGCATGTGATTCATTTGCCTACCCCGATGCGAGATTATCACATAGATTCATTCCAGCTAGAGACGACTTCACGCTGATAAGTTGAGAGTCGATAGAGACGATCGAATGTCAGAAACCCATTTTCCAAGTTTAAAGTATTCGGAAAACAATGCAAGCAATTCTACGGACCCTCTAGAAGAATGAAACCCTAACTTGACTTAATGACCTTGGAACGCCGGTGAACCTTAGGGTTTGTGGCAGTTCAGCGTTTCCATTAGTGAGGCTTGGGTTTACCCTTCTACGGTTGGTCCATAGGTGCTGTGGCATATATTCGATACTATTAAACTGTACCCAAGATGTTGAGCTCTTGGGGGATTATGGAACCTCGACGAATTGATCGAAAAGTTCGACATCATTCGGATATCATATGATGGGATACATTGCTTGGGAGACTCCAGATACGAGTATAGCCGTTGGAGCGCAGTCCATGCAGCCACGAGGAGACGAGTCCGAATAAGTCGACATTAGAGAAAAGTGGAGCAAGAGGTTCGTACGAGATCTTGATAAGATGACGTTCCACTCCGCTGACATCAGAGATGTGATACGCAAGCAGAGGCGTTGACTATGGATATATCTTCCAGGAGGAGTCGTGATGAGTATGTAGCCCTTCCGGAACAAGATACAGATTTAGTATGAGATGATAACTTCCGGGCAGTTCGGCAGAAACGAGATTGGGAGAGACCTCGACAAGACATTTCTGGAATACTATACAAGAAGACTTGGACCCAGGATCGGTCATATTACGCACACTCAGTAGGTCAGAGTTCGACATCGTCGACGAGACATGTTATGAGTAACCATGATAGTTGGTCAAAGATCTTTCGAGGATGTGTTAAAACGGATTGCTTCCGTTATCGTTTCTATATTGGACCGTTGAGCCGATGAGCTATGTACTTAGCAATCTACAGTAAGAGATGAGAGCTTAAGGGCACTAGGCGACATGCCATGATCAGGAGGCAAGTAGATATCTTGCTCTGCTAGCATTGGATGCACCGACACCTTCTCGAATTTGAAGGACGGACATATCGATGACAGTATTTATGATTTGTGATTTTGTGATTGACTATCACGTATCCGTCACTTTGGATTTCAGTATATTTGGATGATTTATTTGCATGATTGAGATTTTGTGCACTACAGTTGCACTTGACTTTGATTTGATGTCGTTAGAGATGTTGATTTTGATTTCATGCCTGTGGTATACAGGTGATTTGACTTATGCTTTTGGCATAGTTTTCATGCACTTTTAGTATTTCGATTCGATTTTGTGCGCGCTGATGTACATGGTTGTGAGATTATATACCACGGTATACTTGATTTTGATTTGGATTGAGATACATTGTATACCGTCGATTTTGATTTTGATATTCGATATTTGTTTTCGTGCACCTTGTGCATTTGATTTGGATTCTTGCACATACTTGGGCGCTTGAGGCGATTTTGGTGCACACCAGATGCACTAAATCGAGATTTTTCGTACATATCAGATGCACCTGGTATTTCTGTCAGGCACATCCGCTGCCTTCGATAGGTGTTTCGTGCACACCCGTTGCACTTAGATTTTGTTTCCGTGCACATATATGGCACATTCATGGATTTCGATTTCCGTGCGCACCAGACGCACGTAGCATTCATATGTGCCTTTGGGGATTAATATCTTTTGGAGTAGTATATTTTTGAAACTTACTTTTTAGTATAGTAGCTGAGCAGGACTAGTCAGTGGACAGTACCTGAGTATATTTTTGCATGCATTGATAGTTATCGAAGCGATTTCTAAGGAGGAGCTATAGTCTCAGTATTCACCTACGTGTCCATGATGACACGAAACTTTTTACAAGGAAAACCCTTCTAAATTAATTTCAAAACGGCGGGACATGTATGTTAAACAAAGGATATATATATATATATATATATATATATATATATATTTATTTTCTTACAATGGACGTCTGCCACTGTGCAATGTTGCGAACATCACACGGCGATTTGAAAAAGATTTGGCATGCATTGCTTCCAGATGTTTTAATGATGTATATCATGTTGGTTTTCGTATTGGATCTTGACATTGATGTCTTCCCCATAACTCCGATGATTGCGAGATGCTTGACGGGGTTTTGATTTTGGTTTATATATATGTTTTTCATGCGCATACATTGCGCTACGATGTGTTTTATGTATTTATGATTTCGGAGCCCCGACGACTTGATGGTTTTGCTGAAATATTTTGGTATTTGGGAAAGTTTTAATTTAAATTCGGGGACCGAATTTCTTTAAGGGGGGAAGATTGTAACGTTTTGAAAATCGTTTAGATGAAATTTCGGAAAAATCGGTAAAATAACGGGTGTTTTCCGTAAAAATCAAGATATAAATATCTTTTAATATAAAATTAAATATACATATTCTAGCTATGTAATTACTAGTATTTGGTGTTTATTGAGCCACTTGTAAAATTTCTAATTTATTGAAAAAATTTCCGAAATTAATTATTTTAATATTATTTTAAGCCGTCACTAATACATTTAATTAGGGATAATTACAAATTGGAATGGGTTGATACAAATTTTTTGCATCAAGACACATTAAACTAACATGTAAAATATTATTTTTTGAAATGAAAAGAAATTATTAAGATGGTTTTAGAAAATATAAACTAGAAAAGGCTTATTTTATGAAAATTAATTAGGTAATTGAGGTATGGTGCTAGTTTGACTTGGAGGTTTTGGTGTTATCATTTTTTCCCCTCACCCACACTCCCACACACACCTAAACCCACCCCTTAATGGCCAAGACCAGTAGGGACCCCCCCCCCCCAATTCCCTTCACCTCATTTGAAAATAAAAAGGGAAAATGAAATATTAATATTGAAAGAAGTATGGTGTTTAATTAATATGTAATGGGGAGAGTTGACTTAGACTTTTAGCCACACCCACACACCTCCCCTCTCCCTCTTTTTTCTGCAGAAATTCAGCAGCCCCCCCATCTCAAAAATTTCCTCTTCTCTCATGGTGAACCTTGCAAAAAGCTCACTCAAAAATCCAATAAATCTACACAAATTTCCATCAAAATCAAAATCCAATCTCTACCCATTTTTCCTTAGCCTATCAAGCATGGATCTTGGGGCATGGAAGCAAGATTGGGAGTTTTAGTTTTATGTTGATCTCATATTTGTGAGGTATAAATCTCAACCCATGTTTAAGTTGTTGTTTAATTACTTCAATTTAAGTAATTTCGGTGTTTAATTTTGGTTCTATATTCAAACTTGAAATTTCAAGAGATGGGGTTTTGAGCTAGGTTAGGTTTTTCATCACTCATTTATGATTACAAGATGTAGGGTAACATGTTATGATATGCAAAAATCTAAGCTAGTTGCTATATTACCAATTGCCACTTTTAAATTGTCCAATTTAAGCTATTTTGCTTACTAGGTTTTTGTTATTGCATAATTAGATGAAATTAAAATCTAGTTAAGGTTTTAGCACATCATTAAGGTTACAATGTATGGTTTAAAATCTTAAGTTATGCAAATTGTATTCTAGTTGTAAATTTGTAAATTTGTTACAATTAAATTGTCCAAATTGCTTAATTGTTGCAAACTAGGTTTTTGGGTTTAATAAAAATTTATGAGAATAAATTATAGAAATGGTTTATATGACTTAGTTATGATATTTAGTGGATATTATGGCCATAAGTTTTATTAAAACATCAAGTTTCGAATTAAAACGAAAATTTAATGCTTTCTAGATTTTCGGAAGTAAATCGATTTGATTTATTTTGTGGTTTTGATGAGTTGCAATCTACTTAATATTAAAATTAGTGATTGTGAAAACACGATTGGGGTGTTTGGATTTTTCTCGATGGTTTGACGTTTGTACATCGATATCGAGGGTTGGTTTGGCTATTCTTGCATGCGTAGGTGATAGGTTTTGACCTATGCGTGATACGCGTGCCGATTTGGTTTTTGTTTCCCCAATCAGAGCAAAACTCTGTTGAAATTCAAAATTCAAATTTTAAAGCAACGCTTTAAATCTCGGGCGCAACCCGCCACGTGTCAGGCGCTGATACGTCAGCGCAGCGCCCAAGAAGGCGCGCCCAATCAGAGCAAAGCTCTATTTAAACTAAAATTAAAGAAGCAACGCTTCAGTTGAGCAAGCACTGCGCTGCGCGACACGTGTCAGCGCAGATGCGCTAGTGCAGTTGCGCTGCGCTCTGCGCGACACGTGTCAGCAGCGTTGCACTCTGCGCTGCGCGACACGTGCGCGACACGTGTCAGCGCAGATGCGCTACCGCAGTTGCGCTGCGCTTTGCGCTGCGCGACACGTGTCAGCGCAGGTGCGCTAGCGCAGTTGCGCTGCGCTGTGCGCTGCTTGACACGTGTCACGCGCTGGGGCGTTTGCGCAAAACAGAATTGAGATTTTAAAGAAATCTTTTCTGTTCTTGTTAAAACAAGAAGATTTTCTTCTGTAAAACAGAGGCCTTTGGATCAAAGATCCAACGGTGGGGAAAATTCCCCAAATCACTCAGAGAAAGATCTTTTTAACAAATTTAACTAATTTATGGGAACTATAAAAAGGACCCCAGACCTTAATTCAAAGGCATCAACATTTTGTGAAAAATTAAACAGAGAGAACTCTAGAGAATTGGAGAGAAATCCTCAAGAACAAAAAAAAAGGAAGGTAAAAAACCTTTAGAAGAAGAGAAAATTCTCTTAAAAAACAGATCATTGATCTAAAAACAAGATCAATGATTTTTAATAAAAAATAAAAACAGTGCTTTGCACTTTTTATGAATCTCTGGTTCTTGAAATAAGAAAAACTTGTTGTTTTTTTTTTATCTAAATTAGATCAAGAAATCAAATAGTGCTTTGCACTTCTTTTATTCTCAAATTAATAGTGCTTTGCATTTGAAAATCTGCACTGTTGCGCTCTTGGGTTGGCGCAAGCCACCAGAGAGCGCCACATGTCAGCATCTGATCCATCTGCGCTATGCGCTCTTGAAATAGAACTTTGCTCTCTGAAATTAGCGCAACTCACCAGAGCGCGCCACGTGTCAGCAGCGCAAGCGTAGTGCACCAGCGCAGCGCACTGCGCTGCATGACACGTGTCATCATCACAAGCGCTTGCGCTCTCTGATCGGCGCAAAGCGCCTGATAAATGCAATGCATTTCCTAAAGGGCCAGGCCCAAATCAAAAAGACCAAGCAGGCCTAATGAAATTGCAAAGCAATAAAAATAGCAGAGCCCAAACAGAATTGATGCTCTGCATCATTTATAAATGGGCAGAGCCCAAACGAAATAATAAAAAATGCTATGCATTTTAAAAGGGGCAGAGCCCAAACAAAGTAGATGCTTTGCATCAGTTATAAATGGGCAGAACCCAAAACAAATTGATGCTCTGCTTCTTTTATGGGTAGAGCCCAAATAAAAATAAAAAGAAATGCAATGCAAAAGAAGATAAAATGTTGAACATTTTCAACTGGACTTAGCCCAATTTTGGCCGTAAGTCCTCAAATTAAATTGACTGAGCAAGATTCCTCTCTTAAATCAATTTACCTCCGGTTCGAGGGTACATCTCCGAACTCCTCTGACACCTGCCATTATAATCCTTCAACGACGTCAGAGAGGTGACGGGTCCCGACGACCACATATGAATACGGACTGCAGGGTCCTTAAACTCGTGGACCGAAACGTCCTTAAACTAATGTTGGACCGAACCGAAACGTCCTTAAACTAATGTCGGACCGAAACGTCCTTAAACTAATGATGGACCGAAACGTCCTTAAACTAATGACGGACCGAAACGTCCTTAAACTAATGATGGACCACTACGTCCCTAAACTGGCGATGGACCACTACGTCCCTAAACTGGCGATGGACCACCACGTCCATAAACTGGAATATGGACCGCTACGTCTGTAAACTGGAATTGGGACTACCACGTCCCTAAACTGGAAAATGAACCACTACGTCCCTAAACTGGAACAATAGAGCCTCCAAATTCTCTTTTGCCGGATCTAAACGGTCCTATTTAAGTTGATCTTAGCCTCAATACGGCTAACGTATCCTTAAACTAAAAACACCAAACCCAAATCTAAGTAAATACGGATTTGGACTAATCCACGTCCTACGGGCAACGGCATTACTCAGTCTCCGTATACAATCCACGGGCAACCACAAATAAAACAAACACACACGACACGAAGTGAAATTCTGGAGAAGGAGAAAGTTGTTATCGCGATGCGGTAGCGTAATTAACTGCAGGGGCTTGCGCCTGCAGGGAAGAGCGTCCCCACAATCAAAAACCTCTCAAGCGAGGGGGAATCTAACGAAGTCTGCTACATCGGCCGCATCCGTCTAAACCTCCGATACATGGTGCCATAAATCAGCTTGGCATCTTCGGAGAGGTGGACGGATAGCACCATATAGTATCTGCCCCGAACCCCAGCATCAGGACTTCACAGTCTTGTGCGCCGCCGTTCGGAGGGGAACAGATTCTGGCACGCCCGGTGGGACCTTTTCCTCTTTCCACTCCACACTTCGTGTGTCGTCTTCGCGAACGAATCGCGGTTTGTTAATGGTTGCCTTTGGGTTGCAAGTTACTAAGATTTGGTCTTTTATCTGGCGCAGAACTCAAGCATCAATGGCCTCTAACTGCATCAACTGCTCGAAGTGCCATTGCAACGGACGCTCCACCTCTCCCGGAGGTGTAGCATATGGGCCCCAAGCGGCTTCCTTCCTCGCTCTGCCGGTAGACCAGGTGACCTAGGCCACCACCGGCCTGTTTTTCGGGACCATGATCCCGCCCACAAGCTTCTCTATGCCAATACCTGCACCGGAAGTGAACAAGAAGTCGGTCTTCGACCAGCTCACTGCTACGACGGCCCCTGTCAACGGGTCGCCCACTACCAAACCAGCAGCCTCTGTCTTCGTGAGGCTGGATCAGAACTCTAAATTGGCTGTCCCGAGAAAGGCAATAACTGCTGCTCCAGAAGTCGTCAAGACGACTTCCCCTGTCAAAGAGTCAGTCTTTTCAAGACTGACGATTCCTGCTCCTGCCCCTGCTCGAGGATCTGTCTTCGACAGGTTGAATATCATCCCTCAAAAGACAACCTCAGTCTTTAAGAGGTTAACACCAACGGCGCCTCATTCAGACAGGGGGCAAAAAGAAGCTGCCTCAATCTCCGAGCCAGTCCCAACGGCTCGTCATGCTCGACGTCGCCATTGGCGACGAGTGAGGAAGGCAGGGGGCAACTCCCCCTCAGGGCTAACTCCACCGACTCTAGTGGTGGAAGTCAACGCTGCTGTTCCAACTGGGAACAGCTTTGAACTGTTGAATAGGGTACACAGAAACTCACCAATTGCGGTCCTTAAAAGATCTTCTCCACCGGTAGAGACCGCCGTAGAGGCAGAAAAAATGGAGCAGCCTCCTCAATCGCTGTCCTCCAGGATTTACAAGACATGGCGATGGGTCCGAGAGTCTGTGATTGATCCTAATTTCGCTCGCCAACACAAGAAGTCAAAAGGTTGGCAAGAAGAAAATTCCCCGATCAAGCAGCGGAAGGTGACGACCACTTGGGTGCCCAAAGTAACGGCTCCCTCGACTTCAACGGCCCATAAGAGAAGAAGGCCAGAAAAAGTGTCAACGCCTACGACAAATATCCAAGGTGGTGGACCCAAACGCCCTAAGTCAGGGGGCATTATAGTTCACACCGTCTACGTAGCGTCCGGTAAAGAGGACAGGTGCATATCTACGGGTCATCGACCGCTTACGCGACCAGTGACCAAAGCGCAGGAGCAGCAGCAGAAGCTTCAAGAGATGATGAACGCTATGGCCGCACTTACTGGGCCAAAAGAAAACCCTAAAATGTCCTCAGATGAATGCCAGGAGCAAGAAACCGACGCCGAATTCCTTCGTCAAATATTGGAGAAGAAGGATAAAGAGGCCGCTGAACAAGCAGCCAACATACAGCGTATGGGCCTCCTGTTCCAAGACATGGTGGGGATGATGATCCAACAAGATCCTCCTGCTGAAGATCCCCCGATCATCCTTGAAGACGATAGGGGAGAAACGTCGAGTCCTCCACCGGCTCTGTTAACAGCCAAGGAAGAGGCGATCTCTAAAGCCGACCTGGACGAATATATAGCTCAGCAGATCCGGGTTCATCAAGCAACTGAAGCAGCGGGTCAGGTCGTAAAAACGGGGCGACCGTATCCGAGCTGGTATGACCAGATCAAGTATCCAACGGGCTACACAATTCCCAAGTTCCATGTCTATAAGGGGACGGGCAATCCCCACCAGCATGTTGCCCAGTTCAGAGCACTCTGCGGCAATACCGGCGGTGATGACAAACTGTTGCTTCGCCAGTTCGTCGGTAGCTTATCAGATACAGCGTTCGAATGGTACTCCGAGCTCCCGAACGACTCTATCAAAACCTTCGTGGAGATGGAGCTGTTGTTTACCCAGCGTTTTGCGAGCGCCAGTGAACGCACCCCGATGACGGCATTGATTAACGCCAGGGTGAAGCCAGGCGAGACAAGGGTTCAATATGCTATACGATGGTGGAACTTATGGTCAAAGTGCGAGCAACGCATTGAAGAAGCTCCTGCAGTGGGTATGTTTGTGGGAACCCTTGATCGGCAAGCAACCATATCCCAATTTATGATGTTCTTCAAACCGACTACCTTCCAGACCCTGATCGATAAGCTGGCCCAAATGGATCAGATGGGCCATAGACCTCCTCTTCCAAAGCCGGACTCCCGAAATGAGAAGGGGAAGGGGAAAGCGATCGTTGTCGCTAATGCTCAACAACAGCCGAGCAACTCGAAGCCGGTTGTTCGTCAAAATAACATGCGTCCATAAGTATCCCCTGGGGAGAGACTAGGACGTCCTTACTCGTTTCCCCGAGATAAAACGAGAAGATTGTTCGAACTAGCGTTGCGCAACCGACTCATAAGTCTGCCGGAGCCAAAACGCCCGTCACAACCAAATGATGTAAACGAGCCCAACTACTGTCCCTATCACCGAGTACCGGGTCATCCGATTGAAGATTGCTACGTCTTCAAGAATTGGCTTGAAGACCAGTACCAACAGGGTAAGTTCGCGTTATCCGATAGATGGAAGGTGAATCCGCCGCAACCTCACGCCTCTAAAAGGATGAATGTGCCGGGGGCAACGTGCTCTCTCGTCAAAGAAGCCCCGTGGGAGGTTGTGCTGTCAGCTAAGACAAAGAGAATACTGAACGATCTTCAGGCATGTCCAGCGATCAAATGGAAGAACTCGTTGGAACCGCAGGTCATTGAGGGGATGTTGAAGCCGCGTCCAACTCCAAAGACCGATGGTGGTGGCCCAAGCACTCACAACCAGCCGTCAAAATCTTCAAAGAAGAAGAAAAAAAATCCAAGAAGCCCGTGAAGCCTGGCGACAAGCGCACGGACTTGCAAAAACAAATTGACGCGCTGGAGGAATACAACCAGAAAGCACGGACTCCCATCACACTCCAAGAGTTTCTCAACCACGTCTTTCAAGAGGAAGATGAGGGAGAAAGTTCGTCGGATGAATTTGAGGAATACGTGGCAAGCTGTTATATGATTTCCCATTCGTTGACGGACGATGAGGAAACCCCTTGCGCTGAGAAACCGAGGGCGGACCCTGAACCAGAAATTCTACGGCCATCAGATGAGATGATCGATGCATTCCTGAATGAGATTCGTCTGAAAGTTAAAGCCAATCAAGAGCGTGAAGTGGCCATACTGGAAGGAGCTAAACATTGCCGACTGGACGAAAGAGTCGAGGCACTCCCATCAAATCAAAAGACATCCGCTGCCGATAAAAACAAATTCAAGACGAGGAAAAGGTTTGCTAAAGCCATATCAATGGGAATGAAGCTACCACCCTCTGAAGAAAACACTCTCGATAGAATAGAGATGCATCCTAATTATTGCCTATATCATCAGAAGATCGCACACGCTACTGAAGACTGCGACTCCTTTAAGTGTTGGTGGCAGGGGTATGTCGCTCACAGGCATTACATCAACAGAACAAAGCGGGAAGCTTGTAGACGACCGAAAAATACGACAGATGAGCATAAAAGAGTCACCGGCAATTGCCATAGGAATGACCCCGATGAGAAAACAGCCTTCAACCCTCTCTTCAAGGAATCCACCTCTGAAGAACTAAAGAATTATGAGAACGTTCATCCATGCAAGGGCATATTACCCGGAAAGAATCTCGGACCCGCGAATGACGGAGCGAACAAAAAGGATAAAGGAAAGAAAAAAATGACCTTCATCGCCAACACTCAACAACAGCCGAGCAACTCGAAATCGATTATTCGCCAAAACAACATGCGTCCACGCCCATCACTCGAGGAAAGACTGGGACGTCCTTACTCGTTTCCCCAGGATAAAACGAGGAAACTGTTTGAACTGGCAGTGCGCAACGGATTCGTCAATCTGCCGACTCCAAAACGTCCACTATAACCAGGAGATGTAAACGATCCTAATTACTGCCCCTACCATTGAGCAGTAAGTCATCCGCTCGAAGATTGCTTCATCTTCAAAAACTGGGTTGAAGACCAGTACCAACAAGGTGAACTCGCGCTGTCCGAAAACTGGAAAGTGAGCCCGCCACAACTACATGCTCCGAAGAAGATGGATATGCCGGGGGCAGCATGCTCATTCATAGAGGAAACCCAACGGACCACTACGTCCTAAAACTGGATGACGGACCGGGACGTCCTTAAACTAACAACGGACCGAAACGTCCTTAAACTACTACCGCAGCATCTTCAGGCTGACGAGATGAATAAAAGAAAAAAATATATATAAATAAAAAATATATATATAAAAACGGTATGTCCATAAGCAAAATGGGCACGGATGAAAACCCGAAAGGGCTCCGTGAGCAAAAACAGCAGGGCTACCGGCGAGTGTTCATGAAAACCCGAAAGGGCGCGACCTCGTAAAAAAAAAGAATAAAAAAAACGGTATATCCATAAGAAAAATGGGCACGGATGAAAACCTGAAAAGGCTCCGTGAGTAAAAACAGCAGGACTACTGGCGAGTGTTTGTGAAAACCCGAAAGGGCGCAACCTTGTTAAAAGACATTTACAGGGTCCCCTCAACCTTGTAAGGAGAAACCACCCGCGTGAGATCCTTACGACGCACAAGGGAGCAGCACACTTAGGGATCCCCACAATTCCTAAGGAGAAAATACACTTGCGAGATCCTTACGACTCGTAATGAGAACTCTCTTATGGGACCCTCACGGCTCATAGGATTTGAAAGTCTTAAGTTACAGAGACCTCAATCCGTGCTTAAGCAACCCCTTACAATCTTCGATAATGCCCTACAAGTGGCTCAATACTGACCCTTGTATACAATCCACGGGTGCGAATAAATATTTCCCTAACCAAATCCTATCTGTGACTGGGGATATGTACGCATGATGAACAACCCTTATAAGTCCTCTCGACTTATAAGGAGAAAACCCTCTTGTAGGATCCTTACGACTTACAGAGGAATATACACTTAGGAATCCTCACGACTCCTAAGGAGAAAATACACCTACGAGATCCTCACGACTTGTAGGGAGAAATACCTTTGTGAGACCCTTATGGCTCATGAAGTTAAAAGCCTTAGCCGACAAGACCTTAACCCTGTTCGCTAAGCTACCTTTGTTCGACATCGACAGAAGCAAATGATGATTCGCTCCTGGCGATATTCCAGTTGTAGCGGTGCTGATGCCGAAATCGGTGTCTAATTTCAGGTTTACGGTGAAAAGCCGGTAGGCCGCACATGCATACGAAATAGCCGAAATGATGGGGCAGCTTGCAATAAAAAGCAGCAAGTAAAGAAAATGTATGTATGGAAAATAGCCGAAATGATTGGGCAACTCGCAATAAAAAGCAGCGAGTAAAATAAAATAAATAGCCGAAATGATTGGGCAATCGCGACCTTCGCGATATAAAAGCTGAAATGATAGAGCATCGCGGAAATAAAACAATAAAAATGAATGAAACTTTTGCCCTGCAGGTAAGTCCATAGTGACCCCCTGTATACAATCCATAAACATAAACAAAAAAAAAGAGAAAAGGGACCACATTTCCCCACCAGGCTGCGTTAAAGGGAAGTTAGAACTCGACGACCGCATCTACAGCCTGGATACTAACAGCGGCGTCCCTCCTCATTCCAACAGGACATAGACGTAACATCACCAATCGGAGCCACGGCAAAGTCCCCAGTTCCAAGACTCTACGGTTCACAGATAACCTAGAGTCAACCAACGACCTCCGTCTCGGAAACATGTCAACCAACGACCTCCATCTCGGAAACAAGTCAACAAACGACCTCCGTCGCGGAAACAAGTCAACCAACGACCGCCGTCTTGGAAACAAGTCAACAAACGACCTCCATCGTGGAAAACAAGTCAACCAACGACCTCCGTCGCAAAAACGAGTCAACCAACGACCTCCGTCGCGGAAACAAGTCAACAAACGACCTCCGTCACGGAAACAAGTCGCCAATGACCTCCGTCGCGGAAACAAGTCAGCCAATGACCTCCGTCGCGGAAACAAGTCAACAAACGACCTTTGTCTCGGAAACAAGTCAACAAACGACCTCCGTCGCGGAAACGAGTCAACCAACGACCTCCGTCGCGGAAACAAGTCAACAAACGACCTCCGTCACGGAAACAAGTCGCCAATGACCTCCGTCGCGGAAACAAGTCAGCCAATGACCTCCGTCGTGGAAACAAGTCAACAAACGACATCCGTCACGGAAACAAGTCAACCAATGACCTCCGTCGCGGAAACAAGTCAGCCAATGACCTCCGTCGCGGAAACAAGTCAACAAACGACCTTCGTCTCGGAAACAAGTCAACAAACGACCTCCGTCGCGGAAACAAGTCAACCAACGACCTCCGTCACGGAAACGAGTCAACCAACGACCTCCGTCGCGGAAACAAGTCAACAAACG
Organism: Agapanthus africanus; assembly: GCA_030015575.1. Taxonomy (NCBI): domain Eukaryota; kingdom Viridiplantae; phylum Streptophyta; class Magnoliopsida; order Asparagales; family Amaryllidaceae; genus Agapanthus; species Agapanthus africanus. Next base: position 116,648,696 of record JASDDO010000028.1, read on the forward strand.
ACCTCCGTCACGGAAACAAGTCAACCAACGACCTCCGTCGCAAAAACAAGTCAGCCAACGACCTCCCCGTCGGAGCAATACTTCGACCCGGAGACAAGTCAACCCACCAAACACTTATGAGTCCTCTCGACTCGTAAGAGGGAAAATTCTCTTGTAGGATCCTTACGACTTATAAGAGGAAACGCACTTGGGAATCCTCACGATTCCCAAGGAAAAAATCCACCTATGAGATCCTCTCGATCCGTAGGGAGAAAAGTCTCCATGAGACCCTCACGGCTCATAGAGTTGAAAAGTCTTAGGCAGCAGATCTGAACCTGCGGCCTAAGCCATCGCTATCTCTTGGAAAAAACTAAGTTGTCTGTCAATTATGTTTATCAAGACAGCATGCTGATAATAAGAGAAGGGAGAAAACAAAAGAGCATACAACTGCAGAGAAAATATGTGTATCTTTATTTATTAATTCAATCAAGCACAAGGTAGATCGTACAAAAGAATAAAGAATAGATACATGTTATCCGAAAAAGAGAAAATTTTACAAGTATATAGGTACAAGGAGAACTACTGGGAAGGAAGCGTCTTGCATAACTCTTGCAATTGTTCGCACACCTCCTTCCACACTCTCTCCTGATCGGCCACCACCGCCAGTTCTGCCTCCATTTGAGTCCGCTGCTGCAAGACAGATGCAAGCTGCTCCCTAACGGCCTGATGAGCAGCTTCACGGCCTGGGATGTCACGCTCGGCAATATCAAGCTTTCGCTTCAAGTTTAGCCCATGGGAGATGCGCTCTAGGAGACCCTCAAAGATAGCCTTTACTTGGGCAGCATTCGCCTCAACCTCAGCATGCAAACGGGCCATCTCGCTCGAGGTCTTTTGGCATTCCTGTAGCTTTGAAGCTGCTTCTTGTTCCAAGTGGCGGACGTAAGAAGCGCTTTCCTTGATCCATGCTGCTCTTTCATTGCTCGCGGCTAAAGTCTCGGGGGCGAGATGCATCGACTCCAGCTGATAAAGGCGAGCCTCAATCTCCCAACAGTGATTAACCCAAGAGGCGACGATACCCTCGTCATGGAAATTGGCAAATATCACCAACATCGGGTTAACCGTCGTAGCGAAGTCCGCAGCAGACGTAGGAGTCTTGACGTCGAGTTCCTCGATGTGGTCGCTCAACATGCGCAGACTATTCGCCGCACCTTTTAAGGACGGACGTCTCTGGGAAGGGCCGGCCGGCATTGTAATTTGAGACTCAAAAGGCGCTAAGACCGGAACGAAAGCTGAAAAGACAAAATACGATTAGATGATGATTCAATAGATATGGAAAAAGTCATTGATAAGATAGCTTACTATACCAGTTGAAGCAGGTGGCAAGGCCGGAACGGCCGGTGGCGCGACCGATCTTTCTTCTCCCCCTTCGATTTGTAACACTGCAGTCAGGACGAGAGAGAGTTAGAAATAATTTTATCACCGAAAAAAAAGGTATCAGTCGGGAACTATACTCACCAGCACCGCCAGAGGGAGAAGTGAATTCAGATGGGAAAGAGAAGTGTGTGAGCAACACTTGATATAGATGATCAAAGAGCACTCCTGAAAAAACACAACAGTACGACTTTAGTACACAAATTATACGTCTGAAGGATAAGATTAATAAATTGCAAACCCATACCTTCCAATATCTTCGATGGTATGAGAGAAGGTTGAGAGGTGACCACCGCCAAGGCAGTCGTTGAAGGCGCTCCCTCGAGCAGTGGGGCATCGGCGCTGGCTGCACCTGCGTTACGAAAAAGGTGAATTTGTCAGAAAGGATTGTAAGGTAAAGAAAGACAGCAACTTGGGATTTACCTGATGAGCTGCCGGCTGAAACGGAGGCGACTCCCTCCTCCACTGACATGAGGCCACCGCCCGTGGCCTCATCACCCGGCTCAATGGGGGCTGTTGTAGTACTCGCGTAGCCAGGAGACGGCGGAAGACCGTAGACGGGGAGGGCAATGATTGGAGCATTGCCGGACTCTTGAGAAAGAGCGGCTGACTCTTCCCCAAGAGTCGTGCCCATCTCGCCCGCTACTTCTTCGGGCTCGGCGGTCGCCGCCGTCTCATCCGCCGCCACCATGAGGTCGCCGGTCTTAAGCGTCTCATCCGCCGCCACCATGAGGTCGCCGGTCTTAAGCGTCTCATCCGTCGCCACCCCAGGTTCAGTAATAGTGATCATCTCATTTTCCATCACCTCAGGCTCGGCATCAATGACCTTCTCGGCTGCAGACCCCTCAACCTCTATCTCAGGCTCCGAAGCCTCAGCGACGTTGCCCACCGTCAGCTCGGGTTCGGCAGGCGCCTCCTCCTCTGTTTCCTTGGGTTCAACGGTCTCCGCCTCCCCCTCGGTCGGACTTAGCCCTGCAAGATAAAATATATAAGAACCGATGGCATTATAATTCTTACAAAAAAATTCTGAGAGAAATATTACCTGAAGTGGACTTATCATTAGCTTCCCGAACTGCACGCGCTACCTGTCTGCGTGCGGTAGATAGACCGGCCGGGAGCTCTTCAGAAGGAGAAGCAGAGAGAATAATGGTGCTTGGGCCCGCTCCCGTGGCCAAAGCGGCCCTGCGCGCCTTCGCCTCGCGCCTCAACCGCTTCCTCTCCTCCCGAGCTGTTGAGACGGATCTCACCAGAGCCTCTTTCATTGAGGCGTCTTCGTCCGTGAACAGGGATGCCTCCAAATTTTTCAAGGCATCCCTCGTCATTTTGTCAAGTTGAGATTCCCGCGGCAGCCCCGAGGAAACTGGGACTTCAGTAGAGGACCCGGGGATAGTCCCCACATCAGCTGGCGCAGCCCCTGCAAAGAAACAAAGGAAGAAAGTTAGATTGGCCATTGGAAAAAAGAAAAAAAAATTTCTGATAAGACGATACGTACCAACGCCCATTAAAGCGCGCTTATTCTCTTTCTCTTGGAAGGTTTTCAAAGAAGCAGCGATGGCCTCTTCGGTATTGACCCCTGTTTAAAAAGGAGAAAGCATTAGTCAAAAATAATGATAAAAAAATGCGATAAAATGACGAAGAAAGCAACTAATGGTTACCTGACTCAGCGAGTTTACTCAACATCGCTTCAAGCCTTGCTGATCGCTCAGAAGCTGCAATAGCAGCCGCCAAATCGGTGTCTGCGGGGTCTACTGAGAAGCCCTTATTGCTGCCATATTCGCTTATTCCTTCGGTAAGAGGGGCCTCAGGCTTTAAACCGAGGATCGCGTCGAGGGAGAGGAGCGACTTCTTCTTCTTTTGCCAACCAGTTCTAGATGCACCCGGGGCTGATTTGCGCTTGGCAGACACCTTGGGGCGGCGGGTCCCGATATCCGCACCTGTGCCGGACTCCGACGATACCACATTTACCACCTTCGCTGGAGCACGGGGGGCTGGTGGCGCACCCACAATATCACGAAGTAGCAATCCGCGCGGAGGGCTTAACACGCGCGGAGGTCCGACTCCAGCACCTTTCAATGGAGGAATGACCGGGGTCCTCGGCTTCAGGGGAGCCTTGCGATCGCCGCCGGGAGGCGCACCCTTGCGGTCAACCAGCATGCGCTTTTCCATTTGGATGACTGGACCCATTGCGTGCGCGTACCAGGCCACGTATGTGTTGAAGACTTTGGGGATGCAGCTCGGCTCGCTGATGAAGAAATAAGAGCCTGTGTTAAGCCGCATGAAATAGTGCATCACACTCCTTATCCCCTCCCGGCCGGCCGTGGGCTCTTCCAAAAAGGCTTCCAGCGGTATCCCCTGGTGATAGCTGGATTGTTGGGCGAACCGGTGAAGGTTATACCTCATGAAAAGCTCCATCTCATTCTGCCTGAACACCAGGTAGCCCGGCTGAATGGAATAGAGGTGGAGGATCTCTCGGGCTTTCAATATGGAGGCTCCGTCCTTAAAATCATCGCGTAGCGGCACTACCGACTTAGTGGTTTCTGAGCCTATGGTTATGACCTTGTCCAAAAAAGAAACCTTCGCTCCGACCAGGTGTGGACGAAGGAGTAGCCCCCTTGCCTCTCGCGGAGACGCAACCACGATCGAGGCGCCGACCAGCCGCATGATTCTCGGGAGTCTGCACTTTTCAAAAAACGGAGGGGTCTTGTGGACGCCGAACACCCCATGCACATGCATTTCCATCCAAGAGGTGAAGTAGTGCATCGGGAAATTAGCAGGCTGCACCCCGGGTTCATTAGCTTCCGCTGCCGCGCTAAGTCCATTATAGAGGTGAGCCAACCCGGCAATTCCTATTGTTAACTGCAGGCCAGCCACCATTCGATGCGCTGGGTAGAAAACGGATGGCCGCATGAAGCGCGGGTGCATTGGAAGCGCAAAGCTGCACAACCACAATCCCAGGAACCCTATAAAAAAGGTTTCTTCATCCATACCCAAAACGGCGATCTCCGATAACGGCATGACGGCGGCGCTGGGGAGATAAAAATCCCTTTGATCACCCTCCGATATTGGTCGACGGTCCAGGCCGAAGCCGAAAGGGTCGTCAGGTTTGGCGAACTTCTCACACTGTTCCGACAGAAACTCCGGTCGGACGAAGCGGGCAACGAAGTCTGCGAAACTAACTCCCCGGGTGCCCGATTCCAAATAGAGCCCTTCATAAATCTCCAGCACCTTCACCAGACCCGGAAACTGGTGCTGAATGGCGTTCTCCGGCGTCAGGTTGAACACCAACAGCTTAGTGGCAAAGACATATTCATCAGGAGGAAGCAACTCCTCATAATGCTCCCCCCTTATCGGCAAGCCTGAGACTTCAGCAAACTCCACTAAGGAGATAGAGACTTCCCTGTCCGTCATCAGGAAGGTATGGGTAGGGTTGTTCCATTGTTCAATAAAAGCCTTAACCCACCACGTTGGAGGAGAGAGATACTCGAAGAGCGAGACATAGATGGCCGAATACAAGCCTATCTTCATCAGATGAGTCCTCTTCGCTGACAAGATATACCGGGCCCACTGCAAATATCCGGCGGGCGGTCGCGGCATCAATCCGATGTTATAGGCCTGTCCCCATGGGCGTGCTTCACCCTGACAGATTCGCCTCCCTAAAATATCTATTGCCGGCGGCGGCTGCACGGGAATAGCACCAATCGCAGGTTGGAGGAGGTCATCCGAGTTCCAATTTTTAACCTCCACGGCATACTTCACCGGGGGTTCATCCGCGTAAGGGAGTGAAGATATGGGCTCAGATGGCGTGGCGGAACCGAAACTTCGGCGACCCTGGATGATCTCATTGTACCACCTACCCCACAGGTGAAGACTCTTATGCTCGGGGTCATGATCCTTAATGAGAGCGAGCATTACTCGATCCACTGGTGCCTGGGGAAATCCCCCTCCGAGCGAACAAATGGGAAAGACAGATCAGCAGACATGATTTCCTGCAAAGAAAAATGAAATTCAGCCGTCAGTGTCCTAATTTAATTTTAAAAGCCTGACACTTGATACTACACTGCAATGTAGTGTAGGGGGGACCAAAGAGGGACCCACAAAATCCAGGTGACAATGCGCCAATGAATAAGACAGCCCCATCATTGGATGGGACTGTCAATTAATAAGGAGATCCCCAAAAGAATACTCTCATTAAGTGATAAATCCCTAGAAACAAGGAGAGAATCTCCCCTTTCAGAGTAAAGCTCTGTCACAGAGTGACACTTGTCAAACTCTGGTCTCGAGGGAATAAAATTCCTTAGAAGTGCCTAGCTCTATAATAATGATGAGAGAATCCATTAAATAAAAAAATTTAGAAGTTAAATTTTTGGGATCTTAGAGATCCATGAAAACTCTTAAGAGTTCTTCATTTTTTTTTAGATCAAAAAGATCTATATTTTGTCCATGAGCAAAGCTCTGTTCATGGGTAAAAACCCTGAAACAAGATCTCTTTAGATCTATGGATTCTTGAGAGCAAGGCTCTGTTAGTGAAACCCCAAAGGGGTTTTCTTTAGATCAAAGATCTATGAGAGCAAGGCTCTGTTGATTAAAATTAATTTAATTAAATTTAAGTTAAATTTTACCTAAGATGTTCTGAAAGTTTGAACTTTGAAGTTCTTTAAAGAAGAGAGCAAGGCTCTAAAGTTCTTAAAAGAGCAGGGCTCTGGAAAATAAAATCTTGAAATGATGAAGATTTCCTAAGGACCATAGGTCCTATTTATAAGGCGCTTGCGCCCCTTCAGCTCACCCCTTGATCCAACGGTCAAGAGCTTGCCACCGCTGCACTCACGTGCGCGCCACGTGAGCGCAACGGTGGGGGGCATTTGTTTCCCCAATCAGAGAAAAGCTCTGTTGAAATTCAAAATTCAAATTTTAAAGCAACGCTTCAAATCTCGGGCGCAACCCGCCACGTGTCAGGCGCTGATACGTCAGCGCAGCGCCCAAGAAGGCGCGCCCAATCAGAGCAAACCTCTATTTAAACTAAAATTAAAGAAGCAACGCTTCAGTTGCGCAAGTACTGCGCTGCGCGACACGTGTCAGCGCAGATGCGCTAGCGCAGTTGCGCTGCGCTTTGCGCTGCACGACACGTGTCAGCGCAGATGCGCTACCGCAGTTGCGCTGCGTTGTGCGCTGCGCGACAGGTGTCAGCGCAGGTGCGCTAGCGCAGTTGCGCTGCTTGACACGTGTCACGCGCTGGGGCGTTTGCGCAAAACAGAATTGAGATTTTAAAGAAATCTTTTCTGTTCTTGTTAAAACAAGAAGATTTTCTTTCGTAAAACAGAGACCTTTGGATCAAAGATCCAACGGTGGGGAAAATTCCCCAAATCACTCAGAGAAAGATCTCTTTAACAAATTTAACTAATTTATGGGCACTATAAAAAGGACCCCAGACCTCAATTCAAAGGCATCAACATTTTGTGAAAAATTAAACAGAGAGAACTCTGGAGAATTGGAGAGAAATCCTCAAGAACAAAAAAAAGGAAGGTAAAAAACCTTTAGAAGAAGAGAAAATTCTCTTAAAAGACAGATCATTGATCTAAAAACAAGATTAATGATCTTTAATAAAAAATAAAAACAGTGCTTTGCACTTTTTATGAACCTCTGGTTCCTGAAATAAGAAAAACTTGTTTTTTTTCTTTGATCTAAATTAGATCAAGAAATCAAATAGTGCTTTGCACTTCTTTTATTCTCAAATTAATAGTGCTTTGCACTTGAAAATCTGCACTGTTGCGCTCTTGGGTTGGCGCAAGCCACCAGAGAGCGCCACATGTCAGCATCTGAACCATCTGCGCTATGCGCTCTTGAAATAGAGCTTTGCTCTCTGAAATTGGCGCAACTCACCAGAGCGCGCCACGTGTCAGCGGCGCAAGCGTAGCGCACCAGCGCAGCGCACTGCGCTGCATGACACGTGTCATCATCACAAGCGCTTGCGCTCTCTGATCAGCGCAAAGCGCCTGATAAATGCAATGCATTTCCTAAAGGGCCAGGCCCAAATCAAAAAGACCAAGAAGGCCTAATGAAATTGCAAAGCAATAAAAATGGCAGAGCCCAAACAGAATTGATGCTCTGCATCATTTATAAATGGGCAGAACCCAAAATAATAAAAAATGCTATGCATTTTAAAAGGGGCAGAGCCCAAACAAAGTAGATACTTTGTATCATTTATAAATGGGCAGAGCCCAAAACAAATTGATGCTCTGCATCTTTTATGGGTAGAGCCCAAATAAAAATAAAAAGAAATGTAATGCAAAAGCAGATAAAATGTTGAACATTTTCAACTGGACTTAGCCCAATTTTGGCCGTAAGTCCTCAAATTAAATTGACTGAGCAAGATTGCTCTCTTAAATCAATTTACCTCCGGTTCGAGGGTACATCTTCGAACTCCTCTGACACCTGCCGTTGTAATCCTTCAACGACGTCAGAGAGGTGACGGGTCTCGACGACCACATATGAATACGGACTGCGGGGTCCTTAAACTCGTGGACCGAAACGTTCTTAAACTAATGTCGGACCGAAACGTCCTTAAACTAATGACGGACCGAAACGTCCTTAAACTAATGATGGACCACTACGTCCCTAAACTGGCGATGGACCACCACGTCCCTAAACTGGAATATGGGCCGTTACGTCCGTAAACTGGAATTGGGACCACCACGTCCCTAAACTGGAAAATGGACCACTACGTCCCTAAACTGGAACAATAGAGCCTCCAAATGCTCTTTTGCCGGATCTAAACGGTCCCGTTTAAGTTGATCTTAGCCTCAATACGGTTAACGTATCCTTAAACTAAAAACACCAAACCCAAATCTAAGTAAATACGGATTTGGACTAATCCACGTCCTACGGGCGACGGTATTACTCAGTCTCCGTATACAATCCACGGGCAACCACAAATAAAACAAACACACACGACACGAAGTGAAATTCTGGAGAAGGAGAAAGTTGTTATCGCGATGCGGTAGCGTAATTAACTGCAGGGGCTTGCGCCTGCAGGGAAGAGCGTCCCCACAATCAAAAACCCCTCAAGCGAGGGGGAATCTGACGAAGTCTGCTACATCGGCCGCATCCGTCTAAACCTCCGATACACGGTGCCATAAATCAGCTTGGCATCTTCGGAGAGGTGGACGGATAGCACCATATAGCATCTGTCCCGAACCCCAGCATCAGGACTTCTCAGTCTTGTGCGCCGCCGTTCGGAGGGGAACAGTTTTTGTATGCCGTTTCGATTTCGAATTGGGTTTTTATGCGATACGATACGTTGGGACATGTAGGTACCCCCATGTGGATTTCGAGACGACAAGCAAGCGCGTGGCGACGTCGGCACCGGCGAGCGAAGATCAGGTGAGTAGATATATATCTATGGGGGAAGTCGGGTAGATGGCGTATAGCACCCCCGCAGTTCGTAGTATAGTTATGATATATATATGTTATATATGTGATTCATGATACGTGGATGTTATTAAGAGATGATTATTGTGTTCATGGTTTAGTTTAGGATAATTAGAAGTAAACTAGCATAGTTTCTTAGTCGCGAACCCTAGAATAGGTTCACACCCACACGCACACACGCGTTTGCATACATATTTTTACATGTGCGTATATGGGGATATGTATACACACACACATACACACATACACACACATGGGTATGGGACTGTGTGTGTGTGTGTGTGTGTGTGTGTGTGTGTGTTTACGTATGCATATACATGGATTTTGAGGATAAGTACTTGGGATTGAAGATGAGTCGATGAGATTGGGCTTGAGGCCGTGAGATCGGTGATGTGACAGGGTTCGTATTCGAGCTACGACGTGATATGTTTAGCTGGTCCTTTAGGCGTGGTGTTTTCATACACACGCATGCATACATAGATGGTATCAGTATTGTACTAGACGTAGATCAGTACCCCGGATCTTGATTTTGATAAAGAGGATACCAGATGAATAATGTGATGAATGTGATATTTGACCCGTACCCAGATTTGGGATGCCGTACGACGGATTTACCGTACGAGCTATATATTGATGATAGATCCGCACTCTTGATTCGAGGATGCCATATTATATTAGGGTATCGTATGGGATACTATTGAGGTGGGATCACCGACTATTATATGTATATATATGTATCGACTCAGATGTTAGGCGGTTTCCTTACCTTTCGATCAGCCTGTTTAGTTTGGCCTGTAGTGTACTTGTAAATGATAGATTAGATTCGACTCATACCTATTTCTAAAACTAACAAATCGTGTGTATTTTAAAGACGGGACAAGGGATGCTACGGATATTTCAAAGGATGTATCTTTTCTTCAAAACACCGTAGCCCTTATTTTCAAAACACCACGATTTGTGTTATTTCAAATGGCACCACTGTATGCCTCATATTTATATAAATGCAGATTAGTTATCATTGTGTTTATCATTCAGCTCCTGCATATTATTACTGTTCGCATTGCATTTGCTTGTTTATATTGTACTTCCATATGCCATTATTGAGATCATGCTGTCAGGATACCAGCACCATTACCGATGATGCGTATGTTCCACATACACTTACTTGCCGGCTCACACACATCATCATCGGTAATTGCTATGTCACTTACACTTTAGAGAATATTATTTCATTGACATAGCTTGTTAGCTGATAGTTTCGACATGATATTAGTGTACTTGCTTTATATGCTAGTTTAGTCATTGCAGTTTTTACTTGCAAATTCATGCATATTATTATTCACTGTTATGCAGTATTATGGAGTTTTATGCCGATACTCACCGTTTACTTATTCTTGATTCTTGGATTTCGGATTTTCATGAGATTTCTGGATTTGGAGGAAAACCGCAAGAATATATATATAAACTTCTCTCTCTCTCTCTTTTTCAAAATGCAAGTTGCGGTTTTCCCGTGATGTATGAGTCGTCCACCATGAGTTTTCAAGATTGCTGTTGGATTTCGAGACCCGATTCGAGGAGTTGGATGAACCGTCTCGGGTATATGGTGGGCCCGGTATGGTACCCGGGGCAAGAAGCTCGAGTTGTATTTGATGAGCCTGGCAGGGGAGCACTACCTACCGGTGATATTATTTGGACTCGTCGGTTATCTGGAGGATACCGGCCGGAGTCATGAGATGGTTATAGGCTGATCCGTTCTGCCGGAGCCCGCGGGCCGATCCCGCAGATGATACGGATGCCTGAGATATTGATATTTGAGATTTGAGATTTAAGATATTGAGAAACTGAGACTTATGTTTTGTGTCGATGCTTGACACTGATTTCTCTGTTGCATTCATTGATGATACTTGATTGATATACATATAGAAATTTCATTAAATAAGAAAACAGTTTTTCCATCATTATGTATTCTGGTTTCATTTCTATAGAATTTGCATATCATATTCATGCCTTCATACATCATATATCTGATATGTGGCTATCTGAGGCACGGACACGAGCATGTGGTATCGCACTTATATGTAGATGTATCAGGATATTTATTGAGGATATTACTAGTTTTGACCTAGGATAGCGTCATACATGCGATTTCTGCTGGTAGATGTTTTCTACTTACGAGTTGGCAACTCACCCCCGTTGTGCCACAGTTCCTTGCAGGTTTTGCCGTACAGGTTTCGTTGCGGCTTTACTGGCACACTGTCCTTTCCGGGTGATTGCTTCGGTAGGTGGGTTTTTTTGCATCAGGACCACTATTGTTTATTTATTATTTCAGTTGTATCTAGAAACTCTATCAACCAGATTGTATATTTGATAGAGATAGAAGACCAGACTTGTTTTATTTCGACCTTAGAGTCGCACGTTGTATTATTATGGTTTTCATGCTGATTTTGGGTTTTCTTTTGAGTTTTGATCCTCGCCCTTCGGCGCTGTATATTATATTGCTTGCGTGGTTGTGACCGTCGATTGACGAAGAGCTAGCTTCCGCTTGGGGATTCCGTTTATCATTTCGTATACTATTCATGTTGTATCCCATTTAGGGGCCAGTATTTACAAAGGAGACTCTGCCGAAATTTTCAGAAAATACTTGAGATTATAAAAATACATATTTCGACCTATGTTGTTAAAACTACTTGCTTTAAATTGGTTTTTCCTTCACTCTACTGCTTCTTTGGTTTTGATTTCTGGGTTTTGGCTTACTTAGATTACGTAGGCCTCGAGACATTTTGTAATTTAAATGCCGGTCATGTTCCGTACTTTTCGGGTCGTGACAGGGAATGTGCCAAAAGTTATTGGTTATTGGGACCCTCCATCTCTCTGAAAACGTTGAAGGATTACAACGACATGTATCAGAGGTATGAAGAGATGTACCCATGAACCAATGTCCCGATTTGGGGAAGTAGGATAAACATCCGTTTAGATGTCATCTGTTGGGAGCTTATTAGCTGTCTTGAGATCGGCTTTGGAAACCCTGAGCATGAAGGGCTCAATTGATGGTCCTTGGAACATTTGGTCTGATTCTGGCTAATGTTAGCCCTTCATAGTGTTCAACACTAACATGTTTATTCAACGCTCACGTACTCCTACGTGATACTCTGAGGCAGTGTTAAACACTGGAATTTGAGAGTGTTCACGTGTTGCATGTGATGCCTTTAGAGGTGGTGCTGTTCACTTGGTTTTATTTCCCATCTTCAGATAAGTGTTAAACACTTTGGCCATCACGTGTGAGCACGTGAGGCGCTTGAGATAGTGTTAAACTTCAAGGATTTGAAGCGCTGCTTCTTTGGGTTCATTTTTTTGTTCAAGCGCTGTTGGGTCACGTGGGATCACGTGAGGCGACCCAAAAATGGGAACTGCCTTTGATTTATTCCTTTTTGCTCTGTAAGTACCAAGCACTACTATGGGGTCACATGTGATCACGTGAGCCAATCTCAATTGTTCTCTTTTGTTCATCAAAGGCACTCACGTGGGAGCACGTGATCGGCTGTTATCATATTGGGTGCCAATCTTTTTACGTGCATGGAGATCCTGAGTTTCGAGACTTTCAAGCCCATTGTTTTATGAGAATTGGATTCTTAAGACTTAGTTTTTCTCTTGGGTTTGAGATCTGTATGACAGAATCTCCCCAATGAGAATTAAATTCTCAACTTGTGGGGAGATCTGCTTCTGCAGACCTTTTACCATAAGAGAGAACTAAGTTCTCATGTGAAGGGTTAAACCCTTGTTTTATTAGAGGAATTAAATTCCTATAGACTTTTATGGAAGAATTAAATTCTCTGAACTTAGATCTCCATCTAGGTTTTGGATTTGCATGGCAAAATCTCTCCGATGAGAATTAAATTCTTAACTTGTGGGGATATCTGCTTCTGCAGATCTTAACCAGAGGAAGAACTAAGTTCTTTTTGGAAGAGTTAAACTCTTATGGAGGTGAAAAGGAGATGAGATATTCTCTGTATTTTGTTCCTTCTCTTAACTAGAGTTTCTTTTTCTCTTTTTCTTTCTGGAGAATTAAATTCTCTTTTCTTTTATGCTTACGAAGGGTGTCTCTCTCTTTTTTATATCTTCTTCTTTTTTCTGTCTCCTCCTTCTCTCTGTGCTTCTTTGTTCCTATTTATAGGAGAAAGAGGAGAATCAATTCGTTCAGAAAATCTCTCATTGAGAGATTTTGATCAACAAAAAGTGATCTTTTAGATTAATCGATGAATTTTATTCACCGTTGGATTTTTAATCCAAGAAATTCTGTTTTACAGAAGATATTTCTTTTGTCGTTCTTAAAAAATTTAGAAAGATATTTCCTTGCACAGAATTTTTCTGTAGATTGGTGATTTTTAATCACCATTAGATCTTTAATCCAACGACGCTCTGTTTTACAGAGCGTAATCTTTCTTATTTAGAAAGATCCAAGGAACTATTTTCCAAATAAGGCTTTTAATCCCTTTTAATTAGAATTTATTTTTATCAGTCCAGAAGGCATAAGAGTTTATCACGTGTAGCATGTGACCCTACCAAATTAAACCGACCCAAGGGTGTCACGTGTTATCATGTGAGTTTCTTTTTGTCCCACTTGTTTGCTTTATTCAGGCGCGTGTATACTTTACTTATAGAGGTCATGTGTCTGCACGTGAGGTTCAGTTTTGGATTAGTTTTGTTAAGCGCAGCGCCTATCACGTGTGGGCACGTGACACTCTACTTGGGGACTTTCTCCGCTTCTTTATTTATTTATTTATTTTCCATAAGGGAACAGTGGGGACTCTTGATCCTCAGGCAACTATATCCCAATTTATGATGTTCTTCAAGCCAACCACCTTCCAGGCCTTGATTGACAAGCTGGCCCAAATGGACCAGATGGGCCAAAGGCCGTCCTCTTCAAAAATGGATCTCTGGAATGAAAAGGGCAAAGGGAAAACGACCTTCGTTGCCAACGCTCAACAACAACCGAGTGACGTGAAACCGGTTGCTCGCCAAGGCAACACATGTCGATCCCTCGAAGAGAAGTTGAGACATCCTTACTCGTTTCCCCAGGGTAAAACGAGGAGACTGTTCGAACTGGCGGTGTGCAACAGGCTCATTGCTCTACCGGAGCCAAGACGCCTACTGCAACCTGGTGACGTCAACAGTCCCAACTACTGCCCCTACCACAGAGTAATGGGCCACCAAATTGAAGATTGCTACGTCTTAAAAAACTGGGTTGAGGACCAGTACCAACAAGGCAAGTTCGCGCTGTCCGAAAACTGGAAGGTAAACCCGCCACAACAACATGCTCCTAAAAAGTGGAGACGCCGGGGGCATCATGCTCATTTGTAGAAGAAGCTCCGTAGGAAGTTGTCCTCTCGGCGAAAACTAAAATAATGCTGAAGGAATTTCAAGCATGTCCAGCGATCAAGTGGAAAAGCCCGCTGGAGACCGAGATCATTGACGGAATGCTTAAACCGCTCCTAACACCGAAAACTACTAACGATGGGCAAGACCTCCAGGCCAAGCCTTCGAAGTCTTCGAAGAAAAAGAAGAAGACCAAGAAGCCCATGCAGCCCGACGACAATCGTACGGATCTGCAAAAATACATCGACGCACTAGAGGAATACAACTAAAAGGCGTGGACCCCAGTCACACTTGAAGAGTTCCTTAAGCATATTCTTGAGAATGGAGATAGTGACATTGATGAAGGGAACGGCTCGTCAGAAGAACCCGAGAATTATGTAGCGAGTTGTCACATGGTCTCTCACTTGTCGTTAAAAGACGAAGAAGCTCCCTTGGAGTCGGAAAGCAACACAGAGGAACTGGGGGAAGGAATGGCGTCAAAATCCCTAGAGTCGTCAGACGACTTGATTGACAGGCTGCTAAATGAAGCTCTTCAAAAGAGCAAAGTTGACTGAGAATATGAAACGACCATATACGAAAAGGCCAAGCGTCGGCGCCAGGATGAAGAAGCTGCGGCAAGGAAGAGTCACAAAGTACTCCAACCATATCGAAGCACACCCGCGGCGGAAAAAAGCAGGTTTAAGACAGGGAAACGGTTCGCCAAAGCCCTGTCAATGGGAATGAAGCTGCCACCTTTTAAAGGAAATACTCCTGGGAGTATATACCTTGACGAACCGGATGTACATCCGAACTACTGCTTATACCATCGGAGGGTCACACACCCTACCGAAGAGTGCGATGCCTTCAAAAAGTGGTAGCAGGGATACGTTACCTACCGACAACACTTCAAGCGGATGAAGCGCAAAGCTTGTCGGGAGCAAGGAAGCACGACAGATGAGCATGAAGGAACAGCTGGTAACTGTCATATGGTTGATGCCATTTCGACAAAATCTCAAGTTCTTACCTTCGGGAGCGATTCCGACGAAGAAATAACCCTCGACCCTCTCTTCAAAGAATCCACCTCTGGAAAAGAAGAAGAGGTGAAAAACTGTGAGAACATTCAGCCGCGTAATCGTACGTTGCCTGAAAAGAACCTCGGGCCTACAAACAAGGGTTCAAACAAAAGAGACAAGGGTAAAGAGAAAGTCCCTAAGGAAATTGCCCTCGACGATAGAGTCGTCAAAGAGCTCGCAGCCAAGGACCCACCTAAGAAAAACAAGGTGGATTACAATGTCCTGGCACATCTGAGGAAGATACCCTCACAACTGAGCATACTGGATGCTCTCCTCCTATCCAAAGAGGCACGAGATTCTCTAATCAAGACGCTGCAAGAGCCTGATCACTTCCAAACTTTCTTTGCGGAAGAAAAGATGAAGGACGAGCTGGAAAAAGTTCACACAGCTGACATCACATTCGGCGATGAAGATCTCCTCCTTGGAACGCGTGAGTATAACCGTCCTTTATATGTCACCGGGTACTGCCACGACATTAAGATACTCAAGATCCTGGTCGACAACGGGTCCTCTATTAACCTTCTTAACGTAAAGGTGCTGAAGAAGATCTGCATGAACGTTCAGCACCTGGCTCGGGATAAAATTACCATCTCCGGGTTTGACTCCCAGTCATCACGAACGCTCGGATCCGTGATATTGACATTACGCTTCGGGATGCTTGTCACTGACATCAAATTTCATGTCATTGAGGCCAAAACTTGCTATAATGCTCTGCTCGGCCGACCTTGGTTACACGAGTACAATATCATCCCTTCTACACAACATCAGTGTATGAAGTACTTCAAAGACGGCCTCGAGTACACAGTTACAGGGGAACTAAACCCATTCTCCGTAAATGAAGTCCGCAAATATGAAGATGCTAAGTACTTCTTACCAGACTTCAAAGACACGGAAAGATGTCGTAAACCGGAGAACCAACGAAAAGCCGTCGCCACTATCCCGGTCTTTGGGAGTGATACCGAGGAGGATGAAAAGATAGTCTTCTCAGGGCAACCCCAACGCAACAGGCCAGGGCAGATGTATTTGGTTTTATCCGTCCACCTCTCCGAAGATACCAAGTTGATTTATGATACCGTATATCAGAGGTTTGAACGGATGCGACCGTTGTAGCAAACTTCGTCAGATTCCCCCTCGTTTGCGAGGGGTTTTTTGATTGTGGGGACGCTCTTCCCTGTAGGCGCAAGCCCCTGCAGTTAATTATGTTACCGCGCAGCGATAACCACTTTCTTCTGCTCCAGAAGGTCACTTCACGTCATGTGTGTTTATTTTATTTTTTGGTTGCCCGTGGATTGTATACGGAGACTAATTTATGTTGTCGCCCGTAAGGCGTGGATTAGCCCAAATCCGTATATTCTTATATTTGGGTTTGATTTGATTTAAGGATCGTTAATCTCGTTTGAGATTAAGATCAACTTAAATATTTGTTAAAGATACGTTAGTCCAATTTTAGACTAAGATCTACTTAACAAGGTTTTAGGATCATTCAGATCCAACAAAAGAGTATTTGGGCTCTATTGTTTTAGTTTAAGGACGTTACGGTCCGTTGTTAGTTTAAGAACGTTGCGGTCCATTAGGATGTGCCTGTCGATTTGGGAGTGCACCAAAAAGTTATTGGTTATCGGGACCCACTACTTCTCTGATGACGCTAAAGAACTACAACGACATGCATCAGAGGTGTGAGGAGATGTACCCTTGAACCAATGTCCGTTGGAAGATCAGTAGTCGCGTTTGGGACTAAGGCCAATTTGGCAAATGATGAGCACATGGGCTCGGTTGATCTGAATTAGGGATTTTTGGTCAACTTGGACTCAGTCCACTCAGTCTTTGAATAAAGTGTTAAACACTTGCTTAGGTTCAGTCCCTTTTCTGTGCAAATAATGTTTTGCTTTACTTTCCCCTCTTTTTTTGTTCTTTTATTTTTATGGGGTGTTAAACACTCTTTATGGTGCCTACGTGCGGAGTACGTGAGGTGCTTGGCACTGAGCGCCAACCACTGGGTGTTAGGCACTCCTTATTGAACAGCTCCCACGTGACGGACACGTGAGGTGCTTGGCGCTGAGCGCCAACCATTGAGTGCTAAGCACTCTTTATTGAGCAGCGCCCACGTGAGGGACACGTAAGGCGTTTGGCACTGAGCGCCAACCATTGAGTGCTCAACACTCTTTATTGAGCAGCGCCCACATGAGGGACACGTGAGGCACTTGGCGCGGAGCGCCAACTATTGAGTGCTCAGCACTCTTTATTGAGCAGCGCCCACATGAGGGACACGTGAGACGCTTGGCGCTAGGTTTTTCTTTCGGTGGTTATGTTCTGAAGAGTTCAATTCTCTGTTGTTTTTTGGATCTTTGATCCCCAAGAACAAGTCCATCCCCATAAGAATTAAATTCTCATTTGTGGGAGACTTGTCTCATGGACCTCAGATCCAGAGAAAGAACTATGTTTTTTGAGAAAAGTTAAACTCTTGGATATGCAGAAGAGATGCTCTGATCTCTATTTTTTTATTTACCTCGAAGAAAGATATTCTTCTTTCTTCTTTCTTAAAGCTTTCTTCTTTCTTTTTCTCAAAGCTTATGGGAGGGTTTCTCCCTCTACAGACTTGAAGTCTTGGGTCCTTTATATAGTAGAGACAGATTTGTTGATTTAGTTAAAGAAATTTCTCATTGAGAGATTTTTAATTGATTTAGGGATTTTATTCACCGTTGGATCTTTGATCCAAGGACTTCTGTTTTACAGAAAATATTTTCTCGTTTTTAACAAGATTGGGAAATATTTTCCTTTACAGAGCTTATTCTATAGCTTGGTGATTTTTTAATCCAACGGTGCTCTGTTTTACAGATAATAATCTTTCTTGTTTAGAAAGATTTGAGGAATATTTCCTCAACAGAATTTAATTCTGTACTCTGATGATTTATCACCTCCGTTTGATCTTTGATCCAATGGCTCTGTTTAACAGAGAGATTTGGTTCTGGCGCTGGCGCCCTTGTGCGAGGCACGTGAGGCGCTGCCTCAGAGTTTTTAACTCTTAGCGCTGGCTCCCTTGTGCGAGGCACGCGAGGCGCTGCCTCAGAGTTTTTAACTCTTGGCGCTGGTGCCCTCATGCGAGGCACGTGAGGCGCTGCCTCAGAGTTTTTAACTCTTGGCGCTGGCGCCCTCGTGCAAGGCACGTGAGGCACTGCCTCAGAATTTTTAACTCTTGGCGTTGCTTTTCAAATTTTGAACAGAGCTTTGCTATTTTATTGGGGAAACAGTTATCAACGCTATGTTCTGAACTCCGACACTTGGTACTTGAAAATTGTACCGCACTGCAATACAGAATAAAGGGACAAAAGGGGACCCACAAAATCAAGATGATGTCCCATCCTTGATGGGGCAATCACTCATTAAGAATGAAATCCTAAGAGGATTCTCATTTAATGAGAAATATCATAGGGCTAAGGAGTTAAACTCCCCTCGAGAGCTGTGCTCTGCAAACAGATCTCACATCTGTCAACTCTAATTAAGAGTGAATAAAATTCCCCCAAAAATTTCTAAATCTATGCTCTGTAAAAAACAATGGGATAATCTAACAGAACTTTCAAAAGCAAAGCTTTTTAACAGGGTAAAACCCCAAAATCTTTAAGATCTGCAAAACAAACTCTAAGAGTTCTTCGTGGAAAATGAGCAAAGCTCTGATTAATGGGTTAAGAAACCCAAAAATACATCTTAAGATCTACGATCTAAGAAGAGCAAAGCTTTGTAAAGGGGTTTAATTATGATCCTTACCAAATTTTTGGGCAGAGTTCTAACTCTAGAAGGGATTTGGGCAGAGATCAAAGCTCTGAAAGGAGAATTAAATTCTCAGAAAAAAGAAGAACAAGAGAAGATGAACAGCAGTCATCTCAAGGGCCAAAGGCCCTACTTATAGGCACAGGAAGTCGATTCAATTTCCAAGAAAATCCAACGGTGGAAAAGCTGCTACCGCTGCCCTCACGTGTGAGCCACGTGAGCGCAATGGTAGGGGGGCATTTGTTTCCCCAATAAAAGAGCAAAGCTCTATTCAAAATTTGAAAGGCTGCGCCAAGAGTTAAAAATTCTGAGGCAACGCCTCACGTGCCTTGCACGAGGACACCAGCGCCAAGAGTTAAAAACTCTGAGGCAGCGCCACACGTGCCTTGCATGAGGGCGCTAGCGCCTCACGCGCCTTACACGAGGGCGCCAGTGCCAAGAGTTAAAAACTTTAAGGCAGCGCCTTGCACAAGGGCGCCAGTGCCAAGAGTTAAAAACTTTGAGGCAGCGCCTCACGTTCCTCGCACGAGGGCGCCAGCGCCAGATCCAAATCTCTCTGTTAAACAGAGCCATTGGATCAAAAATCCAACGGAGATGATAAATCATCAGAGTACAGAATTAAATTCTGTTGAGGAAATATTCCTCAAATCTTTCTAAACAAGAAAGATTATTCTCTGTAAAACAGAGCACCGTTGGATTAAAAATCCAATGGTGATTAAAAAATCACCAAGCTACAGAATAAGCTCTGTATGGGAAAATGTTTCCCAATCTTGTTAAAAAAGAGAAAAATATCTTCTGTAAAACAGAAGTCCTTGGATCAAAAATCCAACGGTGGAAAAATCCCCAAATCAATTAAAGATCTCTCAATGAGAGATCTCTTTAACTAAATCAACAAATCTGCCTCTACTATATAAAGGACCCATGACTTCAAGTCTTGTAGAGAGAGAAACCCCCCATAAGCTTTGAGAAAAAGAAAGAAGAAAGCTTTAAGAAGGAAGAAAGAAGAATATATTTCTTCGAGGTAAATAAAAAATAGTGATCAAAGCATCTCCTCTGCATATCCAAGAGTTTAACTCTTTTCAAAGAACATAGTTCTTTCTCTGGATCTGAGGTCCATGAGACATGTCTCCCACAAATGAGAATTTAATTCTCATGGGGATGAACTTTTTCTTGGAGATCAAAGATCCAGAAAAGAACAGAAAGTTGAACTCTTCAGAACAGAATACACAAAGAAAGCCTAGCGCCAAGCGCCTCACATGTCCCTCACGTGGGCACTGCTCAATAAAGAGTGCTCAGCACTTAATGGTTGGCACTCAGTGCCAAGCGCCTCACGTGTCCCTCACGTCGGCGCTGCTCAATAAAGAGTGCTTAACACTTAATGGTTGGCGCACAGCGCCAAGCGCCTCACGTAGGTGCTGCTCAATAAAGAGTGCTTAGCACTCAGTGGTTGACGCTCAGTGCCAAGCGTCTCATGTGTCCCTCACGTGAGCGATGTTCAATAAGAAGTGCTTAACATCCAGTGGTTGGCGCTCAGCGCCAAGCGCATTACGTACTCCGCACGTGGGTGCCATAAAGAATGTTTAACACTCTATAAAAATAAAAGAACAAAAAAACGAGGGGAAAGTAAAGCAAAACATTATTTGCATAGAAAAGGGACTAAACCTAAGCAAGTGTTTAACACTTTATTCAAAAACTGAATGGGCTGAGTCCAAGTTGACCAAAAATCCCTAATTCAGATCAACCGAGCCCATGTGCTCATCATTCGCCATATTGGTCTTAGTCCCAAACGCGACTACTGATCTTCCAACGGACATTGGTTCAAGGGTACATCTCCTCACACTTCTGATACATGTCATTGTAATTCTTCAACGTCTTTAGAGAGGTGGTGGGTCCCGATAACCAATAACTCTTTAGTGCACTCCCAAATCGACAGGCACATCCCAATGGACCTTAACGTCTTTAAACTACAATGGTCCGAAACGTTCTTAAACTAAAACAATAGAGCCCAAATGCTCTTTTGTTGGATCTGAATGATCCTAAAACCTTGTTAAGTAGATCTTAGTCTAAAATTGGACTAACGTATCCTTAACAAACATTTAAGTTGATCTTAATCTCAAACGAGATTAACGATTCTTAAATCAAACCAAACCCAAATCTAAGAATATACGGATTTGGACTAATCCACG
The DNA here is from genome assembly GCA_030015575.1 of Agapanthus africanus. Taxonomy (NCBI): domain Eukaryota; kingdom Viridiplantae; phylum Streptophyta; class Magnoliopsida; order Asparagales; family Amaryllidaceae; genus Agapanthus; species Agapanthus africanus. The sequence continues at coordinate 116,669,907 of JASDDO010000028.1, forward strand.
CCCTACGGGCGACAACATAAATTTGTCTCCGTATACAATCCACGGGCAACCAAAAATAAAACAAACACACACGACGTGAAGTGACCTTATGGAGCAGGAGAAAGTGGTTATCGCTGCGCGGTAACGTAATTAACTGCAGGGGCTTGCGCCTGCAGGGAAGAGCGTCTCCACAATAAAAAAAACCCTCGCAAACGAGGAGGAATCTGACGAAGTCTACTACAACGGCCGCATCCATTCAAACCTTCGATACACGGTGCCATAAATCAACTTGGTATCTTCGGAGAGGTGGACGGATAAAACCAAATAACATCTGCCCCCAAATTCAGGCAAGACGTTTGTCTTCCCAGTTTTCGGCGGTAAACATGATCGTCCCGAGAAAACTAGTTATTCAAGAGAGGGAGAAGAAAAAGAAAAAGAAAACCCAGCACACTTTCATAGGCAACATAATTGCACTTAGCACGTACAAGCCGTTAAATCTCTAGGTGTCCCTAGTAGGAGGAGTGTTGTCTCCTGAAGGTTTTCAGCGGATCACACCCACAAAATCTCATAATAAAATAAAGAAGATGAAAGTTAGATACAAAGATAAGGATTATATAAAAGAAAGAACTTGAAAATAAGCGTTCCAAACTATACCAGCTTTTCAGTTGCCATGAGCCCTATCTTAATGGTCATGAAAAGATGTCGGAAATCACATCATCCCTCAGTAAAACACCGCCTTTAGTCTTCCTCACTACCTTTCTTCTAAATATCGATCATATACCCCTACGTGTGTAAAAGACATCCCTACACTTAGATAATTCAATTCAAGCTATCATACCCTTGCCCATTTTCCTTTGTACTTTTTAGTCGGTGAATATTTTAGATGGAATTGCTCACACATTTTTTGTTAGTTGTATGTATGCCCTAGAGGCCAGTATTGTACAGATTATGTATATTATATTGGATGCTTGGACATATATAGAGATGACTTTCTTGCTCGACATGATAGTATGCTATCTGGTTGCCATTTATCTTAACATGTACACTAGTCTCTTTATACTGTCTTATAGTTACATGTTGGTAAAGCCCTTAGGATTTGTACTTGACTACCTAGACTATGATGCAGATCATACTAGTGGGGACATGGTAGTCCATAAGTACATCCTTCAAGGTCCCTAGTCGTAGGTGTATCGAGACGGGGCATCGATATACCAGAATAGACTAGCGTATACGCTTCTCGACCCATGTGATGGGCGATGGATGATCCCATATCCATTGGTGTTTGACATCAGAGATGGTATACGGGTGCTCAGTGGAGACTGGGTACACTGGACGGACTCGCCGAGAACTCCCAGATGGTATTATACCTCACGTCAGATGGCAGTTCTCAGGTGACACTGGTACAGGTTAGTCTGTAGACCCGAGATCGTCATAGAGTCTTGTGTGATTCCCACTGTGCTTTGATCTCCACCTTACCACGTCCATGAGGGCGTGCAAAACGGTGGTCTTTGGGTACAGTCCCGAATCACATGGAGGCAATGAGCGATAGGAGGGGTTTCGTCTCTCCCGGTATTGGGGGTTGATGTTGCGCTGTGCTCGATTGGCCGTAACAGGGAAGTCCCTGGCCAGGGCTGATCAGAGATTTGCTGGTAAGTGTTACCAGTAGTTTCTCGACCCGTTACGAGCCTCACATCAGCACGACTTATCGGGTTATTGGGGTCTGACGTATACCACCCCTAGACTTGATATGCGATGTATCAGACGAAGAGACTTGACTGTATGGTAAGTGTTACTGGTCGGATTCGCAGGAGTGTGAGCGGGCTAGCTCGTCGATCTTCTGATCGCTCAATACCCGGGTGGCCGTTACGTTTAGCAGACCGCTTGCGGCTTGTGGGTGCTTGATATGATCATCACCTGCTACCGGCGTATTGACGAGTCTTTAGAGTCCTACACAGAGGTTTCCTGGCTCAAGCGAAACGAAATAGGAGCGCATATGAGATATGTGCAGGACCGAGAATAATGCGTGTATGTGATACCGCATTTCATTCTCGCGATATATGTTTCGAATGGTTATATTCGATATGACCTAGTTATCGAATCATTGATTCGATAAATCGATGCATTGAATACTAGTCGGTTATGTGCGACATGACCGGATCATTGAATCAAGTGTTGATTTAATGATTTAATGTATAATTATATATTTGGTATATTACTTTGCATTAACTAGTATTGGTTCACTTTAAACGGATTTTTCTCACTTGGATTGCACATTGTATATGTGATATACTTTTGTGCACTTTTTGTATCATGTTTGATGATACTTGATCATTAGTTAAGTTTATAGAATTAATCCATGGTTAATTGATAATTAGGGTTTTGCATATTTGTTTATTTATTTATTTGTTTATTTATTTATTTGAAATAGATTAAGATGAGAATGGTGGCTTTTTTTTGTCATTTGTTGAAGCTTCATGAAGCTTTGACTTTAGCAACCATCCTTATCTTCATGCTTAACCCTAACCCATCCAAGTGACCATGGTTAATTCTCTACACTTAACCCTAGTTCAAGTTATGATAAGTATTTGATTTATATTTATTTTTATCATAACACTTATCATAATTTTTCTTGAGCTCATCTTCTTCTTCTTCTTCAAGCTTGCTACTCCAATGGCAAGTTGAGATCTAGTGAGTTAAATCCAAATCTAAAGTGAACCCACCTCCTATTTCTTCACCCTCTACCTCTTGCCAAGTTGTTTTGGGTGTTTGCTTCACAAGTTTCACAAGTTTGTGAAGTCGGAGCTTGAGTTTGTGCAACCTCGACGTAGATCGTCTTTGACACAAAGCCGACGAGCTATTCCGCTTGCTTTCCCGATGAAGCCGATGATCGAGTCGAGGATTCATGATGGACAGCGAGGACATGACGTTGTGGAGCCGTGGAGGTGGATATCCGGATCTACAAAGGTTGTAATTTCCGTATCATAGTAGTTAACTGTTAACTAGCTTCTATTTCGCCTAGACATCTAGTTAAAGATCCGTAGTCTAGGGTTTCTCGGCACTAAAAATTTTAATATGGCATGTTCGATGCCTTGTGAGAACCCACTAGGGTGCCTAGGAACCTTTCACTGGTATCAGAGCCTAGCTAGAGCCTTAGGCGAAGTCCCGACGATGTTTGAAACCCGATCGAACCGAAATCCAAAACCTAAAAATGCTCTCTGGACTTTTTCTAAAAATTCGGATTTTTGTCAATTAAAAATATGTATAAAATCAAGCAGGGTGTTATATGAATTACTGTGAAATACGAGGACTTGATTCAATATTTCCACCGCGGAAGCGCGGCACATGCTAGGCATGTGCGGCCCTTCCGCGGCCGTACTGTTCCTTTATGTAATTATTTTTGCACAGTAACTCATATAATTCAATTATGTGTTTTATGGGATATTTTATTTTGACTTCACAGAAGAGTATTTTGGGGTTGCTTTGGGGATTCGTTTATTCAATCGGGTTATCAAATTTTTGTCTAAGTGTTTTTCCAGATAATTGTAGAATATGTTAAAGAGTTCGACCGGATATAAATACCCAGGTTTTCCCCTGCCGAAATATCCAAGTGTTGGATTATTGTGTGGTTAAAAGACGTTCTAAGTAGTGCAAGTAACGCGATGGTCCCTCTAGAAGACACAAACCTTAACTCGATTATGTGACCGTCTTGAACTGCCCTTTGAACCTTCGGGTTTGGGGCAGTACGGCGTGCCACATGTGAGGCGTTGGCTTGACCCTTCTACGGCTGGACCGTCGGTACTGAGGTATGAAGTGAATGTCTTTGAACCTATTTCATGTGTTGATCGGTGTCGGGAAAACTTGGGTGTTCGAAAGTTCGATCGGAAAGTTTGATATATTCTATTTATCCGGAACTGGATACAATAATTGGAATTCACAAAAAGGTTATGAGATAACTGGATGAATGTTATAGATCTAGCAGTTTAGTTTCACAAGATATCGAAAAGAGTTTTCGATGATGGGACTAAAATGCGGGGTTTATAACTGTTAGGCATGTGATGTCTAAAGTAGTTGCGGATTCCAATTGTTGTAGTTTTACACTTTCTTTTCTGTGACCGTAAGTGTAGTATGTTCATATCGCCGTTTTCGTTGCTATACGTCAACGACAATTGGGATATGCATACTTACTTACGTTGATGACATGTGATGTTATGTGTTGCTGGATATGTTATATTGGATCGTCGTATTCGAATAGCCGGGGGTTTTTATGTGAGATGAGTGTTTTTCATTTTCATTCATGTAAAAACTTGTATGTAATATTCTTTTTTTCGGGGCACTTCCAGGATGCGGGAGTTGTCACCCTTTGTATATTATTTACTTTTCCGCATTAGGATAGACCCAAGGAGGGGAGCACAAGTAACCGGGTTCTGGGGTCCAGTGGGAGACCAACTCGAGGAGTCGAGTCCGGGTCTCCTAACCCTAGAATTGGCAGGGTTGCTTGCCGCTCTCGTAGGGGTCTAGGGGTGTGGGATTGGCTATTCATCACGACCGTGGAATCCGTGTTTTATACTGGCTCGTATTGAAAACACGGACGTCCTAGTATATCCAATATTTCATATGGTTATTCTGCTGCGATATATGTGCTGTGATTCTGTGATGGATATAGTATATAGTATATATGATATATTATATAGACGTTACTTATGTTTTACACCCGCGCTAGCCCTGCCCTGCTCTGTCGTTAGTTACCTAACCTAACGGTGCACGAGGGGACATCGAGGCGAATGCGGATGGCATAAGTGTACGTCATATCTATCTGTGATGTTTAGGTATTTAAATGATGGGACTTCATTAATGTGATTAATGAAAGAAAAGAAACCTAAGATGTTGTAGAATCAGATTTTAAATAAAACAGGTAGCTACAGTTTTTGCTTTGCATAGCGGTATATATGATATACCCCGCACCTTATTCGATGAGGAAAGGACCGAGATCCCTTCACAGGGAGTGACTCCTTTAGCAATAACTGGCAGATGCTACACACTCGGTTTGCTTTTGACTGCTTTTTGGTTTTTTTTGCTTTGCACAGCGATATATATGATATATCCCGCACCTCATTCGACGAGGAAAGGACCGAGATCCCTTCACCGGGAGTGACTCCTTTAGCAAAACTAGAAAAGCCTCAAAATCACTCCATTTCAAAACTTCATTTGATTCTACAACGATATCAAGTTCATTACGCTCATGGTTTTATGAAAACCTGCGTAGCCCTCCGTCATTTCAGATAAGTACTGGTTAGTATTCGTGCTACGTTTGTTGACTATGTTAAGGCGTAGTGTGCGGTAGCTAATTAGTGCTTATCTGTATAAGCATATGATGCGATTGGATTAGGGTAGTCGTGCGACTTTGTTGACTATGTTAAGGGTCGTGCGGGTGGGTTTAATTCAATCGGGAAATGACGGGTTGAACTTGACTAGCACTTATGATTTGTTGACTATGTTAAGGTCATATAGCTGCTAGGGGCAAAATATTATCGGGAATTTCAAGTGTTGAAATTTGCAATGAGATTGCATACCTTCTATGAGATAGTTGGATCCCGATACCCGCTGCGAGTAAGAGTTACTCCTGGGAGAGTTTTACACATTACAATTAGCCGATCAAGTAGGTGTCTAGAAAGGTGTTAACGAGGTTACGCCTCTGGGAAAACGAGGTTTACATTAATTAGGTTCGTGCGAAAGCACGGGGGACCTCCCTCAAAGTACCGACACTGGCCTGGCTGAAAGATTGGCGAACTTGTAGTGTGTAATTAATCCCGGCTAGTCTTTCCTTTTAAGGTTTGGAGGAAGATTTGATAAAAAGCAGTGGGAGCCATCCTGATTAGATAAGATAATAACCAATCTGATCCTGCACGAGCTTACGCTAAAGTGTTTTCTTCTCTCTCTCTCCAGGTAGCGACCATTTCATGCCTTAATAAAGATAATAAAATGGATGTATTGACCGAACCCGCATGTTATACTGTGCTGGGGAACGTTGGTTCCGTTCTTTCCTATAAGAGTTATAGAACTGAACAGGATATAGGGGAATACCAGGATTCCCATGCCACCCGAATGAAGAAAGTACATGATGATGCATTTTCTTCGGGTGTGTTCGTTACTGAGAACTGTTTCTCCATTTGCTCTACGTCCTGGGTATTGGATACCGGGTCAGGATCCCATATATGTAATCAGTTACATGGGCTAAGGAAAGGTAGAGAACTTGGAGAAGGTGATAAAGATATTAGAGTTGGAAATGGTGCAATTGTTGCAGCTAAGACTGTCGGGGAATATCACCTTGTATTACCAACTGGTAATACATTGGTTCTGAACGAATGCTATTACATGCCGAACCTGATATGCAACATTATATCGGTTTCTTTATTAAGTAAAGAGGGATATAATTTTGTATTACAGGACAATGTTATGAACATTTTCCATAACCAAAAGTTGGTTGGATCAGGCACGTTGTGCAATGGCATTTATGTTCTAAACCAATCAACAGTCCTGAGCATAACAAACACACACAAGAGGAAGAGTTCTGTACTCAACGAATCCTTCTTGTGGCATTGTAGACTGGGTCACATCAATGTGACACGACTGGCTAAGTTGCATAAAGATGGATATTTGAAACCTTTCGAATTTTCATCTTATGACACTTGCCAGTCATGTCTCAAAGGCAAGATGACCAAGACTCCGTTTACGGGACACGGAGAAAGAGTTACCGAACTCTTAGGACTGATACATAGTGATGTATGCGGTCCCATGTCTACACATGCCAGGGATGGTTCTTCATACTTCATTACATTCACTGACGATCTCTCTAGATTCGGATATGTGTTCCTGATAAAACACAAATCAGAAGCTTTTGAGAAATTTAGAGAATATAAACAAGAAGTCGAGAACCAAACCGGAAAAAGTATTAAAATCCTTCGATCAGATCGGGGAGGTGAATACTTGAGCAATGAATTCCTGGACTTCCTAAAAGAGAATGGGATTCTCTCTCAGCTAACTCCTCCATATACACCACAGCACAACGGTGTATCGGAGCGGAGGAACCGCACCCTATTAGATATGGTGCGCTCTATGATGAGCACAGCTGAGTTACCTATTTCCTTCTGGGGTTATGCGCTGGAGACAGCAGCATACCTATTGAATCAAGTTCCATCTAAATCTGTACCTACCACACCATATGAGATATGGAGTGGGAAGAGACCATATTTTAAACGAGTTAAAATATGGGGTTGTCCGGCCTATGTCAAAAGACAAAATCCAGACAAACTCGAGGCACGGTCAGTTCTTTGCAAGTTTGTGGGATATCCTAGGAATTCCCAAGGATATTTATTCTACCATGCTGAAGAACAAAAAGTGTTTGTTTCTCAATATGCCACCTTTTTAGAAAAGGAATTTCTTGAAAAAGAAATTAGTGGCAAAGTGGTAGAGCTGGAAGAGGTTCCAGATACACAAACAGTAACTGAAGATTTAGTGGAACCAGAAGATTCAGTAGCTCCCAATGAACCTCAGCCTCTCCGCCGATCTAGCAGGGTTCCTCGCCAGCCTGAGAGATACTACGGTTTTCTCATGGATGGTGGGAGCGAGGATTGCATCATGGAGGATGATGACCCAACTAGCTTCGAGCAGGCCATCACGAGTGGGGACTCAGTGAAATGGCTGGATGCTATGCGGTCCGAGATGGATTCCATGTACACCAACAAAGTATGGACTTTGGAAGTTGCTCCTGAAGGGGTAAAACCCATTGGGAGCAAGTGGATCTTTAAGAAGAAACTTGGTGTAGATGGGAAAGTGGAGACTTTCAAAGCTAGACTTGTAGCAAAGGGTTTTCGTCAAAGACCAGGTGTGGACTATGACGAAACCTTTTCTCCAGTGGCTATGCTTAAATCCATCCGAATCATGCTTGCCATTGCTGCCTTTCATGACTACGAAATCTGGCAAATGGATGTTAAGACCGCCTTTCTAAATGGTGATTTAGAAGAGTGCGTGTACATGACTCAGCCAGAGGGCTTCGTAGACAGTGGGAGCAGCGGGAAGGTGTGCAAGCTGCTTAAATCCATTTATGGATTAAAGCAAGCATCGCGGAGTTGGAACATCTGCTTTGACGTCGTTATCAAAGAGTTTGATTTCGTCAAAAATCCAGATGAACCTTGTATCTACAAGAAGGTGGCAGAGAGTAAGGTTGTCTTCCTCGTATTGTACGTGGACGACATACTCTTGATAGGAAATGATATTCCTATGCTGCAATCGGTCAAGCTCTTCTTATCACAAAGATTCTCAATGAAAGATCTTGGTGATGCCTCCTGCATATTGGGAATCAGGATCTATAGAGATAGATCCAAACGGATTTTGGGATTATCCCAATCCAGGTACATTGACACCATACTAAAGAGGTTTAGTATGGAAGAGTCCAAGCGTGGGAACTTGCCCACGATCTCTGGAGTCACTCTCTCCAAAGAGATGTCTCCCAAGACTGATTTGGAGAGAGCTCGCATGCAAGGGATACCCTATGCTTCGGCGGTAGGCTCTATCATGTATGCGATGCTATGTACCAGACCCGATGTAGCATACTCACTAAGTGTAGTGAGCAGGTATCAAGCTGATCCTGGAGAGAGTCACTGGACAGCTGTGAAGAGCATTCTCAAGTACTTGCGAAGGACTAGAGATATGTTCTTGGTGTATGGTAACGGAGAACTCCAAGTGGAGTCCTTTACCGATTCGAGCTTCCAGAGTGATAAGGACGACTCTAAGTCGCAGTCGGGCTTTGTCTTTACCCTTTACGGAGGGGCGGTTAGCTGGAAGAGTTCCAAGCAGGAAACCGTGGCAGACTCGACGATGGAGGCTGAATACATCGCTGCCAACGATGCTGCTAAAGAAGCTGTCTGGGTCAAGAAGTTCATTACTGAACTTGGAGTGGTTCCATCCATTGAGCATCCAATACCTTTGTATTGCGATAACAATGGAGCGGTGGCTTTGGCCAAGGAACCCAGGTCCCATCAGCGATCCAGGCATATTCTGAGGCGGTATCACCTGATCCGGGAGATAGTTGATCGCCGGGAGATCGAGGTCAGGAGAGTTGACACGAAGAACAACACGGCGGATCCACTCACGAAGGCCATTCCCCAGATACAGTTTGAGAGACTCTTCGGGATGCTCGGTATGAGATACTACAGCAGCTGGCCCTAGTGCAAGTGGGAGATTGTTAGTTGTATGTATGCCCTAGAGGCCAGTATTGTACAGATTATGTATATTATATTGGATGCTTGGACATATATAGAGATGACTTTCTTGCTCGACATGATAGTATGCTATCTGGTTGCCATTTATCTTAACATGTACACTAGTCTCTTTATACTGTCTTATAGTTACATGTTGGTAAAGCCCTTAGGATTTGTACTTGACTACCTAGACTATGATGCAGATCATACTAGTGGGGACATGGTAGTCCATAAGTACATCCTTCAAGGTCCCTAGTCGTAGGTGTATCGAGACGGGGCATCGATATACCAGAATAGACTAGCGTATACGCTTCTCGACCCATGTGATGGGCGATGGATGATCCCATATCCATTGGTGTTTGACATCAGAGATGGTATACGGGTGCTCAGTGGAGACTGGGTACACTGGACGGACTCGCCGAGAACTCCCAGATGGTATTATACCTCACGTCAGATGGCAGTTCTCAGGTGACACTGGTACAGGTTAGTCTGTAGACCCGAGATCGTCATAGAGTCTTGTGTGATTCCCACTGTGCTTTGATCTCCACCTTACCACGTCCATGAGGGCGTGCAAAACGGTGGTCTTTGGGTACAGTCCCGAATCACATGGAGGCAATGAGCGATAGGAGGGGTTTCGTCTCTCCCGGTATTGGGGGTTGATGTTGCGCTGTGCTCGATTGGCCGTAACAGGGAAGTCCCTGGCCAGGGCTGATCAGAGATTTGCTGGTAAGTGTTACCAGTAGTTTCTCGACCCGTTACGAGCCTCACATCAGCACGACTTATCGGGTTATTGGGGTCTGACGTATACCACCCCTAGACTTGATATGCGACGTATCAGACGAAGAGACTTGACTGTATGGTAAGTGTTACTGGTCGGATTCGCAGGAGTGTGAGCGGGCTAGCTCGTCGATCTTCTGATCGCTCAATACCCGGGTGGCCGTTACGTTTAGCAGACCGCTTGCGGCTTGTGGGTGCTTGATATGATCATCACCTGCTACCGGCGTATTGACGAGTCTTTAGAGTCCTACACAGAGGTTTCCTGGCTCAAGCGAAACGAAATAGGAGCGCATATGAGATATGTGCAGGACCGAGAATAATGCGTGTATGTGATACCGCATTTCATTCTCGCGATATATGTTTCGAATGGTTATATTCGATATGACCTAGTTATCGAATCATTGATTCGATAAATCGATGCATTGAATACTAGTCGGTTATGTGCGACATGACCGGATCATTGAATCAAGTGTTGATTTAATGATTTAATGTATAATTATATATTTGGTATATTACTTTGCATTAACTAGTATTGGTTCACTTTAAACGGATTTTTCTCACTTGGATTGCACATTGTATATGTGATATACTTTTGTGCACTTTTTGTATCATGTTTGATGATACTTGATCATTAGTTAAGTTTATAGAATTAATCCATGGTTAATTGATAATTAGGGTTTTGCATATTTGTTTATTTATTTATTTGTTTATTTATTTATTTGAAATAGATTAAGATGAGAATGGTGGCTTTTTTTTGTCATTTGTTGAAGCTTCATGAAGCTTTGACTTTAGCAACCATCCTTATCTTCATGCTTAACCCTAACCCATCCAAGTGACCATGGTTAATTCTCTACACTTAACCCTAGTTCAAGTTATGATAAGTATTTGATTTATATTTATTTTTATCATAACACTTATCATAATTTTTCTTGAGCTCATCTTCTTCTTCTTCTTCAAGCTTGCTACTCCAATGGCAAGTTGAGATCTAGTGAGTTAAATCCAAATCTAAAGTGAACCCACCTCCTATTTCTTCACCCTCTACCTCTTGCCAAGTTGTTTTGGGTGTTTGCTTCACAAGTTTCACAAGTTTGTGAAGTCGGAGCTTGAGTTTGTGCAACCTCGACGTAGATCGTCTTTGACACAAAGCCGACGAGCTATTCCGCTTGCTTTCCCGATGAAGCCGATGATCGAGTCGAGGATTCATGATGGACAGCGAGGACATGACGTTGTGGAGCCGTGGAGGTGGATATCCGGATCTACAAAGGTTGTAATTTCCGTATCATAGTAGTTAACTGTTAACTAGCTTCTATTTCGCCTAGACATCTAGTTAAAGATCCGTAGTCTAGGGTTTCTCGGCACTAAAAATTTTAATATGGCATGTTCGATGCCTTGTGAGAACCCACTAGGGTGCCTAGGAACCTTTCATTTTTTATGCTACCGTTAATACTTCTTGAGGTACTAACCAACCGATTACCGAATGTGCTCACTTATTAAGGCGTAATTAGTAATTTCCTAATCTTGCAACACCTAAGACTTAGCAGTGGCTCCTAAACCAGTTGGTCTAAGGCACTAGGTGATAAAGCACACTCGCTATATTTTTTTTATACTGCCTTAAATAATTACAAAACCAGTGTTCATTTTTGTTCACCATATATTTTTTCATTTATATATTTATTTTTCATTCATACTAAGGTTTTTAGACAAGAGCATTTCAAGGTATCCTCTACTATCCCAAGTTTCAAGATGTGTGTAAGTGCGTATAGTAGGGTATCAACGTTCAGATGTTTGGATTTAAGAATAGGGACTATTTTTCAGATTCAGTTCTATCCTCAGATTAGTGATTCCCTTTATGTTACTAACTCTTGGGACAACAGCTCATAACTACTTATTACTAGATTCGTTTAAGAAAATATCTAATTTTCTTGCTTTTCTCAAACTATTCCTATCATTCATATGTAAATTTTCACTTTCTAACTTTTATTATCAAAAAAATTTATTTTGTGGTTTTATTTAGTATAATGCAAAAAAATGATGCGTGAATAAGCACAAATCTCCCCCAAACCTGTTTGCAGCAGTGTCCTCACTGATGTCATCTTTTAATCTCAAAAAACGTGTAGACTTGAGAGGAAAAGTGATTAAAGGGGACATGAATTAATGACAGTTAAAATCCTCCCCCAAACTTATTTTTGGCTCACAGTTTTGTAAAAAATTTATTTTTTTCAAGAGCCAAAATATTTTCTCCCCCCTAAACTTGAGTAAAATAGTATTAAGCATTTAAAATTATGAGGGGGTGTAAAGTTATTGGTCTATGCAAAACTTTACAAAGACCAAAAGTCAACACCAACCATTCGAATATTTTATCGATGTAACAATATAGTTAGTGGAAGATCAGAGATTTGAAGAAGTGTGGAGAGAGGAGGCGGAATCGGTCGGGTTTACGTCTCGGTTGATAGAGACGAAACAATGATGGTGAACGAAAACGAGAATGTGAATGATTAGGAATGGGTAGAATAGTCACATTCTTGTATGGGATAAGAAGAAAGGGTGGTGGTTCAACTTCTTCGGGTGGTGTTTCAACTTCTTCGGGTGGTGGTTGATTTATCACAACATCCGTGTCGTTTAGAAATACGAGTTCGTCGACGAAAATATCTTCGAAACTTTCATCGATGGTCCGAGTGAACGTTTCAATGTCAATCTGTTTCGCACCCGAATTCAACACATTGATTTGTCAGAAATTATGGCGGTAGGAGACTCGAAAAGCTCATCTACCTTATTCTCAAAAGAGTCTAAATCAAGTGGTCTTTCTAGAATTATCGAACTCGAAATATCGGAGTGTGATTCATCAAAACTTGATAGAATTAAAGGAAGAATAGAAGAAGAACCAAATAAAGTGGGAGATGAAATGGGTAAACAAATTTGTGTGTCGAGCATTGTTGAACCAGATGTGGGAGATGAAATGGGTAAACAAATTTGTGTGTCGATGTCGTATTGCTTATCGGATAGGCCGATGGTAAGAATATGATCAGTTATTTGTACAGGAAGATGTTTGTATTCAATAGACGGGACATGATGGGTCGGAGAATCCAACTCATCTAACATAACGGGTTCATCTTCAAATATATCCTCAAAATTTTCCTCAAAATTCAGCTCACCCATGCATTTATCATCAATTTCCAGACACGTATGGGGTTCGGGAAAAACGGTTAATGGTTCGAGATGATGTCCACACGGAAGTGAAAGGACCCGATGACTTGGTGAGAAAAACTCATCCAAAACTATGGGTTTATCATCCAAAGGGTCAATATCCTCAATCAAGTGAAAGTCAGACACATCATCAAAAGCATGGTTTTAAATCAATTTTGGTTCTAGAGTGGAGGTGTAGATATCACAAGGATTGGGTGTGGTTTCACTTGAAATGGACCCCTCACAATCAGGTAGATCAAACATTACAAAGTCAGACAATTCATCAAACATTCTATCTTCAATTGGTGAATCATTTGGCGTACTCGATAGATTTGTGAAACTGGAGTTGTGGAATTCAATTTGGAATGGGGAGGTTTGATTTGGAAGGGTGTACTACTCACTCTCTCTACTCAAATTCTCAATTTGTCCCATTGCCGCATCATACACTGGAAAATTTTGAGCTAGTTGAAAACTAGTTGCTGGTTCATTGGGTTGTATGAGGGCGGCCATGGATGCATTCAATTCCTCTATCTGGTGGTACGACGCTACCCAAAATTCTTCCAATGACCGTTCAAGACTAGACATGGGTTGTGAAGGGGTTTCAATAGAAAATTGAAATTCTTGTGGATAGGTGAAACTCCCAAATGGCTGTTCAGAAAAAATGTCTAGAGAAGGTGTAAAAGTTAGGTAGGATTGATAGGAATCGAATGGTTGTGAAAAATGGATAGGAGTAGGATCAATATTCTGATAAGAAGATGATTGGAATTGTTGTCCTAACGAATTTGGAGTGGTGAAAGGAGTGAAAGATCAGTTACGGGATTGTTCAATTTTGTCAGCAATGGACATGGGTTTCAGAGTCGCAACATGACTCTCAGAAGGGGTATCAACGTAAGAAGGTGGGAGAGGTTGAAACGGTTGATACAAAGTGGAGTTCGGTGTCCAATTGTTGGTCCTAGACGCGTCTATCCGATCTCTAGTAAAGTCGGATTTTCTACCGAAGTAGTTACGAAAACAAGAGATATCTGGTTCTGGATAGCAAAGCTCGGCAAGAGTTCGTCTGTTTGGATTACCTATTATAAGAAAGTGAAAAGAAAAGATGATGAAATAGCAATAATTTAAGCTCTATTTGGATTGTTTTGTTTTGAAAGAGGGACTTGAGGGTTGACTCAACAAATCACAAAATGCACAATCAAACCCTAAAACTAAGGTCACCTAGGTCAAGCACTAGACCGCTCCTAGAATTCCAAAAGACAATTCGCGGGATCAATCATCTACCACTTCTTTATTGCTCTTATGGCCAGGTAAGTGGAAGGTATCCGCTATACGAATCATCAAAAATAGCGGGCCTAATTAAGTAACCACTTTCCTTAGTCACACTTGCCTAGACACCACAAGAGAGATGCGGATAAACGATAGATTACCCACGACCTTCCTCTGTCCTAATTAAGCGCGACAGTCCTTAGAGTCTTGGTCTAGATATTTTTTAATTAATGTAGGGTTATGCAGATGCTCGTTTTGTGATTTGTGGGGCCTAGAAAGGGTGATGAAATCCCCACCCCTTAAAGTCCGTATTAAAATATGCATAAACAAACCAATTTCAAAACTCACAAAAAGATTTTTAAGCGGCGATATTTTGCAAAGAATCCTGTAGAAAATTATATTATTGGATTTCTACAGGAAAGATAAAGATATGAGGAATATACCAGAAGATTTTGGGGGCACAACACCACCAAGACGTCGCCCAACCGTGGCCAAACGCATGCAATTGCCGCGGTTCTACGGTGCAATGGTAGGTTATTTTGCCAATTTTTCTTCAGTAGCCTCCAATACTTCTCTTGGCTTTGATGAAAATTTCTGAATCTCTAAATCCTTGTTTCTGTGAATCCAGATCCCCTTGCAAAATTCGCACAATAATCGTTAAATATGCAAGTTGTTGTTTTGGTTCTCTTTTATTATACGTTTACTGGATTTTATAAAAATTTAACACGAATAGTAAGAAAAAAATTACGCACGTATCTCCGGCAACGGCGCCATTTGATTAATCTGTATTTGAGAAAGTAAAGTGTTTTGTAAGTAACCGCAATCAATAACGGCGTCGCTAGTAGCTAGCCGAGATGAGTACGGTCGTCCACAGAGAAACGTGGAACCTTTATTTTACTTTAGACGAGTTGATTGAAATATGGTTGAGTTGTTATAGATCTATGATATACGGATGTAGAATTTATGAAGAAGGGGCTTGTAGGGTTCATAAAATTTAGTAGTAATGGATGATCAATTAAAGATGACTCTTTTTTATCTTTTAATAGATTTAAAACTAGATCTATAGCGATGAATGAAAATTAGGATTCTTGGAGGGAATAGGGTTCCCACTCTTAACCCTTATCTTTTCATTGATCTCTATTCATGTCTAGCCTTTCCAAAACAATTGTTAATCTAATTTCAAATCACGGTCGAGACTATCAATAAATTGATAGCGCGCCCGATAAGGATGTTAACAATTACTTTGCTAAAGTTTATAAACTTTATAAGATTTAAAAGATTGTATCATCTATTGATCTACTCTAATCCTACGAACCCTATCAAGTGTAGAAATTACTCACGCATGGTTGAGATAGAAGAAAAGATGAAGAAGGAGGTCATATTGTAAATGTAGAAAGTAATGCAGAAAGTAAAATGCAAAGAATTAAACTAAAAATCTACCTTTTTATTAATCAACTATCATTTACAAATCCGGCGAATTTAGAGTACAAGAACCCTAGTTTACGCTCCCGATCTATGTCTTGTAGGAAGTAGATGAACAGCTGATGATCGACTTGGATGTGTGGATCGTCTTGGACCTCTTGATCTCTTCGGTTTGATCTATTATGTGATCGTTTAGTGATCTATTTTCAAGATTAGATAGATAGATTTTTAGATGAAGCTCTCGGTCCTTTAAATAGCTCAGAAGCAGAAACCCTAGTTGCCTAATATGGTGATTTGTTGTTAAGATCATACTGAGAAAATCTCAGATGCTACGGCCACGATAAGGCCGCGGATCCGCCGCATATTTGCATAATTAGCCACGGTTTAGAGAGATCAGGGTTCCAAAATTCTTGAACTTCCTCATGTTGACACGTGGAGATTGTTGTGATGTCTGAAATCTTTAAATCTTCTCTGAGTCTCTACCATTTACGATTTGATTCAACTTTATCGGCAGATTTTATTCCTGACATCTCGGATATCTCGATCTCCAGACCTAAGCTAAATCTGTACAATATATCAATTCATAGTATTAGTAATATTTGTTATATTTGAGATATTATCCTAATCATTATATATATGATACAATATTTTAAGAATATTGATTAGGGATATTTGATATGGTGTGTATATTTAAATTATCAAAATATCATATAAATATTTTATGCATATATTTTCCTTCATAATATTAAGTATAGTGTATAACAATATGATAAAGAATATTTTGCAGATAAACCCATATATGATCCATAATAACGATAAACGTCTTTAAGCATTTAACAAAAGTAAGGAAAAATGTTCCATTAAATGTGCAATATTTTCGACTGAACAAATGGTCAAAACGCCATTAATAGAAGTTTAACTTCTTTTTAAAAGATAAACAGAGACTAAATCTCTAAAATGCTCAGCGCCTCACGTGCTTCTAACGTGAGCGTCCAAAAAAATAAACTCAGCGACTCACGTGCTTCCCACGTGAGCACCCAAAAATATGAACTCAGTGCCTCACGTGTTTCCCACGTGAGTGCCTAAAAATAACAAATGCTCAGCGCCTCACGTGTTTCCCACTTGAGCGCTGTACAAAGTGCTTAGCATTATATCTAGTTAAAACGACTAATTATTTAGCACTGATAGGGCAAAGCCTAGGTCTCAGCGTCTCACGTGTTTCCCACGTGAGCACCTAAAAACAAATGCTCAGTGCCTCACGTGCTTCCCACGTGAGCGCTGTATAAAGTGCTTAGCACTATATCTAGTCAAAACGACTAAGTGTTTAGCACTGATAGGACAAAGCCCAGGTCTCAGCGTCTCACGTGTTTCCCATATGAGCGTCCAAAAATAAATGCTCAGCGCCTCACATGCTTCCACGTGAGCGCTGTACAAAGTGCTTAGCACTATATCTAGTCAAAATAATTAAGTGTTTAGCACTGATAGGACAAAGTGAAGGTCTAAGCGCTTTACGTGCTTCCCACGTGAGCGCCAGAGCAACAAATAAGTGCTTAGCACTTCTGGAAAAAGAAAGCCCAAGACCGAGCCCAAATTGGCTAAGTCTCTGAAGTTTTCTTGCAGCTGAGCCTAAATGCTCTGTTGTTGGATCTTAACTAATTAATGATCCATAAAATATTTCTAAGTTGATCTTAGTCTCAAAATTCGATTAACATATTCTTAGTTAAAATAAATTGAGTCCAAATGCTCATATATTGATCTTAATCTAAAAACAAATTAACGGTCCTTAAATGAAACAAAATATCCTTGAACTGAGGAAATACATACAACCTAAATTCAAACCCAAAAATATATATACGAATTTAGACTAATTCGCGCCCTATGGACGACGACATAAACTAGTCTCCGTATACAATCTACGGGCAACCAAAATAAATAAAACATAACACGACACGAAGTAACCTATCGGAACAGGAGAAAGTTGTTATCGCAACACGATAATATAATTAATTGCAGGGGCTTGCGCCTGCAGGGAAATGCGTCCCCACAATCAAAAACCCTTCACAAATGAGAGGGAATCTGATAAAGTTTGCTACGTCTGTCACATCTATCCAAATCTTCGATATACGGTGCCATAAATCAACTTTGTATTTTCGGAGAGGTGGATGGATATGTCTAAATAGTATCTGGACCCAAATTCAGGTTAGACGTCCCAACGTCTCAGTCCATTTTTCGGCGGTAAACACTTATGTTGGGCAGAAATGTACCCGCTGTGAATGAGTGCGACATGCAGAAAGTTGTCTGCCGGCCTCGTGGCGAGGGCTTGGGATTCACGTGTTTGGTCTGGCAAGAATCTACCCGCCGTGAACGGATGTGACGAACAGGAAGCTGTCAACCGGCCTCATGGCGAAGGCTTAGGATTCACAATTTATATTGGGCAGGAATCTACCCACTATAAATGAGTGCAACGGCCAGGAAGCTGTCCGCCGGCCTTGAACCGAGCAGGAGTCTACTCGTGCGAAGGCTTAGAATTTACGGGTTTGGTCAGGCAGGAATCTACCCACCGTGAATGGGTGCGACGAGCAGGAAGCTGTCCGCCGGCCTCATGGCGAGGGGTTTGAATTTAGAACTTATGTTGGGCAGAAATCTACCCGCTGTGAATGAGTGCGACAGGAAGGAAGATATTCGCCGGCCTCGTGGCGAGGGCTTAGCTTGGAAACAAACACAAGTTCAGATGACAGAAATGCAGGAATCTCATTATTCAAGAGAGTACAAGTGTATCTATACAATTTAAGCTTTTCTGTATTGAATGGCCGCGGAAGGTTACGACCCAAGGAATCTTGGAGTCAATAGGTTCTTCCGGGCAATCTTCGATCATGAGGAATGGGCCGTCCCACTTTGGGGAGCATCCAGGAACTTGATTGGCCGGATACGGCGGGTGTTCTTATTGCTCGGACTCAAGCCAACGGAGACGGCCATGATTTGTCCGAATGTCAGCTCTCCTGCAGGTTGTTGCTTGGCATGTTTCCTATCTGACGTTTTTCTCGCAGGTAATTCGCCAAGCGATCGGAGCAGATTAGCTCCTCGATATAATCGTGCAGCTGTTTGCAGTTCTCAGTCGGGTGTCCTTGTGACCGATGAAAGGAACAATACAGGCCACGGAGTTGCTTGCCCGACCTTTGTATCATTAGTGGTAGCTTGAAGAATCCCTCGCTCTTCGCCTCCTCTAGTAGCTCAGGCTGCGAGACGTTCAGAGGCGTATACTCATGAAATCTCGGAGAATAAGGTTCCGAACGATAAGCATTCCTGTTCTCTTCCTGATCCCTTTTCTTTCGGCCTGTCCAGTCTCCCCGGGGATGATTAGCATTCACCTCAGACTCGAATTGGATTCCCGTTCGGTCCAGACTTTTACCTCGGCCATGGTTTTAGGTTGCGTCGATGCAAAAGATCGAAGCCACTATTTGTGCCTAAGATCGGATCTCAGGGCGGTGATGACCATCTTGTCCCGGTGCTCGAGCACTTCTAGGAGAGCATTATAGAACCGGGTGATATAGCCCTTGAAAGATTCTCTGTCCCCACTCTTGATGGTGAATAGGTAGTCAACCGACCACTTCTGTCGTCGGTTGCCGACAAAGTGGATGAGAAATTGAATAGCCAGCTCGTCAAAAGTTGAGATTGGACGCGAAATCAAGCCGCAGAACCAGTGTCGCGCCGGCTCAGTTGAGAGTGGTAAGGAAGGCTCGACACTGAGTCGCGTCCGAATTATCTTAGAAGCTTATGCCTGCCGTGAACGCGTCCAAATGGTCTTTTCGGTCAGACTTCCCATCGAAGAGGGCCATCTTGGACGGTTTGTTCCAAGATGAGACCCGCTCCCTCAATTACTGCTCCGTGAAGGGCTTTATAAGAGAATCTGCGGAGTATTTTACCGATCCGCCAGACGAAAAGGTGGCGAGCCGTATGTTCTTGATCTTCTTCTTGAGGACCTCGATTTGCTGTTGGTACCCCGAGGATTCTCTATAATCGGAGTGCCTACTGTCCCTGCTTCAGGCTTGGGCGATGGAGCGGCATCGATTTCGCTTTATTACGTTTCTCAGATCTTCGGGGTGAACCTTTCGTGGCTTCCTCGATGTGTGCCTTGGACACAGCCTCAATGAGTATGGTGATGTCGGTCTTCCCTGGAATCAGGCGACCTGACCGACGTCGTATTGGAAGGCGAAAGAGCGCGGCGAGCATTGAAGTGATAATTTGGTTGCTCCTGAGATCTCGGCGTTGGACTGTCCGGTGCCCAACGAGTCATGGAGTCATTCTTCATATGGGGTTACGACTGCCGGAATCAGCACACTGGTGTTCCGTGACGTCGAGATTGGCACGAGCGAGGTTGAGAACCTGAACGTGCCCATCTGCCGTCTCGCTCATGCCACCATTCTGGGGAGCAGGGGCGGCGGTTTGGCGGGGATGGCTGGCAATTGGGACACGAGCGAGCACGTCCACCATTGCTGTCAGTCGGTCAATCCGTGCAGATAAGGGTTCGACGATATTAGGAGGAATAGTAGAACCGTCCCCACATCCGTTGCGGAGGACGGGATGGCTCGAGCTAGGATCTCTGTTGCGATGATCGCTGGCCATCGAATCAAAAATGGAAGATCAATTTTTTTTGAGTGGAAAATGAACTTTCCCACAGACGGCACCAACTGATGGAGGACGGAATCTTCCTTGGATGTTGTCTTGCGTCGATCTTATGGCCAGCGAAGCTGAACGGTTGAGATTTATGGTGGAGATTGGGTGTGGATCCCAATGGGTTGTTGTCATCACCGAGCTATGAAGTCCCGGGATGGAAAACAACCGTAGGACCCTCCGACGATCAAGTAAGTACCGAAGAGTAATTGGGCAGAGTAGTGGCGTATTGGAATCAAATTGAGTTACCTGAATCGTCTGGAAGGAGGGGTTTATATAGGGTTTGTATTGGAGCGAGCCGATCCGAGATTCTCGCCGTCCGTTTCGTCCCTGCGTCACGTTCGCGTTGATGGCGGGATCTCGTCCATTCATGGCGAGATACGCTCATTAAAGATGAGATACGCTAGCGTGAGATGCGGAACGTGGAGCGGCGGAGATCTCGTAATGACGAGATACACGGAGCCGTTACGGGGGCACTTGTGCTCCGTGCTCCCGGCAAAGTAGGGACGCTGAGAAACCTCAGCGATAGGAGAGCTTGGAGACGAGCAATGAAGCTGAGAAAGCTCAACTCTAGAATTGCTCGGAGATGAGCAATTAGCTGGTGGTTAGACGAAAAGAGAACGTACTCAGGGAAGGCCTCCAAAAGGTCGGGTGCTACCTCGGAGGTGAGGCGCCAAGCAATGTCCTCATTGCATCATATCTATTCCAGCTCTATAGCCCCATGAATTTAGGGGCTTACGTGGACGACACGTCATCTGCTACGTGCCGTGATCTGGGGAATCCCAACTTATGAGTATTATCACACATCTTGGTAGATTGCTTAGAGATGGCAGAAGATGAAAACATCTGCTCTTTTGTCAAACTAAATTTTTAAACAAAATGAAAGCTTTGCCACATTTGCATGAGAAATTTTATGGTGGCAATAACATAACTGGCCATCAAACGACTTGGAATGATTAGATATATTGTTATCTGCAGCATTCTGAAAGTAAATTAAGACAGCCTGGTATTCTTTGTCAGATCCTGTTCTAAAATCGTGATACATAATGATTTTTTATAATGATGGTAGATTTCTTTTTTGGAGCATTTGCAACAAATTACGTACCGAGGCCTTAATTCAAGAACATGGTATGAATTCTCTCAATGTTGCTATAAATCGGATGATGTTTTCAGGATTATACCCTTCAGTGCCAAGGAAAAGGCCATCTTTTAACTATTAGCTTCACTTAAATACCAAAGGTTTGAACATTTTGAGAATATCTTCTACTCTTTATAATTTGGAGAAACTATTCTTCTGTTGATGAACTCGATATAACTCTATAAGATAGCGATTTATTAGTATGTGTGCATGTCTCTCATAATGCTCATTCCTACTTAACATAATCATGTCAATCCTGATTCTACGTAATACATCTATTATATTTAGGGTTGTAAATTATAAGGGCAATCAATCGACACGTAAATATTTTTGGTTAGGAAATGCTTCAAACAGTGGTAAAAGGCTAAAAGGCTGCATAATTGGCCCTATGCAAAATATGCAGATGGAAAGTCGTATAATTGAACGCATATGCATACTCAATATCCACTTAATAATGGCAGTATGGCACATTTATTTATTTTTCTCTAAGTCTAACATTTATTTCTTCTATCTTTTCTCATTGTTTTCTCAGTGTTTTTCTTCGCATATAAACGCATTCATACACACAGACAAACATGTACGCTCACGCATGCACAAAAATATACAGTTCTATGTAATTCTGCATAATCTAGTTATGCAACGTAACCATTTACGTATCATGCGCTTGGAAACTTAATAGATATGAATTCGTGATTTACAATTACAACATCAATTATATTCATTTATTATAGTTATACCTGTTGGTTTCCATAATTCCTGAAAACATGATTTCCTTTGAGCCTATAGTTTGTTTTTTTCCGTTAATTATGCTTATGCTTATGCTCTGTTGTAGCAAGGGGAGACCCGTTGCCATATATTTGTAACCAAACATTGTGGCCGTACTCCGCCGCTACCTAAAAAAAAGGGAAGAAATATGCTTTATAGTATTGTCTGGCATTACTTGTTCATTTGAAAAGTTGATCTGAATTTTTATTACAGTTTTCACCAATGAAACCTTAACGAATATCATAGACGTTATTGCTTGCAAATCATCGAAATTTGATAACCAAAGAACTCTATCTCAAAAGCTCTGAAATAAATAGAAATGGAGGACCAACTTTTATTAAATAAGGACATTACAAAGAGGCGATACAATACGATGTGCAATCATTTAGGTATATGGGAAAACCAGATAAGTATCAAGCAAACTTCTAACTGAATCAAAGAAAACAACACCACTCTCATGTATTTTCAGTTACGCGTCATTTGTCCAACTTCATATTCTCCAAAAGGCACCTTCCATCAAGCCTTGAAGCATAGTAGGCCTTCATGTACTCAACATAACTAGCCGTCTTGTACTTCACCTTCCCATCTTTTACGACCTCTGGAAGAGGGGCGACGGTGATGTTGCTTCGCGGGCTGTGGAATGCCGCGATCGACAGGCGTTCTTTCTTTGGGTCTACCATTGCCCGGTGCTCGATGCTTCTAAACCTCCCATTGCTCAAAATCTACACGAAAGAACATAGATCCAAGATTGTTACAATTATGAAAATTTTTGTGGTTGGAATTTCAAAAACATATATGACAGGTGCGATCATATATATTAGTATTCATGCACGTGCTATACATATGTGTAATAAAAAAAATAGTTTTCTTTTAATGCATAATGTCATAATTAACCTTTAATACACTTTTTAGAGAATGAAGGATGCTTAATGAAATTTTTAAGTTTAGTGGTGTTTTCTGAAAGGGCAAAGACCAATGGTGTCAATCAATGAAGATGCTTTTGATATAAACCTCAATTATGTCTCCGACATTTACGATGAAAGCGCTGGGAAGTGGAGCTACAGGGAACCATTTGTCGTTCTTCTTTATCTGCAAGCCATCAACTTCATTCACTTGCAGGAGTATCGTGAGGCCAGCTGCATCAGTGTGTGGAGATATGCCTAACACCTTGTCGGCTTTTGTGCATGGAGGATAATAATTGAACTTCACCCTCTGAGGTTCATCCTTGAAGAGATCGAATATGATTTCTTCGTCGATTCCTAAGCTCTTTGCCATTAGCCCATATAGAGATCTTGCCACTTTGTTAAGCTCCGATGAGTATTTGTCTAGTGTTTCCCTGGAACATATTACCCAAGAGAAAAATTGGAGGATTTCAATCTTCCTATGAATCATGACTATACGAATCTTGCCTCATCTAACGTGTTTATTCGTATGCTTAAAGAAGAAGATTACCATTCAAAGTGCATATGGTGCCAGTTTTCTTGATGAACATTGCACAATTTTGTTTGGAGACAAATTCCAATTATAACCTTTATCTGTTTGTACATTTATTTGTTCCCTTTTAGTGTTTGTATATTCTCTTTTCCTTTTAACCTCATATCGGTTGATCTAAGTTGAGCATCGGAGCGTTTTTTGGTCAGATAAATTTTTTGTTCCCATCGACGTGTGTGTTTGTTTTTAATGCCAGATTGGAGCCATTCAGGAGATCTAAAAGGCAAATGATAACAAATTAATACGAAGCCGTGTCTAAATCTCCATTGGTGCTTGAGAAGTTCGTTAGAGTAAAGGTTTCACCTCAAATTATGTCCTAAAGCCGCGAAGACGAGGATATCAATTTATTATTACCCCCCCCCCCCCCACCCACGCACCCCACTGTTGCCAGTAAAGGATACCAGAGTAAAGAATAAAAAATAAAAAATCTGCCACCGCAGATTAGCCTCATATAATCATAAAGTAAGCGTAAGTAGCATGTAATTAATGATTAAAACCTGAACGTGGGAGGATTTGTAGGCCAAAATCTCATGTTCCTTGTATCTGCAGGATGAGTGATGATGAGTATCATATCGCCCCAATCGAGCTTCTGGTGCTCCGAAGCCACGAAAACTTGTCCGTAGCCTTCGAGGCTTCCAGGTAACTGAGCATTCGCTTTCTTTTCTTCAAGTGGAAGATTGAAAAAATTCATGATATCGTCTCTCATTTGATCGATAAGTTGGGTAGAAACTCCATGGTTCACTAGCTGCAAAATGATTTAGATTTCTAATATGAATCAAAGAATTATGTAGCTTTAACTAGATTATGAGCCTGTGTCACAAAAATTTAATATAAGTAAAGTAAATGACTTTCTATACTGATTATTCAACTCACCTTCTGCTTGATCCTAATCATTTATATTGACCGGTTCATCAGAAACTTGATGGTTTAATGTCTTTCTCTTAATTCAAACCCTAATAGCTTGTATAAAATTTGCATTCCAACAATAAAGATTTTCTGCAAATAAGACGGATTCCTTTGTATCGTTTATATTCATCCGCATCAATTGGGAACGTCCCGTCTGTTTGTCTCTTAAATAGAGGGACTAACCTGAAAGAATCCCCAGTTTTCACAAGCATGCTCAAGCTTAACAGATTCTTCTCCATAAAACTCGCCATCCAGCAGTCTGCCCAAATCGACAACAGGAAGCTCGACGTCGACGCCGCTCACGAGCGGCTCGTCTTCGATCTCTGGCCGGATGTACCTTTCTGGTACATCGCTCTGGCCACCGGCCGCGTTGGAGGCGAGGTCCTGGACGGTGGGGACAGGCAGGGAAACAGTGCCGATCCTTTGGTTGGTGCTTTCTGCTCTTTCGTCCATTCGTTTGAAATCTTGTTCCGATGATATAGAGTTGACGTAGTAGTGCTTTAGGTGTAGAAAGGATTGATTTGTGAGCATCGATCATGGAGTCTTATATAGAGTGAGACAAGTGTTGATCTCCTTATACTTGACTATAATAACTAGAAATCTCCGTTTCCTTTTGAATAAAATTATATAATTAAGCATCTTAATATGTAGGACAAAACCTATTGGTCGAGACAAATAACTATCCGTTATTATACATACTATTATAATTAATGGCATCTTTTTATTATTATTATTTTTGGTTTACATCTTCTTTGACAATTAACCAGTAGACATGTGCATCGAAAAAATTTAAAATTTAATATGACAAGAATAATATGTTGCTTCTTGAATAGGTTGTTTGTTAAAGATCAAGAAGCAAAGGGTTGCGATGACTTAAATTTGATAGGAGAAAGAGTTAAGGTCAAGTGGAGGTCGTTGTACATGATGCCAAATTTTTTTTAATGTTAGATCCTGACTAAAATGTTTAATTATGGCGAAGTGTCAGACAAACAGTTTTAAGAGGTTGCGGGTGCAAACCTAATCAAGTTACTATGAAATCTGTTTTTACAATTGCTTCCAAAGAAAATCTTTGGAGCGGCCTAAAAACGCATGCGAGGGTTTGTGTATGTGTGCATTAAATGTTATATTGGTTTGATATACACCGTGTCATCTGGTGTCCAAAGAATTAATGAATGTTGGATAGATGGTACACATAATACAATTAATGCCATTATCATATATAGATGGCGCCAATTTGAGCCAAAAGGTGGGTCTCATTGAAATAACCGGTTTACGTTTTCTCGTATTTTAATAAATATTTTATTTCAGCAACTGTCTCAAATAATTTCTCTAGCTTTCCTTTTAATTATTCCCAATTAAATTTTCTATATTTTTCTTATTTCATTTTCCTTTAAATTCTTAAAATTAAAACCTAAACTAAACCCCATTTCCAAACCCCTAACCCAACCCGATCGCATCCCTCCTCTCCTTCTCTCTCCTTCTCTCTTTTCCTTTCTCCTTCTCTCTTCTCTCGATCCCAGTCCCCTCATCCTTCGCAACGGCTCCCCCACGACCCTCTCGACGTTCGTCCAACGCCTCCGGATTTTTGCACGCCCACATCCTCAAATCTCGCTAGCCGCAACGGCTATCTCCCTCTCCATCCCTCTCGTTCTCACTCCCACAAATCCACCGCCGGCCACCGCCCTCTCTCGTGACCTCCACAACACCCTCATTGTCTCCTCGTCACGGCACCACCGGAGCTACCTCCACCGAACAAGATGAGCCTTTACTACCCCTTCCTCCGATGGGCTCTTATCCATCGCCGACCAACTCCAAGCATCCAAGCCCACTACACCCTTCGCCACCACCTCTGCGGACCTCTACGCACACTTCATCCCCGACGACTGTCACAACCCAAAGTTCGGCCCGTGACCGGCACTTAACCACGCAACGTCTACAGGCGTAACGTGACTAAGTAAGCCGAACCCAGAAATCAAAACCATTAAAATATGGAGTGATAAAAACATTTATTAGAATATTTGTTAAAACATTTAGAAAACTTTAGGTTGTTTAGTAGAAATCCTTTTTAAGTTCAAGTTATTATTTAAATAATTTTGGCAACATTTCCTTCATAAAATTTGTTCCGAAAATCGGATAAAAGAGAAGATGCGAGTAAAATGGCATATGGAATAAATAGAGCATCACAATGATAATGTACGACTGAGTAAAAATGAATGAAGACAGCAAGAAATATAGAACTGCATAAATAAGTCGGCTCACAACGAGCTCGATACCAGAGTACAAAATAACATACGTCATCCTCACAACTGTCTCTAAGTCAATACATGAAGGTAGATGGAGAGTACTAGATACATCAATATACAACTGAAAAGTAAACAGATACCGTACAAAACCCACCTAATAGCAAAAGGGCTAACATGCCTCAGCAATGGTATCTGTGTCAAAAGGTGCGGTAAACAGCCAGCCGCGACTACTCCAAAGGGCAACCTGCAAGCACTGTGACACAACGGGGGTGAGTTGCCAACTCGTGAGTAGTAGATAACATATAAAGGTAATCGCGAGTATGCACGTGCTGCGATACTCTATCCTATGCCAACAGGTAACATCTATATGATGAACTGGATGCTCAATATCATGCAACAAGTGCGATCTACTAACATCTCTATGTGATGAGCAAGATATGTGATAATCAGGCTTGGCAATGCAATCTAACAACCCTATATGTGATGAGCAGGGTACGCAATGATATGCAAGCATGTGCACTATATCAGGTACAATAGATACAGGATGAGATATCAATACTAAATGCTGAGCATGGGAAATATAACATCTACATGGGAAGTCATCGTGAAAAATATGATCGGTGCCCATCAATGCACCTAAACCCCAATACAACTCAGGTGCCGTCATCCACATCGGCCCTCAAATCCTGTCAATCTCATAAAATCGTAAGTGCCCAACATCGGCACTCGAAATATCAAGAAATACTCGTGTCCAGTATCGACACGCAAATCCTCATGTATCGGGCATCCGTCAGTCCGGGTCAGCCCACGGGCTCTGTCTGCGGTATCGGCCCTCGGCCCCAGCAGTACGAGTCGTCCCGTATCCATCTCTCGACTCTGGTCAGTATCCTCCGGATAACCGCCAGGTCCAACCAATCACCGGTAGATAGTAGTCCCTCTGCCAGGCTCACCGTCTACTGCACAGCGATCCGTTCTCGCCACGGGGTACTATACCGGGTCCACCATGTACCTGCAATCGGCCTCGTCCAGCTACTCGATTCGGGTTCACATATATCGCTCTAGCACCGAGAAAACACATGGTGGACGCACTGAAATATCATATCAAGGGAAACCGGATTTTTAAACAGTGCGTATTTTCTTAAAATAGTACTCCGGTTCTCAAATCCAGAAATCACATAACTCAAATCTAATGCGTAAATCCATGCAATGCGTCGTATGACACTACGAGTAAAAGAAAGTGAAAACCGCTCTTTTAAAAGGTCCAGTTTTGAAATATCACATGCGGTCCCTTAGTATTTAAATCAAGTCAATATCATCCATGTATGTAACATATGAATATATGTGATGTATATGGCACCAGTATGGGTATGTGATGTATATGTGCCCAAGTATGAATATATGTGATGTATATGTGCCTAAGTATGAATATATGTGATGTATATGGCACCAGTATGGGTATGTGATGTATATGTGCCCAAGTATGAATATATGTGATGTATAGGGCACAAGGGCAAACATATCAAGATATATATATATATATGCACTAAGACGAAATATAAAGGGTACACATGCACAGGTAGTGATATATCAATTAAGGTACGCACAAAGAGCGTATGCAGTGTGCATGGTATGAATATAACATATGCTAATATGCGGCAAATCATGACAATGTCAATAAAACGGAATCAATATGATATATGATTTCTAGCAACCCTATAATGTGAGTGTCATGGCAATCACTAACGGTGTGAGTGTAGCATATAAATCGTGCTTGTGCAACTGATACCGTTAGTGACAGTGCAGTGTTCTATACTACCAGTTCTATATATAACAGGAGGTATGCTACTCTAGTATGTCTACATGAACATATGAAACTAAACATCCTATTACGCCCTGACGCTTAACGCCATACGGGCGATTTCCCCGTAGATGTTAAATCTACTCACCTGGTCGCGTGCGCTAAGTATAGCCGACCACCTGCTGCCCTTTCCTGGCGGCGTCTGTCGAACCCGCCTGCGAACCTGGAATTACGCAATGAATCCATATAAGCACATATCTCGCAAATACGCGATATCGAAATCAAGCGAGAAGCTCGCGTCGCGAACTGGACGCGCGTGTATACGTAACGTGTGTGTATACGCTAAAACCCAACGCGACATGCGGTGGCACACAGCGACACGCTGTGATACACACAAACCAACTCGACACGTATCGTACGTGTCGCGCAAGTCCCGCAAAGCTAAAAATTAGGTAACAGGCTCCAGATTTTACCTGGAGCAAAAACAAGGAAAATAAATAAGACCAAACCCTTAACCACACCTACAGATACCTATCTACCCTAAAATCAACACAAACCAACACAATTGGGCCGGTGGCTATGGGGGTCAGGCCGGCCCAAAACCGGCGACATGGGTCCAGGTTGCTACCCTATGGTCCTAGTACAGTTTATATCCTAATGTATATGTTTGCTTACCTAAAATGTTACCCTAATTACAGCAGATTTCAAATATCCAAAAGGGCCAAGTTAAAGCACCAAGTGTGCACAATGGGGTATTTTAAGGAACTGGGTAAGTTATTCAGGAAACAAGTGATACCAATAGCATAACTTAGGGTAATTCTAACTATAAACACCCTAAAACTCCCTGTTCTCCAACGAAATCACCCAAGTTAGCATCAAAGTCCACCAAAACACAATAATATGGCTACACTATCCAGATTTTGTCTCAGGTAAAAACCCAAAAAGTAAACAATACTACTCTCAGTAAAATCTCCGCAGACACCCACCTACACAAAACACACATACTCAGCTCATCAGGGGGCCAGCGTCGCCGGTCCGTCAAGAGGAGGCCGCCGGTCATCCTCCGGCGAGGTGGCCTCGAACTCCAACACAACACCCTAAAATCCCTGCACACTAATCTAAAGTTGTTTGCGAAGCTAGTAAAAGCACCCTATAGTAGCAGATCCTAATATCCTATAAAAAGTGTTAAAAATCGTATTTTAAAGTTTTACTTTTAGCGATTTAAAGTTATCTAGCTAAATCTAGCGACACTATTAGGCTAAAACAGAATAACTAACACTAAATAGGGTTCATCAAGCTATAACCACTCTAATTTAACTAGATCTAACATCACAACATAAATCAAGCACTAAAACTCTATTAAAGCACTAAACTAGCTAAACAAACACACACTCTTAGCAAACATGGAAAGAGTTTAGAAGGTATACCCCCTAGGAACCTTACAAACGAGGAGAAGGAGAAGAAGAAGAAGGGATGGAGCTGCTGGGGTGCTGCTGCTGCATGCCTGGAGCTGCTGCTGATGCTGTTGTTGCTCCTGATGTTGTTGCTGTTGATGTTGTTGAAGTTGTTGCTGTTGTTATTGCTGCTGCTGCTGCTTGTGTGTTGTAGTGGGTGTTGTGTGGTGTTGTGGTGCTGGTGTGGTGTTATTGTAGCTGTGGTTGATGGATGCAAGGAGCTGTTGCTGCTGCTTTGCAACTGCTGCTGGTGTTGTATAGGAAGTTGGGGCTGCTGATGTTGTTTGCAATGATGTTGTTGTTGCTTGTGCAGCAGCAGATGTTGGTGATGTGTGTGTGTGTGAGTGAGAGGGAAAGATGTGAGTGAGGTGAGTGTTTGGGGGATGAAGCAAAAAGATTTTGGAAACACCCATGAGAGCTACCTCTCTCTCTCTCTCTCTCTCTTATTAAATGCTATTAAGACACCCATCATAATCTCCCTTTCTCATCACAAGTCAACCTTAAACCCTAATCCAAATTTTAACAAAACTAAACCCTTAATTAAATCTAATTAGCTCATAATCAACATAATTATCTTAACCAAAGGCCTAACCCATCATGGTTGGCTAAACATGGTTAACCCACCATGCACACCTAACTTGGTAACCCTAGGTTTAACCCACATTAACATGCATAAGTGTGTGCGGTCAAGATAAAAAATCTAATAAAATATCCATAAAACCAGATAAATTATCAGAAACCCGATTTAGTAAACTTTTTACCAAAAACCCCACATTAACACACAATTACCATTAAACAATAAATCAGGTGTTACAGTCTTCCCCCCTTAAGAAAATTCGTCCCTGAATTTCAAAATATAGAACTACGTGCACCTTCAAAAAGATGAGGGAATTTCTTCCGCATCTCTCCCTCGGCCTCCCAAGTGATCTTCTCACCATTCGGGCCGTGCCAAAGAACCTTCACAGACGGCAGGGCCTTTAATCGAAGTTTCTTCACCTGCCGATCCAATATCTCAACTGGCTGCACGGTGAACGAAAGGTCGGGCTCAAGCTGAACTGTCTGATGCTGGATCGTGTGGGAAGGGTCATAAAGATATCTGTGTAGCATCGACACGTGGAAGACGGGGTGAACATCTGAAAGACTGGGTGGAAGAGCCAAACAATATGCTACTGCGCCCACCCGCTCGAGGATCTCGAAGGGACCTATGAATCTGAGGCTAAGCTTCCCCTTTCGTCCAAACCTTATCACTCCCTTCATTGGAGAGACCCTCAGAAAAACGTGGTCGCCAACTGCAAACTCTAATCTGCGGCGGCGTCGGTTAGCATACGATTTCTACCTGCTCTGAGCTGTTCTCATCCTGTCTCGAATCAGCTGTATCTTCTCGGTCGTCTCCTGTACGATCTGTGGCCCCAAAATACTGCTCTCGCTCAGCTCTGTCCAACAGACGGGCGATCTACACCTCCTCCCATACAAAGCCTCAAAAGGTGCCATCTGAATAGTGTCCTGGAAGCTATTGTTGTAGGAGAACTCTATCAAGGGTAAATGATGATCCCAGCTACCACCAAAGTCTAAAATGCACGCTCAGAGCATGTCCTCGAGAGTCTGAATGGTCCGCTCTGACTGTCCGTCGGTCTGCGGATGAAATGCTGTGCTGAAACTCAAACGAGTGCCTAAAGCCTCCTGAAGCCTCTGCCATAGTCGGCTGGTAAACTGGGTGCCCCTGTCGGACACGATACACGTCGGGACTCCATGCAGTCGTACTATCTCGTCGATGTAAATCTGGGCGTACTGAGCAAATCCGAAAGTCGTCTTCACCGGCAGGAAGTGAGCCAAACGATCCACGATCACCCAAATGGAGTCATACCCTCGCCTAGTCCTGGGTAGACCCACAACGAAATCCATCGAAATATGTTCCCATTTCCACTCCGGAATGGGTAACGGCTGTAGCTCTCCTGCGGGCCTCTGGTGCTCGGCCTTGACTTGCTGGCAAGTCAGGCATCTCGATACAAAATCTGCGATGTCCTTCTTCATTCCGTCCCACCAGTAAACCTCTCTCATGTCATGGTACATCTTGGTGGAACCGGAATGGACACTGTACACTGATCGATGTGCTTCCTCAAGAATATCGCGCCGCAATCCCTCAGCATCTGGTACACACAGTCTAGACCCAAATCGTAATATCCTCTGATCATCGATCACGAACTCGGAGAATCTGCCCTATCCAATCTGTGCCATGATCTCTGAGCAACGGTCATCACTGCGCTGTGCCTCATATATACGGTCAAGCAACTGTGGACGTGCTCGAATATGTGCAAGCTGTCCCCCGATCTGCGTGAACTCGAACTCAATTCGGCTGTCGCATAATATCTGCCAATCTGCTGACGACTACCTCTGTACTGCACTCAAACACGATAGACTACCCTCGGGCCTCCTGCTCAAAGCATCCGCTACTACGTTAGCCTTGCCCGGGTGATATAAGATCTCGCAGTCATAGTCCTTTATCAGTTCCATCCAACGGCGCTGTCGGAGATTCAGGTCTCGCTGCTGAAATATATACTTTAGGCTCTTGTGATCAGTGAATATCTGGCACGACTCGCCGTATAGGTAATGTCGCCAGATCTTAAGTGCAAAGACCACTGCAGCCATCTCCAAATCGTGAGTGGGGTAGTTCTGTTCATGTTTTTTCAATTGCCGGGAAGCATATGCGATCACCATGTCTTGCTGCGTCAATAAGCACCCCAGCCCCACTCGTGAAGCGTCACAATAGACTACAAATCCTCCTGATCCTGAAGGCAATGATAACACCGGCGCCGTAGTCAAACAAGTCCGTAGCTGCTGGAAACTGCGCTCGCGCTCCTCCGTCCAAATGAAAGGAACTCCCCTCCGGGTCAATCCAGTCAAGGGTGCGGCAATACGGGAGAAATCCTGTATAAATCGCCTGTAGTAGCCGGCCAGTCCTAAAAAGCTGCGTATCTCAGTAACGGATGTAGGTCTGGGCCAACTCTGAACGGCCTCAATCTTCCTCGGGTCTATACATATACCATCCCGTGTAATCACGTGACCTAAGAAGTCCACGCTGTCCAGCCAGAACGCGCACTTGGAGAATTTTGCATAAAACTGGTGCTCCCTCAAAGTCTGCAGTGTGATCCGCAGGTGCTGCTCGTGCTCCTCTCTGCTCCGGGAATACACCAATATATCGTCAATGAATACGATGATGAACAAGTCAAGGTACGGCCTGAATATACGGTTCATCAGGTCCATGAAGGCTGCTGGCGCATTGGTGAGTCCGAATGACATCACCAAAAACTCATAATGGCCATAGCGCATATGAAAAGCTGTCTTCGGAATGTCCTCCTGTCGAACTCGCAGCTGATGATAGCCCGATAGCAAATCGATCCTCGAAAAATATCCTGCCCCCTGAAGCTGGTCGAACAAATCGTCGATGCGTGGCAAAGGATATCTGTTCCGCACGGTCACCCGGTTCAGCTGCCGGTAGTCGATACACAAACGTAAGCTTCCGTCCTTCTTCTTGACAAACAGGACCGGAGCACCCTAAGGAGAAACACCGGGTCGTATAAGTCCCTTGTCCAGCAAATATTGCAACTGACTCTTCAACTCACGAAGCTCCGCCGGGGCCATCCGATAAGGCGGTATAGAAATAGGCCCCGTGCCGGGAATCAAATCAATACAGAACACAACATCACGCTCAGGCGGTAGCCCAGGAAGCTCGTCAGGGAACACGTCAGGGAACTCACATACAATCGGAACCTGGTCTAATGGAACATCTGTGGCTCCAATATCGCAAACATAGGCTAGAAATCCCTGCCAACCCTTCCACAAAAGCTGTCCAGCGCGAAGAGAAGAAATCAATATGTGAGGGGCGGCACCACGGTCCCCCTGCACAATAAAAGCCGACTCGCCGGGAAAACAAAATCTAACTGTCTTCTCACGGCAGTCCACAGACGCATAGCACGTGGCTAACCAATCCATGCCCAAAAGAACGTCGAAGTCCAACATCTCAAGAAGGATCAAGTCGACAGGAAAATCTCTCTCGCCAATACGGAAAACACAGGATCGGAACACGTGCCTAGCAACAAACGACTCTCCCACGGGAGTGGTCACAACAAGCGGCTGATCAAGCAACCCCGACTCTCTACCCAAACTCGGCACAAAATGTGTGGATACGTACGAGTGCGTGGATCCGGGATCGAACAATACGTATGCATCAACAGAACATACTGATAGGATACCTGAGACCACCGCATTGGATGCCTGCGCGTCCTGATGTGTCAACGCGAAAACCCGTGCCTGTCCTCCACCTGCAACTGGCGGTCCCCTACTAGCAACTGGCTGTACTCTGCTGGTGGTTGGCTATCCTCTGCCTCGACCACCTCGCCCTCTAGGAACAAACCCTCCGCGACCACGGCCTCTCTGTGCATGAGTCTGACGCGGAGCGACTGTGGGTACAATAGGCAACGCCCTCTGGGGTGGTGAAGGTGGTAGTGTGACATGCGGTCCGGCTGCCTCCCTCCGGGGTATCTCAGGGCACTCTCGAACACGATGATATAAACTCCCGCATCGGAAACATCCGGATGATACTGGCTGACCCTCCTGGGGATAAGAGCTGAAAAGCTGACCTCGTCTCGAGTCTCTGCCACCTGCAAGGTGTCTGTCGCGGCGCCTGAATGGTCGTCTCTGTGCCGGTGTATCAGTATGAACCCTCTTCGGCCCTGGAACTGCCGAAGTCTCTGCAAGGCGCGCCTCGACTAATAGGGCTGCGTCTACAGCTGCTGCATATGTCTCGTAATGCTGTGCGCTGATCGCAAGGAACAGTGGCGTAAGCAAGCCTCGGACAAATCTCTTGACTCTCAACTCCTCAGTAGCCACTCGGTACGGAGCATAAACTCAAAGCTCGGTGAATAGCACATCGTACTCTGCCACGGTCATCTCTGGCATCTGGCGTAAGGACTCGAATCTGCTTGCTCGGGCATCCCTAACACTTTGGGGAAGGAAGCGGGCAAGGAACATTGTCACAAACTCGGTCCAGGTCATAGGAGGAAGACCTGCTGCTCTACCCTTCTCGACCGATTCGCACCATTTCTGCGCAAGTCCTTCCAGGCGAAAGCTCGCGAACTTTACCCATCTCGCATCTGAGCATCTAAGGGAACGGCATATCCGGGCCATCCTATCAATGAAGGACTGTGGGTCCTCGGCTGCATCGGTGCCTGTGAAGGCCGGAGGCTGCAGCCTCATGAACTCTGATAGCGATACTGCAATCACCTCCGTGGCTGCAGGGGCAACGGCCTGTGCTGTAGATACTATTGCGGCCCCCGTGACTGGTGGAGCTACCTCTGGTCGCTGTGCTCAAAGCGTCTCAACTAGCGATCCTATCATCTGACGCATCTCCTGCATGCTGGATCCTACCGTCTGGCGCATCTCCAGCATACCAGCCCCTAGCGTGGCGATCTGATCTGTCATAGGAGGAACAGTCTGCTCGGGTATAACAGGGGTACTACCCGGATCAGTCCTCGTCTCGGACGAGTCAACACGAATCTCGGCTCTCGCAGCCGCTCTCTGTGCCCTCGTAGTCTTTGGCGGCATAATGGCTGAAAGGAAAATAGGATTCGATGAGGATACGGAAATCGAATCGCAAGGATATATAGTCAAGAAGGAATTTCAATCAATAAGTCCTAAGGTCGCTTAGGCGAAGTATCGCGTCGTGAGTATGCCGCGGAACATACACACGCTACGCCACTCTGCTGCAGCTACCTACTCCATCATACCAAGGTCATCCTACACTCCGAAGGTAAAACCTACGCTCTGATACCAATTTTGTCACGACCCAAAGTTCGGCCCATGAACGGCACTTAACCACGCAACGTCTACAGGCGTAACGTGACTAAGTAAGCCGAACCCAAAAATCAAAACCATTAAAATATGGAGTGATAAAAATATTTATTAGAATATTTGTTAAAACATTTAGAAAGCTTTAGGTTGTTTAGTAGAAATCCTTTTTAAGTTCAAGTTATTATTTAAATAATTTTGGCAACATTTCCTTCATAAAATTTGTCCCGAAAATCGGATAAAAGAGAAGATGCGAGTAAAATGGCATGTGGAATAAATAGAGCATCACAATGATAATGTACGACTGAGTAAAAATGAATGAAGACAGCAAGAAATATAGAACTGTATAAATAAGTGGGCTCACAACGAGCTCGACACCAGAGTACAAAATAACATACGTCGTCCTCACAACTGTCTCTAAATCAATACATGAAGGTAGATGGAGAGTACTAGATACATCAATATACAACTGAAAAGTAAACAGATACCGTACAAAACCCACCTAATAGCAAAAGGGCTAACACGCCTCAGCAATGGTATCTGTGTCAAAAGGTGCGGTAAACAGCCAGCCGCGACTACTCCAAAGGGCAACCAGCAAGCACTGTGGCACCAAGGGGGTGAGTTGCCAACTCGTGAGTAGTAGATAACATATAAAGGTAATCGCGAGTATGCACGTGCTGCGATACTCTATCCTATGCCAACAGGTAACATCTATATGATGAACTGGATGCTCAATATCATGCAACAAGTGCGATCTACTAACATCTCTATGTGATGAGCAAGATATGTGATAATCAGGCATGACAATGCAATCTAACAACCCTATATGTGATGAGCAGGGTACGCAATGATATGCAAGCATGTGCACTATATCAGGTACAATAGATACATGATGAGATATCAATACTAAATGCTGAGCATGGGAAATATAACATCTACACGGGAAGTCATCGTGGAAAATATGATCGGTGCCCATCAATGCACCCAAACCCCAATACAACTCAGGTGCCGTCATCCACATCGGCCCTCAAATCCTGTCAATCTCATAAAATCGTGAGTGCCCAACATCGGCACTCGAAATATCAAGAAATACTCGTGTCCAGTATCGACACGCAAATCCTCATGTATCGGGCATCCGTCGGTCCGGGTCAGCCCACGGGCTCTGTCCGCGGTATCGGCCCTCGGCCCCGGCAGTACGAGTCGTCCCGTATCCATCTCTCGACTCTGGTCAGTATCCTCCGGATAACCGCCAGGTCCAACCAATCACCGGTAGGTAGTAGTCCCTCTGCCAGGCTCACCGTCTACTGCACAGCGATCCGTTCTCGCCCCGGGGTACCATACCGGGTCCACCATGTACCCACAATTGGCCTCGTCCAGCTCCTCGATTCGGGTTCACATATATCGCTCTAGCACCGAGAAAACACATGGTGGATGCACTGAAATATCATATCAAGGGAAACCGGGTTTTTAAACAGTGCGTATTTTCTTAAAATAGTACTCCGGTTCCCAAATCCAGAAATCACATAACTCAAATCTAATGCGTAAATTCATGCAATGCGTCGTATGACACTACGAGTAAAAGAAAGGGAAAACCGCTCTTTTAAAAGGTCCAGTTTTGAAATATCACATGCGGTCCTTTAGTTTTTAAATCAAGTAATATCATCCATGTATGTAACATATGAATATATGTGATGTATATGGCACCAGTATGGGTATGTGATGTATATGTGCCCAAGTATGAATATATGTGATGTATATGTGCCCAAGTATGAATATATGTGATGTATATGGCACCAGTATGGGTATGTGATATATATGTGCCCAAGTATGAATATATGTGATGTATATGTGCCCAAGTATGAATATATGTGATGTATAGGGCACAAGGGTAAACATATCAATATATATATATATATATATATATATATATATATATATATATGCACTAAGACGAAATATAAAGGGTACACATGCACAGGTAGTGATATATCAATTAAGGTACGCACAAAGAGCGTATGCAGTGTGCATGGTATGAATATAACATATGCTAATATGTGGCAAATCATGACAATGTCAATAAAACAGAATCAATATGATATATGATTTCTAGCAACCCTATAATGTGAGTGTCATGGCAATCACTAACGGTGTGAGTGTAGCATATAAATCGTGCTCGTGCAACTGGTACCGTTAGTGACAGTGCAGTGTTCTATACTACCAGTTCTATATATAACAGGAGGTATGCTACTCTAGTATGTCTACATGAACACATGAAACTAAACATCCTATTACGCCCTGACGCTTAACGCCATACGGGCGATTTCCCCGTAGATGTTAAATCTACTCACCTGGTCGCGTGCGCTAAGTATAGCCGACCACCTGCTGCCCTTTCCTGGCGGCGTCTGTCGAACCCGCCTGCGAACCTGGAATTACGCAATGAATCCATATAAGCACATATCTCGCAAATACGCGATATCGAAATCAAGCGAGAAGCTCGCATCGCGAACTGGACGCGCGTGTATACGTAACGTGTGTGTATACGCTAAAACCCAACGCGACACGCGGTGGCACACAGCGACACGCTGTGATACACAGCAAACCAACTCAACACGTATCGTACGTGTCGCGCAAGTCCCGCAACACTAAAAATTAGGTAACAGGTTCCAGATTTTACCTGGAGCAAAAAACAGGAAAATAAACAGGACCAAACCCTTAACCACACCTACAGATACCTATCTACCCTAAAATCAACACAAACCAACATAATTGGGCCGGCGGCTATGGAGGGTCAGACCGGCCCAAAACCGGCGACATGGGTCCAGGTTGCTACCCTATGGTCCTAGTACAGTTTATATCCTAATATATATGTTTGCTTACCTAAAATGTTACCCTAATTACAGCAGATTTCAAATATCCAAAAGGGCTAAGTTAAAGCACCAAGTGTGCACAATAGGGTATTTTAAGGAACTGGGTATGTTATTCAGGAAACAAGTGATACCAACAGCATAACTTAGGGTAATTCTAACTATAAACACCATAAAACTCCCTGTTCTCCAACGAAATCACCCAAGTTAGCATCAAAGTCCACCAAAACACAATAATATGGCTACACAACCCAGATTTTGTCTTAGGTAAAAACCCAAAAAGTAAACAATACTACTCTCAGTAAAATCTCCACAGACACCCACCTACACAAAACACACATACTCAGCTCATCAGGGGGTCGGCGTCGCTGGTCCGTCAAGAGGAGGCCGCCGATCATCCTCCGGCGAGGTGGCCTCGAACTCCAACACAACACCCTAAAATCCCTGCACACTAATCTAAAGTTGTTTGCTAAGCTAGTAAAAGCACCCTATAGTAGCAGATCCTAATATCCTATAAAAAGTGTTAAAAACCGTATTTTAAAGTTTCACTTTTAGCGATTTAAAGTTATCTAGCTAAATCCAGCGACACTACTAGGCTAAAACAGAATAACTAACACTAAATAGGGTTCATCAAGCTATAACCACTCTAATTTAACTAGATCTAACATCACAACATACATCAAGCACTAAAACTCTATTAAAGCACTAAACTAGCTAAACAAACACACACTCTTAGCAAACATGGAAAGAGTTTAGAAGGTATACCCCCTAGGAACCTTACAAACGAGGAGAAGGAGAAGAAGAAGAAGGGATGGAGCTGCTGGGATGCTGCTGCTGCATGCCTGGAGCTGCTGCTGATGCTGTTGCTATTGATGTTGTTGAAGTTGTTGCTGTTGTTATTGCTGCTGCTGCTTGTGTGTTGTAGTGGGTGTTGTGTGGTGTTGTGGTGCTGGTGTGGTGTTATTGTAGCTGTGGTTGATGGATGCAAGGAGCTGCTGCTGCTTTGCAACTACTGCTGGTGTTGTATAGGAAGTTGGGGCTGCTGATGTTGTTTGCAATGATGTTGCTGTTGCTTGTGCAGCAGCAGATGTTAGTGATGTGTGTGTGTGTGAGTGAGAGGGAAAGATGTGAGTGAGGTGAGTGTTTGAGGGATGAAGCAAAAAGATTTTGGAAACACCCATGAGAGCCACCTCTCTCTCTCTCTTATTAAATGCTATTAAGACACCCATCATAATCTCCCTTTCTCATCACAAGTCAATCTTAAACCCTAATCCAAATTTTAACAAAACTAAACCCTTAATTAAATCTAATTAGCTCATAATCAACATAATTATCTTAACCAAAGGCCTAATCCATCATGGTTGGCTAAACATGATTAACCCACCATGCACACTTAACTTGGTAACCCTAGCTTTAACGCACATTAACATGCACAAGTGTGTGCGGTCAAGATAAAAAATCTAATAAAATATCCATAAAACCAGATAAATTATCAGAAACCCGATTTGGTAAACTTTTTACCAAAAACCCCACATTAACTCACAATTACCATTAAACACTAACTCAGGTGTTACAACGACCTCCTCCGATGTGGACCCAGGCCCGAGCTCCCTCACTTCAGCAGCCACCTTTCTCCTTGCCCCTCGCTGCAACCTCCAAGCCGGTCCCGACCCTACTCCTGCCCAAGCCTCACCACAAACCCATCAACAACTCTGCCACCTTCCTCGCCTCCATCAACCGCTAACACCCTCATCACCACCATCGAGCCCTCCTCTTCCCTACACCAAGCACCTATTTTCCCTCCTCCTCTTCTTCTACCAAGCGATCTATCATCGCCCACTTCGACACTCACGGCCGCCTCCAACATAAGAAGCTTCGCCGCCGCCGACCGCCACCCTCACCAACATTCCACAGCTCCTCGTTTCTATCTCCACCATCACCACGAGCCGCATCGTCATCATCATCTCTCGCCAACACCCACGACTATCAACTCCTACAACCCTCCGCCGTCGAGACCACTGCCACCTCGTCCATGACCCCAACACATCTCCTCGCCTTCGCTGACGAGCTCATGCCCGTCTCCGCACCACCGCCGTGCCAGCCCCATGTCGCCTGCGTGCCCAGACGTGCCACGGCTCATGCCCGCTTTGTGCCCAGCACCGTGTTCAGAAGCGTCCAGTGCCGTGTCGCGCCATGCCACGCCTGCACCACGCACCGAGCCGAAGACCGTGCTCAGTACCATGTCACGCCCACGTCATCACCACGCCCACTACCGTATCACGCCCGCGTCGTGCACCGTGTCCAGCATCCCATCGTCTCGTATGTCGAAACGGATCCCGCACGTGGTGTCGCTTCTATATCAAGCGACCGAAGGCAAGTGGACCCCTTCACTCGTTCATCATGCTATAGAAATCTCTAAATATTATATATGTTGATATATATATCTGTGTGTGTATGTGTGTGTGTTTAAGTATAGATATTTCATATATACATCGTTGCGAAGTTAATATCGAATAAGAACCATTATCGTAAATTTTAGTGTTTGAGACCCGACTGGGTTGATTACGCCGTAGTAATATCATATAGTAACTCATGAATTAATTTCGTGTTGATCGGGTAAAAAAAATCGATATTTCGATCGATAACCATTTGCACAGTTTAAGTGTTCGGTATAGGACCCTATGCGGTAACTTAAGCGAATATGGTGTAACCAATGATCATTATACCCAATTCCTTTTAATGAATACCCTGTAGAAATTGGACGGCAAAACGATGTCGTTTCATTCATAAAACGTTACCCTTGATAACCTTTGCAAAAGCTGAATGTTCCCGGACAAGCTGAACGATTAAAATCATAATAAATCATTTATATATCGGATCTTGGAGTTCTATGACTCGTTTCGAAGACAACAGATAAACCTACATCACCCATAGTTCATCTCTATATTTTAATAAGTTATGACAATAAAAACTGAGGCGATTCATGGCTCTGGACTGCATTCCAGAGCAAGAATCTCTACCTTTACCTGTTTTAGAATGCATACTTTTCACTTTTTAAGTGCGCAAGTGTGCAGAAACATATATGGAAGCATGGGGAATTGAATTAGCTTTCTAACGGTACTAGTCCCATTTCATTCCGGTGTCATTTGATATTTATAACACCTTTTAAACCGTCGATGTGTACTGCAGTTTCATGCAGAAACAGAATGTATACCTTAAGCTTAGACAGTGCATATCTTCCTGCATACAACGGAGATTATTGATCCGTCTGATGCGTTGGAAACATAACAAGTAAATCTAAATATTATTTGTAGTGTCGCCTAATTATGATTTCCACAGAGAGTAAAACGTGTTACAAAACGGACTTTTAGTTCAGAAACTGGATTTCCAATAGTGAACACTTAAAATGAAAGGACCGTAACTCACAAATCTGAAACCCGATTGACTCGAACACAATTTTGCTGTAGATATAATTTAATACAATGTTTACGCCTTTTATATTGTTTCACCAAATTATGCATGTGTGATTTTATATAATTTTTCTAATCCAACCGACACCGGCTGCTCATATGTATTTAGTAGTGCATTTACTATATCACCATCATGTTGCATGACTGTTATACCCTTTATAAATGGTGTTCATTTGTATTGATACCCTAGTGACTTTCTTAGATTACCAAGTGATAGTGTTAGTGATTGGATTGTGGAAAGTGCGTTAGTGTAAAAGCGTGATTGAATAGTGGAAGTTACACGTATTTGTACACAATCAGCGGAACCATTTAGTAATTGCATTGTCGACGTCTATGGGGCATATATAAGTGTAACTATAACTGGTATGGGACGGGTATGGAAACACTTATATTAGTGTTATAGGTAAGACATCGAGAACTGTCCACATATCTTGGATACCAGTCGAGACATGCTTGATGGAGACCCGGTCACCAATTCTCGCGTAGACTTGTCATGGAGAGACTAGTACTTAGATTCATGGTCGGTGTTTGATATATATCGCGGGGTGTGGGGTAGTTTGAGTGTGGGTTCAATCAACGGAATCTCAGGAGTCCCATTGCCGGCATATTTCGTGATTTCATGATTTTGATATTGATCGCGTTATTGATTCTTACTGACCATGATTCGGGCCTGTGTTTCCTTGCCCCTGGGGCTTACCCTTGGGTTGGGAATACTTCCGCGGTGG
Source organism: Agapanthus africanus (assembly GCA_030015575.1). Classification (NCBI taxonomy): domain Eukaryota; kingdom Viridiplantae; phylum Streptophyta; class Magnoliopsida; order Asparagales; family Amaryllidaceae; genus Agapanthus; species Agapanthus africanus. Next base: position 116,713,154 of record JASDDO010000028.1, read on the forward strand.
TTGACGCTCACTCTCGGACTGATGATAAGTGTAGTGACTTGGACCTTGAGACTTAGAGATTGATAGATTTAGTGATATGGATATTTCATTGATTACTGATTCGATACACATGCTTTATTGTTGACCTGTACCGGTTACTTCATGCTCACGTCATTACGTCATGTTTACTGCTTCATGTTTATCATCATTGCACGTATTACACACACACACACACACACACACACACACACATATATATATATATATTGCTATTGTGTCGCTCTGACGACCTGGGTATGCATGCTCAGAGCGAGAAGTGGACTTAGCTCGGCTCAGAACCTGCCTTATCTCGAGAATATTACAGACATCTAGATCAGCAACGTCAGCGCTATCATTTCCTTTGACTCTATCTAATGAGTGCTATATCTGTTTTTATAGAATTAGCAGGTGCATTTCTCATTACTTGTGCTAAGAATATTGCTTGCCATGTACTGCTAAAAGCCAAAGTGTAACTACGGCGGGATATTTTCTTGACCGTAGGAGCATGGCTGGCCTAGTCATCTCCCGTATTCCGTATTTTGGGAAGCGGAGCGTGACACTTATTGAGACCAATGAATGCATGAGGGAAGCCTGAAGTGTTAAAGGTCGAAAAAATGGAAAATGCTTAATCTACCCACTTGAAATATCTATCAAAACATATCAAAAGACAAACATCATGGTCCCACTTGTTTGTCATCTGCAGGGGAAGACCTAGGAATTTGGATGAGGGGGCACATCGGCAACCATGCATATTCAATTATTTTTATACATTTACGCCTTCAAAAATGTTAAATTTATTTGAGAATAATAATTTTTACAATATTATATATCTAGGTTTCATGGCTAAATTTCCCTTGTTTAAAAAAACATACTAAATAAAATAAAAAAACATAATATACTAAATAAAATAAAAAAAAAAACTTCTTCTAAATTTTAATAGATTGTTTTCAAAATGATTATAGCTTACTCCAGGCTGGTAGGCTAACTATCCGGCCCCTTATTGGAGACCGGTACTTTAAAGCCTCCCCTTAGGGACCTACGAACAGGGACCTACGAAGACGGTAGCATTCCTAGTATTTCTCTTTGAAGATGTCTCTTCTTGATCGAGATTAGCTATCTATAAGAGAGAGTATGATCGTATATACCGAGCTTTTCTGTCCATAAAATAATGTTTTGCGTTTGGGAAAGTTGACATGTGTATCTTAGATCTGGAACCGAAGCTCCTATTGATCAGAATGGAATATTTGTTTAGACCAGTTCATAAATTAGGTAGAATGTTATAATTTTTCAGACAAGTAATTAATTTACATTTCACAAGTGGGGACTAAACTATTATGGTGGTAAGCAACGACTATTAAAACTCGACTCAAAATGGAGTCAATGAATAGTTCAATGGGCAATTTGGACAGCCTTGCATGCCAGCTGATTGAGGGGAATCTCTACTCTTTGAAAAAACTGCTGACTCCGAGGAAATTTTGATTAGAATATTGTCCAATTGAAGGTAACGCCTAATCACAGATGGCAAGTTGACCAATTAAATTACACAATTTTTAATCTTTCTTAGAAACTATGGGCACGTTTTGGTTGCCAAGATCCGAAATCCCAGGGTTAATTTTGTCATGCTTTTGTAAGTTGCAAGGATTTGAATCCAGCATTTGAAACCTCGAGCTCCCAACAAAAAAAAATTCCAATTCGGTTGCTTGGCAAGCCAAAATGAAACCATGGAAAGGAAATTAGGAGACGGTCGAGACAGACCGCTACAAAAGGCAAACAAACTATGTTCCTGTTGAAAGCTGCCTTAGAGGGATGTGTGTGAATAAGATTATATGGCAAACTCAGAGTATTTTTGCGAAAATACAAAATATGCAGCGGAATAATTTTTTTATAAATATACTAAATTATTACAGTCACAGAATCAATCACGGAGTTATAAAAATATAAAAATAAATACTTATGACATAGAGGATTTTTAACGAGATTTACCATCTCTGTGGCCAGTTCTCGTCTGAGACTACTGCTCAGCATTCACTAACTCCTTCGCAGGTGGAGAAACCCTGACCTTTTCTCAGGCTCATGTTCGAACCTTTACACTTGCAGATAGTCAACACCTAGACTTTTTACAACAGGCTCAAGTGCTAAACTTTTACAATTTGTGAAGGACTTAAATAACCCCACTTCACTAGGTTTTACAATTCACGATTATAACAATATCAATTTACACCAATTTTAACAATCCTAACGATCTCAAAAGAATAATCAAAAACTTAGAATCAAGGAGATGGTGGATTGTACTTTGAAGAATAAAAAAATTTAAAATCAAATTGAAGAGGTTTTTCAAAAGATTAACACAAGTTTAAAATCGGTATCTTTTTTGATAATTTAACAATTTTTTTCTCTCTAACGAATTTAGAAAAGTCTAAAGGTGTAGAAATATTGTATCTCTCAGAAAAAGAATAGCAAAGACTCAGAGAGTATTGAGAGAGAGAGTTTTCACGAATTCTAGAAAATCAGAAAACCAAAATTTTTAAAACAAGAATTCGTTAAAAATCAAATGAAAGCTTGTCCTATTTATAGAAAATGTTTTTGGCAGTTAAAATAACTCTCCCTAAATTATAGGACAGTTTCTAGTCATTATAAAACCGTTTCAAAAACAAAATTTCCACCAAATTTGAATTTTGAAAAATTGCATAATAGACTTCTATACAAACATGTATATAGACGTTTATTTTCCTGAAATATACGTCTATATGTCTGATATTTAGACATAGTTTTTCAAACATCATTTAAGAAAAAAAATTGATTTTTGGAATTTGTCTTGGGATTAGATGGAAATTTTGATTCTAACCTTTTGAGACCGATTTGACTCTAAACTCAAAAAATAAAATGAAAAAGTCTTGGACGTCTTGAATGGCTTGAACGATCCTTGATGTCGACTTTCTCGTATATTCCGTTGAAATCCATATTGAGTGCGATTGAGTCAATTGGATACACCATTTGATATCAGTTAATTTTAATGATTGTCCTGATGCTTGAATAACTCGATTGTGTAGCACTTTGACGTTTCTGACATGGTTAGATTGTATTGTATATGGTTTTTGTAAAACAATCAAAACATGAAGAGATACTTTTTAAAAACTAGATTCTCTTTAAAAGCTAACATTCTCCCCCTTTTTAATATTTTACAAAACATATAATATTATATTTATTGTATTCATATGCGTCCCCTTAATGAATGCTCAATATTTATTTCTCCTCTTTTTGGGAAATATCAAAAAGAGGTGACATAGAAGATGAAATATAAATATAGGAAGCTTATGAATAAATTATTTGATAAAATACAACATGAGAATGCAAAACACAGAACCATAAACCAACACATACTAAAGAAGTCTATTACAACCAAATTGGTTTGAGAATTTTGGAAATATTGTGGTGGTTGTTGGCATGGATATTGAGGAGGTGGTTGTTGTGGTTCGTGATGTTGCTGTGTTGTTCAAGAGGGGGTTGTTCTTGATGAGGAGAATGTGGAGGAGAATGATGTGGAGAAGGAGATACTTGAACACTGAAATCGCCGAGACCCATGAGACGAACATTGAGAATATCAAAATCCTTGTTGGGAGAAATGATATTGGCGTCAATATTTGGATTTATACCAATATCAGCTAGAATTTTAGTGATCACTTTACCATAATAAAGATTGGACTTTGAAGGTGCAAAAGTCTACATTTGTTGGATTATAAAAGCCGATAAATTACCTTAATGTTGGCTAACACACAAAATGTGAGTAATTTGTGTGTAGGGTGTAATTTGTCATGACTTTCCGATTTAGGATAAACGGTGTGACTAAGTAGAAATGCAAGAATGCGGACCCTAGGCAAAAGAATTTTAGTATGTAAAACATGAAACATGTGAGGGTTTTCACCTCCATGCATCAACCTAGATATTTGTTCTTGAGAAATATCGGGAGGTAGTTGAAAAGATTCTAGTATTTCATTGAAAATATCAACCCCTTCATTAGGAACTTGCAAAATTCATGTAAGAGAAGCGGGTGATATCGTGATAGTTGTTCATTGGAGACGAGTACGAAAGGTATTAGGTTGATCATGACTACTTTGCATGTTGGAATAGAAAAGATAAATGAAATTTGCATGAGATGAACAAACAAATATGAAAAATGGAATCCAACTTTGAAAATTGAAAAGATGGTTGAATTGAAAATGAGCGATTTCATTTAGACGAACCCATGAACCGGTCTTGATTTTCTTGGTGACAAGGCGATCGTAGAGATTGGAGGCCTATTGTGAGATAAATAGAAACTCGACATCTTCGGCGACAACATCTTCTTGAATGTCGGTTGGCGCCGTTGACGTTTGATAGGTTTTGTCTTCACTTTCTTTGTCTTCAATAGGTTAAGGAGGAGGATGACGAGCTGTTATATCCAGTGCCATTGTAAATACTTTCCGTATTTTTAAATAAATGTTTTCCCTATTTCTTCTATCAAAATATTTCCTATAGACATTTTCCTATATTTTTTTTATATAAAAATAATTACTACTAATTCTTTTAACTTAAAACACCTAATTAAAATTCTACCCCAAACCTACAGAGCCCAAAACCCATTTTCATTTTCTTAAAACTAAGTCCCATACTTATATAACCCATGCATGCATCAAACCTATGAACCCAACTAACCCAATCCCTACACTCCATCCCCCATCTTTTCCCCCCTCTTCTCCTTTCTCTTTCCTCCTCCACGTAACCCATACGACCGCTCGCCCCTACGTCCGTGCCTCCCCCAACGTCCCCGAGATCACCATACCCAACCCCGATCTTCTCCCCTAACCTCGCCCTCTCTCAACTGCTCTCTTCCTCTCTCTCTAAATCTCACTCACTATCACGTCCCGCTTCCCAAAATACAGAATACGAGGGGTGATAAGGACAGTCATACTCCTAAAGTCAAGAAAATATCCTGTCGTAGTCACATTTTGGATTCTAGCTTTACGTGGTAATCAGTAATCAATGCACAGCTAATGAGAAATGCAGTCACTAAATCAAAACAGATATAAAACTAACCAGAAGGAGTCGAAGGAAAGATAGCACCGGCATCGCTGATCTAGATGTCCGCAATATCCTCGAGGTACGACAGGTACTGATCCAAGCTAAGTCCACTTCTCACTCTGAGCATGCATACTCAGGTCGTCAGAGCGACACAACAGCAATATATATAAATACAAATGTAAACACGTGCAATGATGATGAACATGAAACAGTAAACATGAAGTAATGACATGAGCATGAAGTAACCGGTACAGGTAAACAGTAAAGCAGGTATATCGAATCAGTAATCAATGCATGTCCATGTCACTAAGCCTATCAGTCTCTAAGTCTCACTGTCCAGGTCACTAAACCTATCGTCAGTCCAAGTGTGAGAGTCAACCACGCAGGAGTATCCCCAACCCAAAGATAGGGCCTCAGGGGCAAAGGAACACGGGCCCGAAACGCTAACTAATAATCAGTAATATCACCCATATGACTCCCAGAATCGCTGTATATGCCGGCAATGGGACTCCCGAGATTCCGTTGAACTCACACTCAAACTACCCCACACCCCGTGGTCTATATCAAATACCAACCATGAATTCAAATACTAGACGGTCCATGCCAAGTCTACGTGAGGACTGGAGACAGGATCTCCATCAAGCATGTCTCGACTAGTACCCAAGATAAATGGACAGCGTTTGACGTCTTACCTATGACACTAATATAAGTGCTCCATAACCGTCCCATTTCAGTTATAGTTACACTTATATATGTCCCATAGACGTCGACAATGCAATAAATTAACTGGGTTCGCTGATTATGTACAAGTACGTGTCGCTTCACTTATTCATTCACGCTTTAACACTAACGTACTTTCCACAATCCAAACACTAATACCTATCACTGGGTAATATACACGATCACTAGGTTACCAATGTATGTGACCTCTACATGATATGATGAGAATGCAATAATTACGATATGAATGAAAATATCAGCAGCCAGTGTCCTACCACTTGCAAAATTTACTATAAAACATGCGTGCAGAATTTAACGAAACAAATGTTTAATTATATATCCATAAAAATTGGTTTCGCGTCAATCGGGTTTCAGGTTTGCTAGTTATGGCCAGTTCATTTTAAGTGTTCACTGCTGGAAATCCAATTTCTGAACTGGAAGTCCGTTTCGTAAAACGTTTTACTCCCAGTTGGGAGCATGATTAGGTGATGCTATAGTTAAATAGTGTGTAGATTCTTCTGTTATGTTCCCAACGCATCAAACGGACTATCAATAGCAGTTCTGTATTAAAAGTTATGTACAGTTTAGTGTGACGGTGTAAGGAATATCACTGCAGAAACTGCAAAACACAACGACACTCTAAAAAATACAATTTAAATATCAAAAGTCGGTGAAAATGCACGGGACAAGATTCATGTGATAGATAATTAAGTTATCTACGCGAACCTGTGAGGCTCCGCGCATTTTCAGTTTTATGCAGGTATGTACAGACGCTTATATTCAGATTTCCCTATAGAATGCCGTCCCGGACTGCAGTCAAGAGTTGCGTTCCTCTTCATTTTTCAGTGTCATGAAATTGCAATATTCAATAACTAATTACATAGGGTTATAGGTTATCTAGTTAGGTTCGATAAAAGCCCTGGGACACCATGATTAGATTTATATTTAATTAACTACTAATTTTACAACGTGACGTGTACGGTGATTTTTAGATTTGACGATGCATCCTGAGTGCATCATACCATGTTTGGAACTTCAATATTTTAACACCAATTTTATACACATTACTAGATAACCATACATGGATCTTTTAATCATAAATTTGGGGAATTTCAAATGAGGTTTTGATTCAAGACGTTCGATCGAGAACGTACTACACTCATGAAACTACCGATCGGGACTTCGAGTTACGTTTAATCAATTCAACGGGATTTGATCCCCCCCGATCCCTACATGTCTTAATCCCGTGTTTTAGACCCGATTCCAAATGATCACACATAACTCCAAACAATTACAGGTCATTAGTAGAAAACTAGTTGGTAACAATTCGACAGACACACACACACACAATTTTAATTGTCTCATAGGTTCAAGATATAGCATGATAAGCAAGTAGGGGATACTTGCATGGTGACAGCGCAACGACGGCGACACGGTAGAGGTGGAAGCGACACAGCACCTGCACGGGCAGCAGCAAGGCGGCAAGCTCGGTTGGCTCGGCTAACGGCGACTCGCGAGATCGGCGGTGCTGGTGGTCGTTGAAGGTGGAGGGCTACAGTGGCCGGCATTCTAGAGGTTGCAGGGGTGCTCGGGCGCAAGGAGTATGCAGGCGAGGACGACAACGAGCGCAGGCGTGGGTTGCAGGGCGAAGGGGGTTGCAGCACGGGTGCTCGGGAAGAAGGTGGTCGATGGTGAGGTGAGGAGCTCGAGGGTGAGCAGGGGGCATTGGGAACTCGGCGGTGGAGTTCTTCGCGGTCGTAGGTACTGTCGATGGGTTTTCTGGCGAGGCAGTGGGGGTCACAGGTTGTGCAGGTGCTCGTCGGGGTTGGCTCGGGGAAGAAGATGGTGCTGGGTTGGAGAGGGTAGAACGAGGTGGTGGCGAGGGAGCGACGGAGATGAGGGTGCGGCGATGGTACAAGCCGAGGGTTGCTTGGTGGGGGTTCCAGGTATAGGTTGCAGGGGAGATGGGCGGCGGTGAAGGCGACGGTGGTGGTGGTTGTGCAGGGAAGGTGATCGACGGTGGTTCGAGGTGATGGCGTTGTGGTGGTGGGTGTGCAGGGAAGGAGCTCAGGGTGCAGGGGAAAGAAGGTGATGGTGACGAGGGATAGAGAGAGGTTAGAGAAAGAGGTGTTAGAGAGAAGAAGGGAGTCATGGCTGTTGGAGATGGCCGGTTCGTACACGAGCGCGAGGAGCAAGGGGTCGTGGGGACGCCGTTGGGGACTTGGAGCCGTTGGGGAGTGAGCAGGTCGAGTGGAGGCTGGCGTGAGGAACTTGCGAGCGGGTGCGGGTCTCGCGGCGTGGGTGCGGGTCTCGTGGCGCGGGCGTGAGGAGCACGGAGGCGTGGGGCGATGGGCGCAAGAAACGGGGGTGACGTTGGGAAAAGGGAGGGAAGAGATGAACGAGGGAGGAAGATGGTGAGGGGAAAGCGGGTCGGGTATGCTCGGGTTCGGGGAGTAGGGTGAGGGAAAGGGTTTGGGCCGGGGTTCTTGGGCCAGGCCAAAGAGAAAATATTAAGAGGGAGAGAGAAGGAATGGGCTGGGTTATGGGGAAATGTTAGGGAACGGGCCAAGGAGGAAAAGAAAGAAATGGTTTGGAAAAATAGAATTGGGGTTGGGTTTGGGTAGTGTTAGGATAATAGAAATATTTAAATAGGAAAAAATATAAGAAATATTTATTTATAAATATGAAAATTACTTTTAAATGAACTGGATATTACACCATACCCCACTTATATAAAATTTCGTCTTCGAAATTTAAAATAAACGATAAGCTATAAAATACTATGCGAAAAGTAACAAAAATCAATTACTACTATATAGCGATTTATGCAAAACTAACTAGATGAAAAACCAATATTTATATATATAAGAAGAGGCGCAGTTAAAAGGATAGTCGTAAGTAAGCACAAGGCATAACCGTTTATAATGATAAACTATATACATAATACAAGGAAAAATAGAATAACATTAATAAACAATAGTGAAGGATTGGCTGATAAGCCAAAAATATTTTAGCAAAATATCGATCAAGCAATTTAAAATAACTTGAGAAAACCCATATGGCGAAATAAAAGAACATAAAACAAAATAGTATGTGCGGCATATATTTGCGCTATTGAAAATATGAAGAATAGTAAAGTATTCAGAATAAATAAAACGGAAGTAGTTAATAACACTCAAATTTTTTTTCGATAAACACAAAATAACGAAAACTAAATTTCGAATAGCAATGTCACTGAATGTAATTATAGTAATAAAAGATAGTACTACTAATGTATGAGGGGCTAGCCAGGGTATGGATTACAGTGGAGTATGGCCCATTCAAAAGGTCGGAGTGCGGTACTTTACTCTGAATGTTGAAGAGGCTGGGGTCAATTCACTACAAGGTGCAAGGATGAAGAGTAATGAATCTCAGGAGGGAAAGAAATTTATTGGAGAGGGAAAACAGTCAATGCATCATGCGAATCAATACTCAAAATTTGCGCACTCAAAACTTTATTATTATTTAGTTTTCCAGAAAAAATTCGAACAAGGCATACTCGAAAGATAAAAGTGGCCCTAAACTATACATAGATTTATTTGGCCAGAAGAAGCAAAGATAAGTCGCGTCAGTCGCGGTTATGGAAGTTCAATAGGTTACGGTAAGCTCGCGCGCTAAGATATGGGCGTCCATTTCCATAGCGCCTCGCAGGGATTGCCACTAGAGGTTCTTCCGCCTCGAATTCCTCCTCACTCGAGATTTCGTCCTCCGACTCTTCCTCAGCTGAGGCATCTTCGTCGTGGTTTGCTTCCATGTGATTCGCTTCTTCTGGATCTTCTTCTACTGGATTCTCTTCCACTGGGTCATCCTCAGGATGTTCCTCTTCTGGATTTTCTTCTACCGGGTCTTCCTCAAGATCTTCCTCCATCGGGTCCTCTTCTTCGTCGTCTGAGTGACTGATCATGTCGACTTCTGGGGCTGCAACTCTCTCGTCCTCGGAATCGCTGTTGCCGAAAATAACCTGTGGGCCGTCGATCTCGTCATCTGAACTCACCAGCATGCAGTCTAAGGAAACGCAGGACCGAGTGTCCTCATCGATATGCGGCGCTGCTCCAGGATTGGCCATGGCCTGGAAAGAGAGAGTCATGATCAGATAGTGGAACACATAAAGAAAATAACTAAAGATGTGGAGCATGTGGAAAGTATACGGCAGGTAAGGACTGAAAAATCAAAATTTTGAATAATGATGCAGTAAGCAGCATAAGGAAAATGAGTGGCAAGGGAACGATACATAGAACACAACTCAATTTTTTTTTTTATTTAAACTAAGGGGTTCAACAAAATACAAGGTTCGAATGGAAAGAAACAAATACTAAATAAAATAACAGTGTTTTTATTAGAAGCAGGAAGGGTGATAATTCTGCGTTGATATCTAAACCGCTGCGCTCTTGTCAAGCGAGTTGAATCCCGCGCTGGGTCCGTATCATCCTCGAACTCGAACTGCGAAACAACCAAGTCGCTCAAGTAGATGTGGAAGGTGTTGACGAATTTCCTCCTTGTAGCTCTTTCCTTCGAGGGCAACCATTGATAAGGTGCTCGTTGGATCCACAAATCAGGCATTGCCCTTTAGCCCTGTGACAGTCCCTCTGAAGGTGTCCTGATCTTCCATAATAACCACAACGTTGGGTTCTCCGCTGCTTCTGTTGCTGAGGAACAATGGAGCACTTCATCTGTACACCACCTTTTCGTCTATCAGGGATTTCCCTACGATTTGGGGCTCCTGCTGGTGCTTGAGCCATTTGCCTTCTTAGTCCTTCAGCTATGAGATCGTCTGTTCGCTCCTGGGCTTCCATTAATCCTTGCAGTACACCCAAAATCTCGGCGGTCTGACTCTGGGTATTGGAGGAGGACGGAGAGTTGTTGGAAGTTATGGTCCTGAAACAACAAATTTGAGGACGATATAAGGTACAAGATATAAGAATTCGAATAAGGTATAGAATGGACAATGAAACAAGAATATACGGTGAGGTGAAACTCGAACGGGTGGAAATCAAATGTAGAACTCCAAGTCACTCAAACAGAGTACAGTATTGTAACTATGCTGTAGTTCATAATTACAATCACGGAACTCTACTAAGTCACCCAAAACTCTAGCGGATAGATCAAAATATGCAACAGAACACCTGATATGAATCAAGATCAAAGATAACAAGTTTACATTCTAGACCGAAAGGGTGGCTTAGATTGTCAAGCTCTAGTCGGAAACTGCAGTCTCAATCCAAACCAACCTGGCTCTGATAGCAACAAAACCATGTCACGCACCGCTTCCCAAAATACGGAATACGAGGGGTGATAAGGCCAGCCATGCTCCTACGGTCAAGGAAATATCCTGCCGTAGTCACACTTCGGATTCTAGCTTTACGTGGTAATCGGTAATCAATGCACAGGTAATGAGAAATGCAGTCACTAAATCAAAACAGATATAAAACTAACCAGAAGGAGTTAAAGGAAAGATAGCGCCAGCGTCGCTGATCTAGATGTCCGCAATATCCTCAAGGTACGACAGGTACTGATCTAAGCTAAGTCCACTTCTCACTCTGAGCATGCATACTCAGGTCGTCAGAGCGACACAACAGCAATATATATAAATACAAATGTAAACATGTGCAATGATGATGAACATGAAACAGTAAACATGAAGTAATGACATGAGCACGAAGTAACCGGTACAGGTAAACAGTAAAGCAGGTATATCGAATCGGTAATCAATGCATGTCCATGTCACTAAGCCTATCAGTCTCTAAGTCTCACTGTCCAGGTCACTAAACCTATCGTCAGTCCAAGTGTGAGAGTCAACCACGCAGAGTATCCCCAACCCAAGGGTAGGGCCCCAGGAGCAAGGGAACACAGGCCCGAAACGCTCGCTAATAATCAGTAATATCACCCATATGACTCCCAGAATCGCTGTATATGCCGGCAGTGGGACTCCCGAGATTCCGTTGAACTCACACTCAAACTACCCCACACCCCGTGGTCTACATTAAATACCAACCATGAATCCAAATACTAGTCGGTCCATGACAAGTCTACGCGAGAACTGGAGACAGGATCTCCATCAAGCATGTCTCGACTAGTACCCAAGATAAATGGACAGCGTTTGACGTCTTACCTATGACACTAATATAAGTGCTCCATAACCGTCCCATTTCAATTATAGTTACACTTATATATTTCCCATAGACGTCGACAATGCAATAAATTAACTGGGTTCGCTGATTGTGTACAAGTACGTGTCGCTTCACTTATTCATTCACGCTTTAACACTAACGTACTTTCCACAATCCAAACACTAATACCTATCACTGGATAATGTACACGATCACTAGGTTACCAATGTATGTGACCTCTACATGATATGATGAAAATGCAATAATTACGATATGAATGAAAATATCAGCAGCCAGTGTCCTACCACTTGCAAAATTTACTATAAAACATGCGTGCAGAATTTAGCGAAACAATGTAAAAGGGGTAAGCAGTATGTTTAATTATATATCCATAAAAATTAGTTTCGCGTCAATCGGGTTTCAGGTTTGCTATTTATGGCCAGTTCATTTTTAAGTGTTCACTGCTGGAAATCCAATTTCTGAACTGGAAGTCCGTTTCGTAAAACGTTTAACTCCCAGTTGGGAGCATGATTAGGCGATGCTACAGTTAAATAGTATGTAGATTCTTATGTTATGTTCCTAATGCATCAAACGGCCTATCAATAGCAGTTCTGTATTAAAAGCTATGTACAGTTTAGTGTGACGGTGTAAGGAATATCACTGCAGAAACTACAATTTAAGTATCAAACATTGGTGAAAATGCACGGGACCAGATTCATGTGATAGATAATTAAGTTATCTACGCGACCCTGTGAGGCTCCGCGCATTTTTAGTTTTATGCAGGTATGTACAGGCGCTTATATTCAGATTTCCTCATAGAATGCCGTCCCGGACTGCAGTCTAGAGTTGCGTTCCTCTTCATTTTTCAGTGTCATGAAATTGTAATATTCAATAACTAATTACATAGGGTTATAGGTTATCTAGTTAGGTTCGATACGAGCCCTGGGACACCATGATTAGATTTATACTTAATTAACTACTAATTTTACAACGTGACGTGTACGGTGATTTTCAGATTTGACGATGTGCATCCTAGCATGTTTGGAACTTCAATATTTTAACACCAATTTTATACACATTACTAGATAACCGTACATGGATCTTTTAATCATAAATTTGGGTAATTTCAAACGAGGTTTTGATTCAAGACGTTCGATCGAGAATGTAGTACACTCATGAAACTACCGATCGGGACTTCGAGTTTCGTTTAATCAATTCAACGGGATTTGATCCCCACGATCCCTACATGTCTTAGTCCCGGGTTTTAGACCCGATTCCAAATGATCATGCATAACTCCAAACAATTACAGGCCATTAGTAGAAAACTAGTTGGTAACAATACGACAGACACACACACAATTTCAATTGTTTCATAGGTTAAAAATATAGCATGATAAGCAAGTAGGGGATACTTTCCTGGAGACGGCGCAACGACGGCGACACGGTAAAGATGGAAGCGACACAGCACCCCCACGGGCAGCAGCAAGGTGGAAAGCTCGGTTGGCTCGGCTAACGGCGACTCCGCGAGATCGGCGGTGCTGGTGGTCGTTGAAGCTGGAGGGCTGCAGTGGTCGGTGTTCTAGATGTTGCACGGGTGCTCGGGCGCAAGGAGTATGCAGGCAAGGACGACAACGAGCGCGGGCGTGGGTTGCGGGGCGAAGGGGGTTGCAGCACGGGTGCTCGGGAAGAAGGTAGTCGATGGTGAGATGAGGAGCTCGAGGGTGAGCAGGGGCGTTGGGAACTCGGCGGTGGAGTTCCTAGTGGTCATAGGTGCTGTCGATGGGTTTTCTGGCGAGGCAGTGGGGGTCATGGGTTATGCAGGTGCTCTTCGGGGTTGGCTCAAGGAAGAAGGTGGTGCTGGGTTGGAGAGGGGAGAACGAGGTGGTGACGAGGGAGCGACGGCGACGAGGGTGCGGCGATGGTGCAAGCCGAGGGTTGCTTGGTGGGGGTTCCAGGTATAGGTTGCAGGGGAGATGGGCGGGGGTGAAGGCGACGGTGGTGGTGGTTGTGCAGGGAAGGTGATCGACAGTGGTTCTAGGTGCTGGCGTTGTGGTGGTGGGTGTGCAGGGAAAGAGCTCGGGGTTCAGGGAAGAGAAGGTGATGGTGACGAGGGATAGAAAGAGGTTAGAGAAAGAGGTGTTGGAGAGAAGATGGGAGTCGTGGCAATTGGAGATGGCCGGTTCGTACGCGAGCGCGAGGAGCGGGGAGTCATGGGGGCGCCGTTGGGGACTTGGAGCCGTTAGGGAGTGAGCGGGTTGAGTGGAGGCTGGAGCGAGGAACTTGCGAGCTGGCGTGGGTGCTGGTCTCACGGCGCGGGCGCATGGAGCGCAGAGGCATGGGGCAATGTGCGTGATAAACGGGGGCGACGTTCGAAAAAGGGCGGGAAGAGATGAACGAAGGAGGAAGATGGTGAGGGGAAAGCGGGTCGGGTATGCTCGGGTTCGGGTCGGGTTCGGGGAGTAGGATGTGGGAAAGGGTTTGGGCCGGGGTTCTTGTGCCAGGCCAAGGAGAAAATATTAAGAGGGAGAGAGAAGGAATGGGCTGGGTTGTGGGGAAATGTTAGGGAACGGGCCAAGGAGGAAAAGAAAGAAATGGTTTGGAAAAATGGAATTGGGGTTGGGTTTGGGTAGTGTTAGGAAAATAGAAATATTTAAATAGGGAAAAATATAAGAAATATTTATTTATAAATACGAAAATTACTTTTAAAGGAACTGGGTATTACACTCTCTATCACCGAACTCATACCCCCGCAACCCCCAAGCACCGCATCACCACCTTGGCCGACCATCCCGCTGCCATCTTCGATAAGACACCATCACTAAGACCACCGCTAACACCTCCTTTATCCACCACCATCGTTGCAACCCACCCCAAGCTTCCTCTTACCCTCCATCGACTAGCATCCCGACTTAGTCACCGGAGCCGACAGCCTTCACCAATGCCACTTCGACCTCGAATCCTCACCAACCTCGTCTCCTCCAACCAACCGTCGCCATCGACATATCATAGTCGCCGACCCTACTCCTCGCCTCCAACCGAGACCACACTACCTCCTTCTCCCGAGCTCACCCACTAACGCCTTCACCTCTACTTCCTCGCTGAACCACCATGAGCACCCTTGCAACCTCCAGACCGCCGACGGCCACCTCCATGCCACATCATACCCAAGAACCTAAACATCCAAGCCTTTGCTGCCGCCTTCGCCGGAGCTCCCTGGACTGCTGCCGACCTTCACCGCCTCTTGTCGTCGAGGCCATTGCCATCGCCGCGAGCCCCCGCCAAGCCCTTAGACCACCGTTGCTTCGCCGTTGCCCATGCCAAGTAGTGCCCAACACCGCGTCCAGTACTGTGTCGCTCTGTGCCACATCCGCACCACGCACTGAGCCAAGACCGTACCCAGTACCGTGTCACGCCCGCGTCGTCACTACGCCCACTACCGTATCATGCCCGTGTCGCTACTGCATACAGTACCGGGTCACCACGTATCTCGCACGCACCATGCACCGTATCCAGCATCGCGTCGTCTCGTGTGTCGAAGCGAATACTGCACCTTGTATCGTTTCTATATCAGCGACCGAAGGCAAGTGAGATCTCGACTTGCTTATCATGCTACTTCAAAACTTAGCTATGATATTTACTATACATAACTAGATATATCTATAGCTATAATTAGATATTAGTTCATTATTGGAATCGTGTGGTGAGCCATAGTGCCGTCTTGCTAATTGGAGCCCGACTAGGGCTTATTATTGTGTTAGTATCATATAGAAGTTATACGGCTTTATCTAAATCCGTTTGGTTAAAGGAAACGTGTGTTACGATCGATAACCGAACGTCTCCCTAGATGTTCGATAGATTACCATAATGAAAACCCTATTTAACATGCCCTTGTTTTGTGATCGTCGAATCCCGTCACTATTTATGACTATTGTGTAGAGATTTAGGGTAAAATATTGAGATTATCATCACGGAATGTCGCCCCAAAAAGGCGACGCCAAATCTGGGTTTTACTGTACATGTCGTGATGTTAAATTGATATTAATTTTGATACATACCGGAATGTAATGTTCTATGACTCATATCGAAGATGACTCGATAAGCTAGGACCCCTAATATTTATTTTTAGATACCGATATATCTCAACAACGAAAAATGACTTAGAATGCGGCTCTGGACTGCAGTCTAGAGCAGCATTACATATTGACACCTGGTTCTGATTAATTGTATAACTCTGTGGGAAAATGAAAATTGTGCAGAACCCTATACCGTTGCGAATATAATCCTGTTATCTAACTATAGGTTTTGGTTTCGTTCAATTTTACTTTCGTTGCATTTTTAACTGTAAATCCCCGTTCTCCATCTACAAGAATTTTTCTTGTATTTTCCAAATTTCCGAGATTTACTTTTCCTCGTATTTATTCTGTCGAAAGTGGTAGCTCGAATTCCAGTATTTATATTTTCCCAAAAACCTAAAAGCCAAATTTAAGCTAACAAATTAATTACTTAAACCAACCCAGCCCACTCAAATTTAAATAAATTCCCTATAATTTTTCCTTGGCCCGTTTCCTTTTATTATTCCCTCAGCCCAATTGAAAGAAAAAAAAAACTCCTTAATAAAATCCTTATAAACAACCCCAGCCGTTAGCATCTCTCTCGGCCCGTATCCTTTTTATTCCCTTACTTTGACCGGCCCATCCAATTAAACTCCATTCAGCCCACTCCCGTTTTAATTTATTTTTTAAGGGAAAATTTTAGCCGGCCCACTCTCGTTTTCAGCCCACTTCATGTTTTTGGGAATTTAATTAAAACCCCGGCCCGTTTTCCCCTACAGCCCATGATTTTACAAAAGGGAATTGTTTTTAAAATTAAAACCAAGCCCAATTCCCCCTATACTGTTCACCTCCTCCTTTAAATTTCCCCAACGGCTACCTCCTGTAGCGCGCACGACCTGCCTCCTCCGCCATCGCCAACGCTCGCAATTACAACGCAATACCGTTGCCTCGCCCCCACGATGCGCTCCTCTCGTCTCCCTTATCTCTTTCCCACCTCGCTCACCTCCTCATTTTTCCAGTCTCCTCACCTCTCTCGCTACACCCACCGAGCCCAACCTCGAACAGCCATTGCAATCTCCACCTCCGACGACGACGACGACAATCCCTCGGCAACCTTCGATCACTCCTCTTCTACCAGCCTCATCTCTCCACGACTTCACCCTTCTTCAACCGAGCCCCTCTCAAATATCCCCTGCACACAACCCACTTCGACCAAGCTCGGCCACCTTATCCCCTCGACGCCGACGAGCCACCCCACTTCACCTGAACCACATCTGTAGCCCTCAACACCCTCAGCATCACCCTCACCTTCCCAGACCCGACCCCCACTGCTCCCCATCTCTCCAAATCTCAAAAACCCATTTTTAAATTTCTCCCCCTCACTGTGAAACTGCACCGTACACGTAGCCGGAGCGCCGCCAACCGACGCCGACCCCAGCACACCCCGGTAGACCCACAGGGCACCATTCTAGACTTCCAGCAGGCACAAAGACGACTCCGGGAACTCCGACGAAAAAAACCGTGCTCGATCGAGGCTCGCGCGAACTCGTTCCGCGGCGTACGACGCGCGTTTGTGACGACACTGCTGCCGTACGATCCCGAGGCGTTCTCCAGGCAAGTATTTACTTGCTTCATGCTAAATTATTACTGATATGAACCTAAAATATCCAGTTTACGGATTTGTCGAATACTAATACATAATATGATCAATGTGTTCGATGTTAATCTCCCATAGAAATGATTGTTTATTTTGACGGAAATTGATAGTTTCGGTTGGCCCGCATGATGATAAATATAGTGTAGGAATCTCGCTGAAAAATACGATTGTTTGTGACAAAAAGTGATACCCCCATATATGTTGTTTAAACTAGAAATTCTCTCGTACCTGAAAACGAATAAAATCACCATAAATCATATACATATTGGAAAGATGCGTTCGAGGGCTTAAATCGAAGCCGACTCGACGAACTTTAATCCTACATAAAATTCTGATCATTTCTGTTTTGTGACCATGAAGATATTTAGATCGGAATACGACTCTGGACTGCAGTCCAGAGCGTTTCTGATTAGTGTGTTCTGTCTAAAGTCCTGCGTCCCCGTGTTTCCTGAAATCGTGTGATACGGAACCTTACAGTATTTATAATATATTCCTGTTAGTGAAAGAAAACAAGTGGTTTCATTCCGATTCATCGCAGTTTGTTATTTTAAACTTATTTTAAAAGGGCAGAACGTAAAGCTGTTCAGAACACTTTCTGAAATGACATTTGAAATTGAACTGTGTATAACTTTCAACGCACAGATGCGATTGAAGATCCGTCTATTGCGTTGAATACTTTATCGAGAACCCTAAATTTTATTTAACTGTGACATCACTAAATTCTGAGCCCAACTGGGTGCAATTCGTGTCGCGAAACAGAAGTTCAGTTCTGAAATTTAAATTCCAGCCGCGAACACTTAAACTGAAACAGTTATATCTAGAAAACCGAAACTCCGATTGAACTGAAACAAATTTTGATGAATTACTGACTGATTGTTCTATATATCTTACCTACATCATTTTCGCTGAATTCGTAACATATTATTTGTGCAATTTATTTTAGTTCATGACATGCATGCTAATTCATAACATACAGAGCTTATTGGGAGCATACAATACATATATCATACCCTTGTCAGATACACAGAGTTAGTGCGTGTGGACATTGCATTATCGTGCGTGATAGATGTTGGTTTAGGAGTGACGAGTACACCAATGGAAAGTGAACATTCGTGACAGTGATTGATACAGTGGATAGTGATGAAACCGTGTCATTGGTATACTTGTACACAACTAGATCAATATCATAAATAGTGTAACCTGGGGAAAAAGGGGAAATCAAAGTGGAAAGAGTATCGTATTTAGCGGGACCGTGTTTAGAGGATGATCATTCGAACCGTGATACTTATACGTGTAGGACAGGATCTAGCGATCCGGCTGACAGGGTTATGTCCCGGGCATGTGGGCCGTGGTCTCGGGTATGTACGAGACTCCTGTTAAACATGATCCTCCTTCCACTATGTGATTTCAAACATGACCTAGAGACCGATAGGGACACATAACATATTCTGCATCATATTGTGACATAGTGACTACTTGCATTATTCTCATACCAGTATTACCTCATTTACCTGTTTCATCTGATTATGATGATATTATTATTTGTGTCGCTCTGACGACCTGAGTATGCATGCTCAGATTCCGCGGGAGGACCAGCACAGGAGACGGATCTACCCTTCGAGTTCACGGAGATTTAGACTGGTGTACCTTCTTTTTCTGCTTTCCATAAAAGAGATTGTGAGATTGAACTTGGTTAGTTATTGTTCTTATTATCTGTAATCTGTGAACAATGAAATTTTAATGTAATAAATTAGTGATGTGATTCCTTTACCACTGTGCTTTATTTACTGATTACCATGTAGTGCTAGAAGCCGAAGTGTGACTACGGCGGGATGTTTCCTTGACCGTAGGAGCATGGCTGGCCTAGTCATCCCTCGTTTTCCGTATTCTGGGAAGCGGGGCGTGACATGGTTTAGTTGGTATCAGAGCCTATGTTTAGCATCAAGGGATAACATTCACTAGGCGATATTACGTTATTCTTGTTTCACTACTCTTGATTTCTATCCTTGAATCTGATCCTATTCTTTTGAATCTTCCAGTGATATGACGTCCCCGAACGACCCCTCCTCGGACTCCAGCTCTCAGGATCGCACGGAAAGAATACTCAGTGCACTGACCACTCTCGCGGAAGCTCAGGAGAGGAAGACAGATTTGCTTGCTGAGGGACTCAGGGCGATTACCGCCGCAGGAGGACCCTCCGCACTGATTACCACCTCCAAGGGCGCTACTCCACCAGCTTATCAGGCTAGGGCGGGTACCGTATCAGACTTCCGACGGTTACACCCAGCTGCTTTCACAGGGCTAGCTGAACCCCTTGAGGCTGAGCAATGGCTGGTAAACATGGAGAATTTATTGGCAGCTGCCAGGGTTCCAGAGGAAGACAGAGTGAATGTGATAAAGATACAATTAGAAGACGAGGCCCGTACATGGTGGTCGGTAGAAGAAAGCAGACTTGAAGAGCCGATTGAATGGAACAAGTTTAAGGAGTGCTTCTTAGATCACTATTTTCCTCCCACAGCCAAGGCAGAAATGGAGGAAAAGTTTATTCTTTTAAAGCAGAATGGACGCCCAGTGGACGTTTATGCGGCAGAGTTCAACCGTCTGAGCCGCTTTGCTCCATACATGGTCAAATCAGAAGTCACCAGGGCCAGGCGTTTCCTTCAGGGGTTAAATTTTGAGTTGCAGCAGCTGATTGCATCGTTGGATCTACAGACTTTCGCACAGGTACTCAATGCGGCGAGAGTTCAAGAGCAATTGATTAGCAAGTTCAGGAGACCCCCGGTCGTTCCAGCACGTACCCACACGCCTTCTCGAGGAGCTATACCGGTTCACAGAGCAGGGACGACGCAAATGAAGCGCCCGTTTGTACCACAGCATCGCCCCCAGAGACAGGGTGTAACTTGCGGCTATTGCGGTAGAGGAGGGCATACCCAGAAGGACTGTCGCCGTGCTAAGGGACAGTGTTTGATTTGCGGTTCCAGTCAGCACAGGATTAACAGTTGTCCTGAGCGAGCAGAGATACAAGGAAGTTCTGGACCGTCACAGCAGAGGCCGCAGGAACAGAGACAACCATTTACAGGTCGCGGTCAGGGACGGGCTTTCACCTTGACCGCAGAGCAGGCAGAAGCGTCAGGAGATGTGGTTACAGGTACTCTACTCGTACATTCCTTGCCAGCTAGAGTACTTTTTGATTCAGGAGCATCGTATTGTTTCTTGTCTGAGCATTTCACCAATACACACTCAATACCACATGAACCACTAACCAAGGGATGGGAAATTCATACGGGTAATGGCATTATTATATCTAGTCGGGAATGTAGATTATGCCCGGTTGTAGTGTGTGGTAGGGAGTTCTATGCGAATTTCCTCCTAATTGGGACAGGCAGTTACGACGCAATTCTCGGGATGGATTGGATGAGCACTTTCCATGCAGTTATCGACTGTCGGGCAAGGAAGGTGATCTTCCGCATCCCCAATCACCCGGAGTTTATTTTCGAGGGCGGAAGCGAATCTTTGGAGCCAGCTAAGTATAGAGCAAGGCCTAAGGAATTGACAGCCATGGAGATTGATAAGAGCCCAGTTCCAGAAATTGTTCGGGACTTTCTAGACGTATTTCCCGAGGATTTACCAGGTCTACCACCTCCTCGAATTTTGGAGTTCTCAATCGATTTGATTCCAGGTACAGCCCCAGTATCCAGAGCCCCCTACAGGATGGCACCAGTGGAGTTGGCGGAATTAAAGAAACAGGTTGAAGAATTATTGGAGAAGGGATTTATTCGGCCAAGCGCTTCACCGTGGGGTGCACCAGTTCTATTGGTAAAGAAGAAGGATGGATCGTTGCGAATGTGCATAGATTACCGGGAGCTGAACAAGGTCACAGTAAAGAACAAGTACCCAATCCCGCGTATCGATGACCTATTTGATCAGCTAAGTGGAGCCAAGGTTTTCTCGAAGTTGGATCTCCGTTCTGGATATCATCAAATCAGAGTAGCAGCCGAGGATGTATGCAAGACGGCTTTCAGGACCCGATACGGACATTACGAGTTCCTTGTGATGCCGTTCGGTGTTACCAATGCCCCAGCAATATTCATGGATTTAATGAACAGAGTATTCGCAAAGTACTTGGACACGTTTGTCGTTGTGTTTATCGACGACATACTTGTCTACTCGAAGACCCGGGAAGAGCACGCTGAACATTTGCGCACGTACTACAGATTCTTCGGGAAGAAAAGCTGTATGCAAAGCTAAGCAAGTGTGAATTCTGGCTCGACAAGGTACAGTTTTTAGGACATATTGTTTCAGGCGAAGGCATCTCAGTGGACCCGGCAAAGATAGAATCTGTCAGAGATTGGCCGACGCCGAAATCAGTAGCAGAGATCAGGAGCTTTCTGGGATTGGCAGGTTATTATCGGAGATTCGTCCAAGAATTCTCAAGGATCGCGGAACCGTTGACGAGGCTGACACGGAAGGACGTGCCGTTTACATGGACAGAGGAATGCAC
Organism: Agapanthus africanus; assembly: GCA_030015575.1. Taxonomy (NCBI): domain Eukaryota; kingdom Viridiplantae; phylum Streptophyta; class Magnoliopsida; order Asparagales; family Amaryllidaceae; genus Agapanthus; species Agapanthus africanus. The sequence goes on from JASDDO010000028.1 coordinate 116,735,306, forward strand.
TCAGGCATTCGACACACTAAAGCAGAAGTTAACCACGGCACCTATTCTTACTGTGCCAGATAATTCAGGTGGTTTGGTGATACACAGTGATGCCTCAGGAAAGGGTTTAGGCTGTGTTTTGATGCAGCACGGCCGTGTGGTTGCTTACGCCTCACGACAACTGAGAAACCACGAGAAGAACTACCCCACGCATGACTTGGAGTTAGCCGCGGTAGTCTTTGCATTGAAGATTTGGAGGCACTATTTATTGGGTGAGAAAGTGGAGGTTTACACGGATCACAAAAGTCTGAAGTATGTTTTCACCCAGAAGGAACTGAACATGAGGCAGCGCCGATGGCTAGAGCTAATGGCAGATTATGACTTGGACCTTCAGTATCACCCGGGGAAGGTCAATGTTGTACCAGATGCGCTTAGTCGCAAGCCAGCGATTATGATGTTGACCGGTCAGAGAAGCATTATTGAGGACTTTCAGAGGCTTGAACTTGAAGTCGTTACGCCGAACGCACTCAGTCAACTTTGGCAGCTACAGGTGCAATCTTCTCTGGTGGATCGCATCAAGATAGCACAAGCGGATGATCCCCGATTGCAAAAGTTCAGAGAGCAAGTGGAAGCTGGATTGAGAACGGATTTGATTATACACGAAGATGGCTCTCTGAGATTCGGTAGCAGACTCTGCGTACCTAAAGGAGATGTACGAGAAGAAGTTTTGGCTGAAGCACACAGTTCAGCTTATTCTGTGCATCCAGGAGGTACAAAAATGTATCAGGACCTAAAGCAGCACTTTTGGTGGAACGGAATGAAGCGGGAAATTGCGAGGTTCGTATCCAGGTGTTTGGTATGTCAACAGGTGAAGGCGGAACATCAGAGGACAGCAGGATTGTTACAACCATTGCCAGTACCTGAATGGAAGTGGGAGCACATTACTATGGATTTTATGACGGCCTTACTACGGAGCCCTAGGGGCAATAACGCTATTTGGGTTATCGTCGATCGTCTCACAAAAGCTGCACACTTCCTACCTTTCCGAGTAGGACAGTCGACAGAATCACTGGCAGAAAGATATATGCAGGAGATTGTGCGACTTCACGGTGTTCCAGTCAGTATTGTGTCAGACCGGGACACCAGATTCTTGTCGCACTTTTGGAAGAGCTTACAGGAGAGTTTGGGAACCCACCTTAAATTCAGCACAGCTTATCACCCACAGACGGATGGACAATCCGAGCGTACAATTCAGACGCTCGAGGATATGTTGAGAGCCTGTATGTTGGACTTTCAGGGTTCCTGGGAGGACCATCTGCACCTAGTCGAGTTCTCTTATAACAACAGTTATCAGGCTAGTATTCAGATGGCTCCTTTTGAAGCATTATACGGGCGGAAGTGTCGATCCCCAGTGTGTTGGGATGATGTGGGAGAACGAAGATTACTGGGCCCCGAACTCATCATTCAGACAGTCGACAAGGTTCAAATGATCAGACAGCGTATCAAGACGGCTCAAGATCGACAGAAGAGTTGGGCAGATGCCAGCAGAAGGGCACTTGAGTTTGAAGTCGGAGATCATGTGTTCTTGAAGATTTCACCTACTCGTGGAGTTATCAGATTCGGAAGTCGGGGAAAGCTTAGTCCCCGTTTTATCGGACCTTTTGAGGTGCTAGAGCGAGTAGGAGAGGTGGCCTATCGACTGGCCTTACCTCCATCGCTAGCTGGTGTGCACAATACCTTCCACGTTGCGGCGTTACGTTCGAGATGAGAGCCATGTCCTGGACCATTCGGAGCTAGTTTTGGGAACCGATCTGTCATACGAGGAGCAACCTACTACCATTCTCGACCGCAGAGAGAAAGTGCTGAAGAATAAGGTCATTCCGTTAGTCCGAGTGTCTTGGGGCGGTCGTTCCCCAGGAGAATCCACCTGGGAGCGGGAGGAAGATATCCGTGATCGTTATCCACATCTTTTTGTTTAGCTCATTGTATTCTTATATCCTTGTTAAATTTCGAGGACGAAATTTTTGTTAAGGGGGGGTATGATGTAAATCCCCGTTCTCCATCTACAAGAATTTTTCTTGTATTTTCCAAATTTCCGAGATTTACTTTTCCTCGTATTTATTCTGTCGAAAGTGGTAGCTCGAATTCCAGTATTTATATTTTCCCAACAACCTAAAAGCCAAATTTAAGCTAACAAATTAATTACTTAAACCAACCCAGCCCACTCAAATTTAAATAAATTCCCTATAATTTTTCCTTGGCCCGTTTCCTTTTATTATTCCTTCAGCCCAATTGAAAGGAAAAAAAAAACTCCTTAATAAAATCCTTATAAACAACCCCAGCCGTTAGCATCTCTCTCGGCCCGTATCCTTTTTATTCCCTTACTTTGACCGGCCCATCCAATTAAACTCCATTCAGCCCACTCCCATTTTAATTTATTTTTTAAGGGAAAATTTTAGCCGGCCCACTCTCGTTTTCAGCCCACTTCATGTTTTTGGGAATTTAATTAAAACCCCGGCCCGTTTTCCCCTACAGCCCATGATTTTACAAAAGGGAATTGTTTTTAAAATTAAAACCAAGCCCAATTCCCCCTATACTGTTCACCTCCTCCTTTAAATTTCCCCAACGGCTACCTCCTGTAGCGCGCACGACCCGCCTCCTCCGCCATCGCCAACGCTCGCAATTACAACGCAATACCGTTGCCTCGCCCCCACGATGCGCTCCTCTCGTCTCCCTTATCTCTTTCCCACCTCGCTCACCTCCTCATTTTTCCAGTCTCCTCACCTCTCTCGCTACACCCACCGAGCCCAACCTCGAACAGCCATTGCAATCTCCACCTCCGACGACGACGACGACAATCCCTCGGCAACCTTCGATCACTCCTCTTCCACCAGCCTCATCTCTCCACGACTTCACCCTTCTTCAACCGAGCCCCTCTCAAATATCCCCTGCACACAACCCACTTCGACCAAGCTCGGCCACCTTATCCCCTCGACGCCGACGAGCCACCCCACTTCACCTGAACCACATCTGTAGCCCTCAACACCCTCAGCATCACCCTCACCTCCCCAGACCCGACCCCCACTGCTCCCCATCTCTCCAAATCTCAAAAACCCATTTTTAAATTTCTCCCCCTCACTGTGAAACTGCACCGTACACGTAGCCGGAGCGCCGCCAACCGACGCCGACCCCAGCACACCCCGGTAGACCCACAGGGCACCATTCTAGACTTCCAGCAGGCACAAAGACGACTCCGGGAACTCCGACGAAAAAAACCGTGCTCGATCGAGGCTCGCGCGAACTCGTTCCGCGGCGTACGACGCGCGTTTGTGACGACACTGCTGCCGTACGGTCCCGAGGCGTTCTCCAGGCAAGTATTTACTTGCTTCATGCTAAATTATTACTGATATGAACCTAAAATATCCAGTTTACGGATTTATCGAATACTAATACATAATATGATCAATGTGTTCGATGTTAATCTCCCATAGAAATGATTGTTTATTTTGACGGAAATTGATAGTTTCGGTTGGCCCGCATGATGATAAATATAGTGTAGGAATCTCGCTGAAAAATACGATTGTTTGTGACAAAAAGTGATACCCCCATATATGTTGTTTAAACTAGAAATTCTCTCGTACCTGAAAACGAATAAAATCACCATAAATCATATACATATTGGAAAGATGCGTTCGAGGGCTTAAATCGAAGCCGACTCGACGAACTTTAATCCTACATAAAATTCTGATCATTTCTGTTTTGTGACCATGAAGATATTTAGATCGGAATACGACTCTGGACTGCAGTCCAGAGCGTTTCTGATTAGTGTGTTCTGTCTAAAGTCCTGCGTCCCCGTGTTTCCTGAAATCGTGTGATACGGAACCTTACAGTAGTTATAAGATATTCCTGTTAGTGAAAGAAAACAAGTGGTTTCATTCCGATTCATCGCAGTTTGTTATTTTAAACTTATTTTAAAAGGGCAGAACGTAAAGCTGTTCAGAACACTTTCTGAAATGACATTTGAAATTGAACTGTGTATAACTTTCAACGCACAGATGCGATTGAAGATCCGTCTATTGCGTTGAATACTTTATCGAGAACCCTAAATTTTATTTAACTGTGACATCGCTAAATTCTGAGCCCAACTGGGTGCAATTCGTGTCGCGAAACAGAAGTTCAGTTCTGAAATTTAAATTCCAGCCGCGAACACTTAAACTGAAACAGTTATATCTAGAAAACCGAAACTCCGATTGAACTGAAACAAATTTTGATGAATTACTGACTGATTGTTCTATATATCTTACCTACATCATTTTCGCTGAATTCGTAACATATTATTTGTGCAATTTATTTTAGTTCATGACATGCATGCTAATTCATAACATACAGAGCTTATTGGGAGCATACAATACATATATCATACCCTTGTCAGATACACAGAGTTAGTGCGTGTGGACATTGCATTATCGTGCGTGATAGATGTTGGTTTAGGAGTGACGAGTACACCAATGAAAAGTGAACATTCGTGACAGTGATTGATACAGTGGATAGTGATGAAACCGTGTCATTGGTATACTTGTACACAACTAGATCAATATCATAAATAGTGTAACCTGGGGAAAAAGGGGAAATCAAAGTGGAAAGAGTATCGTATTTAGCGGGACCGTGTTTAGAGGATGATCATTCGAACCGTGATACTTATACGTGTAGGACAGGATCTAGCGATCCGGCTGACAGGGTTATGTCCCGGGCATGTGGGCCGTGGTCTCGGGTATGTACGAGACTCCTGTTAAACATGATCCTCCTTCCACTATGTGATTTCAAACATGACCTAGAGACCGATAGGGACACATAACATATTCTGCATCATATTGTGACATAGTGACTACTTGCATTATTCTCATACCAGTATTACCTCATTTACCTGTTTCATCTGATTATGATGATATTATTATGTGTCGCTCTGACGACCTGAGTATGCATGCTCAGATTCCGCGGGAGGACCAGCACAGGAGACGGATCTACCCTTCGAGTTCATGGAGATTTAGACTGGTGTACCTTCTTTTTCTGCTTTCCATAAAAGAGATTGTGAGATTGAACTTGGTTAGTTATTGTTCTTATTATCTGTAATCTGTGAACAATGAAATTTTAATGTAATAAATTAGTGATGTGATTCCTTTACCACTGTGCTTTATTTACTGATTACCATGTAGTGCTAGAAGCCGAAGTGTGACTACGGCGGGATGTTTCCTTGACCGTAGGAGCATGGCTGGCCTAGTCATCCCTCATTTTCCGTATTCTGGGAAGCGGGGCGTGACATTAACTGTCGAGGTGTACTGCAGTTTAGTACAGAGACAGATTGTATACCCTAACCTTAGACGGGACATAACTCCCAGTACACGGTGGATATTGTCGATCCGTCTAGTGCGTTGGAAACATAAATGATAGAACTAAATTTTACTTAACTGTAGCGTCGCCTAATTATGATCCCAACAGAGATTTAAATGTGTTAAGAATTGGGCTTTCAGTTCAGGAATTGAATTTCCAGCGATGAACAGTTGAAATGAAACGGCCACATCTTGCAAAACTGAAACCCGTTTCACCTGAAACTAATTTTGTTTGACTGCTGTTTAAGTTTACTTTGTACCTTGATTGTATCTTTTTTCCTATTTACGATCGTATGATTTGTTATGTTTTTCTGTACTCACTATGCATGTGTGAGTTAATGCGATTTTCCTAATCTAAGCGACACCGACTGCTTATATATTATTTAGTAGTGTATTTTACTGTATTCCAATCATATTGCATGACTGTTGTACCCTCTATAACTAGTGCTCACTTGCATCGATATTCTAGTGACTATTTTACATTACCGAGTGATAAGTATTAGTATTTAGATTGTGGCAAGTACATTAGTGTAAAAGCGTGATTGAATAGTGGAAGCGACACGTACTTGTACACAATCAGCGGAACCATTTAGTTATTGCATTGTCGACACCTATGGAGCATATATAAGTGTAACTATAACTGGTATGGGATAGGTATGGAAGCACCTATATTAGTGTCATATGTAAGATATCGAGGACTGTTCACTTATCTTGGATGCCAGTCGAGACATGCTTGATGGAGAGCCTGTCTCCAATTCTCGCGTAGACTTATCATGGAGCAACTAGTATTTAGATTCGGGGTCGGTGTTTGATGTAGACCGCGGGGTGTGGGGTACTTTGAGTATGAGTTCGATAAACGGAACCTCAGGAGTCCCACAGTCGACATATTTTGTGATTTCATGATTTTGTTACTGATCGTGTTAGAGATTCTTATTGATCATGATACGGGCTTGTGTTTCTGTTGGGGTAAAAATTTACACCCCGGTTGACTAAGTAAAAATCAATGTCAACCCCAAGCCAGGTGGGCCCAAGCCCAGATCAAGTGGGCCCATGCCCGGATCGAGTCCGAACATGAAGCGGCCGGCCTTCCCCCATGTCAAGATAAAAATTTTGTAATAAATAATTTTATTGTATTTCTTTTATTTTACGAATGAATGTAAGAAAAATGGGCATAAAGCCAAATTTTTGTAAAGCCCATGGCTTATGCGCAAAAAGAAATGGCACATGCCATGGGATAGGCGCCATTTTGTGAAGCCCAAGGGGCTATGTGTAAAGTGTATAGCCTATAAAGGCAAGGATAATGAAAATATCCTAACAACTTTTTCTCTCTCCAAAAAATCCAGATCTGTGATCTTCTTCTTCCTCAAGCTTCTAAAACCTTTTTCTTTCTTTTGAATTAAATCAAGAGTTTTACTCTTCCTTTTTCAAAACAAAATAGTTTTTCACCACAAAACCTACAAAGGGGAACTCAGATCTGCCATCAGTTCTCAGAAAGGAGATATTTTTAAAATCTCATACTTCTTGATCTTCAAGATCCAGCCAACAAAGGAAGAAGAAGGAGATCCATTTCCAGAAACCCCACTTTGGGGAAGAGCTAGGGCTCAAGGGGAGAAGCCCTTCATCAGCTTCAAAACATCCTAGGAGTTTAACTCCTCATATATATATATATATATATATATATATATATATATATATATATAAGCACAGAGAATAATAAGTGCTCCTTTTTAGGTGTACAACTCCCTTTGCAGGGACCAGGTCCTTTTTGCCGCTCGAGCGCCCACGTGCTGACACGTGGGGCGCTAGCGCTCAAAGCGCTAGCGTTCTTGCGTTCAGAGCGCTATCGCCGAAAGCACTAGCGCCCGAGCGTCCACGTGCTGACACGTGGCGCGCTAGCGCTCTTGCGCTCAGAGCGCTAGCGCCCAAAAAGCTAGCGCCCGATTGCCCACATTCTGACACGTGGTGCGCTAGTGCTCAAAGCGCTAACGCTCTTGTGCTCAGAGCGCTAGCGCCCAAAATGCTAGCGCCCGAGCGCCCACGTGCTGACACGTGGTGCGCTAGCGCTCAAAGCACTAGCACTCTTGCGCTAGCGCCCAAAGCGCTCGAGCGCCCACGTGCTGACACGTGGTGCGCTAGCGCTCAGAGCACTAGTGCTCGAGCGCTCAAAGCGCTGGCACTTTTCCCCACGCATCCTTTGGATGCCCTTTCCCTTTATTTATATATATATATATATATATATATATGTATATATAAATATACACACACACATACTCTACAACACTCTCCCTCCCAAAATAAATTTTGGGCTGGGGCGCTGCCCCGCAAGGGCGCTGCTAGCCCCCTTGACCCCCATCCCGCTATCCGGGTAGCGGGAACCCGTAAAAACTCTGTGTGGCTCCCGATATATCCAAGCCCCCTCCAAAACAAAACACACGTACACTATACATTGAGTTCGCATGACCAGTTTAACCCGTTAATCGGAGGTTCTCTCGCTCCAAAGGCGAGGGGTAATTAACAGCAGCTTAGTCCGCGGCTGCCGGAGATTCGGATCCCCACAATCAATAAACCCCGGCCTACCCTAGGCAGAGGGAATCTGTAGCATGCCTGACAAGCGTACGCGTATTCCCATTTCAATGGGGTGACGAAAAACACCCTATAGATTCTGGCACGCCCGGTGGGACATTTCTCTCCTCCCATATTTCGGGTTAAACGTTCTTGCGAACTCAATTAATATACATATCGATTGCCTATACTGAAATGATGTTTTTTTTCCGTGCAGCAATCAACTTTCGACGACAATGTCTCCCAAGACAAATTCAGCTTCCAACGTGACCCCGATCCCGTACGTGGTCAAGGTCAATGCTCGTGTGGTTCTCCCCGCAAGCCTCAGTCGACAGTGAGAGGAACTGTCCCGCCAGTTTGGCTTCGTCATCATCTACCCTGCCGGAAGCGCTCATCTAGCAGAAATCCCGGCAAAACAAGTGGCCAAGCCGGTCTCAAGGGGCAGGAGGCCGAATGTTGTGATCGCTAAGGCGCCACAACCGAAACTTAAGACAGCGCCTGAACGACTCTCTGGTGCTCCAGCTGGGGGCAAGGCTTCCAGTACAAAGGGCAACATCAAACGTTGCGGACGAGCTCAAGCGATGACTCCTTCAAATGCACGATCGGGTGTCTCCTCTGGCCTTTCTATCAATCGGTCTACAGCGTCTTCCCGAAAGGCCGAAGTCTGCCAAGTGCTTAAAACAGAGAAGTTAAGGCAGAAGCGGCTCAGGTATCGAGCCAATAAGAGGGCCAGGACTCTGGCCAGGTGGAATCTTGTGAGGTTCCAAGAGCAGGGTTGCCCCGCGACGACGGCTGAATCGGCCGTAAAAATTAGCAATTCCTTCGAACCTCTGAAATGGGTTCAGAAAAATGCCATGACCGCCAGAATCAAGAAGACAGTGGTCCGAACGTCGCTACAAAGAGACATGTCCTGCCCCAGCAGAAAAAGTATGACACCGTCTCTTCAAGAGTCTATCAGGCGCTCTATGCCGCACGAAAGCAGTGGAGCAAACCCAGAAAAGAAGCGCCAGCACCATTCAAGAACCTGGTCAGGCCAGCCGCCTTCAATCGACTGCCCGCTACCAAAACAGGGGGGGTCAAGACTGCGATCTGTGAAATTAGCCGCCGATGATAAAAGATGGCCGGATATATTATCCATACGGTCTATATGGCGGGCGGGCGCCCCAGCGACAACCTTCACAGCAAAAGCAAGGAGAGGGCCACCACATCCCAAGCCCAATCTGGCTTGAATGTGGTTGTCGCTTCCTGAGAACAGCCGCTTCCGTTGGATGAAGAAAACCCTCTTGATGAGGATGATAGGCAGAAAGACCCCTCGGTCCATGCAGAGTCAAGCTCAGACAGTGAGGAAGAGCCGACTTTCCGCCCCAGGACCGCGGAGCAAGAGCTGCTTCAAGAGCTTCGAAAACAGCTCAAGAGCAAAGTTAGAGAGATGACCAAGCTCTATTAGAAGATTGACGACTTAACGAACGTTGTGATGCAGCTTACGGTTCAAATTGCTCGAGCGCCTCCCAATCAAGCATAAGTCGCTACTAATCAGCCGGGTGATGACAATTCGAAGCAGCCAATGCCCGTTCCTTTGGGCCCAAGACTGGTCGAGCCGCATGAAAGCCGGCCACATTCCGCTTCTAGGGACGCCTTGGCCCCAGATAGCACTATCCCGCTAACAAAAGATCGGATAATAGACTTGGTCACCAGCAAAGTTAAAACATTGGTGGCTGAAGCTGAAGCTCAGAAAGAAATTGGCAGTAGTGGACGGCCATATCCCGCACAGTACGATCTAATCGAGTTCTCAAGTGGCTACGTCATTCCTAAGTTCGGAAGATTTGACAGAACGGGGAATGCAAATCAGCATGTCACCCACTTCAAAGCCTCGTGCGGAAATACAGGGGCAACGACGTGCTCCTTCTTCGTCAGTTTGTCAACAGCCTGACCTGTGTCGCCTTCGACTGGTACGCGAGTATACCATACGGGTCCGTCATTACCTTTGCCCAAATGGAGTCTCTGTTTCGGCAAAGGTTTATGAGTGTCAGTGATAAAATCTCCATTGCCGACCTTGTGAGGACCAAGACGAGGAAGAATGAAAGCAACACCAACTTTATCGCCCGATGGCGTAATCTCACGGTCAAGTGCGAACCGCCGCTGGAGCAGGACCAGTCCGTCAGCCTTCTCATTGGGAACCTCAGCAATTGGATGGTCCCATTCTTGTGTATAGCGGGCCTTAAGACATTTCAGGAGCTAACCAAGAAAGTCCAAATGCTGGAATGCTCGAACCAAGAGTCCCCGCCGGACTCTCAGAGAGACAAGACTTGGAAAAGCAAGCAGGACGACAACCGTAGAATCGGGAGTTCCAGCAGTACTAATGTCTTCAATGCGTCTGACAATGAAGAAAAACGAAGGGTGGGCGAATCCAAAACCAACCGGTCTAGAAATCCATTGCTAGGAATAGATGGGCCTTCCCTAGAGGAGAAAAAGAACAAGGTTTACTCTTTAAGAAGGGACAAGGTCCGCAAGATATTTAAAGATGCCTTGAACAACGGCCTACAATTGCCGGAGTCGAAAAGACCCCAAGAAGCAAAATTGACCGACAATCCCCTGTATTACCCGTACTACCGAGTAGTGAGCCATGCGATCGAGGATTGCTATATCTTCAAGGACTGGGTCAAGAAGCAGTACAAGGCTGGAGAGATCGAGCTGTCCAAAAGTGTGTTGGTGAACAATCAAGTTGCAACCACCAACTTTATACAGACAAAAACTGAAGCCTTCTGGGAGCAGACAGCCGAACCCGCTACCCTGAGAGATGAAACGGACCCACCGCAGCCTCCATGGAGTACGTACATATCTAATAAGACAAAGAAGATGATAAAGCTACTTCGGAAAGAGCCCAGGACGGAATGGGAGGGGCAGAAAAAGCCTACCATGCCAGCTGCCAATGCGGCTCCATCAGGCTCAAAGTCCAAAAAGCTCAAGAAGAAGAAAAGTGTAGCTCAGGGCGAAAAGGAGTCTGCAGGGAGATCGACCATTCAAAAATATATCGATTCCCTCGAAGAATATGAACAGAAGGAAAGAACTCTGATTCAATTGAAGGAGTTCCTCCCTGTATGAGCGGCTGAAATTCTGGAGGAGTTAGAAGAAGACTCCAATGAAGAGATCCCAGTAGTGACCTGCTACGCCATCCATCTTGGCAGCGACTCTGATGAGGAGCTCTATTTTCCCGAAGAGGACGAGGAGCTCGCCACGAAGGCCAACCAAATCCAGCTCAGAAGCAGCAGGGCTCTACCGCCAAATCAGGGCAACACCCCAAGAGGGAAGGAAAAACAAGTCGCTAATGAAGAAGATGGCAGAGAACTTGCTCATGAAGATTCGAGTCCTTCCCTAGTAGACTATAATATTTTGGCTCACCTCCGAAAGCTTCCGTCTCTCCTTAGCATTTACGATGCCTTGGTTCTATCTCAAGAGCTTAGAGATGTTCTTATTCATACTCTACAAAACCCTGAGCGGTATCAGGCTCGCTTTGCGGAAATTAATATGAAAGAAGCTCAGTACACTTTGCAAGCCGCCGCAGTCACGTTTAAGGACGAAGACTTACTACTGGGAATGGCTGAGCATAATCGGCCGCTTTACGTGATCGGGTACAGCGACGGAGATCGAAGTAATCACATATTGATTGATCCAGGGTCCTCAGTGAACATCATGAACTTGCGAACTCGGAAGAGTTTGTCAATGGACGTCCGACACCTGTCAAGGGAAAGGATTGTCATTCAAGGCTTCAACCAAAATTGCCAGCAAGTTCTGGGGTCTATAGCTTTTCCAATCAAATTTGGGGATCTGCAGACCGAAGCTAAGATATATGTGATCGATGCTGACACGTCTTATAAGATTCTCTTGGGAAGGCCGTGGCTCCATGATTACGGCATCATTCCGTGGACTCTCCATCAATGCATGAAGTATACTAAAAATGGTGAAGAAAGACGCATTGACGGAGATATCCAGTCGCTCGGTGTGCATGAAGTCCGATATGAAGATTCTCGGTACTTCATGAACCACCAAAATGATAAGCCACAACTGACTGAGGATAGACCGGCCCTAAAACTCAAAAGCAAATCTGCGCCGGCTATCACTTTCAAAAGCAAAAACGCCTAAGTGCGCTCGCATTTCGGTAGCAACACTGATGAGTCCGACGCTGGAAGTCCGTCCTTCCGTAAAACTCGCCCTCGTTTCGGTAGCGATACGGACGAATCTGATGCTAAAGGCCCATCTAGCAACAAAGTCCGCCCTCATCTTGGCAGTGACACTGAAGAGTCAAAAGGAGAGGACCTGTCGTGCAACAGCTGTGCAGATTGGACCCCCATGCAGCAAGCGAAACTACGAGAGACCTTCGAAGTTGCAGAAGGGTCCTTAGCCATCACAAGAGTGCCGGAACGGATGTGCAAAAAGCTTGACGCATTGTCAGTCTCTACCGTGGACCAGCTGAAAACTTTCTACGTGCCCGGGAGGAAAATGGACAGAAGGGCATCCTGTTTTACGGGTCAAATCCAGTTGTGCACCCGGACGATCCTTCTGTCGCGTGCCTTCCCTATGAGAGAGGCATAGAGCCGTCCTCAATCCCAGATACTATGTGCCCGAGATGCGGGAATACTTCAAAAGGTGCGGATGCCGATTATATCAATCGGAGTCTGAAGCAAAGTTTTATGAAGGGCTATGGCATCCGCCTCAGGTCCGAGCACTCATCGGTGGACGAATCCCAGATAGACGGGACATAGATTTCATCCAGCCTGATTCTAAGGCATGCTACATGATCCATATTGGGGAAGCCAGCGAAGAGTCAAATGATGAAAACGAGCTAGCCGAGCCAGAAGAAGCTCCCTAAGAGCTCAAAGATGGCAGACAAGCAACCTTCGATGAGCTAACTGAGATCACTTTAGGAACGCCTAACAATCCAAGGCCGATCTACATCAGCTCACTCTTGTCAGAGGAAATGAAAGAACAGATAATTGCCCTGCTGCATGAGATCGTCGACTGCTTCGCGTGGACGTACAAAAAAATGCCTGGTCTTTCCCCTGAAGTAGCCATGCATAAGCTGGCTATATCTCCTGATGCTAAGCCAGTCAAACAAGCTCCTCGAAGAATGAGAAGGGAACTAGAAGAAAAGGTCATCGAGGAAACTAAGAAGCTCATCGATGCCGGCTTCATCAGGGAAGAGAAATATGCGGACTGGATCGCATGCATAGTCCCAGTGAAGAAGAAAAACGGGCAGATCCGAGTTTGTGTCGATTTCAGGGACCTCAACAAGGCATGTCCTAAAGACGACTTCCCGCTACCGGTCATAGAAATGATGGTCGATGACACCTCAAATTACGAGCTGCTCACCTTTATAGATGGCTCGTCTGGGTATAATCAAATCAAGATGTCGCCTGAGGATGAGAAGCACACAGCATTTCGAACCCCTATCGGAATATACTGCTACAAAGTGATGCCGTTCGGACTGAAGAACGAATGCACTACATATCAAAGGGCAATGACCAATATCTTTGATGACCTAATTTATAAAGTCGTCGAATGTTATGTTGATGATCTGGTCGTCAAGACTAAAGCCAGGGCCGATCACATCCAAGATCTTAGGACCGTTCTCACCAGACTGAGGGAATATGATCTGAAGATGAATCCTTTAAAGTGCGCTTTTGGCGTGTCATCGGGAAAATTCCTGGGATTCATAGTCCGACATCGAGGGATTGAAGTTGACCCATCCAAGATAAAGGCCATCATGGAAATACCCCCTCCGAAAAGTCTGACGCAGCTAAGATCTTTTCAAGGCAAGCTTGCTTATATACGGAGGTTTATCTCAAATTTATCGGGGAGGTGTAGGCCCTTCTCGAACCTCATGAAGAAAGGAGATCCTTTTGTCTGGGATGCCGAATGTCAAGAAGCGTTCGAAAGTATCAAACAAACTTGTTGCACCCTCTAGTGCTGGCCGCTCCCAATCCAAATAAACCGCTGATTCTCTACACTACCGTGCTAAATGAGTCACTCGGTGCGCTCCTTGCCCAGAACAACGAGGATGGAAAAGTGAATGCCCTCTACTACCTCAATCGAACTTTAGTCGGGGCGGAACAAAACTATTCCCTGATCGAAAAGCAATACCTGGCTCTGATGTTCGCTGTAAAGAAGCTGAGGCACTATCTGCTCGCTCATCGGGTTATGTTGATCTCTAAGGTCGACCCGCTCAAACAATTAATGACCAAACCAAGCCTAGCCGGTAGAATGTCAAGATGGGCTATCATGCTATTGAAGTTTGACATAGTTTATACTCCTCAGAAAGCAGTAAAAGGGCAAGCTCTTGCAGACTTTCTCGCTGCTCATCCCATACCAGAAGGGTCGCCGCTAAATTGTGAGTTACCCGACGAACAAGTGCTGCATCTCGAGGAAGATGAGCTATGTTGGGAGCTCTACTTCGATAGAGCCTCATCAATGAGGAGCTCCGGCAAATCAAGCGTCCCGGAGATAAAAGCGGGGATAGGATTGGTGTTCATCACACCATCAATGGGAACCTTACGGCGTTCTTTTGCTCTCACCAAGCCTCGCACAAACAATGAGGCCGAATATGAAGCTCTGATAGCTGGTTTGGAGCTCGCCCTAGAAATGGAAATCCTTCGGCTACGGGTTTACGGTGACTCCCAGCTTTTCATCAACCAAGTAAGCGGCGACTATAAGATATACAAACCCAAGTTAGCTCGGTACAGAAGCCGGGTGGTGGAACTCATGAAACGGTTCACTCACATTGAACTCATGAGAGTCCCTAGAGCGTTGAACGGAAAGGCTGACGTACTCGCTCGCTTAGCCAAGAAGCTGGCTGATCCTGACATGGACAAAATTCTGATCACTGTCAGGAGCCGGCAAATTCTACCCCCTGTCTCTCTACGAGAAGAGGAAAGCGCGGAACAGAAGAGCAGTCCCGCCGAAGAAGCTTCGATCATTCGAGACGAGCCCGATTGGAGAGAACCCTTCATAGAGTACTTCCGATACGACAAGCTGCCCGAGGGAAGGTCTGCGAGGGTTCAGCTGAAGAAGAGAGCTCTCCGATACGTGTTTGTGAATGACACGCTATACCGCAGGTCAAATGACCAACTCTGGCTCAGGTATCTGTCATCGGCCGAAGCCCAAAAAGTTATGAAAGAAGTTCACTCAGGCGTCTGCGGGGCTCACCAGTCCGGCCCCAAAATGCGGCTTCAGATCAAACGGCTTGGGTATTACTGGCCCACCATGATACGGGATTGCGGAGAGCATGCAAAGAAATGTTATACCTGCCAAATTCATGGCGATTTCATTCACAAGCATCCCAATCCGCTGCATCCTACGGTGGCGTCGTGGCCCTTCGAAGTTTGGGGCACCAACATAATTGGTCCAATTGATCCTCCGTCATCCAAAGGCCACCGGTTCATACTGGCTACAACAGACTACTTCTCCAGATGGGCTGAAGTTGTCCCGCTAAAAGAAGTCAAGACAGAAGATATTTTGACATTCTTCCAGCATAATATTCTATACCGTTTCGGTACACCAAGAAGAATCATTTCTGACAACGAGCCTTCTTTCAAGAGCTTCAAAGTCTCAAGGTTCGCTACTCAGCACAAGATAGACTGGAGATATTCCTTCATCTATAATCCAAGAGCCAATGAGCTAGCCAAAGCCTTCAATAAGACTCTATGCAAGCTCCTCAGGAAAAATGCTTCAGCCAACAAGAGAGACTGGAATCTCAAACTTCACGAGGCGTTGTGGGCATATCGTACCACACACCGTACTCCAACTCAGTCCACTCCATACTCATTGCTCTTCGGAGTGGAGGCGGTCCTCCCCCTCGAGGTCGAAGTTCCATGCTTAAGAATGGTCGTTCAGCACGAGTTGACGGAAAAGGAAAACGTTCTCCTTCGTCTTGAAGAGCTCGACGCCCTCGAAGAAAAGAGGCTCGCGGTGCAGAAAAATCTGGAACTATACCGATCCCAAATGTCACGGGCTTATGACAAGATAACCCGTCTCCACGCTTTCAAGAAAGGATAATTGGTGTTGGTCCTCAAAAGACCGATCATCCCCAATCGACATGCCAAGGGAAAATTCGAGCCAAACTGGGAAGGACCATACGTCATCGAGAAAGTGTTCGACGGAGGATCCTACCAACTAATAAGTGCCGAGGAAGAAAGGCCCATGCCACCCATCAATGGCCGATATCTCAAGAAATACTAGGCGTGAATGCTCCAAGTCACAGGAGAATTGAGCACACCAGCCCTACGGTCTGGATCATACATCCTGCAAAACCGTATACAATCCGCGGGCATAAACGCCTCCTATCTCCCCTAAGTCCCACCAGCGACCACAAAAAAAAAAAAAAGAGAAAAAAGAAAAAAGGAAAAAAAAATAAAAATAATACGGTATGTCCATAAGCAAAACGGGCATGGATGAAAACCCGAGAGGGCTCCGTGAGTAAAAACAGTAGGACTGCCGGCGAGTTTGTGAAAACCGAATGGGCGCAAACTCGTGAAAAGAGATAAAACACACTCGCAAAGTCCTCTCGACCTTATGAGGAGAAAATCCCTGCGTGAGATCCTTATGACTCACAAAGGAGCAACACACTTAGGAATCCTCACGATTCCTAAGGAGAACATACACCTGCGAGATCCTCTCGACTCGTAGGGAGAAAATGCTTTTATGAGATCCTTACGGCTCATAAAATTGAAAAGTCTTAGGTGACATGGACCTAAACCTGTCTCCTAAGCCACCGCTCCCCAACGGGAAATGGCAAATGATGAGTCGCTCATGGCGTTAAGCTTCAGTGTTAGCGCTGCTGATGCCGACCAAAACCCAAATCCCAAGTCCTCCTGAGGCAAATGATGAGTTGCTCCTGGCATTGCTCCAATGCAGCAATGCTGATGCCGACCAAAACCCAAAGCCCAAGTCCTCCCGAGGCAAATGATGAGTTGCTCCTGGCGTTGCTCCAGTGCAGCAATGCTGATGCCGACCAAAACCCAAATCCCAAGTCCTCCCGAGGCAAATGATGAGTTGCTCCTGGCATTATTCCAGTGCAGCAATGCTGATGCCAAACAAGATCCAAATTCCAAGTCCCCAAATGGCGAATGATGAGTCGCTCCTGGTACCATATTCCAGTATAGCGATGCCGACGCCAACCAAAATCCAAATTTTCAAAATTCTCCCAGCCCTACAGTTAGTCCTCAAATTGACTACCGTATACAATCCACGGGCTCGAATAATTCTCATCATACCCATGCCCCACCACAATCACCAGTTACGCGGCTGGTCTCCGTCTTTGGAATTATGCTCCATTGAGAAGACACACTCATGTGTCCTCACGATACATGAGGAGAACAAACCTTTGTGGGATCCTTACAGCTCATAAAGGAAAAACACACTTAGGAGTCCTCACGACTCCTAAGGAGAAAATACACTTGCTGGATCCTTACGACTCATAGGGAGAAAATGCTTTTATGGGACCCTCACGGCCCGTAAAATTGAAAAGCCTTAGGTGATAGGGACCTAAACCTATCTCCTAAGCCATCGCTCCCCCAACAGGAAAAGGCAAATTATGAATTGCTCCTGACACATGTGCTTCAGTGTTAGCAACGCTGATGCCTACCCTAACCTCAAAATTCCAAACTCCAATCCAAATGACCTCTAAGTCGTTAAACTGGGAACGAGGGAAATTTCCTCATGGCAAATGATGATTCGCTTCCGGTACCATATTCCAGTGTAGCGATGCTGATGCCAAACCAAAACCAAAATCCCTAAATCCTCTCATGGAAAATGATGATTCGCTCCTAGTACCATATTCCAGTGTAGCGGTGCTGATGTCAATCCAAATCATATCAAATCAGAAAAACAACCAATGACATCCCTGGCAGAATCAAATTCCACCTCGGAAACAAGTCAACTTTATCCCTGACACCGCAAGAAGCGGAGCAAGTCAAATCCAGAACCGACCTTCCACGTCGCTAAAAGGGCAGCACCGACCGTCCAAGTCGCAAAAAGGGCAGAACCGACCGTCCATGTCGCTAAAAGGGCAGCACCGACCGTCCAAGTCGCAAAAATGGCAGAACCGACCGTCCAAGTCACAAAAAGGGTAGCATCGACTGCCCAAGTCGTAAAAAGGGTAGAACCGACCGTCCAAGTCGCAAAAAGGGCAGTATCGACCGTCCAAGTCGCA
Organism: Agapanthus africanus; assembly: GCA_030015575.1. Lineage (NCBI taxonomy): Eukaryota > Viridiplantae > Streptophyta > Magnoliopsida > Asparagales > Amaryllidaceae > Agapanthus > Agapanthus africanus. Next base: position 116,753,438 of record JASDDO010000028.1, read on the forward strand.
AAAAGGGCAGCACCGACCGTCCAAGTCGCAAAAAGAGCAGCACCGACTGTCCACGTCGCTAAAAGGGCAGCACCGACCGTCCACGTCGCTAAAAGGGCGGTACCGACCGTCCAAGTCGCAAAAAGGGCAGAACCGACCGTCCACATCACTAAAAGGGCAGCACCGACCGTCCAAGTTGCAAAAAGGGCAGAACCGACCGTCCATGTCGCTAAAAGGGCAGCACCGACCGTCCATGTCGCGAAAAGGGCAGAACCGACCGTCCATGTCGGTAAAAGGGCAGCACCGACCGTCCAAGTCGCAAAAATGGCAGAACCGACCGTCCAATTCGCAAAAAGGGCAGCATCGACCGTCCAAGTCGCAAAAAGGGCAGAACCGACCGTCCAAGTCGCAAAAAGGGCAGTATCGACCGTCCAAGTCGCAAAAAGGGCAGCACCGACTGTCCAAGTCGCAAAACGGGTAGCACCGACCGTCCAAGTCGCAAAAGGGCATAACCAACCGTCCACGTCTCTAAAAGGGCAGCACCGACCATCCAAGTCGCAAAAAGGGCAGAACCGACCGTCCAAGTCTCAAAAAGAGCAGCACCGACCGTCCACATTGCTAAAAGGGCAGCACCGACCGTCCAAGTCGCTAAAAGGGCAGTACCGACCGTCCAAGTCACAAAAAGAGCAGAACCGACCGTCCACGTCGCTAAAAGGACAGCTACGACCTCCTCATCGGAATTATACTCCGCCTCGGAATCAAGTCAACCAGACACTCCATCTCGGAGGCACGTCAAGCATCGACCGTCCATGTCGTAAAAAGGGCAGTGCCAGCTTCCTAAAAGGTGGGAACCGAATCAAGTCGCCTCCACGTGAAAGAAGATCCATCAATTTCGTGCACACGACCCACATGTATGGTGTTCATTTATTGATGGGGGGCAATTTGTTGGGGTAAAAATTTACACCCCGGTTGACCAAGTAAAAATCAATGTCAACCCGAAACCAGGTGGGCCCAAGCCCAGATTAAGTGGGCCCATGCCCGGGTCGAGTCGAACATGAAGCGGCCGGCCTTCCCCCATGCCAAGATAAAAATTTTGTAATAAATAATTTTATTGTATTTCTTTTATTTTACGAATGAATGTAAGAAAAATGGGCATAAAGCTAAATTTTTTAAAAGCCCATGGCTTATGCGCAAAAAGAAATGGCACATGAGCCATGGGATAGGCAAAATGCCATTTTGTGAAGCCCAAGGGGCTATGTGTAAAGTGTATAGCCTATAAAGGCAAGGTTAATGAAAATATCCCAACAACTTTTTCTCTCTCCAAAAAATCCAGATCCGTGATCTTCTTCTTCCTCAAGGTTCTAAAACCTTCTTCTTTCTTTTGAATTAAATCAAGAGTTTTACTCTTCCTTTTACAAAACAAAATAGTTTTTCACCACAAAACCCACAAAGGGGAACTCAGATCTGCCATCAGATCTCAGAAAGGGGATATTTTTAAAATCTCATCCTTCTTGATCTTCAAGATCCGGCCAACAAAGAAAGAAGAAAGAGACCCATCTTCAGAAACCCCACTTTGGGGAAGAACTAGGGCTCAAGGGGAGAAGCCCTTCATCAGCTTCAAAACATCCTAGGAGTTTAACTCCTCATATATATATATATATATATATATATATATATAAGCACAGAGAATAATAAGTGCTCCTTTCTGGGAGTACAACTCCCATTGCAGGGACCAGGTCCCGTTTGCCACTCGAGTGCCCACATGCTAACATGTGGGGCGCTAGCGCTCTTGCGCTCACAGCGCTAGCGTCCAAAGCGCTAGCGCCCGAGCGCCCACGTGCTGACACATGGCGCGTCCAAAGCGCTAGCACCCGGGCGCCCACGTGCTAACACGTGGCGCGCTAGCGCTCTTGCGCTCAGAGCGCTAGCGCCCAAACGCCCACGTGCTGATACGTGGTGCGCTAGCGCTCAAAGTGCTAGCGCCCGGGCGCCCACGTGCTGACACGTGGTGCGCTAGCGCTCTTGCGCTCGTGCCCAAAGCGCCAGTGCTCGAGCGCCCACGTGCTGACACGTGGTGCGCTAGCGTTCGTGCGCTCAAAGCGCTAGCACCCAAAACTCTGGCGCTTTTCCCCACGCATCCTTTGGATGCCCTTTCCTTTTATTTTTTTATTTATATATGTATATATAAATATACACACACTCATACTCTACAACACTCTCCCTCCCAAATTTTTTTTTGGGCCGGGGCGCTGCCCCGCACCCCGCAAGGGGGCTGCTAGCCCCCCTTGACCCCCAGCCCGCTATCCGGGTAGTGGGACCCCCGTAAAAACTCTGCGTGGCTCCCGATATACCCAAGCCCCCTCCAAAACAAAACACACGTACACTGCACATTGAGTTCGCATGACCAGTTTAACCCGTTAATCGGAGGTTCCCTCGCTCCAAAGGCGAGGGGTAATTAATGGCAGCTTAGTCCGCGGCTGCCGGAGATTCGGATCCCCACAATCAACAAACCCCGGCCTACCCTAGGCAGGGGGAATCTGTAGTACGCCTGACAAGCACGCGCGTATTCCCATCTCAATGGGGTGACGAAAAACACCCTACAGTTTCCTTGCCCCTGGGGCTTACCCTTGGGTTGGAATACTTCTGTGGTGGTTGACGCTCATACCCGGACTGACGATAGGTGATAGTGATATGGGTCTTGAGACTTAGGGACTGATAGGTTTAGTGACATGGACATTGCATTGATTACTGATTCGATACACATACTTTACTGTTTACCTGTACCAGTCATTTCATGCTCACGTCATTACTCTATGCTTACTGCTTCATGTTTATTATCACTGCACATATTATATACATATATATTGTTATTGTGTCGCTCTAACAACCTGAGTATGCATGCTCAGAGTGAGAAGGGACTTAGCTCGGATCAGGACCTGCCTTACCTCGACGATATTGTGGACATCTAGATCAGTGGCGTCAGCGCTATTATTTTTTTTGACTCTATCTGGTTAGTTGTATATTTGTTTTGATAGAATTAGTAACTACATTTCTCATTACTTATGCTATGATTACTGCATACCATGTACTACTAAAAGCCGAAGTGTAACTACGGTAGAATATTTGCTTGACCGTAGGAAAACCGTTGGCCTAGTCACTCCTCGTATTCTGTATTTTAGGAAGTGGGGCATGACATGGTTTTGTTGGTATCAGAGCCAGGTTTAGAATGAGATTACAGTTTGACTAGGGATTGACAATTTAAGTCGCCCATTCTTTCTAGGTTGTAAACTTGTTATTTTTTACTAGGATTCCTATAGTGTGTCAAGATACATTTTTACTCCATCCACTAGAGTTTTGGGTGACTTTGTAGAGTTATGTGGTTGTAACTATGAACTGCAGTATAGTTACAAGACAACACTCTGTTTAAGTGACTTGGAGTTCTACATTTGATTTCCGCTCGTTTGAGTTTCACCTCACCACATATTCTTGTTTCGTTTGTCAATTCCATATCTTATTTTGATCCTTGTATTTTATGCCGTCCGAAAATTTGTTGTTTCAGGATCATGGCTTCCTACGACTCTTCTTCTACCTCCACTTCCCAGGATCACACCGTCGAGATTTTGGGTGTACTTCAAGGCTTGAGGGAAGCCCAGGAGAGGATGAACGATTTTTTAGCTGAGAGGTTAAGGAGGTAACTAGTTCGAGCACCGGGAAGAGCCCCCGATTGTGAGAGAATCCCTGTTAGTAAAAGAGGAGGTGTGCAGATGAAGTGCCCATTTGTTCCTCTGCAACAGAAGCAGCGGAGAACCCAAATTTTTGGTTATTGCAAGAGGCCAGGACACCTTCAAAAGGACTACCGTCGGGCCAAGGGGCAGTGCTTGATTTGCGGATCCGGCAAACATCTTGTCAATGGTTGCTCTCGAAGGAAAGAGCCGCAAGGAGGAGATTCATCAACGCCTTCCACATCCGCTTGAGTAACTTGGTTTTTTCGTACTTTGAATTTCGCGGATTATACGGACCCAACACGGGATTTATACTTGCCTTACGAGATCGCAGAGATTTAGATATCGATGCGGAATTATCATCTTTCCTGCTTTCAATAAAGATATTGTTATGTTATTTAGTAGTTGTTTCTTTTCGCTTAAATCTTGTATTTGTTGAACTCCCTAGTTTAAATGCCAAAAAAAATATGAGATATGATTTATACATTGTTTTCTTACTATTCACTTTCATATACTACTTGCTGCATCATCACTCAAGTTCATGATTTTGAATTTTATCCACCTTATATTTTCCTTATGTTCCACATCGCTAGCCGTTACTATTTTGTTCCACTATCTGATCATGACCCTTACTTTCCAAGCTATGGCCAATCTTGGGGCAGCACTGCTTCTCGATGAGGACACTCGGTCCTGCATTTTTTTTGACCACATACTAATAAATTTAGACGACGAGGTTGATGGCCCACAGGTTATTATCGACAACAGCGATTTCGAGGACAATGGAGTCAGAGTCACGGCTCCATAGATCAATATGATCAATGACTCGGACGACGAAGAAGAGGATCATGGAGAACACCCAATAGAAGAGGATCCTGAGAAAGACCTAGTGGAAGAGGACTCAGATGAAGATCCTGAAGAGGAGGATCCTGAGGAAGACCCTGAAGAAGAGGATCTAGAAGGGGACCCAGAAGAGGCGGAACATATGGATGAGGATGCCGATAAGGAAGCTCCCGCCGAAGAAGAAAGGTTAGGAGAAGAAAACCCCGTGGGGGGAAGAGTCCGAAAACGAGGCCCCAGCCGAGGCAGAGTCGAAAGATGAAATCTCGAGTGAGGAGAAACTCGAGACTGAAGAACATCAAACAGCAGCTCCCACAAGGCACTATGAGAATGGATGCCCTTATCTTAGCGCGGGAACTTATTATAACTTATTGAACTTTCACAATCGCGAATGACACGACTTGTTTTCCTTTCATCTGGCCAAATAAAAGCAATGTATAGCTTAGAGCCAGTCTTATCTTTCAAGTGTACTTTGTCAAAAAATTTCTGAATAATAAAGTTTCAGATCACGCAAATCTCCTTTGAGTATTGTACCTTTAAGATTCGCTTGATACATTGATTGTTCCTTCTTACAATAAAATTTCTCCCCTTCTTGAGATTTATCACATCCTTGAACCTTGTTGTAACATGACCCCCAGCTTGGTGGACGCTATAGACTAGCTCCGTATTTCCGACCCTTTTTTCGATTAGGCTGTATCCTACCGCAAACTATACCCTGGCTAGTCTCATATACATTACTGATATTATTTTCCATTACTGTAATTATATTTAGTGACATTGTTAGCCTAAAATTTAGTTTTCCCCATTTTTGTAATTTAGTCAGGGTTTTCTCATTAAGTGTTATTAAATACTTTTGTTTTACTGACCTACTTTAAATACTTTACTGTTTTTCAAAATTTTCAGTAACTCAAACTTACACCGTATATTCTACTTCAAGTAAATTATCTCTACTAATGCTTTTCATATATAATCATTATCTCGGTATTATCTTAGTTCCTTTTATATTGTATTATCTCCGCACGTTTGCATCTATAGTTAGGTCTTGACCTTTACGTGAATTGCTGATATCTAGTTTGTTTACTATCCCACATATTTTTTTTGTTTTCTTCTGAATTTTACCGAGTGCGTATTCTTAAGCTATTTTATAATTACCTAATTTATAGTTTTTCTAAAATAGTTTTGGTTATTAAGGCTTATCAGCCAAACCTTCACTCTTGTTTACTGTCATTATTCTACTCTCCTTGTATTTGTAGATATATAGTTTATTACTATTAATTGTTACGTCTTTTTCTTACATATGACTATTTTTTTGCTGCTCTATTTTTTATATACAAATATTTGATTTTTCTAGTTGTTTTTTGCATGACTTTTTTAGCTTATTGTTTATTCTAATTTCGATGACGAAATTTTATTTAAGGAGGGTACGATGTAATGCTCAGTGCCGTTGTAAATACTTTTCGTATTTTTAAATAAATGTTTTCCCTATTTCTTTTATCTAAATATTTCTTATAGACATTTTCCTATATTTTTTTATATAAAAATAATTACTACTAATTCTTTTAACTTAAAACACCTAATTAAAACCCTACCCCAAACCTGCACAGCCCAAAACCCAATTTCATTTTTTTAAAAACCAAGTCCCATACTTAAATAACCCATGCATGCATCAAACCCATGAACCCAACTAACCCAATCCCTACACTCCAACCCCCATCTTCTCCTTTCTCTTTCCTCCGCCACATAACCTATACGACCGCTCGCCCCCACGTCCGCGCCTCTCCCAACGTCCCCGAGATCACCGCACTTAACCCCGATCTTCTCCCCTAACCTCACCTTCTCTCAACTGCTCTCTTCCTCTCTCTCTAAATCTCGCTCTCTATATCTCTCTTTCTCTCACTGAACTCATGCCCTTGCAACCCCCAAGCACCGCATGACCACCTTGGTCGACCATCCCGCTGCCATCTTCGATGAGACACCATCATCAAGACCACCGCCAACACCTCCTTTATCCACCGCCATCGTTGTAACCCACCCCCGAGTTTCCTTTTCTCTTCCATCGACTAGCATCCCGACCTAGTCACCGGAGCCGACAACCTTCACCAACGCCACTCCGACCTCGAATCCTCGCCAACCTTGTCTCCTCCAACCGACCGTCGCCGTCGACCTATCCTAGTCGTCGACCCTACTCCTCCTCGCCTCCAACCGAAACCACACCACCTCCCTCTCCCGAGCTCACCCACTAACACGCTTTCACCTCTGCTTCCTCACTGAACCACCGTGAGCACCTTTGCAACCTCCAGACTGCCGATGGCCACCTCCATGCCACATTGTACCCGAGCACCTAAGCATCCAGGCCTAAGCCCCAAGCCCTTGCCGCCGCCTTCGCCGGAGCTCCCTGGACTGCCGCCGACCTTCACCGCCTCTTGTCGTCAAGGCCATTTCTATCGCTACGAGCCGCCGTCGAGCCTCTGGACCACTGTTGCTTTACCGTTTCCCATGCCCAGTAGTGTCCAGCACTGCATCCAGTACCATGTCGCGCCGTGCCACACCCGCACCACGCATCGAGCTAAGACTGTGCCCAGTACCGTGTCATGCACACGTCGTCACCACGCTACTACCGTATCACGCTCGCATCGCCACCACGTCCAGTACTGGGTCACCACGCATCACGCACACACCATGCATCGTGTCCAGTATCGCGTCGTCTCGTGTGTCAAGACGATTCTTATACCTTGTGTCGCTTCTATATCTGTGACCGAAGGCAAGTGAGATCTCCACTTGCTTAGCATGCTACTTCAAAGCTTAGCTATGATATTTACTATACATAACTAGATATATCTATAGCTATAATTAGATATTAGTTCATTATTGGAATCGTGTGGAGAGCCATAGTGCCCTATTGCTAATTGGAGCCCGACTAGGGCTTATTATTGTGTTAGTATCATGTAGAAGTTATACGGCTTTATCTAAATCCGTTTGGTTAAAGGAAACGTGTGTTACGATCGATAACCGAACGTCTACCTAGATGTTCGATAGATTACCATAATGAAAACCCTATTTAACATGCCCATGTTTTGTGATCGTCGAATCCCGTCACTATTTATGACTATTGTGTAGAGATTTAGGGTAAAATATTGAGATTATCATCACAGAATGTCGCCCCAAAAAGGCAATGCCAAATCTTGGTTTTACTGTACATGTCGTGATGTTAAATTGATATTAATTTTGATACATACCGGAATGTAATGTTCTATGGCTCATATCGAAGCTGACTCGATAAGCTAGGACCCCTAATATTTATTTTTAGATACCGATATATCTCAACAATGAAAAATGACTTGGAATGCGGATCTGGACTGCAGTCCAGAGCAGCATTACATATTGACACCCGGTTCTAATTAATTGTATAACTCTGTGGGAAAATGTAAATTGTGCGGAACCCTATACTTTTGCGAATATAATCCTGTTACCTAACTATAGGTTTTGTTTTCGTTTACTGTCGTTTGATATTTTAATTGCATTTTTAACTGTCGAGGTGTACTGCAGTTTAGTTCAGGGACAGATTGTATACCCTAATCTTAGACATGACATAACTCCCAGCACACAGAGGATATTGTCGATCCGTCTAAGGAGTTGGAAACATAAATGATAAAACTAAATTTTACTTAACTGTAGCATCGCCTAATTATGATCCCAACAGGAATTTAAATGTGTTATAAATTGGACTTTCAGTTCAGGAACTGAATTTCCAGCGATGAACACTTAAAATGAAACAACCACATCTTGCATAACTGAAACCCGTTTCACCTGAAACCAATTTTGTTGGACTGCAGTTTAAGTTTACTTTCTATCTCTTTTGTATCTTTTTGCCTATTTACGATCGTATGATTTATTATGTTTTTCTGTACTCATTATGCATGTGTGAGTTAATGCGATTTTCCTAATCCAAGCGACACCGACTACTTATATATTATTTAGTAGTGTATTTTACTGTATCCCCATCATGTTGCATGACTGTTGTACCCTCTATAACTAATGCTCATTTTCATCGATATTCTAGTGCCTATTTTACATTACCGAGTGATAAGTTTTCATATTTAGATTGTGGCATGCACGTCAGTGTAAAAACGTGATTGAATAGTGGAAGCGACACGTACTTGTACACAATCAGTGGAACTATTTAGTTATTGCATTGTCGACGCTTATGGGGCATATATAAGTGTAACTATAACTGGTTTGGGACGGTTATGGAAGCACTTATATTAGTGTCATATGTAAGACATCAAGGACTGTCCACTTATCTTGGATGCCAGTTGAGACATTCTTGATGGAGACCATGTCTCCAATTCTCGCGTAGACTTGTTATGGAGCGACTAGTATTTAGATTCGGGGTCGGTGTTTGATGTAGATCGTGGGGTGTGGGGTAGTTTGAGTTTGAGTTCGACCAACAGAACCTCAAGAGTCCCACTGCTGGCATATTTCGTGATTTTATGATTTTGTTACTGATCGTATTAGTGATTGTAATAACCCTAAACTTTTTGTACGAAATTTTTTCAAAAAATACAAAAAGGGGTACATTTGCCCGAGCACAAGTTATAAATTTGTTTTGCATTTTAATAGCAAGAAGGAACTTGTAGCTCATTGGTAATACCTTGCACTGCAGAATCATAGCACCAGAGTTTAAATCCCATCAGCCACATTATTTTTAATTAGTTTTTTTTTAAATTTTTAGAATCCCAAGAGTCTACACGTGCATAACTCGTAAAAATCAAAAGTCGCATATAAAACAAACTGGCCCAGGAGATAGACCAAACGATGATGGACACGTGGCGGCGAGATCCGGCCCGACTCGGCCAACTCGGGCCGGCGGCGAGGCTGACTCGGCCGGCGAGGCCGGTTGACTCAGCCCAAATCCGATTCTCCCTTCATGACTTCTGTGTCTTTTTGTCTTCTTATAACCCCTGAATGGTTTAAAAACCCTGCACATTAACACATCCATTCAAAACCCATTAATCCTTTTTTTAATACAAAAGTTAATACAATTTTCTCACACCTTTTCATCTACCCTAAACTCTAGATTTTCCTATAAATACCACTCCATTCCACACACCCTCACTCACAATCTCTGTCCAAACTCTCAAGAAAAATATCTAGAATTTTTGTGTACAAGTGGAGTTAGCGAAGGGCGAAACTCCGATGAACTTCCGACGACGACCCTAGGAGCTCCCGGCAACGAAACGACGTACCAGCACCTCCTACCACTCTCTCTTCCTCTTCTCTAATCTAAAATCCAGTATGTCCCTCCTCCCTCTTCACTTTTCTATTCTGAAAACTCGTAATTCTAAAACCCGACGGAAGCGGAATTAATCCGACTTCCGATTCGGTATTCTTTAAAAGTTCCAATTTTCTTAAATACAACAATACCAAACTTGGACATCATGACTATTAATCATTAACAAAGAAAATTGAACAAGGTCTATTTCAAAAGAATGTATATTTCAATTTTTATCGCATTTGTTACAGAAAAATACCATATAGTTTAATTTTGACATAAATCATTGTAATTCCTTGTTATACCTTTAGATAGTTCACGAGATAATGACCTACCTCCTCATAATACTCATATGTAACATAGCATGATGATCTTTAGGAATATAGTTTTGGGAAAATACGGTTTTACACAAAACTACCTCAAACTTATATAAAAACATTTTTCTACAAGATTGTGTATTTTAAACAAATCTTTGCAAAGCGCCGCTACAACCCATTTGGGGAACCCGTTCAGGATGATGCGGATTATCGCATATTCTCGGGCTTAGTAGCGCGAGATGCAGACCTCCGCAAGGAGCATATGGTCTCGAAAGATTTAAAAATACAAATATCTTAAGAAAATGAGATTTCTAGAAAAATAATAAACTAAATTATTTTATAAATATATATGTATCATCAAAATATCTATTTTTGATATAGTATAAATATTCCAACTTTTCTAAATCAAAAGAATCACCTTACATGAAAATACCATCCAATTCCATACAAGTTCAATACTTTATCATATATTATGAAATTAGGTTTTATTCACTAGAAATGTCACATGTATAAAATCTACATCAATGAAAACTCTAAAGACGATAATTAAATACTTGAGGTGTATTTTGAAAATTATACAAAGTTATTTTACATAAAAAAACCCTCAAGTTATACTAAATTACAATAAGGACCCTAGTAAATATAGGTTTAAGCGGGACCGGTCTCTTGAGCCTCAGGGAGCCGGAGATATGGGTGCTTGCCTATTTAAGGTAAAAAACTTAACAAACGGTGTTATCAACATGGTAATCATCTTTGAAAAAGACACAAATCCCGCCGTCCATGTGCAGCGGTTACCGATAACACCAAAACCTAATTCAGGATTCAATTTCTTTTCTAATTGTCTGACTCAGACTGAGTCTCGATATAATCAATCTGACTTGAATGAGATTCAAGTATATATATATATATAATAATTCAACATGAATCCATATATTCAATCTATACAATCTATATAACTTGACTGAACCGAACCATAGATATATTCCATTTACATGATTATCTGGTACCTCCATTTCCATTTATACGATATCATGGTTTCGGCAAGTCTTCTATTTACAATACAAGTATTCCATTTACATTTACAAAACAGTACAAACAACACATTTACAATTCAAACAATACAATCAAGACATCGCGGGGTTTATAAGGGGTAGATTGGTACGGAAGATTTTATAAATGGCATGAGACAGCAACCATAAGACACTTAACCTGTATTCCATTGCTGTTGTACCGTGGCATGAATGGTTCCTTGTGTTCCTGATACCTTAATCTTCGGGGCAAGTGAGACTCCTCTCGTATACACTGGCTTCTTCTGTACTAAGCTATAAACAACAGCGTTAACACTAATTATAACATTATAACAATATAATATAACTTTAAAAGTCACACTCTCTCTCTGTCTATTCTACTTCTCCCTTATCATTAGGGCTTACCGAGCGATTGTTCACTGACGACATTCCTCCTCTTTCTTCTTTGGAATGTTATCAGAAGATTCGGACCTTCAGGAGATCGAGCCCACCAGCAAGGACTTGGATCAGCTAGCCTTCGATCCGGAGTTTTAGATTCCTTGTACACATTTACTTTCAGTACTTTTCATTTCTGTTATGCCACTGTCTAGGCATTGCTTTTCATTCCATGTATTTACTTTTCCATGTGCTATAAAAGAATGTTAATAAATAAAGTTGTTGTTTATTACATTTCTCTCTTGTGTATATTTCTTTTATATTGCTTAGTTACGCTTAGCGTATTTACTTCTGAATAAATACGGAGCGGCCTCGTCGCATCCCCTTCGCCGTACATCGAGAAGCGGGGCGTGACAGTGATTCTTATTGATCGTGATATGGGATCGTATTTCCTTACCCCTGGGGCTTACTCTTAGGTTGGGAATACTCCTGCGGTGGTTGACGCTCATACTCGGACTGACTATAGGTGATAGTGATATGGGTCTTGAGACTTAGAAACTGATTGGTTTAGTGACATGGACATTGCATTGATTACTGATTCGATACACATACTTTACTGTTTACCTGTACCGGTCATTTCATGCTCACGTCATTACTCTATGATTATTTCTTCATGTTTATTATCATTGCACATATTACATATATATATATATTGTTATTGTGTCGCTCTAACGATCTGAGTATGCATGCTCAGAGTGAGAAGTGGACTTATCTAGGATCAGGACTTGTCTTATCTCGAGAATATTGTGGACATCTAGATCAGTGGCGTCAGCGTTATCATTTTATTTGACTCTATCTAGTTAGTTGTATATTTGTTTTAATAGAATTAGTGACTGCATTCCTCATTACTTGTGTTATGATTATTGCTTACCATATACTACTAAAAGCCGAAGTGTGACTACGGCAAAATATTTGCTTGACCGTAGGAACATGGCTTGCCTATTCACCCATCGTATTCCGTATTTTAGAAAGCAGGGCGTGACACTGTCACTTTGGCGTCTCTTAAAAGTAGATGATTCGCCTAACTCAACTTGTGAAGGACACATCATTTTTGATGAAAAATTAGAGTAAAATGTGGAAAGATGAAAGGGGTTAAAAATTTTGGAGTAAAAGAGAAAGAGATAGTGTTTCTTACTGGTTGGATTGGGTTAAGCGAGTGAAAAGATACTTATATAGAGTGAATAGACGTCTAAGATTGAATGGATGCATCTAAGGGACATAATTTTTCAATTCAGATTTTGAAAAATCGTCTGCGACGGACGTCTATTTCCAAAAATAGTCGTCAATTTTTGTCAATAGACATCTATTAAGCCGTCTACTGCACATAAGTGGAAGAAAAACAGAATATTTGGTGTTTAAAATAGGTTTTAGTGATTTATTTTTATAGTTTTATAGGTTTAAACACATATATTAATAATTATGTATATAGTAAAAAAAAATTAATATATATATATAACATAAACAAAAAAATATTCATGAAGTTAAATAACGCCGTACATGGAAAAAAAACACTATATAGAAACACATATAACTAAAACTAATACAATACAAAAAAAACTAAAATTTACATACTAACAACTAAACATACAAACGCACGTCTATGAGTTGATCATCGAAAATTTAAAAGCGAGGAAGATACTTCCAAATGTCGGTGACCTTCCTTTCCTTTTCCGTGATGAATTTCTCCTTCATGCACTCGAACGCTTGGATTACTGTTTCATGAGACTCGCGACGGCCACTAAAAAACATTCGCTCATCCAGATCCAGATGAACGTAATAAGGATCATTTTCGTCGGTCTCGAATCCAATAGGAGTGTGGTAATAGCGTTGTGCATTAGGATTCTGTGCTGATGAATTTTGTGGTGCCGATGAACCTTGTGAAGGAGAATCAATAGGAGGAATGTTTTCATCGTTTATAGGAGGATAAAACGAATTCTCTTCGCTTGGATACGCTTCCGATGTCGGTGGAAAAGATGACGTCGGTAAAGAAAATGGAAGAATTCGATTCGGATTTGGGGTATGCCGAATCGGAAAAATGGGTTTTTCCTTAATTTTCTTTAGTGAGGTTTATCCTTATTCGTAGATGGGTGTATTCTTGTGGAGATAGTTCGTTTTGTTATTGGGAAAAAGGTTTGATTTTGTGAAGAAGAGAGAGAGAGAGGAGAATGGAATTAAAAGGTCTCTCTTGTTTTTCTTCTATATATAGGGAAAAATCAGATTGGGAAATCAAAACGGTTTTTAAAAAACCCGTCAAACTTTGAATTTAAAATTCAAAAACTGAAAAATGCATAAATAAACGTCTCAGAGATGTTTATAACCTTATTATAGACGTCTATAAATTTTTTTGTATTTTTTAAAATATGAATTAAATTATAGTTAAAATTATGTTTCTAATTCTAATATATTTAATTCATCTCTAATTTTGGCAAAACAAGTTCTATCTAGGGGTTTTGTGAATATATCGGCCAATTGTGAATCAGTTGGTATATATTCAAGAACAATATCACCTTTGTGATAGTGATCTCGTAGCAAATGATATTGAACATCAATGTGTTTGGTTCTGCTATGTTGATTGGTATTTTTTGTCATTTGGACCGTGCTGGTATTATCACAAAATATTGGTATTTTAGAAACTAATTCTTTATAGTCTTCTAAAGTATATTTAATCCTAAGACTTTGTGCACGGTATGTATCTGCAGCAATGTCCTCAGTTTCAGCAGTAGATAAAGCTATTGACGCTTGTTTCTTAGATTGCAATGACACAAGGCAATTTCCTAGAAAATGACAAGTGCCGATAGTGCTTTTGCGATCGGTTTGACTTCCAGCATAGTTGGTATTTGAATAACTTGTTAAGTTAAACATGTTATTCTTTGGATACCATAATCCTAGATTGATAGTGCCTTTGAGATATCTAAACATTCTTTTGACGGCTACCAAGTGTGACTCTCTAGGATCAGTTTGGAACCATGCGCAAAGACAGACACTGTACATTATATCAGGTCTACTTGCAGTTAAATATAATAAACTTCCAATCATGCATCGGTAGAGTCGTATATCTACCGCTTTTTCGGGTTCGTCCTTGGAAAGTTTAGTTGTTGTTGCCATGGGTGTCTCACAAGTCTTTGTGTCTTCTAATCCGAACTTCTTGATGAGTTCCTTTGTATACTTAGATTGATTGATGAAAAGTCCTTCTGAACTCTGTTTGATTTGAAGTCTAAGGAAGAAGTTTAGTTCTCCCATCATACTTATCTCAAATTCATCCTGTATAGACTTGAAGAATTCTTGGCAAAACTGCTCATTAGTAGAACCAAATATAATATCATCAACATATATCTGAACTACTGCGATATCCTTTCCATAGGATTTGGTGAATAGAGTTTTGTCTACCATTCATTTCGTATACCCTATCTTGATTAGGAATGTACTAAGTCTCTTATACCAAGCTCTAGGAGCTTGTTTGAGACCATACGAAGTCTTTTCTAGTTTGTATACATACTCAGGATATTTGTGATCTTCAAAGCCTGGTGGTTGTGCTACATGTACTTCCTCTTCTATTGTTCCATTTAAGAAAGCACTTTTCACATCCATTTGAAATACTTTAAAGTTTTGGAAACAAGCAAAGGCTAACAATATTTTAATAGTTTCATGTCGTGTAACAGGAGCGTAATTTTCGTCATAATCAATTCTTTTGACTTGATTATAATCTTAAGCAAGTAGACGTGCTTTATTTCTTACTATATTTCCTGCTTCATCCAACTTGTTTCTAAAAACCTATTTAGTACATACAATTGGTCGATCTTTAAGTTTTGGAACTAATTTCCAAACTTTATTTCTTTCAAATTGATTTAATTCTTCTTGTATTGCTTCTATCCAATTCTCATCATTTTCGGTTTCTTTATAATTCTTTGGTTCAATGATTGATATAAAGGCTGAATTAATATATAAGTTAAATGTTGATGATCTAGTGACAACTCGCCTATCTATATCTCCTATTATAAGGTCTTTGGGGGTGATTTTTGTTGAATTGCCAATCTTTTGAAAGAGAATTATCATCTACTTGCTCTTGCTGTTCCGATTGATTGGTTTCACCATCCCCAATAATTGATGGAATATCTTTTGATAGGATAGTTCATCATCATCTAATATAGTTTTAGGTCTTGAGGAATTTTTCTCATCAAATTGGACGCGTATGCTTTTTTGAATAATTAAAGTTTGTTTATTATAAACACGATAGGTTTTGTTGGTTAATGAATAACCCACAAATATTCCTTCATCGCATTTAGAGTCAAACTTTCCTATATTATCTAAGATATTTAATATATAGCACCTGCATCCAAACATCTTGAAATATTTAACATTTGGGGTCCTACCAGAAAGTAGTTCGTATGGTGTCTTCTTTAAATATTTTCTTATCACCACTTGCTTTATTATGTAGCATGAAGTGTTAATAGCTTCAGCCCATAGATATTTAAATAGATTATTATCATTTAATATGGTGCGTGCCATTTCTTGTAAGGAACGATTTTTCCTTTCAGCAACTCTATTTTGTTGTGGTGTTCTGACACATGAGAATTCACGTTTGAAACCCTTGTTATTACAATATTTTTCGAATATTTGGTTTTCAAATTCTCCACCATGATCACTTCTTAGTTTAGATATTCTTAGATTTATTTCGTTTTGAATCTGTTTTGAAAATATTTTAAATGTATTGAATGTTTTGTCTTTTGTTTTTAAGAAGAAAACCCAAGTAAACCTTGGGTAATTATCTATTATGACGTATGCATAGAATTTACCTCCTAAACTTGTGAGACCAAATAAATCCATATGAATCAATTGTAAAGGAGTATCTGTGGATACATTATTCTTAGGTTTAAATGATATTTTAATTTATTTTTCTCTTAGGTAAGTATCGCATAATCTATCTTTAACAAAGTTTACATGTGGGATGCTTTTAACTAAGTTATTCCCGGTGATCTTGGATATGGTATCCATTGAGGAATGACCTAATCTCCTATGCCAAAACAATGAATCTATTTCATTATTAGCTATAAAACATTTTATATCTGGATTATTAAAGTCTTCTGTATATATTATATATATGTTATGATATCTTTTACCAGTTAAAATGATTTGATTATCAAACATTATTTTACATGTATCCTTTTTTAAAAATAACGTTATAATGTTTATCACAAAATTGGATAATACTAAATAAATTGTATTTTATGTTTTCAACATATAATACGTCTTTTATTTTAGTTGTATTAGTTGAATTATTAAAGAAAATATCATCTTTACCGATGATCTTGCCATTTTTGTTATCTCCAAAAGTGACATTGCCTCTTTCTTTTTTTGATAGGGTTTCGAAATTTTGAATGTTTCCAATTATGTGTCTCGAGCAACCGCTATCAAGTATCCAACGACTATTACGTGTTTGGAAGTCCTGTAATACAGGAAGAAGAAAGTGTTACTTTTGGGATCCAAATAAACTTATTTTGTATATTATTAGCTATAAAACTATATTTATAGGTTGAATATTTTTAATATTGCAATATTGTGATTTATGTCTTATAATACAACAATAATTATAAGTATATTGTGAATACTTATTATCATATTTATGTGCATACTTATTTTTAAACGGTTTTGTTTTAGGAACTGGATCATAATTTTTATTGAACCCTATTCCTTCTTTGTTATAGTGTTTAATTGATTGACCTAAAATTATATCTAAATTATCTTTACTTTTGGTAAAATTCAAAAGTATTTCATATTTTAATTCTAATTATCTTTTAAGATCAAAAACTTCAAATCTATTAGTTTCGATTTTTTTATCTTCGTTTATGAATCACTAGAAGAAACTGTACGTATTAAAGACCGTTTAATAAGGACCGTGTAAATATATGCGGTGCCTAATAAATTATTAGTGACTGTATATATTATACAGTCTCTAATGAACGATCACCAATGTTTTAGAGACCGTTCACATAATATTAGCGACCGTTCTAAATGGTCGCTAATAGGTCGATCAGATAAGAACCACGATAGACCTTCTTCCTCTTCATTCCTCAATTTCCTTCCCGAAAGGTAATATTCCCCATTCCCCTGTTGGGGTAAAAATTTACACCCCGGTTGACCAAGTCAAAATCAAAGCCAACCCCAAGCCAAGTGGGCCCAAGCCCAGATCAAGTGAGCCCATGCCCAGGTCGAGCCCGAACATGAAGCGGCCGGCCTTCCCTCATGCCAAGATAAAAATTTTGTAATAAATAATTTTGTTGTATTTCTTTTATTTTATTTTTCTGAATAAATGTAAGAAAAATAGGCATAAAGCCGAATTTTGTAAAGCCCATGGCTTATGTGCAAAAAATAGCACATGAGCCATGAGATAGGCAAAATGTCATTTTGTGAAGCCCAATGGGCTATGTGTAAAGTGCATAGCCTATAAAGGGAAGGATAATGAAAATATCCCAACAACTTTTTCTCTCTCCAAAAAGAAATCTAGATCTGAGATCTTTCTCCTTCCTCAAGGTTCTAAAACCTTCTTCTTTCTTTTGAATTAAATCAAGAGTTTTACTCTCCCTTTTATAAAACTAAATAGTTTTCCACCACAAAACCCACAAAGGGGAACTCAGATCTTCCATCAGATCTCAAAAAGAAGAGATTTTTAAAATCTCACATCTCTTGATCTTCAAGATCCTGCCAACAGAGGAGGAGGAAGGAGGCCCATCTCCAGAAACCCCACTTTGGGGAAGAACTAGGGCTCAAGGGGAGAAGCCCTTCATCAGCTTCAAAACATCCTAGAAGTTTAACTCCTCACACACACACACACACACAAAAAAAAAAAATAAGCGCTCTTTTCTGGGAGTACAACTCCCATTGCAGCGACCAAGTCCCTTTTAACGCCCGAGCGCCCGCGTGCTGACACGTGGAGCGCTGGTGCTCAAAGTGCCAGCGCTCTTGCGCTCAGAGCGCTAGCGCCCAAAGCGCCAGCGCTCTTGCTCTTGCGCTCAGAGCGCTAGCGTCTGAGCGCCCATGTGCTGACACGTGGAGCTCCTGCGCTCAAAGCACTGGCGCTCCTGCGTCCAAAGCGCTAGCACCCGAGCGCCCATATGCTGACACGTGGAGCGCTAGCGCTCAAAGCGCTGGCGCTCCTGCGCCCAAAGTGCTAGCGCCCGAGCACCCACGTGCTGATACGTGGAGCGCTACTGCTCAGAGCGCTAGCGCCCGAGCGTCCGAGAGCCCACGTGCCTGACACGTGGGGCGCTAGGTCTCAAAGCGCTAGCGCTCAAAGCGCTAGCGCTCTTGCGCTTAAAGCGCTAGCACCTAAAGCACTGGCGCTTTTCCCACGCATCCTTTGGATGCCCTTTCCCTTTTTTTATTTTACATATGTATATATACATGTACACACACACATACTCTACAACACTGTCCCTCTCAAAAAAAATTTTGGGCCGGGGCGCTTCCCCGCACCCTGCAAGGGGGCTGCTAGCCCTCTTGACCCCCAGCCCACTATCCGGGTAGCGGGACCCCCGTAAAAACTCTGCATGGCACCCGATGTATCCAAAACCCCCTTTCAAAACACAACACACACACGCTGCACATTGAGTTCGCATGACCATTTTAACCCGTTAATCGGAGGTTCCCTCGCTCCACAGGCGAGGGGTAATTAACGGCAGCTTAGTCCGCGGCTGCCGGAGATTCGAATCCCCACAATCAATAAACCTCAGTCTACCCTAGGCAGGAGGAATCTGTACTGCGCCTGACAAGCGCGCGCGTATTCCTATCTCAATGGGGTGACGAAAAACACCCTACAACCCCTTTTCTCAAAAATTTCGAAAAAATTAGCAAATCTAACCCAATTTTTTTTGTAGGTGTTATTATTGCAGTTAGTGGTGTAGGAGCTTACAATCATTTTTTTCTTTTTCAAATCCGGATCAATATTAGTATTTTCTTCTCCTAACCTTAATTTTTTCAATTAGATTATTAAATTATGAAATTAGATGATTATAATATATGATTTTTGTTGGTTTTATATATTAAATATGAATAATGAGGAATTGAATCAGTTGTAGAATGATGGGTTTGAAATTAGAATGTCGGTTGCAGATAAAAAATTGAAATATAAATTTGGTAATTTAGATTTAGAGTTGAAGATATAAGAATTATAGGTAATCGATGAATTTACTTATTAGATTAATTTAGGATAAGATAGATTATACGATTATCTTAGATGAATTTAGGGTAAAATGTATTATAGTTATGAGGGGGTGCGCGCGCGCATGTGTGTTTGTGAGTATGTGCAAATGTGTGTTCGCGCGAACGTATGTGAGCAAGTGTGTGTATGTGTATGAGCAAGTGTATGTATGAGTGTTTGAGTGCGCACGCGTATGTGTGAGTCTGTGAGAGTGTATGTGTGTGTGCGTGTGCCCCCGCATATGAAATATTTCAAAATTTTATTCATCCTAAATTCTAACTTGTATTCTTTAAAGTTATTAATGATTTGATATCCTTTCTTTATAAATTTAATAATTTGATATCTTATTGTTTATGATTTATTGCTTAGATTTTTTAATTGTAGCATAATTTATAAATCAAATCAAAATAAAAATCAAATCTTTTAATGCCAATTAAACTATAGTAGATGCATAAATCAAAAATAAAATCAGACTGATTAAGAAAAATTAACACTAATTAACTTATAACATTAATTAAATTAATTAAGAAATCTAAATTAATACCAGATAACAGTGAACCGAGACTCTGATTAAAAAACGATTAAATAGAAAGTTAATAGATACCCTAAAATTTTGATTAGAAACGTAAATAGGGCTTTATGTTTTCATTTAATTAGTAAGTTTAAGATCGAAAGGTCTTAAACTTGTTTAGGATCGACATATAGTTTCCCGTCTGACAATTGGTGTATGTCAAATTTTTTTCCCGTCGAATTAATAAGATCACATTATATGTTTGTGAGAGTTGAGTGTCATGTTCAATTTTTTCAAACGTATGTATAGTATTCGACGAGGGGATTGACATACAGTAATTGTCGGATTTGTTCAGTTTGGACATGTTACGAATGCAACAAGAATCGCATCTCACTTCCTCCTGTATTTTTGTCCATGTCGAGAAGTTTTGACAGTGCTTTCCACTTGTTCCCCATGTACAGATTTATGTACGGACATGGGAAACAGGGGAAAAGTGCTACTGAAATTTTCTCGAAATGGACGAAAAACAGGAGGATGTGAGATGCGAGTGTTGCATTCGTAATGGGAATTAAGACCTTTATCCCTGACAGCCGTGAAACTAATTATTCATCCCGACCTTTTGCCCTTTAGTACTTACGCCAATCTTAAACGACTTTAGATGCTTTAATGTGTCCGCATCATGAAATCTAATTTAAGACCTGAAAATTTATTTAATGATGAGTTTATAATAAACTCATAAGATATGTTAAACTCATATTATTATCTGTGTGATAACATATGAGAATTCTTTCGGATAAATCGCTTATGCACATGGGGGAAAAATAGGTATAGTTTGAGAGACACCCGATTTAAAGATGGACTTAAAGCCTTTTTAGATTACGTAGAGATTAGCTCAAAGCATAACCGAGACGGACTCTTGTTCTGTCCTTGTAACAAATGTAAAATAGCCCGTTTTCGACGTGAAGTGATAGAGAAACATGTGTTTGTAGAGAGTTTTGAACCGAACTACATACATTGGAATTACCATGGCGAGAGAATACGTGACGAGGAAACGAGGATGGATAATAAGACTGTAGCTTCGTAAGCTGAATTGCCGACGGGTGATAGGATAGATGACACGCATGAGATATTGGAAGATTTATTTGCTGGAGAGAAAATAAATGATGTTGAACCGTCTGAAGGCACCAGTGAGTTAGAAGAATTTTAGAAACTTTTGGAGAAAAACGAATAAGATCTGTACGAAGGCTGTACGGAATTTAGTAGGCTGTCATTTATAATAAGACTCCTCCATCTGAAGATGATCAGCGGGATGGATAACAAGCACTTTGACGTGCTTCTTGATTTCCTAAGCAAGATAATTCCTGAAGGAAAGGAAAGAATTTCAGAGAATCATTATCAGGCAAAAAAGATTGTTAAGATACTTGGTTTCTAGTATGAGAAGATCGATGCATGTCCCAACGACTGTGTACTGTATCGCAGGGATTACACATCTCTCGATGAGTGTCCCACTTGCAACTTGTC
The DNA here is from genome assembly GCA_030015575.1 of Agapanthus africanus. Lineage (NCBI taxonomy): Eukaryota > Viridiplantae > Streptophyta > Magnoliopsida > Asparagales > Amaryllidaceae > Agapanthus > Agapanthus africanus. Next base: position 116,775,254 of record JASDDO010000028.1, read on the forward strand.
TAAGTGGCAAAATATTAATAGAAATTCAAACGCAAAAACGTCCGATGTCAGCAAAAAGAGCAAAAAAAACTTCAGCCAAAGCCTTTCGTTATTTCCCCTAGCTAAGAGGTTGCAAAATTTATATATTTCAAAGGACATAGCGAATAGCATGTGATGGCATTACGATCGTCGGATCAAAGACCGGAAGCTGAGGCATCCGGCTAATGCAGAAGTATGGAAGCAATTAAACAGTGTTGATCAATTTAGGGATGAGCCAAGGAATGTATGTCTAGGTTTAGCAACCGACGGTTTCATGCCTTATGGACTCATAAGCTCTAGTTGGTCCACGTGGCCAGTATTGCTTATGCCTTACAATCTGCCTCCCTGGATGTGTATGAAGCAACCGTATATGATCCTTTTCTTATTAATTCCTAAAAATTATTCACCTGGCCAGAACATCGACGTCTATATGGAACCTTTAATTGAAGAGCTGATAGAACTCTAGGAACATGGAGTGGAGACATATGATGCGTATGCCGAGGAGAAGTTTAGAATGTGAGCGGCTGTTATTTGGACAATCAACAATTTTCCATTATACGGCATGTTATTTGGATGGTCTACCTATGCGAAGCATGCATGTCCATCATGTGGTCTTGATTACAGCACCCTACAGCTTAAGACACGTGATAAGTTTTGTTACTGGTTTCATCGTAGGTGGCTATCGGCAAATCATCCATACAAAAAGATGGCAAATAAGTTTGATGGAATATTGGAAAAGGGTGAAGCACCAAAACAATTGTCAGGGATAGAAATTTTTGAGTAGATATCATTGTGTCAATTCCAGTAAGGTTCAAATCGTTTTAACTCAGATGATTCCTTCAATAAACCAAAAAAAAACGGAAGCAATCTGAAAATAACGAATTGTTGAGTGTGTGGAAGAAGAAAAGTATATTATGGAATCTTTCTTACTGAAAACATCTGTTGATTCGACACAATATTGATGTCATGCATGCAGAGAAGAATGTGTTCAATAATATTGCTGGCACATTGTTACAGGATGATTCTAAATCTAAGGATAGGTTGAGTGCTCACGAGTGCTTGGAGGAGCTTGAAATCCGACAGTAATTGCATTCGGTACTTCATGATGATGGTGTCTATGAATTACCATATTCGAACCACACAATGTCGAAATTGGTTATGAAAAGATTTTGTGAGGTGCTAAAGAGCATCAAAACCCCAGATGGGCACTCCTCTAACATAGCAAAGAATGTGCAGGTCAAGCCACCAAAGCTCTTGAATCATAAAACTCACGATTTTCATATCCTTCTGCATCATTTTTTTCTAGTGGCTCTTCGACATAATTTGCCATCCAATGTCACCAAAGGTTTGATAGAGTATTGCGACTTTTTCAATAAACTTTGTTCTAAATTGATAGATGTGTCCAAATTCGAGGAGTTGCAAAAGAGTATTGTTAAAACTCTCTGTAAGTTGGAGATAAAATTTCCACCATCTTTCTTCACCGTCATGGTTCATTTTTTTATGCATCTAACTACAGAGGCAATGATTGCTGGACATGTCTCATATAGGTGGATGTATCCAGTACAAAGGTAATATATTTTTTCAGTCAATTGTGTTATTTAATTCATTATAATATTTATATTTATCTAAAGTATTCGTTAACATTTTAGATACTTGGGATTCTTGAAACGGCAAGTGCCCAATCGAGCTCGACCAGAAGGGTCAATAACCGAGAGTTATTGCGCCAACGAGAGTGTAACGACTCCGAATTTACTGTACAGAATTTTCCAGTTTAATATACGGAATTTTCCAATTTAATGTACAGAAATGAGTTATACAGCCTGAGATTGAGTTATAAGTAAATTTTGTTAAATAACAGCAAGAAACAACTTGTAGCTCACTGGTCACTGCTGTGACGTAGCCCCTGTATTCGATACCTATCAGGCACATTATTTTTTCTGATTTTTCTTTTTAATTTTTTGGAAGCCCAAAAGTTTACACGTGCAATACATAGAAAAATGAAAAGTCGGAAAATCAAACATGTGGAAAATGGAGTAAACCTAATCTTATCTGGTAGCACGAGGCTCGATGCCAGATGGAATGAATCGACCGGCGGAATGCGCCATATGGCCGGCACCGACGGCTGTAGTGAGTCCATTTGGCCCCATGTTCTGCACACTAACCACTTCATCTACCACTAACACCCCTGCACTGTTTGATTGCCCTACAATCAAACAGAGACCCTTCATTTCACCATTTATCATTTTTTTAATGCATTTTAATTCCAAAACCCTAATTCTACACTATAAATACCATCCCACCCTTTAGCTCAATATCATTCTGAAATTTCTAGCCAAAACTTTCAAAAAATTTCTCAAGTACAAGTGGAGTAAAAGAGAAGTTAGCAAGCTATCAACTTCCGGTAAGGATCGAAGCAAATTCCGGAGATCCCGCGACGCCACGAAATTCAACCCACCCTCTTCTACCTTTCTTTAAGTTAATCAACTTGTAAGTCCCTTCTAATCTTCACTTCCCTTCTTTAAAAATTCCATTTCAAATCATATATTGGTAAGTGGAGTTAATACCGATATATTTTTCAAAACCCTAGAAAACTCTTTCTCTTTAATAATTTTTTCAATCTAACTTGTACCCATCACTAGTAACCTTAAATCATAATATTTAGAACAAAATTTTAATCAAGAATATCATGTAAATTAACTTTAATTTAAGTTTTTCGTTTAAATACCATGAACTTTATATAGCATCTTTTATTGTTTTGCTTAAACATAACTTTAGGAAAACTTCACGGGGTAACGACCTACCCCTCACATATACACATGGTTCCATAGCACGATACATCTTAGTTGTAATTTTTGTTACGAGTAAAACTTTACAAGAAAATACCATTTACTATAAAAACCGGATTTCTTTTAAATTGTATTTTAAATCGCTTTGCGATTATGCCTCTACAGCCCTTTTTAGGGGACCCACTATTGGATGGTACGGATTATCGTACATCTTTGGGCTAGTAGAGCGAGATACAGACCTTCTCACGGAGCATTCGGTCTCGAAAGGTTTTAAATATGGTTTTTAAGAAAAACGCATTTTTTCTAGTTAAATAAAATTAATTTTTAATAATAATATAAAAAATAAAAATCCATATAATTTCAAAATATAATAAACTTACATTTTTTTTTAAATGAAAAAATTACAAGTTTCACCAAAATACCATAAAGATATCAACAAAAGACAAATTTTACAATAAAATACCATGAACTTTCCAAGCTATGTAATTATCACTAAAATACCTCAAATCCTTAAAATTCACATTTATGAAAATCCTAAATAATATAAATAACTTCTCAAGGTTTATTTTTAATTTTATTAAAAACACTTTTCATAAAACCCTCTCGAGTTATATAAAACAATATTTAAGGACTTTAGTAATTATAGGTTTAAGCGGGATCAATTTTCTTGAGCCCCAGGGAGCCAGAGAAAATGAGTGCTTGCCTATTTAAGGTAGAAAACTTAACGGAGTTATCAATGGTAATTGTCTTGGAAAAAGAAACAAATCCTGCCGTACATGTGCAGCAGTTACCGATGACTCTCAAACCTAATTCAGGATCTAAATCCGTTATAAGTATCTGAATCAGTCTGAGTCTAACTCAAACCTGAATCCAAACTCAAATCAGAGTCCAATTCAAACATGAATCCAAAGTCTAACATGTATACCTGAACATAAACCTGGATACCTGAATTCAAACTTCAATATCAAACCTGAATGCTTGACTTGACTTAACCGAACCATGGGTATAACCTGACTTCTTGAATACAAGATTACATCCTGAACCTGATTACCTGAACAATTTATATCCATGGTTTCGGCAAGACTTGTAATTATAATCAATACAATACATTACGCGGGGATAACGAGGTAGATTGGTACAGAACGTATTAACGCGGTACGAGATGGTCACTAAAAGACACCTACATGAACTCTCGTACCGTTGTCCCATAGGTTTTTACGGGGCCTTGTACTACATGTTACCATAATCCACGGCGTAAGATGGACTCCTCCCGTATACACAAATACTTTTTGTACCAAACTACAAACAACTACGTTAGAATAACAAGCATATAACTGTACATCTTACCAGTTCTATTTCACATTACTTGTTCTATTCCATTCTTTCTTTTGGGACTTACCGAGCGCTAGTTTGCTGACGACATTCCTGTCTATTTCTTGAAATGTTCGTCAGGAGAACCAGACTCTCAGGAGATCGAGCCAAGCCAGGAGGACTTGGACCAGTTCGCTGCCCAGCCGGACTTCTAACTCTCTTGTACTTACTTTCAGCTTGTATGCCACTATTTAGGCATTGCTTTATATCATTGTATCTTTCTTTTTCAAAGCAGTTATATTGTAAAGATGAATGTTAATAAATATTGCTGTTTATTTTATATCTCTTGTCATTCTTATGCATTTTATATATATTGCTTAATTATGTTTAACGTATTTATTTATCAGTAAATACATTGTGGCCCGCCATATCAACGTTTCCGTACACTGGGAAACTGGGCATGACAGGTTTTGTTGGCGGCTCATGCAGGTCAGTTCTATATGAAGTCCTAAGCAATATATATCACAAGAATTATAAGAATCAACAACTATACATTCCTTATATTTCAAATTCCTTGAATCTATTTTAACCATTCCTTTTCTATCAAGGTCATGGATTCACCGAACAACACAAGCATGTAGCAACACTCCACCGCCTACTCTACCACCACCACCTACCGTTATAGCTCCCATCAATGAGCAAAAGGTACTGCTTGAGGCAATCAAGATCCTCTTAGAGGGGCAGCAGACTGCTATCCTCATGCACCGTCCAGAGGTCGAGGCACCCGAAACATTTCTTAGGAAAAGAGAGCCCACTGGAGGTGGAAGAATAGGCCCAGTTGATAGAAGATGATCTAGCAGCAGCATAAGTGCCAGAGATTGCTTGGGTGACAGTTGCGAAGCTGCAACTAACAGACAATGCCAGAGTCTGGTAGAAGGCTCAAAAAAGCCGTCTTGCCCAACCGATTGAATGGAAAACATTTCGCGATATGTTCGATACGAAATACTTCCCTAAGTTTGCCTGTTTCGACATGGAACAGTAGTTCATCCACTTACAATAAGGCTCGATGTGGAGCTAGTCCATGGATGAATATGATGCTGAGTTTACCATGCTTAGCAGGTAAGATATGTCTCAATATTCAATTTCCTGATTTCGCTCATTATACTGCTAACACAAGGCCGTAACAGGTTCGCGGCACACCTGATTCCTACTGCTGAGATCCGGGCACAACAATTTCAGCAAGGGTTGGACCCGGAAATCCAAGTTGCCCTCGCTACAGGGGATTTCCCAACCCATGATCTCGCTTTGAAGGCTGCCCGACGCTATGAGGTTGTTGTGAAGAAGAAGGGCATACCGCAAATTGCCGGTGTGAAACGCCCTGCCACTTAGATGGCAGGAGGATCCTCTTCCAGGCTAACTTTTGCATCCAGGAGACCGGAATGAACATTTAACCGGCCCAGTCCAAACTTTTGCTTCTACTGCAAGAGAAATGGATACCTAGCGAAAAACTGCAGGCGTGCAAATGGCATGTGTTTAGTTTGTGGCGCATCCACTCACGCCATAAGAGCATGTCTATACCGACTCAACCCAGCTCCAGCACCAAGACCCGCAATCACAGTTCCGCAGCGGCCAGCTATTCAGGCTCCTGCACCTCGTCTAGCTCTACCTGCACCACCTCCACGTGGACCTCCTGCACAACCTCCTTGTCAATTCCACCAAGCACAGAGAAACGTGCCTCAAGGACAGAGAAACGTGTCCCAGGGACAGAGGAATGTACCTCCAACGAGGAGGAATGTACCCAGACATCAAGCTTTCACAATGACAGTTGAGAAAGCTGAAGCCACTGGCCAAGTAATCGCTGGTAATTCCCAATCCTTTCATCTTTTCAATCCTTGTATACCTCTATATTTCTCCTGTATCTAAAACTATCCTCGCACAATATAGGTACTATACTAGTAGCCACCCTCCCTGCACTCGTACTTTTCGACACTAGAGCATCACACTGCTTCATGTCCTAACGATTTGTGAGAATGCATGCGATTCCCGTGAAGCCACTCATTTCAAGCTGGAATGTCAGTTCCGGGAATGGAGTATAAAAAGCAACTATGGGATTTGATCAATGTCCAATTATAGTTTGCGAACGAGAATTCTACGCGAATTTCAAAATACTGGACATCCCAAACTTTGATATTGTGTTGGGAATGGACTGGCTAGGAGTTTTCTATGCTACGATTGACCGCCGTCAAAGGAGGGTGGTATTTGAGATATCAGATCACCCAGTTTTCTACTTCAATAGTAGAGACAGAACATTGGGGTGAGGAATCTTTCGTGCTAAACCAAAGAATGCAGAAGTGTTTACTCTACCGGCGGAAGAAGAAAAGCCAAAGATAGTTCGAGGATGTGTTCCCTAAAGATATAACAGGTTTGCCTCCCAATCAAGCTCTTGAATTCAACATTGACTTAATACCTAGTGCGCAACCGGTAATCAAAGCTCCATACCGGTTAAGTCCAGAAGGATTGAAGGAGATCCGCACTCAGTTGGACGAACTTCTGAAGAAAGGTTGGATTCGACCCAGTACTTCAAGTTGGGGATCTTCAGTTTTGCTTGTAAAGAAGAAAGAAGGTTCATACAGGATATGTGTAGATTACCGAGCTCTGAACGAAGTGATGATAAAGAACAAGTATCCACTACCGCGCATTGATGATCTTTTCGATCAGCTAAATGGGTCTTGTGTATTATCAAAACTAGACCTTCATTCGGGTTATCATCAGGTGAAGGTCAAAGAGTCCGATATTCCGAAGACGGTGTTCAGGACTCGATATAGTCATTATAAGTATCTCGTAATGCCATTTGGAGTGATCAATGCACCTGCTATTTTTATGAATTTGATGAACCAAGTTTTCCGAGAGTACTTAGACAGGTTCGTTGTCATCTTCATCGACGACATCCTGGTGTATTCAAAGAATCGGAAAAAACACGCCGAGCATTTACGAATTGTCCTGGAGACATTGCGACAGCATCAGCTCTACGCCAAGTACAGCAAATATGAATTTTGTCTAGATCAAGTCAGATTTCTCAGACATATCATTTCAGGCAAAGGAATCTCAGTAGATCCAGCTAAGGTGTCAGCTGTCAGCGAGTGGCCGACACCAAAAAACGGTGAAAGATATATGAAGTTTCTTGGGATTAGCAAGATACTACCGACGATTCATTGAAGACTTTTAGAAGATTGCAGCTCCCCTGACCAAGCTCACACGTAAAGATGAAGCATTCGTGTGGTCAGAAACATGTGAAAACGCTTTTATAGAACTCAAGTCAAGATTAATTTCAGCTCCTATCCTTGTAATACCGGATCAATCTGGAGGATTCGTCGTACATTGTGATGCATCCGGTAATGGATTAGGATGTGTTCTACATTAGTATGGAAAAGTTGTTGCTTTTGCATCAAGACAGCTGAAAGTACATGAGTGCAACTATCCAACACATGATCTGGAGTTGGCAGCCGTTATCTTTGCACTTATGATTTGTCGCCACTATCTTCTGAGAGAAAGAGTGGATATATACACTGACCATAAGAGTCTGAAGTAAGTATTTACTCAGAAAAAATTGAACATGCGGCAGAGAAGATGGCTAGAACTCATGGCGGTCTTCGACATCAACCTTGTTCGCCGCCGAAAACAGAGACGGATCCGAGATGGATTGTCTTGCCTGAATTTGGGGGCAGATTCTATTTAGTTTTATCCGTCCACCTCTCTGAAGATGCCAAGTTGATTTATGGCACCGTGCATCAGAGGTTTGGACGGATGCGACCGTTGTAGCAGACTTCGTTAGATTCCCCCTCGTTTGCGAGGGGTTTTTTGATTGTGGGGACGCTCTTCCCTACAGGCGCAAGCCCCTGCAGTTAATTACGTTACCGCATTGCGGTAACCACTTTCTCCTGCTTCAGAAGGTCACTTCGTGTCGTGTGTGTTTGTTTTATTTTTTGGTTGCCCGTAGATTGTATACGGAGACTAATTTGTATTGTCGCCTGTAGGGCGTGGATTAGTCCAAATTCGTATTATCTTAGATTTGGGTTTGCGTTGGTTTAAGGATCGTTAATCTTTTTTTAGATTAAGATCAACTCAAACGTTTGTTAAGGATACGTTAGTCTAATTTTAGACTAAGATCTACTTAACAGGGTTTTAGGATCATTTAGATCCAACAAAAGACCATGTGGGCTCTATTGTTTTAGTTTAGGGACATTGCGGTCCATTGGGTTTAAGGACATCATAGTCCATGTAAGTTTAAGGACATCATAGTCCATAAAGTTTAAGGACATCATAGTCCATGAGTTTAAAGACATCATGGTCTGTAGGGTTCAGTTTTAACCAGTTTGGGGGTGTGCCAAAAGTTATTGGTTATTGGGATCATCCACCTCTCTGAAGAAGTTGAAGAATCACAACGACATGTATCATAGGTGTGAAGAGATGTACCCTTGAACCAATGTTGGTTGGGAGATCTGTAATCAGGTTTGGGATTAAGACCAATTAAAGAGATTGTGAACACATGGGCTCGGTTGATCTGAGTTGGGGGACTTGTGGGCCAACTTGGGATCGGTCCACTTAACTTTGTATAAAATGTTGAGCATTTGTTTGGGCTTAGCCCCTTTTTATTCAATAATGCTCAGCATTGATTTGGGTTCTGACACCCTTCTTTTCTTTTTGTTTTTATTGAGTGTTGAACACTCTTTATGGCACTGGGGCTTTATCTAAAGAACACTTTGTGTTCTCTCAGCGCCCACGTGAGGAGCATGTGGAGCGCTTGGTGCTGAGACTTAGCTGATTTGAGCTACGGTTAGCCTATCATAGTATGTTTAGCGCTCACGTGGGGTCACGTGAGGCCTTAAAATAGTGTTAAACACTAAGAACTTGAGGCGCTCACGTGAGGTCACGTGAGGCGCCTGAAAGTTGGCACAACTTCTTTGGAGTTATTCCCTTCTCTTTTCTGAGTGCTAAACACAATTGGGTCACGTGGGATCACGTGAGGCGCCCCAAGAATGGAACCTGCCCTTTGATTTACTCCCTTTTTATAAGTGCTAAGCACTACTTGGGGGGATCACGTGGGATCACGTGAGCCAGTCTCACGTGGGAGCACATGAACAGCTATTATCATGGGTGCCAATCTTTTTTTTACGTGCATGGAGATCCTGAATTTCGAGACTTTCAAGCCCACTGTTTTGTAAGAATTAAATTCTTAGGACTTAGTTTTTCTCTTAGGTTTGGGATCTTCATGGCAGAATTTCCTCGATGAGAATTAAATTCTTAAGTTGTGAGGAGATCTGCTTCTGCAGATCTTTCACCATAAGGAAGAACCGAGTTCTTATGTGAAGGGTTAAACCTTTGTTTTATCTGAAAAATTAAATTTCTATATACTTTTTGGGAGAATTAAATTCTCTGAACTTAGATTTTCCGCTAGGTTTTGAATCTGCATGGCAGAATCTCCCCGATGAGAATTAAATTCTCAACTTGTGGGGAGATCTGGTTCTGCAGATCTCAACCAGAGGAAGAACTAAGTTCTTTTTAGAAGAGTTAAACTCTTATGGAGGTAAAAAGGGGATGAGATATTCTCTCTGTTTTTTGTTCCTTCTTTTACCTAGAGTTTCTTTTTCTCTTTTTTTCTGGAGAATTAAATTCTCTTTTCTTTTGCTTACGAGGGGTTTCTCTCTCTCTTTTTTTCTTCTCTGTCTCTCTCTCTCCTGTGTGTTTCTTCGCTCTTATTTATAGGAGAAAGAAGGGAATCAATTTGTTTAGAAAATCTCTCATTGAGAGATTTTGATTGATTTTCTAATCAACCAACATGATCTTTTAGATCACTCGGTGAGTTTTATTCACCATTGGATTTTTAATCCAAGGACTTATGTTTTACAGAAAATATTTCTTTTGTTGTTCTTAACAAGTTTAGGAAGATATTTCCTTGCACAGAATTTTTCTGTAGATTAGTAATTTTTAATCACCATTGGATCTTTAATCCAACGGCGCTCTGTTTTACAGAGCGTAATCTTTCTCGTTTAGAAAGATCCAAGGAAATATTTTCCAAATAAGGCTTTTGGTCCCTTTTAATTAGAATTTACTTCTATCAGTTCAGAAGGCATAGGAGTCTATCACGTGTAACACGTGACCCCACCAAATTAAGCCCACCAAAAGATGTCACGTGCTATCACGTGAGTGTTTTTTTTGTCCATTTGTTTGCTTTATTCAGGAGCCTATATACTTTGTCTATAGAGGTCACGTGTCTGCACGTGAGGCCTAGTTTTAGCCTAGTTTTGTCAAGCGCAACGCCTATCACGTGTGGGCACGTGATGCTCCACTTATGAACTTTTTCTCGTTGCTTTATTTATTTTCCGTAAGGGAAAAAATGTCCCCACCGCGTTGTTCTCACGTGATTTGCATGTGGGTGCAACGCTGTCACCTTTATAGCCGTTAGATTGCCTACAGGAATATGGAGATGAACCGCCCTTGTCACGTCTTATAAATGAAAGGGTTTAGTTTCTTGCGCAGCCACTGTTTCCTTCATCTTCTTCCTTCTTCGTTTTCTTTGAGAATTTAATTCTCTTCCTCAGAGCTTAGTTCTCTGCCATTGTAATTCCAGAGTTAAACTGTCAAAAGAAACCCTTTTTAGGTAAAGCTTTTGTACATCAGAAAACTTTCCTTTTTGAACAAAAAATTTCTGGATTTTAAATCCATCATGAGAGCTTTGCTCTCCTCAGAAACCCATCCTCTTAGGGATCCAAAGATGTGATCTTTGAGTAGTAAATTTCCATATCTCGAACATTCACCTCTATTTTTTGAGGATTTATGGGATTTTATTTCTCATATATGTTTTTTTGTGAGTTTCTGGAATTTAATTCCATCATATAAAAGGAATTTAATTCCTAAAGCGAAGAGCTTAGCTCTGAAAGATCAGGAAGACCCTTTAGGAATTTTATTCTCTGGTGTTCTTGAAAATCTTTTCATAGGGTTTTACCCTTATTCACACAAATTTGAATTTTTTGGTAACTTAACAGAACTTGTTTTCCCAAGAATTGTTTGAATTCCACTGTCTGTTTAATGAGGATCTTCATGATTCTCACAATGATTGCCCTGTCTCATCATTAGTGTGCCGCCATATTGACTTTGTGGGGTCCATGTGTTTTGTAGACAGTGGTCCCGCAAGACAGACATCCTGTCGTTTCCTTTTGTTATTATTATATGTGTGCGCGCGCGCGCGCGCATGGGTTTCACTAATGCTTCTTCTTTTCATTATTTCAGGAACAATGGCTTCTCTTCCTTATTTCCCTTACACCCGCTTGGATGCCGCCTTTCCACAATTGCCATTGGATGAGGAGGCAATGAGGATGATCAGAGCTCATGATAAAGACCGGACAAGTCTGTTCTTATAGGGCACTTGGTATGGCCACATCATCCGGGGACGCCGAAGTTTTATTTGCGAAGAGCCAGCGGAACCTCTTCGCCCTATACTGCCGATGGAACGCCCACAGACTGCTTATGCGGTGGAGGTGACCAATTGGACTTCTTCGGGCCGGCCGAAGCCCTCTATACCCGAGATACCCAACCAGCCCTTACCGGCTATAGACATCTTGGGGCGTCGGATTTGCCAAGGTGAAGCTCGACCTTGGGGGCAGGTTTATAAAGTGAGCGTTACTCCCCGACACCCAGTGGACTATCTTATTTGGGCTCGCTATATTCTTTCCGCCCACCGCGCAAGATTGCAGAAGGTTAGGCTGTATCAGGCTGTATATGCATCGCTATTCCATTACCAGGATCCTCATGTCTGGTGAATCAAAGCCTTCTTAAACCAATGGAACCTGCCTACCAACACTTTTCTGCTAGGGGATCGAGAGGTGTCTATATCATTGGATGAATTCCGTAAGATTTCAGGATTGCCCATCAGGGGGAGCATTACGAGAAGTTGCTTCCTCCCGATGAATATATTTTCTCCACTATGCCAGCTACATTTGACGGCCTGACGGCCGAAACTGTCTTCCGTCATAAGTACCCCAGCCTAATCAAAGCCCTGGGTATTTTTGATAGATTGTTTGCGAAGTCAGTGAGGCAGGGCGTCCCTTTCAAGAGCTTCATTGCCTGCTTTATCCGGGAAGATGCTCTATCCAAGGAGGCCCCGAAATTTGTGAGCATCGACGACCCTTTTGGGTTTGGTTTGGACAAACTGCCGGCCAAAGAAGAAGATTTTCCGCAGTTTTATATTCCAGCCACGTCGGCCGTGCCTTTTGATGCAATTGCGGCCCCCGGCATAGACGAAGAGACCTTCTTCGTCGACTTTATTAGCCTCTGGCTCAGTTGGTTTGCGATACCAACCCACCGACGCTTCATGAGAGCTTCCGCCCTCTACCCCGCCCACCATGCAGCTGAAGGGGCAAAGTTGGCCGTTGGCATTGCGGGACTATCGCACCTTTATCATGGTTTAAGTGTTGCGGCCAACACTTCGACTCCAGGTGTAGATGTTGTGAATCTCCCCCTTTGTTACTTCACATCTTGGATCGAAATGCATGTGCTGGGGGCATTCGCAGCACATCGACGGTCGAATTTCTATGACTCCTACACCTTCCAGCGAGTTATGAGATTGGTGGATGCCTCCGCTTCCGATCCGACTCAGCTAAGGGCCCTCCGCGTTCTGCTCAATACATATGCTAATGAGGGTGGGATGGTGTTTGCTGATCGAGTTCTTTCTATACCGACGGGGCCCATCCAACAGCTATTCGACTTGTCGAAAGGGGGAGCACCATCTTTAAAGCCTAAGGAGATCATGCATTTGTATTCAATTAGGTCGGGCTATTTGGTGTTCCGCCTGAATGATACGGCTCTCCTCATGCGGTATAATCTGCACCGCTTCGCTGGGCAATTGGGCTATAATCAGGGCATCCCTTTCGAAGCATTTTTTGTTGAGCTTACCTCATCTCTGGGAGTTATTCGCGACGTCAGTCATCACTTCATACGGCTAACCACTGGCTCTGTGTTCATGATCCCAGAACCTGACTACCTCCCAAGGTCTGTGGGGTCTTTTGTGGGATGTTATCGCTACCGGGTTGGTCCTGTTATTGCTGAAGAAAGGCAGGTACTATTTAAGTATAAGACTCCTGCTCTAACCCAAGCTGTCAGCGTTCCGTTGCGACCGCGGTCAATCGTTCACCCTCTCTTGAGGGATGGCGGCGTGGTCCTTATCTCGCAAGTCGTAAAAACCGAATTAATTCCTCCCACTGTAGGGATGCCAATACGCACTAGAGCTCAAGCAAAGGCTTCCGTCGAAGCGCCAGCAGCAGTGCCATTAATGGTGACGCTATCAGCAGTGGTGTCGCCAAAAGGGGATAGTGGAGGCAAAGTGGGCCAATGTCGCACCAAAGCGCCGAAGGGAAGGAAGCGATCTTCTTCCAGTGTTAGTTTTGGGTCGAAGAGGAGAAAGAAGACGGTCACCGGTCTGCTTGACCTTTTGCTGGAATCTGAGCCTATTGTTCAAGACGAACTAATATCCATGCAAGAGCCGGATGATGGTATTCTCTTTCCGGGTTCATCTGCCGAGAAAGTCGTACAATTGGTTGAGGCTATAAGGCGTTCACAGGATGAGACCGAGAGTGTGCGCATCCTGAAGAAGCCCTACCCCCCCTCCGGTTATCTTTTACGAAGATCCCCCATCACTGCAGAGGGTGCATATGGGTCCCCTACGACCGGAAGACGATATATCCCTCAAGCAGCCCATCTCAGCCACCTCTGAAGATGAGTTAGCAGTGAAGACCGGTGGGCATAAGTCTACGTTTAACGCCTGGCGAGCACATTTCCTGAAAAAGGAATGACAGCTTGAAAAAGCCATACTAGAGGCACCCTAGCGTATCGGTATGCATGTTTTCTGTATTTTTCCTTTGGCAAGTAATTTGTATCGCTTTTTTATGTCTTTTTATCTTCGTAAAACTTTGCAGGGACTTCGGCGATGACAGAAGATTTGAGCCCAAGTCGTGCCCCGACTGTGGGTCCCACAAATGTCTCCTATGAGACACCGGCAGGTGTGGAGGAGATCGTTATAGCTGCTATCCCTGTTGCGGAGCTTCCGATGATAGCCTCTGTCCCTTCAGATTCAATTCCTTCAGTAGAGGTAGCCCCATTAGCCACGGATCCTATGGATGTCTCTGATGACGCGCCGAAAGATGTAGGAGAGATTGTCGAAGTAGTTGGCTCTATCTTGGAGCTCCTGGTGATGGCCTCTACTTCTCCATCGTCTATACTTTCCGCAGAGGCGACCTTGCCGGTCATAGACCCGATGGATCTTTCTGGTGGCGCCTCGAAGGTTGTAGAAAGCACTGCCATGGCCACCGTTCCCTCTTTGGAGCCTGAAATGGCAGATGTTGTTTCGCGACTGGAAGCTGCTATGCCAGCGCACGTCCCCGGTGATGTGCCTGAGGGCACGGAGGAGGCTGCCGAAGCTGCTATCCCTCCAGTTCAAAGCGGGAGGATCATCGAAGGTAGTCTTCTATATTTTGCTTTAATGATCTCTCTATTATCTGACTCTTTCTGTCTTTTCAGAATTGTGAGGATTGACGGCGTCCATCATGGATTTATCTCCCAGAAAGTCTTTTCAGCGTCTACTCGAGATGGTCGCCCCACAGGCAATATCCCCGCAAAGCATCATCCTCTCCTCTGGGCAAGGTTGGTGTTATTTAACTCCTTCATTGTATTATCATTATTTCGTATAACGATGTTGATATGTCTTCTGCAGTTCTGGAAGCCGATGACGAAGTTGAGATCCTCGACGTGCCTGGGGATCTGTCCAATCCTCCTTGCATGACTGTGGGTAAGTAAGATTTTGATGTTGCTTTATATATTCTTTGGGTGTAAATCTCATAGATTGTTTATGGATCTTGACAGCCTTGCCCGCTCTTACCCCGCTGGAGTCTCGCATCATTATGCCACCAGGCCTTTATGCTCGGCGTGCATCTGAACGGATGGCGAAGCAAAGCCTTCACTCCTTGTCGGCTCTTATCGAAGATCTTCATACTGGTAGTTCGATCACAGCCGAAGAATTTGCTGCCGAAGCCAACATTTATCTGCCCTTTCTCGCCACTTACCATGATGAAACATTGGTGCATGTCTGGGTCGAGTTTTGTCGTCGAGTGGAGGCCTGCTTACATGGTCTCGAGTGCACACGCCTTCCCTCAGATGTCGTGGCTGCAAAGAGGAGCTTGCGGGGGCTGATTGAACGGTGCACCGCAAATCTACAATCATGTGAGAAGAGGCTTAACCGGAAATTCTCGGAGAGGGAACTGGCCTCTAGTGCTTTGGGGGAACTTCAAGCTCAGCTCACTACCAAGACTACTCATGCATATGAAATCTGGAGAGTACTTCAAGAAGCTATCACTGAAGTGGTCGCTCTCGACAAAGCCGTCATCTTTACCCGTAAGATGGTTGAAGCTCATAAAGCAACTGAAAGGGAGCTCAAGAGCCGATTCGTCTCGTATCAGACTCAACATTCTCAGGCGGAGACCCGTCTTGTGGCAATAACCAAGCTTGAAGACGAGGCCCAGCGGAAGAGCGATGAATTGAGGAGCTTATTGTGCCACCCGCCGGTTTAAAGATTTTTTCTTTATTCTATTTTCTTTATTATCATTTTTTTATCCACTTATGAGTAAAAATATTTTGTATTCATTTTGATTCTTTTATGAGATATATCTTGTATTCATTTTGAATTCATGAATAAAAGACATATATTCTTTTTCATCTCATGCTTGCATGTAACTCCGGTGGATGTGGTCCATATGTAGTTTATCTTGGTTTTCTTGCAGGGCAGCTATGGCTTCGGAAACAGGTTCAGATCTGTTGCCTAAGGCTTTTCAACTTTATGAGTCGTGGGGGTCTCATAAAGACTTTTCTTCCTACGAGTCGAAAGGATCTCGTAGGTGCAATTTCTACATAGGGGTCGTGAGGACTCCTAAGTGCATTTTCTTGTGAGAGTCGTAAGGATCTCACAAGAGAACTTTCTTTTTATGGGTTGATAGGTTCGTGTGTTGACTTATTTCCGAGTTGAAGTAATGCTTTACGACAGGGAGATCATGGGTTGATGTATTTCCGAGATGGAGCATTGCTCCGGTGGGGGGTTAGGGGTTGACATGTTTCCGAGTCGAAGCGTTACTTCACGACAGGGAGGTCAAGGGTTGACATGTATCCGAGTCGAAGCGTTGCTTGATGACAGGAAGGTCATGGGTTGACATGTATCCGAGTCGAAGCGTTGCTTGACGACATGGAGGTCAAGGGTTGACATGTATCCGAGTCGAAGCGTTGCTTTACGACAAGGAGGTCAGGGGTTGACATGTTTCCGAGTCAAAGCATTGCTTTACGACAGGGAGGTCAGGGTTTGACATGTATCCGAGTTGAAGCGTTGCTTTACGACAGGGAGGCCAGGGTTTGACATGTATCCGAGTCGAAGCGTTGCTTGACGACAGGGAGATCAGGGATTGACATGTATCCGAGTCGAAGCGTTGCTTTATGACAGGGAGGTCAGGGCTTGACATGTATCCGAGTCGAAGCGTTGCTTGACGACAAGGAGGTCAAGGTTTGACATGTATCCGAGTCGAAGCGTTGCTTTACGACAAGGAGGTCAGGGGTTGACATGTTTCCGAGTCAAAGCATTACTTTACGACAGGGAGGTCAGGGTTTAACATGTATCCGAGTTGAAGCGTTGCTTTACGACAGGGAGGCCAGGGTTTGACATGTATCCGAGTCGAAGCGTTGCTTGATGACAGAGAGGTCAGGGGTTGGCATGTATCCGAGTCGAAGCATTGCTTTACGACAGGGAGATCAGGGGTTGACATGTATCCGAGTCAAAGCATACAGGGAGGTCAGGGATTGACATGTATCCGAGTCGAAGCATTGCTTTACGACAGGGAGGTCAAGGGTTGACATGTATCCGAGTCGAAGCATTGCTTTACGACAGGGAGGTCATTATTTGGATTCGACTTCAGCATTATTGTACCGGAATATGGTGCCGGGTGCGAATCATCTTTTGCCATTTGCGGACTTGGAATTTGTCACCGATTTAGGCATCAGCATCGCTACCACTGGAACATTGCCAGGAGCGAATCATCAATTGCTTTTGTCGGTTCGAACAAAGATGGTTTAGCAAACAGGGTTAAGATCCTGTCGACTAAGACTTTTGACTTCATGAGCCGTAAGGGTCTCATAAAGATGTTCCTCCTTACGAGTCATGAGGATCTCGTACGTGCGTTTTCTCCTTAAGAATCGTAAGGATTCTTAAGTGTATGGCCTTTTATAAGTCGTAAGGATCTCATAAGAGCATTTTTTCCTTGCAAGTCAAGAGGACCTACAAGTGTTTGTTCACCAAATGAGGACTTTCATGCTATTGGTGGGAGGACTTTCACGCTTTTAGTGGAACTTGGTGGGGGAGACGTTTATTTGTGCCCGTGGATTGTATACAAGGGTCAACATTGACCGCCTGTAGGGCAGTCGGGGGATATAATGGCTTAAGAACATGTTCAGATCCCTGTAGCATAAGACTTTTGAATCTTACGAGCCATGAGGGCCTCATAAGAGAATTCTCCTTACGAGTCGTGAGGATCTCGTAAGTGTAATTTCTCCTTAGGAATCGTGGGGATCCCTAAGTGTGTTGCTCCTTTGTGAGTCGTAAGGATCTCACGCAGGTAGTTTTCTCCTTATAAGGTCGGGAGGACCTTGTAAATGTCTTTTAACGAGATTGCGCCCTTTCGGGTTTTCACAAACTCGCCGGTAGCCCTGCTGTTTTTACTCACGGAGCCCTTTCGGGTTTTCATCTGTGCCCATCTTGCTTATGGACGTACCTTTATTATTATTTTTTTTATTTTATTTTTTTATTATTTTTTTGCGTCAGCCCTAGGATGCTGCGGTTTGTAGTAGTTTAAAGACGTTTCGGTCCATAGCGATTTTGAGGCAAGGCTTCACCGGATACTACTCATAGAGGTTGGGCTTGGGAAGATAGAGAGCGGACATAGGTGTCGTCATCTATCGTTGACCTAGGCCATGACTCGTCAGGCATAGTATCTTTTCAGGAACCGACCGTTTATTGGCCTGAAAGGTCTTTCGCCATGCATATCCATGAGTAGATAGGCCCCTCCTTGGTATACCTTTTCTATGATGTATGGGCCCTCATAGTTCGGCTCGAATTTCCCCCGTTTGGCACGATTGGGGATCATAGGTCTCTTGACCACTAGCACGAGTTCGCCTTGGCGGAATGTTCTCGGCCTACTCAACATTTCGTATGAGCGGTTCATCCTTGCTTTGTAAGCTTCTGGGTTTTGCTGCGCCATGAGAGGAGTTTCATCAAGGGTGTTGAGCTCCTCGATCCGAAGATGGGCATTCTCTTCGTCCGTTAGCTCATAATGAACCGCCACTCGTAAAGCTTCCTGTTTTGCTGCTTCCTGTTTCCCCAATCAGAGAAAAGCTCTGTTCAAATTCCAAGATTTGAAATGAAGCGACGCTGTAACGTTTTGAAAATCGTTTCGGTGAAATTTCGGAAAAATCGGTAAAATAAGGGGGTTTTCCGTAAAAAGTCAAAATACAAATATATTTATTATAAAATTAAATATACATATTCTGGCTATATAATTACTAGTATTTGGTATTTATTGATCCACTGGTGAAATTTCAAATTTTCTGAAAATTTTTCCGTAATTAATTATTTTAATATTATTTTAAGTCGTCACTAATACATTAAATTAGGGAAAATTACAAATTGGAATGGGTTGAAACAAATTTTGTGCATCATAACAAATTAAACCAAATTTTAACACGTTGCTTTTGAAATGAAATGAAGTCGGTTTTAGAAAATATTGAGGAAAAAGGCTTATTTTATGAAAATAAAAGGGTTTTGGTGCATATTGAATTGGTGTTTGGTGTTCATTGCTTCACACACACACACCACCTCCCCCTCCCCCCTCTTGCTGACCGAAAATGGGCTGCCCCAATCCCCATGTCGCCACACTTGTTCACAAAGAAAGAAAAGAAAAGAAAGTGAGAAGAATAAAGATGAAGGAATGGGCATTATATATTAAGGAATGGAGAGAGTTGACTTGGACTTTTTCCCACAATCCCACACACCTCCCCACTCCCTCTTACTGCAGAATTTCTGCAGCCCCCTCCCCTCTCATTTCCTTATCTCATCTCTTCTCCAAAAATCCACAAAAATTCCTTGAAAAATCAACTAAAACCTCACAAAATCAAAATCCAATCTCTACCCATTTTTCCTTGGCCCATCTAGCATGGATCTTGGTGAAAAGAGAGCAATTTGGGAGGCTTAGATTCTTTCTAGATCTCTAATTGGGAGGTATAAATCTTAACCCATGTCTTAATTGTTGGTTAATTACTCCAATTTAATTAAATTTGGTGTTTAATTTTGGTTCAAATTGCAAACTTGAATTGTGGGATTAATGGTTATATGTGAGATTAAAATCAAGATAGGGTTTTATCACATCATTAAGGTTGCCATGAGTAGATTAACATGTTAATACTTACAAAAAACTAATCTAGTTACTAGTTTCAAATTGTTAGTTGGAAATTGTGATAAATGTGCTATTTTGCTAACTAGGTTTTTTAGAAATCGATTTATAATTGGGATTAAAATCTAAATTAAGGTTTCATGTCATTATTAATATTATAATGAGTGGTTTAATGCCTTTGGATCATGCAAAACCAAGCGTAGTTGTTGTTTTGTGCATTTTTACTTGAAATTGTTAAAATTAGATAAAATTGCAAAACTAGAATTTTTAGTTTTATAAGAATTGATGAGATTAAATTTTTGTAATGGGTTGTATGACTTATTTAAGATATTTAATAAGTATTATGGCCATTAGAATTGTTAGAATATCAAGTGTTGTACTAAAAACGGTAAATTTTGCTTGCTAAGGTTTTCGGGAAAATGACTTTTAAAGTAAGTTTGGGGTTTTTGTGAATTTTAACCTATTTTATATTATAATTAGTGTTCGTGAATGTGCAGATGAGTGTGTTTGGGTTTTTCTCGATGGTTTGACGTTTGTACATCGACATCGAGGGTTGGTTTGGCTATTCTTGCATGCGTAGGCGATAGGTTTTGACCTATGCGTGCCGATTTGATTTTCGTATGCCGTTTCGATTTCAAATTTGGATTTTAATGCGATACAGTGCGTTATGATATGTAGGTACCCCATATGGATTTCGAGATGACAAGCAAGCGCGTGGCGACGTCGGCACCGGCGAGCGAGGACCAGTGAGTAGATTTATATCTACGGGGAGAAGTCGGGTGGATGGCGTATAGCACCCCCGCAGTTCGTGGTGATGTATACGAATACGTATACACACATATATATTGATTATATTGTTTGAGATTATTGATGATAAAGATAGATTCTAGGTGTGATTGGATAGGTTTAGTGTTGCGAAACCCTAGAGTAGTGGTTGCACCCCACATACACACACCCATACTTGCATACATTCTTCTTCCATTTGTGCCTATACGGGAATATATATTTATGTGTTCACATGGGTATGGGACTATGTGATCATATACTGGATTTGAGGATAGTACTTGGGATTTGAGGTGAATCGATGAGATATGATTTGAGACTGTAAGATCGGTGATATGGCAGAATTCGTATCAGAGATACGTCATGATATTATAGCGGATTGTTGAACGACATTACCATGTGAATAGTGATATAAATAAAATGATCGACATGTGATCGTGTTATGAGATATGATATGTTAGGATGTTTATGATAGGCCGCATTGGGCGATATATACTTCCTTATGATAATATGCGCTGATGATATCGGTATTGTACTAGACATAGATCAGTACCCAGATTATAATCTTGATAAAGAGGATACTAGATGAATAATATGATGAATGTGATATTGACCGTAGCCAGATTTGGGGTGCCGTACGACGGATTTATGTACGAGCTATATATTGATGTTTGATCTGCACACTTGACTTGGGAATATTGATTATAGATATAGTATCGGATGCGATATTGTCGAGGCGGAATCACCGACTAATATATATATATATATGTATCGACTCAGGTGTTAGACGGTTTCCTTACCTTTAGTTTAGCTTGTTAGCTCGGCCGTATAGTTTAGTGTAGTGGTTAGACTAGATTTATATTAAATGTAGATTTGTTATCGTTGTGTCTAGTATTCAGCTCCCGCTCATTATTGTTGTTCGCTCCGCATCGCATACTTATATTGTTATTTCATATCGCATTGTTGATATTATGCTGTTAGGACACCAGCACCATTACCGATGACGCGTATGTACCACGTACACTTACTTGCCGGCTCACACACATCTTCATCGGTAATTACCATGTCATGAACACTTTAGAAAATACTATTTCATTGACATAGGTTGTTAGCTAATAGTTTAGACATGATATTAGTGTACTTGCCTTATATGCTAGTTTAGACATTGTAGTTAGTACTTGCTACTTCATGCATGTTATTATTTATTGATATGCCGCATTCATGGATTTTTATGCCTATTTTCACTGTTGTATGGACTATTGATGGTTTGGATTTGGATTTCATGAGATTTCTTGGATTTGGAGGAAAACCGCAAAAACATAAATAAACTTTTTCTTTCTCTTTTTAAATAAAAAGTGCGGTTTTCCAATGATGTACGAGTCGTCCACCATGAGTTTGCTGATGGATTTCGAGACCCGATTCGAGGAGTTGGATGAACCGTTTCGGGTACATGATGGACCCGGTAAGGTACCTCGAGGCAAGAAGCGCGTAGTGATGACGATGTAAGCCTGGCAGGGGGAGACTACCTACCGGTGATTTTACCCGACGCGTCGGATATCCGGAGGATACTGTCGTGGTCTTGAGATTGATGGTAGGGGCCGGTCCAGACTGACGGCGCCCTAGATAGTGAGATTGAGACATTGAGATTTTGAGACATCGAGGTACTGAGATTGATGATCCAGGCCAGTCCGGATAGTCGGAGCCTGAGATATTGAGATATTGGGATTTATGTTTTGTGTCGATGCTAGACACTGTTTATGCTGATTTCATTTATGATACCTCGTTTTGAAATTACAGAAATCTCACTAAATTATGAAAGCAGATTCTTCATTTACATGTATTCTGTTTTCATGCATTCATACCTCTTCCATATGATATATTGCTACCGGAGGCACTGATACGAGCACTTGGTATTAATGTTGTTTAGAGGTATACCCTAGCCATTGTTATAGGCTGCAGATTATATATTTGAGGATATATTATAATCGTATGACTTAGGATTGCATTGTTCATGCGATTTCTGTTCGTAGATGTTTCTACTCACGAGTTGGCAACTCACCCCCATTGTGCCACAGTTTCTTGCAGGTTTTGCCGTACAGGTTTCATTACGGCTTTGCTGGCACTGCTTCTTTTTCGGGTGACTTGCTAGTAGGTGGGTTTATTTGTATCGTATCCATCATTATACCTTGTATATTATTATTCTGTTGTATCTAGAAGTTCCATCAACCAAACATGTATTTATTTCAGAAATAGAGACCAGTGATGTTTATTCTTTCGACCTTAGAGTCGCGCGTTGTATTTCTATGGATTTCTTGCTGTATTGAGTTTCCTTTTGAGTTTTGATCCTCGCCCTTGGCGTTGTATATTATATTTCTTGTGTAGTTATGACCGTCGATTGACGAAGAGCTCGCTCCCGCTTGGGGATGCCTTTTTATTGATTTCGTATACTATTCATGTTGTATCCCGTTTGGGGGCCAGTATTTACAAAGGAGACTCTGCCGAAATTTTCAAGAAATACTTGATGTTTTTAAAAATGCATAATTCGGTTTATGCTATTAAAACTACTTTTTTAAGTTGGTTTTCATTCACTCTACTACTTTTCTTGGCTTGGATTTCTGGGTTTTCGGTTTACTTAGATTACGTACGCCTCGAGACGTTTCGTAGTTTAAGTGTCGGTCATGTTCCGTACTTTTGGGACGTGACAAAGTTGGTATCAGAGCGTTAGGTTTTACCTTCGGAGCGTAGGATGACCCTTGGTTGATGGAATAGGTGACTAAAGTAGAATGACGTACCGTGGGTATGTTCCGCGGCATACTTATGATACGCTACTCAGCTTAAGAAGCCTTAGGATGTACATTTCTTTGCTCAGTATTATATTCATTCCTATGATCTAGCCTCATCGGTACCAGTTATGGTTTTGCTGCCACGATTACGGGCAGGGAGAGATACGGTTAAACTTGCGGTCAGCACGAGCTCGTTACGAACGAGGACTGACCAGGGCATAATTCCGGCAACACACGATTGCAGAGATGTGTCTTTTTATTGTGTTTTGCGCCATGAGCATTGGATGGATCGTTGTATGAGGTTACTCGGATGTGCTGATCAGCACCAGAGGATTGAGCCACTGATAGAGGCCAACCAGATTTTGATGACCGTTGAAGTATTGCTTATTCATGATGATTGAGACACTGTTCAGCGTACGGACGAGTGAGCCAGTGTTGCTGCGAACGACGAGATATCGCCCCAGATGCTGGAGCTATTGCAGTATGAGTTGTACTAAGAGATGATAGAAGGTCACTAGTCACCGAGGGTGAATGACTAGGACATGTAGTTCGTTCGCTACCCCGATGCGAGGTCATCGGATAGATTAATTCCAGCTAGAGACGACTTCACGCGGAGACGTTGAGAGTCGACAGAAGCGATCGAATGTCAGAAACCTATTATTCCAAGTTTAAAGTATTCGGAAAGACATGCAGGCAATTCTATGGACCCTCTAGAAGAAAGAAACCCTAACTCGACATAATGACCATGTGAAAGCCTTTGAACCTTAGGGTTTGTGGCAGTTCCGCGGCGCCATTAGTGAGGCTTGGGTTTGCCCTTCTACAGCTGGACCATCGATACTGTGGTATGTACTCGATGCTATTAAACTGTACCTAAGATGTTGAGCTCTTGGGGGATTATGAGGTTTTGACGAATCGGTCAAATGGTTCGACTTCATTCAGATGCTATGCGATGGGATGCATTGCTTGGAAGACTCCAGATACGAGTATAGTCGTTGGAGCATAGTCCATACAGCCACGACGAGGCGAGTCCGAAGCAGTCGACATTAGAGAAAAGTGGAGTAAGAGGTTCGTACGAGATCTTGATGAGGTGACGTTCCACTCCGCCGACATCAGAGATGTGATACGCAAGCAGGAGCGTTGACTATGGATATATATTCCAAGAGGAGTCGTGAGGAGTATGCAGCCGTTCTGGAACAAGAAATAGATATAGTAAAAGGATGATAACTTCCGGGCAGTTCGGCAGAAACGAGACTTGGGAGAGACTTCGACAGGACCTTTCTGGAAATACTGAATGAGAAAACCTGGACCCAGGAGCAGTCATACGACACACACCCAGTAGGCCAGAGTTCGGCACCGTCGACGAGACATGTTATGACTGACTTTGATAGTTGGCCAGAGATCTTTAGAGGATGTGATAGAGCGGACTGCTTCCGTTATCGTTTCTATATTGGACCGTTGAGCCGAGGAGTTATGTACTTAGCAATCTGCAGTAAGAGACGAGAGCCTAAGGGCACTAGGCGACATGCCATGATCAAAAGACAAGTAGATATCTTGCTCTGCTAGTATTGGATGCACCGACACCTTCTTGACTTTGAAGGACGGACATGTCGACGACAACATTTATGATTTTGTGATTGACTATCACGTAATTGTCACATTGGATTTCAGTATTTTTGGGTGATTTATTTCATGATTGAGTTTTGATGACCGAGTTTCATGATATTTGATTTCATGCCTAGGGCATGCATAGGATTTGACTTATGCTTTCGGCATAGTTTTCATGCACTTTTAGTAATTGATTGGCTTTTGTGCACGCCGATGCACAGGATGGTAAGATTTTATACCATGGTATACTTGATTGGGATTTTGATTGAAGTGTGTTGTATACCGTCGATTTCGATTGTGATATTCGATATTCGTTTTCATGCACATTGTGCACTTTATTTGGATTTTGCGCATACTTAAAGCACTTGATGCGATTTTGGCGCACACCAGATGCACTAAATCGAGATTTTTCGTGCATATCAGATGCACCTGGTTTTGCTGTCAGGCACCACGTTGCCCTTGACAGGTGTTTTCGTGCACACCCGTTGCACTTAGATTTGGTTTTTGGTGCACATGTATGGCACATTCATGGATTTTGATTTCCATGCGCACCAGACGCGCATGGCATTCATATATTTTGGGATTGATTTCTTTTAGAGCAGTATATTTTATGATACTTGCTATTTGGTTTAGTACCGAACAGGACTAGTCAGAGGACAGTACCTGAGTATATTTGGCATGCATTGCTTCCAGATGTTTTAACGATGTTTACCTATATAGTTTTGACATTTACAGGTATAGTTTTGATGTATATCATATTGATTTTCGTTTTGGATCTTGACATTGATGTCTTCCCCATGACTCCGATAATTGCGGGATGCTGGATGGAGTTTGATTTTGAGTTATATGCTCATTTTTCATGCGCATGTGTTGCGCTACGATTTGTTTTATATATTTATGGTTTCGGAGCCCCAACGACTAGATGGTTTCGCTGAAATGTTTTAGTATTTGGGGGGAGTTTTAATTTAAATTCGGAGATCGAATTTTTTTAAGAGGGGAAGACTGTAACGTTTTGAAAATCATTTCGGTGAAATTTCGGAAAAATCGGTAAAATAAGAGGGTTTTCCGTAAAAAGTCAAAATACAAATATATTTATTATAAAATTAAATATACATATCTTAGCTATGTAATTACTAGTATTTGGTATTTATTGAGCCGCTGGTTAAATTTCAAATTTTCTGAAAAATTTTCCGAAATTAATTATTTTAATATTATTTTAAGCCGTCACTAATACATTAAATTAGGGAAAATTACAAATTGGAATGGGTTGAAACAAATTTTGTGCACCATAAAAAATTAAACCAAATTTTAACACGTTGTTTTTGAAATTAAATGAAGTTGTTAATCGGTTTTAGAAAATATTGAAGAAAAAGGCTTATTTTGAGAAAATAAAAGGGTTTTGGTGCATATTGAATTGGTGTTTGGTGTTCATTGCTTCACACACACACACCACCTCCCCCTCCCCCCTCTTGCTGGCCAAAAATGGGCTGCCCCAATCCCCATGTCCCCACACTTGTTCATAAAGAAAGAAAAGAAAAGAAAGTGAGAAGAATAAAGATGAAGGGATGGGCATTATATATTAAGGAATGGAGAGAGTTGACTTGGACTTTTTCCCACAATCCCACACACCTCCCCACTCCCTCTTACTGCAAAATTTCTGCAGCCCCCTCCCCTCTCATTTCCTCATCTCATCTCTTCTCCAAAAATCCACAAATATTCCTTGAAAAATCAACTAAAACCTCACAAAATCAAAATCCAATTTCTACCCATTTTTCCTTAGCCCATCTAGCATGGATCTTGGTGAAAAGAGAGCAATTTGGGAGGCTTAGATTCTTTCTAGATCTCTAATTGGGAGGTATAAATCTTAACCCATGTCTTAATTGTTGGTTAATTACTCCAATTTAATTAAATTCGGTGTTTAATTTTGGTTCAAATTGCAAACTTGAATTGTGGGATTAATGGTTATATGTGAGACTAATATCAAGATAGGGTTTTATCACATTATTAAGGTTGCCATGAGTAGATTAACATGTTAATACTTGCTAAACCTAATCTAGTTACTAGTTTCAAATTGTTAGTTGGAAATTGTGATAAATGTGCTATTTTGCTAACTAGGTTTTTTAGAAATCGATTTATAATTGGGATTAAAATCTAAATTAAGGTTTCATGTCATTATTAATATTATAATGAGTGGTATAATGCCTTTGGATCATGCAAAACCAAGCGTAGTTGTTGTTTTGTGCATTTTTACTTGAAATTGTTAAAATTAGATAAAATTGCAAAACTAGAATTTTTAGTTTTGTAAGAATTGATGAGATTAAATTTTTATAATGGGTTGTATGACTTATTTAAGATGTTTAATAAGTATTATGGCCATTAGAATTGTTAAAACATCAAGTGTTGTACTAAAAACGGTAAATTTTGCTTGCTAAGGTTTTCGGGAAAATGACTTTTAAAGTAAGTATGGGGTTTTTGTGAATTTTAACCTATTTTATATTATAATTAGTGTTCGTGAATGTGCACATGAGTGTGTTTGGGTTTTTCTCGATGGTTTGACGTTTGTACATCGAAATCGAGGGTTGGTTTGGCTATTCTTGCATGCGTAGGCGATAGGTTTTGACCTATACGTGATACGCGTGCCGATTTGATTTTCGTATGCCGTTTCGATTTCGAATTTGGTTTTTAATGCGATACAGTGCGTTATGATATGTAGGTACCCCATGTGGACTTCGAGATGACAAGCAAGCGCGTGGCGACGTCGGCACCGGCGAGCGAGGACCAGGTGAGTAGATTTATATCTACGGGGAGAAGTCGGGTGGATGGCGTATAGCCCCCCGCAGTTCGTGGTGATGTATACGAATACGTATACACACATATATATTGATTATATTGTTTGAAATTATTAATGATAAAGATAGATTCTGGGTGTGATTGGATAAGTTTAGTGTTGCGAAACCCTAGAGTAGTGGTTACACCCCACATACACACACACCCATACTTGCATACATTCTTCTTCCATTTGTGCTTATACGGGAATATATATTTATGTGTTCACATGGGTATGAGACTATGTGATCATATACTGGATTTGAGGATAGTACTTGGGATTTGAGGTGAGTCGATGAGATATGATTTGAGACTGTAAGATCGGTGATATGGCAGAATTCGTATTAGAGATACATCATGATATTATAGCGGATTGTTAGACGACGTTACCATGTGAATAGTGATATAAATAAAATGATCGACATGTGATCGTGTTATGAGATATGATATGTTAGGATGTTTATGATAGGCCGCATTGGGCAATGTATACTTCCTTATGATAATATGCGCTGATGATATCGGTATTGTACTAGACATAGATCAGTACCCGGATTATGATCTTGATAAAGAGGATACTAGATGAATAATATGATGAATATGATATTGACCGTACCCAGATTTGGGGTGTCGTACGACGGATTTGCGTACGAGCTATATATTGATGTTTGATCCGCACACTTGACTTGGGAATATTGATTATAGATATGGTATCGAATGTGATATTGTCGAGGCGGAATCACCGACTAATATATATATACATATGTATCGACTCAGGTGTTAGGCGGTTTCCTTACTTTAGTTTAGCTTGTTAGCTCGGTCGTATAGTTTAGTGTAGTGGTTAGACTAGATTTATATTAAATGTAGATTTGTTATCGTTGTGTCTAGTATTCAGCTCCCGCTCATTATTGTTGTTCGCTCCGCATCGCATACTTATATTGTTATTTCATATCGCATTGTTGATATTATGCTGTTAGGACACCAGCACCATTACCGATGACGCGTATGTACCACGTACACTTACTTGCCGGCTCACACACATCTTCATCGGTAATTGCCATGTCACGAACACTTTAGAAAATACTACTTCATTGACATAGGTTGTTAGCTAATAGTTTAGACATGATATTAGTGTACTTGCCTTATATGCTAGTTTAGACATTGTAGTTAGTACTTGCTACTTCATGCATGTTATTATTCATTGATATGCCGTATTCATGGATTTTTATGCCTATTTTCACTGTTGTATGGGCTATTGATGGTTTGGATTTGGATTTCATGAGATTTCTTGGATTTGGAGGAAAACCGCAAAAACATAAATAAACTTCTTCTCTCTCTTTTTAAATAAAAAGTTCGGTTTTCCAATGATGTACGAGTCGTCCACCATGAGTTTGCTGATGGATTTCGAGTCCCGATTCGAGGAGTTGGATGAACCGTTTTGGGTACATGGTGGACCCGGTAAGGTACCCCGGGGCAAGAAGCGCGTAGTGATGACGATGTGAGCCTGGCAAGGGGAGACTACCTACCGGTGATTTTACCCGATGCGTCGGATATCCGGAGGATACTGTCATGGTCTT
The DNA here is from genome assembly GCA_030015575.1 of Agapanthus africanus. Taxonomy (NCBI): domain Eukaryota; kingdom Viridiplantae; phylum Streptophyta; class Magnoliopsida; order Asparagales; family Amaryllidaceae; genus Agapanthus; species Agapanthus africanus. The sequence goes on from JASDDO010000028.1 coordinate 116,804,467, forward strand.
GAGATTGATGGTAGGGGCCGGTCCGGACTGACGGCGCCCTAGATAGTGAGATTGAGACATTGAGATTTTGAGACATCGAGGTACTGAGATTGATGATCCAGACCAGTCCGGATAGTCGGAGCCTGAGATATTGAGATATTGGGATTTATGTTTTGTGTCGATGCTAGACACTATTTATGCTGATTTCATTTATGATACCTCGTTTTGAAATTACAGAAATCTCACTAAATCATGAAAGCAGATTCTTCATTTACATGTATTCTGTTTTCATGCATTCATACCTCTTCCATATGATATATTGCTACCGGAGGCACTGACACGAGCACTTGGTATTACTGTTGTTTAGAGGTATACTCTAACCATTGTTATAGGCTGCAGATTATATATTTGAGGATATATTATGATCGTATGACTTAGGATTGCTTTGTTCATGCGATTTCTGTTCGTAGATGTTTCTACTCATGAGTTGGCAACTCACCCCCATTGTGCCACAGTTTCTTGCAGGTTTTGCTATACAGGTTTCATTACGGCTTTGCTGGCACTGCTTCTTTTTCGGGTGACTTGCTAGTAGGTGGGTTTACTTGTATCGTATCCATCATTATATCTTGTATATTATTATTCTATTGTATCTAGAAGTTCCATCAACCAAACATGTATTTATTTCAGAAATAGAGACCAGTGATGTTTATTCTTTCGACCTTAGAGTCACACGTTGTATTTCTATGGATTTCTTGCTGTATTAAGTTTCCTTTTGAGTTTTGATCCTCGCCCTTGGCATTGTATATTATATTGCTTATGTGGTTGTGAACGTCGATTGACGAAGAGCTAGCTCCCGCTTGGGGATGCCTTTTTATTGATTTCGTATACTATTCATGTTGTATCCCGTTTGGGGGCCAGTATTTACAAAGAAGACTCTGCCAAAATTTTCAAGAAATACTTAATGTTTTTAAAAACGCATAATTCGGCTTATGCTATTAAAACTACTTGTTTTAAGTTGGTTTTCCTTCACTCTAATACTTTTCTTGGCTTGGATTTCTGGTTTTTCGGCTTACTTAGATTACGTACGCCTCGAGACGTTTCGTAGTTTAAGTGCCGGTCATGTTCCGTACTTTCGGGACATGACAGACGCTTCCTTTTCCCAATAAGATCAAAGCTCTGAATTAAAAATCTAAAGTAAAAATTGAAGCAACGCTTCAGATTCTGCGTGTTGCGCGCTGCGCGCCACTTGTCAAAAGCAGACACGCCAGCACCAGGAGCGCTGCACCCTAGGCAGCGCACCCCCAATCAGAGCAAAGCTCTGCTCCAAAATTCAAAATTTAAATTGAAGCAACGCTTCAGATCCAGCGCTGTGCGCAACGTGTCAAACACGGGCTCGCTAGCTCAGCGCTCTGCGCTCTGCGCTCTGCACTCTGCGCTGCGCGCCACGTGTCAAACACGGGCGCGCTAACGCAGTTGCGCTGCGCTCTGCGCTGCTCACCACGTGTCAAGCGCAGGTGCGCTAGCGCAAGGTGCGCCAGCGCTGGAATTAAAATTCCCCCACCGTCAGATCAAAAGATCTATTAATAATAAATTGTTAATTAATCAGAACTAAAATTCTGTTATGGAAAGATCTTTCCAATCTTGTTAAAAACAAGAAAATTATCTTCTGTAAAACAGAAGACTTAGGATCAAAGATCCAACAGTGGAGAAATATTCCCAAATCAGTCAGAAAAAGATCTCTCTAACCAATTCAACATATCATTTGGCCCTATATAAAGGACCCTAGACTTCAAGTCTAAAAGATAGAGAGACGCATATAGAAAAAGAGAGAGAAAACCCTCTGCAAAAAGAGCAAACTCTTAAGAAAAAGAAGATTTTTCTTCATCTTAAAGGTAAAGAACTGTGTTCTTGAATAATAGAGATGAATCCATCTCATAAAAAAGAAGAACTATCTTCTAAAAAGATCTTAAATCTATAAAAAAAAACCAAGATCTTTTGATTTAAAAGAAAAGATCAAAAAGATCTAATCATAAAAAGACTAAAAGAAGTATTTTACTTCATTCACAGATCTTTTGATCTATAAAGACAGAGCCTTTTATAAAAAACAAGAACTTTTGTTCTTTGATCTTGAGGCAAAGCCTCTTTTGAAGAACATAAATCTGTTCTTTGATCTTAAAACCGATCAGAAGCGCTTTGTGCTATTAAAAAGGCCTTGCACTCATGAACTGCGCCCTTGCGCTCCTTGGACCGGCGCCCAGCGCCAAAACCTGCCACGTGTCAACTAGTGACACAATTTGCGCTTTGCGCTTCTAAAAACAGAGCACTGCACTCATGGGTTGGCGCTCAGCACCAAACGCGCCACGCGTCACTCACTAGTGCGCCAACAGACTAGCGCAATGCGCTCATACACTAAAAGTGCAATGCGCCAATAAACTAGCGCTCAGCGCTAAGCGCGTCACGTGTCCTCCTCGTATGCGCTATATAACATAAGCGCAATGCGCTCTTTCCTTGGTGCAAAGCGCCTGACGCGCCACGTGGCGCACTGTCAGAACATATTTTGTTCTGATAAATGCTATGCATTATTAAAAGGGCCGAACCCAGATGAAGGCTCAATACCCAGAACAATAAAATGTTCAACTCATATCAACTGAGCCCATATGCTCATAAACCTGCAAGACTTTAGTCGCTCATAAACCTGCAAACAGACTTTAGTCCCAAATTGGACTATAGATCTCCCAACCAACATTGGTTCAAGGGTACATCTCTGAACTCCTCTGATATTTGTCGTTGTAATCCTTCAACGTCTTCAGAGAGGTGACGGGTCCCGACAGCCATACATTCCACGGACTATGATGTCCTTAAACTGAACTGTGGGGTCTTTAAACTCATGGACTATGATGTCCTTAACCTTGACCATGATGTCTTAAAACTAACATTGGACTGTGGAGTCCTTAAAACCATAGACTATGATGTCCTTAACCTTGACTGTGAGGTCTTTAAACTCATGGACAATGATGTCCTTAACCTTGACCGTGATGTCTTAAAACTAACATTGGACTGTGGAGTCCTTAAACCCACAGACTATGATGTCCTTAACCTTGACTGTGAGGTCTTTAAACTCACGGACTATGATGTCCTTAACCTTAACTGTGAGGTCTTTAAACTCATAGACTATGATGTCCTTAATCTTGACCGGGATGTATTTAAACTAACATTGGACCACCATGTCCTTAAACTGGTAATCGACCGAAATGTCCGTAAACTAAACAACAGAGGCCAAATGCTCTCTCGTTAGATCTAAATGATCCTGTTAAGTTGATCTTAGTCTAGAAATTAGACTAACGTATCCTTAACAAACGTTTAAGTTGATCTTAGCCTCAAATGAGACTAACGTATCCTTAAAATCAACCCCCAAACTCAAATCTAAGAAGATACGGATTTGGACTAATCCACGCCCTACGGGCGACAACATAAATTAGTCTCCGTATACAATCCACGGGCAACCACAAACAAAACAAACACCCACGACACGAAGTGACCATATGGAGAAGGAGAAAGTTGTAACCGCGATGCGGTAGCGTAATTAACTGCAGGGGCTTGCGCCTGCAGGAAAGAGCGTCCCTACAATCAAAAACCCCTCAAACGAGGGGAATCTGACGAAGTCTACTACATCGGCCGCATCCGTTTAAACCTTCGATACATGGTGCCATAAATCAACTTGGCATCTTCGGAGAGGTGTACAGATAGCACCAATTAGCATCTGCCCCGAATTTCTGGCAAGACGTTTATCGCGTCTCCGTGATTCGGAGGGGAACAGATTCTGGCACGCCCGGTGGGACCTTTTCCTCTTTCCACTCCACACTTCGTGTGTCGTGTTCGCGAACGAATCGCGGTTTGCTATGGTTGCCTGTGGATTCGAGGTCCTTAGATTTGGTGTCTTGCTCCGTAAAGAAAACAGAAGATCAATGGCTTCAAACTGCACTAACTGCAACTGCAGCTCTCGCTCTGTCCCGTCCGGAGGAGTGACTTACGGGCCCCAAGCGACCTCCATCTTCGCTATGCCGGTGGAAAAGGTGACTCAGGCCACCACTGGGCTATTCTTCGGGACTATGCTCCCATCGATGAGCTTCAATACCCCAATGTCGTCGTAAGAAGCTCCAAAGAAGTCGGTCTTTGATCGGGTTGCTACTACCGCGGCCCCTCTCAACGGGTCATCCAGCTCCAACGCCTCAGTCTTCACCAGATTGGGCCAAAGTTCATGTGGGCTCATGATGAAGCCTGCAATCCCAGAAAAGGTTGTTCCGAAAAGGATGGTCATTCCTGCTCCTGAAGTCGTCAAGGCGGCTTCTCCTACCAAAAGGTCGGTCTTTGCAAGACTGACTGTTCCAGCTCCAACTCCCGCTCCTGCTCAAAAGTCTGTATTTGACAGGCTAGACACTGCTGCTGGACGGAACTCGGTCTTCAAGAGGCTAGTGCCAGCAACGCCTTATCTGAACAGGAGGCAAGATAAAGCCATCCACATCACCGAACCAACACCATCGGCTCGACACGCTCGACGTCGCCACTGGTGCCGAGTGAGGAAGGCTGGGGGCAACTCCCCCTCTGGGCTAACTCCACCAGCCCCAACGGTGGAATTCAATGTTGCTGCTCCAACCGGGAACAGTTTTGAATTGCTAAACAAGGTGCGCAGGAACTCTCCTACCGCCGTACTGAAAATATCTCCTCCACCCGTGGAGAATCTTACAGGAATAAAGCCGGATCAGCCCTTTCAGCGGCTTTCTTCCAAAGTTTACAAAGTCTGGCGACGGGTCCAGGAGTCGGTAATTGATCAAGATTACTCTCGTCGACGGAAAAAGGTGAAAGTTCATTAAAAAGAAAATCATCTTGCCAAGCCATAAAAGGCAACGGCTTTCTGGGTGCCCGCTGCGACGGCCCCCTCGACGTCAACTGCTCAAAAAAGAAGGAGGCCGGAGAAAGTCCCCATGCCTGCGACAAATGTCAAAGGCACTGAGACGAAACGCCCTAAGTCTGGAGGCATGGTGGTGCATACCGTCTATATGGCATCCGGAAAAGAGGATAGCCGTATCTCCACAGGTCATCGACCGCTTACGCGATCCGTGACAAAAGCCCAAGAGTGGCAGCAGAAGCTTAAGGAGATGATGACTGCTATAGCTGCGCTCACAGGACCGAAAGCAAGCCCGGAGACATCATTAGAACAGCGTCACGAACAAGAAACTGACGCTGACTTTCTACGCAGAGTCCTCGAAAAGAAGGACAGAGAAGCAGCAAAACAAGCAGATAATATAAAACAAATGGCGCTTCTCTTCCAAGATATGGTAGGGATGAGGCTACAGCCGGACCCTCCAGCTGAAGACCCTCCGATCATTGTTGAAGAAGATAGAGAGGAGACATCTACTCCTCCTCCGGCTCTTTCAGCAGCCAAGGAGAAAACCATCTCCAAGGCCACACTCGATGATTATATAGCTCAGTAAATACGAGCTCACCGAGCGAACGAAACGGCTGGCCAAGTTGTCAAGACTGGACGACCCTATCCGGGCTGGTATGACCAAATAAGTTACCCGCCGGGATATACGATCCCTAAGTTCCATGTATATAAATGGACGGGGAATCCACATCAATATGTCGCTCAATTCAGGGCTCTTTGCGGCAACACCGGGGGCGATGATAAACTGTTGCTTCGACAATTCGTCGGCAGCTTAGCGGAAACGGCTTTCGAATGGTATTCGGAGCTGCCTAACGACTCTGTCAAAACTTTTGCAGAGATGGAGTTGTTATTCACTCAGCGTTTTGCGAGCGCTAGCGGACGCACCCCGATCACGACATTGATCAACGCCAGAGTAAAGCCGGGAGAGACGTTGGTGCAGTATGCAATCCGGTGGCGGAACCTATGGTCGAAATGCGAACAGCGGATCGAAGAAGCACCGGCAGTGGGCATGTTCGTGGGCACTCTTGACCCTCAAGCGACCATCTCGCAATTCATGATGTTTTTTAAGCCAACTACTTTCCAGGCCTTGATTGACAAGTTGGCCCAAATGGATCAGATGGGTCATAGACTATCTCCTTTAAAGACAGATCCTCGGAATGAAAAGGGGAAAGGAAAAGCAACTTTCGTCGCCAATACTCAACAACAACCGAGTAACTTAAAACCGGTTGTTCGCCAAAGCAATATGCGTCCACGCCCATCCCTCGAGGAAAGGCTAGGACGTCCTTACTCGTTTCCTCAAGACAAAATGAGAAGACTGTTTGAGCTGGCAGTGCGCAACAGGCTCATAAATTTGCCGGATCCAAAACATCCGTTGCAGCCAGGCGATCTCAACAATCCTAATTACTGCCCTTACCATTAAGCAGTAAGCCATCCAATCGAAGATCGCTTCGTCTTCAAAGGCTGGATTGAGGAACAATACCAACAAGGCAAGTTCGCATTATCCGAAAACTGGAAGGTGAACCCGCCACAACCTCATGCTCCTAAAAAGGTGGACACGCCGGAGGCATCGTGCTCTTTTATAGAAGAAACTCCGTGGGAGGTCGCCCTTTCAGCCAAAACTAAAAGAATGCTGAAAAATCTTCACACATGCCCAGCCGTCAGGTGGAAAAGTCCGCCAGAGCCCGAGGTCATTGATGGGATGCTGAAACTACGCCCAACATCGAGAATTGATAGCAGTGGGCAAAACACCCAGGCACAGCCGTCAAAGTCTTCAAAGAAAAAGAAGAAGACCAAAAAGCTCGCGCAGTTTGATGACAAGCACACGGATCTGCAAAAACATATTGACGCACTGGGAAAATATAATCAGAAGGCGCGGACCCTAGTCACACTCCGAGAATTCCTCAGCCACGTCCTTGAGGACGGAGATGATGACAAAGACTCGTCGGATGAACCTGAGGATTATATGGCAAGCTGCCATGTGATCTCTCACTCGTCGATAGACGATAAAGAAGCTCCTTGCACCGAGAGACAGGGGGCAGGTCCTGAACCAGAACTTCTATGGCCGTCAGACGAAATGATCGACGCCTTCCTGAGTGAAATTCATCTGAAAAGTAAAGCCGATCGGGAGCGTGAGATGGCCATATTTGAAAAGGCCAAACGCTGCGACTGGACAAAAGGGTCAAAACACTCCCACCAGATCAAAGTACATCCACCGCAAATGAAAGCAGGATCAAGACAAGGAAACGATTCGCCAAAGCCATATCGATGGGGATGAAACTGCCCTCTTTCAGAGAAAATTCTCCTGGCGGTATACATCTTGATGAAGCAGACGTACATCCTAACTTCTGCTTGTATCATCAGAAGATCGCATACCCTACTGAAGACTGCAACTCCTTTAAGTGTTGGTGGTAAGGGTATATCGCTCACAGGCAACACTTCAAGAGGACAAAGCGTGAAGCTCGTAGACAGCTGAAAAATATGACAGATGAGCGTAAAAGAATTGCCGGCAATTGTCATAGGGTTGATCCCGGGGGATCGCGGGTTCTCACCATCGGGAGCGACTCCGACGAAGAAGTGGCCCTTGTTCATATCAGATTTTTGCATTTTCATACCGCCCAATTTTTATCACATTGCATATCGGTAGATACTCTTGAGCCGTGTTTGCTAGTCAATTGCAGGATACAGGTTCTCGGCTCTAAACGGTGAAATTCATGGAAAAACACGACAAAACCCGGGTTCCTGCCAACCACAGATAAAACACGGATCTCCGCTCTTTATCCGTCTGTTGCCACACACCAGTTTAAGAGACAAAATGGCAAATCAATGTCGTTTTCATGCATAAGGCTCAATGGCAACACAAGATCCAAGAAATCTACACGGAGCTCGAGGAAATCATGACAAAAAAGATCACATCAAAACACCTTTTGCTCAACAGAAATTCTGGAAAAATCGTGAGGAAAATCTGAGAAAAGATATATACCAGACTCATGGACTCAGCAAACTAGGGAACTCTACAAAAATTGGTCACCTAACTGCACTAAAGGGCCGCGGTTCCGCGGCATAAGCAGGCTTAGGCCGCGGATCCGCGGCCGTATAGTGGCGGCAGTTGACCAATTTTTGTGGGTATTTTGGTCTTTCCATTTTAGTTCTGAATGTTGCCCTAGGTTTTCATTTTCCAGCCTATAAATACCCCAGAACCTTGTGAAGCCAAGGGTGCATAATCTTGTATTTTTCTATGTTTAGAATACTTGTTTCTTCTTCCTCTTCTCATCTCTTCTCCATTGAAAATCTTGTAGTGAGCTTTTGTGAGTGAAGAATGATGAATAAAGAAGAACCGTTTACTTATCATGCTTGTCTTGTTCTTTAGTTAACTTGTTAATTGTTGTAATTTTCATTTGTTAACTTAGTTGTTGTTATTTCTTGTTGTTTCTTTCTTCTCTCTTTTTCTTTATCCTTAAAACAACCATGATGCTTACGCTTGATCCTTGCCAAGGTGAGGTCGCAAATAGCTAGTTGTTATCGCCTAATCTCTTTCTTTCTATCTTCGTCTTTTGTTTTGTTTTCTTTTCATTATGATCTGTGAGTAGTTTCATACTTGTTAGGGTAGGATAAGGGAAGTTTGAGAGAAGGAAATCTCTCTCACTCTTTCCTTGCCCAACATCTTAAAATCAACTCCCGTTAATTGAACCACAATTCGCTCCTTACGGCACCCTATCCTACATGATAGCGGTGATTCCGTAGTGAGACCGGTTGTGGTTGAATTAACCGGAGGTTATGGCTAAGAGCCAAGAACGGACGGACAAGCACCAAAAAGGAAGAACTTAAGCGTTGGAAAGCCTAGCTTATACTCGCAAGTTCCTTCCTAGTTGTGCTAATCCCCGTTGTTGCCGATTACCGTAACACCGATATTAAGAGTGGCAACGAAAGAAGTGAGCGACTCCTAACTCAAACTAACCTAATCCTAACCCTAACAAGCTCTCTTTACATATCATTTTACCACTTAGATAATCACAAACAAAATCTGGACCTTCGGACTTAACTCGTTAAAACACATAGAAAAAGATTCCCATCTCCCTGCGGACGACCCGTACTCAACCGGCTAGCTACAAGCGAAACCGTCTTGATTGCGGTAATTAACTAAAACTTGAACACGCAGAATCCCTACCAATCAAATGGCGCCGTTGCCGGGGAGACGGTAGTTTATTTCCTTGTGTAATTTCGGGTTAACTTGTGAATATAAATATAACCAAAACAAAAAAAAAATATACTTTGTAAAGAAAAACCATCTTGTTATTTTCTGATTAGTTTTTGTGCAAGTGTGCAGGATAATACGAAGTTTGAAGTTCAGTACCAAAGAAGTGGGATATACGGAGTTCAAGTACAGTGCCAAAGACGTGGGAAGATAGACCCACATCTCGCGGCTACACCGCGACGGATTGAAACGAAGCAAAAGGTCTACTGTAAGATTCTGGAGAAGTTCCAGTGAGCAAATCCAATTTCAGTAGCTCCAGACAAGCAGAGGAGACCCAGACCAGCACCCACACAAAAATTGAAGGCCCAAGTCCCTGTTCCCGCCGCGGAACCGCGGCATAATAAGGCTTAGGCCGCGGAACCGCGGCCACTTGGTGCCCTCTTCATCTCAAAATCTCTGTAAGTCTTTCTTGCTATTTTCCCACTCCTCTGGACTCCAATAAACTGTGTTTTCTGCAGTCTTCTTTGCGCAAATTCTCTTCCCCCTTCCAATAAACTGTTCTTGTGCAGGATTCTTTGCGCCGCGCTAAAAATAAAAATTGTTTGCAGTTGATTTGTTATCGCTTTGCATTCATTAATACGGACTTAAGGGGCTTGAAACCAATTCAGATTGGGTGGGGATTTCATCACCCTTCCCAGGACCCCAGAAATCACAAAAAGCATATGCATTGACCATTGTTAAATTAAAAAATACTAGACTCAGCCCTAAGGACTTCGTGCTCAATAGGACAGAGGACTAATTACAGGCATCGGCCGTTTATCCTATCCTGACTTTGCGGTGTCTAGGCAAGTGTGACGAAGGCAAGTGGTTATTTAATTAAGGAACTTCGCGAAAGCGTTGGACAACCTCCCACTTACCTGGCACTTATCTGGCCAATTGGCGGAGAAGAGGCGGTTTGAGGTCCTGTTTCTAGTTCTTTGGAACAGTTAGGAGCTGTCTAGTTGACCTAGGTGACCCTAGATCTAGGTGTGATTGTGCATATCTTGTTTGTGATTGCTTAAAGCCGTAAATCCGTACATATTTCTGTAAAGCTCTTTCTAAAAAAAAAAGGGGAAAAAATCAAAAACTTTTATAAAAACTTGCCCTTTGTCGCCAAAATCCATTTTTTACACACCACCCATCGCCTTTCTCCATTGACGTTTTCTTACCCTCACCTTCTCCGCTTTGACTATACTAAACTCGTTTAGTGTATGTCCACTTGGACTCGGGACACTAGCGCCCGTCTAGTCCGCGTTACGTTAATCGCTACCGACTACGCGATCGACTCAGACGTCGAAACTCCGTCCACTCCTCTTTCACCTTTACCTTTGCCGGCCAACTCCGACGTTGACCGGAATTCTGTTCATACATCTTCACCTTCACCATCACCAACCTCTTCTTCCGCGATGTCAGGATTTAATCCGAACATCTCTTTGACTACCCCTGGATTGGCTCCACCTCCTACGGAGACCAATAACCCACCACCACCGCCTGTTGTAGCGCCGCAGCGAATCGCGCTCCAGGATCATTTCTATCCCACCCGTTCTGCACTTCCCACCTGCCTTTCTCTTCCACCGGCCAATGGGGATAATTTTGAAATTAAGCCCCACTTCATCAACATGCTTCCAAGATTTCATGGGCTTGAATCTGAAGATGCTTATATCTTCATCAATAAATTTCAAAACGTTTGTGCCATGATGAAAACCACCCAGCTGTCAGACGATGCTATACGTTTACGGGTCATTCCGTTCACTTTATGCGATCTTGCTGAAAAATGGCTGTATAGCACCGCTTCCCACTCCATAACCAGTTGGGACGAGTTTGTAAAAGCGTTTCTAAAGAAATTTTATCCGAATCATAAAACCGCAAGGATTCGCAATGAAATCAACCAATTCTCTCAGCTTCCTTCTGAACCCTTCTGGAAATGCTTTGACCGGTACAAAGACCTTCTTGTTCAGTGTCCTCACCACGGTATAGAGAAATGGCAACTTTGCCAAACCTTATACGAGGGCCTGAACCCAGCAACGAAGCAGTTGTTGGAAACCATCTGTCAGGGCCACTTCCTATCCAAATCTGACGAGGAAGCATGGCAATTCTTTGACGACCTTGCAGAGCAAACGCTACAATGGGAGAGCACCAGACCGACTTCTTCTTCTTCTACCTCCACTTCTACCGGTCAGTCTAGGGTAGGAATTCACCAACTTGACGTCTCTATTGCGATGAAAGCTGAAATGGCTGCAATAACGAGAAAGCTTGAAGCGATAGAGAGCAAATTTTCTTCTCCTGCTCCTACCCCTGTTCTCCCCCTTCGTACCATCTGCGCTTGTTGTTCCGATCATTCTCACTTAACCGAAGAGTGTCCTTACAATCCACCATCGCAAGGACAGGATCAGGTTAATGCTGCATTCCAGCAAAGACCGAGGAATGATCCATACTCTTCCACCTACAATCCCGGTTGGAGGAACCACCCCAATTTCGCCTGGAATCAGAATCAGAATCAATTCCAAGGCAACAATTTCCAAAGGGCCCCTCCGCCGCAACAACAAGCGCAACAACAAACTCAACAGCAGTTTCAGCAACCCTTCCAACCCCAACCTTTCCAAAATCAGACGAACAACTTTGCACCCAATAATTCTTTTTCCCAAAACAACTTTGTTCCGTCAAATAACGATAAGGTTTCCTCGCTTGAACGAAGTCTGGAGGCGTTCGTCAAATAATCGACTCAATCCACCGCAAACATCCAGTCTTCCATTCAGTCCTTAGTGCAACACACTGCCGCTCACGGGCAAAGCATCAAAACCATCGAGGCCCAGATTGCACAACTGAATGCGGCCTTAAGCGAGCGAGAGAATGGGAAGCTCCCGTCCCAACCACTCCCAAATTCCGGTCACCCACAGAATGTACATGTTGCTCTTGAACAACAGAATCATAATGTGAGTGCCGTGACCACATTGAGATCGGGAAAGATGCTGCAAAACAACATCGGCACACGGATCAATGATGACACCACGGCCGCTTCTTCTTCTACTTCTTCTTCTTCTTCTTCTCCTGCTTCTTCGTCTTCTGAGCCTATTCTCCGTTCTTCACAAGGCTCTCCTTCCTCTTCTTCTGCTCTGAACGAACCCACTTCTCACTCCACGAAAACACCTGTTCTGGGATCCGTTCCTACTCCACAATCTCCTCCACAAGCATTAGACTCAACCAATTTTAAAAACGTCCCATTTCCAAACCGGTTGAGGTCTAATAAACAAAATCCTCAAATGGAGAAAATTCTGGAGTTATTTAAGCAGGTTAACATTAACATTCCTCTTTTAGATGCTGTCCAACAAGTCTCTTCCTACGCGAAAATCTTAAAGGACTTGTGCACGAAAAAGAGGAAGTCTCAGGTACCCAAGAAAGTTTTCTTGGCTAGTGCTGTGAGCGATACCCTTACCCAATCTTTACCACAAAAACGGAAGGACCCTGGCTGTCCTACGATTTCTATTACCATTGGGGATAAGAACATCAACCGCGCACTATTAGATCTTGGTGCCAGTGTTAACCTACTTCCGTACTCAGTATACGAGCAATTAGGCGTAGGAGAGCTGAAACCCACGCACTGCACTCTCCAAATGGCCGACCGATCGATCACCCATCCTAGGGGTGAGCTAGAGGATGTGTTAATCAAAGTCGGGAACTTCATATTCCCCGTTGACTTCATTGTATTAGACACACAGCCTGTAGCTAACCCCCGGAATCAAATTCCGGTGATACTCGGTCGCCCATTCCTTGCAACCTCAAATGCTGTGATCAATTGTCGCAATGGTTCGATGAACCTCTCTTTTGGAAACATGACAATTGAACTCAACATTTTTAGGTTGGGGAATCAGCCCGCCGAACCTAATGCTCATATACTGGACGTCTGCTCGATCCAGGAGATCACCCCAGAAGAATGTGAATTCGAGGAGTTTCTGTTTGATCACGATAATCTTGACGCCACTAGTGCGTTCCTTCTCGAACCTGCTGCTGTTTCTGCGCCCGACAACGACTACGAGTGTTTCACGTTCTCCAACGATCTTAGCTACTCACCACTCGAGTTTGAATCCTTCGAATTTCCGGATGAGTTACCTGAACCATCCAACTCGGTCGCTTACACTCGTTTTGAACCTTTGTTGAAATCTTTTGAGTTCGAGACCGTTTCACCAATCTTGCCTTCCATCGTTTCACCTCCAACGCTCGAACTCAAGCCTTTGCCGTCTCACCTTAAGTACGCTTACTTAGGTGAGAACGAGACCCTCCCTGTCATCATCTCGGGTTCTCTAGCTCCAGAGCAAGAGAAAGCCCTTCTCGCGGTCTTGCACAGCAACAGGCAAGCTTTTGGCTGGTCCATGGCGGACATCAAGGGGATTAGTCCCCTGATCGTTGAGCATCACATTCATCTGATGGATGATGCCAAACCAGCCCGGGATCCACAAAGACGTCTCAATCCAGTCATGAAAGAGGCTGTGAAGAAGGAGATCGTAAAATGTCTAGATAGTGGTATCATTTACCCTATCTCTGATAGCCAGTGGGTTAGCCCCATTCACGTTGTCCCCAAGAAGTCAGGCATCACGGTCATAACCAACGAGGCGAACGAGTTAATCCCTACTCGCACCCAAACTGGGTGGCGAGTATGCATTGATTACAGAAAACTCAACGCCGCAACGCGGAAGGACCACTTTCCGCTACCTTTCATTGACCAAATGCTTGAACGATTGGCCGGACACGAGTACTACTGCTTTCTTGATGGCTACTCTGGCTATAATCAAATTCCCATCGCCGAAAAAGACCAGGACAAGACCACTTTCACTTGTCCTTTTGGCACTTTTGCATATCGTCGCATGCCCTTTGGGTTATGCAATGCGCCCGCTACCTTCCAGCGGTGTATGATGGGAATTTTCTCAGACATGGTGGAAAAATTTCTGGAGATTTTCATGGATAATTTCTCTATCTTCGGCGATTCCTTCAACGAGTGTTTGCTGCATCTTGACGCTGTCCTTACCCGATGTAAGGACAAGAATCTCACTTTGAATTGGGAGAAGTGCCACTTCATGGTGCGCGAAGGTATTGTCTTAGGACATATCATCTCGCAAAATGGCATAGAGGTTGACAAAGCAAAGATTGAGGTCATTTCTAATCTACCTCCTCCCAGATGCGTCCGAGACATCCGAGCCTTCCTTGGCCATGCCGGTTTCTATAGACGGTACATCAAGGACTTTAGCAAGATTGCTAGGCCCTTGGCTCTTTTGCTGGCCAAGGATACGCCATTCGCCTTCAACTCGAGCTGTGTGACTACATTTGAGTCATTGAAAAGCTCACTCACTTCTGCTCCCGTTCTTTCTTCACCTGACTGGACGCACCCATTTGAGATTATGTGCGATGCATCCGACTTTGCCATTGGTGCTGTCCTTGGACAACACATCAACAAGATGCCGCATGTAATCTATTATGCGAGCCGAACCCTGAACGATGCCCAACTCAACTATACAACAACTGAGAAGGAATTCTTGGCTGTTGTATTTGCTTTAGAAAAGTTCAGGCCCTACCTCATCGGCTCTCCAGTCATTGTCTACACCGACCATTCTGCTCTGCGCCATCTTTTTGCGAAGAAAGATGCAAAATCTCGGCTGATACGTTGGATCCTCTTGCTTCAAGAGTTTGACCTTGTCATTAAGGACAAACGAGGATGTGAAAACGTAGTTGCCGACCATCTCTCACGACTTCCTTCTTCGCCTTCGCTTCCAATTCCGATCAATGACGTTTTCCCGGATGAACAGCTCTTGACAGTATCTTGCGAACCCTGGTTCGCAGATATTGTGAACTATTTGGCCACGGGATTACTGCCGACTGAATGGTCAAGTCAGGACAGACTTCGCTTCTTATCCCAAGTAAAACACTTTTACTGGGACGAACCCTATTTGTTCAAGTACTGTCCCGATCAGATTATTCGTCGGTGTGTCCCTGACGAGGAATTCAAGAGTGTGCTGTCATTTTGCCACGATCAAGCGTGTGGCGGGCATTTTGGCCCCAGAAAGACAGCTGAGAAGATCTTGCAATGTGGTTTCTACTGGCCACAACTCTTCAAAGACGCTCATGACTATTGCAAGACTTGCTCCCGGTGCCAACACTTGGGCCAGATATCCCGGAGGAACGAGATGCCGCTCCAACCGATCTTGGTTGTGGAGATTTTCGATGTTTAGGGGATAGATTTCATGGGGCCGTTTCCCAGCTCTTTCGGGAACTTGTACTTCCTTCTCGCTGTTGATTACGTCTCTAAATAGGTCGAGGCTGTGCCCAGCCGAACTAACGACAACAAGGTTGTCGTTAGGTTTCTTAAAGAAAACATTTTCTTCCGTTTTGGGCACCCCCGAGCAATCATTAGCGACAATGGAAGTCATTTCTGCAACAAGACTTTCGAGGCCTTGATGCGGAAATATTCCATTAATCATAAGCTATCCACGCCCTACCACCCCCAAACTTGCGGGCAGGCCGAAGTTTCAAATCGGCAAATCAAGCAGATACTGGAGAAAACGGTTTCCAAAAACCGTAAGGATTGGTCACCGAAACTCACTGATGCCCTTTGGGCATTTCGAACCGCTTATAAGACCGACCTTGGCATGTCTCCCTATCGGCTTGTGTACGGAAAAGCCTGCCACCTACCTGTCGAAATAGAGCATCGCGCATTTTGGGCGATAAAGGAGTTGAATCTGTCTCTCGAAGATGCGGGCAGCCATCGGAAGCTGCAGTTGAACGAACTGAGCGAGCTTAGGGATGAGGCTTACGATAACGCGGTTGTCGTTAAGAACCGAACGAAGGTGTTTCACGATAAACACCTTTTGCGCAAAACTTTCGTACCTGGTCAACAGGTATTGCTTTACGACACCAGACTACACTTCCATCCAGGAAAGCTCAGATCTCGCTGGAAAGGGCCGTATTTTGTGCGGAATGTGTATCCGCAGAGCGCTGTGGATTTGGAAAATCCAAAGGACGGTTCATTTTTCAAAATGAACGGACACCGACTTAAACCGTACCTTAGCGCCGAACCAACAGAGGAGCTCCTGTTCTTACAGGAGCCGGTTTACCCTGCATGATCTTCCTCCGCCTACCTCCAAACTTCGGTTATCCAGCCAAGAACAAGTGAACACTGTTCCAAATAAGTTTGGGGTATGTATATACCATTTTGTACATTTTTGTGGATATTCTTTTTCTTTTTCTTTTCTTTAAAAACAAAAACAAAAATAAAAATTTGTGTGTATACCTAACCGACAATTTTGACCCTTCAAATGATCTCTTCATGCAATGACAGTGAGAACACTGTCCAGTTTAAGTTTGGGGGTACGCTCGGTACGCATTTCTTACCTACGCATTCATATGTATATTTTGCATCTGCATATTTAAATCCATAAAATCCATAAAAATCTGAAAATTTTCTAAAAACATAAAAACTGTTCTGTCAAGTTAGCTAGTGGGAGGACTCTGATTCAACATTTCGACAGTTTTGTTTGATAAAATAAAAATAACTAAATCTTATGTTTAGATTTTGAAAACCTGAAAGATAACTCTCCTTTGAAGTTAACTATAGCTGATATACGTCTTTACATCACACTACACGTGCCGTAAGCTTTTGGGAATTAGATGACAAGTCTTTTATGTCGAAAAACTTTTAAATGGATAAATGATTTTCTGAGGATCAAATAGGTTTGTTCGGAAATAAGTAATATCAAGAATAGTTTATGAAGTGAGTGAATATGAAGGAATGTTATTGATGCCTTAATTGGAACTAAGTCTGAAAAATAACCCATCTGGAACTTGATTGGAATGATTACACCCCGAACCCACTAAACACGTCTTTTATCCAAAAAATAATTGAACTGCCGGTTATATCTCCGTTCGTATTAAATCATCATGATTTTCACGCCAAACTGTCTTTTGTTTTTGGACCTAGGTAACTTGAGTAATTAAGTCCGATGGGGTGTCTCTACACATAATGTCCTAAAACCAACTGGTTTGGGTGCATTGGCCCAAAGCTCGCTAAGAAGCCTAGAAAGTCCAGATTAAAACAAAGTTAAGCAAGTATTCTCTCCGAGTTAAAATTCCTAACGGTTCTTTGTGTGAGAATTATCTTGATAAAAGACAGGCTTTTATAAAAAAATTTAGCGGAGATATGAAGGTTTTATTCTATGATAAAGACTATTGCACGTTCATAGAGGTGTGTATGAAATGAAAACAAGAAAAAGGTGGAGTGAAAAATAAGACCTAGTTTCCTGTTAAGGAAGATAGAAATTCTAAAGTTGAAACTTTACTGGAAAACGAAACTTGAAAAATGCTTAACTCTTTATAAAACTTATGTGATCCTTTCAAAAATTTTATCTGGGTTTTATTGTGTGACATGATGACGTAAATCGATCCTTCTGGAAACTTAACGACACTATTTGCACTGCACGTAAAGACATATAAAATCTGTAGTTAAATAAGAAGCGAGGTGTGAAAAATAAAGGTTCGATGGTCTAGACTTAGGATAATAGAATTGTTATTTTCTGAAACAAAACTTTAGGGTTTGAATCATAGTTATTTTGCAAAACTAGCTTGACCGGATTTTGTGGGTAGTATCCGCTGAAAACCCTCAGGAGACAACACTCCTCCTACTAGGGACACCTAGAGGTTTAACGGCTTGTTGCACATGCTCAGTGCAATCGCGTTCCCTGCGAAAGTGAGGTTAGGAAATTTTTTGTGAATAAATTGGCTTTGCTCGGGACGAGCAAATGATAAGTTTGGGGGTATTTGTTCATATCAGATTTTTGCATTTTCATACCGCCCAATTTTTATCACATTGCATATCGGTAGATACTCTTGAGCCGTGTTTGCTAGTCAATTGCAGGATACAGGTTCTCGGCTCTAAACGGTGAAATTCATGGAAAAACACGACAAAACCCGGGTTCCTGCCAACCACAGATAAAATACGGATCTCCGCTCTTTATCCGTCTGTTGCCACACACCAGTTTAAGAGACAAAATGGCAAATCAATGTCGTTTTCATGCACAAGGCTCAATGGCAACACAAGATCCAAGAAATCTACACGGAGCTCGAGGAAATCATGACAAAAAAGATCACATCAAAACACCTTTTGCTCAACAGAAATTCTGGTAAAATCGTGAGGAAAATCTGAGAAAAGATATATACCAGACTCATGGACTCAGCAAACTAGGGAACTCTGCAAAAATTGGTCACCTAACTCCACTAAAGGGCCGCGGTTCCGCGGCATAAGCAGGCTTAGGCCGCGGATCCGCGGCCGTATAGTGGCGGCAGTTGACCAATTTTTGTGGGTATTTTGGTCTTTCCATTTTAGTTCTGAATGTTGCCCTAGGTTTTCATTTTCCAGCCTATAAATACCCCAGAACCTTGTGAATCCAAGGGTGCATAATCTTGTATTTTTCTAGGTTTAGAATACTTGTTTCTTCTTCCTCTTCTCATCTCTTCTCCATTGAAAATCTTGTAGTGAGCTTTTGTGAGTGAAGAATGATGAATAAAGAAGAACCGTTTACTTATCATGCTTGTCTTGTTCTTTAGTTAACTTGTTAATTGTTGTAATTTTCATTTGTTAACTTAGTTGTTGTTATTTCTTGTTGTTTCTTTCTTCTCTCTTTTTTTTTATCCTTAAAACAACCATGATGCTTACGCTTGATCCTTGCCAAGGTGAGGTCCCAAATAGCTAGTTGTTATCGCCTAATCTCTTTCTTTCTATCTTCCTCTTTTGTTTTGTTTTCTTTTCATTATGATGTATGAGTAGTTTCATACTTGTTAGGGTAGGATAAGGGAAGTTTGAGAGAAGGAAATCTCTCTCACTCTTTCCTTGCCCAATATCTTAAAATTAACTCCCGTTAATTGAACCACAATCCGCTCCTTACGGCACCCTATCCTACATGATAGCGGTGATTCCGTAGTGAGACCGGTTGTGGTTGAATTAACCGGAGGTTATGGCTAAGAGCCAAGAACGGACGGACAAGCACCAAAAAGGAAGAACTTAAGCGTTGGAAAGCCTAGCTTATACTCGCAAGTTCCTTCCTAGTCGTGCTAATCCCCGTTGTTGCCGATTACCGTAACACCGATATTAAGAGTGGCAACGAAAGAAGTGAGCGACTCCTAACTCAAACTAACATAATCCTAACCCTAACAAGCTCTCTTTATATATCATTTTACCACTTAGATAATCACAAACAAAATCTGGACCTTCGGACTTAACTCGTTAAAACACATAGAAAAAGATTCCCATCTCCCTGCGGACGACCCGTACTCAACCGGCTAGCTACAAGCGAAACCGTCTTGATTGCGGTAATTAACTAAAACTTGAACACGCAGAATCCCTACCAATCAGCCCTCGGCCCTCTCTTCAAGGAATCCATCTCTGAAATGAAAGAACTGAGGAGTTGCGAGAACATACAGCCGTGCAATCGCACGCTACCCGGAAAGAATCTCGGACACGCAAAGAAGGGATCGAACAAAAAGGATAAGGGGAAGGGAAAAATGGCCTTCGTCGCCAACGCTCAACAACAATCGAGTGGCCCTAGACCGGTTGTTCGCCAAAGCAACAAGCGGCAACCCCTCTATGAGAAGTTGAAACGTCCTTACTCATTTCTCCGAGATGAAACAAGGAGACTGTTCGAACTAGCATTGCGCAACAGGCTTATCACTCTACCGGAGCCGAAACACCCATTACAACTGAACGATGTCAACAATCCTAATTACTGCCCTTACCACCGAGTATTGGGCCATCCAATCGAAAACTGCTACGTCTTCAAAAACTGGGTTGAAGACCAATACCAACAGGGCAAGTTCGCGCTGTCCGAAAACTGGAAGGTGGGCCCCCCACAACCACATGCTCCGAAAAAGATGGATATGCCGGGGGCATCATGTTCATTCATAGGGAAAGCCTCATGGACCGAAAAGTCCGTAAACTAGAAATTCGCCTCAAATACGGCAACGGTGGACCACTATGTCCTAAAACTGGTTGATGACCGAAACGTCGTTAAACTACTACCAACCCGCGGCATCCTCAGGCTGACGTGGTAAAAAAAACGGTATGTCCATAAGCAAAATAGGCATGGAAGAAAACCCGAAAGGGCTCCGTGAGTAAAAACAGCAGGGCTACCGGCGAGTCTTGTGAAAACCCGAAAGGGCGCAACCTCGTTAGAATAAAAAAAAAGGGAAAAAAATGGTATGTCCATAAGCGAAATGGGCACGGATGAAAACCCGAAAGGGCTCCGTGAGTAAAAACAGCAGGGCTACCGGCGAGTTTTGTGAAAACCCGAAAGGGCGCAATCTCGTTAAAAGACGCTTGCAAGGTCCTCTCGACCCTGTAAGGAGAAACCACCTGCGTGAGATCCTTACGACTCACAAGGGTGCAACACACTTAGGGATCCCCACGATCCCTAAGGAGAAATTACACTTGAGAGATCCTCACGACTCGTAAGGAGAACCCTCTTATGAGACCCTCACGGCTCATAAGATTCAAAAGCCTTAAGTTACAGGGATCTGAACCTGTTCTTAAGCAGTCATACCGCCCGATTCTGCCCTACAAGCGGCTCAATATTGACCCTTGTATACAATCCACGGGCGTGAATAAACATTTCCCTAATAAAGTCCTATCCGTGACTAGGGATATGTCTATACGGTGAACAACCCTTGTAAGTCCTCTCGACTTATAAGGAGAAAACACTCTTGTAAGATCCTTAAGACTTACAGGAGAACATGCACTTAGGAATCCTCACGATTCTTAAGGAGAAACCGCACCTACGAGATCCTCACGACTCGCAGGGAGAAATACCTTTATGAGACCCTTACGGCTCATGAAGTCAAAAGCCTTAGTCGATAGGATCCTAACCCTGTCTACTAAGCCACCTTTGTTCAATATCGACTAAGGCAAATGATGATTCGCTCCTGGCAATATCCCAGTTGTAGCGGTGCTGATGCCGAAATCGGTGTCTAATTCCAAGCTTGCAGTAAGAAGCTAACAAGCCACACATGCGTATGAAACAGCCGAAATGATGGGGCAACTTGCAAACAAAATCAGCAAGTAAAAATGTATGCATGCCAAATAGCCGAAATGGTTGGGCAACTCACAATAAAAAGCAGCGAGTAAAAATGAAATAAATAGCCGAAATGATTGGGCACCGCGAAAAATAGCCGAAATGATTGGGCAATCGCGACATTCACGATATAAAAGCTGAAATGATAGAGCATCGCGGAAAGAAATAAAAAAAGTGAAATGAAATTTATGCCCTACAGGTGATATCACATCAATCCCTGTATACAATCCAGGGGCACAAACAAAGAAGGAAGCACACCTTCCCTCCCCAGGCTCCATCAGAAAGAGAGCCAAGTCTCAACGGTCATATCTGCATCCCAGAAGACCAACAACAGCGTTCCTTCTTATGCCAGCAAGGCACGGAAGCAACACAACGAAACGGAGCCACGGCATAGTCTCCAATTCCAAATCTTAACGGCAATATCTGCAGGCTTAAAAAAATCAGCAACGGCGTTCCTTTGCAGTCCAGCAGGACGCAGACACAACGTCAACAAAAGACCTCACGTCAAAACAAAGCGGAGTGATGGCAAAATCCTAACTCCACCTCAGCATTCGTCTCGTTACACCAGACGCAGTGTCAACAACGGCATTCCTTCGTAGTCCAGCAGGATGCAGATGCAACATTAACGAAAGACCTCATGGTCGAAACAAAGCGGAGTGACGGCAAAATCCCAACTCCACCTCAGCATTCGTCTCGTTACACCAGACGCAGTGTCAACAACGGCGTTCCTTCGCAGTCCAGCAGGAGGCAGATGCAACGTCAACGAAAGACCTCATGGTCGAAACAAAGCGGAGTGACGGTAAAATCCCAGCTCCACCACAGCATTCGTCTCGTTACACCGGACGCAATATCAACAACGGCGTTCCTTCGTAGTCCAGCAGGATGCAGATGCAACGTTAACGAAAGACCTCATGGTCGAAACAAAGCGGACTGACGGCAAAATCCCAACTCCACCTCAGCATTCTTCTCGTTACACCAAACGCAGTGTCAAAAACGGCGTTCCTTCGTAGTCCAGCAGGATGCAGATGCAACGTCAACAAAAGACCCCATGGTCGAAATAAAGCGGAGTGATGGAAAAATCCTAACTCCACCGCGACGTTCGTCTCGATACAGCAAATGAAATGTCGCTACAATGTCCTTACTCCAACAAGATCCGGACATGACAAAACAAACGAAGCAAAGGCCAAATTCCTAGCTTCAGGGTCTTGACGGCAACTCATATAAAACCTGAAGGACAACCGGAGATCATCCCACACCAGTGCGGAGTGGTCACCACCTCGACGTTCGTCTCGATACAGCAGACGAGATGTCACCACAGCGTTCTTCCTCCAACAGGATTCGGACACGCCAAAGCAAACGAAGCGAAGACCAAATTCCTAGCTTCAGGTCTTGACGACAACTCATATAAAACCGGAAAGACCATTGGAGATCATCTCACACCAGCGCGGAGTGATCACCACCTCGACGTTCATCTCGACACAACAGACGAGATGTCACTACAGCGTTCTTCCTCCAACAGGATTCAGACGCGACAATCAAACAACGGAGCCACGGCAAAATCCCTAGTTCCAAACCTCGACGGTTCACCAGCAACCTAGAGACAACCGCGACATTCGTCTCGATACAGCAGACGCAATGCCAGCAAAAGAAGCAAAGGCCAAATTCCTAGCTTCAGGGTCATGACGGCAACTCATATAAAACCTGAAAGACTATCGGAGATCATCCCACACCAGCGCGGAGTGGTTATGACTCATCGGGGCTCTCCAAAATGAACCTAACCTCAAGTAAAAAGCGGCATGGCAAAATTCCTAACGCTTGCTCTTCCGACGGTCAAACTGCCTAAGAGGATTGCTTGAAGACGTCTTGTCCAGCCCCGAAGGGATTAGAGACATGACAGTCGCAAGGCTACTCCAACAGCAAGGTTGCCTATCGAGGAATACATCAGCCAACGCAACAGTACGACGAACAAAACCCTAGTACCACAGACCCTAACGGACCTCTGTCGTAAAGAGCAGAGGTTAACTATGACGTTAGGATATTCTTGCGAGAAATGCTCGATTCGTCTTGACTCATGAAGAAAAGCCTTAGGCAGCGGGGATTAAAAAACCTGTTTCCTAAGCACTGGGGCCCTGCAAGTCGGTCCAAAACGGACTCTTGCATACTATTCACGGACCACACTCTCCAAAGTCGAATCTCGACAAGGAGAGAAACAACCACTTACGAGTCCTCTCGACTTGTAAGAGGGGAAATTCTCTAGTGAGATCCTTACGACTCTCAAGAGAAAACACACTTAGGAGTCCTCACGACCCCTAAGGAGAAAATACACCTACGAGATCCTCTCGACTCGTAGGGAGAAAAGTCTTTATGAGACCCTCATGGCTCATAAATTTGAAAAGTCTTAGGTGGCAGATCCTAACCCTGTTTCCTAAGCTATCGGTGCCGTACAAGGAGGTCAAGATAGACTATCTGCAGGCCATACTCTCCGAAGTCGAATATCGACAAGGAGGGAAACAACCGCTTACGGGTCCTCTCGACTCGTAAGAGGGAAAATTCTCTTATAAGATCCTTATGACTTATAAGGGAAAAAGCACTTAGGAATCCTCACGATTCCTAAGGAGAAAATACACCTACGAGATCCTCTCGACTCGTAGGGAGAAAGTCTTTATGAGACCCTCACGGCTCATAAAATTGAAAAGTCTTAGGTGACAGATCCTAACCTTGTTTCCTAAGCCATCACCATTCTACAAAAAAAATCCAAGATTGACGGCTATATACTATCTACAGGCCGCACTTGCTGAAATCACACGGCAACAACATAGCAAGGAGAAGGAAGCGACAGAAAGAACATCTGATTTGCATTTAATTAAGCGTTCGAGGCATACTCATTTATGCATGTGCAAAAGATTCAGTACACAAAATAAGACATGCTGAAATGAGAAATTTGCCATTCATACTTCAAAAAAAAGGGGCTCTTACAATTATGAAAGCAATAAACGAAAATATCATCAAGATGATTACAATGGCAAAACCTCATATCCAGGGCATGGATTGAGGAACTCGAAAGTAAGGCCGTCTAGAGTCTTTCTGTCCTTTCTGACCATTCTCGTGTGCATCCTCTCACGCTCACACGTGTCAAGATCTTCGGCAATGCCCCCCACCCTTTGATACGAAGCAATTATTGTCGTCTATTGAAAAATTTGATGCAGAATATCAATGAGGCTATCTCGTCGTTTCTTCGAGATCAACCCCGACAAGTACACTGAATGCACCTTGTTTTTGGCATCATCCAGCGCATTAAGCGGCATGGCCTCGTGAAACCCCGGAAGTTCTCTCCAAATTGCTCCCAGTACGACTTTCAAGAGAGCAGAACGGCGAGGAAGCAACCAACCAACGCGTGCGTACAGACGACCCATAATCTCTGCACATTTGGTATCTGTAAACTCTTGGTTTTGGTAATGGCCCTGTACGCGGATATCCTCATAAGTAATGAACTCGTTCAGACTGTATAAATGAACAGCCATAGTGCCTGAAAGAAACATCATTAGAAGATTAGCAATGAGGAAGAAACTAGACACATGGAGTTAAACTCCTCGAGAGCAATGCTCTGCGGACGGGAGTGACACCTGTCATAATCAGTTATGAGGGGAATTTAAAGAAATTCCCCGAGAACGCTGAGAGCCTTGCTCTAAGAAGATGATATAACCCATCAAAAATAAAATTTTATTTTTTGATCTTCAAGATCCATGAACAAACTCTTAAGAGTTCTTCTATATGATTGGAAAGGAGCAAAGCTCCATTAATGAATTAAGAAATCATAAATAAAAACCTTTTAGAGGGCAAAGCTCTGTTAATGAAACCCTAAAAGGGTTCTCTTTAGATCAAAGATCTATGAAGAGCAAAGCTCTGTTAATGGGTAAAACCCTAATTTATTAAAAGTTTTTTAAACTTTACCTAAGTTTTGACAGAGTTTTACTCTTGAAAGGTTCTTAAATTGAAGAGCAATGCTCTGAATAAGAGAAAATTCTCAAGAAAGAAGATGGGAATCATCTAAGAGACCAAAGGACCTATTTATAGGCATTCAAAGCCATTTCAACTTCCAAAAAGTTGATCCAACCACCGCTGCACTCACGCTTGGGCCACGTAAGTGCAACGGTGGGGGGCATTTATTTCTCCAATCAGAGCAAAGCTCTGTTCAAATTCCAAGATTTGAAATGAAGCGACGCTTCCTTTTCCCAATAATAGCAAAGCTCTGAATTATAAATCTAAAGTAAAAATTGAAGCAACGCTTCAGATTCTGCGCGCTGCGCGCCACGTGTCAAAAGCAGACACGCCAACGCCAGGAGCGCTGCGCCCTAGGCAGCGCACCCCCAATCAGAGCAAAGCTCTGCTCCAAAATTCAAAATTTAAATTGAAGCAACGCTTCAGATCCAGCGCTCTGCGCTGTGCGCCACGTGTCAAACACGGGCGCGCTAGCACAGTTGCGCTGCACTCTGCGCTGCGTGCCACGTGTCAAACACGGATGCGCTAGTGCAGTTGCGATGCGTTCTGCACTGCGTGCCACGTGTCAAACACGGATGCGCTAGCACAGTTGCGATGTGCGCCACGTGTCAAGCGCAGGTGCGCTAGCGCAAGGTGCGCCAGCGCTGGAATTAAAATTCCCCCACCGTCAGATCAAAAGATCTATTAATAATAAATTTAGAACTAAAATTCTGTTATGGAAAGATCTTTCTAATCTTGTTAAAAACAAGAAGATTATTTTCTGTAAAACAAAAGCCTTAGGATCAAAAATCCAACAGTGGGGAAACATCCCCAAATCAATCAGAGAAAGATCTTTCTAACCAATTCAACAAATCATTTGGCCCTATATAAAGGACCCTAGACTTCAAGTCTAAAAGATAAAGAGACACATATAGAAAAAGAGAGAGAAAACCCTCTGCAAAAAGAGCAAACTCTTAAGAAAAAGAAGATTTTTCTTCATCTTAAAGATAAAGAAATGTGTTCTTGAATAACAGAGATGAATCCATCTCATAAAAAAGAAGAACCATCTTCTAAAAATATCTTAGATCTATAAAAAGACCAAGGTCTTTTGATTTAAAAAAGATCTAATCATAAAAAGACTAAAAGAAGTATTTTACTTCATTCACAGATCTTTTGATCTATAAAGGCAGAGCCTTTTATAAAAAACAAGAACTTTTGTTCTTTGATCTTGAGGTAAAGCCTCCTTTGAAGAACATAAATCTATTCTTTGATCTTAAAATCAATCAAAAGCGCTTTGCGCTATTAAAAAGTGCCTTGCACTCATGAACTGCGCCCTTGCGCTCCTTGGACCGGCGCTCAGCGCCAAAACCTGCCACGTGTCAACCAGAGACACAATCTGAACTTTGCGCTTCTAAAAATAGAGCACTGCGCTCATGGGCTGGCGCTCAGCGCCAAGCGCACCACGTGTCACTCACTGGTGCGCCAACAGACTAGCGCAATACGCTCATACACTAAAAGCGCAATACGCCAATAAACTAGCGCTAAGCGCGTCGCGTGTCCTCCTCGTGTGCGCTATCCAACAGAAGCGCAATGCGCTCTTTCCTTGGCGCAAAATGCCTGACGCGCCACGTGGCGCACTGTCAGAACATACTTTGTTCTGATAAATGCTATGCATTATTAAAAGGGCCGAACCCAGATGAAGGCTCAATAGCCAGAACAATAAAATGTTCAACTCATATCAACTGAGCCCATATGCTCATAAACCTGCAAACAGACTTTAGTCCCAAATTGGACTATAGATCTCCCAACCAACATTGGTTCAAGGGTACATCTCTGAACTCCTCTGATATTTGTCGTTGTAATTCTTCAACGTCTTCAGAGAGGTGACGGGTCCCGACAGCCATACATTCCACGGACTATGATGTCCTTAAACTGGACTGTGGGGTCTTTAAACTCATGGACTATGATGTCCTTAACCTTGACTGTGATGTCTTAAAACTAACATTGGACTGTGGAGTCCTTAAACCCACGGACCATGATGTCCTTAACCTTGACTGTGAGGTCTTTAAACTCATGGACTATGATGTCCTTAACCTTGACCGTGATGTCTTAAAACTAACATTGGACTGTGGAGTCCTTAAACCCACGGACTATGATGTCCTTAACCTTGACTGTGAGGTCTTTAAACTCATGGACTATGATGTCCTTAACCTTGACTGTGAGGTCTTTAAACTCACGAACTATGATGTCCTTAACCTTGACCGGGATGTCTTTAAACTAACATTGGACCACCATGTCCTTAAACTGGTAATCGACCGAAATGTCCGTAAACTAAACAATAGAGTCTAAATGCTCTTTTGTTGGATCTAAACGATCCTGTTAAGTTGATCTTAGTCTAGAAATTAGATTAACGTATCCTTAACAAACGTTTAAGTTGATCTTAGTCTCAAACGAGGCTAACGTATCCTTAAACCAAACCCCCAAACCCAAATCTAAGAAGATACGGATTTGGACTAATCCACGTCCTACGGGCGACAACATAAATTAGTCTCCGTATACAATGCACCGGCAACCACAAACAAAACAAACACCCACGACACAAAGTGACCATATGGAGAAGGAGAAAGTTGTTACCGCGATGCGGTAGCGTAATTAACTGCAGGGGTTTGCGCCTGCAGGAAAGAGCGTCCCCACAATCAAAAACCCCTCGGACGAGGGGAAATCTGATGAAGTCTGCTACATCGGCCGTATCCGTTTAAACCTTCGATAGATGGTGCCATAAATCAACTTGGCATTTTCGGAGAGGTGGACAGATAGCACCAATTAGCATCTGCCCCGAATTTCAGGCAAGACGTTTATCGCGTCTTCGTGATTCGGAGGGGAACACTTCCATGCCGAATACCAATGCATACGGCGTTGTATTCATAGCTGTTTTGAACGTAGTTCGATACCCCCAGAGAGCTTCATGCAGTCTCTCGTGCCAGTCTTTTTTATTTTTGGACACCGTCTTCTTTATGATCTTCGTCAAGGTTTTGTTGAAAGCCTCAGCTAGACCGTTAGCTCGGGGGTTAGACACCGAAGAGTATCTCCAGTCTATGTTATGCTGCTGTGCGAAGCGGCTGATTCTGTGACTTCTGTAAGCTGGCCCATTATCATAGATAATCCATCGTGGAGTGCTGAACCGATAGATGACGTGCGTCTCGAAGAAATGGAGGATATTCTCCGTCTTTACTTCTCTTAGCGGTACTGCTTCTGCCCACTTAGAGAAGTAATCGGTTGTCGCCAATATGAACCAATATCCTTTGGACGATGCTGGTTCGATGGGCCCAATTATGTCGGTTCCTCACATTTTGAACGGCCAGCTTGCCACTATTGGGTGTAGCGGGTTTGGATGCTGGTGGATGAATTCTCCATGAATTTGGCAAGCATGGCATTGCTTCGCATATTCGAGGCAATCCTGAATCATCGTGGGCCAATAGTAGCTCATCCTTTTGATCTTCAGCTTCATCTTTGGCCCAGCTTGATGAGAACCGCAGAGTTCGTCATGAGTTTCTTGGATGACTCTTCTTGCTTCTTCCAGTCCTAGGCATCTCAGCCATAGAGAGTCGAACGATCTCTTATATACAGTATCATCAACGAAGGCAAAAGACAGAGCTCGTTTCATGAGCTGATGTCTTGAGAATGCATCTTCAAGTGTTCGACGGAATTTGACGTAGTCTATAAAGACTTCTCTCCAATCCTTAGCCTTTTCCTGGTCTTCTATTTGGAAGGTTGTTTGCTGGGTCGCTTCCTTTTCTTCAGACGACTCCGGAGATATTTCCGTTGGTGCAAGAACCCGACGGCTTTGTACAACGATCCTTACGTCGTCGAGGTTTTCATCAGCCAGTTCTTTAGCGAGCTTGGCTAATGCGTCCGCCTTGCTATTCTCCGCTCGCGGTATGCTTTCTAGGGCGTAGGGAGGGATTTGAGTCAGCAATTGTTGCACTCTCTCGCCGTACTTCACCAACTCCGGTTTGCATGTTTGATAGTCGCCGTTCACTTGACTAACGACCAGCTGGGAATCTCCGTATATGAGGAGGTTTTCGATTCCCATGTCGACAGCGATCTCAAGACCTGCTATCAAAGCTTCATATTCTGCTTCATTGTTTGTCCTCGTCTTTGTCAAGAAAAAGGCAAAGCGCATTATCCCTCCTTGTGGAGTCATGAAGATGAGGCCTACCCCGGACTTGATTATGGGGGAGTTGTGCTTTCGCTTCTTCATGGAAGATGCCGCGTTTTAGTAGAGTTCCCATCGGGTATCACTCCCTCCTCTCTCCCCGTCGATCGTTTCAAACGTGTGCTCATCTGGAAATTCACAGTTTAGGGGTGAATCGGTAGGTATCGGATGCTCAGCGAGGAAGTCGGTGATGGTCTGGCCTTTCATTGCCTTGAGAGGCCGGTATTTTATCAAGAATTCCATTAAGAGTAGAGCCTATTTAGCTATTCGTCCTATTAGCATGGCTCTTGACATCAAATATTTGAGAGGATTCACTTTTGATATGAGATGGACCTCATGCGCCAAAGCATAGTGCCGAAACTTCGTTATCGCAAAGATTAACGCCAGGCAGTGTTTTTCGATAAGGGAGTAGTTGTTTTCTTCCCCCGGGAGAACTCGACTCAAATAGTAGAGGGCTCTCTCTTTCACTTGGTCGTTCTCCTATGCCCATAGCACGCCTAAAGAACCTTCAAGGGCTGTTGTGTACATGATGAGGGGCTTTCCCTTGACCGAAGCGGTCAGTACCAGCGGGTTCTGCAGGTATTGCTTGATTTCGTCCAGTGCACTTTGGCATTTTCGATCCCAAACGAACGGGGTTCCCTTCTTCATCAGGTGACTGTAGGGACGGCATTTTCCAGAGAGGTTGGCTATGAATCGTCGAATATACGCGAGCTTCCTTTGGAGAGACAGCAGTTTCTTGAGAGTTCTTGGCGGAGGCATTTCCATAATTGCCTTGATCTTTGACGGGTCTATTTCGATGCCCCGATGTCGTACTATGAATTCTAGGAATTTGCCCAAGAAAACTCCAAACACGCATTTGAGAGGGTTCATCTTCAGGTTGTATTTCCGAAGGCGCTGAAACACTATCTTCAGATGCTCCCAGTGCTCCTCGTACGATTTGCTTTTCACCACGAGGTCGTCGATATAGCATTCGACGATTTCATGTATGAGGTCGTCGAAAATCTTCACCATGGCCCTCTGATAAGTAGCGCCGGCGTTCTTCAGACCAAAAGGCATCACTTTGTAGCAAAATATGCCCAGAGGAGTCCGGAAAGCGGTATGCTTTTGGTCTTCGGGATGCATCTTTATTTGATTGTACCCTGATGAGCCGTCCATGAAGGAGAAGACTTCGTGAGTGGACGTGTTATCTATCATCAGCTCGGTTACCAGTACGGGAAAGTCATCCTTCGGACATGCTTTGTTGAGGTCCCGAAAGTCCACGCAGATGCGCACCGTCCCATTTTTCTTCATCACTGGGACAATGTTGGCAATCCAGTCGGGGTACTGAACTTCTTGGATGAAGCCGGAGTCGATTAGATTCTTGAATTTGGCATTGATACTCATCTCAAGTTCGAACCGCATTCTTCTTGGTGCTTGTTTGACTGGCTAGACGTCCGGAGATATCGCCAATTTATGCACGGCTATTTCTGGATCTAGCCCCAACATATCGGAATAGTTCCACGTGAAGCAGTCTTTATACTGCATTAGCACGTCTTTTAGCGTAGCTACATGTTCTTCGGACAGCAGCTCACTGACAAACGTAGGCCCCGGGTCGTTTGTCGTCCCCAAGTCAATTTTCCTTAGGTTGTCCGCAGCAGTATGTATTCCATCTTCCAGCTCTTTTGGCGTCGGTGGAAACTCTGAGATCAACTCATCTTCATCCTCATTTTTGAAGCACCAGTAGAGGTCATCCATATTCTCATGCTCTCCTTCTTCTGACAGCGTTATCACATGGCAGGTACGAGTCCGTTTCCAAGACCGATGTTGATCTGGTTCTACTCTCGCCATATACGTCGCTTTTAGCACATGCCTTTGCGGTGGGGCTACCTTCCAACTGTCAGATAGAGCGAATCTGCCGAGTTTATATTGGTCTTCGACCCAGTTTTTTAAGGTGAAGCAGTCTTCAAGAGGATGACCTATTGCTCGGTGATAGGAGCAATAATCCGGCTGACAGATCTCGTTCGCTTGTTTGGGTGCTTAGATTCCGGGAGCGTAATCATTTGATATTTTACGACGAGGTCGAAGATTCTCCTTGTCTTGTCTCGAGGGAAAAAATATGCTCGATCCATCTTTTTCATAAGCGACAGATTCCGGCTGACCCTTTCTTGATCGCGTGGCCTTTTGGATTCGGTTTGCCGTTGCCGAACGTTTTTTCCGTTCTTTAACTTATTTTTGCCTCTGCGTCGGGCTTTCTCCTTTTCTCGGGAATGCATGGCGGGCTGATGGCGAAGGGCATTGTCATCCTCCGTGGCATGTTGAAGGATACGTTGCGTCCTGGCTTTCTCGTAGATGGTCATTTCGCGGTTGTGGTCGTTCCGAGCTTTTTGACTCGCTTCCCTCACTAGCTTGTCCATCTATTCTTCAAACGAAGGACTCGGTATTTTTATGACGGGGCCTTGTTCTGGTTCAGTGTCAGTGTCTTTTAAAAAGGCATCCTCTTCTTCATCAAGGTCCTTTATAACATGGCAGTCGTGGAATTGCTCCCGTTTCTTAGACTGGACATATCCAAGCCCAATCGTTTCTATTTTTCCGTTGGGAAATTTTTGCTAAGTTCCGGGGACGTTCCAAATCCTGTTGTAGAACTGAGCTTGTCGAGGAGTCTGTTTGAAAAATACGTCTTGGCATCTTAATAACCTTTTCAATCCCTCGGTGCATTACCTGGGCAGACGAATGGGTTGGAGCCTGTCGAGCGCAGGATCAGCACCATGCCAGACTTCTCTTTCGACTTTAGTCTCCGTGGACCAATAGAATAGGATTGCCTTTTTAGTTCTTCGCCTGGGAGGGACGTAGAATTTTGCAGCTCTTGCACACTATATGTCTCAAGCGCCTCAAGCTCTCTATAGTGCTGCCGCGGAACCATTATGATTTGTAAACTCTGGTCTACTCTAACAAAGGTTTGCATTGACGGGCGGATGGAGAATACGGCGTTGGTTTCATCTTCGAAGTCGCTGCCAAAGACCAAGATCGGAGCGGATGGTCCGGGCTTATCATTCTGCTTCTGAGGCTATCCCGAGTAGACTATCTCTTCATTCTCCTCGGTATCGCTTCCAAAAATAAGAATGGGAGTAACGGGCTTCTGTTTAAGTTCTGGCTTATGACACTTCTCTATGTCTTCGAAGTCTGGCAGGAAGTACTTGGCGTCTTCATATTTTTGGACTTCGTTCACAGAGAATGGGTTTAGCTCCTCCGTAACGGTGTACTCGAGACCATCTTTGAAATACTTCATTCACTGATATTGTGTAGAAGGGATGATGTTGTACTCGTATAACCAAGGCCTGCCGAGCAAAGCGTTGTAGCAAGTCTTGGCGTCAATGACATGAAATTTGATGTCAGTGACGAGCAGCCCGAAGCGTAATATGAGAATTACAGACTCGAGCGTCCGTGATGACTGGGAGTCAAAACCGGAGATGGTGATTTTATCTCGAGCTAGGTGCTACACGCTCATGCAAATTTCCTTTAGCGTCCTCACGTTGAGAAGGTTGACAGAGGACCCGTTGTCAATTAGGATCTTCCCTATCTTGATGTCATGGCAATACCCGATGACATATAAGGGACAATTGTACTCGCACGTTCTGAGGAGGAGATCTTCATCGCTGAAGGTGATATCGGCCATGTGGACTTTTTCCAATTCATCCTTCATCTTTTCTTCCACCAGGAAAGCTTGAAACTGGTCGGGCTCTTGTAACGCCTTGATCAGGAAATCTCGCGCCTTTTTGGATAGGAGGAGGGCATCCAAGATACTCAATTGTGAGGGTATCTTTCTCAAATGCGCTAGGACATTGTAATCCACCTTACTTTTCTTAAGCGGGTCCTTGGCTGCAAGCTCTTCGATGACTCGATCATCGGGGGCGATATCCTCAGGGACTTTTTCCTTCCCTTTATCTTTTTTGTTCGTCCATTTGTTTGTGGGTCCGAGATTCTTTTCAGGCAACGTACGGCTGCGCAGCTGAATATTCTCGCAGGTCTTCATTTCTTCTGTCTGGGAGGTGGATTCCTTGAAGAGAGTGCCGAGAGCTATTTCTTCGTCAGAGCCGCTTCCAAAGGTGAGAACTTGTGATCCCCTGGATTCAACCATGTGACAGTTGCCGGTAGTTCTTCCACGTTTGTCTGTCGCACTTTTTCGCTGTCGATGAGCTTCACGCTTCATCCTCTTAAAGTGTTGCATGTAAGCATCATACCCTTGCCACCATTTTTTAAAGGCCATGCATTCTTCGGTAGGATGTGCAATCCTCTAATGGTAGAAGCAATAGGTGGGATGTACATCCTCTTTGTCAGGGTGCATACTGCCGGGAGTATTCCTTTTGAAAGGTGGCAGCTTTATTCCCATAGACAAAGCTTTGGCGAACCGTTTCCTCGTTTTAAGTTTTCTTTTGTCTGCGGAGGATGTGCTTTGATCTGGTGGGAGTGTTTTGTGACCCATCCCTACAACGACTTCTTCAAATTGACGCCGATTCCTGGCCCCTTCGAATATGGCCATTTCGCGTTCTTGGTCATCCTTTCTCTTTTGGCGGGCTTCGTTCAGCAGCATGTCAATCATTTCGTCAGACGGTTCTAAGGATTTTAGCTCCGATCCTGCCCCCAGCTCCTCTATGTTGTCTTCTAACGCTGAGTGAGCTTCTTCGTTAGTTAGCGATGAATGAGAGATGATGTGGCAACTTGCCACATCATCCTCAGATTCTTCTGACGAGTCATCTCCGTCGTCATTGTCGATATTTCCGCTCTCAAGGATATTGTTGAGAAATTCTTGAAGTGTGACCAGAGTTCGCGCCTTTTAGTTGTATTCCTCCAGCGCGTCAATATGTTTTTGCAGGTCCGTGCGCTTATCATCGGCCTTCACGGGCTTTTTGGTCTTCTTCTCCTTCTTCGAAGACTTTGACGGCTGGGCCTGAGCGTTTTGACCATCGCTACTAATTCTTGGCGTCGGGCGCGGTTTCAGTATTCTCTCAATGATCTCAGGTTCCAGCGGACTTCTCCACCTAATCGCCGGGCATGTTTGGAGATCTTTCAGCATTTGTTTTGTTTCGGCTGAAAGAGCGACCTCCCATGGAGCTTCTTCTATAAAAGAGCACGATACCCCTGGCGTGTCTATCTTTTTAGGAGCGTGTGGCTAGGGCGGGCTTACCTTCCAATTCTCAGACGGCACAAATTTGCCCTGTTGGTATTGGTCCTCAATCCAGCCTTTGAAGACGAGGCAATCTTCGATTGGATGGCCTACTGCTCGATGGTAGGGGCAGTAATTAGGATTGTTGGCGTCGCCCGGCTGCAATGGACGTCTTGAATCTAGCAGATTGATGAGCCCGTTGCGCACCGCCAGCTCGAACAGTCTCCTCAATTTATCTCGGGGAAACGAATAAGGGCGTTTTAGCTTCTCGTTGAAGAATCGATGTCTATCGTTTTGGGGATCAGCTGGTTTTGAACCACTGGGCTGCTGCTGCTGAGCATTGGAGACGAAGGTAGCTTTCCCTTTTCCCTTTTCGTTTCGAGGCTCCATTTTCGAGGAAGACGGTCTATGGCCCATCTGATCCATTTGGACTAGCTTGTCAATCAAGGCCTGGAAGGTAGTCGGCTTGAAAAACATCATAAACTGGGAAATGTTCGCCTGCGGATCGAGGGTACCTACGAACATGCCTACTGCAGGAGCTTCTTCGATACATTGTTCGCATTTCGACCATAAGTTCCGCCACCGGATTGCATACTGAACCCATGTTTCTCTCGGCCTGCATTGATCAATGCCGTGATTGGGGTGCGTTCGCTAGCTCTTGCGAAACGCTGGGTGAATAGCAATCCTATCTCCGTAAAAGTTTTGATGGAGTCGTTAGGAAGCTCTGAATACCATTCGAACGCCGTCTCCGCCAAGCTGCCGACGAATTGGCGAAGCAGTAGCTTATCGTCACCTCCAGTGTTGCCGCACAGAGCCCTGAACTGAGCGACATGTTGATGGGAATTGCCTGTCCCCTTATATACATGGAACTTAGGAATCGTGCATCCTGGCGGGTACTTAATCTGATCGTACCATCTTGAATATGGTCGCTCAGTTCTGACGACTTGGCCAGCGGCTTCGTTCGCTTGATGAGCTCGTATCTGTTGAGCTATATAATCATCGAGCGCAGCTTTTGAGATTGTTTCCTCCTTTGCAGCTGAAAAGGCTGGAAGAGGGTTTGATGTCTCCCCTCTATCGTCTTCAATTATTACTGGAGGATCTTCGGCTGGAAGGTCCGGCTGGATCATCATGCCCACCATATCTTGGAACAATAACGCCATTTGTTTTATGTTGGCCGCTTGTTCCACGGCCTCTTTGTCTTTATTCTAGAGCATTCTTCGGAGGAACTCGGCATCGGTTTCCTATTCCTGGCGCTGTTCCGATGACGTCTCCAGGCTTTCTTTCGGTCCAGTGAGCATGGCCATCTTCATTAGCATCTCCTGGAGCTTTTACTGTTGTTGCTCCTAAGCCTTTGACATAGATCGTGTAAGTGGTCGATGACCCGTGAAGATACGGCTATCCTCTTTCCCGGAAGCCATGTAGATAATGTGCACTACCATGCCCCCAGACTTGGGGCGTTTGGATTCAGTGCCTTTGCGATTCATCGCAGACGCAGGGATCTTCTCTGACCTTCTCCTTTCATGAGCGGTTGAATTTGAGGGGGGCGTTGCAGCGGGCACCCATATAGACGATACCTTCTGTGGTATGGTAGGGTGGTCCTTCTCTTGCTGAACCTTCATTTTCTTCGATCGGCGGGGGTAGTCTTGATCAATCACGGAGTCTTGGACCCTTCGCCATACCCTGTGGATTTTGGAGGATAGCCGCTGAGGAGGCTGCTCTGGCTCCGCGTTTGTAACATTTTCAGCGGGTGGAGGATACCTTTTTAACACAGCAGTTGGAGAGTTTTTGCGCACCCTCCTAAGTAGTTCAATGCTGTTCCCAGTTGGAACAGTAACGTCAATTTCCACCATCGGAGCTGGTGGAGTCAGTCCAGAGGGAGAGCTGCCCCCAGTTTTTCTCACTCGACGCCAGTGGCGATGTCGAGCGTGTCTTGCAGATGGTATTAGCTCAGTTATGGGGGTGGCTTCATCATGCCTCCTATTCTGGTGGAGGGCTGTCGTTGGTGCCAGCCTATTGAAAACTGACGTCCGCCGAGAGGAAACGTCCAACCTGTCGAAAACTGACTTTCGGGTGAGGGAAGCACTTGCAACGACCTCACCCGCAGCAGGAGTTGGAATGACCAGTCTTGCAAAAACCGATCCCTTAGCAGGAGAAGCCCCTTTGACGACTTCGTCCGTCGAAGTTGGAATGGCTATCCGCTTCGGGATAACTCCTTCAGGTATTGCAGGCTTCTTTACGAGCCTACTGGAGCTTCGGCTCAGTCTGTCGAAGACTGAGGTGCTGGATTTGGACGACCCGTTGAGAGGGGCTGCGGTAGTTGCAAGCCGATCAAAGACCAACTTCTTTGGAGCCTCTGGTGATGGCACTGGAGAGTTGAAGCTTATTGGCGGGAGCATGGTCCCGAAGAACTGCCCAGTGGTGGCTTGAGTCACCTATTCCACTAGCATGTCGAACATGGAGGCCGCTTGGGGTCCATAGGTCACTCCTACGGCGAGGACGGAGCGGGAGTTGTTTTTGTAGCTAGTGCAGCTGAAGGCCATTGCTCTTCTTTTCTCTGCACGGGAGCAAGACAACAAATCTTAGTACCTCGAATCCACAGGCAACCATAGCAAACCGCGATTTGTTCGCGAAACACGACACACGAAGTGTGGAGTGGAAAGAGGAAGAGGTCCCACTGGGCGTGCCAGAATCTATTCGCCACTGAAAATAGAGACGGATCCGGGATGGATCGTCTTGCCTGAATTTAGGGGCAGATGCTATTTAGTTTTATCCGTCCACCTCTCCGAAGATGCCAAGTTGATTTATGGCACCGTGCATCGGAGGTTTGGACGGATGCGACCGTTATAGCAGACTTCGTCAGATTCCCCCTCGTTTGCGAGGGATTTTTTGATTGTGGGGACGCTTTTCCCTGCAGGCGCAAGCCCATACAGTTAATTACGTTACCGCATCGCGGTAACCACTTTCTCCTGCTCCAGAAGGTCACTTCGTGTCGTGTGTGTTTGTTTTACTTTTTGGTTGCCCGTGGATTGTATACGGAGACTAATTTGTGTTGTAACCCGTAGGGTGTGGATTAGTCCAAATCCGTATTATCTTAGATTTAGGTATGCGTTGATTTAAGGATCGTTAATCTTGTTTTAGATTAAGATCAACTCAAACGTTTGTTAAGGATACGTTAGTCTAATTTTAGACTAAGATCTACTTAACAGGGCGTTACTAGCATGTATATTACTTGATGGAAGCTTGGGACTACATGTGTATATGCCCTGGAGGCCATTACTGTATCATACTAGCATGTATATTACTTGATGGAAGCTTGGGATATTCACAGTTGTACAGACAATCTTGCTCGGTATAGTAGTATGCTACTTGGTTTGTCTCTGCTTTAATGTGTACATGTGTTTCTTTATTATATCACATATACGCATTAGTAGAGCCCTTAGGATCTTTGCTTGATTACCGGCGTTGTGATGGCGATCACACTCGTGGGGGCTGGGTAATCCACAAGCACATCCTTATACACGTCCCTAGTCGTGGGATTATCGAGACAGGGCATCGATACTCCGGAGTAGACTAGCGTATGCGCTTCTCATCCCAGCACGGGAGACGGTCTGTCCCACAGCCGTCAGTACGTCGTACTTGGGATAGTATGCGGGTGCTCGTTAGGTTACGAGTACACTGGACAGGACTCGTCGGGAACTGATGGTTGGTATTATACCAATCGTCAGTTATCAGTTCCCAGGTGACATGAGTACAGCTTAGTCCGCTGACTTGACACTGTCACTTTGCCTCGAGTGTGTTCCCACTGTTCTTTGATTACTACCCTACCACGGCTCTACTGAGTCGTGCAAACAGGTAGTAATTGGGTGCAGTCCCGAAGCACTTGGAGGCAGTGACGGTTAGACAGGATTCGTCTCTCCCGGTATTGGGGGTTGACATCGCGCTGTGTCTAGGAGAGCCATTACACATGTAGTCCCTGGCCAGGGCAAGCGAGATATACTGGTAGGTTTCCAGTGTTATCTCAGGGTGTTCTGGGCTTCACTCCGACACGACTTGTACCGCTATTAGGGGACTGACGTTTACCGTCCCCTAGGCCCGCCATGCGATGTATCAGAAACAGACCGGACTGTACGGAGATTGTCATATACAGGCTCAGTAGGAGTTTGGATGGGTTTACCTCATCGGCCTTCTTATCGACATCTACCTGGGGACCGTTACGTACAGCTAGTGCCGCTTACGGTCTGTGGTTAAACCCACTACCAGCATAGTGTCGAGTCTTTAGAGTCCCACACAGAGAGTTTCCCTACACTGAGCGAAACGTGTAGAGGCCGTATGGTTTTACGGCAGGGCTGCGATCACTTACGTGCACTTGTGTGCGTATGCTGTTCGGGCAGGCAATACTAGTAGGCTTTGGTTTAAGCCGGATCCTAGTATTGTACGGATGGTTTTGCTTTGTCTTCTGTGCATCCGCATTCTACGGAATGCAGATGCAGGTGTGTATGCACAGTTTTCCGGAGCGATGAAGGAGGAGGTGCCTCATTAGGGTTTTGGCAATTCGTTTGGTCAAAGCCATTATGAGCCGCGGACATCATTTACTAATCCTTTTAGTGATAATTTTATGATGGCTAATTGCATTGACCATTTGACCACCATGACCTCTCTTGACTTTGTTGACCGGTTGACCGTGTTGACCATTGATTTTCAAGAGAGGTCTACACTCTTCTTTTCTTTTCTTTTTCTTTTTCTTTTTAATTATGATAATGGTCATTTCAATGGTGCCATCAAACTTTATCTTGATAGGATTGGTAATGATGGTTTAGTGAATTATTGAACCATGGTTCATTTTCTTTAGCTCACAATTTCTTTCTCATTCTCTCTCTTGCCTTTTTCTAGTGAGAAGAAAAGAAATGCACCATGGTTGCTAGCTCCTCCTTCTTCCTCCTCTTGATTCATCTTTTGATCTCATGTGTTGAGAGATAAAGATCCCACAAAGACAAAACCATCTCTCTACCACTTCTACACTACCTAGGGCTTCTAGACTAGCAATCTCTTTGCCCTAGTTACCTCGGCTCGAGGTGGAGCTCGGAGTACATCTCTCGGGTGGATCGTCTTCGACTCAAGGAGGCCGCGGAGGTGACCAAAGTCCGGATCAACCCTCGGAGCAAGCAAAGAGAAGAACAACAAGAAGAGAAGGAGTTCAAGTTGAGGTATAACCCCTAACCGAGTAGATAAATCTCTAGTTAGGATGCTACTGTATTGTTTAGCAAAGATCCGGCTTTTACGGTCCATGTTACCATGTTTAGAAAAAAATTTGTTTTACCGTTTCCGCAACCCCGAAAGTACCGGGAGAGGTAACATGGACCTAACAGTGGTATCAGAGCCTAACTAAACACACCCTAGCATGTTAGCAAAGTATTTAGAATATCGACCGAACGAAAAAACCGCAAAACACCCCGGAAACCCTAAGTTTCTGCCGATTTTTTTTTCTGCTCAAAAAATAATAAATCATGTCTTAAAAATCGGCTCAGGCTTTTGTTAGAACACTGGAGAAAAACGATCCCCTAACTAAGCTAAAGCGCCGCGGAACCGCGGCCGAGTTAGCTCGGTTGTGAATAGGGTTTCCTGCAGTGTTCATATATGGGTATTTTGGGATTTTTGGAATATGATTTTTCTGCCCAGATTTTCCAAAAAGCAAAATTTGTTTTTGGGGCTCAAAAATCCGTATTTTTTGGCCGATGTTCTGTAGACTTTGGCTAATGGTTATATCTGTAATGTTATATGTGTATTGAACGTCTACTAATCGCTATATTTCGATTAGTGGGGGTTATACATAACTGTGATCTGTGTTGTTGATGGTTTGTGTATATGAACTCGTTGGATTGTCGCGGATGAATAGCCGGGGTGGATGTGAGATGAGAGTTTCTTTTTCTTTCATTCATGTAATAAATTTGTAAATTGATGTAATATTATTTGTATGGCCGCACAACCGGGTCGGGGTTGTAGCCGTCATTGTATAATTCTTTTTACTGTTTTTGCTCCTAGGATAGACCCATGGAGGGGGTGCACAAACTACCGGGTATCTCGAAGTGCCGAGTGGCCTACTCACGGTGTTGAGGGAGGTTGCTTCGCTTCGGGTACTTGGTGGGTAGTTTGCCGCACCCGTAGGGGTCTTGGGTGGGGTTTTGGCTATTCATCGCGACCGTGTAATCCGCTTTTCGTTGCAGGCTCGAACGAATCGCGGGTTCCTAGTATATCCAAAATGTTCATCTGTGATCTGGATTGGCTATCATTGCTATATATCTATATATATAATAAGTATTTAAGCGTTTCTTATGTTTTTCAGCCGCGTTAGCCCAGCCCCCGCTCTGTTGTTAGTTAAGTAACCTAACGGGTGATGACGGGGTCCCATGGCGAATGCGAATGGCATAAGCGTACGTCATATTTTGGTTATTTTCTGCAATGGTAGGATTTAAATGATGGGACGCATTAAAAGAACTAATGCAAGAAAATAAACCTAAAAGACGTTGTTGGAACAATTTTTCAAAAAAGCTGTTATTGCAAGGACGTTCACTTTTTGTTTTGCATAGAGGTATTCGGTTATGAATGCCCAGCACCTCAGTCGACGAGGCAAGGGCCGAGATCCCTTCATCGAAAGTGACCCCTTGGACAAAAGTTTGCATCAGGGTAATAACTTCACTATAGTCGATTATTCTTGCTTTGCATCGAGGTATTCATCTTATGAATGCCCAGCACCTCACTCAATGAGGAAAGAGCCGAGATCCCTTCACAGGGAGTGACCTCTTTAGCAAAAATTTTCGTCACTATATTTTCAAAAACTGTATCACGTTCCTTCAACGATATCAAGTTCATTACGTTAACGGGTTTTCGCCAAAACCCAGTCGTAGCCCTCCATCGTTTCGGATTGATATTGCTTAGTATTCGTGCTACGTATTTCGTGCTCAGCCGAGGCGTAGTGTACGGTAGCTATGTAATATTTTTCCGTAGGATACAAAGTGATTGGTTAGGACAGTCGTGCGGTCATTTTGGCTCAGTCAAGAACTCGTACGGGTGGGTCTAATGCAGTCAAGATAATGACGGGTTGAACTTGACTAGGATCCTTTGATATGTTGGCTCAGTCAAGGTCACTTGAGTCCTAGGGGCAAAAAACACATCGGGAGTTTCAAAAGTACTGAAACTTGCTAGTGTTGCATACCATTTGGAGTGTGATGATTCTGGTAGGATTCCTTCAGTTTTGTCACGCGATGATATTTGGATCCCGATCCTACTGTGAGTATATGCTACTCCTCGGGAACTTTCTCGCTTAACGATCAATGCTATAAACTAAGTAGGTGTCTAGAAAGGTGTTAGCGGGGCTACGCCCACAGGGAAAAGAGGTTACTTAATTAAAGAACTTCGCAAAAGCGTTGGAAAACCTCCCTCGAAGTACCGACACTGGCCTGGCTGAACGGTTAAGCAAGTATTGTACGGTGAGATTGATCCCGACTAATTCTTCCTTTATGGTTTGAGGAGGGATTCGAGAGACGGTGGGAGCCATCCTGTTTAGATAAATTAAAAACCAATCTAAACTTGCAAGAGCGCACGCTAAGTGTTTCTTTTCTCTCTCTCCAGGTAGCAACCATTTCACGCCCTAATCAAGATAATAAAATGTATCGCTTGACCGATCCGAATTCTTATTCGGGGCTGGGGGATATTGGTTCGGCTCTAACTTGTGACAACAGTCATAAGTATGAGCAAGGGAAAGGGGATTGTATGGATTCCCAGGATACCCAGTTGAAGAAGAAGCATAGTTTTGCATCTACTTCAGGTATTCTTGTAATTGAGAACTGTTTTACGGTCATCCCTACCTCCTGGGTACTTGATACCGGATCAGGATCTCATATCTGTAATTTATTGCAGGGACTGAGAAAAAGTAGGAAAGTTGCACCGGGTGATATGTCGCTCAGAGTAGCGAACGGAGCACAAGTTAATGCGGCAACCGTCGGTGAATATCACCTAGTATTGCCAAATGGCAAGACTATGATTTTGAACGATTGCTACTATGTACCTTCCATGGTTTGCAACATCATATCAGTTTCTTTACTCGATAAAGATGGATATAACTTTGTTCTTGATAGAAATATCATGAACATTTACCTTCATAAGGTACTGGTTGCAGAAGGTACACTGTGTAATGGTATCTACGTTCTAAATCAGAATACAGTTCTCAATGTGCAAAATACACGCAAGAGGAAGA
This sequence comes from Agapanthus africanus, assembly GCA_030015575.1. Classification (NCBI taxonomy): domain Eukaryota; kingdom Viridiplantae; phylum Streptophyta; class Magnoliopsida; order Asparagales; family Amaryllidaceae; genus Agapanthus; species Agapanthus africanus. The sequence goes on from JASDDO010000028.1 coordinate 116,847,308, forward strand.
ATTCAGATACGAATGAATCCTACTTGTGGCATTGTAGACTTGGTCATATCGGAGAGAAAAGACTGAGTAAGTTGCATAAAGATGGACTCTTAGATGCGTTCGAGTTTTCATCTTATGAAACTTGTTAGTCTTGTCTCAAAGGGAAGATGACCAAATCTCCGTTCACCGGACATGGAGAAAGAGCAGCAGAGCTCTTGGGACTCATATATAGTGATGTATGTGGTCCGATGTCTATACATGCAAGGGGTGGGTTCTCGTACTTCATCACATTCACTGACGATCTCTCTAGGTTCGGATATGTGTATCTGATGAAACACAAATCTGAAGCTTTTGAGAAATTCAAGGAATTCAGAAACGAAGTAGAGAACCAGACTGGCAAAAGTATCAAGATCCTCCGGTCTGATAGAGGAGGGGAGTACTTAAGCACGAAATTCCTAGATTACTTAAAAGAGAATGGTATTCTCTCTCAGCTTACTCCTCCTTATACACCACAGCACAACGGTGTATCGGAGCGGAGGAATCGTACCCTACTGGATATGGTTCGCTCCATGATGAGTAATGCCGAGTTACCTCTTTCATTTTGGGGACATGCGCTGTTGACAGCAGCATATCTATTGAACGATGTTCCGTCTAAATCTGTGCCTAAGACACCGTTCGAGATATGGAATGGTAAAAAGTCGTATCTTAAACGTATTAAGATATGGGGTTGTCCGGCCTATGTAAAAGTACAAAATCTGGACAAACTTCAGGCACGTTCAGTTCTATGTAAATTTGTGGAATATCCTAAGAACTCTACAGGATATCTGTTCTACCACACCGAGGAACAGAAGGTGTTTGTATCTCGCCACGCCACCTTTTTAGAGTGGCAATTTCTTGCAAAAGAAATAAGTGGGAGTTCGGTAGAACTGGAAGAAATTCAGCGACCACAAAATAAAACTGAAGATTTGACAGAACCTCATAATTCAATAACCCCAGACGAACCTCAGCCACCCCGCAGATCTGGTAGGATTTCTCATCCGCCTGAGAGATACTACGGTTTTCTCATAGACGGGGATCGAGAGGATTGCATCTTAAAAGAAGATGACCCTACCAGTTTCAGGCAGGCCATTATCAGTAGGGACTCTGATAAGTGGCAGGAAGCAATGCAATCCGAAATGGAGTCCATGTAAGCCAATACAGTGTGGACCTTGGATATTGCTCCACCTGGGGTAAAACCCGTTGGATGCAAATGGATCTACAAAAGGAAACTTGGTGTAGATGGGCAGGTGGAAACCTATAAGGCTAGACTCGTTGCAAAAGGTTTTCGTCAAAGACCTGGTTTGGACTATGACGAAACTTTTTCTCCGGTGGCTATGCTCAAATCCATTCGGATCCTACTTGCCATTGCTGCCTTCCATGACTATAAAATCTGGCAGATGGATATTAAAACGGCTTTCCTAAACGGTTGTTTGGAAGAGTGCGTTTACATGGATCAGCCAGAAGGTTTCGTAGACAGTAGGAGCAGAGGGAAGGTGTGCAAGTTGCTTAAATCCATTTATGGATTAAAGCAGGTATCGCGGAGCTGGAACATCTGTTTTGATGAGGCAATCAAAGAATTTGATTTCATCAAAAACGAAGATGAACCTTGTGTCTATAAGAAGATTGTAGGACGAACTGTCGTATTCCTAGTCTTGTACGTGGACGACATTCTTTTGATAGGAAATGACATTCCTATGCTACAATCGGTCAAGCTATTTTTGTCACAACGGTTCTCCATGAAGGACCTGGGTGATGCCTCGTACATTCTGGGGATCAAGATCTATAGAGATAGATCCAAGAGACTACTGGGACTTTCGCAGTCCAGGTACATAGAGACCGTACTAAAGATATTTAGTATGGAGGATTCCAAGCGCGGTAACATACCCGCATTGCACGGAATTACCCTCTCCAAGAAGATGTCTCCTAAGACTGACGAGGAGAGGGTTCGCATGAGCACTATACCCTACGCTTCGGCGGTAGGATCTATAATGTATGCAATGCTATGTACAAGACCAGATGTAGCTTACGCGCTGAGCGCGGTAAGCCGGTATCAGTCAGACCCAGGTGAGGACCACTGGACAGCAGTGAAGAACATTCTCAAGTACCTGAGAAGGACTAAGGAGATGTTCCTGGTTTACGGTAATGGAGACCTCAGGGTCGAGTCCTTTACCGATTCAAGCTTCCAAAGTGACAAAGATAGCAGCAAGTCTGTCTCGGGTTTTGTGTTTACCCTCAACGGAGGGGTGGTATGTTGGAGGAGTTCCAAACAGGATACCGTCGCAGACTCGACGATGGAGGCTGAATACATTGTTGTAAGCGATGCTGCAAAAGAGGCGGTCTGGATGAAGAAGTTCATTAGTGAACTTCAGGTGGTTCCGTCCATTGTTGACCCAATACCTTTGTATTGCGATAACAATAGGGCTATAGCTTTAGCGAAGGAACCAAGGTCCCATCAGAAATCTAGGCACATTTTAAGGCGGTATCACCTGATCAGGGAGATCATTGATCGCCAGGAGATCGAGGTGCGGAGAGTGGACACAAAGGACAACACAGCGGACCCATTCACGAAGGCCTTACCCCAGACTCAGTTCGAGCGGCTGATCGAGATGATAGGTCTTCGATATGCCAGTACATAGCCGTAGTGCAAGTGGGAGATTGTTAGTGTATATGCCCTTGAGGCCATTACTATATCATACTAGCATGTATATTACTTGATGGAAGCTTAGGATATTCACAGTTGTACAGACAATCTTGCTCGATATAGTAGTATGCTACTTGGTTTGTCTCTGCTTTAATGTGTACATGTGTTTCTTTATTATATCACCTATACGCATTAGTAGAGCCCTTAGGATCTTTGCTTGATTACCGGCGTTGTGATGGCGATCACACTCGTGGGGGCTGGGTAATCCACAAGCACGTCCTTATACACGTCCCTAGTCGTGGGATTATCGAGACAGGGCATCGATACTCCGGAGTAGACTAGCGTATGCGCTTCTCATCCCAGCACGGGAGACGGTCTGTCCCACAGCCGTCAGTATGTCGTACTTGGGATAGTATGCGGGTGCTCGTTAGGTTACGAGTACACTGGACAGGACTCATTGGGAACTGATGGTTGGTATTATACCTATCGTCAGTTATCAGTTCCCAGGTGACATGAGTACAGCTTAGTCCGCTGACTTGACACTGTCACTTCGCCTCGAGTGTGTTCCCACCGTTCTTTGATTACTACCCTACCACGGCTCTACTGAGTCGTGGAAACAGGTAGTAGTTGGGTGCAGTCCTGAAGCACTTGGAGGCAGTGATGGTTAGACAGGATTCGTCTCTCCCGGTATTGGGGGTTGACATCGCGCTGTGTCTAGGAGAGCCATTACACATGTAGTCCCTGGCCAGGGCAAGCGAGATATACTGGTAGGTTTCCAGTGTTATCTCAGGGTGTTCTGGGCTTCACTCCGACACGACTTGTACCGCTATTAGGGGACTGACGTTTGCCGCCCCCGTAGGCCCGCCATGTGATGTATCAAACGAACAGACCGGACTGTACGGAGATTGTCACATACAGGCTCAGTAGGTGTTCGGATGGGTTTACCTCATCGGCCTTCTTATCGACATCTACCTGGGGACCGTTACGTACAGCTAGTGCCGCTTGCGGTCTGTAGTTAAACCCACTGCCAGTGTAGTGTCGAGTCTCTAGAGTCCCACACAGAGAGTTTCCCTGCACTGAGCGAAACGTGTAGAGGCCGTATGGTTTTACGGCAGGGCTGCGATCACTTAAGTGCACTTGTGTGCGTATGCTGTTCGGGCAGGCAATACTAGTGGGCTTTGGTTTAAGCCGGATCCTAGTATTGCACGGATGGTTTTGCTTTGTCTTCTATGCATCCGCATTCTACGGAATGCAGATGCAGGTGTGTATGCACAGTTTTCCGGAGCAATGAAGGAGGAGGTGCCTCATTAGGGTTTTGGCAATTCGTTTGGTCAAAGCCATTATGAGCCGCGGACATCATTTACTAATCCTTTTAGTGATAATTTTACGATGGCTAATTGCATTGACCATTTGACCACCATGACCTCTCTTGACTTTGTTGACCGGTTGACCGTGTTGACCATTGATTTTCAAGAGAGGTCTACACTCTTCTTTTCTTTTCTTTTTCTTTTTCTTTTTCTTTTTGATTATGATAATGGTCATTTCAATGGTGCCATCAAACTTTATCTTGATAGGATTGGTAATGATGGTTTAGTGAATTATTGAACCATGGTTCATTTTCTTTAGCTCACAATTTCTTTCTCATTCTCTCTCTTGCCTTTTTCTAGTGAGAAGAAAAGAAATGCACCATGGTTGCTAGCTCCTCCTTCTTCCTCCTCTTGATTCATCTTTTGATCTCATGTGTTGAGAGATAAAGATCCCACAAAGACAAAACCATCTCTCTACCACTTCTACACTACCTAGGGCTTCTAGACTAGCAATCTCTTTACCCTAGTTACCTCTGCTCGAGGTGGAGCTCGGTGTACATCTCTCGGGTGGATCGTCTTCGACTCAAGGAGGCCGCAGAGGTGACCAAAGTCCGGATCAACCCTCGGAGCAAGCAAAGAGAAGAACAACAAGAAGAGAAGGAGTTCAAGTTGAGGTATAACCCCTAACCGAGTAGATAAATCTCTAGTTAGGATGCTACTGTGTTGTTTAGCAAAGATCCGGCTTTTACGGTCCATGTTACCATGTTTAGAAAAAAATTTGTTTTACCGTTTCCGCAACCCCGAAAGTACCGAGAGAGGTAACGTGGACCTAACACTTGAGAAACTGTCTGTGGGGGACTCTAAAGACTCGTCAATACTTTGGCTATGGATTTAACCACTAGCACGTTAGTGGTACTAGCCGTACGTAACGGGCTACCAGGTATTGACCAAAAGAGAGGTCGATGAGCGAACTCATCCTAACACCCTACTGAGCCTGTCAGTGACAATACCCGTACGGTCCGGTCCGTTCGTCTATGAGCATCGCATGTCGGGCCTAGGGGGTTGGTAAAAGTCAGACCCCCAAGAGCGGTACAAGTCGTGTCGGAGTGTAGCCCAGAACATCCTGAGATACTACTGGAATACCTACCAGTAAATCTCCTGCCCTGGCGAAGGATTTCGTGTAATGGCTCTCCTAGACACAGCGCGATCTCACCCCCAATACCGGGAGAGACGAAACCCCTGCCGATCCGCTCACTGCCTCCATATGGCTCGGGACTGTACCCAACTAAAACCTGTTTGCACGACTCCTTTGAGCCGTGGTAGGGTAGTAATCAAAGCACAGTGGGAACTCACACGAGACAAATGACGATCTCAGGTCGATGAACTAACCTGTACACATGTCACCAGGGAACTGCTATCTGACGTCAGGTATAATACCAACTAGTATGTTCCCGGCGAGTCCTGTCCGGTGTACTCATAACCCAATGAGCACCTGTATATATCTTAGGTGAACCAACTGACACTAATGGCTTATAAGACCGGCCGCCGCCCCTCGTCGGGGTATCGACTGTATACACTAGTCTACTAATGGAGTATCGATGCCCAGTCTCGAAACTCCCATGACTAGGGACCACTTTAAGGATGTGCTTATAGACCCCAGCTCCCACGTATATGATCGCCATCATACTGCTGGCCGTCAAGCAAAAATCCTAAGGGCTCTATCAACGTGCAATAGTGACCTGTAATGTCACCTAAAGCATGTACACGATGATAAAGATAAACCAGATAGCATACTATCATCTTGAGTAAGACTGTCCTACCGGTATAGGTCCTCCCTCAATCATTGCAATCACATGCCTGCGATCCAATAATTGACTTTGAGGGCACTATATCCAACAATCCCACTTACACTCAAGGCTAATTATTGCGATGCCGCATACTCACAGCCCGTGTGATACCGAACACCCAACTCCTCTACTAATCAGTTTCGCAAAGCCCGTTTGCGAAACTACTACATTCGAGGAATAGCCTCAGTGAGTGGATCCGCCATAATGTTTCTTTCTATGTCTCTCTTTATCTCAAGTTCGCGGAGAAAACTATCTCCCGAAATGAGCAATACCTGTCTTAGAATATGTCTGGATATCTGATGGGACCTAGTTCATAAATGAACTCCAAATCCAAACTTCTTAGACTGTATCGTCAACTGAATTTAATCAGTATCCTGCGTCATGCCTCCCTCAGCGTCCGCTTGGATCATCTGTCCAAACAACTGCCCCTCGTCAGGGGGAAAACTATAACTCTGACAGTCACTCTGTCATCCATGTCACCTTGGAAGCCTGGAATGATAACTATCTCCTAAAAGAGGCCGTTGTTATCATATCCCTAGAACATCCACTTATGTTCTAAAACTGCTTCCGAACGTTTCTCCAGGATAGGATTAATATTAACTTTTTGCATCTAGTGCAAAAACAACGTCTGGTGTGGTACTTGACATCTCATAATTGACTTAATTGCCTAAGCAAGTGATCTGCCAATCATGCACATCCCTCTCCCCTTTAGTCTGTAAGACAGCTTTAGAGAGGGTGACTCCATCACCTGTAGGTACACTACCGTGCCAGGAGTCGTCCATTCTAAAACACCTGTAGAATGCTGTCTAAGTACCCAGATTGGTAAAATACCCAAATCTAGATCTAGTAACCAGAATGTCTGATATTATATCTATATCCTATGTGGAGAAACCACTGTGTGACAACCAAAGTATAACCGATCGTAGTATAGGATTTTCACTTCCTACTATGTGTATGCCATCCATGTACCAGGACATCACATCCTACTACCTTCTTAACAGATCCATCCTCTATTCTGATGAAGTCAAACCTATAACTGTCACATCATAAATAGATGATCTATCTCCGCTGTATCTGCTTTAGTCCATAAATAGACATAAGCTACTTGTCCACTATGCTTCCACTTCTCCCATTGACTACGACAACCCTATGGCAGAGTCATATACACGTACACTTCTAAAGCTAGTTTAGAACGACGCTATACTCATCCTCCTGCCAGGTCCCATAGCCTGGAATAACAGTAGTGTCAAGTCTGGGTAAACAAGAACCTCCCTATCACCGTCCTTGAGGCTACCGGAGTACCTCTCGGATGCCTGAGGCTACCCACCATATCTGCGGAGTGGCTAATGGAATGTCAAACCAGATTGAATCTTTAGGTCCTATTAAATTTTCAGTAATCGTTTGCGATTCTGGAATCACTTCCAGTTCTACCATACTCCCACTACTGTTTTCTGAAAAAGAATCCATTTTACTAAAACTGTGGCAAGTCAAGAACAATATCACTATTGATCTTCCAGATAGTAGAAAGTCAACCCTCGTCATAGCCCGAGTTAACCCACAAACAGCCATTACAGAAATGCGCCTTGAGTTATCCAGAGTCTGGTTTTAAGTATAAGCCGGACAACTCCCCGTACCTTAACATTGTTAAGATATAAACTATTCTATATCCAATATAGAAACAGAGGCACTGATTTAATTGGAACCAAATTCAAATCATGCAGCTGTCTCCAGTGCATGTCAACTAAATGGAGAGAGGCCGATCAGTATTACTCAACTTAGGAGTACATCAAGATATGAGTAACCTGAAAGAGAAGCAAGTTCTCATAATCATTACTATCAATTGAATACCATACACAAGTATCTACATCTTCGATTACCTTGAAGAATCCTGATACTTGCAACACGTGGTTCTCCACTTTACTCTTATACCTATAACTTCTCAAAACTTAGACCTTATATTTCTACGAAACACTTGTTTAAAAACTAAAGAAGTCATAAGTAAACAGAATATAGTACGAGGACCAACCCCTCTGTCCTAATGGACAGTGGACAATATACAATACTCTGTATAAGTCCCCTGAGTCTAATAACTCAAACCCTATGCGTCATAGGTTGAAAACTGTACTTATGGTTAAGAAGAATTACACCGCTGTTTAATACTCCTTACCTAACCATCCACTGATATAAGTAAATGTCATGGACATAATTTCAAAAAGTTATATCTCACTTTATAAAAATAAACGTACAGATATATCAATTTGAAATTGGTGCACAACAACGGATATTCAAAACCAAATATTTGCCGTCCGGCAAACAACCCAGGCGATTTCCTCAAATATCACCAATTACAACGAATCCCGATATAATGAGGATGATCACCCAATTCCCAATAACTTAATCCCACTCATCATCTGTAAAACCATACAGATGTGAGAATCAAACCTGGTAAATACATACCCTAGAGCAAGGGCTAATTGGGAAATCAGTTTTCTCTTGACAATACACAGTGAAACTGAAACATGTAAATGTTTCGAAGGGGTATCCGGGTATTCTTAGTAATGCCTCTTCCATTATCAGATTCATGACTGTAACTGTATATTTCCTTGCCATCTCTCCAAATCCCTTTATATGTTTTTAGTCATTACCTTTTGTACACCCCTTTAGGCTAAATGGTTTTCTTCCCTCCCTACCGTTCGGCACCAGCCTATGGTTTAGAAGAAGACTATCCAATAAACATAATGGGTGTACTCTCCTAATCCTAGGAGTACTCGCAACCCGAGAGAGGGTAAAGATAAAAGACAACTGAATAAACCTTATTCTTATTTCTCCTGAACCTGAATCCATCCCCGAACTGGAACAAGTCCCATCGAGTTCGTATATAACTATACAATCGAGTATCCAATAAACTGTGGATCTTCGTAGTGATACGGGGTGTTCCGGAGAAATACAAAGATGAAGTAGGAGTGGCGATGAAATACTTGGTTTGGTTGTGAATGATAGCAGTCGCAATTTACTTTGCCCTCTTACTAATCCTTTTATTTGCCTTTACTTAATACTTTCTGTACACCTTTTAGGCTAAATGGTTTTCTTCATTCCCTACCGTTCGGCGCCTGCCTATGGTTCGGATGAAGACTATCCAATTAGCGTAAAGGGTGTACCGTCCTAATCCAAGGAGCACTCGCAACCTGAGAGAATGTAAAAGGAAAATACAACTGAATAGTCCTATTCATTTTTTCTAGAACTGGAAACCATCCTCGAATCTGGAACAAGTTCCTTCGAGTTCGTATATAACCATACGATGGTTTTATCCAATGGAAGTGGATGTTCGTAGTAATACGGGGTGTTCTGGAGAAAAGGGTAAAAGTAGGAGTGGCAATGAGGTATGCAACTCAGACAATCCAAAAGCCAGTGTTTTAAGAAGGTTCGGTTAACTTGGTCACTGAGTCATAGTCTAGGGTCGGGCCATGGTCGCTGCCAAAGAGAGAGAGAAAAGAAACACTCTGCGTACACTCTAACCTAGATCAGAATGGTTATCAATTTATCCAATCAGGAAACCTCCCACGGTAACCTCAAATTCTCCTCCAAACCTGAAAGAAGAATTAGTCGGAATCACCCGAGGAGTAAAACAACTCATCAGTGGGAATCGGGATCCAACTATCATCGCATGATAATGTGATGGAATCCACTCACATTATCACACTCCAGAAGGTATGCGCATGCCTGGCAAGTTTCAGTTTCTTTAGAAACTCCCGATGTGATTTTTACCCCATACTCTTATGACCTTGACTTTGGCCAACAAATCATAAGTCACATGTCAAGTTCTACCCGTCATTATCCAGGTTAATTTGAACCCACCCGTACCTACCCTTGACTTTGGCCAACAAAGCGGTACGATTGTCCCAAACCAACGCATCTATCTATGGAACAGAAAGGTAACAAATAGCTACCATACATTATGCATTGACTTTGGCCAACAAACATAGCATGAATACTAAGTGCTACCCGTCTGAAATGACGGAGGGCTACGAATGGTTTTTAGCAAAAAATCTTTAACGTAATGAACTTGATATCGTTGAAAGAACCGGATAGCTTTTTTATAAAAATATAGTGGCGAAAACCTTTGCTAAAGAGGTCACTCCCGGTGAAGGGATCTCGGCTCTTTCCCCGTAGAATGAGGTGCAGGATATTCCAACTGAATACCACGATGCAAAGCAAAAAGGCAATCGGCTATAGTGAAGTTATTACCCTGACGCAAACTTCTGTCCAAGGGGTCACTCCCGGTGAAGGGATCTCGACCCTTGCCTCGCGACTGAGGTGCTGGATATTCAAAACCGAATACCACTGTGCAAAACAAAAGAAAACGTCCTTGCAATAACAGCTTTTTGAAAAATGTTCCAACAACATCAGAATAGGTTTGTTTAGCTTGCATTGATCCGAATCAATGCAGTCCCATCAATTAATCACACCACAAAAGAACGAAAATATGATGTACGTATATGCCATCCGCATTTGCCACTTGGTCCCATCATCACCCGTTAGATTACTTAACTAACGACAGAGCGGGGACTGGACTAGCGCGGGTGTAAAACATATACAACATCTACTAGTATATATATCAATCTATAATATTCGCTCATGGAGTGACAAAATGCAGCATCACAGAGAGTAATAAGTATCACAGAACAATACAGATAATCTGGGATCCCCGGGTTTCATAGAGCCGCTACTGAAACCCGACGTTCCCCTGGTCGTGTGGATAGCCTGTGCAATAAAATCCTCGACCCCTACGGGTGCGGCAAGTTACCCGCCAAAACCTGAAGCGAGGCAGCCCCCTTCAACAAAGTGAATGGACCATCCAGCACTTCACAGAATCCGGTAACTTGAGCACCCCTCCTTGGGTCAACCTATACCCCCTACGAGTGCGGCAAATGGCCCGCCAATTCTAGAGTAAATCCCCCTCCGTCTCAAAGCCATGAGATGCGGGCCCGTTTCCCTCTAGAACCCGGCTATCCGTGCACCCCCACCACGAGGTAATCCTAGTACAGAAAGTAAAATATATACAGCGGGTACATCGACCTCGGCCCGGTCGTGCCCCAAAAGAATAATATACAAACAGGCAGTGACGGCAGTCCACATGTCGGACGCTCGCCCCGCAATATCAAATGTACAAATAATACCAAAATGTACTGACATTGCACCAAGCTATCCACCACGACAAATCCGCAACATCACAGCACAATACAAAACATCAACGTAAATATCACGTTCGCAAATCCGTCTAAAAGGGCTATAGCGATTAGACAAGATTTACCGATCAAATGATATTCACGATCGCAGATATAATGTAAGTACTGTAAACTAACATATTTAAATTTTTCGATCGACAAAATTTTCCGAAGTGGGCCCAAAGCACAAATCCAACACTCAAAATAATCTAGGCCAAAACTAAAAATACCAGAAACCCCAATTCCAAGTCAGAGACCACTGTAGAAAATTTAGTGCAGTGAAGCTACAGTACTGCGGCGGAACCGCGGCCAAAACGTGGGTACGGCCGCTGTTCCGCGGTGCTACAGTGAGATCATTCTACAAAATTTCTGCAGTGGTCTTAGAAAAGCCTGCCTGATTTTCTGACACACTCAAAATAATTTTTCGACGACAAAAAAATTCGACAGAAACTGCATAAATTGGAATCGCGGTTTTGAAAATTTCGTTCGATCGATATTTTAAACACGTTAGAGCAAGCTAGTAAAGGTTAATGGCGTGTCTCTGATACCATGTAAGTCTACGGTAGAGCCCCGGCCGTCGATCCGAGGCCAAATGCGGAAACGAAAACTTTTTCAAAACTTGAAACCGGCGCTATCGCGGACTTTAATCCCGGATCGAACCATTAACCTATAACTAGCTAACTAGAGAAGGGTTAGAAAAGCTATACCGATCGATCCGTGTCCTTCGGTCTTTGGCCACCAACCCAAGCTCCTCGCGGCATCTCCGATCTCCGGTCTCCTCGTCGGAAAGGGCACCACATCTTCGAATCCTTTTACGGGCTCCCGCTTCGTCCGAAGCAACTCGGACACGAAGTTTGCTAGCCGACGTGTCCAAGGTGATATAGAGAATGTGTGTGATAACTTTGTCTCAAGCATCCATTGATTCTCAACACATGAGAGTGTATGGATAGAGGTTGAAGATGATACCATTGGTGGAAATGGTGAGTTAGAAGAAGAAGAAGTTCTTTTCCTTTTGTGTTGTGTTGTATGATAAGAATGAGTGTGAGATGAAATAATACAAGAGCTAACCTCTTTCTTTGCTGCCCTCTCTCTCTCTTCTTATCATTTCAACACCCTAATCAATCACATAATGTGACATTTTCATAAGAAATGAGACCATGAGTCACCTATGAAGTACATGTCTCGTTTAATGCACAAAATGATGAAATCCACTCACAATTTCCACCATCCAAACATTAATCCAAATGTTTGGTCCAACAAAAAGATACGGCAACATCTAAAGTAAACTCGTGACGGATCACAAGGATACCCCTCACCTGTATATACATACCTGCATCCGCATTCCGACTGAATGCGAATACGATGAGACTAAAGTAATCCAACAAATCTAATATTAGGATCCGGCTTAAACCAAAGCCCACTAGTATGATCCGCTCAATCATGATCCGTGCACTACTGCACGTATATGATCGAACCCTGCCATATATCATACGGCCTCTACAACGTTTCGCCCGAAACTTGAGAAACTGTCTGTGGGGGACTCTAAAGACTCGTCAATATTTTGGCTGTGGATTTAACCACTAGCACGTCAGTGGTACCAGCCGTACGTAACGGGCTACCAGGTATTGACCAAAAGGAAGGTCGATGAGCGAACTCATCCTGACACCCTACTGAGCCTGTCAGTGACAATATCCGTACAGTCCGGTCCGTTCGTCTATGAGCATCGCATGTCGGGCCTAAGGGGTTGGTAAAAGTCAGACCCCTGAGAGCGGTACAAGTCGTGTCAGAGTATAGCCCAGAACACCCTGAGATACTACTGGAATACCTACCAGTAAATCTCCTGCCTTGGCCAAGGACTTCGTGTAATGGCTCTCCTGGACACAGCGCGATCTCACCCCCAATACCGGGAGAGACGAAACCCATGCCGATCCGCTCACTGCCTCTATGTGACTCGGGACTATACCCAACTAACACCTGTTTGCACGCCTCCTTTGAGCCGTGGTAGGGTAGTAATCAAAGCACAGTGGGAACTCACACGAGACAAATGACGATCTCAGGTCGATGAACTAACCTGTACACATGTCACCAGGGAACTGCTATCTGACGTCAGGTATAATACCAACTAGCATGTTCCCGGCGAGTCCTGTCCGGTGTACTCATAACCCAATGAGCACCTGTATACATCTTAGGTGAACCAACTGACACCAATGGCTTGTGAGACCGTCCACCGCCCCTCGTCGGGGTCTCGACTGTATACACTAGTCTACTAATGGAGTATCGATGCCCAGTCACGAAACTCCCACGACTAGGGACCACTTTAAGGATATGCTTATACACCCCAGCTCCCACGTATATGATCACCATCATACTGCTGGCCGTCAAGCAAAAATCCTAAGGGCTCTATCAACGTGCAATAGTGACTTATAATGTCACCTAAAGCATGTACGCGATGATGAAGATAAACCAGATAGCATACTATCATATTGAGTAAGACTATCCTACCGGTATAGCTCCTCCCTCAATCATTGCAACCACGTGCCTGTGATCCAATAATTGACTATGAGGGCACTATATCCAACACCCCTAACACCTCTGCACTGTTCGATTGCCCTGCAATCAAACAGAGACCCTTCATTTCACCATTTATCATCTTTTTATGCATTTTAATTCACCATTTTAATTCCAAAACCCTAATTCTACACTATAAATACCACCCTACCCTTTGTCTCAATATCATTCTGAAATTTCTAGCCAAAACTCTCAAAAAAAGTTTTAAGTACAAGTGAAGTAAAAGAGGAGTTAGCAAGCTACCAACTTCTGGCAAGAATCGAAGCAAATTCCAGCTATCCCGCGACGCCGCGAAATTTAACCCTCCTTCTTATACTTTTCTTTAAGTTAATCAACTTGTAAGTCCCTTCTAATCTTCATTTCCCTTTTTTAAAAATTCCATTTCAAATCATATATTGGTAAGTGGAGTTAATACCGATATATTTTCAAAACCCTAGAAAACTCTCTTTAATAATTTTTTCAATCTAACTTGTACCCATCACTTGTAACCTTAAATCATAATATTTAGAATAAAATTTTAATCAAGAATATCATGTAAAATAATTTTAATTTAAGTTTTTCGTTTAAATACCATGAACTTTATATAGCATCTTTTATTATTTTGCTTAAACATACCTTTAGGAAAACTTCACGAGGTAATGACCTATCCCTCACATACACACATGGTTCCATAGCACGATACATTTTACTTGGAATTTTTGTTACGAGTACAACTTTATAAGAAAATACCATTTACTATAAAAACCGGATTTCTTTTAAATCGTATTTTAAATCCCTTGGTGATTATGCCTCTACAACCCTTTTTAGGGGACCCGCTATTGGATGGTGTGGATTATCGCACATTCTTGGGCTAGTAGAGCGAGATACAGGCCTCCTCACGGACCATTCGGTCTCGAAAGGTTTTAAATACGGTTTTTAAGAAAAACGCATTTTTCTACTTAAGTAAAATTAATTTTTAATAATTATATAAAAATTAAAAATCTATATATTTTCAAAATATAATAAACTTACATTTGTTTTTAAATGAAAGAATTACAAATTTTACCAAAATTCCATCAAAATATCAACAAAAGACAAGTTTTACAATAAATTACTATGAACTTTCCAAGCTATGTAATTATCACTAAAATACCTCAAATCCTTAAAATTCACATCCATGAAAACCCTAAATAATATAAATAACTTCTCGAGGTTTATTTTTAATTTTATTTAAAACATTTTTCATAAAACCCCCTCGGGTTATATAAAACAATATTTAAGGACTTTAGTAAATATAGGGTTAAGCGAGATCAATTCTCTTGAGCCCCAGAGAGCCGGAGAAAGTGAGTGCTTTCCTATTTAAGATAGAAAACTTAACAGAATTATCAATGGTAATTGTCTTGGAAAAAGACACAAATCCTGCCGTCCATGTGCAGCAGTTACCGATGACTCCCAAATCTAATTCAGGATATAAATCCGTTATAAGTATCTGACTCAGTCTGAGTCTAACTCAAACTGAATCCAAACTCAAATCAGAGTCCAATTCAAACATGAATCCAAAGTCTAACATGTATACCTGAACATGAACCTGAATACCCGAATTCAAACTTCAATATCAAACATGAATGCTTGACTTGACTTGACCGAACCATGGCTATAACTTGACCTGACTTCTTGAATACAAGATTACATCCTGAACATGATTACCTGAACAATTTATATCCATGGTTTTGGCAAAACTTGTAACTATAATCAATACAATACATTACGCGGGGATAACGTGGTAAATTGGTACGGAACGTATTAACGTGGCATGGGATGGTCACTAAAAGACACCTACATGAAATCTCGTGCCGTTGTCCCATGGGTTTTGACGGGGCCTTGTACTACATGTTACCATAGTCCACGGGGTAAGATGGACTCCTCTCGTATACACAAATACTTTATGTACCAAGATACAAACAACTACGTTAGAATAATAAGCATATACCTGTATATCTTACCAGTTCTATTTCACATTACTTATTCTATTCCATTCTTTTTTTTGGGACTTACCGAGTGCTAGTTCGCTGACGACATTCCTGTCTATTTCTTTCTTTGAAATGTTCGTCAGGAGGACCGGACTCTCAGGAGATCGAGCCGAACCAAGAGGACTTGGACCAGTTCACTGCCAGCCAGACTTCTAGCTCTCTTGTACTTACTTTCAGGTTGTATGCCACTGTTTAGGCATTACTTTATATCATTGTATCTTTTCTTTTCAAAGCAGTTGTATTGTAAAGATGAATGTTAATAAATGTTGCTGATTATTTTATATCTCTTGTCATTCTTGTTCATTTTATATATATTGCTTAATTACGCTTAACGTATTTATTTCTTAGTAAATACGTTGCGGCCCGCTACGTCACCGTTTCCATACACTGGGAAACGGGGCATGACAGAGAGTTAATGCCTCAACTTCACTTCTCGTTACTTGCGTGAAGTTGAAACAAGATTAAACCGTACTTCTCGAATTAATGATGGCCAGCTATCCTGTCCACAAGGGGAGGATCAATCTTACCGGAGAGAGTGGCATAATTAAGCGCATTCGTATATCCTTAATAATCTTGAAATTACTGCCGATCACAGAAAGTTTATAAATTAAAACTTTTAATCGCGCCAATATTTTGAGTGTCTATGTCTATATATGTCTAAATAATTAATGTTGTTATTCTTTTAGCCGACATATTGAAGAACTTACGAATGCGATTTTCAAAAAGGGTGCTAATTGGAAGATTAATCAAGAACATAAGAAACACTTTCCACGGTGGATCTGTAAACACGTACGTATATCTTGTATATTTCACGTTTCACATGCATATATCACATGCAGCTTATATATTTTACGTGTAAATGTATTGTAGATTGAAAATGACATAGCAAAAGTGATGTAGTTTCCGGATGTAATCGTGCGACTATTTAAAGGTGCTAGTGCTAAAGTGAATCGATACGGTTTATATTGTATTAATAATCTAAAATTTCTTACAGCCGAGAAATTAACTACCCAAAACAATGAGATTTATTGTCCGTTTGAACAAACGTGCTTCTCAAGTTCCCGTGATCAAAGATCGCAGGGAAGAAAAAAAGAACACTACGGTTAGCTGGAGTATATAATAGAGCTATTTTACAGGAGTAATGAGCAAGAAAAATTTGTTATGTTCAAAGTTCGTCGGTGCGCTTGAATTCAGATAGATGAGTACAGTTTTCAGCTTGTCAATCTCAATAAAAAAATTATCGAGATAATAAGTTCATGTTAACTTCACAAGCTCAGAAGTGTTTCTATGTTAAAGATCCAAATCGTGAAGAAGTTTGGATTGCATTGCTGGCACCTCTTAAATCCTTATTCGATAGTTCTACCGACAAGATTAACCTTGATGAAACAGATCTGGTTGACATAAGGAAAAACTTTGCAGTTGCAAACAATTGTAATCAATTGATATATGTTATAAACTTTGCAGTTGTAAAAACTTATAATCGCTTGCATGTAAATGATATATGAAAAACTTTGCAGTTATAATCACTTGTAAGATATCGATTTGTTAGTCTAATGATTTATGCATATTATATATTTTGTATCATCATTACTCTTGCATGAAACAGATGGGACGAAAAGGCATATTCGGAAAATTTGCCAAAGCATTTTCTTCAAAGAAAAGAAATCAAAATACTTCCTCCTCGACACAGCTTGATCCTGAGAGTCGAGGTATATATTACAAGTTTTAAATAATTATCGACCGTATTATTTTATTCAAATAATTATAGCATTGATTATAATAAATTAAAATGTGTAGGTACATCTGATCAGGAGGATGCAGGTCCATCGGTGCAGTATGATCCGTATGCACATCTAGACAAGCAGTGCATGGACTTGAGTAGAGAACATGGGGCGTTCTCGGATTCCTTCACCGATGAGTGGATTCATGCATTGCATCTTCCTCGCGATTTACAAAATGAAAAACCGTATCGAGATAGAGACAATGCGAAGGCAATGGCGCGGTGGGCTGCTGCTCGACCTCAAATCGATATGATGATAGAGGCAGCAGACACAAGTATTGATGAGGCACAGGCTGCAAGGGATAATTTGGTCCGGTTTGAACACCATAGAAGAGGTGTTGCAAATAAAATTACGAAATACGATATGCGTGGAAAAAATGCAATTCTGCAATAGGCAAGTGGGAAGCCTGTAGGTCCGGGTATGTGGGCTATACATTTCCATGGTTATATCGGTATTCTCGTCCGCAACACCAATTTCTGGAACGTGGGCTTCACATTTGCAGATAACCCGTGGAAAGCATACATATGGACTTGACGCTCACTCTTGGTAATGCATAACTCAATTATATTTCAACATTACATGCATACATGTTATATGTTATAAATTTATTAAATAATATATTTATTAATCAGTATTACAGAAACATTTTGTCTTAGAAGGCGATATAGATGGACATTGGACGTATGTCCGGTATGAGATGTCACAAATATTCAAGAAATGGCGTCAAAAATTGAAGAAAAATTCAAACAGTCGGAGAAATTTACGGATAATTGGAAACGTTTTGCCGCTCTTCCCTCCATCATTCCTAGAGATCAGTTTGTGTTTCTCCTATTGCATTGGGATACACCCGAAACAAAGGTAATTAAAAATATATTTAAATAATTTGAATACCGAATTTATATTAAATTATATTTAAAGATATTATCTTCTGAATAAGCAGGAACTATCAGAAAGGAATAAGCAGAACCGAGAGAAAGCCATAGATGACTATTATGGTGGATCGGTTCCTGCTGATCAGTATAGAGCTATTTTGGTTAGCTTATCTTTAATTACATAAATGTTTGATTTTTCAATTTCATCATTACATATCTTCACGTATAAATAAATCAAATATCCATTACAGGAGAAGGCTGGGAAAAATCCGAGCCTCCCTGAGACTTAGGAGGCATTGTACATGAGAGAGGGCATGTCAGAAGAAAGGATGGATATAGCCACTCAACATGTGGTAAACTTACTTTTTTCAATTCTTTTAAGTAAATTAATTATACTTGTTAACTTCGTAAAGAAAATTAATTATTGTTTTATTTATCGAAGTAGGATTTCGAGGAAGCGGAAAGGAGCTATCGGGAATCAAATCCTGAATATCCGGCCAACAATTCTCTTCCTACGGAGGTCGGGGTATCTATTATAGAGCAGATTTTCCTTCAGTCGAGAGAACACGGTCGTATTCCCCTATATGGTGGTCCCGTTAGTCTTTCACGGTCTGGTTCCAGAAGAACTTCTTCAAGTTCGTCGACGGCTCGCTTCAACAAACAATCGGTTGAGGCACAACGGATCAATGAGCTAGAGGAGCAGCTCAGGAGGAGGGATGAAGCAGATAAGAAAAGGGTGGAAGATGAAGCGGCTTGGAGAGCTCAAATAGAGGCGCGGCGGGAACAATTCTCGCAACATTACGTTCCTCCTCCGCAATCGTGGTCAGCATAGGGTCAATTACTGCCGCAGCCGGCATATTACCCTCCTCCAACATAGCGACTGTATTACCCTCCCCCATCAGAAGGAACGTCGTACTATCATTATCCTCCGCCTCTACAATCACAAGGAAGGTACTACCCTTGGCCTTCGCCTCCACCACAAGATCCTTATTACCCTAACCCTCCGCCACAGGAACCGTATAATCCTGATCAGCCGACCCCACAGGAAGGGTTATTAGGTAACTTTTTTCGTAGGAGGACTTCGACGATGTGAATCGATACTATTCAAGACGAGCTTCTGGTGGCGATGGTAGCTGTGGGATATAGTTATTATTTACAGAAATTTGAGTATACAATTAAACTGTGTTGAGTTTTGATGTTTAAAATTCATGTTGTGTATTCATAGGTTCTTATAGGTTAACGGCGAAAGGATTATGTTTTGACGATGGAAGTGGCGGGAGTTATTGAGGTATGCATATATATATGTGTGTGTGTTAGTATAGCTAACATTGTTTCGAAAATTATGTTTTGAGATCATATATTTATTTTTTTCGATTCACAGAGTTGAGTGAGCTGCGATTGCGCATGATTTGGAGATTTTTTTCATATTGTTGGACATATATATAGCGTATATATTGTGTTGTTCGTATTCAAAACAATTTAGTTTATATATGCTTGTTTATTAAGAATTTAGCTCATATGTGTTTGATTGAGTTGTTGATATTGGTGGATATATCGTGGATAATGTTTATATGTTGGTTTGTATGCATATGTGTTCGTATTTGTTGTTGATCTTGTTAGATATATTGTGGATTGTGCATATATATTGATTTGTATGTGAAACGCTATTGTGGCGTAGTATATTATGATTTTGTGTATTATTGTATTGAATATAGTATTTTTCTATAAATTTTTTTCCAGGAAAAATAGGTATTAGCGACCGTATTAGCTACAGGAATGGTCGCTAATATCTTATCGGCGACCAATCGCTAATATTATGAAACGGTTAAATTTGTTGTAATGTCCACGTGTCTCCTTATTAGCGACCGGAGGAAACGGTCTCTGATACATATATTAGCGACTGTTCTTATTAGAGACCATTCATGAACGGTCGCTAATATATGTATCAGCGACCACCCAATCAGCGACTGTATTTTAGCTACCGTTTAAAATATAAACAGTCGCTAATATACATTAGCGACCGTTTATTATTTTTTTGGGACCGTTCCATACAGTCTCTAATAGTGACTGTATGTAACTTTAAATTTTCTGTTAGTTTTTCATTTTCTATTTTAATTTTCCAGTGTTCTGTTTGGATTATCAATTCAGAATTAGTTTTAGTGGATAATTTTGTCTTTAAAGTTTTATTTTTGAATTTTAGTTTATCATACTTATCTTTTAGAAAGTGACATAACTTAATTAAGTCTGTTTTACCCAGAGATTCTATATCAAATTCATCATCAGTTACCTCATCTTCTTGTGCCATAAAGCACACGTTGGCGACTTCTTCGATTTCCGAATCGCTTGAATCAATATTATCCCAGATGGCTTAAAATGATCTCTTTTCTGATTCCTTTTTGGACTTCCACTTGTCTTTATTTAGATTCGGACATTCAGATTTTAGATGACCCTCCTTATTGCATTCAAAACAACACAAATGTTTATTAGTATTAAAAAAATTATTTGGTTTATACGTACTTTTCTTTTGGGGGAATTTTCTGGACTTCAAATATCTTTTGAAGTGTCGTGCAATATGTGCCATCTCTTCATCGTCATTATCATCATCACTTGATGATTCCTGATGCTTCGGCTTAGCGGTTTTCTTTAGTGCGATGGATTTCTTTTAAGTGTCTATTTCTTGTTTTATTTTAAAGTCTCGTAATTGCATCTCATAGGTCTTAAGTTTACATATTAGAATGTCTATCTTTAGGGTGGTCATATCATTAGCCTCTTTAATGGCAGTGACTTTAGGTTATCAGGATATCATAAGAGATCTTAGCAACTTATAGCACTTTTCTTTATCATCGAATTTCTTTCCTAAATTGAAAAGTTCGGTAATGACATTGTTGAATCTAGAGAATATGGAGTCGATGGATTCACCGTCTCTTATTCGAAACATCTCATATTCATGCATGAGACGGTTGATCTTACTCTCTTTGACTTGACCGGTTCTTTCATAGGCAATCTGGAGAGTAGTCCAAATCTCTTTCGCGGTCTGACACATTGAGATTCTATTAAATTTTTCTGAATTTAATGAACAATGAATTGCATTCATTGCCTTGATATTTAATATCATCAATCTCTTGTCGGCATCAAATAAAGGATTTGTCGTAGGAGGAACAAAACGAGTTTGAATGATTTCTAGAACTTCTAGATCGATACATTAGAGAAAAACTTTAATCTTAGTTTTCCAAAATTGATAATTTATACCATTGAAAAGAGGAGGATGGTTAATGGCTTGTCCTTCTATTTGATTTGCCATAGGATCAGAAACTCAAGAGATGAATCTTATAAACAGAGTAATCTTCCTCTGATACCAATTGAAAGCAGCTTTAGAGGGGGGTGAATAAGGCTATATGGCAAACTCAGAGTATTTTGCGAAAACACAAAATATGCAACGGAATAAAAGAATTTTAAGTATACTAAATTATCAGAATTTTAAGTACACTAAATTATCACAGTAACAGAATCAATCACAGAGGTGTAAAAATAAACACAGATGACACAGAGAATTTTTAACAAGGTTCACCACCTCTGTGGCTAATTCTGGTCTGAGACTACTGCTCAGGATTCACTAACCCCATCGCGCGTGGAGAAACCTAGACCTTTTTCCAGACTCAAGTCCGAACATTTACACTTACAGACAGTCAACGCCTAGACTTTTTACAACATGCTCAAGTTCTAAACCTTTACAATTTGTGAAGGACTTAAATAACCCCACTTCACTAGGTTTTATAATTCACGATTATAATAATCTTAATTTACACCAATTTTGACAATCCCAACGATCTTAAAAGAATAATCAAAAACTTATAATCAAGAAGATGGTGGATTATACTTTGGAGAATGGAAAAGTTTAAAATCAAATCGAAGAGGTTTTTCAAAAGATTAACACAAGTTTAAAATCGATACCTTCTTCGATAATTTAACAATCTTTCTTTTCTAAAACATTTAGAAAAATCTAAAGGCGTAGAAAGATCGTTTCTTTCTGAAAAAGAATAGCAAAGATTTAGAGAGTATCGAGAGAGAGAGTTTTCACGAATTCTAGAAAATCAGAAAACCAAAGTTTTTAAAGCAAAAAAAATCGTTAAAAATCAAATGGAACTTTTTCTTATTTATAGAAAATGTTTTGAGGCAGTTAGAGCAGTTAAAATAAGCTCCCCATAAATTATAGGACAGTTTCTAGCCGTTATAAAACTGTTTCAAAACTGAAATTCCTACCAAATTTGAATTTTGAAAAATTGCATAATAGACGTCTATTTTTCTGAAATAGACGTCTATATGTCTGATATTCAGACACAGTTTTCCAGACATCATTTTAAGAAAAAATTTGGTGTAACGACTCTGAATTTTCTGTACAAAATTTTTTCTTCTTAAAATACAGAAAGGTGTTTGCAAGCCTGAGCACAATTTAAAAGTTATTCTTGTTTAAGAACAACAAAAAAGCACTTGTAGCTCATTGGTAAAACCTTGCACTGCTGTGATATAACCCTTGTGTTCGAATCCAATCAGCCACATATTATTTTTCCTGGTTTTTCTTTTAAACTTTTTGGAAGCCCAAAAGTTTACACGTGCACTGCACAAAAAAAATGAACAGTCAGGAAAAACAAACTTGTGTAAAATGATATATATACAGAAGAGGACACGTAGCACAAATCTACCAGCATTCCCCTCACACTTGGCCGGCGAGACGACCCTATGGGCCGGCGGCAACGGGTAGCCCATGGGCAAAAGTGCACGGGCTTTGCACACTTGTCGTTTCCCCCACCCCCATTACCCGTGCATTGTTTGTTTACTCTGAATTAAAACAGAGACTTCAATTTCACCTTTAAATCCAATTTAAATGCATTTTAATTCATTCTTTTAATTCCAAAACCCTAATTCTACACTATAAATACAACTCTATACCCTAGCATTTCCTCATTCTGAAATCTCTAGCCAAAATTATCAAATTTTTCTAAGTACAAGTGGAGTAGAAGTGGAGTTAGCCTAAGACCAGCTTCCGGCAAGGAATCAAGCAAGTTTCGGTAACCCCGCGATGCCGCAATGATCAAGCTATCTTCTTCAACCTCTTTCCTACCTTTCTAGCTAGTAAGTCCCACCTCATTCTTCTTTTTCTACATAAAAAGTTCTCTTTTTTAAAATATATCGGTAAGTGGAGTTAACACTGACTTTTAATTCTAAAACCTTAAAATCATACTTTTTCTTAATCATTGCTCATCCATATTCTTAACATATATTTAAAACGATAAAACTAATAATTAGAAACAACTTTCACCCTAAATCATCATGTTAAATAACTTTAAATTGAGTTTTACATTTAAATACCATGAACTTTGTATCTACCATATATTATTACTTTGCTTAATCATACCTCTAGAAAACTTCACGGGTTAATGACCTACCCCTCATATACACACATGTTTACATAGCATGATACTCTTGGAAACATATTTTTGTGGCAAATACAATATTTCATTAAAATACCATCAACTATAAAAACCCGGTTTTCTTTTTAATTGTATTATTAAATTCTTTGCGATTATACCTCTACAACCCATTTTGGGGACCCGCAATTGGATGGTGCAGATTATCGCACATCCTCGGGCTGGTAGAGCGAGATGCAGATCTCCTCACGGAGCATTCGGTCTCGAAAGATTTTAAATACGATATTTAAGAAAAACGAGATTTTCTAATTAATAATAAAATTAATTTTTAATATTATATAAATATTATCAAACCACATATTTTCAAGTTATAATAAAATTCCATGTTTTTCTAAATATAAAAGAATGACAAGTTTCACTAAAATACCATCAAGTATCAATACAAGACAAGTCTTACACTAAAATATCTTGAACTATTCAAGCTATATAAGTATTCACTAATATACCCCACTCTTTAAAATTCCTATACATGAAAACCCTAAAAAACATAAATAATTACTCAAGATTTACTTTGAAAGTATATAAAATATTTTTCATAAAACCCCTTCGAGTTATATAACATTACAATGAGGACCCTAATAAGTATAGGTTTAAGCGGGATCAATTCTCTTGAGCCGGAGAAAGTGAGTGCTTGCCTACTTAAGGTAGAAAAACTTAACGGAGTTATCAATGGTAATTGTCTTTGAAAAAGACACAAATCCTGCCGTCCATGTGTAGCAGTTACCGATAACACCCGAATATAATTCAAGATCCAAATCTGTTTTAAAGTGTTTGACTCAATCTGAGTCTAAGTCTAATCTGAATCCAATTCAAACATGAATAGTTGAACATGAACCCGAATACCAGAACAATATCAACTTGTAAACATGACTTGACTTGACCGAACCATAGCTATATTTTGACTTTATTACCTGACTACTTGATACATCCTGAACATGATTACATGAACAACTTGTATCCATGGTCTCGGTAAGTCTGATAACTACAATCAATACAATATACATTACTGGGTTTAACTGGGTAGACTGGTACAGAATGTATTAGAGGTAGAACGAGATGGTCACTAAAAGACACCTACCTGAATATCCTGTGCCGTTATCCCGTGGGTTTTGACGGGGCCTTGTTCTACGGGTTACCATAGTCCACAGAGCAAGTTGGACTCCTCTTGTATACACTGATATCTTCTGTACCAAATTACAAATAACTACGTTAGTATAACAAACATATACATCTACAAATTACCGGTCATATACTCTCTACTTGTCCTATTCTATTCTATTCTACTTTTACTTTTGAGACTTACCGAGTGCTAGTTCACTGACGACATTCTTTCTATTTCTTTCTTTGGAATGTTCGTCAGGAGGACCAGACTCTCAGGAGACCGAGCCCAGCCAGGACGACTTGGACCAATTCATAGAGCAGCCAGACTTATAGCCTTTACTTGTACTTATTCCAGTTCATATGCCACTGTTTAGGCATTACTTTCTATCATTGTATATTTGCTTTTCAAATCAGTTGTAATGTAAAGAATGAAAGTTAATAAAAAGTTGATGTTCATATTACATCTCTTGTTATACTTGTGCATATTGTTTATTTACGCTCAACGTGTTTACTTCTGAGTAAATACGTCGCGTGCTCGTCATGTCTACTTCCCCGTATCCTGGGAAGCGGGGCGTGACAGGTTTTGTTGGCGGTCCATGCAGGTCAGTTCTGCATGGAATCCTAAGCAATATATCACAAGAATTATAAGAATCGGTAACTATACATTTCTTACATTTTAAATTCCTTGAATCTATCATAATCCTACTTTTCTATCAAGGTTATGGATTCACCAAACAACACAAGCACCCACTTCAATGGCAACACTCCACCACCTACATTACCACCACTAATTACCGTTGCAGATCTACTGATAAGATCAATGACGGTCCTTGAAGCAACCAGGAGTCTAGTTTAGGGACAGCAGGAGCATGCTACTTTCCCTTCACCAAGGATTAGTTCACACTGAGACAGCTTTGAGGGGAGCTCATGGTTATATCAAGAAGAAGGAAAGGACACCGCCAGCAAGGACTTGCAATTATTGTAAGAAGCTCGGGCATGTGGTAAAGGACTGCAGACGAGCTAATGGTCTTTGTTTTATTTATGGATCGCCTAAACATACTCTTAGGGCATGCTCAAAGTACAGAGCAGACACAAACCTCACGCCAAGACTGTCTATACAAACTCCTACTATATTTTTTCCTATATCTAAAACCAACCCCACACAACTTAGGTGCTATACTAGTAGCCACTTTTCTTACACTTGCACTGTTCGACACTAAAGCGTCACACTGGTTCATGTCGCAACGATTCGTGAGAACGCACGCGATTCCTGTAAAACCACTCATTTCAAGCTGGAAGTGTCCAGTTGTAGTTTGTGACGAAAATTCTACGCGAATTTCAAAGTACTGGACATCCCAAACTTCAATGTTGTGTTGGGAATAGACTGACTGGGAGTTTTCTATATTACGATTGACTGCTGTCAAAGGAGGGTAGACTATAACATCTGCACTATGATTTCATCCCTTTGAATCATTTTCTTGTTTCCCTGATAATTGTGTTTCGACATAAAGAAAACGAAACTGCGAACTCTCCATCTCTGTTTGATCTTATTTTGTAATCTTCTTGATTCCTATTGAGTTCTTAATCTTATCATATTGACTCTAATAATAGGATTTGAGTAACGTAAATGGAGTTATGTTATTGTAATTATGAACTGCAGCATAGTTACAATGCGGTACTGTACTTGAGTGACTTAGAATTCAGCTTTTGATTCTCTTTCCTCTTAATTTAGTTATGTTTTACTGTATATTATCAAACCATGTCTTCTTTGTTAACTTATATCCCTTCCCTGATTTTTATTCGATTATCATTTTTATCTTTGTACCATTCTTGACAATCCAATCCTTATCAACATTCTTTCTACTCGTGTACTGACTCGCGACGTTCTTGAATACTCCTCTTGATTCCTAACAATATCTATTTCGATATTTGAACTACTCATCCTTCCCTTTGTCTTATTGCGATCGCATACCTTCTTATCGACGAGAGTACCGATTGATGGAGCGCGACGACTATATACAACTGGGTTTTTTTTCCTAACCCTTTTTCCTTGATTTGTTACAACTTCCTTCTATAAATTTCGAGGACGAAATTTTTATAAAGAGGGTAGAATGTAACGAGTCTAAATTTTCTGTACAAAATTTTTTTTCTTAAAGTACAGAAAGGAATTTGCAAGTCTGAGCACAATTTAAAATTTATTCTTGTTTAAGAACAGCAAGAAAACACTTGTAGCTCATTGGTAAAGTCTTGCACTGCTGTGACATAGCCCCTGTGTTCGAATCTCATCAGCCACATATTATTTTTCCTGAATTTTCTTTTAAACTTTTTGGAAGCCCAAAAGTTTACACGTGCACTGCACAAAAAAATGAACCAGGAAAAACAAACATGTGTAAAATGATATATATACAGAAGAGGACACGTGGCATAAATCCACCGGAATTCTCCTCACACTTGGCCGGCGAGACGACCCTATGGGCCGACAGCAACAGGTAGCCCGTGGGCAAAAGTGTCCGGGCTTTGCACACTTGTCGTTTCCCCTACCCCCATTACCCCTGCACTGTTTGTTTACTCTGAATTAAAACAGAGACTTCATTTTCACCTTTAAATCCAATTTAAATGCATTTTAATTCATTCTTTCAATTCCAAAACCCTAATTCCACACTATAAATACAACCCCATACTCTAGCCTTTCCTCATTCTGAAATCTCTAGCCAAAATTATCAAATTTTTCTAAGTACAAATGGAGTAGAAGTGAAGTTAGCCCAAGACCAACTTCCGGCGAGAAATCGAGCAAGTTCCGGCGACCCCGCGACGCCGCAACGATCAAGCTATCTTCTTCTATCTCTTTCCTACCTTTCTAGCTAGTAAGTCCCACCTCATTCTTCTCTTTCTATATAAAAAGTTCTCTTTTTCAAGACATGTCGGTAAGTGGAGTTAACACCGACTTTTGATTCTAAAACCTTGAAATCACACTTTTTCTTAATTATTGCCCATCCATATTCTTAACATATATTTATAACCATAAACTAATAATTAAAACAACTTTCATTCTAAATCATCATATTAAATAACTTTAAATTGAGTTTTACATTTAAATATCATGAACTTTGTATCTACTATATTTTATTATTTTGCTTAATCATACCTCTAGAAAACTTCACAGGGTAATGACTTACCCCTCACATACACACATGTTTACATAGCACGATACTCTTGGAAACATATTTTTGTGGCAAATATAATATTTCATTAAAATACCATCGACTATAAAAACCCGGTTTTCTTTCTAATTGTATTATTAAATTCTTTGTGATTATACCTTTACAACCCATTTTGGAAAACCCGCTATTGAATGGTGCGGATTATCGCACATCCTCGGACTAGTAGAGAGAGATGCAGATCTCCTCACGGAGCATTCGGTCTCGAAAGATTTTTAATACGATTTTTAAGAAAAACGAGATTTTCTAATTAATAATAAAATTAATTTTTAATATTATATAAATATTATCAAACCGCATATTTTCAAGTTATAATAAAATTCCACATTTTTCTAAAAATAAAAGAATGACAGGTTTCACTAAAATATTATCAAGTATCAATACAAGACAAGTTTTACACTAAAATATCTTAAACTATTCAAGCTATGTAAATATTCACTAATATACCGCACTCTTTAAAATTTACATCCATGAAAATCCTAAAGAATATAAATAATTACTCGAGATTTATTTTGAAAGTATATAAAATATTTTTCATAAAACCCCTTCGAGTTATATAAAATTATATTAAGGACCTTGGTAAGTATATATTTAAGCGGGATCAATTCTCTTGAGCCTCACGGAGCCGGAGAAAGTGAGTGCTTGCCTATTTAAGGTAGAAAAACTTAACGGAGTTATCAATGGTAATTGTCTTGAAAAAAGACACAAATCATGCCGTCCATGTGCAGCAGTTACCGATAACACTGGAATATAATTCAGAATCCAAATCTGTTATAAAGTGTCTGACTCAATCTGAGTCTATGTCTAATCTGAATCCAATTCAAATATGAATCCAATATACCAAATATGAATACTTGAACTTAAACCTGAATACCAGAACAATATCAACATACAAACATGACTTGACTTGACCGAACCATGGCTATATCTTGACTTTACTACCTGACTACTTAATACATACTAAACCTGATTATATGAACAACTTGTATCCATGATCTCGGCAAGTCTGATAACTACAATCAATACAATATATATTACGAGATTTAACGGGGTAGACTAGTACGGAATGTATTAGAAGTGGAACGAGATGGTCACTAAAAGACACCTACCTGAATATCCTGTGCCGTTGTCCTATGGGTTTTGACGGAGCCTTGTACTGCGAGTTATCATAGTTCATGAAACAAGTTGGACTTGTCTCGTATACACTGATATCTTCTGTACCAAGTTACAAATAACTACATTAGTATAACAAACATATACATGTATAAATTACCAGTCATATACTCTCTTCTTGTCCTATTCTATTTTACTCTATTCTTACTTTTGGGACTTACCGAACGCTAGTGCGCTGACAACATTCCTTCTATTTCTTTCTTTAGAATGTTCGTCAGGAGGACCAGATCCTCAGGAGATCGAGCTCCGCCAGGACGACTTGGACCAGTTCATAGAGCAGCCAGACTTCTATCTTTTACTTATATTTATTTCAGTTCATATGCCATTGTTTAGACATTGCTTTCTATCATTGTATATTTTCTTTTTCAAATCAGTTGTAATGTAAAGAATGAAAATTAATAAAAAGTTGTTGTTCATATTACATCTCTTGTTATATTTGTGCATATTGTTTATTTACGCTCAACATGTTTATTTCTGAGTAAATACGTCGCGTGCCCGTCACATCTACTTTCCCGTATCCTGGGAAGCGGGACGTGACATTTGGATTTTGGGAATTTGTTTTGGGATTAAATGAAAATTTTTTATTCTAACCTTTTGAAATCGACTTGACTCTAAACTCAAAAAATAAAATGAAAAAGTCTTGAACGTCTTTAATGGCTTGAACGATTTTTTATGTCGACTTTCTCGTATATTCCGTTGAAATCCATATTGAGTGCGATTAAATCAATTTGATACCCCATTTGATGTCAGTTAATTCCAATGATTGTCCTGATACTTGAATAACTCCATCGTGTAGCACTTTGACGTTTCTGACATGGTTAGATTGTATTGTATATGGTTTTTGTTAGATAATCAAAATATAAAGACATTTTTTTTTTAAACTAAATCCTCTTTAAAAGCTAACACCAGTCAGTAAGGATACATCTAGGCAAATCTGACACCGAGCGCGGAGATAGCAGAACACGTGTGTACATGAGTCCGACCTCGTGAAAGACGGACCTCTACAACCACGATCCTTTCTTAAGTGTACTTCACCGGTCAACTCACTGATATCTCTATAGTCATCTGGATACTTTTAGATTGAGATAGAAGTCGTCACAACACTCTCCTTCATCCAAGGAGATCAAGGTGAATGGTGCAGGACAAATTCCAAACACTAAGCCCATCTTCAAAAAGATTTTTATGTGATGTTTTTGCTGTGTGTGTGCAGGCATGTCTCCATAGTCATGGCTGGTTGATCCGTCCCCAGCTTTTGACGTGTGACGCTTTGGGGCCGCAACAGGTTCTTTCAAGGTTTTCAGATGGAGGTTTGGAGTCTCTGAGCTGTGCGATAACTAAATTTACTCGGTTTTCTGCTTGAGGGGATCATCTATCATCCCTATACAGTTTTATTGGCAATGTTTCTCATTCTTTCTTACTTTCTGTGAAGTTTTTGATAAAATATCTTCTTGTTATTCATCCAGTGTTTACTGACATCAGAAGTTTTGGCAGAGAAGTTGGCTATGGTTTTTGGGGCAAACATTGGTTGCAAACACTGCTAGAAAATTTCCTAAGAAATATACACCAAAAAGATTTCGTGTCCATGGTGAAGCATAGGAGCTCTAAAGCCCTGTATTTAAAGTTTCTCAACATGCTAGTTTCAATTAGTTTGATGACAACTTTGCAATAAGATAACAGAGCATATACTTGCATCATCAGTGATATAATAGGTTGATCAACTTGCCTATGCTCAAATCATTCATCAATACAAATACACCAAGAAATGGTCATAAACTCAAAGAGAATTCAAAAATTGCCTTTCAATAAAATTTGGAATCCACAATTAAACAAGTATTAGACAGCAAGGCACAAACTTAATAACTACTCAACATCTTCGCTTCACGATTTCTTCTTCTTCTTCACTTCAGAGCCCATTTCAACGTCACCGTCATCTGAAACTTCACGATTCTTCTTTTTCTTTTTGGCCGATACATTCGGCTCTGCATCATTACCATTTTCTTGCTCCTCGTTTGATTTTTCTTTCTTCTTCTTCTTCTTCTTCTTCTTTTCAGTTACTGGCTCAGCTGAAGTATCCTCAACATTAGTATCAACTGCCATGGCCTCAGCATCTGCAGATTCGCCCTTTGATTTCTTCTTCTTGCTTTTCTTTGCAGAAGCGTCATCATTGCCATTCTCAATATCCATGTCTGCAACAAATACATACAGTTGAGGGAGAGATGGGGTTGCAACAAAAAAAAAAGTGGCGTTGCTTAAACAATCTAATCCTATAAAAGAAAATTAAATATTCTTATTATTTTCAATGGTCAATATGCATTAAAAAAATGGCTTATTTACTGAAAACTCCGATCAAGTTTTGGACCGTTTTAACAAAACTCTCATTACCTTTGGAACTGTCAAGAAACTACCATTACTTGACGGTCAACACTATTGTTCATGCTAAATGACCATTTTGCCCTTTTCATAATATAATAAATTAATTATAAATTACATTTTAAATAATTTAATAATCATTAAGTATTTATTAAATCATGAAAAAGGAAATTATTCATTCCTTAGGGGGTGCTAGAGGAGGAGCCGGAGGAGGGGGCCGCCGGAGGTGGGGGGGCAAATGTTGACGAGGAAGATGATGAGACGAGGAGGATGGGAGGAAGATGATGATGGAGATGAAGAGGAAGATGATGGGAGTCGGTGGTGGAGGTTGCGGCGGCGGCGGAGGGAGGATGATGAGATAAGATGATAGGAGGTGATGATGATGAAGATGAGATGAAGATGAAGAAGATGATGGTGGTGGTTGCTGCAGCAGATGGCGGGGTGTGGCGGAGGTGGGTGGGGCTTTAGGGGTCTTGAAATTGCGACGGCGGAGGAAGGAGGGTGATGGAAATGAGAAGGGGATTTGGGAGTATTGACGAGGAAGAAGAAAAACAAGAGGAAGATGGTGGTGGTGGTTGCGGCGGCGGCGGCAGAGGGAGAAGGGTGACAGAGGTGGTTGGGGTATATGGGGGTTTTGAAGAAGAAGAACAAGAGATGATGATGCTGATGATGGTGATGATGCAGAGGGAAGCGGGGAGAGGTCGGGGGGTGGTGGCGCCGGCGATGATGACCAGGGAAGAATAAGGAAGAGGATGGGTTTTATTTATTTGTTTTATTTTTTTGGTATTTTAGGGATTTTATAATTTTTATGCTGACGTGGCACTGTTAAGTTTGGTAGTTTCTTGATAGTTTCAAAAGTAATGCGAGTTTTGTTAAAATGGCCCAATGCTGTAGAGAGTTTTCAGTAAATAAGTCTTAAAAAATTGAATATGAAGTATATTGTATAAATTCATGAATGAGGGGATACACACACACACACACACAAACACATAGGGCTTATACACGAAAAGGAAAAGTTTAATTGTTTTCCAAGGTTTTCATGTGGAATCCAACATTACAGTCAAGAGGCAATTTCTTTATAATTTCATGCTTTTTCACAAGTCATTGTAATTTCTTTTTTCTTGATTGTTAATAAAGGCATGAGAAAAGTTTGAAGTACCGTCGGTCTTTTGAGGGGCATCATTCATTACTCTCTCAAGTGCAGCCTTCATCACATCAAGATTCTTACGAGGAGCAACGCCCTTGTCATAGAAATCCAATCTCTCCTCGACCTGCTCCCGCAACTTTTCACCAAATACAGTAGTATTTGATTCTGTTTCTCAAAATTTGTTAGTCATGTTATGGAAAAAAAATAACATTAGAATTTCATACTTTGAGCAAATGAAGAATAACCTGAAAAGCAATCGATTCGAGAAGCAATGGAGCATTTGTTTGCAAGATAGCGAGCCAAACGACCTTTGTTTCGAGAAGATGCTCGTCCGATAAAAGAAGAGTGGAAGATGAGACCATACTTTGGAGTGTTTCCTCGGGTTTTCAGCGCCCTATCGAATCAAATGGTAAGAAAAAGTTAATTATGAATGGGAACACTTTAGGCCCTGTTGGGCTTTGGAGTTGAGAGTTTCCTAAAGTTATCTAACCTTAACTCTAAGGTCTTAAGTACACCTCATTTGGCCTTGCTTTTGCTGTTGGAGTGGGGATGACTGTTGCTATCTCAACTCCAAAATTAAGATAACTGAACTTGTATAAAATTTAACTTTACCATTTTTTAACTCCAAAGTTGGGCTTGGAAATGTTTGACTTTCATTGTAAATTCATGCAACCTGGAGGTTGCATAGCCTATTCCACCACTTAAAATTAAAGTTTGGTTATTCTAACTCCAATACCTAACAGGGCCTCATCGATTAAAAACGAAAAGACAGTTTGATAATTTAAAAATAAAGATTTCAGCCTAGAAAGCAGGGTAAAATTATTAACAAATTTAACATCCACAATCTCTATAGATATTAACTGCATCATGTAATTAGAAACTCAATATCTAGCAGTCAGGACAAAACAGCTAGGAAATTATGAACGCCAGATTCAGCCTTTTACAACTTCCTAGAGTTTTCAAGTTATTTAGCTCAAATATCATTTTGGAACAGAAATCTGCAACAACTGTAACAGTTGAAGTAATTTGAAGGAACCTGAAAAGCGCCTTCTCTGCACCAAGTATTTGAAGAGTAGAAGCAGGGCACTTAGCAAGATTAGTCAAACTTCCAGCATGAGAAATCAAACGAGCACCAACAACTTCACCAATTAGGGAAGTCAAATTGGGTGCAATATCATTCATTTTGGTGACAAGATATTCATAGAGCTTCTTCCTATATTCAGAGAGGTCCATGACTCTCTGTGCAAACTGCTGGACGTTAATCAAATCAATTGGAGATAAATCCTGACCTGTAGAAGGTAAGAACAATTATAAGTAGAGGAACTAATAAAGAGAAATGATTTTTAGATTTTACCCATGGATGCTTTGGCTGCTTCGACAATTTCCTTTGCTTTGTCCTCATCACCAAGGATGTCTGCTAGCTGCGGGATATGATCTTCAGATAAATCTGATTTGTTTTGGACAAGCTTTGCAATTTTGGCATATAAATAATTGTCATTGACAATCTTCACTAGCTCAGGGAAATGCCATGAGTACCACTCTCTGCAGAAAGGTGTTGAATACAGTTGAATTTAGATCACATAATCATGTAGGAACAATTGAAAATATTTGGCAACACCAGCTAATATTTAGTTAAATTTAGGACTAGCAGGTGCAATCTTGTAGAAAACATACAATATTCATATATCTTTATTGGATGGCCGATTAATTTGAAATCATAGTGTGATCAGATAAATTAGTTCTATATCAGCATTTAAATGAATTGAGTAAACACAATAAGATTACTAATAATGAAGCCTATCTAACAGGATGTTAACTATACATCAGAAAGTAAGCACTTCATCAAAATTCAAAGATGTAGTGACAAGGTGCTCTGTAACTAATATATTTCCACAAAACTCGTATTGAAACCGGACTCATATAAGAGCTGAACTGAAAACAAGGCTCCATGTTGTTGACACCAAATCTGAGAATAGATACTTTGTCTTTGTTTGCTCATCCATCACTACGGATCTCAAAAGCACTCTTGCAAGTGCAATATTACGCTTTTTTTTTTAACTTTAATGTGTAGGGTTAATGGCGAAGGCTATATGGTTTAAAATACAAATAGTTAAATGTCCGTCATGACCCCGTACCTACATGGGCTGAGAACATTTTTTCATCAAAATCAAGTGGTTAAATGGAATTATGTTGAATCTAGAAGGCAACATACAGAGATTGCACAAATGGTCAGATTGACGTCAACCAATGGTTCAATGACAAGTTCCTGGGAAAGACAACCATGATAAGAAAGGAAGCAGAAAATATTGATGTCGGAGGTGTAAATTGATTAACTTGTCACAGTTTAAATGTGTACTTATGTAAGGTATACTAAACTAGTTTACGTTGCAATTGGGAGGGAAGTGGGCCATCTAAAGAACCGCAGAACAAAAATAGTTCAGGTGTAATCTCCTAGTCCTGTCTAATTGATTTTTTGCAGTTTGGACAGAAACAAAAGTTTTGAGAAACACAACAAATCAAAGTTGTTTAAATTGATGCATGCGGTTTGAAAGGTTAAAGCCTGGACTTCAAAACAACTCTCATATAGCTATGGAGAATATCATTTCTGTCAAATCATATTTTCCATTTAAGAAAGAAGAGTTGTTGGGCCGGCTAAGGAAATTCTACCCAAAGTTTTTTGCACTAACACCATACATATTAATATATTTCTGCAGGTTCCTTGAACACAAGTTTGAGCAATCAAACTTTTACCACAATAATGAATAAATCACGATCTGAATATAATTATATAACTGAAAATTTACAATTTGACAGGTTGGGATCAGTAAAATGCAGTTAATTAAGAAATATTACACACTCTGAAGCTCTCTGCATCTCTAATGCAAGTCATCAACTCATCAGTTCAAGTTTTAATAATCTATGTATAGCAACAAAATGGGAAAAATAAATAAATTAAACACTAGAAAAAAGAAATATTCATGATCTGAATGTAGGTAATATTTATCCTTTAACAAGTTTGAAATGAGTATCATACAATTAGTCCAAAAGTATCATGAAGACTAAAAAATGTTGTCCAATGTCAGCCTAAAGACAAATATACATAATGTATAAAGGTTTTTTTTTGAAATAGGACGTTTTAAATTTTAAATTATTAAAATAGAGTGGTTGGAATTATAATTGTAGAAATATGGTGGTTTGCGCCCCCCACCCCCACCCCCACCCCCACCCCAGTATAGGGGGCGGGTTCCTAGAACCCGCCCCCTATATAAATATAGATTTTTAAATGAAAATTATTTTAAATTTTTTTTAAAATAAATAACCGTAAAAAATATTTGAATAAAATAATAAAATTTTATTATATCAATGTTTTGTACAAAATGAATCCGTCAAATTTACAATACAAAAAAATCCTATCCGATTTCTATCTCGACGGTCAAATTTATAATATCAAAATGAATCCGTCAAATTTACAATATAAAAAAATCCTATCTGTTTGTAAAATGTAAATTCTATCTCGACGGTCAAATTTATAATAACAAAATGAATCCGTCAAATTTATAATACAAAAAAATCTTCCGGTGCAGTTGTCACAATCTCGAAGGTCCCGCCCCTGATGACTGTCCTGGACATCTGGTCCTATAATAGCCTGGTTGTTTGCATAGACTACATCTGGCGTGCCTTTGCTGAGGATCAACATCCATTGTCATTCGATCTCGACGCACCTTAGGTCTTCCGGACCTTATATTTTTTTCTGGCGGTAATACAGTCGGTGTTTGTCTGTTCCCAGTATAATAATGTCAATAGCGACTGTCCGATATAGGATGAAATTTTGGATCGTATGCGTCTTGGTAATTAGAAACTGTATAGTAATGGAAAGCAAAATTGTAATATGAGTTATGCATGCTGCTCGCAGCAGCAATTGCATGGGCACAAGGTAAATATTGTTGCTGAAAAACACCGTATGTACACGAAGAGAGCCCTTCATCTCTAAACTTCACGGTATATTAATTCCCATTACTGCCCGTTACTTGAAACTCCGCCGTGTCAAACCTTTCGGATCTGTAGTATTGTGCTCTGCGCTCTCTTTTCCGGAATATATTTTCGTAATACGCGGTGAGCGGAATCTCCATCGCCAAGGACTTTTCTCTTCTTTGCACAAAGTAAGTATTCATCCGGAAAAAAGTTCGAACAATCAACCCCTGTATCGGTAAGCCTCTAACACCTTTAAAGACCCCGTTGAAGCTTTCAGACATATTAGTGATCATTAGTAGATATCTGCACCCATTATCATGTGTTTGTGACCATATGCGTATTGGATACTCATCTAACCACACTTTCACGGCTTGACTCATCTCCCCAATTTTCATCATGTACATGTCATGAACATTAGGGTCAGGCGTTTCACCGGCTTTGTACATAAGCTTATGTAGATCCGAATTTTTAAATTTTCTATCAAAATTTTGCCTGAAGTGCCGTAGGCAAAACCTATGTGGGGTCGTCGGAAATACAGATCTCAGCTAGTATTCCTAGATGTCTATCATATATGATGCATAAATCTGTTTTATCAATAACAGATGGGATATTTTTGAGTTGACGGAAAAACCATGACCAGGATGATGTATTTTCACTCTCGACAATAGAAAATCCCAACGGAAATATACCGTTATTAGCATCAACACCTGTAGCAATTAACATGCAGCCTCTGTACTTACCGTATAGATACGTCCCATTAACGCACAATACCGGCCGACAGTGTGTGAAACCAGCCGCACATGGACCAAAACACCAGAAAATTCTTTGAAACCTGACAGAGCCATCGACATCTGTTTCTGTGGTTTTTAACCGGTATACGGTCCCCGGATTTGATACTTTCATGGCTTCCATAAAAGGAACTAGTGAGTTGTACGAGCTTTCCCAGTCCCCAAATATCTTGCATAAAGCCTTTCTACGAGCATCCCATGCCTTCGCATACAAAATCTGAATTTTGTGTTATCCGCTAACCAAGAGCCGTATCTCTCGGGGAGTTATCGCCACATCTGTACGGATTAGTGGCATGATTAGTGAGCAAATGTAAGATGAAATGCAATTCCGGTGATCTTGTAACATAATAGAATTGATGCAAGTATGTTCTTGGTTATATTTCGTGACCTTCCAAGCTTTAGCTCTTTTGGAACAACATGCATGCAATCTCCACTTACATTCAAGAGCTTTCGTACATACCACGGTATAGTACGTCTTATTTGACCCGGTACAGCAGATCGTCTGCAAAGATTACCCAGCATCTGTATCGAAGGAGAGCCGATTTGACGGGCTCGATGCCCACTCCTCTGCATTAATGTCGTTGTCATGCACCTCCCGGACCGTGTGTTGCGACAGTTTAATAGATCGCAACATATTCCTGTCCCGCCGCCTTCGCCTATAACAATAGAGGGAGACATGCGAGCAGGAAAGACAAAGCGTGATTGGAGGGAACATCATCATCAATATTTGCTGAGATGAGAAGATAGACAGCGTAATATTACCTTACAGCAAATAGGTGACCAAACAGCCACCGACGCTACCGAAGCATATCTACAGTGGTATAAGCGTGTCACCATAAGAAATCTTTCTGCTCCCCCTAACAACTTCCCAAACATCACGCGGTACGAGTCTAGAGGCCACGTGGAACGAGATTTGATAAGTTGAATTCTTTATATTATATTACTTTTTAACATCCGGCGGTATGAGTCAATACTTATTTCTTATTTCTAATGTAACGACAGGCTCGTGGGTTGCATCTTATACAAACAATGGTGCAGGATCCATACCCGACTGATGCTGGTCCGGAAACCCAGGCTCTATTTTCAAGTACAGACCAATTAATTGGTGGTGTATTCGGTTCATATAATATTCTTCAACATTTATCGCCAGCACCAGAGCAGCAGTATGAGCCGACACCGGAGCCGCAGTATGAACCGGCACCAGAGCCGCAGCATGAGCCGGCACCAGAGCCGCAGCATCACGAAGATCTAGCGCAGCAGGATCAGTGGTTTGGATCACCATACCGTCAACAGCAACCCTGACATACCGGACAAGCGCAACAACACCAGTCTTGGGGGTCAGGTTTTGCAGAACAGCCGTCTTGGGGATCAGGTTTTGCGCAACAACAGCAACCTTGGGGATCAGAATTTGCGCAACAGCAACTTTGGGGGTCAGGATTTGCGCAACCATGGGACCCAGGTTTTGTGCAACAGCAGCCGCATGAAACAGCAGCCGCATGAAACCGGGACAGGTTCTTCGCTACAACTGCCCAGTTGGGACACAGATTTATCGTCCTACGTACAGTTGTTGGGAGGTAGCACATATCCGACACATGTCCCACATTCAGGATTTGCGGAACAACAGCCTGTCCAAGACGCTGCTGAAGACGCTGCTGAAGCCGAAGCCGAAGCAGAAGAGCAGACGCCGCCATCTACCCAAGAAACGGGTGGGTCCTCCAGTCATCCCAGGAGGCATAGGTTTATATCAAGGCTCCTCGGATTTCATAAGGGAAAAGGAAAACGATAGTTATTTACATTTTACAATCATATAGGATTTTTTGGTATTATAAATTTGACGGATTCATTTTGTTATTATAAATTTGACCGTCGAGATAGAATTTACATTTTACAAACAAATAGGATTTTTTTTATTGTAAATTTGACGGATTCATTCTGTACAAAACATTGATATAATAAAATTTTATTATTTTATTCAAATATTTTTTCCGTTTATTTATTTTTAAAAAATTTTAAAATAATTTTAATTTAAAAGTCTATATTTATATAGGGGGCGGGTTCCTAGAACCCGCCCCCTATACTGGGATGGGATGGGGTGGGGGACGCAAACCGTCATATTTCTATAATTTTAATTCCAACCATCCTATTTTAATAATTTAAAATTTAAAACGTCCTATTTCAAAAAAAAACCATGTATATACTTCATAATTATTTCATCCTTAAACACTACATTTAACTTGATGTATGAGCATAAAGCTCAAAGAATAGAACCAGACCTGACCCTCATTGAGAATGAGTTAACATCCTTATCCAAAGTATCAAGCAAAAATATTGCTTGAATCACCATATTATCCACACGGTTCACATTAAACTTCACCTTCGCTCGACTGTAACTATGCCCCAACCCCAATCGTGCCAACTCCAAATCATTCGGCTACAATCACAAAACTATTAGTTGTCACAAGACAACAACAATAACAGCAAACAAAACAACCCAATATGCTAAAAAAAACAACCTTTAGGTCCTTAATAAACCGATCAAAGTGCAATCTAACGCCTCTCAGCAACTCCATCACAAATTCATTGCACTGACAAGGGATCTTCATCACGTC
Organism: Agapanthus africanus; assembly: GCA_030015575.1. Classification (NCBI taxonomy): domain Eukaryota; kingdom Viridiplantae; phylum Streptophyta; class Magnoliopsida; order Asparagales; family Amaryllidaceae; genus Agapanthus; species Agapanthus africanus. The sequence goes on from JASDDO010000028.1 coordinate 116,887,440, forward strand.
AGCAATCTGAGACCCAACTTTCGGTTCAGAGACCCCGAGGCTAAATTTCGCCTTTTTAGAATCCTTCGCTTTCAGAAGGTTCAATCTCAAGAAGTTACCCAGCTCTTCAGTCATGATCCCTAAAACAGGCCGAAAATAACCCAAAAAACATCAAAAATCGATTTTTTTTTTTTCAAGGAGAGTCGAAATCTTTAGGGTTATACCTTCGGATATGGCGTTGCATTGGTTGAGGGCATCAAGGGCTGAGGCAAAAGGTTGGAAAGCTTCGAACTTGACGGTTTTGCCAAAACGATTGAGATCCAAGATGGAGTTTTTAACGGCCTCGGTGTTCTGGCCGATCTCGTCGAGGCCGTAGGCGTTGAAGAGGGAGTAGCCTGACGCTGACTCGAAGAGGAGGTACAGCGTCATGGCTGAGGTTTTTTTAGAGTTAAGGTTTCTAGGGTTTTGGAGGCGGGAGAAGGGAGAAGAGAGGAGGAGGGCTAGGGTTTTAGTAGCTTGAATTAAAAAGTGCAAAGCCAAGGTAAAGGGTTCGAATGCTTAATGGGCCTATGTTGGGCTTGGGCTTGATCTTGGACTTGGGCTTGGATTCGTTCTGTACATACACATATATGCATACATGGTTGGTACACATAAATACACACACATACACATGCGGCATATTGGAGCTTGTTTAGACGTTTTGATATAGAGTTTAGATAACCGTAGTTAATATTTAAGTGGAGATAGGGGTATGCAAATCATGGTTTGCAAATCCCAAACTCCAAAAATGGAGTGTACAAAACATGAATCAGATTGGAGTGGAGATACAGCAGTTAACTCAACTTTTGGGCTGAGAAAACTACAGTTGTCTCAACTCTAAAATAGTCTCCAAACAAGATTTAGTGAGTTTAGTTTACAAAACTTTATGAAACTCAAGTTTACAAAACTAAACCCTGTTCTCAAACAGGGCACTAATGTTTCGAGCCAACAAATATAGCAAGAGCGGCATCAAATGGATTAGAATGTTTAGAATTAACTTCAGGTTTATTCTCAATTTATATGTTCAAGTCTTCAGGATCATTGACCCAAACATATTACTTTTGATTGTTCGGTTTGAGACAAATGGGCTGGTGACTGGTGTTGAATGCATCAAAAAATCGTTACTGTCCCCGGGTTAGGTCTTGTTTGCATCAACTAAATTTTTGTTAAGAATTAAAAACTAAGAAAATAAGTTTGATAGATGGAAACTGTTTAGTGTGTTTTATTATATTTTAAAAGATTTGGGGATAACAAGTAATCACCAAGTTTTGACGGAATGTTTAATTAGCTATGTTTTGAAGGACTATTTAGTAAGAAAACCCAACTTCTAAGTGTTATGTAAACCATCGGTACTATAATCCGACCCTTGTAAAGGTCTCTCCAAAGATGCCGAAAACACATTCATGTCAACTAAAGAAAAGTTGTAATTATTTAGGACCCTACTTCCTGAATAAAAACTTACTAGCCCCTTCACCAAAAATGAATATTTTTTTCAAACTTCTAAGGTTGCTAAATGCTTAACAAAACACTTCAAAAGTTACAACTGATTGCTGAACAGGACGTAAGTGTAGCTAATCATGTGTAAAACCCTTTGTAAGAGAGGAAAAGAAATATTAACTCCAAACTTCCTAGTCCCACGAGTTCTGGACACTCTTGGCGCAACAGAGTAATAGCATTTGTGGTTCAAGATAACCAAGTAGATTTGAGATGTAGCAGATTAAAACACCAACACAAACAATAAATATTATGCTAATGAAAATAACCACCTTTCAATAAGAAGACTCATCCTAAAACAAACCCACAAAAATGAACTTGCCAAAACTTCAATAGTTTTAGTTTAACAATCACATCGAGCTGTCAGAGCTCATATCCCTCATCGGATCTTTTTATGTTAAATTCTGTCTCAAAAATGTTGTCTATGATGCATTTTTAGTGACGAAACCTTCTAGAGTACGCAACCAATTTATGTACTGAGTATGCTCCTTGTTATGCAAGTGTTGGATAAGAAAACTGGTAAGCTTGGTATCGATTCCTCATGCCGCAAGGTATTCCTTCAGTGTGTTTTGTATCTTCAGATCCAACGAGCTGCACAAAAAACATATGATGCTGTTTTAATGTAAGATAAGGTTTTAAAACACATTGGGACAATACTAAGATAGAATTGAAATCACATATTTTGGTGTATTTTGTGTTTTACGCCATAGAGTGATATTTCAATTCACTTAATGATAAGTGATGTCCATGCTGTAGTAAAGAAAGGCTACAACAACAGCAACAGGCCCCTATCCCAAATATTCGAGGTCAGCTATATGAATTCTGCTCATCCATTCTGCTTTGTTAAAGGATGTCTTCTTGGTTAAATTGATGACCAGAGTATCTTTCTGTAACCGTCTCTATCATGTTGTTTAGGTCTACCCTGGCCCTAATTGCACCATCACCGACAATTTTGTTACTCTTCAAAGTGAAGCTTATTGACCTTCATTGCACGTTTAAACCATCAGCATGCACCTACAATATTATTCCATCATAAATGGAAGCTACCTCTATTTTTTTCTATGAATACACTCGTCACTTCTCCTATACTTTTAAGTATTGAGAGACATTCATTTCAACAATGTCTTTCAGCTACACTCAGTTTGGGCATGGTTTCATAATCAAGGAAGGAATATAAAATTACAGATAAAAACATTCAAAGGAAAACAAGCTACAAAATTTGCAACTTGACACCACGGCCCTTAACTTACCTATTCAATAATAAATTTGTAACAAACCACTATACAGGAACTGTGATCAACATGTAACAGATCCAATTTTAATGAAATCATCAAAAGGGGCACCGAAAATATGGACCATTCCATTCAAAGTGAGGAGGGACCAGAAAATACAGATGCTAAAACACACAACAGATTCTTCTCTCAAGACATAGCAATATATTGTCATTTGTCAAAAAGCATTCCCCGTATCAGGTTAATATCGGAGCTGGACTTCCCTTTTAAAAGAACTTCTCTCTTCTTAGTTTCATTATTCTAGGTAATTCTAATTCATTTAGAACTTGACAAATGGGAGAAGGAAAGCACGCCGATGGTCTTGAGGAGGTAGCTGATGCAAGTTCATTGATGTTACATTGAAACTTATTCAATAGCATAGAACCATGCAAGGTCCACTGAATATTACTAAATGGGTCGGTTTTGAACTTTCATCAATTAAGAAAAGATGGTAAAACCATAGCAATGGGATTTTTTGGATTTACTAAAAGAGGAACTAAACTCGTGTACAAGAAGAGGGGGAAAACATATTAACCTTACTTTGTTGCATCCATTTTTGCCTCAAAAAACATGTAGGTAAAGCTCCCTGATTTGGCAGCACAGGAATTGGTAACCAGATCAATCGGCTTCGATTTGATCCAAGGGTTACTGCCCCCTCCTGGTGAGGGAAACTGGTACAGGAAGAAGATTTAGTGGTTGGGGGTCACTATTACAGGCAGTCTGTAAAGATGATGCACACTAATTTAAATACAAAGCAACGAAAGGCATACATCCTATTAAAAAATGTTACAAATGCACTGAAATCAGACTCGATATTCATACTTGGATGTTGAATGAGGTGATGATTTCCATAGAAGGATTGAATACTAAGCATTATAGCATTTCTAGAATCTTTTGATAGAGAAAGGAATGACACAGGAAAGTGATTAACTGAGAAGAAGAAACATGTGTAGTCAAACCTTGAAATCATATGCCTGAAAAGAGCCTAAATCTCCACAAAACTAGCATTCAAAGTCATTGGTCAAATCCTAAGAATTTGAATATGATATTCTCCTAAAAAAATCTGAAGTGAGCTTAAGTGCATACGGCAACCAGGAGAGGCAAGACAAATAAAAGATAAATAGGGTGGCAAAGTGATTCACAGAAAATACTAACAATGTCAGATGAATGAAAGCGATAGGAAGTTGATGATTAAAGAGCTTAGAAAGGTTCATAAAGAAGATTTGATGATGGGAGATGTGGCGAGCAGGATATAACTGAAATTTCAGTATAATGAGCTAGTGGGAAGAATTGACATGACAGAATAGAGACCATGAATAACTAATATGAAAGAAACTTCTATACCTCACCTCATCATGCAAGTTATTGCATATATCCAAGATGAAATTTCCGACACGAGATGTACTTCCTGCTATTATTCTGAGATATCACTGCAATCTCTAGTTGAATCTTATATAGAAAAAACGAAGGATCATTGGGTTAAGCAAGAACCCTTTTTCCTGTTTAAATGGATGGCAATTTCAGATCATAATTTTCCCACTGTGTTCATACTTCATAGGGATTAAAACCCAGTTTAATGATTGGATGCTTATTCCTGGTTCAGAGATGAGAAAAGACTTAATGAATACTTTCAGACTTGTATGCTGTCTTCTTTGCAGATATAAAAGATTAAAATAATTACACTTCGCCTTTCTTTTGGAATTTGTTTTCCTGCTTTGGGATTATAGCATCATAGTTAATAATCATACTTTGCCACAAATTTCAAATCATTAATTCTGCAATGCTTCCGGTAATAATATAAGTATGAAAACTAATCACTTGTCCTTTTCAATGGTGTTGCAAATTTTAAGAGTTAAGTGACAATAGTGTCGTTTCCCAATGCAGGATAGGTAAGCATGAAATAGTGATGTTGATCTAATGTCATGTCCATACTGTAATCACGTCACATCTCAACTACATTAATCTTTGATGCAAAAGGATAATAAGCTTTAAATTGCATACACCCTCTCGATGTAATCTTTTAAAGGCGCACAGGTATATGCTCTATTAATCGAAATGTGCCACCACTTCCCGGACTTCCAGTAACAAAAACTAATAACACTGAATCACAACATTATAGATGATAAGCAAAACACTTCCTGGAATTTAATACTCATCAAATACATATGTATTCTTATGACACATTTAATTCCAAACATTTCGGCGAGACAAAAGGCAACACTTTCGACACTTCCAGGATACCACTTTGACATGAATACACATGAATTAGAAATTAGTTTACTGAATCATTTCGAAGACTAAAATCTTAGCAATGGGGCTGTGTCACTTCCACCTATCTAAATATTTAATCAAAGAAACGATACAATACATCAATTAGACGAAACGATACAATACATCAATTAGACGTATGCTATCTTTACAAAAATAAAAATCTCACCTGAACTGAAGTCCTCTACACTTGCCACCCTCAGAATCAGAATCCCCTACAAAACGATGATAATAAGCACTCTTGATCCTAAACCCGCTCTCAAACTGTAAATCCCCAGTTCCGAATATAATTTTCCGTATTTTTCAGATTTTATTTCGAACTTATTTCATTTTATACATAATTTATAATTTTATAAATCCTAAAACTAAATTCCCTAACCCAATCCTATTTCTACCCGACCCGACCCATGCCAACCCAACCCGACCCGCTTCCCTCATCTTCCTCCCTCGTCTTCGTTTTCCCGCCTTTCTCCCTCGCGTCACCCCACGTCTCCGCGCTCCTCGCACCCGCGCCACGAGACCCGCACCCACGCCCGCTCGCCTCCGCGTGCCTCGCACCAGCCTCCACTCGACCACTCGACCAGCTAACCCCCAACAGCTCCAAGACCCAACGGCTCTAGCCACGACTCCCCGCTCCTCGCGCTCGCATAAGAACCGGCCATCTCCAACAGCCACGACCCCCTCTTCTCTCCAACATCTCCTTCTCACTCTCCATCTCAGCATCTCTCCCATTCTCTTTCCTCATCTTCCCTCTCTGCTTCACTCTCTCTCTCTCATTCTCGTTCTCCTCCAAGCCAAACCCCCATCTCACGTCACCGGATCCCCCCCAAGCTCCGACCACCGCCGCGAGCTCCCCAACATTTCCTCTCCTCTTTCCCAACACCTCAACCGCCAACACCCTCGCCTCATCTGCATCACCACCAAACCGAGCACCCGCCACCATCAGCACCAACACCCGCATCTCGCCGACGAACCCAACTCCCTCGTCCCTGCACCTCACCTGGGCTCCGACCCCGTCGCCTCCGCGCCTCAGCCAACCTCGTCAGAGCCAGAGCCTACTGCACTATCCCCTGCAGCCCCCGAGCTCCCCGACTCACCAGCTCCAATCCCCTTAGCCGCCTGAGCTTGCCGCCGGCAGCCCCTCTGCACCCGAGCACTTCGACGGAGTCGCTGGAAACCCCCTGCCGTGGCCGCCTCCACGCCAGTGTTGAGCCGAGTACTCCAATCCAGCCAAGTCGAGCGCGCATCGTGCAGCGATCGTGCCCGTGTCGTGCCATTTCCGTCGACGTCGCTGCCGTACCCTCAACTTCGTCACAGGCAGGTGAACCTCCTTCACTTGTTTAAATCATGCTATGTGCATACCTAATGTAATAAACACGGTTTAGTAACTTAATTGGTCGGAAAATGTACGTGGCGTGTGCGTGTAAACATAATAGATAACATTCACATACACGCACCGAGTACTTGATGCGATCACCATATTTAAAAAAATCCCCAAATTTACTATTGGAAGACTCGATTGATGTTAACTAGTGACGTGTAAGAAGTTGGGATTAAACAATTGAGACATCAAATGAAAAGGGGCATCCAACTGGTTACGCCAAATCTGAAAATCACCGTACGTGTCACATTGTAAAATTTGTAGTTATTTGAATACGATTCTAATCGTGATGTTCCAGGGTTCGTATCGAACCTAATTAAATAACCTATAACCCTATGTAATTAGTTTTGGAACAATGAAATTCCATGATCCTGAAAAGTGAGGAGGAACGAAATTCTGGACGGCAGTCCGGGATAGCAATCTATGGGGGAAACTGAATTCTAAGCACATGTACACACCTGCTTAAAACTGAAAATGCGTGAAGCCCCATATGGTCGCGTAGATAACTTAATTAGCTAACACCTGAAATCGGTCCCGTGCATTTTTACTGTCGTTTGGTATTTAAATTGTATTTTACAAAGTCAGTGCGTTCTGCAGTTTCTGCAGAAATGTTCATCACATTGTCACTTTAATCTGAACATAACTTCTGACGTAGAGGTGCGATTGTTAATCCGTTTGGTGCGTTGGAAACTTAACTGGCAGATCTAGATTTTATTCAGCTAGGGCAACACCTGAATTTGAACATAATCACTGGTAAAATGCACGCGAAATTGGGCTTCCAGTTCTAAAACTGGAATTCCAGAAATCGATCGTTGCCTTTAAACGATGATAATTCCCTAACCTGGACTCCGATTGACCTGAAATAAATTTTATTGTTTAGATAATCAAGTGTGCTTCATACGCCCTTCATACTGTTTTGGTCGATTCTATGTGTATGATTTACCGTAAATTTTACAAGTTATACGGCATTGGTCGTTATAGAATAATGAATACATGTTCAGTGCATTTCCGCATATTTTCATGCTTGAGTTATATCTGCTGCATAGTGATCATCTGCATTGTCGATATATTAATGTTAGTGACTGGGTTGTGGTAAATACGACAGTGATATTGATAAGTGGAAAAGTGATTGAAAGCGACAGTGATACGTATTTATCCACAACCTATTCAATATATGAATGCATGCCATAACATGGGGAATGGGAAAATCAAGGTGGAATTGAACTCGTATTTAGCGAGGTACAGTGATTTAAAGGATGATCATTCGCTATCAGTGATATTTATATATATACATATACATAATTTAGGTCGTGGGCCTAGCGGCACGGCTGACAGGGTTATGTCCCGGGCACAGTGGACCGTAGTCTCGGGCATGCACGAGACCCTTGTTAAATATAAGTATCCTCTCCACCAAATGATTTCATGGACCTAGTGACCGTTAAGTAGGGACATATGCATTGCCTAGTTCATTGACATAATACTCACATCGCGCTATTCGTATTCAGTTGATGTTATTATACACATGTTCTGCAATTTATTGTACTCCCCATGTTTAATAATACTGTACGCTCATTATAAATATTTATTGCTATATGTGTCGCCCTGACGACCTGAGTGTGCATGCTCAGAGGACGAAGTGGATCCAGCCCAGGAGCAGGACTTATCCTTCGAGATTGCGGAGATCTAGACTGTAACACCAGCGCTACTTTCTTTGATTTCAGCATTTGTTTTATTGGTTAGTTGTTTATTCAGTGAAATAAATGTACCTCGAGCTCTTTCAATTTGCAATGTAATAAGTGGTGAACTATGATTTTTCCTTTACTCAAGCATTGTTTATTGGCTATCATGTATTACTAGAGGCCGAAGTGTAACTACGGCGGGATTACTCCCTGATCGTAGGAGTATGGCTGGCCTAGTCATCTCTCGTATCCCGTATGTTGGGAAGCGGGGCATGACATGGTTTCGTTAGTATCAGAGCCAAAGGTTTTGGATAAAATTACAGTTCCGTGGAGGGACCTCTAGATTGAGTTACACCCTTAGCGTATGCCTTATTGCATTCTTCCTCACTTCCTAATCATCGTTGAATTATTGTGAAGCCTTGCTTGAATCTGATTTCTTTTGATCTTTCAAGAATATGGACTCCTCAGGCAACTCCTCAGGTGCCGGTCACCATGATCGTACAGAGAAGATTCTTAGCATACTGACGACCCTGGCCCAAACTCAAGAGAGAAAGACCGATCTTCTGGCCGAGAGATTGAAGACGGTACAGAAGACCGCAATTACCGTTTTGGAGAGATCTACGGCTGTTCCCGCCGCCCCCGAGGGTGCGCTCGTACCGACTGCATAGGGTAGGATTGATACCGTTTCAGATTTCGGGAGGTTTCATCCAGCAGTGTTCACGGGATCAGCAAGTCCACTTGAGGCCGAACAATGGTTCATCAACATAGAGAAACTCCTGACCACCGCTCGAATTCCCGACGACGACAGAGTGAACGTGGTGAAGATTCAGCTAGAAGACGAGGCCCACACGTGGTGGTCCGTAGAGGAGAGTCGGTTAGAGAAACATATCGGATGGGATACGTTCTCCGCATGCTTCGTGGATCACTATTTTCCGGCTACTGCCAAGGCCGAGATGGAGGAAAAGTTTATTATGTTGAAGCAAAATGGAAGCTCGGTGGATGTCTACGCCGCAGAGTTCAATCGGCTGAGTCGTTTCGCACCGTACATGGTAGCCACCGAATCCGCCAGGGCAAGACGTTTCCAGTAAGGGCTCGATATTGAACTGCAACAACTCATCGCGTCTCTCGACCTATCAACCTTCGCCCAAGTTTTGAATGTTGCCCGAGTACAGGAAAGATTGGCAGAGAAGGCCAAGGGCCAACGATCAATGGACAGGAGACCCCACGTAGTTCCGGCACAGCCTACCATTCCGCCCCGTGGAGCAATCCCAGTTCACAGGCCAGGTGTCACACAGATGAAGCGTACCTTTTCACCTCAGCAGCCGCAGCGAAGGGCCCTATTTTGCGATTATTGTCGGAGGTCAGGACACATGCAGAGAGATTGCCGCAGAGCTAAGGGGCAGTGTCTGATTTGCGGATCCAGCGAGCATAGGGTCGGCAGGTGTCCCCAGAGATCTGAACTACATGGAGGATTCGAGCAACAACTGTCATATGGCACTTCAGCTCATAGGGGTCCACCTCGGGTGCCCCAGCAGCGGTCCTTCAATCAGAGGCAGACTATTACAGGTCGGAATCAGGGACGGGCTTTCACCCTGTCCGCCGAGCAGGCAGAGGCTTCTGGAGATGTAGTTACAGGTATCATCCTTGTTTATTCTGTACCAGTTAGAGTTCTTTTCAATTCGGGTGCTTCACATTGCTTTATTTCCATGCGGTTTGTTGACACACATTCTATACCTCACGAGCCGTTGACCAAGGGTTGGGAGATACATACGGGTAACGGTATTATTGTGTTTAACCAAGAGTGTAGCTTATGTCCGGTGGTAGTATGCGGCAGGGAATTCTATGCGAATTTCCTTTTAATCGGGACGGGCAGTTACAATGTGATTCTCGGGATGGATTGGATGAGTACATTCCATGCAATTATTGATTGCCGAGCAAGGAATGTGACTTTCCGCATTCCCAATCATCCTGAGTTTGTTTTCGAAGGCGGGAGCGAGTCTTTGGAGCCAGCCAAGTTTAGAGCCAAGCCAAAAGCGTTGACAGCTATGGAGATTGATGAGAGTCCAGCCCCAGAGATCGTTCGAGATTTTCTTGATGTGTTCCGTGAAGATTTACCAGGTCTACCACCTCCCCGCGTCTTGGGATTCTCTATTGACTTGATTCCAGGAACGGCGCCAGTTTCCAAGGCTCCTTATAGGATGGCGCCAGTTGAGTTGGCAGAATTGAAGAAACAAATTGGAGAACTCAGGGAAAAGGGATTTATTCGCCCAAGCGCTTCGCCATGGGATGCACCAGTCTTGTTGGTGAAGAAAAAAGGACGGATCGCTATGGATGTGCATAGATTACCGGAAGCTGAATATGGTTACAATAAAGAACAAATACCTCATTCCGCGTATCGACGATTTATTTGATTAGTTGCGTGGGGCCAAGGTATTTTCGAAGCTGGATCTTCGTTCAGGCTATCACCAGATCAGAGTAACGGCTGAAGATGTATGCAAGACGGCTTTCAGGACACGATACGAGCATTATGAGTTTCTTGTGATGCCGTTCGGTGTTACCAATGCTCCATCTATATTTATGGACCTGATGAATAGAGTATTTATGAAGTACTTGGACACGTTTGTCGTTGTATTCATCGACGACATACTAGTCTACTCTTAAGACCCAGAAGGAGTATGCCGAACACCTGCGGACGGTATTACAAATTCTTCGGGAAGAAAAGCTATACGCAAAATTGAGCAAGTGTGAGTTCTAGCTCGACAAAGTGCAGCTCTTGGGACACGTTATTTCGGGTGAAGGCATCTCAGTGGACCCAGCGAAGATAGAATCTGTTAGAGATTAGCCGACTCCGAAGACAGTGGCCGAGCTCAGAAGCTTCTTGGGATTGGCAGGATATTATCGACGATTCGTTCAGGACTTTGCACGAGTCGCTGAACCTTTGACGAAGCTGACGCGGAAGGAAGTACCGTACGTATGGACGGAGGAGTGTACTCGGACTTTTGAGGTACTAAAGCAGAAATTGACCACGGCGCTTATTCTTACTGTGCCAGATAATTCAGGTGGGTTGGCGATACATAGCGATACTTCGGGGAAAGACTTAGGTTGCGTCCTGATGCAGCACGGTCGGGTAGTTGTTTATGCCTCATGCCAGCTGAAGAATCACGAGAGGAACTACCCAACGCATGACTTGGAGTTAGCGGCAGTGGTTTTCGCATTGAAGATCTGGAGACATTACTTGTTGGGCGAAAAGGTGGAAGTGTACACGGATCACAAGAGTCTGAAGTACGTGTTCACTCAGAGAGAACTGAATATGAGACAACGCCGATGGCTAGAATTAATGGCGGACTACGACTTAGACTTACAGTATCATCCGAGAAAAGTAAATGTCGTACCAGATGCTCTCAGTCGTAAGACAGCAGTCATGATGTTGACCAGTCAGAAGAGCATCATTGAGGATTTTCAGAAGCTCGAACTAGAAGTTGTTACACCGAGTGCAATCAGGCAATTCTGGCAGTTACAGGTGCAGTCTTCTCTTATCGATTGCATTAAGGCGGCGCAGGCTGATGATCCTCGATTACAAAAGTTCAGAGAGCGTGTGGAAGCCGGGCTGAGGACGGACTTACTCATACATTAGGATGGTTCTCTAAGATTCGGTAGCAGGCTCTGCGTTCCCAAGGGAGATGTTCGAGAAAAGGTATTAGCTGAGGCTCATAGTTCGGCTTATTCTGTGCATCCGGGAGGCACGAAAATGTATCGAGATCTAAAGCAACACTTTTGGTGGAACGGGATGAAGCGAGAGATTGCACGGTTCGTATCCAGGTGTTTGGTATGCCAGCAAGTAAAAGCAGAGCACCAGAGGACGGCTGGACTGTTGCAACCGCTTCCGATACCCGAGTGGAAGTGGGAGCACATCACTATGGATTTCGTGACTTCCTTACCACGGAGCCTAAGGGGAAACAACGTGGTTTGGGTTATCGTCGACCGTCTTACGAAAGCTGCACATTTTATACCCTTTCGTGTAGGACAGTCGACAGAGTCGCTTGCGGAGAAGTACATGCAAGAGATAGTGCGACTTCACGGAGTCCTGGTCAGTATAGTGTCGGATCGAAACACCAGATTTTTTTCACACTTTTGGAAGAGCTTACAGAAAAGTCTGGATACACGTCTCAAGTTTAGCACGGCTTACCATCCACAGACGGACGGGCAGTCCGAACGTACTATTCAGACGCTCGAGGACATGTTGAGGGCTTGCATGCTAGACTTCCAGGGTTCTTGGGAGGATCACCTTCATCTGGTGGAGTTTTCTTATAACAACAGTTTCCAGGCTAGCATCCAGATGGCTCCATTTGAGGCGCTTTACGGACGGAAATGTCGATCCCCTGTTTGTTGGGATGACGTGGAAGAACGGAGATTACTGGGCCCCGAACTTATTGTTCAGACTGTAGACAAGATACAGATGATCAGACGGCGCATTAAGACGGCTCAGGACCGACAGAAGAGTTGGGCGGATGCCAGCAGAAAAGCGCTAGAATTCAAGGTCGGAGATCACGTGTTCATGAGGATTTCTCCTACCCGCGGTGTTATCAGATTTGGAGCTCGCGAGAAACTCAGTCCCCGATTCATCGGACCTTTTGAGGTGCTAGAGCAAGTGAGAGAAGTGGCCCATCGACTTGCCTTACCTCCATCGTTAGCTAGTGTGCACAACATTTTTCATGTTTCTCAGTTGAGATGCTATGTTCGGGATGACAGTCATGTTCTGGATCATTCGGAGTTAACTTTGGGCACTGATCTGTCCTACGAAGAGCAGCCTACCACCATTCTCGACCGTCGGGATAAAGTACTGAAGAACAGGGTCATTCCCCTGGTTCGAGTTTCTTGGGGTGGTCGTTCTCTAAGGGAGTCTACCTAGGAACGCGAGGAGGGCATCCGTACACGTTTTTCATATTTATTTGTATAGTGTGTTGTCCCGTTGTTTTGTTTTAATTTCGAGGACAAAATTTTTTGTAAGGAGGGTATGATGTAAATCCCCAGTTCCGAATATAATTTTCCATATTTTTCAGATTTTATTTTGAATTTATTTCATTTTATACATATTTTATTATTTTATAAATCCTAAAACTAAATTCCCTAACCCAATCCTATTTCTACCCGACCCGACCCATGCCAACACAACACGACTCGCTTCCCTCATCTTCCTCCCTCGTCTTCGTTTTCCCGCCTTTCTCCCTCGCATCACCCCACGTCTCCGCGCTCCTCGCGCCCGCGCCGCGAGACCCGCACCACCCGCGCCAGCCTCCGCGTGCCTCGCGCCAGCCTCCACTCGACCAGCTCACCCCCAACAGCTCCAAGGCCCAACGGCTCTCGCCACGACTCCCCGCGCCTCGCGCTCGCGTAAGAACCGGCCATCTCCAACCGCCACGACCCCCTCTTCTCTCCAACGTCTCCTTCTCACTCTCCATCTCGGCATCTCTCCCATTCTCTTTCCTCATCTCCCCTCTCTGCTTCACTCTCTCTCTCGTTCTCGTTCTCCTCCAAGCCAAACCCCCACATCACGTCACCGAGTCCCCCCAAGCTCCGACCACCGCCGCGAGCTCCCCAACATTACCTCTCATCTTTCCCAACACCTCAACCGCCAACAACCTCGCCTCATCTGCATCACCACCAAACCGAGCACCCACCACCATCAGCACCAACCCCCGCATCTCGCCGACGAACCCAACTCCCTCGTCCCTGCACCTCACCTGGGCTCCGACCCCGTCGCCTCCGTGCCTCAGCCAACCTCGTCAGAGTCAGAGCCCACTGCACTGGTCCCCTGCAGCCCCTGAGCTCCCCGACTCACCAGCTCCAATCCCCTTAGCCGCCTGAGCTCGCCGCCGGCAGCCCCTCTGCACCCGAGCACTTCGACGGAGTCACTGGAAACCCCCTACCGTGGCCGCCTCCACGCCAGTGTTGAGCCGAGTACTCCGATCCAGCCAAGTCGAGCGCGCATCGTGCAACGATCATGCCCGTGTCGTGCCATTTCCGTCGACGTCGCTGCCGTACCCTCGACTTCGTCACAGGCAAGTGAACCTCCTTCACTTGTTTAAATCATGCTATGTGCATACCTAATGTAATAAACACGGTTTAGTAACTTAATTGGTCGGAAAATGTACGAGGCGTGTGCATGTAAACATAATAGATAACATTCACATACACGCACCGAGTACTCGATGCGATCACCATATTTAAAAAAATCCCCAAATTTACTATTGGAAGACTCGATTGATGTTAACTAGTGACGTGTAAGAAGTTGGGATTAAACAATTGAGACATCAAATGAAAAGGGGCATCCAACTGGTTACGCCAAATCTGAAAATCACCGTACGTGTCACATTGTAAAATTTGTAGTTATTTGAATACGATTCTAATCGTGATGTTCCAGGGTTCGTATCGAACCTAATTAAATAACCTATAACCCTATGTAATTAGTTTTGGAACAATGAAATTTTATGATCCTGAAAAGTGAGGAGGAACGAAATTCTGGACTGCAGTCCGGGTAGCAATCTATGGGGGAAACTGAATTCTAAGCACCTGTACACACCTGCTTAAAACTGAAAATGCGTGAAGCCCCATATGGTCGCGTAGATAACTTAATTAGCTAACACCTGAAATCGGTCCCGTGCATTGTTACGGTCGTTTGGTATTTAAATTGTATTTTAGAAAGTCAGCGCGTTCTGCAGTTTCTGCAGAAATGTTCATCACATTGTCACTTTAATCTGAACATAACTTCTGACGTAGAGGTGCGATTGTTAATCTGTTTGGTGCGTTGGAAACTTAACTGGCAGATCTAGATTTTATTCAACTAGGGCAACACCTGAATCTGAACATAATCACTGGTAAAATGGGCGCGAAGTTGGGCTTCCATTTCTGAAACTAGAATTCTAGAAATCGATCGCTGCCTTTAAACGATGATAATTCCCTAACCTGGACTCCGATTGACCTGAAATAAATTTTACTGTTTAGATAATCAAGTGTGCTTCATACGCCCTTCATACTGTTTTGGTCGATTCTATATGTATGATTTACCGTAAATTTTACAAGTTATACGGCATTGGTCGTTATAGAATAATGAATACCTGTTCTGTGCATTTCGGCATATTTTCATGCTTGAGTTATACCTGCTGCGTAGTGATCATCAACATTGTCGATATATTAATGTTAGTGACTGGGTTGTGGTAAATACGACAGTGATATTGATAAGTGGAAAAGTGATTGAAAGCGACAGTGATACGTATTTGTCCACAACCTATTCAATATATGAATGCATACCATAACCTAGAGAATGGGGAAATCAAGATGGAATTGAACTTGTATTTAGCGAGATACAGTGATTTAGAGGATGATCATTCGCTATCAGTGATATACACACACACACATACATACTTTAGGTCGTGGGCCTAACGGCACGGCTGACAGGGTTATGTCCCGGGCACAGTGGACCGTAGTCTCGGGCATGCACGAGACCCTTATTAAACACGAGTATGCTCTCCGCCAATTGATTTCATGAACCTAGTGACCGTTAAGTAGGGACATATGCATTGCCTAGATAATTGACATAATACTCACATCGCACTATTCGTATTCAATTGATGTTATTATACACATGTTCTGCAATTTATTGTACTCCCCATGTTTAATAATATTGTACGCCCATTATAAATATTTATTGCTATATATGTCGCCCTGACGACCTGAGTGTGCATGCTCAGAGGACGAAGTGGATCCAGCCCAGGAGCAGGACTTATCCTTCGAGATTGCGGAGATCTAGACTGCAACACCAGCGCTACTTTCTTTGATTTCAGTATTTGTTTTATTGGTTAGTTGTTTATTCAGTGAAATAAATGTACCTCGAGCTCTTTCAATTTGCAATGTAATAAAGTGGTGAATTATGATTTTTCCTTTGCTCAAGCACTGTTTATTGACTACCATGTAATGCTAGAAGCCGAAGTGTGACTACGACGGGATTATTCCCTGATCGTAGGAGCATGGCCGGGCTAGTCATCTCTTGTAACGCGTACTTTGGGAAGCGGGGTCGACACAAATGCATCATATTCAAAATGCAGCACCGGATCAAATCCAGACTTTTTCAAGCAAACCTTCATCCAGACACCTCTCGGATCCTCCCTCTCGAATCGGGTCGGGTCCAGCAGACCCGAAACGGCGAGCTCCTCCTCGTTCCCCCCGTCTATCCGCCGCTTGAGGAACACGTCCTGTAATCGGACGTCGTCCGTGAATTGGCCGACCTGAAATGGTATTAGGGTTAGGGTTTTTTGAGATGAGAAGGGGGAGGGGTAGTTTGGTAATTTACCTGGAAGGGGAGGCGTCGAGGAGGAGGAGGAGGAGGAGGAGGAGAGGAGAGCTCGTGGGCGATCTCGGACCTGAGGGGTTTGAGGAGGCCGCCGTCACCGGGGATTTTTGCGGCGGCGGCGGCTGCTTTGCGTTGGAGTCGCCGCAACGACATGAATGCATATGAGAGACGGAAAATTTTGGGGAAATGCAGCGTGAATATTTAGAGGTTTTTTTAAATGAATTTCGGAAATTAATTGTTTTTTATTTCTATTTTTCTCTCTTGTTAATAATTAATTCAAGGACAAAGCTCGGAAAAGGTTTCACTCTTTGGAAAGAAAGTATAAAATTACGAAAAATTACCATCCGTAATGGTCAACTGAGTCAACTCTTAACAATGTTAACTATATTATGTATAGTACATGACTTTTTTGCTCTTCAATTAATTATTAATTAATTTATTAAAAATTTAAATATTTAATTAATGATAGATTACCATGGAAGAAATGACTGTAAGGGGAGTAGGTGGAGGAGGTATCCGGCGAGTAGATGGCCGAAGGTGGCAACGACGAGGGGGGAGGTGGCTGCAAGAGGACAGCGCGACCATGATAGGATGGCTAAGGTTTAGAGTAGGTTAGGGTTAAAGAAAAGCATGCAGATGTAGAGGACAGTGAAGACGAGGAAGATGGCAAAGGCAAGAGAGGATAAGGGCATCAGCGAATTTTGCAATGACGACGAGATATAAGGATTTGGGTTTGGTTAGGATTGGATAGAAAGGAGGGAGAAGATGAACATGGCCGCAATCCGACTTGATTACAAAGCAACGATGAGGAGGATGATGAAGGCAAAGAATAGGACAGCTGGCGCCGACGGCTTAGGAGGGTGATGCCGGCAGCAGGCTTAGGGTTAAGGTTAGGATGAGATGAGAATGGCACTTCTAGTACCGCAAACCAAAATGTTCATACCCAAAAATAAACTGTAAGAATTTATTGGCTTTTGCATCTCCATTGCCAACATGTTCATACTCAAAACACTAAAATAGATGAATTTTTGCCACAAATATTGCATACATCTCCATTTCCAAACAACCAAACAAACCCAATTTTTAACCAAGTGACCTCCAGCGCAATTGTTTTATCAGGGCCAGCTTTTCACAACCAATCAACCTTCAACCGATCCCTTTTCTATTTTCCATAGCAAACAAATATAAATTATTATGTAAAGCAAATTGCAATGATTAGCTGTAGAGAAAATTGCTAAAAATTGATTGTATATAACCAGCAAAACAAGAGAGATGGATACTTTTATCCAGAAATCAAGAACACAAATTGATCAAAACATCTTTCAAAATTCCTATCAAGTCCATTATGTCTAAACAGCAATTTAAACAAAAATGACCCTCAAAAACCATGAGAGAAGGGAGCCGACATTGAAACAAAGAAATGCATCACCAATCTAGCAGCTATCCTCAATATATTTCATTCTTTCTTTTACTTTTTCTCTTTTTGGTTCTGAATGATTAGTACTGATTTCAAATCACCCTTAACAAAAACCTAATCAACAAAGCCGGATCTATTTCCTATTAGAAAATTGGTACGAATCTATCTCCACTCTGCATGATGAGTCCTTACATCACCATCCCACCATCAATGGTGAGCACCTGAAATATAATCACAGGCATATCAGCACTATAATCAATGCCACATTCTATGCGCATGTAACAAGATTTTCGAAATTCATTTTACATAGAACAAAGACTTTCTTTATAAATTTGTTGTTTTAGAAAGACTTATCTATAAATAGAAGATACAGATAACAGTGTTTTCAAAGATAAAAAGGAGGCTGTCGGCTGTAACACGATTGGACTATCCGACAACCTCAAAATTGCAAACCCCTTTCATTCTTGAAGGACTTATTATAAATTAAGGGCACAAGTAGTTGGTATATACCTGTCCAGTAATGTAACCTGCAGCAGGATTGAGGGCCAAAAACTCGACCAAGCCCGCAACTTCTTCTGGTTTTCCATATCGTCCTGCAGAGTATCACCAGTAGACAAGAGTGTTTTCAATCATTTTCAAATGTTAATGATGCATATAAGATAGACAGGTACGAAAATAAATACATTTTTAATAAAGAACTCATCCGGAGGGGAGAATATTTACTCATTAATCTTTTAATACAATAACTACCTTCAAGAATGCCCTTTGATAAAGTAGAAATATAAATAAGCTAGATTGCAAGAATCTCCACACTTTGGCGCATATAGCAGGACATAACTCTTTGTACCACCCTCATTATTAACATTACTATTCGTTTTACGCAATTTCTGCCCTTTTCACTGACATTGTATCTCGAATGAATTCACCAAGGATGTTTGGAAATAAAAGTCAAATGAGAAACATTTTAAAGTAAAAAATTGCAACTTTTGAAAAGAGAGGGTGGCATAGTGCTATACGAGATTTATCCAAATGAATACTGAACTATTTTAGCGCTTCGATAGATCAAGTCACATTTGACTTTTGTGCTAATAGCCTTTTATGAAGCACATGCTTACCTAAAGGGATAGTCTGCATTATTTTCTTCTCAATTTCTTCTCGAAGTGTGGAAGTCATATCAGAAGCAATGAACCCAGGGGCAACAGCATTCACCTGCATTGGCATTAAACGGAATCAAACCATCTTTCAGAGACTAATCTGAGATTTAATTTTAACAAACCATGAAAGTAATATTACCGTAATATTTCTGCTCGCATATTCTTTTGCCACAGTTTTGGTCAAACCAATCACTCCTGCCTTAGCAGCGCTATAGTTGGCCTGGCCCACATTTCCAACAAGGCCAACAACAGATGCTATATTGATAATTCTTCCCTGCATCAACAGTAATCAACTGAGAACAGATTAAGCGGTAAAACAATACCTAGTGACGTCTTCAAAATATTATGTGATCAGCTAGTTGCCTTTATGGCCATGTTGTGTCAATACTCAGTAATTAAACATATTGAAGGAACTTGTGACATTCCTTAGCACTTAAGGAGTACTACTAACAGATTAAGCAGTAAAACAAGAATTAGGTAAGTCTTCAAAATGTAAAGTGATTAGTCAGTAGCCCTTAAGGTACTATGTATTGATATTTATCTGCTCATTTTAGATACATACATGGCCATATTACCCAACAAGGGCATGCACGTTTTAACCGGACAAATACAAATTACTGGGTAAACTGGTCGACCCTTCCTGGAAACAAAAAATTTATATTAGTTCAATTTGTTCTAAGTTCCAAATCATGTAGCTGCCTCCTTAGTCCTTACCTCCCCTCTACATTTAATATGATTTAACAAAAAGTTATCAAAAGTGTGTATGCATGGTCGGAAAGTCACAAAGTGTGTATGCAAGGTCGGAAAGTCACAAAAGATTGACAATGATTATACAAAGCCAACTTTCATGCACTTGCCAAATAGTTTGTCTACAGTAGATAGATATAAAAGATAAAGCAGCAACTGTAACACTATCAAACTAAACCCATAAAACTAACTTGCATTTCATATAAAATCGAGAAGAGAAAAACTCCAAAAGTAAAATAATTGTTTAAGCCTTGACACACCTTTTTCTTTTTCATCATTACTTTGGCTGCAGCCTGCAAAAGAAAAGATAAGTCACTATGGAAAAACAGATGTGCAGTTGATAACATAATGAAACAATTGTCTCCGATCAAAATAAATCACCTGCGTACAAAGGAAGACACCTGTGAGATTCAGGTCAATTACATCCTGCCATTGAGATTTCTTCATTCTCATCAGTAAAGTATCTCGAGTGATTCCTGGAATCGTCAAGAATTTGCATTTAGTGGATGAACAAAAGTTGCATTAGGAAATAAAAGTAGTCAGAAACCCCACCTGCATTGTTGATCAAAATATCAACTGTTCCCCATGCATCAACAGCCTAAAGTATCATAATGGCATGATACAGGTATAAAGAAATGTAATGAAAATGCAACATTATTATCATATAAACTAACAACACTGCAGAGCTGTTCCTCACAGTTTTTATCATGGATTCCACGTCCTCCTCTTTTGAAACATCTCCACCAAAGGTAAGGGCTTGACCACCAGAGGCTTCAATCTGCAACAAAAAGACATAAAGATTTAAGTCATCGGACTCATAGTTCAGATGCATAACATGGCATTACAAGATACAATACCCTGACTCTACAAAAAATTCAACCTACACGATGAGTTCTAGGCTAACTTTCTCAATACATGGCAGCTTTCTTTCCTGACAAATAACAATTATGTTATAACAAAAGCATAGCCATTTATCCCAACTCTTTGAGGTTTGACTTACAAAGCAATCTCTCTGCCATTTAAACCCAAACAAAGAAAGGTTGGTTCAATTATAAATTAGTTACAAATTATGTGACCAGATCATGCCATATGGTACACCTGGTTTTAGAAGAGATTAATAATAAATTTGAAGATGCTATGGTGATGTTGATATTATGTATTTTTAGAAAGAAAATAGTAACCAAGTAAAATGCAACCTCAAACATTTGGTGATATTAAGATGAATATAACCATAAATTAATTGGATATTCCAATATATCTCTACTATTATAACTCAACCCCAAGGGGTGAGTTGCCATATTCTCCTTTTCTTTGGCGTGAATATATATATATATATATATATATATATATATATATATAGGAATAATGGAAAAAAGAGGCCTTAGAAGGCTTTTTCGTTAGGTGGCGTAAAAAACTACACCTTCCATCATTTTTTACGATCAGCATCTTCCATCTTGATCGTCATCGTCTAATATGTCGATACACCAAATTTCATGTGATTCTAACACCTTTTCACCGTTGATTCAGCAATATAGGAAGTCCTATTGTCGGCAAACCGTTAATATTGCACATTTGCACTCACTAAATCAACGGTGAAAATATGTTAGAATCACACGACATTTGATGTATCAACATATTAGACGATAAAGATCAAGATGGACGGTGCCGATTGGCGAATAAAATGACGGGTCTAGCACCTGACGAAAAAAGCCTCCTAGGGCCTCTTTCCCCCATTATTCTATAATAGTGTTTTGCACGTGTGATGCACGTTATATATTAAGTGTATTTAAAAAAAGATTTGTGTATGTGTAGAGAGAGGATAATTTAGTTGTATTTCACAAAATGCCATGTCATCACCTCGCATGGGATCCATCAATAACTTTTTGTTCTATGAATTGAAAAAGGTTCTTTTGTGCCAAGGGTGGTTAAAGTATAATTGGGCTATCATATTGCATATACAATTATGAAACTAATTACACATAAATAAATAGAGGCCATCGTAAATAAACTACAAGCCCCTAGAGAATTATTTAGAGATAATATACGATGTTTGTCCAGTACCGATAAAATCGATATATACTAGACTATAAATATTGACACTTTTATTTGCTCGACAGGTCCGTATCCTACACGTATCGGACACTCCGCCCAACACGTGTCTCGCACACTTGCGGCGTGTCTGTTCATATTGGACATGTGTAACACTTCAGATAGCAAAGAAGGTTGAGAAACAAGAATATAGAATATATGTTTGGACATCTTCGATACATTTAAGAATACAAGAATATTAAATATTTCAAATTTTTTTCATCATGGACTACAACCGGAAAGAATAAACATCCAAATTGATGCAAATGACGAATAAATGACGAAGTTGAGTATATGAAAGTCGGATCAAATTAAAAAGGTTAATATTTTGTTTGTTTTCAAAGTTATACTAATATATCATTTTTCTTGTAGTTTATTATATTTTGTGTAATATATATATAATATGGCCATGCCCCGTGTCCTCATTTTACAAATTTTGTGTTATGTGTCCGTGTTCGTGCTTCATATATACTAGCATACAACTTTCTCTCTCAGCATATGCCAATATATAGACCCTACATCCATATAACTTTTACCGAAGTAATTGATAATTATCGTAAATGATTTGAAACATTATTATTATGTAATAAATATTTTTAAATATATTAGTGATATACAATAATGTATAAGATGTGGACAGGGTATTGGCAGTATCGGCGAACATTAATTATATATAGATAGAAATAAAATTAAATGCGTATGGTAGAACTAGCCTTCAGAAGTTTCAACTAGGGTTCATACTTATCGAATAAGGAGCGGATTGATCATTATCATAGCCGTATTTGTTTTCTAATGACAATTCGAATACGAATATAGTTTAGTAATGAAACGTCATATCCGTGGACCATATTTAACAAAATCGGATACACATACGAGGTGAATATTGAAGAGACAGATATGGATACAAATTGGTCATAGGTATTATAAAAGGTTTAAGATAAAATAAATATGGATGCAATGTGGTAATGTGTATGTAATCAATACATTTCATTGAATACTTATTTAATATGACTTAAAATATTTGATAGAGATAAATATGCATGCAAATGTATATTATATGAATTTATAAAATATGTTAACAAATATAGTACATATATTACTAGCCTATTTTGCATATTTTGAAAAAGAAATTTGATGAAATCATACGTCAAAATAGCCTTTTAAATGCACAACAGATAAAATAAGTAAAAAAATGTATGGTTTAAATACGCATTACTAACTAAAAAATAAAATTAAAATGATATATTTTCTTGTATTTGTCTGTGGATATCCATATCCGTATCCAAATTCATATATCTGGATATCCGTATCTGTATCCGGATAATTTTGTCAAAACCGTAACCGTACCTATATCTATATCCAGGAAATATTTTAATATATAATGTCCATATATGTATTTGCATTTGACTGGATCCGAAAACCCTATCTACAAGAAATATAATCTGGATCCGGATATCATTCGGATATATGGATCCGGATGCAACCCTAGTTTCAACTATTTAATTTCTAAATTTCGAGTTGCTAGCATAAAGAATTTTTAGTGAAAGTAAATGGAAAAATAAAAGGCTCCTTCAACTATGAAAGACCCCAGAACAAAAAAACAGTTGTACTGGGCTAAATTAGTAGTTAGAGCATATTAGATCCCACAGGGAAAGCATAAAAAATTCTGATGATAAAAAAAAAACCTTTCCCTATCAAAACGGAATCCTAAATGGAGATAACTTATAGCCAAGAAAGCTTCATAAATTTAAACATTTTACAACCAGTGGATAATCTCAATGTTAGCCTAGCAGCCAATTGGCCCAATTCATGAATTACGGACCTTGAGTGGACCGGCACAAGTAAGATATTGAATTCTTGCAGGTCGTTAAAACTGCATTTTCTTTTTACACATTTTAAGCTCATGCAAACCAAGTTGCACTCTCCACATTCCCCAAGAAAGGGAGAGTGTAGATGAATACATTTAATAGGTAACCTAATACACTGGAGTACACAGAAATAGCATTCATTTGTGAGTAAAGAATTAATAGGAAAAAGGAATCGCAATCGCAAGCGGAAGATTAAGAAAGGGAAGGTGAAAAAGAGAAAGTAGAGTAAAGCAACCAGGAATTCTCTTTTATTGTCGGACTCTCAGCAAGTTTTCAAAAATAATCAAACTACAGACGTTTAAAGTATTAAAGGGAAGATATAATTTTAGTTGGAAAGAAATCATTACGAAAACAAACTTTATACCTGAGCAACTCACTGATTCTTGGAGAACTGAAATGATTTCGTAAAAGGGCTACTGGGAATAGAAACTACAATGGATGACCACAAAAATGGGTTGTAAGAATAATTAATTTGATATAGATATGGATGTCATATCCATTGAGCACCTTTTGGTTATTATAGATATCATACAAAAGGTGCCTCACTACTGCATGAAGAAAATAGGTGAGGTAGGCATGTCAACAATGCTAATAGAGAGAGACCAAAATAATTACTGACTCATTCTGCATTGGGTTGAACAAATGTGAGAGTTACAGCGAAACAGTAAACATATCACAGCATTATTTCAATTTAATATGGAACATCTTTTGATAATTTTGCACATAAAGGAAATTATTTCAAAGAACATTCTCATTAAACGTCCTTGGAGCCACTATAATAATCAGAATTATTGTAATTAAAGTGAGTGAAGAAATGAAAATCTATGGTAGATTACTATTGATATAAATAATATATCAAGAAAAGGACAGTCAAACTCACTTCTTTTGAAACTTCTTCAGCCTCCTTTGATGATCTTGCAAAGTTGACAAGTACCTGATGTAGAATTAGGACAAAATCAAAATGCCAAATGATAAATACAAAATGTGCAGCAGGTTGTAATATCCATCAAGTAGCTGTATTTTATATTTTTAGGATATAACTATTCGAAAGACGTTATGACCAAGACCTAAATGTCAAAAACTATCCTTGTATAATTAACTAATAAGCATGATCAGATTCAGAATAAAATAATAACAGCAGACAAACTGATTGTCAAAAAATCCTTAAATTATAATCTGTAGCTCAACCATTTATTAATGTAACCACCAGCTATTACCACAATCTCCAATTAAATCAACAACGATTAGAAAATCCTGATGTTGTTATCACTTTTTCAAACAAAGCTTATGATTCTTTTGAGGAACTAAAATTTCAATCAAGATCTTCCAAATTCAAATTCTGATTCATCTGGATATCCTTGATAGTTTTATGCAAATTGCAAACTAATGCCAGAGTCAAAGTCAGTATACCTCCTTCTTCTATAAGTAGCCTTTGTGTTCAATTTCACTATGCTCCCAATTTGAAGCATCGTTTTTCGGTGGCCCGCATTTCACACACTGGTTCTTAGCTTGTTTGCACGACATAAACCTTCATCCACTCAAATCATTCCCTTCCCTTGCTAGTTCATTATGAGTTCTATCCTGACATTACATTACATCACATCTACCTCATATTTCCAGAATTTTTTCCCCCGGTTTATGTTAGCTGTCTCCTTCACTACCTATACTTCAGTTTTAGAATATAATATAACCTTGTTTTGTAATGCATAACCATTGTAAACAACATAATCTAGTTCTTCTGACAAAATTTAGAACTTTATCATAAAAATTACTCAGACTAAGCTCTCAGGGAATGCTTGGCTATCCATTCCAACATGGTCAAAGTAAAATAGTTAATCAAGCCATAAGTCCGGAGTTAGTCAAACCAACTACAAACAATATGCCACAAATTTCCTCTAATGGTTGGGCACAACAATCTTTTCACAAACGAACACATGTACAATGGGCATGTATGACCCACATCTCTCAGGATGACTTGGAAGTGTGTCTGAAGAAAACATTTCATTATAATTTGTTTATACCTAAGAGGTTAAGACAAAACTGGAAGAGGGAGAGGTATATACTGTTACTCCCATATAATCACCACATGATCAGGTTAAGCCTAAAACTAATTCAAACAATTGGTCCATTGAAATTAGTTTCAGTTTTTACTGCATGTAATTTCCAAAGCTTTTCGCATGTTCATTTTATTTCCACCAATTAGAGGGGAAAAAAGAATGCATGCATCCAGATTTATCGAACTCTGAAGCTACCATACATATTATTTAGTTCTTATAATCTTGAAATTTCATGAAGAATGTTACAAAAGTAGGAAAAGCGATCCTATGATAGTAACCTACTGACCTTGCAACCTGCTTTACCCAGGGCCAAAGCAATCGCCCTTCCAATACCTCTAGAAGCTCCAGTTATTATGACAACAGGCGCTTCCACTTTTGAGGCCCCCTCGACTGTTGCTTGCTCAACAGCAGTAACATGAGTTCTCACACCTGTGTATCATTTAGACAGCCCATAGCTAAACATTTGCAATAAGCCTAAATTTTAAAACAACAAAAATATTGCCAAAGTATGATAAGCCTGACCCATATAAGAAATATAATTTTCTATAAATTCAGCAAAAAGGTCCAAAAAGTAAATTATATAGTTCATAAGAAAGATAAACCAATACACCCTATTTAAAACAAACAACATCTTTGACCAGAAAGTATGAAAAAATCTATGTGAAAAAACTGTACTCAAAAGGTTTAGCTTCAAAAACGAGATTAAATTTTGGATGTAAATCATGATACTATGTGGAAGTTTTTGTAGCATTAGCTATTATTGCTTATAGCAAACCTTCTCATCCACTTCTTTGCATAGATACTTTTATCTATGGGAACATGGAGGGTTGCACCTCGGTAGCATGCACTTGAGCGATAAGCTGGAATAACTAGATATAAGTTCAAGTTTTCATGGCAGGGCCTCATTATCACTCTTCCTCATGGTTCCTTTTGTCACGTTCACAACCGGCCATAGATTTTAATTTGTAAAATTTTCTGTTGGAGCTTTCATAGATGAACTCCCAACTTTGCCAATACACAATATGATAAGGTTCCATGATTACATGATGCTACCAGATAGAGTTTTGAATGTTTAAAGGTTCGATGTTGTACTGAAAATTAAGAGATAAGCAGATACAGAATTCTTGGCTTAAGTTTAGAGGCACAGTAGATGAACCCTATAAAATAGATTTCCTAGTTAGTTGATTCAGGGGAGATCCCCCACTAGAGTGAATCCGATCCAAAATCGGTGCACACATGACATAAATGTTTGATGCTCTTCTGGAAAATATCGGGTTTGTTTCAGATTTAAGCTACAATATGCAGCACTCTACTATGGTATTCATGGCAGTACAGTGCCCGGGAACAGTACAAGTTTAGAGATGTATGAATCAAATTTTATGTTTTGCGGTTAATTTCTATCAGAGAAGATAAAAGCAGAAGTGGTTTAGAATTAATTTAGATGGTACTTGAATTTGTAACTTGTAAGCCTTACTGGAGACTGTAGTTTTTGGATTATGAGCAGTTACAGATAGTAGCAGGTTTTCCTCTAGCTTTAAGAGCCACTTATGTCAGTCAATTCTTTTGAAGATCAATTAGTTTAGCTCCAGTATTATTAACAATTATTTGAAGGGCACACTACAAATTATGATTTGAACAAAGTAATCAATAATTGAGGTTTGAACTTTGCCCCCAAAACCATCTAATCAATAAACCATTATACTCAAAAGTGCCAACCCAATCCATCATTGGTAAACGAATAAAAAATGCATGATAAGCAATTTTTAGCCCAATTATAACCCCCTTTTCCATGTTGCTTCCATGTAGGAATCTTTAAAAAAAAATTAATTTTTTTTCGATGCAAGTATACCAGAAAATAAAAAATAAAAACAAATTCCTGCAGATTATAGCATTTGGTTATCATCCCATCAAGCAATTTATAACCCTGACACACACATGCAAGATGTAGCGAGCCCTCTCCCGTAACGAAATAAGAACAAAAGCAAAATTATACTTCAATTTTCCATAACAAGTTTTGAACTTTAACCTCAAAACCAAAAATTGGTTACCAAAAAGCATGAATAGAACAATTATACTCAAAAAATTCAATAATTAAGCTTAAGCTTTAAGCTAAACCCTCGCTAACCACCATACCCAAAACGCATCAAGCCGATCCATTTCCAACCCAATTATCAATGTACGTATTTTAAAAACCCCCAAATTTCCGCAAATAATCGCAGAATCAGAGGCAGTTTACCAGAGAAATCGGAGGAGGCATCGGATCTGAGAGAAGACCGGAAGCGAGGGTACCGGGCGGTGACCGCACCGCCGAGGAGCGGTGCGGTGCTCCGCGGAGCAGCGTAGGGTCTCAACACGCGGCCGCAGAGGAGGGAGGACGACGAGCCGGATGCGGCCATTAGCGATCGGTAGAGGCTGAGAGTGAGTCTCGAATTCGCCAGCGCAGGGTAAAAAACTGAATGAGGAGAGAGGAAGCGTTTTTTATAGGGCGAGGAGAGAGAAAGTGAGAATTTTCTTCGGGGGCTCCGTCAAAAATGGAGACGGAGAGAGAGAGGGTTTTCAGTTTTCTAGGTTTGTGTGGGGCCCACTGTGAGAGGTGGCATGGGGCCTAGCTTTTGCTGCACCACAGGCATGAGCTGTCGTGGCGTACCAATCGTGTCCATCTCATAGCTTGTCTCCTTTCCTATGTGTGTTTATGTGCGTTGCTGCGCGTAAGTTTGTGTGTAACCATTGCAAATAAGTTAGGTTTAGAGATCAGCTCAAAAAAATAAAAAGGGAATTTTTTTACATTAGCTTGATAAATTCGGAGTTATTCTGTGTACTTTTCTACTTGAAGAGAAACCGCAATCCATCTTTCGGACGCCGTTAAGAGAAAGGAAAACAGTAACTCTGAATCCTTTCGTATTTTGCTGTTTCAGAAAAACCACCTAAATTTAGTTCGGTTTGTGACTTATCGACACCTGAGAGCTGATGGCAGTGGAAGAGGATGAGGAGCAAAAACAACAATGTTTTTCAGCAAACAATCAATTCATAAGTAAACATCAAGTTTCTATAGGTTTAATTCAGCCAAAACAAGAGAGCATTTATATAAATGCATGAGACCTACACTTTGTATCCAGCTCTTGTCAGGAGGGGCGGGAGTATAGGATGATTTTCTTTTTATATGGATAGTTCATTTCATCTGTAGGTAGATTTAACTACATATATTTATCATCTATAGACCGTCAAACAAACTTATAGCCTACAAATGTGTTGGAAAAATACCAAAAACAATAACTTTGGACCACCAAACAGTGTATCCATTAATACGATTCATGTCATCAACATGTAAAAACCATATTTAAGCTGACTATCAATACGTTTTAATAGTACAATGACCTGAACCTAAAACTACAAAGATATGCAAGAACAATAACAGTAAGATCCTAAACTAACAAAACAAAATGCTACATGCATGATGGAGAAAGCCAGGAGAAAAACATATACCAAAAGGGCTACTAGGTTACTGAAAGTTGATCGAGGTTTTGCGTTACGAAAAAACACCAGAATCTTTTGAACTTGTTTGTGAAAGGGGCAGCTAGGGGTCACATATATATTTTCATTTTTTTTCCCAATAAAAGAAATTAATGAACTTTGAAGCAGCCTAGCCTAGGTTCTAGAAGGCATGCATGGAAACAAATCACCTTTTTGCAAAAACAACAACAAATATGTTCAATTTTGTCTCTACGGTTTTGAGTAGTTGTAAACACTCGGCTTCTGTGATAACAAAAGGCAACTAATTAATTTGGTAGGCTTACATTATTTTAGAGATATTTCCATATTATTTTGTAGTTATGTGTTTAAGGCACGTGTGATTTGTATTAAAATACCATGAAAATAAAGTGCCAGCTATTTTTATTTATCTCTACTCACCATCATGTGACCCTATATATACATGTCATTGGCCATATTCATATATCTAGAAACGAGTAAGAAGCCATCATGCACTGCTCCATTATATTATATGGTTTTATTCATCAATCACATCACAAATTAGACTCATGTTTCATGTCGAGGCTTCATTGGTTCCAAGTCTTTATCTTCAATCAATTTTAATGTAAACATCTTTTCTTCTTATTTGGTTCTAGATATCTCACAAATTAAATCTCAAGATTTCTTTAACATCAATCACTGGTTTCCTTAAGGGCCTGTTTGGTTGCAAGATTATGAAATTTGGATTCCAAAATAGTACGTTTGAAATTTCTGGATTTGGTAATTTGTTGTTTAGTCGGTTTTGGATTTCTAGTATTGGATTTGTAGATTCTTGTAATCTTTGTTTGGTTGGTGAAAAAAAGTAGGATTTGGATTTGAGGATTTTAGAGAGAGAGAGGGGGGGAGGATTATATTAAATAAATAAAGTACACGGGTCGTATCTAAAAGTACAATGAATAGTGTCAAATCCTTGAAAATCGTTAAATTTTTTTAGAATTCAAGAATCATTGTTTTGTGGTGGCCCCCCATGAAAAACAAAGGAATCATAGAAATCCAAATCTATCAACCAAACACAAAATTATGGAATCATAGGATTCCACAATCCAAATCCATACTAATCTCGTAACCAAACAGGCCCTCAGGGCCTGTTTGTGGTTGCGGGATTATGGGTTTGGATTTGGATTTTGGATTGTGGAATCCTAGGATTCCATAATTTTGTGTTTGGTTGCAATATTTGGATTTCTAGAATTCCTTTGTTTTTTATGGAGGGCCCACCACAAAACAAGGAGTCTTGAATCCTACAAATTTTTAAGGATTTTCAAGGATTTGGCACTATTCATTGTACTTTTAGATGGGGCCATGTACTTTATTTATTTAATAATCCTCTCTCTATCTCTCTCTCTCTAAAATCCTTAAATTCAAATCCCATATTTATTCACCAACCAAACAAAGATTACAAGGATTTACAAATCCAATACCAGGAATCCAAAACCAACCAAACAACAAATTACCAAATCCAGAAATTTCAACCGTACTATTTTGGAATCCAAATTCCATAATCCTGAAACCAAACAGGCCCTTACAGGATTTGGTAGGATTTAGATTGTGGAATCCTAGGATTCCATAATTTTGTGTTTGGTTGGAGGATTTGGATTTCTCGGATTCCTTTGTTTTTTATGGGGGGTCCACCACAAAACATGGATTCCTGAATCCAAAAATATTTCAAGGATTTTCGAGGATTTTCAAGGATTTGACACTATTCATTGTACTTTTAGACGGGACCTGTGTACTTTATTTATTTAATAATCCTCTCTCTATCTATCTCTATCTAAAATCCTCAAATCCAAATCCTACTTTATTTTCACCAACCAAACAAAGATTACAAGAATCTACAAATCCAATACTAAAAATCTAAAACCAACCAAACAACAAATTACCAAATCCAGAAATTTTCAGCCGTACTATTTTGGAATCCAAATTTCATAATCTTGCAGCCAAACAGGCCCTAATCACCACCCAACTGGACGGCAGTTGGTTTAGGTCATTCTAATTTTGATTCGATGAATTGTTTTCTTCCATAATCAGATTTATTGTTGGCTAAATACATTTCCATCTGTATTTGATATGTTTTTAAAGGAGTTGCATATACATGACCCGATCAACACAGTTGCTTGATGACTTGGGTTCTTCTAAGATATACGGGAGACCATAGAGTATTCGGGATTTTAAGGCCGTTCAAAACACAATTTATATATGTTCACCTGCAAAGGCCCATGACAAGCCGGCTTTCATCCGAGCAATCCCTGGCGCTATTTTAATTTGTCCTGACTTAACCAAACATAATCGATTAATATGCAACCAACCTCAACATGAATAGCTTATAAAAACAAATTTGAAGGGTTAGAAAAGTTTGGCTGGTTAGATCGGTCGAAGAGATTGATGTTGTTTATGAGATTACGAGTTTACTCTTAATATACTTATCTACTTATGATCTATACCGGTTTATGCTTCATCTAAATAGGTTTACTTGAGCCCGACCCGTTTATGAAGACGGACCCGAACAGAACCCGTTAACTTTTTGGATCCTCTGCCCTCTTCTCTTCTCATCTCTCTCAAACAACACAAATTTGGAGTTTTCTGTGGGCTCTGCGATCAAAATTGAGGTTAGTGAGTGAGACTTCTCTCTTTATCGATTTCATTTTATTATCTTTTCGGTATTAATTACGACTTGGGAACACTAATTTTATCATAGATTCAATTATCCCTCAATGAATTCTTAAGCCTGGGTCTTTATAATTTTCGCCAACTTTCACAACTAGCTAAAATTGAGCAATTTTTTTTATAGGGCCATCATTCTAGCTCAAAACTAATGAATAATTCGTTGAAATCAAGAAATGTCGAGGGTAGATTGGGGGTTTGGAATCGAAAAAATATTGAATTTTAAAAAACGGTCTTATGCATGGAACGTGTTCGCTCATATGACTGAAAGAATCTTTATAAAATCGACAGGGTATCCATGACTCATGAAAGGTGTATGCGCATTTTATTTTTCTTGTTTAAATGGACGGCTAAGTAAAATGCTCTCTAGTGATGAATACAGGTAATCTGTGTATGTTTTTGCTTTTCTGAAAATGAAGGACCGCGGAGCGGATTTACCTAGAGAGATGTATACATTGGTTGAATTGAATTTTGTTTTACTTCGAAGTAGATTGGGCTGTTGTGGTGTGCATATATTTCTTTGAAATTTATTTTGAGTTGTGTGTAGTTGACAAATATCTAATTGAATTCGGAATGGATGAAGAATGCGCCATATCATTTCTCTCAGCTTTAAGTGATTGTTCATGTGTGCAGGGCAAAACCTGCATATATTTCATTGTTCCTAACCTCTTAACTCCTGAGCATGTTAACATGATGTAAATTTGTTTGTGGTCCCAAAGAATGGAAAGAGAGTGAAGATACAAAAAAAAGGTCACGACATGCTACATGCTAGTTAGTTAAATAAATATGAATTAAAGATTTGAAAGAAAACAAGCGAACGAAAAACTAGCTCATTATTTAAGAGATTCCAATGTACATCAACAAAATCAATTGGATAACGCTGCTTAGTATACCCTTGATATATTTCCATTACAAATAAAAGAGAACTTATCAGCTATCGGTACTCTCCTCTGAGCAGCCTAATGCCAGGACATCCATCAATAACTACTGCAGCGATCACAACAAAGTAATTTTCTTTTTTATATTTCACCACAACGAAATCCATTTATGAATTCATTCATATAACAAATGAAATGTATTGTGATCTAATTTTCCCTTTCCCAATGGCTAAAATGAAGTCGCGACAGAGCAGGAAAAAGCCACAAGGCATAAAGATGGATGAGTCTGCATTATCGGGTAGGATAGGTCATCCAACACAATTAGCGAGCATAGCCAAGGATCAAGGCACAGAAGCTGATAAATTTTTGAGGAAATTTCTCCCAAGGATTTCATCAAACAGCTTCTGAGCAGGCTGTGCACCCTCTTAATTATTTTTCATCATACCGTTATCATTGTAACCCTAGGCTTGACTCAACTCCTTCACACATTGCGCCTGGAACCCTCAAACGATCCAATCCCCTTCACTCCCAATAACCAAAATCTCCATCCTTGATTCCTCACCACCTTCACCCTCTTTTTCGCCCTCCCCCTATTCTTCCTCTTCTCCTACCCATTTCTTGTAGGTATTGTTGAAAATGTTTCATTGCCTTATTGTTATCCAAGTAAATTATTAAGGGTCATAAATGCTATTTTATCTTCTCATTCTTTATTTTCATTACTTTAAGCTCATTCTGCACAGGAAGATGGATAGATCTGGGTGATTTGGGAGGTCTTCTGAGATAATGGACGACACATGGTGATTTTCTTTGCCTTTCCCCCCTCTGCCCTGCACTAAAATTGAGCATGTTCTGAATTTTACTCTCTGCACGCTAAGTCTTGGCTCTTTATTAAATTTGATGTGCATGTGATATGAACTTGTTACGAAATATCTGCTTGATATTAAATGGCTTCTGCATACGGCTTTTGGCTGAATCTGAATTCATGCTTTTCAAATTCATGAATTTTTGACGGGACACCCTATGGATGATCCGTGCCCCGTTCATGTTTACTTTGCTGTGTAAAGATGGAAAATTGTGTTGTTTAAAACTATTTTCCATGTATTGCTAGGAAAAAAGACGCAGAGGGAAGAATATACGGAGGAAAAAACCAAGTGCACTAGATATATTGTGTTCGTATTGCTCATCATCTTCTAAGCCCTTTTTCAATTAAAAGACGAGCGGCAATGAAACAAAACTTTACGAAAGGTTTGACATAGCTTCACAATTGGTTGTTAACCCGACACCAATCTTCTCTTAATCATTGCCAAATCTGATTGAGGAAACTACGGCGAGACGGGTTGGCCGTAATTCTATGTGAGTAGTTAAATCCTCCAAATTCTTCTAGTCTATGGTAGAAGTTTAGAAGGAGGAGAAAGCTGATAAATTTTTTATAGGAAAATATGATCACTGCTAAGGCAAAGATGAAGCCAAAAACAGTATAAATATTTCAAGTTCTTACTCAAACTTAATTCAGCACTTATGCAGGTAGAATCACTTGGTTATTGTGATACAGAATTCCAACAGGTTTACAACCATCCGAATAATCCACGGTTTCAATGCAAGTCAATAATACGACGTCAATTCAAATATTAGATTTACTTATCGATGCGTATACTCTCTTTAATTACTCAAAGCGACAATGGTACTGTGTTTTTCCCTTCCTGTTCTCTTACACAAATTCTTTTATCTTTAACAGGTACTACTGTTTACTCATTCCATTGACTCTGCCTGTGATTGTTCTGGCTGTATATTTGCATTGGCTTAGTATGAAACTCTTCAAGCACGCATGAATCTGTATCTAGCAATTCCTTCAAACCCGAAGTTATGTCGCATAAAATCCAGGCTGGCTTAACAAGCAGCTGATGCTTCCATTTTTTGATGCTTTTCGCCTCTGCCGTGCCCTAGAACCATGCTTTTGTGAAGCTTTCAAGCAATGAAAGTACAGTTAAGCTACCATTTAAAAAACGATATACGGATGAAATCAGAACAGAAGGAAATTGTGTCACAATTTGTACTATATTTCCTGTCGACGGATTCTTAAAAAAACCAGTTAAGAGTGTAATGGAAAGTGCAGTTAAGCTAATATATTCTTGTGCAAGGCACTATTTGTATTGAAGTAAGCAGATATTCAATGGTTGAGGTATAATCTTTTCCATGGATCTTTGTCTCTGAGGAATTTCAATTATTGTGTTTGTTTTGCAAAGAATTACAGTGAATCCAGTTATTTGAAATCTGCACGAAAATTGATCATCGGATTTCCCTGTATGCATACATTGGATTCTATTAGTGCCAGTACATTGGATTCTATTAGTGCAAAGCCTGCAAATTCCTTATGTTTATGTGATTGTCCTTTATCCGACAATCGTTTTATGTAGGGATTTTGCCAAATTAAACCTGAATTATCACATCCCATATCATAATTGACATCAAACTATAAATATAATTTATGAGAATCTACATGATTAAAAATATTCATTGTTAAAAAAGTTCAACATTAGCGCGAAATTCGCTTTGTTCTATTTTGTAAAATTTGTGTTTGCCTTTCAAAAACTTTGCATTACACCTGCTGTCTTCAAGCACAGAGACCAAGTCTCCAAAGGAATTTTAACAGGCTAAATGTCAAGATTACATAGATGTAGTGTTAGAACTATTTGAATACCGTAGCTTTTTTCTTGGGTACAATGTGAAGAGCATTGCTCAGTCTTCCCACTGTTTTAGGATCCTTCTTTCTCTCTCATGGCCATAACTAGCTAACCAATTTTCTCTCTGAATTCTGAGCTGTTAGTTGTTAGTTGTTGTTAGAGAAGGAAACTTAGAGAGAGAGAGAGAGAGAGAGAGAGAGAAATGGAGAGTTTTTTGAAGAGGAATTTCGATGTTCCGGCAAAGAATCTGTCGGAGGATGCGCAGCGGAGGTGGAGGTTGGCGGTCGGAAAGCTGGTCAAGAACCGACGGAGACGCTTCCGGATGGTTCCAGACCTCGACAAGCGGTCCCAGGTCCAGGCAAAAAAGAGAAGTATGCAGGTCCTTTTCTTTTCCTTTAATTTCTCTTTAATGCATTTAACAAGCTATGCTTTGCATATGAATAATCTGCTTAATTTTCTTTTTGGCTCAAGTGCATATTTTATCGCATCCCTCGTCTATATCTTGCGTGGCACCTATCACCCTTCAACTGGTTTTGCTAGCGCGACACCTCTTAGCTATCTGATCAACTTTTATCTTCGAAGTC
Source organism: Agapanthus africanus (assembly GCA_030015575.1). Taxonomy (NCBI): domain Eukaryota; kingdom Viridiplantae; phylum Streptophyta; class Magnoliopsida; order Asparagales; family Amaryllidaceae; genus Agapanthus; species Agapanthus africanus. Next base: position 116,923,558 of record JASDDO010000028.1, read on the forward strand.
ATATCAAGACTATTCTCACAAAAAGGAGAAAGAAAAAGAAAAGAAAAGTTATAGGAGACCGATCTTTGAAGTGGCTATGAAGCAATACTTCATGAAAGGTTTGACGGAGTTTTACAACCGATTGTCTACCTAACATTAACCCTCTCCTAATTCTTCTAATTGACACAAATCCCCTACTGGAGAGAACTACGATAGAAAACTATGTCAAGTGAAGGGTTTGCAATAATCCAATTTCCAGTTGGCATCCTCCTAATTCTTGTAAACAATGGAAGAAGTCTACATGAAAGAGAAAGGCGATATATTTGCTATACGAAATTATGTTCAACCCTAAGGCATAGATATTTTAAGAGTGAAATAGAGCATATTCCACACTAAATGAGATATAAAGGAGTGTTGCATGCAATAAATCATTTTGTAAATCCTGTAAAGAAGAGGAAGAAGCTAGATGATTACAAATTGCTAAAATGGCAATATTATCCCCCACCCCACCCCCACCCCGGCCGGCCTGAATTAGCTTTCTACACTTTCAGAAGTTCAGTGTTTTTTCATCTTTTAGTAAATGAGCTTACTACATTTGCATTTCTCTATATTTCTATGTTAATTGCTATCTTGTTCTAGACGATTTATTTTATGCCTTTTCTTTTATATTATCTCCTTGTTCACCTATGCAAAATTTTACATAGTGTTCATACATTTATAAGATGCTCCACATATTTGCCGTATCTCTGGAATGCATTTCTTCAGTTCAATAGTATGACATAGATGTTACCGAATAAAGTCAAATGTTAATCTGAAAATTTTTGAAATTTTTTATACGATAATTGATTTGTTCCTTTACGAGCAGGAAAAAATTCGAGTTGCTCTCTATGTGCAAAAGGCCGCACTACAATTCATCGATGGTATATAGGACATCCACATAAGAAGTTTGTTCTTATTATTTCTTGATTGCACCTCTTTTGCTTTTTAAATCTTCCTCTCTTTTAAAAAAAAAATTCCAGCTGCATCTAAAAGACAGTACAAGCTTTCCGATGAAACCAAAAGAGCAGGTTTTTCTATCAGCCCCGACGAATTAGCCTCCATCGCTATTCAACATGACACCAAAGGCTTGAAATTGCATGGAGGAGTTGAAGGCATTTCAAAAAAAGTAAACGTTTCTTTACAAGACGGCATAAATACAAATGATCTATCAACAAGACAAAACCTATACGGAGCCAATCGATACGTCGAGAAGCCTTCTAGAAGCTTCTGGATGTTTCTATGGGACGCATTTCAAGACTTGACCCTAATGATTCTCATTTTCTGCGCTGCGATATCAATAGGTGTCGGACTTTCCACTGAGGGGTGGCCAAAGGGTATTTACGACGGGCTTGGAATTTCCCTTTGTATCTTTTTAGTCGTGACAGTCACAGCTGTTAGTGATTATAAACAATCATTGCAATTCAAAGAACTTGATCGAGAAAAGAAAAGGATTGATATTCAAGTAACAAGAGATCGGTACCGACAGAAAATTTCAATACACGATCTGGTCGTCGGTGATATCGTTCATTTATCAATTGGGGATCAAATCCCAGCTGATGGTTTATTTATATCGGGTTATTCATTATTGATAGACGAATCTAGCCTTTCTGGCGAAAGTGAACCTGTATATATTTCAAATGATAGGCCATTTCTATTAGCAGGGAGTAAAGTACAAGATGGCACAGGGATAATGCTTGTGATTTCGGTTGGCATGAGAACTGAATGGGGAAGGTTAATGGATACTTTGAGCCAAGGAGGTGAAGATGAAACCCCTTTACAAGTTAAGCTGAATGGCGTCGCAACAATAATTGGTAAAATCGGTCTGGGGTTTGCTATCGCCACATTTTTCGTATTATTAGCACGGTTTTTAGTGCAGAAGGCGACACACATTGGGATAACGAAATGGTTTGCTTCTGATGCTTTGACTATTTTAAATTATTTTGCGATTTCGGTGACTATTATTGTTGTCGCGGTCCCTGAAGGATTGCCTTTAGCCGTAACACTAAGCCTTGCATTTGCGATGAAAAAGTTGATGAATGATAGAGCGCTTGTTAGACATTTATCAGCATGTGAGACAATGGGCTCCGCAAGTTGCATTTGTACGGATAAAACCGGAACTTTGACAACTAATCATATGGTCGTTGATAGAATTTGGATTTGTGGTGTAAGCAAGTCATTTAAAGGGCAAAAGAGCATAAAAAGTCTCAATACTTTGATTTCTGAAAAAGTTTCAAGTATTCTTCTTCAATGTATATTTCAGAATACTGGGTCCGAGGTAGTAAAGGGCAGAAATGGTAAAATTTCGATCTTAGGTTCGCCTACTGAAACGGCATTGTTAGAGTTCGGCTTGGATTTGGAAAAAGATGGTGATCTTACAAATCGAGACTCTACAAAATTAAAAGTTGAGCCTTTTAATTCCGTAAAAAAGAAAATGTCGGTGCTCGTGTCATTACCTAATGGCACGACACGTGCATTTTGCAAAGGCGCATCGGAAATAATATTAAAAATGTGCGATAAAATTGTTGATACTGATGGAAGCACTGTCTCCTTATCGGAATCACAAGCTTTAGATGTTATTAACAATTTTGCCTGCTCAGCATTGAGAACACTTTGCTTGGCTTTTAGAGATATCGATGGATCAGATAATACGGGTGAGATACCTAGTGATGGGTATACATTGATTGCGATTTTTGGCATTAAAGACCCAGTTCGACCCGGAGTTCAAGAAGCTGTTTGGGTTTGTAAAATGGCGGGTATTACAGTTAGAATGGTAACAGGGGATAATATTAATACAGCGAAAGCCATTGCTAAAGAGTGTGGGATTCTTACGGAGGATGGTTTGGCTATTGAAGGGCCAGAATTTCGCCGGAAGAGCCCTGAGGAGATGAGGGAATTGATTCCAAAACTTCAGGTATGTTTTCAAAGGCTAAATTTCACTTGTATACCCTGAGCTATTGCTTTTTTTCACTTATATACCTTACTGTTTGTTTATTACAGTATTATAAAGGGGGAAGTTTAGGGTAGTTAACTGAAATTATAAACATCGGGGCATATAAATGAAAAGATTTTGGGTTTATTACTGTAATAAATAGACGTTGTGGTATATAAGTGAAAAATGCTAATATTTTAGTATATAAGTGAACTTTAGCCGCCTTAATATTTAGAATTTGGTCAAGATTTAGCTAGAATTGTCTGTTGACATACTGGTTTTGTGTTTAGGTAATGGCTCGGTCTTTACCGCTGGATAAACATACATTAGTGAAAAATTTGAGAGAGATGTTGCATGAAGTTGTTGCTGTGACCGGTGATGGAACAAACGATGCTCCGGCGTTGCATGAGGCTGATATTGGTCTTGCGATGGGTATCGTAGGCACTGAGGTGATATTTTCAATTATAGCATATTTAGTGCAACATATTTTAAATCATTTTCAAAAAATGGCACTGTTTTAATTTGAACTAGTATGTATTACACTAAAATAACCTTAACTGCCGCTTTTTTCATGAAAACTGCCTTAAATTTTTTATTACAGCAAAATCCCTTAAACATTGGTTTTAAGGGTTCTTTCACTAAAATACCCTGTAAAGGCTAAATTACACTAAAAATACCCTTAACTATATGTATTTTACTCCGAACTACCTTAAAGTTTTTTTATTGCGGCATAATCCCTTAAACTTTGATTTTAAAGGGGTTTTCTTCATTAAAATACTCTTAAAAAAACATGTTAAGCTACCTTACTGTAATAAAAAAAAAATTAGGTAGTTTAGTGAAAACTCTAATAGTTAAGTGAAATTTAGTGTAATTTAGCCTACCGTTAATGTAGCACTTTAATGAAACTTATTGTAATTAAAAAAGTTTTTAAAAAAAAATATATCACCCCCAAAACTTACTTTTTTTTAATATCACTCCCAAAACTTTGATATTCCGTATATCACCCCCAAAATATATAATTTATCCAAAAATCACCTCCAAAACTTACAAATAATCTAAAAAACACCCTCAAAACATTGCCATGATCCAAAAATCACCTCTGTTAACTTTCAGTGTCAAAATTTTTAACTCGACTTAGGTTAAGCTTAACTGGAGTTGTGGGTTTATGAAATAGAAAATCACAATTAGCTTATTTCTTTCTTATTCTCGTCTATTAAGGTCTTCTTTTCCTTTTTCAAATTTACTTTATTAAATCCATCCGAGTGCATAAAATCCTTGATTTCTTGGCAAAACCAAAATTGGACTTCACTTTTGCACTATTAGTGTTGGAAGAAGGGGCTATTTTCGTTGTAAAGGAGTATTTCATCTGAAATTAGCTCATGGGAGAAATTTGGATAACTTACAAGTTTTAGGGGTGATATATGAAATATCAAAGTTTTGGGGGTGATATTTAGAAGTAGATAAGTTTTGGGGGTAATATATAGAAAAAAACCTTAAAAAACTTTAAGGTAGTTTATTGACAAACAGCGACAGTACGGGTACTTCAGTGTAATTTAGAGTATAAATTATTATTCAGAATCTCAGTTGCATTACATGTTTGCTGACTCCTGCTGATTGTAATTTATGCACAGGTTGCAAAAGAGAATGCCGATGTTATTGTAATGGACGATAACTTCACAACTATTATAAATGTCGCGAGATGGGGACGGTCTGTTTACATAAACATCCAAAAGTTTGTGCAGTTTCAGTTGACAGTCAATGTCGTCGCTCTAATTATAAACTTCGTTTCAGCTTGCATTTCAGGTAAGTAAAAGAAGCACAGAGCAATTTCATCAAGAATAAACAGTTGCTTATCTGTGCATGATATTATTCTTTTTATTTCTTTCTTTCTTTTTGTAAAATTAATATCACTAAACCACAATGAACTTTGCCATTTTCTCAACATGCTATCAAAGATTTAAATCCAAATCTACTATCATTTTCCTTAAACCATCATGTTGTTAAAGCTAAATGTAAACTTAAAAACCCTTTTATTAATTGAAATTTCAGGAAAAGCTCCTCTAACAGCTGTACAATTGCTTTGGGTAAATTTGATTATGGACACATTGGGAGCTTTAGCGTTAGCAACAGAACCTCCAGATGATGAAATGATGAGAAGGCCGCCGGTTGGAAGAGGCGAGAACTTTATAACGAAGACGATGTGGAAGAATATTATTGGCCAGAGTTTTTATCAGCTTGTTGTTTTGGGTATTCTCATGTACGATGGAAAAAACATCCTTCGTCTTCGAGGCCCTGATGCTCAGTCTGTTCTTAATACAATCGTATTCAATACATTTGTATTTTGCCAGGTAATTGTTGTTTGTTCTTAAAATATGCTAGATTGCACTAAACTACCCTTAATTATCGTTGTTTTTCAGTCAAGTATTGTACATTTAAGGGTACTATAGTGAACCCTCAAGACTAAAGTTTAAGGGAGTTTACAGCAAAAAAACCCTTTAAGGTATTGTACCAGACTATAAATAAGGTATATCACAAGTAATTTATGAAAACTGTATCCTAATCTAATGAACATGAACATGCATCAAAATAAAAAAAATTATAAATCACATAAAAAGAAGGCCAGGTTTAATTTAACTAACCTTAAAGTTTTTTTCATCACAGAAAACTCCCAAAAACTTTGATTTTAAGGGTTTTTCCTAAAACACCTTTAAATGTTGCAATTGAAAAAAGTTTCTTATAATTAAAAACTTTAGGGTAGTTGATGAAAACCGTCATAGTCAAGGGTAGCTTAGTTAAATTTAGCTTAAAAAGACTGTTTTACGGTTACTATATTTTCAAGAACTTGATCCTCAACTTAACAAAATCTTACCATTTTTATTTTTATTTTTTTTCATTCAGGTATTTAACGAAATAAACAGCAGAGACATGGAAAAGTTGAACGTGCTAAGAGGAATATTTAGCAGCTGGGTATTTCTAATGGTCATGACATCAACTGTCGCATTCCAAGTAATAATAATCGAATTCTTGGGCACATTTGCTAGTACTGTGCCATTAAGCTGGCACCTCTGGTTGATATGCATTCTTATCGGGTCCCTCGGCATGATCGTCGCGGTCATATTAAAGATGATACCGGTGGAGTCAGAAAAGACACGTGTCAGTCACAGCGGGTACGAGCCAATCCCTAGAGGCCCCGATGCTGTGTAGCATGATGCCAATTTTTTTCTCTTTGCCAATTTTATATAGATTTGCAATATTTGGGGGCAGCATATGTTTCAAATGCAATGCCATTTCTGGAAGTTAGAGAAGTGTGTAGGATTTATCGATGTAGAATAGAATGTTTCTCTTCTTTGTCAAAGCAATTTCCAAACAGAACACTTCACCTGAGAATTTGAGTCTCTAAAGCTTGCACTTATTAAAAATCTAACCAACAAAAGTAAAAAAGCTAAATAATTATATATATAGAAAAATAAAACAAAAAACAATAATTTTGAGGGTTGCTTTTCTTCATCCCTAAAATGAACCGGATCCAAGCAATGAAGCAGTGAATGTGAAAGGCAAATTAAATGTTCCAGGCACGGAAACGTTTTCGAGTGTCTTTGCCTCTAGATTCTCGAGAGCAAAATGAGACGGTCTCTGCAACAGTAGCTCGTCGTCGTTCCAAACCGCCAAAACATGTATATAATGTTTGCTCCATGCCTCTTTCGAATAGTCTTTGAGGAACCAAAACTCCAAATCGAGATAAGAATTAGCCACCAGATGATAATATGTGCAACCCTTAGTTTGTTGAGGAATCGATATCTGTCGGAACTTCTCTCCGTGTCAACAGCAAATATCCAAGGGTAGTAGTGCCTTGTAAAATAGATAGGTGCCCAGGGCAATCTTCCATTTAACAAAATGGCAGGCGTGTAACATCGCCAGATGTGAAGATATTCTTGAAATTGATTAGTAAGAGGGTTTTCGTAAAAGATGTTCCCGAGACGCCTCCATTTATTACCATTTAGTACTTTTCCGCTAATAGCGCACACTTCAAAATGGGAACGCTCTTTTGATGTTTTTATCGACAACATGTACTCGCTCGGTGAAAATAGAACGCTCAGAGAGATCTGAAATCTTCGTCGCGTTTTGACGTAGGAACCTGATGATGCTCTATATTGGCGACCCTCAGATCAGAACACGTGGCAGATGACGTGTCCCAGAACTCAGAAGAGAGGGCCCACAGGGGCCGATCAGGCCATCCCTGTACCCGACCTACAAGCACAAAGCTGGCTCACCTCAGGCCCCCGTGCAAATTGGCCTCCTCGGCTTCTCAGCCCGCCTCCGAGCTACCGCAGGACCAAGATACCTCGGCCCTCTCGCTCGTGCCCGAGCTCTCCCGCCGAGACCATCCTCCTCGGTCACTCCAACCGACCGACTCCACCACTCACAGGCGTAACCGCCGCTCCGCAAATCTCGTCATGCGCAGATTCTCCGCCAGCAACATCCCACGTTCCACGCCATCACGATCTCCATTAATGGGCGATCCGCTCTTTATGCGGGCGTGACGTCGGGAGCGTCACTGCCGGCGAGATTCTCGCGTTTGCTGCTGCATGCCACCACCGCTATATAAACCCCCATCACAGAGGGGTCAAGTAAGCCATTCTTTACTCTACTAAGCCGCTACTCTGTTCGGATATCATTACTAACTTGATCGTCGGAGGGTCCTCGGTGGTACCAAACCATCCCGGGACTTCTTTGCAGGTACTCGGCGTCAAACTCCTCGTACAACCTCAAATCACCAATCTCCTCAAACCCATTGAGACCCACACGCAACAGGAGATCACCTTCAAAATCCACCGGGAGATCGACGGAAGACAACATCTGACGGAGACCCGAAAAGGACCTCCATCAGTTGGCGCCGTCTGTTGGAAACGAAACTCCACAAAAAAAGTCCCGAGGTCGCCATCACAGTGGACCGTCATCAAAGCCCTCGCCGGCCGAATAGACCGACACCCCCTCCCTTGACGGGGTCGCACAGAGGGGGCTCGCCACGGCGGCTCGAGGGCCACCTCGCCCAAGGATCTAAGCTCTCACTAAGAGGCAGCCCAGCAGCTACCCTGCTCTGCTATCCCTGGCGGGTAGCTTCCCTACCGCAACACCAGGGATCAGAAAGTCCTCTCGGAGGCAGTCGAGCCCGAGGATCCCTCGCTCGGCTATCCCTGACGGGTAGCTTCCCTACCGCAACGCCAGGGATCAGAAAGTCCTCCCGGAGGCAGTCGAGCCCGAGGATCCCTCGCTCGGCTATCCCTGGCGGGTAGCTTCCCTACCGCAACGCCAGGGATCAGAAAGCCCTCCCGGAGGCAGTCGAGCCCGAGGATCCCTCGCTCGGCTATCCCTGGCGGGTAGCTTCCCTACCGCAACACCAGGGATCAGAAAGCCCTCCCGGAGGCAGTCGAGCCCGAGGATCCCTCGCTCGGCTATCCCTGGCGGGTAGCTACCCTACCGCAACGCCCGGGATCAGAAAGTCCTCCCGGAGGCAGTTGAGCCCGAGGATCCCTCGCTCGGCTATCCCTGGCGGGTAGCTTCCCTACCGCAACGCCAGGGATCAGAAAGCCCTCCCGGAGGCAGTCGAGCCCGAGGATCCCTCGCTCGGCTATCCTTCAGGATAAAAACCCTCGCCAAGAGGCACCGGGCAGTAACCTTGTCCGGCCAAGGGTCCTTGGTAGGCTTCTTACAGCCCTATAGCTCTTCCCGCACCAAGAACCAAAGGCCTCCCAGAGGAAGTCGAGTCTTTGCTCGGCTATCCCCGGCTGGTAGCTTCCTACTACAACCGACAGGGATCAAAGTCCTCGCCAAGAGGCACTGGGCAGTAACCCTGCTCGTGTTAGTTGTATGTATGCCCTAGAGGCCAGTATTGTACAGATGATGTATATTATATTGGATGCTTGGACATATATAGAGATGACTTTCTTGCTCGATATGATAGTATGCTATCTGGTTACTCTTTATCTTAACATGTACACTAGTCTCTTTATACTGTCTTATAGTTACATGTTGGTAAAGCCCTTAGGATATGTACTTGACTACCTGGACTGTGATGCAGATCATACTAGTGGGGACATGGTAGTCCATAAGTACATCCTTCAAGGTCCCTAGTCGTGGGTGTATCGAGACAGGGCATCGATATACCAGAGTAGACTAGCGTATATGCTTCTCGACCCATGAGATGGGCGATGGATGATCCCATATCCATTGGTGTTTGACATCAGAGATGGTATACGGGTGCTCAGTGGAGACTGAGTACACTGGACGGACTCGCCGAGAACTCCCAGATGGTGTTATACCTCACGTCAGATGGCAGTTCTCAGGTGACACTTGTACAGGTTAGTCTGTAGCCCCGAGATCGTCATAGAGTCTTGTGTGATTCCCACTGTGCTTTGATCTCCACCTTACCACGTCCATGAGGGCGTGCAAAACGGTGGTCTTTGGGTACAGTCCCGAGTCACATGGAGGCAATGAGCGATAGGAGGGGTTTCGTCTCTCCCGGTATTGGGAGTTGATGTTGCGCTGTGCTCGATTGGCCGTAACAGGGAAGTCCCTGGCCAGGGCTGATCAGAGATTTGCTGGTAAGTGTTACCAGTAGTTTCTCGACCCGTTATGAGCCTCACATCAGCACGACTTATCGGGTTATTGGGGTCTGACGTATACCACCCCTAGACTTGATATGCGACATATCAGACGAAGAGACCGGACTGTATGGTAAGTGTTACTGGTCGGATTCGCAGGAGTGTGAGCGGGCTAGCTCGTCGATCTTCTGATCGCTCAATAGCCGGGTGGCCGTTACGTTTAGCAGACCGCTTGCGGCTTGTGGGTGCTTGATATGATCATCATCTGCTACCGACGTATTGACGAGTCTTTAGAGTCCTACACAGAGGTTTCCTGGCTCAAGCGAAACGAAATAGGAGCGCATATGAGATATGTGCGGAAGCGAGAATAATGCGTGTATGTGATACCGCATTTCATTCTCGCGATAAATGTTTCGATTGGTTATATTCGATATGACCTAGTTATCGAATCATAGATTCGATAAGCCGATACATAGAATACTAGTCGGTCATGTGCGACATGACCGGATCATTGAATCAAGTGTTGATTTAATGATTTAATGTAAGATTATATATTTGATATATTACTTTGCATTAACTAGTATTGGTTCACTTTAAACGGATTTTTCTCACTTGATGTGCACATTGTATATGTGATATGTTTTGTGTACACTTGAATGTATCATGTTTGATGATGCATGTTGTTTTGGCTTTGTGTAAAGAATGCAACCATGGTTATGCAAGTGGTTAGGGTTTATATTTTATTCACTTATTATTTTATCCATTTATTATTTATTTAAATGGATTTATGAAAACAAATTGGTTTCATTTTATCATGAAGAATGGTGAAGCTTCATGAAGCTTTGACTAATGATGTCATTTTGTCTTCATGCTTAACCCTAACCACTCCCACTAACCATGGTCCATTCTCTACACTTGACCATGGTTAGGATATGATAAATATTATTTTCTTTTCTATTTTGAATAACACTTTTATCATATTCTAACTTCATCTTCTTCTTCTTCTTCAAGCTTGCTACTTTAATGGCAACTTGAGATCTAGTGAGAGAAATCCAAATCTAAAGTGAACCCACCTCCTATTTCTTCATCCTCTACCTCTTGCCAAGTTGTTTTGGGTGTTTTCTTCACAAGTTTCACAACTTTGTGAAGTCGGAGCTTGAGTTTGTGCAACCTTGTAAATCCCCGTTTCCATTGTTATAGAAGTTTCGTATTCTTTTAATTCCAGTGATTACCTTTTCTTTCATATTTGAATTGATTGTTTAAGCTAAATATTTATATTTTTCCCAAAACCTAAGAGTTGAAACCCAGGATTTAAAAGCCAAACCCAAATTAAACTAAAACCTAAACTTAAAACCCAAAATAAAATTAATATATTAAAACCAAGCCGGCCCATCTCTTCTCAGCCCATTCAAAACAATTGTTTTAAAGCAATCCAAATCTTTTTCCGTCGGCCCAATACCCTTTCAGCCCACACACCCTTTTCTTATTAAATTCCTAATTCCTTCGGCCCATTCCCTAAAATCCCCTGCAGCCCATCTCTTTCCACTCCACGCCCCTACCCGCTCGCGCCGAACCCGACCCGACCCAACTCCTAACCTCCTTCCTCCCTCGTTCACAAACTCCCGCTCATTTCTCTCCCTCGTCGCCCCCACGTCCCCGAGCCCCCACGTTGCCCTCGCCGCTGCCCATGTCCCCGCGACCCTCGACCACGACTCCACACCTCTCCAACTCCTCACTTCCCTCTCATATCTAAACTCCTCAAAACTCTCTAAACCCCGCGAGTTTTCCCCACGAACCCACTTCGAAACAGCCTTCTGCTACCCCCCACTTGTCGACGACGACGAACCTCCCTACATCCTCCTTCTTCATCACCAAGCACCCCAAGTCCCCCACTACTCTCTCTCCCCACTTCTTCCCAGCCTCAACCGAGCTCTCTCAACTGCACACCCCACTACCTCTCGGCCACCCTCTGCCCTCGACGCCGGCGAGCCCTACTTCACCTGAACCACCTCTGCAACCCTCTACATCCTCAGTACCACCCTTATCACTCCAAACCCGACCCCACTGCTCTCTCTCTCTCTCTCTCCAAAAGAGAAACCCCCCTGCACTGTGCACGTCGCCGGAGCGACCACGGCCGACCATCGTCGACCCCAGCAAGTCCCAAGTGAACCACAGAGCCCCTCTAAGCTTCCAGCGCACGCAAGACGACTCCGAGAGATTCCGACGTAAAATCCGTGTTCGATCGAGGCTCGCGCGAACTTGTTCCGCGGCGTACAACGCGCGTTCGTGACGACATTGCTGCCCCGCGACCCCGAGACGTTACCAGGCAAGTGCTTACTTGCTTCATGCTAAAGTATTAGTGATATGAACCTAAAATAACTAGTTTACGGATTTGTCGAATAAGAGCCGACAAGGAGTGAAGGCTTTGCTTCGCCATCCGTTCAGATGCGCGCCGGGCATAAGGGCCGGTTGGCATAATGATGCGAGGTTCCAGCGGGATAAGAATGGGAAAAGCTGTCAAGATTCATGAACAATTAGCGAGATTTGCAAACAAAGAATAGATGAAACAACATCAAAACCTTACTTACCCGCAGTCATGCAAGGAGGGTTTAACAAATCCCCAGGCCCGTCGAGGATTTCAACTTCGTCGTCAGCTTTCAGAACTACAGAAGTCATTAGCATCGTTATACGAAATAATGATAATGCAATGAGGGGGTCAAATAACACCGACCTTGCCCAGAAGAGAGGACAATGCGTTGTGGGGATATTGCCTGCCGGGCGGCTATCTCGAGCAGACGCTGAAAAGCCTTTCTGGAGGATAGATCCGCGATGAACATCGCCAATCCTCGTAATTCTGAATAGACAGAAAGATTCAGATAATTGAGAGATCATTAAAACAAAATATAGAAGACTACCTTCGATGCTCCTCCCGCTTTGAACTGGAGGGATAGCAGCTTCGGCAGCCTCCTCCGTACCCTCAAGCACATCACCGGGGACGTGGGCTGGTGTAACAGCTTCCAATTGAGGGGCAGTGGCTACCGCTTCAGGCTCCAATGAAGGGACGACGGTCTCGACTACCTGTTCCACAATCTCCGGGCCGTCACCAGAAAGATCCATTAAATCTGCGGCCAATGAGGATGCCTCTTCTGGGAGAGCAACCACCGGGAGAACAGAAGCCACCAATGGAAGCTCTGCAGCAGGAATAGCAGCCGTAACGACCTCCTCCGCACCTACTAGTGACTCATCGGGGACATTTACAGCGTCCACAGTCAAGACACGACTTGAGCTCAAATTTTCTGCCATGGCCGAAGTCCCTGCAAAGTTTTTCGCAAAGATAAGGAAATATAAAATACGATACAAAAGAAAAAATAAGGAAAGCGTGCATACCAATGCGCCAGGGTTCCTCCAGTATGGCTTTTTCAAGCCGTCGTTCCTTTCTCAGGAAATGTGCTCGCCGGGCGTCAAATGTAGACTCATTCCCACCGGTCTTCGCTGCTAGCTCATCTTCGGAGGCAGCTGAAATGGGCCACTTGAGGGCTATGTCATCTTCCGGTCTCAGGGGACCCATATGAACCCTTCACAGTGATAGAGGATCTTCGTAAAAGATAACCGGGGGGTAAGACTTCTTCGGGACGCGCTTCTCAGTCTCATCCTGGGAACACCTTATAGCCTGGCCAATTGCGCGGCTTCATCGGTAGATGAACCCGGAAAGAGAAGACCATCATCCGGCTCTTGCATGGATATTGGTTCGTTCGGATTCCACCAAAAGGTCAAGCAGACTGGTGACCATCTTCTTTCTCCTCTTCGACCCGGAACTAGCGTTGGTAGAAGATCACTTCCTTCCCTTCGGCGCTTTGGCGCGACGTTGGCCCACTTCGCCCCCGCTATCCTCTTTCGGCGACACCACTGCTGATAACGGCACTACCGCTGGCACTTCGGCGGAAGCCTTTGCTTGAGCTCTAGTACGCATTGGCAGCCCTACAGTGGGAAGAGTTGATTCGGTTTCTGCGGCTTGCGAGATAAGGACTACGCCGCTATCCCGCAAGAGAGAGCGAACGACTGACCGTGGTCGCAACGGGACGTTGGCAGCTTGAGTCGGAGTAGGAGTCTTATACTCAAAGAGTACCCGCCTTTCCTCAGCAATAACAGGGCCAACTCGGTGGCGATACCAGCCCATAAAGGACCCCACAGATCGTGGGAGATAGTCAGGTTCTGGGATCATGAACGCAGAGCCGGTGTTCAGCCGCATGAAGTGATGCATGACATCGCGAATAACTCCCAAAGATGAGGTGGGTTCAACCAAAAACGCTTCAAAAGGGACGCCCTGATTATAGCCCAATTGCCGAGCGAAGAGGTGCGGATTTTACCGCATGACGAGAGCCGTATCATCCCGGCGGAACACCAAATAGCCCAACCTAATTGAATACAGATGCATGATCTCCCTAGGCTTTAAAGATGGTGCTCCCCCTTTTGACGAGTCAAATAGCAGTTGGACAGGCCCCGTCGGAGCAGAAAGAACGCAATCAATGAACACCATCCCTCCCTCATCAGTATATGTATTGAGTAGAACATAGAGGGCCCCTAATTGAGTCGGATCGGGAGCGGAGGCATCCACCAATCTCATAACTCGAGGGAAGGTGTAGGAATCATAGAAGTTCGGCCGTCGATGTGCCGCGAATGCCCCCAGCACATGCATTTCGATCCAAGATGTGAAGTAATGAAGGGGGAGATTCACAACATCTACACCTGGAGTCGAAGTGTTGGCCGCAACACTTAACCCGTGATAAAGATGTGATACTCCCGCGATGCCGACAGCCAACTTTCCCCCTTCAGCTACACGATGGGCGGGATAGAAGGCGGAAGCTCTCATGAAGCGTCGGTGCGACGGTATCACAAACCAACTGAGCCAAAGGCTGATAAAACCGACAAAGAAGGTCTCTTCATCCATGCCGGGAGCCGCAATCGAATCAAAAGGAACGACCGACAAGATCGGGATGTAAAACTATGGTAAATCTTCTTCTTTGACCGGCAGTTTATCCAAACCAAACCCAAAAGGGTCATCAATACTCGCAAACTTCGGGGCTTCCTTGGATAAAATATCCCCATGAATGAAACATGCGATAAAGCTCTCGAAAGTGACACCTTGCTCTTCTGACTTCGCAAAAAATCTGTCGAAAATACCCAGGGCCTTGATCAGACTGGGATACTTATGACGAACGACAGTTTCGGCTGTCAGACCATCAAGTACAGCCGGCATGGTGAAGAAAACTTATTCATCAGGAGGCAGCAGTTCCTCGTAATGCTCCTCCCTAATGGGCAGTCCTAAAATCTCACAGAATTCATCCAATGAGATAGACACCGCTCGATCCCCTAGCAGGAAGGTGTTGGTGGGCAGATTCCACTGGTTTAAGAATGCTTTGATCCACCAGACGTGAGGAGCATGGTAATGGAAGAGCGATGCATATACTTCCTGATATAGTCCGACCTTCTGCAGCCTTGCGCGGTGGGCAGAAAGAATATAGCGAGCCTAAATAAGGTAGCCCACTGGGTGCCGGGGGGTGATACCCACTTTATAGACCTGTCCCCAAGGTCGAGCTTCACCTTGGCAAATTCGACGCCCCAAGATATCTATAGCAGGCAGGGGCTGGTTAGGTATCCCAGAGGTAGAGGGCTCCAGCCAGCCCGAAAGAGTCCAATTGGTCACTTCCACTGCGTAAGCAGTCTGTGGACGTTCCATCGGCAGTATAGGGCGAAGAGGTTCCACCGGCTCCTCGCAAATAAAACTTCGGCGACCCCGGATGATGTGTCCATACCAAGTGACCCATAAGAGCAGATTTGTCCGATCTTTATCATGAGCTCTGATCATCGCCATTGCTTTTTCGTCCGACGGCGATTGTGGAAAAGCAGCGTCTGAGCGAGTAAAAGAAAAGTAGGGAAGGGAAGCCATTGTCCCTGAAATAAAGGGAAGAAAGACTGTTAATGCAACCTATAGTGTAAATATATATATATATATATATATATATATATATATATATATATATATATATATAAACAGCAGAAGAAAACGACAAGAAGCTTATTCCATGAGATCATTGATTACAAAAACAATGGACCCCACAAAATCAGTATGACGGTTCGCCAATCACGAGGCAGGGATATCATTGAGAAAATAAAGAAAAAAGATTCTCAATAAATGCACACTGGAGTTTAAATGACTTGGAACATCCTCACAAAAGAACACCCATTACAAATCCTGGAAAAATCCCTTAAAAAGATTTTTCAAGAACACTGGGAAATCAAATTCCCGAAGGGCCTTCATGATCTTTCAGAGCTAAACTCTTTGGTGAGGAATTAAATTCCTTTTATGCAATGGAATTAAATTCTAGAAACCCCATAAAGAGGAAATGAAAAATCAATGACCAAGACATTGAGAGTTATTATTCAAAAATCATATCTTGGATCTCTAAGAGATGGGTTTTAGAGGAGAGCAAAGCTCTCATGATGGATTTAATATCCAGAGGCTTTCTTTAAGAAAAGGGTTCTCTGATGTTCTAGAGCTTTACCTAAAAAAGGGTTCTTTTTGGCAGAGTTAAACTCTGGAAATTTTCAATGGACAGAGAACTAAGCCCTGAAGAGGAGAATTAAATTCTCAGAAGATATCAAAGAAAGGAAGAAGATGAAGAATGGAGGCGTTGCAGAGATGAGACCCCTGCATTTATAAGACATGATGTGAAACGGTTCATCTTCCCCGTTCCCTAGGCAAATCCAATGGCTGTATAGGTGACAGCGTTGCACTCACGTGTGAGCCACGTGAGAAAAACGCTATGGGGGCATTTATTCCCTTATAAAAATTTAGAAGAAGAAGAGAAGGGGAAAATTCCCCACTAATGGAAGCATCACGTGTGAGCACGTGATCATCAATCCCTTACAAAGAGACTCAGAGAGGGAAAATGAGAAAGTTCCCACTAGTGGAGCATCACGTGCAAGCACGTGATGCATCTGTATGCAGAATAGGCAGCTCCGTTTAAAAGGTGGCAACTAAAGCCTCACGTGCAAGCACGTGATCGTCTTTTCACACAAAACGTGTGAGACTCAGTTATAAAACAAACAAAGAACAAAGAGGCTCACGTGTTACCACGTGATGCCTTGCCTCTGTTGGACTCCTGCATGCAAACAAACCAAATTAATTCTGTGAGGGATCACATGGTACACGTGATGGCTCCTATGCCTTCTGAACAGATAGAATTAAATTTTAAACAAAGGGATCAAAAACACTACTTTGGAAAATATTTCCTTGGATCTTTCTAAACAAGAAAGATTGCACTCTGTAAAGTAGAGCGCCGTTGGATTAAAAATCCAATGGTGATTAAAAATCACCAATTTATAGAAAGATTCTGTGTAAGGAAATATCTTCCTAAATTTGCCAGGAACAACAAAAGAAATATTTTCTGTAAAATAGAGGTTTTTGGATTAAAAATCCAAAGATGAATAAAATTCACCGAGTGATCTAAAAGATATGTTGGTTAAAATCAATCAAAACCTCTCAATGAGAGATTTGCTGAACAAACTGATTCTTTTTTTTCTCCTATAATAGGAGCCAAGAAGGAGAAAAAAAAGAGAGAGAAGGAGAGATAAAAAACCCCTTGAAAGGAAACAAAAAAGAAAAGAGAATTTAATTCTCCAGAGAGAAGAAGATCTCTTCAAAGAAAAAAGAAACTCCAGGTAAGAGAAGGAAGGAGATCACCCCATAAGCTCCCACAAAACAAAAGAGAATTTAATTCTCAAACCAAAAGTTTAACTCTTCTAAAAAGAACTTAGTTCTTACTCTGGTTGAAGATCTGCAGAAGCAGATCTCCCTACAAGTTGAGAATTTAATTCTCATCGGGGAGATCCGTCATGCAGATTCAAAACTTAGGGGGAGAATTGAGTTTAAAGAATTTAATTCTTTCAACGTAACATATAGGAATTTAATTCCTCTAAATAAAACTGGGATTTAACCCTATAAAAGAATTTAATTTTTAAACAAAGGATTTAACTCTCCATGAAGAGATCAACACCCAACATGATAAATGTCAGATCGCGTGCGCTCACGTGAGCCCCCCTAAATGATCAAGAGAGAACAATTGATATCAGGTCACGTGCTCCCACGTGACCCCTGAACTAGCCTATTCAAAAGGATAAAATGGGAGTAAACCTAAAACAGATCTCAATTTGAGACGCCTCATGTGGTAACACGTGACCCCTTTATAGTGCTTAGCACTTTCATGAGATGAAATAAGGCAGTCTCTATATTTAGGGCGCCTCACATGATATCACGTGACCCCTTTATAGTGCTAAGCACTTTCAGAAGAGAAGGGAGAATAAATCAAATGCAAGTGCGCCTCACGTGATCCCACGTGTCCCCAATAGTGTTCAGCACTCAGAAAAGAAAAAGAGTAATTCCAAAGAAGCTGGGCCTATTTTCAAGCGCCTCACGTGACCCCACGTGAGCGCCTTAAGCACTTAGTGTTTAACAATACTTTAAGGCATCACGTGACCTCACGTGAGCGCCAAACATACGCTAGTGTTTAACACTTCAAATAAAAAAAAGAATAAGGGGTGTCAGAGCCCGCATTATTATTCAGCATCGCTGATGCAGAAATGGGATCAATCCCAAATAAAAATGATTAAATGGGCTGAGTCCAAGATTGGTCAAACCCCAAACTGACTGAGCCTATTGGCTTTAGTCCCAAACAAGATTATCAAATTTTTAATGAACATTCACTGGTTCAAGTGTACATCTCTTCACACCTCTGATATATGTCGTTGTAATTTGTTCAATTGATAAAACTGCACATTTAATATGACATTTTCCTACTATTTCTATATAATAAAGGTGTTTATTATAATATATGATACATATGAGGGTTTATCTGTAAAAATACTATTTTCATATGTTTATATATTATAATTAACATTATGTAGGAAAAAGTAAGCATATAATATCCATGTAACATTTGACCTATTTAAATATGCTTACCTTATTAAATACCTTTGACCAATTCTTAATGGTTAAGTTAATATCCCCAAAAAAACAAACTAATATTATTTGTTGAGTTATTGTGCAGAATTTTCAGGACTGAAATCAAGGAAATCAAAGTTGGCGAAACAAACCTGTCTAATTAAGAAAGTAAACTAAAGAAATCAAATCTGGCAGTGACGAAGAAAAGATTTTCAGTTTCCAGAGATGTGAAATGATCACCACGTGTCATATAGATAAAGCTCCAGAAAAACAACCACATGATCTCCCTGTTTGGCCGCGGTTCCGCCGCGGATTTGAGGAGTTGAGATATGAGATTTTAGTGGTTAGGATCCTAACAACTAGTTTCCATATTAGGAAACTAGGGTTCTGGCTCTAGGACTATAAATAAGGACCGAGAGCCTCTTGGAAAAAGCATCAAGCTGAAGAGATCACGAAGTCCACGACAGGCTCACGCATCCAGGCTGATCATCAACTGTTCATCTATCTCCTTAGAAGAGATCGAGAAGCAAACTAGCATTTTGTAATCATTTTCTAAGGGAACAAAGTGTAAATGATTTTTGTTGATTAATAAAGGTAGTTGTTTTCTTATTCTATCTCTTTGTAGTTTTAATATGATTTCTCTCTCCATCTCTTCTTCTCCCAACATGCGCGAGTGATTCTCCGCTTGTTAGGGTTCGTAGGATTAGGGTAGGTTAATGGATGATGAAGATCCTTAAACTCTTTTTAAATCCTATAAAGTTTATAAACTTTATTAAAAGAATAGTTAACATCCTAATTGGGCGTGCTATCAATTCATTGATAATCGCGACCACGATTAGAGATTAGATTAACTATTGTTTTGGTAAAGGCTAGATATGAACGGAGCTCCATATCGAGATAGGGGTTAAGAGTGGGAACCCTTTTCCCTCCAGAAAGCCTAATCCACATGCATCACCGTCGTTCTAGTTTTAAATCTATTAAAGGATAAAAAGAGTAATCTTTAATTAATCATCCATGACTACTAAATCTTAATGAACCCTACAAGCCCCCTTTTAATATCAAACTTACATCCGTAGTTAATCTAGTTCTATATTTTGCATCCGTGTTTAACGTAGATCTAGAAACTATTTCCACTATTCTTTATTCTTTCCCTTTCTCAACACGCCTAAAGTAAGAATAAAAGATTCCACGTTTCCCAGAGAACGACCCGTACTCATCTCGGTCTAGCTACACGCGACACCGTTATTGATTGCGGTTAACTACTACACAAAAATCCAGATCAATCAAATGGCGCCGTTGCCGGGGATACGTGCGTAATTTTTTATTCTTACTATTTGTGTTGAATTCTTATTCGATCAATATCATAAATAAAACAAAACTGAAAATTGTATATTTAACGATTATTGTGTGAATTTTGCGAGGAAATCTGGAGTCACAGACTTGAGGATACAGAGAGACAGAGACATTCATCAAGATCCAAAGGAGCACAGGAGGCTACGTAGCAAAACTCATCACGAGATGCCTATTTCTCGCGGCGGATCCGCGGCAATAAGGACAAATAGCGGCGGAAGCGCGGCGGAATTGGAGATCTAGGGTTCCAAACTTCTCTGGTAAATTTCTCAACCCTTTCTCTCTCCTCTGAAATCCAATAAAATATCTTTCCTGCAGGATTCTTTGCAAAATATCGCCGCTCAAAAATCTTTTTGCAAATTTTTGTAATTGGTTTGTTAATTGATATTTTAATACGGATTTTTAAGGGGCAAGACCAAAATTCAGATTAGGTAGGGATTTTATCACCCTTCCTAAGCCCCACAAATCACAAACCGAGCATCTGCATAAACTCTACATTAATTTAAAAAAAAATCTAGACAAGACTCTAAGGACTGTCACGCTTAATAAGGACAGAGGAAGGTCGTGGGTAATTTATCGCTTATCCGCATTACTTTTGTGGTGCCTAGACAAGTGTGTCTAAGGCAAGTGATTACTTAATTAGGCCCGTTATTTTCGGTGATTCGTATAGCGGATACCTTCCACTTACCTGGCACTTACGTGGCCATAAGAGTAGTAAAGAGGTGGTAGAGGATTGATCCTACGGCTTGTCCTTTGGAAGTCTAGGAGCGGTCTAGAGACTGGACCTAGGTAACCTTAGTTCTTGGGTTGTTTGTGCATTTTTGTGTGATTTGTCTAAAGTCCGACACACTTTTCAAAACAGACCATTTTTAAAAAGTACACACGCTGCCACTTGCGCTAAAACCGTTTAGTGCATGCTCGGCTGGACACGGGATTCTAGTGCCCGTCTTGTCCATGTTTCTACTATCGACTCCGAGGTCGGTACTTCTTCATCTTCTTTTTCCCCACCATCCTCCACATCGACCGAGATGGACGGTACTCCATCAAATTATAATACCACGCTGCCACCGCCCGTAGGTGAGCAAAATCCACCGCGCATCTTTCTCCAAGAGAGATGTTATCCTATCCGTGGTCCACTTCCTACTTGTCTATCTATTCCACCAGCCAACGGGGATAATTTTGAAATTAAACCCCACTACATCAATCTTTTACCAAAATATCACGGTATCGAGTCTGAAGACGCATACGTCTTTATTACCAAATTTGAAAATGTATGCGCTATGATAGGTACTTCACAGGTTTCTGTGGATGCTATGCGTCTACGTTTTCTCCCATTCACTTTGTGCGATATAGCCGAGAAGTGGCTTTATAACACAGCCGCACATTCTATTTCAAACTGGGGAGAATTCGCAACAGCTTTTCTAAAGAAATTCTACCCTAATCATAAGACAGCTCGAGTCCATAGTGAAATAAATCAATTTACCCAGCTTCCCAATGAACCCTTCTCGAAGTGTTTTGAATGCTTCAAGGATCTGTTAGTTCAATGTCCTCATCACGGAATTCCTAAATGGGATCTGTGCAGAATCATATATGAGGGCATTAATTCTACAACAAAACAGACCCTTGAATCTATGTGTCAAGGCACCTTCATGAATACAGATGATGGTGAAGCCTGGAGATTTTTAGAAGATTTTGCTGAAAAATCTTTACAGTGGGAGAGTATTAGTCAATCATTGTTTAGGGGTGGTAACCACCAATCTGATGTTTCTATAGGAGTTAGAGCTGAAATGGCAGCAATGCAAAAGAAACTCGAAACTATGGAACATAAATTTTTAGCAGCCTCCCTAAATCAGATGTCACTCTCCAAAACTGTCTGTGGATGCTGTTCCGATCTATCTCATCTTATGGAAGAATGTTCTTTAAATTCTCCGTTTCAAGGTCAAGAGCATACCAATGCTGCTTTCCAACAAAGACCTAGAAGCGATCATTATTCTTCCACTTATAATCAGGGTTGGAGGAATCACCCTAACTTTACTTGGAACCAATCACAAACTCGAAACACGGTTCCAAATCAAAACAATTTCCAAAGGGGTCCTCCACCACAACAGCAACCACTTCAAATAAGTCAGCACCCCTACCAATCATAAAATTTTCAAAATCTGGTCAACACTTCTGCACCGCACAACAATTTTTTGCAATTGACCGGTACTGATAACTCCTCTTCACTCGAACAAATCATGAATTTGCTTCTGACAAATTTCATGCAAGTTTCGGCTGAGATGAAGTCTTCCGTCGATAAAATCCAGAAAAACTCTGACTCCCAAAGTGAGAGTATTAAATCGATGGAAGCACAAATTGCCCGAATAAATGCCGAATTGAGTGCTATAGAGAAAGGGAAACTTCCAGCTCAACCTTTACCCAATCCTGGCTATTCACATCATGTGAACTCTATCACCACGTTGAGATCTGGAAGAGTGCTTGATAACCATGTTGGTGAAGAGATTGATAATAATGAAGAATCAATCAATGAAACCCCGGCTGAGACTTTTCCTTCCACTTCTACTTCTCCTTCTGACCCCAGTTCGTCTACCCCATCATTTTCTTCCGAGCCTATTCTCCGTTTTCCCCAAGGCTCGAACCCTCAACACACTTCTTCTAGTCCACCAAAGGTGATCCCCACTCCTATTCTTGGATTTTTCCTACCCACACGATCTTTTACAATGTTAGACCCAGCTATTATTGTTAAAGCTCCTTATCCGAATCAGTTAAGGGGAAACAGATCAAGTCCGCAAATGGAGAAGATCACTGAAATTTTTAAACAGGTTAATTTCAATATCCCTCTCCTAGATGCTATAAAACAAGTCCCGGCTTATGCGAAAATTCTCAAGGACTTGTGCACTAGGAAGAGGAAGACTCAAGTGCCAAAAAAGGTGTTCATGTCGAGTACTGTAGACACAGCTTTTCCCCAACAATTACCTAGAAAACATAAGGACCCTGGCTGTCCTACAATTTCTATTTCTATAGGGGGTAAACACATTAACCGTGCTCTACTTGACCTTGGCGCAAGTGTTAACCTGCTTTCTTACTCGGTTTATGAGCAGTTAGGGATCAGAGAGTTGAAACCAGCTCACTGCACTCTCCAGATGGCCGACCGATCAATCACCAAACCTAGGGGTGAACTTGAAGATGTGTTAATAAAAATCGGGGAATTTGTATTCCCTGTAGACTTTATTGTTCTAGATACACAACCTGTAGTGAACCTACGGAATCAAATTCTGGTGATTCTCGGTCGACCCTTTTTGGCCACTTCCAATGCTATAATCAACTGTCGTAACGGCTCTATGACCCTATCTTTCGGGAAGATGTCAATTGAGCTGAACATTTACAAGTTAGGAAGTGTACTCTCCTAACCTACTGCTCAAGCATGTTCTGTTGAATTAATGGATGTCGACAGCAGCGAATTTGATCAGCCTCATGATACTGACTCTTTTCATATGTTGTTATTTGACCCAACTATGTATTATATATACACGGACTCTTCCACCGAGTTGTCTGGGTCAACATCTAACGCTAATGAGGAACTTATTATAGAGTCAGAGTATCATCCCGTTCTTTCTGATGAGATTATTATTCGGGATATCGATGAAAGCTTTGAGGAAATCTTCGCTGATGAACTCGCATTTTTAGCAGACATGGGCGTTGTGATGAATCAACCCCAACCCAAAGAAATTAAACCGCCACATCTTCTTCTTATCAAGAATGAGAATGTGAGTAATCCATTGTCATTTTTTTGTCTCTACAAATCGAGACGTAAACCTTTTCCATTACACCTCTTATCTCCTCCCCACTTCTTCACGTCAATTGGCAACATGTTCTTCCACCAACCTTGGTGTTTCATCGATAAAATTTTTGAATGGTTGGTTTTTACTTTTGGTCTTTGCAAGGCTTTACTTTGACCAATAACTTTTACCCTCCCCAATAATTTTAAATGCTTAATACTATTTTACTTAAGTTTGGGGGGTATATTTCGGCTCTTGAAAATAAAATTTATCCTCAAAATTGTGAGCCAAAAATAAGTTTGGGGGAGGATTTTCACTTTCAATTTTTGTTGCCCCCGTTAATAACCTTTCCTCCCAAGTCTACAGGTTTTTGAGATTTAAAAAAACAACAGTGAGGACACTGCTGCAAACAGGTTTGGGGGAGGTTTGTGCTTATTTACGCATTACTTTGCATTATACTATATATAAGCACAAAAAAAATTTGATAATAAAAGTTTGAAAGTGAAAATTTACATATGAAAGATAGGAATAGTTTAAGAAAAACAAGAAAATTAGAGGTTTTCTTAAACAAAACTAGTAATAAGTAGTTATGAGCTGTTGTCCCAAGGGTTAGTAAGATGAAGGAAATTACTAATCTGAGGATAAAAATAAGTCTGAAAAATAGTCTCTATTCTTGAGGCCAAACATTTGAACGTTGATACCCTACTATACGCACTTACATACATCTTGAAACTTGGGATAGTAGAGGATACCTTGAAATGTTCTTGTCTAAAAGCCTTAGTATAAAGGAAAATAAAATAAAATATATGTGGTGCAAAAAAAATGAACACTGGTTTTGCAATTACCAAGGAAGCATAAAAAAATATAGCGAGGGTGCTTTATCACCTAGTGCCTTAGACCAACTGGTTTGGGAGCCACTGCTAAGCCTTAGGTGTTGCAAGACGAGGAAAAGCACCCAATTAGTAATCACATGAGTAATCGATCGGTTAGTACCTCAAGAAGTATTAACGGTCGCATGAAAAATGTGTGAGCATATTCCATCTAAATATCAATTAAAAAGTACTAAGGTAGATGGACAAGAGTATGATGGCTTGAATTGAATTCTCCGAGTGTAGGGATGTTCAGTTCACACACGTAGGGGTATATGATCAATGTTTGGAGGAAAGATAGGGAGGAAAACTAAAGGCGATGTTTTATTGAGGGATGATGTGATTTCTAACATTTTTCCACGACCATTAAGATAGGGCTCATAGCAACTGAAAAACTGGTGCAGTTGAAAACTCTTATTTTCAAGTTCTTTCTTTTATAGTTCTTATCTTTATATGTAACTTTCACCATCTCTCTTTTATTATAGAATTTTGTGGGTGTAATCCGCTGAAAACCCTCAGGAGACAACACTCTTCCTATTAGGGACACCTAGGGGTTTAACGGCTTGTTGCACGTGCTCAGTGCAATCGTGTTGCCTACGAAAGTGTGCTTAGCTTTCTCCTTTCTTTTTCTCCTTCTCTTGAATAAACTAGTTTGCTCGGGACGATCAAATATAAGTTTGAGGGTATTTGTTCAGTTGATAAAACTGCACATTTAATATGATATTTTCCTACTATTTCTATATAATAAAGGTGTTTATTATAATATATGATACATATGAGGGTTTATCTGTAAAAATACTATGTTCATATGTTTATATATTATAATTAACATTATGTAGGAAAAAGTAAGTATATAATATCCATGTAACATTTGGTCTATTTAAATATGCTTATCTTATTAAATACCTTTGACCAATTCTTAATGGTTAAGTTAATATCCCCAAAAAAACAAACTAATATTATTTGTTGAGTTAATGTGCAGAATTTTCAGGACTGAAATCAAGGAAATCAAAGTTGGCGAAACAAACCTGCCTAATTAAGAAAGTAAACTAAAGAAATCAAATCTGGCAGTGACGAAGAAAAGATTTTCAGTTTCCAAAGATGTGAAATGATCACCACGTATCATATAGATAAAGCCCCAGAAAAACAACCACATGATCTCCCAGTTTGGCCGCGGAACCGCGGCCAAACCCACCTATTGGCCGCGGTTCCGCCGCGGATTTGAGGAGTTGAGATATGGGATTTTGGTGGTTAGGATCCTAATAACTAGTTTCTATATTAGGAAACTGGGGTTCTGGCTCTGGGACTATAAATAAGGACCGAGAGCTTCTTGGAAAAAGTATCAAGCTGAAGAGATCATGAAGTCCACGACAAGCTCACGCATCCAGGTTGATCATTAACTGTTCATCTACCTCCTTAGAAGAGATTGAGAAGCAAACTAGCATTTTGTAATCATTTTCTAAGAGAACAAAGTGTAAATGATTTTTGTTGATTAATAAAAGTAGTTGTTTTCTTATTATATCTCTTTGTAGTTTTAATATGATTTCTCTCTCCATCTCTTCTTCTCCCAACATGCGCGAGTAATTCTCCGCTTGTTAGGGTTCGTAGGATTAGGGTAGGTTAATGGATGATGAAGATTCTTAAACTCTTTTTAAGTCCTATAAAGTTTATAAACTTTATCAAAATAATAGTTAACATCCTAATTGGGCGCGCTATCAATTCATTGATAATCGTGACCATGATTAGAGATTAGATTAACTATTGTTTTGGTAAAGGCTAGATATGAACGGAGTTCCATGTCGAGATAAAAGTTAAGAGTGGGAATCCTTTTCCCTCCAGAAACCCTAATCTACATATATCACTGTCGTTCTAGTTTTAAATCTATTAAAGGATAAAAAGAGTAATCTTTAATTAATCATTCATGACTACTAAATCTTAATGAACCCTACAAGCCCCCTTTTAATATTAAACTTACATTCGTAGTTATTCTAGATCTATATTTTGCATCCGTGTTTAACGTAGATCTAGAAACTATTTCCACTATTTTTTATTCTTCCCCTTTCTCAACACGCCTAAAGTAAGAATAAAAGGTTCCACGTTTCCCAGAGGACGACCCGCACTCATCTCGGTCTAGCTACACGCGACACCGTTATTGATTGCGGTTAACTACTACACAAAAATCCAGATCAATCATAATTCTTCAACGTCTTCAGAGAGGTGGCGGGTCCCGGCAACCAAACACTCAATGGACCGCAATGTCCCTAAATTAAAACAATAGAGTCCAAATGCTCTTTTGTTGGATCTAAATGATCCTGTTAAGTAGATCTTAGTCTAAAATTAGACTAACGTATTCTTAACAAATGTTTAAGTTGATCTTAGTCTCAAATGAGATTAACGATCCTTAAACCCAACCCAAAACCAAATCTAAGAAAATACGGATTTGGACTAATCAACGCCCTACGGGTGACAACATAAATTAGTCTCCGTATACAATACACGGGCAACCAAAAATAAAACAAATATACACGACACGAAGTGACCATTTGGAGAAGGAGAAAGTGGTTACCGCGATGCGGTAGCGTAATTAACTGCAGGGGCTTGCGCCTGCAGGGAAGAGCGTCCCCACAATAAAAAACCCCTCACAATGAGGGGGAATCTGACGAAGTCTGCTATATCGGCCGCATCCGTCTAAACCTTCGATACATGGTGCCATAAATCAACTTGGAATCTTCGGAGAGATGGACAGATAAAACCAAATAGCATCTGCTCCCGAATTCAGGCAAGACAAACCTACGCGGTTCCGTCTCCCGTATTCGGCGGAGAACAACGGCATTGTTTGAAGCTTTGAACTCCAGCTTCAAAGTGTATTCCATCTCTGCCTCGTCCGGGCCTCGGATGATCAGGCCAGCCTCGCTCCCTTCCTCGGTAGAGGATTCATCCACGTAGAGCACCCAGTCGAGCATGGAGTCAGGTACTTCCTCGGCCGAGGGACGTGGTTCAGGGCCCCGAGCTGCCGCTTCTTCTTTAGTGGGAATAGTGTATTTGACCACAAAATCTGCTAGGACCTGTGCTTTGATGGCCTGTCTGGGGCGGTACTTGATGTCGAGTTTGGATATTTCCCACCTCCATTTCTCCAGTCGTCCTGATGACTCAGGGAAAGCGAGAATAGTCCATATAGGTCGCTCGGTGAGGACGAGAATGGTGTGCACCTGGAAGTAGTACCGTAGTTTTCTTGAGGCGACAACTAGTGCCAAGACTATCTTTTTTATGGCTGGGTATCTTGTTTCCGCGTCCATGAAAACGTGGCTTACGTAGTAAACCGGCTTCTGTACACCGCCGAATTCCCTGACGAGCACTGAGCCTGCAGCATGATCGGAGACCGCAAAGTATAATAATAGCTCGTCGCCTTCGGCCGGTCGAGTGAGCAATGGGGAAGTTGATAGGTGTGCCTTGAGCTTTTCGAAAGTGCTCTGACACTCCTCCGACCATTTGAACTTAGGAATTTTTCTCAAGGCTTTGTAGAACAAGAGGCACTTCTTCCCGGATCTAGACATAAAGCGACTCAGAGCGGCCACTCTTCCTGTGAGTCACATGATCTCAACATTGCTCTTCGGTGTGGCCATGTTGAGAATGGCGCTGATCTTTTCTGGGTTCGGTTCGATTCCTCGATGGGTGACCATGAACCCGAGAAATTTCCCGCTGGTGACCCCGAACGCATACGGGTTCAGCTTCATTTTGTATTTGCGCAGGACATCGAACGCACACGGGTTCAGCTTCATTTTGTATTTGCGCAGTACATCGAATGTCTCCCCGAGATCTTTGGCATGCCCATCTGATGAGGTTGATTTTACAAGCATGTCGTTGACGTAGACTTCCATGTTCCTCCCGATCTGCGATTTGAACAGTTTGTTGACGAGGCACTGATACGTGGTTCCGACGTTCTTAAGTCCGAAGGGCATCACTTTTTAGCAGTATACCCCCCGGTCAGTGGTAAAGGCGGTCAGTTTTAAGGCGGCCGGGTTCATCCTGATCTGATTGTAATCCGAAAAGGCGTCCATGAAACTCAATACTTCATGGCCTGCCGAGCTGTCTACAAGCTGGTCTATCCGAGAGAGGGGATAGTTATTTTTGGGACAGGTCTTGTTTAAGTCTGTGAAATCGACGCACATGCGCCATTTTCTGTTCGCCTTTTTGACCATGACTATATTTGCTAGCTAATCAGAGTAGTCCAGGTTCCTGATAAAGTTAGCGGCGAGGAATAGGAGCAGAGTAGCGGCGTATTGAGATAATTCGAGTTACTTGAATCGTCTGAGAGATGTGTTTATAAGGGGTCGCGTGGAGCGAGCAGGTGCGAGATCACTGTTATCCGTTACGCCCCAGCGTTATCCTCACCTTGAATGGCGGGATGCGCTCATTAATGAGGGGATACGCTCATTAATGGAGGATGTGCAAGCGTGGGACGCGGATCGTGGGGAGGCAGATATCTCGCCATGGTGATATACGCGGAGCCGTTGCGGGGCGCATATGATCCACTCTCTTGGTTGATCGTGGGAGGTCGAGAAAGCTCGGCACATCAGGAGAGACGAGCCGGGAGGCCAAGGAAGCTCAGCACGTCAGAAAGCTCGGAGACGAGCTGGGATGCCGAGGGAGTTCGGCACGTCAGGAGCTTGGAAACGAGCAGGGAGGCCGAGAAAGCTCGGCACGTCAGTCGGCTTGGAGACGTGCAAGGAGACCGAGAAAGCTTGGAGACGAGCAGTCGGTAGTTTCCTAGATAAAGATGGAATGTATTTAGGGAGTCTCCCGAAAGGTCGGATACGTTCCCGGAGAAAGAGATCCGAGGAATGTACCCGATGCAACTCATTTATTTCATCCCGTAGTTTTCGGGACACGTCATTTGCCACGTGTCGTAATATGATAGGACACTACTTGTGAGCATCTTCAGCCATGCTTCAAGACTCTCTTAAGGGCATCTTCAAGGCTCTACAGTGACTATACCGTCTATTTATAGCTGCTAATAGCTGCTGAGATTCACATACACACTCCTTTTAATGGAAAAATCTTTTTTTTTTTTGGTTTCCCTGACCACAATCATAAGCAACCTCCATTTCTATGAAAAATCTAATTTTTATTTGCTTATGTCGCTTTTAACTGATCCATTCTTAAATCGAAGTCTATTTGGATTTATATGGCTTCTTTTGACGATTTTAATTGATTTTGGATAGAATTTGAATTGGGTTTTATGTTGACTTTTATTAACTGGGGATCGAGATAAAAAAAAGAAGGTAATTTTAGGATTCGATCTGATGGTTGAATCTCATATTGATCACACGATCTTCTTGGATCTCTGGCTTGTAAACTAATTCATCAAATTTCTTTCCCCTCCTCTTTGATATGATTCCAACCCCTCTCTCATCCATTTCAGAGATTGCTATCAAGACATAAATATGTCTTCACCGATCAATTTAATAGGAAGAGAAATAAGAGTTGATATTTTTCACTTTATCTTACGTGATCCTAAATAATTTTTTTTGTAAATTTTTTTTGTAAATTTTTTTTGAACTGTTTAGTTATTGGATTTTTTTGTCCATTAATTTGAATGTAAAACGAAATGACGAGATTTTGGAATCAATATTTATTCTCTTTTTACTGCTTGATTTAATATGAAGAGGTGATACTTAATAATAGATAAGTTTCTCAGTTTATACTATTTAAACAAAAGGTACAAGTTATATGAATTGATTAATTATTGCATTTTATTTATTTATTTCCAAACGAATCAATCGCGTGCTGTTGAGTCAGAAATTCTAATTTAGTTTGTTATAAAGAACCAGAAATAAAATCGCTATACCGCATTCTACATATTTTACTGTAAAATTCCTGTTATTAATTACCGGGCAATTTTCTTCCATTTTTTGGGGTCTTAATTGGATGGATCTTGGATAGAATTGTGTTTTATTGATGGAATTCGTTCTATGGCCATTTAGGGTTAGGTTAAAATTAATTGTTTTAGTGGTAAAGATGATAAATTTTCTTGATTTGTGTATTGTTCCGCTTAACTGGGTATTGTGTTTTTAAATAAAAAATATGATTTAAATCTATCTGATTGTATTGCGAAAAAACTTTTCAGCTGTATTTAGGATGTCCATTTCAGAGATCGCTATCAAGACTTAAACATGTCTTCGCCGATCAATTTAATAGGAAGAGAAATAAGAGATAATATCTTTCACTCTATCTTAGGAACATTTGATTCTAAATAATGTTTATTGCAAAAAAATTTGAACTGTTCGGTTATTAGATTTTTTTGTCGATTTGAACGTAAAATGAAATAACGAGATTTTGGAATCAATATTCATTCTCTCTTAACCGCTTGATTTAATATAATATGAAGAGGCGATGCTTAATAATAGATAAGTTTCTAAGTTTATACTATTTTTAAAAACAAATATAAGTTATATGAATTGATCAATCATTGCATTTTATTTATTTATTTTCAAACGAATCATTGCGTGCTGTTGAGTTTGAAATTCTAATTTTGTTTGTTATAGAGAGCCGGAAATCAAATCGATAGACCGCATTCTATAGATTTTACTGTAAAATTCCTTTGATTAATTATCATGCAATTTTCTTCCTTCTTTTTGGGCTCTTAATTGGATGAATCTTGTATTGAATTGTGCTTTATTGAGGGCCTGTTTGGTTGCAGGATTATGGAATTTGGGTTCCAAAATAGTACGGTTGAAATTTCTGGATTTGGTAATTTGTTGTTTGGTTGGTCTTGGATTCCTAGTATTGGATTTGTAGATCCTTGTAATCTTTGTTTGGTTGGTGGAAAAAAAGTGGGATTTGGATTTGAGGATTTTAGAGATATAGATAGATAGAGGATTATTAAATAAATAAGTTACACGGGTCCCATCTAAAAGTACAATGAATAGTGTCAAATCCTTGAAAATCCTTGAAATTTTTTAGGATTCAAGAATCCTTGTTTTGTGGTGGGCCCTCCATAAAAAACAAAGGAATCATAAAAATCCAAATCCATCAACCAAACACAAAATTATGGAATCCCAGGATTCCACAATCCACAATCCAAATCCAAATCCATAATCCTGCAACCAAACAGGCCCTGATGAAATCTATGCTGTGGCCATTCAAGGTTAGGTTAAAATTAATTGTTGCAACGGTAAATGACAACTTTTCTTGGTTTGTGTAATGTTCCGCTTAACTGGGTATAGTGTTCTTTAAATAAAAAAATGATTTAAATTCATTCGATTATATAGCGAAATAACTTATTAGAGATGTCGTGTTTAAACGAAAATGTATGAACATGGATATATTAGCATGGTAATCTAGTAGCGGAAATTAGGCATACCTTACACCCTGAATTGTTGTTTTGCTCACCCACACCACATATCTGCGATGCTCATTTGAAGGCTGGGAGGCGACCATACTAAAGCTTCAGTGAGTCCACTCTTCACAGTGGTGCTAGCTTGATCGGGATGAGGAGAGCAAAGAGTTTCTTTCTAGAAGATATTGTGGTGTCTCCGTATTATCAATTAGAGTACGCTAGTTTTCTTTATGGAGACTAATACTGTTGAGTAATCTCAACAGTATTATCTCATATCTCAATAGGGGAATATATATCCTGTTAGTTTCAAATATAATCTCTTAGCCTAACTTAGTGATCCATCCTATCAACCATCCAACCACCTAGGATTGAGCCACTTGATTTGGGTGGATTTGATTATATGCTAACATACTCCCACTCGCACAAATAAGTGATTCAGTGTACTGGCTCCTGGAGCTGACTCCTAGAGTCATTCACCCTTCAACTCTTTTTTACCTCATCACTGTCCATATGTATGCTAGCATGCCGTGTAAACTTCGAGAACCTGCAATCGGGTAGCTTTGCAGCTAGATCTATTAGGACCGACACGAGAATCTCCTTTAAAAAAACACATAAAATGTTAACCAATTAGTCTCTTATACCCAGACCGTAATTAGCCATGTCTGCTCGAGTACCGTCAATCCCTCTCAGATGCGTACTCGAACACCATGGTTTTGTCCTCATCCATCACTCTCTTAATTTTTGCTCAAAGCAACAATAAGAGATGGGCCCGTGATGCGATCAGGAGACATGTTAATCGATCTTACTTCGGCTCTGAATAGTTAGGTCTGCTATTCACCCGCTTTCCTGACACTGCTCCGTATGTGCAGTATTTTCTCATCGTAGCAGGAAATATCAGCCAAAATAGCAGACCCTCATAACATTCCTTTCCAGAAAGTCCAGTGTCTCTAAGGATACTTCTTCAATCATCTACTGGTGGTTGCCTTTAAAGGCTCACACAGTGAGGGAGATAGGATCCATCCCTTAACCTCCTTATATACGGTCGTTTGCACACGTTTTATGGTTAATGTGTTATGGTATAAATTCTCTTCCTCAGAGCTTACATTATTTTGTAGTATATTGTACAGATCTCAAGCTCCATCACCTTGTAACAGACTTGTCCTATCATTATCGTCTTGCGACATGACTAGGATTTATCGACAAGCTCGCACCCTGTACGACAAGTCAAACCTTATCACTGGCTTTTATAATAGGTAAAGTGGATTGTAAGAACTTCCATTCGATCGGACCTCTATTTATACCTTCCGATCTCATCCTGACCCAGTCAAGGTAACTTATATAACTGCTCATACTGTCATCTTATCCAATAACGTAACAGTGAAGTCATTGCTTCCAGTAAGAACAAACAACACTTAGTCTCATCTTCACAATGCGGCCACACCATTGAAGAGGATATATCGTGTGAATGAGAGTTCCTACCTGCTGACATAACTTTTAATAGTTATGTATTTTGAAACATTTTCATGTTTCAGTTTCACCGTGCGATATTAATTAAAAATTGTTTTCCCTATTGGAATCTAACTCCAGGGTATGTACTTACCAGATCAGTTTCTCACATCTGTATGTTATTACGGATGGTGAGTGGGAGTAAGGTATTGGGAATTGGGTGATTAGATTCTCATTATATCGGAATTCATTGTAATTGGTGATATTTGAGGAAATCACCTGTTTTTGCCTGACGGCAAATATTTGGTTTTGTATATCCGTTATTATGCACCAATTTCAAACTGATATATCTGTACGTTTATTTTATAAAATGAGATATAACCTTTTGAAATTATGTCTGTGACATTTACTTATATCGGTTGGTGATTAGGTAAGGTGCATTCAACAGCGGTGTAATTTTTCTTAACCATAGTACAGTTTTCAACCTATGACGCACAGGGTTTTGAGTTATTAAACTCAGTGGATTTATAAAGAGTATTGTATGTTGTCCAGTGTCTATTAGGACAAAGGGGTTGATACTTGAACTATATTCTGTTTACTCATAACCTCTCCAGTTCCAGACATGTGTTTCGTAGAAATACAAGGTCCAGATATTGAAAAGTTATAGGCATAAAAATAAAGTAGAGAACCATTTGTTGCAAGTATCAGGATTCTTCGAGGTAATCGAAGATGTAGATACTTGTGTTTGGTATTCCGATAATAGTAATGGTTTTGAGAACTTGCTTCTCTTTCAGGTTACTCATATATGGATGCGCTCCTAGATGAGTAATGCTGATTGGCCTCTTTCCATTTGGTTGATATGCACTGGAGATAGCTGCATGATTTTGAATCTGGTTCCAATTAAATTAGTTCTTTTGTTTCTATATTGGATATATATAATCAATTTATATCTTAACGATGTTAAGGTATAGGGAGTTGTCCGGCTGATGCTTAAAACCAGAATCCGGATAAACTTGAGGCACGTTTCAGTAATGGCAGTTTGTGGGTTATCCCAAGTTTTGACGAGGGTTAACTTTCTACCATCAGGAAGATAAATAGTGATATTGTTCTTGACTCGCCACGGTTTTAGTAAAATGGTTTTTTTCAGAAAACAAAAGTGAGAGTATGGTAGAACTGGAAGTGATTCCAAAACTACAAACGATCACTGAAGATTTAATAGAACCCGAGCATTCAATTGGATTTGATATTTCATTAGGCACTCCGCAGATTTGGTGGATAACCTCAGGCACCCGAGAGGTACTTCGGTCTTCTCAGAGACGGTGAAAGGGAGGTTCTTGTTTACCTAGACTTGCCATTGCTGCTGTTCTAGACTATGAGACCCGGCAGGAGGATTAGTATAGTGTCGTTCTAAACTAGCTTCAGAAGTGCACGTCTATATGACTCTGCCAAATGGTTGTTGTAGTCAGTGGGAGCAGCAGAAGCATAGTGGGCAAGTAGCTTATGTCTATTTATAGACTAAAACAGGTATAGCAGAAATAGATCATCTATTTTTGATGTGACAGTCATAGGTTTTGACTTCATCAGAATATGAGATGGATCTGGTAAGAAGGTAGTAGAGTGTGATGTCCTGGTATTTGGGATGACATGCACTTTATAGGAAGTGAAATTCTTATACTACGATCGGTTATACTGACATGGATATAATATTAGGGTTTCTGGTTACTAGATCTATGGTTTTAGATCTAGATTTGGGAAGTGTCCCAATTTGGGTACTTGACACTATTCTAAAGTGTTTTAGAATGGACGACTCCTGGTATGGTGGTGTACCTACAGGTGATGGAGTCACCCTCTCTAAAGGTGTCTTACAGACTAAAAGGGAGAGGGATGTTCTCCACCGAATACAGAGACGCGACCGTATAGGTTCGTCTGGCCTGAATTTGGGGGCAGATGCTATTTGGTTTTATCCGTCCACCTCTCCGAAGATGCCAAGTTGATTTATGGCACCATATATCGAAGGTTTAGACGGATGCGACCGATATAGCAGACTTCATCAGATTCCCCTTCGTTTGAGGGGTTTTTGATTGTGGGGACGCTCTTCCCTGCAGGCGCAAGCCCATGCAGTTAATTACGCTACCGCATCGCGGTAACAACTTTCTCCTTCTCCAGATGGTCACTTCGTGTCGTGGGTGTTTGTTTTGTTTTTGGTTGCCCGTGAATTGTATATGGAGACTAATTTATGTGGTCGCCCGTAGGGCGTGGATTAGTCCAAATCCGTATTTTCTTAGATTTGGGTTTGGGGTTGGGTTTAAGGATCGTTAATCTCATTTGGGACTAAGATCAACTTAAACGTTAGTTAAGGATACGTTAGTCTAATTTTAGACTAAGATCAAGTCAACGGGATCGTTTAGATCCAACAAAAGAGCATTTGGGCTCCATTGCTTAGTTTAGGGACATTGCGGTCCATAAGTTTAAGGACATCATAGTCCATGGAGTTTAAAGACATCATAGTCTAGTTTAGAGACATCATAGTCTGTGGGGTTTAAAGACATCATAGTCTATGAGTTTAAGGACCTCACAGTCCATGGAATGATTGGTTATCGGGACCCGTCACCTCTCTGAAGACGTTGAAGGATTACAACGACAGATATCAGAGGAGTGCAAAGATGTACCCTTGAACCAAAATTGATTGGGAGATCTGTAGTCCAATTTGGAACTAAGATCAATTAATTAGATTATGAGCACATTGGCTCAGTTAAATCTGAATTGAGGACTTATGGCCAACTTGGGCTAAGTCCAATTAGGTTTAAGAAATTTGAACATTTGTTTGGGTTCAATTCTTCTTTATTTAGCAATGCTAGACAGGGATTTGGGGGCATTGACAACATTTTGTCTTTGGCTAAGCACTAAACATTCACTATGGCTCTGGGCTTTACTTTGCATATCATATGAACTGCTCAATTTTGAGGTTCAGTTGAAGGGGAGACCCGCCTCTGGAAAACTTATCCAATTTGGGCTAAGATTGGTTTGAATATAGTGTTAAACACTAGCACATATTTGGCGGTCACGTGTTCCCACGTGATGTGCTTAAAACGGTGTTAAACACTAACAGAATGAAGTACTTAAAATAGTGTTAAACACTAGGGACAAAATGCTCAAAATAGTGTTAAACACTGAAAATGAGGCAGTCACGTGGGGTCACGTGAGGCGCCTGAGAATTGGGCTAGACTTCCTTTATTTTACCCTCAAAACCAGTAAATAAGTGTTAAACGCTTAGTCTCTATAATCATCACGTGTGGACACGTGATAGTTCCAATGTATTGGGTATTAATTCTTCTGTTTCGCCTTATTTGCCCTTTTAAAAAGGTGTTAGTCAAAGGTCACGTGGGGACACGTGAGGCATTACCTCTGTTATTTGTTCTCAGAATATTCACAGAAGTGTTAAACACTTAATCTTAACGGCCATCACGTGTGGGCACGTGATGGATGCCCATGTATTGATTTTTAAAATGTTTATTAGGGCTCACGTGAGGGCGCCCAAAATTGATTTTGCCCGTGGCTTTGTTCCCTTTATTTTGAGGGTCATGTGGGAGCACGTGAGGCACTGCCTCCAAGTTTTTCTTTCTCATTTTGAGGAACCTGTTTTAGGGTCACGTGGGGACACGTGACCTAGTTTTGTTCTTTCTTTTTTACTCATTGAGGAGAAGGGTCATGTGTTACTACGTGACCAAGTTCTTTACGTGCATGGAAAGTTTCAAGTCTCTTGTTTTAAGAATTAAATTCTCTGTAAGGTTAAACCCTAATTCTGTTTTAGAGGAATTAAATTTCTATGTATATGGAAGAATTAAATTCTTATGTAGGCTTAAACCCTAGTTTCATTTGGAGGAATTAAATTCCTATGATTTTGGAAGAATTAAATTCTTATATAGGGTTAAACCCTAGTTTCATTTGGAGGAATTAAATTCCAATGAATTCGGGAGAATTAAATTCTCTAAACTCAATTATCCCTCTAAGTTTTAGATCTGCATGGCAGAATCTCCCCGATGAAAATTAAATTCTAAAAGTGTGGGGAGATCTGCTTTTGCAGATCTTCAACCAAAAGAAGAATTAAGTTCTTATTCAGAAGAGTTAAACTCTTAAATTGAGAATTAAATTCTCCTTTTGTTTTATGGAGCTTAGATCTCTTTCCCCTTCTCACCTAGGGTTTCTTTCTCTTCTGAGAAAATCTTTTTCTCTCTTGAGAATTAAATTCTTCTATCTTTTCTCTCTCTGTTGTTGTATCTTTCCCCAAGAAAGTAGATCCCTTCTCTTCTCTTCTTGGCTCCTATTTATAGGAGAAAGAAAAGAATCTGTTTGTTTAGTCAATCTTTCATTGAAAGATTTTAATTGATTTTGTAACCAACATGATCTTTTAGATCACTCAGTGAATTTATTCACCATTGGATTTTTAATCCAAAAGATCTTTTATCTGTTATTCCTGGAAAATTTCAGGGAAATCTTTCCTTGTATAGAATCTTTCTATAAATTGGTGATTTTTAATCACCACTGGATTTTTAATCCAACGGTGCTCCACTTTACAGAGCACAATTTTTTTGTTTGGAAAGATCTAGGGAAATATTTTTCCAACTAGGGTTTTTGATTTTCCTTAATTAGAATTTAATTCTATTAGTTCAGAAGGTTTAAGAGCCTATCACATGTTAGCACGTGACCCCACTGATTGACCAATTAATTAGAATTTAATTCTATTTGTTTGGAGGGCTCAGGAACCCATCACGTGTTGGCACGTGACCCCAGTGATTAATTATTTAATTAGAATTTAATTCTATTGTTTCAGAGGGTTTGAGAGCCTATCACGTGTTGGCACGTGACCCCACTGATTAATTATTTCCAATTATTTATTTTATTCAGCGCTTACAGGCGTTGCCTGTAAATGGTCACGTGTCTGCACGTGATGCCCGGTCACGTGTGGGCACATGATGCCTCATAACTTTTAATCCCGGATGAATTATGAGGCCCATAATATATCAAATCGAAGGCTTTTTCGAGATGCTTTCGATTCCATCAGAATTTAGCTGTTTCTCATTCGATAGTTTGTCAATATATAGCCCGGAAAATACCGGTTCACATTTTCTTAAGCGTATCGCTGCCATTTGATACCTTGGGCTCTTTTGCGCAGAAATTTTTTGGCATGAACAAATGCCCCCCACTACTTTGCCCACCTAAGTATATACGTGGGTGAAGTAGTGCAGAGTAATTCATAGCGTATGACCAGTTTCGGGTTGGTATATAATTTTCAGAATCTTGATCTGAGAAGATTACGAGCGGACACAAGCGTCGTCATTTATCATTGACTCAAATCTCGACTCTTAAGGGAAATAGTTCTAAACCCTCAGCTCCATGAGCCGCACCCTTCTATTTCTTTATGTTTTACTTTGGCGTGAAGTAGTTTATATGCTCATGAGTAACTTCTCCATTTCAGTGGCATGTAGCTTCGGCAAGTGTGGCCCATAGATGGTAGATAACAGTTCATCTTGAACTTTTTATAAGGTAGCGATGGCTTAGGAAACAGGGTTAGGATCTGTTGTCTAAGACTTTCCAACTTTATGAGCTGTGAGGGTCTCACAAAGGCTTTTCTCCCTACGAGTCGTGGGGATCTGGTTGGTGTCTTTTCTCCTTAGGATTCGTGAGGACTCCTAAGTGCGTTTTCTCTTGAGAATCGTAAGGATCCCACAAGAGAATTTTCTTTATGCGTAGGGATACTAATTTCCCCGCAATTTGAGACGAATCGAGAAATTCTCGCAAAGACACTGATTTCCTTGCGGGTCAAAACGAATCGAGAGGTTCTCGCCAAGGACGCTGATTTCCCTGAATCGAGATAAGAAACGATGGCTTAGGAAACAGGTTCAGATCTGCTGCCTAAGACTTTTCAACTTTATGAGACGTGAGGGTCTCATAAAGATTTTTTCTCCCTACGAGTCGAGAGGATCTCGTAGGTGTATTTTCTACTTAGGAATCATGAGGATTCCTAAGTGTGTTTTCTCTTGAGAGTCGTAAGGATCTCACAAGAGAATTTTCTTCCTTACAAGTCGAGAGGACTCGTAAGTGATTGATGAGTTGACCTACTCCCGAGTCAAAGCATTGCTTCAACAGGGAGGTCGAGGGTTGGCTTTGGGTTGTCTGTGCACCGCCGAGTCATGGAACTGGGAACTTTGCCGCGGCTCCGCTTTGCTGACGTCGTATATTCCTGCAGAGACACTGATTTCTCTACGGGTCGGCGCGAATCGAGATGCTCTCGTCAAGGACACTGATTTCCCTGAATCGAGGTATTGCCAAGGACATCGATTTCCCTGGAGTTGAGACGAGTCGAGACATTCCTGCAAAGATGCTGATTTCTCTGCGGGTTGACGCGAATCGAGATGCTCTCGTCAAGGACGCTGATTTCCCTGAATCGAGGTATTACCAAGGACACTGATTTCCTCGGAGTTGAGACGAATCGAGGTATTCCTGCAAAGACGCTGATTTCTCTGCGGGTCAACGCAAATCAAGATGCTCTTGTCAAGAACGCTAATTTCCCTGAATCGAGGTATTGCCAAGGACACTGATTTCCCTGGTGTTGAGACGAATCGAGGTATTCCTGCAAAGATACTGATTTCTATGCGGGTCGACACGAATCAAGATGCTCTCGTCAAGGACACTGATTTCTCTGAATCGAGGTATTGCCAAGGACACTGATTTCCCTGGAGTTAAGACGAATTGAGGTATTCCTGCAAAGATGCTGATTTCTCTGCGGGTCGACGCGAATCGAGATGCTCTCGTCAAGGAAGCTAATTTCTCTGAATCGAGGTATTGCCAAGGATACTGATTTCCGTGGAGTTGAGACGAATCGAGCTATTCCTGCAAAGACACTGATTTCCTTGCGGGTCGACGCGAATCAAGATGCTCTCGTCAAGGACGCTAATTTCCCTGAATCGAGGTTTTTGCCAAGGACACTGATTTCCCTGGGGTTGAGACGAATCGAGGTATTTCTGCAAAGACACTGATTTCTTTGCTGGTCGACGCGAATCGAGATGCTCTCGTCAAGGACGCTGATTTTCCTGAATCGAGGTTTTTGCCAAGGACACTGATTTCCTTGGGGTTGAGACGAATCGAGGTATTCCTGCAAAGACACTGATTTCCTTGCGGGTCGGCACGAATCTAGATGCTCTTATCAAGGACACTGATTTCCCTGAATCGAGGTATTGCCAAGGACACTGATTTCCCTGGAGTTGAGACGGGTCGAGATATTCCTGCAAAGATGCTGATTTCTCTGCGGGTCGACGCGAATCGAGATGCTCTCGTCAAGGACGCAGATTTCCCTGAATCGAGGTATTGCCAAGGACATTGATTTCCCCGGAGTTGAGACGAATCGAGGTATTCCTGCAAAGACGCTGATTTCTCTGCGGGTCGACGCGAATCGAGAAGCTCTCGTCAAGGACGCTGATTTCCCTGAATCGAGGTATTGCCAAGGACACTGATTTCCCTGGGGTTGAGACGAATCGAGGTATTCCTGCAAAGATGCTGATTTCTCTGCGGGTCGACGCGAATCGAGATGCTCTCGTCAAGGTCACTGATTTCCCTGAATCGAGGTATTGCCAAGGACACTGATTTCCCTGGAGTTGAGACGAATCGAGGTATTCCTGCAAAGATGCTGATTTCTCTGCGGGTCGATTCGAATCGAGATGCTCTCGTCAAGGACGTTGATTTCGCTGAATCGAGGTTTTTGCCAAGGACACTGATTTCCTCGGAGTTGAAATGAATCGAGGTATTCCTACAAAGACACTGATTTCCTTGCGGGTCGACGCGAATCAAGATGCTCTCGTCAAGGACGCTAATTTCCCTGAATCGAGGTTTTTGCTAAGGACACTGATTTCCCTGGGGTTGGGACGAATCGAGGTATTCCTGCAAAGACACTGATTTCCTTACGGGTCAACGCGAATCGAGATGCTCTCGTCAAGGACGCTGATTTCCCTGAATCGAGGTTTTTGCCAAGGACACTGATTTCCTTGGGGTTGAGATGAATCGAGGTATTCCTTCAAAGACACTGATTTCCTTACGGGTCGACGCGAATCGAGATGTTCTCGTCAAGGACGCTGATTTCCCTGAATCGAGGTTTTTGAGTTGACTTGTTTCCGAGACAGGGTCATTGGATGAATCCAGGTTGTCTGTGAACCGTAGAGTCTTGGAACTGGGGACTTTGCCGTGGCTCCGATTGATGGTGTAGCATCTGTGTCCTGCTGGAATAAGGAGGCACACCGTTGTTGGTCTTCGGGCCGTAGATGTGGCCATTGAGATTTGGAACTAGGGACTTTGCCATGGCTCCGCTTCATTGCGACTCTGAGGTCGGTTGTTGACATCACGTCTGTATCTGGTTGGAGTGAGGAGAAATGTCGTTGGTGATCTCTAGGCTGTCTGTGAACCGTCGTGATTTGGAACTAGGGGACTTTGCCATGGTTCCGTTGTTTTGACCCTGGGGTCGTTTGTTAACGTCGCATCTGCATCCTGCTGGAGTAAGGAGAAACGCCGTTGGTGATTTTTAGGCTGTCTGTGATTCGTCGAGATTCGGAACTAGGGGAATTTGCTATGGTTCCGGGGTAGTCTCTAGGCTATCTGTGAACCGTCGAGATTTGGAACCAGGGGACTTTGTCATGGC
This sequence comes from Agapanthus africanus, assembly GCA_030015575.1. Taxonomy (NCBI): domain Eukaryota; kingdom Viridiplantae; phylum Streptophyta; class Magnoliopsida; order Asparagales; family Amaryllidaceae; genus Agapanthus; species Agapanthus africanus. The sequence goes on from JASDDO010000028.1 coordinate 116,965,577, forward strand.
TCTGTTTGTTGATGTTGCGTCTGCATCCGATTGAAGGGAGGAAGAACGCTGGTGTTGATCTCTAAGTTGTCGATGTTGACGTCGAGACCCTGAAGTTAGGGATCTTCTTTCACTTCATTTGTTGACATTGTGTCTGTAATATTGCGACGAATGTCGAGATTGTCTTGAGGTTGTCTATGAACCGTCGAGATTTGGCTTCGCTTTCTGATGGAGCCTGGTGGGAAGGTATGGTTCCCTCTTTGTTTGTGCCCCTGGATTGTATACAGGGATCGATGTAATCTCACATGTAGGGCAAAAAGTTTCATTTCTTTCATTTTTTTAATTTCTTTCCGCGATGCTCTATTATTTCAGCTTTTTATATCGTGAAAGTCGCGATTGCCCAATCATTTCGGCTATATTTCGTGGTACCCAATCATTTCAGCTATTTTTTCTTTTTACTCGCTTTTTTTTATTGCGAGTTGCCCAACCGTTTCGACTATTTTGTATGCATATATTTTTACTTACTGATTTTGTTGCAAGTTGCTCTATCATTTCGGCTATTTCATATGCATTTTTGGCTCGTCGACTTTTCGCCACGAGTATGGAACTTGGGATCTGGTGCCAATCTTAGCATCAACATCGCTGCGACTGGAATATTGCCAGGAGCGAATTATCATTCGCCATGAAAGGACTTGGAATTCGATACCGATTTAGGCATCAACATCGCTACAATTGGGATATTGCCATGAGCGAATCATCATTTGCCTCTGTCGATGTTGAACAAAGGTGGCTAGCAAACAGAGTTAGGATCCCGTCGACTTAGGTTTTTTGACTTTACGAGCCGTAAGGGTCTCATAAAGGTATTTCTCCCTACGAGTCGTGAAGATCTCGTAGGTGCATTTTCTTCTTAGGAATCGTAAGGATTCCTAAGTGTATGTTCTCTTATAAGTCGTAAGGATCTTACAAGAGTGTTTTCTCCTTATAAGTCGAGAGGACTTACAAGTGTAGTTCGCCGTGTGAGCATATCCCCGGTCTCTGGTGGGACTTTGTTAAGGAAATGTTTATTCGTGCCCGTGGATTGTATACAAGGGTCAATATTGAACCGCTTGTAGGGCAAAATCGGGGGGTATGACTGCTTAAGAACATGTTCAGATCCCTGTAGCTTAAGGCTTTTGAATCTTATGAGCCGTGAGGGTCTCATAAGAGGGTTCTCCTTACGAGTCGTGAGGATCTCGCAAGTGTAATTTCTCCTTAGGAATCGTGGGGATCCCTAAGTGTGTTTCTCCTTTGTGAGTCGTAAGGATCTCACACAGGTGGTTTCTCCTTACAGGGTCGAGAGGACCTTGCAAGTGTCTTTTGACGAGATTGCACCCTTTCGAGTTTTCACAAAACTCGCCGGTAGTCCCGCTGTTTTTACTCATGAAGCCCTTTCGGGTTTTCATCCGTGCCCATTTCGCTTATGGACGTACCCTTTTTTTTTACCACGTCAGCCAGGGGATGCCGCGGGTTTGTAGTAATTTAACGACGTTTCGGTCATACGTTCGTAGGTCTGAGATTTTTCGGGCAACGTACGATTACGCAGCAAGATTTTCTCGCAAATCTTCGCATCTTTTGTGTCGGAAGTGGATTCCTTGAAGAGAGGGCTGAGGGCGATTTCTTCGTCAGAGTCGGTTCCAAAGGTGATAACTTGCGATCCCTTGGTGTCGACTATGTGACAGTTGCCAACGGCTCTTTTGCGCTCATCGGTCGTGCCTTTCTGTTCCCGACGAGCCTTACGCTTTACTCGTTGAACGTGTTGTCGGTGGGCAACATATCCCTGCCATCAGTTTTTAAAGGCTACGCACTCCTCGGTAGGGTGTGTAATCCTCTGATGGTATAAGCAGAAGTTAGGATGTATGTCCGCTTCATCAAGATGATATCGCCAGGAGAATTTCCTCTGAAAGAGGGCAACTTCATTCCTATTGACAGGGCCCTAGCGAATCGTTTCCTTACTTGAAGCTTGCTTTCGCTGACGATAGGGATGCTTCGATCCGGTTGGGGTGTCTCGACCTTTTCATTCAGTCGTCGGCGTTTGGCTTTTTCGAATATAGCCAGTTCGCGCTCTCGATTGGCTTTGCTTTTCTGACGGGTTTCGTTCAGTAGCAAGTCGTTCATCTCGTCAGACGGTTCCAAGTGTTTTGGCTTCGATCCTGCCCCCGACTCTTTTATGCTGTCTTCTATCGCTGAGTGAGTTTCTTCGTTAGTTAACGCCGAATGAGAGACCATGCGGCAACTTGCCACATAGTCCTCAAATTCTTCTGACGAGTCATCCCCGTTGTTATTGTCGTTATCTCCGTTCTCAAGGATATTGTTGAGAAATTCTTGGAGTGTGACCGGGGTCCGCGCCTTCTAGTTATATTCCTCCAGCGCGTCAATATGCTTTTGTAGATCTGTGCGCTTGTCATCAGGCTTCATAGGCTTTTTCTTCTTCTTTGAAGACTTTGACAGCTGGGCCTGAGCGTTTTGACCATCGCTACCAATTCTCGGCATCGGGCGCGGTTTTAGCATCCCATCGATGATCTCCGGCTCTTGCGGGCTTTTCCACGTGATCGCCGGACATGTTTGAAGATCTTTCAGTATTCTTTTAGTTTTTGCCGAAAGAACAACTTCCCATGGAGCTTCCTTTATGAATGAGCACGATGCCCCCGGCATGTCCATCTTTTTCGGAGCATGTGGTTGTGGCGGATTAACCTTCTAGTTTTCGGACAGCGTGAACTTGTCCTGTTGATACCGGTCTTCAACCCAATTTTTGAAGATGTAGCGGTCTTCGATCGGATGTCCTGATACTCGGTGGTAGGGGCAGTAATTGGGATTGTTAACGTCGTTCGGTTGCGGTGGGTGTCTCGACTCCGGTAGAGTAATGAGCCCATTGCGCACTGCCAGTTCAAACAGTTTCCCTGTTTTATCCCGGGAAAATGAGTAAGGACGTCTCAACTTCTTATCGAGAGACTGCCGCTTGTTGCTTTGGAGAACAACCGGTCTCGGGCCACTCGGTTGTTGTTGATCGTTGGCGAAGAAGATTGCTTTCCTTTTGCCCTTTTTCATTCTGAGGCTCTGACTTTGAAGGGGAAGGCCTATGCCCCATCTGGTCCATTTGGGCTAGCTTGTCAATCAAGGCTCGGAAGGTAGTCGGCTTGAAAAACATCATGAATTGTGAAATGGTCGCCTGAGGGTCAAGGGTCTCCATGAACATGCCTACCGCAGGTGCTTCTTCAATGCGCTACTCACACTTCGACCATAGATTCCGCCATCGTATCGCGTATTGCACCCATATTTCGCCTGGCTTCACTCTGGCATTAATTAACACGGTGATCAGGGTGCGCTCGCTAGCGCGTGCGAAACGTTGGGTGAACAACAATTCCATCTCCGTAAAAGTTTTGACGGAGTCGTTGGGAAGTTCCGAATACCACTCAAAGGCCGTTTTAGCCAAGCTGCCGACGAATTGGCGAAGCAGTAGCTTATCATCTCCTCCAGTGTTGCCGCAGAGAGCCCTGAACTGAGCGACATGTTGATGAGGATTGCATGTCCCCTTATACACATGGAATTTAGGAATTGTGTATCCTGGCGAGTACTTGATTTGATCATACCAACCCGGGTAGGGTCATCCCGTTTTAACAATTTGCCCGGCCACTTCGCTCGCCCGATGAGCTCGTATCTGCTGAGCGATATAGTCGTCCAATGCGGCTTTAGAAATGGTCTCCACTTTAGCTGTTGAACAAGCCGGAAGAGGGTTCGATGTCTCTCCCCTATCGTCTTCAAGGATAATCGGAGGGTCTTCAGATGGAGGATCCGGCTGGATTATTATGCCCACCATATCCTGGAATAGAAGGGCCATTTGTTTTATATTGGCCGCTTGTTCCGCGGCCTCTTTGTCCTTCTTCTCAAGCATTCTCCGAAGGAATTCAGTATCAGTTTCCTGCTCACGGCGCTGCTCCGAGGATGTCTCCGGGATTGCTTTTGGTCCCATAAGTACGGCCATGGCTGTTAGCATCTCTTGTAGCTTTTGTTGTTGTTGCTCCTGAGCCTTAGTCACTGATCGCGTAAGCGGTCGATGACTCGTGGAGATACGGCTGTCCTCTTTTCCAGATGCCATATAGACGGTATGCACCACCACGCCCCCAGCCTTGGGGAGCTTAGGTTCAGTGGTCTTACGATTCATCGCAGACGCAGGGATTTTCTCCAGCCTTTTCTTTTTGTGGACCGGTGACATTGAGGGGGCCGTTGAAGTGGGCACCCAAATAGCTGTCGCCTTCTGTGGCTTGACAGGGTGGTTCTCTTCTTGCCGAACCTTCATCTTTTCCTGTCGGCGGGGGTAGTCTTGATCAATAACCGAGTCTTGGACTTGACGCCAAACTTTATAAATTTTAGAGGACAGCTGCTGAGGGGGCTGGTCCAGCTTCGCCTTTGTAGCGTTCTCCATTGGTGAAGGAGATCTCTTCAGCACGCCAGTCAGAGAGTTTTTACGCACCCTCCTTAGCGGTTCAAAACTGTTCCCCGTTGGAACAGCAGCATCAACTTCCACCGTTGGAGCCGGCGAAGTCAGTCCGGAAGGGGAATTGCCCCCAGCCTTCCTCACTCGGTGCCAGTGGTGACGTCGAGCGTATCTTGCAGTTGGAATTATCTCAGATACGGCGGTGGTTTCCTCATGCCCTTGTCTTGATCAAAAGTTGTCGTTGTCAACCTGTTGAAAACTGACGTCCGCTGAGTGGGGATGGCCAACCTATCGAAAGCAGGCTTCCGAGCAGGTGAAGCAGCCTTGACGATTTCGCCTGAAACGGGAGCTGAAACAGTCAGTCTTGTGAAGACCGACCCTTTGGCAGGAGAAGCCGCTTTGACGACTTCGAGAGCAGGAATGACTATCCTTTTTGGGATAACCCTTTCTGGTATTGCAGGCTTCTTCATGGGCCCGCATGAGTTTTGGCCCAGTTTGTCAAAGACTGAGGCGTTGGAGCTGGACGACCCGCTGAGAGGGGCCGCAGTAGTTATGAGCTGATTAAAGACCGAGCTCTTCGGGGCTTCTTGCAACGGCAGAGGGGCATTGAAGCTCATTGGTGGGAGAATGGTCCCAAAGGACAGCCCAGTGGTGGCCTGAGTTAGCTGTTCCACTGGCATCTTGAAAAGGGAGGCCGCTTGAGGCCCGTAGGTCACTCCTCCGACGAGGATGGAGTGGGAGTTGTTGCAATGAGTGCAGTTTGAAGCTATTAATCTTCTGTTTTCTGCACGGGGCAAGACACCAAATCTTAGTATCTCGAATCCACAGGCAACCATAGCAAACCGCGATTCGTTCGCGAACACGACACACGAAGTGTGGAGTGGAAAGAGGAAAAGGCCCACCGGGCATGCCAGAATCTGTTCTCCGCCAAATACAGAGACGTGACCGCGTAGGTTCGTCTTGCCTAAATTTGGGGGCAGATGCTATTTGGTTTTATCCTTCCACCTCTCCGAAGATGCCAAGTTGATTTATGGCACCATGTATCGAAGGTTTAGACGGATGCTGCCGATGTAGCAGACTTCATCAGATTCCCCCTCGTTTGAGGGGTTTTTGATTGTGGGGACGCTCTTCCCTGCAGGCGCAAGCTCCTGCAGTTAATTATGCTACTGTATCACGGTAACAACTTTCTCCTTCTCCAGATGGTCACTTCGTGTCGTGGGTGTTTGTTTTGTTTTTGGTTGCCCGTGGATTGTATACGGAGACTAATTTATGTCGTCGTCCGTAGGGCGTGGATTAGTCCAAATCCGTATTTTCTTAGATTTGGGTTTGGGGGTTGGGTTTAAGGATACGTTAGTCTCATTTGAGACTAAGATCAACTTAAACATTTGTTACGGATACGTTAGTCTAATTTTAGACTAAGATCAACTCAACGGGATCGTTTAGATCCAACAAAAGAGCATTCGGGCTCTTTTGCTTAGTTTAGCGACATTGTGGTCGATTGCCAGTTTAAGGACATGGTGGTCCATTATTAGTTTAAGGACATCTCGGTCCAAGGTTAAGGACATCATAGTCCATGGGTTTAAGGATCCCACAGTCCGAGGTTAAGGACATCATAGTCCATGGGTTTAAGGACCCCACAGTCCAGTTTAAAGACGCCATAGTCTAAATAAATGTATGGTTGTCGGGACTCGTCACCTCTCTGAAGACGTTGAAGGATTGCAACGACAAATATCAGAGGGGTTCAGAGATGTACCCTTGAACCAAAGTTGATTGGGAGATCTATAGTCTAATTTGGAACTAAGATCAATTAATTAGATTATGAGCATATTGGCTCAGTTAAATCTGAATTGAGGACTTATGGCCAATTTGGGCTAAGTCCAATTAAGTTTGAAATGTTGGCCCTTTGTTGGGATATTGAACATTTGCCTCGGTTCAGCCCCTCATTATTTAGCAATGCTAAACAAGAGTTTGAAAGTTCTGATAACATTTTGTCTTTGGCTGAGCATTAAACATTATAGCTCTGGATTTTAAGGCTCATTTGAAGGGGAGATTTGCCTCTGGAAAACTTAGCCAATTTGGGCTAAGCTGGTTTTAAAATAGTGTTAAACACTAGAGGACATCTGGCGGTCACGTGTCCTCACGTGATGTATTTAAAACAGTGTTAAACACCGGAGACAAAATGCTCAAAATAGTGTTAAACACTAGAAAGGAAGGGGTCACGTGGGGTCACGTGAGGCGCCTGAGATGGGGCCAGACCTCCTTTATTTTATTCTCAAATCTGCAAATAAGTGTTAAACACTTTTGATCCTCTGGCCATCACGTGATGGCACGTGATGGGTATCCATGTATTGATTATTAAAGTATTTATTAGGGGTCACGCGAGGATACGTGAGAGCGCCCAAAATCAGTACTGCCTTCGCCTTTATTCTCTTTGTTTTGAAGGTCACGTGGGAGCACGTGAGGCATTGCCTCTGGGCTAATTCCTTTTTATTTTGGGGAGTCTGTTTAAGAGTCACGTGGGAACACGCGACCTAGTCTTGTTCTTCCTTTTCTGCTAATTGAGAATGGGGGTCACGTGTTACCACGTGACCAAGTTCTTTACGTGCATGGAGAGCTTTAAATCTCTTGTTTTAAGAATTAAATTCTCTGTAGGGTTAAACCCTAATTCTGTTTTAGAGGAATTAAATTCCTATGTATGTGGAAGAATTAAATTCTTATGTATGGTTAAACCCTAATTTCATTTAGAGGAATTAAATTCTTATGAATTTGGGGAGAATTAAATTCTCATGCAGGGTTGAACCCTAGTTTTATTTGGAAGAATTAAATTCTTATGAATTTAGGGGAATTAAATTCCTTAAACTCAAATTCTCCCTCTAGGTCTTGGATCTGCATGGCAGAATCTCCCCGATGAAAATTAAATTCTCAACTTGTGGGGAGATTCGCTTCTGCAAATCTTCAACCAAAGGAAGAACTAAGTTCTTATCCAGAAGAGTTAAACTCTTAAACTTGAGAATTAAATTCTCTTTTATTTTATGGAGCTTAGATCTCTTTCTCCTTTCTCACCTAGGCTTTCTTTTCTGTGAAAGGAACTTCTTTTCTCTCTTGAGAATTAAATTCTTCTCTCTTTTCTCTCTGTTGTTGTTTTTCTCCAGAAAATCAAAATTCCAAAGATCCATTCTCTTCTCTTCTTGGCTCCTATTTATAGGAGAAAGAAAAGAATCAATTTGTTTAGTGGATCTTTCATTGAAAGATTTTGGTTGTTTTTGTAACTAATATGATCTTTTAGATCACTCAGTGAATTTTATTCACTATTGTATAAAATCTTTCCATAAATTGGTGATTTTTAATCACCATTGGATTTTTAATCCAACGGTGCTCTATTCTACAGAGCACCGTCTTTTTTGTTTGGAAAGATTTAAAGAAATATTTTCCCAGTTAGGGTCTTTGATTTCCCTTAATTAGAATTTAATTCTATTAGCTCAGAAGGTTTTAAAGGTCTATCACGTGTTGGCACGTGATCCCATTATTTGATTATTAAATAGATTTTAATTCTATTGATTAAAGAGTTCAGGAGCCCATCACGTGTTAACACGTGACCAGAATTTAATTCTGTTTTTAGGGAGCTGAGGAATCATCACGTGTCAGCACGTGACCCTTAGTCACGTGTAAGCACGTGACGCCCCATTGGGGTTTTTCCTTGCTGTTTTGTTATATTTTTGTTTGACTAGAATTTAATTCTATAAAGTAAAGATCAAAGGAACTTATAACGTGTCAGCACGTGACCTTTGGTCACGTGTGAGCACGTGATACCCCATTGGGCTTTTTCCTTGCTGTTTTGTTATATTTTTGTTTGACTAGAATTTAATTCTATAAAGCAGAGATCACAGGAACCTATCACGTGTCAGCACGTGACCCTTGGTCACGTGTGAGCACGTGATACCCCATTGGGTATTTCCTGATATTTTATCAGGGAACAAATGCCCCCACAGCGTTGTTCTCACGTGTTTGCACGTGAGTGCAACGCTGTCACCTTTGTGACCGTTGGATCTGTCTGGGGAATAGGGGAGATGAATCGTCCTCCATCACATCTTATAAATGCAGGAGTCCCTTCAGAAACGCCTCCACTTTTTCCATCTTCTTCCTTGCTTGTTTTTCCTCTGATAATTTAATTCTCTTTCCCAGAGCTTAGTTCTCTGACTCAAAAATTTCCAGAGTTTAAGTCTGTCAACAAAGATTTCCTTTTTTCAGGTGAGAATCTTGAACGGCTGAGGAACTCCTTGTAGAAATTTGGATTTTAAATCCACACCAAAGGTTTTTCCCTTTAACAAGAACCCATTTTTTTCAGGTTCTTTAAAAAGCAAACTGCTCAATCTTTAAATAATAAATCCCTTTGTTAGGGCTCTTTTGATCTCAGAGATCGATGGCAATACTTAACCTTTATCTGGAATTTAATTCCATTCAAAAGAATCTTGGCTTCTGAAAAAAGTCTTCTGGGAATTTAATTCCCCTGTTCAAAAGGAGTTTTAACTCCTCTAAAGAACTTAGTTCTTTATAAGCAGATTTCTTGGGATTTTTCTTCCTGAATTGTTCTTTGCAAAAAAAAAATTCAGTAAAGTTTTCTGGGAATTTAATTCCCCTGTTCTGCTTGATTTTTGCAGAGTCCAAGATGGGTTTCTGTAACAACCCCAAATTTCCAATACAAGTTTTTACAAAAAAAATTCAAAATCCATATAGGGGTATTTATTTCCTGAGCACAAGATAAGTAATTAATTAACAATTTAATTACAAGAAGGAGCTTGTGGCTCATTGGTAATACCTTGCACTGCTGAACCAAGCCACCGGAGTTCAAATCCCATACCCCACATTATTTTTAATATTGTTTTATTTTGTATTTTTAGAATACCAACAGTTTACACGTGCATTTCTCACAAAAACCCCACTACACCCACAAAACTAAATATACTAGTGAGCACCCCAACCGACTAGCCACCCCCGACCCCTCGACTCAGCCGGGATCAGCCGAGTCGGCCGGCGGACCGGCCGGACTCGGCCGGACCGCCGAGTCGTCAACTTGGGAAAGATGGCTCTTGGTATTCCCTACCCCCCTGCACACTTCAATTTCCCAGATCGGTTCCAGAGAAATTAGAAAGACCTATTTACTCCATTTTATTACAATTTATCACATTTTATTACATTTTTTATTATTTAACTCTTCATCTACCCTAACCCTAGCCTAACCTATAAATACCAACCCTACACACTACCCCCTCACCACAAAATTCTGAGCCAACTCTCTAAAATTCTCAAGAAATCTTGTGTGCAATCGAAGTGAGCAAAAGGCGAAGCTCCGGCAAATTCTCCTTCCATCTTACTCCCTTGGTTGTCCAAAACCCGTAAGTCCCATTTTCTATCTCTCTTTTCTATTCTAAAAAAAATACGGATTACAAAACCCGACGGAATCGGAACAAATCCGATTTCCGATTCGGTTTCTTTATAAAACTTCACTTCTCGTTAATACAACTATGTTTAAACTCTCTCATGTTGACTACTAAACACTAATCAACCAAATTGATCAAGTTTCATTTCATAAAATGATGGTTATTTCACTTTACCGTATTTTTCATTTAAATACCACATTGTTTCAATTATACATTTAACTTCATTCAACTTACTATATCTTTAAGTAGATCACGAGATAATGACATACCTCCTCACACACTCATATGCAACATAACACGATACCCTCAAGAACTTAGAATACGGGAAAACAAACATTTTCATTTAAATACCCTTTACTTAATAAAACCATTTCTAAACAATTTAGTATTGATTCATCTTTACAAATAAATAACCTTTGAGCTAATAATAAAAAATATCTAGACTCAGCCAATTAAGGACTATCGCACTCATTAGGACAGAGGAAGGTTGTGGGCATTCAGTCGTTTATCTAAACCTGACTTTGTGGTGTCTAGGCTAGACAAGTGAGAAAGGTAACTTTAAAAGGCCCGTCTCACGGTGATTCGTGAGCGGATCCCTCCTTTCTTCACTTGTACTTACCTGGCCACAATTGGCGGTGAAGAGGCGATTTGAGCTATCTCACAACTTGTCGCTTTGGACTAGTTAGGAGCAGTCTAGTTGACTTAGGAGACCCTAGATCATAGAATACGGGAAATTGACATCTTTACAAATAAATACCATTTAAACCGTTTTCTAAAGGATTTAGTATTTATACAATGTTTGCAAAGCGCCGCTACAACCCATTTTGGGGAACCCGTTTGTTAGTGTATATGCCCTAAGGGCCATTATTGTATCATACTAGGTTGTATATTACTTAATGGAAGCTTGGAATATTCACAGTTGTATATAACAGTCTTGCTAAAAATGGTAGTATGCTACTTGGTTTGTATCTACTTTAATATGTGCATATGTTTCTTGTAACGTATCACTTATACATATTAGTAGAGCCCATAGGATCTTTGCTTGATTACCAGCGTTGTGATGGCAGTCACACTAGTGGGGGCTGGGTAGTCTGTAAGCAACATCCTATATAGGTCCCTGGTCGTTGGATTATCGAGATAGGGCATCGATATTCTGGAGTAGACTAAGTGTGTACGCTTCTCATCCCAGTTGGGGAGATGGTCTGTCCCACAGCCATCGGTACGTCGTACTGGAGATAGTATACAGGTGCTCGTTAGGTTACGGGTACACCGGACAGGACTCGCAGGGGAACTGATTGGTTGTTATTATACACATCGTCAGTTAACAGTTCCCAGGTGACATGAGTACAGCATAGTCCGCAGACTTGACTGTCACGACCCGAAAGTACGGAACAAGACCGGCACTTAGACTACGAACGTCTCGAGGCGTACGTACTCTAAGTAAGCCGAACCCAGAAATCCAAACCAAGAAAAATAGTAGAGAGTAGGAAAAACCATAACAAATCAACCTGTAAGCAACATAATATACAACACCTAAAGGCGAGGATCACAACAGAAAGGAAACTCCAACAACAAGAATCCACAGAAATATAACGCACGACTCTAAGGTCGAAAGAATAAACATCACTGGTCTCTATCTCAAATAAGTACATGTTTGGTTGATGGAACTTCTAGATACAACTGAAATATAATATACAATGAATAATGATGGGTGCGATACAATAAACCCACCTACTAGTAAGTCACCCGAAAGGAACAGTGCCCGCAAAGCCGTAATGGAATCTGTACGGCAAACCTGCAAGAAACTGGGGCACAACGGGGGTGAGTTGCCAACTCGTGACTAGAAAAAGATCTACGAACAGAAAATCGCATGCATGACGCAACCTAGGTTATACGATCATAATATATAATCCTCAAATATATAACCAGTAATCTCTAACCATGGCTAGTGTAAATATCTAACCCAAGTGTAAACCCATGTGCCTGTGTCAGTGCCTCAGGTAGCAATGAATCATATGAATAATGTATGAATGCGTGAAAAAAATGCATGTACTGAAGAAAACTGCTTTCATAAATTTATGAGATTTCTGTAATTTTAAAATGAGGTATCATAAAGAAATCAGCATAAAACAGTGCCTAGCATCGGCACAAAACATAAATCTCAATATCTCTATATCTCTGTATCACAATCTCTGTACCTCAATATCTCAAATCTCAATGTCTCAATCATAATATCCATGGCGCCGTCAGTCCAGATCGGCCCCTACCATCCATCTCATGACTACGACGGTATCCTCCGGATATCCGACGTGTCGGGTAATATCACCGGTCGGTCGTACTCCCCTGCCAGGCTCAACGCCATCTCCTGCGATCTTCTTGCCCCGGGGTACCGCACCGGGCCCACCATGTACCCGAAACGGTTCATCCGCCTCCTCGAATCGGGTCTCGAAATCCATCAGCAAAACTCATGGTGGACGACTCAAAAATCATGGAAAAACCGTATTTATTTAAAAAGAGAGAAAGCAGTTTATATATGTTTTGCGGTTTTCCTCCAGATCCAGAAAATCTCATGGAAACCCGAATCCAACCATCAATAGCATGAAAAAATCATGAATATATGCATGAGAATCCATGAATGCAGCATATAATGAATAACACTATGCATGAAGTGACAAGTAATAACTACAGTGTCAAGCTGGTATATATGGCAAGTACACTAATATCATGTCACTACTAGCTATCAAGCTAAATCAAGCAATAATATTTTCTAAGTGTGCGTGACATGGCAATTACCGATGAAGATGTGTGTGCGCCGGCAAATAAGTGTACGTGGTACATACGCATCATCGGTAATGGTGTGGTGTCCTAACAGCAGGATATCAATAATAGAATATGAATCACAACAGTATGCGATGCAGAGCAACAATAATAATATACGGGAGCTGAAATACCGAACACCATGATCACTAAACTGCATCTAATGTCATAAAAGTTATATAGCTACACCACTACAAGGCTGAGCTAAAGCTAACAGTAGGTAAGGGAAACCGTCTAACCTCTGAGTCGATACATATATATACATATATAGTCGGTGATCCCACCTCGATAATATTACATCCGATAACATATCTCTATAATCGGTTATTCCCAAGTCAAGTGAGCGGATCAAACATCAAAATATAGCTCGTACGTGAATCCGTCGTACGGCATCCCCAAATCTGGGTACGGGTCAATATCACATTCGTCATATCATTCATCAAGTATTCTCTTTATCAAATATCACAATCTGGGTACTGACCTACATCTAGTACTACGCTAACATCATCACTATAATAAAGTTCTGACTACTGATCGACAGTCTAGTATAAATCAATATTATCATCATATATCATCACAAAGAGTATACATCGCCCAAGGCGGCCTATCACAAATATCCTGTCATATCACATTATATCATATCTCATAACATAATCACATGTCGATCACTTAATATATGTGTCACCATTCCTATGGCATCAACATCCCCAAAATCCTCTAAAGCATCAAGACGTATCTCAGATACAAATTTCACCATATCACCGATATCCTAAACTCATATCAAATATCATCGACTCATCTCTATCCCAAGTATCATCCTCAAATCCGTAAATGAACACATAGCCTCATACCCATGTGAACACATATCTATAACGAATCCCATAACCATATATGAAATGAGGATGTATGCAAGTATGTATGTGAGTATATGTATGTGTAGTGCACCCACTATCTAGGGTTTCGTAACCTAAATCATCCAAGTCCACTAATTATCCATCCTAAACATCAATAATTTTCCGAACAACATATAATATTTGTAGGTGTGTATACGCATCCGTATACATCACCTCGGACTGCGGGGGTGCTATACGCCATCCACCCGACTTCTCCCCGTAGATATAAATCTACTCACCTTTCTTTAAGTGTACCGTTGCCGATGTCTCCATTTGCATCTCCAACGCTCCGACGCCATGTGGGTACCTACAAGGATATCACACGCTAAAACTCATAAAAACCATGTCGGAAGCCAAAATGGTGCACGCTACGCCCATAGGTAAAAACATGTGGCTTCGTGTGCAAACGCAGCCAATATCCACTGTTGTTGACGTCCAAACGCCACCCGACAGAACGAATCATCGAATACCAAAAACCCATACGAAAACAAGTCGTAAATCATACGCCAACTCATGAAAATCAACCCAGATTTTACCCTAACTGGAAACAGTCAAAACTAGACATACAGGGGGTCAAGTTTACATGAAATAGAGCTGTGCACGCAAAACGAGGCAGTTTTACTCTGCTCTGGCCGCAAATTGCGGCCAGGGGGATTAAATTTGCGGCCGGGAATTCGAGATGGTGGCTAGGGCTTTGGGTAGTGGTTCCAGGGTGCCTGCACAGCCTACTGCCAAGTCAATTTTACTGTAGGAGGTCCCGGATGAAAGCAGGTCTCAGAAAGGTCACAAAATCGACAAAAACGCTAAATACGCCAAGTATAGCAAATCTGGTATTCTAACTAGAAATCTGGGGTTTCTTGGTTACAATGGTCTTAAATACACCTAATAAAGTTACCCTGACAATCGAAACCATCTCTTGGCCAAACCTCACTCAATTTCACTAAAACTAGCACTAGATCTCAAATATAACAGTAACTTTCAGCTAGACACTATAACTTGCAAGATAGGAATTTGGTTATGAGATTATACCTCAAGGGAGTCCTGGAATGAAGGAGAAGGGAAGATGAAGGAAGGAGGAGGGGTGGTTGCTGCTGAAGTGCTGCTGCTCTTGCTGCTGATGCTGTTTTGGTTGTTGTTGCCTTGGCTGCTGCTGCTGCTTAGAATTGTTTGTGGCTGGAAGTTGCAGCAGCAGGAGTTTTGTGGCTAAGGGAGGGTATGGTGTTGTGTGGGGTGGAGTATGAAGGGGTGTGGTGTGGTCTTGAATGGATTTGTTGCTGCTGTGGCTGTTGGTAGCAGCAGAGGTGAAGAAATTGAGCTGAAGCTGTTTTCTTTTAACAGCAGTTTGTTGCTGTAGCTGGGGATATTAGTGTTGTTTGAATGGAGCTACTGCTGTTGCTGCAGATGCTGATGCAAAGGGGGCTGAAATGTTGATAGGGGTGCATGGGTATGGGGCTATGGTGCTAGGGTGGTGGCTGCAGCTGATGGATTGGGGGGCTGATGTGGTGTTTGGGTGGCTGATGTGAGTGTATCAGTTGATGTGAGGGTGTAGATATTGGGCTAAGGTGTTAGGAGGGGTTTAGGCTGCTGAAGGTACCTGATGTAGCAGCTGATGTAGGGGGCTGAAGCAGTGTTTCAGCAGCTGCTGCTGCTGGTTATGATGTTGGGGTGTTGATGTTCAGGATGGGGTTGGCTGCTGATGTAGTTTGGCTGAAATATGCTGATTGTGGCTGATGTGTTGGTGTGGGTGTTTGAGTGAGAGGGAGAGATGTAATAGGTATGTAAAAGTTGTGAAGAGAAATGGAGTGTGACACTTCCTAGCCACCACTTTCCCTCTCTCATGAATGTTGCATGACAACCATCCAATCCCCTCTCTCTCTCCTACCAAAAGTCAACCTACCCTAATCACCCTTAATCAACACCAAAACCCTAATTAACCCACTTAATCTAACCAATTGGTTCAACCCACCATGGTCCTCTAAACATGGTCCAACCCTAGGCTATCATGACCGAAACAAGAAACAAGTGTAACAAGTGTAGAAAATGTCATGTGCACATTTTTGCACAAAAAGCCAAAAATCCACTTCGCGATTTTTAATCGCGATTAACACCAAAATAACAATATAATCCAACATAAAAACTGCAAAATGACATATTTCCACCAAATAAGCTATTTTAGAATTTCCATAAGTTTTTCCCAAAATTTTCCTTATTTATCGGTATTTAATTATACCGACTATTAAAATATTCATTAAAAATTAATATTAAATTATGAAAATTCCCAAAAATAATATTCTATTTTTTTGAAATGTTACATTGACACTGCTACTTCGCCTCGAGTGTGTCCCACTGTTCTTAAATTGCTACCCTACCACGGCTCAAAGGAGTCGTGCAAACAAGTAGCAGTTGGGTGCAGTCCCGAGCACTTGGAGGCAATGGCGGTTAGATAGGATTCGTCTCTCCCGGTATTGGGAGTTGATATCGCGCTGTGTCAGAGAGCCATTACGCAAAGTCCCTGGCCAGGGCAAGCGAGATATACTGGTAGGTTCCAGTAGCTTCTCAGGGTGTAATGGGCTTCACTCCGACACGACTTATACAGCTATTAGGGGACTGACGCTTGCCGTCCCCTAGGCTTGATAGTCTTAAACGAACAGACCGGACTGTATGGAGATTGTCACATCAGGCTCAGTGGGAGTTCGGATGATTTTTCTCATCGGCCTTCTTAGCGACATCTACCTGGGGACCGTTACGTACAGCTAGTGCTGCTTGCGGTCTGTGGTTAAATCCACTGCCAGCGTAGTGTCGAGTCTTTAGAATCCCACACAGAGAGTTTCCCTACTCCAGGCGAAACGATATAGAGATCGTATGGTTTTACGACAAGGGTTCGGACGCATACGTGTGTTTACGCACGTACGACTTTTCGGACAGTTTTTACTAGCCGGCTTTGGTTTAAGCCAGATTCTAGTATCGGGTTATTGGATTTATACAGTCTAAAGTTTTTCCGTGTTTTCACGGATTGAAGGGGCGTTCTCGTAATTTTTCGGGAAGCTTCTAGAAGAGTGGTGATTTGGGGGGTAAGGTGGCATTGCATTAAATGAGATTAGTGACTCATTTGTGTGATTCATCCATGTCATTAATGCATCATAAATGCTTAATGACTCATGGAAATGAATCACTCATAGATATTTATGAAGCATGGTTGTTAATTCTATTATTTCATTTTTGGATAAATAAATAATGCTTCATATATATTATGATAGATCATTATCTCATTTCATTATGATCTTCACCTTCTCTCTCCTCAAACTCACTCTCTCTTCAAACCCTAACCCTAACCTCTCATGTGTTGAGATCAAGGGTTAGCTAGACTAATACATCCATAACCTCACTCTATATCCCCTAGGTGGCTTAGATTAGCACTTTAAGCAACCTAGTTATCTCAAGTTAGAGATTAAGCTTGGCGTAGGAGCTCTCGGGTGGATCGTCTTTGACTCGAGGAGGCCGTTGAGGTGCCGATGTTCCAAGGAGCCTACGGGGAGTGGAGGACAGCGATGAAGACCCGAAGGACAAGTAACGTGAGGTATAACTTCGTATCCGAGTAGTTAAACCTCTAGTAGATAGTTAGCAATGGTTTAGATAACGATTCATGCGCTCAAGTCTGTGTTACGAAGCTTTGATAATCGTTTTTCATATATTCCGCCTCCCCGCAAGTTCGTGGTGTGCGTGACATGGACTTACAGTGGTATCAGAGCCAACTAAACCATTACTAGCATGTTAGCAACTAATTAGAAGTTCGATCGACGAAAAACACAAAAACAAAACCCCGAAAATTCCAAGTTTCTGTTAATTTTAAAAGTGTCCGAAAATATATTTGACATACCTTAAAATTCAAAGCAGGGAATTATACGAATACTGGGAAAATACGAGGACTCAACTCGGTTAGATGGCTGCGGATCCGCGGCAATATGATGCCTTTGGCCGCGGATCCGCCGCCGAGTCAACTCCGAGTTGACTCGGATTTGCTCTGTTATTCATATATTTTGGTGTTCTGTTTTCTTGTATGTTCTGTTTCTGCCCAGGTTACTTCAGTGCAGGTTTGCTTTTGGGGTAGACACGGAATATGGTAATCGATCGATATTCTAAGATATTTGCTAATTGGGTTTTTATCTGTAATGTTTAATGTGTTCGTAAACCTCCCCTAACTGCTAGTATGTCGGTTGGCAGGGGGTTGCACATTTCTGAAATGTTTACTGTTTGTGTATATGAACTGTATTGGACTGTTGTGATGATTAGCCGGGGTTTGAGATGTGTTTAATATTCATTCATTCAATGTAAATGTAATTTGATGTAATATTCTTTTGCGGGGCACATCCAGGTTGCGGTTGTAGCCACCATTGTATTATTATTTCTTTTTACTGTTTTTGCTCCTAGGATAGACCCAAGATGGGGTACACAAACTACCGGGTACGTTGAAGTGTTTAGTGGCCTACTCACGTTGTTGAAGGAGACCGCTTCACTTCGGATACTTGGCGGGTAGTTTGCCGTACCCGTAGGGGTCTAGGGTGGGGTAATGGCTATTCATCACAACTTTGTAATCCGTCTTTTATTGCAGGCTCAAAGCAAATGCGGATTGCTAGTAAATCCAATAAAGTTTATCTGTGATCTGGAATGCTTATTATTGCATCTGACGAATGTACAATATCTATATATGATAGCTATTAGACGTCACTTATGTTTTACACCTGCGCTAGCCCAGCCCCCGCTCTGTCGTTAGTTAAGTAACCTAACGGGTGATGACGGGACCCAGTGGCGAATACAGATGGCATAAGAGGACGTGGTATTTTCGTTGTTTTATGCAATGATAGGATAAATGATGAGACGCATTATTATAATGCAAAGAAAATAAACCAAAGTTCAATCGTTGGAACAAATTTAAAAGAAACCACTCGGTTATTTTTTAAAAAAGGGATCAGATTTTTTAATTGCGGAGCTTTAACCACTCTTTTTAAAAAGTATCAGGTTCCTTCGATTATATCAAGTTCACTACGTTCACGGTTTTACCAAAACCATTCGTAGCCCTCCGTCATTTCTTATGGATGGTCAGTAGTATTCAAGCTATGTTTGTTGGCCCTTAGTCAAGGCATAGTGTTTGGTAGCTGCTGGGGTATTCATTTGTTGCATAGATAGATGCGTTGGTTTGGGACAATCGTATTACTTTGTTGGCCCTTAGTCAAGAGTATGTACGAGTGGGTTCAAATTAACCTGGACAATGACGGGTAGAACTTGACATGTGACTTATGATTTGTTGGCCCTTAGTCAAGGTCATAAGAGCATGGGGCAAAAATCCACATCGGGAATTTCTAAAGAAACTGAAATTTGCAAAGAGATGCATACCATTTTGGAGTTTGATGAATGTTGGTTGGATTCCTTCAACATTATCATACGATGATATTTTGGATCCCGATCCTACTGTGAGTACAAGCTACTTATCAGGAGATTCGTCACTTAACGATCAATGCTATAAACCAAGTAGGTGTCGAGAAAGGTGTCATCGGGGCTACGCCCCCAGAGAAAAGAGGTTATTTAATTAAGGAACTTCATGAAAGCGTTGGAAAATCTCCCTCGAAGTATCGACACTGGCCTGGCTGAACGGTTAAGCAAGTATTGTACGGTGAGAATTGTCCTGACTAATTCTTCTTTTATGGTTTGAGGAAGGATTCGAGAAACAGTGAGAGCCATCCTGTTTAGATAAACTTAAAACCAATCTAAACTTGCAACAGCATCATGCTAAAATGTTTTCTTCTCTCTCTCTTAATTGCAGCGACCTTGTGACCACACATAGGTTACATCTAGATAACAAATTGACTGAATCTGACTTATATGACTGGCAAAGGTCTGTCTAGATGTCCATTGGCTATGACAAGCTGGACCACCTTATTACTACTCAAAATCCCGTCGTCCCAAGTCCAGTTTCCACTGTCGCGGATATGGATATCCGTCAGACAAGGGAAAAAGATAAAGCGAAAGCTAAGTGCCTCGTGTTAGCTTCAGTTGATGGTGTATACCAGAAGCAGCACGAGAAGATGGACTTAGTTTCCATCTTTCTCCATAATAAAGATTTATATAGAGAGCAATCCCATATCACTAGATATGAAATCTCGAACGAATTAATTCAAGCGAGGTTGGCTGACGGGTCATCTGTAGGGGACAACGTCCTTACAATGACTAGCTGTATTGATGAGCTCCAGGACCTGGAGACCGCGTTGGGAAACAAGTCAAATACTGACTTGATTCTACAGTCTCTGCCTCCTACCCTGAAGGAAACCAGGGAAGGAGAAAGAAAGAGAAAGGCAAAAGTTTCGGGACTGGATATAGTAAAAGAGGGACGTTCCTATTGTTACAGGAATGAACATTGGCAGAATGATTGCAGGGCTAGCAAAGCCAGTAGCCAGGATTTGAAGCATGTTATGGCTTCAGCTTCAGGTGTGTTCGTGATAGAGAACTGTATGTCAGTTAACCCTACTTCCTGGGTATTGGATACCCGGTCAGGATCTCACATCTGTAATTCGTTACAGGCTCTGAGAAACTGTAGGGTTATCGGGATAGGTGATATGACCCTCACAGTTGCTAACGGAATGAGCATGGACGCTGAATCCGTAGGAGAATATCATCTTGGACTGACAACTGAGCAGATATTGATTCTGCGTAACTGTTTTTATGTACCAGGTACAACTTATAATATCATATCTGTATCCTTACTTTCTAAGGAAGGATATGATTTTACTTTTATAAGTGATGTGGTTCACATCCACCTAAATCAAGTTATGATTGGGTCAGGTACATTACAAAACGGAATATACGTATTAAATCAAACTCAGATTTTCAGTATCCAGAACACACTTAAAAGAAAGTCCCCGGAATTAAATCAGGCTTTCTTATGGCATTATAGACTGGGTCATATCAATGAGAGAAGGTTAACTAAGTTACATAGAGAAGGATATTTGAATTCGTTCGAATATCAATCTTATGCTACTTGTGAATCTTGTCTCATAGGAAAGATGACAAAGACTCCGTTTACTGGACACGGAGTAAGAGCAAGCGAGCTCTTGGGACTCGTACACAGTGACGTGTGCGGTCCAATATCTACACATGCGCGAGGAGGTTATTCCTACTTCATTACTTTTACGGATGATTTCTCTAGGTATGGATATGTCTTCTTAATGAAGCATAAATCCGAGGCCTTTGAGAAATTCCAAGAATACAAGAATGAAGTGGAAAACCAAACCGGCAAAAGTATTAAGACACTGAGATCTGATCGAGGTGGTGAATACTTAAGTGCCGAGTTCCTGGGTTACTTAAAAGAGAAAGGAATTCTCTCTCAGCTTACTCCTCCATACACACCACAACACAACGGTGTATCAGAAAAGAGGAATCGAACCCTATTGGATATGGTTCGTTCCATGATGAGTAAGGCTGAGTTACCGCGATCATTCTGGGGATATGCACTAGAATCAGCTGCATATCTTTTGAACCAGGTTCCTACCAAAACTGTACCTACCACACCATATCAGATGTGGAGTGGGAAGAAACCCTGTCTAAAACATTTTAAGACATGAGGATGTCCAGCTTTTGTAAAAAGGCAGCATGCGGACAAGCTCGAGGCACGCTCAGTACAGTGTAAGTTTGTGGGATATCCAAAGAACTCCAAGGGGTATTACTTCTATTACGCAGAGGAACAAAAGGTTTTTGTTTCTCATCATGCTCAATTCTTAGAAGCTGAATTTTTAGAAAATCAGAAGAGTGGGAGCGCAGTAGAACTGGAATAAATTCCAGAACCACAAGCTATTACTGAAACCTTGGTAGAACAAGAAGGTTCAGGAGAACAGGACATCCCGACGCCACTCCGCAGGAGTAGTAGGCAATCTCATCCGCCCGAGAGATACTACGGTTTTCTCATAGACGGGGATAGAGAGGATTGCACTATTGACTATGATGAGCCTACTAGCTTTCAGCAAGCCATTCAGAGCGGTGACTCAGTAAAATGGCTGGATGCAATGCGGACCGAAATGGAGTCCATGTACACTAACAAAGTATGGACTTTGGACATTGCTCCAGATGGGGTAAAACCCGTAGGATGCAAATGGATCTTCAAAAAGAAGATTGGTGTAGATAGACAGGTTGAAACCTATAAGGCTAGACTTGTTGCAAAGGGTTTCCGTCAAAGACCTGGTTTGGACTATGACGAAACCTTTTCTCCAGTGGCTATGCTTAAATCTATTCGGGTCCTTCTTGCTATTGCTGCCTTCCACGATTATGAAATCTGGCAGATGGACGTAAAGACGGCCTTTCTAAATGGTAATTTGGAAGAAAGCGTCTATATGGATCAGCCAGAGGGATTCATTCAGAGTGGGAGCAGCGGTAAAGTATGCAAGCTGCTTAAGTCCATTTATGGACTAAAGCAGGCATCGCGGAGTTGGAACATCTGTTTTGATGATGCTGTCAAAGAATTTGACTTTATCAAAAATCCGGATGAACCTTGCATATACAGTAAGATTGTAGGGAGAGCTGTAGTATTTCTCGTCTTGTACGTGGATGACATTCTCCTAATAGGAAATGATATTCTTATGTTACAGTCAGTCAAAAGATTCTTATCACAAAAATTCTCCACGAAAGTCCTGGGTGATGCCACCTACATTCTGGGGATCCGGATCTATCGTGATAGATCAAAAAGGATGTTGGGACTTTCGCAGTCCAGGTACATAGACACCATAGTGAAGAGATTCAGTATGGATGATTCTAAGCGCGGTAACCTACCGGCTTGTCACGGAATCACCCTCTCTAAAGAGATGTCTCCCAAGACTGATTTGGAAAGGGATCGCATGTCGATTATACCCTACGCTTCTGCGGTAGGCTCTATAATGTATGCGATGTTATGTACCAGACCAGATGTGGCATACGCATTGAGCGTAGTAAGCTGGTATCAAGCAAACCCAGGGGAGAAGCACTGGATAGCCGTAAAGAACATTCTCAAGTACCTGAGGAGGACTAAGAAGATGTTCTTGGTGTATGGTGGAAAAGCCTCCAGATGGAGGCCTTTGCCGACTCCGGCTTCCAGAGTGACAAGGATGACTCCAAATCCATGTCGGGTTATGTCTTTACCCTCAATGGAGGGGCGGTCTGTTGGAAGAGTTCCAAGCAGGAGACCGTTGCTGACTCAACAATGGAAGCGGAGTACATAGCTGCTTGCGATGCCGCAAAAGAAGCAGTCTGGATGAAGAAGTTCCTCACAGAACTTCAAGTGGTTCCTACCAGTGTTGATCCAATACCTCTGTATTGTGACAACAACGGCGCTATAGCTTTAGCGAAGGAACCAGGTCCCATCAGAAGTCCAGACACATCTTAAGGCGGTATCACCTGATCAGGGAGATCGTAGATCGCTGGGAGATCGAGGTGAAGAGAGTAGAGACGGAGAATAACATTGCTGATCCATTCACAAAGGCCCTTCCTCAGACGCAATTCGAGAGGCTATTCGAGATGATAGGTCTACGATATGCCAGCTCATGGCCCTAGCGCAAGTGGGAGATTGTTAGTGTATATGCCCTAGGGGCCATTATTGTATCATACTAGGTTGTATATTACTTAATGGAAGCTTGGGATATTCACAGTTGTATATAACAGTCTTGCTAAAAATGGTAGTATGCTACTTGGTTTGTATCTACTTTAATATGTGCATATGTTTCTTGTAACGTATCACTTATACATATTAGTAGAGCCCATAGGATCTTTTCTTGATTACCAGCGTTGTGATGGCAGTCACACTAGTGGGGGCTGGGTAGTCTGTAAGCAACATCCTATACAGGTCCCTGGTCGTTGGATTATCGAGATAGGGCATCGATATTCCGGAGTAGACTAAGTGTGTACGCTTCTCATCCCAGTTGGGGAGATGGTCTGTCCCACAGCTATCAGTACGTCGTACTGGAGATAGTATACAGGTGCTCGTTAGGTTACGGATACACCGGACATGACTCGCAGGGGAACTGATTGGTTGGTATTATACCCATCGTCAGTTAACAGTTCCTAGGTGACATGAGTACAGCATAGTCCGCAGACTTGACACTGCTACTTCTCCTCGAGTGTGTCCCACTGTTCTTAGATTGCTACCCTACCACGGCTCAAAGGAGTCGTGCAAACAGGTAGCAGTTGGGTGCAGTCCCGAGCACTTGGAGGCAGTGGCGGTTAGATAGGATTCGTCTCTCTCGGTATTGGGAGTTGATATCGCGCTGTGTCAGAGAGCCATTACGTAAAGTCCCTGGCCAGGGCAAGCGAGATATACTGATAGGTTCCAGTAGCTTCTCAGGGTGTAATGGGCTTCGCTCCGACACGACTTATACAGCTATTAGGGGACTGACGCTTGCCGCCCCCTAGGCTTGATATGCGATAGTCTTAGACGAACAGACCGGACTGTATGGAGATTGTCACATCAGGCTCAGTGGGAGTTCGGATGATTTTCCTCATCGGCCTTCTTATCGACATCTACCTGGGGACCGTTACGTACAGCTAGTGCCGCTTGCGGTCTGTGATTAAACCCACTGCCAGCGTAGTGTCGAGTCTTTAGAGTCCCACACAGAGAGTTTCCCTGCTCCAGGCGAAACGATATAGAGGTCGAATGGTTTTACGACAAGGGTTCGGACGCATACGTGTGTTTACGCACGTACGACTTTTCGGACAGTTTTTACTAGCCGGCTTTGGTTTAAGCCAGATTCTAGTATCGGGTTATTGGATTTATACAGTCTAAAGTTTTTCCGTGTTTTCACGGATTGGAGGGGCGTTCTCGTAATTTTTCGGGAAGCTTCTAGAAGAGTGGTGACTTGGGGGGTAAGATGGCATTGCATTAAATGAGATTAGTGACTCATTTGTGTGATTCATCCATGTCATTAATGCATCATAAATGCTTAATGACTCATGAAGATGAATCACTCATAGATATTTATGAAGCATGGTTGTTAATTCTATTATTTCATTTTTGGATAAATAAATAATGCTTCATATATATTATGATAGATCATTATCTCATTTCATTATGATCTTCACCTTCTCTCTCCTCAAGCTCACTCTCTCTTCAAACCCTAACCCTAACCTCTCATGTGTTGAGATCAAGGGTTAGCTAGACTAATACATCCATAACCTCACTCTATATCCCCTAGGTGGCTTAGCTTAGCACTTTAAGCAACCTAGTTATCTCAAGTTAGAGATTAAGCTTGGCGTAGGAGCTCTCGGGTGGATCGTTTTTGACTCGAGGAGGCCGTTGAGGTGCCGATGTTCCAAGGAGCCTACGGGGAGTGGAGGATAGCGATGAAGACCCGAAGGACAAGTAACGTGAGGTATAACTTCGTATCCGAGTAGTTAAACCTCTAGTAGATAGTTAGCAATGGTTTAGTTAACGATTCATGCGCTCAAGTCCGTGTTACGAAGCTTTGATAATCGTTTTTCATATATTCCGCCTCCCCGCAAGTTCGTGGGATGCATGACATGAACTTACACCGTTCGGGATGTTGCGGATTATCGCACATCCTCGGGCTTAGTAGTGCGAGATTCAAACCTCCGCAAGGAGCATTCGATCTCGAAAGATTTAAAATACGACATCTTAAGAAAACGAGATTGCTAGAATATTATAGATATATACAAAAATTATTTTCATATAAATATATGTATATGTAACATAAACATATCTATTTTTGAAGTATTATAAATATTCCACCTTTTCTACAATATCACAAGAATTAATTTTACACTAAAGTACCATGAATTCCATGTAAAACCAATATTACAAATAAATTCCTTTATTGTGAAATTAGGTTATTTCCACTAGAAATATCACAATATAAAATCTACATTCATTACAATTCTAAAGACGATTAATAAATATTTGGGGTGTATTTTGAAAAGTATATAAAAGTATTTTTACATAAAACCCCCTCAAGTTCTATAATTTACCATAAGGACCCTAGTAAATATAGGTTTAAGCGGGACCAATCTCTTGAGCCTTAGGGAGCCGGAGAAGTGGGTGCTTGCCTATCTAAAATAGACAACTTAACAACGGTGTTATCAATACGTTAATCGTCTTTAAAAAAGACACAAATCCTGCCGCCCATGTGCAGCAGTTACCGATAACATCAAAACTATCAGGACTTCAATTTACTTTTCTAATTGTTTGACTCAGGTTTGAGTCTCATTATAATCTGACTTGAATATGATTCAAGTACAATCTACAATCTACAATTTACAATATTACAATCCAACATGAATCCATGAATCCAACTATCAATCTATACAACTTGACTGAACCGAACCATGGATATATATTTCATTTACATGATCTCCAGTTTACATCCATTTACATGATTCTACGGTTACATCCGTTACAGATATCATGGTTTCGGTCAGTCATCCAATTATACAATCTATATAGTTCACAATACAATACAATCAAAACACTACGGGGTTTAAGGGGTAGACTGGTACGGAAGGTGTTAAAAGTGGCGCGGGACTGCAAGATTTAAGACACCTAATATGAATCCAATTGCCATTGTTCCGGGCCTTCTAACGGAGCCTTGTACTTTATATTCAGTTCACCGTAGTCTCTGGTCTAACGAGACTCCTCTCGTATACACTGGCATCCTTCTGTACCAAGCTACAAACAACAGCGTTAACACAACATTACAACAATATAATACAACATTAAAAGATACCTTCTTATTCTGTCTATTCAACTTTCCTCCTACCTTTGGGACTTACCGAGTGACCTGTTCGCTGACGACATTCTGTTTCTTTCTTCTTTGAATGTCGTCAGGTGATTTGGACCCGTCAGAGATCGAGCCCACCGCTGAAGACTTGGAACAGTTCAGTGAAGACCCCGAGCTCTAGTCATTGTACACTTTCCATTCAGTACTTTCATTTCTGTTATGCCATTATTTAGGCATTGCTTTTTATTCAGTTGTATTTACTTTTCATGCATTGTACAAAAGAATGTTAATAAATAAAGTTGCTGTTCAGTTTATATCTCTTGTCTCTTGTGCTTACTTTTATATTGTTTAGATACGCTTAGCGTATTTACTTCAGAGTAAATACGTAGCGGACCAGTCCCGTCCCCTTCGCCGTACACCGGGAAGCGGGGCGTGACAGTTTCTCTTTGGGGGAATGTGTAGAGTCATTTGAAATCCATTGTTCATTTATTGAGAATCTTCCTTTTGTCCTCATAATGATTACTCTGCCTCATCATTAGTGGGCCGCCATCTTGATTTTGTGGGGCCTTTATGTTTTGTAACCAATGGTCCCATAAAATAAGTCTTTTGTCGCTTTCTTCTACTGTCTTTATCTATATATTTATAAATACATATACACGCGTGGGCTTCACTAACAGTTTCCTTTCCTTTGTTTCAGGAGTGATGGCTTCTCTCCCATACTTTCCCTTTACTCGCTCGGAGGCGGCTTTTCCTCAATCACCGTCGGACGAAGAGGTGATGGAGATGATCAGGGCTCATGACCCGAATTGCACCAATCTACTCTTATGGGGGACTTGGTATGGTCAGATTATCCGCGGTCGCCGCAGCTTTCTTTGCGAGGTACCGACAGAGCCTACCTATCCATTTCTGCCGATGGATTATCCACGGACCGCCTTTGCTGTGGAGATGCTGAATTGGACCCCTACGGGACGGCTTGAGCCATCAACAACTGGGATTCCGAACCATCCTGTGCCGGCTATAGAAATCTTAGGGCGCCGCATTTGCCAAGGCGAAGCCCAGCCATGGGGACAGATTTACAAAATAGGGCTTACCCCTCGACATCCCACAGGCTACCTTCTCTCGGCCTGTTATATCCTGTCTGCAGAGGGTCGGACTCTATCAGGCGGTATATGCGTCTCTCTTCCACTATCATTCCTCCCATGTCTGGTGGGTTAAGGCCTTCTTAAACCAATGGAATCTTCCCACCAATACCTTCTTTCTAGGGGACCGTGAAGTTTCAATTTCTCTGGAAGAGTTTCGCGAAATCTCAGGGTTGCCGGTCAGGAGAACGCTCTATGAAGAACTACTGCCTCCCGATGAGTATGTCTTCGAAACTAAGCCTGCCATGCTTGACGGCCTATCGACCGAGAATGCCGTCCGCCACAAGCGCTCAAGTTTGATCAAGACTCTGAGCATTTTTGAGAAGCTATTCACAGAGTCAGAGGAGCAGGGCATCACTTTTAAAAGCTTTATCGCCTGCTTCCTTCGCGAGGATGTCCTATCAAAGACGGCTCCGAAGTTCGCGAACATCAACGACCCCTTTGGGTTTGGTTTAAATAAGCGGCCTGCTAAAGAAGAGGACTTGCCGTAGTTCTACATTCCCATCATGTCGGCAGTGTCTTTCGAGTCGATCACAGCTCCTGGTATGGATGAGGAGACTTTCTTCGTGGGCTTCATCAGTGTTTGGCTCAGTTGGTTCGCCATTCCCACGCATCGTCGTTTCATGAGAGCCTCGGTTATTTACCCCGCTCATCGCATTGCCGAGGGGACGCGACTAGCTGTGGGTATTGCGGGGCTGGCGCATCTGTATCATGGGCTAAGTGCTGTGGCTAATATCTCAACCCCAGGCGTAGACGTGGTAAATTTCTCTCTTCATTACTTTACGTCCTGGATTGAGATGCATGTGCTGGGAGCATTTGCTGCGCACCAAAGACCCATCTTTTATGACGCTTACACTTTTCCGTGACTCATGCGGCTAGTGGACGCTTCTGCTCCTGACCCGACTCAGTCTGGGGCTATTCGCGTGCTGATTAATCCCTATGCCAACACAGGCGGGATGGTATTCAACGATCGAGTCCTCTCTGCTCCCTCAGGACCGATTCAACAGCTCTGCAACTCGTCAAAAGAAGGAGTACCTTCTCTGAAGCCCAGGGAAGCCATGCACCTATATTCGATCAGACCAGGTTATCTGGTATTTCGTCAGAACGGTGCGGCCCTTTTTATGCGGTACAACCCACACCGCTTTGCTCAACAACTTGGATATGACCAGGGTGTCCCCTTTGAGGCATTTATATTGGAGCCTAGCCCGTCGTCAGAGGTTGTTCGTGACGCCACTCATCACTTCATGCGGCCGTGTTAGTTATATGTATGCCCTAGAGGCCATTACTGTACATAGGATGTATATTGTAGTGGATGCTGGGACATATATAGGGAGGACTTTCTTGCTCGACATGATAGTATGCTATCTGGTTGAACTTTACCTTAACGTGTATACTGGGTGTCTCTCTGTTACATGTTGGTAAAGCCCTTAGGATGTGTACTTGACTACCTGGACTGTGATGCGGATCATACTAGTGGGGACATGGTAGTCCATAAGTACATCCTTCAAAGTCCCTAGTCGTGAGTGTATCGAGATGGGGCATCGATATACCAGAGTAGACTAGCGTATACCTTCTCGACCCATACAGATGGGCGATGGATGATCCCATATCCATTGGTGTTTGACATCAGAGATGATATACGGGTGCTCAGTGGAGACTGGGTACACTGGACGGACTCGCCGAGAACTCCCAGATGGTATTATACCTCACGTCAGATGGCAGTTCTCTGGTGACACTGGTACAGAGTAGTCTGTTGACCCGAGATCGTCATAGAGTCTTGTGTGGTTCCCACTGTGCTTTGATTTCCATCTTACCACGTCCAAGAGGGCGTGCAAAACGGTGGTTTTTGGGTACAGTCCCGAGTCACATGGAGGCAATGAGCGATAGGAGGGGATTCGTCTCTCCCGGTATAGGGGGTTGATGTTGCGCTGTGTTCGATTGGCTATAACAGGAAATCTCTGGCCAGGGTTGCTGAGATTTACTGGTAAGTGTTACCAGTAGTTTCTCGAATTGTTATAGACCTCATATCGACACGACTTATCGAGCTATTGGGGTCTGACGTTTACCACCCCTAGGCGAGATATGCGACATATCAGACGATCAGACCGGACTGTACGGTAGTGTTACTGGTTGGATTCACTGGAGTGTGAGCGGGCTTGCTCGTCGATCTTCTGATCGCTCAATACCCGGGTGGCCGTTACGTTTAGCAGACCGCTTGCGGCTTGTGGGTGCTTGATATGATCATCACCTGCTGCCGGCGTATTGACGAGTCTTTAGAGTCCTACACAGAGGTTTCCTGGCTCAAGCGAAACGAAATAGGAGCGCATATGAGATATGTGCGGGACCGAGAATAATGCGTGTATGTGATACCGTATTCCATTCTCGCGATGAATGTATCGAATGGTTGTATGCGATATAACCTAGTTATCGAATCAAGGATTGATTCGGTAAGCCGATACATAGGATACTAGTCGGTTATATGTGATATGACCGGATCGTTAAATCAAGTGTTGATTTAATGATTTAATGTATAATTATATATATTTGATATATTACTTTGCATTAACTAGTATTGGTTCACTTTAAATGGATTTTCTCACTCGGATGTACACATTGTATATGTGATATACTTTTGTGCACTTGATTGTATCATGTTTGATGATACATGTTTGCTGGGGTTTTTGTGTAAAGAATTAAACCATGGTTAAACATATAATTAGGGTTTTATTTTTCCATTACTTATTTATTCATTTATTTGTTTATACATTTTGGAAAATAAATGGAAAAGAGAAAAGAATGGTGGCTTTTTTTGTTGTTTAGTGGAAGCTTCATGAAACCTTGACCTAGTCCACCATTCTTATCTCATCCTTAACCCTAACCATTCCTTTAACCTTGGTCAATTCTCTACACATAACCATAGTTAGAATTATGATAAGTTTTGTTTTTCTATTCTAAATCAATCAACTTATCATAATACATATCATATTCTTCATCTTCTTCTTCTTCTTCACTTCAAGAAAAAGCTTGAAAGCTTTAATGGCAAAGTGAGAAAAAGAGTGAGAAATCCAATTCTAAAGTCTACCCACTTCCTAGTTCTTCATCCTCTACCTCTTGCCAAGTAGTAGAGTGTGTTTCCTTCACAAGTTTTCATGACTTGGTGAAGGTGGAGCTTGATTTAGCGATGCCTCGACGTAGATCATCTTCGGCATGGACATCGACGACCTAGCTCGCCATTTCTCCGACGAAGCCGACGCTAGAGCCCGGGAATTCATTTGGACAGCAAAGGGACTTCGTTGCGGAGCTATGGAGGTGGAGCACCGGATCTACAAAGGTTGTATTTCCGTTTCTTTGTAGTTAAGTTGTTAACTAGATTATTTTTTCGCCTAGATTTCTAGCCAACGGTCCGTTCTAGGGTTTCTCGGCACCGTTTAAATTTGAAATTGGCATGGTTGATGCCTTGTGAGACCTCATTAGGGTGCCTAGGAACCCTACAGGCCGAACACCGGCTCTCGCTTTGTAATTCCTGAAGCTGATCATTTTTCTCGATGTGTGGGGTCTTTCACGGGCTGGTACCTCCACCGAGTCAGTCCAATTATTGCCGAGGAGAGGAGGGTGCTCTTCGGATATAGGGCTCCCACTTCGATCCAAGCCACGGGAGTTCCGCCGCAACCGCGTGTAGCGGTTCGCCTTCCCTTGAGAGATACCAGCGCCGTGCTTATTCCGGAGGCGCGACCGCGTAGGTTCGTCTTGCCCGAATTTTGGGGCAGATACTATTTGGTTTTATCCGTCCACCTCTCCGAAAATGCAAAGTTGATTTATGGCACCATGTATCAAAGGTTTAGACGGATGCGGCCGATGTAGCAGACTTCATCAGATTCCCCCTCGTTTGAGGGGTTTTTGATTGTGGGGACGCTCTTCCCTGCTGGCGCAAGCCCCTGCAATTAATTACGCTACCGCATTGCGGTAACAACTTTCTCCTTCTCCAGATGGTCACTTCGTGTTGTGGGTATTTGTTTTGTTTTTTGTTGCCCGTGGATTGTATACGGAGATTAATTTATGTCATGCCCCGTTTCCCAGAGTATGCTAAGGTAGGCACGTGACATAGCCAACCATGCTACCTGTGGATAGGAATTATCCTTCCACAGTCACATTACGGCTGTAGAGATATCAAGAACAAAAATAAAACTATCTAGAACATGTCCATAAGCCAAAATAAAATGAGTCAAGAATAAATAATACAGAAGCAAAGGATCCAATACAAGAATAACTGGAATGTATGTCCCATAATGCGGGCTCACATCAGGAATAAAATACTGTAAAGTAAACGAACTAACTACTAATGAGTCCTCACTGCTCAGCCTGCTGACTGAAATACTTCTGCTCGGACTGCAGCAAAGGTACGGAATCTGAGCCATGCAAAACCCAGACGTCAGCGCGTCATAACATCAAGCACTAATATATAAACAAGGTAGCAAGACATGCGAATATAATCATAAATGGTAAAGCAGGTGTAACAGTAATATAAATCAGGACAGTGAAAGGTAATGTACAGTGAGTAATCTAAACTGGTCTATTGGGTTGAATAGTCTCAAGTCTTTGAAATCAATTTGATGAATCATCGATGTAACTCAATAGTATCCCGTGCGTGCCCGGGACCACGGTCAAGATTCTCGGGCTGAATCTGAGACGTGCCGCTAGGCAGTAAAAGGGTAGCATGTAAAGATGAGTGATGTCAGTATCATCACCCCGGGGCTGGCCTAGCCCGTAAGACTGATCAGAACAGGTATAGAACTGTCGAGTTATAAGTCAGGTTTCATCATTGATTTCCCCATACCCCCAAGTCAAAAGTGTTCAAGTCAGGTATTAAGTGATCTAAAGCTAGTGCCAACACGGGATCAGGCAGGTACAGGTTTGTCTGGATAGACAACAGGAACGGTCCGTAAGGACAACAGGTCAGGTTTGTTGGTATTAGACACAAGATCAGATAACAGGTAAAGCCATGGTATATCAGGTCAAGTCAAATAATGTATATAGGTGTCATGTCATGCCAAGAGTTGTACGGTACCATGTCGGGTCAAGTTATAGGTGTAGCAAGTCATGTCAGGGTATACAAGATATCATGTGGGTGCTCATTAGCATAATCATGGGTATACATCACAAGCATGGGTACTAATAGAACAATAACTGGAACATATAATATGATATGCGAATAGGTACAGGTTAAACTATATGGATGTACGGTTAACGATTAGAGCTAGGGTTATGGTTCCAACATTAATTATTACACTTCAATGAATATGGAATATTAAAATCTCGTTATCATGGTTTAAAAGATCTAGGGATGCAAATGTACTTACAACATGTTAAAGATGCACACGGGTGTCCAATTAGGTAAAACTATAAAAGTACCATAGACTATGTAAATGGCTATTATGTGATTTAGAATATAGATGTGGTTACTAGGTTTAGTAAACTAAATGCAACGGGTAGGTTTCAAGTTCTGAATCTAAAAAAAATGTAAACGGAACACCGAACTGTTAAATTGGAATAGGTAACCTTGGATTCAATCTATAAGTTTAATATTCAATAAATAGTTATAAACTCATAAAGATAGCATGTAGCAAGTTTCACTTGCCTCGACAGATCGCGAAGCGGTACACGGAACGTCACGCCTCGGCGGGAAAAGCCGTGACGCGCGCACGGTACACGGAATTAGTCCAAACGACGCATGATGGGATCATACGGGTCGGATATCCTCGCTGGGTTGTCGGGTCGTCCACGTCGCGGCCGGATTCCGGCGATCACAGAAAAACAGTGAACACTAAAAAAATAAAAGAACTGCATGAAGAAAAGAAGAGAAGAAGAGAAGGAGGATGGAGGAGAGAAGGCTCACAATGGTCTATAGAGGGGTCGTGAGGGTCGACGGCGTCAACGGAGCTCTGGCGAACAACTGCAGAGGACAGCGGCGATTAGAAGAAAACTGAAAAGAACAGAAAAGAAAGGAAGAAGGAAAGAAGGAGGAGGAATAAGGGTGCAGGGCTCACTGGGATGTAAGGTGATCTGAGGCACGAGAACGAGGCCGGCGGCGGGGATCAGCTCCGGCGATGCAAACGTGCAGGGTGCTCGGGTGCGCGTGCAGGGTGATCGGGGAAGAAGAGAGTGGAGGCGGAGGTGATGAGGGTGAGGAGGCGACGAGGTCGGAAAAAGCGTCGTCGGTGTTAAGGCAACGGCGAGGCGGAGGCAGCGGCTGAGGATACGTGGTTAAGGGTTCGTTGTAAAAGATGGAGAAGGAAAAATATATAGAGAGAGGGAGAGAGAGAAAATCATGCGAGAGGAGAGAGAGAGGATTCTGAGAGAGAGAGAGAGGAGAGAGAAAGAGATCGAGAGGAGTGAGAGAGAGAGGGAGGAACAGTGAGGAGAGAAAGATTTGGATTTTTCTGCGGAAAGAGAAAGGGAGAATAGAGAGAAGAGAGAGAGAGAAGGAGAAAGGAAAGAGAGAGAGAGGATCGTGGGGCCCAGCGAAAAGGAGGGGGGTTTATGATTGGCTCGCAGAAAAGAAGTTGGGTTTGGGAAAATTTTATAAAAGATTTTAATATTGTAAAGAATCATTCGTTGGCTGGAAAAAGAGAGGAAAAAGATTTCCATCAAAAATAAAAATATTTTCTTCAGTTAGCTTAGCTGATAAAATAGGTTAAATGAATTTAAAAAAATATTTAAATAATTAGAATTTGGCGGGATACAAAATAATTCAGAAATGCGCCCGGGTCGGGTCCAAAATTTTGGATTTGAAATACCAAAATTATTAGCAAGTTCCAAAAATTGAAATGAAGGATTATTTAACAGAAATGTATACCCCCAAGAACGGTCGCACGTACGTGCGCGTAGCCATCCAAACGCGTCCGTTTCACTGAATGGGACGAGAACACGATGCAAGGACGCTACCACAGGGTTAGGAGTATCATGCAGGCCATGCCATGTATTTTTAATTTATTTTACGCGACCTAAGTAGTTATATGCAAAATATGTAATGTTAGAGTATTCTATACTAGGAAACAAAAAGCTCAAGTAAGTGGGTCGAATATAGAGTAAACTGCCATTCACAACCAAACATGGTAAATGAAATAAACACCACAACCAAACACATACGGCAACAGAAATTGGTATAATTGAACTCGGTTGTTACATTATACCCAACTACAAAAAGAATTTCGTCCTCGAAATTCCAAGAACACAAAAAGGATAAACGACCAACAAACTACAAGAAAAGATGGGGAAACTTCTGCTGGATTTCATCTTCTCGTTCCCAAGTTAACTCTCCATGTGAGCGATTACCCCAAGAAACAAGTACAAGAAGGATAACCTTGTTCTTAAGAACCTTTTCCCTTCGATCCACAATCGCAATCGGTCACTCCTCAAAAGTCAAGTCTTCTCGTACAGTCAGCTCCGAATGATCCAACACATGTGTTTCATCTCGAACATACTTACGGAGTTGAGATACGTGAAACACATCATGAACATTCGCCAAGGATTGCGGTAACGCCAATCGATACGCTACCTCACCAACACGCTCCAAGATCTCGAAAGGTCTGACGAATCGAGGACTGAGCTTTCCTCGACTTTCGAAACGAATCACCCCT
Source organism: Agapanthus africanus (assembly GCA_030015575.1). Classification (NCBI taxonomy): domain Eukaryota; kingdom Viridiplantae; phylum Streptophyta; class Magnoliopsida; order Asparagales; family Amaryllidaceae; genus Agapanthus; species Agapanthus africanus. The sequence continues at coordinate 117,000,691 of JASDDO010000028.1, forward strand.
CTAGTCGGTGATATCTTCAAGAATACCAAATCGCCCACGGCGAACTCTAGAGGTCTTCTCGACGTATATGTCCAACTCTTCTGTCGGTCTTGTGCCGCTTTCATGTGATTCCTGATAGCGTTAACTTTCTCAACTGTCTGCACAACCAAATCTGGTCCCAACAATCTTTGTTCACCGACATCGTCCCAACAAACAGGTGAACGACACTTGCGACCATATAAAGTTTCGAATGGAGCCATCTGAATAGTTGCTTGGAAACTGTTGTTGTAAGAAAACTCCACCAAATGTAGATGATCCTCCCATGAACCCTTGAAGTCCAACATGCAAGCTCTCAACATGTCTTCAATAGTTTGGATCGTTCTCTTCGACTGGCCATCTGTTTGAGGATGATAAGCTGTGCTAAACTTCAATCGAGTCCCCAAACTTTCCTGTAAGCTCCTCCAGAAGTGTGATAAGAACCGAGTGTCACGGTCGGACACGATGCTCACCGGTACTCCATGCAATCTTACAATCTCCTGCATGGACCGTTCTGCCAAAATTTCTATTGATTGACCAACCCGAAAAGGAATGAAATGAGCTGCCTTGGTTAAACGATCAACAATTACCCATACTGCATTGTTGCCATTTGGACTCCGCGGTAGAGCTGTCACGAAATCCATGGTTATATGTTCCCACTTCCACTGAGGAATCGGAAGTGGTTGCAATAAACCAGCAACCCTTCGATGTTCAGCCTTAACTTGCTGACATACCAAGCATTTTGCTACAAAGCGAACAATCTCCCGTTTCATGCCTTCCCACCAGAAATGTTGTCGTAAATCTCGGTACATCTTCGTGCCTCCCAGATGTACGGAATAAGCTGAACTGTGCGCCTCCTTCATAAGTTCTTCGTGAATATCTCCCTTTGGCACACACAAACGGCTACCATACCTCAACGAACCATCTTCATGGATCAATAAATCTGTTCGAAGTCCAGCTTCAACCTGTTCTCGAAACTTTTGTAATCTAGGGTCCTGCGACTGCGCTGCTTTAATATTCTCGATCAACGACGAATGTACCTGCAGCTGCATCAACAGCCCCGAAGAATGCGGTAGCACAACCTCCAAATCAATCTTCGAAAGTCTTCAATGAGTTCCTTCTGTGCAGTCAACGTCTGAATTGCTGGTAACCGGCTGAGCGCATCCGGCACAACATTAAGCTTCCCCGGATGGTACTTAAGATCAAGATCATAGTCAGCCATCAGCTCCAACCATCTACGTTGCCTCATATTAAGCTCCTTCTGCGTGAACACATACTTCAAGCTTTTATGATCAGTGAAACCTCAACCCTTTCGCCCAAAAGGTAGTGTCTCCAAATCTTCAAAGCGAAGATTACAGCCACAAGCTCCAAGTCATGAGTTGGATAATTCTTCTCATGGGTCTTCAACTGTCTCGATACGTACGCTATAACCTTCCCATGCTGCATCAAAACGCATCCCAATCCTTTCCCCGATGTGTCGCTGTAAATTACCAATCCTCCGGAACTGTCTGGCACGGTTAGAATAGGAGCGGTTATCAATCTTTGCTTCAACGCCTCAAAAACTGACGCACAATTATCCGTCCACACAAATGGTACCTCCTTGCGCGTAAGCTTGGTCAACGGTTCCGCTAGGCGAGCAAAGTTCTCTACGAACCTTCTGTAATACCCGGCTAATCCAAGAAAGCTTCTTATCTCCGCAACATTCTTCGGAATCGGCCAGTCACGAACTGCTGCAATCTTTTCGGGATCAACGGCGATTCCAACGCCAGACGCGACATGCCCCAAAAACTTTACTTCTTCCAGCCAAAACTCGCACTTGCTCATCTTTGCATATAGTTTTTCTTATCTCAGCGTCTGCAATGCGATCTTCAAATGTTCTGCATGCTCTTCAATACTCTTCGAATGGACCAGAATATCATCAATGAACACCACTATAAACTGGTCCAAGAATGGTGAAAAGATTCGGTTCATCAAGTCCATGAATATCGCCGGTGCATTCGTTACTCCGAAGGGCATCACTAAGTACTCGTAATGTCCATACCGAGTTCGGAACGCCGTCTTGCAAATATCCTCTGTTTTCACTCGGACCTGATGATATCCGGATCGCAAGTCCAGCTTCGAGAATACCCTCGCGCCACTAAGCTGCTCAAATAGTTCGCCAATGCGAGGGATCGGGTACTTGTTCTTAATAGTCACCCGGTTTAATTCTCGATAGTCAATGCACATCCTCCTCGTGCCATCTTTCTTCTTAACTAGAAGAACAGGGGCTCCCCAAGCCGAGTTACTGCTTCGAATCCAACCCTTCTCAAGTAATTCAGTAACCTGCTTCTTAACTTCCTCCAACTCCACTGGTGTCATTGGATAATACGCTTTAGAAACTGGCGCTGCACCCGGAACAAGATCAATTGCGAACTCCGCGTCTCTCTTTGGTGGTAAACCTGATATGTCTTCAAACACGTCCATGAAATCTCGAACAACAGCCGGTGTTTCATCTTGAGCAGCCTCCATTGATGCAAGAACATTAGTTGTCGTCCTAGCCCTAAATTCGACTGGCCCGACAGAACTGCTTCCTCCAGTGAAGATAAACTCGGGATGTCCGGGAATCTGGAAAATTACTTTCTTTGCCCTACAGTCAATGTGAGCATGGAAAGTGTCGAGAAAATCCATTCCCAAGACGACTTCATAGCTGCCCGTATCAATCACCAAGAAATCTGCAAAAAGCTCCCGTCCGCAAACAACAACTGCACAATCTTTACACTCTCTACTAGATATGATTTTCCCATTCCCAGTGTGTATGTCCCAGAAACTAGACACGGTCGTGCAGGTAATCGAGTGTGCGGCTATAAACTTGGACGACATAAAACAATGGGATGCACCAGAATCAAATAACGCTAATGCGGGAAAACCATGTACTAATAGAATACCTGAAACAACTTCCCCCGAAGCTTTGGCTTCCTCAGCCATCAGGGTAAATGCTCGAGCTTGATTGGGTCCCTGAGTCAGCTGCTTCTGTCCCTGAAATGGTTTCTGCGGTGGCTTCTGAATATCATCCTTCTTGCAAAGCTTCGACAGACAAGCGTTGATAGTGTGATCCGCCGACCCACAAACCAAACAGAGTCCATGCTTCCTTCGACAGTCTCTTTGCACGTGTCCAGGTAAATGGCAGTAGTCACAAATCATGCTCCTTCTTTGATCAACAACAGGCTTCTTCATCGGTTTTACGCCACGACGGTTCACTGGAATGCCCCTGTGTCCATGTGCTCGGTTCGGTGCAAAAACCGGCTTCCGTACTGTGATTGTTGTCTGCTGTGAACTCCCACTCTTCCCAAATAAGCTCTGCTGTTCTCGGGCCGCCGTAAGTACCTGTGAGAAAGTGGTCAAACCCAGGGAGACAATCTGCCTCTGGATGTCCACATCCAAACTGCGCATGAACCTCCTTGCCCTATCCGCATCGTTGGCAACTAAAGGTCCAGCGAATCTACTGAGTCGCGTCCACTCAGCTGCATGTACATCTACAGGTGCGTCGTTCTGCTTCAAACTAACGAACTTTTCCTCCATTTCTTCCCGTGCAGTCCGCGGGAAGAACTTCTCCAAGAAACTCTTTGAAAAATCCACACACTTGATCGGCTTGGGCAAGCAGGTCTCCTCCACAAGCCACCATTCACGGGCGTAATCCACCAACTGGATGCGTACTACATCCACCCTTTTATCATCTAGGATCTGTGCCGCAATAAGTAAGTTCTCCGTGTCAACTAGCCATTGCTCCGCTGGCAACGGCTCCTCTAAACCAGTAAAGACCGACGGACCCAGTTTTCTGAAATCTGCTACGATTCCCACACGATCCACTGGTCTGGCCACAACATTGTTCACGGACTGCTGAACGGTCCGCAAACCCTCCTGAAAAGATTCAGCTTGCTGCTGGATCAGCTCGGTCTGTCGCTTTTGGTTCTCCAACATCCCACGTATTACTCCAAGCATAGCGGCTTTGTCAACACGCCTTTGGTACGTCTTCAGATTCTTGTCTGCCATATTCCTGAAATCAAAACACCCAAGGATTAGCATGATAACAGATTCAAAATGTAGATCAAGGCTAGAACTCCGAGTTACTTAAATAGAGTACCGCATTGTAACTATGCCGCGGTATCATAGCTACAATTACATAACTCCACCCAAGTCGCCTAAGTTCTAGAGATAAACAAGGAACCAGGTTTCGAGTCGATATGCAAAGGAAGTTTGCATACCGTAAAAGTATAATTAGGAGGAGGTTAGATTCAAGAACGGTAAAACGGTAAGGTGGCAGGAAATGTTTCCTAATCACGAGTATTCTGATTCGTGTATTGGGTCCAATACCCAACTACAAAAGAATCAACCCGATTAACCTATGGCTCTGATACCAAAAGAACCATGTCACGCCCCACTTCCTAGAGTACACTAAGGTAGGCACATGACATAGCCAACCATGCTACCTGTGGATAGGAATTATCCTTTCACAGTCACATTACGGCTGTAGAGATATCAAGAACAAAAATAAAACTATCTAGTACCCATAAGCTAAAATAAAATGAGTCAAGAATAAATAATGCGGAAGCAAAGGATCCAATACAAGAATAACTGGAATGTATGTCCCATAATGCGGGCTCACATCAGGAATAAAATACTGTAAAGTAAACGAACTAACTACTAATGAGTCCTCACTGCTCAGCCTGCTGACTGAAATACTCCTGCTCGGACTGCAGCAAAGGTACGGAATCTGGGCCATGCAAAACCCAGACGTCAGCGCGTCATAACATCAAGCACTAATATATAAACAAGGTAGCAAGACATGCGAATATAATCATAAATGGTAAAGCAGGTGTAACAGTAATATAAATCAGGGCAGTGAAAGGTAATGTACAGTGAGTAATCTAAACTGGTCTATTGGGTTGAATAGTCTCAAGTCTTTGAAATCAATTTGATGAATCATCGATGTAACTCAATAGTATCCCGTGCATGCCCGGGACCACGGTCAAGATTCTCGGGCTGAATCCGAGACGTGCTGCTAGGCAGTAAAAGGGTAGCATGTAAAGATGAGTGATGTCAGTATCATCACCCCGGGGCTGGCCTAGCCCGTAAGACTGATCAGAACAGGTATAGAACTGTCGAGTTACAAGTCAGGTTTCATCATTGATTTCCCCATACCCCCAAGTCAAAAGTGTTCAAGTCAGGTATTAAGTGATCTAAAGCTAGTGCCAACACGGGATCAGGCAGGTACAGCTTTGTCTGGATAGACAACAGGAACGGTCCGTAAGGACAACAGGTCAGGTTTGTTGGCATTAGACACAAGATCAGGTAACAGGTAAAGCCATGGTACATCAGGTCAAGTCAAATAATGTATATAGGTGTCATGTCATGCCAAGAGTTGTACGGTACTGTTTCCCCCAATCAGAGCAAAGCTCTGTTGAAATTCAAAATTCAAATTTTGAAGCAACGCTTCAAATCCCGGGCGCAACGCGCCACGTGTCAGGCGCTGATACGTCAGCGCAGCGCCCAAGGCAGCGCGCCCAATCAGAGCAAAGCTCTATTAAAACAAATAAAAGCAAAGCTTCAATTGCGCAAGCGCTGCGCTGCGTGACACGTGTCAGCGCAGTCGCTTTTGCGCAAGCGCTGCGCGACACGTGTCAGCGCAGTCGCTTTTGCGCAAGCACAGTTGCGCTGCGCGACACGTGTCAGCGCAGTCGCTTTTGCGCAAGTGCTGCGCTGCGCGACACGTGTCAGCGCAGTTGCACAAGCGCAGCTGCGCTGCGCTGCGCGACACGTGTCACGCGCTGGGGCATTTGCGCCAAACAGAATTAAGATTTTAAAAGAAATTTTTCTGTTCTTGTTAAAACAAGAAGATTTTCTTCTGTAAAACAGAAGCCCTTGGATCAAAGATCCAACGGTGGGGAAAATTCCCCAAATCACTCAGAGAAAGATCTCTTTAACAAATTTAACTAATTTATGGGCACTATAAAAAGGACCCTAGACCTCAATTCAAAGGCATCAACATTTGTGAGAAATCAAGAACTTCAAATAAAGAGAACTCTGAAGAAATTTCAAAAGAAGAAAAGGTAAAAACCTTTAAGATAGAAGAATTTCTTCTAATAGATCATTGATCTAAGAACAAGATCAATGATCTCCAATAAAAAACAAATAATAATAGTGGTTTGCACTTATGAACCATTGGTTCTCTGAGATCAAGAAAAAAGAAGAAGAAATATTTGTTTTCTTTGATTCTAATTAGATCAAAGAAAACAAACAGTGCTTTGCACTTTTTCATGAACTATTGGTTCTGGAATCTAAAAGATTCCCAAGTTAATAGTGCCTTGCACTTGCAAAACTGCACTGTTGCGCTCTTAGGTTGGCGCAAGCCACCAAAGAGCGCCACGTGTCAGCATCAGAACCACTTGCGCTCTGCGCTTTTAAGATAGAGCATTGCTCTCTGAGATTGGCGCAACTCACCAGAGCGCGCCGCGTGTCAGCAGCGCAATAGTGCAGCGTACTAGCGCAGCGCACTGAGCTGTTGCGCTTGTGCTCACCAGAGCATGACACGTGTCCTCACCACAAGCGCTTGCGCTCAGTGATTGGCACAAAGCGCCTGACAAATGCAATGCATTTCTTTTACTGAAGGGCCAGGCCCAAATCAGAGGGGCCTAGTAGGCCAAATTAAATTGCAATGCAATGAAAAGGGGAAGAGCCCAAACAATATTGATGCTCTGCATCATTTATAAAAGGGCAGAGCCCAAACAAAATTGAAAATGCAATAAACAGGGCAGAGCCCAAACAAGACTGATACTCTGCATCATTTATAAATGGGCACAGCCCTGACAAAACAAATAATGCTATGCATTATTAAAAAGAGGCCAAGTCCTAGCACAAGCCTATTAGGCCAAAAACAAATAAAAATATTGAACATTTTTCAACTGGACTTAGCCCAATCATGGTCGTAAGTCCTCAAATTAAATTGACATAGCAAGACTGCTCTCCTAAATCAATTTACAACCGGTTCGAGGGTACATCTCCTAACTCTTCTGACACTTATCGTTGTAATCCTTCAACGACGTCGGAGAGGTGACGGATCCCAATGACCACACATCAATACGGACTACGGGGTCCTTAAACTCGTGGTCCGAAACGTCCTTAAACTAATATTGGACCGAAACGTCCTCAAACTAATGGTGGACCACCACGTCCTTAAACTGGCGATGAACCACCACGTCCCTAAACTGGAACAATAGAGCCCAAATGCTCTTTTGCCGGATCTAAACGGTCCCGTTTAAGTTGATCTTAGCCCCAAACACGGCTAATGTATCCTTAAACATTCAAATGGACTATAAAACTCCAAATCAACTTTGGTTTAAGGGTACATCTCTGAACTCCTCTGACACCTATCGTTGTAATTCTTCAACGACATCAGAGAGGTGACGAGTCCTGACGGCCATGTAATAAATGGATCACCACGTTAAGTTGATCTTAGTCTCAAACAGGACTAATGTATCCTTAACGAACGTTTAAGTTGATCTTAGCCTCAATACGGCTAACGTATCCTTAAACTAAAAACACCAAACCCGAATCTAAGTAAATACGGATTTGGACTAATCCACGTCCTACGGGCGACGGCATTACTCAGTCCCCATATACAATCCACGGGCAACCACAAACAAAACAAACACACACGACACGAAGTGAAATTCTGGAGAAGGAGAAAGTGGCTGCCGCGATGCGGTAGCGTAATTAACTGCAGGGGCTTGCGCTTGCAGGGAAGAGCGTCCCCACAATCAAAAACCCCTCAAGCGAGGGGGAATCTGATGAAGTTTGCTACATCGGCCGCATCCGTCCAAACCTCCGATACACGGTGCCATAAATCAACTTGGCATCTTCGGAGAGGTGGACGGATAAAACCAAATAGCATCTGCCCCGAATCTCAGGCAAGACGTTCAGTCTCAGCCGTCTTTCGGAGGGGAACAGGTACCATGTCGGGTCAAGTAATAGGTGTAGCAAGTCATGTCAGGATGTATAAGATATCATGTGGGTGCTCATTAGCATAATCATGGGTACACATCACAAGCATAGGTACTAATAGAACAATAGCTGGAACATGTAATATAATATGCGAATAGGTACAGGTTAAACTATATGGATGTACGGTTAACGATTAGAGCTAGGGTTATGGTTCCAACATTAATTATTACACATAAATGAATATGGAATATTAAAATCTCGTTATCATGGTTTCAAAGATCTAGGGATGCAAATGTACTTACAATAGGTTAAAGACGCACACGGGTGTCCAATTAGGTAAAACTATAAAAGTACCATAGACTATGTAAATGGCTATTATGTGATTTAGAATATAGATGTGGTTACTAGGTTTAGTAAACTAAATGCAACGGGTAGGTTTCAAGTTCTGAATCTAAAAAAAATGTAAACGGAACACCGAACTGTTAAATTGGAATAGGTAACCTTGGATTCAATCTACAAGTTTAATATTCAATAAATAGTTATAAACTCATAAAGATAGCATGTAGCAAGTTTCACTTGCCTCGACGGATCGCGAAGCGGTACACCGAACGTCACGCCTCAGCGGGAAAACCCGTGACGCGTGCACGGTACACGGAATGAGTCCAAACGACGCACGATGGGATCACACGGGTCAGATATCCTCGCTGGGTTGTCGGGATCGTCGACGTCGCGGCCGGATTCCGGCGATCACAGAAAAACAGTGAACACTAAAAAAATAAAAGAACTGCATGAAGAAAAGAAGAGAAGAAGAGAAGGAAGATGGAGGAGAGAAGGCTCACAATGGTCTGTAGAGGGGTCGTGAGGGTCGACGGCGTCAACAGAGCTCCGGCGAACAACTGCAGAGGATAGTGGCGATTAGAAGAAAACTGAAAAGAACAGAAAAGAAAGGAAGAAGGAAAGAAGGAGGAGGAATAAGGGTGCAGGGCTCACTGGGATATAAGGTGATCTGGGGCACGAGAACGAGGCCACCGGCAGCGATCAGCTCCGGCGGTGCAAACGTGCAGGGTGCTCGGCTGCTCGTGTGCGCGTGCAGGGTGATCGGGGAAGAAGAGCGTGGAGGCGGAGGTGAGGAGGGTGGGGAGGCGACGAGGTCGGAAAAGGCGTCGTTGGTGTTAGGGCAACGGCGAGGCGAAGGCAGCGGCTGAGGATACGTGGTTAAGGGTTCGTTGTAAAAGATGGAGACGGAAAAATATATAGAGAGAGGGAGAGAGAGAAAATCATGCGAGAGGAGAGAGAGAGGATTCTGAGAGAGAGTGAGAGGAGAGAGAAAGAGATCGAGAGGAGTGAGAGAGAGAGGGAGGAACAATGAGGAGAGAAAGATTTGGATTTTTCTGCGGAAAGAGAGAGGGAGGAACGATGAGGAGAGAAAGATTTGGATTTTTCTGCGGAAAAATGGAGAATAGAGAGAAGAGAGAGAGAGAAGGAGAAAGGAAAAAGAGAGAGAGGATCGTGGGGCCCAGCGAAAAGGAAGGGGGTTTGTGATTGGCTCGCAGAAAAGAAGTTGGGTTTGGGAAAATTTTATAAAAGATTTTAATATTGTAAAGAATCATTCGTTGGCTGGAAAAAGAGAGGAAAAAGATTTCCATCAAAAATAAAAATATTTTCTTTAGTTAACTTAGCTGATAAAATAGGTTAAATGAATTTTAAAAAATATTTAAATAATTAGAATTTGGCGGGATACAAAATAATTCAGAAATGCGCCCGGGTCGGGTCCAAAATTTTGGATTTGAAATACGAAAATTATTAGCAGGTTCCAAAAATTGAAATGAAGGATTATGTAACAGAAATACATACCCCCAAGAACGGTCGCACGTACATGCGCGTAGCCATCCAAACGCGTCCGTTTCACTGAACGAGACGAGAACACGATGCAAGGACGCTACCACAGGGTTAGGGGTATCATGCAGGCCATGCCATATATTTTTAATTTATTTTACACGACCTAAGTAGTTATATGCGAAATATGTAATGTTAGAGTATTCTATACTAGGAAACAACAAGCTCAAGTAAGTGGGTCGAATATAGAGTAAACTGCCATTCACAACCAAACATGGTAAAGGAAATAAACACCACAACCAAACACATACGGCAACAGAAATTGGTATAATTGAACTCGGTTGTTACAATTCATGTGGTCGCCCGCAGGGCGTGGATTAGTCCAAATCCGTATTTTCTTAGATTTGGGTTTGGGGTTGGGTTTAAGGATCGTTAATCTCATTTGGGACTAAGATCAACTTAAACGTTAGTTAAGAATACGTTAGTCTAATTTTTGACTAAGATCAACTCAACGGGATCGTTTAGATCCAACAAAAGTGCATTTGGGCTCTATTGCTTAGTTTAGGGATATTGCAGTCCATAAGTTTAAGAACATCATAGTCCATGGAGTTTAAAAATATCATAGTCTAGTTTAGAGACATCATAGTCTGTAGGGTTTAAAGACATCATAGTCTATGAGTTTAAGGACCTCACAGTCCATGGAATGATTGGTTATCGGGACCCGTCACCTCTCTGAAGACGTTGAAGGATTACAACGACAGATATCAGAGGAGTGCAGAGATGTACCCTTGAACCAAAGTTGATTGGGATATCTGTAGTCCAATTTGGAACTAAGATCAATTAATTAGATTATGAGCACATTGGCTCAGTTAAATCTGAATTGAGGACTTATGGCCAACTTGGGCTAAGTCCAGTTAGGTTTAAGAAATTTGAACCTTTGTTTGGGTTTAATTCTTCTTTATTTAGCAATGCTAGACAGGGATTTGGGGGCTTTGACAACATTTTGTCTTTGGCTGAACACTAAACATTCACTATGGCTCTGGGCTTTACTTTGCATATCATATGAACTGCTCAATTTTGAGGTTCAGTTGAAGGGGAGACTCGCCTCTGGAAAACTTATCCAATTTGGGCTAAGATTGGTTTGAATATAGTGTTAAACACTAGCACATATTTGGCTGTCACGTGTTCCCACGTGATGTGCTTAAAACGGTGTTAAACACTAAAAGAATGAAGTACTTAAAATAGTGTTAAACACTAGGGACAAAATGCTCAAAATAGTGTTAAACACTGAAAATGAGGCAGTCACGTGGGGTCACGTGAGGCGCCTGAGAATTGGGCTAGACTTCCTTTATTTTACCCTCAAAACCAGTAAATAAGCGTTAAACGCTTAGTCTCTATAATCATCACGTGTGGACACGTGATAGTGCTAATTTATTGGGTATTAATTCCTCTATTTCGCCTTATTTGCCCTTTTAAAAAGGTGTTAGTCAAAGGTCACGTGGGGACACGTGAGGCATTACCTCTGTTATTTGTTCTCAGAATATTCACAGAAGTGTTGAACACTTAATCTTAGCGGCCATCACGTGTGGGCACGTGATGGGTGCCCATGTATTGATTTTTAAAATGTTTATTAGGGGTCACGTGGGGACACGTGAGGGCGCCCAAAATTGATTCTGCCCTTAGCTTTGTTCTCTTTATTTTGAGGGTCACGTGGGAGCACGTGAGGCACTGCCTCCAAGTTTTTCTTTCTCATTTTGAGGAACCTGTTTTAGGGTCACGTGGGGACACGTGACCTAGTTTTGTTCTTTCTTTTTTACTCATTGAGGAGAAGGGACACGTGTTACCACGTGACCAAGTTCTTTACGTGCATGGAAAGTTTCAAGTCTCTTGTTTTAAGAATTAAATTCTCTGTAGGGTTAAACCCTAATTCTGTTTTAGAGGAATTAAATTCCTATGTATATGGAAGAATTAAATTCTTATGTAGGCTTAAACCCTAGTTTCATTTAGAGGAATTAAATTCCAATGAATTTGGAAGAATTAAATTCTTATATAGGGTTAAACCCTAGTTTCATTTGGAGGAATTAAATTCCTATGAATTCGGGAGAATTAAATTCTCTAAACTCAATTCTCCCTCTAAGTTTTGGATCTGCATGGCAGAATCTCCCCGATGAGAATTAAATTCTCAACTTGTGGGGAGATCTGCTTTTGCAGATCTTCAACCAAAAGAACACATAAGTTCTTATTCAGAAGAGTTAAATTCTTAAATTGAGAATTAAATTCTCCTTTTGTTTTATGGAGCTTAGATCTCTTTCCCCTTCTCACCTAGGATTTCTTTCTCTTCTGAGGAAATCTTTTTCTCTCTTGAAAATTAAATTCTCCTCTCTTTTCTCTCTCTGTTGTTGTATCTCTCCCCAAGAAAGTAGATCCCTTCTCTTCTCTTCTTGGCTCCTATTTATAGGAGAAAGAAAAGAATCAGTTTGTTTAGTCAATCTTTCATTGAAAGATTTTAATTGATTTTATAACTAACATGATCTTTTAGATCACTCAGTGAATTTATTCACCATTGGATTTTTAATCCAAAAGATCTTTTATCTGTTATTCCTGGAAAATTTCAGGAAAATCTTTCCTTGTATAGAATCTTTCTATAAATTGGTGATTTTTAATCATCATTGGATTTTTAATCCAACGGTTCTCCACTTTACAGAGCACAATCTTTTTGTTTGGAAAGATCTAGGGAAATATTTTTCCAACTGATTGATCAATTAATTAGAATTTAATTCTATTGGTTTGGAGGACTCAGGAACCTATCACGTGTTGGCACGTGCCCCCACTGATTAATTATTTAATTAGAATTTAATTCTATTGCTTCAGAGGGTTTAAGAGCCTATCACGTGTTGGCACGTAACCCCACTGATTAATTATTTCCAATTATTTATTTTATTCAGTGCTTACATGCTTTGCCTATAAATGGTCACGTGTCTGCACGTGATGCCCGGTCATGTGTCTGCACGTGATGCCTCATAACTTTTGATCCCGGATGAATTATGAGGCCCATAATATATCAAATCGAAGGCTTTTTCATGATGCTTTCAATACCATTATAATTTAGCTGTTTCTCATTCGGGAGTTTGTCAATATATAGCCCAGAAAATACTGGTTCACATTTTCTTCAGCGTATCCCTGCTATTTGATATCTTTGGCTCTTTTGCGCAGAAATTTTTTTGGCGTGAACAAGGGATCTGCATGATTAGCATATCACTTGCTTAGGCAATTGAGTTAATCAAGAAATGTCAAGTACCACACCAGATGTTATTTTTACACTAGTTGCAATAAGCATATATATTAATCCAATTCAGGAGAAACATTTGAAAGCAGTTTATGAACATAAATGGATGTTCTAAGAATATGGTAACGGCAGCATCCTTTAGGAGACGGTTATCATTTCAGGGTTCCAAGGTGACCTGGATGACAGAGTGGTTGTCTGAGTTATAGTTTTTCCCTCTTCTGAGGGACAGTATGTTAGACAGGTGGTCCATGCGGATACTGAGGAAGGCATGGCGCAGGATACTGATTAAATTCAGTGGATGATACAGTCTAAGAAGTTTGCTGGATTTGGAGTTCATTTGTGAACTGGATCCCATCAGATATCCAGACAAATTCTAAGACAAAGTATTGCTCATTTCGGGAGATAGTTATTCTCCGCGAAGTTGAGATATAGAGAGATAAAGAAAGAAACACTGGAGCGGATCCACTCACTTAGGTTATTTCTCGAACACAATAGTTTCACAAACAGGCTTTGTGAGACTGATTAGTAGAGAAGTTGGGTGTTCGGTATCACATGGGCTGTGAGTATGCGACATCACAATAATTGGCCTCAAGTGCAAGTGGGAGATTGTTGGTTATAGTGCCCTCAAGGCAATTATCGTAGTCGCAGGCATATGATTATGATGATTGAGGGAGGACATATACCGGTAGAACAGTCTTACTCGAGATGATAGTATACTATCTGGTTTGTCTTTATCATCACTATTACATGTTGATTGAGCACATAGGATTCTTGCTTGACTACCAGCATTATGATGGCGGTCATATACGTGGGAGCTGGTGGTCTATAAGCACATCCTTAAATGTCCCTAGTCGTGGGAGTTTCGAGATTAGGCATCGATACTCCAGAGCAGACTAGTGTATACTGATCGAGACCCCGACGAGGGACGGTGGCCCGGTCTCACAAGCCATTGGTGTTAGTTTGTTCACCTAAGATAGTATACAGGTACTCATTGGGTTATGAGTACACTGGACGGACACGCCGGAAACTTGCTAGTTGGTATTATACCTATTGTCATATAGCAGTTCCCAGGTGATATGTGTACAGGTTAGTCTGTCGACCTGAGATCGTCATTTGTCTCGTGTGAGTTCTCATTGTGCTTTGATTAATACCCTACCACGGCTCAAAGGAGTCGTGCAAACAGGTTTTAGTTGGGTACAGTCCCGAGTCACAGGAAGGCAGTGAGCGGATTGTCGGGGATTCGTCTATCCCGGTATTGGGGTTGATGTCGCGCAGTGCACGGGTAGCCATCACCAGAAATCCTTGGCCAAGGTAGTCGAGAATTACTGATCTAGGATCGGTAGTTTCTCATGTGGTGATGGGTTTCATACCGACACGAATTATCGCGTTATTAGGGGTCTGACTTTATCTACCCCTCCTAGACTCGATATGCGATACTCTTAGACGAATAGACCGGACTGTACGGATATTATCACTGTCAGGCTCAGTAGGGATTCAGGATGAGTTTGCTCGTCGGCCTCCATTTCGCTCAGTAGCTGCGTAGCCGTTACGTAGAGCTAGTGCCGCCGACGTGCTTGTGGTTAAACCCACTGCCAGCGTATTGACGAGTCTTTAGAGTCCCACATGGAGGGTTTCCCTGGTTCTGGTGAAATGATGTAGTAACCATATTGGATACGTGCAGGGTTCCGATCGATTAATGTACTTTGTACCCGGACTTTCAATCGGACAGTTGATAATACTAACCGGCTCGGGTTTGAGCCGGATTATTGAATCAAGTATTGATTTAATAATTTACGTATATGTATTTCGATACGTATATTCTAATATTATTTTTCTTGTGTTATTCTATCTCTTTGGGTATTCGTATTTCGGTACGAATGCAGGTATGTATATACAGTAGAATGTAATTCGTATTTTATCCGAAAAACATTCTAGAAGGTGGCCACATCATTTTTGGATTTGACCATTTTTTAGAAAATGGTAAATGAGGTGGAAATTAGAAAATGGGGAGTATGGTGATGACCATGCTTGCATAGTGTACACAAATGAATTGTTAATTCATTTGTGCATACTATTCAAGTATGGGTGGATTTTAAAATGAAAAGAAAAGGTTTTACAAAACCAAGCATGCTCAATTTCTCTTTCATGGTTAGCTTCATTATTTTTGAGCATGAGTTTTTTCTTGAGCTCATCATCACCATTTGTGCTCG
This sequence comes from Agapanthus africanus, assembly GCA_030015575.1. Lineage (NCBI taxonomy): Eukaryota > Viridiplantae > Streptophyta > Magnoliopsida > Asparagales > Amaryllidaceae > Agapanthus > Agapanthus africanus. Next base: position 117,016,015 of record JASDDO010000028.1, read on the forward strand.
ACTCCTCTCTTGATTTTCCATAGTTGCCTCCACCTTCATTCTCCACCTCCTCTCAACCCTCTCATGAGTTGAGAAACATGAGATGGGGTGAGATGAGATAGACCTACACTAAGTTCATACACTCACTACATTCTAGGCTTTCTAGAGTAGTATCCTAGAAACCCTAGTTGCTTCACTTGCATCTATTATGTGGAGCTAGAGCCAAGACTACATCTCTCGGATGGATCATCTTCGATGAGGGAGACCGGCTACCAAACTCGATCAAGGAGCCTCTACGAGCTTGAGGATGATGGTTGAAGACCGAAGGACACGGATCAACTCGGTATAACCATTCTAACTTCTTTTTATAGCTTGCTAGTATAGGGTTTAGGATAGATCCGGGTATCGGTAATGGTAGCGCCAGTTTAGAAAAATTTTGTTCCGCATTTGGCCACGGTTTGATGGTCGGGCGCTGCCGTAACCCAACAAGAGCTCCGCAATAAGAGTGCTGCCGGCTGGGTAGATCATGACTGAACCGAACTGGCATAGAGGCTCCTCCCATTACCTCATGAGACTTGCCGGAAGAATCACGCGAGCAATCTTCTTGACCACATAAGTGATTGGAGTTGTGTTGAAAGCCGAATTCATCTTTGGAGATATCGTTGAGCGATGTGGTTGTTGTTGATTGTTGAGAGTTGATTGCTGCATGAAAAAGCATTATTTAAGTGCAAATATCGATATGTACATTGAATGAGTTCGCGTGAACGCTTGACCCGAAATATGGGAGGAGAGATAAGTGTCATCGGGTATGCCAGAACCTGTAAGGTGTCTTTCGTCGCCCTATTGAGATAAGAATGCGCGCGCTTGTCAGACATGTACAAATTTTCACTGTCTGGGATAGACAGGGGTTTATTAATTGTGGGGATCCAAATCTCCGACAGCCGCAGACTAAACTGCCGTTAATTACCCCTCACTTTTGGAGCGAGAGAAACTTCGATTGACGAGTAAAACTAGTCATGTGAATTTAATGTGATGTGTTGGTACTTGAAAATAATATAGAAGGGCATGTTCATTTCATTTTTTTATTTTATTTATTTTATTTGTGACAACAAGGTTTTATTTATTCAAAAAAATATTTACTTCTCTTCATTTTTTTAAATTTTATTTACATTTTATTATATTTTTTTATTAAAGACGAGAAGGGGCATGTACACGGCACGCGCCGGTGGGGGTAGCTCACGTGAGCATCGCGTGAGCCCCAGCGAGACGCTCAGATGAGCATCGCGTGAGCGCCGGTGAAGCACTCGCGTGAGCTCAGCACCCATGGGAGAGCTCACGTGAGTGCCACGTGAGACGTGCAGAGTGGGGGAAGGCTAAGCCTCCTGCTTGGAGTTGAACTTCTCGAAGGATTCAGCTTGGAGTTAAACTCAAAAAAAAAGATTTTTTTGTTTGGAGTTAAACTCCTAAAAAAAATTTATTCGGAGTTATACTACTAAAAAGGATTTTTATTCAGAGTTAAACTTCTAAGATATTTTTATTCAGAAAACCAAAAATGGGACTTTTGAAACTTCAAAATCTATATCTTGAATGATGAAAAAGGACCATTTTCTTCTCTTTTGAGTCTTGGCTCCATCCAAAATGAGATTTTCAGAGATGAGTCTCTTTCTTCCTCCTCTTTTTTTTTATCTTGAAGAAGAAGGGTGACGATTTTTAAAATCTCCAATCAATGATTTTATGATGAAAAACTATTTCTTTTTAAAAAAAGAAGAGCTAAACTTTTGATTTTATTTGAAAAGAGAAGAAAGAATATTTAAAATTTCGAAGAAGGAGGCACAAAACCCTAGGTTTTTTGATCCCTTCCCCCTTGCATTGAATAGTAAAGATTATATTTGGGATCTATTGTTTTTGCCCTGGACAATAACCTTGTTTGATGTAAATGGATATACAAAATCAAAACTCATGCGAAAAGTGTATATAGTGGGCCTTGTTTTAAGTTAGGCGGGCTCCTTCCTGCAAGCCTCCTTTCTATGCTATGTAGAGAGAACTCATGGCAAAACAAAACCGGACCCTTTTTATAACCCAGTTTCGATCCGTCCATAGAGTGGGACTGCGATATACTGTAGGCCCATTTCTCAAATAAAACGTATTTATAATAAACTATTATTAAATATATTAGGCGGACATGGAATATACAATGGCTGGGCATTGAATACCCAATTTAAACACTATTCTTCATTTATAAAGTTTCACCTTTTTCCGTTTGAAATTGCACATGGATCAATGAATAGTATGATATTGCGTGTACCGTCAATATAGGAATTTTTTATAGTGTTAATAGATACTCTATATTCTCATATATTAATATATAATATTAAAAGAAACGGAAAGAAAATAACATTTATGGTTCCATATCAGTTGTATACAGAATTTTTTTTTATTTGGACCCTCTATAAGTGAAAGTTAACTCCGTCATAATTTGTTATTAACTTGTCTAGCGAGAGCGGCGCGGCGAGAATATGCATGTGGTAAACCATAGAACCATATGACTCAGATTTATAATATCCATATATAGTCATCTATCTGGAAGCTACACGGCTATGCCGTCGATATACCAGTCTGCTTCAAACACTGCAAAAACTTGGACCAAATTAATGCGACTGTTGTGAAACCCAATCACACCTCATTTTTTCACCCAATCATCATCAATGCTCACCGATTAGTTTGGTCTCCCCATCTCCAATTTTTTACAGTGTAAAATTTCCTCTCTTTCATCAACTTTTCATGAAAACAACCAAGAAAACAGAGACAAAAAGTTTGGAAACCCAACCAAATCTATCTGCTGCTCTCAACTATAATGCCGGCCTCTTCGATTAATCCCATGAGATTTTGTTGAGTCCCAAAAGCAATCGCAAATCAAAAAACAGAAAGTCTTTGGACAAATCATCACGAAAGCTGCTTTCTTGTTGGGGGTTAGATCACCTATAGCGTCGATCACAAAGGTATTTCCTATAAAGATCTCTCCTTGGTTTGGTGTTTCGTGAGATTCCCATTTGTAAAAATCAAATCTTTTTTCGTTTTGGTCGCTGTTGGAGGGTGATTTTTATATAAGTTGGCTGTGGGTTCGATTTCATAAAGGGAATATTGAGGAAGAGGCTATAGTTAGCAAAAAGTTCCAATTTTGTATATTGTTTATTTTTGGTGTTTGGGTTGTGGGAGGTCTCCATTTAAAAAGTTTCAATTTTGTGTATTATTTCAATTTTGAAGTAGGGAAAAGCTCCCCATTTTGGAATTTGGAGGAAATTTTTAGAAGCATCTTGTTCCAAAATCTCCCCCAAATCAATCCCCGATATGGTTGGAACTTTAGATACCAATGGGTCTCTTCACAATTCCAATGGAACTGAAGAAAAGCTTGATGAGCTCCGTTTCCATTTCGGAAAATCCGATGGAGATATCTTAAACATCGTAGGCGTAGGTGCCGGTGCTTGGGGCAGTGTGTTTTGCGCTTTACTGCAAGATGCATATGGGCATTTGCGCGATAAGGTTCAAATTCGATTATGGAGAAGAGCTGGTAAGCCTGTTGATCGATCCACCGCCGAGCATTTATTCGAAGTTATAAATTCGAGAGAGGATGTGTTGAGAAGATTGATAAGACGATGTGGGTATTTGAAATATGTTGAGGCTAGGTTAGGGGACCGAGTTTTATTGGCCGATGAGATTTTGAAGGATGGGTTTTGTTTGAATATGATTGATACACCACTTTGTCCCATGAAAGTGGTGACGAATTTGCAAGAGGCGGTTTGGGATGCGGATGTTGTGATAAATGGGTTGCCCTCGACGGAGACTAGAGAGGTTTTTGAGGAGATTGGTAGGTATTGGAAGGAGAGGATTAGTGCTCCGGTGATAGTATCATTGGCGAAGGGGATTGAGGCGGCGTTGGATCCGGAGCCGAGGATTGTTACACCGACGCAGATGATTAACCGAGCAAGTAAGATTTCTTCTTCATTTTGTTTCTTTTTTTCATGGTGCGTAATTTTAGATGCAATGGTCTTTTCTTAGGGATTTTAGAGGGAATTAAAATTGTTACTTTTACGCCTGCCATTGCCTTTCTAAGGAAGAATTCTACAGTGTACCGGCCATATGTGTCCAGTCATTAGAGAGAAATAGATGAGAACATGGACTTTACCAAACTGCCCGAAGAGTGCCTGAAATTATCCATCATTTTCTCTCTTCTACCCAGGTGTATTACACCTGGCGCACCGAATAATTTCTCCTTTCTAAGGATTTCTCTTCTTTCTTTCTTTTAATTACTTTTGTAATTTATCATTCTTAATTGCATTGGGGACATTATGGGAAAGGAGGTATATAAAAATATTTGACTTGGAAGTGAATTCAAACGAGACAGTAATAGTAAAGATCATTAAAAAAGTTAAAACTAAGTTAGCAACCAATAGATACTAATGCAGAGATAGAAGGAAGAATGGAAGGTACTATTCCTGCACTTAGGTAGCCAAACTATTATGTAGATTCAAGCTGAAGTTGTTGACCCTTTTCTAATAATACCTTTATTTGTGGTCGTCGAAGTTGATGTTTTTTCTATTGTTGTCGGTGCTAAATACAAATGGTGAATTCTCTTTGTTCCTCTAAAGTTAGTTTGTTTGATCTAACATGTTACGGAAAATAGGAAGTTTACAAGCCTGAGCCCAGATTTGTTTATATCATGCAAAATTAATCTCGCATTTTAGCAGGGACGATGAGATACAGTTTAGTTGCTAAAGGTCTTCTAATTCTTCACATCCTTGTTCTCCATAATGTTTCTTCTAAATAAACAAGCAAACAAATTTTGTGGTTGTTTTTTCATCATAAATGAAAAACATATTGTTCTCATGATTTTATTTTTCCTCATTCAAGAAAGCATTCGACTTATCGCTTTCTTTAACCATTTCCGATGAAAAATTGTACATCCACTTTATTTCCACATGTATAATTCCATTCATTGAGCCATGCCCCTGAACAGCTATGCCTTGGGACATTATTTCCCCGGCGTTTAATGTGAAATTACTCAATATTATCAGCCATACTCATTTAACATTCTTCCTTGTTTTTTTCCCTTGCAGCTGGGGTTCCAATTGAGAACATTCTTTATCTTGGAGGACCGAACATTGCTTCTGAGATTTATAACAAGGAGTATGCCAACGCTCGAATATGTGGGGCCGATAAATGGAGGAAGCCTCTTGCTAAGTTTTTGAGGCAGCCGCATTTTATTGTATGGGATAACAGTGATCTTGTGACACATGAAGTCATGGGAGGCTTGAAGAATGTTTATGCTATTGGCGCAGGTAAGTTTTTGTTTTTCCCAATTCCTATCGATTTCCTAAAGCTTTGTACCTCATTATGTGTTTTTTGTTGTGGAAATCCTCTACATGGTTTCTCTCGTTGATTTTAAAGATAAGTATGTCTGAGTTACATGAGCCCTCGATTTTAGCCGCATAGCAAGAAATACGCCCTCACTTTACGCCTCCGAGTTTAATGATGCCGATATATCCGTTAAATGAAATTGTTTATTCCCAAAAAAAATACCCTTAAAACTTCTCTATAATTTATCTGTGGCTAAATTGCACAAAGGTACCCATGAACTTTCACCTTTTTTGCGTTTGATACCATTAACTTCAATAATTAAAGATAGCTACCATGAACTACCACGTCCGGTTGCAACTTAATACCATTTTGCTGGTATCAATCGCAAAAAATATGAAAGTTCTATAGTGTACCCATGGTATCTATTTGCAATTATTAAAGTTTATGGTATCAATCGCAGAAAACATGAAAGTTCATGGGTACCTTTGTGCAATTTAGCCTTTATCTACAATTGTTTCGTTAACGGTTTGTAATTAATATTCTGACTGAGGAGTACTTCTGACTTTAATGGAAAAGTCCAACGTCTGTTAAATTAGAAGGCAAAGTGCAGGTTTTGAAAACAGACTGTATTTCCTGCAGATGTACTGTGCTCTTTATGCTAAAGAAGAAAGCTGCGGTATGATTAGAACTATAAATTGGGTAAACTTAGATAGTATATATCTTATTCTCCTTAATTTGCATCGGACAAAACCCACACGCACATACAAACTAAAAACTTTTGGCAACCATGAGAACGTATGGACATTAACAATGTACAAAAATTAATTGGTTTCTGCACCATCTCTAGTCCTGGATTCACATTAGGAACCATGCATACAGTCTCAGGTGCAGGATTGATATATGTTACTAGATTTATAAGATACATTGCATTTTTATTTTTCAATTGCACTAGTGAAAGACCTAAATCTGGATGAGATTTTGTGAGAGGCCAATATGAAACTTAGATCAATTTCAAGACAGAAAGAATGGAATGAATATCCTCTGGATGATTATGGTAATGTTGACAGTGTTCTTTGACTTCTAAAATCAAGCAAACTTGAAGGATCTTATATATGCTGATAACTTGCATGGAGTGATGCTTAAATATGCTACCAATTCATAGTTTCTTTATGCTTTGCTTGCAGAAAATGCCTTGATAAAGAAGTTAGCAGGCTAAATTGCCTAGTAAAAGGAAGAAGGTAGATTTGGTTCAACTTTTCATGTACTGCTCCAAAATTTGCAAGACATGCTCAAGTCCATTAAGTACTTGCAATTATAATTCAAGATATAGTGCCTTCGACAACCATGATCTTTTTTCGAAGAAAACTATATATGATACGATGAAATGTATCAAATATATATTGAGGATGCAGAATATCTCTCCTAGCTGTGCCTTCCTTTTATACCAAACTCTTCCCCTTTGTCTTGGAACACCACTAATCTTGAAACATTGCATTAAGCACCCTGAAACATCTCAAAAGCGTATTAAAACTTACACTAAACACTATTCCAAAGTTGTGTTGTGTCAGACACCATGCCACCATGCCTTGGTGGTATTTGTATTTTTCAATGTTCAGTGGTTCTCTGGAAATAAACTAGGAAAGTTTGACGGTGTTTCTCTCTGCCCATTGTTTCATAATTATTTACCTGGCGAGTTGTTTTGGTTTATATATTCTAAACTGCTTGTGATTTTCAGGCATGGTAGCTGCTCTAACGAATGAGAGCGCGACGAGCAAATCAGTGTACTTTGCGCACTGCACATCCGAAATGATATTTATTACGCACTTGTTGACGAGGGAGCCTGAGAAACTTGCAGGCCCGTTGCTAGCCGACACCTATGTTACCCTATTAAAAGGCCGTAATGCATGGTATGGGCAAATGCTAGCCAAGGGACAATTGAGTCTCGACATGGGTGATAGTATTAAAGGAAAAGGAACAATTCAGGTTAGCCTCCTAATTTTTTTTTAAATTTTAAATAAAATTGCAGGAAATCTCTTCCACTAATGTCCCTGTTCAGCAGGACACTACCCCCTCTGTTAGAAACGAGTGTTTTGCCTTCTGTTTTTGTTTTTAATTTTATTCCCAAAACTACCCTTCCGGTTGATAAATTAGAAATATACAACGAAAGCGGTTTTTTGGAAATAAAAACTTGGAACCGTTCTTTCTTTCAAAACCTAAACTTATCCCTGCTTTATCGGCCGTTAACTTTTTTGCATCTGTTAAAGTATTATTCCCTATATACCCTTCGACAAAAAGTGCAATCATGAATCGTTACAATGAAAAGCGGCACAATAAATAAAATAATAGGGATATTCTGGGAATAAAATTTTGGTAGAAACCAAAGAAAGAAACTCAAGTGCATTTAAAACTGGAGGCAAAGTGTTGATTCTTAAAAGAAGGTGGTATCCTGCTATACGGTAAAATCTAACTTAAGATTTCCTACGAGTTAGCCCGTAAAATCAACAACAGAGTTTTTCCGTTGCTATCATAAGCTGACTGCTCCGTATTTTCTCTCATTAGGGTGTGTCTGCAGTTGGTGCATTTTATGAGCTCCTCAGCCAATCCAGCTTAAATGTGTTCGATCCCGAAGAAAACAAGCATGTGGCTCCTGTTGAACTCTGTCCCCTCCTTAAAACCCTTTACAAAATATTGATAACAAGGTCAGCGTTTTTCCCCATGTATGCTTTTATATGAAACTCTATCATTCTGAAGCAGTGAAGCTAATAAAAAGATTCATCTCTTATGGTGAAATCCATTAAGATTTTTGGAGGACATATCTTCAGCATTTTACATTAAAATCCTTTGTATGATTTATTGGCTTGATCGATGATCATTCTAGTTGAATATAGCCCGTACAGGATGTTGAAAAGTTTCTTTCTTGTCGATAATTTCTAAAACAGAAATTTGACACTAAATGATAGGGTTGATATCAGTTGTACAACTTTGTCAAATTTTTAGCAAAGGCTTAAATGATACTGACGACGACGACGAAGGCTACGATGATTGGTAGTAGTAAAAGTCTTGAATTATGTCAACATTTGGGTAAAAAGTTTACATCAATTTTTTTTATCGTTAATTTTTTTTTTAAAATAAAAGCTGGCAAAGATTGCCCGAGCTATTAATCTGCCTATATATTCTCCTCTATTGTTATGAACTACAGAGCTTACGTCGTGTTGATTTGAAGACAATGTGTATAGAAGTTTACATAATTCTTTGACATAACTATGTAGCTTTTATTTTTAGTTTATTAATTTTTTTTATTATACAGGGAATTTTCTACAGAAGCCATTCTCCAAGCACTAAGAGATGAGACCATGAAGGACCCTCGAGATAGAATCGAGTTAGCACAAAGCCATGCTTTCTATAGACCGTCACTTTTAAGCCAACCATGAGATAGCATCAAGAGATGATCGAGGAAACTGTATAATTGAAGAGGTCTTACGTTTTGCTTATGTAACGGTCTAATTTGATCTTTTGTGGTAAGCAAAGTATTACATGTAATGAACAATTTTCAGTTAATGAGAAATCTGTGCCTCTTTCTTTGTTAAAGTTTATGCTCATTTAATGGCTAAATTACATCAAAACTATATTGTTGTATTTCAGTAGATTATCTTATAAATTTTTAATTACAGTACACTTCCGAAAACGCTACATGCACAGGTACTTTAGTGGGAAGAAACTGCTTTAAAACAAAGTTTGAGGGAGTTTACTGTAATTAAAAAACTTAAAGATAGTTTAGTGAATACAGTGATAGTCAAGGGTATTTTACTGTAATTTATTGTTGTTTAATTACAGTGTTTATACATTACATGTAGCTTTGTTGTTTAGTCATGAAAACTGTGTACCTTTGATCCTCAATTTTGCATACAGAACAATTTCTACAAACTTATCAATGTAAAGTAAGATTATCGTCTCCTCAAAAACTTGTTAAGATGTGTCAAATATTGTATGTTAACATTCACTTTCAATGCCAAGGTCATTTAGACAGAATTAAAACAGTGAAAAATAACTTGCGAATCAAAACAACAAATCTGAGAGCTTCCTTTGAATATCATACATAGATTCCTAATATAACCTCCTCCGGATCCGTTTCCACCATCCATGGAAGCCTACAGAGCAAGTAAAATATCAGATCTTCACCGACGTTTTTGAAGGAAAAAAGCAAAGGCAAGACGCTCTACTCAATAAATTAAAATAAAATATTTACAAGATAGTGGTTAGCGAAATTTGGACGATAAAAAAATTGAAACCAACAACAAAGAGAACACACACACACACACACGGACACTTCATAATGAAATTTGTTGTCCCTTGTGATGCTCGTTCAAGAAGCAATGCCCTAGCTTCGATTGGAATCCCCTCTGGCTGCATGGCATCAAATAATGTGGTTAAGAGCTTCCATTGGGTGGGGGGCGGGGCGCGGTGTGTAGGTAAATTTCACTAAATACTATGAATTATCATCGTAAAAATAAAGACCATGAAGTAAATCAGGTGTAGATGAATTCGATGAACTTTCAGCATTTTGCGATCAACAGCATACGTAATATTTCAATCGCGGTTGTTTGTAATAAGAATGAGTTGAAACATCCATGTACGCTACTAGATTGAAGATTTTAAAAGTTCGACGAATCTAAGTTCATGGAATTTATTTGCAATTTATAAAATTTATGGTATGTAGTATGTACTTTAAATAAGTCAAGACATTTATGTGAAATTTATAAGTTTATGGTATTTATCTGAAAAAAATTGTTCATGGTAGTTTATTGAAAATTAGCCTATACTTTTATCGCCGCAGCACATACCTCTTCAGGAAACCAAACCCCAGGTTGTGTGCTCCCCTCAAGAACCACCATCGCAAATGCGGCCGTTGAAATTCCCACAGATCTGATAGAAATCATAAAGCATAGGCATAAATATTAAAATGCAGCTATCAGAGGCTTGAAAATTTGGTCTGGAAAAAAAATCATAAATAACGTCTGAAAACATGAATTTGTGTTTATTCCCAGTTTGTTCCTGATGTGAATGAAGCTTTAGCTAGGGCTATAAATTGGGTTTTTTTGGTCAGTGGCCGGCAACCATAATTTATATTGCCTTTCTGTGATTTTTGGTTTATGATATAGTATAAAACTAATTCGATTCTTGAAATATTTGGTTCCAATTTATATTTTTTTCTGTCAATTATATCAGATACTTAAACTTACACAGAGAGTCTTCTGTGAGTGAATAAACCAAGGGTACTACGCCCGTTAGAGCATTCCAAGTCTACCTGCACAAAATTGGGGGGGGGGGGGGTTTATTACCCTTATTGTTACTCGATTGAAATTTTGAAATTCAGATTATCTTTTCCCCCATATTGTTACCCTCATTGATACCCGTTCTCCAGCAAAGCCATCAACAGCCCGCACGAGAGGATCGAAGAGTTTTACCAGTCGTTGGGCTTTACATCTGTCCCTAAGAACATCCTATAAACAATACAGTTTCATCATGTTCAAGCAGAATTATCGAAAATTAGCTTGTGATGGGTTGTTTTTGTGAAACTGAGTTAAACTTCATGAAAATACAAAAACTTACTACAGGAACAAAGTTTTCCATCGCTTCCATTCCCCAATTCCAGTAGAAGGGGGCCGTTCCAAATAGAGCGCTTACAGTTGGCACACCAAGTATCTCATGTGCACTTCTTCAGGTAAATTCCTGAATATTTTACTTAAAGTTAACAATTGGTAAATAATAAATTTTCGGTTAATTAAGACTGACCGTATTGTTTTCCTTGAACTTACAACAAGAATACATTTCTCTTTCCAAGCCCCTTTCCGAAATCAATGGTGAGCATTCCACTGTATGGCTTTAACTCGATTTTGTCCCCTGATAACAGAAACCATCGCAGTTAGCAGATGCTTTAAGGCCGACTGCAACGAGAAATAGATATAGTGACATTTTCAGAAGCCAACCTTTATTATAAGCGATTATGTTCTCTCCTAGGAGCAAAAAACTCGTGGCAAGTATCATAGGGCCCGCGCCACCAGAGCCTGCAGTGCAATAGAAGAATCTGAAAGATCCTTATTGGCGGTGAAAGGACAAGCCAACGTTCATACATACGAAATGAGCACAAATTGAATCCTACTCTGTGAAATGTGTTAGCACGAATAGTTAATGCTTAACCGATGACAGACATAATCTTTTGAATTATTATTATTGTATGCATTAGCTAAAGAGATTATTGTTAGAAACGGTAAATTCATGGTGTGTAGTAAGTACCAACCTTAGCCTCTCTGGCTCACCGGCATTTTCACTTCTGGCAGCACGAACTAGCTCAGCTGCCATCACTGTCAATAGGAACTAATGTTCACAGTTTGCAAAACAGCATGTAATTGAGTGCTAGATGTGCTCCGATAATAAAAGTAAACAATAGATATTGAGCGGATTGCATCAATAAGCAACAGCTTAAAATTTAGCTACTAGATTGATAGGGTTATGCATCAATGAACTTAAGGGAAGGATGAGAGGTAGGACCATTGCTCACTCCAGGATAAATTCCACCAGTTATCATAGAAGGAACACCAGAAGATAAAGCCTTCTCATGATACAATTTTGCTCGCATCGCATAGCTTGTATCATCGCAAACATCCAAATAGGCGGTCTGTTTCACAAAGCCATAATGCTTGTGTGAGGGAAATTTCAATCCAGGTCGACGAAACATGTTCAGGATATTAATAACACAACCTAATCTAGGTTTAGAAAAGTATGAGAGAAAGAGACATTGTCACCTTAGTATTGATTGCAGCTTCCAACACACTGCAAGTCTCTTTTTGTTGAAAAGGACCGGCTGTATGAACTACTAGATCCACTCCTGGAGTTAAAAATGTATATTATCAGTTATTACAAGTACAATTATCAATGTTAATCACCGTAAGAACAGTAATGTAAAATGAAGTAAAAAAACTATGGAATATTACAACATAGAAGCAAAACAGGGAAAATAGTGAATATTGTATGAAGGTATGGAAAGAGAAGGAATGCAGCCATAATAACTTAGAAAAATCAATGGAGATAGTTTTGGGTATGTGCAAACAAAATGTTTTAGCTAATGTAGATATTAGAGAAGAATGTAAAATTTTGAAATGAACTGAACAAAAAGGATTCAATGCATTCGAATTTTGTGTTAGATTCAAATATGCACAAAACATTCGGCGTACCTCTTAATGCTTCTTCCAACATGCTTGAATCATCTATGTTCACTTCGACAAACTCGGAGTTTGCACCAAGTGTAGATACTAAAGCAGAGCCTTTCTCCCTGTCAACAATAACACCATGTCTGTATGTCATTTACACTATACAAGGAAAAGAAACACTGGAATTTAGAAAATAAACTCCGGTTTGCAAGCCCCTAACTCCATTTAAAAATAAACTACGGTTATGTCACATATAAGACTGGCGTTCTGGATGTGCGATACATGTATGTATATTTTGAAGGCTTATTTCACAGAAACACCATGTGGTTCTCGATTTTTCAAAACCACCATATAGTTCAAATCCATGACGAAAACCCCTAAACTTTCAGTTAGTTGTACAAAAAAAAACCTATGGTTTGATTAGTTGAGTTTTTGGCAATTAATAGGTTATGTGATCCCATATTCAACGGATTTTCTTGCAGTTTTATCCTAAATTATCCATCATGATCTCATTATTATCAACTCTTTTTCTCTAAATTTTGAATTTATTTCAATTTGAGGCTTCTTCTCCAAATCCTCAAGCGTAAAGTCTTGTTCTCCAAATTAGGGCAAATTGCCCACTAAACAGCACTACGTGTATGGTTTACTTTTAATGCATCTAGAGGATCCGTATTTTTATTAAAACAAGAGATTAATTAAGTCAATTTTTGTAATAAATAACGCATGGGGTTTCTGTGTAACGAAATAAAAGTTCAGACGGTTTTCGTGTTGAGTTTGAACTACATGGTAGCTTTGGAAACTCGAGTAAACCATAGGATGAATTCTGTGAAATAAGCCCATTTTGAAATCACATCAATTAAGATAGCATAGTATTTTGCACGTGCAATGCACGTGTATTAAGCAAAGGTTAGGTGTGAATGTCTTCACTATCTTAACTAAAGTCTCAATATATCTATCATCTTGATTTAAAAAAAAAGCGGAAAAAAATTCAAATCTTTTGTTTATGGTGCTAACATGTACCCACATTCATCTAAGAATTAAAGATTTTATCGTTTTTCTTGAATACTCTACTTGAATTAAATATGAGAATGCCTCATGCGTCCCTAGACTTTGAGTTATAATAGCAGAGATGTGTTCAGAAATTAGAAAGCTTACACCATATCAGAGTTTAGATATCTGTTGTCACGTCCCGCTTCCCAAAATACGGAATACGAGAAGTTGACAAGGCCAGCCATGCTCCTACGGTCGAGGAAACATCCCGCCGTAGTCACATTTCGGCTTCTAACTTTACGTGGTAATCAGTAATCAATGCACAGGTAATGAGAAATGCAGTTACTAAATCAAAACAGATATAAACTAACCAGATGGAGTCAAAGGAAAAATAGCGCTGACGTCGCTGATCTAGATGTCCGCAATATCCTCAAGGTACGACAGGTGCTGATCCGAGCTAAGTCCACTTTTCACTCTGAGCATGCATACTCAGGTCGTCAGAGTGACACAATAGCAATATATATAAATGCAAAAGTAAACACGTGCAATGATGATGAACATGAAGCAGTAAATATAGAATGATGAAGCACATGAAATAATCGGTACAGGTAAACAGTAAAGTAGGTATATCAAATCAATAAGCAATGCATGTCAATGTCACTAACCCTATCAGTCTCACTGTCTAGGTCGCTAAACCTATCGTCGGTCTAAGTGTGAGAGTCAACCACGCAGGAGTATCCCAAACCCAAGGGTAAGGCCCCAGGGCAAAGGAACATGGGCCCGAATCACGCACGATAATAATCAGTAACACCATCCATACAACTCCCAAAATCACGGTATATGCCGGCAATGGGACTCCCGAGATTCCGTTGAACTCACACTCAAACTACCCCCACACCCCGTGATCTACATCAAATACCAACCATGTATCCAAATACTAGTCGGTCAATGACAAGTCTACACGAGAACTGGAGAGAGGATCTCCATCAAGCATGTCTCGACTGTTACCCAAGATAAATGGACAGTGTTTGATGCCTTACCTATGACACTAATATAAGTGCTCCATAACCGTCTCATTTCAGTTATAGTTACACTTATATATGTCCCATAGACGTCGACAATGCAATAAATTAACTGGGTCCGCTGATTGTGTACAAGTACGTATCACTTTCTCTATTCAATCACGCTTATACACGACGTACTTGCCACAATCCAATCACTAATATCTATCACTGGATAATGTAACACAATCACTAGGTTATCAATGTATTTGCCCACTATTCAATAAGGGTATACCGCTACATGATATGATGAGAATGCAATTGTTCATGATACACATTAGATATAGCAGCCAGTATCGTACATCTTGCAAAATTTTCTATAAATCATACGTGCAGAATTAAACAAAACAGTGTAAAAGGGATACGCAGTATGTTTAATTATCTATCCATCAAAATTGGTTTCGCGTCAATCGGATTTCAGATTTGCTAGTTATGGTCATTTCATTTTAAATGTTTACTGCTGGAAATCCAATTTCTGAACCGGAAATCCGTTCCGTAACACATTTTACCCCCAGTTGGGAGCATAATTAGACGACGCTACAGTTGGATAATATTTAGATTTAACAGTTAGGTTTCCAACGCATATCAATAACATCCGCTGTGTGCTGGGAGATATGTTCAGTTTAATATCAAAGTGTACAAACTGTCACTGCAGAAAACTGCAGGATACCTAGATACGTTAAAATGCAAATTAAATATCAAATGACGGTGAAACCGCACAGGATCAGATTCAGGTGTTAGCTAACTAAATTATCTACGCGACCATATGGGGCTCCGCGCATTTTCAGTTTAAAATAAGGGTATACAGATGTTCCAAAGCCAGGTATCCAAAACGAAACGCTGTCCCGGACTGCAGTTCAGGGCCGTGAATCGCCTCAGGATTCATTGTCATAACTTATCAAAATGCAAGGTTGGACTATGGGGTGTTGTAGGTTTATCTGTTGGCTTCGATACGAGCCATAGAACTCTAGGGTCCGATATATAAATAATTTATTATGATTTTATCCGTTTAGCTCGTCCGAGAAAAACCAGCCTCCACAAGGGTTATTGGGTTGTCGTTTTAGGGGGTTAACCAACTTTATCTTACAGTCAAATTTATGTACGGTGTTCATTAACAACGCAGGGTTCCATTGATCATGAGTTCCACCACATTAAAATAGGTTTTGATATAGGGTTTCACGCTGATCGATCTCGATTGTGCCTATTGGTGCATATAGTCTAATTAAACATTTATTTTGGTTTGTAAAAATAGTAGCATGTAAGCAAGTGAGGAATTCACTTGCCTTCGATCGCTTGATATAAAAGCGACGCCGCTGCAGAGTTTGTCTCGACACACGAGACGACGCGATGCTGGACACGGACGCGTGGCGTGAGCGCGATGCGCGGTGATCTGGTACTGGACGCGGTGGCGACGCGGGCGTGATACGGCAGTGGGCGTGGTCCTGGCTCGGTGCGTGGCACGGCGCGACACGGCACTGGGCACGGTCCTGACTCGGTGCGTGGTGCGGGAGCGGCATGGCGCATGCACTAGATCGGGCACGATATGGCACGGGGGCTGGCACGACGTGGCACGGGGAGTGGGTACGAGACGCGACACGTCTGGGTACGCGGTGACATGGAGGCGGGCACAGTAGTGGGCACGATGTGGCATGGTGCCGGGTACGGAGTGGGTCCTGTCGTGGCACACAGGTGGGCATGGCGCGACGCGGGTGTGGGTCCGCAATGAGGTGGCTTGGCAGAGGCGGCGACGGTTCAAGAGACGGCTAGGAGTTCAGCGATGGCTAGGCAGTGGGGAGCTTAAGTCGATGATGACGCTAGGGAACTCCGGTGAGGTGGCCGTGGACGGGGGTTATGCAGTGAGGAGGTGTGGTGGCCGGCAGTAAGGGGAACTCGGGTGCAGTAGGTTCCTCCGGTTGGAGCTCGGCTGTTCTAGTCTTCCGAGGAGGTGGGCACAACGACGGATGATCGAAACTTGGAGGGCCGATGCAGGCACAGAGGTAGCAGCAACGGTGATGGGTGCTTGGAGCTCGCAGCTCGGAGGTGGGGAGCAGAGGAGGAAAGGAGACGGGGATAGAGCTCGTCGGCGGGGGTCGCGCTGGTGGTGGCCGCGGTGATAGTCCAAGTTCGGGGAAGTTCGGTGAGGCAGGAGAGTCGTCGGTGGTTGTCGTGGGGACTTGGTGCGGGGGCTCGGGGTGCAATGAGGGTCGTGGAGTCGATGGGGCGATGGAGAGGGGGTGTGAGGTTGAGGAGGAAGAGGAGGTGCACTGGAAGGTGGTGTTGTGGGGGGTCAGGGCTCGTCGGCGGTGAGGTTGTGATGGAGGTCCTTTTCGGGTCTCCGTCAGATGTTGTCTTCCGTCGATCTTCCGGTGGATTTTGGAGGTGATCTCTTGTTGCGTGTGGGTCTCAATGGGTTTTGAGGAGATTGATGATTTGAGGAGTTTAGCGCCGAGTACCTGCAAGGAAGTCCCGAGATGGTTTAGTACCACCGAGGACCCTCCGACGATCAAGTTAGCACGAGATCCGACAGAATAACGGCTAAGTGGAGTAAAAATGTCTTACTTGACCCCTCTGTGATGGGGGTTTATATAGTGGCGGCAGCACGCAGCAGCAGGCGCGAGAATCTCGCCGGAAGTTACGCTCCCGACGTCACGCCCGCGTAAAGAGCGGATCGCCCATTAATGGGGATCATGATGGCGTGGAACGTGTGACGTTGCTGGCGGAGAATCTGCACGTGGTGAGATTCGCGGAGCGGCGGTTACGCCTGTGAGTGGTGGAGTTGGTCGGTCGGAGAACCGAGGAAGATGGCATCGGCTAGGGAGCTTAGAGACGAGCGAGAGGGCCGAGGAGTCTCGGTCATGTAGCAGCTCAAGGCGAGCTAAGGGGCCGAGGAGACCAATTTGCAGGGGGCTCTGAGGAGGGCCAGCTCGTACTCGTAGTTCAGGTGCAAGGGTGGCCTGGTCGGCCCCTGTGGGCCCTTTCTTCTGAATCCTGGGACACATCATCTGCCACGTGTCTTGATCTGGGAGCTCGTCAATATAGAGCATCATCATTAGCCACCACTCTTGTCCCGACCAGCTAGCGGATCGGGTCAAGAGTGGACTGCCGGGCCGCCCGGGGTGAGCTCCCTCCTAAGGTTTTGTCGGGACGCGTCCCCGGACGGTCAGCTGTCTTTTTTGCCAGCGAATCAGGGCGAGATCTCTGTATTTAAGGAAGGTGCGCCGGTTCGTGCATCCTGCCATTGAAGCGACGGTCCACGTGTCAAGCGTCGGTTGACCGACGCGACGTATGCAGGCCTGCGGCGTCTGATGGGATGCGGCCCAGTGTGGGCATGACATGTGGAGCCGTTAGACACGAGAAGGCGTCTTG
Source organism: Agapanthus africanus (assembly GCA_030015575.1). NCBI lineage: Eukaryota > Viridiplantae > Streptophyta > Magnoliopsida > Asparagales > Amaryllidaceae > Agapanthus > Agapanthus africanus. The sequence continues at coordinate 117,033,974 of JASDDO010000028.1, forward strand.
GCGGGAGATGAAGGGCGCCGTTGGATGAGGTCGTTTGCGGTGATAAATAGGGGTGGGGCCCGCTCCAGGGCCCCTACTCCTTCATATTTCCCTGCTCTAAGTCCTGGTTGCTCGGCGCTCGTCTTCTTTCTTCCGCTTTCGTTTCCCAAGAATCTCTCTTCTCAAGGTTAGATGTCTTCTTTCGTAGGGTCAGTAGATATCGCAGGAGTAGGTTCTAGGGACCCTTTAGTTGAGCCTGAGTCCTCCCGGGGAGCAGGGGTCGGATCCTCTTCCGGGGATCGTGCGGCGGGGGCAGCCCCCATGGAGGAGGCGGTAGATGCCGCCCCCGGCGCTTCGTGTTGGGTAAGGCATGAGGACGAGCTCGCCAATGCTCGGGCTCGCTTCCACATCCCCTCACGTTATACACTTCGTCTGGCCCAGGAGGGAGAGGGGGCAGACCAAGTACGAGGTAGGGAGATCGTCCTGTATTTGGAAGCTTTTTAGGATGGAATACGCCTGCCCTTCTCTCCCGAGGTAGTCGAAGCGCTGAACTTCTTCGGATTAACCCCTGGCCAGTTAGTGCCGAACTCGTGGAGGATTCTCCTCGGGTTCCTGATCCGCCTGAAGTTACAGGAGGTTCCTTTCAGCCTCTCCCTCCTTGATTCTTCCCTCGTATTCAAAAATCATCCTGGGGTCGAGCGGGCGACCCGAGGTGGGTCTATCTCTCTTTTAGAAAGCAACAGGAGGGCGCCGCCGGGACAGGGATTGTGGCCCTTCCTTCTTCCATCTACGACTGGAAGAAGTTTTTATTTCCTCTCCCGAGAGCGAGGACTGACCCGTGCCTACCGAGTGGTCGAGAGAAAAATGCTTGCCGGGGAACCAGTCCAATGACCCCGCCGCGGTGAGAGTAGCGTCGTGGGAGCCCATCCCCCGATTCGACGTGTTGCTGTCTGAGAGGGTCTTGAGTTGGGCCGGTGTCACGACCCAAAATTTGGCCCGTAACCGGCACTTAAACTACGTAACGTCTACAGGCGTACGCAACTTAAGTAAGCCGAAACCCAGAAATCTAAACCACCCAAAAACTGGATAAACGGAAAAAAAAGCATAGTTTAAAACATTTGGAAAATCACAAGTAAAATCTCTAACTCTAGTTTTCTTTCTTGAAAATTTCGGCAGCACCTCCTTTGTAAAAACTAGCCCCGAAAACGGGTACAATATAGATAATATATAAAGCATCCCAAACGGGAGCAAATCACGCCCAACGGCGGAGACAACCACCACAAATATATATATATATATATATACGACGCCGAAGCGAAGAAATATAAAAGAAAACTATATAAGAAAGTAAACTTTTCAACAAGACCGGCTCCCACGAGCACGGCACCCAAAGTCACCAAAATAATAATACAACATCGAATCCTCACAACTCGTCTCTAAGTCAAATACAAGAAGTGGTAGATGGAGAATACTAGATCCAGCAAAAGATATACAATGTACAAACAGATAACCGCAAACCCACCTAAAAGCAAAGGCCTCACAGCCAAACGTAGCGATATCTGCAAAAGTAGAGATGATAAGACGCCCTGCCGTGACTACTCTGAGGGTAAGTCCTGCAAAACTCCGCGTGGCTCCCGATATATCCAAGCCCCCTCCAAAACAAAACACACGTACACTGCACATTGAGTTTGCATGACCAGTTTAACCCGTCAATCGGAGATTCCCTCGCTCCAAAGGCGAGGGGTAATTAACGGCAGCTTGGTTCGCGGCTGCCGGAGATTCGGATCCCCACAATCATTAAACCCCGGCCTACCCTAGGCAAGGGGAATCTGTAGTACGCCTAACAAGCGCGCGCGTATTCCCATCTCAATGGAGTGACGAAAAACACCCTACAGATTCTGGCAAGCCCGGTGGGGCTTTTCTTTCCTCCCATATTTCGGGTTAAACGTTCATGCAAACTCAATCAATATACATATCGACTGCCTGTACTGAAATCATGCCTCTTTGTGCAGATTAACAAATTTCAAATTGCAATCTCCGATCGCAGCGAAAATGTCTCCAAGGACAAGCTCAGCTCTCGACACAACTCCCGTCTCCTACACGATGAAGATGGACTCCAGGACGGTCCTTCCGGCCAGTCTCGGGCGACAATGGGAGGAGGAGCCGCTACCATTTGGCTCTATTATATTCGTGTCAGCTAACGCCGTCCCAGCTCCTCAAGCTCCGGTAACAGACAAACCGGTCTCAAAGGGGAAAAGGCCGAATGTCATGGTCGCGAGGGTGCCCCAACACAAACGCAAGTCGGTGTTTGAACGACTTTCCTTGGCCCCAGCTAGGGGCAAGGCCATCAACACCAAGCAACAAGGCGTCTCGAGCAAGCTCCGGCGGCGCCTCTGACAACTGCTCGATTGGGTGTCTTCTCAAGCATCCCCATCACTCAGCCTATGGCGGCTTCCCGAAGAGCAGAAGCCTGCCAAGCGCCCAAGGCAGAGAAGCTGAGGCAGAAGCGGCTCAGATACAGAGCCAACAAAAGGGCTAGGGCTCTGGCCATGTTAAAATTTATGAATTTTCAAAGTTCGGACCGCTCCGCGAAATCAGCCGCCAAAGATAAAGGGATGGCTGGGTATGTGGTTCGCACTGTCTATATGGTCGGACATGAAGAAACGAATCCTCCTCTTCTTCACAGCCATGGTGATGATATGATTGACGCTACCCAGTATCGGCTCGATCTAAGTGATGAAGAGCCCGCTCAGGCCGATAAGCCAGAGGAGCCCGTGGTTCCTGCGTAATTGAGCTCAGGCAATAAAGATAACCCGGTTGTCATAGCCGGAACTACAGAACAAGCGTTATTCCGATGGCTTCAGAGGCAGCTTCAGGACAGGGATGAGAAGTTAGCCAAGATACAGTCCAAGGTCGACGAATTGGCAAACGTCACGGCAGATCTCGCGACCCAAGTCGTCCGATTGCAATTACAGCAGAATCAAATTTTGGTTCATGAGCCAGGGATTGATACCCGGAGGCAGCCAACTGATGCCCCTTCAACCTAAGAGCGGAGCGCCTTCGCGAAAAACGGACGCGATCAGCCTCCAGTCCTTTCGATACGTACACTGAATGTGGTAAGTGGACAGTAGGCGAACCAAAGACTGATCGTCCTCAGGGTCCAGCATCAGTAAGGGCACCTACACTAATAGAGAGAAAGAAAAAAGTATACTCCTTCAGGAGAGATAAAGTCCGCGAAATATTCGTGGACGTCTTGGACAACGGTCTTCAATTGCCTATTCCAAAGAGGCCACATAAGATAAACATGACCAGCAATCCCATATACTGCCCATATCATAGAATGGTGAGTCATACCATTGAAGACTGCTATGTTTTTAAAGATTGGGTGGAGAACCAATACAAACTCGGGAAAGCCTCACAGTCGTCAGATGTACCGACAAGCCACAGAGCTACGGTCATCAACACAGCCCCGCCAAGATCAAAGTTCGAGGAGCTGGGATAAGCAAACCACAGACCACCAAGTCTTTAAACTGGGAATAATCGACCACCACGTCGTTAAACTGGGAACAATCGACCACCACGCCATTAAACTGGGAACAATCGACCTCTAAGTCATTAAACTAGGAATGTAAAATATATATATATATATATGTAAATAAACAAAAAATGTGTAAATAAAAGAAAAATAAAGAAAAGCCGAAATAATGGAGCAACTCGCAATAAAAATCAACGAGTAAAATAAAGATGAAAATAAAGCAGAAATGATGGGGCAACCGCGAATAAAGCCAAAATGATAGGGCAATCGCGATCTTCAAGAAAAGCTGAAATGATTGAGCAATCGCGGTAAAAAAAAAGGGCGAATGATGAGTCACTTCTGGTACCATATTCCAATGCAGCGATGCAGACGCCAACCAAAATCCAATTTACCAAAATTCTTCTAGCCCTACGTTTAGTCCCCAAATTGACTACCGTATACAATCCACGGGCTCAAATAATTCTCATCATACCCATGCCCCACCATAATCATTAGTTACGCGGCTGGTCTCTGCCCTTAGAATTATGCTCCATTGGAAAGACTCACTCATGTGTCCTCACGATGCATGAGGAGAAAAAACCTTCGTGAGATCCTTACGACTCACAAAGGAAAAACACACTTAGGGGTCCTTACGACTCCTAAGGAGAAAATACACATGCGGGATCCTTACGACTCGTAGGGAGAAAATGCTTTTATGGGACCCTCACGGCCCATTAAATTGAAAAGCCTTAGGCGATAGGGATCTAAACATGTCTCCTAAGCCATCGCTCCCAAATCCCCAAGTGGCGAATGATGAGTCGCTCCTGGTACCATATTCCAGTGTAGCGATGCAGATGCCAACCAAATTCCAAATCCTATACCCAAACGGCGAATGATGAGTCGCTCCTGATACCATATTCTAGTGCAGCGATGCAGACGCCAACCAAATTCCAAATTCCAATCCCTAAATGGCGAATGATGAGTCGCTCCTGGTACCATATTCCAGTGCAACGATGCAGACGCCAACCAAATTCCAAATCCCATACCCCAACGGCGAATAATGAGTCGCTCCTGGTACCATATTCCAGTGTAGCGATGCAGACGCCGACAAAGTCCCGAAATTTTTCCGGCCCTACGGTATGGATCATACATCCTGCAAAACCGTATACAATCTACGGGCGTAAAACAATCCCAATCCCTCCCAAGTCCTACCGGTGAAACCACATTCAAATTCCCACCGGCGGTGAAGATTCAAAAAAAACGGTATGTCCACAAGCAAAATGGGCACGGATGAAAACCCGAAAGGGCTCCGTGAGTAAAAACAGCAGGACTGCCGGCGAGTTTGTGAAAACCCGAAAGGGCGCAAACTCGTAAAAAAGAGATGAAATGCACTCACAAAGTCCTCTCGACTTTGTGAAGAGAAAAATTCCCGCGTGAGATCCTTACGACTCACAAAGGAGCAACACACTTAGAAGTCCCCACGACTCCTAAGGAGAAAATACACCTACGGGATCCTTACGACCCGTAAGGAGAAAATGCTTTGTGAGACCCTTACGGCTCACAAAATTGAAAAGTCTTAGATGATAGAGACCTAAAACCTGTCTCCTAAGCCATCGCTTCCTGATAAACAAGCGCAAATGATGATTCGCTCCTGGTACCATATTCCAGTGTAGCGATACTGATGCCAAGCAAAAACCAATTCCCAAATCCTCCCGGGGCAAATGATGAGTTGCTCCTGGCATTATTCCAGTGCAGCAATGCAGATGCCGACAAAAAAAAATCCCCAAATCCTCTCATGGCAAATGATGATTCGCTCCTGGTACCATATTCCAGTGTAGCGATGCTGATGTCAACCCAAATCAAATCAAACCAACAACCTTTGCGGTGGAATCATGCTCTGTACCAGAATTTACCCTGTGTCGAAATCATGCTTCGCCTCGGGATATCTACCTTCCCTGCCGAAATTATGCTTCGCCTCGGGGAAACGTCAAGCAGACACTCCGTGTCGGGGGCACGTCGACTACAGACACTCCGCCTCGGGGAAACGTCGACCAGCGACACTCCGTACCGGGAAAACGTCCAACAGAGACACTCCATGCCTGGGAAACGTCGACCAGCGACACTCTGCATCGGGGAAACGTCCAACACAGACACTTCGCATCAGGGAAACGTCCAACAACGACACCCCGTAACGGGAAAACGTTAAGCAGACACTCCGTCTCGGGGACACGTCAACAAGCAGACACTCCGTATCGGGGAAACGTCGACCAACGACAGTCAGCATCGGGGAAACGTCCAACACAGACACTCCGCATCGGGGAAACGTCCAACAACGACACCCCGTAATGGGGAAACGTCAAGCAGACACTCCGTCTCAGGGACACGTCAACAAGCAGACACTCCGTCTCGGGGACACGTCAACCAGCGACACTCTGCGTCGAGGAAACGTCCAACACAGACACTCCGTGCCAGGGACACGTCAACCAGCGACACTCTGTGTCGGGGAAACGTCCAACACAGACAATCCGTACCGAGGAAACGTCACAGACAGACACTCTGTCTCGGGGAAACGTCCAACACAGACACTCCGTGCCAGGGACACGTCGACCAGTGACACTCTGCATCGAGGAAACGTCCAACAACGATACTCTGTAACGGGGAAACGTCAAGTAGACACTCCGTACCGGGGATACGTCAACCAACCGACACTCCGCCTCGGGAAAACGTCAACCAGCGACACTCCGTACTGGAGAAACGTCACAGACAGACACTCCGCATCGGGAAAACGTCCAACAACGACACTCCGTAACGGGGTAACGTCCAACGCAGACACTCCATGCCGGGGAAACGTCGACCAGCGACACTCCGTCTCAGGGAAACGTCCAACACAGACATTCCGTGCCGGGGAAACGTCAAGCAGACACTCCGTGCCGGGGACACGTCAAACAGACACTCCGCCTCGGGGAAACGTCGACCAGCGACACTCCGTGTAGAGGGCACGTCTACCAAATCACTCCGGGCCAGGGAAACGTCTACCACAGACACTCCGTCTCGGAGATGCGTCAAGCGTCGACCGTCCATGTCGTTAAAAGGGCAGAGCATCCCAAAAAGTGGGATCCAAAGTGCAAGCTTCCTACAAATTGGGAACCAAATCGCTCCGGGCCAGAGCGTCGACCGTCCATGTCGTAAAAAGGGTAGTGCAGGCTTCCCACAAATCGGGAAACAAATCGCTCCGGGCCAGAGCGTCGACCATCCATGTCGTAAAAAGAGCAGTGCAAGCTTCCCACAAATCGGGAACCAAATCGCTCCGGATCAGAGCGTTGACCGTCCATGTCGCAAAAAAGGGCAGTGCAGGCTTCCCACAAATCGGGAACCAAATCGCTCCGGATCAGAGCGTCGACCGTTCATGTCGCAAAAAGGGCAGTGCAGGCTTTCTACAAAGCAGGAACCAGATCACTCCGGGCCAAGGAAAAGTCTACCACGGACACTCCATCTCGGAGACGCGTCAAGCGTCGACCGTCCATGTCGCAAAAAGGGCAGTGCAGGCTTCCCACAAATCGGGAACCAAATCGCTCCGGATCAGAGCGTCGACCGTCCATGTCGCAAAAAGGACAGTGCAGGTTTCCCACAAATCGGGAATCAAATCGCTCCGAATCAGAGCGTCGACCGTCCATGTCGCAAAATGGGCAGTGCAGGCTTCCTACAAAGCAGGAACCAGATCACTCCGGACCAAGGAAAAGTCTACCATGAACACTCCGTCTCGGAGACGCGTCAAGCGTCGACCGTCCATGTCGCAAAAAGGGCAGTGCAGGCTTCCCACAAATCAGGAACCAAATCGCTCCGGATCAGAGCGCCGACCGTCCATGTCGCAAAAAGGGCAGTGCAGGCTTCCTACAAAGCAGGAACCAGATCACTCCGGGCCAAGAAAAAGTCTACCACGGACACTCCGTCTCGGAGACGCGTCAAGCGTCGACCGTCCATGTCGCAAAAAGGGCAGTGCAGGCTTCCCACAAATCGGGAACCAAATCGCTCCGGATCAGAGCGTCGACCGTTCATGTCGCAAAAAGGGCAGTGCGGGCTTCCCACAAATCGGGAACCAAATCGCTCCGGATCAGAGCGTCGACCGTCCATGTCGTAAAAAGGGCAGTGCAGGCTTCCCACAAATCGGGAACCAAATCGCTCCGAATCAGAGCGTCGACCGTCCATGTCGCAAAAAGGACAGTACAAGCTTCCTACAAAGCAGGAACCAGATCACTCCGGGCCAGGGAAAAGTCTATCACGGACACTCCGTCTCGGAGACGCGTCAAGCGTCGACCGTCCATGTCGGAAAAAGGGCAGTGCAGGCTTCCCACAAATCGGGAACCAAATCGCTCCGGATCAGAGCGTCGACCGTCCATGTCGCAAAAAGGACAGTGCATGCTTCGTACAAAGCAGGAACCAGATCACTCCGGGCCAAGGAAAAGTCTACCACGGACACTCCGTCTCGGAGACGCGTCAAACGTCGACCGTCCATGTCGCAAAAAGGACAGTGCAGGCTTCCCACAAATCGGTAACCAAATCGCTCCGGATCAGAGCGTCGACCGTCCATGTCGCAAAAAGGGCAATGCGGGCTTCCCACAAATCGGGAACCAAATCGCTCCGGATCAGAGCGTCGACCGTCCATGTCGCAAAAAGGGCAATGCGGGCTTCCCACAAATCGGAAACCAAATCGCTCCGGATCAGAGCGTCGACCGTCCATGTCGCAAAAAGGGCAATGCGGGCTTCCCACAAATTGGGAACCAAATCGCTCCGGATCAGAGCGTCGACCGTCCATGTCGCAAAAAGGGCAATGCGGGCTTCCCACAAATCGGGAACCAAATCGCTCTGGATCAGAGCGTCGACCGTCCATGTCGCAAAAAGGGCAGTGCAGGTTTCCCACAAATCGGGAACCAAATCGCTTCGGATCAGAGCGTCGACCGTCCATGTCGCAAAAAGGACAGTGCAGGCTTCCTACAAAGCAGGATCCAGATCACTCCAGGCCAGGGAAAAGTCTATCACGGACACTCCGTCTAGGAGACACGTCAAGCGTCGACCGTCCATGTCGCAAAAAAGGCAGTGCAGGCTTCCCACAAATCGGGAACCAAATCGCTCCGGATCAGAGCGTCGACCGTCCATGTCGCAAAAAGGGCAGTGCAGGCTTCCTACAAAGCAGGAACCAGATCACTCCGGGCCAGGAAAACGTTTACCACGGACACTCCGTCTCGGAGACGCGTCAAGCGTCGACCGTCCATGTCGTAAAAAGGGCAGTGCATCCCAAAAAGTGGGAACCAAAGCAAGTCGTCTCCACGCAAAAGAAGATCCATCAATTTCATGCACACGACCCACATATGTGGTGTGCATTTATTGATGGGGGCACTTTGTTGGTGTCGAAATTGCACCCCGGTTGATCAAGTCAAAGTCAAGGTCAACCCCAAGCCAAGTGGGCCCAAGCCCAGATCAAGCGGGCCTAAGCCCAGATCAAGTAGGCCTATGCCCAAGCCAAGTTCGAACATGAAGCGGCCGGCCCCTCCTCCATGCCCAAAATAAAATCATGTAATAAATAATTTTTATGTAATTTTTTATGCAGGAATGTAAACAAAATGGGCATAAAGCCAAATTTTTGTAAGACCGTGGCTTATGTGCAAAAAGAAATGGCACATGAGCCATGGGATGGGCAAAACGCCATTTTGTAAAGCCCAAGGGGCTATATGTAAATATATAAGCCTATATAAGGCAACATGATGATGAATAAAGCATAGACTTTTCATTCCCCTCAAAATATAGGGTTTGTGCCTCTTTTCCCTTTCTGAAGGTTCTAAACCTTTTTCTCTCTTTTCAATTAAATCAAGAGTTTTACTCTTCCTTTTCCAAAACTAAATAGTTTTTCACCATAAAACCCACAAAGGGGAACTCAGATCTTCCATCAGATCTCAGAAAGGAGAGATTTTTAAAATCCCATATTTCTTGATCTTCAAGATCCGGTCAACAAAGGAAGAAGAAGGAGACCCATCTCCAGAAACCCCCACTTTGGGGAAGAACTAGATCTCAAGGGGAGAAGCCCCTTCATCAGCTTCAAAATATCATAGGAGTTTAACTCCTCATATACACACACACACACAAAATAATAAGTGCTCCTTTCTGGGAGTACAACTCCCATTGCAGGGACCAAGTCCCTTTTGCCGTCCGAACGCCCAAGTGCAGACACATGGGGCGCTAGCGCCGTCCTTACGCTCAAAGCGCTAGCGCCCGAGCGTCCACGTGCTGACAAGTGAGGCGCCCTTGCGCTTAAAGCGTTAGCGCCCAAAGCGCTAGCGCCCGAGCGTCCACGTGCTGACACATGGGGCGCTAGCGCCCAAAGCGTTGACACGTGGGGCGCTAGCGCCCTTGCGTTCAGAGCGCTAGCGCCCAAAGCTCTAGCGCCCGAGCGCCCACGTGCCTGGCACGTGTGACGCTAGCGCTCAAAGCGCTAGCGCTCTTATGCTCAAAGCGTTAGCACCCAAAACGCTAACGCTTTTTCCCACGCATTCTTTGGATGCCCTTTCCCTTTTTTATATATATGTATGTACATACACATCACACATACTCTACAACACTACCCCTCTCAAAAAAAAAATTGGGCCGGGGGCTGTTGGCCGTTGACCCCTAGCCCGCTATCCGGGTAGCGGCCCTCCCGTAAAAACTCTGCATGGCTCCCGATATATCTAAGCCCCCTCCAAAATAAAACACACGTACACTGCACATTGAGTTTGCATGACCAGTTTAACCCGTCAATCGGAGGTTCCCTCGCTCCAAAGGCGAGGGGTAATTAACGGCAGCTTAGTCCGCAGCTGCCGGATATTCGGATCCACACAATCATTAAACCCCCGGCCTACCCTAGACAGGGGGAATCTGTAGTACGCCTGACAAGCGCGCGCATATTCCCATCTCAATAGGGTGACAAAAAACACTCTACAGTAAGGTATACGTGAAATGGAATAAAAGTTACTATCTTAACTATTCATGTCAAATACAATATCACATATGTAGGTGTCAACAATATCTCATATGCACAATGGGATAAGGGTCACTGCCTCAATTATCCCTCTCCACTACAATAATACGTATGCATGTGGGTTGTGCGTGTCATGGCAATTACTGACGGTGTGGGTGTAGCATACAATTTAGTGCTCGTGCAACATGAACCGTCAGTAATGTGTTATATCTAAAGGTACAAATCAAGGTACAACAGATAATACTATGTAATGACGTTCATATGAAATTAACTAATATGCAATAACATGCAGCTATCCTATCATATCAGCCCCGACGCATAACGCCATACGGGCGATTTCCCCGTAGATGTTAAATCTACTTACCGATGGTCTCAAGCTATGAAAATCCAACCATCTGCTTCCCTTTGTTCGCAGCGTCTGAAGTTCCCGCTTGCGACGCTATAAATTCACAGACACATAAACAGTGCAAAGAATCTCAGAAATCGACTAAAATAACGTAAAACTGCGTTTTAAAACAACGCACCAATACTAAACTAACTCACAAGTGTGCATCTAGTGCGTGACAATAATACGGAACCTACCCAAGTGCAGCAGCTGCACAAGATCACGATTCGTGTCGGATTACGTAACACGCGGACACAAAACACTAGATTATAGGAAAACGATCCCAGATTTTGTATACTGTAAATACTAAATATTTAAACAGTACCAAACACCTCTAAACCATAGCAGACAACTACCCTAAAAAAAACCAACACTCAACTCCTCTCAAAACCCGACGTCGCCGGAATTTGCTCTAGGGTCGCCGGCCAAAACCGGTGAGGTGGTGCTCGTGTCTCAGGTGGGATCTTAGGTTCACTAGTACATCATTAAAATATTGTTTGGTCACTCAGTAAAAGTCCCAGGTCACAGCAGACCACAGAGGTTCTAAAAGACACTAAAAACACGATATTGCACTAATCGATATTTAAAGTGTTCTAAACAATAACCAACGAGCTACCCATCATAAAAACTCATATTTAACAGTTTAGGGATTATACCTATCAACACTTGCTCACAAGATCCAAGCTTCCCTAGCTCCAAGTGATCAAAGAAGCAAAACTCAAGACTTGAAGTGTTTTTGTGATTTATTTTGGGAATTTTGGAGATTTATTGATTTGGAATTGTTGCAAATGATAAAAGAAAGATCAAGGGCAGGAGAAGGAAGGAGAGGCTCGGCCAAGTGATGAGGTGGGAGTTTTGTGAAGGCTTGTGTCGATGTTCTAGCTAATTCTTGCAATGAACGCTCATAAATGCTCATTCATGCACATGCCACCTCTTTCCTTCATTTCTTTTCTTTAAACTCAATCCCTTTTCTCACAAGAATATCTAGATATTATAAGTAGGGTTTGGTTTTACCTAAACTTGATTTGTTTGAAAAGATACAAATTTTGGAGAATTTTCCCAAACCCAAAATGTAAATATCACATTAAATAATATTAAAATAGGGAAAAATTCTTTTTGAACCAAAACGTCCCATATACCCCCAAAGCTTGCGCACTAGATTTATTTTAGCTAAATTAGGTGCTGGCAAGTCTATATGGACGTTTGATCACAGTCGGGTTAAAACGGAAAATATCGACAATTTTACCCTAAAACGGAAAAATTCGCATAACGATTTCTAAAACGTTACAGCCGGGCTCAGCCCCGTTGAGTTCGTCGATAAGTTTAGGCTTGTTTTTTGGCTTGTATATTGCTTGTGTCGTTGACTTCTTTGCATTTGGTTTTGTGCAGGACCCATGGATCTGGATGAGCTCCGAGCCTCCATGCGCCAGCCGAGGAAGGTCACGAAGGCTGGGGGCGCAAGCTCTTTTCATGCGAAGCCTGCCCCGCTCCCTCTCCTCCGGTGGTCGCGTCCCGTGAGCGTTCGGGGGCGGATCCCGCCCCGGGGCCTGGCAGAGCGTCGAGCCAGAAGCGGGCTCGGATTCTGGAAGACCCGGCCTCGGAGGAGGAGATCGGCTCTCCATCGGAGCCGCTCAAGAGGGGTTCCCGGAGGTCTTCCCGGGGCCCGTCCTCGCCGATCATGGTGGAGGAAGGAGGCCTCCAGTTCGCGGTGCCCATGGGGCTGTCCGTCGCGGATAGCCTGCTTCATGAGATAGAGAAATTGGCGGGGGGTAGGGTCCCCGGAGGACCTTCAAGGCCCAGATGGCATCCATCGCCCAGGAGTCCGTGCAGGTAAGTGTTTGGTTTTTTGTGAGATTCGGTGCCTCCTTCGTTTTTCTGATCTCTTTCCTATCTTTCAGGTTCTCCAACACGTTGCCCTCACCTTACACATGGAGGCCGAGGTGATAACCCCGGCGATGAAGGCTGCGGGCCAGCTTGCCTCGCTGGAAAAGAGCTCCAAGCGGGAGCTGGAGGCGGTGATGGCGAGGGTTGCCGCCCTGGAGGGCGAGGTGGAGGCTGAGAAACGGGAGGCTGCCCGGTACCGCGAGGCCGCCGAGGCCAAGCTTTAGAACGCTCAGGTGCTCGCCAGCAACCTGAAGAAGACGGTGAAGACCCTCCGAAAGGAGCTGGGGGCGGCGGCCGAGTCAGCGAAGTCGGCCGACCTGAGAGCGGCGAAGTTGGCCGACCTCTCAGCGGCGAAGGCGGTGGAGGGTTACAAGAAGTCGAAGGACTTCTATGATGACCTGGCCGTGGCCACAACCCTCATCTGGCACGAGACCCTCGACGCCGTTAAGGCCCGGATGCCGGAGTTCGCCGACGAAGAGCTCCGGGCCGAATACCCCCTCACGGACGCCGAGGAGCAGGGGAAAGAGATTCCTGACGAGAAAGTCGCCGAGGACCCTGCTCGTCCTGTGGTGGATGTCGAGGACCCCGAGGTCGCGCCCGGCCCCGAGGCCTAAAGCCCCCGTCTTCCTCCTCCTTTTATTTTGTTGCTTTTGGAATTTTCGTAAGCCTCCGGGCAGTTTGTAAGGCTGGGGAGCCCAAAATACCCTTTGTAAAGACTTTGTCTTTGGTAATAAAACTTTTTTCCTTGGTTTCATCGGTTTGCACATCTTCTGTTTATGAAGAATGCTCGTAAAATATCTCTGCTTGCACTGTTGGGCTTCCATGTAAGGTCGGCTATCTGTCTAGCCATCGTTCGTCGAGTTGATTTCGATCACTTGCCAAGCATGCTAAACGCTGCTAAGAAGGAGGCGTCTCAATTGCCCCGAAGTCGGGGGGGGATCGCTCAGACTTGGAGAGACCTGGTGCCCCTTGTTGGGGCCTCGGATCCTCTGCATGTGATGGGCAGAGGGCCGTCCGCCGTATTTGTGCCGAACATGAACGGGAAGCTGCTCGGTTGCCCCCTGGCGAAGGCTTCTGATTTCTGGCGTTGCGAGCAACGACCACTGGCTGGGGATGGTCGAGCGAGGGTCGGGTTCGACTGCTTCTAGGAGGACTTTGGATCCTTAGCGTTGGAAAGGCTGTAAGAAGCCCACTAAGGATGACCGGGCATTGAAACTGCGCGGTTGCCTCTTGGCGAAGGCTTTGATTTCTGGCGTCGTGGGTAGGCAACTACCAGTCTGGGATGACCGAGCGGGATAGCCGCTCGGATGCCTCTTGCGAGGGCTTCGATCCCTAGCGTCATGGGTAGGGAGCTACCAGCCGGAGATAGCCGAGCAGATGAGCTGCTGAGCCGCCTCTAAGGAGGACTTTGATCCTTAGCGTTGGAGGGGCTGTAAGAAGCCCACTAAGGATGACCGGACAGTAAAGTTGCGCGGTTGCCTCTTGGCGAGGGCTTTGATCTCTGGCGTCGTGGGTACGCAACTACCAGCCTGGGATGACCGAGCGGGGTAGCCGCTCGGATGCCTCTTGCGAAGGCTTCGATCCCTGACGTCATGGGTAGGGAGCTACCAGTCGGAGATGACCGAGCAGGACAGCCGCTCGGTTGCCTCTTGCGAGGGCTTTGATCCTTCAGGACGGGGACCGAGCAGGGTTACTGTCCAGTGCTTCTTGGCGAGGACTTTGATCCCTGTCGGTTATGGTAGGAAGCTACCAGCCGGAGATAGCCGAGCAAGGGCTCGACTGCCTCTGGGAGGACTTTGGTCCTTAGCGGGGGAAGGGCTGTAAGAAGTCTACCAAGGACCCTTGGCCGGGCAGGGCTACTGCCCGGTGCCTCTTGGCGAGGGCTTTTGTCTTAAAGGATAGCCGAGCGAGGGATCCTTGGGCTCGACTGCCTCTGGGAGGGCTTTCGATCCCTGTCGGTCGTGGTAGGAAGCTACCAGCCGGGGATAGCCGAGCAGGATAGCTGCTGAGCTGCCTCTAAGGAAGACTTGGACCCTTAGCGTTGGAGGGGCCGTATGAGGCCTGCTAAGCATATCCGGGCAGTGAAGCTGCGCGGTTGCCTCTTGGCGAGGGCCTTGATCCCTGGCGTTGTGAGTAGGGAAGCTACCGGCCAGGGATAGCCGAGCAGGGAAGCTGCTCGGCTGCCTCTACGGAGGACTTTGATCCTTAGCGTTGGAGGAACCTTAGAAGGCCTGCTAAGGATAACCGGACAGTGAAGCTGCGCGGTTGCCTCTTGGCATAGGCTTTGATCCCTGGCGTTGCGAGTGGGGAAGCTACCGGCCAGGGATATCCGAGCAGGGTAGCTGCTCGGCTGATTCTCCATGAGGTTTCGCCCGCCCGTCCAATTGCGGGTATGGGGAACAGGAACGGTCGCGGCGAACGTGCGCGTAGCATGCGCATTGAATGTGGGGAGAGGCGAAGCGCCAGGGTCGCGTCGTTCCGATTCCGCCAGAGAAGGCTCGATGATCGCCGTGTGGCAGCGACTTTTTGGGCGAGAGCGGGCGACCGTTGGGTCGCAGTGGGCTATATAAGGCTGAAGGAGCACTGGTCCTTCCTTTCCTCGCAAACAGATCGTTGAGAATGCAGGACTTCCCCTTTACCATCCTCGAAATCATCTACTTCGAAAACGTATACCTCTATGATCAGATCTGCACCGAGAACACGGTGCAATTGATCTATAGGAGCATCGAAGACCACTTCGGCCGGTTGCTCCCCCGGCGCTCCTTCCTGCTGCTGCTGCTGATGTACTCCATCTGGAGGGCGTCGCCGGGGCTTTACAACCCCTTGTCCGAGCAGCTCTACGACGAGACCGTGGGCAAGCTGCGGTCCCTTAAGCGCTTTGGCCTGATCTCCGCGAATCGGCTGGCTCGCTCAGTGGCGCTCGTCCGTGAGCGCTACGAACAGAGGCTCGGGGTCAACGCGCGCAGGAGGAATTGAAGGCTGAGGTTGGATCTCGCGAGGCCTCGACTGGCGGAGATCTTCACCGAGTACCATGAGCAGTTCTCTCTGCACCCCTTCCCCCCGCTGTTGTAATTTTCTTTTTCTTTTTGTATGTATGGCTGAGAGCCCATAATACATTTTTTGAATAAATGAGATCTTTCCTTCTTTTCGCAATGTTCCATTGATCTTTATTAAGTTAACAACAGACCCTAGGAAGAGTTTACATTGCCCTAAGAGAAAAGTACATGCTAAAAGATGACCTTATTAGCGTGGCCCGAGCTCCCCGGAGGCTTGTTGGTCTCCATGCTCGGCACTGGGTACGGGGCTCCCTGAGCGCCGGACTGGTCATCTGCCGAAACGAGCATGATCTGGCCGATGGTCAGCTCGGCGGGAGGGGGACGCTGCTCCTGCTCACGGTCGGCCTGCCGTTTGTCCCTCAAGTAGGCGGCAAGGTGCCCCGATCGGATGAGCTCTTCGATGTAGTCCCGGAGTTACTTACAATCCTCTGTGGCGTGGCCCAGCGTCCGGTGGAAGGCACAGTAAGGGTCTCGGGTTCGCTTCGAGGCCTGACGCGGGATTGGAGGGAACTTGAAGAACCTCTCGCCCTGGGCCTCCTCTAGTAATACTGTGAGGGAGACGTTGAGCGGGGTGTACTCCTGGAACTTCGGATGATAGGGCTGCTGACGCTCCGGCCTCTCTTCTCGAGCCCTCTTCTTCTGGTCGGACCGTTCTTCTCGGGGGAGGTTCGCGTTCACCTCGGACTCCAGCTGAACCTCGTGCTCGGTCGACGTCTTGACCTCGGCCATGGTCTTAGGCTGTGCCAACGCAAACGAGCGCAACCACTCCTTATGCCTAAGACTAGATCTAAACGCCGTGGTGACGGTCTCGTCCTGGTGCTCGGGGACCTCGAGAAGGGCGTTGTAGAAACGGGTGATGTAAGCCTTAAACGTCTCCTTGTCCCCGCTCTTAATTGTGAAGAGGTAGTCGACCGTGCGCTTCTGCCGACGGTTCCCAACGAAGTGGCCGAGGAACTGAGTAGCCAGCTCGTCAAAGGTCGAGATTGAGCGAGGCTCGAGTCCTCGGAACCAGTCCCGACCAGAGCGGATGAGGGTGGCTGGGAAGGCCCTGCACTGGGCGGCGTCAGAATGGTCCTGGAAGCTCATCCCCGCGGTGAAAGCATCTAAATGGTCTTTCGGGTCGGTTTTCCCGTCAAACAGAGCGACCTTCGGGGGCTTGTTGTGCGAGGAGACGTGGACGGCGAGCAGTTCCTCGGTAAACGGTTTGGTGAGCGAGTCGGCGGCGTACTTAGCCTCGTCGCTCGAGAGATGACCTTCCCGACGCATGCCCTCGATCTTCTTTTCGAGGGCGTCGAGTCGGCCGTGGTACCCCGAGGATTCGACGCCTTGTGATCCCTGGCCTCTGATGTGGGAAACCTGCGTCTGGGTGCGGCCTCGGTTCCTCTCGATAAGGTTCCTCAGATCCCCGGGCGAGGTGGCCCTCGAGCCGTCGTAGCGAGCCCTTTCTGTGCGACTCCGTCGAGGGAAGGGGTGTCGATCATGCTGGTGGACAGGTGAGGTGACCGACATCTCCTCAAGGGGGTAAGGGCCGCGAGGAGGCACGAGGCGAGGCGCTCTAGCGGCGGATCCCGGTGTGGAGCCGTAGGACGCCCAGCGGGCCTCAGGGAGTATATGCCCGTGAGATCTATGGCCAGGGGTCGTAGCCTGCCGGTGGTCAGCCGTGTCGACAAGGGCAGAGCCTTCTGGAGGCGGAGGAGCGGCGATCTGGGGCCCTGGCCCGGCCGTTTGAACGCGGACGAGCGCCTCCACGTGGAACTGTAGCCGATCTATTCGGCTGGCGAGGGCGTTGATGATGGTCGCTGGGGGAGGTTCATCCGCACCTCCGGTGAGGGGGAGGCGGCGGCTGGTACTAGGATCTTCATGGTGGTCGCTTGCGATGTGGATGGAGATCGGAAGGCCAACTTTGTTTTTTGTGGAGTTTCCGTTCCTACAGACGACGCCAACTGATGGAGATCCTTTTCGGGTCTCCGTCAGATGTTGTCTTTCGTCGATCTCCCGGTGGATTTTGGAGGTGATCTCTTGTTACGTGTGGGTCTCAATGGGTTTTGAGAAGATTGGTGATTTGAGGAGTTTAGCGCCGAGTACCTACAAGGAAGTGCCGGGGTGGTTTGGTACCACCGAGGACCCTCCGACGATCAAGTTAGCACGAGATCCGAGCAGAGTAACGGCTAATTGGAGTAAAAATGGCTTACTTGACCCCTCTGTGACGGGGGTTATATAGTGGCGGTAGCATGCAGCAGCAGGCGCGAGAATCTCGCCGGCAGTTACGCTCCCGACGTCACGCCCGCGTAAAGAGCGGATCGCCCATTAATGGGGATCGTGATGGCATGGAACGTGGGAAGTTGCTGGCGGAGAATCTGCGCGTGGCGAGATTCGCGGAGCGGCGGTTACGCCTATGAGTGGTGGAGTTGGTCGGTCGGAGGACCGAGGAAGATGGCATCGGCTAGGGAGCTTAGAGATGAGCGAGAGGGCCGATGGGTCTTGGTCATGTGGCAGCTCGAGGCGAGCTGAGGGGCCGAGGAGACCAATTTGCAGGGGCTCTGAGGAGGGCCAGCTCGTACTCGTAGTTCAGGTGCAAGGGTGGCCTGGTCGGCCCCTGTGGGACCTTTCTTCTGAGTCCTGAGACACGTCATCTGCCACGTGTACTGATCTGGGAGCTCGTCAATATAGAGCATCATCAGGTTGGGTGCTCAGGCGGCGGTGATGGAGTCGGCAGAGGAAGTGGGAGAGAGGAAGGAGAATAGAGAGTGAGAGAGAGACGTGGGGAGAGAGATGGAGAAGGTGAGTGAGAATAGAGAGAGAGACGCGGCTGTTGGGGAAGTGGGGGCGGGTCTCGAGGAGTGCGAGGGGGAGCTCGACGCTGGGGAAGTTGGGACGAGGACAAGATCGCGGGGGGGAGAGCGGGTTGAGCGGAGGAAGTTGCGAGGGGCGAGGACGTGGTCGCTTGGGCAGAGCGGGTCGCGGGGATGTGGGGTGAGGGAACGGGTCGTGGGCGCGAGGAGGGGGCGTAGCAGGGGAAAATGAGCCGGAAAAGGATGACGAGGGAGGAAGAAGGGGGAAGTGGGTCGGGTATGGGTCGGGTGTGGGTGTCGGGTCGGGTGTTAGGGAGTGGGCCTGGGCTAGGGAGAAAGAGAGAGGGAAAAGGAGAGTTGGGCTGTGGGTTTGGGTTTAAGTAAAATAAAATAAAATAAAAAGGGTTGAAGATTTAGATTAGGTTTTAAGGATTTAGAGAAATTAGAATAAATAATTTTAAGGTTAGGGTTTAAAAATAGAATATAGAAATATTTAAATTTAGAAAAATTTGGGAAACATAATTTACAAATACAGAAAAATATTCACAAGGGAACTGGATATTACATTTGCAATTATCTCAGATTTAAAAATGTTCTTTTATGTTATACCCACTCAAAATATCGAAACCCGAAAACAAACTCCTAAGCTCTTATTTGCAATTTCAAGTTCACACATTTCGCTAAATCAAAGTTCCAAACACAAACTCCAAAAGTTAATAAGTATATAAAACAAAGAAAGATTAGATTTTTTGTTATACCTGTTGCGGCCGGCGACAAGGATATGAAGGGAAGGGCAGAGGTTGGAGAGGGCCACGGCGGTGGACCCCCCCCCCCGGCTCGGCCGGTGCTGCCAAGTATCAGCACCCGCGGACTCTCCGCTTTCCCGCCATTTTTGGCCGCTGCGGAGGCAATCGCCGGCGAGGGATTCGAGAGGCAAGGAAGTGCAGTTGGCGCCATTCGAAGTGGGAAACTCTCTATCTTCTGGGGCTTTTGTTTTTTGTGCTGGTCTTTGGTCAGTCTAATCCCAAATTTGATTCTTTCATGTGGTGCAGTTGCGGGCAACACCAGCTGTGGGAATCTTCTATTTAATGTTTCGAAGAAGAGGGGAACGCGGGACCGGTGGGGCCAGTCCGTCAAAAAAAAGTTTCTTTCTTTTTTGCCTTTTTTGGTTTCTTTATCTTCTTTTTTCTTTTTCATGTATTCGACATGACATGGCAATTTCGATTGGTGCTTATATGGTCAGTCAAGAGACGGTAATCAAACCCGAGACGGCTAGGTTCAGCTTCTGGAGATTTTGTTCGATTTGTTTATTAATAATCCAAACTTAATGTAGGCAAGGTTCAATTGACAAGTTGAACTCAAGCTGATCCTAATACGCTCATTCATAGGTCCAGTTCAGCATGTTTCAGTATTTTTTTGTGTTTATTGGTTTTTTTTTAATACGTAGCTAATTTTCAAATGATTAACCTAAATAGTTGGCCTCCTGCGTGAGGCCAGTGTTTCAAGGACCTCCTGAAGGACCCATGAAGTAACATAGGCCAGGCAACATTTCTATAGACCGGTATAAAAAATATTGCACTTTTCAAATAGGTAAATAGTTGATCTAAATGGACAAATATTCAATAAAATCGTATTTAGTATTTAAATATCTGGTAGTTTATATCCACAGTTTATCGAACTTTGTTCTTTTGCATTAAATGGTATTTTGGTATTATGGTTAATAAACCATAAATAAGCCAAATTCACAACCAAGCTCTACAGATCTTGTTTATTGATTTTATGAGCTTGACATTTTTTTTATCAGCCTATATTAATTAAGGGAACTTGAGTTCAAATAAATGGTCAAACCAAACTTGAATCAATCAAGCTCGGTTTGAGTCGAACTAAAAATAAACTAATAAAAAACGAGTTGAACTCGAGCTAATCACCGTTTGATTTGAGTTCGGTTCGTTTAGCACTGTTAGGATAACACTAAAATGGAAGTTTAGCACTCCTGCGGGTTAGGATCCAAACGTGGTTGATCAGATTATCAATGTCCATATATGGTCTAAGTCAAAGACATGGACAATCCATATCAATCTTTCAACGTGTTTTCGAGTAGCTTTGGTGTTATATTGCTTGTTTGCTTTGGCAAATTCCGAGTTCCCATTGGAGACAAACAGTGGCTATATTGTATCTTTATATACATTCATTAGTCATCCAATTTTTCTTCCTTTTTTCCATCCATTTAAAATTATAATAATAATTAGCACTAATTCTTGGATGTGTGCCGATAAGCACCGAAGTTGGTGAATTTTGAGCGGATGGTGTCACTTCCATGCAATTTTGATGTCATTTGTGAATTCTCGTCCCATATCAAGTTCACAACATTATGGGCCTCCTGTTTGACACCATTGGCCGCCATTAGATCATAAATAGCACTAATACTATGTGCTCAAAGTTGGTGAACCATTTCTATCCACAAAAAATAAAAAAAAACAGGATAACACCAATGTCCAACTTAAACCTCAAGGGTTGTTTGTTTGCAAGGAATTGCCCGAAGAAATGAGAAATTTTTTTCGGG
The DNA here is from genome assembly GCA_030015575.1 of Agapanthus africanus. NCBI lineage: Eukaryota > Viridiplantae > Streptophyta > Magnoliopsida > Asparagales > Amaryllidaceae > Agapanthus > Agapanthus africanus. Next base: position 117,055,156 of record JASDDO010000028.1, read on the forward strand.
GGAAAAGGGGAGAACAAGACACTATTTATCAAAACAAAAATGTGCAGAATTGTTATTATTTGTCTGCATGGAATAGGAATTGCAAATTTTGGGAATTGACATAACCAAAATGAGAATTGACATCGCCTTTTTTGGCAATTCTAAATCCAAGTTTTTTTTGGATGGAATTGCTCATTCCCAAAGACACATAGGATATTAGATATGATTTTATTTACAAATAGTCATGTTATCTACTCTCTCTCTCTCTCTCTTCTCTTTATCCAATTCCCAAAATTCAATTCCCATTTTTTTTCAACCAAATAGAGGAAAAGATTGACAGCATGTTTGGATGTTCTGGATTAAAATCCAATGGATTGAGTTTTGGATAATAATGTTCCGGAATGTATCTATATCCTTTCAAACAAAAAATGCTGGAAAGTTTCATATCAAATGTATATTTGGTTAATTTAGGATAAGAATTTCCATTTCAAAACTATATTGAAATTGTTGAGAGTTGAAAATAAAAAAAAATGATATTTTGCTTGTTTTAATCAAAGAAGATGAAGAAAAATGAAAGAAAGGTAATGAGTTGGTTCAAATTCCAAGGAAAAAACAAATATTCAATTTTAAGATTAATAAAGTTAACTTTGAGCTATTTTTTCTAATCCGGAGGAATGTGTCATTTGGAGGCTTTTTGACCTCCGGATTTACTTTTAAAAACAACATCAAAACAAACAATTCCGCCGAATTAGCCTAATCCGGAGTAAAAATGGAATTTGGGCTTTTAATCCAATGGAAAGTGCATATCCAAACATGTCCCGAAAAAGGGAAAAAATCATTACAATTCTTTACAAACAAACAAAGGAATGACAATTCCATGGGACCAAAATTATATTTTGTAACACCCCAATTCTCATTCTTGTTTTTTGATTCCAGCAAACAAACCTTTTAATGAAATGAATTTTTTGAAAATAAAAATAAAAAGGGTTTTTCATACAATGATCCCTAAAACTCGTTTGTTTTGAAAAAACAACCCCTAAAACTTAGAAATTGTTACCAAAAACATCTAACTAAATTTAGGGTAAATTGCCCCAAAAAAATACAAGCAATTTTCTCCGTTGACAAAAAGCCCCTGACCCCGAAGCGTTTGTCAAAAACCTTCCAAAAAAGTTTTCGGTCGTCAAAAGAAATCATGCATGTGGTATCTTCAAAATTGCCTACTCTAGTTATTATGTGATATCTATGCATTGCCTGCGATATCTATGACTTATTAGATATAGCTGGCAGCTATACAGATACTGCATGATTCTAGGATTTTTTTATTTGGCAACCGTTTTGATGATGTTCATAAGTGGTCTTCTCAGATTACGACACGTGACAGATGACGTGTCCCGGACTTTACGGGGGTGGAATAAATGAGCCGCATCGGGGACATTCCTCGGGCCCCCTTCTCGGCGGACGTACCCGACTTTTCGGGAGACCCTCTGAATGTTAGTGTATATGCCCTAGAGGCCATTACTGTATCATACTAGTTTGTATATTACTTAATGGAAGCTTGGGATATTCACAGTTGTATATACAATCTTGCTCGAAATGGTAGTATGCTACTTGGTTTGTCTCTGCTTTAATAAGTGCATGTGTTTCTTTTAGCATATTGCTGGTATACATATTAGTAGAGCCCTTAGGATCTTTGCTTGATTACCAGCGTTGTGATGGCGCTCGCACTCGTGGGAGCTGGGTAATCTATAAGCACATCCTTATACAGGTCCCTGGTCGTTGGACTATCGAGACAGGGCATCGATACTCCGGAGTAGACTAGCGTATGCGCTTCTCATCCCAGTGTGGGAGACGGTCTGTCCCACAGCCGTTAGTACGTCGTACTTGGGATAGTATGCGGGTGCTCGTTAGGTTACGAGTACACTGGACAGGACTCGTCGGGAACTGTTGGTTGGTAATATACCTATCGTCAGTTATCAGTTCCCAGGTGACATGAGTACAGCTTAGTCCGCTGACTTGACACTGTCACTTCGCCTCGAGTGTGTTCCCACTGCACTTTGATTACTACCCTACCACGGCTCAGAGGAGTCGTGCAAACAGGTAGTTTTTGGGTGCAGTCCCGAAGCACTTGGAGGCAGTGACGGTTAGACAGGATTCGTCTCTCCCGGTATTGGGGGTTGACATCGCGCTGTGTCTAGGAGAGCCATTACACGAGTAGTCCCTGGCCAGGGCAAGCGAGATATACTGGTAGGTTTCCAGTGTTATCTCAGGGTGTTCTGGGCTTCACTCCGACACGACTTGTACCGCTATTAGGGGACTGACGTTCACCGCCCCCCTAGGCCCGCCATGCGATGTATCAGACGAACAGACCGGACTGTACGGAGACTGTCACATACAGGCTCAGTAGGAGTGCAGATGGGGTTCACCTCGTCAGTCTTCTTATCGACATCTACCTGGGGACCGTTACGTACAGCTAGTGCCGCTTGCGGTCTGTGGTTAAACCCACTGCCAGCGTAGTGTCGAGTCTTTAGAGTCCCACACAGAGAGCTATTCGCCTTTAGGCAAAATGAGTAGAGGTCGCATGGTTTTGCGACAGGGTTCGTTCGCATCCGCGCACTTGTGCACGTTTGCTATCCGGACAGTTTATACTAGCGGGCTTTGGTTTAAGCCGGATCCTAGTATATGATTTGAGATTGGTTTTTCTCATTGTGTTCGTGTTCCTCGGTTCACGAATGCGGGTGCGTATGCACGGTTGCTTGAGATTGAGGGAGAGGACCTTGTTTAGGGTTAATGACTATTGTCATTTTATTAACCCTATTGTTTTGTGTGTATTATTGTTAATTAATAATTAGCTTAATTATTGTGCATGGTTGTTGTTGTTGACACTTTGACTTTGTTGACTTGTTGACCAAGTTGACAATTTGACCATGATCATTTCATTTGGAAGATGCTCTTTGATTCTTGCAATTTGCATTAATAATGAAATGATAATGGTCACTTCTTGATTAAACCATGACAATTTTCTTGCTAATTGATTAATTAAAATAACTCACACATATTAGTGAGAATGGCTCACTATTATTCTCATTCTCTCATTTCTTTTCTCTCTCTTGCTCATCCTCTCCCTCAAGCTCTCTCCCTCTCAAATGTTGAGAAACAAAAAGCTTGAGAAAAACCCTCTCTTGATCTTCTCTACTCACTTCTAGGGTTCAAGTCTTAGCATTTCTTGCACTCTAGTTACTCCTAGCTTGGAGTTGAAGCTAAAGGTGGTGGCTTTCGGGTGGATCCTTCTTTGACGGGAGAAGACAAGCAAGGTGATCCTTTTCTACCATACCTAGGAGCAAGGAGAGAAGGACTAAAGACCAAAGGTATAACCTTTCTACAACTTTGTTAGTTGTTAGTTTACTTTAGCTAGTTTTAGTTTAGCAAAGATCCTCACAAGCTTAGTCCATGTTGCCTAAGTCATTAAAAATCCGATTTTTATTATGTTTTCCGCCTCCCCGTAAGCACCGGGGTGGGCAACACGGACTTACAGTGGTATCAGAGCCAAACTAAACTCAAACTAGCTAGGTAGTGAAGTGTAACGAAGTTTCGAAACCGAAAATCCAAAAACCGAACTTTTGAAAAACCCTAGTTTCTGTTGAAATTTTTTCTGCTCAAAATAGAAAACTTTATATTTGTAAATTCATCTCAGGGTTTTCTAAAAACACCCATGAAAAACGACACAGAGATTCGTCCAAAGCGCCGCGCTTCCGCCGCACAAGGTAGGCTCGTGCCGCGGAAGCGCCGCAGTTTGATGTCCTCTCTGCATCGTTTTTCGTGCAGTGTCTTTCTGTGTTGATTTTGGGATTTTTAGGATATATAATATATGCCCAGATTTTCCAGAACTAAAATTTACTTTTGGGGGCCTATAAATCCGTATTTTTCGGAACTTCACTACACTTTAACTACATCGGTTATATCTGTAATGCTTGCATGTATTGAACGTCGGTTAATCGCTATAAGACGATTAGTCGGGGTTATACATGGTCTGTGTTTGTTATTGGTTTGTGGATATGAATGGATTGGATCGTCGCGGGTGAATAGCCGGGTTGGATGTGAGATGAGCGTTGTTTTTCTTTCATTCATTTGTAACATGTAAATTGATGTAATAATATTCTTTGTATGGCCGCACAACCGGGTCGGGGTTGTAGCCGTCATTGTATAATTCTTTTTACTGTTTTTGCTCCTAGGATAGACCCATGGAGGGGGTGCACAAACTACCGGGTATCTCGAAGCGCCGAGTGGCCTACTCACGGTGGTGAGGGAGGTTGCTTCGCTTCGGGTGCTTGGCGGGTAGTTTGCCGCACCCGTAGGGGTCTTGGGTGGGGTATTGGCTATTCACCGCGACCGTGTAATCCGCTTTGCGTTGCAGGCTCGAACGCATTGCGGATTCCTAGTATATCCAATGTATTCATCTGTGATCTGTAATGTCTATCATTGCTATATATTTATATATAATAACTATTTAGGCGTTGCTTATGTTTTACAGCCGCGCTAGCCCAGCCCCCGCTCTGTCGTTAGTTAAGTAACCTAACGGGTGATGACGGGGCCCCGTGGCGAATGCGAATGGCATAAGCGTACGTCATATTTTGGTTGTTTTCTGCAATGGTAGGATTAAATGATGGGACGCATTAAAAGAACTAATGCAAGAAATAAACCAAGTAAAAGTCGATTGGAACACTTTGAAAACCACTCGGTTCTTTTCAAAACTAAAACTTTTAAACGCGGAGCTTGAACCACTCCTTTTAAAAGCTATCTCGTTCCATCGATTATATCAAGTTCACTACGTTCACGGTTTCGCCAAAACCATCCGTAGCCCTCCGTCATTCCACATGAATGGTCAAAAGTATTCAAGCTATGTATTTTGGCCAAAGTCAAGGCATAGTGATTGGTAGCGTTTGGATATTCATGTGCAGCATAGATAGATGCGTTGGTTTGGGACAGTCGTGCTGCCATTTTGGCCAAAGCCAAGGGTAGGTACGGGTGGGTCCAAATTAACCAGGAGAATGACGGGTAGAACTTGACATGTGACTTATGATATTTTGGCCAAAGTCAAGGTCATAAGAGCATGGGGCAAAAATCCACATCGGGAGTTTCATAAGTACTGAAACTTGCTAGCGTTGCATACCATTTGGAGTGTGATAATTCTGGTAGGATTCCTTCGGTTTTATCACGCGATGATATTTGGATCCCGATCCTACTGTGAGTATATGCTACTCCTCGGGAAAACTCTCACTTAACGATCAATGCTATAAACCTAGTAGGTGCCTAGAAAGGTGTTAGCGGGGCTACGCCCACAGGGAAAAGAGGTTACTTAATTAAGGAACTTCGCGAAAGCGTTGGAAAACCTCCCTCGAAGTACCGACACTGGCCTGGCTGAACGGTTAAGCAAGTATTGTACGGTGAGAATGATCCCGGCTAATCCTTTTCTTTATGGTTTGAGAAGGGATTCGAGAGACAGTGGGAGCCATCCAGTTTAGACAAACTAAAAACCACTCTAAACTTGCAAGAGCATCATGCTAAAGTGTTTCTTTTCTCTCTCCTAATTGCAGCGACCATTCAAGATGACCGGACTTAAGTTACTATTAGATAAAAACATATTGACAGGGCCAAACTACAAAGATTGGCTCAGGAATGTCAAGATGGCTATCACTTATGACAAGCTGGGGTATATACTGACCACCAAAGCTCCCCCTGTCCCAGGTCCCACCTCCAGCGTCGCGGATGTTGAAATCCGTAAGACATGGGAGATAGATTGCGCGAGGGCCAGATGCCTCGTACTAGCCTCAATGGACAACGACCATCAGAGGAGGCACGAGAATATGGACCTAGAGTCCATATTTCTCCATACAAAAGAACTGTATGGAGAGCAGTCTCGTATCGCAAGATACGAAGTGTCGAAGAAGCTCTTTTCGGCAAGGTTGGCCGTCGGATCATCGGTAGCGGACCACGTGCTTAAGATGATCGGCTATATAGAGGAGCTCGCGGACCTTGGGACCACGTTGGAGAATGAACTCTATACTGATCTGATTCTCCAGTCCCTTCCTTCCACTTACGCCCAGTTCATTCTCAACTTCAACATGCAAGGAAAGGAGGTTGAACTGGCCGAACTTCTGAACATGTTGAGGACTGCTGAGGGCACCCTACAGAAGGGTAGGGAGACATCCACTTTGTTTGTAGGAGGATCTTCCTCTTCTAGGTCCAGGGCGAAAGCCAAGGGCAAGAAGAAGAAAGCCCCCGCCAAACCAAGAGGCGGTGTCGGTAAAGTGGATACGAAGGGAAAGGGTAAAGCAACAAAAGTAGCGGGGAAGCTGGTGGGTAAGGAAGAATGCTTCTATTGTCACAAAAGTGGTCACTGGAAACAAGATTGCAAGGCTTGGAAAGCCAGAACACAGGATTTGAAGCGAGTTGCAGCTTCAGCTTCAGGTGTGTATGTTATTGAAAACTGTCTATCTATAAACTCTACTTCCTGGGTATTGGATACCGGATCGGGATCTCATATCTGTAATTCTTTGCAGGCGTTGAGAAAGCGTAGAGTTTTGAAGGCAGGTGACATGACCCTCAGAGTTGCGAACGGTGCTAGCATGGATGCTGAGGCCGTGGGGGACTATCACCTGGGATTATCAGATGGACACTTTTTGGTTTTGCGTAGTTGTTATTATGTACCAAATGCAACCTGTAATATCATTTCTGTATCTTTATTATCTAAAGAAGGTTATGAATTTGCATTTGTAAGTAATGTAGTGAACATTCACCTTAATCAAGTGTTGATTGGGTCAGGTACATTGAACAACGGTATTTACGTATTAAACCAACCACAGGTTTTCAATATCCAGAATACACACAAAAGAAAGTCTCCAGAAATTAATAAAACTTTCTTATGGCATTGTAGACTGGGTCACATCAACGAGAGAAGATTGACTAAGTTACATACTGAAGGATATTTAGATTCGTTCGAATATCAATCATATGCAACTTGTCAATCCTGTCTCAAAGGAAAGATGACAAAGGCTCCGTTTTCTGGACACGGAGAAAGAGCGAGCGAGCTCTTGGGACTCGTACACAGCGACGTGTGCGGTCCAATGTCTACACATGCGCGAAGCGGTTTTTCTTACTTCATAACTTTTACGGATGATTTTTCAAGGTACGGTTATGTCTTCTTAATGAAACATAAATCCGAGGCTTTTGAAAAATTCCAGGAATATAAGAGTGAAGTAGAAAAACAGACCGGCAAAAGTATCAAGATCCTAAGATCGGATCGAGGAGGAGAATACTTAAGTGCCGAATTCCTGAACTATTTAAAAGAGAATGGAATTCTCTCTCAGCTTACTCCTCCATACACTCCGCAACATAACGGTGTATCGGAGAGACGGAACCGAACCCTATTGGATATGGTACGGTCCATGATGAGTAACGCTGAGTTACCGCGATCGTTCTGGGGGTATGCGCTAGAAACAGCTGCATATCTTTTGAACCGTGTTCCCACTAAGACTGTGCCTACCACACCATATGAGTTATGGAGTGGGAAGAAACCCTATCTTAATCACATTAAGACATGGGGATGTCCAGCTTTTGTAAAAAAGCAGCATGCGGACAAGCTCGAGGCACGCTCAGTACAGTGCAAGTTTGTGGGATATCCAAAGAACTCTAAGGGATATTACTTCTATTGCGAAGAGGAACAAAAAGTCCTTGTTTCTCGCCATGCCCACTTTCTAGAACATCAGTTCATAGAAAAAGAAATAAGTGGGAGCGCAATAGAACTGGAAGAAATTCCAGAACCACAAACTATTACTGAAAGTTTAGTGGAACCAGAAAGTTCAAAAGAACAGGACATTCCTATGCCGCTCCGCAGGAGTAGTAGGCAGTCTCATCCGCCCGAGAGATACTACGGTTTTCTCATTGACGGGGATAGAGAAGACTGCATCCTAGATTGTGATGAGCCTACTAGCTTCCAGCAAGCCATTCAGAGCGTCGACTCGGTAAAATGGCTGGATGCAATGCGGACCGAGATGGAGTCCATGTACACCAACAAAGTATGGACGTTGGACATTGCTCCAGACGGGGTAAAACCCGTAGGATGCAAGTGGATCTTCAAAAGGAAGATTGGTGTAGATGGACAGGTTGAGACCTATAAAGCTAGACTGGTAGCAAAGGGTTTTCGTCAGCGACCTGGTTTGGACTATGACGAAACCTTTTCTCCAGTAGCTATGCTGAAATCCATTCGGATCCTTCTTGCCATCGCTGCTTTCCACGATTATGAGATTTGGCAGATGGACGTAAAGACAGCTTTTCTAAATGGTCATTTAGAGGAGTGTGTCTATATGGACCAGCCAGAGGGTTTCATTCAGGGTGGGAGCAGCGGAAAGGTGTGCAAGTTGCTCAAGTCCATTTATGGACTCAAGCAGGCATCGCGGAGTTGGAACATCTGTTTTGATGAGACGGTCAAAGAATTTGGCTTTATCAAAAATCCAGATGAACCATGCATCTATTGTAGATTTGTAGCGAGAACTGTAGTATTCCTCGTTTTATACGTGGATGACATTCTCTTAATAGGAAATGACATTCCTATGCTACAATCTGTCAAGGGGTTCTTGTCACACAGGTTCTCCATGAAAGACCTGGGTGATGCCTCCTACATTCTGGGTATCCGGATCTACCGTGACAGATCCAAGAGGATATTAGGACTCTGCAGTCCAGGTACATCGACACCATACTGAAGAGATTCAGTATGGAAGATTCCAAGCGCGGTAATCTACCGGCTTGTCACGGGATCACCCTCTCCAAAGAGATGTCTCCCAAGACTGATTTGGAGAGGGATCGCATGTCTATTATACCCTACGCTTCTGCGGTAGGCTCTATAATGTATGCGATGTTATGTACCAGACCGGATGTGGCTTATGCACTGAGTGTGGTAAGCAGGTATCAGTCAAACCCAGGGGAGAAACATTGGATAGCAGTAAAGAACATTCTCAAGTACCTGAGAAGGACTAAGGAGATGTTCTTGGTGTATGGCGGAAAAGACCTGCAGGTTGAGGCCTTTGCTGACTCCAGCTTCCAGAGTGACAAGGATGATTCCAAGTCCATGTCGGGTTTTGTCTTTACCCTCAATGGAGGGGCGGTGTGTTGGAAGAGCTCCAAACAGGAAACCGTTGCTGACTCGACTATGGAAGCGGAATACATCGCTGCATCTGATGCCGCAAAAGAAGCTGTCTGGATGAGGAAGTTCTTGAAAGAACTTCAGGTGGTTCCGTCCATTGTTGACCCAATACCTCTGTATTGCGACAACAACGGGGCTATAGCTTTAGCGAAGGAACCCAGGTCCCATCAGAAATCCAGACACATCTTAAGGCGGTATCACCTGATCAGGGAGATCGTAGATCGCCAGGAGATCGAGGTCCGGAGAGTTGCATCAGAGGATAACACAGCAGATCCATTCACGAAGGCCCTACCCCAGACTCAGTTCGAGCGGCTGATCGAGATGATAGGTCTTCGATACGCCAGTACATGGCCTTAGTGCAAGTGGGAGATTGTTAGTGTATATGCCCTAGAGGCCATTACTGTATCATACTAGTTTGTATATTACTTAATGGAAGCTTGGGATATTCACAGTTGTATATACAATCTTGCTCGAAATGGTAGTATGCTACTTGGTTTGTCTCTGCTTTAATATGTGCATGTGTTTCTTTTAGCATATTGCTGGTATACATATTAGTAGAGCCCTTAGGATCTTTGCTTGATTACCAGCGTTGTGATGGCGCTCGCACTCGTGGGAGCTGGGTAATCTATAAGCACATCCTTATACAGGTCCCTGGTCGTTGGACTATCGAGACAGGGCATCGATACTCCGGAGTAGACTAGCGTATGCGCTTCTCATCCCAGTGTGGGAGACGGTCTGTCCCACAGCCGTTAGTACGTCGTACTTGGGATAGTATGCGGGTGCTCGTTAGGTTACGAGTACACTGGACAGGACTCGTCGGGAACTGTTGGTTGGTAATATACCTATCGTCAGTTATCAGTTCCCAGGTGACATGAGTACAGCTTAGTCCGCTGACTTGACACTGTCACTTCGCCTCGAGTGTGTTCCCACTGCACTTTGATTACTACCCTACCACGGCTCAGAGGAGTCGTGCAAACAGGTAGTTTTTGGGTGCAGTCCCGAAGCACTTGGAGGCAGTGACGGTTAGACAGGATTCGTCTCTCCCGGTATTGGGGGTTGACATCGCGCTGTGTCTAGGAGAGCCATTACACGAGTAGTCCCTGGCCAGGGCAAGCGAGATATACTGGTAGGTTTCCAGTGTTATCTCAGGGTGTTCTGGGCTTCACTCCGACACGACTTGTACCGCTATTAGGGGACTGACGTTCACCGCCCCCTAGGCCCGCCATGCGATGTATCAGACGAACAGACCGGACTGTACGGAGACTGTCACATACAGGCTCAGTAGGAGTGCAGATGGGGTTCACCTCGTCAGTCTTCTTATCGACATCTACCTGGGGACCGTTACGTACAGCTAGTGCCGCTTGCGGTCTGTGGTTAAACCCACTGCCAGCGTAGTGTCGAGTCTTTAGAGTCCCACACAGAGAGCTATTCGCCTTTAGGCAAAATGAGTAGAGGTCGCATGGTTTTGCGACAGGGTTCGTTCGCATCCGCGCACTTGTGCACGTTTGCTATCCGGACAGTTTATACTAGCGGGCTTTGGTTTAAGCCGGATCCTAGTATATGATTTGAGATTGGTTTTTCTCATTGTGTTCGTGTTCCTCGGTTCACGAATGCGGGTGCGTATGCACGGTTGCTTGAGATTGAGGGAGAGGACCTTGTTTAGGGTTAATGACTATTGTCATTTTATTAACCCTATTGTTTTGTGTGTATTATTGTTAATTAATAATTAGCTTAATTATTGTGCATGGTTGTTGTTGTTGACACTTTGACTTTGTTGACTTGTTGACCAAGTTGACAATTTGACCATGATCATTTCATTTGGAAGATGCTCTTTGATTCTTGCAATTTGCATTAATAATGAAATGATAATGGTCACTTCTTGATTAAACCATGACAATTTTCTTGCTAATTGATTAATTAAAATAACTCACACATATTAGTGAGAATGGCTCACTATTATTCTCATTCTCTCATTTCTTTTCTCTCTCTTGCTCATCCTCTCCCTCAAGCTCTCTCCCTCTCAAATGTTGAGAAACAAAAAGCTTGAGAAAAACCCTCTCTTGATCTTCTCTACTCACTTCTAGGGTTCAAGTCTTAGCATTTCTTGCACTCTAGTTACTCCTAGCTTGGAGTTGAAGCTAAAGGTGGTGGCTTTCGGGTGGATCCTTCTTTGACGGGAGAAGACAAGCAAGGTGATCCTTTTCTACCATACCTAGGAGCAAGGAGAGAAGGACTAAAGACCAAAGGTATAACCTTTCTACAACTTTGTTAGTTGTTAGTTTACTTTAGCTAGTTTTAGTTTAGCAAAGATCCTCACAAGCTTAGTCCATGTTGCCTAAGTCATTAAAAATCCGATTTTTATTATGTTTTCCGCCTCCCCGTAAGCACCGGGGTGGGCAACACGGACTTACACTGAAGACATTCCACCTTCATCTAGGAGACTACCAACAGGCGCCTCCGAGCTTCCACAATCTCCTCGCTCGCCTCCGAGCCATCTAATGTGCCGAGCTTCCTTGGCCTCCCGCTCGTCTCCGGGCTCCTGATATGCCGAGCTTCCCCGGCCTCCCGCTCATCTCCGGGCTCCTGATATGCCAAGCTTCCTCGGCCTCCCGCTCGTCTCCGGGCTCCTGATGTGCCGAGCTTCATCGGCATCCCCCGATCAACCGAGATTGCAGAGCCCTGGCGCCTCCGCAACGGCTCCGCGTATCTCGCCAAAGCGAGATAATTGTCGCCCCATGTCCCGCGCCCCCCATTAATGGGCGTATCCCGTCATTAATGAAGGGATCCTGTCATTCACGCACGCGTAATGTCAGGGGTGTAACCGAAGGCGAAGATCTCGTGCCTGCTCGCTCCATGCGACCACTATAAAACCCATCTCTCAGATGACTCAGGTAAGACAACTTGAACCTAATAAGCCACTACTCTGCTCAAATTCCTCGGCTAACTTGATCGTCGGAGGGTCCTACGGTGGTCACTCATCCCAGGACTTCTTTGCAGGTAGCTCGACTTCCACCTCAAACTCAACCCATTAAAATCTACACACTCAAGGAGCCAACCTTCGAATCCAATCTCAACCGTCCAGCAACGCTCGCGACAGATCGACGGAGGACAGCATCTAAAGGAGATCAAGGCCTCCATCACGCTTCGAGATCAGTTTTTTTTGGTCGGTGAAAAGCCTGCTTGGATGGTTTTGACAATTCACCCTTAGTTTAATACAACAATCTAAATAATATCTATTCATATTATGTTAAAAACGACTGTTAATTTTTATTTGGACAATTTTGGCCTCATCTTCTTCCCTCTCATACTCTTACATCATTTCCATCTTCCATTTCAAACCCGCCTTCTTCATTTCCATCATCCATCTTAATACATCATACTTTTATTCATTCCATCCATCATTTCAAGCATTAATATCACAAATGCAAGAAGTGAACAAACAAATCAAGATGTGAAGCTAAACTAAGATAACCAAAAGGATACATATGAGGTAAGGATATGAGATGGGGACCTGGATCTCCTTCACATGCTGTCTTCCGTCGATCTGTCGCGAGCGTTGAGATTGACGTTGATGGTTGTTTTCCTGAGCATGTGGATCTCAATGGGTTGATTTCGAGGCGTAGCCTAGCTACCTGCAAAGAAGTCCCGGGGTGGTTATACCACCGTGGACCCTCCGACGATCAAGTTAGCCGAGAAATTTGAGCAAAGTAGCGGCTTGTTGGATTCAAATTGTCTTACCTGAGTCGTCTGAGAGAGGGGTTTTTATAGTGGTCGCTTGGAGTGAGACGGCACAAGATCTTCGCCGTCGGTTACGCCCCTGACGTTACGCCTGCGTGAATGACAGGATCCCCCATTAATGACGAGATACGCTCATTAATAGGGGGATACGGCGGCGTGGAACGCGGGATGTTGGGTGGCGTATATCTTGCTTCTGGCGAGATACGCGGAGCCGTGGCGGAGGTGCTTGGGCTCTGCGTCCTTGGTTGCTCGGTAGAACCGGGGAGGCTTAGCTCGGCGGGAGGCCCGGAGGCGAGCGGGAGGCCGAGGAAGCTCGGTTCTGTGATAGCTTGGAGGCAAGATGAGAGGGTTGAGGAAGCTCAGCGTATAGGAGGGCTCGGAGGCGAGCTGATAGTTATTTGTAAGGCAAGCATGGAAGTGTTCTGGGAGGCCATTGAAGGTCGGGTTAATCCTCAGGGAGAAGGCCCGGGGAATGCCTTCATTGTATCGTATTTGCTTCTATCCCGTAAGCCCCGGGACACGTCATCTACCACGTGTCATGATCTGAGGAATCCCATTTATGAGTATTGTCATTAGCCCCCCACTCTCGTCCGGACCTATTTATGGGAAGGGTCGAGAGTGGTCTGATCGGTTTTTTGGGCGCCGACTGTTGCCAAAATTCTATCGGCGCGGATTTCCGTGGCGACTCGGTGAAGGGCAGTTGCGTCGTTCGGATTTACGAGCCCGCGTGGCGTATCCCAGGTGCTTGGATCTTCGCGCGCATCTTTGATGACATCAGCGGATCAGGAAAAGGATCGTGCTTTAAAGAGAGGGTGCCAATTCGCTCGCATGTCTGTTGAGGTGCAGGCCACGTGTCTGACACGGATTGGGGGATGCGACGGGCTATCACTGTCGCCTGCGGCCGAAGGGACGTCTCCAATAGTCGTTCGACACATGGGGCTTCGACGGTTGGCAGACACGACGCTTCGTTTTAGCGGGAAATGATTGGGGCCGTCGGATGCTTCCCCTCGAGTGTATAAATAGGAGGGAACCCCCTAGGGTTTACACTTCCGCCACTATTTTCCTTTGTTGAGAGAAATTGCTCGGCGCTCCTCCTTCTCTTCAAATCAGATCTCTGGCGCCTTTCCCCGGCGAAACCTTCCCCTTGAACCAGGTTAGATGTCTTCCTATGGGGAGTCGGTAGAAGTTGTTAGGGTCGAGTCCAGGGTGTCTTCTCCCACCTCTTCGGATACCCCATCTGCGTCGAGTTCCCCCTAGAGTTAGGGCTACCAGCGCCGCTCGTAGCTAGGCGACAGCAAGGGCCCCTAAGGTGCGTATCAGGAACGCTCGCGATGCGCCCTCCATCTTGAGAAACGTGGACGAGCTTACCGAGATTCGGGCTCGCTTCCACATTTCCCCTGGCTATTTGCTTCGTTTAGCCAGGGTGGATGAAAGGGCGGATCAGGTGCAGGGTAAGAAGATTGCCCTGTACTTGGATGCATTCTGGGCTGGAATGCGTCTGCCCTTTCCACCTGAAGTATGTGGGCTACTTCGCTGCTTCCAACTCGTCCCAGGCCAGCTAGTGTCGAACTCGTGGAGGATTCTCCTAGGGTTCCTGGTCTGGTTGAAACTTGACGACATCTCTTTCAGCCTGACACTTCTTACTTCCTTCCTCTGTTACAAAAACCACCCTGGCATCCGCAAGGATGAGCCGAGCTGGATGTACATTTCTTTCAAAAAATGCAAAGGAGGGATGGCCGGGTCGGGAGTAGTAGTCGTTTCTTCTTCCATTCATGAATGGAAGGATAAGTTTGTGTTCGTCGGGCCATCCGAGGACGAGAATTGTCCTGTACCTATACAGTGGCATAGGGCCGACTGCCCGTGGAAGAAGCAGTCGTCATCTCCCGAATCGAGGGCGGTGTCCATGTGGGAGCCGATCCAGCGGACCGACGTCTTGCTTTCCGAGCAGGTCCTTAGCTGGGCCGGGCCCAGCCCCGCACGCTTCGTGGGTAAGTTAGGAGCTTGGACAATCTGTTTAGACTTGGATAATTTCCTTTTGCACTCTTTGCATTACTAAATTTTCTGTGTATTCTCCTTTGCAGGAAAAATGGACCAATCCAGGATTCTAGCTACCATAGCCACTTCGTTCCAGAAGAAGGCCGGGGGCGTGACCTTGTCCCGAGCTGGACCGAGCTCGACCCTGAGGCCAGAACCATCGGCGAGGCATTCCACTTCGCCCCGAGCCCTCGATGATCGCCGCGAGGGTAGCCAGAAGCATGCGCGAGACCCGGAACCCCAAGCGATGGAGGAGGAGGGAAGAACCGAGGTTCTCCTCAAGAGAAAAAGGACGGTCTCCCGCGCGCCGTCGACTGATATCCCCGAGGGGTTCCCTGTGCAGGAGGGGGATGTCTGCTTCGTGGTCCCCTTGGGGCTTTCCGTCGCCGACAGCTTGCTCACGGACATGGAGCAGTCGGCCAGGGGCAAGATTCCCCGGGGGATCCTAAAGGCCCAAGTGGCCGCCATTGCTCAGGAGGCAGTTCAGGCTGGTATCCGTATAAGCATTATCTTAAGTGCCCTTTCTTGGTCGTAACACCTCTAAATCCATCTGCTACTTTCCTTAGGTCCTCCAACATTGCGCCCTGATCGTCAACATGGAATCCGAGGAGATTGCCCCGGCCATGAGGAAGGCTGGGGAATTGTCTTCGGAGGCGGAGGGTTCGCGCCTTCAGCCGCGGCAGGAAAATAAGAAGACAGCCGCTCTCCAAACCCAGTTGGCTGCCGGGGAGCTCATGGTCTCCAAGAGCCAGGAGTCTCACCGACTTCTGAGCGAGTCCCACTGAGCCGTCGAGGCCAAGTTGGAAGAGTTGGCCAAGCGCTACGCCGTAATGAAGAAGGCGAGGGACACCAGCAAGAGAGAGACCGAGGCTGTGCTTGAGGCGGTGAAGATCGCCGAGCTCCGAGGTCGCAAGTCGATGGACTTGTACAAGGCGTCGGACCAGTTCTACGCCGACATCGGCGAAGCCTCTGCCATCATTTGGCATGAAGCTCTTGATGCCGTCAAGGCGTTAATGCCGGAGTTTGCCGACAGCGAGCTCCGTGCTCGGGTCCCACTTTCGGTGGACGCGCCGCAAGCGGCTGGCGTCGGGGGAGGGGCTGTCACGGAAGAAGCTCCGGCCCCTGAGGGCGGTGTCGAGCAAGGCGAGATCCGGGCTGAGCCTGCAGCCTGAGTTTTTGTGTTTCCCTTTTATTTTCCCTTCTTTTTTTTATAAGGTTGAGGAGCCCAGAATACCTTGTAAAGACTTTCTAAACGTGAATAAAACTGGTTTTTTTTTCCTGCATGACAATGTGTTTCTTGCGTGAGTACTTGAGCTTGGCGGTCTTTTTCTTGATGCAAGTGTTAGGCCGTAGGTCGATGACCGGCCTTTTAGACGACGATCGCGCGTCGAGTGTAAGCCAATAAATCGTCAAGTGCAGGAAGGTCGGTGCCCTCCCTCCCCCAGAGTTGAGGCGGTGATCGTTCACTTAGAATATGTCGGGAGGTCCCTCAGTGTAGGAAGGTTGGTATCTACCCATTCCTTAGCGTCGGACCGACGACCGCGTCTCTTAGCGCGAGTTGAACAATAGCCAAGTTAGAATTGGTCGGCGTTGACTGATTCCCCCTTGACGTAGTTCCTAGACCCTCGTCTTCGATCATAAGCATCGGTGGGTAGGGGATTATCCACTTAGGAATGACCGAGCAGGGAAGCTGCTCGATAGCCTCTTGGTGAGGGCTTCGATCTTTAGCGTAGGTGGGTAAAAAGTTACCCGCTAAGGATTGACCGAGTAGGAAAGCTGCTCGGTGGCCTCTTGGTGAGGGGTTCGATCCTTAGCGTAGGTGGGCAAGAAGTTACCCGCTAGGGATTGACCGAGCAGAGAAGCTGCTCGGTGGCCTCTTGGTGAGAGTTTCGATCCTTAGCGTAGGTGGGTAAGAAGTTACCCGCTAAGGATTGACCGAGCAGGGAAGCTGATCGGTGGCCTCTTGGTGAGGGCTTCGATCCTTAGTGTAGGTGGGCAAGAAATTACTCGCTAAGGATTGACCGAGCAGGGAAGATGCTCGGTGGCCTCTTGGTGAGGGCTTCGATCCTTAGCGTAGGTGGGCAAGAAGTTACCCGCTAAGGATTGACCGAGCAGGAAAGCTGCTCGATGGCCTCTTGGTGAGGGCTTCGACCCTTAGCGCAGTTGGACAGGAAGTTACCCGCTAAAGATTGACCGAGCAGGGAAGCTGCTTGGTCGCCTCTTGGTGAGGGCTTCGACCCTTAGAGCAGTTGGGCAGGAAGTTACCCGCTAAGGATTGACCGAGCAGGGAAGCTGCTCGGTGGCCTCTTGGTGAGGGCTTCGACCCTTAGCGCAGTTGGGAAGGAAGTTACCCGCTAAGGATTGACCGAGCAGGGAAGCTGCTCGGGTGGCCTCTTGGTGAGGGCTTCGACCCTTAGCGCAGTTGGGCAGTAAGTTACCCGCTAAGGATTGACCGAGTAGGGAAGCTGCTCGGTGGCCTCTTGGTGACGGCTTCTTTATACTCCTCTTCGCCTTCATAGGGCGTCGTTCAATCTCCCTTGACCCATGAAATCTGGAAGAGTGACCGTCGCAGACAACACGTGGCAGAAACGCACAGGAAAAGCGTGGCACTCCGTGGTTCGCGTCGTTCCAACTTCCTTTGACCGCTTAAGGGCTCGTGAGGATTAGCATGGTCGCCACGTGGCAGCGATGTATTGGGTTTTTTGAAAATATCTCGTGATTCACGTTGCTACGCACGCAAATTTCGGCCTTTAGGGATTCTGTTGGGGCTATAAATAGTGAAGGCATGTTAGTTTCTCTTAGCCTTGCGTTTTTGTAGATGGCTGGGTGTCCATGCATGCTCATCAGCGAGATGATTTCCCGGGACGATGTGTACCTCTACAACCTCGACCGGTCCGAACAGACGTACGAGGCGGTGATAGACCGTGTGGAGGCCCACTTTGGACGCCTTCTTCCCCGATGATCTCCATTCCTCCAAGTGCTTGTTTATGCGATCTGGAGTAGGTCCCCATGTTTGCACAACTCCTTGTCTCCGCAGTTGAGGGATGAGGCGATCGAGAAGTTGCACTCGCTTTACCACCTCGGCCTGATCTCGAAGAGCAGGCGGGACCGATCTGCGGGCCTTCTTCTGGAGTGTTTCCAGAAGAGGCTGATCGTTAATTTATGTCCGGCGGGTGGCGCTTCAGAGGCAGCCGAGGAAGCCAGGGCTGGGCTGGCGGAGATTTCGTCGGAGTATTATCAACAATACTTCCTCCATCCCTGGCCCCCTTTGCTGTAATAATCTCTTTTTTTTGTAAGGCCGAGGAGCCTATAATACCTTTTTAATGAATAAAATTCTTCTTTATCGATGTGTTTTGTTTTCTTTTATCTCTTAGCGCTTTTTACATATTTTCTCAAAACGAATTTAGGGATGTGGAATTCGAGGAAGGAGAAAATATATGAAGAAGCCTCTTCTAATTCCGAAGACTTAAGAAAAATTACATAGTTTTGAAAAGAAGAAAATACATTCATTTGTATAGTTTGAGTGTTTTAGCATTGTAAGGCCGAAGAAACTTGCGTCCCCCGGCGTCTTGTAAGCGATAGGCTCCACCGGGCAATACTTCGGAGACGAGGAAAGGGATGTCCTACTTCAGGGAGAAATTGTGCAGTTTGCCCTAATCTACGAATTCGTTCCGCTTTAAGACCAAATCTCCCGTTTTGAAGGCACGATGCTTAACTCGCGCGTTGTAGTAGCGAGCAGTTTGTTGTTGGTAAGCGGCCGCTTTGATCTATACTCGGTCCCACTTCTCTAGCAAGATGTCCAAATTGGTCCGGAGCGCCGAGGTGTTGGCTTCGTCATCGAAGCGTTCGACTCTATAACTGGGCAGTCCGATCTCCGCTGGGACTATTGCCTCGGTACCGTAGCAGAAGCTGAAGGGGGTTTCTCCCGTGGGCGTTTTCTTCGATGTGCGTAAGGCCCACAGTACCCGCGGTAGTTCCTCGACCCAGCTGCCTTGCCTTCCTTCCATTCGAGCTCGAAGACCTCGGATGACGTCTCGGTTAGCAACCTCGGCCTGTCCGTTGCATTGAGGATGCGCGACCGCGGCAAACTTCATTAGCATGTGGTATTCGTTGCAGAACTCTTTGACTTTGGCGTTTTCGAAATTCGTCCCGTGGTCGGTAATGATGCAACTTGGGATCCTGAATCGAGAGATTACGTTGTTCTGCATGAACTTTTTGGTAGTGGCGGCATCCGGTCTTCCGATAGGGATGGCCTCAATTCACTTCATGAAATAGTCTACCATGATGAGGATGTACTTGTGTCCGCCTGTACCAGTGGAGAGTTGGCCCACCATTTCCATCCCCTACTGGGCAAACGGCCAAGGGGAGGTGAGGGCCGTTAGCTCGGTGGCTGGAAGATGGGGTATGCTGCCATAGAGTTGGCAGCTTTTGCATCTTCTGATGAGCTTCTGAGCGTCTAAGTGTATCGTCGGCCAATAATATCCTTGGAGCTGCGTCTTCTGGACCAAGGTACGGGCCCCTTGATGCGCTCCACCGACCCCTTCGTGTATCTCACACAGGACGTAGTCGGCTTCGTGAGGGTCGACGCACCGGAGCAGAGGCTGCGTGTATGACTTTTTGTAAAGGTTTCCATTGCTCCAGATGAAGTGGCAGGCTTTGGCTCGAAGGTGGCGTGCTTCCCTTCGATCTTCCGGAAGTATGCCATCTTTCAGGAACTCTACGAGGGGCTTCCTCCAATCCTGGTCTTCTTCTTGAGCGGTGTATACATGGAGCGTCACCTCTCTGTCTTCCACGCTGGGCCGTGGCAAGATTTCGAAGAGGATATTCCTCTTATTATTGGCAGTATATGAAGAGGCAAGTTTGCTCAGGGCGTCGGCTTGGGCGTTCAGGTGCCGGGGTATCTGTTCTACTTAGACTGCGTGAAAACCTTTTCGTGGTCTTTTCACCTCGGCCAAGTACTTCACCATGAGCGGCCGTGTCACGACCCGAAGTTACGGAATGTGACCGGCACTTAAACTACGAAATGTTTCAAGGCACAACGTAATCTAAGTAAGCCAAAGCCCAGAAAACTAAACCGTTTAAACAATTAGAGTGAAGGAAAACTTGTTTTAAAGCAAGTGGTTTTAACAAAATAAGTGGCATTAAACATTTAAAAGTAACATCAGATTTTCCCGAAAATTTCGGCAAAGTCTCCTTTGTAAATACTGGCCCCCAAATGGGTACAACACATGAAAATACATATAAATGATGAAATAAGGCATCCCTAAGCGGGAGCTAGCTCTTCGCCAACGGCGGAAACACAACCACAAGCAATATGTATATCAAAGGTGCACAGCAAGCATCTGAAAGCAAGAAATGAGAAACACCACGTCGACTCAAGTGAGCATCGACACCAACATCTCAAATACAAGTCCCACGAGTCTCACCATCTAGTCAAATATACAAGGGTAGATGGAGTATACAACAACAACAACAACTGAGCCTTTTATCCCAAGCATATGGGGTAGGCTACATGAACCAACAAGAGAATCAGGCTGGGTCCAGCACATAAATCCTCCGCCTCCACTCACTTCTATCGAACAATATACTTTTATTGAGTCCTTTGACAACCATATCATTTCTTATCACCTCCATCCATGTTTTTTTCGGTCTCCCTTTTGCCCTTTTACCATTGCCCATATCAAGAGTATCTATTCGTCGAACCGGTGCTTTCATAGATCTGCGTCGCACATGACCAAACCATCTTAGCCGGTTTTCCCGCATCTTCTCCTCCACAGGTGCTACACCAACTTTTGCACGAATATCCTCATTTCGCATCTTATCTTTTCTAGTGTTACCGCACATCCAACGAAGCATGCGCATCTCCGCTACGTGCATCTTCTGTGTATGATGCTTCTTAGGAGCCCAGCATTCTGTACCATATAATAAGGCAGGCCGAATAGCGGTCCGATAAAACTTCCCTTTCAATTTTAACGGAAAGTTACGATCACACAAAATCCCTGTTGCACTCCTCCATTTCAACCAACCAGTTTGGATCTTTTGATTAACATCACTATCGATCTCCCCATTCTTTTGGATAATGGAACCTAGAAATCTAAACTGGTCGCTCGGTGATATCTCTTGCCCTTCCAATGTTATACCAATATGGTTTTGACTTCTCTGGTTACTAAATTTGCAATGCATATATGCTGTCTTGGACCCGCTCAATCTGAATCCCCGAGATTCCAATGTTTGCCTCCATAATTCTAATTTGGCATTAACCCCTGCTTTTGTCTCATTTACTAAAACAATATCATCAGCGAATAGCATACACCAAGGTACCTCATCTTGAATAGTTCTAGTAAGCCCATTCATCACGATGGTAAACAGGAATGGACTTAATGCAGATCCTTAATGTAAACTAATTGTAATCGGAAAATCACTCGTTAAGCCGCTGCAAGTTCTGACATTTGCCACTACTCCATCGTACATATCCTTGATTATGTCAATATACTTGACCCATCGTTGCCGGTCCCAAGTCCGGATGAGAAAGGGTAAGGGTTGTGGTAGATTTGTGATAGCCAACGTAAAACTTTGTCACATTCTATGACATGAACCATAATAAGATGGAGTATACTAAATACAAATAATATACATGATGGGATAAAATATCCTCGCAACCCATCTACTAGCAATGCCGCAAGTCCAAGCAAAAGGAACAAAATGAGGTAGTGCGCCCACCTCTACTGTGCTGACGGGTCGGACCTGTAAGATACTGTGGCACAACGGGGTGAGTTGCCAACTCGTGAGTAGTAAGTAACATTTAATAAGGCTATCGTAAGTATGCACGCCAATGCGTCACAACCCACGTATCTCAAAATGATATTATGTACTAGCATGAATGCATAATTAAACACGAAACCTGCACAAGTCTGGTATGAGAAAATCCTTATTCTTATCTTAGAAAAACCTCTGTGCAATAAACTGAAGTATCATCAATGAAATCAACAGAAAATCCGTGTTAAGCATCGACACAAAATATATATCCCAATGTCTTAATATCTCAATATCTCGGGCTCCGTCAGTTCGGATCGACCCATACCATCAAATCTCACGACTACGTCGGTATCCTGCAGATATCTGCCGTGTAAAAAATAACCGGTCGGTAGTGCTCCCCTGCCAGGCTCAACGCCATCATCTGCGACCCTCTTGCCCCGGGGTACCATGCACTTGCAGACGGTCTCTCCCCCTACCTCGAATTGGGTGTATGATACCGCTCAAGAACCGAGAAGACCCATGGTGGATGTTCCCGTCAAAAATTTCTGCGCAAAAGAGCCCAATGTATCAAATGGCAGTGATACGCTTAAGAAAATGCGAACCAGTGTCTTCCGGGCTGTTTTTTGACAAACTCCAGAATAAGAAACATCCAAATTCTGATGATACTGGAAGCATCTCAAAAAACCCTTCGATTTGATATATTATGGGCCTCATAATTCATCCGGGATCAAAAGTTATGAGGCATCACGTGTCCACACGTGATGGACCTTTAAGAACCCACTGGAGGAGTTAAAAGATATAATAAAAACCCAGAAAAGACCCCAATGGGGCATCACGTGCTCACACGTGACCATGGGTCACGTGCAGACACGCGATGGACTCTTAAGGCCTATAAAATAATGAATAGAATTAAATTCTAAAATCTGTTCCTTGATTAAAAATCAGAAGTTACCTCAATGAGGTATCACGTGCTCACACGTGACCAATGGTCACGTGTTGACACGTGATGGTTAAAACTGAAGCGTAAATAAAGGCTGAGAAAATGACTCAATTGGGGGTCACGTGCTCACACGTGACCAAGGGTCACGTGTCAACACGTGACTGGCTTTGAAAGCCTTATAGTTAATAAAATTAAAATTCTAAAACGCTTCTAAATCTTTCCAAATGGAAAATGATTATGGGGACCGTTGGATTAAAGATCCAAGGGTGATTAAATATCACCAATTTATGTAAAAATCTTAGACAAGGAAAGATTTCCCCTAAATCTCACCGAAAATAACAAACAGAATATTTTTTGGATTTAAAATCCAACGGTGAATAAAATTCACTGAATGATCTAAAGGCTCATATTAAATATGAAAACAAATCAAATCTTTCAATGAGAGATTTGCTAAACAAAATTGATTGTTTTCTTTCTCCTATAAATAGGAGCCAAGAAGAGAAGAGAGGGGATCGAACCTTTTTGGAGAGAAAAACAGAGAGAGGAGAATTTAATTCTCAAGAGGGAAGAAAAGAAAGGAGAATTTAATTCTCAACAAAGAAAACCCTAGGTGAGAAAAGAAAGGGAATCAAAACTTCAAACAGAGAATTTAATTCTCAAAATCCAAGAGTTTAACTCTTAAACAAAAAAGAACTTAGTTCTTCTTCTGGTTGAAGATCTGCACAGAGCACATCTCCCCATAAGTTGAGAATTTAATTCTCATCGGGTCGAGATCCTGCCATGCAGATCCTAAACTTAGAAGGGGAATTGAGTTTTGAGAATTTAATTCTCCTAAAACAAAACTAGGGTTTAACCCCAATCAAGAATTTAATTCTTTTACATATCTGGGAATTTAATTCCTTTAAAAAGAAATCAGGGTTTTATCCTAAATAAGAATTTAATTCTTTCACAACAGGAATTTAATTCCTCCAAAATCATAATTAGGGTTTAACCCTACAGAGAATTCAATTCTTAAAATAAGGAGACTTAAAAGATCTCTGTTCATGAAAAGAACTAGGGTCACGTGCCCCCACGTGACCCTTGAAAAGATCCCTGAAGAAAAGAAGCTTTGAGAAATGCCTCACGTGCTCCCACGTGGCTCCCAAAATGCAGAAAGAAAAAGCAAAGGAAATATAGGCTCCGGGCGCTCTCACGTGTCCCCACGTGACCCCTCAGCAAATGCCGTAATTATCGATACATAAATCCTCATCACGTGCCAACACGTGATGCTCTAAAATAAAATAAAAAGTGTTTAACACTTATTCGCAGATTTGAGGATAAAACAAAGGAGATCTGGCTCCACATTTAGGGCGCCCTCACGTGTCCCCACGTGACCCCTAACAAATCCCTTTAATATCCAATGGATGAATGCCCATCACGTGCCCACACGTGATGTCCAGGAAATGAAAAGTGTTTAACACTTAATTGCAGAATGAAGAAAAGGAATCTGGTCCCACCTTTGGGCGCCCTCACGTGTCCACACGTGACCCCTTTTTCTTTAGTGTTTAACACTAATTCGAGAGCTTTATTCCCAGTGTTTAACACTGATTATCTTTTAGTGTTTAACACTAATTTGAAAACCTTATTTCCAGTGTTTAACACTGTTATTTTCTAGTGTTTAACACTAATTTGGGATTCTATATTTCCAGTGTTTAACACTGTTGTTCTCTAGTGTTTAACACAACTTTTAGCCAAATTGGCTAATTTTCCAGAGGCAAAAGTCCCTCCTCCAAATGAATCTTAAAATTAAGGATATCAAAGATAAAAGGTTGTCAAAGCCCCCAAACCTCTGTTTAGCTCAGCTGAATGATGAGAGGCTGAACCCAGACAAATGTCTAATGGTCCAAAGGGCCAATATTTCAAACATAATTGGACTTAGCCCAAACTGGCCATAAGTCCTCAAATCATCTTGAACTGAGCACATTTGCTCTTTCAACTAACTCATTGGTTCAAGGGTACATCTCTGAACTCCTCTGATATTTGTCGTTGTAATCCTTCAACGTCTTCAGAGAGGTGATGGGTCCCAACAGCCATACATTTTATGGACCCCCATGTCCCTAAACTGGCGACAGACCACTATGTCCCTAAACTGGAGCAATAGAGCCCCCAAATGCTCTTTTGTCGGATCTAAACGATCCCGTTTAAGTTTATCTTAGCCTCAAATATGGCTAACGTATCCTTAAACCCTCAAACAGACTTTAGTCCCAAATTGGACTATAGATCCCCTAATCAACTCCGGTTCAAGGGTACATCTCTGAACTCCTCTGACATCTGTCGTTGTAATCCTTCAACGTCGTCAGAGAGGTGACGGGTCCCGACGACCATACATGCAATGGACCACTATGTCCTTAAACTGGTATTGGACCACCATGTTCTTAAACTGGTAATGGACCACCATGTCCTTAAACTGGTCATGGACCACTATGTCCCCAAACTGGAACAATAGAGCCCAAATGCTTTTTTGTCGGATCTAAACGATCCCGTTAAGTTGATCTTAGTCTCAAATTAGACTAACGTATCCTTAACAAACGTTTAAGTTGATCTTAGCCTCAAATATGGCTAACGTATCCTTAAACCAAAACCTTCAAACAGACTTTAGTCCCAAATTGGACTATAGATCTCCCAACCAACTTTGGCTCAAGGGTACATCTCTGAACTCCTCTGACATCTGTCGTTGTAATCCTTCAACATCGTCAGAGAGGTGATGGGTCCCGACGGCCATATATTCAACGGACCACTATGTCCCTAAACTGGAACAATAGAGCCCAATGCTCTTTTCTCGGATCTAAACAATCCTGTTATGTTGATCTTAGTCTCAAATTAGACTAACGTATCCTTAACAAACGTTTGAGTTGATCTTAGTCTCAAATATGGCTAACGTATCCTCAAACCAAAACCCCAAACCCAAATCTAAGAAAATACGGATTTGGACTAATCCACGTCCTACGGGCGACGACATAAATTAGTCTCCGTATACAATCCACGGGCAACCACAAACAAAACAAACACCCACGACACGAATTGACCAGCTGGAGAAGGAGAAAGTGGTTACCGCGACGCGGTAGCGTAATTAACTGCAGGGGCTTGCGCCTGCAGGGAAGAGCGTCCCCACAATCAAAACCCCCTCAACGAGGGGGAATCTGATGAAGTCTGCTATATCGGCCGCATCCGTTTAAACCTTCGATACATGGTGCCATAAATCAACTTGGCATCTTCGGAGAGGTGGACGGATAGCACCAATTAGCATCTGCCCCGAATCTCAGGCAAGACGTCAGTCTTGGCCGCCATTCGGAGGGGAACAGATTCTGGCACGCCCGGTGGGACCTTTTCCTCTTTCCACTCCACACTTCGTGTGTCATGTTTTTTCCGCGATCAAATAATCGCGGTGTGTATATTTTTGGTTGCCCTTAGGGGAGTGGATATTGAAGCCGGCATTTCGTCTCTATAAAGAATGGCATTTGCTCCCACCCTAGCAACTCAGGCTCTGTCATATCCAGCGGAGTCAAGTATGGGTCACTTGCAGCCTCAAATCTCTGTAATCTGACTCTTCAAGAAATCAACGGGCTTCTTTTTGGGTCGATGCTCCCACCTCCCACCCTCGGTGCCTCAACGCCGATGGAGGAAGCCCAGAGGATGTCTGTCGTCCATAGATAGACTCCCTAAGCAGCAGCCTTACCGACGAAATCGGTCCTCAAACAACTGGCACATGCCAAAGACCAAGGTCGACGTAGGGGGCAGAATATTCAAGCTCTTCAAGAAGATCAATGGCTTCAAACTGCACTACCTGCAACTGCAACTCTCATTCCGTCCCTGCTGGAGGAGTGACTTACGGGCCCCAAGCGGCCTCCCTTTTCAAGATGCCAGTGGAGCAGGTGACTCAAGCCACCATTGGACTATTCTTCGGGACCATGCTCCCACCGATGAGCTTCAATGCCCCAGTGACGTTGCAAGAAGCCCCAAAGAAGTCGGTCTTTGATCGACTTACCACTGCCGCGACCCCTCTCAACGGGTTGCCCAACTTCAATACCTCAGTTCTCAACAGACTGGGCCAGAATGTCTACAAGCCCGCGATACCTGAAGCTGCCATCCCAAAGCAGATATCCATCCTGGCTCAAGCGGGCGAAATCATTGGAAAGGCTCCTCCTTCCAAGAAGTCAGTTTTTACAAGGCTGGCCATTCCGGTTGCTGCTCCAGGCGAGGTCCTCAAAGCTGCTTCCCCTACCCAAGGGTCTGTATTTGACAGATTAGACATTGCTTCTCAACGGGTGTCGGTCTTCGACAGGCTAGCACCAATAACAGTCTTTCCTGAAAACAGGGGGCATGATGAAGTCGTCCTTATAGCTGAAACAACTCCATCCGCACGACATGCTCGACGTCGCCACTGGCGCCGAGTGAGGAAGGCTGGGGGCAACTCCCCTTCTGGGATAACTCCGCCAGCTCCGATGGTGAGGATCGATGCTGCTGTTCCAACCGAGAACAGCTTTGAACTGCTCAACAAGGTGCGCAGAAACTCTTCTACTGCAGTGCTGAAGAGAACTCCTTCACATGTGGAGAATACTCCAGAGAAGAAGC
Source organism: Agapanthus africanus (assembly GCA_030015575.1). NCBI lineage: Eukaryota > Viridiplantae > Streptophyta > Magnoliopsida > Asparagales > Amaryllidaceae > Agapanthus > Agapanthus africanus. The sequence goes on from JASDDO010000028.1 coordinate 117,082,410, forward strand.
TGGAGCAGCCCCCTCAGCGGCTGTCCTCCAAAATTTACAAAGTTTGGCAATGTGTCCAAGAGTCAGTAATCGATCAAGACTATCTCCGCCGACATAAAAAGATGAAGGTTCAGCAGGAGAAGGACTACTCAAAGCCACAGAAAGTGACAGCTGGCTGGGTGCCCGCTGCAACGGCTCCCTCAACGTCAATCACTCAAAAGAAAAGGAGGCCGCAAAAAGCCCCTGTGAACATGGTGAACCGTAAAAGCGCTGAACACAAACGCCCCAAGTCTGGGGGTATGGTGGTGCACACTGTTTATATGGCCTCCGGAAAGGAGGAAAGCCGCGCTTCGACGGGTCACCGACCGCTCACCCGATCCGTGACAAAAGACCAAGAGCAGTAACAGAAGCTTCAGGAAATGATGAATGCGATGGCTGCACTTACCGAGCCAAAAGAAAGCTCGGAAATATCATCAGAACAACGTCACGAACAAGAAACTGATGCTGACTTCCTACGCAGAGTCCTCGAAAAGAAGGACAGAGAGGCAGCAGAACAAGCTGCCAACATAAAACAAATGGCGCTTCTCTTCAAGACATGGTAGGGATGATGTTACAGCCTGACCCTCCAGCTGAAGACCCTCCAATCATTGTTGAAGACGACGGAGGGGAGACATCAAATCCGCCTCCGGCTCATTCAGCAGCCAAAGAGGAAACCATTTCCAAAGCCGTCCTAGATGATTATATTGCTCAGCAAATACGAGCTCATCAGGCGAATAAAGCGACTGGGCAAATTGTTAGAACCGGACGACTCTATCCGGGCTGGTATGACCAAATCAGTTACTCGCCGGGATATACGATCCCTAAGTTCCATGTATATAAAGGAACAGGAAATCCCCATCAGCATGTCGCTCAATTCAGGGCCTTATGCGGCAATACTGGAGGTGATGATAAACTGTTGCTTCGACAATTCGTCGGCAGCTTAGCAGAAACAACCTTTGAATGGTATTCGGAGCTACCTAACGACTTTGTCAAAACATTTGCGGAGGTGGAGCTACTGTTTACACAAAGATTCACGAGTGCTAGTGAACGCACCCCGATAACAGCACTGATAAATGCCAGGATAAGGCCAGGTGAAACGTGGGTCCAATACGCAACATGATGGCGGAACCTATGGTCGAAATGCGAACAACGCATAGAAGAAGCACCTACGGTAGGCATGGTCGTGGGCACTCTTGACCCGCAAGCGACCATCTCGCAATTCATGATGTTCTTCAGGCCGACCACCTTCTAAGCTTTGATTGACAAGTTGGCCCAAATGGACCAGATGAGCCATGGACCGTCTCCTCCAAAACCGGACTCCCGAAATGAGAAGGGGAAAGGAAAAGCGATCGTCGCCGCCAATGCTCAACAACAGCCGAACAATTCAAAGCCGATTGTTCGCCAAAACAACGTGCGTCCACGCCTATCCCTCGAGGAGAGACTGGAACGTCCATACTCGTTTCCTCAGAATAAAACAAGGAAACTGTTCGAGCTGGCCATGCGCAACAAACTTATCAATCTGCCAAGTCCAAAACGTCTGTTGCAGCCAGGCGATCTCAATAATCCCGATTATTGCCCTTACCACCGCATGGTAAGTCACCCGATTGAGGACTGTTTCGTCTTTAAGGGATGGATCGAGGATCAGTACCTACAATGCAAGTTTGCACTGTCCGAGAAGTGGAAGGTAAATCCACCACAGCCGCACCCTCCTAAAAAGGTGGACACACCGGGGGCAACGTGCTTTTTTGTTGAGGAAGCTCCATGGGAGGTGGCTCTTTCGACCAAGACCAAAAGGATGCTAAAAGATCTTCACACATGCCCGGCAATCAGGTGGAAAAATCCACTGGAACTCGAGATCATCGAGAAAATGCTGAAACCGCGCCCAACCCCAAAAGCGGGTGGTAATGGTCAGAGCGCTCACACCCAGCCGTCAAAGTCTTCGAAGAAGAAGAAGAAGACTAAAAAACCCGTGCAGCTTGGTGACAAGCGCATGGACCTGCAAAAACAGATTGACGCGTTGGAAGAATATAATCAGAAGGCGCGGACCCCGGTCACACTCCAAGAATTTCTCAGCCACGTCCTTGAGGACGGAGATGATGACAATGGAGAAGACTCGTCGGATGAATCTGAAGATTATGTGGCAAGCTGCCATGTGATCTCTCACTCGTCAATAAATGATGAAGAAGCTCCTTACACAGAGAAGCTGGGGGCAGATCCTGAGCCAGAACCTCTAGGACCATCAGACGAAATGATTGATGCATTCCTGAACGAAGCCCGTCTTAAAAGCAAAGCCGATCGAGAGCGCGAGATGGCCATATTCGAGAAAGCTAAACGCCCGCGATTAGACAAAAGGGTCGAAACACTCCCACCGGATCAAAGTACATCTAACGCAAATGAAAGCAGGATCAAGACAAGGAAACGATTCGCCAAAGCGATATCGATGGGGATGAAGCTGCCCTCTTTCAGAGAAAATTCTCCTGGCGGTATACATCTTGATGAAGCGGACGTACATCCTAACTTCTGCTTATATCATCAGAAGATTGCACATCCTACTGAAGACTGCAACTCCTTTAAGTGTTGGTGGCAAGGGTATGTCGTTCACAGGCAACACTTCAACAAGACAAAGCGTGAAGCTCGTATACAACGGAAAAATGCGACAGATGAGCGTAAAAGAATTGCCGGCAATTGTCATAGGGTTGATCCCGGGGGATCACGAGTTCTCACTTTCGGGAACGACTCCGACGAAAAAGTAGCCCTCGGTCCTCTCTTCAAGGAATCCATCTCTGAAACGAAAGAATTGAGGAGCTGCGAGAACATTCAGCCGTGCAATTGCACGCTACCCGGAAAGAATCTCGGACCCGCGAACAAGGGATCGAACAATAGGGATAAGGGGAATGGAAAAGCGACCTTCGTCGCCAACGCTCAATAACAGCCGAGTAACCCGAGACCGTTTTGTCGTCAAAACAACAAGCCGCGATACCTCAATGAGAAGTTGAAACGTCCTTACTCGTTTCCCAAAGATAAAACAAAGAGATTGTTCGAGCCAACAGTGCGCAGCGGGCTCATCACTCTGCCAGATCCAAAACGTCCGTTGCAGCCAGGTGACGTTAACAATCCCAACTATTGTCCCTACCACAGAGTAATGGGTCACCCACTCGAAAATTGTTACGTCTTCAAAAACTGGGTTGAAGATCAATACCAACAGGGCAAGTTCGCGCTGCCCGAAAAATAGAAGGTGAACCCACCACAACCACATGCTCCGAAAAAGATGGACATGCCGGGGGCATCGTGCTCTTTCATAAAGAAAGCCCCACGGACCGAAACGTTCTTAAACTAACAGCAGACCGAAACGTCGTTAAACTAATGATGGACCACTATGTCCTGAAACTGACTGTAGACCGAAACGTCGTTAAACTAACGATGAACCACTATGTCCTAAAACTGGCTGTAGACCGGAACGCCGTTAAACTACTGCCAACCCGCGGCATCTTCAGGCCGACGTGGTAAAAAAAAACGGTACGTCCATAAGCAAAATGGGCATGGATGAAAACCCGAAAGGACGCCGTGAGTAAAAACAGCAGGACTGCCGGCGATGTTTGTGAAAACCCGAAAGGGCGCAGACTCGTTAAAAAAAAAACAAAAGAAACGGTATGTCCATAAGCAAAATGGGCACGGATGAAAACCCGAAAGGGCTCCGTGAGTAAAAACAGCAGGGCTACCGGCGAGTGTTTGTGAAAACCCGAAAGGGCACAAGCTCGTTAAAAGACACTTACATGGTCCTCTCGACCTTGTAAGGAGAAACCACCCACGTGAGATCCTTACGACTCACAGGGAAGCAACACACTTAGGGATCCTCACGATTCCTAAGGAGAAATTACACTTGCGAGATCCTCACGACTCGTAAGGGGAACTCTCTTATGGGACCCTCACGGCTCATAAGATTTGAAAGTCTTAAGTTACAGAGACCTGAACCTGTTCTTAAGCAACCCCCACCACCTTCGATAGTGCCCTACAAGCGGCTCAATGCTGACCCTTGTATACAATCCACGGGCGCGAATAAACATTTCCCTAACCAAGTCCCACCCGTGACTGGGGATATGTCCATACGGTGAACAACCCTTGTAAGTCCTCTCGACTTATAAGGAGAAAACCCTTTTGTAAGATCTTTACGACTTGCAGGGGAACATACACTTAGGAATCCTCACGATCCTTAAGGAGAAAGCACACCTACGGGATCCTCATGACTTGTAGGGAGAAATACCTTTGTGAGACTCTTATGGCTCACGAAGTCAAAAGCCTTAGTTGACAGCATCCTAACCCTGTTCGCTAAGCCATCTTTGTTCGACATCGACAGAGGCAAATGATGATTCGCTCCTGGCAATATCCCAGTTGTAGCGATGCTGATGCCTAAACGGTATCAAATCCCAAGCCCTTTCATGGCAAATGATGATTCGCTCCTGGCAATATCCTAGTTGTAGCGATGCTGATGCCTAAACCGGTATCAAATCCCAAGCCCTTTCAAGACAAATGATGATTCGCTCCTGGTAATATCCCAGTGGTAGCGATGCTGATGCCTAAAATCGGTATCAAATTCCAAGTCCTTTCATGGCAAATGATGATTCGCTCATGGTAATATTCCAGTCGTAGCGATGCTGATGCTAAAGATTGGTATCAGATCCCAAATCCCCTGCTCGCGAGAAAAAATCAGCGAGCCCAAAAAAAAAATGCATACGAAATAGCCGAAATGATGGGGCAACTTGCAAACAAAATCAGCAAGTAAAAATGTAAGCATGCAAAATAGCCGAAATGATTGGGCAATTCGCAATAAAAAGCAGCGAGTAAAAAGAAAAATAGCCGAAATGATTGGGCACCGCGAAAAATAGCCGAAATGATTGGGCAATCGCGATTTTCGCGATATAAAAAGCTGAAATGATAGAGCATCGCAGAAAGAAAAAAATGAAAGAATGAAACTTTTTGCCCTACAGGTGAGATCACATCGATCCCTGTATACAATCCAGGGGCACAACCAAAGAAGGAACCATACCTTCCTGACAGGCTCCATCAGAAAGCGAAGCCAAATCTCGACGGTTCACAGACAACCTAGAGACAACCTCGACATTTGTCGCAATATTGCAGACACAATGTCAACAAATTAAGTGAAGGAAGATCCCTGGCTTCAGGGTCTTGACGTCAACATCGACAACTTAGAGATCACCAACGGCGTTTCTCCTCACTCTAACCAGATGCAGACGTGACGTCAACAACCGACCTCAGAGTCGTAACGAAACGGAACCGTGGCAAAGTCCCTAGTTCCAAATCTCAATGGCCACATCTACAGCCTGGAGACCAACAACGGTGGGCCTCCTCATTCCAGCAGAACACAGATGTTACACCATCAAACGGAGCATAGTCCCTAGTTCCGAATCTCGACGGTTCACAGACAACCTAGAGACAATCTCAGCATTCGTCTCGATACAGCAGACGAGATGTCAACAATGGCGTTCCTTCGCAGTCCAGCAGGATGTAGATGCAACGTCAACGAAAGACCTCACGGTCGAAACAAAGCGGAGTGGCAGCAAAATCTCAGCTCCACCGCGACATTCGTCTCGATACAGCAGACGCAATACCAGCAAACGAAGCGAAGGCCAAATTCCTAGCTTCAGGGTCTTAACGACAAGTCATATAAAGCCTGAAAGACAATCGGAGATTATCTCGAACCAGCGCGGAGTGGTCACCACCTCGACGTTCGTCTCGACACAGCAGATGCAACGCCAAAGCAAATGAAGCGAAAGGCCAAATTCCTAGCTTCAGGGTCTTGACGGCAACTCATATAAAGCCTGAAAGACAATCGGAGATCATCTCGCACCAGCGCGGAGTGGTCACCACCTTGACGTTCGTCTCGACACAGCAGACGCAACGCCAAAACAAATGAAGCAAAGGCCAAATTCCTAACTTCAGGGTCTTAACGGCAAGTCATATAAAGCCTGAAAGACAATCGGAGATCATCCTGCACCAGCACGGAGTGGTCACCACCTCTACATTCATCTCGATACAGCAGACGAGATGTCACCACAGTGTTCTTCCTCCAGCAGGGCTCGAACGCGACAACAACAACGGAGCCACGGCAAAATCCCTAGTTCCAAATCTCGACGGTTCACCAGCAACCTAGAGACAACCGCGACATTCGTCTCGATACAGCAGACGCAATGCCAGCAAACGAAGCGAAGGCCAAATTCCTAGCTTCAGGGTCTTAACGGCAAGTCATATAAAGCCTGAAAGACAATCGGAGATCATATCGAACCAGTGCGGAGTGGTCACCACCTCGACGTTCGTCTCGATACAGCAGACGCAACATCACTAAAAGGAGCCACGGCAAAATCCCTAGTTCCAAACCTCGACGGTTCACCAGCAACCTAGAGACAACCGCGACATTCGTCTCGATACAGCAGACGCAATGCCAGCAAACGAAGCGAAGGCCAAATTCCTAGCTTCAGGGTCTTAACGGCAAGTCATATAAAGCCTGAAAGACAATCGGAGATCATCTCGAACCAGTGCAGAGTGGTCACCACCTCGACGTTCGTCTCGATACAGCAGACGCAACATCACTAAAAGGAGCCACGGCAAAATCCCTAGTTCCAAACCTCGACGGTTCACCAGCAACCTAGAGACAACCACGACATTCATCTCGATACATAGGACGCGATGCCAGCAAACGAAGCAAAGGCCAAATTCCTAGCTTCAAGGTCTTAAAGGCAAGTCATATAAAGCCTGAAAGACAATCGGAGATCATCTCGAACCAGTGCGGAGTGGTCACCACCTCGATGTTCGTCTCGATACAGCAGACACAACATCACCAAAAGGAGCCACGGCAAAATCCTTAGTTCCAAACCTCGACGGTTCACCAGCAACCTAGAGACAACCACGACATTCGTCTCGATACAGAGGACGCGATGCCAGCAAACGAAGCAAAGGCCAAATTCCTAGCTTCAGGGTCTTAAAGGCAAGCCATATAAAGCCTGAAAGACAATCAGAGATCATCTTGAACCGGTGCGGAGTGGTCACCACCTCGACGTTCGTCTCTATACAGCAGACGTAACATCACCAAAAGGAGCCACGGCAAAATCCCTAGTTCCAAACCTCGACGGTTCACCAGCAACCTAGAGACAACCACGACATTCATCTTGATACAGAGGACGCAATGCCAGCAAACGAAGCAAAGGCCAAATTCCTAGCTTCAGGGTCTTAACGGCAAGTCATATAAAGCCTAAAAGACTATCGGAGATCATCCCACACCAGCGCGGAGTGGTTATGACTCATCGGGGCTCTCCAAAATGAGCCTAACCTCAAGTAAAAAGTGGCATGGCAAAATTCCTAACGCTTGCTCTTCCGACGGTCAAACTGCCTAGGAGGATTGCTTGAAGATGTCTTGTCCAGCCCCTGAAGGGATCAGAGACACGACATGTCGCAAGGCTACTCGAACAGCAAAACTGCCTATCGAGGAATACATCAGCCAACGCGACGGTACGACGGCCAAAATCCTAGTACCACAGACCCTAACGGACCTTGTCGTAAAGAGAAGAGGTTAACTGTGACGTTAGGACATTCTTGCGAGAAATGCTCGATTCGTCTCGACTCGTGAGGAAATTGGTGTCTTTGCGAGAAATGCTCGATTCGTCTGGACTCGTGAGGAAAAGCCTTAGGCAGCGGGGATTAAAAAATCTGTTTCCTAAGCACTGGGGCCCTGCAAGTCGATCCAAAACGGTCTCTTGCATACTATCCATGGGTCATACTCTCCAAAGTCGAATCTCGACAAGGAGGGAAACAACCGCTTACGGGTCCTCTCGACTCGTGAGAGGGAAAATTCTCTTGTGAGATCCTTACGACTCTCAAGATAAAACACACACTTAGGAGTCCTCACGACTCCTAGGGAGAAAATACACCTGCGGGATCCTCTCGACTCGTAGGGAGAAAAGTCTTTATGAGACCCTCACGGCTCATAAAGTTGAAAAGTCTTAGGTGGCAGATCCTAACCCGGTCTCCTAAGCCATCACTGCCCTATAAAGAGGTCAAGATGGACTATTCAAGGACCACACTCTCCAAAGTCGAATCTCGACAAAGAGAGAAACAACCACTTATGAGTCCTCTCGACTTATAAGCGGGAAAATTCTCTTGTGAGATCCTTACGACTCTTAAGAGAAAATGCACTTAGGGGTCCTCACGACTCCTAGGGAGAAAATACACCTACGGGATCCTCTCGACCTGTAGGGAGAAAATTCTTTATGAGACCCTCATGGCTCATAAAGTTGAAAAGTCTTAGGAGACAGATCCTAACCCTGTCTCCTAAGCCATCGCTGCCATATAAAGAGTTCAAGAGGAACTATTATCTACCATCTATGGGTCATACTTGCTAAAACTACATGCCACTGAAATGGAGAAGTTACTTATGAGCATATAAACTCCTTCACACCAGAGTGAAACATAAATAGATAGAGGGGTGCGGCTCATGGAGTTGAGAGTTTGGAACTATATCCCTTAAGAGTCGAGATTTGAGTCAATGATAAATGACGATGCTTGTGTCCGCTCGTTATCTTCTCAGATCAAGATTCTGAAAATTATATACCAACACGAAACTGGTCATATATGAACTACTCTGCACTACTTCACCCATATATATACTTACGTGGGCAAAGTAGTGGGGGGCATTTGTTCCCGTCAAAAATTTCTGCACAAAAGAACCCAAGGTATCAAATGGCAGTGATACGCTTAAGAAAATGCGAACCAGTATCTTCCGGGCTGTTTTTTGACAAACTCCCAAATGAGAAACATTCAAATTCTGATGATACTGGAAGCATCTCGAAAAACCCTTCGATTTGATATATTATGAGCCTCATAATTCATCCGGGATCAAAAGTTATGAGGTATCACGTGTCCACACGTGATGGACCTTTAAAAACCCGCTGGAGGAGTTAAAAGATATAATAAAAACTCAGAAAAGACCCCAATGGGGCATCATGTGCTCACACGTGACCATGGGTCACGTGCATACACGTGATGGGCTCTTAAGGCCTTTACAATAATGAATAGAATTAAATTCTAAAATCGGTTCCCTGATTAAAAATCAGAAGTTACCTCAATGAGGCATCACGGGCTCACACGTGACCAATGGTCACGTGTTGACACGTGATGGTTAAAACTGAAGCGTAAATAAACGCTGAGAAAATGACTCAATTGGGGGTCACGTGCTTACACGTGACCAAGGGTCATGTGTCAACACGTGATTGGCTTCGAAAGCCTTACAGTTAATAAAATTAAAATTCTAAAAAGCTTCTAAATCTTTCCAAATGGAAAATGATTATGGGGACTGTTGGATTAAAAATCCAAGGGTGATTAAATATCACCAATTTATAGAAAAATCTTAGACAAGGAAAGATTTCCCCTAAATCTCACCGAAAATAACAAACAGAATATCTTTTGGATTTAAAATCCAATGGTGAATAAAATTCACTGAATGATCTAAAGGCTCATATTAAATATGAAAACAAATCGAATCTTTCAATGAGAGATTTGCTAAACAAAATTGATTGTTTTTTTTCTCCTATAAATAGGAGCCAAGAAGAGAAGAGAGGGGATCGAATCTTTTTGGAGAGAAAAACAGAGAGAGGAGAATTTAATTCTCAAGAGGGAAGAAAAGAAAGGAGAATTTAATTCTCAACAAAGAAAACCCTAGGTGAGAAAAGAAAGGGAATCAAAACTTCAAACAGAGAATTTAATTCTCAAAATCCAAGAGTTTAACTCTTATACAAAAAAGAACTTAGTTCTTCTTCTGGTTGAAGATCTGCACAGAGCACATCTCCCCATAAGTTGAGAATTTAATTCTCATCGGGTCGAGATCCTGCCATGCAGATCCTAAACATAGAAGGGGAATTGAGTTTTGAGAATTTAATTCTCCTAAAACAAAACTAGGGTTTAACCCCAATCAAGAATTTAATTCTTTTACATATCTGGGAATTTAATTCCTTTAAAAAGAAATCAGGGTTTTATCCTAAATAAGAATTTAATTCCTCCAAAATCATAATTAGGGTTTAACCCAACAGAGAATTCAATTCTTAAAATAAGGAGACTTAAAAGATCTCTGTTCATGAAAAGAACTAGGGTCACGTGCCCCCACGTGACCCTTGAAAAGATCCCTGAAGAAAAGAAGCTTTGAGGCAATGCCTCACGTGCTCCCACGTGGCTCCCAAAATGCAGAAAGAAAAAGCAAAGAAAATATAGGCTCCGGGCGCTCTCACGTGTCCCCACGTGACCCCTCAGCAAATGCCGTAACTATCGATACATAAATCCTCATCACATGCCAACACGTGATGCTCTAAAATAAAATAAAAAGTGTTTAACACTTATTCGCATATTTGAGGATAAAACAAAGGAGATCTGGCTCCACATTTAGGGCGCCCTCACGTGTCCCCACGTGACCCCTAACAAATCCCTTTAATATCCAATGGATGAATGCCTATCACGTGCCCACACGTGATGGCCAGGAAATGAAAAGTGTTTAACACTTAATTACAGAACGAAGAAAATGAATCTGGTCCCACCTTTGGGCGCCCTCACGTGTCCACACGTGACCCCTTTTTCTTTAGTGTTTAACACTAATTCGAGAGCTTTATTCCCAGTGTTTAACACTGATTATCTTTTAGTGTTTAACACTAATTTGAAAACCTTATTTCCAGTTTTTAACACTGTTATTTTCTAGTGTTTAACACTAATTTGGGATTCTATATTTCCAGTGTTTAACACTGTTGTTCTCTAGTGTTTAACACAACTTTTAGCCAAATTGGCTAATTTTCCAGAGGCAAAAGTCCCTCCTCCAAATGAATCTTAAAATTAAGGAAATCAAAGATAAAAGGTTGTCAGAGCCCCCAAACCTCTGTTTAGCTCTGCTAAATGATGAGGGGCTGAACCCAGACAAATGTCTAATGGTCCAAAAGGCCAATATTTCAAACATAATTGGACTTAGCCCAAACTGGCCATAAGTCCTCAAATCATCTTGAACTGAGCACATCTGCTCTTTCAACTAACTCATTGGTTCAAGGGTACATCTCTGAACTCCTCTGATATTTGTCGTTGTAATCCTTCAACGTCTTCAGAGAGGTGATGGGTCCCGACAGCCATACATTTTATGGACCCCCATGTCCCTAAACTGGCGACGGACCACTATGTCCCTAAACTGGAGCAATAGAGTCCCCAAATGCTCTTTTGTCGGATCTAAACGATCCCGTTTAAGTTTATCTTAGCCTCAAATATGGCTAACGTATCCTTAAACCCTCAAATAGACTTTAGTCCCAAATTGGACTATAGATCCCCTAATCAACTCCGGTTCAAGGGTACATCTCTGAACTCCTCTGACATCTGTCGTTGTAATCCTTCAACGTCGTCAGAGAGGTGACGGGTCCCGACGACCATACATCCAATGGACCACTATGTCCTTAAACTGGTATTGGACCACCATGTTCTTAAACTGGTAATGGACCACAATGTCCTTAAACTGCTCATGGACCACTATGTCCCTAAACTGGAACTGTAACACCCGAGCCCAATGCTACTAATTTCAGTTACCGTTTGAACGTAGTGTGGCACTCATTTCATTTATCTTGCTCGATTGTTACTTATTGTAATTTTACCCCGTCAATTCAATTCTGCATATAACAATTTATGGCATCTAAAATAAAATTAAAATATTCATCTTAGCCTACTTGACACCCCTAGCCCTGTTGTAGCGTCCGTGAATCGTGTTCTCGTCCCGTTCAGTGAAACGGGCGAGTTTGGACGGCTACGCGCACGTACGTGTGTCCGTTTTGGGGGTATACTTTTTTATCATAAAACACTTCATTTTAAATTTGGATCCCGTCTAAAATTTTATTATTTCAATTTCAAATTTTTGGACCCGACCCGGGCGCGATTTGGAAATGTTTTAGTTTGCGCCAAAATCCCAAATTCTAAGATTTTAAACCATCAGAATATTTTAAGCTATACACTATTTTTCATATCTTATAAATCTTTAATTTAAAATTCTCCTAACCTTTAAATTTCCCCTCTCAACCAATCAACTCCCTCCTATCCCGCGGGCCCTACACCTCATTTCTCCTCTCTCTCCCCTCGTATCTCTATCTCTCTATTTCTCTCTCCTCTCTCCCCCGTCTCTCTCTCTCTCCCCGTATCTCTCTCTCTCTCTCTTCTATATAGATAAATCTCTCATCCCTCCTCCTTTCTTTTCTAAAAGAAAACCCAAAACCCCACGAACCCGGCCGCCTTGCCCTCGCCGCTGCAGCCCCAACGCCAACACCATCACCACCGGGCTCGTCGCCTCCTCGCCCTCGACCGACCCACTACATCTCCATTCCTCCTTCATCAACCCCAGGCACCCTGCACGCGCCTGCTCACCTTCGACCAGGCCAGCGCGCGCCCCCTGCACACCGTTGCACCGCCGTGAGTCGCCGCCGGTGACCCCGTCCCCGTGTCCCCGGCTTCGCAAGCACCCCCCTCGGTGAGCTAGCATCCCCTCCTCTCTTCCTTTCTTCTTTCCTTCGCTGTTAATGTTTCTTGATCGGCTGTTTCTTTCGCTGTCGTCGTAGGCCACCGCCAGAGCTCCGTCGACGTGGTCGACCGTAACCACCCGTCCTACAGATCCTCGTGAGCATTCCCTTCTCCATCCTCCTTCCCTTTTTCTTTACTTTCTTTTCTTTTCTTGTTACAATTTTGATCGATTCACTGTTTTGTATCTCGCCGGATTCCGGCCGTGCCGACGACGTGTTCCCACGTTCCAGCGAGGTACCACGACCCGTGTGGTTCCACTGTTCGTCGTTTGGGTTCATTCCGTGAACCGTGCGCCCGTCACGAGATTTCCCCGTCGACGTTTAACGTTCCGTTTTCCCGATTCGCGACCCGTCGAGGCAAGTACCCCTTGCTACATGCTAAACAATATTTACATACATATTAATGACACCCTAAACCTGTAAATTTAACTTTGGTACGATCATTTCTCATTTTCATGTACAATATTTTTATATATCATTTTATCTTTCAAACTTGGAACCTACAGTTTGCAATTGAACCTAATAACCACATTTACCTGTTTAATCACATTTTAATATTGACATAGCTTATGGCATCTATCTCTATAGTTTTGTTCCATTTGGACACTCGTGTGCATTTTAACCTGTAATAGCCGTATTGAACCTTTATATAAATCATTGCACCTCTAAAGTTCTTAAACTTGTTAACATGATTAAAAGGCCATAATTGTCTTACTGCATTCTCATAATGTTGAAATCATCTCTGTGACACAATTGATAACTGTATTTCAAATTGAATGAATCTGCCTATTGCTTAATTCATTGCTTAGATCATCTTGTTAACCATGCTTGATTATGTAACTGAGTATGAGCACACCCATGATATTGTTTACATCTTGACCTGACTTGCTACATACATATTGATTGACCCGATATGGTACCGTATACTGCTTGACTTGACATGATGTACCATGACCTGATCCGTTACCTGATCTTGTGTCTAATACCAACAAACCTGACATGTAGTCCTCATGGACCGTTCCTGTTGTCTATCCAGACAAACCTGTTTACCTGATCCTGTGTTGGCATTAGTTTCTTGATTACGGGATACCTGACTTGACTTACACATATAACTTGGGGGTATGGGGAAATCAAAGGTGAAACCTGACTTGTAACTCAACAGTTCACTACTTGTACTGATCAGTTTTAGAGGCCAGGCCCGCCTCGTGACGATGCTGCTGACATCGTTGGTCTTTATCCTTTCCTGTTAGTGCCTAGTGGCACGTCTCGGTTTCAGCCCGAGAGTCTTAGACCGTGGTCCCGGGCATGCACGGGATATTATTGAGTTACATCGATGATTCATCAATTTGATTTCAAAGACTTTAGAACAGAAAGCCTGATAGAACAGTTTAGTTTACCCACTGCACACTACCCTGCACTGCCCTGATTTATATTATTGTTACCCTTGCTTTATTCATGTTTATATTGCATTGCCTGTTACCCTGTTTATATTTTATTACTTGATGACATGACGCGCTGACGTCTGGGTTTTGCATGGCCCAGATTCTGTACCGCTGTTGCAGTCTGAACAGGAGTACTTCAGCCAGTAGGCTGAGCTATGAGGTGTCAGTGTTAGTTAGTTCTTTATTTCCTGCATTTTATTCCTGATGTGAGCCCGCATTATGGGACATACATTTCAGTTATTGTATATTGGATCTTTTGCTTCCGCACTTTTATTATTCTCGACTCATGTTATTTTTGGATTATGGACATGTTTTAGATAGTTTTATTTTGTTCTTGATATCTCTACAACCGTAATGTGACTGTGGATGGATACTTCCTACCCACAGGTAGCATGGTTGGCTATGTCACGTCCCCATTTTAGCGTACTCTGGGAAGCGGGGCGTGACATGGTTCTTTTGGTATCAGAGCCATAGGGTAGTCGGGTTGATTCTTTTGTAGTTGGGTATTGTACCCAATACACGAATCAGGACACCCGTGTTTAGGAAACATGTCCTGCCACCTTGCCGTTTACCGTTCTTGAATCAAATTCTTCCTGATTATATCTTCCACGATGTGCAAACTTCCTTTGCATATCGACTCGAAACCTGATTCCTTGTTATCTCTAGGACTTAGGCGACTTGGGTGGAGTTATGTAATTGTGGCTATGATACCGCGGCATAGTTATAATGCGGCACTCTATTTAAGTATCTTGGAGTTCTAGCCTTGACCCATATCCTTGATCTATATGTTGAATCTGTCATCGTACTAATACTCTCTGATGTTTGGGTGCAGCATCATGGCAGCCAGGAATCTACACTCGTACCAGAGGTATATGGATGACGCTACCTTACTTGGAGTAATTCGTGACTTGCTTGAGAACTACAAGCAGCAGACCGAGCTGAAGTCGGCGTTTGCACTAAACCAAACGTCCGTACGTAGAAGTGTTCCGGTGAACAGACGCAGCATAGCACCAATGAAGAAAACAATTGTGATTGATCGGAAGAGGAGCGTGATTTGTAACTACTGCCATGTACACGGACATGTGCGAAAGGATTGTCGAAGGAGGCTGGAACTCTGTTTTGTTTGTGGAGCGGCAGATCACGCCGTTAGTGCTTGTCCGTCGAAGTTTCGTACGAGAGATGATTTTCAGAAGCCTCCGCAGAGGCCGTTCCAGGGACAGAAACAGCTGACTCAAGGACCTAATCAGGCTAGAGCTTTTACCTTGACAGCTGAAGAAGCTAAGGCGTCAGGAGAAGTTGTTTCAGGTACTCTACTCGTTCATGGTTTTCCCGCATTAGCGTTATTTGATTCTGGTGCATCCCATTGTTTTATGTCATCCAAGTTTTTAACTACACACTCGATTGACTACACGACCCTGTCTAGTTTCTGGGACATACACACTGGGAATGGGAAAATCATAGCTAGTAGAGAATGTAAAGATTGTACAGTTGTTGTGTGCGGACGGGAGCTTTTTGCAGATTTCTTGGTGATTGATGCGGGCAGCTACGAAGTCGTCTTGGGAATGGATTTTCTTGGCACTTTCCACGCTCATATTGATTGTAGGGCAAAGAAAGTAATTTTCCAGATTCCCGGACATCCCGAGTTTACCTTCACTGGAGGAAGCAGTTCTGTCAGGCCAGTCGAGTTTAGGGCTAGGCCGACAAATAATATTCTTGCATCAATGGAGGTTGATGAAAGTGAAGAGCCGGCTGTCGTTCGCGATTTTATGGACGTGTTTGAAGATATATCGGGATTACCGCCGAAGCGAGACGTGGAGTTCGCAATTGATCTTATTCCTGGTGCATCGCCAGTATCCAAAGCATATTATCCAATGGCACCAGTAGAGTTGGAAGAAGTCAAGAAACAGGTGGCTGAATTGCTCGAGAAGGGTTGGATTCGAAGCAGTAACTCGCCTTGGGGAGCTCCAGTTCTTCTAGTAAAGAAGAAGGATGGCACAAGAAGGATGTGCATCGACTATCGAGAATTAAACTGGGTGACTATTAAGAACAAGTACCCGATCCCTCGCATTGGAGAACTTTTTGAGCAGCTTAGTGGCGCGAGGGTATTCTCGAAGCAGGATTTACGATCCGGATATCATCAGGTCCGAGTGAAAGCAGAAGATATTTGCAAGACGGCGTTCCGAACTCGGTATGGACATTACGAATACTAGTGATGCCCTTCGGAGTAACGAATGCGCCGGCAGTATTCATGGACTTGATGAACCGAATCTTTTCACTGTTCTTGGACCAGTTTATTGTGGTATTCATTGACGATATTCTGGTTTACTCGAAGAGTTTTGACGAACATGTTGAGCATTTGATGATCGCATTGCAAACGTTGAGACAAGAGAAGTTATATGCAAAGATGAGTAAGTGCGAGTTTATGCTGGAGGAAGTAAAGTTTTTGGGGCATGTTGTATCTGGCGATGGAATCGCCGTCGATCCAGAAAAGATTGCAGCAGTTCGAGACTGGCCGATTCTAAAGAATGTTGTGGAGATAAGAAGTTTTCTTGGACTCGCCGGGTATTATAGAAGATTTGTGGAGAACTTTGCTCGTCTGGCAGAACCGTTAACCAAGCTTATGCGCAAGGAAGTACCTTTTGTGTGGACGGATAAGTGTGCGTTAGCTTTTGAGACGTTGAAGCAGAAGTTGATAACCGCTCCTATTCTGACCATGCCAGACAATTCTGGAGGATTGGTGATTCATAGCGACGCATCTGGGAAAGGATTGGGATGTGTTTTGATGCAGCATGGGAAGGTTGTAGCGTACGCATCGAGATAGTTGAAGACCCATGAGAAGAATTACCCAACTCATGACTTGGAGCTTGCGGCTGTGATTTTCGCTTTGAAGATTTGGAGACACTACCTTTTGGGCGAAAGGGTCGAAGTTTTTACTGATCAAAAGAGCTTGAAGTATGTGTTCACGCAGAAGGAGCTTAATATGAGTCAGCGTAGATGGTTGGAGCTGATGGCTGACTACGATCTTGATCTTAAGTACCATCCGGGGAAGGTTAATGTCGTACCGGATGCGCTTAGTCGGTTACCAGCAATTCAGGTGTTAACTACGCAGAAGGAGCTCGTTGAAGATTTTCGAAGATTTGACTTGGAGGTTGTGCTACCGCACTCTACGGGACAGTTGATGCAGCTGCAAGTACATTCGTCATTGATCGAGAATATTAAAGCAGCACAATCGCAGGATCCTAGACTGCAAAAGTTTCGAGAGCAGGTTGAAGCCGGACTACGAACAGATTTATTGATCCACGAAGATGGTTCGTTGAGGTACGGTAGCCGTTTGTGTGTGCCAAAGAGAGATATTCGTGAAGAGCTTATGAAGGAGGCATACAGTTCAGCTTATTCTATACATCCAGGAGGCACAAAGATGTACCAAGATATTCAACAGCATTTCTGGTGGGAAGGTATGAAACGGGAGATTGCTCGCTTTGCGGCGAAGTGCTTGGTGTGTCAGCAAGTTAAGGCTGAACATCAAAGGGTTGCTGGTTTATTGCAACCACTTCCGATTCCTCAGTGGAAGTGGGAACATATAACCATGGATTTTGTGATGGCTTTACCGTGGAGTCCAAAAGGCAACAATGCTGTATGGGTGATTGTTGATCGGTTGACCAAGGCAGCCCACTTCTTTCCTTTCCGGGTTGGTCAATCAACAGAGACTTTGGCGGAGCGGTACATGCAAGAGATTGTAAGATTGCATGGAGTACCGGTGAGCATCGTGTCCGATCGAGACACTCGGTTCTTATCCCACTTTTGGCGGAGTTTACAGAAAGTTTGGGGACTCGATTGAAGTTTAGCACAGCTTATCATCCTGAAACTGATGGTCAGTCGGAGAGAACAATCCAAACTCTTGAATATATGTTGAGAGCATGCATGTTGGACTTCAAGGGCTCTTAGGAGGATCATCTACATTTGGTGGAGTTTTCTTACAACAACAGTTTTCAGGCAACTATCCAGATGGCTCCGTTTGAAGCTTTGTATGGTCGTAAATGCCGTTCACCTGTTTGTTGGGACGATATCGGTGAACGAAAATTGTTGGGACCAGATTTGGTTGTGCAGACAGTTGAGAAGGTTAACACTATCAGAAATCATATGAAGGCAGCACAATACCGACAGAAGAGTTGGGCAGACACGTCAAGAAGACCTCTAGAGTTCGCCGTGGGTGATTTGGTATTCTTGAAGATATCACCGACTAGAGGGGTGATTCATTTTGGAAGTCGAGGAAAGCTTAGTCCTCGGTTCGTTGGACCCTTTGAGATCTTGGAGCGTGTTGGTGAGGTAGCATATCGTTTGGCGTTACCGCAATCCTTGGCGAATGTGCACGATGTGTTTCACGTATCTCAACTCCGTAGGTATGTTCGAGATAAAATGCACGTATTGGATCATTCGGAGCTAACAGTACGAGAAGACTTGACCTTTGAGGAGCGACCGATTGAAATCGTGGATCGAAGGGAAAAGGTTTTAAGAACAAGGTGATCCCTCTTGTGCTTGTTTCTTGGGATAATCGCTCGCATGGAGAGTCCACTTGGGAACGAGAAGATGAAATCCGGCAGAAGTTTCCTCACCTTTTCTTGTAGTTATCTATCTTTGTATTCTTGGAATTTCGATGATAAAATTCTTTTTGTAGTTGGGTATAATGTAACACCCGATCCCAATGCTACTAATTTCAGTTACCGTTTGAACGTAGTGTGGTACTCATTTCATTTATCTTGCTTGATTGTTACTTATTGTAATTTTACCCCGTCAATTCAATTCTGCATATAACAATTTATGGCATCTAAAATAAAATTAAAATATTCATCTTGGCCTGCTTGACACCCCTAGCCCTGTTGTAGCGTCCGTGCATCGTGTTCTCGTCCCGTTCAGTGAAACGGGCGAGTTTGGACGGCTACGCGCATGTACGTGTGTCCGTTTTGGGGGTATGCTTTTTGATCATAAAACACTTCATTTTAAATTTGGATCCCGCCTAAAATTTTATTATTTCAATTTCAAATTTTTGGACCCGACCCGGGCGCGATTTGGAAATGTTTTACTTTGCGCCAAAATCCCAAATTCTAAGATTTTAAACCATCAGAATATTTTAAGCTATACACTATTTTTCATATCTTATAAATCTTTAATTTAAAATTCTCCTAACCTCTAAATTTCCCCCCTCAACCAATCAACTCTTTCCTATCACGCGGGCCCCACACCTCATTTCTCCTCTCTCTCTCCCCGTATCTCTATCTCTCTATCTCTCTCCTCTCTCCCCCGTCTCTCTCTCTCTCCTCTCTCTCTCCCCCGTATCTCTCTTTCTCTTCTATATATATAAATCTCTCTTGCCTCCTCCTTTCTTTTCCAAAAGAAAACCCAAAACCCCACGAACCCGGCCGCCTTGCCCTCGCCGCTGCAGCCCCAACGCCAACGCCATCACCACCAGGCTCGTCGCCTCCTCGCCCTCGACCGACCCACTACATCTCCATTCCTCCTTCATCAACCCTGGGTACCCTGCACGCGCCTGCACACCCCTGACCAGGCCAGCGCGCGCTCCCTGCACACCGTTGCACCGCCGTGAGTCGCCGCCGGTGACCCCGTCCCCGTGTCCTCGGCCTCGCAAGCACCCCCCTCGGTGAGCTAGCATCCCCTCCTCTCTTCCTTTCTTCTTTCCTTCGCTGTTAATGTTTCTTGATCGGC
Organism: Agapanthus africanus; assembly: GCA_030015575.1. Taxonomy (NCBI): domain Eukaryota; kingdom Viridiplantae; phylum Streptophyta; class Magnoliopsida; order Asparagales; family Amaryllidaceae; genus Agapanthus; species Agapanthus africanus. The sequence goes on from JASDDO010000028.1 coordinate 117,102,181, forward strand.
TGTTTCTTTCGCTGTCGTCGTAGGCCACCGCCGGAGCTTCGTCGACGTGGTCGACCGTCACCACCCGTCCCACAGATCCTCGTGAGCATTCCCTTCTCCATCCTCCTTCCCTTTTTCTTTACTTTCTTTTCTTTTCTTGTTACAATCTTGATCGATTCACTGTTTTGTATCTCGCCGGAATCCGGCCGTACCGACGACGTGTCCCGACGTTCCAGCGAGGTACCACGACCCGTGTGGTTCCACTGTTCGTCGTTTGGGTTCATTCCGTGAACCGTGCGCCCGTCGCGGGATTTCCCCGCCGACGTTTAACATTCCGTTTTCCCGATTCGCGACCCGTCGTGGCAAGTACCCCTTGCTACATGCTAACAATATTTACATACATATTAATGGCACCCTAAACCTGTAAATTTAACTTTGGTACGATCATTTCTCATTTTCGTGTACAATATTGTTATATATCATTTTATCTTTCAAACATGGAACCTACAGTTTGCAATTGAACCTAATAACCACATTTACCTGTTTAATCACATTTTAATATTGACATAGCTTATGGCATCTATCTCTATAGTTTTGTTCCATTTGGACACTCGTGTGCATTTTAACCCGTAATAGCTGTATTGAACCTTTATATAAATCATTGCACCTCTAAAGTTCTTAAACTTGTTAACATGATTAAAAGACCATAATTGTCTTACTACATTCTCATAATGTTGAAATCATCTCTGTGACACAATTGATAACTGTATTGCAAATTGAATGAATCTGCCTATTGCTTAATTCATTGCTTAGATCATCTTGTTAACCATGCTTGATTATGTAACTGAGTATGAGCACACCCATGATATTATTTACATCTTGACCTGACTTGCTACATACATATTGATTGACCCGACATGGTACCGTATACTGCTTGACTTGACATGATGTACCATGACCTGATCCGTTACCTGATCTTGTGTCTAATGCCAACAAACCTGACATGTAGTCCTCATGGACCGTTCCTGTTGTCTATCCAGACAAACCTGTTTACCTGATCCTGTGTTGGCATTAGTTTCTTGATTACGGGATACCTGACTTGACTTACACATATAACTTGGGGTATGGGGAAATCAAAGGTGATACCTGACTTATAACTCAACAGTTCAAAACTTGTACTGATCAGTTTTAGAGGCCAGGCCCGCCTCGTGACGATGCTGCTGACATCGTTGGTCTTTATCCTTTCCTGTTTGTGCCTAGCGGTACGTCTCGGTTTCAGCCCGAGAGTCTTAGACCGTGGTCCCGGGCATGCACGGGATACTATTGAGTTACATCGATGATTCATCAATTTGATTTCAAAGACTTTAGAACAGAAAGCCTGATAGAACAGTTTAGTTTACCCACTGTGCACTACCCTGCACTGCCCTGATTTATATTATTGTTACCCTTGCTTTATTCATGTTTATATTGCATTGCCTGTTACCCTGTTTATATTTTATTACTTGATGACATGACGCGCTGACGTCTGGGTTTTGCATGGCCCAGATTCTGTATCGCTGTTGCAGTCCGAACGGGAGTACTTCAGCCAGTAGGCTGAGCTGTGAGGTGTCAGTGTTAGTTAGTTCTTTATTTCCTGCATTTTATTCCTGATGTGAGCCCGCATTATGGGACATACATTTAGTTATTGTATATTGGATCTTTTGCTTCCGCACTTTTATTATTCTTGACTCATGTTATTTTTGGATTATGGACATGTTCTAGATAGTTTTATTTTGTTCTTGATATCTCTACAACCGTAATGTGACTGTGGATGGATACTTCCTACCCACAGGTAGCATGGTTGGCTATGTCACGTGCCCATTTTAGCGTACTCTGGGAAGCGGGGCGTGACAGGAACAATAGAGCCCAAATGCTCTTTTGTCGGATCTAAACGATCCCGTTAAGTTGATCTTAGTCTCAAATCAGACTAACGTATCCTTAACAAACGTTTAAGTTGATCTTAGCCTCAAATATGGCTAACGTATTCTTAAACCAAAACCTTCAAACAGACTTTAGTCCCAAATTGGACTATAGATCTCCCAACCAACTTTGGCTCAAGGGTACATCTCTGAACTCCTCTGACATCTGTCGTTGTAATCCTTCAACGTTGTCAGAGAGGTGATGGGTCCCGACGGCCATATATTCAAAGGACCACTATGTCCCTAAACTGGAACAATAGAGCCTAAATGCTCTTTTGTCGGATCTAAACGATCCTGTTAAGTTGATCTTAGTCTCAAATTAGACTAACGTATCCTTAACAAACGTTTGAGTTGATCTTAGTCTCAAATATGGCTAACGTATCCTCAAACCAAAACCCCAAACCCAAATCTAAGAAAATACGGATTTGGACTAATCCACGTCCTACGGGCGACGACATAAATTAGTCTCCGTATACAATCCACGGGCAACCACAAACAAAACAAACACCCACGACACGAATTGACCAGCTGGAGAAGGAGAAAGTGGTTACCGTGACGCGGTAGCGTAATTAACTGCAGGGGCTGCGCCTGCAGGGAAGAGCGTCCCCACAATCAAAAACCCCTCAACAAGGGGGAATCTGATGAAGTCTGCTACATCGGCCGCATCCGTTTAAACCTTCGATATATGGTGCCATAAATCAACTTGGCATCTTCGGAGAGGTGGACGGATAGCACCAATTAGCGTCTGCCCCGAATCTCAGGCAAGACGTCAGTCTTGGCCGCCGTTCGGAAGGGAACAGTGGACACCACACACATCATATCATGAGAAAACCGCAACTTACATTTTTAAAATGGTAATACGTTCTTAAAATCCTTGCGGTTTCTCTTAAATCCATAAATCTCATAAATACTGAAATTCTCGAGAAGAATCATAATATGTAAACATGTCGGTGATGATGGCTGTCTATGATACGATAGTATATATCATGCGAAGTACGGCCAGAAGCTATACATGAATCATGATGCAATGAGGTATGTATATATGACTAACAATCCTGCGTATCCATCCCGATGAAATGACTATACAAGTACAAGTCTACAGATCATATATGATGCAATGCACAGATAGCGATTCTAAGCAGTTTTATAGTGTTCGTGACATAGCAATTACCAAAGGCGTGTGTGTTCGCATGAATAGTGCACGTGCAACATGAACCAATGGTAATGGTGCAAGTGTCCTATGAGATAATATCATATATATTTATGATGATGCAATGCAATGAGATGAATGACTAGGAGACTACGCATATAAATACAAGCATTACTAGAAATCCTGACTATCAGACGCCTCGCGCCATCCAGACGATTCCCCCGTAGATGTGTACATCTACTTACCGGGACGCCTCGGCTAATCTGATCCGATTTCAGCTCTGCCATTTCCGCGCCACATCCGACGCCTCTGCACCCGATCCTAAAAACGTACACAAGGAAATAAGAGAATAAATATATAAATAGTCGCGGACACAAACAATACAAATCAACCACGCGCACTAACTAAACGCGCACGCACTTGGTGCACAAAACGCGCTCGCGACAACGCCACAAACCATAACTAGGATCGCTAAACGTGACAACCACCAAGCCTAAAATCCAATCGCGCATTCACGACACATAAAATATTATAGGATATAGCATGTAATTCATCGCAATGTCAAATTGAACCAAAATCTAATTATTCCAAAAACCTAGTAAGCACATTGATAGAGTTTTGGTGTAAAACTTCACGGATTAGTAATCTAGTGGCCACAATCACAATTAACCATCTTAAAAAGCCTCACAAACCTTTACTACAATTTTAATCTCACCCATTTTAGATTAATCAAAAAGTTAGTTTGCAAAAAGCTTAATTAGGACAATTTAAGAGTAACAATTTACAAATTACCAACTAGACTAGATTTTGCATGTCATAATATGTTAAACTACCCATCACAACCATAATCAAATGATCAAAAGCCTAACTTGATCCAAACTCTTTTCTTTACAAACTAATTCCTACAATTAGAACCGCATTTAAACTTAATTAAACTAGATTAAAGTAATTATCCAACCAATCAACCATAGGGTTAAGATTTTATACCTCAAAATTTGTAGATCTCACTTGCAAACTTAGCCTCCAAAAAGGTTCTCTTGCTCCTAGATCCATGCTAGATTGGCCAAGGAAAAATGGGTAAAGGCTTGATTAGGAATTAGTGAGGTTTTTGTATTGATTTTTGAGGCATTTCATGAAGAATTTTGAGTTGAAATGAGAAGAAGAAGATGGGGGGATGGCTGCTAGAAATTGGCCGAGCCAAATGGGGAAGGAAAGTGAGGAAGTGGCTAAGTCAAAGCTCACCATGCCACAATAAAAAAAAAGAGACCATACCTCTTTATCATTCTTTCTCATTTTCTTCTTTTAGTGAGGAACTGAAGTGGGGAATTGGGGGATTGGGGGCTGCCTAGGCTCGGCCAGGATGGGGTGTGTGTGTGGGGGGGGTGGGTGGGGGGGAATTTCCAAGTAAAGAAAACCCATAACTCAAGTCAACATGTCCATGCTTCTATTCTTTATTATTTTCTTTTTAATTTTATTTTCTAATTCATTTTATCCTAGAACCAACTAGAACCTTGGAGATAATTTACAAAGAAAGGATGTGTAGTAAACTTGGTATTAAGTTGTCATGGTTCACTAAAGTAATTAACCCACTCCAATTTATAATTATCGCTAATTAAATGTATTAGTGAAAGCTTATAATAATATTTAAAATAATTAATTAAGGAAAATATTTTAGTAAACTAGCAAATTTATAAGTGACTAAATAAATACCAATACTAGCCATTACATATCTAAAATAGGTATAATTAAGTCTATATTGAAAAATAATTGTATCTTAGTTTTTACGGAAAACACCATTTATTTTACCGATTATCGAAAAATTCCCCTAAACGATTTTCAAAACATTACAGGCTCTCGGGCCTCGAAGCGCACGGTCACTTGGCCGACGACCAGGGCGGAGTCGCTGCGAATCCGGATCGTCTTCAGTCCCACCGTGCAAGCAATTCATAACCCGGCTAGCAAGGCCTCGTATTCCGCGGCGTTATTCGACGCTCTGAACCCGAGCTTCAAAGAGTGCTCCATCTTTTCCTCGTTCAGGCCTCGAATGATAAAGCCAGCCCCGCTCCCTTCCTCGGTGGAGGGCCCATCGATGTAGAGAACCTAATCGGGGACAGAGTCGGGTACTTCCTCAACCGAGGATCGGGGTCCGCCGTCCCGTATTGCCGCTTCCTCTTTAGTAGGAATAGTACATTCGACCACGAAGTCAGCTAGGACCTGAGTTTTGATGGCTTGCCGGGGGCGGTATTTGATGTCGAATTGGGATAATTCCCACCTACATTTTTCTAGACGACCTGATGACTCGAGGAAGGAGAGAATTGTCCTTATAGGACGCTCGGTGAGGACGAAAATGGTGTGCGCCTGGAAGTAGTGCCGGAGTTTTCTTCAGGTGATGACAAGAGCCAAGGCTATCTTTTCTATGGCCGGGTACCTTGTTTCCGCGTCTTTGAAGACATGGCTCACGTAGTAGACTGGCTTCTGTACTCCTTCGACTTCTCGAATGAGCACCGAGCCAGCAGCATGACCGGAGAATGCAAGGTACAATGATAGATTGTCTCTTTCGATTGGTCGGGTGAGCAGCGGGGGATTTTCCAGGTGCGCTTTGAGCTGCTCGAAATCGTTTTAACATTCTTCCGACCATTCGAACTTTGGGAACTTTCTCAGGGCTTTGAAGAATGAGAGGCACTTTTCTCCGGATCTCGACATAAAGCGACTCAGAGCGGCCACTCTATCCGTGAGTTGCATGACCTCAACGTTGCTCTTCGGTGTGGCCATGTTGAGAATGGCGCCGATCATTTCCGGGTTAGCTTCGATTCCTCAGTAGGTAACCATGAACCTGAGGAATTTTCCGCTAGTGACTCCGTACGCGCACTTGGCCGGTGTTCCCTGATAAAAATCAGGAATTACCTCAATGAGGTATCACGTGTTCACACGTGACCAAGGGTCACGTGTTGACACGTGATCTCTTTACAGAATTAAATTCTAATCAAGTAAAAGTGTAAACAAATGGCTAAGGAAAGACTTCAATAAGGCGTCACGTGCTCACACGTGACCAAGGGTCACGTGCTGACACGTGATGGTCTTTAGCCCAGTTAAAAGACAGAATTAAAATTCTGAAGGAGGAAGGGTCACGTGCCAACACGTGATAAGCTTTGAAAGCCCTTATAACTTGATAGAATTAAATTCTAATTAAGGGAAATCAAAGACCTTAACTGGGAAAATATTTCTTTAAATCTTTCCAAACAAAAAAAAGATGGTGCTCTATATAATAGAGCACCGTTGGATTAAAAATCTAAGGGTGATTAAAAATCACAAATTTATGGAAAAAATTTAGACAGGGAAAGATTTCCCTAAAATTCACCAAAAATAACAAACAGAATATCTTTTGGATTAAAAATCCAAGGGTGAATAAAATTCACTGAGTGATCTAAAAGATCATGTTGGTTACGAAAACAACCAAAATTTTTCAATGAAAGATTTACTAAACAATTTGATTCTTTTCCTTCTCGTATAAATAGAAGCCAAGAAGAGAAGAGAAGGGAGATAGAATTTTGGGATCTTGAAATAGCAGAGAGAAAAGAAAGGAGAATTTAATTCTCAAGAAAAGAAACCCTAGGTGAGAAAAGAGAAAAGGATAAAAGTTTCAAAGAGAATTTAATTCTCAATCTAAGAGTTTAACTTTTCTGAAAAAGAACTTAGTTCTTCCTCTGGTTGAAGGTCTGTAGAAGCAAATCTCCCCACAGGTTGAGAATTTAATTCTCATCGGGGAGATTCTTCCATGCAGATCCAAAACTTAGAGGGAGAATTGAGTTTAGAGAATTTAATTCTCCCAAATTCACAGGAATTTAATTCCTCCAAGATAAAACTAGGGTTTAACCCTATATGAGAATTTAATTCTCCCAATTTCATAGGAATTTAATTCCTCCAATATAAAACTAGGGTTTAACCCTATATGAGAATTTAATTCTCCCAATTTACAGGAATTTAATTCCTCCAAGACAGACAAAACTAGGGTTTAACCCTATATGAGAATTCAATTCTCCCAAATTCATAAAGAATTCAATCTCTCTAAACAAAATTAGGGTTTAACCCCACATAAGAATTTAATTCTTCCATATGCATAGGAATTTAATTCCTCTAAAACATAATTAGGGTTTAACCCTACAGAGAATTTAATTCTAAAAAAATAAAGAGACTTGAAAGATCTCCATGCATGTAAAGAACTAAGGTCACATGTCCCCACGTGACCCCTGAAAAGATTCTCCAAAATAAGAAGGAATTAGCCCTGTGACAATGCCTCACGTGCTCCCACGTGACCTCCAAAATAAAGAGAATAAAAGCAAAGGCAGTACTGGCTTTGGACGCTCTCACGTGTCCCCACGTGACCCCTAATAAACATTCTAATAAATCAGGGCATGAGTACCCGTCATGTGCCCACACGTGATGGCTATGAAAATTAAAAGTGTTTAACGCTTATTTACAGTTCTAAGAACAAAGTAAAGGAGATCTGGCCCCACCTTTGGGTGCCCTCACGTGTCCCCACGTGACCCCTTCCTTTCTAGTGTTTAACACTAATTTGAGCGTTTCATTTCCAGTGTTTAACACTGTTGTCCTCTAGTGTTTAACACTACTTTGAGCATTTCATTTCCAGTGTTTAATACTGTTGTCTTCTAGTGTTTAACACTATTTTTTAAGCCGATCATAGCCAAATTGGCTAAGTTTCCAGAGGCAAAAACCTCTCCTTTAACTAAACCTCAAAATTGAGTAAAACTCAGAGCTATAATGTTTAATGCTCAGTCAAAGACAAAAATGTTATCAGAGCCCTCAAACTCTTGTTTATTATTGCTAAATGATGAGGGGCTGAACCCAGACAAATGTCTAATGGTCCAACAAAGGGCCAATATTTCAAACTTAATTGGACCTAGCCCAAGTTGGCCATAAGTCCTCAATTCAGATCTAACTGAGCCAATGTGCTCACAATCTAATTAATTGATCTTAGTTCTAAATTGGACTACAGATCCCCAAACCAACATCGGTTCGAGGGTACATCTCTTTACTCCTCTGATACATGTCGTTGTAATCCTTCAACGTCTTCAGAGAGGTGACTGGTCCCGACAACCATACATTTCATGGACTATGATGTCCTTAACCTTGACTTTGAAGTCTTTAAACTCACGGACTATGATGTCCTTAACCTTGACCGTGGGGTCTTTAAACTCACGGACTATGATGTCCTTAACCTTGACTGTGAGGTCTTTAAACTCACGGACTATGATGTCCTTAACCTCTACCGCGGTGTCTTTAAACTAACATTGGACCGTAATGTCCTTAAACTAATCGACCGCAATGTCCCTAAACTAAGCAATAGAGCCCAATTGCTCTCTTGTTGGATCTAAACGATCTCGTTAAGTTGATCTTGGTCTAAAATGAGACTAACGTATCCTTAACAAACGTTTAAGTTGATCTTAGTCTCAAATGAGGCTAACGTATCCTTAAACCCAACCCCCCAAACCCAAATCTAAGAAAGATACGGATCTGGACTAGTCCATGCCCTACGGGTGACAACATAAATTAGTCTTCGTATACAATCCACGGGCAACCAAACGCAAAACAAACACCCACGACACGAAGTGACTATATGAAGAAGGAGAAAGTTGTTACCGCGATGCGGTAGCGTAATTAACTGCAGGGGCTTGCGCTTGCAGGGAAGAGCGTCCCTACAATCAAAAACCCCTCAAACGAGGGGGAATCTGACGAAGTCTGCTACATCGGCCGCATCCGTTTAAACCTTCAATATACGGTGCCATAAATCAACTTGGCATCTTCGGAGAGGTGGACGGATAACATCAATAAGCATCTGCCCCGAATTTCAGGCAAGACGTCCGCCGCGTCTTTCGGCGGGAAACAGATTCTGGCACGCCCGGTGGGACTTTTTCCTCTTTCCACTCCACACTTCGTGTGTCGTGTTCGCGAACGAATCGCGGTTTGCTAATGGTTGCCCTTGGGTTCGAGGTACTAAGATTTGGCATTTTGCTTGGTGCAGAAAGCGAAGGATCAATGGCGTCCACTTACGCGAAGTGTTCCAGCTGCAACTGCAATTCACGTTCCGCCTCATCTGGAGGCATAGCTTACAGGCCCCAAGCGGCCTCCCTGTTCACGATGCCGGTGGAATATGTCACTCAGGCCACCACTGGATTGTTTTTCGGGACCATATTCCCGCCAACGAGCTTCAACTCTCCTATACCAACATAAGAAGCTCCCAAGAAGTCGGTCTTTGATCGGCTTACAACTACTGCGGCCCCTCTCAACGGGTCGTCCAGCTCCAGCGTCTCGGTCTTCGCCAGATTGGGCCAAAGTTCCTGTGGACCCATGATGAAGCCTTCAATTCAAGAAAAGGTTATTCCGAAGAGAGTAACCAACCTTGCTCCCGAAGTCGTCAAGGCGGCTTCTCCTGCCAAAGGGTCGGCCTTTACAAGATTGACTGTCCCGGCTCCAACTCCGGCCCCCGTTCCTGCTCAAAAGTCTGTCTTTGATAGATTAGACACTGCCGCTCAACGAACGTCGGTCTTCAAGAGGCTGGTACCAGCAATGCCTCACCTGAACAGGGGACATGACGAAGTCACCCCTCAAGTCGAAACAATCCCAACAGCTCGACACGCTCGACGTCACCACTGGCGCCAAGTAAGGAAGACTGGGGGCAACTCCTCCTCCGGGTTAACTCCACCAGCCCCAACGGCGGAAGTCAATGCTGCTGTTCCAACCGGGAACGGTTTTGAACTGCTGAACAAGGTGCGCAGGAACTCTCTTACCGCTGTACTGAAAAGATCTCCTCCACCGGTAGAGAATGTTACAGAAATAAAGCCAGATCAGCCCCCTCAACGGCTGTCCTCCAAAGTTTACAAAGTCTGGCGACGGGTCCAAGAGTCGGTGATTGATCAAGACTATCCCCATGACAGAAGAAGCTGAAGGTCCAGAAGGATAAGAACCATCCTGGCAAGCCACGAAGGACGACAACCACCTGGGCGCCCGCTGCAACGGCCCCCTCAACATCAACTGCTCAAAAGAGAAGGAAGCCAGAGAAAGCCCTATGACTACGGCAGATCGTAAAGACGCTAAGTCCAAACGCCCCAAGTCTGGGGGTATAATGGTACATACTGTTTACATGGCTTCCGGAAAAGAGGAAAGCCGCGCTTCGACGGGCCACCGACCGCTCACCCGATCAATAACAAGGGCTCAGGAACAACAGCAGTAGAAGCTTCAGGAGATGCTGACTGCAATGGCCGCACTCACCAGACCAAAAGAAAGCCCGGAGGCGTCATCGGAGCAGCGTCACGAATAAGAAACCGATGCTGACTTCCTACGCAGAGTCCTCGAAAAGAAGGACAGAGAAGCGGCAGAAAAAGCTGCCAACATAAAACGAATGTCGCTTCTTTTCCAAGACATGGTCGGGATGATGTTACAGCCGGATCCCCCAGCTGAAGACCCTCCGATCATTATTGAAGACGACAGAGGGGAGACGTCGAATCCTCCTCCGGCTCTTTCAGCAGCCAAAGAGGAAACTATCTCCAAGGCCGCTCTGGATGAATATATTGCTCAGCAAATACGAGCTCACCAGGCAAATGAAGCGGTTGGCCAAGTCGTTAAAACTGGGTGGCCGTATCCAGGCTGGTATGACCAAATAAAGTGTAAGTCGATATACAACACCCCAGTACTTGTGGGGAGGCGGAATTTTCAAAAACGAACTTGTTTAGTGAACAAACATCGACTAACCGCTTGAATCGAAGCTAAACAATAACTAACTACAAACATAGAGTTTCTATGCTACTATGTTTAGGGATTATACCTAATGAATCGTGTCCTTCGTCTTTGCGAACTCCACCTCCTCCTCGGCCTTCTCGAAGTAGTAGACGATCCACCCGAGAGCTTTACTCCAAGCTTAGCCTCTAAACTTGAGGAAACTAACCTTCTTTAAGTGCTAATCAAAGAAGCTAGGTGATATAGAGTGGGGGTTATGGTTTAATTAGTCTAACTAATCCTTGTACTCAACACATGAGAGGGGAGGATTAGGGTTTGAAGAGGGAGAGCTTGAGGAGAGAGAAGGTGAAGATAATAGTGAAGTGAGAAGAATGAGTTATCATAATATATATCAAGCATTTCTTTTAATCAAGAAAAGAAAAGAAATCATTTTACAACCATGCTTGATAAATATCTTGTGATGATTCACATCCATGAGTCATTAAGCAATTATGAAGCATTAATGACATGGATGAATCATCCATATGACTCACTAATCTCATTCAATGTATATGCCACCTAAACCTCCTTAGTCACCATCTTCTAGAAGCTTCTCGCGCAATTACGAGAACGCCCCTCCTTTCCGCAAAAATACGGAAAAACTTTAGACTGTATAAATCCAATAACCGGATACCAGTAACTGGCTTAAACCAAAACCGACTGGTAAAAACTGTCCGAAAGTCGTGCGTGCGTAAACACACGTATGCGTCCGAACCCTTATCGTAAAACCATACGACCTCTATATTGTTTCGCCTGGAGTAGGGAAACTCTCTGTGTGGGACTCTAGAGACTCGACTACTACGCTGGCAGTGGGTTTAACCACAGACCGCAAGCGGCACTAGCTGTACGTAACGGTCCCCAGGTAGATGTCGATAAGAAGGCCGATGAGGAAACCCATCCGAACTCCTACTGAGTCTAATGTGACAATCTCCATACAGTCCGGTCCGTTCGTCTAAGACTATCGCATATCGGGCCTAGGGGGGCGGCAAGCGTCAGTCCCCTAATAGCGGTATAAGTCGTGTCGGAGCGAAGCCCATTACACCCTGAGAAACTACTGGAACCTACCAGCAAATCTCGCTCGCCCTGGCTAGGGACTTTGCGTAATGGCTCTCTGACACAGCGCGATATCAACCCCCAATACCGGGAGAGACGAATCCTGTCTAACCACCACTGCCTCCAAGTGCTCGGGACTGCACCCAACTGCTACCTGTTTGCACGACTCCTTTGAGCCGTGGTAGGGTAGCAATCTAAGAACAGTGGGACACACTCGAGGCGAAGTAGCAGTGTCAAGTCTGCGGACTATGCTGTACTCATGTCACCTGGGAACTGTTCACTGACGACTGGTATAAAACCAACCAACAGTTCCCTGCGAGTCTTGTCCGGTGTACCCGTAACCTAACGAGCACCTGCATACTATCTCCAGTACGACGTACCGACGGCTGTGGGACAGACCATCTCCCCAACTGGGATGAGAAGCGTACACACTAGTCTACTCCGGAGTATCGATGCGCTGTCTCGATAATCCAACGACCAGGGACCTGAATAAGGATGTGCTTGTAGACTATCCAGCCCCCACTAGTGTGACTGCCATCACAACGCTGGTAGACAAGCAAGATCCTAAGAGCTCTATCAATACGTATACCCACATATTAAGATAGAAAAACCAAGTAGCATACTACCATGTTTAGAAAGACTGTTATATACATGTGAATATCCCAAGCTTCCATTAAGTAATATGCAGGGTTCCTAAGCACGCTAGTGAGGTCTCCCAAGCCATCAACCATGGCAATTTCAAAAATTATGGTGCCTACAAACCCTAAACTGCGGATCGATAACTAGATGTCTAGGCGAAAAGAACTAGTTAACAAATTAACTAATGAGATACGGAAATTACAACCTTTGTAGATCTGGATATCCACCTCCACGGCTCCGCAACGAGGTCATCTCCGCTGTCCAAATCAAATCCGGGCTCTAGAGTCGGCTTCGTCGGAGAATGGGCAAGCTAGGTCGTCGATGTCCATGCCGAAGATGATCTACGTCGAAGCATCGCTAGATCAAGCTCCACCTTCACAAATACATGAAAACTTGTCACCCGTTCTCAGTTCTCTACCTATCTGTAGCCCTATGTAACAGATTACATATCTGGGATCCTGATTTGGTATCACATACCCAGGACGTAGAGGATATTGAGAAACAGTTCTTTGTAACGAACACACCCGAAGATGATCCATCAGCATGCACTCGCTTTGTTTGGGCGGCACGGGAAATCTGGTATTCCCCAATTTCCTGCTCTGTCTTATAATAATTATAAGTTGGAGTGGGACCAACGTTCCCCAGCTCAGTATAACAAGCGGGTTCGGTCAATATTCCGTATTATTATCTTGATTAAGGCGTGATATGGTCGCTACCTGGAGAGAGAGAGAAGAAAACACTCAGCGTGCGCTCTGGCAAGAATAGATTGGTTATTATTTTATCTAATCAGGATGGCTCCCACTGCTTTTTATCAAATCTTCCTTCAAACCCTAAAAGGAAAGACTAGCCGGGATTAATTACACACTACAAGTTCACCAATCTTTCAGCCAGGCCAGTGTCGGTACTTTGAGGGAGGTCCCCCGTGCTTTCGCACGAACCTAATTAATGTAAACCTCGTTTTCCCAGAGGCGTAACCTCGTTAACACCTTTCTAGACACCTACTTGATCGGCTAATTGTAATGTATAAAACTCTCCCAGGAGTAACACTTACTCGCAGCGGGTATCGGGATCCAACTATCTCATAGAAGGTATGCAATCTCATTGCAAATTTCAACACTTGAAATTCCCGATAATGTTTTGCCCCTAGCACCCTATGACCTTGACGGAGGCCAACAAACCATAGGCTACTAGTCAAGTTCAACCCGTCATTTCTTGATCGAATCAAACCCACCCGCACGACCCTTGACGGAGGTCAACAAGGCCGCACGACTACCCTAACTCAATCTGCATCATATGCATAAGCAGATAAATACTGGTTAGCTACCGCACACTGCGCCTTGACGGAGGCCAACAAACGCAGCACGAATACTAAACAGCACTTATCTGAAATGACGGAGGGCTACGACAGGTTTTTCTGAAAACCTATTGCGTAATGAACTTGATATCGTTGTAGGATCGAATGAATTTTGAAATGGAGTGCTTTTGAGGCTTTTCTAGTTTTGCTAAAGGAGTCACTCCCGGTGAAGGGATCGTCGGTCCTTTCCTCGTCGAATGAGGTGCGGGATATATCATATATATCACTGTGCAAAGCAAAAACTCTTAAAAGCAATCAAAAGACAAACCGAGTGTGTAGCATCTGCCAGTTATTGCTAAAGGAGTCACTCCCGGTGAAGGGATCTCGGTCCTTTCCTCATCGAATAAGGTGCAGGATATATCGCATATACCGCTGTGCAAAGCAAGAACTGTAGCTACCTGTTTTATTTTGAAATTCGATTCTACAACATCTTAGGTTTCTTTTATTTCATTAATCACATTAATGAAGTCCCATCATTTAAGTACCTAAACATCACAGATAGATATGACGTACACTTATGCCATCCGCATTCGCCTCGATGTCCCCTCGTGCACCGTTAGGTTAGGTAACTAACGGCAGAGCAGGGCAGGGCTAGCGCGGGTGTAAAACATAAGTAACGTCTGTATAATATATCACATATACTATATACTGTATCTATCATAGAACATCACATGATCACATCACAGATATCGCAGCAGAAGAAACATATGAAATATTGGATATACTAGGACGTCCGTGTTTTCAATACGAGCCAGTATAAAACACGGATTCCACGGTCGTGATGAATAGCCAAACCCACACCCCTAGACCCCTACGAGAGCGGCAAGCAACCCTACCAATTCTAGAGTTAGGAGACCCGGACTCGACTCCTCGAGTTGGTCTCCCACTGGACTCCAGAACCCGGTTACTTGTGCTCCCCTCCTTGGGTCTATCCTAGTGCGGAAAAGTAAATAATATACAACGGGTGACAACTTCCGCAACCTGGAAGCGCCCCAATAAAAGAATATTACATACAAGTTTTTACATGAATGAAAATGAAAAACACTCATCTCACACCCCGGCTATTCAAACACGACGATCCAATATAACATATCCAGCAACACATAACATCACATGTCATCAACGTAAGTAAATATGCGCATCCCAATTGTCGTTGACATATAGCAACGAAACCGGCGATATCACATATTACACTTACGGTCACAGAAAAGAAAGTGTAAAACTACAACAGTTGGAATCCGCAATCTGCATAGACATCGCATGCCTAATCAAATGAATTACTTAGACATCGCATGCCTAACAATTATAAACCCCGCATTTTAGTCTCAAAATCGAAAACACTTTTCAATATCAAGTCGGGCAATTCAACAAGATTCCCGACAGCCTGATCGAATGCTCGTCGCAAACTTCAGTAGACGGCCGCACCCCCGATACCGTCGACGAAGTGCACCAAGGCGGAACACCGCTACCGTGAGCACCCGGAGGGATGCTTTCGGCGACGGGGTTCTCCTACAGTCACTTGGTCGGGGCTATGGAGTGAGGCTGTCTATTAAGTTTACCCGGCGAGTATCCGCGTACGCTACGTGATTGCGACGGACTTTTGATCACATCAAAATTCCGTGGCAACCGATCAAGTGAGACTAAACTGCTATGTTTATAACATTCATTCAGTTATCACATAACTACTTGTGAATTCCAATTATTGTATCCCATTCCAGATAAATAGAAAATGTTAAACTTTTCGATCGAACTATCGAACACCCAAGTTTTCCCGAAACTGATCAACACATGAAACAAGTATAACAACATTCCGTTCGTGCCTCAGTACCAACGGTCCAGCCGTAGAAGGGTCAAGCCAACGCCTCACATGTGGCACGCCGTACTGCCCCAAACCCGAAGGTTCAAAGGGCAGTTCAAGACGGTCACATAATCGAGTTAAGGTTTGTGTCTTCTAGAGGGACCATCGCGTTACTTGCACTACTTAGAACGTCGTTAAACTACGGAAAAATCCAACACTTGGAAATTTCCCGACAGGGGAAAAATTGGGTATTTATATCCGGTCAAACTTTTTAACATATTCTAAAATTTATCCAGAAAGCCACACAGACAAAAATTGATACCCCGATCGAAACACCGAATCCCCAAAACAACTGCAGAAATTTCAACTCTTGAAAAATTATTAAAAATATCCAGGAATACCAGCACAGCACAATATGAATTACTGTAGGAATTAGGATGCCAGAAACGACAAAATGGCCGCCCTTCCGCCGCACAAGCCTAGCATGTGCCGCGGAAGCGCCGCGCATTGAAGGAATTGGCTGCACGAATTTTACAGTATTTCTTAGAATTACCTGCTGATTTTTCTGAATATTTTTAATGTTGAAAAATCCCAGATTTTAAAAAATGTACAGAGAGCAAAATTGGTTCGGGGTTTCGGATTCGTTCGGACTTCAATTTCCGTCTACGCTTCGCCTAAGGCTCTAGCTAGGCTCTGATACCACTGCAGGGTTCCTAAGCACGCTAGTGAGGTCTCCCAAGCCATCAACCATGGCAATTTCAAAAATTATGGTGCCTACAAACCCTAAACTGCGGATCGATAACTAGATGTCTAGGCGAAAAGAACTAGTTAACAAATTAACTAATGAGATACGGAAATTACAACCTTTGTAGATCTGGATATCCACCTCCACGGCTCCGCAACGAGGTCATCTCCGCTGTCCAAATCAAATCCGGGCTCTAGAGTCGGCTTCGTCGGAGAATGGGCAAGCTAGGTCGTCGATGTCCATGCCGAAGATGATCTACGTCGAAGCATCGCTAGATCAAGCTCCACCTTCACAAATCCATAAAAACTTGTGAAGGAAACACACTCTACTACTTGGCAAGAGGTAGAGGATGAAGAAATAGGAAGTGGGTAGACTTTAGATTTGGATTTCTCACTCATATCATCAATCCACCATTGATGTAGTGGAGTTTTTCTTCATGAAGTGAAGAAGAAGAAGAAAGCAAGAAGATGATTAGTTATAATAAAAAGAATAATAATTTTATTCTTATCATAATTTTAACCCAAGTTAAATGTAGAGAATTGACCAAGGTTAAAGAATGGTTAGGGTAAAGGAGATGAGACAAAAATGGTGACATGAAGAAAGCTTCATGAAGCTTCAAGTTGAAAACAAAAATAGCCACCATTTTTGACTTCTTTTCCTTTTCTCATTTATCTTTTAAATACAAATGAAAATATAAATGAATGAATAAAAGAAAACCCTAATCATTTATTTAACCTAGGTTTAATTCATTACACTTAACAAAAAGATATGTATCATCAAACATGATACAATCAAGTGCACAAAAATCATATCGCATATGCAATGCGCACACCCGAGTGAGAAAATCCATTCAAAGTGAACCGATACTAGTTAATGCAAAGTAATATATCAAATATATAATTATGCATTAAATCATTAAATCAACACTTGATTTAACGACCCGGTCATGACGCACATAACCGACGGGTATCATTAGTAACATCTTATCGAATCAACACTTGATCCGATAACCCGGCTATATCGCATATAACCGATCGATGCCACATCGCGAGAATCGAATACAGTATCGCATACAGTATTATTCTCGGTCCCGCACATATCTCATATGCGCTCCTATTTCGTTTCGCTTGAGCCAGGAAACCTCTGTGTAGGACTCTAAAGACTCGTCAATACGCCGGCAGCAGATGATGATCATATCAAGCATCCACAAGCCGCAAGCGGTCTGCTAAACGTAACGGCCACCCGGGTATTGAGCGATCTGAAGATCGACGAGCAAGCCCGCTCACACTCCAGTGAATCCGACCAGTAACACTACCGTACAGTCCGGTCTGATCGTCTGATATGTCGCATATCTCGCCTAGGGGTGGTAAACGTCAGACCCCAGAAGCTCAATAAGTCGTGTCGATATGAGGTCTATAACTGTTCGAGAAACTACTGGTAACACTTACCAGTAAATCTCAGCAACCCTGGCCAGGGATTTCCTGTTATAGCCAATCGAACACAGCGCAACATCAACTCCCTATACCGGGAGAGACGAATCCCCTCCTATCGCTCATTGCCTCCATGTGACTCGGGACTGTACCCAAAAACCACCGTTTTGCATGCCCTCTTGGACATGGTAAGATGGAAATCAAAGCACAGTGGGAACCACACAAGACTCTATGACGATCTCGGGTCAACAGACTACTCTGTACCAGTGTCACCAGAGAACTGCCATCTGACGTGAGGTATAATACCATCTGGGAGTTCTCGGCGAGTCCGTCCAGTGTACCCAGTCTCTACTGAGCACCCGTATATCATCTCTGATGTCAAACACCAATGGATATGGGATCATCCATCGCCCATCTGTATGGGTCGAGAAGGTATACGCTAGTCTACTCTGGTATATCGATGCCCCGTCTCGATACACCCACGACTAGGGACTTTGAAGGATGTACTTATGGACTACCATGTCCCCACTAGTATGATCCGCATCATAGTCCAGGTAGTCAAGTACAGATCCTAAGGGCTTTACCA
This sequence comes from Agapanthus africanus, assembly GCA_030015575.1. Taxonomy (NCBI): domain Eukaryota; kingdom Viridiplantae; phylum Streptophyta; class Magnoliopsida; order Asparagales; family Amaryllidaceae; genus Agapanthus; species Agapanthus africanus. The sequence goes on from JASDDO010000028.1 coordinate 117,120,664, forward strand.
ACATGTAACAGAGAGACAGTCAGTATACACGTTAAGGTAAAGTTCAACCAGATAGCATACTATCATGTCGAGCAAGAAAGTCCTCCCTATATACGTCCTAGCATCCACTACAATATACATCATATGTACAGTAATGGCCTCTAGGGCATACATATAACTAACAATCTCCCACTTGCACTAGGGCCATCTGTAGCAGTGGTTACAGTATCTCATACTCAACCATCCCATAAAAGTCTCTCTCTGGGAACAGGCCTTTGTAAGTGGATCCGCTGTGTTGTCCTCTGAGTCTACTCTCCTAACCTCGATCTCCCTGGAGATCAACCATCTCCATGATCAAGTGATACTGCCATAGAATATGTCTGGATCACTGATGGGACCAGCGTTCCTCGGGATAAGCCACAACTCCATTGTCACACAATGGGAGGAACATAGTTCATCTCATGAACCATTATACACCCAAACAACCTCTTTGGTAGCATCTTAAGTAGCGATGTATCCTGCCTTTATCGTCTAGTATGTCACGGTATCTAGCTTGGAACTCTTCCAACATACCGTCCCTTTACTGAGGGTAAAGACAATGCCTGCGACTGACATTCAGTCGTCTTTATCACCCTGGAACACTTCCAGTGATTTTCCTCAGGATCGATTGACACCATCTCACTATACCTAGTGAGTATCCTAACATCCATTTAGATCTATCTCATAGATCCAAAACCCAGGATTTAGTAGGTATCATTTTGATCCTATATGGAGAATCATTGTGATAAACGGAGATTGATCGAGCGTAGTATAGGAAACTCTTTCCCTATCAAGAGTATGTCATCCACGTACTCTACGAGGATCGTCACCATACTCCCTACTACCTTTTTGTATATACAAGGTTCATCTACCATTTTGATGATGTCAAACTCTTTGACCGCTTCATCAAAACAGATGTTCCAACTCCGCGATGCCTGCTTTATCCTATAAAGCATCTTGCACACGTTTCCGCTGCTCCCACTGTCTGCGAAGCCCTCTGGCTGTGTACTTATAGACGCTCTCTTCTAAATCATCATTTAGAAAAGCAGTCATGGCACCCAACCGCCAGATATCGTAGTCATGGTATGTAGCCGTGGTAAGTAGGATCTGGATGGACTTAAGCATAGTTACTTGAAAAGGTTTCATCATGATCCACGCCTGGTCGATGACGAAAACTTTTAACAAGTCTAGCTTTGAAAGTCTCAACCTTTCCATGCACACAAAGTAATCTTCTCAAGATATACTTGCTCCTGATGGGGATTTAACCCTTCAGATATAGCAACTAAAGTCCATACTTTGTTGGTGTATATGGATTCCATCTCAGATCGCTAAACATCCAGCCATTCTTACAGAGTCTCACTCCTGATGGCCAGCTCGAAGCTAGTTGGGTCATCATCACATGATGCAATTCTCGCTCCCACTGTCATAGAGAAACCGAAGTATCTCTCAGGTGGGTGAGAAACCCTACTAGATCGGCGGAGAGGCTGAGGTTCGTTGGAATCTACTGAATCCTTTGGTTCTATCAAATCATCAGCTGTAATTTGTATGGCTGGAACTTTTCCAGTTCTACATTACAGATCTTGCCTCGAGCTTGTCTGGATTTTGCTTTTAGACATAGGCCGGACAACCCCAAATCTTAACTAGCTTAAGACATGGGCTCTTCCCTTTCCATATCACATATGAAGCGGTAGGCAACTGATTTGATTAGAACCCTATTCAATAGGTATGCAGCTTCTCAAGTGCATAACTCCCAAAAGGAAAAAGGTAACTCAGTATTACTCATCATAGAGCACACCATATATAAATATGGTGTATCTGCTCCGCCCCGATATACCATCGTGCTATGGTGTATACGGAGGAGTAATGCTGAGAGAGAATCTCATTCTCCTTTAAAATAGTCCAGGATTTCCGTGCTCAAGTATTCTCCTCCTTGATCTCATCAAAGGATATAATACTTATACCCGTATTTTGGTTCTCTACTTCTAGCTTATATTCCGTGAATATCTCAAAAGGTTCGGACTTGTGTTTCAACAGGAACATATGTCTGAATCTTGAGAGATTATCAGAGAATGTAATGAAGTACAAAGAACCGGTCTTGGCATATGTAGACAGGGGACCCACATACATCAACATGTATTATCCCAAGAGTTTACTAACTCTTTCTCTGTTTCCAATAAACAGAGCTGTGGTCATCTTATCTTTGTGACATGACTGGCGAATTTCACAAGATGCAAATTCAAACTGATTTAAATATGCATCTATATGTAACTCTAGCCAGTCGGGTCGCATTGATATGACCTAGTCTACAATACCTCAAGAAGGATTCGTTTATTTCTGAACTCTTCCTCTTGTGTGTGATCCGTATACTAAGAACTGTAGTTTGATTTAGAACATCAATGCGTTTAGATAACGTGCCTGAACCGATCAACTTTTGATATAGGAAATGTTCAAAACATTATCCAACAATACAAAATTTTATCATTTCTTTACTAATAAAGAGATAGATATGATTTTGTATATCAGGTTCGGTATCTAACATCATTCGTTCAGAATCAATGTATTGATAATACAGGGTGACAGTGACCGACAGACTTGGTTGCAACACTTGCCCCGTTCTCTGCCTCATGAAACTTATCACCCGTTCTCAGTTCTCTACCTATCTGTAGCCCTATGTAACAGATTACATATCTGGGATCCTGATCTGGTATCACATACCCAGGACGTAGAGGATACTGAGAAACAGTTCTTTGTAACGAACACACCCGAAGATGATCCATCAGCATGCACTCGCTTCGTTTGGGCGGCACGGGAAATCTGGTATTCCCCAATTTCCTGCTCTGTCTTATAATAATTATAAGTTGGAGTGGGACCAACGTTCCCCAGCTCAGTATAACAAGCGGGTTCGGTCAATATTCCGTATTATTATCTTGATTAAGGCGTGATATGGTCGCTACCTGGAGAGAGAGAGAAGAAAACACTCAGCGTGCGCTCTGGCAAGAATAGATTGGTTATTATTTTATCTAATCAGGATGGCTCCCACTGCTTTTTATCAAATCTTCCTTCAAACCCTAAAAGGAAAGACTAGCCGGGATTAATTACACACTACAAGTTCACCAATCTTTCAGCCAGGCCAGTGTCGGTACTTTGAGGGAGGTCCCCCGTGCTTTCGCACGAACCTAATTAATGTAAACCTCGTTTTCCCAGAGGCGTAACCTCGTTAACACCTTTCTAGACACCTACTTGATCGGCTAATTGTAATGTATAAAACTCTCCCAGGAGTAACACTTACTCGCAGCGGGTATCGGGATCCAACTATCTCATAGAAGGTATGCAATCTCATTGCAAATTTCAACACTTGAAATTCCCGATAATGTTTTGCCCCTAGCACCCTATGACCTTGACGGAGGCCAACAAACCATAGGCTACTAGTCAAGTTCAACCCGTCATTTCTTGATCGAATCAAACCCACCCGCACGACCCTTGACGGAGGTCAACAAGGCCGCACGACTACCCTAACTCAATCTGCATCATATGCATAAGCAGATAAATACTGGTTAGCTACCGCACACTGCGCCTTGACGGAGGCCAACAAACGCAGCACGAATACTAAACAGCACTTATCTGAAATGACGGAGGGCTACGACAGGTTTTTCTGAAAACCTATTGCGTAATGAACTTGATATCGTTGTAGGATCGAATGAATTTTGAAATGGAGTGCTTTTGAGGCTTTTCTAGTTTTGCTAAAGGAGTCACTCCCGGTGAAGGGATCGTCGGTCCTTTCCTCGTCGAATGAGGTGCGGGATATATCATATATATCACTGTGCAAAGCAAAAACTCTTAAAAGCAATCAAAAGACAAACCGAGTGTGTAGCATCTGCCAGTTATTGCTAAAGGAGTCACTCCCGGTGAAGGGATCTCGGTCCTTTCCTCATCGAATAAGGTGCAGGATATATCGCATATACCGCTGTGCAAAGCAAGAACTGTAGCTACCTGTTTTATTTTGAAATTCGATTCTACAACATCTTAGGTTTCTTTTATTTCATTAATCACATTAATGAAGTCCCATCATTTAAGTACCTAAACATCACAGATAGATATGACGTACACTTATGCCATCCGCATTCGCCTCGATGTCCCCTCGTGCACCGTTAGGTTAGGTAACTAACGGCAGAGCAGGGCAGGGCTAGCGCGGGTGTAAAACATAAGTAACGTCTGTATAATATATCACATATACTATATACTGTATCTATCATAGAACATCACATGATCACATCACAGATATCGCAGCAGAAGAAACATATGAAATATTGGATATACTAGGACGTCCGTGTTTTCAATACGAGCCAGTATAAAACACGGATTCCACGGTCGTGATGAATAGCCAAACCCACACCCCTAGACCCCTACGAGAGCGGCAAGCAACCCTACCAATTCTAGAGTTAGGAGACCCGGACTCGACTCCTCGAGTTGGTCTCCCACTGGACTCCAGAACCCGGTTACTTGTGCTCCCCTCCTTGGGTCTATCCTAGTGCGGAAAAGTAAATAATATACAACGGGTGACAACTTCCGCAACCTGGAAGCGCCCCAATAAAAGAATATTACATACAAGTTTTTACATGAATGAAAATGAAAAACACTCATCTCACACCCCGGCTATTCAAACACGACGATCCAATATAACATATCCAGCAACACATAACATCACATGTCATCAACGTAAGTAAATATGCGCATCCCAATTGTCGTTGACATATAGCAACGAAACCGGCGATATCACATATTACACTTACGGTCACAGAAAAGAAAGTGTAAAACTACAACAGTTGGAATCCGCAATCTGCATAGACATCGCATGCCTAATCAAATGAATTACTTAGACATCGCATGCCTAACAATTATAAACCCCGCATTTTAGTCTCAAAATCGAAAACACTTTTCAATATCAAGTCGGGCAATTCAACAAGATTCCCGACAGCCTGATCGAATGCTCGTCGCAAACTTCAGTAGACGGCCGCACCCCCGATACCGTCGACGAAGTGCACCAAGGCGGAACACCGCTACCGTGAGCACCCGGAGGGATGCTTTCGGCGACGGGGTTCTCCTACAGTCACTTGGTCGGGGCTATGGAGTGAGGCTGTCTATTAAGTTTACCCGGCGAGTATCCGCGTACGCTACGTGATTGCGACGGACTTTTGATCACATCAAAATTCCGTGGCAACCGATCAAGTGAGACTAAACTGCTATGTTTATAACATTCATTCAGTTATCACATAACTACTTGTGAATTCCAATTATTGTATCCCATTCCAGATAAATAGAAAATGTTAAACTTTTCGATCGAACTATCGAACACCCAAGTTTTCCCGAAACTGATCAACACATGAAACAAGTATAACAACATTCCGTTCGTGCCTCAGTACCAACGGTCCAGCCGTAGAAGGGTCAAGCCAACGCCTCACATGTGGCACGCCGTACTGCCCCAAACCCGAAGGTTCAAAGGGCAGTTCAAGACGGTCACATAATCGAGTTAAGGTTTGTGTCTTCTAGAGGGACCATCGCGTTACTTGCACTACTTAGAACGTCGTTAAACTACGGAAAAATCCAACACTTGGAAATTTCCCGACAGGGGAAAAATTGGGTATTTATATCCGGTCAAACTTTTTAACATATTCTAAAATTTATCCAGAAAGCCACACAGACAAAAATTGATACCCCGATCGAAACACCGAATCCCCAAAACAACTGCAGAAATTTCAACTCTTGAAAAATTATTAAAAATATCCAGGAATACCAGCACAGCACAATATGAATTACTGTAGGAATTAGGATGCCAGAAACGACAAAATGGCCGCCCTTCCGCCGCACAAGCCTAGCATGTGCCGCGGAAGCGCCGCGCATTGAAGGAATTGGCTGCACGAATTTTACAGTATTTCTTAGAATTACCTGCTGATTTTTCTGAATATTTTTAATGTTGAAAAATCCCAGATTTTAAAAAATGTACAGAGAGCAAAATTGGTTCGGGGTTTCGGATTCGTTCGGACTTCAATTTCCGTCTACGCTTCGCCTAAGGCTCTAGCTAGGCTCTGATACCACTGCAGGGTTCCTAAGCACGCTAGTGAGGTCTCCCAAGCCATCAACCATGGCAATTTCAAAAATTATGGTGCCTACAAACCCTAAACTGCGGATCGATAACTAGATGTCTAGGCGAAAAGAACTAGTTAACAAATTAACTAATGAGATACGGAAATTACAACCTTTGTAGATCTGGATATCCACCTCCACGGCTCCGCAACGAGGTCATCTCCGCTGTCCAAATCAAATCCGGGCTCTAGAGTCGGCTTCGTCGGAGAATGGGCAAGCTAGGTCGTCGATGTCCATGCCGAAGATGATCTACGTCGAAGCATCGCTAGATCAAGCTCCACCTTCACAAATCCATAAAAACTTGTGAAGGAAACACACTCTACTACTTGGCAAGAGGTAGAGGATGAAGAAATAGGAAGTGGGTAGACTTTAGATTTGGATTTCTCACTCATATCATCAATCCACCATTGATGTAGTGGAGTTTTTCTTCATGAAGTGAAGAAGAAGAAGAAAGCAAGAAGATGATTAGTTATAATAAAAAGAATAATAATTTTATTCTTATCATAATTTTAACCCAAGTTAAATGTAGAGAATTGACCAAGGTTAAAGAATGGTTAGGGTAAAGGAGATGAGACAAAAATGGTGACATGAAGAAAGCTTCATGAAGCTTCAAGTTGAAAACAAAAATAGCCACCATTTTTGACTTCTTTTCCTTTTCTCATTTATCTTTTAAATACAAATGAAAATATAAATGAATGAATAAAAGAAAACCCTAATCATTTATTTAACCTAGGTTTAATTCATTACACTTAACAAAAAGATATGTATCATCAAACATGATACAATCAAGTGCACAAAAATCATATCGCATATGCAATGCGCACACCCGAGTGAGAAAATCCATTCAAAGTGAACCGATACTAGTTAATGCAAAGTAATATATCAAATATATAATTATGCATTAAATCATTAAATCAACACTTGATTTAACGACCCGGTCATGACGCACATAACCGACGGGTATCATTAGTAACATCTTATCGAATCAACACTTGATCCGATAACCCGGCTATATCGCATATAACCGATCGATGCCACATCGCGAGAATCGAATACAGTATCGCATACAGTATTATTCTCGGTCCCGCACATATCTCATATGCGCTCCTATTTCGTTTCGCTTGAGCCAGGAAACCTCTGTGTAGGACTCTAAAGACTCGTCAATACGCCGGCAGCAGATGATGATCATATCAAGCATCCACAAGCCGCAAGCGGTCTGCTAAACGTAACGGCCACCCGGGTATTGAGCGATCTGAAGATCGACGAGCAAGCCCGCTCACACTCCAGTGAATCCGACCAGTAACACTACCGTACAGTCCGGTCTGATCGTCTGATATGTCGCATATCTCGCCTAGGGGTGGTAAACGTCAGACCCCAGAAGCTCAATAAGTCGTGTCGATATGAGGTCTATAACTGTTCGAGAAACTACTGGTAACACTTACCAGTAAATCTCAGCAACCCTGGCCAGGGATTTCCTGTTATAGCCAATCGAACACAGCGCAACATCAACTCCCTATACCGGGAGAGACGAATCCCCTCCTATCGCTCATTGCCTCCATGTGACTCGGGACTGTACCCAAAAACCACCGTTTTGCTTGGTACAAAATAACAGTTATGTAAAACCAAAATGTGTCCACTCGTCAATCCTAGGTGATAATCCCCGACGGACGCAGCTCCCACGCTAGCTCCGTTAGCAACCTTTAGGGTCATATCACCTTCTTTCAGCACTCTACGGTTTCTCAGTGCCTGCAATGAATTGCAAATATGAGATCCTGATTCGGTATCCAATACCCAGGAAGTAGAGTTGATCGACAGACAATTCTCAATTACAAACACACCTGAAGTCGAAGCCACAGCTTGCTTCGGTTCCTGGTTCTTGGCGTTCCACGCCTTGCAATCCTTCTTCCAGTGCCCTTTCCTGTGACAATGGAAGCACTCATCCTGGCCCACTACCGGTACCGCAAACTTTTTCTTTCCCTTCCCTCCCACCTTACTAACACCTCCTCTAGGTCTGGGGACGGCCTTCTTCTTCCTTCCTTTGGCTCTAGCCTTGGACCCGGAAGAAGATGCACCGCCAACAAACATAGCGGGTGTTTCCCTTGCCTTCTGCAAGGTGCCCTCTGCACTCCTTAACATGTTCAGGAGTTCCGGAAGTTCAACTTCTTTTCTTTGAAGGTTGAAGTTCAGGATAAACTGGGCGTAGGTGGGAGGAAGGGACTGGAGAATAAGGTCTGTATAGAGCTCATTATCCAAAGTCGTCCCAAGGTCTGCGAGCTCTTCAATATAGCCGATCATCTTTAGGACATGTTCTCCTACCGATGACCCGACAGCCAACCTCGCTCGAAACAAGTTCTTAGAGGTCTCGTATCTTGCTATACGAGATTGCTCTCCATAAAGTTCCTTTGTATGGAGAAATATGCCATCAAGGCCCATATCCTCGTGCCTCCTCTGATGTTCATTGTTCATTGAGGCAAGCACGATGCACTTGGCTTTCGCGCAATCTAAATCCCAGGTTTTGCGGATTTCCTTATCCGCATTGCTGGATTTGGGACCAGGGATAGCAGGTGCCGTAGCGGTGAGGACGTACCCCAGTTTGTCATAGGTCAAAGCCATTTTGACATTCCGCAGCCAATCTTTATAGTTTGGCCCTGTCAGTATAATTTTCTCTAAAAGTAACTTAAGTCCAGTCATTTTCAGGGTCGCTGCAATTAGGAGAGAGAGAAGAAAACTCTTTAGCATGATGCTCTTGCAAGTTTAGAGTGGTTTTTAGTTTATCTAAACTGGATGGCTCCCACTGTTTCTCGAATCCTTCCTCAAACCATAAAAGAAGAATTAGCCAGGACTATTCTCACCGTATAATACTTGCTTAACCGTTCAGCCAGGCCAGTGTCGATACTTCGAGGGAGGTTTTCCAACGCTTTCGCGAAGTTCCTTAATTAAATAACCTATTTTCTCTGGGGGCGTAACCCCGCTGACACCTTTCTGGACACCTACTAGGTTTATAGCATTGATCGTTAAGTGACGAATATCCTGATAAGTAGCATATACTCACAATAGGATCAGGATCCAAATATCATCGTATGATAATGTTGAAGGAATCCTACCAACATTCATCAAACTCCAAATGGTATGCATCTCTTTGCAAATTTCAGTTTCTTTAGAAATTCCCGATATTGATTTTTGCCCCATGTTCTTATGATCTTGACTAAGGGCCAACAAATCATAAGTCACATGTCAAGTTCTGCCCATCATTATCCTGTTGATTTGAACCCATCCGTATATACTCTTGACTAAGGGCCAAACAAAGTAATACGAGTGTCCCAAACCAACTCATCTATCTATGCAACAAATGAATACCCCAGTAGCTACCAATCACTATGTCTTGACTAAGGGCCAAACAAACATAGCTTGAATAATACTGACCATTCATAAGAAATGACGGAGGGCTACGACTGGTTTTGGCGAAACCGTGAACGTAGTGAACTTGATATAACCGAAGGAACCTGATAGCTTTTAAAAGGAGTGGTTAAAGCTCCGCATTTAAAAATATCTGTTTTTAAAATTAACCGAGTGGTTTCTTTTAAATTGTTCCAACGATTTAAACTTTGGTTTGTTTTTCTTTGCATTATAGATAATGCGTCCCATCATTAACCTATCATTGCAGAAAACAACGAAAATACAACGTCCTCTTATGCCATCCGCATTCGCCACGGGGTCCCGTCATCACCCGTTAGGTTACTTAACTAACGACAGAGCAGGGGCTGGGCTAGCGCGGGTGTAAAACATAAGTGACGTCTAAATAGCTATCATATATAGATATTGTACATTCGTCAGACGCAATAATAGGCATTCCAGATCACAGATGAACTTTATTGGATTTGCAAGTAATCCGTGTTTGTTTTGAGCCTGCAACAAAAGACGGATTACACAGTTGTGATGAATAGCCATTACCCCACCCAAGACCCCAACGGGTACGGCAAACTACCCGCCCGGCAGTTTGTGCACCCCACCTTGGGTCTGTCCTAGGAGCAAAAACAGTAAAATGAAATAATACAACGGTGGCTACAACCGCAACCTGGATGTGCCCCGCAAAATAATATTACAAAAAATTACATTTACATCAAATGAATTAAATAATAACCCATCACAAAACCCCGGCTATACATCACAACAGTCCAACACAGTTCATATCCACAAACAGTAAAAACCATTACAGAAATGTGCAACCCCCTGCCAACCGACATACTAGCAGTTAGGGGAGGTTTACGAACACATTATACAAACACAGATATAATCCAATAAGCAAATACTGTATAATTTCGATCGATTAAACACATTTAATATTGCTCTAATACTTCTCTGTAAACTTGAAACCTGAGCAAAATTAAAAAATACCAGAAAATCCCAAATATCACAGAGAACCATCACAAGAAAAATGGGTCTCTGAGTCGTCAACTCGGCGGCGGAAGAGCGGCGGGATCAGTGCTATCTGCCGCGGTTCCGCGGGGCCGTAGGCGATTCAGGGGACGAAATTTTTTGTGTGTTCTACTACTGTCATTTTAAGCTTTCTAAACATCCCTGAAAAATTTTTGGACTTCATTTATAAATCGACAGAAACTTGATATTTTAGGGTTTTCCGGTTTCGTTTTTTCCGTTCGAAATTCATACAAATTTGCAAAAAAGTTATTTATTGTTTAGCGAGGCTCTGATACCACTGTAAGTCGATATACAACACCCCAGTACTTGTGGGGAGGCGGAATTTTCAAAAACGAACTTGTTTAGTGAACAAACATCGACTAACCGCTTGAATCAAAGCTAAACGATAACTAACTACAAACATAGAGTTTCTATGCTACTATGTTTAGGGATTATACCTAATGAATCGTGTCCTTCGTCTTTGCGAACTCCACCTCCTCCTCGGCCTTCTCGAAGTAGTAGACGATCCACCCGAGAGCTTTACTCCAAGCTTAGCCTCTAAACTTGAGGCAACTAACCTTCTTTAAGTGCTAATCAAAGAAGCTAGGTGATATAGAGTGAGGGTTATGGTTTAATTAGTCTAACTAATCCTTGTACTCAACACATGAGAGGGGAGGATTAGGGTTTGAAGAGGGAGAGCTTGAGGAGAGAGAAGGTGAAGATAATAGTGAAGTGAGAAGAATGAGTTATCATAATATATATCAAGCATTTCTTTTAATCAAGAAAAGAAAAGAAATCATTTTACAACCATGCTTGATAAATATCTTATGATGATTCACATCCATGAGTCATTAAGCAATTATGAAGCATTAATGACATGGATGAATCATCCATATGACTCACTAATCTCATTCAATGTATATGCCACCTAAACCTCCTTAGTCACCATCTTCTAGAAGCTTCTCGCGCAATTACGAGAACGCCCCTCCTTTCCGCAAAAATACGGAAAAACTTTAGACTGTATAAATCCAATAACCGGATACCAGTAACTGGCTTAAACTAAAGCCGACTGGTAAAATCTTTCCGAAAGTCGTACGTGCGTAAACACACGTATGCGTCCGAACCTTTGTCGTAAAACCATACGACCTCTATATTGTTTCGCCTGGAGTAGGGAAACTCTCTGTGTGGGACTCTAGAGACTCGACTACTACGCTGGCAGTGGGTTTAACCACAGACCGCAAGCGGCACTAGCTGTACGTAACGGTCCCCAGGTAGATGTCGATAAGAAGGTCGATGAGGAAACCCATCCGAACTCCTACTGAGTCTAATGTGACAATCTCCATACAGTCCGGTCCATTCGTCTAAGACTATCGCATATCGGGCCTAGGGGGCGGCAAGCGTCAGTCCCCTAATAGCGGTATAAGTCGTGTCGGAGCGAAGCCCATTACACCCTGAGAAACTACTGGAACCTACCAGCAAATCTCGCTCGCCCTGGCCAGGGACTTTGCGTAATGGCTCTCTGACACAGCGCGATATCAACCCCCAATACCGGGAGAGACGAATCCTGTCTAACCGCCACTGCCTCTAAGTGCTCGGAACTGCACCCAACTGCTACCTGTTTGCACGACTCCTTTGAGCCGTGGTAGGGTAGCAATCTAAGAACAGTGGGACACACTCGAGGCGAAGTAGCAGTGTCAAGTCTGCGGACTATGCTGTACTCATGTCACCTGGGAACTGTTCACTGACGACTGGTATAAAACCAACCAACAGTTCCCTGCGAGTCCTGTCCGGTGTACCCGTAACCTAACGAGCACCTGCATACTATCTCCAGTACGACGTACTGACGGCTGTGGGACAGACCATCTCCCCAACTGGGATGAGAAGCGTACACACTAGTCTACTCCGGAGTATCGATGCTCTGTCTCGATAATCCAACGACCAGGGACCTGAATAAGGATGTGCTTGTAGACTGCCATCACAACGCTGGTAGACAAGCAAGATCCTAAGAGCTCTATCAATACGTATACTCACATATTAAGATAGAAAAACCAAGTAGCATACTACCATGTTTAGCAAGACTGTTATATACATGTGAATATCCCAAGCTTCCATTAAGTAATATACAAACTAGTATGATACAGTAATGGCCTTCTAGGGCATAAACACTAACATAAAGTACCCGCCGGGATACACAATCCCCAAATTCCATGTGTACAAGGGGATAGGCAATCCCCATCAACATGTCGCTCAGTTCAGGGCTCTTTGCGGCAACACTGGGGGTGATGATAAGCTTTTACTCCGCCAATTCATCGGCAGCTTGTCGGAGATAGCATTTGAGTGGTACTCCGAACTTCCTAACGACTCCGTCAAGACTTTCACAGAAATGGAGTTGTTGTTCACCCAGCGATTCGTGAGTGCTAGTGAACGCACCACAATAATGGCATTGATCAATGCCAGGGTGAAGCCAGGCGAGACGTGGGTTCAATATGCAATACGACGGCGGAATCTGTGGTCGAAATGCGAGCAGCGCATCGAAGAAGCACCAGCGGTGGGCACCCTAGACCCTCATGCAACTATTTCACAATTCATGATGTTCTTTAAGCCGACCACATTTCAAGCCTTGATCGACAAGCTGGCCAAGATGGACCAGATGGGTCATAGACCGTCTTCTCCGAAGCCGGAGCCGCGGAACGAAAAGGGTAAAGGGAAGGCGACCTTCGTTGTAAATGCCCAACAACAGACCAGTGCCCCAAAACTAACGGATCAACTGGAAGAGAAACGACGATACTACAATGAGAAAATGAAGCGTCCCTATTCGTTCCCTCGGGACAAAACGAAGAGACTGTTCGAACTAGCGGTGCATAACAGGCTCATCAATCGGCCGAATTCAAAACGACCGTTGCATCCCGGTGAGGTTAATGGTCCCAATTATTGCCCTTACCACCAAACGGTAAGCCATCCAATCGAAGATTGTTTCGTCTTTAAGGGATGGATCGAGGATCAGTACCAACAAGGCAAGTTTGCGCTGTCTGAAAAGTGGAAAGTAAACCCACCACAACCGCACACTCCTAAGAAGATGGACACACCGGGGACATCGTGCTCTTTTGTTGAAGAAGCTTCATGGGAGGTCGCTCTTTCAGCCAAAACCAAAAGAATGCTGAACGATCTCCAGACATGCCCGACGATCAGGTGGAAGAATCCGTTGGAACCTGAGATCATCGAGGGGATGCTGAAGCCGCGCCCAACCCCAAAGATTGGTGGTGATAGCCAAAGCGTTCACACCCAACCGTCGAAGTCTTCGAAAAAGAAGAAGAAGACCAAAAAGCCCGTGAAGCCTGGTGACAAGCGCATGAACCTGCAAAAACATATTGACGCGCTGGAAGAGTATAACCAGAAAGCACGGACTCCAGTCACACTACAAGAATTTCTCAGCCACGTCCTTGAGGACGGAGATGATGGAGAAGATTCGTCGGATGAATCTGAGGGTTACGTAGCAAGCTGCCATGTGATCTCTCACTCGTCGATAGACGATGAAGAAGCTTCTTGCACCGAGAAACTGGAGGCAAATCCTGAACCGGGACTTCCATGGCCATCAGACGAAATGATCGACGCACTCCTAAACGTAGCTCTTCGGAAAAGTAAAGCTGATCGGGAGCGTGAGATGGCCATATTTGAAAAGGTCAAACGCCGGCGACTGGACGAAAGGGTTGAGACGCTCCCGCCAAATCAAAATACATCCGCCACGAATAAAAGCAGGTTCAAGACGAGGAAGGGGTTCGCCAAAGCCATATCAATGGGAATGAAGCTTCCACCCTCCGAAGGAAACATTCTTGGTGAAGAAGAAATGCATCCTAGCTACTGCTTATATCATCGAAAGATTGCGCACCCCACCGAAGAGTGCAACGCTTTTAAAAGATAGTGGCAGGGATATGTTGCTCACCGGCAACATTTTAAGCGGATGAAGCGCAAAACTCGTCGGGAGCGAAGAAGTACGACCGAGGCGTGTAACCTAATTAAAAATTAGGAATTACCTCAATGAGATATCACGTGTTGACACGTGACCAAGGGTCACGCGTTGACACGTGATGTCTTTACAGAATTAAATTCTGTCAAGCAAAAGTATAAATAAATGGCTAAGGAAAGACTCCAATGGGGAGTCACGTGCTTACAGGTGACCAAGGGTCATGTGCTGACACGTGATGGTCTTTAGCCCAGTTAAAATACAGAATTAAAATTCTGAATGAAGAGGAGTCACGTGCCCACACGTGACAGGCTTTGAAAGCCCTTATAACTTGATAGAATTAAATTCTAATTAAAGGGAAATCAGAGACCCTAAATGGGAAAGTATTTCTTTAAATCTTTCCAAAACAAAAAAGGATTATGGGGGACCGTTGGATTAAAAATCCAAGGGTGATTAAAAATCACCAATTTATGGAAAGATTTTAGACAAGGAAAGATTTCCCTAAATTTCACCAAAAATAACAAACAAAATATCTTTCGGATTGAAAATCCAATGGTGAATAAAATTCACTGAGTGATCTAAAGGATCATATTAGTTATGAAAACAAACAAAATCTTTCAATGAAATATTTACTAAACAAATTGATCCTTTTCCTTCTCCTATAAATAGGAGCCAAGAGGAGAATTTTTGGAGAGATAGAATTTTGAGATCTTGAAATTTCTGAAGGCAAATAGCAAAGAGAAAAGAAAGAAGAATTTAATTCTCAAGAAAGGAAACCCTAGGTGAGAAAAGGGAAAAAGATCAAACTTCAACAAGAGAATTTAATTCTCAAATCTAAGAGTTTAACTCTTCCGCAAAAAGAACTTAGTTCTTTCTCTGGTTGAAGATCTGCAGAAGCAAATCTCCCCATAGGTTGAGAATTTAATTCTCATCGGGTAGAGATTTTGCCATGCAGATCCAAGACTTAAGGGGAGAATTGAGTTTAGAGAATTTAATTCTCCCAAATTCACAGGAATTTAATTTCTCCAAGATATGAAATTAGGGTTTAACCCTATATGAGAATTTAATTCTCTCAAAGCTCATAGGAATTCAATTCCTCCAAGACAGACAAGGCTAGTGTTTAACCCTATATGAGAATTTAATTCTCCTAAAATTATAGGAATTTAATTCCTTCAAGATGGACAAAACTAGGGTTTAACCCTAATTGAGAATTTAATTCTCTCAAATTTACAGGAATTTAATTCCTCCTAAATGAAATTAGGGTTTCACCCTATATAAGAATTTAATTCTTTTACATATATGGGAATTTAATTCCTGTAAAAAGAAATTAGGGTTTAACCCTACATAAGAATTTAATTCTTTCACAATAGGAATTTAATTCCTCCAAAATCATAATTAGGGTTTAACCCTATAAAGAATTTAATTCTTAAAGAAATAAAAGGACTTGAAAGATCTCCATGCACGCAAAAGACTAAGGACACGTGTCCCCATGTGCCCCCTGAAAAGATCCCCAAAAATGGGAGGGAATTAGCTCTGAGGCAACGCCTCACGTGTTCCCACGTGACCTCCTAAACAAAAGGAATAAAAGCAAGGGCAGAATCTAACTCGGGCGCTCTCACGTGTTACCATGTGACCCCTTGATAAAAGCTTGAATAATTAAGGCGCAAAGCTCCATCACGTGCCAACACGTGACGGTCAAAAGATCAAAGTGTTTAACACTTATTCGCAAAACAAAGTGAGGAGATCTGGCCCCACCTTTGGGTGCCCTCACGTGTCCCCACGTGACCCATTGTTCTTTAGTGTTTAACACTAATTCGAGAGCTTTATTTCCAGTGTTTAACACTGATTGTCTTCTAGTGTTTAACACTAATTTGAGAATTTTATTTCTAGTGTTTAACACTAATTTGAGAATCTTATTTTCAGTGTTTAACACTGTTATTTTCTAGTGTTTAACACTAATTTGAGAGCTTTATTTCCAATGTTTAACACTGCTGTTCCCTAGTGTTTAACACTATTTTTAGCCAAATTGGCTAATTTTCCAGAGGCAAATGTCTCCCCTTCAACTGAATCTCAAAATTGAGTAGAAACTCAGAGATATAATGTTTCAAAGACCAAAATGATAACAGGGCCCTCAAACTCTAATATTGCTAAGTGATGAAGGGCTGAACCTAAACAAATGTTTAATGGTCCAACAAAGGACCAATATTTCAAACTTAATTGGACTTAGCCTAAGCCATAAGTCCTTAACTCAGACTTAACTGAGCCAATGTGCTCATAATATAATTAATTGATCTTAGTTCCAAATTAGACTACAGATCACTCAATCAACCTTGGTTCAAGGGTACATCTCTTTACTCCTTTGATATTTGTCGTTGTAATTCCTCAACGTCTTCAAAGAGGTGACGGGTCCCGACAACCACACATTTCATAGACTATGGCGTCTCTAAACTACGGACTGTGGGGTCCTTAAACCAATGGACTATGATGTCCTTAATCTCGACCGTGATGTCTTTAAACTAACATTGGACTGTGGGGTCCTTAAACCCATGGACTATGATGTCCTTAATCTCGACCGTGATGTCTTTAAACTAACATTGGACTGTGGGGTCCTTAAACCCATGGACTATGATGTCTTTAACCTCGACCGTGATGTCTTTAAACTAACATTGGACTGTGGGGTCCTTAAACCCATGGACTATGATGTCCTTAACCTCGACCGTGATGTCTTTAAACTAACATTGGACTGTGGGGTCCTTAAACTCATGGACTATGATGTCTTTAACCTCGACCGTGATGTCTTTAAACTAACATTGGACCGTGGGGTCCTTAAACTCATGGACTATGATGTCCTTAACCTCGACCGCGATGTCTTTAAACTAACATTGGACCGAGATGTCATTAAACTACTAATGGACCGTAATGTCCTTAAACTAATCGACCGCAATGTCCCTAAACTAAACAATAGAGTCCAAATGCTCTCTTGTTGGATCTAAACGATCCTGTTCAGTTGATCTTAATCTAAAATGAGGCTAACGTATCCTTAACAAACGTTTAAGTTGATCTTAGTCTCAAATGAGGCTAACGTATCCTTAAACCCAAACCCCCAAAACAAAATCTAAGAAAGATACGGATTTGGACTAGTCCACGCCCTACGGGCGACAACATAAATTAGTCTCCGTATACAATCCACGGGCAACCAAACATAAAACAAACACCCACGACACAAAATGACCATCTGGAGAAGGAGAAAGTTGTTACCGCGATGCGGTAGCGTAATTAACTGCAGGGGCTTGCGCCTGCAGGGAAGAGCGTCCCCATAATAAAAAAACCCTCAAATGAGGGGGAATCTGACGAAGTCTGCTACATCGGCCGCATCCGTTTAAACCTTCGATACATGGTGCTATAAATCAACTTGGCATCTTCGGAGAGGTGGACGGATAGCACCAATTAGCATCTGCGCCGAAATTTATGCAAGACGAACCTACGCGGCCGCGTCTCCGTCTTTCGGAAGGGAACAGATTCTGGCACGCCCGGTAGGACCTTTTCCTCTTTCCACTCCACACTTCGTGTGTCGTGTTCGCGAATGAATCGCGGTTTGTTAATGGTTGCCCTTGGGTTCGAGGTACTAAGATTTGGCGTTTTGCTTGGTGCAGAAAGCAAAGGATCAATGGCGTCCACTTGTGTGAAGTGTTCCAGCTGCAACTGCGACTTACGTTCCGCCTCAGCTGGAGGCATAGCTTACGGGCCCCAAGCGGCTTCCCTGTTCACGATGCCGGTGGAACAGGTCACTCAGGCCACTACTGGATTGTTTTTCGGGACCATGCTCCCGCCAACGAGCTTCAGCGCTCATATACCAACACCGGAAGCTCCCAAGAAGTCTGTCTTTGGTCGGCTTACAACTACTGCGGCCCCTCTCAACGGGTCGTCCAGCTCCAGCGCCTCGGTCTTCGCCAGATTGGGCCAAAGTTCCTGTGGGCCCAAGATGAAGCCTGTAATTCAAGAAAAGGTTATTCCGAAAAGAGTAACTAACCCTGCTCCCGAAGTCGTCAAGACGGCTTCTCCTGCCAAAGGGTCGGTCTTTACAAGACTGACTGTTCCGGCTCCCACTCCAGCTCTCATTCCTGCTCAAAAGTCTGTCTTCGACAGATTGGCTACTGCTGCTCAACGGACGTCAGTCTTCAAGAGGCTGGCACCGGCGACGCCTTACCAGAACAGGGAGCATGACGAAGCCATCCCCATCACCGAACCAACACCATCAGCTCGACACGCTCGACGTCGTCACTGGCGCTGAGTAAGGAAGGCTGGGGGCAACCCCCCCTCTGAGCTAACTCCACCAGCCCCAACGGTGGAAGTCAATGCTGCTGTTCCAACCGGGAACAGCTTTGAATTGTTGAACAAGGTGTGCAGGAACTCTCCTACCGCCATACTGAAAAGATCTCCGCCACCGGTAGAGAATGTTACAGAAGCAAAGCCGGAGCAGTCCCCTCAACGGCTGTCCTCCAAGGTTTACAAAGTCTGGCGATGGGTCCAAGAGTCGGTGATTCATTAAGACTATCCTCGTCGACAGAAGAAGCTGAAAGTCCAGCAGGAAGAGAACTGTCCTGGTAAGCCGCGAAAGACGACAACCACTTGGGCGCCTGCTGCAATGTCCCCCTCAATGTCAACTGCTCAAAAGAAAAGGAGGCCAGAGAAAGCCCCTATGACTATGGAAGATCGCAAAGACGTTGAGCCCAAACGCCCCAAGTCTGGGGGCATAGCGGTACATACTGTTTACATGGCTTCCGGAAAAGAGGAAAGCCGCACTTCGACGGGCCACCGACCGCTCACCCGATCGATAACAAGGGCTCAGGAACAACAATAGCAGAAGCTGCAGGAGATGCTGACTGCAATGGCCGCACTCACCGGACCAAAAGAAAGCCCTGAGGCGTCATCGGAGCAGCGCCACGAACAAGAAACCGACGCTGACTTCCTACGCAGAGTTCTCGAAAAGAAGGACAGAGAAGCTGCAGAACAAGCTGCCAACATAAAATGAATGGCGCTTCTCTTCCAGGACATGGTCGGGATGATGTTACAGCCGGATCCCCCAGCCGAAGACCCTCCGATCATTATTGAAGACGACAGAGGAGAGACGTCGAATCCACCTCTGGCTCTTTCAGCAACCAAGGAAGAAACTATTTCCAAGGCCGCCCTGGATGACTATATTGCTCAGCAAATACGAGTTCACCAGGCGAATGAAGCGGCCGGCCAAGTCGTCAAAACTGGGCGAACGTATCCAGGCTGGTATGATCAGATAAAGTACCCGCCGGGCTACACGATCCCAAAATTCCATGTGTACAAGGGGGCAGGAAATCCCCATCAACATGTCGCTCAGTTCAGGGCTCTTTGTGGCAACACCGGTGGCGACGATAAGCTTTTGCTCCGCCAATTCGTCAGCAGCTTGTTGGAGACGGCATTTGAGTGGTACTCCGAACCTCCAAACGACTCCGTCAAGACTTTCGCAGAAATGGAGTTGTTGTTCACCCAGCAATTCACAAGTGCTAGTGAACGCACCCCAATAACGGCATTGATCAATGCCTGGGTGAAGCCAGGCGAGACGTGGGTTCAGTACGCAATCCGATGGCGGAATCTGTGGTCGAAATGCGAACAGCGCATCGAAGAAGCACCGGCGGTGGGCATGTTCATGGGCACCCGAGATCCTCATGCAACTATTTCACAGTTCATGATGTTCTTCAAACTAACCACATTCCAGGCTTTAATCGACAAGCTAGCCCAGATGGACCAGATGGGTCATAGACCGTCTCCTCCGAAGCCGGAGCCGCGGAACGAAAAGGGTGAAGGGAAGGCGACCTTCGTTGCGAATACCCAACAGTAGCCTAGTGCCCCAGAACTAACGGATCAACTGGAAGAGAGACGACGCTATTATAATGAGAAAATGAAGCGTCCTTACTCATTCCCACGGGACAAAACGAAGAGACTATTCGAACTGGCGATGCACAACAGGCTTATCAACCTACCAAATCCTAAGCGACCACTGCAACCTGGCGAGGCTAATAATCCGAATTATTGGCCTTACCATCAAACGGTAAGCCATCCAATTGAAGATTGCTTCGTCTCTAAGGGATGGATCGAGGATCAATACCAACAAGGCAAGTTTGCGCTGTCCGAGAAGTGGAAAGTAAACCCACCACAACCGCACACTTCTAAGAAGACAGACACACCGGGGGCATCGTGCTCTTTTGTTGAAGAAGCTCCATGGGAGGTCACTCTTTCAGCCAAGAACAAAAGAATGCTAAATGTGTTAGTGTATATGCCCTAGAGGCCATTACTGTATCATACTAGTTTGTATATTACTTAATGGATGCTTGGGATATTCACCTTGTATATACAATCTTGCTCAAAATAGTAGTATGCTACTTGGTTTGTTTCTACTTCAATGTGTACTTGTGTTTATTTCAGTATATCACTTATACGCATTAGTGGAGCCCTTAGGATCTTTGCTTGATTACCAGCGTTGTGATGGCAGTCACACTAGTGGGGGCTGGGTAATCTATAAGCACATCCTTATACAGGTCCCTAGTCGCAGGACTATCGAGACAGGGCATCGATACTCCGGAGTAGACTAGCGTATGCGCTTCTCATCCCAGTGTGGGAGATGGTCTGTCCCACAGCCATCAGTACGTCGTACTGGAGATAGTATACGGGTGCTCGTTGGGTTACGAGTACACTGGACAGGACTCGTCGGGAACTGACAGGTTGGTATTATACCTATCGTCAGTTATCAGTTCCCAGGTGACATGAGTACAGCTTAGTCCGCTGACTTGACACTGGCACTTCGCCTCAAGTGTGTTCCCACTGCACTTTGATCACTACCCTACCACGGCTCAAAGGAGTCGTGCAAACAGGTGGTGGTTGGGTGCAGTCCCGAAGCACTTGGAGGCAGTGACGGTTAGACAGGATTCGTTTCTCCCGGTATTGGGGGTTGACATCGCGCTGTGTCTAGGAGAGCCATTACACGAGTAGTCCCTGGCCAGGGCAAACGAGATATACTGGTAGGTTTCCAGTGTTATCTCAGGGTGTTTTGGGCTTCGCTCCGGCACGACTTGTACCGCTATTGGGGGACTGACGTTTACCACCCCCTAGGCCCGCCATGCGATGTATCAGACGAACAGACCGGACTGTACGGAGACTGTCACATTCAGACTCAGTAGGAGTTCAGATGGGGTTTCACCTCGTCAGCCTTCTTGTCGACATCTACCTGGGGACCGTTATGCACAGCTAGTGCCGCTTGCGGTCTGTGGTTAAACCCACTGCCAGCGTAGTGTCGAGTCTTTAGAGTCCCACACAGAGGGTATTCGCCTCTGGGCAAAACAGAGTAGA
This sequence comes from Agapanthus africanus, assembly GCA_030015575.1. Classification (NCBI taxonomy): domain Eukaryota; kingdom Viridiplantae; phylum Streptophyta; class Magnoliopsida; order Asparagales; family Amaryllidaceae; genus Agapanthus; species Agapanthus africanus. The sequence continues at coordinate 117,142,577 of JASDDO010000028.1, forward strand.
GGTCGCATGGTTTTGCGACAGGGTTCGTTCTCATCCGCGCACTTGTGCACGTTTGGAGTCCGGACGGATTATACTGGCAGGCTCTGGTTTGAGCCAGATACTGGTATATATATTTGGGGTTGCTTTTATATCTTGGTATTCTTGTTCCTCGGAACGAGAATGCAGGTGTGTATGCACAGTTGCTTGAGGCGGAGGATGAGGTTTTTCATTAGGGTTTCGGAACGGGTGCGTATGCACAGTTGACAGTTATCTTTTTCCAAACCCTAATGGATTTATGGATTATCTATTTATAATAGTAATTAAATGAGAATTTTGTTATGGTTGATTTTGTTGACTTGTTGACCATGGTTGACTTGTTGACCATGGTTGAAAGTTGACCACCATCATGCTTCAAAAGTCTTCCTTGATTTATGCTTACATTTTTAAATGAAGCATGGTTGTGGTCATTCCAAATTGCCATCAACTATTCTCATTTTCAATTATTATTATTAGATAATTCTTTTCTTTTGCATTATGGTTGCAAGAAAGAAAAAATATAGCTCATTCTATCATTCTCACTCTCTCTCTTCACTTCATCTTCTTCTTCCTCTAGTCAAGAGAAACCTTCTCATGAGTTGAGAATCCTTCTCTTGAAAAACAAAAGCAACCCTTAGACACTCTCTACTCACTCTAGGATCAAGGGTCTAGCAAGCCGGCGATTCTAGTTCACTCCAAGTACGAGAAAGAGCCCAAAGGTCGAGCCTTCGAGGTGGATCCATCTTCGACGGGAGAAGGCGACGAAAAGAGAACCATCAACCTCTACAAGGTTTGAAGAAGAAGGAGTTCAAGTTTAGGTATAACCATCTTCCATAGTAGCTAACTCTCTTTAGCTTAGTTTGCTAGTTTTAGTTTAGGTAACGATCCCGACCTAGTTTAGTCCATGTTGCCTCTTGCGATAAAAATTTGTTTTTTATACCGTTTCCGCCTCCCCGTAAGAACCGGGGGTCGCAATATGGACTTACAGTGGTATCAGAGCCTAACTAAACTTAAACTAGCTTGGTAGTGAAGTGTAACGAAGTTCGGAACCGAAAAATCGCAAAACCGGAAAACTAAAAACCTGAGTTTCTGTTGATTTTTTTTGGCTCAAAATGAAAAACTTTTTACTTGTAAAATCGTCTCAGGGTTTTCTAAGAACACACAAGAAAAACGATATCATGTTTCCTCCAAACCGCCGCGCTTCCGCGGCCTCACCTACTCATCTGGCCGCGGAACCGCCGCAAGTTGGTGTAATCTTTGCATCGTTTTTCGTGCAGTGTTCTTCTGTGTTGGTTTTGGGATTTTTAAGATATATTATATGTACCCAGATTTTCCAGAACTGAAATTCACTTTTGGGGTCCTATAATTCCGTATTTTTTTCCGAACTTCACTGCACTTTGGCTATGTTGGTTATATCTGTGATGTATGCATGTATTGAACGTCGGCTAATCGCTATAAGACGATTAGTCGGGGTTATACATGATCTGTAATGTGCTGGAATGTGTATATAAATATGTTGGATTGTCGCGGGTGAATAGCCGGGGGTTGTGAGACGAGAGTTTTCTTTTCTTGCAATTCATTGTAAATGTAAATTGATGTAATTATATTATTTGTTTGGCCGCACAACCGGGTCGGGGTTGTAGCCGTCATTGTATAATTCTTTTTACTGTTTTTGCTCCTAGGATAGACCCATGGAGGGGTGCACAAACTACCGAGGACTTGGAGGGTAGTTTGCCGCACCCGTAGGGGTCTTGGGTGGGGTATTTGCTATTCACCGCGACCGTGTTATCTGTTTTTGTTACAGGCTCGTACAAATTACAGATTGCTAGTATATCCAATGTATTTATCTGTGATCTGAAATGTCTATCATTGCTTTCTATTTAGGCGTTGCTTATGTTTTACAGACGCGCTAGCCCAGCCCCCGCTCTGTCGTTAGTTAAGTAACCTAACGGGTAATGACGGGGCCCCGTGGCGAATGCGAATGGCATAAGCGTACGTCATATTTTGGTTGTTTTCTGCAATGGTAGGATTAAATGATGGGACGCATTAAAAGTACTAATGCAAGAATATCACGCATTAAAAGAACTAATGCAAGATAATAAACCAAGTTAAAGTCGTTGGAACACTTTCGAAAAACCACTCGGTTCTTTTCAAAAACAACTTTTAAATGCGGAGCTTGAGCCACTCCTTTTAAAAGCTATCTCGTTCCATCGACCAAATCAAGTTCACTACGTTCACGGTTTTGCCAAAACCATTCGTAGCCCTCCGTCGTTTCGTATGAATATTCAATAGTATTCAAGCTGTGTTTGTTGACCTTCGTCAAGGCATAGTGATTGGTAGCTATTGGGTGTTCATATGTAGCATAGATAGATGCGTTGGTTTGGGACACTCGCATTACCTTGTTGACCTTCGTCAAGGGTATATACGGGTGGATTCAAATTAACCTGGATAATGACGGGCAGAACTTGACATGTGACTTATGATTTGTTGACCTTCGTCAAGGTCATAAGAGCATGGGGCAAAAATCCACATCGGGAGTTTCATAAGTACTGAAACTTGCTAGATTTGCATACCATTTGGAGTGTGGCGATTCTGGTAGGATTCCTTCAGTTTCGTCACGCGATGATATTTGGATCCCGATCCTACTGTGAGTATATGCTACTCCTCGGGAAATTTCTCACTTAACGATCAATGCTATAAACCTAGTAGGTGCCTAGAAAGGTGTTAGCGGGGTTACGCCCCCAGGGAAAAGAGGTTATTTAATTAAGGAACTTCGCGAAAGCGTTGGAAAACCTCCCTCGAAGTACCGACACCGGCCTGGCTGAACGGTTAAGCAAGTATTGTACGGTGGGATTGATCCTGACTAATTCTTCCTTTATGGTTTGAGGAGGGATTCGAGAAACAGTGGGAGCCATCCTGTTTAGACAAACTAAAAACCACTCTAAACTTGCAAGAGCATCATGCTGAGTGTTTCTTCTTCTCTCTCCTAATTGCAGCGACCAATCAACATGACTGGACTTAAGTTACTCCTAGATAAAAACAAACTGACAGGGCCAAACTACAAAGATTGGCTCAGGAATGTCAAGATAGCAATCACTTATGACAAGCTGGGGTATCTTCTTACCACCAAAGCTCCCCCTGTCCCTGGTCCAACTTCCAGTGTCGCGGATAAGGAAATCCGCAAGACTTGGGAGATTGATAGCGCGAAGGCCAAGTGCCTCCTGCTTGCCTCGATGGACAACGAACATCAGAGGAGGCATGAGAATATGGACATGGAGTCCATATTGCTCCATACAAAAGAACTGTACGGAGAGCAATCACGTATCGCAAGATACGAAGCGTCGAAAAAGTTGTTTTCGACAAGAATGGCCGTCGGATCATCAGTAGCCGAGCACGTGCTAAAGATGATCGGCTACATTGAGAAGCTCGCTGACCTAGGGATCACATTGGAGAGTGAGCTATATACGGATATAGTTCTCCAGTCCCTTCCTTCCACTTACGCCCAGTTTATACTGAACTTCAACCTACAAGAAAAGGAGGTTGAACTATCAGAGCTCCTCAACATGCTGAGGAGCGCAGAGGGCACCCTACAGAAAAGTAGGGATACATCCACTTTGTTTGTAGGAGGATCATCTTCTTCTAGGTCCAAGGCGAAAGCCAAGGGAAAGAAGAAGAAGGCCCCCGCCAAACCAAGGGGCGGTGTTAGTAAAGTGGATACGAAGGGAAAAGGTAAAGCAACAAAGATAGCGGGGAAGCTTGTGGATAAGGAAGAATGCTTCTTTTGTCATAAGAAAGGACACTGGAAGAATGATTGCAGGGCCTGGAAGGCCAGAACACAGGAATTGAAGCAGGTTGCAGCTTCAGCTTCAGGTGTGTATGTTATTGAAAACTGTCTTTCAATAAACTCTACTTCCTGGGTATTGGATACCGGATCAGGATCTCATATCTGTAATTCTTTACAGGCGTTGAGAAACCGTAGGGATTTGAAGGCAGGTGACATGACCCTCAGAGTTGCGAACGGAGCTAGCATGGATGCTAAAGCCGTGGGGGACTATCACCTGGGAATGTCAGATGGACATGTTTTGGTTTTGCGTAATTGCTTTTTTGTACCCAACGCAACTTGTAATATCATTTCTGTATCTTTAGTTTCTAAAGAAGGTTATGAATTTGCGTTTGTAAGTAATGTTGTAAACATTCACCTTAATCAAGTATTGATTGGGTCAGGTACTCTGAGTAATGGTATATACGTGTTAAACCAACCACAGATTTTCAACGTCCAGAATACACACAAAAGAAAGTCTCCAGAAATAAATCAGACTTTCTTATGGCATTGTAGATTGGGTCACATCAATGAGAGAAGGTTGACGAAGTTACATACAGAAGGGTATTTGAATGCGTTCGAATATCAATCGTATGCCACTTGTCAATCCTGTCTCAAGGGAAAGATGACAAAGACTCCGTTTACTGGACATGGAGTAAGAGCGAGCGAGCTCTTGGGACTCGTACACAGTGACGTGTGCGGTCCAATGTCTACACATGCCCGAAGCGGACATTCTTACTTCATTACTTTTACGGATGACTTCTCAAGGTACGGTTATGTCTTCTTAATGAAACATAAGTCCGAGGCCTTTGGAAAATTCCAGGAGTATAAGAATGAAGTAGAGAAACAGACCGGCAAAAGTATTAAGATTCTAAGATCGGATCGAGGTGGAGAATACTTAAGTGCCGAGTTCCTGGACTATTTAAAAGAGAACGGAATTCTCTCTCAGCTTACTCCTCCATACACCCCGCAACATAACGGTGTATCGGAGAGACGGAACCGCACCCTATTGGATATGGTGTGGTCCATGATGAGTAACGCTGAGTTACCGCGATCATTCTGGGGATATGCACTAGAAGCAGCTGCGTATCTCTTGAACAAGGCTCCTACCAAGACTGTGCCCACCACCCCATATGAGATGTGGACTGGGAAGAAACCCTGTCTTAATTATCTCAAGGTATGGGGATGTCCAGCTTTTGTAAAAAAGCAGCATGCGGACAAGCTTGAGGCACGTTCAGTACAGTGTAAGTTTGTGGGATACCCAAGAAACTCCAGGGGGTATCTTTTCTATTCCGCTGAGGAACAAAAGGTTTTTGTTTCTCAGCATGCCCGCTTCTTGGAAACTGAGTTTTTGGAAACCCAGATAAGTGGGAACACAATAGAACTGGAAGAAATTCCAGAACCACAGACTGTTACTGAAAGCTTAGTGGAACCAGAGGGTTCAACAGAACAGGACATTCCTACGCCGCTCCGCAGGAGTAGTAGGCAGTCTCATCCGCCCGAGAGATACTGCGGTTTTCTCATAGACGGGGATAGAGAGGATTGCATCATAGATTATGATGAGCCTACTAGCTTCCAGCAGGCCGTTCAGAGCGTTGACTCAGTGAGATGGCTGGATGCAATGCGGACCGAAATGGAGTCCATGTACACCAACAAGGTATGGACGTTGGACATTGCTCCAGACGGGGTAAAACCCGTAGGATGCAAGTGGATCTTCAAAAGGAAGATTGGTGTAGATGGACAGGTTGAGACCTATAAAGCTAGGCTGGTAGCAAAGGGTTTTCGTCAAAGACCTGGCTTGGACTACGACGAAACCTTTTCTCCAGTAGCCATGCTGAAATCCATTCGGATCCTTCTTGCCATTGCTGCCTTCCACGATTATGAGATCTGGCAAATGGACGTAAAGACAGCTTTTCTAAATGGAAATTTAGAGGAGTGTGTCTATATGGATCAGCCAGAGGGTTTCATTCAGAGTGGGAGCAGCGGAAAGGTGTGCAAGTTGCTTAAGTCCATCTATGGACTAAAGCAGGCATCGCGGAGTTGGAACATCTGTTTTGATGAGACAGTCAAAGAATTTGGCTTTATCAAAAATCCAGATGAACCATGCATCTATAGTAGATTTGTAGCGAGAACTGTAGTATTCCTCGTTTTATACGTGGATGACATTCTCTTAATAGGAAATGACATTCCTATGCTACAATCTGTCAAGGGATTCTTGTCACAAAGGTTCTCCATGAAAGACCTGGGTGATGCCTCATACATCCTGGGGATCCGGATCCATCGTGATAGATCCAAGAGGATATTGGGACTTTCTCAGTCCAGGTACATCGACACCATAGTGAAAAGATTCAGTATGGAAGATTCCATGCGCGGTAACCTACCGGCTTGTCACGGAATCACCCTCTCTAAAGAGATGTCTCCCAAGACTGATTTGGAGAGGGATCGCATGTCTATTATACCCTACGCTTCTGCGGTAGGCTCTATAATGTATGCGATGTTGTGTACCAGACCGGATGTAGCTTATGCACTGAGTGTAGTAAGCCGGTATCAGTCAAACCCTGGGGAGAAACATTGGATAGCAGTAAAGAACATTCTCAAGTACCTGAGGAGGACTAAGGAGATGTTCTTGGTATATGGCGGAAAAGACCTCCAGATCGAGGCCTTTGCTGACTCCAGCTTCCAGAGTGACAAGGATGATTCCAAGTCCATGTCGGGTTTTGTCTTCACCCTCAATGGAGGGGCGGTGTGTTGGAAGAGTTCCAAACAGGAAACCGTTGCAGACTCGACGATGGAAGCGGAATACATCGCTGCATCTGATGCCGCAAAAGAAGCTGTCTGGATAAGGAAGTTCTTGAAAGAACTTCAGGTGGTTCCGTCCATTGTTGACCCAATACCTCTGTATTGCGACAACAACGGGGCTATAGCTTTAGCGAAGGAACCCAGGTCCCATCAGAGATCCAGGCACATCTTGAGGCGGTATCACCTGATCAGGGAGATCGTGGATCGCAAGGAGATCGAGGTTCGGAGGGTTGCTTCAGAAGAGAACACTGCAGATCCATTCACCAAGGCCTTGCCCCAGACTCAGTTCGAGCGGCTGATCGAGATGATAGGTCTTCGATACGCCAGTACATGGCCTTAGTGCAAGTGGGAGATTGTTAGTGTATATGCCCTAGAGGCCATTACTGTATCATACTAGTTTGTATATTACTTAATGGATGCTTGGGATATTCACCTTGTATATACAATCTTGCTCAAAATAGTAGTATGCTACTTGGTTTGTTTCTACTTCAATGTGTACTTGTGTTTATTTCAGTATATCACTTATACGCATTAGTGGAGCCCTTAGGATCTTTGCTTGATTACCAGCGTTGTGATGGCAGTCACACTAGTGGGGGCTGGGTAATCTATAAGCACAACCTTATACAGGTCCCTAGTCGCAGGACTATCGAGACAGGGCATCGATACTCCGGAGTAGACTAGCGTATGCGCTTCTCATCCCAGTGTGGGAGATGGTCTGTCCCACAGCCATCAGTACGTCGTACTGGAGATAGTATACGGGTGCTCGTTGGGTTACGAGTACACTGGACAGGACTCGTCGGGAACTGACAGGTTGGTATTATACCTATCGTCAGTTATCAGTTCCCAGGTGACATGAGTACAGCTTAGTCCGCTGACTTGACACTGGCACTTCGCCTCAAGTGTGTTCCCACTGCACTTTGATCACTACCCTACCACGGCTCAAAGGAGTCGTGCAAACAGGTGGTGGTTGGGTGCAGTCCCGAAGCACTTGGAGGCAGTGACGGTTAGACAGGATTCGTCTCTCCCGGTATTGGGGGTTGACATCGCGCTGTGTCTAGGAGAGCCATTACACGAGTAGTCCCTGGCCAGGGCAAACGAGATATACTGGTAGGTTTCCAGTGTTATCTCAGGGTGTTTTGGGCTTCGCTCCGGCACGACTTGTACCGCTATTGGGGGACTGACGTTTACCACCCCCTAGGCCCGCCATGCGATGTATCAGACGAACAGACCGGACTGTACGGAGACTGTCACATTCAGACTCAGTAGGAGTTCAGATGGGGTTTCACCTCGTCAGCCTTCTTGTCGACATCTACCTGGGGACCGTTATGCACAGCTAGTGCCGCTTGCGGTCTGTGGTTAAACCCACTGCCAGCGTAGTGTCGAGTCTTTAGAGTCCCACACAGAGGGTATTCGCCTCTGGGCAAAACAGAGTAGAGGTCGCATGGTTTTGCGACAGGGTTCGTTCTCATCCGCGCACTTGTGCACGTTTGGAGTCCGGACGGATTATACTGGCAGGCTCTGGTTTGAGCCAGATACTGGTATATATATTTGGGGTTGCTTTTATATCTTGGTATTCTTGTTCCTCGGAACGAGAATGCAGGTGTGTATGCACAGTTGCTTGAGGCGGAGGATGAGGTTTTTCATTAGGGTTTCGGAACGGGTGCGTATGCACAGTTGACAGTTATCTTTTTCCAAACCCTAATGGATTTATGGATTATCTATTTATAATAGTAATTAAATGAGAATTTTGTTATGGTTGATTTTGTTGACTTGTTGACCATGGTTGACTTGTTGACCATGGTTGAAAGTTGACCACCATCATGCTTCAAAAGTCTTCCTTGATTTATGCTTACATTTTTAAATGAAGCATGGTTGTGGTCATTCCAAATTGCCATCAACTATTCTCATTTTCAATTATTATTATTAGATAATTCTTTTCTTTTGCATTATGGTTGCAAGAAAGAAAAAATATAGCTCATTCTATCATTCTCACTCTCTCTCTTCACTTCATCTTCTTCTTCCTCTAGTCAAGAGAAACCTTCTCATGAGTTGAGAATCCTTCTCTTGAAAAACAAAAGCAACCCTTAGACACTCTCTACTCACTCTAGGATCAAGGGTCTAGCAAGCCGGCGATTCTAGTTCACTCCAAGTACGAGAAAGAGCCCAAAGGTCGAGCCTTCGAGGTGGATCCATCTTCGACGGGAGAAGGCGACGAAAAGAGAACCATCAACCTCTACAAGGTTTGAAGAAGAAGGAGTTCAAGTTTAGGTATAACCATCTTCCATAGTAGCTAACTCTCTTTAGCTTAGTTTGCTAGTTTTAGTTTAGGTAACGATCCCGACCTAGTTTAGTCCATGTTGCCTCTTGCGATAAAAATTTGTTTTTTATACCGTTTCCGCCTCCCCGTAAGAACCGGGGGTCGCAATATGGACTTACAAAATGATCTCCAGACATGCCCGGCGATCAGGTGGAAGAATCCGCTGGAATCCCAGATCATTGAAGGAATGCTAAAACCGCGCCCGACTCCAAAAATCAGTGGTGATAGCCAAAGCACATACACCCAGCCGTCGAAATCTTTGAAAAAGAAGAAGAAAACCAAAAATCCCGTGAAGCCTGGCGACAAGCGCACGGACCTGCAGAAATAGATCGACGCGCTGGAAGAGTATAACCAGAAGGCACGGACTCTAGTCACACTTCAGGAATTTCTCCGCCACGTCCTTAAGGACAAAGATGATGGAGAAGACTCGTCAGATGAATCTGAAGATTACGTGGCAAGTTGCCATGTGATCTCTCACTCATCGATAAACGATGAAGAAGCTCCTTGCACCGAGAAACTGGGGGCAAATCCTGAACCCGAACTTCCAGGGCCATCAGACGAAATGATCGACGCATTCTTAAACGAAGCTCTTCTGAAAAGTAAAGCTGATCGGGAGCGTGAGATGGCCATATTTGAAAAGGCCAAACGCCGGCGACTAGACGAAAGAGTCGAGACACTCCCGTCGAATCAAAGGACATCCGTCGCGAATAAAAACAAGTTCAAGATGAGGAAAAGGTTTGCTAAAGCCATATCAATGGGGATGAAGCTACCACTCTCCGAAAGAAACATTCTCGGTGAAGCAGAGATGCATCCTAGCTACTGCCTATATCATCGAAAGATGGCGCACCCTACCGAAGAGTGCAACGCTTTTAAAAGATGGTGGCAGGGATATGTTGCTCACCGGCAACATTTTAAGTGGATGAAACGCAAAACTCGTCGGGAGCGAAGAAGTGCGACCGAGGAGCTTGGAAGAATTACCGGCGACTGTCTCATGGTTAACGCCGGGGGATCGCAGGTTCTCACCTTCGGGAGCGACTCCGACGAAGAAATGACTCTTGGCCCTCTCTTCAAAGAATCCACCTCGGGGAAAAAGGAAGAGCCGAAGACCTGTGAAAATATTCAGCTGCGCAATCGTACGCTGTCCGAAAAGAATCTCGGACCCACAAATAGAAAAGATAAGGGAAAAGAAAAGGTCCCTGAGGATATCATCCTTGATGACCAAGCCGTTGAAAAGCTAACAGCCAAGGACCCGCCGAAGAAAAGTAAGGTGGACTACAACGTTCTGGCACACTTGAGGAAGCTACCCTCACAGCTCAGCATTCTCGACGCCCTGGTGCTATCCAAAGAGGCGAGAGATTCATTGATCAAGGCGCTACAAGAGCCAGAGGAATTCCAAGCTTTCCTCGCCGAAGAAAGGATGAAAGACGAGCTGGAAAAAGTACACACAGCCGATATCACCTTCGGCGATGATGATCTCCTCCTCGGGACGTGTGAGCACAACCGTCCCCTTTATGTCTCCGGATATTGTCACGATATCAAGATAGGCAAAATCCTGATCGACAATGGGTCTTCCGTCAATCTCCTCAATGTGCGAGTGTTGAAGGAAATCTGCATGAGCGTTCAGCACCTCGCTCGTGATAAAATCACCATCTCCGGTTTTGACTCCCAGTCATCACGGACTCTCGGGTCTGTGATACTGACGTTACGCTTCGGACTGCTCGTCACGGACATTAAGTTTCATGTCATCGACGCCAAAACATGCTACAATGCTTTGCTCGGCAGGCCTTGGTTACACGAGTACAACATTATCCCTTCTACACAACATCAGTGTATGAAGTATTTCAAGAATGGTCTCGAGTACACTGTGACGGGAGAGCTGAACCTATTCTTCGTGAACGAAGTCCGGAAGTACGAAGATGAAAAATACTTCTTACCAGACTTTAAGGACACGGAGAGATGTCACAAATCGAAGAATAAAGCTATCACCACTATTCCAGTCTTCGGGAGTGATACTGAGGAGGAAGAAGAGATAGTTTATTCAGGGCCGCCTCAACGCAACAACCCGGGACCATCCGCCCTATGTTGATCTTCGGCAGCGACTCGGAAGACGAGGTTAACGCTATATTTTCCGCTCGGCCATCAATACAAGCCTTCGCTGGCGATAATCAGAGTCTGCAAATTACCATGGTTCCACAAGAGCATTACAAAGATCTCGATGCACTTAAAACTTATAGTGTGCAGGAACTGCAGACATTCTACGTCCCTCCCAGGCGAAAAGGTGAAAAAGCGATCTTAATCTACCGATCTGGGAAAACCAAAGTGGTAAGAGAAGTTTGGTATGGCGCCGATTCTATACTCGACAGGCTCCAGCCCATCCGTCTGCCCAGATATTACACAGAAGGCTTGAAAAGGCTATTGAAGCGCCAAGGGGTACCCTTCAAACAGACCACTCGACAAGCTCGGTTCTACAACAGGATTTGGGATGTCCCTTGAACTCATCGCAATTTGCCCAACGGGAGAATGGAAACAAAGGGGCTTGGATATCTTCAATCCAGAAAATGGGAGCGAGTCCATGGCAGCTACGTCATACATGACTTCGATGAAGAAGGAGACATTCTATTAAGAGAGACTGATCCTGAACCAAAACAAGGTCCTGTCATCAAAATGCCGAGCCCGTCATTTGAAAAACGAATGGACAAGCTGGTAAGGGAAGCGGGTCAAAAGATCCGGGATGACCATAACCGCGAGATGGCCATTTACGAAAAAGCCAGGATACAGCGCCTCCTTCAACAGGCCGCAGAGAATGGCAATTCTCTTCCTTATCGATCTGTCGTACAAAAGGCCCGACGCAGAGGCAAAAATAAATCAAAGAGCGAGAAAAGCGTTCGAGAGTGACAAAGCGGGACCAAGAAGCTATACGATCGGGAATCGAGCAATCCGGATTCGTCCCTTATAAAGAAGATGAGTCGAGCATACTCTTTTCCTCAGAACAAAACACGGAAGATACTTGATCTTGACATAAGACATCAAATGATTACACTTCCAGAGTCTAAACACCCCGAGCAAGCCAACGAGGTCTCGCACCCAGACTATTGCTCTTATCACCGAGCAATAGGACGTCCTCTCGAAGACTGCTTCACTTTCAAGAACTGGGTCAAAGACCAATATCAGCTTGGCGAGTTCGCTCTATCCAGCAGTTGGAGGATAACTCCGCCGCAGAAGCATAAACCAAAAGCCGTACATACAGCGAGAGTAGAACCAGATCAACATAAGTCTTGGAAGCGAGCTCGTACCTGTCACGTGATTACGCTGTCAAAAGAAGAGCCCGAGAATATAGATGACCTCCCCTGGTGCTTCGAAAACAACGATGACGAGGTGATCTCAGAGTTTCCACCGGCGCCAAAAGAGCTGGAAGATGGAATACATACCACTGCAGATGATCTCAAGAAAATTGATTTGGAGACGACAAGTGATCCGCGGCCAACGTTCGTCAGTGAGCTGTTGTCTGAAGAAAGGGTGGCACGCTAAAAGACGTGCTTATTCAGCATAAGGATTGTTTTGCATGGAACTATTCCGAGATGCCAGGACTAGATCCAGACATTGTTGTCCACAAACTGGCAATATCCCCGGACGTCAAGCCAATCAAACAAGCACCGAGAAGAATGCGGCTCGAGCTTGAGATGAGCATCAACGCCGAGGTCAAGAAACTGATCGACTCTGGCTTCATCCAAGAGGTTCAGTATCTTGACTGGATCGCCAACATCGTCTCGGTGATGAAGAAGAATGGGACGGTGCGCATATGTGTGGACTTTCGGGATCTCAATAAAGCCTGCCCGAAAGACGACTTCCCAGTACCGGTCACCGAGCTAATGATAGATAATACATCCACCCATGAAGTCTTCTCCTTCATAGATGGATCGTCAGGATATAATCAGATAAAGATGCATCCCGAGGACCAGAAGCATACCGCTTTTCGGACCCTTTTGGGTATATTCTGCTACAAGGTGATGCCCTTCGGTCTAAAAAACGCCGGTGCCACCTATCAGAGGGCCATGATGAAGATCTTCGATGACCTCATACATGAAATCATCGAATGCTATATCGACGACCTCGTGGTGAAAATCAAATCATACGAGGAACATTTAGAGCATCTGAAGATCGTGTTTCAGCGCCTTCGGCAATACAACTTGAAGATGAACCCTCTCAAATGCGCGTTCGGAGTTTCCTCAGGCAAATTCCTAGGATTCATCGTCCGACACCGAGGCATCGAGATAGATCCATCGAAGATCAAGGCGATTATGGAAATGCCCCCGCCAAAGACTCTCAAGTAGCTGCGGTCTCTCCAAGGAAAGATCGCATATATCCGGCGATTCATAGCCAATCTTTCCGGCAAGTGCCGCCCCTACAGTCATTTGATGAAGAAGGGAACCACTTTCGTCTAGGATCGCAAATGCCAAAACGCACTGGACGAAATCAAGCAATACCTACAGAATTCGCCAGTGCTGGCTGCTCCGGTCAAGGGAAAGCCTCTCATTCTGTATACAACCGTCCTTGAAGGTTCCTTTGGCGCATTATGGGCACAAGAGAACGACCAAGGGAAGGAGAGAGCCCTCTACTATTTGAATCGAGTTCTCCTGGGGGCAGAAAGCAATTACTCTCCCATTGAAAAACACTGCCTGGCATTGATCTTCACGATAACGAAGCTCAGGCACTATGCGTTGGCGCATGAGGTCCATCTCATATCAAAGGTGGATCCCCTCAAATATTTGATGTCAAAATCCATATTGACGGGGCAGCTCGCTAAATAGGACTTGCTTTTGATGGAGTTCTCGATAACTTATCGGCCTCTCAAGGCGGTGAAGGGCCAGGCCATCACCGACTTCCTCGCTGAGCATCCGATACCTGTCGATTCTCCTTTGAATTGTGAACTGCCAGACGAACATGCGTTTGACACGATCGACGGAAGTGATACCCGGTGGGAACTTTATTTCGATGGAGCATCCTCCATGAAGAAGCGCAAACAAAGCACCCTCATAATCAAATCAGGGGTAGGCCCCATCTTCGTAACTCCACAAGGAGGGATAATGCGCTTTGCCTTCTCCTTAACAGAGCCGAGGACAAACAATGAAGCCGAGTATGAAGCTTTGATAGCAGGTCTCGAGATCGCCATCGACATGGGGATTGAGAACCTCCTCATATACGGAGACTCCCAACTGGTCGTTAGTCAAGTAAACGGCGACTATCAAACGTGCAAACCAGAACTGGTGAAGTACGGCGAGAGGGTACAACAACTGCTCACCCAAATACCTTCCTACACCTTGGAAAGCATACCGCGTGCGGAAAATAGCAAAGCGGATGCATTATCCAAGCTTGCTAAAGAATTGGCCGATGAGAACCTCGATGCAATAAGGATCGTTGTGCAAAGCCGTCGGGTCCTCGCACCGGCAGAAATATTTCCAAAGTCGTCCGAGAAAAAGGGAACGACCAAGCAAGCGGCTCTACAAGTAAAAGACCAAGAAAAGGTTGAAGATTGGAGAGAAGTCTTTATAGACTATTTCAAATCCCGTCGAACGCCCAAAGATGCGTCCTCAAAACATCAGCTCATGAAGCGAGCCCTATCTTTCGCCTTCGTCAATGACACTCTGTACAAGAGGTCATTTGATTCTCTGTGGTTAAGATGCCTGGGACGTGAAGAAGCAAAAAGAGTCGTCCAAGAGACTCACGACGGACTCTACGGTTCTCACCAAGCTGGGCCGAAGATGAAACAGAAGATCAAACGGATGGGTTATTATTGGCCCACGATGATCCAGGACTGCCTTGAATACGCGAAGCAGTGCCATTCGTGCCAGATTCACGGCGACTTTATCCATCAGCATCCAAATCCACTACATCCAACGGTGGCTAGCTGGCCGTTCGAAATGTGGGGAACTGACATAATCGGCCCTATCGAACCAGCATCGTCCAGAGGACATCGATTCATTTTGGCGACAACTGATTACTTCTCCAAATGGGCAGAAGCAGTACCGCTGAGGGAAGTGAAGACGAAGAATATCCTCCATTTCTTCAAGACACACGTCATTTATCGGTTTGGCACTCCGCGACGGATTATCTCTGATAACGGGCCAGCCTACAGAAGCCACAAGATCAGCCGCTTCGCACAACAACACAACATAGACTGGAGATACTCATCAGTCTATAATCCCCGAGCTAACGGTCTAGCTGAGGCTTTCAACAAGACCTTGACGAAGATCGTGAAAAAGACGGTGTCATGAAATAAGAAGGACTGGCATGAGAGACCGCATGAAGCTCTCTGGGCGTATCGAACTACGTTCAAGACGGCCACGAACACAACGCCGTACGCATTGGTATTTAGTACAAAAGCGGTACTCCCCCTCGAGATAGAGTTACCCTCTCTACGAGTGGTAGTTCATTACGAGCTAACGGACGAAGAGAACGCTCACCTTCGGCTTGAGGAGCTCGATACCCTTGATGAAACCCGGCTCATAGCGCAACAAAATCTGGCGGCTTATAAAGTAAAGATGACGCGCTCCTACGAAAGATTGACTAGGCCGAGGACGTTCCGCCAAGGCGAACTCGTGCTAGTGGTCAAAAGACCTATGATCCCAAATCGTGCTAAACGAGGGAAATTCGAGCCGAATTATGAAGGCCCGTATATTATAGACAAAGTCTACCATGGTGGAGCCTATCTACTCATGGACATGCATGGCGAAAGGCCCTTCAGGCCAATAAATGGTCGCTTCCTGAAGAAGTACTACGCCTAACAAGTCACGGCCTAGATCAATAATAGACGACGATGACTATGTCCACTCGCTATCTTCCTAAGCCCAAACTCTATAAGTAGTAGCCGGCTAACGGACCGAAACGTCCTTAAACTAACAACGGACCGAAACGTCCTTAAACTAACAACGGACCGAAACGTCCTTAAACTAACAATGGACCACTATGTCCTAAAACCAGCCGTTGACCGAGATGTCGATAAACTACGGTGGATTGCAGCATCCTAAAGCTGATACAAAAAAAAGAAAAAAAGAGAAAGAAAAACGGTATGTCCATAAGCAAAATGGGCACGGATGAAAACCCGAAAAGGCGCCGTGAGTAAAAACAGCAGGATTACTGGCGAGTTTTGTGAAAACCCGAAAGGGCGCAACCTCGTTAGAATAAAAAAAAGAGAAGAAAAAAAACGGTATGTCCATAAGCAGAATGGGCACGGATGAAAACCCGAAAGGGCTCCGTGAGTAAAAACAGCAGGGCTACCGGCGAGTTTTGTGAAAACCCGAAAGGGCCCAATCTCGTTAAGAGACACTTTCAAGGTCCTCTCGACTTTGTAAGGAGAAACCACCTGCGTGAGATCCTTACGACTCACAAGGGAGAAACACACTTAGGGATCCCCACGATTCCTAAGGAGAAATTACACTTGCGAGATCCTCACGATTCGTAAGGAGAACCCTCTTATGGGACCCTCACGGCTCATAAGATTCAAAAGTCTTAAGCTACAGAGATCTGAATCTATTCTTAAGCAGCCCCCACAACCTCCAATACTGCCCTACAAGCGGCTCAATGCTGACCCTTGTATACAATCCATGGGCGTGAATAAACATCTCCCTAACAAAGTCCCATCCGTGACTAGTGATATGTCTACACGACGAACAACCCTTGTAAGTCCTTTCGACTTATAAGGAGAAAACACTCTTATAAGATCCTTACGACTTATAGGAGAACATGCACTTAGGAATCCTCACGATTCTTAAGGAGAAAACACACCTCCGAGATCCTCATGACTCGCAGGGAGAAATACCTTTATGAGACCCTTACGGCTCATGAAGTCAAAAGCCTTAGTCGACAGGATCCTAACCCTGTTCGCTAAGCCATCTTTGTTCGACGTCGACGGAGGCAAACGATGATTCGCTCCTGGAAATATCCCAGTTGTAGCGGTGTTGATGCCGAAATCGTTGTCTAATTCCAAGCTTGCAAGAGAAAAGCCAGCAAGCCACACATGCATACGAAATAGCCGAAATGATGGGGCAACTTGCAAACAAAATCATCATGTAAAAGTGTATGCATGCAAAATAGCCGAAATGATTGGGCAACTCGCAATAAAAAGCAGCGAGTAAAAAAAATAAAAAATAAAAAATAGCCGAAATGATTGGGCACCGCGAAAAATAGCCGAAATGATTGGGCAATCGCAACCTTCGCGATATAAAAGCTGAAATGATAGAGCATCGCGGAAAGAAATAAAAAAAATGAAAAATGAAATTTATGCCCTACAGGTGATATCACATCAATCCATGTATACAATCCAGGGGCTCAAACAAAGAGAGAATCACACATTTCCTCCCCAGGTTTTCATCAGAAAGAGAAGCCAAATCCCAACGGTTCACAAATAGCCTGAAGATCATCTCGACATTCGTCTCATTATAACAGACACAACATAAAATAAAGCGGAACAGCGGCAACCCCCAGTTCCATGACTCGGCGGTACAAAGATGACCGAGAGTCAAACCCTGACTCCGTGAAATGCGGATGAAGTCGACCATTCCTGGCCACGTGGAACGCGGCTTATGTCAATCCTGACCCCGTGGGAAACGTCCAGAGCGGATCCTGGTCCTCACAGAGCACGACAATGGCCCCGTGTGAAGCATCCAGAGCGGAGCCTGGTCCTCGCCGAACATGGCAGTGAACCCGTGGGAAGCATCCAGAGCAAATTCCTGGCTACATGGAACGCGATTTAAGTCAATCCTGACCCCATGGAAAACGTCCAGAACGGATCCTGGTCCTCGCAGAGCACGGCAATGACCCCGTGTGAAGCATCCAGAGCGGAGCCTGGTCCTCGCCGAACACGGCAGTGAACCCGTAGGAAGCATCCAGAGCAAATTCCTGGCTTCGTGAAACGCGGCTTATGTCAATCCTGACCCCGTGGGAAACGTCCAGAGCGGATCCTGGTCCTTGCAGAGCTTGGCAATGACCCCGTATGAAGCATCCAGAGCGGAGCCTGGTCCTCGCAGAATACGGCAGTGAACCCGTGGGAAGCATCCAGAGCAAAATTCATGGTCACGTGGAACGCGGATGTTCCCCTCCGAACGGTGGCCAAGACATGGACGACTTGCCTAAAATTCGGGGCAGATTCTATTTGGTTTTATCCGTCCACCTCTCCGAAGATGCCAAGTTGATTAATGGCACCGTGTATCGAAGGTTTGGACGGATGCGGCCGATGTAGCAGACTTCGTCAGATTCCCCCTCGCTTGAGGGGTTTTTGATTGTGGGGACGCTCTTCCCTGCAGGCGCAAGCCCATGCAGTTAATTACGCTACCGCATCGCGGTAACAACTTTCTCCTTCTCCAGAATTTCACTTCGTGTCGTGTGTGTTTGTTTTGTTTGTGGATGCCCGTGGATTGTATACGGAGACTAAGTTATGCCGTCTCCCGTAGGACGTAGATTAGTCCAAATCCGTATTTACTTAGATTTGGGTTTGTGTTTTAGTTTAAGAATACATTAGCCCTATTTAAGGCTAAGATCAACTTAAACTTTTGTTAAGGATACGTTAGCCTAATTTCCAGACTAAGATCAACTTAACGGGATCGTTTGGATCCGACAAGAGAGCAATTGGCTCTATTGTTTAGTTTAATGACGTTGCGGTCGATTTCCAGTTTAGGGACATGGTGGTCCATGTTCCAGTTTAGGGACGTAGGGGTCCATCATTCCCATTTGGGGACGGATATTAGTTTAAGGATATTTCGGTCCAACATTCCCATTTTTGGACGAATATTAGTTTAAGGATGTTTCGGTCCAACATTCCCATCTAGGGACGAATATTAGTTTAAGGACGTTTCGGTCCACGAGTTTAAGGAACCCACAGTTCGTATCGATGTGTGGTTATCGGGACCCGTCACCTCTCTGACGTCGTTGAAGGATTACAACGATAGGTGTCAGAGATGTACCCTTGAACCAGATGTAAATTGATTTAAGAGAGCAATCTTGCTCAGTCAATTTAATTTGAGGACTTACGGCCATGATTGGGCTAAGTCCAGTTGAGAATATTCAACGTTTTTTATCTTTGGCCTATTAGGCCTGTGCTATGGTTTTGCCCATGTTTAATAATGCACTGCATTTTATTTTGGCCTGCTAGGTCTTTCTGATTTGGGCTCTGTCCCTTTATAAATGATGCAGAGCATCTGTTTGGGCTCTGCCCTTCTTTAAAATAATGCATTGCATTTAATTTGGCCTGTTAGGCCTTTTTTAATTAGGCTTGGCCCTTCTGTAAATAATGCAGTGCATTAATTACTTGACAGTGGCTTGTCAGGCGCTTTGCGCCAATTATTGAGCGCAAGCGCTTGTCGTGGTGACACGTGTCATACTCTGGTGAGCGCGAGCGCAACAGCGCAGTGCGCTGCGCCAGTACGTTGCGTTGTTGCGCTACTGACACGTGGCGCGCTCTGGTGAGTTGCGCCAACTTTAAAGAGCAATGCTCTATTTTTTAAAAGCGCATAGCGCAAGTGGTTCTGGTGCTGACACGTGGCACGCTCTGGTGAGTTGCGCCAACCCAGGAGCGCCACAGTGCAGATTTACAAGTGCAAGGCACTGTTTTAATTTCTTGATCCAATTTTGGATTCAAGAAAAGAATCTTTAAGATTCCAGAACCATTGGTTCATAGAAAAGTGCAAGGCACTGTTATTATTATTATTTTTATTTATTGAAGATCATTGATCTTGTTCTTAGATCAATGATCTATTCAGAAGAAATTCTTCTTTTTTAGAGGTTTTTACCTTTTTTTTCTTTCCTTGAGTTCTTCTCACAATTTTTCAGAGTTCTCTCTGTTTTGTTGTTTTTGAAGTTCTTGATGTTCATGATGAATTGGGGTCTAGGGGCCTTTATATAGTGCCCATAAATTTGTTAAATTTGTTAAAGAGATCATTCTCTGAGTGATTTGGGAAATTTTCCCTACCGTTGAATCTTTGATCGATGGGATTCTGTTTTACAGAAGGCAATCTTCTTGTTTTAACAAGAACAGAAAAGATCTTACTGGAATTTTAATTCTGTTTGGCGCAGATGCAACTGCGCTGCCACGTGTCGCGCAGCGCAGAGCGCAGATCATCTGAAGCGTTGCTTCTTTTAATTTGGTTTTAAATAGAGCCTTGCTCTGATTGGATGCGCTGCCTTGGGCGCTGCGCTGACGTATCAGTTTTTGACACGTGGCGCGTTGCGCGCAGCACAAGGAATTTGAAGCGTTGCTTTAATTTTTTGAATTTTTGAAATTCAAATAGAGCTTTGCTCTGATTGGGGGAAACAAATGCCCCCCCGTTGCGCTCACGTGGCGCACACGCAAGTGCAGCGGTGGCAAGATCCTAGCCATTGGATCAACCGGTGAGTTGAAAGGGCGCAGGCGCCTATAAATAGGACCCTTGGTCCTTAGTAAATGGTTTACCATTTTTCAAGAACTTTGATTTTCAGAGCCTTACTCTTGTTTTTAAGAACTTCAGAGCCTTGCTCTCGTTTCTTTTCAAGAACTCCAGAGTTCAGAACTTAGAATCATCTTAGGTAAAATTAAATTAAATTAAATTAAATTTAATTAACAGAGCCTTGCTCTTATATATCTTTGATCTAAAGAAAACCCCTTTGGGGTTTCATCAACAGAGTCTTGCTCTCAAAAGTCCATAGATCTACAGAGATCTTGTTCATGGGTTTTAACCCATGAACAGAGCTTTGCTCATGAATCAAATGTAGATCTTTTCTTGATCTAAAAGTGAAGAACTTTTTATAAGTTTTCATGGATTTTTTAAGACTCCAAATTTTTAATCTTTAGGAGTTAAAATTTTCTTTTGATGGATCTTTCCATCATTATTACAGAGCTAGGCTCCTTTTAGGAAATTTTATTCCCCTGAGACCAGAGTTTGACAAATGTCACTCTGTGACAGAGCTTTGCTCTGAAAGAGGAGATTTTCTCCTTGTCTCTAGGGATTTCCCATTAATGAGAATATTCTCCTGGGGATCTCTTCATTAATTGACAGTCTTATCCAATGATGGGTCTATCTTATAAACTGATGCACTGTCATCCAGATTTTGTGGGTCCCCATTTGGTCCCCTACCCACTGTATTGCAGTGTGGTGTAATTAATTTTAATTTAAAATTTTTTAAAGCGCTAAGCGTTGGAATTACAACACCGACGGCTAATTTTTGTCCCTCCGCAAGAAACGTGTCTTTCGATACCTCATTCCCATTTGTTCGTTCAAAGGGAGGATTTCCCGAAGCACCCGTAGACCGTGAGGTCCTAGTTATGATCAGGGACCACGACCCGGAATAGAAGAATCTTCACCTTTGAGGGTCGTGGTACAACCAAATTATCATAGGTCGACAGAGCTTTTCATGTGCAGTACCATCGGAGCCTATTACGGCGATCCACTATGCCAGCCCACCCCCGGTGCAGTATGCCATGGCGATGGTCGATTGGACTTCAAAGGGCCTTCTTCATCCTGCTATAGATGCAATTCCGTTTCGGCCTCCTATGGTTTTGGATATCCTGGGACGCCGTATTTGTCAAGGCGAGGCGCGACCTTGGGGGCAATCATATAACATAGGTCTGATCCCCCGCCATCTGATCGGCTATCTGCCATGGGCTCGCTATATTTTGTCAGCGAAGAAGTCACAGTTGATGAGGCTAGGGTTGTACACTGCAAGTTTACGTTTCCCTCTTCCAATATCCCACGCTTCCCACCTGGTGGTTTAAGGCCTTTTTGGAGCAGTGGAACATCCCTACCCACACTTTCCTCGCAATGGACCAGGAAGTGTCGATTTCTTTGGAGGAATATACAGAGGTCTCCGGCATACCGGTTATAGAGGAGCACTATGAGGAGCTGCTTCCTACAGACGAATATGTCTTCGGTGCTAAGCCAGCAATAAGGAGTCTCACTCCGGAGAATGCTGTTCAACATCAATTTCCAAGTTTGATCAAAGTGTTGAACATCTACGAGGCCTTCTTTATCGAACGTGGGAGCCGCGGGGTCAGTTACAAGGATTTCATCGCCCGATTCCTTCACTCAAACGTTCTCTCGGCAGAAGCCGCTAAGTACGCCACTCTTGATGACCCTTTTGGTTTAGGTTTGGACAACCTACCAGCGAAGGAGGTAGATCAAAAGAGCTTTTTCCTTCCTAACTCTCCGGTTATCTCTTTTGCGGAGGTTGCAGCCCCTGGGATGGACGAGGAAGCTTTCTTCTTAGGATTTCTTGGGCTATGGCTGAGTTGGTTTGCGCTCCCGATGCATTCTCGCCATATGCGGCCCAGCTCACCGGATGACCATTGGGGTAAAAGTGGCCGTTGGGATCGCCGGCTTGGCACACCTGTATCACGGCCTTAGTCAAGCGGCGGATGCTAATGAGCCTGGGGTACTGCATGTGATCTTCCCGATACACTACTTCGTATCATGGCTTGAGCTATATACATTGGGCGTCTTCGGTATGCACAAAAGGCCCTCGTTCTATGATAGGTGCAGCTTCCCTCGAATTATACGACTGATCGACGCCTCAATTGTGACTCCGTCGCCACGGAATGCCAGGGGTTTGCTCGTTCGCCCCAACACCATTAGAGATGGGATGTCTTTCATTGACAAAGTGCTGACCATTGGAAAGGCGTCCACCACCACAGTGCGGCCATTGCAAGACACTTTCAAAGATGGGGCCTCAGTTCTGACGGCCCGGGAGACCCTCCATCTATATTCTATCAGACCGGGCTTCCTGGTGTTTAGGCACAACGGTGCGGCGCTTTTCATGAGATACATCCCGCATCGTTTCGCCCAGCAACTGAGCTACAATCAAGGGGTACCATTGGAGGCTTTCTTAATGGAACCTGCTGCTACTGAAGAAGGGATGGAGAGTGCGCTGTATCATTTCATGCGTCTGAATACGGGTTCTCATTTTTTCATCAGCGAGCCGGCTTGCGCCCCACGAATCCTCAATACACATACAGCGTGGTACAATCATTCGACGGGCGCTGTTATAAAGGAAGAAAAGCGATTGTTGGTCGACCGTAAGGGTGTGCCTCCCGGCAGCGACCGCAAAGCTCCTCTGGTGCCAAAGACCCCCGTAGTTCCTCCGCTGAAAGATGCTAGAGCCGAACCACCGCTTGTGCTGAGTCCTCCGCACGGATTGCCGCTTCCTGATACTGCGGATGTGCCACCAGCGCCCCGTGCTCCAGTGGAGACGGTAGTTGTGGCTTCACCGGAGTCTGGTGTGGGCGCGGACATCGGGACCCGCCGCCCTAAGATACCTGCAAAGCGCAAGTCGATCCTGGGTGCATCCAGGGCTGGTGGACAGAAGAGGAAAAAGAAGCCGCTCTTCTCAGCTGACGTTGCGTTCGGTTAGGAACCTCATGCTCCCTATAGCGAGGGCTTGGGCGAGTACGGGACCAATAGAGGATTGGTTATGCCACCAGATGGCACTGATCTGGTGGCCGCCATCGCAGCTTCAGAGCGATTGGCAAGGCGCGACGCATGGCTAGCTAGGCTTGCACAATCGACTAGTCGCATTTTTTTATTGTATCGTACTTTTATTATTGTCTTTGACTAATGCTTTTCCTTTCTTTTTTTTTTAATAGGCATCACCACTGAAGAAGCCATCGCTGCTTCCCTCAAGACTTTTCAAGAGGAAGAACGACTCAGAGCATCCTTAGGCCTTGGTACGTTTCGATTCATTAAGTCCTTATTCTCCTTTTGTTATGGTCAATCTGACCCTTTCTTTTTCTCATCACAGGAACCATAATGCCGGTCCCGCAAAGTGACGCAGAAACTCTTCCCGGGCCAGCCACTGATATTTCGGCCTCTTCGGGGCTACCGCGAGAGACCCGACTTGAAGAGCCGATGAGAGATGCCTTGAAGGCTCTGGAGGCAACTCTAAACGAGGACGACGACACCTTGATGAAGGAAGCGTCGAAGAGGTCCGTCGCGACGGCCCGGGAGGAGAGGAAGCGGTTGAGGCGCGAGGCGAAGGCACGCAGGGCTGCTTTGGCCGTGGGAGCGGGCCCAAGCACCGTCCCTCATGCTGATACTCCCTCAGAAGAGCCCCCGATCGCCTTGTCTACAGCTCACAGACAGGCGGTGCGTGCAAATAGGGGTGCTAACGATAAGTCCAGGTAATGTATCTTTCAAAATTTTGTTGTAAGAATTATAAACCTGTCGGTTCTTATATATCTTGTCCTGCAGGGCCAAGTCCAACCGAAGGGCAGACGGAAGCCGTCGAACCTAAGGGGACAGAGGAAGAGGCATCGGCTGAACCCGAGCCGTCGGTGGGCAACGTCGCTGGGGTCGTTGAACCTGTACTGGGAGCTGGGGGAGCTGCACCAGAGAAGGTCGTTGATGCCGAGCCCGAGGTGGCGGCAAATAAGACGACCGCTATAACTGAGCCTGGGGCAGTGGCGTGCAGAGTATCTGAAACTGGTGACTCCGTGGTTATGGCGAGCGAAACAGTGGCGTCCGCCGAGCCCGAGGAAATAGCCGGTGATATGGGCACGACTTTTGGAGAAAAACCAGCCGCTCTTTCTCAAGAGTCTGGCAATGCTCCGATTATTGCTCTCCCCATCTACGGTCTTCTGCTGTCTCCTGGTCGGGCGAGTACGACGACCGCCCCTGTCGAGTCCGGTGATGAGGCCACGGGAGGTGGGCTCGTATCGATGGAGGAGGGAGACGCCTCCATTTCGGCCGGCGGCTCATCAGGTAAATTTCGAGTTACAGTCCCCCTTTTTTTATCTTGCAATCCTTTCTGACAAGTTTATCCTTGTTTTTAACGCAGGTGCGGCCAGTGCCGATGCTCCATTGCTCGAGAGAGCGCCGTCAACTACTGCATTGGCAGTGGTCATCTCTCAGCCTTCCCTTGTACCATCAAAGATGTTGGAAGGTATGGATTTGCATCCTATTAGTTTTATCTTTCAGCCGCATAATTTATGTACTAAAGTCATACTGTTGTGTCTTTTCAGGGGTGCTTTTTGATCATCTCTATCAGGTGTTGCACCCGCACTTCTCCTTCCCATCTGAACTCGCTTCTTCCTCCAGTGGCGCTAGTGAGTATAGTTTCCAACTGATGTTTTTCCTTTTTTTAGTGATGGAATTGTTTCTAACTTTCCCTTGTCCTGATTTCAGTGCTACAAATCGAAGGAGGGGATGAGAGATCGGTCGCGCCACCGGCCCTTCCGGCCTTGCCACCTGCTGTAGCTGGTATAGTGAACTATCGCATCGATGACTTTTTTTTATTTCTTGAACCGTCATCTAATCGTATTTTGTTTTTTCAGCTGTCGTTCCGATCCTGGTCCCTCTTGAGTCTCGCATCCCAATGCCGGCAGGCCCCTTCTTGAAACGTCCATCTTCAAAGGGTGCCGTGATGAGTTTGGGCATGTTGAGCGGATACATCGAAGAGCTTGACGCAGACGCTCTCCCATCTGCCATAGATTTCGCTGTAGAGGTTAACCCAATGTTGGCGGCGCTTGTAAATTTTCATAACGAAGGCGTCGTCGAATCTTGGGTTAATCACTGCAGGGAAATCGAGGCCCGCCTGCATCAGCTGGAGTCGATGCGTCCTGCCCCTGAGGTTTTGGCCGTGAGTACTCAACGGGTAGCATGGATCGAGCAAAGCGCTTCTTACTTCCACCATCTGGAACAAGAAGTAGCTTTAAGGCTAAAGGAATGTCAAGAGTCTTCAAGCGAGACTGCTCGCCTACGTGCTGAAGTTGAAGCGAATGCTGCCCGGGTGAAGGCTATTTTCGAGGGCCTTTTGGAGCGTATCTCTAATGGGCTAACACTGAAGCGGAAGCTCGATACCGCCGAGCGTGATGCCCAAGGACGCGAAGCAGCTCAGCAGGCCGTTGGGGAGCAGCTTGCATCCTTCTTGCAGCAGCGGGCTCAAGTGGAGGCGGAACTGGCGGTGGTGGCCGATTAGGAAAAGGCATGGAAGGAAGTGCGTGAACAACTGATAGGGCTATTTAAGACACTTCCTTCCCAGTTGCTGCCTTTGTATTAATATACTTGTAAAAAATTTCTTTTTTCGAATAAGATGTATCCATTCTTTATTCTTTTGTACGATTCACCTTGTACTTAATTGAATTAATAAATAAAGATACACATTTTTTCTTTGCAATGTCTTGTATGCTCTTTTGCTTTCTCCCTTTCTCTTATTATCAGCATGCTGTCTTAATAAACATGTTTGACAGATAATAGAGTAAGCATCTTAGTTTCTTCAAGAGATAGCGATGGCTTAGGCCGCAGGTTCAGATCTGCTGCCTAAAACTTTTCAACTCTATGAGCCGTGAGGGTCTCATAGCGACTTTTCTCCCTACGGATCGAGAGGATCTCGTAGGTGGATTTTCTCCTTAGGAATCGTGAGGATTCCTAAGTGCGTTTTCTCTTATAGGTCGTAAGGATCCTATAAGAGAATTTTCCCTCTTACGAGTCCTCTCGACTCGTAAGTGGTTGTTTCCCTCCTTGTCGAGATTCGACCTTGGAGAGTGAGACCCGTGGATAGTATGCAAGAGACCGTTTTAGACCGACTTGCAGGGTCCCAGTGCTTAGGAAACAAGTTTTTTTTTAATCCCTGTTGCCTAAGGCTTTATCTTGCAAGTTGAGACAAATCGGGAAGTTCTCGCTGAGACATTGGTTTCTCTACGGGCCGACGCGAATCAGGAGGCTCTCATCAAGGACGCTAGTTTCCCTGAATTGAGGTATTTGCCAGGGACACTGGTTTCCCTGGGGTTGAAACGAGTCGAGGTGTTCCTGCAAAGACGCTAGTTTCTCTGCGGGTCGACGCGAATCAGGATGTTCTCGTCAAGGACACTGGTTTCCCTGAGTCGAAGGATTTTGCCGAAGACACTGGTTTCTTCGGGGTTGAAACGAATCGGAATATTCCTGCGGAGACACTGGTTTCTCTGCGGGCCGACGCGAATCAGGAGGCTCTCATCAAAGACGCTAGTTTCCCTGAATTGAGGTATTTACCAGGGACACTGGTTTCCCTGAGGTTGAAACGAATCGATGTATTCCAGCAAAGACGCTGGTTTCTCTGCGGGTTGACACGAATCAGGATTTTCTCATCAAGGACACCGGTTTCCTTGAGTCGAAGGATTTTGCCGAAGACACTAGTTTCTTCGGGGTTGAAACGAATTGGGGTGTTCCTGCGGAGACACTGGTTTCTCTGCGGGCCGACGCGAATCAGAAGGCTCTTATCAAGGACGCTAGTTTCCTTGAATTGAGGTATTTGCCAAGGACACTGGTTTCCCTGGGGTTGAAACGAATCGATGTATTCCTGCAAAGACGCTAGTTCCTCTGCGGGTCGACGCGAATCAGGATTTTCTCGTCAAGGACACTGGTTTTCCTGAGTCGAAGGATTTTGCCGAATACACTGGTTTCTTCGGGGTTGAAACGAATCGGAGTATTCCTGCAGAGACACTGGTTTCTCTGCGGGCCAACGTGAATCAGGAGGCTCTCATCAAGGACGCTAGTTTCCCTGAATTGAGGTATTTGCCAGTGACACTGGTTTCCCTGGGGTTGAAACGAATCGATGTATTCCTGCAAAGACGCTAGTTTCTCTGCGGGTCGACGCGAATTAGGATTTTCTCGTCAAGGATACTGGTTTCCCTGAGTCGAAGGATTTTGCCGAAGACACTAGTTTCTTCGGGGTTGAAATGAATCGGGGTGTTCCTGCGGAGATACTGGTTTCTCTGCGGGCCGACGCGAATCAGGAGGCTCTCATCAAGGACGCTAGTTTCCGTGAATTGAGGTATTTGCCAAGGACACTGAGTTCCCTGGAAGTTGAACTGATCTGTGGTGGTCTTTCAGGTTTTTTATATAAATTACCATCAAAACCGTGAAGCTAGGAATTTAATCTTCGCTTCGTTTGCTGGCACTGCGCCTGCTGTGTCGAGACGAATGTTATGGTTGTCTCTAGGTTATTGGTGAACCGTCGAGATTTGGTTTTGCTTTCTGACGAAGCCTGTTAGGGAGGTATGGTTCCCTCTTTGTTTGTGCCCTTGGATTGTATACAGGGATCGATGTGATCTCAACTGTAGGGCAAAAGTTTCATCATCATCTTTTTTTGCTTTATTTCCACGATGCTCTATCATTTCAGCTTTTATATCGCGAAGGTCACGATCGCCCAATCATTTCGGCTATTTTCCGCGGTGCCCAATCATTTCGGCTATTTATTTTATTTTTACTCGCTGCTTTTTATTGCGAGTTGCCCAATCATTTCGGCTGTTTTGTGTGCATACGTTTTTACTTGCTGCTTTTTATTGCAAGTTGTCCTATCATTTCGGCTATTTCGTATGCATGTGCGGCCTACTGACTTTTCGTTGTAAACCTGAAATTAGACACCGATTTCGGCATCAGCACCGCTACAACTGGGATATTGCCAGGAGCGAATCATCATTTGCCTCTGTCGATGTCGAACAAAGATGGCTTAGCGAACGGGTTAAGGTCCTGTCGACTAAGGCTTTTGACTTCATGAGCCGTAAGGGTCTCACAAAGGTATTTCTCCCTACAAGTTGTGAGGATCTCGTAGGTGTGTTTTCTCCCTAGGAATCGTGAGGATTCCTAAGTGTATGTCCCCCATAAGTCGTAAGGATCTTACAAGAGGGTTTTCTCCTTGTAAGTCGAGAGGACTTACAAGGGTTGTTCACCATGCGAACATATCCCCAGTCACGGATGAGACTTGGTTAGGGAAATGTTTATTCATGCCTGTGGATTGTATACAAGGGTCAGAATTGAACCACTTGTAGGGCAATATCGAAGGTTGTGGGGGTTGCTTAAACACAGGTTTAGGTCTCTGTAACTTAAGACTTTCAAATCTTATGAGCCGTGAGGGTCCCATAAGAGAGTTCTCCTTACGAGTCGTGAGGATCTCGCAAGTGTATTTTCTCCTTAGGAATCGTGGGGATCCCTAAGTGTGTTGCTCCCTTGTGAGTCGTAAGGATCTCAAGCGGGTGGTTTCTCCTTACAAGGTCGAGAGGACCCTGTAAGTGTCTTTTAACGAGGTTGCGCCCTTTCGGGTTATCACAAACACTCGCCGGTAGCCCTGCTGTTTTTACTCACGGAGCCATTTCGGGTTTTCATCCGTGCCCATTTTGCTTATGGACATACCGTTTATTATTATTTTTTTTATTCTTTTTATTCTCTTTTTTTTTTACGAGGTCGCGCCCTTTCGGGTTTTCACGAACACTCGCCGGTAGCCCTGCTGTTCTTACTCATGGAACCCTTTCAGGTTTTCATCCGTGCCCATTTTGCTTATGGACATACCGTTTATTTTTTTATTTTTTTATTTATTTTTTATTATTTTTTTATATCGGCTTTGTGATGTTTCAATCCACCGTAGTTTATCGACATCTCGGTCAATGACTAGTTTTAGGACATAGTGGTCCGTCATTAGTTTAAGGACGTTTTAGTCCGTCATTAGTTTAAGGACGTTTTGGTCCGGTGTTGAAGAAGGCCGGCTACTACTTATAGAGTTTGGGCTTAGGAAGATAGTGAGAGGACATAGTCGTCGTCATCTATCATTGACCTAGGCTGTGGCTTATTAAGCGTAGTATTTCTTTAGGAAGCGGCCGTTTATTGACCTGAAAGGCCTTTCACCGTGCATATCCATGAGTAGATAGGCTCCACCCTGGTAGACCTTGTCTATGATGTACGGGCCTTCATAGTTCGGCTTGAATTTTCCCCGCTTGGCGCGATTGGGGATCATAGGCCTTTTGACCACTAGCACGAGTTCGCCTTGGCGGAATGTCCTCGGCCGGGTCAATTTTTCATATGAGCGTGTCATCTTTGCTTTATAAGCCTCCAGATTTTGTTGCGCTATGAGCCGTGTTTCATCAAGGGCATTAAGCTCCTCAAGCCGAAGATGAGCATTTTCTTCGTCCGCCAGCTCGTAGTGGACTGCCACTCATAGAGAAGGTAATTCTATCTCGAGGGGGAGTACTGCTTCTGTACCGAATACCAACGCATATGGCGTTGCGTTCGTGGCCGTCTTGAACGTAGTTCGATACGCCCAAAGAGCCTCTTGCAGCCTCTCATGCCAGTCCTTCTTATTTCGGGACACCGTCTTTTTCATGATCTTAGTCAAGGTCTTATTGAAGGCTTCAGCTAGACCGTTAGCTCGCGGATTATAAACTGAGGAATATCTCCAGTCTATATTATGCTGCTGCGCGAAGCGATTGATCTTGTGGCTTCTGTAAGCTGGCCCGTTATCGGAGATGATCCGTCGTGGAGTTCCAAACCGATAAATGACATGCGTTTTGAAGAAATGGAGGATATTCTCCGTCTTCACTTCCCTCAACGGTACCGCTTCTACCCATTTGGAGAAGTAGTCAGTCGTCGCCAGGATGAAACGATGTCCTCTAGACGATGCTGGTTCGATGGGGCCGACTATGTCAGTTCCCCACATTTCGAACGACCAGCTAGCCACCGTTGGATATAGTGGATTTGGATGCTGATGGATGAAGTCCCCATGGATTTGGCACGAGTGGCATTGCTTCGCATATTCGAGGCAGTCCTGAATCATCGTTAGCCAATAGTAGCCCATCCGTTTAATTTTCAATTTCATCTTCGGGCCTGCTTGATGAGAACCGCAGAGTCCGTCGTGAACTTCCTGAACGACTCTTTTCGCCTCCTCAGGTCCCAGACATCTCAACCACAGAGAATCAAACGGCCTCTTATACAAAGTATCATTGACGAAGGCGAAAGACAGAGCTCGTTTCATGAGTTGATGTCTTGAGGACGCATCTTCGGGCGTTCGGCGGTATTTGAAGTAGTTTATAAAGACTTCTCTCCAATCCTCAGCCTTTCCCCGGTCTTTTATTTGCAGGGCCATTTGCTCAGTCGTTCCCTTTTCTTTGGATGATTCTGGAGATATTTCTGCTGGGGCAAGCACCCGACGGCTTTGTACCACGATTCTGACGTCATCGAGGTTCTCGTCAGCCAATTCTTTAGCGAGCTTGGCTAATGCGTCCGCTTTGCTATTTTCCGCGCGCGGTATGTTTTCCAAGGTGTAGGAAGGAATTTGGGTCAAGAGTTGTTGCACCTTTTCGCCGTACTTCACCAATTCTAGTTTGCACGTTTGGTAGTCGCCATTTACTTGGCTGACGACCAGTTGGGAGTCTCCGTATATGAGGAGGTTTTCAATTCCCATATTGATGGCGATCTTGAGGCCTGCTATCAGAGCTTCATATTCGGATTCATTGTTCGTCCTCGGCTCTGTTAAGGAGAAAGCAAAGCGCATTATCCCTCCTTGTGGAGTCACGAAGATGAGGCCTACCCCCGATTTGATTATGGGTGTGCTTTGTTTGCGCTTCTTCATGGAAGACGCTCCATCAAAATAGAGTTCCCACCGGGTATCACTACCGTCGATTGCATCAAACGCGTGTTCGTCTGGCGGTTCGCAATTCAGAGGAGAATCGGCAGGTATCGGATGCTCAGCGAGGAAGTCGGCGATGGCCTGGCCTTTCACTGCCTTAAGAGGCTGATAGGTTATCGAGAACTCCATCAAGAGCCGGGCCCATTTAGCGAGCCGACCTGTCAATATGGCCTTCGACATCAAATATTTAAGAGGGTCCACCTTCGAAATGAGAAGGACTTCATGCGCCAACGCATAGTGCCTGAGCTTTGTTATCGCGAAGATCAACGCCAGGCAGTGTTTTTCAATGGGGGAGTAGTTGCTTTCTGCCCCCAGTAGAACTCGACTTAAGTAGTAGAGTGCTCTTTCCTTTCCTTGGTCGTTCTCTTGCGCCCATAATGCGCCTAAGGAACCTTCGAGGGTGGTTGTATAAAGAATGAGGGGCTTTCCCTTGACCGGAGCAGCCAACACTGGCGGGTTCTGCAGGTATTGCTTAATCTCGTCTAGCGCGCTTTGGCATTTTTGGTCCCAGACGAATGGGGTTCCTTTCTTTATCAGGTGGCTGTAAGGACGGTCCTTGCCTGAAAGGTTGGCTATAAATCGCCGTATATACGCGAGCTTCCCTTGGAGAGACCGCAGCTGTTTGAGAGTCCTTGGCGGAGGCATTTCCATGATCGCCTTGATCTTTGACGGATCTATTTCGATACCTCGGTGTCGGACGATGAATCCTAGGAATTTGCCTGAGGAAACTCCGAATGCGCACTTGAGAGGGTTCATCTTCAAGTTGTATTGTCGAAGGCGTTGAAATACGGTCTTGAGATGCTCGAGATGTTCCTCGTACGATTTACTTTTCACCACGAGGTCGTCGATATAGTATTCGACGATTCATGTATAAGGTCATCAAAGATCTTCGTCATGGCCCTCTGATAAGTAGCACCGGCGTTCTTTAGACCGAAGAGCATCACTTTATAACAGAATATTCCCAGAGGAGTCCGAAAAGCGGTGTGCTTCTAGTCTTCGGGATGCATCTTGATCTGATTATATCCTGATGAGCCGTCCATGAAGGAGAAAACTTCGTGAGTGGACGTGTTATCTATCATCAGCTCAGTGACTGGCACTGGGAAATCGTCTTTCGGGCAAACCTTATTGAGATCCCGGAAGTCCACGCATATGCGTACTGTCCCATTTTTCTTCATCACCGGGACAATGTTGGCGATCCAGTCGGGATATTGAACCTCCTGGATAAAACCAGAGTCGATTAGCTTCTTGACCTCGGCATTGATACCCATCTCAAGCTCGAGCCGCATTCTTCTTGGCGCTTGTTTGACCGGCTTGACGTCCGGAGATATCGCCAATTTATGCACAGCAATTTCTGGATCTAGTCCCAGCATTTCGGAATAGTTCCATGCGAAGCAATCTCTATGCTGTACAAGCACATCTTTTAACGCAACCACCCTTTCTTCAGATAGCAGCTCGCTGACAAATGTCGGTCGCTGGTCGTTCGCCGTCCCCAACTCAATTTTCTTGAGGTTATTTGCAGTGGTATGTATTCCATCTTCCAGCTCTTTCGGTGCTGGTGGAAATTCTGAGATCACCTCATCGTTGCTGTTTCCGAAGCACCAGGGAAGGTCATCCATGTTCTCGGGCTCTTCCTTTGATATCGTTATCATGTGACAAGTACGAATCCACTTCCAAGACCAATGTGGAGCTGGTTCTGGCCTCGTGGCTTTGGGTTCGTGCTTCTGTGGCGGCGTTACCCTCCAGTTGTCAGACAGAGCGAACTTGCCGAGCTGATACTGATCTTCCACCCAGTCCTTGAAGGTAAAGCAGTCCTCGAGAGGATGCCCTATCACTCGGTGATAAGAGCAATAGTTTGGGTGTAAGACTTCGCCTGCTTGTTCGGGGTGTTTAGACTCCGGCAGCGTAAGCATTTGGTATTTTATAGCACGGTAAAGTATCTTCTTTGTCTTGTCCCGGGGAAAAGAGTATGCTCGACTCATCTTCTTTACAAGGGACAGATCTGGACCGCTCGATTCCCGTTTACGTGGCTTCTCCGTCCCGCTTTGTTGCTGTCGAGCGCCTTTTTCGCTTTTCGACCTGTTTCTGCCTCTGCGTCGAGCCTTTTTTATAACAGGTTGACAGGGAGCGTCACTTTCATCTTTCGCGGCCTGTTGGAGGAGGCGTTGCGTGTTGGCTTTCTCGTAGATGGCCATCTCGCGGTTGTGGTCGTCTCGGACTTTTTGGCCAGCTTCCCTTATAAGTTTATCCATTTGTTCTTCGAACGACGGACTGGGCACTTTTGCATCAGGAACTTTTGCTGGTTCAGGATTAGCGTCCTCCCATTGAGCATCCGCTTCTTCATTAAAGTCATGCACGACGTAGCAATCATGGAGTAGCTTTCGTTTCTTGGACCGAATGTAACCAAGCCCGATTGTTTCCATTCTCCCATTAGGCAACTTGTGCTGAGTCCCGGGAACGTTCCAAACCCTGTCATAGAATTTAGCTTTTCGAGCGGTCTGTTTGAAGGATATCCCCTGGCGCTTCAGCAACCTCTTCAAGCCTTCTGTATAATATCTGGGCAGACGGATGGGCTGAAGCCTGTCAAGCGTAGGATCCATACCGTGCCAGGTTTCTTTCTCCACTTTGGTTTCTTCAGAGCGGTAGAATAGAATTGCCTTTTCGCCTTTTCACCTGGGAGGGACATAGAACGTCCGCAGCTCGTCTACACTGTAGGTATCGAGCGCATCCAGTTCTTTATGATGTTTAAGTGGAACCATGGCGACTTGTAGACTTTGCCCTTCATCAGCGAACGTTTGTATTGAAGGCCGAGCAGAGAATACAGCATGGACCTCATCTTCTGAGTCACTACCAAAGATCAACGTAGGAGCGGATGGTCCCGGTTTGTTGTATTGGGGTGGACTCGCATAAACCATCTCCTCTTCCTCCTCGGTATCACTCCCGAAGACAGGGATGGTGGCGTTAGCCTTGTTCTCCGGCTTGTGACACCTCTCCGTGTCTTCGAAATCCGGTAAGAAGTATTTGGCATCTTCATATTTGCGGACCTCGTTCACGGAGAACGGGTTTAGTTCTCCCGTCACGGTATACTCGAGACCATCCTTAAAATATTTCATACACTGATGCTGGGTAGAAGAGATGATATTATACTCGTGTAACCATGGTCGGCCGAGCAGAGCATTGTAGCATGTCTTGGCGTCTATGACGTGGAACTTAATGTCCATGACGAGCAGCCCAAAGCGTAGCGTCAGTATCACAGACCCAAGAGTTCGTGATGATTGAGAATCGAACCCGGAGATGGTGATCTTATCCCGAGCAAGGTGCTGGATGCTCATGCAGATTTCCTTTAACACTCGCACATTGAGGAGATTAACGGAAGATCCGTTGTCGACCAGGATTTTGCCTATTTTTATATCGTGGCAGCATCCTGAGACATAGAGGGGGTGATTGTGTTCGTACGTCCCTAGGAGAAGGTCTTCATCGCCAAAAGTAACATCGGCCGCGTGCACTTCTTCCAATTCATCCTTCATCTTTTCTTCGGTGAGAAAAGCTTGGAATTGCTCCGGCTCCTGTAACGCTTTGATCAACGAATCTCTTGCTTCTTTTGATAGTAGAACGGTGTCAAGAATGCTGAGCTGCGATGGTAGCTTTCTCAGATGCGCCAAGACGTTGTAATCCACCTTATTTTTCTTCGGCGGGTCCTTCGCAGTTAACTCTTCCATGACTTGGTCATCTAGGGCGATATCCTCAGAGACCTTTTCTTTCCCTTTATCTTTTTTGTTTGAGGGTCCAAAATTCTTTTCGGGCAGCGTCCGATTACGCAGCCGGATATTTTCACAGACCTTGTGCTCTTCTCCTTCTCCCGAGGTGGACTCTTTAAAGAGGGGGCTAAGAGACATTTCCTCGTCAGAGTCGCTCCCGAATATGAGCACTTGCGATCCCCCGGCGTTAACCATGCGGCAATCGTCGGTAGTTCTGTTAAACCGCTCGGTCGTACCTTTCTGCTCCCGGCGAGTTTTGCGCTTCTCCCGCTTAAAATGTTGTCGGCGAGCAACATATCCTTGCCACCATCAATTGAAAACTTTGCACTCTTCGGTGGGGTGCGAAATCTTCCGATGATACAAGCAGTAGGAGGGGTGCATTTCCGCTTCACCAGAATGTTTCCTTCAGCGGATGGTAGCTTCATGCCCATTGATATGGCCTTAGCAAACCTTTTCCTCGTCTTGAATTTGCTTTTATCCGCGGTGGATATATTTTGCTCCAGCGGGAGTGTCTCAGCTCTTTCGTCAAGTCGCTGGCGCTTGGCCCTTTCAAATATGGCCGTCTCGCGTTCCCGATCAGCTTTACTTTTCAACAGAGCTTC
This sequence comes from Agapanthus africanus, assembly GCA_030015575.1. Taxonomy (NCBI): domain Eukaryota; kingdom Viridiplantae; phylum Streptophyta; class Magnoliopsida; order Asparagales; family Amaryllidaceae; genus Agapanthus; species Agapanthus africanus. Next base: position 117,178,271 of record JASDDO010000028.1, read on the forward strand.
GTTGAGGAATGCGTCAATTGTTTCATCTGATGGTCCCAGAATTTCCGGTTCAGGATCTACCCCCAGCTTTTCAGTGCAAGGAGTTTCCTCATCGTCTGTAAACGAATGGGAGATTATATGACAGCTCTCCACGTATTCCTTAGATTCATCCGACGAACTGTCTCCCTCATCTTCCTCTTGAAAGACGTAGTTGAGGAACTCTTGGAGTGTAATGGGAGTCCGCACTTTCTGGTTGTATTCCTCCAGCGCGTCAATTTGTTTCTGTAAGTCCGTGCGCTTGTCGCCAGGCTTCACGGGCTTCTTAGATTTCTTCTTCTTCTTCTTTGAAGATTTTGACGGCTGGCTGAGAGTGCTTGGGCCACCACTATCGCTCTTTGGAGTTGGGTGCGGCTTCAACATCCCCTCAATGATCTGAGGTTCCAACGGGTTCTTCCACCTGATCGCTGGCCATGTTTGAAGATCGTTCAACATCCTCTTTGTTTTGGCTGATAGCACGACCTCCCATGGAGCTTCTTCAACGAGAGAGCACGTTGCCCCCGGCGTATTCATCCTTTTAGAGGTGTGAGGTTGCGGCGGATTCACCTTCCATCTGTCGGACAACGCGAACTTGCCCTGTTGGTACTGGTCTTCAATCCAATTTTTGAAGACGTAGCAATCTTCGATCGGATGACCCAGTACTCGGTGATAGGAACAGTAATTGGGATCATGGACGTCGTTCGGCTGCGACGGACGTCTTGGATCCGGCAGGTTTATGAGTCGGTTGCGCAACGCCAGCTCGAATAATCTTCTCGTTTTATCTCGGGAAAACGAGTAAGGACGTCCTAGCCTCTCCTCAAGGGGTACGTGCGGACGCATATTATTTTGACGGACAACCAGTTTCAAGTTGCTCGGCTGTTGTTGAGCATTAGCGACAACAATTGCTTTTTCCTTCCCCTTCTCATTTCGAGAGTCCGGCTTTGGAGGAGGAGGTCTATGGCCCATCTGATCCATCTGAGCTAGCTTGTCGTTAAGGCTTGGAAGGTAGTCGGCTTGAAGAACATCATGAATTGGGATATGGTCGCTTTCGGATCGAGGGTTCCAACAAACATACCCACTGCCGGTGCCTCTTCAATGCGTTGTTCGCTTCTTGACCATAGGTTCCTCCACCGTATCGCATATTGAACCCATGTTTCGCCTGGTTTCAGCCTGGCATTAATCAATGCCGTTATCGGGGTACGCTCGCTGGCGCTTGTGAAACGCTGGGTAAACAACAGCTCCATCTCCGCAAAGGTCTTGATAGAGTCGTTTGGGAGCTCGGAGTACCACTCGAATGCTGTATCCGATAAGCTACCAACGTACTGGCGAAGTAGCAGTTTATCATCACCGCCAGTGTTGCCGCAAAGCGCCCTAAACTGGGCAACATGCTGGTGGGGATTGCCAGTCCCCTTATACACATGAAATTTCGGTATTGTATAGCCCGGCGGGTACTTGATCTGATCGTACCAGCTTGGATACGGTCGCCCCATTTTTACGACCTGACCGGTTGCCTCAGTCGCCTGATGAACCCGGATCTGCTGAGCTATATATTCGTCCAAGTCAACTTTGGAGATTGTCTCCTCCTTAGCTTAGACAGAGCCGGTGGAGGATTTGACGTTTCTCCCCTTTCGTCTTCAAGAACGATCAGAGGATCTTCTTCAGCAGGAGGATCTTGTTGAATCATCATTCCCACCATATCCTGGAACATGAGGGCCATTCGTTTTATATTGGCTGCTTGTTCCGCGGCCTCTTTGTCCTTCTTTTCCAATATCCGGCGAAGGAATTCAGCGTCAGTTTCTTGCTCCTGGCGTTGATCAGATGACGCTTCGGGGCTTTCTTTTGGCCCAGTGAGTGCAGCCATCGCGTTCATCATTTCCTGGAGCTTTTGCTGTTGCTCCTGAGCTTTGGTCACTGACCGTGTAAGCGGTCTATGACCTGTAGATGCACGGCTGTCCTCCTTCCCCGACGCCATGTATACAGTATGGACTACAATGCCTCTGGACTTAGGGCGTTTAGGCTCACTGCCTTTGGCATTTACCGCGGGCGTGTGAATTTTCTCCGTCCTCCTTCTCTTGTGGGCCGTTGAAGTTGAAGGGGCCGTTGCAGCAGGCACCCTGGCGGTGGTCGTCCTTTGCTGTTTGTCCGGACGGTTCTTTTCTTCTTGCACTTTTGCCCTTTTCTGTTGGCGAGAGTGATCTTGGTCGATTACCGAGTCTTGAACTCTCCGCTAGACTTTATAAATGTTGGAGGACAGCCGTTGAGGGGGCTGCTCCAGCTTTGTTTCTGTAACCCTCTCCGCAGGTGGAGGAGATCTTTTTAGCGTAGCAGTCGGAGAGTTCTTGCGTACCCTCCTTAGCGGTTCAAAGCTGTTTCCAGTTGGAACAGCAGCATTAACTTCCACCATTGGAGCGGGTGAAGTTAGCCCTGAGGGGGAGTTGCCCCCGGCCTTCCTTACTCGGCACCAGTGGCGACGTCGAGCATGACGAGCCGTTGGGGCTGGCTCGGCGACAGAGACAGCTTCTTCTTGCCCCCTGTCTGAATGAGGTGCTGCTGGTGTGAGCCTCTTAAAGACTGATATTGTCCTTTGAGTGGCGACGTTCAATCTGTCAAAGACAGACCCTCGAGTAGGAGCAGGAGCCGGAATAGTCAGCCTCGAAAAGACCGACTCTTTAACAGGAGAAGCCGCCTTGACGACTTCAGGAACAGAGATGGCTATCTTTCTCGGGACGGCCACTTCAAGGTTCGTGGGCTTCCTGGCGGGCCCATCAGGGTTCTGGCTCAGCCTGGCAAAGACAGAGGATGCCGGTTTGATATTGGACGACCCGTTGAAAGGGGTCGTTGTAGCAGTGAGCCGATTGAAGACCGACTTCTTGTGCGCTTCTGGTGCGGGCACTGGAATAGTGAAGCTTGCAGGCGGGAGCATGGTCCCGAAAAACAGGCCGGTGGTGGCCTGGGTCACCTGTTCTACCGGCATGGCAAGGATGGAGGCCGCTTGAGGCCCATAAGCTACACCTCCAGGTGAGGCGGAGCGTTGGTTGCACTGGCACTTTCAGTAGCTCGAGCAATTGGAGGCCATTGATGCTTGATTTCTGCGCCAAGCAAAAGACCAAATCTTAGTAACTTGAAATCCAAAGGCAACCATTAACAAACCGCGATTCGTTCGCGAAGACGACACACGAAGTGTGGAGTGGAAAGAGGAAAAGGTCCCACCGGGCGTGCCAGAATCTGTTCCCCTCCGAACGGCGGCCAAGACATGGACGTCTTGCCTGAAATTCGGGGCAGATGCTATTTGGTTTTATCCGTCCACCTCTCCAAAGATGCCAAGTTGATTTATGGCACCGTGTATCGGAGATTTGGACGGATGCGGCCGATGTAGCAGACTTCGTCAGATTCCCCCTCGCTTGAGGGGGTTTTGATTGTGGGGACGCTCTTCCCTGCAGGCGCAAACCCCTGCAGTTAATTACGCTACCGCATCGCGGTAACAACTTTCTCCTTCTCCAGAATTTCACTTCGTGTCATATGTGTTTGTTTTGTTTGTGGATGCCCGTGGATTGTATACGGAGACTAAGTTATGCCGTCGCCCGTAGGACATGGATTAGTCCAAATCCGTATTTACTTAGATTTGGGTTTGGTGTTTTAGTTTAAGAATACGTTAGCCCTATTTAAGGCTAAGATCAACTTAAACTTTTGTTAAGGATACGTTAGCCTAATTTCCAGACTAAGATCAACTTAACGGGATCGTTTAGATCCGACAAGAGAGCAATTGGCTCTATTGTTTAGTTTAATGACGTTGCGGTCGATTTCCAGTTTAGGGACATGGTGGTCCATGTTCCAGTTTAGGGACGTTGGGGTCCATCATTCCCATTTGGGGACGGATATTAGTTTAAGGACATTTCGGTCCAACATTCCCATTTTGGGACGAATATTAGTTTAAGAACGTTTCGGTCCAACATTCCCATCTAGGGATGAATATTAGTTTAAGGACGTTTCGGTCCACGAGTTTAAGGATCCCGCAGTCCGTATCGATGTGTGATTATCGGGACCCGTCACCTCTCTAACGTCGTTGAAGGATTACGACGATAGGTGTCAGGGGAGTTCGGAGATGTACCCTTGAACCGGATGTAAATTGATTTAAGAGAGCAATCTTGCTCAGTCAATTTAATTTGAGGACTTACGGCCATGATTGGGCTAAGTCCAGTTGAGAATATTCAACGTTTTTTATCTTTGGCCTATTAGGCATGTGCTAGGGCTTTGCCCCTGTTTAATAATGCACTGCATTTTATTTTGGCCTGCTAGGCCTTTCTGATTTGGGCTCTGTCCCTTTATAAATGATGCAGAGCATCTGTTTGGGCTCCGCCCTTCTTTAAAATAATGCATTGCATTTAATTTGGCCTGTTAGGCCTTTTTTAATTGGGCTTGGCCCTTCTGTAAATAATGCAGTGTATTAATTACTTGGCAGTGGCTTATCAGGCGCTTTGCGCCAATTATTGAGCGCAAGCGCTTGTCGTGGTGACACGTGTCATACCCTGGTGAGCGCAAGCGCAAGAGCGCAGTGCGCTGCGTTGTTGCGCTACTAATACGTGGCGCGCTCTGGTGAGTTGCGCCAACTTTAAAGAGCAATACTCTATTTTTTAAAAGCGCATAGCGCAAGTGGTTCTGGTGCTGACACGTGACACGCTCTGATGAGTTGCGCCAACCCAGGAGTGCCACAGTGCAGATTTACAAGTGTAAGGCACTGTTTTAATTTCTTGATCCAACTTTGGATTCAAGAAAAGAATCTTTAAGATTCCAGAACCATTGGTTCATAGAAAAGTGCAAGGCACTGTTATTATTATTATTTTTATTTATTGAAGATCATTGATCTTGTTCTTATATCAATGATCTATTCAGAAGAAATTCTTCTTTTTTAGAGGTTTTTACCTTTTTTTTTCTTTCCTTGAGTTTTTCTCACAATTTTTCAGAGTTCTCTCTGTTTTTTTGTTTTTGAAGTTCTTGATGTTCATGATGAATTAGGGTCTAGGGACCTTTATATAGTACCCATAAATTTGTTAAATTTGTTAAAGAGATCATTCTCTGAGTGATTTGGGGAATTTTCCCCACCGTTTAATTTTTGATCCAAGGGCTTCTGTTTTACAGAAGACAATCTTCTTATTTTAACAAGAACAGAAAAGATCTTACTGGAATTTTAATTCTATTTGGCGCAAATGCAACTGCGCTGCCACGTGTCGCACAGCGCAACTACGCTGCCACGTGTCGTGCAGCGCAGAGCGCAGATCATCTGAAGCGTTGCTTTTTTAATTTTGTTTTAAATAGAGCCTTGCTCTGATTGAGCGCGCTGCCTTGGGCGCTGCGTTGAGGTATCAGCTTTTGACACGTGGCGCGTTGCGCGCAGCGCAAGGAATTTGAAGCGTTGCTTCAATTTTTGAATTTTTGAAATTCAAACAGAGCTTTGCTCTGATTTGGGGAAACAACGGATAATGTCAATTTTGACCCCGTGGGAAACGTCCAGAGCGGAGCCTGGTCCTCGCAGAACACGGCAGTGAACCCGTGGGAAGCATCCAGAGCAAATTCTTGGTTACGTGGAACGCGGCTTATGTCAATTCTGACCCCGTGGAAAACGTCCAGAGCGGATCCTGGTCCTCGCAGAGCACGGCAATGACCCCGTGTGAAGCATCCAGAGCGGAGCCTGGTCCTCGCAGAACACGGTAGTAAACCCGTGGGAAGCATCCAGAGCAAATTCCTGGCTACGTGGAACGCGGCTTATATCAATTCTGACCCCGTGGGAAACGTCCAGAGCGGATCCCGGTCTTTGCACAGCACGACAATGACCCCGTGTGAAGCATCTAGAGCGGAGCCTGGTCCTCGCAGAACACGGCAGTGAACCCGTGGGAAGCATCCAGAGCAAATTCCTGGATACGTGGAACGCAACTTATGTCAATCCTGACCCCGTAGGAAATGTCCAGAGCGGATCCTGGTCCTCGCAGAGCACGGCAATGACCCAGTGTGAAGCATCCAGAGCGGAGCCTGGTCCTCGCAGAACACTGCAGTAAACCCGTGGGAGGCATCCAGAGCAAAATTCCTGGTCACGTGGAACGCGGATAATGTCAATTTTGACCCCGTGGGAAACGTCCAGAGCGGAGCCTGGTCCTCGCAGAACACGGCAGTGACCCCGTGGAAAGCATCCAGAGCAACTCCTGATTCCATGAAATGTGGATAATGGTAACCTCACCCATCACTTGCGGGTCCTCACGACTCGTAAGGGAGCAAATTCTCTTGTGAGATCCTTACGACTTTCAAGGGAAAACACACTTAGGAATCCTCATGATTCTTAAGGAGAAATTACACCTACGGGATCCTCTCGACCGGTAGGGAGAAAATTCTTTATGAGACCCTTACGGCTCATAAAGTTGAAAAGTCTTAGGAGGCAGATCTTAACCCTGAATCCTGAGCCATCATTGTCCTGCAAAGAAATCGAGATAGACTATCCACAGAATAAATTCAATAAAAAGAGACACACCATTGTGAAGAAAAATATGTCTTTTATTCATGAATCAAAATGAATACAAAGTACAATTCGTGAAAAAACAAAAAAAAATATACTCTTATTCAAGAGTATGTACAAAGAAAGAATAAAAAAAATATATCTACAATTCTTCAAGTTGGCGGGCGATTCAGCAGATTTGCCAGTTCATCCCTTTTTCGCTGAGCCTCGCCTTCGTGATTCAGTATCGCCAAAAGACGGGCCTCCGCTTGAGCTTGCTGAACCTGGTATGAGGCGAGTCGGCCTTCAAGCTCTTTCTCAGTAGCCTTATGAGCCTCAACCCTGTCACGAGTGAACACGTCGGCTTTGTCGATGGCTACCACCTCCTTGATGGCCTCTTGAAGCACTCGCCAAAGTTCATACGCTTTATTGGCCTTGGCCGTAAGTTTGGCTTGAAGCTCCATCAGCTCCTTAGAAGCCAGCTCCCTCTCTGAGAATTTGCGGCCGAGGCTCTTCTCGCATGACACCGTATTCGCCGCATACCGCTCAATCAAACCCTGTAAGCTCGCCTTCGCAGCCACAGCCTCCGAAGAAAGGCGTGTACATTCTAGCACATGCAAGCAAGCCTCCACCTGCCGACAAAACTCAACCCAGACTTACACTACTACTTCACTGTGATAGGTGGCAAGAAAGGGAAGAAAGCCGTTAGCTTCCGCAGCAAACGCTTTGGCCGTGATTAAACTGCCAGCGCGAAGTTCCTCGATCAGGGATGACAGAGAGGCGAGGCTTAGCTTGGCCATCCGTTCCGAGGCTCGCAGAGCATAGGGGCCGGGTGGCATGGCGATGCATGACTCCAACGCGGTGAAAACTGGCAGGGCTATTCAGATTTATAAACAGTCAGCTGAACGTGTAAGCAAAGGAACAAATGAAACAACATTGGGACTTTACTTACCCACAGTCATGCAAGAGGGATCTGAAGGCTCCCCAGGCCCTTCAAGAATCTCGACCTCATCGTCGGCCTCCAGAACTGTAAAAGACTCCGGTGTCATTTTATGAAGTAGTGATAATGCCGTGAAAAGAAGGTAAACAACACTAACCTTGCCCAGACGAGAGGACGATGCGCTGAGGAGATATCGATTACGGAGCAGCCATCTCCAACAGGCGCTGAAAAGACTGCCTGGGAGACAAGTCAGTAATAGAGGCCGCCAATCCGCGCAATTCTGAAAAGACAAAAGAGTTTAGATAATGGAAAGATTACTAACTTAAAATATAGAAGGTTACCTTCGACGCTACTCCCATTCTGAGCTGGAGGGATAGCAGCTTCAACGGCCTCCGCCGTGGCCTCGGGCACATCATCGGGGACGCGGGATGGTGTAGCGGCCTCTGAGGAAGGAGCAGCGGCTGCCGTTGCGGGCTCCAGCGAAAGTACGGTAGCCTCGACTACCTGCACCCTAGCCTCCGGATCGCCCTCAGGAAGATCCATCGGAACGACGATTGCCAAAGGTGCCTCTCCCGAGGGAACAAGTGCTTGGGGAGCGGGAACCACCGAGGAAGATTCCGCCGCGAGAGCGATAGTTGCATCAACCCCCTCCACACTGATTGGTGCTTCACTGGGGATATCAACAGACTCTATGGTCAAAACATGACTTAGAGCCTCCGCCGCCGCCGAAGTCCCTGCAAAGTTTGAACAAAGATAAGGATACATATATACGTATGCAAGCAATATGAAATATTACAAAGAAATACATGAACATACCGATGCGCAAGGGAGCTTCGAGTATGGCTTGTTCAAGCCGACGCTCCTTTCTAAGGAGGTGTGCTCGCCGAGCTCCGAGGGTGGACTCGTGGCCGCCGGTCCACAGTGAAAGCACGTCCTCGGCGTCGGCCGAAACAGCCTGTTTGAGGGCCCTGTCGCCCCATTCTTTCAAAGGGCCGATGAATCGTCGCCGGATCCACGGAGGGTCTTCGTAAAAGATTACGGCGGGATAGGGCTTCTTCGGAATCCTTACATTCTCCGACTCATCTTGCAAACGTCTTATAGCCTCAGCCAATTGTGCGGCTTCCTCGGCAGTTGAACTCGGAAAAAGTAAGCCAGTATCCGATTCTTGCACAGCTAACGGTTCATCCTGAAGAATAGGCTCGGACTCTACTAAAGAGTCGAGCAAATTGGTAGCCGTTTTCCTCCGCCGCTTGGATCCAGAACCGACCGCCGAAGACGATCGTTTCCTTCCCCGTGGAACTTTGGCATGGCGCCGACCCACCTCACCTTCAACACCCTCGTTTCCAGCGCCCTCGCTTGGCGGTGCTACCGAGGACAACACGGCCATTGTCGATGCCACAGGCGATGGTACTGCTACCGGATCCTGATTAGCCTGAGACCGGGTACCCAATGGCATACCAACTGTGGGAGTGAGGTCCACCTCCGACGCCCCCGGAATAAGCGCAACACTGGTGTCCCTCAAAAGAAAGCGGACCGGTGCGCGTGGTCGCGACGGAACTCCCGTGGCCTGAACCAGAATAGGAGCACCGTATCCAAGAAGCACCCTCTTCTCCTCAGCAATAATAGGGCTGACCCGATGAAGGTACCAGCCTGTGAAGGACCCCACACACCGGGGGATATGGTCAGCTTCAGGAATCATGAAGCGAGAACCAGTGTTTAGCCTCACAAAGTGATGAGCAGCATCACGAATAGCTTCAAGTGAAGGGACCGACGCAACTGTAAAAGCCTCGAAGGGGACGCCCTGATCATATCCAAGCTGCCGGGCGAAGCGGTGCGGATTATACCGCATGAAAAGGGCTGCATAATTCTGACGAAAGACCAAATAACCTGGTCTGATCACATACAGATGCATGGCTTCCCTAGACTTCAGAGAAGGCACCTCATCTTTCGACAAGTCACAGAGTTGTTGAATCGGACCTGAAGGAGCAGATAGGGCCCGATCAATGAATACCAGTCCGCCCGCGCTAGCGTAGGGATCGATCAAAACGCGAATGGCCCCAAATTGAGTCGGGTCGGGGGCAGAAGCATCCACTAGCCGCATGAGTCGCGGAAAAGTGTAGGTGTCATAAAAATTGGGTCGCTGGTGCGCGGCAAAGGCCCCCAACACGTGCATCTCAATCCAAGACGTGAAGTAATGAAGAGAGAAATTTACCACGTCCACACCTGGAGTTGAGATATTAGCCGCGGTGCCTAACCCATGATAAAGGTGCGCTAGCACGGGGAGGCCTACAGCTAGCCGTGTCCCCTCAGCGATACAATGAGCAGGGTAGATAACCGAGGCTCTCATAAAACGGCGATGCATGGGGATGACGAACCAGCTAAGCCAGACACTGATGAAGCCTACAAAGAAAGTCTCCTCATCCATACCGGGAGCTGCAATCGACTCGAAAGATACCACCGACATGATGGGAATATAATACTGCGGCAAGTCCTCTTCCTTAGTCGGCCGCTTGTTCAAACCAAACCCAAATGGGTCATTAATGTTTGCAAACTTCGGAGCCGTCTTTGATAGGACACCCTCGTGAAGGAAGCAAGCGTTGAAGCTCTTAAAAGTGACGCCCTGCTCCTCTGATTCTGTGAACCGTTTGTCAAAGATGCCCAGGGCCTTGATCAAACTCGGGCGCTTGTGGCTGACGACATTCTCGGTAGACAGGCCGTCGAGCATTGCGGGCTCGGTCTCAAAGACATACTCGTCGGGAGGCAGCAATTCCTCATAAAGGGTCCCTCTGATTGGCAGCCCCGAGATCTCGCGAAATTCTTCCAAGAAAATCGAAACTTCGCGGTCCCCTAGGAGGAAAGTGTTCATGGGGAGATTCCACTGGTTCAAGAAAGCCTTAACCCACCAGACGTGAGGAGATTGGTAGTGGAAGAGGGATGCATATATTGCTTGATAAAGCCCAACCCTCTACAGTCGCGCGCGATGGGCGGACAGCATGTAACGACCCCAAAGAAGGTAGCCCATGGAGTGTCGAGGGGTGAGCCCTATTTTGTATATCTGCCCCCATAGTTGGGCCTCGCCCTGGCAAATGCGGCGTCCCAGAATATCTATGGCTGGGATCGGATGGTTTGGGATGCCAGTCGTCGAAGGCTCAAGCCGTCCCATCGGGGTCCAATTCGGCATCTCCACAGCGAAGACAGTCCTTGGAGGATCCATCAGCAAGAATGGATAAGTAAGCTCCGTCGGTATTTCGTAAAGGAAACTTCGGCGACCACGGATGATGTGACCATACCAGGTCCCCCATAAAAGCAAGTCGGTGCAGTTCGGGTCATGAGCCCTGATCATCGCCATCACTTCCTCGTCAGATGGTGACTGAGGAAAAGCGGCCTCCGAGCGAGTGAAAAGAAAGTACGGAACGGAAGTCATTGTGCCTGAAATAAAATAAAGCGAAACTGTTAAAGCGAAGCCAATGGTGTATATATATATATATATATGATTATAAATATATATATATATAAAGACAGCGACAGAGGACTCATTTTAGGGGACCATTGGTTACAAAACACATGGGTCCCACAAAATCAAGATGACGGCTTACTAATGATGAGGCAAAGCAATTACAATGAGACAAAAGAAAGATTCTCATTAAATAAGCAGTGTATTTCAAATGACCCTACACATTCTCCTAAGAGAAATCCATCTTGGACTCTGTAACAAATCAATAGAATCAAGGGAATTAAATTCCCAGAAAGCACCACTGCAAACTTCTTCTTCTTGGTTGCAAAGAGATAACTCGGGGTAAGAAAACCCCAAGAAGCTCTCTGGGAAGAACTAAGTTCTTCGTAGGAATTAAATTCCTTTTGGAAAAGGGGAATTCAATTCCCAGAGACATTTTTTGAGATAAAATTAAATTCTATAGAAAAAGGCAAAACACCACCATTGACCCCTGAAGACCAGAGAAACCCTAGCAAGGTCTGTTGTTTAAGGATTGAAGGGTTTTCTTTTTAAAGAACTTTAAAAAATGTGTGTTCTTGTTAAAGGGAAAAACCCTTGGTCTGGATTTAAAATCCAATAGAGATTTCTGCAAAAGTTCTTCATTCGTTCAAGATTATTACCTGAGGAAAGGGAATCTTTCAACAGAGTTAAACTCTGGAAAATTTTCGAGGCAGAGAACTAAGCTCTGGAAAGGAGAATTAAATTCTCAAAAGGAAAAAGTTTGCAAGGAAGAAGATGAGCAAAGTGGAGACGCTTCTGAAAGGACACTGGCATTTATAGGATGTGATGGAAAACGTTTCATCTCCCCTATTCCCTAGACAGATCCAACGGTCACAAAGGTGACAGCGTTGCACTCACGTGCAGACACGTGAGAGCAACGCTGTGGGGGCATTTGTTCCCTAATTAAAAATCAGGAATTATCTCAATGAGGTATCACGTGTTGACACGTGACCAAGGGTCACTGATTCGTATGTCAAAAACTATTTCTAAACCGCAATCAAGAATGGCGTCGCATGAAGCTAGCCGGTGAGTACGGGTCGATCCACAGGGATTTTGTGAATCTCCTAGTCGCGCTAATGAGTTAATTCCGAAGGGAGTTCGGATTGTTATTAAATCTAAAAAAACTAATTAACCTAGGGCAATTATCTAGATCTACTCTTGCTAGGGCTAGGTTTAGGGATGGTTTGGAAATGTAATTAAATCCCACCGCTTTCAATACCCGAATGAAGATCTGTGAGGAGTTATGGTAATTATCAATAAAGGGGATTAGATCCGTTCGGGAAGGTGTTCCTTCCTCTAGGTTCTTGTCCTTCCTTTAGAGATCCTTACCCTAACCTCCATGGAAAACACGCGCAACCGGTCCTTTACACTACGGTGTCATCGTTACCTCGAGGGGTAGGATGCCGTAGGGCGCGGTATGTGCGTGTATGCATGGAGTCCTATTGTAAATATTTGGTGGGTAAGAAAGGGATGAGAGATCTCATCTCTCAAAATCCTTCCCCAAAGCTAAACCCTAAACAAGTTCCTAGGGCATGAAATTGAAATCTACACTAGGGCAAGAAATTAAATTACTTACAGATGGATCCCTCCAATCATCCATGCAGGGTTGTCAGATCTGAATTTCTGAATTGAAGAGAGGCACCGATGCTCTCCATAAAGAACTTTGGAATTTTTATTAAAAGGAGGCATAAGAAATTACAATGTTTAGAGTTCTATTTATAGGAAATAGAAACCCTAGGTTACATTTTAATCCGCATGTCTAAAATTACAAAAATAGCCCCAGAGAATCTTTTCAGAGCCTTCTCAACATTATGGTAAAATTTTCTTTAAGAGAGGGCTCTTAATGGCCGCGGAACCGCGGCATGGATAGGGCTTGGGCCGCGGTTCCAGATCTTCAGTGAACATTTTGCAATGGATCTTTTAACTGTTTGCCTTATTATTTTGGATCTTGCCTTGCCTTGTTGATTGTGAACTGTTCTTTGATGTAGGCTTGATCAAGAGTCCTCTGTTTGTTGGTCAAAAGTCCATATTGTCATTGTCTTTACATTGTTTTCACTGTTTTCTGTCCAAGAACCTGTAACCTGTAACATGTAGCAGACATGCGTCAAAAGCACCTGTTTATTTATAAAAAGAATAAGAATGGGGAATATAATAATGCAATATTATGGTATGAACAGTCACGTGTTGACATCTGATGTCTTTACATAATTAAATTATGTCAAGCAAAAGTATAAACAAATGGCTAAGGAAAGACTCCAATGGGGGGTCAGGTGCTCACACGTGACCAAGGGTCACGTGCTGACACATGATGGTCTTTAGCCCAGTTAAAATACAGAATTAAAATTCTGAATGAAGAGGAGACACATACCGACACGTGACAGGCTTTGAAAGCCTTTATAACTTGATAGAATTAAATTCTAATTAAAAGGAAATCAGAGACCCTAAATGGGAAAGTATTTCTTTAAATCTTTCCAAAACAAAAAAGGATTATGGGGAACCGTTGGATTAAAAATCCAAGGGTGGTTAAAAATCACCAATTTATGGAAAGATTTTAGACAAGGAAAGATTTCCCTAAATTTCACCAAAAATAACAAACAGAATATCTTTCGGATTGAAAATCCAATGGTGAATAAAATTCACTGAGTGATCTAAAGGATCATATTAGTTATGAAAACAAACAAAATCTTTCAATGAAAGATTTACTAAACAAATTGATTCTTTTCCTTCTCCTATAAATAGGAGCCAAGAGGAGAATTTTTGGAGAGATGGAATTTTGAGATCTTGAAATTTCTGAAGGCAAATAGCAGAGAGAAAAGAAAGGAGAATTTAATTCTCAAGAAAGGAAACCCTAGGTGAGAAAAGGGAAAAAGATCAAACTTTAAAAAGAGAATTTAATTCCCCAATCTAAGAGTTTAACTCTTCTGCAAAAAGAATTTAGTTCTTCCTCTGGTTGAAGATCTGCAGAAGCAAATCTCCCCATAGGTTGAGAATTTAATTCTCATCGGGTTGAGATTTTTCCATCCAGATCCAAGACTTAGGGAGAGAATTGAGTTTAGAGAATTTAATTCTCCCAAATTCACAGGAATTTAAATCCTCCAAGATATGAAATTAGGGTTTAACCCTATATGAGAATTTAATTCTCTCAAAGCTCATAGGAATTCAATTCCTCCAAGACAGACAAGGCTAGGGTTTAACCCTATATGAGAATTTAATTCTCCTAAAATTATAGGAATTTAATTCCTTCAAGATGGACAAAACTAGGATTTAACCCTAATTGAGAATTTAATTATCTCAAATTTACAGGAATTTAATTCCTCCTAAATGAAATTAGGGTTTCACCCTATATAAGAATTTAATTCTTTTACATATATGGGAATTTAATTCCTCTAAAAAGAAATTAGGGTTTAACCCTACATAAGAATTTAATTTTTTCACAATAGGAATTTAATTCCTCCAAAATCATAATTAGGGTTTAACCCTATAAAGAATTTAATTCTTAAAGAAATAAAGGGACATGAAAGATCTCCATGCATGCAAAAGACTAAGGCCACGTATCCCCACGTGACCCCTGAAAAGATCCCCAAAAATGAGAGGGAATTAGCTCTGAGGCAACGCCTCACGTGTTCCTACATGACCTCCTAAACAAAAGGAATAAAAGCAAGGGCAGAATCTAACTCGGGCGCTCTCACGTGTTACCACGTGACCCCTTGATAAAAGCTTGAATAATTAAGGCGCAAAGCTCCATCACGTGCCAACACGTGACGGTCAAAAGATCAAAGTGTTTAACACTTATTTGCAGAACAAAGTGAGGAGATCTGGCCCCACCTTTGGGTGCCGTCACGTGTCCCCACGTGACCCCTTTTTCTTTGGTGTTTAACACTAATTCGATAGCTTTATTTCAAGTGTTTAGCACTGATTGTCTTCTAGTGTTTAAAACTAATTTGAGAATCTTATTTCTAGTGTTTAACACTAATTTGATAATCTTATTTCCAGTGTTTAACACCGTTATCTTCTAGTGTTTAACACTAATTTGAGAGCTTTATTTCCAGTGTTTAACACTGCTGTTCCCTAGTGTTTAACACTACTTTTAGCCAAATTGGCTAATTTTCCATAGGAAAAAGTCTCCCCTTCAACTGAATCTCAAAATTGAGTAGAAACTCAGAGATATAATGTTT
Source organism: Agapanthus africanus (assembly GCA_030015575.1). NCBI lineage: Eukaryota > Viridiplantae > Streptophyta > Magnoliopsida > Asparagales > Amaryllidaceae > Agapanthus > Agapanthus africanus. The sequence goes on from JASDDO010000028.1 coordinate 117,193,375, forward strand.
AATGCTCAGTCAAAGACCAAAATGATAACAGGGCCCTCAAACTCTAGCATTGCTAAATGATGAAGGGATGAACCCAAACAAATGTTTAATGGTCCAACAAAGGACCAATATTTCAAACTTAATTGGACTTAGCCTAAGTTGGCCATAAGTCCTCAATTCAGACTTAACTGAGCCAATGTGCTCATAATATAATTAATTGATCTTAGTTCCAAATTGGACTACAGATCACTCAATCAACCTTGGTTCAAGGGTACATCTCTTCACTCCTTTGATATTTGTCGTTGTAATTCCTCAACGTCTTTAAAGAGGTGACGGGTCCCGACAACCACACATTTCATAGACTATGACGTCTCTAAACTACGGACTGTGGGGTCCTTAAACCCATGGACTATGATGTCCTTAACCTCGACCGTGATGTCTTTAAACTAACATCGGACTGTGGGGTCCTTAAACCCATGGACTATGATGTCCTTAACCTCGACCGTGATGTCTTTAAACTAACATCGGACTGTGGGGTCCTTAAACCCATGGACTATGATGTCCTTAACCTCGAGCGTGATGTCTTTAAACTAACATCGGACTGTGGGGTCCTTAAACCCATCGGACTGTAGGGTCCTTAAACCCATGGACTATGATGTCCTTAACCTCGACCGTGATGTCTTTAAACTAACATCGGACTGTGGGGTCCTTAAACCTATAGACTATGATGTCCTTAATCTCGACCGTGATATCTTTAAACTAACATCGGACTGTGGGGTCCTTAAACCCATGGACTATGATGTCCTTAACCTCGACCGTGATGTCTTTAAACTAACATTGGACTGTGGGGTCCTTAAACTCATGGACTATGATGTCCTTAACCTCGACCGTGATGTCTTTAAACTAACATTGGACTGTGGGGTCCTTAAACTCATGGACTAAAATGTTCTTAACCTCGACCGTGATGTCTTTAAACTAACATTGGACTGTGGGGTCCTTAAACTCATGGACAATGATGTCCTTAACCTCGACCGTGATGTCTTTAAACTAACATTGGACCGAGATGTCCTTAAACTACTAATGGACCGTATGTCCTTAAACTAATCAACCGCAATGTCTCTAAACTAAACAATAGAGTCTAAATGCTCTCTTGTTGGATCTAAACGATCCTGTTAAGTTGATCTTAGTCTTAAATGAGGATAACGTATCCTTAAAAAACGTTTAAGTTGATCTTAGTCTCAAATGAGGCTAACGTATCCTTAAACCCAAACCCCCAAAACCAAATCTAAGAAAGATACGGATTTGGACTAGTCCACGCCCTACGGGCGACAACATAAATTAGTCTCCGTATACAATCCACGGGCAACCAAACACAAAACAAACACCCACGACACGAAGTGACCATCTGGAGAAGGAGAAAGTTGTTACCGCGATGCGGTAGCGTAATTAACTGCAGGGGCTTGCGCCTGCAGGGAAGAGCGTCCCCACAATAAAAACCCCCTCAAATGAGGGGGAATCTGACGAAGTCTGCTATATCGGCCGCATCCGTTTAAACCATCGATACATGGTGCCATAAACCAACTTGGCATCTTCGGAGAGGTGGACGGATAGCACCAATTAGCATCTATCCCGAAATTCAGGCAAGACGAACCTACGCGGTCGCGTCTCTGTGTTCGGAGGGGAACAAGGGGCTTAGAAGAACTACCAGCAACTGTCGCATGGTTAACATCGGAGGATCGCAAGTTCTCACCTTCGGGAGCGACTCTGACGAAGAAATGACTCTTGGCCCTCTCTTCAAAGAATCCACCTTGGGAAAAGAGGAAGAACCGAAGACCTGTGAAAATATTCAGCTGCGCAATCGCACGTTGCCCGAAAAGAATCTCGGACCTATGAATAAAAAAGATAAGGGAAAAGAAAAAGTCCCTGAGAATATCGCCTTAGATGACCAAGCCATCGAAGAGCTGACAGCCAAGGACCAGCCGAAGAAAAGCAAGGTGGACTACAACGTTCTGGCGCACTTGAGGAAGCTACCCTCGCAGCTCAGCATTCTCGATGCCCTTATGCTATCCAAAGAGGCGAGAGATTCATTGATCAAGGCGCTACAAGAGCCAGGGCAATTCCAAGCTTTCCTCGCCGAAGAAAGGATGAAAGACGAGCTGGAAGAAGTACACACAGCCGATATCACCTTCGGCGATGAAGATCTCCTCCTTGGGACGTGCAAATACAACCGTCCCCTTTATGTCTCCGGATACTGTCACGATATCAAGATAGGCAAAATCCTGGTTGACAATGGGTCTTCCGTCAATCTCCTCAACGTGCGAGTGTTGAAGGAAATCTGCATGAGCGTTCAGCACCTCGCTCGTGATAAAATCACCATCTCCGGTTTCGACTCCCGATCATCACGAACTCTCGGGTCTGTGATACTGACGCTGCGCTTCGGGCTACTTGTCACGGATATTAAATTTCACGTCATTGACGCCAAGACATGCTACAATGCTTTGCTCGGACGGCCTTGGTTACACGAGTACAACATCATCCCTTTTACACAACATCAGTGTATGAAATACTTCAAGGATGGTCTCGAGTATACCGTAACAGGAGAGCTGAACCCATTCTCCGTGAACGAAGTCCGAAAGTACGAAGATGCAAAATACTTCTTACCAGATTTCGAAGACACGGAGAGATGTCACAAACCGAAGGACAAAGCTATCACCACTATTCCAGTCTTCGGGAGTGATACCGAGGAGGAGGAAGAGATAGTTTATTCAAGGCCGCCTCAACGCAACAACCTGGGACCGTCCGCCCCCATGTTGATCTTCGGCAGCGACTCGGAAAACGAGCTTAACGCTATATTTTCCGCTCAGCCATCAATACAAGCCTTCGCTGGTGATAATCAAAATTTGCGAATCACCATGGTTCCATAAGAGCATTACAAAGATCTCGATGCACTTAAAACTTATAGTGTGCAAGAACTGCAGACATTCTACGTCCCTCCCAGGCGAAAAGGTGAAAAAGTGATCCTATTCTACCGATCCGGAGAAACCAAAGTGGAAAAAGAAGTTTGGCATGGCGCCGATTCTACGCTCGAAAGGCTCCAGCCTATCCGTCTGCCTAGATATTACACGGAAGGCTTGAAAAGGCTATTGAAGCGCCAAAGGGTACCCTTCAGACAGAATACTCAACAAGCTCGATTCCACAATAGGATTTGGGACGTCCCCGAAACTCAGCGCAAGTTGCCCAACGGGAGAATGGAAACGATCGGGCTTGGATATGTTCAATCCAAAAAACGAGAACGAGTCCATGGCAGCTACGTCATACATGACTTTGATGAAGAAGAAGACGTTCTATTAAAAGACGCCGACCCTGAACCAAAACGAGATCCTACCATCAAAATGCCGATTCCGTCGTTTGAAGAACGGATGGACAAGCTTGTAAGGGAAGCAGGTCAGAAGATCCGGGATGACCATAACCGTGAAATGGCCATTTACGAGAAAACCAGGACGCAGCGCCTCCTTCAACAGGCCGCGGAGAATGACAATGCTCTTCCTTATCAACCCGTCATACAAAAGGCCCGACGCCGAGGCAAAAATAAATCAAAGAGCGGGAAAGGCGTTCGACAGCGACAAAGCGGGACCAAAAAGCCACGCGATCGGGAATCGAGTAATCCGGATTCGTCTCTTATAAAGAAGATGGGTCGAGCATACTCTTTTCCTCAGAACAAAACACGGAAGATACTTGATCTTATCATAAAATATCAGATGATGACACTCCCGGAGTCTAAGCATCCCGAGCAAGCAGGCGAAGTCTCTCACCCGAACTATTGCTCCTATCATAAGGCAATAGGACATCCTCTTGAAGACTGCTTCACATTTAAAGTATCAGCAAGGCAGGTTCGCTCTATCCAGCAGCTGGAGGGTAACACCGCCGCAGAAGCATGAACCCAAAACCGCGAGAGTAGAACCAGATCAACATCGGTCTTGGAAGCGATCTCGTACTTGTCATATGATAATGTTGTTAGAAGAAGAGCCCGAGAATATAGATGACCTCCCCCGGTGCTTCGACAACGATGATGACGAGGTGATCTCAGAGTTTCCACCGGCGCCAAAAGAGCTGGAAGATGGAATACATACTACTGTAGATAACCTCAAGAAAATTGATTTGGGGACAACAAGTGACCTGCGGCCGACGTTCGTCAGTGAGCTGTTGTCTGAAGAAAGGGTGGCTACGCTAAAGGACGTGCTCGTGCAGCATAAATATTGCTTCGCATGGAACTATTCCGAGATACCAGGATTAGATCCAGAGATAGCTGTGCATAGATTGGCGATATCTCCGGACGTCAAGCCGATCAAACAAGCACCGAGAAGAATGCGGCTCGAGATTGAAATGAGCGTCAACGCCGAGGTCAAGAAGCTAATCGACTCTGGCTTCATCCAAGAGGTTCAGTACCCTGACTGGATCGCCAACATCGTCCCGGTGATGAAGAAAAATTGGATAGTGCGCATATGTGTGGACTTTCGGGATCTCAACAGAGCTTGCCCAAAAGACGACTTTCCGGTACCGATCACGAAGCTGATGATAGATAATACGTCCACTCATGAAGTTTTCTCCTTCGTGGACGGATCATCGGGGTAAAATCAGATAAAGATGCATCCCGAGGACCAGAAGCATACCGCTTTCCGGACCCTTTTAGGCATATTCTGCTACAAGGTGATGCCTTTCGCTCTAAAGAACGCCGGTGCCACCTATCAGAGGGCCATGACGAAGATTTTCGACGACCTCATACATGAAATCGTCGAATGTTATATCGACGACCTCGTAGTTAAAAGCAAATCATACGAGGAACATCTAGAGCATCTGAAGATCGTATTTCAACGCCTTCTGCAATACAACTTGAAGATGAACCCTCTCAAATGCGCGTTCGGAGTTTCCTCGGGCAAATTCCTAGGATTCATCGTTCGACACCGAGGCATCGAGATAGATCTGTCAAAGATCAAGGGGATTATGGAGATGCCCCCGCCAAGGACTCTCAAGCAATTGCGGTCTCTCCAAGGGAAGCTCGCGTATATCCGGCGATTTATAGCCAATCTTTCCGGCAAGTGCCGTCCTTACAGCCACCTGATGAAGAAGGGAACCCTTTTCGTCTGGAATCGCAAATGCCAAAGCGCACTGGACGAAATCAAGCAATACCTGCAGAATCTGCTAGACTGGCCGCTCCCGTTAAAGGAAAACCTCTCATTCTGTATACAACCGCCCTTGAAGGTTCCATAGGCGCATTATGGGCACAAGAGAACAACCAAGGGAAGGAGAGAGCCCTCTACTATTTGAGTCGAGTTCTACTAGGGGCAGAAAGCAATTATTCTCCCATCGAAAAGCATTGCCTGGCATTGATCTTCGCAATAACAAAGCTCAGGCACTATGCGTTGGCACGTGACGTCCGCCTCATATCGAAGGTGGATCCTCTCAAGTATTTGATGTCAAAAGCCATATTAACAGGACGACTCGCTAAGTGGGCCTTGCTCTTGATGGAGTTCTCGATAACTTATCGGCCCCTCAAGGCAGTGAAGGGCCAGGCCATCGCCGACTTCCTCGCTGAGCATCCGATACCTGCCGATTCTCCTTTGAATTGTGAACTGCCAGACGAACATGCGTTTGACACGATCAACGGAGGTGATACCCGGTGGGAACTTTACTTCGATGGAGCATCCTCCATGAAGAAGCGCAAACAAAGCACCCCCATAATCAAATCAGGGGTAAGCCTCATCTTCGTAACTCCACAAGGAGGGATAATGCGCTTTGCCTTCTCCTTAACAGAGCCGAGGACAAACAATGAAGCCGAGTATGAAGTTTTGATAGTAGGTCTCGAGATCGCCATCGACATGGGGATTGAGAACCTCCTCATATACGGAGACTTCCAACTGGTCGTTAGTCAAGTAAACGGCGACTATCAAACGTGCAAGCCTGAGTTGGTGAAGTACGGAGAGAAAGTACAACAACTGCTGACTCAAATTCCTTCCTACACCTTGGAAAGCATACCACGTGTGGAAAATAGCAAAACGGATGCATTAGCCAAGCTTGCTAAAGAATTGGCCGATGAGAACCTCGATGACGTAAGAATCGTGGTACAAAGCCGTCGGGTTCTTGCACCGGCAGAAATATCTCCGGAGTCGTCCGAGGAAAAGGGGGCGACCGAGCAAATGGCTCTACAAGTAAAAGACCAAGAAAAGGTTGAGGATTGGAGAGAAGTCTTTATAGACTACTTCAAATCCCGTCGAACGCCTGAAGATGCGTCCTCAAAACATCAGCTCATGAAGTGAGCCCTATCTTTCTCCTTCGTCAACGATACTCTGTACAAGAGGTCATTTGATTCTCTGTGGTTAAGATGCCTGGGACCTGAAGAAGCAAAAAGAGTCGTCCAAGAAACTCACGTCGGACTCTGCGGTTCTCACCAAGCCGGGCCGAAGATGAAGCTGAAGATTAAAAGGATGGGCTACTATTGGCCCACGATGATCCAAGACTGTCTCGAATACGCGAAGCAATGCCACTCGTGCCAGATTCATGGGGATTTTATCCATCAGCATCCAAATCCACTACATCCGACGGTGGCTAGCTGGCCGTTCGAAATGTGGGGAACTGACATAATCGACCCCATTGAGCCAGTATCGTCCAGAGAACATCGATTCATTTTGGCAACAACTAATTACTTCTCCAAATGGGCAGAAGTAGTACCGCTGAAGGAAGTGAAGATGGAGAATATCCTCCATTTCTTCAAGACATACGTCATTTATCGGTTTGGCACTCCGCGACGGATTATCTTCGACAACGGGCCGGCCTACAGAAGCCACAAGATCAGCCGCTTCGCACAACCGTATAACATAGACTGGAGATACTCATCAGTCTATAATCCCCGAGCTAATGGTCTAACTGATGCTTTTAACAAGACCTTGACAAAGATCGTGAAAAAGACAGTGTCTCGAAATAAAAAGGACTGGCATGAGAGACTGCATGAAGCTCTGTGGGCGTATCGAACTACGTTCAAAACGGCTACGAATATGACGCCGTACGAATTGGTATTCGGTACAGAAGCAGTACTCCCCCTCGAGATAGAGCTACCCTCTTTACGAGTGGCAGTTCATTACGAGCTAACGGACAAAGAGAATGCTCACCTTCGGCTTGAGGAGCTCGATGCCCTTGATGAAACCCGGCTCATAGCGCAAAAAAATCTGGAGGCTTATAAAGCAAAGATGGCGCGCTCATATGAAAGATTGACTAGGCCGAGGACATTCCGCCAAAGCGAACTCGTGCTAATGGTCAAAAGACCTATGATCCCTAATCGCGCCAAACGAGGGAAATTCGAGCCGAACTATGAAGGCCCGTATATTATAGACAAGGTCTACCAGGGTGGAGTCTATCTACTCATGGACATGCATGGTGAAAGACCTTTCAGGCTAATAAACGGTCGCTTCTTGAAGAAATACTACGCTTGACGGGTCACGGCCTAGGTCAATGATAGATGACGACGCCTATGTCCGCTCGCTATCTTCCTAAGCCCAAACTCTATAAGTAGTAACCGGCCACGGACCGAAATGTTCTTAAACTAACAACGGACCGAAACATCCTAAAACTAACAACAGGCCGAAACGTCCTAAAACTAATAACAGGCCGAAACGTCCTTAAAACTAACAATGGACTACTATATCCTAGAACTAGCTTTTAGCCGAAACGTCGGTAAACGACTATGGATTGCGGCATCCCAACGCTGATACAAAAAAAAGAAAAAGAAAAGAAGAAGAAAAAAAGAAGAAAAAACGCTATGTCCATAAGCAAAATGGGCACGAATAAAAACCCGAAAGGGCTCCGTGAGTAAAAACAGCAGGGCTACCGGCGAGTGTTTGTGAAAACCCAAAAGGGCACAACCTCGTTAAAAGACACTTGTAAGGTCCTCTCGACTTTGTAAGGAGAATCCACCTGCGTGAGATTCTTACGACTCACAAGGGAGCAACACACTTAGGGATCCCCACGATTCCTAAGGAGAAATTACACTTGCGAGATCCTCACGACTCGTAAGGAGAACCCTCTTATGGGACCCTCACGGCTCATAAGATTCAAAAGTCTTAAGCTATAGGGATCCGAACCTGTTCTTAAGCAGCCCCCACAACCTCCAATACTGCCCTACAAGCGGCTCAATGCTGACCCTTGTATACAATCCACGGGCGCGAATAAACATTTCCCTAACGAAGTCCCATCCGTGACTAGGGATACGTCTATATGGTGAACAGCCCTTATAAGTCCTCTCGACTTAGAAGGAGAAAATACTCTTGTAAGATCCTTACGACTTATAAGAAACTACACACTTTGGAGTCCTCACGATTCCCAAGGAGAAATTACACCTACGAGATCCTCACGACTTGCAGGGAGAAATACCTTTACGAGACCCTTACGGCTCGTGAAGTCAAAAGCCTTAGTCAGCAGGATCCTAACCCTATTTACTAAGCCACCTTTGTTCATCATCGACAGAGGCAAATGATGATTCGCTCCTGGCAATATCCCAGTTGTAGCGGTGCTGATGCCGAAATCAATGTCTAATTCCAAGCTTGCAGTGAAAAAAGCTAGCAAACCACACATGCATACGAAATAGCCGAAATGATGGGGCAACTTGCAAACAAAATCAACAAGTAAAATGTATGCATGCAAAATAGCCGAAATGATTGGGCAGCTCGCAATAAAAAGCAGCGAGTAAAAATAAAAAAATATAGCCGAAATGATTGGGCACCACGAAAAATAGCCGAAATGATTGGGCAATCGTGACCTTCGCGATATAAAAGCTGAAATGATAGAGCATCGCGGAATAAAATAAAAAAAATAATACGAATGAAATTTTTGCCCTACAGGTAATATCACATCAATCCCTGTATACAATCTAGGGACGCAAACAAAGAGGGAATCACACATTTCCTCCCCTGGCTTCATCAGAAGAAAAGGCCAAATCTCAACGGTTCATAGATAGCCTGGAGATCATCTCAACATCCGTCTCATTGCGACAGACACAACATCAGACAAAGCGGAACCGCGGCAACTCCCAGATCCATGACTCGGCGGTGCACAGATGACCGAGAGTCAAACCCCGACTCCGTGAAATGCGGATAAAGTCAACCCTTCCTGGTCCTCGCAGAGCACGGCAACGACCCCGTGTGAAGCATCCAGAGCGGATCCTGGTCCTCGCAGAGCACGGCAATGACCCCGTGTGAAGCATCCAGAGCGAAGCCTGGTCCTCGTAGAACACGGCAATGACCCCATGGAAAGCATCCAGAGCAAATTCCTGGCTACGTGGAACGCGGCTTATGTCAATCCTGACCCGGTGGGAAACGTCCAGAGCGGATCCTGGTCCTCGCAGAGCACGGCAACGACCCCGTGTGAAGCATCCAGAGCGGATCCTGGTCCTCGCAGAGCACGGCAATGACCCCGTGTGAAGCATCCAGAGCGGAGCCTGGTCCTCGCAGAACACGGCAATGACCCCATGGGAAGCATCCAGAGCAAATTCCTGGTTACGTGGAACACGGCTTATGTCAATCCTGACCCCTTGGAAAGCATCCAGAGCGGAGCCTGGTCCTCGCAGAATACGGCAATAACCCCATGGGAAGCATCCAGAGCAAATTCCTGGTCACGTGGAACGCGGCTTATGTCAATCCTGTGTTGGAGATAGTGCCCTCAGAGTCAATTATTGGATCACAGGCACGTGATTGCAATGATTGAGGGAGGACCTATCCCGGTAGGACAGTCTTACTCAAGATGATAGTATGCTATCTGGTTTATCTTTATCATCGTGTACTGGTTTAGGTGACCTGACAGGTCGCTATTACACGTTGATAGAGTCTCTAGGATTCTTGCTTGACTGCCAGCAGTATGAGGGCGATCATATACGTGAGAGCTGGTGGTCTATAAGCACATCCTTAATAGGTCCCTAGTCGTGGGAGTTTTGAGACAGGGCATCGATACTCCAGAGTAGACTAGTGTATACATTCGAGACCCCGACGAGGGGCGGTGACCGGTCTCACAAGCCACTGGTGTCAGTTGGTTCATCTAAGATGTATACAGGTGCTCATTGGGTTATGAGTACACCGGACAGGACTCGCCGGGAAAATGCTAGTTGGTCTTATACCTGACGTCAGATAGCAGTTCCCTGGTGACATGTGTACAGGTTAGTTCATCGACCTGGGGATCATCATTTGTCTCGTGTGAGTTCCTACTGTACTTTGATTACTACCCTACCACGCTCAAAGGAGACGTGCAAACAGGTTTTAGTTGGGTACAGTCCCGAGCCACATGGAGGCAGTGAGTGGATCTTTGGGGGTTCGTCTCTCCCGGTATTGGGGATGAGGTCGCGCTGTGTCTAGGAGAGCCAGAACATGAAAAGTCCTTGGCCAAGGCAGGAGATTTACTGGTAGGTATTCCAGTAGTATCTCAGGGTGTTCTGGGCTGATCTCTGACACGACTTGTACCGCTTTTGGGGGTCTGACTTTTACCAACCCCCTAGGCCCGCCATGCGATGCTCATAGACGAACGGACCGGACTGTACGGATATTGTCACTGACAGGCTCAGTAGGGTGTCAGGATGAGTTCGCTCATCGACGTCCCTTTTGGTCAATACCTGGTAGCCCGTCACGTATTGGCTTATACCTCTGACGTGCTAGTGGTTAAATCCACAACCAAGGTGTTGACGAGTCTTTAGAGTCCCCCACATTCAGTTGCTCAAGTTTTCGGACGAAACGCTGTAGAGGCCGTATGGAGATATGGCAGGGTTCGATCAGATACGTGCGGTATTGCATGGATCAGGATCGGACAGATAATACTAGCCGGCTTTGGTTTAAGCCGGATCCTAGTATAGTACAGTGTAGATTTTGTGTCATTGCATTTGTATTCGGTCGGAATACAGATGCGGGTGTATATGCACAGTAGCGGGGGTTTTCCTGTAATTTATTACGGGACCAGTTTTCTGGAGTTGCCAGTTTGCTTTCCGTTTCGGCCATTTTCATTTGTATCTTTCATTGGCCGAAGATTGGTAGAGGAGGGCTTATTTGCATTTGTGCAAATAAGCAATTTGGAAGGGGGGTCTTTGCATTTTGTTGTGTCATGATTGCTTGACTTTTTGCTTCATGATAGTTTTCATGATGGCTTGACTTTGTGTTGAGATGATGAGGTTGGTGGTGTGTGGGTTTGTGCTTGTGATCATTTTCTTTTCATGATATCATTTGATTCCTTCTTGCATTATTGACTCACTCACTTCCTCTCTCATTCTCTTCTCTCCAATTAGCATATGGCCGGCCACTAAAGAAGGAGGGGCTGTCCAATTGGGTGTGGGTCTTTTGGTTCATCTCATATCATTTTTCTTCACAAAAATTTCCAAGTTAAACTCCATAGTTCATCCCTCCACCAAATGGCAACTTTCACTACCCCAAATGAGACATGAGTTCTACACTATTCTACAGCAACTCTTGGGCACGTCGACTCGCCAACTTCATGCCCGAGTTGCCTCGGTATAGAGGTGGGAGCCCGTAAAAGAAGCCGGCGACGTGGTGCCCTTCCAGCGACGAGGTGGAGACCGGAGATTCCGCGGGAGATCGGGACGACGACGAGAAGACCGGAGGACTCGGATCACTCAGTATATCTCTCTTCCCATCTTGTAGTTAGCTAGGACTAGTTTAATGGCACGATCCGGGTTTATAGTGCGCGGTGGTGCCGGTTTGAAAAGTTATTGTAAATCACCGCTTCCGCATTTTGGCCTCGGGATGGAGGCCGGGGCGCCGCCGTGCACTTACAGTGGTATCAGAGCCTCGCCATTAACATAGTCTAGCTTTGTCTAATGTGTTTTACACTTCCGATCGAACAAATGTTCCGAAAATCCCATAACACATGCATCAGTTTTCTGTTGATTTTTTTCTGGCTCGAAATTTTTTTCAGGTTATTGAAAAGTGATGTACTGGAAGTTCTAAGCTTTCTGGAGAAATTTTATACAGTGATTCGATTATGGGGGCGCGGAACCGCGGCCAAACCCCTCTTCGGGCCGCGGTTCCACCGCACTATGATCTCCTTGATGTATCAAATTTCTGCAGTTGCTTTCTGGGTTAAAAATAGGGTTTTTGGAATGTTAATTTTTGGGCCCAGATTTCTTCATGTGCTACAGTAGTACTTGGGGGCCCACTTGGTAAAATTTGATCGATCGGATATTTTAAACACATTAGTTCACAGTATTTACATTATATCTGCGACCGTGAATGTCACTTGATCGGTAAATCCTGTCTAACCGCTATAGCCCGGTTAGACGGATTTGCGAACGTGACATTCGCGTTGATGTTCTGTGATTTTGCTGTGATGTTGCGGATCGGTCGTGGGGGATAGCCTGGATGCAATGCTAGTACAGTTTTTTTTGTATTATGTACATTTGATATCGCGGGGCGAGCGTCCGACATGTGGACTGGCGTCACTGCCTGTTTGTATTATTATTTTAGGGCACGACCAGGTTGCGGTCGATATACCCGTTGTATGTATATTTTACTTTCTGTACTAGGATTACCCTAAGGTGGGGTGCACGGATAGCCGGGTTCTAGAGGGCAACGGGTCCGCATCTCATGGCATTGAGACGGAGGGGGCTTCACTCTAGAATTGGCGGGCTATTCGCCGCACTCGTAGGGGGTACAGGTTGACCCAGGAGGGGTGCCCAAGTTACCGGATTCCGTGAAGTGCTGGGTGGTCCATTCACGTTGCTGAAGGGGGCTGCCTCGCTTCAGGTTTTGGCAGGTAACTTGCCGCTCCCGTAGGGGTCTAGGATTTCATTGCACAGGCTATCCACACGACCAGGGGAACGTCGGGTTTCAGCGGCTCTGTGAAACCCGGGGATCCCAGATATCTGTATTGTTCTGTGATGCTGTACATTTCTGTGATGTTGCATTTTATCACGCCTTGAGCGAAATATTATATATTGATATATATATACTAGTAGATGTTGTATATGTTTTGCATCCGCGCTAGTCCAGTCCCCGCTCTGTCGTTAGTTAGCTAACCTAACGGGTAATGACGGGACCCAGTGGCGAATGCGGATGGCATATACGTACATCAGTATATTTTCGTTCTTTGTGGTGTGATCAATTGATGGGACTGCATTGATTCGGATCAATGCAAGTAAAACAAACCTGATCTGATGTTGTTGGAACACTTTTCAAAAAGCTGTTATTGCAAGGACGTTCACTTTTGTTTTGCACGGTGGTATTCAGTTGGAATATCCTGCTCCTCAGTCGACGAGGCAAGGGCCGAGATCCCTTCACCAGGAGTGACCCCTTGGACAAAAGTTTGCGTCAGGGCAATAACTTCACTATAGCCGATTACTTTTGCTTTGCATCGTGGTATTCAGTTGGAATATCCTGCACCTCATTCTACGGGGAAAGAGCCGAGATCCCTTCACCGGGAGTGACCTCTTTAGCGAAGGTTTTTGTCACTATATTTTTACAAAGCTATCCGTTCCTTCAACGATATCAAGTTCATTACGTTAAAGGTTTTCGCCAGAAACCATTCGTAGCCCTCCGTCGTTTCATATGAGTAGTCAATAGTATTCAAGCTGTGTTTGTTGGCCAAAGTCAAGGCACAGTGTTTGGTAGCTATTGATTATTCATATGCAACATAGATAGATGCGTTGGTTTGGGGCAGTCGTATAGCCTTGTTGGCCAAAGTCAAGGGCTTGTGCGGATGTGCTCAAATTAACCTGGAGAATGACGGGTAGAACTTGACATGTGACTTATGATTTGTTGGCCAAAGTCAATGTCATAAGAGCATGGGGCAAAAATCACATCGGGAGTTTCTAAAGAAACTGAAACTTGCCAGATATGCGCATACCTTCTGGAGTGTGATAGCGTGAGCGGATTCCGTCACGTTATCATGCGATGATAGTTGGATCCCGATTCCCACTGATGAGTTGGTTTACTTCTCGGGTGATCCCGACTAATTCTTCTTTCGGGTTTGGAGAAGAATTTGAGGTTACAGTGGGAGGTTTCCAGATTAGATAAATTGGTAACCATTCTGATCTAGGTTAGAGTGCACGCTGAGTGTTTCTTTTCGCTCTCTCTTTGGCAGCGACCTTTGACCCGACCCTAGACTATGACTCAGAGACCAAGTTGACCGAACCTTCTTAACACTGGCTTTTGGATTGTCAGAGTTGCAAACCTCATTGCCACTCCTACTTTTACCCTTTTCTCCAGGACACCCCGTATTACTACGAACGTCCACTTCCATTGGACAAAACCATCGTATGGTTATATACGAACTCGAAGGGATTTATTCGAGGATGGTTTCCGGTTCTGGAGAAAACGAATAGGACTATTTGGTTGTCTTTTCATTTTACCTTCTCTCAGGTTGCGAGCACCCCTTAGATTAGGGGATAGTATACCTATTACGCAAATTGGATTGTCTTCTTCCAAACCGTAGGCAGGTGCCGACCGGTAGGAAATGAAGAAAACCAAGTAGCCTAACGATGGTGTACATAAGGTATTATGTAAAGACAAAGAAAGGGATTAGAAGGAGGGCAAAGTAAATTGCGACTGATATTCACGACCAAACCAGGTATTTCATTACCACTCCCACTTCACCTTTGTATTTCTCCAGGACACTCCGTATCACTACGAAGATCCACAGTTTATTGGATACTCCATCGTATGGTTATATACGAACTCGAAAGGAACTTGTTCCAGTTCGGGGATGGATTCTGGTTCAGGAGAAATAGGAATAAGCTTTATTCGGTTGTCTTTTATCTTCACCTTCTCTCGCATTCCGAGTGCTCCTAGGATTAGGACAGTACACCCATTAGGCTTATTGGATAGTCTTCTTCCAAACCATAGGCTGGTGCCGAACGGTAGGGAAGGAAGAAAACTATTTGGCCTAAAGGGTGTGCAGAAGGTAATGACTAAAGACATATAAAGGGATTTGGAGAGGTGGCAAAGAATTATACGATTACAGTCGTGAATCTGGAAGAGGCATTACTAGGAATACCGGGATACCCCATCGAAACATTTCAATGTTTCAGTTTCACTGTGTACTGTTAAAGGAAAACTGATTTCCCAATTAGTCCTTACTCCAGGGTATGTATTTACCAGGTATGATTCTCACATCTATATGGTTTTACAGATGATGAGTGGGAGTAGCTTAGTGGGAATTAGGTGATCATCCTCATTATATCGGAATTCGTTGTAATTGGTGATATTTGAGGAATTCACCTGGGTTGTTTGCCGGACGGCGAATATTTGGTTTTGAATATCCGTTATAATGCACCAATTTCAAATTGATATATCTGTACGTCTATTTTTATAGAGTGAGATATACCTTTTTGAAATTATGTCGATGACATTTACCTATATCAGTTGATGGTTAGGTAAGGAGCATTAAACAACGGTGTAACTCTTCTTAACCATAAGTACAGTTTTCAACCTACGACACACAAGGATTGAGTTATTAGACTCAAGCGACTTATACAGAGTATTGTATGTTGTCCAGCGTCCATGAGGACAAAGGGGTTGGTTCTCGTACTATATTCGGTTTACTTATGACTTCTCTAGTTTTTAGACAGGTGTTTCGTAGAAACACAGGGTCCGAAGTTTGAGAAGTTATAGGTATATGAATAAAGTAGAGAACCAGGTGTTGCGAGTATCGGGATTCTTCAAGGTGATCGAAGATGTAGATACTTGCGGATGGTATTCAGTTGATAGTAATGATTAAGAGAACTTGCTTCTCTTTCAGGTTACTCATAATTAGAAGCATTCCTAAGTTGAGTAACGATGATCGGCCTTCTTCCATTTACTTGACATGCACTGGAGACAGCTGCATGATTTGAATCTGGTTCAATTAAATCAGTGCCTCTGTTTCTATATTGGATATAGAATAGTTCATATCTTAACGATGTTAAGGTACGGGGAGTTGTCCGGCCTATGCTTAAAACCAGATTCTGGATAACTCAAGACACGTTTTCTGTAATGGCTGTTTGTGGGTTGACCCAGGCTATGACGAGGGTTGATTTTCTACCATCTGGAAGATCAATAGTGATATTGTTCTAGACTCGCCACAGTTTTAATAAAAAATGGAATTTTTTTTCCAGAAAACAGAAGTGGGAGTATGGTAGAACTGGAAGTGATTCCAAAACCACAAACGATTACTGAAGATTTTAATAGGAACCTAAAGATTCAATCTGGTTTGACATTCTATTGGCCACTCCGCAGATACGGTGGGTAACTTCAGGCAACCGAGAGGTACTCCGGTAGCCTCAAGGACGGTGACAGGGAAGTTCTTGTTTACCCAGACATGCCATTGCTGTTGTTCCAGACCGTGAGACCCGGCAGGAGGATGAGTATAGCGTCGTTCTAAACTAGCTTTAGAAGTGTGCGTCTATATGACTCTGCCAGAGGGTTGTCATGGTCAGTGGGAGCAGCGGAAGCATTGGTGGACAAGTGGCTTATGTCTATTTATAGACTAAAGCAGATATAGCGGAGAAAGATCATCCATTTATGATGTGACAGTCATAGGTTTGATTTCATCAGAATAGGGGATGGATCTGTTAAGAAGGTAGTAGGGTGTGATGTCCTGGTATTTGGATGACATACACAGAGTAGGAAGTGATATTCCTATACTACGAACGGTTATACTTTGGTCGTCACACAGTGGTTTCTCCACATGGGACTTAGACATTATATCAGACATACTGGTTACTAGATCTATGGTTTTAGATCTAGATTTGGATGGTTTCCCAATTAAGGGTACTTAGACAGCATTCTAAGAGTATTTAGAATGGACGACTCCTGGCACGGTGGTATACCTGCAGGTGATGGAGTCACCCTCTCTAAAGATGTCTTACAGACTAAAGGGGAGAGGGATGTGCATGATTGGCAGATCACTTGCTTAGGCAATTGAGTCAATCATGAGATGTCAAGTACCACACCAGATGTTGTTATTGCACTAGATGCAATAAGTTGACATTGATCCTATCCTAGAGAAACAGTCGGAAGCAGTTTTAGAACATAAGTGGATGTTCTAGGGATATGATAACGACAGCCTCATTCGGGAGACAGTTATCATTCCAGGCTTCCAAGGTGACTTGGACGACAGGGAGGTTGTCAGAGTTATAGTTTTCCTTCTGACGAGGGGCAGTATTTTGGACAGGTGGTCCAAGGCAATACTGAGGGAGGCATGGCGCAGGATACTGATTAAGTTTAGTTGACGATACAGTCTAAGAAGTTTGGATTTTGAGTTCATTTATGAGCTAGGTCCCATCAGACATCCAGACACATTCTAAGACAGGTATTGCTCATTTCGGGAGATGGCATTCTCCGCGAACTTGAGATATAGAGAGACATAGAAAGAAACATCAAAGCGGATCCACTCACTGAGGCTATTCCTCGAACGCAATAGTTTCGCAAACGAGCTTTGTGAGACTGACTAGTAGAGGAGTTGGGTGTTCGGTATCACACGGGCTGTGAGTATGCGACATCGCAATAATTAGCCTTGAGTGCAAGTGGGAGATTGTTGGAGATAGTGCCCTCAGAGTCAATTATTGGATCACAGGCACGTGATTGCAATGATTGAGGGAGGACCTATCCCGGTAGGACAGTCTTACTCAAGATGATAGTATGCTATCTGGTTTATCTTTATCATCGTGTACTGCTTTAGGTGACCTTACAGGTCGCTATTACACGTTGATAGAGCCCTTAGAATTCTTACTTGACTACCAGCAGTATGATGGCGATCATATACGTGAGAGTTAGGTAGTCTATAAGCACATCCTTAAAGTGGTCCCTAGTCGTGGGAGTTTCGAGACTGGGCATCGATACTCCAGAGTAGACTAGTGTATACATTCGAGACCCCGACGAGGGGAGGTGGCCGGTCTCACAAGCCACTGGTGTCAGTTGGTTCACCTAAGATGTATACAGGTGCTCATTGGGTTATGAGTACACCGGACAGGACTCGCCGGGAACATGCTAGTTGGTCTTATACCTGACGTCAGATAGCAGTTCCCTGGTGACATGTGTACAGGTTAGTTCATCGACCTGGGGATCCTAGTCCTCGCAGAGCACGGCAATGACCCCGTGTGAAGCATCCAGAGAGAAGCCTGTGTAGGGTTGCTAGGCACGCGCACAAGGGTCTACGAGGCATCAACCATGCCCGATTAAAAAATTAGCCGTGCCGAACAACCCGAAGCCGGATCTTTAAACTAGGGTTTAGGCGAAAACTAACATGTTAAACACTTTAACACTAAGTGAGAGGGATTACAACCTTTGTAGATCCGGTCCTTCACTTCGTAAGCTCCGTGTTGAGGTCCCTTCGCTGCGATCATCATGTTCCGGACTCTCGAGAGGCTTCACGAAGAGAAAGATGCAGTCTCGCTTCCGATCTTCGATAACAAAGATGATCTACTTTGAAGTTTCATTAACACAAGCTAACACTCACTAAATGAAGTGAACACTCTCATCTAAAGGGAAAGGATAGATGAGAATGATAAAGTAGGATTTTTGCTCTCATTTGTTTTCTTATTCTCACTCATTTATCATCACAAAATCAAATCAAGAAAGCTTTTTTCCATGAAAAGAAGAAGGAAGAAGAAGAAGAAGAAGAATTGGAATCCTTTTGTGATGAATAATGAAAAGATAAATATGATGAATAATGCAACCATGGTCAACTAAACCCATGTAGAGAATTAACTAGGGCTAGGGTTTGGGTTGGGTTAAAAGTGAGTCACTTGAAAATATCAAGCATAATATCTTTTTCAAGACAAAAGAAAAGCTTCTAGAATCTAATAGAAGTCTTAACCCTAATCCAAACCCTAATCATGTTTAAACTCCACTAAACATGTTGCATTAGTTATCATATCATGTTACAATATTGTTGGGGTAAAAATTTACACCCCGGTTGACCGAGTCAAAGTCAAGGTCAACCCCAAGCCAGGTGGGCCCAAGCCCAGGTCAAGTGGGCCCATGCCCAGGTCGAGTCCGAAACATGAAGCGGCCGACCCTCCCCATGCCAAAAATGAAATCATGTAATAAATAATTTTTATGTAATTTTTTCATACATGAATGTATGCAAAATGGGCATAAAACCAATATTTTGTAAGCCCATGGTTTATGTGCAAAAAGAAATGGCACATGAACCATGGGATGAGCTAAAATACCATTTTTGCAAAGCCCAAGGGGCTATATATAAATGTGTAAGCCTATATAAGGCAACATGATGATGAATAAAATATAGACTTTTCATTCCCCCCAAAAACTAGGGTTCTTTGTGCCTCTTGCTCCTTCTCCAAGGTTCTAAACCTTCTCAATTCTTTTGAATTAAATCAAGAGTTTTACTCTTTCTTTTCCAAAACTAAGTAGTTTTCCACCACAAAACCTACAAAGGGGAACTCAGATCACCCATCAGATCTCAAAAAGGAGTGATTTTTAAAATCTCATATTTCTTGATCTTCAAGATCTGGCCAAACAACAGGAGGAAGAAGAAGAACCCCTTTTATCATCTTCAAAACATCACAGGAGTTTAACTCCATATATATATACATAATAAATATTTCATTTTTGAAGCACAGCTTCTGTTTCTTAGGCTAAAAGCCTCTTGTCCTCTCCGGCGCGCAGCGCAAGTGCGCAAAGCGCCCGCGTGCCGACACGTGGCGCGCGCTTGCGCACCTGCGCGCTTGCGCAAGTGCGCAAAGCGCCCGCGTGCCGACACGTGGCGCGCGCGCTTGCGCAAGTGCGCAAAGCGCCCGCGTGAAGACACGTGGCGCGCTTGCGCAAGTGCGCAAAGCGCCCGCGTGCCGACACGTGGCGCGCGCGCTTGCGCACCTGCGCGCTTGCGCAAGTGCGCAAAGCGCCCGCGTGACGACACGTGGCGCGCTTGAGCAAGTGCGCAAAGCGCCCGCATGCCGACACATGGCGCGCGCGCGCTTGCGCGCGCGCTTGCGCACCTGCGCGCGGCGCTCTTGCGCAAAACGCCCACATGCCGACACGTGGCGCGTGCGCTTACGCACCTGCGCGCAGCGCTCATGCGCAAATTGCCCACGTGTCGACACGTGGTGCGCGCGCGCCTGAGCGCACAGCACCTTAGCGCACAGCGCTCTAGGCGCTGGCCCCACGCATCCTTTGGATGTCTTTTTCCCCTTTACTTATATTTACATGTATATATATACATATGTATACAAATGCACACATACACATACTCCGCGACACTGTCCCTGTTAGAAAAAAAATTTCTAACGGGGCGCTGCCCCGCACCCCGCAAGGGGGCTGCTAGCCCCCTTGACCCCCAGCCCGCTATCCGGGTAGCGGGACCTCCGTAAAAACTCTGCGTGGCTCCCGATATATCCAAGACCCCCCTTTCAAAACAGAACATACGTACACTGCACATTGAGTTCGCATGACCAGTTTAACCCGTTAATCGGAGGTTCCCCCACCCCAAAGGCGAGGGGTAATTAACGGCAGCTTAGTCCGCGGCTGCCGGAGATTCGGATCCCCACAATCATTAAACCCCAGCCTTCCCTAGGCAGGGGGAATCTGTAGTACGCCTGACAAGCGCGCGCGTATTCCCACCTCAATGGGGTGACGAAAAACACCCTACAGATTCTGGCACGCCCGGTGGGACGAATCTCTCCTCTCATATTTCGGGTTAAGCGTTCATGCGAACTCAATCAATGTACATATCTGTATTTATACTAAAATAATGCTCTTTCATGCAGGTCTTCAAGCAGTCACCTTTCAACAATGTCTCCAGTGATGAACTCATCTCTCAGCACGGCTCCCGTCTCTTACACGATGAAGATAGACTCCAGGACGGTCTTCCCGGCCAGTCTTGCGCGACAATGGGAGGAGCCGCTGCTACCATTCGGCTCTATCATGTTCATGCCAGTTGGCGCCATCCCAGCTCCTCAAGCCCTGGTGGCAGAAAAACCGGTCTCGAAAGGCAAGAGGTCAAATGTGGTGATCTCAAGGGCGCCCCAACCTAAACGCAAGTCGGTGTCTGAACGAATTTCCTTGGCCCCAGCTGGGGGCAAGGCCATCAACACCAATAAAGCTACAACGCATCCCGAGCAAGCTCCAGCGGTGCCCTTGACCACTGCTCGATCGGGTGTCTCCTCTAAGCTCCCCTCTGATCAACTCATAATGGCTTCCCGGGTAGCAGATGCCCTCCAAGCCTTCAAAATCGAGAAGCTGAGGGAGAAAAGGCTCAGATATAGAGCCAATAAAAGGGCTAGGGCTACTGCCAGGATAAACCTCATGAGGTTCGAAGAACAGGGTTACCCCGCCAAAGATGAGGGGATGGCTGAATGTGTTATCCACACTGTCTACGTGGTGGGCACGCGCAGCAAGAGCAAGGACGGGGCCACCACATCTCAAATCCAATCTGGCTTGAATGTGGTTGCCACTTCCCAAGAACAGCCGCCTCCGCTGGATGATGAAAACCCTCTCGATGAGGCTGATAGGCAGAGAGAGCCCTCAATTCATGAGGAGTTAGGCTCGGAAAGCGAAGATGAGCCAACTTTCCGTCCTAAGACCGCAGAGCAGCAACTTCTCCAAGAGCTCCGAAAACAGCTCAGAAGCAAAGATAAGGAGATGGCCAAGCTCTACTCAAAGATCGACGACTTGACAAATGTCGTCTTACGGCTTACGGCCCAACTTGCCCCTCAGCCGCCCAATCAAGCACAGGGCTCAGCTCATGGACCAGAAAATGGTGTCCCGAGACAGCCGACGCCCGTTCCCTCAAATCCAAAAGTGGGCGGACCGCATGAAAATCAGTCGCATCCTATCTCAGCAAATCTCTTGGCTACCGATGACAGTAGCCCGCTAACTCAAGATCAAATCATGGATTTGGTTGCCAACAAAGTCAAAACCTTGGTAGCCGAAGCCGAAGCGCAAAAAGATATCAGCAGTAGTGGGAGACCATATCCTGCTCAGTATGATCTGGTAGAATTTCCCAGCGGCTATGTCATCCCCAAATTCGGAAGATTCGATGGGACGGGAAATGCGAATCAGCACATCGCCCACTTCAAAGCCTCTTGCGGGAATACTGGGGGCAATGATGCGCTTCTCCTCCGCCAGTTCGTTAATAGCTTGACCGATGTTGCTTTCGACTGGTACGCGAGCCTACCGGATGGCTCCGTTACTACTTTCATCCAAATGGAGTCTTTGTTTCGACAAAGATTCATGAGCGTCAGCGATAAGATCACCATTGCCGAACTCGTAAGGACCAAGCCCAAGAACAACGAAAGTTGCACGGATTTTATAACCCGATGGCGCAATCTCTCTGTCAAATGTGAACCGCTGATAGAGCAGGACCAATCTGTCAGTCTCCTCGTCGGAAATCTCAACAATTGGATGACCCCGTTTCTATGCACCGCGGGTCTCAAAACATTCCAAGAGCTGACCAGGAAAGTTCAAATGCTGGAGCGCTCAAAGCAGGAGTCCTCCTCGGATTCCCAAAATAACAATAGGTCCTGGAAAAACCGAAAGGACGATAATCGCAAAGGCGGAAATTCCGATGATTCTGAATCTTTCAACACTTCGGCTAACCGAAATAAGCAAGGGGTGAGCGGGCCTAGCGCTAACCAGCCTCGGAAGCCAGTGTTCGGAGAGGGAGGAGAATCTCCACTGAAAGAGAAGCTGGATAAGGTCTATTCCTTCAGAAGGGACAAAATCCGTAAAATATTCAAAGACGCCCTGAAGAACGGTCTACAACTGCCAGAGTCAAAAAGACCGCAGGAAGCGAATAGGACCGACGACCCCAAATACTGCCCCTATCACAGAGTGATAGGCCATGCCATTGAGGACTGCTTCGTCTTCAAAGATTGGGTCGAAAAGCAATATAAGGCAGGAGAGATAGAACTGTCCAAAGGCGTGTTAGTAAACAGTCAAGACGCGACCGCCAATTTCATACAAACGGAGACTGAAGTTCTTCGTGAAACGGATTCTCTCAGACATATGCCTTTCTCTGAAAACAGTCGACCACCACGTCATTAAACTGGGAACAATCGACCACCACGTCATTAAACTGGGAACAATCGACCACCACGTCATTAAACTGGGAACAATCGACCTCTAAGTCGTTAAACTGGGAATGTAAAAAAAAAATGTAAATAAAAAAAAAGTGTAAATAAATGAAAAATAAAGAAAAGCCGAAATGATGGGGCAACTCGCAATAAAAATCAGCGAGTAAAAATGAAAATGAAAATAAAGCCGAAATGATGGGGCAACCGCGAATAAATAGCCGAAATGATAGGGCGATCGCGACCTTCGCTATAAGAAAAGCTGAAATGATAGAGCAATCGCGGTAAAATAAAAAAAAAAAACAAAAAAAAACAAAAAAAATAAGGGCGGATGATGAGTTGCTCCTGGTACCATATTCCAGTGCAGCAATGTAGACGCCAAACAAAATCCAATTTCCCAAAATTCTTTCAGCCCTACGGCCAGTCCCCAAATTGACTACCGTATACAATCCACGGGCTCAAATAATTCTCAGCATACCCATGCCCCACCGCAACCACCAGTTACGTGGCTGGTCTCCGCCTTTGGAATTATGCTTCATTGGAAAGACCCACTCATGTGTCCTCACGATGCATGAGGAGAACAAACCTTCGTGAGATCCTTACGACTCACCAAGGAAAAACACACTTAGGAGTCCTCACGACTCTTAAGGAGAAAATACACCTGCGGGATCCTTACGACTCGTAGGGAGAAAATGCTTTTATGGGACCCTCACGGCCCATAAAATTGAAAAGTCTTAGGTGATAGGGATCCAAACCTGTCTCCTAAGCCATCGCTCCCCAATCCCCAAGTGGCGAATGATGAGTCGCTCCTGGTACCATATTCCAGTGCAGCGATGCAGACGCCAACCAAATTCCAAATCTTATACCAACGGCGGATGATGAGTCGCTCCTGGTACCATATTCCAGTGCAGCGATGCAGACGCCAACGAAGTCCTGAAATGTTTCTGGCCCTACGGTCTGGATCATACATCCTGCAAAACCGTATACAATCCACGGGCGTAAAACAATCCCGATCTCTGGAATCATGCTCCGCCCTTCGGAATGATGCTCCGATCCTGGAATTATGCTCCGCTCTTCGGAATGATGCTCCGATATCTCTGGAACTATGCTCCGCTCTTTGGAAAGATGCTCCGAACTCTGGAATCATGCTCCGATCCCTGGAATCATGCTCCGCCCTTCGGAATGATGCTCCGAATCCTGGAATTATGCTCCGCTCTTCGGAACGACGCTCCGAACCCTGGAATAATGCTCCGCCCATCGGAATGATGCTCCGAATCCTGGAATCATGCTCCGCTCTTCGGAATGATGCTCCGATATCTCTGGAACTATGCTCCGCTCATTGGAATGATGCTCCGATCCTTGGAATCATGCTCCGCTCATCGGAATGATGCTCCGATCCTTGGAATCATGCTCCGCTCATCGGAATGATGCTCCGATCCTTGGAATCATGCTCCGCCCTTCGGAAAGATGCTCCGATCTCTGGAATCATGCTCCGCCCTTCGGAATGATGCTCCGATCCTGGAATTATGCTCCGCTCTTCGGAATGATGCTCCGATATCTCTGGAACTATGCTCCGCTCTTCGGAAAGATGCTCCGAACTCTGGAATCATGCTCCGATCCCTGGAATCATGCTCCGCCCTTCGGAATGATGCTCCGAATCCTGGAATTATGCTCCGCTCTTCGGAACGACGCTCCGAACCCTGGAATAATGCTCCGCCCATCGGAATGATGCTCCGAATCCTGGAATCATGCTCCGCTCATTGGAATGATGCTCCGATCCTTGGAATCATGCTCCGCTCATCGGAATGATGCTCCGATCCTTGGAATCATGCTCCGCCCTTCGGAAAGATGCTCCGATCTCTGGAATCATGCTCCGCCCATCGGAATGATGCTCCGATCCTGGAATTATGCTCCGCTCTTCGGAATGATGCTCCGATATCTCTGGAACTATGCTCCGCTCTTCGGAAAGATGCTCCGAACTCTGGAATCATGCTCCGATCCCTGGAATCATGCTCCGCCCTTCGGAATGATGCTCCGAATCCTGGAATTATGCTCCGCTCTTCGGAACGACGCTCCGAACCCTGGAATAATGCTCCGCCCATCGGAACGATGCTCCGATCTCTGGAATTATGCTCCGCTCTTCGGAAAGATGCTCCGGTCTCTGGAATTATGCTCTGCCTTTCGGAATGATGCTCCGAACCCTGAAATCATGCTCCGCTCATCGAAATGATGCTCCGATTCTCGGGAATCATGCTCCCCGGGATGATGCTTCGCCTCTGGAATGATGTTCCACCTCGAAGTTCAGCTTCAAGATCCATCAATTTCATGCACACAACTCAAATGTGCGGTGTGCATTTATTGATGGGGGGCACTTTGTTGGGGTAAAAATTTACACCCCGGTTGACCGAGTCAAAGTCAAGGTCAACCCCAAGCCAGGTGGGCCCAAGCCCAGGTCAAGTGGGCCCATGCCCAGGTCGAGTCCGAAACATGAAGCGGCCGACCCTCCCCATGCCAAAAATGAAATCATGTAATAAATAATTTTTATGTAATTTTTTCATACATGAATGTATGCAAAATGGGCATAAAACCAATATTTTGTAAGCCCATGGTTTATGTGCAAAAAGAAATGGCACATGAACCATGGGATGAGCTAAAATGCCATTTTTGCAAAGCCCAAGGGGCTATATATAAATGTGTAAGCCTATATAAGGCAACATGATGATGAATAAAATATAGACTTTTCATTCCCCCCAAAAACTAGGGTTCTTTGTGCCTCTTGCTCCTTCTCCAAGGTTCTAAACCTTCTCAATTCTTTTGAATTAAATCAAGAGTTTTACTCTTTCTTTTCCAAAACTAAGTAGTTTTCCACCACAAAACCCACAAAGGGGAACTCAGATCACCCATCAGATCTCAAAAAGGAGTGATTTTTAAAATCTCATATTTCTTGATCTTCAAGATCTGGCCAAACAACAGGAGGAAGAAGAAGAACCCCTTTTATCATCTTCAAAACATCACAGGAGTTTAACTCCATATATATATACATAATAAATATTTCATTTTTGAAGCACAGCTTCTGTTTCTTAGGCTAAAAGCCTCTTGTCCTCTCCGGCGCGCAGCGCAAGTGTGCAAAGCGCCCGCGTGCCGACACGTGGCGCGCGCTTGCGCACCTGCGCGCTTGCGCAAGTGCGCAAAGCGCCCGCGTGCCTACACGTGGCGCGCGCGCTTGCGCAAGTGCGCAAAGCGCCCGCGTGAAGACACGTGGCGCGCTTGCGCAAGTGCGCAAAGCGCCCGCGTGCCGACACGTGGCGCGCGCGCTTGCGCACCTGCGCGCTTGCGCAAGTGCGCAAAGCGCCCGCGTGACGACACGTGGCGCGCTTGAGCAAGTGCGCAAAGCGCCCGCATGCCGACACGTGGCGCGCGCGCGCTTGCGCACCTGCGCGCGGCGCTCTTGCGCAAAACGCCCACATGCCGACACGTGGCGCGTGCGCTTGCGCACCTGCGCGCAGCGCTCATGCGCAAGTTGCCCACGTGTCGACACGTGGTGCGCGCGCGCCTGAGCGCACAGCACCTTAGCGCACAGCGCTCTAGGCGCTGGCCCCACGCATCCTTTGGATGTCTTTTTCCCCTTTACTTATATTTACATGTATATATATACATATGTATACAAATGCACACATACACATACTCCGCGACACTGTCCCTGTTAGAAAAAAAATTTCTAACGGGGCGCTGCCCCGCACCCCGCAAGGGGGCTGCTAGCCCCCTTGACCCCCAGCCCGCTATCCGGGTAGCGGGACCCCCGTAAAAACTCTGCGTGGCTCCCGATATATCCAAGACCCCCCTTTCAAAACAGAACATACGTACACTGCACATTGAGTTCGCATGACCAGTTTAACCCGTTAATCGGAGGTTCCCCCGCCCCAAAGGCGAGGGGTAATTAACGGCAGCTTAGTCCGCGGCTGCCGGAGATTCGGATCCCCACAATCATTAAACCCCAGCCTTCCCTAGGCAGGGGGAATCTGTAGTACGCCTGACAAGCGCGCGCGTATTCCCACCTCAATGGGGTGACGAAAAACACCCTACAAATATTATATATCACATATATAATATTTATCGTAACAAAATAAAATAATACAATTAACATATATCGCATATATATCAATGTATTACCCGAGTGAGAAAAAGAATCTTTTAGTGAGCTAATATTAGTTAATATAATTTAATATATCATATATATTATTATACATTAAATTATCGAATCAACACTTGATCCGACAATCCGGCTATATCGCATATAACCGACTAATACGATGACCCGGCTATATCACATATACCCGGCCGATATCTCATATCGCGAGAATCCAATACGGTATCACATACCGCATTATCCTCGGTCCCCAACATATCACATATGTGCTCCTACTCCGTTTTGCCTTAGTCAAGAAACCTCTGTGTAGGACTCTAAAGAATCGTCAATACGCCGGCAGTAGGTGATGATCATATCAAACACCCACAAGCTGCAAGCGGTCAGCTAAACGTAACAGCTACCCAGGTATTGAGCACTCAGAAGATCAACAAGCAAGCCTGTACATTCTCCTGTGAATCCAATCAGTAACACTCCCGTATAGTCCGGTCTCGTCGTCTGATATGTCGCATATCTCGCCTAGGGGTGGTAAACGTCAGACCCCAGTAGCTTGATAAGTCGTATCGATATGAGGTCTATAACAGTTCGAAAAACTACTGATAACACTTACCAGTAAATCTCAGCAACCCTGGCAAGGGATTTCCGGTTATAGCCAATCGGACACAGCACAACATCAACTCCCTATACCGGGAGAGACGAATCCCCTCCTATCGCTCATTGCCTCCATGTGATTCGGGACTGTACCCAAAATCCACCTTTTTGCACGCCCTCTTGGACATGGTATGATGGAAATCAAAGCACAGTGAGAATCACACAAGACTCTATGACGATCTCGGGTCAACAGACTACTCTGTACCAGTGTCACCGGAGAACTGCCATCTGACGTGAGGTATAATACCATCTGGGAGTTCTCGGCGAGTCCGTCCAGTGTACCCAGTCTCCACTGAGCACCCATACACCATCCTTGATGTCAAACACCGATGGATATGGGATCATCCATCGCCCATCAAATGGGTCAAGATGCGTATACACTAGTCTACTCTGGTGCATCGATGCCCTGTCTCGATACACCCTCGACTAAGAACAGTTATAGGATGTACTCGCCGACTACCGTGGCCCCACTAGTATGATCTCATCATAGTCCCGGTAGTCGATTACATATCCTAAGGGCTTTATCAAAATGTAACATAGAGACAATCAGACTACATGTTAAGATAAAGTACAACCAGCTAGCATACTATCATGTCGAGCAAGAAAGTCCTCCCTATATATGTCCAAGCATCCATTACAATATACATCGTATGTACAGTAATGGCCTCTAGGGCATACATATAACTAATAATCTCCCACTTGCACTAGGGCCATCTGTTGTGGTATCACATACCCAACAATTAGCTGCGGTTGAAGTATCTCATACTCAACCATCCCATAAAAGTCTCTACTGGGAAAAAGGCCTTTGTGAGTGGATCCGCGCTGTTGTCCTCTGTGTCTACTCTCCTAACCTCGATCTCCCTGGAGATCAACCATCTCCATGATCAGGTGATACTGCCTAAGAATTATATCTGGATTTCTGATGGGACGGGGGTTCCTTGGCATAAGCCACAACTCCATTGTCACACAATGGTAGGAACGAAGTTCATCTCATGAACTTATATATATCCAGACTGCCTCTTTGGTAGCATCCTTGGTAACGATGTATCTTGCCTTTAATCGTCTAGTATGTCACGGTATCTAGCTTGGAACTCTTCCAACATACCGTCCCCCCACTGAGGGTAAAGACAATGCCTGTGACTGACATTCAGTCGTCCTTATCACCGTGGAACCTTTCCAGTGTTTCTCCCCAGGATCGATTGATACCATCTCACTACAACTAGTGAGTATCCTAACATCCAATTAGATCTATCTAATAGATCCAAAACCCAGGATTTAGGAGGTATCGCTTTGATCCTATATGGAGAATCATTATGATAAGCGGAGATTGACCGAGTGTAGCATAGGAAACTCCTTCCCTATCAAAAGTATGTCATCCACGTACTCTACGAGGATCACCACCATACTCCCTACTACCTTTTTGTATATACAAGGTTCATCTACCATTTTGATGAAGTCAAACTCTTTAACTACCACATCAAAACAGACGTTCCAACTCCGCGATGCCTGCTTTATCATATAAAACATCTTGCTCACGTTTTCGCTGCTCCCACTGTCTACGAAGCCCTCTGGCTGTGTACTTATAAACGCTCTCTTCCAAATCATCATTTAGAAAAGCAATCATGACACCCAACCGCCAGATATCGTAGTCATGGTATGTAGCCGTGGCAAGTAGGATCTGGATGGACTTAAGCATAGCTTTGAAAGTCTCAACTTTTCCATGTACACCAAGTAATCTTCTCAAGATATACTCGCTCCTGATGGGGATTTAACCCTTCAGATAAAGCAACCAAAGTCCATACTTTGTTGGTGTATAAGGATTCCATCTCAGATCGCTAAGCATCCAGCCATTCTTATAGAGTCCCACTCCTGATGGCCAGCTCGAAATAAGTTGGGTCATCATCTCATGATGCAATCCTCGCTCCCACTATCATAGAGAAACCGAAGTATCTCTCAGGTGGGCGAGGAACCCTACTGGATCGGCGGAGAGGCTGAGGTTCGTTGGAAACTATTGAATCCTTTGGTTCTACCAAATCATCTGCTGTAGTTTGTATAGCTGGAACTCCTTCCAGTTCTACCTCATGACCACTAATTTCTTCACAAGAAATTCCCTTTCACAAAGGTGGAATGCTGAGAAACAAAACATCTTTTGTTCCTCAGTTTGGTAAGAGATATTCCCTTATGAATGCTTGGGATATCCAACAAACTTCCACAGAACAGACTTTGCCTCGAGCTTGTCCGGATTTTGCTTTTTAGACATAGGCCGGACAACCCCAAATCTTAACAAACTTAAGATATGGGCTCTTCCCTTTCCATATCACATATGAAGTGGTAGGCAACTAATTTGATTTGAACCCTATTCAATAGGTATGCAGCTTCACAAGTGCATAATTCCCAAAAGGAAATAGGAAACTCAGTAGTACTCATCATAGAGCACACCATATCACATAGGATGCTATTGCTCCGTCCCGATATACCATCGTGCTATGGTGTATACGGAGGAGTAATGCTGAGAGAGAATCTCATTCTCCTTTAGAATAATCCAGGAATTCCGTGCTCAAGTATTCTCCTCCTTGATCTCATCAAAGGACATTATACTTATACCCATTTTTAGTTCTCTACTTCTAACTTATATTCTGTGAATATCTCAAAAGTTTCGGACTTGTGTTTCAACAGGAACATATGTTAGAATCTTGAGAGATCATCAGAGAATATAATGAAGTACAAAGAACCGGTCTTGGCATGTGTAGACGGGGGACCTTCATACATCAGCATGTATCAATCCCAAAAGTTCACTAACTCTTTCTCTGTTTCCAATAAACAGAGTTATGGTCATCTTATCTTTGTGACATGACCGGCAAGTTTCACAAGATGTAAATTCAAACAAATTTAAATTTGCATCTAAATGTAACTTAGCTAGTCGGGTCGCATTGATATGATCTAGTCTACAATGCCTCAAGAAGGATCCGTTCATTTCTGAACTCTTTCTCTTGTGTGTGTTCTTTATACTAAGAGCTGTAGTTTGATTTAGAACGTCTATGCTTTTAGATAACGTAGCTGAACCGATCAACTCTTGATATAGGAAATGTTCAAAACATTATCCAACAATACAAAATTATATCCTTTCTTTACTAATAAAGAGACTGATATGATGTTGTATATCAGGTTCGGTATCTAATAACATTCGTTCAGAATCAATGTATTCTGGTAATACAGGGTGATGTGACCAACAGACTTGGCTGCAACACTTGCACCGTTTTCCGTCTCATGAAACTTATCACCCGTTCTCAGCTCTCTAACTTTCTGTAGCCCATGTAACAGATTACATATGCGGGGTCCTGATCCGGTACCTCATACCCAGGACGTAAAGGATACTGAGAAACAGTTCTCTATAATGAACACACCCGAAGAAGATGCATCAGCATGCACTTTCTTCGTTTGGGCGGCACGGGAAATCTGTTATTCCCCAATTTCTTGCTCTGTCTTATAACAATTATAAGTTGGAGCGGGACCAACGTTCTCCAGCTCAGTATAACAAGCGGGTTCGGTCAATTCATCCGTTTTATTATCTTGATTAAGGCGTGATATGGTCGCTACCTGGAGAGAGAGAGAAGAAAACACTCAGCGTATGCTCTTACAAGATTAGATTGGTTATCTAATATATCTAATCAGGATGTCTCCCACTGTTTTAATCAAATCTTCCTTCAAACCCTAAAAGGAAAGACTAGCCGGGATTAATTACACGCTACAAGTTCGCCAATCTTTCAGCCAGGCCAGTGTCGGTACTTTGAGAGAGGTCCCAAGATTTCGGATCGAATAATCAAATACCCAACATTTCCTAAATAGCTCAACACTTGAGCGGAGTTCAAAAAGTCCCAGAATACGTCACAGTACCAATGGTCCAGCCGTAGAAGGGTCAAGCCAACGCCTCACATGTGGCACGCCGAACTGCCCCAAACCCTAAAATTCAGATGCGGTTCAGACGGTCACATAATCGAGTTAAGGTTTGTGTTCTTCTAGAGGGTCCACCGCGTTACTTGCACGTTTTTCCGAAAGATTTAAACTCAAGAAAAATTCAACACTTGAAAAATTTTCGAGCCGGGAAAAAATGAGTTAATGATATCCATTCGAACATTTTAATAGTTTCTAAATATCCAGAAAACATAACGAAATTAAATTTTTCGATCGAATCAATGAATTTAAAATAATCCCCAGAACACTCAACACTTGAGTCAGATTAAAAATACCCAGAAATATATACTTACAGATATGGATATTACTGTACAAAACACTAACCCTAATTCTACTGTTCCGCCGCGGAACCGCCGCGCAAGCAAGGTATTGCCGCGGTTCCGCGGCGCTACAATGGAATTGGGATGTTGTATTTTACAGTAACTCTTATAATTCCCTCCTGATTTTTTTGAGTATTTTTAATGCAGAAAAAATCACATTTTTACAAAATTTCCAGAGAGGGGTCTATTTCGACGTTTCGAACTTCGATCGGAGTTTTAACTTCGTATACACGTCGCCTAATGCTCTAGCTAGGCTCCGATACCACTGTAGGGTTCCTAGGCACTCTTGTAAGGGATCATAAGGCATCAACCATGCCCGAATAAAATTTTAGACGTGCCGAACAACCCAAAGCCGGGATCTTTGCTAGATTATTAGGGTTTAACATGCAAGTAAACATCTTTACAACTAAGTGTGAGGGATTACAACTTTTGTAGTCCGCTCCTTCGCTTCATAAGCTCCGAGTAGAAGTCCCTTCGCCGTGATCCACGATCTCCTGGACTC
The DNA here is from genome assembly GCA_030015575.1 of Agapanthus africanus. Classification (NCBI taxonomy): domain Eukaryota; kingdom Viridiplantae; phylum Streptophyta; class Magnoliopsida; order Asparagales; family Amaryllidaceae; genus Agapanthus; species Agapanthus africanus. The sequence continues at coordinate 117,225,990 of JASDDO010000028.1, forward strand.
AAGAGAAGCTCCACGACTCGAACGTCCATGCTAGCTTGTAGTGTTTCTTTTCTCCGATGATCTACGTCGAAATTGCTATAACTCAAGCTCTCTCACTCTAATGAGGTGAACACCCTAATCTAATCGGCTAGATTAGATGAGGATGATGGAGTAGTATTTATGCTTTCTTTTTATATCAAATTCTCACATGAAAACATCACTAAAGGAAAACCTAGTAAACTTTCTCAAAGCTCAAGGTTGAAGATGAAGAAGAAAAAATGCATAATCCTTTTTTGATGAATAATGAAATGAATATATGATTAATCATGGAACCATAGTCAAGGATGACAAGGATAACCTTTGTAGAGAATTAACTATGGCTAGGGTTTGGTTGGGTTAAAGAATGAGTCATGAGAAAATATCAACAATAATATCTTAAGCATGACAAAAGAAATTCCTTCTAGAAGATGCAAGAAGAAACTAACCCAAATCAAACCCTAACCTTGTTTAATCTCCACTAAATATGTTTCATCATTAATCATATCATGTTACAATAATATATATCACATATATATTATATATTTGTAACAAAAGAAAATAATACAATTAACATATATCTCATATATATTAATGTATTACCCGGTGAGAAAATGAAATAATAAAGCGAGCCAATATTAGATAATGTAATACAATATATCATATATATTATTATACATTAAATCATCGAACCAACACTTGATCCGACAATCCGGCTATATCGAATATAACCGACTAATATATCATGTATCGATTCATCGAATCAACACTTGATCCGATGACCCGGCTCATATCTAAATATCACGAGAATATAATACGGTATCTCATATCGCATTATCTCCGGTCCTGCACATATCACATATGTGCCCCTACTCCGTTTTGCCTGAGTCAAGAAACCTTTGTGTAGGACTCTAAAGAATCGTCAATACGCCGGTAGCAGGTGATGATCATATCAAACACCCACAAGCTGCAAGCGGTCAGCTAAACGTAACAGCCACCCAGGTATTGAGCGATCAGAAGATCAACAAGCTAGCATGTCCATTCTCCTGTGAATCCAATCAGTAACACTCCCGTACATTCCGGTCTCTTCGTCTGATATGTCGCATATCAAGTCTAGGGGTGGTATATGTCAGACCCCAGTAACCGATAAGTCGTGTCGATGTGAGGCTCATAACGGGTCGAGAAACTACTGGTAACACTTACCAGTAAATCTCTATATTAGCTCTGGCCAGGGACTTCCAGTTATAGCCAATCGAACACAGCACAACATCAACTCCCTATACCGGGAGAGACGAATCCCCTCCTATCGCTCATTGCCTCCATGTGATTCGGGACTGCACCCAAAAGCCACCGTTTTGCACGCCCTCTTGGACGTGGTAAGGTGGAAATCAAAGCACAGTAGGAATCACACAAGAATCTATGACGATCTCGGGTCTACAGACTATCCTGTACCAGTGTCACCGGAGAACTGCCATCTGACGTGTGGTATATCACCATCTGGGAGTTCTCGGCGAGTCCGTCCAGTGTACCTAGTCTCCACTGAGCATCCGTACACCATCCTTGATGTCAAACACCGATGGATATGGGATCATCCATCGCCCATCATATGGGTCAAGATGCGTATACGCTAGTCTACTCTGGTGTATCGATGCCCTGTCTCGACACACCCTCGACTAGGAACAGTTATAGGATGTACTCATCGACTACTGTGGCCCCACTAGTATGATCTCATCATAGTCCCAGTAGTCGAGTACAGATCCTAAGGGCTTTATCAACATGTGAGAGTAAGACAGTAAACTAATATAAGTCAACATGTTAAGATAAAGGAAAACCAAATAGCATACTATCATGACGAGCAAGAAAGTCCTCTCTATATATATCAAAGCATCCATTATAATATACATCATATATACAACAATGGCCTCTAGGGCATATACATAACTAACAATCTCCCACTTGCACTAAGGCCAGCTGCTGTAGTATCTCATACCTAGCATCCCGAATAATCTCTCAAACTGTATCTGGGGAATGGCCTTCGTGAGTGGATCCGCAGTGTTGTCCTTCGTATCTACTCTCCTGACCTCGATCTCCCGGCGATCAACTATCTCCCTGATGAGGTGATACCGCCTCAGAATATGTCTGGACTTTTGATGGGACCAGGGTTCCTTGGCTAAAGCCACAGCTCCATTTTTATCGCAATACAGAGGTATTGGATGCTCAATGAATGGAACCACACCAAGTTCACTAATGAACTTCTTTATCCAGACAGCCTCTTTGGCAGCATCGTTGGCAGCGATGTATTCAGCCTCCATCGTCGAGTCTGCAACGGTATCCTGTTTAGAACTCTTCCAACATACCGCCCCTCCATTGAGGGTAAAGACAAATCCCGAGTGCGTCGTTCTTATCACTTTGGAAGCTTGAATATGTAAAGGACTCCACCTGGAGTTCTCCGTTACCATACACCAAGAACATCTCTTTAGTCCTTCGTAAGTACTTGAGAATGCTCTTCACAGCTGTCCAGAGACTCTCTCCTGGATCTGCTTGATACCTACTCACTACACTTAGTGAGTATGCTACATCGGGTCTGGTACATAGCATCGCATACATGATAGAGCCTACTGCCGGAGCATAGGGTATCCCTTGCATGCGAGCTCTCTCTAAATCAGTCATGGGAGACATCTCTTTGGAGAGAGTGAGTCCAGAGATCGTGGGTAGGTTCCCACGCTTGGATTCTTCCATACTAAACCTCTTTAGTATGGTGTCAATGTACCTGGATTGGGACAATCCCGGTATCCGTTTAGATCTATCTCTATAGATCATAATTCCCAGTATGCAGGAGGCATCACCTAGATCTTTCATCGAGAATCTTTGTGATAAGAAGAGCTTGACTGACTGCAGCATAAGAACATCATTTCCTATCAAGAGTATGTCATCGACGTACAATACGAGGAAGACTACCGTACTCTCTGCAACCTTCTTATAGATACAAGGTTCATCTACGTTTTTGATGAAGTCAAACTCTTTGACTACAACATCAAAGCAGATGTTCCAACTCCGCGATACTTGCTTTAACCCATAAATGGATTTAAGAAGTTTACACACCTTTCCGCTGCTCCCACTATCTACGAAGCCCTCTGGCTGAGTCATGTACACGCACTCTTCTAAATCACCGTTTAGAAATGTGGTCTTAACATCCATTTGCCAGATTTCGTAGTCATGGTATGCAACAATGGCAAGTAAGATCCGGATGGACTTAAGCATAGCCACTGGAGAAAAGGTTTCGTCATAATCCACACCTGGTCGTTGACGAAAACCCTTTGCAACAAGTCTAGCTTTGAAAGTCTCAACTTTTCCATCTACACCAATTTTCCTTTTAAAGATCCACTTGCTCCCAATGGGTTTTACCCCTTCAGGAGCTATTTCCAAAGTCCATACTTTGTTGGTGTACATGGATTCCATCTCAGATCGCATTGCATCCAGCCATTTCACAGATTCACCACTCGTGATGGCCTGCTTGAAACTAGTCGGGTCATTATCTACCATGATGCAATCCTCGCTTCCACCATCAATGAGAAAACCGTAGTATCTCTCAGGTGGATGAGAAACCCTACTAGATCGGCGGAGAGGCTGGGGTTCGTCGGGTACTACTGAATCCTCTGGTTCCACTAAATCTTCAGTTGCAGTTTATGTTGCTGGAACCTCTTCCAGCTCTACCTCATCGCCACTAATTTCTTTCGCAAGAAATTCCTTTTCTAAAAAGGTGGCATGTTGAGCAACAAACACCTTTTATTGTTCACTTTGGTAAAATAGATATCCATATGAATTGCTTGGATATCCTACAAACTTACAAAGAACTGATCGTGCCTCGAGCTTGTCCGGATTTTGCTTTTTAACATAGGCCGGACAACCCCATATCTTAACTCTTTTAAGAGATGGTCTCTTCCCATTCCATATCTCATATGGAGTGGCAGACACAGATTTAGTTGGAACTCTATTCAATAGGTATATGGATGTCTCCAGCGCATACCCCCAGAAGGAAATAGGTAACTCAGCTGTACTCATCATAGAGCGCACCATATCTAATAGGGTGTGATTCCTCCGCTCCGATACACCGTTGTTTTGTAGTGTATAAGGAGGAGTAAGCTGAGAGAGAATCCCATTCTCTTTTAGATAATCTAGGAACTCATTGCTTAAGTATTCACCTCCTCGATCAGATCGAAGGATCTTAATACTTTTGCCCGTTTGGTTCTCTACTTCATGCTTATATTCTCTGAATTTCTCAAAAGTTTCAGACTTGTGTTTCATCAGGAACACATGTCCGAATCTAGAGAGATCGTCAGTGAATATAATGAAGTAGGAAGAACCGTTCCTAGCATGCGTAGACATAGGACCGCATACATCACTATGTACCAGTCCTAAGAGTTCCGTAACTCTTTCTCCGTATCCACTAAACGGAGTTTTGGTCATTTTTCCTTTGAGACATGAGTGGCAAGTATCATAAGATGATAATTCAAACGAATTCAAATATCCATCCTTATGTAACTTAGTCAGTCGTGTCGCATTGATATGACCAAGTCTACAATGCCACAAGAAAGATTCGTTCATTTCTGAACTCTTCCTCTTGTGTGTGTTCTGTATATTAAAAACTGTATTTTGATTGAGAATGAATATGTCATTATGTAACGAGCCTGATCCAATCAACTTTTGATCTAGGAATATGTTCATAACATTATCCTTTACTACAAATTTATATCCTTCTTTACTTAATAAAGAAACTGATATAATGTTGCACATCATGTTCGGTATATAACAGCACTCATTCAGAATCAGTGTATTACGACTTGGTAATATTAGGTGATATTCGCCAACTGCTTTGGCTGCAATACTTGCACCATTCCCTACTTGAACGGAATGATCACCTTTTCCCAGTTCTCTACCTTTACGTAGCTCATGTAACAATTTACATATGTGGGATCCCGATCCGGTATCTAATACCCAGGACATAGGGTGAACTGAGAAACAGTTCTCAATAACTAATACACCCGAAGAAGATGCATCAGCATACTTGATCTTCGTTTGGGCGGCATAAGAATCCAGATTTTCTCCTGTTTCCTGCTCAGTCTTATAACTTTTATAAGAAAGAACAGGACCAACGATCCCCTGCTCAGTATAATAACTAGGTTCAGTCAATACATCCATATTATTATCTTGATTAAGTCCTGACACGGTCGCTACCTGGAGAGAGAGAAGGAAACACTTTAGCGTATGCTCTTGCAAGATTAGATTGGTTATTATCTTATCTAATCAGGATGTCTCCCACTGTTTTTATCAAATCTTCCTTCAAATCCTAAAAGGTAAGATTAGTCGGGATTAATTACACCTTACAATTTCGTCAATCTTTTAGCCAGATCAGTGTCGGTACTTGAGGGAGGTTCCCCGTGCTTTCGCATGGACCTAATTAAAATAAACCTTGTCTTCCCAGAGGCATAACCCCATTAACACCTTTCTAGACACCTACTTGATCGGCTAATTGTCCTGTGTAAAACTCTCCCAGGAGTAACTCTTACTCGTAGTGGGTATCGGGATCCAACTATCTCATAGGAGGTATGCAATCTCATTGCAAATTTCAACACTTGAAATTCCTGATAATGCTTTTGCCCCTAGCAACTTATGACCTTGGCTAAGGTCAACAAATCATAAGTGCTAGCCAAATTCAACCCATCATTTCCCGATTGAATTAAACCCACCCGTACGACCCTTAGCTAAAATCAACAAAGTCGTACGACTACCCTAACTCAATCACATCTCATGTTTTAGCAGATAAATACTAATTAGCTACCGTACACCACGCCTTGGCTAAGGTCAACAAACGCAGCACGAATACTAATTAGTCTCTATCTGAAATGACGGAGGGCTACGCCATTTTTTCAGAAAACCATGAGCGTAATGAACTTGATATCGTTGTAGAAACAAGTGATTTTGAAAAGGAGTGTTTTTGAGGCTTCTAGTTTCGCTAAAGAGGTCACTCCCGATAAAGGGATCTCGGCTCTTTCCCCATCAAATAAAGTGCAGGGTATATCATATATACCGCTGTGCAAAGCAAGAACTATATAAGCTGTCAAAAACTAAACCGCGAGTTTGTAGCATCTGCCAGTTTAGCTAAAGAGGTCACTCCCGGTGAAGGGATCTCGGCTCTTTCCTCATCGAATAAGGTGCAGGGTATATCATATATACCGCTGTGCAAAGCAAAACTGTAGCTACCCTTTTTATAAAGTTTTGATTCTACAATATCTTTTAGGCTTCTTTTCTTTTTATTAATCTCATTACTAAATCCCATCATCTTATGCTTCCTAAGCATCATAGAAGAAATGAAAGCGGTAATATTTATATATCAGCATATATATATATATTATAAGCATTCGTCTCAGGCAATAATATGATCTTATCACAGAATATTGCAGCAGAAGAACATATATGAAATATTGGATATACTAGGATGTCCGTGTTTTTAATACGAGCCGGTATAAAACACGGATTCCACGGTCGTGATGAATAGCCAAACCCACATCCCTAGACCCCTACGAGAGCGGCAAGTAACACTGCCAATTCTAGGGTTAGGAGACCCGGTCTCGACTCCTCGAGATGGCCTCCCACTGGACCCTAGAACCCGGTTACTTGTGCTCCCCTCCTTGGGTCTACCTAATGCGGAAAAGTAAATAATATACACTGGTGACATCAACCTTATCCCGGAAGTGCCCCAATAAAAGAATATTACATACAAATGAATTTTACATGAATGAAAATAAAAACCCTCATCTCACATAAAACCCCCGGCTATTCAGAACACGACGATCCAATATAACATATCACAGCAACACATAATATCACATATCATCAACGTAAGTAAGTATGCATACACCGATCATCGTTGATGTATAGCAACGAAAACCGGTAATACAACTACATACTACACTTACGGTCACAAAAAAGAAATTGTAAAACTACAACATTTGGAATCCACAATCACTTTAGACATCGTAAATCCGAAATATCACATACTTCGCATTTCATGCCTAACTATATGAATTCCACATATTGTATCACATTCCAGATAAATAGACGGTATTAAACTTTCCGATCGAATAATCAAATACCCAAGATTTCTTAAATATCTCAACACTTGAGCGGAGTTCAAAAAGTCCCAGAATACGTCACAGTACCAATGGTCCAGCCGTAGAAGGGTCAAGCCAACGCCTCACATGTGGCACGCCGAACTGCCCCAAACCCTAAGGTTCAGAGGCAGTTCAGACGATCATATAATCGAGTTAAGGTTTGTGTTCTTCTAGAGGGTCCACCGCGTTACTTGCACGTTTTTTCGAAAGATTTAAACTCAAGAAAAATTCAACACTTGAAAATTTTTCATGCCGGGAAAAAATGAGTTAATGATATCCGTTCGAACATTTTAACAGTTTCTAAATATCCGGAAAACATAACGAAATTAAATTTTCCGATCGAATCAATGAATTTAAAATAATCCCCAGAACACTCAACACTTGAGTCAGATTAAAAATACCCAGAAATATATACTTACAGGTATGGATATTACTGTACAAAACACTAACCCTAATTCTACTGTTCCGCCGCGGAACCGCCGCGCAAGCAAGGTATTGCCGCGGTTCCGCGGCGCTACAATGGAATTGGGATGTTGTATTTTACAGTAACTCTTATAATTCCCTGCTGATTTTTTTGAGTATTTTTAATGCAGAAAAAATCACATTTTTACAAAATTTCCAGAGAGGGGTCTATTTCGACGTTTCGAGCTTCGATCGGAGTTTTAACTTCGTATACATGTCGCCTAATGCTCTAGCTAGGCTCTGATACCACTGTAGGGTTCCTAGGCACTCTTGTGAGGGATCATAAGGCATCAACCATACCCGAATAAAATTTTAGACGTGCCGAACAACCCAAAGCCGAGATCTTTGCTAGATTATTAGGGTTTAACATGCAAGTAAACATCTTTACAACTAAGTGTGAGGGATTACAACCTTTGTAGTCCGCCCCTTCGCTTTATAAGCTCCGAGTAGAAGTCCCTTCGCCGCGATCCACGATCTCCCGGACTCAAGAGAGGCTCCACGACTCGAACGATCCATGCTAGCTTGTAGTGTTCCTTTTCTCCGATGATCTACGTCGAAGTTGCTATAACTCAAGCTCTCTCACTCTAATGAGGTGAACACCCTAATCTAATCAGCTAGATTAGATGAGGATGATGAAATAGTATTTATGCTTTCTTTTTATATCAAATTCTCACATGAAAACATCACAAAAGGAAAACCTAGTAAGATTTCTCAAAGCTCAAGGTTGAAGATGAAGAAGAAAAAATGCATAATCCTTTTTTGATGAATAATAAAATGAATATATGATTAATCATGGAATCATGGTCAAGAATGACAAGGATAACCTTTGTAGAGAATTAACTAGGGCTAGGGTTTGGTTGGGTTAAAGAATGAGTCGTGAGAAAATATCAACAATAATATCTTAAGCATGACAAAAGAAATTTCTTCTAGAAGATGCAAGAAGAAACTAACCCAAATCAAACCCTAACCTTGTTTAATCTCCACTAAACATGTTTCATCATTAATCATATCATGTTACAATAATATATATCACATATATATTATATATCTGTAACAAAAGAAAATAATACAATTAACATATATCGCATATATATTAATGTATTACCCGGTGAGAAAATGAAATAATAAAGCGAGCCAATATTAGATAATGTAATACAATATATCATATATATTATTATACATTAAATCATCGAATCAACACTTGATCCGACAATCCGGCTATATCGAATATAACCGACTAATATATCATGTATCGATTCATCGAATCAACACTTGATCCGATGACCCGGCTCATATCTAAATATCGCGAGAATATAATACGGTATCTCATATCGCATTATCCTCGGTCCTGCACATATCACATATGTGCCCCTACTCCGTTTTGCCTGAGTCAAGAAACCTCTGTGTAGGACTCTAAAGAATCGTCAATACGCCGGTAGCAGGTGATGATCATATCAAACACCCACAAGCTACAAGCGGTCAGCTAAACGTAACAGCCACCCAGGTATTGAGCGATCAGAAGATCAAAAAGCTAGCCTGTCCATTCTCCTGTGAATCCAATCAGTAACACTCCCGTACAGTCCGGTCTCTTCGTCTGATATGTCGCATATCAAGTCTAGGGGTGGTATACATCAGACCCCAGTAACCGATAAGTCGTGTCGATGTGAGGCTCATAACGGATCGAGAAACTACTGGTAATACTTACCAGTAAATCTCTATATCAGCCCTGGCCAGGGACTTCCAGTTATAGCCAATCGAACACAGCACAACATCAACTCCCTATACCGGGAGAGACGAATCCCCTCCTATCGCTCATTGCCTCCATGTGATTCGGAACTGCACCCAAAAGCCACCGTTTTGCACGCCTTCTTGGACGTGGTAAGGTGGAAATCAAAGCACAGTGGGAATCACACAAGACTCTATGACGATCTCGGGTCTACAGACTACCCTGTACCAGTGTCACCGGAGAACTGCCATCTGACGTGTGGTATATCACCATCTGGGAGTTCTCGGCGAGTCCGTCCAGTGTACCCAGTCTCCACTGAGCACCCGTACACCATCCTTGATGTCAAACACCGATGGATATGGGATCATCCATCACCCATCATATGGGTCAAGATGCGTATACGCTAGTCTACTCTGGTGTATCGATGCCCTGTCTCGACACACTCTCGATTAGGAACAGTTATAGGATGTACTCATCGACTACCGTGGCCCCACTAGTATGATCTCATCATAGTCCCAGTAGTCGAGTACAGATCCTAAGGGCTTTATCAACATGTGAGAGTAAGACAGTAAACTAATATAAGTCAACATGTTAACATAAAAGAAAACCAAATAGCATACTATCATGACGAGCAAGAAAGTCCTCTCTATATATATATCAAAGCATCCATTATAATATACATCATATGTACAACAATGGCCTCTAGGGCATATACATAACTAACATATGAGACCCTCACGGCTCATAAAGTTGAAAAGTCTTAGGGGACAGATCTTAACCCTGAATCCTAAGCCATCGTCGTCCTGCAAAGAAATCAAAATAGACTATCTGCAGAATACACTTGCTAAAAAGGGACACAACATTGTGAAGAAAAATATGTCTTTTATTCATGAATCAAAATGAATACAAAGTACAATTCGTGAAAGAACAAAAAAATATACTCTCATTCAGGAGTATGTACAAAGGAAGAATGAAAAAATGTATATACAATTCTTCAAGTCAGCGGGCGATTTAGTAGATTTGCCAATTCATCCCTTTTTCGCTGAGCCTCGCCTTCATGATTCAGTATCGTCAAAAGACGGGCCTCCGCTTGAGCCTGTTGGGCCTGGTATGAGGCAAGCCGGCCTTCAAGCTCTTTTTCAGTAACCTTATGGGCCTCAACCATTTCACAAGTGAATACGGCGGCCTTATCAATGGCTACCACCTCCTTGATGGCCTCTTGGAGCACTCGCCAAAGTTCGTATGCTTTATTGGCCTTGTTCGTAAGGTTGGCTTGAAGCTCCCTCAGTGCTTTAGAAGTCAGCTCCCTCTCCGAAAATTTGCGGCTGAGCCCTTTCTCACATGATATCATGTTCGCAATACACCGCTCAATCACCCCCCGCAAGCTCGCCTTTGCGGCCACAACCTCCGAAGGAAGGCGTGTACATTCAAGGACATGCAAGCAAGCCTCCACCTACCGACAAAACTCAACCCAGACTTGCACCACTGTTTCACTATGATAGGTACCAAGAAAGGGAAGAGAGCTGTTAGCTTCAGCAGCAAACGCTTCGGCCGTGATCAGACTGCCAGCGCGAAGGTCCTCGATTAAGGACGACTAGGAGTCGAGGCTTAACTTGGCCATCCGTTCCGAGGCTCGCAGGGCATAGGGGCCGGGTGGCATGGCGATGCGTGACTCCAACGCGGTAAGAACTGGCAGAGCTGTTCAGATTTATAAACAGTCAGCTGAACGTGTAAGCAAAAGAACAATTGGAACAACGTTAGGACTTTACTTACCCACAGTCATGCAAGAGGGATCTGAAAGCTCCCCAGGCCCTTCAAGAATCTCAACCTCGTCGTCGGCCTCCAGAACTGTAAAAGATATCAATGTCATTTTATGAAATAGTAATAATGCTGTAAAAAGAGGGTAAACAACACTAACCTTGCCCGGAAGAGAGGACGATGCGCTGAGGAGATATCGCTTGCGAAGCAGCCATCTCCAACAGGCGCTGAAAAGACTTCCTGGGAGACAGATCAGCAATAGATGCCGCCAACCCGCGCAATTCTGAAAAGACAGAAGGGTTCAGATAATGGAAAGATTACTAATTTAAAATATAGAAGGCTACCTTCGATGCTCCTTCCATTCTGAGCTGGAGGGATGGCAGCTTCAGCGGCCTCCTCCGTGACCTCAGGCACATCATCGGGGACACGGGCTAGTGTAGCGGCTTCTGAGCGAGGAGTAGCGGCTGCCACAGCAGGCTCCAACGAAAGGACGGTAGCCTCGACTACCTGTACCCTGGTCTTCCGGTCACCCTCAGGAAGATCCATTAGAGCGGCGACCGGCAAAGATGCCTCCCCCGAGGGAGCAAGTGCTTTGGTAGGGGGAACCACCAAGGGAGACTCTATCGAAAGAGCAATAGTTGCATCGACCCCCTCCACACTGATTTGTGTTTCATTGGGGATATCAGCAGAATCTACAATCAAAGCGCGGCTCAGAGCCTCCGCCGCCGCCGAAGTCCCTGCAAAGTTTTGTACGAGGATAAGGATACATATGTATGCAAGCAATATGAAATATTACAAAGAAATACAGGAACATACCGATGCGCAAGGGAGCTTCTATTATGGCTTGTTCAAGCCGACGCTCCTTCCTAAGGAGGTGTGCTCGCCGAGGTCCGAGGGTGGACTCGTGGCCACCGGTCCACAATGAAAGCGCATCCTCGGCGTCGGCCGAAACAGCCTGTTTAAGGGCCCTTTCGCCCTATTCTTCCAAAGGGCCTATGAATCGCCGCCGTATCCACGGAAGGTCCTCATAAAAGATGACGGCAGGGTAGGGCTTCTTCGGAATCCTTACGTTCTCCGATTCATCTTGCGAATGTCGTATAGCCTCAGCCAATTGTGTGGCTTCCTCGGCAGATGAACTCGGGAAAAGTAGGCCACCATCCGATTCTCGCATAGCCAACAGTTCATCCTGAAGAATAGGCTCAGACTCTATTAAAGAGTCGAGCAGATTGGTAGCCGTCTTCTTCCGCCTCTTGGACCCAGAACCAACCGCCGAAGATGATCGTTTCCTCCCCCGTGGAACTTTGGCACGACGCTGACCCACTTTACCTTCAACGCCCTCGCTTGGCGGTGCTACCGAGGACGACACGGCCATTGTCGACACTGCGGACGATGATACTGCTACCGGCGCCCTATTAGCCCTCGATTGAGCCCGAGTACCCAGTGGCATACCAGCTGTGGGAGTGAAGTCCACTTCTGCCGCCTCCGGAATAAGCGCAACACTGGTGTCCCTCAGGGGAAAGCGAACCGGTGCACACGGTCGCGGCGGAACTCCCGTGGCTTGAACCAGAATGGGAACGTTGTATCCAAGAAGCACCCTCTTCTCCTCAGCAATAATTGGACTGACCCGATGAAGGTACCAGCCTGTGAAGGACCCCACACATCGGGGAATATAGTCATTTTCAGGAATCATGAAGTGAGAACCAGTGTTCAGCCTCACAAGATGATGAGCAGCATCACGAACAGCTTCAGGTGATGGGCTGGGCACAACTATAAATGCCTCGAAAGGAACGCCCTGATCATATCCAAGTTGCCGGGCAAAGTGGTGTGGGTTATACCGCATAAAAAGGGCCGCGTTGTTCTGACGAAATACCAGATAACCTGGTCTGATCCCATACAGGTGCATGGATTTCCTGGGCTTCAGAGAAGGTACCTCCTCTTTCGACAAGTCACAGAGTTGTTGAATCGGACCTGAAGGAGCAGATATGGCCCGATCAATGAATACCATTCCGCCCGTATTAGCATAGGGAGCGATCAGCACACGAATAGCCCCAAACTGAGTCGGGTCAGGAGCAGAAGCGTCTACCAGCCGCATGAGTCGCCGAAAAGTGTAGGCATCATAAAATTTGGGTCTTTGGTGTGCAGTAAAGGCCCCCAACACGTGCATCTCAATCCAGGACGTGAAGTAATGAAGAGAGAAGTTTACCATATCTACACCTAGAGTTGAGCTATTAGCCTCGGCGCCTAACCCATGATATAGATGCGCTAGCCCCGGAATGCCCACAGCTAGTCACGTTCCCTCAGCAATGCGATGAGCAGGGTAAATAACCGAGACTCTCATGAAACGGCGATGCATGGGAATGACGAACCGGCTAAGCCAAACGCTGATGAAGCCCACAAAGAAAGTCTCCTCATCCATACCAGGAGCTGCAATCGACTCGAAAGATACCGCCGACATGATAGGAATGTAATACTGCGGCAAGTCCTCTTCCTTAGTCGGCCGCCTGTTTAAACCAAACCCAAAAGGGTCATTAATGTTCACGAACTTCGGAGCCGTCTTCGATAGGACACCCTTGTGAAGGAAGCAAGCAATAAAACTTTTAAAAGTGATGCCCTGCTCCTCTGACTCTGTGAACAGTTTGTCAAAAATACCCAGGGTCTTAATCAAACTCGGGCGCTTGTGGCGGACGGCGTTCTCGGTAGACAGGCCGTCAAGCATTGCAGGCTCGGTTTCAAAGACATACTCATCGGGAGGCAACAATTCTTCATAAAGTGTCCCCCTGACCGGCAGCCCCGAGATCTCGCGAAATTCCTCCAAAGAAATCGAAACTTCGCGGTCCCCTAGAAGGAAGGTGTTGGTGGGAAGATTCCATTGGTTCAAGAAGGCCTTAACCCACCAGACATAAGGAGATTGGTAGTGGAAGAGGGATACATATATCTCCTGATAAAGCCCAACCCTCTGTAGTCGCGCGCGATGGGCGGAAAAGATGTAACGAGCCCAAAGAAGGTAGCCCGTGGGGTGTCGAGGGGTAAGCCCTATCTTGTAAATCTACCCCCATGGCTGGGCTTCGTCCTGGCAAATGCGGCGCCCCAAAATATCTATAACCGGTACCGGATGGTTCGGAATACCAGTTGTTGAAGGCTCAAGTCGTCCCATAAGGGTCCAATTCGGCATCTCCACAGCAAAGACAGTCTGTGGAGGATCCATCGGCAGGAATGGATAGGTAAACTCCGTCGGTATCTCACAAAGAAAACTGCGGCGACCGCGGATGATGTGATCATACCAGGTCCCCCACAAAAGCAGGTTGGTACGATTCGGGTCATGAGCCCTGATCATAGCCATTACTTTCTCGTCAGATGGTGACTGAGGAAAAGCAGCTTCCGAGCGAGTGAAAGGGAAGTATGGAACAGAAGTCATTATGCCTGAAATAAAAGAAGGGGAAACTGTTAAGCGAAGCCAACACGTGTATATATATATGTTTGTAAATGCATATATAAAAAGACAGTGGAAGAAAGCGACAAAGGACTTATTTTATGGAACCATTGGTTACAAAACGCATGGGTCCCACAAAATCAAGATGACGGCTTACTAATGATGAGGCAAAGCAATCACTATGAGAACAAAAGGAAGATTTTCAATAAACGAACAGTGGATTTTCAAATGACCCTACACATTCCCTAAAAAGAAATCCATCTTGGACTCTGCAAAAATCAAGCAGAGCAAGGGAATTAAATTCCCAGAAAACCCTACTGCAAATCTTTTCTTTTGTTGCAAATAAACAACTTAGGGCAAGAAAACCCCAGGAAGTTCTCTGGGAAGAACTAAGTTCTTCAGAGGAATTAAATTCCTTTTGAGAAAGGGAATTAAATTCCCAGAAATATTTTTTCAGAGCCAAAGCTCTTTGGGATGGAATTAAATTCCAGAGAAAAGACAAGCATCGCCATCGATCCCTGGAGATCAGAGAAACCCTAAAAGGTCTATTGTTTAAAGATTGAATGGTTTTCTTTTTAAAGAACTTAAGGGGAAAAAATGGGTTCTTGTTAAAGGGAAAAAACCCTTGGTGTGGATTTAAAATCCAATGAAGGTTTCTGCAAAAGTTCTTCAGTCGTTCAAGATCATTACCTGAGAAAAGGGAATCTTTCAACAGAGTTAAACTCTGAAAAACTTTCAAGACAGAGAATTAAGCTCTGAGAAAAGAGAATTAAATTCTCAAAAGGAAAAAGTAAGCAAGGAAGAAGATGAGCAAAGTGGAGGCGCTTCTGAAAGGACGCTGGCATTTATAGGATGTAATGGGAAACGCTTCATCTCCCATATTCCCTAGACAGATCCAACGGTCACAAAGGTGACAGCGTTGCATTGACGTGCAGACACGTGAGAACAACGCTGTGGGGGCATTTGTTCCCTAATAAAAATCAGGAATTAGCTCAATGAGGTATTACGTGTTGACACGTGATCAAGGGTCACGTGTTGACACGTGATCTCTTTACAGAATTAAATTCTAATCAAGTAAAAGTGTAAACAAATGGCTAAGGAAAACTCCAATAGGGCGTCACGTGCTCACACGTGACCAAGGGACACGTGCTGACACGTGATGGTCTTTAGCCCAGTTAAAAGACAGAATTAAAATTCTGAAGGAGGAGGGGTCACGTGCCAACACGTGATAAGCTTTGAAAGCCCTTATAACTTGATAGAATTAAATTCAAATTAAGGGAAATCAAAGACCCTAACTGGAAAAATATTTCTTTAAATCTTTCCAAACAAAAAAAAAAAGATGGTGCTCTATATAATAGAGCACCGTTGGATTAAAAATCCAAGGGTGATTAAAAATCACCAATTTATGGAAAGATTTTAGACAAGGAAAGATTTCCCTAAAATTCACCAAAAATAACAAACAGAATATTTTTTGGATTAAAAATCCAAGGGTGAATAAAATTCACTGAGTGATCTAAAAGATCATGTTGGTTACGAAAATAACCAAAATCTTTCAATGAAAGATTTACTAAACAAATTGATTCTTTTCCTTCTCCTATAAATAGGAGCCAAGAAGAGAAGAGAAGGGAGATAGAATTTTGGGATCTTGAAATAGCAGAGAGAAAAGAAAGGAGAATTTAATTCTCAAGAAAAGAAACCCTAGGTGAGAAAGGGGAAAAGGATAAAAGTTTCAAAAGAGAATTTAATTCTCAATCTAAGAGTTTAACTCTTCTGAAAAAGAACTTAGTTCTTCCTCTAGTTGAAGGTCTGCAGAAGCAAATCTTCCCACAGGTTGAGAATTTAATTCTCATCGGGGAGATTCTGCCATGCAGATCCAAAACTTAGAGGGAGAATTGAGTTTAGAGAATTTAATTCTCCCAAATTCACAGGAATTTAATTCCTCCAAGATAAAACTAGGGTTTAACCCTATATGAGAATTTAATTCTCCCAATTTCATAGGAATTTAATTCCTCCAATATAAAACTAGGGTTTAACCCTATATGAGAATTTAATTCTCCCAATTTACAGGAATTTAATTCCTCCAAGACAGACAAAACTAGGGTTTAACCCTATATGAGAATTCAATTCTCCCAAATTCATAAAGAATTCAATCTCTCTAAACAAAATTAGGGTTTAACCACACATATGAATTTAATTCTTCCATATGCATAGGAATTTAATTCCTCTAAAACATAATTAGGGTTTAACCCTACAGAGAATTTAATTCTAAAAAAATAAAGAGACTTGAAAGATCTCCATGCATGTAAAGAACTAAAGTCACGTATCCCCACGTGACCCCTGAAAAGATTCTCCAAAATAAGAAGGAATTAGCCCTGAGACAATGCCTCACGTGCTCCCACGTGACCTCCAAAACAAAGAGAATAAAAGCAAAGGCAGTACTGGCTTTGGGCGCTCTCACGTGTCCCCACGTGACCCCTAATAAACATTCTAATAAATCAGGGCATGAGTACCCGTCACGTGCCCACACGTGATGGCTATGAAAATTAAAAGTGTTTAACGCTTATTTACAGTTCTAAGAACAAAGTAAAGGAGATCTGGCCCCACCTTTGGGTGCCCTCACGTGTCCCCACGTGACCCCTTCCTCTCTAGTGTTTAACACTAATTTGAGCGTTTCATTTCCAGTGTTTAACACTGTTGTCCTCTAGTGTTTAACACTACTTTGAGCATTTCATTTCCAGTGTTTAACACTGTTGTCTTCTAGTGTTTAACACTATTTTTTAAGCCGATCATAGCCAAATTGGCTAAGTTTCCAGAGGCAAAAACCTCTCCTTTAACTAAATCTCAAAATTGAGTAAAACTTAGAGCTATAATGTTTAATGCTCAATCAAAAACAAAAATGTTATCAGATCCCATAAACTCTTGTTTAGTATTGCTAAATGATGAGGGGCTGAACCCATACAAATGTCTAATGGTCTAACAAAGGGCCAATATTTCAAACTTAATTGGACTTAGCCCAAGTTGGCCATAAGTCCTCAATTCAGATCTAACTGAGCCAATGTGCTCACAATCTAATTAATTGATCTTAGTTCCAAATTGGACTACAGATCCCCAAACCAACATCGGTTCGAGGGTACATCTCTTTACTCCTCTGATACTTGTCGTTGTAATCCTTCAACGTCTTCAGAGAGGTGACGGGTCCCGACAACCATACATTTCACGGACTATGATGTCCTTAACCTTGACTGTGAGGTCTTTAAACTCACGGACTATGATATCCTTAACCTTGACTGTGAGGTCTTTAAACTCACGGACTATGATGTCCTTAACCTCGACCGCGATGTCTTTAAACTAACATTGGACCGTAATGTCCTTAAACTAATCGACCGCAATGTTCCTAAGCTAAGCAATAGAGCCCAATTGCTCTCTTGTTGGATCTAAACGATCTCGTTAAGTTGATCTTGGTCTAAAATGAGACTAACGTATCCTTAACAAACGTTTAAGTTGATCTTAGTCTCAAATGAGGCTAACGTATCCTTAAACCCAACCCCCCAAACCCAAATCTAAGAAAGATACGGATTTGGACTAGTCCACGCCCTACGGGCGATAACATAAATTAGTTTCCGTATACAATCCACGGGCAACCAAACACAAAACAAACACCCACGACACGAAGTGACCATATGGAGAAGAAGGAAGTTGTTACCGCTATGCGGTAGCGTAATTAACTGCAGGGGCTTGCGCCTGCAGTGAAGAGCGTCCCCACAATCAAAAATCCCTCAAATGAGGGGGAATCTGACGAAGTCTGCTACATCGGCCGCATTCGTTTAAACCTTCGATATACGGTGCCATAAATCAACTTGGCATCTTCGGAGAGGTGGACGGATAGCACCAATTAGCATCTGCCCCGAATTTCAGGCAAGACGTCCGCCGCGTCTTCGTCGCATCTTTCGGCGGGGAACAGCCGGATTCAGCTTCATTTTGTACTTGCGGAGGATGTCGAATACCTCGCCAAGATCTTTGGAGTGCTCGTCCGATGAGGTTGATTTCACGAGCATGTCGTCGACGTAAACCTCCATGTTCTTCCTGATCCGTGGTTTGAACATTTTGTTAAGTTGGCGCTGGTATGTAGCCTATTCACCACCGAAAACAGAGACGAACCGCGTAGGTCGTCTTGCCTTAATTTGGGGGCAGATGCTATTTGGATTTATCCGTCCACCTCTCCGAAAATGCCAAGTTGATTTATGGCCCCGTGTATCGAAGGTTTGGATGGATGCGGCCGTTGTAGCAGACTTTGTCAGATCCCCCCTCATTTCTGAGGGGGTTTTGATTGTGGGGACGCTCTTCCCTGCAGGCGCAAGCCTCTTCAGTTAATTACGTTACCGCATTTGTTTTATTTTTGGTTGTCCGTGGATAGTATACGGAGACTAATTTATGTCGTCGCCCATAGGGCGCGATTAGTCCAAATCCGTACATTTTAGATTTGGGTTTTTATTTAAGGATCGTTAATCTAGTTTGAGATTAAGATCAACTTAAATGTTTGTGAGCAGTTGGAGCTCGATTGGTTTTTTGTTAAGGATACGTTAGTCCAATTTGAGACTAAAATCCACTTAACAAGGTTTTAGGATCATTCAGATCTAACAAAAGAGAAATTGTGCTCTATTATTTTAGTTTAAGGATGTTTCGGTCCATCGTCGCCATTTTGGAGACGAAGTTTTAGTTTGAGGACATCTCGGTCCGTTGATCACTATTTTGGAGGTGAGGTTTTAGTTTAAGGACATTACGGTCCGTTATTGCCATTTTGGAGGCAACGTTTAGTTTAAGGACATTTCGGTCCGTTGATCACCATTTTGGAGGTGGGCTTTTAGTTTAAGGACATTACGGTCCGTTGTTGCCATTTTGGAGGCAACATTTAGTTTAAGGACATTTCGGTCCGTTGCTCATCTTGCGTGCACGTGTATTTATTATGTGACGGAGTGAATGATGGTGATATAAGGTGTGCCTAATTTGGGGCACGATCCGATTTGAGGCGTGCACGTCAGTTTGGAAGTGCATCAGCGAAAGAAGTTGTTGGTCGTCGGGACCCGCCACCTCTCTGAAGACGTTGAGAAATTACGACATATATCAGAGGTGTGAAGAGACGTACCCTTAAACCAAATCCCGTATTTGAGGGAAAAGACTGTGATGGACCTAAGAATCATCAATCATATTTGAGACTACGATTAACTTAGGAGATATGAATGAAGATCGGTTTGGATATCACAAACATAAGCTTAGCCAATTTGGGCTAAGATTGGTTTTTTGTATCACCCAGCAGTGCTAAGCACTCAGTTGCATATAGTGCTCACGTGTGTATCACGTGAGGCGCTCCAATAGTGCTAAGCACTAACTTTTCTCTGTGCTCACGTGTGTTTTACGTGAGGCGCTATATGACTTGGCCTTGAGCGCTCACGTGCTTTTCACGTGAAGCGCTGAGTTCTTTTGGTGATTTAATCTCTGTTGATATTTTTAGAGAACTTAAATCTCTATTAATGGTATTTTAACCATTAACGATCACCAAGATCATTATTTTGAGGATCTTGAATCGGGTTCTTTAAAGAACTAAGTTCTTGATTTGAACACCATCTTCTCCGAGAGCTTAAATCTCTGTTAATGGTGTTTTGACCATTAACGATCACCAAGATCATTATTTTTAGGATCTTGAATCGGGTTCTTTAAAGAACTAAGTTCTTGATTTGAAGAAACTAAGTTCTTGATTTGAACTCCATCTTCTTTTAAAACTTAAATCTCTGTTAATGGTGTTTTGAGCATTAACGATCACCAAGATCATTATTTTGAGTATCTTGAATCGGGTTCTTTAAAGAACTAAGTTCTTGGTTTGAAAAAAACTAAGTTCTTGATTTGAACTCCATCTTCTCCGAGAGCTTAAATCTCTGTTAATGGTGTTTTAACCATTAACGATCACCAAGATCATTATTTTGAGAATCTTGAATCGAGTTCTTTAAAGAACTCGATTCTTGATTTGAAGAATCTAAGTTCTTAACTTGAACTTCATCTTCTCCGAGAGCTTAAATCTCTGTTCTTGGTGTTTTGACCATTAACGATCACCAAGATCATTATTTTGAGGATCTTGAATCGAGTTCTTTAAAGAACTAAGTTCTTGGTTTGAAGAAACTACGTTCTTGATTTGAACTCCATATTCTTTCTTTTCAAATTCGTCCTTCCATGAATCTTTGATTCTCAATAACAAGATCTTCCCGATGAGAATTAAATTCTCAACTTGTGGGAGATTTGTCTTGCGAATCTCAGATCCATGGAAAGAACTAAGTTCTTTGAGAAGGGTTAAACCCTAAGGTTTTGAGAATTAAATTCTCTTTTGTTTTTGTGGGAGCTTTTGAGAGGCTTCTGTATATATTTTTTTAGAAGCTTTTGGAGTGGTCTCATCCTCTTTAGATTTAACCTCCTTGCTCCTATTTATAGGAGAAGAGAAAAAATCAATTTGTTGAGAAAATCTCTAATTGAGAGATCATGATTGATTCCATGATCTTTTAGATCAATCGGTGAATTTTATTCACCGTTGGATTTTTAATCCAAAGGCTCATGTTTAACAGAGAAGATTTCTTATTTGTTTAACAAGATTAGAAAATATTTTCCTATCATATGAATATTTTGTTAGTTTAACAAGATTAGAATTTTATTCTATCATATCATTTTAGTTTAACAAGACTAGGAATATTTTCCTAAGATGGAATTTTATGAATATCTTGTTAGTTTAACAAGATCAGGAAGATATTTTCCTAATATAGAATTTTATTTTATCAAGATTAGAAAGATATTTTCTTATAGAATTTTATTCTGTCAAGTGGTGATTTTTAATCACCATTGGATGTTTAATCCAAGGGTTTTTTATTTTACAGAGAGCAATCTTTCTTATTTAAAAAGATTGAGTGGATAGAATTTTATTCTATGATTGAATTTTTGATCCAACCGTTCTGTTTAACAGGGAGTATTGCAGAATTTTAATTCTACCTGGGCGCCGGCGCTCACGTGTTGTGCATGTGAGACGCTAGTTAAGGTTTTAATTTTTATAATGGGTATTTATGTGCTTTGCACATTAGCGCCCGCGTGAGGAGCACGCGCGGCGCCATCTAAGAGTTTTAACTCTTATAAACTCTTATGTGCTTTGCACATTGGCATCCGCGTGAGGAACACGTGAGGCGCCATCATAGGATTTAATTCTATCCGAGGCGGTACCTACATGCTTTGCATGTGGAGCTTTCCCTTTATTTTTATTTTATTGTTATTATTTTAATAAAGGAGAAAGTTTTGAGCCAAAATTTTGGCGGGAACATAGCCCCAGCATTTTTGAGGCCAAAGGGCATCACCTTGTGTAATGACCCCAAAATCTTTATACATTTGTATTATCCCTCTTCAATAATATACCGTATTTATTTGTACTTGGTATTTTCCTTTTTCTATTAAATTTATTATTATTTTATTCCTTAATCTATTATGTATTTTTTTCTAGGTACAATTTCATTTTCTTATATTTAAGTTTTTAACTTTTCATTCTTATTTTTCCTTTCATAAATATTTAACCCAAATCCATTATTCTAATTCTCTACAGCCCATCTAAAAAGCTCATTTTCTTTTTAAGCAACATCATATATTTAATTCTAGTTAAATATATGCATGAACAACCTTATAGCTCATTGGTTAAGTCCTTGCATTGTTATTCCATAAGTCACATGTTCAAATCCCCATTCTTGCAATTATTTTTTTTATCATTTTTTATTCTTCCCATAACCTACAAATGAGACCTTTCATTTCCAAAATGAATGGTGACCTTTCATTTCTCTTTTAATTCTCATGTTAAATGCATATATTATTATTCACCATTACAACATCTTTATTTGTCCTCCTCTATCTTTTCCTTCCTCATATTTTTCTATCTCTCACTTCTTCCTCTTCACCAAGATGACAAGAAGAAGAATATGAAGAAGTCTTCAAGAAGGTCTCGCTAGTAACGCGAGGCTATCGGCGGATAGACAAGCCCGGTGACAATACCGGCTTGTGCATGTAAGTCCCTTCTCTCCTTCCTTCCCTCCATCTCTTTCTTCTTCTCTTTATATTTCTCTTGTTTTATATTACCATGAAAAACTTCCATTGACATATCATTGTTCCTAAATAATTAATTAAATGGATATATATATAAATAATGAACACACAAACATACACACATATATAGTTTGTATAGTTTGTAAAGTCTTTTTCATTACTCTTAATTCATATGTTAAGATTTCATAGTGACCAATTAGGATTGCATGTTTGTTGTTTTATTTTAAATCACTCTATTTAAAATTTGTATTAAAAAAAATGATGAAGTTACGAATAAATACCATGGTTTTCTCATTTCTCACATATGACATATCAATACCTTTAGTTTTAAAATAATTTTTATAAATTAATTTTTAACTATGAAAATTTCAGGAAATTTACATATGATAGAATATATTATTTTGTACACGCTGTAAAAATTTTAGATCGATCCGCATAACGGTTTAGGAATTAAATCGTATTTATTCACTGATCGTAAAACAGAAAACTGCAGCTATCGGTCAATTTCTAGGATACATAACTTGGTATACCAGTATCCAAATTGAGCAAACTCAGGTGTTTTTGATATCTACATCGAATGATCTAGATTTTCTTAGTTCTATAGTTTTACCGAAAACCCATCTAAGATAAAGAAAACTGCATTACAATATTAAGTGACGGATCTGGACAGAATCTGTTCCGATTCGCACACTGTTTTTAAATTGGACATAACTCGAACACCCGATGTCCGTTTATGACAAAATTTAGATGTGTAGATGCACCATTGATAGAACTATAATTTTATGTATATTATATTACTTAGGAATGCATGAAACAACCTGATATAGGCTTTGCAATAGAATATATAGTTGCTGTCCAGAAATCTGAATTTCTGTTTTAAATGCTGATATTAAAATGATCATAACTAGAGCTTCATAAATCCAAATCGTATGAATATTGGTGTTTTCGATAAGTACATCGAAATACCTACAATTTTGTAATAATTTTCGTAACCTGAAACCTGATACAAATTAACTCAAACTGCGTTTTAAAAATATGTGACGGTGCCGAATAGATTCTGATCTGTTTTGTGCGACGATACGAAAACATATATATCTCTCAAACCGGTAGTCATATTTAGGTAAAACTGGAACTCACGCATGCAAAACATTTAGAGCCATATTTCTGTTTATATTTTACATTCGTTCAACTTGATTAATTAGTCGTACATAATATTTCTTTACAGCATTGTTTATGGTAGTTACTCGAATAATATACTTGACTCATTTCATGCTATTCGAACATGTATACATATTTATCTTGATCATTAAATTGTTGTATGTACTTAAAGACGATAATTAAATACTTGAGTTATACAGTAAAACCTCCGTATAGGAATACTCTATATAGGAATAACCTCCCTATAGTGATAAAAAGTCCCGGTCCCGACTCGGGACCAGTTATAAATAAGAATAACCTCCACAGTGTGATATTCCATACTTTTTCCAAGTCCCGCCTGTACTAATTTACCTCTATATAGTAATAAATTGGCATTAAATTTTAAATAATTTTTTATATATATAAAAAATACATAAAATTACTTGGCTATTACAATTGAACTTAAGATGACATAAATTACTTAACTACACAATTGAACTTAAGATGACATAAAGTACTTATTCAAAGTTGTTTGGGACAATGACTTAATTTTTTGAGTTACTACCATATCCTTTAACTTGCGAGTTCGTAGTAACTCGTCACCACAATCACCTTCTTGTTGAATCCAAAACATTTCTAACTTATCCAACATGTTTGAAGCTTCTCGACATGACACCTTTTCTATTTCCACACTATCGTCTTCCGGATTATCACCTTGCGCTTCTTGCCTTATTGCCGCCATGATTTCTTCTTCAGTTAAGGCATACACTACTTGTTGCTCATTTGGATGATTGAGAAAAACATCCATATCCATTTGATTATTATAGTGAAGTTCTTTAATTTGATTTGTCAAATCTGAAACTATTTCTCGATCCTCCTCATCCAATTCTTTTGTAACTTCTTGGTCATCGGCACCATCGGTTCTAATTTTGCAATGCTTAAAGCAATTTTTGATTGTCTGTGGCTTCACATCTATTGACCATGAAGCAACTGCATTTACAATTCCATCTAATAGAGATACCTTTGATGGTTCTAAAACACGATCTTCAATTCGTTTCAAGAGTAAACGATTAAATCGACGACGATAATAACCTTTAAAATTCCTAATGATGCCTGCATCACAAGGCTGAATTTTGGAAGTGCTGTTTGGTGGTAAGAACAAAACAGTTGTGTGGCTAAGAGGTGGCAGATTATCATTTTTTCCATGTGCTGTACAATTGTCCAAAATAAGCAAAACATTTCTGTTCAATCGGCTATCAAACCACTTTAGCCATTCCACGAAGAGTAAAGACGTCATCCATGCATTTGAATTTGCTCGATAAGTACAATTAAAATTATCACGGTTGACATTTTTGAAGCATCTGGGATTAAGAAACTTACCAATCATCCAAAGAGGAAGCTTGTCAGAGCCATCACCATTGCAACAAATAACAATTGTAATTCTTTCTTTATTTTGCTTACGTCCTTCTAACTGTTTCGTTGCAAGAGATTTATCTGCTTGCATTCGATAAAATAGACCGGTTTCATCCATGTTGTAAATGTCCTTCCATTCCCATTTGTCAAGTTCTTCTCTTATTGCCGGCAAACTTGCTTCAATTTTCTCCATATCAACAGAGCCACTCTCCCCGAAACGACGAAAGGATCGGATTGCATGTCGCTGCTTGAACTTATCCAACCACCCATTTGAAAATTCAAAAGGAGCAGCTTCTGGATACAATCCCTTTAAGAATATGATTCCTTTTTCTTTTAATAAATCACCAGAAATATTTACAAACTCTTGATTGCACAAAAACCATTCGTAAAGTGCAGACTCCATTAGAGGATACTTTACTTGTTTTTGACGTTTTGCATTCGGGTTCGAAAGCACTTCTCCTTCATGGTCGGTTGAATTTTTCATTATCTTAGATATTGCTGACTGTGACAACTTAAGTTGATGGGTATTTTCTAACCATATCGCAAGATCTTTTTGCTTCCAATCGGGGTTGTCTTGTTTCATTTTTCGCAACTCATGACGTATACTTTCACTAATTTGAGTTCGTTTGATTTTAGGTGCCATGTTTGGATTGAAGAAGAAAATTATGATATGAAATAATAGTTAAATTCATGATAAAACTAGCTTATATTTATATGAATGTATTGATGAAATGCACATCCATAAATTTTAATTTTCCAAGATGCATATGGCTGAATTTTGAAGGTCTAAGAATTTTGACTTGTTAATAAGTTTGAAGGTCTATATGAATTTTGAAGGTCTAAGAATTTTGAGAATTTTGACTTGTTAATAAGTTTGAAGGTCTATATGAATTTTGAAGGTCTAAGAATTTTGACTTGTTAATAAGTTTGAAGGTCTATATGAATTTTGAAGGTCTAAGAATTTTGACTACTATTTTTTCAAAAAAAAATCTAATTTTTATATATAAAACTCTACTTAAGAATAACCCCCCTATAGTAATATTTTTCCCCGGTCCCAAGGATATTACTGTATAGAGGTTTTACTGTATTTTGAAAACTATACAAAAATATTTTTACATAAAACCCCCTCAAGTTTATAAATTACCCTAAGGACCCTAACAATTATAAGACCACGATTCATAATTCTGATTGTCTGACTCGGGTTTGAGTCTGATTAA
Organism: Agapanthus africanus; assembly: GCA_030015575.1. Taxonomy (NCBI): domain Eukaryota; kingdom Viridiplantae; phylum Streptophyta; class Magnoliopsida; order Asparagales; family Amaryllidaceae; genus Agapanthus; species Agapanthus africanus. The sequence goes on from JASDDO010000028.1 coordinate 117,252,435, forward strand.
TTTGACTTGAATATGATTCAAGTCAACCTATAATCTACAAGATTCCAATTCAAAATGAACACATGAATCCATGAATACAATTATCAATTTATACAATTTGGCTGAACCGAACCATGGATATATTCCTTTTACATGATTCTCAGTATTCCATTTACATGACTCTACGGTTACAACCGTTTCCTGATATCATGGTTTCGGTCAGTCAGTCAATCAATTATACAATCAATACAATTTACAAGACAAACAATACAATCAAAACACTACGGGGTTTAAGGGGTAGATTGGTATGGAAGGTGTTAAAGGTGGCACGAGACGGTAAGATTAAGACACCTAACATGAATCCAATTGCCGTTGTTCCGGGTTGTATAACGGAGCCTTGTACTTCCATTTGCCCTGATCTCTAGCATATAGAGATCCCTCTCGTATACACTGGCATCCTTCTGTACCAAGCTACAAAACTTGAATATGTTTCAAGTCAATCTATATTCTTTTATATTCTAACTCAACATGAATACATGAATTCCAGATCCAGTTAACAATCTGTTTGAATGAACCGAACCATGGATATTCCTTTTACATGATTTCCAGTATTCCATTTACATGACTCTACGGTCATAACCGTTTCCTGATATCATGGTTTCGGTCAGTCAATCAGTAAATCAGTCAATCAGTCAATCAGTCAATCAAGTCAATCAAAGTCAATCAAGCAATCATTACAAGTTTACAAGATAACAATACAAATATGACATCGCGGGGTTTAAAGGGGTAGATTGGTACGGAAGATGTTAAAAGTGGAATGAGGTGGTCAGATTAAGACACCTAACCTATATTCAGTTGCTGTTGTACCGTGGCATAAACGGTTCCTTGTACTATACGTGCCCTTAGTCTCTGGCATATAGAGACTCCCCTCGTATACACTGGCAGCTTTCTGTACCAAGCTACAAACAATATCGTTAAACAATATTCCATAATATACTACAATACAAAACTTTAGAAAATACCATACTCGGTCACTCTCACTCTTCATTCTTCTTTGGGACTTACCGAGCGACCTGTTCGCTGACGACATTCTATTTCTCTCTTCTTTGAATGTCGTCAGGTGCGTTGGACCAAGTTGAGACCGAGCCTACAAGTGAAGATTTGGAGGAATTCCAGGAAGACCCAGAGCTCTAGACTTTGTACTTGTTCTTCCCAGTACTTCCTTTTATTATTATTATGCCACTGTTTAGGCATTGCTTTTCATTCCAGTTGTATTTTCATTTCATGCATTGTACAAAGAATGTTATTAATAAAAGTTGCTGTTATTTCAATTTCATTTGTCTCTTGTGATTATTTTATATTGCTTAGTTACGCTTAGCGTATGTACTTTTGAGTACATACGTAGCGGGCCTCGTCACGTCCACTTCGCCGTACACTGGGAAGCGGGGCGTGACAGGTTTTGTTGGTGGCCCATGCAGGTCAGAGCTGTATGAATCCCTGTCATGCAGTTCTGGTCTGTATGAACAAGCTAGGCAATATAACACAAGAAACAGCAACTGATAACATTCTTTACATTACATATTCCCTGAATCCATTTTGAACTCCACCTTCGGTTTCCTTGAAGTCCATCTCTCCACTTTTGAATCTTTAATTCTTATTCATCCTTTCTTATTGTATCTTGTAGACTTATTAGTTCAATTGGTTAGAGTATCAATCGACGGAGCTCGAAGAAGACATCATCCTAATCCTGTTTCCTTACTCTGTTACATCATCCTTCTTGAGTAATTTCGAGGACGAAATTATTTTTAAGGAGGGTAGAATGTAATGACCCCAAAATCTTTATACATTTGTATTATCCCTCTTCAATAATATACCGTATTTATTTGTACTTGGTATTTTCCTTTTTCTGTTAAATTTATTATTATTTTATTCCTTAATCTATTATGTATTTTTTTCTAGGTACAATTTCATTTTCTTATATTTAAGTTTTTAACTTTTCATTCTTATTTTTCCTTTCATAAATATTTAACCCAAATCCATTATTCTAATTCTCTACAGCCCATCTAAAAAGCTCATTTTCTTTTTAAGCAACATCATATATTTAATTCTAGTTAAATATATGCATGAACAACCTTATAGCTCATTGGTTAAGTCCTTGCATTGTTATTCCATAAGTCACATGTTCAAATCCCCATTCTTGCAATTATTTTTTTTATCATTTTTTATTCTTCCCATAACCTACAAATGAGACCTTTCATTTCCAAAATGAATGGTGACCTTTCATTTCTCTTTTAATTCTCATGTTAAATGCATATATTATTATTCACCATTACAACATCTTTATTTGTCCTCCTCTATCTTTTCCTTCCTCATATTTTTCTATCTCTCACTTCTTCCTCTTCACCAAGATGACAAGAAGAAGAACATGAAGAAGTCTTCAAGAAGGTCTCGCTAGTAACGCGAGGCTATCGGCGGATAGACAAGCCCGGTGACAATACCGGCTTGTGCATGTAAGTCCCTTCTCTCCTTCCTTCCCTCCATCTCTTTCTTCTTCTCTTTATATTTCTCTTGTTTTATATTACCATGAAAAACTTCCATTGACATATCATTGTTCCTAAATAATTAATTAAATGGATATATATATAAATAATGAACACACAAACATACACACATATATAGTTTGTATAGTTTGTAAAGTCTTTTTCATTACTCTTAATTCATATGTTAAGATTTCATAGTGACCAATTAGGATTGCATGTTTGTTGTTTTATTTTAAATCACTCTATTTAAAATTTGTATTAAAAAAAATGATGAAGTTATGAATAAATACCATGGTTTTCTCATTTCTCACATATGACATATCAATACCTTTAGTTTTAAAATAATTTTTATAAATTAATTTTTAACTATGAAAATTTCAGGAAATTTACATATGATAGAATATATTATTTTGTACACGCTGTAAAAATTTTAGATCGATCCGCATAACGGTTTAGGAATTAAATCGTATTTATTCACTGATCGTAAAACAGAAAACTGCAGCTATCGGTCAATTTCTAGGATACATAACTTGGTATACCAGTATCCAAATTGAGCAAACTCAGGTGTTTTTGATATCTACATCGAATGATCTAGATTTTCTTAGTTCTATAGTTTTACCGAAAACCCATCTAAGATAAAGAAAACTGCATTACAATATTAAGTGACGGATCTGGACAGAATCTGTTCCGATTCGCACACTGTTTTTAAATTGGACATAACTCGAACACCCGATGTCCGTTTATGACAAAATTTAGATGTGTAGATGCACCATTGATAGAACTATAATTTTATGTATATTATATTACTTAGGAATGCATGAAACAACCTGATATAGGCTTTGCAATAGAATATATAGTTGCTGTCCAGAAATCTGAATTTCTGTTTTAAATGCTGATATTAAAATGATCATAACTAGAGCTTCATAAATCCAAATCGTATGAATATTGGTGTTTTCGATAAGTACATCGAAATACCTACAATTTTGTAATAATTTTCGTAACCTGAAACCTGATACAAATTAACTCAAACTGCGTTTTAAAAATATGTGACGGTGCCGAATAGATTCTGATCTGTTTTGTGCGACGATACGAAAACATATATATCTCTCAAACCGGTAGTCATATTTAGGTAAAACTGGAACTCACGCATGCAAAACATTTAGAGCCATATTTCTGTTTATATTTTACATTCGTTCAACTTGATTAATTAGTCGTACATAATATTTCTTTACAGCATTGTTTATGGTAGTTACTCGAATAATATACTTGACTCATTTCATGCTATTCGAACATGTATACATATTTATCTTGATCATTAAATTGTTGTATGTACTTAAAGACGATAATTAAATACTTGAGTTATATTTTGAAAACTATACAAAAATATTTTTACATAAAACCCCCTCAAGTTTATAAATTACCCTAAGGACCCTAACAATTATAAGACCACGATTCATAATTCTGATTGTCTGACTCGGGTTTGAGTCTGATTAATTTGACTTGAATATGATTCAAGTCAACCTATAATCTACAAGATTCCAATTCAAAATGAACACATGAATCCATGAATACAATTATCAATTTATACAATTTGGCTGAACCGAACCATGGATATATTCCTTTTACATGATTCTCAGTATTCCATTTACATGACTCTACGGTTACAACCGTTTCCTGATATCATGGTTTCGGTCAGTCAGTCAATCAATTATACAATCAATACAATTTACAAGACAAACAATACAATCAAAACACTACGGGGTTTAAGGGGTAGATTGGTATGGAAGGTGTTAAAGGTGGCACGAGACGGTAAGATTAAGACACCTAACATGAATCCAATTGCCGTTGTTCCGGGTTGTATAACGGAGCCTTGTACTTCCATTTGCCCTGATCTCTAGCATATAGAGATCCCTCTCGTATACACTGGCATCCTTCTGTACCAAGCTACAAAACTTGAATATGTTTCAAGTCAATCTATATTCTTTTATATTCTAACTCAACATGAATACATGAATTCCAGATCCAGTTAACAATCTGTTTGAATGAACCGAACCATGGATATTCCTTTTACATGATTTCCAGTATTCCATTTACATGACTCTACGGTCATAACCGTTTCCTGATATCATGGTTTCGGTCAGTCAATCAGTAAATCAGTCAATCAGTCAATCAGTCAATCAAGTCAATCAAAGTCAATCAAGCAATCATTACAAGTTTACAAGATAACAATACAAATATGACATCGCGGGGTTTAAAGGGGTAGATTGGTACGGAAGATGTTAAAAGTGGAATGAGGTGGTCAGATTAAGACACCTAACCTATATTCAGTTGCTGTTGTACCGTGGCATAAACGGTTCCTTGTACTATACGTGCCCTTAGTCTCTGGCATATAGAGACTCCCCTCGTATACACTGGCAGCTTTCTGTACCAAGCTACAAACAATATCGTTAAACAATATTCCATAATATACTACAATACAAAACTTTAGAAAATACCATACTCGGTCACTCTCACTCTTCATTCTTCTTTGGGACTTACCGAGCGACCTGTTCGCTGACGACATTCTATTTCTCTCTTCTTTGAATGTCGTCAGGTGCGTTGGACCAAGTTGAGACCGAGCCTACAAGTGAAGATTTGGAGGAATTCCAGGAAGACCCAGAGCTCTAGACTTTGTACTTGTTCTTCCCAGTACTTCCTTTTATTATTATTATGCCACTGTTTAGGCATTGCTTTTCATTCCAGTTGTATTTTCATTTCATGCATTGTACAAAGAATGTTATTAATAAAAGTTGCTGTTATTTCAATTTCATTTGTCTCTTGTGATTATTTTATATTGCTTAGTTACGCTTAGCGTATGTACTTTTGAGTACATACGTAGCGGGCCTCGTCACGTCCACTTCGCCGTACACTGGGAAGCGGGGCGTGACAGGTTTTGTTGGTGGCCCATGCAGGTCAGAGCTGTATGAATCCCTGTCATGCAGTTCTGGTCTGTATGAACAAGCTAGGCAATATAACACAAGAAACAGCAACTGATAACATTCTTTACATTACATATTCCCTGAATCCATTTTGAACTCCACCTTCGGTTTCCTTGAAGTCCATCTCTCCACTTTTGAATCTTTAATTCTTATTCATCCTTTCTTATTGTATCTTGTAGACTTATTAGTTCAATTGGTTAGAGTATCAATCGACGGAGCTCGAAGAAGACATCATCCTAATCCTGTTTCCTTACTCTGTTACATCATCCTTCTTGAGTAATTTCGAGGACGAAATTATTTTTAAGGAGGGTAGAATGTAATGACCCCAAAATCTTTATACATTTGTATTATCCCTCTTCAATAATATACCGTATTTATTTGTACTTGGTATTTTCCTTTTTCTGTTAAATTTATTATTATTTTATTCCTTAATCTATTATGTATTTTTTTCTAGGTACAATTTCATTTTCTTATATTTAAGTTTTTAACTTTTCATTCTTATTTTTCCTTTCATAAATATTTAACCCAAATCCATTATTCTAATTCTCTACAGCCCATCTAAAAAGCTCATTTTCTTTTTAAGCAACATCATATATTTAATTCTAGTTAAATATATGCATGAACAACCTTATAGCTCATTGGTTAAGTCCTTGCATTGTTATTCCATAAGTCACATGTTCAAATCCCCATTCTTGCAATTATTTTTTTTATCATTTTTTATTCTTCCCATAACCTACAAATGAGACCTTTCATTTCCAAAATGAATGGTGACCTTTCATTTCTCTTTTAATTCTCATGTTAAATGCATATATTATTATTCACCATTACAACATCTTTATTTGTCCTCCTCTATCTTTTCCTTCCTCATATTTTTCTATCTCTCACTTCTTCCTCTTCACCAAGATGACAAGAAGAAGAACATGAAGAAGTCTTCAAGAAGGTCTCGCTAGTAACGCGAGGCTATCGGCGGATAGACAAGCCCGGTGACAATACCGGCTTGTGCATGTAAGTCCCTTCTCTCCTTCCTTCCCTCCATCTCTTTCTTCTTCTCTTTATATTTCTCTTGTTTTATATTACCATGAAAAACTTCCATTGACATATCATTGTTCCTAAATAATTAATTAAATGGATATATATATAAATAATGAACACACAAACATACACACATATATAGTTTGTATAGTTTGTAAAGTCTTTTTCATTACTCTTAATTCATATGTTAAGATTTCATAGTGACCAATTAGGATTGCATGTTTGTTGTTTTATTTTAAATCACTCTATTTAAAATTTGTATTAAAAAAAATGATGAAGTTATGAATAAATACCATGGTTTTCTCATTTCTCACATATGACATATCAATACCTTTAGTTTTAAAATAATTTTTATAAATTAATTTTTAACTATGAAAATTTCAGGAAATTTACATATGATAGAATATATTATTTTGTACACGCTGTAAAAATTTTAGATCGATCCGCATAACGGTTTAGGAATTAAATCGTATTTATTCACTGATCGTAAAACAGAAAACTGCAGCTATCGGTCAATTTCTAGGATACATAACTTGGTATACCAGTATCCAAATTGAGCAAACTCAGGTGTTTTTGATATCTACATCGAATGATCTAGATTTTCTTAGTTCTATAGTTTTACCGAAAACCCATCTAAGATAAAGAAAACTGCATTACAATATTAAGTGACGGATCTGGACAGAATCTGTTCCGATTCGCACACTGTTTTTAAATTGGACATAACTCGAACACCCGATGTCCGTTTATGACAAAATTTAGATGTGTAGATGCACCATTGATAGAACTATAATTTTATGTATATTATATTACTTAGGAATGCATGAAACAACCTGATATAGGCTTTGCAATAGAATATATAGTTGCTGTCCAGAAATCTGAATTTCTGTTTTAAATGCTGATATTAAAATGATCATAACTAAAGCTTCATAAATCCAAATCGTATGAATATTGGTGTTTTCGATAAGTACATCGAAATACCTACAATTTTGTAATAATTTTCGTAACCTGAAACCTGATACAAATTAACTCAAACTGCGTTTTAAAAATATGTGACGGTGCCGAATAGATTCTGATCTGTTTTGTGCGACGATACGAAAACATATATATCTCTCAAACCGGTAGTCATATTTAGGTAAAACTGGAACTCACGCATGCAAAACATTTAGAGCCATATTTCTGTTTATATTTTACATTCGTTCAACTTGATTAATTAGTCGTACATAATATTTCTTTACAGCATTGTTTATGGTAGTTACTCGAATAATATACTTGACTCATTTCATGCTATTCGAACATGTATACATATTTATCTTGATCATTAAATTGTTGTATGTACTTAAAGACGATAATTAAATACTTGAGTTATATTTTGAAAACTATACAAAAATATTTTTACATAAAACCCCCTCAAGTTTATAAATTACCCTAAGGACCCTAACAATTATAAGACCACGATTCATAATTCTGATTGTCTGACTCGGGTTTGAGTCTGATTAATTTGACTTGAATATGATTCAAGTCAACCTATAATCTACAAGATTCCAATTCAAAATGAACACATGAATCCATGAATACAATTATCAATTTATACAATTTGGCTGAACCGAACCATGGATATATTCCTTTTACATGATTCTCAGTATTCCATTTACATGACTCTACGGTTACAACCGTTTCCTGATATCATGGTTTCGGTCAGTCAGTCAATCAATTATACAATCAATACAATTTACAAGACAAACAATACAATCAAAACACTACGGGGTTTAAGGGGTAGATTGGTATGGAAGGTGTTAAAGGTGGCACGAGACGGTAAGATTAAGACACCTAACATGAATCCAATTGCCGTTGTTCCGGGTTGTATAACGGAGCCTTGTACTTCCATTTGCCCTGATCTCTAGCATATAGAGATCCCTCTCGTATACACTGGCATCCTTCTGTACCAAGCTACAAAACTTGAATATGTTTCAAGTCAATCTATATTCTTTTATATTCTAACTCAACATGAATACATGAATTCCAGATCCAGTTAACAATCTGTTTGAATGAACCGAACCATGGATATTCCTTTTACATGATTTCCAGTATTCCATTTACATGACTCTACGGTCATAACCGTTTCCTGATATCATGGTTTCGGTCAGTCAATCAGTAAATCAGTCAATCAGTCAATCAGTCAATCAAGTCAATCAAAGTCAATCAAGCAATCATTACAAGTTTACAAGATAACAATACAAATATGACATCGCGGGGTTTAAAGGGGTAGATTGGTACGGAAGATGTTAAAAGTGGAATGAGGTGGTCAGATTAAGACACCTAACCTATATTCAGTTGCTGTTGTACCGTGGCATAAACGGTTTCTTGTACTATACGTGCCCTTAGTCTCTGGCATATAGAGACTCCCCTCGTATACACTGGCAGCTTTCTGTACCAAGCTACAAACAATATCGTTAAACAATATTCCATAATATACTACAATACAAAACTTTAGAAAATACCATACTCGGTCACTCTCACTCTTCATTCTTCTTTGGGACTTACCGAGCGACCTGTTCGCTGACGACATTCTATTTCTCTCTTCTTTGAATGTCGTCAGGTGCGTTGGACCAAGTTGAGACCGAGCCTACAAGTGAAGATTTGGAGGAATTCCAGGAAGACCCAGAGCTCTAGACTTTGTACTTGTTCTTCCCAGTACTTCCTTTTATTATTATTATGCCACTGTTTAGGCATTGCTTTTCATTCCAGTTGTATTTTCATTTCATGCATTGTACAAAGAATGTTATTAATAAAAGTTGCTGTTATTTCAATTTCATTTGTCTCTTGTGATTATTTTATATTGCTTAGTTACGCTTAGCGTATGTACTTTTGAGTACATACGTAGCGGGCCTCGTCACGTCCACTTCGCCGTACACTGGGAAGCGGGGCGTGACACCTTGTAGCAGTATATCCCCGGTCCGTGGTGAATGCGGTAAGTTCTTCATTTGCGGGTTCATACGGATCTGGTTATAGCCGGAGAAAGCGTCCATGAAGCTGAGCAATTCGTGGCCTGCCGAGCTGTCTACTAGCTGGTCTATCCGAGAGAGGGGATAGTTGTCCTTCGGGCAGGCCTTGTTCAGGTCTGTGAAGTCGACGCACATGCACCACTTCCCGCTCGCCTTTGTAACCATGACTATATTCGCCAGCCAATCCGAATAGTCAACATTTCGAATGAAGTTGGCTGCGAGCAATCTATCGACCTCGTTCTCGATCGCCTTTTGCTTGATCGACGCGAAACTTCGCTTCTTTTGTCTGACGGGTCGGGCCTTCGGTTCGACCCCGAGCTTATGTGAGATTATATTGGGGTCGATCCTGGGCATGTCAGCAGGCACCCAGGCAAACATGTCCGAGTTCCCTCGGAGAAAGCGGATCAAGTCTTGGCGTCGGGTTCCTGTTAAAAGGGATTCGATCTGGACGGTTCGTCCCTCATTCCCCTCGACGAGCGGAATTTCTGTTAGCGCCTCCACCGGGGCTCCTTGGATTTCTTTCTGTTCGTCGCGAGTGTCCAAGGACCCCTGGAAATCATTTGCGTCTTCGAGGTCGTTGCTATGTTCTTCGGTGGTGGATGTCGCGGTGAAACAAATCTTGGCGATTCGCTGGTTCCCGTAGGCCCGGCCTACCCCCTTGGTCTAATGGAAATTTGATCGCGGGGTGGTAGGTCGAGATCTGAGCCCGGAGGGCTTTTAATGCCGGGCGTCCTAAGAGGATGTTGTAGGACAAGGGGATCCCAGCGACGATGAATTCCACCGGTACAGTCCTCGTATGGCCCGCTTCCTCAATGTTGAGGAGGAGGGTGACCACTCCCTTGGTCAGGATGGAGTGGTTGGTAAACCTGATAGGACGTGGGAGGTTGGCCGTAGGTCAGACGGCCCGGCCCCATACGCTGGAAGCAGTCATAGAAGAGGATATTTGTCGAGCTTCCAGAATCGACCAGTATCCTCTGGACCTCGTAACGGTGGACTCATGCCGTAATCACGAGATGGTCGTTGTGAGGGACGGATATACCGTGGAGGTCTTCATCAGTGAAGATGATGGGCTTGACGGTCCTGCACCTCTTCTGGGGTGGGCCGCTTGTTCCCTCGACGGGTAGGAGGCGGTGAGTCTTGTCGGCTCCACGGGCAGACTCCGAGAAAATAACCATGATTTGGCCGATCGTTAATTCGCCGAGAGAGGGTTGGTTCTCGTGCTCCCTGTCTGCCTGTCGCTTGTCCCGCAGGTACTTCGCCAAGTGGCCAGAGCGGATCAACTCCTCGATGTAATCGCGGAGTTGTTTACAGTTCTCGGTCGGGTGGCCCTGCGACCTATGGAAGGCGCAGTGCGGGCCCCGGATACGTTTAGCCGCTCTATGGATGACCGGCGGGAGCTTGAAGAATCGCTCGCCCTTCGCCTGCTCGGTCTGGGAGATGTTGAGAGGAGTAACTCCTGGAACTTTGGGGAGTATGGTTTTGGCCGATCGACCTTCTTCTTCTCTTCTCTGCCCTTCTTCTTTAGGTCGTCTAGATCGCTCCGGAGCATGTTGGCGTTCACCTCAGACTCGAGTTGGATTTCTCGCTCGGTCCAAGCTTTTATCTCGGCCATGGTCTTAGGTTGCGCTAATGCAAAAGAGCGGATCCACTCTTTGTGCCTGAGACCCGAACTTAGAGCGTTGATGACAGTTTCATCTCAGTGACCGGGGACTTCGAGAAGAGCGTTGTAGAAGCGGGTGACATATCCCTTGAAGGATTCTTTGTCCCCGCTCTTTATAGTGAACAGGTGGTCGACTATTCTCTTCTGTTGTCTATTGCCGACGAAGTGTCCGAGGAATTGAGTGGCCAACTCGTCAAAGGTCGAGTTAGAGCGTGGCGCCAATCCCCAGAACCAGTCCCGGCTTGCATGAATTAGGGTGGTCGGGAAAGTTCAGCACTGGGCTGCGTCCGAGTTATCCTAGAAGCTCATGCTTGCCGTGAACGCGTCCAGGTGGTCCTTCGGGTCGGACTTCCCGTCGAAGAGGGCCACCTTAGGCAGCTTGTTCCTAGACGAGATGTGTATGGCGAGCAACTCCTCGGTAATGTGCTTCGTAAGTGAGTCGACGGCGTACCTGGCCCCTTCACCGGACGGATGACCCTCCCAATGTATACCCTTGATTCTCTTTTCGAGGGCGTCGAGACGGTCGTAATACCTCGAGGATTCGGCATAGTCAGAGTGGTGGCCCTTCCCGCTTGTAGTCTGCGCCAGGCTGCGACTTCGATTCCGTTCTATCAAATTCCTCAGGTTCCCTGGAGAGGTCCTTCTTGAGTCTTCGCGGCGAGTGTCGTTCGTGCGATCCCATCAAGGGAGGGGGTGTCGGTCATGCCTGGGTGCAGGCGAGCTGACATCCTTCTCAGGAGGGACGGGAGCACGGCGGGCCTCAGGGCGATGGGCTCTTTCGCGAGACCGCGGCGTGGGGCCATGTGGCACCCAGCGGGTCATAGAATCAGTCGCCGTGAGGGAGCCGCGGTCGACCGAGTGAGCACGGCGTTGTTCGGTGGTGCCAGCGTGGGTAGTATCATCCGCCCCCCTGCAGAGGTCGTGATCCCTGGGAGGGGGAACGGCGACCTGGGGGGCTGGGCCCGCCGTTTGGACATGGACAAGGTCGTCGACTATGGACGCGAGCCTATCGATCCTTACCGAGAGGGCGTGGATGGCGTTCAGAGGGGGAGTAGATCCGCCCGCGCCTCCATTATGGGGAGGGTGGAGGCTTGTGCTGGGATCATCACGGTCTTCGCTTTCCATGAAGTCGAGAGCGGAAGATCAACTTTCAATGGGTGGAGAAAATTGAAGTTTCCCACAGACGGCACTGTAGGGTGTTTTTCGTCACCCCATTGAGATGGGAATTCGCGCGCGCTTGTCAGGCGTACTACAGATTCCCCCGGCCTAGGGTAGGCCAGGATTTATTGATTGTGGGGATCCGAATCTCCGGCAGCCCCGGACTAAGCTGCCGTTAATTACCCCTCGCCTTTAGAGCAAGGGAACCTCCGATTGAAGGGTTAAACTGGTCATGCGAACTCAATGTGCAGTGTTGTGTTTTAAAAGGGGTTTTGGATATATCGGGAGCCACACAGAGTTTTTACGGGGGTCCCGCTATCCGGATAGCGGGCAGGGGGTCAAGGGGGCTAGCAGTCCCCTTGCGGGATGCGGGGTGCGGGGCAGCGCCCCGGCCTAAAAATGTGTCGGCACGTGGGCGCAAGCGTGCTGGGCACTGGGCGCACCACGTGTCGGCACGTGGGCGCAAGCGCCCTGGGCGCTGGGCGCACCACGTGTCGGCACGTGGGAGCAAGCGCCCTGGGCGCACCATGTGTCGGCACGTGGGCGCAAGCGCCCTGGGCGCCGGGCGCACCACGTGCTCGGCACGTGGGCGCAAGCGCGCTGGGCGCTGGATGCTGGGCGTCAAACAGAGAGGGGACTTTGGTCCCTGCACTGGGAGCTGTGCTCCCGATTTGTGGAGTTAAACTCCTAAAAGGTTTTAAAAGTGATCAAAGGGGGCTGCTTTGTTTCTCCCTTTAGCTCCGGATCTTCCCCAGATTAGATTTTTGGAGATGGGTCTCCTCCTTCCTCCTCTATTGGCTGGGTCTCGAAGAACAAGAAGTATGAGATTTTAAAGATCTCTTCTTTTTGAGATCTGATGGGAGATCTGAGTGCCCCTTTGTGGGTTTTGTGGTGGAAAACTACTTAGTTTTGGAAAAGAAAGAGTAAAACTCTTGATTTAATTCAAAAAAAATGAGAAGGTTTAGAACCTTGGAGAAGGAGCAGGAGGCACAAAGAACCCTAGTTTTTGGGGGGAATGAAAATTGTATTGCTTTATTCATCATCATGCTGCCTTATATAGGCTTACATGTTTACATATAGTCCCTTGGGCTTTACAAAATGATATTTTGCCCGTCCCATGTCTCATGTGCTATTTCTTTTTGCACATAAGCCATGGGCTTACAAAAATTTGGCTTTATGCCCATTTTGTTTACATTCATGCATAAAAAATTGCATAAAAATTATTTATTACATGATCTATATTTTGGCATGGGGGAGGGCCGGCCGCTTCATGTTCGGACTCGACCTGGGCATGGGCCCGTTTGGCTTGGGGTTGACTTTGATTTTGACTTGGTCAACCGGGGTGCAATTTTCGACTTCAACAAATATATCGGAAGCCACGCAGAGTTTTTACGGAGGTCCCGCTACCCAGATAGCGGGCAGGGGGTCAAGGGGGCTAGCAGCCCCCTTGCGGGATGCGGGATGCGGGGCAGCGCCCCGGCCCAAATTTTTTTTTGAGGGGGATGGTGTTGTAGAGTATGTGTGTGTGTAAAGGGAAAGGGCATCCAAAGGATGCATGGGGGGTCAGTGCCTCGCGTGCAGGGCACGCAGGCGCTGGACGCTAGCGCACTAGGTGCTAGGCCCGAGCCATATAGCCCCTTGGACGCGCCACGTGCTCGGCACGTGGGCGCTGACCCCCCATGGAAGTGTGCTGACACGTGGGCGCAAGCGCGCTGGGCGCAAGTGCGCTCCCAATGCAGGGACCAAAGTCCGCTCTCTGTTTGACGTCCAGCGTCCAGCGCCCACGTGCCAGCACGTGGTGCGCCCAGGGCGCTTGTGCCCACGTGCCGAGCATGTGGTGCGCCCAGCGCGCTTGCGCCCATGTGCTGACACGTGGCACCAACTGATGGAAGCCTGGATCTCCTTCAGATATTGTCTTCCGTCGATCTGTCGCAAGCGTTGATAAAGGGTTAAGATTGACGTTGATGGTTGTCTTCCTGAGCGTGTGGATCTCAATGGGTTGATTTCGAGGTGTAGCTGAGCTATCTGCAAAGAAGTCCCGGGATGGTTATACCACCGTGGACCCTCCGACGATCAAGTTAGCAGAGGAATTTGAGCAGAGTAGCGGCTTGTGGGATTCAAATTGTCTTACCTGAGTCGTCTGAGAGAGGGATTTTTATAGTGGTCGTTTGGAGCGAGATGGCGCGAGATCTTTGCCGTCGGTTACGCCCCTGACGTTACGCCTGTGTGAATGATGGGATCCTCCCATTAATGACGAGATACGCTCGTTAATGGCGGCGTGGAACGCGGGATGTTAGGTGGCGGATATCTCGCTTCTGGCGAGATACGCGGAGCCGTGGCGAAGGCGCTTGGGCTCTGCGTTCTTGGTTGCTTGGTAGAACCGGGGAGGCTTAGCTCGGCGGGAGGCTCGGAGGCGAGCGGGAGGCCGAGAAAGCTCGGTTCTGTGATAGCTCAGAGACGAGCTGGAAGGGCTGAGAAAGCTCAGCGTGTAGGAGGGTTCGGAGGCGAGCCGATGGTTATTTGTAAGGCAAGCATGGAAGTGTTCTGGGAGGCCATCGAAGGTCGGGTTAATCTTCGGGGAGAAGGCCTGGGAAATGTCTTCATTGTATCGTGTTTGCTTATGTCCCGTGAGCCCCGGGACACGTCATCTACCACCTGTCATGATCTGGAAAATGCCCACTTATGAGTACCATCAATATGAGAGTAGAATCCGGCGGAAATGATTGGAGATTTGAAGAAAATGAGCAAGACAAAAAAGGATAGGCGATAAATGCAAATGGTGATCGAGTTTCTAGTCATGGTAAACCCCTACTCAACAACTGACCTAAATTAAATGGACAGAGGGTTCCTAACGAGAGAGTTTTAGAATTAAGTTATTTACCCAAATCCACCTGTTTCGGAGGTTTATAAAAAAAAACCTCCGAACACTACCATACCTTACTCGAATAAATCAAATCGGTGGACAGTTTTGCATATCATTTGCATTAAGTTGATAATGTTTATTTTCATGCTCCCTGTTCGGGGTGCCCGAGCTCAATTTTGTCACTTAATATTTCCATCCTATTGTGAATTAAGCTTGGTACTTTCTGAGCTCGACGTACGATTTTTGTTATGTGGCGAGTTCTATCCTATCCGAGCTCAATTCTATTCTATTATGATTGCTTGGGGATTTTATATGAGATTTTTTTTAGGTTTTCAGTCGAACGAGTGGAACGGAGACCAGGACAAGTGAAGCGAAGGAAGACTGGCATTCACTCCTCCAACACCAACTGCTGAACCTCGGTCAGATCCAACTTGATGGGACTGGGGACTGCCCATTTCTCCCGCATGAGTCGGTGGCCCGGCTGGCCTGCCAGCGGTAGTAGGAATTCTCCTGTTCCAGCCCCTTTAAAACATAGCAAATTCCTTTTTAACCCTCCAAAACTAATAAGATACATCATTTTACCCTTTTACGATTTCTGTCAGAAAACCCTCCCGTTAACTTTAATTTTAATTTTTCTCCATAAATTTTAGGTTTATAATTTATCTGAAAACAACAAGACTGCAGAAGTATTTAATTCCTTCATAGTTAGAAAAGGATATTGAACATGCTCCTGACTTCATGGCTGGTTTTGAGAAACATGCAGCAGAATTTCAAATCTTAATTTCAATTGGGGAAAGAAATTGCGTATTTCCAAATAATAAGAGAGTTTGGGATATTTTAAAGAAAAACATAATGTTATGCTATTAAAAGTTGATGGAAATCGTAAAAGGAATAAAATAATGTATTTTATTAGTTTTGGGGGATAAAAAATAAATACCAAGTTTTTTGGATAGAAAGGAATTTGTTATGTTTTAGGAGGCTGCAAGTAAAAAAACCTCTATTTTTGTAAACATGTTTATCTGAAAGGGCAAAATGGTCAAAAAGTGGGTAGAAGATTCCTTCATGCATTACTCCTTGCATCTCTTGATGGCTCATGTAAGAGCTCACCTTTTTTATATTAAAGAAATAAAAGATATACAGAAAACAGAGAAAATCGAGAATTTTTCTTTGTTTTCTTCTCAAAAAATCCATCTTTTCCACATTAGTTTTCTATTAGTATTTAGACGAAGATTGGAGTCGTACCAGCTAGTCGGATCGCCAAGTGCACGTGTGAAGTCCTTACGGAAAGGGACGTTTGGTAGTATTTTGAGGATAGACCGTCAAAATTCTGGTACATCATTGGGAAGGAGGAAATACACTCTAAGCATAGTGTCATTCTGACACGTCTTGATAGGTTCCTCAATAGTTGTCTTTTTTATTTTGGTTTCATCGGTAATTTTAGTGACTTGGTTTTTAGGCTCGGCTGCATTGCTTCCAACACGATAACGAGTGGATTATTTTAATTTTTTATTTTTGGGATAAAAATTCTCATCTGTAAATTTCGTACACGATATTTTTATATTTTTTATATAGAAATTGCCGACCTCTTTCCTCGTCGACAATCCAACGCAGGGTTCAGTGACCTATAAATACACTGAAACGCACAATCTCTCTCTCTCAATTTCTCAAAAATGGCAGGATACCCACAAGGAAACCCTAGTTACCCCTACGGCGCTCCCCCCTCTGCCCCCTACGGCTACAGCGGAGGCGCTCCGCCGTCCCAGCCCTCCGCCCCCTACGGCGCCGCCGCGGTTCCCTCCGCCCCCTACGGCGCCCCCGCCGGCGAGAAACCCCCCAAGGGCGACAAGCACAACTACTCCTCGGTCCCGCAGGGCGGCGGAGGCTACGGGCACCCGAGCGGCTACCCGTCGGCGCCGCCAGCGCCAGGTGGCTACGGGGCGGCGCCGGGAGGGTACCCGCCGGCGGCGCCGGGGTACGGGAGCCCGTTCTCGGCGCTGGTGCCGTCGGCGTTCCCGCCGGGGACGGATCCGAACGTGGTGGCGTGCTTCCAGGCGGCGGATGCGGACGGCAGCGGGTTCATCGACGACAAGGAGATGCAGCGGGCGCTGAGCTCCTACAACCAGAGCTTCAGCTTGAGGACCGTTCATCTCCTCATGTACCTCTTCACCTCCTCCAACATTCGCAAGATCGGTGAGCTTTTATTACTATCGATTCATGATTGTTGATGGTCTAATCGTGTTTTGCTGTTTTATTTGTCAAATTTGTCCCCCGATTTGAGAAAAAATGGGGGGATTTTGGCGCACGCTAGCAAAAGGCTAGGATGGGCTTGGTTATCCTAGTCTTTGCTAGGAATGAGCATGGTTCGGTTCGGGTCTGTTTTTTTAGAAAAACCAAACCAAATCGCCCCGATCCATCTCCTCAAACCGCCGCCCAGCCCGACCCGCCCCAGTCCAGACCAACATAAACCGAACCGACCGGTTCGGGCCGGTTTGGTTGGGCCTTAAAAATAATTTAAAAAAGCATATATGGAGGCCGGTTTGGGCCAGGCCGATTTGGGTCTTAAAAATAAATTAAGCAAGCAACAGAAAAGAAGACCAGACCCATTTGGGACTTAAAAATAAATAAAATGAGCAGCCAAAACAGAATAAAATTAAGAATCGGAAAAATAATAGTACACATTACATCCAATAAATTGGAAAATTTACATTTAATATATTGCAAAGCTTGAAATTACTAGTTTAGCTCGCCATGACTCCACTGTTCCGTATTACCAATACCAAATACTTGAAAAATGAAAATAAATAAATATTTGATAAGACAAGAATACTATCAAAAAAACAGCAGAAGAACAGCTACAGCAAAGACATAAAATAGAGCCAGAACAACAGCAAACCTAAACAGCCCCAAAAACATCAAATTTTTACAGGGAAATTAACAATGGCTGGTAAAGAGTACACCACAGAATAATTAATTAAATTAGTTATGTAGATAAGAGAGGTTGCTCATAACATGCTATAAATATAACAAGCACTCAACAAAGGCATACCAAAACCCCAAATCAAAGCAAGTATATGACGTTGACATTGGAATTATTTGTTGCCATTGCTGCAGCACAGGCCATAGCAACCCCAACAACAACAGAGCCTTTTATTCCAAGCATATGGTGTAAGGCTACATGAACCAACATGAGAATCACGCCGGGTCCAGCACATGAATCCTCTGCCTCCACTCACTCCTATCGAACAATATACTTTCATTGAGTCATTTGGCAACCATATCGTTTCATATCAC
Source organism: Agapanthus africanus (assembly GCA_030015575.1). NCBI lineage: Eukaryota > Viridiplantae > Streptophyta > Magnoliopsida > Asparagales > Amaryllidaceae > Agapanthus > Agapanthus africanus. Next base: position 117,270,938 of record JASDDO010000028.1, read on the forward strand.
CTCCATCCATGTTTTCTTCGGTCTCGCTTTTGCCCTTTTGCCATTGCCCATATCGAGAGTATCTATTCGTCGAACCGGTGCTTCCATAGGCCTGCGTCGCATATGACCAAACCATCTTAGTCGGTTTTCCCGCATCTTCTCTTACACAGGTGCTACATCAACTTTTGCACGAATATCCTCATTTCGCACCTTATCTTTTCTAGTGTTACCGCACATCCAACGAAGCACACGCATCTCCGCGACATGCATCTTCTGTGTATGATGCTTCTTAGGAGCCCAGCATTCTATACCGTATAATAAGGCAGACCGAATAGCGCTCCGATAAATCTTCCCTTTCAATTTTAACGGAAAGTTACGACTGCATTCCTCGATTTCAACCAACCAGCTTGGATCATTTGATTAACATCACTATCGATCTCCCCATTCTTTTGGATGATGGAACCTAGATATCTAAACTGGTCGCTCGGTGATATCTCTTGCCCTTCCAATATTATACCAATATGGTTTGACTTCTCTGGTTACTAAATTTGCAATGCATATATGCTGTCTTGGACCTGCTCAATCTGAATCCCCGAGATTCCAATGTTTGCCTCCATAATTCCAATTTGGCATTAACCCTTGCTTTCGTCTCATTTACTAGAACAATATCATCAGCGAATAGCATACACCAAGGTACCTCATCTTGGATAGTTCTAGTAAGCTCATCCATCACGATGGTAAACAGGAATGAACTTAATGCAGATCCTTGATATAAACCAATTGTAATCGGAAAATCACTCGTTAAGTCGCCGCAAGTTTTGACATTTGCCACTATTCCATCGTACATATCCTTGACTATGTCAATATACTTGACGAGAACCCCCTTTTTCATCATTGTTCCCCATAATACCTCTCTAGGTATCTTGTCATACGCTTTTTCTAAATCAATAAATATCATATGCAAATCTCTTCTCCTCTCTCGAAAACGCTCGACAAGTTGACAAAACAAATGAATAGCCTCTGTCGTCGATCGTCCAGGCATGAACACAAACTGGTTCTCTGTTATCTTAATATCCTTCCTTAGCCTGTGTTCAATCACTCTCTCCTAAAGTTTCATGGTGTGACACATAAGTTTTATTCCACGGTAGTTTGAGCAACTTTGAATGTCACCCTTGTTCTTGTAGATAGGTACAATGATACTTTTTCTCCATTTATTTGGTATCTTTTTTATCTGCCAAATCTTATTAAACAGATCTGTCAGCCATTTAACGCCTATTTCTCCTAAGCATCTCCAAATCTCGATAGGAATCCCGTCAGGACCAACCGCTTTTCTTAAACTCATTCTGTTCAAAACTTCTTTAATCTCAGGTAGTCTTTTTTACGCATGAAATCACGGTTTATATCTTGAGATTGAATGACAAGTCCATCCAAATTCTTAGTAAAGCTCTCATTGAACAATTTGTCAAAATAATCTCTCCATCTTTCCTTGATATCCTCATCTCGAACTAAAACCTTCTGATTTTCATTTTTGACACACTTCACCGCACTTAAGTCTCTAGTCTTCCTTTCCCGCATCCGAGCAATCCGGTATATATCATTTTCAGCATCTTTAGTGTCTAATTTCTCTTACACCTCCTTGTAGACCTTAAATTTAGCTTCCCGACCAGCTTTCTTAACTTCCTTTTTAGCGATTTTATACTTCTCAAATCTCTCGACATCTCTACTTTTCTTCAAATCTTTATAAGAATCCCTTTTAATTTTAATAGCAGCTTTTACTTTTTCATTTCACCATGATGTGTCCTTAGATGGTGGAGCACCACCTCTCGACTCACCAAGTAGATCTCTAGTTACCTTCTTGATACAACTAGCCATTTTGTTCAATGTTCTGTCTGAATAATTTTCTGACTGCCAATCCGCTTCTTGGACTACACGATCTATAAAAGCCTTTTGGTACTTTTCTTTCAATCGCCACCATTTAATTTTAGCCTCTATCTTACGTCTAATCTTCTTAGGTGCTCTTCTAAATCGAAAATCTAGAACTAAAAGTTTATGTTGAGTGGTTACACCAACAACAGTCCTAAATTTCCAGCAAAGAACAAAAACTGCAACATAAGAAACACATATCCCAAATCAGAATCAAAGAAACCCCCAAAGTCAAACAGGAATTTAAAGGAACCGACTTTGGCTTTAAAAAACTTATATTTATGCGTTAGAAGGGAGAAGATGCAGTTCACTAGCTTAAGATCTCGAGGGAGAGTCGGATAAATGAGATCAAGAGATTTAGGGTTCCAAATTTCGAGTGAAATTGGCTGAGATTTGGAGATCTGGAGAGTCTCGAGGCCAAGAGAGAGCGACTGAGCAAGCGAGGGGGAGAGATCTAGAAATTTAGAGTGAGAAAAAGAGTCGAGAGACTTCGAGCGAGGTTCGATCGAGCGAAGAAAATTAGGGTTAAAGTGAGGGAGTGAGGATAAAATTAGTATATATAGGTGGGCTATCTGGTCGGGTCGGTTTTGCAAATTTCCAAACCTTAACCCGACCCAAAAACCGAATTCTCTTGTTTTTTAACCTAACCCGACCCGACTTCTCGAAAAAACCGCATGAAACGGGTCGGATCGGTCGGTTTGAAACGGTTCGGTAATTATTTGATTCTTTACACATACATCTTTGCTTTCGTGAATACCGATCATGATAACGAGAACCAAATTTGCCATAGTTTTTCTTGTACTTTTGTTTTACCAATTTGGGAAATTCTGAGATCTGGGCTTACGTTAGCGAAAGGCTAAGGTGCACCAGGAAGACGATTTGCTCCCCTCGTTGGAGTCGTCGTCTCCAATGGTCTTTACACGATTCCTTTCTGTTTCGGAGGGGTGCCGACACATATTAGCATGCCAGTGTCAACATGCGTCTGCTGCCGGTCAACTTCGTTTGACGTGTAAGAGCGGGGGCGGTTACGATTTCTTTTGGCTTTTTCCCAGGTTCAGTTTCACCCACTTTTACAACAATGGAAGCTTGGGCCCACCAGCAGCAGTAGTAGGAAATAAGTGGGTATTTTTTTCTAGTTTAAGTTAGATATGGACGTGTTTAAGTAAATTCCAAATTTAAGTAATTGGAATCTTTTTTATGTGGGTAGTAATTTAAGATAAGAGAAAAGAAAGAAGTTAATTCCTTTTTAGAGAAGGATAGGAGTGGATTAGATGGCACCCCTGTATTTTTTAATTTGAATGAAAAGCAAAGGTTTTACTCCTTTTGTTCAGTAGGTAAAATCTTGCAAACATTGTCAGATTCAGCTTCCACCTGTTGGAAAGTGGACTTTGTTGGCTTTTTAGAGAGAGAGAGAAGGAGAAGTTAGTGTAATTTCTGTGAATAAATGTTATTAGTTCTTACTCAATCCCATGAGATGCATACTATATATGAGTCAATTCTTTGTAATTCTTTCCGATAACAAAATTCCTATTAATATAGTAGCCCGCGGTCAAATATTTCTTTAATTGGTTCAATTGATTAAATAACTGTCACGTCCCGCTTCCCAGAGTACGCTAAAATAGGCACGTGACATAGCCAACCATGCTACCTGTGGTTAGAAAAAATCCTTCCACAGTCATATTACGGCTGTAGAGATATCAAGAACAGGAAAGTAAACTAACTATCTAGTACATGTCCATAAGCCAGAGTAAAAGAGTCAAGAAATGCTATAGTATGCGGAAGCAAAAGATCAAATAAACACCTGGAAAGTAAGACTGGATACCGACATGATCCCTACCGCTCGATCTAACAGCGGCAAAACTCCTGATCAGTCTGCCACAAAGGTAGAGGATCTGGGCCATGCAAAACCCAGACGTCAGCGCGTCATAACATCAAGCAATAATAAATGAACAGGATACATGAGATATGCAGGCATGAATCATAAATAGTAACAAGTCAACAGGGATGTATAACAATGAAGTGTATCAGTGTATGTGACGTGCAGTGATCAATCTAAACTGTGCTACTGGGTTGTCTACTTTAAAGTTTGTTTGAAATCAATTAATGTAATCCTCCATGTAACTCAAAGGATATGTCCCGTTACCCCCGGGGACCACGGATCAGGAATATATGAACCAAGAGTGGTTCTGTCCCGTTACCCCCCGGGACCACGGATCAAGATGTAAGAGTCACGAATGGCTCTATCCCGTTACCCTCGGGACCACGGATCAAGTAATACCCTTTTAAGTTACACTTTAGTTTACACTTTTGATTTCCCCATACCCCCAAGGTTATGTGTTCAAATCAGGTATTCCGTAATCAAGAACTAATGCCAACACAGGATCAGGTAGGTGCATGTTTGTCTGGATAGACAACAGGAACGGTCCGTAAGGACTACATGTCAGGTTTGTTGGTATTAGACACAAGATCAGGTAACAGGTAAAACCATGGTACATCAGGTCAAGTCAAGTAGTGTATTTAGGTGCCAGGTCATGTCGAGAGTGTACGATACCGTGTCGGGTCAAGTAATATGTGTGTAGCAACTCATGTCAGGGTGTAAAAGATATCATGTGGGTGCTCATAATCAACTAACATAATCATGGTTATAAATAAACAAGCATGGGTATTATCAGAACAGTAAACTGGCACATGTAATATGATATGCGAATAGGTACAGATTAAACTACTTGGATGCACGGTTATCAGTTTGGGTTTAAGAGATAGTTTCAACATTACATGCATGCAGTATAATAAATGTGGTTGATAAAATCATATTAATATGTACTAAAACAATCTTGAGATGTGTTTGAATATGAATTAGACTAGATGTATGCAACCGGTCGTCCGATAGGGTATAAACTACAAAAGGGTATTATAGCTATGCAAACAATTGGGATTATGAGATCTAACATATAAATGTGGTTATTAGGTTTAGTAAACTAAATGCGACAGTTAGGTTTCAAGTTCTAGATCTGAAATATGTAAACGGGATATCGTGCTGCTAACTTGGAACTCATGGATTTAGATTCTATTTACAGATTTAATAAGAAAATAGATAAATTAATATAGGAATAGTATGAATAGCATGTAGCAAGTTTCACTAGCCTCGACGGATAGCGAAGCGGTAAACGGAACGTCACGCGTCGGCGGGAAAAGTCGTGACGCGCGCACGGTACACGGAATAAGTCCAAACAACGAACAGTGGGATCACACGGGTCAGATGTCCTCGTTGGGTCGTCGAGATCGTCGACGGCCCGACCGGATTCCGGCAATCTAAAAACAACAGTGAATAAAAGAGAACAGAAAATGCACAAAGAAATAAGAAGAGAAGAAGGGAAAGAAAGGAAGAGGAATGAGACTAAACTGGTTTACTGGGTTGTAGTGGGGTGATCTGGTGATGGCGAGGTGAGGAGACGACGACGAGGCGACGGGCGCGGGCGAAGAAGGAAGGCGGAAAAGAAAAATATAATGGGGAAGACGAAGAGGGAGGAGAGAGAGACGTGTTAAAATTTAAGGGTAACAAATCTTTTATGCATGTGCAGAGAGAGAGATAGAGAGAGATATAAACTGTTTAAAAATATAAAATATATTTTTTAGAGATAGAGAGAAAATCAGGAGAGAGAGAATCGGGAGAGAGAGAGAAAGAGAGAATCGGGAGAGAGAGAGACGAGAGAGAGAGATTTTAATTTTATTAAATGATTATAAAATATTTATATAGTTAAAGAAGATTTGAATAATATTATAATATTAGTCCGTTTTGAGATTTTGGCAAATACAAATTTACTCCAAAACACGCCCGGGTCGGGTCTAAAAATTCAGATTTAAAATATGAAAAATATATGTGACTTCCGAATTTCAAAACGAGTGCTCATGTAACGAAAAAGCATACCCCAAAAACGGATGCACGTACGTGCGCGTAGCCATCCAAACACGCCCGTTTCACTGAACGGGACGAGAACAAGATGCGCGGATGCTACCACGGGGTTAGGCGTATCATGCAGGCTATGAAATGCAATTTTCAATTATTTTACGTGATTTAAATTATTATATGCAAAAGATGCGATACTAGATAAAATGCCAGTATGCAGTATACATGAGATGCACGTGTCTATATAACAAGTCAGGGTAATCTATAAATATGAATCAACCAGTTCAAGTAAGCGGGTCGAGTCGAATACAATATAAAAGTAAACTACCATTCGTATCCAAACATGATAAATCAATAAAATACCACAGACAAATAAATACGGAAACAGAAATTGGTATAACTGAACTCGGTTGTTACAATAACTGATCAATCTTTTCTGGCTGGCCATCAAGTGAAACTCAAGGAGTCATATAACTTAGGAAAATTTGAGGTCTAATTAATCGCTTAATTAGAATTGTAGTGTGGGTCCCTTGTACTTATGTAATTTCATTTCATTCTTCCTTTCCACGATAATGTTGGCCTTGGCAGAAACCATGATCAATTTGTCCAACCTAAAGTCTATGTTCAGTTGTATAGTCTGTATAAGGATTTTATGCTCAATTGTGTTCCTGCAAATTTGATTCCAATTACAAAATTTTATTACCTTATTTTACCAATGTTCATCAATGAATGTTCAACCAAGTTAATGGAGAAATGATTTTTTGTTGACAATCTCACTTGATATCATAATGCATGCACCCAACTTCCCGCTTAAACATAGTCAATTTATATGCCTCATATTGATTAAGCGAAGTCTATTCAAGTGTGCTCTTCAATTGTAAGATTTATCACGGACTTCTAATGCTTAACCTTCAAGGACGAAATGTATTGATATGCCTGATATTCAGAAACTCTGTATCAGAATGTAGCTTAATTGTTAACTTGGTTTTTTTTTTCCGCTCTAGTTTATATCATTGATTTTACTCATACATATGGATTCGGAAGTAGTGCACACACCATCATTTAATTCTTCAGTTAACAGTGGGAAACAGTTTTGATTTAGTTTGGATGAGATCACCAGGACCACTTTCTCCAACTATATTATTATTAGGGTTTTTTCATACTTAATTTATTGGCAATTCTTATCTCACAATATTGTCTTCATAAACTTATTTTATGAACTAAATTTCACCACCTTATTCGAAGTAATCAAAGCCATCACATCAATGAATTATAAACTTAATTAGTAAAGTAATTTTTACTGGTGCTGCTATATTTATGTTAAATCTTTCTTAGCTTGTGCTTTTCTTTGTTTGATCTCAGGATTACTGTAGGAATATTTGCTTCATGGCTTTTCTCTTGCATGTCTTTGTTCGATCTTGGATTACTGTAGGATATTTGCTTCATAGTTATATGCAATGATTAAGAATTTTCAGAATGCTATCTGTATCCTCCTAGTCCTCTTTGGCTGAACTATTTACTGAACACCTAAAAACTTATGATGCATTTACCCTTCTATCGTGAAACTGTATCCATGTCAACACCATGTTATCACAGCTCTTCTTGCTCTGTCTTTGTGATTATGTATATTTTTTCTTATAACTTCCTTTGTTGTGTGTTGTTTCCTGGATGTGATCTCCATGTCAGCATGTTAGTGACAGTACTTTTGAAAACTTGTTAGTTAAAGGCATTTTGTGTGAGCTAGTAATCCGATATCTTCCAAAACTTAAGTGATGAAGATTTTTCTTATATTATTCTATTTAATGGGGTGGATGTGTGCAAGCTGTATTTGAAGGCGGGTCTCTGACTGATAGGAAAACATTTTGAAACATTTTCCCCAACTATTATATCTGAATTGGTAAAATAATAACAATAGGAGATTTTCTTAACTAATTTTACCTACTGAGCAATGGCGCATAGATGCCACTGTTCCTTTAAAAAAATCCAGGAGACAAAAACATCAAAATGCCTATTCTTCTATATTCGTGCAACCTATTTACAATTTAATCAATAGCTGCCTTTCTATTGATCTTGCTACTTGTTAGCTTGACACCAAAGGGTAATAGCCAGAGGTAATATCGTCCTTTGCAAAGTGAGAGGTCACCGTTTCGAGTTCTTAGAAGTTCACATTTAAAGTGAAAAGGTTACTTGTTGATTTGACATCTGCTTATAATGTACAGTTCTTAATTAGTTTTCTCCATACATTTTTCAGTATTTAGACAAATTATTAAAAAAAAATCCAAATGCTGGAGCTATATCCACCCAATTATGTGTACATTTCTTTTTTAATTTTTTTTATATTGGTAGCTTTTACCTTGAGGTTCGGTGTCTGTCTCATATATCGTCCGGACTACAGTTTCGTAATGACAAGGGCTTATGGCCTTATCCATTACTTTTTCATTTGAAGTGTTGGCAAAATCTTCTCCATATGTAGTACATATCCATTTTTCAAGTAATAAGTTTAATCTTACTTACTTTTTGAAAACATTTTGACTTTTCACTACTGCACTGAATGGCACTTGCTGTGAAGTTCTGAATGCTTATATAGCTCATAAGTAATCAAAATTAAAACAAGTACATGCACAGCCAGCACTTTAGTCGTATTCCCAAATTTTATTACTGGGGCAAATTGTGAATAGCTTGAAGTTTAAATGTGTATAGCTATTATCAAGGATGCTAGATATGCTTTTGTTATAATCAACTGGTCTACTGTTCTCCATATTGGTAACTCTGATTAGGAAATCGTTAGCTAAAAATTCTTCATCTGTATAATTGTTAGGTATTAGTTAAGGCTGATGGTTAACACATTAGCTAGTTGCTCTGTTGATGTTTGCTTCTTATGTTCATTAACTGATTCAAAAGTGACATACTTTTGCCATGTAACAATTGCAGGTCCAAAGGAATTCACCTCTGTCTTCTACAGCCTCCAGAATTGGAGGGTATGTCTAATCTGTTTCTCATTCCTCCTTTTATTTGTATTCCTAGAGAGTTTAGCAGAAATAAGATTTTAATTGAGGATTCAATATACTCATCTCATTATTGCATTATGCAGTCAATCTTTGATAGGGCTGACCGTGACCGAAGTGGCAAGATCGACACATCAGAGCTGCGAGATGCTCTTCTGAGCCTTGGATTTGCTGTTTCTCCCGTCGTTCTTGACTTGCTCGTCTCCAAGTTCGACAAATCTGGAGGCAAGAGCAAAGCTATCGAGTATGATAACTTCATCGAGTAAGTCTTGATGACACCGAGACCTTTGGTTCTTAATGCATGTTGATCTTTCATATGTAGCTGACTTGTCCATTGTGTTTCTGTTTCGAATATGTGCAGGTGCTGCCTTACCGTTAAGGTAATATCTTATGTCCATCTCAAATTGCTATATTTTCTATGGATAAATTACATAAGCTTCCTAAATTACGCTAATCGTATATGCATTTTTATATTATATATGGCTAATTATCTTATGGCATTTCACATTGTTATATTATATATGGCTAAATTGCACTAACGTACCCTTTATTACACTAATCTTTTCTTGCATTTGTTATATTATATATGAATAAATATCGTACGTGCATCTCACATGTTATTCTCCACTTATTTTAATTATCTACCAGTTATCGGTTTTTAACCTGGCCTAGATTGCTCTTATATAGTACTTTTACTATTTATTTATATATTTTCTTTGAGTAGGGTTCTTACCCTGCAGTTTCAGTGGGGGAAAAATCATACTACTCTTATGCGGATCTCGCATTTTTTTATATTATATGTGCTGCCTATGTTTTTCTGTTAACTACCTTATAAGTTTTATTTTAATTTTAGTAAGCTCCCTCAAAGTGCTAAATTTAACAGCATCTTGTTTGAAAAAATAAGTAAATAAAAAACAATGTTATAAAAGTCTACTGCCATAAGAAAATTACTAGTGAGAAACAAGGATAGTTGCTGGTAGTGAAGTGTAATTTAGCCATAATATATTGTTCTTCATAAGTTAAATTCCGAACCGACTGTAATTCTGCAATTCGTGTAGGGGCTGACCGAGAAATTTAAAGAGAAGGACACAGCGTACTCAGGATCGGCAACGTTCACTTACGAGTCCTTCATGCTCACCGTCCTGCCTTTCCTTATTGCTTAGATAATGCACTAGCTCTTTGTATTAGCTCCATCTCTTTTTGCATAATAACTCGCTTTATCCTATCTTTGATTTTGTTTTTTGAACATGGGTGTGTAGAACATCGAGTGCTCATGGAGAAAGAGTTTGCATTTAATTGCTTTCTAGTCATTTGTTGAACAATTTGTCGACTTATCCTGAGTATACACCGATTATGTAGCAGTTTGTGCTTTGATGTTATGCAACATTGTGAAATTCCTTTCTCCGATAGAATCTGCGGGATGCATTGATTTTACAAGTTATGAGCTGAGCATACCGTTTACTTATTTTTTATTTGCTTTTTTCTGCCGAATAGGTTGTGCTTACTTTGCGGTTGTTGTATGATTTAAATTATGCTGTTGCATCTGCTGATGGAAAGAATTGATCTCTCAAAAAATGAGAAGGATGCTGAGTGATGTAAAAGTTAAAACGTCTACGAACACTTTTGCCTGCATGCGTGTAATTAGTACACAATGAAAAAATGTAGAATGCATATATATGGTTACTTGAGCAACATTTGCATAATTCTCTAATCTATTTTTATAAATGTTGAGTTTTCTTCTTCGTAGAAAGACATATAAATGGAATTAGCATCAATCCAAATTGGCATTTTATATTAAATACAGTATACATGACAAAAGAGGCATGCTGAACAAATAAAAGAGCTGTGAATTACTTTTGCCAGAATAGGTAGATTCTTGTGAATTTGGAGGTATTGGTAGGAGTTATTATTATTATTATTTTGGTTGATATTTCTCATATTCATTATATATGTCGTCGGCATTCATGTTTTCTGGAAGGAAAAAAATGATGCAAAATCAACGGTGGCTTTAAACAAGACAATGAAGTACACAGTTATGAGAAAATCGAATTATGAGCTTTATCTTTTTCTCATCTACGTGATTTTGGATTAAAATATCTTGCTTATTCAAACATTAGGTATGGAGGCGGAGACGCATCCCTTTACATATTAGTCTTCTATCATCTTCCAAAAGTTTCGATGCTATCATGTGGCAATTATTTATAAATAAGATGATGACATGACTTAATGGATGAAAATTCAAGCTACTTTCAATAGTCAGCGTTTTGAGGTTCTCTCTCGGTTCTCTTCCATCAAATATATTCCTCGCAAGCTTTCACCCTTCGGGATTTTTATTTTTTATTTTTAAAAGTGAAACATGTCCTAAATTTTTGTGGGAAAACTTGAAGAATCCCTACAATCAAATAGAAGGATATTTGCAAGTCGAAAGAGCAAAGAGGATTACACATGTTTAGTTCACATGATTGCAATCTTGCATAAAGCTATGTCGGAAATATTTTTCATAGAGAGGGTTTTGGGACTTCATACACTCACTCGGGATTTGTGACACCTTCAAGAAGAGATAATTTTTGAACTTTCTGTAGCCACTTTATTATCACATGAAGATACCCTATTTTGAGAGTTATTTCATACTAGAAATTTATTCAAATGAAAGTCGAGTATCGGATTTATAATTGTACCATAACTGATTCATAATTTTCAATATTCATATACCATCTTTGTAACTTTTGGCTAGATAACTATTACATGTATTAGATATTTACAACATTTGGCTTTTGCTACTACACTTCTTAGTTAAATATTTATGTGATAACTTCTACAATCACCATTTAAATAGTAACAGTTAGAAAAGACATGAGGTAGTACTTATCACATAAATATAGCAGTTATAATGTAAATATAGTTGTCATCCGATAAATTAGTTATTTACCAGAAAGTTACAATGATAGTATAAAAATATTGAAAAAAATAAAAAGAGGTGCCTGGTTATTTATTTTTTATTTTTATCATAAAAGGTTTTTTCGAAGTTTATTTTGGGCCAGAGACCTGGATATTCCCCATTTCTTGATTGGTTTTGGGCAATTTTTTTTATTTTTAAATATGGCACATGCACTGTTATAGTATTCACTATTATAATAGTAAAGATTTCTCATTCCGGTTGATAGTATTATCCAATCGATATTGATTTTAATAAATCCTCTCAAGAAAAAATTCTTCTTAACATACCATCCAAATGCCCAAACAAAATAGAAAAATAAAATTTGTGACCTATGATCCTTGACCATCTATAGAATTCTCACAAATTAATAGGATGTTTCCAGCCAAAACCCTATCAGCTAAGAGTAAGATGATGATAAGCAAGATATTTGACATTCATAATTGCAACTGCGGGCACTTGATACACACACGTGGAATTTTCACAAGTGGCAGCCATACAGCATTACACCTCTTTACAAGTCAAAAAATATGCCCACCAACAAAATAGGAAAATAGAAACTTAATCAACTTTTCATCTGCACATAATCATGCTATATTTGCAGCTAGGATGATTAAAATTAGGATGATTTTTTTTTCCGTTCTTTAATAAGAAATCCAAAACCTTAGTAAAATCATGTCTAAAATGTAAGGCTTTTTTTTTTTGCTAATATTATTAAAGCGTCACAAACGTCTTGCATCCTAAACCTGCATTCATCAGCTTCACAGCCCAAGCCACGAAAGAGAGCACAGACTACATACAAAACTCAAAAAGCTTTAGTTACAAAACAACGTCTAAGAAAACAAGGACAAAAACTACTACATCAAAATGTCAAGGTCTCCAATTCTGCATTTGCCCTGGTACAAAACCCGGCGCCCCATAAAACAGCTGCTGCCCATTTCCACCATTTAACATCTGGCCGTTGTAATTAAGATTACATGGTTGCTGCATCGGTGGGCCCGAAGGCAGCAGGGGCCACTGCAGGGCCCCCTGCTGCCACATGGGATTCATATTCATATTCATATCCATGTGCATGTTCATGTTCATGTTCTGCTGCCCCTGTTGCATGAACTCCAATTGAGGCATCGCAAGTGGAAGCGGGGGCAACTGTAGGGGTGGTGCTGGAGCTTGATTCTGATTCATTAAGTGCTGTTGCGGTTGTAGAGGCAGAGGCGGCAGTTGTAGTTGTGGTGGCGGCGGTACCTGCTGCTGAGGTTGATTAAAACTAGGGTTAGGGTTAGGGTTAGGGTTGGGATTCGGTTTCCATTCTGGTATATCATTGTCATCAAATTTATTTGAACTTCTACCACTATTTCCATATTTTTCGATGAGCTTTCGCATCTGCTCCACCGGTCGAGCTGGTGGGGCCCGGGGCATGTGCGCATGCGACTTATTGCTACTAACAAAATTAAACTCGGGGAGATCGTCGTCGTCCTTGAACTTATTATTATTAGTATTAGTATTATTGCTATTAGGGCCGAAGCCAGGAGGCACATCATCAATATCTTCATCAAAAGTTTTTATGCTATTTTGCTGTTGTTTTCTAGAGCTCGAGTGTTTTTTCTTGTGGTGAGAGGAAACCCTCGGCGATATAGTGGTCAAATGAGGCCTTCGCCATACAACTACACCAATGAGGCTATTTTTAGCAGTTGAGTGAAGGGGATCGGTGTGATCTTTGGGGAGGTGGTTTTCAAGCATTTCTATGGTTTTTGAGTTGCACGGGCAGAAGTAGAGCTCGACGCCTGGGGATGGTTCGGCGAATCCTACTCTTTGGTCAGCAATGTATGAATTGATCGTCTGCATATTGAAAAGCGTTTAGGATAAAACGTTAGAAAGATAGGTGTGGGGTTTAAGGTAAATAAGGAGAAAATTGGCTAAATTACAGTTTAATACACTGGTTTTCACTAAACTACCTTTGTTTTTTTTCGATTAAGGCAAACTCCTTCAAAATATGGTCCCCCGGGAATTGCTTTCACTTAAATACGCTTATAGGAAGCACTTTAAGGGAGGTTACTATTATTTTTAAAAAAAACTTCAAGGTATTTTAGTGAAAATAGCATTAGTTAAGTGTATTTTGGTGTAATTTAGCCTAGAAGAAAACATGAATTAAGTTGAGAGTTACAACCTCGCATATGCTCATGTGACCACTATCGTGAGACCCCTCTTTCCAACAGAATTGTGATATCTGCAACATTAGATAAACTTTTAGTTTCAGCTGATCATCTAATATTTAAAACAAACACATGCACTTATTATCAGACATAAATTCTTAAACCTAAACTTTAAGAAATATGGACATGGAATTATTATACCCATCAGGCGATTTCGGAAGTGGGATGAAGTGAAGTATTTAAGAAATAAACATCGAGTTTTGAAAATTTTAAAGGATGTGTTGTCAATTAGTAAGCAAATGTGAAAGTCAGTACGAGAAAATAAACTTGAATTTTTAATTTCCTACTCTAAGACTCAGCCAGAAGAAATTCCTTAGCCTACTTTCCTTTCTAATTGTTCGGGAGGGAACGAATAAGAAAACATAATACATTCTTGGTTTTCTATTTTGCTTAAATCAATCCCAGTGACCAATAGGGCCAACGCTTTGGATTATGCGATGTGTTAGCTTACCGATAGAATCGAACATACCAATGATATAACATTTTTCACACTTGGGTCATTCTGGGCCAGTGGACGGAAAGAAGAAAAAAATTAAATGCACAAAAGGCATATTATGCGGCCTTGGCTGTTTCATTGCACTAAATGCTAGCAAAAACAGAAAAAATAGAAATTCACAAATAATAATAATAATAATAATAACAATAATAATAATAATAATATGAAAAATAGATTTGAAGAAGGTGAATTGTTGGCACGCCAAGCATTGTATCAAGCAAAATCTTGAGCATGCATAGTAATAAGAGTTAGATTTTATCCTTTCTTTTCTATTCTATTAATATAAATTTTCCGACAGGAGATTAAAATTCAAAAACAGCAAGTGGAGCTGCAATTACCATTATTGCCCGGCTTCGTGAGAGACGAAGCTCCTGTAGGAACTTCTCAAAAGCATCTAGTCTCACTCTGCCCTTGATCTCAAGATAGTTAGGCCATTCTTGTGTAGATGTTTTCTCGCCACTGTAGAAGGAGAACATTAGCAAGCAATCGCCAGATAGAAAGAAGTTACACAGCACAAATTTCACAAAGCTTCGAATATATAACAGAAATTTCTCAAAGTATAAAATGCATGAAGGGCGGCCTAAAAAGGGTAAATGAACTTCAAAGCCTGGAGAAGCACCTAATGGGATGGAACTATTTCCCCAAAGAAAATACCTAAAAACCCACTTGCTTTCTGATTTTGCGTTAACGGGCCCAACAAAACAAAACCCCACCGGGGGGGGGGGGGGGAGTCGCTATTAAATCAAATGTTGAACGAAGCTATTCAAAAGAAGTTGAAGAACAGCTTAGCTTAAAGCAACAAATTTCAGGAAAAACTAACTATCCAAATTCTCAAGCTGAATTCCTTCCTACACACCACACCATAATTTTGCACTTATGATCACGGAACCTTCCTAACTTGCTATATAACTTCTAAAGTGCAAGTGCCTAATTTAGATATCTTAACATGGCGATATCACAGAAACAACATAGTAACAGAAATCATAATGAACATATGGACCACAATTAAGTGACTTCGGAAACGAGTCAGGTTGCACACAGACTAAAAATAATGGTGCTTCCTAGACTTTTAAGGACGGAAAAAATCATTGTTTTCAATCCATTTTGTGAGGAGATGATCCAAACTTTGATAAATAATCTTCTGGAATACGAAGGTTCCATGAAAAAATCTTTATACGCTTAATTCTACCACGGATAAAAGATGATGAAGCATCCCGCGTCAAGTACTGTAATCACCCAAGCGCATTACATTACCAAATTTCTAAAATTTATACAGGATTCAAGTACTAAGACTCATGCATGCAATGTCGCCAACCAGGAAAACAGAAGTGCTTAACTACAATGCAACCTTGACAGATGAAAAGCGCAGCAATTAAATTTCACAAGTTCTGATCCAAATAGAGGGTTGAAAAAGCTTCATCTCCACGAACAATATCTTAAAACCAATGTGAAGATCGTCAAATAAGCATTTGCACCTTTGGAAAAGGATTTCCAAGGACTAGTTCTAAGCACAATATGATTGAACATGCTCCCATTTCCATCAACATTCCTGTATTCTCAAGGATCCGAAATAGCACTAGAAACACTACCACAGAACACCAAAACAATATCTATTCAAAACTCACACAAGTTCTAGGCATGCTGATACTTGAATATCACAATTCCTATGAAAAGTTGTTTTCTGTTTATTCATTGATCAGGAACGAGGCCGAAGTAATATTTAATTGGAAGCCGCCTTTGTCATTACCATTAGGTCATCCATCACTACTAATTTGCAACACTTGTTATCCCATTTCTTCTTCTTTTCTCTGTTGGGCCACAAAAGACCAGCCATATCATATCAATGGCATTTTGTACTTCCAGTATTAAATTAAGGTAAAGCGATTATGCACTATTTCTAAGTATCACAAAAGACAAGCCATATCATATTGATGGCATTTCGTACTTCCTCCATTATTAAATTAAGGTAAAGCGGTTATGCGCTATATTCTTTTGGTCCTACTGCTTACTGGTGATAATTCCTAACCAGAGTAGTTGACCTTGAAAATTTTAGAAGAAGCAAGTTTATAAAATTCATGGATGGCTGCAGTAGGTGTCAGGGACCAAAAATCCCAGATGGACACATTTATGAGTATGATTGGTAGTTAAAACAATTGCAAACCACAGGTTATCAGCTCCAGCCATAATATCCAATGTCTTGAAATAAATAAAAAATTTAAAAATATGTGCCATCTTCATAGTAAAACATATTATTGCATTAGGTATAAACCAAAGCTGCACACTTAATAATAAAACAGGCATGGCTGGAACCATGAAGAGATGAAGTGAACTAAAGTATTAAGCTGAAGATGATATTTATTAAATGTGCTCGTATTGAAATCCTCTGACATAGTAAAAAGCATCACCACTATCCAAATTTGCTTATGTCAAACTAGGGTTTGGCATCGCACACAAGTCAAATTGACCACATTTTTACACCTAGTTACATATATAGCATTTGCCTCTTTACAATTTGGTGCAAAAATTCCTAACGAAGGTAACTACAAAACCAAAAGGGCATTTGACAAATGGGAGACCACACAACACAAAACCAGAATATACCAAATTTCCCAAGACTGGGATAATGGGCAACGAATGGAAAGGATGATACTTTGCCTTGAAGTTAGCTTTATAAAACATAGCAAAAGGTTTATACATTAAATTTCAGTGGTCTTCAAAATAAATTTGTGACTGATAACAGGTAGTCCAGACCTTTTCGAGTTTTCTCCAACAGGTTTTCACACCTGAACTTCCAACAATTCTTGATCCTTTCCATATTCTATTTTGAATTCTACCTAAGATCAAGAGCCAGCTCAAAGTGAATCTGGCTATGTTCAATCCTAAACCAAGCCTCCTCATTGCATGTCAATGGAAGTTATTTGTTTCCCCACTTCTGTTTCTCGTATAGCTGTAAGCCCTTCGCTTATGGAAATGCATTTTTCCTAACAAATATACATCAGACATCCACATATCATAGGAAAGCATATAATTTCCATATAATTACTATTTAATATATAACTTCATAATCCATGGATGGTAATGTTGCAACTTTTTTTAACCTCTATTTACAATTCTCGATTAGGCGGTATGCTGCTAACCAAAAACGGGACTATTTTCTCTTTTGCGGCATTTTTTATTCTATGTTCTACCAACCAGACAGCCCAGAAAGAGGGTTCGAATGTTACGGGAAATCAAGAAGTTGAGAAATGGCTACAAATCTGATTCATGACACTTCTTTTTACATATAATTAAAATGCTCCATTGCATTGAATATCAACTTTTTGGAATGGGTTAGATGTATTTGGAGTCTCAAACGGCATTCTAAGCCACAACAATAATCAACCTCTTTGAGAAATCCTGAAATTGAATTCATACAATTCATCCAACTTAATATAAATTCTTGAACTTCAATTTCCATTGTAAATAAGAATCCACAACTACAAACAAACCACACAGTAGCACTTCGGACAGATCCTCTCATTGAAAACCTATCACAGCTGAAAATGGATTTTGGCTTTTAAAATGGAAGCAAGCTCTGCAACCATTCTGGGATATCCTTGTCAAGCAACTAAAACAACAGCGGACATGATCCACGACATACTGTTTCGTCAGCACCCAACACGAAGAACATAAAAGGTTCAGATTATTAAAAAAAGATTGGGCAAAAAAAACACAGGCAGGCAACATAAAATATCAAACATATACACACATTTGTAGTTTTTTTTCAGAAGTTACCAAAGATGTTTGTAGTTTATCAGAAGTATGTTGCCAAAGCGGTATAGCACATCAAAAATCAAGAAAAGTATAATAAATAACTCCTACTATGACTGCATAATATTGAAAGGATTTTCGGCTACAAAATAAATTAAAGAAACTACTACAATAGGAAGAGTGTTAGATAAAATTAGATAGAATGAAACAGGAGAACAATCAAAATTATGGGTTAAAAACACTAACCTTCTGAAGAAGCAAATTACAGTGGCCAGTGCAGAAACATTGAGCTGAAGCAAGCCTTCCCAAATCTGATCGCTCCTTGATCTAGTACCCGGAAGCCATGTGCCTGCCTCAACACGAACAGAAATAGATTTTACATCACTATCTGGCTTGGAAATGGCGTCCACTTTACTTGGGTTGTTCACAACAAGCTCTTCAGGATCTTTTGAACTAGCGGCAGGCAGTGGCAACTTGGAACTGGATATATCCTCTGACGAATCTAACTCAGACGCAGGTTCTGGCTTATGCTCCACACTGTCTGATTCAGGATTTGCATCAGAGTTCAAATTATCTGTGTTACTTTCAGCTAAGTTTGCACCCATTGATAAGTCATCAAAAGGAGGCTCAGAATCAAGGGCCTGCATAAACTCATCCAAAGAAACTATAGGAGGAAGAAGCTCATTATCTTTCAATTCATCCACCATTAAGTCTTCACTCAGAAGAGTGTCCAAGTTGTTCGAGTCGTTTTGGTCCAGTGAATCGCCCTTTTCAGCTAATTGTGGGCCATCAGATGCCTTGGTCTCATTGGGTATAGGCCGGACCTCGCTCTCCTCAGATTTTGATTGAGTTTGAATTCCATTAGCTTTTGCTGGAATAGAAGAAAGCATACTTCCCCCAACTGCAACTTCCACAGAAACGCTATCATCCTGTTCGATCTCTAACTGAATCTCTCCTTTATGGGTTTTCCTCACCAGGCGTCTGATATCAACTTCTTGATCTAGTAAAACCACCATCTGAGCAAGCTCTTCAGCTTTGGCTATTCGCCATTCTGAAAGTTCCTTTGAAGCGAGTTCCTCAGCAGTCATTGAACAGAGACGATCTGGGGCAATGTCACCTGATAATACCCGTTCCCTTAACTCTGGGTTACTACGATCTTTAAGATTGAACAGTAAAGACCTAGCCTTTTCTTTGTATTTCTTGTTAACCCCTCCAAATAATTTAAAGAGTTCAGCTTCAACTGTAATTGCTAAACTTTCCACATTCTGAACTGTTGCCTCCTTTAAGTAGCAAGTTAATTCCTCGTCTAATGATTTAGGCTTTACTTCCTCATGTAGCAGTTTAGGCCTTTTCAAGACTTTATCCGTGATCGTTTCAGAAGTCCCAGCATCAACTTCCGATGCCCAACAGAGTCCATGCCCTTGCAAAAGCTCATCATTTCTGCTATAAGGTGTTTCATTTTCTAAGCTAGCAAATGTTATTGGGTCTTCTTGCATATCAGGCGTCCTTGCTTCTGTTTGGTCACTAGTGTTTTCATTAGACCCTGCGATGCTAGGTACATCTTGGCTTGCACCGTCCTTTGTACTTTCTTCATTGGAGTTCAATGCCTCTGCAGAATTTCTGCAGGCAGAAGAAGGATTTGAGGTTGCTGAAGCTAACTTAGCTGATCCTGCACCCGCTTCTGCCTGAGGTATTGTGCTCACGTCTCCCATAGGGGAATTCTTTTCCGTGGCTTCTGTTTTGTTCTGCTGATCAGGAACAATGGACAATGAAGCTACAAATGATTCCCTCAGTTTCGACCTCACGGATTCAAATGACTCTCTTTGGGCCTTTGTTGAACCCTGATTAGTACCCATAAAATTTTGGACTTTGGTGGATGCTTGCTTTTGTGCTGGTCGTTTCTTCGAAGCTGAGGGCTGCGAGCCAACATTAACAGGCATGGGATTCTGAACACCGATGGATGATTGTCTAACTAATGGCAGGCTACTTGTTGACAATAAATTTGGATAACCCATATGAACAAATTGAGGGGATTGGACATTGGATAATAGTCCCATCTGCGCTGCTTGCCCACTGGAAAAGGCAAACTGATATGGATGTGGGGCGATGCTAACTGGGACAGGAGAACAGAACCTCGGTTGTTGGTTTGTCGATGGCAACAAATGTGGTGTCATGTTAATAGGCACGGGCATGGGTGTTTTGCTCTTATCTGAAGGATTCATTTGCTCTAGATTTGAAGACATGGTGATCGGTATATATTCTCGTTATATATCGGTTCTCATTCAATGCATAACTATAGGCATCCCCAATAGCCTACTTTTGTAAAAATCCTATAATGAAACAAAGGCATGGTTTAGTTGTAATGTTCACAGCACCCAATACTTCGTAAAAAGAACAATTGTTAATTGTAACCCCCGCCCCCGCCCCCCGCCCCCAAAAAAAGTGCACTTATACCCCATTCAAGCACACTCTATAGTTTTCATCGACCAAAAAATGCAAAACTCACTAATTATACTCTAAGCAACAAGCACAAGATCTGGAATTATATTAGGCAATTATGAGAGTTTCTAAGAGTTGAATTTAAGTGTTTTTTGGAGGGTTTTGGTTAATGAATAGAGGGGGTGTAGGTGCTGTACAGTGTAAGGTACAGGGGAGTTTGTGTGATTGACCCCAAGAACACGTAATAAGCAAAAAAGAACAAACCTATTATAGAATTCACAGTACGGTCATTAGCTTTTAAGCGGAAAATCATAAAGCTGAAATCTTTCGAACAAGAACAGATATATGTGATAGCAATAGCACTTTAATATCCACTGGATCACTGTAATTGCATATTGCCAGCTTAAGAATTCAGATTAAAATTACATGCAGCATAAAAAAAACCAACCGGTGCCAGCACCAATTCTAAGTCTTTAACAGGCAAGAACAAGACAAGCAGAGGAATTATCATCAAAATTACCAAAACTCTAACTCTGGCCCTAAAATTATAACACAAATGCAAAAAAAATCCAAATTTTACCTCGCGGGATCCTCGGCGGCGATCAAGAAAATTAGGGCCTAGGGTTTTGCGTTCAGAAAGATCTAGAGTAGGAAATGGGCTCAATCAAGAGAGAGAAAGCCCCCAAAGCTGAGAACTTTCGATTTTGATGATAACAATTTGGTGGCCGAGAGAGAAAGAAAGACCCAAAACCAATATAAAAAATCCCCTTTTTCTTCCAATCGCAGGAGATTATATACCAAGGTGTCAGAGAACGACGAGCACGATGGGTTAACCCTATCTGGATTTCTACGTGGTGTGATATCAGCCGTTTATCGGCTGGAGGAACAGATCTCGTCCGTCCATTTCTGGTTCATAGAAAAATGTCAAATTATTTTGCTTTCTTTGAAGCAATACTTATGATATTCATCATTGTGTTCTGTTTTTCTCTCTTTCTAAACAAAAAAACATGCAAGATTCATGTAACCTAGAAAAAATTGGGTACTGATAGAGGTCGGAGTCTGCTCCACCGTTGATCTGATGGCTAGCGAGTTTAAGGGTTGTGATTTGGAGAGAGTGTGTGGATCTTAATGAATTGTTAGTTGGTGTTGTTGTCGAGCTACCTGCAAAAGAAGTCCCGGGATGGGAAACCACCGTAGAACACTCCGACGATCAAGTTAGGACCGGGGAATAATTAGGCAAAGTAGCGGCATATTGGATTAAGTTCGAGTTATCTGAATCGTCTGGAGGAGGGGTTTATATAGGGGGTCGCATTGGAGTGAGCCGTTGCGAGGTCCTCACCGTCAGTTCCGTCCGCGCGCCACGTTCGAATTAAATAGCGAGATCCGCTTGTGTGAGATGCGGAACATGGGGTGTTTGACTCCGTCATGGTGGAAGATGCAAAGCCGTTACGTGGAAGCTCGGTAAGGGAAAGTTGAGGATGCTCAATCGGAGGAAGCTCGGGCTTTGAGTTACAAGTCGTCACGCCCTGCTTCCTAAAAGAAAGATAACGGTACGTGATGAGGCCCGCGACGTATTTATTCCGAGAAGGTCATTTCTCGAAATAAATACGCTAAGCGTCTATAAGCAACATAAAGCAACAAGAATAAACAAAAGAATGAAATCCAATTTTTATTTATTGCATTCAACATTCACAATTGACAAAATATCTGAATACAAGATACGATAACATAATAAGCCTTAACAAAGAGGCATACATAAATAAGCTGAAATGAAATGAAAAGCTGAATGAAACTAGACGTCCGGTTGTGATGTGAACCAGTTGTACTTCTCTTTGACCGCTTCTATCTCCTCAGTCTTAATGCCACCTGACGAACATTCCAAGAAAGAAAGAAAGATGGGTGGAATGCCTGTCAGCGAATTAACACTCGGTAAGTCCCCAAAAGGATGGAGTGATGTATATAAATGAAATGCAAGGCGTAATGTGATATATGGTATAGCATGAATATAAATCATAAACGTGTAAACAAGTATAGTAGAGTGCATGGTAATGTGTATGTTGTCACGCCCCGCTTCCCGAAAATATGGAATACGATGGGTGATTAGGCCAGCCATGCTCCCACGGTCAGGGAATAATCCCGCCGTAGTCACACTTCGGTTTCTAGTATTACATGGTAGTCAGTAAACAGTACTAGTGCAAATGAAAATCGCAGTTCACAACTTTATTACTGTTACGCCCCGCTTCGCAGAGTGCGCTAAAATCGGCACGTGACAGAGCCAACCATGCTACCTGTGGTTAGGAAACATCCATCCACAGTCACATTACGGATGTCTAGAAGATATCAAGAACAGGAAAATAAAACAAACTATCTAGTACATGTCCATGAGCCAGAATAAACGAATCAAGAAATGATATGCGGAAGCAATAGATCCAAGTAACAATAACAATCTGGAAAGTAAAACATAACTAGACTAACTGGATACTAACTGGATCCTCACTGCTCGGCCTGCTGACTGAAATACTCCTGAACGGCCTACGACAGGGAGAGAGGATCTGGGCCATGCAAAACCCAGACGTCAGTGCGTCACAATATCAATAATTCTAAGCAAGCAGGATGTAACGAGATATGCAGGCATGAAGTATGAACAGTAACAAGTCATCAGCAACAAGTAACGGTAACATGAAAATAGATCAGTGAACAGGATATAAACAGGTGAAGTGCAGCGAGTAGTCTAAACTGTGCTATGGGGTTATCTACTCTAAAGTCGTTCGAAATCAATTAATGTAATCCTCATCGTAACCCATCGGTGATTATTCCGTAACGTCCGGAAAAACGGCAAACAATAAGTATTCCGTAACGCCCGGAAAAACGGCAAACAATAAGATGGCCCTTTGAGTTACGTTCGGTTACATTCTTGATTTTCCCATACCCCCAAGTCATGTGTTCAAGTCAGGTATTGATGAGTCTGGAGTTAATGCCAACACAAGATCAAGCAGGAACAGGTTTGTCTATACAGACAATAGGATATGTCCATCGGGACAACAGGTCAAGATTGTCGGCATTAGTAATAAGATCAGGTATCAAGTCAAGCCGTGGTACATCAGGTCATGTCAGGTAGTGCACAGGTATCAAGTCATGTCAAGTAGGGTATCAGGTCATGTCAGGTAGTGCACAGGTATCAAGTCATGTCAAGTAGGGTATCATGTCATGTTAGGTAGTGCACAGGTATCAAGTGGGTGCTCATAATCAAACTGTAATAAGTATGGGTTGCACAAAATCAGGTATAGAGTGCTAATAAAATGAAATAACATGAATGGTATGCAAATAGATACAAAATAAATGGTATGGGTGCACAACTATCGATTAGGGTAACCTTTTATATTTCTAATACTAATTAGGATGCACTTTATTAAACATGGGGTGTTTAAATAACAGTATTATGTAATAATGAGATCTATAGATGCAGCTATATGTATACTATATGATATAGATGCAAACGGGTATCCGAAAACTGTAAAACTTTAATATGGATAAATAATGTAATAAACGGGTAACCTTTGATTCATATGGATGCGTAATAATATACCTAGCATGAAACAAGATGAACTAGCATGCGACTAGATATGTAAATAATGATACGGATGCACACGGATGTCCGGAAACAGTAAAATAGTAAAATGGTAATATAGGATGCATAACTAAACAATATGAGATGTTATTATTCACGTGGGTGCAATATATTATATTATAGCATGTAGCAAGATTAACTTGCCTGAACGGATCACAAAACGGAATGCATACGCAGCGTCCAATGTCGGTAAAAGTCTCGATGCACGCTCGTGCGTACGGAACAGGACCAAGCAATGCAAGAGAGTGACCACGCTAGTTAGGAACGTCCACAGGGTTGCTCGGATCGTCGGCAGCGGCATGGGTCCGGCGATCATCGGGAAATACGGATCAAGAAAGAGAAGAGAAAGAAAAGGAGAAGAAAGAAGAAGAAGAAGAAGAAGGCTGGAAAAGGGCTGGAGCCGAGTTTAGGATTCAGAGGCGCGGCAAGGGATGCAACGACGACGAAGGGCCGTCGACGGCGAGATCCACGGCGATGATAGTGGCCGCGGGGTGCAAGTTCTTGCAGTGTCGGGTTCTGTGCAGGGAAGAGCAAGGGTCGTGGGCTTGTAGGGTGTTGGTGAGGAGATGGAGGCGGTGCTGGTGACGAGGTGGTCGGAGCTCCGGCGGGGTGAGAACAGATGCAACGATGGGTTCTCGTCGGATTGTGCAGGGGATGCTCAGGGTGCAGGGTGTTAGTTATTTGTATGCCCTAGAGGCCATTACTATACATAGGATGTATATTGTAGTGGATGCTTGGACATATATAGGGAGGACTTTCTTGCTTGACATGATAATATGCTATCTGGTTACTCTTTACCTTAACGTGTACACTGATTGTCTCTCTGTTACATGTTGGTAAAGCCCTTAGGATGTGTACTTGACTACCTGGACTATGATGTGGATCATACTAGTGGGGACATGGTAGTCCATAAGTACATCCTTCAAGGTCCCTAGTCGTGGGTGTATCAAGACAGGGCATCGATATACCAGTGCAGACTAGCGTATACCTTCTCGATCCATACAGATGGGCGATGGATGATCCCATATCCATTGGTGTTTGACATCAGAGATGATATACGGGTGCTCAGTGGAGACTGGGTACACTGGACGGACTCGCCGAGAACTCCCAGATGGTATTATACCTTACGTCAGATGGCAGTTCTCTGGTGACACTGGTACAGAGTAGTCTGTTGACCCGAGATCGTCATAGAGTCTTGTGTGATTCCCACTGTGCTTTGATTTCCACCTTACCACGTCCAAGAGGGCGTGCAAAACGGTGGTTTTTGGGTACAGTCCCGAATCACATGGAGGCAATGAGCGATAGGAGGGGATTCGTCTCTCCCGGTATATGGAGTTGATGCTGCGCTGTGTTCGATTGGCTATAACCGGAAATCCCGACCATCCCTGGTCAGGGTTGCTGAGATTTACTGGTAAGTGTTATCAATAGTTTCTCGAACTGTTATAGACCTCATATCGACACGACTTATCGAGCTATTGGGGTCTGACGTTTACTACCCCTAGGCGAGATATGCGACATATCAGACGACGAGACCGGACTGTACGGTAAGTGTTACTGGTTGGATTCATAAGAGTGTGAGCGGGTTTGCTCGTCGATCTTCTGATCGCTCAATACCCGGGTGGCCGTTACGTTTAGCAGACCGTTTGCGGCTTGTGGGTGTTTGATATGATCATCACCTGCTGCCGGCGTATTGACGAGTCTTTAGAGTCCTACACAGAGGTTTCCTGGCTCAAGCGAAACGAAATAGGAGCGCATATGAGATATGTGCGGGACCGAGAATAATGCGTGTATGTGATACCATGTTCTATTCTCGCGATGAATGTATCGATTGGTTGTATGCGATATAACCTAGTTATCGAATCGAGGATTGATTCGATAAGTCGATATATTGGATATTAGTCGGTCATATGTGATATGACCGAATCATTAAATCAAGTGTTGATTTAATGATTTAATGTATAATTATATATTTGATATATTACTTTACATTAACTAGTATTGGTTCACTTAAGATGGATTTTCTCACTTGATGTGCACATTGTATATATGATATAGTTTTGTGCACTTGATTGTATCATGTTTGATGATACATGCAAACTTGGGTGTGTGTTTACTTTAAACCATGTTTAGGTTAATGGTTAGGGTTTTAAATGTTTTATTTATTTTCTTTAATTCATTTTTTGGCAAAAAGGAAAATGGTGGCTTACTTTGTTTTATAGTTGAAGCTTCATGAAGCTTTGAATAAGTTTACCATTTTTGTTTTATGCCTAACCTAACCATTAAAACTAAACCATAGTTTATTCTCTACACTCAACCATGGTTGCATTATGATAACTTCATTTTGATTTATCATTTGATTTAATATTCTTATCATTCTTCTTCTTCTTCTTCTTCTTCAAGAAGAAAGAAGCTTGCTAGCTTCAATGGTGACTTGAGAAAAAGAGTGAGAAATCCAATTCTAAAGTGAACCCACTTCCTATTTCTTCATCATCTACCACTTGCCAAGTAGTATAGGGTGTTTTCTTCACAAGTTTCATGACTTGGTGAAGTTGGAGCTTGATCTTGTGTTGTCTCGACGTAGATCATCTTCGGCATCGAAGTCGACGACCTAGCCCGATCATTTCTTCGACGAAACCATCGCTAGAGTCCGGGATCCGATGATCGCAGCGGAGGGAAATCATCACGGAGCTAAGGAAGTGGAGGACCGGATCTACAAAGGTTGTAGTCTCTTTCACTTAGCAGTAAAGTTGTTTACTTGCATGTATCGCCTAATCTCTAGTTAACGATCTATATTAGGGTTTCTCGGCACCGGAAAAAATTGAAATTGGCATGGTTGATGCCTTGTGAGACCTCTTGAGTGTGCCTTGGAACCCTACACAGGGGAGTGGAGAGGAGGTGACAAGGGAATGCCGACGAGGGTGGTCGGCAGTGAGGGTGCCGGAAACGGTGACACGACGAGGGCAGATGGTCGCAGGCGTGGGTTAGGTGTCGGGGATCTTAGGTTGCAGGGGTCGCTCAGGGTTGTAGTCGGAGGTGAAGAAGAGAGAGGGAAGGAGGATGTCACGGTGATGAGGGCGTTGAGGCGGCGACGACAAGGGGCCGCGACGACGCGAGGCGAGGCGAAGGGTGCGGGCACGAGGCGAGAGAAATTTTTTGAGAAGAAGGAGAGAGAGACGTGCAGTAAAATTAATATATGAGAGAAAGAGAGAGAAGTGAGCGAGAGGAGAGAGAGAGAGAGAGAGAAAGAGAGATAAATTTGTTTCATATGGAAAGAATAAAGAAAGAAGAAGAGAGAGAGAGAGAGAGAGCAGGTGAGATAGAGAGAGAGAAAGAGAAAGGGAGAGAGAGAGAGACTGTGTGTAGTTAGGATAGTAATTTTAAAAGTTTTTTAAAATATTAAAATATATATTTTTGTTAAAACCGTTTAATATATAAAAGAATTTTATATTATAAATTTTGAGATTTTTTTGCTA
This sequence comes from Agapanthus africanus, assembly GCA_030015575.1. Lineage (NCBI taxonomy): Eukaryota > Viridiplantae > Streptophyta > Magnoliopsida > Asparagales > Amaryllidaceae > Agapanthus > Agapanthus africanus. The sequence goes on from JASDDO010000028.1 coordinate 117,298,683, forward strand.
ATACAAAAGTAGTCCAAAACACGCCCGGGTCGGGTCTAAAAATCCGGTTTTAAAATATGAAAAATATATGCGACGTCCAAATTTCAAAATGAAAGCTCGGGTAATGAAAATGCATACGCCCAAGAACGGATGCACGTACGTGTGCGTAGCCATCCAAACTAGTCCGTTTCACTGAACGGGACGAGAACAAGATGCGCGGATGCTACCACGGGGTTAGGGTTATCATGCAGGCCATGTTGTGTAATTTTAAATTATTTTATATGACTTAAAATGTTATATGGTAAAAAATGCAATACCAGATAAAATGCCAGTATGCAGTATTTATGAAAGTGCACATGTCTATGTAACAAGTCAATATAATTCATAGATATGAATCAACCAAATTTCAAGCAAGCGGGTCGGGTCGGATGCAAATACATGTGTCAAATATACTATTCGTACCTAAAACACAGTAAATCAGGAAAATACCATAAATAAAGAAATATATGAACTAGAACTGGTATAAATGAACTAGGGTGTTATAATTACATTGCAAGAAAATAGTTCGAAATACATTATTTTGCAAAATAAAAACTAACCAATGAAATACAAAGTGCTAAAAGCAAAAGAAATGGCGTTGATGATGCAGTCTAGATCTCCGCGATCTCGAATGGTAGGTCCTGCTTCTGAGCCGGGTCTGCTTCGTTCTCTGAGTATGCACACTCAGGTCGTCAGGGCGACACACATAACAATAAATATATATATGACGGGTATGCAATATTATTAAACATGAGAAATGCAACAAAATGCAGGACACGAGTATAATAAATATCACTGAATATGAATAATACACTATAGGTATCATGTCAATAAATTAGGCAATGTGTATGTCACTACTTATCGGTCACTAAGTCAATGAAATCAAATGGTGGAGATGATGCTCGTGTTTAACAAGGGTCTCGTGCATGGCCGAGACTACGGTTCGCTGTGCCCGGGACATAACCCTGTCAGCCGTGCCGCTAGGCCGACGACCTAATGTCTGTCTCTCTCTCTCTCTCTCTCTCTCTCTATATATATATATATATATATATATATATATATATAGGCCCACGACCTAATGTGTGTGTGTGTGTCTCTCTCTCTCTCTCTCTATATATATATATATATATATATATCACTAATAGCGAATGATCATCCTCTAAATCATTGTACCTCGCTAAATACGAGTTCAATTCCACATCGATTTCCCCATTTTCCAGGTTATAGTATGAATTCAGGTATTAGATAGGTTGTGAACAAATACGTATCGCTGTCACTTTCATTCACTTTTCCACTTATCAATATCACTGTCGTATTTACCACAACCCAATCACTAACACTAATATATCGACAATGCAAATCAGTCGCTAGGTCTCAACATGAACGATCTCTATGCAACAGGTATAAAGTAAGCACGAAAATATGCAGAAATGCACGGAACAGATATTCACTATTTTATGACGATCAGTGCCATATAACTTGAAAAATTTACGATAAATCACACGTGGAGAATTGACCAAAATAATACAAAAGGAGTACGAAGCACACTTGATCATATAAACAGTAAAATTAATCTCATGCCAAACGGAAATCAGATTAGGAAATTATCGTCATATTAAGGTAGAGATCAATGGCTGGAATTCCAGTTTCAGAACTGGAAGTCCAACTTCACGCGCGTTTTACTAATAATTATGTTTAGATTCAGGTGTTTCCCCAGTTGAGTAAAATATAGTTATATCTATTAAGTTTCCAACGCAGCAAACGGATCATCAATAGCATTTCTGTATTAGAAGTTATGTCATGTTTAGTGTAGCTGTGTAAGAGGGGTCACTGCAGAAACTGCAGAACACCTAGGTACGCTAAAATGCAAATTAAATATCAAACGACGGTGAAATGGCAAGGGACCAGATTCATGTGTTAGCTAATTAAATTATCTACGTACTTATATGGGGCTTCATGCATTTTCAGTCTAAAGCGGGGATGCACAGGTGTTCAAAGTCTGGTATCCAAATTGAAACGCTGCCCCGGACTGCAATCCGGTGCCGCGTTCGCAATCACGTATCGTTACAGTGATCTAGAATTTTGAGAAACAAACTAGGGTTGGTGATTGTTAGTTATTTTAGTGTGCTAGTTCTAATTACCGCAATCAAGACGGTTTCGCTTGGTAGCTAGCCGGATGAGTACGGGTCGGTCCACGGAGAGATGAGAATCTTTTTCTTAGTGTTTTTAACGAGTAAGTCCAAATTGTCTAGGTTTGTTTAAGATTAACTATGTGCTAAATAAGTATGATAAAAGAGCTTTTTAGGGTCAGGATTAGGTTAGTTTCAGTTAGGAGTTCGCTCACTTCATTCGTTTGCCACTCTTAATATCGATATCACGGTAATCGGCAACAACGGGGATTAGCACGACTAGGAAGGAAATTTGCGAGTATAAGCTAGGCTTTCCAACACTTAGTTCCTTCCTTTTGGTCCTTATCCGTCCGTTCTTGGCTTTTAGCCATAACCTCCGGTCAATTCAACCACAACCGGTCTCATTAGGGTGTCACCGCTATCATGTAGGATATGGTGCCGTAGGGAGCGGATTGTGGTTGAATTAACGGGAATTCGAATCAAGATGTTGGGCAAAAAAAAGAGTGAGAGAGATTTCCTTCTCTCAAACTTTCCTCATCCTACCCTAACAAGTGAGAAACTACTCACCCATTATAAAGAAAAAAGAAAATAAAACAAACAAATAAGATACAAAGAAATGAGGTAAAGAATCACAACTAGCTATTTGGGATCTCGCTTAGGTAAGGATCACACTTAAGCATCATTGTTGCAAGGATAAAGGAAAAGAGGAAAAGAAAACAAACAACAATAACTACTTTAACAAAGAGAATTGCAAAAAAAATATAAGAACTCAATTATAAGACATGCATATGAAAAGAACTTTTCTTTATTCATCATTCACTCAAAAGCTCACTACATTGTTAATGGAGAATAGATGAAGAGGAAGAAGAAGTTACAAACTAACTCACCTGATCAACCATCTCCATGATCAGGTGATACTGCCTTAGAATATGTCTGGATCACTGATGGGATGGGGATTCTTAGGCATAAACCACAACTCCATTGTCGTACAATGGTAGGAACGAAGTTCATCTCATGAACTAATATACACCCAGACTTCCTCTTTGGTAGCATCTTTGGTAGTGATGTGTCCAGCCCTTATCGTCTAGTTTGTCACGGTATCTAGCTTGGAACTCTTCCAACATACCGTCCCTCCACTGAGAGTAAAGATAATGTCTGTGACTGACATTCAGTCGTCCTTACCACCGTGGATGCTATCCAGTGATTCTCCCCAGGATCGATTGATACCATCTTACTACACCTAGTGAGAATCCTAACATCCATCTAGATCTATCTCATAGATCCAAAATCCAGGATTTAGGAGGTATCACCTTGATCCTATATGGAGAATCCTTATGATAAGAGGAGATTGACCGAGCGTAGCATAGGAAACTCCTTTCTTATCAAGAGTATGTCATCTACGTACAATACGAGAATCACCACCATACTCCCTACTACCTTTTTGTATATACAAGGTTCATCTACCATTTTGATGAAGTCAAACTCTTTGACTACCACATCAAAATAGATGTTTCAACTCCGCGATGCCTTCTTTAACCCGTAAAGCAACTTGCACACGTTTCCGCTGCTCCCACTGTCTATGAAGCCCTCTGGCTGTGTACATAAGACGCTCTCTTCTAAATCATTATTTAGAAAAGCAGTGATGACACCCAACCGCCAGATATCGTAGTCATGGTATGTAGCAATAGCAAGTAGGATCTGGATGGACTTAAGCATAGCCACTGGAGAAAAGGTTTCATCATTATCCACACCTGGTCAATGACGAAAACCTTTTACAACTAGTCTAGCTTTGAAAGTCTCAACTTTTCCATGTACACCAAGTAATCTTCTCAAGATATACTTGCTCCTGATGGGGATTTAACCGTTCAGATATAGCAATCAAAGTCCATACTTTGTTGGTGTATATGGTTCTATCTCAGATCGCACAGCATCCAGCCATTCTTACAGAGTCCCCACTCTTGAAGGCCTGCTCGAAACTAGTTGGGTCATCATCTCATGATGCAATCCTCGCTCCCACTGCCATAGAGAAACCGAAGTATGTCTCAGGTGCATGAGGAACCCTACTAGATCGACGGAGAGGCTGAGGTTCGTTGGAAACTATTGAATCCTCCGGTTCTACCAAATCATCAGTTGTAGTTTGTATAGCTGGAACTCCTTCCAGTTCTACCTCATGTCCACAAATTTCTTTCTAAAATAAATTCCTTTTCTAAAAAGGTGGCATGCTGAGAAACAAAACACCTTTTGTTTCTCGGTGTGGTAGAAGATATTCCCTTGCGAATGCTTGGGATATCCAACAAATTTCCACAGAACTGACATTGCCTCGAGCTTGTCCGGATTTTGCTTTTGACATAGGCCGGACAACCCCAAATCTTAATTTAAGAGATGGGCTCTTCCCATACCATATCGCATATAGAGTGGTAGGCACCTGATTTGGTTGGAACCCAATTCAATAGGTATACAGCTTCTCAAGTGCATAACCCCCAAAAGGAAATAGGCAACTCAGTAGTACCCATCACAGAGCGCACCATATCTAATAGGGTGCGATTGCTCTGGCCCGATACACAATTGTGTTGTGGTGTATACGGAGGAGTAATGCTGAGAGAGAATCTCATTCTCCTTTAGAATAGTCCAAGAATTCCGTGCTCAAGTATTCTCCACCCTGATTACATCAAAGGACATAATACTTATACCCGTTTTGGTTCTCTACTTCTAACTTATATTCTTTGAATTTCTCAAAAGCTTCAGACTTGTGTTTCAACAGGAACATATGTCCGAATCTTAAGAGATCATCAGTGAATTTAATGAAGTACAAAGAACCGGTCCTGGCATGCGTAGACAGGGGACTTACATACATCATCATGTGTCAATCCCAAGAGTTCATTAACTCTTTCTCTGTTTCCAATAAACGGAGCTATGGTCATCTTATCTTTGTGACATGAATGGCAAGTTTCACAAGATGTAAATTCAAACCGATTTAAATATGCATCTTAATGTAACTTAGCTAGTCGGGTCGCATTGATATGACCTAGTCTACAATGCTTCAAGTAGGATTCGTTCATTTCTGAATTCTTCCTCTTGTGTGTATTCTGTACGTTAAGAACTGTGGTTTGATTTAGAACGTATATGCTTTTAGATAACGTGCCTAAACCGATCAACTCTTGATATAGGAAATGTTCAAAACATTATCCAACAATACAAAATTATATCATTCTTTACTAAATAAAGAGACCGATATGATGTTGTATATCAGGTTCGGTATCTAATAATATTCGTTCAGAATCAATGTATTTGGTAATACAGGGTGATAATTGCCAACATTTTGGCTGCAACAACTGCACTGTTTCCAATTCTTGAAACTTTATCACCCGTTCTCAGTTCTCTACCTATCTGTAGCCCATGTAACAGATTATATATATGGGATCCTGATCCGGTATCACATACCCAGGACGTAGAGGATACTGAAAAAATAGTTCTCGGTAATGAACACACCCGAAGAAGATGCATCAATATGCACTTTCTTCGTTTGGGCGGCACGGGAATTCTGGTAACCCCTTATTTCCTGCTCGTTCTTATAACAATTATAAGTTGGAGCAGGACCAACGTTCCCCAGCTCAGTATAACAAGCGGGTTTGGTCAATATATCCGTATTATTATCTTGATTAAAGTGTGACATGGTCACTACCTGGAGAGAGAGAAGAAAACACTCAGCGTATGCTCTTGCAAGATTAGATTGGTTATTATTTTATTTAATCAGGATGGCTCCCACTATTTTTATCAAATCTTCCTCCAAACCCTAAAAGGAAGGACTAGTCGGGATTAATTACACCCTACAATTTCGCTAATCTTTCAGCCAGGCCAGTGCCGGTAGTTTGAGGGTGGTTCCCCGTGCTTTCGCACGGATCTAATTAAAATAAACCTCGTTTTCCCAGGGGCGTAACCCCGTTGACACCTTTCTAGACACCTACTTGATCGGCTAATTGTAATGTGTAAAACTCTCCCAGGAGTAACAATTACTCGTAGTGGGTATCGGGATCCAACTATCTCATAGAAGGTATGCAGTCTCGTTGCAAATTTCAACACTTGAAATTCCCGATAATATTTTGCCCCTAACCTCCTATGACCTTGACAAAGGCCAACAAACCATAGGATGCTAGTCAAGTTCAACCCATCATTTCCTGATTGAATTAAACCCACATGCACGACCTTTGACAAAGGCCAACAAGGTCGCACGACTACCCTAATCCAATCGCATCATATGCTTAAGCAGATAAGCAATAATCAGCTACCGCACACTACGCCTTGACAAAGGCCAACAAACGCAGCACAAATACTAAATACTACTTATCTGAAATGACGGAGGGCTACGCCAGGTTTTTAAGAAAACCTTTTACTTAATGAACTTGATATCGTTGTAGAATCGAGTGATTTTGAAAATGAGTGTTTTTGAGGCTTTTACTAGTTTTGCTAAAGAGGTCACTCCCGGTGAAGGGATCTCGGCTCTTTCCTTATCGAATAAGGTGTTGGATATTCTACAAGGAATACCGCTATGCAAAGCAAAAACTATAAAAGCAATCAAAAGACAAACCGAGTTTGTAGCATCTGCTAGTTTCGCTAAAGAGGTCACTCCCGGTGAAGAGATCTCGGCTCTTTCCTTATCGAATAAGGTGCTGGATATTCTACAAGGAATACCGCTATGCAAAGCAAGAACTAGAGCTACCAGTTTTTAAAACAAGTTTATACAATATCTTTAGGTTTCTTTTCTTTCATTAATCTCATTAATGAAGTCCCATCATTTAAGTTACCTAAGCATCACAGATAAATACAACGTACGCTTATGTCATCCGCATTCGCCTCGATGTCCCGTCATGCACCGTTAGGTTAGATAACTAACGGCAGAGCGGGGCAGGGCTAGCGCGGGTGCAAAACATAAGCAGCGTCTATATAATATATCATATATACTATATACAGTATCTATCTCAACATATCAAATGATCACATCACAGATATCGCAGCAGAAAATAACATATGAAATATTGGATATACTAGAATTTCTGGGTTTTATATTAATCATGTATAATACACGGATTCCACGGTCGTGATGAATAGCCAAACCCACATCCCTAGACCCCTACGAGAGCGGCAAGCAACCTTACCAATTCTAGAGTTAGGAGACCCGGTCTCGACGCCTCGAGATGGTCTCCCATTGGACTCTAGAAGTCGGTTACTTGTGCTCCTTGTTTCCCCCAATCAGAGCAAGGCTCTGTTTGAATTTCGAAAATTCAAATTTTGAAGCAACGCTTCAAATTCCGTGCGCTGCGCGCAACGTGCCACGTGTCAGAAGCTGATACGTCAGCGCAGCGCCCAAGGCAGTGCGCCCAATCAGAGCAAGGCTCTATTAAAAACAAAAATTAAAGGAAGCAGCGCTTCAGTTGCGCAGGTGCTGCGCTGCGCGACACGTGTCAGAGCAGTTGCGTAAGCGCAAGTGCACAAGCGCAGTGGCGCAAGCGCTGCGCTGCGCGACACGTGTCAGCGCAAGCGCAGTTGCGCTGCGCTATGCGCTGCGCGACACGTGTCAGCGCAAGCGCAGTTGCGCTGCGCTATGCGCTGCGCGACACGTGTCAGCGCAGCTGCGCTGCGCTCTGCGCTGCGTGACACGTGTCACGCGTTAGGGCGTTTGCGCCAAACAGAATTAAATTCTAGTAAGATTCTTCTGTTCTTGTTAAAACAAGAAGATTGTCTTCTATAAAACAGAAGCCCTTAGATCAAAAATCCAACGGTGGGGAAAATTCCCCAAATCACTCAGAGAAGGATCTCTTTAACAAACTTAACAAACCTATGGGCACTGTATAAAGACCCCTAGACCCCAACTCAAAACATCATCAATATTGTGAGAGATTAAGAACCTCAAAACAGAGAGAACTCTGAAGAAAGTTCAAGAAAAAGGTAAAAACCTTCATAAAATAGAAGAATTTCTTCTAATAGATCATTGATCTAAGAATAAGATCAATGATCTTCAAATAATAATAAGTTCTTTGCACTTTTTATGAACCACTGGCTCTCTAAAACTAAGAAAAAACAAGAAAAACTTCTTTTCTCTGATCTAAATTGGATCAAGAAATTAAACAGTGCCCTGCACTTATAAAATTTGCACTGTTGCGCTCTTGGGTTGGCGCAAGCCACCAGAGAGCGCCACGTGTCAGCACCTGAACCACTTGCGCTATGCGCTTTTAAGATAGAGCCTTGCTCTCTAAAATTGGCGCAACTCACCAGAGCGCGCCACGTGTCAGCAGCGCAAGCGCAGCGCACTGCGCTTGCGTGACACGTGTCATCACCACAAGCGCTTGCGCTCAGTGATTGGCGCAAAGTGCCTGACAAATGCAAAGCATTGTTTACTAAAGGGCCAGACCCAAATCAAAAAGGCCTAGTAGGCCAAAATAAATTGCAATGCAATAAAATGGCAGAGCCCAAATAAAATTGATGCTCTGCATCATTTATAAAAAGGCAGAGCCCAAACAAAATAAAATGCAGAGCCCAAACAAAATAAAAAAATGCAATGCATTATTTAAAAAGGGGCAAAGCCCTAGCACAGGCCTATTAGGCCAAAAACAAATAAAAGCGTTGAACATTCTTTTTTCAACTGGACTTAGCCCAATCATGGCCGTAAGTCCTCAAATTAAATTGACTGAGCAAGACTGCTTTCCTAAATCAATTTACGTCCGGTTCAAGGGTACATCTCTGAACTCCTCTGACACCTGTCGTTGTAATCCTTCAATGACGTCAGAGAGGTGACGGGTCCCGACGGCCATAAAGAACATGAACCACCACGTCCCTAACCTGGAACATGGACCACTACGTCCCTAAACTGGAACAATAGAGCCTCCAAACGCTCTTTTGTCGGATCCAAACGATCCCGTTAAGTTGATCTTAGTCTTAGATTGGACTAAAGTATCCTTAACAAACGTTTAAGTTGATCTTAGCCTCAAATATGGCTAACGTATCCTTAAACCAAAACACCAAACCCAAATCTAAGAAAATACGGATTTGGACTAATCCACGTCCTACGGGCGACGACATAAATTATTCTCCGTATACAATCCACGGGCAACCACAAACAAAACAAACACCCACGACACGAAGTGAAATTCTTGAGAAGGAGAAAGTTGTTACCGTGATGCGGTAGCGTAATTAACTGCAGGGGCTTGCGCCTGCAGGGAAGAGCATCCCCACAATCAAAAACCCCTCAAGTGAGGGGGAATCTGACGAAGTCTGCTAAATCGGCCGCATCCGTCTAAACCTCCGATACACGGTGCCATAAATCAACTTGGCATCTTCGGAGAGGTGGACGGATAAAACCAAATAGCATCTGCCCCGAATCTCAGGCAAGACGAGCCTACGCGGTCGCGTCTCTGTGTTCGGAGGGGAACAGATTCTGGCACGCCCGGTGGGACCTTTTCCTCTTTCCACTCCACACTTCGTGTGTCGTCTTCGCGAACGAATCGCGGTTTGTTAATGGTTGTCTTTGGATTTCAAGTTACTAAGATTTGGTCTTTTGCCTGGTGCAGAAATCAAGCATCAATGGCCTCAAATTGCTTGAACTGCTCAAAGTGCCAATGCAACCGACGCTCTGCCTCACCTGGAGGCGTAGCATGTGGACCTCAAGCGGCCTCCGTCCTTACTATGCCCGTGGAGAAAGTTACTCAAGCCACCACCGGCCTGTTCTTCGGGACCATGATCCCGCCAGCAAGCTTCACCATCCCTGTGCCCGCACCGGAAGCTTTAAGAAAGTCGGTCTTCGATCGACTTGCTACTCCCACGGCCCCTCTTAACGGGTCGTCCAATTCTTCAGTCTTCACCAAGCTGAGCTCGAGCACCAAAGGGCCTATCAAGAAGCCCATAACACCTGAGGCGGTCATCCCAAAGAAGACGGCTGCTCCTGAAGTCGCCAAGGCGGTTTCTCCTGTCAAAGAGTCAGTCTTTGCAAGGCTGACTATTTCCACTCCCGCTCAGAAATCTGCTTTTGACCGCTTGGACACAACTCCTCAACGGACGTCAGTCTTCAATAGGCTGACACCGGCAACAGTCCCTCGCCTGAACATTGGGCAAGAAGAAGCTGTCTCTAAACCAATACCGACAACTCGTCGCACCCGACGACGCCACTGGCGCCGGATAAGGAAGACCGGGGGCAACTCCCCCTCTGGGATAACTCCGCCAGCTCCGACGGTGGAAGTTAATACTGCTGTTCCAACTGGGAACAGCTTTGAGCTGCTGAACAGGGTACGCAGAAATTCGCCAACTGCGGTGCTCAAAAGATCTCCTCCACCGGTAGAGACCGCCGTGGAAGCAGAAAAGCCGGAGCAGTCTCCTCAATCACTGTCCTCCAGGATCTACAAGACATGGCGACGAGTCCGAGAATTTGTGATTGATCCTAATTTCTCTCGCCAACATAAGAAGTTGAAAGGTCGGCAAGAAGAAAATCCCCCTGTCAAGCAACGAAAGGCGACGACCACTTGGGTGCCCAAAGCAACGGTCCCCTCAACTTCAACGGCCCATAAGAGAAGAAGGCCGGAGAAAGTCCTCACGCCGACGGCGAATATCAAAGGTGGTGAACCCAAACGCCCTAAGTCAAGGGGCATCGTAGTTCATACCGTCTACATGGCGTCTGGTAAAAAGGACAGCCGCATATCTACGGGTCATAGACCGCTCACGCGATCGGTGACCAAAGCGCAGGAGCAACAGCAAAAGCTCCAGGAAATGATGACCGCGATGGCTGCACTCACTGGGCCAAAAGAAAGCCCTGAAGCGTCCTCGGATGAACGCCAAGAGCAAGAAACTGACGCCGAATTCCTTCGTCGGATATTGGAGAAGAAGGATAAAGAGGCTGCTGAACAAGCAGCCAACATAAAGCGTATGGGCCTCCTGTTCCAATACATGGTGGGGATGATGATCCAACAAGATCCTCCAGCTGAAAATCCCCCGATCGTTCTTGAAGATGATAAGGGAGAAACGTCGAATCCTCCACCAGCTCTGTTAACAGCTAAGGTGGAGACAATCTCCAAAGCTGACTTGGACGAGTACATAGCCCAACAAATACGGGTTCATCATGCGACTGAAGCAGCCGGCCAGGTCGTAAAAACAGGACGACCATATCCAAGCTGGTACGACCAGATCAAGTACCCGCCGGGCTACACAATTCCCAAGTTCCATGTCTATAAGGGGACGGGCAATCCCCACCAGCATGTTGCCCAGTTTAGGGCACTCTGCGGCAACACTGGCGGCGATGATAAATTGTTGCTTCGCCAGTTCGTTGGAAGCTTATCAGATACAGCGTTCGAGTGGTACTCTGAGCTCCCAAACGACTCTATCAAGACCTTCACAGAGATGGAGCTGTTGTTTACCCAGCGTTTTGCAAGCGCCAGTGAACGCACCCCGATGACGGCATTGATTAATGCCAGGGTGAAGCCAGGCGAGACATGGGTCCAATATGCTATACGGTGGCGGAACTTATAGTCAAAATGCGAGCAACGCATTGAAGAAGCTCCTGCAGTGGGTATGTTTGTTGGAATCCTTGATCCGCAAGCAACAATCTCGCAATTTATAATGTTCTTCAAGCCGACTACCTTCCAGGCCCTGATCGACAAGCTAGCGCAAATGGATCAGATGGGCCATAGACCTCCTCTTCCAAAGCCGGACTCCCGAAACGAAAAGGGGAAGGGGAAAGCGATCGTTGTCACTAATGCTCAACAACAGCCGAGCAACTCGAAGCCGGTTGTTCGTCAGAATAATATGCGTCCGCACGTACCCCTTGAGGAGAGGCTAGGACGTCCTTACTCGTTTCCCCGAGATAAAACGAGAAGATTATTCGAGCTGGCGTTGCGCAACCGATTCATAAATCTGCCGGATCCAAAACGTCCGTCGCAACCAAATGATGTCAATGAGCCCAACTACTGTCCCTATCACCGAGTACTAGGTCATTCGATCGAAGATTGTTACGTCTTCAAAAATTGGCTCGAAGACCAGTATCAACAGGGCAAGTTCGCGTTATCCGACAGATGGAAGGTGAATCCGCTGCAACCTCACGCCTCTAAAAGGTTGAATATGCCGGGGGCAACATGCTCTCTCATCGAAGAAGCCCCATGGGAGGTTGTGCTGTCAGCCAAGACAAGGAGGATGCTGAACGATCTTCAAACATGCCCAGCGATCAAGTGGAAGAACCCATTGGAACCTCAGATCATTAAGGGGATGTTGAAGCCGCGTCCAACTCCAAAGACCGATGGTGGTGGCCCAAGCACTCACAACCAACCGTCAAAATCTTCGAAGAAGAAGAAGAAGAAATCCAAGAAGCCCGTGAAGCCTGGCGACAAGCGCACGGACTTGCAAAAACAAATTGACGCGCTGGAGGAATACAATCAGAAAGCACGGACTCCCATCACACTCCAAGAATTCCTCAAACATGTCTTTCAAGAGGAAGATGAGGATGAAAGTTCGTCGGATGAGTCTGAGGAATACGTGGCGAGCTGCCATATGATCTCCCATTCGCTGACGGACGATGAGGAGACTCTTTGCATTGAAAAGCTGGGGGCAGATCCCGAACCAAAAATTCCGGGGCCATCAGATGAAGTAATTGACGCATTCCTCAACGAAGCTCTGTTGAAAAGTAAAGCTGATCGGGAACGCGAGACGGCTATATTTGAAAGGGCCAAGCGCCAGCGACTTGACGAAAAAGCTGAGACACTCCCGCTGGAGCAAAATACATCCACCACGAATAGAAGCAAATTCAAGACGAGGAAAAGGTTCGCTAAGGCCATATCAATGGGCATGAAGCTACCTTCCTCTGAAAGAAGCATTACTGGTGAAGCGGAAATGCACCCCTCCTACTGCTTGTATCATCAGAAGATTTCGCACCCCACTGAAGAGTGCAAAGCTTTCGATAGATGGTGGCAAGGATATGTTGCTCATCGACAACATTTTAGGCGGGAGAAGCGCAAAACTCGTCGGGAGCGGAAAAATACGACCGAAGGGCTTAACAGAACTACCGGCTATTGTCGCATGGTTAAAGCCGGGGGATCATAAGTGCTTACATTCGGGAGCGATTCCGACGAGGAGCTGGCTCTTAGCCCTCTCTTTAAAGAGTCCACTTCGGGAAAAGAAGAAGAGCAGAAGGTCTGTGAAAATATCCGGCTGCGTAATCGCACGCTTCCCGAAAAGAATCTCGGACCTTCAAATAAAAAAGATAAAGGGAAAGAGAAGGTCCCTGAGGAGATCGCCCTGGATGACCAAGTTGTGGAGGAGCTAAGTGCCAAGGACCCGCCGAAAAGAAATAAGGTGGATTGCAACGTCTTAGCGCATCTGAGGAAGCTACCCTCGCAGCTCAGCATTCTTGACGCCCTTTTACTATTAAAAGAGGCAAGAGATTCGTTAATCAAGGCCCTACAGGATCCGAAGCAGTTCCAAGCTTTCCTGGCTGAAGAAAAGATGAAGGATGAATTGGAGGAAGTGCACACAGCCGATGTCACTTTTGGTGATGAAGACCTTCTCCTTGGGACGTGCGAACACAATCGCCCCCTCTATGTCTCAGGATACTGCCACGATATAAAAATAGGCAAAATCCTGATCAACAATGGATCCTCCGTTAATCACATCAACGTGCGGGTGTTAAAAGAAATCTGCATGAGCGTCTAGCACCTTGCTCGGGACAAGATCACTGTTCCCCTCCGAATGGCGGCGGAGACGACGTGAGGACGTCTTGCCTGAGATTCGGGGCAGATGCTATATGGTTTTATCCGTCTACCTCTCCAAAGATGCCAAGTTGATTTATGGCACCGTGTATCGGAGGTTTAGACGGATGCGGCCGATGTAGCAGACTTCGTTAGATTCCCCCTCGCTTGAGGGGTTTTTGATTGTGGGGACACTCTTCCCTGCAGGCGCAAGCCCCTGCAGTTAATTACGCTACCGCATCACGGTAACAAGTTTCTCCTTCTCCAGAATTTCACTTCGTGTCGTGGGTGTTTGTTTTGTTTGTGGTTGCCCGTGGATTGTATACGGAGACTGAGTAATGCCGTCGCCCGTAGGACGTGGATTAGTCCAAATCCGTATTTACTTAGATTTGGGTTTGGTGTGTTGGTTTAAGGATACGTTAGCTGTATTGAGGCTAAGATCAACTTAAACGTTCGTTAAGGATAAGTTAGTCTGATTTGAGACTAAGATCAACTTAACGTGGTGATCTATTAATATATGGCCGTTGGGACTCGTCACCTCTCTGACGCCGTTGAAGGATTACAACGATATGTGTCAGAGGAGTTAGGAGATGTACCCTTGAACCAGAGTTGATTTGGAGTTTTATAGTCCATTTGAATGTTTAAGGATACGTTAGCCGTGTTTGGGGCTAAGATCAACTTAAACGAGATCGCTTAGATCCGGCAAAAGAGCATTTGGAGGCTCTACTATTCCAGTTTAGGGACGTGGTGGTCCATCGCCAGTTTAGGGACGTAGTGGTCCATCATTAGTTTAAGGACGTTTCGGTCCGACATTAGTTTAAGGACGTTTCGGTCTGACATTAGTTTAAGGACGTTTCGGTCCATGAGTTTAAGGACCCCGCAGTCCGTATCGATGTGTGGTCGTTGGGACCCGTCACCTCTCTGACGTCGTTGAAGAATTACAATGATAGGGGTCAGAGGAGTTCGGAGATGTACCCTCGAACCGGAGGTAAATTGATTTAGGAGAGCAATTTTGCTCAGTCAATTTAATTTGAGGACTTACGGCCACGATTGGGCTAAGTCCAATTGAAAAATGTTCGACACTTTTATTTGTTTTTGGCCTGTACTAGGGCTTGGCCCATTTTTAAATAATGCATTGCATTATTTTTTATTTTTTTTTGGGCTCTGCCCATAAAGGATGCAGAGCACTGGTTGCTTTGCAATTTATTTAAGCCTACTAGGCCTTTTTTGATTTGGGCCTGGCCCTTTAGGAAATGCATTGCATTTGTCAGGCGCTTTGCGCCAATCAGAGAGCGCAAGCGCTTGCGGTGTTGACACGTGTCACGCAAGCGCAGTGCGCTGCGCCAATGCGCTGCGCTTGCGCTGCTGACACGTGGCGCGCGCTGGTGAGTTGCGCCAATTCCAGTGAGCAAGGCTCTATTTCAAAAGCGCATAGCGCAGATGGTTCAGATGCTGACACGTGGCGCTCTCTGGTAGCTTGCGCCAATCCAAGAGCGCAACAGCGCAGTTTGCAAGTGCAAGACACTATAATTTGAGAATCTTTTTTAGAACCAATGGTTCATAAAAAAAAGTGCAAAGCACTGTTTGATTTCTTGATCTAATTTAGATCAAAGAAAACAAGTTTTTCTTGTTTCTCTTATTTCAAAGAACCAGTGGTTCATAAAAAGTGCAAAGCTCTGTTTATTATGTGAAGATCATTGATCTTGTTCTTAGATCAGTGATCTATTAGAAGAAATTTCTTCTATCTTATGAAGGTTTTTACCTTTTTCTTGAAATTTCTTCAGAGTTTTCTCTGTTTGAAGTTCTTGATTTCTCACAAATGTTGATGCCTTTTTATTGAGGTCTAGGGTCCTTTTTATAGTGCCCATAAATTAGTTAAATTTGTTAAAGAGATCTTTCTCTGAGTGATTTGGGGAATTTTCTCCACCGTTGGATCTTTGATCCAAGGGCTCCTGTTTTACAGAAGAAAATCTTCTTATTTCAACAAGAACAGAAAGATTTCTTTAAAATTTTAATTCTGTTTGGCGCAAATGCCCCAGCGCGTGACACGTGTCAAGCAGCGCACAGCGCAGCGCATCTGCGCTGACACGTGTCGCGCAGCGCAACTGCGCTAGCGCATCTGCGCTGACACGTGTCGCGCAGCGCAGTGTTTGCGCAACTGAAGCGTTGCTTCCTTTAATTTTGCTTTAAATAGAGCTTTGCTCTGATTGGGCGCGCTGCCTCGGGCGCTGTGCTGACGTATCAGCGACTGACACGGGGCGCGTTGCGCCCAGGATTTGAAGCGTTGCTTTCAAAATTTGAATTTTGAATTTCAACAGAGTTTTGCTCTGATTGGGGGAAACAAATGCCCCCCCACCGTTGCGCTCACGTGGCGCGCACGTGAGTGCAGCGGTGGCAACCTCCTGACCGTTGGATCAAGAGGTGAGCTGAAGGGGCGCAAGTGCCTTATAAATAGGACCTATGGCCCTTAAAAAAATCTCCACCATCTTTTTTAAGATTTTGATTTCAACAGAGCTTTGCTCATTTCTAAAGTTAGAAACTTTAGGTAAAATTAATCTAAATTAAACTAAATTAATTCATACCAATCTTAAGCCAAAGAGCTTTGCTCTCACAGATCTTTTGATCTAAAGAAAACCCCATTGGGGTTTCATAAACAGAGCTTTGCTCTCAAAAACTTATAGATCTACAGAGATCTTGTTCATGGGTTCTAACCCATGAACAGAGCTTTGCTCTTGGATCAAATGTAGATCTTTTAGATCTGAAAAATGAAGAACTTATTATAAGTTTTCATGGATTTTTCAAGATTCCAAAATTTTTAATTCTTTTAAGTGTTAAATTTTTTTTTATGGATCTTTCCATTATTACCACAGAGCTATGCTTTTTTAAGGAATTTTATTCCTTTGAGACCAGAATTTGACAAGTGTCATTCTGTGACAGAGCTTTGCTCTGAAAGAGGAGGTTTTCTCCTTTTCTCTAGGGATTCCCCACTGATGAGAATATTCTCTTGGGGATCTTTTCTTTAACTGACAGTCTCACCCAATGATGAGGCTGTCTTATTAAATGAGGCATTTTCATCCAGATTTTGTGGGTCCCCATTTGGTCCCCTACCCACTGCACTGCGGTGTGGTGTGATTAATTTTAATTTAATTAATTTTCAAATTCAGTTAATTGAAAAATTTTAAACGCCAAGCGTTGGAATTGCAGCATTAACGGCTATTTCTTGTTCCTTTGCAGTGACCATGTCTCTCGATACCTCGTTCCCGTTCGCCCGCTCGGAGGAAGGGTTTCCTGAAGCGCCCTTGGACCGTGAAGTTCTAGCCATGATTAAGGACCATGACCCGGAATGCAAGAGTCTCCACCTTTGGGGGTTGTGGTATAATCAGATTATCATGGGTCGACGGAGCTTCACCTGCGCAGTGCCGTCGGAACCCATTACGGCGATTCACTATGCTACCCCACCCTCGGTGCAGTATGCCGTGGAGATGGTCGATTGGACCTCGAAGGGCTTTCTTCATCCCGCTATGGATGCGATTCCGGTCCAGCGTCCTATGGTTTTGGATATCCTAGGACGCCGTATCTGTCAGGGCGAGGCGCGATCTTGAAGGCAATCATATAACATTGGTCTGATCCCCCGTCACCCGATCGGTTATCTTCCGTGGGCCCGGTATATCCTGTCGACGAAGAAGTCGCAGTTGATAAGGTTAGGATTGTACACCGCGGTCTACGTCTCTCTCTTCCAGTATCCCA